>CM044312.1:24155000-29155000 GCA_024291935.2 Okapia johnstoni | reverse complement strand
TACAGCCACTATGGAGAACACTGTGAAGATTCCTTTAAAAACTGGGAATAGAACCCATGTTCTCTTATACCTTCAAGTCTCTGCATCTGATTTTCACGCTACTTGGAGCATCATTCTAAACTTGGGATGTATATAAATTTTGTCTTTTAATGGTCAATTTAATCTCTTTCAATGTCAAGCTTCACTCCATATCTAAAGGATCCAAGGCAGCCATCTTCCAGTCCCCTATCCATGCTTTTATAAAAGACTACTGCTTGATTTTCATCTCTTGTAGTAACACTCTCTTGGTCTGACAGCTTCATGATAGCTCTATACATCTTACCTTTGCTCTTTAAATTTTTCCTCTTGGCTTAGTTAATATGTCATTGAGATGGCTGATGGGTCAACTTTTTCACATTGAGAGAAGCACTCCAGTTGCTTGCTAAATATGTATTGTACCTGTGTAGTTACTAAAAGTTTGAAAGTTCCTTCCATTTTTCAACACTTTCGTGACTGTGGCTTTCTGTGAATGCTCAGCTGTGTCTCACTCTCAGTGATCCTACAGATTGCAGCCCTCAAAGCTGCTCTGTCCATGGAATTCCCCAGGCAAGAATACTGGAGTGGGTTGCCATTTCCTCTACCAGGAGATCTTCCTGACCCAGGGATTAAACCCGAGTCTCCTGTGACTCCTACATTGGCAGGTGGATTCTTTACCACTTGAGCCACGTGGGAAGCCCCAGATGACTGTGGCTAAAGCTTCTCATCCTTCCTCATTGCCTAACAACTTCTCTATGGGCAACCTCCAAATAAGTAAACTTAGCTTTGTAGGCTTCATTATTCACCTTTTAAAAATCAAAGATTTATATTACATGATCTCATATCTCTTCCAGCTATTACATTCTATATCTTCATTCTATAACTCCAGTCCTGATTTAGTTTCTTTTCAGAACACACGTTAACTTTTTCCTTTGAAAAAATGTTGAAGCCTCAGAAATTTCTGGAAAAATCTAGAGATTTCTAACCTTTGAGGCTATGTTTCTCCTAAAAACAAAACAAAACAGAATGCTATTATAAAATAAACTATCCAAAATCAACCTAAATAAGTAGTCAAGAGATTTGCTACTTAAAATAGCTATTAGCACAATCTACTGTTATCCAGAAATCCAGTCTACATAATATAAAGGAAACTTTAAGATAATTTTACACAGAATCATTCATCTTCTCATATATTCAAGCACTTGCTGTGAACACTCATCTGGAAGATGTTTTCATAGACATTGAGAGAACTGTTTCTCAGGATTGACTTCTGTGTCATATGTTTTCACTAATTATATAGCAGCCCGTGCTTAGTCTGGGAATGTGCACTTTGAACTTAGGTAAAAGGAACAATTAGTCAAGACTAACTTAGAAGCAAGAAGAAAATCGGGCAAAAGTAAACCTACTCTCTAAAAATAGAACTACCATATGACCCAGCAATTTGACTCCTGTGTGTGAAAAAACAAAAACACTAATTTAGAAAGACACATGTACACCAATGCTCATAGCAGCATTATTTATAATGCCAAGTTATGAAAACAACCTAAGTGTCCATCAACAGAGGAACAGATAAAGCAGATATGGCATATAAAAACAATAGAATACTCAGTTCAGTTCAGTTCAGTCACTCAATTGTGTCCGACATTTTGTGACCCCATGGACTGCAGCATGCCAGGTCTTCCTATATATAACCAACTCCCAGATTTTACTAAAACTCATGTCCATTGAGTCAGTGATGCCATCCAACCATCTCATCCTCTGTCATCCCCTTCTCCCACCTTCAATCTTTCCCAGCATCAGGGTATTTTCAAGTGAGTCGTTCTTCGCTTCAGGTGGCCAAAGTGTTGGGAGTTTCAGCTTCAGCATCAGTCCTTCCAATGAATATTCAGGACTGATTTCCTTTTTAAGATAGACTGGTTGGATCTCCTTGCTGTCCAAGAGACTCTCAAGAGTCTTCTCCAACACTACAGTTCAGAAGCATCTATTATTCAGGGCTCAGTTTTCTTTATAGTCCAACTCTTACATCCATACATGACTACTGGAAAAACCATAGCCTTAACTAGATGGACCTTTGTTGGCAAAGTAATGTCTCTGCTTTTTAATATGCTGTCTTTCTGCTTTTTAATATGCTGTCTAGGTTGGTCATGGGTTTCCCTGGTGTCTCAGATGGTAAAGATTCTGCCTGCAGTGCGGGAGACCCAGGTTCGATCCCTGGGTCAGGAAGATGCCCTGGAGAAGGAAATGGCAACCCACTCCAGCATTCTTGCCTGGAAAATCCCATGGACAGAGGAGCCTGGCAGGCTACAGTCCATGGGGTCGCAAAGAGTCGGACACAACTGAGCGACTTCTCTTTCCTTCTTTCTTTCCTTCTTTCCTTCTTTCTTTCTTTCTTTCTTTCTTTCTTTCTAGGTTGGTCATAACTTTTCTTCCAAGGAGTAAGCATCTTTTTATTTCATGGCTGCAGTCACCATCTGCAGTGATTTTGGAACCCCAAAAAATAAAGTCTGCCACTGTTTCCACTGTTTCTCCATCTATTTGCCATGAAGTGATGGGTCCAGATGCCATGATCTTTGTTTTCTGAATATTGAGCTTTAAGCCAACTTTTTCACTCTTCTCTTTCACTTTCATCAAGAGGCTCTTTAGTTCTTCTTCACTTTCTGCCATAAGGGTGGTGTCATCTGCATATCTGAGGTTATTGATATTTCTCCTGGCAATCTTGATTCCAGCTTGTGCTTCATCCAGCCCAGCGTTTCTCACGATGTACTCTGCATATAAGTTAAATAAGCAGGGTGACAATATACAGCCTTGACATACTCCTTTTCCTATTTGGAACCAGTCTGTTGTTCCATGTCCAGTTCTAACCATTGCTTCCTGACCTGCATACAGGTTTCTCAAGAGACAGGTCAGGTGGTCTGGTATTCCCATCTCTTTTCTGAATTTTCCACAGTTTATTGTGATCCACACAGTCAAAGGCTTTGGCATAGTCAATAAAGCAGAAACAGATGTTTTTCTGGAACTCTCTTGCTTTTTCTGATCCAACAGATGCTGGCAATTTGATCTCTGGTTCCTCCGCCTTTTCTAAATCCAGCTTGAACATCTGCAAGTTCTCAATTCACATACTATTGAAGCCTAGCTGGAGAATTTTGAGCATTACTTTGCTAGTGTGTGAGTTGAGTGCAATTGTGCGGTAGTTTGAACATTCTTTGACATTGCCTTTGTTTGGAGTTGAAATGAAAGCTGACCTTTTCCAGTCCTGTGGTCACTGCTGAGTTTTCCAAATTTGCTGGTATATTGAGTGCAACACTTTCACAGCATCATTTTTTACGATTGGAATAACTCAGCTGGAATTCCATCACCTCCACTAGCTTTGCTCATAGTAATGCTTCCTAAGGCCCACTTGAATTTGCACTTCAGGATTTCTGGCTCTAAGTGAGTGATCACACCATTGTGGTTATCTTTTTTGTCATTATTATCTTTTTTGTATAGCTTTTCTGTGTATTCTTATTCTTGCCTGATATATTTGATGTTGATAAAAAGAAATCTTTCTACTCAAAGAATTTACTATGTAATAAGAAAATTGTAATTGCTGAACTCTAGAACATGGGCCCTTCTGTATTATGATCATCACAAACACAGGTATCACTATGGACTGAGGTTGCCAGGGGTAGGACTCAAACATGGACACTTGAGAATAATAGAAATGCTGTTAATAATTCCTCTGGGATTGTCACAGACAAATTGCATCATGTTGTCCCCTTAGTCAGGGCAGAAGCTGAGAATTAAACTGAGTCTAAAAAGAAAGATTCTGAATGTTTAGAGGGCCCAAAGAAACTGTCCTACTTGGAGGGATGACATGGCAAAAGGAGTGGAGGCTGACATGGGTAGATTAGCTCATGGTATAGAGGACTTTAGAAATCCTGAGAGCCCACAGAATCTTAAGATGAAGAATTTTACTAATTATTTCAATCATTTGAAGTACTCTATTTTCTGAATGTCAAAAATTAGTTGAGTTACACAAATGTCTTTGATAGAGACAGATCTTCTCTACAAACCTAATAGACTTGCTGATTCACAAGCTAAAGGGCTTAATCCCATTAAGAGTATAAAATGCATTTGTGGTGAAAATAACTGGGAAACCTGTGCCTCTTCCATCAGAGAGGACCACTAGATGGAAGTAATTTCATTAAAGCCAGTGTCCTTCCATGGATAACAAATAAAACAGCCTGTAAGCAGGGTTTGCAAACCCAAATGCTTTCCAACACCAGACAGTCAGATATGAAAGGGAAGGGCAGGCTGGAGACCTCGGTAAAAGTGAAAGTAGGTGGTCCTCTGAAGGAGGCAGCCATCCTCAGACCCAGCTGGCATGAGACATGATGGATCTCAAGCTTTCTGATTCTTTTTTTAGATCTTTAAAAACACATAAGTCATATACATATTCTTTTATGTGAAATGTCCTGATATTTAAATATTTGCAACAGACTCAATATACTAATAGAATTAAAGGCATGTATGTGATCCTGTTTGTGATTCTTCCAATCAAAATTCTGTCCTGTAACCCATAGCATAGGATCAGTCTAAACCTAGCCAGCTACATATCACAGGAACCACAGATGCCTCAAGCCTCCCTGAGGCTTATTGGTAAAGGACCTGTCTGCCAGTGAAGGAGACACAGGAGATGCAAGTTCGATCCCTGGGTTGGGAAGATACCCTGAAGAAGGAAATGGCAACCCGCTCCAGTATTCTTGCTTGGGCAATTCCAAGGACAGAGGGCTACAGTCCAAGAGATCACAAAGAGTTGGACATGACTTAGTGACTAAACAACAACAACAAAAAAGGATGCCTTACAGCACAAATCTGCACCATTAATTAAAAAAAAAATCAAAGGCATATCTAATTGAGGGTCAAAGCATCCTCGTATCCCATGAGAGGCACTGTTTATTGTACACTGTAGCTAAGTAATCTCTGGAATATGAAATGAATCTCCTAAGAGCTATGCTTGAAGGACATACTTAAAGATGCATTTATTATTGCAGCATTAAGGAGCTTTAACTTCATATTATAGAAACCAAATTGAAGTTGGACACTTGCATCTTCTAATTCAAATCCTGGTATCAGAGATGAGCCACTGAACTGCCATGGATGAAAGCTAACTTAAGCCATAGACATCCTAAGACAATGCTTTTCTTACCTCTGCATTCCACTGTAGCATAGCATCCCGTTGTTATGTAAGACACAAACAGAATAATCTACTTTTTGTAGCAAAAAAAACCTTCTGCAACAATGACTTTGTCCAAAGAATGCCATTCTGATCATTTCTCCCAGATGATCTAGGACCTGGAACACAATGTTCCTTTCTCAGTGGTATTTATCACAGCATCAGTAGGATGCAGCTACTTCAGGGAGGTAGACAGACTCAGATGGCCAGTGAATGTGATTATCAACTAGGGTCAGTGCTTTGAAATTAGTCCCTACAGGAGAATCTATGAAATCCCTGTGCCATCAGCAGTTTAGAGAGGAAACCGCTCAGCCCATGTCACTCAACTTAAAAGGAACAGGGAATGAAAAGGAGAAAACAGACTGAAATCCCAATGGTAGAATCATCCAACTTAAATAATATCAGACTGAAATCTTGGCAGATGCTCAAAGGAGCTCTTTGGGAGCTCTCTTTAGAATTCTGTAAAAATATCACTGTAGGAATTGAAAACACAACAAGCCCTGCATGGGTGGTTTGCTGCAAGGCCCTCAGACCTGTATCCCTATGTGCAGCCAGACTTGGGGCACCTGGGCAGTGAGTCCTGGCAGGATACTGACAGGATACTGTATGATGCGCAGGACCCCTGGAGAGCTGAAGAACTAGGCTCAAGAGTACTTCAAAGAATGACACTCTGCATCACACACAAAACTGGCTCCCCAGCAGATGACCACATGAGTTGCTGCCGCCCCTGGAAGCTGCAGATTTTTGGCCACAACATCTACTAGAGAAATGGAATTCACACAGAGTCTCTTCCTCCATCACCCGCTTTGGAATCCAAGTACTGCACAGGTGAACCTAATTCACAGAGCCCAGGGCTCACGCCTGTGCCCTCGCTACCAAGCACCAGAAAGGTTGATTTTGGACTTCTACCTTAGAAAGGTGGATTCCATAATGTTGGAAATTCACCAAGCATAGTAAGCCTGGCCCCAGGTGCTGGGTTGTCATTGGAAGATGGCACCTCATCTGGCAATAGAGTTAATGTTGAGTTGGAAGCAGACAGCTCTGTAAAGAGTTCAAAACACTTTGCAATAATTCAGGGGATATGTAAACTCTGACACCAAAAGTGGGAAGGAAAAATATGAATCAAAACTAGATACGTGAATTTTGAGGAGGTGGAATCTATCAAACCAGAAGACAGATTGGATAAAGGACCTAAGAAATAAACAGCCGTGGGGAGTCTGCCTTGAGGGACAAGATAAAAAGAAGGAGAAATATACAATGGATGGTAAATGTGAAAATAGGGGAATATATATTTTGACATTTCAAGTTTTTGCTTTCAATGATGTAGAAATTCACTTCTTTTTTTGGATATTTTGTTTCCTAATGATACTGACATAATGAGATAATCATGAATTTATAAAATCCTTGAATGTATTCAAGCAACTGAAAGGCTTACCCAAATTAAAAACAATCTGGTTTCTATTCTCTGAAATATGTATGTATTCCTTTATGGAGGGAAGTGGTCCCACCAGCAAAATGGCGGCCAGTTAGCATGCTCTGCATGTGGAGGCAACAGTTCTCCCTAGCTACTGCTGTGTGGCCTGAAACGTCTGCCCTTCCATCTTTTGATTTTATTATTCTTACAAAAACAAACAACAAACCACCAAGCGCTCCTGACATCTTTGTACTGTCATAAAACTTAGACGAGTGATTCTAGACATATCAGCACAATCTTAGCTGCATACAACACAACATCTCATAAAAAATTTTCTGTGATGTGACGGAAAGGGGCTCAGGTTTGGAGTCACCAGCCTTGGGTTCTAAACTTAGCTCTTCAGATTGATTTTAAATGACTCAAACTTGGACAAGCCAGTTAGCATCTCTGAACATTAACGAAGAGACAGGACTTCTTCAGGACCTTGAGATTCTTTGTATAGATGTTTTGATAATCTCCAAGAGTTACAAACCAGTGGGTTGCTGATGGTGTCCAGGAACAGAAGGGATGTGATGCACTCAGGAGCCAGCATGATCCACAAAGTTCTGGGTGGTCTGGCCACATGGAAGAAATGTTCTCCTTCTTCACAGTCCCCAATCACTCTCCCCTAACTCATTGAGTTTGACCACTCAATGAGCCTGAGTTTATATCAGGGCTTTTCACAGCTATTCTGCCAGCAGATTTTTTTGCATTGCATTCTTACTACTGCTGACTACATCTTGCTCATCCTTCAAATTTCAGCCTAAATAACAATTCTTCAGGTAAACCTTCCTGGCTTCTCCAGAGTGAGTGGGGCCTACCCTCATAGTTCCTGCTTTACAGTATTTCTCAGAATTGTAATTTAATAATCATTTCTACAATTAATAGTATGATGTTAATATTTCTATCACTGTTTATTGTTGTTTAGTCACTAAATTGTGTCCAACTCTTTGGGACCCCATGGACTGCAGCACACCAGGCTTCCCTGTCCTTCACCATCTCCTGGAATTTGCTCAGACTCTTGTCCACTGAGTCAATTCCATCATACCATATTTTTTACAAGAGTTGGGGTGATTTGTCTGGTCACTATGACCTAGCTCTTGGGGCCTTTGGCTAGCGTCTGCTCTAAGAAAGGTGCTCAGTAAGTATTTGGTGAGTGAAGGAATAAATAAACCCATCCTGTACCCTCCCACTTTCATGTCTTCGCAGGTACTGATGTATCTGTTTGAGACAGCCTTCTCCTTATTTCAATTAGATATTCCTTTTTCACCAAGTGAATCAATTCAGACATACAATTGAGATCCTATATAATCCCTAAATGTTTCCACAGTACTTTATATTTTCCTCATCACAGATGCTATTACATTTACCTAGATGCTATTAAAAAAATGCTGTTGTTCAGGCACTATCTCAGAACAATTAAACCAGTATCTCTTGGTCAGAGACCAGAATCATCATTTCTGGAGAGGTCTCTTTGGGTATCCTATTATGAAGTCAGGGTTGAGGACCACTGATTATTATACCATATCTTTAATCTATTGACATGTCTATCTATGACAAATGACTCAGGCCTTTGAAATAAGACTTTTAACTAAGACTTTGTCTTATTCATCATACCAATTCTCTAGATCTAGCATAGAACTGAGTATTTTACTGAGTACTCAAAAAATATCTTTGAATGGGTTAGGTGAATATATACCATAGGAATAGAAGTAAGCTCACATCATTATCAGATGACTTTTACAGAAGATATGAGTGTTAAGGGAATGTAATAAAGACAATGACTTCTAAGTATTGCACCAAGGCATTCTCTGATAAATGAGAAAAATCTATAGTAACCTGCTGTTGACAAAATTCAAGATGTGTTTTTCCCCTCTTGGATAATATAATAGTATTTCAGCCACATTGAGAGCTTTCCAAATGTATTTGGTTGCAAGAGAGAAACTGGATGAAATACTGTGAATTGATGCTGTCACATGTACAAATTTCAGACAAAAAAGGCAAACATATGCCTGTAGAACAATCAATGTGCTTTCTTTTTAGCAATAAGTGTAGAGTAGCTGAATAGGATAGTATTTGGAAAAAATAAAAAAGAATCAAGTTCAGTTTTTCTAAAACTTGACTATTAAGAACTATACTGATTTACTTAGTGAAGGCTCTGGCCAAAGTACAAACAAATAGGTTAATGGGTGGGGTGTTCTTACTTGTTTGCAAAGCTTGGTACTTTCCATAATTGATTTTTAAATTTTAAGTGAGTAGTGAAAGTCACTCAGTCGTGTCTGACTCTTTGTGATCCCATGGACTACACAGCCCTTTGAATTCTCCAGGCCAGAATACTGGAGTGGGTAGCCTTTCCCTTCTCCAGGGGATCTTCCCAACCCAGGGATCGAACCCAGGTCTTCCCACAAGAGAAGCCCAAGAATACTGGAGTGTGTAGCTTATCCCTTCTCCAGCAGATCTTCCCAACCCAGGAATTGAACCGGGGTCTCCATCATTGCAGGCAGATTCTTTACCAACTGAGCTATGAGGGAAACATTTATTTATTTGACTGTACCAGGTCTTAGTTATGGCACATAGGACTTCCTGTTTTTTAGCTGCAGCACGTGGGATCTAGTTCCCTGACCAGGGTTCAAACCCGGGCTCCCTGCATTGGGAAAACATAGTCTTAGCCACTGGATCACGAGAGAAGTCCCTTTCCATAATTGAGGGTAAGGATCTGTGAACTTCTTGAATTCATGTCTATGGACATATATGAGTTTCCCTAGGAAGACAGAACATAACTTTCATCATATTCTTGAAAGTTCATCATCCAAGAAAGGTCACTATCAGAGAGAGTTCAGGGCCCCTACTGACTGCTGTGGCAAAACCCTGAGTGTGCCAAGAAACGTGATCAGCTCTTCTGATCCAACCTGGGCAGACCTGAGAATCTATGGCCTTGTCCACAGTCTTGTTCAGTTGCACAGGGACCCTGCAAATTAGCCTGCTTTCCCATGTCTCTATTTAACCATTTTATCTTGAGTTTCCATTCAGTTTAAATTTACTTTATTTCATTTAAAGGTCTCAGGACTGTCATCATTCCAACACGATCCTCTCTTCATCATCTCTTCATTAGCATTTATTTCCTGACCATTTCAGTCTCTTCTTCAAGCTTGCTTCATTTGGATTATGCTCATAATATATGCAGAATGTTCCAGATTGCCGCTACAACAGGATTCCTGGGGACACTGGCTTTTGTTGAGAAGATGGGACAAGAACATGTAGAAGAGACAGAGGTGTCTCTGAGAACATCAGACAGACTGGAGGATAAGCATAGAGAGAGAATGGGGTCAAGGGCAGAGTGAGATACAGTAAGATTAGTCCTTGAATGGAGGTCATGACAGACCTCATATGCGAACACTTTCCTGGGGATGTGGGCATGGAAATCAAATTGTAGTAGGTTGAAGGGTGGGTGGAAGATGAGCCAGTGAGATGGTTATCTCTGAAAAGGAGGAAAGAAGGAGAGCACACAGCTTTAGATGACTTATTTATTTGGATAGAAGGCCTTTATATGCTGAAGGAGGAGAATATTTATAAGCAAGAAGGGATGTTTTACGGAACAATATCTCAACATGAGAAAAAAGTCCATTTTGGTGTTTGTTTGTATTTCATTGTACAATCTCTTTAAAGATGATTTGTTTATTGTTCTTAGCAGAGTGATATATAGCAAAGCACACTGTCCATAAAGCATAGTTTCGGGAAATCAATAGTAGAAATATATCTAGAAGATAAAGATTCCTGATTCTTCACTTCAAAAATGTTTATCTTCATCTGCACTCCTCCCCTTTGATGCTAGCGGGAGACACATCTGTTCTTTCTAGAGAAAATGCTTTCACCACTGGTCTTGGTCACAGGGATCAGTCCCCTTTTTTCCGCCTTTTCCTTATCTAGTTACAAACGTGTTTAATTCACTCGTGCATCTCTCAAATCCTAAGCTAATTTTTAAAATCAACATTCTATTGCACCCAACCCTTTTATCTCTGAAGTCCTGAAGAGAGTAATATTTGCTCTTTTTCTGCATTTCTATTCATTCATTCCCCCTTTACCTCTTATCTGGTCTTGGTCCTCACTAGTCACTCGTCCTTGCATGGCTCCTCACTTCCAGGAGGAGAAGGAGGCTTTTTCTCCCGCACTGCCTGCAGTTTCCAGACTCTGGAGCCAAGTCTCAGTGCTTTTGCCCCATGGAATTCCTCCTCTGTTTGCCAATATAATTGTTTCCAAGTTTGGCTGGTGCACACAGCTGGTATTCACAGCTGTATAACCCATGGTGCAGAGGTGAAGGGTGTCACGGAGGCACGGAGTTACTATGGTATCCTGTAGCAGTGAGCAAAAAGTCCTGGGATGCTCTGATTTTTAATAAGAAATATATATTTGGTCTCCCTTCAGGTTTCTGGCACAGAGTTCCTAAAATCCTTGGGCTTTCCTAATTGAGAACAATGACAAATATCCTTTGTCATGTTAACGAGATGATTTTTGTAAGCTCCTGAGGAGGGGGCTACTTCCCCAGAGAACCTCAGTCTCAATTCATTTCCTCAGGGAAACATGCCCTGAACTTACACTTGTCTGTGAGGTCATCTTATTAAAGTCTATCCTTTATCCATATCTAAGTTTAACAATTAGGGTTAGGAGATTCAACCAGTCCATCCTAAAGATCAGTCCTGAGCGTTCACTGGAAGGACTGGTGTTGAAGCTGAAACTCCAATACTTTGGCCACCTGATGCGAAGAGCTGACTCATTTGAAGAGACCCTGATGCTGGGAAAGATTGAAGGAGGGAGGAGAAGGGGATGACAGAGGATGAGATGGTTGGATGGCATCACCAACTCAATGGCCATGAATTTGGGTAAACTCCGGGAGTTGGTGACGGACAGGGAGGCCTGACGTGCTGCAGTCCATGGGGTCGCAAAGAGCTGGACACAACTGAGCGACTGAACTGAAGTTTAACAAGAACTCTATATTTTCCCCAACATGTAGTATGAGGTGTGTGCTCAGAAAATAGTTATTAAATCAATTAATGAATAAATTATGCCTCTGACTGAGCCGTCAGTCCACTCAGAATGTGTTAGTCTTCCTTCAAAGTTCTTTCCCCACCAGGGACTTCCCTGGTGGTTCAGTGGTTAAGAATCTGCCTTCCAATGCAGTGGACACAGGCTGAATCCCTGGTCAGGAAAATATTAAGATCCCAAATGAAACCAGGCAATTAAGCCCGAGTACTGCAATAAAGAGCCCTTGAGCTAAAACAGAAGATCCCACACTCCCCAACCAGGATCCTGTGTATCACAACTAAGACTGAATGCAGCCAAATAAATATTTCTATTAAAAAAAAAACTTCTCCCATTCCATTTTCTCCTGATTCCTATACACTTTAACAACTCCAGCTCAAGACACCCCTGTTTAGACTGCAAACTGCTTCAGAGAAGAAAGCCTGCCTTTATCATCTCCTTAATTTCCACAGTGCCTTGTGTAATGTTTTGAATGTTGTGGGTACAACCCTATGGGTGAATGAAGGGAGAGTGTGAATGAATGCATGACCGACTCTATCTATTCTTGTTCTGTTACTCTTATTCTTGTGGACCTGAGCCTCTAGGTCATGTAATTTGATGTAAAGTTTTTGCTATCTAATATAACTCTAATTTCTTAATAGTACAGTCTGTCTTCTGACTCAACTTCAATCTCCACACCTCGGTTTGTGCAGATTCCCAGCAGAGCGCTATACAAAGCAGATCCATTCAGCCTTCCCAATCCTTTATGCCACCAACTTTCTGCTCTGGACATGCTGTTTTCCACTGTTCCTTACAGACCTCATGCTCCTTCTTGTGTTTAGATAGGTGTGTATGCTATTCCTCCTGTTGAAATGCCCTCCCTCATTCTCCTCTGCCTTTTGGAATCTACATATATATTTTTTTAAGACTGACTTCATGGACTTCCTCCTTCTACAAAGAATGGCAATACATATTGTGCTAATATGTGTCCTGGCTTGGGGTCAGACAAATTTGCAGTCTAGTATGAATTCTGGCATTGTTAACTCTGTGAGCATGGTTGAATTTGTATAACCATTTTAAGATTCAGTATCCACATGTGTAAAATATGAATAATAAGAGTATGTTGTTTTCTCCTTTAAGTGGGAATAATTAAAAGGGCTGTTGTGAGGATTAAATCAGAGATGGCACACAGAGTACCTGGCATAGAGTGAGCACTTAATGCTCAATAAAAGCTGGCCATTGTTGCTATAATAACAGTCATTGATAATAATAATTTGAAAACCTTTGGCTGTTTAGCCCACACTGATCTCTCCTTGCTCTGAGTTTCTACTGCACTGAGAGTCAGCTCCACCCAATTTGGCCTTTGTTGTTCCCTTATTATTTCGTATGTGTAGGTTTTGCGTTTTCAATTCAATTGTGGGCGCTTGGAGAGCACCTAACACAAAGCCAACTGCATAGTAGGGATGCTGTATCAATTTGCTGATTGGTTGATGGGTTTTGCCTCCAGGCTGCTGACATAAAATCCAATAATGTCACCAAGGGAAACAATTCAGATCAGGCGTGGGCCCTTTCTGAACCCTCTGAAATCTAATTAAGGGAAGAAGGGTTGTGCTGTTGCACCAGACACAAGGCAAGAGAACAATTAATGCTCTTGTTGAAATCAAAATGGAAAACATTTCTCTTATCATATGTCCTAAATCTGGCCTGCAGAAATGACATGCACTGTTCCCCCTACATAAATACCCTTGAAATATCTATTCTGCTTTTGTAAACATTCATTTGTCTTCAGACTGGAACTTCCTTTTCTGAAACCACAGATTTGTCTGCCGTCTACACCTGTGATATGAAACTCTTTCATCATTCTGACGATGACAATTAAGAACATTCACCATGTCTCATGGCAAACATAGTGGAGAATGATCACAAAACAGCCACAAAACAATGAGGAATATAAATGCACAATGGAATACAAATGCACAAAAATGTCTTCATTTATTTATTCTTTGAACTTATTATAAACACTCCCACCATTTACCTTTTAGTATATATGATTCAACAGGCATAAAATTTGGCTTTAAAAGGATGAATGTATTACCTAAAGCAGTCCTGGAAAAGTGAATTGCAGCTAGAGCAGAAAAGAAGGAAGCAAACCTCCCAAGGATTTTGTGAGTGCTTTGGAGAACTTTATTCTCCTTTTCAAGCAACATTTGAATTCTCCTTTCCCAGTCACTATGACTACCACCATCTACTATTTCCTGCTTGTTCTGCTAGACTCACTTTTGTCTTCTAAATGTCCTCAACTACTCATTTAAGTTTTTCTTCTTTATCTTCAAACTTAGTTTTGCATCTCCAAATTCCATGATGATTTAACACCCTAATATCAACATGTCACATTCCTCAGTAGCATTTACTGAACAACCACTCAATAAGCATCTACTGTGTGCTAATACCCTTAGAGGGTCTTCCCTGTAGCTCAAATGGTAAAGAATCTGCCTGCAATGCAGGAGACCCAGCTTCGATCCCTGGGTCAGGAAGATCCTCTGGAGAAGGGAATAGCACTCCACTCCAGTATTCTTGCCTAGAGAATCCCATGGACAGAGGAGCCTTGCAGGCTATAGTCAGTGGGGTTGCAAAGAGTCAGACACGGCTGAGCAACTAACACTACTACTAAAACCCTTAGTATAGGTAGATTCTTTATCATCTGAGCCACCAGGGAAGTACATTTACATGCAGAACTTCACTTAATACCCCCAATACATCTCTGAAGTAATCAGTTTTGCTTCTTCTACACAGATGCAGTTATTTATCTCCATGCCACATTAGCCATTTGACACCCTGAGCTAAACACTAAATCTAACAAGCCTGAGCTGCTGCAACAAAATACCATAGACTGGGTGGCTTAAAATAATAGTCATTTATATCTCAGAGTTCTGAAGCCTGGGAAGTCTGAGATCAGGGTGCAAAATGGTGGGGTTCCTAGTTGTCCTTCTTGTTGCATTCTCACATGGTGGAGAGAAGGATCATCTCTGTCATGTCTCTTACAATAAGGGCACTAACTCTATTTATGAGGGGTCCACGCTCATGACCTCTCAAATGCCCCATCTTCAAATGCCATCACATTATAGGTTGGGGTTTCAACATATGAATTTGTGTAGGGGGGCACAAACATTTAGTTCATAGTACCCAGCATCTTGAATTTGATGATTCTCCAACTTAAGTTGCCTTTAACTTAATCAATTTTTTCTTAAATTGGTACTCTCTACTTTTACCTTTCAAACATCTTGTTCTTCTATCTTTTCCTCTTTATTGATTCCATTGGTTCAGTTTGGAAGACACATTATTCCATGGCTGAATCCTCCAGTGCTGTTCTCACTAGCCTCTCACATAGTCTACTCTTGATTTTCTGCATTCCAAGCCTGGTACTACTATAAAACCATATATCAGCTGGACAGGATTAGACCCCCAAATAGAATAATATATACATTTGTTCAGCTCTCACCAACCTCACCTGGGCTTTTGAGGCTGCTCAACAAATCCATTTTTCCAGCTTTTATTGACTTTCTAGTATCCTCCTTGCTTCTGGCCACACAGAAACTTGAAATTAGTGGGTTTTTAAGAAATATCTCTTTGGATTGAGAAAAGAAACTACTTTGAATTCTGTACTGCTTTTAAGATACAACTTATGAATCACAAAAATACAGCAGAAATATATATGAACATATTATCTAGTTTATAGATAATACATTATATTTTATATAACATTTTTAAACTTCTTGCAATAACTCTGAGTTCCACAGATGGAAAAACCATTGGAAAATAGACAATACTATTCATTTTGTCTCATTAATTATCCTGTTACCTATTTCATATGCTTGTGTAATACTTCCTAACAGAACTATTGCATTGAGAAGCTTCTTAATAACAGGAATGGTTAGGAAAATAGACTTTAGAATCAAAATGTTTCTGTTGGACATTCTGGTTCAACACATACTATCTATGTGACCTTGGGTAAGTTACTTATCACTCTGTGCTTCTATTTCTTTTTTAAAAAAATATCTATATAGAGGCAGTAAGAGTATTTGTAAGGTTGTTGTAAAAATTAAATGAGTTAATTATGTAAAGTGTCTAGTGTATTACCCAGAACATAGTAATCACAAAATAAACATTAGCTGCTAGAATGACTGCTGTTCTTCTTATTATCATTACTATCATCATCATCACTGATGAGGTTACAATGGTTGCTCAATAAATATAACCCAGGTGGAATGCAAAATTATTCATCTCTCCTCAGATTCGTCTTCTACAGTAGTCATGATGACCCATTATTAGATATAATTTTTTATTCAAAGTGGTATACTGTTGACCGTTAAAGGAGAATCCATTAATATTTATGTTGGGACAGCAGTCATAAACTGATTCTGTTCTCTGAAAACCAGAATGTCTGGTGGCCAATAATATCCTTTGGAAATGGTTTTCCATAGTTCTACTTAATAGTTCTGTGCCTTCCTTTTCCATACTAATTTTAAAGATATAACAACTTACCAGCAGGCCTGAACTTAACATTGCCTATAATTTTATTATCCAATATCAATTATGATGCCAAATTATTAATTGTAAAATCAGTAATTCTTCAGTTATATCTTCCTTGGTATTCTCATCATGGGTAGTTGTTTATGCATGTTTGTTTATAACTGAAAGCCTTGCCAAAGTATCTGAAGAATCAAAAGGTGAACTCCTTAACCAGTACTGGGAGGTCCAGATTTCTGTCATAATCCATCCATACATATGATGGTTATACATGATACATGATAATGGTTTCTATGGACTGTCTGAAAACATCCAGGTATATACATCTTATTTTTACATTTCTCTGGTACTTTTTTTTTTTTTCAGTCTTTCTGGCCTTTCCTTTTAGAGTAAATTCTACCTGATTGTAAAAGCCAGATCTTGGGGGAATTAAAAAAAAAAAAACGTTGACAGGTGCTCTATAGTAAGAGTAAAGCACTGATGGGTTGATACCATATGGAGTCTTATTAGGTCTACGTCTTTATTCCAATATCCTTCCTTCCCATTCCTGTCCAGTTACTATAAGCACAAGATAAAATGAGGACTTAATAAATATTTGTTAACAGACACCATCATCCTGTCATTGGAAAAAATTTAGGTTAAAAGCAACAAGAAATACAATCCAACTCCTACTGCCTTGTTTTCTGGAGAATCATTTTCATTCCTGTCACACTGAATGAACAGTGCAATGGATTCTGTGAGTCTCCTTCCATGTACAACTTTCCTAAAGGGATATTCATTTGCAATGCCAAAAGGGGAAGCAAAACAAATGATCTTTTTTCTCTTACAAAGGCCCACTTCAGAGTGCCAAAAGATCATCTCAGCTTAACTAGTAATCTGTAAATTTTGAAAAATGCCCTTCCACCCATCTCCATTTTGTTCGATTCCAATCTTACCACCATCAAAATAACAAAAAAGGGGAGCCAATGAGGGGTAGCCTTTGTCTGACAATGCTTGGATTCTTGTCCTTACTTTTACTGCTAACTCAGGGGGAAAATGTAATTTTCCTCTGCATAACCAGTGCTGCCCTAGGTACTACTTAAAGCTTTCTTTGGGGCAAGAGAGAGAGTTGCAGGTTCATTACAATGAAATCAGAGATGGATGACTTGTACTTTTTTACTTGCTTCTTGCAGAAATAGATCTAGCTTCTGTGACTACTGTTTAGGATTGTCATCAAAAACAAAATGCACGTTTTCAGGTATTTTAATCAACAGCAAAATATTTTTCCCTGTTTTTATTGATCAAACTACTAACCCACTACTAACTACTAATGGATGGAAAGCCTTGCTCCTGGAGTCATTTTTACTTGGAGTTGAAATTATGGTCCTCCACCAACAGCCTCTGTTCAGGGCTCTGTTGTGGCCGAATGCAGAGCATCCAAGGATAATGGCTAGTTTTAAGGCCACTCTGCACAGAGGCATCTCAGTATTAGAGATACTGCTCATAACTCACTGTACTCATGGTAGAACTTCAGAACTCGAATGCCTCAACACTGTAATAATTTGTAAAGAACAGAACATCTGAGCAGGTGATACTGAAACCGAATTGACAAATCCAGGAGAAATAAACACAAACAATCCAGATAGACACCTATATCCCCTAACTTTCTGTTTTAAGCACTGTAAAGTCCTGATCCTGTGCACAATTTCTTGCTGAGAGTGGAAATCCTTTTTCTGCATCTTTATACAATCAATTCTTCATGTAGACTATAGTATATATTAAGGTGGAGATAGGTGGGTTTCCCAGGTGACACATTGTTAAAGAATCTGCCTGCCATTGCAAGATATGCAAGAGACGCTGGTTTGATCCCTGGGTCAGGATGATCCCCCGGGGAAGGAAATGGCAGCCCACTCCAGTATTCTGGCCTGGAAAATTCCATGGACAGAAGAGCCTAGAGAGCTACAGTCCATGGGGTCACAAAGAGGTGGACATGACTGAGCACATACACACACACACAGAAAAGTGTATAATGACATGAAATAAGACCTCACACCCATCTAGGACATCTCCTAAATGAGATTCCATCCACATTCCCATGCTATTTCTGACCAGTTCCTGTTCATCTTCCCTGCTTGAGCTAAAATGTTGTCTCTTCTGGGAAGTCTTCCCTAAGCCCAACCAAGATATCAGTCACTCCATTATGTGCTTCAATATACTGCCTACTCCTTTTTGTAATTACTTGTGGAACCACCAGGACTATTATAGCTCAAGCATCTAAGAAGTATTCAGATCAGGGACCCCAAAAATGTAGGTATGGCTCTTCTTCACTCACTACCCACTTGATTTTCAGGTTCTCTCCTTTAGACTCCTAGGTGCCCTGGTATATAATTTGTATTTAGGTGATCAGAACATCTAGTAAGAAGACTAAGGAACTACTACAGGCATGAGCAAAGGAAGGTCACGTGGCAGAGGTAGTTCAGCTTCAATTCAATTATCTAGAATTTTGCAGTCAACACATCTGATCTTCTGATTCAGCACATGTATAAGTTTGAGTCATTAAAATATTTTGATTAGCATTGCATTAAAGGTATACATCAAAATCTTGTTATTCTGAGGGGTCTCTCAACATCTTCAACTGGTCTTCAAGGGGATGCACACACAGGAAAGTTGGACAGAGGCCCAGACAAGCCTCTGGCAATGGTGGGCATGGCTCCCACTGGCCAGGCTATGGTGAGGTGCTGGTGTAACAGCATCAGCCAGGGAACTGGCTGGCATAGGTCTTAGGGTAGATGATGGGCCATTGTCTCCTGGGTACAGGTGGACAAGGACTCAGCCTCTATAAGGCTCCTGGACTCTTGAGTATACTCTTTATGGAGCTTATTCCCTAAATTCACTCACTCTGTTCTTCTAGAATATTCTTGGGCAATTCCTCAGAAATTTCTCAGGCTTCTACTGAGCATCCTTCCTCTAGTTTGCCCTTTCACCCTCTCCCTTTTGCTCTTTCATTCCTGGCCCATGTGTTCTTTATCCTTCCAACCTCCCCACTGTTCCTTTGTTCATTTACAACAGACCACAACCCACAATGACTGTTACATTTTAGGCCCTAAGGAATGTTTTGGAAGAGGTCATTTGGTATGCATTTTTCTTAGTAAGTAGGAATAAAAACTAGAGGAAGCTTATTGTTCTTCCTCTGAATATTTTTTTTTCCTGATGCATCAGAGAAAGAACACCTCACACTCTAGTCTAGCAAGTATACTTCACTGATGAGTTAAGTGAACAGTCACCATGTTATATGCAAAATTCATTATTTCAATACTTATTTGAAAAAATTACTTGAACCCTTTCTTGCCCTCACGGAATGTACAGACTTGTAAGACAAACTATAAACAAGTGAAGAAAAAAACTAATACATATCATGTTAGTTGCAAATAATGATAAAAACTACTATAGCAGGTCTGAATTATAATCAGGTGAACCTGCAATGTCACATTAATTTCTTTTCTTCAAATAAAATTAAATCTACCTTTGAATTCCCAATCTATCAGACTGGCAAAAAATTCAATCACAGTGATTTTGAGGGACATCCATTTCTCTTCCTTAGGGTGGCAAAGAAATCCCCGGGGAAGCTTTTCAGTGGTCTGGAACATGGGGAGGAATCTTCATTTTGGGTTGGCATGTCTGGGATTGGTTTGCTGAGGTCACTGTGGTCACTGAGCCAACATGGTCCTGGATGGGCAGGCTGGCCCTATACCACATCTGAACCCTGAACTCTTAGCTAAGGCAACAAGTCCAGTTCCAAGGTATCAGCATTTCCAGAGATACAGTAGAACTCTGAACCTTTCCTGAAATACTGCCAACAAACTGGAGCTGAACCCTGCTGAAGGACTCATACTCTGTTTTTTTCCCAAGCTTGGAAATGTTTTCTTCCATCCTCCAGTCCCCAGCTTCCCAGGCATAAGCCTCTCTTCTCTTCCCTCTGGAGTATCTAGCATAATATCCTCCTTGAAATTAGGCAAAAAACCGGGAAAGAAAAATTAAAAAACAAACAAAGAAACAAAACCACACTAGATCTTATCATTTTGCTTCTTCTATGCCAGCAAAAAGAAAATGCAAATTAATACAACAGCTCATTCTGATACAAAATTCAAAAAACAAACGTGGTTTCACTGGAAGAAGATAAGGTGGAGTCTATAGTATAAGAAGTCAGACATGGTCTAGCTGGAGGCTGAGAGAGGTGAAGACACAACTATGGCAAGAGGGGCGTTGGGGGCACTCCTGGCAGGCAGGCAACCATGCGAAAGACTTGAGTGTGGACCAGAGCTCTTAGGGCTCCCAGACTGAAAGACCAATTGGAAAGAAGCTTCTTAGATGAAACAGAGTGTTAGAGAATTAAGTTGGAGAGATAATAATAAGAAATCTTTGTAAACACCAATCACTTCTTCCATGGTGGTTCAGACATAAAGAATCTGCCTGCAATACAGGACGACCTGGGTTCGATCCCTGCATCAGGAAGATCCCTGGAGATGAGAATGGCAACCCACTCCAGTATTCTTGTCTGGAAAATTTCATAGACAGAGGAGATTGACAGGTTATAGTCCATGGGGTCACAAAGAGTCGGACACAACTGAGTAACTAATAATTTCACTTTCTTGTACCTTTAAATGTACCATCTCATATAATCCTCACAACTGGTCTTTATGAGGAAACTTCTAGGTAGCTAGCACAAAGACATAAATCTTACCCTTAAGATGTTCATATCCAAAGGAAGCAACACACGCAAATAAACTATAGAAGGTGAGTTGAATGTGAATGGCACAGGCGTAAGAAGCAATAGAACATAGGAGAATGACACTTAATCCAGACTGGAGGAGACAAAGGAGGCTTCTTGCCACCTACTGGGATGTATCTTAAAGATAATGCCAGACAAAGAGAGCAAGGCATCTCATGCAGTGAGATTCACATGTATGAGGGGTCAAAGATGAGCGTTCCTTTTCCACTTGGGGATGCTGGAACTTTCTCACAAGTACTGTTCCTTAGGGCTTGGTCAATTCACCATCTGGTATAGCATGGACTCTGAAGCCAGTCTACCTTGGGTGAAGCCCTAGTGCTTCCATTTCTTAGATGGGTGATAATGACAATCTCCTCAAATTCCTGTGTCTCAGTTTCTTCAACTGTAAAATGGGGCTAATAATAGTGCCAGTCTCCTAAGTTGATGACTATAAGGATGAAAAGAGTCAATCAAAGTAAAAAGTGCCACATGAGTATTTCGTACTATATATTTCTGATACTTAAAAACACTCACAAGCAGATCCTAAAATATTCTTTGTCATTCTTCTTAATTATTTTTAAACTGTCATACTCCATTCTTATATTGCATATCACCACAGTTGTTAAGTCATTTTAGGGGAAAATAAAGTAGAATCCTCTAGGTCTCCCCTCTTTTATGGAGTCAAGTAAAAGATGCTCCCACTATGGACTCTCCAGTACTCTTTCATAAGTTCTCAACTCCTTGAGCCATCATAATATATTTTAGTGCCTAAGATAGTAGGAGCTGAATAATATTGTTAGATCAACAAATGAATAGATTTGATAAGAACAACCTTGTATTCTGAGGAGAAAAACAGGAACAAACTGTTTTTCTTAGCCGGTACCCTCATCAATCATAATTTGCAGCATTTTGGAATAAGCAATTCATGGCTAGTATAGCTAGGTAGGGGCTTCCCTGGTGGCTCAGTGGTAGAGAATCCACCTGCTAATGCAGCAGACATGGGTTCAATCCCTGGGTCAGGAAGATCCCCTGGAGAAGGAAACGGCAACCCACTCCAGTATTTTTGCCTGGAAAATCCCATGGAGAGAGGAGCCTGGTAGGCTACACAGCAACTAGACAATAACAACATAGCTAGGTAACAGAAGTGAGGTTTCATTTAAAATATAATCCTTGAGGATACATCTGTACTTCATCCCACAGTCAGATTTGGAAATCAAGCTTCACCCTGCTGTGCTTCTACAGCATGAACCCAACCCTTTCAGAACCTTGTCACACATCATCTTGTCAAGATCTTGCTTTGCTTTCTTCCTCATGTGATAAGAGTTACCATTTCCACGCCAAGGAAAATCACCAGTGAGAGCATCAGCATTGTGGAGCTCCGGTCTGAACTTTACTCTCGAGTCTTAGGATCCTGTGTGAGGGTAAACAGGGACTCACCCAACGTCCTATCTGATGTGGGGCCCTTGTTCCCCTCACATTGGTTATTGTGAGGCTTCCCCTTTTTGTTTCTCATCTTAACCTCTTTCTCTAACCTAAGGAAATAAAAGATACAATTCAAATTGAAAAGGCATGAAACACATGCTGGTGTGTGTTTTCAATAGTATATATTCTGGTTTAAAGAGTCTCAAGGAATAAAGTCTCTTGAGAACCCAGTGCAAGCCATATGTGAGTGTGTGTGTGTGGTTATGAAGCAGGCAATGTTTGTCTGACACTTCCCCCTTATCTCTGCAGCCTTGCCTCCTGTCCTGTGTCCCCACAACCCTGGAGGGTTGCCCTCCATGTTGTCCAGCATAGGTCTGGAGTTCACCACTCACCAGCCTGCTCTTCATGTTCCTGTCCTATTCTGCATAGGTTCATTCATTCATTCTCCAAATATTTGCTGAGCACCTAGGCACTTCCCTAGATGCTCTGGATACTGCAGTCTATAAGAGCGTGGCCTTGCTTTGTGAATTTGCACTGGGGGAAGGAGAAAGCAAAAGCAAGTGTACAAGATAACTGTAAACTGCTGTGATGCTATGAAAGAAACAAACAAGATGAAGAGAGAAAATAATAAAGAGAAGGCTACCTTAAGGTGGTCTGTTATATCTTTCTAAATCCCAGGGATGGGAAACGGCCAGCCATAAAAGGACAGAAAAGGAAAAAAAAAACAAAACAGACATTTGAAGGCTTGAGAGAGGTAAATTTGAGCAAGTTTGAGGGTTCCAAAGAATGTCAAGGTGGCCAGAGCCACACAGGCAAAACAAAGTGAGAAGGACAAATCGTACAGGCCTCTGAGTCTTGGCCAGGAGGTCAGATTTAGAGTCGCATTCTCATCTATTAATTTGACTGAATTACTTAATTCTGAAAGCATTTAAGAGCACTGGCTTTGAAGTCAGAAAAGGTTGGGCTCAGTTATTGGCTCTGGACTTCCCTGGTGGTCCAGTGGTTAAGACTCTGCCCTTCCAATGCAGGGGACATGGGTTTGATCTCTGGCCAGGGAACTAAGATCCTACACACCCTGTGGCACAATCAAAAAAATTTAAAAATAAACACTTTTTAAGATATTGTCTCTGACATTAACTATATCTTGTTTAGAAATTTGGATGATGTCTAACTCAGAGGCTTAAGGTAAGAATTAGAGACAATGTGTGTAGAGCACCTTAAACCAGCAAATGTCCAATTAACAGTTGTTATCATTTTTGTTGTTGTGGTTGCCATAAGTACACAACTCATCTCAACTCCATGGACGGTAGCCCACCAGGCTCCTCTATCCATGGGATTTTCCTGGAAAGAATACTGGAGCGGGTTGCCATTTCCTTTTCCAGGGGATGTCCCCAACCAGGGACTGAACCCATGTGTCCACGTATCCAGCATTGCAGGCGAATTCTTTACCACTGAGCAACCATGGAATTCATGTTGTTATCGTATTTGTTAGCCCTTTTTACATAGCAAACCATCTAGAAACATAAAAACTTACAACAAACTTACAAAGAAACAAACATACAAACAACTTACAGCCTAGGGTGGCTGGCCTAGGCTAGGCTTCATTGCTCCTGGGCTCCGGTCTCCACACATGTCATTCTGGGGCCCAGGGTGAAGGGACAGCAGCCCCCTAGGGGGTAGTTTGACAATGACAGTAAGAGATCAAGGCCAATGATGCAATCACAGTTCAAGTCTGCTGATAACCCTCTGGACAAAGCAAGACATCATCTGAGCCCCAAATTAAAAAGCAAGGTATTATATCCTGCCCACCTTGAGTCCTAAGCCTAGTATGTAAATATTGTAAATAATCTAGCCCATCACAATTACTGTGGCTGATAATAACCTAATATGTTACCTTGCTCGAGAATGTCACTGTTTCCACAAGATTATTATTAACACACAGAAACAATTAAATGGAATCTATAGCAAATACTTGCTACAGAGTAAGGAACAGTTTCTTATTCAATACCTGACTGACCACACTTCCAATCTATTTGTTTTATACATTTGGAAATTAGTATTCTATTGCATTTCTACCAGAAAGGTATTTTCTTTAAAAAATTATTATTATAGAACCACTGAGGTTGAAAATCATTTTGTTGATTGATCCAAATGTAGGACTTGCCGTTTTCCAGAAGAGACTTATTATGCCTAGGCCAACAGAAACGAAGTACTGTGGTAACAGAACCAATTTTTTTTTAATATTCAGGGGATTGTATTGAATTATAAGTATTGGAAATTGCTTTACATTGTAACTTTTCTTTTTGCAGAGTAATTGCTTTACCATGTGGTGGTCTCTGCCGTACATCAACTTGAATCAGTCATCATCAATTTAATCGTCTCTAGACACCAAGTAGAGAGCTGAACGATCAGGAAGATGGTTGTGTAAACTTGCCTCTCTGTAACTTCAAGTCAGCCGCTCAGACTCATTTCCCAGAGAAGGAAATGAAAAAATGGAGAGCTGCACACATAAGTAATAACTGTTAAGGAGTTGGGACCTGTGCCCACTCTCCACAGGGGGGTGAGGATACTAAAATACATTATAGCTCCATTCCTGATGAAGTCAATCCAGGCAAATTGCCTTATATTGGTGCCATGATGGCTCAGGGAGAAAGGCATCCTATGTGCCAAGATCCAGCGTAGGAGCAGCTTTCTGTGGTTCCCGTCACAGACATGCCAGAGCCTCAGAGTCACGGAGCGAGCGGAAAGGTTGTCTGGAGACTAAACAATTACCCCTCCCACACTGCACTTGCTTTTATAAAAAAGCAAATAGGACCTAAAGTGAACAAAATTGCCAAAGATCATATTTGAGTTTTCATTCACAGGATTTGGAGGGACTGTTTATCCCAGGGATGGAAATTAACTTGATTTTATAAGGGACTAAGCTGGAATCACTTTATATTTGATCTCAGTAAAGATGCTATTAATTTTCATTTATTCTTCAGCAAGGAGAATGAGGAGAAAAATCGGCATCATGCTGTTTAAATTCTAATTATGTTCAAGGAATTAACTTGCCTACTTAGAAATCTCTCTGACTCCATCACGCACCCCTTCCCCACCAACCGTATCCCAGAAGTGTTTTTAAAGTGCAAAACAAAAGTTCTCATACTTAGAAGACAAAGGTAAAACCAAAAGAGGACATCCGTGTGATATTTGAGGTTTTAATGACAATATTCTGAGAGGAGTAATTGGATTTTTTTGTTTTGCCATATTTTGCTCTCTTTATCCTTTCAGCTCAGAAAATACACTTAATTTGTTTTGTTAACTTGGAAACTACATCTAAAGTGGTTAAGGTAATCTTATGAATGGAGGTGATGATCTATCTGAGGATATGTGTATGTTTGGTCGTCCAGGTATGAGTTGGGGGTGGAGGTAAGGAGTAGAGGTGAGGAGTCCAGCCAGCAATGGAGCTAGGAAGCCACAGAAATTACCTATCAGCAAATGACAAAAAAGCTGGTGAGCTTTCTGCAGAAGTTAAAATTTTCTCCTCGGGACACTATGAAGCCACATTATATGAAGGCTGGGAAATTTCTCATGGCTCAAAGGAATGAGTATGTAATAGGAAGGCACTACGAATTCAATTAAGATGTTTCTTCTGACCTTAAATAGATGTTGTGCGGGATTAAAGGGCCTTAAGAGAACTCTTGGGGAAAGAGACTTCTGTATAAGAAGAGGAAGCTGGGAGTAAAAACACCAAGTTCAAAGCCCCAATAACACCAAGTTCAAAGCCACTCGGCAGCCCTGCAGAGGCTGTCTCCCAGCTGTCAAGACTGTTGAATGAGACAACCTACTAATACACACATGACATTTTGTAACCTGTGACAAGTTGATCCAGCCATGAATCCTGTCAGCTCTGCCTTCACACTCATGGCTGATTCATGTCAGCAAATGTATGGCAAAAACCACTACAAGATTGTAAAGTAAATAGCCTCCAATTAAAATAAATTAATTAATTGAGGAAAAAAAAACACACCCATCCAGAATCTGATACTGTTTCACTTTTCAGAGGCTTTCACCATCAACTCTGGCTGGATTGTCGCTATTACTTCCTAATAAGGCTCCCTGCTTCCCAGCCCCCACCCCGCCCCCCCACTTCCACTGCCTACTCCTTTCAGTCTGCTCTCCACAGAGTAGCTGGAGGGACCCTCAATCCATCAATCAGATCACACCGCTCCTCCACTCAAAAACCCTCCACAGGCTTCCCTCTTTCACTCCAAATAAAAGCCAAAGTCTTTAAGTTGGTCTTACGAGCCTATGTGTTTTGCCCACTACCCAAGCCCCTCCTTGTCTGACCTCATCTCCCTCATGGGTCTTCTTGCTGTTCATAAAACGATTCTAACATGTTTGCGCCTGTGTGACTTTGAATTTGCTGTTCCCTCTTCCTGGAATTATCTTCCCTCAGGTGTTTCCCTCCATCCTCTCCTCCCTGGACACCTTATAGTGAGGCCTCATCAGATAGGCCACCCTATATAAAAATCCAGGGCTTCTTTTACATAATTATTCAATGCAATCAATTCCTAAGTGTGCATTCTAATGCAAACTTAAAGTTGTCTTTCTTTCCTTCTGTCTCTGCTGATCTTCATATCTGGGAAACAACTTTGTGTTAGGAAGTGCTGGAGGGCACAATTCAGTTCATTCCTCTAAATTCCTTTCTAGCACTGCTCTTTCTTTAGCTACTACCCCTTAGTATGTCTTCCCTGAGCTTCCCAGGTGCTTCAGTGGGTAAAGAATCTGTCTGCAATGCAGGAGATCTGGGTTTGATTCCTGGGTTGGGAATATCCCCTAGAGAAGTATTCCCACTCCAGTATTCTTGCCTGGAGAACTCCTCGGACAGAGGAGCCTGGTGGGCTACGGTCTATGAGGTCGCAAGAGTTACACACCACCGGGTGACTAACACCTCACTTAGTATCTCTTATGTATTTCATTAGTACACTGCTATATTCTCAGAATTTCCTCATGCAAAAGGCTGTTGTTTTTGCTGTGTGTCCCACCTGACAGTCTGAGATTATCCTACACCCATCCCAGCTGATTTTATTGAGATGCCCTGTTATCTGCTGCTGATCTGCTTTTCTGATAGCACTAATAAACATGAGTTAGGCAGGAGTCTTCCAATTAATTAATTAAGAAATAAAAGAAGGACAAGAGGAAATTCAACCTACCTCATCTGGCTTTGTTTTCCTCTATTCCACTCATCGCAGTCTGATACACTGTATATTTACTGGTTTATTTACCACCTGCCACCCTCCCCTAGGATTTAAGGAACTTTGCGTTTTGTTCACTGTTCTATCTCCAGTGCCTGGAACAGTAGACATAGTAGACACTCAGTAACATATGTCAAAATATTTTAAATAAATGAATACATAGGATTTATGAATGGAAATTTTGGAGAAGCCAACATGTTAGCAATTAGATTTTTATAAATCCTTATATGTAGACATCCCACCCTTTAAAAGGACCTCCCCCACTTCTGTTTTATGCTTTCTTTGGAATTGTGCTAGAGATCACCCTTGAAGGGAAAATTAAAGCATACATACATATCCCCATATAGAAACACTCCCAGAGATATGGAACAGAATCTTCACTTTGATCTTTCAGTCATAGCATGCTGAAAATACAGTAGGTACTGTGCTAAACAATTTACATGGATGTTCCAATAGCATCTCTAGTAAAGAGTGAATAACTTCCCCCAGAGTTCCACCTAGAACAGATTTGAACAAGGCAGTCTCACCCCACAGTTCATGCTTTTAACATCCATGTCTGACTGTGACCCTATGGACTATGGCCCGCCATACTCCTCTGTCCATGGGATTCTCCAGGCAAGAATACTGGAGTAGGTTGTCATGCCCTCCTTCAGGGGATCTTCCTGACCTAGGGATCAAATCTGGGTATCCTACACTGCAGGCAGATTCTTTACCATCTGAGCCACTAGGAAGCGCCTTTAACTGCCATATGCCTACCTTAGTTCTCATCATGCTTGAGATCTCGCCTTAGATACATAGCAAGAGTCCACTGCATTTGTTTCATGCAGTGGAGCTGAAGAATCATTAGCAATTAGAGGGTCTGCATATATGTGGCTTGTTCTTGATTTGTGTGAGAGGTTTTAATTGTGTATACCACATTTAACCAGGGAACCAAAATTAATGATTTGGGAATTTATCAAATTCTCGCTCAAAACATGGTTTTAACTAGTTAATTCTCATACTAGGATTGTATTTGTCAGCCATTCTGTAATAGGAGGAAAGATAAAAGCTTCTTATGGACTGAAGGGATAACAGCGAAAGCAAACTGTTAGAAAAGTGAGGAGCTCTTAAACCAGAAACTTGAGAGATTACACAGGCAGGAGAATGGGAGGGTGAGACCCAAGCAAATGTAGTGCTTTGCTACGAGAGAGGAATAGAGAAGAAGGAAATGCTTGAGAGGTTTCCAAGAGTTGTAACTGGAGAAATCTGTGTTAATGACTTGAGGAGAGGAGCAGTGAGGGACTTTGAGGTCTCTCAGAGGCCAAGAGGATTCTACTCTTGGTGGGTGTCTGGATGGTGCAATTAGTTGAACTGAAGCAGATCCTGGATTGAGTTCAAATTCACTGGTGTCAAGTAGTTAATCATCTAGTTATAAGTTCATCACCCTCATTCAATTCACATGAATATTATGAAAGCATCTTTCAAAAGTTAGCTGACATCTAGGTACCGTCTGTCTACTCATCCCTCTTAGGTACCAGTCAATAAATGGAAATAAAAATTACTTTATAACAATAAAATGTCATTTAGTCTCATGTAATATAATTCAATATAATATCTTTTTATTAACAGTAATAGATAATCAGTGTTTAGCACTTACTGTGTGCCAGACCTGTTGTCGACTTCCAGCCAGACAATAAACATGTGAGTTAAGTGGCTCTGAAATAAGGCTTTGAACAGTTCAATAACTTGCCCAGTTCACATATAAATAACTGAGCCAAGGTTTAAACTCATGGTATTTGACTCCAGAGCCAAAGCCCCTAACAACAAAGGCATCTTGGTTTTCTCCTTGTATTTGGTCTCTCCAAATCACTTGTTACAGTGCTTGAAACTTTTCAACTCCAGCAACCATTTTCATGCACTTCCTACTGACTATGCTTGCTTTTAAAGTGTCTGCGGACAAAGCACCCTTTAAAATTACATGAAAAGCAAATTCATTCTTTTACTTTGGTCAAAAAATTATAATTACATAGGTAAGTTAGCCAATTGGTATCATAAGAATATGTCTTATCCTTCCTCTCTAAATCGTTTACTTTTTTCTTATTTCTTGTGATTGGAATTTTCACACTTAAGTATTTGTCTTGATACACAGAATTAAATTCAGAACAATTCAAGCTTAAATGGCTAAATCTTGGCAGCATTAATTTTAACGCATGAATTACGGTGATGGACTAAGATGGGATATAATTTTTGAATATCACAACTGAAAGGCCATCTCTGCTGCCTGAGCCCACCATGCTAATTTGATACATTTAAAAAGATAAAGGTCTTTGATTTGGAAAGGCACAGCAGAAAATTGATGAGCACAAATCTGGAATTTTGTCAATCAAGTGAATATGATAATGATGGTATCATTAGGCAAAATAATAATGTGACAGTTTCATATGATGAAGGAACACTTCTGCCACAGAGAATTTAATTGTTGAGCACCTGGATTCCCAGATGTTTACCAGATCCTCTGCTAACCTGTGCTCTTTGAATAATAACTTTGAAAGGTTTGGGGTAGTTACAGAGCAGAGGCCAAAACACATAATCATCACTGGTGGTAGGGAGAATATTTCTCTATCCATTTATTAAAATGAATCTCTGTTTACTCAGTTAACACATCATAACTTGGCTTACTCCAGAAAGACTGAGAAAATCAAATTCAGTTGCAACCTTCATCTTCAAATAGTTTTTAATTATTCCTTTATAAAGAATATTTTTACCTTCTGTGCACGCATTTCCATTTCCTCAAATGGAAAGTCTTGAATGTGTGTTGGAGTGGGAGGGTCTTTCTGTTGGGGGTGAATTTTTGTCTTCAGTTAGAGACAATTCCTGCTTCCTCCTTTTGTCCCATGATTATTGGTTTACAGAAGCCCTGGGTTTTGTACCGAAGCCAAGTTCTGGGGAGGCCAGTGTTTGTTCACCCACTTACCGTGATTCATAGGTGTCTTGGCACCTGACGGAACAAGTAAGTAATTACTAAGCTTCCTCTTTTATTGTCTTCCCAAGGCCCTTCCTTCTTTTTAGTTAAGAAGCACCACTTAATAACTGGGTGGGTTTGACCTATCTAGAAGAAGGCTTTGCTTAGGTGATGCTGAGCTGTTTTCACCCAGGTCTTCAAAGCAATCACTTGGTTCACACCTGCTTACTGACAGGAAGCAGCAAATAGTGCCAACTTTTCTGTGCATATTCATCAAATAACTTCTCATCCTGAGAGTTCCAAATTTGTGTAAGTTTGGAGAAAACACCCAAGTAACTCTGATGCATCAGTGGTTTTATCATGGCTGCATCTGGGGATCACTGGAGAGTCTCAAAAACCAGAGGTTCTGCTAAACTGGTCTGGTGTATAGCCCAAGATTCAGCATTTTTCAAAGCTTCCCAGATGAATCTCATGTCCAACCAAGGCTGAACTCCTCCAGTCAAGAGACTTAGAGGTCATTGAGTCAATGGGAGCTCACTGCTTGAATCATCTTCTGGCCATTGGCTCTGATTTTCCACATGTATATGGGCTACTTTACTGACCTACTTACTTACTTAAAATTCTCAGAACGCAGGAATAGCACTCTCTGCTAATGTCAATTTGTTCAAGAGCACTGTGGTAAGGGAAAAGATTTGATTTTTGCTTAGGTTAAAAAAAAAAATCAATCTAAGCTTATTTGAAAGAGATTTAGAAAGGATATTCAAGTTTTCTTTCTTGTTACCATTCTGTGATTATCATTTTTAGAGGTGAAAACAAAGCAGCAATTCTTTACTTTTTTGCCTACAGGGAAAGAATATTTTACTGAAGAAAAGTGATTAAATTTACCAGTTGGTAGTTAGTATTCTTCTTACTTCTAATATAGTGATCAGTGAGTGATTTATCAGCCTTGGTTGTCATTCTTAAAAGGGGGCCTCAAACCCTGATATTCAAGGGAATGTGAAGATAAACGGGGAGTTAGGAACTTGTATAGAACTCAAGGAATGTCTGCCTAGATGTAAAAAGTTTATGGCTTTTTGACTAACTGGGCTTCCTCTGAGCTATTTCTATAAAGAATAAAACGAAACATATATTTGAAAAATAAATGCTAGTATTAGCCAGAAAATGTCAATTTGGTGGGGAAAACCCTGGCATTTGATGCTTATAGCCTAGGTCAAAGAAACCTGTATCAACATTTCAATATGTGGATCCTTTCTTGCTTCAAACAGAAATTCAAATGAATTGAAATTCAAACATATGAAATATATTTTGCTTAACCAAATGGTCCAGATTTTCTTAGGCTTAAGATGGCATCATTTAGATCTCTGTGCCCAGGATAAGTTCAATCAAAAACCGTATTTTTTTTTTTTATGTCAAGATTCACATGCTAACACTCTTATTGGGTTTCCAAGTTTTTCTAGAATGGTTCACAGGTTATAGGTATTCACACCAGAGCCTAGAGCAGGCAGGAATCTGTCTGCCCTGACTGAGTGGTCACGTAAGAGTCAGAGCTCCAGCACTCTGAACAATAGGAGAAGGGACATTCTGAAGGATGAGGCAGAAGGGAGCGGATTTCCCCCAGTTTTATCGGGTGTCCAATTCTAAGCTTGTAGCACTGAGGAAAGGCAATAAGTCTTGATTTAAACGTTGCCAAAGGGGCTTCCCTCTTAGCTCAGTGTTGAAGAACCCACCGTCAGTGCAGGAGACATGGATTCGATCTCTAGTCTGGAAAGATCCTGCATGTCACGGAGCAACTAAGCCCGTGGACCACAACTATTGAGCCTGCGCTCAAAAGCCTGGGAACTGCAACTAATGAGCCCATGCGCAACAACTATCAAAGCCCCCATGCCCTAGAGCCTGTGCTCTGCAGCAAGAGAAGCCGCTGCAGTGAGAAGCCCACAGAGAAAAACCCATGCAGCAGTGAAGACTCAGTACAGCCAAAAATAAAAATAAATAAATAAATAAATAAAATTATAAATGTTGCCAAGATCACCATACTGTGTACACCTCAGCTATGACTGTTAGGGCCTCCTGCCTTGGGTTAATGTACTTAATGTCAGATTTATTGTTGTTGTTCATTCGCTCAGTCATATCCAATTCTTTTTGACCCCTTGGACTGCAGGCAATATGCCAGGCTTCCCTGTTCTTCACTGTCACCTGGAGTTTGCTCAAACTCATGTCCCTTGAGTCAGGGATGCCATCCCACCATCTCATCCTCTGTTGCCCCCTTCTCCTCTTGCCCTCAATCTTTCCCAGCATCTGGGTCTTTTCCCATGAGTTAGCTCTTCTCATCAGTTGGCCAAAGTATCAGAGCTTCAGCATCAGTCCTTCTAATGAATATTAAAGGTTGACTTCCTTTAGGATTGACTGATTTGATTTCCTTGCAGTCCAAAGGACTCTCAAGAGTCTTCTCCAGCACCACATTTTGAAAGCATCAGTGTCAGATTATAGGCTCCCAATTATATCGAATAACCTGAATATTTTCCCCAACATAATGTCATAACCCTTCCTTTAGGGTCTGAATAATACGCTCTGAATCTGAAGTATATCCTGGCTCCGGCACTTTCTACCCAGTTTCACTGCTACCACCTTAGTCGAGGTCACCACTCTGTCACTTGAACTGCCGACATGGCTTCCTTATTGATGGTGTTCTTAATCCACTTCTTCAGCCTCCCTCCCCCACCTCAATCTATTCTGTACACAGTGGTCAAGTGATCTTGGCTCTAATCATGTTGCTTCTTAACTCTCTCCCATTAGAATTAATCCCAACCTCTTTATCACAGCCCTGCTTTCCTCTTCAAGCCTGACCTCTTCTCTCTCCTTTCTCCTCCCAACTATACAGGCTTTTCAGTGTCTCAAACTTGCAACCATTAAAGAACCTCTAGCCCTCACCTTCAGAAATCTCTGAAATTTATATTGGCCAGTATTTCAGACTTGCTAAAATGCTGGCACCCGTAGGGGGTTCCATGGTGAAAGGTTCTACAGCTGTATAATTGTTCTTTTATATTATATATATAACAATTTTATATAAATAACATATATATATAATATATAATTTTTATATATATAACAATTTTTATATTATATATATAACAATTGTTCAGACTGTGCCCCTACTATTTCCACTCCCTTGGGAGGAGGAGGTGGATGCTATAGCAAGGTGGGATCACCCAGAGATTTCCCTGATGAAGGCCTCCCAAATGAGTGAGTCCACATTTGACAACTTCCTAGTATCCTGCTGGCCCAGCAGTAGGGTGTCCAACATAATATGCAAAGACTATATGTTAGAAACCAAGGGCTTCCCTGGTGGTTCAGTGGTAAAGAATCTGCCTGCCAATGCAGGAAATGTGAGTTTGATCCCTGGGTCAGGAAGATTCCCTGGAGAAGAAAATGGCAACCTGCTCCAGTATTCTTGCCTGGGAAATCCCATGGATCAGAGGAGCCTGGTGAGCTACAGTCCATTGGGTTGCAAGAGAGTCAGACAAGACTTAGTGACTAAACAACAACCACAACACATTAGAAGCCACATGTTTACTGTCAAAAGTAAGACTGTAATTCATCCCGAGAGCCCAGGTTCCCAATCAGTATGCAGCAGTGTGTGCTCTACAAAGGTATCAAGATATCAATCTCTTTAATCTTGCTGTGCACTCCATACAGGATCAGTTTCCATGTGGACTACGATACAGGAGAAAAAAGCTAGAATATTGCAAGGTCAGCTATTGTGTTCATGATCCCCTTTGCCCCCATGTCAGCAACCTCAGAGATTGTCCAGGGCCTTCTGGAGCACTCCAGCCGTTTCTGATGGAAACTTTGCTTCTAACCTGTCCATCCCTTCTTCTTTTCAATACTACTATATGTACTGCATTTTCCTATGTTAATCATTCTATTAGTCTGTACCAAGGAGGTCACTTGGAAACATAAAAGAAGTCTGTACCAAGGAGGTCACTTTGATAGGATTCATTGGATTTCCATCAACCCCAAAGACTTGCAATCACTATCTTCGGATGCTGAAACAGTTAGTGATGCTGGTATTTTAGTCATGTGAGCAAACCAGAGATGAACTATCTTTGGATAAACGCTGTTATAGTCTACTCCATCATCATCTCAAGTACACTATCTTCTTTAAGTCCTTTTCCCCACAATTTTAGTCTTTCACTGACATAAAGAGCAGAATATAAAGAACAGAACATAAAGAACAGGAATGACAAGTTACTTATTCAACAGTCAATGAGGCCATTTTTATCACTATTTTTGAGGACATGCTATTTTAGAAATCTTGCCTTTAAGGTCCAGATTCCATAATCACCATAAAAGAACAACTCCAAATGAGATCCAAGTGTATATTGAGGGCATATAATTTCTATATATGCTTCTGCCTCTGAACTCTTGCTGAGTAGTTTGTTATTATTATTAAGGAATGCAGGATCAGCCCTCACCTAGTGACTTGTCTTAAGATGTAAAATGGCTAAACTTTCACTCTAAAAGCTTACTGCATAAAAGCAGCAAATTACCAACTGATCATAATGATCACTTGGAGGCAGATGTATGCATGCATTTATGTTCATACATATGTGTTATACACCTAGTGAACATCGGAAAAATAAGAAAACACATTTAACAGAAACGACTTGCTTAGCCCCACCTCCTTTACGGTGGTTAAATGAATGCATTGCAGATGATTCATGAGTTCCAAGTGTGCTTCATATCCTCAGATACATTTCTGGGATACATCCAAAAAGTAAGCTTACATTCAGACTCATGCCCTGTTTACCTTAGCAGCAGGCAACCTACCAAACTTCAAATTGAGTTTCTCCCCTAGATTCTAACTGCATTTCTGTTCCCCCTGCAACTGTTATGGAGAATTAAAGATGAGATTCGATTTTTTTTCTTTTTTATGCACCCTCCTGTGAAATATTGTGCTATGCAAGGAGTAACCCAAATCCTTCATCACTGCTCAAATACCAGGAATGAAATTCTATACCTAAGGGAAATTACCGAGGAGGAGAGCAAGTCTATTTCTGTATTCTATAGCCACTCAGAAGAAGATCTGAAGTCTTGGAAGGGATGACAGAGGAAGGGAAAAAAAAATGCAGCTTTCCTATCTCAGAGACAGCAAGGGGAAGGAGGTTGCTCTGGGCATGAGTGAGGAGCCAAAATGAACCAGCATGAGGCTATCACTTTGTAGTGAGTCTCAAAGGAAGAACATTTGGGAATCCTATGTAATATTCTCACATGAGTATGTGGCACAGAGAGGTTAATTTGTTCTTTCTAGGATAGGAAAAATTATCTAATTATTATAGAAAAACAAAAAATAGCTTAAAATTTTTGATATAAATGACAGGACTTGAGAGAGTAAAAGAGATAGACATTTAAGGAAATGACAGAGGTTCACTTTGAAAATATGGTTGTTGTTAGTCACTCAGTCGTGTTCAACTCTTTGCAATCCCATGGACTGCAGCATACCATGCTCGCCTGTCCTTCACTATCTCCCAGAGTTTGCTCAAATTCATCTCCATTGAGTCGGTGTTGCTATCTAAGCATCATGGTTAGGTAAACTCGATCATTCAGAATTTCACTCTCTAAGCCCTGGTACCCAAGAGGCCAAAACGAGCTTTCCCTTAGAGAAGGGATAAAAGTCAATTTCTTTGAAGTTTCACCCTTTTCCTACAGAGTACTAAATCATGCATTTTAAATAGCTTGTTAATTTCTTTAAGAATCTAATTTTTATGTATGCCTTTTTTCTCTGACCTGCAAAGTACTTCAGAGTTGAGGGCATCAGTAAACATAATTTGAAATGTAATCTCCACTATTTCTTTGCACTCCAGTGAAAAGAATCAAACCAAAATGAAAGATGCAGTCAAAGACCAGACTGGATGTGTTTTCCAAGCCATTTCTTTAAAAGAATAATAATTTTTAAAAAATCTACATTTTACAAAAGGCCAAGCCCAGTTGATTTCAACAGATAGGCACTGAGAGTCTGAGGTGTGATGGCACAGGTTGGAGCCTGTGGTCCTACCTTCCAGTTTGGTCTCCCTTACTTGCAATGAGATTCTGGGCTTCAGCATGCTATTTATGAAAATGAAGGGACTGAATTAAGGGATCACTAGATTATTTTTGGCTCAAAAATGAAAAGATTCTATGACAGTTAAAATTTGTTTGCCTCCAACCCACACACGCACAAGCATAAGCAAGCAAGAAATCTGGCTTTTACGTGGTGTCATTGATTGGGGCTGTTTGTGATTTCAAACCTATGAAAATCCCCAGGAACACTGATTCAGCGATGGGATTAGGAAATTTGTCAGCAGTTAAAATAGCCATTTGGGAGAGTTTCCATAAAAGAGTTTACCCATCAAACCATAAGCACTGGGTAGGATAGAAAAATAAATTTCCACATTCGTGAGTAGACGAAGGATTGTCAAACAGGTGATTTAGACCTAATGATAAGAGAGAAGGGATAAGTGAAAGAATTTTGGGGACAAAAGGACAGCTTAGAATGGAGAAGGAAATAAGACAAATTAAGATTGTACGTGGCTGCATCAAAAGACATCAATAGAAAAAGTTGAGTGTATCTGCATTCCTTGCTTGGAAGACAGTGTTTCTCAAACTGAAAGAAGTAATTGTATTTCATGTACTTTCAATAATCGGGGAAGGAAAGAAAAGACCCTTCAATTATTAAAAAATGAAGATCACTGTCCACCTAAAACTATGACAACATTGTCAATCAACTGTACTCCAGTATAAAATAAAAAGTTTTAAAAAAGAAGAAGAAAAGGAAGATCAGAAAGGAAGTAATATCTAAGAAGAGTCTTAAAACGATAAACTGAAATTTGAAGGAAGCGTGGGTGAGAAGTTTCTCATCAAAAGTGGTCAATTTGCAACTCAATCAGTACACTTTAATATATCCTGAGCTTTCTATTAGTATCTTCTTAATTAAAATGCTTACATTTGCAATATATATGACAAAAAATCCTGAAATATGCTTAGGGAAAAACAGTTTCATTAGACAAATGTCTTTAAGAGTGACAAGCAGAAAACAACGAGAAACCATCCTCAATTCTCTTGATGGATTTATCTTGCCATAAAAGGTCTCGTAAGTGTATATCCTCTTGAGAAATCAGAAGCTTACTTTTAAATTAATACTGCTAATACAAAAATAAAAAGTCACTTGTTTTAGAGGAGTGATCAGGTTTCAGACAAGGCAATTTTGTTTTTCTATTTTCTCTTCACATACTATCTTAAAATCTCATCCTTTTCTCCCATGGTTGAAATCAGCTTCCCCTCCCAGACTGCCTGGAAAAATTCAGTTCACCCTTCACATCTCTGTTCAGACAATATTTCCTGTCAGACATGACTTCCCTGACAACTCCCGAAGCCCCGCAATGAGAGGTCTATCCTACATGTTTATTTGTCATTATTTGTTTATCATCTCGCTCCTTCAATTGTGAGCAACTTGAAGCCAAGGAAGATATTTTACTCTCCTCTGTATCTCTATTACTCGCCATGGCACATGGTCAGAGTTGGTGTCAGATAGTGTTTTTTTGAGTGAACAAATGAATGTAAAATAACACATGGGCATATTTGCCATATGTTTTTGGCAAACTCTGAGACTTTGATACAGCAAAATACACAAAGAATAAAATAATTTTCATTTCAGGGCATCAACAGAGGCAATACAAACATCAAACATGATAAATTTTCCATTGAAAGCATAAAAAATCATTGGTCAATTTCATCATTCCATCATTCTCTCAAAATCCTTTTGCCCTATTTCCTCACCTATAAAATGAAGCTAACACTTATAGAAAGGGCTACTGTGAGAATTAAGTGAGAAATGTATATATATATAATGTATGTGGAGCCTGATAGGTTACAGTCCATGGAGTTGCAAAAAGTCAGACTAAGAGACTTCACTTTTTCACTTTCATATATTATATATTGGATTGACCAAAGGGTTCGTTCAGATTTTCTAAGTGCTTACAGAAAACCCTGAACGAACTTTTTGTCTAACCCAATATACACTGTGCATTATATTGCCCAGCACATAGAAAGTGCTTTAAAAATGGCAGTTATCAATTATTGCAAATTACAGTAGAAGAATTTATCCTGAACAAAAATCTACTGCATCTCCCTTTCTCTTTGTGCCTATTCAGGAAAAATAGTTCTCAATTCTTTTCTCTGTGCCTCAGTCAGTTCAGTCTCTCAGTCGTGTCTCTTTGTGACCCAATGAACTGCAGCACGCCATGCCTCCCTGTCCATCACCAACTCCTGGAGTTTACTCAAACTCATGTCCACTGAGTCAGTGATGTCATCCAACCATCTCTTCCTCTCTCATCCCCTTATCCTCCTGCCCTCAATCTTTCCCAGCATCAGGGTCTTTTCAAATGAGTCAGCTCTTCACATCAGGTAGCCAAAGTATTGGAGTTTCAGCTTCAGCATTAGTCCTTACAATGAACACCCAGGACTGATCTCCTTTAGGATGGACTGGTTGGATCTCCTTACAGTCCAAGGGACTCTCAAGAGTCTTCTCCAACACCACAGTTCAAAAGCATCAATTCTTCAGTGCTCAGCTTTCTTCACTGTCCAACTCTCGCATCCAAGCATGACCACTGGAAAAACCATAGCCTTGACTAGATGGACCTTTGTTGACAAAGTAATGTCTCTGCTTTTTAACATGCTGTCTAGGTTGGTCATAACTTTCCTTCCAAGGAGTAAGCGTCTTTTAATTTCATGGTTGCAATCACCATCTGCAGTGATTTTGGAGCCTACTTAAGTATTAAAGGCTTCATTGTACCTGGTGAAAATGGGATATATTACCACAATAATCATCACTATTAGATGGTGATCCTCTAGGTACTGCTGCTGCTGCTGCTAAGTCACTAGGTACAAACCCAAATAAATTGCCATTGACCAGATAAAACAAACAGAACAGTTAACATTATCAGCTATGCGATTTGAAGTAAGTTACTTAAACTCTGTTTCTTATAAATTGGGGGTAATAATAGTACCTATTTCACAAAGTGTTGTTAATGAAAAAATGAATGAAAACACACACACACATCTCCTAGAATACTGCCCGCTAGTTGTGAGCACTACATAAATATTCATTGTTATTATTATTACTAGCGTTAAATCAATAAATACTGAAAATACTAAAACACAAAGACATATCCCATAGTCCAGTTATCAGCCACTCTCATCTCTCAATACTCTAACTGTGGGAGCCAAAGAGCCAAGAGCATTGAGATGAGACCCTGACAAGTATACTCTTAGAACCATAGCTGGGCTCTGAGAATATTACCTTGCACTGGAGGCTACATGTCTGCTTAAGTGAGTCAGAAGTTATAAGCCTGCTATATTTTGTTTTCCCCAAAATGCTTCACTTTGCAAAAGTCAATTATTTAATAGAGAGGAAAAATAACTGGTATATAAAATTTAAGAGCCATGGTTACAAATGACTTTCAAAGAGGAATTTCACATTAAGAACAAAGGTGAAAGAGGATATTTACAAGAAAATAATTTTCTTACTTTGCTAGTAACTTTATAAACTCCCATTACCATATCTCTGAGCTATTTTTGATTTCTGCATCAGGTTTGATGCTTGTTACATCAGAGCCTGTTGCTATGGAGATGACTAAGATGGCACAGATTCACCAGCATGGACCATTTTTCAAACAACTAAGTATCTTGCCATACAACAAAAGAAATATGCCTGTCTCAGACATTTCTCATGTTTTCATTTTGAGAAATAAAAAATAGGTCTCACATTTTCCATTTAATAGTGAAGATAGGCTATTGGGGTGGTAAATTTCTTAAAATATTAGTTACATTTAGAGAAGATGGATCTATTGAAAAATACTTTATTTTCAACATAAATTCTGCTAATCATAATATTTAATAGTATTTTTGCAACTCACAAAATTGTCACATATGCTATATTATTTGATTTCTGCAGCCTCTAGTGACCTAAGAAGATATGATTTTATTTTCAAATCTTAAAATAGCAAAAGGAGCCCAAAGAGACTAATTTACCCAATGAGAATGGCAAAATAGGTACCTGTACCCAGATCTCTTGACAGTTCCCCTTCAACTTACTGTACCACTCCATATCTCAGGGTACAATGTTATTTTCATATCTGGTAATAATTAAAGTTTTATGACTTCATCTTCCTCTTGTAACAGAGAAGAACAAAACTGACTCCATATTAGACCTATACTTTTTGATTTTTTAATTAATTTATTTTTTATTGAAGGATAATTGCTTTACAGAATTTTGCTGTTTTCTGTTAAATCTCATTGTCTGTGCTTAGTCACGCTGGCTCTGCACTTTTGTAAAAAAAGGTTGCCCATAGCCTGAAATATACATAATAACCCATTCTCAAAACTCTGCCTGCCAGGCTAGACCATTAAAGGTGTAACACTTCACCATTCATATAAAGATTAAAAATTTGCAATACAGAACATTTGTCTTGCTGGAGGTTTAAAGGAACACTGCAGCCAGACCTACAAGGACAGCTTCAGGAACAAAGACATTTGCAACAGCCAATCACATCCCCTCCCTTTTTTAGTATAAAATATGCCTGAATTCTGACTCAGGGAAAATGGTTCTTTGGGACATTAATCCACCATCTCCTTGGTCTCCTTGATCTTTCTCAGAAAATCACTATTTCTTGTCCCAACACTTCCGAATTTATTGGTCTGTGGTAAGGTGAGCAGTATAAGCTTGGACTCAAAAATATTTTTTCTTCTTCTCATTCAGTTCAGTTCAGTTCAGTTCAGTCGCTCAGTCATGTCCGACTCCTTGCGACCCCATGAATCGCAGCACACCAGGCCTCCCTGTCCATCACCAACTCCCAGGGTCCACCCAAACCCATGTCCATTGAGTAGGTGATGCCATCCAACCATCTCATCCTCTGTCGTCCCCTTCTCCTCCGGCCCTCAATCTTTCCCGGCATCAGGGTCTTTTCAAATGAGTCAGCTCTTCACATGAGGTGGCCAAAGTATTGGAGTTTCAGCTTCAACATCAGTCCTTCCAATGAACACCCAGGACTGCTCTCCTTTAGGATGGACTGGTTAGATCTTCTTGCAGTTCAAGGGACTCTCAAGAGTCTTCTCCAACACCACAGTTCAAAAGCATCAATTCTTCAGTGCTCAGCTTTCTTTATAGTCCAACTCTCACATCCATACATGACTACTGGAAAAACCATAGCCTTGACTAGATGAACCTTTGTTGGCAAAGTAATGTCTCTGCTTTTTAATATGCTGTCTAGGTTGGTCATTACTTTTCTTCCAAAGAGTAAGCGTCTTTTAATTTCATGGCTGCAATCACCATCTGCAGTGATTTTGGAGCACCCAAAAATAAAATCTGCCACTGTTTCCCCATCGATTTGTCATGAAGTGACAGGACCGGATGCCATGATCTTAGTTTTCTGAATGTTGAGCTTTAAGCCAACTTTTTCACTCTCCTCTTTCACTTTCACTTTCATCAAGAGGCTCTTTAGTTCCTCTTCACTTTCTGCCATAAGGGTGGTGTCATCTGCATATCTGAGGTTATTGATATTTCTCCCAGCAAACTTGATTCCAGCTTGTGCTTCCTCCAGCCCAGCGTTTCTCATGATGTACTCTGCATATGAGTTAAATAAGTAGGGTGACAATACACAGCCTTGATGTACTCCTTTTCCTATTTGGAACCAATCTGTTGTTTCATGTCCAGTTCTAACTGTTGCTTTCTGACCTGCATACAGGTTTCTCAAGAGACAGGTCAGGTGGTCTGGTATTCCCATCTCCTTTAGAATTTTCCACAGTTTATTGTGATACACACAATCAAAGGCTTTGGCATAGTTAATAAATCAGAAACAGATGTTTTTCTGGAACTCTCTTGCTTTTTCGATGATCCAGCGAATGTTGGCAATTTGATCTCTGGTTCCCCTGCCTTTTCTAAAACCAGCTTGAACATCTGAAAGTTCACGGTTCACGTATTGCTGAAGCCTGGCTTGGAGAATTTTGAGCATTACTTTACTAGCATGTGAGATGAGGGCAACTGTGCAGTAGTTTGAGCATTCTTTGGTATTGCCTTTCTTTGGGATTGGAATCAAAACTGACCTTTTCCAGTCCTGTGGCCACTGCTGAGTTTTCCAAATTTGCTGGCATATTGAGTGCAGCACTTTCACAGCATCATTTTTTAGGATTTGAAATAGCTCAACTGGAATTCCATCACCTCCACTAGCTTTGTTCATAGTGATGCTTCTTAAGGCCCACCTGACTTCACATTCCAGGATGTCTGGCTCTAGGTGAGTGATCACACAATCATGACTATCTGGGTCGTGAAGATGGTTTTTGTACAGTTCTTCTGTGTATTCTTGCCACCTCTTCTTAATATCTTCTGCTTCTGTTAGGTCCATACCATTTCTGTCCTTTATTGAGCCCATCTTTTCATGAAATGTTCTTTTGATATCTCTAACTTTCTTGAGGATATCTCTAGTCTTTCCCATTCTGTTGTTTCCCTCTATCTCTTTTCACTGATCACTGAGGAAGGGTTTCTTATCTCTCCTTGCTATTCTTTGGAACTCTGCATTCAAATATGTATATCTTTCCTTTTCTCCTTTACTTTTTGCTTCTCTTCTTTTCTTAGCTATTTGTAAGGCCTCCTCAGACAGCCATTTTGCTTTTTTGCATTTCTTTTTCTTGGGGATGGTCTTGATTCCTGTCTCCTGTACAATGTCACTAACCTCCATCCATAGTTCATCAGGCACTCTGTCTATCAGCTCTAGTCCCTTAAATCTATTTCTCACTTCTACTGTATAATCATAAGGGATTTGATTTAGGTCATACCTGAATTGTCTAGGTTTTCTCCACTTTCTTCAGTTTAAGTATGAATTTGGCAATAAGAGTTCATGATCTGAGCCACAGTCAGCTCCCGGACTTGTTTTTGCTGACTGTGTATAGCTTTTCCATCTTTGGCTGCTCATTACTAACTTCTATTGACTGGTTCCATATTCAATTACTGTTTCAAATGCTGTTTATGTATCACATGGAGGTAACTGGAGACATAATAACTGCTATAAAAGCAATGTACTAAATTAAAATACATTTGTAGTATATTTTATTTGTTTGCCACTAAGTACTTTAAGGACACCAGAAACACGTATTTAAAAATTAAAAAGATCTGTAAATAAAAGTATAAACAAACTACACTCTAAGCTGTGTTTGTTTTATTTATTCCTTTATCACCAGCATCTAATATAGTACCTGGCTTATCATAAATACTTAATAAATATTTGTTGAGCACTAGGTGTGTCACAATTTAAAAATTGACTTACACAGTTTCCCCACTATGTGCTATGTATGCGTTTCTACAGCTCTCGGTCCTAGAGAAACAAATAATTCTACATATTTGAAAGCAAAACTCCAAGCTGTGCATGTGGATCTCTGAGATGGCTCCTCTGGCAGGTTTCAGCTAGTCTGCTTGCTTGGAAAATCAATAGAGAAACATCACTTGCGAAGAAAATATTTGATTGTTGCAAACTTCCATTTCTCTTTCTGCACTCTCTGTACTTCTCATCTCTGCTCCAGTAACTTTTCCTTCATGAATCCTTGGAATATTGAAAAGATTCTGGGGAAAGCTACTTACGGCTGATAATAGACAGAGTAAAAAATGAGACCAGATATTAACTTAGTTTTAAGGAGAGAATTTAAAAGAGATCAGGATTGTCCTTGGCCTATTTATGGGATGGGAGAGGAGGGAGGAGATTCAAGCTTGCAACCAAAGTGTCAAAGAAGGAACACTTCAGACTGAAAAGCAGAAGAAATGTGAGTGATCAAGAGCAAAGAATATAGTTCTTATACTTGTAGGGTGACCATAGGCTATTTAAGGAGAGGAGGAAGAGCTTAGAAGGAGCAGAGCTGATGCAGGACCCTGTATTGCATAACCTCTTCTCCTTAAAAGCTTTCAGAGCTGACCAACCCATGCTCAGTGCTTGGTGAACATCACCACATTCTATCTATACCCTGGCTTAAAGCTTTTAAGTTTTTCATCATCAGTTTTCATTAGATTCTTTTGGAAATCTGTGAGGTCAATACAGCAAGAACCATCATCTTACTTTTTTATGAGTAAACCCAGGACCTCAAAGGTGACAGACATAGTGTGCTCAAATTGCCATTAAGTATCAGAATCAGGTATAACCAAAGCATCATTTCCTACATTCTCCTGGAGAAATGGAGGTGAGCAGAATAGTAGCCAAACCTATTCAGAACAAGATGAGAGAAAAGGCTTAGAAAATCAACAGGCTATCTGGAATATGAGAGGATAAAACATAAAGTGATCAATGAGTTGCCAAAAGTTATGCTAATTGTGCTTTCATTTGCTCAATGAATACTTTTATTTTACTTGAAGCTATAGGCCACTATACCATACACACAGGGGAATATGTTAGCATATTTTGGCTTCTACCAGGAAGGGTATGTATATGTTTCAGAAATAGATTGAAATTCTACAGGAGGGCCAATCTGTGTTTTGAGACTCTAGAAAATTGTTTGAGAGGCTCAAGGTTACTTACTGTAAGGAAAATTCATGATGACTGTATAAAAGAAGTCATGTCACACAAGTTCCAAATTCAAATAGATCTTCAGTTTGGTTGGTTCTTGAGCTCTTTTTTCCCTTGAAATTAAAAAAAAAAAAAAAGTAAATGAACACTTTTCTTTGATGGATTAGTGTATACTGCTAATTCATATTATGCTTCTCTCTGGAGGCAGATGCCATGGATAGATCAACAGCAGCTACTTTGGACATTGAGTATGAAGGTAACACGCTAGCATGACTAGGTAGTGATTTTAAAGGTATATGAGTCCCCAGCTAGTTGGTGTAACTTCTTCCAGATCAATCTGGACAGTCTATCTCCCAGATTTATTTACCTGAGAGTAAACAAGCCTTTTGTGTGCTTGAGCCTGTTTTCTTTTCTATTTTTATTTTATATACAACCAAATCTAATCCTAACAGACTCACTGAAAGGGCACACTAACATGTGATACGTATCTCTCCTTTCTTCATCTCCCCAATTTACTTACATCTCAGTTTTTTTACTAAGTCAGTATCAGCACCTACATTACCATTAGTACTGAAATGCTGAAAGAAAATATACTTCGTCATCCATGGCATACCACAGATAAGAAACTTTGTTCATTTTCTTTATGGCCACACTAATGCTTTGACCTTTGACTATCTCTGGTTATGATGTGCTGTAAAAAAAAAAAAAACACCTAATTTTGGTGCCTAAAAACTATTGGGTCAGATTGTAGGCTCACCAGTGGAAATGGGTGGTCCTTGAATTAAAAAAAAAAAAAAAGAAATTTAAGAATTTAAACTTCATCACAGCTCATGTGCCAACCATGGTCTACACTTAAGACTGCCTAATCATTGAAAATGAATTTACCATAAGATATCTTTAAAGGTAATACAATGGTTTTTATAAGGATGTGAATGAGAACAGCAGCCTTTGTACTCAAAGCTAGAAGATTGTCAAAATAAATCACGATATATCAAAATATCACAATAAGAAAATATTGAAAATGATATTGTAGAGTATTCAAGGACTCAAAAGAAAGCTTCATATGTGAATTTAAGTGAAAAAAGAATCATAAAACAAAAAATTTTAATTAAGAAAGAATATACGCCTAAGCATTATTGATATTTTATATCATATCTGAATTTTAGGTTATATTTAATGTATACTTCCTTATTATGCTTTTTTTTTACATTTTCTAAATTCTTTACAGTGTAATTATTTTCTATTTGAAATCGGAAAAATATATTATCACAGAAAACAAGGGAGAAATTATGAAGAGAGACCTCAAGGCTGATATAGTCACTTTGGGCTCCCCGGCAAAACAAGAAAATACTGAAACATTGCTCCTGTATATCTACTTATGTGATGTTATATAATAATTAGAAAATAGCCAAGAGAAAATATTTAAATATCTTGAAACAAAAGCAATTAAAATCTTAAATGCCAGGATGGAAATGCTCAATTAACTTGAAAAGAAACTTCCCCATTGAATTTCATGTTGTGATTAGAACAAATGTAATCCTTATTGTGTGCCTGGGCTTTAGAAGACATACTGCAGCATCCTAAATTATAAAATCAGTGTTAATTCAAATTAATTTACATAAGTACATGTGGAAAACACCAGCTGAAAGACACTGAGAAGAAAAAAACCACAAACGATGTGTTAGACTGAATGGCAATATTTCAAGTTCTAAGGAGGCATTTTCACAGTCTACCGCAAAATCCATAATAATGTAATTCCCACATATTTACTAAATTCCTACTATGTGGAAAGTATTTTGCTAGTCCCTATGGAAAATACAAAGCTGCATCTCTTCTGTCCCAAAGACACTTAAAATCTAGTGGGAAAATGAACACAACTAATCATATGCAGGACTGTCTGGGAAGGTGATGAGAGGTGTAAGGGGAAGAGAGGAACAGACTTTGTGTTTATTAATAATCTGAGATAGAAAATGAACTTATCAAAAACCATGTTGGCCAATGATTTCAAATTGGAAGTTTCTCAACAAACTTAGTGTGGAAAGAAAGATACAAAAGAAGGAAAGATGATGTAAATTTCCCCGAAGACTTGGGAAATAAGAACAGAAGTGAACAAAACGAGATTCAACTTTAAAAAGTTGGGGGTAGGGGGAGCAGAGAAAGTATATAGACATTGAAAACCAATCACTTGAAAGCATTAGGTATCCAGTGGGCAGAAAGCTGGCCTAAGCGTATGGGCTAAGGGATCCCACAATAGTTGCCACTCGGTGTTACAGCTCAAAGGCCTAGTCAGAGTGTTCAGTAGGTGAAGGAGACAAAGGAGGCCTCTGTGAACAGAGAATGGAAGGAAGATTTATTCTAGTGAAATCACAGGAAGAAAAGAACATTTCATTAACTCAGAGAAAAAGATAAAAACCACCTGTAAGATACCTGGAAAAAGCCTTCAAGGTCTTTATGAAGTCAAGAACCGGGGGGAAAAGAAAACCCAGTTCCTCACTTAAATACCAATATCAATTAAGTAAAAACAGTCAGTATAGTGGAAAGGAAAAGTTAAAAAGGCAGAATTATATGAGGAAGAAAGAAAACTAGCCATGGTATTATGCCTACCAGCTAAGATAATGACAAAACCACATACCACAACATGGTTAATTCAGGAATCATAGCTTTATTAATCATTGACTAAATTGGGCTGCCACTGAGTCGATCAAATTAAGGCCAGAACAAATCAAATCTACTTCAGTTTTACTGATTAAACCATTTTAAGTAGGCTTTTGATGCAAAGTCAGAAAGATACCTGAAACAAAGGCTGGATTAAGCTGTCCTTTAACCACAGTGTCTAAGGGTGTCTGGAATAGTTCTTGGCTGGTAAGTAGCTATTTTCTTTAGAGCACCTCAATGCTCATTTCTGTGAGTGTGTGTGCATGCGCGCGCACGCACTAAGTTTCACTTTAGTCATGTCTAACTCTTTGCGACCCTATGGATTGTAGTCCATCAGGCTCCTCTGTCCATGGGATTCTCCAGGCAAGAATACTGCAGTGGATTGCCATGCCTTCCTCCAGAGGATCTTCCTGACCCAGCGATCAAACTGGTGTCTCTTACGTCTCCTGCATTGGCAGGTGGGTTCTTAACCACTAGGGCCACTCTGTGGGTCACTCTAGTTCACTGTTATATGGCCACAGGTTTTTAGTCCTGGCAAACATGCTTACAAGGTATTGGTTGATCTTTTTGGCCAAGTAAATGTAGGGAGCTCAAACAATCTGTCTTCTTTATTGGGCAGCTGGCAAAAAGTGTAATATGCTTGTTCCAATAATTACAGATTAGGGGGCGGAAGATGCTAAGCAAACATTTTAAACATGTTTTTAAAATTTTATTATTATTATTTAAATATTTATTTATTTGGCTGCACTGGTTCTTAATTGTGGCACATGGGATCTTCAATCTTAGTTGCGGAATGTGGGATCTAGTTCCCCAACCAGGGATCGAAGCTGGGCCCCTTATATTGAGAGTGAAGAGTCTTAGCCACTGGCCCATCAGGGGAGCTCCTGCTAAGCAAACATTTTTTTTCTTCTCTCTTTGCTCTGTCATTTACCCCTCTTCTCTATACTATACTTCTTTATTGAAAATTACTCTTAGTTTAATTTTCATATATTATTTGGGAGAAAAAGTTAAACTGATACTTGAGGTTTAAACATCTTCTGAAAGTAAGTTAATCATAAATGACATTCAATGAAATGTTCTTCATACTCAGGCTGATACTTTAGCTCATTCATTTACCAGCAAAGGAGAGAGATTTATAAGCCAAACTTTAGGTGGTGTCCAAGTTTGAGAAAGCTAAATAAAACTGAAGCTCCTCTGCATACTAGTTTTATCCTCTGATCACCAGAACTGGGACTCTGAACCACTGGACAAATCCCAAAGCATCAGTTACCTAGAGCAGAATCGAGCAGTTCTTTGAGAGCTGGATGTCCCAAATTTCATCCAAGGTCAACTCAGTTTGGTATATTCTTTTCCATATTTTAGAAGAACCTGAAGGACCATCCTACTTTCTGCTTCTGCTTTTACTGTATTCTTTTTTCTAGTTGCTCACCTCTGAACCTCTGATCCTGCCTCCTTATCTGGGGCACCTCAACATCACACCCCCAGAACATGCCCAGCTATGTTCACACAGCCCTAAATTCATAATTAGGAGATGGCTCACAAGGTTTAATAACCAGTTCACAGTGAGTCGTTAGCATATATTTGTTTTGCAAACACAGATGAGAATACAGTCACACTCCACATTTTCACAACCTTAAAAGGGTAAAACCTGACTGTCTTGTGTATGTTACTTGCTTTAGTCGTGTCTTACTCTTTCCAACTCCATGGACTATAAGCCTACCAGGCTCCTCTGTCCATGGAATTTTCCAGGCAAGAATACTGGAAAGGGTGGCCATTTCTTTCACTGGGAGATCTTCCCAACCCAGCGACTGAACCCAGGCAGGTTGTAGGCAGATTCTTTACCATCTAAGCCACCAGGGAAACTTAAAAACTGGCTTACTATTTTAATTATATTAAGTCAAAAGTAAGATTTAATTTAAAAAAATAAAAAATATGTTACAGGTTTCTTAACATTTAACTTGAAAAAAAAATGAGGAGTCTTTACTACATTACAAAATACATGTAGTCACAACAGAAGCTAATTTATTTCCAGATGCTGAATCCTGGGATACCACTTTGTAGAAAAGAAGACCTTAATTCTGGGGGGCCAAGACTTAGGCCAAGACTTGGTTGAAATTATAACATAAAAAGACTAGATAAGCCAAGAGAAATTCAGAAGTAAACTCAGGTAGTGAAATAATGCCAAAGAGTATTGGTTTACTGCCCACCCAGTGATCTCACAAGGCCAGTGTCCTGCCTGCACAGGGACAGATCTGGACACTGTAGTATCCATTGTTGTCACAGCTCAACCTTTTCTTAACCTCCTGTCTAAGTTTTCTTTTTATGTTCCTCTCAAATATGAGTGTTTTCTCCTTCTCACATTTTGTATTTTGCTTACTGCATTCTGATGCTTCCGGTTTTAAATATCACAAATCTTTATAAATTTCCATCATTGTTGCTTTGAGTTCACATTTTAAAAAACTCTCCAGGAGTTTGAACGTGTTCCAGCAAATCATTTGTTAGTAAAGATCTTTTTTATCTATGAAATAAAAGCCCTCAAAGGCATTAGTATCTCTGATCATAGAAATAAATCTATGGGCTAAGCACACAACTGATAATCTTAATAAATAACTAGATTACTGTAGCCTGCCAGGCTCCTAAAGCCATGGAATTCTCAAGGTAAGAATACCGGAATGGGTAGCCATTCGCTTCTCCAGGGGATCTTCCTGACCCAAGGAATGAACCCGGACCTCCTGCATTGCAGGCAGATTCTTCACCATCTGAGCCACCTGGGAAGCCCAAGGTTAAGGAAAGCCATGGACTTATTTCAGGCCTTTATCTCAGACTGTGATTAACTCTTGGGTAACAACTGGCCAGACAGTTACTGTCATGACTGAGAGGTTATCATTGTAGAGTTACACTATGGCCAAGATCACACTGTTTCTGTACCTGACTTTCCAGGACTTTAAGTTCATAAGTATTTAAACAATATAGTTTTGCTCTTTAACATATCAGACCAAAAAACCAATATGCTGATTTGCAACAAAATACTAAGAAACTGTGCACAAAGGTAAGTCGGATAAAACAAAAGTTTCTGAGGAACTGTCCAAGGTGTGTCTCCTGGGTCATCTAGTCTACAGCTCGCTGTGAAATATAAGATCATGTGGATCGTATACATCAGGCTCCAAAGTGAATTTATTAATGTTCTCCAGCTATTCAAACATCAGGAGAGAGGAAAGAAAGTCAATGCATATGAATACAAAGTGGTTTTGATGGTTTTTTACACCAAAGCCTCGAATCTACAAACAGAAAAGGTCATGGAGGCACAGAAAGATTCCCAGGAGGTTTTGGTCTGCTTGTGTTAGTTTTATAAATAAACATTACAGAAATTCTTTTTTACTTCAATCAATTCCTTTCCCTCGGAGGAGGCACAGATCTTTACTAATACAATCTTTGTTTACCAGCTGCTCGATCCATTTTGCAAATTCAACCCTGTTGAAATATAATGCCGGGGAGAAAAATACTGAGGAAATTTCTGTACTCAGTTAATAGTATTTTCTTGAAACCAGTATGTAAGTCACCATCTGTAAACATTAGAGAAAGATAAAAAAATAAAATTATCAGACCATTAGTCAAAGCTACTAGAAAGCTTGGTAATTGTCCTATTAGAAATGACAAGACAAGGTAATAATACCAGAGCAGAAAACAGGCTCTGCTCTGGAAAACCGAAGGGGAGTTTCTATCTTCTCAATCCTGAAATGTTGTTTTGTCTTTCTCTCTTTGGTTTACAGGCAAGAGTCACTGTGCCTGTAAGACTGTGTCAGTGAGAATTATGCTATAATCTTCTATGTATAGATTCAAGGGATAATTAAAATATAAGTAAGAGTTTATTTTTGTTATGAGTAAGGCCTTATTTTTCTAGCTCTCACATTGATAAAAAGCAGTGGTTGGCAGAGAAAAACCCTACTTACTCTAGTAATAAGATGAACCAGAGGGAATTGTCAATATTCCACCATTTCTCACCTACAAAATTGGAAATTTCCTAGAGTTCAACGCAATAGGTGAAAGCAATTTTTCTGCAAATCTTTGTTTTAAAAAAGCAGGCTTTTCTAAATGCTGATATGAAAACGTTCCCTCACTCTGAGGACTCTCAAATGCTTTTCCAAAACCTGACTTCCCTACAGTCTTCTTATGTGTCCGTCTGGTGGTGGACACTCTAAGTGGTCATCGGATATCATTTGTGAACACTGTGGATTTTAGGCACACCTTTATTTTCTAGCATGTTACAAGAATGTTGTCATAAGTAGTCCAGGACTTCCAAAATGAAACCAAAAGATCATATGCCTTGTGTGCTTTGAATTGAATGGAACAGCTTGTCAGGGATTCTCACATCAAAAACTTATTTGCCAACTCTACAAATTTGGAGGAGGAAAAGGAAAAATTGAAAGGGAAGAAAGTTCAGAATATGTACAGTACTTGTAATATTATGTATATATTAAAATAGACACAATATTATAACAGAGGTATAGTATGAACCTCTCTCAGATGGGCCTGAATGACTGGAGATGATACAGTATTGGTATAAAGCAGAATCAGAAGCAGTGATTGTAATCTCTGTATGTATAGTGCTCATTTGGTGATAGTAACATAACTGAAGTTAATCATTTTAAGAGGTGTCTAAGTGTTTTAATATATAAATTTATTATTATTACTATCAGGTATGGCAAGGCAAACAGATGTGGAGATCTGAAAAGTTGAAAAGTTAGCTTGTTGTACTTACAAGTCACAAGAAATGAAGACATCACCATGTAATGGTGGGGGGCGGGTACCACCCGGGGAAGCACCAGGATCAGACAAGAGGCAGAGGGAGAGGGGAAGTATGCGGACACACCTTTACTGTGGTTTCCACAGGGAGGAACAGGAAGACAGGGGCAGCAGGTTTCAGATTAGCCAGTTTGAATAATTTCAGTGGGTTCCAGGGCATAGGGACTGTCCCCAGTTGTCTGGTACCTGGTCCTAAGGTGATTACAGCAGATGGATAATGACTGGGAGTGTGAAAGGCCATTGGAGAGGTTGTTAGGGAGGTGGGCTCTGGATTGATCGGTTTGCCATCCAAAAGTTTTCTGATGAGCAAGTTGTTTACCACCTCTAGGAGCTGGCTAATTCTGAAGAGGGAAGCCCCTCCAGACCAGAGAGGCCCCAGATGTCAAAGCATGAGAACTCAAAAAATAAGAGACATGCTTAATCCATTACATTGCCTAATAGACTCCCTAGGTGTCAAGTCATAGGTTTCTATCACAGCTCAGTCAGTAATTATCTGTGTGATGCTAAAAGGTCACTTTTCTAGTCTTTAATTCTTCCACTGGTAATTTAAACATGATTTGACTAGATAAATCTGAAATATATTAGGTGCATATTTAGCATTCTTTGAGTTATGATCACATGACAAAGGGGCTTCCCAGGTAGCACAGTGGTCAAGCATCAGCCTGCCAGTTCAGGAGACACAAGAAACATGGCTTTGATCCCTGAGTCAGGAAGGTCTCCTGGAGTATGAAATGGCAACCCACTCCAGTAGTCTTGCCTGGGAAATCCCACAGATAGAGGAGCCTGGCATGCTACAGTCCGTGGGGTCGCAAAGAGTCAGACAGGACTGAGTGACTGAGCTCCCAGCATCCCACATGACAAAAGGAGATGCATTATTATATTTAACAGGATAACTTTTATTCAGGACAAGAATTTGGTAAATTCAGTTTGATATGGGAAAATTAGGCTTGAATACACCTATTATTTTAAGTAATCTCTAAAATAGACAAGTTGTTACTGCAACATGCAGTCTAAGAAGCTGCAACTTAAAAGCTAGAATGCTTGCTTATGCCTCAAGGCTTCTTCTAACCACATTAAACTTGGCTTCTGGAATCTGTAAGCACCACCAAGTCCGGGACTCCAGGAGAACTATTTCATTTTTACTGATTGATGACATAAACAGCAACTGCATTTTATCTTTCTCTTGTTCACTTTTCATATAGCAACAAGGATATGGAGAGTGCACCATATAGCTGGTAGACAATAAAATTATGCATAACTTGGTAACCAGCCCACTAATAAAGTGTCTTAAAACAAAATGCCAATATAGACTTGACATTGTAAGATGAAAATTGGAATGTTGTTCTCAACCATACGGGAAAATACCGCCATATTTCTGTAGCATAAATGAAATGACATATTTCTTCAAACTGCCTTGGTGCCTCTGTCATGTTAAGCTGGGTATATGTTTCTTATGAAACATATACACTTCTGATATTTCTAATTTATAAATAATCATCCTTTACCTTTCCTGCTCCAAAATAGAAAGCCCTCTGATTATACATTATTCAACATATTTATGCTTTGGTTGTTGTTCAGTCACACAGTTGTGTCTGACTCTATATAAGCACATTTTTGAAATAGATTCCAGTGGTATGTGTGCTTGTGTGTGAACATGTGTATGTGTGTTTCTGGGATGAGGGGATCAGGTCTATAAAGTATGATCATTTTTTTTGTTAAAATAAATAGATATATTTAAAGGTATGGAAAAATATATGTAGTCAATTGTAAGCAGAATTCATCCTCCAGTGATGAAACTGTAGTGATTTTAATTTTCTTCTTTATACATTTTGGATTTTTTTAATTATTTGCAATTAATATGCATATATTCCTTTTACAATGGGGGAAAATTAAGTTACTTCTATTTTGCAAAACAAATATTCCTACATCTTTAGAGAATTTTTTTGTGAATATATAATGATCACTCATTTAGATTTATAGATTCACCATACAGGTTTTTTCCCCAATTTATTCAGGACCCTCAGTTTCTAATTATTAAAATCTTGGCATAGATAATATTTAAAGCAGTAAAGGGGCTTCCTAGGTGGTGCTAGTGGTAAAGAATTTGCCTGCCAATGCAGGAGACACAAGAGATGCGGGCTGGATCTCTGGGACAAGAAGATCCCCTGGAGGAGGAAATGGCAACTTGCAGTATTCTTGCCTGGAAAATTCTGTGGGCAGAGGAGCCTGGCAGTCTACAGTCCATAGAGCCGCAGAGTCAGACATGACTAAGCCATTGAGCACACAGCATACATGAGGCAATAAAACCAGCCACCTATGGTAGAGACTGTAAGTAAAGATTGCTTCTGATCATAGCCCAGTAAAGCCACCCTCTATTCTAAAGGCCACAAGAGTTAAACTAAAAGGAGAGCATTTCAGTATTCAAAAGAATTAAAATAGCTCATCAGCCACTGCCAAGATCTCAATCCAAACAATTTCTCAGCCTTCAGAGAAATTGAGGTCCTCAGGGTCCACTGTGTAGGCAACTGAGTATGATGGTTCCATTTTAAAGGTTTCCTTGCTTGATTAGAGTTTCATAGTCATGAGACCATGGTCCCAAGAACATTCCTCTTACCAAATAGTTTTACACAAGGAGCAATTGTTTGGCAGCCACAGACTGCCAGTATAACAGCCAGGTTTTCTGCAGAAGCTAGGTTCACAAACAGAGGAACCTGGGAATAAGCACGTGGCAGTGTGTGTGTTCTGTGGCTCAGTCCTCACTGACTCCTTGCGACCCCATGGACTGCAGCCTGCCAGGCTCCTCTGTCCATGGAATTTTCCAGGCAAGAATATTGGAGTGGCTTGCCATTTCCTTCTCCAGGGGATCTTCCCGACCCAAGGATCCAACCCACATCTCTTGCGTCTTCTGCATTGGCAGGCGGATTCTTTACCACTGGCTCCACCTGGGAAGCCCATCATATGGCTAAAGCAGCACAAATTTATGACTACATTTTCAAAAGCAGCTTAAGTTTGCTTCTGTGATAACAGGTCAATAACAGCTTTAAATAGAAATACTAGGAATTCTAAGGTGGGACTAGAGTACAGACTAATCATTTTAGGTGTCTTTTAAATAAACCTCCTGCTCAAAGCAATGGAGAAGCTCCTGTGATTCTGATATCAAAGGGGTGAAATAACTCTGAGCTTGATGCTTTGATTTCCACTCCTCAAGTGAAAAGTGAAAGTGTTAGTTAGTCACTCAGTCATTTTATGACAGACTTTTTGTGACCCCATGAACTGTAGCCAGCCAGGCTCCTCTGTCCATGAAATTCTCCAGACAAGAATACTGGAGTGGGCTGCCGTTTCCTTCTCCAGCGAATCTCCCTGACTCAGGGACTGAATCTGGGTCTCCTGCATTGAAGGAGGATTCTTTACTCTCTGAGCCACCAGAAAAGCCCAATTTTCCAAGCCCTGGAATATTAAGATGTATGTAAAATCTGAAAAGTCAGAAGGAAGACCAGACCAAGATCCTCAATAGGTAATGAAAGCGGCAGTCACCCTTAATGTTGTTGTGCTCATTCTTGTTTGTTATCTATGTCAGACTTTGTGGTTCTCACTTATTTCCATGAATAACTATAAGAGAAAAGGTGGGAGAGATTAATTTAAACTGGGTGAAACTTTTGCAAGGAGTCATATTAAAAAATTAACATGGTCTTTATAGAAGCACTAATTGAGTTGTCATTGCCTACAACACAGGAAACTCCCAAAGTCTGTATTTTAACTGTTAATCATGTCAGTAACAGATAGCATGGATATTTTATAGAATATGCTAAGGCTAAAATTATTTTCATTAATTAATTGCACTTTGAAACCATCAGTTAAAACTTCATGCTAAGAGCTAAAACACTGTCAAATACACTAATCCCCGTCATTCTCCTCTAAGTGAGTATTATTAGCCCTGTTCAAAAATCAGTTCATCTGAAAAGCCTTAAGGACTGTAATTTGATACACAGAACCAAGGCTACAGTGCAGATATAATAATTTATAGACCAGGGTGCTAAGTTTTATCCAGTCAGTATTTCTATATGTTCTAAGATTAAAGGTCATATATCTTCCCTTTGATATGTCAACGATAGCATGATTTTACCAGATGGAATGAGAAGTAACTGACTGGTGTTAATAATTAAACTCTAAGTATCTGCCAACAAACTCAATTTATGATGTGGAACGTCAGCGTGGTACAAGATCATTACCTGCCAAGTAAAATGTAAATGCTTTCATTGGAATTATTAGGATGACACATGGCTGACCAGATTAAATAAAATACCGAAAAGATTGATAACAAATGCAAAGGAAAGGTCTACTTTTGACTTTAACTTCTTATGGAAAATTTCAAACCAAAGAGCATGATGAATCCCCATGCTCTCAGGTCTCTGATTTAAAAGTCATCAACATGTGGCCAACTCTGTTTCATCTCTCCCCTTCTCCTGTGCTGGAAGGTAGTACGTATGTATCCCTAAAAACTAAGGACTATTTTATATACAGTGCCATAATGCCACTGTAATATCTAAAAATGAGGTAAAAATACTTCAGTGTCATTAAATATCTTGAAAGTTTCACATTTCCAATTGCTTAAAAATAAAAATGGTTTACAGTTGTTTTTTTTGAACTGGAATCCAGTAAGACCCACCTCGCAATTAACTGCTTTATTTGAGTTGCTGTTAATTTATCAGGTCCCCCTCTACTTTTCTCCATCCTCTTTGAAACTTAATTGTTGAAGAAACTATGGCATCTGTCCTGTTGTCTGAATGTTATCGTTGGATCCACTGGTGGCATTTAACATGTTCCTTTATAAACTCCATAGTTCTAAAACTGGCAGTTAGATCTAAAAGATTGAGCAGAATCAGGGTCAATTTTTTCTAGACTACTTCACAGATGTGGTAACATTCTTCCAGGAGGAACACAAAATGTCCAATATTATCCCTTTTTACAATGTTAAGTCATCGACGATTATTACTTAAGTTGAATAATCTATTAGAATTTGTATAATGATGATTTTTCACTTATACTATTTTTTTTTCATTTTTTTAAGCTGGAATTCCTTTATAAAAAGAATATCTCCTCTATTAATACTTGGCTGAAGAATGATACACATTTGGTAAGAAAGACAGGATAAAGAATTTATTTCTTCCTTTATTGACTAGTTTATTTACCAGCTTACCTTAATTATCACAAGTTAAGTATTTGTTTTTTAAATATGAAAACTTACTTTAAGGGGTCTTATGATGCTGTGAAAGTGCTGTACTCAATATGCCAGCAATTTTGGAAAACTCAGCAGTGGCCACAGGACTGGAAAAGGTCAGTTTTGATTCCAATCCCAAAGAAAGGCAATGCCAAAGAATGCTCAAACTACTGCACAATTGCCCTCATCTCACATGCTAGTAAAGTAATGCTCAAAATTCTCCAAGCCAGGCTTCAGCAATACATGAACCGTGAACTTCCAGATGTTCAAGCTGGTTTTAGAAAAGGCAGAGGAACCAGAGATCAAATTGCCAATATCCGCTGGATCATCGAAAAAGCAAGAGAGTTCCAGAAAAACATCTATTTCTGCTTTATTGACTATGCCAAAGCCTTTGGCTGTGTAGATCACAACAAACTGGAAAATTCTGAAAGGGATGGGAATACCAGAACACCTGACCTGCCTCTTGAGAAACCTGTATGCAGGTCAGCAAGCAACAGTTAGAACTGGACATGGAACAACATACTGGTTCCAAATCAAGAAAGGAGTACATCAAGGCTATATATTTTCACCCTGCTTATTTAACTTCTATGCAGAGTACATCATGAGAAACACTGGGCTGGAAGAAGCACAAGCTGGAACCAAGATTGCTGGGAGAAATATCAGTAACCTTAGATATGCAGATGACACCATGCTTATGGCAGAAAGTGAAAAACTAAAGAGCCTCTTGATGAAAGTGAAAGAGGAGAGTGAAAAAGTTGGCTTAAAGCTCAACATTCAGAGAACTAAAATCTTGCCATCTGGTCCCATCACTTCATGGGAAATAGATGGGGAAACAGTGGAAACAGTGTCAGACTTTATTTTGAGGGGCTCCAAAATCACTGCAGATTGTGATTGCAGCCATGAAATTAAAAGACACTTACTCCTTGGAAGGAAAGTTATGACCAACAGAGACAGCATATTAAAAAGCAGAAGCATTAGTTTGCCCACAACGATCCATCTAGTCAAGGCTATGGCTTTTCCAGTAGTCATGTATGGATGTGAGAGTTGGACTATAAAGAAAACTGAGCGCCAAATAATTGATGTTTTTGAACTGTGATATTGGAGAAAACTCTTGAGAGTCCCTTGGACTGCAAGGAGATTCAACCCGTCCATCCTAAAGGAGATCAGTCCTGAATATTCATTGGAAGGACTGATGCTGAAGCTGAAACTCCAATATTTTGGCTACCTGATGCAAAGAGCTGACTCATTTGAAAAGACCCTGATGCTAGGAAAGACTGAAGGTGGGAGGAGAAGGGGCCGACAGAGGATGAGATGGTTGGATGGCATCATCGACTCAATGGATATGAGTTTGGGTAAACTCCGGGAGCTGGTGATTGACAGGGAGGCCTGGCGTGCTGCAGTCCATGGGATCCCAAAGAGTTGGACATGACTGAGTGACTGAATTGAACTGATGATTAATGCTATTGAGCATCTCTTCATGTGCCTGTTGGCTATCTGTATGTCTTCTTTGAAAAAACATCTGTACAGATGCTCTGCCCATTTTTCAGTTAAGTGATTTTTTTAAATGTTGAGTTGTATGAGTCCTTTGAATAGTTTGATATTGACCCTTTATTGATATATCACTTGCAACTATTTTCTCCCATTCAGTAGGTTGGCTTTGTTGTTGCTGATAGTTTCCTTTGCTGTGTGAAAGCTTGTTAGTTTGATAGAGTCTCATTCATTTATTTTTGCTTCAATTTCCCTTGCCTGAGGAGATACAACCAAAAAAATGGAGATACAGCCAAAAGAATATTACTAAGACCTATGTCAAAGACCTCACTGCCTCTGTTTTCTTCCCTAAGTTTTGTAGTTTCAAGTCTTACATTTAAGTCTTTAATCTGTTCTGAATTTATTTTGAATTTATTTTTACTCATGCTGTGACAAAGTAGTACAGCTAGATTCTTTGCACGTAGCTCTCCAAAATCAGGAGATGGGTCTGACCCAGTCTCCTCTAAAATGACTGCTTCTGCCCTGGGTCCCAAAGTGTGTGAACCTGTGTGTGCACTCTTTATTAGGAGAGTCTCTGTTCCCCACAGCCCTCTGACTCTCCCGAAAGTAAGCCCTGCTGGCTTTCAGAGCCAAATGTCCTGCGGGCTTGTCTTTCCAGTGCAGGATGCCTGGGCTGGGGAGCCTGACTTGGGGCTCAATCTTCGCTCCTTGGGGGGGACTTCAGCATTGTTATTTTCCTCCCCTTTGTGGGTTGACCATCCAGGGGGTGTGGGTCTTAACTGTACCATCTCTCCATCTTTCTACCCATCTCACTGTGGTTCCTGCTTTATGTTTTTAGTTGTAGAGATTTTTTTTTTTGCTAGTCTTCTGGTCTTTCTCATCAGTAGTTGCTCTGTAAATAGTCATAATTTTAGTGTGCTCATAGGAGGAGGTGAGCTCAGGGTCTTCTAACTCTGACATCTTGGCCACCCCCTCCCTTACCTGTTTATCTTGAAGATTAAACAAAAAGAGAGAGAGAGAGAGAGATGTCATGGCTAAAGTGAGGAAGCCTCTGGCTGGCCAGTGCTGATTTCAGGGGCCCCTTGCTTCCTCACAGGCTGGTGGTGTCTTGAAAAGAGCATCTACTCAGAACCCTACTGCTTAGCATATAGCCAGGTTCATCGCTGCAGATGGTTCTAGTGGGTCAGGGAGGAGAATATTTTTCCATTTATATCTGAGAGGGAATAAAGCTAAAATAGAGCTTGACCATACTGTGGCTTGCTGAAATTCTTCAGTTCCTTGCCACTGCTCATGGGATAAACCCTACTTGTGTAACCAGCTAGTCAAGGCCACTATTATCCGGCCTATCCCTGACTATTCTAACTAGCGTCCACTATATTTCTTTCATAGCCTCCCCATTAGTGTGCCTATGAACTAGAAGAAAAGCAATCACTTACTACTCTTCTCCGGTCGTACTTGAAACCCCTATTTGCTGGGTCTGTTCATGCTGTTTCAGTTTTCTATTTATGAACCTTCCCACCTCCTTTCTGTGGTTAGGTCGAAGGACAGCCCCCAAACATGTCTACATCTTAATCCCTGGAATCAGTGAATATGCTGCTTTACATGGCAAGGGGGAATTAAGGTTACAGATTGAATTAAGTTTGCTAATCAGCTATTTTAAAATAGAGAAGTTATCTTGGATTATTTGCATGGGTTTAATGTAATCACAAGAGTCCTTAAAAATGGAAAAAGGAAGCAGAAGAGTATGTCAGAGTGATGTGATATGAGAAGGACCCAGTTCATCATTACTGAAGAGGGAGAAAGAAGATCATGAGCCAAAGAATGCAGGTAGCCTCTTGAAGATGGAAAATTCTGCAAGGAAACAGATTTCCCCCTAGACCCTCTAGAAAGGGACAAAGATCTGCTGACACCTTAGCTTTAGCCCATGAGAACTGTTGGAATTCTAACCTAGAGAATTTAAGATAAACTACCAAGTTTTTAGTGATATGTTACAGCAATCTTAGAAAACTGATGCACCATTCATTTTACCCACTTGGCACGCTGTGCCACTATTTTACCTGCGTAGCTGGAGGCAGTAAATGTAATGCATCAGAGTAAGATTCCACCTGGATGCAAATTTCTGCTTTGCTGCCTCTAAGCTGTAAGATTTTGGGCAATTAAGAAAATTCTCTGAACCTCACTTCACATCAGATCATCTGTTTAAAGCCTTCCATTGCTCGGAGCTGATGTCCTTTGAGGTATTTCTCACAATTATAATTAAATAATCGCTTGAGTGCTTAATTACATGTCTGTTTCTCCCTGAAGATAGTGGTTTCCCCAAGGGAAGGAGCCCTAACTATCTTGCTAATATCTTGTATCCCTAGCAGAAGCTCCAGTGCTAAGCAAAAACAGGCATTTAAAAATATTTGCTATTTAAATGGATTTGATTAAACATGTCAGCCTTGGGTGTGATGTAGACAATGTGTGCATGCTCAGTCCCTCAGTCATGTCTGACTCTACAGCCCCACGGATTGTAATCCTCCAGGTTCCACTGTCCATGCTACTTTTCAGGCAAGAATACTGGAGTAGGTTGCTATTTCCTCCTTCAGGGGATCTTCCCAATCCAGGGATTAAACCCACATCTCCTGCATCTCCTGCACTGGCAGGCAGATCACTGAGCTACCTGGGAAGCCCTGATGTAGACAATACTGTCCAGTAAAATATCAATACCTTCAGAATGTGAAAATAAATATTCACCATACCAATGTAACTCAGGGATTTAGGGAGCCACGACTCAAAAGAGATTTCATAATCTTATGTTTTGAATTCCCATTTGTAAAGTTATTTTATTTTGTGCCCCACCCCCCCCACTTTGCTTTCCTAACAAGGAGGTGTTTCCACTATTAGGTATACTTAGAACATGGAAAGTTTCAGAGTTATAAGTAGGGCTTCCCCAGGAATCACCACTCTGGTAGACTTCCCATGAGGCCAGGGTCTGATACTCATACTTACAGGTAAAAAAAAAATACACATTTATTGTGATAAACTCTAGGAGACTGATTCAGCTCAATCAGCTCAATCAATTTACAGTGAGAAGTCTTCCAGGAGCAAAACAATATTTACGTGCACTGAATCATACCTTCTTTATCCAGCAGGAACATTTATTAGGGGAAATATTAAGTTTTAAAAAAGAGGAAAACAGACAAGCACTATGCATCTAACAGTTTCTAAATACAAAGCATATGTAGTGAGTGCTCTTAAGCAAGTAGTACTCATAAAAGAATGATTCAGACTTCAATGCATTCAGAATTGGCATTTGCTGTTCAGTGATCACTATAAATGGTCAACAGATCATACAATAATTGTCTTGCATCCAAACCATAGGAAAGAAAAGAAGAATCTTAAAATTTATAACAATGTCAATTTAATATTTTACGTCTTGTTTCTAAGTCTTAAAGACATTTTTGTACTCAACAAATACATATTAGGCATTATCTAGGAATGGATCCCTGCAAAGCTCTTGATATAAGCCCTGTAGACATCACTAATATGTGAAAGGGAGACTATACAACCTGCTAGTAATTCATCACTCTAGATTTTTGAAATTCAAGACTTGAACAGAGCCCAAACCCTTAAGAAGCCACACATGTGTCCCAGAGAGCTTCGAATCCCTTTAGAAACAGTTTGCTTTCACTGCGTTGGCCCTTCAGATGCTATGAAGTTTGTTTATAAGGAATATTTATGTGAAGAATGTGTCAGCATCCCTTCTAAAAGAAACTGGGAGATGCTATCTCATACTGTTCACTATACCTGCACAATCACAAAGCCCTGAAATTATCAATCAATGAAATAAGAGTCTTTCTCAGCCTTAAGCTAAATGATTAGCAAAGAATTCAAAACAATAATGCAAGCAGCACCAATATCCTTGAGGCCCCAAATATCAGATGCAGCTCTCAGAGTACTCATTTCTGCACCTGAGCTCATTTGCTTTCAGATTTATGCTATCTAATTGGGTACCAGTTAAGCACAGGGAAACCAATGAACAGAGTCTCAGACTTATAATGGAGTAGGAAATGGCAATCCACTCCAGTATACTTGCCTGGGAAATCCCATGGACAGAGGAGCCTGGTGGGCTACAGTCCATGGGGTTGCAAAGAGTTATGCCTCATTCATCATACATACAGACCTGTTCTGGCTACATAATTAAACCCTATTCTTCAATGGGCTTCCCTGAGAGCTCAGCTGGTAAAGAATCCGCCTGCAATGCAGGAGACCCTAGTTCGATTTCTGGGTCGGGGAGATCCGCTGGAGAAGGAATAGGCTACCCACTCCAGTGTTCTTGGGCTTCTCTTGTGACTCAGCTGGTAAAGCATCCACCTGCAATGTGTGAGACCTGGGTTCGATCCCTGGGTTGGGAAGATCCCCTGGAGAAGGGAAAGGCTACCCACTCCAGTATTCTGGCCTGGAGAATTCCATGGACTACATAGTCCATGGTGTCACCAAGAGTCAATCTGCCTTCCGATGCAGGAGATGCAAGAGATGTGCTTTCAATCCCTGGGTCGAGAAGATCCCCTGGAAAAGGAAATGGCAATCCAGTATTCTTGCTTGGAAAATTCTATGGACAGAGCAGCCTGGCTGGCTGTAGTCCATGGGATTGCAAATAGTCAGACATGACTGAGCAGCTGAGCACACACAGAGAATATTATAATTGGTTAAGTAAGCCCGGCAGAGAAAGACAAATACTGTAATCACCTGTATGTGGAATCTAAAACATAACACAAGTGAATCTACATACAAAACAGAAACAGACTTACAGACATAGAAAACAAATTTATGGTTACCAAAAAAGAAAGAGATGGGAGATTAAATTAAGAGTTTGGGATTAACAGATATAGACTTTTATCATAAAATAGATAAGCAACAAAGATTTACTGTATAGCATAGGAAACTAAATTCAATATCTTACAATAACCTATAATGGAAAACAACATATATAACTAAATCATTTTGCTATACATCTAAAATTAACACAATATTGTAAATCGACTATACTTTAGGAGAAAAAAAAAAAGAAATGCATCTTCTGTTTTAAGCAACTTCAAACAATTTTTGTAATAAATTCTAAATAGCTAAAAGTTGTATATTTATCTAGAATAAAATTATAATTGACTTCCTATTTCTGATAGCAATATTACTCCTTTCCACATATGTCTCTTCATCCTCTTACACTTTATTTTCACAAATTACCACTGATACACATCATAGTCAAAGGTCGTGGAACTTATTTCCTGTTATTTGATATTTTCTTTCCCTACCACCTTTCCCGAGGCAAAAACTCTGAGTTAACTGCATCACCCTCATCCCATAAACACAGGGACCTTAATCAACTGTTTTCTGTTCACTGTTAAATTCCAAAGTTCCTGGATGCTGGAAGGCTTGAGGAAACAGAAATTCTGATCCATGGGATTTGAATAACTGCTCATGGGCTAATGGCAGGATCACCATATTGAGAGGAAGAATAAGTGAAGGCCATCGGGAGAAGAAAGAGTGGAACAGGGCCTGCATTTTATGATTGGGTGAAGAGTTTAAAAGAAAATACTCAGATTACTGAGAAGGAAATAAAAAGACCAATATTCAACCAAGCATATAACTGTCTTTTCCTGTATTTGGGTAGTTCAGGCATGCTAGAATTCTGAAACATTAATATTAAAGGAACTTTAGAAATCATATTATCCAGATTCTTTATTCAAAACTATTTAAGATCAAATTGGGAAGGCAAAAGACTAACTACAGTGGCAAAGCAAATCTTTTCCTTCCCTCTCTAAATCTCTTATTCTTCTTTTAAACTGTTTTTTTATTTGCCTTATAAATTTTTGAGGTTGAACTTTTTTCTCTTTTCTTTAATAGCTTCAAGTGCTTTAGTCATAAGTAAGCTTTCTCCATTTCTAGTTGATACAGGAATTCATTATTTTTCTGGTACACACATAGGTTTTATAGAATTTTTTTATTTTTTAAATATTCAGATATCTTTTCAATCAGTGGATTTTATTCCTATGTATAGTTGGAGGTTAGAATTTAATTATATCTTTTTTCAATATTTTTTCAGTTGAAAAATTTATCTTTCACCATTGGTTTATTATACATACATCATCCTACATACTTGGATCTAATTTTTTAGTTTTCTGTGTGTTTCCTTAGAATGTCAGTCAGTCTATATTAACACAACACTCTGAGTGTGTGTGCTCAGTTGCTAAGCTGTGTCTGACTCTTTGTGACCCCATGAATTGTAGCCCGCCAGGCTCCTCTGTCCATGGGATTCTCCAGGCAAGAATATTGGAGTGAGTTGCCATTTCCTTTTCTAGGGGATTTTCCCAACCCAGGAATTGAACCCACATCACCTGCAGTGGCAGGCAGAGTCTTTACCACTGACCCGCCAGAGAAGTCCATGCACCAGTCCACACTGTTTTAACTAGAGGTTTATATAGTACGTTTTAATATCTATTCCCGATAATCTTCTTACTTCCCATTGCCCTTTTTCTCCTGTTTTTTTCTCTCTGTAGTAATTTGAGCTTCATTAAATTTTTTCATATAACCTTTAGATTCAGCTCATCTAAGTCTATCATTTTTTAAAAAGGTATTTTTATTAGAGTTTATATTATCTTGGATAGAATTAGCATCTTGATGATGCTTATTCTTTCAAAGAATATGGAATACCTTTCCATTTGTTCAAATATAATGTACATTTCAAAAGTATTTTAAGGTTTTCTCTGTAACTTCTTCATATTTGTTAACTTTATCCTTTCCTCTCCCATTTTTCAGTTGTTTAATTTCTATTTACTCAAACCACTTAACATTTACATTCTACTATTCCACCTTTATTCTCACCTTTATTTTACTCTTGGATATATAATTAAATACATGCAATAATGTTGACTAGAAGGGCTTTGCTAAAATTATCTCTTTAAAAAAAATTCATTTATTTATTTGGCTGTGCTGGGTCTTTGTTGTGGCATGTGGGATCTAGTTCCCTGACCAGGGATTGAACCTGGGCCCCCTGCTTTGGGACCGCGGAGTCTTAGCCACTGGACCATCAGGGAAGTCCCTAAAATTATCTCTTGATTGATTGTTCTCTGGCAGATTCCTCAGGAAAAAAATTGTAAGTGCAACATTACAAGTTCTTACATGGTTAAAATTGGTTTTCTATAGCTATAAAAACTGAAGGATTGCATATAAAACCCTTGGCTCACACGTTCTTCCTTGAATGTCTTGAAAATATCACCTTATTTTTACCTAACATTGTACGGTATTGTTGACAATTTTCAGCTTCCGCTTTGTGGTTGTCTTTTACATCCTCGGTTACTTGTTTAATTATATTGAGTTCATTTTTCAGTATTGTGCTACAGTTTCCTTTTGTATTATGGATTTTTCTCAGGGCAAGGCAATTATCATCATCTTACACAACTCTTCCATTTTTCTTTCCTTTACTGTTTTATACAATAAAATTGTGTTCCTCATCTCAGTTAGAGCAGGATGAGAGATGATTCAGTATCAAAGTAAAAAGTTGCACAATTTTCCATTATTACTACATGGTAGGACTTCACCTCCCTTACAACTTGATTTTCTCTCCTTGGGACTTGAATGTCTCTTTGCTATCAAATAAACCCTCTGGCTGATTGCCCATTACCTATTTTCAATTATTCTTGCCAATGCTGTCTTCAGTATCAGAAATGATGAGAAATTGAGCATTTTTCCCTTGGGGAATATTACTTGGACCCTATCTTACCAGCTGAGTTCTCCATATCCGAAATCAATAACCTCAGTTTCTTCCCACATTCCCTAAGTTTTAAAGAAAAATTAGAATGCTGTAAATAAATGTGATACCAGATGCACTCCAGCAAATGATAGCTCTTGGAATAGCATCTGAAATGACAATATGTGCTCACTTGGAATTCAGAAATGAGAACGTCCCAGTGCCTGCCTTGCTTCATTACTGAAGGGAATCAGCCTTCTACCGCGGCAATCGCCTGTTCCCACCAGCTGACAATGAAATGAATACTCTGTAGGAGCTGAGATGATTGTGGCATTAAACTTAGCATTCTCTCCATGATCCTGCAAGATTGCTACTGAATCTAAACTAAACCGGTTTTGAGAAGAGTCTGTACAGAGCTTGCTCATCATTTAAAATCTGGAGGGGAAAAAAAATGAGTAAAATCAAATGAGGTAGGAGAGAGATTATCAGCTAAGAGACAACTCAGGGATCTGTTTTAGATCAGGCAGAGAGGACAGGACAGAATCAGCCAAACAGCCTGGGGAGAGTGGACATCATCCACCAAAGCCCGAGACATTGTTTTATTCTTGTCATCAGTTGCAATAATAACAGTGATCTGGTGTTCAGTGCACACAAAACACTACAATAGCAACAGCACTGGTTACAGAAAGAAAAGCGTGATACAGCCTCCCTGGCTGCTAAGCTTGGCATCTAAATTACCCAGACTATGACCCAGAGCAGGGACACTGAGGGAACAGAGTAGATGCCCGAGATAGGGAAGCACCTGACGTAGCATGATATCAGCTGGAGGCAATGGATCTTAGTCCTTTTATCTCCCGTGTGGAAGGGTAATCAGTGACTGTTTAGTCCTAGTGGGTAACAGGAGGTTAAGGAGCATAGTGAGGGGTAGGGAGAATGTTAATATCTCTGGGTAAAGTTTTCTGAGTGTATCTCATTCAGGATTCACAACAATGCAATCGGTTAGATACTATGGTTTCCATTCTGCTTAGGAAGTAACCAAGGTTTGAAGAAGTTTAAAGTGTCCAGGCTTCAGATAGGAAGGAAAGAGAGCAAAGCGCAAGCATGAAGGCCAATGAGGCAGAGCTGCAACCTTCTGTATTGAGAGCTTCGGATAAAACTGGGCAAGGAGAGGAAACAGAAGATGCTCCAAGATGTGATCTCCTCCCTACAGAAAGTCTTCATCTATGTGTTCCTGCTGGGAGTCTCTTGTTTTATTTTAAAGAAACTGGACAGCATCTAAAGATTGGGCACTCTATGTGGAAGCATGATGTGAAAACCTGATTACAATTTCTATCCGCAAAAGAGACTCTTTGACCTCCACAGATAAAAGAGAACACTATTTGTAAAGTCTGCTAAAAAAAAAAAAAAAAAAAACTTCTGGTCACAGTGAGCCTTACGTTTGTTATATTCAGCCTCTGTGAATGTTGATATAATTGTAAATCAGCCCAGACTCCATTTTCCAATAACTATTAATTGTAAAAGAATTATGTCAAACTCGCACTGTCTCGAAAGTCATTTCTGTTTACATTTCTGCTTCTGTCCAGAATATTTCTGTGGAGAGTCTTATACAATTAGTTATGATTTATGAAAGTGGACAACCACATGATATTTAAGCATAAGACCATTGGTCTACATTTTTTAAAAGTGTAAGAATTTTTTGTATGCTCGATTCATCAATTATTCAGAACTATGATTAAATACTCCATTATATTTTAGATTTCTCTATTTCTTTTGTAAATCCTTAATGTTTTCTTCATGTATTTTGAAATCTTGTTATTAGATACATACAAGTTTAAAATATGGTGAACTAATACTTTAAAAAAATATGATATTGTTTATCTTTAAAAATACTTTTTGCCTTAAAGATTCCTTCCTATGATGTTAATCGAAGTATATCAATTTTCATTTAGTTGGGAATATCCTTTTACATTCTCTTTAAATTTTCTTTATATGATACTAATATAAGTATACCAACTTTCGTTTGGTTAGGAATATCTATTTTTACTCTGGTTTTCAGAATTTCTGGATCATTACGTTTCAGATGTACCTCTTATCAACAAGATATAACTGAGTTGTATTGCATGTGTTTTTAAATCCATTCTGAGAAAAAACATCAACAGACCCAAAATGCCAATTTTTCAACTGGTGTATTTATTCTGTTTATGTACATAATCAGTTTTGATATATTTGAATTTATTTTTGTGGTTTTGGTTTCACTTTCAATATTGCTTTTTCTCCTTTCTTGCTTTTTAAAATATTTATTATGTTTTATTATTCCATCTCTTTTCACTATAAGTTTGGAGATAAATACCACATTCCTATTCTTAGAGTAGTTACCTTAAGCTTTCTATCATGAGCACTTCGCTTCTCAAAGTTTGAAATCAATGAAAATACTTATTATCCTTTCTACAGTGCAAAGGTCTTTGCACTCTAAACACATCTGAACTATTGGATATTGTTTCTGAGTATTTTGGTTCTTTGTGGTGGTTTTCCTTTTATTCCATAATACAATGTTGTTAATTCCTAGTCAATGTTGGTTAAGCAAATTCTTTGTTCCTTATTCCTTTGCTCATGTCAGATTGTTCTGAGATTACTCTGTCTGAAGCACAACTTTTAAAATTCCTTTATAAGGATTGTTTGAGGACATTCTTTTAGTCACAATTTTCTTACACAATTTTTTCTTGTATTAATATAATTATCAAAATCAGAAAAGTAACACAGATCTAAGACAGGTATCTAGTCTGTAGATCTTACTCAAACTTTGCTGTGAATCCCAGTAATGTCCATTATGTGCTCTTGGTCTCCTTTAAGTTGAAACCACCCTTGATTCTTATTGTTTTTCATGAGTTTGCCATTTGGGGACAGAATAGACCAATTAGCTTATAGGGTGACCTTCAATTTAGGTTTGTCCAGTGGTTTCTCACGGTTAGATTCAGGTTATCGTCTTCAGCAGCAATGACACAGAACAGACATTGTTCTCCTTGCGTCCTATCAGCAGACACATGGTTTTGCTTTGTCCCGTTGCTGGTCATGTTAACTGATTACTTGATTAAGGTGATATAAGCCAAGTTTTTCCCCGTAAATGTATCCTTTCCCCTTAACAAAAAAGTACCAGCTTATCAGTAAATTCTTACCTTTTATGGTTAAGTAAACCATTTGTATTTCTTAGCACTTCAAAGGGAACTTGTCAGGTTTCAATTAATGTTTTTTTGTTTTCTCAAATGGCAAAATGAAAGCTTGACCTATTTGGAAAATAATTGCAAAGCAGAAAAAGAAAGATAGTTAAGAATCGGGATTGAAATTTGGAAAATTCATGTCTAGTTTCCTAAAAGTATCAAAGTTACTAATAAGATTTTAACAAGGAATTTTGAAATAATGGGAGTAAAATTGCTCACCAATGATATCAATCTATATAAAAACAGTGCAGAATCTTATTAAGTTAGGAACATAGCTAAAGGCATATTTCTTCCCTGTAAAATTTTATTCAGCATGCTATTTTTTTGCTTTTATTACAACAAATTTTGTCCTAAATTTTCCTTTTGGATAATTTTCCTAGGATAATAAGCTGAATACTAAATTTATCTTCTATACTTTTGATCACATCAAAAATATTTTTAAAACTACTAAATTCATTTTGATTAATGGTTTGGCCTCATTCCATACAGTTTAAGTTTATACAAGGGTTAATATTTTATCATTTTGGAAACATTTTATTGCTGTTCCCTTGATTTATTCCTTAATCTTTATCGATTTCTTGGCCCAGTTGTTCACTTCATAGAATAGTTTTTAAAAATTTTCTATGTCAGTTTTCTTTATTTAAATTTACTTTTTTTCTAGTTTTATTGAACAGTGGTCTGAAAATACATTCTTCAGATGTCTGCATTTGAATTTATGTAAACTTTCTTTGTTTTCTATTATATAGGCAATTTCGATATATAAACAATGTGTGCTTAAAAATGAATAATTCTTATTTACGGTGTATACATTTTGGTAAATATAAATTCTTTCCCATTATTAATGATTTATTTTCTCTATATTTTTGTTTTATTTTAAAGTTGGCACAAATAGTAACCCCCCCAAAAAAATCAGCACAGTGCATGGAGGACACACAGTGTCACACAGTGCTGTGGGCACAAATCTCAGACCCAGTATTTCTGTGTGATTTTGCTCAAATTGGGCTTCCCTTGTGGCTCAGCTGGTAAAGAATCCGCCAGCAATGCGTGAGACCTGGGTTCGATCCCTGGGTTGGGAAGTTCCCCTGGAGAAGGGAAAGGCTACCCACTCCAGTATTCTGGCCTGCAGAATTCCATGGACGGTATAGTCCATGGGGTCACAAAGAGTCGGACAAGACTGAGCGACTTTCACTTTCACTTCACTTTGCTCAAATTATCCGTCCTTTCTGTGACTTGATCTCATCACCTGAAAAATGATGATAATAACTGTATATGCCACATAGACTTTATATGAAGATTAAATATTTAAGAGATACACTTGAACTTGTACATAAAATCAGTATTATACAAATGTTAGCTATTACTATTACATTTGCGTTAAATTCCACTTGAAACTTACATTCATATTATTCTTGTTTCCTTAACTTTTATTTTTAATGTTTTTTGTTTCAGTGTTATAGTAATACAAATTACTGTATTTTATTCCTTATTTATATACACTACCCTATTTTTGGTGAGTGATTTAGACATCCTCATTCACAGATGTAGTCCCTATGCTAGTCCTATCACAGATCATTTCTTTTTTTTGCATATGTTATTCTTTATTGATTTTATGTAAATTTATACTTTTTTAGGGGTGAGTCTATTATCTATGATTCCACTTGTTATATAGACTTGCTTTTAGTTTTGTAACATTAAAACTTTTATTATGCTGTTTTTGAAAACATGCTGAAATAAACAAATGAAGTCACTTACCAAAACCATTTCCAAGTTAATCATTGATTTTGCCTCACAAACAAACTCAACAACTTTGATCCGTTCTGTAACGGAGGAAGTATTTAACAATTTTTGGCTTTCCTTCTATCTGACCCCTGCTTTCTCAGTCTAATCCAATTCAGTGGGGAGGAAGAGGGCACTGAATAGAGCCCAGCTTTTGGTTGAACAATTAACTAAAATAATCAACCACCATCTGCTCTTTTCTTGGTCTTAGAATTTCTTCTTGTTCTCTCAGCTCATTATTTTTCTTTTTGTTTACTTAAATTTCTGCAGAAAATCAAAGGTACTTTAAAAAAAAAAAAAGGCAGCTATTTTTGCATTACAGGGCGAGCTACTGTTTTGTTTAGGAAAACACTTATACCAAAGCAAGGCCTCTTCTGGAAAGAGAGAGGTAATCTAGACTAACTGAACTGCTCCACTAAATAATAGGAATATGATTTTATTTGTGGACTGGGTGGCATCTTCCAAAGATATAATTTTGAGCTGGGGGAAGCAGAACGATTGAGGATTCTGGGGTTGGGGAAAGGCATGAGAGAATGGGGATATGAAAGAGGAAGTGCTCGTGAAAGAGAGGAGCGTGCATGGGTCTGGAAGCTTGGGGATGAGTCTGACAAATCTTTGTGAAAGAAAAGGTCAGGGATGATGGTAGCTCTTGGGGGCAGTGCGTCCTGATATACAAGTCAACGTTATCTTTGAAAAAAAAACAAAGTTATCTTTGTTGTTGTTTAATTGCTAAGCCATGCTGACTCTTTTGCAACCCTACAGACTGTAGCCCTCCAAGCTCCTCTGTCTATGGGATTTCCCAGTCAAGAATACTGGATTTGGTTGCCATTTCCTTCTCCAGGGAGTCCTCCTGACCCAGGCATCGAACACATGTCTTCTCCATTGCAGGTGGATTATTTAAGCACTGAGCCACCAGGGAAGCCCCAAAGTTATCTTTATGTTGTTAAGATTACTTGGAAGATTCAGTCCTGGCCATTTCCTACCATAGCCTACAATTTGCTGAGATCTGGGGGATGACAGGCTTATCTTGGTGTGAAGCTGACTGGCCTCTGTCCATTGTGGTACAGAGATGACCAGGTATGTCAGAGAAGCCCTAGCAGCATCTGGAACAAGAGTGGAGAAGAGATGTGCTCCATACGTGTACCCCAATGCCCTCACAAACACTGTGGGCCATGGGATTGCATTTCCTACAGTCACCCAATATGGGGGCTGGATGGTAAATAAAACTGTGACAATGGAGTACAGAAAACATTGGAAAACTATGGATACATTTAAGATAGATAATTTTTCCCTTAGGTTATACTAAAGTATAGATTCCCAATTTGAGAACTGTTTTTTAAAATAAACACAGCTCTAAAAATTGTGGAAAACATTCTCTACTACAATAAATGTTTTTAACATTTTAGAGTCAGAGATCTCTAATAAAAATGATAAAACATTGGATCCTTTCATCAGAAAAATGCATCTATACATATACGTATGATATTTTGTCTAAAATTTAAAATTTTTATTAAACAAACCCAGAAACTCTTTTTTCTCTTCTTGAAATTTAATAGCTTTATATGGTAATTTGTTTGTTTGTTACTTTTTTGATATTACAATGAGTACCTTCACCCACTCCTAGTTATACCTTTGATGATTGATTGTTTTATTTACTCTATTTTCAGAAACTTCTATTACTTCCATTAATGCCATTAATGTTTTCTTGCATATCATCTTCCCTCACGCTCTCTTAATATATTTTGATTGTGTTCTTCAAACCCATTTTTGTGAGCTATGCTAGAAACTGCATATGAGGGTGAGGAGTAGAATTATTTTGTTCATTACTTCATCCCCAGCATCTTGCACAACAACTGTACTTGTCTGATACTCAATCAATATGAAAATAATTATTTCATTCATTTCTTGTTAGCATTTATTAGTAAAATGCAGATTCCTAAGGATTCTGCCCAAGCACCATCATTTTTTTTAAGGCACAGATAAATCTCATGCAAGTGGTTCACAGAAACATCACTCATCTTCAAAGAGGAAATCTATGAGAACAGGTCAAAAGTAAGGAATACTTCAGTGTGAGGGAGGGGCAGCCAGTACTGATGTATTTCTAAGCCCCTTACTGAAGCATCCTACAAGATGAGCAAATGAGGAGCCAAAGGTTCTCTCTTTCAATTCTTGGTTCTTACAGTGGTTCCAGGAGGCCCCAATAATGGGCAGAAGGAGGAAGGATGCTGTGCTCATTAGGCTGGCAGTGAGTCTTGGCAATTTGAACTCCCCTAAACTTTGGTTTTTCCAACAGTCCTCCCCATGCAAATTCTTTCTATTGGGATTTCCCCAGCCCACTGCTCCCTTTTCAGTGGGACAGACCTTAGAGAACACAAGGGAACCTATTAACAGTAAGTACCAAAGAATCTGCCTATAATGCTAGGAGACGCAGAAGACGTGGGTTCCAGCCCTGGGTTGGGAAGATTCCCTGGAGGAGGGCATGGCAACCCACTCCAGTACTCTTGCCTGGAGAATCCCATGGACAGAGGAGCCTGGTGGCCCACAGTCTCTGGGGTCGCAAAGAGTCAGACACAGCTGAAGCAACTGAGCACACAGCATGCACTAAAGGATTACACTGATGTGTGAATGCTAAAATTTGCATTACATTTCTTCAGAATCTTTTAAAAATCAACATTCTTTTGGTTATATTTCACCCTGAAGAATGTGGGAGGGGGAGAAATCTATTACCAATATTGTTTTGTGATCCACAGATAGGAAAATGTTAACGGAGTTTACCAAATAATAAACTCCACATGGGCAGGAAGATTTTCCCCCTAATTTTTTTACGGTGCTAAAATATATATAACATAAATTTTTTCTCTTAAAACCATTTTAGTGTATAGTTCAGAGGTATTAAATGCATTCATACTGTTGTGCAACCACCGTCCATCTCCAGGGCTCTTTTCATGCTGCCAAACTGAAACTCTGTATCCATTAAACAATAATTCTCCATTCTTCCTTGCCCCCAGCCTCTGGCAATCACCATCCTACCGTCTGTCTCTAAATCTGACTACTCTAGGTACCTCTTGTAAGTGGTATCAGATAGTATCTGTCTCTTTGGGACTAGTTTATCTCACATAGCAAAAGGTTCTCAAGGTTTATCCATGTTGTAACATGTGCCAATTTCCTCCTTTTTTAAGGCTAAATGATATTTCACTGTATGTATATACCACAGTTAGCTTATGCATTCATCCACCAGTTGGTGCATGAACAGGAATTTTTATCTGTTTTGTTCACTGCCATACCACTAGTACTTAGAAGAGTTTCTGGTTTCTATTAGGTCTTCAGCAATTATTTGTTAACTAAATGAGTAATGATTAGTTAAAAATGTGATCTTGAGTATACTTAAAGCAGCGTTATGTCCACTGAATTAGTTGTAAATATTGAAACGAGTGTGCTTCTTGCTCAGTGGTGCCTTCTAATCTCTTCTGTTCCTCCACTTTATCCTTCTGATTCTTCCTTTTTATTATCTCTTCAATATCCATATTATTAATTCCTCCCATCTTTTATTCTCCATTTCTCAGACAAAATCAATAAAACACTGCTACATTGACACAGCAATGTGAATAAAGGCAGGGTTGATTGATCCAATAAATAGTATTGGGTTGGCCAAAACAGTTTGTTCAGACTTTTTCTGTAAAATGTTTCAGAAAAACCTGAAATTTTTGGCCAACCTAATACTTGAGTACCAGGTCCCCTTACTAGCATGGGGACCATGATACTTAGTTGGCATTGCCTCCTAAGATCTTTTTTTTTTTTTTTTTTTTGTTTAGTGATTTTTTTTTTTTTTATTTTAGTTGGGGGCTAATTACTTTACAATATTGTAGTAGTTTTTGCCATACATCGACATGAATCAGCCATGGATTCACATGTGCTCCCCCTCCCAAACCCTCCTCCCACCTCCCTCCCCCTCCCATCCCTCAGTGTCATCCCAACGCTCCATCCCTGAGCATCCGTCCCATGCATAGAACATGGAATGGTGTTCTGCTTCACATATGACAATATACATGTTTCAATGTTATTGTCCCAGAACGTCCAACCCTCACCTTCTCCCTCAGAGTCCACAGGACTGTTCTATGCATCTGTGTCTCTTATTCTGTCTCACATAACATATAGGGTTACCATTACCATCTTTCAAATTCCATATACATGCATTAGTATACTGTATTGGTGCTTTTCTTTCTGGCTCACTTCACTCTGTATAATGGGCTCCAGTTTCATCCATCTCAATAGAACGGATTCAAATGTATTCTTTTTAATGGCTGAGTAATATTCCATTGTGTATATGTACCACAGCTTCCTTATCCATTTGTCTGCCGATGGACATCTAGGTTGCTTCCATGTCCTGGCTATTGTAAACAGTGCTGCGATGAACATTGGGGTACACGCGTCTCTTTCAATTCTGGTTTCCTCGGTGTATATGCCTAGCAGTGGGATTGCTGGGTCATATGGCAGTTCTATTCCCAGTTTTTTAAGGAATCTCCACACTGTTCTCCATAGTGGCTGTACTAGTTTGCATTCCCACCAACAGTGTAAGAGGGTTCCCTTTTCTCCACACCCTCTCCAGCATTTATTGCTTGTAGACTTTTGGATAGCGGCCATTCTGACTGGGTGTGTAATGGTACCTCATTGTGTGGTTTTGATTTGCATTTCTCTAATAATGAGTGATGTTGAGCATCTTTTCATGTGTTTGTTAGCCATCTGTATGTCTTCTTTGGAGAAATGTCTGTTTAGTTCTTTGGCCCATTTTTTGATTGGGTCGTTTATTTTTCTGGAATTCAGCTGCAGGAGTTGCTTGTATATTTTTGAGATTAATTGTTTGTCTGTTGCTTCGTTTGCTATTATTTTCTCCCATTCTGAAGGCTGTCTTTTCACCTTGCTTATAGTTTCCTTTGTTGTGCAAAAGCTTTTAATTTTGATTAGGTCCCATTTGTTTATTTTTGCTTTTATTTCCAATATTCTGGGGGGTGGGTCATAGAGGATCCTGCTGTGATTTATGTCGGAGAGTGTTTTGCCTATGTTTTCCTCTAGGAGTTTTATAGTTTCTGGTCTTACATTTAGATCTTTAATCCATTTTGAGTTTATTTTTGTGTATGGTGTTAGGAAGTGTTCTAGTTTCATTCTTTTACAAGTGGTTGACCAGTTTTCCCAGCACCACTTGTTAAAGAGATTGTCTTTTCTCCATTGTATACTCTTGCCTCCTTTGTCGAAGATAAGGTGCCCATAGGTGCGTGGGTTTATCTCTGGGCTTTCTATTTTGTTCCATTGATCTATATTTCTATCCTTGTGCCAGTACCACACTGTCTTGATGACTGTGGCTTTGTAGTAGAGCTTGAAGTCAGGCAGGTTGATTCCTCCAGTTCCATTCTTCTTTCTCAAGATTGCTTTGGCTATTCGAGGTTTCTTATACTTCCATACAAATTGTGAAATGATTTGTTCTAGTTCTGTGAAAAATATCATTGGTAGTTTGATAGGGATTGCATTGAATCTGTAGATTGCTTTGGGTAGTATACTCATTTTCACTATATTAATTCTTCCAATCCATGAACACGGTATATTTCTCCATCTGTTTGTGTCCTCTTTGATTTCTTTCATCAGTATTTTATAGTTTTTATATATATAAGTCTTTTGTTTCTTTAGGTAGAAATATTCCTAAGTATTTTATTCTTTTTGTTGCAATGGTGAATGGTATTGTTTCCTTAATTTCTCTTTCTGTTTTCTCATTATTGGTGTATAGGAATGCAAGGGATTTCTGTGTGTTAATTTTGTATCCTGCAACATTACTATATTCATTGATTAGCTCTAGTAATTTTCTGGTAGAATCTTTAGGGTTTTCTATGTAGAGGATCATGTCATCTGCAAACAGTGAGAGTTTTACTTCTTCTTTTCCTATCTGTATTCCTTTTATTTCTTTTTCCGCTCTGATTGCTGTGGCCAAAACTTCCAGAACTATGTTGAATAGTAGTGGTGAAAGTGGGCATCCTTGCCTTGTTCCTGACTTTAGGGGAAATGCTTTCAGTTTTTTCACCATTGAGGATAATGTTTGCTGTGGGTTTGTCATATATAGCTTTTATTATGTTGAGGTATGTTCCTTCTATTCCTGCTTTCTGGAGAGTTTTTATCATAAATGGATGTTGAATTTTGTCAAAGGCTTTTTCTGCATCTATTGAGATAATCATATTGTTCTTATCTTTCAATTTGTTAATGTGGTGAATTACATTGATTGATTTGCGGATGTTAAAGAAACCTTGCATTCCTGGGATAAAGCCCACTTGGTCATGATGTATGATCTTTTTAATATGATGTTGGATTCTGTTTGCTAGAATTTTATTAAGGATTTTTGCATCTATGTTCATCAGTGATATTGGCCTGTAGTTTTCTTTTTTTGTGACATCTTTGTCTGGTTTTGGAATTAGGGTGATGGTGGCCTCATAGAATGAGTTTGGAAGTTTACCATCTTCTGCAATTCTCTGGAAGAGTTTGAGTAGGATAGGTGTTAGCTCTTCTCTAAATTTTTGGTAGAATTCCGCTGTGAAGCCGTCTGGTCCTGGGCTTTTGTTTGCTGGAAGATTTCTGATTACAGTTTCGATTTCCGTGCTTGTGATGGGTCTGTTAAGATCTTCTATTTCTTCCTGGTTCAATTTTGGAAAGTTATACTTTTCTAAGAATTTGTCCATTTCTTCCAAGTTGTCCATTTTATTGGCATATAGCTGTTGGTAGTAGTCTCTTATGATCCTTTGTATTTCTGTGTAGTCTGTTGTGATCTCTCCATTTTCATTTCTAATTTTGTTGATCTGATTCTTCTCCCTTTGTTTCTTGATGAGTCTGGCTAATGGCTTGTCAATTTTGTTTATCTTCTCGAAAAACCAACTTTTAGTTTTGTTGATTTTTGCTATGGTCTCTTTTGTTTCTTTTGCATTTATTTCTGCCCTAATTTTTAAGATTTCTTTCCTTCTACTAACCCTGGGGTTCTTCATTTCTTCCTTCTCTAGTTGCTTTCGGTGTAGAGTTAGTTTATTTATTTGCGTTTTTTCTTGTTTCTTGAGGTACGCCTGTATTGCTATGAACCTTCCCCTTAGCATTGCTTTTACAGTGTCCCATAGGTTTTGGGTTGTTGTGTTTTCATTTTCATTCGTTTCTATGCATATTTTGATTTCTTTTTTGATTTCTTCTGTGATTTGTTGGTTATTCAGAAGCGTGTTGTTTAGCCTCCATATGTTGGAATTTTTAATAGTTTTTTTCCTGTAATTGAGGTCTAATCTTACTGCATTGTGGTCAGAGAAGATGGCTGGGATGATTTCAATTTTTTGGAATTTACCAAGGCTAGATTTATGGCCCAGGATGTGATCTATCCTGGAGAAAGTTCCATGTGCACTTGAGAAAAAGGTGAAACTGCTTGTTTTGGGGTGGAAAGTCCTGAAAATATCGATTAAATCTAATTTGTCTATAGTATCATTTAAAGTTTGTGTTTCCTTGTTAAATTTTCTGTTTTGTTGATCTATCCATAGATGTGAGTGGAGTGTTAAAGTCTCCCACTATTATTGTGTTATTGTTAACTTCCCCTTTCATACTTGTTAGTATTTGCCTTATATATTGTGGTGCTCCTATGTTGGGTGCATATATATTTATAATTGTTACATCTTCTTCTTGGATTGACCCTTTGATCATTATGTAGTGTCCTTCTTTGTCCCTTTTCACAGCCTTTATTTTAAAGTCTATTTTATCTGAAATGAGTATTGCGACTCCTGCTTTCTTTTGGTCTCCATTTTGCATGAAATGTATTTTTCCATCCCTTCACTTTCAGTCTGTATGTGTCCCTAGTTTTGAGGTGGGTCTCTTGTAGACAGCATATGTAGGGGTCTTGTTTTTGTATCCACTCAGCCACTCTTTGTCTTTTGGTTGGGGCATTCAACCCATTTACATTTAAGGTAATTAGTGATAAGTATGGTCCCGTTGCCATTTACTTTGTAGTTTTAAGTTCGTGTTTAAACATCCTTTCTGTGTTTCCTGTTTAGAGAAGATCCTTTAGCATTTGTTGGAGAGCTGGTTTGGTGGTGCTGAATTCCCTCAGTTCTTGCTTGTCTGTAAAGCTTTTGAATTCTCCTTCATATCTGAATGAGATCCTTGCTGGGTACAGTAATCTGGGTTGTAGATTTTTCTCTTTCATTACTTTAAGTATGTCCTGCCATTCCCTTCTAGCCTGAAGAGTTTCTATTGAAAGATCAGCTGTTATCCTTATGGGGATCCCCTTGTGTGTTATTTGTTGTTTTTCCCTTGCTGCTTTTAATATTTGTTCTTTGTGTTTGATCTTTGTTAATTTGATTAATATGTGTCTTGGGGTGTTTCGCCTTGGGTTTATCCTGTTTGGGACTCTCTGGGTTTCTTGGACTTCAGTGACTATTTCCTTCCTCATTTTAGGGAAATTTTCAACTATTATCTCCTCGAGTATCTTTTCATGGCCTTTCCTTTTATCTTCTTCTTCTGGGACTCCTATGATTCGAATGTTGGGGCGTTTCATATTGTCCCAGAGGTCCCTGAGGTTTTCCTCATTTCTTTTGATTCTTTTTTCTTTTTTCCTCTCTGCTTCGTTTATTTCCACCATTCTATCTTCTACCTCACTTATCCTATCTTCTGCCTCTGTTATTCTACTGTTGGTTCCCTCCAGCGTGTCTTTTATCTCCTTTATTTCATTATTCAAAATATATTGACTCCTTTTTATTTCTTCTAGGTCCTTGGTAAACATTTCTTGCATCTTCTCAATCCTTGTCTCCAGGCTATTTATCTGTAACTCCATTTTATTTTCAATATTTTGGATCATTTTTACTATCATTATTCTAAATTCTTTTTCAGATAGATTCCCTATCTCCTCCTCTTTTGTTTGGTTTGCTGGGCATTTCTCATTTTCCTTTACTTGTTGAGTATTTCTCTGCCTTTTCATCTTGTTTAGATTGCTGTGTTAGGCGTGGCCTTTCTGTATTCTGGTAGTTTGAAGTTCCTCTTTATTGTGGAGGTTCCTCACTGTGGGTGGGGTTGGATGGGTGGCTTGTCAAGGTTTCCTGGTTGGAGGAGCTTGTGTCGGTGTTCTGGTGGGTGGAGCTGGATTTCTTCTCTTTAGAGTGCAATGGAGTGTCCAGTATTGAGTTTTGAGATGTCTATGGATTTGGTGTGCCTCTGGGCAGCCTGTATATTGATGCTCAGGGCTATGTTCCTGCGTTGCTGGAGAGTTTGTGTGGTATGTCTTGCTCTGGAACTTATTGGCTCTTGGGTGGAGCTTGGTTTCAGTGTATATGTGGAGGCTTTTGGAAGATCTCTTATTAATTAATGTTTCCTCTGGCTTTCAGTCTTATTCTTGCAGTAGCCTCAAGACTACTCCATCCATACAGCATCAATAATAAAACTTTTAGGTTAATGGTGCAAAGATTCTCCACAGTGAGGGATACCCAGAGAGGTTCACTGAGTTACATGGAGAGGTGAAGGGGAGGGAGGTTGAGGTGACCAGGAGGAGAGGAGGGGGGACTCAAACGTGGGGAGAGCAGTCTATCCAGTAAGCACTTCCCTCTGTGCTTTCCACAGTCTGGAGCCCTCAGAGAGGTTCACAGAGGATACATAGAGAGGGGGGGAGGAAGGCAGTAGAGGTGAGGATGAGTAGAAAGGGAGGAATCAAGAGGGGAGAGAGAGATCTGGGCAGTATTCTGTTCCCGAAGTGTTCTCCGGTACCCAGAACACCCTCGAGATTCACAGAATTGGGTTGAGAAGAGAAGGAGGAGGGTGGGAGATAGAGGTTCCCTGGGGGAGAAGAAAGAGCGTCAATAGAGGGAGAGAGTAATCAGGCCAGTAATCACACTCTTGAGTAAAAAATGGGTACTAAAGATTTGTGTTCTTAAATGCACAAAATTGATATCAAATATGTAAAAACAAAAATTAAAAATCTGGAGTAGAGGTTAGACTCTTATAAATCATACAATATATAAAAAAAAAAAAAAGAAAAAAGAAAACAGTATAAAAAGAAAAGAGACAGTAAAACAGTATAACAGTAAAAAAAAAAGAAAAAACAGGAAAAAAACAGTAAAAAAAATAATAATAATAAAATAAAATAAAAAAAAAGAAAACGCAAAAAGTATAAGATATATGTACGCAGTTTGTTTTAAAAATAGGGTTTTTTTTTTTTTTTCAAGGTAGTGGTGGGTTATGAAAATGAAAATTAAAGGTGTAATAGAGGTCTTAAAGAAAAAAGAAAGAAAAAAAATAAAAAATAATAATAAAAAAAAATAAATGATAATAGTAAAAATATATATCCCGGACTTTCTCTGGAGCAGTTGTGAGCCGTGTGGGGTCTCTTCAGTTTCAGATAAATCCTTGTTCCTGCTTATACTTTTCAAGATCTATAGGCCCCTTTCAATGCAGTCCGTGTTAACTACAGGGATTTTAATCTGTTGGCCTGTCCCTTCCAACGCGCTTCCCTCTGTTTATTTGGCTTTTGTTTGGAGGTCTCTTCAGTGTCTAATTTCCGCCCTGCCACAAAGGGGCGGAGGTGGTCTCTTTAGGTTCACTTGCTCAGTCCTGCTCCTTCTGAAGATAATGCGCTGACTTGATTAATGTCTGACGTCCTCTGCCAGCATTCAGAAGTAGTCTTGTGAACTTTGCTCCCTAAGATCTTAATTTAGGACTGTATTTTCAGATCTTTAAAATGCTGGGCATTACTCAAATGAAGTTCAGTTATAAGTGTTAGTCACTCAGTTGTGTCCAACTCGTTGTGACCCCCATGGACTGCAGCCCGTCAGACTCCTCTGTCCATGGAATTCTCCAGGCAAGAATACTGGAGTGGGTAGCCATTCCCTTCTCCAACGGATCTTCCCAACCCATGTATCGAATCAAGGTCTCCTGCATTGCAGGTAGATTCTTTACTGTCTGAACCACCAGAGAAGCCTGTGTAAAGTATTTACTAAAACTGCTTAATTCAAGCAATCAGAAATCTATTTTAAAGGCAATATTTCCTAAACGTAGTGATGAAGTTTAATGTCTACATTTATGCAAGTTAAAATACCTTTAAAGAGCATTTTATCACACGTATATATACCAAACATATATCTGAAAGAAATTGACTTCAATGTCAAGTCGAATGAGCTTGGGCACATTCAGAGTAGTTTGGTGGCAGAACAATTTGCAAGGCCTAGAGTTAAAAATAATTGAAGGCATATTATTCAATTTTTTTTGAAATTGCTTGCCAGCTGGAGTCCAGTGTATATTGTTTCAGGTCTAACTGTATTTTATAAACACCAAAAGATAGGAATTTGCAGTGTCAACACTGACAGAACAATAGCTCTATTGAGCTCAACAGAATTCAATCTTGCAACAGAATTTCCTGTTTTCCTCCTTGTTTTTTACACCTTCAACATTGCAACTTACCAAAAAAAACAAAAAGGAAAAGATAAAGCATTCCTTTACTAGACTCAGAAATGTTGTATCATGTCTCCTTTCCCTAAAACACAAACCAAGAGGCTTGTGCCTTCATCCTTTCAGAGTCTTAGATTTCTTAAGTGAGGCCTGTCTTCACTGGAGCATAGCGAACACAGATCTGCAAGCGTTCCATCAGCAATCACGCCCTGGTGGACTTGACACTGGATGTGGCAATGTGATAGGTTTAGAGTTGCTCCACTGTAATATCTCATCAGTGTTTTAAAACAACAGAACTGCATGAAATACAGAAGAGGTTCTCAAAGCATGGAACAGTAATAGCATGCAGATCAGACAGAAAATCATACGGTCAGTAATTAATTGTGCTTGTAAACAGTTTAATATCCATGGAATCAGGCTGGATATCTGACATAAAGCCACCAGAGGGTCCCCAAGGCAATCTTCATGTCCCTGAAATATTGCCCTCACATATTACCAATATTCTTCTCTCCAACATAGCCTGAAACGTCAACCAGCTTTTTCGGGTTATACAACTAGTTAGTTATTTTCTTAGAAACAATACTGAAGTTTATCAAACAGTTTAAGAGGATGTTGAAAAGTCCTCCATATATTAGCATGAATTATTATGTGAAATTATCAATAGCTTATATCACTTTGAACATATCACAAGTCTTAGGAAGGTGGAGACAACTAAGATATTAATACAACAAGCTACTACAAGGTGGGTATTTGATAACTCTAATATCTGAAACTTCTGAGGACTTTTACTAAATTTTTTTGTTAGTCATTTTTTTCTTGTTTCCTGTAGCTTGGTAAATTTGTAAGTGAATGTTGGACATAAGGTATGAAAACTTCTGGGGACATCTTGCTTCTTTTAGTAGGCAGTTATGGTAAGGAAAATTCACCTTAATCCAGTGAAACTGAGCTTAGTTTGAGGCTGAGTTTAGCCTGCAGTGCAGGTCAATTTATTCTGGTTCATTGTTACTATTAAAAGAATAACTCGTTAGGAGTCAAAACTGAAATCCAAATTGTTAATTAGGTCTCTGCTCCATAATGATCGCTGAATTCCATTTTTGTCTCTCAACCTCTGGTCTGATTTCTGACCAGTCATCCTTCAGTTACAAATTGGCAAATACCTTGAGAGCAAAGGCATCACAGAATGTTGTGTAGGTTTACTTTCCTTCTCTTCTCTTCAGCTATCTGACTTTCAAGTACTTGCTGCCTTAGAATTTCTCCACTGTCTTCAAACAGATCATGGGTGATGTGTGTGTGCGTGCGCGTGCATATGTATTTTAATCTAGCATCTCACTTTTCCAGTTTTCTTGGACAGTTGATTGGTCTGCTATAAGTTAGTCTGTCAGAGCCAAAGCAGAAGTCCTCAGGAGTAGTCGTAATTAACATAGCATACCAAGGGAGAAGCCATGGAAAAGGAAAGACAGAATAAGCTTTCATATTTTTATGGGCTCTTTTTCACTTCTAGGAGTTTCTTTCTACTCACTGACATGCCATTTGCTCAGACTCCTCTTCATAGTCTCATACACTGTCCTGCCTCTGAGCACCATTCCTTCAGAAATATTACCTTAATCGCTATAGTGAATTACATTTTGAGATTCTTTTGCAAATTGATTTTGAAAATCTTTCATTCATTCTTGTTGTGTGCCTCGGGCATTCTCACTGGCAAAAACTACAAAGAAATAAGTATCATCCAAATAAACTTTCATAGCAAAGGATAAGTGGTAGTTCTTCCATCACTTAGAAAAAAATCACAGGCCCATGGAATCAGTAGGGAACTTAGAGAATTCAGTCTAGTTTCTCATGCAGATGCCAACTTGCCTGAGGTACCACATTATTTGAAGGGAGGAATGAACAGTAATTGTCTTCTTCCTGTCCATGGCTCTTTCAGAAAGAGTCTATTTCTTGCAGTAAAGCAGTTACTTCATGAGAAGATTTAAGATGATAATAACTCTTAGACTTTACATCTATAATGTCTCTCTGGAGAGAAAAACATCTCTTATGATTGTTGCCTAACAATCTCATCCCATACCCTAAACTTTCTGATCTAGACTGTCCAAGGATGACAATGATTTTAAAACTTACATGTTACTGTGTAAGTTCAGTTCTCCATGAAACAGACATTTGCATGCAGGAAGTTTATTAAGAAAGCTTGCAAGAGAGTGTAAAAAGGTTGGGCAAAGGGGATGAAACTACAACAAAGGCTCACTCAATCATGTGAGTACTCTGGAGCAGGATGCTGCCCTCACAGTGGTCCTGACCTAGGCAAGGAGGAAATCTTCATGTTTCAACCAGTCAAATAATGCAGGCTGACCTCGGGAAAGGGTGTGGCCTTGAGCTGAGTGGCTGTCTTTGGTGAAAGGTATTTCTCAGAGAGGGACTCACTTGAGAGCCATTAAATGATAAGTCTCTCAAGGCTCATTCCTGGAAGGGCAACTTGGGAAATACCATACAGCATCTACTATGGGTTCTTAATTAAACCAAAATCTAAAACAAGTAAAAGCTGAAAGAAAGTCATTAAAGATAAAATCCAAAGAAACTAAAATGCATCTCTATTTGTCTCTCTGTTGTCTTTGAAATAAATAGCAGAGAACAATAGTCTGAAAGTGAAATAACCTAATGGTTTTATTCATAAATGTTTTATACTTGTTATCAAAGAGAAGCCATTAAGAAAGCTTGTAAACTTCACGTTCATCTGTCTGATGAAGGATATCAGAGTTCGGGTAATTGCTTTCTAAAGGGTACTTTCACTGCTTTCATGTGCCTTGTGCAGGTTTTATTCAGAGGCTTAATAAAATAATAGTACTGAAGTCAAAGCAACTAAAAAGCAGACATCATTCTCCAGTCATGCACATCACCATCTGAAGAGCTGAATAAATATTAATTTACTAAGAACAATCACTGTATAGTCAAAAAGAAATTTTGTATTTCACCTTAGCAATGACGGCAAGCATCCATTAATATATTTAATGAAAGGAGATAATGCTCTTCAGTACAAGAGCTATCATGTTAATAGTTTTATTGAATTAGTTTAAGAACATGAATAAAGTATATGATCTGTAAAATTGTCAGACTCCAAATTTTTGAAGAAATAATTTAAATGATCAACAAGGAAAACTTTTATAATGAGTTATTTATAAACAATTTCAACTTCTTCAGTTTCAGTCAAATTAAATGTAAGCTTCTATTGCTATCTTGAAATTCTAAAGCGTATATCCTCTTTTCCTGAAATGACTATGCTCAGTTGGGTCTGTGTATGTCTGCAAGTATTCTTAGAAGTCAGGTTGTACAGGACATGAATTTGAGACCATTATGTTATTAGAGAGAATGGAGAAAGATACCTTTATATGAGAACACCAAATAAGAAATTAAGGAGCAATTTGAAGGATGAAAAAAAAACTCTTACTAATATTCATCTGTGTTTCCTTTAACAAGTCTGAGAATCCTGATTTTTCACATCCATTCTAATTTAAAAACAAAAGCTGATGACTGGAGGACTACAAAACCATCTGATTTTCTTGTGTTCTCAAAGTCTAAGTCGTGAAAGAAACCCACATAAAATTAGCAGAAATATGTGTATGATGTGACTCAAGGAATTTCTCAAAACCATTTTTCATTCCAATCCCAAAGAAGGGAAATGCCAAAGAATGTTTAACTACCACACAATTGCACTCATTTCACATGCTAACAAAGTAATGCTCAAAATCTTCCAAGCTAGGATTTAACAGTATGTGAACCAAGAACTTCCAGGTGTTCAAGCTGGATTTAGAAAAGGCAGAGGAACCAGAGATCAAATTGCCAGCATCCGTTGGATCATAGAAAAAGCAGTTTCCAGAAAATTTCCAGATTTCCAGAAGAACATCTACCCTGCTTCATTGATTATGCTAAAACCTTTGACTGTGTGGATCACAACAAACTGTGGAAAATTCTTAGAGATAGGAATACCAGACCAGCTAACCTGCCTCCTGCATAACCTGTATGCAGGTCAAGAAGCAACAGTTAGAACTGGATATGGAACAACAGACTGGTTCACACCTGAGAAAGGAGTACATCAAGACTGTATTGTCACCGTGCTTATTTAATTTATATGCAAAGTACATCATGCGAAATTCTGGGATGGATGAAGCAAAAGCTGGAATCAAGATTGCCAGGAGAACTATCATTATCAATAATCTAAGGTATGCAGATGACACCACCCTTATGGCAGAAAGCGAAGAGGAACTAAGGAGCATTGATGAAGGTGAAAGAGGAGAACGAAAAAGCTGGCTTAAAACTCAACATTAAAAAAACGAAGATCATGGTCCCATCACTTCATGACAAATAGATGGGGAAACAATGGAAACAGTGACAGATTTCATTTTCTTGGGCTTCAAAACCACTGCAGATGGTGAATGCAGCCATGAAATTAAAAGACGCTTGCTCCTTGGAAGAAAAGTTATGACTAACCTAGACAACATATTAAAAAGCAGAGACATCACTTTGCCAACAAAGGTCCATACAGTCAAAGCTATGGTTTTTTCCAATAGTCATGTTGGATGTGAGATTTGCACCATAAAGAAGGCTGAGCACCAAAGAACTGATACTCTTGAACCATGGTATTGGAGAAGACTCTTGAGAGTCCATTGGACTGAAAGGAGATCAAACCAGTCAATCCTAAAAGAAATCAATCCTGAATATTCATTGGAAGGGCTGAATCTGAAACTGAAGCTCCAATACTTTGGCCACCTGATGTGAAGAGCCTACTCATTGGAAAAGACCTTGATGATGGGAAGATTGAAGGTAGGAGGAGAAGGGGATGATAGAGGACAAAGTGGTTGGATGGCATCACCGACTCAATGGACATGAGTTTTGAGCAAGCTCTGGGAGATGGTGAAGGACAGGGAAGCCTGGAGTGCTGCAGTCCATGGGGTCACAGAGAGTTAGACATGACTGAGCAATTGAACAACAACAACAAATACCTGATTTTAGATATCTTTCCCCAAACAAGCTCCCAAAGTTTTGCCTTTTAATCTGTCCAGACGTCCCCTCTATTGGAGGAAGTAATTGGAATGCTGTCATCTTTAAACATGATACTTGGAAGGAAGCCCAGTCACTGGGGTAATTTTTATGCACTTAGTATCCTGCTTATTATTTGATGCTTAGATATATTTTTGTTGTTGTTAACACTGAGCAATTTGGCAAATTATCTGTTGGAGAGAACTGGGCAGATAATAGAACAAAGTGGTTACTTTTCAGTTAGAAAGGAAGGACTAAGAAGAGATTAGCAGGGAGGGTGGTGGGCATTTAATGGAGGAGACCTGAGTGTACATTGCCAGGAGAGGTGAAGAACATACAGACCTACTTTGTGGATTTCCCACTTTTCCCTGATGCCAGTGCTGTTAGCAGGCCTTCTACTTTCTACTGTTCTCTCAAGTGATAACTTCCTCTGACTTACACTGTGGGGCCCTTGCATCTTTTTTAATCTGCATTATCCTATTAAACTGGAGAAATGTTAATATACCTCCAGTTCCTTTCTCTTCTTAGCGCTGGAGATTTTTATTTATTCCTAAGCACTACCAAGGACCACAGGGAGAAGTAAAACTTAAGATGTTGCCACTTATTAAGCAAAGTGTTTGTTACTTATGCTTCAGTATCAGTGAAATAAGAAACAATATCAAGAGCCAAGAAGCAGCTTATTGTCTTCCATTTCCAAGCTAAGTATGTATTCTTTCCTCATTCATTCTTAACATGGATCATTAGGGACAAACTGATAGGATCATACCTTGTAACTATTACCATTTTTGAAGTACAATATTCTGTTGGAAAGTTCTCTGATGATTCCAATAATTGCTCTTCTTATATTAAGATCCTCTGGTTCTAAATATTTAAAAACCCTCTATCAAAGCTCTTATAACTTTTCGTGAAGAAATGAGAAAACACTTTCTGACTAATCAGCCTCAGTGCTTAAATAACAGACTTTCAAAGTGATAACGGCCATCATAATTGTATTTTTGAAATGAAATCCATAATAAGTATCTCAGGAGAGATACAGATGAATTTCTGCTGTGTCATGGTCTTCTTTTATGGGAGGGTTATTAGTCTGTGAGCTGGTTATACATAAGCTAATCTGAACGTTGATCTGACTTGATAAATTTTATTTAAAATATTTTGTATGTATCATGTATGGTGATGGAATTAAAACTCTGGGGGAAAAGGCTCTCTGTGTGTGTATGTGTGTGTGTGTGCATCTGCGTTTGTGTATATAAACTGGTATACATATGGGGAGGTACCTATCCATGTAAATACTGTAAGACAAGAATTTTTAATGAGCAAAATTTAGGAATTTGAATACTTATCTATAGACAGTATCTAAACATGAATTTCTAACAATTTTCCAAAGCCCATTACTGTCTGTTTAAATCCTAGAAATAGAAATGATTTGCTCATATAGTACTTGGAGAAGGCAGTGGCAACCCACTCCAGAATTCTTGCCTGGAAAATCCCATGGACGGAGGAGCCTGGCAGGCTGCAGTCCATGGGGTCCCTAAGAGTCGGACATGACTGAGCAACTTCACTTTCACTTTTCACTTTCATGCATTGGAGAAGGAAATGGCAACCCACTCCATTGTTCTTGTCTAGAGAATCCCAGGGACAGAGAAGTCTAGTGGGCTGCCGTCTATGGGGTCGCACAGAGTCGGACACGACTGAAGCAACTTAGCAGCAGCAGCAGCAGTAGCAGCAGCAACATATAGTACTGCTTCTTTTTAGGTTCTGGGGATTCGAGTATCTGAGGTTCTAAGAGCTAAATTTCACAGGCATACTAGAACTCTGAATGTTTTGAGATTTAATGTGAGCAATTTCCTTGCTCTTTTTCCTAGCTGGTAAATCATTTACTCCTGTAGGCAAAATTTTTCTTTTAAAAATTCTTCTATTGGAAAAAAAAAATGCCTCAAAATAGAGTTGAAATAGAAGCACTATGTCCTTTCTCTGGACACAAACCTACCAAAGTAGAAAAGAGTGGTTGATTTTTTAACTAAAAACCCAGTGGGAAAACAGGAGGAAGGAATTTTAAATAAGAAAGATGTATCTAAAAATCCTTTATACTAAGTAGAAGGAAAACAACAAATTATTGGGTAGAGGTTAAACATTGGTATTAGTGGAAGAATAGAAGCATACATTCTGTTCCCAAAAGACCCTGAGGGCAAAATAACACTTTGTGCTGGAGCTGAATATCTATACCTATTCATTCCCTGCCCCCCAGCTTTTGCAAGAGAACAGTCCTACTGAGATCTGACAGTCCTGAGTCTGAGTAACAAGCATTCCAACAGTACCTGAGTGTATTTCTTATACAGAATGGAAAGCAAAATAATTTTCAGAACCAAAATCATCACCAGAGAGAAGTATTAAAGAGGGAGCCAAACCTATACCGTAGCTAGATATTTCTCTTTGTGTCTCAAAGAAAACCTTAATCTATTTTCTTTGCCATCCTGTTAACTTATAGACTTGACATCACTCTGAATTTCATGTTATGTATATTTACTCCCTGGTGGCTCAGATGGTAAAAATCTGCCTGCAATGCAAGAGACCCGGATTCGATCCCTGGGTTGGGAAGATCCCCTGGAGAAGGGAACGGCTACCCACTCCAGTATTCGTGCCTGGGAAATTCCATGGACAGAGAAGCCTGGTGAGCTACAGTTCATGGGGTCCCAAAGAGTAGGACATGACTGAGCAACTAACAATTTCACTTTCTTTCATGTTTAAACACACACACACACACACACACACACATACACACATATAGATAGATAGGTAGATAGATAGATTCACTGGTAGCTCAGATGGTAAAGAATCCACCTGCAATGAGGGAGACCTGGATTTGGTCCCTGGGTTGGGAAGATCCTCTGAAGAACGGAATAGCTGTCCACTCCAGTATTCTGGCCTGGAGAATTCCATGGACAAAGGAGCCTGGTAGGGTACAGTTCATGGGATCACAAAGAGTTGGAAATGACTGAGCAACTTTCACTTTCATATATATATATATATTTGCATATCATGATATTTCCTTGGTCTGTAGATGCATCACTCTAATCTCTGCCTCATCTTCCTCTCTCCCATAGGGTTGCCAGGTGATGGGAGAGGCTGGCTTGAGAGTGGAGTTTGTCTCAGCAGATGTCCCAGCTGGGAGAGTATCATCAGATGTCATGACTTTACCAACAGTGATCACCAAGAGGACCAAGCGTTATCTCCCCTCAGTGTCCATGGTAGAGTTGGTCACTATGTCTTGCTTTAGACCATCAGCCAGTATCATGCTTGGTGTTCATTGTGCAAACCCTCCAAACTCTTCAAATAAGAGCTGCTTAATCCACAGATTCAACCGAGACACTTTGAGCACTGACCTGTAAGTGCCATCCAGAGAGATTTTTAAAAGCAGTCATCGTTAGGACTGAAGTCTTTAACTTTGGAATGTGATGGGGACTTTATTGCCAGTATAACACAGTTCTCAGGATTTCAACATTTATATCAGTCAAATACCCCCATTTTATGCAGTATTTTCATTCCTAATACATTAAGAAATAATATATTAATATACAATGTAACTTGTGCAACTAACCATGCTATTAATAACAAGAGAGAAAAAAATAGACTGAAGTGTTCCCAAAACTGAAGAGGAAACAAAAAGAAAAACAATAGGAAAATTAATTATCTTAGTTATTACAGCAAAATTATACTGGTTCGTGACTTAGCAAACACAGATGAAAGATGTAAACAATACCAGAAGCAGAGACATCAGTCATAAAGGAAGTTTCATCATTGATATGCTTGTCCAAAGTGGTAATTTAGAACTACTGCTACCAGCCCCGGCTGTATCCAGAATGATAATTATGAATTAAGTGGTGAGCAGATGCTTGGAAATAAAAGTTTGCCCTGGGGTGCCAGAAGCCTAAGGACAAACCTAACAGTCCCTATAAACTATTAGTTTAAAAATGGAATTGTCAATACACCCACAGGTTAACAACTTGCTAAGCATCAATGACTATGACATACAAATATGAATAATTTTAAGAAAAGAAACTGTCTCTGATACATAATCCTTTTTACTTTTCTTTCTATGGCTCTGTGCCTACTCTGAATATCTTAGAGCAGCAACTCAAAATTTATTCACAAGAAAAAAGAGAAACGGGCTAGTAAAAATTGTATTTATTAGCTCACAGCAAGAAATATGTGCTCAAAGTGGAATTCATTCTTTCTGATTGCTATCGGAATGGACACTTAATTTTCTCCCTACAATGAAACAAAACTTTTAGAAGATTTATGACTGCTGTGAGAGCAGTTTCTCACATGCCAAGCTATGTTAGCAAAGTTGGGAATAAATCATCGAAGAAATATGACTAGTAGTACACAGTTCATGCAAAATAGTATTTCACTTCCTACCCACATGAAGCAACTGTAGGACAGCTATCATTACTGAGTTCCCTGCAATCTATAAAACGACATCCTTGGATCACAATTAGTATTCTTCCTCTTTTCTTGGTGTTCAGGTGAGTCTTTTTGTAGCTTCTCTTCTTCTAGTCCTCTCTCCATTGTGACTTCTCATTCTGATATCAGAAGGTTTGCTCAGCTACCCTCATGCCCTCAGATTTCTCCCGTCCTCATTTCTCCCTCTTGCACTGGTCTTATGTGAAACTTCATTAAAGGAAGCTGCTTTCTTAGAAGTCCCCGTAGATGACAATGACCATAATTACAGACTTGTCCTCCATTTTTCCAGACTGCTGTCATCGCATGTACCAAATGGCATTGTTCATTCTGAATGAGAACAGTGAGTGATATTCTTTTTACAAATAGGCTTAGATTTCCACTCTTTTTTGCCTCAAAGTATATTGCAAATTTTATCCAAACAAATTGAAAAACATCTGGCTAACAATTACATAATTTCAAAGTTCTGGGTTGAAGGGTTACCTTTTCTATTTTGTGGCTTCTAACAAATATTTCGCCGCTGGGTGAGAAGAGAAATTCCTGGCCAATAAATACATGATGAGTCTCTTTTACATAAAAAAAAATAATAATAATAAAACCTCAGCCAACTGGCTAAAATCTCATTATGACATAAGAAAGCAGGTAATAATAACTATTGTTTTTTGATAGCTTATATTATGTGCCTGAAACTGCATTTGCTATTTAACACACACACAGCCCTGTGACACTGCTCTGCACTGTGCTAGCCCTCTTCCAGCAATGAATACATTCAGTCTCTGAGAAGTCACATTCCCTAGTCGGGTTCTTCCAGCCAACTCAATCTCTCATAGCCTCAAATACCCATTCCATTTTTATTTGCTCCCCATGACTTAACGATATATCAGACTAATTTGAGACATGATTTTATATCGAGAGAACGTAATCTACTATACAGGGACATGTTTTATAACACACTGTGACTATATTTTGATTTCTTTCCTATAATTCTTACTGGTAAATGGCTCTGGATCTGAGATTCTTAAACCATGAGACTGGAATCTTCACTTTTCCTTTTTGCTGCCCAAACCTCTCTCTCTCTCTTTGTAAAGCTTACACATTTCAGGGACGGCCATCCTGTCAACTGAGAACCAGGTTCTTGCCAAAAACTTTTTGCTAACTCATGTTCTGTTTAATCCAAGGGGCAGAGAGACAGAGATTTTTCCTTAGTCATCACAGTAGCAATTCTGAAGGTGAGGAGAATGCTGTGGAGGGAAAAGCTTGCCCTTTGGAAGGAAGATGGTACATGTTTCGCTCCTTGAATTCAACTTGTCACGGGATAGTCATGTAATGATGAAATCAAGTTAATTATCTCTTTCTATAAAAATGTGCTCTGACCATACTAGTTAAACATTAGGACTCGGAGGAATCAATTTTGTAAAAGCCTTCCCTAAAAGTTGTGGGCTTCCCTGGTGGCTCAGCTGGTAAAGAATCTGCCTGCAATGTGAGAGACCTTCCCTAAAAGTTATTGCAGAGGGGAAAGAGTATATAGAAATAATTCAGGGGTAAAGTTGCATTAACAGAAACATGGCCCTTGCACTCATATGATGTGCGGATCGATTGAAGGAAAGGTTTTGTTGTTGATCTGATTCTTCATCCTCATTGTCTACAAGGCACAGAGCTGGTGCTGACTGAGTTAGAGTCAATCAAGAGAGGCATGAAAGTGTTGTTTTTCCAAGTAGAACCCCAAACACCTGGACAGCACATAACTTGTTGTATTATTATAATCTTAGCATTTCCAGGGTCCAGCACAGAACCAAAGTAGTTGCTCAATTTGTGTTTGTTGAACTTAAACAAAGTGAAAATCAAAATGAGATAATTATAGTAAGTGCTTCTCTAATGAGAAATGTTATATATGGTAATAATATAAAGTTAATATGTTATTGATAAAATATTAAATACATAATTATTTTTATAACTTATATGCATTTAGTTATTTAATTTAAACAACTGTGAAATATGCCCTATTTTTATCCCCCATTTTATAGCTGGGAAAACTGAGGCAAGGGGAGTTTAATGAATTTTCCCAAAGTCACATGGCCAATAATGGGCTCACCTGGGATTTGAACCCAAGTTCTCTTGCCCCAGAGTTCATGTTCCTAACCATTTAGCAATATCTACCCCCTCATAAAGTCTCATAAGAGAATGTTTGTCCTCAGGTCCTGTGTATTTGGTCATGCACGCAGTTGTTATCTTCCTTATTGTGCTGTGAACCCTTGAACTCTTCTGAACTCTTCTAGGAAGGGCCCCGGGGCTACTCACCTGGATCAGCAGACCCTTGAACATACTAGTCTGTTTTGAGTTGAATAAATACATCAAAACTAAATCCTCATCTCAGAGGAAAGGACAATCTAATGGGACTTCAGAGTGAAGATGCATGTATCCTGAATTCTCACTCATTCAGATATCTCATGATTAAACTCCCCTAAGAAAGGACAAGTAGGGGAGTGACCAACCAGGACTTAGACCAAACCAAGGAACCCTGAGCTCTTTAGGAAAAACCTGAAGCACACCAAAGGAAACCACAGTTTTCTCAGAGTCAGGTTAACCTGGCAACACTTCAAGCAATTTGGTTGAGATGAGAACAGCAGCAGCTTAGCAATGTCTGCCAAGTGGCAACATAGAGGGAGAATCTTTTCCTATTGGATCTTTCAGCATCTTCTGTGAGCAGATTGATTACCAGTTAATCAGATTAGCCAGCAGGCACTTGTGGAATAACATATGGAATGGGAAGGTGTTACTGAGTGTGTGAAGCAGGGAATGTAAATGGCACAATAATAATGGCCTTTAGATACAAGGGGGCCTGCAGGGCTCAGCAGACCTCTGGTGACAGGGAGCCTGAAGAAACCCCTTGACTGGTATTTGTACTTGTATGCATGGGTTATAAAGATGTATTTTGGTAATACACATAATGCATAAAATATTTTACTAAGTGTAGGAAGACCTGACCTTTCTACAAATGGTGTAACATTGAACAAGTGGTTATATTTTTTGGGTCTCGATTTCCTCACCTATAAAATAGGAGGGACTGGGCTAGATGATTCCTGTGGCTCCTTCCAGCTCTAACATGTGGAGAATCTACTGTGAGTCATCAGGGCCAAAATCAGCTTTAATCACTCAGGGTTCAGGAAAGCAAAACAACAACAAAATAAGAAAAAGAAAAGGAAGGAAGAAACAGAGGGAAGGAAGGAAGAAGAAAAGAAGGATGGACTTCACTGGTGATTCACTGGTTAAGAATCCGCCTTCCAATGCAGGGAATGTGGGTTTGATCCCTGGCTGGGAAACTAAGATCCCACATGCCACCCCTCCCACTGTACTGTCCACTACTCACTTTGCCCCTGATGAAGCTTCCTGTTTTACCATCTTTAAAAGCTACCCAGAACCAAGGTAACTTAAGTAAACAAAAACGTAAAATCAAATTATAAGTAATGAAAATCTTCTGAAAGGAAGAATTGAAAAAAGGATACAATTGGTTACACTCATTTTAGAAATCTCTTCAACTATTAAAAATAAAACACTGCAAAATCAGAAATGACTGGAATTGTACAATATTCCATCACACTGAGGTTAAGCACTGTATCAAATATGCAAACAAACACAGTGAAAAATTACCTTCTGGTCTCTCTAAGGGTCCAGAGACTTGAATTTCTAAATTCAGGTCTGTCATTTCCTCCAAGAAACTGATAAATCTGAGATGAAAACAAGTTACCTACAGAGAAGAAGTCTACAGTCATAGTCTATTTATTTACAAATGTACACTGTTCTTACACTACATGGTTTGAACAAAGACATCAAAAAGTGAAAACAACAGCGGGTCTAAGGCAGAGCAGCCATAGAGACAGCTCAGTTTCCAGGTCTGGGATGTTCTCAGAGATGCAGCCTCTCCCAGTCTGTTCAATCACAGACACACCTGTTTTAAAAACATATCTACACATCTGTACTTTCCTCTGCCCTATGGATGAATCAAATTCACGTTTTACCCACCAGATCCAAAAGAGAAAACCACACTCCCAGTTCCAGTGGGTCCTACCTTTCAAGAATATTGTTTTATTTGGCTATTCCCTCCCTCTCTCCAAAACTTTCGTCACCTCAAGTGAAGAACCGACTCATTAGAAAAGACTCTGAGGCTGGGAAAGATTGAAGGCAGGAGGAGAAGGGGACGACAGAGGATGATATGGTTGGACGGCATCACCGACTCAATGCACATGAGTTTGAGCAAGCTCCAGGAGTTGGTAATGGACAGGGAAGCCTGGTGTGCTGCAGTCCATGGGGTCACAAAGAATTGGACACGACTGAATGACTGAACTGAACTGCACTGAACTGATAACTATTTGAGAAGAAGAGGTGGCAAGGGTCCACCAGACATAATGACAGGAACAAGAGGCTTGTTTGTCTTGAGGCACATCCTGTCACACATTTCTGATGCCTCTGCTCTTCCTTGTCTGAGTGACTGGATTGTTGCCTCTGTTCCTTCCCTCTGCCCCTCCCCATATGGTTCAAACCACCCTGGTTAGCTCTCCTCTGGCTCTGCACCCCTCTCTGCTGCTGGGAGGATGTGGCTCGAAAGAGCTGCTTGGCAGTTCAGTCCAGCAGACTTTTAGGTATTATTAACACTGAAGCACAGGGGTTTCATCAGAGAACCTCCAAATGTCACTATCTTGCAACATATCCTCCTGTTTATCCACTGATCCCCCCTCCCCATTTTATCTTTTCTCCTTCCTCTCTGTCCTACTCTGGGTCCCAAGGGCTATGTACCCACCCAGTCTCCCTAAACAACTGCGGTGTGGTGGGCAGGCACCAGGGAGATGTTGGTGAGCAGAAGACAAAGGTCAGGGTCTCCCCTCCCCCGCAACTCTCTCCCTACTCAGCAAAAGGCTCTAGCAGCATCTAGAACTCTCCACACTTCACTTTCTGCTGAGAGAGCTTTGCCCAGCTATTAGATTTTTCACTGGCCTCTATTTCCCTCCCTGCCCCTTCAGCCCTGGGGATATGGTGGCTTCCTACCAATGCTGGTTGCTAGGCGACTCATCCTCCTTCATCTGTTCACTTACAGACTGGAAGCAGTTCCTCCATTAATGTCTCTTCATCTGAATCATCGAGAATCTGCTTTCCTGCCAGGACAGTATCCATGGGTGTTTTCTTTGGAACACTTCAGTTTCTCCAGTGAAGAATTCTGTAATATTTATCCAGGGGATAGAGGAAGTATATGCCTGACTCTGAATGCTTACACAATTAGGGAGCATTGGTGTAGGCATTCAATTTTCCATATCATCTTTTATTGCCTCTTTATCATTTATCATTTTATTACAGTAGCTCTCCCTTATCTGCTGTTATCCCTGGTGTTTTTGAAGTTCACTCTCGTCAATGGCAATTTCTGGTTTCTTGTTGGGGTTGGGCTGTGGGGGATGGAAGGAAGGATCATTAGGTCTGACCATCTCTCAGAGATTTTTTGATGAGTTCTTGTTTTTTCTAACCCCTTGTTTCATCCTAGTCTTATGTAGAAATAGATACCTTTAAGTTCTGAATTTTTCCCAAGTTCTGCGGTATGAATTGATCTTCTTACTGATATATACATGCCATGCTATAAATTTCCTTCTAAAAACTCTTTTTCTGCATCCCCAAATTTTGATAAGTTATATGTTCACTTTCATTTAGTTCAAAATATTTTGAAATTTCTCTTGAGATTTCTTCTTTCATGCATGTGTTGTGTAGAAGTGTGTTGTTTGGGAGCTTTCCTGGTGGTCCATTGGTGAAGACTCTGCACTTTCCCTGCAGGTGGTGTGGGTTTGACGCCTGGTCAGGGAACTAATTCCCCAAGTGCCGCATGGCAGAAGTGTGTTGCTTAATCACCAAGTTTGTTGGGAATTTCCAACTGTTTTCTGTTCCTGATGTCTTGTTTAACTCCATTGCAATCTGTATGATTTCTTTTAGATGCGTTAAGGTGTGTTTTATGGCCCGGAATGCAGTATGCCCTGGTGAATGTTCCATGTGAGCTGGAGAAGAATGTGTACTCTGCTGTTGTTGGACAAAGTGCTCTACAGAGGTCCATTAATCCAGCGGTGAATGGCATTTTTGAGTTCAGCTGTGTCCTAACTGATGTTCTGCTTGATGGATTGCTGAAGACTCCAAGTATAACAATGGGTTAATCTATTTCTCCTTGCAGTTAGATCAGTTTCTACCTCCTGTATTTTGAGGTTGTGTTGTTCCATCCATGTACATTATAGATTGTCATGTCTTCTGGGGGCAGAGGGGAAAAAACAAAAAGGTCAAATAGGGACTTTTTATGAAATTTACAAAGTGTTTTGTGTTATAAAACCTCTCCTTTATGTCGTCCAAAAATCTTCCAAACAACAATCCAAAACTTGTTTTGCTCACTTATGATTTCTGCCTTGGGGAGGCTCTAAGGGAAAAGGGCTGAATTCCATTATGAGTTAAGGGCACTCATGGAGACAAACAGAATTTGAGTTCTGTTGCTCTTTATTTTCCTTCCTTTATTTCTTTTTCTTCCCTTTCTTCCATTCAACAGATATGCACTATATACTCAGGAATTATAACAGCTGCTATGGATTATAAATATGTGCTTTCAATATATTAACAATAGAGTTGGAGATACTGAGATAGCACTGATATTATGGAAAATTTTGAAGAAAGTATGTGAAATGTACAGCAGAGAAACAGAGAGGGTGCTTGGTGTAGAAATGAACAAACTAGTCTCTGGGCTTCCCTGATGGCTCAGAAGTAAAGAGACCATCTTCAATGCAGGAGAAACAGTTTTGATCCCTGGGTCAGAAAGATCCCCTGGAGAAGGAAGTGGCAACCCATTTCAGTATTCTTGTCTGGGAAAGCATGTAGACAGAGGAGCAGAGTTCCAAAGACTATCAAAAAGAGATAAGAAAGCCTTCCCAAGTGAATAATGCAAAGAAATAAAGGAAAACAATAGAATGTGAAAGACTAGAGATCGCTTCAATAAAATTAGAGATACTAAGGGAACATTTCATGCAAAGATGGGCACAATAAAGGACAGAAATGGTATGGACCTAACAGAAGCAAAAGATATTAAGTAGAGGTGGCAAGATTACAGAGAAGAACTATATGAAAAATATCTTAATGACCCAGATAACCACGATGGTGTGATCACTCTCCTAGAATCAGACATCCTGGAATGTGAAGTCAAGTGGGCCTTAGGAAGTATCACTATGAACAAAGATAGTGGAGGTGTGGAATTCCAGCTGAGCTAATTTGAATTCTAAATGATGATGCTGTGAAAGTGCTCCGCTCAAAATGCCAGCAAAGTTTGAAAACTCAGCAGTGGACACAGGTTTGGAAAAGGTCAGTTTTCATTCCAATCCCAAAGAAAGCCAATGCCAAAGAATGTTCAAACTACTGCACAGTTGCATTTATCTCACATGCTAGCAAAGTAATGCTCAAAATTCTCCAAGCCAGACTTCAACAGTAGAACTGAGATTTCAGCACAAGTAGAACAGAGAACTTCTAGATGTTCAAGCTGGATTTTGAAAAGGCAGAGGAACCAGAGATCAAATTGCCAACATCCATTGGATCATAGAAAAAGCAACAGATTTCCATAAAAACATCTGCTTCATTGACTATGCTAAAGTCTTTGATGATATGGATCACAACAAACTGTGGAAAATTCTTAAAGAGATGGGAATACCAGACCAAATTACCGGCCTCCTGAGAAACTTGTATTCAGGTCAAGAAGCAATGGTTAGAACTGGACATCTAACAGACTAGTTCCAAATTGGAAAAGGAGTATATCAAGGCTGTATATTGTCACCTTGTTTATTTAACTTATACGCAGAGTACATCATGCAAAATGTTAGACTGGATGAAGCACAAGCTGGAATCAAGATTTCTGGGAGAAATATAAATAATCTCAGATAAGCAGATGACACCACCCTTATGGCAGAAAGCAAAGAGGAACTAAAGAGCCTCTTAATGAAGGTGAAAGAGGAGAGTGAAAAAGCTGGCTTAAAAATCAATATTCAAAAAACGAAGCTTATGGCATCCAGTCCCATCACTTCCTGGCAAATAGATGGGAAAACAAATGAAACAATTAGAGACTTTATTTGGGGGGGCTCCAAAATCACCGCACATGTTGACTGCAACCATGGAATTAAAAGATGCTTGCTCCTTGAAGGAAAAGCCATGACCAACCTAGACAGCATATTACAAAGCAGAGACATTATTTTACTGACAAAGGTCCGTCTAGTCAAAGCTAGGGTTTTTCCAGTAGTCATGTATGGATGTGAGAGTTGGACCATAAAGAAGGTTAAACACCGAGGAACAGATGCTTTTGAACTGTGGTGTTGGAGAAGACTCTTGAGAGTCCTTTGGACTGCAAGGAGATCAAACCAGTCCATCCTAAAGGAAATCAGTCCTGAATATTCATTGGAAGGACTGATGCTGAAGCTGAAACTCCAACCCTTTGGCCACCTGATGTGAAGAACCTACTCATTTGAAAAGAGCCTGATGCTGGGAAAGACTGAATGCATGAGGAGAAGGGGACGACAGAGGATGAGATAGTTGTATGGCATCACCAAATCAATAGACATGATTTTGAGCATAGTCCAGGAGATAGTGAAGCACAGGGAAGCCTGGAGTGCTGCAGTCCATGGTGTTGCAAAGAGTCAGACATGACTGAGCAACTGAACAACAGACAGTCTCCGTCTGCAAAGGGCCCACATTCTAGACAAGGGAGAGTGGAACATAAGTATTACCAGGAGAACTAAGTAGAAGATAATGTTCTGGACCATACAGAAGTTCAGCGCAGGGCCAGTAAACCTGAAGCTGGGTGACACATTTCTAGGTATCCATTCGGTATTGGTACAGGGAAGCATACAAGTGGGAAATTGTACAAGGTGAGCCTAAGGGCAGATTGGGGGAACTAGTGTGTTTTGAACATCATTCTGAACACTATGGAGAGACCTTCAAGAATTTTAGGATGAGTTGTGGGATAGAAACAGATTTAGATTACTAAAAGACCACTTGGTAGCACCACAGAGTATCATGAAGTAGGGTGAGAGGGAGGCACAGAGACCAGAAGAGAAGCAACTGCGGTCCAGTCATCATAACAACTGCTGTCCATGACGGTGAGGCTCGAACAGTGGCAGCGGATCCAGAGATGAAGGAGACAGTAGGGTAGGGAGGATGTTGTGCTGGGGGGGTTAAAATCGAGCTGCACTCTCCACAAGTAGATAAAAGCCCATGCAGCAACGAAGACCCAGCAAAGTCAAAAGGAAACAAATAAATAGATAAAAATAATTTTTAAAACTTCTGTGATAAGCCGTAATGGAAAAGAATATGAAAAAATGCATATATATGTGTGTATAACTCAATCACTTTGCTGTACAGCAGAAACTAATACTACATTGTAAATCAACGATACTTCAATAAAAAAACAGATAAACAACACAAAAAATCTACAGAATCTGGTCATGGGTTATCACTATGGAGAAGGAAGTAGAACTGAGGCTGGACACATCTGTAAGGGTGTGGGGCAATTTCACTGAATATCCTGGGAAACTCCCTAAAGGACTGCTCAGTGTCCTTCATGGGAGTCACAGGAGATGCCATCAAGCGTGTGCTCTTATAACTGCATATAAAATGCAGCTGAATAGACAAATCTGTTGAGACTGAAAGTAGAATCCTGGTTGCCAGGGACTGGGAGGGAGGGCAATAGGGAAATGAAGAGTGATTGTTAATGAATAATAGGGTTTCTCTGGTGAGTGATGAAAGCATTCTGGAATTCAAAAGTGGTGATGGTTGCTCAACCTTGAGAATATATTGTGCTTAGTCGCTCAATCGTGTCCGACTCTTTGTGACACTTTGGACTGTAGCCCACTAGGCTCCTCTGTCCATGGAATTTTTCAGGCAAGAATACTGGAATGGGTTGCCATTAAATGTCACTAAATTGTAAACTTTGAAAAAGCAAATTGTGTGGTTTGTGAGTTATATCTTAATATATATATATACACATGTATATATTTACACACACATATAACCAAATCTCAGGGCCCAGATGCCCCTAACTAGAACATGTGGGACATCTCATTGTCTTAGGACCTTTGGACCAGTGCACTGCCCTCTGAACTGGGCTCAGCTCATCTCACTGGAAACCTTTTTTCTTCACCAGTAGAAGCTTTAAGATAGTTGCCTTAGCACAATGGAGACTCAGATGTAAAGAAAAGACTTGTGGACACAGAGAGGGAGGGAGAGGATGGGATGAATGGAGATAGTAACGTGGAAATATATATGCTACCATATGTAAGATAGATAGCCAGTGAGAATTTGCTGTATGACTCAGGGAGCTCAGTGACTCACAAAGCAGGGTTTTGTGACAACCCCGAGGGGTGGGATGGGGTGGAAGGTGGGAGGGAGGTTTAAGAGGGAGGGGACATATGTATACTTCTGGCTGATTCATGTTAATATATGGCAGAAACCAACACAATATTGTAAAGCAATTATCCTTCAGTTAAAAATAAATCAATTTTAAAAAAAGATAGTGGCCTTAATCATATATCCAAAGAAAACTCTAATTCAAAAAGAGACATGCATCCCAATGTTCATAGCCGCACTATTTACAACAGCCAAGACATGGAAATGACCTAAATCTCCATCAAGATATGAGTGGATAAATAAGATGTAGTATACATGTGTATAGCAGAAGGCAATGGCACCCCACTCCAGTACTCTTACCTGGAAAATCCCATGGACGGAGGAGCCTGGTAGGCTACAGTCCATGGGGTCGCTAAGAGTTGGACACGACTGAGCGACTTCACTTTCACTTTTCCCTTTCATGCACTGGAGAAGGAAATGGCAACCCACTCCAGTGTTCTTGCCTGGAGAATCCCAGGGTCGGGGGAGCCTGGTGGGCTGCCGTCTATGGGGTCGCACAGAATCGGACACGACCGAAGTGACTTAGCAGCAGCAACAGCAGCATACGTGTGTGTGTGTATATATATATGTACATATATATGTATATATATGTATATATGTGTGTGTGTATATATATATATATATATATATATATATATATATGTATATTCTTAGCCATAGAAAAGAATGAAATAATACCATTTGCAGCAATATGGATGAACCTAGAGATTATCATACTAAGTGAAGTAAGTCAAACAGAGAAAGACAAACATCAAATGATATCACTTATTGTGAAATCTAAAGTATGGTACAAATGAACTAATTTACAAAACTGAAACAGACTTGCAGACGTACAAAACAAATGTATGGTTACAAAGAGGGAAAGTAGATGAGAGAGCGATAAATTAGGAGTTTCAGATTAGCAGATACAAACTATTATATATTAAATAGATAAACAACAAGGTCCTACTGTATTGCACAGGGAACTATCTTCAATATCTTATAATAAACCATAACAGCAAAGGATCTGAACAAAAACAAGAGATAGAGATAGAAATGTATATATATATAACTGAGTCACTTTGGTATATACCAGAAAATAATGCAACATTGTAACTCAACTGTACTTTAATAAATAATTTCAATACATAACAATTAATCTTTTAATTTTTTAAAAAGAAAGTGAGCTTAATAACACTCTTGGTCATCTTCTTCTCTTATCAGCTTCTCTTTTCCTTAGAGTGGGAGCCTATTTTCTATGGACAAAAATAGGAGGAACAGGGAGAGAAGACAATTATTCCAGCCAGCCCAGATGAAAAGTGTCTGCAGTTCCCAGTTGACAAGTGGCCATTTTCTGTGGGCCACTGAGACTTAGTTTGTCAAAGAAATAAATGCACACACAAACACACAGTTAACATATATCTACCAAGGAACTGCGGCCTTCATCTCCTTTACCTTCATTATGTTTAAAACCTAATGAACTTCTTGATTACGTTAGCAAATAACAACGGTATATTAAAATTTCATTTCAGTAAGATTGGACTGGGTTTTCTTTACTAAAAACTAGATACCACATGACTTGGGCTAGTGTGACCCAGTGACAAGATCATGGCCTTCAAAGTCAATAAGAGATGAGGCTCACCAGTGGTAGTTTGTGGTCTTGCACAAGTTATTTGGAACACCATAAGCCTTTGATTCTTTAACTCTAAATTGAGCATAATCAGTTCAGTTCAGTTCAGTTCAGTTCAGTCCCTCAGTCGTGTCCAACTCTTTGCGACCCCATGAACTGCAGCATGCCAGGCCTCCCTGTCCATCACCAACTCCCGGAGTTTACCCAAACCCATGTCCATCGAGTCAGTGATGCCATCCAATCATCTCATCCTCTGTCGTCCCCTTCTCCTCCTGCCCCCAGTCCTTCCCAGCATTAGGGTCTTTTCCAATGAGTCAACTCTTCGCATGAGGTGGCCAAAGTATTGGAGTTCAGCTTCAACATCAGTCCTTCCAATGAACACCCAGCACTGATCTCCTTTAGGATGGATTGATTGGATCTCCTTGCAGTCCAAGGGACTCTCAGGAGTCTTCTCCAACACCACAGTTCAAAAGCATCAATTCTTCGGTGCTCAGCTTTCTTCACCATCCAACTCTCACATCCATACATGACCACTGGAAAAACCATAGCCTTGACTAGATGGACTTTTGTTGGCAAAGTAATGTCTCTGCTTTTAAATATGCTATCTAGGTTGGCCATAGCCTTTCTTCCAAGGAGCAAGAGTCTTTTAATTTCATGGCTGCAATCACCATCAGCAGTGATTTTGGAGCCCAAAAAAATAAAGTCTGACACTGTTTCCACTGTTTCTCTATCTATTTCCCATGAAGTGATGGGACCAGATGCCATGATCTTCGTTTTCTGAATGTTGAGCTTTAAGCCAACTTTTTCACTCTCCTCTTTCACTTTCATCAAGAGGCTCTTTAGTTCTTCTTCACTTTCTGCCATAAGGGTGGTGTCATCTGCATATTTGAGGTTATTGATATTTCTCCCGGAAATCTTGATTCCAGCTTGTGTTTTTTCCATCCCAGCGTTTCTCATGATGTACACTGCATATAAGTTAAATAAGCAGGGTGATAATATACAGCCTTGACGTACTCCTTTTCCTATTTGGAACCAGTCTGTTGTTCCATGTCCAGTTCTAACTGTTCCTTCCTGACCTGCATACCGGTTTCTCAAGAGACAGGTCAGATGGGTTGGTATTCCCATCTCTTTCAGAATTTTCCACAGTTTACTGTGATCCAAACAGTCAAAGGCTTTGGCATAGTCAATAAAGCAGAAACAGATGTTTTTCTGGAACTCTCTTGCTTTTTCGATGATCCAGCGGATATTGGCAATTTGATCTCTGGTTCCTCTGCCTTTTCTAAAACCAGCTTGAACATCTGGAAGTTCACAGTTCACGTATTGCTGAAGCCTGGCTTGGAGAATTTTGAGCATTACTTTACTAGCGTGTGAGATGAGTGCAATTGTGTGGTAGTTTGAGCATTCTTTGGCATTGCCTTTCTTTGGGATTGGAATGAAAACTGACCTTTTCCAGTCCTGTGGCCACTGCTGAGTTTTCCAAATTTGCTGGCATATTGAGTGCAGCACTTTCACAGCATCACCTTTTAGGATTTGAAATAGCTCAACTGGAACTCCATCACTCCACTAGCTTTGTTCGTAGTGATGCTTTCTAAGGCCCACTTGACTTCACATTCCAGGATGTCTGGCTCTAGGTGAGTGATCACACCATCGTGATTATCTGGCTCATGAAGATCTTTTTTGTACAGCTCTTCTGTGTATTCTTGCCACCTCTTCTTAATATCTTCTGCTTATGTTAGGTCCATACCATTTCTGTATGAGGATTGAGGATAACCGAATTGAAGATAATACCTACCTCAAAATATTAAATGCCATAAAACATGCAAAGTGTCTAGTAGCATTTTGCATGATGCTGTCAATGAATGTTACTCCTTCCCTGCTATGACCAAGAGGAGATAGTTCTCTGGTCTTCTCTCTCTTTCTGTCTCTTTCTCCACCCCATCCTCCCTCCTTCTCTTTGCTTCTCTTCTACCTTCCTCTAAAAATCTGGATTGTCTGACTTGCACTAAAAAACGGATACCTAAATTTAAGATTCTATAAGATTCTTTGAATGTCTTCTTTAAAAAAAAAAAGGAAAAAATACTATATTAATTTTTACTTGTTTCTCTGAATCATAGAAATATAGAAAGTGAAAGATTCTGGAAGATTCTGGTAGCTCAGTGATTTTCCATTTCTCACACATAATAATGTAGCTGATAAGTCTCTCTGGCCCTTTCATCACTGCTTTCATTCAAGCTATGTTCAGTTAGGATGTCATTTGCATGTTGGCAAGAAGATTACTCTAATATGCAGTCATGAAAAAAAAAGACAGAATCCAAACAGGAAAATAGAACACCTTTTAAATAACGGAAGTATTAAGAGAGGAACAGTTTTCTTTCATGAGAGTGTATTACTTGACCTTCTGCAAACACAAGTTCATTGGATCTAATTTTAAGGAGCCAATTACATTTTTTTCTATGGTTTGATTTGATTCAAATCTGGTTAGGATGCAAAGAGGCTATTAAAATGATTTTAAGCATTTTTTCCCCAGAAAGTAATCCATTAATCGCTTGTGAATATTCATTGCTCAAACCTCCTACTCTATTAGGCTCAAACCAGAATTGTAAGATTATGAAGTTTTTATTGATACAATTAATAACAAATGTTACCCATTAACTTGATTATCATCAAATTGGACAATTGACAAATGTACTCAGGACCTTACTCCAGTGAATTTAATATAAATACGAAGCAACATGTTGACCTGAAAAGATGAAATCAAAAATGTTACTGTAGAAATAAAAAGTGGAGAAAGCGTTTTAACAAGCTTTGGAAAAATCTAAAAATAATGATTTTTAAAATGTATTCTCTTTAGATTTCTCTGAACACAATGCTCAAATAATTTAAGACATCTGTTCAATATATGACATCAATCGAAATGATAAAAGATAGTTGAGAACACCAGATGCGAGAACACCACAAAAAGCAATAATATGCAACATGCAGAGATTAGATTATAAAAAAAAAAACAATCTACCACTTTACTTCACTCCTCATTCTACAACCAAGAATCAAGCTCCATATAATCAGAAAATCTCAGAAGTAACAGCAATGAAATCTTTCTGCCCTATTGTAATGCTGTAAATTGTAACCTTGAAGAGCGTACTCAGTGGATCTTAATTGCAAAACAGCATAAGGAATTAGATTTGTAAATACAGTCTAAGGACCTAAAATAAGATTTTAAATCAGGCTACATTAATTTGGAACTTATCCATGTGTTGATGTTTGCCTTTATGTTATTTGAAAGAAAAACCAGAATGTATCTAGGATTTTTCTTTTATTTAAAAAAAAAAATAGCACCCTTTGATAGCTCAGCTGGTAGAGCAGAGGGCTGCAGAGGTGATTTAAAAAAAAAAAAAAGATGTTTTTCAAGCTTTAAACAATAAACTTCACTGAGCTAACCCCTGCCCTACATGCACAGTCAGGGTAGAGATGGAAGGAAGGTGAGAAATAGTAAAAGTGGGACACACATGGCGACTTGACAAAACTAATAGGTAGAGAAGAAATCCGGTTCCTTGAGGCCAGGGTAATTACTGTCTTATTACATTTTACAGATCAGAAACTGAAGCTGAGCAGTTATTTCTGTAAAATCCCACAGCTGAGAATCAGTTATGAGGGATTTTCTTTTACCCCTAAAACCCTCATTTTTCCTGTTAGACTGTCTTCAGAAAGATAATGCAAGATTCTCAAAGAGTAGCTGATTTACAAAACCCTTCTATGATTATCCTTCCTCCAACTAGAAAATGGAAAGCTGACCAGGCTGGCTTGAGGGTCCCCACCTCCTACTCTTTTCAATGTTCCTCAACTGAGACTGGAGAAGGCAATGGCACCCCACTCCAGTAGTCTTGCCTGGAAAAATCCCATGGACAGAGGAGCCTGGTAGGCTGCAGACCATGGGGTCACGAAGAGTCGGACACGACTGAGCGACTTCATTTTCACTTTTCACTTTCATGCATTGAAGAAGGAAATAGCAACCCACTCCAGTGTCCTTGCCTGGAGAATCCCGGGGACAGCAGAGCCTGATGGGCTGCCGTCTATGGGGTCACACAGAGTCGGACACTTAGCAGCAGAGGCGACTTAGCAGCAGCAGCAGCAACTGAGACTGGGGCTTTGGGCTCAGCCAGTAAAGAATCTGCCTGCAATGCTGGAGACACGAGTTCTATTCCTGGGTCAGGAAGATCCCCTGGAGAAGGGCATGGCAACTCACTCCAGTAATCCCATGGACAGAGGAGCCTGGTGGGCTACAGTCCATAGGGTCGCAAAGAGTCAGACACTACTAAAGTGACTGAGCATGCACACACATATTAAACCACGTGGTGACAGTCTAACTCCCAAAAGCATAAGGACATGTGGATCTATCTAGGTGTGAAATAGATGGATGTTTTTACTCCATTCCTTTTATTTACCCCCTTTCCTGTTTTCAGTGCTTTTACACCTCTTTTACCTCCTATTGCTCACCCAGTGTCTCCAGATGCCTAAGCCCTGCCTCGACTGTGCAGGATAGTTTTATGCTCAACATCTTTTCCTTTCATTCCTTTCCTTTCCAAAATGACTAGTTCTATTTCTCCATTCTCAGTACTCAGCTCTCTTCCGGGAAAATTCAAACTTAACTGTCGGATATCCCAAGTAAATATTATGCCTTTACTGTTACTTGGAATTACTTTTGCTGGCAATCAATTTAGGCTGTGTAGATATTTTAAAGAAGATCACAAAAATAACTTCCAAACAAGTGCTTGTAATATATTCTTGCTCAGATTCAGACTATATCTAAGGACAATGGTTCCTAAACCAAACAATCTTAGGAAGTTTCTTGATTAATTTAGTTTTACTTAAAAATAGAAAGCAATTAATATTCTTAATGCAGCATCTAATTTGACCTCTGTTCAGTTCTTTTTTTAAGTTCAACAAGAAATAAAAGACCTGAGTTACCTTGCTTAAATTAATTAAAAATAATTCATTTCAGACACTTCAAATGTTTCAATATTTTGTGTATTACTAAGTAAAAAGAAATTTATTTTAGCTGTATCTTTGAATTTTCATTGTATTTTACAATTACTGATCCTTAGTAAATATTGAAAACTGAGACTTCAATGTATTTGAGGTCACAGAATAATTTGCATGCATATAAAACAAACAAATAGAGGCTTGAAGAAAAATCCTATATTGAAGAAAATGTGAGAAAAATGGAGGACTAAAGTTGCCATTTAAATTGCATACATCAGAATATAACCAATTCCAGTTCACTTTTATAAACCTGCATAACGGTTTCATATCCAGTGTGTAGTGCTCAGTCTCTAAATCATGTCCGACTCTTGGCCACCCCATGGACTGTAGCCTGCCAGGCTCCTCTGTCCATGGGATTTTCCATGCAAGATTACTGGAATGGATTGCAATTTCCTCCTCCAGGGGATAAGGTACAAATATGAACACACAGTTCAGTTCAGTCGCTTGTTGTGTCTGACTCTTTGCAACCCCATGGACTGCAGCATGCCAGGCCTCCCTGTACATCACCAATTCCTGGGGTTTCCCCAAACTCATGTCTATTGAGTCGGTGATGCCATCCAACCATCTCATCCTCTGTCCTTTCCTTCTTCTCTCTCCTCCAATCTTTCCCAGCAGCAGGGTCTTTTCAAATGAGTCAGCTCTTCGCATCAGGTGGCCAAAGGACTGGAGTTTCAGTTTCAACATCAGTCCTTCCAATGAACACCCAGGACTGATCTCCTTTATAGTCCAACTCTCACATCCATACATGACTACTGGAAAAACCATAGCCTTAACTAGATGGGCCTTTGTTGGCAAAGTAATGTCTCTGCTTTTTAATATGCTATCTAGGTTGGTCATAACTTTTCTTCAAGGAGTAAGCGTCTTTTTATTTCATGGCTGCAGTCACCATCTGCAGTGATTTTGGAGACCCCAAAAATAAAGTCTGCCACTGTTTCCACTGTTTCCCCATCCATTTGCCATGAACATGGTAAATGTTAATTTTTAAGAGTAAGTATCATTACTTTCATCTTTTTTGCATACATGTTTAGGACTAATTTCAATTGTTTTCTTCTCACTTTTGGAAAAATAAATCACTCACAATATTTACACTGATGTCTTAAGAAAAAAACTGTAATTCAGTAAATTTTAATAGTGTGTGTCAGACATCATTTAAGAAGGGAATTGGGCTCTGAAATCAATCAGAAAATGAAAGAAAGTAACTCCCAAAACATTATGGGGCTCCCTTTCTGGACCTATAAGCTCTGTCTATAGGATAAAGGTGTCGATACAAATACTTAGGGCATTTGGAGTGAAAAAGCCCTGCCTGAGGCTCTTGGGCAGACAGAACATGCTTAATTTATAACCCACTTACAGTTACCAAAACCTATGACCTGTTGCCTTTTAAAAAACTGTAGAGGGATTTGCCTGGCTGTCTAGTGAGGACTCCACGCTTCCAATGCAAGGGTCTTGGGTTCTATTCCAAGTTGGGATCTAAGATCTGGCAAGTTGCATGGCAATGCCTCACCCATCTCAAAACAAAACAAAACCACAAAACAAACAAACAAACAAAAAACAGTAAAAGTTTGGAGCCAGGTGATCATTTAGTGATGATTAAGCCGCAGGAGAGCTGGGATCCATCCCTGGGTTGGGAAGAGCCCCTGGAGAGGGGAATGGCAACCCACTCCTGTATTCTATTCCTGCTTAGAGAATTCCACGGACAGAGGAGCCTGGTGGGCTACAGTGGTATTGCAAAGAGTTGGACACAGCTGAGTGGCTAACACTAAGTCAAATGCTTAATCTTTCTGAAAAAGGGGGTTGTGAGAAGTTCCAGGGCTTGCCTGCCATCACACTATCTCCCCGGAGTAAACTGGACTTTCACTGTAGAATTAGAGCTTCCTACGGCCCTATCCTTCTTTCCATTTTAACTTGCCCTGAGGTACACAACTCACGTGCTTTAGTCCTCTGTGACTTCATCACTTAGAAGCATTATATTGAGCAGAGGTAAATAATTATTTTATGTAGGTCTAATTAAGTTCAAACTGGCTTGCATTTGCCCCAGACCTTTGTTCCTTGGAGTCAGTCTAATAGGAGCAATTGACTCTCTTCAGTTCGACATGTATTTGGGAGGCATAGGCACCTACTTGGGGTAGGAGAGAAGGGACCACCACTTGGCTGAGCAGAAAGTTTCAGTTGCTAGAAAAAAGTGGGCCAGAACTAAGCCATTCCAGCTCACAAGACAAAGGAATCGCCCATAGCAAAGCTAGGTGGAAACCAGGTTGACATGCACTGTCTTTACTTTTAGGTTAAAAAGAAGAAACAAAACTCTGAAGAACTGCTATCCTGCGGTAAGTAGAACATGTATTCCTTCATTTTAAATAGTCCTAAATTGTAGCTAAAGAATCTTTTTTCATAAGAGATCAACTTTAAATGAAGAATTACTCTTATCTAGAATATATCCTCCCAGATATGAAAATAACTTACGAAGTGTAGTAGTTTTCCAGTTTTTTGGTTTTTGTTTTTAATTTTTTGGCCACAGCATGGGGGATCTTAGTTCCCTGACCAAGGATGGAAGCTGGCACCTCTCACACTGGAAGCATAGTCGTAACCACTGTACCTCCAGAGAAGTCCTCCAAACATTTCTTTTAATATCTTTTAAATAATTAACTATAGGTTAGACTTTAAGTGGAGTTATAGATATTTATCTTTATTTGGTAAATAGGTTTGCCTACTATTTCTTCTTCCACAAATTCAATGTAACTCACCTGTTCTGTTCCTCAAAAATACAGCAGGGCTATCAGAGAGAGCATATGGCTCCGGGCAATTTGCCTGTGGAGACAGTTCAGTCCAAGAAATGTGTCATTAGGATCTTATAGTGTGAAGGACAGCTCCTTCACCTCAAGCTAAACTAATGTCTGAGATTACATGATGCTAAGCAATCTTGAAGTCACTACTAAGCTTTCAGGACTCTCTTTGGAATTAATGCATAACTCTTCTTAATATCCGTTTATCAGTCAACTATAAGCCAAATACTGTGCTAGGTGATAAAAATACCAAATCAAATACAACAGGACTCTTGCCCTAAAGAGATCATAATCTGGTTCCAGGTTCTTATTTAGTCCAACACGCCAGTGTCATTTAAAGCTGGTTTCCATTCTGATTGATTGACACCTATGTCCTACTGATGCTTACATGTTTTAAATATCCTCTACCACTTTGCAGTCTATAATTGCAAATTGTAGGAGCGTGGAAGAACTTAAAAATATGCCACTGACTGAGATTCAATAGACGTGCATACAAGGGCCAGTGGAAGAATCAAATAAGGAGTGGTGAAATTCACATGATGACAATCAAGGAGGCTTCACAGAGAAGAGGATATTAGAGCCTTAAAACATGAAGTTTGGGAGTGAGGATGGGAATGGAGGAAGGAACTGGAGGAGTAGGAGAAGTCTGGGCATTACCGGGATTACCAGGACATACTCCTTGGGTTCCATGGTGGCTCAGTGCTAAAGAATCTGTCTGCAATGCAGGAGGCATGACCCAGACACTTCCTGGGTCGGGAATATCCCCTAGAGAAGGAAATGGCAACTAAATCCAGTATTCTTGCCTGGAAAACTCCATGGACAGAGGAGCCTGGTGGGCTACAGTCCAAGGGATCACAGAGAGTCAGATATGACTGAGTGACTGAAAAACAACAACTCCTTCTTACTGAATAATATTTGGAAGCACTCAAGTACTATTACCACAAGGTATATAATATAGTTTTAATAATTAAATACAGCAATTTCATTTAGTTGAAAAGATAAGACTATTTTTCATGATTTTCCAAAACATTCAAGGATATTTGAGAGCATTGGTTTAAAATAAATAAATAGGGTAAGAAAGCAGTAAATAACTTGAGAATAGGAAAGACTGTCGTTCAAAAAATTTTTAAAGAGCTTCTTAGAAGAACCTTCCTCTAACTTCCCCGTTCCTGGTTTCTGATCTTCACTAGTCATTTAATTCTAAGGATGCTCAGGAGGAATTGTGGGGAACATGTCTTTTGGCTGCCTGCCAGCCTCTGAACTGAAGATGATAAAAACATTAAGTACAATAATAATGGTAAATTATTCTGTCTTGTTCCAAATGATTTTAAATTTTTTTGGAGAGCTTTCAAATGCTTTTGGATTAAGAGAATGATTGCAATTCTAAGTTTTAGGAACGTGACAAAACTTAAAATGATCCTATTAATTTAAAGCTGAGGTATCTTCATTCTTAGCATATGCTATTTTACAAGTGCTTGCATATTTCAAGGCCTAAATAGATTTTTTTTTCCAAATAATCTTAGGGCCCTACCTTCTTTATTGTAACAGAAATAATAGAGACTTTTACTTAAATGTAGAAATTGAATATATATTCAAATACCCAATAGCAGAAAATGTTGTATATTAGCTTGTTAGTTAAGTTACATTTTGTGAGTAAACAAATTTAGAGCTTATGAATGATACCAGATGGGGAACTCAAAGTATCAGTGTTTGCCATATTTTTAGTTAACTGTGGAAGCTTACCTAGCACCATGCCTCAACCCTGACCTCCGGAGGCCTTTCTAAGAATGACGGAGGGTTTCTAATATTTAACCATTGACTGAATTTAGACAGTTAGCTAGTGGGAAGCTGCTGTATAGCTTGGTGCTCTGTGTTGACTTAGATGGGTGGGCGGGGGAGGTGGAATGGAGGCTTAAGAAGGAGGGGATATACATACATACGACATATCTGATTTACACAGTTGCATAGCAAAAAACTAACACAACATTGAAAAAAATTATACTTGAATAATAAAACTTTTAAGATTATTTAAAAGCTATCAAATTTGTCCAGGCTTCCCAGGTGGCTCAGTGGTCAAGAATCACCTGCCAGTGCAGGAGACACAAGAGATGCTGGTTCGATTCCTGGGTCTGGAAGATCACCTGGAGAAGGAAATGGCAATCCACTCCAGTATACTTACCTGTAAAATTCCATGGACAAAAGAGCCTGGTGGGCCACAGCCTGGGGGTCACAAAAGAGTCAGACATAACTTAGCACTAAACAACAACAGCAAACATTCCCAAGGTATATAGAATATGAGTCCCACAAATATGAATATGATCAGATTTGAGAACTTGTTATTATGGCCAAATACCTTGCTGAGTATGACATTGTGGTTTACAAGAAATATATATAGAAACAAAACTAAAGCAGAGTCACTTATGGTGGAGGAAAAAAAGGAGCTGGCGACACAGGTGCATTAAAGAAAAGCAAAACTTAACCTTACCTGACATAAACTGCAGGAAATTGACAGCTCTTCTCAGAAATCAGCAGAGGACAGCCAGACAATCTACAAATGCCAAGTCTGCTCATACCACCTCTGTACTTCCTTATTCCCCTTCTTTGTTCCTCTTAGTAGGCTGGCCTGATTCAAAAAGAAAGATGACCATCAGGCAACCAGTCAGGTGAAAAAGACAAATAATTCCCTCATTTAACCCATAAAAACCCTTCAGTCTATAAACAGCCAGGAACTCACTGCTCCCATAGCTTTGAGTTTCCCTGCTTGTAGGTAGAAACCCTTGGCATAAACTCATCTTTCAGCTTTGTTTCACTTAGTGTGCAGAGTTTGGTTTTTCACATTCAGATGACCAAAATATATTTCTCATATATGTTTGCCCTTCACCCATGGTTTCTAGTTCACAGCTCCCCAAACCTTTGGAATTTCCTGAATGAGTGGCAAGAGCAATGAAAACATCTTTTGTTATGATATTTGGTCTCTTGTCCTCAGTTTCTGGAAACACTATAGAGCCACAAAGGTGAAATAGGTGCCTGTTATTCATAATAAGACCTCAATCATTACCGTATTTATGTTAAGGATGCGACTTTGGGGTAGCACATAAGGATAGGGGCTGGTTGCCAAGGGAATAATTGAGAACCATTGATTTGGTTCTATTTTAAAGTTCCAAAGTTAGTTCCACTTTCTTACATTTTCCCTACCAATTCCTCTAGCAGTGAAATAAAACCCAACCAATTTACTTAAATATAGTCAAGCCAAAGACAGCAAAGAATATTTTCTAAGCAGGGCAAGAAACTGGGAAGAATCATTGGCCAAATCATCAAAAATTTATTTTTTTCAAAGATGTTGCTAAAATCAAGCAGTCCCTCTAGTGTATGGAGTTGTTGTTGTTCAGTTGATAGGTCATATCCGACTCTTTGCAACACAATGGACTGTAACATGCCAGGCTCCTCTGTCCTCCATTATCTCCTGGAATTTGCTCAATTCATGTCCATTGAGTCAGTGATGCTATCTAACCATCTCATCCTCTGCCGCCCCCTTCTCCTTTGGCCTTCAATCTTTCCCAGCATCAGGATCTTCTCCAATAAGTCAACTCTTCATGTCAGTGGCCAAAGTATTCGAGCTTCAGTATTGGTGTTGGGGGCACCTCTAAAGTGATGAGATGCTCAGAATTCATTAAAAAGTCAATTCTGAATGGGGATGAATAAGAACAGAACGAGAAAATCTTGCTCAAGAAGTCAAATGTGCACTCAAACTCTTTCCTGTGTCCTGGTCAGTGTGTTTTCTTGGAATTCATTGTGTTCACACCAGAATGAAAGGAGAGGATGGCACCGAGAACCCCACAAATCAGCTTCCACAGCCCCCAGCAACGAGCGTAGATAAGAAGCTGGAGAAGAGTTGTTCTTGGAATATCAAGTCCTCTCTTTCTTTGGAAGAAAATAGTATACACTGGCCATAGTAGGAAAGATTGACAAATCTATTTTAAAGGATGTTTAGTGAGGTGTATCCGGAGAAGGCAATGGCACCCGACTCCAGTACTCTTGCCTGGAAAATCCCATGGATGGAGGAGCCTGGTAGGCTGCAGTCCATGGGATCACTACGAGTCGAACACGACTGAGCGACTTCACTTTCACTTTTCACTTTCATGCATTGGAGACGGAAATGGCAACCCACTCCAGTGTTCTTGCCTGGAGAATCCCAGGGACGGTGGAGCCTGGTGGGCTGCTGTCTATGGGGTCGCACAGAGTCGGACACGACTGAAGCGACTTAGCAGCAGCAGTAGTGAGGTGTATCTCTGGTATTAAAGCTATGCTTTTTAGTATAATTAAAGAAGTAAAATTCTAATCTCCTCATAAACACTTTCTCACAAGTAACTAGAGAGACGAGAGGATGTGTTACCCTCTTCTGCTCTGTTAGAGAAGAGTCCTTTCCCAGGAGAGACATGAGGGTAGTGAGGGTGTGATTCACCATGAGATTAATTTCCCATCTCTTTCATTACAATTTGCTTCTCTCAGTTGGGAAGATCATTTCGATTTTTGGTAAACGTTTTTAAAAAATCAGCTAATGTTTTGCCAAGTCTGTAGGGATTAGTCAGTTAACACGCAATATGATCATTAGCTGGAAGCAGCTTTTGGAATAATTTTGAATTAAATAAATTAGTTATTTTATTTTAATGGAGAGAGAAAATCATTTTCCTATGAAATAATTTTTTAAATTGATTTCTTCTCAAAGTTGTAAGATGTTAGCATTCACATCTCGCCTCTGCTTTACAGCTAGACATCACTTTTTTCATTAGGAGAAGGAAATTATGACTAGCACTCAACAGTAGGAATATTGCCTGGAAAAATGATTGTTTATCTCATTAAGGCTTTCAAAATGACTTCTGAGATGATGATATGTTATTTTACATTCCAGGAAAAGAGAGACAACTGTAACTATAGTTACCAAGTGTATCAGGGACCTCTGATTTCCAGAATAGCCTCCAGACTAAGTATTCCTTCAAGGGAGTTATCATGTAAACACACTGAGGGGCATGAGGTTAGAGAAGACTTTAAATGCACCTGTTACAAACATTTTAATATGCAACCGTTCTTCATTTTTTTCATAAAACACTATGTACTTTGAAACCCCCCTTAAGAGATATCCTCCCTCGAGCTGTCTAGACAAAAACCGTTAGATGCCTTAGTCCCAGTACAACAGGTATTTATTTTCTAAACTTCGCATGTCCAGGATGGAATGCTCATAGATGGCCTTAACTTAATTTTTAACTGGAAAGAGGGAATTTCCTATTGTTTCAGAAGACAGAAAGGAGAATATCCGACTCCCCTTGCCTCTAGAAAACAATCCTACCACTTACTTTATGGATATAAAATTCCAGTGCGCTAGATAACTTCTGGAATTAGCTTGTCTTTCCCTGGGGCTGTGCTATAGGCTATGTATTATTTAGTCTACATATTGATTAACTCAACCTATTTGGCTTATTCAGAGTGTATGAGAACACAGGATTTAAAATCAGGTACCTGGACTTGAACACGGGATACTTCACTTACTAGATATGTGAATATGTCCAAGTTACTTGTCAAACTCTATTTTCCCATCTGTAAAAAGGAGAAAATAGTAGTATCTTCCTCAAAGGTCCGTTTTGAGAATTAAATGAGTTAATTCTCCAAGGCTTGGTATCTTCCAAGATTTCTCTACCAGTGTTTAGAAAGGAGAAGATAATCTTTCTCATTTTCCAAGATAATCAATAAGAAATAATTCTTTAAACACACACACATACACCTCCAAAGGAGAGAGGTAAAATCTAGAGTTAGTATAATATTGAAGAAACTACAAAGTCCATAACCCATAGAGGTAACAGCCTGATGTTATTAGGCATAGCAGCATGAGTTTCCTTTTGTTCATATATTTGATATATATATAACAGCCCTAACCTTGGGCTCTTCATCCTGGTAGGGCTCTTCACTTTGAAAGTGAAGGTGAAAGTCTTTGGAGACCTTCAATTATTGCTACTGCCTTAGCCAAAGTTGAGGGGAACCAAGGACTATACCCAGGGCCACTGTTGCTCCTTTGTCAGGAGCCAATAGAAGTCTTAGAGGTTTTAGTGCACAGGAAGATTCTTGTTTTTCTGGCCAAATTATTGAATTAATATTATTAAATGTAAAAAGTTTCAGTTCATTCCTTTTAGATTTTCGAGGCATAAATATAACACTAATTATGATAATGCCAATGCTTCTTATCTAATATGTGTTCATGACCACATACTTAGAGGGAGCAATTTTGTATTTACATTTTCATTATTGATGTCATTAAAAAAAGTACAAGTTCAAATATTGGCCAAAAAAAAATTGTTTTTTTAAAATTACCGTTATTTTAAATAGAAAGAAATTTCAAATCACACAAAAAAGAATAATAAAATAATTTTACTCACTCAAGTAGAAGTCAAAAAACATAAAAAGAAGAATATAAAGAAGACAGCAGAGTAAAAATTAAATAGGGCTTCTGCTTCTGGACGTGACAGAACAAACTGGTTCAAGTATCATTGCCTCTGATGCTATAAACAACTATTAAACTGTAGAAAATATGTTAAATAACCATTACCAGGAATTAAACAACAGACAGCACAACACTGGGATTCTCCAAAAAGAAAAACATACAAGCTGAGCGTCATGATAGCCCTAGATCTCTGCTTAGAGGTTACTTTTCTATTTTGGACTCGAGGAGTAACAGGCATTAAGGAAGCAGAGATTGAAGTTCCAAGTTGCTGAACGGACTGGCTTTTAAATTGAAGTTACCAGCGGTCGGCAGAGAGATTGAAGGTCGGTTATTGGCTTGAATATGCACAAGATGAGACTTTGGGAACCTTAGCAGAGATTGTCTGCTATAGGGCTGCCTTTTGGTTCAACGAATTCTGTAAAGGCATTTTCCAAGTAATTAACATTCGTTTGAACCTGAGCACAGGGAAGATATTATTAAAAATGATCTTCACCCAACCTAATCAGAAAATTTAAATAAACATAGAAGCTTACTAAATGGAAAAACTAGATGAGAAAACCATTCAATTTGCAAAATAACTCAGAATGCACGACAATCAGGCCCATTTGTAATATTACACATAAAGACCCTTGATGAAGTGTCTTTAAGCTTGTTTCAAGAATCATTTTCTAGTAAGTCATATTCAAATTATAGATCTCAAGTTTAGAGATCTTTAGCTAATTAATATCATGGCACATGACTCATTTCTCATTTGTGTGTGTCAGTTCTGTTCTTAATTTTGCTGGACTATCAAAGCAAGAAAAGCCAGAGACTAGTACTTATGACTCCTGGTTTCTTTACATGTAAACTAGAGGCAAATATCTGTGGCATTCAAATACAAAAGCTACTGAATACTTTTTGATTATTTGAGCTTATACTGCCAAAAAGGGCTATAAACTGATGAGATGAGGTTAAGGAGACGCGCGTGCTTGTGAGGACCAGCCAGGTTCATGGAAGCAAAGTCACGGCACGTGACACACATTCCCTTGAAGAAGCCTTGACAGTCAGCTACTGTTATATCGACAACCACTGCTCAGACAAGAGAGGAGACGAGGAGCAGAGAGACGAGTTGGAAACTTGCGCTTCCAGCCAAGACAGATGGACCGGGACCACACTGACCCTTCTGCCTGAGACAGTCAAAGGAGGCAGGCAGAGAACACGAGACGGCGGTCTTGAGACGCCAGATGCCAGAAAGGACAGTGGTCCCCGGGAAGTGGGAAATAAGATGAGTCCGTGACTGCCCACCTCCCGCCTGGAGAGAGCTTCCTGGCCTCAGCACCGGGGGGGAAGCTGAGGCAGGGCCCAGCAGAACCCTGGAGTCTGACGTGGCACTGAGAGCCCAGGAAGCTCCAAGCCCGGGACCGGAGGGGGCTCCAAGGATGGAACCCCGGAGCTTCGCCTCTGCACGTCCAGCTGCGTGCGAATTGGTGCTCCTGCAGTGAGGAAATGGCCACAGAACCGTCCAAAAGGGTCGTCACCCAGAGCCGCGTATAGTGTCTGTACCCACTGAACTAGAAGAACTCACAGCTCACAGGCTTGGGGCAGGAGAGGACTTGGGAAGTCTTCCTCCGTTTTGGAGAATAATTAGATCCATCTCCTCCAGATCCATCTGGGATCTCCAGGTGGCTCAGATGGTAAAGAACCCATCTGTCAAAGCAGGAGACCCGAGTTCAATCCCTGGCTCGGGAAGATCCCTGAAGCAGGAGATGGCAACCCACTCCAGTATTCTTGCCTGGAGAATCCCATGGACAGAGAGGACCCTGGTGGACTACAGTCCATGGGGGTCGCAAAGAGTCAGATACAACTTGAGCAACTAACGTCTTCCGATCCATCTAACAAAAAACAAGACCCAAAAGAACTAAATTGTTTCCAGGAAGTTAGTTACATAGCGGAGTTCAGGGGGATCTCAGAGGTGCCCAACATCGCGCAAGGGAAAGTTGATGATGTCTGGTGTCCACACGAAGATGACCAGGCGTGCAAAGGAGGAGCTCGGGGCAAAGTGAGGAGAAGAGTCCGTCTGACTGCTCAGGCGAGACGGGCCCAGAAGTTCCATGGATGTCAGAACCAGCAGAAAAGGACATTAAAACAGTCACTATAACAGTATCCCTTATTTCAAAAAGTGACGACACAGAAGACTGTAGCCAAGAAGGCTGCAATCAAACTTCTAGAGACGAAAAACGATGATGTGGAGGTGGAAAAGGCATGGAATAGGATTGATGGCAGAGTAGAGATTGCAGGAGAAAAGATTTGTGACCTTGAAGGCATAACGATAAAAATGCTCCAAGACAGGAAATCCAAAGGAAGAAGGGAAAGGGCATCAGAAGCCAGGGGCCAGCGTCAGATAGCTTCATGCACTCGCGCCGAGTCTTCAGAGGAGGGGGTGATGGACAGAACCTTGCCCCCACCCCCGGTCCTGTGCCCCTCCAGGCGACCTCATTGCCTCTGTCCGTTTCCCCTCCCCCAGCCCTCACGCCATGCCGCTGACCTCCCACCCTGCCCACTGATGCTCCTCACCGCCCCTCTGCCTGCTGGCCTCGTTTGCAGGCAAAGCACGGGTTTGTGTTCGGGCGAGGACCCCTACCTGTCTCCAAGTGCTGCCCCAACTGCCCCAGGCCCCTCCCGCCTCAGCCTCCAGGCCGGTGTGAGCAGTCAGCGCTCTTCCCAGCCTGCCCGGTGCTGTGGGCAGCGCCACCCGCCCAGCGTCTCCTCCCACGCTAGCTCTGTCTCCCCTGTCTGCTCGTGTGGCAAGCAGTTTCTCAGTTGTTCTTCCTCTCTAAATCTTATTTTTTTTGTGTTAATTTAAGCTTCTGATTTTTGTGAAATTTAATTTTTGTTCTTCAGTAACTTATTTTATAGGACACTTCACCAGATACATGGATGGCAATTAAAATAAGCACAAAAAAGAAAAAAAAAATAAATAAACTGCATGCAAATCATAGTTTTATTATATTTTCCTGATTAACTCATTCAACAAACTATTTTTTAATGTTAGCATATGGTGATATTGTTTTGGGAACAAGAATTAAGCAGTGAACAAAACTAACAAAAATCTTAGCCCTTATGGTGTTTGAAGATAATCATAGTAAGAAAAGTAAACAGTACTTAGAGGGTTGGGTTTGCTTATTTTATTTTTTCCTGGCTAATATTTTTAGGAATAAGTTACCCTTGTGATTTTTTTCATGCTTTGGCTTTATTCCTTATCTTAACAATTTAGGCTGCTTGTCAAAGAAAAACTGCATTTGATTCATTCATGATAGTCATGTATTGGGGCTTCCCTGATAGCTCAGTTGGTAAAGAATCCGCCTGCAATGCAGAAGACCTGGGTTCAATCCTTGTGGCTCAGCTGGTAAAGAATCTGCCTGCAATGCAAGAGACCTGGGTTCAATCCCTGGTTTGGGAACATCCCCTGGAGAAGGGAAAGGCTACTCACTTCAGTATTCTGGCCTGGAGAATTCTGGCCTGGGTTGCAAAGAGTCAGACACGACTGGGCAACTTTCACTTTTAGTCAAGTATCAATAAATAGTTTTAAACATGTATAATATACTTGAGACTTTATACATGCTGCTAAGTCGCTTCAGTCATGTCCGACTCTGTGCGACCCCATAGACGGCAGCCCACCAGGCTCCACCGTCCCTGGGATTCTCCAGGCAAGAGTACTGGAGTGGGATGCCATTGCCTTCTCCGTTGAGACTTTATACATATTGAGAATTTATTCTGAAGAAATAACTCAAAATGGATAAAAGTATTTCACCAAAAGGACATTCATCACAGGTTTATTAGAGCAGATTTTATTTTCTTTATTTTGTTTATACATATATTTAAATTTTTCTACAATGGTTGCATGGTGACTTTTGTTAGAAAAAGAATATTATTTTTAATTCTTTAAATATAATTCCTTATACCATCTATAGAAAATTAGATCATGAATAAATAAACATAAAACTTGCTTTTGAAAATAACATTTTTTTGAACCTTGAAGTCTATAGGTATACCTACACCCTAAGCAAATTATGAAATTTGTGGAGGCATCTTTGGCTGAAAAATCAGGACATTTCTTAAAGCAATGGAGTGGAGAAAAATCTTTTTGTGAAATATTCCTTGGGTAATCAAGCTTTAACTTAGTACTTTTTGATGTGAACTGCTATATGTTTTTACATGAATGAGTGAGTTAATTCTTAGGCAGGTTGATAAGAAGTCTGGGGTGCCCAAGGAGGAGAAAGTGGTCTGAGGTGCTTAAGAAGGAGAAAAGAACAATTTTTTTTCTACATTCCTTCATCTTAGTCACATAAAACATTTTTTTTTCTTTAAGCCCAGAGCTATTGATTACACAACAAAATAACTCAACTTGCTCAACAATATGATTTTCCTTAAACTCTGTACCAATGATTATGTAACAACAATTTATCCTGCTCAGTTCAGTTCAGTCACTCAGTCATGTCTGACTCTTTGTGACCCCGTGGGCTGCAGCACACCAGGCCTCCCTGTCCATCACAAACTCCCAGAGTTTACTCAAACTCATGTCCACTGAGTCAGTGATGCCATCCAACCATCTCATCCTCTGTCGTCCCCTTCTCCTCCTCAATACCCCGCTCAAAGACACGTTTCTCCTTCTTAAGAACCTTCTGACTAATTCTATCATTTTAAAATGTATATTGTGGGAGTGGGTCTAGTAAGATCTTTTTATTGTTAGTTCTAATCCCATTATCTTAAAACGTATATTGTGGGGGTGGATTTGTTAAGACCTTTACAGCCTTGAGACATTCTTTTGATTTACTGTAACAACTAGTTGAAAAAGTATATACTTCGCTTGCTAAGACTAGCGAGGGAGGCACTCTCTGTCCGCCTTCTGATGTCTATGTCAGAAGCTTTATCTGTTCCTCTTTATACTTTAGTAAAATTCTGCTACACAAAAGCTCTTGAGTGATCAAGCCTGGTCCCTGGTCCCGAAGTTAAATCTTCTTCTTCGGAGATCATGAATCCGACATCATTCACCATAAGCTGTCAATGAAGGGACACTAATTTATAGGAAACAAGCTTTCTATTGCTTATATAGAAATGCCATTACATCAGTGACAATTGTCGAGTTTAAGAATTACCCTGAATGAATAGTGAAATCCTTCACTGTTAACACTCTGCTAAAAGTAATGGCTAAGGATTTTTTTAATGAAGCCAGGTGAGTACAAAGATATAGATTCACATATCCCGACTATCTGTGTGAGGAACTTTTAAAGTAAACTGGAATTACTATTGAAAGTTGAGTTAATATTTGTAGGTATAAGTATCTCTTTACAAAAAATGAAAAAGAAAGGTTTAGCCATTGAAAGCTGTCACTGAACTGGGCTAAAGTCAGTCCATGGTGAGCCCCTTTATACGAGTGCAGTGCTCTGTGAGTTGGCATGCATCAGGTTTGAAATGATTGGTACATGAAGGAGTAATGGAAGGTACCATGTTTCTTCGTGCCCAGGAATATGATCACTGGTAACAAGAAATATTTGCTTTTACCATATTAGTTAGATTAGATCGAAGAAAAATTTCCCTAATTTTCATTTCAGATTAGAGTTTACTTCACTGTTTGCTAACATCTGGATTTTTTTCATGGAACTTTAAGAAACCCTATTTCTTTTGCAGAGGTAATTTAAGCTCTAATTATGGATAAATTTACTTATTTCATCAGCACAATTGCTAACATAGCAGAAAAAACTACTATCTGGAAATGTCTTTTAGGATCATAAATCTGTAAATCTAGTGCTTTTATGTTCTTACTTCATGTTAGAGTGTGTTCTCCATTCATATATCCTGGCTCATTTTCTCTATGGCTACAAACTAGACCACCAAAAATACCAATTTTTAAATTATATCACTGCAAATATCAATAACACAAGCCATCATATGATCTATGAGATTTTCATACACTGATCTGCAGCTGAATCCTTTCAAGTCAATTTTCCAGAGAAATAAAATACTCTGACCAGTCTTTTAAGATTTGCAAAAATGGAAGCACTACACAAATGGCATTTCATTGACTGTCCACTCAAGCCTGGACTTTACCCTAGTGCAACACTTCCAATGTGTCATAGTGGTGCCAGTGTAGGGTGAATTGTGCAACTGTGCCCCCCTCAAAATGGTATGTTGATGTCCCAATCCCAGTATCTGTGAATGCGACTTTATTTGAAAATGGTATCTTTGCAGATATGATCATGTTAAAAGGAGGAAATATGGAATTAGAATGAGTTTTAATAGAATTTCCTCCTTATAAGAGGAAAATTTGGACAAAAATACAGACAGGGAAGAAAGTTGTATGAAAATGGAGGCAGAGATGGGAACTATGTGTCTACAAGGCATGAAACGCCAAGGATAGTGGCTCCGATGGTAAAGAATCTTCCTGCAAGCAGGAGATCCGGGTTAATCTCTGGGTTGGGAGATCCCCTGGAGAAGGGCATAGCAACCCACTCCAGTATTCTTGCCTGGAGAATCCCATGGACAGAGAAGCCTAGCAAGCTACAGTCCAGTGGGTCACACAGGGTCAGACATGACTGAAGCAACTTCGTACGCATGCATGCACCAGAAGCAAAGAGAAGAGTTTGAAAAAGACACTTTCTCCGAGCCTCTAGAAGAAACCAGCCAGGTAGACACTTCGACTGTGGAATTCTAGATTCCTCAACTGTGACAGAGTAAATTTTTGTTGTTTGAAGCCACTCTGCTTGTAGTACTTTATTATGGCAGGACCAGGAAACCAAAGCAGGTGCCAACAGCTTTATGCAAGGGGACAACTACACAGAAAATTTTCTCAAATGTAACGTGCAGAATATCATTTTTAAAAGACAGAACAAAAAAATCTAACTAAAAAGGGGAGATTGATTTATATTGGGAAGACAAAAAATAGCTAGTTGGGAAGACAAAAAATAGCTAGTAGACCCTTCAATTCTTAAAATTCTCTGGCTCTTACACAAGAAAAATTGTGTAATTTTTATTAGTATTATAAAGGGCTTTATTAGTCCTCATGAGATGAACTTACTAATGAAGGAATCCTCTGAAATGGGGCATGCTAGTCTGGCAGTCTGAGTTGAGATGCCTTCACTTGTGCTCCTTGGTGATATGTTATGTCAATGTTTCTTTATACCAAAGGAGAACTTTGGCCTAAATTATCCATCTTACCTATCAAAATTAGGCTTCCCATGTGACTCAGTGGTAAAGAATCTACCCAATGCAGGAAACTCAGGAGGTGCCAGTTTGATCCCTGAGACGGGAAGATCCCCTGGAGGAGGAAATGGCAACCCACTCCAGTATTCTTGCCTGGAAAATCTCATGCACAGAAGAGACTGGTGAGTTACAGTCAGTGGAGTCACAAAGAGTCAGACACAAATGAACAATGGAGCGTGCACCATGTGCCCCTCTCAAAACCAACAAAATCACATGTGTTGCATAAACTTGATTTTAGTGTTCATATAATTGTTTTTCAGAATCTAAATACTTAACATCCTTTAAACCAGGGAAACCATTTTTTTTTCTGGGATACATATATTTCCAGTGTAAATTTTTTAAACAAAGAAAAATAGCATAAATCTTTTCAACAACTGTAATTTAAACTTGAACCAAATAAAAGCAATTTAGTATTTTCTTGGAGAGACATACTCCCACAAAGCAAAAAAAAAAAGAAAAATAGAAATGGTTTCAAACAAAAGAGCTTGATTTAAGACAAACATAAACAAAGCAAAATAGAAAAGGTCTTGCTCCCAACCAAACACTGCAGAAAATGTCAGCATAACAGAAAATGTCAAAAGAGAAAAAAATTAACCTTTTTTCAAATCCCATTCATTTCCTACAGACTGTAAGAATCTTTCCTTTTCAAATAAACATTTGCTTCCTTTTACGTATTACAGGAAAGAATATAAATCAATCTGGCACTGCCCAATAAAACTCAGACTTGCACTAAACAGAAGCAAAAGTGTGAAATGATCTTCGCTTCCCCAGCGCTGCCTATCCTTCAACGGCCTTAAAGCATCAATAACAGAGACCGCTTACAGTCCAAGGTCGTGCAGCGGAGAACAGAATGAACCTTAAGTTTGAGTTTACCCTTTCCTTTGCCCAGGGCAATAGAACAGAGTGGAAGGGCTGCCATTTACACAGCACCAAGAGTGCCCTTCCCATCACATGATCTACGTTTGCAGCGTCTCAGCAGAACAGTTCCGAGTTAGCTCTCCAGTGAGTGGGTGAGAGCCAGTGTGGCTTCATCACTTACTAGCCGTGTCACCATAGCAAGTTACTTAAACCTCCTAAGCCTCAAATTCCTCATCTACTAACAAGATAATAACATTCTGTGTTCATAGGATGGTCAAGGAGCATAAAATAATGCCAGTACCAGGCATTACTTGAAGGAACTCAACAAATCACGTAAGTATTGCTAATATATATAAGCTTAGGGGAACGGAAAGTTAAAAAAGGTTAAATCTCCCTTCTGGGTCTCTTCTCTACAAGTGCCTTCATATATATGTTCCCCACCCTACTTCCTGACATTCTCACTTATTTTTTTCTCACAACACTTTTATTAAACAGATTAAACAGCTAAAGCTACAGTTATGAGGTGATACATGCCCTTGATAGAAAAGAGCCATTGCCTCAGCTAGGTATGGTAATAGAGATTCAGCTTCCAACTTCCCACAAACAGTGAAAGGCATTCAGGCCTCTGCTCTGATGCTCTGTCAGTGGCCTACAGAAGTGACCAGCAGGAGTGAGGAAAGACTGAGTTAAAGACACACGTAAGCTGGAGCCTTTGTGGATGCTCACCCATAGATAAACATTTGGGGAGTTAGTAATGAGATGAGTGTCCTCTCTGCCAAAACACTGGTGATTTTTTTACCCAAGAGCCAATCTCAGGTGGGCTGCTCGTCCCTCAGCCAGTAAGCCTAAAGAAGTACACTGAATTTCAGCTACATTAAAATGAAGGATTTTACCCAAGAACCAAGACAGAAGAAGCAAGCTGACTCTGGGTATCTCCCTTAAATGCCAACTGGTGTGTCAGCAATCTTGAAATGAAGCTGTTGGACCAAGCAGACATTTTCCTCAGTGAAATAGTCCTTTGAATATGTGACACATTAGATATATGTGAAGGCATCAACTATAAAAGAGCTTCTTATATTAAGTCACAGTAAAAATCTCAACTTTCAGAATTAATCTTTTTGCCTTCATTCACCCAGAAGTAAGACTGGTGTTATTTTGGCAAGCCTTAAAATTAAGTCCTAAATTTGATAGAAATAAAACAAGTAAAAATTTTAGTGAACTTATGTTTGGAATTGGGGGTCTTAGAGTGGGTCATATTTATAGTTTGTTATGTATCCTAAGAAAAATGCTAGAAGATGGGTTTGAATAACAATTGCAAAGAAAAATTATTTCAAAATGAAATTCAAATCTTTTTATTCTCCATCAATCAAAGTGTCTGCTGAGATTTCATTTGTCAGTCAACTATAATTTTTAAAATTCAACAAAAAATTATTATTTTTAAAACTCACTGGAATATAACCATACTAAAGAGAATTAACATGTTAAATATCTTATGAAATTTCTTGCCTTTGCTGCATGAGCTGTTAATATCTTTTTAAAAAGACAAAACCATTATCCACATATGTCGTTTATATACTATATTTGTTTTTCTCTTTCTGAATTACTTCACTCTATATAACAGGCTCTAAGTTTGTCTCAACATATATATACCACCATGTGTAAAATAGATAGCTGGTGAGAAGTTGCTATATAAAACAGGGATCCCAGCCTGGTGCTCTGTGATGATGCAAAGGAGGGAGCTGGGGGGTGGGAAGGGAGGCTCAAGCGGGAGGTAATAGATGTGTAATTATGTCTGCTTTGCATTGTTGTATGGCAGAGACCAATACAACATTGTAAAGCAACGTTCCTTCAATTAAAAAAAAGTCTAGGAGAATATATAATAAAATGATAACTTCAGAAAAAAAAAACTGTCATCCAGTTTAGAAGGACAGCTCTGATTATTAAAGAGAATGGTCTTCCCAACCTATAAAATTGTAAAAGCAAAGCAAACAAAACTAACCTACTGTGTGTTAACAAAGTAAGAATATATTGTTGGAAGTCTGTGTGAAAGCTGGGTATAAAGACAAGTTCCGCTCATGTTTTGCTGTGTGTCCTTTGTGAAATGAAGGCTGATGTTTCCTTAATCAACTACAATCAACTAGCAATTATGCTCATTTAGTCATTCTCAAAGATGAAGATTTACTGTGAAGATAATAAAACACATATAGTTAATGTGGTGACTATGGTTCTCAGAAAAGAATTTATCTATAGAGACATAATAGTCAAACCACTTCTTTGAAAATGTCGAGTTTAAAAAAACTGACTATATTGAAGTGTTCATTATACAACAATATATTTCAACATATGTCTAATGTGTCCTTTTTCTATAATACACTATGAACTTTTAGAGGGAAATTTTAGACAAAACATTTCCTTTAATATTTTTGTAGAAATGTACTCATGGATAGAATGATTTTTAAATGTCATTAAATGAACTGAAATTCACACTGCATTGGCCATCATTCTCTAAATGATTGAAACCAGATTCAAAACTTACTTAACTCCATGGACATTCTGTTTAAGAAGGGGAAAGAATTAAAGGTTTATTCTGAATGTTATGTTTCCCTATAGTAGGAATAACATTAAGAATTACATTTAATGCTTACAAAGAACCAGATATAATGCCTAGTGTTTCATGAAGCATACTATATCTTCATTTTGAAGTTGCAAAAAATTCCATGCAATAAACTGAATAACTTTCCCTGGCACCCAGGTAGATAACTAGCAAAACTGGGATTTGAAAGTAGAGTTCTGACTAGGAACCAGTGCCCTTAGCCACTGCACTACAGATTCTAAAATTGAGCACTTTGATATGCAGGTTCTACACGTACATGTGAAAACAGTAGAGGTCAAGAATAAAATTTCTAGTTTTTGTAGCATGGTATGAAAAATTCATGTTTTTCCAGTTTCTAATGAAAATGCAAAAGCTGTCATCAGGGAGACAGGAATACTTGATATTTGTGCCCTTATTCAAAAAGAGATCAAAACAGAGATGATATCCTCTTTTTTCTCAATTCTGTCCTGCCTCAAGCCTCCATTATATTTCTCAGGAATCTGTCCTTACCTCTTTTTCTTACTTGCAGTCCCTGTTTCCTTATTTCCATCTATTTCTGATGATTCCTAAATTTATAACTCAGGCTTCACCCACCAGTCTCCTGAGTTCCACTCCCCAACCCCCACTGCTTCCTGTATATCTCCTTTGCATGTTTCATTGGTACCATATCTTAAGAAGGTCCCAACAAAGTTTACCATCTCTCTTCAAGCCTGCTTCACTACTCCATCATCAATCCTTCTTGATGGTTGCCATTTTTACTCTTCAGCTCTCTCAAATTTAAAACATCAGGGTGATCTTTTTCCACCCAACTATACTCAGTTCCCTGGTGGTTCAGATGGTAAAGAATCTGCCTGCAGTGCAGGAGACCCAGGTTTGATCCCTGGGTTGGGAAGATCCCCTGGAGAAGGAAATAGTAACCCCCTGCAGTATTTTTGCCTGGGAAAATTCCATGGACAGAGGAACCTGGTGGGCTATAGTCCATGGAGTCGCACAGGGTCAGACATGATTGAGCGACTAACGCTTTCACTTTCATTTTCAATTCAATAATTGATCACTTAAATCTAACATTCTGCTTCTAAAGTGTTTCTTGTATTCACTATGTCTTCATATCTATTCTGCTTCAAGCACTTAACATTTCTTTTCAGGACTCTTGCAACAGAATCTTTAATGGTTTCTAATCTCTTCCTCTTCAGTTAATTCCCTAAATATAATGGTAGGCTGTGATATTGTGATTTACAGTGTAGAAACTAAAATGGATTCACTTATGTTGAGGACAAAATGGAGTTGGCCAACGCAAGTGCATTAAAGAAGATGAAACTCAACATTACCTAACATCAGTTGAGGGAATTTAAAGCGCACTTTAGAAACCAGAAGAGGACATCACCAATCCCTAAACATCAAGTCTGTTCACAGCATGTCTGGACTTCCTTGTTTCTCCAACTCAATAACCCTGATCCAAATAAGGAAGAAGACCACAGGCAATCAACCAGTTGAAAAAGGTAAATAACTTCCAATTTATCACATAAAAAACGCTTGGTCTGTGAGCAACTCAAAACTCAGCCTTGAGTTTCTAGATTGAAACCCTTGTAATAAACTCGTCTTTCAGCTTTGTTCTCTTTGGTGTGCAGAGTTTGGTTTCTGACAATATGAAAAAATGTATATCTGATCTTCATCCCTGTTTCTGGCATGGAGCTCCTAGGATACATGGAATTTCTAAGTGATGAGAACATAAAAGTGTATTTTCTCATGCTAAGGAGGTGACTCTTGCAAAGTGTTTAGGATGGGGGTTGGTTGCCAGTAGAACCAAGCATATGATTAAAGGGTTGAAACTTTCAGTAGCCCCCTACCTGTGCCATCTCCCGCTGCACCTCCAGACAGAGGAGAGGACATTGTCAGCAGCATAGCAAACAAAACGCACAATTAGTGTTGATGACAACTGGACTAGAATTATAAAAAGGTAGTGAAGACTGTCAGGTGTGTGTGGGAGGCTTCCCAGGCGGCTTAGTGATAAAGAATCTGCCTGCCAATGCTGGAGACACAGGAGATCTGGGTTTGGTCCTTTGGTGAGGAAGATCCCCTGGAGTAGGAAATGGCAATCCACTTCAGTATTCTTGCCCGACATATACCATGGACAGTGGAGCCTGGCAGGCTGCAGTCCATGGGGTCACAAAGAGTCGGACACGACTGAACGACTGAGCATGCGTGCATGCAGTGACGACTAGCTTAGACTAACACAAGAAAGTGGCTCAAAGTCTTTAAGGTTTACAGATACATTTGGAATGGCAACCACAAAGTGGTCTGATGGGAGACATTTTGAATATAGAAATTGCAATTCTTCTCAACAATCTCCCTATAGAACCATTAAGTTTTCACAGCTCTTTGGTATTCTTTCCACCATGCCTCAATGCCTGAAAGTCAAAGGTGAGTGAATACTTGGCTTCAGATTTCTTAGGCTCTAAGATACACTGCAGTTATGATCTTTGACTTGGTTAACACTTCCTCGGGGTTAAAATCATTCTTGACTGTCTGCTTTCCTCTCTAACTCAGGTTTAGCAGGTGCATTTTTAGTGAATAGTAAAAGTTAAGCTAGAGCTCTATCTGAGAAGTCTCAAGTCGTTTAAAATGCTAATGTATTTATCCTCTCATATCAGTTTGTGAAAAGGGGAAGATAAAGACTAAAATGTCTAACAGAATTATAGAAAAGAGATAGACCCACTAAACTTTTTAATACTACTTTCTCAATCCCCAAATGGATGCAGTACACTTTTAGCAAGAGAAAGGAGTCATGTTTTAATTTCTTAATAAATTCATCTATTCAGGTCAATTCAGTCATTCAGTCATGTCTGACTCTTTGTGACCCCATGAACTGCAGCACGCCAGGCTTCCCTATCCATCACCAACTCCCAGAGCTTGCTCAAACTCATGTCCATTGAGGCAGTGATGCCATCCAACCATCTCATCCTCTATCATCCCCTTCTCCTCCTGCCTTCAATCTTTCCCAGCATCAGGGTCTTTTCCAAGAAGTCAGTTGTTCATATCAGGTGGCCAAAGTATTGGAGTTTCAGCTTCAACGTCAGTCCTTCCAATGAATATTCAGGACTGATTTCCTTTAGGATGGACTGGTTTGAACTCCTTGCAGTCCAAGGGACTCTTAAAGCCTTCTCCAACACCACAGTTCAAAATCATCAATTCTTTGGCGTTCAGCTTTATTCATAGTCCAACTCTAACATCCATACATGACTACTGGGAAAACCCGATATCTCAGAGTGGATCAGGGACCTGATATGTAAACATGAGACTCTGCAGGCAGCACAGAACAGAACCTCTCCGTGCCTGCAAAAACTCTTTCCCACCAGTAGGGAAAACCTTGTTGATGGGACTGAATGCGCCATAACAAGAGCAATTACAGCATGAGCGATTACAGTCTCAAAGATTAGCACTTCTGTTATTCCATCACAGAAGGTGCATTTGGAGGCATTGACACATGGCTTGTTGGGAGGAACATAATGTTGGCCCCCAAGAAAGGTGCTCCGTAGCCATGAAAAATATGGCCCTCCTCCTAGCAACATCTGTCACCTTTGCCGTACCCAAAGTGTTGTCACTGTGGCTTTTTTCAGAATGCATTTGAGGCTTTCCTTTTAGGCAAGCTATCACACTCACGTTGCCATCGACCCTATTACAGCATTTGCAGAGACATATGGAAAGAAGAGCGAGGAACAGGATAGCTTCGGGAAAAGTGAGAAAAGGGTAGAGCCAAAACTGGTTCTCTTTGTTAACCCAGAGTTTACCCGGCATGGAATTCTAGAAGCAAGAATGTTTTCAAAACAGAAGAAATGTTCGTTGCTTTTATATCATAAATGTCTTAAAATAATCTCTGTCCAACAGCTGTCATACCTGTGCTTGAAGGTCATATAAATCAGTACAATATATACAAAATAAGGTGCTCCGAGTTTGCACACACTGGCAGCTCCACTCTAAAAACCACACATGATCTGTATGCCTTTGGTTATTATCAAATCTTTCCTGTTACATAGGGAGCTCAGGCCAGTGCTCTGTAACCACCTAGAAGGGTGGGATGGGGGGTGGGGGTGGGACGGAGGCTCACGAGGGAGAGGATATATGTATATTTATGGCTGATTCACATTGTTGTAAGGCAGAAGCCAACACAACATTGTACAGCAATCATTCTCCAATTAAAAATAAATTTTAAAACATTAAAAATCTTTCATGTTAATAATTTTTATTTGAAATCAGTGGAGCCTATTATCTCTTTAAAAATGCACTGAAAACAACAAATCTGGTTTGATTTAACTTGACTTGTTCCTAGATTTGCTTATCACAGCAAAGCAGCCACAAGATAGTACCACAATCCTTTGTGACGTTATGCCAACCATCTAGTCCCTCTGAGCTATAAAGGTGCCATCTGTAAATCTCCCCTTGGAATTTATAACTATAGAAATGCTGACTTTTGGACCTGCTATTCATGTGTAAGTTATTTGCAAGGTCATGAAAAACCCGTGTCAATAAAATTGAATTAAAGTGGTCTATTGCAGGTTCTGTTCTTCATAAGCAGAGCCGAGGTAAGAGATTGAGGGAGTTGTTTATTAGGGATGGACAGCTGGGAAGGGAATAAAGAGGGATCAGGATGGGGTGGAGGAAGAAAAGGAATAACAATGCATGACAAAGCCTCGGCCAACCCAGGGGGGCTATCTGGAGTGAGTATTCCAAATGGGGTAGGTATAGCCAGGCCATGATACCTGCTTCGTGATCTCTTGAAGATCATATAAATCAGTATAATATATACAAAATAAGGTGCTCAGCATTTGCACATACTAGCAGCTCCACTCTAAGCCCCCCAAGTGGTCTGTATGCCTTTGGTTATTGTTAAATCTTTCATGTTACACAGGGAGCTCAGCCCAGTGCTCTGTGATGACCTAGGGGTGGGGTGGAGGGTGGCGGTGGAAGGGAGGCTCAGGAGGGAGGGGATACATGGATACCAGTGGCTTCCTACAGCTGAAAGAAGCTGAATGCACTGGCTTCCTACAACTGAGAGAACCCCAGTGGATAAAAACTGGAGGTTTCTATTTAGCACACTCTGCAGTGGGGCAGCAAGTTCTCTCTTGAAACTGGATCTAGATGCTATATCTCTATGTGTCAACCATGCAGTTTCAGAGTGATGCTACCCTCTGGGTCCCAGCAGGAAAAAAATATTTTCTGGGGGTAGTTCTTCCTGATTCATGCCTCTTAGATTAAGTTCAGCCAAGTATGACTTCAAAATAACAAAAGTAGCAAACGCATAAGCAAATAAACCAGTGTGAGAGAGAATCGGAAAAAATAATAAAATACATTGACACCACACAAGACTTGAATACTGACTAGAAAATGTTAGCTTAAATTGAATTTTTAAAGTAAAGATATATTGAAAGCATAATTGAGAAATAAAAAGCTGCCATATTGACTGGGTAACTTCATATAATTCCCTGGAACTAGATTTGAAATTCTAGTACAAATTGTTAGTCTTTTAGGAAAATTAACTTAGCAGAATTGGCCCAATTGAGATAAAAAGTCCAAAGAGAACTTTTACCATAAAAAGATTAAGAAAATTGTAAAAATAACTTTCATATTAAAATGTATGAGGCTCAACTAATTTCACAGGGGAATTTTATTGGATTTTTCAAGATCAAGTAATCCTAAAGCTATTTAAATTATTCTAAGCCCTAGAAAAAAAGAAAAACTGAAAAATTATTTTTATGAGGCAGATTCACACTTAATGTCAAAATATGTTAAAAATTACACAAAAAGTACAGAAAGATATCTTTTGAAAGACATCTCCTTTCAAAAAATTAGTACAAAAATTTTAAGTGATTAGCAAGGACACTTGAAAAATACATTAAAAAACAATGTATCATGACCAACTAGCATTTACTTCAGGAATCTAAGGAGATTCAGTGTTGGGAATCCAGTAATATATTCATCACATTTAAAAAGTAAGGAGAAAAATCATGGATTTTTAATGAAAATTTGACAAAATTCAAACTCCATCTAAAAGCCCCAGTTAAAAAGGTAACCTACTGAATGACAAAATATTTGCAAGTCATATATCTGATAAGAAGTTAATATTCAAAATACATAAACAACTCATACATCTCAACGGCAAAAAGAAACCCCAAACAATTTGATTAAAAAGTAGAGAATCTGAATAGACATTTTTCCAAAGAAGACATACAGATTGCCAACAGTTACATGAACAGATGCTCGACATCACTCATCAGGGAAATGCAAATTAAAACCGCAACGAGATATAACGCACACGTGTTAGAATGGTTATTATCAAAAAGACAAGAAATAACTAGTGTTGGCGAGAACGTGGAGAAAAAGGAATCTTTGTGCACTCTCAGTGGGACTGTAAATTGGTGCAATCACTATAGAAAACACTACAGAGGTTCCTCAAAAAATTAAAAATAGAACTATCATATGACCCAGCAATTCCACTTCTGGGTATTTATCTGAAAGGAACAAAGACACTATTTCAAAAAGATATATATACACCCCCATGTTCACTGCAGCATAATTTTATGATAGCCAAGACATGAAAACAACCTCAGTGTCCCTTGATGGATGAGTGGACAAAGATGTAGTATATATCTATACAACGGATTATTGCTCACTTGAGGAAAAGAAGAAAATCTTGTCATTCATGACAACATGATAGACCTTAAGGGTACTATGCTAAGTGAAGAGAAAAATCAGAGAAAATAAGTCAGAGAAAAATCAAATGCCATATGATTTCATTTATCTGTGGAATCTTAAAAAACAAACAAACCCTAAGCTCACAGAGAGAACAGATTGCTGGTTACAAGAGGCAAAGGGTAAAAGGTGGGAGAGATGGGTGATGGTGGTCAAAAGGTACAAACTTCCAGTTATAAGAAAAAAATGAATCTTGGAATGTAATGTTCAACATAGCACAATAGTTAATACTGCTGGATAACACACAGAAAAGTTGTTAGTAAATCTGAGTTCTCATCACAAGGAGAATATTTTTCCTTTATTTTTTTCTCCTTTCTTTTCTACGTATTGCGTCTGTAAGAGAAGATGGATGTTAATTGAACCTATTGTGGTAATCATTTCACAATATATGTAAATCAAGCCATCATGCTGAACTCCTTGAACATACTTACACATTTTCCAGCCTAGTACAAATCTGCTCTTGTCTTCCTGCTTAGAACTGTAATTTGCTAACATTAAAATTGCTTAACCTTGACTTTAGCGGGTATCAATGATTCAGACTCTAGGAGGAAAGCTCTCAGCATTTTAGCAGACTTTTCTACTCTTTTGAAGTAGATCTTCCTCATTGCATCTTTCTGATGCAAAATCTATTGCCTTTGCTTTGAGCTTTGGCAGGTGAGAAATCCCCCTGAAACTGTGTGCAGTGGACTCCTGACAGGAAGTGAAGGGAGCTTGAATAAAGCATGGAAAATCATGACTAATCAATTAAATGGCAGACTGCTCTATGACTAGAGAGAGAATTGTAACTTGAAAAATAGCAAGGCATTTAAGGCACTTACAGCCAGTCCTCCTTTCTGCACCCTTAGAAGTCCATAATTTCCACTCCATGAGCAAAACCAGGTTCTTAGGTTTGAACCTTTAAGCTCCTCTTGGACTCCTCCCTTTGCTCTCTCCACAACAGGTAGATCAGCTGGTCTCAGTGAGTCTTTTCTCACGTGGTCTCCCAAACCCATCCCTCCATTTCTGTTTAGAACTGCTCTAATTCCCTTTTGAGTCACTACTTTCTTTTGCTTCTCCCAAATATCCCATAAATTGTAGCTGGTTGAAGATAAGAAGAATGATGATCACTTTCTCCATCAAATCAAATGTTGACTCATCTGCAAAGTTCACAATACCGACCCTCCAGAGAATGATGTAAAGCAAACTGGTCGGGCCAACTTTTCCTTTCAGTCTGAAAATCTTGGTTGACTTAGGCAATCCCGGCTCCTCAACTATTTTTTTTGAAAGCGTCCCTGTTTGGGGCACTAAATTCAACTTTTTCATGTTTACATCAAATTCAAATTACTCGCTGGCTATGTCCTCCCAGTGGACGTATATCATCTGTTGGGATTATTTATTTTTTAAAAAAAATAAGAGAGAGAGAGAAGAAGAAGCAAATGAAAAGGAACAAAACCCTAGTGAGTAGAACCCAGAGTCAGCGGGTCACACTTAAAATCCACTCAATTCAGCCGCACATCAAATACTCCTTTCATTATGTTCAAGTCCAAACCCTCTTTCATTATACTCAGGCTTTTGCCACTTCTCTCTCTCTTAACCCTGTATCCCCTTATATCTACAATCACTTGGCCTGGAAGTGGGCTTGCTTCACTAACTACAAGGCAATTAGCTTTTGCACACTACCAAGTAACTGAGTATTTCCCAAAGAACTCAAATACTCCTTGAGTTCTATACTGACCTGTCCACTCCCAGATAGTGGTTTTATCTGCAGAATTGCACTCATTAAAGAGACGGTGGGTTACTTCAGAGTCCATGAACATGGACTCGGCTGAGGAGTCACTCACCTACTGAAATGGAACATTTATATGAATAAGCTAGGGAAAGTCTGCACAACATTTTGCATCCTTCCAAGGATAACAGACAACACTAAAGCAAGAAAAGTCAAAGTTACCGCTACTCTGTCTTGGGCCCTGACTTTCTGTATTGGCCCTGAAGACACATTTCAGAGGATTCATCCATGTTTTATTCGTTTTGCGGTTCCTTCTGTACTTTAATTTAGCTGTAATTCAACAAGCATATTTTTAGACATGTGATGCTTAGACATGCTGGGCTTTGTGGGAAAGATTATTTCCTTTATATGTTAAAAAAAAAAAAAAAAAAACCTGAAGAAAGCAGGAATGTTATTTAGCTTGAAAATGCATCATTTTTAATAATGCCAGTTAGAAGTATGTACTTAGAAACTTAGAGTAAGGAAGGAGAAGAATGTGACTTCCAGGCTGTTTTGGTCACTATCTGAGAATGTAAAAATGTGTTCTACTCCTTATCAGTCAGTTTCCAGTGAAGAAAACAGAAATTGTTCTAGGTACTTCCGACAAAGAAGGATTTAGTTCAGGGAATTGGTAACGAATGTGTTAGCAGGTCTGGCTGAGCAACACAGAGACAGGGTGTCACTCAAAGACCCGGAAGCTGCTGCCACTGAGGCTCCAGAGCCAGGAGGTTAGACTCACCACTGACCCTACTGGAGACACAACCACTGCAACAGGGAAGGACTGGTCCCGGCTGCTTGTCCTGGGTCTCCAGTGCTAACTCGAGAGAGAGACTGTCGCCAAGGCTGCTGGATCCACTGCCACCACTGAGGAATCCTGCCACCACCAGGGCCAGAAACAGAGGAGCACTCCTTCCTCCTGCCTTTTTATTTCACTTCCATTACTCCTACTGGAACAGCTATCTGAAACCCAGCCCTCAAAGGATTCTAAGAAAATGGCTCCAGTCTTCCTGAAAAGAGAAGAATGCATGGGAGAGAGGGGCTGTGGTTGAGTATTAGCAAACAGGGCACTTCCCAGGTAGCGCTAGTGGTAAAGAGCCCACCTGCCAAGGCAGGAGACACAAGAGATGCAGGCTCCATTCCTGGGTTGGGAAGATCCCCTGAAGGAGGGTATAGCAACCCACTCCAGTATCCTTGCCTGGAGAACTCCATGGACAGACGAGCTTGGCGGGCCACAGTCCATGGAATCACACAGAGTAGGACAGAACTGAAGCGACTTAGCATGCAAACACTAGCAGACAGTCCCTGGCACACTTCAGTTCAGTTCAGTTCAGTCACTCAGTCGTGTCCAGCTCTTTGAGACCTCATGAACTGCAGCACGCCAGGCCTCCCTGTACATCACCAGCTCCTGGAGTTTACCCAAACTCATGTCCATGGAGTCGGTGATGCCATCTAACCATCTCATCCTCTGTCATCCCCTTCTCCTCCTGCCTTCAATCTTGCCCAACATTAGGGTCTTTTCAAATGAGTCAGCTCTTCACATCAGGTGGCCAAAGTATTGGAGTTTCAGCTTCAACATAAGTCCTTCCAACGAACACCCAGGACTGATTTCCTTTAGGATGGACTGGTTGGATCTCCTTGCAGTCCAAGGGACTCTCAAGAGTCTTCTCCATCACCACAGTTCAAAAGCATCAATTCTTTGGCACTCAGCTTTCTTTATAGTCCAACTCTCACATCCATACATGACTACTGGAAAAACCATATCCTTGACTAGATGGACCTTTGTTGACAGTGTAATGTCTCTGCTTTTTAATATGCTGTCTAGGTTGATCATAACTTTCCTTCCAAGGAGTAAGCTTGGAATCTTTTAATTTAGTGGCTGAAATCACCATCTGCAGTGATTTTGGAGCCCCCAAAAATAGTCAGGCACTATTTCCACTGTTTCCCCATCTATTTGCCACGAAGTGATGGGACCAGATGCCATGATCTTAGTTATCTGAATATTGAGCTTTGAGCCAACTTTTTCACTCTCCTCTCTCACTTTCATCAAGAGGCTCTTTAGTTCTTCTTCACTTTCTGCCATAAGGGTGGTGTCATCTGCATATCTGAGGTTATTGATATTTCTCCCTGCCATCTTGCTTCCAGCTTGTGCTTCCTCCAGCCCAGTGTTTCTCACAATGTACTCTGCATATAAGTTAAATAAGCAGGGTGACCATATACAGCCTTGATGTACTCCTTTTCCTGTTTGGAACCAGGCTGTTGTTCCATGTCCAGTTCTAACTGTTGCTTCCTGACCTGCATACAGGTTTCTCAAGAGGCAGGTCCCATGGTCTGGTATTCCCATGTCTTTCAGAATTTTCCGCAGTTTATTGTGATCCACACAGTCAAAGGCTTTGGCATAGTCAATAAAGCAGAAATAGATGTTTTTCTGGAACTCTCTTGCTTTTTCCATGATCCAGAGGATGTTGACAATTTGATCTCTGGTTCCTCTGCCTTTTCTAAAATCAGCTTGAATATCTGGAAGTTCACTTAGAGATTTTAAAAAGAATATAAAGAAGAAGGAATTATACCATTAAACTGGCTTGTATCTTAACAGTTCCAGGTTAATATATGTCTTTAAAAATGCCCTTTAAAAGAACTGTACATAGTTTCAAGAAAAGCTTGTTTCTTAGAGAATCAGTTCAGTTCAGTTCAGTCGCTCTGTCTTGTCCAACTCTTTGAGACCCCATGGACTGCAGAATGCCAGGCTTCCCTGTCCATCACCAACTCCGACAGTTTACTCAAACTCATGTCCCTTGAGTCAGCGATGCCATCCAAACATCTCATCGTCTGTTGTCCCCTTCTCCTCCTGCCTTCAATCTTTCCCAACATTAGGGTCTTTTCAAATGAGTCAGCTCTTCGCATCAGGTGGCCAAAGTATTGCAATTTCAGCTTCAAAATCAGTTCTTCCAACGAATATTCAGGACTGATTTCCTTAAGATGGACTGGTTGGATCTCCTTGCAGTCCAAGGGACTCTCAAGAATCTTCTCCAACACCACAGTTCAAAAGCATCAATTCTTCTGCACTCAGCTTTCTTTATTGTCCAACTATCACATCCATACGTGACTACTGGAAAAACCACAGCCTTGACTAGACAGACCTTTATTGGCAAAGTAACGTCTCTGCTTTTTAATATGCTGTCTAGGTTAGTCATAACTTAGAGAATACTACATAATAAAACAGGCTATTGACTCTAGTTGGATTTTAAAATCTACTTACTAGAAAAAATAAGTAAAAGCCAAATTTATGTGGTATATCATTAAGCCAACCTTCAGTCAAAGAGATTTCTAATGTGAAACTTTACTTCGCAGTGAAACAAGAAGCTAAAACACAACATCATTCATTCATCCACTCAACATTTTGATAAGGAATGGCTCTATCATTCTGTGGCTAGATCATGAGAATACCCATAGCTTCATCTGTACCCACACAATTGAGACAATCTCCCAATGAATAATCACAGCATAATGTAATGTGGTATAACAGACATTTGCACAAAATACAATGGAGGCATAGAGATGGAGTGAGAGAGAGCATTAGAAGGCAGGAGTAATAGTACACGCAAAGCTACAGATGCATGAAAAAAAATGTGGTGGGTTTGGGAAGTGCTATTGAACTGTCTCCCAATATTAATTTCATCTTGTTACTTTTCTGTATCTCTGACCCTCCATCAGCATCCCTTAACAGTAAAAGTCTTTACAAGGCCTGTGTGCTCTGCCCCCTGCCTGCCACTTGGACTTCATCTCCTCCCCCATTGGCTTTCTTGATGTTCAATCATCAAGGTCTTGGCTCTTTCTGTTCCTCTGCACAGATCTCTCTACCCCAAGGTATTTTCCTGGTTTACTCCTTTGCTTCAATTAGGTTGCTGTTCAAATACATCTCATCAAAGAGCCTTTCCTAACCACTGTTACTAGTAGAACTTCTCTCTTCTAACCTCAACTTTTCTTAATGGCATTTATCTCCAGCTGACACTCTATATTTATACTTTTATATTTCAATATAGTCAGCCCTCTGTATCCATGAATTCCTCTTCCACAGGCATGGAGGGCTGACCATACTAGCTATTTTATATTCAATATAAGAGATTTAAGCATTCCCTTGTGGCTCAGACAGTAAAGAATCCACCTGCAATGCTGGAGACCTGGGTTTTATCTCTGGGTTGGGAAGATCCCCTGGAGGAGGGCATGGCAACCCACTCCAGTATTCTTCCCTGGAGAAACCCATGGACAGAGGAGCCTGGCGGGCTACGGTCTATGGGGTTGCAAAGAGTCGGACATGACTGAGCAACTAAGCACATCAAAGCAGAAGCATCTGCAGATTTTGGTATCTGCAGAGGTTTGGAATCATTCCCTGATGTTATACTAAAGAACGACTGTACTTATACATACTTATGTATTTGTACATTATATACATATCCATTCGCATTATGTGTTACTTATCCATTATTTGTCTCCTCCCCTAGACACACATATGGGCTCTAGGACATTGCTTTATTCACTGTTGTGCTGTACCTCAGCACCTAGAACAGCCAAGTACTCAGCAGATACTTAACAATCACTTGCAAAATGAATTAATATATAACCAAATAAGCAAAAGAACTGACAAGTAGCAGAAAGAGTAAAGACCTGTATAGAGTACCCTGGTAGGAAAACAGAATGTAATATGAGGGAATCAGACCCTTATATTTGAGGTCAAAGAAGTACCACCAGAATGAGTGACTACATGGGAGGGTAAGAGGGAGCCCCCACCCATTTTTCCAGGTTCCAAATTTTGCTTAGCATTGGCCCTTTGGCAAATCATTGTGGCTTTTCGATTCAAGAGGAAATGCTTTTGCTATACTTAGGAGACTTGCAAGGGAGAAACTCTACATAGTGTCACTTCAAACTTCAGCCTAAAAAAAATGAGCTATTTGCTTCTAAACACTGTAGCCAGAATAAATTATGCGAAGGATAAAAATATCACAGAACTCCAGTTGTAAATCCCCTGCCCATCCTCCCTTCTCAGTCATTGTCTCCCACAATAATTGCAGGGGAATCTCTTGGAGATACATGTAGTGAAAGCGATCAGTTCCAAAGAAAAAAATAACAGAGCGGTGGGATTAAAATTAGAATGATGACATGGCAAGTAAAATTAACACCAGAAAGGGAAAAGGGCTTGAAATCCAAGTCAGCCTGACAAGCAACAAGCGACACCACCACTCACACATCTATTCCCCAGCTGTACTGGGAAGATTGGAGAAAGTTCTGCCTTTCTCTTCCCCAAAGAGCCTCTCCCCATTAACCACCTTGGGTATTCCTGCTCCCAAACCCTCACCAGACACTCTCTCATTCCTTGCCTCTGTCCCCCTGACTTCAAATCCAGGCTGGTTTTCCTCAGTGCCTTCCCAAGAAAAAGATGTAAATTCAACATAAATGTGAAACAGGACCATGAAGCCCTTCTTTGATCTAATAAAGTGGCTTTCCTGGCTGAATATTCATTGGAAGGACTGATGCTGAAGCTGAAGCTCCAATACTTTGGCCACCTGATGTGAAGACCTGACTCATGAGAAAAGACTCTGATGTTGAGAAAGATTGAAGGCATGAGGAGAAGGGGACCACAGAGAATGAGATGGTTGGATGGCATCACTGACTCAACGGACATGAGTTTGAGCAAATTCTGGAATGTGGTGCAGGACAGGGAAGCCTGGCACACTGCAATCCATGGAGTCAGAAATGACTGAGTGACTGAACAACAACCTGGCTGCTTACTTAACTGGAGCACCAGCACATAGATTTTCCTCAATTTATTCAAAACATAAGACACTTAACAGAGGACATCAGGGAATCTAGATTGGGAAGCAGGATACCTTCTGAGCCTCAGTAGGGCTTTGTAAGATGGTTGAAACACAATACAAGCAGCTTACTTTGCTATAATCATTATAATGATGTAAATTCCTTATATAGATAAGCACAGATAACAGTGAAATTAAAATGCCATTAATGAATACCACCATGCTTTGTTCTGTTCTGTTCTGATGCACTTTAAAGCTTTTGAGAATGAAAAGGCATGTTGATGAGGATGAAGGAAGTGTACTAGAATAGATGCCTAATTAATCACTTTTCTGGTTTAGTGAAGGTTCTCTTCAATTCTCTGCCTTTCTTAAAATGAATTGGGATACATAAATGCAGAGAATTACCACTACAGTAGACCTGCCAGATTTAACAAACAAAAATAGACATTCAGATTTAACTGAATATTTTGTGTGTTATCTGGCAACTTCGCCCCATGAGGCGCTTGTCTTATTCAGTGTCATGATCAAAAGCCCGGCTTAGAGACAGACAGCTCTGTTCCCTTAGTTTAACCTCATTAAATTTTGCCCCTTCATATTCAGAATAAGTTACTAATAAAATATACCTCATAGAATTATCTTGAGAATTAAATCATTCAGAATGGTGTTTCACACATAAAAAATACTCAATTAACTTTTTTATCATCAGCACCACCATCATTATCAAGGGATGATGAATTTTTAATCAGTTAATGAAATTAATTTACAGAGGATTATATACAAGCAAAAATTCAAGCAAGTTTCCATATTTTGATTTTGTATGGTTGTGTTTTTAACTTTAGGAATTGCTCTTGAAACTAAGAAAAAAGGGTATATAAAATTATTACATAAATATTAAAAATATCTACTTTTAAGTCCTATATTGGCTACCTGGGAGGAATGGGGAAGGAAAAGGAACAGAGGGGGATGAAACAAAGGAAGGCAAAAACAAGCAGATGTGCTTGGTTTGGACCACATGGTATCTTAAAAGTTATTTGCCAACACAAAAGTTTCAAGTTGTTTTCCAACACTTAAAGACTGGGAGAGTTCACATAAATATACACAGTTCTGGCTCCCCTGGACAAGTCAGACCCCCAGTCCTTGAGCAGAGTTGCCCTTATTAGATGGAGCATGTGCATTCCAGTTCAGCCCCTACTATCCACCAGACTCTGAGGCTTAGTGTCTTAGTTGCCATCACTCATTGTACTTAGTACTGTTTTCATTCTTAGACCTCATCAGCTTCACTCATTTATGTTACCTGCTTGGCACAAAAAGAGGGTCCAGGTGTGGTTTCTGACTGCATTAAGCCTCCAAAATAATCTCTAACCCAACTCCAAGCCACCCAAATAAATGGAACATGAAAAGAACTGGTGGGCTTGATGAGATAAATTGACTTAAGACAAATCACCAAGACCAACAGACTTTGAATATCTTTGCTCAATTACCTCCTAGAGGAATTTTAAAACCTTTGTACCCCTTGTACATTTTTATGTTGAAATCTAAAAAATGCTGTCATATGGTTTAACAGTTGAAATGATATAATTTCTAGCATAATGTAAGTACTGTTTTAAATAGAACTCATATCATTCCTTTAAAAGCATCTTATGGACTCTAAATAGGATTGCATATTTTCAGCATTTTATATTGAAATTTTAGGTTTTAAGACTCAAAGATAGTACAGAACGCTCTCTGTGCCCTTCCCCCAACTTTTCCTGATGTTCATATCTTACATAATTTTGGTATAATTATAAAAACTAAAAAATTGACATTGCTTAAAAAAAGTATTAACCAATACTAATGATGAAAGACTAGATTAGACTGCCCTAGCTTTCCCACCAATATCCCTTTTTTAGTCTAGGGTTCAATCCAGGGTGTGTATGTATGCTCAGTCACTCAGTCACGTCTGACTCTGCAACCCCATGGACTATAGCCCACCAGGCTCCTCCATCCATGGAATTTTCCAGGCAAGAATATTGGAGCAGGTCTACATTTCCTATTCCAGGGTATCTTCCCGACCCAGGGATCAAACCTGTGTCTATTGTATCTCCTTCATTGTCAGGTGGATTCTTTACCACTTGAGCCGCCTGGGAAGCCCATCCAGGCTACCACATTGGATTTAATTGTCATGTACCCTTAGCTCCTTCAATCTGAGATAGGTCTTTGTTCTTTCCTTATTATCTTTTAGTATCTTGACACTTTTGGGGAGTACTCCTCAAGTATTTTATAAAATGTCCCTCAATTTGGGTTGGTCTCATATTTTCTCATGGTAAGACATGGAAATACCAGACCATCTGACCTGTCTCTTGAGAAACCGGTATGCAGGTCAGGAAGCAACAGTTAGAACTGGACATGGAACAACAGACTGGTTCCAAATAGGAAAAGGAGTACGTCAAGGCTGTATATTGTCACCCTGCTTATTTAACTTATATGCAGAGTACATCATGAGAAATGCTGGGCTGGAGGAAGCACAAGCTGGAATCAAGATTGCTGGGAGAAATATCAATAACCTCAGATATGCAGATGACACCACCCTTATGGCAGAAAGCAAATAACTAAACAGCCTCTTGATGAAAGTGAAAGAGGAGAGTGAAAAAGTTGGCTTAAAGCTCAACATTCAGAAAACTAAGATCATGGCATCTGGTCCCATCACTTCGTTGGAAATAGATGGGGAAACAGTGGAAACAGTGTCAGACTTTATTTTGGGGGGCTCCAAAACCACTGCAGATGGTGATTGCAGCCATGAAATTAAAAGACGCTTACTCCTTGGAAAGAAAGTTATGACCAACCTAGATAGCATATTTAAAAGCAGAGACATTACTTTGCCAACAAAGGTCCGTCTAGTCAAGGCTATGGTTTTTCCAGTAGTCATGTACGGATGTGAGAGTTCGACTGTGAATAAAGCTGAGAGCCAAAGAATTGATGCTTTTGAAATGTGGTGTTGGAGAAGACTCTTGAGAGTCTCTTGGACTGCAAGAAGATCCAACCAGTCCATCCTAAAGGAGATCAGTCCTGGGTGTTCATTGGAAGGACTGATGTTGAAGCTGAAACTCCAATACTTTGGCCACCTCATGTGATGAGTTGACTCATTGGAAAAGACCCTAATGCTGGGAAGGATTGGGGGCAGGAGGAGAAGGGGACAACAGAGGATGAGATGGCTGGATGGCATCACCGACTCGATGGGCATGGGTTTGGGTAGACTCCAGTAGTTGGTGATGGACCGGGAGGCCTGGCGTGCTGCGATTCATGGGGTCGCAAAGAGTCAGACACAACTGAGCAACGGAACTGAACTGTAGACAAAGTCATGGATTTGTGGGAGAATTCCACAGAGATGATGTTCCCTTCTCATTGCATCATATCAGAAACTACATGACATATATTGGTATGCCTTATTACTGGTGATGTTTTCCTTCATCGCTTGGTTAAGGTGGTATCTGTTGGCTGTCAGCTTAAAGTTACTAGACTTTCATTGTAATTAATATATACTTTGAGGTAGACACTTTGAGTACTTAAATATCCTATTTCACCCATTGAGTATCCATGGATGGGTCTTGCCCATAACAATCACTGTAGTGTTCTAAAGTGATTTTTCTGTTTCTCTTTTCCCTTCTTCACATATTAAGTGGAATTCTTCTGTAATTAACAGTTTTCCCCCATTTATTTATTTACTTATTTATATTAGCATGAACTCATGGGTATTTAACTTATTCTTTGGGTTATCAAGGGTTCTCCAGAGAGACAGAATGAACAGGACATGTGTGTGTATATATATACACATATACACATATCTGAGGTATGTGTGCATGTGTGTGTGTGTGTGCATGAAGAGAAACTGAGAGAAGAGTTTCAAGGAATTAACTCACACTAATATGGAGGAGCAGGTCTAAAATCTACAGTTCAGTTCAGTCACTCAGTCGTGTCTGACTCTTTGCGACCCCATGGACTGCAGCATGCCAGGCTTCCCTGTCCATCACCAACTCCTGGAGCTTTCTCAGACTCATGTCCATCAAGTCGGTGATGCCATCCAACCATCCCATCCTCTGTCATCCCCTTCTCCTCCCGACTTCAATTTTTCCCAGCATCAGAGTCTTTTCCAATGAGTCAGTTCTTCACATCAGGTGGCCAAAGTATTGGAGTTTCAGCTTCAGCATCAGTCCTTCCAATGAATGTTCAGTACTGATTTCCTTTAGGATTGACCAGTTAGATCTCCTTGTAGTCCAAGGGACTCTGAAGAGCCTTCTGCAACACCACAGTTCAAAAGCATCAATTCTTTGGCACTCAGCTTTCTTAATAGTCCAACTCTCACATCCACACACGTATAAACATACTGGACAACCTAGATGTCCATCAGCAGATGAATGGATAAGGAAGCTGTGGTACATATACACAATGGAATATTACTCAGCCATTAAAAAAATACATTTGAATCAGTTCTATTGAGATGGATGAAACTGGAGCCCATTATACAGAGTGAAGTAAGCCAGAAAGAAAAACACCAATACTGTATACTAATGCATATATATGGAATTTGAAAGATGGTAACGATAACCCTATATGCAAGACAGAATGAGAGACACAGATGCATAGAACAGTCTTATGGACTCTGAGGGAGAAGGTGAGGGTGGGATGTTCTGGGACAATAGCATTGAAACATGTATATTATCATATGTGAAACAGAACACCATTCCATGTTCGATGCATGAGACAAATGCTCAGGGTTGGGGCAATGGGATGACCCAGAAGGATGGGATGGGGAGGGAGGTGGAAGGGGGGTTCAGAATGGGGAACACATGTAAACCCATGGCTGATTCATGTCAATGTATGGCAAAAACCACTACAATATTGTAAAGTAATTAGCCCCCAACTAAAATAAATAAATTTATTAAAAAAAAAAAAACATACTGGAAAAACCATAGCTTTGACTATATGGACCTTTGTTGGCAAAGTAATGTCTCTGCTTTTTAATATACTGTCTGGGTTGGTCATAACTTTCCTTCCAAGGAGTAAGCATCTTTTAATTTCATGGCTACAGTCACCATATGAAGTGATTTGGCAGAAAAAAATAAAGTCTCTCACTGTTTCCATTGTTTCCCCATCTATTTCCCATGAAGTGATGGGACCAGATGTCATGATCTTAATTTTCTGAATGTTGAGTTTTAAGCCTACTTTTTTACTCTCCTCTTTCACTGTCATCAAGACGCTCTTTAGTTCTTCTTCACTTTCTGCCATAAAGGTGGTGTCATCTGCGTATCTGGAGTTATTGATATTTCTCCTGGCAATCTTGAGCCCAGCTTGTGCTTCACCCAGCCCAGCTTTTTTCATGATGTACTCTGCATATAAGTTAAATAAGCAGGGTGACAACATATAGCCTTGACGTACTCCTTTCCCGATTTGGAACCAGTCTGTTGTTCCATGTCCAGTTCTAATTGTTGCTTCTTGACCTGTATACAGATTTCTCAGGAGGCAGATCAGGTGGTCTGGTATTCCCATCTCTTTCAGAATTTTCCACAGTTTATTGTGATCCACACAATCAAACGCTTTGACTTAGTCAATAAAGCATAGGTAGATGTTTTTCTGGAACTCTCTTGCTTTTTTGATGATTCAACGGATGTTGACAATTTGATCTCTGGTTCCTCTGCCTTTTCAAAATTCAGCTTGTACATCTGGAAGTTCATGATTCACATACTGTTGAAGCTTGGCTTGGAGAATTTTGAGTATTACTTTGCTAGTGTGAGAGAAGAGTGCAATCGTGAGGGAGTTTGAGCATTCTTTGGCACTGCCTTTCTTTGGGATTGGAATGAAAACTGACCTTTTCCAGTCCTGTGGCCACTGCTGAGTTTTCCAAATTTTGCTGGCATATAGAGTGTAGCACTTTCACAGCATCATCTTTTAGGATTTGAAATAGCTCGGCTGGAATTGCATCACCTCCACCAGCTTTGTTCATAGTGATGCTTCCTAAGGCCCACTTGACTTCACATTCCAGGATGTCTACAGAGGAGGTCAATAGGTTGGAGACCCAGGAAAGAGTTGTAGAATGAATCCCAAAGTAGTCAGCTTGCATAATTTCTTTTTGCTCAAGGGAAATCAGTTTTTGTTCTATATTCAGGACAAATGATTGGATGAAGTCCATCCACATTATGGAAAGTAATCTGCTTAATCTCATCTAAAAAAAACACCTTTACATAAACATATAATGCTCGACCAAATATCTGGGCACCATGGTGGAGCCAAGTTCACACATAAAAATTAATCATCACAGGTTATAATCTTGTGACTATTATTTATTTGGTTTCTAAAATATTTCCCTTTATCTATTAGGAGTTCCTTCAGGTTGGCTCCTATGTTCTCTTGACAAGCTTCTTTCCTTTTGTACTTTTATAGTTCCTGGAATTATGAAATATTCCAGGCTCGTTTTGTATTGATATTGTACTTGACCCAGCCCTAGAACCAACCACTTCTCCAAGGAACCTTGTTCTTTAATGGAGAAAGCTATTTAGAAATAAAGATAGAGACACTAGGTGTGCTTACTGCTACTGGGGTATCAAAGCTTGTAGGACCTCTGTGGGCAGAGTTAAGAAATATGTTTATGTACACTTAGCTACCTATATGCACAAATACAAGTTTATTTCTGTATCTATCTCTTGAAATATTTTAAAACATGAGCTTGCATTGATATCTCTGACTCCAATTTAGTGTCACAGTTCTAGCCTTCCCTCTTTCCTTATTTGTAATGTCTTTCTCCAAAAGCTAAAAGCCTTTGTTAATATTATGCACAACATATTTTTTGTTTACTTTTAGCTTACATATAAAGTAGTTTCAGTATTGCTAACCCATACCCCCGTGGGAAACAAATTTACCAACCAGTGTTCAATGATCATGTTTAGTAATTTGGTCTTACATTATCCAGTCAAAACTCTGCTTTTCAAATCTACTTAATTAAGTCATTTCCTTTCATTCCCACTTCCTTCGGTGTGGTTATAACATTCCTTTGAACTAGTTAAAATCATTTGTCACAGTCTATTGGATGAAGCACAAGCTGGAATCAAGACTGCCAGGAGAAATATCAATAATCTCAGATGTGCAGATGACACCACCCTTATGGCAGAAAGTGAAGAAGAACTAAAGAGCCTCTTAATGAAAGTGAAAGAGGAGAATGAAGAAGTTGGCTTAAAACTCAACATTCAGAAAACTAAGATCATGGCATCTGGTCCCATCACTTCATGGGAAATAGATGGGGAAACAGTGGAAACAGTGTCAGACTTTATTTTGGGGGGCTCCAAAATCACTGTTGATGGTGATTGCAGCCACGAAATGAAAAGACGCTTACTCCTTGGAAGGAAAGTTATGACCAACCTAGACAGCATATTAAAAAGCAGAAACATTACTTTGCCAACAAAGGTCCATGTAGTCAAGGCTATGGTTTTTCCAGTGGTCATGTATGGATGTGAGAGTTGGACTATAAAGAAAGCTGAGTGCCAAAGAATTGATGCTTTTGAACTGTGGTATTGGAGCAGACTCTTGAGAGTCCCTTGGATTGCAAAGAGATCCAACCAGTTCATCTTAAAGGAGATCAGTCCTGGGTGTTCATTGGAAGGACTGATGTTGAAACTCCAATACTTTGGCCACCTGATGCAAAGAACTAACTCACTGGAAAATACCCTGATGCTGGGAAAGGTTGAGGGCAGGAAGAGAAGGGCATGACAGAGGATGAGATGGTTGGATGGCATCACCGACTCAATGGACATGAGTTTGAATAAACTCCAGGAGTTGGTGATGGACAGGGAGGCCTGGCATGCTGCAGTCCATGGGATCGCAAAGAGTCAGACACAACTGAGAGACTGAACTGAACTGAACTGATCTTCCATCTTTAGTTCCTTCCACATCATAGTCAGTTTTTTCTTTTTATTTACATGTAGCAAAATTCCCTCTTGGCAGTGGACCTTTCTGTGAGTTTTTACACAGTCCTATACCTAATACCATGATCTTAACATTTTGCTGTTTATTAATTTTTTTTCTATTTGTGTCAAAATTTACTTTATAGTATTACTTCCACTTATCTGGGATGGAGTATACCAGTAGATTAAAAAGCCTAGTTTTACTGATCATGGTCACTGTTTAGATTTCATCTACTTCACATTTTTGTTTTTCTAGAGGCCAATGAGATCATCATATAACGTTGTGTGGTAGGAGATAACTGGCTTCAGGCTTTTGGACTATCATATATTTCTTTTTCCTACATAAATATAGTTTTGGCTCTTGTGGATATTAAAATGCATAAATTCATCTTTAAAAATAAAATGAAATAAAAATAAGCGATCTTTCATTATCCAAGCTTATTATAGGATTTCAGGGATCCATATGTTGATTCTAAAGATACTTTTCAAAAGCCAAATCCATACATAAATTTACACTGGCAAGGGTCCTTTCTTCCTGCTGTAGTGCTTTAAAATTCAAATGCAAAGAGACCATCCTGAAATTATCTTGCCTTGTGAGTGACATCCTCCATTAAGGCCTAAATTTACCTCCAGCCCACATAGATGCAGTGTTCACAGAGTTTGCTGCTATGAATTTTAATAGCTGGAGTGAAGAATAGTGAAATAGAGGTTTGAGAGATTACTTGTGCTGAAAAAACTTAGCCTCACATCAGTTTAGATATCCTTTCTGAACATTATTTTCAAAGAGGGAGATTTACAGAGAAACCAATTACAGACTTGGACTCCAGAAGAAATAGGAGGCATGAGTCAATACAGGCTACAGAGGGTAGCCTGTGTTTTGTCACCTGAAATCGAGAATGGCCTCGAGGAAAAATGCCTTGTGGCACCTCTCAGACAGTAAAGCTGGAGTTGAAGAGAACGAGGTGAAATAAGTTTTCTATAGTGTATCCCTATATAAAGAATGTCAAAATTTATGATAATATCTATGGAAATAAAGGGCTTCCCAGGTGGCTCAGTGTTAAAAATCTGCATCCTAAGCAGGAGCCCCGGGTTCAATCCCTGAGTAGGGAAGATGCCGTGGAGAAGAAAATGGCAACCCACTCCAGTATTCTGGCCTGGAAAATTCCGTGGACAGAGGAGCCTGGCAAGCAGCAATCCATGTGGTTGCAAAGAGTCAGACATGACTGAGTGACTGAGCACACATACATGGAAATAAAGAATAAATATTGGGTACAAAGCTAACTGTAATATTTCAGATATCAAATGAGAGACTGCCATTTTAAAAATGGTTCTCCATCTTCACTTGCAAAGGAACAGAAAGCATAGGTGTAGTCTGTGACATGAAAAATGACTGGTTAAGTAATAGGAATTTCCCAGATGGGAGGACTTGTAGACTGTGGAATGGTTAACAAGTGAAGGTGTTTTCATTCGTGAAAGCATTTCGGAATCCATATTCACTCTTATATTTTTTGCTTCCTTTTTGGGGAGGGGAGGGTGGCGGGAAAATGCATTTGATCCCTAGAAGAGTTCACCTCCCGCTGATTATGAAAAGAACAAGACTCACCATAGAAATAGAAAGCTAAGAAGACATAGATGGTGAATATCATTGGAAAGAAGTTTGAGGTGAAAGGGGCCTTATTTATAAAGTAGACAAACCTTGATGCTAGCACAGTTCACCTCCCCGTTTCCTCTCATTCTTATGTTTCCAGACCCTTGCACCCTGCCTCCTGGTCAGCCAGTCCCTCTGGCATCCTAAAACACGGGGTTAATCCTTTCTCTTCTCTATCCTCCAAAACTCAGAAATCAAGGGAGGTTTGCACACATGTGGACCTCTTCTTGTTCTTTTCCTTATATATGCCCCCAAATGCAAGCTGTATCATTGTTTTCTTATTTCGTAACTCCTGAGGATCTTTTCTTCCCTTCTCTGCCATTCTTCCTAAATGTCCTCATATTGCGTTTTAAGTTTCCTAGATCTTGACGGTGTCTTGTGAAGATGCAATAATACATGTAAACAATAGGTTGTGGGTGTGTCTCCAGATACTCCAGGATTCTACCCCAGAAATTCTGACTCATTAAGTTCAGATTTTTTTAAAGATCCCTTGGTGATTTCAATGGACTCGCTACTTGGGAACAAGTTATCAATAGATATTTCAACGGGAAGTTATAACTTACCCTAACACTTACATCAAAACGAGAACAGTTATCTTGATCAAGTCCTTTTAAAAGTACTAAGTACTATATCTGTTTTCAAGTTGAAGCAGGCTCTTCATTCTTACATCTGTGGGTGTTTGTGTGTATGTGCATGTGTATAATCTCGTTCTCTCTATAGATAGATTGATATTTGCTTCTTTCTTTTTTCTCCTTTCCCTCTACTTTAATCCCTTTCCCTACTTTTTTTTCCTCTTACCTCCTTTGACCATACTATAGATTTACATGCTCAAATGTCTACAGAAGTTAGGCCAGTAATGGCCCCAGAAATTCTGCACCAGGGGAGCTAACAGCCAGCAATAATGTGAGAAAGGAAGGCAAAGTCAGCAATTTTCAATCTATAATGCATGGTCCTGAGACAAGGAGGGCACAGGACAACTTTTGAGGGATGTAAGGACACCTATAGTTTAAAAGGAATTAACTTCACATACTTCCATCATTCATTTGCATTCTTTCCTAACATCAAGTAGACTCTATTTCCCATTTGTCTTTTCACAATATCTAATCTCTTACCAATGTGAAAGAAAATATAAAAGCTAAAAATGGATTTTTTTTTAACTTAAGTGTGAGCATTTCCATTTTTCTCAGTATTCACCCACAGAATGAGTGATTAGGTGGAATAAAAAGTTCCTATAAATAACCGAAGAAGAAGTGTATGTGCATGTGTATAATTACACCTCATTCTAATTACAATAAGACCTGCAGATGCAAATTTAAAGTTATATCATCTAAACTCAGAAAAATTAAAGCATACAATGAAGTAATAAAATTAAAAATCTATTTAGTCATCATACAGTAAAATGTATATAGATATACACACGTCTCATAATATATATATACATTATATATTGTATATATAATCAAGTCTTCACTTCAACTTTTTAATTCACTGCATAAAATGTTTAATATTTAGCATATTCTGTAGTACATAAAAATACACAGTAACACTGGGTCAATTGGTTTTTGGTAGGGTATACTTCTTTCTTTTGTTAGTATCAATACATCAGAAAAGTTTAATCTTACAATCTAAAGAAATTAATGGAGCTACTTCTGACATTTCATACATAATTCTTTTTATATTATTCCATAAAGTTGAACATCACAGTCTAATATATGAATGTACACCCATTTGTTTAAAGAATACTATACCTTTTAGCATCTTCTTTGCTTCATAAATAATATTAGCTAGTCACACAATGCATTAGTAAAATTAAGTAATGAATAATAGCATATGATTTATTATTGTCTTTAAAACTCTCCAAAAACTTAATTACAGTAGTTATATTAGCGACAGTAGTATTCATTACATTAGTTCTTATATAATTTTAATCTTGAATTGACTCTTTTCATAAGCTTTAATGAGATTTATTCCATAATTTATCTTAGTTTTATAATATTCTGAAAGTTCATATTTAGGTAATTGTTTATGTAAACTGAAAAAGAGAGCCAGAATTTCTGACAGAAATGAAATCTAATTTGACTGACTGTGCTGTCTTTGAGGACATATATGTAAGCTCAGTTGCTTAGTCATGTCTCACTCTGTGACCCTAGTCCACCAGACTCCTCTGGTCCGTGGGATTCTCCAGGCAAGAATACTGGAGTGGGTTGCTATTTCTTATTCCAGGGGATCTTTCCGACCCAAGGACTGAACCCGTGTCTCCTGCACTGGCAGGCAGGTTGTTTACCACTAGAACCACCTGGGAAGACATGTATTCCAGGATACAATTCATGAATTTAAGTAATTTAATGACATCACCAAAAAATTGAAATTACAGTTTATATGACTTTTTGTTCCAGAGAAGTATGACTGTGATCAATAAAAGACTTTCAAGTGCTAATATATACTGATTTCATCAAGATAAAGTTCTGTGAGGGAAGTAGAATTATAAAAATATAATGTACATGTCATCCTTGAAAAGGTGGTTACGTGGACTATGAGGAATATCCAATTGCTATAGTATTAGTTTCACCTTGGAAAACAGAAAAAGCATTATTCTCACTTTTGCAACAAAGAAAAAGCTGAAAAAAATGTCAAATTAACAAGTTTCCTTTAACCAATAAGATCACTGGGGGCACAAGGCAAACAAATGACAGAAATCTGATGACGGATGTCTATAGGAAGAAGCAGTTGCTTAACTGTGGTGGATGCCATCAGATACCACAGACGCCAGTAGGGAGCCAGCCGAAAAAATTTAATAAGTTACAAAGGGATGAGCGTAGGCTAGTGTGACAAGGTGAAGCTCTTGAAGGCCAGATACCCACAGATAAAAGGTCTTGAAATCTCTTGCATGCTTTCCTCCATAAATCCCACAAGGCACTCACTGAACCGACGGGGAAGAATCTAGGGAAAGTTCCCTCGTGGTACAGTTTGGGAGAGGATCAGCAACTACCACAGAAGAATTCTGAAGAACCATTTCAGATGTCACCCTTCTCCTGAGTCTATCCAAAATTCGGATCTGGTTTGTTTTTCTTATAGGCTTAAAATTCTAGAAATGCAAGCACCACAGACATTGTCTGGGCCAAATGGTTCATTGTGAAGACAGAAAAATTAAATTACTTATCCAAAGTTAAACACATAGTACAATGCAGCATCAGAACTAAAGCCCAAGTCTCTTCACGTGTCCCATGGATCCTTTCAATAACACCTTCTCATTCTCTAGCTTTTGTATGAATATACATCCCAGCCTAAACAACATGGGGACACTATAAAACTGTAAGTGAGATATGCTGTTCAACCTTCAGAATAAGTCACATTATTCTAGCTAATTTGTGTGTTTTAGAGCCACACATAATGCTAACTGGCATTTCTACTTTGGACAGGTGATTTCTCTAGGCATTTTTCTCAGGCATTTCTCTACCTGAGCATTGCTGACAAACAAAAATACAGACCATTGCACAACGTTCATTATTTGGTTTTCTGAGTGGCACTCCTTCCCAGAGATATGGTCAATCTCTTTCAATAAATATGAAGTTTTTCAGAGGCATATTTAGTTTTGCTCATAATACCTCATCAGAACAATTCAGAGAACAGGAAAAGAAAAGTGAGAGAGAAAAGACAGAAAACTTGGAATGATTTGACATTAAGAGTTGAAAACATTCAACATCTATATTTCATAGATGAATAAACTACTAAAATAAATTTTGAGTGAACATTCCTTTCTTAGATTGAGTAGTTTTAAAAACCTAATAAACTCAGTCAATCTGATATACTCATGCATTATTTCAGAGGATGTAATTTTTATGCCCAAAGTCAAATCATGCATTGCATATATAATTGCATATGAATAAGAACCTGCCTCAAACTTTTCTTCTTAGAAATGTACCTTTAGGTTATATGAATCTGAGTAATATTATATGCACAGAGTCAAATATATAAAAGATATATGACTGAATCTTCATCTGGAAAAACATAGATTTTATTCAAAGAGAAGCACTTGACTGTTTTGCATTTTTATAAAATAAAACTATATTGCAATTACAACCTATTACATTTGTTGAATACAGCTAAAGCACTGCCTAGAGGGAAATTTATAAGATGAAACAAATCTATGAGAAAAGAGATTTTACATCAATTTACTAAATTTCACTTGAAGATTAGGAAAAAATAAGTCAAATTAACCCCGCAAAAGTAGAAACAATGAATCAATAAAAGAGCAGGTACTAATGAAATATACAGCAAACAATAGAGAAATTCAATTAAGGTACCAATAAAAGAAGGGAGAAAAATCTTTCAATAAATGGTATAAGAACAACTAGATATCTTCCATATTAATAAAAAAACAGAAAACTTTAGAACTAGAGTAATTTCCAGTTACCAGCCTATTATATTTAGTTACATAATTAAAACTTTGATACTATGCACAGGATCATTGATTTTTATATATGATTTACAAGCATTTTAAATAGAGTTTAAAAAGAAGATATGCAGAAAACACCAATTCATTGAGAGTTTTACCATGTGTTATTCAAGAGTGTTAACATTCTAGGGAAGGGGTGCAGGATGAGAGACAGAGAAAGTGAAGGAACAGAGAAAAGTATCACATGTATAGACTTAGTATCCAATAGAAATTATTTTAAATATTTAAATTGTATTATTATTTGAATATTTTTCATCATAGGCATGAGTTAACTTTATATAAAATAAATTTCCTTTGTAATTTCAAAAGAAGAAATTAAAAATCAAAAAATAAAAAATTTAAAAAAGAAATTTTAATCAATCCTTATCTCACATAATGTACAGAAATTAATTCAAGATGGATCAAGGACTTAACTATAAAGCTTAAATTAGAAAGTAGAAGGAAATAATATTTGCTCAACTTTGGGGAAGAAAAACTTATCTTAGAGAGGAAACAAAAAGTATAGACTGCCAGAGAAACAATTGATCAGTTGGATTTTAACAAGTTGCAAACTGTTACTTTGAAAAGACATCATTAATAAAATTAAACAGAGAGCCATGAACTAGGAGAAAATATCCAAAATACATGTATCTAACAAGGGACCTGTATCCAGAATTTATAAAAAACATGTACACCTAAATAATAAGAAAAACAATTCAATTAAAGAGTGGGCAAAACACTTGAAAATATACATTCCAATAGAACGCATAAGAATGATCAATATGAACCCGAGAACTGTTCAACATCGTTAGCCATCAGGGAAATGCAAATTAAAATTACAATGAGATGTCACCTACCTCCCCCAACATGACAAAAAGGCCAACACCACCAACTTCTGGAGAGGATGTCAAGCAAAAAAAATTCTTGTATGTTGTTAGTGGGGGTATAAAATAATACAACCAATTTGGAAAATCAATTAGCATTTTCTGCTAAAGTCAAAGATACACGAAGCCGATAACCTAACAATTTCAATTCTTTATATTTAGTCAATAGAAATGAGAGTATATGTCTCTTAAAAGGCTTGATAAAAGAAAGTTTAAATAGAAGTTTATTTATAACAGCCAAAAAAACACTGGAAATAATCCAAATAAAATATCACTCAATGATAAATATCAACAAGCTGCTGAGACATCCATTAGTAAATCTTGGAAATGTTATATTGAGCAACAAAGGAGCTAAGCACAAGAGTCTTTTATAAAACCTAAGAACTGGCAATGCTATTATTGGATGATTGAAATCAGACAAGTGATAGTCTATGGTGGGTAGGAACTGACTATAAAGTCACAAAAGTACTTTCTGAGGTAACATAAATGTTTTATAACTTGATGGTCTTATTATATACACAGGTGTACATATTTTCTGAAATCCATTGAATAATACATTTGGGATCCATACATTTCACTGCTTACAAATTTTACCTCAACAATAAAATGATGCAGTAAAATTAATTTCCTATGTACACTTAAGTCATTGCAAATAAAAATTGTTATTATACGTATTATTGGGGGATTTGGGATCCTTTTCATGAGTCAGAAGGTGCCAGATTTATGTCTTTAAAAATACAGTTTTTAAACAGTTTTTTGCTAGCTTTTATCATAGCATTTTTATTAGCATGTTGATGTTTTTAAAACAAAGTACCGCTATGATATGTCAAATACGCCAGGTCGCTTTCCTTTTCCGTACTCCCATAACTCATGGAGGAAGACTGAAGAGTATGTGGCATTTTGGCCTACATAAGAAAGTTTATCCTTAAGAGTTATTCACAAGGAAAAGATGGTTTAAATGGCAGATCAAAATGAGTTAAGTCAAATAATAGTGTCATTAAAAAGTTGGAAAAAATAGCAGATATTAAATTGTGCTAAAAGTAGTATCTGTGGAATTTTGTCCAAAGAAAACAATTACAAAAATATGTTGTTAATATAAAAATGGTGGGGATTTTGTAAGCAAATAAGCATTTTTTTTTTTATTCTGTATTAGAAAGCAACTTAAATTTTTTTCCAACTCAAATGTCTTCTGGCTACTTGCCGTGGGTCAGTTCAGTTCGGGTCAGTTGTTCAGTCATGTCCGACTCTTTGCAACCCCATGAACCGCAGCACACCAGGCCTCCCTGTACATCACCAGTTCCCAGAGTTTACCCAAACTCATGTCCATTGAGTCGGTGATGCCATCCAACCATCTCATCCTCTGTCATCCCCTTCTTCTCCTGCCCTCAATCTTTCCCAGCATCAGTGTCTTTTCAAATGAGTCAGCTCTTTGCATGAGGTGGCCAAACTATTGGAGTTTCAGCTCCAACATCAGTCCTTCCAATGAACACCCAGGACTGATCTCCTTTAGGATGGACTGGTTGGATCTCCTTGCAGTCCAAGGGACTCTCAAGAGTCTTCTCCAACACCACAGTTCAAAAGCATCAATTCTTTGGCACTCAGCTTTCTTTATAGTCCGACTCTCACATCCATATATGACTACTGGAAAAGCCATAGCCTTGACTAGATGGACCTTTGTTGACAGAAATTGAATAGTTTCTTACACTGGGAAAACAACTCCAGTCGGTTTTATTCATATCAATTTAAAAGCAAGTAAGAAGAATAGAGCTATCACCATATATAACATTTCCAGAAGGTAGAGTTCTATGGTGATGGCAACCCACTCCAGTACTCTTGCCTGGAAAATCCCATGGAGGGAGGACCCTAGTGGGCTGCAGTCCATGGTGTCGCTAAGAGTCAGACACAACTGAGTGACTTCACTCTCACTTTTCACTTTCCTGCATTGGAGAAGGAAATGGCAACCCACTCCAGTGTTCTTGCCTGGAGAATCCCAGGGATGGGGGAGCCTCATGGGCTGCAGTCTATGGGGTCACATAGAGCCGGATACGACTGAAGCGACTTAGCGGAAGCAGCAGCAGCAGCAGCATGTACATTAAAAGGAAACAGTGAGGACAAGGATGACACTTGGACCGAACTAGGATACAATGGCTTTGGACAAATGCCCACCGCACCCTGTCACTATTGTATGTTAATAACCATGTAGTGCGCTAAGAAAATAACCAGTCATTGAAGGGTCAACCTAATATCATGTGTCTCCTATCAACATATTGTTTTACTTGACATATGGCCCCAAGGCGTAATAACTAGCCCATATTAAACTCAAGAAATAAATGTTGAATAAATGAGTAAATAAATGAAGTACAGTTGGGCTGACCTTAAAAGATAACATAGGATTGGAATAAGCAGAAGCAGGGAAGCGAAGGTAGAAAAGAAAACTGGGGAATATCTAGCACATGTAAAGGCATTCTATCAAAGAGAGATAGGCTTATAAGTAGAGAAAAGAACAATCTGAACAGCTCTTAGGAAAAAATAACCCAATTTCCTTCTTTCAATTACTTGTTCTTATACCTAATTCAATTCACAAATCCAATACTGATGTGAAACGCCAAACTCCAGTATATCATTTTGTTGGAGAGTCAGAAAAAACACGACTTCTGAGTTGTAACAAAACTTATATTCTGTTCAGATCAATTTGTGTCTGCATCCCCTATATTCATCTTCACATCAAGTCACTTGAATCAACAGTGATCAAACATTGCTGAATTCAGTTTTGATACACTCTTACTTCAGCTTTGACACGATGTAAAAATGTCAACTCTCTAGAATCTGAGAACAATCACTCTTTGCATGTATTTGTTAAGATTATAATTTAATTCTGAATTGTATGTGGGAGAGAAGAAATTCAAATTCAGTTTACATCTCACAAACATCTTGCAACAGCTGTCTACAAGATCGTATGAAAAGCAGGTTTTGAGGCTTTGTAATTATCACAAACTGTTCATGTTTAAGAGGTTCATAATTCATACATTTTTCCTTTCCTGATTATATAAATATATATTTATGAATGAAAATAATATTTAAAAATATGAAAATATTTCCTCTTGAACCATTAAGATTGAAAGTTGAGTACAAGTATATATTTTTTAAGTTAACATTCACTGATAATATTTTAATCTATTTTTATGTGCATCAGATGTTGTATAAGAAATGTTTTGAAATATTGACAGTGTATTAAATTTAAGCTGGTAAAAGGATTATCAGAATTCTCTCCAAGTCAAGAGCATCCAGGGGACTTCTAATTTCCAGTGCAGCATGTAAAAGCTTAGAAGTCACCATTCTGCCCTAACAAGTAAAATGCTAAACAAACTGAAAAATCAACAGCTCTTCTTAGATCTGTAAGAAAATTAAGGTCACAGGATGAACCCCTACCCCCAATATTGGAGAATGACAGACAAATACAGAGAATTACAACCTATTGGAGCAGAAGCCTCTGTGGGAACTGGTGCCTGAGGAGGGACCCATCAATTGTAATTGATGAATTGCTAGAGGCTCAGTGTAGACCCTGTCTGAGAGACAGAAAATCCATGGGACCAAATCATCAGAGATATCCACATTTTTGTAAGTTTTATTTTCTGGAGCTTTACAAAATTCTCACAGTGAACACCAGAGAAAAATCCCCCCATGCTTCTAGAAAGCTGCATGGGGAAATGAATCATTTCAAAATATGCCAGATTATTCTGTTCTTCTGAACATAGTCTGCCCTCCGGAGAAACTAACCAGAGACGAACCTACTAGGACTTTATCAGAGCCTAACTGACATGAGAGAAGGGAAATGCCTAACTTTGTCTCACTCTGGTCCATCCTGTCCCCACTAAGTGAGAAAGAAAAACAAAAACCAGTGAGTACTTGTGAAGTTCACAAACCAGACTCACTAAAAGATTGACACTCAATCATGGAGCTAGAGAATACTTCCCCTCCCCCCACACCTTACCACCACATTACTGAAGTCGTACATTACAGCAGTTCTTTTTACCCAATTAGTGCCCCTAAAAAAAAAAAAAATTACAACACACAGTAAAAGACAAAAAACACAGTTTGAAGAGATAGAGCAAGCATCAAAACCAGACCCAGATATGGCATGGATATTGGAATTATGAGACCAGGAACCTAACAGCTCTGAGTAATATGCTAAGGGCTCTAGTGGATAAAGTAGACAATATGCACGAATTGATGGGCAATGTAAGGAGAGAGATGGAAATCCTAAGAGAGAACCAAAAAGAAATGCTAGAGGTAAAAACTTTGTAATAAGTGCAGATAAAATCAAAACTTTTGTTTTTCTTGTTCTTAATCTAACAGATAAATTTGTTAGATTAATTAATATTAATTAATTAGTAAACTGTATTTGACTATACACACATATATATACTTATGTATACTTATATAAGACAAATAAATGACAGCCACAATACAAGGGATGGAAAGGAGGAATTAGGATTATTTTGTTGTTATAAGTCACTGCCACTACCTGTGAAGTAGTACAGTGGTATTTGAAAGTGGCCTCAAATTAGTTGTAAAGGTATATTGCAAATTCTAGGGTAATCACTAAAGTGTGAAAAGGTTAACTACTCAGTCATGTCTGACTCTTTGCAATCCCATGGAGTGTAGCCTGTCAGGCTCCTCTTGTCCATGAAATTTTCCAGGCAGGAGTACTGGAGTTAGTAGCCATTCCCTTCTCCAGGGGATCTTCCCAACACAGGGATTGCAGGTCTCCCGCATTGCAGGTGGATTCATAAAACTCACCTCCATAGTACTCACTTTAAATACAAAGACAATTTTAATACAGATGAAAAGTAAATGAGTGGAAGGAGATACTCTATGCTAATACTAATCAAAAGAGAACATGAGTAGCTACATTAATTTCAGATCAAGCAGACATCAGAACAAGGTAAGTTCAGGCATAAAGAGCAGCATTGTGTGTGTGTATGTGTGCATACATGTATGCCCAGTCATGTCTGACTCTTTGCGACCGTATGGACTGCAGCCTGCCAGGCTCTTCTGTCCATGGGATTCTCCAGGCAAGAATACTGGAGTGGGTTGCCGTTTCCTACTTCAAGGGATCTTTCCGACCCAAAGGTGGAACCCTTGTCTGCCTGCATCTCCTGCATTGCAGGCAGATTCTTTACCGCTGCACCACCTGGGAAGCCCCATAACGGGTGGCATTACATAATGATAAAGGGGTCAGTTATCCAAGAAGACATAACAATCCTTAACGTGTATGCACCTAACAACAGAGCCTCAAATTGCATGAGTCAAACACTGATAGAACTGCAAGAAGAAATATATGAATCCACTTTCGTAGTTGGAGAATTCAATACCCCTCTATTATAAATAGATCCAGTAGGCAGCAATTCAGTAAGGACATAACTGAATTCAACAACACCCTCAATCACCTGAATATAATGGATATCTACAGACTATATTCTCCATCAGGATATACATTTTTCTCAAGCCAAGAGCATCCCCTACATTATTTTCTTTTGTTTGTTTTTTTGCTAAACTCTTACAATTTTTAATATGCCTCTTTAACTGTGAAATAGCTTGTTTGAAAACTCTGTAAGAGTCCATGATGCCTCACTACTGTACCTTAAATAAACTTTTTTCTGCCCTTCAGAACTAGAATTTTTCTGCTCGTATATGTCAAATGGAACCATAGTAGGTTACTATAGTGGACTGAATGGTGGTTCCTAAAACCAAGTAAATGTGACTTTATTTGAGCAAAGAATATTTCCAGATGTGATCATGTGCTGATGTGAAGGATCTTGAGATGAGATCATCCCGGTTTAGCCAGGTAGGATCTTAATCCAATGACAGGTGTCCTGATAAGAGACAGAAGAGAAGACACAGACACACAAAGAGGTGGCGGCAAGGTGACAACAGAGGCATAAATTGGAGTGATGTGGTCAAAACAGCCCAAGAATGCCTGGAGCCAGCAGAAGCCAGAAGAGACAATGAGGAATTCTCCCATAGGATGTACAGAGAGAAAGAGGCTCAGCTTACACCTTGATTTCAGGCCTCTGGCCTCCAGAACTATGAGAGAAGAAATCCCTGTTGCTTTAAACCACCTAATTTATGGTAATTTGTTACAGACTCCCTAAGAAACTATTCAGTAATACAGCTGTCCAGTTCATGCCTGTAGATCTGATTACCAATTAACCATTGTTATAAATCCCTGCAGGGACTCTGCCCCTAGGGTTCTTATTATAACTCTGCTCACTATTTTCCTGATGGTTAAATTTCAGCCTGGCTTCTAGCACTGGGGATTGCATTATTCCCTTTAAATCAGGCTGTCAGATATCAGTGCAGTCACCACTGTCATCTCCAGTTTCAGGGAACAGCCACCACACATTTTTCAAGGATGCTAGTAATCCACTTCTGCTTGTATTTCTTTCTTTTTTTTTTTATTTTAAATTGGTTTATTTATCTATTTTTTAACTTTACAATATTGTATTTGTTTTGCCATACATTGACATGAATCCACCATGGGTGTACATGTTTTCCCCTTCCAGAACCCACCTCCCACCTCCCTCCCCATCCCATCCCTCCGGGTCATCCCAGTGCACCAGCCCTGAGCACCCTGTATCATGCATCGAACGTGGACTGGAGATTCATTTCACATATGATAATTTACATGCTTCAATGCCATTCTCCCATATCATCCCGCCCTCACCCTCTCCCATAGAGTCCATAATACTGTTCTATTTATCTGTGTCTCTTTTGATGTCTCGCATACCAGGTTATCTTTACCGATTAACTAAATACCATATATATGTGTTAGTATACTGTATTGGTGTTTTTGCTTTCTGGCTTACTTCACTCTGTATAATAGGCTCCAGTTTCATCCACCTCATTAGAACTGATTCTAGTGTATTCTTTTTAATGGCTGAGTAATATTCCATTGTGTATAAGCACCTACGCTTGTATTTCTTAAAGCCTGGGTGAAGATCCTCCTTAAGATCCACCTTTAAGAAGTGTCTAAGAAAGCTGCACATAACACTGCAACAACTCATCTTCCTGAGGAATGTTTTCCAGTGAAGTTCAGGCATTTCAAGCTCACTGATACAGGCTACTTTTGAGTTTAGGCTCCAGGTAACATATCCAGCAATTCTTAGGGCTTCAAGCCAATATATTAAATCCTGAATTCTAGGCAAGAACTTCAATTTGGCTTGATACAATCTGGTGTTCTACCCTTTTTAGTCTCATACCCTTACAAAGATTCTTGCATGTACTCCCCTAGCTCTAAGTAAGAATTGACACAATCCTGCAACTGTTTCGGTATACAGTACAGGCTAACCCATACCAGACCATAGCTTTTTCTTCCTCACTAGTATACTTACCTTAGCAGGAAATCTAACCTAGGTGCACATCTAAGTGACAACTCTACACACCTTACAATCAGGTTCCAGACTTAATCCTTAGCCATCTCTCCCTTCTATATATACAGGAGATAATTTCTTTAGAGTTTTCTTAAGGGCTTTCCAAATTTCTGTCTGGGTCTGTGTTGGATATTCAAGATTTTCAATATATCCTTTTCTTTATGGATTCTCTCTAGTGTAAGAAAGACCATCTTATGACACAATCTTTGTCTTCAAATTAATTGCCTCAACCATTTGACCTCATGACACAATCTTTGTCTTCAAACTAATTGCCTCAGCCATTTGACCTCCTAAGCTTAGCTTCCATCTTCACATTCCATGCCTCCACTGGTGATGCCCTGAGAAATCATGATGTTATTGCACTCTGCATATTCAGTTCAGCTCAGCCGTATCCAACTCTTTGCGACCCCATGGACTGCAGCATGCCAGGCCTCCCTGTCCATCACCAACTCCTGGAGTTTACTCAAACTCATGTCTATTGAGTCGGTGATGCCATCCAATCATCTCATCCTCTGTCATCCCCTTCTTCTCTCTTCCTTCAATCTTTCCCAGCATCAGGGTCTTTTCAAATGAGTTAGTTCTTCACATCAGGTGGCCAAAGTAATGGAGTTTCATTGGAAGCCTCAGTCCTTCCAGTGAACATCCAGGACTGATCTCCTTTAGGATGGACTGGTTGGATCTCCTTGCAGTTCAAGGGACTCTCAAGAGTCTTCTCCAACACCACAGTTCAAAAGCATCAATTCTTTGGTGCTTAGCTTTATAGTCCACATATTCTATATATTCTATATACTCTGCATATATTCTATATACTCTGCATATTACTAGTGTACCATTTCCCATATGGAGGGTACCTTCATGCTCCTCAAACCTGTGAGCAGCCCAAGCCTAGGATTACATTTTAAAATCCATTTGCTGGGACTACAACTGGTACCAATTACTGTTTTGTTCAGCGTCCAGAAGGAACCTGTTGGCAGACTCAAATTGGCTAATTTGAGAAGTACTTAGTAAAAGGACTGTTTACAAAGATGACATGGTTTAAGGAAATAAAAAAAGTGAAGCACCTTAACCTAGCTACAAGAGAACGTCATGACCCGTAAGCTGAAGAAGTAAAAAGAAGGAATGATCCCTAGAACTCAAAGAGAGTTGCAGAATAGCAGGGTTGGCCATCCAACTAGAGCTGGGGTCTTGGGCTGATAAGTCACTTGCCAACAACTGACCAAAAGCCAGGGGAATAAAAATCCCAACCTCTCTCAGATCTATAACTCTATTTGCATATTACTGATATAGTGTTGCTAAATGTCCTTAAATGTCATTTTATTGGGGATACATATCTGGCACACAGCTTGTAATTCACTCCTTTGATACCACATGAGAATAACTGTCCTTTACTAGAATTTTAACCCATTCAAATTTATGCATTGTGATATTTTTAATCTTGTTTTTCTCTCATGTATACCTCCTTCCTCTTAACCTAAAAGACAAACACACACACAAAACCTCTTTATTTCACAACAGTTCTCCTGCTTGCTGCTGTTCCCTTGTCTCTCTAGGAATGTGGGGTTTATCGTTCTATTTTCATTCTGCTAGGAGTTGCCTTTAAATTTTTTAACTACATATTTGTATATCTTCTTTCCTACCTACTTATCCATTTGCTCATCTCCCCTTGAAAAGATCTGGAACACTTGTATCCCCCGGGATCTTCCTACAACAGAATTTAGTTAGAACACTCTGGGTATTTTTGTTTGTTTTTTATTTTGTTTTTTTCCGTGGAGACTTTTTTTGAAAAATTATTTGTGTTCATTACATTGTTCCATAACCATTCAAGTGATGATCCTTTAGAAAGGATCTTGAAATTGTAGTGCTCACCGCCATTTCTCATACAGAGTATCATGCCCAGGTTATTCCTCCACAGTGTCAAGGTCAGCTGTAGTACAGAATGAGTCCACACAGATTGATGACATGCTTCCTGCGTAACAATGTCATTCTGTTGTTTTCATCCAAAAAAAAAAAAAAAACAATGCTTGAAAGTAAAACTCTCAGGTCATTTTTTTAAACTCAAAATTCAATATTCTTCAATAGAAATGTTCCTCCTTTACCTTCTGGTATTTAGCATTGGGGAAGAGCAATCTAATGCTGTTGTTACTGACCTTGTGTGTGTGTGTGTGTGTGTGTGTGTGTGTGTGTGTGTGTGTGTGTGTGTGTGGTTTTTTCCCTCCAACTTCAATGTTTATAGAATTTCACCAAAATTTTTGAAATCCAGAAATGTCATGAAGTTGTGTCTATGTGTGTCTATATTAATTTTCCCAGTTCTTGGTAGACACTTTATACAGCTAAGGATATATGTCTTTTTAGCTAGGAAATCAGAAATTGTTAATTGTGTTTCTCCTATACTCCATTTTCTTCAGTTCAGTTGCTAAGTCGTGTTGTTTTGCGACCCCATGAATTGCAGCATAGGCCTCCCTGTCCTCACCCACTTTACCCAAACCCATGTCCATCGAGTCAGTTGCCATCCAACCATCTCATCCTCTGTCATCCCCTTCTTCTCCTGCTCCCAATCCTACCCAGCATTAGGGTCTTTTCCAATGAGTCAACCGTTCGCATTTTTAGGCTTAAGCTATTTCTAGGGTGGACAAAAAAAATCTGTTAAACTTATTGTTTTGCTCATCTACCTCATTTCTTAGAATTTTCCTCTGAATTCCAGGGGACTATCTTATGCTAAATCACCCAATCTTCGTGTTAGTTTTAGCCTTCAAGTACCAGATCTGTTCTTCATTGCCATCAGTGTGTTGTTTTTGTGATTCAGCAATTGTTTATTTTATTGTATCTATTTATTTATTGTAACTATTTATGTAATAGTAATTTTTCCTAGTATTTTTCCCAAAGGATGAAAAATGCTATTAAATGTCCTTAACATAGTTAAGAGATTTGTTAAATAAATATGTATTTTCACTCCTCAAAAGGATCTCTTTTTGATTTTTGAATCTTTGTATATATGGTGACTATCCTTTCTTTATCAGCTTGTTTTTGTGATATTGGGATGTAATACTTTGTTCTGTTCTGTTGTTTAGGCCTTTATTCATGTAATACAGTCCTCCTAAAGGAGAAGGAAGGAAACCTCTCTGCGGTTTTTCATTTGTTAGTGGGCTAGGGGAGGCATGCTCATCAGTCATAAACTAGAGGAATGCAGATACTTTACTTAGAAGGCAAGGGAATTAAGTTCTTAGCTAGTTGCTTTCAGGTATCTTGAGGCCAGGGTTCTGTAACAGCAGGCCACAACTGTACTTCTTCCCTGTTGACTGCCCTCCAGCCTGACATCATCTCCCACCCTTTCTGCTGTGGATATTTGGATATTTGTATAAAAAGAGAGCTGTAGTTTCAGTGAGATGGAAAAGAATTTACCGTAAGACCTGACTTTATTAAGGAAAGTCTCTCTGCTGTTGAGCCTGTCTCTTTCACTCTTTGTGGTCATTTTCCTAGCCCTACATTGAGGTGCTGCCCTTTTTCATGTATGATCCATCAGCTCTGGTGCTCCCCCACCTCGGTTGTGCTCCACCAGTCTCCCGTCATGCGAGCAGGTGCTGGGTAGTCAGATACCTTCCTCCAGGGCTACAGAGGAATGCTGAGTCCTCTACCTGCCTTTCTCTGATTGTTTATATATTGATTCTACCTCCAATATGATGCACATGACATTTTAAATAAATTAATGTGGAAAAAGTAAAAATAAAATGTTCTCTTTAAAATATTAATTTCAGCAACAAAATTATATTTAAATTTCACACTAACAATAAAGTAATGGGGATGTATTCTCCATACAACTTATGACAGTATAACAATTAAAATCAATAAAAGGATAAAATTCTACTTCTGTATTGTGTGACCTCTGTATTACTGTATTAGCAGTGGACAAAAATTCTGATCACCAAACAGAGTCCTGGATCTTCTAAGGATCAGGCCTGTGGACTTCTAAAATCTTAGTTGTTGGTTCTGACTGATGCTTCTTTCTGATTTCCTCTACTTCACCATCATCAAGTAAAAATGAAGCAAGTAGCGGAATTTGAGAAAAATAGTTCTTAGCCAGGAAGTGTTTGTGTTTGATCTTGTGAATAAACAAGGGTTCATATCCCTGGGAAGAAAAAAAGTCAAATTGTAGTAAATATCATCAATAATCTTGCCAAACAAAAACACTTTTATGCCTCAGTGCCTTTGCTTGTCAGTTCTTTCAGCTCAGAAAACTTTTTTTTCCCCTCACTTCGTCCATCATTTTACAGGGCTCAGCTTTTATGATACTTTAACCTGGAAGTCTTTCTAGATTTTCTCTCTGACCTTAGTCCAAACTAACCCCTCCTTCTTCCATACCTGCAAGCACTTTCATATATTTTTAAATGTAATATTTAATTCATTCTTCCCTGGACTTCACTATCTACTTGCAAGTCTCTTCCATGAAAATAAAGAAGACTCCTTAAAGATTCAAACTGGGTCTTTTTCATAGATGTGTCTCTGGCCACCTTAGGTAAACAGTCAATCAATATTTTTATGTGAATGCTCTTTTCACCTTGGTTCTCTTTAAATCTATTTCAATACTGATACAATACCAACTTGAATTTTTTTCTAGCATTAGTCCTTCCCCCTATATCTCCAGAGTTCAAAATAAAGATCACAATGTACAGCAGAAACTAATACAACATTGTAAAGCAATTATACTCCAATAATAAAATAAATATTAAATAAACAATGGTGCTGTGACAATGTAAATTTCTTTTTGGTCACCCTTTTTACTACCATAGATATGAATTTCTGCACTATTTCTCTTCTGTCTTCTAAACAGAAAATAATCCTCCTGCTTTTAACAAACTTTTGTGCCTTTCCATTTTTCTTTGTTATTAACCAATATTTACACTTTCTGTCTCTCCGCAGCTGTAACAGCACTTTGAACTTTCTCTGTTAGGTAGCTTTGCCACATTACAGACAATCTATTTTCTAATAAAAGGGGCACACTGCGAGTTGCCAGCCCAATATTCATTCTCTCTTCCATTCATATTTAGAGGTCTGATTTTACACAGGGGCCTGATTTTGTATTTTGTGACATGCTCAGCTTTCTTAGCCTTTATTATAGCTAAGGTTGATCATATGACAAGTTTCTGGCATTCCTTGAGGGCTCAGTTAGTAAAGAATCTGCCTGCAATGCAGGAGACCCAGGTTGGATTCCTGGGTCAGGAAGATCCACTGGAGAAGGGATAGGCTACCCATTCTAGCATTCTTGGGCTTTCCCTTGTGGCTCAGCTGGTAAAGAATCTGTCAGCAATGTGGGAGACCTAGGTTCGATCCCTGCGTTGGGAGGATTCCCTGGAGAAGGGAAAGGCTACCCACTCCAGTATTCTGGCCCAGAGAATTCCATGGACTGTATAGTCCATGCGGTTGCAAAGAGTCAGACATGGCTGAGCGACTTTCACTTTCATGTATATGTGTATATATACACACACATATGCACACACATATATATGGCAGAAATATATATATGCGAATATATATACACACACATATGTATATGTGTATATTTTTAAAAAAGAAGTCACTGGATAAAGCTTACAGGGAAGCTCTTTGGAGTGGGAAGCCTCACCTGTCAAGTACTTTAGGCTTTTGCTGTATCTAGGAGGTGAGTATAATGCAGGAGATGAAGCAGCTATCTATCTCTAAGAGTACACATTCATTAGGATTAAAGCCAAATTTTAAACATGGCTGCGGAAGAAGTTAGAGGGCCTGGATTTTTGAGAACATTGTAGAGCTACCATACAACCACACTGCCGTTGCCAAACTCTGGATTCCTGTTATATAAGAAAGTGAAAGTGAAAGTGAAGTCGCTCATTCGTGTCCGACTCTTTGCAACCCCATGGACTGTAGCCTACCAGGCGCCTCAGTCCATGGAATTTTCCAGGCAAGAGTACTGCACTGGGTTGCCATTCCTTTCTCCAGGGGATCTTCCCAACCCAGAGATGGAACCCGGGTCTCCTGCACTGCAGGCAGACGCTTTACCATCTGAGCCACCAGGGAATATATATATATAAAGCAGCCCCATATTTGGTTAATTTGTTAAATTAACTTGCTTGCAAATTACTTAATTTGTTATTTACAGCTAAGTTCAAATGCAACTGAAATGATCAAGAATTGTGTCCGTTAGATTTCCCTGTTTTTCCCAAAGCAATCACAGTAACCCTCAGATTCAAAAGCAAATTCTGGTTGAATTAACAAACTCCATCTATTCTCTTTATTAATATTATCTGACTCTTCTTTTCAACCAAATCACAAATATTACCTGTACCTCCTCCTAAAATTTGTTTTCTGAAAGGTCAGATATCTCCTTACTAAAGATTCTTCCACAGTGTTAAGTTAAGGTAAAGAAAGCCCTGGAGAAAAGGAGCTAGAGGACATGGCATCCTTACAGAAAACATTACATAGAAGTATCCTGGGCTTATTTTAAGGTTTCCTCTCTAGGGTATATATATATATATATATATACAATAATACTCAATTAAAAAAGAAGGAAAAGCTGCCATTAGCAACCCAGATGGACCTAGAAAGTATTAGGCTTAGGGAAATAAGTCAGAAAGAGAAAAACAAATACTTTATATTATCACTTATATGTGCAATCTAAAAAATAAAGCAAATATACATAACAAAACAGAAACAAGTCATAGATACAGAGAACAAACTAGTGATTACCAGTAGGAAAAAAGAAGGTGTGGGGGCAAGATAGGATTAAGAGACACAAACTACTGTGTATAAATAGATAAGCAACAAGAATATATTGTACAGCATAGGTAAATATAGCCATTGTTTTACAAAGACTTTAAATAGAATATAATCATAAAAATATTGAAACATATTTTACACTTGAAACTAACTATAATGTTATAAATAAACTATCAGTTCAGTTCAGTCGCTCAGTCGTGTCCGACTCTTTGCGACCCCATGAATTGCAGCACGCCAGTCCTCTCTGTCCATCACCAACTCCCGGAGTCCACCCAAACCCATGTCCATCGAGTCGGTGATGCCATCCAACCATCTCATCCTCTGTCGTTCCCTTCTCCTCCCGCCCCCAATCCTACCCAGCATCAGGGTCTTTTCCAATGAGTCAACTCTTCGCATGAGGTGGCCAAAGTATTGGAGTTTCAGCTTCAACATCAGACCTTCCAATGAACACCCAGGATTGATCTCTTTTAGGATGGATTGATTGGATCTCCTTGACGTCCAAGGGACTCTCAAAAGTCTTCTCCAACACCACAGTTCAAAACCATCAATTCTTCGGCGCTCAGCTTTCTTCAACGTCCAACTCTCACATCCATACATGACCACTGGAAAAACCATAGCCTTGACTAGACGGACTTTTGTTGGCAAAGTAATGTCTCTGCTTTTCAATATGCTATCTAGGTTGGCCATAACCTTCCTTCCAAGGAGTAAGCGTCTTTTAATTTCGTAGCTGCAATCACCATCAGCAGTGATTCTGGAGCCCAAAAAAATAAAGTCTGACACTGTTTCCACTGTTTCCCCATCTATTTCCCATGAAGTGATAGGACCAGATGCCATAATCTTAGTTTTCTGAACGTTGAGCTTTAAGCCAACTTTTTCACTCTCCTCTTTCACCTTCATCAAGAGGCTCTTTAGTTCTTCTTCACTTTCTGCCATAAGGGTGGTGTCATCCGCATATCTGAGGTTATTGATATTTCTCCCGGCAATCTTGATTCAAGTTTGTGTTTCTTCCACCCCAGCGTTTCTCATGATGTACTCTGCATATAAGTTAAATAAGCAGGGTGACAATATACAGCCTTGACATACTCCTTTTCCTATTTGGAACCAGGCTGTTGTTCCATGTCCAGTTCTAACTGTTGCTTCCTGACCTGCATACAGGTTTCTCAAGAGACAGGTCAGGTGGTCTGGTATTCCCATATCTTTCAGAATTTTCCACAGTTTATTGTGATCCACACAGACAAAGGCTTTGGCATAATCAGTAAAGCAGAAATAGATGTTTTTCTGGAACTCTCTTGCTTTTTCGATGATCCAGCAGCTATTGGCAATTTGATCTCTGGTTCCTCTGCCTTTTCTAAAACCAGCTTGAACATCTGGAAGTTCATGGTTCACATATTGCTGAAGCCTGGCTTGGAGAATTTTGAGCATTACTTTACTAGCATGTGAAACTATACTTTAATAAAAAAAAATTCTTCTCTGTAGACAAATTCACCCAGGGAGTTCACTGGCATTCCAATGGTTATCCAATTACCCGTGGCAATGCTGAGGGCATGGGTTCAATCCCAAGTCAGGAAACTAAGATTTCACATGCTGCACAGTGTGGCAAAAAAAAAAAAACCCTCATCTAACCTCCTCCCAACACTTCTAAGTCCATATTTCATTCAAGGAATACTGACACATTTCTGTTATATTAATACAACATTAAACAATACATGTAGAAAACTTTATAGATTTTCAAAGTGCATAAACAAAGCCAAATCAATCATTAAAGATGAGAATACCACATTATGTTGCATACAATAAAAGGAACAATAAGTAACTCTTAAAGAATAATGTAATATGGAAAAATATCCAATATTCATTATCCCCATGTTATATATGAGAAAACTGGGGTATTGAGACAGTAACAAACTTGCCCAACTTCTTGCTACTCATAAGTGATAGAGTCAGAATTCAAAACTAAGGCTACTCTTACCCTCTGTGACTTGTCTGGTGGCTTAGACAGTAAAGAGTCCACCTGCAATGAGGGAGACCTGGGTTCGATCCTTGGGGTGGGAAAATCCCCTGGAGGAGGAAATGGCAATCCACTCCAGTATTCTTGCCTGGAGAATCCCAGGGACAGAGGAGCCTGGCGGGCTACAGTCCATGGGGTCACAGAGTCAAACTCGACTGAACGATTAAGCATAGCACTCTAATCCTCTATACCAGTTCCATGTTTTTAGCTAACTTTTATAAATTTTACAAAGCAAAGAAGGCAGGTCCTAATATCCTGTGGATCCTTAGTGACAGATGGGGAAATACTGGGTCAGGTCTCCTGACTTTAAATCCACCATTTTCCTACTTTGGCCAGTGTACACACTGTGAGAAACTGATCTGCCTCATATACAGTTCAGAGAACAGAAGACTTTTTCCATGCTTTTCCTACAATTTGTGTCATGACTGTAGGAGTCAAGATTATTTTAACTTTTAAATATTTTTTTTCTCAGTTCAGTTCAGTTCAGTCGCTCAGTCGTGTCCGACTCTTTGTGACCCCATGAACCGCAGCACGCCAGGCCTCCCTGTCCATCACCAACTCCCTGAGTCCGGAAAACTAAGATCATGGCATCCGGTCCCATCACTTCATGGCAGATGGATGGGGAAACTGTGGAAACAGTGGCTGACTTTGTTTTTCTGGGCTCCAAAATCACTACAGATGGTGACTGCAGCCATGAAATTTTTTTTCTCAATGAGATAGCAAATGTGTGTTAAGTCGCTTCAGTAGTGTCCGACTATTTGCGACCCTATGGACTGTAGCCCACCAGGCTCTGTCCATGAGATTCTCCATACAGGAATACTGGAGTGGGTTGCCATTTTCTCCTGCAGAGGATTTTCCCAACCCCGGGATTAAACCTGACTCTCCTATGTATCCTGGACTGGCAGGCAGGTTCTTTACCACTAGTGCCACCTGGGAAGCCCTTTGATAGCAAATAGCTCTGTGTATTTAGGAAATTCTGGGAATGCTTTACTTTGCCACAAGACATAAACTGTTCTTTAACTAGGATGAATATTAATACTTAAAAGATTATACCAGCCCCAAACCATAAAATGGCAATTTATTTTAGTTTGTCTGAAATAACAATTATATTTGAAGTCATTTCTTTATTTACACTAGGCTTACTTAGTGTAAATGGAGCTCTATTTACAGAAATTCAATAAGATCCTGAAATTAGAAGTGCATGTGAATAAAACATTTAATTTGATACTGCTGTAACTTGATTAAATACACAAAGGGAGTTTGTGCATTAATTGAAGAAGCAGTGAAATATCACCTTTGGGAATGAACTTCAATTCCACTATGGTTCCTATATGAAATGATTCTGCTAGTATTGGCTAGGCTTCCAGTGATTAAATATTTATGGGGCAGGTTAGTTCACTAAATATAATATTTAACACGTATTCAGTTTGTTACCCTTTCCTCCAGTCCCTAGGGTGAAATTTTTCTTATCCTGGCATCTACTGGAAAATTATTCAAAAAAGCGAACAATTTAATTACTTCCTCCTCTTTACACCTTCCTCCTCCCCAATAAAAACACATACAGGGAAGAGCACGATTCAAAATGACTATCATGTTTGAAGTCATTGCTTCATTTTCCCTTAGCTGACATCTTGCATCGAATAAGTACAGCAATTTAATCAGTGGGAAGCAGAGATTCAGTATCAGCTGTTGGGATCATAGGTTTACTTAGCGCAAACAGAGCTTTCTGAGAACTCATCAGGGTCCCCTCAATTCTGTTCATCAAAATGTTTTACAGATTGCATCTTGTAAGTTACTGAAATTAAATAGTGTTTAGTTTTTATAGCACTTTCCCCACTCCTAACTAGTTGGAAGCAAATGAAAAATTAAGCCTCAGAACTACACCCCATCAGTAGGATTGCCATTTAGGACACAAAATTATGAACAGAATTTATTTGAGAAGTTACTGTGCTTTTAGGCAGACCTGTGAAGAATAATCAAAGGACAGACTCTAGGCTCCATAATACCTATCTGGTGATAGTATTCATTTATTCATTCAACAAATACATATTAATTATCTACTCTGTGACACTGTTGTAAATATTAGAGATATAGACACAAAAAAACTAAACAATATCCCTGGCTCTTGTGAAATTTACTGTGGTACTAATGTGCTTGAACTTGCTATTATTAGGAGGGAGTGGTTTCATGTTAGGTACTTGTAAGACTTTCAGATGTCTTATCTTTATCTCTTCAGTTCAGTTCAGTTGCTCAGTCATGTCCAACCCTTTGCAACCCCATGAATCGCAGCACACCAGGCCTCCCTGTCCATCACCAACTCCTGGAGTTTACCCAAACCCATGTCCATTGAGTCAGTGATGCCATTCAACCATCTCATCTTCTTTCGTCCCGTTCTCCTCCCGCCCCCAATCCTCCTCAGCATTAGGGTCTTTTCCAATGAGTCAACTCTTCACATGATGTGGCCAAAGTATTGGAGTTTCAGCTTCAACATCAGTCCTTCCAATGAACACCCAGGACTGATCTCCTTTAGGATGGACTGGTTGGATCTCCTTGCAGTCCAAGGGACTCTCAGAGTCTTCTCCAACACCACAGTTCAAAAGCATCAATTCTTCGGCACTCAGCTTTCTTTATAGTCCAACTCTCACATCCATACATGACCACTGGAAAAACCATAGGCTTGACTAGACGGACCTTTGTTGGCAAAGTAATGTCTCTGCTTTTCAATATGCTATCTAGGCTGGTCATAACCTTCCTTCCAAGGAGTAAGCGTCTTTTAATTTCGTAGCTGCAATCACCATCAGCAGTGATCTTGGAGCCCCCCCAAAAAAAGTCTGACACTGTTTCCACTGTTTCCCCATCTATTTCCCATGAAGTGATGGGACCAGATGCCATGATCTTAGTTTTCTGAACGTTGAGCTTTAAGCCAACTTTTTCACTCTCCTCTTTCACTTTCATCAAGAGGCTCTTTAGTTCTTCTTCACTTTCTGCCATAAGGGTGGTGTCATCTGCATATCTGAGGTTCTTGATATTTCTCCCGGAAATCTTGATTCCAGCTTGTGTTTCTTCCACCCCAGCATTTCTCATGATGTACTCTGCATAGAAGTTAAATAAACAGTGTGACAATATACAGCCTTGATGTACTCCTTTTCCTATTTGGAACCAGGCTGTTGTTCCATGTCCAGTTCTAACTGTTGCTTCCTGACCTGCATACAGGTTTCTCAAGAGACCGGTTAGATGGTCTGGTATTCCCATCTCTTTAAGAATATTCCACAGTTTATTGTGATCCACACAGTCAAAGGCTTTGGCATAGTCAATAATGCAGAAACAGATGTTTTTCTGGAACTCTCTTGCTTTTTCCATGATCCAGCGGATGTTGGCAATTTCATCTCTGGTTCCTCTGCCTTTTCTAAAACCAGCTTGAACATCTAGAAGTTCATGGTTCACGTATTGCTGAAGCCTGGCTTGGAGAATTTTGAGCATTACTTTACTAGCGTGTGAGATGAGTACAATTGTGCGGTAGTTTGAGCATTCTTTGGCATTGCCTTTCTTTGGGATTGGAATGAAAGGTGACCTTTTCCATTGCTGTGGCCACTGCTGAGTTTTCCAGATTTGCTGGCATATCGAATGCAGCACTTTCACAGCATCATCTTTTAGGATTTGAAATAGCTCAACTGGAATTCCATCACTCCACTAGCTTTGTTCGTAGTGATGCTTTCTAAGGCCTACTTGACTTCACATTCCAGGATGTCTGGCTCTAGGTGAGTGATCACACCATCGTGATTATCTGGGTTGTGAAGATCTTTTTTGTACAGTTCTTCTGCGTATTCTTGCCACCTCTTCTTTATCTCTTATGTGCCTTCAGTTCAGTTCAGTCACTCAGTCGTGTCTGACTCTTTGCGACCCCATGAATCGCAGCACGCCAGGCCTCCCTGTCCATCACCAACTCCCCGAGTTTACCCAAACCCGTGTCCATCGAGTCGGTGATGTCATCCAACCATCTCATCCACTGATCTCCAGTAGCATATTGGGCACCTACTGACTTGGGGAGTTCATCTTTCAGTGTCCTATCTTTTTGCCTTTTCATACTGTTCATGGGGTTCTCAAGGCAAGAATACTGAAGTGGTTTGCCATGCCCTTCTCCAGTGGACCACATTCTGTCAGACCTTTCCACCATGACCCATCCGTCTTGGGTGGCCCCATGTGGCATGGCTTAGTTTCATTGAGATAGACAAGGCTGTGGTCCGTGTGATCAGATTAGCTAGTTTTCTGTGATTATAGTTTCAGTGTGTCTGCCCTCTGATGTCTTAACCTCCTTTAAATTTCCATCTCTGTCATACATACCATCCAGGTATTTGTTACTGTTATCCATGGGTTCTCTGTTGCTAAATCCAATGGAACTAATCAAGTTATGCATGGAATGTAGTAAAAGGCAGTCAAATGAAATTTGCTCAGTCATGTCCAACTCTTTGCGACCCCATGGACTATATAGTCTATGAAATTCTCCAGGCCAGAATACTAGAGTGGGTAACCTTTCCCTTCTCCAGGGGATCTTCCCAACCCAGGGATCAAACCCAGATCTCCCACATTGTGGGTGGATTCTTTACCAGCTAAGCTATCAGGAGTCAAGTTACTGCTAATAATTCCAGTGCTACCAGGGATTGCCAAACAGTTTGACTTTCTTACCTCTTCAACACTCTTTAGCTTGAGATGAGTAGCGGCTTCATCTTTGGTGAGAAGAATGCAGTTCCAGGGAGACCATTCCACAGACTTATCCCATCTGACCATGACCAGATCATTGAGATCCTTCCAAGCACTGAGCACAGACTGGGATGCCCAGATGTTCTCTGTCAGGTACTGAATATCTTGTAGCTGCATGTCAAAACATATTTTTAAAATAATGTTTTATTCTAAACATAAAATTTCTTTAACATTATTATATTCCTTGAGAAAACAAATTGAGTGTATTTTTTAAAGGGAAACATTATTCATGAAGTTTTCAGCACACATGGTGGTGGTGGTGGTTTAGTCACTAAGCTGTGTCTGACTCTTGGGATCCCATGGACTTAACCCGCCAGGCTCCTCTGTCCATTGAAATCTTCAGGCAACAGTACTGGAGGGGGTCACCATTTCCTTCTCCAGGGGATCTTCCTGATCCAGAGATCAAACCCAGGCCTGCTGCATTGCAGGAGATCTTCTGCATTGTAGGCAGATTATTTACCAACTGAGCCACCATGGAAGCCTTTCAGTGCCCATGTGTGTGCTGTGCTTAGTCGCTCAGTTGTATCTGACTCTTTGTGACCTCATGGACTGTATAGTCTATGAAATTCTCCAGGCCAGAATACTGGAGTGGGTTGCCATGCCCTCCTCCAGGGGATCTTCCCAACCCAGGGATCGAACCCAGGCCTCCTGCATTGCAGGCGGATTCTTTACCAGCTGAGTCACCAGGGAAGCCCAAGAATACGAGAGTGGGTAGCCTATCTTTCTCCAGGGAATCTTCCCAACCAGAGAATCGAACCAGGGTCTCCTGCAATGCAGGTGGATTCTTTACCACTGAGCTACCAGGGAAGCCTCATCTCTGCTCACTCTGCCCAAACTGTTACCAGTCTCACAGTCATGACTGCATCCAGAGAAAGCAGTGTGTATTTCTTCCAACATGCTAATTTTACCTTACATTTATATGGTATTAAGTACTTTCTAAACTTCATTAGTAACTTTCAGCTTATCCTCAGGGTTACTTGCAGATCATTTTATTCCCATTTTAGAAATCAGGAAATTAAGATGTGAAAAAGAATAAGCAATTCATTTAGTGTTATTAAAAACTTAATTGTTTTAGTGAAAAAAAGAGAGGGAAAGGGAAGAAATGAAATAACTGCTTATAAACTTTTTAAAAATTTAAACCATATTAGCTACAGCTCTTGAAATGACTTTTTATCACAAGAACTGCATGTATAAACTCAGGCCTGCCAGAGGGGCAAGCTTCAGAAAGAATAAACACAGGAAGAAGAACCATTATTTTAAAAGGCTTGGATGGGAAAGCAGAAATCTTTTCTGTAAAATCAATGAACAGGTTTCATCCATGATTGGCAACATTCACTCATCATACCTGTATCAGGAAAGCAATTTCAGAATCATCTTCATAATCAGCTTCTGAACAGTAGAGCCGTTGAAGTAAACATTTGTACTTCAAATATGATTCTCGTTTTCGACTCTCATTGTCAAGCTGAATGCATTGATGACATCGGTAAACGCGGTGCGAGGTGGATGATACAGGAAACTCTGCAGAAGGCAAATACAGCCGGCAACAGTTGCAAAAGTAAATTTTCTTATAGAGCTTCAATGGGTCCTGGGGGACCTAAACAATTAAAAAAAAAAGAAAGAAAGAAAAGTTTAATAGCCAGGCCAAATGTTAAGGGCTAACTTATCTTAGAGTGAGATAAACAGTTGGTTAATTTTAAAGTTATATTTTCCCCTAACTTCCTACTCTATGCAAAATTTAAATTTCAAGTAGTATTCATTCACTCTGTCAAAATGTTAAGAATGTATTGTTCATCAACTTTTAGATACATGTGGTAAAAACACCTAGAAAATTAACTGGCTGAAAAAAATGAGTAGGTAGAGGCTTTGAGTTGCAATAGTAAGAAAACCTTCCAAAAAGAAGGGAAAAAAAAGTCCTTTGACACTTATTTTTAAGAAGAATTTAGACTTTTGATGCTATTCTGTATTAATTTTTCTTACAGGCAATAGATAAATTCATATATAAATAAAAGCCCACTAAAACAAGTGTTTGCATTTCATTCCAACTTCACACTAAATTTGGGTTGGCTCATTCATCAGTGTTCAAACTTTGAAACTCTGCATTATATAGTAGTTCTATTTCTAGTTTTTTAAGGAACCTCCACAATGGCGGTACAAATTTACATTTCCACTAACAGTACACAAGGATTCCTTTTTTTCCACATCCTTGCCAATACTTGTTATCTTCTGTTATTTTAATAATAGACATTTTAACATTGGGGGGTAATATTTCATTGTGGTTTTGATTTGCATTTCTCTGATGATTAGTGATGAGTGACAATTTTTCATATACATGTTAACTATTTGTATGTCTTCTTCAGGAAAATGTTTATTCAGGTCCTTTGCCCATTTTTAAATTGGATTAAAATTATTTTGCTATTGAGTTGTAAGAGTTGTTTTAGATATTACCTCATCTGATACATTAATTAAAAGTACTCTTACTCAAAGATGCTATCATCTGAATCTTCTTTTTTCTGGTGGAAGGTCTTATACTTATTATATTTTTTAAGTATTGAAATATATAGTTGATGTACAATATTATGTTAGTTTCAGATGTTCTACACAATGATTTGACAAAATGATTTGGTGAGAACTGCCAATACCATGTTGAATAAAAGTGGCAAGAGTGGGCATCCTTTTCTTGTTCCTGATCATACAGGAAATGGTTTCAGCTTTCTACTACAGAGCATTATGTTGGCTGTAGCTTTGTCATATATGGCCTTTATTATGTTGAGATGTGTTCCCTCTATATCCGCTTTGTTGAGAAATTTTAATCACAAATAAACAGTGAAGACTGTCAAAGCTTTTTCTGCATATATTGAGATGATCATATAATTTTTATTCTGCAATTTGTTAATGTGGTATATGATACTGATGTGCAGTGTTGAAATATTCTTGCATCCCAGAGATGTCTCTCTTGATTACGGTGCATGATCCTTTTAGTGTGTTGTTGAATTCAGTTTGCTAACGTTTTGTTGAGGACTTATGCGTGTATGTTCATCAGTGATATTTGTGTGTAATTTTCTGTGATGTCTTTGTCTGGCTTCAGTGTCATGGTGATGCTGGCCTCAAAGAATGAGTTTGGAAATATTCTTTCCTCTTCAGCTTTTTGGAGTAGTTTGGGAAGGATAAATGCTAGTTCCTCTTTAAATGTTTAGTACCATTTCCTGTGAAGCAGTCTGGTCATGAGCTTTTGTTTGTTGGGAATTTTTGATTACTGATTCAATTTCATTACTGGTAATTGGTCTGTTCACTATTTCTATTTCTTCCAGATTCACTCTTGGGAGACTGTATATTTGTAAGAATTGATCTATCTCTTCTACTTTGTCCACTTTATTGGTGTATAAACTGTTCATAGTAATCTCTTATGATCCTCTGTATTTCTGTAGTGTTGACTGTAACTTTATTTCCTTTTTTATTTCTGATTTTATTGACTTGGTACCTCTATTTTTCTTGATAAGTCTGTCTAAAGGTTAATCAATTTTGTTTGTCTTTTCAAAGAACCAGCTCTTAGTTTTATTGATATTAATCTCTATTTTATTTATTTCTGCTCTGATCTGTATTATTTCTTTCCTTCTACTCATTGTGTGTTTTGTTTGTTCTTTTTTTCTAGTTCGCATAGGTGTAATGTCAGGTGGCTTATTCTGCAATTCTTCTTATTTCCTGAAGTAGGTTTGTATCACTTTCCCTCCCTTCACTCTCAGTCTGTCTGTTTCTTTAGATCTGAAGAAAGTCTCCTGTAGGCAACATATACATGGCTCTTGTATTTTTTTTTATCCATTCAGCCATTCTGTGTCTTTTATTTGGAGCATTTAGTCCATTTACATTTAAAGAAATTGTTGATAGGGATGTACTTAAAGCCATTTTGTTTATTGTTTTCTGGTTGGTTTATAGTTTTTTATTATTGTTTTTGTTGCTCTTTTCTTCTTTTGTTTTCTTCTTATGATTTGATGACTTTCCTTAGTGTTATGTTTGGATTTTCTCTTTTGTGTGTATATCTATTACAGGTTTTTGGTTTGTGGTTACCATGAGGTTAATATACAACAACATATATTATTTTTAAGCTGATGTTCCCTTAAGTTCAAACATGTTTTAATATCCCTGTATTTTTATTCCACCAGCCACCACTGCCATTTTTAATATTTCTGACATTATAGTTTACATCTTTTGTTTTTTGTATCCCTTACTTACTTATTGTGGACAGATGATTTTACTACTTTTGTCTTTTAACCTTCCTACTAACTGTCTAAGTGGTTGATCTATTACCTTTACTGTACATTTGCCTTTACTATAAGATCTTTGCTTTCATAATTTTCTTATTTCTAGCTGTAGTCCTTTCTGCTTAGAGTAGTCCTTTAAAATTTCTTGTACAGGTGATTTAGTGATGCTGAATTATTTAAGCTTTGGTTGTTAATAAAACTCTATCTCCCTTTCAAATCTGAATGATAGCCTTGCCAGGTAGAGTATTCTTGATGGTAGTTTTTTTTTCCCCCTTTTCTCACTTTGACTACATTATGCCAATCTTTTCTGGCCTGCAAAGTTTCTGTTGAAAAATCAGCTGATAGTCTTAAGAGTGTCCTTATATACTACTAGTTGCTTTTCTCTTTTTCTTTTGAATGGAATCTTTTTTTTTTTTTGAGCAGTAGGTCTCAACAGTGTGCTTAAAATATTAACATTAACTAAACCATGGTTGGGAAGAGACCTGCTGTTATATACACTATGTTCCATTTACAGAGCACAGGCAGAATAGCTTGGTAATAAATCTTAAGGGCCCTAGTATTTTCAGAATAGTAAATGAGCACTGGCTTCAACTTAAAGTCACCAGCTGCATTAGCCCCTAACAAGAGAGTCAGTCTGTCCATTAAGGCTTTGAAGCTAAGAATTAGACTTCTCTCCAGCTATGAAAGTCCTAGATATCACCTTCTTCCAGTATAAGGCCATTTCATCTATACTAAAAATCTATTGTGTAGTGTAGCCATCTTCATTAATTATCTTGGCAAGATCTTCTGGATAACTTGTTGCTTCTACAGCAGCACTTGGACGTTTATGTTATGGAGAGCTTCTTTCCCTAAATCTCATGAACCAACCGCTGTGAGCTTCAAACTGTTCTCCTGCAGCTTTCTTACCTCTCTCAGCCTTCAAGAAAACGAAGAGCATTAGCGCCTTGCTCTGGACCAAGCTTTGGCTTATGGAAATGTTATGGTAGGTCTGATCTTCTATCCAGACCACTCAAACTCTCCATACCAGCAACAGGGCTGTTCCAATTTCTTATCACTCATGTGTTCACTGGAGTAGCACTTTTAATTTCCTTCAAGAACTTGTCCTTTGCATTCACAAGCTGGCTACCTGGTGCAAGAGGCTTAGCTTTTGGCCTGTTCTCATTAAGTTTAATCATTTCCAGCTTTTGATTTAAAGGGAGAGGTGTGCAACTCTTCTTTTCACTTAAATCCTTAGAGGCTTTTGTAAGGTTATTAAATTGCCTAATTTCAATAATGTCGTGTCTCAAGGAATAGGGGTTGTCTGAGGAGAGGAAGAGAGAAGGAAGCACCACCAGTTGGTAGAGCAGTCAGAATATACACATCAATTAAATCTGCTGTCTTATATGGGCAAGGTTTATGATGTCCCCAAACAATTAAAATAGCAGTATCAAAGATCAATGACCAGAAATCACTGTAACAAACATGATAAACATGAGAATGTCTGAAACATTCTAAGAATTACCAAAATGTGACAGAGTGACACAAAATGAGCAAAAGCTGTTGGAAAAATTGTGCCAATAGATTTGCTCAATGAAGGGTTGCCACAATCTTCAATTTATTTAAAAAAAAAAAAGAAAGAAAGAAAGAAAGAAAAACAGCATCTGCAAAGTTCAATAAAGTGAAGTGCAATAAAACATGGTATGCTTGTACATATCATATGATTCCATTTATAGGACAGGGTTAGGTATAACTACAGAAATAAAGCGCTGAACAGTGTTTGCCAAGGGTTAGGCATCCAGGGGAAGGGCTGATTACAAAGTAGCAGAATGAGGGAATTTCAGGGAGGTGAAAAGACTATTTTATCTTGATTGTGCTGTTGGCTGTTGGTCACACAACACTGCATTTGTCAAAACTTATCAAAAATATTGGATTTTACCAAAGGTAAATTTAAAAAGTGAATAAAATGGTATAATGTTATGTGAATGTATAGAACATTGAATTCTATTATACTACTGCAAGCATATGAAAATTGTGTAAGTCCATAGAAGACTAAAAGGTAGCTTGGAAAAATAGAACAATGGTAAAGAATTTGATGATCAACTTTTCTCTTGAACTATTGTTATATTTTAAAGTTCTCTGGCAATATAATTAAGTTTCAAAAATTCATTAAAAGAAAGAATATAAAAATTAAACAATTTTACTTTTTATAAAAGTTTCTGCTGAAATTTTTGCTTATGTTAAGCAAAATAGATGTTTGGTCAGCTTCTTAAATAGATTATCACTCTAAAAATAATCATTGGAACAATACCATTCATGTTTCAAACTCTTTAATAAGCCCCTCAAAAAATTTACTAAAGGTGTTTTAAATAGTCTTACAAAGTAAGAAGGCAAAGTTTTTAGAAAGAAAAATCTCCAAAGACAGCTAAGCATATTGGAGTTGGAAAAAGCAAGTTAATTCAAATACATACTACATTTGAAGTTCTTGAAGGATATCTACATGAATCAGTTCAGTAATAATTATAACTATGTGGTAAGTATTATAAAGGAACACAAAGGTGCATGTAAAATCTCAGAAATGAAGAGTTTAACTCTCTCTGAGGCCCAATGAAGAAGAGTACATGTGAACTGAGTCCTAAAAAATAAAGAGGAGCTGGCTGGGTAAAGTCAGGGACAACATTCCAGGTGGAAGCAACAGAACATGCAAACGCTTGAAGGTGTGAGAGACTGTGAGGTATTCAATATAGTACAGTATTCAACTGGACGCTTGATCCAGAGAGTAGGAGAGAATTCAAGGTTGGAAATACAAACAGAAAACGTTAAATGGTTCATTTATCAACATAAAAAATATCATTCAAAGAAATTTTTATTGATAAGATGATCTTCAAGTGGACCCCTAGTAAAGTACTAAAACAAAATTTGAATATACCTCATTTTACGATAGCATAGAATTCTAATAAAGGAATACGGGGGGGAAAAGGTATTATACCTTAAGGTGTCTTGCAACTTCTGGATTAAATAGAGGTGTTTTGATGTAATGAAAAAAGAGTGTTGCAATCCTTTTTCTGAGTCCTTCAAGATTCTGATGTTTGACTCCTCTCATCATAAGGTCAACCTCCCTGTCAATCAATTCTAGGATTTCCTGAGTCAGTTTACACTCATGTTCCTGTGTAAAATACACACACATATTTTGTATAGAATATTAAATATCATCAAGTTAGTTTTTCAAGTTATGACCAAACAAGCTAAAAACTAGATTCCAAAAGTCATGAACCATTGCTAATATAAGTATAGATGAAAGTGAAAATGAAAGCTGCTCAGTCGTGTCCAACTCTTTGAAACCCCATGGATAGTCCATGGAATTCTCCAGGCCAGAATACTGCAGTGGGTAGCTGTTCCCTTCTCCAGGGGATCTTCCCAACCCAGGAATTGAACCCAGGTCTCTCACATTGCAGATGGATTCTTTATCAGCTGAACCACCAGGAAATCCCATAAGTATAGATGGATACTACTAATTTGGAAAAAAAAATTGACATTATCTAGTAGAATTTAAGATATCCATAATCTACAACCCAACAATTCTACTCAAGTGCTTTAAAGAAATGTGCATGGAGTCTTTGTTCAAACCAGTTCAAAATCAGAAATAACCAAATATCCATAAATAAATTGATTACATAAATAAGTGAAAAAGTAGGTGGCTCAGATGGTAAAGAATCCACCTACAATACAGTAGACCCAGGTTCAATTCCTGGGTCAGGAAGATCCCATGGAGAAGGAAATGAATACCCATTCCAGTTTTCTTGCATGGAGAATTCCATGAACAGAGAAGCCTGGTGGGCTACAGTCCATGGGTTCACAACGAGTCAGACACAACTGAGTGAATGTAAGCGATTAACACTTTTGGTTTATACAATTAAGTATTATCTAATATACAGAAATGAATTAACTAGAGCTATATACAGTAACAAATTTAAATCTTACAAATTAATGTTTAGCAAATGAAGCAAGGCACAAAATAATACTTACTGTCTCATTCCATTTAAATAAAATTCAAAAATAAGCAACACTACAGTATATTTCTTAGAGATGTATCAGTTCAGTTCAGTCACTCAGTCGTGTTCGGCTCTTTGCAACCCCATGGGCTCCTTTTCCTATTTGGAAGCAGTCTGTTGTTCCTTGTCCAGTTCTAACTTTTGCTTCCTGACCTGCATACAGGTTTCTCAAGAGGCAGGTCAGGTGGTCTGGTATTCCTATCTCCTTCATAATTTTCCACAGTTTATTGTGATCCAAACAGTCAGTGGCTTTGGCATAGTCAATAAAGCAGAAATAGATATTTCTCTGGAACTCTCTTGCTTTTTCGATGATCCAGCGGATGTTTGCATTTTGATTTCTTGTTCCTCTGCCTTTTCTAAAACCAGCTTGAACATCTGAAAGTTCATGGTTCACATATTGCTGAAGCCTGGCTTGTAGAATTTTGAGCATTACTTTACTAGTGTGTGAGATGAGTGCAACTGTGCCGTAGTTTGAGCATTCTTTGGCATTGCCTTTCTTTGGGACTGGAATGAAAACTGACCTTTTCCACTCCTGTGGCCACTGCTGAGTTTTCCAGATTTGCTGGCATACTGAGTGCAGCACTTTCACAGCATCATTTTTTTAGGATTTGAAATAGCTCAACTGGAATTCCATCACCTCCACTAGCTTTGTTCGAAGTGATGCTTCTTAAGGCCCACTTGACTTCACATTCCAGGATGTCTGGTTCTAGGTGAGTAATCAAACCATTGTGATTATCTGGGTAATGAAGATCTTTTTTGTACAGTTCTGTATAGTCTTGCCACCTCTTCTTAATATCTTCTGCTTCTGTTAGGTCTATACCATTTCTGTCCTTTATCGAGCCCATCTTTGCATGAAATGTTCCCTTGGTATCTCTAGTTTTCTTGAAGAGATCTCTAGTCTTTCCCGTTCTGTTGTTTGGTAACTATGAAGAAAAATCAAGGAAATGACTACCATGAAAAGTAAGTATGGGACTTCTCTGGTGGTCCAGTGGTTGAGAATCCGCCTGCCAATGCAGGGGACACTGGCTTGATCCTTGGTCCAGACAGATTCCACAAATTGTAGGACAAGTACGCCCACACACTTAGAGCCTGTGTTCCTCAACAAAAGAAGTCACTGTAATGAGAAGCCTGCACACCTTAACTAGAGAGTATCCCCTGCTTGCCACAACTAGAGAAAGCCTGCGTGCAACAACAAAGATCCAGAGCAACTATAAATAAATAAACAAAATTTTTTTAAAAAAAAGAAAAAGAAAGCATGGTAATTACTTTTAGAGGATGAGAAGGTAAATTTAAAATATGAAGAGAAAGGGAGATGCTGACAAAGTCCTGTTTTGGGCCCAGGGGGGTGGCAACAGGGTTGGTAGTTTTACATTTGCACATATATACTTTATATGTTTATTTCTGTATATTTATATAATTCACAATCATTTTAAATAAAATAATTGAAATGATTGAATAAGAAAGGCCAATTAAGAGTTAAATGATTAAAGTAGAAGTATTTAGAAGTAATAAAATAGAATTAAGTTGCTCCAACTTCTCAAGAGGGACTACAAGAAACATAGTTTGAATGAAGGAATCAGAAGGTAAAGTCAGTAATTATAAATTAATGCTCTTCTGTTCTTTCTAATGCATACTTAGTATGGCTAATAAAAGGATCTGCATTGGTGGTCTTTGAGAGCACATTACAGTGACCTGGAATGATTTTAAAAAATCTTAACATTGCCATCACACTTGAGGATCTGATTGACCTGTTCTGAAATGGGGTCTAGATATAATTCCTATTAATTTATTCTCATATTCTCTCTCCCCATTTCTCTATGCAACTCTTTATCTCTTTCAAGCTGTCCAGATGATTCTAATGTATATTCAAGTTCAAGATTCACTGGTCTGTATGAGCAATTGTCATCAAAATAATACTTCTTATTTGTTGAGGGCTCCCTATTTGTAAACATTGTAACATACAAATTATATATTTTATTTATATTGTATATACAGATGTATGTATAAGTATATACACAGGTATATATTTATATCCTCATAGCAACTAATTTTACAGATAACAATATTTTCAGAAATATTCAATAAGTTATCTAAGGTTGTACAGCCACGATAACTAGAATCAGAATTAAAGTAATGCTTAAAGGCCTTGATCCTCCATCAAATATCGTTCAGTAAATGTATATGTGGTTATGTTAAATGTATTAAGATATGCACAATTTATCTTTTATGAGTCTATCCTCTGACTCTTTTAATTAACCAGCTAATGGTCCTAATTACATCAGGTAAGAGGATTTTTACTGTACTCCCTATCTGAATTCTCTTTTTTCCAATCTGGTCTTTTTATTGCCCTCTAGAGATATCATGTTTATTTCCTACCTCTGAACCTACTGCTTCTCCTTCTCCTTCTATCTATCTCTAACTTCAAAGGCATAGTTACGAGACACACATCTCTGAAAAGGCACCCAATACCTAATTGAGTTCATGCCTTTGCTTTCAAGATGGGCAGTAATGTGAGAGAACTATGGAGACTGACCTTCCAATCAGAACCATTTACTCAACTACTTAATGTGCCTTAAATCAATAACTGATAAGGAAAAAGAAATAAAAATATTTATAAAAATGCTGCTTTAAAATGGATAAAAATAAAATTTTCATCACAAGTATCAAAATATATAGACAGTAATTGCTGTTTTATTATTAATCTCATGCTATATATATCTGCATTCATTTCAAAGAGAGATACATTTATATTTAGACTATTCAGTGTGATATTTACATTAGTATGTATCATAATATATAGTTTGAGAATTTCTAGATAAATACTAATGCATAAACCATATCCCCCCCCCAAATTGTACCCAAATGATATATTGTTGACAAAATAAAATTAATAATTTATTATCTTTATAATTACTTAATAGAAAACATCTTATTTATTTTAGTATTCAATATTTTTACTGATGACATGACACCCAAAAACTAAGAGAAAGTTAATGTACCTTTACTGTATGTTTAAGTGTTAAGAGTACATCCAGCCTCTCATCTTGAGAGACATTCTTCAGCATGATGCAGTTATAGATGTTTTGCAGCTCTCTGGCTCTGATGGTAAATTGTGTATCCATCTCAATTATTTTGCCATCAAATCTTCTCCATGTCTTTGGAGCTGAACACTTAAAAATAATATTATGTTTATAACTATCAGTTAATTAAAGTTTCAAAAATAATTTTTTTAATAAATTTATTTATTTTAGTTGGGGGCTAATTACTTTACAATATTGTAGTGGTTTTTGCCATACACTGACATGAATCAGCCATGGGTTTACATGTGTTCCCCATCCTGAACCCCCTCAAAAATAATTTTGTTCCATCTACTGTAAGTTAACCTTATTATCAGGTGATTTATGAATAAAAATATCACTAAAACTTTGTTGTTCAGTCACTAAGTCGGCTCTTACTAGAAGATTAATGAAAGAATTTGTAGACCATGGGAAAGTAAAACATTTTAGGGGAAAAAATATCAGAGAGCTTCAGTCTACAGAAGTGCAAATATTTTCTCAAGATTCAGAATTTGCTACTAATTTGTACTAACTAGTATGATCGCTGGGTTTCCCTGGTGGCTCAGTGGTAAAGAATCCACCTGCTAATGTCAGAGACACAGAGGCTCAGGTTCGATCCCTGGGTCCGGAAGATGCCGTGGAGGAGGAAATGGCAACCCACACTAGTACTCATGCCTAGGAAATGCCATCGACAGAGCAGCCTGTGGGCTACAGTCCACAGGGTTGCAAAAGGGTTGGATGCAACTGAGCGACTAAACAACAACAGCAAAGGATGATGGTTAGCTTGATGGATTTATGAAATAACTCATTACCCCCTTGGGAAAAAACATGCTATTTAGAATGCTAAAAAAATAATCGACTTAGTTCAATTATATTGAATTGGATGAATGCGCCTTGACAATTGAGAACAACTTTGGGGGAACAATTGTTACAATCCTCAGTGTGTCAGACCTACAACTATAGTGAAATGGAACTCAGTTATAGTTCTGTTTCCCATAAAAATAAATCCATAACAAGTTCACAGTTCTTCACAAAGCAGATGTCCACAGTAAAACATCTGTATTTAGCTACCTTAGCAGTGCTTTGGCCCCTGCCTCCCTGATGATCGGTAAGATTCTCACTTTCTATTTCCAGATCTGGCTTGGTGCATCCCAACCTAGCCCACCTCCTGAACTGAGGGTCAAAGATGCAGTTAACTTGCCCTGAAGCTCATATAGGGAGTCCCACTCTAAGAATTCAGAGACGGAAAATAGTGAGTCCTCTGCTGACTCAGGACAACAGAACATTTAAAGACTGCTTGCCAGCGCTTTTGTTCCCTACTGCCAAGAATACCAAAACTTTAAGAGATTTGTTGACCTAGAAAGAGCACAGTGAAAACTCAGTGACTCTTCTACTTTAAGGTATAAAGCTGCTGAGTTTCTTTCCCTGATTATAATTTATCAAAAAAGGTGACTATGTTGATCATGACTTCTAACCGTTCAATGCTGTATTTTTTGTAGACTGGTAATTTGAGGCTTGGGAGACCTGTAGTTCAATTTATGCCATACTTGAAAGCATTTAAATTTCAGATTTGATACAATTTAAAGCTTAAATAGATGCTCACATATTGGAACAAATCATCAGAAATGTAGAATAGCCAGATAGAGAAACTATACAAGCCTGTATTTATTTAGTATGACAACAGTATGAGGAATTCTTAGTTACAGTCTCAATTTACCTTTTTTTTACATTTCATATTAGCTCAATTACATTGAAACCTACCAAACTACTATTTAACAACAAATGTATTTGATATGTTTTCAAAGTAATGGCATCATTTTCTGATCAAAGGTAATGTGGATGTTGCACAGAGCTAGGAATCTTCATCAGAAACTTAAGATCCTCAGCTCTAGTTTTAATCTAGCAAATGAAAAGCTGCCGCTCTCTGATTAATGTCTATTTTTAGAGCATAAATCTAATATTAAATAATGAATGTTAATTATCAGACTGATAGAATTAATAAGATTTATTAAGATTATATGGGGGAGATAGCTCAATAAAAAATATTTTATGATTTAATTATTATCACTTAAAATATCATTTTAAAATATATTGTTTTCATGGATATACTCTTGTTTGGGATAGATCTCAGAGTGTTATTGAAATCTAATATTTATTGCAAAGCTCTTTTTGAAACTTCTAAGGAATAAGCAATCTTAGGCTACATTTCATATCAGTTCAGTTCAGTTCAGTCGCTCAGTCGTGTCCGACTCTTTGCGACCCCATGAATTGCAGCACGCCAGGCCTCTCTGTCCATCACCAACTCCCGCAGTCTACCCAAACCCATGTCCATCGAGTCTAGCAATCTTCTAAAGTCTAAAGCCTTAATCTGCAGAGTTTTCCTCAGGGAAATGCTATTAAATGTAATTTCTTCTCTTTTCTTCAAGTAATGTGGACAATACCTTCAACTCTGCAGGCTGATAAGTTATTTCACCTGTAATAATCCAAGTACAATAACCTTTTAATGAAATGCTTAGTTCATCTACTCTATTGTGGTTCTTCTCAGATTTAAATCTACCTTTCCTCCAAGTTCTTGGTCCCATCTAAGATACTACGATATAGTAATACCCTGTATTTTTTCCAAATATATTCAACATCAAATCCTTTCTACCCTTCAATTTTTAACTTAAATCCTAACTTTTTTGTAAAGATTATTAACTACTATGGTATGAAATCACTGAAATCACTATTATCCAAAGTTCTATTGTATTTGTTAAAAACAAACACACACACAGAATATGCAGTATCTATATTTCAATGACTCAGGGCAATGCAATTTGGGTCCAAATAGTTCTATAATTATTTTGTTTGCTAATTCTATTTCTCCTTACAGATTATAAGAAATAAATTTCTTATGTAGTTTTATGTATTTCACAGGGCCTACAGTATTCATTCTTTCATTCAGGAAATATTTACTGTGTTTACTGTATATTGTTCCATGTACTAGGTAGCAAGTAGATAAATTCCAATTTCCTGAACTGCAATCTAAGGGTGTAGAAAAATTAAAAAATAATTGAAATAAAAGTTGATTATGCTTCTGATGCAGGTAAACAGGTAACTTCAAGTTGATATAAAGCACTTAACTGGTGGAAAGAAAATAATACCTAAGATAAAACTGAAGAATAACTAAGAATTAGCCAGATTAAAAGTAAACTGAGTGATACAATCAAAGAGTCCTGGATTCAAAGTTTGAGTTCCCTAGTGTGAGCACTGAAAATATATTTAAAAAAAAATCTGTTTGGCAAAGTTGTTTTGATACTTGGATATATTTCTGTCAACACGGATAACGTGGTCTTCAAGTCTAAGCATTTTTGATTTCCATCTTTAATGTATTTTTTTTATTACTCCGATGCAGGAAAATGTCAACTTTGCTTACTTCTCTTTTCTCTTCTTTTTTTTTTTTTCTTTGAATGCTGTGGCTGTAATAACAGATGTACAATAGTAATGTTCTTAAATTGCTTCAGAAAACAAGAGCATAATAAATTCCATTTAGGTGCCAACAGAGGAGACAGCACAGATTCTGGGGGAGAGAAACAGAAGGACAGCGGGAAGACACACTTTGAGGACGGAAAGGTGGTGAGATAACGAAAACCTTGAGAGCAGCAAGCTTCCACCAAAGAGAAGAAATGGCTGCACTATGAGAGGAAGTCTTTTCTTTCCCCTAAATTAATACTCTAGTCCCTCAGGGCACAAATTAAGAATAACACTAACCCCCAGAGCTACTGGGTAGTGATCAACTTTTCTTTTACACAGCCAAGGGATTTTGTTCATCCACAGAGGACACCCCTGCGTACTGTGGTGCTCAGAGAGAGGCAAGAGCTGGCTGCATTTTTCCATCCCATTAGCTGCTGGCCACCTGAGTGAGGAGAAAAACAAAACTAAATGACACAGTTAACACAGAATGCAGTTTTTTAGCTTGTGATTGTGAGACATGGTATGTGAATCAAAGAGATTCAAAGAAATAAATGGCCTTGACCCCAGGGAAAACCTCTTGCAGAAATTCAAATTCAAATTGTCTCTTTACACAGTTTGGGTAAGCAGCACCCAAGATATATTAGAAACTGGTTGATGATTTTTCTTTAAAGTTTCTTGACCTGAATTTCTTCACCTCTGTCAATTTGTGAGTTTTTAACATTTGATAACCTGTGGCTGTCAATGTTTGATAGGATAAAATTAGACTATTTAAATAATGCTTCAAAAATCTTAAAGGGTTAAATAGATTAACCCTTTTATGGAGAATATAGGCTTAGCATAGAATCCCTAATAACTGATTAGTTCAGTGCTTTTACTGGACTAATGCAAAACAATAATCATTCATTACTCAAGAGAAATTCTGTGTCCTCAATAAAATATAAATATTAATTCAATACACTACATAATACTTAGACACATTGAAATTAAACTAAAACTGAACCATGAAATTTTATTTTCCAAAGTTATTTCCAAATTATAAGAAAGTAAATATTCTCTTTATGTATCCATATGTTACGGCACTAAGTGAAGTGAAGTTGCTCAGTCGTGTCCGACTCTTTGCAATCCCATGGACTGTAGCCTACCAGGCACCTCCATCCATGGGATTTTCCAGGCAATAGTACTGGAGTGGGTTGCCATTTCCTTCTCCAGGGGATCTTCCCGACCCAGGGATCAAACCTGGGTCTCCCGCATTGTAGACAGACGCTTTACCGTCTGAGACACCAGGGAAGTCCTTTATGGCACTAAATGTGGATCTTAAAATCCGCATTGTTAGTATTCTCATTTCAAAAAACTCTGACCTGGTCTAGCCTTAAGGATTAATTCAAGCTATTTTTTTTCTTAGCAATCAAAAAAACCTGTAGAATAAGTTACTTCAAGTTTTATGAAATCAGTGCTGACTCCTCCTGAATACTTATTAGAGACATTTCCAGGCATGGGTAGGGTGGGGTGGGAAGAGGCAGACAGGCATGAAAAGGAAGAGAACTGGTATCAGAATTTATAACAAAGGACTAACTATAAAATCTACCTTAGTTGTTTTCTATGATGGTCATTACAGCACCATATACAAAAAGGTAATTTAAATTAATTTTGTATTAGAGTAACAAAGATTTCACAATTTACTATAGGAGGTTAAAAGCAGGCCAAAAGCCACCATTAGTCAATATTTTTAGAGAATGGATGAATTATGTTATCCCATTGAATGAGGACTGACTTCAAGTGTAGTTGTTCCAGTCCATGGTTGTGTTCGTCTTGTCCTATGTAACATTTTGGTCAAAACTGAGGTAAAATTCTTTTATATCAGCTAAAACGTCCATTTCTTCTGAGTCTTAGCCTGAAGATCGGTGAGATTAAATGATTTATCAGCTGGGGTAACCATAGGTTCAGAACCCCAATTCTAAAACCTCCAACCCACAAAAAACCTTTTTTGTGATTTCTATAAGTTCTTGTGGTCAACTTTTTCATCCTTTTTGCAATCTCCTGATCTTGCACCTTTGTGTGTTGCCTTGAATCAGTCTGGATGTTAAGGCTTAGTCATTTCTCTTGTTCCTTTTCCTCTCACCGAAAAAAAAAAAAAAAAAAAAAAAGAATCCTCTTGCACTAAATATTTCAATTAGCTGGTGATATAATTAATGAAATTACAGAAGCCACACTGCCCCACTGACTTCTAACTGTGTCCTCCCCTTCCTATCTTCCCAGCAACACTCAAAGACCTCCATGTTTCTGGCACAATTGCCTGGCAATTCTTCCTATACTCAGCATCATTCAGGGTCTCATATTTCACCCCAAAACTAATCAATGTATTTACCAAAAAAAAAAAAAAAAAAAAAAAAACATAACAAACAACAACAAAATAACATCTTCTTCACAGGAATTCTCATGAACAAAATGTCCCCATCTCATCTTTTTTGGAGAAATTTAAAGAACTTCTTAGCTATACTTCACAACAGAAGTAACCATCATCAACTGGCTCCAGAAGCACTTTTATATGTTGGGACTTGATCTCCGTTTGGACTCTCTATACTTGAAAACATGTTTAGAGATTTTGCTAGACATGAAGTTGGAAGTTGGAGGTGGGGTGAGGGGTATAAAGGCATAATGAAGAATAAATATTGTGTAAGTATTTACAACAAGAATTTAAAATAGCCTAAAGGAAACAAAGCAGCAGATAAAGCACAAGCAGGAAATCCTGCACAGGGTTCAGTCTTAAATAAGGCAGGTAAGTGTCACCCCCGTCCCAGTCCACTGGCACCTCAGAGGCCTCCAGCTCCTTCTTGAGCCCTGGGTTCATGCTGTCCTCTTAGAGTTAACAATCAGGTACATAAGGAACACATCATTACCCAGTGATGAAGTTGGATTCAACAAAAAGCAACTTGCTAAAAGGAATTATGTTTAGTTCAAAATATGACTCAGGAGAAGTGTGAATATTATGGCTTCCATACAGTAGGACTCATCATTTCTAGAATGAAGATATTTTAGCATTTGAAACGACAGCATCTACATTGCATATTTTCTTATAGTACCTGACATATAAAATCACAAAAGCATTATTTTTGTTCCTTATTTTTCCTCCCTACCTTCCTCCACAAGCACTTATTGATACTCTGTGATGAGCACTGTGCTAGGATATGGAGATACAAGACAGCTCTTGCCTTAAGAAGCTCAGAATCCAGGAGGATTCAAACATAATCCTGACAATAAAACTGACCACTATGCACTAAGAGAGAAGTGAAACAAAGTCTTATAAAGATACAGGCATGCAAGTGTGCTAAATCGCTCAGTCGTATCTGACTCTTTGCAAAGCTGTGGACTGTAGCCTGCCAGGCTCCTCTGTCCATGGAATTCTCCAGGCAAGAACATTGGAGTGGGTTGTCATTTCCTTCTCCAGGGCATCTTCCCAACCCCGGGATAGAACATGTGTCTCTTATGTCTCCTGCACTGGCAGATGGATTTTTCACCACTAGCGCCACTGGGGAAGCCCATGAAGGTATACAGTATGGGCTAAAGTAGGAGGATCCATAGTCCTTTCTGGAAGAAGGGGTATCTGAGCTTGGTTTGAACGGTGAGTAGCTGGTTATTGAATAAGGAAGGAAAGGATGCTACATGCAGAGGCCACAGCAGAAGCAAAAGCACTGAGAATGTGGTTTTTCTGTGAATGTGCAACTGAGTGTAACTGGAAAAGTCTGTCTGTGGTGCGTGAGCAGGGATGATGGGATGGGTCAAGTGTGCCAAGAATTGACTGTAAAAGTCCTTGTTCCCAGAGGGCAGGGAAGGAGCTGTGTGGGATGAGGTCCCTATGGCAGCAATATGGAGGATGGGGGAGGGAATTGAGAAGTGAACCTGGAGGTTGAAAGCCTCATTTGGGGATATAAAGGAATCCAGATGGGAAGGAAACCCAGATCCAATTAAATCAGTGTCCAGCTCCCACACCCAAGGTGAGACCTTCTCATGACAGCCTCCCAGGGAGAGAGAGGGAAGCAGGAAAGCCGAGGTGCACCATAACATCTCCTCAGAAGCTTCCCACCCTCTCGAGTTTCAGCAGGAGCACATGGCATTCCACCAAGATTCACATTAGATGCGGTTCAAGTCTTTGTCTATGTGGCCTGTTTGGAGACAGGCAAGGTCATCAAGGTATCATGGCAAAGCCACCTCCCTGTAGGCAGTGGTAGGCAGTTTTTAAGGAAGAAGTAAAGAATTGAGGCTATGATTAAACTAATAGAACAGAGAGGATGGTGGCTAAGTAGGACATCAAGAATAATGCCCAGATTTCTGCCTGAAGCAACTGCATGATGAAACATTCATGGAGATAAATTATGTGAGTGCTATAGAACAGGAGCCTCAGTTTGGAGGTGAGGGGACAAGGAATGGTAAGATGAGATGAAGTAGGGGTTGACATGTCAGCTTGAGTTGTACTGTGGGACCTCCAAGAAGCAAGAGAGTAGGCAATTCAGTACGTGATTTCCAAGCTCCTAAGAGAGCTCTGGCCTGAAACTGTAGGGAGCTCCAGGATACAGGTAGGAGTTAAAGCCACAAGCAAAACTGAGATCAAACAGGAGAGCATACAAGATGAGTAGGAGGCATTTATAATAACAAAAATGATGGTTTTTAAAAATAAATGTTCTCAAATAACAAGAATCGCATAGCTATTAGAATCATTACCGGCAAATATTTTAAAGAACTCCATCCCTTTTCTTCTTGTGGTTGGATAAGCTTTTAATTGTTTGGAAAGATCAAGTTTATAAAAGGAAATTGGTCACTATGGAAACAGGCTATCCAATATCAAACAGGCAGTTTTACCACAAAAGGGTAATTACTTTAGTTGTTCCCTTAATTGTATGTTTTCATGGTTTTCAATTATCATATATCCTTTTGGTTAGAAATTTTCAGTCAGTTAATGACCTGATAAGCAAAAGCAGAAACACTAATCTATAGCTCTTTGCCCAGGTTGCTTACTATGGGCACCACAGATCCATACATTCTGTGATGCTGTAGTCTACATTTCAGTGGGGTGTGCAATTCACCTTATTTCTATAGGCAGCCTAAGTCTAAATGAACAGAGTCACAAGGATGGTGTCTCCATGTTTTCCTTCACCGCTAAAGCTCTTTTGTTAAGAACATGTTAATTTCATGTTACTTATCAATCGTTATTATAGGCTGCAGTGAAAATCTAAAGACATATAAGAAAAGAAGAAAAATTATACAAAATTTCAATAATTTCAAAATTATACAAAATTTCAAAAATTATGTCATCAAAAATACTAAACAAAACTCATGAAAATTCTTACAATGTAATTGTCTTCTTTAGTTCATTATTCTATATTTTTCAACTCAGGACACATTCATACTTAAATAATGATACTTCACTAACCTTATCCAAAAATCTTTGTATCTCTGCTTCCTGGTTCTCTGTGTAAGTGATATATCTATGTCTCCCAATGGAAGCAATTATCTGGGTCTCTTTTTCCAGAAGTTCACACAAAGCAGCTTTCCTTTCAGCTCCAGTGAAAGATTGGTTAATACGTGCTAATTCTTCTTGCCGCCAGACTAGAGGAATAACATGAAAGACTCTTGAGTTTTTAAACACCCACATCTTTACAGAGCGTTTTTTACTATCATATCCTCACAAGCAGTATTTTATTTTTATATCAATTTAAATAAAATTATACATGAATAGCATCACTCATATTGTACACCTGCTACATGAAAAAACAGGATGAAATGGAAGCTGAGAGACAAAGCAGTAAAAGTAGAGTCAAGCAAACAGAAGTCATAAGACATCAGTACAGATGACGTCAAATTATGCCTCCAGGTAAGCATACACACACTCCCAGTATTGGGAAAAATACAGCCTGGATTTAAAGCACCCATGAACGTGTCCTGCTCAGCTTCCCTCCAAGAGAGTGACTGTAGCTAAGAGGCCAGGTGGCTGACAGTACCAGCTACAGCATTTCAGATCTGCAACCATGTTGGAGCAGAGGCCACTTCTCACTAAGCTGTCAGTCAAAAAGTAAGAACCATGGGAGAAGAAGGGCCTGGCCATGGCTGCCCAACAGTGGTCTCTTCTGTGGTCAGTTATTATATCAGAGCTGGCCATCTGGCTGGCTCAGACTGCCTCAGAGTTCTGTCTGTCTGAGGCTCTCCATCCCTCATCCTTTTTCGTTCCCTCTCTCAACTTTCACAGGTGTCAACTCATATCTCAATCTGAAGACTCTCTGTCTTTCCCTGCTCTCTCTACCCTTTATCTTTGCTTCAAACTCCATCCTGGTGTCTGCTTCTGCCAGTACCCAAATTGACAGTTTTATGTAGAACTGTTGACTTCAATTGTTTTCTTCATTACTAGCACTTTTTGTACCATTTTCCATCTCTTTATAAAATCCTAATTATATCAGCAAATGTTATAAAATAATTACATTTACACTTAACTCAAACCAATGAATTAAGTTAAAATAATATTTACAACATTTTAAAGCGCGGATTTGAGGACTTCTCTGGAGGCTCACTCAGTAAAAAGCAAACCTGCAAAGCAGGGTTTGACCCCTGGGTTAGAAAGATCCCCTGGAGAAGGAAATGGCAACCCACTGCAGTATTCTTACCTGGGAAATCCCATGGACAGATACTTTGGTGGGCTACAATTCATGGGGACACAAGAGTTGGACATGACTTAGTGTTGGACACCACCAAAGTGTTGTTGTTGTTATCCAGTCCCTTAGTTGGGTACAATTTTTTGCAACCAAATGGACTGCAGCACGCCAGGCTTCCCTGTCCTTCACCATCTCCCAGAGTTTGCTCAAACTCATGTTCATTGAGTTGGTGATAACATCCAATCATCTCATCCTCTGTCATGCCCTTCTCCTCCTGCCTTCAATCTTTCCCAGCATCAAGGTCTTTTCAAATGAGTCAGTTCTTCACATCAGGTTACCAAAGTATTGGACCTTCAGCTTCAGCATGTCCTTCCAATGAATATTCAGAGTTGATTGCCTTTAGGATTGACTGGTTGGATCTCCTTGCAGTCCAAGGGACTCCAAGAGTCTCCTCCAACACCACAGGTCAAAGGCATCAATTCTTCACCATTCTGCTTCCTTATGGCCCACCTCTCATATCCATACATAACTAATGGAAAAACCATAGCTTTGACTATACTTTGTTGGCAAAATAATATCTCTGCTTTTTCATACACTGTCTAGATTTGTCATGAAATTGAAAGATGCTTACTCCTTGGAAGGAAAGTTATGACCAAACTAGACAGCATATTAAAAAGCAGAGACATCACTTTGTCAACAAAAGTCCATCTAGTCAAGGCTATGGTTTTTCCACTGGTCATGTATGGATGTGAGAGTTGGACTATAAAGAAAGCTGAGCACCGAAGAATTGATGCTTTTGAACTGTGGTGTTGGAGAAGACTCTTGAGAGTCCCTTGGACTGCAAGGAGATCCAACATGTCCATCCTAAAGGAAATCAGTCCTGAGTGTTCATTGGAAGGACTGATGTTGAAGCTGAAACTCCAATACTTTGGTCAACTGATGTGAAGAGCTGACTCATTTGAAAAGACCCTGATGCTGGGAAAGATTGGGCAGGAGGAGAAGGGCATGACAGAGGATGAGATGGTTGGATGGCATCACCAACTCAATGGACATGGGTTTAGGTGGACTCCGGGAGTTGGTGATGGTCAGGGAGACCTGGCGTGCTGCAGTTCATGGGGTCACAAAGAGTCGGATATGGCTAAGCAACTGAACTGGAATGAACTAGATTTGTCATAGCTTTTCTCCCAAGGAGCAAGCGTCTTTCAATTTCATGGCTGCAGTCACCATCTGCAGTGATTTTGGAGCCCTCAAAAATAGTCTCTCACTGTTTCCACTGTTTCCCCATCTATTTGCCATGAAGTGATGGGACCAGATGCCATGATCTTAGTTTTCTGAATGTTGAGTTTTAAGCCAGCTTCTTTGCTCTCCTCTTTCATCTTCATCAAGAGGCTCTTTAGTTCCTTTTCACTTTCTTCCAAAGGGTGGTGTCATCTGAATATCTGAGGTTATTGATATTTCTCCCCGCAATCTTAATTCCAGCTTGTGCTTCATCCAGCCCAGCATTTCACGTGATGTACTTTTCACAGAAGTTAAATTAGTAGGGTGACAATATACAGCCTTGACATACTCCTTTCCCAATTTGAAACCAGCCTGTTGTTCCACGTCTGGTTCTAACTGTTGCTTCTTAACCTGCTTCTTGACCTGCACCTTGGGGTGGTCTGGTATTCCCAACTCTTTAAGAATTTTCCACAGTTTGTTATGATCCACACATTCAAAGTCTTTAGCTTAGTCAGTGAAGCAGATTTTTTCTGGAATTCTCTTGCTTTCTCTATGATCCAGTGTACATTGGCAATTTGATCTCTGGTTCCTCTGCCTTGTCTAAATCCAGCTTGTACATCAGGAAGTTCTTGGTGCACATACTGTTTATGCCTAGCTTGAAGGATTTTGAGCATTACCTTGTTAGCATGTGAAAAGAGTGCAATTGTAAAGTAGTTTGAACATTCTTTGGCATTGCCCTTCTTTGGTATTAGAATGAAAACTGACCTTTTCTAGTCCTGTGGCCACTACTCAGTTTTCCAAATTTGCTGGCATATTAAGTGCAGCACTTTAACAGCATCATCTTTTTGAATTTAAAATAACTCAACTAGAATTCCATAACCTCCACTAGCTTTGTCCATAGTGATGGTTACTATCAATAAAAAATGTGTTGCACACTACAAAATATAAAATAGATAATCAACAAGGCCCTACTGCATAGCAGAGGTAACTGAACTCAGTACTCTATAATAACCTATAGGGGAAAAGAATCTAAAAAAGAATATATATATATGCATGTGTGTGTGTATATATATATATATATATATATATATATATATATATGCATGTGTGTGTGTGTGTGTGTGTGTATATACATGTATATATATATTTAAATCACTTTGCTGTATACCTGAAACTCATACAACATTGCTTCCCTGATAGCTCAGCTGGTAAAGAATCCGCCTGCAATGTGGGAGACCTGGGTTCAATCCCTGGGTTGGGAAGATCCCCTGGAGAAGGGAAAGGCTACCCACTCGGACGCGACTGAGTGACTTTCACACAACATTGTGAATCAATTATATTCCAATATAAAAAAATTTTTAAAAAAGAATGTGTTACATGAAATACACTCTAAAAGCAAATCATAAAATGCCAAGGAATAGCTTTTATAAACTTAATTTTCTTAAAGGTTATGCTATATTCTTAAAATTAACCTCAGAAAATACAGAGTACTAGATCCTACCCCAAACTTAAACAAATGAAAATTTCTGGGCTCAGATATATTTATTTTAACAAGCACTACATTCATTTCTTATACATGCTAAATTTGGGGAAGAAAACTGTTTTATATCCAACATTGCAAAAAATGTCAAACTTACATTAAAGGAAAAGCAGTGTTGGAAAGAACCTTAGAAATTAAACAGTTCAACACTCGTCCCCATGTAATATGGATTCTCCTCCTAGCAGTGTGGACAGATTTAATTTGCTCACCCTGGTCCTAGTCCTAGCCTGTGAGGCAAAACAGTCAGTGCAGTCTGCACGACATGGCACCAAAGATAACTGTCACAGTCCACTTAGATTTTCTCTTTTCCAGACAAAAGCACTTCCCTTTCTTAAACTGTATATAATTTGACATAATTTCATGTCCCATCCAGGTCTAGTTCCTTTTTAATATATGATATGCCAGGTTTCTGACAAGATGGTTTGTATACAGGCTGCTAGCTGCCCTCTCCTACGTTCTTCTAGAAATGATACAAGAAATATGAAATAGGGGGAGGATAAGGAGAGACTGGAATCAATACTAGAAATCAGAGAGAGGTGTGATCCATGTGCTAGGAACTTTCAGGGAAGTCCTTTAAGACATAGTTGCAGCTACCACTGGAAGACACCCAAGAAGCACAAGTGTCGTCCCTCAAACAGCTGCTGTCTCATCTCAGAAAGTGAACGCTCTAGCAGGAGGTAGTAAACCTTAATTCAAGGACTCAGAACTAGAGAAAAGGGTGGGCTATAAATCCATCTGACAGTTTACCTCCTTTAAGAACATCTTTGACAAACTTTAAGAAGGAATAAAAAAAGAATGCTTGCATTTCAAATCATTGCAGAAAATACTAACAATCATAAATGTTTGTGCAGAAAAAGACCAAAAAATTAGAAACAAAAAGCATAAAGCGAGATGAGAGAAGCAAAATCAGGCACAGTGATCACATTTAAAAATATGAAATGGCTCCATTTTTGACTGAAAATAAAATGTTATATTTTTTAAAAAATCCAATGACATAATATTTTCCACGGGTACACTTAAAGTGATGCCAAAGACTAAGATTAAGCACAAAAGGATGATAAATATGAACAATAACAAAAAAACAGATGCAGCAATATTAATATTTTGAAAATAGGAGGGAAAAGACTAAAAATTCAAACCTTGGAGTAGAAGATAATTTTATGATGAAAGGTATGACTTTCATCAATTATATGATGACCGTCATGAATATTTATACTGAAAATCACAGCCCATCAAGCTATATAAAGCAGAACTTCTATCAGTTATAAACATTACTGTGGTGAATATATTTTATTTTATATAAACAAACAGAATACAAATGAGTTAATCTATGAGAGTCAAACAAAGAAGAATTAAAAATCAAATTGCCACAGTATGATTAACAAGTTGAAATTAATATACATCGAGCTCTAAACACCAAAGATGAAAGTATATCTTATTTTCAAAGCTCTATGAAGCACTTATATAAATTTAAATAAATCCTATAAATTTAACTAAATTTAAAGAAAATCAACCCTGAATATTAATTAAATTTATATAAATTTAAATGAATTCTGCAAATTTAAAGGAAATCAACTTTGAGTATTCATTGGAAGGACTGATGCTGAAGCTCCAATACTTTGGCCACCTGATGCAAAGAGCTGACTCACTGGGAAAGAGCCTGATGCTGGGAAAGACTGATGTCAGGAGAGGAAGGGGCAACAGAGGATGAGATGGTTACATCATCAACACAATGGATATGAGTTTGAGCAAACTCCAGGAGATAGTAAAGGACAGGGAAGCCTGGTGTGCTGCAGTCCAAAGGGTCGCAAAGAGTCAGACACGACTCTGAACAACAAGAAGAAATAAATTCTAGGAGTAGGAATGGAAGAAAACATAAATGCCCCAAATCAGAAATGACAAAGACCGCATTGTTTTGCACCATACAATTCAACTACAATTAATAACAAAAGTTTAAAAAAGAAATATATTCCTATCTGCTTAGAAATATAAGAAATTCTATCAAAAATAATACTTAATCAAAAAAGGTATGATTATCAACCATTATGGAAATAAAGGGGCTTCTCTGGTGGCTTAAACGGTAAAGAATCTGCTTACAAGACAGGAGACCCAGGTTGGATCCTTGGGTCAGGAAGATTCTCTGGAGAAGGGATGGCTACCCACTTCAGTATTCTTGCCTGGAGAATTCTGAGGAGATAATTAAAAAAAAAAAAAAAAGCACTATGTATCACAATGCATGGGATGAAACAAAAATTGCAGTAAGGTCAATTTGGGGGGATTTTATATAATTAAGCCTCATATTTAAATTGGGCTTCCCTGGTGGTTCAGACAATAAAGAATCTGCCTGCAATGTGGCAGATCCCCTGGAGGAGGGCATGGCAACCCACTCCAGTATTCTTGCCTGGAGAATCCTATGGACAGAAGTACCTGGTGGGCTACAGTCCATGGGGTTTCAAAGAGTTAGACATGACTGAGCAACTAAGCACAGCACAGCACAAATTTAAATCAGGCACCTGGACATTGTGTATTGGGTCAGGGAGGATGGTGAGCGAGTCAATTCCTAGGCAGGTTGATAAGAAGTCTGGGGGTCCCCAAGGAGAAAGGGGTCTGGGGTTCTCAAGGAGGAGGTGGGGGTCTGGAATTCTCAAGGAGGAGGAAAGGACAAATTTCTTTTTTTTCTCTACATTCCTTAGTCTTAGTCACATAAAACTTTTTTCTTTAAGCTCTGAACTGATGATTACACAATAGACAACTCAGTTTAACCTCTGTACTAAGGATTATATAACAACAATGTATCCTGCTTGAGGACAGTTTCTCCTTCCTGAAAACCTTCTGGCTAATCCTGTTATCTTAAAATGTAAATTATGGGAGTGGGTCTAGTAATTCTAGTAATTCTTTTGATTTATTGTAATAACTAATTTAAAAAGTATATAACCCCCTTGCTAACACTAGTGAGGGGGGCACTCTCCATCCCGCTTCTGATGTCTATGTCAGAAGCTTTCCCTGTCCCCTTTTTATACTTTAATAAAACTCTGCTATACAAAAGCTCTTGAGTTGTAGCCATGCGTTCTGGGAAACAAACTCACTCAGAAGGACAATGCAGGTAGTGGAGTGCAGTTTATTACACCGGTGGGCCCAAGGCAGAGTCTCCTCTTAGCCAAGGACCTGGACCAGTTTTTGTGAAAACCTTATATACCCTAAGTGTACTTGCTCAAACCCACCTCCCCAAATTCTTTGAAACTAGTCTGGACAAGTTAAAAGAGAGATACAATCAAAGTTAACCCATGATTCATGTGTCATAAGACTAGGCCTGTGGTCATATCCTGATAAACATAATGGAATTTATGACTTTGTTCTGTTACAGAGATAATTAGCATACTCTTTTAGGCAACGGAGAGTCCAAGTACAAGTCCTAAGGCTGTTTTATCCGGAGGGTCTGGTTTTCCATTGGTATGCCATTTCTATAGACACCGGGCACAAAGTTCAGAGTCCACGGGGTGGGTGACCGTGCGTGTAGCCCAATGTTCTCAGCCTGGCCTAAGATGGAGTCCAGCTTTGTCTGTTTCCTCCTTCAGAGTGATCAAGCCTGGTCCCTGGTCCCGGTTTTTGACAGTTAATCACAAGTCTTGGAAGATCATGTCTTCTGGGCATGCCTCCCATCCTCCATGATTACTCAGAGATAATAGGGTGGCTTTGATCCCCTGGGACATACATTCAGATGGGGAACTTAAAATCACTTAAGCAATGTTTTTTCTCTGTTCAAAACAAAAGTAGAAATGGTGACCTACTGTTCTTTATTCCAAAAAAATATTCCACGAAGTCACTCTAGTCTTTGACATTTATCAGAGTCCTTTTCAACGGGAACTTATTAGTTGCTTTACTAGTGGAAAGCCATATTTACTTAATTAGCATTCAATTCTTTCCATTTACATACAGGTGATTTATTACTTTATTGTCAGAATGATGAAGCTTCAGAATCTCATGAACTGCACTCTGGCCATAGATTCAAACCTATTTTTTCACTAAACTGCAAAAACCTGGTTCTATGATCTGGTATTATACTTGCCAAAATCCTATCACTTCCTTGCCAATTCAAAATACTCAATAGTAATTTTTGAACAATTATTATCTGAAAGGAACTGTATAAGGTTTGATGGTAAGTACGAAAGTGAGAAAGGCATAACACCTTCTCAAAGAAGTGAACATGTCTCTTTGCCTGTCCCTAGTTGGACAGACCATAAAATCCTTCCACTGGGACAGAATTTTTGCTTTTCATTTCAGTTATCTTTACCCCAAAGCCTATCATTTTTCATCATTAGGTTTAAAGACTTCCTTTGGGTAAATATCCTTTGACATAAAATTACTTCCTCTTACATTCTATTACATATGATTCAATCAAGTAAAATGTACTCTTCAGTTGTTATATTCCAAGCATGATTATTACTCACTTGTTGTATTACAGGGTTATTTCAGAACACATTACATTTATATATAATTTACGTAATTAGAATTTACATTTTCCTTTCATTAAAATTTCAGGTTTACTTTTAACACTAGTCTCTACATCGAAAGGTAAGTAACTGAAGCCATTAAGTGTTGTTTCTGGCCCTCTTCTGTTATAACCACTGATTTTCATGATATCCAGTTTATAGTTTTGTCAGATTATTTCTTTCTCCTCTCAAATTTCGATTTGAAATCATCTTGCTAAGGTCAAAGACTTGTCAGTCATGTTCTTTATAAGAATCCATTCTGTCCTTTACCAGGAATACATTATTCAGATACTGTACAGCTTGGTCTATTTGAAAAGAGGATTTGTGAAATTAAAAGCTAAATTGTATTCAGCAAAAGGGTTGTAAATTTAAGAACTAAATTATGTTATAAAAGTCCAGAAAATCCAAGATTGATGAGTATACCATTTAAAAGCAGTTTTACCAACCAAAAAATTTAAAAATTTGACAATATCTATATACTAAGAGGCAGTATATGAATAAAGATGAAAATTGCTTGCTTGTGGAAATAATAACTGAGAATATTTACCTCATGGGATTATATGGATGTTCCCGGAAAGCAAATAAAAATTGAATGATATCAGTAATGATATTAGTAAGCATATTTTCTTCCTAGTTTTACATTAGAAATTTTTGGTACTGGTAATAAATTTAAGCCACTAGAATATTATTTAAACTATTTTGCCAACCTCAAAAACCAATATACTGGTTGATTAGATTAACTAGGTCAAATAATTTTATATCCCTATATATTCAAGAATCTATAACTATGAAAATAATATACATATGTAAAGGCTAAAACATGGCGTCAGAAAAATACTATGACTCAACTACCAATAAGGAACAGAAAAACACAGAAACCAGGAACAGCTATAAAAAGCTGATTTTATAACTGATTTGATAGTTTCTAGAATATGTGAGAAAGATGAGAGAGTTCTGTGCAAGTCTGAGTCCTTATGGCCTCTTCTTAAAGTCACACTGGATCTGGGTCTCATAAGACCCCACTTTTTCTTCATTAGTTCTTTAAAGAACCTATCTCCAAATACTGTCACATTCTGAGGACTGAAGTTAGAGCTGCAACATTTGAATTTGAGGGGAACACTATGCAGCCCATAAAAGATGTCAGTAACCTTCAGTACTCTTAATGAAAAAGATATTAAAGCAACTGGTTCATTTGAAAGAATACAATTACTCTTCCCGGATCTCAAGTTCAACTATAAAATGAAAGGGCAGTACTAAAATATAAAGTCCATACACATGCTAAAATTTCTGCGATAGAATAAACTTGCTATTTCCAAAGAAGAAACAGCAGAACACACAATATTGTCCCATCACTGGCAATTTCTATGCATTTGCTTTTAAAATTCTCATGACAGACTGGAACCCTGAATGCAAAGAACCAAGAAAGAGTCATACTGAATCCCAGGGTCAGATTTGCAATGGATGGAGCCCAGGGAATCGCCAGAGGCTAGAAGTCAAAGACCTTGAGATTAAGATGTAATAATTAGAAAAGAGAACACCATTAGCACAAGTTGAAACAAAACAAAGGGTCAGTTCAGTTCAGTTCAGTCACTCAGTCCTGTCTGACTCTTTGTGACACCATGAACCTCAGGACGCCAGGCCTCCCTGTTCATCATCAACACCTGGAGTCCACCCAAACTCATGTCCATTGAGTCGGGGATGCCATCCAACCATATCATCCTCTATCATCCCCTTCTCCTCCTTCCCTCAATCTTTTCCAGCATCAGGGACTTTTCAAGTGAGTCACTCTTCGCATCAGGTGGCCAAGGTATTGGAGTTTCAGCTTCAACATCAGTCCTTCCAAAGAACACTCAGGACTGATCTTCTTTAGGATGGACCGATTGGATCTCCTTGCAGTCCAAGGGACTCTCAAGAGTATTCTCCAACACCACAGTTTAAAAGCATCAATTGTTTGGCGCTCAGCTTTCTTTATAGTTCAACTCTCACATCCATACATGACTACTGGAAAAACCAAGCCTTAACTAGATGGACCTTTGTTGACAAAGTAATATCTCTGCTTTTTAATATGCAGTCTAGGTTGGTCATGACTTTCCTTCCAAGGATTAAGTGTCTTTTAATTTCATGGCTTCAATCACCATCTGCAGTGATTTTGGAGCCCAAAAGAATCAAGTTAGCCACTGTTTCCCCACCTATTTCCCATGAAGTGATGGGACCAGATGCCATGATCTTAGTTTTCTGAATCTTGAGCTTTAAGCCAACTTTTTCACTCTCCTCTTTCACTTTCAAAGAGGCTCTTTAGTTCTTCTTCACTTTCTGCCATAAGGGTGGTGTCATCTGAATATCTGAGGTTCTTGATATTTCTCCTGGCAATCTTGATTCCAGCCTGTGCTTCCTCCAGCCCAGGGTTTCTCATGATATACTCTGCATATAACTTAAATAAGCAGGGTGACAATATACAGCCTTGACGTACTCCTTTTCCTATTTGGAACCAGTTTGTTGTTCCATGTCCAGTTCTAACTGTTGCTTCCTGACCTGCATACAGGTTTCTCAAGAGGCAGGTCAGGTGGTCTGGTACTCCCATCTCTTTCAGAATTTTCCACAGTTTATTGTGATCCACACAGTCAAAGGCTTTGGCATAGTCAATAAAGCAGAAGTAGATGTTTTTCTGGAACTCTTTTGCTTTTTCGATGATCCAACAAATGTTGGCAATTTGATCTCTGCTTCCTCCACCTTTTCTAAATCCAGCTTGAACATCTGGAAGTGTATGGTTCACATATTGTTGAAGCCTGGCTTGGAGAATTTTGAGCATTACTTTACTAGCATGTGAGATGAGTGCAAGTGTGCAGTAGTTTGAGCATTCTTTGACATTGCCTTTCTTTGGGACTGGAATGAAAACTGACCTTTTCCAGTCCTGTGGCCACTGCTGAGTTTTCCAAAATTGCTGGCATATTGAGTGCAGCCCTTTCACAGCATCATCTTTCAGGATTTGAAATAGCTCAACTGGAATTCCATCACCTCCACTACCTTTGTTCGTAGTGATGCTTGCTAAGGCCTACTTGACTTCACATTCCAGGATGTCTGGCTCTAGGTGAGTGATCACACCATCATGATTATCTGGGTCGTGAAGATCTTTTTTGTACAGTTCTTCTGTGTATTCTTGCCACCTCTTCTTAATATCTTCTGCTTCCGTTAGGTCCATACCATTTCTGTCCTTTATTGTGCCCATATTTTCATGAAATGTTCCCTTGGTATCTCTCATCTTCTTGAAGAGATTGCTAGTCTTTCCCATTCTATTATTTTCCTCTATTTCTTTGCACTGATCACTGCAGAAGGCTTTTTTATCTCTCCTTGCTCTTCTTTGGAACTCTGCATTCAAATGGGTATATCTTTCCTTTTCTCCTTTGCTTTTTGCTTCTCTTTTTTCACAGCTATTTATAAGGCCTCCTCAGACAGCCATTTTGGTTTTTTGCACTTGTTTTTCTTGGGGATGGTCTTGATCCCTGTCTCCTGTACAAAGTCACAAACCTCCGTCCATAGTTCATCAGGCACTCTATCAGATCTAATTCCTTAAATCTATTTCTCACTTCCACTGTATAGTCATAATGGATTTGATTTAGGTCATACCTGAATGGTCTAGTGGTTTTCATGACTGACTTCAATTTAAGTCTGAATTTGACATTAAGGAGTTCATGATCTGAGCCACAGTCAGCTCCCAGTCTTGTTTTTGCTGACTGTATAGAGCTTCTCCATCTTTGGCTGCAAAGAATATAATCAATCTGATTTCAGTGTTGGCCATCTGGTGATGTCCATGTGTAGAGTCTTCTCTTGTGTTGTTGGAAAAGGGTGTTTGCTATGACCAGTGCGTTCTCTTGGCAAAACTCTATTAGCCTTTGCCCTGCCTCATTCAGTATTTCAAGGCCAAATTTGCCTGTTACTGCAAGTGTTTCTTGACTTCCTACTTTTGCATTCCAGTCCCCTGTAATGAAAAGGACATCTTTTGGGGGTGTTAGTTCTAAAAGGTCTTGTAGGTCTTCATAGAACCATTCAACTTCAGCTTCTTCAGCATTACTGGTTGGGGCATAGACTTGGATTACCCTGATATTGTATGGTTTGCCTTGGAAACGGACAGAGATCATTCTGTTGTTTTTGAGATTGCATCCAAGTACTGCATTCTGGACTCTTTTGTTGACTATGATGACCACTCCATTTCTTCTAAGGAATTTCTGCCCACAATAGAAGATATAACAGTCATCTGAGTTCAGTTCAGTTCAGTCGCTAAGTTGTGTCCAACTCTTTGCGACCCCATGAACCTCAGCATGCCAGGCCTCCCTGTCCATCACCAACTCCCGGAGTCCACGCAAACCCATGTCCATTGAGTCACTGATGCCATCCAACCATCTCATCCTCTATTGTCCCCTTCTTCTCCTTCCCTCAATCTTTCCCAGCATCAGGGACTTTTCAAGTACGTCACCTCTTCACAACAGGTGGCCAAGGTATTGGAGTTTCAGCTTCAACATCAATCCTTCCAAAGAACATTCAGGACTGATCTCTTTTAGGATGGACTGGTTGGATCTCCTTGCAGTCCAAGGGACTCTCAAGAGTCTTCTCCAACACCACAGTTCAGAACCATCAATTCTTCGGCACTCAGCTTTCTTCACAGTTGAACTCTCACATCCACACTTGACTACTGGAAAAACCATAGTCTTGACTAGACAGACCTTTGTTGACAAAGTAATGTCTCTGCTTTTTAATATGCTGTCTAGGTTGGTCATAACTTTCCTTCCAAGGAGTAATCGTCTTTTAATTTCATGGCTGCAATCACCATCTGCAGTGATTCTGGAGCCCCAAAAAATAAAGCCAGCCACTGTTTCCACTGTTTCCCCATCTATTTGCCATGAAGTGATGGGACCAGATGCCATGATCTTAGTTATCTGAATGTTGAGCTTTAAGCCAACTTTTTCACTCTCCTCTTTCACTTTCATCAAGAGGCTCTTAAAACTCACCCATTCCAATCCATTTTAGTTCGCTGATTCATAGAACGTCAACACTCACTCTTGCCATCTTCTGTTTGACCACTTCCAATTTGCCTTGATTCATGGACCTAACATTCCAGGTCCTATGCAATATTGCTCTTTACAGCTTTGGACCTTGCTTCTATCACCAAAGGGTAGAATAGTCAATTCAACAAAGATTGCCTAGACCTAATGAGCAAGGTCCTATCTGGTGCCATAAAGTACAGACGTGGACAGTTAAGAGAACAGTATGTACAGAGAATCACGGGGCAAGGAAAAGAGCTCTGAGCACAAGTCATGCTGTTAACTTCATCAGGGTGATGTCTACAAGTCTGAGATAACAGTGACAGTTCAGATAACAAAAGAAGTCACCCTTAACATACTGCTATAAAAAAAAAAAAGACATAAAAATCAAACGTTGCCTGGAGATAGCTTTGTCTTTGGTATAGCATATTATCTTACATAGTTAAAATAATTCTCCTAAATTGACTTATTTTGCTTTTATTACTGAGGAACAGGTTATCTGGAGAAAAAGTTAAACTTTGTTATCAGTTTTACAAAACTATGCAATTGTTACTATGAACCACAAGAGGGCAACAGTTTCAAAGACTGGAGTAAAGAATATAGAATGAAAATTATTATTATAAATTACTTAGCTTGTGAACCAGAATTTCAACCCCCCCAAAAAAGCAGAACTTTAATAATATTATTCTTGGAGTTCTTATTCAGAATTTTAGGCCTAGAAGAAAACTAAAAGATTTCTCTTTTGTGTAAGAAATTTCATTTTCATTTTCTTCCATATAAATCATCTAAGTCGTGTCCAACTCTTGCAACTCCATCGCCTATAGCCCACCAGGCTCCTCTGTCCAAGCGATTCTCCAGGCAAGAATACTGGAGTGGGTTGAAATTTTAGCCATATAAAATATCTCTGTTCTTCTTTAATTTAAAAAATTTATATAAAATTATTTAGTGTTATCTTTGTACTTTCTAAGTACTCTCATAAATGTAGTATTTTGTATTTTTCACTTATAAAGCCCTCTGAAGTAGATATGCCAGAAATTATTAAGTCTTTTTATAGATAAAGAAACTGAGGCTTAGTACAAAGTAAGTCCAAGTAAGTACCATTAATAAGTAGAAAAGGTAGAATCTCATTAAGCATATTTTCCACTAGTTTACACAGTTGCCTGTTAACCAAACAAGATAACAATGATACCATTTGGTCTATCCATATAAATTTAGAACATTATTTAAATAGAGCTCTGCTATAACACAACTTTGGAGAAGGCAATGGCACCCCACTCCAGTACTCTTGCCTGGAAAATCCCATGGACAGAGGAGCCTGGTGGGCTACAGTCTATGGGGTCGCTAAGAGTCGGACACGACTGAAGCGACTTAGCAGCAGCAGCAGCATAACACAACTTTAGTTTTATACTTGTCAATAAGACTTTTCACAGACAACTTTCAAGCAGTGCTCACTATTTAAGTATTAACACTAAGAAACAAACTTTGCTTTCATCTGAGAGAAGATGGAAATAGAAGTGACATTTAAAATAAAACAGTATTTGCAGATGTCAGTGATTAGGAGAAAGGGAAAGCAGACATGGAAACCTCAGAAGCAGGCTTAACTGTTACCTCCAAATACTCAAATACTGTCACATTCTGAAAGCCATTCAATTTTGCATGTTATAAAAGAGACAGATGTATTAATACTATTGCTTTGTTAAACCTGGTGTTTAATTGTTTCATCTTCAGGAAGTAGCACAGTATCATAGAGCTACTTAAATAGACTCAATATCTGACATCTAAAATTGTATTCGATTAGAAAGGAAAGGATGACATGAGTAACAGAACACATAACATCCACAAACACACAGTATATAAAGAAACACAGTGACAGTAAGGAAATTTGCTTGAAGTTAGTATTATGAGTAATTACAGAAATGTCAAAGACTATTATTTCTTTGGATAAAAAGGTTGTGTTCAACTAAAAAAAAAACTGTGGCTATTTTTAATTTTTTTAATTCTTATCTGTTATCCCAAGAGTGCAACTTCACTTTCCAGTATCTAAGGTAATAAATAACTCTTCTGGTTACTTCCACTTTAGAGGTTCTCCTGGGAAAGCAGAAGCTAGAGACAGCTGAATTGCTACATCCTTGGGTTTTCCCTCATTCATTCATTTAATCATTCTACCAGCATTTGTTGAGGCAAGTACGAAAAAAAGAGATCATCCAAAAAATAAATGAGTCATTTGCTTATGGAGCTGACAATCCAGTGGTAAAAATTAACATTAAAAAATGTATTGTTACAAATTGTAGTATTATAAAGTAAAATTTGGGGTGCAGTGAGAATCATGATATGATAATTTGGATATCCAAGTTGTATTGTCTGTCACTAAAGCCTTCGAGTAGGTGACATTTAAGATGAGATTAGAAGCTGGGCACTGAGAAAAGGCTTCAAGAAAAATAGTGTATCCTGCCCAAAGTAGGGAGTGATTGGCTGTACAAATAACTAAGGCTTTTTAACTGTGTCAATGACTAGCATACATACTGTGGAAGAAATAAGCCATAAAAATCCAACGTGCAGAGAATACATATGTGTGTGTGAATGTGTGTGCTGAGCCACTTCAGTTGTGTCCGACTCTTTGCGACCTTATGGACTGTTACCCACCAGGCTCCTTGGTCCATGGGATTCTCCAGGCAAGAACACTGGAGTGGGTTGTCATGCCCTCCTCCAGGACTTCTCCACATCCCAGGAATCAAACCCGCGTCTCTTACGTCTCCTTCGTTGCAGGTAGTTTGTTTACTGTTAGTGCCACCTAGGAAGCCCTATGTATGTGTATACACACATATATATTAATATTTATAATCATTGTAGAGGGGAATAAGAAAGGTATCTCCTCTAAAGGGGAGAATCAGAGATAGGATGCTGGACTGAGGGGTTCAAGACAGTCCAACTCTGAGTTCACAGATTGCTGAGACCATTAAGAGAATCAGACTGGACAATACTTTCTCTTTTTATCTCACAGGGATAAGGATCAAATGAGATAATACACTAAAACTGAATAGTTTATTTATCCATTGTTAATATAAAAGCATTTTCAATTTTACTCCGGCCTTAATTCCTGTCCCAAGTCTAAGACATTATTCATATTTTAAAATTTTCTAGTCCAGATTCCCCAGACAACTTCTTAAAATAACAAGGTCTTCCTTCTGTCTTTAGCAAACCCGTTTTTCCTACTAATGAAAAATTAATATTTTATGCAAAGCTTATTTCAAACTTACGTTCTAGTGCATTATAAAGAAGTTCAAAATCTTCTTTTGTTTGAGGATTATGCCTCCGGTAATAATCAAGTTTCATCCACTCTTCTTTTTCTCTTATCTTCCTGAGTTCTTCCTCTGCTTCCCACTGCAACCTGAACATTTTCTGTCTTCTTAAATCCTCCACCACAACTTTAGCATGCCATCGTCTGTAGTAAGTCTGTATCACAATTATCTATAGTTAAATTAAAGAAAATAAAATATGGGCAATCTTATTAGACAAGGAAAAGAAACAATGATTATTTCTATTGCAATTCAACAACTACCAAAAAAATACTGAGTATCCAGCTTTAGCTCTATGCCATAAATTCTCACATACATTCTAACAGAAATACAACAGCTATCTGACTTTGAAATCAGGTATACCTTCATAGGAGACAGTTAGTATGATGTTAAGAGCACAGACTCTGGAATAGAAATTAGTTTAAATCTTCCCTCTTCCTACCACTCACTAGTTAGTTAATTTTTGGTAAGTTACTTGCCATTTCTGTGATTTAGTACCCTCATCTGCAAAAGAGTGATAATAACAATATTATGCATATAAGTGCTTAGCTCAAGCCTGGTACACAACAGGTCCTCAATAAATACTACTATTTTATGAATATTAATTTATCTCTAGTTTTTCTTAATTGTCATTAGCTTAGGCTCATAGCTTTTAAAAATGGTGCAGTCCTAAAGGAAATCAATCCTGAATCTTCACTGGAAGGACTGATGCTCCAATACTTTGGCCACCTGATGCAAAGAACTGACTCATTGGAAAAGACCCTGATGCTGGGAAAGATTGAAGGCAGGAGGAGAAGGGGATGACAGAGGACAAGATCACTGGATGGCATCACTGACTCAATAGACATGACTTTGAGCAAGCTCTGGGAGATGGTGAAGGACAGGAAGACATGGTATGCTACAGTCCATGGGGTCACAAAGAGTCAGAAATGACTGAGCGACTGAATAACAACCACACATCAGGGCTTCCTAGGTGGCGCTAGTGGTAAAGAAACCGCCTGTCAATACAGGAGACATGAGAGACATGTGTTCGATCCCTGGGTCAGGAAGATCCCCTGGGGTGGGCAGGACAACCCACTCCAGTATTCTTGCCTGGAGAATCCCATGGATAGAGGAGCCTCGCGAGCTACAGTCCATGCGGTTGCAAAGAGTCAGACACAACTGAAGTGACTTAGCACACAGCCACACAGCACATAAGTTAAACGTGGAAACCACCAAAGCAAACATGTATTTATTAAATTGTGAGAAAAATATGTAGTCTGGAGATACAGTATAGTACTAGAGTCTAAAAAAGCTTGAGACATAAGTGAGAAAGTTTCTGTTTTATATTTACTAAATTCATTTTTAAAAAAGTAAAATATAGAGAGGCTAGATCAAGATTGAGGGTAGAGAACAGGCTGACACATCCTTTCCCCTCATCCTAATTCCTAATAATTACAGAAAAATTATAGAAGCAGAAATCAGTAAAGACACTGGATCATACTGAAGGAGTCCTCCAACAGAACAGAAACTGTGAAAAATTCCCTTCAAGAAAGGAGACAAGTGGAATAAATTGAAGAAGGAACTAGCATTATGGCTCTTTCAGAATTTTTCCAGCAGGATTTCCAATCTGTACTGGAAAATCCCCCATGGAGAGAAAACACTGAAGGAATCTACAGCCTAATTATGTACCGGAGAGGCAAGCTAGAAAACACTGAAGTGTCTCTAAGATGTTTCAATCCCAGAATTGGTGGATCCTGTGAGGAGAAGGGGCCTTAGGGCAACTAAAAAGATGACTGCTTGATAAATGCAAACGAGACAGGCTCCTCTAAAGCAACTCAGATAAAGATCACCAGAGGTATTTGCCTCTAAGTTAGGTAAGAGTGGGCTTCCCTGGTGGCTCAGAGTGTAACGAATCTACCTTCAATGAAGGAGACGTGAGTTCGATCCCTGGGTCTGGAAGATCACCTGGTGAAGGGAATGACTACCCACTCTAATATTCTGAAGAATTCCATGGACAGAGGAGCCTGGTGGGCTATAGTCCATGGGGTTGCGAAGAGTTGGACACGACCAAGTGACTAGCACACACAAGAGTGGTTAGTGTCCCAGAAGGCTGGTGACACCCAGGATGAATACAAGCTTCCTCTCCAGAAATCTAGATGCCTTCCAGAATTAAGCCTTGCTCTTCCCCTAAAGCCACTGGGGTTAGTTAGGCTACAGTAAAGAAATACATTATGACACACTGAACATCAGGAATTTCAAATACTCTGGAGTACATCTCCAAGAATAGACAAAGATTTGAGAGGAACCAACAAAATAAAAGGTTCTTCATTTAATGTAGAAGAAATTACATTTATGTGCAAGAGAATCACTAAAACAAAGGTCCTCAAAGTATGGTGGCCAGAGTACCAGCAGCAGCAGCAACTGGAAAATTTTAAGAAATGAAAATTCTCAGGCCCCATCCCAGAGTTACTGAACTGGAAACTCTGGGGTAGGCATGGATTCTGTATATTCACACATTTTCCAGATGTTCTGATGCCTGCCAAAGGTTTAGAACCATTCTTATAGAGTAAAATGAAACAAAAAACAAGACCAGACTAGACAGAGTTAACATTTTCAGAGGGAAAGGAAAGGCCATTGAATCAACACAAAAGAAGCAACAAAAGACTGTGACCAAAGTTTATTTTTTGAAATTTAAAAAAAAAAGATCAGTATAGTGGGTTTAGCTTGGGGGCTATCAAACTTATTGAACTTATTAAAAATACTAAGACCCAGTTGTTTAAACAACAGTTTTTCCCTTCTTGTGTAATAGTCTAGGGATTGGGCCTGGATTGGCAAATGGTTTAGGGCTAGGAGGAAACTCTGTGTTAATATTACAGGTGGCTTCCTCCTTGTATATCTTAGGGGTTGGTCAACTTATCATCAGCTTCTAGCCTGTTGAAAGGGGGAAAAGACAAAAGAACTGCAACTCAATCACTTCAAGAGCAGTATCCAGAAGGAGCACATGTCATTTCTGCTCCCATTTCTCTCCCCAGGCCTCACCAACATAGAAAAGAGGTTGTAAAATGTAGTTTTCAATGTTAAAGCCTCTTTTGTGCTGTGCTGTGCTGTGCTCAGTCGCGTCCAATTCTTTGTGACCCCATGGACTACAGCCCGCCAGGCTCCTCTGTCCATGGGATTCTCCAGGAAAGAATACTGGAGTGGGTTGCCATTTCCCCCTCCAGGGGATCTTCCCAACCCAGCAACTGAATCCTTGTGTCTCCTACGCTGGTAGGTGGGTTCTTTATCACTAGCGTCACATGGGAAGCTTGTTGTAGTCTCATTCGCAGCTAAAGATTTACGATGAGAAGAACGAGTATCAGTCAATAATTATTAATAGTAGTTTATTCTGCTAATCTGCAGAATATGTGGAGTCTAAGAGGGAATCAGTAAGCAAGAAACTTAGGCAAGAAAATCTTTTAGAACACAGGGTGAAAGGTTGTAAAAATTAGAAAGAATAGAGAAAAACTGAGAAACATGGAAGATAAATGCAGACATTCCAAAATGTCTGATACAAGTTTCAGACAGAACGAGGAAAGCTGGATTAGAGAAATAGCTCAAAATATAATAGAAGAACATTTTACCAAACTAAAGAAAGACACAAACTCTCAGACAGAAAGGAACCATCACCAGATCAAAAGCACATCACAATAAGATTACTTCAGTCATATCCAACTCTTTGCAACCCCATGGACTGTAGCCCGCCAAGCTCCTCTGTCCATGGGATTCTTCAGGCAAGAATACTGGAATGGGTTGCCATTTCTTTTTCTGGGGGTTCTTCCTAATCCAGGGATCAAACCTGTGTCTCCCGCATCGCAGGCGAATTCTTTACCCACTGAGCCTTTGGGGAGGCCTATAGTTAAGTCAAAATCCTAAAAGCTTCCAAGAAGAGGAAACTAAGAGCTGAGAATCCCATTTACATCAGATACACTATCTTTGTGGCTGTTTTAATCAAAAACAGCTACAAAGGTTTAAAAGAAAATAATTCTGAAAATAAGTTTGAATCTAACCTACTATACCCACTCAAACTAAAACCCAAAATGAGGTTAATTCAATAGGACTTACATGGTTCACCTCAAATGCATAATCTCTGAAATAATTACTAGAGAATATGCACTAAGAACAACAATAAATTGAAGATGAAAAATTAAAGAAGTGAACAAAAACTTCCAAAAAAGGTTTTAAGCTATAACCTTTATTATTTGAAAAAAATCATATATAATTTCAATGTAAATATATAAGAATAATCTGAAGTCATAATTATACAGTAAATTATAATGATATAATTTACATACAATTGTAATTCCAATATCAAATCCTCACTGAATGGGAAGAGTGAAGGAGGAGGATAAAGAAATGAAGAAAAGCCAGCTAGGATCCTTGACTTACTCATGGAAAAAATATACAGCCTGATTAAATATGCATTTGGTATAAAAAATTTGGGCTTCCCTGGTGGCTCAGATGGTAAAGAATCTGCCTGTAATGCAGGAGACTTGGGTTTGAGCCTGGTTTTGGGGAGATCCCCTGGAGAAGGGAATGGCTACCCACTCCAGTATTCTTGCCTGGAGAATTCCATGGACAGAGGACCCAGGCAGGCTATGGTCCATGTGGTCGCAAAGAGTTGGACATGACTGAGCGATGGACACTTTCACTTTTCATAAAAAATTTAAGTGCATTAAAAAATTTTATGAGTAGCCACTAAAAAAAATAGAAACAAAGTACCTACTTCTAAACTATGAAAGAACAAAAAAATGAAGTTTAGTCAAATCAAAAAAAGTTAGTAAACTAAGTCACTAAGTCAAATCAAAAAAGGTAATAAACAAACAAGAATAAATAATAAAAAGCAAAATGATATGAATGGAAGGAATGACTAGAAAAATATCAGTAGTCACACATAATATAATCTTATTCACAACAAGAAAGATTTAAAATAAATATTAAGCATTGAGCTTAGTATTGTAAGTTCAAGAATAAAATAAACACAACAAAAAATAGAAAGGAATCAATCAAGACAGAAGAATTTATTAAATGGAAATTTACTCCTTATACTGGTTTTTAACCAACCCCTCTATCTACAGCTCACATCTCACTTCTGTCTTCCACAGAACTGCCAATTCACTTTCAAGATTCTATGGGGCAAACTAATTTGGTTTTTGATGCCATCCCCCTTGGCAGGCATTTAGATTTTCACTTTCTCTGCTCAAGTAAGTCAAGTTAACACTTCTCCATCTGCTTTATAACTTTAAAAAATCGACTGACATTTACTGTTCTCTCTTCTCATATATTCTTTGTTCCTGTATGTTTATAATTTTCTTATTCCTTTAATATCACTTTATTGGAGTCTGAAAAGTGTTGTAGTGAAAACCTATAGAGAAAACCTAACAGCTTTTCTCTCCTATTTCCATAGAAACTTCAATCTTACTCAGGAGCAACAACATGAATCTTTAAAAATGTAATTATCACATACACCCAACATGGACAGTCATATGACCCAGTTCAGGCCAATGAGCTATAACTTGAATCACTGGCTTTCAGGGGAAATTGCTGAATGGCCTCCAGGAGACATGCTCCATGACTTTTCCCTTCTTCTTGCAGATGCAGACATTATGCTGAAGGTTGATAAACCATTTTATCATTACAATAGTAACAAGCTCATGATAATAAGGTGTGTGTGTGTGTGTGTGTGTGCATGTGCATGCACGCGTGCACTCCGTTGTGTCTGACTCTTTGTGACCCCACGGACTGGGGCCCACCAACCTCCTCTGTCCATGGACTCTTACAGGCAAGAATACTGGAATGAGTTGCCATTTCCTACTCCAGAGGACCTTCCCAACCCGGGGATCGAACCTATGTCTCTTGCATCTCCTACACTGACATGTGGATTTTTTACCACTGTGCTGCCTGGGAAGCAATAATAAGATTAATGGAGTGAAAAGGTAATAGGAGTTCAGGTTCCTAATGACATCACAGAGCCACCAGCAAGGCCTCGTACAGCTAAAAACTAATAATTAGTTTGGACTGAGAAAATAAGAGTCTATCAAGCTCAAATACCAGACACAAGTAAAGTCAGCTACAAAGTTAATAGGAAATAATATTTCTCCCAAGGACACTCTGTAGCTATAAAATGTCATAACAAACCCCTTCTTTGAGTGACTATGATTTTCTTATTCTGAGAAACTTTCTTTCCTCAAATCATAATCTATCACAAACTTTGCTGTCTGAAATTAGATCACTAAGGATGAAACATCCCACTCTTGCCTGGAGGATCTACATTATTTCGAGAGAGAAGCAGCCTTGATTCACAACCAACGTGCTGAACTTCAGAGAAGAGACAACATTCCATATCTCCCTTCTAACTTTGTTATGAAAAGAACAGGACTCTGGTCCATGTCTCAGTCCAGACCTGATGCTGATCCATCTATACACAATCTTGTTTTATACCAAAACAATCAAAATACTGTATCACTTAAATTTCACTAAAACGTCACTCCTCCCTAAAACTCTATAATAGCTCCATCTTTTCCTTTAGTGAAAATTAGTTTCGACTGAAAAAATAAAAATTATTCACGCTGAAATAACTTCAGGCACTGATAAAGTCAGCTAGAAAGTTAGTTCTGTGGTCCCCCTGGTGAGCAGTCTCCCTCAGTCCAGTGAGTCAACAGACACAGTAAAGGCTCATCTCTCAAGGTCACAGGCTAATTGGGCTGGAACAGCAGTCTAGATCCAGGTTTCTTGTCACACAAAAAACAAAATCACTGCTTTCAATTCTTTTTACTGAAGCAAAATGATGCTAGGAGGTAACACAGATAAAATGTATCTGCTTCATATGTCATGTTTAACTGGCAAATGTTTAATAGGGTAAAGATGTCAATTTTTAAATACACAGATAAAGTCGTACACAAATACATACAAACTTTAAAAGAAAGTTATATTTATGAGTATTGGGTAATACAGCCTTCTATAACAATATATAAAATGCAAAAACCATAAAAGGGAATATTATTAATAATAAATTTTACAAAAAGACATCATAAAGTAAGTATGATTGATAGGTTGAGAGAAAATATAAAAATATATGTAATATCTATAAGGAGATAAAAAAATTTTAAATGTTATGTGCTACTATGAAGTCAGCACAGAATGGGCTCTTATAAATGGTTTCTGGGCATATAATTTGGTAAAATATTTCTGAAAAACACTAAAAATATCTTAAGACTTTAAAAAGTCATCATTTTTCTCCTAGTAATTCAACTTCTAACATCTCTAAGTATTTTTTAAATGCACACTACAATTTATAGAGCATTAAAACATGTCTACATGTCCTACAAAAGGAAGTAATTAAATTACAGTGTTTATATTGTGGCATAATATAATACTATTAAATCATTTATAATAAAAAATAAAAGGTAGAGAAATGTTTATAATGTTACGTGTACAAGAAACTTCTTCAAAATTCCATGCATAACTATCTCCCAAAGGAAAGCAAGAAAAAGAAAAATCTGAGTGACAAATTTTCTGCTTCTTTTTTTTTTTAATGATTAATGCCATTTGGAGGGCTTCCCAGGTGGCGCAAGTGGTAAAGAACCCGCCTGCCATCGTAGGAGACATGAGATGCAGGTTTGACCCCTGGGTCAGGAATATCCTTGCCTGGAGAATCCCATGGATAAAGGAGCCTGGCAGGCTACAGTTCATAGGGCTGCAAAGAGTCGGACACAACTTAGCATGCAATACTATCTGGAAAAAACAAAAGGAAAATACCGCATTGACTATGTGCAGGGTTAGATATTGAATTAATTTTTGTTTAAAATATATTGTCAGGGAATATCCATAAAGACACTGAAATTTAAAAAAAAGAACCAAGTAGAAATTTGGGGTTTGACAGTAAAACAACTGAAATGAAAACACAAAAAAACATGCTCAACAGCCGATTTTAACCGGCAAGAGAAAGAATGAATTTGATGGTAAATCATTAGAAGTTATCCACTCTGAAGAAAAGGGGAAAAACATAAAGTGAAAGAGACTCAGAGACCTTTAGGACACCATCAACTAGACCAGCACACTCAAACACTTTAGGACACCATCAACTAGACCAGCACACTCAAATACTTTAGGACACCATCAACTAGACCAGCACACTCAAATACTTTAGGACACCATCAACTAGACCAGCACACTCAAATACTTTAGGACACCATCAACTAGACCAGCACACTCAAATACTTTAGGACACCATCAACTAGACCAGCACACTCAAATACTTTAGGACACCATCAACTAGACCAGCACACTCAAATACTTTAGGACACCATCAACTAAACCAGCACACTCAAATACTTAGGACATCATCAACTAGACCAGCACACTCAAATACTTAGGACACCATCAACTAAACCAGCACACTCAAATATTTTAGGACACCATCAACTAAACCAGCACATTCAAATACTTTAGGACACCATCAACTAAACCAGCACACTCAAATACTTTGGGATACCATCAACTAAACCAGCACACTCAAATACTTTGGGATACCATCAACTAGACCAGCACACTCAAATACTTTAGGACACCATCAACTAGACCAGCACACTCAAATACTTTAGGACACCATCAACTAGACCAGCACACTCAAATACTTTAGGACACCATCAACTAGACCAGCACACTCAAATATTTTACGACACCATCAACTAGACCAGCACACTCAAATACTTTAGGACACCATCAACTAAACCAGCACACTCAAATACTTTGGGATACCATCAACTAAACCAGCACACTCAAATACTTTGGGACACCATCAACTAGACCAGCACACTCAAATACTTTAGGACACCATCAACTAGACCAGCACATTCAAATACTTTAGGACGCCATCAACTAGACCAGCACACTCAAATACTTTAGGACACCATCAACTAGACCAGCACACTCAAATACTTTAGGATACCATCAACTAAACCAGCACACTCAAATACTTTAGGACACCATCAACTAGACCAGCACACTCAAACACTTTAGGACACCATCAACTAGACCAGCACACTCAAATACTTTAGGACACCATCAACTAGACCAGCACACTCAAATACTTTAGGACACCATCAACTAGACCAGCACATTCAAATACTTTAGGACACCATCAACTAAACCAGCACACTCAAATACTTTGGGATACCATCAACTAAACCAGCACACTCAAATACTTTGGGATACCATCAACTAGACCAGCACACTCAAATACTTTAGGACATCATCAACTAGACCAGCACACTCAAATACTTTAGGATACCATCAACTAAACCAGCACACTCAAATACTTTAGGACACCATCAACTAGACCAGCACACTCAAATACTTTAGGATACCATCAACTAAACCAGCACACTCAAATACTTCAGGATACCATCAACTAAACCAGCACACTCAAATATAGAGGAGAGTCTTCAAACCGAAAGAAAATGATACAAGAAGTTAATTTTAACTCCAGTGAGATGAAGGTGTTTCTATTTGCTTTTCTTATTTTTAATAAGCATGTTTAAACAAACATATACATTTAAAACTTAACAAAAGCCAACTGCATAAAAACAATAATTATAAAAGGAATTATAGGACTTTGAACATACAAAGAATATACATGTTTGTATGATGATAGCACAGATAGCACAAAGAAGGGATAAACAGAGTTCTATTGAAGCGAAGTTCCAACTTTAATTGAATTTCAGTTAGTATTAATATGAAGTATGTTGCTATAAAATGAGATATATATTCTAATGCCTAAATTACACGTGGAGCGCAACCACTTAGCAAATAATTTTTTAAAATTCTTAAACAATAAAGCAATAATAAAAAAAAACCTCATTAAAATTGGGCAAAGTATCTGAAGATACATTTTTCCTAAAAGGATATATGTTAAGTTGTTAATAAGTAGATGAAAAATATTCAGTATCATTAGCCACAGGGCATGCAAATCAAAACCACAGTGAGATACCACTTCACACTCACTAGGATGGCAATAATCCAAAAATGTTGATAAGGATATGGAGAGATTAGAATCCTTACACACTGATGGTGGGACATAAATATGGTACAACTGTTTTGGAAAACAGCCTGGCAGTTCCTTAAAAAGTTACATGAAATTACCATAAGATCTAGCAGTTACATTCCTAGACATATACCCAAGAGAAATGAAAATACATATCCGTATAAACATTTTTATGTGAATGATTATAGCAGTTTTATTCCTAATAGCCAACAGGTGGAAAAAATCAAACGTCCATCAATTGAAAAATTGATAAACAAAATGTGGTGTATATATATTGACCTACCTACAGTAGGTATATACAATTGGGTATATACAATGTGTGTGTGTTAGTCGCTAGTCATGTCTGAATCTTTGAGACCCCATGGACTGTAGCCCACCAGGCTCCTCTATCCATGGGGTTCTCCAGGCAAGAATACGGGAGTGGATTGCCACATCCTTCTCCAGGGGATCTTCCTGACCCAGGATCGAACCCTGGTCTCCTGCATTGCAGGCAGATTCTTTACCATCTGAGCCATATATGTTGCAACATGGAGACTATACATTGTATGATTACATGCATATGAAATATCTAGAATGGGCAAATCAACAGTGGCAGAGAGTATATGAGTGGTTGTCTAAAGAGAAAGGACTGGAGGGAAACAGGGTCTGGCTACTGTTAGATGTGATCTTTCTTTCTGGGATGATGATGTTGTTTAGTCACTAAGTTGTGTCTGACTCCTTTGCAACCCCGTGGACTATAGCCCACCAGTCTCCTCTGTCCATGGGATTTCCCAGGCAAGAATACTGGAGTGGGTTGCCATTTCCTTCTCCTGGGGATGTTCCCAACCCATGGATTAAAGTCACATCTTCTGCATTGGCAGGTGGATTCTTTACCACTGAGTCACCAGGGAAGCTCTCTGGGATGATGAGAATATTCTAAAATTGATGTGGTAATGATTGCATAACTCTATTTACATAGTAAAAAAATTTTTTTTCAATCACTGAATTGTACACTTTTTTAAAAAGTACACATTGTATGGAAAATAAAAGTTTTAATTAAAAAAAAATTAAGATGGTACTAGAAAACACTTATTTAACATAAAAGAAGGCCCTAAATGAACAGGAGAACCAGAGAGCCACACAGCATATAGAAAACAAATAGCAAAATGGCTGATATACTCCAGTCTTATCAATAGTCACATCAAATATAAATTTATTAAACATTCCAATCAAAAGGCAGAGATTGTCAGACTGGATAAAGAGACAAGATCCAATTATATGCTCTCTAAAAGAAATATACTCTAGATTCAAAGACTCAAATAGATTGAAAGCAAAAGGATAAAAAAATAAAACAGATCGTGTAAACAATAATATAAAAGTGTGGAGTGACTTTATTAATATCAGATAAAATAGATTTTAACATCTAATTGATCTATTAGTTTGGAAAGTTCTATACAGGTGATTCAAATGTCAGAGGGTTCAGGCCAAAGGACAGAAGATTGAAGCCAAGGGACAGAGAGGACAAAGCTAATAAAAAGGAAAGGGATTTACTAAAGGAACGGGAAGGATTAGGAACATTAAGGATTCTGGTTCCTTATTCTGGGGTGTGACTGGAAACAGTGACTGCTTTTTAGTAGCAAAAAAACTTGACTCACATTGGGCTTTCCAGGTGGCACTAGTGATAAAAAACAAAACAAACAAAACACTCTCCAACACAGGTGGTTGTAAGAGACGCGAGTTCAATCCCTGGGTTGGGAAGATAGGAGGAGGAGCCAGTATTCTGGATCAACCCACTCCAGTATTCTTGCCTGGAGAATCCCATGAACAAAGGAGCCTGGCAGGCTATAGTCCATAGGGTCACAAAGAGTTGGAGACAAAAAAAAAAAAAAAAAAGAGTTGGAGACAACTGAAGCGACTTAGCACACACACACACACTGACAAACTTTCTCTTCTTGATCCAATTCTAATTAAGTTCCTTTGAGCTTTTTTCCAACTTTAGGCCTTGACTTTTGGGCTTCTCTGTTCATGAATGAATTGTCCAGTTTTAGAAAGAGCCCAGCTAAATTGGGCTTCCCAGATGGCGCTAGTGGTAAAGAACCTGCCTGCCAATGCAGGACACATAATATGTGAGTTCGATCCCTAGGTCGGGAAGATTCTCCTGGAGGAGGGCATGGCAACTCACTCCAGTATTCTTGCCTGAAGAATTCCTTGGACAGAAGAGCCTGGCAAGCTACAGTCCACAGGGTCTCAAAAGAGTTGGACACAATGAAGCGACTTAGCATGCACGCACACACCAACTAAATCAGTTTAACCAGAAATCCCACCTTTGACATCTGATCACCCTTGATTGACTAATCACTCTGGCCTGCCTTCACCACAAATGCTGTTAGGCTGGTTTAGCCATGATTCCTCCTCACCCTAGATGTTTTCTTTTAGTAATTTTCTATTCATTTACCCCCCTCCTACCCTGTTCCTTGGCTGTAGATACCCCTTGTCCAAGGTAAGGAGCAGCGGCTGCACTTTGCTGGAGCAGCAGTGAAGAGATACCCCACGTTCAAGGTAAGAGAAACCCAAGTAAGACGGTAGGTGTTGCGAGAGGGCATCAGAGGGCAGACACACTGAAACTATAATCACAGAAAACTAGCCAATCTGATCACACAGACCACAGGCTTTTCTATCTCAGTGAAACTAAGCCATGCTGTGTGGGGCCACCCAAGATGGATGGGTCATGGTGGAGAGGTCTGACAGAATGTGGTCCACTGGAGAAGGGCATGGCAAACCACTTCAGTATTCTTGCCTTGAGAACCCCATGAACAGTATGAAAAGGCAAAAAGATAGGACACTGAAAGATGAACTCCCCAGGTCAGTAGGTGCCCAATATGCTACTGGAAATCAGTGGAGAAATAACTCCAGAAAGAATGATGGGATGGAGCCAAAGCAAAAACAATACCCAGCTGTGGATGTGACTGGTGATAGAAGCAAAGTCCGATGCTGTAAAGAGCAATATTGCATAGGAACCTGAAATGTTAGGTCCATGAATCAAGGCATATTGGAAGTGGTCAAACAGGAGATGGCAAGAGTGAATGTCGACATTCTAGGAATCAGCGAACTAAGATGGACTGGAATGGGTGAATTTAACTCAGATGACGATTATATCTACTACTGTGGGCAGGAATCCCTTAGAAGAAATGGAGTAGACATCATGGTCAACAAAAGGGTCTGAAATGCAGTACTTGGATGCAATCTCAAAAACAACAGAATGATTTCTGTTCGTTCCCAAGGCAAACCATTCAACATCACGGTAATCTAAGTCTATGCCCCGACCAGTAACGCTGAAGAAGCTGAAGTTGAACGGTTCTATGAAGACCTCCAAGACCTTTTAGAACTAACACCCAAAAAAGATGACCTTTTCATTATAGGGGACTAGAATGCAAAAGCAGGAAGTCAGGAAACACCTGGCATAACAGGCAAATTTGGCCTTGGAGTACAGAATGGAGGGCAAAGGCTAATAGAGTTTTGCCAAGAAAACGTACTGGTCATAGCAAACACCCTCTTCCAACAACACAAGAGAAGACTCTACACATGGACATCACCAGATGGCCAACCTGAAATCAGATTGATTATATTCTTTGTAGTCAAAGATGGAGAAGCTCTATACAGTCAGCAAAAACAAGACCGAGCGGACTGTGGCTCAGATCATGAACTCCTTATTGCCAAATTCAGGCTGAAATTGAAGAAAGTAGGGAAAACCACTAGACCATTAAGGTATGACCTAAATCAAATGCCTTATGATTATACAGTGGAAGTGACAAATAGATTTAAGGGACTAGATCTGAGAGAGTGCCTGATGAACTATGGACAGAGGCTCATGACATTGTACAGGAGACAGAGATCAAGACTATCCCCATGGAAAAGAAATGCAAAAAAGCAAAATGGCTGTCTGAGGAGGCCTTACAAATAGCTGGGAAAAGAAGAGAAGCAAAAGGCAAAGGAGAAAAAGAAAGATATTCCCATCTGAATGCAGAGTTCCAAAGAATAGCAAGGAGAGATAAGAAAGCCTTCCTCAGCAATCAGTACAAAGCAACAGAGGAAAACAACAGAATGGGAAAGACTAGAGATCTCTTCATGAAAATTAGAGATACCAAGGGAACATTTCACACAAAGATGGGCTCGATAAAGAACAGAAATGATATGGACCTAACAGAAGCAGAAGATATTAAGAAGAGGTGGCAAGAATACACAGAAGAACTGTACAACAAAGATCTTCACGACCCAGATAATCACGATGGTGTGATCACTCACCTAGAGCCAGACATCCTGGAATGTGAAGTCAAGTAGGCCGTAGAAAGCATCACTATTAACAAAGTAGTGGAGGTGATGGAATTCCAGTTGAGCTATTTCAAATCCTGAAAGATGATGCTGTGAAAGTGCTGCACTCAATATGTCAGCAAATCTGGAAAACTCAGCAGTGGCCACAGAACTGGAAAAGGTCAGTTTTCATTCCAATCCCAAAGAAAGGCAATGCCAAAGAATGCTCAAACCACCGCACAATTGCACTCATCTCACACCCTAGTAAAGTAACGCTCAAAATTCTCCAAGCCAGGCTTCAGCAATACGTGAACCATGAACTTCCAGATGTTCAAGCTGGTTTTAGAAAAGGCAGAGGAACCAGAGATCAAATTGCCAACATCTGCTGTATCATTGAAAAAGCAAGAGAGTTCCAGAAAAACATCTATTTCTGCTTTATTGACTATGCCAAAGCCTTTGACTATGTGGATCACAATAAACTGTGGAAAATTCTGAAAGAGATGGGAATACCAGACCATCTGACCTGCCTCTTGAGAAACCTGTATGCAGGTCAGGAAGTAACAGTTAGAACTGGACATGGAACAACAGACTGGTTCCAAATAGGAAAAGGAGTACGTCAAGGCTGTATATTGTCACCCTGCTTATTTAACTTATATGCAGAGTACATCATGAGAAATGCTGGGCTGGAAGAAACACAAGCTGGAATCAAGATTGCCAGGAGAAATATCAGTAACCTCAGATATGCAGATGACACTACCCTTATGGCAGAAAGTGAAGAAGAACTAAATAGCCTCTTGATGAAAGTGAAAGAGGAGCGTGAAAAAGTTGGCTTAAAGCTCAACATTCAGAAAACTAAGATCATGGCATCTGGTCCCATCACTTCATGGCAAATAGATGGGGAAACAGTGGAAACAGTGTCAGACTTTATTTTTTTGGGCTCCAAAATCACTGCTGATGGTGATTGCAGCCATGAAATTAAAAGACGCTTACTCCTTGGAAGGAAGGTTATGACCAAACTAGACAGCATATTTAAAAGCAGAGACATTACTTTGTCAACAAAGGTCCGTCTAGTCAAGGCTATGGTTTTTCCAGTGGTCATGTATGGATGTGAGAGTTGGACAGTGAAGAAAGCTGAGCGCCGAAGAATTGATGCTTTTGAACTGGGGTGTTGGAGAAGACTCTTGAGAGTCCCTTGGACTGAAAGAAGATCCAACCAGTCCATCCTAAAGGAGATCAGTCCTGAGTGTTCATTCGAAGGACTAATGTTGAAGCTGAAACTCCAACACTTTGGCCACCTCATGCGAAGAGTTGACTCATTGGAAAAGACCCTAATGCTGGGAAGGATTGGGGGTGGGAGGAGAAGGGGACGACAGAGGATAATATGGTTGGATGGCATCACCGACTCCATGGACATGGGTTTGGGTAAACTCCGGGAGTTGGTGATGGACAGGGAGGCCTGGCGTGCTGCGATTTCATGGGGTCGCAAAGAGTCGGACATGACTGAGAGACTGAACTGAATTGAACTTTCCTTGTTGCATTCAAAGTGAGCCTAATCTCTCTTCCCAATTTCAAAACTCCATTGTAGTATTCCCTTTTGAATTGTCTGCTTACCATCTTTAACAAGTGTTAAGAATAATTTTTTCTTGAACAACGACAACACTCAAGTGAGTTCCGTAAGCAAATGTGCTTAGGGAAACACACATAGAGACACACAAAGAACAATTGGCTTATAAATTTACTTTTTAGTATTTCCCTTTTAATAAGTTATCTTACCGCCTGTAATCTCTTAGCATGGTATTCTGCTGCTGAAAAATATCGTCCTGGTTTTACCAGTTTATCAGTAATATTTGATACATACACACCAATTTTAGTCATCTGTGTGGACGTTGTATTTGTAGTTTGCTGGAGCTTTCCTTTTTGAAAAACTGTCTAAAATAAACACAAAAAAATTAAGCATACACTACACATAAATTGAGTAAAGAGCATATTTTGTACATATTTAACATAATATTTTTCATTATTTTAATTATCATATAATTCCTCAGAGGATTTTAATTTTAGAGAGCTACACAATATAACCTGTGCTGATTCTGCAGCTTCAAAAATCTATATGGAAAAATAAAAACATTACCTGCATATCCCTACAAAATGCATTCAGTTTTTCAGGAATCTTTTTAGGTACAGTTTGTGTTCCAGCATTGTGATATTCTGTTCCTGTTATTTTATGTCTGAATCCACCAAGAAATGGTTTGTGAAAATCAGATTTTATCATCTCAACAGCTACTTCCTGGTACTGATCAATGCCTGAAGAGATAAAACCAAGTTTAAATGAAAGTTCAACTACAAAGAGACTCTAAAATTCTTTATCTAAAAGATATCAAATAACGAACCAGTTTGTACTCTGACAGTTATGATCTGAGAGGCTTCAGCTGATTTCGCTATTCTTCTGATTGGGTACAGATCTGGGTGTAAAGAAAACATTTCCACCTGCACAACATCCTGGGGCTTAATTCCATGTTGTAGTAACGTCTCATGATTTTTAAGAACTGTTCCTAAAAATGAGATAAAATTATAAGAAATATTATGATAAAGAAATGATTATACGTACTCATTCTAAGGAATACTAAACATCAAAGGTGCCTATATGAATGTATACTGTTTAATTACCAAATAAAAATATTGATGATGTCCATTCTCTTGCTGTATTGTTAGCATGGAAAACTCCACAATGGAAAAAATTAAGGTGGTATTCCTGACCAAGAATTCAGCATTAAAAGGAAAGTAAAAATACAACTCTCAACTCATCAGAAATACAAATGTACAATAACCATGCAACTATAAACACTTAAAAATTAAAAACATATTCTCTAATATGAGCAAAATCATATTCTAAGCAATGATTCTCTAAAAAGAATCACAATGTGATTAAGCATAGATCATATCCATATCAGGGAAAGCCTGATTAGTTTAATATACACCCCTCTCTTGAATGCAGAAAAGTATACACTCAGAGTCTAAAGAATCCCTTCCTTTCTGTTTCTATTATCAGAAATTCATATAAAATAATTCATGCCAAGGTGGAGCTAAGCCTGTTTCTTGCTGAAAAAAAGGTGTACATGATCACTTTATTTCTATGTTCATTGCTTGAACTTATACCTTCAATCCACTGGTTTAGTTTATAAATTCACTGTAAATTTATTTCTATATTTTAAGGCATACAGAAATACATACAATGTTACTGGCTGCTGCTTTGTATAATGATAGAATCTATATCAATTTTTCCAATGTATGTTCATCCTAAATTACAATTAGGAATTTAACATAGCAAAGGTTTGTTTTACTCATTCTTAGAAATATGTCAGATACCACTAGTCTCTTTTAGCTACGTTCAAGAAAGCACATTCAAAAATCTTTGAGTTGCAATTTCACCTTAAATTCTTAATTTAAAAAAATTAACATTATAGGGATTTTGTGATAGGTTGAATAATGGCCCTAAAATATATCCATGTACTAATTCCCAGAATCTATGAAGGATAGATTATCCTGAGATGATGATATGACAAGTAGACCGAGATTTAAAGATGCTATGCTGCCGGCTTTGAAAATGAGGAACCTCAAGAATGCAAGAAGTGCAACTCTAGAAGATGGAAAAAGCAAGGAGACAGACTCTCCCCAGAACCTCCAGAGAGAGAAAAGCACTGCTGACATCTTGACTTTATCCAAGTGAAATTGATTTAGGATATTTGGCCTCCAGAACTGTAACTGAAATAATGTGGTGCTTTAAGCCAATAAATTTGTCAATTGTTACAACAGCCATAGAAAACTCATACAGATTCCTTTTCAAACTAACACAGAGCTCTCTTCATTCTTCTAATTGTTTCTAGAATAGGCTTAGCCCCACCAAACCTGAACTTTAGTTCTAATACTAGAAGAAAGTACCTATCTTAGAGTATGCTTGGCACAGAATCAAGCTCTTTTTTTATTGCTGTTGACATAAGTCTGTTATCCAGTGGTGATGTGTGGTGCTATGCTGAGCTTAGTCACTCAGTCATGTCCTGCTCTTTGCGACCCCACGGACTGTAGCCCACCAGAGTGCTCTGTCTGTGAGGATTCTTCAGGCAAGAATACTGGAGTGGGTTGTCATGACCTCCTCCAAGGGATTTTCCCAACCCGGGGATCAAAGCCTGGTCTCCCGCATTGTAGGCAGATTCTTTACCATCTAAGCCACCAGGAAAGCCCAGTGATGCATGTACTTACACATAAAGATGAAAGGTCATGAAATGCAAAGAAAGAGACTCTTAGGTACCACTGGCCAGCTACCCCAGTCTCAAAATGCTCTCTCTTCTCCAGTTTTGAACTTCACCTTATAGTTAATGCCAAGCAGTCCCAAATTCCCTTTTTGGAATCATGCCTACAAGTAAGTTGCGACTCTGACACTCATAAGCTGTGGGAATCTGCACAAGTTCCTTAAGCTTTAGCTTCCATCTCCCTTCAAAAAGTTAACAGTAATATCTACCTCAAGGGATTGTTGTGTAGATTGAATGATAATGTGATAATGTAGGCAGAACATTTTGTAAAAGGATTAGCAATAGTGCTAATTAGCCATCATCATCAATATCATCTTCATCAGTATCATCGTTACAATAACTATATAAATTTTAGCTTTGTTTCCTCCATCAAACTTTAATAACCAGTTGCTTGAGTACACTGTATCTTACTATTGGAGCACATTCATTATAATATTTTTCTAAACATAATTTTGAAATTTCTCTGATTTGGCAAGGAGGAAGAACTTAATAGGTATGGCTTATTCCTATTTAGCACTTAGAAATTGCCCCCAAAAATGTTATTATTGCCCTAGAAACTTTGTGGCATCTTTGTAAGTTAATATGAAAACTTTTAAAAAACAAAATGTCATGATCTGTGTAGGCATATTCTACAGAAACATTTATTGAGCTATGCCAGTCTGTTCAATTCTATCACAGATATTAAGACTACAGCCTGTCATGATACACGGCTAATATAAGGTATGGTACTCCATACTGTCCACAAAATATAAATAAACTTGAACACCATCAGAACCTGAATTGACCTTAATGTATAGAAAACTGACAGATAAACCATTTTCAGTCCTCTTCTCTTTCTATACATGCTCATTCATCATTTATTTTTTAACCTCATTTCCTCCTACTCTCCATAAATAATTTACTTCTAGTACCTCTAAACTTCTTACCATTTCCCCAAAGACCCAGGTTTTCTCACCTCTTTGGGACTGACTTAACACAAGTATTATCATTTTAATTAGATGAAGCTTTCTAGAATTTCCCAGTTTTCTTCCTCCTTGTTCTTACAGGTTTTTTTTTAGCACATCTCCATTAAAACATTTACACAGTGTGTAGTAACCACTGCATACATCTTCTTCCTTTCTAGTCTATGAGCAACTTGAAAATAGGGATTTTATTTCATGTTTGTTTATATCTTTGGTTCTTAGCAAAGTATTTAGAACTTCATCCTCAGTAATAATTCGTTGAATGAAAGAATGTATGTAACAGCAACATAATGTTCAAACAGTAAATATCAAGATAGTTAGTTTTACAAATCAAAGATCTTGCTTATTTACATGTTAAGACTAAAGAAGTCTTGATAAGTTTTATTAGCCTCCAAGCTTACCTGCACATCTTATCTGCAGGACAAAAGCTGGGACACCTAACAGGGGTGAAAAATGATCCTTCAGGCATCTTAGAACAGTGTCAACTTTAAAGGGAATTATAATTTCCTGGCCCACAGGAAGAAGTATGACTTTTACTGTAGATAAAAAGAGAAAAGAAAGAGTTGTAGTTAAATGCAAGGGTCAGCATCATATAGCATACAAGCAGATAGAGAATTATGGGACAATTTGTGATCAAAGGAATGCAAGTTGCTTTCGCATGTCTCCTATCATGCCTCCATGATAAGAGTTAGTTTTCATTTTCTAGGAGGAGAAGTGACCAACATTCATTTGCAACATTTTGCAACAAGAGATAGCATCAACGGTCAATGCCTGCTCCCCCAGCTCGAAGTTCAGCTCTCTCTTCCACTGCCTGCTATGAGGATCTATGCATGTTCGAGGTTACCTCCTCACCCAGAATACCATGAGAAATAGGAAATAAGACTAAAATGCTTTTAAAGATTCTTTTAAAATCATTTAAAATTGTTAAAGATTCCCAATATTTGGTAGATACTATTCAGATATCAACATAGGGAATATCTCAGAAAAATCAAGCATTTTTGTGTGGTGTTACAAAGGGAGAACCTGAGACCTGAACTTAGAAATGTACATGCTTTGATTACATATTGATAACAGGCATTAGGAAATCAATGCATATTCATGAAGTTAAGAAAAACCAATAGGGAAATCTTCAGAGAAAATTCTCTTTGACCTTGCAATGACAAAAGATCATCTAAGTCCATTCTTCTTTCCATAATTGATCTATGTCTGTAGCTGGCAGAATGCAAAACAGAAAATCACTGTTCATTATAAATATCTGGAATAACTATGCACAAATCTACTTGTCACCAAAAAAACAGACATTATGTGGTTTACTCCTGACTCTAAAATAAAAATCAAGACATTTACATGTCAAAAATTGAGAAAAACTGTTACTATAAAATGCTTATCTGTTCACAAATTGTAGGAAGGAAATAAAGTACTGAAATTATTATGAGGTAAACTTTTTACTTTTACATCTACAAACTTTATATGTTAATGGAGAAGATGCAATAAGTAAGGTGGAGTGAAGAGTACACATTTCAAACCAAAACAGTTTTGTATATTTCTAGATACCTGACATGACAGTTTTCATAAAGGTCTATGAGACATTTACCAATAATCCTAGCATGAAATGTAACAAGATATTGTTGATGCTAAGGTTCTTTAAGCTTATTTTCACAGTTCTTTCTCAACGAGAACACTCTTACAGATGTTAAATTATCAGAAGGCTATTTTAATTGTTTCCTGGGTCCAAAGTTGTATAATTAATATATGTCAAACTTTTCATGGCAGTGATTTCCTAAGCTTTGGGAAGGGAAACTGTGTTCAGGAATCTGTGAGCCTCAGAAAGTACGCGACCAAGACCACTTCTTTAAATCACCATGTGTTTGTTATAAGCTATAATCATAATTGAAGAAATACCAAAAAATGATGCCCAAATTTACACCAAATAATGAAATTGGGGGTTAACAGCTTCAATTAGGTATAAATGGGCTTGATTACTTTCTCCTCCTCCTCCTTTGTATTCTTTACTGAGAGACACACCACACAAGAGCTAATACTTCCCTGAAAGCCACATTTTACCAGCCAGACTAAGCTGCCACTGTTGTTAAATGACGGCCCATGTTCTCCACTCTGTGGATGGAAACTTTCTCAAAACTTATGAACAACAAGAAGAAGGAGATGTCAGTTTCACCACCCAAGCAGAATCCTCTGTGTAACCACCTTCTTGCTGCCCCCCTTCTGCTTTGCTACCAGCAACGTAGTAATAACTTCTAAATGCCATGCCATCAACATTATGTCTTTAATATTAATACATAATGAAAGACAATGACTTTTCTGAAGCTGAATATAAAGTTAACACTAAGAAATATGGAAATACAAAAGAGCAACAAGATATATGGAATGAGCACCATAGAAGAAACTAGAAAAATACGGTGTCAAGTTCCCATCCCACCCATTGCTTGCTATGTAGAATGAATTCCAAAATGGCACACAAAAGAATTACTATTATAATCAAAAATTTCTCCTTAAACATTTAAAGAATCTATTTTATTTGGGAAAAACAGATTAACTATCACTTTAGAATTTGATTTTCCTTTATTTGGGGAAAGTAAATACTGCAGCATAGAGAAGAAGCTTCACACAAAATTAAAAGATTCATGTGGCTCAGCCACAGAATAGGATAAGGGAATGGGAAAGTAATATCAAGTATAAAATAAATCGACAAGCCAAAAAAAAAAAAAAAAAGAAAGAAAAATCAAGGCAAAAAAATAATTAGTCTGTCTTCCCAAGGTAATACCTGTTGCTAAAGAATCTTTCATTGATATTCTCAGAGATTCCTTCACAGCCTTTATTTTTTCCATCATTGTCAGAGACCCTTTTGAATATGGTCTGGCTAACTGCACTGAGCTCACAGATTTTGCTAGAGAGCCTCCACCACCTTCAGCTCGTTCAGCTGTCATAAGGTCATCCGTGAGTTGCTCGACATAGTTTAGCTCCAGGCTTGAAGTGCTCTGGTCACTCGGGTCCTCAACGTGTTTTTCACGGCCCCCATTAGATGGATCTAGTTCAGATTCATAGTCTTCAGTTTGATCTGACTCCAGAACGTCTCCCAAGGGAACTGAAATACTGATAGACCCCAAAGCATCCTCTCTTTCTTTTGATGAGTCAACAGCATTCTGAGAATCAGCTTCTTCCTCCTGGTCAGACATTGTCCTGAATTGAAAAAATATATATATATATACATTCACTACACATAAAACTTTTACACCAAGTATAAAATTAATTGCTGGTATACAGTAATGCTTATAATATACTATAACGTGGCCCATTATATATTTAAATATTCTCTTAGTAATGGCATTAGGTAAAAAACATTGGTGAATTTTTAATTAAAATACCACAGAAAGTAAAAATGTGTACCAAAAAGAGAACCTCAAAACACAATAAATTTGAGAGAAATCTTCTATGAAGAAAATAAGTTTAAAACATTCTAAAATATACTGGCATCTCTTGTTCAATGACCAATCAATTCTTCTTGTGAAAAATTTTTTCAATAACTTTTTCTAAAATATTTAGTTATTTATTTGGAAGCACTGGGTCTTAGTTGTGGCATGTGGGGTTTTTTAGTTGTGGCATTAGAACTTTTAGTTGTAGCATGCACCAGGAATCAAACCCAGGCCCTGTGCACTGGGGGCATAGAGTCTTCGCCACTGGATCACCAGGGAGGTCTCTATAACCTTTTTTTTTTTTTTAATAGAAAACTAAACAGGATTTATGCTTCTGCTTTACAATTGAATAGAAGCATCAAGGACCTGTTATCTCCATAGCTGGAAAGTATACACTGGGCTTCCCTGGTAGCTCATATGGTAAAGAATCTGCCTGTAATGCAGGAGACCTGGGTTTGATCCTTGGGTTGGGAAGACCCCTGGAGAAGGGAATGGCAACCCACTCCAGTATTCCTGCCTAGAGAATTCCATGGACAGACCATGGGGTCGCAAAGAACTGGACACAACTGAGCGACTAACACACACACACACACACACACACACACACACACACACACACACACACACACTCTATACAGCTTTGCTCTCACAAACTCTAGCAGAGGTGCCCAGTGACCTCTGCCCACAAAACACACACATCAACAAACAAATGTGGGTTGATCTTGTAGCTCACTAAGGTCTTAACCACAGCCACCAAGGGCTTTGGCTTGGGAGTCAGTGTGACAGAATCCAGGAGGTTGGGCCAGGGTGGGCCAGAGCCTCCCAGAGCCAGGCTTCAGAGGCAGGAGCTGGATCAGAGCACTGAGGACCCATGGTGGCCAGGAGCCTGCCTACAGACGCTGCCAGGAAGAAGGGATGGGGAGGTGGACTTGAGGCTGATTGCTGTGGCAGCAGCACAGGGGAGATTAAAACTTGAAACGGTAGTGAGATGGGAAAGCTGCAAAAACACTGGAGTGGGTTGCCATGCCCTCCTCCAGAGGATCTTCTCCCCAGGATCAGCTGAACTCTTATCTCCAGCAGCTCCTGCATTGAGGCCGATTCTTCACCCCTGAACCACCAAGGAAGCCCCAACACAAAAGTTATTAAAGGTTTTATTTTTAGTCACCAAAGACAGGAAACAACACAAACGTTCCTTTGCTGAGGAATGAATAAACATACTATGATGCAGTCATAAAATGGAATACCACCCATCAATAAAAAGGAATAAACCATTGATACACACAACAACATGGGTGAATCTCCAATGAATTATGGTAAATGAAGAAGTCAATTCTAAAGGCTACTTACTGTATGTTTCCCTTAAGTGGAAAAAACAAAGCTCTTGGTTCGCAACCTCTAGAATTCTCTGGGTAAAGTAGAAAGTGAGCCCGGTACACAGTGGGTAAGGATAACTGAAGAAAGAGGCAGACCACTCCAGACTGTTAAGTGGCAAGGAAACTTACAAACAGGATTGACTTGGACAGCCTAAAGAGAGTAAATCTCAACATCCACTGCCAAAATTCTAGGAGTTTATGAGACCTTAACTGGGTTCAGTCATGGTATACACAGTTTCATTGGTCTCAATAACACATCCCCAGTTCAGGAACAACAGGGGAAGGTACATTCTAAGGACTGGAGGGGGAAAGAGTCTCCAACTGCCCACGTGGGTAGTGAGTAAACCAGCGGTCATGTCCTTTCAATGACTTCCAACAAAAGCACATGCCACTATATACAATGTTACAGACACAACCACATATTTGTATATGCTTAGAATACCTCTGGAAGGTGAACTGGAGGGCAGGGAGTTGGGGAACATGCGTGGAAGGCAGATTTTCACTGTTCATTCTCTTTACTGTTTGAACTTTTAATCATTTTTGTGTATTATTATGTATTCAAGCGTAAATGTTATCATCTTTTAAAATCTTTAAAAAGAGAAAATATTCTGACTGCGTACAAAAACGTTCCCCTTTCACCTACAATTTCGTTGATATATCTAAGCTTAAGTAGTAAAACAAGGATCCAGCTTTGTCTTTTACCAAATAGCCTTGCTGAGTTTTAAAGTTTTTTAAGAGGCGCGGCAAAGACCTTAGGTGGAGAGAAGTGAAAGAGGAGAGTCTGAAAGCGCTCTACTTCCTAAAAACTGTAAATGGCCACAAAGGATGGCTAAACGGTTTCTAATACGAAACCTGGGTTGCACACACGTCGCTTCTCTATTATTAACCATGATAAGCACTTGAGGTTGGAGGTGAGGTAACCTCCTAGACTGATGCAGCTACTTCGATTCCCAAATTATAGATCCGGAGGCAGAAAAGGAACCAAGAAAGATGGGACACCGTTTTTTAGGCAAAGGTGGAACATTCCGGACTGGCCAGTCCCCAGAGCCCAGGCTGCTTCAGCACCCCTCACAGAGCCCTCGGAGTCCGGCGCCTTAGCCACCCGCTCAGAGTTGGTCTAGGGATCGGGCCAGTAGAAGGCAGCCAGAACCTATCCTCCTACCTGACCAAGAAACGCAGTTACTCGAGTGGAAGCGGTTCCCCTGGCTTCTAGAAAGTCCACATTTGCCGAATTCTGTTACCGGCCGTTTCCTAGCAACGGCCCTGGTACCACCCCCTCTCAAGAGGACAGTTCCCGCGAGAAGAGGCGGTGCCCGCGCTGGAAGCGGGGGCTGGGAGACAGAGAGGAGGGGCGGAGCCAGGGAGAGAAGGGGTGGAGAGAGGGACTGAGGCCAAGGGAGGGGCGGGGCGAGGGAGCGAAAGGGTTTGTTACCTACTCATTAACTAAAGTGGTTCTGACAGTAACCGCTCTCTAAGTTGTATTTTCATGCTTGTGAAATGGCACGGTTCTCCAAAACAAATACTGACATCAGTCTGCCCTTTATGAAAAATCAGGGTTAGAGGAAATATAACTGAAATGAGAGTGAAGACCTAGGCAGAGGAGAACGCAATTGTACAACAGCCCTTCATAATGTTCAATGTCTTCATCCCCTTATGCCATTCTGTTGAAATTGCAGTCTTCTCTCAATAACTTCCTAATGCTCAATGTCATTTTTTTCAGTCTTTATCTCATTTTAAAATAAATATCTCACTGAAATAATATAAAATATGTATTATATTCCAAGATGAAATTGGCTTTAATGGTTTTATTAATAAATAAAAGAAACTGCACTTAAATCACTTCACAAATCCACATATTCATGAAGTGCAGAGAAAAGGGCATTTCAATAACCACTAAGGTTAGTATCTCTTGAGTAAATCAAGTGTGACTAGAGGTATGCAGGCAAGTTCTTTCCAATGCACCCTGGCTCCCATCCCCAAATATCATAATGTATCTTAAATTTTACCAGTAATGAGGATTTAATTGGTCTTAAACCCTCATCTTTCTGGGTCTTCTGTTAAGAATTTATCATTCACTGCCCTCCTTGTTAGGCACAGTATTAAAAATTAGATTTAGGCTTTTAAAGGCAAGAGAAGGAGGGATGCAAACCTGGCAGTAGATAACTTAAGTACTTCACCATGTTAGATGTGACTTGCACTATATGTTCATATTTTATTAATAGTTTGTTATGGAGGCAATCTTATACAACTCAGTTTTACAATATAAGCCTAACTTAATTGGTAGGCTTCCCAGGTAGTCTACATGGGTTACAAAGCACATCAAAATCACACACATGCACATATTTGTGTATACATATATATATACACACACATACATACACACAAATATATGATTGTTTGGTTATACAAAATAAATGTAAATGCAAGCTGAAAACAACCAATCAGAAAAAGACCCTCAATTCTGGAGATGGAAAGGTAATTTAAAATACCATTTTCCATTTTACTTTTCACAATAAATCTATGCAGTTTTCTCAGGATTTATTGCCCAAAATAACTTACCACTATTTCTCATGAAATAGGAATCCGCTTTTATCTCAGCCTTTATTTATTCAATAAACATGTCTTTTAAATTTCTTTTATTTTTACAAAGATGCCATCTAGTGGCTTTATGAAATCAAGCATTTTAAAATATTCCCATTGTTATGTCAGGCTAAAATACATTTTGATGTAAATGATTGAATTAGAGGAAAAAAGCATTAGAAGAATTTAGGCCAAGGACCTGAAAATTATCCTTTGGAAATTATCTGTATGAACTGAATTTGGATCATAATACCTTCATGAGCTTAAGAGGCTAGAAATACATCACCCCTTTTCTGAAATCTTAAGAGACTGATGTGTTTGAAATCTAAGTTCTTTCAGATTTCTGAATGGTGTGCTCAGTAGTGTCTGACTCTTTGGGGCCCCATGGACTGTATGTAGCCCGCCAGGCTCCTCTGCCAGTGGAATTTTCCAGGCAAGAATACTGGAGTGGGGTTCCATTTCCTACTCTATTTTGAATGGTAATATGAATACATACTGGACTTCCTTGGTGGCTCAGATGGAAAAGAATCTGCCTGCCATCCAGGATACCCAGTTAGATCCCTGGGTCGGGAAGACCCTTTGGAGAAGGGAATGGCAACACACTCCAGTATTCTTGATTGAAATATTCCATGGACAGAGGAGCCTGGTGGCGAGCTACAGTCCACAGGGTAGCAAAGAATCGGACATGACTAAGTGACTAACACACACATGGATATGTACTGTATATTCTGTAAACCCTTCAGTGGGTCTGGGGAAATACTCCAGAATCAAATATATTAATACTTCTGTGGCAAAATACATTCATAATCACATTAAAGTGGGATAAAGACCATAAGCAGCCTCATATCTATGCAATCAGGTTTTTCTTGCAAATGAGTTACGGAAAAACCTTTCATTTTTAAAAATTTTTGGAGTTTATAATTTAGACAGGGAATTTACCCTAAGAAAATGAATTAAGCCTCCTTTTCTTATGGAAGAAGTTAAATGAAATGTTCTATCATAAAATAGTAATGTTTATCTTTAAAAATGGCTAAAATGTTTACTTGAAAAAGAAACCAACATATTTGAAGATGATGAGAAATCCCTAAGATACTTTTCAGCTAGTTATGTATACAAGGAAGATAATCCACTATACATTTCATGTAAGCACACAATAAAAATTGAGCAACTAATGTAAGCTGAAAGACCACTTGGGAAACTCACTAAACTTGAGATTTATAGTATATTCCAAATTTTTAAAATTTTGTTTTTCTATTTCATATTTCTATATGTGCTTTGCATGTTCCCATTCCCCTGCCTCTGCATTTATAAAAAGCATGTGTTGAAATGTCCTTATTTTCAGCCTGGTCCCTTGTGTGACTCTTGAGCACTGCCATTCCATGTCATGTCATTTTAAGTCTTAGACCAGTCAGAAGAACCTAGAAGACTAGAGGAAAATGTCTTCCTCCTTGACAAAGTCAAAGTGGGAATGTAATACAGGAATTGAATTATTGATGGGGACTGGAGAAATTTATTTGTATGTTTTTATTTAGAAGTTATTAGCCACTTCTTAGTGAAGGAAATTATGAGAAAAATAGTGAATTAGAGTAGGCTTTCCTTAAATCCTAATTGTCTTAATACAGAAAGTTTGTTTTCTTATGGAGTGGCAGTGCTCAAGAGTCACACAAGGGATTCAGGCTGAAAATAATGACATTTCAACACATGCTTTTATAAACACAGAGGCAGGGGAACGGGAACATGGCTGGCTTAAAACATTAAAAAAACAAAAATCATGGAATCCGGTCCTATCACTTCATGGCAAATAGATGGGGAAGCAATGGAAGCAGTGACAGACTTTTATTTTCTTGGGCTCCAAAATCACTGCAGATGGTGACTGCAGCCATGAAATTAAAACACACTTGCTCCTTGGAAGAAAAGCTATGACAAACCTAGACAGCATATTAAAAAGCAGAGACATTACTTTCCTGACAAAGGTACATCTAGTCAAAGCTATGGTTTTGCCAGTAATCATGTATGGATGTGAGAGTTGGACCATAAAGAAAGCTGAGAGCCAAAGAATTGATGCTTTTGAACTGTGGCATTGGAGAACACTCTTGAAAGTCCCTTGGACAGCAAGATCAAATGAGTCAATCCTAAAGGAAATCAGTCCTGAATATTCATTGGAAGGACTGATGCTGAAACTGAAGCTCCAATACTGTGGCCACCTGATGCGAAGAACTGACTCACTGGAAAAGACCCTGATGCTGGGAAAGATTGAAGGCAGGAGGAGAAAGAGACAACAGAGGATGAGATGGTTGGATGGCATCACTGACTCGATGGACATGAGTCTGAGCAGGCTCCGAGGGTTGGTGATGGACACGGAAGCCTGGCCTGCTGCAGTCCACGGGGTTGTAAAGAGTCAGACACAACTGAGTGACTGAACTGACTGAAGACACGAGAGAAAAATCAGACACATTTTAATAATATGTATTCATGGGAGTGACCCAGGAAAACCAAGTAACTCATCAAAATGGCTAAAACCCTCACATTGCGTACCATCTTTACCTAAAGACAAAAGAGGATAATGCAGATTGTGGTTTGGGACTTCATGGGGAGGACAGCATTTCACAAGTATATAGAAAAACAAATGTTTGGTAAATGTTTGTTAGGCCATGAAGAGTGGGACAGCGGAATTTTAACAGACTTTGCTAGGTTCCTCCCTGTCTGCACACCTAGTTCATACTATAGTTATGTATGGTGATAGCTTCCTTCAAAATTTCTTCCTGCGTCTTTAGGCCTTGTTTTCAGCTCAAAATAATCAGCATATCAAAGAGACTTAGTGGTTGGCATGTTTTACTTCTCTACAATTTGTGACTTCTATTTAAAATAAACCTCTTCATCCTCCTCTAAACCAACTCTTACCTTCTCATTTACTTGTCTCATAAAATTACTGTAATTGTATTTTAGGCTATAATTCCACTGAGTACTGAGCTTCAAAGGAAATTCTGCCCTCAAATGCAAAATACTCATGGTATGTTCAGTGATTTGCTGTTCTACTCTAGACCCCAGAATACAGTTGCACAGGTGGTTTCTTTAACTTCTATTTGTTGATATAACCATAGAAGCTGGAAGAAAAAGAAAAGGCTGATATTAGGCTACATGTGGGAATTTTCTTCTATGGAGCATTGTTGATTTTCCCCCTTAGAAGAAAAAAAACCATGAGATTAGCAACTACCTTCCAGTGATTGAGATCTGATATATTAGTAGATACCTGGGAAAGTGGCAAGGGTTCAAGATCTAAAGTCCTCTTTCTGCAGTTAAAGAACATTAAGTCCTGCAAGACCTAAAGATTTTGGCTTCTTGAAGAATAATGAAAGTGATCTTCCATTTATGGAAGAGCTCCTTGTGAAACAGGACACAGACTCTCCAGAATACCATCTTGCTTGTCAGAAGGAATTAGAAGAGCTGGTCCTGTGGGAAGGCTCATTTGAAAAGCCTGCTGGAGCATCAGGTAAAGGAACTTAACATCTGAAGGCAACCCAGTAAGTCCTCCCCTTGTAGTATAGGTCCCCAAATCTGCTACGGGAAGAATCTGGTGACAAGACCAAGGTGGACTTGAGGGAGCAGCCTGGAGCAAGTGAGAGGCAGGCCCACAGCTGGGCTGACCACAGAGGAGATGGTCAACTTCTTGTTGACCCACTTGAGCCCCACTTTGCAAATGTGGACCAGGCAGCCCTCAGGGAAGCCAGCTCAGACATGGAGGCCAACAGGTTGCTCACTCTGGGCCCCACCAGCATCATAGAATAATGTTAGTGGCCTTCGATGGTGAAGGAAATAAAAAATAAAAATGCTACCTCTGAAGGTAAGAACTATCAAATTTAAGTATTTAGAAATGAGAGGCAGCTATTAACAAAAAGAAAAGGTAAGGACAAATGAAAAGTAGTTTTATTTTTGTTTAACCTTAAACTTACCGAACTGCTGCTTTCTTTGAACAGCAGTTATCTTCTGTTTGATACCCAGCTACACTTACACTGAAAATTAGTGAAAACTACTTAATGATTCCACTTTGAAGTTATCAGCATACAACTAAGATGTTTTGAATATAAGCCTATCTGTATGTCAGATAAACTTTAGGAACTCTTACTGTCTCTTCTTTTACAGAAATTCTCTACCCTGATATACTTTCGTTATCGAGAAAACTAAAGACTAAGGGCCAGAAAACTAATTTCCTTAAATGAGACAAAAGGAAAAGTTTTTCCAACTACTACTATACATAAAAATCTTTCTTTCAAATACCAAATCAATCTTCCCAAGTGTACTATGAATTCTAATTTGATGTTTTTTTCCTTACTACTTCACTTTAAGAAGGTATTGGTGGCTCAGACGGTAAAGCGTCTGCCTACAATGTGGGAGACCCCGGTTCAATCCCTGGGTCGGGAAGATCCCCTGGAGAAGGAAATGGCAACCCACTCCAGTATTCTTGCCTGGAAAATCCCATGTACGGAGGAGCCCGGTAAGCTACAGTCCATGGGGTCGCAAAGAGTTGGACACGACCGAGCGACTTCACTTTCACTTTAAACAGTGACCTATTAATTTGTTTAAACAACAATAATAATTACCTTTTCTGTTTTTCCAGAATAAAAAAAAATTAAATCACCTGTTGATGATACTAATAAAAATACTTCACCTTTCGAATATGGCCCCTACACTGAAGATCTATAGGAATTTTTCTAATTAATTTTCAATCTTCCCACAACCTTTTTTTAAAAAAATTACCTTTGAAATAATTTGAATGAATGCTCTACAAATAAAAAACTGAATTCACAAATTATCATCATCATCAACCTTAACAAGTCGCCTAAATGTGTTCTGTATCAGTTTTGTTGATGATAAGATGTCAATAATATGGAAACATCTTTAACATATAACAGAATATTTAATTACATCAGTCTCCTATCAACAGATAAGTTAGTTAATGCCATTTATATTGGCCATTTCCATTGGCTGGCTGGAGGCTCTTCCACTAAAGGCTCCCATGGTTTCCACTGGATCATTTTTCTTGCCAGACTTAGTTCGTTTTCAGCCTGTTAATAAAAGAATTTTAAAAGATCACTTGATTATATTGTTTAGTAGGTATTTACCATAGCCAATAACTGAAATATAACTATTAGAACTATTTCATACATGTTAATACCTAATAAGCTGTTTCATCATCAAATATGGAACATACTTAATTAAATTACCTTCATCATCATGAGTGAGAAAGAATGGCTTTTGATTTTTTATTTGACGAAAATTTTGTTTTAGAGTGTTCAAAATTTAGTTGGTTGAGTAAAGGATCCATGACATCCAAATATAACTAAAACAAAACTAACAATATCATTACCTTTACTAGCTGTCATACTCAATTTTCTGATGAATGTAAAAAAAAAAAACTAGTCACAGTCCACCTAACTGATTTCATGATCCATAATCACTTTAGACTAACAATTTGTAAAGCAGAGATCTACAGAATTATAACAACAGAATACAACAGGTGTATTTTTATTAATCAATCAAATCAGTTTCCTTAATGAGATTATGTTACATTTATTTTCCTTCCAAACACAATTTATAACATATTTAACAAATATATTTTAGCTATCTTTTTGCTTCACATTTTTTTCTACAGCAGAAGACCTATGACAACTCTGGCCAATTAGAACAACACTGCTAAACACTTGTCAGAACATCAGAGGAGGAATTCAAAAACAGAACGAGTGCTTAGTTTCTATGCCAGTGATGTAGAACAGGCAAATACATTTAGCGGCAACAATCTAAAATTTACACAAACAATGAGTTGAAGAATCAGTTCAGCTCAGTCACTCAGTCGTGTCCAACTCTTTGCGACCCCATGGACCGCAGCACACCAGGCCTCCCTGTCTATCACCAACTCCCGGAGTTTACCCAAACTCATGTCCATTGAGTCGGTGATGCCATCCAACCATCTCATCCTCTGTCGTCCCCTTCTCCTCCTGCCCTCAGTCTTTCCCAGCATCAGGGTCTTTCCCAATGAGTCAGTTCTTCGCATCAGGTTGCCAAAGTATTGGAGTTTCAGCTTCAGCGTTAGTCATTCCAATGAAAATTCAGGACTGATTTCCTTTAGTATTGACTGGTTGAATCTCCATGCAGTCCAAGGAGTCTTCCCCAACACCACAGTTCAAAAGCATAAATTCTTCAGCGCTCAGCTTTCTTTATAGTCCAACTCTCACATCCATACATGACTAGTGGAAAAATCATAGCTTTGATTAGACAGACCTTTGTCGGCAAGGTAATGTCTCTGCTTGTTAATATACTGTCTAGGTTGTCACAGCTTTTCTTCCAAGAAGCAAGCGTCTTTTAATTTCATGACTGCAGTCACCATCTGCATGATTTTGGAGCCCCCCCCAAATAATAATAATAAAGTTTGTCACTGTTTCTATTGTTTCCCCTCTATTCGCCATGAAGTAATGGGACTGGATGCAATGATCTTTGTTTTTTGAATGTTGAGTTTTAAGCCAGCTTTTTTACTCTCCTCTTTCACTTTCATCAAGAGGCTCTTTAGTTCCTCTTCAATTTCTGCCATAAGGGTGGTGTCATCTGCATATCTGAGGTTATTGATATTTCTCCTGGCAATCTTGATTCCAGCTTGCGCTTCATCCAGCCCAACATTTCACACGATGTTCCCTGCATATAAGTTAAATAAGCAGGGTGACAATATACAGCCTTGACGTACTCCTTTCCCGATTTGTAACCAGTCTGTTGTTCCATGTTCAGTTCTAACTGTTGCTTCTTGACCTGTATACAGATTTCTCAGGAGGCAGGTCAGGTGGTCTGGTATTCCCATCTCTTTCAGAATTTTCCACAGTCTGTTGTCAACTACACAGTCAAAGGCTTTGGCATAGTCAATAAAGCAGATTTTTTTCTGGAATTCTGCTTTTTCGATGATACAATGAATGTTGGCAATTTGATTTCTGGTTCCTCTGCCTTTTCTATATTCAGCTTGAACATCTGCAAGTTCATGGTTCACATACTGTTGAAGCCTGGCTTGGAGAATTTTGAGCATTACCTAACTAGTGAGTGAAATGAGTGCAACTGCATTTGAGCATTCTTTGGCATTGTCCTTCTTCGGGACTGGAATGATAACTGACCTTTTCCAGTCCTGTGATCACTGCTGAGTTTTCCAAATTTGCTGGCATATTGAGTGCAGCACTTTCACAGCATCATCTTTTAGGATTTGAAATAGCTCAACTAGAATTCTATCACCTCCACTAACTTTGTTCATAGTGATGGTCCTTAAGGCCCACCTGACTTCACATTCCAGGATGTCTGGCTCTAGGTGAGTGATCACACCATCGTGATTATCTGGCTCATGAAGATCTTTGTTGTACAGTTCTTCTGTGTATTATTGCCACCTCTTCTTAATATCTTCTGCTTCTGTTAAGTCCATACCATTTCTGTCCTTTATAGAGCCCATCTTTGCATGAAATGTTCCCTTGGTATCTCTGACTTTCTTGACGAGATCTCTAGTCTTTCCCATTCTATTGTTTTCCTCTATTTCTTTGCACTGATTGCTGAGGAAGGCTTTCTTATCTCTCCTTGCTCTTCTCTGGAACTCTGCATTCAAATGGGTATATCTTTCCTTTTCTCCTTTGCTTTTCGCTTCTTTTCACAGCTATTTGTAAGCCCTCTTCAAACAACCATTTTGCCTTTTTGCATTTCTTTTTCTTAGGGATGGTTGTGATCACTGCCTCATGTACAGTATCAGAAAGTTCCGTCCATAGTTCTTCAGGCACTCTATCAGATCTAATCCCTTGAATCTATTTGTCACTTCCACTGTATAATCGTAAGGGGTTTGATTTAGGTCATACCTGAATGGTCTAGTGGTTTTCCCCACTTTCTTCAATTTAAGTCTGAATTTGGCAATAAGAAGTTCATGACCTGAGCCACAGTCAGCTCGCAGTCTTGTTTTTGCTGACTGTATAGAGCTTCTCCATCTTTGGCCACAAAGAATATAATCAATCTGATTTTGGTATTGACCATCTGGTGATGTCCATGTGTAGAGTTTTCTCTTGTGTTGTTGGAAAAGTGTGTTTGCTATGACCAGTGTGTTCTCTTGGCAAAATGCTGTTAGCCTTTGCCCTGCTTCATTTTGTACTCCAAGGCCAAATTTGCCTGTTACTCCAGGTACCTCTTGAGTTCCTCCTTCTGCATTCCAGTCCCCTGTGATGAAAAGGACATCTTTTTTGGGTGTTAGTTCTAGAACGTCTTATAGGTCTTCATAGAACTCCAGAGTTATCTGGGGCCAGAGGTATTTATTGCTGAAATTGGGAAAATACTGATTAAAAATATCCCTAAGGATCGCTCTTTTTCCTACTGCCCTGTGGCCTGTTTCTCTTGAACACTCATCTTTCTCTATTTCCCCAAGTGACAGCAGGCTAGTGAGGATTGTTGTTCTTTACTAGAGAAGTTGTCTCCAATTCTTTTGCAACCCCATGAGCTGGAGCCCACCATGCTCCTCTGTCCATGGTATTTTCCAGGCAAGAATATGGAGTGGGTTGCCATTTCCTTCTCCAGAGGACCTTCCCAAGCCAGGGATTGAACCTGTGTTTCCTACATTGGCAGGTGATTTCTTTGCCGCTGAGCCACTGGGAAGCCCAGGCTGGGGAGGGTCCATATCCTTGAATATCACTGAGGTCAGCCCTATTTCACAGAGCTCAACTCAGCTATACGTAGCTCCAGTCCCTCCCTCTTCTCCGGCCTCCAACACACTATCCTTTCCTTATTTCTCTCATACTGGCCCTCTAGAAATGGGCTGTCCAATAACGTAGTCACTTCCTACCCATGACTATTGAGAGAGCCCTAAAAATATAGCTAGTTCAAATTCAGATGTGCTGAGTATAAAATACACCCCAGATTTTAAACATTTAGTATTCAAAAAACTTTTTCAGTGTCTTACTTCCTATATTGATGATCCGTTTCAATGATATTTTAGATCTCTTAGGTTAAATAAAACATTATTAAAATTAATTTGACCTTAATATTGCCCATGAAGATGTGAGAATTACACAGCTAACTTAAAAATACTTAATGTACCCTAAGACTTCAATTGCATGATAAATTAATGTATCAACTAAAGTCATGATCCAAGTGAAATCAGGTATAAAAGAGGAATAGGAGGATAATAATAAGTTTGCAGCAAGTTCCCACAATACTGTATCTAGTACCATATTCCACCAAGCAAAGGAATAGAAAGGCCAAGAAAACAGGCCTTTGACTGACTGAAAAAGTCTACATTCATAGAAAGCTATCTGAATGCTCCATTCCTCTTTTAAGAGAGACCTCCAACAATTCTTCTGAATTTGTGTACCATTGTTATATCATTGTATATCATGTACATCACTGTACAACTGTATATATATCACTGTATATCATTGGTAATATACTTTGATAAAAAGGAAGAAAAAATAAGAAATGGTTACACTTTTTAAAAATATAAAAAAAAAATTAAATGAAAAATAGTTGAATGTTTATTAGATTCTTATGAGGGGAAGACATTCTAAACCTATAATATTGGGAAGGAAGGAGGATTGTAGGGGAGGTGAGAAAGGAGAAGGTGATTTTACCAAATAAAAAATTTAAAAATCTCTACATGTGGGAGAAAATATTCAACTGAAGTCAAAAGGCAAAGACAGACTTAAAAAAAAAAAAAAAAAAGCAGACAATATAGCAATAATTAAAGGCTAATATTTTATTTAAAAAAAAAGAACAACTTGGGACTTCCGCAGCCTCCCAGTGATTGGGGTTTCATGCTTCTACCACAGGGGGTGCAGGTTTGACCCCTGGTTGGGGAATTAAGATACCCTCACGCCATGCAACACAGTCAAAAAAAAAAACCTCAAAAAGGAAATATAAAGAGAAACACAGTAAAAACATTAAAGATATAATTTACAAAATATGAAATACAAAAAAAAAGACATGCATTATAAAAATTTAACCTTCAATAGTCAAAATGATAATAAATATTTAACTGACAAACGTATGTCAGAAGTATGTATTTTCTTATGTGACTAGTCTTATATTTGATGAGTTGATATAAATTAAAAATTTTAGTTTGCCTTTCTTTCTGGAAAGTCAGTTTTATACCTCTATACATTGTTCCTTTGAACACTTGAAGCCAAATACCTGAATGTTCAATTTTTTCTTTACCTGAAGAATCACCTCTTCTATTTGGCCACCCTGCAGTTGCTCTTCTAGCTTTTTAACATCTGGTTCCTATAATTTAAGGAGAAAAGAGAAAAAGATATTTAAACAAAGCAGCACAAAAAACAATTAATGTGACAGACATAATTAACGTTCCTTTCACTGTACCCTTGCTACTTTTTACCAAACATCTGGTGAAAAGCCATTTTGTCTCTCTACTATTTTATTGCTTTTCTGTCTTAATATTAAAAGGGTTAAACATTTAATGATATGCTTATCAAGGGTAAGAATATGATGTTTAATTCAGTTTTTCTGAAATACAGATTTTAAATACTGCTTTATTCTCTGAGTATTTCCTATCCTTTAAACATTAGCAATAAAAATAAATGCTACCCTCTGACCCAGAACTCTACTCCTAGATAGATACCAAACAGAAACACATAGTACATTAACCAAATGACATGTTCAAGAATGTTCAAAGTAGCACATATTACAGCTCCAAACTAAAAACAATTCAAATGACCATATATAATAGAATTATAATATTTGAATATAATACTACAGAGCAATTAGAATGAACAAACTAAAACTGTACGCAACAATACAGATAATTCTCTCAAACGTAATATTAAGCAAAAGAAACCAAACACATATTGATGATTCCATAATAAAAAGTTCAAAACCAGGCAAAATGAATTTGTGCTATTAGAGGTAAGAAGAGTAGCTATCTTTAGGAGGGTAATAACCTTGAGGGCAAAGAGAGGGTTTGCGCATTCTGGAATTGTTCTCTTTTTGATTTGGTGTTGACACGTGGATTGCTTTGTGAAAATACATCAAGTTCTATACTTATGACTTCTGCACATTTCTTTCTGTATATTATTCAATAAAAGGTTTTGTAACGAGAGATGTTAATATAGTAACTAGAACATTCAATAGCATATATTTATTTTCTAGTAGACTACGCTTTTAGAAAGTCAGAAACCATGTCCTATATATACATGTGCAAATGTAAATAGGGTATTTTCTTGGCTTAACAAATAGAATGAAAAGAGGGAGGAAAAAAAGTTATTTTCTATAGGAATTGGCATCTGTCTCAGGGCGTCTGCTGGCTGACCCAAGACATTGTATGCCTTGCTCCTCCACTTTCATCAAAGTCTTCGCTCATACATCTTCTTAATGGGGAGTACTCTGATAATGTATACAGTGGTAGTCTGGAACAATGCCACACAAAATGCACATGAACTAGTCCCTGGAATCTGTGAATGTTACCTTATATAGCAAATAGTCCATCCTAAAGGAGATCAGTCCTGGGTGTTCATTGGAAGGACTGATGTTGAAGCTGAAACTCCAATACTTTGGCCACCTCATGCGAAGAGTTGACTCATTGGAAAAGACCCTAATGCTGGGAAGGATTGGGGGCAGGAGGAGAAGGGGACGACAGAGGATGAGATGGTTGGATGGCATCACTGACTCGATGGACATGGGTTTGGGTAAACTCCAGGAGTTGGTGATGGACAGGGAGGCCTGGCGTGCTGCAATTCATGGGGTCGCAAAGAGTCGGACACAACTGAGCGACTGAACTGAACTGAACTTTCTGATGTGAGTACAGATCTTGGAATGGGGAGATTATCCTAGATTATCTGAGTGGGCCCTAAATATGAATACAATCATATGTGTCTTGTAAGACAGAGGCAGGGAAGAAAGTAATGTGGCCACAAAGGCAAAGACTGGAATGACTTAGTCATAAGCCAAGGAATACCAAAAATCCACCATTCCTTAAAGAGGCAAGGAATGAATTCTATCCTAGAACCTCCAAAGGGAGTGCAGGCCTCCTGACACCTTGATCTGGGCCCTGATACTACTCATGTTAGACTTCTGGCTTCCAGAAATGCAAGACGATAAACTTCTGTTGCTTTAACTCACCAAGGTTGTTGTAATTTGTTACAGCAGTCATGGGAAACTAATACATACTGTAATATCCCTCATCACCCTAGTACCTGCTATACATCATTCTTCCTTCTTTAATTTCCTTCACTTTATACTATATTCTAACATATTATGCAATGTACTTCTTTATTCACTTATTTATTTAATCATTTGCCTCCCATCATTAGTGTATAATCTCCAAGGCAGGAATTTTTATGTTTTGTTCATTGCCATGTAGGCACTAGCTTCCATGCCCAGAACCATATGTGGTATATAACAGACATGCAGTAAGTGTCTCCTGAATAAATACAAAGTAGAAAAGGAAAAAGAAAGCAGATGAATAGGTTTGATAAAGACTGTTTAACTCAAAATGACTGAGCTATGAAGCCTAAACAGGGAAGCTGGTCATTATTGTAAGACCCAGGAGGAAGAAGATAAAGAAGGCAAGGAATATTTAACATTATTTTCAACTCAGAAAACACCTGCGTTGGAAAAACAATTCAAAATTTGTCTTACTTGAGTCAATAATGTGGTTTTTATTTACTAACAGTGTAAGGCCACCAAGCTTAATAAGGTACCATGGACTGAATGCTCCCTATATGCTTGCAACTGTGTTAAGCAATGGTACATATATCACCCATTCAGGGCTAACAAGTGATGAAGGCAGGTATTATTATACCCATGTTATAGATGAAATTGAGACAGAGAAAATGGGCCATATGCCAACTCACCAAGTAAGTATTAGAGCTGAGATGAAAATTATGTAAAGGCCACAAACCAATGCTTTTCACCACTATGCTATTACTATCTCCCTAGTATAGTCTGAGGGGAAAAGTTTATTTTTATTTCCATTTTAAATTTAGTAAATATAAACTTTATAATCATTACGACAGTCAGTGAAGATTCTATGGCTCTATTGCGGGAGTTTAAAACCTGTGCTGGTTTTATCAAACAGGATTCAGCAATACAGATATTATTAATATACAGTGCTTGATGTTTTTAAAAACTATTTGTAATAGGCACTTGGGAGAAACAAACATTTCTACGGAACTTATTAAATGTCAGGCACTAAGCTAGATTCTCAAGATAAAAAGAAAAATGCACTAAAATAAGTAAATTTATTAAAAAAAAAAAAAGAAAAATGCAATTTACAAGCAGCTTATGGACTACTAGAGAAAATATAAAAGGCTTCACAGAGGAAGTGACAGATCTTGAGAGCTGAGTAAGAACTGCCTGGCAAAGTAAGGGTATTCCAGGAAGAACAGAAAATACAAAGAAACCAAAAATAAAATCACATGGAATTCATATAACTGTCAACAGTCTTGCGTTAGTGAAGCATAGTGTACAAAACAGGAAATGAGAAGGTAAGATTGAGAAGATAATTGAGAGCCAGATCTTAGGGGGCTTCCAAACGATGATAAGGGCTTTATCCTCTATGCCACTGGTTCCCGAACCTGGCTATACAGCAAAATAATGCAGATAAAGGTAGCTAGATGGTTAAACCAGCCAAGCAAAAACTCTTCAATTCAGCCTTTGAAAAAACACCAAACAGGAAACCATAGTAAACCAAAATGAAATACGATGGAACTAACACAGCCAATTTAGTTATAAGACAACTGAAATAAGACAACAGGTCAGTGAAAAGAATTTTAGAACTAAGTGAAAGCAATAACAGTGCACTATTCTTTGCCTTACACTGGCAAAAGTAAAGGAAACATAAGGATGAGTTTTCTTTTAAGGTAAGAAAAAGCTAAATACATTTTGAGGTTAACTGAAAGATGATGATAAAATGGGAAATTAAAAGAAAAACAAAGAAATAATTAAAGGGGAAAAAGGTTACAGAGAAGAACACAAGAGAAGACTCTACACATGGACATCACCAGATGGTCAACAACAAAATCGGACTGATAATATTCTTTGCAGCCAAAGATGGAGAAGCTCTATACAGTCAGCAAAAACAAGACTGCGAGTTGACTGTGGCTCAGATCATGAACTCCTTATTGCCAAATTCAGACTTAAATTGAAGTCAGTCGTGAAAACCACTAGACCATTCAGGTATGACCTAAATCAAATCCCTTATGATTATATAGTGGAAGTGACAAATAGATTCAAGGGATTAGATCTGATAGACAAGAGTGCCTGATGAACTATGGACAGAGGTTTCTGACACTGTACAGGAGGCAGTGATCACAACCATCCCTAAGAAAAAGAAATGCAAAAAGGCAAAATGGTTGTTTGAAGAGGCCTTACAAATAGTTGTGAAAAGAAGAGAAGTGAAAAGCAAAGGAGAAGAGGAAAGATATACCCATTTGAACGCAGAGTTCCAGAGAATAGCAAGGAGAGATAAGAAAGCCTTCCTCAGCGATCAGTGCAAAGAAATAGAGGAAAACAACAGAATGGGAAAGACTAGAGATCTAGTCAAGAAAATTAGAGATACCAAGGGAACATTTCATGCAAAGATGGGAACAATAAAGGACAGAAATGATATGTACCTATCAGAAGCAGAAGGTATTAAGAAGAGGTGGCAAGAATACACTGAAGAACTGTACAAAAAAGATCTTCATGACCCAGATAATCATGATGGTGTGATCACTCACCTAGAGCCAGACATCCTGGAATGTGAAGTCAAGTGGGCCTTAGGAAGTATCACTACAAACAAAGCTACTAGAGGTGATGGAATTCCAGTTGAGTTATTTCAAATCCTAAAAGATGATGCTGTGAAAGTGCTGCACTCAATATGTCAGCAAATTTGGAAAACTCAGCAGTGATCACAGGACTGGAAAAGGTCAGTTTTCATTCCAATCCCAAAGAAAGGCAATGCCAAAGAATGCTCAAACTACCACACAATTGCACTCATCTCACATGTTACCAAAGTAATGCTCAAAATTCTCCAAGCCAGGCTTCAGCAATACGTGAACCGTGAGCTTCCAGATGCTCAAGCTGGATTTAGAAAAGGCAGAGAAACTAGAGATCAAATTGCCATCATCCATTAGATCTTCGAAAAAGCAAGAGAGTTCCAGAAAAACATCTCCTTATGCTTTACTGACTACACCAAAGCCTTTGATTGTGTGGATTACAACAAATTGTGGAAAATATTCAAGAGATGGGAATACCAGACCACGTGACCTGCCTCCTGAGAAACCTGTATGCAGGTCAAGAAGCAACAGTTAGAACTGGACATGGAACAACAGACTGGTTCCGAATAGGAAAAGGAGTACGTCAAGGCTGTATATTGTCACCCTGCTTATTTAACTTGTATGCAGAGTACATCATGAGAAACGCTGGGCTGGATGAAGCAAAGCTGTAATCAAGATTGCCGGGAGAAATATCAATAACCTCAGATATGACACCACCCTTATAGCAGAAAGTGAAGAAGAACTAAAGAGCCTCTTGATGAAAGTGAAAGAGGACAGTGACAAAGTTGGCTTAAAACTCAACATTCAGAAAACTAAGATCATGGCATCTGGCCCCATCACTTCATGGCAAATAGATGGGGAAAGAATGGAAACAGAGACTTTATTTTTTGGGCTTCAAAATCACTGCAGATGGTGACTGCAGCCATGAAATTAAAAGACGTTGTTCTTTGGAAGAAAAGTTATGACCAAGCTAGACAACGTATTAAAAAGCAGAGACATTACTTTGCCAACAAAGGTCTGTCTAGTCAAAGCTATAGTTTTTCCAGTAGTCATGTACGGATGTGAGAGTTGGACCATAAAGAAAGCTGAGGGTCAAGAATCAATGGTTTTGAACTGTGGTGTTGGAGAGGACTCTTGAGAGTCCCTTGGACTGCAAGGAGATGCAAGGAGAGTCCATGCTAAAGGAAATCAGTCCTGAATACTCATTGGCAGGACTGATGCTGAAACTGAAACTCCAATACTTTGGCCACCTGATGCAAAGAAATGACTCATTGGAAAAGACCCTGATGCTCAGAAAGATTGAAGGCAGGAAGAGAAGGGAAGACAGAGGATGAGATGGTTGGATGGCATCACTGACTCAACGGACATGAGTTTGAGTCAACTCTGTGAGTTGGTGATGGACAGGGAGGCCTGACATGCTGCAGTCCATGGTGTCACAAAGAGTCAGACACTACTGAGTGACTGAACTGAACTGAAGGTTACAGAGAAGGATACGCAGAGAAAGAGTAGAATACACAGGTGAAAAGATTCACCTCATAAAAAAAAAAAAAGTGAAATTTCTTATTCAGAGATGGGAGAAAATTCATCAGCCCATTTTCCTTAAAGAGGAATTGAAAAGAAATGTTAACTTCTCCCGTAGAAACATATAATCTGCAAATTACTTCCAGAACTGCCAAGATAAGAACAGAAGTTCCAAATCAAATTGCACCGTTTTACCATATACCTGCAGAAAATATAAGAATTCCCTCTGGACTACAGAGGTTGGTGACCTAATAATAAGAGAACTTTATTAGGGCCACTTACTACATGCATGTAAATTACTTTGGGGGTTTATGGACACTACTTTGGATAATAACAAAAGTCCATGAAATAACCACTAGTGTGGAAATTTAACAACAGTGCAATATAGTTTGGTATAAAAGTGGCAGCAGTCTATTGTGTGCCTGTCTAGGGTCTATGATTCAGAAGCTGTAAAATGCCTCTATTAGTCTACCTGGGCTGCCATAACAAAATACCATACACAGACTGGATGGCTCAAAAGAGAAAAATTTATCTTCTCACAATTCTGGAGACTGGAGTCCAAGGCCAAGGTACAACAGAGTCAGTTTCTGGTGGGAGCTCTCTTCCTGGCTTATAGACACTGACCTTCTTGCTGTGGCCTTACATGGCGAAGAATGCCAACTCTCTGGCGTCTCTTCTTCAAACAAGAACTCTCTGGTGTCTCTTCTTATAAGGACACTAATCCTATTGGATCAGGTACCACTCTTATGCTCTCATTAATCTTAATTACTCCACACTAGAGGTTGGGGCTTCAAAATATGAATATGGGAGGACATATTCAGTCCACAACAATGCTTAATATAATTTCTGGCAGTTAAGACACTAACTTGGTCCTCTTTTTTTCTGGGGGACAACGAAGCACTTTTAAAAATAGCTAGTCCTGACAGGTGTTAAACACAACATACATATTTTTTTCAGTTTTGCTTTCATTCTTCTCTACTCTAAAACTAGAAAAATGAAATAAAGCTTGATGTAGCAATAGATAAGAGGCAAAAGATCAATGAAGGATTGGCCAGGTAAGAGAGGCAAAAGAAAGTTATAAAGTTAATGTAAGGAAGGGACTTGATCTTAATTCTTTCAATCCTGTATTTAGTAGTGCTTGTGATATAAAAAGTATTCAGGTAGACAGGAGTCTGATGAATGAAAGGGAGAAACGATGGAAGAAACACATGAAAGGAAGGAGAATAGAAATAAGAGAGGCAAGTGTGCAGAATATGCAAAAAGTAATCAAGTGAATTTGCTGTGTTAAATGTTGTATTGCATACCAAAAACCCTAGAAAAACAAAATCAAGTTAGCTACTTACCGCTTTGACCATACTCAGCTTCTCATTTGTAATCTGTTCTGTATACTTTCTATATGCTGCATTTTTAGGGATGTGTTCAAGAACATCAAGAATTTTTGTATACAGTATTTTTAGCCTCTGGAAAGACAACATACATATTTCCAGTTTAAAATATCACCAAAGATTTTAAAAGTTTCACAGATGATATTAAAAAAAAAAAAAATTCACGTTTTTAAAGAAAGCATTTAATTCTTCCTTGCTGCAATTTCTTCTTGTTTATGCTTATCTAAACATAAGCATAAACAATGCTTAGTCATTCCCCTTTTGCTGCTGCAGCTCAGTCACTCAGGTGTGCCCAACTCCTTGCGACCCTTTGGACTGTAACCCACAGGGTGCTGTATCCATGGGATTTCCCAAGTAAGAACACCAGAGTGGATTTCCCAAGTAAGAATACTGGTGGGGATCTTCCCCACCCAGGGATCAAACCCTGGTCTCCTGCATTGGCAGGCGGATTCTTTATCAATGAGCCACAGGAAAGTTAGTATAAGCAGATCCGAATTCACAACAGTACATTAATAAAATGTATAATCATAAAGTATAATCATAAACATACCAAGTAATGAAGAACTTTTCCTTATTATTTCTTTGTATTTGATATTTGTTTTAGTTTAATTGTATAACACCATAGGTGCAATACCTAATTTCATTCATATATATTCACCATATATATGAATAAACAAAACCAACCTTGAGGGCCTCTAAGAATCATTTTTCTTAAAAAGTACTCTGCATATTTACACTTTATACTTGACTATGATGTTCCATACTAGAGGGTATTTTATTATACTAATGTAGAGCTTGTCAGATAACATATAATCTGAATTGTGTGTGTCAGGGGTGGTGGTGGTTTAGCCTCATTTTTTAATTTAAAGGTATGACAATACAAGGTCTTATAAGAGACTTGGGTTCTAAAATGGGGGTATTAATAACATCAGTTTCAAAGGATCCTGTATAACTTAGAACAGTACCTGGCACACATTGTTTCAATAAATAATAGCATTATTATTCTATTGGGGAAAGAGAGTCCCATCAGCAGATATCAGAGGTTTCCTAGAAAAGGCAGCATCTGAGACAGACCTGGAGGGATGGCAGGACTGAGACACTTGAAGATGTTAGAAAAGGCAATCTTACACACAGCATACATACAGTAGACTGAATGGCAGAAAATATAGGGAGTATAAAGTAATTAGTACGTAGTTCTACTTCCCTACAACTGTGTTGTCCAATATAGTAGCCACTAACTAAATTTGGCCATTGAGCCCTTGAAATGTGACGATTCTGAACTAACAAGTGCTGTTAAGTGTAACTACACACTAGATTTTGAACATTTAGCATGAAGAAAAGACTATAAAATATTAATTTTTGTATTGATTATACATTGAAATGGGCTTCCGTGGTGGCTTAGACAGTAAAGAATCTGCCTGCAATTCTGGAGACCCAGGTCCGATCCCTGGGTGGGGAAGATCCCCGGGAGAAGGAAGTAGCTACCCACTCCAGTATTCTGGCCTGCAGAATTCCATGGACAGAGAAGTCTGACAAGCTACAGTCCCGGGCATGGTGAAGAGTTGGACACAACTGAGCAAATCACACACACACACATACTGAAATGGTAATATTTTTATATGTTGGTTAAAAATATATATATTTATCCTTTCTTTACTAAACAAGTAATTCCTAGAAAATTTTGAACTATTAATACAAACATAGTTTATATTTATGACTTGCATTATACTTTCATTGGACAGCATGAGGCTAGAGTTTAGCACACATAGGAAATGCTTAGGAGATAAGGTTAGAGAAAAAGCAGATCGGGTTGTATGTGGTTCTGCATGTCAAAGAAAACATTTGGGCTTTATTCTGTGGGCAATTAAAAGATTTATGGAAATTCTGATTAGATGTGTGCCTCAGAAAAATTAATCTGGCAGTAGTGAGTTAAAATAACAGGGTAAAGGAGCAACAGAGAAGACCAGTAACAAAGTTGTTGCAATTCTCTCAACAATAACAAGGGACTAAACTGTGGTAATGACAGAAGGAAAAGGAAAAAAAGAGGAGAAAAATCGTGTGATTATGGAGGAAGGAAAAAGATCAAGGGAAGCTTTTTTTTTTTTTTATGGAAGCATGACAATATTAGCGGGAAAGGCCTACTAGAAGGGAAAACTGATGACAAAAGGGTGCAACTCCTAGAGTGCTATCTTAGGTAATCGAAAGTGTATAGAATCTAAGGCACTTAAGAAAAGTGAGGCAGGGGAGAAAGGTGGAAAAATGGCAATTTAGGTTTGAGAGAACACTCACAAAACTACAAGTGACAACATGAGAATGCCACGGAAAAAGTCAACAAGAAAAGTGATTTGAGAAAGAGATCATGGCAACAAAAACAATAAAAAGTGGCATCAAATCAACAAAGTACTAAATAACGCTATTGTCTTACGAGCTCACGCCGACTTGAGATCCGGAGCCTGAAACATCCGTATTCCGTTAACCACTCAAAAAACAAGGTAGCGGGGCTCTAGGCTTCCTTGAAAACTCAGGAAGGAAGGAAAAAGGTACATACCTCATGTGGAGTTTCACAAACAGCCAATCCCACCAGGCCAGTGGTCTGTTCAAAAACCAAACAAGATTCATGCTGTTAAGAACAATTCCGAGGGTCCCCACGCTAAGAAAAGCAAAACCATCACTGTCTTGGCTAAAACTGGTCTAAAACCAACTACCGTTGTCTCAGAACCTCTGGTTCGGAGTTTTTTCCTGCCTCTCCAACCGAGGCCGCTAAACTGGTCACCCCTAAGGGCACAGCAAAATGAGTCCCCAAGAAATATCGCTAACACGCCCCAGTTCCGGCCACCACCCGCGGACTGACTCCATTCCCGTAGTCTAAACTCCAGCAGTGACCTCCACCCGGCTCACCTTCTTCAGCAAGCCCGCCATGACAGCGCCGAGAAGCCAGGACGCGCAGCCTTCTGGGAACATCTCTCAGACCCGCTCAATCCACCGCCGAGGCCGCCGCTCCGTCACCTTGGAAACAGCTTGGCCCCGCCCTCTGAGGCTCTGCCCCGGGGCAAAGGCGCTGCACCGCCCACTCCTAAGAGGAAAATTGATGCCTGAGCAAGGAGTGCACAAGTCTCTCCATCAGGCGCTTGGGGAAAGCGTTCTCTTAGATGTCTCTCGGCTCAGTTCCTGGACCTTTACAAACATCTATTGAACACCCATTGTGTGTTAGTTTCTGGGACAGAATTTGTACGACAGGATCTCACATCCCAGAATTCACAGAACAATGACCAAGACATGCGTTAATAAGTAATGGGGTAAGTGTTCCAAAAGAGGTCTGTGCCAAGTGCAATGGTAGCAGGTGAGAGGAAATGACTAAAAATTGTGGGGCTACTGATGTTAAAAAGGGCATTTACTTAAAAAGTCAATGAGAGAAGAGCACAAAAAATTCGGACTACATACAGCTTAAGCATCAATAGTAAAACAGCCCAAAGAATGGGAGAAGATATTTGCAACCACATATAATCACCGAAAGATAAGTGGTGCCTAGAATATAAAAGGAACTTCCCTCAATCAGGAAGAAAAGAACAAATAACCAGAACAAGTCTTCCTGCTTCGGTTCTTGCCTCTCTTTCTGAAATATATCAAATGAGTTTGTAAATATGTAAAGGGCCTGGCTCAATGCATGGAACGTAGCAACACACAGATGACAGTGTTATTTTTTATTTTGCTGTTATTATTCTCAACCCAGTAGCTAACTAATCCTTTTAGAAAGTACTTTGCTCTTCTGTGATTTTTCGCTCAAAGTGTAGAAACCAAAGTCCTTGTATCTGCCTACCTTGTCCAGCACTGTTGCTCCCTCTGCCCCTCTCCTCTCAGACCGAACCTCCTATTCCCCTCTCCCTACCCAGATAGCTGCTCTTCTAACCCTTTTATTGGAAAACTCTTCCACCAAATGGGTGCGTGGTTCATTCTCTCACCTCTTTCAAACATTTGCACACTGTTACCTTCCCAGTGTGTCCCTCCCTGGCTTTGAGATTTAAAATTGCAAATCATCACAAAGACACTCTTTACCCTCTTCTCTGCGGCAGTTTTCTTCATAGCCCTTGTCACCCTCTAATCTGCTGTCTAGTTATCTTATATTGTTTTTATGTATCATTCTTTTCTAATATATAAGCCATGTATGGGTGGAATTTTTTTTTCCTACCATATCTCAAGGGCCTGAAATAGTACTTAGTACATAATGGGCACCCAGTTAATACAGGCTTAGTGAATACAATAGAAAAACAGGCAGAAGAAATGAATAGACCATTGGCAGAAATGGAAACAGGAACAGTCAATAGACATGAAAAGGACTCAACCTCCCTATTAAGCAAAGAAATGTAAAGTAATAATTTTACTGCTGTCTTATGGGCAAAAGTTAAGGACTGACAATACCGATTGTTAACTAGGATGTGGAGCAACAGGAATACTCATACACTGCTGATGGGAGTGAATTAGTATAATCACTTTGGGGAATAATTTTGCAGTAGTTAGTTGAAAATATACAAAACCTATGACTGAGATCTATTGGTGAATGTGAATTGGGTCCTCAAAATTCTGTTGGAAGTCCTAACCCCCACAACATCAGAATGTGACCTTATATGGAAATAGGGTCAATGAAGATGTAATTAGTTAAGCTGAGGTCATGGGAGTGGGCCCTGGTCCCATATGACTGGTGTCTTTATTAAAAGGGGGAGTTTGGACACAAATGCTACACACAGGGAGAACATCATGCAAGATGAAATCAAAGACTGGGATGATGTCTCTACAAGCCAAAGAACACCAAAGATTTCCAGAAAACCACTAGAAGTTAGGGGAGAGACCAGGAATGGATTCTTTCTCTTAGCCCTTGGAGGAAACTAACCCTGCTGACTCCTTGATCTTGGACTTCAGCCTCCAGTTCAGTTCAGTTCAGTTCATTCGCTCAGTTGTGTCCGACTCTTTGTGACCCCGTGGACTGCAGCACACCAGGCTTCCCTCTCCATCACCAAATCCCGGAGTTTACTCAAACTCAGGTCCATTGAGTCAGTGATGCCATTCAACCATCTCATCCTCTGTCGTCCCCTTCTCCTCCCGCCTTCAATCTTTCCCAGCATCAGGGTCTTTTCCAGTGAGTCATTTCTTTGCATCAGGTGGCCAAAGTATTGGAGTTTCAGCTTCAACATCAGTCCTTCCAATGAACATCCAGGACTGATCTCCTTTAGGATGGACTGGTTGGATGTCCTTGCAGTCCAAGGGACTCTCAAGAGTCTTCTCCAACACCACAGTTCAAAAGCATCAATTCTTCAGCGCTCAGCTTTCTTTATAGTCCAGCTCTCACATCCATACATGACCACTGGAAAAACCATAGCCTTGCCTAGATGGACCTTTGTTGGCAAAGTGATGTCTCTGCTTTTTAATATGCTGTCTAGGTTGGTCATAACTTTCTTCCAAGGAGCCACCAGATGGCTGAGCAAATACTTTTTATTCTGTTTAAGCCACTCAGTTTGTGGCATTTTGTTACAGCAACCCTACAAACCGAGTAATAGATTAGTTTAATCATATGCTCCTCTCTTCTCTTAAAGGGTAGCTGCTCCTAGACACATGAGCTCTGGGGATATAATCTTTCCAGTTCAGAGTACCCAAGAATTTGTTATTTTGTTGTTTAATTGCTAAATTGTATCCAACTGTTTTGCATCCCCATGGACTGTAGCTCTCCAGGCTCCTCTGTCCATGAGATTTCCCAGGCAAGAATACTGGAGTGGGTTGCCATTTCCTTCTCCAGGAGATCTTTTGGACCCAGGGATCAAACTGGCATCTCCTGCATTGTGGGTGGTTTCTTTACCACTGAGCCACCAGGGAATAACCCAAGAATTAGGCTTTACCATAACTGCCATCATAATTTCCAACTTTTGGGAGGCCCACTCCCATGACCTCAGCTTAACTAATTACATCTTCAATGACCCTATGTCCATATAAGGTCCCATTATGATGTTGTGGGGGTTAGGACTTCCAACAGAATTTTGAGGGGACACAATTCAGATTCACTGATAGCTCTCGGTCATAGGTTTTGCATATCTTTTAGTATTTAAATCATCCACAGTTACAGTTCAGGACAGAGGAAATATGTAGTAACAAATATGCATGAATAATGGCATTTTAAAGATACACAGACACGTGCATGGATATACACACACATGTAAATATAAAGAAACTGTTGATTTGGAACAAACCATCTGATGCACACATTTGCTCCTACAAAGGTAACATATATATCTGGACATACTAGATTAGATTCAGGAAACAGCATTAGGACTGGGAGGAAATGTCCTTTTTCAAACCAGATAATGCTGAAAGAGTGACTAGAACTTAGATGAATAGAAGTTTATGAGGTTACAGTCTTTGTTCCCTGTCCCTCCAGATTCTAAGAATTTTCACCATTGTAGGGTGTGTTCTAGAATGTAGAATCATGTGATTATAAAAGATGCATGTGTTTTCATTGGTTGTAACTTTGAGTTCGGGCTTCTGCTGTATCACCTTTGCTAAAGACACCACAACTAAACAGACCTAGCTGATCCTGGCTAAGGTACTGCACAGCTAATCAGTTCTACGTGGTGGGAAAATGTGTAGGTTTTCGAAACTAATCCCTTTGCAGAGGTGCCAGACTATGTCTGAAAGGGGTTGATAGTGGTGTCCCATGGCTGGTGGCAGTAGATTTAGCTACAGAGGGAAATCAACCTTGGCATCTATGATATCAGAAGGTGATTTGGGAATATCTTATTGTAAGTAGCAAGAGCATCAAATGCACTATATTCTCAGGTAAGAGTTCCCAGAGGGGTAAATATTGGAGATAGATGTTGGGGAGTTATTCGGCAAATAAAATTAGCAGGCCAGGTGACTTAGAGCTAAAGACTGTAACACAATTTGCTCTGCAGGACCTCTAGCCTAGCCAATAAAGTGAAAGTGAAGTCCCTCAATCATGTCCAAAGGTCTTATTTCTCCAAAATTAAATAACTGGGAGAGTTAGAACCTCCTACATTGCTTCTTGGGCTTCCCAAGTGGCACTAGTTGTAAAGGACCTGCCTGCTAATGTAGGAGATATAAGAGATACAGGTTCGATCCCTGGGTAGTTAAGATCCCCTGGAGGAGGGCATGGCAACCCACTCCAGTATTCTTGCCTGGAGAATCCCATGAACAGAGGAACCCAATGGGTTACAGTCCATGGGGTCACAAAGAGTCAGACCCGACTGAAGCAACTTAGCACGCATGCACGCACACTGCTTCTTAATGACTCAGAACTCTTGTGTGAAGGGCTGGATCTTACCAAAGTTAGACAGAGTATTTTCTTAGAAGGTATGGCTCCGGGACTCTTACCTGAGAGAGGCATGAGACAAAATGACTGAAAAAGAAGAAAATACCTCAATTTTCAGAGCAGGAGGAGTTCATTCTTCAAAATCTAGAGGTGATGAGTCCTGTCTTGGTCACTCTCACCTTAGTTTTCATGTCAGGAGCAAGGGTGAAAATAATCGCCATTCAGGAAGTATTCTTTCCTCTTCTAACTTGGTAATAAAAAAAAAAAAGTTCATTTTTCTCAAGTTAATTCTTAGAACAGACTGACATTAAAATTCTAATACTTTGGATATTATCCATCTCTAATGCTTCCATCCATAACAATTTGGATTTCTTCCTGTCTTCTTCTCTATCTGTGCTATGGATACTTCTAAAAAGTGTTTGTAACCAGATAATTAGGTGTTTCTGGTATGGTGGGTTTTAGAATCTCATTCTAAATTGGGCTATAAGTCAAATTAAAGTCATTACCCAGTTTTATCTGACTGGCTATTGGCTTCCAGGTGTTTGAGTTATCTAACGAGTCTGAATGGGACTATCCAACACTCCCACCTGTGCTTCCCTGGTGGCTCAGACAGTGAAGAATCTGCCTGCAATGCAGGAGACCCAAGTTCAGTCCCTGCATTGGGAAGATCCCCTGGAGATGGGAATGGCTACCCATTCCAGTATTCTTGCCTAGAGAATTCCATGGACAGAGGGTCCTGGCAGGCTACAGTCCATGGGGTTGCAAAGAATCAGACACGACTGAATGACTAACACAACACTCCCACCAAGATTTGAATTAAGCTTAACAACTGAGATTAAACATAGTCATCTCTATTGAAAAATAGAACCTACGGAAGGAAGGAATAATAAAGATGTCTGGGGGGGGCATATCTGCCACTTCTTATTTAAAAACAGGGAAGAAAGTAAAGAAGTGATGAAAAACAATAATTTTGTTTAAGGAGATAAAAAACTATTTTATGAGACTAAAATAAGTATTTATTAATATAAAAGGTAATAAGAATATTCTAAAAATGGTAATAAAACTAATTATTTTAAAAATAAATTTCTTAACAGAATTTAGAAACAGAAAGATAAAATTAAGTATAAGAAAAAAGTTGAAAATGGTGAAAAGATAATCAGCATTGTAGTTTTTAACTAGTTCTTCCAAAGTAAAAGGACAAATTAAGTGAAATAAAATAACCAAGATAAAACGGGGGGAGGGGGGCACTAGCTAAAGCAGAGAAAGAACTTCAGAAATGTGAGAGGAAGCATGTGACTGCTTTTAAAAACTGGACAGGCAACAGAAAAACTAAAATAATCATTCATTAAACAAATGTATATTGATTGCTTACTTCGTATCAGAAGCTGCCATGGGTCCTAGGGTCTGTCAGTGGACCAGATGGCCAGGTCTCAGTCGTCAAGGAGCTTTGTTCTAGTGGCTGGACATACAGTAAACACATAAATTGATTCATAAATAGAATTACCAAATGTGATTATTTTCAAAAGGGAATGAAAATAATTATTTGCATAATCTCCATCCTCAACCTCCAGACTGTCCTCCTTCCACAGAGACCTGTCACGACTGCTGCTGGTACACAACACATGTCCGCAGTCACGTGATGCCTTCTTGACCAACCTTTATTTGAGGGATATCCTAGGCATGGGAAAGGAAAGCTGAATATATTAAGAAACTGGCTTTCCATGTACTCATTTACTGCAGTAGGCATGCCTGCTCATCTTTACCTGTAGGCTTGAACTAATACACCTCGACAAATTATGGTCTGAGCACATTGGCCCTAGAGTCCTTTAGTTAACCAGCTATCAGTTCGGCAAGGGACACAATACAAGAGAGTTAGCAAGCAATTTCTCCCTCCCTATCTTAATTTGGAAGAATCAAGTAACCTATATATCTTACTTCTTCAGCCCTGCCCATTCCCTATTCCCACTGTGTGGATCACAATAAACTGTGGAAAATTCTGAAAGAGATGGGAATACCAGACCATCTGACCTGCCTCTTGAGAAACCTGTATGCAGGTCAGGAAGCAACAGTTAGAACTGGACATGGAACAACAGACTGGTTCCAAATAGGAAAAGGAGTACATCAAGGCTATATATTGTTACCCTGCTTATTTAATTTATATGCAGAGAACATCATGAGAAACGCTGGGCTGGAGGAAGCACAATCTGGAATCAAGATTGCCGGGAGGAATATCAATAACCTCAGATATGCAGATGACACCACCCTTATGGCAGAAAGTGAAGAAGAACTAAAGAGCCTCCTGAGAAGAGTGAAAGAGGAGAGTGAAAAAGTTGGCTTAAAGCTCAACATTCAGAAAACTAATATCATGGCATCCGGTCCCATCACTTCATGGCAAATAGATGGGGAAACAGTGGAAACGGTGGCTGACTTTATTTTGGGGGGCTCCAGAATCACTGCAGATGGTGATTGCAGCCACGAAATTAAAGGACACTTACTCCTTGGAAGGAAAGTTATAACCAACCTAGACAGCATATTAAAAAGCAGAGACATCACTTTGCCAACAAAGGTCCATCTAGTCAAGGCTGTGGTTTTTCCAGTGGTCATGTATGGATGTGAGAGTTGGAATATAAAGAAAGCTGAACACCAAAGAATTGATGCTTTTGAGCTGTGCTGTTGGAGAAGACTCTTGAGAGTCCCTTGGATTGCAAGGACATCCAACCAGTCCATCCTAAAGGAGATCAGTCCTGAGTGTTCATTGGAAGGACTGATGTTGAAGCAGAAACTCCAATACTTTGGCCACCTGATGCGAAGAGTTGACTCACTGGAAAAGACCCTGATGCTGAGAAAGATTGAGAGCAGGAGTAGAAGGGAATGACAGAGGATAAGATAGTTAGATGGCATCACCGACTCAATGGACATGAGTTTGGGTCCAACTCCGGGATCTGGTGATGGAGAGGGAGGCCTGGCGTGCTGCAGTTCATGGGGTTACAAAGAGTCGACCACGACTGAGTGACTGAATTGAACTGATTCCCCATTCCCACTGGAATTTATTTATTCCTTCTGAAGCATATACCCCACCCATTTACTCAAAATAATTATGAACTGAAAGGAACTCTAAGCAGGAATTTTGGCTCCACTGTTTACCGACTCTATGACTTGTGTATGTGCTCAGTCACTTCAGTTGTGTCTGACTCTGAGACCCCATGGACTGTAACTTGACAGGCTCCTCTGTCCATGGGATTCTCCAGGCAAGAATACTGGAGTGGGTTCTCATGCCCTTCTCCAGGGGATCTGCCTGACCCAAGAATCGAACCCAAGGTTCCCATGTTGCAGGTAGCTTCTTTACCACCGAGCCACCAGGGAAGCTCAGCTATATGACTTAGGAAGGTCTTTTCACTTCTCTGAATCCAGACGAGTATCTCCATCTATAAAGCTTATGATGGTTGGAATAGGGCTTCATTTCCTGGAAGGCAGCTGATGAATCCATAGCTGTTCCAGACTGTGTTCCAGAGCATTCCAGTCAATATATGTTATGATGATATTTGTTTCAATTTATATTTTTAAGTAATAAAAGTTCTTTTAAATTTCTCATTAAAACAGAAATATTTGAGAGCCTCCATTAGCACAGCAGGTGACTATGTGCTGTGGCTCATGAAAGTCAGATTATTAGGGAACAGTTCATTGCTCCTATATAGGGAAAGTCTTAATAATTTTGAATGTTATTCAGTATTGTTTTTTTTTTTTATTGTGGAAGGGATGTTAACATTTATACAGGCTGTTGACATTTATACAGTTAAGATATGGAACTTCCATTATTGTAAGGGTCTCTCAGGTTGCCTTTTTAGTAGCTACTCCTAATTCTCTCTCATTCACACACTCCCACCCCACCTCCGCCTCCTTTAGCTCCTGGCAACCATTAATCTGTTCTTCATTTGGAGAACATTCTGTAAATGAAATCATACAATATGTAACCATTTGGAATTCATTTTTTTCACTCAGAATATTTGAAGATTAATCCAAAGTATTAGTGTATCAATAATTCTTTCCTTTTTATTGCTGAGTAGTATTCCACACTATGGATATACAATGTTTGTTTAACCATTTGCCTGTCAAAGGATATCCAGGTTGTTTCCAGTTGTGGGCCATTACAAACAAAGCTGCTATGAACATTTGTATTCAGATATTTGAGTCAGCATAAGTTTTCATGGTTCCGGTATAAATGTTCAGAAGTACAATTGCTGGGTCAAATGATAGCTATATATTTAAGTTTTTAAGAAGCTATCAAACTATTTTCCAGAGTGGTTATATTATTCTACATTTCTCCCAACCATGCATGAATGATCCACTTTTCTACATTTTTGCCAGTATTTGGTGTTGTTACTGTTTTTTGGTTTTTTGGGGGTTTTTTTGTCATTCTGATAGATGTGTAATTATATCTCATTGTGGCTGTAATTTGCATTTCCCTAATGGTTTATTGATGTTGAACATCTTTTCATGCATTTTATCATTTATATGGGCTCTTCTCACCCAAAAAATAAAAAGGTATGAGGTGATCAGTGATGAGTATGTTAACTAGCTTATGGCAGTCATTTTACAATATATACGTTCATCAAATCATCACACTGTACACTTTGAATACATACAGTTTTATCAATTATACATCAATAAAACAAACAAAAATTACCAGCACACCACTAACTTTATTTAACTCGCTAATTTCTCTCTTCTGATTTCCTATGTACTCTTAAGTTAGTACCACGCAGCTTAAAAATAGTTTGATTTCTGCTTTCTCTTTCCTAATTTTGAGAGTAGAAAGCATGATTTTTACTACTTGCACTTTCCCATTACATTTTTCTACAGAGATAATCAGAAAGTAGGTGTGCCTAACAAATATACCTAAATCAATGAATAGATTGCTGAAGCTTTGAGGAAGTCCCTAACAATTAAAAGTGATGGAATAAACTTGGATTTGAGAACCATTGTTGTTTTGCCATCAGTATTTTGTTTTTACTTTTAGCATTTCAGACTTAAAGATTGCTGAAGGAAAAGAAAAAAAAAAAAAAAAGATTGTGAAGGAAAATATTCATCCAGGCCCTGAAGAAGTGTTCCGGAGCTTGGGCATAAGCTGTTCTCTGTTCTTCACAAACACATCTTTGGCCTGAGGCTGCACTATTTAATTTTTATTTATTTATTTTTTAGTAATCTCTCTTTAGCAATTCAGACAGCTAGACAGCTGATTCCTTCATCTACTGTGTTTTGTTCAGAAGACCTTGTACCTTGTACCTCTTCGGTATTTTTTCTTGAAGAGTGAATTCATTTCTTATCCAGAAACAGGCTATATATAACATGTTTAAATTCTTACAGTCCCAGTTTCCTCCATAGGACTGTTTTAGTTTACTTTGAAAGTGTTAGTCACTCAGTCATGTCTGACTCTTTGCAACCCCATAGACTGTAGCCTACCCAGGCTTCCCTGCCCATGAAATCTCCAGGCAAGAATACTGGAGTGGGTAGCCATTCCCTTCTCCTGGGGATCTTTCTGACCCAGGATTTGAACCTGGGTTTCCTGCACTGTAGGCAGATTCTTAATCATTTGAGCCACCAGGGAAGCCCCTATTTTAGTTTACTTTTACTTTATTTTTCTGTTTCAGTCTTGAAGACTTGATTGGATTTAGATCCGATTCTATTTCCTTCCTGCTCCCTTGGACTCTATTTAAGACACATAAACAAAAATATGGAGCAAAAGGTAAGAATCCACCATAAATATGTCAAATTGATCCTTTTCCTTAATCAATGGTAAGCTCATTTTCATTTAATGAATGACAGATATGTTTGTTCTGGTTTTTGTAGTTTTTAAAATTATCTTTTCCTATGCATCTGTTTCTATTTTTTATGTTGTTCTTCAGATGTTTAGGAAGACTTTAGTTTTTGTTTCATGATTATATTTATAATATTATTATGTATCTCTCTTGGTTTCCAGTTTTCCTAGACAATTTTCCTGTCTGTATTCTATTAGGAAAAATTGATAAAATTATGAGGTTCCTTTTTTGTCTCCTCTGCTCGGCATTTCCTCTCCTATTCAATTTTAGCAAAAAAAAAAAAAAAAAACTCCTTTTCTTAGTGTTCCCCTTCACATGTTAAATATTTTTATAGTCTGACATTTGGTATGTCAGGTTTACTTTTCATCATTTTACTCCCAGCTACACCAGAAGGAATCAATCTCTGCTACTTACCTTCTTTTCCTTTCTGTCCCAAATAACTGTCTCATATCTGTGTTGTCAGGGCATACAACATCAACACTCCATTCTGTCATCCTAATTCCTACATTTCTTTTTCTACAGTAAATATATTTTTTCAATATTCTCTCCCATCAAGGATGGGAAATTTTTCCCTTACTCCTCTTGGTTATTTTGGCTGGTCTAACAATTAAATGGACATGAGGCAGGTTAACAGGGGAAAGAAATAATTTTGTATGTACAGGAGTTCATACAAATATAGACTCAAATAAGTGACCAAAGCAGGCAGCTTTTATACCTTTTGGACAAAGAAACAATAAATGTGTGAAGAATTGAAAAGACAGAGAAGTTCCGACTTGAGGTAATAAATTGGTAAAGAAGTAACACATTTTGTTTAAACAGCCTTCTTGGCCCTGAACTTTGTATCTCTGGGGATAAGGATGTCTCTTTGCCTTCTGGTACAGAGAAGGTTCCTTTCACAGGGGAGATTTATTTCCTACTTCCAAGGGAGCAAAAGAGAGTCAGAGGGTCCTCCTCACACCAGCTGTTTCTTAAGTAACTTTAATTCAAAATAATCAGCATGTCAAAGTGGCGTATTTGGGGGCATCCTGCCCTGACCTCCGTTACTGCTAATCCATATGTCATGTTTACCCTCGTCATTTATTGTTTGGCTGCTTTAATCCTTTAGCCACTTCTTTTTTTTTTTTCCCCTATAGGTGATTATCAAATCTCATCTGAATTTATGCTGATTCATTATATGTGTCAGGAATTTCTGGTGTTCAGCAGTGATTCAGTTATACTTATGCCAAGCACATATAATTTGCACATAGAAACTACTATTAAAATATTGAATGAAGAAATGGATATATGAATAGTAAAATAAAGTTCAAATGATAAAAGTTATTCACAATCCATACCGGATAATCTATACCCAACTGCTCACAAACTGTCTGCCTATATTTTTGCATCAGTTTAAAAAAATCATGGCACTTTCCCTTCCAAAGCTTCCTGATGCCTCTTTCATTGTCTGTCTTGTTCAGACTTTACCAAAAGTAGTTCTTTGATCAGAACTGACTGTTCTTCAGTCTACAGGAAGTAACATGCCTCGGCCTGGATACCTGTCATTTTAATATTCGCCATTTACCTAATTTGTGAACATAAGTTCAGTGGTAAAGAATCCGCCTGTCAGTGCGGGAGACGTGGGTTCTATTGCTGGGTTGTGAAAATCCCCTGGAGAAGGAAATGGCAACCCACTCCAGTATTCTTGCCTGGGAAATCCCGTGGACAGAGGAGCCTGCCAGGCTACAGTCCATGGGGTCGCAAAGAGTCGGACATCACTTAGCAACTAAACAACAACATAACTGTGAACATACTATTCTTTCCTGCTTCTACTTCTTTCTCTTTAATAAACTGTTCTTTAAAAAATTCTATAGTTTTAGTACTTGTTCAGTCATTCCTTCATTCATGCCATCTCAGTTAATTTGAGGCTGTAGCTTTTAACGTTATTAGCACCAGTCTTTATATTTATCCATATTATAGGGGCCTTTGCCACCGTTTATACAGGCCCTTTTAATATCTGAGCTCGTTAAAGAGATTGCTGTGAAGCCCAGTAATTTCATTCAATGCCTCACCCTTTCCTTTCTCAGTCAAATTTATTTGCCTGGTTAGAATTTTCTATCCTATGGTCTTCCCTCCTTCTTGTGGACGACTGAATCACTGTCATCTGGAAACTTTATGAGTTCTAATTTCTCTTATTTCCTTTCTGAAAAATACAATTTTTGTTTTCCTTAGTGTAAATCTATGGTAAAACAATTTATATACAATGTATTTTATATGTAAAGATTAAGAATCAAGTAACAGTGTTAACAGTAGATGTTATACAATATATAAAAATGTGGGTCATGTTTATTTTACCAATTATATTTGAATACATTGAGCATGTTTTCTTTGATAATTTCGAAGCTTAATTAGGAGAAATCTTAGATGAAAAATATCTTCTTAGCTAGGATTGAAGCATAAGGATCTTAAGTTTATTTTTTAAATGAATATCTACTGTTAAATTTCTACATTGCTATGTACTCACTAAAGAGGTTATAATAGTTATGTTCTCTGAATTCTCTTTTTTATTACCAATTCATTTTATGCAAAATAAATCCTCCATAAATATGCTAAAAAGTATTCTGAATGGCTTTTCTATTTGTTTTCTTTTATTTAACCCTACTTGGCTTTAGCCTGAGGGCCAAAAAGGTAATCGTAGTCAAAATAGAAGTTTAAAATCAATTCAGAACTGGTTTGTAACTTCCCTGATACCAAGGGCTTTGCAAACCTATAACTCATTCAGCTCTTGGAAGCTGAGTTAATTATGGCAAATCACACTAATTAAATTATTTACAAGGTCTTATTAAAAACAAATCTATTATGTTTAGCAATGCATGGTGGATTTGCCTTGAGACTGCCTGCTGTCTTTCCCGACAAATTTCCTAGTTAGACATTTAGTTTAAGTGAGAACCTTAAGCATATGGTGAAGCTGCAGGTTTCTCTGGCTGCTGTTTAGGTCCCCAGGCCTTCAATTCAATTCAGATTTACTGAACACCCGCGTTGTTCAAATCCCATGTGTTATATTCTCTGTCCTCCGAGTTTCCAAATAACAGCTGATGTAAGAAATTGTACGTAAATGATTACAATTCAAGGCAAACAAAAAATACATCATCACAAAATAAGAGAAAAACAGATGGGCTCTGACAGGGTTAGAACTTCATGGAGATGGAGAGCAAAGGTTAAGCTGGGTCTTAAAGGAGCAGAACCTCTGCTCTGCAGGCAGAAATCGGGAGTGGCACTGAGGGCCTTTGAGACAGGTCACAGAGTGAGTAGGACCCAGAGGGAAGAATGTGCAGAGCCTGATCAGAGAGCAAGCAAGTTGAGCTAGGGGAGCTGGGGAAGACTTGAGGGGCATGGCAACCCTCGAGTCTCCACTGCAGTGCTTGGTAGGAATTTGGTTTGGCTATTTGGTTGAGTTGTTTGAATTACTGAACAAAGAAAGCAATTACAGTACAATCGATCTTGCCGGGTACAGGGGTAGCTCTGAGCTTGCCTCTGCTTTGGGCCACTTGAGCAGGGGCTACTCTGTAGTGCAGTCACTGAATGACATCTCTTGCTGCAGTATGGGAATAGAGAGGGCAGTGATTCCACATGAGAGCTTGGGTGCACACACTCACACACACCCTCAGTCACACTCCTGGGAGCCCTCCAGCACATGGGCCAGCCTGTGTTAAAACTGTAGCTCTGCTCCTAGTAGCCATGCAAACCTTGACAATTTACTTAGCCCCGTAAGTCTTGCTTCCTCCTAGAAAGTCTTCCTTCCTCCTACATTGCAGGAATATTGTGAGGATTTGTTGTTATTTAGTCACTAAGATGTGACTGGATCTTTATGACCCCATAGACTGTAGTCCGTCGGGCTCCTCTGTCCATGGGATTTCCCAGGCAAGAATACTGGAGTGGGTTGCCATTTCCTTCTCCAGGGGATCTTCCGGACCCAGGGATCGAACTGGGGTCTCCTGCATTGCAGGCCGACTCTTTACCATCTGAGCCAAAATACGGAATTGGAAAGCAAATCCCTGAGTAGCCTTCTTGTGTGACTCTCCTTCCACTAGGTGGCGCTGTCTTCCACGCAGGTTCCGCTTCCGCTTGCTTTGTTGAAACTGACCTCCGTTTAGAAAATGGCCTTTATTTACCAATCATTCAATCAATAGAGACTTGGTATCTGTGTCCCACAGGCTTCCTTCAACTCCTTGGAGGTGTTATGTCTCAAAGTCTATACTTAAACAGTGCTTCAAGGAAATGATTCTCACTAGATGGTGGAAAGCTGAAGGAAGGCTGTCAGCTGTTGTGAAAAAAAGCTCCATTAATTTCCTAACACTTTGGATTCAAAACCAGAATGTTGTCAATAATTTCTTTAACAATTAACAGCACCACTTTACTATTTGACGATCTTTGGCATAGCTACAGTGTGACTGTGGAGGCAGGACATGATAATTCAACTGTGTGATTATAAAAAAGTCAATCTCCAACACCTAGTCTCAACACCAGAAGAAGATTCTGCTCAACTTAAGTCCTAAAACTGTGTTTTTGTTATTATTATCTTTATCATTTTTAAATGTTTTTGGTTCTAAAGAACTTGTGAGCTTCACTACACATAAAATAAGTTTTGGGGAAGTCTTTTGGTTAAAGTTGTATACATCAAAGTATGAGGATAACTTGCTACTTAAATTATTTAATAAACTACTTTGTAAACTGAAATTTTTCTTTTATTGCTGTTGAAGTCTAGTTGTGAATACAACATATATGTTTCATAGTTTCTGTCTTTTTCTCAATCCCAAGTCTGACAGATTTGTAGGGGAAAATATGAGACTTTGTGGGTATTTTTCAAAAGATTACTGCAGACCACTTAAGATGAAGGACATTTTTAAGTAAAGCAAATGGATTAACAAACTGTAAAGAGCCTGTGACTGCTCCTGCCATTCAATCTGGGCAATGCTGAGGTGTATGTTGTACTGCTGGTGCTCCAGGTCCATTTGCAAACAGAGCACCTCCTATTCATTTGGAACAAAACTTACATCCAATTTTAGTGATGAAATAGCTGCAAAATGAGAAAAGGGAGGAGAAATTGTGAAATCAGATCAGGGCATTGTCCTGCCTGGAATGCTCCTGTAGCTTCCTCTTGCCAGGACAGTTCTCAGACTCAGATGCTTGCAGGATAGACTCATTCTCCAGCATTTGAAGCTTACAACTTTGTGGAAGGAAAGATGAGAGACTAGGCTATATTAGAATATTCAAAGGGAGTGTCTGTTCAAAATGTTCAGACCCTACACACAGCCTTTGAGATTCTGGTGAATAATACCACATACACTTGTTTACCCCAAGGAGAAAGCCCTTTCTCATGTCCACTGCCCTAGAAGAAGAAATAAAATCCTGAATTCCCCTAGTTCGTTATATAACATCCTACATATTATGACTCCTGCCTAAGTCTCCTGCTCATCTACTGCAGGCTTCCCACTGCATTCTGTGATCAGCAATTACCCATACATGGGGGTAATTCACAATTACCCCCATGTAGAATTTTCCTTTAGACCTATGTGCATTTTTTTTCTGCCTTGAGTACTTGTCCCTTTTTTAGATTATTTAAAAAAAAATCCTCATCCTTCAAGTCTCAAGCCTTTATCTTCTGTGTGACACACTCTTGTCTTCTCCTGGAAGCTAATTATCACCTTCTTTTGGTCATCTCTTTATCTTCTTCATTAACTGATACTAAAAATGGCCTTGTTTAATATTATCAATGTACCTGGCACATAATAGCAAATAAGCCCAGGCCTAGTGAATAAATTGGAGAAGGCAATGGCAACCCACTCCAGTACTCTTGCCTGGAAAATTCCATGGACGGAGGAGCCTGGTAGGCTTCAGTCCATGGGGTTGCAAAGAGTCGGACACGACTGAGCGACTTCACTTTCACTTTTCACTTTCATGCATTGGAGAAGGAAATGGCAACCCACTCCAGTGTTCTTGCCTGGAGAATCCCAGGGACGGGGGAGCCTGGTGGACTGCCGTCTATGGGGTCGCACAGAGTCGGACACGACTGAAGCGACTTAGCAGCAGCAGTGAATAAATGAGTAGCGCTGTTCAAAGGGGATACATGTCATCTAGGTTACTCAGAAATAATAGCAACTTAGGACTCTGAAAGGAATCAATGTAAATCTTATTTAAGAATTAGTTAGCCTTTTAAAATCTAATTTAGATAGAAGGCAAAGAGATGGCACGCATCACAAACAAAAATACTTTAGCAGAATCTGAAACTTGAAAAGTAAAACATTCAGGCTATAGAAGATGAAATGATAGCATTACAGGTTCTTAAAAGAGAAATTCAAGCTCGTGTAATTCCAGGCCTAATTTCAATATTTCAGCTGAGAAAGAGAGGATCCCAAGAAGTAAGAGACTGACCCATTTCAAAGTATCTTGGCGCTTTCCTTTCTGATGATCTTATATCACAGGAAGCGATATGGAAAGTGAGTTCTCAGGACAAGTTGCAAGTAAAGGCCGTGAAGCACAGTAAAATTCTAAGAAGCCTAGGAAATCCTCTCGCACGGCATTCACCATGGCGCAGTCCTGATGTCCACCTCGACCACTTGCTTCTCCTGTGTTTGATGATTTTTCTACAGAATTATAATACAACAGTTTTCAATTCTACTTCCGTTTCTGCTTCTCGACATCCTTTTCATCCTCAAGCAGCTGCTGATATAAACTTTAAAAGAACTGATTTTAATAGATCAATGGCCCTTTCTCATAAAGTGAGACAAACAAAATGAGCTGAGAGATTTTTTTCAGAGAGAAACAGCTTAAGTAAAGGAAGTAATGTCCCTAAATTTAAGGAAATTGTATGTGGGTCTTAAAAGCCCCTAGACGTAAGAACCCTGTGTCTTTATTCTTTATACTGAGAAGCAGGGCAGAGGGGGGCAAAGATGGAAAACCTCTGGAATGAAGTCAGTTAGTGAGATGATTCTGGAATAGAAGACAAACCGACAGTTGGCCGAGTCCCGTGGTCAGTTCTTAGTCCTCATCTTGCTTGGCCTGGCAACAGAATTTGATACAGTTAATTGCTCTCTCCTGCTGCAAATATTTTTCTTCCCCTAGCTTGCATTCTATTCTATCCTGAGGCTTTGGTTAGCGCAAGGCTAATCGCTTGAATGCCTATATTTTTATGCCTTTGTGTATTCATTTGGTGAATTTATCTAGCCTCATGGCTTTATGTATCACCAATTTGTTTTTCCAGCTCAGACTCCCCTGCCTAAACGTGGACTCACATTCACCTGCCTCCTTAACCTTTCCTCTTTGCTTGGATTTTAACAGGTATTTCATGCTTTACATGATCCACGCTGAACTCCTGTTCTTCCTCTTTAAACCTGCTCTTTCTGGGACCTTTTCCATCTCAGTTGATGGCAACCCTATCCTTCCGGTAGTTTAGGCTCCATCTTTCTCCGCCTCGTACACCTGACATCAAATCTAAGAGAAATTCTGTAAATTTTACCTTCTAACAGAGCAAAATACCTTCATGTTAGCTAGTGAAACGTTATGCTCTTTCCTTTATCCTGTGCTCAATCGCTCAGCTGTATTCGACTCTTTGCAACTCTATAGACTGCGCATAGCCTGGCAGGCTCTTCTGTCCACAGGATTTCCCAGGCAGGATTACTGGAGTGGGTTGCCATTTTCTTTTCCAGGAGATCTTCCTGACCCCAGGGATCAAACCCGTGTCTCCTGTGTCTCCTGCATTGCAGGCAGATTCTTTATCACTGAGCCATCTGGGAAGCCCTCCTGTATCCTGAGTACCCAGAAAAGAAAGCCCCCTAGAAAATATTCACTTACGTGACACTGGATGGTCCAGATCTTCAGGATTGGAGAATTATCCAGACATTCCAAACTGCATCCAAACATTTTCACCAAACCTCAAAACTCAGCTCGATTTTAACATTTTTGAATTATAGCCCAAGTGAAGGAAATGTGAAAATGTGCCTTATTTGTGTTGTAATTGCATATTAAATCCTCAAATCAAGCTACAACTAAGCTGCATATAATGTATGGTAGTAGACATTCCATTTTGGAAAAATCAGAGTGTTTTATTCCTGGATTAACACTATTTACTAGAGGTAAATCTAAGTCTAGCAGAAATAATCACATTTTTCTAGTTTCCTGAAAGACTCACTAAGCTTAACTTTTATATTGAAATTGTTTGAACAAAATGGTGAGTCAATTTTGAAAAGTAAAAAATAAAAGATCTGAATGCAAGCGGGGCATTAATGTATCTCTTAATGGTAATGAATTTATGTTGAAATTTTAACATGGTAAATTTTATTCATCAAATTATCATAATTTTTCCATAACAGGTAATGTCAAAATGCTCTTTTTCATAATTAAGTATTAATTGGGGAAACTTCATACACTAGCAACTTCAAAAAAAATCAAAACATAGCAAGTGCAATTCTTTTCAGAAAGAACAGAATACTGAATTTTCAATACTTCAAATTTTACTGTGGTTGTCAATATGAAGCTCTGTTATACAGTCTTGATTATGATTATGTTCTGTTGATATAAAAAGATCCTAAGAATAGTGAGAGTCTAGAAGAAAAGGACTCAAAATACTTTGATTATCCATTAATGTAAAACCAATCGCTCTTTTCAAAACTCAAATGTGTATATGTATGAATCTTTTGTTCTCTGACCCTCTCTTCTGTAGCCTACTTACGTCTTATCTCTCTTACCAAATTTGGGCCTCTTTTCTACTTATTTTTCTCTGCAAGATGGTAAACTTCTTCAGGACTAGAGCTGTGTGTCCCACCCATCTTGGTATGCATGCCTTGAGGGGTCTAGCACCACATTCTGCATGTACTAAAATGTCTGCATTTATAGCATAGATGACCAAATGGGACAGTTGCTTTATGTTCATTTTATATCCCAGAAGTATGCTACTATTAGTACATACTGTGTCTGTACAGTGATTACTATTTTTCAAGGAATTTCCATAATTATGCTCTTATTTTACTCTCATAGCGGTGGGAAGTAATGAGAGCAGTATTTACACAGGTGGGAACTAAGGCACAAGCATCTCAGTGATTGGCCTTAATTCACAAAGATAGGGACAGATCTGAGACTAAAATACAGATTCCCCGCCTTCTTTTAATTTAGAGTTCTTTCTCTTAGATGCACTTGAAATGTCTCTCGGGATGTTGAAAATTAAGAGCTTTGTTCTAAAAAAAAAAGAAAGAAAGATCATCTTGCTTTCTTAAAATTCACCTTAAGTTTTCACTGAATCAGTCTTTAGTTAAGTGAGACAGGAAGTAACTGCTAACCCGGTGTTAGGCAATAATAAGTCACCAGTGTTTGGTAGAACATTTAGCACATATTTGATGTGTGCTTTCTGCGTGGCAAACTCTTTACCAGACACTGTTGATGAAGTGGTAAGCATAACTGGGAGCCAGTACAGAATACTCCCGCTTTTTGCCCATCATTAGTTCAGTGTGCCATCTACAGCACTATCTTACTAAAAACTACCTTCTCATCACTTGCCTTTGTGCCTCAGCGTGGAAACAAAATGACAGTGATGTCAACCATGCAGGTTCTCCCAGGGGCCTGTGACATCAGCGCTACTGATGGAAGGCAATGCTAGTATATGTGACTTAGAGTTTTAGTTGTTTCTCAGTCTGGGGAAAAAAAAAAAAATAGAAAGCACAACAAATGCAAACAACCAATTATCAAAGTACTAGGAAGCACACTAAAATAAAAAGCATCCTTTTCTCACATGTTTCTTCTCTGTTTTATACCCAGCTGAAATAAAATGTGCATTTTTTTTTATAACAGCCCCCAAGACCAAACTAATGAACAAGTGTAGAAAGGGAGGAAGGAGGAGAAGAAAATCTGAACTATATACTAAAGTAAAAATGAACCCAAGTGAGGTACACAGTACCTCTCACTAAACTACAAAATAATAAAGCAGAACAAAGGGTTCTCCACGGTGTGTGAACAACCCCATTTTGCACAGGAGGCAAAGATAAAGCTGTGCTCTGATAAGGCTTTTATGAATAAGGGGATGTATTGAAAGGGACTATGGTAAATGGCCTTGTGGGGTGGATGGCATTATATGGCTTATCATAATAAGAGTTGTATGTTAAAAGTCACAGTCTAAGGCCCAAAAGCCCACGCCTGTTTTCAGGAACAAGTGAGAAGTGTGGCAGCAGTACGTGTCTTAAACATGAAGGCCAGGAAGCCACATCACTCCCTGGGAGTTCACGGTACAAGGCTGCCCAAACCTCCCGCCCCCCAAATAAAAGGAGTGGTTCCAGGGACAGTCCCTTTAACAACACTTTACAACCATTTCCACCTAAGCCTCCTGGTGTCAGTTGCTAAAATGAGCATCTTGACACAGGACATGCATTTCTTGCTATATATAGATAGAAGGGACACGTGTTTGGATGTTGGTATCATTGTATGTACCTTCTCAGAACAATGGTAATAATCAGTAGCCCTTCACTGCCTGATCATACCCCTCCCTGAAACTCACCCTAATCTACAAAACAGGGGTGCATGGTTCAAAAACCCAATTTGCTTTGTTTCTATTTGAGAAAACCAGCTGATGCTGCTCCTGCTAAGTCACTTCAGTCGTGTCCGACTCTGTGCGACCCCATGGCTGTAGCCTACCAGGCTCCTCCATCCATGGGATTCTCCAGGCAAGAGTACTGGAGTGGGGTGCCATTGCCTTCTCCGGAGAAAACCAGCAGGAAAAGCCAATTTCCAAAACAAGCAAATGTGGAAGTGATTATTACCATTATGAAAAGCTCATTTTCTTAAATACTTGACTTACTCAAAGCCTGTTTTACTGTGTGTGTATAGATGATTAGCTACTTGAGGAATAAATCTCGTAAAAATGGTGAGTGCCAAGGTCATTGTATTATTATTTTTTATTCTTATGGTTTTGATTATTATTACCCCCATATTACAGATGAATAAACTGCATCTCAGAGCTTTTAAATAGCAAAGGTAAGGTGATAGAGTAAGTAGTAAGGCAAGACTTGTTCATAGATCCGTGTCATCAGGAGCATATTTTCATTTATCTGATACACTGTTTCTCTTTTTTGTTCTATTATATTAAGCATTATTTTTAACATTGTGCAACATAACTAGATCCACAGTAATCATTCTATAAATGCATAAAATGGGCATAAATTTATTCATATAAGAGCAGAAATGTCCCTGAAATGTGCCAAATCACATTTTTAAATGTTGAGTATAGATTTTTCATACCCTTCATATAAATTTTTAAATATTGTAAGTTAAGAAAAGCTTGATAAAAAGTGCAGTTTCACAATGCTGCTTGCTTTTTATAGAATGCTTCATTGAAAAATTCCAAATCAGATTAATAATTGTAAAACATGCACAATATTCTAGCCTTCAAACTTGATTATTTCAAGACATAGTAATAATGGTATAAATACAAAATATTTCTTGGGGTTTGTTCCCAGGCTGACAGAAATATAGCCTTTTTTTTTTTTTATCACAAAGAGAAAGTAGAATCTCAGATTTCACATTTATGGTTTTCCACATTTTGAAATAAACCTGATAAATCCAGTACAGTCTATGTGTTTATTCCTTAACACTAAGTACAGAGTGACACAAAGAAAAATCAGAGAGATACAAAGAAAAACTAATGCATATAGTACTCCCTGAAGCCTAGGGAGTAGAGAGTTCCAGGAAAAAAAGGGAGGGAGTAAGAGCAGTAAGTCCAATAGAGGGCCTGAAAAATAAGAAACAAAAGGTGTCCATCAACCTTAGACACTAGCAGGTCAATGAGACCCTTGAGACGAGTTGTTTTAGTGGAGTGGTGGGGACAGAAGCCAGATGGCTTTGTGAATGCTGACAGTGACTGAGTTAATCCAAGGATACCCATGTCAAAACAAACTTAAGGCAGATTATTTTCATTATAAAATCAGTGAGACCCTAAACTTTATTTTTTTAATAGAAAACAAACAACTCTTCCCAATTAAAATAATTTTCTGCTTGCTTTACCTCTGCTGCTCACTTTATATGTTTTATAACTTGACATTAAAAGTCTTGATCAGATTAGATGTCATTGCATATCATATCCCCATCTGTGTATCAGACTGGCAGCTTTGAAATGCAAATCAAATCAAAACCAGTAGATTCCTACAACAAGAATATTATATTTAATGAGGCTTGACATGAGTCTGAAAGATGAAGAATGAGAAATAATGTGTGTTAAAATTGACTAAAAGTGGACTGGAGTCTGCAGATACAGAGAGTCAAAGTTTGTTTCTTGAACCACTGACTTTTAAATATTTTTAAATTTTACTTAGCTGGTTTTGCTTTGTTCCTTCAGCAAGGACCCTGGGTTGGCAGATCATTTGTTTTCATGAGAGCTCTTTGAACCAATGAGGATCTGGATAATCTTGTTATACCTCTGTGGCTGGGTGCTTCTTGTGATGAGGGTCCAGAGAAGTGGTGGGTAACAGTTCACTGTGTGCCAGGAATCGCTCATGTTTCAGCTGTACAAGGTCAGAGCTTAATTTAGCCACCACCTGGGTACTTAATTTTAGATACACAGAGGAACACATTGGCTCCAGGGCACTTCCTCTGATTTAGGAAGGCAAGGCCCTGGATAAGAATGACAAGACGATCATTCCAAAAGGTGAGATTATGAAATATTTGATCTGTACCTCATCAACTAGCTTCAGTAGTTTAGTATTGGGAATATTTTGAAGAGATGGAAACGTATAATGATCACTTCTCATTACCTTCTTTCTGATTGATCACCTGTGGGTTTGCTTGTCAATGGCCTTTTTAATTATAGAATAAAGCCAGGGTTGTTTTGTTTGTTTACAGAATATTAACTCAATTGCATAATTATTAAGCTTAATCAAAAATAGTATCATGAGTAAAGCAGATCAAGAATGAATATGCTTATAAGTATCAATATATACACTGTGGAATGTCTTTGCTAGCTTTGGTTTCTGAGAAAAAATTAAATGATTTTTGTGAATAATTAAATTTCTCTCAGGGCTTTTTAAAATCACTTATAACAAAAAATGCATTAAATTCAGAAAATTAATTTATATTCAGATAAAAAATTCCTTTAAATTCTTTTAAGTCAGATGGAAAACAAAGGAACTCAGTAGAATTGTAAATTCACTTCTGGAAGTTCAGTCATAGAGTCTGGAGGCTGAAAAGTCCTTAGAACTTATCTGAGACCGTCACTCATCTGGTTCTTCAGTGAACAGATAATTTCTAAGGAACATTATGTATCTAAAATAAAACGGTTCCTAGGAAACAGCAGCAGTGTGCACAGAGAACACTTTTTTTAACAAGCTTTTTGCTGAGAACATTGTATAATTGTCATAAAATATCATAATTCTACACTTTGTTGTTTTTATGGGAATACCTTGTTTTGAAATGAAAATATACCTCAAATATTTATAGTTTTACTAGAGTTGTTTGGTAGTTTGCTAGTTGCTTGCTTAAATTCATTAGAAAATTTTTTCTGAGGCTTATGAATACTTGGATTATAGAATAAGATCCTTTGGTATTAATTCCAAGTAGCTGAGCCATCAGTTACAGTACAAGGGTCAAGCTGTGTGACTTCCAATGTCAAATGTCTCGGTTCACATCTCCATCTCCATCACTCAGTAGATATTCAGGCTTGGACAAATTACCTAACCATTGTGTGCCTCAGTTTCCTCATCTGTAAAATGGGAGGAAAATGTGTCATAGAAATTATATGACATAATCTATTTAACATACTGTGCGTAATGCATGTCACAGGTAGGCACTTAATAGATGTTACTTATAATAATTATTAAATTTGATAAAACAAATATTTATTGAGGACCTGCTGTGTGCTTGACTATCTGCTAAACCTTTGAAGGCAGGGCAGATATTGGTGTTGTTTCTGAGGAGAATGCATTATTTAAAGGCAGCAAACTCCTTAGGGCATGGATCCTATCGTCTAGTGTCTAGCAGTGTGCCTGAAATACAGCAGATATTGAATATTTTTGAATGAACAAATAGGATGGTCTGAAATTCCTAAGAAAAATTAATAATAATTATTGAGAACTGGTGAGTCAGTGTTTCTCATTTGCTTTTTTGTCTCAGTGGAGAAGGAGAACATAGTAGATACTACATATCTGTGTTTCAATAAGATATTTGACAGCATCTCTTGACGACGGTCTTGTTATCAAAAAGGAGACATTAATACTAGATGTGGTGTCTTTGGGAGGATTTGTAAATGGATATACAGCCTTTCTTGAAGGGTGCTAAATAATAGATCAATGTCAACCTGAAGGTCTCTGTCCTACGCCAGTTTCTGTTCAACATTTATCATTATCAGTGGAGCAGGTAGACACAGAAGACTTGCAAATAGAACAATAATACTTAGAGGATAGAAAATGCATTTTCTTTTAGCTGATTGAAATAAAGGTCAAATCCAAAAGAAAGAGGTAACTGTAATAGGACAAAATAAAGAGTCCGGTACAGAACTGTGCGGCAATGATGTGGATGGAGAAGATGACATGCAGAATTTAGGGCAACAGGAACCCAAGTCAAGTCCGTAACATGAGAGCCCCAGAGTCATCTGAACTTGGGTTAAATTAACACCTCTTCAATGTCCAGCCAAAGGGAAGTGATCACAGTCGCTTAATGTTGTGTTGGTCTGACTGTAGCTGTTGTGTTGCCTTCAGAGTCCGTGGTCCAGAGCTGCTTTTGGAAAGAGATGGATAAACGAGTGTGTTTACAGGAAAGCAATCAACATGGTGAAGGGAGGTAAACTGTTCACAGGAGGAACAGTTGTCCAGGCCTGGGCCTGACAGCCTTCCTGAGGCCTCTCATGGCATAGGACAAATATTTTCTCAGCGTGGCTCTGAAGAATAGAGCTAGGAGTATAAAATACTGATTTGAGGAGATGGATTCAAGTTCAATATATTTTCTAATTGTTAAAGCTGGCCAAAGATGAAGGGTTGTGTGGGGTATAGTAATCTGCCCGCTACTTTGCTTTTCAAGCTGAGGCTGGACAATTTCTAGACAGCATCTGTAAATGCAATTTACAAGTGGGGCTTACCTAATGGTCTTCAGCTCTGAAGTCTGGTGATTCTAGAGAAAAGAAGGAAAGAAGAAAGTGAAGTCGCTTAGTTGTGTCTGACTCTTTGCGACCCAATGGTCTGTAACCTATCAGGCTCCTCATGGGAGCCTGATGGGATTTTCCAGGCAAGAATACTGGAGTGGATTGCCATTTCCTTCTCCAGGGGATCTTCCCAACCCAGGGATCAAACCTGGGTCTCCTGCATTGCAGGCAGACGCTTTACCATCTAAGTCACCAGGGAAGCCCCGGAAATAAAATCATGAGTGTGCCAGAGAACCTGATTAAGATAAGGATTAGAGCTCAAACCACCAGACAATCCTTAGAATTCTACTTCCTTATTCCAGAGGGGTTCAGTCACAGAATAATAACAGGTAACAGGTAATGTTTGTTGACTACTTGCAACATGTCAGACACAGCTAATAAGGCAGCTAAGCCAGGAGGGCAGGTTCAACTACAGTCCCAGCAGAAAGAAATCAACAGCCTGTATATGACTTCAAAATAACATATGAAGAAGTGCAATGACTCATTATTGTCTGAGTTTTGAATGGAAAAGGATTTGATGAGCACCAAACAGGCCACAGTCCCTGAGGTCACAAAGAATCTGACATGACTGAGCACCCGAGCATGCATGGGAGCAAACAGGAACTTCTGCCCTGTTCAGTGAAACCTTTCAGGAACAAATATTTTTAGAGAGAGAATATATGTGTATGTATATGTATTTGGGCTTCCCTGGTGGCTCAGTGGTAAAGAATCTGCCTACAATGAAGAAGACGCAGGTTCAATCCCTGGGTCAGGAAGATCCCCTGAAGGAAGAAATGGCAACCCACTCCATTATTCTTGCCTGGGAAATCCCATGGACAGAGGAACCTGGCAGGCTATAACATGGGGTTGCAAAGAGTCAGACACAATTTATTGACTAAACAGCAATAACAATATATGTTTTTGTATATGTACAAGTACATATATGCATATATATGTACATTTTTTATTAAGGTCTAAAGATATTATTTTTATTGTTATTGTGGCTAATTAATGCAATCAGAAGTTTTTTACTCACCCACACCTCAATTGTATAATAAAATTGTGTAAATAAAGTGCAGCTATTTTATAATCTATAACTGGCTTCACCGTCCCCAGGAGCTGCTACTCACTGATTAGTGCAAAATAAATTTGGTCTCATGCAGATGGCACAATAACTTAGGTGATGAAACCTTTGCTTGGATGACTCATGTAAATGGATCAGTCTTTCAGATTTCTGCTCTTTCTTCTCTATTAAGTATTAAGTGAAGTGAAAGTAGCTCAGTTGTGTCCGACTCTTTGTGACCCCACGGACTATACAGTCCATGGAATTCTCCAGGCCAGAATAATGGAGTAGGTAGCCTTTCCCTTCTCCAGGGGATCTTTCCAACCCAGGGTTCGAACCCAGATCTCCTGCATTGCATGGATCTTCCTTCTCTGCTTTACTATAAATGAGGGCAATTTTCTCTCTTCTCGACCTCACAAAGTCTGGCCTGCCAGGAAGCGACCTGTCTTACCACCTATAAGGTTCAACCTGTGAACCAGATACCAGGCCTGTTTCCTGGAAGACTTTGTAAGATTTGGCTCGATAAAGTCAGTCTTAGTTCCCCCAAAGTGTCTGGTCATATCTGATTACATGAACCTCATTCTCTTATATGATACTTTATCTATAGTATTAAATATTCTTCAAGGATATGAATGTTAATAGCTGTATAGTTTTCCATAGCTTGACTACACAATAATATCTTCTACAAATTCCCTCTTTTGGACATTTTATATTGTTTCTAATGATTTGGCAGTTCAACTATGCCTGAGATGAACATTTTCACATACAAATCTTTTTCCACATCTCTGAATGTCTGTAAGATAGATTCTTAGATTTAGAATTACAGATAAAAGGGTGAGTCTTTAAAAGGATCAAGTTATCATGCCAGCTTGTGATAAGGACACACCTATGAATAATTTGCCTCTTCACAGGCCCTGCCTGCTCTATTCTTATCCATTCTCTGTTTATATTCCTCCTGGCCCACGGCCCCGTGCGTCCCCCGCGCCGCGCACCCATGGACCATCACCCAGGTGACCAACCCCAAGGAGGACGAGGGCCGGGCCCTGGGCGCCGGCGAGAAAGCATCCCAGTGCAACTTTAGTCTGAAGAAGCAGAGGATCCTCAGCATCCTCAGCTCCTTCTGCTGCTGCTTCCATGATTACAAGATGGAGGCCCCACCAGGCAGCAGCCCCAGTGTGCTTCCGCCGCTGATGGAGGATAACGGTGGGCTCCAGAAGGGTGACCAGAGGCAGACCATTCCCATACCAAGTGTAACCCAAATCCAGCATTATTTGCTTTTCAAGTGGCAAGTCAGTTGTCCCAGCATCATGTACTGAGTAACCCATCTTTTGTACACCTATTGGAAGTGACATCTCTATCTGGACTTGGTTTTAAACGTGCCACTTAGTAACATTTGTCTCCCAATTGGGAGCTGGGGTTTGATGCCCTCTGTACATCCAATCCGGAGAAGGCAATGGCAGCCCACTCCAGTACTCTTGCCTGGAAAATTCCATGGACGGAGGAGCCTGGTAGGCTGCAGTCCATGGGGTTGCGAAGAGTCAGACATGACTGAAGCGACTTAGCAGCAGGAAATCCACATAATTGGAAACCTAAAGCTCCCTCCTACTCTGCATCACTTTCAAAAGGTAGTATGCCATCTTCCTCCATCTGTCACAATTGAAATTGCCTTGGAAATCAATATTACGGAGTAAAAATGTCTAATGTTTTAATATGGAACTAGAGATAAAGAAAACTAGTATGACAGGCTTTATCATAGTGTATTTACGTAGAAATTAAGCCTAAGTTAGTGCAGTCCCGAAATTGGATGTGAACTTGGCAAAAACATATATGTGACATGGAGAAAAAACACAAGCTTAATCTATCCCTTTGCTAATTTTAAGAGTGTGTATTTGATCATTCGATTTTTTATTCATTCGGCAAATACATAGTGAATTCTTAATTACATACTAGATATCATATTTAGTGTCTAGAGAAAAATGTATCTATTTTGGCTTTTTATATCATTTCTAAAATGTTGAAGGTATTTTGTCTTTGTTGTTCAGTAATAGAGTTGTGTCTGACTCTTTGGCAACCCCACAGACTATAGCCCACACGGCATGGCCAGCATATTCTTCACCACTGAACCACCAGGGAAGCCCTGAAGACGTTTTAAGGAAACATAAAAGTAACATTCATCATCTGGACTAAGGGGTGTGTGTGTGTGTGTGTGTGTGTGTGTGTGTGTGTGTGTGTGTCTTATCAGAACTACCTCTGCTGTTAAGAAAGATGCCATTTGGACTAGTCTTGGTCTCCTTGTCATCCATAGGATTTCTCTCTAATACAAAGACAAATATCACGAAGAGGGAATGACTGTGACTTATTACTTGTAGAAAGAAGTTACTTGTGTCTGTGTGTTGGAAACCAATTCTGACAGTTTTACCTCCTCCTGAAATCTCTTGGGGACTCATTGACTCTTTGCTGAAATGAGCCTAATAAAGCTGATTTGCCACTTTGTACTGATCTCCTAGAGGAGATCAGTCCTGGGTGTTCATTGGAGGGACTGATGTTGAAGCTGAAACTCCAATACTTTGGCCACCACATGCGGAGAGCTGACTCATTTGACAAAATCCTGATGCTGGGAAAGATTGAGGGCAGAAGGAGAAGGGGACAACAGAGGATGAGATGGTTGGATGGCATCACTGACTCAATGGACATAGGTTTGGGTGGACTCTGGGAGTTGGTGATAGACAGGGAGGCCTGGTGTGCTGCGTTTCATGGGGTCGCAAAGAGTCAGACATGACTGAGCAACTGAACTGAACTGAACTGAACTACAGGATTCTGAAGAAGCAAATGTGTATAGCCACCAAATAAAAAACAAAACTGTTGCAACATTTTATTTATTTTTATTTCTGTATGTCTTCAGAATTACACAAGTGAATGGTCAAAGTGCAGAAAAATGAAAATAAGTATTGTTTTGCGTACATGAACTGTGACATCTTCACAAAAACAAAATGTGAAAATGCCTTTTAACTAAAGCTACTCTTCTCCTAGGACAAATCCTGATGATTCTCTCTGGAATCTCCAGTAGATGATTTTCTCTGGGACCATAGCAGTTTCAAGGTAAAAGAAAATGTCCCCAGAGTATCAGCACCAACCCCGCCCCCACCCCTGCACCCCTGTTTTAAACAGCAGAACCTCAGAGCTTTTGGAATTGAGATAGCCCTGCATAAAGAAAATCAAATTTTTACTGTATTGCCCTTTTCTTATCTCCTCCTGTTACCTCCCACTAGATTCGGTCTTAATGAAAGTGAACGTGTTAGTCGCTCAGTTGTGTCCAACTCTTTGGGACCCCATGGACGGCAGCCTGCCAGGCTCCTCTGTCTATGGAATACTCCAGACAACAATACTGGAGTAGCTTGCCACTCCCTTCTCTAGGAGATCTTCCAGACCCAGGAATCGAACTCAGGTCTCCTGCTTGGCAGGCAGATTTTCTTTACTGTCTGAGCCATCAGGGAAGCCACCAAGATTCAGTCTTAGATCGTTTACCATCTTCCCCACCCCATTCAACCCTCAGCAACTATTCCAAGAGATCCTGTTTCTACACTGGGGGCCAGTATGGTGCTACTGGCGTTTTAAAAGGGGAAACCGGAAGATGGAACAATAAGCCACAAAGGACAGAATTGCTCTCTGATGTAACAGAATTGCACTGATGTGACAGGTGCTGGGGCACGGTGATATTTATGAACACAGAGTCCTTCCTTGCATCATGGAAGCACCTGTCCACTCTGGGAACTCTTAAGGCCAGCCCTGTTTAGGACCCACAGAGATGGTTTCAGGTTTTTATGCCCCAGACAGAGCATGTGAGTGAGAGGGGTGAAGACTTAATGTAATTGGAAACAAGCCAACCAGACAGTTCACAGGGGACAAAGTTATATTGGCTCTTGTCCCGGTAAAAGGAGAACCTTGATCCCATGTTATGGGAGCTCCCATGTTTCCAGGGAAGGCCTAAGGGGCCTCACAAACTTATCAACAGTGGAGGGGAAGCCTGGATCGTGGATTGAGGGTGGTTTAGAGAATTCAGTGCCAAGAGGCATCATATACCCATATTCACCTCTGCCTCATATCCTGTAACATTGTCCCAACCCCCTGGCCACTTCAGGCAGGCACCAAATGGAATGTCGATCAAGTTTTTTAGACAGTAATGTTTAGACTCCAAGAAAAGAATACAGAGTAAAAGCAAGTTTAGGACACCACATCCCCCCTAAGCAACACAAAGCCTTATTGCACAGAGTCAACGATAAAAATTCATGTGTCCCTGGAAGCTGTGTTTTATTTTTGGAAGTTATTGTCATCAAGAGCTGGCTGACAAGATCAGAGTGCTTTCTTTTAAGGACAACAGACTGTGGGTTTTTTTCCTGCAGCTCTGGAAAGACATTAAAATGAAGGTACCATTCCCTGTCCAGACTCTACTTATCAGCTCTGTGACAATGGGTGAGTCTCTTAACCTCAGGAAGTCTAAGTTCCACAATGAACCTCTAATATCTAGAAAGTAGAACTGGAGGATTTAAAGCAAGGCAGCATAGGCAAAGTGCTTTACATGATGCTGGAAACAAAGCAAGCCCTCAATAACTTATGACTATTATTATAACCACCATTTTTATGATTATCAAAGTTACTCTAAAACTTACATGACCACCAAACTTTCTGTTTTCCCACTATCTAAATCTAGGATTTCACTCAGTCTATTCTGAAAGTAAACTAATAATTCCTGGTCTCTGAATAATGCATTTGGAAATCCTTAATTTAGTAGTTCTTTAACTGAGACACAAGAATGGGCTTCAGAGAACCCCATAAATGCCCTACAATTTATGCAAACTTTTGAGTGACATACATCCCTCTGATAGAGAATCCATTGCTTTCATCAAACATGTTCCTGACTCTAAGCAAGATTTGTTTTGTTCAGTCACTCAGTCACGTCTGACTCTTTGTGACCCCATGGACCAAAGCCTGCCAGGCTTCCCTGTTCTTCACCATCTCCCGGAGCTTGCTCAAACTCATGTCTATTGAGTCGGTGATGCCATCCAACCATCCTATTCTCTGTTGTCCCCTTCTTCTCCTGCCTTCAATCTTTCCCAGCATCAGGATCTTTTCTAATGAGTCAGCTCTTCTTATCGGGTGGCCAAAGCAAGATTAACCAGTGCCTGAAGTCAAAAGGCTAACTTTCCAGTAGGATTGTCCCAATTATTTCATATATCAGCTACTTCAAGAATAATTAAGTTTCACTAGTGGGCTTTTCCAGAACAAGGATGACAAGCTGTTATCTAGAAAGAGTCAATTAATTATCCAGATGGAGAAGTGGGGCTGTCATGAATACGTCTTAGAGAATGTCAAATATTATTTGGCCCTTTCTCAGACTGCTGGCGGGTGCTTTATTTAAATAGTTTTAAACAAAGCCTGATGGTAGACAGATATCTCTCCTCTTGCCCTCCTCTGCATCTTGATGCCTCTGGTTCCGTCCCACTGATGGTCCTTTGATTGTCTGCCTGACACCTTACTGCGCCTGCACACAGGTCTTCACTTCATCCAAAGCTTTCAGGAAAAGGTTGGAGCCAGCTTGTTTTAGATGGGGGTTGCTCCATGTAGCAGTAAGAGTTTTCTCTCCATTGAGATCCAGCTGTTGTTAGGGATACCAAACAGTTGTTGTTATGTGTTAGTTGCTCAGTTGTAACTCTTTGTGACCCCATGGACTGTAGCCCACCAGGCTCCTCTGTCCATGGACTTCTCTAGGCAAGAATATTGGAGTGGGTTGCCATTCCGTTCTCTAGGGGATCTTCCTAACTCAGGGATCTAACCTGAGTCTTCTGCATTGCAAGTGGATTTTTTATCATCTGACCCACCAGGAAAGCCCACAAAACAGTTAAGAGTTTTAGATAATTTCCTTCTTGGTGGTAGTTAAAAGACATTTGAAAGAACTTTCCACAGAGCAGCTCAGTTCTCTAAAGCAGGAGTCCTCAACCTCCTAGATCTAATGCCTGATGATCTGAGGTAAAGCTGATGAAATAATAATAGAAATAAAGTGCACAATAAATGTAATGCATTTGAATCATCCAAAAACCATCTCCCCAGCCCTGGTCTGCGAAAAAATTGTCTTCCATGAAACCAGTCCCTGGTGCCAAAAAGTTTGGGAACTGTTGCCGTAAGGAGTCTCTGATATCTCACGCACTGGAAGCCCAAGTTTCGAGCAGGTTTAGCGTTAAGCTGTTGATTTAAATAGGCAAAAGGCTCTGTATCCTATTACTAATCCCAGAGCCATGCAATGCCCCCCCCATCACCACGTGACATTAGTGAGAAAAGCGACAGGCGATGCCATACATCTAACTTCATCATCCAGTCCTGCTACCTGAAGACACTCAGGACTTGTCTGCCAGTAATGAGTCAACAACTATTTTCCAGTGACCACTGAGAACATCCCTTTCCTATAGTTGACTAGGAGTGGGAGCAGAGAGAAAAGATATACAAGACAAGAAAGTAAGACTTTTTTCCCCTCAGAAAACGAATAGTCCAGGTGAGAATACAAAATGCAAAAATGTAAAGAACTTGCAAAACGAATACGAAATGTTGTAAATTCAGTTGGAAAACACGGGGTAAGCGGAGATACTCAGGGATTAAGAGGGCCAGAGGAACTGAAGAATTCACCAAAGGCTTCCACAGGAGGAGTGGCTGGAGCCAGGCTTGAGGCCGTGGGGACCATGAGTGTGAAACAGCTGGGAGGGCCTTGTGAATGAAGTGAGATAAGACATAAGACATAAAAGCTCAGAAGAGAGAAAAATGAAGCCCAACACAGAATGGGTAATCAAATTCATCTCATTAGAATAAAGACTCCAGGGGCTTCCCTGATGGTACTATGGTTAAGACTTCGCCTTCCAATGCAGAGTGTACAGGTTCGATCCCTGGTCAGCGAGCTAAGATCCCACATGCCTCATAGTCAAAAAACGAAACCATAAAGCAGAATCAATATTATAACAAATTCAATAGAGACTTTAAAACTCTTGCCATCACAATAAAGACTCTCCGTACAGCAAATGGTTAGTTCTAAGAATAAAGCAGAGCCTAGATTTTGTTAAGTTCATTTATTAACTCATTCATTCATTTCTTCATTCTTTCAGCACATGTTTAGAGTCCATGTACCTTGAGATACTGCTTTCCTAGTCTCTGAAGGTAGACTAATTCTCTGCTCTTATTGCATTACATTCTAGGAGGAAGAGATAGACAATGAACCAATAAGCAATAAATTTTAAAAAACACCATCTGAGTCTATTTGGTGAATAGGATCCCAAGCCCACGTGTCAAGCTTTTAAGGTTGCTAAGATACCCTGGTGTGAGAGACATGCTTAATGGAGTGCTATTACTATTTCATGGACATCCTCCAAACATTATCACTCTTCTCCCCTTTCTGTTTCAAGGTTATAGTAAGGCCACTGGTGCAGAACAATAAGCAATCAAATCATGATGCCATTGAGTTCATGTGCCGTCTGTCTGCAGGTCAGAGACCTTGACTGTCAGCATGTATAGAACTGCTTAAGGTTTGAACAAGAAGAAGAGGCAAAGCAAGAATTAACTGTGTTTTGGAAATTGCCCACAGAATACTATTTGTGACTTTCCCCCCTTGAAAACACACTGGACAATGTAAAATTTTGCATACATATTGGCTTGAAAAGTTCTATGGCTCAAAATAATTTCCTGTGATTATCAACCAACCTAGCTATGGAACTGGCTTCCCACGTGGCACTAGTAGTCAAGAATCTGCTTTGCCAATGCAGAGACATGCTCCAATGCCAATAAGAGACATGGGTTCAATCCCTGGGTCGGGAAGATCCCCTGGGGAAGGAAACCCACTCCAGTATTCTTGCTTGGAGAATCCCATGGACAGAGGAGCCTGCTGGGCTACAGTCCATGGGGTCACAAAGAGTCAGACATGATTAAGCAACTTAGCACACAGCAGCTGTAGAACTATTTTCGATATGTATACTTACTAAACTTTCTCTTTATAAGGTAAAGCAATTGATCCAACTGTAATGGAAGACACATACTCCTTTAATTTGATATTTGAAAGAAATAAGACAATGAGAAATAAGCTACATTTCTGTGTTTGTCTTCAGAGGAGCTGGGCCAGTCAGTAGTAGTGGCTTGTAATAGAACAGTGCTAGGGAAGAAATGGGGAATCTATAGGAGGGCTGATCTCTGATCTGGCCATGGAGTTAAAATGACCCAAATTTTAACTGTTCAAATGATGCTGAGACCCAGTCAGACCTTAGAACTTTCCTGGTAAAACAAGGCAAAAGAAAATGTGAACCAAATAGTAGATGCATAAAATTTCACGAATATCATGGGTATGGTATCCCTATTCTTTCTGAAGGAAAGTAACCAAATCCTGAGGTCCTTCCACTTTGGGAAAGGATTGAAGCCTAGGTGGTAAAAGATGTCATGTCTGTTTCTCCTCGTTTATTATCTAAAATACTAAATAACTTGGCCTTTTTTTGTTTAACTTCCTGGTGTTAAAAAATGCTCGACTGAGTTCAGGAATCCCACAGGCTATAAGCCCTTTGGTGCAAATGAAGAAAAATGCTGCTTCCTTGGGGTGTGCATAGTGGCCTGCCAGCGGGCACAGCTCACGTGAGGGGGATTTGGCTGGATTTTATCAGCCAGGAGCACTTGTGCAGTGTGCAACCTGCACTGCCATTCGTGCTGGCTCTGATTTGGTTGAAACATGGATTAGGGAGAACTGAAACAGCCATCAGTAAATTGAATAAGTCAGTCCAGAAATTTTTCTGTTTTGACTGTTTTCTTCAAAAGCAAGAAGTCAGTTTTAATTTGGCTTCTTGTTTGCCAGTTCCCACATTTAAACCTCACTGGATAAAGCAGGTCCTTACCACTCCCTTACATTAGCACTTCAGCATCCCTAACTGCATTAGGGATGCCCTTCTGCCAAGGTGTGAGAAAGGATCTTTCTACAGCCAGGAACACAGATAGCCCAAGTCCATAAATGTGGATTTCCCGGAGCATCCAGAGAGCCACATAATCTATCAAACCCATCTGGTCAGTAAGGAAGTTCTTCAAGTGCATAAGGCCATTTTTATCGGATTAATCCTTTCCTGTATTAAAGTTCTGGACTTCTGAAAGCTGTTCACTTCATTGTGAGACTAGACAGTGTTTTCTCAGGAAGAACAGTGCTGAAAGTTGTCAGTGCTTTCTATTTAAAGTTACCTTCGTGTCTTCTCCATGTACACCATCAAACTTCCTGAGGGCAGAGCTAGGTCACTACATTTGTGACGTTCTGTTCTCTCAACTTTAATGCAACAGATGTTCACTGGGACACTTCCTTATGCCAAGCACCTTCTAGAGTTGTAGGTGATGCAGAGATGAGTCACATAGAACCCCTCACCTCAAAGAGTATGGATTTTGGTAGAAGGAGTTGAACGCAAATACAGAAATAATGGCAATTCAAGGCAGTCAACTCAAACCACTTTGGGTGTAGAAAGAACTAAATCAGTGAAAAAGCACACACAGAGGACAGAGAATAAAGAAAAAGTAAAGAATGTGAAGGACTTCCCAAGTGGCTCAGTGGTAAAGAATCTACCTGCCAATGAAAGAGACACAGTTTCGATTCTTGGGTTGGGAAGATACCCTGGAGAAGGAAATGGCAAACCACTCCAGGATTCCTCTAGGGAAATCCCAGGGACAGAGAAGCCTGGTGGCCTACAGTCCATGGGATCCAAAAAGAATTGGACACGATGTAGCGACAAAACAGCAAAGAGAAAGGCTAATTGTTCTTTATTCCTTCCTTTGTCTGTCTTCTCAGAGTTTTCAACTTCTAATATGTTATGCAGAGAAATGTCTTGAGCAAATGATGGGCCAAATTAGTGTAAGTCAGAAATGTAGAAAAAGTCATTCTACGCCAAACTGTAGTGGTGTTAGTTGCTCAGTAGTGTCCGACTCTTTGTGACCCCATGGACTGTAGCCCGCCAGTCTCCTCCGTCCATGGGATTTTCCAGGCAAGAATACTGGAGTGGATTGCCATTCCCTTCTCCAGAGGATCTTCCTGACCCAAGAATTGAACCGTGGTCTCCTGCATTGCAGGAGAACTCTTTTTTTTTTTTTAGTTTATTTTCTATTTTTTAACTTTATTGTATTTGTTTTGCCATACATTGACATGAATCCACCATGGGTGTACATGTTTTCCCCTTCCAGAACCCCTCTTCCACCTCCCTCCCCATCCCATCCCTCCGGGTCATCCTGTTGCACAAGCCCCGAGCACCCTGTATCACGCATTGAACCTGGACTGGCAATTCGTTTCACATATGATAATTTACATGCTTCCATGCCATTCTCCCATATCATCCCGGCCTCGCCCTCTCTCATAGAGTCCATAATACTGTTCTATTTATCTGTGTCTCTTTTGATGTCTTGCATACAGGGTTATCTTTACCGATTGACTAAATACCATATATATGTGTTAGTATACTATATTGGTGTTTTTCTTTCTGGCTTACTTCACTCTGTATAATAGGCTCCAGTTTCATCCACCTCAGAACTGATTCGAATGTATTCTTTTTAATGGCTGAGTAATATTCCATTGTGTATGTGTACCACAGCTTCCTTATCCATTCATCTGCTGATGGGCATCTAGGCTGCTTCCATGGCAGGAGAACTCTTAACCATTTGAGCTAAAGGTAAGACTGTAGTCCTTACTCAAAAGAAAGTCAAAAATTAGAAAATGCAGACACTTAAAGGGCAGGTAATCAAAGGTTTCAAAAGTTAGAATGGGCATTTTGTACATATATAGTATAGATTAAATGTTAACTACATCTGTATTTTTTCAATGAGGAAGGTGAATGCATTTTTCATTTTGCCTCTTTCATGTTGACTCTATATGCTGTTCTGTGGCTTTTGCTGATAATAAGAAATTGCCTGTTTCAAAATTATATCCCGTCATGGATGCTAATGATGACCCTGATGAAGATCATCTTACAAGTTATGATGTTCAGCTCAGTATTCAAGAATCTATTGAAGCCAGCAAGACTGTATTTTATCCTGAAAGGTAACATTCAAATTGACGATCCTCAACTAAACTTCATGGCATTCATTTTTTGTAAGATAAAATGAATGATGTTTCCAGACTGCTCTACCTTTTTTTTTTTGTGGCAGGGAATCCAATACCTTTACAAGAACTGCTGTGCACAGGTTTAGCCATCTGATTCTACAAATTACCATCTCCTGTGAAATATGAGACTACCTAGATAGGAAATTCCCAGTTCAATTTGGTTGTATAGGATTGCCTATTTCCTCAATTCATATGGAATCAAAAAGGACAGTAAATAATGTGAATGAAATTGTAAACACTGTTTATATGACTAACGTATAGATAAGTATACAGAATCTGTTGTGCTACTGACTCAGGCAACCTTTATAAGTAATATATTCCATTTTGCACCTTTAAAATATGAAGAATAATGCTAACTCACCTGCCTATAAGCTTAATGAATGGGAAAAGAGTTGAAGGCTTTTATAATATATGGCGAAGTGATATATAAACCAGAACTTATTTAATTATCTGCTGTTAAAGTGACAGCAATTAACAAATTATACATGAGATTGGTGTTTTGTGTTGGCAAGAGTTACAGCATCTAAAACTGCCAAAGTAAATTTTTGTTTAGCAACAAAATTTTTATAGCAACACACATTATACTTCTGACAAAACTGAACTTTAGTTTACCTTTAAATTATATTGTAGTATTTAGAATTCTGTATTCTGAAATTAGTAGTGCTTTTGAAAAGATTCAGTGCTATAAAAATGATTGCTTTTAAGCTTTTAAAAAATAGACATGTTAACATTTATATTTCTGGTCTCTTTCATTCTTCCCTTATCTCCCAGAAAGGCATTCACAACCCTGGAATACCAGTGGATGTTTCTGCTTTAATAGAGTTAAATTAATTTATTATTCAATACCTAGTCACCTTTGAATAAACACACATCAGAGAATTTCCTTGAGGGTTGACAATGACCTCCGGGGCCAGTGACTGGAATTTGTCCAGTAAATGCTCAGCCTATTTTTCACCAGTTTTCACAGTTGATTAAAGACTAACATGCAATATAGAGCATATGCTCCCAAATAAGCAGCCATTCATTAGCCATTATCAAATTCAAAGCAAGAAAACCTTTATTAAGCATATAATTTTCAAAGTTGGGAGAAACCTTAGAGGTCTTCCTATATAATCTTCTCACTTTACTGATGCAGGAACCACCATCCAGAGAGGCTGCTGGCCTCAGGATCACAAAATCACAACTGAAAGCAGCTGTTCTGTCTCTGACTCCAGTTATTTACCCCTTTTTCATTGCCTATAATTAATTTCAGAGACAATTTTTAACCTTCTACTTTTCCATCTTTCCTAATGCTCATAGGTCCAGTGTATCATAAACATACTCTGTATCTGACTTTTAGACATTTACATTTTTAAAGTAGATAACATCAGTTGTGTGCATTTCTTAAAGATCCTGATTATTAAACGTATGTGCAAAAACTAAATAAATGTTTTGGCTCCTTGGAGTATACCATGAATACAAATATGCCTTGTATTTCTTTCCCTGGTAGATTTGTACCACTAAGCGATCAGAACAGAAAGCTTGTGGAGGCCATACAGCAAGGTAAATGGATTGATCACCTACAGTAGAATGGACTGGAGATTCCACCTGGCCGAGAGATTTGTTATCAGCCCGTGTGTTTATTTTAGGTCACATTCTTGAGCTCCAGGAGTATGTGAAATACAAACATGCTTTGGATGAAGCTGATGAAAAAGGCTGGTTTCCATTGCATGAAGCTGTTGTTCAACCCATTCAGCAGATACTTGAAGTTGTCTTGGATGGTAAGAAAATGTAGAATGCCCTTAACCAAACTGAAGCCCAAATACAGATGTTCTGGAGCATTCCCAGTGAACATAATAAGCAAAAAGAAAAAGCAAAATAAAAGGTGATTTGCGATTTGGAAAAGATAGTCCTCATGCTTTAAACTGAGTACAAAATTAGCCTATTTTGTGGAGTTCAGGGTTTACCATTTACATCTTTCTAAAAATATGACCCAGTTTGATGGGAAGATGTGGTTATCACCTAAAAGTTTATATATACCATTAATTAATTGATTTAAATATAAAATATTTTGCTTTTCAAAGTCGGTTGTAAACTTTCATCTTGAACTGAGTTAATAGTTTCCAAAAAAGTATTATTTTGTACAAGTAATACTTATATTATCTGTCCTTATATTACATTAATTTTTTCATCATGCAAACATGAATAACTGTGGTGGTATATCTACCCAAGGTTAAATATTATCAATAATTTCTACATTCTAACAGTGTTTTTCACATCCCAGCATCTTATAAAACACTTTGAGAATGCCCTTCTTTTCAACCTTCAATGTTGCTTCCTAGTGCTTTGATAATGATAGCTACTGGATAATTAACTATCCAGCCAGTCAGCCCGCTACAAAAAGTTAAAAATAGACAGACAGACAGATAGACAGATATAGAAGATGATGTTAAGCATGGTATTTCTTTTCTAACATATTCTGATAGGATACATCATTGATTCAAATACTTTTCATTCCCACAGGCACAGACTTCATTTGACAAAAAACAATTTCAGATTCAATTTAAATAATAATACAAAGGATTAGGGAAGTTGTTTATAATTTATTAAGAAGTGAGAAGTCACAACCCATTATCTTTTTTTTGTAAAAAACACCTTGAAACACAGATGTTGGTTTGCTAGCTGTCAACTTGATTAGAAAGCCCATGTTCATCTATTTCTACTCACCATCATTTGCTAGACTTTAATCATTTCTCTTTTTAGTCTTCTCTTTTTCATCAATTGACTTTGTCCAATCTACTGTAGGTGATATTGCATCATTCTGTTTTATATTACATCCTTTAAGTAAAGATTTTTAATTTTCCACATGCTTTCATATCTCAGCATCTTATAAGACGCTCTGGGAGTTCAAGACCACTGATGGAGAAACGCCTTTGACTTTGGCAGTCAAAGCTGGTCTGGTGGAAAATGTAAGAACTTTACTAGAGAAAGGAGTGTGGCCAAATACCAAAAATGACAAAGGAGAGACGCCCCTTCTGCTTGGTAAATGACCCTTTTTTCCTAGAACTTTCATAATTTGAGATAAATAATATTTATTCAGTATTTAATGGAAACCACTCTGTATTGGCTAAAATTATGTGACCTCATCTGTTTCCACTCTCTGAGGTCCTTTCCTAACCCCCATCTCACCTGCCATATGACTTTGTCTTCTTGTCCCACCAGGAGGTGAAATGTGAAAGCTCTTTCAGCACCAGTTAATCAGAAGGGGCCTAATGAGGAGTTTTATGAGGCCAGGAGTGCCAGTTTTGAAGGAATATTCTCTAAGTGAGGTCGGCCTATAAGGGATATTGCATGTGTGATCTGTAGCTTAAACAAAGGCAGAAAGGGGACTCCAGAGAGAGATATGAGGTACAGAGCAGAATGATGAAACCAAACTTGAAGGCAGGAGATCGAGCAGATTCTGAGCACACAAGTGTGTCACTGGGGTCACCACTGCGACACATCAAAGGAATGATTGTAAGCCCGAAGATGTTGTTTATCTATACACAGCTTCTTCTCAGGCTTGTATATCCTGCTGTTTGTTGACCAATAAGAATTGGCATGTCTGTTTGCAGTAGCAGAGAGAGATGAGATTAACTATAGATGACCACAGATAACCTTTCTTTCTCTCAGGGACATAGGTGTGGAGTAAGAATTAGGATTTTGGCATCTGAGATACTTGTATTTATTTTTCTTCCATTTTATTGAAATGTAATTGACATAAAACATGGTACTAGTCTAAGGTATACAACATGATTTGATGTATGTATTACTATGAAATGATTACAACAGAAAGCTTAGTTAACATACCTCACTTCACATAGTTACACACTGTTATTTCTTGTGTTGCAAACTTTGTTTTGCAAACTTTTAAGATCTACTCTCTTCAGTTAAGTTCAGTCACTCAGCCGTGTCCACCTCTTTGCGACCCCATGAATCACAGCACGCCAGGCTTCCCTGTCAACCACCAACTACTGAAGTCTACCCAAACCCATGCCTATTGAGTCGGTGATGCCATCCAGCCATCTCATCCTCTGTCGTCCCCTTCTCCTCCTGCCCCCAATCCTTCCCAGCATCAGGGTCTTTTCCAATGAGTCAACCCTTCGCATGAGGTGGCCAAAGTATTGGAGTTTCAGCTTCAACATCAGTCCTTCCAATGAACACCCAGGACTGATCTCCTTTAGGATGGACTGGCTGGATCTTCTTGCAGTCCAAGGGACTCTCAGGAGTCTTCTCCAACACCACAGTTCAAAAGCATCAATTCTTCAGCACTCAGTTTTCTTCACCATCCAACTCTCACATCCATTCATGACTACTGGAAAAACCATAGCCTTGACTAGACGGACTTTTGTTGGCAAAGTAATGTCTCTGCTTTTAAATATGCTATCTAAGTTGGTCATAACTTTCCTTCCAAGGAGTAAGCGTCTTTTAATTTCATGGCTGCAATCCCCATCTGCAGTGATTTTGGAACCCCCAAAAAAATAAAGTCTGACACTGTTTCCACTGTTTCCCCACCTATTTCCCATGAAGTGATGGGACCGGATGCCATGATCTTAGTTTTCTGAATGTTGAGCTTTAAGCCAACTTTTTCACTCTCCTCTTTCACTTTCATCAAGAGGCTCTTTAGTTCTTCTTCGCTTTCTGCCATAAGGGTGGTGTCATCTGCCTATCTGAGGTTATTGATATTTCTCCTGGCAATCTTGATTCCAGCTTGTGCTTCCTCCAGCCCAGCGTTTCTCATGATGTTATCTGAATATAAGTTAAATAAGTAGGGTGACAATATACAGCCTTGACGTACTCCTTTCCCGATTTGGAACCAGTCTAGAAGTCACAGTAAACCAGATGCTATGCTGAACAGCACAGTACAAATGGAATGATCATCTTTCAAAGAGCCTAGTGAGAGAGCCTAGATATGATCAAAATAGAAAGTAAGTGTTAATAAATGCTATAACAAAGGTGTATATTGAAAGTAAATTGGGGAAATAAGAGAGCAGTGGAATCTGTGAAACTTCCAAAGAAATAGTTGTGACTCATGGGACATAGAGGGGATCAACAACAGGCCTTTGCCCCTGCACATAAATGTTAAATGAATAGTGTCATCACAGCACGGGAGCATTCTGATCTGATTTCTTCTTTACTCTTGCCCCACGTGTCAGCTTTCAGCCTTCTCCAATTCAGATTAGATTGGACAAATTATTATAGTCAGGGTACAGGTAAAGCTTCCATAACAAAACAAGCAAATAAACACAGATACATAAAACAAACAAACTGCAATGACTTCGAAAAGAAAGAAGTTCATTCCTCTCTCACACAACAATTCAGAAGTGAGTGGCCCAGGGTTTGGCAGGATGGCTATAGCACCTTTACATAAGACTTCAGATGTTACATGTTTCTATCCAGCAGGGAGGAGGAAAGAGGCAGCCTTGGGAAATTTTCAGCCTCTAAGAAGATGACCTAGATGTTGTACACGGCACTCCTGTTCATACCCTGTTTGTTCAGATTTTGTCACACAGTCACACTTAGGTGCAAGGAAGGCTGGGGCTATTTAGTTTCTACCTGGATAGACTGTGAACAGCTAAAACACAGGAGCTTCTGATTCTAAAGGAAAAGGGGAAATACAAGTACTGAAGAAGATATCGTTTTCTCTGCGTACATGTTACCAGACTTTATGCCACAGTAACATGGTGTTTTTTAAAATGAACAGAACTCTTTTCCGGAGCAGGATCTACAGATACCAAACAGAATATCACATATGGTTGCTTCACCACTATTAGTGTGACTTATTATTTTTGTAAAGGCATATACCATGGAATATTTGCATGTATTTGTTGTTATATCTATAGTCTTTGATTTCTGAAAAAAAGATATACTCTTCCAGAGTTTATATACTATCTCACTTTGCAAATATAAAATTATTCTCTACTTGTTATTCTTGATTCACTTAATATTGTTAAGGGACAACTAAGTCATGATTATCACTCAGTCATTTTTCGTTTTACTTCACTTAAGATTTCCTTTACTGCTTAATGCCCACAACAGAGCATTAAATATTTGTCTGCATTTCAAAGTCTCAATTGTTAGTCTCTCTACTCTAGCCATAACTGAACTGTGGGAAAGGAACTTGATCATTGAGTTATAAGAATCGAAATAGAATTAATGTTTAGAAATAATATTTTTAAAAACAAAATGGTAACATCATAGATAAAACAAAAGTCTCACAGAGGAAATATTATGGAGGTGTTCATTTCGTGAATGTGGCCCACCAACCACATTTCTGGAGAATAGGGACTCCCCTTGGGTTACCTTCTTCAGGTCATTCATTGTGGATCCTACGTCATCTTTTTAGGTTCATAAGAAAATGGATCTTCCATGGCACTTTCTGTTTTCCTTTTTCTTGAGTTTTGGGGCTACTTTAAATATGCTACCCATAGTTTATTAACTTATAAAAGAGAGATGAAGGGGGAAAAGTGCTGTTTTTTTAAATGTATGCACAACACCATTTTTGTCTTAACCTGACACTATAATCTTTGTTTTTATTTGTGAAATATCCTGTGTGTGCTCAGTCGCTTAGTTGTGTCCGACTCTGCAGCCCTATGGACTGTAACCCACTGGCTCCTCTGTCCATGGAATTTTCCAGGCAATAATACTGGAGTGGGTTGCCAGTTCCTACTCCAGGGGATCTCCTGAACCTAGGGACTGAATCTGCGTCTCTTGTGTCTCCTGCGTTGGCAGGCAGATTCTTTAACACTAGAGATATCCTTTAGAAAGAAAAAAATAAATTCACTTTTGGTCCCTCAAGGGCCCTTCTTCCCCCAGCAGCCGTCTGACCCTTACTTATGATACTTTGATGTATTACAATCTTGTTATACAGTTACTTGCTGAGTGTAGATATCTGATTTGTGATGATCTGATAGTTATTAAGTGTTTTTTGCACACAGACTCCTTCTCAGCCCATCCCTCTAAACTTGGTGTCGCCTTTCTCCAGTAGGACAGTCACATGATTGTCCTGGCCAGAGGGTCCCAGGGTGCAGAGGAAGCCAGGGGAACTGTCTGGTACAACAGCTCAGCTCCTCTGCTTTCCACTTTCCCCAAACATGGTGCCATTCACAGCTCAGTTAATTTTATTTCATTTTCATTCTCATAAATCAGTATATATCCTCCTTACTCCATCTCCTCTTTCAGTCTTCCAGTCTTTGTCTAGGTACTGCAGAAGAAAATCTCTATTGGTACGTCATATGAGTTAGATGATCACTGAAGATATTAAGTAAATTATATGGGCAAAACTCATGAAGAGTAGGACATGACTGAGCAACTGAGCTGGAACTGGATGGGCAACACACATATATCCAGAAAGAAAATGACAGAATTTTTTTTAAAGAAATAAAAGTGCCAGCAAACTATAAAGTGTTCAAAAGTGCCTATAACCTATGCAAAATACCCCCTTAAATTCCCTAGCTCTTCAACTGAGGCTTGCTCTCCTCTAAGCATATAAGGATACATATATTATGTGAAATATGTTCTTTACTTCATAAATTATTTAATTTGTATTTTACTTAGCTACATTACACACATACTGTACCTTGTTAGTTTTCAGTATTTTAGCCAATTATTGGTTAAGGATGTCTTCACGGTTTGGGTTGGAAGAGGGGTTCCCCATGATTTTCATTATTATTTCTATGAGAAATAAAATATATTCTTAGTTCCAAAAACTGAACTACAAGTAAAGTTTTATTTTTTTAGTTATTTCAGGTTGAATGTGACTTATATATGCTGTTATTTTCTTGAAGAAAGGCTAGTATCTCTAATCAACATGTTCCCTGAGTCAGACAAAAGGAAAACAGATCATAAAACAAGAGGTTCATTATTTTGTTACATTTTTTCTAAAAAATGGAATAGGAGCAAGAAGATAAATGAGGGCACATTATCTCTTATTTTGTTGAAGTTATCGATGTTTGCTTCTCAAGAGCACCAGCTAGGATGAGGTAATTCACTGTAATTAGAGCTGCCAGTGGCAGGTGGGTGATTCAGAGAAAGGCATTTGTCAACAGACTATGCTTCAGACAGTGAGCAGGAGAAAAACTGAAGTTTCGCTGCAGTGATGGCTTGCTTGCCTCCTAGTGAAATAGACAATTTGCCCTCATCCTCCTTTTCTGCCTTTTGGAGCCATTTCTCTTGCCTTGGCCTCAGAGCCTTTCCACCTTCGGCTTCTTACCTGCCCAGGATGTTCCGTGTGCCCCCACATCCTCTTCTGTCTTTCCAGCAAAGGCCCAGACTTTGACTCTTTATTCAAACAGCAGGCAGTATAGCCTTCACCCCCAGGAGGCAAATTCCCCAAGTGAGAACCATGTCTGTCTTTTTCCTGCTGTCCCCTGTACCTAACAAGTGGCTCAGTAAAGAATCTGCCTGCAGTGCAGGAGACCTGGGTTCAATCCCTGGGTTGGGAAGATCCCCTGGAGGAGGGCATGGCTACCCACTCCAGTATCCTTGCCTGGAGAATCCCCATGGACAGAGGAGCCTAGGGGGCTACAGTCTACGGGGTCACAAAGAGTCAGACACGACTGAATGACTGACACTTACATATAGCCAGCACATATTAACTGAATGAAAGAATGAACAAATGAATAAGTGTTAAAGAGTAACCTTCATCCTGCTTTGTTTCTTACTAAGATTTTACATACTGATCAGAGGAAAATGCATTACATCTTGGAGAAGTATTTGTATCTAACCTAGGAGAACCCATTAACAATCCGAAAGAGAAAAAGACTTAACAGTGTAATTTCAGCTACTAGAGAAAGATAAGAGAGGGAGAGAGATATCTGATTTACTGAACCTCAGGAAACATAGTACATCAGCTGTCATGTACTTCACCTGTAAGAAGAACAACTGACCTACCTGGATTCTAAACATTCCTATTGCTAACATCTCATAAGAGTATGGGAAAGAAATGTTCATTTAATATTTCCTACTTTGGTGGGAAAAAACTCTTTCTAGAGGGAGAAAAACTTGATAAACATTATCTGCACAGGTGGATCCATGATCCTAGAAGTGAGGAAATCATCATAATAATAATGTTATCATTTATTGAGCTCCTACTGTATACTAAGCATTTTACATACATTATTTAATTTATTTATTTAACTGATGCAAATGTTGGTATTATTTTCATCTTGGCGGTGGAGTGAAAGTTTAGAAAGAGTACACAAAGTATCCTAACTCAGTGACATGCATCCTATTTTCCACGAAACTCTTTCTCCTCCTCAGGTCAGGGTCTTAAAGAAAAGGCAGTATCATCTTATATGCTTACACTCCTCAAGAGAAACCTGTTATGAGAAACAGAGGGGTATTGAAAATACAAGAAAAGGTGTCACTAATATCTCTCTTGATATTAAATCTGGTAATTCGTTTAGTGCCATGTAAGGGATTCATATTATATGCCTCCTGTTGACTGTTCTTTTAAAAAATCATCTTCAAGCTATAAAAAGAGGCTCTTATGACATGGTGTCTGCACTGCTTAAACACAACACCAGTCTTGACCAGCCCTGTGTGAAGCGATGGTCAGCAATGCACGAAGCAGCCAAACAAGGCCGCAAAGACATCATAGCTCTGCTACTAAACAATGGAGGCAATGTCCACCTAAAAGACGGATTTGGAGTGACCCCATTAGGTGTCGCGGCCGAGTATGGTCACTGTGATGTGTTGGAACATCTGATCCACAAAGGTACGTGGAAAGGAATTGCATGTGGCTGATGTTTCTCCTGGGCTTCCCAGGTGGCTCAGTGGTAAAGAATCTGCCTGCCAATGAAGGAAACGCGGGTTAGATCCCTGGGTCAGAAGATCCCCTGGAGGAGGAAATGACAACCCTCTCCAGTATTCTTGCCTGGGAAATCCCATGGACAGAGGAGCCTGGCGGGCTACCATCCATGGGGTTGCAGAGTCAGACACAACTGAGCGACTGAGCACAAGCACTGTGTTTCTCCTGCCTCTCAGATCTCCTTTTCTCCACCTCTCACTGGCTCCTCTTCCTCTCCTGAAGGTATCTGGGCATCAGATTTTTACCCCACCCCTCAATAACCCCCGCACTAGGCCCCTATTGCACGACTCACTTGAACCTATGCATGGGGACCCACAAACCTGAGTGCCCGGCCCTGATGGCTATCTCTGCTGCTGCTGCTGCTAAGTCACTTCAGTTGTGTCCGACTCTGTGCGACCCCACAGATGGCAGCCCACCGGGCTCCCCCGTCCCTGGGATTCTCCAGCCAAGAACACTGGAGTGGGTTGCCATTTCCTTCTCCAATGCATGAAAGTGAAAAGTGAAAGTGAAGTCGCTCAGTCGTATCCTACTCTTTGCGACCCCATGGACTGCCGCCTACCAGGCTCCTCTGTCCATGGGATTTTCCAGGCAAGAGTACTGGAGTGGGGTGCCATTGCCTTCTCCAGATGACTATCTCTAGAGGCAGTCAAATTTTCACATAGACAGCTCACCAAGGTTTCACCTCATCTTCTTCTAAATTGTACTCCTCTTCTTTTGCATTTTTGATTTAATAATTTCTCTCAGCCAAGACTGAGAGCTTAGGTTTTATCTGTCATTCCCCCATCACCTTCTTTTTCAAGTATAGTCAGTTGCCAGGTGCTGTGGTGTCCCTCTCTCTCACCCATTCTCACCTTAGCAGTCCCCCTGGTCTGTGTCCTCCATTCTCCCTGGGCCAGTATAATTGTTTCCTAACCGTTTTCTTGGTTCCCAGTCTCTCCACCTGAGAATCCACACTACATATGACAATTTAGCTCTTCTCCCTAAAGATCAGCTATAGTAAGCTATTCAGAGAATCCTCTGTGGGGAACTTTCCTGGTGGTCCAGTAGCTAAGACTCCATGTTCCCAATGCAAGGGGCCTGGGTTTGATCCCTGGTCAGGGAACTAGATCCCGCATGCCACAGTGAAGACCAAGACCAGGTGCAGCCAAATAAAATAAATATTTTAAAAATCCTTGGTGGCCCCCCTCTGCCTACTGAATCATTCTCATGTCCCCACTGTACCATCTTGAATTATTTTCCCAGGTTTATCTCTCACTACTCCTAACATGTATCGTGTACTCCTGTTAAATAGGCTAGCAGTATTCCTAAACATGGGGGCTTCCCTTGAGGCTCAGACAGTAAAGAATCTTCCTGCGGTGAAAGAGACCCAGATTTAATCCCTGCGCTAGGAAGATAGCCTGGAGAAGGGAATGGCAACCCAGTCCAGTATTCTTGCCTGGAAAATTCCATGGACAGAGGAGCCTGGCCAGCAATAGTTTATGGAGTCGCAAAGAGTCTGACACAACTGAGCAAGTAAACACACACACACACACACACACACACACACACACACACACTCCTAAACATGGCTCTCATTCACTCTTTTTGGGTTTGGGTCAGGTCCTTGCCCTCATCTGAAATACCCTCCATCACAATTCAAAGTTAATGTCTTAAGACACCTCCTGCCTGAAGACTTTCCTAATTCCTTCAACAGACTGTGTGTTGTCCTCCTATGAAACCTCCAAGTGCTTTATACAACTACAGAACCAGGAATTGAGATACCTACCAACTTCTTGGGGCTTTTCTTATAGCTCAGTTGGGAAAGAATCTGCTTGCAATGCAGGAGAACTGAATCAATTCCTGGGTTGAGAAGATCCCTTGGAGAAGGAAATGACAACTTACTCCAGTATTCTTGCCTGGAGAATCTCATGGACAGAGGAGCCTGGCGGGCTACAGTCCATGGGGTCGCAAGAGTCGGACACGACTTAGCAACTAAACCGAACCAACCACCAACTTCTTAAACTGGTTTCCGCCACCTACCCATTGTCTGCCCCTTGCCTAGTTACTTAAACACCTAGGCCTCAGTTTCCTCATCTACAAATAAAGGCTAGGACCACATTATTCTCCAGGATCCTCTGTAGGGAAGAGACTAACATTTTTGAACTTCCCCCACAACGCAACTCATTTAATTATCAGATAAGCCGTATGAAAGAAGCTATATTACTATAGTTTACAGATAAGGAGTTGGAAGTTCATGGAAGTAAGTAGCTTGCCCCAAACTCTCACGGTCAGCAACAAAGCCATAATTCAAACAGACCACTTTCCCCTACATCATGCCTTCTGGTCCTCATGACGTTTCAATATTACATAATTTATGTTCTTTGATGATATTTTGTGTCATTTCCCCTCTGAGCCATTTAAGATAGTCAGGCTTATTCATCCTAGGGTCTTCTGCTGGATCATGCATGGTATTTGCACATACAAGACAGTTGATAAAGATTTGCTGAAATTAGACAGAGCATTTAACTGTTGTCTTTAAAAGTCTAACTAGACCTTTTTTAGGGAGCATTTTCCTATCGTGAAAATTGACTTGATCTCTCAGATTTCAATGAGGGAAAGATTTTCTAATAGAATGAAACATGCTTCATGATTGTTTATTGAAAAGGCTAAGAACACAGATGTTCTTAATTCTGTATTTTTAAGTCCTAACCAGAAAGGAAAACAACAGGTGATTTTTAAGGAGATGATCTTGACATCTGCCCAGTGATCACTCTGCTGCATGTTTTATACTGCCAGGAGGTGACGTGCTTGCTTTGGCGGATGATGGTGCATCGGTGTTGTTTGAGGCAGCAGGAGGGGGCAATCCTGACTGCATCGCCCTCCTGCTGGAATATGGAGGAAGTGGAAACATACCTAACAGAGCCGGGCATCTTCCTATACACCGAGCTGCCTACGAGGGGCATTACCTGTGAGTAATAAACCACAACATAATCACTTCAAGTTGAAAACACAAACTTTTATATATGGTATAATCTTAAATATGTCTCCCCAAAAGAAAAAGGTAAAATGTTCACAAGTTTTGTATATCTATGTGTTTGTTTGATTTTCCCCTTCTTTTTATATTCTTATACCTTAAAACATTTCCACATTGAATTTATACTGCTTTTCAAATGAAAAGATATTTTCTTTTAGAAGAAAGTTATAAGTGAGACTTCTGCACATGCCACCCAATGTGCCTTTTTTTTTTTTTTAATCTGTTTAACAGAAGGCTACGGGGTCTTGACAAAGGATTAAAATTTGTATTACTCCAATTTTTATCAACATCAACAGATATTATAATGTAAAATATATCCTTGAATAGAAAGGTATCATTATAAATTTAGGTTTCTTTAAGAAAATGGTCAGATATATTTTAAAAACACAAAATGTGCCACAACCAACACATCAATAGAAATCTATAATCATAATAAACTACCCACCTTGAAAGGATGATTTTTGGCAATTAAATGTATTTCATAAATTCAAAATTCATTAGGCTTCATCACTTTCAGTGGTGACGTTGGCTAAGTTAAGTGGCTAATGACAAGTAATTGATGTGAAGTGACATGTTGTTAAAGTTTACCTGGATTTACTCCCAGTGTTCATAAATTCACACCTGGTAGCTCTGAATTAGGCACAAGAGATCAAGTTCTCCTTGTCTGTGGCTCTCATACATGTCCAATTCATCAGTCAAGTGTGAAATTCACAGCTATTCATCACAGGTTCTTATTAATACAAGCTGTAGTTAGTTATCTCAATTGAACTCATGTAAGATCGATGGAACAATAAAGACTCTTCTTGTTGCTAATAATTCAAGTTCAAGTAAGTAGAGAGAATATACGTGGACAATATTAAAGCATAAATTGTTCATGGGGCAGTGAAAGCGGAATAACAAATAAGAATTCAAGAGGCCTAACTTCTAGTCCTTACTCTTCTGCATCTCTGTGACCTTGGACCAGTCATTTCGCTTCTCAAGACTTCGTATGGCTCTCCTGGTAATAAAAGGGTTGGACTCAGTGATGCCCAAGGTGACTTCCAGCTCTAATTTCCTGTGACTCCATGGTTCTAATCAATGGTCAACAGTATGAAGCATTCATCTGTGACATTGAATGGACTTACTTTTCTGTTATATTTTCTTCATTAAGTAGCCTTGGTTGATTATAGATAGTATGTTGTTCAGAGAAGAATTGAAAAATGGGGAGGGTTCCTGAGGAATCACAATTCTAGAACCAAATATATAAGATCTAGTAGGTTCTGCAGGAATATTTAGACCGGGAAGCTAAATCAAAACTAAACTGAATAGTACTAAGTCTATGGACAAAGACTGAATGTTTTCGTGTAAGGTTATCTAGAGAAAATAAAGGAAACTAATCAAATTGCATTCACTTGTCTAGCACGGAAGCTGGTTTATTTCATTCCTTGATTTTCTTCCTGCCATGTGGATATTTGATTTTTTTTTTTTTAGTGCATTGAAATATCTTATTCCAGTAACATCCAAACATGCAATCCAGAAAAGTGGGCTAACACCAATTCACTCAGCAGCAGATGGACAAAATGCACAGTGCCTAGAACTGCTTATTGAAAATGGCTTTGACGTCAATAGCCTGCTTTCTGACCACATTTCTGAGAGCTATGATGACGAACGGAAGACTGCGCTCTATTTTGCTGTTTGCAATAATGATATCCTTTGCACAGAAATCCTCCTGGCTGCAGGTGCAGACCCAAACCTAGATCCCCTCAACTGTCTACTGGTGGCAGTGAGGGCCAATAATCATGAAATTGTTCGGCTGCTTCTTGCCCACGGAGCTAATGTCAATTGTTACTTCATGCACGTGAATGACACCCGTTTCCCCAGTGCCATACAGTATGCCCTAAATGACGAGGTGATGCTCAGGCTCTTGCTGAATAATGGCTATCAGGTGGAGATGTGCTTTGAATGCATGCATGGGGACATCTTTGGAAACTCGTTTGTGTGGTCGGAGATAGAGGAAGAGGTACTGCCGGGATGGACATCTTGTGTCATAAAAGATAACCCGGTGAGTTACACCCTTCTCTTCTTCGTATTGGGTCAGCATCCTAATTTTGCTCATTTAGGGATGTTACAAGAAAAGAAAAATCAACTCCGATTTTTGTATTTTTCTTCTTCTTGTGTTTTTGTTTGCAATGAGATGGGGAAATAAGCATAAAACCAGGCCCCCAAAAGTGTAGTTTTCTTGAATTGGAAACCAAATGTTGAAAAATTTGGAAAATGTATGCAATTAATAACTTATGCTTATTTTGTGGAATTTGGGGGCTAGAAACACGGTAAGAAGAATCATGGAAAATAGCATGGTTCTTCCACATTATGCTGAGTACTGTCACATCAGAGCCATGCATGCTCCAGGGCTCACTGTTTCACAGAAACAAGCAAATCATTTACTTTGCTTTTTTGGTTCATAACAAGAAGAGTACTTTTATTTCATGTAAAAAGGCAAAGGTAGTAATTTGCCAGAACAAAATTGTTTATGAATATAGTATATTAAAAGTACTACTAACTTCAATTTTATTACTTCTCTCAGTTCTGTGAGTTTATTACAGTCCCCTGGATGAAGCACTTGGTAGGCAGCGTTATTCGTGTATTAATAGATTACATGGATTATATCCCTCTGTGTGCTAAACTGAAATCTGCACTAGAAGTACAGAGAGAATGGCCAGAAATCCGTCAAATACTAGGTAAAAGCAAAAGTTTTTCCTACAAAATTTTTTATGGAGAATGTGTATAGGAAAAATTTCTTAATGTCAGTTTTGGTACTTTTTCAGTGCTACCTTATTTTCAGAATTATCTATTTTCTCAAATCATCCTTAATACTTCCTCTGATATAAGATACTTTTTGCTTTTTCTTGACACTTTCCAATTGTTTAATTGTACAATGAATAATATCATAACTATATTAACATTCTGAATAGAACTCACTTTTTAAAAGTTAACTTCTGTAATATCATAAGGTATAGGATTCTCCATGTGGGCAGGGATCCGTTTTGCTTATTTTTGTATTCTCAGGGCTTAGCATAATGCCTCATAAGCAGTAGATTCTCAATAAATACTGAATAAATGAATGAATGGAATGAATGAAAATATCCTTTTTGATTTAGTCTCTCTGGGTCTTTACTGACAAATTCCTACTATGAAAAGTGTTTTACAGGCAGGCCATTTTGTATTTTCTAGGTTAAAGCTTAGTAATAATCATAAAAATGAATCATATTATAAAAGTTTCAATAAAAATACATCTAAAATTACTCCAAATACATATAGCAACCAGAAAAAAGTTATAAATTGGGAATGTTTACTCTTTCAAAATATGAGTTTGGAAAAATGTACTTTCAAAATCTACTTGGACAATTTTATGGAGGCTAAAGAAGCATCCTAGAACCTGACAATATGTTTAAATATTCTGGCGCTCTTAATACACCTAAATCAGTCTTCAGTGGTATAACAAAACCACAACATCCCATTCTTTAAAATCAGGCAAATTTTATGCAAATTAGTAGGTTATATTTTATAGTCAAAAAGATGAAATTGAAATGTCTATCTGATTCACATACCATATTTGTTAGATATAAAGTTCTATAAAAAGAAATGTTCATCTAAGCACTTAGTTTCCATCAGAGTTTCATACATTAAAATATATAATCTGAATTTGGACTGTTTTGACCATGGTAGCAAGAGACAGAAATTGGCAGAAACGGTGGAGATTTGATTGGCTAGAAAGACTGTTAGTTCAGCTGAACACACATTAGGTGGTAAGCTTGGATTTTCCTCATGTGGCTCTTCCACTGGAATGAGTTCTATTATAAAATAGACTTTGTGGCAACTAAAACAAGAATCTCAGAGAATCTAATGAATGACAGAGCCTAGAAATTGACCTCTGAGATCAGATAGGTCTCAAATAGGATGCAACATTGTTCTTGCCCTGGTATAGAATTGCTGAGCTATATAGTGCATCTGTCATTCAGGACTGATAATTTCATGGAAACAAGCAACAATTTATTCTATCATTTTTGTTTTGTTCAGGGGAGGGGATTTTTTTTTTAATTTTTAATTTTTTCATTTTCTATACGAAGACCAAGATAGTCATACTGGTTGTGTGACTTTGAACATGGTTACTTATTCTTTTTATATCAAAGTTTTCCCACTGCAGAATGGGGCTTACATAGTATTTACCTCTTAAGGTTGTTGTGGGAATTTAAAGAGATGTCACATGTAAGGTGCTTAGCATAATGCCTAAAGCATTAAAAACACTTAATAAATTTACCTATTTTAAAGGCTAAATTACTAGTATTTTTATGTTATTTTTATTACATGGTAAGGTTATATGAAGTATCTGAAATGTGTATGTAAGCATGTCATGAACCCCTACAACTTGAAGAGTTAGGTATTATCATTGCTAATTTTTTAAAATAAAAAACTAAGGCTAAGGGGAGTTTACATAATAGTCTGGACTCTATAAATTCTTGAAGCTAGTTCCCCTTCTGGAAAAAAGCTCATCTTAGGAGTGAAGTCGAAATCAAGCAGGACAGATGAAGAACTACAGCATTTTGGATCTTAAAGATTAACTGAAGAAAAGAGAAGGGGATGGAGAGAAGGGCCTACAGATCAAGAGTTAAAAAGAACACATCAAACTAAAAAAAAAAATACTATCAATATTATAGTTTAGGGATAGCACACGAAGATAATGAAGCTGTAAAGAAAGGGATTACTATAAAAGTCCAAAGAGTAGTTTCTTACAGGTGAGGAAGGAATGAAGTTTGGGATGGATTGTGGAGGGAGTTCTGGGATAACTGGGCAAGTTCTATTCATGACCCAGGAGATGTTTGCAGGTGTTCACCTGATAATTACTTAAGAAACTATATGTACAGTTGCTTTATCTATATTTTACAATGAGAGTTAAAATATTTTGGAGATTGTAAAGGAAAAAAACATAAGGCTTATATAAATTAATTTCCCAAAGTTATAGACAGAAAAATAACAAAACAAGGATTTGAACTCTAGTCCATCTCATTTCGGAGAAGGCAATGGCACCCCACTCCAGTACTCTTGCCTGGAAAATCCCATGGACGGAGGAGCCTGGCATGCTGCAGTCTGTGGGGTCTCGAAGAGTCGGAGACGACTGAGCGACTTCACTTTCACTTTTCCCTTTCATGCATTGGAGAAGGAAATGGCAACCCACTCCGGTGTTCTTGCCTGGAGAATCCCAAGGATGGCGGAGCCTGGTGGGCTGCCATCTATGGGGTCGCACGGAGTCGGACACGACTGAAGCAACTTAGCAGCAGCAGCAGCAGCAGCAGCAGCCATCTCATTTAAACACAGGCTCTTTATCCAATACTACTGTACTTCCTGTCATAGAACAGATTTTGCTTCTAATTAGTAATACATTGTCCATGTGTTTGTATTGGAAAAGAATGACAAATTCTTGTGACTTTAGAAAAGAAATCCAAGTAAGAATAAGACCAAAAAGTTTTCTAGTTGTTTCAGACACATCATTGCAACTAGAGTGTAGTCAATTGATTGCTATGAGCGTAGTTAACCACTGGATGTCAGGATTTCTCCAGGTATGTGTAGGGCAGAGTCTTGGTTAGAAGAAAAAATAATTTTTTTTAAAGGTGGGTTTATTCTGTCTATTTTAGTAATGATAACTTTGCCTCAATAGTTTTTGAAAAACAGTATTAATTTTTTCAAAATAATTTGAGTATTTATAACTGCAAATATAACAAGAAATGAGATCTCTTTGATTATTGAATTGAGCGATCATTCACAAATGATTCAGTTCAGTTCAGTCACTCAGTCGTGTCCGACTCTTTGAGACCCCATGAATCGCAGCACGCCAGGCCTCCCTGTCCATCACCAATGCCCGGAGTTTACCCAAACCCATGTCCATCAAGTTGGTGATGCCATCCAACCATCTCATCCTCTGTCGTCCCCTTCTCCTCCTGCCCCCAATCTTTCCCAGCATCAGGGTTTTTTCCAATGAGTCAACTCTTCACATGAGGTGGCCAAAGTATTGGAGTTTCAGCTTCAACATCAGTCCTTCCAATGAACAACCAGGACTGATCTCCTTTAGGATGGACACAAATGATTACAATGTACCAAACACTTTTCTAATGAATTAATTTGTTCGGTATTTAAACAGCCCTGTGAGGTAAGTTCCATTTTTATCCACATTTCCCAGGTGAGAATGCTGAGACCATAGGGGTTAAGTAACTTGTCCAGGATAACATAAATACTATTAAGTGACAGAGACATGATTTTAATCCAAGCCGACTGAGTCCAGAGCTTACCTCTAAGCCTGTGGGCAGTGCTGCCTTTTCACTCACTCCTGTTGCTGGATTAATATATTGGTACTGTAATTATACTAAAGATAAAGTTACTAGAGATAAAGTAAGGGTTGAAAAGAAAGACTAACATCAGTTATTTGAATAACATTAGCAGATGTTTTGGAAAATATAAAATTTTTAGGTATCATACACTGAACCAAACCTAAGATTGAATCATGGACATGTGGAATCAGCTGTATCAGATGTTTCGCAGGTAACTATATCAGAAAGATCGGTAGGGGAGAACAGAAGTGAAGGAATATATCTCTAAAATACTCAGTTCTAAAAAATAAATAGAAAGAGATATGAGCATTTGCCTTCTTTAATCAAGTCCATTCATTCATTTAACATATTCTGTACTTCCCTGATAGTCCAGTAATTAAGATTCCACTCCACATTTCCACTTCAGGGAGTTTGATCCCCAAGGGAGGAAGATCCCTCATGTCACATGGCGAGGTTAAAAACAAAAACAAAAAGCATATTCTAGTTGAACACTCCCTAGAAGTCAAGCTCTCTTTTTGAGGCACACTAAATGCCTGCCTCCATGGAGCTTGCATTCTAGAGGAATGGTCTGGAATGCTTAATTACAATTTGAATTTTACTTAAAGTCACCAGTTACTAACATGTGCATGCTTGTTTTTTAGAATGACACTTAGTATTATTCTAAAGCAGTCTGTATCTTATAGGTTCATTCACTCATATTGTTTTTATTTTTTTGCTTGTTTTTCCCATTCACTTTAGAGAATCCCTGCTCATTAAAACATTTATGTCGGTTAAAAATTCGAAGACTGATGGGGCTGCAGCGGCTCTGCCAGCCAACCTTGATGGAGAAGCTCTCTCTACCACCAACTATTCAAAGATACATATTATTTAAAGAGTATGACCTCTATGGACAAGGGCTAAAACTGCCATAGTTTAAAATAATATTTTTAAATGTGACTTTAAAAATATGTTTAAATGAGATTCCCTCAGAGAATTTCTTGGAATCATTTTACATCCTGACATATATTTAAATCCGTTGACAATTTTATCACTGGATCCTGGATTCTTTGGGGAACACCATATTTCACATCTTTAAAGAACGTTACATTGTGATCTTTTTAAAGCTAGTTAATACTTTGCATCTGAATTTCTACTGATTATCTTCACTTGCAACAAGTCTTCAAACTCTCCTTATCAAGTGGCTCCTACAGTATCCATGAGCAAGTCTGTCCTTTGTTCGTAAAACAAAGAATCACTTTCTCAAACCCCAGTTGCTGGCCCATTCTGTCCTTTCTCTTATTGCCACACTGTATAAAAGAGCTCCTCCCTGTCTCTGCAGATGCCCTCACTGTCATCTGGCTTCTACTCCCTCCACTGCCCTTCCCAAGGTCTTTATCAGCTTGCTTGTTGCTACTTTCCATGAACATCCTCCAGTCCTTGCAACTGATTGCTGCAGCATCTGACACTGTTACCTACTCTACCTCCAGGAAATGGTCTTCCCTTGGTTTTCCAGGTACCTTGCTCTCTTGGCTCTCTTCCAACCTCTAACCACTCTGTCTCTGGCTTCTTCCTATGTTGTGCATCTCCTACCAACTCTTTAGTAGCATATCTTAAGTTCCCCCTTTTTATGCTACGTTCGACAGGAAATTTCATCCATACCCATGGTTTTATTTACAATCTACACGTTTTTGACTGTAAAATTTATATCTGAAGTTCAGCTTTTTCTCTCATGTGCATGAGACCCGTGTAGACAATTGGCCTAAAAGACCTTTGAATACAAAGAAACCTCAAATTCAACATATCCTAAAGCAAACATGCTGTCTTCCTCCACACACACACACAAAAGGCTCATTCTCTAACCATCTCTAGCTCAATTATTCAGTCGCTAGTTGTATCTGACTCTTTGAGACCCCATGGACTGCAGCACGCCAGGCTTCCCTGTCCTGCACCAACTCCCAGAGCTTGCTCAAACTCATGTCCATTGAGTCAGTGATGCCATCCAACCATCTCGTCCTCTGTTGTCCCCTTCTCCTTCTGCCTTCAATCTTTCCCAGCATCAGGGTCTTTTCAAATGAGTCAGCTCTTTGCATCAGGTGGCCAAAGTATTGGAGCTTCAGCCTCAGCACCAGTCCTTCCAATGTGTATTCAGGACTGATTTCCTTTCAAATTTACTGGTTTGATCTCCTTGCAGTCCAAGGGACTCTCACTAACCCAATTATCAATTCAGTTTCCCAAGTCAAAAGCTTGGACATCAAACTTGACCATCCCATTTTCCTTATCCAAGTTTATTTCATGAAGTCCTCTTCTACTCAGTCTCACTGATTCAGCCTGAATACCAGCTCTTATCTCCTTTCTTCCTGAGATATCACAGTGCTGCCAAACTGATCCTCCTCTCTGCTATCTTGCCTCATCCAACCCATGTTCTACACATAGTATCCCAGAGTGATCTTTTACAAATGTAAGCAAGTTTCACTCTTCTGGTTAAAATCATTCCCACTGCTCTTGGGATAAAGTCCAAAGTTCTCCACCCGCTCCAATTCCCTGCCTTCCTCTTAGCTTTATCTCTTGGTGTTTCCCTTATGCCATCTCTTTAAACATGTTAAATGCCTCTGATAAGTTAATGCTTTGAATAGTGATTTTATACATCACTGTGGTGGTGATTTAGTCGCTAAGTCATGTCCGACTCTGGCAATCCCATGGACTGTAGCCCACCAGGCTCCTCTGTCCATGGGGTTTTTCAGGCGAGAATACTGGAGTAGGTTGCCATTTCCTTCTCCAGAGGATCTTCCCAACCCAGGGATAGAACCTGGGTCTCTTACACTTCAGGCAGATTCTTTACCAACTAGGCTACCTATACATCACTAGTTTCTGTTTTAAAAATAGGGTCATCTATTTTATATAGACATATGTAAAATCTATTATCATTGATATTTCGTAAAAGAAGGGCCATTTTAATGCCAGAAAATGGGGCTGCCTTAAACTCGATTATTAAGATTGAATAACTTTATCTTTGTAAAAACTCAACAGTTTGGTCTTAATTTCCGCATTGATGAGTGCAGATTTCATTCTAGCCCAACAAGTCTCTGAGATCTTTGGTTTGGGAACCACTGTTTTAGAAGAGACTTTATTTTCTTGGCCCTCAGGGTCTTTGTATGTTCTTCTCCTTCTGCCTGGAATCCTCTTTCCATCTCCTTCTTCCTCCCTCCACCCCTTATCCTACAGGTGTCAGTTTAGGTGTTCCTTCCTCTAGGATGGGAGGCCCTAGGACAGCACTTCTGATGCTGTATTACAGAAACCTATGTTCCCATCTGTCTGTCCACTAGACTGTAAGCTCTGTGAGGGCAGGGTCTACGTCTGATTTGTTTTACAGAGTTTTCTTAGGGCCAAACACATTCCCTAGAGCATAGAGAGAATGTAAAAATTACTTGTTGAATACACTGAATGAGTGAATGTTATGTTCTATAAGATCCAGACAAAATTAATCAGTGATCTCATGGTAAAATGATAGTTTTGAATCTCTGAATTGGTTATATAGCTCTAATTATGTAATTACTTAGATTCATTCTGAGATTTTCTTATAATTATTTCTATCTTGAGTTATTGTATTCTTTCAATAGTACTATCTCACTAGTTTATGAGCTACACAAATTGTATTTAGCTCTAGCTATAAGTATGAAAGAACTGTATAATTAGACATATGGTTTTAACTACTTTTATTCCCTAAAGAATATGTTTTCATATAGATTAAATTCTAATGTATTTAATTAGAACTATAATGTTTTGGGTATGGGATTTTGTGATTCCTCTGTCACTCTCCTACTTGTGGCTAAAATGCATTGCTACCTATAAATATTACTCTAAGTAGTTTTTTTTAAATAAAGGTTAAGTGTACCATATGATACTTCAGATATTAAATAAACTAAAACTTGGATATTTACTGTATTTTTGTATAAATACATTCAAGATACCTTAGATATTAAATAAACTCTAGTACGTAAAACTTCGACATTTCCTTTAATGCATTTTATGTAAATATATTCAAGAAACACTTGAATGAAAGCATGTGAATTCACTGCACCTACTATGGGTTGAAAGTGGTTCTTTGGTACTTGTGAAGCAGGAGAAAAATATATTCTATGAAACTGAGACAACCACTATACTCAAAATGGATTCAACCTTATTACATGTTGAAATTTTCTAGCAGTGTTTTTGTTTTGGGGCAAGCTGGATGGTAAGAGGATTATTTTATATCTAATTAGGACTCTGTTTCTCCAAGAATATGTCACTTTATCTGGGAGGGCAACAGCTGCTTCTCCCCAGTGAGCTTCAGGAGAAGCCAAACATTCTACATGGTGCCTGTTTAACCACTATCATGTTTAATCAACACGATAGGGTTTTGATGACATCTTCCATGCTGCCAAGATGATCATAGCTGTTTTGGTAACTGTGGATTCTGTTTTGTACCACACAGAGACTCTGGTTGGGAAGAAGCAGATATGGCCTCTCATTTGAGTGAGGTTTGTTTAGTTTTCCAGTAGGTCATCTTTAAATACTATTTCCATTTCTGACTTACAGTAATTTCATAAGCACATTGAAACCATGCACCTCCTGAAGAATATGGGTTAATCATGTTAAATAGTCTCAGAACATGTTTCCAGGCATAAGTCAATGGTGCATAAGATGTGACAACTTTGTAAATGTTGTACAGCAAATATTCTTAGGTAACACTTGCTTTGATGCAGGTTTTTGAAAAATCAGTGCATAAGGGTGAGACAGCATGGAAACTTCCAAAAAACAAAAAAAAAGATGGAGTCTTTTATGACATAGCAGATAAAACCGCACATCTGCTATTGCTCAATAAAGTCCCAATCATCAAAAAGGAAGAAGGGCTTCTTAGAGGAGAAGATGTGTAGAAGGAAACAGACTTATTTGACCTCAGTGGCCTGTGTTGTGTAATCTCACGGAGTGCTAGAGATGTCTGGGGATTTGCTGTTTTCGGAAGGAGACAATCTAGTAATTTGAATCTGAGCACTGGAAGTGCCTGAGTTCTAATGATGGATTGACCAGGGATTCCACCAGAGGCACTGGACGAGTGCTCATATTCTGTGTTTCAGATTCTAGTACATGAGAGACAGTCATTTCTCTCTCTTTGGAAGTCTTTCATCCCAGGAGATTCCAATGAGATTTTAGATAAAACTCCTTGGAAGCAGCCTGTAGTGTTGGATAAGGTAGAAGGTGTGGAGGGTGATAAATATGATACTTACTTGAGGATCGAGTGGGTGTGAGACAGCAGTATCTGGTTCTTTCTGTTTGAAGCAAAGTCTGTACTGGCTTCTCAAAAAAACTTTTTCATGCTTCATGAAAGTCACATAACCAGACGTGACATTCAGTAGTCAACAATCTATGTTCCTGAATGTTCGAGTAGCCCCTCAGGATCTAGTTACACCAATTGGTTTAATATTGTTTCAGTGAAGCACCAGTTTTAATAATTTTTGTCTGGAGGTTGGAGATATTTGCTCAGGCTTTAACTCATTAGAAGCCTTTCAACTTGGACTCAACTGTGGCCCTAAGCCCCTTACTGGGGGCCTGACCTTCAGAGTCATCTGAGGTATCCAAGAGGCAAAAACTGAATCTGTGAGTTGGATAACCTGATTAAATTTGAACTGCAACTGTACTGAGTCCAACTTCATGATTGATTCTAGGATATCTGAAGACCCTCTCTTCAATGGGAAACAAAGCCTTTTATTTGACAATCAAAAATAGAGTTTAAAATACAAATAAATTTAGGAGAGAATCATTTAAAAATCTTTCTAAATAGCAGGGTTTAGTAGGGGAAAATGATGAGAACCCAATGACCATGGAAGGAAAAAGGTAGTTACCTCCTACCTTCCTACCATAGATTATTTGTTCTATGAACATGGAAAGATTCTTAAGAGAAATATAGTTCATTTTAGTATGTTCTAGCAGGACTACTTCAATAACAATGCCTTTCCTTTGTCCTGTGTTTTACAATTCAGGAAGCATTTCTCATACATCATCCCCCTTTGCTGTAGGAGCAGTACAGTGAAGGGGTTAATGAACTCCACAATATAGATAAGGAAATCATTTTTACAGTTAACTAAGAGAGTAAATGCTGGGACTAGGATGCAGTTGGGGCTCCTGATTGCAAATCCCATGTTGTTTTCAACACACCATTTTTAGTATGGATTAGGAGAGCATTGTTTAGAACAACCCAAAAGTGGAAGCAATCCAAATGTCCATCAGCTGGTGAATGGATAAAGACAGTACGGCCAGTCTATACAATGCGTTACTATTTGGCAACATACTACAACATGGATGAATCTCAAAAGCATTATGTTGAGTGAAAGAAGCCAGACACGAAAGAACACTATTGCATGATTCCGTTTGTATAAAATGTCCAGCCAAAGCAAACATACAGAGACAGAAAACAGAGGAGTGGTTTCGTTGAGCTCAACGGGGTGGGCACAAAGGTTGAATGCAAGTGGGCGCAGGGATTTGGGGAGGTCACGGGAAATGTTCTAAAATTGAATCATGGTGATGGTTGCACAACTTGGCAAATTTACTGAAAATAATGATTGGACTTGACACAAAGTTGAGTGAATGTTATGGCCCATCATCTACATCTGAATAAATCACTTAAAACAAAAACAAACTAGGAAGAGCATGTCTCTTGCTGACAGGTGGTGCCATGTTTACAACCTCGCTGAGGTCGCCCAGCTGAACAATGGAGTCATCTGGCTCAGAGGAAAGCGCTCGGTTCTTGCGCTGGCAGCCCATGATTTATTAGTTTTGCTCTGCTGATAAGACCATGAAAAGCAGATGAGGACACAGCATTCAAGGGCAGTGCCTGTTGCCTTCACCAATCTCACTGGCTCTCAAACCCAAACAAACACAGCCTGCTCCGCCAGCCTCTGACATTTCCACGAAGCTTGTAATACGGCTTTCCTACCTATTATTATTATTATCTACAAAACACACAAAAACATGCAGTTTGGAGAGCTAAAAATGAAGCTTTCCTGTCCAAGTGAGGGCATAAACTGACAAGGAATCATGGTATCCTGGGATGGATGGGTGTTTTGTAACACTGGTGAGAACTAGTTCGGATATCCTGGGGGTGCAGTGGGAAAGAAAACCAGGAGAAGTGGGGGGAAGGATGGCATTCCAGAGGAAATCAGAGAAGGCAAGCTTTCAAAAGGCTGTGGATCTCAGGAATCCAGGACAACCGAGGAAGGAAATGTCAGTGAGGAACTGTGAGTCTGTGTGAAAAGACAGTGCCCTTGATTTTCCCGTGAAATTTGCCAATGAAAAAGCTCAGTAACCAGACACCAGCTCTCAAGCACTGACCGTGCCATCACAGAGCACACCGTGTCCCCACAATTCCCAGACTTTGACACTGAATTTACCTTTCTAGCCCCCCTTCACAGAGGCATCTCAGCAGTCATTTCAGTTACCACTTCCCTGCAGGACTGGAGTTTTCTTAAGTGACAGCTGTCATAAACCTGAGAGCCCTCCCAGGGAACAGATCTGTGTCTTGGGTGGTCTTGAGTGCCGATCATCCACATCATTCTTCCTAATACACAGTGAACAAACCTGCCCCAAACTGTCATATCAACACGTGGGGTTACAACTAACTGGTTACTGAAATGAATGAAAGCCTCAGACCTTCCAGGATACCCCATGTAAAATTTCCTTTATCAGGATTTCGTACGATGTATGTCAAATCTGTTCCCGCTTCCGTAAGTGGAATTCCATGTTTACGAGCTGCCTTAGGAGGAAAACCTGATAGAAGAAACTCAGCTATTTTTTCCTTACTTTTGAATTTTTTCTGAAAACCACTTTTTTTTGGTCTTTATAATTTTAACATTATCAGCTTGTCTATTAACTTGCACCGGGGCTCATTTTTACGTGTTTGAGTTAGTTCAGCAAAGGATACTTGACCCTACTACACACAAGGCAAAGCGTTAGCTGTGCTATTAAAAATTTCTGTCTTTCATCCCATCTGTCTTCTATTTTGGTACATTTTGAAATGACAAACTGGAAAAATCTCAACATGAGAAGCACTTGGACTTACAGAACATAACACTAATTATCACATCGTAGCTGGGTATACTTAAAGAGACTTTTTAACCTCTCAGAACCCCAGAACCCATTTTCACCCTTTATAAAATGGATGGCATAGTATCTGTTTCACCAAGCGTTGCCTCACACGCAGTAAGTGGCAGCTACACACAATTATTCAGTGGAAATCCGATTACTATGTCAGACTGCCTGGCACATTGTACGTAAAAGCATTTTGTAAACTATAAACATTATACAATGGCAAGATATTAGTTTTATAAATAGCTCTAATAATTTTAAATTTGACTCATGCTCACAACCACAAGCTGGCACAGCTGGGAGATTTGCTTGGCTGCCAAGCCTGAGAGAGAAGACTTGATAAGGGTATTGCCAGTTCTCATCTGATCCCTGGGGCCTGTTTGGTTGTTGTCTGAGCTGGACCTGACCTTTGCCTGACACTCCCCCCAGGAACCTGTCTCCTGCTATCTGAGAAGCTCCCAGCGGACAGACTGAGTGAAGTCGGAAGCTTCACTTCCTTAGGGGTCATTGCCATTAGTTCCGCAGCCTTTGGACCAACCAGCCACAGGAAATGTTGAAAACCCAAATTCTTCTGCATAAGTGAGAAACAGGTTAAATCTAGTTCAGGAAGCAATCTGGCAATTGTACAATGAGAGAGATGAGCTAAGCCTTAAAAAAAAAAAAAGAGCAAAAATAGAGAGAAGGTGAAAGTTAGGAATAACTTGTTAACAGTAGATAGTTGATACTTGTGAAAATAAGGGAATTTCCAGTTCCCCAACTTTGCAAATGACACTGTAGCATATGATTTTCATGTTTCCTCATCAGCAGACTGAGAACAATTTAAATAAGAAAGGCATCCATGACATGAACAAAAAAGTCATTGTGAGATATGAACACATAGTGACCAGTCGGGCTAATTTGTTAGTTTGGGAGCCACATTCAGAGGCAGATTGGTCATGAAGCAGGAGCTCCTCGGCCCTTGTGAGTGTTGGGAGTCCCAGGAGTAATGGAGTGTCGAGGGGGCTTTTGTGTGAGAGCCAAGAAGCCGGGTTATAATTAGGTACCATTTCTCTATATGCGTTTCTGGTAAGCCACTTTGAGAGAACAAAGCTCTGCTTGCTCAGTTGCTTCAGTTGTGTCTGACTCTTTGCAACCCCATGGACTGTAACCTTCCAGTTTCCTCTGTCCATGGGATTCTCCAGGCAAGAAGACTGAAGTGGGTTGCCATTTCTTCCTCCAGGGGATCTTTTGGACCCAGGGATTGAACCTGAGTCTCCTGCATCTCCTGTACTGCAGGTGGATTCTTTACCACTGAGCCACCAGGGTAGCTGTGTTTTATACACTCTTATAACTAATTTTGTTTTATATTATTATTCTTAAAGAGGTCCCCACCACCATAATATCTCTAGACTCCATAAGACCTGGATCTACCCCTGCCTACACTGGAAACCATCTGAGTGGTTTGTTCAACTTTTTCTTTCTTTTACATTTTTACTTTATCTTCTTTATTCATAGACTGTGCCAGGTGGCATGTGAGATGTAGCCCTGACTGGGGAACCTGCACCACGCCCCCTGCATTGGGAGCCCTGAGTCTTAACCACTGGACTGCCAGGAAAGTCTCTGGGTTTTGTGCTTTTTAAAAAAAACATAAAAACATTCTTAAACACCTGAGAACTATAGTAGGCCTTGGGGATGATGAATGGGCAGACATAGGTCCTTCCTTTGGGAAAAAATTCCTTTCCTGTGAAGACAAATTCAAATCAAGTGATCCCAAGTGGGATGCTGCATATAATAAAGTTTTGTGGGAACTTAGAGAACTAAGCTGACCTCAGGCATCAGGAAAGACCTCCCTTTGGGAGTGTTACTTAAGAGTAAGGGATCAAATGATGTGCATGAACCTAGAGCCTATTACACAGAATGAAGTAAGTCAGAAAGAGAAAGATAAATATCGCCTACTAATGCATATACATGGAATCTAGAAAGATGGCACTGATGAATTTATTTGCAGGGCAACAGTGGAGAAACAGACATAGATAACAGACTTATGGACATAGGGAGAGGGGAGGGGAGGGTGAAATGTATGGAGAGAGTAACATGGAAACTTACATTACCATATGTAAAATAGATAGCCAATGGGAATTTACTGTATGTCTCAGGGAACTCAAATAGGGGCTCTGTATCAACCTAGAGGGTGGCATGGGGAGGGAGATGGGAGGGAGGTTCAAGAGGGAGGGGACATATGTACACCTATGGCTGATTCAGGTTGATGTTTGACAGAAAACAACAAAATTCTGTAAAGCAATTATCCTTCAATTAAAAAATAAAATTAAAAAAAAAGAATGTATAAAATAGTAACTGCCACAGAGAAGAAACAGAAAAGAGCAAGGAGGAGGAAGCAGAGGCCTCGCAGGCAAGTGGAGGGAGCATGCGAATGGCTTGGGATGGGAACAAGCCTAGGGTTCAGAAGCCCCGAGTGGCTGAGGGTGAAGGTTGGAGGAAGTGACTCAAGTTGAGGCTGGAGAGGTGAGCGGGGACTTTTCCTGGAGTGGCCAGAGGGCACGATGAAAGATTCTTTCTGAAGGACAATGGGAGCCCTGTGAGGGTCTTAGGTAGAGAATGACCAGATGAGATCTATGGTTTCAAAAAATTACTCTAGCTATACTGTGGCAAAGGGAACGATGCCGGGCATCAGAGAAAATAAGGACAGGAGCTTAGACTGGGGCCGGGCGGAGCACACACAGATAAAATGGGGTTCAAGAGCTCGTGACTGCATATGATAACATGGGTGAGAGAAAATGACACGCAGGCTCCACAATGAGGTGGATGCGGAGACCACGTTCAGAAACGTGAAAGCTTTGGGTTGGGGGAAGTGGAAAGAAGGAAATCAGGTTACTGATCTGGAGCAACTTGAGCTTTTCATGCCATGAGACAACACTCCCTCCTACCTGACCTCCTCCCCACCTCCAATGAAATTTTTATTGGTGGTTCCATAAAAAATTTCCGAGGACACAAATATTAGCTCAGTCAAATTACATGTATTGTAAATCTTGGCCCTTTGGGGTCCTTTCAAATCATTGAAACTGTGTATATTAAATCTGTGAGTGACTAGTGCCTACAGTAGAATAAAGCCAAGAACCAGGGGAAATGAAAAGGTTTATTAACCATATTCTTATAATACATTCATTTAACTTTTCTTTGTGGTTATAAATTTTAAAAATGCCTATACAAACTTTATTTTTCTTTTCTGTTATGACTTATTACACTGGACATTGATTATAGCTCCCTGTGCTATACACTAGGACCTTGTTATTATATCCATTCTATATATAATAGTTTGCATATAAATATTTTGAGATATGAGCAGTTCCTGAAATTACCAAATTCTTCCTGAAAGGTGGGGGTTATTAAAGAAAATAAAGACTCAATTGATAGAACCTGAGGTGATAGAATTCCACATGAGCTATTTCAAATCCTAAAAGATGATGCTGTGAAAGTGCTGCACTCAATATGTCAGCAAATTTGGAAAACTCAGCAGTGGCCACAGGACTGGAAAAGGTCAGTTTTCATTCCAATCCCAAAGAAAGGCAATGCCAAAGAATGCTCGAACTACCTCACAATTGCACTCATCTCACATGCTAGTAAAGTAATGCTCAAAATTCTCCAAGCCAGGCTTCAGCGATACGTGAACCATGAACTTCCAGATGTTCAAGCTGGTTTTAGAAAAGGCAGAGGAACCAGAGATCAAATTGCCAACATCCGCTGGATCATCAAAAAAGCAAAAGGGTTCCAGAAAAACATCTATTTCTGCTTTATTGAGTATGCCAAAGCCTTTGACTGTGTGGATCACAATAAACTGTGGAAAATTCTGAAGGAGATGGGAATACCAGACCACCTGACCTGTCTCTTGAGAAACCTGTATGCAGGTCAGGAAGCAACAGTTAGAACTGGACATGGAACAACAGACTGGTTCCAAATCAGGAAAGGAGTACATCAAGGCTATATATTGTCACCCTGCTTATTTAACTCCTATGCAGAGTACATCATGAGAAATACTGGGCTGGAGGAAGCATAAGCTGGAATCAAGATTGCTGGGAGAAATATCAATAACCTCAGATATGCAGATGACACCACTCTTATGGCAGAAAGTGAAGAAGAACTAAAGAGCATCTTGATGAAAGTGAAAGAGGAGAGTGAAAAAGTTGGCTTAAAACTCAACATTCAGAAAACTAAGATGGCATCCCGTCCCATCACTTCATGGCAAATAGATGGGGAAACAGTGGAAACAGTGGCAGACTTTATTTTTGGGGGGTTCCAAAATCACTGCAGATGGTAATTATAGCCATGAAATTAAAAGACACTTACTCCTTGGAAGGAAAGTTATGACCAACCTAGACAGCATATTAAAAAGCAGAGACATTACTTTGTCAACAAAGGTCCGTCTAGTCAAGGCTATGGTTTTTCCAGGAGTCATGTATGGATGTGAGAGTTGGACTATAAAGAAAGCTGAGCACCAAAGAATTGATGCTTTTGAACTGTGGTGTTGGAGAAGACTCTTGATAGTCCCTTGGACTGCAAGGAGATCCAACCAGTCCATCCTAAAGGAGATCAGTCCTGGGTGTTCATTGGAAGGACTGATGCTGAAGCTGAAACTCCAATACTTTGGCCACCTGATGTGAAGAGCTGACTCATTTGAAAAGACCCTGATGCTGGGAAAGATTGAGGGCAGGAGGAGAAGGAGACAACAGAGGATGAGATGGCTGGATGGCATCACCGACTCGATAGACATGGGTTTGGGTGGACTCTGGCAGTTGGTGATAGACAGGGAGGCCTGGCGTGCTGAGGTTCAAGAGGCGGACATGACTGAGTGACTGAACTGAACTGAACTCTCAACATTTCTGAACATTAAGAGCCAAAAGTATATAAGCCACAGTGAGCCAAGAAATTCACCTCAAAGAGAGGATCTCCTGCAATTATCAAGGGTTAGGCTGAAGTAGTTATTACACACCACTGGAGTTAGGAGGTCTCTGATCACTTTCCTTACTGAAATACCAGCTCTGCTGGCAGGGCCTGTAGCACTGATTTTTGGAGGTGCTAATGAGTTTTGCTCTTCTTGAGGCTCCATTAGTACCAGGACACTTGCTGGGGTTAACAGTAGCTTATATTTAAGAAGGCAAGTTGTGGCTATGGGATAACGTTAGAGATTTCCACTTAACTTTAGATATAATAAAGTCCAAAACTCCTTGACATGACCCCTCAGATACAAAATATTCAACATTTGTATGTGTCTACCAGGTGTCAGCCATGATGGTGGTGGCTAGGAGGAAAAAAAGGAGTTGCAGGGGAAGTAAGAACCAGGACCAATTTCTGCCTAGCTCCACCTACTCCCCACCTCTACTGAACAATGTCTGGTTTTATTTTTGTGTTTTTGTTTTCATACTCTTGTGTGTTTGCTCAGAGGCTTCTCTCTCTTCCAGGAAATCTCTTTATGGTCCCTGTGACTTCTCCAACTGCAGCCACGTGGGCTGCCTTGCTTCTTCATCTGTATTTATTCCACGGCTCTACACTTGTTGGCACCTCGGTGGAGCTGTCACTGCACTGTGTTACTGTCAGCTGTCTGCCTCTCTCTGAGGAGCATGAGCTCCTGAGGGCAGCAGTGTCTAGATCAATTTTTATTTTTCTGTTTATAATCCTAGCTTCCAGCACAGCACCTATCCACACAGCAGACATCTGGTAAATGGAAGTTGAATAAAGAAACAAATAATAGCATTTTCAAGAGGAAATCAAAGGGAAAAAATGGTTGAAAGAAAAAAAAACCTCTTTTCACTAAAAAGGAAATTGCTGATGTCCTGGGAAATAGTGTATATCTGATTGACAATCAAGAAGCATGAAAATAGTTCCCTCCGAGAGAGATTGTTTTAAAGAGAAAATGCAAATCTTCAGAAGGCTTGTAGTACTGATGGCTCTAAAAGCAATTCTACTCGAAAACACAATGTGATCAGGTTAAAAATCGCAAAATAGAAAATGGTGATGCTCAGAGAACATATGACCGGGATTTTTCCTCTCGATGCAGACAAGTTTGCAAGGAAATCTAAATTTTTCATCGTACTTAGATCTGGCCAGAATCAGGCAGTGATATTTAATTAGTCAACAGAATTTTATCCAGTGGATTTAAAGTCTTTGGAGAAAACATAAAGTGGGATCCAGTGAACTAAGATCATCCATGAGCTGTGATTATTATCATAATTAGAGTGATTTGTAATACATATACTAGAATGGCTGAATGACCATTGTTCTTAAGGGAGTGTCTTGAGAGGCCATAATTTTTTTTTTCCCCCAGTGATGCTGCCACAGAGCAAAACACTTTAATGTCTCTCCTCTTCCAGAGTTATTTTCAGAGTCATTCATGGGCTACCCAAGATTTGGAAGAAGAAAATCACATGAGAACATATTTATTCTGCATTGTTCCAGTGAGAAAACTAAAATATATTTATGGTGATTTTTCAAGAGATCAGTTTCAACACAATAGAAAGAAAGATGTTGTAGTGATTTGAGCCCTCCAACCACGGAATGAGTTTTTGGTAATGTACAGTTTTCACCGAAAGTACTCAAGCAAACACTAAACCACCACTTAGAGAAGTCACAGAGGACTGATGTTTTTCTAAGTCCCTTTGAAAGCTGAGAATCTGTGACTCCAAAACTATCTCAGTCATTATTTTATAGTCACATAAACTGTGTATTAGAACCTGCATCAAGACCTTACTTCAGATCTGTGTTCAAAAGTCCCCTTATTAAAACAGAGATCTCCCCTACTTGAAATATTACCTGCACAATCTTCTTTCTGCCTTTTTATCCCCCTTTATTTCTCTCCACTGAGCTTCTGTCTGTACGTCCTGTATTCACTCATTTATTTACATATTGCCTGTTTCCCCCAGTGAGACTGTAAACTCCACGAAGGAAGGGATTTTTATTTTGGGTTTTCTTCAATGCTCTAATGCCAGCACTTAATTTAGAATCTGACAGGCAGTGTATGTTCAATGAGTTGTCAAAGGAAAATAATATTAAAATATTATAGAAAAACTACAAACAAGAGAGAAAGAATAAAACACAATTTCATTTTTTTATAGTTGTGCAGCTCAAATTTATATAGTGGTCAGCATATCATATGTGCCTAATACATAATTGTTAAGGAAAAGAAAGTATACTATCATTTTAATGCATTTTTCATCTTTTTTTTTCAAAAAAACAGAGGTTTTTCTACAGTTGTAATCATAATTCATCTTTTAGCCTAAAATTTATTATTCAGCTGAATAACTCATCTTATTCATCAGATTTGGATATAATATTTGATGTCATTTCCAAAAATCAAAACTATTCTCACATAAAAATTGTATTATAACTAAGGCTACAACAAAGATACATGCTAAAGGCCATAAAAAAACAATGAACTCATCATTTCTAATATCATAATTATTCCAGTAGTATCACTGAAAAGAGTCATAGTTATTTTGGGAGACAGAGTTTCATAATGAGTTAAGACCATAATACTTAGCCAAAACATTCTTGCAAAAGAAAAAAACTGAAGAACTTATACTTCCTGGTTTCAGTACATACTACAAAATTATAATAATTAAGACTAGGTGGTACTGTCTCAAGGAAATAGACTCACAGATCTATAGAACATAACCTACTGTCCAGAAATAAACCCTTACATTTATGACCAATTAATTTTACACAAAGGCACCAATGCAATTCAATAAAAAAAATCCTAAGACAATTGGACATCTGTATACAAAAAGATGAATTTAGACCATTACCCTACACAGACACAAATATTAAATCAAAATGTGTAATATACCTAACTATGAAAACCCAAAACTATAAAACTCTTAGAGAAAAGCATAAAAGTAAGTCCCAGATCTTGTGTTAGGAAAAGATATCTTAGTTATAATACCAAAAGCTCAAGCAATAGAAGAAGAAATAGATAAACTGAACTTCATCAAAATTAAAAATGTTACCTTTCAAAAGACAATCCACAGAATGACAGAGAATATCTGCAAATCTGATAAAGTCCAGAATACAAAAAGAATTTGTATAACTTAGTATTAAGACCACCCGATTTAAAAAAGAGCATAAGATTTAAATGAATATTTTACCAAAGTTGACATAAGATTGTCAGTAAAATTATGATATGATGCTCAGTATCACTAGTTATGGGCTTCCCTGGTGGATCAGATGGTAAAGAATCCGCCTGCAATGTGGGAGACCTGGGTTCGATCCCTGGGTTGGGAAGATCCCCTGGAGGAGGGCATGTAACCCACTCCAGTATGCTTGCCTGGAGAATCTCCATGGACAGAGGAGCCCGGCGGGCTACAGTCCACGGGGTTGCAAAGAGTTGGACGTGACTGAACAACTAAACACAACATACATCATTATTTATTAGAGGAATGAAATTTAAAATAATAAAGAGATATCATTTCATAGGCACTGAAATAATCCAACACTTCAGCAAAAACATGTTAGGATGTGGAGAAACTAGAATGCTCCTCATTGCTGGTGGGAAAGTAAATTGGTACAGCCATTTCGGAAAATAATTAGGCAGTTTCATGAAAAGTAAATTTACCATATAACTCAGTAATTCCACAACTGCAAACTAGCTACCCAAGGGAAATAAAAACACGTGGCTACATAGACTTGCAGTAAGTGTTCAACATTGTTTATAACTCCCTAAACCTGGAAACAACCCAAACATTCACAACTACTGAATGTATAAACAAAATATCATATATTTGTGTTGATACATGTATAGTTCTATATATATATACATTTTAACAGATGTTCATATATCTGTATGCTAGGATGATATATTTATGAAACCCTGTAAACTGTGTGTGTATCTCATCACATTCATAAAAGTGTGGGCAAATGTATAATTTCAAATTAGCATCTCTTCAGTTTTCAGCCCAGACACAAATCCAGTTGCAAATTCCAGCTCCACATTTCTTAGTTCTGTGGTCCTGGGCTAGTTACTTAACCTCTCTGAATCTGTGCTAGTAGAATATGGGTAATAGTATACACTTTATGGGACTGTGGGATTAAATGAGATAAATGTTTAAAATGCTTAGCAGTAGACTGGCATAGTGTTGTTTCATAATAAATTTTGTCCAATATTGTTATTTGTCTTTTGGGGAGTTTTGTTTGCGAATCAAGCTGTTTATTAACACTTAGGGGTGAGGAGAAGGAAGCCATTTTGTGCAGAGGAGAGAGAGGGCAAAGGCTTCTGCCCTTCTAGCTGTCTGACTTCACTTAATTTCTCAGAGCCTCACTTGCCAAAACCTATAAAGGAAGATAATTAATGTAAGTCATCTCTCAGGACTTAAGATTAGGAAAATTACGTTCAAGCGCTTTGTAAACTGCAAAATGCAATGACAACAGAAAAGTGCTATATCATTAAAACCTTCTGTTCTCATCAATGCCACCCACGATATGTTTTTTAGGAGAACCAGAATAACTACTCTAAAGGCATGTGTAGTCATTTCTCATCCTGGAAGATTATAAGAAGAGAATCTTTTCATGACCATGGTGGTGGTAGCGAGCCATTTTAGAAATACATTTTTACCCTCTTGTTGTTTGAAAACAAAGTAAGAAGCCGATTACTTCCTATCTGAAGCCCTGTCTGCCTGTCCTCATGAGCCATTAGGCTCAGCTAAATATGTCCCTGGCCAGTATGTGAATAATCCCCACTGGTTCTGAGACCTCCATCCACCACTGATGTGACATTCTTTGTGTTCAAATGTCTAGCTGACGTCTGATGCTTAAAACAGCCTATGCCTTCACCCCTCTCTGCATTGTCACAGCCTGTATCACCACTCTTAAAAGGCTATCGCAGGCATTCCCAGAACCAGTTGCTAACCAGCCTGCCCACTCTCCTCCCTGAGGCTGCTGGCTGCCTTGAATGCCTGGTTCTCCAAGCTCCTTGTGGGTCTGACAAAGCAGGGACCATGTCTACCTTTGGCTACAGGAGAGGACTTAGCAAATATGAATCCATCGATGAGGACGAACTCCTGGCTTCCCTGTCAGCCGAGGAGCTGAAGGAGCTAGAGAGGGAGCTGGACGACATTGAACCTGATCACAGCCTCCCGGTGGGGATGAGGCAAAAGAGTCTGACCGAGAAAACCCCTACAGGGACATTCAGCAGAGAGGCGCTGATGGCCTATTGGGAAAAGGAGTCCCAGAAACTCTTGGAGAAGGAGAGGATGGGGGAGTGTGGAAAGGTAGGCTCTCGGATTTTTTTCCTTAGCTATTCCCAATCCCCCAACCCCAAACCCAGGAATCTTTTTTATATTTTTCTAATTTTTCAGTCCTCATTACTTTTCTTATAACCCAATTGCACCTGCTATTGAAAATTTTCTCAGGCTGAAATAGTCATCTAACTTTTATGACCACCTAATGGGTTATAGGAAAGATTCTTAGTTGGGGGTCCCGTGATCAACAAGGATCGGATCTTCAAGAGGAAAATAATTCACAAGCAAAGCACGGGTTTAGATATTTTGCCAAACAAAAGTCTAACTTGAGTTATAAGTTAAGGATGTGGCATAATACTTGTTATATATATATATATATACATATATATATATATATATATATATATATATATATATGGCAGTTATGTAAATGTATATGGCAGCTAAGTAAATTTAGTTTCTTCTATAAAGACAAGAGTGAGTAATCTGTTGCTTGGACTGTGATGGTGGCTACAATAAAACTAATTCCTTTTTCTAACACCAGGAAACATAGGGTGGTGAATAATATATGGGGCTGAGAGTCAGGGGACCTTATTTCTAATCCCTGCTTTGCACCGAAGTTGTAAGACATTGAACAGAGAGTCTCTGCAGAGTTCTCTTTCATATCAATGGAAGGTGTTCTTCAGACACCATTTTGAGATTTTTATGTTAAAGACTTTCCTAAGAAAATTCATGTGTACTTGTGCAAACATACAAAAATTTTACATAGAATTTCAAAATGATGGTATACATCCTGAAACCCTCCTAAGGCTCCAGGTTAAGCATCCCTGCAAGGATGATCTATAAGATTCCTTCCTATAATTTAATGGTGATTCTGAGGTCAGAAAATGAGTTTATATTAGAGGTCAGGTCTATTAAGTGCTTGTTCTCTGCCCAGTAAATAGTTAATTTGAATTTGTCAAATAAATCATTCACAGAAGGAAGTTCAAAAGACTAAGCTCGGGAAATATAGTTACGGCAATAAGAATATCAAAATAACAAATTCCTGAATTTGTGGAAGAACACTGGTCAGGAGCAATAGTTTAAAACCTGTGTGCTCTACTGGAATCGTCTAAGATCAAAATGGCCTGAAGCCAATGGCAAGACTTTCATAGTACTAATCCAGGAACTGTTAGATGATCTTGATGATAGAGTGTGTGGGCCACATTTGTAGCAAGATATGTGTGAGTTTTGTCCGTGTCAATCATTGCAGAATGGGCCACCAGAATCAGGCCAGGGTTCGCCAAGGCCACAGTGGCGACCCGCATTGAGGATCTGAAGGTGGGTGGTGAGAAGGAAGGATACACAAAATGGGCCAGGATTTGGGTTGGTCAATTCTTCCACAAACATAAGGTCTTTTTTTTTTTTTATGTGCAAATATGTGTCCGAAATCTGGTCAAATATAGGAAGTATCACATTTTCCTAATAGTTCTTAAAGATTTTCCCTAATAAAAAAAATTAAAATTGCCTCACAATGTCCAGAACAAATAGCCATTGGAGTGATCACCCAACAAAGGCATTTTAATGTCATACCGTCTTGAGATGAGTGGAAAACAAAGGACAAAGCCTGTTGTCAGCTGTGGATGAAACCCACTACTCCTGCCAAAGGTTTTGCTGATCCCTGAGCCCTGCCAATGGCTTATCAGCTCAATTAGAGAAGCTGTGTGTTGATGAACTTTGATTCCTTTCCCAGCTAGTTAACTTTTCTCTCGCTACCCTTTCCTCGCTGGCAAGTTGTCTCTAGAGTCACAAGGAGTACTGAGCAGAAGTTTGCCAGTGGAGGGTGTCAATCCATTTCAACTCCAGGAAAAAGCTCAGAGCAGCTGACTGGTGGGTGGGTGGGGGAGGGGTGACAGTGTAAGTGAAGAACAGCCCAGTGTGGACCGTGAAAAGGAGATGAGGGGTCACGCTTATCAGGCTACTGTTGGCTCTGTAAATATTTAAGAGAATCATGTTCAACACCTATTGAATGACAGCTTCTGTCCACCTGGATTCCCACAAACTTATCCTGCATTAAATGTCTCCAAGAGGCCTTGGAGACCCAAAGGTCCATCTCCCTGAGCTTGAGTACCTGCTAGGTGTTAGGTATAGGTGCCAATAAGTACATTCACATTACTTCACTGAGCTCTCACCTTCTGGATGTGAGACGTGAGACTGGGAGAGGTTAAGAAACTCATTTGAGATTAACAGCTTCTAGCTGAAATTCCAACCAAGTCCTGTTGGCACAAAGACTGTGATTCTCAGAATGTGGGTACATCAGCATCACCTGGGACCTTCCAACTCACTCTAGGGCTCCCCCAGACCAGCTGAATGAAGAACTCTGGGAGTGGGGCCCAGCACTGTGTGGCTTCACAAGCCCTCCCGGTGCTTTTGACATACCCTGTGGTTGGAGAACCGCTCAACTCTACTGCAGTTTCCTTGAGACCTTCTATCCCAGAGATTTAGTGAGTTTCTAAAATCAACCAACTCTTCCTGAGGCTTCCCTGGTGGCTCAGCGGTAAAGAATCTGCCTGCCAGTGCAGGAGACACAGGTTCGATCCCTGAGTGGGGAAGATCCTCTGGAGAAGGAAATGCAACCCACTCCAGTATTCTCGGCTGGAGAATTCCATGGACAGAGGAGCCTGGTGGGCTACAGTCCATGGGGTCACAAAGAGTAGGACATGACTTAGTGACTAACACAACAAACAAAACCAGCTCTTTATGGGTAGAACCAGAACCAGAAGGGGAAACCATGCTTACTGCCTTCTTCTTCATGTAATGGTGCCAGGGAAGTAATGAGGAACAATGGTTGGCCACCCTCTTCTTGTTGCCTTACTTATTCCCTAAGTGTACCCATATTCGCTTCTCACTATCACCCCCTTCAGTGCCTCAAGCTTCACTGCCTCACCCCACCCTCGACCTTCTCACCCCCATTCTTGCAAGTGTTAGTCAATCGTGTCTGACTCTTTGTGATCCCATGGACTGTAGCCCACCAGGCTCTCTGTCCATGGGGATTACCCAGCAAGAATACTAGAGCAGTTGCCATTCCCTTCTTCAAGGGATCTTCCCAACTCAGGGATCAAACCCGGGTTTCGTGCATTGCAGTCAAATTCTTTACCATCTGAGCCACCAGGGAAGCCCTTGCAAGGATCTGGATTAACTCCAGAGCAATTGCAGATAGCTGATCTGGAACACTGCAGTCAGTACAAATGCAAGAATCATTTTGAAGGTGGGCAATGATTGCTTTAATATCATTCTTCCTCCTTCTCTGGATACCTTTCTTCCTTCTGCTGTTCCTCTCTGAGATGTCCCCCAACTAGGGTGGCTAACCATCTTGGCTTGTCTGGGGCTGTGTAGATTTTAGAACGCAAAACTCTGTTTCCTGGGATACCTTTCAGCCCCAGGCAAACCAGGACTACCAATCACCTTCCTCCCATCCACCCCATCTGTACTCTTCTCTGAAACCTCCCCTGACTCAGAGGCTGTTATGCTGCGCTGTATTTAGTTGCTCAGTCGTGTCCGACTCTTTGTGACCTCATGGACTGTAGCCCACCAGGCTTCTCTGTCCATGGAATTCTCCAGGCAAGAGTACTTGAGTCGGTTGCCATGTCCTCCACCAGGAGGATCTTCCTAACCCAGGGATCGAACCCAGGTCTCCTGAATTGCAGATGGATTCTTTACCAACTGAGTCACCAGGGAAGCCTGAGGCTGTTAACACCAGAAGCTGTTAACCAATGTTAGTTTAGAGCCATTCAGTTAACAGATTTTACCGAGTCCCTACTACCTGCTGAGCACTGTGTGCGGTGAGCGGAACAGACACGATCCTTTTTGTCATCCTGCAGACAGTCTTTTGGGAGAAAAAGACAAATCATTGAAGAGGTACTTTATTGGAGGAGTGACAGCATTGTGGGATCACATCACAAAGACAATTTGAGGAGGTGTCAAAGAAGGCTTTCTGGAGGAAATATCTTTGAGATGTCACAGGACAACTCATTGCTGGATAAGAGTTTCGGATATGATCTCTGAAAATATATTCAAGGGAAAAACATCTCTTGCAGATAAAGCCTAAAGGTCTTTGAAAAACTAGAGGGGTACCATTTAACAGTGGTATGACAGGCAGTATACCTTGAATTTTGAGACAGGCCCCTTTCTTCCAAATACTGAAACAGCTGAACACACACACACACACAGTGTCACTCTCCCTCCTGCTCCTGAACAAGTAAGTAAATTAAGACTGGACAAGCCAACCCAGGAGTGGCTGACCCCTTCCCCAGGCCATCACTTGGTGCCTGCCACTCCAAACAAGCTGATAACTGGAGGCTATTTTGTGACAGCAACTGGCCAAACAAACCTGGAGACCAGGGCAGTGTTTTCCAAAGCTCATTCCACGTGCCTCGGGCAGTAGGAGGCTGGGGTCAAAAACATTCCCACGTAGAAGGAAGAATTCTGGCTTTGGCGACAGGAAAGGGTCTCGGGGCTTTAGAGAAACTAAAGGAATAAAAAGAGAGCATTAGGGAAAATCGGACTCTGTCAGCAATTGCCAGATTTATCAGAAAAGGTAGCCAGGAATAGAAATTATCAGAAAAGGTAGCCAGGAATAGAAAGAAGAGGGTCAGCTGAACTTCTCAGTACAAAGTCTTGTATACAGGAAAGACAAAGATGAAGTGAAATTGTGTTTGCCTGAAAGTCTTTCATAATTGATACCTGGTAAATAATTTAAGACCATCAGGCTGAGGCAGTGGCTTGCTTCAAGATTTTTCTACTGTTCTCTGCTGTTCCACATGACGGTTGAAATGTAGTTAATGCCAAAGGCAATTATCTTTCCCACCTTGTGTCTTCTGAAGTCCTGTCTCATTTAACCCTGTGACAACATGAGATTTCAAGCTGATTTGCTGCAAAGGGTGACCCAAATGAGTTTCTGCATAGAGATGGGTTTTGACCAGCTCCCTCGGTTTCTTTCCCCAGAAAAAAGATAGAGACAGCCTCAGCATCCAGGTGGTGTGGTCTCTGAGACCCCGTGCCAGGCTCTACTTAGAGGGAGGTGCCCAACCTCTGTGTGCACTGACATAGGACATGGCAGAGGGCTCTGGGCTCCTGTCACAGAGACTGTAGGAGGCAGACTAGGGGAAGAATTTCTGAACATTAAGAAAGGGAACCCAAGGATTTCCCTGATGGTTCAGTGGTTAAGACTTCGCCTTTCAATACAGAAAGTGTGAGTTCTATCCCTGGTCAGGGAGCTAATATCCCGCATGCCTCACGGCCAAAAAGCCAAAACACAAAGCAGAAGAAATAACGGAACAAAATTTGATATGAAGACTTTTTAAAAATGGTCCCCTCAAAAAAAATCTTAAAAGAACGGGAACTCATAAAGGTCTTATGTATTTTTGATGTCATTTGTGTGTTTGGGATGGAGAAATAAGGAAGAACAGAAGGGTGATTCCCCAAGGGATGGCTGAACCTGCTAAACTGTAAGTAGACTAGAAGTCAGGTCATTCAGGAGAGGGAGTTAAGAGAATAAAAATGCTATCAAGGTTTTTCCAGAGCAAAAGCTCCCACTTATTTGTTAAAAACTGGCAAAATGATGGCAAACTCTCATTCCATAAACTGAATTCTGGATATTTATTTTGCAGAATACAAAAAATTTCTGCAGAATTCAGAAAAAGCTGGTGAAAGTTATGCAAGAAAGTGTTAACCCTGGTCACCTGAACTAGGGAGATTAGTAGCTGGAGACGAACTTTTTATTCTTAGAAAGTTTTGCCTTACTTGCTTGTGTGTTACTTTTTAAAGAATTTATTCAGATATAATTGACATATCACATTGCATGAGTTTGAGAGGGACCACGTGATGATCTGATACATGTATATATTGCTAAACCATGTGTTACTTTTGTAAAATTTAATAATGTGCTGAAAATGGCAAACTTCATGAGGATATTCTGCTCTTTAGGTTGCAGAAGAGGACAAAGAGGAGAGTGAGGAAGAGCTTGTCTTTACAGAATGTAACAGTGAGGTTTCTGAGGATGTGTACACGGAAGAGGAGGACGAGGAGGAGGAAGAGGAGGAGGAGGACAGCGAAGGAGAGGAAAGAACAGGTGCGAACGAGGAAGGGATGAACGGATCCGTGCATTCCGATAGTGTCCATTCGGACAACGCAAGGCCAAAGACATTTAAAAGTCAAATCGAAAACATACATCTGACTAAAGGCCACAGCGGAAGGAACACGGAGTCCCCCCCGGCTGCCATTCACCCCTGCGGGAACCCCACGGTGATAGAGGATGCTCTGGAAAAGATTAAAAACAACGAACCCCGACACCACGGAAGTCAACCTGAACAACATCGAGAACATCACTTCGCAGACCCTCGCCCGCTTCGCCGAGGCCCTCAAGGCCAACACGGTGGTGAAGACCTTCAGCCTGGCCAACACGCGCGCCGACGACAGCGCGGCCACGGCCATCGCGGACATGCTCCGGGTCAACCGGCACATCACCAGCGTCAACATCGAGTCCAACTTCATTACGGGCAAGGGCATCCTGGCCATCATGAGGGCGCTGCAGCACAACACCGTGCTCACCGAGCTGCGCTTCCACAACCAGAGGCACATCATGGGCAGCCAGGTGGAGATGGAGATCGTCAAGCTGCTGAGGGAGAACACCACGCTACTGAGGCTGGGCTACCATTTCGAGCTGCCAGGACCAAGAATGAGCATGACCAGCCTCTTGACCAGAAACATGGATAAGCAGCGGCAGAAGCGGATGCAGGAGCAGAAACAGCAGGAGGGATATGACGGAGGAGCCAACCTTAGGACCAAAGTCTGGCAGAGAGGCACGCCAGGCTCTTCACCGTACGCATCTCCCAAGCACTCCCCCTGGTCTTCCCCCAAACTCCCCAAGAAAGTCCAAACTGTGAGGAGCCGTCCTCCGTCTCCGGCGGCCCCGCCCCCGCCCCCGCCCCCTCCCCCTCCCCCACCACCCCCACCACCCCCTCCTGCTCCCCAAAGGCTGCCACCCCCGCCTCCGCCTCCCCCGCCTCCGCCCCCAGAGAAGAAGCTCATCACCCGCAACATCGCGGAAGTCATCAAACAGCAGGAGAGTGCCCAGCGGGCATTACAGAATGGACAGAAAAAGAAAAAAGGAAAAAAGGCTAAGAAACAGCCAAACAATATCCTAAAGGAAATTAAAAATTCCCTGAGGTCGGTGCAGGAGAAGAAAACGGAAGACAGTTCCCGACCTTCTACCCCACAGAGATCAGCTCACGAAAATCTCATGGAAGCTATTCGGGGAAGCAGCATAAAACAGCTAAGGCGGGTAAGTAACCCAAGGGCAGACTGGGATGAACCCCTAGCGTAGGAGTCAGGCCCACCGCACTCGGGTACCCAATCACCTCTCTAACACTTATCAGTATACGCCCGAGCAGGTGCCACATCTGGAGCATCAAGAGCAGGTCACTAGAGAGAGCATAGTTCTGTTTGAGAGATGCGCTTGGTCTACCTTCTTGGCATCTCAGTCTTTTAAGGGCCAGGCTCATCTTAAGACATTTCAACCTAAAAAAAAAAAAAATCCCACTTTCCTTAATAAGAAATCAGGGTATATCTCTCCAAAACAGATTCATCACTTGACAAAAATTTTACCACCGAGTTGCAAGTGATTGGACTTCCCTGGTGGCTCAGAGGGTAAAGCATCTGCCAGCGATGCAGGAGACACGAGTTCGATCCCTGGGTCCGGAAGATCTTCTGGAGAAGGAAATGGCAACCCACTCCAGTATTCTTGCCTGCAGAATCCCATGGATGGAGGAGCCTGGTAGGCTACAGTCCACCGGGTCACAAAGAGTCAGACACGACTGAGAGACTTCACTTTCTTTTCTTTCTTTCTTGCAAGTGATTTAACACCTAATTCATAATAAAAAATTTGAACATCACTCAGCAATAATCTGGGTTTCCCGGGTGGCACTAGTGGTAAAGAACCCACCTGCCAATGCAGGAGAGGTAAGAGACCTCTTGGGTTCAATCCTTGGGGAAGATCCCCTGGAGAAGGGCATGGCAACCCACTCCAATATTTTTGCCTGGAGAATCCCGTGGACAGAGGAGCTTGGCGGGCCACAGTCCATAGAGTCACAAAGAGCTGGACACGACTGAAGCAACTCAGCACACACGCACTCACAGCAATCTGAGTTCTTTCTGGAAAATACTGCTAAAGTCATACTCTACAGATATTTCTTTTTTCACTTTATCATTTGCATTGTTTTTATTGAAAGAGAATCCCCTATTTTTGTAGGTGGAAGTTCCAGAAGCTCTGCGATAAAAGCCTGATTTTTAGAAGCGGATGCAGAATTATTCAGTTGGTATTAGATAAAATGTATTGTGAGATGTTTCTAAAATACCCTCTTCAATTTGAGATGTTCTCTGACTTTAAAAATAGCCTCACCCATTAATTCCAAAGAGAATGTTAAGAAACTACCGGCATGGTTCTTCTGTAAATATGAAAATAAACTTCTTTTTTATGTCATGAGATTTGTATTGACAAGAAGCAGTTTATTTAAACATGCTCTGGATGTGTTGGTAACTCTGAGCTGTAATGAGTTCATGAAATGTGTTATTATTTTTGTAATCCTAATAAATTTGGATTGAAGTTTTTTGTTTTTTTTTTAAGCAAACTAATATTTTTTTGTAAGTGGATAATCACATCTGTCAGGTGTGTATGTAACTTTGCTACATATTAAAAATATTAATTACATTCTCACCCCAAAAAAAGTTTTGGGTACTTAGCATTTGCCTTTCTTTTCTCATGTCTAAGAAAATCTGATCAGAGCTCTCTCTAAAGGTCTGGAATCAAGAACCTTCTTACAGGTCTTTTTGGTAGTGAGATACTAATAAAAGCTTGGGAAAATACCCAACTTGACCATGGTCATCCTAGAGGTATGAATATTGGACCCAGGATGTCAACTGACACTCCCCCATTCCCATAAGGCTGATAGACACCCAGAAGTCATTCAGTCATTTATAATTAAAGTTAACTATTTCTGGAAAAAATGGCAAATTAGAAAGTTTCTTGGTAGAGATCAAACAAGTGCTAAAGGCACACCTGGAAGATAGGCCCCCTGCATTCAGAGCTGTCTTGAGGGTAATGCTAAAGAGTCACCACTCAAGTCTCCTTTGAGCTCTCCCTGTGATAAGCTTTAGTTTAGTGCAGTGGTCCCCAAGCTTTCTGGCACCAGGGACTGATTTCATGTAAGACAATTTTTCTATGGATGGGGGTGGGGGAGGGGAATATGGTTTCCAGATGATTCAAGAACCTTACATGTATTATGTACTTTATTTCTATTATTATTACATCAGCTCCAGTTTAGGTCATCAGGCATTATATCCTGGAGGTTAGGGACCCTGAGCTTAGTGGGTCTCTGTGCTTTGCCTACATAGTGGTGATGACAGTGTCCATTACACACATCCACGGACAAGGGCACATGCATTTTCAATCATCCTACCCCATCTCTCTTTCATTCAAGAAAGATCTGGATTTTCAGATAAGAGAAAGATCCATCAGAGATTACCTTCATTCCACCTGGTGCTGCACTCCAGTTTATGAAAGCTACAAATCTCCTCTAAAGTCCTTCCTATTATCTTTGATTAGCAGTGTTTCCTTTGTGTCCTACAGAGTATGACAGAGGTCCTGGTGAGCTCTTGGGTCACCCATTTAATAATTATTTCCTGACTTTGTGTGGGGAGTGACTGACATTTTCTGAACTAAGTTGTATACTTTTCACAACATTAAAAGGTGCTCTTCCCATTTAATCCATGAGGAAACCTAGGTTCAGAGGGGCTGGGGATGCATGGGAGACTGTTTCAGAAGCCCATACATACTCTTTCTGCATCACTGCATGTCTCTGCTTCCACCTGGACTCAAAGTCCTAAGGCTCCCTGTGCTTAGGACAGTGGGAATGTCAGTTTCCTTTAGCAGTGACTTCAGTATTTAACCCCTCTTCACGAGTGTTCACAATCACGCTCATTAATGTTGTGCAAAATAAAAAGCTAAAATATAGGTTTTTAAAAGGCAAGCATGGGGGTGTGTGTGTGTGTGTGTGTGTGTGTGTGTGTGTGTGTGTGTGTGTGTGTAGTGAATTAGCACAGAAAGCCAAGACTGACCTTCCTTTCCCCTGACCTCTGTGTGTGCATGAGAACAGGGCTCTTCTGAATGTGAAGAGCTTTCAGCTCCACTATGATGAAGCAAAGGAGTAAATGGTTGCTGATAAACAGATCCTTTGATAAAACCATGTATAAATCCCAGGAAAAAAAGGGGGTGTGCAGAGCTAAGATGAAGAGGCTAGTTCCTGGGCTGCCAGGAGATGCTAGGCTGTGGGGACTGGCTAGGCCTTCTCACCAGAAGAGAGTGTTTGGGAGACAAATATCTCCTCCTTCAGATTTTTGCCTTGCTGGAAATGTTGGGGCTTCGGGTGGGAGAGAAGAGCATGCACTGATAAGGCACTTAACAAAATGGAAATAAACATCCAGATCCCCATACTCAACCTACAAAACATTGTAAAGCCCTTAGTAAGACAAGTATGATATAGTCAGACACTAAGTTGGCATATTTTTCATTCAAGGAAAGCATTTTTAGAATGTGATTTCAGAAGACAGCACTGGAGCCAGGCAAGGTGTCATGACTCTTCAGCACAGAACAGGAATCCCAAGTTCATCGTTCCTGCAAACTCACAGAGCTGGTATGAAAGCTAGCTAGTTCATCCCCTATAAAGAGCATTCAGCTCACTGGGAGAGGGGCTGTCCAAGACCAGATGAAGTGTTTAGACCATGATTTATATCTGCACATTAATCTCTTAAAGTACACCTCATCCTGGTTGAAACAGGGCCAAAATGCTGAGTCTCACTCTGCGTCTGGAGCCCTGATGCCACAGGTATTCAATAACTCAGTGTCAGCAGGATCGTGATTTAATACCTGCCCTGATGTAGTTGCTCCAAGTGAGGGAGAGGAAGAGGTAAAAACAGACTGCAGTGTGTGTATTGAGAGGCACCGTAGACGGGGGTAAATCGATATGTTCTTGAAAAGACCTCTTAACTACTTCCCTTCGTGAGAAGTTCACACTGTCTTTTCTTTGTTTCTCTGAGGTTTGGAAGGTGGGGTTTTGTTTTCATCAGTCGTCAAATAGTAGATGTAAATGTCAAAGACCTGACCTAAGAATTACAAAACTCAGAAATATAGCACTGATACTGAGGCACTGAACTTCCGCAATTGTTCTATGAGTGCCTGCCATGTTCCAAATACTTTTGGACACCGAGGATGTGCGGTGAACAAAGGAGATAAAACTGCCTGTCTTCATGTCACTTACAAGTCTAGGGGAGGGAGCTGACACCATTCCTTCAGGCATCGTGTGTCTATCAGGTGCCTCCTGTGGATGAGGCTCTCTGCTTGATGCTGGGGAGACCAAGTTGAATTAGAAAGTGTCTTTCACTTCCAAACAGTGAGGATCCTCATTCCTTGCAGAATTTGTAGTAGGTATAGAGTCCTTTGTGAGCACCGAGGAAGCCTAATCTTCTAAAACTGATGTTAGCAAATTTCTATAAAGGGACAGAGATATTTAAAATATTGTATAACATATTTAAATATTTTAGACTCGGCGGGCCACTTGGTCTCTGTCACAACTACTCACCGCTGCCATTGTAGGGTGAAAACAGCTACAGATAATATGCAAATGAATGAGCATGTCTGTGTTCTAATACAACTTATTTGTAGACAATAGAATTCAAATTTCATGTTATTTTCATGTGCTGTTCATATTCTTCTTTTGATCATTTTTTCAACCATTAAAAAACGTTAAAACTCTCTTTAGTCTACAGACTGGACAGTAGAAGTGTTGGATGGGTTTGACTTGTGAGCCAGCCACTGTTTACCATAGACCCTTGACCATAAGCAGACAAAGGGTCAAGAAAAGCTTCTCAAGGAACGTGACACTTGTTTTAGAATTTTAAAGAATGGAGAAGATGCCAGGCTGAAAAAGGAATCAAATGATAGGGGTGATGAATGAGGAGAGACATTTAAGCTTGAGAGAACAGGGTATCACAGAAAATAGAAAATCATAGGGTTAATGTCATTCTATAAAAGCAAGAATTTGGTGAAGAGTTAATATTTCAGTCTTTTTGCTAGTATTGATAGGTTTTGTGGATTAAGAATAGTACTAGTATTTAGTTTCTGTATGGTCTTTAACAAAAGTAGTATGTGATCATTAAGACAAATTAGAATATACAGATAAGGCAAAAAACATAAAAATCTCCACAATCTCACCCATGCAGAATTACTGACAACCTTTTAGTGTATATCCTTTTAGACCCATCTTAATGCATATTTAAACACACATATAACTTACATACCATCACATAACCTACTGCATTTTATTTAAGCAATTTTAATAAATTGGATATGTAGGTTATTTTGATTAGACTGCTGATTTGGAATTTGGTTTGTTTCAACTTATCTTTTTGAGTCATTCTAACTTTTTTTTCTGAAAAGCCCTTAGAAGAAACGATTGACTGAAAAAAATCACAGCTAAGAAGCCATCTCCTAGTTAGACAAGGGTTTGTGAGTACACCATCATTATGGTACACCAAAACTGGAAATTAGGTTTCAACCAAACTGTCATGTTTACCAGCTTTCTCTCAGTCAAATTATATGCCTATCTGAACCACAGAGGCATCCCTTGGTAAGACAAATTTCCAAAAGTCCATAAAATTTTCTATGTCTGAATAAAAAAGCTGGAAGGGTCAAAGGGCCACAATAGTCTGCCCTGAACAACTCAGTGTAAGCTAAAGAATGGGGGTTCATTCTGAGGGTCATGGCAAGCATCAAAGAATTTCAAAAAGTGTGACATGATGTCTATACAGCTTTGCAAAAATACGGCTTTGGCCACCTGATACGAAGAGCCGACTCACTGGAAAAGACCCTGATGCTGGGAAAGATTGAGGGCAGGAGATGGGGGCAACAGAGGATAAGATGGTTGGATGGCATCATCACTCAATGAACGTGAGCTTGAACAAACTCTGAGAGATAGTGAAGACAGGGAAGCCTGGCATGGCAGTCCATGGGTTGCAAAGAGTCGAACGTGACTGAGCGAAGAAGAATGGACTCAGTGAGGCCCAGGCTGGTGGCAAGAAGACCAGTGAGGAGACACTGCAATGATCTAGAAATGAAATAATGCAGACAGACTGTGAACACTGTGTAGGTGTGAAGACGTCAGAACAGATAAAGCAGAGACTGAGAAAGCACGTGCTCCAGAGAGTTTAGTGACTGATTAGATGAAGGGAGGAGGGAGGCAACAGAAGAGAGGTGCCCAGGTTGACACGTCCAGGCTAGGTCATTTGGGTGGATAGTCATGCCACAAAATGGGAGAACAGGATACAGCAAGTATCGGAGGAAGAAGATACATGCAGTTTTAAATAGTGTTGTGTCTGAGGTACCTGTCCGTTTGAAAGTAGTGACCATGGGGAGGGTAGGTTTGTGCCGGAAATAAGGATTTGAGGGGTTGAGTATGAGTAGCACTTAAAGATGGGGGTTTGGATGAGGTCACTCCGAGAAAAGGGCAGAGGCTGAGTATGTCTGAAGAAAAACCAGAGGAGAGTCAGGTGGCAAAGCAGAGAGTTGCGCTAAGGAAGGGCCAGTTGGCAGCACAAAATGCCTCAGTGAGTTCCTGAGCTCAAAGGCATTCACTCGAACTGGTGCTCTTGGTGAGAGCAAGTCCATGGGAGCCGTGACGATGGACATCAGGTTGGAGAGGTAGAGTGCGATAACTCTATCATGAGGATGTCGACCGTAGCACAATGCTTCGGAAAATGGATATGCTCCTCTTGAGGAGGGTCAGAGCGTCCACAAACCTCAGAATTAAAAGGTACGTATTCCTGGTATGTCATTATATTATATTGTATTATATTATATATATTAGGTTGGTCAAAAAGTTCATTGGAGTTTTTCTGTACCTTCTTATGGAAAAACTCCAATGAACATTTTTGGCCAACCAGATGTATTTACATACACAAGTATCTACTATAATTTTTACTTGATGTGAGAAAATCTTATTTATATGTAATATTTACATATTTAAATAGAAATACATGTATATATTATGTACATATATTTCCTCATGTCAAATAAAAGTGACATATGTATGTGCATATGATATGATGTGATGTTAGTCGCTCAGTCGTGTCCGACTCTTTGTGACCCTATGGACTGTAGCCTGCCAGGCTCCTCTGTCCTTGGGATTTTCCAGGCAAGAATACTGGAGTGACTAGCCATTGCTTTCTCCAGGGTATCTCCCCAACCTGGGAGCCAGGTGTCCCACAGTGCAGGCACATTCTTTACCATCTGAGCCACCAGGGAGGACTGTATGTGCCAAACACATGTATTTAATAGTCAAGATAAAGTTAACCGGAAAACTCAGTGCACCTCCATGACAGTCCAAAGACTTCTGAGAATTCCTGGGATGAAGGGGTAGGGGCTAGGGGCTTATCTGCTCATGGTTGTCTCTGGCTCCATGCACCAAGCATGCATCTTGCAAACCTATGGTTGCCTGGCCCTATTTCAGTCGACAATGACCTAATGTGACAGTGGACCTGTGACCATCAGCCCTCTTTCCTGGTTTCCACAGGCTCGACATTACATGAAAATTCGGGAAATGAAGGAGAGGTTGTTTCTACAGTGACACAGTGACTTCAAACCAAGCATGAGATGTTATAACAGTAACAGAGGGACTAACTCCCTATTGGAGACTTTTCCCCCCACTGATATTTTATCCAACATAATAGTCTGTATTTTATTGTTAGTTTATCACTCCTTCTTCTTCTTTCATGATTCGTCTTCATTACTATCCTCCTCAATCACTCCTGGGAGTTCCAAGTTCTTTTCACTCTGTTTTGCACAGCAAATTCAACTCTCTTCAACCCCTGACAAAGAGCAGCTCCAGTTTATGTTTGCATATGCAAACTGGTCAGAGCGGGGCAGATCAGAAGCTTTAATTTAACAGGAATTTCCCTCAGGTTATGGCCATGAATAGAATTTCCCCTCTTAAAAATGTCATATCCTCTCCTTGACCACCATAAAAACCTTTGAGGAGCCACTCACAATCTGTTATCTGGATTGTTGCTTCTGAACTGGTTTCTTTCTAACCAATTGCTTCCTAACTGGTTTCTCTGTCTACATTCTCCCTCACCCATTTTTTCTCTACTTGCTTAAGTGACATTTTTCCCAAATGCAATTCTGATCATATCAGTCATCTGCTTGAAATTCTTCCATGATAACCCACATTCTACAGAATAAAGTTCAGCACCCTTGGCCTGGCAAACGTGGCTCTGCTGATCTTTCGTCCTCATCTTGAGGCAGGCAGTAGATGGGGACCCCAAGGGTAAAGTGATTGGCGACTCATTCCCTGTGGACCAAAATTCCAAGACAAGAAAAGCAGGACAATTAGAATTGGGCCCTATCCAGACCACATATTTCTCATTCTCCAAGTCAGGAGACCTCCCCAACTACACATATTCAGGAAAGCTCCTTGGAGATCAAAATGAGAGTGATGTCAAGGGATGCTCTACCCATAGGCCTTTGTGGTAGAATTCATCTTAGGATGAGTTCATCCTAAGATACACCAAATATGGACTGTGACTCAGGCAAACCAAAATGATTGGCCAAAGGAAACCTGGAAGAAATGCCCCATGAAAGTAATTCAAACTGCCACAAGGGTACAACTCAGCAACTCTCTCTCTCTCTGAGATAGTTCTATTTACACATACTATACTTTTTTTTTTCTACTAATAAATACTTTTACTTGTTTCACTGCATGTGTGTTAGTCGCTCAGTCATGTCCGACTCTTTGCAATCCTATGGACTATAGCCCTCCAGGCTCCTCTGTCCGAGGATTTTTTTCTAGGCAAGAACACTGGGGTGGGTTGCCATTCCCTTCTCCAGGGGATCTTCCTGACCCAAGGATCAGACCCGGGTCTCCTATATTGCAGGAAGATTCTTCACCATCTGAGCCATCAGGGACTACTTTCCTTCTTTGTGGGAATTATTTTCTGCAAAGCTGAAGGGCCAGGTCCCTTGCAACAGACCACTGGCCTAGTGGCTAGGATCTGGTACTCTTGCCACCATGACTCAGCCTCAATCTCTGCCTGGGAACCCAAGCCCAGCCTCAAGTCATTGTAGACTGAGACCACCGGAGATCAATGTCCTCATGCTCCCCATGCTTAAGCCATACTGAGCAACGTGCTGTTCACTGAACCAGTAATACCACCTCTTGACACACACCTTTCACAGACCATCGACCTGCCTGGAATTCCCTTCCCACTCTCTACATCTGGGGACTGCCTACTCATTCTTCAGAAGACCTTGAAAGATGAGTCGCTTATTGCACCAAGGGGATGGGGTAAAGGGCATCTTTCAAAGGAGATCTATTCTTTTCCACACTCCCCCTGGGTGAACTCATCCAAAGGCTCATCTTTAAATTCCACTCTTACCACATGATGCCCAAATTCTTACCTTCAGCACAAATACCACCCTTATGATTCTAAATCCACTCTTTTAAAGGAACAGGCACCACAGACACAGTGTATTTAAGGCTGAACTCATCTTCTTCCTCCATCATCTGCTCCTCTTGTATTCTACATTCCATAGTCTCACAATACATCTTCATTGCATTATACATGCTATCTGTGTAGATGTCTTAATCTTCCTGCTCACCTACTGGATTCTATATCCTAGAGATCAGGGGCTTTATCTTACCTTCATTGCTAATAAACAGCAAGCACTGAATACATATGAATTGGTGGAGATGATTAGCTGCTCAACAATGAAGAGACAGTGTGATTGTATTTTCTCACCATTCCTCCTCAGGTGGCTAAAGTGTGATGAGGAACCAAAAACAATAGTGGTTGAGAAATGAAGTTTAGAGGCAAGATTTGTCCCAGGGTCTATGGCAGGGTGGGGCTTCTCTGGTGGCTCAGTGGTAAAGAATCTGCCTGCCAGTGTAGGAGATAGGTTTGATCCCTGGGTAGGGAAGATCCCCTGAAGAAAGAAAATGGCAACCTACTCCAGGATTCTTGCCTGGAAAATCCCATAGACAGAGAAATGTGGCTTGCTACAGCCCATGGGGTTGCAGAGTCGGACTGAGCGACCAAACCACTATGACCACTCATGACAGGGCAGGACATATATGTGGAGGCTAAGGAGCTCCAAGGAGGGCATCTCTAAGGAGCAGCCAATGGTAGGCTATCCCTCTGAGTTCATGGCAGGGCCAGAGCTCTAAGAATATCTGCATCCACTCTTGCTGGCTCTCTCCCTCAAAGCTTCACTCCACTCCTTCTCCCGTGGGATCTGGGATCTGTGATCTGTGCTCAGGATGCAGTCATGAGTGTTTGGGTGAGTCGAGGACTGACAACTGGAAAACAAAAGTCTTGTTCTCTAAATAAACCATCCTGAGGTCAAATTTGTATAATCCTTAACCCCCTAACATTCATTAGACGAATTCGCACTCCAAAGCTGGTCTTTACTTTGATCTATTATCTGCTTGTTCATTGGCTATTCTGCACTAATTTTCAGATAACTAATCACTTGTCTCAGATGAAACCTTGTGTAATTAGCCATGTAGACTTTATGACAAGTTCAGCAGCTTCTTAGCAACATGACTGTTGTGGTTATATGTTAATAAGTTTTAAAAATTAGGTATGTATTTGGAAAGTCTGGTCTTCTCTGATCAAAATCCTGTTATCAGCAGCGCCAACTGTTAAATTTTCTCTTCCTGAATGAAATCTCAGTTGATCCATCTGTGTAATCATTGTTGTTGTGTAGTCGTTAAGTTGTGACTGACTCTTTTGTGACCCCATGGACTGTAGCCCACCAGGCTCCTCTGTCCATGGAATTTTCCAAGCAGGAATACTGGAGTCGGTAGCCATTTACTTCTCCAGAGGATCTTCCCGACCCAGGGATCTGAACCTGCATCTCCTGCATTGCAGGTGGATTCTTCACCTCTGAGCCACCAGTGAAGTACATAAATACAAAAATGATCTAAAGTCAGTCTCAGGTTACAATTTGGAAGTTGCCCTTCCTGCACTTCTCAAGCATTAATTCCGCTCCAAGTTGGGGCTGGGTGGCAGCCGCACTTAACATACATGTGAACCAATAATCCAACAAATGGCAGTCAAAGAAACTCTTTACATTGGAGAAAAATTGGGAAAATTAAGCTTTTATTTTTTTGACATTTAAAGGAAGTGTCAGAGGGAAAATACATTCACTTATATGTATTTGTGAACGTCTTTCTGGCAGTTATACTTTAATTTGCGGCTCTTGCTTTATCATCGTTTCCAGTTGGGGGGGTACAGAATATGCAGGAGATAGCAGAAAGCTGAAAATAACAGACTCAGGCACAGCAAGATCATCCTCTCCAATGCATGAATTTATTTTTCTCTGAATGCTGCCAAGACTTTTCGGTGACTCTTCTCCAAGACACTTGTAGGAAGTGTAACAAGTGTAACAAGAATCTTGACCATCAAAACTTATGGGGATGTTACCTATGCTTTTACCCCCAGAAGCTGTCATTAATATCAATAAAATTTGTTTTTAAAAATGTAAATTATTTTTAAGAGAAGCAAAAGAATAAAAGGGAAAACAAATCCAGCTTCTTCTCCATGTATGACAGTTTGTAAGTTAAAAGTCACCACGGGGTGAAAAAATATGAAATCAATGAAAAATGCTTAAAGAAAGAGACACATTGACAGAGGTTACTTGAAATTCAGAGATAGGATTCTGAGGTAATTCCAAATAAATTCTTGCGTAATCATTTATTAAGCATTTCAGTACAGTTCAGTTCAGTCGCTCAGTTGTGTCCGACTCTTTGCCACCCCATGAATTGCAGCATGTCAGGCCTCACTGTCCATCATCAACTCCCGGAGTCTACCCAAACCCATGTCCATCGAATCGGTAATGCCATCCAACCATCTCATCCTCTGTCGTCCCCTTCTCCTCCTGCCCCCAATCCTTCCCAGCATTAGGGTCTTTTCCAATGAGTCAACTCTTTGCATGAGGTGGCCAAAGTACTGGAGTTTCAGCTTCAACATCAGTCCTTCCAATGAACACCCAGGACTGATTTCCTTTAGGATGGACTGGTTGGATCTCCTTGCAGTCCAAGGGACTCTCAAGAGTCTTCTCCAACACCACAGTTCAAAAGCATCAATTCTTCGGTGCTCAGCTTTCTTCACCATCCAACTCTCACATCCATACATGACTATTGGAAAAACCATAGCCTTGACTAGATGGACCTTTGTTGGCAAAGTAATGTCTCTGCTTTTAAATATGCTGTCTAGGTTGGTCATAACCTTCCTTCCAAGGAGTAAGCGTCTTTTAATTTCATGGCTGCAATCACCATCAGCAGTGATTTTGGAGCCCCCCAAAATAAAGTCTGACACTTTCCACTGTTTCCCCATCTATTTCCCATGAAGTGATGGGACCAGATGACATGATCTTAGTTATCTGAATGCTGAGCTTTAAGCCAACTTTTTCACTCTCCTCTTTCACTTTCATCAAGAAGCTCTTTAGTTCTTCGCTTTCTGCCCTAAGGGTAGTGTCATCTGCATATCTGAGGTTATTGACATTTCTCCTGGCAATCTTGATTCCAGCTTGTGTTTCTTCCAGCCCAGCGTTTCTCATGATGTATTCTGCACATAAGTTAAATAAGCAGGGTGACAATATACAGCCTTCCTATTTGGAATCAGTCTGTTGTTCTATGTCCAGTTCTAACTGTTGCTTCCTGACCTGCATACAGGTTTCTCGAGACAGGTCTTAAGCATTTAGGATGACTCAAATCACTTGTAATCATTTATTAACAATCTGGGATTATTAAGCATGCCAGTTACCTAGTCTAACATTTAAATGGAAAAAAAAATATTTTGATGGTGATGGAAGGAGGAATGGGAACTGGTGATGAGCAAACAAAAAAATGATAAAAGATTCTATTCACAGGACTTCCCTGGTGGTCCAGTGGCTAAGGCTCCATGCTCCCAATGCAGGGGGGCCCTGGTTCGATCCCTGGTCAGGGAAATAGATCCCACATGCTGCAACTAAGACCCTGCCCAGTCAAATAAATAAGTAAACATAAATATTATTTAAAAAGAGATTCTATTCACTGAATACTCCAAAAATCTGAGGCTGCAGTAATCTCAAAACTTGCCTTGGTTTGCTTTAGTGGCTGCTGGTTTAGCTGCATGATTTTAACATATTTTTTCTCTCTTTTTTTAATATTGTAAGTCAAGTGGGCCTTAGGAAGCATCACTATGAACAAAGCTAGTGGAGGTGATGGAATTCCAGTTGAGCTATTTCAAATCCTAAAAGATGATGCTGTGAAAGTGTTGCAGTCAATATGCCAGCAAATATGGAAAACTCAGCAGTGGCCACAGGACTGGAAAAGGTCAGTTTCCATTCCAATCCCAAACAAAGGCAGTGCCAAAGAATGTTCAAACGACCACACAATTGCACTCATCTCACACACTAGAAAAGTAATGCTCAAAATTCTCCAAGCTGGGCTTCAACAGTATGTGAACCAAGAACTTCCAGATGTTCAAGCTGGATTTAGAAAAGGCAGAGGAAACCAGAGATGAAATTGCCAACACCCATTGGATCACAGAAAAAGCAAGAGAGTTCCAGAAAAACATCAACTCCTGCTTTACTGACTATGCCAAAGCCTTTGACTGTGTGGATCACAACAAACTGTGGAAAATTGCTGAAGAGATGGGAATACCAGACCACCTTACCTGCCTCCTGAGAAATCTGTATGCAGGTCAAGAAGCAACTGTTAGTACTGGACATGAAACAGACTGGTTCCAAATAGGAAAAGGAGTACGTCAAGGCTGTATATTGTCACCCTGCTTATTTAACTTATATGCAGAGAACATCACGCAAAATGCAGGGCTGGATGAAGCACAAGCTGGAATCAAGATTGCCGGGAGAAATATCAGTAACCTGTTATGCAGATGACACCACCCTTGTGGCAGAAAGTGAAGAACTAAAGGGTCTCTTGATAAAAGTGAAAGAGAGTGAAAAAGCTGGCTTAAAACTCAACATTCAAAAAATGAAGATCATGGCATCTGGTCCCATCACTTCATGGCAAATAGATGGGGAAACAGTGGAAACAGTGAGAGACTTTATTTTTAGGGGCTTCAAAATCACTGCAGATGGTGACTGTAGCCATGAAATTAAAAGATGCTTGTTCCTTGGAAGAAAAGTTATGACCAACCTAGACAGCATATTAAAAAGCAGAGACATTACCTTGCCAGCAAATGTCCATCTAGTCAAGCCTATGGTTTTTCTAGTAGTCATGTATGGATGTGAGAGTTGGACTATAAACAAAGTTGAGAGCCAAAGAATTGATGCTTTTGAATTGTGGTGTTGGAGAAGACTCTTGAGAGTCCCTTGGACTGCAAGGAGATCCAACCAGTCCATCCTAAAGGAGATCAGTCCTGGGTGTTCATTGGAAGGACTGATGCTAAAGCTGAAATTTCAATACTTTGGCCACCTGAGGCGAAGTCTGAAAAGACCCTAATGCTGGGAAAGATTGAGGGTGGGAGAAGGGGATGACAGAAGATGAGATGGTTGGATGGCATCACCGATTCAACAGACATGAGTTTGAGTAAACTTTGGGAGTTGGTGATGGACAGGGAGGCCTGTTGTGCTGCAGTCCACGGGGTCACAAAAAGTTGGACATGACTGAGCAATTGAACGTACATAATGACTAGAGGAGTACGTTTTATTGAATCAAAACTGAACTCAAAGGCATAATGTCATCTCCCTACCATCTTTCCCGAAGCAGGCTATTGGAATAACCAACGGAATAATGATTGGTTTAATATTCAGTTAGCTGGGAAGTGAGCAAACATATGTGAAAAATACAGTCATCCCTCAGTATCCACAGAGGATTTGGAATCCCATGGATACCAAAATTCAGGTCTGCTAAAGTCCCTTATATAAAATGGTGGTTCAGTTGTTCAGACTCTGCACTCTCATTGCTGTGACCCCTGGCTGAGGAACTAAAATCACACAAGTTGCACGGTGTGGCATAAAAAATTAAGTTAGAAAAATACAATTTTTAAAAATTTAAATAAAAAATTAAAAAATAATATGGTTTAGTACAGAGAATACAATTGGCCCTTCATCTTTTGATGCAAACCCCAAAGAAACAGAGGGTTGACTGCAGTGACTCCTGTCAACAAGTTTTTGTTCTGGGTTCTGGAAATCAAAGTGATGAAAATGTAAAGTAAAAAGGATGCTGACAGGGCTCAGGTTGTATGTAGAATTTCTCTTTGCTTGTCGTTTAACTGGCATAAACCATGTCAGGCTATCCCAGGCATGTTGGCTATAAACTGTGAGGCCCTAGTTCAGATTTTAAAGCATTCAACTGGCTCAAAATCTACCTGAACTTTCTAAACATCTTGAGGCAGCAGGTCCTTATAATTATGCTCTATGGGATTTGGAGGCATTCATGCTACAAGACTACAACAATAGATCATTTAGAGGTGGCTTGGAAAGTAGTTAGTTTTAGGACAAGGTTTATTAGACTCTCATAATTACTTAACTATTAATGTTACCTACATCACAACCTTCAGCAAATACCCACAGCAAACTTTGGCAATGTCTTTAAGGAAGGTAAAATTTTTCTACCTTAATGGACTATATTGAACCTTAGTTGAATATACAACTAAGAAGTTGGCCCTTCTACACTTACATCCTTGCTCGATAAACAAACAGAACCCAAATATTCTATTCTTCTCCCTAACTAGTTATTATCCTACAAAATGGAGATTTGAATGCACTTAATTTTACTTGCTGAGTGTTCTCTCAATCCCAATCTTAAAAACAATGGCTGTAGAAACAAATTCTGTGTAAACAAACACACACACAATTCTTTTCTATGCTCTGCCTCCTTAGACTCCCACTCATTAAAAAAAAAAAAAAAAAAAAGCCTGTTTTTTTTTAGGCCTGGAAGGTGAGTTAAGGACCCAAGTTGTCAAACAGACACAACTACCGAATTGAGACATTATGAACAGCTTTGTTGATTTCCCTAAAGTTAACTGGACGTGATAATGTCTTTTCCTTTCACTAAATTTCTTTCAACACCACAAATGCTAAATATATTTTATTTTCCTGTCTCTTTTACAGCAAAGGTGAAGTACATGCAACCGAGTTAGAATTCTTCTGTCTCAACAATAAGAGAAGCAGAAAGTTGGATTTCAAGTGTTCAGTTTGTCCTTGTGCTCCTTGGAAGAACTCCTGGTCTTTAAATTGACAGTACAGCTGTTGACTGATAATTAGGCAGAAAGATTAATACATTCTCAAAGTAATTTTCTGTCAGGCCATTGACCACAAGGGTTTACAAAATACTTATGTTTAAATAAAGGCAATGCCCATTTACAAGAAACTAATGAAAAAGAATTTGGATGTAGAATAGAAACCTCAATTTGTTTTCAAGTCAGTACTAAATGACAGAAGTGTCCTGTGCTGACTGAATGCTTGGACAATGTAGGGTGACTGCCATCACTGAGCCAAGATACTATCACATGCTTCAGAGTCAGGGGCCGGCTCCTCAAAGCCAGCCAGCTTTACTAGGCAAAGACGGGAACAGGATGCTAGAGGCTTTTATTAACACCCCGCTGACATGTGAGAAAGGGTGAAATTTATAGCTGTAAATCTTTCAGAAACAAAGTAAATCTGCAATTTACCCACAACTTAAGAAAAACAGTGAAAACAAGAATAAAACTGTTATTATGGTATATGGGAAAGATTAACTGATTTAGTAGTCAGATCTGGCTTCTACTATTAATATTTGGCTATAATGGACCTCAAGGAAGTCCCTCAACTACCCCGATACTCTCTCATCCAGGATATGAGTATACGCTTGATATAACTCAATGGTCTCCCAACTGTTTTTCAGTTGTGACATAAGTATTTTAGATGTAAGGAAGGAGGGGATCAGAGACTACTGTATATTTTAATGCCCATCACATATTTAATTTTAATAATCAGTTTAAATAAGGAGATATTGATGCTGGCCTTGATGAAAATCCTCAAACATCTAGCAAGAACTATGATAAAACTTGAGTTTAGGTCAAGACATGCAAACCAAATTCAAGATTAAAAAATGCCAATATGACACGTGGAACTTCAATTTTCATAATGCAATTTGATACTGCTAAAACTGTAGTTCTTAAAAAAAATCCTTAGGAAGAAATTTTTGTGGTTTTTAAAAAATTAAGAGTACTTCGAATTTACCAGAAATGCACCAATACACAAACACCTAAGCTAGAAACCACCTATAAACTACTGTTATATTTTACTCAAAGTAATTGTTATTTCTATCTTGACTGATCTTGACAGTGGTACACATGGTTGGTTTAGATTTACACTGGACTTGTGTAAAGTGTAATACTATATATGTATCAAAGACTGATCACTGGTGCAAATTAAAATTTTTTTCTAGTGAGTTGAGTGAGTGACAGTCACTCAGTTGTGTCCAACTCTTTGCAACTCCATGGACTGTAGCCTGCCAAGCTCCTCTGTCCATGGAATTCTTCAGGAAGAATACTGGAGTGGTTGCCATTTCCTTCTCCAGCAATCTTCCCAATCCAGGGATTGAACATGGGTCTCCTGCTTTGCAGGCAGATTCTTTAACCATCTGAGTTATCAGGCAAGCCTGATCACTAGTGTAAATTAAAAAAAATTTTTTAAGCTGTTGATTTATCTAGATTTGTTATTTATAAATCCAAAATTTCCAATGGGTTCTCTCATGGCAAAGGAAGATGCCATGCAGCACATACAGAAGGTACAGACAGTCTTAATATTAACTGCAAAGTAAGTTCCCCATCATATTCATAAGAGCCAGGTTATTACACCTTTTTCTAGTGGCATCACTAAAAAGCACACTTAAAGGAAAAAATCTAAGAATAAAAGAACACGAGATTACAAAAAGTATGCTGTTTTGGAGGTAAGATGTGACAGTGTCAATAAAGTAAGTGTGCAAAGTAAAATTTCCATAAAGGATTTTCCATTGTACTGTAATAGGCCTTATCCCTATAGTTGTCCTTTAAGACCTCCATTTCTAAAGCACAGTAAGTAATTTCAGGAATTTCTTCATTGATTAGATAAATATAATGTGACAAGAGCAATTCTAAGGCACTTCTCTCTTTAAAAAACTTTTTAAAAGTGTGGTTAATACATTCTTGAGGGTTCACATTTGTACAATAGAAACGAATTTGTAATAGGACATATCATTATGGAAAATGTTTAAATGGGACTAATGCTTTTAGAAGGCATTTTGTAGCATCCTATACACCAGATTCCATAACTCAGCTTAATCTTCAGACACCCACTTGTGCCAGGGTCAGTAGAACAGAAAATTCTATTTATCAGAAACTGAATTTCCTGTTTAAAAGTAAACACCACCTTTGATCTCAAAGCTATTTAAGTTCCTTCCACATGAACTACTATATTTGGCTTTTACTGAAACTACCAGTAAACTCAACTATCACTCTGATTTAGGAAAGCGCAACATTTTCGGTGTGCACGAGTTCCAATGTGACCTGGCAATGTGAACACTCTGTATATACCACAGCAGTGGCCCCCAGGGGAACAGCTGAGCAGCTGTCACATTTCCCGGCAGAAAAGGGTGTAACATTCTTTTGCTCACCAAGTTTATTTAATGGCACACTCCAACTCTCAGGGCATGCAGTTGGCTGAAAACTTCAATCATTTTCATTCACTGCTGTGAACTCGTTACTAAACAGTTTGAACATTTTTTTTTTACCCGTTTTAATCTCTTAACAATAAACAAATAAAAACACAATGTTTTATACTATTTGGGTCAAATTAATTTTATTATGCTTCATGATGAATTGCCACCAGTGCAACATCCTATTCACTATACATTTCAAAAAAAAAAAATTCACATACTAAACAAAATTTCAGTTGATAAATGGAAATGAATGATTGAAAGTCTTTATGAATCTCATACATACAATATGTGGCTAGCTGAAATTGTCTATCACATAGTGCTTAGATATAAAAAGCCTCATGCTCGTTTGTTAAATGCGAAGGCTATCAGACAACCATTTAGCTGGAGTGCATGTGGGAAGCTCTCAGACGACGCACAGGTATAGTGCTGTCCATGGTGCAAGGTGGTGGAGGACTGAAAACATGCAACCTTTACATCTAAAGTGGATTTAGTCTTCATGCCTGGACTGAATCCCACAGCTGCTGTGTTTCAACCAATATTAATTTAGACTTTGTGCAACAACAAAAGTCTTTTTTTTTTTCCCCTTTAAGAAGAAAGAATAAACTCAATTACCAGTGGCAAAATTTATACCCATCTTACATGTTTAGAATTGTGCTTCCAATTCAAAGATTTGATATCCTCTGCTCAGAGCAGCTCCCGATAAATCTTTATCATAACAAAGTTAGCTAGAAAACCCTGCATTCCTTGCCCCAAAGTGAACAGATATCTTAAACTGGCATTAAAGACATTTCCAAGATATTGTAAAAAATTTGTATAATGTCTAAAAGAAAGAAACAAAAAGGAAAATGATTGATATTACTTAAAATAATTAAAACATTCTATTTACCATTTGCACAAATTCCTAATTTTATTGGTTAGTTGTTGTCCAGCCTCATCCACACCAGACCCACAGAGATTAAGCCACAATTACAAAAAAAAAAAAAAAAAGTAAGCAGAAAAAGGTTTTTAGCAGCAGAGGGCACTGTTTTTTGCAAGAAACAAAAAGTCTAGAATCTTTCCCATGAGCTTAAATTATTCCTGCAAGGTAGGTAACATTCTCTGAATAACTTAACTATTGTACTGCACCACTTACTGCTTTCAGCAACAAAACCTTTTAAATTATTTCTCATGATAACTAGATGCATGATCACTAGAGATTATGTGATAACTGGTTAAAATTCAAGCCACATCTTGCAGGTCCAGCCTGTCAAGATCATGCCAATAACTAGATTTTGGTCGGTACAATTATAGAGAGCTTAATTTTTAGTCGGATACTGTGACTATAGTAATGAAATACATTTGGAACTACATTCTGTATATGACTCAATGTGAGAAAAATAGGTGTCTGTATTTAAATCAGATCATTTTTCTACCTAAAATTTATAAAGTAGGCAGGTATGATAATTAATGCTATATATATGAAACAATCACCCTTAGGCAGACTAGTGTACTGTAGAGAGGCAAGGAAACCCTAATTTTAACACATCATGTAGCATATATAACAAATGTGCAGGTTGTAAAGTTTTAACTTTTTTTAAATCTATCATTTGGTTTTGTGTTCCAAGAAATTTGACACTGGGACTACCAATCTTTTAAGAAAAAGGTAACCCTTCACCTGACATTTGACAAAAACCTTGAGAAATTATCAAAATTAAAAAAAAAAAAAAAACACACCCAGCACATTATAGTTTCACCATTTACAGGGTATACCTTTGCCAACTAGGTAAGACTTCTATGGTTGGTATTTCTGAATATCTCAATCCACACAGACTGCAAAACAAAAATACTTAATCCCATCTCATTTTTATAATGTTCTGATTTTTATAGTATATTTAACCAAATACCACAATGTATAGCCTCCTTCAATTCATGTAGTATGGAATTGTCTCTAAGATCCTCTAAACTTTTTAACATCTTTTCTTTCACAATAATACCAAAAATATTTTTAAAAAATTTTTGCCAAAAACAGCCTGCCACATTTGCTATAACACAAAAATAACCTCAGTCAAGTATTAGGAATGCAAGGGCTCCTTAAGATTCCAGCCTCCAAATACCAGATCTGTACAACAATAGGCAATATTGCTGTAAGAGGTGTGTTATTCCCAACTAGTAGTGATTTTATGTAGAGCATATTGCTAAAATTTGAGAAACTGCATCAGTGTAGTGATGTCTAGAGAACTGTGCAATGTATCAGCTTCAACATTCATGTGGCATGTGTTCAAAAAGAAGGGGCTAAATAAACTAAGGTTGGCATCACTTTAAAAAGAATGTAGTGCTACACTAGATTTTAATAAGAAAATTTAGGTACAGAAAAAGTAGGGTATGAAAATAGTGTTTTCCTTCTGGCATTATAACTAAATTACATTAAGGTTTTTGTCAGTCTCACATATAATATTTAAACTCCCTTGTTGATGGAATGAAAAACACTCACAAATCAAGTGAGCATCCTGGTGTAAACGTGCACACAGTCACAGGGAGTAACTTTGCAGAGGATTATGACAAACCCTTACAGATTAAATGAGGTATTGCACAGATTAATAAAAAAAAAGCAAAAAGGCAACAAAAATATACAGCAAATTGGTAGAACATTTACATGATAATTTTACAGAATCCATAGACAGAAAGTAGTGTTTAGTATTTCACCTTAAAAATATATATATATATAATATATAGATCAGTCTTCCCATTCATCATCATCCTCAAAATCTTCATCCTCATCTTCATCCTCATCTTCATCTAGAAGAGAATCAGTAAGACAATTAAAACATACACATAAATAAAATGACATTACATAATTCTTGCTATTCAACTTCTAAAATACTGCCTGGAGGAATCCAGTTATTAAAATGGTTTAAAATGAATCAATAAAATGCATCTAAAGAGTATTTGATTGTGAGCTGAAGATTAGAACAGGAGAAAGAAGACTTGGCTTCTAGTTCCTTAATCTCTATGGAACCAGTTTCAACCTGTGTTTCCTCCTGTGTAAAATCACATGAGTTGATCTCTCTGAATCAATGGGGCTTCCCTGGTGGCTCAGATGGTAAAGAATCTGCCCGCAATGCAGGAGACCCGGTTCAGTCCCTTGGTTGGGATGATCCCCTGGAGAAGCAAATGGTTACCATTCCAGTATTCTTGCCTGGAGAATTTCATGAAGGGAGGAGCCTGGTGGGTTACAGTCCATGGGGTTGCAAAGAATCAGACTGGGCAACTAAAACTTCACTTTATCTGAATCAACACACATATCACAAGAAAAGCTGTAAAAAAATATACTTGCACATTGTTTAGCCGATTTCAGTTATAATTCCAGTGACAAGTAGGAACCGCATCGGCACTAAGCCATAAAGGAAACACAGTAGGCACCCCAATACCCAATCTCCTTTTCTACCCTGATTCTCTCTTGAACCCATTGGCACTGCTCTTTCCCAGTCACCAAGGACCTACTATCACTAAAAGTGAACATGAACATGAAAGTCACTCAGTTGTGTCTGACTCTTTGCGACCCCATGGACTATCCCGTCCATGGAATTCTCCAGGTCAGAATACTGGAGTGGGTAGCTTTTCCCTTCTCCTAAAGCTAAAGCTCAATTCTCTGTTCTCAGTTTTGTGACCCATCACACCCATCTGACCCAGATGATCACCCCACCCTCCTTCAAACTTCTTCCCCTGACTTCTAAGATACCACCCTCGCCAGTCCTCCAAACTCTATTAGACTTTATCTTCTCTGTTTATACCCACTTCTTTGATGATTTCATCCAGTTCCGTACCTTTAAATACCACGTACATCTTAATGACATGGAGATTTATATTAACAGTTCACATCTCTCCCCTGAATTTGACTCATAACCAAATGGCTACTCAACATCTACTTTTAAATTTTTAGTAAGTATCTCAGATTTAATATGTGCAGAATCAAATTCCTATCTTTCCTTTCAAACTTGCTCCTCCTAAGTCTTTTCTCCATTCTATTAATGAAAACTTCACTCTTGCAGCTGCTCAGGTCAAAAACCCCAGACTCATCCATTACTCCTTTTTTCCAAACCTTGTTTTCAATCCATCAACAAACCCAATGTTATCCACATTCAAAGTATAACTAGTATCCAACCACTTCTCAGGAGCTACCAACCTGATTCAAACCTGCATCATCTCCAGCTTGATCACTGCCACTCATTACTCTGCTAAGAACCTTCCAGTGGCTTCCCACCATATTAATGGCCTCCAAAGCCTTACTCTTGGCTTCCTGCCACCTCTCATACTAATTCCTTATTCTTTTCTTCCTTCTTCTTCTCTTTCTTCCTTATTCTTCTTCTTGTTCCACCCCTACTGACCTTGGCACTGTTCCTCAACCTCAGGGAGTTTGTACCGGCTGTATATACATACTTTCCTGTTTTCTACACAGTTTACTCCCTGAACTCCTTTGAGTCTTTTCTCAAATGACATCTTAGGTAAGCCTTATTATCCTACGATAAATGAAATTCTCTCTCACAGTCTGTTAGTCTTTCCCCTTTTCTGCTTACTTTCTGTCCTTAGTACATATCACTATTTAAAGTACATATTTTCTAATTTGTTTTATATATCGTCTCTCTCTTTCTCACTGGAATGCATGCTCCATAAAGGCAGGGATTTTTATTTTTTTTCTTATTATTTCACAATAAATACTTTTGGACTGAATCAGCCTATTCTATCTTTTTACCATAGTATAGAAATAAAAATGCCTATTTAAGGAAAACAAATGTTGCTAAAGGATCTTAGATATCCACATTCTTAAAGGGAAATAAACAGAAGGAAAACAACATTTATTGAGCATCTACTATGTGCTCAGCAACCTGCTGGTTATTTGCATAATAATTTGCCGCTCATATTAATCATCTGATTTATGAATTCTCTCCATGCAACAAACTGGAGAACTGAAGTCCACCAGAGAATAAATAATAGATTTAATAAGAACAAAGATCTGCTTCTAGTACATCATGCTCTCCAGTAAATCTCAACCATTACTGCAGCAAAACCCATATTCTTTCTCTCTTTTAAAAATGATACTCATTTAATGGTGGTGTGCATATGTTTAATAACCGCAAGTACAAACTACTTTATTCAAATAACGTTCGGGGAAAAAACAAAAAAGAGGAAACAAAAAACTAGGGTTCTTTAGCAAACCCCAGAAACAGTATAAATTATCTCATTACTCAGTCCCAATTCTTACAAATCAGGAAAACCTAAATTTCTTAAGTCACAAGAATGTCTCAGGAATGAGATACAGGAATGTCAAGTCTTTTTTAAGAAGTTTGCCAGGCATTCTAGTAATACTTCTAGTTTGGGAAACAAAACTGCCATTTTCGCCAAAATTGTTCTTCCAATTTATGGTTATGACATGGCATCCATTAAGCTTCAAACAGACTAGTCACAGTGACAACAACGTCTTAAAATATGTCAGAGAACCTACATCAATAAGTTATTCAGTAGCAGGAAGAAAATATAGAAAAGATTGTGTCATAGAATAAAAAGAGAAACAGAACTTCAAATATTCAAACTTATTAACTATACATATACACATGCAAATATACCTGAAGAATGAATGGCTTTGCTCCTCTTCTGCATCACTTCCATTAATGCACCTACAATTCCTGAAGTGGGTGCAGGTGCTGGTGGTGTAGACTCTGGGGCATCAGTTACCTTGGAAGGGAAAGTTAGCAAAACTGAGTAACACATCCTTAGCAAAAAGTCTCTGTCTCCAGAAAATCTTTCTCTCTTACAATCACTTCATTATTTTAAAACAAAATAAAACCAAAAAAGCAAACAATCAAGCCCAGGATAGGATTAACTGAATTAAGAAAAAAACAAAAAAACAAAATTGCTGCTTTAAAAGACTTATGCAAGATATATTTCCCATTCTTAATGTATAGGCCCACCAACAGATTTCCAAATTTAGATTAAAAATCAAACTTTTTGCTACTTGCCCTTGAAGTTGGGTTACTTCTGTTCATTCTAATACACAAAACCTTGGCTGATAAGAAACTTTAAAACAGTTATCAAAGGATATTGTTTCATAAAATTAAGGACATATTTAGATTCCTAGAGTTACTAGGTGAGAAGCACATTTTAAGATATCTAAGAGTATTTAAAGAGACTTATATTTTCCTAGAAAAATTCAGCTTGTTAATAAGCTTTATAATTTTAAATATATTTAATATAAAGTTATAATATAAATACGTATAATAGACAATATATATACTGTAATTCAAAATGAATCTTCCTTCTCATGTATGTGAAACTTCTCTTTAAGGAGGTCAGATGGGTAGCCTTCAAAATGTACCTCACAGGCAACTGACTATCCCCAACTGAAGTCCTGTTGACTTTATCTAATGCAAACTACATTTGGGGAAAAAATCAATATCAAAGGCTCTCATTAAAGAGACTCACAGACTTAGAAAATAAACTTACGGATGCTGGGGGACATGACGGTTAGGGACTTTGGGAAGGTCATGTACACACCGCTATATTTAAAATGGATAACCAACAAAGACCTATTGTACAGCACATGAAACTCTGCTCAATGTTATGTGCCAGCATGGATGGGAGGGGGCCTTGGGGGAGAATGGATACATGTATAAGTATGGCTGAGTCCCTTCGTTGTTCATCTGAAACTACAACATTGTTAATCGACTATACCCCAATATAAAATAAAAAGTTAAAAAAAAAAAAAACCTATCAATAAAGGGTCCCATTAAAACAGAAAAAAGGATCTTATTAAAATCTACTTTTTATACAAAATAATCCCTGATTTCAACACTCCCAACTCTTTCTGACCCAATGGACTGTACAGTCCATGGAATTCTCCCGGCCAGAATACTGGAGTGGGTAGCTTTTTCCTTCTCCAGGGGATCTTCCCAAACCAGGGATCAAATCCAGGTCTTCTGCACTGCAGGTGGATTTCTTTACCAGCTGAGCCACAAGGGAAGCCCCATTAAAAAAAGAGACTACAGGAAATCTGTAGAAACTAAGGAAAAAAAAATGCAATTTAGAAAGTACTGCTCTCTGTGCACTTTGATTAAAATGAGTAGCCATTTATACAAACTACTCATTTTGTTAATTTTGTCCCTGGACTTATAGTATCCACAGAAAAGTATGTTATTGGTATAATTAAAAATGAAACAGCACAGCTATACTAAATAATTACACAAACATATACATAGTTACCCTTGAATAACATGAGTTTGAACTGCATGGGTCCACTTATATATAGATTTTTTCAATAAATATATTGAGAAATTTTTTAAAGATCTTCTACATCTGAAAAAACTTATAGATGAGTCACATTGCCCAAGTACATGAAAAAATTAAGAAAAAGTTAGACACGTCATGAATGCATAAAACATATGTAGATACAGGTCTACTTTACCATTTATTCCCATAAAGTATACAAAAATCTATTAAAAGAAGTTAGAATTTATTAAAGCTTATGCACACACAGTGACTTTGGAAAATCCTACATACATGGCACCATTCCCTGTTAACAGAAATGTAAACAAATGTAAAGATGCAGTTTTCAATCATAACTGCATAAGATTAATTGCAGTGCACACGGTACTACTGCCCTAATCTTGTAGATACCTTCTGTTGCTAATTCAGTGAGCCAAGCGTGAGTGAGTATCTACCTGAAACTCCTTGTGATTCTACAAGTTTGAGCAGTTTGTCTCCCCAGTAAATTGTGCATCACAGTAAAAAGTGATCTCCTGCAGTTCTCATGTATTTTTCATTGGGTTGAATGCAATATTGCAATCCTTGAATAAAACCATGGGACCCCTATGAAGTGCCACTGGTGATGCTGGTCTGGAAATGCTCCAAAGAAGGGGAGAAAGTCATGACATTACAAGAAAAAGCTGAATTGTGTGATATGTTCTATATAATGAAGCCTGCAGCTGCCCACCATTTAAGGATAATTGAATCCAGCATTAAGGATCATAATGAAAAAAGAACAAGAAATTCATGAAGCTATCACTGCAGTTAGGTGTAGGAGACCAACCCCTCCTTTTCCTCCTTCTCCTCCTCAGCCTACTCAGTGTGAAGACAACAATGACGAAGACCTTTGTGATCATCCACTTCCACTTAATAAACAGAAATCATCATCATGCAGAGGTGCAAAGAACAGCAAGGAGAGATAAGGAAGCCTTCCTCAGTGATTACTGCAAAGAAATAGAGGAAAATAGAATGGGAAAGACTAGAGATCTCTTCAAGAAAATTAGAAATTCCAAGGGAACATTTCAAGCAAAGATGGGCACAATAAAGGACAGAACTGGTATGGACCTAACAGAAGCAGAAGATATTACGAAGAGGTGGCAACAATACACAGAAGAATTATGCAAAAAAGGTCTTAATGACCCAGATAACCATAGTGGTGTGATCACTCACCTAGAGCCAAACATCCTGGAATTTGAAGTCAAGTGGGCCTTAGGAAGCATCACTGTGAACAAAGCTAATGGGGATGATGGAATTCCAGTTAAGCTATTTTAAATCCTAAAAGATGATGCTGTGAAAGTACTGCACTCAATATGCCAGCAAATTTGGAAAACTCAGCAGTGGCCACAGGACTGGAAAAGATCAGTTTTCATTCCAATCCCCAAAAAAGGCAATGCCAAAGAATGTTCAAACTACCGCACAACTGCACTCATCTCACACGCTAGCAAAGTAATCCTCAAAAATCTCCAAACTGTGCTTCCACAGTACGTGAACCAAGAACTTCCCGATGTTCAAGCTGGATTTAGAAAAGGCAGAGGAACCAGAGATCAAATTGCCAACATCCGCTGGATCACTGAAAAAGCAAGCGAGTTCCAGAAAAACATCTACTTCTGCTTTATTGACTATGCCAAAGCCATTGACTGTGTGGATCACAACAAACTGTGGAAAATTCTTATAAAGATGGGAATACCAGACCACCTGACCTGCCTCCTGAGAGACCTGTATGCAGGTCAAGAAGCAACTGTTAGAACTGGACATGGAAAAACAGACTGGCTGCAAATAGGGAAAGGAGTATGTCAAGGCTGTACACTGTCACCCTGCTTATTTAACTTATATGCAGAGTACATCATGCAAAATGCTGGGCTGGATGAAGCACAAGCTGGAATCAAGATAGCCAGGAGAAGTATCAATAGCCTCAGATATGCAGATGACACCACCCTTATGGCAGAAAAGTGAAGAAGAACTAAAGAGCCTCTTGATGAAAGTGAAAAAGGAGAGTGAAAAAGCTGGCTTAAAACTCAACATTCAAAAAATGAAGATCATGGCATCTGGTCCCATCACTTCATGGCAAATAGATGGGGAAACAATGGAAACAGTGACAGATTTTATTTTGGGGGGCTCCAAAATCACTGTAGATGGTGACTTCAGCCACAAAATTAACGCCTGCTCCTTGAAAGAAAAGCTATGACTAATTTAGACAGCATACTAAAAAGCAGAGACATTACTTTGCCAACAAAGGTCTGTTTAGTCAAAGCTATGGTTTTTCCAGTAGTCATGTATGGATTGTGAGAGCTGGACTATAAAGAAAGCTGAGCGCTGAAGCATTGATGCTTCTGAATTGTGGTGTTGGAGAAGACTCTTGAGAGTCCCTTGGACAGCAAGTAGATCCAACCAGTCCATCCTAAAGGAAATCAGTCCTGAATATTCAATGGAAAGACTGATGCTGAAGCTGAAACTTCAATACTTCGGCCACCTGATGCAAAGAACTGACTCATTGGAAAAGACCTTCATGCTGGGAAAGACTGAAGGCAGGAAGAGAAGGGGAAGACAGAGGATGAGATGGCTGGACGGCATCACCAACTCGATGGACCTGAGTTGAGCAAGCTCTGGGAGTTGGTGATGGACAGGAAGCCTGGTGTGCTGCAGTTCATGGGGTTGCAAAGAGCTGGACTCGACTGAGTGACTGAACTGAACTGATCATGCCATACAGTTAACAGAATAAACTTATCTGTTGTGTAAGTGTGCCTTTTTGTGAAAATATAATAACTACATGGTGAGACCTGTATGAAATATTTTTGTGTCAACATCGCCTAAGTATTCATCATGTAGGACACAGTGTATAAGATTGAATTATATCACCACACAGTATGCCTCTTTCATAACTGGAGAAACTCTGCAGCTGCCCTATCATCACAGGTAAGTGGTTTTGAAAAAAAAATAACATTGTTTCCAATACAGTATTAAGAATACGACTGTAATAATATATGCCATAAAAATTTTATAATGATTCATTCATTAGTATGTAGGTTAGCTACTGTGAAGCAGTAACATTGAATATACTAGGCTACCATAAAGCAATCATTATCATTATCAATGTATGAATTGTTATACCTGTAAATAACTAAACTTCTCATATTTTCATTTTCAATGTGTAATGTATTTACATATAACATCTAGCATTATATAAAAATATATTTATATAAGAATATTGACCAATACTGATGTAGGTACTAACAGACTATTCATCTTGTGAACAGATGATGTAAAGCTATAGCATCAATAAATCCAATTCAGTACTGTAAATGTATTTTCTCTTCCTTATGATTTTCTTTACATTTCTCTTCTCTAGCTTACTTTGTTATAAGAATACAGTATATAGTATAATATATATAAAATATACAAAATATGTTAATTTTTATGTTATTGTAAGGCTTCCAGGTAACAGCAGGCCATCAGGAATTAAGTTTTGGGGGAGTCAAAAGTTATACACACATGTGACTGCTCAGGGGGCTGGTACCCATAACTCCCGTGCTGTCCAAGGGTCAACTTATGTATCTGAAATTCTAAAGGGTACAGCCCCACTAAAATCTGCTCTTCATCTGGGCTGTGGTCATTTTTACAATAATTCTGCCTGCTAACAACTATTCAAAGTTCCTGAGAAACTTTACTTTAGTCAGAAGTAAATGGGAAGAGAGAACAGTTGAATTGTTCAGAGGCTGATCTAAGTATCATTCTGGATACATGTTAAGAAAAGATCTAAACACACTTTAAAGACCAGAAGTTTCTTAAATCTGTGCTATGCTAATGTTTAAATGCCTTCATTCAATTAGTTGTGTTCCCTATCTGTCATTTTCTTTCTAGACAGTTTCTAGGATTTAGGAAGTTATAATTCTCTACATACTGCAAAATAATTTTCCATTAAGAATCTCCTTCTTTTAGTTCCATTTACTTCATAGAAAAAGCTATCATCTGTTACCTGTCTGAAGTCCTGCAGCAAAATGTTCCTCCAAGAACTGAGAGACCACATATAAAGGCCTGGAGGAAGTATATGAATGTTAGGTAGCTTAGGCTTTAGGTCAGGGGTCAGGAAACTACTGCGTGGGCCAAATCCAGTCTGTCTCATTTTTTGTATAACTTTCTTAAAGCTAAGAATGATTTTTACACTTTTAAATGGTTGAACGAAAACAAAAATGAAAGAAGAATATTTGTGATATGTGCAAATTATATGAAATTCAAATTTCAGTGTCCATAAATACAGCTTTATAGAACCCAACCATATCCATTCATTTATGTGCTGTCTATGACTGCTTTCACAGTACATGTACAGCTGTCGCATCTATGGTATAACAGCAGAGCTGAGCAGTTGTAACATACTATATGGGTTTGCAAGCCTAAAATGTTTACTATCTAGTCCTTTAAAGAAAAAAGTTTGGTAACCTCTGCTCTAAGTGAAAGTGAAAGTGAAGTCGCTCAGTCGTGTCTGACTCTTTGAGACCCCATGGACTGCAGCATACCAGGCTTCTCTATCCATGGGATTTTCCAGGCAAGGGTCCTGGAGTGGGCTGCCATTTCCTTCTCCAGAGGATCTTCCCGACCCAGGGATTGAACCTGGGTCTCTCACATTGCAGGCAGACATTTTACCATCTGAGCCACCAGGGAAGCCCTGCTCTAGAAGAAGGTTAAATGATGACTTCATCCAGCTCAGAGAATCCAAAACTATCTGCCATCACTACAGAAATTTTTTCAATTCTCCGTGGAGTCTGATTCTCTACTAATCTAAATTTCAGACTCAGAAACTTTAAAATATGATTTAGTTTTCATAAAGTTAATGGTCTGACTTTACCAAAATGATTATGACTGGTTTCAATATGGCTACTTTTACTTCTGTGTAGTTTAATAAAGATTTTTCTCTCAATTAAATTTTATTTAAAAGTCTAGAACAATGAATTTCAAACACAGTGGAATACTCTCTTTATGAAGTTCTATAATAGGTAAACTAAAACTATGGTGACAGAAATCAGATTGGTGATTCTTTTTGAGAAGGGAGAGAGGTATGCGGGAACTTTCTGGGGTGGTATTTTGATACAGAAATATAGGTTACACAGGTAAAGGTATAAATGTGTGCATTTTATGGTATTAAAAATACCAGAAATTCATAGGGTTAAAAAAAAAATACCAAGAGATAAAGTAAAAAAATATTTCTTTCCAAAGACATCTTATAATCACTTTAAAATTCCATGAAGACAGGTAGTCTAGATTGAAAAGAATGGATTACTTACAGATTTCAGTTGAATACCCTGTCGTATCTGGTCTAAAAGTGCATCCCTTCCAGAGCAGGACACCGGCCGACTGTTCTGTTCCACTTTTTTTAGCTGAGCACCCTCTCTAATTTGATCTAAAAGAGCTGCTTTGCTTCCTGCAGGAGTTGGAACTTGGTGGTCACCATCAGAAGGGAGGCCAGGGGGAGGTGGTGGCCCTGGTGGAGGTGGAGGCGGAGGCGGTGGGGGTGGTGCCACTGACCCGCTCACTGACAGAGGTGGAGGTGGTGGTGGAGGCCCTGAAGGTGCTGAGGAGGGAAGAGCTGGAAGTGGAGGAGGGTACATCCTGTTCGGCGGTGGTGGAGGGACTCCTACACCTGGCCTGGATGGAGGCGGTGGTGGTGGTGCAGCTGTGGGAGCTCTTGAAGGTGGTGGAGGAGGAGCCCCTCTTCCCCTGGCAGGAGGGGGAGGAGGGCCCGAGCTATGTGGAGGCGGGGGAGGAGGAGGCGGCCCTCCCCTTGATGGCGGTGGAGGTGGTGGTGCTGAAATACAAGCAGAAAAAAAAGAAAGCAGGCTTTTTTCCCCCCATAAACATTATAGTGAAAAAGCAACATATTTCAACATGTATTAAAACAGTATGAGGAAAAAAAGGCCTCATCTTTGTATTTAATTTTACAAAGCTATCTGAGCACAGATGATATCTTATAATTCTTATGACATCTTATAATTCCCAATAATTTAGGAATCCACAGCCTAAAGATCACTTTCCTGGTCTTGAAAAAATATTCACTAAAATAGCAGAATTTAGTTGTTACAAATCAGCACCACTTCTCAAGGTAAGGGAGGAAACACGTTTTTATATGATGATAATAAAACTATAACAATGAAATTAAACATTTTGGTCAATAAGCATCATTTCACATTTCAATAAAAATTAATCGCTACTTTTCCTCTTTAAAGAATCTAGTCAGCTGTTCTATAGTTAATTTACATTCAGAATTAAATAGCTAATGTAGTATAATCTATTAGAATTTATTCAAGTTAATCTGAGCTAAACTCAAATACTCTTTCTTTTAAAATGTAAACCTTTGTCACCTAACTTACATTTGTAATTTACAATCTCCTCTATTTTTGTGTTTATAGGATATATAAGAATACATTAGTTCAGTTCAGTTGCTCAGTTGTGCCCGACTCTTAGCGACCCCATGAATCGCAGCACGCCAGGCCTCCCTGTCCATCACCAAATCCCGGAGAACTGAAACCCATGCCCATCGAGTCGGTGATGCCATCCAGCCATCTCATCCTCTGTTGTCCCCTTCTCCTCCTGCCCCCAATCCTTGCCAGCATTAGGGTCTTTTCCAATGAGTCAGCTCTTCACATGAGGTGGCCAAAGTATTGGAGTTTCAGCTTCAACATCAGTCCTTCCAATGAACACCCAGGATTGATCTCCTTTAGGATGGACTGGTTGGATCTCCTTGCAGTCCAAGGGACTCTCACGAGTCTTCTCCAACACCACAGCTCAAAAGCATCAATTCTTCGGTGCTCACTTTCTTCACTGTCCAACTCTCACATCCATACGTGACCACTGGAAAAACCATAGCCTTGACTAGACAGACTTTTGTTGGCAAAGTAATGTCTCTGCTTTTAAATATGCTATCTAGGTTGGTCATAACGTTCCTTCCAAGGAGTAAGTGTCTTTTAATTTCATGGCTGCAATCACCATCTGCAGTGATTTTGGAGGCCAAAAAAATAAAGTATGACACTGTTTCCACTGCTTCCCCATCTATTTCCCATGAAGTGATGGGACCAGATGCCATGATCTTAGTTTTCTGAAAGTTGAGCTTCAAGCCAACTTTTTCACTCTCCTCTTTCACCTTCATCAAGAGGCTCTTTAGTTCTTCTTCACTTTCTGCCATAAGGGTGGTATCATCTGCATATCTGAGGTTACTGATATTTCTCCTGGCAATCTTGATTCCAGCTTGTGTTTCTTCCAGCCCAGCGTTTCTCATGATGTACTCTGCATATAAGTTAAATAAGCAGGATGACAATATACAGCCTTGACGTACTCCTTTTCCTATTTGGAACCAGTCTGTTGTTCCATTTCCAGTTCTAACTGTTGCTTCTTGACCTGCATAGAGGTTTCTCAACAGACAGGTCAGATGGTCTGGTATTCCCATCTCTTTCAGAATTTTCCACAGTTTACTGTGATCCACACAGTCAAAGGCTTTGGCATAGTCAAGAAAGCAGAAATAGGTGATGCTTTCTAAGGCCCACTTGACTTCACATTCCAGGACGTCTGGCTCTAGGTGAGTAGATCACTTCATCGTGAGTATCTGGGTTGTGAAGATCTCTTTTGTACAGTTCTTCTGTGTATTCTTGCCACCTCTTCCTAATATCTTCTTTTTCTGTTAGGTCCATACCATTTCTGTCCTTTATCGAGCCCATCTTTGCAGGAAATATTCCCTTGGTATCTCTCATTTTCTTGAAGAGATCTCTAGTCTTTCCCATTCTGTTGCTTTCCTCTATTTCTTTGCACTGATCGCTGAGGAAGGCTTTCTTATCTCTCCTTGCTGTTCTTTGGAACTCTGCATTCAGATGGGAATATCTTTCCTTTTCACCTTTACTTTTCACTTCTCTTCACAGCTATTTGTAAGGCTTCCTCAGACAGCCATTTTGCTTCTTTGCATTTCTTTTCCATGGGGATGTCTTGATCCCTGTCTTCTGTACAATGTCATGAATCTCTGTCCATAGTTCTTCAGGCACTCTATCAGATCTAGTCCCTTAAATCTATTTCTCACTTCCACTGTATAATCATAAGGGATTTGATTTAGGTCATATCTGAATGGTCTAGTGGTTTTCCCTACTTTCTTCAATTTAATTCTGAATTCGACAATAAGGAGTTCATGATCAGAGCCACAGTCCGCTCTTGGTCTTGTTTTTGCTGACTGTATAGAGCTTCTCCATCTTTTGCTGCAAAGAATATAATCAATCTGATTTTGGTGTTGACCGTCTGGTGATGTCCATGTGTAGAGTCTTCTCTTGTGTTGTTGGAAGAGGGTGTTTGCTACGACCAGTGCGTTCTCTTGGCAAAACTCTATTAGCCTTTGCCCTGCTTCATTCTGTACTCCAAGGGCAGATTTGCCTGTTACGCCAGGTGTTTCCTGACTTCCTACTTTTGCATTCCAGTCCCCTATAATGAAAAGGACATCTTTTTTGGGTGTTAGTTCTAAAAGGTCGTTGAACATTTCAGCTGAGCAACCAGCCTCCCTTACTGCCATTACTAGGATTACACTATATCTATCGCTGTATTATATTACATATTTATATATTATTATATATATTATAATATTATTCATATATAATTATATGATTATATATTTTATATATAGTATATGTTATTATATATTTATTATATAATATAGCTATAGATATAGTGTAATTCTAGTAATGGCAGTAAGGGAGGCTGGGTGCTTAGCTGAAATGTTCAACTACTTATTCAGGAAAATTTCTAAACACTGTAAAATTCAAGTTAGTAGTAAAATATTAACATTACTCTGGTAGTAATGATATATACATTCTTATTTTACTAAAGGGAAAGTGGAAGTTAAAACAGAGAAATTCAAAGTATGAATTTATTACATTTCCAGAGGCATGGTTTTACCAAGAGCATACACAAATTTACAGAATAATGAACTTCATTATTTCTCCATTAATTTAAAGAGTAGAAAAAAAATACCTTTTTTTTTTAAGGAATAAAGATATTTATATTTATTGGTACAAACTAATATATTCCTGATGGATAGTTCTACAGTCTATACAAATGCCCACCTTAACTTCAAATAACAGGATTAGATGCTCAAAAATGCAATGATACCAAGAGGAAAAAAACCCCTTCACTTCAAAGGAAAGCCAAACATTATGTCCTAATTTCATCTGAGACAATCATGGGAGATATGCTATAAAATATGCTTTCAAATGTAGTCATAAACATGAGATGAGAAAGACAGTAAGGCAAGGCTCACAAGGGTATTGTCTCCTGATACAGAGACTTTTAAAACTGGAAACATCGAGCAGCAAACAGGAGAGTCATCCTACTTGGGTAGAAGCCACCACTGAGGGAAGTGCCCATGATTTACACTCAAGGCATGCTGCTGCTGCAGCTAAGGTTCACCCAATTTTCTCACCAGATCCAAAGCAAGAAGACAAACTTGCTAAGACCAGTCTTTTTCCAACATATTTTGTAATAACAGTAAAACCAAGAGGATATGGTATATGTACATTATGCATACCCCCTGAATAAGAGAGTACATCAAACCTTCCAAGAAGATACAAAGATTTCATTTTAATCAATTTAAGACTTGCATTTCAAAAAGCAATGATATTTATCTGAACTAGTATTTTTTATGATTTAATTGTTTGCTAATCAAGAGAAAAAGGACTCACTCTATTCTACTACAAAAACTGTATTGTTAGTCAATCATTTCCTGCGGTTTCGTACAATGAAGAATCTCTTCAGTAGAGAGAATTAAAGTTCTTTTGAACTGGGAGTAAGCACACTGATTGGAATAACTGGGATTCAGCTAATAATCATTCAAAGAGACACTAAATTACTGCTCAGGCAAGGGGAGAGCATTAATTTATAGTGAATAAATTATCAGCTGTACCAAATTTGGGTACAGTACAAGTTCAGCATTTCTATTCTCTAAAAAGTGACTGGAAATATCCCTCTATTTTCGTGAGGAAAACATCTATTATCACCTTTCTATTTTTATAATCTGTACTATGACTACATAAAAAGGAAAGTATGCCAAAGATATGCTATATCCCAAGGTAAAAATATGAAAGAATTAAGACAGGAGGAGAGGAGAGATGGCACTACATTACCTAGGTTCACATGCACAAAAACGTCTCCTGAGCAGACACCACACACCACTATGAGGAAGTCTGGAGGCCTACAGTGTTCAAAACTCTGAGTCACCACAAACACCAGATTCAGGATGACAATGATAGTTCTTAGATATTTAATTAGTAAATAAAAAGCATGACACAAAAGTTACAACAAATCAAACTGTTCTTACTATCAAAGCTTAGTGAGAAAGGAAGAAAGACTGAAGCTTCCAGAAAAAAGCCTCATCTTGATGGTACACTGTAACGAAAAGCTGATATACTTAAAAATAATTATTTCAGATCAAATTACGAGTAACCAGTAGATACCCCTAGATATTTGATATTCAAGGGAATTATAAGCAGCAATTATAAAACAGTGTAAATAAATGAATATTTAGAAGAAGTGCATTACAGAATTCAGGAACACTTTCAAGAACTGCTCTCATGCACTCTCATCAGGATTAAGCACTATTACTCAACACAGATTTAAATTTCTGGGACTACTAACAACTCCCTGAGTAGTCCTCTACCCAAATGCATGTTTATGTTTAGTCCTCCCCACTGCCCCAAATTAATGTAAAAATATATTTTATGTAGGTTATTGAAATAATGCCAAGTATAAAAACCAATCACTAAAAATAAGTATAATAAGTAATAATAAAAACAACATTGGTGCTGTAAGAGGTAACCCACAGAATTTCAAAAAAGTTAAATTACAGACAAAAATGAACTCTGACTCATAGAAATAAATTTCCTTTCTTACTTTAGCATCTATATACCCCAAACATTAGTTTGAATAGAGCGAAGAAAACCTTACTGGATATTAGTTTTGGAGGCAGGATAAATGAGTTATAGCTTCTTTGAAAATAAACACATGCATAATTCAGGCCACTGGGTCAAATAACATCCCCCATACATACCACTCCATTGTGGTGGACCTAAAGAGCAGATTATTTATTATAAATTAATGGACTTCAAACAACTGCACAGATACACAAAAAGATATACTGGAAATGATAAGGTTTACCACTTTTTACAAGTCTGATTACATGACTTTACAAAATAATTTCAAGAAATTTGAGTTAGGTCTTACAAAACCTATTTTTATGACAACTTCATAAACTTCTCCCTGTTTTTTTCATACTTCTGAAATGCGCTATATGCTTCGCCCAGGAAATATTTCCATAATAAATCATTATCTGTCTTTTTATTCTTCCTCTAAAAAATGGGTGTCTAAAAAAGTTCCACACTGGAAGTTAAGATTCTTGAGTATAAGAATCTTGAGTATTAAGTTCCTGAAGTATATTTTTTGTAATGCCTATGAATTTTTTCCTTTGTTTTAGGTAATTCAATTGAGGACTTTGCCTAATTTGATATTTTAAAAGCAGGTAGAATAAAAATCAGTAATAAGAAAGTTTAAAAAAACAAACTCAATCAAGTTAATACAGACCACTCTCAGTTACAGATATTCAGGTGAGAGGCCAGCAATATGGACTGTCTAACAAAGGCTAAGAGTATTTATAAACTTATAAATTCAGACAGTTCAGAGAGACCCTGAGCATCATCTGGTATAAGATGAAAGTGAGTGGTAATAGTGGAGAAAAAGAGAGTCAAGAAACAAACTAGGTCCTCAAGACCTCCATCATTTGCACACTAATTGTAACCATGACTCATTTTGGCAGCATTTAAAAGCAATGTTGCCCAGATGTTTTTGTTAAAAGTCCACACAATTTGGAAATGTGATTTTTTTCACAAAATAAGATAAATCATCATCATACTATTTTCAGTGGAATTAGCATTGTGTTTCCATAACAGCAATTATGACTGCATGATTGTTTACATATCTGTTGTCACAATACATAGTAAGATTTCTGAGGGCAGAAACCATATCTTTGTATCTAAATATCCTGAGTAGAGAATAGTGCTAACATAATAATGTTTACTGAATACATGAATGAATGAACATCAGCAGTGAAAAAGATACAGGTAGGTCAAATACCTAATTTAAATGTCAGTTAAATTCTTCAAAAGAATGCTTTGATTATCTGGAGCTTTTGTTTTGCTACACTGTCTTATCACGAGTATGCAAAAATGAGGAAGAAAAGTAGCCCCAAATGAATAAAGTAGCAAAGAGGTAACAGTCATATTGGCAAACTCAGAGTTAACTGTATTTGCATTTAACTGCGACAATTATTAAGACATGACCAAAAAACATGGTGATTTAAATACAATATCAAATCTTAACAAGGTGCAAATTGTTTGTGTTCTCAGGTACCACATGGCAAGTTTTATATTTTAACTAAGAAAAAAATTTATTTCAAAATAAACAGATTTTGCATGATTTACATTCTAAAAATGCTCATTATAGATTATAGAATTCATAATTACATTTAAACTACTACTTCTAATTGTAATAAACACAACTTTGATAGTGGTCTCTAACATTTACTAAGTGAAACATGCAACTATACTTTTTTATTCTAAAACCAAACAGCCAGAAGACTTTGTATGAATTTTTATGAATGTAATATAAGACTTTTAAATAGTCAGAAAAGCCTTGACAATTTTTTTAGTTATACTGAAATAATGTAAAATACAGTACACTGGGCTAAACAAGTTCTCCCATAAATTACAACATTCTGCTTAAGGAAGGCTCACATGAACACATGTAGCTGTCATCCATGCAACTGACCTCAAAAGAGTCAAAGGAAAAAATAGTCAGAACACCTAAATAGAAATAAAAGTTACCTTGCCTTCGTAGTTCATTTTTAACAGCTTCAACACCTCCTGTTTTTTCAATGAAGTCATATATAACTTTTGATGTTTCTCTGTCTTTAAGTTGTGCCTCTGAGATTCCACACATATCAAAAAGATTCTTCAATTCTGGATCCAAATTATTCAGCTACAACAGATAAAATAACTGCTAACTATAAAATCCATCTCCAATTTTTCACAATGGCAAGTTGAAATTTTATTCTCATATCTGTGCCTTTTATGAAATTATTTTCTTTTATGTTTATAAATTTTTAATATAGTTAGAATATTTATATGCTAAGTAAATATCTTATAAAAAACAGAAAAAGATAAGAACAAAGAATAGGTTTTATATTTTATATTTTTGTTTCCTACCTTTGTAAAGAAAGCATCTTATTTAGATTTTACCAATCCCTTCATGACTGAGACATCTCTAAAGTTCATCTATTCCACCTTGTCCTAAATAAGATTTAGATATAATCACAAATAACCACAAAAAGTATTAGTAAATCTATTCAAAAATTTGAGGTCAAATACCTCTTTATAACCCAAGTACCCTGTAAAATGCCCAACACAAAGAGGCATTCAAAAATATTGTGGTGCTCTGTTTATGACAAGACATGAAAGCAACCTCAAAGTCAACTGACAGGAATGGATAAAGAAGATGTGGTATATATATACAATGGAATATTACTCAGCCATTAAAAAGAATGAAATAATGCCATTTGCAGCAACACAGATGGATCTAGAAAGTGTCATACTGATTGAAGTAGATCATATAGAGAAGGAGAAATATCATATGACATCCCTTATATGTGGAATCTAAAAAGAAATGATACAACTGAACTTACTTGCAAAAAGCAGAAGACTCACAGACTTAGAGAAGGAACTTATGGTTGCCAGGGGAAAGGGTGGAGGGAAGGGATAATTAGGGATTTGGGGATGGAAATGTATACACTGCTATATTTAAAATGCTTAACTAACAAGGATCTACTCTATAGCACATGGGACTCTGCCTGATGCTATGTGGCAGCCTGGATGGAAGGGCAGTTTGGGGGAGAATGTGCATGCTAAGTAGCTCCTGTCGTGTCTGACTCTTTGTGATCCTATGGACTGTAGCTTGCCAAGCTCCTCTGTCCATGTGATTCTCCAAGCAAGAATACTGGAGTCGGTTGCCACGCCCTTCTCCAGGGATCTTCTCAACCCAGGTATGGAACTCACGTTTCCTATGTCTCCTGCATTGGCAGGCAGGTTCTTTACCACTAGAATCACCTAGGAAGCCCTTGGGGAAGAGTGGGTATATGTATATGTACGGCTGAGTCCCTTCACTGTTCACCTCAAACTATCACAACATTGTTTGTTAATTGGCTATACCCTAATATAAAAAATAAAGTTTTTTTTTTTAATATTGTGGTGCTAACACTGTAGTTCTATTAATAAAAAAGTAACCAAAATAATTTTTGATTCTAATCAGAAGTAATATTTCTTTTCAACATAATTTTTCCAAACCCTGATTATCAGTCAAATATTAAATATATATACTTAGGTAACCAGTTTTCAACTATTTTGCTCACATTGCTATAAATTAATGAATGATGAAATCACCAAAAACAGTAATAAAAAGATCTAGACAATTTTTGGATATTCAGAATGTTATAGTCACATTCTGAATATCCAAAAATTGTCTAGTACTATAGTACTTTCAAGTAATTTGGCTTATATTCCCCTCAAATGATCACTTTGCAAAAATAATTTTCTTCTCTTGGCTTTCAAAACATAGAGATTTCATATTATAGTAGATAAAGCCAAAGAGTTAAAAAAAAAAAAAACACAAAAAAACTCTCTTCAGAGACTTAGCCATCAATGATAGAACAATATATGATTTCAAACCTCAGTGGAATATGAACATAAATATAAGCACATTCAACCAAACACTAGAACTCACAAAAATGTACAAGAATAAAAGTCTAAAGGTAGGACATGACATTCCCACATATTTAGAGTAATAACGTTTATGGCTTGAAAATAACTTACATCAAAGCCAGTATTCGGATCCCAACCCACATGTCCAATGTGCCTAAAGTAGCAGACAGAAAGTGTGTTTTCTGAAAATTCCTATCTTGAGATCTAATCCCAATGTGATAATTCCTGGAGATGAAGATTTGGGGAGGTAATCAGGTCATGAAGGTGGATTCTCCAAGAATAGGATTGGTGCCATTAAGAAAGAGGCCTGGAGAGCTCTCTCGCCCTCTTCCAACATGTGAGGACACAATGAGAAGATGGCAATCAACTAAGAAGTGGGATTTTACAAGACACTAAATAAATCTTGCCTGTCTCTTTACAGCCTCCAGAACTGTAAGAAATAAATTTCCATTGTTTATCAGCTATCCAGTCTATAGTATTCTGTTAGCAGCCCAAACAGAATAGGACAATGGCTTTAAGGTAATTTCCAAATATCATTTATAGGGAAAAGTGAGATTTCATTTTCAACCAACAATTAGTTGAAAAAACAACTCTAATTTTTCTTTTCTGATAGGTGTAAAGTAAATAAACTAAGACTCATAAAAAGTCTATTGATCAACAGCCTTTAAAAACTCCAACAACAAAATTATAGCTGAAGGTATGCAAGTGATAAATGTAAGGGATCTCCCAAAAAGAAAACAGAACTTTCTAACAATTTAAAAAAAGAGCAGAAATGAATAAATCAAAAGTAAAGATAAGAATAATAAAAGAACTGCCTTACTGGAAATTGCTTGGTGTTCCAATATCTGCCTTAGTTAACCTCTTCTTTTTAGCTTTTCCTTTTTTCTTTTCTTTGGTATGGGAGATGTTGTTGATTTGTGGACCATAAAATCTATTTGTTGTAATTTCTGGATTTTTTATATCAACTGTTGCCATGGGTAGACTAGGACCTGCAAATAAAGTCAAAATAATATGAAAGAGATTTAAGAATTATCACAATCATAATTTATAATTTAAATACCTATTTCTGCAGCAGGAACATTTCATTACTATAAATTATTTAAACTTTAAAATCACATGTTCATTTTTATAAATAATAAATTTCAAAAATTCTTAAAATTGCAAAAGTCTATAACAAATTCTTAAACAAATTAGCATAGATACATTATTTCAAAGAAAACTTCTATCTTTATAATATTAAATCCCATAAAGTATATGAATTTTCAACATGAATTTAAATTTATCTGATCTATTAAATTTTGACTATTACAAGCTTCATATCCAACACATTACTCATTAATAAAGTGGCATACATTACATAAGGAGAGTAAAAGAAAAGAAGCATCTTTGTTTTAAATCTAGTAAAGAAATCTAGTCTTACTTCTTTATTTCAACTTTATTAGTCTATGAGGAAAAAAAATGCTTATATAATTATTACTACCATTTTTTCCAAAACAGTAATATTTAAGTCTAGTAGCATCTTCCTCATTACTATACATACAGTTTGGCTATCAGAAGTATACAGCTCAAAAATTTAAGATACAAAAATTCTTAAAACAGTCCACCTTTCACAAGGATCAATAGTAAAAAGACCTCAGGCATTTTCAGGTATTATTAACAGCATCTCCAGGAGTGACACTAAATGTAGCAAAGAAAATTTTGTTTTATAATTCATAAAAGTACTCTTGCTCTTAAAAGGGATGAACGTCTGAATGAAACAAACTCATCTTAAAATTTCCTTTAAAAATTAAACTGACGGGCAACACATGTTCCTCAGAGATTCCATTTTAATGTATGATTCTCTGACAAAACTTCCTATTAGACCAAACTCCTCTGATATGATCATAGTAATGAGAATTTTAAAAACATTGTATAAAATATAATCACTACTATGCAGACAAAGAGTTAACATAGTAGGCCTAAGACTGCTATCTTTAGAAAGGCCTGCTTGCAAGACTGGCCCTTAGCTGGCATCGAAGGATCCAGGATTTTAAGGTTCCCATTATTCCCTGATAAGATGGGCTCATTGTGTCTCAACTATTAGCACTATCGTGTGTTTTACGCTGATACCTGCTTTCCTTCTGCAAGTCTAGAATCTTGGTATGTACTAGACAGAAGATGTCCACATGACTAGCCCCCAATAAACCCCAGGCACTGAGTTTCTTCTTAACACATTCCATGTGTGTTGCAACAACTCATTGCTGGAGAAATCAAGCACATTCCCTGTGACCAATGAGAGAACACTCTTCTCATGGATTGGAAGAATTAATATAGTGAAAATGAGTATACTACCCAAAGCAATCTATAGATTCAATGCAATCCCTATCAAGCTACCAATGATATTTTTCACAGAACTAGAACAAATCATTTCACAATTTGTATGGAAGTATAAGAAACCTCGAATAGCCAAAGCAATCTTGAGAAAGAAGAATGGAACTGGAGGAATCAACTGCCTGACTTCAAACTCTACTACAAAGCCACAGTCATCAAGACAGTGTGGTACTGGCACAAGGATAGAAATATAGATCAATGGAACAAAATAGAAAGCCCAGAGATAAACCCACGCACCTATGGGCACCTTATCTTCGACGAAGGAGGCAAGAGTATACAATGGAGAAAAGACAATCTCTTTAACAAGTGGTGCTGGGAAAACTGGTCAACCACTTGTAAAAGAATGAAACTAGAACACTTCCTAACACCATACACAAAAATAAACTCAAAATGGATTAAAGATCTAAATGTAAAACCAGAAACTATAAAACTCCTAGAGGAAAACATAGGCAAAACACTCTCCGACATAAATCACAGCAGGATCCTCCATGACCCTCCCCCCATAATATTGGAAATAAAAGCAAAAATAAACAAATGGGACCTAATTAAAATTAAAAGCTTTTGCACAACAAAGGAAACTAGGAGCAAGGTGAAAAGACAGCCTTCAGAATGGGAGAAAATAATAGCAAACGAAGCAACAGACAAACAATTAATCTCAAAAATATACAAGCAACTCCTGCAGCTGAATTCCAGAAAAATAAACGACCCAATCAAAAAATGGGCCAAAGAACTAAACAGACATTTCTCCAAAGAAGACAATACATTTGAATCGGTTCTATTGAGATGGATGAAACTGGAGCCCATTATACAGAGTGAAGTGAGCCAGAAAGAAAAGCACCAATATAGTATACTAATGCATGTATATGGAATTTGAAAGATGGTAATGGTAACCCTATATGTGAGACAGAATAAGAGACACAGATGCATAGAACAGTCCTGTGGACTCTGAGGGAGAAGGTGAGGGTGGGACGTTCTGGGACAATAACATTGAAACATGTATATTGTCATATGTGAAGCGGAACACCATTCCATGTTCTGTGCATGGGACGGATGCTCAGGGATGGTGCGTTGGGATGACACAGAGGGATGGGAAGGGGAGGGAGGTGGGAGGAGGGTTCGGGAGGGGGAGCACATGTGAACCCATGGCTGATTCATGTCAATGTATGGCAAAAACTACTACAATATTGTAAAGTAATTAGCCCCCAACTAAAATAAATAAATAAAAAAAAAATAAAAAAAAAATAAAAATAAAGTTTGCTTATAAACAGAAAAAAAAAAAAAAAAGAAGAAAAAAAAAGAGAACACTCTTCAAAGCTTGTGTGTGGTTCCCCCCAACTTAATCCCATGTGTCTTTCCCTTGTGTTAGCTTTTGCTTTTTATCTTTTCATTGTAAGAGATCTTTACTATGTACTCAGTCTTGTGAGTCCTTATAGCCAGTCACCAACTGGAGGGGTGGTGTGTGGAATTTCCAACACAATCATAGAATGGCAGATGGAAACCCTAAGAAATTATAGGCTAATGTATATTGAGTGATCACTAAATGCCAACTTGACTATTAATTCTTCAATTATCCTAAAAACCTCAAAGGCAACCTATTCATAAACATTGTCTGAAATAAAACATTTATGTCCATGGGAAATTATATATAACTAAATATTCTCCCTCTCAACTCTACTATTAAAGATGAAATACAGTAAAAATAAAATTATAAATACCATCTGCCAATTTATCAGACAAATAATTTGTATACAACTGAAAGATATACACAATTCAGCTATTTTCCCTTAATATTCAAAGTCTAAAAGTTCTATTTATAGTTTCATACAAAATTCCGTGGGGAGTTGCTAATATTGGCAAGAAGTAAAAATTTTTCTTGGAAAAAAATGGAAGCTAGTGAACAATATAGATAAAACCATTAAAAGCTGATTTAGCATCAAGGAATAATCTGAAAATAATTGGACCAAAAATTAAAGGTCAGTGAAGCAATATAGGAAGTTTATTAAATAGGAAATAAAGAACTAGATTTTCAAATTTGTTCAGATTCAAGATTTCAGAGTTCACTGTAGTTTCAAAAAAAGGGACTTATTAAAAATAATGAGAATCCAAGTGTTAGAGGACTGAACTGGGGTCATACTAGTATCTTCATAGACTTATCTAGTAATCACTTTTTACTTCTCTTCCTTCTCTGTTTTCTCTCCTCCTATAATTTATCATTACTCATCATTATCAGCAACACCGTCCGAAGAAGATGCTGCAAATTATTACTCTCCTATCTTTATACTTAATAAGATTTAAGAACCCCCTTAATCATTTCACTATAGGGGACTGGAATGCAAAAGTAGGAAGTCAAGAAACACCTGGAGTAACAGGCAAATTTGGCCTTGGAGTACAGAATGAAGTGGGGCAAAGGCTAATAGAGTTTTGCCAAGAGAACGCACTGGTCATAGCAAACACCCTCTTCCAACAACACAAGAGAAGACTCCACACATGGACATCACCAGATGGCCAACACTGAAATCAGATTGATTATATTCTTTGCAGCACAAGATGGAGAAGCTCTATACAGTCAGCAAAAACAAGACTGGGATCTGACTGTGGCTCAGATCATGAACTTCTCATTGCCAAATTCAGACTTAAATTGAAGAAAGTGGGGAAAACCACTAGACCATTCAGGTATGATCTAAATCAAGTACCTTATGATTATACAGTGGAAGTGAGAAATAGATTTAAGGGACTATATCTGATAGATAGAGTGCCTGATGAACTATGGATGGAGGTTCGTGACACTGTAGAGGAGACAGGGATCAAGACCATCCCCATGGAAAAGAAATGCAAAAAAGCAAAATGGCTGTCTGAGGAGGCCTTACAAATAGCTGTGAAAAAAAGAAGGAGCAAAGAGAAAAGGGAAGAAGCAAAGAGTTCCAGAAAATTCCCAGGAGAAATATCAACAACCTCAGGTATGCAGATGACACCACCCTTATGGCAGAAAGTGAAGAAGAACTAAACAGCCTCTTGATGAAAGAGAGTGAAAAAATTGGCTTAAAGCTCAACATTCAGAAAACTAAGATCATGGCATCCAGTCCCGTCACTTCATGGCAAATAGACAGGAAAACAGTGGAAACAGTGGCTGACTTTATTTTTTCTGGGCTCCAAAATGACTGCAGATGGTGAATGCAGCCATGAAATTAAAAGACGCTTACTCCTTGGAAGGAAAGTTATGACCAATCTAGACAGCATATTAAAAAGCACAGATATTACTTTGGCAACAAAGGTCCGTCTAGTCAAGGCTATGGTTTTTCCAGTAGTCATGTACGGATGTGAGAGTTGGACTATAAAGAAAGCTGAGTGCTGAAGAATTGATGCTTTTGAACTGTGGTGTTGGACAAGACTCTTGAGAGTCCCTTGGACTGCAAAGAGATCCAATCAGTCCATCCTAAAGGAGATCAGTCCTGGGTGTTCATTGGTAGGACTGATGTTGAAGCTGAAACTCCAAAACTTTGGCCACCCGATGGGAAGAGCTGACTCATTTGAAAAGACCCTGATGCATCACCAATTCAATGGACATGAGTTTGGGTAAACTCCGGGAGTTGGTGATGGACAGGGAGGCCTGGCGTGCTGCGGTTCATGGGATAGCAAAGAGTCGGACACGACTGAGCAACTGAACTGAACTGAAAACAGATTGAGGTATATCAGAGTTAGACACTCTCTTTATGCTTATCATCCTTCCTGAAATAGTTGTGTCCAAATAGCAATAATAAAGGAATAACCAGATTCACCATTAAAAAATAACAGAAATTTGGGAATTCCCTGGTGGTTCAGTGGTAGGGACTCTGCACTTCCACTGCATGAGGACCGGGTTCAATCCTGGTTGGGGAACTAAGTTCCCACAAGTTGTGTGATGCATCCAGAAAAACAAAACAAAAATTTAACAATCATAATTAGTTTTTAGTAAAAAGCAAAAATAAAAATATTTTTATGTTACTTTAGTTTATATAAACGTAACCTATTATACTATGGATGTCCTAAATGGTATAAAGTTGGTAAAGTTAACAGTTTAAATTATTCAAGCTAGTAAATTCTCATTTGAGAAGTAATAAAGTTAAGAGTCTTGTAATCCTGATTTACAACTCACTAGAGAAAATAATTTGGCCATCTCTGAAGAAAGTCAAGGATGAAGAGGACAGGAATGAAATATAAGTGATATGCAGAATGAATACCAAAGTTTCCCCTCCTTCCTCTCCTCCAAAATCAGGTGTGGAAATATTGTTATGCATCTACCGAGCAGTTCATAAAGCTGTGCCATTAGCTACTTAGTGTTATTTCACACAAACTTCATAAGTATTGGTTAAAACACTATTTAATTAAGTCTACATAGAAAAATTCAGATTTTAGAGACCTGTAAAAAAAACTGGTATAAGCTGGGAAATTAGCTAGTTTTCCCAAATCTTTCATTTTATAGACAAAAACTAAGAACAGTGTCATCACCAACAGAATGTTACTCAGATGTGTTCTTTCTATAATAAAAAACAAAACAAACAAAAAACAACAATTAAGGACAGGAAGAGGCAGGTGACCTGTCTAAAGTCACACAATTAGTGACAAAGGGAAAGGTAAATTCTGCTATCTTAGTTTCTAGTCCACTACTCTTTCTATTAACTATTGTACCTTTTACACAACAGTTAAATGACAAGACTAATCAACAATGCTAACTTTAAGTATCTTTTATGTCTTTACCAATTTATCAGTTCTTAGTTTATGGTCCAACTGTTACAAAAAAATGGTTATGAGTTTCAAAATTTAGGAAAAAGGACTTTTTACACATTCAGGAAATCAGTCCTGGTTGTTCATTGGAAGGACTGATGTTGAAGCTGAAACTCCAATATTTTGGCCACCTGATGTGAAGAACTGACTCATCTGAAAAGACCCTGATGTTGGGAAAGACTGAAGGTAGGAGGAGACGGGGATGACAGAGGATGAGACGGTTGGATGGCATCACTGACTTAATGGACATGAGTTTGGGTAAATTCTGGGAGTTGGTGATGGGCAGGGAAGCCTGGCATGCTGCGGTTCATGGGGTCGCAAAGAGTCGGACACGACTGAGTGACTGAACTGAACTGAACACATTCAAGAGACTAAGTATTTGGCTATTTCTGTTGACAGCATTTACTTTACAGTTTGAAGATGTTAGGAAATAAATTTAAAATAATGTTCTAAAGCCTAATTAAATATTTAAAAGTGAAAGACTGAAAAATTAATAACTTGTATAAAGCACAGAATCATTTTTAAAATAAAGTTTATGAAAGATATGGTAACAGAAATCAATCATTTCTAGTAAACTTTACTTATGCCATTTCTGAAATTACATTCATCCTAAGAACATGTATTAAGTAAATACATAATGAAGGGGGGCTGTTTCCCTTCTTTTTCAAAAAGCAGTTATGACAAATTACCTTCTTCTGATGAAAGACAACTATCAGAGAAAAGGTTTTTTAATATTCTCACTGAATAGCATTTCTAGCTAAATTTAAAACTAAAAGAACAAAGTAATCTCTTCCGCTTAATTACATAAAAAGCAGAGAGTTCTCACCAAGGTAAAATAGTTGAGAAACAGGTGGCCTAGAGACCTCTGATGTCAAGCAGTCATGAAGCTGAGTACAAATCATTGGAAAGCGTCTAAGTTAAAAGGTGAGGTTGACCAATAAAGAAAAAAAAAGAAAAGTGTATGGATTAGGAGTTAATGAGGAAAACACTTGTCCTAATTGTACTTGAGGACAGGAATACATGTGACTTCTACATAGAGTGTCTTTTTTACAGTTACAATTTGAAAAGGTCGGCTAAACTGATCTAAATGAGGATCTGGGACAGAGCCCCTGTGTGGACTCTGCAAGGCAGTTAAAGTGTCCACCGCCACCTAGCAGCAGCACAGCAAATGCAGAAAAGCAACAGGCCGCCTGCCTGACTCTCCACACCACGGGGCGGGCAAGGCAAGCAACGGCACTGCAGGGAGCCTGACCCTCCACACACGGGGCGAGCGAGGCAAGCAACTGCACTGCAGGGAAAAATATGAAAACTTCTAATAATAACTGTATGTGTATCTTATAAATAAATAAGTATTCAAATATTGGCAACGCATGCTGTATAATCTTTTAACAATACCATTTTTTAATTTTCTGTTTATTTAATGAAAAAAAGTTTGGGACCACTGTACCGAAAGGTTAAAACTTCACATCTTAAGATTTAAAACCAAGAACCATCTCAGAGAAACTACATTTAATTATGAGTATCTCTTACTAGGGGTAATAAAATTATAAGACATCATTATCACATAAAGAATATCCAAATTCAAACCACCGTGGAGTAGGTGCCTCTTCAAAAATACATTTTATATGTACTGAAAAGATTAAACTTACAAAAATCAAAAAGTACTTACATCCTTAACTTTAATTATGTTATTTGTACAACATCTACACTTTATAATCTCAGATTACTTTCCCTAAAGATGCTAACACTAGGAAGCCTTCCACACTGGTACTTTATATATGCTCACAGGAGGCCAAATAGTTTAATAAATTAAAAGAGAGGAGACTAAAATTCTGAGCACACAACAAGTGGAAAACCTTCTAATGCTACATTAAAGGTTCACAGATGAAAGATTTCTGGCTCAGCTGATCTGCTTCCTTTGTTTCTGTGACATACTAGCTGCACACCTCAAGGCATGTTACACACCCTATCTAGGTCTCAGTTTCTCCTTCAAAACCATCCTGATGTAGCACAGTGGTTACAGCACAGTGGTTAAGGGGCTAGGCTCTGGAGCTGGAACACTTGAGATTGAATCTTGCTCACTTTTCTAGTTCTGTGACCCTGAGCAAGTCACCTATCTGTGCCAGTCTTCTCATCTACATCAGGGATAACAGCAGCTACTTCATGTGGTTTCTGAACAGTGCCTGGCAGGTAGCAAATGACCATTAAAGGGTAGCTGTGATTATGATCACTGTCACTGTCTTCATCATGATAACTAGTATTAAGCACCATGCTAAACACTTTGATTACTTTATTTATCCCCAAGGAATCCTGTAACCTAAGTATTAAAAATTTCCACTCAAAAGAGAAAGTCAAAGTATACAACACTTGGCACATATTAAGTACTACTGAAGGTAGTCAAGTTTTTTTAAAAAGTTATAAGGTAAATAATCCAAAATTTAATAGAGCAGACTGGTTCATGTTATTATATCACAAAAACAAATTTAAGGACAAAATCAGAAAGTAACATATTGGTTTAAAAGAAACAAAAACCAACAACCACCAACAATTGTCATATATTAAGAACTTTGTTCTACATTAAGTATTATCCTGAATAATCATCCTACATTCTGATGAGAGAAATGAGATGCCTTTGAAAGAGCAGCAGCTATATTCCCCACTATAACAAAGGCTCCTGGAACAATAGTTCTTTACTATCATAGGATCAGGGATCCATTTCAATATGATGAAAGCTGTGGATCCTCTCTCCCCAGAGAAAAGAACATATATACAATATTTGGCACAAAACTTCAGCCAGGGTTTATGGGACCCAGGATGAGATTCTGCACAAAAGATCTAGGACCTTGTCCTTTTTATCTTAGTATCCTGTTTTATTCTTTAATATAACTACATATATTTTAAATAAACGAATCCACATTATTTCAGTTAATATTTCAATCCACATTACTTCATTATCAAATTAAGGAGGATTATGTGCAGCTACTATGTGTTCTAAACACATCAGCATGGTAAGCACAGCTACAATTTATTTAAATACACCAGAATAGTTAAGTGTCCATTCTGAAAGGGGCTAGTTTCATATCTCATTGCAAAATAATCTTTTGAAATAAGAAAAAAAAAAGAAACATGAAAGTGGTAAATGAATAAATACGACAGATAAAATTCACTTTTTTTGAGGAAGACATTAATACCAGTTTGTATAATTTTTGAACTTAATTTAAAATTGTGCATAAGGAATTAAGATGTAAGTAATAATAAATGGCACCCTTTATTGTCTTCCCTCATCCTAGAAAAAAGCCAAATAATAGTACATTTGTAAGTTCCATCTGTTATTTATTTTAAAATAAGAATACAATAAACTACAGTATTTAATCATACATATTAAATAGTAAGTATTAATGTGTATGATGGGGCTTCCCAGGTGGCAATAGTGGTAAAGAACCTGGCTGCCAATGTCCAAGATGTAAGAGACTTGGGTTCAATCCATTGGTCGGAAGATCCCCTGGAGAAGGAAATGGCAACCCACTTCACAGTTTTCTTGCCTGGAAAATCCCATGGACAGAGAAGCCTGGTGGGCTACGGTCCACAGGGTTGTAGAGTTGGGCATGACTGAAGCAACTTAACACAATGTCTATGATATGTGTTTCTACAAGGATTAAATTACAATCTAAAATCTTTTTGATCAATAATTATCAAAGAGCTTACCATTTGGGGGGTCTCGTCTTTTCTCTGTTAGGGAATAAATTGAAAGAATATTATTAGACATATGTAATACAAAAATCAACATAAAAAATTAACTCATCTAAATTCTTATTCTTATAAGTGGTTAATAAGAGTTTCTCTGAGGAACTGACATTTGGGCACCATTTGAATAAAGCAAGAGAGGGAACATATTCAAAGGCCCTCAGGAGAGAACAGCATGAAGGCAAAACCACACTACTGGACTGCAGTGAACCAAAGGAAGAATGGAAGGAGAGAAATCAGAAGGGAAACCAGGGAACTGGAGCATGTAGGGTCCCACAAGACATGGGTTAAGGAATATAGACTGCATTTTATATATGATAGGAAGCTCTTAAAAGGTTTTGAACAGAAGTGGCATGATCTAATCTATGTTTTTAAAAGTTCTGCCTGGTTATTATGTGGAAAAGAGAGAGTAAGGGGCATACAATGACAGCAGAGGGACAAGTGAGAGCATTAGGGAGTCCAGATGACAAACGACGGTGGCTTGGATTAGGGTGGCAGCAACAGAGGTGGTGAGAAACAGATTCAAGACATGTTTTTGAAGGTAGAGACAATGGGACTCACTGATAGAGTTTATGAAGAACCATTGTGAGCCAGGGTGACAAGGTAGAGCCAATGCCTTTTACTGGGACAGGGAAGACTAGCAGAGTAGGAGCAGGTCTAAATGGGGTTGGGGAGCCTGGATTAAGTGTTCTGTTCATACATGTAAGTTTGAAGGCTATTCTGACACACAACTGGAACACACAAGTCTGAAGGTCAGGAGTGAGGTCAAAGGGGGTAGATAAAATTTTGGGAGTCAGCAGCAAATAGTATTTAAAGCTATGGGACTGAATGAAAGCATAAAGCTAATGAAAACAGGATTGGGGGCAGGAGGAGAAGGGGACGACAGAGAATGAGATGGTTGGATGGCATCACTGACTCGATGGACATGGGTTTGGGTAAACTCCGGGAGTTGGTGATGGACAGGGAGGCCTGGCGTGCTGCAATTCATGGGGTCGCAAAGAGTCGGACACAACTGAGCGACTGAACTGAACTGAACTGAACTGAATGAAAACACCTATAGATGCCTAAGCACGGGGGCAGACAGAAATAACACTGAAAAACTATAGCCAACTAAGTAGGAGTAATACCAAGAGAACTGCTATTAACCTGTTGCATTCACACTTATACTCTTGCATTCATAGTAGGTTTGACACAATTTTCATTTCAAGAAAGTTCAAAAGTGGTTGAAGAATTTCCAACAAATACAATTTCCACAGATTATTGTAATATAAAATTTTCCAAAATCATATTTCCAAAATATTTCAAATTTTCCAAATACCATAAATAAAAATATAATATGTAGTTTCTAAACAGCCACAATTCTAAAATTAATAGGATTTAACTGAGGGACAATTTGAAAATCCTGGTAATGGGAAATACAAATGGATTACTCCATCTGGTGGTCTGATGAAGTAATTTTCTGAAACATTTGACATAAGCACATCCTGTGTCCATGAATGTCAAATCTCTAGTTTCCAAGATGATGTTACATTTGCATCCAGAGAGGAAATACTTCTTAAACTGGTGGTGACACAAACATGGAAATATGCTGAGATAATGTAAAGTTCAGAGTATAAGTTCTAAAAAGCAATTACTTAGAAATATAACACTATCCTGGCTTGAGAACCATTTTAAGAAAAAAAGAAACTTTGGTTGAACTAAAAATGAGAGTGAATGGTGTGAAGTATTTGCTAGAAATGTTAGCAGAACAGTGTTTAATCGTATCAGGGGACGTTTTTAGTATCACAGTACTAGTCATGCCATGGTTGGAGTACTACGTTCAAACCTGGACATCCTATTTGAAGCAGACCATTTTCTAAATGTGGATCATTTGAAGAAGATATAAAAATCTATAGTGCATTCAGAGCACAATATACAGGACAATGAGTCTATAAATTATATAATGTGAGGAATAACAAAATGGAAGTGGTTAAGCTAAAGAAGTGAAGGCCTAAGGAGGCCACAGTATATCGTTCCCAAATTAAAACTGGCTAATTATTTGTTGCTCCAAAAGTTGGTCCCCATGGATCTAAGTTAAAGAGAGGTGCGACTGAAGGCTGATTTAGCATGAAAAGGATGCCCAACGATGAAACAGCTGTCTCCCATGTGGGTTGCCATCTTTCTGCTTCTGAAACACTGAGTAAAAGCTTAGGAACTGTATAAACAGAGTTCCTGCACCAGGTGAAAGACACCTTTAGGTGACGTATCTATTTCAAAGTCAATTATTCCATATGGTAAGAAGTGTTTTAAACTCTTTTTTATATTGAAAATGTCACACAGTTTGACTAAAAGGAGTTCTAGGGAGCCTCTGGCCTGGCACCACAACACATCACTGAAATAGGAACTGAACCTCAAATTCTTCCACAGAATTAAATTCTTCCACAGCATGGAATCAAGTGGTCAACAACCCTGGCTCCAGAAAGAAGTGAAAAACAATAGGTGCCTGATAATTCTACTCACTCATCACAAAGAGGACATAAGATGACAGTGAGGCAACAACTCGGTTCATTTTATGTTCATTTTGTACATTACCTCCTTCTCGGAAACCCATGAAAAGAACAGTTAACATGTATAAAATGTAACACATGCCTTTACATTCCTGTCCTTTTTCACGACTTATTCCCTCTTACTGGTAAAGCACATCCTTGAATACAGTGATTTTCAAACTGGGGTAACGTATACTTGGACGTACAGAAAGACTTTTCAAGGAATATATGAGCACAGCTAGTTTCAAGGGGATCTATTTGCTGGTCGCATCTCCCATAAGCTATTTGTCCTACAAGTGCTAAGAAGATGATTCTGGAGAGGTTCACCTTTCCTCATCACCCTTCTCCCACTTCACAACAGGAATGCCTGGTATTTGACTACTGTTGAGTAGTTCTACATCAATGAATTTAAAGCTCTATATTATCCTGCATCATTCTCTAATGTCTTATATATATTAGTCTCATGCATTAAACTGTTTCTTATGATTTTATAAAATACAACATTAGGGACAAAACAGAGACAAAGCAATGTTTACAGACCTTGTTTGCAACTTTGCATATCTGCTTCTAGCCTTGCCTAAAGTCTTTGTTCACAAAATATAAAATACTTTTTAAAATGTAGGTTACAAATAATGAAATAAAAATGCAAACATTAAGAGTCAGTGTATGTTAAATATTATCAACAAAAAAGATTACTGGAGTTCTCTAAAAAAAAAAAAAAAAAATCAGCCCAATAAAAACAGTAGTTATTTAAAGGGAAAATTAGCAACCTGTTTTGTGTAAAGGGCCAGATAGTAATAATTACTTTAGGCTTTGTGCTTCATAGAGTCTTTGTCATAACTATCCAACTGTGTTGTGGGAGAAAATATAGTCAAGGACAATATGTAAACCAACAAGCACAGTTGTTTTTAATAAAACTTTGTTTACAAAAATAGATGGTAGAACAGATCTGTCCCGTAAGCCATAGCCAGCTCCTGTTTAAAGAAATTTTTTAGAAACGCTTACCAGATTTCCTTTGTCGTCGGCCCAACAAGTCTGTAACTGCTTTTCGGAATTTTTTTGCTTCTTCTTCATTGGCAAAATTAAGAGCAACTTGACAGGTCTGAAATATTTTCAACAAAAAAGGTTAACAACAAAACCCACAAATTTAGCTTTATTTAACAAAAAAGTTAATAACAAAAGTACATTTCTGAAGAAAGCAAGCTTCACTTTATTAGCACACAAGAACTTACTTTATCACTTGAATAACTTAAGAAGGCAAAAAGCATGGAGAAGGTAGAGTAAAAGACTACTATTATGTTACAGTAGACACTCAAATGTTAAACTGATACTTCATCTTCAATTAAAAGAAAAGAGTGAACAGAATTTGATCCTTCAATAGAGCTCTGTAAACATTTGGATTTGAAAAGGCAAACACTAGAAACACTGATCGAATGCAGATCAACTCTTTTTTATGATTTTATTTTGCAGCTTAATTACAGGTATTCATGTACATTATTAAAAGTGTGAGAACACACTGACATTATTATGGCATTTAGTCCAAACTTTTATATATGTACATATATTTACATACAATGAAGAAAAATGTGAAAAATAACAAAAGAAAGAAGAGAATACATTTTGAAAAGACAGATAAATCATCTAATCCAACCTTTTATTGTAGAAAATTTAGGAAATACAAATACGAAAACAAAGAATATTAAAGTCACTCATAATCTAGTCCTCCCTCAGACAACTCCTGTGAGTATATAGTACAAAAATCTTTCTAACATTGTCCCCCAGTATGCTGCTGCTATTGTCATTGTTTAGTTGCTAAGTTGTGTCTATCTCTTTTGTGACCCCACAGGCTGCCGCCCTCCAGGCTCCTCTGTCCATGGAATTTCCCAAACAAGAATACTGGAGTGGGTTGCTATTTCCTTCTCCAGGGGATCTGCCCAACCCAGGGACTGAACCCGCATCTCCTGCATTGCAGGTGGATTCTTTACCCCTGACCCACCAAAGAAGTCCTGTTCCCAGGGATAGGCAATAAATTTTTAAAATTGTTTCCCCTGTCTCGCTTTCCCTGGTGACTCAGACAGTAAAGAATCTGACTGCAATGCAGGAGAACTGGATTCAATCCCTGAGTCAGGAAGATCCCCTGGAGAAGGGAATGGCTCCCACTCCAGTATTCTTTCCTGGAGAATCCATGGACAGAGAGAAGCCTGTGGGGTTGCAAAGAGTTGGAGAGAAGTGAGCAACTAACACTACTGTATTTTAGTACTCTTTTAGGTCATGAACTATTCTTTCACAAAATAATTTGTATGGCAATATAATCTTCAATATCTAAAAGTTACCATGGATTAGGGGTTTCACTTTTTATAGACAGGAAAACTAAAATTCAGAGACTTAAACTATTTGTCCAAAATCACACAGACAGGTTAAAACTATATGCCCAAAGACACGAGAAGATGAAAAAGAAACCTCTTTTCTACATGCCAAATTACATTTACATTCCTCTCGGAAACCTTTTTATTCCCTTAAAATCTTAGCTGTTGCTTCCTATTAAGACATAGTATCTGTGACTAGGCTTTTAAAAGTAAAATAATTCCTTATATTTTATACAATGGGTTTACACAAAAAGCACATACTTTCCACAGACAAATGTAAATGCAATTACACTAAACAGGGAAATAGAGGAAATATGACTTACATCTCCAGCAAAGGTATGAAAATATCCTCTAGGACTATTATATACAAAGTTATTGTATAGCTCTTGTTCCCACAATAGTTTCCCATCCTGGAAAAAAATAAAAGTTGAAAAGAGTTACCAATAAGAAAACCTCTAGGAATAAAAAAAAAAAGGAACAAAAACAAAGCAGATGACTCATATTAGGGCACTGTTTATATTAATAGCTTTTACATACAGACCACACGTATGTACACTACATAAATATCACATAATTTAGTAATGAAACAGTAAATATTGGATAATGTTTCTTTCATTAAAATTACATACCAAGTGAGTTGAACTCAGTATGCTAAGATACAATCTTATTAGCCAAGCATTTGCAAATATATACTTGGTCAAATACATAACTAGAACAATTACTAGATCATCAATGTTAGAAGTAGTAAGATTCTTTTGTACGTGCACTGATTATCAAAGCATAGTTCTACCAGCAGTATTTAGAGTGTACACTATCAAATGTTACTGGATTTCATTTTCTTTTCCTCACTTCTGTAGATGTTGAGAGGGTCAAATATACCTTCTCTTTACTGTTCATTAACAATCTTTGAATTTCTAACTTTTGCAGAGTGGTCTCCTAATTAACTGATTTATTATTAACAAATTATTATTAATTAATTCTCCAAAATTAATCCTGATTGATTAATTCTCCAAAAGAATTGATGCTTTTGAATTGTGGTGTTGGAGATGACTCTTCAGAGTCCAATGGACAGCAAGGAGAACAAACCAGTCAATCCTAAAGGAAATCAGTCCTGAATATTCATTGGAAGGACTGATGCTGAAGCTCCAACACTTTGGCCACCTAATGAGAAGAACTGACTCACTGGAAAAGACCTCGATGCTAGGAAAGATTGAAGGCAGGAGGAGAAGGGGACGACAAAGGATGAGATGGTTGGATGGCAACACCAACTTGACAGACATGAGTTTGAGCAAGCTCCAGGAGTTGGTGATGGACAGGAAAGCATGGCGTGCTACAGCCCATGGGGTCACAAAAGAGTCAGACACGACTGACCAACTGAACTAAACTCCTAATTAAACATTGGTGTAAGTACTATCAATCATTAGCAGAAAGAGAATGATGATTAAAGTGTACAAGGTTAAACTATGGTTAAGGGATCCATGAGTGACTGTCATATTGATAGCTCTAGTACAAGAAATATAATTAACCTTAATACCAAATGTGGCTAATTGTAAGTATTTAGCAATGGTTATCTCTAATTGCAGATGACTGGTTAGGGAAATATAATCACAGCCTTATTCTGAAATGCAAGGTTCCACCTAGACCACCAACTCAAAAATATTTTAAAACGCTTTAAAATATTTTAAAATATACACACATTATGGGGCTTCCCTCATAGCTCAGTCGGTAAAGAATCAGCCTGCAATGCAGGAGACCTGGGTTCAATTCCTGGGTCGGGAAGATCCCCTGGAGAAAGAAATGGCAACCCACTCCAGTATTCTTGCCTGGAGAATTCCATGGACAGAGGGGCCTGATGGTCTGCAGTCCATGGGGTCACACAGAGTTGGACATGACTTAGCGACTAAACTACCACCACACACATTATGACCTTTATAATAGAATCCCCTTTTTCTCAGTGGAGTTTTATGTATATCTGCTTTCTAAATAGTGTTTCTCCCTGCTGATGAGAAATATATCAAAGGACTTAGGAGTGTCTTTTAAACTATGCATGTGTTCCCCACCTCCCAGAATCACTGCCATGGTTAAACCCCTGTTAGTAACAGGAGTACACCACATCTCTCAGCTATCTCGAAGTATGTGAAATGGGTGTTACAAATTACTAATTTACAAAGGGCAGTGACTTAAACTTACTTACTCTCAGGGAAATACTCTGCAACAGACCCAGATGGTCATCACCCTTTACAAATAAATAAGCTGAAGCCCAGAAAAGTAAAGCAGTTTGATTACACCCTACTTAATCGTTACGTACTGTCCAGGAATTCAAAGTTAGTTTTATTTTTTTTGTAACTACAACCCTATTATACTTATTGCCACACATAAATATTAAGTAACAAGGCTTACCCACAGAAAAGATTTTAAAAGATAAACAGAGACTTCATCTCAGCAAAAAGATGATTTTTACAGTGACTATCCAAGATGAGTTCCTGACAAAAGGCATCCAGTCTAAGACAAGGTGGATTTACACCTGAGACAGAGGGGTACAAAGCTGGGAAAATCTGAATATACCTATGCTGAGAAACAACATAAAACAGGCAGCAAATACATTATTATAGATATTGTATAATACTTTAAATCCAGGCTGCAGTAAGTAAGAACACACCAAGCTAAGATACACTTTTGTAGTTCCCTGCAAGAACTATATATGCTAGTCTGTGATGGACAGGATGGAATAAAAAGAGTATCATTAGAAAAGGAGAGAATGTGGGAAAAGTCCAGATCCAAAAGAATAAAAACAGACAAACCAACAAAACCTTTAGTGTGTGGATAGATAAAATGGGGAACTATTCACATTTGGGTTAGGGTTTACTGCCAATTTGATCACAATGCCCATGCTTCAATATCTCAAACCAAGCTTCATTCTTCTAATATTAAGTATAATTTAAATATTACATAAAGGATAAACAAATCTATACTAAATTACAATTGAGGTAGAAAACCTAATCATCTACACTTTAAGTGAGGGCAAAACAAGACTCACCTTGATATCAAATATCCTTAAAAAATAAGATCTCTGTGGATTGTCCTTAACAAGACAAGCAACACCACTGCACTTCTTTGACCACATACAGTTCCGATCTGCTGCATACAACTGTACCACTGCTGAAGACATGGTCTGCAAAACATCAAATTTATAGCCATTAGATTCAAAATTACACTATGATAACCGAGACCCTACTAACACCTTGACTGTAATCTCACAAGAGACACCGAACCAGAACCCCCTGCCAACCTACTCCTAAATTCTGGACCCGAAGAAACAAAAATGTAATAAACATTTATCATTATTTTAAGCTACTTTTTGAACTAATTTCTTATGTAGTAACACATAACTAATACAATAACTATACTAAAAATAATTATTTAAAGTTAATATGCCTTGAGGCTTAACATGTATAAGGAATGCGCTAATAAGCACTTTTAAATATAACTCAATTTTTATTACTATTAAACCTTCATTTTATGCTTAAGAAACCCAAGGTTAAAGAGGATAATTTGCCCAGTATCACACAGTTCAGTAGCAGAACTGAAATTCTAATCCAGGCAATTTCTAACTTCAGATCCTGTATTCTTACTCCCAGTACTATATACTGTTTTCCAATAAAATGAAGTGTAAGTGAAAGTTGCTCAATCATGCCCAACTCTTTGCGACCCCTGGACTATACAACACATGGAATTCTCCAAGCCAGAATACTGGAGTGGGTAATCTTTCCCTTCTTCAGGGGATCTGCCCAACCCAGGGATCAAACCCAGATCTCCCGCAACTGCAGACGGATTCTTTACTAGCCGAGCCACCAGGGAAGCCCATAAAATGAAAAAAGTAGTAGCTATTAGTAAAGTCTGACTTCCATAAAATAGCTAACCATAAAATAGTTAACCCCTTAAATATAGGTACTAAGTCAAATCTAAAAGCAAGATTTATTCTTATTAATTACAGTGCTGGAAACTTTGAACATACATTGAAAGATGAATTCTAACATCTCCTTTTTTAAAGATGGTAAAACTGAGGGAAAAAAAGATTTTAAGTGAAGTGCACCTGGCCATACTGCTTGAAAGCTATAATGAAGATATAGAAATGATCTGAGTGACTATAGTCCCAATTCTCCCATTACCCTTTTAGATGCACAGGAAAGGAGTTAATTCATTGTGTGCAATGGATACCCTAGAACATACATTAGGGTTTTGTAGGTGCCACCTCCCTCATGACTATATCACAACACAATTGAAACTTTCATTTAATTCAATCTAACATGGAACTATTCAATCCCAATTTTTGTAAGAGTAATACACCCATTTATGGGTAAGCACTTATAAATCCTCTGAAAACAAAAATTTTTTCTGATCCAGAAATCTTACTCCTAAACTAGAAATTAAGGAAATAATGTAAAATAAAACTAAAATTGTATTTTTAATATAAATAAGAAACAAAATATTTATATAAATATAAATTATGTTTTAAAAACAGAAGACATTTAAATAACCACAAATAGGAGAGAATTATGATTTGGTACATCAGTTCAATGAATAATAGGCACTGTGATAAAAAGACAGACTACATCAAGATTTAGAGATGAAACTGTTTTAGGTTACTTAACTACGCCTGGGGAATGCCTTCTCTTGATAAGAGAATTCCAAAGACCTATTAATAAACTTAGAAATCAGTGTTCTGCTAGAGATCAAAATTTCAGAAAGACTTTCCCAGGTAACAGTGATTGATGTTTTTAACTTTTGCAGACCAAACAAATTCATCTTTATATTTCAAAGCAGCAGGAAAAATTCCACAAGAGCCAGTTGAAAAATTATGAAGACAGCTCAGAAACTAGGACACGGGGTTTTAAAAAAGTAGACTGAAGAATGTGGGTGTGCCCTTGGCCTGCTTAGAACATACCAGTGAGCTCTAAGTGTACAGTCTTAACATGACACCTTCACAGGCATCTTGACCTTAAACTCCTAGCATTGAAAATATCAGAAAAATAGATTTTGTATCTATTAACCAAAGATGTTAAAGATCAAGTTGAAAACTTAAAAAATCAGATAAGAAAACTTGTTTTCCAAGGAAAATTCATATAAATTACAGCTCTTTTAATATGGTGCTGTAAAAATGTGGTTATTTCTAAAAAGAAAAACAATTAGGAATCTAGATACCAAGAAAAAGTCCTAAGAAGCTTCTGACTTTATTTTTTAACTAGAAAACAAGAAGTTACAGCTTGCAAAAGAAAAAAAAAGATGTATTATTGTATTATTAAAGAGTTTGAAATTCCATTATGGAAATTCCCTTGTCAAAGGAACAAACATTAACAGTGCAAAACACTGTCTGGATGTATATATGGACTTAATAACAATCACAAATACCCCCAAATCTCATTTAAACATTTACGTAAACGTAAAACAAAATCTTAAAACATCAGCTTTTAAGATATAAAGATCTGGGAAACAATTTTATAATTCTCTACACAAGTATGGTTGGCATTATAAACCTTAGTCTAAAACAATTTATAAAATTTTAATACTAAAGAATGCAACTAATAAGCAATTTTCAGTAATACAATTTTTAAAATTTGGTACAATGTTACTGTCAGTCTAAGTGTGCCTATTTCATTCCTTCTTAAACTGTCAAAGTCTGAAAACTATATATTACAGCACCTTATAAAAGCCTTTTCTGATTAACTCAATAATTATAAAGACTAACATAACATTTAATATACAAATGCCAGAAATAATAAAAACAGTGACTATCCCTAAAACTCTAGATTGACAGTGGCTTAATTAAGTTTTTAAAAACATTCCTTCCATTCTTTTAAAGTAATTACAGCTAATCAACTCAACTACTTCTTGTCTTTCATAATCAAGAAGGTATTCTTGAAAAACAACCTAAGGACAAGTGCTTAGGAAAGGAAATCAGGCTGTTTCTTAAGCTCAATAATGTTAGGGTGAAAATTTGTTAATAATTAAAAGAAAAAAAAAGTACTATATCCACTTTCGTAGAAACAGAACCTGACCTAGCTCACGCACTGCTGACATGTTAGTGCTGAGTTATTCCAACAGCTCATCAGTCCTCAGAACGTCCACTGTCGTGGACAGAAATAAAACAGAGGATGAATTCTGGGATGGGAATCCTCTACCACTGTCCTTCAGCAGGGCACTTCCACCTCTCTGGGGTTGACTGCAACAGCCAAGAAGCATTTCCCGGATTCTCTAGGTTGAAATGATTGCTTTTCCTTCATGTTTCTAGAAACACATGTGTATCCTGTGTATCCTGTATAATTCCAAAGAATAGCAAGGAGAGATAAGAAAGCCTTCCTCAGCGATCAATGGAAAGAAGTAGAGAAAAACAACAGATTGGGAAAGACTCGAGATCTCTTCAAGAAAATTAGAGATACCAAAGGAACATTTCATGCAAAGATAGGCTCGATAAAGGACAGAAATGGTATGGACCTAACATAAGCAGAAGATATTAAGAAGAGGTGGCAAGAATACACAGAAGAACTGTACAAAAAAGATCTTCACGACCCAGATAATCATGATGGTGTGATCACTCACCTAGAGCCAGACATCCTGGAATGTGAAGTCAAGTGGGCCTTAGAAAGCATCAGTACGAACAAAGCTAGTGGAGGTGATGGAATTCCAGTTAAGCTATTGCAAATCCCGAAAGATGATGCTGTGAAAGTGCTGCACTCGATATGCCAGCAAATTTGGAAAACTCAGCAGTGGCCACAGGACTGGAAAAGTCCAGTTTTCGTTCCAATCCCAAAGAAAGGCAATGCCAAAGAATGCTCAAACTACCGCACAATTGCACTCATCTCACATGCTAGTAAAGTAATGCTCAAAATTCTCCAAGCCAGGCTTCAGCAATACATGAACCGTGAACTTCCAGATGTTCAAGCTGGTTTTAGAAAACAGAGATCAAATTGCCAATATCCGCTGGATCATTGAAAAAGCAAGAGAGTTCCAGAAAAACATCTATTTCTGCTTTATTGACTATGCCAAAACCTTTGACTGTGTGGATCACAATAAACTGTGGAAAATTCTGAAAGAGATGGGAATACCAGACCATCTGACCTGTCTCTTGAGAAACCTGTATGCAGGTCAGGAAGCAACAGTTACAACTGGACATGGAACAACAGACTGGTTCTGAATAGGAAACGGAGTACATCAAGGCTGTATATTGTCACACTGCTTATTTAACTTCTATGCAGAGTACATCATGAGAAACGCTGGGCTGGAAGAAACACAAGTTGGAATCAAGATTGCCAGAGTATCAATAACTTCAGACATGCAGACGACATCACCCTTATGGCAGAAAGTGAAGAACTAAAGAGCATCTTGATGAAAGTGAAAGAAGAGAGTGAAAAAGTTGGCTTGAAGCTCAACGTTCAGAAAACTAAGATCATGGCATCTGGTCCCATCACTTCATGGGAAATAGATGGGGAAACAGTGGAAACAGTGTCAGACTTTATTTTTGGGGGGCTCCAAAATCACTGCTGATGATGACTGCAGCCATGAAATTAAAAGACGATTACTCCTTGGAAGGAGGGTTATGGCCAACCTAGATAGCATATTTAAAAGCAGAGACATTACTTTGCCAACAAAAGTCCGTCTTGTTAAGGCTATGGTTTTTCCAGTGGTCATGTATGGATATGCGAGTTGGATGGTGAAGAAAGCTGAGCGCTGAAGAATTGATGCTTTTGAACTGTGGTGTTGGAGAAGACTCCTGAGAGTCCCTTGGACAGCAAGGGGATCCAATCAATCCATCCTAAAGGAGATCAGTCCTGGGTGTTCATTGGTAGGACGGATGTTGAAGCTGAAACTCCAATACTTTGGCCACCTCATGCGAAGAGTTGACTCATTGGAAAAGACCCTAATGCTGGGTAGGATTGGGGGCAAGAGGAGAAGGGGACGACAGAGGATGAGATGGTTGGATGGCATCACTGACTCGATGGACATGGGTTTGGGTAGACTCCGGGAGTTGGTGATGGACAGGGAGGCCTGGCGTGCTGCAATTCATGGGGTCACAAAGAGTCGAACACGACTGAGCAACTGAACTGAACTGATCCTGTATAAAATCTTGTCACGTCACACATCTTATTCTAAAATAGAATAGTTTTCTAAATTGACTTATTAGTAGACTGTAATTACCTTAAGTACCTAAAAGTTTTATAAGTCTATATTCTAGACTTTGCCCCAAGTAAGCAAACACATGCTAAATTAAAAATTGCATAGTTTGATTTTGATAATGATACTATGATAATGCAAAGAGATTGACCTTTTTTTAGGATACACATCCTGAAATATTTGGGGCATCATATTAGCAACTTATTCTCCAGTAATTCAGAAAATAGGGTTAGGGTTAGGGTTATAGAGGAAACCATGGTAAAATATTATAAACATTTGACAAACATGTTTGAAGGGTATACAGAATTCTCTGTACTGCATTTACAACTTGTCTGTAAGTATGAAATTATCTTGAAATAGAAAAAGTTTAAAGCACAAATGATTCAAAACACGGGTGGTATTGTTTATCCCCTTCCACAGTCTGGACAGTCTTAGGAAGCAGGCTTTCTTCTCTGAGTCAGTGCTACACCCCCCCCCACACACACTAGCCACTGCACCGACCCAAGACTAAGGAAACCACCACTTCTTCCGAGCACCTCTATGTTAATACTTTGTTAAAAGGGGTTTCATCTTGAATAAGACTCAAATCACACTATCGGAACCACATTATATAACAGGTCAGAATAAGAATTTTAAGTAAAGAAAACAGACATTTCTTTATTATAGAATTAGCTGACAGGGAAAAGACTGAAAAATATCAAGACTTACAGATCCTTGCTTGACAACCAACTGTCTACAATAAGTACTTAATAACTGTCTACAATGATTATTGTTTTAGTAATGAAAAAAATACAATGGTATTAAATAAAAAAATTTCAGACATTTTCAATGAACATTAAAAATAAACTGTGAAAAAAGAAATCATTTGACTGAATAAGTAAGTCTTTTCTGCAATCACAATGGCCTAGATTACTAGTCACAACATTGCAGTTTTTTTGTGCATGTGTAGCCCCAAGTTCCTAAAAGCTAACTTGCGAAAATCAATCCTAAGTTTTCTTATTACATAAAAGCTAAGCTTTAAATATGTTCTTAGATACTCTGATGACATATTTATATGAAATACCCATTATTATCCTGAACATGAAGTTTTAATATGAAACATAAATGGAATTTTAAAAGTTAAGAAAGATAAGGAGTTTGGTTGTTTCTCCATTTAAAAAAATTAACTATAAAAATTTGAATTCTTATAATTAATTATATAGTGATCTCAAAGAGCAATTTCCTAAATAATTAACTTATAACACACTTTTGTTCCATGGTAACCTAACAGCCCAATACAGAAACCACCCATCTGAAAAACAGACGAGATTAGTAAGTGGTCAGTACCAGTAAAAATCATCTAGAAAAAGAAAGCACAAATAATTCATTTCGGAAAGAAATTTTTATCACCTGATAATTCCACAATGAGAAATAACCAAAAAAAAAAAGAATAGAGAAAGGAAGAGATTAAAAAAGCATACACCCAAAACGGAAGGCTCCGTAATTAAAAAAAAAAAAAACAAACGCTGAGGACTGGAAGAGGAGGAATATAAAAGCACTAACAAACAGAATCTCAATAGTGAAGAAAAATGGAGCCAGATTAAAAAGATCTATTGCCTTAGGACGAGGAACGAGTAGTCTTTAAGGTCTTACTAGCTATTTAAGAAAACTGGTCCTGGATGTATTCATTCATCAAATGTTTAATGAGCACCTGTTAGGTTGGTGCAAACATGATAGCAGTTTTGGACCGTGAATTTTAAATCATTATAACTAGGCTCAAACACATCTTTATTAATCAAAATAGAAACCATTACAATCAACACATTTTCTCCAACAGGAAATGTTTATTTATTCCTGTGCATAAAAATCCGTGCTTTAGGATTCACCAAACTCTTGCAAAGCATTTTCTGCATCCTGCTGGTTGTGGAAGCTTTTTCCCTGCAAAAAATTGTTGAGATGCTGGAAGAAGAGGGATTTGTTAAGTGAGAGGTCAGATGAATATGGGGCCTCCCTGGTAGCTCAGTTGGTAAAGAATCCACCTACAATGCAGGAGACCCAGTTCGATTCCTGGGTTGGGAAGATCTGCTGAAGAAGGGATAGGCTACCCACTCCAGTATTCTTGGACTTCCCTTGTGGCTCAGCTGGTAAAGAATCCGCCTGCAATGCGGGAGACCTGGGTTCGATCCCTGGGTTGGGAAGATTCCCTGGAGAAGGGAAAGGCTACCCAATCCAGTATTCAGGCCTGGAGAAGTCCAAGGACTGTATAGTCCATAGGGTCCCAAAGAGTTGGACATGACTGAGAGACTTTCACTCACTCACTCAGATGAACACGGTGGATGAAGAGGAACTTCGTGGCCCAATTTAACTTTTGAAACACTGGTTGTGCAACATGCAGTTGGGCACTGTCCTGGAGAAGAATTTGGCCCTTTCTGTTAACCAATGCCAGCTGCAGGCCTTGCAGATTTTGGTGCATCTCATCGATTTGCTGAGCATACTTCTCAGATGTAATGGTTTCGAGAGGATTCAGAAAGCTGTAGTGGCTCAGAACGGCAGCAGGCCACCAGTGATGGTGACCTTTTTCTGGTGTAAGTTTGGCTTTGCAAAGTGCTTTGCAGCTTCTTCTCAGTCCAACCACTGAGCTGGTCATTGTTGGTTGTTGTATAAATCCATTTTTCAATGCATGTCACAATCGAATCGAGAGATGGTTCAGTGTTGCTGCACATAAAAAGATGACGCTTCAAAATGACAAGTTTTTGATTTGTGGTCAGCTCATAGGTACCCACTTATTGAGCTTTTTAACCTTTGCAATTTGCTTCAAATGTCAAACAACCATAGAATGGTGGACACTGAGTTCTTCAGCAACTTCTCATGGGAGTTTTAAGAGGAACAGCTTCGATGATTGTCTCAAGTGGTCACTGTCAACTTCTGATGGCCAGCCATTATGCTCATCTTCAAGGCTCTCATCTCCTTTGCAAAATGTCTTGAACCACCACCACACTATATGTTCGTTAGCAGTTTCTGGGCCAAATGCATTGTTGATATTGTGAGTTGTCTCCACTGCTTTATGACCCATTTTGAACCTGAATAAGAAAATCGCTCTAATTTGCTTTTTATCTAACATCATTTCCATAGTCTAAAATAAATATAAACTGCAAACAGTAAGTCATTAGCAAAAAAACAAAGTGAGAAATGCACATTAAAATGATGTATAATATAACCACATTTAAGAATGTATTCCAATATCAAAGGCAAATTTCAACAATGCAAAAAAAAATTGTACCAATCTAATATGAACACAGGCTTGTGATAAATGGGGGTGGGGTGGGAATAAAACGGGTGTTGAACACAAACATGAATTAGACTCAGTACTCATGAAACATAAGTTCTAATGGGCAGGCACATATTAGTAACTATTACAAATGCTATAAAGGAAAAATCCAGTATGCAAGGAAAGTGTAAAAGCTACCTAGCATGAAAAGGTTTCCCTGAAGTGACACTGTACTTGAAGGGTGAAAAGGGCTAAGTCAGGTGAGCAAAGAGTTTGCGGTTAAGCAGTAAGGAAGCAGCACCCTAGGTAGACACAGCAACAAAGACCCTACCGTGGGAAGTGCTAGCGGAATTTTAGAAGCTGCGTGGGGTGGGAGATAAGAGAGTGATGTGGCATGAAGTTACAGACAATACTGAAACAACATCAAACATCCCTCTCTCTGGTTGAGAGAGATATCTTCAAAGATATACAGTTTGTAGATATGGTACAGTGGGTTAATCGTTCCTCTACTGGCCCTGGATGCCCCTCAGTATCCAAGTTCTTTTATCAATATATACACTCTCCTTCCCCCAGTGACCCTAGGGGAGGGTCATGTGACTTGCTTTATTTACTTATTTACTGGTTGCAACAAAGGTCTGTCTAGTCAAAGCTATGGTTTTTCTGGTAGTCATGTATGGATGTGAGAGTTGGACTATAAAGAAAGCTGAGTGCCGAAGAATTGATGCTTCTGAACTGTGCTGCTGGAAAAGCTCTTGAGAGTCCCTTGGACAGCAAGGAGATCCAACCAGTCCATCCTAAAGGAAATCAGCCCTGAATATACACCGGAAGGACTGATGCTGAAGCTGAAACTCCAATATTTTGGCCACCTGATGCAAAGAACTGACTCATTGGAAAAGACTCTGATAGCTGGGAAAGATTGAAGGCAGGAGGAGAAGGGGACGACAAGAGGATGAGATGGTTGGATGGCATCACCGACTCAATGAACGTGAGTTTGCGTAAATTCTGGGAGTTGGTGATAAACAGGGAGGCCTGGTGTGCTGCAGTCCGTGGGGTCGCAAAGAGCTGGACGCAACTGAACTGAACTGAGGTCTTTGTTGCTGTGCTTTCTCTAGTTGTGGAGAGTCAGGGCTACTCTTTGTAGCAGCACATGGACTTTTCATCACAGTGGCTTCTCTTGTTGCAGAGGACAGACTCTGGGTGCACAGGCTCAGAAGTTGTGGCATATGGGCTTAGCTGCCCTGTGGCATGTGGGATCTTTCCAGACCAGGGATCGAACCCATGTACCCTACACTGATAAGCAGACACTCATCCACAGTACCACCAGGGAAGTCCTCTATGACTTGCTTTAACCAATAAGACTTCAGCAAAGTACAGCTTGAAAAGCCTTGCACACTGTGGCTTGCCCTCAAACCTAGGTGAAAGATCACATGGAGAACATGCCCTCCAGCATGTTCCTGCCTTTGCTGATGAGCCCAGTTCCCAGCAGACCTGCTAGATGAATGCTACTGCATGAGTGAGCTTAGGCAACAGGAGCAGACTAAACACCCAGCCAATATTTAGAATTGTGAAAAAATAAATTGATACTGCTTTTTTAGAACATTTTTATTTATCTATTTTTAGCTGTGCTGGGTCTCTGTTGTTGCATGGGCTTTTCTCTGGTTGCGGCAAGTGGGGACTACTCTCTAGTTGTAGTGTGCAGGCTTCTCAGCGGTGGCTTCTCTCGTTGTGGGGCACAGACTCCAGAGCATTCAGACTTCATGTTTATTGCAGCACATGGGCTCGTAGTTGAGGCTCATGGGCTCTAGAGCACAGGTTGAATAGTTGTGGCGCACAGGCTTAGTTGCTCTGCGGCATGTGGGATCTTTCCAGAACAGGGATCAAACTCATGTTTCCTGCACTGGCAGGTGGATTCTGTAGCACTGAGCCAACAGGGAAGCCCTGATATCTCTTTAAATCACAAAAACCTTAGGTGGTATTTGTAGCAATAGCTACCAGATGCAGGGTACTTTTTTTAAGATATTAATACTAAAAAGCATGACATGTAATCCTGGAGAAGGAAAAGGCAACCCACTCCAGTATTCTTGCCTGGAGAATCCCACAATCCCAAGCCTGGTGGGCTACTGTTCATGGAGTCATAAAGAGTTGGACACGACTGAGTGACTAAGCACATCGACATATAATAGGTTAACTGTAGCTCCTTTCTCCATTCCATTTCTATTGGCCCTGTGTTTAAAATTATCAGCAAAATTATCGAAAATTATCTATAAATTATAAGCGGTTTAGAGCTCACTCTCATTACCAGTACACTCTGTTTTTTCAAACCATTTAAAAAATCACGTTATAAATAAAAGCCTTACTAAAAGATACAGGCTGTACAACAAAGGAAGCTCACTCACTAAACCACTCATAGCCACACATCGTCTCACATGGTGCCTGTGATTTAAACTCATACATACACTGTAAACTATATGGCACAGATCTTCAGCATTACCTGCAAACAATCAAAATTACAGACGCTAGAATTACAAATGGCAAGGCCTGCTGTACTCTTTTCTATTTTGAAGATAATTATAGGTAAAGGCTCTGAGAGGAATACTGATCTCATTACAGACTGGGTCATCTCACACTGGCAGGTAAGGACTCTGTTAAAAGTGTCAGCACATAGGTATGGCTTGCTCTCTTCTACCTCTCCCTTTCTTGCAGCTTATGTGGACTTCCTTAAAAGTTGCTCTTTTTCCTCTTCTGTTGCCTTTTCTCTTTGTCTGCTTCTCTCTTACCAGGTCAGTTGGATTACAGTAAAACCTGAAGCTCAGGTTTGGGTTTTCTGGGAACGAAGGTGGGATGCTCACCTCAGTTAACCAAAGTTTAACGTTACTAGCTGAAACCCAAGCACTTTAATGACAAACAAACTAATATGTGTGTGTGTGTGTACAGTTTCTACTACCACTTTCCTTTGCAAATAACAGTTCTGGATGAGAGATTAGAAAGGTAGGCATTCTGGTCACTGATAGGATTGGGTATTCCTGAATCTTAGAGCCAAATTATCACCTGATACCATTTCACCATAAATTTATCAAGCATATAACCCAACCCTCTCATTTTATAGATGAGGTCAGCTTGTTTGCCAAAGGTCATATATTGGTCAGCTCTGGATAAATTTATTGTCTGTTTCACTACACACGATACCCATGGATTCATCCCAGTTCCTATATTGTCATATTTTTACATTATCCCATCTAAATGATTCTATAAGAAACATATACCCGTAATATAATTTAATTCCTCTACGGATCCCATTTGGTTTAAGATTTTTACCTTACTCTTGGGGAGGGAAGGGAGAGGATGGAGACGGTGAAGGTAGTGGAAAACAGAAGATTGCTAGTGCATGAGAGAAAAGGATTTTTATGAAAAGAGAAAATTCAACCAGATACATGTTCTATGCTCTAAGGAGTCAGGCAGATTTACCAGAAGTCAGTTAAGTTTCAGATCCTTTACTTTGAGAAGCCCCTTATTTTCCTCTGAAGACACAGGAAGTAGCAGCAACGCCACTCTCATTCCTAGGGGATCCTCTCCAGCTACTCCTTGAAGGTGATCTCAGTATATTTAACCCAAGGATGCCTTATCTCAATGTTTGTCCAGCCCCAGAAATGACCAGTCCCTTCTGGACCACATGATCCACCCAGACCCAATCTTAAACTCCGAGGAAAAGGATCTGAATAGATGCTGTCTAGCTCCCTGCTAGGGGTGGAATACTATGACCAAACTTCATGGACATTTCTGGGGGAGGGGTCAGTGGTCCAGCCACCTGAGATCAGAAAGGTGTTGTCACAAGGCAAGAAGCACCCTCTAAGCAAAGTGAAGAAAAGTAGAGATGTGCTATTATCAATAACTGTATTCAAAAAATTTCTTTCAGCTTTACACCTATCAATAATAGGAAACAATAAATTCTGATCAAACCTACTACATACTAAGCAGGAGTTTTTTCTGTCAAGTTACCAGGCAGTTAATATTCTAGGCTTTGTGGGCCATTCAGTCTCTTTCAACTCTACACTGTAGTGTGTAAACCCAGCTACAGGTAATTTGGAGGTGCTTGTGTAACTTTATTTACAAACTCAAGTAGGCGGGATTTGGTATGAAGGCCATAGCTTGCCAAGGCTTGGACAAGAGGAAAGTTTCTCTCCACAGAAAATATAAAATTGTTGTCATGTACATAGGTCATCCCTGCTTATTTAACTTATATGCAGAGTACATTATGAGAAACGCTGGGCTGGAGGAAGCACAAGCTGGAATCAAGAATGCCGGGAGAAATATCAATAACCTCAGATAAGCAGATGACACCACCCTTATGGCAGAAAGTGAAGAAGAACTAAAGAGCCTCTTGATGAAAGTGAAAGAGAGTGAAAAAGTTTGCTTAAAGCTCAACATTCAGAAAACTAAGATCATGGCATATGGTCCCATCACTTCATGGCAAATAGATGGGGAAACAGTGGAAACAGTGGCTGACTTTATTTTGGGGGGCTCCAAAATCACTGCAGATGGTGAATGCAGCCATGAAATTAAAAGACGCTTACTCCTTGGAAGGAAAGTTATGACCAACTTAGAGAGCATATTAAAAAGCAGAGACATTAATTGGTCAACAAAGGTCCATCCAGTCAAGGCTATGGTTTTTCCAGTGGTCATGTATGGATGTGAGTGTTGGACTATAAAGAAAGCTGAGCACCAAAGAATTGATGCTTTTGAACTGTGGTGTTGCAGAAGACTCTTGAGAGTCCTTTGGACTGCAAGAAGATCCAACCAGTCCATCCTAAAGGAGATCAGTCCTGGGTGTTCATTGGAAGGACTGATGTTGAAGCTGAAACTCTGCAACTTTGGCCACCTGATGCGAAGCGCTGATTCACTAGAGAAGATCCTAATGCTGGGAAAGATTGGGAGCAGGAGGAGAAGGGAACGACAGAGGATGAGATGGTTGGATGGCATCATCGACTCAATGACCATGGGTTTGGGTGGACTCCGGGAGTTGGTGACGGACAGGGAGGCCTGGCGTGCTGCGGTTCATGGGGTCGCAAAGAGTCAGACATGACTGAGAGACTGAACTGAACATAGGTGATTGACAATATGTGATCAAAAACCACAGATAAAAAATATTAAGGAAGTGTATCACTCAATAATAGCAGAAATTACAATAGTAAGAATCTATTTTTCTGTATTTTGTAATCTTTATGGTATTTCTCATTTGTTGTGATCCTTTTCTACTTCTGTATTTAGATTTTAGACCCTTTTTCTTAAAGACAGCGTCTCTAAACTGTACAAGCTTCAGGCCACAAGACCTGGATCAGCCTTACTTGGGGTGAGAAAATGATGCATCGATTAAAGCAACAAAATTCTGAATCCAAAAAAATGAACTATCTAAACTAATATATTCCTTTTGCCAAATCAAACTTAACAGTTACTTTTTACATACAATGATCTTACCCACAAAGAAAACTGTCACTGAGCAACTTCCAAAATACTACTGAATGAAACAGACTGAAAAGGCCAATAGTTATGTGTTTGGTGAGGGGGACAGGGTCAGGAGGGAGGGGGCTCCTTTATAACCAGTTTTTCATATTATATTCTTTGTTGTTGTTCAGTCACTAAGGCATGCCCAACTCTTTGTGACCTCATGGATTGTAGCACACCAGGCTCCTCTGTCCTCCAAAATCTCCCAAGTTTGCTCAAATTCATGCCCACTGGGTCAGTGATGCTATCTAATCATCTCATCCTCTGCTGCCCCTTTCTCCTTCGACCTTCAATCTTTCCCAGCATCAGGGTCTTTTTCAGAGTCAGCTCTTTGCATCAGGTGGCTAAAGTATTTGACTCTGGATCAAACCCAGGCCCCCTGCATTGGGAACTTGGGAGTCTTAGCCACTGGACCACCAGGGAAGTCCCATAACATTCTTAATAGATGATTAAATAGCATCTGCTTGAATGCCTGCTGTAACAGGGAAGCTCACAACTTAAGGGAAGAACTTTCTCATCATTAAGCAACTCAGTTAGAAAATTCTTAATACTTAACTTAAACCTGGTTTTCTAGCAATTGCCACTTGCAGGTATTTTAACCTTTATTCATTTAAATACCCACTGTGCATTTGCTATGTAGTTGGTACGGTGCTAGGTGCATAGCTACAATATAAAATTGGAGATGTATACTGTCCCCACTAATTACAGCATACTTAGTTCTGTACAATGCCAAGAACTCTTTCAGTTCCAATAGAGATGTGTCCTCACAACCCTATTTCTCAGGTCATCTCCTTTTCTACTAAAATTTATTTTGGTCATGATCATCTGATCTTACTTATGGATTCCTTATCAGTCTGGTTGCCCTTATTAGTCTGGTAAAATGAAGTAGATGATATTTAGATGTGGTCTCACCAATGTACGATATTAGCAAAATGATGGGGGAAATAATTTATTCCCAACCACAAAAAGGAAAGCATGTATAGCCTCATTCTCATCTGTCACACACTGTATGTTGAAGCCACATAAGTTTGTTTTTGTCTAACTCATTACCCTTTCTCATATCCTCATCTTCCATTTCAATTCCATGCTCCCAAATGCAAACACCCTGTATCTCACCTCCTTTTACCTGGCTAATGCTGTTCATCTTTCAAATCTCAGTTCAGAGGTCACCTATGTAATCCCTCAAGGGTTAACACTTAACCTACTATTATAGCTTACTATTTATGAGGATAAGCAACATGATCTTGCCTAACAAAACTTTGGTCAGGTGCAGTCATCAAAAATAAGAAGGAGGAAGCAGTTCCTCTTTTCACTAGGTTTTACAAAGAAGATTCTCTTCTAAAAAAGTCAATCAACTGTTTAGGTAATTAAGGTCCTTAGGGCTTCCCTGGTGCCTCAGAGGTAAACAATCTGCCTGCAGTGCAGGAGACCTGGGTTTGACCCTTGGGTCAGGAAGGGAATGGCAATCCACTCCAGTGTTCTGGCCTGGAGAATGCCATGGACAGAGGAACCTGGCGGGCTACAGTCCATGGGGTCACAAAGAGTAGGACAGGGCTGAGTGGCTACCACTTTCACTTTCAAACTCCACAAATGAACAAATGATTGGGTTAAACATTTTCTGGATGGGAAACACTATCCCAAACAGTGTTTGGATAGGAGGCACCAAAGAATAAAATGGGATACAGAATTAAACAGTCAACAAGAAGCAAACACGCTGAGAAATTTCAAGTTCATTTGAAAAAAACGAAAAGCCCTGAAGTGGAAAAATTATGATCGCCAATGTAGCTAGTACAGGGGTTTCCCCCAAGAACAGTTCTCCTGGAAGGAAGCCTAATGGAGTGCTTCCTTGACAAACGAGTTGCCAAAAATCCCCTAGGGTACAGCCCATGCACTCAGAAAATAGAGGCAAGCATTACTCAAACAATCTTGCTTATGTGGAACAGTAATACATTTATAAAGCACTGAGAGAAAAATTTTTAGTAATTAGGAGGGATGATAAATATGCAATCAAAGATAATATACAGTGTAAAACAAGAGCTATAAATGACTGGCAATAACCCAGTCAATAACCCAGTCTTACCATGGTCAAGATGAATAAATTCATAAGGTAAGATAGTTTGCATCCAACACAAGGAAATACAACACAGTAAAATATATGGTACCCAAAATGTTCACATAGATAACCTAGCTTATCACATAGGAATTAAAATAAGTTCAGTTTGATGTATTTAAACTAGGGTAATAGAGTAACTCATGTTAGAAAGACTTCCATCAAAACTATTAAAATAATTCAAACCTTACATTTATTAAAACAAACCTTCAGAACTTTAAAACTACCCACAATTACTCAGGCTTTCGTTGCTTAAATATGCATAAAACCATCTGAAAAAAGACACAGAAATCTAGTAACAGTTACCAGCTGTTTACGGGTTTTGTGTGTGTGCATGGGTTTTATCAGGCAAATGCAGAATAGGATAGGACAAAAACATTTTTTCTCATACATTTAATTTTAAACTATGTAAATATCTTAGCTTTTCAAATTAAATATTGATTTGAAAAATATACTCACACCAAAAAAAACACAAAAGACCTATTCAAGTCATATCATGGTACAAGTCTGAGAAAAATAAAAAAGATCATCTTTCCGGTTTAGAAACTATAACCAAGGAAGAATTTCTAGTAGCTTTCAAAAGTCTTTCCCCTTAAAACAAACAAAAAAAAAATTAAAAGTGAACATTGCTGAATAGAACATACTAGAGTGTCTAAAGCTATAAAGAGAAAAGCAAACTTTGACTAGTATGGGGAGATAGCCTGTGTCTGTAATGAAGGTCAAAGTCTATGATTTCTTTCACAGAATTTCTCTTTGAGTCTTCTGAACTCTTAAACGTGACTAATCAAGATAAGCAAGTTTAAAATTCAATCAACTATCCCCACATTTGTTATAATATATGCAATTCATAATTATCCAAGCTTTTAAGTACAATCATAGGAATGTGCATACATATTTTATATATAAGCACATTTAATTTGCTTGACTTTCATATGCACAATCAAGCTGGGAGAAGGACATGCAAAGAGAAGCTTTAACTAACAGTAAGTAACAGTTTAAATTCAACATACAACCTAACTTAAGGACTTAACGTACAACATTTGAGACTCTCTTATACATTATGCATAAGAATCAGATAAGCAAAAAAAGAGGGTGGGATAGGCAAGACCTTTCCAAGGTTGTTTTTAAGATTTATACTTTATTACAGCTTCGCTGGTGGCTCAGATGGTGAAGAAACTGCCTGCCATGTGGGAGAGCTAGATTCGATCCCTAGGTTGGGAAGATCCCCTGGAGGAGGGCATGGCAACCCACTCCAGTATTCTTGCCTGGAGAATCCCATGGACAGAGGAGCCTGGTGGGCTACAGTCCATGGGGTTGCAAAGAGTCGCACATGACTGAGTGACTAAGCACAGAACGTACTTTATTACAACTTCTTAAAAGAGTTAAAAATGTAATGTAAAACATTAATAATGATCTAGTCAGTAATCGGAAAAATAAATTTACTCAATAAACCAGGTTTTATCCTCAGAAAACTCAATGTTGCTAGTTTCAAAAGGCAATTTTTATTCAAAATGTGTGAGCCAGTACGTCTAATGCTGGTTATTATCACTGAAATTGAATGACCATGCATAACTAGATGTTAGACTGCGATCCCTACAAAGGAGTAGGGTATTAAAAGGTATATCATATTAGTTTTCCTTTTAAAAGAACTTTACCATTTAACAGATCAAGAACTTGTGGGTAGCAGGGGCAGGAGAGGGGGAGAATATGAGGATTTTACATAGTAAGAAAAGTTTCAGTATTCGTTTGTTTTCAGCAAGTTGGTCAATGAAAATAAAGAGAACCAAAAAAAAAAAAAAAACAAGCTTCCAAACACACAAAAGACACTCTTCACACCTTTACCATCTGCAAATCTAGGATCAAAGTTATAACTAAAAAACTGAAACTCCCAATACTTTGGCCACCTGATGCGAAGAACGGACTCACTAGAAAAGACCCTGATAGCTGGGAAAGATTGAAGGCAGGAGGAGAAGGGGACGACAGAGAATGAGACGGCTGGATGGCATCACTGACTCGATGAACATGAGTCTGAGCAAGCTCTGGGAGTTGGTGATGATTTGGGAAGCCTGGTGTGCTGCAGTCCGTGGGGTCGTAAAGAGTCGGATACAACTGAGCGACCGAACTGAACTGAACTATAGTAAAGAGTAAACAATTTTTAATAATGGTGCCTAAAGAAGGTTTAGGTCAGAGAGAAATCAAACCGTCATGGACTGTACCTTGGTTGGATATTCACTAGCTTTTATCAATATATAATAAACTTACCCTGCTGTAGGTGCTGCTTGTCCCCAACTCCCAATACTTCTAATTGTTAGAGATCTGTTGCCTCTCTCCAGGGACAAGCACAGAGGCTACAGCTCTGTCAGTTTAGATTCCCACTGGAAATTTAGTCTTCCAAACGGAGTCACAAGACTAAGGAGTTCAGGGAGATTCCTGGAGTTGAGAGAAGGTCCAATGACTCCTGTTATTGTTCTCAGAGCCTCCCAGCCTCCTGCTGTTTCTGAAATTTTATTGTTCAATTCTGTTTTGGAGTCCATGGGGTCCTCTGGTAGCCAACATATTCCTTTTCCCTCAACATTAGCTGTAACATTTCCTTGACACATCCAATGAAGCATTTATCACTGAATGATTTGTTATAGGTTGCTATGTGAGGTCTGCTTCACCAATAAACAGTTTATCTTCTAAAGACAAAGGCCATGTATGTACCCTTAGCCCTAGCACAGTATTTCGTATGCAGTGTGTACTCATTCACTGAATGAAATAAAAAGGATGGAAAGTGAAATGATTCTTAGAATCATATTAATTATTGCTACATTATCAAAATTATTTTAAATATTTTTCAAAAAAGTAGCAACTGCTAATCTGTGGTATTTAAATTATTTTTAGAAGAATGATAGCAATTCTCTTCTTGGCACCTCAATTAACCATAAACATCTACATGACATGGTGAAAACCTTCAGTCAATGCAATGCCATTCCTAATATTTTAACTGCCACAAAACACAGGAATTTGCTTCCACCACAGTCTCTACTCACAGAAAAGGGGATCATACTTTTACCCACAGAAAAGCATACCAAAGTCAAAATATACTTTGAAAAAGAAGAATGCACTTTCCCCACTAATTTTCAAAGCACGTCAAGGCCAGTAAGATGAGCACAAAAGCAGGAAACAATTTCCAGTATGCTGAGTTAAATAAACAAACTATTTAGTGGTTTTTAAGTGAACCTAAAAAATAGACAGTGCTAATCTTTTAGAGTATACTCAATCCCATCCACCTGGATCCAGTTCAAATTTATAGAATATGTCAACAGTAGAATATACATTCTTTTCAAACTTACATGTAATAATCACCAAGACAGACCATACTCTGGGCCATAAAACACAACAAGGAAATCATACAAAGTATGTTCTCAGACAACAATGTAGAAATCAATATAACAAAGACAGTTGGAGATTTTCAAAACATTTGGAGATGAAACATACTTCTAAATAACAGATGGATCAATGAAATCTCAAGAGAAATCTTCAAATATTTTGAACTAAATGAAAATGAAAACATGACTTACAAAATTTTGTGGAATGCAGCAAAAGCAGTGCTTAGGGGAAAATTTATAGCACTGAATGCATGTATGAGAAAAGAAAAAAAATCTAAAATTGATAACCTAAGTATGTACTTTGGGAAACTAAAAAGGAAGAGAAAATTAAATCCAAAGCAAATAAAACTTGCAGCAGAAATCAATGCAATTGAAAACAGGAATAAATAAACTAAAAGATCAATAAAATTAATATATTTTTAGAAGATTAAGTAAGAAAAAAAGAGGTAAGACACAAATTAATAACATGAGAGCCCAGAATTATATCCACATTAACACATGCAACTGATCTTTGATAAAGGAGAAAAGACAATCCAATGGAAAAAGGATAATCTTCCCAAAATATGGACAACCACTTACAAAAACAACAAAATCAATCTAGATACTGCTCTTACACACTTCACAAAAGGTAACTCTAAATTTATCATAGATTTAGTTGCCAAATGTAAAGCTGTAAAACCTTCTAAAAGATATCATAGGAAAAAAATGTACATGACCCTGGGTTTCATGATGACTTTTTAGAAACAAGAGCAAAAGCACTGTCTATAAAAGAGAACAATGATATACTGGACTTCATAAAAAAAAAAACTTCTCTGCAAAAGAAACTGATAAACGAATGAAAAGCCACAGACTGAGTGAAAATATGTATATAAACATATATGATAAAGGAAATATACCAAAAAAGACAAAGAATTCTTAAAACTCAATAATAAGAAACAAACTATCCAACTAAAACTTGGGCAAAAAGACTAAACAGACACCTCAGCAAAGAAGATACACAGATAGAAAATAAGCATACAAAAAGATACTCGATATCATACAGCATTAGAAATGGCTAATTAAAACAATGAGATATGAGTATAAACCCATTAGTATTAACTAAAATCCAAAACACTGCTCACACCAAATACTGGGGAGAATGTTTAACAACAGAAACTCTCATGTACCCCCGTAGGAATACAAAATGCAACAGCTCTGGAAGACAGTTTGGCAGTTTTTTACAAAGCTAAACACAGGTTTCCCACATGATACAGCCATCGTGTTTCTAGATATTTACCCAAGTCAACTATAAACGTACATCCACACACGAACCAGCATGGATGTTTATAGCAGCTTTACTCACAACTACCAAAAATTGAAGCAATTGAGATTTCCTTTAGTAGGTAAAAATGAATAAATAAACTGGGATACATCCACACTAAAATGAAATATTTTTCATCATTAAAAAGTAACAAGCTATTGAGTCATAAAAAGGCATGGAGGAATCTTAAATGCTAAATGAAAGAAATCAGTCTGTAAATACTACCTATTGCATGGTTCTAATCACATGACATTCTGGAAAAGGCAAAACTACAAAGTAAAAAAAAAAAATCAATGGACCCTAGAGTTTCAAAAGGAGGGATACACAGGTGGAGCTTTCGGTATTTTTAGGGCATACCATTCTGCGTGGTATCACAATGGTGAGGATATGACAAACATTTGTGAAAACCAAAATTGATAGATCTGTACAGACGTAAATCTCCTTGAACTACAGACTTGAACTAATAATAATGCATTAATATTGGCTCATCAATTTTAACAAATGTATCATACTAATGCAAGCCATTCATTACAGGACAAAGTGGGGTGGGGAAAGGGAGACAGGGTATATGTAAATCCTTCACACTTTTCAAACAATTTGTCTGTAAATCTAAAACTGCTGGAAAAAAATAAAATCTATTAATTTTAAAAAAACAAACAAGCTAATTATCTATTAGAAATCAGTCTTTCAAACATAAATTCAGACCACAACCAAGAATAATCATAGTTGAGGAAACAGGAACAAAGAAGAGAGGAACTACATGAATATTAATTGAAAATTTTTTTCAATGAGAATTAAAAAAAATTAGTATCTTCAGATATATTTAATTAGTCGTTATTGCAAAAGGGGGGATGCTCTTAAAATACAGCAACTAACAAATGCGGAATATTTTGATGGAAAATTAAAAAATTACACCTTACCATTAAAATTCAAAGACAAATGTGACAATATCTGGTATACAAAAAAAAAAAAAAACTATCAAGAATGTGAAAAAGCAGAAAAATGTGATTCACAGTGAGGATAAGGATAAATTATGAAAAACTGATACAGATGTTAGAAATTATAGACAAGGCTATTAAAACAGTTACCATAACTGTATTCCATACATTAGCTAGAGCAAAGATAGAACATGTTAAATACTTAGAAACATACAATACACTTTTAAAAATCCAAATTAAAACTCTGGAAATGAAAACTACAACACCTGAGGAAAAAAATTCAACATCTAAATGGTATTAATGGCATATTAGACACTGTAGACAAGAGACTACTGACTTCACAAAGCACTAGCTGCTAAGTAAAAGTAACAGTGAGAATGAGACGGAAAGAAACAAAAACGAGTTCTACAATACTAAGGTCTAGGGCAACTTCAAGCAGTTTACATGTGTCTAGTTTTTTTGAAGTTTAGCTTTTCTTTGGAGGGGGGAGTGGATATTAGGGGGAAAAAAAAGCCTGAAAAATTTCTAAACTTGATATAAATTTATTATAAATTCACATATCCAAGAAGTTTAAGAAATCCCAACATTATAAGAAAACTATAGCATAAGCACATTATAATCAGTCGTTAAAACCAGGAATAAAGAGAAAAATCTTAAAAGTAATCAGAGGAAGAAAAGACATACTGTATACAGAAGATTAAAAATGACAACAGTAGAATCCCTGTCAGCAATAACTGCAAATCAGAAGATACTGGAGCAACATTTTACAGAAATTAAAAAACCTATCAATGTAGAATTATGTATCCCGAGAAGATATCTTTCAAGATTCAGGGCAAAATATAGACTAGATGTTTTTAACGTCCCCGGTGGTACAAAGGATAGGAACCCAGCTGCCAATGCAGGCATTTGATCCCTGGTCTAGGAAGATTCCACATGCATGGAGCAACTAAACCCACGCACCACAACTATTGAAGCCCGCACACCCTAGAGCCAGTGAGCTGCAACTGCTGAAGCCGATTAACCTAGCGCCTGTGCTCTGCAACAAGAGAAGCCACTGCAATGAGAATCCTGACCACCACAACTAGAGAGTAGCCCCCACTCTCTGAGGCAACTACAGAAAGCCTGGGCACAGAAACAAAGACACAGCACAACCAAAAGTTAAATAAATAAATAAAGGTAGATTAAGAAAAATAATAGTAAATAAAGTTAAATTTAAAAATATAGATTTTTTTTCAGAGACACAAAGCTGTAAGAATTTATCAGCAGCAGACCTGTACAATAAGAGATGTTCGGGGGTGGGGGGGGGTAAGTAAGGGAGACAGGGAGGGAGGGAGGGAGGGCAAGAGGGAAAAAATATTTTGACTTAAGAAAACTGACAGCAGAAAGAAATCTGAATCCACACAAAGGAATTAAAGACAACAGAAATGATAACAAGTGGATAAATACAAGACTTTTCCCCTCCCTTACTTTTAAATCACCTTTAAAAATACTTAAATCATTAGAGCAAAATAACAATGTATCATGGGATTGAAAGGTAAAATGTATGGCAACAATATAGCATAATATCCTGAAGGGAAGAAATGGAACTGTGCAATTATATAAAGTTCTTTCAGTAAGGGATAAAATATCCTTTGAACACAGACAGTAGTAAGTTTAAGACATACACTGTAAGCCCTAAAGCAACTACAAAAATAAAAATTACAACTAATAAACCAAAAAAAGATTAAAAGAAAACTTAAAAACTACTAACTCAATCTAAAAAAAGGCAGAAAAAAGATAAAATGAATGAAGAGGATGTGAGACAAACAGAAAGCAAGCAGTAAGATGGTAGATTTTAAATCCAATCATATCAATAATGATTGCATTAAATGTAAATGGTCTAAACATCCAAAGTAAGTATTATCAGACTGGTCTTCAAAAGCAAAACCTAACTATGTGCCACATATATGAAGCCTATTTTAAGTACACAGACACGAGAATATTAAAAATAATGCCAAAAAAGATTATAACACCAATTAAAAGAAAGCTTCAATAACAGTTGATTTCAGAAGAAAGTATATCAGAGACAATGGGGGTCATTTCATAATGATGGTCAATTCAACAGGACATAACTGTTGTAATGTTTATGCTCATGATAAATAGGTTCAAAACAAATGAAGAGAAACTGATATAAATGCAAGGAGAAATTCCTAACAATAATGGAAGAATTTAATACCTTTCTCTCAAAATTGATAGAGCAAGTAGACAGAAAATCAGTAAGGATAAAAAAGACTTGAACTACATTACTGATCAACTGGATATAATTAACATTTGCTGAACACTCCACCATGGCACTAGTGGTAAAGAACCTGCCTGCCAATGCAGGAGAAGTTAAGAGACATAGGTTCAATCCCTGGGCAGGGAAGATCCCCTGGGGAAGGGCATGGCAACCCACTCCAGTATTCTTGCTTAGAGAATCTCATGGCCAGAGGAGCCTTGTGGGCTACAGTCCACAGGGCTGCAGAGTCAGACATGACTAAAGTGACTTAGCATGCGTGCACAGCACCTAACAACAGTGAAATACATGTTATTTTCAAGTGCATGTGGAACATCAATTTAAACTATATTCTTATACATAAAAAGGATCCATATATTTTCTAATATAATGGAATTAAGTTAGAAATCAGTAGCAGAAGGATATCTAGAAAATCCCTAAAACTTGAAGACTAAATTGCATGCTTCTAGAAAACAACAACAGAAAATGTGTGGGTCAAAGACATGAAAAGGAAAATTAGAAAGTAATTTAAATTAAATGAAAATACAACATATCCAATATGTGAGATGCCAGTAAAGCAGTATTTACAAGAAAATGTACAGTACTAAATATCCACGTTAGAAAAAGGTCTCAAATCAATAACCTGAGTAGTTATCACCTTACAAAAGAAAAGCAATTTAAATTCAATGAAAGCAAAAAGAAATAATATCAGAACAGAAATCAATAAAAAACAAGAAAAACAGTAGAAATCAGTTAAACTAAAACCTGTTTTGTTAAGAAAATCAATAAAATTAACATACCTCTAGCCAGACTAATTAGGAAAAAGAAAATTATATAATGTCTGCTATTTATTTCCAAATAACACAGGAAAGAGAAAAGTGACTGGAGATATAAAGCAAAGAAGTCTAGCCATGAGTTGATATCCATTATCCTATTTTATAATTTGCATATGTTTAAAAGTTTCTAATAAAGATGGTAAAAAAAAAAAAAGGGCATGAAGTAAATTTATATGTACCTCATATAAGAGACTCTTTGCAGGTAAAGTGCAAACATATGCATTCATACACATACCTACAAATAAAAGGGAAGGGAAAGAGACACATCAAATCCTTAAGAGCTTTCAATGGAGACTAATTATATTAGGGGATGAGAGGTACAAAAGGCTATTTTACCTTTTAATTCCATATAGTCATTGTGTGTGTCTGTGTTTTTAAACAATGAGTATAACTGGGGTCGTTTTTGTACCTAAAATTTAAAAAAAAAAAAATTGATGGTTAGTACACTTGATGTGGGGGCTTCCCAGGTGGCTCAGTGGTCAACAATCTGCCTGCCACCGTGGGGGCCGCAGGGAACACAGGTTTGATCCCTGGGCATGAACATCCCCTGGAGGAGGAAATGGCGACCCACTCCAGTATTTTTGTCTGGAAAATCCCCATGAGCAGAGGAGCTTCGTGGGCTTACAGTTCATGGGGTCAAAAAGTCAGACGCAACTGAGCGTGCACACACACACACACACACACAACATACACAATATGAAAATTATATAACTATGGAAGAAAATAAGACAGACAGAAAAATTTTAAAAAAAGACTTGCTTTCCAATGGGAATCCTCACTAAGTCAATTTTTCCTAAATTAATTTACGAATCCAAAGCTATTTTAAAGCAAATGTTTTTTGGTGGGAGATGGGGTGGGAGGTAAAGTCGTGAAAAAAATATCAAGTATAGGCACATAATCACTTTGAATGCTAGTAAGGGTAAGCGCAAAATCCTTCAAGCTAGGCTTCAGTAGTACATGAACAGAGAACTTCCAGATGGACAAGCTGGGTTTAGAAAACGCAGAGGAACCAGACATCAAATTACCAACATTCGCTGCATCACAGTAAAGTCAAGGGAATTCCAGAAAAACATCTATTTCTGCTTCATTGACTACACTAAAGCCTTTGACTTGTGTGGATCACAACAAACTGCAAAATTCTTAAACAGATGGGAATATCAGACTGCCTGACTCCTGAGAAACCTGTATGCAGGTCAAGAAGCAATAGTTAGAACCAGATATGGAACTGACTGGTTCAAAATTAGGAAAGGCTGTGTATGTCAAGGCTCTGTATGTCCCCCTGCTTATTTAACTTCTATGCAGAGTACATCATAGGAAATGCTGGATGAATCACAAGCTAGAATCCAGATTGCCAGGAGAAACATCAACAACCTCAGATAGCAGATGATTCTACTCTTAACGGCAGAAAGTAAAGAGGAACTAAAGAGTTTCTTGATGAAGGTGAAAGAGTGAAAAAGCTGGTCTGAAACTCAACATTCAAAAAACTAAGATCATGGCATCCAGTCCCGTCACTTCATGGCAAATAGAAAAATGGAAGCAGTGACAGATTTTATTTTCTTGGGCTCCAAAATCACTGCGGATGGTAACTGTAACCATGAAATTAAGACGCTGGCTTCTCAGAAGGAAAGCTATGACAAACCTAAACACCATATTAAAAAGCAGAGACATTCCTTTGCCAACAAAGGTCCATCTAGTCAAAGCTATGGTTTTGCCAGTAGTCACATACAGATGTGAGAGCTGGACAATAAAGAAGGCTGAATGACAAAGCATAGATGCTTTCAAACTGTGGTGCTGGAGAAGACTCTTGAGAGTTCTTTGGCCTGCAAGGAGATCAAACCAATCAATCCTAAAGGAAATCAGTCCTGAATATTCATTGGAAGGACTGATGCTGAAACCGAAGCTCCAATACTTTGGCCACCTGATGTGAAGAGCTGACTCACTGGAAAAGACCCTGATGTTTGGGAAAGATTGAGTGCAGAAGGAGTAGAGGGTGGCAGAGAATGAGATTGTTAAGATAGCATCACTGACTCAACAGACATGAATCTGAGCAAACTCAAGAAGATTGTAAAAGACAGGGAAGCTTGCTGTGTTGCAGTTCATGGGGCTGTAAAGAATCAGAACGACTTAGTGACTGAACAACCACCTAGGCACATAAAAACAGCTAGAAAATATTGAAAAGGAGAGTAATGAGGGACTTGTATTCTGTGCTTAGTTGCTCAGCCATGTCCAACTCTTTGAGTGACTGTAGCCTGCCAGGTTCCTCTGTCCATGAGATTCTCCAAGCAAGAATACTGGACTGGGTTGCCATCCCCTTCTCCAGGGTATCTTCCAAACCAGGGATCGAACCCAGGTCTCCCACAATACAGGCGGATTCTTTACCGTCTGAGCCACCAGTGAAGCCCAATGAGGGACTTAAAACTAATCAAACTGTCTCATCGTTATAAAGCTATAGTAACTAAAAATTTGACTGTGTGGATCACAATAAACTGTGGAAGATTCTGAAAGAGATGGGAATACCAGACCATCTGACCTGTCTCTTGAGAAACCTGTATGCAGGTCAGGAAGCAACAGTTAGAACTGGACATGGAACAACAGACTGGTTCCAAATCAGGAAAGGAGTACGTCAAGGCTGTATATTGTCACCCTGCTTATTTAACTTATATGAAGAGTACATCACGAGAAACGCTGGGCTGGAAGAAACACAAGCTGGAATCAAGATTGCCGGGAGAAATATCAGTAACCTCAGATATGCAGATGACACCACACTTATGGCAGAAAGCGAAGAACCACCAAAGAACCTTTTGATGAAAGTGAAAGAGGAGAGTGAAAAAGTTGGCTTAAAGCTCAATATTCAGAAAACTAAGATGATGGCATCTGGTCCCATCACTTCATGGGAAATAGACGGGGAAACAGTGGAAACAGTGTCAGACTTTATTTTTTTGGGCTCCAAAATCACTGCTGATGGTGACTGCAGCCATGAAATTAAAAGACACTTACTCCTTGGAAGGAAGGTTATGACCAACCTAGATAGCATATTTAAAAGCAGAGACATTACTCTGCCAACAAAGTTCCGTCTAGTCAAGGCTATGGTTTTTCCAGTGGTCATGTATGGATGTGAGAGTTGGACAGTGAAGAAAGCTGAGCGCCGAAGAATTGATGCTTTTGAACTGTGGTGTTGGAGAAGACTCTTGAGAGTCCCTTGGACTGCAAGGAGATCCAGCCAGTCCATCCTAAAGGAGATCAGTCCTGGGTGTTCACTGGAAAGACTGATGTTGAAGCTAAAACTCCAATCCTTTGGCCACCTCATGTGAAGAGCTGACTCAATGGAAAAGACCCTAATGCTGGGAAGGATTGGGGGCAGGAGGAGAAGGGGATGACAGAGGATGAGATGGCTGGATGGCATCACCGACTCGATGGACATGGGTTTGGGTGGACTCTTGGAATTGGTGATGGATAGGAAGGCCTGGCGTGCTGCAATTCATGGGGTTGCAAAGAGTCGGACATGACTGAGCGACTGAACTGAACTGAACTAAAAATTCTATACACTGGCAAAGAAATTAAAAAAAGAGAGAGAATGCAGAAATGGAGCTAAGTATATCTGATAATGTGGTAAATTACAGGGATAGCATTTCAAATAGGTATGGTAAAATGAACTGCTCAGTAAGTAGTGTCGTGGCCATTTGTATTATAAAAATGTAATACTAGATTTCTACGACTCTGTTTTCCAAAGTCACTTCCAGAAAGATCAAAGATAATAGGTATAAAATAAAACAATAGATGTACTAGGAAAATGTGAGTAAATATTCTTGCAATTCTGAACTAAGCTAGTATTAAATAAAAACTTGATACACTTGAAAGACTATCACACTTAACTACACAAAATTAAAAACCTATGCAATGACCAAAAATATTTGTCAAAAAATAAAATGATGACTGCAGAAAAATATCGTAATATAAAATTACTACTCCTAAACAGTTCTTCAGGTCACTAAAAAAAAGCAAATAATTCAATAGAAAAATGGTCTAAAGACAATAACAGGTAATTACAGAAGAAATATAAATGACCAACAGACTCAAAAAACATTTAACTTCTTCAGAAACTACAAATCAAACAATGTGATTTTTTTCACCAGTGAAATGGATTTAGATTTTAAACTCTAATGTTGATGTGACTAGACAGTTTCATAATAACTGTTTTGGAAGACAATTCAGTAGCATCCATTACTATTTTTTAATGTTCATGCTCTCTGACTTCATTTCTTAGAGTTTACTCGATAGAAATACCAGGAAAGGATACACAGAAATAAGTATTTGAATGTTCATTAGAACACCGTTTTCAAAGGCAAAAACTTGGAAAGTAAAAATACCCATTGTTTTGAGTTGATCTGTGTGTCTCCCTAAAAAAATACACTGATGTTCTAACCCCTGTTTATCTGCGAACATGACCATATATCAAAAGAGATTCTTTGCAGATGTAACCGAGTTAAGGTGAGGTCATTAGGGCTGACACTAGTCCAATGACTGGTTTCCTTATACAAAAGGAAAACAGAGAAACAGACAAGTAGAGAACAAAAAGAGAATCCTGTGATGATTACATAGGTAGAGACTGGAGTGATGAAAGTATAAGCCAAAGAATATAAAGGATGGTCAGCAGATGCTGGAAGCTAGGAGATGCACGGGACAGATCCTCTCTCAGGGACGCCAAAAGGAACCAATCCTGCCAACACCTTGATTTTGAACTTCTAGCCTCTAAAAATGTGAGAGATTAAATTTGTTTTTTAAGCCACACAATTTGTGGTATCCTGTCACAACTAGCCCTAGAAAACTGTTACAGAGGTTAATAAGTTATAAGGAGTATATAAAATACAGGATGCAGTAATAAAATGGATGCAACCAATATAAACGAATACGGCAATATCTGAAAGATACAAAATATAAGTGAAAAAGTTAACCTGCAGAATATCATTTTCTGGTAATTTATAAAGAGAACATCTTTCTTCCCTTTAAACTCCTCACTGAAATTCATCCTTTTCAAATGCTGGTCAAGTCAAATACGGGCTGGATTGCCTACCTCTGTATCTTCAAAGGCACTGACACCTTCACAGATCTACTTCTACTCCTAAGGCCTTGATAATAAAAATTACACAAAGGATTCCAACAGCTCTAATCCTACAATTTCTACTATTGAGTCATTTCCACAAGGAGGTTCTGTTGTCATCTCAAATTCAGAGTCAACCAAATATTGCCATTTTTTTCTTCACTATGCTTCAAAAATATAGTTTTGGAATGGAACTAGATTTCACGGACAGTGATCTTGGACTGACTGATAGTGGCTGCATGTAGGAATACACTGAGTGAATCAGAAACCCCATTGTGACAAAGTAGGACAAATCACTGTGAGTGATAGGTGGTATCCACCATGAGAACTAAGGCCAAGTATTTACTCATCCTTTTACTGTTCCAGATGTCACTACAATTCAGGTTCCTTAGCCAGGCCAGGTCTGGTCTGCTAAGATAATGAATAAGAAAATATTTAGCAAACGTTAAAGCTCAGGAACTTCCCTGGTAGCTAAGCAGTAAAGAATACACCTGCAATGTAAGAGACATGGGTGGTTTGATGTCTGGGTTGGGAAGATCCCCTGGAGAACGAAATGGCAACTCACTCCACTATTCTTGCCTGCAAAATCCCATGGACATAGGAGCCTGGCAGGCTATAGTCCATGGGATTGCAAGAGTCAGATAAGACTTAGCGACTACGTCACAACCACAAAGTGTTACTCAATTATTCTTATTATGAATAAGAATTTCCAGTTTCCCCCATTTCTAGATACTTCCTATCTTGACATTGAGTCAAAATCTTGGTGACTTCTCCCTTTATATGTTCAGTTATGTGTTTAGTCGCTCAGTCGTGTCCAACTCTTTGTGGCCCCATGGACGATAGCCCTCCAAGCTCCTCTGCCCATGGAACTTCCCAGGCTAGAATACTGGAGCAGGTTACCATTTCCTACTCCAGGGGACCTTCCCGACCCAAGGATCAAACCCGCATCTCTTCTGTCTCCTGAATTGGCAGGCGGATTCATTAGGACTGTGCCACCTGGGTAGCATGACTTCTCCCTACTTAGGGACTAAGGCTCAATCCCTAGGTCTGACATTCAAGGTCTTCTCTAAAATCTGGCTGCAATTTATCCTTCAAACTTATCATTCAGTATCTCCTCAAGCAAATACCATTCTCAATTCTAGCCAAGCCAGTATATTCAGTATGTCCAAATACTCCCTGCAAATTTTTTACTCCATAGTTGCTCACACATTTCCCTACACTTGAACTGAGTGGCTTCCTGTTCTGACATAAATTCTACAGGCCATTCAAGACATCATGCTCAAGCCCCATAATGATGTATTAAAACTCACAGTGATATACCTACCTCTCCTCTCTAATATTCAAAACTTTATGCTGGCTTGCAAAATGTATCTTTATATGCATAATTTCTGTCTTCCCTGACTATTTAGTAAAGAACTGAGAGGTAAGGACTACATCTTCCTTACCCTTTTCATGTATTCCAAGATACTGAGGTGTTATGTACTCAACAAGTCCTTGATTCTTGATCATGATGATATTTTAATAAAAATAGATGAAATCATTTGATTAGCTTCATGCACTGCATACAAATCAATCAGCTCCTTTACTATTATGAAATTTCTTAGGTATTTCAGTATGGAGAGAGAATTTCACTTAAATTTATTTTGGAACCAAACAAACAATAAACAACTTCACTTCTATTTTAAACACTTAAAAATACTAGATACTTTTAGCTTCTCCAAGTTTAACATAAAAGTTTTAACTTTAAAACACTTCATTGTTCTAAAGTTACTGTGTATTTGTTTGATGATAGTTTTTTTTTAAGCATTTTATTTTCCCAGGTGTCTTCTGTATTTCTGTTTCAATTTACCTGGTCTTTAATGAGTACTCCTTTTACAGAGATAGATTTCTATAGCAATCTTCAGGTCAAGTAAAAAAATAAGTTAAAAAGCAAAATCACCATAGCAGACAAACCAAGGAGCCAAGGACACTGAAAACAATTAAACTATTATAACAGTCATACCAACTGAAATATGAAGTTACTCCAAACCTTTCATTTGATTCTATTTTCTAAAGAGAGCTTTTTTAAATCCACCTCCTCCACATTACACCAGTTATTTGGTCTCTTACAAAAAAAAAAAAAAAAGTCATAAATTCCTTTAAAACACATCGTAAAGTGAAACTGGTGTTTTCTAATAATTTTACTCTCTTACACTATAATGATGTAATCCTCTAATACTTCCAAGAATACTGATGTAGATACAATAAATAAAAACAGAATACATTTTTGTTACACTACATTTATGAATATAGTCAAATACTCCAAACATTTTCTAATTAGTAAACAACATTTAACACTTAAAAAATAGTAGATCATTCAATCACATGGCAGTGAGAATTTTATTTAAGTTAGCAATATATATTAGTCTGGACAAGACTGTATGAACTTGTTCTGTTTCCAGAATCTTTACAGTGAAAAGTGAAATCTATTAATAATGCTGAGTTCTAATCTGTTAGATCAAAGCTATGACTCTCAGAATATTTACAATGAAACTGAATTCTTACCTGCTCTTATAAACCTCAACTTTTAATCTCCCTAAAATAACCAAGTCAGTTCACTGTAACTATTGAGTCTAACACTTAAAAACTAAAAACTGAAAGAAAAAAAAAAAGCAAATTATTTTTAATCTTAGATAATAAGCAATAAAGGGTAATACCAAACTATCATATCACTAATACAGTGTCATGTAAGAAATCAGGTTCTAGATGGAATTGGTTAACGAAAGAGGAACTCTTTAAAGTAACTCCATCTTAATTAAAAGGCATACTTATAGTAATATAAAAATGCCTTGTAATTAAAATAAATAATAATAATTCAAAGTTAAGAGCTGATTATTCCATTACTAATGCTGTTTAATTCTGTTCACCCTGGTCTTTCTGAGGTAAAATGCCTATTAAACTGTGATGCTAAAGAAAAAGTGAGTTAGACATGGGAATCTGCAATGAAATGGTTTTAGATGATCTACCTTGCACTTAGATAAATCTACCTTGCACTTAGATATATACTATCTTTGTCTCCACTATGCAAAACATAAATATGCCAAGGTTAACAGAAGGGCTGATCTTTCTCTGCTATTGTTCCTGGCAACTAGAATATTTAGAGTGGTAGAACATTAAAGGTAGAAAGACTGTTGTGTATTCTGTCCAACCACTCAGTTTCAGATCAGGAAAGTTAGGAAGATGGAGATTCTTGTTCACATTCATAATTAATTGCTGGCAGAGCGTGGACTAAAACCCAGGAACTTCTCTTATACCAGTATCCCTTCTTCCCTTTCCAGTCAGCAACCAGAGGGGCTAAGGTTACCCAGAAATTCCCCAACTAGATTTGTTCCAGCTGCTGCTTAATTATTATTTACATACTCTATAATGTACTGACTTTCAGCCAAAATGTTAGAATTAACTTACCTACATCAAAACAAATGTAATATACAGTTCAAGATTTTACTTTAAAACCTCCCTGCCAGTAACAAGAAATCTAAACCAAATAGTCAACAGTATTAATGACAACATTCTTTCACACACTTCTCTAAACTCCCAAAACACTTTATAAGTGGCAGACATTCTAAATGCTTTACACACATCATTGTATTATTCTCTGAAATCCTTGGCTAAGTCCATTTTACAAATATAGACACTAAGGCTTATACTTGTGAAGAAGTCTGCCTATACTACAGAGCTAAGAATAACAAGAAACAGGATAGATAAACCCAGATCTGCTGGATTCTTTTAAATCTCCTGTGCTTACAGCCTATCCTGTACGAAATTCACTTCTGTACTCACCTTTTCCCTCTTCACTAGCTTAGGTTGTCTTTCTGTCTTTGTCTCTTCCAAATCCCATGAATTTTAACCGTTTCCCTGACTTAAAACTCAAGGTGAAATATATTCCCAGAACTAACTTCCTGCCAGGACTACCTCAATTTAGGCCTTCATCAAGACAATGATCCCTCTAAGCACCTCTCCCTCTAAACCTATTTAAGAATTTAGAACAGAAACAAAGTTAACTGTTGGACAGCTACTGCTACCAACCACATTAGTTAAGCAGAAGAATTAAACCACTTTATTCTCCTAATAAATGAAGACCAAAGTCCAGATATCATGCGCATTAGAAACTGAAGGTTTTAACAACCTGATCAAGCAATGAGAAATGCTGAATGAACTAAGGAGTATACAAGTTAGCTATTTTAATTATGCAATCAAGAAGTATGCAGTGATCTATATGCTGGTTATTATCAAAATTATGTAAGACTGTAGACGTAAGGTCTAATCTCCCAGAATTACATATAGCGTGAGAAAAAAAAAATACACAAAAATTAAAAGACTATAATAAGCAAGGTAAAACAAGTGCTAAGGAACTAAAAATAAATACATAAATAAACATTAAAATTAGTGAATTAAAATATCTTCTTAAGTATCACTAAACCTTGAAAACAAACCAAGTGAATATGCATGGAATGATAACAGTCGATAACATTTCTAACCCCAATCCAAATGGGAGATGGTTGCTGAGAGATAGTACAGGTTTTGTTTTTTCCCCAATTCTTAATATCTTCCTTGAATAAGGAACATATATACACATTAACTCTTCTTGGCAAGATGGCTACACTCGTTATAGAAAATAACTAATCACATGACATGAAAGGCAAAAGAACCAACAACAAAACAAGACCTAATGATCTTGTGTTTAACCCTTCTTAATTGTTCTAAGAAAATACTAACAGCTATGAACTGCACCAGAACTATTAACTTTATGTAAAAGTATATTAACATATATTTATATATTTACATATGGCTTTAAATGAAACCTCAGCTTTCTCAAAATCTATTTTTAAAAACTGTGGTAAAACTATAGATTTACTTAAGATTCACATCCTCCATGAAAACAATCACCAATTTAGAGTTTCACTAACACCTTGGCATATCACACATAGTAACACATGCATGTTTCTACATACTTTGTCTGCTGACTGTTTTATATGTGCCTCTTCCCCAGTTTCCTTCTCTCATGCCCTCTAAGGGGGATGAAATTCTATTGGAGTCTTTTTGTCCTTGATCCCACAAGCACTGGTTTAATTCATACCCTCATCATATTTCATGGAGCCTATTGTAAACATGTATCTGACCTCCTTTGCCTCTAATCCTTCCATAGTGACTCCACCTTTCTCCTCGAACTTTCTAAAAGTCAAATCTGATCTTGTGGCATCCCACTAATCAGTGCAATACTTCCTCAACTGCATCTCTCTTACATCCACATCTATGAAATATGCATTGTTATTTTAAGGGGATAGAGAAATGGCATCCTGAAAGAGCTCAACTTAATTTAATCGTAACTCACAGAACATGGGCCAAAAATTGAGGGGAAACCTATTAAAATTTCCAACGTGCTTCAGGATCACCCTTCTAGAAAGCAGTGAATTTCAGCAGAGATTCTTAAACTGTGATATAACTTAGTCTATTAAGCTTGCTAAAAACAGAAATGCCCAAGTTCCACCTCAGACCAATGAATCTGAATATTACCTAGGAATATGGCCTAGCCATACACATTTGTAATAATCTCCCAATGATTCCATTGCATATGTAAACCTGAGAACCCTTCTTGCTCCATAACATACTATCAGTATGTCCCCTGACTTCCCAAGCTGTTTCATACATCTCATAACCAGGGGGGAACAGTTGACCCTCCAAATTTCTAGATATGAAGGACTGACTGACAGGGACTTGAACATTCAATGACAACTATACTTACTAGACTTAAATATTCAAGTACTGACCGTTCTAAGAAGCCTTTACTCATCCTCTCTTATGATCTCCTAAACCTTTATAAAAATAACAGCATCCACAAATTTATGGACAGTCCTTTTGATACACACAACCACCCAATGAGATGTATCCCTATTCTAGAAATGAGAAAACCAATTCTAGGACAGGAGGCTTAAGAAACTTTCCAAATTGACACTATGAATTTAACCTCTGGACTGCTGATTACAAACTCAGGATATTTTCCATTGTAACATGCAGTGTCTTACCAGTCAGTGTGAAGTACTGATATACTTAGCAGTTTACACATTAGTTTCTTTTTCTAGATTCAGTAAGCTCCCTGAGGGAACACATCAACTCTGATTTTGACCTCAACAATTAGCTACTCAATACTAATTTGCTGACCGAAAGAAGGAATGAAACTCCTTGAGAGCCAGGACTATAACTACTCCAGCTTCATTTTCTTGAGAATTCTTAGAGCTCTGAATGCACTTCTTGCTTAACAAATTTGGTCTGACTGGTAATCTCACTGCATGATTTTTTTTTTAAATAAGACAATATATTTCAGTAATGTACAATACCGCACAGTCAGCAAAGGGGGGGAAAAAAGACTGTTCCAGAAAATTAAGATCTCATTCTTTACTGTCTAATAATTGGAGACTTCAAATATTAATCTTTGCAACCATTTCATACAAGAGCAGGTAACTCCAACAGTGTGGTTCTAAATGACAGAAATCCATTCTTTATCTATCGCTGTATTCTTACACGTCTGTCATTTCTTTGACACCAGTAAACATTATAGGAAATGCAGAGCAATTAGTCAGTATGCTTGTGTATAAATGTAATGTCCCTCCCTGCCTAATGTGTCTGGTATGTAACACATAGTACAACTACTTCCTTTTCTGAGACAGATTATATAACATAAGTAGTATACCAGAAACATTTTTTTAAAAACTTTTCATTTGCAGATAATATCACCTTCAAATTGCTGGAGATTTTCCTAAGTTGAAAATATGCAAAAATTAGGGCTGCTTTAGGAATCTTACACTTTAATTGTATCAGCTTCTGGTGAAAAAAAAAAGTGACTATTCCTTTAACACCACTTTTAAATAAATCAATAACAAGTAAGAAAAAAACTTCTAAAACAACATGATGTAGTGGAAAGTACAACACAACAGGCATCAGGAGTCCTGCTTTTCTAGTTCCGGTTACATTACTAAATTGCTGTGAGACATAGGGCTCACCAGCTCAGTTATCTCGTTTGTTTAAAAAGTGTGTGGGGAGAGTGAAGAGGGGGGCTTGACTGTCTTCACAGCTGTTTTCCCAAATCCTGATTTTAAGCCACCTCCCTCATTTTATTCTAATCAGGTCTAACTTCTGAAATATGAAACACATCTGCACGGAATGTAATGATGCAATCTCCTACCAGGTGGAACAGGATACAAAGGGTAAACTCCTAGAGAGTTAACAACTAATCTAGTAACTTCCCAGAACTTGTCTAGTCCTAACTTCTTAAACAAGCAGGTGCAGTCTGGGTGACACATTTAACATCAGGAAGGAAAGCTGTAAAAGGTACAGCTCTGTTGACATTTCCCTCGGTAGTTCCGGGGTGCCAGTGGCACAGACTCTGCAGGTGTTAACCAGTAAGTGGGGAGAAAAAGATCCGAACAGCGTTTCAACAATCTCAACCACAGCTCAACACGGCCACCCCAGTAAGATGCAGGCTGACAAGGCCTACCCCACAGAGCACAACTTCCCCACCCCCAGAAGCGCCAGCAGCCAATGTAATGAATGCTTCCGTCAACAACACATTCCCCTTCCCACAGCAGAGCTGCTGGCTCCAACCGGCCATCTGGAGTTGGAACAGGCCGCACAGCACCGACCTAAGATCCATTCTCAGATCCCAAAAGGCCAAGAACTGCTGGAGATCGCGGTTCCCCTGAGCTTGGTTCAGGGAGAGCAGCATCTCCCACCAATGCAAACAAACAACAACAAAAGCAGCGGAGAGGAGAGCAACCAGGCCTGGGCGAGACTGCTGGAGAAATAAACCTCGTTTCTCTGCAGTGAGGAGCAGTAGCATTTCCTGCCCCCCGTTCTAAACCGATGCACTCGACTTCATTCCTTCCTAAGATCCTCAAGGGAAAGTAAAAGACGACCTTACGGTCCGATTCATTCATATCTGGGTTTCGGTCCCCGACCCACCCACTCCTGAAACCAATGGCATTGTGAAGGAAAGTGCCCCCACATCGGGGTCGTAGGAGGAGAAGCAAGGGCCAGTCCAGGAGCCCAGTTACGACGATCAAGCAGCTCCTGTAAAAGTAAAGTTTGAACCAGCAGCAGAGGCACGGACCCGGGTCCGAGCGAGCAGGGCTTCAGGACAGGCCTGAGGACCTGACACTTCCCTGCTTCTCGGGCAGGTCCGGGAGGCGGCCTCCGGCCCAGCGCACTGCCCGCACCCAGGGAGCCGGGTCAGAGAGAGGCCTGGCCCGCAGTCCGACCCTCCCCAGGCCGCTCCCGCCTCCTTCCCCACTCCCACTTCCCGGCGCTCCCTCCCGGGCCCCGGAGGGTAAGGTCGTGGGCGGCGATGCGGGTCTCGGCCACTGACCACACATTTCTTGCCGAGGAAGGTGAAGAGGGACTCGTTCTCCTGCGGCGTGAGCAGCAGGGACCCCACGTTGGTGACCCTCCGCGGCGGCGGCGGCTGCTGCTGGCCGGAGCTCATGGTTTCGCCGGCGGGGTAGGGAGGCCAGGGCCGTCTCCTCCGGCGAGTGGGCGAGCGCTCGTTCCCCTTCTGGGTGACAGGGGCGGGAGGAGGGGAATCAGAGGCGTAGCATCTCGCAGCTCCTCCGGCGCAGGGAGGAGGCCACGGAAGGAGGAGCCGACGGCGGGCCGCGGTGAGAAAGGGAAGCTCCCCGTTCCCGCCGGGGCAGACTCTGGCCGGATGGTCGTTGTCCTCGCACTCCGGCGACTGCGCTAAACTCCCAACTCCTCCCCCAACCTTCCTTCGGCGGCAGTGGCGGCAGCGGCGGCAACGGCCTCACAATCCAACATGGCAGCGGGGTACGGGCGAGACCACAGGACGCGAGACGCGGGGGAGCGCGCCGGAAATGCGCGGCTGCGGGCCGGGCCCCGGGAGGAACCCCACCTCCCCACGCCGCGCCTGGCTTCGCCTAGCCGGCACGAGGCCACGCCCACTTCCGGCCGAGGAGCCGGCCACGAGCGCTGTGCGGTGGGACGCGGGGCTGTAGGTCCTTTGCAGGTTTTGACGTCCGAACTAGTTCCTCGGATAGTCTTCTTCTACAGAGGCTGGCAGAGAAGAGGTGGCTCGTGTCCGCCGCCGAGCTGTCATCCGCTCTTCTGAGACGCACACCTTTGCGGAGCCTCAGTGCAGAGCCAGGTCTCCGTCCCCGAAATAGCTTTTATTTGTGAGGCGCTACTGCCAGATTTTCGAGCTCCTGTCAGAAGGTTCTGGAAGCTGGAGATGGAAAATGGAAGAAGGGACTCCCTTCCCTGTGTTCCTCGCCAGTGCGCTCAGAGCCGCAGGTGCTTGCGGTTTCTCAGACTTTGTCCCAACTTCAACAGTGGGAATGGACGAACAGGCCTCTGCCAGGATTGTGAAAGAGACCTTGCTGATGGACGTTCCTAAAAAGCAAAGGCACCTAGAAAAGGTTTCTACTGCTGGTATTTCTCAAAAGGATGCATGTATTTGTAACATTGCAGTTCAGGCTTGTTTCTCTATGGGTCTTCCACACACTTCCCCAGCTGTTTTATGAATTGAAAAATATTCCTTTTTCCCCTCCTTTCTCTCAAACCCCAAAGGCTTTGTTTTCTTTTTATCCAAAATGAATGTACCCATTTAGAGATGTCACTCAGAAAAATACATCATTTAACTTAATCCTTAGAAGTAAATCTCAGGAATCTTTTAAAAATTTATATTCAGTATTGGAAACTACCTAGGGTAACTCCCTTTGTTCAGTAGATTAAACACTAGACAGCTGTCTTAAAACGAAGTTTGGTAATATGGAGACGATAAATAATACACACTGCTCAGTTATAGAATAAGCATCTCCACTTTAAACAAATTAGCATTTATTGCATAAACGTTACTTAGCATCATGTTAGCTTTAACAAAAAACGTATGTTAAACTCAAGACATCTAGCCTTTGACAAATGAAAGTTGGTAAAACTATATTATTTTAATATTTCTGAAAGCTCCCAGTACGAATCTTGGGTGTACTAAACAGATTGTTAAGCCATTATCAATACTCGTTTAAAAATATTATTAAAAAACTGAAGGCTACCTCAATGAAATTAACTGAGTGGAACTAAATCTAAAAGGAAAATGTAATCATAGTTCTATGAGTCCTCACTTAAAATATGGATATGTCAAAGTTACTTTGCTTAAGAGTGTTAGGAAAAAAAGGGATTTTGAGAAAGCAGGCAGACTTTTTTTGTAAAATAATTAGGTTTGGAAAGGCAGTAGAAACATAAACAAGGAGTTGCCATTGAACTTCAAAACTAACAAACTTAGAAGCTGAATCAGTCTCCTATCAAAAGTGAGATTCCCATAAATTAAAGCCACAGTGACAGTGGAAGGTATTATAAATTACTGAGAAGTAGAGATTAGAGCCCTAATATTTTCAAACCTGTGAACCAGGATAGTAACAAAAGTATAGGCTTCAGATAGTCCTAAATTGGAGTTCTTGTGCAGCCATTACAGCTTTATGGACTTTGGCCAAGTTGCTATTCTGAGTTTGTTTCCTCATCCATAAAGTGAAAATAATTTTTGTTTAATAAAGGTGTAGGATAAACATAATTAAACCTGCTTCAGAGGTATAAAATTTACCAAGATAGCATGTGCAGAGAACCTGATACAGAGTGGTTAGTTGAATACTATTTGTCCTCTCGTTGATCATCATTGCCTGTGGTCTGCTATGCCTTCCCTTAGTTAAGGGAACTAGCATTGAGTTGAAGTGTGTATTTTTGCCTTTGTTGTATCTAGGCCTAATGCTTGGAAAACTGCCCTTCATATTCAGGCCTCTGTGTAATTCTTCAAATACATAGTGATGAATTTGGGACATAATTTCTTTGTTAGCAGAATTTCTAGTTACGTTATATACTGTGCCACATAGGTTATATATGTCCCAGTAAGCTGGAATCAAGATTGCTGGGAGAAATATCAATAACCTCAGATATGCAGATGACACCACACTTATGGCAGAAAATGAAGAGGAACTAAAAAGCCTTTTGATGAAAGTGAAAGAAGAGAGTGAAAAAGTTGGCTTAAAACTCAACATTCAGAAAACTAAGATCATGGCATCTGGTCCCATCACTTCATGGGAAATAGATGGGGAAACAGTGGAAACAGTGTCAGACTTTATTTTTGGGGGCTCCAAAATCACTGCAGATGGTGATTGCAACCATGAAATTAAAAGACGCTTACTCCTTGGAAGGAAGGTTATGACCAACCTAGATAGCATATTAAAAAGCAGAGACATTACGTTGCCAACAAAGGTCCGTCTAGTCAAGGCTATGGTTTTTCCAGTAGTCGTGTATGGATGTGAGAGTTGGACAGTGAAGAAAGCTGAGCGCCAAAGAACTGATGCTTTTGAACTGTGGTGTTGGAGAAGACTCTTGCGAGTCTCTTGGACTGCAAGGATATCCAACCAGTCCATTCTAAAGGAGATCAGTCCTGGGTGTTCATTGGAAGGACTGGTGTTGATGCTGAAACTCCAATACTTTGGCCACGTCATGCGAAGAGTTGGCTCATTGGAAAATACCCTAATGCTGGGAAGGATTGGGGGCAGGAGGAGAAGGGGACGACAGAGGATGAGATGGCTGGATGGCATCACCGACTTGATGGACATGAGTTTGGGCAGACTCCAGGAGTTGGTGATGGACACGGAGGCCTGCCGTGCCGCGATTCATGGGGTTGCAAAGAGTCGGACTCGACTGAGAGACTGAAATGGACTGAACTGAAGCTGAAATTATACAACTTTAAAAAATGATATATCTAGAGACAGGATCATATTAGTGTCTAAATAATAAAAGCTGAAGGATAGAAATTTTTATGCCTGCCTACCAGCTTTTAAAACTTGTAGATTATCAACCTTTTGAATATGGGAGAGGGCAATGTGGAAAAGGTCTGTGGAAAGAGAAGATACAGAAGAGAATAGATGATTCCACAGTAGCTATGAGTTGTGGAATCTGTCCCATGGTGAGAACTTTGGGCTCTGATCTTTTCACAGTCTCGTTAGCCTAGACTATTTATGTTTTGTTATTTTTTTCCTTTCAGAACATTTTCAGTGTCTTATTTCTAAATTCAATTTTCTGACTATTTGCCCTTCTTTTATTTTTTAGAAATGAGAATGGTATATTAATAATGACCGTAGGCTTTTGTCTCAAGCCCAAAACATTTCTTTAGCTTTTCCTCCAAATTATAAGCATGTTTTGTCCACAAAATTGCAATTTAAATATTTTCTACCCTTGCATTGTTATTTTTGCTTGCCTCAAGGCTTTTTCCAACTCTGTTCTTAAAATGTGAAAAATGTAAGCATGAACACTGCATTGGAAATAGGACTTCCTTACTCTCATGACACGTGAGCAAGCAATATTTGAATTTCCTCCTTTAGCATGCATACAAGGATTCTGTTTTTCCATGTTCACCCTGAGACCAAGCAGTACCAGCTATATTTGTTTCAACAGTTTTAGCAAGTCCCCTTCTTTCTTTCATTCTTGATAGCATATCCTCTTTTTGGCAGAACACAGGACATCTTTCTGTTTTCTTTGGCAAGTTATTTTCTTATCTCAAATTCTTTTTACCTGGTTTGAGAGACTGGATTTGATCCAGGAAATAAGGATTCTATTTCCCTTCAGCAGAGTGTCTTGAAGTTTGTAAGCTAGGTTAAGAAGACTGGGGATTTTATCTTCCTATATGTATAAAATGCATAAGCTGTCTTAAAATGTCTATGAATATCACTAAGAATAAGGCAGTTTTGTTTAATATTTCCTATTTGACTGTCCTTGACTCAATTAGAATCTATTTTAAATTTTATTTTCATCTTGCCTTGCTATGATCCTTTAAGATTAAGTCCTCATTTTAGCAGAAAACGTTAGGGTAGCTTACTTATGAAAATGAGGGCATTTTTTCCAGGTGCATTCCCTGTCATTATCTTTATACTTTGCCAGTTTCTCCTGTCCTGCTGCTCTGTTAATCCACTTCTTTACAAATGTCATTGTTGATGTACTGTTACAAGTCTTCTGAAACACCATGTTCCCCTTGCTAATGTTAATTATTTAAAGATGTAGTGACATTCTTCCTTGTAAAGGACTGCAGGTAGCTGCACACAGGGATCTGTGGCATTCAGCAGCCATTGTGGTCTTAATTACCAGTCCAGGGTGCTGCTTTTCCATGGCAGAGTCCCAGTTATAGTGACAGAATAGCAGTAAACCTGCATACTGCAGGGGTGATGAATATCATTTCCCCCATGCAACCTCCAAGTTCCATGGCTTTAGGATTTCACATAAAGTATCTCTGCACGTTTATGTGAATGTTGCATATAGCAGTGTTTAAGAGAATTTGTTCTTGTTCTCCCAAGTTAAATGTTTCATTTTTTCCTCAACTAAAATCTTGATAAGTAAGCTAGCAAATGATTTTCCCTTCCCTTCCTTTTAAAATTCATTTTGAGTACAAGTCTTTCTAGGGCTTACTTTTTTACAAATAGACAGCTTATGTACAACTCATTCAGATTTTTTATTGATCTTTGTGGAAAACTGAATTCTAAATTGTGCTGGTAAATTATCAGTGATAGTACCGCTGGTCTCCGGATACCTAAAACAACGTTTATTCAAGAAATGATTTCAAGACCTATGTATGGTATAGTTCCCAATATGCTACTTACTGTTCTTTTTTTCCCCCACTGCTCTTTTACTTTAATGACTATTCAGTGGATCTCAGTTGAATTATTCCAGATAAAGGGGGAAAACATTGACCTCTTTACTATAATGTACTCATAGTCAGTCTACATATGGATGAGTAAGCAGTTTGCATAATGGTGATGATTTGAAGATACCATGCATCCCCATGCATACCTCACTGAAACTATCAAAATGAAGGATATGGACTCTTCTATCATATAACTTTTTTGGTGTTATATTGATGAAGTTTGTAATTTCTCTTTCAGTAATTTTTGGGTTCATTTTTATTACTCTTTTTATGCTTTGGGTTTATTAGTAGTTCATTTTCCATTTCAGAGTTGAAATCTAAAGTTTATTTATTTTCTTTATTTTAATTGAGATATAATTAACACAAAACATTAGTTTCAGTTATACAACACAGTTCAGTGTATGTACATACTGAAAATACATATAGCTTTTAGAAAGTCAATTTTTAGCTTTATTAAAAGTGATACATTCATATGAATTAAAAAATAAAACGATATCACAAAGGTTATAAAAGGGAAACCCAGAAACTCTGTACTTCATTTGCTATCCCCTTTGCTCTCCCAAGAGTCATCCAGTCTGAGCTGTTTCTTTTGTCATTTATATATGTATTTCTAAATAATATGCTAAGCTACTATATATTGATTTATCAACTTAAAGAATTATTTATCAACTTCATATTATATTTGCTGAGGATTTATCTCTCTTAGATTCAAGGGATTAGATCTGATAGACAGAGTGCCTGAAGAACTATGGAGAGAGGTTCATGACATTTTATAGGAGACAGGGATCAAGACTTATCCCCAAGAAAAAGAAATGCAAAAAAGCAAAAAGGCTGTCTGAGGAGGCCTTACAGATAACTGTGAAAAGAAGAAAAGCAAAAAGCAAAGGAGAAAAGGAAAGATATACCCACTTGAATGCAGAGTTCCAAAGAATAGCAAGGAAAGATAAGAAAGCCTTCCTCAGTGATCAGTGCAAAGAAATAGAGAAAAACAATAGAATGGGAAAGACTGGGGATCTCTTCAAGAAAAGTAGAGATACCAAGGGAACATTTCATGCAGAGATGGACACAATATAGGGCAGAAATGGTATGGACCTAACAGAAGCAGAAGATATTAAGAAGAGGTAGCAAGAACACACAGAAGAACTGTACAAAAAAGATCTTCACGACCCACATAATCATGATGGTATGATCACTCACCTAGAGCCAGACATCCTGGAATGTGAAATCAAGTGGGCCTTAGGAAGCATCACTACGAACAAAGCTAGTGGGGGTGATGGAATTCCAGTTGAGCTATTTCAAATCCTGCAAGATGATGCTGTGAAAGTGCTGCACTCGATACGTCAGCAAATTTGGAAAACTCAGCAGTGGCCACAGGACTGGAAAGGGTCAGTTTTCATTTTAATCTTAAAGAAGGGAAATATCAAAGAATATTCAAACTACTGTACCTTGTGCTGATTTCTCATGCTAGCAAGGTAATTCTCAAAATGCTACAAGCTAGGCTTTAGCAGTAAATGAACTGAGGTGTATAAGCTGGAGGATTTAGAAAAGGTAGAGGAACCAGAAATCAAATTACCAACATCTGTTGGATTATAGAAAAAGCAAGGGAGTTCCAGAAAAACAACTGTTTCATAGATTATGCGAAAGCCTTTGATTGTGTGGATCACAACAAACTGTGGAACATTCCTTAAGAGATGGGTATACCAGACCACCTTACCTGTCTTCTGAGAAACTTGTATGTAGGTTAAGAAGCAACAGTTAGAACCAAATATGAAACAACACAATGGTTCAAAATTGGGCAAGGAGTACATCAAGGCTGTGCTTGATATTGTTATCTTACTTATTTAACTTCTTTACATAATGAGAAATGCCAGGCTGGATGAATCACAAGCTGGAGTCAAGTTGGTGGGAGAAATATCAACAACCTCAGATATACCGATGATAACCACTCTAATGGCAGAAAGTAAAGAGGAAATAAAGAGTCTCTTGATGAGGGTGACAGAGGAAAGTGAAAAAGCTGCTGTAAAACTCAACATTCAGAAAACTAAAATCAGGACATCTGGTCTCATCACTTCTTGGCAAATCAGTTCAGTTCAGTCGCTCAGTCATGTCCAACTCTTTGCGACCCCGTGCACTTCAGCATGCCAGGCTTCCCTATCCATTACCAACTCCTGAAGCTTGTTCAAACTCATGTCCATTGAGCCGGTGATGCCATCCAACCATCTCATCCTCTGTCGTCCCCTTCTCCTCCCACCTTCAGTCTTTCCCAGCATCAGGGTCTTTTCTAATGAGTCAGTTCTTCACATCAGGTGGCCGAAGTATTGGAGTTTCAGCTTCAGCATCAGTCCTTCCAATGAACACCCAGGACTGATTTCCTTTAGGATGGACTGGTTGGACCTCCTTGCAGCCCAAGGGACTCTCAAGAGTCTTCTCCAACACCACAGTTCAAAAGCATCAATTCTTTGGTGCTCAGCTTTCTTTACAGTCCAACTCTCACATCCATACGTGACTACTGGAAAAACCATAACTTTGACTAGACGGGCCTTTGCTGGCAAAGTAATGTCTTTGCTTTTTAATATGCTGTCTAGGTTCAGTTCAGTCGCTCAGTCATGTCCGACTCTTTGTGACCCCATGGACTGCAGCACACCAGGCCTCCCTGTCCATCACCAACTACTGGAGTTTACTCAAACTCATGTCCATTGAGTCGGTCATGCCATCCAAACATCTCATCCTCCGTTGTCACCTTGTCATAGATTTCTTCCAAGCAGCAGGTGTCTTTTAATTTCATGGTTGCAGTCACAATCTGCAGTGATATGGAGCCCCCCCCAAAAATAAAGTCTGTCACTGTTTTCATTGCTTCCCCATCTATTTGCCATGAAGTGATGGGACTGGATGCCACGATCTTAGTTTTCTGAATGTTGAGTTTTAAACCAGCTTTTTCACTCTCCTCCTTCACTTTCATCTTCTTCACTTTCTGCCATAAGGGTGGTATCCTCTGCATGTCTGAGGTTATTGATATTTCTCCCAGCAGTCTTAATTCCAACTTGTGCTTCATCCAGCCCGACATTTCACATGATGTACTCTGCATATAAGTTAAATAAGAAAGGTGACAATATACAGCCTTGACGTACTCCTTTTCCTATTTGGAACCAGTGTGTTGTTCCATGTCCAGTTCTAACTTACTTCTTGACCTACATACAGGTTTCTCAGGAGTCAGGTCAGGTGGTCTGGTATTCCCATCTCTTAAAGAATTTTCCAGTTTTTTGTGATCCACACAGTCAAAGACTTTGGTGTAGTCAATAAAGCAGAATAGATGTTTTTCTGGAACTCTTGCTTTTTTGATGATCCAATGGATGTTGGCAATTTGATCTCTGGTTCCTCTGCCTTATCTAAATCCAGCTTGAACATCTGGAAGTTCTCGGTTCACGTACTATTGAAGCCTGGCTTGGAGAATTTTGAGCATTACTTTGCTAGAGTGTGAGATGAGTGCAGTTGTATGGTAGTTTGAACATTCTTTGGCATTGCCTTTCTTTGGGATTGAAATGAAAACTGATCTTTTCCAGTCCTGTGGCCACTGCTGAGTTTTCCAAATTTGCTGGCATATTGAGTGCAGCACTTTCACAGCATCATCTTTTAGAATTTGAACTAGCTCAACTGGAATTCCATCACCTCCGCTAGCTTTGTTCATAGTGATGCTTCCTAAGGCCCACTTGGCACTTCATTCCAGGATGTCTGACTGGAATGCGAATAGATGGGGGAATAGACTTGGCAAAAGTGGAAACAGTGACAAATTTTATTATCTTGGACTCCAAAATCACTGCAGATGGTGATTGCAGCCATGAAATTAAAAGATACTTGCTCCTTAGAAGGAAAACTATGACAAACCCTGACTCTATATTAAAAAGCAGAGATATCACTTTGCCAGCAAAGGTCCATATATTCAAAGCTATGGTTTTTCCAATAGTCATATACTGATATGAGATTTTAACCATAAAGATGGCTGAGCACCAAATAATTGGTGCTTTCGAACTGTGGTGCTGGAAAAGACTTTTGTGAGTCCCTTGGACAGCAAGGAAATCAAACCAGCCAATCTTAGGATGATAATCAACACCGAATATTCAATGAAAGGACAGATGCTCCAATACTTTGGCCAGTTGATGCCAAGAGCTGACTCACTGAAAAAGACCGTGATGCTTGAAAAGATTGTGAGGAGAGGGCAACAGAGGAAGAGATGGTTGGATGACATCATCAACTTAATGGATATGAGTTTGATCAAACTCCTGGAGATAGTGAAGAACAGGGAAGCCTGGCATGCTAAGTTCATGGGGTCACAGTTAGTCACGACTTAGAAACTGAACAACAACAGAAAGATAGTGCAAAAAAGAAGATAAACCTATATTATTCTTTTCATTATTACAAATAATCTGTTCTGGTTTAAAAAATGAATATTTAAGCCTATTTGTAAGCCTGCATCATGCCCCTGCATCTTAGAAGGGCACAATAAGAATTATAATCCTATGAGCATAAAATTCCTACTTTTAATTACCTCAGTAGAATATAATAGGTAGTTGGTGACTATTATTCATGGAATTATTGCTCTAATATGTATAATTCATATTCAAAACTAGATTGTAGAGGCTTCTCTAGATGTCCAGTTTTTGAGACTCCACCCTTCAGTGCAATGGGCATGGGTTCAATCACTGGTTCAGGAACTAAGATTTCACGTGCTTCTTGGCATGGTCAAAAAAAAAAAACCCCTATATTCTATACTACTTGATAATTTTAAATCAGTCATGCCTCTGAAATCCCCATTGCTGGAAGTTACTGTCACTTTTTTTTTCTAAAGTACTTAAGTATTTGAACACTCAAATAATTTAGCCAAAGTCAATGGTCATGTTTGAGTAAGTTCCTTATTCTTTGTTTGGGAGTCAAGGGACTTTAGCAATTATTAGTTCAAACTCCTCATTCACCAAGGCCTAAAAACGGAAAAAGCAATAAAGTATGAGTATATTTTGGATATATTTGGTTTATTATTTAGCAACAGCTGTCAATTAAATGTGGCTAAAGGTTTGATTGAGAGACAGTATAATATAATGAAAATACTGCAGACATTATAGTCAGATAGACTTAGGTTGATGACCAGTTCTACAGATCCTTGACTAAGATAACATTTTAAACTAATTTGAACAAGTTGTTTAAAAATGAAGTTACATATTTTGTTTCTCACATTTCCATCTTTCCTCCTTTAATAGGATTAGGAAGGTAAACACTGTGGAATACTGGTACTTCTTTTATCACCTGGACACTCTTGGCACTGAATCTTGTAGGTTTACTTTATGTTCAGTTAGACTAAGAATCTGAATCGATGAAAGAGGAAAGCTGTACTAAGCAGGAAAACTGATTTGATGTGATGGCTCAGCTCCTACATAATGATGATGTCTATGTTGTTATTTAGTCACTAAGTCATGTGTGCCTCATGGGCTGTAGCCCACCAGGCTCCTCTGTCCATGGAATTCACCAGGCAAGAATACTGGAGTGAGTTGCCATTTCCTTCTCCAGGGGATCTTTCTGACCCAGGGACTGAACCCACATCTACTTGGCAGGCAGACTCTTTACAACTGAGCCACCTGGGGAACCCAGTATCTATGTGCACCCACAATCTAAGGTCTGACACACATGAGGGGACTGTGTCATCCTATCACAGTTTCCTGTTTTGATACAAGTTCATACACATCCCAGTGTTATGTTCCTCAGGCTCTCCAAGCACCACTGGATTTACTCTAGATCGATAGCTCCAGCTGATAAGCTCCATAAAGCCATCATGCACAAGTTCAAACTCATGATCTTTGTTACAAATCTTTCTTATTCAGGTGCTTTCTTGTCTTAGTGAATAACACTAATATGTACTCTTTTCCATTCAGAAACCTCATAACCATCCTGTCCTCCTATCCCTCACACTGCCTCTGTCCTCTCATCTCCAGCTACTATAGCTTATCAATTTTACCTCCTATTCACTATCTATCATCATCTCTTTTTCATCTCTTCTGCCCATGCCCCAAAACAGTCCTTCGATATCTGTCCCTACCAACTTATTCAACCTCTTGCTCTGGTAACTCCTCCCCCTGCACCCAACCCCTCAGTCTTTACACTCCATCAGTCTTGGAGGTGCCTCAACAGGCCACATTTTTCACACCTTATTCCCTCTGCTTGGAATGTCTTTTCTCCTGTTCCCTTAAGGTTGTCTCTGTGGCAAGTAGTACTTCAACAATCAGTTCAAGTATTTACCACTTTTGTGAAGCCTTTTCTGAATTTCCCAGGTAAGATGCCCCTTTCTCCTCTGTGCCCACATGGAATCTTGCATATAATTCCACTACAGCTTAAAACAAATTAAACTTATTTGTATTTATGTTTCCTCACTTGACTTTAAGGTGACTGGCCTTGTATTTTTATGTGCATGCAATCTCGTATATTTGTATTTTTCAGTTACCTGATCCCCTGCTGCCTAGCACAGATTCTTGATAAATATTTGTTGACTAAGAATTGCACAAACATGAAAGGGAAGGGAGGAAGGAAAGGAAAAGAGGGAAAAACTAAAGGAGGACTGTTCAGTGTTCTAAGAAACTACTTCAGAACTTTGTAGGTCTCAATCTCCTTTTCTTCTAAATAATCTTGGCTCTCCCAATGCATAATTTTTGAATCATGGCTGAAACTTCTGTTCTCACTCATCAGGATGTAAATGCTGTAACTACCCTCTGCAGCCAGCTAAGTTCCTTCAAAATTCTCCTATTTTCATTGGAAAATCTTCTGCCATGTACCAGCTTCCTCTCTAATCTTACTTACTTTTCTCTGACACTTCTGATACATATAACATCTCATAAACGAAGAAGCCAAAAATTTGTTTTGGATGTGGTAATGACTCTGAATGATAAAATACATTCAAGAGTAGTACTGGATTGCCCAGGAATTATGTATTATATTTAAGTAATCTGTCTGAATATATTTCTGCTGTAAAAATGCAATAGTAAAGATTTAGAAGATTATTATTTTGAGCATTTTATTCACCATTCAAAGTATATATTAATCAAAAAGCTTGTCAATTTCTCATAGAAAAATGAACATCTTTCTGGAAGCTCTTGTCTTTTATTTCTTTTGAATTAACAAAACTACAAGTGATAAATAAAGATAATGAATTATCACATTGAGAGTGAAGAAAGGTGATAATCAAGTGGTGATATTGCCTGTATGGGATAACTTTCTTGTCTTCTAAGCAAGTTGGGCTGGAGTAGAAAAGAGGGATGTCATGCCAATATAAGTGAAGAGAAAGATTGACAGTATACAATTGTTTGGGTTATAATATGTTATGGATTTTTGCAAGTTAAGGGTTTAAAATGTAATCATTAGTGGAAAAATCACTGCTCTAAAGACAATATTGGTTATCTGTTAATTCTATGGGAAATATGGTAAGAAGGAGACTTAAGATCTTTTACTCTAATATTTAATATTTTGCCTTTAATTCCCTTCTTAATTTCCATAAATTTTTTCTAAGAACTAATATATGCTAATGAGGTGATTTTTCTTGCAAGTATGTATGCAAGTAAAAGAAAAATAACAAATCTTTAAATTATCAGAAATGAAGGTTTAAAGGAATAAGTGCTTTTTTAAAATTTTAAATTAGTTTATTTATCTCTTTTTTAACTTTACAATATTGTATTTGTTTTGCTATACATTGACATGAATCCACCAGGGTGTACATGTTTTCCCCTTCCAGAACCCCCCTTCCACCTCCCTCCCCATCCCATCCCTCTGGGTCATCCCAGTGCACCAGCTCCGAGCACCCTGTATCATGCATCGAACCTGGACTGGCGATTCGTTTCACATATGATAATTTATATGCTTCAATTCCATTCTCCCATATCATCCCGCCCTTGTGCTCTCCCATAAAGTCCATAATACTGTTCTATGTATCTGTGTCTCTTTTGATGTCTCACATACAGGGTTATCTTTACTGATTAACTAAATACCATATATATGTGTTAGTATACTGTATTGGTGTTTTTCTTTCTGGCTTACTTCACTCTGTATAATAGGCTCCAGTTTCACCCACCTCATTAGAACTGATTCTAGTGTATTCTTTTTAATGGCTGAGTAATATTCCATTGTGTATATGTACCACAGCTTCCTTATCCATTTGTCTGCTGATGGGCATCTAGGCTGCTTCCATGTCCTGGCTATTATAAACAGTGCTGCGATGAACATTGGGGTACACGTGTCTCTTTCAAGTCTGGTTTCCTCAGTGTGTATGCCCAGCAGTGGGATTGCTGGGTCATATGGCAGTTCTATTTCCAGTTTTTTGAGGAATCTCCACACTGTTCTCCATAGTGGCTGTACTAGTTTGCATTCCCAGCAACAGTGGAATAAGTGCTTTTGTAGAGCATCTTTCCAGAGTCTGCATTTCTTCAACTAATTCACTACAAAAACAGTTCAGGTCTTTGTCTTAGTCTTCTGGTGTCTCAGACAGTAAAGAATCTGTCTTCAGTGCTAGAGACCTGGGTTTGATCCCTAGGTCAGGAAGATTCCCTGGAGAGGGAATGGCTACTCACTCCAGTATTCTTGCCTGAGAATTCCATGGATAGAGGAGCCTAGCAGGCTACAGTCCATGGTGTTGCAAAGAGTCGGACATGACTGAGCGACTAACACCATATATATTTAAACCAAGGCTATGATTAAAATTGTTTCATACATAAAATGGAAAATGGTGTACTCTTCCTGCTTTCTTAGTATAGCAAAGCATTGTCCCAAGTTCAAAGCAATGTCTCAAGGAGCTTTATTCTTTGGATATGTTCTATCACTTTCTGTTAGATCAGGTTTCATTTTTCATCACTTTGCTCTTCTTGTTTTCATTTGTTTCCAAAGGTATGCTTTCCAAGACTGATTCTTGATGTTTCTCTGATTTGCCTATTGCTGTTGTTCCAATGGGCTTCCCTGGTAGTGCAGATGTTAAAGAATCTGCTTGCAATGCTGGAGATCCAGGTTTAATCCTTACATAAAGAAGATCCCCCAGAGAAGGGAATGACTACCCATTCCATTATAATTGTTCCTTATTTTTCTTTCTTCAATAAATTGTTAGGTTTCCCACTCTCCAATCTCTATTCCTATAGTTCCTAACTGAAAAGACCTGCTAAAAATGGGTTTCTAATAACATATTCTCTTCTATGGGACATTATGTTGATATCTTACTTATTATGAGAAGGTTCCTAATTGTAGTTGATACAAAAGTCTTTGAATTACAAAAAAGCCTTTTCTTTTTTGTCATCAATAATAGTTGTCTTTTGTTCTCTTGATTTTGAAAGCCTCAGAGTCTGTCCTCAATTAGAAATGTAGAACACCAGTCCTTCAAAACCACTTAAGAAAGCATTAAACCATTATTTTTTGCTATTCAGTTACTCTCAATACCCAGTGAGAAATGTGGGATTTTGAAAAGTTTTCAAAGGAAATGCTCTCAATTGAAACCCCTAAGTAACCTAATTTTAATTTTTGCATTAAATTAGATTCCTGGGAGGCTGCATGGTTATACTGCAGTAACTTAAACCTCCTATAGAACCAAATGCTCTAAGTTATAGTGTAAAAACTCTTGACTTTAATGGAAGATTGTTGTAAGAAAAAGTATTATGGATTTACTTTTATGTTGATGATAAAACTGTTGTCCAGAATATTTTACTTAAGTTATATAAGTTAATAGTCTTTCTGTAAGATTGCTAAGTGAGAAATTTCTTTTGGATTTTACAGAGAATAAGCTCTCCAGAAGCATTGGTACATTTTCTCTTTTCTGATGCTAGTTGTAAAATAATGTGTTTCTTTCCACACCCCACCCCCACCAAACCCCACTTGCCCTACCTCAGTCTGCTCAGATACTCAGAGCAAAGTTTAATGCTATCATGTCAACTATGTCAATGCTTTCAAAATTACAGACATTTGTATAACACCTTTATGATGTTTGCCATATTCTCATACCTCCAGAAGAATTTATATTCTAATTTTAATCAAGCCAGAGTTTTACTTTTAGAAATGTATTTTAATAGGATACTTGGATTTGGCATGCTCACTATATTTTTGTTCTACTTCAAAATATTGTTAAGGTGTCAGAATAAATGACGTGTATAATGTTTAAAATCTCACATACTATCAGTAGTACATATATCAGACATTGGAAAATACTGGACTGTATTAACTTAGGATTGGCTTATTTTGCCCTCCTATATCTGGTTCTGATTTTCTTTTAAATAATTCTATTGTGTGTGTCTTTTGTTGCCTCAAAATGTCTTTACTAAAGGGACCCTTTCCTGAAGGTGTCAGAAGCTAAGTGCAACTAGCTTATGTAAAGAAAAGAAGAAGGAAGAGGGAGAACTGGGTCTATTAACTGACGAGTTTGAGATAGATCTCTAACAGCTTAGCTGGATGTGTCATTCATTGATGTCAGTAGGTCTCAGTCCTTTATTCTCTCCCTTTCAGCTTTGTTCGGTGTAGCCATGATCCTTGGGCAGTCTCCCTCAATGTGCTAACTCCCTACAGCTCCTGTGCTTATCATCTACCAGTTTAGCAATAATTCCAGGGGAAAACACACAGGCAAACTCCTCTTTTCCTGCAACTAAAGCAAAAGTCTTATGTCTAGTTCTCATCACTCTGACAAGCATTATGTTACTTAACTCATCACTGTGGCATGGAGTTTTCCAGTGTTCTGACTAGTAGATTTGCATCATGTGCCTCGGGCAGATGGGTAAGTTCTGTCCACACCATATATAAGAATCCTAAGGTAGATAGTTTCTAAAGTAAAAGACGGGTATGGTTACCAGCTGTAATAGACTAAATGTTTTTATCTCCTTTCCTCCTATGTATTGAAATTTAAGAGAAATTTCTTTTGGAATTTAGTTACAGAGAATAAGCTCTCCAGAAGTATTGGTACATTTTCTCTTTGGAATTTTTGAGAGATAAGGAGAAAGGAGATAAAAATTCCAAAAGAAATTCTCTTAAAGCATCTTTCTTTCTATGTATTGGAATCTTAACTTCTGCAATGTGATTGTATCAGGAGGTGGTGCCTCTTGGAGGTAATTTGGTCGTAAGGGTGATTTCAACAACTATATATTAGGGCTGCTGTGCCTGAACACTATGGATATTTTGAACTAGAAAATTCTTTGCTTTGGAGGGTATTTTAGCCTAACAGACTGATCATAATATCAGAATCAAGGACAACTCCTTAATTTTTTGTTGTTTTTTAAATACATTTAGTTTTATTTAAAAAATTTTTTTGTTGGCATATACTTGATTTACAGTGTTTAGTTTCTGCTGTACAGCAACCAGCTATACATATATTAAATAAATATATATATTTACACACACACTCCTTTTTAGATTCTTTTCCCATATGGGTCATTACAGAGTATTGAACAGAGTTCCCTGTGCTATACAGTAGGTCCCTATTACTTATCTATTTTATATATAGTAGTGTGTATATGCCAGTTCCAGTCTCTCAGTCTGTCACTTTCCCACCCCCAAGGATAGCTGTTTAAATAAATGCAGGCATGTTTAACAATGTCTTTGCAGTATAGGATATTGAATAACATCCCTGGGCTCTACCCACTAGATGCCAGTAGCATCCTTCATTTTAATGGCCCCAAAATGTTCCCAGATATTGCCAAATTCTCCCTGGGAGGGAAGGTTGCCCCAGTTGAGAACCACTGCACTATATGTAGATATTGATGTTCAAATATAATGATACTTATACTTAGAAATGAGCCTCATTGTTGATCTAGGTTTGTGATTAATGGTAAAATGCTATTGATGGTATTATAACCACTCCATAACCAACATTTCCTTCCTTATTACATCTACATTAAGACTACCCTTTGTTGTATGAAAGTGAAAGTGGCCCAGCTGTGTCTGACTCTTTGCAACCCAGAATACTGGAGTGGGTCGCCGTTCCCTTCTCCACAGGATCTTCCCAACCTAGGGATCAAACCCACATCTCCCACATTGCAGGCAGATTCTTTATCAGCTGACCCACCAGGGACGCCCAACAATATTGGAGTGGGTAGCCTATCCCTTCTCCAGCAGATCTTCCCAACCCAGGAATCAAACTGGGGTCTCCTGCATTGCAGGCAGATTCTTTACCAGCTGAGCTACTAGGGAAGTCACTGATAAAATTTATTGAATTTATTACTTGTGCTTCTGTATCTTTACCTCATGGATTCATAATTATTTGCACTCCAAATTACAGAAACCAACTCTACTGCATGTCAGAGGAATCTGTCAGTTGCCACTGTCACACATAGTTCTATGGCCATTAATTACATGTGAAATTGTATTTGATTTCAGTCCATCCAAGTTGTTCTTGTCTTCAGCCCATCATTCACATATGTTTGTAATTCTGTATTTTACCTCCGTAAGTGTTCTTATAGTTGAGCTATGCTATAGCATTATACTTTCCTGCTAGTATATTGGTTGCAACTTAGAGCCTTTCAGCTGTTACAATATTTTTGGCGTTTTTGTTATGGATAGTTTGTACATGATTCAATTACTTGGATTTGAAGAGAAGTCACTAAGACTGGAAGTAAATGGTTAATGAACAGAATCCATGGGTAGCTTCACATTCAGTCACAATTTAAATGAAGTGGGCACCAAAATTTACAGTGGGTGGAAAGAGCATCATCGGACACTTAATATTCTGGCATCTAGATGCAATTGTTGTCTGAGAGGCTGGTGCATAAATAACAGTGTTTCTAACCATTAAAATGATGTTCCTGGTACAAAAATTCAAACCTAGAGGCTGCAATTTAAAAAAATAGATGACCCCTCATCTGAGTGGTGGGGATGATCAAGTAGGCAAGAAATTAGAATTGAAACTGAGAATTCTGGACAGCACAGAGGTCCCATTAATTGAACTACATGGTATAGAAATCGTGACTTACGGAATAGTTAAGTGAATCCAGTGGTAAGCGGGGTACCTTTGAAACAGAATAATAGAAAATTGTCATAGAAAGAGAAAAATCAGGTAATAACTAAGCTTTACCTGATGAAATTGCCTACTTGGGCACTTTCTGCCTCAAGTCAAAAGTGAAAGAGCCCAGAGAGCTGTCTATGCACTGATGGGTAGTGGAAGCTAATAATCGATGTTCCAGTTAAAACACTAGATTTGTTAGCAGGCTGTACCACAACCATGAAAAAAGATCCATAGCACCAGCTATTGATGACACAATATGATGTCTCCTAAGATTCATTGGTTGTCTTGCTTTGATTTTCTTTTTCCTGTGTCACTGGAACCTCTATTCCCTTAGTAGAATATTTTTGTAATGGTTTAAATCTATTCTTATCTATGAAAGCTACTGGCAGTCTTTGACCTTTTTCTTGATTCTTGCTCAGATTTATTGTTTCCTTGTTCAGATTTGGCAGTCAATTCAGTAGCTTTGGTACATGCTCTTCTTGTATGAGTTTCTGTTTGTGCCTTTGTATGGGACAGAATTGCACAAGCTGTAGTTTATCAGGTCTGAGCCTAGTTTTACATTTTTTTAAAAAATTAGACATTTGCTATTTTAGTTATTTAATAGTTATAATTAGGAATAGTATATAAAGAAATCATAAAGTTTGTTTTGTTATACTTTTTAGTTTCTTTCCCTCTTTTCTATGTTAAAATACATATAAATTGATCACTACCTTCTTGGTTTTTAAATTTTACGTTAAATTGTACTAGTTCAGTTTTACACTGGTTTGGAAAAGGATAACTATGTTCATCACATAGAATGTTTGTACTTAGCCTGTATTTCTCACATAGTATTAGCTTTCTTTCCCAGTTTTACTTTAGTATGTGAGTATGTGTGTTTTCTTTACATCAACCAGTGCATTGTTTGAGTCAAATCTTTACTATTTGCTTTACTTAAATCCCTTAAGCCTATGATTCAGATCTCACAAGAAATCACAGAAGTATCAACCTAGATGGGAAATTTTGAGTTGTTCAAATTGAGCTTTCTTTTTCTTTAGCAATGTTCATTCTGTGTTTTAATCTTTCCCCTCAAGTTCTCTGCTTTTTTAAACTAATGTATGTAGTTTAGTCAATTAGTGAATCCATGTTTATCCATCCATTCATCATATATTTGCTTTGCACTATGTTCTGCATGACAGATGGCTAGGCAATGGAGAATCAAGGGTGAATGAACTTTGCCTCACAAGCTGGAGTCTTGCTTCTATGCTTTGCTTACCTGTGAGTTATGCTCCCCTGCCCAGCCCTTCAATTAGTGAGCAAATCCTGTCACTTCTGCCTCTTTCTTACTAACTCTGTCCTTGGCTATGCCTACCTGTCTCTATTACTGCAGTTGTAAATCTGTGTTTTGTCTATGTCTACATAAGTCTATGTTTTGTCATCAGGATAAACTACAACTGATGAATCTCTCTTTCTTTGCTTCCTATTCAACTCTGTAGTCATAGAATCTTCCTGAAATGCAAATCAGCTACTCATAAACCCTTCTATGTCTCCTAGTCTCCTACAATGAAGTTGATATCATGAACATTCTTCAATGCTTTTACTGATCCAACTCAAGTATGTCTCACTTGCCTTATCTCTTGATACTTCCTCCCTGAAACACTTCAGGAACTAGAACATGTACTGTTTCACCTCTGGGTCATCTAAAGAGCTTTCCATTCTGACTCTTCACCTCCACAGTCTTGATCTCTCTACCTCCTTCACCACCATTTTCCCAGATAATTCCAATTCATATTTAATGTCTCAACTTTGATATCACTACTTCCAGTGTGAAAGGAGAATAAAAATGGAGTTGATATTGCTAAGAGAGTTCTCTACAATGGAGCCAAGACAACTTTAAGGAAGTGTGGTTTAATGCACATCTCAACTTGGATGGAATCTGACTTTTGACCTGATGAAATCATCCAGAACACTAGCCAGAAATTCAAGATACTTATCAAACCCTTATCCTAAAATAACTCAAGATGGGCTATCTACTCATCAGACCCCTACCTTAAAATAACTTGTAATTCCATAAGGAGAAATATTTTCTGACTCAAGTTAGAGTCAATCACAATTCTCACCAGACAGCTTTTAACAACCTTGTGGCTTTTTTGTCTTTTATAAGCCCCTGATTCTTTGCCTTCCTTGAAATACTCTTTTAGGGTTACCTGAATCTATGTCTCTGAATTGCCTTAAGACCCCAAATAAACTCTTCTTCTTTGCAGCATCCTGCAGTTTTTTGGGTGGGGGAAGGAGGCAGAATTGACACCAGTGCAGCTTTCTGTGGGTTAGATATCTCTTCTATGGGTACATTTACCATAGACCATATAGAAATTTCTTCTCTTCTTGTTCTGTATACCCTTTTCTTCTTGTTTTTATGTCTCTTCTTGTCTTTATAAGAGACAAGAAAAATGTCTTTTCCACTCTTTTTACCTGGAACCTAGCTTAGTACTTGTTACATTACAGGTGTTAAAAAAATACTTGTTGAATGAATGAATGATTGAACAACAGAACAACTCATAAACTATCTCAAATATTAAAAAAAAAAAACCTTCCAAGTCTTAAAATATGCCAGTGGAGTTGCTGTCCCATACTCTATAATAGGATTGTAAATAGAAAATAACCAATGACTTTGTTAGTTTTTGACCATATCTGGAATAAGAAAAAAAAATAAATGTAGGAAAAGAGCCACTTTGCTTTGTGTCATGCATAAAATGCTAGGTGCAGCCAGATTCAACGGGGACTTAGATTTAGATTTCTTCATTTCAGTCTCTGGATTTCTTTTTCTTCCCCTTGCCTCCATTAACTAATACACAGAAAGACTGCCCCACAAACACACACACTTTTTTGTTATCATAATCCATATGAATCCTTAAAATAGCAAACTTTCTAGGCAACTATTATAATGGAATGCTCACTGAGCCGGAAGTGGAAGACCGGCAGCAATTAGGAAAAATGGGGCAGACTACGTTTATCTCAAATGGAAGCTTAAACTGGTTGGGCCACTTTTTTCATCTAGAAAATTAGAAGAATTGGATCAGAAGAGGCTTTCCCAGAGAAACCAAATATTCAGATGGCCAAAAAATTCATTTGCATTTATCTGTAAGATGTTATAGAAAAACCAGAATGAATTTTTTGGTGAATCCAATACTTAACTATTCTATATTCAATTTTAAATAGGAATTAATTTACAAATCTTGAATTGATATGAAAGTTTCAGGAAAACATCTACTACATAAAATAAGGTATATTTCTATAGATCTCTGCATTTATATTACCTTAACTCGCATGTAAATTCTTATGTGATGGGAATCTCAACTTCAAAGTGGACTGAGTCCACTGCCAGGATTTAGGCATGACTAAGTATTTCTTGAAAACTGGTAGGACAGGCCTAAAAAGAGTCTGCTTTTCATGAGTCGATTATCATGAGGGCATTGTTTGGGGCTACGGAAAGTCTGAGGAAGTTTAGTGCATGGAAACCTGCTCACTAGAAACAAATGCTGTGGAGGGCACCATGTTCCTTCCTGAAGTTGTTGTTTAGTCATATAAGTTGTATCTGAATCTTTGCAATGTCATGGACTGTAGCACGCCGGGCTCCTATGTCCTTCACTATCTCCCGGAGTTTGCTCAAATTCATGTCCATTGAGTCAGTGGTGCTGTCTGACCATTTGATCCTCTGCTGCCCCCTTCTCTTTTTGCCTTCAAACTTTCCCAGCACCAGGGTCTTTTCCAGTGAGTTTGCTCTTCCCTTGCTCTTCATCAAGTGGCCATAATACTGGAGCTTCAGCTTCAGCATCAGTCCTTCCAATGATTATTCAGGACCTATTTCCTTTAGGATTGAGTGGTTTGATCTCCTTGCAGTCCAAGGAACTTTCAAGTTTCCTCCAGCACCGCAGTTCAGAAGCATTAATTCTTTGGTGCTCAGCTTTCTTTATGGTCTAAATCTCACATCCAAACAAGACTACTGGAAAAACCATAGCTTTGAATATGTGAATATTTGCTGGCAAAGTGATGTCTCTGCTTTTTAATATGCTGTTTAGGTTTGTCTTGGCTTTTCTACCAAGGAACAAGTGTCTTTTAATTCCATGGCTGCAGTCACCATCTGCAGTGATTTTGGAGCCCTGGAAAATAAAATCTGTTACTGTTTCCACTTTTCCCCCTTCTATTTGCCATGAACTGATGGGACAAGATGTCATGATCTTAGTTTCTTGAATGCTGAGTTTCAGGCCAGGTTTTTTACTCTCCTCTTTCACCTTCATCAAGAGGCTCTTTAGTTCCTCTTTCCTTTCTGCCATTAGGGTGGTATCATCTTTGCAGATCTGAGTTTGTTGATATTTCTCCTGCCAATCTTGATTCTAGCTTGTGATTCATTCAGCCTGGCATTTCCTATGCTATACTCTGTGTAGAAGTTAAATAAGCAGGGTGACAATATGCTGGCTTGTCGTACTCCTTTCTGAATTTTGAACCAGAAGTAATTCCATATCTGGTTCTGTTGCTTCTTAATCCACATACAGATTTATCAGGAGACATAAAGTGTTCTGGTACTCCCATCTCTTTAAGAATATTCCATAGTTTGTTGGGATCTACACAGTCAAAGACTTTAACGTAGTAAATGAAGCAGATTTTTTTTTTCTGGAACTTCCTTGCTTTCTTCATGATAAAACAAATGTTAGCAATTTGAACTCTGGTTCCTCTGCCTCTTTGAAACCCAGCTTGTACAACTGGAATTTCTCTGTTCACATACAGCTGAAGCCTAACTTGAAGGATTTTGAGCATTACCTGCTAGGTTTCCCTGGTAGCTCAGCTGGTAAAGAATCCACCTGCAATGTAGGAGACCCTGCTTCGATTCCTCGGTCAGGAAGATCCGCTGGAGAAAGGATAGGCTACCCACTCCAGTATTCTTGGACTTCCCTGGTCCTCAGCTGGTAAAGAATCCACCTGTAATGGAGGAGACCCTGGTTCAATCCCTGGGTTGGGAAGATCCGTTGGAGAAAGGAAAGGCTACCCACTCCAGTATTCTGGCCTGGAGAATTCCGTGGACGGTATAGTCCATGGGGTCACAAAGAGTCAGACATGACTGAGTGACTTTCACTTTCACTTGCTATCATGTGACATGAGCACAATTGTACGGTAGTTTGAACATTCTTTGGCATTGCTCTTCTTTGGGATTGGAATGAAAATTCACCTTTTCCAGTCCTGTGGCCACTGCTCAATTTTCCAAATCTGCTGACATATTGAGTGTAGCACTTTAACAACAAACATCTTTTAGGATTTTAAATAACTCAGCTGGAATTCCATCACCTCCATCAGCTTTGTTTGTAGTAATGCTTCCTAAGGTCCACTTGACTTCACATTCCAGGATGTCTTACTCTAGGTGAGTGACCACATTATTGTGGTTATCCAAGTATTTAAGACCTTTTTTATATAGTTCTTCTGTGTTTTCTTGCCGCCTCTTCTTCATTTCTTCTGCTTCTGCTAGGTCCTTAGCATTTCGGTCATTTATCCTGCCCATCCTTGCATGAAATGTTCCCTTGATATCTCCCGTTTACCTGAAGAGATTTCTAATCTTTCCCATTCTATCATTTTCTTCTATTTTCTTTGCGTTGTTCATTTAAGGAGGCTTTCTTATCTCTCCTTGCTCTTCTCTGAAACTTCACACTCAGTTGGATATATCTTTCCGTTCTCCCTTGTCTTTCACTTTTCTTCTTTTCTTAGCTATTTATAAAGCCTCCTCTGACAACCACTTCACCTTCTTGCATTTCTTTTTTCTTGGGGTGGTTTTGGTCACTGTCTCCTGTACAGTGTTATAAACATCCGTCCCTAGTTCTTCAGGCACTCTGCCTATCAGATCTAATCCCTTGAATCTCTTCATCACCTCCTCTGTATGATCCTAAGGGATTTTATTTAGGTCAACCTGAATGACGTAGAGATTTTTCCTATTTCCTTCAATTTAAGCCTGAATTATGCAATAACAGCTCATGATCTGAGCCACCTTCAGCTTCAGGTCTTGTTTTTACTGACTGTATAGATTTTCTCCATCTTTGGCTACAAAGAACATAATCAATCCGATATTAGTATTGACTATCTGCTGCTGCTGCTGCTGTGAAGTCGCTTCAGTCGTATCGGACTCTGTGCTACCCCAGAAATGGCAGCCCACCAGGCTCCCCCGTCCCTGGGATTCTCCATGCAGGAATACCAGAGTGGGTTGCCATTTCCCTTTCCAATGCATGAAAGTGAAAAGTGAAAGTGAAGTCGCTCAGTCGTGTCTGACTCCTAGTGATTAGAAGCAGATTATGAATATTTTGAAACATGTGTAATAAAAGTGATCCTGTGACAGCCTCAGGCCACACATCAAGAGAACATGATGTCAGTTTCCCATTTTGGTGACATCAGCTCCATAAAGGTTGTGTCTACTAGGTTTCTCCACAGTAGAATTACAATTGTGATTGAAAAACTGTATTTTTTTAATGAAGTGTGCTTCATAAACCCAGGGATTGGGGTTCAATCCCTGGGTCAAGAAGGTCCCCTGGAAAAGGAAATGGCAACCACTCCAGTATTCTTGCCTGGAGAATTCCATGGATAGAGGAGCCTGGTGGGCTGCAGTCCATGGGGTCGCAAAGAGTTGGACACGCCTGAAGTGACAGAGCACAGCACATTTTTAGAGTACTTACTGAATTTGTTACAATATTGCTTCTTTTTTATGTTTTGGTTTTTTGGCCTCAAGGCTTGTAGGCTCTTAGCTCCCATCCAGGGATTGAACTCGTACCCTCTGCACTGGAAGGTGAAGTCTCAACCACTGGACTGCCGGGGAAGTCCCTGTAAAGGGGCTTTGAGAGCAAAGAATTTGAGAACCATTGTCCAAGACCAAATGAAATGCTGACATTACTGCTATAACCTGGAAATTTCTTAGGAAAGTGGCAGTGAGGAGGGAATTAAAGCTAAGATTCTTAAATTAAGTCTATCTTTTGAATAATGGCTGTTGTTCACTCACTTAGTCGTGTCTGACTCTTTGTGACCCCATGGACTGCAGCATGCCAGGCTTCCCTGTCCTTCACCATCTCCTGGAGCTTGCTCAACTTCATGTCCATTGAGTCCGTGATGCCATCCAACCATCTTGTCCTCTGTCAACCCCTTCCCCTCCTGCCTTCAGTCTTTCCCAGCATCAGGGTCTTTTGCAGTGAATCAGGTCTTCACATCAAGTGGCCAAAGTATTGGAGGTTCAGCTTCATGATCAGTCTTCCAATCAGTATTCAGGGTTGATTTCCTTTAAGATTGACTGGTTTGATCTCCTTGCAGTCCAAGGGGCTCTCAAGAGTCTTCTCCAACACCACAGAACAATGGTATTTTCTATTGAGTATATTTAAGCCTGAGATTTTCCACAGGAAATTCTTACCTTTTGGAAGTATATAATGTAATGAGAGGTGAAATAATGTTATGTCTGAAATTTCTTTAAAATAATACAGTGGTGGTGGTGGTAAGTGTACAGATGAAATGAAATTGTGCTTTCAATTGTTGAAACTGTGTGATTGGTACTTATGGGTTCATTATAAAATTCTATTTTGAGTATGTTTGAAAATTTTCAAATTTATGTTAAATGTTTCATCTCTATATAAACATTTTAATGTTATAGTCTTAGGCAAGAATAAAGCCTAATTGCTTGAAATGTCATAATAATTTAAAGCATGTTAGTTACAGTTTTTTGGATATATGTAAATACCTTTCTTCTAAAAAGTTCAAGCTGATTTACCTTGACTGGTTTTTACAACATGAATACTCATTATCTGTTTAATTGACCTTTGGAACATCTTAGGGAAATTTGCAAAATAAAAACAGATAATTGAGTACACATCAAAAGCTCATACAATGAAAGCAAGCAATAGTATTGAATTTTTGGAATTAGCTGTAATACAGTATATATTATCATAAAATCAGATAGATCTGAGTTTGATTCCTGGCTCTGCTACTTCAAAATACTTATAATAACATAACACTAACAGAAATAATGTACTAATGAGGCCAACATTAACTGAGCTTAATATGTGACAAGTTTTGAGCTAAATCTTTACATTAGAGTATTCACTAAATCTTTTCAACAAAATCAGAAGTAACTTTTGTTTTGTAAATAACTTGCCAGATGATCACATTTGGTAAGAGATTGAGCAGAAATTTGAAGCTGGGGCATGGATCAGCTGGATCAGCATCCTGGCTTTATCCATTGGACTGCATGGCCCTGTCTTATCAGTGACTGTCATGAGCAAGTTATTTATTCTCTCTCAGCCTTAGTTTTCTCTCTCATAAAATAGGAATTCAAATAGTAACTACCTCACAGGTGCAGGGATTACATTAGACAATGCATGTAAAACTCTTGATACAAGTGGCTAGCGTGTAGGAAAATAAGAAATGCCAACTACTATTATTCTCATTACCTAGTTTGCTTCAATAAGTATTTGTGTTGACGATAACAGTGACAGGAAAGTCAGAAGACTACTAAACACAATGATATATTTCATTTTTACCCAGAAATCATCTGGACAGCCAAACACAAAATACGTCAGAAGTTCTAGAAGTTGCTCTCCAATATGGTAACCACTAGCCTCTTGTGGCTGCTGAGCACTTGAAGTGTGGTTGATAATTGAGTTAGGCTGTAAGTGTAAAATACACACCAGACTTCAAAGATTTAGAGTGAAAAAGAAAATATCTCATTCACATTCTTGAATTACAATAGATATGTTGAGTTAAAAATATTAAAGTTAGCTCCACTTGTTATTTTTTGGTAATTTTCTAAGGTGACTATTGGAGTGTTTAAAATTACACAGTGGCTCTCGCGTTTCTAGGACAGTACTAGTCTGGAACCTGGGTTACTTCTAAGCGGCGTCGCGCTTATGGAGCTTTTTGTATCCTTCCTCAAAAGTGTGACATGCTGCTGTCTTCCTGTAGTTGGAATCATTTACAATATGGTCAATCCTAGCTGTTCAGTGAGGAATTACATTGTGTTCTGTTCTTCCCCAATTCTATCATCACTTCCATCATTTGTATTATAGACTTTCAAAGGAAAAGTTGTAAAAATGGTGAGGATGCTTGTGCTGGAAAAATTGATATGTATCATTGTGTTTAATGGTTTTGTAATCTTCATGTGCTGTTACCATCCTCTCAAATACTAATATTGGGTGTGTATTAACATACAAATAGTTTTCAGCTTTGACTTGCTAGTTTAGCTTTTCTCAAAGTGTATTCCAAAAGAAAACTAATCCTGTAGAATTAGGGTGATCATACATCCTGGTTTTCCTGGCATAATCCCAGTTTATACCTATTGTTCTGATGCAAATATTAACACTCATGCATTCAAAAGTGTCACAGTTTGAGCAATAAATTACATGGTCACCCAATCCTCACTGATGAAAAAATTGTTTTCTCAAAAAAGTTTGGGAAATGAATCCCACTCCACCCTCCTTTTGGAAATTTACAACACATACCAGCATTTGATAAGTCATACAATAAAGAAACTTGTTTAATTTCATTTAACTCATTGTTTCCTAAATTTACTTGATTGTGGAATTCCTTCTTTCCTGGAATACATATTAACATCCCTAACATGCATGCATGCTCAATTGTGCCAACTCTTTGCAAAGATTCTGTGGACTGTAGCCCACCAGTTTCCTCAGTCCATGTATTTTCCAGGCAAGAATACTGGAGTGGGTTGCCATTTCTTCCTCCAGGGAATCTTCCTGACCCAGGGATCGAACCCACATCTCCTAAGTCTCCTATATTGATAGATAGATTATTTACCACTGAGCCACCTGGGGAGCATTAATATCCCAAGAACACACTTAAAACTGGTTTAACCATATTTAGAATTTTTCAAGGCCAGATTTTTGACTAATAGTTGCAATTATTTTTATCACTATGTAAATAAATATAAAGTATTTATATAATAAACCTCTACCTTTTTTCTAAAGTGTAGCAGTGACATGAACAGATAACCTGTTTAAGGAAATGTCTTTTATTCATGATCAGGAAATTCAACACTGAAATTCTGATTCACTTAAGTAAATATTCACTGTGTGCCTTTTATACATCAAACCCCAGCCTAGTGCTGATAATTTAAAGATGAATTAGGCCATGATCATTATCTTCAGTTTGCATATAATTATATGGATTGATTTGCCTCCTCTGCAGGGACTTTTCCCCAACTTTTGGTTGGCTGGTTCTGTTTTCTAATTATATTTCTAGTTCTTGTCTAAAACTCTGGAAATGTTATGAAGTTTAGTGGTAGAACATATATTATCATGTTAGGTGCTGTAAGACAGGTATAAACAGTGTTAGCAAAACAGAGAGGGTAACTGCTCAACCTTCCCCAGGGTCATAGAAAAGTACTTCACTGAGGAGGTGCTATGTGAGTTGTTTAGTCGCTAAGTCATGTCTGACTCTTCTGTGACCCACGGAGCCCAGCAGGCTGCTCTGTGTGAGTAGAGAGCATTAAAATGTTGACAGACACCGAAGGAGTAGAAATATTTACAGGTAAAATAATTGTTTGTACAAAGAAGCAATGCCAGAAAAGTTTGTTTCCTGCTGATGGGAGTAGATTAGGTGTGTTGGGGACAAATATAAGTTTGAGAAGATAATTGTGAACCACCTATATAGGCTCTTTAAACAGTATTTAAGACTCTTGAAATCTTGAGAAGTACCTATGCTTCTCATTACTATGACTTTATGACCTGGCTGAATACTCATCTGTATTCAGTCATCTGTTTTAAGATCCTGAAGAGCAACTTTCATAGGCATGTTAAAACTCTACCCAAAAACTACAATATACTGAATCACCACTGTGTGTAATAGCATTTAGTCACTCCCCTTCAATAACATAATAATCATAAACTGTGTTTATATCTCATCTTATTATTTCGGCAAGAACTTCCTCCAGAAGGTACGTGGTTGCTGCCATTGCTGGTGCTGTGTGCTTGTGTGTGTGTGTGTGTGTGCGCATGCACACACACAAGCATAGGCATATAATAGCGCAGTATATTTGTAAAAGGGGGCTTTATTCAGTGGTTTGAATGTCATTTAGTTTAAATGTTATTTAGATAATAAATAATTATTCTAGTATATTAAAGTGTTTCTAGTTTTTATCTTTTTCAAATTCTTTAATTGCAGTCTATTTACTAAAATAAGATGGCAAGGACAAACTGAAAACACACATACACAATAAAAAAATAAGATGAGTGGTTTCAACATGTTCGAAATTAAGCACAGACTTTAGTATACTCCATAATAGCAATGTGACGGTAGGTTTTAGAAACTATTGGGATGTTTATAATCAAGAATCTTCGTTTTTCAACAGTTGAGAAGTTGCTTAATTCCACTAGAAAGTGTGACACAAGCCCCACACTGACCCCCCCTTAATGATTAATCAAATAGAAACAGAAGTTTAGAGATTTCACAGCTGCTGACAAAGAGTCCTTGGAAAGACTTATGTTGGAATATTCTAACTGTTGCTAAATAAAGGAGTTAAAAAGGTCAGAAATAAGAAACCAGGAAGAAAACAAGCCTGTCAGCATTCAAAACTGATTACCAGGGAATTACTTTGTGGTTAAAAATCCACAGTGTTTCAGCAACTTATTTAGGAATGTTTATCCCAAAGGACTGTCACTGCATGTATTTTGCTACAAACAAATTTGCTTACCTTAACTCTATCAGAGCTTTACAAACCACAACTGCTTGGGTTTGAATTTGTCAGTTTTCGCAACAGTTATCAACTCCATTGGAAAACAGGAGCCTTCCAGGATGTGGGAGGGGCCCTGGTAGTCACAGGGCCCAATTATGTGGTTGTCCCTTTTGTTATGGTTCACATTTTAGAAGAAGTCAGATAATGAGCTGCAGCTTCTACCATTAACAACTGGGAGCCTGATAATTGTGTAGGGACCCCTTATACTGAGGGCTCCCCAGGTGGCTCAGTGCCAAAGAATTCTCCTGCAATGCCAAAGACACAGGAGATATGGGTTTGAGATGGGGGTGCCACCCCTTGATTGGGAAGATTCTCTGGAGGAGGGCATGGCTATCCCCTCCAGTATTCTTGCCTGGAGAATCCCCATGGACAGAAGAGTCTGGTGGGCTAACATCCATGGGGTCTCAAAGAGTCTGCATGACTAAGGGACTGAGCACACAGGCACCTTTACACTGAGGGTCAAAAAGGGAAATGGTGTTTTTCTAATATAAACCAGTTTGATAATTTACTTTCATTCTCGATTGTTCTTCAGTTGCCAAGTCGTGTCTGACTCTTCACAACCTCATGGACTGCAGCAGCCCCTGTCTCTCACCACCTCCTGGAGTTTGCCCAAGTTCATGTCCATTGAGTCGGTGATGCCATCCAACCATCTCATCCTCTGTCGTCCCCTTCTCCTCCTGCCCTCAGTCTTTCCCAGCATCACGGTCTTTTCCAATGAGTCAGTTCTTCACATCAGGTGGCCAAAGTATTGGCGCTTCAGTATCAGTCCTTCCAATGAGTATTCAAGATTGATATCCTTTAAGATTGACTGGTTTGATCTCCTTGCTGTTCAAGGGACTCTAAAGAGTCTTCTCTAATTTGCCGTGATTCTCTAATTTCATTCTCTAATTTGCTTTGATACCTGCGGCATAAACAATTATTGAAAAATTAAATATATTGATTTCTTTGAACAAACAAAAGAATCTATCACTGGGATTAGAGAATCATAGTGCCTATTAAAGGGGGTACTGGGCTGGACATGAATTGAGCTTCAGAGAACCTTTACTCCATTTGCTACTTATTTATTGTTTGTTTAGTCTCCTCTAAGGTAGTTTAACTTTCTCAGTTTCAGTTTTATCATCTTTCAAATGGAAGTGATGATACCTGTAGCACAAGGATGTAGGGATCAATAGAGATGGTGTATTGCCAAAGTATTTCATTAAAACATTAATTTACTATTCTGTCTCATTTTCCACCCCTTCCATAAACACACTTTTGCTTCTCTGAATTCCTTGAACTCAGAGCTAGATTAGGGTGTGGGCCACATGGACAGCCCCAGCCCAGTGCCAACTTCTAATAGCACTGCACAGCCCTGAACTACATTGAAAATATGTTGCCAGATGATGGAGGCTTTGATCTGCTATCCTCAGCAAGATGTAAATTTTTTATCCCACTTCTGCCAAAAGAGGCAAGTATTTGAGCAGATATAAAAATACAAAACAAAGCTCTTCTTGCTAGAATTAGCTCTCTATACTGAGCTTTCTTGCAAATAAGCTTTCTTGCAAATAGCCAAAATGCCAAGGTTCAGGGCGTAGGTCACAATGCTGCTTAATGGGGACATGATTCATCTTTTTATTTAAATTTTTAATCTGTGAATAAGCATGCCACGAAGTGGTCACATTTTTTTTTTCAGAGCTTCGACTATGCTTTGACCAGTGGAAGTCAATCAGTAAAAGAATTTGCTTCTATGCAAAATTTTTTGTTGCTATAATTTTCCACACTCTTCGAATACATCCTCAACAAATATTTTTGTATATTGGTTAAAAGAGGTGCCAAGCCATTTTCTTACCAATGATGCTCAGATTTTCTTGCATTTGTGATGTTTTTTCCATGTATTTCCATCTACAAATATGTTGTCTTTACTCCACTACTCATCTTTTGAGTACATTAAAACTTATCAGTTCCTCTATGATACTTTCCTGTTCCCCTTAGTTCTCTATAGGGAATTATAATATTTTCTTGATTTTAAAACAGCAACTTTTTTTTGAAAATCAAATCAAAGCAAATAGAATGTTAAAGATATGTATCAGTTTTAAGACATGTTCCAATAGCAAAACACTAAAGTGATCAAACAAGTTTTAAAATCTGGGGAGTGGGGTAATTGCTATCTCTTCGGAGCATTTCAGGCACACAGTACACTCTCTATTTAGTACTTCTCTATCCATCTGACTGTAAGGAATATGAATTTGTCCCACGAGACTCACATGAAGCAAAAATCATATTGCCTTATGTTGAAAAATCAAAATAAACTTTGCTCCGAACCCTCTTGCTAGCATGTTTCATACTGATTGATACTACAGAGCTCTTCCTTGAGATGGTTCATGATTCCCAGGGGATATTGTATAGTTATCCTGTGTCATCACGGAGGAAAAGATTCTTGAGTTGAGTTCATTCTAGTTGCCTAGTTGTCATGCCCATTGGTCAAGCCCATGTGACCTAGTTTAAGTTAGGCTACTTTCTTGCTGTGTAGTACAGTACGTGCATGATCGTCTCAGCCCCAGAAGCAATCTCCAAGGCGCAGAAGACCACAGAGATAGAAGCTGAGTCAGTAGTCACCTACATCCATTTCCTGTCAGGCGTCCTTCTGCCTACTGAGATTCTGAGTGGGCAAAAAATCCAAGTCCCCATGCACCTCAGGAAATCACCTCTAGGTCTCAATCACCGCCCTTCTTCAATTCCAAATAATAGACCTCTATCCATGCCCCTGCTCTGATAATCCAATATTATCTTCCTCAGTGGGCCTGAATCTAGAACAGTTTAACTTTATTTCTGAGGAATTCTGTTTGTGTTTTTTGAGCAAGGAAGGGGCAATTGCAATATAAAGGGAGAAAGATCTTACCTTTTCAGCTGCAAGATAGTAAAGGGGATCATCTATTTTACCACAGTGAATAGACAGAAGGGAAAACTAAAAGTAACATTAAGCAACAATCAAGATTTAGCAGCTGATTTAGTGTGTTTGTCCACCCCCTCCCAATAATCAGTGGTCTTCCTGAGGATGGGAGCTATGTTTTCCTCATGGATAGGTCCTCAACTCTCAATATAGTTTTATTATATGTTATCAATCAATAAATATTGGATCCATGGATTGAGTGTATTGTAGATTGTTATAGATTACTTTCAGAGTAATGTTGGCTTTAAGAACTTTTAGGTGCATTAAAGTGTAAAGCTAGTTGAATAGAACTCAGAAAAATATTTTTGCTCTCCAACCATACCATTTCAATGAATTTTCCTTCTGAGATACAAGGAATATTGCTTGTCAAGCATGTAAATTGGAATTTAAGCATTCTGGGATCTAAAATAGATTTCAGCTCTGTTTTTTACCCCAGAAAAATCATTTTATCTTTTTTGTGCCAATGTGTCTATTCATAAAATGCAAAGTTAGTAAAGTGTTCTGAATTTAGATGAAAAGCACACACTGTTCATTGAAGGCATAAAAATACCTTTGAAAGTGAAATATTTGATGCTGTACACAGATACTTGTACTTTGCTTTTGTTACATATTTAGCAGTGAATTTATATCACTGATAAATATCAAGAACATTTCATGAGAAAACGAGGAAGTACTTTGGTTACTGTGAAGTCACCAGAGTTCGCTTCAAAGCCTGTGTGATTTCACTACCTCTGTTCATAAAATTCCCTTATTTAAGATGTCATTTTAAGCCACCTTTCAACCTTGTAGCTAAAGCCCCATGATGCTGCTTTACATTCTTTCACTACCTAATAAATATTCACCACTGGAGCTCTGCCACATGTGAGTGATCACGGTCACTCTGATAGAAAGTCCTTATGGGACTTGTTACAGACAAATTAGAGAAAAGAGCTTAAACTGAAAAAATCAAAATGACCCGCGAAGATTTATTTATGCAGTATGTATTTATCAAGATATCTTAGGCAAGGAGGTACTGTAGGCCCTGATGAAAACTATGATTTATCAGTGTGATTTCCAGACGTGGGATTGCTAGTTCCAGATGTGGGAACACACAAATGCAAATAACTACTTCAGGACATAAAGTGATGAATACTGTAAGAGGAACAGAGTCAAAAGGGGTAGTGACAACTTTCAGCTAGAGGAATCAGGCATTTCCCCTCAGAAGAGCCATTGAACTGTGCTTTAGAAAATGGGTTGCATACTATTTACACAAAGGATGACTAGGAGAGATGGTATTCCAAAGGCAAGGAGTGCCTTGAGCAAAGGCACACACTCAGGCCTCAACAAGCAAATCTGCTCCCCCAAACAATAGCAAACATTCATATTTCATCAGTCTTCCTACTTGGGTATATTCAGTGTGTGCTTTTCATTAGAATAATAGAAGACATTATCGTGAAACATACTCTATAATAACTATTTCATCTATATTCAGAATTGACCTATAGAAAATATGTCAAGAATAAATACTACTTTCTGAGGTTTCTTTGATTGCTTTTCACATTTTTCTTGTCAAAGTAAGTTCTTCGTCCAAAACAGCTATTTTATTAGTATTCTCCAGAGAAGCAGAACCAATAGAATGTGTTTCTATGTGTATGTGTGTAAATATGTGTGTACATGTGTACATATACATATATCTGTATATACACAGATGGTCTGGTCTCCATATCCACAGCAAGGTGGGCCAACTGTATTCATTGTATTAAATCATTTTATTTAAACGACTTGAGTATCCATGAATTCTGGAATCCATGAGGACTTTGGCAATCAAACCTCCACAGATACTAAGGACTGATTTTTATGTATGTGTATGCATATATACCTGTATATACCTTTCACACTGATTCTAGAGAGACAGTTATTTTAAAGAGTTGTCTCATACAATTGTAGGAGCTAGCAAATCTGATATTTAGAGGGCTGGTCAATAAGCTGGATACTTTAGCAAGAGTTGCTGTGGTAGTCTTGAGTCTGAAGTCAGTGTAGGGGCAGAATTCCTTCTTTCTTCAGGGAACTTCCATTTCTTCTCTCAAGGTCTTCAACTATTTGGATGCAGCTCATCCTCATTATAAAGTGTAATATGCTTTACACAAACTCTACTGATTTAAAAAAATAATGTCAAAAATGTAAAAATATATTTTCACAGCAACATCCAGACTGATGTTTGATGAAACAACTGGATACTATAGCTTAGTCAAGTTGCCACAGGAAAGTGATCATCATCGTTACCACAAATCATGAAAACATGGCAGTAATGAAAAGGGATAAACAGTCTTTGTTTGTGGTTCATCACAGTTTTGCAAACATTTTTGGTTTGCAAACATGTAAGGTTAAACATATAAGGTTAAAAACCCTCTGAGGAAAGAAGGGAACATATTGCTATCAACAGTTTCTAAATGACAAATCTGAGGCCCAGAGAAATTCAGAATCTTGAAGGAGCTAGAAGTGGCACAGCTGGTGTCAGAATGGAACTGATGTCTTATGACTCATCTAATCTTTCCATTGCACTGTCTACTAGTGATCCAATCCAATTTACTATAACATTTATTTTCTGTAACACTCCCCTGACAATTGTCTCTCTCTAACTAAATTCGAAGATGTACCTTTTTTACAGACAACTCTGTTGTGTCCTATATATAATTGATTATCAATAAATGTTTTATAAGAGTGAATTCTGCTACAAATCCTATTTATGCTGAGTAACAATTTGTTTATATAGCTTATGGTGACAGACTCCTTGGATTAGTTTTCAAGGCATGTAGAAGAAATTTGTTGCAGTGACTTTTATAAGGCTAACAATTCTGAAAAGCCTAAATTCTCCATATTGTGTACTGTGCTGTGCTAAGTTGCTTTAGCAGTGTCCGGCTCTTTGCCACCTCATGAACTGTAGCCCACCAGGCTCCTCAGTCCATGGATTCTCCAGGCGAGAATACTGGAGTGGGTTGCCATGCCCTCCTCCAGGGGATCTTCCTGATCCAGGGAATGCACCCGCATCTCCTGCATTGCAAGCAGATTCTTTACCACTGAGCCCCCAGGGAAGTCCAAATTCTCCACTCTGTGACAACTTGGAGGGGTGGAATGTGGTGAGAGATGGGAGAGAGGTTCACGAGACAGGGGACATACATATACCTATGGCTGATCCATGTTGATATATGGCAGAAACTAACACAATATCGTAAAGTAATTATCCTCCAATTAAAAAAATTTTTTTTAAAAGTAAGGCTTATGAGTTCTGTGAACACGGGCAAGTTGCTTAGCTCCTCCAAGGATTGATTTCTTTATTTGTAAAAATGAAGGTAATACTAGACCCTCAGGAATGTATTGTGTTAATTGAAAGTGTGTTACTACATGTATAATAGGTATGAATAGCTCCATAGCACTCAAGGTACATGAGTTGTCATGGTTCTTTATTTTCTAAACATAGCCATATCCAAATCACATCTTATCAAAGTCAATTTATGAAGTCCAGTATAAATGATTAATTGAGGTTATCCTCACAGGAGCTTACAAAATCCCTGAGGCTTACATATTCCTAGGAAAATTTAGAAGGGCCTGGCTCTTGGTCAGCAGGGATGGCTACTATCCCCTTCTGGTTCTCAGCAATAGTCGGGCACTGCTTCTATGCCACATACTGGAGAGGGCCTCCTTGGGTGGCCTGACCAATATATAATTGCAGTGTTCCTCTCTACCAACTCCTTGGCCAAAAACGATTTACTCCAGGTGCTTAAGATGCAGCATTTAAGGATAATTATCACAGGTGTTCAAACATCCATTCTTATATGTGCTGTGCTCTGCTTAGTCTCTCAGTCCTGTCCGACTCTTTGCAACCCCATGAACTGTAGCCCACCAGGCTCCTCTGTCCATGGGGATTCTCCAGGCAAGAATACTGGAGTGGGTTGCCATGTCCTCCTCCAGGGGATCTTCCCAATCCAGAGATAGAACCCAGGTCTCCCTCATTGCAGGCAATTCTTCATCGTTTAAGCCACCAGGGCTTGTTATCTCCAGAAAGCTGAGTTAAGCACTAGAAGATTCTACAATCTTCCCCATGTTTCAATTGGGGAACAACCTCCAGGGTTGGGTCACTCTCCTAAAGCCTCCATTTTCATCTCTTTTGGGACCATCCAGTTTAATCCCTGTATTGGCAGTGGGCTTTGAAATGAGTCCTAAAACTCTCACTCTGAGGCTAAAAGGAATCTAAAATTCAAAGGTGTAGGGCCCTGGTATTATTCCTTGGTGAAAACACAATAGAAAAAAATCAAAATATTGATTAATTTATCAAGAAATTACATTGATGCACAGGCAAATCACTCAGCATAGAATAATTGCTCAACATATGTTCCTTTTTATCATGTTATTTGGGAAACTGTAAGTGCACATTGATTATGATCCATTGAACCTTCTGTATCTCAGGAAGCAAAGTGTACGGGGCAATGATCCTGGCTTTTGCAGTCACACAGCTCAGGTGTTGATTCCTGGGTCTGCTGTTTATTATCTCTGTGCAGTTAGGTGACTTATGTCACCCAGCCTCAGTTTTTCTTCTGTAAATTAATATTGTGTTGGTTAAATGCACATAACTTACAGCCTTAGGCTTCAGCTGACAAGACACATAAGTATTTCACATTTAGGGCTTCTCTAGTGGCTTAGTGATAAAGAATCCACCTGCTAATGCAGGAGACCTGGGTTCAATTCCTGGCCCTGAAAGATCCCACATGTTATGGAGCAGGTACCCTTGTGCACCACAACTATTGAGTCTGTGCTTAGGAACCATAACTCCTGAGCTCTTGCACCACACTACTGAAGCCCGCAGGCCCTAAAGCCTGTGCTCCCCAATAATAACAGTCATCTCAATGAGAAGCTTCCCACCACAACTAGAGAGCAGCCCTTGCTCGCTGCAACTAAAGAAAAGTCTGTGCAGCAATGGAGACCCAGCACAGCCAAAAAAATAACTGAATAATAAATAAATGTATTATATTGCACATTTATAATACTGTCTCTAACTCTCAAGGTTTTGAGGCCATCTCCTCAACAATGAAAAAAATCAGGTTTTTGATGGCAGCCTTTCCTGGTGGTTCAGATGGTAAAGAATCTGCCTGCAACATGGAAGACCTAGGTTTGATCCCTGGGTTGGGAACCCACAGAGGAGGGCATGGCAACCCACTCCAGTATTCTTGTCTGGAGAATTCCCATGGTCGGAGGAGCCTGGTGGGGTACAGTTCATGGGGTTGCAAAGAGTCAGACAAGATTGAGCGACTAAGCACAGCACAGCACAGCACTTCCCACTAATTTAATTGTGTCTGGGAGGCCCTGTGGGTGAGGTTTGCCTTTGGTCACTCAGTTCTCATGTCTCTACTCTTAGCCTCAGGCTGCTGTTCTCATGTTTTTCTTCCTTTCTGAGCAGTAGAAAGATTCCTGTCAGGTCTCATGATGAGAGATATTTCAAGTTAGTTCCCTAGAACCAGATTTTCAGGTAGGTCCCAGCCGTAGTACACTCATACCTGGTGAGGAGCAATGTCAGGGAAGGTCATGTGCAGCCTCCTGCTGCCACATCCATTCTTCTCTTTGACATTCAGACAAGCTACTAGCTTAGAGCTGTTCTTCTCTATCTTCTCAGAACTTCTAAGATCCCTTTCTCCAGGCCAGCTTCCTTCAAGGAATCCCAGGCCCCTCAAATTGTTTGTGGATGTCTGAATACAGTATGTGGATCAGGTTTAAGTTCTCACCTACAGAAATCCTGGGCCCATGCAAAACAAGATGTGTGTCAAGACGTCTATGTCAGTCCTTAGGAGCACTCTGTGATGGTCACAAAGTCCCCGGGACATTTTGCAACAAGAAGTTGTGCTATTAGGCACAAATAGAGGACCTCATATCATGTGTCAACTTTGACCTGGTCCAAAATTATTCCTTAAAGCAACTAGCATCTTCCACATAGTAAGATCTCAGGAAACAGAAGTCCCTTTCTATCTCCTTTGCTTAAGAACAATTTGATGTATTTGCCAGACAGTTGACTATAAATCATATTTTATCTTTATGCCAAGCAAACTGTTTTTATAGTAATAGAATCTGAGACCCAAAGTCCCCTGGGTCATATTGTTAAATAAGAGCTCCCCAGGACTTGAGATCTTACTATCAATGTAGTCTACATGGTTGTCAGCTTAACTGGCTTAATCAGAAATACAACTAGTGGAATGTACAGTAATTACCAGGGAAGGTCATGGTATTGCACCATGGTAAGAGCCATTTCACCTTGTACCCCAACAAGCAAGAAATTCATACAAAAAAATGGAGCAGAATAAAACTGGCTCCTTGAGTGCCATGTGACAGAGACATATAGGGTAAGACACTAAGGTTAACAGTGTAGGGCCAAGAAATTGAAACTCTTCCCCAGAACTTACAAGTAAAGTAGGAAGTGAAGTGTTTGGAAGCTACACTGCAGGGAAATGAAGCCTCTATAAAGTTTATACTTAGGTGAACTTTTATCTTTTGCCAATGTAAAGAATAAGCACTATTTATTAATACCTATTGGAGAAGGAATCAGCAACCCACTTCAGTATTCTTGCCTGAAAAAATCCCATGACACTAAAGAAATGTCTCAATTTAAACACAGAACAATATGGCATTAGACATTCTTGGAAAACAGACTGATTAGTACTAGGAAAGGTGTCCAGGTCTGATGAAACTTGAAACTGTTCCTTTTGTTACAAAAGGATTAGGATTCTCACAAAATCTTTACAGAAGAAAAACTTAAAATTGATTTAAAAAACACTTGTATGATGTTTATAGTTATAAGCCTTTTACATAGTTACTTGCTTTATCTTTAAAACAAACATGTGAAGTACTGTTGGCTCCATTCTATACAAAAAGTAACTGAGACATAGTTTGCTTAAAAACACAGGGTAAGAAAAGAGCCAGGATTAAAAATCAAGGCATCATTATTAAATATAGCTGTCATATAACCTAAAATGCCATTACTAGGATATGGTGATTTCATTCAAATACAAATGAAAGCATATGTTCACATAAAAAAATATATATATATACTAGAGTTCAAAGCAGTATCATTCAGCCAAAATGTGAAAATAAACCAAATGCCCATTAGAGGACAAATGGATAAACAAAATGTGATTGCTGCATACAAGGAATGGAATATTATTCAGCTGCAAAAAGGAAAGAAGGACTGATATATACAACAACATGGACAAAGGCAATGCCAAAGAATGCTCAAACTACTGCACAATTGCACTCATCTCACATGCTAGCAAAGTAATGCTCAAAATTCTCCAAGCCAGGCTTCAACAATACGTGAACCATGAACTTCTAGATGTTCAAGCTGGTGTTAGAAAAGGTGGAGGAACCAGAGATCAAATTGCCAACATCCGCTGGATCATTGAAAAAGCAAGAGAGTTCCAGAAAAACATCTATTTCTGCTTATTGACTATGCCAAAGCCTTCGACTATGTGAATCACAATAAACTGTGGAAAATTCTGAAAGAAATGGGACTACCAGACCATCTGACCTGCCTCTTGAGAAACCTGTATGCAGGTCAGGAAGCAACAGTTAGAACTGGACATAGAACAACAGACTGGTTCCAAATAGGAAAAGGAGTACATCAAGGCTGTATATTGTCACCCTGCTTATTTAACTTCTATGCAGAGAACATCATGAGAAATGCTGGGCTGGATGAAGCACAAGCTGGAATCAAGACTGCTGGGAGAATTATCAATAACCTCAGATATGCAGATGACATCACCCTTATGGCAGAAAGCGAAGAAGAACTAAAGAGCCTCTTGATGAAAGTGAAAGAGGAGAGTGAAAAAGTTTGCTTAAAGCTCACCATTCAGAAAACTAAGATCATGGCATCCAGTCCCATCATTTCATGGCAAATAGATAGGGAACAGTGGCTGACTTTATTTTTTTGGGCTCCAGAATCACTACAGGTGGTGATTGCAGCCATGAAATTAAAAGGCGCTTACTCCTTGGAAGGAAAGTTATGACCAACCTAAACAGCATATTAAAAAGCAGAGACATTACTTTGTCAACAAAGGTCCGTCTAGTCAAGGCTATGGTTTTTCCAGTAGTCATGTATGGATGTGAGAATGGGACTATAAAGAAAGCTGAGTGCAGAAGAATTGATGCTTTTGAACTGTGGTGTTGGAGAAGACTCTTGAGAGTCCCTTGGACTGCAAGGAGATCCAACCAGTCCATCCTAAAGGAGATCAGTCTTGGGTGTTCATTGGAAGGACTGGTGTTGAAGCTGAAACTCGAATACTTTGGCCACCTCATGTGAAGAGCTGACTCATTTGAAAAGACCCTGATGTTGGGAAAGATTGAAGGCAGGAGGAGAAGGGGACGACAGAGGATGAGATGGTTGGATGGCATCACTGACTCGATGGACATGAGTTTAAGTAAATTCTGGGAGCTGGTAATGGAAAGGGGGTCTGGCGTGCTACAGTCTATGGGGTCACAAAGAGTTGGACATGACTGAGCGACTGAACTGAACTGAACTGATGGACAAACTTTGAAAACACTTTGCTAATTGAAAGAAGCCAATAACAGACTGCATGTGATATAATTCCATTCACATAAAATGTCCCAAATAGGCAAAGCTGCAGAGATACAGAGTTGCTCACTGGTTGCTTCGGGTGAGTAGAATGGGAAGTAAGTGTGAGGTGGGGAAAGTAAAGCTAATGAGCAACAAATTTCAAAAAAAAAATCTAGTTCAAGATTTGAACTTTCAGCTCCTGGTCTAAGCTATATTTCTTGACCCCAAAAACCTGCTATCTAGAATTTCTTGCTCTGTATACTTAAATAGTATAAAATATATTTAGTTTTGATATGCACAGGGGTGGGAAAGTGAGGTGAAAATAGTCCCTTGGAGGAGACTGGGTTCATGAGTCTCAATTATAAATGGATATGTGACCTGTTGTACAAAGTTTTAACACCTATTTGGTTTGACTATTCTTGTATCTTCCCTTACTGTAGATCAGGCCTACCACTGTCCTGTTGCTACTGAACATCACAGAAAAAGAAAAGATTAAAGTATCAGAGTAGGGTATTCCAGAACAGGTTCATTAAATCATTGCTCTGTTTAACTAATTTCACCTATCAACGAGGCGGTCAACTAGGACTTCAAACTTTATTTCTCAAGAAGCTGTGAAAAATTAATAAACAGAAACATCAATTAAATAGAGTTGGGAGACCAGAAAGGAGCTCTCACACCCTGCAGAGATAACACAGCCTTTGGGTAAAAGAAGGCTCCTCTTGTTTCCTGGCGTGGACTCAGCTGATGAAAAGCCATGGACTGCGTTTACTAGAGCTCTTCCAACTTCCTTTTCCCTTCTAATGGCTTGACCTGGTTGCAGACCCTGAATTCATATTCTTACTGATCCAAAACAAGCCTATCTTCGCTGAAGAAATATCTGGCAGAAATAATTTATTTCAGGTTAACGAAGTAATCGCTGAGCTGCAAGAAAATGTCAGCTAAATAAATGGGGCACAGATATTTGAAAACTGAAAACACTTGTTGTTCTTCTTTTGTAAAAAAAATCTCACCATTAGTTTCTGATACTGACCAGTAAACAGATGTGAAGAAAGGACTTCTGCTGACTCTTTACTATTAAGTGCTAAGTGAATTGGAGGCCTGTACTCAGGGCCTTAGGTTAGCAAATTTTTTAAACTTACCAAGACACTGGGATTTTTAATAGTCATAGTGTCAGGCTGGTTGTAAACCACCCTCTCATCATTACCACAGGCCACTGTCATTGACCCGGGATTCCTCAGGTTCTGGTGAGCAGCTATCAATCAGAAATAATAAGGTGAAAAGTTAAAAACAGTCATACACCCTCTATTTGTCTCTGTTTTCTAAGAAGTGGATTTCATTCCTCAGGTCTCAATTTCAAAGCTCTTAGAAGCTTTTATTTGGAAGTCTGATTATATCTATAGCAATTATCATAATTTTTAAAAATTTTCCTCAACTATGCCTTTCTTAATAAATAATCTCCAAATTCTCCTGTCATTCTTACCCAGCAGGTGGTGCTACCTACATTTCCTAAAGACTCAATTTCTGAAATAACTTTTTACAGTAGGTTCAATTCTGTGTTAATATTCAAATTTGGAAACTTCTGTTATTCAAGACTTATAATGAAATAAGAAATTTTGTAAATGGAACCCAGTTGTAGTTGAAAACCTGGTTGCAACACATTCAGATGTTTAACTGTGGTGATAGAAACCACGCAACCAGCAGACTTGACTCTTCTACTCGTGTGGTGCCTTATTCCTGACAGGTGTAAGAGCAGATGTCTTCTCATTCCATAAAGACTGCTTCATTATAATACACACACGATATTACCTACAATGATCTTAGAATATAACTTAGCCTTTAATAAACTTCTAAAAACCTTGAAGTATTCTTCCTTGACCACGATATGTAAAGCAGTCTCTAAAACAAGGGCAATAGTATTCATCCTGAATTTAAAGGCAACTCTGGAAATGAAGCAGCTGAAGTTAGGAGGAGGCAGGATGCTGGATATCTGAATCATGTTCAAAGGAGGAAGCAGATCACACCTATTTGCTCTCCTGCATTTCCTGGTCACTTTGTGCAGATGAGTCCAAAGAACTAGTCTGACCAGCAAAATACTAATGGATGTAAGTGTATTATTTGAAACGCCTTTGCAGGTGGCTTGTCTCCCTCCTCCCCTAGCAGAACACCTGAGGAAGTTGCATGCTCAAGCTGAAGCAGCTACAGAGGAGTGGCAGCTCCTAGGGCCCCCAAATCTAATCAACTTAGGTTTTGAGTTGATCTGTATTCATCTGTGTTACAGGTCAGGAAGATCCCCTGGAGAAGGAAATGGCAACCCACTCCAGTATTCTTGCCTGGAGAATCCCATAGACAGAGGAGCCTGGCAGGCCATGGTCCGTAGGGTTGCAGAGAGTCGAACACGACTGAAGCGACTAAGCACTCACTAAGCACGCATCTGTATTACATATTGTGTTGGAATCCTTAACTTTCATTCTTTCGTTTTCTTCTCTTTGCAAGGATTAACCCACAAAAATTTCAAGAAAAGGAATTTTAGTTTGACCTTGGTAGATAGAATTGGTTGAAATCCCAATGGGGTCATTTTATAATTTGTGTTACGTAATCTTGGTGAGCATCAGTTATCTCTTTTCTAAATAGGATCAATAAGAGTACCAACCTTAGAAGTTGGATGTGAGGGTTGGTTAAATTAGATAATAAATATATTTTGAGTACTTTTAAAAGTAAGTAATATAATTTTCTTCTTGACTTTTCTGAATTCATGATTTTACCTTGGTGTTAAGAAAGTTTCCATTTGTGCAGGCTGAATCTAAAGTTTGTTACATGAGGAATACAAATAGAATAAATTAAAATTCTGCTTCTGACACATAAATTTGATCATGCAATAAGATGACAGCCTTATAAACTTGTAGGACTCAGCTTAGCAGTTCATCAGTGATGGAGAGATCTTACCTCTTCTACATGTGTCAACAGCCAGGCCCTCTCTAGGGTAAAATTCACCACTTACAAATGAAGGGTAATTATGGCAGGAAAAGAGTAAGAGAGTGAAGAGAGAGGATGTCTCTCCACATTTTTCCCTCTCTGGGTTGTGGCTCTGGTCTAGAGTTGGGCATTCTTTAAGTGAGAGGAACACCAAGAGTGGAGAGGTTCATGTTCACCCTCTACTCTCCATCTGAGGCTCTGGGAGGAAGCACACACGTGGGCCATCATATCCCCACCTGAGAATGAACCAAGGTCAGGAGGAGGAAGGCCTGGAGCTTTAGGTTTCCTGTGTTGCCTTTGAGCCTATGTAGGATAAACTGACCCCAAGAGATTGAACATCAGGCTGGAGAGCTTTCAGCAGCATCCTGAAGGAGTAAGAAATTCCACTGAAACCAGAAGAGGCAAAGGACATGACATTCAAGACCCCTGATCTTTCCCTGCTGAGATGAGGTTGTATAAGCTGCTCCCACATTGTTGTTGTTCAATAGCTCAGTCATGTCTGGCTCTTTGACACCCCATGGACCGCAGCACAACATGCTTCCCTGTCCTTCACTGTCTTCTGGAGTTTGCTGAAACTCATGTCCATTGAGTCAATGATGTCATCCAACTATCTCATACTCTGTCATCCCCTTCTCTTCCTGCCTTCAATCTTTCCCAGCACCACAATCTTTTCCAGTGAGTTGGCTCTTTGCATCAGGTAGCCAAAGTATTGGCACTTCAGGTTCAGCATCAGTCCTTCCAATGAATATTCAGGGTTGATTTCCTTTGGGATTGACTGGTTTGATTTCCTTGCTGTCCAAGGGACTCTCAAGAATCTTCTCCAGCACCACAGTTTGAAAGCATCAATTCTCCGGCGCTCAGCTTTCTTTATGGTCCGATTCTCACATCCCTACATGACTACTGGAAAAATGATATCTTTGACTATATGGATCTTTGTGGACAAAGTCATGCCTCTGCTTTTTAATATGCTGTCTAGATTTGTCATACCTTTCCTTCCAAGGAGAAAGCACCTTTTAATTTCCTGGCTAGAGTCACTGTCCAGAGAGATTTTGGAACCCAAGAAAATAAGGTCTGTCACTGTTTCCATTGTTTTCCCATCTATTTACCATGTAGTGATGGGACTGGATGCTATGATCTCAGTTTTTTGAATGTTAAGTTTTAAACCAGCTTTTTAACTCTCCTCTTTCACTTTCATCAAGAGACTCTTTAGTTCCTCTTCACTTTCTGCCATCAGGGTGGTGTCATCTGCATATCTGAGGTTATTGATATTTCTCCCCACAATCTTGATTCCAGCTTGTGCTTCCTCCAGCCCAGTGTTTCTCATGATGTACTCTGCATATAAGTTAGATAAGCAGGGTGACGATATACAGCCTTGACCTACTCCTTTCCTAATTTGGAACCAGTCCGATGTTCCATGTCCAGTTCTAACTATTGCTTCTTGGCCTGAATACAGGTTTCTCAGGAGGCAGGTAAGGTAGTCTGGTATTCCCACCTCTTGAAGAATTTTCCACAGTTTGCTGTGATCCACAGATCCACATAGTCAAAAGCTTTGGCGTAATCAATATAGCAGATGCTTTTCTGGAACTCCCTTGCTTTTTCTATGATCCAATGGATGTTACCAATTTGATCTCTGGTTCCTCTGCCTTTTCTAAATCCAGCTGGAACATCTGGAAGTTCACAGTTCACATACTGTTGAAGCCTGGCTTGGAGAATTTTGAGCACTACTTTGCTAGCGTGTGAAATGAGTGCAACTGTGCGATAGCTTGAACATTCTCTGGCTTCACCTTTCTTTGTGATTGGAATGAAAACTGACCTTTTCCAGTCCTGTGGCCACTGCTGAGTTTTCCAAATTTGCTGGCATATTGAGTGCAGCACCTTAACGGCAGTTTAGTAGGTTCCATCTATTAAATTTGGCTTCAATTCAATAATAGTTTCAACTTATAATGGGCTTATTGAAAATTGATTTCATTTTAAGTTAAGAAAAATCTGTGGCATACTTCTCCTGAATCTATATGGAGGAACTGCTACATATGTAAGGTGTATATAAAACTTATTTTCTAAACTGGAATAAAATTGAGAATTAAAAGTGCACTACAAGGTGTTAATTATGACTGTCCCCAGCACACCAGAATGTCTGCTCACCCTATATACTTGTATTAGAAAAGCACATTTCTTCCCATGGCTTTTGTGTCCTGAAGGAAACAAAAAATTCCAGAATAGTATGGGAGAAACATTTTTACTTTTCTCTGCCTCTTCTTGTATCCTTCCCTAGAAGAGGAGGAGATTGATAAGTTTGGGCGAAAACTGAGCATGAGATCTCCAAGTATAACCACTGCCAAAGCAACCAATTTAATACTTGATACTTCCCGGAATAAAGATTTCCCCAGATGCCCGTTGCAGAAGTTTCTGATATTATATAAAATGATAATTTTTGCTTGATAATTCTAATTTTAAATGTCCATATGGAGTTTTGAAAAATTAAATTTGAAATATCTGTCTCTTCCCTACAGCTCCCTCTACCATAAATCTTTTCAAAATAGGTAGAAAATTCTTTTCAAAGGAACACTCTTTCCAGTTTTACATATCATCAAAGGGTGGCTTCTCTGTTTCTGAGAATCCTCTGTTTAATAAAATTTAAATTTAGCTTTTGTCTTTTTGCACTCATTAAGGGTGCAACTCAAGTTCAACCTACTTTATTTTGTGTGTGCTTGAGCTTCGTTTATTATTAACCTAAAATTCAAAATCTAAACCAAATTGTGCAGTTCAGGTTGGGAAGTTTTTGTTTTTCATCTTTTAAAAGCTTCTCTGCAGAAGAGTGCCACTTCAGTGTCTGTCACTTCTGAGCAGCCTACAAATCTTTCCATGGTGTTGAATCTTTAAAGACAGAAACAAAAGAAACTAACAATAAGCATTAACAAAAGCCTATTTTCAACTACTTGAAAAAAATAAGATGGTTTAATAAATAAAGATGCAGTGCTGTTCTAAATGTAATCTATCTTTTAGACTATGAAATACCTACAGTTGTATACTACTTTATCAGTTCACATTACTCCTATATCTTGAATCCATCAAAACTGACCATATTAGAATTTCAGAACTAAAAGATATTGAGCTCCACACACCTGATTATTTACTACGACTCTAAATCTAGCATCAGTGTGTTCTTTTAGCTCAACAGGAGTGAATCAGTTGTGTATATAAAAGTTGAGAGTGCTGAACCATCCAGTCATCTTTTCTTGAGACGGAATCCTCCCTTCACCCTGGCTGAAGAGTCCCTAGGGAGAGACATCAAGAGGACACAGAGACCGCGCTCAGTCTGAGGAAGAATGCTCCCTTCACTAAACTGATTTGCTCATAAAACCCTTCCCTCTCTAGAAACTGCTATGCTAAAGGTCAGCATCTAGTTGCCTCAGCAAGTTGTCTTTTCTTGGTTCTCATCTTATGCAGTTCATCACCTGTGAACCCTTGTCCTTGGATACACTGTCCTGCCCTCCCTATTCCCTCATGGCTTTAGTTTTTTCCATCTGTTATTGATTATTTTCTCTCCTTCAATTTTGAGGTGATCTTTAAAACCTTCTGGTATCATCTTGTCTCTGTAGATATTTTCTTCCTTTTTGTCCATCACCTCCTCAACACAGAAGATTTCTAGTTCTACACTTCTATAAAAATTTCTAACTGCCTGCTGGACTTCTCCATCTTGAGATATCTACACCTCACAAAGCAATGTCTGTTACCTTTTGTGCAGGACTTTTGTCTCTCTTCCTCTGTACTTTCCTTCTTGCTATACCCTCCATCTGGAGTCCCTTTGCAGTTTCAGTGTGTTCAAATTCTGTTAAGTTCAAGCCTCAAATACCACTTCTAGCTAAAGCTTATCCAGATTTTTTAACCACATTTGATATTTTCATGTGTTGAACTCAGACAGTACTCTGGGTTGTCTTATGAAAGTGATGCCACTCCATATATTTTGTAAGTTATTTATATATCCTTGTACTGTAGTTCACAATTGACTCCTACTATAATATATATGTGTTAAGAAAATGTAGCTTTTCCCTCTATAACCAGGATGATTATCCTCATAAGCCACCACACACCTAATGTGACTAAAGCACAGTAGTAAATGGCAAATATGACATGACACTTTTTCCTAAAGAAACATGTGATGATTGGGGTTATTCACATATTTTTTCTGACTTTACCCACCACTGAGGATGAATGGTTCACATGTGTGACAATACACAGACTCCAGTGCTCTGAGGCCCCTCATATGGATATATAGTATTTTACTCTGCCCCCTCCCATTTTTCACCTGAGGAGTCCTGGAGGCTGGGCGAAGAAAGGTCCTGATTTAATGTGCACTTTTGAATTCCTTCTGCTCAAATGTCCTTTGCTTTGACTTTGTGACCATTATTACAGTTTACTTAAGGGGTTTGTCCTAGCCCATTTCTGTATGACTACCAGTCTACTGCACTCCTCTAAATACTGATCCTCTTATATCTCCCCAAATAGCTGAGAAGCTTGCTATTTCAATTCCATGGAGAAATTATAATAGGGCCCTGTAGCAGTAGGAACCACGGCAGTTTCATCCATATCATTGTTCTCTTTTATCCAGAGCAGGCAAGCTATTGAAGGAAGGAGTTTAGGGAGGAGCCAAAGAAGGGTCAAAAGATGGTCAGCTCAGTCTCACACTGTGCTTGGACCTGTTCCCTTCCGTTTTTGGATGCTGGACCTCAATCTCCCTACCCTTCAAGGATACCACACTCTTCTTGTATCCCCTTCCAATTGAATCTCTTTCAGGGAGCCTAGATTCATCTGACAGATCTTACAAATTGGAAAGCTATCTGCAGGAAAGATTTATGCTTTCTCCCACCGTCCTAGACTCCACAAAGATGGTGATATATGTCTGGGCTCCTGTTCCAGGGCTCCCGAGGCCATTAGACTGAGGTGGCTCTAAGGCCATGCAGTCTATGTAAGTGAGTAAACTGAGTAAATCTGTACCTTCATCACTTTTATAAAAAATATTTTACATTATTATTTTTTAGGAGAATTTATATAATTTGAATTTGACCTGTCCTGCATTTTATTAGAAATTGGAAATATGGGTGAATTTGAACAAGTGCCCTGATGGAGTCAAATCTGCTTTAATCATTATTTCTCTTCTTTGCCTTTTTAGGAGAAGGTAAATGTCAATCCACTCTAGTTTTCTTGCCTGAAAAATCCCATGGACAGAGGAGCCTGGAGGGCTACAGTCCATGGGGTCGCAAACAATTAAGACAAGACTGGGCAACCAAGCACGAAGCATGACTTACTCTCTCTGAGAAAATCAAAGCCATAAATAACCTGCAGGTAAATAAAAAGCTTATTGATGCCACGTGCCTTCTGTCCCTTTTACAAACTCTAACTTTCATGCAAACAAGGCCTGCCTTGAGAGAAAACTTCAGCTATGTGTGGAATGCCCCACAGCACATTGTAAGAGGGTCTGTGATGTAATTATAAACCTTTGCTGGTTTAAAGTTGTTGTAACCCTCAGTGTGATTTAGTACTGGATCCTGAGGTAATGGGGGTTCCCTGGTAGTTCAGTTGTTAAAGAATCTGCCTGCAATGCAGGAGACTCTGGTTTGATTCCTGGGTTGGGAAGATCCGCTGGAGAAGGGGTAGGCTACCCACTCCAGTATTCTTGGGCTTCCCTGGCGCCTCAGCTGGTAAAGAATCCGCTTGCAATGCGGGAGACCTGGGATCAATCCCTGAGTTGGGAGGATCCCCTGGAGAAGGGAATGGCTATCCACTCCAGTAATCTTGCCTGAAGAACCCCCATGGATAGAGGAGCCTAGTAGGCTACAGTCCATAAGGTTGTGCAGAGTTGGACTCAACTGAAGTGACTTAGCACACACTCATAGTTGCTTTACAATGTTATGTTAGCTCTTGCTGTACAGCAAAGTGAGTCAGCTATACATATACACATATTCCCTCTTTTTTTGGATTTCCATCCCATTTAGGTCACCACGGAGCACTGAGTAGAATTCCCTGTACTATATTGTCGGTTTTCATTAGTTATCTATTTTGTACATAGCAGTGTATAAATGTAAATTCCAGTCTCTCAATTCATCCCACTCCTTCTTTCCCCTTTGATGTCCACGTTTGTTCTGTATGTTTGTGTCTCTGTTTTCGCTTTGCGAATAGATTCTTCAGTACCATTTTTCTAGATTCCACATATATGTGTCAATATCTGATATTTGTTTTTCTGACTGATCACTCTGTATGACATCTTTGTAAGACTCCATCAGAACTCATCCATCACGCCTTTAACACATAAAGCCCAATCTCCCAGGTTATTTTTATCACTTATATTTTCCTCTCTCTAGTCTCTCAGGGATCCAGATTCACATACTTAGATCTTCCTGAACTTTCTCCTGCTTTCTCTCATTTTTTTTAACCTGACAAAGTCAAATGTACTGTGTGCAATCCACCTCCTATTTCCCCTGATGACATACATGGACAGGGAAAGAGCAGGTGTTTCCTCATTGCTGTTTGGGAACATTACTCTTCCATTAGTTACTTATTGGACGACCCCAATTTATTGAAGTACCTGGAATCAGATTCAACTGAATATCAGGCTAAACCTCTCCAAGTTCAATCATCCACAGACCCCTAGTTACAATGACCAGATTTTAGCACTGGGGTCACTCATTATAGGTTAAGTTCAAAGTTTAATATAAAGTTAATATTTTTCTTTTTTTGTTGGCTTAAATTGTTTAGGAACACATTTGCCATGAGAGAAGGGAGGTGGGATTGGCTTCTTCTCCTTTGTCTTTCTCCCAAATGCTAGGCAGCTGCTGATTCCTTCAGGGTGGAAGAAGAGTGGAGTGGCTTCAGGGAGAAGCAGGAACTGTTTACTTCACAAGTGTCAATCTGTAATTGAGTCCTTAAAACTGACTTTTGCCTTAGGATGGCAACTTCAAAAAAAGTAATGTTTGACTCTTAAAAAGACATTGAGTTGAAATGCAACAGAGCCAAGTTTGTGATTCCTTCATTTAAAAGAAAAATGCATGATAAAATAATTTTTGATATATAACTTCACCACATTGCTTCAGGATGAGATCTCATTGGCTGGAATGCATAACACTTAGACTGTCCTTGCCGGGGGAGATTCTTTGGCAGTTTTTGGCTCAACTGTTTGTTTAGCAGGGATTTAGCCAAATTTCATTTGGGAATTGATCAGTGAAAATACAGTCCATTTTTTTTCATGGAAAAACCCTGGAGTTAAATAATTAATTGGTTCTTAGTTTTATTTATGTACCCAGGAGAAGATAGCACCAAAATCTATAAATAACAGCAGATAAATGCTATTTCTACCTAATTCTTCATTCTAAAGGGAACTATTGTATTTAAAAAATCAAACCAACAGATGAACAAATACACTTTTGGGGCCTATCCATTTCAAATACCAAGCCAGGTATTAGTTACTGTTAGTACCATTTGATATATCTTTTTGTCTGTTTTAATGGTTAATTGTAGTTGGAATTACAGGAAATTAAAATCAGAACATCTAAAAGATAGAGTTTTCATAGCTAAGGAGTTGTGTGAAAATTTTTACTTTGGTTTTTATTCACTGGATTTTTTTTCACTTTTCTAGTTTAAAAAAAAGACCCTCATTTTTCTTCCCTTTTAGGATAAAAGTATAAATTTAGCTTAAACACTACCATGAGTTTACTTGGTTTACTATTCATTTTGTAACATAACACTAAAGAGACATTTGGCTTCATCATGTCTAATTCTTTTTCCTCTTCTCATTTTTAAGGAGAATGCTGTGATGGTAAAAACCATGAGCCAGTGTAACCCGTGGGTGGCATGGTTAAAAGAGCTGCTGCTCTTGATTGTGTTCACTCATTCAGCCCTCAAGCCAGCAATGTCTCCAGTGATCAAACAATGACCTTCTAACATTTTCTGGGCTGCCCCAACAATGCAGTGTCAGCATTTCTTCAATGTGGATCTGAATCTTCAGTTATTTAATATCATATCAAATCCTTTGGAGACTCAGAGTGGATCAACAATTGCCATACTTTATCCAAATGGATTAGAGATTATCCTTATTTCTCTTCAGAGGGAAAATCCTTTAATGGAGGGATACCACAGAATATATGCTGGCTGGATGAAGCTCATGCTGGAATCAAATTTGAGCGGGAGAAACATCAATAACCTCAGATATGCAGATGACACCACACTTATGGCCGAAAGGGAAGAAGAACTAAAGAACCTCTTGTTGAACATGGAAGAGGAGAGTGAAAAAGGTTTTTCCAGTGGTCATGTGTGGCTGTGAGAGTTGGACTATAAAGAAAGCTGAGTGCCAAAAAATTGATGCTTTTGAACTGTGGTGTTGGAGAAGACTCTTGAGAGTCCCTTGGACTGTAAGGAGATCCAGCCAGTCCATCCTAAAGGAGATCAGTCCTGGGTGCTCATTGGAAGGACTGATGTTGAAGCTGAAACTCCAATCCTTTGGCCACCTAATGCGAAGAGCTGACTCATTTGAAAAGACCCTGATGCTGGGAAAGATTGAGGGCAGGAGACGAAGGGGACGACAGAGGATGAGATGGCTGGATGGCATCATCGACTCAATGGACTTGGGTTTGGGTGGACTTCAGGAGTTGGTGATGGACAGGGAGGCCTGGCATGCTGCGGCTCACTGGGTCACAAAGAATTGGACGTGACTGAGTGACTGAACTGAATTGAACTGAACTGAATATCATTTCTTATGTTCTCCTTAATATAATTATGAAATCACTTTAAACCAACTCTGCTGGATATTTTCTTCCAGTGTCTCAGTTTGAATGAGAGACTTGATTTCATTTAATGAACACAATGCTAGTTACTATAACAGAAGAATGATTTTCTTTCTCATTTCATTACATAGACAAATTGTGAAACATAGTGCTAGGTTACTGGAGACTTCATATAATGCAGAGGAGTTTTGCTATAGCGTAGCCATTTTCTCATTCTGGCTTTCAAACACTTTTCCTTTGTACTGGATCTCTGATTCTCCATACCTTGCAGCGAAGGAAGGAATGCAGACTGTCCGTCAATCATTCTTTCTGTCTTTCATCTCTCCCTATTTCCTGCTTCTTTGCTCTTGGTCTGTAATCATGAACACGACCTCCTCTGTTTCTCATCCTGGTGAATATTAACCTATTTAGCCATCCCACTTGAAAGTCACTTGGATGCCTCCTTTCATTTCCATTATCCAGTAGGTAACTAAATCTTATCCATCCTAAGTTCCAAAGAACCATTCAATCTGTCCTCTCTGCTTTACGCAGACTGACCTTGCCTTTGTTGAGACCCTTATCATTTCTCACTGAATGGTTTACATCATCTCCTAATTTGGGGTCCCTGCCTGCCATCTTGACTTCTCCCTCCAATATATCTTTATGGGACAGTCAAATACCTACCAAGATTGCAAATGTGTGGTCTTTCAGTACCAAAATTTTCTTATAGCTAAGCCCTCATACTTTAAAATAGCATAATAAAGAATAGCATAAAAGACACTGTATTTGGATTCTATTTACATACAAGGATCCAGATGCCTTTACTTCTCTGCAAGTCCTCTGTACTTTGTATCTTAAGAGTTACTGTCACCTCTCTGGATGGACCAGGCTTATCCCTGGGTATGAGTCTCTGCTATTATGCTTCATATTGGATATAAAACTCTTACGGGACTTTATAAGGGATTAGTCTATCATTTAATTGATTAATCCTCTTTGTCTATATTTTGGTAAGGCTCTTTCTCCTGAGTCTTACCAAAATACAAAAGTCAGGTATTAGCAAATACTAGGCTTTCCAGATGGCGCTAGTGATAAAGAACCTGCCTGCCCTTGCAGGAGACTGAAGAGATGTGGGTTCAATCCCTGGGTCAGGAAGATCCCCTGGAGAGGGGTATGGCAACCCACTCTAGTATTCTTGCCTGGAGATTCCCGTGGACAGAGGAGTCTGGCAGGCTACAGTCCATAGAGTTGCAAAGAGTTGGATACAACTGAAGATACTTGGCATGCACACACATGGATAATGGAATCACATTTTGAAAGTGATCTAACTAGATCTCTGTTTTCCCTACAGGGGACCTGCTTGTCTGTGCAAAATATTATTCAAGGGCCATTGGGCTTATGCTGTTAATGTTAATATGCAGTCAAAGTCTACGTAACAATAATGTGAGATGTGTTCGAAAAACAGCTGAATCTTCCTCCTGTCTCCATATGCCTGAAAGTAGCAATAAGAAATACATCCTAAATAAGAGCTTGAGGGTCACTATTTCTCTAGTCAATATACTGAAGACAATAAAGAACATGAAGGATGGATTTGTGTGTCACTGCTGTTACTGTCATGGTTGGTGTAGAGACTCTTGCCAGCAACATACTTCAGATATCTTGAGAGGGAAGAACAAGGCTCCTATGGCTAACTTTAAATTATCAGCTTTTCTCAGCACGACGTTATCTGTGATTCTGTTGTTTTTCACCCTCTATGGCATGTCACTTTTTCTTTGAAATACTGAACAGTAGAAAATGCTGATTTTTTTTCTTTAACTTCAATTTACTTCTAAAATATTTGTTACCTTTAGGTACAAACCATTTTAGTAAATCAAACATACCTTCTAAGATGATAGATAATATCTGTTAGAAACCATGAGAGTTCCCATCTCCTTCCTGAATTAAAGATACTTTGTCTGTTGTCTAAGGCAGTGTTGTTTCTTACCTTCAATTAATTGTTAAAATCACAGTACCCTTGACTGGAGACACACGGGATGTTTGTTGTCTTCCAGTGTTGTTGTTGTTCTACATCACTCATTTTTAAATCAGAAAGAATGTATGTCTTCATCTCAGAAGCAGTTTGTCATAATTATACTTTCTGGTCTTTAGCACATTCGTGTCATTGTGTTTATTTGTATATGGGAGGTATTTTTCACAAAGCCTTCTAGTTTTCTCTTCTAATTTAAACTCTTGTATTCAGCTCAGGATAATTTTCTTTCATCATTTTTCAAATGGTTCCTTTTCTTTCATTCTCTCTGTTCATTTAAGAAATTACTATCAGATAAGTCTTTGTCCTTTTAGATCTATACTTGGTGTTGCTTTTCTTTCACGTATTCTAAGCCTTTGTCTTTTTCGCTTTGTATCATAGATTTGCCCACTTTTTCTTCTAGAATACTACTTTAGTCTTCACCATGTTCTGACACTCATGTTTTTAATCCCAAAGAATTCTTTTCTTGTGTGTGTAATGTGATCCTTGGCTATCCATTTATAGCTATGAAGAAACAGAGTGATTGGAAACAGTCATTAAGGATCTCCCCAGGCTCTGCTAACCTCCTGCCTTTGTTTGGATATATATTTACTCAACAGGACTCTTATGCTGAAAGGGAGAATGGGCTGTAGACTGTGAAAGGGGCTGAGGTATGTTGACAAGTAAGATTCCATCTGGAGTATGTGAGCAGAAAACAGGCAGGTTGCTAGGAACCCTCACAATTATCAAAAAGGAGAAAATTATCTTGGAAGAAGAGTATAATTCCCTCAAGGACTGAGCAGCCTTTCCCTTTTTCTTCCCTCCATGCCTGCTGGAAAGACCCAGCTATATCCAGTTTAGCACTGCTCTTGTATTTGGCCCCATAGCCCCTCTGAACCCTTCCTGGGAAGATCTTTCTCTATGTTTAAATGTCCTGGGGTCACATGTCTCTCTTACTTGTCTTTCTGTGTACTCTGGGACGCTGAGTGGTCTGGCTGGTTTTGCTCTTCTGGAAGCTGTGTTTCAGTTGATTGCTCAGACAACTGGTCTTCCACGCACTTGTGTTTTGTGGATCCGTCGTCTCTGCACCGAAGGCGTCTCTTCCCAGTGGAAGGGGCATTCACACCTCTAAAGTAAATTTCTACTGTTAAAAATTTTCTGATTCAGTTCCTTCTCTTTTCAATCTTTGAGTTATATCACCCCTTCTTATTTTCAGCTTTAACTGTGCTTTTTCTAAGGACATGTACTACAGATAACACAGTAAACACGTGTTCCCAGTTCATCTTGAACCACTGGTTCTGATAAATTAGTGTATTTACTCAGGATGATAACTAAGACCCCACTAAGATGTTGTCATTCCAGTATCATCAAGGATAGCACATTTGGAAATCTTTCCAGCTTACAGCTATTTTTAGCTCTTCATTTTCCAACTAAAGTATCAATCAGTTTTCTTTCACCCTCACCCTCTTCAGTCAGTGAATTTTAATTGGGTACTTTCAGACAGCAGTGGTCACTTATACCTATGTGCTTTTAAGAGAGTCTGACTTTGGTTATAAAGGGATGTAATGCCAGCTTCCAGGTTAACTCAGACGACTGAGTCACCTCTGTAATGACATGTTTCTCTGAACAGCCACAGGGTATCCTTTTGCCACTGAATCTCTGCTCTGCATCAGGTGACTAAAGGACTGGCAGCAAACAAAACCAAAGGTAAAATATACTTTTTGTTTAGTTTGAAAAAATTTCAGACTGTTTTTAGATACACGCTCTCTCAGAGGAGTTTAGAAGAAAACTACTTTTGTTTTATTTCTTGGTATACCCCAATTTCTTTTATAGCCTAAGTTATTTTTGTTTACTTTCCGAATTCAGTATCTTTCAGAACGTGAACTTGCTTCTGAACCTAACATTGTAAAAAACACATTTGTCACTGATACATAGAACTTAAACTCCAGTTCTTTTGTTATTTACTATAAATTTGTATTTGAGGTTTATTTTCACATTAATAACTATTCAAAACTTGTTTCATTTCTCTTCTACATGCACAATTTCTCTGAAAGGCATCTTTTTGTGCTATGTTGGGTTATCATAACCTAGTACTTCGCTTACAATAGCATCAGAATGTATTCTCTGAAGCAGGTTAGTAAACTAACTTATATAAGACATAGAGCATATGGCTTTATGAGAGAGCCACAATGTTAACACTTTTTATAACAGGTAACTGTGAAGAATTCCTCAAGCTGACTTTATATACCTAAATGTTTTTCTTTGAATATAAATGTATTTCTTTACTTGATAAAGATTTTATTTTTGCATCATTGTTAATAAAACTGTACTTTAAAAGATATGTTACATAGTTATCATACCTACTGTATTGGATAGTATTAGAGAACTGTTATTTGGAACACCTATTGCAGTTTTTAGGAAACATATGACATTTAAAATGGTTCAGAAGATGTTATTTTGAAAGAATAACAATAGGTTTTAAATTTTTTTTTTCCCAAATACTAATAAAGGGACTGAATATTTAGAGATGAAAATCAACAGGCACTTCATATAAGAAAATCAGTAATTGAGAAGAGGATGTAAATGTATACATACGTAGAGATACATAGATTTAGATTTTCCAGGAAAGAAAGAACAAGTACCAAAAGAATATGAGAAAGACAAATGGTAAATCATTTAATCTGTAGGAGAGAGTAAATCTTAAAGTCAAGAAATTTCCTGATGGAGTAAAAAGCTGTCTAATTTAGTGGCTGCTACTCTTGCGGCTGCTGCTAAGTCTCATCAGTCGTGTCCGACTCTCTGCGACCCCACAGACGGAAGCCAACCAGGCTCCTCTGTCCATGGGATTTTCCAGGCAAGAGTACTGGAGTGGGTTGCTGTTGCCTCCTCCGAATTTAGTGGCTACATTCCTTAAAGATAAGTGAAAATTTTGAAAAACTATGAGTCGAATAAAATAGCTTAGGGAGTTAAATATGACTTGTCTAACTCGGTCATTGCCAGCTCCTGAACAATGAACTTCTATCTAGAACCATTAGTAAGATATTCATGTTACTAATAAATACTTATATTGTAAAAAATACTTGAGTTTAGTCACATGATTTATTTCAGCCTCATCTATAAATTAGAATTCAGTCTGATGACAGAAAGTAGGTTCCTTGTTAAAAAAGAAAGTGAAAAAAGTGAAGTCGCTCAGTTATGTCTGACTCTTTGTGACTCCATGGACTGTAGCCTACCAGACTCCTCCGTCCATGTGATTTTCCAGGCAAGAGTACTGGAGTGGGCTGACATTTCCTTCTGGGGATCTTCCTGACCCAGGGATCGAACCTGGATCTCCTGCATTTCAGGCAGGCCTTTAGCCATATATTCTTAATGTTTAAATAGAATCAGGAGCAAAGAGTTGAAAAGATGTTAAGTGGAGCATGTCAAAAATATTTAAAAAACAACAAGCTATAAAAAACTTCATGTTCAGAGATTCAGGGTTAATGTCCTTTATAATGTTTTTGAGAATCATAATATATAATTGATAAGATAATTGAAGAGAAGGCTTCCTGGAGGTGAGAAATGAGACACGTACATGAAAGTTATCTATTCTTCTAGCCTAAGAGAAATCCTTACCTTCCATTTCTTTCCCTTTTCCTTACAAGTTTACGAAAATTCTGGCTTGTGTGTCCACATCCAAATTACCAAACTGAGAGTCACCATTTTAGTAATGAGCAATGAATCAGCCCTCAAGCACCTTAAGTCTTATTATGAGACATTTTTTTGGCTTTTTTGGTGGGTGTGTTTTGCTTGTTTTTTTACCTTATGTATGCAGAACATTTTATTTATGAAATAATATTCTCATCTTTCTTCACTTCTAACAGCTCTAGAAGCTTTGATCAAATTAGTACTTCCATCTGTCACTATGATGGTTTGGCGTTCACTTTCAAAGTACTCATAAGGCTATCTTACTTAGCTTTACGTGGGCTTGATCTTTATTCTGTCAATTTATTTTTATCGTTTCTGCAATCTTGCATGCCTAGAATTATGGTTTACTTAGAGCTTCAGTTTCTGAAAATCAAATACCAGTTTTGCATCAAAGTATGTTCAACCCTTATGAGAGGTGTGACATTAGTTCAAATCACTTAACTTCTTTGAAAATTTGTGTTTTTCACTGGATAAAATAGAGAGACTGTACTACAGACCTTATTAGCAAAATTTTGTGAGTATTAAATGAGACACAGCAAAGTGAATGCTTGACCAGGGGCTTGGACACATGAGAAAATATTCCTCTCTCTAGACAACATTTATTAATACAATAGTCATCATCCCATCATCATTATTAAAACATGTACATCAATCATCATAGATTATTGTAATATTATATAACTCATATTCTCTTGTACTTCTTTTGCTTTCTCTACATTTTTGGTCCTCAACTTAGCTTAAATAACATTTTAAAACAACACAAGGTCCAGACCACAGAAATATGACAAGTATATACATTTTATTTTAGGTCCCAAGTAAGACTAACAAAAGCTACGGATGTTGTATGTGTAATCTGATAGGCACATATAAGACACCAGGGGAGGCAGAAAAAATTTTAAGTGAGTATCCCAAGACAAAGTGTGATGATAACAAGAAATAATATCCAATTGGTGATACAGGCCAGGACAAAGATAGGGTAGCATTATTACTTAGCCAAGGGAAAGAGAGAATAATGTCTTCTCATAATCAGAGGACTGAAAACTGACATTGTCAGCCAATGATGTAATACCCCAGTGTCTACAGAAAAGACGAAACTGAGTTTCATGGTAAAGAAAGCATCTATATTAGAGATAATTAACAATGACTCCCTCTCATCCCAATACCTTCATTTCCCATTAGCCAATAGAAATGGAACAAAAGAAAAAATATATAGAGAAATCACAACCCAAAATTGTGTATTTCGGTAAAATACTTAGGAACTCCTTAAATGGCATACCCTCAACCACTTTACATATTGCAATATGGACAGAAAACTTGGCATCTTTCTCTAGTCCCATGTAATATATTTAAAATTCCTTTAAGTTTTTTTTTAATTTTAGAATATGCAAACAAAAATCTTGCATGTCTCAAATGTGTATTTTCCTGCACATTTGTGAAATCAAATTACCAAATTATTAAGTTGGATGTTCCTAAACTAAAGTGAAGATGCTTTTATGTTCTAATGCCAGAAATGCAAAAGTGAGTTTAAAATCAGGGAAATGAGGTGATTTTCGAGTGAGGTACTATCAGGCCTGGATCCAGGATTTTGCCCCTATCAAAGCCTTTTCCCCAATTAACTTAATAACACAAAGTGAATATGAATTTTTTTGATATTTTTAAAACTGGTTTTAAATCATTAGAAGAGACAAAAGGTGAAGTCACACTCCATAGATGCAGTTTCTCCCACCATTAAATTCCCTTTGGACATTCTCTGTTGCGCCCAGATCTTCTCTCCTGAGCCTCTAGAAAACCTCTGTACCTCTCTCACTCTCTGGTTATTTTCTGCCCACCCGGACTCCCCCACCATTTTTCCCCTCTAAGATTTCTGCCCTCTGGATACCTCTATCCTCCATTTCCTCCATTCCCCAGGCCTTTTCATTATGCAGGGCAATATCTGAACATTCTTGCTATGAAACAGTCTGATTTATCTTTCATCCCCAATTCTTTTCATGTGTCTTCTAGAGTAAATGTTGGGTTTTCCCATGGGGAAGAAGATCTAGTGAATATGATATCTCTCTTTTATTACATAAAGAGTGTTATACCAACACATGGATACTGTCTTTGAAAATTAAATATCTTTAGGATTTGGCCCCACTGAGTAGGTATCATGAAGTCCCTAGTAACAGTAAGGGCTGTAAACAGTGGTGCGTTTCGCCCTTTGCCTTTGAGTGCAATAACTTGCTTGTATAAACCCCCTGGGGGTGGGGGTTGAACCAGCCAGTGCCATGGGCCGTTAATGTTCAGTTTACTAACTCCTGGCTTATGAGAAACCTGAAGAGGGATACAGTCAGCAATAATCAATGCATATGGAATTACATCTGCTTACATGATCAAAAATCTCCACTGGAGTTTATCTATACCCTGGAGCTCTATGAAAACATGAACTGGGCCTAGAATGTAAATACTGCAATAGCATAGGGAAGTAAATGAAACAAAATTCAAGTAATACATGATTGCTATAGTGTTACAGTCTTTCATCAGTCAGGACAGACTAGGTTTTATATTGCAAGTAACAAATAACCCCCAATCTTAATTCTTAAAGAACAAAATATTTAATTACTATCAACATCTGTTGTGCGATGGGCAAGGAGAAGGTGAGGGCCTCTATGTATCTTAGCAGTCTCTCAAGGATCCAGAAAGATAGTCCCAGTTTCCAGGGGCAAAGATGATCTGAAAAGGTTGCTTCACATCCTTCAGCCTCAAAGAATACCATCAGTTTTTGGTTGACAACCAAGGGCTCATTGTCCAAAACATTATGGCCCACCCAACAAGAAAGTGATTCAGGAGATGAAGTCTCTATGATAGCCCAAGTTGAAAGGCTCAACTTCTTTGAAAGGCGAAAATAACTAATGCTTTGTGATAGGTGAGACAGGCCTTCCATGTGATCAACCCGTAGTCAATCATCTGTTAAAAAGCTATCAAATTTTCATCGGCAACAAGCTCCAAGGCCTCACTCCACCATGGTACAGTGGACATAAGAAACACGTACCAATGGTAGCTAGTCTAGGACAAACATGATTCCATCATAAGTAAATAACGAAGCCCCCTTAAGACTGGAAAAGGAAAGACCATTATTTCAATTCATATTATAACAAAAATCTTAACAACGCCTAAACTGGATTGCCATTGAACAACATCCATTAGTAATGGTCTTTCAAAGTTTATTAAATTGAATCATAGATAAGAAATGATTAGAACCTTAGTTTAAACCCTAAAATAAAAATATAACTGTACAGTTTTTAAAATGGTAGTCTTTGTTATCAAATGTGAAAAGAAAAAGGTAGCAGAGTCACATCCAACACTTTGTGACTCCCGTTGGAATTTCTCCAGCCAAAATACTGGAGTGGGTATCTCTTTCCCTTCATCAGGTATCTTCCCAACCTAGGAATCAAACCCAGGTCTTCCGCATGGCAGGCAGATTCTTTACCAGCTGAGCCACCAGGGAAGCCCTTATCCTTCTAAGTTTAATGCATTATCATAGCAAGGGATTCCAGGTGTGCGCTAGTGTGGAAGAAAACAACACACCTGCCAATGCAGGAAACATAAGAGATGTGGGTTGATCCCTGGGTTGGAAGAGTCCCTGGAGGAGGGCAAGGCAACCCATTCTAAAGCATTCTTGCCTAGATGAATTCCACCAAGAACAGAGGAGCCTTGATGGCTGCAGTCCATAAGCTTCCAAAGAGTCAACAATGCCACATTAGCATAGCAAAAACAAAACCAAAAACCAAGAGGTCAAGACTGCCATTCATATTTCTAATTCAAATGCTGGAATATACTCAGCATTTAAGTCTTGAAAGAATATACAATAATTTTTTTTGAAGACTTATTAATTGTAAAGAAAATAAGAAACTATCTGCTAATATGAAAGGTAGGTTTTTGTTTGTTTTTGTTTTTTTACTATGAAGTATTTAATCCTAGTGTTTAGAAGATGGCTGTTTGACCCAGATCACAGGGGTCTTGCCTATAATCACATAGCAGCTATAATACCTTGAGTAAGTTCTAATCTCCAATATTCAACCCTGTTTCCCCATTACATGAAATGAAGACAATAATAAAGATACTTTATCAATAGGGATTTGGAAAAAATGATAAAAATTACACCTTATAGAAACATTACTTTGGCATCAGCACATAGTAGGGTTTTAGATACCACTTCCACTGCTACTAGTGGGCTATCCCCCACCTGAGATTCAGCAATAAAGAATCTGCCTGCCAAGGCAGGAGATGCGGGTTTGATCCCGCATCAGGAAGATACCTCCAGAGAAGGAAAATGTCAAATCCATTCTTATATTCATACCTGGAAAACATCATGGACAGAAGGAAAATTAGGGTGTGAGCGCAATCCATAGTCGCAAAAGAGCAGAACATGACTTAGCAAAACCAAACAACAACAGCTATTGTAGTTTTATAATCACTTTTTGTCTTGAGATTGAATGGTGTGAGCTTACTATATACATTCACCAACTCAACAATAATGAAACCATAGCAAATGAAAATCCACAATCACAAACCTAGAAACATTGGCACTCGACTTATTTTCACTCTAAGATTTGTATTTAACTGTATACCTTACCTTGAAATTTGTTTAATGATGAGCTTATATAAACAGTTGTATAGGGTCCCAAGAGCTATTCTGTGCAGAGATCAGGGATAATACTGATGTTTTTTTGAAGGGTCCCCTCTCAGTGTCTCTCACTCATGTGAAAAAATGGAGAGAGAAGAGGATGGCTGCTGAAGACGCACTGTCAAACCTCAAAACTTTTCTTATAATGACTGATGAAAGCCCAGAGAGTACTCTGAGGCACATGAAGAGGTTGTTGAAGACAGAATATTATAACTAACCTTAATTTTGAAAATAAAACAAAAGAAAAGAAAGACTAGACAGTATGATGGTATGACAGTGGCACTCACATCAATGTTATTTTCCCCGTTTGTCCCAGAGCATCTACACACAGTAGGTACTTTATAAGTGGATAATTGATTGACTTATTCAAGTGAATCATAGTCAATGCAATCTGTATAAAGTGAAAACTAGGTCACTTTATTATACATCATTTATGAGTAAGGTACCGGATCCGTAATTTGTATTCTTCCAAAGAAAGAAAGTGTCAAAACCCTGGCAATGGTGAAACAAAATGTTGAACTTCTGAGTGGTTTTCCCTCTTCCCCACACCAGCATATTATTTTGAAGGAAATTATTTATAAAATGTTCTTTAGCATATTCTTTGTCAAAACCCACTCTTATGGTGCTGAGAATGTGAATATTGTCAAAGTATTTAAATCATGTTAAAAAAAAACCATAAGGTTTGTTTTAAGGCTTATTCCAATAAACATCTATACTGAAGTCTAGCAAGATCATGTTTCCCCACATTAATAGGTGCATGAAATAATGACAACTAATTGGTATAACACTCAACAACATCATTTGGGTTAAACTAACATGTAAAGAACAATAAGATGTGAGAAATGGCTTACATTTTTCACTTCCCATTTCTGTTAGAAATCTAACACCCATTAACACAAACAGTATTTTGCAAATGCATTTTTCTTTTGTTTCTCACTTCCTTCTTTCTTCTTTTGGAAATGAACAGTATCATTAAAATCTCTAACAGAAAGTAACTGGGCAATACAGTGATAAAGTGGCTGCTTGAGTTGTCAATAGATAGTGGGCCCAGGTATACACTTCACTGTAGCTGTAATAAGAGGGTAATGTCACTTTAATACATTGAAACTATACAGAGGAGGGTATAGAAAGAGACTATTGCTACTATTACAAGCGCCGATAGGCAGGCCCTGCTCCTACATTGCTGCCTTACTTCTGCCCTGAATGCTCTGGAGTGGGATGGTCCGTCATTCACTATAACTGATTCTCCACAGGAAACTGCACATTATCTCACCATCATTTCAAAAAGGTCACGTCTGGCAGAGTGTGACGCCAGGTAGATTTAAAGGTGAAAATGACAAGATTCCAGTCCTCAAACCATGGATCCCTTTTTCTGACAATACAGTCTGAATGAACCCAATGTACTTCTTTACTGAGGAAGTAGCTCGGAAGAGAATACATTTTTTTTTTAATCCTGATAAAAGAAGATTATTGGGAAGCTCCTTTTTTTTTTAAAAAAATCTAATCTCCAATTTGTGGCACAGAATGGATTTTTAAGAAAGTGTTTAGAGCATTCCAATGTCACACTAATAGAGTACTCTGGCTCTTGGCTGGATTTTTACAGGTAAGAAGACTCTTAAGTATTTAAGAATCAGCAAGCAGATTTTGAAATCTATTAGTCAGGTCTAGAGAACTGTGAAGGCTGAATGCATAATTTGGGGGGGAAACACCTATTAACATAGAGACACCCTTCTAAGAGAGATGAGCAAAGAGAGCTATTTGCAGGAGCCCTTGTAGAATAATGTGAGAATTAAAGAAGTTAAATGAAAAAATAAATCATAAAAAGAAAGGAAAATATTGCAAACATCAAAACCACAGCAAATCTTGAGTGCTAAGATCTATATGGGTGAAGTAAGAGAAAGCAGCATTGAAAAAACTGTTAAGTTTTTTTCCTGTTAAAGTTTTTCAAGTTTAATGATTCCTAGTACATTTTTAACTGTGAAATTCACAAACAGATCCCTTGCATGCCACCATCTGCTCTATTTTGTCCTTTCTATAATTTGCAGACACCCAGATACATTCAATTCAGAATCCAGAGGAGGGTGTTTGCTCTTATCGAGAGAATGCAATCTATGTGGTACATTGATGAGAGTTTTCGAAAGAAAATGAGGCCTAAAATCGTTGTACACAAAAGTAAACATTGGGCTGTGAAACTAATTATAAAGTGAATGTTCCTGTGAATCACAGACCAGGACATGAAAGGAATCAGCTGTTGAACATAATGTTTTTCTACTTTGCAACTTAATTACGGTTCGTCACCATTCTGTCTATTATCAATTTAACAACCCTTCTTAAAGACTAATCTCTCCTCCTAAACCTAAAACCCACAAATAATCTTGTATTATGTCCTGTATCCTTACGCGCACACACACAGGTATAAGTATATATTTTGCGTGCAGAACACACGCTTTTGATAAGAGTGCCAATTTCCAACAAAATAAACAGAAGGCCACACTGGAGAGATCACTAGAAGGTTTTAAATGTAGATTTAAATACTGAAGTATATATTTGGACTGTGGAAAGATGAAAAAAATAGAAAGAAACACTCCTGGGTCCAAAGCTCTAAGAGAAAAGCATACACTTAACAGATTCTTATCCAGCAAATGCATCCGTAACACTGCTGAGATAGGACGATCTTCAATTTGAATTAATTTGCAAATATGAAATGCAGCAAAAGGTTTTGTTTGAGAAAATGGACCAATCTGTAGCTCAGCTGGAGCTTTTGGTAACCTCCTAAAAGATTCTCATAGTTGCTGAGAAGGCACTTCACAGTTATCAGCGCTGAGAAAGGTGGATGTTCGTCCATAGATATATACACCACCTGGTATATGCAAATACATCAACACACAACAAATGCCACAATAACTTAGGAGCAAAGCAATATTGTACATTATGGTTTGGCTTTAGGAGAGTGATGCATAGATCTTAGATTTTGTATCTGAAACTCATTTTGGCTGAAGTACAATTCTCCTTCTGATTTTAAGATCCACCCCCAAAACACCATTCGTTCAGGAGATTACAACATGCCTCAGAGAAATGATTACTTAAGTTAAGAAGACAGCACTGGGAATAAAATTCATGACTGTAAAATTAGAAAACAAAAAAAAAAAAAGATCCACATTTTCCCTTCCCGGCTTATGTCAGACTTGCAATGAATTAGAATGAACAGGAGCATCCAGCTTTCAATGCCTGGAATAACAATAGCTTAAAGAAATCCTTGTGTAAAACAGGATGTTTAGTCAGTGGTAAAAGTGTTTCAAAAAAACTGCCTAACAGATTAGTCAAAAACTTTATTTCTGTATTTCATTATCCTACAGAGTTTGGGTTTTGCAGAATATCAAAAATGTAAATTAATGATCTCGTGGAGAGGAATCTCTCAACCCTTTCACAGCATAGCCATGACCTCTGCACGAGTCAATTAATTTTAGCTAGCAAAGTACAAAGGGACATGACGTCTGATTACCCCCCTTTTATCCTCAGTTGGGACTGGACAGATCTAGGGAGGCTACAAAGCCAGGGATAATTCATACCTTTCTAAAGTCTCTAAAAGAGAACATAAGAAAGGAAATAATTATCCCTGGCTTTGAGAGCCCTCTAGCTCTGACAGTCCCCACTGATGAACAAGGGGGTCTCAGACGCGATGTCCCATTGCTACTTTGCTAGCTAAAATTAAGACTCGCAGAGGCCATGGCATGAAATGGGCATGAGAGAAATCACTCTCCACTAGATCATAAATACATTTTTGAAATTCTGCAAAACCAAACCTTTAGGAAAACTGAAATACAGGAAATAAAGTATTGACTATCAGTTAGCATTTTGAAACACTATACCCTACTAAAACAACCTGTTTTACACAATATCTTTAAGCTATAGTTATTCCAGGCATTGAAAGGCTGATGCTCCTAGTACATTTCTAACATCATTGCCAAGTCTGACATAAGCCTGGAAGGAAAATAGTGGAATCTTTTTTTTTTTTTTTTTTCTAATTCTACAGTCATAATTTTTTTAATTCCATGCTGGCTTCTATACTAAGTAATCATTTCTCAGAGGCAGTTTGTAATCTCCCTGAAAGAACTGGTGTTTTGGGGTGGACTTAACAATCAGAAGGAATTGTCTTCACCAAAATGAGTTTTTCAGATACAAAATCAAAGATCTATGCATCCACTCCCTAAAGCGAACCGATAATGTACAATATTGGCTTTGAGCCTCCTAAGATAATGTAGGGCATTTGTTGAGTGTTGATGAAAATGAGTCATATACAGGTGGTGTATATATTTAAGGACGAACATCCACCTTTTCTCTAGGCGCTGAAACTTTGACAGTCCTTCTCAGCACCTATTAGAATCTTAGGAGGTCCAAAAGCTCACTTGCGCCTACATATGCCAATTTCTCAAACAACACCTTATGCAGCATTTCATAATTTGCCAAATTAATTCAAACTTGAAGCAATCGTCCTTACTCCAGCCATGAATACGGAAGCATTTTTCTGTTAATTAGAAAAAAAACAAAATAATCCAGTTAAGTGTATGCTTTTCTCTTAGACTTTTGACCCCAAGATTGTTTCTTTCTTTTTTTCATCTTTCCCACAGTCAAATCATATACTTCAAGTATTTAAAACTCAACATTTAAAACCTCCTAGTGACCTACCCCGTGTTGCTATCTTTATTTTGTGGAAATTGCACTCTTTCAAAAGCTGTGATGTTCACAAGCAAAATATATACATTATACCTTGGTGTGTGCGCGTATGTATACAGACATAAATACAATGCAAATTTGTGGGTTTTAGAAGAGACAAGGTCTTTAAGAAGGGTTTTAAAATTATATAGACAAATGGTGACAACCTAATAAAGTGCAAAGTAGAAAAACCTTAAGTTCAACAGCATGATGCCCTTTCCATGTCCCTGGTCTGTGATTCACATGGACCATTCACTTTATAATTAGTTTCACAGCCCCACTGTTTTACTTTTGTGTACAACAATTTAGCCTCATTGTCCTCAGAACTATCATTTACCAAAGATGCATTCTCTTCAGGAAAAGAGCAACACCCCTCCTAAGGATTCATGAAATGAATGTAGCTGGGTTTCTGCAAATTATAGAAAGACAAAAAAGGCAGAAGGTGGCATCAATGACTGTTTGGAATTCATATATAAAATGTACTAGGAATTTCATGCTAAAAACTTGAAAAAACTCTACCAATGAAAAAAACTTAACATTTTTCAATGACTGCTTTCTCTTCATCACCCATAAATAGGAAAAAAATTTTTTTTCTTAGCACTCAAGGGATTGCTGTGGTTTGATGTTTGCAATAATTTTCTCTTTTTATTGATTTATTTTTTCATTTAACTTTACTTTAATTCTCAACATTACTTCCAGGCTCCTGCAAATACTCTCTTTGCTCACTCTCTTAGCAATAGGGTGATCGCTATGTTATAATAGGTGTTTCCCCCCAAATTATGCATTCAGCCTTCACAGTTCCTCTGACCTACTAATAGATTTCAAATCTGCTTGCTGAATCTTAAATCCTTAAAGGAGACTTCTTACCTGATAAATCCAGCCAAGAGCCGATTACTCTATTAGTGTTCATTGGAAAGCTCTAACACTTTCTAAAATCCATCTGTGCCACAATTGGAGATTTTTTTAAAAAAGACCTTCCAATAATCCTTCTTTTATCAGCTTAAAAAAAAAATGTATTTCTCTTCCGATGCTACTTCCCCAGTAAAGAAGACATTGGTTTCATTCAGACTGTATTGTCAGTAAAAAGGAACCAAGGTTTGAGGACTGGAAACCTTGTCATATTCACCTTTAAATCATCTCCTGGTCGTCACCTCTGCCAGACTAGAACCTTTGAAATGATGGTTAATCATGTGCAGTATCCTGATGAGAAACAGTTTATAGTTAATGACGGACCATCCCCCACTCCAGAGCATACAGGCAGAGTAATGCGAGCAAAATGTTGGAGCAGGGCAGCTATACGGCGCTGTAAGTAGCAAAGTCCTCCTTTCAATAACATCCCTCCTCAGTAAAAGTATCACAGGTCTTAAAGTGACATTACACTCTATTACAGCTACAGTGAAATTGTAATACCTGCACACTAACTATGAACAACTCAAAGCAGCACTTTACAATGTATTGCCCATTACTTTACTGGTTAGAGATTTTAACTGATACTAGGTTTCATTTTACCAAAAGAAGTAAGAATGTAGGAGAAACAAAAGAAAAAGCATTCAGGCAAAATACAATAGTGAGTAATGGGTGTTGATTTCTAACAGCAAATGGGAAAGAGAAAAATGTAAAGCCAAATCATACCACTAATAATGTTCTATTAACCAGTAAGTTTAACCCAAAATATTGTTGAGTTTAATCAAATTTAAGTTCTGTCAATATTTCAGCAGCTAATGTGTTTTTGGGAACATGATCCTAGCAAGACTACAGTATAGATGTTTATAGGAATAAGCCTAAAACAACAACCCTTATGAGTTGTTTTTTTAACATGATTAAAACCTAGACAGATATCATTCACACACCAAATAGTGGGTATTTAGGACAAAGAAATATGCTCAAGACATTTCTATAAAAAATTTTCCTTCAAATAATATGCTGGGGTTGGGAAGAGGAACCCTCAAAGTTCAACATTTTGTTTTCCATTGCCAGGGGTTTAGACACTTTCTTCCATTGGAAATACAAATAACGAAGGTACCTACACATAAATGATGTATATAAAGTGACCTAGTTTTCACTTACAGATTGCATTGACAATGATTCCCGTTGAAAAAGTCAATCAAATATTCCACTTATACAAGTACCTACATGTGTGTTCGAAGCTCTGGGACAAAAGGGAAAATAACATTTATTGTGATTGCCACTGTCATACATCATACTGCCTAGTCTTTTCTTTCTATTGTTTTTTATTTCACAAATAAGGTAGTTATAATATTCTGGCTTCAACAACCTCTTCAAGTGCCTCAGAGTACTCCTGGGCTTTCACAACATAAAAAGAAAGTTTAGGAGGAGAAAATGTGGCAGTGCTCTTCAGAAGCATACTCTTACTCACTCCATTTACACAAAGTGAGACACTGATAGACCCATCAAACAAATCAGGCTCTATCATCCTACTGCACGAATAGCTACTATTGGGACCCAAACAACTGTTTTAATTAAAGCTCATCATTAAAACAAATTTCAAGGTAAACAGTAAATACAAATCTTAGAGTGAAAATAAGTCGAGATGCCAAAGTTCTATGGTGTGATTGTGTATTTCAATTCTATGGTTCCAATTATTGTTTTTGAGTGGTGAATGTATATAGTAAGCCTCCACACCAATCAATCTCAAACAAAAGTGATAAAACTACAACTACATTGTTTGTTTGATGCTAAGTCATGTCTGATCTTTTGCGAACCCATGGAATTGGCAGCTCACCAAATTCCACTGTCCATGATGTTTTCCAGGTAATGAATATAAAGAATGAGGATTGACATATTCATTCTCTGGAGGATCTACCAGATCATGAATCAACCCGCATCTCCTGCCTAGGCAGGCCCATTCTTTATTGCTGAATCACCAGGAAGCCCACAGTAGCAGTAGTGTAAGTTGTGATCTATAACCCTTACATATGTGCTGATGCCAAAGTAGTTTCATATAATGGTGTAATTAATCATTTTACCAATTCCCCATATAAAGTTATCATTATTTTGTCTTCATTTCATGAATGGGGAAACAAGGGTGAATATGGAGATTAAAAAACTTACTCAAGGTATATAGCTGCTAAGGAGATATAGCAAGGACCCAAGTGATTGGGTCAACAGCCCATCTCTAAACACTAGGAATTAAAACTACATAGTAAAAACCAAACAAACAAACAAAAACCTACCTTACACAATTAGCCCATGTATATTATTCTTATTTCTTTACATATAATATAGTACTTCTAAAATTATTGTATATACATTCAAGACTTACATGCTGAGTATCATTCCAGGCATTTGAATATAGAAATATGAAAGGCAGTCTTTACCTCATTGTTTATTTTGTTTTTGTTTTTTGCTATGCTAATGTGTGCATGTCTGACTCTTTTGGAGCTTATGGACTGCAGCCCATCAGGCTCCTCTGTTCTTGGGATTCTCTAGGCAAGAATACTAGAATGGGTCCCATGCCCTCCTCCAGTGACTCATTTTTTTACCTTCCCAACCCAGGGATCAAACCCACACTCTTATGTTTCCTGCATTGGCAGAGTGATCTTTACCACAAGCGCCACCTGTGGAAGCCCTTGCTATGATAATGCATTAAAATAAGAAGGAAAGGGCTTCCCTTGTGGCTCAGCTGGTAAAGAATCTGCCTGCTCAGCGGGAGACCTGGTTTGATTCCTGGTTGGGAAGATCCCCTGGAGAAGGGAAAGGCTACCCACTCCAGTATTTTTTGAGGCCTGGAGAATTCAGGAGTCCACAAAGAGTTGGAGGTAGACAGCTGCAACTTTTACATTTACACATTTGCTAAACAAAGCCTACCATTTTAAAAACTGTACAATATATTTTTCATTTCTAGGGATTAAACTAAGGTTCAACATCATTTCATATCTATGATTCAATTAAATAAACAATGAAATACACATACAATGGATTATGTTCCAAGGCAACTCATATAGGCTGTTAAATTTTTTTAAAAAGAATGAAATAAGACTTACTTTTCAGTCTTAAGTGGCTTGCTATAATTACATATGAATGGAACAAGAATGTCCAACTAGCTCCAAATTCTTTCTAAATACCCTGTCCATTGTATTGCTGCCAATGATCATTTTTCCTAATAATATAAGCATTAACCAATATTGACTCTTAAGACAATTTAGTCCATTCCTCCCCAACACAAAGCAAAGTTACGACTCTTACGCCTTTCAAAGAAGTTGAGCCTTTCCACCATTGGCTATCATAGTACTCATCACCTGATCACTTTTCTTGTTGGGTGGGCCAATAATTTTGGGCCAATGAGGTGTCAACCAAACTGCCTGGTATCTCTTTGAGGCTGAAGGACAGTTGAAGCAACACTTTTTCGATCACTCTTTGCCCCTGAACAGGGACTATACTTTCTGGATCCTTGAGAGACTGCAAAGAACAGAGGCCCTCACTCCCTTCACCTTGTCGACCCACTCACAACAATGTATGATAGTAAATAAATATTCTATCTTTAAGACAATTAAGATTTGGTGGGGGGTTTTTATTTGTTACTGCAATATAACCTAGGCTGTCCTGAACTGATGACGACTTAACCCATATAGCAAATCATGTATTACTTGAATTATGTTTCCATTAACATCCCTAAGCTATAGCAGTATATACATCAGCCCAGTTCATGTTTTTCATAGAGCTCCATGGTATAGAAACCCATAGGAAATTTTTGATCAGAGCAGTAAATCCAAAGCATTGTGATTATAGCATAAGTAATCCCTTCAGATTCTCATAACCAGGAGTTATAAACTGAACATAACACAGGCCCAAAGGCCAGGCTGGTTCAGTTTATACAAGCAAGATATTGCAAAAAGGCAAAGTGGGCTACGCGCACCACGTTACAGCCCTTCCAGTTACAGACTTACAAGAAACCTACACGGCATTGGGGCAAACTCCTAAAGATATAATTTCAAAATACAGTATCCATAGTGTATTTACAACTCCTTATGTAAAAAAGAGAGAAAATCATATTCACTAGAACTTCTCCCCATGGAAAACCCACCTTAACTCAGAAGACACAATGAAAATAATGGGGATGAAAGATAAAACTCAGAATGATTCATATACCAAGAATGTATCAGCATATTGCCTGCATAAAGAAAGGCCTGGGGATGGAGGAAATTGAGGATAGAGGAACCAAGCCGAAATCCTAGAGGGAACAAATGGTGGGGGTGGGCAGAAAAACAGAGAAGAGAGAGGTACAGAGGTTCTCATAGAGGCTCAGGCAGAGAAGATCTAGGGCGCAACAGAAAATAGTCCAAAGGGAATTTCCTGGTGGGAAACTGCATCCTATGGAGTGGAGACTTCACCTTTGTCATCTACAAAATGATTAAAAACAGATTAAAATACAAAAAATTCATAAACACTTTGGTGATATTAAGTTAATAGGGAAAGGCATATGAAGGGGCAAAATCCTGGATTCCAGGCCGAAGTACCACCAGAAAATCCCACAGTTTCCCTGATTAACCACACTTAACATTTCTTGGCATTATGAAATAAAAGCCATCTTCACTTTAGATTATAGGAACCATCCACTAATAATTTGGCTAATTTGAATTCACCAATGTGCAGAAACAACACATTGAGACATGCCAGATTTTATGTCTATGCATACTTTCTAAATTAAAAAAAACTAAAGGAAATTAAATAAATTACATCTGGACTGAGAAAGAAGCCAAGTTTCAGTCCAATGCAAATGAAAGTGGTTTAGATGGTATGCCATTTAAAGGAGTTCTAAGTATTTCCCGAAATAACACAATTTGGTTGTGGAATTCACAATACTATTTTTTTTTCTTGTTCCATTTCAATTGGCTAAATGGAAATGAAGGTATGGATGAGAGGATCCTGTAATAACTCTAATTAAGATGCTTTCTATACCACTTGAAAACTCAGTTTCTCTTTTCTGTAGTCCACTGGCTCATGACATCAATTGGCTGACAAGTCTGTTTTCAGTCCCTGATTATGAGAAGAACCAATATACCTCATTCCTGGCTAAGTAATAATGCTACCCTATCTTTTTTCCTGTAACACAATTGGGATAAATCATTTCTGTTTACATACACGACTTTGTCTGGAATCCACTTAAAATTTTTCTGCTCCCCTGGTGTCCTAAATGTGCCCCCATATCAGATACACACCAACATCCGTAGCATTTGAAAGTCTTACTTAGTGGACCTAAATAAAATGTATATACTTGACTTTATTTTCTTTGATCTGTACCTTTGGGTTGTTTTAAAAAAGTATTAAGGTAAGATGAGGAAAAAATGAAGAAAAGCAAAAGAAGTACAAGAGAATATGAGTATATATAATCTACAATATCTAAGATGATTTGATGAACAGATATTAAATAATATGATGATGATGAATGCTATTGTATTAATACCTGTTGTCTAGAAGATGATTATTTTCATGTGCCCAAGCCCCTGCTAAGCATTCACATGCAGTTCTCATATAAAACACACAAATATGCTAATAGTCTGTATTACAGTATCTCTAATTTTATCATGAAAACACAAATTTCAAAAAGTTTAAGTGATTGAACTAATGTCACACCTCTCATAAAGTTGAACAACTTTGAATCAAACTGGTTATTTGATTTTCAGAAACTGAAGCTCTAAGTAACCAAATTCTAGGCAAGCAATAATGCCAAGAAACGAAAAAAAAATTACAAAATATAGATCCAAGCCACGTAAGCCCTAAGGAAGATAAGCCAAATGAAACTTTGAAAGTGAACTCCAAACCAACAAGGACAGAGGAAGTAACTAATTTGACTCAAAGCTTCCTAGCCGTAGAGTGAAGATGAGAAGAACTAATTTCATAAAAATAGAACAGCATACATAAGGTAAAAAACCAAGCAAAAACACCACCCACACCAAGAAAAGCCAAAAAACAGCTCCAATAAATAACCTTAATGAGCTGAGGCGGAATCATTTGCTATAAAACTGGTGACTCTCAGTTTGGTAATTTGGATGTGGACACACAAGCCCAGAATTTTCAGTAACTGTAAGAAAAGGTAAATGGAAAGGTAAGATTTCCTCTTAGGCTAGAAGAAAAAGATAACTTTTCATGTACGAGGACTCATTTTTCACCTCCCAGCAGCCAATCTCTTCAATTACTTTATCAATTTTAATAATTCCTCACTGCATATCTTGTACTGTCATCCAGGCAGCCAAGGAAAAGAAAGAAAAAAGGTCGTTTCTTTTGTTTCTTCCCACATCTCATCCTCCTCATTCACTTTTTAGAACAGAAAGAAAGTTGAAACCACAAACAGCTTCCACTACCATTGCACTAATGAAAGTGATAAATAAACTGAACTTTTAAAGAGCCAAGTGGTCCTCTTTATTATGAAATATGAATATATTATTATAAGCACCTAGAGGTTGTGAAAATGACTGCTTTGATGATAATAATAAAAACAATAACTATTTTTTGGATTAAAAATGCTCAATCGTATAGCCAGAATTCATATCCCGCTATCTCCCATACCCACTGTGATCTAAGAAAATGGCTCTTCACCAGACTCTGGTGGCTTAAACCTCTTCCCCTGTACTCCCTGTCCGTTCAAACATATACACCCCAAATACCACCATCTTTCATTTGAATTATAATAAACTTCCTTAACTAGTCCACTTGCCTTCAAATGTAACCTTCCAAGCATCTCATACCCACTCTGGCCACCAGAGAAAATGAGTTTGAGATGCATGTTGATCATGACACTCAAGTAAACCTTGAAAACCTTTCAGTGATTTTTTCCCATTGTGCTTAAAATAAAGCCCACAATGCCATGGCCATGGTTGACAGGGCTCTGCATAATTGGCACCAGTCTACTTCTCTAGGCTCGTCTTTTACAAACAATTCTCACTCAGCTCCTTCTACACACTTGAGTCCTTGGTGGGATAGAGTTTCTCTCAGTTGTTCTTCTGGAATGCCCCACACCCAATTGTTCCACCCTGATTAATGCTCTCACAGTATATCATACTCTATAGCAATTAATTACCAATTGTAAATAACTGTCTTCAGGAATTATTTATGATATCGGCTTTATCTCTTTACCGTAAACACTATATAGGAGAACTAGCACCTTGTTCGCTACCTATTGTCAGAATCAAGTATAATATGTGTGTGGTGTGTGTGTGTATATATATATATATATAATATATATATATATATATATATATAAATATATGTAACATATACTACACAACATAAAGTAGAGACTCAAGTGTTTTGAACGTGTAAATATACAATAATCAATGAATACAAAAATAAAATATGAGGACTACTATCAAGATGGATAAACGATGAACGTTTTTTCAGAAACAAGTTTATTTTGTGCCCTCCTCCAAGGCCTTTATTTGTTTATTTTTGGTAGTACACTTGTATGAGATAGCAATTCATATTAAGGATGACTGCCTTGATTCTGTTTAGATCTATTGTTTTAAACACTAAGTAAAAAAATGGCCCATATGTTGTTTAAACCCTTAACCTACCTGCCCTAAATCAAATTTGGGATACTTCTTTTTTTTTTATTTTGCTAGAAGAAAAAAATGAAACAGAGTCCTGAATTTTCAGCCCTGGTACTTATATCTAAATAGATCCTGATGGTAGAATTCACAAGCTGACCCCTGAAGATAACAAAAACTACAAATGTTAAAAAATCAAAACAAGCACTATAGAATTTCATTACTCTGAACCATGAAGGAAATCTCCCCCCAACCTCCTTGATCACCCTCTCTGATTTGTACAGAAATAAAAAAGACCTGAGAAAGAGAAGAGTGCTTTCCGAGGGAAAACAGTGAGTACACTTGAGGGTCATATTAGAATACAAGTTACCTCTCATTCTACGCTCTCTTCCTCTTCTCTTCTTTCTCTCTCTCACTGTCATAGCACTATCCAGTAAAACTTTCTCTGAGACTGGAAGTGTTCTGTACCTGTGCCAACCTAGATGTAGCCACTATCCACATGTGGCTATCAGTTACTAGTGCAAACGAGGAAATGCAGTTTTACATTTTATTCACTTTAATTAATTTAAACTTAAATAGCTTCATAAGGTTTAGTGGAAACTGTAACTGAACAGCACGCCTAAAATAAAGTTAGGCTAGATTAAGGAAAATAAATGCGATGATGTCAAATAAATTTTAGTAAGCTAGTCATAAAAATTTGAATTCCCTCATCGTAACCTTTCCAGAATTAGATACACTGGGAAAAAGGTAACATGAGCTGGTTACCAGTAAAAGGAAAAGAAATCAGCAACAATGCAAACTGGATAAATAAAACAAGGATGTAAGTTTTCTTACAGTGGATTGTCACAGGTGGGGCTCACCTCCTGGTGGGATTTGACTCAGTAACTCCACTAAGACCCCATCAAGGATGTAGCTCATGTTTCAACTTTCTCTCTGCTGTGCAACGGTGTTCATTCTAAAGTAGGCTTTCCGACCTGGATTAAAACAAAGCTGCCAAAAGCTGTCAGAGATATGATCTTATCATCCCACGATTGGAACAAAAAGGATATAGTTTACAAGAAGCCTCTCCTCAGATAAGCAAGTAAGAGTCTTTTATTAGCATTCCCCTAGCAAACCACTTACTCACAGCTCCTTAGCTTGACTTGGATTCACTTGCCCCTCCCATGAGCCAGCTACCTGATCAGGGGGAAAAGATCACATGGTTGGACTGGAGGGCCACAGCATTAGTCCCAAACACAAGTCAAGAGAGAAATTAAGCATCTCCAAAGAGATGAATGGAATGCGGGAGGCCTGATACCTTAAATGAGAGTGAAAGTGAAAGTGAAGTCCGTCTCCAGGGTCATGTCGCGACTCTTGCCACCCTGTGGACTATAGCCTATCAGGCTTCTCCTCCATGGATTTTCCAGAGCAAGAAATACTGAAGACGTGGGTTGCCAATTCCATCTCCAGGGGATCTACCAACCCAGGGATCGAACCTTGGTCTCCTGCATTGTAGCAGACGCTTTTACCAACTGAACCACCAGGGAAGACCACTTAAATGAAAATCAGGACAATAAATTGGAAGAAAGTATGAATACGTAAACAACCACAGTGTGGACAAAACTGGTGGTATTATTCAATATATATTTTTATGACTAAAGGACATGCCATCTTTATAATTTTTGTTCTACTAAAAGTAGTATGTTTTTGTTTTTAGAAAGGTTGTAAACTTTCCCACCCTCGTTTGAATTCTCTATATTCCTCCTCCACGCCTATCAAGAGTCCTGGTCTTTAGTAAGAATGAAGCTGGGATAGGAGTCAGTGTAGGTTCCACTCCCATTGAACTTCCACCTCTTGAGTCAGTGAGGAGGCAGTGGTGCATCTAAAGGAGCCGAGTAGAAAAAGAAGATGGTGCCGTTGCAGAGAATTGGATGCGAGAGCCTTGAAGCCAGAATTATTTCTGGGCTTTTCATTTGGATAGTTTCAACTATGAGGAAATTCCAAGGATGAGAGACCTGGAACAACTGAAGGCAAGAAGATCAGAACTCCCGAACAGATCCAGAGATCAAGCCCTGAGCCTTTGGAGTGGCCCATGTTCATGAGAAAAACATTAAATTCTCATTATACAGTTACATAGCAGTATGCTAGTAATCCAGTTCAACATTCTAGTTTCCTCCTAGAATCACAGAACATTTAAACATGTCTTCTTTCAGGTAATTTTTACAAATACCAAATGTTAAATAATACATAGTTTAATTTCTTATCCTTGACTCAGACTGTTTTATTGTACCACAAAATGTGCCCTAGTATTTCACACTGTGACAATCAAAATCATATAATACAATCTCAACTATAGAAGACTATAAAAGGTCAAAGTTCACATATTCCTTTTCATGAGGTAGGCCAGAACCAATCCTTTTACTGGAAGATAGAAAGTCACAAAATATTTTATTAACTTTAAACACGAATGTACATTACTTTGATATAGTATGGAGCACTGTTAAAATAGCACTTCAACGTACGCCTCAAAAGTGATTTTATTTGATTCAATAGTTTTGAGCAAACTTTTGACTTATTTCCTCTGGTAGAGTGACTTTTACCTCTTCCTCTACCTGCCTTCCTTAAGAAAGGGAAAAAAAAATAATGGTAAAATCTCACCATTCCATGAGAGGTTTTTTTTTCCATTTTTTAGCAGAATACTAAAAAATGTACTTTCAAGAAATAACAAATTGAGAGGTTCAATTTTTTTGTATGTAACAGTTCTTTGCTAAGGCATCGTTTGGCACAGCATTCTGCACAGCTAGGAAGGCACAGGGGAAAACAGCCACCTTCACTTCTCTGTAGGTCCAATGGTGATTTGGAAACATGAGACAATCATTAGTCACTAAACGATCCATATCACACATAAAAGAAAATAATTTTATTAATTCAAACACAGGAGTCTTCCATTTTCAAACACTGAATTAAACTCCCTGCACTTAAAGTCGGGAACTTGACTGTGAAGCTTACAATCTCTGACATGGAAATGTAGTGTAATGACACATTCTACATTTATTATTATTATTTTTTTTTTCAGTTACAGATGAAGCAACTTGCAAAACATTCCTAAACATGAAGGAAGAAGATTTAAATGTAAATCATCATTATTCATTTTTATCCATCAAAGTGGCTTCTTTCCACTCTGTGTTCATATCTTGCATCAAATATTAGATAAACCGAAGCGTGTAGGAGAATAAAGTGCTTTTCATAGTCATCGCTCTTTGTGATGGGAATGCTAAGGCACCAGCATATCTCCGTTAGGAGCTTTCTTGGGTCCAGTGGAACACTCCAGGCAGTGTTCACCTTCCTTCTGCTTCCATTTTGTTTGGCTCTGGGCTTCAGAGCACCCCCTCTTATTTCAAACACTTCTTTCCTGTGGGCCTGGAATGCCCCAGTTGAACGCTGTGTTAACAAAATATTTAAACTGCCTCCAGATCTGAGCCTCTTCTCTGTAATAGGAAGCCCCCAACAAAGTGCTACAGGACAGTTTATTACATTATTTTATGCTGATAGACTTGGCTACTATCCTCATATAGATGAAAAAACAGGCAAAACTGTACATGGAGGAATTCCCCAGTTGGGATCCTTAAAAAATCATTTGGAGAAAGCAAAAAAAGACATTGCCTATTACATACCAAATGACAGCCTGGGCTTGGCGGTCATTGACTGGGAAAACTGGAGGCCTATCTGGGCAAGAAACTGGAAACCTAAGGATGTTTACAGGAATCAGTCTGTTGACTTGGTTCTGCAAAAAAATCCACAACTCAATTTCACAGAGGCTTCCAAGATTGCAAAAGTGGATTTTGAGGAGGCAGGAAAGAGTTTCATGCAAGAGACTTTAAAATTGGGAAAATCACTTCGGCCAAAGAACTTATGGGGTTATTATCTTTTTCCTGATTGTTACAATCATAATTATAACCATCCTACTTACAATGGAAGTTGCCCTTATTTAGAAAAAAGGAGAAATGATGATCTCGACTGGTTGTGGAAGGAAAGCACTGCCCTTTTCCCTTCTGTTTATTTGAATATCAAGTTAAAATCTAATCCAACAGCTGCCCTCTTTGTTCGTAATCGTGTCCAGGAAGCCATTAGGTTGTCTAAAATAGCAAGTGTTGAAAGTCCACTTCCGGTTTTCGTATATATCCGTCCAGTTTTTACTGATGGGTCTTCAACATACCTTTCTCAGGTAAGTAAATCAAGCAAGGTAAGAAGGCTGTGGAATATTGTCCATAAATGGCGTTTAGTGGAATGCAACATCATTTTTGAAGGGACTAAAATTTAGCTTTAATAATCTTTAGGAATACGCACTCAGGTAGTTCTGAATTGTTATATGAATGTGAAATAAGAATATATTTCATTTTTAATGTAATCATACAATATCTTAGCAACCATAGATAATTGGGTAGTAGACAATGTATTAATTCAGGTCCTTTTATGGGCATACAATCTTGTCAATAAAAGTAATTAAAATAGTAGCCGAAAATTCATGTTTTTCTTATAGTAGGACAGTGGTGGCATAAAAGAAATGAATAGTGGAGAAATACTTACATAATTATTGTTGGGTCAGCATTCTTGGCTTTGGCATTACTGTCCTATGTATAACACTTCACTGTATTCCTCCCTGTTAACTCTCCCTATTACCTTTGCCAGGGTGACCTTGTGAATACGATTGGTGAGATCGTTGCTTTAGGTGCCTCTGGGATTATATTGTGGGCAAGTCTCAATCTAAGCCTCTCTATGGTAAGCTGACATAATGAAAATAAATGTGGAAAGAGATGAAAACATTTCTACTTTGAATGTTTATGAGAATTGTTGTGGGATTGAGTAATAAACATGATCTTTGGCACAGTGTAGTTGGTGCTCAATTAATAGTGGTTAAATCAAACTATCAATTGTATAGTTGTGTTGTTAAGGCTGTTTTCCAGTGAGAAAACAGAAATTTGTTGAGAAAAATTGAAATTCTCTAGGCTACATGGCTAACAAGTAGCAAAAACAGGGCTACAGTCTTGTTATTTGCTGGTTTTTTTTACTCTTTTGTGCCGTGTTGCCTCTCAAAATAAGAGCTCAACTAGTCAATATTCATTCACTCATTCTTTGATTCACCCAATTACTGTTTTATTAAGCACTTATTTATTTACTAAGTTAATGACAGTTTACTGTGGGGGGGTCAGCAACTGGGATGGAGAGGTGTGGGCAGTTGGCAGTTAGTTTTTCAAAAATGTTATTAGATTGTTCAAAGCTTCCCTAAGGGAGAGGAAAAGGAACCCTTTATTTTCCACAGGTTGTATTTAATAGTGTCTACTTTAAGCAAAACTTGTTTTATTAGGAAGGAAGGTTTATTTAGCTCTGCTGCTGTTGCTGCTAAGCTGCTTCAGTCATGTCCGACTCTGTGCAACCCCATAGATGGCAGCCAATCAGGCTCTGCCGTCCCTGGGATTCCCCAGGCAAGAACACTGGAGTGGGTTGCCATTTCCTTCTCCAATGCATGAAAGGGAAAAGTGAAAGTGAAGTCACTCAGTCGTGTCCGACTCTTCTCGACCCCATTGACTGTAGCCTACCAGGCTCCTCTGTCCATAGGATTTTCCAGGCAAGAGTACTGGAGTGGGTTGCCATTGCCTTCTCCATTATTTAGCTCTACACAATATGAATTGTATTCATTTTCTCCTAATGCATTTTCTTTACTTCAAAAAGCCTTCAACCATTCCATCATGACCTCCTTTCTCTCTTCTCCATATCAGGTCTTTATCCTTCACCTCTTCAGTATTCTTGACTCAAAGCATGAATAGAGCTGTCACATGGACATTGCTGAGTCGGAGCTGAACTTTCCTTCTCTGATCTATGTGGAAATACTAGTAACCTAGGTGCCATGGAGTGTGTCTAATGAAGCTCTTGGTCCAGAGGTTTCATCCTAGGACTTAGGAAGAACAGAATTTATACTCTAAGACCAAAAGAGATTGTTAGATATCTTGTCCTTCAGATAGACTAGCCGTATTTCTCCTTCATTTATAAAGGTATTTAGCTTTTTGAAATTCTTTTCAAGATTATCTGAGCCCTCCTACCTATCTGGTAGATTCTTTTATTTCTGGTTTGATCACCAGTAAAGGGAAATAATATAGACTATAAGTTCAGAGAATGGTATATGTCCCTTTCATAAAATCTATTCTATGTCAGAAAATTATTTCAGAATTATAATTCTCCTAAGAATAGTCCTAATTTTTATCTGTTGTTTTCTCAAATGTATAAACTCTTTTCTCAAGGATTCCATTAGTTTTTTGATGGAACCATTTATAAATTTCCCATTTATAATTTTTTTTTTTAATTGAGCACTTCACACTTACTCTGAGGAAGAATGAATCAGGCATTCTCCAATTAGTAGGGTGACATTAGCAGTATGACATGGCATAGAATTTAACTGCCACACGTTTTTTTAAATTGCACTTCAATCTGAGATTTGCATTCTTCTACGACGACTCTAAAAGCACCTTCAGTATTATTCCCATAGAGACAGTCCTTCAACTTCAATATGAAGACTTCCTAGTTAATGACACTGATTTGAACTTGTTCCCTGTAGACCTTTCCCAATTTACAATCATTCTGAATGTTAATTCTATCATTACTTTGCCTTTTTCCTATGTCATCAATACTGTCATGGATTGCTTTGTGTTTTCTTGATCCATTGACAACTTAAAAAACTGGTAATTCCAAGTTTACTTCCAATAACTGTAATTGACTTAAAACAATGGTTATCAAATGCAGATAAACCATTCCTTCCATTCCATCTTACTAGTCACAACTGTGAGACAGAGTCAGCTTCTACTGGCTTTAGTTTGAGAGCTCATTGATAAATATTCAGAAATTTTGTGAACTCTGTTAAAAATTAAATTATAAAAACTTAGAATAAGTAAAAACAAAAGTCAGTTCAGTTCATTCGCTCAGTTATGTCCGACTCTTTGCGACCCCAAGAATTGAAGCACGCCAGACCTCCCTGTCCATCACCAACTCCCGGAGTTTACCCAAAACCATGTCCATCGAGTTGGTGATGCCATCCAACCATCTCATCTTCTGTCGTCCCCTTCTCCTCCTTCCATTGTCTTTTCCAATGAGTCAACTCTTCGCATGATGTGACCAAAGTATTGGCGTTTCAGCTTCAACATCAGTCCTTCCAATGAACAACCAGGACGCATCTCCTTTAGGATGGACTGGTTGGATCTCCTTGCAGTTCAAGGGACTCTCAAGAGTCTTCTCCAACACCACAGTTCAAAAGCACCAATTCTTCGGTGCTCAGCTTTCTTCACCGTCCAACTCTCACATCCATACATGACCACTGAAAAAACCACAGCCTTGACTAGGTGGACCTTTGTTGGCAAAGTAATGTCTCTGCTTTTTAATATGCTATCTAGGTTGGTCATAACCTTCCTTCCAAGGAGTAAGCGTCTTTTAATTTCATGGCTGCAATCACCATCAGCAGTGATTTTGGAGCCCCCCCCAAAATTGAGTCTGACACTGTTTCCACTGTTTCCCCATCTACTTCCCATGAAGTGATGGGACCAGATGCCATGATCTTAGTTTTCTGAATGTTGAGCTTTAAGTCAATTTTTTCACTCTCTTCTTTCACTTTCATCAAGAGGCTCTTTATTTCTTCTTCACTTTCTGCCATAAGGGTGGTGTCATCTGCATATCTGAGGTTATTGATATTTCTCCTGGCAATCTTGATTCCAGCTTGCGTTTCTTCCAGCCCAGCGTTTCTTATGATGTACTCTGCATATAAGTTAAATAAGCAGGGTGACAATACACAGCCTTGACGTACTCCTTTTCCTATTTGGAACCAGTCTGTTGTTCCATGTCCAGTTCTAACTGTTGCTTCCTGACCTGCATACAGGTTTCTCAAGAGACAGGTCAGATGGTCTGTTATTCCCATCTCCTTCAGAATTTTCCACAGTTTATTGTGATCCACACTTTGGCATAGTCAATAAAGCAGAAATAGATGTTTTTCTGGAACTCTCTTGCTTTTTCGATGATCCAGTGGATGTTGGCAAAAGTAATAAATACTAAAAATGTATCAATTATTTACTTTATTTTCCTATTATCCATACTTTTGATTTATTTATATCTATCATATCTGTATAAGTGGAAATGGTATTATGCAATGGTGTGTTACGTCCTACCATAATACCGTCCTATGTAATGGTGTTGTCATGCTGGTAGCTTAACATTGCCATGGTAGGAGTATTTATAGCATGGATTTGGACAAATGCTATAAACTAGACTTTATGTCTTAGAGAAAGACTTTAAGCCTACAAAGACTGCATCTTGTGTAGGCTACTGATTCTCAAACATTCTCATCCTTTCATTCCTCTTCCTGCTAGTTCTTGTCTCTGTAGACAACTCTAATGTCATCTGTGCTAAGTCGCTTAAGTAGTGTTCAACTCTTTGCGACCCTATGGACTGTAGTCCATCAGGCTCCACTGTCCATGGGATTTTCTAGGCAAGAATACTGGAGTGGCTTGCCATCTTCTTCTCCAGGAGATCTTCCCAATCCAGGGATCGAGCTCTTGTCTCTTATGTCTCTTGAATTTGCACATAGGTTCTTTACCAATAGCGCCACCTGGGCAGCCCAGATCAATGTCTTTTGATCTTGGTATAAATTCTCATATACCTTTGGCACTGGCAATACTGTGTAAAGACCCTGCCTTCATGAAGCTCATACAGTTGGAGGGATAGAAACAATTGTTCTTGTTGTTTAGTCACTAAGTTGTGTCTGACTCTTTTGAAACCCCATGGACTATAGGCCACAGGATCCTTGTCCATGTGATTTCCCAGGCAAGAATACCGGAGTGGGCTGCCATATCCTACTCCAGGGGATCTTCTCTACCCAGGGATTGAACCCACGTCTCCTGTATTGGCAGGCTGATTCTTTACCACTGTGCTACCAAGTAAGACCGACAGAGGCAATACAAAACAATACAAATATTTTATGTGGTAAGTTCTATGGAGAAAATGTAAATAGAGAGATGTAAGAAAATGAACAGGAAAGGTATCTAAGAAGGGTCTGGTCTAATGAAAACTGTAATCTGAATGAGAAGATGGAGTCAGTGATGTTAAAAATGAGACAGAAGAGCATTCTGGGCAGAGGAAACAGTAAGTGCAGGTTGAAATGAACCTGCCATGCTTGTAAAACAACTAGTATGTCTAAGGCCAAGTGGGTGAGGGGGTGGGGGTTGTAAAAGGGATGGGAGAGGTTACACTTCAGCAGGCTGCATACAAGTTGAATTGTATTCTAAACACCATGTAAAGCTATTAGAGGGTTAAGAAGATGTTTTCTTTGGTGCCATAAAAACTACAACAAACTGGTTTAAACAGCAGAAAATTATTATCTCACAATTCAGTAGTTCAGAAGTCCAACATGGACCTTAACGCTCTAAAATCAAGATATCAGCAGGACTGCATTCCTTTTTATGGAAAGACCCTCATTTGCTCATTTGGGTTGTCAGCAGAATTCATTTTCTTGTGTTTGTAGTATCAAGATCTCTATTTCCTGTCTGGCTGTGGTTAAGGCAATTTCGTTTCTTGAGGTCACCATATTCTTTAGCTTTTGGCCTTCTCCTCTACATTCAAAGCCAGCAATGCTGGGTTGAGTCTTCCTTACCTTTGTATTTCTCCTCCTTCTCCCAGCTCATTTTTACAGTCCAAATAGAAAATGTTTCTACGTTTTTAAGGACTCGTGGTTAGATTGAGCCCATCAGATGCTTCAGGATCTTCTCCCCGTCTCCTCCCATCCAAGTACTAACCAGGCCCGACCCTGCTTAGTTTCTGAGATCAGATGAGATCAGGTGCATTCAGGGTGGTTTGGTCTTAGACTCTCCCATCTCAAGATCCACAACCTTAATCATATCTAGAGGGTCCCTTTTGTCATGTAAAGTAACACAGTCACAGGTTCCAAGGGACTGGAGTATGAACATCCTTGGAAAGATCTTATTCTGCCTACCATTGATGGCATCATCTCAAGAAGGTAACAAGAAATAGATTCAAGCGGAAGCTGCCAAGGTTCCTCAACTTGCTGGTCAACTTACCACAAACACACACTTCCTTTGATCTTAATGAAGGATGAACAAGGCCAACTCACTCAATGGAACTGTTGATTATGAAAGAAAGCAACTACCTTCTATGTTTTGAAAAGGATGGATTCTTACTTTTAAGAAGTATCCATTTTAAGATGAATCATTTTAGTGACTCATCACTCATACTCTGCCAAATAAGCATATCTGCCAAACAGCTGTCATAGTTCAACCATACTTGAATTATATATAACATTTAATATATACTCGGTTGAACCTGTTTAGGAGTTTTGAGCTAGTAATTTTTTCTTATTTTAATTTAAATATTTAAAAAAATTTTTACAACGTTATGTTGGTTTCTGTCATACAATGCAAATCAGCCATAATTATATATACATCCCCTCCCTCAGCCTTCCTCCCCTCCCCACATCCCATCCCTCCAGGTATCACAGAGCGCCAGACCAGGCTCCTTGACCTACACAGCAACTTCTCACCACTTCTAGTGAGGTGGATGAACCTAGAGCCTGTTACATAGACTGAAGAAAGTCAGAAAGAAAAAAATATAGTATATTAACACACATGTATGGAATCTAAAATGGTATTGATGAACCTCTTTGCAGGGAAGGAATGGAGATGCCGATGTAGAGAATGGACTTGTAGATACAGTGGGGGAGAGAGAGTGGGATGAAGGAAGAAAGTAGTACCAACATACAGACACTATCAGGTGTTAAGATGGGATAGCTGGTGAGCTAGCAATTCAGAAACCACTCTTTCCAGTGCTTAAAAGTGTTTGACCAATGTGATACTTATCTTTATTTGTACTTCGTATTATCTATACATTGAGGTAAAAAAATGATATGCTGGACCCTGTGCTTAGCCCTTTTGTGTACACTGTATCCTTTCATCTTCACAACTACCCTATGAGGTAGGTTCTATAATTATCTTTAGATGATGAAGCTGAAGCATAGTCAGGTCAATTAATTAATTTTCCCAAGGTCACCCAGAAAGAAAACCAAGACTTAGAAAGCTTAAGGGATTCCCAAGCTCACATAGCTAGCCATTGATGAAACTGTGACTCCAATCTGGGCAGATAGACTCCAGATTCCATGCTCTAATTCCTCCACCCCTACTCCACTCCACTGTACCATTCTACCCCTTCCATCCCTGTTAGTGTAGGAATTAATGAGGAAGGCTGAGGTTAGGGTATATTAAACCTCAATTGGTCAATGATTTAGTGACATGAAATGGCATGGGAAACTTATTACAAATGTCACACACACAAAAAAATAGCTGGAATGGTCTTGATAAAGCAAAAAAGATGTAATATTTCCTACCTCTTATTGGTTTTTTGGTGCTTCCTTTAAAATTGCTTTATGTGGTGAATTAATTCATATATGAACTAACTTACTCAGATCTTAATCATCTGATCTTATGATTTTACAGCAAGCTTGCATGGACCTAGGCAATTACTTGAACACTACACTGAATCCTTACATAATCAACGTCACCCTAGCAGCCAAAATGTGCAGCCAGGTGCTTTGCCATGAGGAAGGAGTGTGTACAAGGAAACACTGGAATTCAACCGACTATCTTCACCTGAACCCAATGAATTTTGCTATTCAAAAAGGGAAAGGTGGAAAATACACGGTACCTGGGAAAGTCACACGTGAAGACCTGCAACACTTTTCTGATAAATTTTATTGCGGTTGTTATGCCAACATTCGCTGTAAGAAGAGAATTGATATAAAAAATGTTCATAGTGTTAACGTATGTATGGCGGAAGACATTTGTGTAGATGGCCCTGTGAAGTTACAACCCAGTGATCATTCCTCTAGCCAGAATGAGGCATCTGCTACCACTTTGAACAGTACCCCACCCTCCACTACAACTGCCACAGTATCTCCATGTGCTCCTGAGAAACCGTCTCCTGAATGCCTCAAAGTCAGGTGTTAGGAAGCCATCTCCAACACCACCCAAGGCGGGTGTCAAAGTGTTAACAGGAAGAACATTTCCCGTCAGTCACGTATTCAAAATCTTAAAAATTAAACAATCTATTAAAATACAAATTCAGTGCTTATTAAGTTTGTGCTTTTATATTTTGTATATTTTTTATATTTAATATTTAGCCAGATGATTTTTTTTTTAGGCAAGTAATGATATCTATATAAAGTTTTACATTTGAAATGTGAATCAAAACTCATGGCCAAGATAGTATTTTAATTTTTTGAGCAAGGATTGTTTTTTCATGATCAAATTGAACTTCACGTTATTATTTATTGATAAAGAACTGTGACCAGCACCTTTAATTTTCAAACACATAGTCGGGACAGTGTTAATAAATCCACTGATAAGACATTTTGCTTTCAAAACTCAAAGGAGACACTTGATAAAGAAGTAGATAGAATTTGCTTTAAGATATCCAATTTTGTATTTTCTAATGGTGGGTAGCCTTTGACACCATCTAACTATACAGTCCACGGAATTCTCCAGGCCAGAATACTGGAGTGGGTAGCCCTTCCCTTCTCCAGGGGATCTTCCTAACCCAGGGATCAAACCCCAGGTCTCCCGCATTGCAGGCAGATTCTTTACCAGCTGAGCCACAGGGAAGCCCAAGAGTACTCAGGTGGGTAGCCTTTCCCTTGTCCAGGGGATCTTCCTTACCCAGGAATTGAACCGGGGTCTCCTGCAATGCAGGCAGATTCTTTACCAACTGAGCTATCAGGGAAGCCTCAGGAGGCAATAATCCTCTGCCTTCATTATCCCAGGGCTAGGTACCATGCAACTGGAGAGCACCTCGATAGCCCTGATGCGGTTCAGAACATACTTCCCTAAATGTCACTTTGGCATACTGAAAATTTTAAGCTGAAGGAGTTTTGAGAAAACAGCAGGAGCAGGAAGATCACTTTAAGAACCTCCCCACCTCACCCTTCTTCCCCCAAACAGACACTAAAATCCTCATGCGAAAGTTGTCCCCTGTGGACCTGGAGGAAAGCAGCAGCTTTTTCATTGAAGACAAAGGGATGCCAAGAAGAACCTAACCAACAGCCCTTGCTGTTTCCCCCAGGTTCCTACAATGACCTCATACTCCTCAACCTATATTTCTCTCCCATTTCCCTTCTTAATGCAGCCTAGAATATAAATACACAGGTTTAACTTTCTTAGGGCCTTCATATTTTTAATGAAGGCTCTGATGTCCTATAAAATTTATATTAAATAAATCTATATGCTTTTCACCTGGTAATCTGCCTTCATCAGTTTAATTTTCAGATCCAACCAAGGACCGTAAGAGGGTCAAGGAGAATGTTTTCCTCCCTGCAACCCAAAGCCAGCTGACGTTATTCCAAGAGCTTGTACTAAACTGTTCACCCCAGTGTAAGTTCTCCCCTGCTCCTGCTTCAGTGTTTTGTCCAAAATCTAATGTTTCTCATGTGGTCCTCTGTGTAGCCACTCAGTCACCTTTATAAATGAAGACTCACAGAACAAATGGGAAAGCTGAAATTCTTTTCCCTTTGTTAGTATTTTGTTCTTCTGTAATAAGTTCATAAGCCTACTTGGTAGCTGAAATGAACAATATGCCTATTTTAAGGCGTGCTTTGTATACTAATTAGGTTCCAAAGGAGCATCTCTCATGGAGAACTCATTTTGGAAAGACCTTTTTGAATTACTATACCCGGTGAATGGCAGTTTCCTTTGAACCTGATCAACAGTGCAATCTCAATCCCGGGTCTAGGACTGATATTTCAGGACTCAGCAGTTTGCCCACCAGTGGCCCCAGCTTAGAGGACTGAGACTGACATGATCTGTTTCACAGGCAAAACTGCCAGGATTGTGTCAGCACAGTCATCCTGCACAAGATACTGACATTTTGATGACACTGAAATTTCATATGGAGTGGTTAAACTTTGTAAATTGAAAACCTATCGACAAAATTCATCGACAAAATTCAGTATTTTCTTTTCTCCTCTGCTTGCAGTCAGATGGCGAAGGAAGGAAGGAGGCATGGGAGAGTGGGTGGGAGAAAAGAAAAGGAGAGAAGAGACAAGGAAAAAGAAATAGAATGCTTTCTGATTCCACTGGGGACTTACATTTGCACAGGGTTGAAAAGAACTTCAGATGTAGCCACAGTTAGCCTTCAGTTCCCTGTAAAACAGAACAGTGCTTGTACTTGAATGTCCTACCTGGGCTCTTCTGCACAAATGTCACTGCCACCTCCTTCTACTTGGGCTTCGGATTTCTTTTAAGAAGCAAACACAAAGGCACACAGTGGTGGCACTGTTTGGTATGTGTCATATCCACAGGGGGCTACAGACTTGCAGGTTGTGGTACAAAGTCACTAACATCTTAAAAGGAAACTGTCCGAGGCATTCTATCTCCTGTGAGGAAAAAAGAACATGTTCCATTTGTTACAGACCTTTTCTCTTTATGTCTAAACTATGATGGAGTTGCAAAAGCAATAAAGATGATTCAGAGTGTTATTGTACATTTTTAAGCTCCAATAATTTTTTATAAACGTGTCAACATGTATAGTCTTTTATATTGTTTTGGTTTAAAATCTTTTTTATTCTTTTAAAGTTATTACTGCACATGGTAGAATAACATAACATTACACAGTGGAAAATCAAAAGTCCTCTTTCCTCTTCCCTCTACCAGTGATAACCTCTGGTTATGGTTTCTTGTATATAATTCCAGAAATTCCCTAGGAATAAGGAAGTGAATTTGTGCGTTTGTTTCTAAAAGGTAAAGTGAGGCAAATGAACAATTTTAAGAGTTTATCTGAGTAAAAATCAAAGAGAATTCAGTAGCACCAAACCAGAAGTGGTTAGGGGCACTCTGAGGTCAGGTGCCAGGGGCGAGACATACAGAGAAAGTGCAGAAACAAAGAAAGGAAATTATGCTGGCTCAGCTGGTAAAGAATTTGCCTGTAATGTGGGACACGTGGGTTCCATTCCTGGGTTGGGAAGATCCCCTGGAGAAGGGAATGGCTAGCCACTCCACAATTCTGGCCTGGAAAATTCCATGGATTATCCATGGGGTTGCGAAGAGTTTAACACCCAGTGGGCTATTTGTGAATAGCTGTCCTTGGCGTCTTGCTTTCACAACACTGAAACACTTAAATGACAAAAATCCATTCTCTAACTCTCATTGTATTCTTCCACACCTGTCATTTTTTCTAAACCAGTAAACATTACAGGTAAACACAAAGCAATTAGTATACTTGTGCATAAATGTAATATCCTTTCTGCCTAAAGTTATTGTGTCTGGTATGTAACACACGGGTTTCCCACGTGGCGCTAATGGTAAAGAACCTGCCTGTCAATGCCTGAGACCTAAGAGACACAGATTGGATCCCTGGTTCAGGAAGATACCCTGGAGGAGGGCATGGCAACCCACTCCAGTATTCTTGCCCAGAGAATCCCATTGACAGAGGAGCCTGGTAGGCTACAGTCCACAGGGTCGCACACAACTGAAGCAACTTAGCACACTCACCCACTGTTGACATTTCCCTTGGTGGTTCCCTGGGGCCAGTGGCACAGACTCTGCAGGTGTTAACCAGTCAAGTGGGGAGAAAGGGACCCGAACAGCGTTTCAACAATCTCAATCACAGCTCAACTCGGCCACCCCAGTAAGATGCAGGCTGACAAGGCCTACCCCACAGAGCACAACCTCCCCACACCCAGAAGCACCAGCAGCCAATGTAATCAATGCTTCCATCAATAACACATTCCCCTTCCCACAGCAGAGCTGCGGGCTCCAACCGGCGATCTGGAGTTGGAACAGGCCGCACAGCACCGACCTAAGACCCATTCTCAGACCCCTAAAGACCAAGAACTACTGGAGACTGAGGTTCCCCTGGGCTTGGTTCTGGGAGAGCAGCCTCCCGCCAATGCAAACAAACAAACAACAAGAACAGAAAAAGAACAGAGAGGAGAGAAACCGGGCCTGGGCGAGACTGCTGGAGAAATAAACCTCGTTTCTCTGCAGTGTGGAGCAGTAGCATTTCCTGCCCCCTGTTCTGAACCGAGGCACTGGACTCCACTTCCTCCTGAGCTACTCAAGGGAGATTAAAAAACCACCTTACGGTCCGATCCATTCATATTTGGGTCTCAGTCCCCATCTACCCACTCCTGAAACCTCTGCCATTGTGAATATCACAAGACTACACGTGCTCAGTCCATTCCAGCAACTCCATGGACTGCAGCCTGCAAGGCGCCTCCGTCCATGAGACTTTTCCTGTAAGAACACTGGAGTAGGTTCTTTCCCACCCAGGGATCTAACCCCTTCCCCACATGGGTCTTCTGGTCTCCTGGGTCTTCTGCATTGGCAGGCTGATTCTTTACCAAGGGGCCGCCTGGGAAGCCCAGGTGAAGGAAGGTTTCCCCAAAATCCGGGCCGTAGGAGGAGAAGTGAGTGCCAGTCCAGGGGCCCAGTAACTACGATCAAGCAACTCCTGCTAGAAGATCCCCACGAGGCCTGACAGTAAAGTCTGAAACTACAGCAGAGTCACGGACCCGGGTCCGAGCGAGCAGGGCTTCAGGACAGGCCTGAGGACCCGACACTTCCCTGCTCCTCGGGCAGGTCCGGGAGGCGGCCTCCGGCCCGGCGCACTGCCCGCACCCAGGGAGCCAGGTCAGAGAGAGGCCTGGCCCGCAGTCCGACCCTCCCCGCGCCGCTCCCGCCTCCTTCCCCACTCCCACTTCCCGGAGCTCCCTCCCGGACCCCGGAGGCTAAGGTCCGGGGCGGCGATGCGGGTCTCGGCCACTGACCACACATTTCCTGCCGAGGAAGGTGAAGAGGGACTCGTTCTCCTGCGGCGTGAGCAGCAGGAACCCCACGGACGCGCTCCTCCGTGCTCTTTGCCGAGATTTCCTTAGCAGTTGCCCGCGGTTTCTCAAACCTTGTCCAAACTTTTGGGAATGGACGAACAGGCCTCTCCCAGAATTGTGAAAGAGATCTTGCTGATGGTTGTTTCAGGAAAGCAACGTACATAGAAAAGGTTTCTACCGCTTGCTGGTGTGTCTCAGGGTAAATGTAACATTGCAATTCAGGTTTATGTCTCTGAGAGTCCTCCACACATCTCGCACCCTCAGCTCTGTGAATTGAAAAATATCCCCCCCCTCCCCCGCCGCCTTTTCTTTCTCTCAGACCCCAAAGGACTTGTTTTCTTTTTGTTGAAAATGAATGTATCCATTTAGGGATGTCACCCAGGAAAAATACATCAGCCTATCTAATCCTTACACTAAATTTCAGGATTTTTTTTTTTTTTTTTTTAGTTTGTATGCCTCAGGATATTGAAAACTGCCTAGGATAACCGCCTCTGTTCAGTAAATTAAGTACTAGACAACTGCCTTAAAATGAAGTTTTGGAGTATGGAAATGATAAATGATAACCACGGCTGTGAATTACAGAGTAAGCATCTCCACTTTAAACAAATTAGCGTTTGTTGCATAAACTTTATTATGCTTGACGATTATTTCGTTTCAATAAACCAAAATGTTCCCTATATTAAACTTAAGACATTTATGCCAAAAAAAAATTTTGTAGAACGATTTGATTTTAACATTTCTGAAAGCTCGCAGTATAATTTATGAATGTACTAAACAGATTGCTAAACCACGTTAAAACTATGAGGCTTCCTTCATAGCTCAGTTGGTAAAGAATCTGCCTGTGATGTGGGAGACGTGGGTTCGATCCCTGAGTTGGGAAGATCCCCTGGAGAAGGGAAAGGCTACTCACTCCAGTATTTTGGCCTGGAGAATTCCATGGACTGTATAGTCCATGGGGTCCCAAAGAGTGGGACACGATTGAGGACTTGCACTTTTTTAAAAAATATAGTTAAAAATCTGGATTTTCCTAGTGGCCTACTGGTTAGGATTCTGGACTTTCACTGCCTAGGCCTGGGTTCAGTTCCTGGTGGGGGAACTGAGATCCCATACAGCCTGGAGGCCCAGTCACAAGCAAAAAGAAATGTTAAAAAAAATTAAAGCTGCTCATAATGAAATTAGCTAAATTGTAATAAATCTACAAAAGAAAATGAGATCATATAGTCCTAGGAATTCTCACATGAAATTTGGGTTAAACTTCATTAATAATGTTAGGTTAAAAAGTGATTTTTAAAAAGCAAGGTAACTTTTTATAAAATAATCAGGTTTAGAAGGGAAATATTAGAAATATAAACCAGGAGTTGACCCTGAATTTCAGAACAAGATAAACTTAGAAGCTGAATCAGTTTACCTCTAGTATCAAAAGTGAGGTTCCTATGAATTAAAGCCACAGTGAGAGTGTAAAGCATTATAAATTCCTGAGAAGTAGAGATTAGAGCCCTAATAGTTTCAAACCTGTGAACCAGGATAGTGACAAAAATATAGGTTTCAGATAGTCCTAAATTGAAGTTCTGGTTCTTCCACTTTAACCTTATGGGTTTGACCAAGTTGCTTTTCTAAGTTTGTTTCCTTATCCACAAAATGAAAATTATTTTTACTTAATAAAGAAATAGAGATCATTAATACTACTTGAAAGTTATAAAATTTATCAAGGTTGCATGTGTAAAGTACCAGTGCAGAGTTATTACTCAGATACTAATTGTTTTGTCATTGACCATCATTCCCTGTGGTCTGCTCTGCCTTCCCTTAGCTAAGGGAACAAGCTGTTGAGTTGAAATGTGTATTTTTACCTTGTTGCATCTAAGCCTGCTCCTTTAAAACTGTCCTTCATTTTTGGCATCCTATGTAATTCTTCAAGTACTTCCCTCATAGCTCAGCCGGTAAAGAATCTGCATTGCAATTCTTCAAATATATAGGGGTGGATTTGGGGCATAATTTCTTTGTTAGCAGAATTTCTAATTAGGCTATTAAGTTATGCCATGTAGGCTGTATGTATCCCAGAAATGTTTTGGGAGAAATTACAAAATTTTTAAAATTACAAGTCTAAAGAAAGAATCATTTTAGTTTCTAATTATTAAAATATGAAAGATAATAATTTTTATGCCAGAATGCCAGCTTTTAAAACTTGTAGACTACCAAACTGTTTTGAAGACGGGAGAGAGAGATGTGGAAAAGCATTGTGAATAAAAGAAGCTATATAGGAGGACAGATGAATGGACAAGAGCTACGAGTTGAAGAATCTATCCCATGCTGAGAACTGCTGGGTTCCAGTCCTTTTACAACCTCTTGTTAGCCTCAACTATATATGTCTTAATTGATTTTTTTCTGTCAGAAAATTTTCAACGTCTTATCTATATTTGTTGACTTGGTTTATGGGCATGTCTTGGATGGAGTTTAGACATCAGCTTATATCCTTTTTGGCTAGGCCACCCCTCGTTGCTCATACCTAACTTCCTACCTAACATTTCTAAATGCAATTTGTTGACTATTTGCCCTTCTTTTTTCTCTACAAATTAAAGTGGAAAATTATAATAACCATAAGTTTTGACTCAAGCCCAAAATATCTCTTTAACTTTTCCTCCAAATTGTAAGTATGGTTTTGTCCACAATATTGCAAATTCAGTTCTTATTTGATACCCTTTCATTGTTATTTTTGCTTTTCTCTAGGATTCTCCCAACTCTTTCTTCTTAAAATGTGGAAAATGTAGTGGGAAATGTGGGCAAGTGATATTTGGATGTGCATATAATCCCATATATCTGGATTTTTCAGTTACATGATTCCCCATTGCCTAGCACAGATTCTCAATAAATATTTGTTGTCTAGAATTTGGAAAAAAACATAGAAGGGAAGGGAAGAGAGAAAGGAAGGAAGGGAAAACCTAAAATAAGACTGTTCAGAGTTCTAAGAAACTATACTGTTGTAGTTCTCTATCTCCTTTTCTTCTAAATAATCTTGGCTTTCCTGGTGCAAAATTTTTAAATCCCTGCTGAGACTTCTGTTCTGATCCATCAGGATATCAATGCTAAAGCTCCCCTCTACAGCCAGGTAAGTTCCTTCAAAATTCTCCCATTTTCACTGGGAGAGCTTTTGCCAGGTACCAGCTCCCTGTCCCATCTTACTTGCCTTTCTTGACACTCCTGATACATAATAGTCTCATAAGCAAAGAAAACAAGTTTATTTTGAAGGTGGCAATGACTATGAGTGATAGAAATGCATGCAATAATAGTATGATAGAATACACTTTCACTGCAAAAATGCAACATTAAATACAGAAGCTGATCATTTTGAACATTTTATTTACCATTCAAAGTATATATTAACCAGAAAACTTGTACATTTCTCATGGAAAAATGAACATACTTTTGTCTGGAAGCTCTTGCCTTTTATTTCTTTTGAATTAACAAAGCTCCAAGTGATAAAGAAAATGAATTGTTACACTGAGAATGAAGAAAGAGGATAATCAAGTGGTGATATTGCCTGTATAGAACAATCTTGTTTTCTAAGCTAGTTGGGCAGGAATAGGAAAGAGAGATCAAGCCTGTAAGTAAAGAGAGAAATTAACAATATACAATTGTTGGGGCTATAATATGTTATGGATTTTTGCCAGTCAAGGTTTTAAAATGTAATCATTCATTGGAGAAACAACTTCAGTTAAAACAGTTTAAGCCAAGGCTATGACTAAACTATTTCATACCAAAGAATAGGAAGCAAAGCATGGTCACAAGGAGCTTTATTCTCTGGATATGTTCTATCACTCTCTTTTGTTAGCTCAGGTTTCATTTTTTATCATTTTACTCTTCCTAAAGCTGTCTTTACTGCCTTCCAAAGATATGCTTTCCAAGGCCAATTCCTGATGTTTCTCTCATTTGCCTGTTGCTGTTATTCTTTCTTCAGGGTTTCCCTGGTGGCTCAGTGGTAAAGAATTTGCCTGCAATGCAGGAGACCCGGGTTTGATCCCTGGGTTGGGAAGATCCCCTGGAGAAGGGGTAGGCTACCCACTCCAGTATTCTGGCCTGGAGAATTCCATGGACAGAGGATCCTGGCTGGCTGCAGTCCATAGGGTTGCACAGAGTCGGACATGATTGAAGCAACTAAGCAGCAGCAGCATTCTTTCTTCAACAAATACATTGTTGGGTTTCCCACTCTCCAACTTCTATTCCTATAGTTCTTAACTGAAAAGTTCTACTAAATTTGGATTTCTAATAGCTTATATTCTGTTCTGAAAGCAAGGGAATTCCAGGAAAACATCTACTTCTGCTTCATTGACTATGCTAAAGCCTTTGACTGTGTGGATCACAACAAACTGCAAAATTCTTAAAGAGATGGGAATACCAGACCACCTTACCTGTCTCCTGAGAAACTTGTATGCAGGTCAAGAAGCAACAGTTAGGACTGGACATGGAACAACAGACTGGTTCAAAATTAGGAAAGGAGTATGTCAAAGCTGTATATTGTCACCTTGCTTATTTAACTTATATGCAGAGTACATCATGTGAAATACCAGGCTGGATGAATCACAAGCGATTGGAATCAAGATTGCGGGGAGAAATGTCAGTAACTTCAGATATGCAGATAATACCACCCTTATGGCAGAAAGCAAAGGGGAACTAGATCCTCTTGACGAGGGTGAAAGAGGAGAGTGAAAAAGCTGGCTTAAAACTCAACATTGAAAAAACTAAGATAATGGCATTTTGTCCCATCACTTTATGGCAAATAATTAGGGGAAAATATGGAAACAGTGACAGACTTTATTTTCTTGGGCTTCAAAACCACTGCAGACCTTGACTGCAGCCATTAAATTAAAAGATGCTTGTTCCTTGAAAGAAAAGCTATGTCCAACCTGCTGCTGCTGCTGCTAAGTCGCGTCAGTCATGTCCGACTTTGTGCGACCCCATAGACGGCAGCCCACCAGGCCTCTCCATCCCTGGGATTCTCCAGGCAAGAATACTGGAGTGGGTTGCCATTTCCTCCTCCAATGCATGAAAGTGAAAAGTGAAAGTGAAGTCGCTCAGTCGTGTCTGACTCTTCACGACCCCATGGGCTGCAGCCTACCAGGCTCCTCCACCCATGGGGTTTCCCAGGCAAGAGTACTGGAGTGGGGTGCCCTAGACATCGTATTAAAAAGCAGAGACATCACTTTGCCGACAGAGGTCCTTATAGTCTAAGCTATGGTTTTTCCAGTAGTCCTGTATGGATGGGATAGTTGGACTATAAAGCTGAGTGCTGGAGAATTGATGCTTTCGACCTGTGATGCTGGGAAAGACTCTTGAGAGTCCCTTGGACTGCAAGATGAGACAAGTCAGTCCTAAAAGAAATCAACCCTGAATATTGATTGGAAGAACTGATGCTGAAACTGAAGCTCCAATACTTTGGCCACTTGATGCGAAGAACTGACTCATTAGAAAAGACCCTGATGCTGTGAAAGATTGAAGGCAGGAGGAGAAGGGAACAACAGAGGATGAGATTGTTGGACAGCATCATCTACTCAATGGACATGAGTTTGAGCCAACTCTGGGAGATAGTGATGGACAGGGAAGCCTTGTGTGCTGCAGTCCATGGGGTCACAAAAAGTCAGAGATGACTGAGCAACTGAACAACAAATTCATTGGAAGGACTGATGCTGAAGCTCATATACTTTGACCACCTAATGCAAAGAGCTGACTCATTGGATAAGACCCTGATGCTGGGAAAGACTGAGGGCAGGAGGAGAAGGAGGCAACAGAGAATGAGATGGTTGGATGGCTCAATGGACATGAGATGGTTGGATGGCTCAAAGGACATTGAGTTGGCTCCATCAACTCAATGGACATGAGTTTGAGCAAACTCCAGGGGATAGTGAAGGACAGGGAAGCTTGGTGTGCTGCAGTCCATGGTGTCTAAAGAGCGACTGAACGACAACAATGAGAAAAGTTAATAAAGTGTTCTGAATTCAGATAGAAAGTACACACTGTTCATTGATACAGAAATATCTTTGATAGTGAAATATTTGATGTGTACATGGATACTTGTGGTTTGCTTTTGTTACATATTTAGCAGTGAGTTTATAACACTGATAAATATCAAGAACATTTCATGGGAGAACAAGGAAGTACCTTGGTTACTGTGAAGTCACCAGAGATCACTTCAAAGCCTGTGTGATTTCAGCTACCTCTGTTCATAAAATTTCCTCATTTAAAACATCATTTTAAGTTAACTTTCAACCTTGCAGCTAAAGCCCCATGATGCTGCTTTTCATTCTTTCTCTACCTAATAAATACCACCATAGCTCTGCCACATGTGAGTGATCATAGTCACTATGATAGAAACTCCTTATGGCACTTGTTATAGACAAGTTAGAGAAAAGAGCTTATTGAGAGACCAAAATGACCCATGAAGGTTTATTTATGCAATATGTATTATCAAGATATCTTAGACAAGGAGCTGCTGCAGGCCCTGATGAAAACTATGATTTATCAGTGACTACTGTACTCAAGAAAACTGCTATTTACAGAGATGGAAAAAGCACAAACACAAATAACTGTACTTCATGACATAAAGTGATGAATACAGTAAGAGAAACAGAGTAAAAGAGATAGTGAAAACTTTCAGCTAGAGGAAATGGGCATTTCCCCTTAGAGGAGTCTTTCAACTGTGCCTTAGAAAAATGGGTTACATACTATTTACACAAAGGATAACTAGTGGGGAAGGTATTTCAAATGCAAAGAGTGCCTTGAGTAAAGGCACAGATTCAGGCCACAACAGGGGAATCAGCTCCCCCAATAGCAAACATTTGTATTTCATCATACTTCCTAGTTGGATATATTAAATGTGTGTAAATATTTCATTAAATAATGAAAGGTATTATCATGAAATATACCCTTTAATTAACTATTTTATATATATTTAAAAATCGACCAACAGAAAATATGTTAAGAATAAAATAATATTTTCTGAGTTTTCTTTGATTGCTTTACACATTTTTCTTGCCAAAGTAAGTTCTTCATTCAGAATAGTTACTATATTAGTATTCTCCAGAGAAGCAGAACCAATAGGATGTATGTATGTGTGTGTGTGTGTGTGTGTGTGCACGCGTGCGCATGTGTACGTATTCAATGATGTGTATATATTAATATGGTGAGGTCGCCATATCTGCAGATAAGGAGCACCAATGATATTCATTGTATTAAAACTATGTCATTTTATATAAGGGACTTGAGTATCCATGGATTTGGTATTGATGGTTGCTGGGAGCCAGCTCACGAGATCCCACCCATGACAGAGTCATGAGGAGAAGACCTGACGAGCAGAGCAACTCAGGCCTCAGGGATTCTCAGAAGGCTGCCTCAGTGCTCACCTTAAAGATGATATCTATCTTTCTGATGTTTGTTATAATAAACCTTTTCTTATTTTCTGTAACTTAGGCAGAAGGCCTTTCCTGATCTCTTCCCAAATAGGTCAATCTGAAAACTTTAATCAACATAGTCCCCGACAGTGGCACCCTATAAGATTATCTAGGATATAGAGTATTTTAATCTAAACTCTTCTTGCTAGCATATTGGTTTGTTTGATAAGTATGCCTGTGCCTTTGGAGCTAATGTGCATGACTGCTCCTTAACAATAAAACAGCATTGAGAGCCTCCACACAGAAAGCCCCAATGGGCACAGAACCCTTCGTAGGAAAAAAGGCTTATTAGGAAATATAAAAAATATTGCTTTATGAAACTGTTACTTAGTCTATATTTACTCACTATGTTTTTGCTCTTAACATATTTAGCCTATATAATGAAAGTATAATAGAGACTTATATAAATAGAAGTTTAGCTTTAATACAAATAATAAGACAATTATTAATTCAGCTGGTGATTTTTGCTAAGAACTGACCTTGGTACTACATTGTTTCAGCCTGCCATACCATGACTTTATTGGACCACATTCTTTTCTGTTAGGCTCAAGGCATAAGATAGAGTACAGAAAACAGGTTTTACCTTGAAACTCTGAGTTTATGAATTCTTTCTTTGTCATAATCTGCTGTGCCTGTATTCTTTAAAAAATATAACTCTGGTACATTCTGTGCCTGATACAAAAGTGTTCTGGCTGATCAACCCTTATCAATAAAGAGTCACAAGATGTTAGCAGGCCTCCAGGCCAGAAGATGATGTAAACAAAATAAAATTCTTGTAACTAAGATATACAAACGGTATCCTGGTCTCAATAAGGGTCAAAAAACTGCTGACCCATTGAGCTAATTTGGCATGACTCTACACTTGACATTTGTTTCTATGTACAACTAAAAATATAAAAGCTGCCTCAAAAACAATCAAGTCAGGATACACTTTGAAAACGCTAAGACTCACTGTGTCTTCTCATTCATTCACCGACGCCATCCATCCTGAGGGAACCCTGGACCAGCTGGAGCAGGAATCCGGCATATGGTGGCTTCTGGAACCAATCCCCCATGGACACAAAGGGAAGACTGTTTATTTATGTATACTCACACATATGTAGATGGGGAAACAGTGGAAACAGTGTCAGACTCTATTTTGGGGGGCTCCAAAATCACTGCTGATGGTGATTGCAGCCATGAAATTAACAGACGCTTACTCCTTGGAAGGAAGGTTATGGCCAACCTAGATAGCATATTTAAAATCAGAGACATTACTTTGCCAACAAAAGTCCATCTAGTCAAGGCTATGGTTTTTCCAGTGGTCATGTACGGATGTGAGAGTTGGACGGTGAAGAAAGCTGAGCGCTGTAGAATTGATGCTTTTGAACTGTGGTGTTGGAGAAGACTCTTGAGAGTCCCTTGGACTGCAAGGAGATCCAATCAATCCATCCTAAAGGAGATCAGTCCTGGTTGTTCATTGGAAGGATTGATGTTGAAGCTGAAACTCCAATACTTTGGCCACCTCATGCGAAGAGTTGACTTATTGGAAAAGACCCTAATGCTGGGTAGGATTGGGGGCAGGAGGAGAAGGGGACGACAGAGGATGAGATGGTTGGATGGCATTGCTGACTCGATGGACATGGTTTTGGGTAGACTCCAGGAGTTGGTGATGGACAGAGAGGCCTGGCGTGCTGCAATTCATGGGGTCGCAAAGAGTCGGACACGACTGAGCGACTGAACTGAACTGAACACACATGTATACATATACATTTCATATTGATTTGGGAGAGAGCTTTTTTAAGAGTTGTTTCATACGATTGTAGGGGGTGGCAAGTCTGATATTTAGAGGGCTGGCCAATAAGCTGGATACTTCAGCAGGAGTTGCTGTTGTAGCCTTGAGTCTGAGGTCAGCCTGGAAGCAAAATTTCTTCTTTTTTCAGGAACTTTTTTCTCTTGAGGTCTTCTACTGATTGGATGAAGCCTGGCAACATTATGCAGGGTAATCTGCTTTATTTAAAGTCTACTGATTTAAATAGTAATGTAAAAAATATAAACAAAAAAATTCATAGCAACATCTAGATTGATATGTGATGAAACAACTGGGCATTATAGCCAAGTTGACAACAGGAAAGTAATCTTCATATGAATAGTTACCATGAATCATGAAAACCTGTCAGTAATAAAAAGAGAGAAATAGTATCTTTGTATAGTTCATCATCGTTTTGTAAACATTTTTTTCACATATAATGTTAAAAACCCTGTGAGGAAGTCATGGAACATATTGCTATCAACAGTTTCTAAGTGACAAATCTGAGGCCCAGAGAATCTTGAAGGTTAAGGAGCTAAAAGTGGCACAGTTGGTGTCAGAAGAGAACTGATATCTTATGACTCATCTAATGTTTTCATTGCGCCATCGACTACTTTTCCAATTCAAATTCCTATAGCACTTATTATCTGTAACACTATTCTGACAGTTAACTGTACTTGTATTTATATGTATTCCATCTCCAACTAAATTCTAAGACTTGCCTAATTACAGATAACCCTGTTATGCCCTATATATAATTGACTATCAATAAATATTTTTAAAGAATTAATTCTGCTACAAATCCTATTAATGCTGGATAACCATTTGTTTATATAGCTTGTGGTGACAGACTCCTTGAATAAAATTTTCAAGGCATGTGGAAGAAGCTGTATTGCAGTGCCTTTTATAAGGCTGGCAAGTCAAAAAAAGCCTAAATTATATTGAGAAAGACTCAAGAGTTGTGTGAACAAGGGCAAGTTGCTCAACTTCTTTAAGGTCTAATTTATCTTTAAAAATGAGGAGGATACTAGAACCTTAAGAATGTGTTGTGTAAATAGAAAGTGAGTTACTATATGTATCAGTTCAGTTCAGTCACTCACTGATGTCCGACTCTTTGTGACCCCATGGACTGTAGCATGCTAAGCTTCCCTGTCCATGACCAAGTCCCAGAGCTTGCTCAAACTCATAGCCATTGTGTCAGTGATGCCATCCAACCATCTCATCCTCTGTTGTCCCCTTCCCCTCCTGCCTTCAATCTTTCCTGGCATCAGGGTCTTTTCCAATGAGTCATTTCTTCCATCAAGTGGCCAAAGTATTGGAGCTGCAGCTTCAGCATCAGTCCTTCCAATGATCTTCCAGGACCAGGGATCAAACTCGCATCTCTTACATCTCCTGCATAGGCAGGAGGGTTCTTTACCACTAGCACTACCTGGGAAGCCTACTATATGTATAGTAGATATGACTAGTTCCATAACAATCAAGTTCAAGAGATGTCATGATTCTCTTTTTGTAAATAAAGCATTCTCCAAATCACAATTTATCAAGATCAACTTACTGAATCCAATTTAAGTGATTAGATGAGGTTATCTTCACTGAAACGTATAAAATCCCTGGGGCTTACATATTCCTAGGAAAATGGGGAAAGGCCTGGCTCTGGGTCAATAGGGATGACTATTTTCCCCATTGGCTCCATCTGCTTGCTACACACTGTGGTACAACCTTCAAAGAAATGGATGGCAGCTCAGTCTTTTAAATGCTCCACAATAGTTGGGCACTGCTTCTGTGCCATAAACTGAAGGGGGCCACCTTGGGTGAGCTGACCAATGTATACTAATACTTGCAAGTATTCCTTTCTGCTGACTCCATAGCCAAAAATGTTTTACTTGAAGTACTCAAGATGCAACATTTAAAGCTAATTCTCACAGGTATTCAAACATCCATTCTCATACAAGGGCTTGTTGTCTCCAGAATGCTGAGTCTAGGCACTCAAAGAAATCTGCAATCCTCCTCTTGTTTCAGGAACCACCTCCAGGGTTGAGCCACTCTCCCAAAGCCTCCATTTTCATCTCCTTTGGGACAGTCCAGTTTAATCCCTATTTTGGCTGAGGACTTTGGAATGAGTCCTATATTCTCACTCTGAGGCTAAAAGAAATCTGAATTTCAGAGGCATAGAGCCTTGGCATTATTCTTTGGTGAAAACCCAATAAAGTCAATATATTAATTATTCAGTAATCACATTGATGCACAGGCATTGAGTAGTTGCTTTTTGTCACTGTTATTTGGACGACTATAATGCATGTTGATTATGCTCCACTGAACCTCCTGTATCTCATGAAGCAAAGGATACAAGGAACGATCCTGGTTTTTGCAGTCACACAGCTCAGGTGTTGATCCTGGCTCTGCTGCTTATTATCTTTGTGACTTAGATGACTTATTTCATCCAGCCTCAAATTTTTTTTCTGTAAAATGAATTGTATTGGTTAAATGCATATAATCTATAGCCTTAGACTTCAGCTGACAGGACATATAAGTATTTCACATTTGTGATAATATCCCGATCTCAAGGCTTTGAATCCATAGCTGCTAAGCTAATAAAAAAGTCTGTTTTTTGGTGACAGCTCTTCCCATTAATTTAATTTTGTATGGGAGGCCCTGTGGGTAAGGTTTGCCTGCAGTCACTTTGTTCTCATATCTTCTGTGTTTAGTCCCAGGCTGCTGCTCTCATGTTTCCCTCTCTGAACAGTAGAAAAATTCCTGTTGGGTCTCGTGATGCAAGATATTTCAAGTAAGTTCCCTCGAACCAGGTCTTCAGGTGGGTCCCAGCCATAGCACACTCACACTTGATGAGGAGCAATGTCAGGGAAGGTCATGTGCAGCTTCCTGCTGCCACATCCATGCCTCCTTTGACATTGAGACAAGTTACCAGCTTAGAGTTGCTCTTCCATATCTTCTTATAGCTTCTGAGGTCCCTTTTTCCAGGCCAGACTTCTTCAAGGAATCCCAGCCCCCCAGACTGGTTTGGATGCCTGAACACAATATGTGGGCCAGGTTTAAGTTCTCACCTACAGATCCTGGACCCGTGCAAAACAAGATGTGTGTCAGGGCATTGGTATCAGTCCTTAAGAGCACTCTGTGCTGGTCACAACCCCCCTGGGACATTTTGCGAGAAGAAGTTTTGCTATCAGGCACACATAGAGGACCTTATGTCATGCTGAACCTTGACCTGGTCCAAAATATTTCTTATAGCAGCTAGCATGTGCAACATAGTAAGGTCTCAGTAAACAGAAGTCCCCTTCTGTATTCTTTGCTTAATAACAATTTGATGTATTTGCTAGACAGATGACTATAAAGCATATTTTATCTTTATGCCAAGCAAACTGATTTTACAGTGATAAAATCTGAGACCCAAATATCTCTTGGTCATTATTGTTAAATAGAGCTCATCAGGACTTGAGAGCTTAGTATTAATATAGTCTACATGATTATCAGCTTGCCTGACTTAATCAGAAATAGAGTTAGTTAGAATGTACAATACTTACTAGGGAGAGTCATGGTATTGCACCATGGTGGGAGCCATTTCAGCTTGTACCCCAACAAGAGAAGACTCCCCTTCTTTCCTGGCAAGGACTCAGCCAATGAAAAGTCATGGACACTTTGTTTACTAGAGCCCTTCCAACTTCCTTTGCCCCTCTGTTGGCTTGACCTGGTTGCAGACTCTGAATTGGGATTCTTTACTGATCCCAAACAAATCTATCTTTTCTGGAGAAATATCTGGCAGAAATATTTGTTTCAGGTTAACAAAGCAATCTTCACACTGTGAGAGAATGTCAGCTAAATAAATGGGCCACAGATACTTGAAAACTGGAAACTTTTGTTCTTGCTTTTGTCAAAAAAATCTCAGCATTAATTTCCGATACTGACCAATAAACAGATGTGAAGATGGACCTCCTGCTGACTCAGGTACTAGGTGAGTTGGAGCCCGTGCTCAGTGCCTTGGTCTAGCATGTGTAAACTTTCTAAACTTTCCAAGACACCCAGCTGTTTGGTGATAACAGTGTCGGGTTAGCTGTAAACCACCCTCTCATCATTACCATAGGCCACTTTCACTGACCTGGGTTTCCTCAGGTCCTGCTGAGTAGCCGTCAATCAGAAATGATAAGGCGAGAATTTTTTTTTCAAGTAATACACCCTCTGTTTGTCCCTGTTTTCTAAGAAGAGAATTTCATTCCTCAGGTCTCAATTCCAAAGCTCTCTAAAGGCTTTTATTTGGGAACGTGAATATGTTTATAGCAGTTATCATTTCTTCCTAACAAATCTCCAGATTCTCCTGTCATTCTTTCCACCAGGTGGTGCTACTTCCTTACATTTCCTAAAGACCTCAACTTCTGAAGTAACTGTTTACAGGAGATTTAATTCCATGTGTTAATATTCAAATTCTCAAACTTCTATTATTCGAGACTCATAATGTAATAAGGAATTTTGTAAACGGAACCCAGTCAGTTGTAGTTGAAAAGCCGGTTGCAACACATTCAGATGTTTAACTCTGAAGTCACTCTTGTGTGTTTAAACCAGAAGTAAGGCCAAAGCTAGGGGCAAGCTGCAATGGCACCCCACTCCAGTACTGTTGCCTGGAAAATCCCATGATGGAGGAGCCTGGTGGGCTACAGTCCATGGGGTCGCTAAGAGTCGGACATGACTGAGCGACTTCACTTTCACTTTTCCCTTTCATGCACTGGAGAAGGAAATGGCAGCCCACTCCAGTATTCTTGCCTGGAGAATCCCAGGGACGGCGGAGCCTGGTGGGCTGCCGTCTGTGGGGTCGCACAGAGTCGGACACGACTGAAGTGACTTAGCACCAGCAGCAGCAGCAGGGGCAAGCTGTGGGGCTAGAAACCATGCAACCAGCAGACTCCACTCTTCTACTTGTGTGGTACATTGTTGCTGACAGGCATAAGAATAGATGTCTTCTCAATCCATAAACACTGCTTCATTATAAAACACTCACACGATATTACCTACAATGATCTTAGAACTGTAACTTAGACTTTAATAAAGATTTGTAAAGATTTTGCAGTATTCTTCCTTGACCACGATATGTAAAGTAGTCTCTAAAACAAGGGTAATAATATTTATCCTGAATTTAAAAGCAACCTTGGGAATGAAAGAGCTGAAGTTAGGAGGAGGTAGGAGGCTGGATACGTGAATTATGTTCAGGGGGCCATGGCAGAAGCAGCTCAAACACTCCATTTGCTCTCCTGCATTTCCTCCTCACCTTGCAATTAGATGGGTCCAAAGAACTAGTTCTGACCAGTGAAATACTGATGGGTGTAACTGTATTATTTGAAACGCCTTTGCAAGTGGCTCATTTCCCCTTTCCCCCTAACAGAACACCTGAGGAAGCTGCATGCTCAGGCTGGTGCAGCTACAATATGGTGGCAGCTCCAGTGGCCTGGATCTCTGAATGACCATGTGGTGCAGAAAGTTGGCCAACTCGTACTGGGAGATGTAATGTGGACAAAAAATAAATGTGTTAAGCTACTCAGATTTTGGGGTTCATTGTAACCCTTGAGGACATGCCCAGAATAATGCCAGCTTTCTCTCAGCAATTATGTTCTGCTTTCTTACATCATTCCTAACCAACACAGGATTGAATCCATTTCAGATTATTTAGCTTTGGGGCTCTTGTTAGGGTATAGATTTTAAATTGATCTATATTCATCTTTCTTACATATTTTGTTGGAATCCTTGACTTTCATTTTCTTCTCTTTATAAGGATTAACCACAAAAATTTCGAGAAAAGGTATTTTAGCAGGTACTTGGTAGATAGAATTGGTTGAAATCCCAGTAAAGTCATTTTATAATTTGTGTTATAGAAACTTCATATCATTTATCTCCTTTCTAAAATAGGATTAATAAAAACACTGGTCTTAGAAGTTTGATGTGAGAGTTGGTTAAATTAGATAATAAGTATATTTTGACTAATTTTCAAAATAAATAATTTTCTTTTTGGCTTCTCTGAATTCATGACTTTTATCTTGGTGTTAAGAAAGTTTCTATCTGTGCAGGATAAATCTAAAATTTATTATATGAGAAATACAAATAGAATACATTAATAAATTCTGATTCTGACTTATACATTTGAATCGTGTAGTAAAATGACAGCCTTGTAAGCTTGGAGGACTTGGCTTAGCAGTTCACCAGTGATGGAGAGATCTTACACCTTCTACCTGTGACAACAGCAAGGCCCTCTCTGGGGTAAAACTTACTACTTTCAAACAAAGGGTAATTATGGGAAGAAGAGAACAGTAAGAGAGTAAAGAAAGTGGATGTCTCTCCACATTTTTCCCTCTCTGGGTTGTGGCTCTGGTCTAGAGTTGGGCATTCTTTAAGTGAGAGGAACACCAAGAGTGGAGAGGTTCACTTTCACTCTCTACTCACCTCTCTACGCTCTGGGAGGAAGCTCACACGTGGGCGGTCATATCCCAACCTGAGAATGAACCAGGGTCAGGAGGAGGAAGGCCTGGAGCTTTAGGTTTCCTGCATTGCCTTTGAGCCTATATAGGATAAACTGACCCCAAGAAATTGAACATCAGGCTGGAGAGCTTTCAGCAACATCCCAATGGATAAAGAAATTCCACTGAATATGGAAGAGGCAGAGGACATGATACTCAAGACCCCGATGGCTCCCTGCTGCCATGAGGTTGTATTCAGCTGCCCCCACATACTCCTCTGTGAAAGGACACCATCTCTAGCGGAGAGGCAAAATTGAAGAGACCAGGTGAGACTTTTATTCTATAGAAAGAAACATTATACTTTTAAAGACATTGGATTGGATTAAATTTAAATGGAATTGGACAGTTAAAATTTTTCCTATTCAGACATAGAGGATTCAAACTGAAAACCAAAGTAGTTGTAGACAAAGCAGTTACATTTTATGTAATTTGTTTAAGACAATAAGTACATTCATAAATAAACATATATATCTGAAATGTATATATGACACAATATGACTTAAAATTATGACCATGCTATATACATTAAATAATGCACCCAATGCTCATAATAAGTGTTTGTGCGTGTGTGCATGCTAAATTGCTTCAATTATGTCTGACTATTTGCCACCCCATGGACTGTAGTCCGCCAGACTCCTCTGTCCATGGGATTCTCCAGGCAAGAATACAGGAGTGGATTGCTATGCCCTCCTCCAGGCAATCTTCCCAACCAGGGATTGAACCTGTGTCTCTATGTCTCCTGCATTGGCGGGCAGGTTCTTCACCACTAGCACCACCTGGAACACTTTAATAAGTGTTAAATCAATGTTAAAACTTCTAGCACGCATGGCATCTCTTCTTGGATATTTAAGAAGCCTTTAAAATTTGGTATGTTAAATAAAGAATTCTTGACTTTCCCCAATTCTGATTTATTTCTTCTCTGTCTTTCCCATTTCAGTAAATGGCTTCACTCTTCAGCCAATTTCCTCAGTCTTTGAGTTTTCCCTTTTATCTCCACATCTAATCCAACAGGAAATCTTGTTGACTTTCTTATTAAATACGTTTGAATCTTTTCCTTTTTTCCCATTTTCATTTTCTAAAATTAATCAAAACCTACTCTATTTCTGCATTTGACTTCCTAATAGTCTCCTAATACATTCTATATTTCTCCTAGAAGCCAATGTAATCTTTTAAAAACATAAAAGAAATCATATTAATCCTGCTTAAAACCCTTTGATTACTTTTCATTGATCTTGGAATAAAATCGAAACCCATCACCTTCATCAACTAGACTCTGCATGGGTTGGTCTCTGCTTGCTTCTCTAACTTTATTCCTCATCACTTTCCTTCTCCCTCTCACAATTTAGACCATCCAGGACTCTATTATTTCTCAGTCATATGCCTTATGTCTGAAATTCTGTTCAGAATTCAGCTGGATCTTTGCAATCCTAGCTGCCTCAGAGTCCCCAGATCTCATCTCCAATGTTTCTTCAGATTTTCCTGACTATCCTGCTCATTCTTTATCAAGTGTTTATCTCCATTATAAAATTTACCACAATCCATGACTATTTACATTTTAAAATTCTGCTCACCTGTTTATTGTTGGTAGACTATAAGCTCTGAGGGGGCAGGAATCTTGCTATGGACTCTTATGTCTTCATAGTCCAGTACCATTAGCTGTACATAGAAGGGTTCACTATATATTTGCTGAAGGGAGGAAGAGGGAATGGAAAAAGGAAGAAAATGAAGAAAGAAGGAAGGAAAGATGTGGGTAACAAATTAATGCCTTCAAGTCCAAATCATTAATAAAGTTCATTATGATGACTGTAACATATCTTAGGGCTTCCCTGGTAGCTCAGATGGTAAAGAATCCACCTGCAATGCAGGAGACTTGGGTTTGATACTTAATTATGAACACTTAATTCATCAAGTGTTTATAGCTTCCTACTGCCTTCAGATAAATGGTAGGAATGTACTTTCTGGTCCCTGTTTTGGTTGGGTGGGGCCACATGACTATTTCTAGCTAATGGATAATGAGTTGTGATGGAAATGGTGTATGTAATTCCCAGACCAGAGCATATAATTACTGATGCAAGATCTTTCAAAGATTTTTTTCCTCTGCCATGGTTTCACCAAATAAAGCTGTAGCCTTTATGTTGCTTTTTATTATTGTTTATTGTTTATGTGTTTATGGGCTTCCCTGGTGGCTCAGACGGTAAAGAATCTACCTGCAATACGGAAGACTCGGTTTGATCGCTGGGGAGAAGGCCCCCTGGAGAAGAGAATGGCAACCCACTCTAGTATTTTTGCCTGGAGAATCCCCACGGACAGAGGAGCCTGGTGGGCTACAGTCTGTGGGGTTGCAAAGAGTCAGCTATGACTGAGTGACTAAGCACAGTGCAAACATTTTCCCCAATTATTAAATTTTGATGAATATGTGTAGCATTTGCTTTATTTTATAAACCTATTACTTCAACATATCTTGGAAATCTATTTTTATTACTCTTCGTCATTCATTTATGCACTCAGCAAGCATCTACTATGTATCAGGGACTCTACCATGTTCTTGGGATGGATCAGTGAACAAAAGAGACTGTGGTGTTCACCCTTTCAAAGCTTGCATTCTAGAGTTATAGAGATAGACAATAGATATAATATTTATTGTGCAAAGGCTCTGAGGAAGGCATCTCACTGGTCTGTTGTCATGACTCCAAGGGTGCCTGTGTGACTATAGAGAGTGATTCTGGGGAGAGTCAGGAGAGGAAGTCAGAGAGGTAGGTAACTGTGTCCCAGTCATGCAGGGCCTTCCAGGATCATATAAAACCTTGTTTTATGCTGAGGCACATGGGGCATCATTGAAGAGCTTCGAGCACAGGAGGGGTATGGTCTGACTTAAAGTTTTAAGAGGACTCTGTGGTTGCCATGTTGAAACTAGATTGGAGGATGCAGGAGTGTAAGTTGGGAGACTTGTGTGTGTGTATGTGAGTGTGTGTGTGTGAGTGTGTATGTGTGTGTGTGTGTGTGTGTGCATGCCCTCTGTTGCATTTGAGTCTTTGTGACCCTATGGACCATAGTCACTGTAGGCTCCTCAGTCGATGGAATTTTCCAGGCAAGAATACTGGAATACTTGCCATTTCCTACTCCATGGGATCTTCCAGACCCAGGCGTCAAACCTCCATCTCTTGGGCCTCCTGCATTGGCAGGCATATTCTTTACCACTGCACCACCTAAGAAGCTCATGGGAGACTTGTAAGAGGGTGTTGCAGTCATTCAGGTGAGGCACCCATGTTTATCAGTTAACTCTAAATACATCTGTAGACTTATTCCAAACTCCTTTCATATTGTTAAAGTAATGCCACTTCTCTCTGACTGATTCACATTCAAAGTATTCTCTTCTCTTCTTCCCTTTATGGCCTTACATAAAGATGTGTTATCTCTTAATTGTACGTTGCCTGTAATTTTCTTGTTATGAGGCAAGAAAAAATTGACTTATTTTCATAGCTCCTTTTTAGGTAATATTTTCAATTCCTTACTCTTTCATGAGCAGTTCATTTTCCTAGATCTTTTCAAATATATACTACTTTGAAAGGCAATTATAAATTCTTTTGTTAACATTTTTGTTAACCACTTTTTATTTATTTGTTTTGGCTTCATATTTTTTGTTCTTTTTAGCAGACATATTTTTCTACAATGAATGTCTTGTGTTTTAAACTAGGTCTTTCTTTGACTCCAGTCTCAATGTGAATTTTTTTCTGAATACATTTTTTGGTACATGAATTCATTATAAAGTAAAAATAGATGTTTCTTTTGGTACTTAAAAAGTCAAAAAAGTCTGTCATCTGTTATGATTTAATTAGAATGCAGTCACTGTTTCTCTGCATTTAAAAATTCTTTCTAGTGTAATACGCATCCATTTCAAATCTCAATGTTATTTTGAAACATAATTTATTATTATTAACATTATTTTCTGTCTATTTCATTCTCTTGAAGCCTCATTAATCTTCCTTTATCAACTGCTCATTTCTTGTCCCTCGTTGACTCATGTGGATGTAATCAATTTTGATGTTTACTTATATATTTCTCATTAATTTTTGGTTCCATACTGAAACGCTTGAAAAAAATCTTACTAAACTAAAACATTTAAAAACTAAAAAAAAAAAAAAAGAGATATAACTTGATCCAATATGTTTTGCAAATATTTTCTCCTATTCAGTAGGTTGCCTTTTAATTTTGTTGATGGTTTCCTTTGCTGTGTAGAGATTTTACTTTGATGTAATCCCACTTGTTTATTTTCAACTTCATTGCCTTTATTTCTAGTATCAAATTAAAGAAAATCATTGCCAAGATGAATTCAAGGAATTTGTGACATGTTTTCTTCTAGGAGTTTTATGGTTTCAGGTCTTACATTTAAGACTTTAATCCTCCGGATTGTACCTCCCAGCCACGCTGAACCGGCACAGAGATTTTCTCCATGCCATGTCCCCCTATTTTCCTCTGCTGGGTCAGCTATGGTGGCCGTGAAAACCCTGAATCCCAAGGCCGAGGTGGCCCAAGCCCACGCGGCGTTGGCGGTCAACATCAGCGCGGCCTGGGGGCGGCAGGACTTGCTGAGGACCAACTTGGGGCCTAAGGGCACCATGAAGATGCTTGTTTCTGGTGCTGGAGACTTCAAACTCACTAAAGATGGCAATGTGCTGCTTCATGAAATGCAAATTCAACACCCAACAGCCTCCTTAATAGCCAAAGTAGCAACAGCCCAGGATGACATAACTGGTGATGGTACCACTTCCAATGTCCTCATCATTGGAGAGCTGCTGAAGCAGGTGGATCTCTACATTTCTGAAGGTCTTCATCCCAGAATAATTACAGAAGGATTTGAAGCTGTAAAGGAAAAGGCACTTCAGTTTTTGGAACAAGTCAAAGTAAGCAAAGAGATGGACAGGGAAACACTTATAGACGTGGCCAGAACATCTCTACCTACTAAAGTTCATGCTGAACTTGCTGATGTCTTAACAGAGGCAGTAGTGGACTCCATTTTGGCCATTAAAAAACAAGATGAACCTCTTCATGGTTGAGATCATGGAGATGAAACATAAATCTGAAACAGATACAAGGTTAATCAGAGGTCTTGTTTTGGACCATGGGGCATGGCATCCTGATATGAAGAAAAGAGTAGAAGAAGCATACATCCTCACACGCAACGTGTCATTAGAATATGAAAAAACAGAAGTGAATTCTGGCTTTTTTTTACAAAAGTGCAGAGGAGAGAGAGGAATTAGTGAAAGCTGAAAGGAAATTCATCGAAGACAGAGTTAAAAAAATAATCGACCTGAAAAAGAAAGTCTGTGGTGATTCAGATAAAGGATTTTTTGTTATTAATCAAAAGGGAATTGATTCCTTTTCCTTAGATGCTCTTGCCAAAGAAGGCATAATAGCTCTGCACAGAGCTAAAAGGAGAAACATGGAAAGGCTGACTCTTGCTTGTGGTGGGTGGGATAGCCCTAAATTCTCTTGATGACCTAAGTCCTGATTGTTTGGGACATGCAGGACTTGTCTATGAATACACATTGGGAGAAGAGAAATTCACCTTTATTGAGAAATGTAACAGTCCTTGCTCTGTCACATTACTGATCAAAGGACCAAATAAGCACACGCTTACTCAAATCAAAGAAGCAATAAGAGATGGCTTGAGGGCTGTTAAAAATGCTATTGATGATGGCTGTGTAGTCCCAGGTGCTGGCGCAGTGGAAGTGGCAATGGCAGAAGCCCTGGTTAAATACAAGCCCAGTGTGAAGGGCAGGGCCCAGCTTGGAGTTCAAGCATTTGCTGATGCGTTGCTCATTATTCCCAAGGTTCTTGCTCAAAACTCTGGTTTTGACCTTCAGGAAACACTAGTTAAAGTTCAAGCAGAACATTCACAATCTGGTCAGCTTGTGGGTGTGGACTTGAACACTGGTGAACCAATGGTAGCAGCAGAAGCAGGCATATGGGATAACTATTGTGTAAAGAAACAGCTTCTTCACTCCTGCATGGTGATTGCCACCAACATTCTCCCAGTTGATGAGATCATGAGAGCTGGAATGTCTTCTCTAAAAGGTTGAATTGAAGCTTCCCTTGTGTCTGAATCCTGAGTGATTCAGAGTGATCCTAATATTAGAGTCATCCTAATAATACAGCTATGGAATTTTGGTCCAAGCTTCAAATGATCTTCAAAGGATTTTCTTTTTCCATATTAAAAAAGGAGAGAACACTGGCACCTATTCAGATTCTGAAGTTCTGAAATTATAATTACAGTATTTTTTAAATTGCACTGCAGTGTCCACATAACAGCAGCTCATACTTACCCAGTAAACAAGACATTTTGCTTTACCCTCAGTGATATAAAAATATTAGATAAGCATATGTTATCTATCTTGTTATTAAATATTCCTTGGAAAAAAAAAGACTTTAATCCATTTTGAGTTAATTTTTGTATATGGTATAAGTTAGTGGTACCATTTCATTCTTTTGCATGTGGCTTTTTGGTTTTTCCAACACCACTTATTGAAGAGGCCTCCTTTCGCATTGTATATTCTTGGCTCCTTTCTCCTAATTTAATTTACTATGTATATAAATGGGTTTATTTTTGAGCTCTCTATTTTGTTCCATCAATTTATGTGTCCATAACTATTATTTCTTAAATTTAAGTGGTATTGGGTGGGGTTGAGGGTAGCATTGTAGTTATGAATCCAGAAAAGAAATTTTTATTTTATTCTGTATAAATGGACACTAACATTCTCTTGCAAATAGGTGAAATATTTCAATGTGCTTATTAACTTGAACCAAAGATTATATGAAGACTTTCCTCTCATGAGAAGAAAGAGGGAAAAAAGTACAAATTGGTTTAATGAAGATTACTAACAATTCTCTAGTTAAATTTTAAAATAAAAAATATCTACTCATTTTTAAGCTGTCAAATTCCCATAAATTAAGAATAAAGTTAATAAAATTCTCATATCAACTGATGTCACAAATTTATTGTTTGAATTTTATATTTTTTTGCAATTTCATATATTCCTCCAGTTTGTAGGGAAGTTAGAAAATACTTTAAAGCTTCCTTTTTTTGTTTTCTGTTTTACTCAGGCAGCATCCTCTCTCTCTTGCTCCCCAGAGGAAGAGAAGAATGATCATCAATGGCAAATGGCAGTTGCAGAACAAACACCAAGAAGCAGCTTCACACTCAGGAGGGAACACTAAGCTTCTTTCTTAGGGTTTCAGGTGCTCTACACATTCAGAGAAACTTCTTTCATAATTAATTAGGGATTGAACCCGGGTCTCCAGTATTGCAAGCAGACGATTTTACTGTCTGAGTCATCAGGGAAGCTCATAGAAATGATCCTTGAAATTTGAAATTTCTATTTTTGGTGCAGAAGGTTCCTGACTTAGGGTGGTTACATGATTTTTCAGCTTTACAGTGATGCAAAAGCAATATTCATCCAGTGGAAAACATACTTCAAGTTTTGAATTCTGATCTTTTCCAGGGGATAGTGATTTGCTCTACTTACTCTCTTGTGATGCTGGGCAGCTGCAGTGCCACAGATTCCAGCTGGCCACACAATCACAGGGGTAAACAGCTCATGCACTTATAACCATTCTGCCCCCATTCAACCATTCTGGGTTTTTTTTCTTCTTCTTCTTTTCCTTACAGCAGTCAATACATTTCATGAGACAGTCAACATTGTATTATAAAATAAACTTTTGTTAGTTGATTTTGCCCAATAGGAAGTTAATGTATGTGTTCTGAATATGTTTAAGGTAGGCTGCACACAGCCATGATGTTCTATAGGTTAGGTTTACTGAATAGAGTTTCAACTTATAATGGCCTTATTGAAACTTAAGAAAGTAAAAGTGAAAGTCGCTCAGTCATGTCAGACTCTGCGACCCCATGGACTATACAGTCCATGGAATTCTCCAGGCCAGAATACTGGAGTGGATAGCCTTTCCCTTCTCCACGGGATCTTCCTAACCCAGGGATCAAACCCAGGTCTTCGGCATTGCAGGTGGATTCTTTACCAGCTGAGTCCCAAGGACTTAATCCCATGGTAAATTGAGAAAGATCTGTGTTATTCTTCTCCTCAGTCTATATAGGGCACTTACTACATATGCAAGGATGTACATATTTATTGTCTGAATTGGAGCTAAATTAAGAATGAAAAGGTGCACTACTAATAATCACCTGGGATAATGGGTGTAATTATGAGATTCCCTAGCACACAAAGCATTTGACTGAAATGTGGGAGACCCAGGTTTGATCCCTTGGTTGGGAAGATACCCTGGAGAAGGAAATAGCAACCCCCCTCCTTCCAGTTTTCTTGCTTGGAGAATTCCATGGACAGAGGAGCCTGCCAGGCTACAGTCCATGGGGTAACAAAGAGTCAGATACAGCTGAGCAACTAAGCCAGCACACCAAAATATCTGCTCACCCTGTAGACATGTATTAGAAAAGCACATTTGTTCTCACCATTTTTGTGTACTGAAGGGAAACAAATTTCCAGAATAGTATGGTAGGAACACTTCTATCTTTCCTCTGCCTCCTCTCTTATCCCTCCCTAGAAGAAGAGGAGATTGATGAGTTTAGGAGAAAGCTGAGCATGAAATCTCCAAGTATAACTAGTGCCAAAGCAACAAATGCAATACCTGATACTTCCCAAAATAAAGATTTCCCCAGATGCCTGTTGCAGAAGTTTCTGATATTTTGTAAAATAAATTTGCTTGATAATTCTAAATTTAAATATCCATATGGAGTTTTGAAAAATTAAATTTAAAAATATCTCTCTCCTCCCTACAGCTCTCTCTGTTATAAACCTTTTCATAATCTTCAGGTAGAGAGTTTTTAAAGGAACACTTTCTTCTCATTTTTACATATTATCAAAAAATGGCTTCTCTGTTTCTGAGAATTCTATTTAATAAAATTTAAATTTATCCTTTGCATTTTTGTACCCATTAAGTGTACAATCAAGCTCAACCTACTTTATTTTGTGTATATTAGAGCTACATTTATTATTAATCTAAAGTTTAAAACCTAACCCAATGTTGGGGAGCCCAAGTTGGGAAGTTTTTGTTTTGTTTTTTTCGTCTTTTAAAGACTTCCCTACAAAAGTTTGCAGCTTGAATATATGTCACTGTTGAGCAGCTTATAGCTCCTTCCCTGTTACTGACTCTTTAATTTTAATCAGAAAGAAAAGGTGCTAAAGGCAAAGCTAAACATTAACAAATGCCTATTTTAAGCTGCTTGAAAAACATAAGATGGCTTAATAAATTAAAAAGAAAGATACAAAGCTATTCAAATGTAATTTATTTTTTAGATTATGAAATATCTACAGTGGAATAGTACTGTAAAAGCTAGCATTACCCTTATCTCTTAACTCTGTCAAAACTGACCCTGCTAGTATTTCAAAACTAAAAGACATCAAGCTCCACACACCTGATTATTTTGCTATGACTCTCAACCTAGTATCAGTTTGATCTTTTAGTTCGTCAGGAGTAAATCAGTTCAGTATACTCAATTCAAGAGGCCAGAACCATCCAGGAAAAAACCCAAGATGGCAGAGTAGAAGGATGCGCACTCATCTTCTCCTGTGAGAACTCCAAAATTACAACTCACTGCTGAACAACCATTGACAGGAAAATGTTGGATCCCACCAAAAAAGATACCCCATGTCCAAGGGCAAAGCAGAAGCCCCAGCAAGACGGTAGGAGGGGTGAAATTGCATTCAGAAGCAAACCCCATATCCACCAGAGACACTCAGAAGGCTCAAATAAAACTTTGTGCGCAATATGAGACCCCACAGAGACTGAGCCAGACTACCTGCATTTGAGTGTTTGAGTGTCTCCTGCAGAGGTCTGGGTCAGCGGTGGCCTGCCACAGGGGCAGGGGCTGTGTGTGCAGCAGACCTGGGTGTGGCATAAGCCCTCTTGGAGGAGGTCAGCATTAACCCCAGCATAGAGCCATCAGTAAAGTAATACTCAAAATTCTCCAAACCAGGCTTCAACAGTACATGAACTTCAAATTTCCGGATTTTCAAGCCGGATTTAGAAAAGGCAGAGGAGCCAGAGATCACATTGCCAACACCCTTTTGATCATCAAAAAAGCAAGAGTTCCAGAAAAACACCTACTTCTGCTGTATTCACTACTCCAAAGCCTTTGACTGTGTGGATCACAACAAACTGTGGAAAATTCTTAAAGAGATGGGAATACCAGACCACCTGACCTACCTCTTGAGAAATCAGTGTGCAGGTCAGGAAGCAACAGTTAGAACTGGACATGGAACAGACATGAACAGACTGGTTCCAAATCAGGAAAGGAGTACGTCAAGGCTGTATACTGTCATCCTGCTTATTTAACTTATATGCAGAGTACATCATGAGAAACACTGAGATGAATGAAGCACAAGCTGGAATCAAGATTGCTGGGAGAAATATCAATAACCTCAGATATGCAGATGAAACCACCCTTATGGCTGAAAGCGAAGAAGAACTAAAAGCCTCTTGATGAAAGTGAAAGAGGAGAGTGAAAAAGTTGGCTTAAAACTCAACATTCAGAAAACTAAGATCATGGCATCTGGTCCCATCACTTCATGGCAAATAGATGGGGAAACAGTGACAGACTTTATTTTCTTGTGCTCCAAAATCACTGCAGATGATGACTGCAGTCATGAAATTAAAAGACACTTGGTACTTAGAAGAAAAGTTATGACCAACCTAGCCAGCTTATTAAAAAGCATAGACATTACTTTGCTGACAAAGGTCCATCTAGTCAAAGCTATGGCTTTTCCAGTAGTCATGTATGGATGTGAGAGTTGGACTGTGAAGAAAGCTGAGCACTGAAGAATTGATGCTTTTGAACTGTGGTGTTGGAGAAGACCCTTGAAAGTCCCTTGGACTACAAAAGAGATCCAACCAGTCCATCCTAAAGGAAATCAGTCCTGAATATTCATTGGAAGGACTGATGCTGTAGCTGAAACTCCAATCCTTTGGCCACCTAATTTGAAGAACTGACTCATTAGAAAATACCCTGATGCTGGGCAAGATTGAAGGCAGGAGGAGAAGGGGATGACAGAGGATGAGATGTTTGGATGGCATCACTGACTCAATGGATATGAGTTTGGGTAAACTCCGGGAGTTGGTGATGGACAGGGAGGCCTGGCGTGCTGCAGTTCATGGGGTCACAAAGGGTCGGACACGACTGAGCAACTGAACTGAACTGAACAATTCATAATGCTTAATTCTGTTACTGTAGAAGTAGTTTGTTACAAAATATGTGAAACAAATCGCCAGCCAAGGTTCGATGCATGATATAGGGTGCTCGGGGCTGGTGCACCAGGATGTCCTGGAGGGATGGGATGCGGAGAGAGGTGGGAAGGGGGTTCTGGAAGGGGAACACATGTACACCCATGGTGGATTCATGTCAATGTATGGCAAAACAAATACAATATTGTAAAGTTAAAAAATAGATAAATAAAATAATTTAAAAATTAAAATAAAAAAAAATGTATACTGGTGAAGAAGATAATGCTAAACTATTAAGTTTTCCATAGACTAATGACAAAGAGACAGGGTATAACTTTTATATAAATAGAAAGCATGATTAAAACACTTTAGAAAAGAAAATTTATAACTGGATTTTACTAAAGCACAATATTTTAGATTTATAGCCCTTTGTCTTTAAGAAATTTAATGTAATATGACATGTAACTAAATATATATACCCATTTATACCATACATACTGTCATGAGAAGAGGGAGATAAAGAGTAATATTTATGGATAGAGGGTCCTCTTTTATTTTCCCTGGATGACAAAGATAAGAAAAACTTTGGCTCTTCTTTTTTTTGAGGGGAGGAGTCACCTTAAGATCCATAGCTGGAGAAGAGTGAAGAGAATAGTGTATCTCTGGTGACTGAGGGACTCATCTGATGCCATGATACAAATTCCTCATGAAGTTAATTTTAAAAATAATAATTACTTTATTTAAAAGAGTAAATTATTATTCATAGCTATGAATAAATCTTCAGTATACAGAGAGGCAATGACTTACTCAAGTTTCTTTATAAACTTGGGATGCTGTATTGCAAGAGTTAAAATATGAATTTGGTCAGTACCTCTTCCTACATTTAAAATATTGGATAAATTCAGCAAGAACTACAAAAAAAAGAAGGTTTGACTCTTAAAAAGACACTGAGTTTAATTGCATCATAGACAAGTTTGTGATTCATTTATTTAAAAAAAATCTTAATGATAAAATGATTTTGATACATAACTTCAAACACACTGCTTTCATGGTGAGATCTCACTGATCGGAATGCATAACTATTAGACCATCCTTGTCTGGGAAGATTCTTTGGCAGTTTTTGGCTCAACTGTCTGTTTAGAAGGGATTTAGCCAAGTTTCACTTGGGAATTGATTGGTGAAAATACAGTCCAACTTCTTCATGGGAAAACCAGGAAATTAAACAATCAGTTGGTTTCCAAATTTATGTACCAAGAGAAGATAGCAACAAAATCCATAATCAACAGCAGGTAAATGCCATTTCTACCTGTTTCTATTTTAGCCCGTACTAATTCCAAATATAACTGCCATCTTTTAAAAACAAACAAACCAAAAAATGAACAAGCCCACTTTTAAGTCCAGTGAATTTGAAATAGCAAGCAAGGTATTATTTACTGTTTGTACCATTAGATATTTCTTTTTGTTCCATTTAATTTTTGTTAAAAATAACAAATGGTTATGTAGTCAGAATTATAGGGAATTAAAGCTAGAACAGCTAGCAGACAGAGTTTTCATGACTGAGGAGTTGTGTGAAAACTTTTACTTTGGTTTCTATTCACTGGTTTTTTTTGTTGTTTGTTTGTTTTTTACTTTTCTAGTTTTAAAAAAAAGGACCTTATTTTTCTTCCCTGTTACAAGTAAAAATTAGGCCTAGATATCAATAAATTTCATAAATCTTTTAAAAAGTGAGTCTACAACTCCAAGACTAGCTTAAACACTACCACGAGTTTACTTGATTTAAGGAACATTTGACTCCATCATGTTTAATTTTTCTTTCTCTTCTTGTTTTTAAGGAGATTGCTTAACGTGATGGTGAAAACTATGAGCCATGTGTAACCCCTGGGTGGCATGGTTAGGAGTGCTGCTGCTCTTGATTGTGTTCACTCATTCAGCCCTCAAAATGAGACCAAAATGTTTATGGGGCTTTTATCTCTATCCAGACTGCTACAATTATGATTATAGGATAAATCCACAGACCTACACAGGTAAATGCCCAAGTGACGAAATTTTCCACAATGACCAACTCCAGTGGCTGTGGGAAAAAAGCAGAGCACTTTATACTTCAGTGTATTTGGATAAAATATTGAAGTCAAGTTTAAATGCTTTGAAATTTGTTCATTATCGAGTTAGAGAAGCTATGAGAATTGCTGAAATGGCTAAAGATGACTATGTTTTACCAGTTTTTATTTTTTCCAGACCATTTTATTTGCATAGTATTGAAGCTTTGTCACAGGTAAGAAAAAAATACAATCACACATTAAAAAATGGAAATTTAGTAGAATATGAAATTTAGGGAATAATGTTTTAGGATGTTTATATCCCCTTAATAATAGAATGCTATTCTGTTACTAAAACCATGTAGTCCTTCAAACGTCAAGCCAATTCTGAAACAATATCATTGACAATTAGATGTTTGCTTAAGAGTTTGTAAGTGATGATTCTTACCAGCTTAGCATTTACAAGGGTTTCCTGCAGAACTGTAGTTAAGTTTAAGTTTAATCATGCAACAGATTAAATTTAACTATGGACAAAAATTCATATTAAAGAAGCTCTTAATGAAACAGTAGCAACAATTTTCCAAATCAAAACTGTACAAAGGAGAGCTTGGGTAAATTATTTACCAAGTATATTTTCAATATATTGCATTTTTATGTTTTAATTGATTAGGTTACTTAAAAAATAATATAGATTGTTGATTTTATCTTTAAAAATCTAAAATGTGATCTAGTGATGAGTGTCAAGGCAATGAAAGTGGTTTATATAAAAGTATTCTTAGACTTACACAGGGTAGGAAGCACAAAGATGTAGGAATGAACTGGTTTGGAAGATAATGAGTTTGTAGACACTCAGAAGTGTTCAAGCTTTATCTAGATTGTCACTTATATAGGATATTCTTATAGGGATTCAATTATTGGGTGGGTGGTCAGGTGAGAAAACCCTTAAATCTCCATCAATAGCTGTGAGCTCGCAATTCAGCTTTTTCTAGTACACAACACAGAAGCAGTACTGAAACCACTTACATTTGTGATAAGGACATTTAAATGCAATATCAGTTCTTCCTCAAATATTTCAGAATAAAATCTATTGACCCAAATACTGTTTAGTAGGCTTTACATTGCTATCCTTGTAGTATTACTCAGTATTATTCAAATTGGAATGTTCATTCAGTGTTTAGGAGGAAAAGAAATATAGCACCATGATAAAATGTTGGAGGATGTCAGATATACCTAACCTGCCTCACCCTCAAACACGGATCTTTTCTTACCTGCTTTAGCACTTTCTTTGTGATGGGGTTCTTCCTATTCTAGAGGAAAACCACCACTTGGGAACCCAATTAGTCCCTGAAAAGTTCTTGACTATGTTGAGGCTACTCTGCCTCTGGATAACTTCGCATCACTACTAGTTCTAATCCTAACTTCTGGTGCAATACAGAAGAAATCAAATCTCTGTTTCAAAAGTCTTCTCCAAGTATTGGATGATGTCAGTCAGACCTACCAAAATTTTCTCAATAAATTATTCCTCAAGTAACAGATTTCTCAAATCATGTCACTTTCTCAAATCCACTGGGGAAAAGAGTAGGTTATATTTATCCCTTCAAAAAATACATATTGAGTGTTTACAATATGTCACAATATATTATGAATAATGAGTAGAAAACAATAATCCATGCAGTCAGATATTTTGCCTCGATAGAAAAGGATAGAATGAGATAAGCCACATTTTAATGAAATTCTTGTTTGTAACGTCCCCTTTTTGGGGTAATATTTGATTTTCAAAGTCAATTGTGGGCTAAGTATCACTTCTGAGCTCTATTTCAGAAAACCAAAATTATAGCGTTACCTGAGTAATAGTATACTGAAGTGTTTTAATACTATGCTATTGCCTTTCCCTTTTCACATATCAACAAACATCATGAATCTCATTTATTGTTTAAATAGCATTATTATGTTATAACATCTTTTATTCCCTAGAGAAGGAAATGGCAACCCACTCCAGTATTCTTGCCTGAAAAACCCCATGGACAGAGGAGCCTGGTGGGTTACAGTCCAGTGGGTCACAAAGAGTTGGACATGACTGAGCGACTAAGCACAACATCATTTATTATGTTCTTCGTATTGTAATTATGAAATCACTTAAAGCTAACTCGGCTGGATATTTTCTTTCCAGTGTCTCAGTTTGAATGAGAGACTTGTTTTTCATTTAATGAAGGCAATGCTAGTTAGTATAATGGAAGAATGATTTTTTTTTTCTTGTTTCATTACGTAGACAAATTGTGAAACACAGTGCCAGGTTACTGGAGACTTCATATAATGCAGAAGAGCTTTGCTGAAGCATGGCCATTTTCTCATTCTGGCTTTTGAATACTCTACCTTTATACTGGATCTCTGATTCTCCACACCTTGCAGGGAAGGAAAGAATGCGGACTGTCCATCTATCATTCCTTCTCTCTTTCATCTCTTCCTATTTCCTGCTTCTTTGCTCTTGGTCTGTAATCATGAACATGACCTCCTCTGTTTCTCATCCTGGTGAATTATGATCTACTTAGTCATCCCACTTGAGAGTCACTTGGATGCCTCCCTTCTCTTTCCATTATCCAGTAGGTAACTAAATCTTATCCATCTTAATTTCCAAAGAACAGTTCAATCTGTCCTCTCTGCTTTATAAGGACTGACCTTGCCTTTGTTGAAGCTCTCATCATTTCTCACTGAACAGTTTTCATCATCTCCTAATTGGGGTCCCCGATTGTCATCTTGACTTCCCCCTCCGATATGTTTTTATGACAGCTGAAAATATCTTAGTTGCAAATGTGTGGCCTTCCAGTGTCAAAACTTTCTTGTAGCTAAACCCTAACACTTTAAAACTGTGTAATAAAATACACACAAAAGACACTTGTATTTGGATGTTACTTATCTATTGGGTTAGCCAGAAAGTTCATTTGGGTTTTTCTATATGATACTTCTGGTAGCACTTAGTTGTCGTTAACTTCATGCAAAACAATTTTGTTAGATTGTATTGTGACAGCTGTCATATCAGAGTGCAAACAAACCGAAAAGATAAACAGACTCATAGATACAGATAACAAACTGATCATGTCCCATGGAAGGAGGTAGAGGGTTGGAAATTATAAAATAAATAAGACCTAGAGATATAATGTACAACATAGGGAATGCAGTCAATAATACTGTAGTAACTATGTATGGTGACAGATGGTAACTAAGCTTATTATGGTGATCATTTTGTAATACATAAAAAAATCTAATCACTATGCCATACACCTGAAACTAGCACAATATTTGTAAATCATTTATACTTCATTAAAAATATAAAAAATTAAAAGTTAGAAATGTCTTATCCAAATGAGTGGATTTTTGTGTAGCCATTTTAATACTGAAGATGGAAGCAAAAAACATTTTCTGCATATTATGCTTATTATTTCAAGAAAGATAAAAACAATAGAAATGCATAAAAAGATTTATGCAGTGTATGGAGAAGGTGCTGTGACTGATCAAACACGTCAAAAGTGGTTCGCAGATTTTCATGCTGGAGATTTCTCACTGGACAATGCTCCAAGGTGAGGTAAACAAGTTGAAGTTGGTAGTGATCATATCAAACCATTAATTGAGGACAATCAACATTATACCACATGGGATATAGCCAACATACTCAAAATATCCAAATATATATTTTTTTAATTTATTTATTTTAGTTGGGGGCTAATTACTTTACAATATTGTAGTAGTTTTTGCCATACATTGACATGAATCAGCCATGGGTTCACATGTGCTCCCCCTCCCGAACCCTCCTCCCACCTCCCTCCCCTTCCCATCCCTCTGGGTCATCCCAACGCTCCATCCCTGAGCATCCGTCCCATGCATAGAACATGGAATGGTGTTCCACTTCACATATGACAATATACATGTTTCAATGTTATTGTCCCAGAACGTCCCACCCTCACCTTCTCCCTCAGAGTCCACAGGACTGTTCTATGCATCTGTGTCTCTTATTCTGTCTCACATATAGGGTTACCATTACCATCTTTCAAATTCCATATACATGCATTAGTATACTGTATTGGTGCTTTTCTTTCTGGCTCACTTCACTCTGTATAATGGGCTCCAGTTTCATCCATCTCAATAGAACGGATTCAAATGTATTTTTTTTTAATGGCTGAGTAATATTCCATTGTGTATATGTACCACAGCTTCCTTATCCATTCGTCTGCCGATGGACATCTAGGTTGCTTCCATGTCCTGGCTATTGTAAACAGTGCTGCGATGAACATTGGGGGTACACGCGTCTCTTTCAATTCTGGTTTCCTCGGTGTGTATGCCCAGCAGTGGGATTGCTGGGTCATATGGCAGTTCTATTCCCAGTTTTTTAAGGAATCTCCACACTGTTCTCCATAGTGGCTGTGCTAGTTTGCATTCCCACCAGCAGTGTAAGAGGGTTCCCTTTTCTCCACACCCTCTCCAGCATTTATTGCTTGTAGACTTTTGGACAGCAGCCATTCTGACTGGTGTGAAATGGTACCTCATTGTGGTTTTGATTTGCATTTCTCTAATAATGAGTGATGTTGAGCATCTTTTCATGTGTTTGTTAGCCATCTGTATGTCTTCTTTGGAGAAATGTCTGTTTAGTTCTTTGGCCCATTTTTTGATTGGGTCGTTTATTTTTCTGGAATTCAGCTGCAGGAGTTGCTTGTATATTTTTGAGATTAATTGTTTGTCTGTTGCTTCGTTTGCTATTATTTTCTCCCATTCTGAAGGCTGTCTTTTCACCTTGCTCCTAGTTTCCTTTGTTGTGCAAAAGCTTTTAATTTTAATTAGGTCCCATTTGTTTATTTTTGCTTTTATTTCCAATATTCTGGGAGGTGGGTCATGGAGGATCCTGCTGTGATTTATGTCGGAGAGTGTTTTGCCTATGTTTTCCTCTAGGAGTTTTATAGTTTCTGGTCTTACATTTAGATCTTTAATCCATTTTGAGTTTATTTTTGTGTATGGTGTTAGGAAGTGTTCTAGTTTCATTCTTTTACAAGTGGTTGACCAGTTTTCCCAGCACCACTTGTTAAAGAGATTGTCTTTTCTCCATTGTATATTCTTGCCTCCTTTGTCGAAGATAAGGTGCCCATAGGTGCGTGGGTTTATCTCTGGGCTTTCTATTTTGTTCCATTGATCTATATTTCTATCCTTGTGCCAGTACCACACTGTCTTGATGACTGTGGCTTTGTCGTAGAGCTTGAAGTCAGGCAGGTTGATTCCTCCAGTTCCATTCTTCTTTCTCAAGATTGCTTTGGCTATTTGAGGTTTCTTATACTTCCATACAAATTGTGAAATGATTTGTTCTAGTTCTGTGAAAAATATCATTGGTAGCTTGATAGGGATTGCATTGAATCTATAGATTGCTTTGGGTAGTATACTCATTTTCACTATATTAATTCTTCCAATCCATGAACACGGTATATTTCTCCATCTATTTGTGTCCTCTTTGATTTCTTTCATCTTGAAAATCATTTGCACTAACTTGGTTATTTTCATTGTTTTGATATTTGGGTTTCACGTAAGTTAAGCAGAAAAAACCCTTCTTGATCATATCTCCACATGCGATTCTTTACTTAAACATAATGAAAATGTTCCGCTTTTACAACAAACTGTGATGGGCAATGAAAAGTGGATATTGTACAATAATGAGGAATGGAAGAGATCATAGGGCAAATGAAATAAACCACCACCAACCACACCAAAGGCCTATCTAAAGAAGGTGGTGGTGTGCATATGGTGGGATTAGAAAGGGTGGCTTTTATTATGAGCTCCTTCTGGAAACCAAACAATTCCAACAGCTACTGTTCCAATTAGACCACTGAAAGCAGCACTCAAACAAAAAAACATCTAGAATTAGTTGACAGAAAATGCGTTATCATCCATCAGGATAGCATGAGACTGTATCTTTCTTTGATGATCATGCAAAACTGTTATAGCTTGGCTGGGAAGTTTTGATTCATCTGCCATATTCGTCAGACACTACACCTTTGGATGTCCATTTGTTTCAGTCTTTACAAAATTCTCTTAATGGAAAAAAATTCAACTCCCTGGAAAGGAGTTGTTTGCTCAAAAAGGTAAAACGTTTTGGGAAGATGGAATTATGAAGTTGCCTGAAAAATAGCAGAAAGCAGCGGAGCAAAACAGTGAATATTTTGTTCGGTAAAATTCTTCATGAAAATAAAAAATGTGTCTTTTATTTTTACTTGAACTCCAAAGAACTTTTTGGCTAACCTAGTACAAGGATTCAGATACATTTACTGCTCCCCAGATCCCCAATGCTTTTTACTTACCATAAGAGTTACTGACACTTCTTAAGGAATTGCACTTTTTCCTACATATGACTCTGCCTTTTCTTTTTTTCCTACTGGATAAAAAACTCTGCTCTCTTAAGTCTATTTTATCAATTTATACTCCTTTCCAAAGACAACTCTGAAATTTCACCTTTTGAAGGAAATCTTCCCATACACTTCCATGCAGCATTAACCACTTTCTCTAATCTATGTATGTCTTGTGGGTGCTAATATATAATTTAATTTGTTACCCTGCCATTATATCTATCTGTCATAATCATCAAACTAAAACCCACTCTCCAGAACAAGGAATGGAATCTATTTCATTTTTATATTCTTAGTGTCTAGAATACTGCTTGGAACATCATAAATATTTATCAGGTAAGTATCCCAGCAGAATTACCTTTTCCGATCCTGCTCTATACTCCTTTGTTTTAGAAACAAAGATAATGTTATCAGTGTGTTCTTTACCACAGTTGATGGACTGAGACATTATTAAATTGTCAGTGATTAAGTATGGTTGGCAAAATCTACTTGTGACCCTTCTCTTTTTTAGGAGGACTTAGTGCATACAATTGGTGAGAGTGCAGCATTGGGGGCATCAGGAGTAATATTGTGGGGAGGATATGACTATTCTGATTCAAAGGTAAGCACTGGTATCCCCACCAGCATCTTGGAGATATTCAAGATATTGATTTTTGTTTTAATTTTCCATGTCAGAGACAAACTGTTGCTAATTATCGCTTGGTTGACTTTAACAAAACTCAGAGAGCACAGAGACTCACATTGAGCAATTTGTCTGTACCAGCCACGGTGTTTGTTAGTAGTGTAAAAAGAGCACAAGTTTTCCAATCAGACAACCCTAAATAATTCAAATTTTATATTCTAGGGGTAACCTTGGGCAAGTTAATTAACCTCTCTGAGTCTCCTTTTCTTCATATAAAAAAAAAAGTGCTGAAAGAAAACCTACTTTGTAAGAATTTTGGTAGATGGTGGCTCAGTGCCAAAGAATCCACCTGCCAATGCAGGAGATGTGGATTCAATCCCTGGGTCGGGAAGACCTCCTGAAGATGGAAATGGCAATCCATTCCACTATTCTTGCCTGGAAAAATCCCATGGACAGAGGAGCCTGGTGGGGCTACATCCATGAGAGTTGTGAAAGAGTCGAACACAACTTAGCAACTAAACAACAGCAAGAATGATATAATATGTATGCCAAAAACCAGAATACCAAATTTTAAAAATAAATATTTTTCAACCACACAAAGGATGGATTCTCCAAAAGTGATTCTTTATTTTCTGATTATCTATGATAGAAATGCTCATGGGAGAAAAAAAAATATATATATATAAACACTTATTAACATTCTACTTCTGATAGCAATTCTCACATGGAATAACTATTATTTTTCTACAACTGACCTTGAACATATTCAGTTGATGGCCTGTTGCACTACCTAAGTGAAAATTCAGAAACCACAGTTTTCCTCATTTTTAGGTATTAATGAATTGGCTTCCCAGGTGGCTCAGTGGGTAAAGAATTTGCCTGCAATACAGGAGATGTGGGTTTGATGCCTGGGTGGGGAACATCCCACTCCAGTATTCTTGCCTGCAGAATCCCATAGACAGAGGAGCCTGGCAGGCTGCACTCCATGGAGTCGCAAAGAGTTGGAACAAGACTGAAGTGACTGAGCATGCACTCATGCACAGGTATTAACAAATAGTTCACTTTTCAAGTATTAAAGCACTCAGTTTCATAAAATATAAAAACAGTCCACTCTTTCTCATTTGGCATTCCACAAATCAGCATGCTGATATTTCTAAGAGGAGGAGGCCTAAGGTTGAACAACTTGGATTCCAATATTCACTTTTTGTCTCCTACTAGCCAACGACCTTGAACAAATCTCTACAATTTCTTTATCTGTTAAATAGTGAGAATAATAGTATCTATCTCATAGGGCTGTTATGAGAATTACATTATTAATACATGTAAAGCACTTAAACAGTACCTGGCACATGCCAAGTGCCATGTAATTTGTGGTTGTTATTATCTAGGTTAAAACTTCTTGCTTCTCCTCCCCACACCCCAAGCTTGGGTCTCAGTTATGGGGAAGAGGAGTACCATTCATTTCTTTGCTCATTTGCTTCAAGGATGAGTGTGGGAGACTGGGATAGAGAGGAGGCAAAGTGGGCAAAGTAATTTTTATTTATATGGTGGCTTTTAAAATTATTGTGGTCTCTTGAAGACCATCCCACATGGCTGCCATGTAGGGTCTGGCTCTTTCTTGCATGAGGTTAGAGATGCTTCCAATCCCCATGCAACTTGCACCTTCAAGGTTTTGCTCCTGAGGCATTGGAGAGAGGGAGCTGACATATGTTGAGATAGGCTGGGAAGAGGATCAGGGGATCACATTGGAATGGGTTCAGGTTATTGAAGTGTTCGTGAGACATACAGGTAAAGATGTCAAATAGGTAGGTGGGTGTACAGTTGATCAGAGATAAATTCTGGGAAATACACATCTGGGATTTCTAGTTAAGGCAATGAGAAGGGGTAAGTTTATCCAGAGAGAGTATAGCTGGAAAAGAGAAAAATTAAGCCTAGGGCACTCCAGTGTTAAGAGGTAGGGAAGATGAGCTAGTAAATGAGATTAGGAAGTAGCATTCAGTGAGAAAGGAAAAATCCAGGAGAGTGTGATATACCAGAAGATAAGTGAAGAAGGAACTTCAAGGAAGAGGGATGGGACAGGACAGGGGAACCCAAGGTGAGCCTGATTGGGTTTACCTGTACCCTACGCTCTCTGATTCGTATCTCCCCGAGTCTCCTTTCCTCCTCTTCCCTCCCTCTTTCTTACTTCTCCCTTCCTTTTTTGTTCAGTGCTTTCCCTGCTCTATTTTTCCCGTCTGTCCTACAAACTTCCTCAGATGTCTCAGATAAGGAGCCATGCCTTGACTAAAAATAGCGTTTATTCCTAAACATAATGTGAGGCTGACCTAGACCAAATATGCCCGGAACAAAAATATTACACACGGATTTTCGGAACTTGTTATTGCCCAAAGTGACACCTTGTTCAGCTGCCTGCCATTAGTAGTTTATTCTGCTTTATGGCTTTCCATTTGAACCCCTGAATCCTTTCCACATGGATTCACAGTTTTGGGGCCTCTTCTCACAGAGAAACTATCCTACTGTTTTGAATTAATTGGAGTTTAATTATGCATTCATGTTACGTATGTAGGCATGCTCAGTCACGTCTGACTCTTTGTGACCCTTTGGACTGTAGCCTGCCAGGGTCCTCTGTCCATAGAATTTTCCAGGCAAAAATACTGGAGTGGGTTGCCATTTCCTTCTCCAAGGATCTTCCCAACCCAGGGATCAAATCTGAGTTTCCTGTATCTCCTGTGTTGCTGGCATATTCTTTACGGCTGAGCCATCAGGGAAGCCCTTCCATTAGAGTTAGTATTGATCAAAATAATTGAAGTGCTGATAGAAAACACACTTTATTAATGAATCTACTAGGATTTTCCCATGATACTTCCTTTATGGATTAAGGCAAGCATTGATGAAGATTCTAGCCAGATTCTTCTGGGCTAGCTGATGGTGTCATTTCAATTTGGCCAGCACATCCTAGCTGCACAGTGTGATCATCAGTAGGTAGAACTGTGTACTAGCCTTAAAACCCAAGGTTGTGGACAATCAATGGTGCCTAGTGGCAGATTTCTGGGAAGACAATCTAACTTTCCATATGCTATACAAGTGACTCAGAAATTTGGTAATAAATAATAATCTTTTGTAGAATCCCTCCTACAACCTGAACGATGGATACATAAAGTATGATGTATTTTTACTATGAAACTGAACCAAGCTACATTTTTTTTTTAAAGAGCTACATGTATGAATGTGGGGATAGGATCTTGAAAATGTTTGCAAAGCAAGTTGTAGAAAATAAAATATTCTAAATGATATAACTTTATATAAGAATTTAAAAACACAAAATAAAAAAAGAATTTAAAAACACAAAATAATATTATTTTGCATATTGTTCATAATTACATTTACATGTAGTAAAGTTATAAAAACATGGATGTAAGTACCACCCCTCCCCACTTCAGGAGAACTGTTATCTCTGAAGAGATAAGAAGAAGAATGGGATAACTTGGTAGTCTGAGAAAAATCTGACCTGATGTTAACATATATGAAGTATCAGTATCAAAACTGTTTCACAAATTTAAAAAAATCATCCCACATTAAAAATTTTCTTTTTAAAGTGTCAGTACAAATATCTTTTAAAGGATACTCTTGTGGAAAAATGTGGAATCATCCTCCCCAGAAAATGGTATGAAATTGGTTCATTAGAGTATTCCTAACCAAAGGTATGGATCATCACTTATGGGATTTATAAGGGCTTAGTCTTTCATTTAAATGCTAAATCCATTGAAACTCTTTCTCCTTAGGCTTACCAAATACAAAAGTCAATATTAATAAATACTACCTGGACAATTGAATCATGTTTTGAAAGTGATCTAAATAGATATCTGTTTTTCCCACAGGAGATCTGCTTGTCTGTGCAAAAATTTATTCAAGGGCCATTGGGCCATTATGCTGTTAATGTGACAACTGCAGCCAAACTCTGCAGTCAAAGTCTATGTAACAATAATGGAAGATGTATTCGAAAAGCGTCTGAATCCTCCTCCTATCTGCATATGCCGGGAAGTAGCAGTAAGAAATATGGCCTAAGCAAGAGATTGAGAGTCATCATTTCCCCAGCCAATAAACTGAAGACAATGAAGGACATGAAGGATGGGTTTGTATGTCACTGCTATCATGGCTGGCATGGAGAGTCTTGCCAGCAACTTTCTTCAGATGTCCTGGGAAGGAAGAATACGGCCCCTATTGCTAACTTTAAATTATCAGTTTTTCTCAGCATGACCTTATTAGTGATTCTCTTCATTTTTCTACCCTCATGACAATGTCATTTTTTCCTTGAAATTCTGAAAAGCAGAAAATACTAGTTTTTTTTTTTCTTTAACTTCAATATACTTCTAAAATATTTGTTCTCTTTAAAGCGGAAAAAAAAAAGGAAGGGGTGGATGGGTAATCTTTGGCTCTATAGAGCCATTAGATAGAGCAATTCTTTCTTGGATGCTTACCTCATACGAGGCTCTAAGGATTAAGGATATGAATGTACCAAAGTCTCTGTCCTTGTGAGGAAACATAAATTCTTGTGAGAAGATGAACGATAATAAACAAATTCATTTGTATCAAATGGTGCTAAGTGCTGTGGAGAATAACAAAGCATGGTAAAGGGACAAGGGAGGGCAGTGGAGGTTGTTTACAGGGTGGTCAGTATGGCTCCCTCATGAGAGGACCTGAAGGTAGGAGGGCAAGATCACAAGATGTTTGAGAAGAGCATTCTCAGATTAAGGAAGAGCAAATGCAAGAGTTGTTACGTGAGAGCAGGTTTAGGCCAGTGTGGCTGATGCAGGAGGGAGAGTGAGCCAGGTCATTAACTATTTGAACTAAGAGGTTGAATGAAGGTAATTTTTAAAAAAATAATAATTTAAGAGAAATTTCTGAAGGAAAGTAGGTCAAGAAAGATGTACCTTCATTTTATTATTTTTTAAAAAATAAATATACACTTAAATTGGATCGCAACAAGAGCATAGATTATGATTAGATGTTGCTACAATGGTTCTGAGACTCCGATTGTTAATAGCAGATAAATTTGTAATAAGGTGATATGAGATATGGAATACGCATGGCAGCTAAGGAAGGCAACCACTGGGTTATAGCTATTTCTGCTCCAGAGACTAGGAATTCCTACATGATACAAATGAACCCCAGGATACCGAGTCATGGGATCAGAGGGAATCTATAAGGAATACTGTAGGATTCATTTCTAGCCAAAGTATCACTAGGGCTCTTGGAAATTCATTTGGCAGTCATCAATATCAGAAGGTAAGCCCCATTATACTCCCATAAGATGGAATTTATATAGGAGATTCTTTGATGTGATGCTTGTTCGTTTATTGAAGTATAGTGTATCCAAGCAATTAATTTCCTTTTAGTTCTTAATGAATGGCAAGTCTTTTGTAAAATTCATTTTGGCACTTGATCTGATCTAGTTACAATCCAAATAATTTTGTTTCATAAAGACTCAAAAGACATTATAGCATATCAAATACTGTTTCCTTCCATAGTTTAGGGAAGGTGTTTTCCTGCCTGATATCTTCCAATTATTGCACTTTTACACATACTTTATCCAGGTACATAGAAGGTTGATTGGCTCCCCAGTGGTTCAGCAGTAAAGAATCTGCCGGCAGTGCTGATAGGTAGACCACAGTCAGATTCAGACTCCCATTTCATTTGTCTGTTTATTTATTCATTTTCAGGAAAAGTAAAAGTTAAAGAGGCAGTGAAATAGAGTAAGCTAATTGGGGGCTATTTGTAAGTTTCTCAATTTTGTTGGTATCCTGCTGTACCAAGGGTACAGTTACAGTAATTAGGTTCTCCTGCCCAAGCTAGAAATGATTTTCCCACTGTTAAAGTTAGTACTAGGCAATGATAAGTGAAAAAGAATAGCTCCTTCTATCCTTAAAGAGGTGGCAAGAATACACAGAAGAACTGTACAAAAAAGATCCTCATGACCCAGATAACCATGATGGTGTGATCACTCACCTAGAGACAGACATCCTGGAATGTGAAGTTAAGTGGGCCTTAGAAAGCATCACTACGAACAAAGCTAGAGGAGGTGATGGAATTCCAGTTGAGCTATTTCAAATCCTAAAAGATGATGCTATGAAAGTGCTGCACTCAATATGCCAGCAAATTTGGAAAACTCAGCAGCGGCCACAGGACTGGAAAAGGTCAGTTTTCATTCCAATCCCAAAGAAAAGCAATGCCAAAGAATGCTCAAACTAGCACACAATTGCACTCATCTCACACGCGAGTAAAGTAATGCTTAAAATTCTCCAAGCCAGGCTTCAGCAATACATGAACTGTGAACTTCCAGATGTTCAAGCTGGTTTTAGAAAAGGCAGAGGAACCAGAGGTCAAATTGCCAACATCTGCTGGATCATCAAAAAAGCAAGAGAGTTCCAGAAAAATATTTACTTCTCCTTTATTGACTATGCCAAAGCCTTTGACGGTGTGGATCACAATAAACTGTGGGAAATTGTTAAAGAGATGGGAATACCAGACCACCTGACCTGCCTCTTGAGAAATCTGCATGCAGGTCAGGAAGCAACAGTTAGAACTGGACATGGAACAACAGACTGGTTCCAAATAGGAAAAGGAATACGTCAAGGCTGTATATTGTCACCCTGCTTATTTAACTTATGTGCAGAGTACATCATGAGAAACGCTGGGCTGGAGGAAGCACAAGCTGGAATCAAGATTTCCAGGAGAAATATCAATAACCTCAGATAGACAGATGACACCACCCTTATGGCAGAAAGTGAAGAAGAGCTAAAGAGCCTCTTGATGAGAGTGAAAGAGGAGAATGAAAAAGTTGCCTTAAAGCTCAACATTCAGAAAACTAAGATCAAGGCATCCGGTCCTGTCACTTCATGGCAAATAGATGGGGAAACAGTGGAAACAGTGTCAGACTTTATTTTTATGGGCTCCAAAATTACTGCGAATGGTGATTGCAGCCATGAAATTAAAAGATGCTTACTCCTTGGAAGGAAAGTTATGACCAACCTAGATAGCATATTAAAAAGCAGAGACATTACTTTGCCAACAAAAGTCCGTCTAGTCAAGGCTATGGTTTTTCCAGTGGTCATGTAAGGATGTGAGAGTTGTACTATAAAGAAAGCTGAGTGCCGAAAAACTTGATGCTTTTGAACTGTGGTGTTGGAGAAGACTCTTGAGAGCCCCTTGGACTACAAGGAGATCCAACCAGTCCATCCTAAAGGAGATCAGTCCTGGGTGTTTACTGGAAGGACTGATGTTGAAGCTGAAATTCCAATACTTTGGCCACCTGATGAGAAGAGCTGACTCATTTGAAAAGACCCTGATGCTGGGAAAGATTGAGGGCAGGAGGAGAAGGGGACAACAAAGGATGAGATGGTTGGATGGCATCACTGACTCAATGGACATGAGTTTGGGTGGGCTCTGGGAGTTGGTGTTGGACAGGCAGGCCTGGTGTGCCTCAGCTCATGGGGTCGCAAAGAGTTGGACACGACTGAGTGAGTGAACTGAACTGAACTGATCTAACTCTTTGTGACCATATGGGTGGACTTCAGCCCGCCAGGCTCCTCTGTTCATGGGATTCTCCAGGCAAGAATATGGAGTAGGTTGACATTTCCTCTTCCAGGGTATTGTCTCGACCCAGGGATCAAACTCATGTCCTGCAATGCAGGAGATCTGGGTTCAATCCCTGGGTTGGGAAGATCCCCAGCAGAAAGGAAAGACTAGTTTATGCCTTTGAAATCTTGCCCTCTACCTTAGGTAGCTCCTCAAAGTATTTCTTCCAGACAAATACTATGCTGCCTAAAAGCATAAATTTAGAAAACATTACCAATATCATTATATGTAAAATATCAATAAAAATTATGTACCTCTTAGGCTTCACATTCTCTTAACCAACATATGAAGAGGCTAACCCTAACTCTGACCCTAATCCTTTTTTCCTTTGATTTATGATATCAATCCCACAACAGTTGAAGCTAGTGAAAATGTACTTAAAAATATAATTGCCACATCAAATAGAAAATCATAGGAATTTCAGGGTGGGGGCTTCCATGGTGCCTCAGTGGTAAAGAATCTGCCTGCCAATGCAAGAGACATGAAAATTTTGAAAAATTATGAGTTGAATAAGATAGCTTAAGCAATGAAACTTGGTATGTTTAACTGCTTCATTGCCAGTCCCCAAGCAACTAACTGTAATCTGCTGCTGCTGCTAAGTCGCTTCAGTCGTGTCAGACTCTGTGCGGCCCCATAGATGGCCGCCCACCGGGCCCCTCTGTCCCTGGGATTCTCCAGGCAAGAACACTGGAGTGGGTTGCCATTTCCTTCTCCAATGCATGAAAGTGAAAAGTGAAAGTGAAGTCGTTCAGCTTGTCTGACTCTTAGTGACCTCCTGGACTGCAGCCCACCAGGCTCCTCTGTCCATGGGATTTTCCAGGCAAGAGTACTGTAATCTAGAATCATTATTAATTGAGATATTGTATTACTAATCAATACTGATATTGTAGAAACAGTTAAGAGAATTTAGTTTTGTCTTGTATATAAATTAGAATTCAGTTTCATAACAGAAAGAAAGTCTCTTTTTGAAGTATTCATAGATTCTTAAGGGTTAAGTAGGGTCAGGAGGAAAGAAGTGAAAGATGTTAAATGGAGAATGTTAAGAAAATTAAAAAAAATAACAAGTTATAAAATATTCATGTGCAGATGTTCGACATTCATGTTCTTTATAATAGTTTTGAGAATCACGCTGTGCTTAGTCACTCAGTCGTGTCCAACTCTTTGAGATCCCATGGACTGTGGCCTGCCAGGCTCCCCTGTCACAGTATATGCTATATTTTTCTTAGCAATAAACTCCTATAGGAAGTGAATTCTTTCTTGAGAAAATCTTTAGCAAATTCAGATATTTAAGTTATAGCTATACCATCATCTATAGTTACTTGTTTGTTGAAACCTAGCCTCCTTAAAAAGTTAACACATTTCTTGAATTTTTCTACATATAATAGAAGTGCGGATGCTGTTAATTTCTAACAAAAACAATCTCCAATTGTCTTTTTCACAGACTGAAGTTTTCCACCTAAGCAATGGTCCAGTGTTCATAATAGATCCAATCAATGAATCCCATGCTCTCTCTCATCAAGTGTATTTCAAAAAACCAAATTCCACTTTTCAAGTTCCACTATTTCTTAGATGCATTGTATTGGGTGGTTCAAGAATTCGCTATTATCTTAGGCTGGAACTGCTCTGCCTTTTTCACAGGCATTCCAGAATAACCTTGTGCAACCCAGAATCTATGAATGGAACATTTCTGAATTTTCTTATTGTATTAGGAGATTCTCTCAAGGCTACGTTTGGAAACTAAGATCTAATTTTAAATAGTTTAAAGTTACATGGCTTATGTAATTAGACTGCATGCAATTAATAGTCTTGAACAAATAAACATTTTTAAGGAATTAAAAATCCATTGTATAAAAAAGCATCTACTTCACATTTATAGTTAGTATGTTACTATAAGTAATGCAGAAACTCAACTTTCTTTAGTAATATTAAAGTATAATGCATTTCCCATATCATGTGAACAGGCAGTCAAAGCAGAAAATAAGTTCTATAATGCTCTTTTTCAAATTCATACAAACTAACGACTAGTTAGTTACTATATTTGGTGTTTCAATAGTTTATCATAATTTTTTAAAAACAAAGCATGACCTCTTGGTTACATGATTGTAGATACTATTTGTTATTAAAATCTGATGGAGCTCTGGCTGACCAGCACATCCAGTTGCAACATCAAGAACTTAATCATTCATTCAGCAGTTATACCCTAAGTAGAAGCCAGGAGCCTTAAAAGGAGATATGAGATATCTAGATAGCTAAACATACAAGATCCAAACCTGGAAAGTGAAGAATACATGCCAACATAATTACACCAATGCATACATTTTTATGTGCCGTAATCTTTTCAGATGGCTTAATTTAATGCATTTGACAGTTTATAGGCAAGCTTACTGCAGGTTGACAAGGATATTAACTGCAATGCCAAAGAGCACTGCAAACTCAGGCATGAAATGACTGAGTATCAAGAATTCAGGCCATAGTGGTGAGATGTCCAGAAAGCAATTCAATTCAGAGGGATTGCCATCTTGGTTAGAAAATCTGTCCTGTGTTAAAATGTCAACCAGAGTGCTATAAAGTTGCAGAAAGGAGTGGAGGAAGGAGTGAATGGCTAGATCCCATTCTATATTCATAAATTTAAAAATTAGGGTTTAAGTTCACAAGAATAAATTTCAAATGCTGGACTGCAGCTCATGGCAGAGGATGCACATCATTACTTATATTTGGATACATAAAACACTCTCATTATTTATCATCATACCCTTGTCCCCATCCACCACTCCCGCCAGAGACAGTACTGTGATATGCTGGGAAGGAAAATTAAAACTGTGAATAAAAATTGAACAGGTGAGATAGTGAAACTTTTTCTAGTGGGCTAATGATGGTAACTGACCCTGGAGTCTAAGATTATAACCTCTGCTCCATACTGGCTTCTGTTATGGAGAAGATAATTCTGTTATATTACCTTGAGATTTCCTTATTTTGTGTTGCAAACACACCAGGGTAGTTGGAGAGAATTCAAAGAAAGAAATTAGATTTGAGAAAGGGTTTTTGATAGGGAAATGTGACAAAGAATAAAATAATAAAAACAATGCCATAAAGACCGAAGAATTTAAAAATAGAGATCAAAAGTTAATTTCCATCAGAAAGGCACAACTGGATAAGATACAATGGAACTGAAGTGGTTAAGAAAATACAAGAATAAAAATGATCTGAGTTGAATAGGTGAAATACAACTAAATTTTTAAAAATAAGTTGAATAAATCACCAAAATTAATGCATAGGCAAGGAAATAAAGAAAAACCAAAGCATCTTTTTCATTACCAATTCCTCCAAATACTTTTATTGTTATAACTAGAACTTTGTATTGTTTACAGTTTGAGAAATCCTATTACTCTACAGTGTATTTTCCCACTGGTAATAAATAATGTAGTGATATTGTGCACTGCCTTTTGTGGTGCATAATGACACTAATCAATTTCTTCAGGCCTATCTCTGTGTTCCTACGGAACACCTACTAAACCATTAACCACAGTTAGCTTTCCTTTACCGTAGATAATTGAACAACCTATAATTTGCTCTTAATACCCATGTGTTAAAATAAAGTGGTAACTTAAAGCTCTGGTTGATGCTGTTTACTTCACCTACCAAAAAAAAAGCCCCGTTATTTTCTGAAAAGAGTTTTGATTGCAGAAAAACATACCATTTTCTCAAGTAACTCTATTAAAAATGATCTTCGTAATAAAATCAACTCAGTTTTTAAGGAGCCATGCCTATTCCTCATAGAATCAATGTGCATCTTCTTTCTTGTTTCCAAAAAGCTTTATTAATATATTTTTAAATTTGAGTAATGGTTTCAAAGAGCTGTTACATCAACACTGCACAAAAATCTCAACAGAAGTTGCCTCTCCCAAAAATCTTACCCTACCGCTGCCCACTCTTCTTCTTTTCCTAGATGTTCTTCTTGCTCTAGGCAAACAATGTAGTCAATTCTCGAGTGTTCTTCCAGAGATATTCCTTTGTACAGATCATATATTTACATATACATATTATATATACCATATGCTTATGTATACATATGTATATCCTTTACTCAGACAAATAATGGAAACATATACTTCAAAAATTTTGAATATATATACAGACATATATATAAAACAAATATGTACTTTAAAGAATAATCATATCTGGTGAATATCTGTATCATTATGGAGAGGCAACCTCTTTGTTACAACTGCATAGTATTCCATTGTGTAGAAAGCCACATTTTCTTTAACCAGTCCCTGACTGATAGACATCTGTTTCCAAATTGGAAATGATGAGCATTGATGTAATGAATAGCAGAAGCAGTATTTCTAGGGGAAAGTTTTGTGCATTTTTGTAATTCAGATAGAAATTTCCAGTTGTCTATTTCCACCAGGAATATGCCCTCATTCTTTACTCTTTCTTTGTTACAGTTTGGAGCCAGACCTTGCACATTTCACCTTGCTCAAATTTCCTACCTTGCTAAAATATGTATGCTTGTACAGAGAAAACTGCCATTACCAAAGCAAGGGAAACCCTAGGTTCCAAACCATTCCTGTCAGGACAAAGGCAGAAATTGAAGTTAAATCATGCTTGCCTAAAACAAAACAATGTTACCTGGCCACAACCTTTGTCCTTCAAATGCCTGCCCTGCCACTCCAGTCTGTACCCTGACATTCAGATCTGGTATCTGGAGAACCCAGATCAAACTCTCCCATTTAAATATTAGTGCAGTCCCTAGACCTGAGGTTTGGCCTTAGCCTAGTTTCCTAGTTTCTGTTGCCTACTCTGCCTGGTATCCCAGCTCTTCTGGCTTACATCATTTTCTGGGATAATGGGGTGTTTTAAGTTATAATCTTGAGGATCGTTGAAAACCTGCTGGCTCAGTGGTAAAGAATCCACATGCCAATGCAGGAGATGCAGGTTTGATCTCTGGATTGGGAAGATTCTCTGGAGAAGGAAATGGCAACCCACACCAGTATTCGTGCCTGGAAAATGCCATAGACAGAGGAACCTGGAAGGCTATAGTCTATGGGGTCGAAAAGACACAACTTAGCAAATAAACAACAACAATGACAAGTGTATGCACTTATATAATGACAATTACACTCTCTTTCAGGTTGTAAAACACTTCTGCTTCGTAAAAAACATGGCCTTTCAAACTGGAGTGACTTTCCCATTAGCACAAGTGACACTAAATATGTATTTTTATATACTTACAAAAGAAGCTCATTTTTAGGAAGACTGGAAGAGAAGCAGTTTTGTACAATTGAGATAGTCCAGTAGTTCTAAAATTTGTTCAGATGGAGAGACATCTGTGTTCTTTGATTATGGCATGAAATAGAGTTATAAGAAAATTCATAACCTAATGAAGAATTGTGGAACTTAAGAGATCTTATCATATGGTAGATTATATTATAATACTATAGGCATCAATTTTTAGGAAAATGTATGGGAAAACTTAATTGGGAAAACTTTGTCTATTAATATTCATTTTTTACTCTATGGAACACTTAGAGCCAGCTTTCATGATGTTAATATTTAATGAGGAAGAAATTAAGACACATCAGCATAAGACAGTAATTAACAGGCTAAGGTAATAACATCAATCAGAGAAAAAAAAAATAAAATAGAAGCCTATTATTGGCTTTTCCTCGAATTAGCTTTTATGAGAAAGCAGCTTAACAGTTATTTCTACAGAGTTGAGTTAAACTCAGCAGCTCTGCTCTGTTTTCCATTCAATAAATATTTAAGATATGTATTTATTATTGACAACAAAATATCACTCAGAAAGAACTTTCCTTAAAGGTTTGGAAATAAAACACTGCCTTTAAAATTTTCCAATAAAAATGGGGATCATGACCTTCAGCACATCTTTTTAAACCCTATGTATTTAGAGGCAGACACACTTGGCATCTTAAAGGTTTTGGAAACAAGTCCCAATATCATGAAGAGAACAAACAGAACAGTTGTAGATTTGTAAAATTAATTCCTTCTGAGTGTGCTCAGTTGCTAAGTTGTGTCTGACTCTTTGTGACCCCAGGGACTGTAGCCCACCAGGCTCCTCTGTCCATGGGATTCTCCAGGCAAAAATACAGGACTGGGTTGCCATTTCCTCCTCCAGGAGATCTTACCAGCCCAGGTACCGAACCCATGTCTCCTGTGTCTCCTGCTTTGGCAGGCAGATTCTTTACCACTGAGCCACTTGGGAAGCCTAATTCCTTCCACTATCACTTTAATATTAAGAGATATGAGTGTGTATGTTTTTATGTCTTCCTAAAGTACTCTGTCTAATCTTACAGCTTAGTATGAATCACCGTGCTGTATGAAAGAAAACTACACTGAGTATATAACAGAAATTTAGGGTTGTGATCAGAATTAAAACTAGCAGGATTAATTTCAGTTCAGTTCAGTTCAGTCGATCAATCATGTCCAACTCTTTGCATCCTCGTGGACTGCAGCACACCAGGCTTCCTTGTCCATCACCAACTCCCAGAGCTTGCTCAAACTCATGCCCATTGAGTCGATGATGCCATCCAACCATCTCATCCTCTGTCATCCCCTTTTCCTCCTGCCCTCAATCTTGCCCAGCATCAGGGTCTTTTCCAAGGAGTCAGTTCTTCGTATCAGGTGGCCAAAGTATTGGAGCTTCAGCTTCAGCATCAGTTCTTTCAATGAATATTCAGGACTGATTTCCTTTAGGATGGACTGGTTTGATCTCCTTGTAGTCCAAGGGACTCTCAAGAGTCTTCTCCAACACCACAGTTCAAAAGAATCCATTCTTTGGTACTCAGCTTTCTTTATAGTCCAACTCGCACATCCATACATGACCACTGGAAAAACCATAGCTTTGACTAGATGGACCTTTGTTGGCAAAGTAATGTCTCTGCTTTTTAATATGCTTAGGTTAATAGGATTAATTTATGGATTTATAATATTATTTTTCTGTGTTGGTGATTGTTAAAAATATCGTGGTGAAGTTCTTCCAAATAACTCATCTCTGTCCTGGATTGACAAGAGCCTCTTCCCAGGATTCCTGCCTCTTCTTTCCTGTGCACTTTCCCTTTCAGGCTTGCCTCAACACAGCAGCCTGAGGAATCCGGTTAAACCCAAGTAAGACCATGTCATTCTTCCCTCCAAACTCTGCAATTCCTTCTCATTTCCATTAGATTGATATCCAGAGCCACAACAAGGACATGCAAGACCCTCTCTCTTATCTTTCTGTCTTTTTTCCTTCATCAGTGGGCTCTTTGTATTCCCTTAAACATAACAGGCATGTGCCTGTCTCAGGGCCTTTGTATCTGCTTCCCCACCTCCATGCCTTCCTGGACATCCTCCAAGCTTCTGCTTTGTCTTCTTTTCATGTCTCTTCTTTTCAGATTACTGATGCATTCATATCTAAAAAGAATCTTTGCTTAATTCTTTTCTTGGCTATTACCACATTCCAATATGCTATATATTTATTTATTCACCTTGTTTATTAGCTGTTTTCACCTGGATAAGGAAATGGCAACCTACTCCAGTATTCTTGCCTAGAGAATCCCATGGACAGAGAAGCCTGGTGGGCTACAGCTCATGGGGTCACAAAGAGTTAGACATGACTTAGCAGGCATGCACCCCTGCAAGGATTTAAGCTCTGTGGAGGCAGAGAGTTTTTATCTGTTTTGCTCACTACTGTATTCCTAGAACTTAGAATGGGAGCCTGGTATATAGAAGGTTCTTGATACAAATTTCCTCAGCTCTAAATACTCTGCTTTCACGCAGGTGCCAGGGCCCCAAAGATCACCAGGAAGACACCTGTCGTTCTGTGAGTTGGGTGATGACACATGGTAGCAAAGGAAGAGGCACCCACGGGAGCTGGCGGTGTCTCAGTGAGAGGGTGTCAGACCAAGTTTAGGCTGAGTTGGGTGATTTGGCAGAGGATCTGAGAAAACAGGGATTTGCTCAGGATTGGATGTGGTCAGGACACAGGGGCGCTTCTATGTTGAATAAAGAACAGAAGTTGTGCATTTAGCAAGAGAGGGATGTTTGGTGTTCTGTGGGTAGCACGGTGTTCCCAGTTTTATCTCTGCTTAGACACAGTGAAAAAGTGGCCTTGCTTAGTCTCATCTTATTATGGTGTGAGAGTAAACACGTTTGAGATTGGCATCCACAAGACTGTTTATATCTAGTATGAGAAAAACATGGCCTAATTGTGAGTACTGACAGCTTTCGCAATGGGGAGAGGTGCTTTTTTTTTTTTTTAATGTAGCACAAGCAAGTAAAGCTTTGAGCAGGAAAGGGAGTGAGAAGGGACATAGGAATGCTGACCAAAGGGGAAACAATGATCAGTGGAAAGCGATGTTTTGAGCAAAAGCAAAAGCAGGAAGCTTTGTGGGGGGATAAATTTGTGTGTGTGTGTGTACATATGTAGCCTTCTCTAACATAAACTGAATTTTAACTTTAAAGAAAAAGATTTTTTCCCATTAATGAATACATTATGCACATCCATTTTTTTCTGTACCCCAAGGCAGAATATATTTTAAAAATTCTAAGATAAACGGTAATTTTGAGGACTAAAATTCTTAATGTACTCATAAAATTATACTCTTGAAAATTCTGTTCTCTTCAAACGATAATCTATACCTTCAGTATATTTCATGTTACTAAGTAAACTTACTCATTTTTGCATTGGGGAAGAATACAGATATTTATTCAATGAATGGGTGAGGAAAATATCTATATCCATAGCCTTAAAAAGTGATATTTTGTGTATATCCAAAACTGATATTTTGTGCATAATTTAGGACTTAGTTTTATAGATAACTTACAATTTTTTCTTCAATGTCCTAGGCCTGAGAAATGCTATAAGGTTTGGCTGGAGACACCTGGTGGTTAAAAACGATAATTACATACAGCATACAGCCCACGGAGATCAGCTCTGCTGGAGGAAATACTCAAACCACAGGTTCCAAAGCATCTCTTGTCAAAGTTCCTGCTTGGAAGCAACCAGAACAAAACTTATCTGACCTGAGCAGAAAAGTACTGTTCCGTGAGCACGGTGCTGTCACCTAACTGTCACACGTTTGCTCCTTAGAAGAAAAGATGCTTGCTCCTTGGAAGAAAAGCTATGACCAACCTACAGCATATTAAAAAGCATAGACATTACTTTGCTGACAAAGGTCCATCTAGTCAAAGCTATGGTTTTTCCAGTAATCATGAATGGGTGTAAGAGTTGGACCATAAAGAAGGCTGAGTGCTGAAGAATTGATGCTTTTAAACTGTGATGTTGGAGAAGACTCTTGAGGGTCCCTTTGACTGCAAGGAGATCAAACCAGTCCATCCTAAAGGAAATTAGTTCTGAATATTTATTGGAAGAACTGATGCTGAAGCTGAAGCTCCAATACTTTGGCCACCTGATGCAAAGAACTGACTCATTTGAAAAGACTCTGATGCTGGGCAAGATTGAAAGCAGGAAGAAAGGAGGATGACAGAGGATGAGATGGTTGGATGGCACCACTGACTCAATGGACATGAGTTTCAGCAAGCTCTGGGAGTTGGTGATGGACAGGGAGGCCTGGCGTGCTGCTGTCCATGGGGTTGCAAAGAGTCAGAAACAACTGAGCGACTAAACTGAACGTTCACTCTGTGGATATCAGATTGTGGATCTTTGGCAGGCCCTGCCACTCCTGGACACTGGAATTTCTGTTATCTGAATAACAGAAATTTCCAAATTTCCACTGGCACAACTACCTTTTAGCTGATTTGATTCCTAAGATCTCAATTCAGACTCTAGAGTTGGATCTAATTGTCTTGGCCACAGTCACTTAGCAGCACTCTACCTTCAAGGAAGGCTGGGAAAGCAGACATTTGGATAATTGAATAAATTAATCAATATTTCCTCTGGTAACTTTGGGATGCTTCAGAAGGCCCCTGAAGCCTCCCAAAGAAAGATATTAAACTAATTAGGTTCATTTGGTGTGTTCAAGGTACATGGGAATTACTGTTAAATAAGTGATAAATCTTCTCAGGTTATTATGTACAGTAAATACTACTAATACAGATATTCTAAAAATTATATAGAATTCATAAAGATCTGATATGTCCAGGTAAAATGTTCTAGCAATAATTCTAGTTATTATGTTAAAGTGTTACATGTCACAGCAGTGATCAAAGTTATTTTGTCAATTGAAATATAATCAGATTTTAAAAGTGCTTTCTTAAGCCTTTATTATGGACAGCTGTGATTTTACTCTGATGCTCTTGCAAAAAATTACTACACTCTCATCAAGATTTATGGAAAGGACCTTCTAAGATAAAATTAAATTAACTGCTGCCTGGCTTTTCCCAGCTTCTTGACAAACCTCACTTTTTTAATTTGATGGGATAAAGCCTTCCCTGGCTGCAGAGTTAATGCCATCATAAAACAAATTATATATTTCACTGAATATTGAATACAACCAGTTTTGTTAATTGAAATTCATGTTGACCAAGACTCACTTCCCAGACAGTTCCTTTTTGTTATGTTTTATCGCTAAAAAGTTTAATTGAATTATTCTAAAGTTTATCTCAGTAATCTACCTTTAGATGGAGATCAGAATCCCCATTAACTACAACCAGAGGACATAAAATCACATATATTTATTGATGAACTATATGCTGATTGAAGCTTATGGCAAAATCAGCAAGGCAAAAGAATGCCTTTGGGCTTCTGGAGTAGGAAATTTCCAGAGGCTGGGAGAAACTATGCTACTTTTGAAAAACAGTTATTGGCTTATTATTGGACTTCGATTGATATGGAACAATTGACTGTAGATCATACTGTAATATTAAGACCTGAAGTGCCAATTATGCAATAGGTGCAAAGTTCACCCAAAACCTACAGGATTGGGCAAGCCCAGGAGTCCAGCATAACAAAATGGAAATGGAACAGTCAGAACCGAGCCAAACTTCGGCCACATGGAGTCGCTGCATTCAATGAAAAGATTTCTGAAGTTCTATTGAAGGCCTTGAGCAAGAGGCTATAATTAGGCCTGAGATAACTGAGTCGCTTATAAAATGGGGAAGACCCTTTGACTTAACTGCAGGAGAAAAACAGCACGTATGGTTCACTGATGAATCAACTAAATATATAGGATCCACTCACTATTGACAAATGGTGGCGTATAATCTGGTCACTACTGAGTTAATGACAACTACTAAGGAAGGTGAAAATAGCCAATTTGCCAAGTTACAAGCTGTTTATCAGGTATTAAAGCAAGAGAATTTACCTGAATGCCACATATACACAGATTCTTGGTTGGTAGCCAATGGATTGGCTACTTAGCTTCCCCTGTGGGTAAAGAACAATGGGCAGATTCACTCCAGAGAGTCATGGGGAAAGGATTTGTGGTCTGATATTTGGGAAACTGTTCAAACCACTAATGTTTCAGTCTTTCACATAGATGCTCTCAGTGTTCCAAATTCTATGGAACGATCGTATTATATCTCTATTACAGATGAACAAATCCAAATCCAAGCAGTCGGCTCAGTCTCCAGCAACTTAAAAGGTTTTGTTCTAGTAGGGAAGAGCTCCATCCATCCAGTAAAGGTATCTATAAAGACTAATAAGTATTAGAAGCCCTGGAAAGAGGGCATCTGAGTGAAATCTATTTGCCAGTTTTCTCCTAGACAAGTCTTCTCCTTGACATTATCTCCTGAATTACAGACAGCGCAAAGGGCACAGACTAGAGTGACTCTTTTAATTGTCTCCTGGAGCTCTTTCCCTGTAAAAGATCCACCCCCTCCCCCCCAAAAAATCACAGACATTGTATCTCTCCCCAGATGGAGAGAATCATGTAGTCCTTTAATAATTTTCCACTGGTCAGAGACAGGTATGAGCAATTTTAGGTCTATGTGCCACCAGACATCTGTTCCCTTAGTTCCTTTCCTAAGGCCTGGGCAAACAGGTGTGGGCCATCCCAACATCCCTGAGGCAATACTGTCCAGGTATATTTCTGCATTTGGCCTGAGTCAAGATTAGTCCACTCGAAGGCAAACAGACACTGATGAGGAACGAACTGGAATGCAAAAGAAGGCATCCTTGACATTAAGTATAGTAAACCATTTAGTGTCCTCAAGGATTTGGGTTAATATGTAATAAGGATTGGCCAAGAGGGGATGTAGAGGGACAACTGCATGGTTTATTGCTTTAAGGTCATGTATCATCCTATATCCACCATTCGGCTTAACACCTGGTAGAGTAGAAGTGTTGCATGGAGACTATCAGGGTACCCAAGAATCCATGCCTTAGAAATTCATCCAGGGGGTGGTAAAACCTCCTTCACCTCCAACATTATAGGATATTGTCTCTTATTAGGATAGGCAGTTTCTTTGTTGTTGTTCAGTCACTAAGTCATGTCTGACTCTTTGTGACCCCATGGACTGCAAATCGGCAGGCTTCCCTGCCCTTCACTATCTCCTGGAGTGTGCTCAACCTCATGCCCATTGAATCAGTGATGCCATCCAACCATCTCATCCTCTGTTGTCCCCTTCTCCTCCTTCAATCTTTCCCAGCATCAGGGTCCTTTCTAATGAGTCAGGTCTTCACATCTGGTGGCCAAAGTATCTGAGCTTCAGTTTCAGTATCAGTCTTTCCAGTGAATATTCAGAGTTGATTTACTTTAGGATTGATGGTTGGATCTCCTTGCAGTCCAGGGGACCCTCAAGAGTCTTCTCCGGCACCACAATTTGAAAGCATCAATTCTTTGGCACTCAGCTTTCTTTATGGTCCAACTCTCACATCTGTACAGACTCCTGAAAAACCATAGCTTTGGCTATACAGACCTGTGTCGGCAAAGTGATATCTCTGCTTTTTAATACACTGTCTGGATTTGTCATAGCTTTCCTTCCAAAGAGCAAGCATCTTTTAATTGCATGGCTGCAGTCACTATCTGCAGTGATTTTGGAGCCCAAGAAAAAAAAGTCTGCCACTGTTTCCACTTTTCTCCCATCTCTTTGCCATGAAGTGATGGAACTAGATGCCGTGACCTTAGTTTTCTGAATGTTGAACTTTAAGCCAACTTTTTTCACTCTCCTCTTTCACTTTCATCAAGAGGCTCTTCAGTTCCTCTTCACTTTCTGCCATAAGGCATATGGCCATATGCCATAAGGCAGAAGGCATTCTGTCATCTGCATATCTGAGATTATTGATATTTCTCCCGGCAATCTTGATTCCAGCTTGTGCTTCATCCAGCCCAGCACTTTACATGATGTACTCTGCGTATAAGTTAAATAAGCAAGGTGACAATATATAGCCTTGATGTACTCCTTTCCCAATTTCAGATTGGTTCAAAACTGGGAAAAGTGGTTTCTAGCCTAGGCTTATTCTTACAGGCTGGTTGTTTATGGTCCTTCCAGGGATTTCTTTGTCCCAAGCTGCTTGTAGAATATGGCTGGGAATAGAATCTTGCTCTTCTGGCTTGGTGTGTCTTAGTCAAAGTCAAGATAAGGGGCTTCTTTGGACCTCTTAATCAGAGCATGGCCCTGAGGGAGCTCAGAAGGTCCCTCCCAAGAAGAGGGGTAGGACACTGGGGCACAACAAGGAAGGAATGGGAAGTCAACCACTGCTCACACTGGCAAGTGAGAGGCCCAGTAAAATAATGGGTACAAGGCTTTCCATCATCACAGTATGGTTTTTGGGGGAGAGAGGTCCAGCATGAGAAATTAAGACAGTTTACATGGCTCTGGTATCAATTAAGAAATGGATCTTCTTACTTGCCACTTCAAGGACTACCCAGGGCTCATGGTAATAGACATCTTATTGAGGGGAGCTGCCAGAATCCCTGGGCTGCTTCAGTCATCCAGCATGGCCATCTTGGGAGTAGGAGCCCCCCTTCCCACTTTGGAACTGAGGACAGTCCCTCTTCCAGTGACCTGTTTGTTTGCAGGCTGGGCATGGCCTGGGGGGCTCTTTCTGGTGATCTTGGGCCCAGTGGCCAGTTGACTTGCATCTGTAACATTTCTCCTTGTTGGTCTTACCCCCAGATGAATAGTTGGACTTTCTTGGCCCCGTTGGGTTGTCCTGAAGTCACAAAGCATGGCTGATAGCAATGGTTATCAGTTGTGTATGAGCCCTGACCTGTTTTTTTCTCACGTTGGGTTCTCTCTTCCTCCTGTACTTGGTCTCAATTATTAAATACCCTAAAGGCCACATCTAGGAGTTTGTGGGCCTCAATGGTAACTTTTGGAGTTTCTCCCTAACATCAGGGGCACACTGGCTAAGTGGGAATACTGTCAGGAGCAGGAAGGGCTAAGTTTGGAGCAACAAGAGTTCAGTTTATCCTACAGAAGGGCTTAGAAAGGGATCATCCAAAATGTCGGGAGAGCCTTCTGGGTCTCCAGGTTTTAAATTACAAGAGCCGGATGGGGCAGGATTTTGGTAAAGGACCACAAAAGCCTTTCTAGGGAATATAGGGAATCTCACTCAACTTTCTCATGCTGTGGCAATAAAGATCCAATTGCAGAAGGTATTGTAATTTAGAGACCTGTTTTCAGGCCATTTTTATCCACTCCCCAACTTACACAAAGGTTGGGCACTGCTACAGTAGAACTTGTTTTTCCTTTTTTAACCCTTTGATTAAAAAAAAAAAATCCAGTTCTTAAGGATACATTCTAGAGGTGTTTCTTCTGGCTTGAAAGGGGATCCTCCCATGTTGAGTAACCTACAACTGAGAATAAGAGACTGCTCCTAGAATCTGGCATCCCGGAAACATTTACCAGGAGGTTTTAACCTGAAGGAATTCAGGGCATCCCCCAAATTCCCTTTGAACCTGGTGGAGTTTCAAACGTACTCTACACTTCCATCAGTTTTTGGACAGACATCTCTGGCCTTCCTGGTGACTTTGCACAAGGAGCCCAGCCTGGTATGAATAGAGAAGGGTTTTTAAACTAGTGCCTACAGGTTGCCAGAATTTTCTTCTGGAGGGATCCCTTGTCTATAGAGCTTACGCCTGTGATAAGTCTTCCTATGCTGGGATATTTCTTGAGACTGAGCATCTACAAAATTCATAATTCAATCTTCTGGGTAGTGGCCAGCCTGATAGGTTGTCCGTAGCAGTGTGGAGGCTGCAAAGGCCTGGAGTGAAGGGGGTCTGATTGATAGATGCAAAGAGGAACCCTTGGAGAAATTGGAATTGGGCAATATGGAAGATGACACAGGGTTCTAGGTTTGAGGGCCAGCAGGCAGAGAAATTCTTATAGTAGATTTCTGAGCATGGAATGAGATGAGAGACTAGACAGAAGATGAAACTAATGGTTTACTTAAACAGCAGTTAATTAAACTTGGAGAGGGCTCTTATGAAAAACTGGAGGGCTAACTTAAATACTGTCCTCAATAGTTTAAATAATAAACATATAGGAGGATTAGAAATTTCTTTAATGAGAAACAATTCCAAACTTACATATTTATAAAATAAACTTCTATCCTGAGACAATTGAGTATTAGGAAATTAACACAGGAGCACTAACTCCTTTCTGAGCAACTCCTGAGGCGGCCAGATTGGATTTGTACTCTGTATGTGACCACAGATTTACTAAAAGATTGATATGTGCTATTTCAGCTGTTATTGCAGTCAAAAATGCCTCCCAGACACATTTTATTAATCAAAGAATGCTCCAGTTTAGTGTTAAAAGGGATCTGTGTCTGTAGAAGAGTGATAGACCCAGATTACTAAGGAGAAATCCAAGCAATTTTACAAAATGAAGGAACAAATAATTTCTTTATTAATAAACATGACTAAATCACCCAATGCAGAGTATATCATGAGAAACACTGGGCTGGAAGAAACACAAGCTGGAATCAAGATTGCTGAGAGAAATATCAATAACCTCAGATATGCGGATGACACCACCCTTATGGCAGAAAGTGAAGAAGAACTAAAGAGCCTCTTGATGAAGGTGAAAGAGGAGAGTGAAAAAGTTGGCTTAAAGCTCAACGTTCAGAAAACTAAGATCATGGCATCTGGTCCCATCACTTCATGGGAAATAGATAGGGAAACAGTGGAAACAGTGTCAGACTTTATTTTTTTGGGCTCCAGAATCACTGCTGATGGTGACAGCAGCCATGAAATTAAAAGACGCTTACTCCTTGGAAGGAAGGTTATGGCCAACCTAGATAGCATATTGAAAAGCAGAGACATTACTTTGCCAACAAAAGTCTGTCTAGTCAAGGCTATGGTTTTTCCAGTGGTCATGTATGGATGTGAGAGTTGGACGGTGAAGAAAGCTGAGTGCCGAAGAATTGGTGCTTTTGAACTGTGGTGTTGGAGGAGACTCTTGAGAGTCCCTTGGATGGCAAGGAGATCCAATCAATCCATCCTAAAAGAGATCAATCCTGGGTGTTCACTGGAAGGTCTGATGTTGAAGCTGAAACTCCAATACTTTGGCCACGTCAAGCAAAGGGTTGACTCATTGGAAAAGACCCTAATGCTGGGTAGGATTGGGGGCGGGAGGAGAAGGGGACGACAGAGGATGAGATGGTTGGATGGCATCACCGACTCGATGGACATGGGTTTGGGTAGACTCCAGGAGTTGGTGATGGACAGAGAGGCCTGGCATGCTGCAATTCATGGGGTCACAAAGAGTCGGACACAACTGAGCGACTGAACTGAACTGAAATCACCCAATTGCTGATTCTTCCATGTGTGATTGGCAAAATACAAAGAGGAGAACCTCCCACCGTATTAACAGAGATGATGGAGGGTTTGGATCCACAAATGAAATACTTGCAGTTGGAGCTAAAGTTGGGCGAAGCAGCCTAGTGGTCCTCCCGTACCTGCTGATGTGATTGCACAGAGGAAGACTAACACCATGTTAGTGATGATTCCCAGACAGGAAAAGTGGAAACATGTGCCATTAACCCACTGCTATTCTCATGAGTATATTATTCTCATAAGCCTGACTGTAATGTGGATTGTCATTCACAGCTCAACCTTCAAGGGTATGCTACAATTAAAAGAAAATTATGAAGAAGACTACTTGGAAATCTTCAGCTGGAGAAACCTGAGCCAGAATCGAACTCAGGATAACTTCATCTGCCCAGCAAGCAAGGCCTGTCCTAATTAACTTTGCCTTTCGAGGGACAAAATCTGTCTGCTAGGTTATACAGCAGTGGTAAAGATGTAGCTCAAGCCTTGAACACAAGTAGTATGTGCCAGTTTCATGTGTTGCTTTAATAGTCACACCCATTTACTGACAAAATGTGACAAGGCTAATGGACGGCTATGTGGACCACCTTCTCACATTTGGGAAACACTCCTTATTGGAGAACTTCATCAACTATTGTGAATGCACTATTTTCCCTAAAACTTACAATATGTTTTTTGAAATAGCCCCTCAACTAGTATATATTGTAACTGATGTTGTAAACACTATCTTTATGTATCAGTTAGGAATCACTTTCTCTGGATCCCTAACACATGTTGATCATATTGGAAAAGTGAAGTCGCTCAGTTGTGTCCAAGTCTTTGTGACCCCATGGACTGTACAGGCTCCTTCATCCATGGAATTTTCCAGGCAAGGATACTGGAGAGGGTTGCCATTTTCTTCTCCATATATTGGAAAGGGACCACCTATTATTTTCCCCCCATGAAAACTCAGATGTTATTTACTCAAATGCTATTTCCTACTTTGTCTGTTCCTAATATTAGCTTTTCCTTAGAACCCCTGTACAATTTTGCAGGGAACCAAAGTATTCCAAAATTTCTTAGAACAATATAATCGTACCTCGATAAAATATTCTATTGTTACCACTATTATGTTAATGGATATAGAAGTTAATGTACAAAAATATACTTCTCATTCATGGTGGGACTTTTTCTGTACTATGTCGCCTACCGCTCAGGAAGGGTTTTGTGCATTGTTTAACCCCTTGCTTGTTTCTTTGATTATCTTGTGTCTTTTGACCATTTGGAATTGTTATTTGACCTGTAGAATCAGCATGACTGCTTGGGTTATTTTGCCTTATTCCTATGCTCTTCAGCCTAAACAATCCTGAGGTTGACTGTTAGAGAAATTAAAATGGCAGAAGTTTTTTGTTCAGGGTTCAGAAGCAGGAGAGCAGGCCTCTGACCTTGCTCCTGACCTGCCTGGACACTGCCCCGATTCCGTACCTGCCTGCAAGCATGGCTAGTCACACAGCACTTTAGATAAGAAAGGGAGTGGGTCTCGGAACTTTTGAGCCCCTGGAGTCCTGGCCACAGTGCCTGGAGTTTAATGAAATCCTATGACTCACAAGACGCTGTAAAAATGTTAAAGCCAGAGCTGCATTTTTGCACGCAAACGGATGATGATCAGTTTGGAGCCTGGGATTATAAGCGAGAATTCCAGAAACTGCAATCTGAAGTCTCACTGGTGGAGTGAGGTCCACAGAGAGTGAATCTCCAATCACTTTACCCTGGGGGCCTATCTACTTCTTGTCTCAGAGCCAGCTCTAGTTTTCCACTTGGAAGAAAGGAAAATATCCGTTTCTAGCTCTATCTAGCCAGCTCGTCCCACCTAAGAGGCAATGTGGCGGGGAAACTGAGAAGCAGTTGTGAAGTTCACAGTCCAGAGGCAAATGCTCGCTAAGACTGAGATCTAATCATGGGACTGTGAGCTCTTCCATTCCCCCCCAACACCTTACTAACATTTCACAAAATTCTATTTATAGCAGCTCCTTTTCCCCAGTATGAACTATCTGCCTACTGAGAAAAATTAAATCTTGTTTAGCTATCAAGAAAAAAATTTGAAGACGTACTAAAAGGCAAAAACAGAATTGCAGAGATGGAGAAAGCACCAGAACTAGAGTCAAATACATCAGGGTGTTAGAATTGTCAGATCAGGAATTTAAAACAATTAGTATGCTAAGGGCTCTAATGGATAAAGTAGAACAAATACAAGAACAGATGGACAATGTAAGCAGAGAGACAGAAGTTCTAAGAAGGAAACAAGATGAAAGGCTAGAGATCAAAAACACTGTAACAGAAATTGAGGATATCTTTGATGGCCTTATTATTAGACTAGATACAGATGAAGAAAGATCCTTTGATCTCAAAGATACCTCAATAGAAGTCTCCGAAGCTGAAAAGTAAAGAGAACAAAGACCGAAAAAAGAAAAAACAAACAAACAGAACAGCTGTCCAAGAACTGTGTGAGAGAGATAAGAAAGGTGTAGCGACTGAACTGAACATACACATAACAGAAATTCATGGGAATCACATAATGTGACTATCACATCTCTGTATTCAGGAAAGTATCAATGTGAACAGACGGAGAAGGAAGCTCTGATCCCTTAGGTCTTTGTTAAAGGAGGCAATGGGCCTGGACCCAGCAGAGTCCTCATTCTGGGCTCTGCATCGCTTACTCCTCCTCTTGCCAGTATTCCTCACATCATGGATAATTCTCAAAACCATTTCGCTTACACTGTCTCATTTGAGCCTCACAAAAACTCTTCCCTTACTTGTCATGTCACCTCTGACCTGTTCAGCAGACACCTTGGTCCTGGGAAATGGAAATAGATGTAAGCCTGAAAAGAAATTATTAATAGTTTAAACCAAAATATTTTCTTATTTTTGAAAATTGCAAGGAAATTGCTGAAAAAACAAACAAATAAAAAAACTTTAAAAACTGGGGTTGTAAAATCTTTCATTTTAGTAGACTATAAAAGCGTTAAGTACGGAGACTTCTCTCTCAAGTATTGATACTAATATAAAATGCCCAAAGCAAAAATACTGTTTAAAGTTCTGCTTTTAATTACAAAATCACCCAATTACATTTTCCAGCATATAACCTATGGAAATGGATCCTTAGAGTATAAGGTGAATGTTTAGTATTCTAAAGAATGGGGGAATGTATTATGATTATTAATAACAAACTTACCTAGAAAATCAACTGCAGAAAAAATTAGGAAACCAGTTTTACACATTCTACTTTTATTTTCCCTCTTAAATGACCTAGATTTATGTTTAACCTTTAAACACTAAAACTGTAATCCTTTAAGATTATAAAACCAAAATTCTCCCTGCTGAAATTTTATTTTCATCTAACTTAGCCATATCTTAACTAAGAAAACTCTGTGACCGGATGAATCATAAATAAAGCCCATTAAGTTAGGTACTCTAAAATTAACAACAAATCTTTCCAGGGATCAGTTATAAGGGCTGGATCAAATCAGATCTCGCGGACCCTAAACACTGTTCTCCTTTGCCTAGCCTGGGAATCCAAATGACACAAAACCCCTCTGATATAAAATAAAAATGTTTTCAAAAGCCCTCTGAGTCACTGTAGAGGCAAAGTTCTGGGGAGAATGTTGCAAACTGAAAACTTGGCTTTTTGTTTTCAACCAAGGGAACTTGGCTGAGATGAATGCAAGGCACTCCTCACATTTGGAGATGGAAAACTTTGGGATTCTGTTTCTAGGTCATATACTTACAGCTGGTTTGTGTGTATACGTCCCTAGTCAACTTTGACTAAACAACTTTTGCTGGCTATTTACAGGCAAATTGTCTCAAAATAATATCCTGTTTGGGAAGATATCAGTTCAAAAAATATATATTTAGTATGTTTTTCCATTTAATTGTAGAGTGTGATATTTAAGTACTGGTTCATTTAACATTTGCATTACTCTAAGAAATTAAAAAATAGTGTCTTCCTATTATTGTACATTTAGCCTCCAATCATAATCACTGGCAGATTGTTTTATATTCAAATGAATAATGAACTCTACTGTTTTCAGTCTGCAAGATCTAATCAGTACTACCGGAGAAAGTGCTACCCTGAGAACTGCGGGCACTGTTATTTGGGGAGACGTGAATTTGACTTTATCTGAGTTAAGACGGTAACTTGGCAGTATGTTGTCGTTAAGTCTCTAAGTCTTGTCAGACTCTTTTGCAACCCCATGGCCTGTAGCCCGCCAGGCTCCTCTGTACATGGGATTTTCCAGGCAAGAATACTGGAGTGGGTTTGCCATTTCCTTCTCCACTTGGCAGTATAGTTACTATTTAAATTATTCACTATTTTCCTATAGAACTTACTCTTATCAGAGCTCTCAGATCTCCCATAGCAAAATTGCTTTATAATTCAAGTCCAAATAAGCACCTGATACTTAGAAGTAGCTCAATAAAGATGAACTTGTATTAAAGTGAAGTCGCTCAGTTGTGTCCAACTCTTTGCAACCCTGTGGGTTGTAGCCTACCAGGCTCTTCCCTCCATGGGATTCTCCAGGCAAGAATACTGGAGTGGGTTGCCATTTCCTTCTGCCAGGGATCTTCCTGACCCAGGGATCGAACCTGGGTCTCCTGCATTGCAGGCAGACGCTTTAACCTCTGAGCCACCAGGGAAGCCCACCAGGGAACTTGTATTAAGATGGTTAATACTGACAATTATTGAATATTTACTGTATTCCAGGATTGTACTAAGTGCTTTTTTATTTTGGGTTAGCTCACTTACTGATCATAAAACCCTTATGAGGTAAGGACTAGCATCCTCATTTATAGAAGAGGAAAGGAGAAGAAATCTAACTAGGGTAACAGTTACTTAGGCTTGCTAATGGTGAAGCTGACACTAACTACAAATGGTACAACTCTGGAGCCCTTACATTTAGCCACTACATAAAATGTGTAATATCATATTTTGAAAAGTGTAATCAGATGGTAATTTCTAATATCCACATTGAACTTATTCATCTTCTATGGAGAAATTAGTGGAAAAAATAACACCATTTAAAGTAAGATTTTTCTCTTCAAATTTCTTCCAATTAAATACCATCTGTTTCCAAGAAGTCTTCCTAGTTTTCCCCAATCCACATTAATCACAGTCTCTCCTGTATTTCCAGATGTTTTCTGGTTATATCTCTATAGCATATTTTGCCTTGAATTATAGTGCTTGTATCCTCAATTCTTTTTGTTTAATTTATTATTTTGCAGGTTCATGGTAATCTGGTATTATTCTTAGAATTTCATTCACATGCTCAATTTGTTGCTACTGAGATGTTGTTTATGAAATTACTTGTGACAATATAAAGTTAAAAGTCTCCTCTGTCCACATATGAGAATTAGGTAGACATTGAGAGGGTCAGTACCTGACTCTCCAGGTGTGATATTTTCCTTCTAGCCCATGTGGCTCCTGACGAGTCATCAGGAAGCTGGGTACACAACCAGGTGGCCTCTGTTTAGAACACACACAATGGGAAACACACACAAATGACTTGGTCAGCCTTATAGGTGTCCCTGTGTTTGAATTGTATAGAGGAGGCTAGATCCCAGGGCAGTCTATGTTTGAGCATAACTTAACAGGAAAATCCGGAAGGCTCAGGTTGATGGTCAAGAATAATTTGGTAGAACATAATAATTCAGGTTCTAACACAACCCTGAAAGGTACACACACCTGAAAGGTGGCCAGAAGACAGAACTCCGGCATGATTTCTAAATTTGGGCTTGTTCCTCTTTTTTTCACACCAATTAACTTGGGATCTAGAAGGAAGAAGAAACAAGGATATAAACTGTAAGAAGGCATGGTCACGGATACTGACGTTGGGGCCCATTTCCAAGCTCAGTTAGCCTACAGTAACTTAATGTCCATCTCCTGTCATGACCATCTCTCAGTTTTTCAGGTCTGGGTCCCCTGTGTTACAGCTCCTGAGCCTAAGGCTTCATGGGCAGGAACCAAGCCATTAAGTTTCAATCAAGTTCAAAGAGCTTCCTTTGGTCTGCTGCATGGGTCTAGATGCACCAACCCTACCAGTAGCAGAAAAAACACTAAATCTCATTTGTTTCTACATTTCTAGGGCAACTGTACAAAGGTGAAGCAGTTTGTGAGCTCTGATTTAGGGAGCTACATAGTCAATGTGACCAGAGCTGCTGAGGTGTGCAGCCTTCATGTCTGCAGGAATAACGGGAGATGCATAAGGAAGGTGTGGGAAATGCCTGATTACCTTCACCTGAACCCTGCGAGTTACCACATAGAGGCCTCCGAGGATGGAGAATTCACTGTGAAAGGCAGAGCATCTGATACAGACCTGGCAGTGCTGGCGGAGAGATTCTCCTGTCATTGTTATCAGGGATATCAAGGGGCTGACTGCAGAGAAATGAAGAAGGCTGATGGCTGCTCTGGGCTTTCCTCTTTTTCAGGCTCACTACTCACACTGTGTCTGCTGGTTTCCACAGGTTATCAGAGCACTCAGTGGTGAGATAATTGAGCTTAAAGGGAATTGTGTGGCCTCTAGAGTCGTCACTTAGGGAAGAAATGAAAGTTGTGACAGTTTTTTTCTCACATGAAATCCATTGAGAGGCACTATAAGTAGACATGTGTGTCACTTGATATAAACAGGAAGCACTGCATTCTTTGGCTCCAATTTGGCTAAGAAACCAGATCCAGGAGTAAAATCAATGCACTCTTCTTCCTTACTGGAAGGTTTAAGCTGTATTTAACCTAAAACTAATATATTTTAGTCTTCACATGACATAAAAGTGTACACATAAATATTAAGTTATGGAGTTCAAAGACTGGTTTTCCAGCTAGCAATTTACTTAAGTATATATTACTAAGCAATTATCTGATTTAACAAATGGTGTCACCTCAGGGTGTGACCTGGTCATCTGGTCCATTGAAGAGGATCAAATGCAGAATTCCCGTTCAAGCCTATGTTCAGACTTCTTCCGGCTTCTTCTCCTTGCCTGGGCTCGATGAGTGCAGAACCAGTGGCTGATGTAACTTCTCACAAGGGCTCAGGACCTGAGGCAAGGGGAGCTGTAGTCGGCTCCCTGAGAAGACATCGATTCCAACATGGCGCCTCTCTCACCCACCATGAGTCCCTCCCTCACAGACGCTGGTCATGTAGATACAGTGAAAGACTTCAGGATATTCTTGGGCAATTTCTGCTTCCTGATGTTATATTCTATGTATAATCACTTATACATGTATTTTCTTGAAAGGCACCATTTCAATTGAGAGAATTTCCTTCTCCTAGAGACGATCTACATGAAAGATAAACTCAAGACAGGTATGATGCTATTATAGAAGGCATGAGAGTTGATTCAATCTCCTTTTCCACCTCTTTTATCTTTCTGTGAAATATTTGTAATATAGATTTTACTTTTCAAATCTGGGTCCCTGCTTGTCAGGGGTTACTGACATTGTGAATCTCTGATTTCTAAATGTAAAATACAAGCGAAATGAAAATTATAATACCATAAGAGACAGATAGCATCATGCAGATTAACTTTGAAATATTTTCATTATTTATTTTTCAAAAACACATTATAGAAAACTTGTGAATGTAAAGGAAACAACCAAAAAATAACCAAAAGTCCCTATAATATATACTGGTAACTCTTGATATATTTCTTGCTAGCTTTTCTTATAAAGACATTTTAAAAACATGGTTCTAAATAATATATAAGAATAATACATGTGTATTTTTGCATCTCATGTTTTTCACTTAACCACATATTGTAAGTAGTTTTTTTGCCATTTAATATAAGTAGAATTTAAGTACTTAAAAGCCACATAATTGTCTATCAACTGCATGTGGCAAAATTTAATTAACAACTTTCCTTAACTTTTGAGTTTTAAATATCAAGTTTTTACTAGTCACCTCTTCAGAGAAGTCTTTCCACGTCATCTTCTTAATTCATTTACCAACCTATTAATCAATTTATACATGAATTGATTTATTAAACCTTACTTCTTATCAGGCACTGTTCTAGGCTTTGAAATATATCCTTGAACAAAACAAAAAGCCTTGCCTTCTTAGAACTCATAGTCTTTCTGGAGGAGACAGTCAATACATAAACTAGCAATTTGTTTCAGATGTTAGATTTATGGGGAAAAAAACCAGAAAAAGCAGAATGGGGGAGAGTGGGATTTTCATGTGTTGGGCAGCTTCAGCAGACATTGTTTGAATGATAGAGAATTGACTATGGGGATGTTTGGGGGAGGGTATTTCAGCCAAATGGATCAGAGGTGCACATTTGGGAGTGGCCTTGGTATGTTCACAAAGAATCTAGAGGGCACTGGGGTGGGATACTTCCTTCACCATCAACTTCCCTTGTTTATTCTCTGGTCTGTAGCATTTATCACTGTCTGACATAGTATAGATTATATATTTGCTTATTTCTGTCTTCTGAACTAGGAAAATGAAGACTTCACTTTCACTTCACTGTTCACTGCCAGAACACTACTTGGTACAGTGTCTGGTACACAGTTCAGTTCAGTTCAGTCGCTCAGTCGTGTCTGACTCTTTGCAACCCCATGAACCGCAGCATGCCAGGCCTCCCTGTCCATCACCAATTCCCGGAGTCCACCCAAACCCATGTCGATTGAGTCGGTGATGCCATCCAACCATCTCATCCTCTGTTGTCCCCTTCTCCTTCTGCCTTCAATCTTTTCCAGCATCAGGGTCTTTTCAAATGAGTCAGCTCTTCACATCAGGTGGCCAAAGTACTGGAGTTTCAGCTTCAACATCAGTCCTACCAATGAACACCCAGGACTGATCTCCTTTAGGATGGACTGGTTGGATCTCCTTGCAGTCCAAGGGACTCTGTCACAGATTAATTGACCATTAGTGTTTTTTTTTTTTCCCCCTAGGTTCTCAAGAGTCCCTTGAGAGTGGGTACCTACTGATACACAGTAGGTGACCAATAAATATTTGAATGAATGAATGAGTGATTCATAAACCTGAACAATGGAAGTGATAAATTTGTTACAGGTTTTCTTTTTTTTAACTCTGCACATTTATAATGAGTTCTTGCAAAGTCACTCTCACGACTCAAAGTCATTATTGTTCTATTCTTATCGGAGTTCATGAGCCTCTGAAATCACATAGTTCAACTCCTCTATGAAGAATTAAGGCCTGAGGGGAATAAATCACCTGGCAAAGTCAAAGAACCAGTTTGCAAAAGAGCCCTGTCTGGATTCTGAGTTGCCTAGTTTTCTCCTGTTGCAATGGAATTCAAACATTTTCATTCAGTTTTTGACCATGAATTTAATACATTTTTATTAATTTGGGCTGTGACTACTGGTTATATTCAGTTAGTTCCCAGATATTCCAGCTGCAGACTCTCTGTTTAATTTGGCTCACTACTACTGGACAGGAAATCCACCTCTAAAGCTGCTTAATGACCGCAGTTTCTTGGGACTGTCCAAACTTTCCTTTATGGAAACCGCAAGGTGTTCAGGTTCACTAGTCTTCAGTGTTCTCTTTCATAAAAGGGAGATCATTTTGGTATCTTTTTTCTTTGTATACCGTTTAATTATATCAAGTAGATAAAACACTTAGCATGAAAGCTGGCACATGAAAGTTCCCAAGCAAATGTTAGCTATTATCATCGAGCACTATCAATATTGATCCTCATAAAAACTGCGACAGACAATCCTATCTCTATTTTGAGGTAGATAAAAGTCTATATGACTCAGAGTAATGAAGTGACAATATCATGAAGAAATACCCAGGCCTAGAACCGTTTTCTTTTGAGCTTAAACTAGTTATGTTTTCATTAGATCTATGTATATATGCTGGATGTTAATCCCTTATCAGTCATAGCATTTGCAAATATTTTCTCCTATTCTGTGTGTTATATTTACATTTTGTCAATGGTTTTCTTTCTTTTTTTTTGTTTAATTGGCTCCTATTTGTTTAATTTTGCTTTTATTTATTTTTTTTTCCATTCTATATCCTTTCCTCCTCTGTCACAGATTAATTGACCATTAGTGTTTTTTTTTTTTTTTCCCCTAGGTTCTCTATTCTATGTTTGTACCAGTACCATGCTGTTTTTGATCTCGGATGGCCTTGGCCTGCAACAGCTTGAGGCTGGGCTTGGGTTCCCAGGCAGAGATTGAGGCTGAGTCATGGTGGTGAGAGTACCAGATCCCAGTCACTAGACCAGTGGTCAATGACAAGGGTCCTGGCCCTTTGGCTTTGCAGAAAAGAATTTCCACAAAGACAGAAAATAATGAAGCAAGTAAAGTGTTTATTAGGAGGAAAAAAGGGTACAGTATGTGTGGATAGAGACACGGATGGACTCAGAGATAGAGCGAGTCGTTGAGTCACACCCTCCTGGCAGTGTGAATAACTTTTATGAAGCATTCCTCAGGGAACGAATCTCCAATCACTTTACATTGGGGAAGCCCGTCTACCTCCTGGCTCATTTTGTTACTGAAGCTTTGTAGCAGAGTCTGAAGTCTGGGAGCCTGATAACTCCAGCTTTGATCTTTTCTCCCAAGATTGCTTTGGCAACTCAGGGTCAGTTGTGGTTCCATGTGAGTTTTAGGATTGTTTGTGAAAAATACCATAGGTATTTTGATAGAGATACGTTAAATATGTAGATTGCTTTTGGGTCGTATGGCCGTTTATACAAAGTTAATTCTTCCAATCCAAGAGCATGGGATATCTTTCCACTTCTTTGTGTCCTCTTCAATTTCCTCCTTGATGTATAGTTTTCAGAATACATATCTTTCATCTCTTTGGTAAGTTTATTTCTAGGTATTTTACTCTTTCTGATGTAATTTTAAACAGGATTGTTTTGTGTTTTTGCCATTTTTTTACTTCCTATTTCTGGTAGATCATTGCACCAAATTTCTTCTTATTAATTTATAGACAAATATAACCCACAAGTAGATTGATTCTTATATCACATAGTCAGTGTTCTTTTATTTATTTATTTGAGAGAAAACTGTTAAATTAACTATTAGCAATATACCTTTAGCTCTCAAACTCTAAACATCTAAATATCATTTACCTATAAAAGAAACTAGGATCTCTTAGGAAACTGTCTGATTCCAGGCCTAAGACAGGAAAAGTACAAGATGTGTATGAAATATTTTGTTATACTATAAAGCAAGGGTTCTGCTGGGGGTCACTAGGATTGTATCAAAAGTACTCACTAGACAACTCAAACAGCCACTGCCAAAGATGAGAAAATTTGAGAATCAGTGAAGAAATATCTGCAATAGATTGAAAACATTGAATATATTTAAATCCATGAGATCAAAATGATACTAAAGAAACTTCTTCACTGACCACCTCTGAAGAATGTTAAGAAAACAACTCATACTCTTTTTAGAAAATTTCCCAGAAACTGTCACATGATGCCTCAGCTTATATCTTAGAGCAGAATTCGGTCACCTGACCCCTAGCTAGCTTCAAGGAAGGCTGTTAAATGTGATCTGTATTTCTGGCATCCATTTGATTAGATTAAAATCTATTACTACTAAAAAAGGGAACAGGAGAGTGGGGAATAATAAGCAGTCTCTGCATTACTATGTCCTACATGATAGACACTTTTTTTTTCATTTCCTTTTTCTCCCTCTACTCACTAAAACTTCCTAAGTCATAAGGAATTCATCATTGTATTCCTAGGGTCAAGCTCAGAGCAGGCGCACAGGAGACACTTGAAAAATATTTGTTAAAACAAAGGGCAGTAATTCAGTTATTTTTAGTCAAAGATGCATATTAAAATCATTAGGGAAGATAAAAAATCATTTGTGATTATAATCACATTATTGTGTGATTGTTATTGTGAACAAATACTCCTGGGCCTACCGCCTACTGTGTAGTCAGAAGACTTAAGCTAACATGTATATTTTGAAAAATCTCCCCAATTGATTATAACTTTTTGAATAAAAATATAAAAATAAATAACAGAAAAAATGGATCTTTTGAAGAACACTGATTGGAGTTCTTCTTCATATCTTCAGCAGTACTGACAAAAACAACTAGATGCTTCTTAGGAGTTGTGAGAACCTTAACAAGAGAGTGCTTGTCATTCCTTTCTTTCTTCCTCCCTCCTCCCATCTTTGTTCTTTCCTTTCTTTGCCTCCTCTTCCTTCCAGTTAAACTGCATTTTTGTTTAGTATTCTAGTCCTCTTTAATTTCCCAAATTAAAGATCATTATTATTTTCATTGTATCTAGACATATTTTTAGTTTGATTAGATTTACCTACATATTTATCTTTTGTTTCCTCATTTTACATGCTTATGAATTAAATTCTGTCTAGGATCATTTTTCTTCTTACTGAAGATTATCTTTTAGTGTCCCATTAATGAAAATCTGCTGAGGGAGAAACTTTCATTTTTTAATCAAATAATTTCTTAATTTTGCTCTTAATATAGAAAGATAATTCTGGTGAGTATAAAATTATAGGTTGACAGTTATTTTCCCTTAGTATTTTGTAGATTCTTTGTCATAGTTTTCTGTTTTTTTGGTGATAATACTGCTTTGTATCTGATTACCTCCCTTTGTAAGTAAATCTGTCTTTTCTCTCTAGCCCATTTTAATGTCTTGCCAGCTTTTGGAGTTCTATAGTTTGGTCTAGTGTCTAAGTGGGCATATTTTTTGCTTATCTTGTTTACCATTTGATAGTCTTTTGCTTTATCATTTTAATGATTTCATCTTTTAAATATTTAATATTTTATACACATTTAACATTTTGTATTTGATATTTATATCTACTAGGAGATTCTATACTGTTGTTTTTTATTTTTGTTGACTTCAGTTATAGTAATTTATTTATTCATTTGCTTATCTGGCAATCTTTGATAATGAGTTCATATTTTGCTGATCTTAGTCTGTGGGAATTCTTTTTTTTCACTTTTCTTTTTGACTTTTATTTATATTGAGGAAGTATAGTTGATATACAATGTTGTGTTAGTTTCAAGTGTACAGCAAAGTGATTCAATTATACATATACACATACCTATCTTTTTTCAGATTCTTTTCCCATTTAGATTGTTACTGTGGGACTTCTAAATGTCAAATTTTGGGTTACTGTCCTCCAGAAATGATATTTAAAATTATAACAGCTTAATGGAGATATAACTCTCATATTATAAAACTAATCAATTTAAAATGTACAATTTAAGGATTTTTAGTATATTTGCCGGAGAAGGCAATGGCACCCGACTCCAGTACTCTTGCCTGGAAAATCCCATGGATGGAGGAGCCTGGTGGGCTACAGTCCATGGGGTTGCTAAGAGTTGGACACGACTGAGCAACTTCACTTTCCCTTTTCCCTTTTATGCACTGGAGAAGGAAATGGCAACCCACTCCAGTATTCTTGCCTGGAGAATCCCAGGGATGGTGGAGCCTGGTGGGCTGCTGTCTGTGGGGTTGCACAGAGTTGGACATGACTAAAGTGACTTAGCAGCAGCAGCAGCAGCAGCAGCAGCAGTATATTTGCACAATTGTGCATCCATTACCCCACCAAATTTTAGAACATTTTGATCACCCCACCAAAAAAACCCAAACCCATTAGCAGTCACTATCCATTTTTCTCAATATCCCACTCCCATCCCTAGGAACCAGTAACCTAAACACACATGTGCATACCTGGAAGTGACAGCTGGGAAAGGGCAGTCCTAAACTGTGTAGTGCTTTGTGCTAGACAAGTGTCTGTCATTAAAAGAGTCATAAGAGTTTTTCAGATGCTATCAGAATGATATTTACCTCACAATATTAAATTTTACTCCGTAAGAGAATTAATAAAGACATTCCTTTAGTGGAGACTAAGCATCCTCCAAGAAGAAAATAATCTGTGATATTAATAAAGTTCAACATCAGGGGTTATTTTCCAGTTACTCTAAAAATAAAGCAAAGGGTGTTCTTAATGAGTAATGGTACAGGACTCAATTCTGTGTTCCTGAAAGACCAAGCATCCCACTTACAGTCCATTACATCTTTTCATATACACTCAAGATCTGCATCTGAAATTACTTACTTGGCTTTCAACTTATTGAAAACTGACTTTCCCAATAGTTTTGTCACCATTAGGCCTGATTGTGGAAATCCAGGGAGAGGTGAAGAAAAGGAGTAATCACTGGTGACTAGGTCAGGGTGGACATAATTGTCCTGACTGGGTGGATTCCTTCTGTTACCTTGTTTAATCACAAGTAAATAATAATAAATTTCAACATTGAAATCAAACGCTGTATTTGAACGTCTCGATTCTTTCCTTTCATTGACTTTTGACCCATACAATTTAACAGACACTTGGCAGGTCCCCCAAAGTCCCCTATTATAGTCTGTGTGCACCCCCTCCCCTAGATTCAGCGGCTTTTCTTCCTCCTTGCTCCCTGCCATTCAATATGATTTGGCTTCCTGAAGCCCTTAATTGGATCTGCAGGGTGATCAGGCTAATGCTGCCTTCTGTAGGACTTTACATGAAACTACACCCTTTCTTGGTTTTGTCCCCTTTCTTCTGTGGCTTTCTTTCTCTGAGAGTTTCTACCTGAAAAAGCTTTCCTAATAAATCACTTGCATATGAAACCTCATCTTAGGGTCTGCTACTGGGGAACTTAAACTAAGTCCCATTTACTCTCTAAATATTTAAAAACAAACACAAAGAAAAGTAGCTTGCTTTACATGGAAACAAAGCCTTGGACAACTCAAAACATGAACTGGAAAAATATATTTGGAATACATGACAAAATAATAATTCTGATGATATGTAAAGAGTTCTGAAGCAAATCAATTCAAAACAACTCAAACCTAACATGGGAAAAGGACATGGACCAAAAATTATGACAAAAAATGATGCATGACCCAATTTCTCAAAATAAAATAATAATTATTAAATAACTAAATATAATTTTTACATTAGGTGGATTGGCAAAGACTCTAGCAAAATATAATAATACAGTGTTAGTTTGGGTCTGGGGAATAAGCACTAATTTTTGGAGGAAGCGTTAACTGGTACAATCTCTTTAGGAATTAACTTTATATATCGTATACTATAAAATGGACAAGAATTGCCTTTTTAACTCTGCTCTTTCTCATTTTTCTCTTTAAATCCTATAATAGCATTTGACACAGTCTGAATGATTGAACCCCTCAGTCTTCATGTGCTGAACTCCTGATGCCTGTTGGGATGATATTAGGATGTTGGGCCTTCAAGAGATGTTTAGATCATGAAGAATGGGTGCCTTAATCGAGGAGGCCCGAAGAGCTTGCAAGCCTCCTTCCACCATGTGAGGACACGGTGAGAAGACTGCAACCTGGAAAAAGACCCTCACCTGAGCATGCTGTCACCTTGATCTGAGGCCTCGCAGGCTGCAGAGCTGTGAGAAAAAGTTTGTGTTGTTCGTGAGCTACCCAGTCTGTGATATTTTCTTACAGCAGCTCAGACAGACTAACTCAGCATTTATCACTTTGAAATTATTTGTTTGGTTTTTGCTTATTGTCTGATTCCTTCACTCAAATGTAAACCACATAAAAACAGAACCTGAAGACTTCCCTAGAAGGCAGGTGGCTAGATCCCACCCTTGCTGTGGATACATGTATTTGCATGGCTGAGTCGCTTTGCTATGCACCTATTCACCTGAAACGATTACAACACTGCTTGTTAATCAGCTATACCCTAATACAAAATTAAAAGGAAAAAAAAAAAAAAGACTTCACGCTCCCAGTGCAGGGGGAACAGGGTGGTATGATCCCTACTCAGGAAACTAAGATGCTACATGAGGAAAAAAAACAAAACAAAATCTAGTCTACGTGGTATCCTTCATGTCTGCTCTTGGCAGGTAATAAATGCTCCACTTAAAATAGTTCAATCAATAAATCAAGTAGTCAACACGGTGTGGTTTGAGATGCCCTAGTCACTCCTTGATAGCCCTCTTCAATGTCTGAAATTCTTCCTTAGGCAATAAACGAAGACCCTGAGGGAGCCTGTTAAATTATTATTTCATGAAAATCTAAACAGAAGTAAATTAGCTAAGGAACCGGAGTAAGAGTGAAGTAAATAATTAAAACTGAGGGTGTGAACCAGGAAAGGTCAGAATCACACAGTATATTTTAACTGATTGCAAACAAGTAGATGTAGACATTGGAGGGAAGTTGGGGAGCCTCACTTGGGTTGTAGAGATTACAGAACCCAAATAAGACAAGAGACATCTCAAGACAGTACAGAGGAGAAACCAGAATCTAAACCTAAGCAGGTGGAGGACTACGGTGTCCATCAGAATGATCTAAACAGGGAAGTAGAAGTGAGGGCACAGAGGAAAGGTGAAGGTATCAGGACAGTTCAAGCAGAGAGAAGTAGCGGGTTAGAGCAAGAGTCTAGAGAGACCAGCAAAGCTGAGAGTAGAATGCATGGCAGGGTGTCTGGATGAGGTGGGAGACATTTAAAGTATCAGTCATTTTGGCAAAAATATGTGAAAAAAATGATAGAAACGCCTTCATTTTGCCACTTGGAGGACTATGGAAGGGTTTAAGGTGTGGTGTGTCCCTCCTTGTATGACCCTCTGTCATGGCCCGGCTGCTGCCAGGGCTACACTTGACTGCAGACCAACGCTCCAGGAGACAAGAGGGCTCTGGACACAGCCTGGGTTCAGCCAAGCCTGTTTTGGGACTTTGCTTCCAGTCATACTTCCCTGGGCACTTTCTTGAGTTTTCTTCCTCGGATTTAAAAATTTTATTCTAAATCTTTGAAGATAGCCAGAAATATCTCAGACATCAGTCAAGTCAGACTTTTGATGAAATAGATCTCTTAAACTGAAGAACCCACCGGGCCTCCTTGAAACTGGCTTATTTTCTTCTTCTGACATGCTGCATTAAGGCACTCCAGGACTTTGCAATGAAATAGAAACAGTCCTGAAATCTGAATCTCAGAGATTCAATGAAAATTTGCGCAGCCTGAGGTATAAAGAAGTTGAGTGACATCTGTAAAATAGGGACAATCCTTGTGCTTCCTTCATAGGGTTGATATTAGTATTAAATGTGTTGACACATGTAGAGTGTCTGAGAGAGAAGAAAGGAAGAGAGGAGGGGAAGAAAAAGAAAAGCTAAAATATTAGCACTCGTCAACTTGTCTCAGGATTGGGGCTGAGGTTAGGCTCAGACTAGTTCACTTTGTCCCTTTAGGTAAAGTGTTGGTCTCTTAGTTTAAAGGACTTCATATTCTAACTTCCTGGGTCCCAGGATGTGGAAAGTTAGTAAATATGAAAACAGCATTTCCATTTTCTGAATCAAGACTGAGTAAACCAACTTAAAACATAAGATGTAATTGTCACACTAACACTTCTAATCATTTGGAGTAAATGCACACACACACACACACAAATAGCTGAGTGAAAAAAATTAATAAAAGAACTAACTATTCTGTAAAAGCTACCTAAACCAAAAACAGGCAGATAATAGATTAGTGGCAAGAGAACTGCACTAGGGTCTAACTAAATGCATACCTTTGAAGATATTTAGACTGAGTTTTAATTTCTTTTTCAAGTGAGGTTAATTCTAATAGCCATATGATGGCTAAATATACAAACAGAAAGATGTCTATCATCTACGTACTTAGATAATTAAAATATTCAAGCTCCCATTCAGGAAAATGTCCCGTGTTTGTCTCGTATTTTCATTTCTATGATAGTGGCTAATATAATAGAGAGCATTGGGCAGAGCTTGAACATCAGGATTAGCTAGAACTGGGTTTTCTAGTTTTAGGATGGTGGGCAAGTTATTTAATCTTTTTCTAATGCTTATTTCTTCATTTGGGAAATGAGGATAATTCCTATATCAGGGTATTACTAAAATATTTAAATACCATAATTAACTGTTTACTGAAAGTCCTTAGATGATTTCATGATCAATTGTTGATTGTCTGATTTTTAGAGATTTGGTTGAAATTGCTTCCCTGTGAACACATTCTCTTTCATTTTGATGAAACTCTTGCTATTCTCCTGTTAACACTTAAAATTTAGTATTTCACACTTGACTGATGGCAGTTTAGGCCATCAATAAATACTACTTATATCTTGGGTTTTTACAAACTATTATATGTTAAGCATTAAAGTCAAGTAAGCCATAAAAATGAATAAAAACAATTTTCTTTGTCCAAACTAAAAACATTCATTAAGGAGCTAAAGCGTTAAATAGACACAACCTCTGCAGACCCACTGCCTTAGATTATGTTGACAAGTGAGCACATGCCTTTGCATTTTCTTTTCAAATCTTCAAAGTTATCTTATTATCCATCTATTCTGGCTTTTTGTTGTTGTTTTTGTTGCAAGAACAGTAGGTCTTATGAAGCTCTTATCCCCATCCCTCAGACTCACAGTTGGTCCATACCCCAATCTCATACTAGGTTCAAACTCTTCAAAAATTCTAATCCTACAGTAGAATGGTAGGCAGAACAGCCTACCATCCTAACGAATATTTCTGGGTATTTCCATGGCTGATTTCCCTGTCCTCTCAGAGTTCTGTCTCCCCCGTGCCTTCTCCCAGTTTGACCTCAAGGACACACCTATCCTGTCATAAACTGGCCAGATTCTTAGTCGTCTGTCACAATAGCTCCGTGTTCCTAATTCTCTGGTCTCAGGTGGGAATCACAGGGGACTCCTGCTTACCTCTCTTCTTGGTGAGGAGACAGACAGCACTGACTGCTGTGCTCATCCACAAGGGTAAATGTGCTCAGTTTTTTATGGAATAGTGGAGAGTGGCAGAGATGACAGGGACTATTCATGCACCTTTGTAATGCCACTAGCAGGCTTTTCTTTTTGGTAGCACTGTCATGTGTTTTGGTATATATGTGACATTGTAGGTATATTATTCATTTTGATAACAGCAATAATAAGGGTTATTAATGATTACTCTTATTGTGTAGATGTAAGAAACCTGCTAACGGCTAAAGTAGGTTTGACACTAAGAAATACTCCTGTTAACTATTGCTTCTTTGGCTTTTGGTAACTACTCTTCCTTCTCTTTTGTGAAATAGAAGCCTTTTTGGCCATACTAATATTTAAAAACCTAACGTTGTAAAAAGATCTGGAATCTATACTAATAATTTGTTCTGCTACTATTTGTTTTAAAATGTGACTTTCTTATATGCCTCTTGCCTGTTCCATAATCCATTTTAAAAGACTGAAAAGAAGTCATATTTGACAGGTCAGAGAAACATTCCAGTCATACTTAGTAAACTTTTCCACTGGTTGCAAAGAGGCAAACAAATAAAAAAGAGAGGAAGGCAAATTAATGCAACATACAGCACACACGAAGGCTTGAGTTAGTCTGATGTGCTGATAAAGCACACGGAGACCTCAGAATCCATGGAGACCTCATGCAGGCTCCCTTTCAGGGCACACAGTGCAGTGGTAAACTGAGGCACAGTGCCACCATTAGATCTGGCTTCTCTGTACTATGATTGTGCTTAGTATTTCATTTCCACAAGGACAACTGCCTATGGGTCACACATTTACATTAAAAACTTGGGGGGAGAGGGGAGGGGTTTCCTCGGCAAGTGTTTAATGTCAGCAGGTCTGTGAATCATTAAATGGTCTTTGGGTTTCCATTTCTTTTATGTTCTTCTTTCCTTTCATATAGAAGAGGGTGTAGACATGACATGATTTTATTAATAATGACAACAGGAACAGCTTCCATTTATTTGGTATGTACTATGTGTCTGGTGTAATAGTGGAAAAGGAAATTTATCCTCATAGGTTCTGTAACTGGGGCCTGCGAATTCAACTGGCAAAAATCCAGATTAACAGGAGAAAAGCATACAAACTTTATTGAATATTTTTACATGCACATGGAAGCTTCCATAGCAAAAAGGGAGACCCAAAGGAGAAGTTAGGATCAAGAGTTTACAGATCTTTTCAACAGAGAATGATAAATTATGAAGGAGTAACAAAGACAAAGAGAAGGAACTTTGATGAGCAGTAAATTGTGACAAGGAAATATCTGAGGGAAACTACTGGAAGATAAGGGTCATTTTCATAGGTTTGTGCCAATCCATTTTGGCATCAACTACCTTCCTCTGGTTATATGATGTTCTCTGCTTCCTGGTATAGAGTACACTTTTCACATGGGAAATCTTCAGGAAGAAAGGGGAAGGTTGGAGAAACTGTCTGTATTTGCTGTTGCTGTATCACCTTCAGCTCAAAATAATCACAATAATATGGGAAGGTGGCACATTTGGGGTGGCATGCTCTGAACCCTTCACGGGCTTTGTGTTAAGTGGTCAGTGCACTTTACCTAATGAAAATTTCACAACAGACCTGTGAGAGTGCTGCTATCAATACCCACATTTTTTTAGTTGGAAAAAAAAATTAAAGACAAGAAAAACTAAAGTATAGTGAAGTTAAATAGTTTGGGCAAAGTCACATTGCTCCCAAGTTGAGAAGCCAGATTCCAGGCCTGCTGGTCCTCACATAGAAAACTAAGTTGCTTAGTCCAGTAGTTTATTCATTTACAGACATGAAAGAGCCCTGAGACAGCTCAGAATTCTGTTGTGGTTGCTGAAGAGGTTAAAGAGAATTAATAACTTCCCCAAGACCACAAAATTAGAAAACAGCTGCACTGTGGATGCAGTATCCAGGTGTGTCAGAGTGAAAGCTTTTGAGTATCAAAGTGGTTTGATCCATTCCACAGTAAAAAATACATCTTACACTGTGACCCTGTGCACACGTGTATAATATATATAGCAAAGGTTTGTAAATTCATACTCATGCTTACTGTATGGGGGTGTAGTACCTTCTGTGTTTCCTATTCTGTCCCATTGTATTCTATCTTATTGTATTCCACTCTATTATTGTCTATTTCACTTATTTTCTCTAAATGCTCATTCCAACCAATTAAATCAATTCTTAGGTCCAGTGACAGTTTGTGACCTACAATATGGAGGGAAAATGTTAGGGATAAGCCTACTCAACATCACTTTCTTAGATAATCATGTTCACAGTTACCCTGCATTTGTGCCTAAAATGCACAGACTACTTAGGTGATTTAGTTTCTGCTCTGAAATGCTCTCTGTGCATAGATATTGACCAAGGACGATCTCAGAGAAGAGATTAGCTGTGCTCTCTTGTGAAAGTGCTGACTGAGCTCTCCTATTTCCTTCAACTGGTGCCCTGTGATCTTTGTTGAGGCAAAGATCAGTCTTACAGTCATCAGGCAATGCAGTCTCATAATCTATAGATGGAGAGAAAAAGGAAATTGTTAATGCAGCTTGTACTGAATTTCTACATTTGAAGTGAATTTTGCTAGGTATGACTCTTCCCTTTTCACTGACTATATTCTTTAAATGAGGCTTAGATTACTGTTATTACCCTCAAAATTCTCTGTATTGTCTAGCTATGTTAGTAGCCACGATAAACATTACTTTATTGTTTTTGGATTGTGCTTGCTGCTGTGCTTGGTCGTTCACTCTTGCAACCCCATGGACTGTTGCCCTCTAGGCTCCTTGTCCATGGGGATTCTCCAGGCAAGAATACTGGAGTGGGTTGCCATGCTCTCCTCCAAGGGATCTTCCCAACCCAGGGATGGAACCCAGGTCTCCCGCATTGCACGCAGATTCTTTACTGTCTGAGCCACCTGGGAAGCCCTAGTTCTTGGACTAGGAATTCACAGTTCCTAACTTTTCCTAGAGATATCCATAATCTAACTACACATATTGGCTTTTATGGGCTCCTATAAGTCAAAAACAATTCTCTCTACACTTGTTATAGCTATCTTTCTTATAGTTTGGGGCCAAATGCAATAAACCACAATAAGCAAGATTTAATAATATAGGTAAGAGAGGGGAAATAACACTACACTTAAAATACACAGAGCTTCTTGTGAAGAACACTTCATAGGTATCATCATCGCAGCATCCCTGGAAGTTAGGCTAACCTAGGTGTTACTAATATATTTTTATTTAAAGAGTTGAGTAATACCTAAAGGTTAAATCATTTGAGCTATCCAATCACTGGATAATAAAGTTAAGTGAAAGTATGAGAGTGTTAGCTGTGTCCAAGACTTTTGGGACCCCATGAACTGTAGCCCACCAGATTCCCCCGTCCATGGGATTTCTTAGGCAAGAATACTGGAGTGGGTTGCCACATTCTTCTCCAGGGGATCTTCCCAACCCAGGGATCAAACCTAGGTCCCCTGCATTGCAGGCAGAATCTTTACCATCTGAGCCTGGAAATAAATGCTTAACCCTTTTCTGGACATAAATTCTGTCATCCCCAAAGTCACCAGCTTTCAGGTCCCATTGGCGAATGGAGGACTCAGTTAAGACAGAAAGAAAAAAGTTAAAAGTAAATGTAAGTAGAGAGAAAAAATGTCTCCTTGTAAAGGAAAGCACCAGTAAATGTTCCCACTGCTGCTGCGTGTGCCCTATTCTAATCTTGGATTATATCATATCATTAGGTAGAAGGTGGCAGTTCAAGAGAATTCTAAGGGAATAAGATTAAAGTCCCTGCTAGGGAATTCCCTGGCAGTCCAGTGGTTAGAACTTGGCCTTTTCATTGCTCAGCCCTGGGGTTTGATCCCTGGTGGGGGAACTAGGTCCTGCAAGCTCTGGTATGTGGCCAAAAGAAAAAGAAAATAATCTCTGCTAACTGTAACCTCTAAGATACATTTTACTTTCCGCGTAACAAGGTAAGGTAAAACATAGCTATTGTTACTTAAGAATGATAATTGTCACACCCTCAACTCTTTATTTTGTTAACGTTTAAGATATGATAACTTGAGTTTTATACAATAGATAATGGGTTTGGGAGAATGATAGAAGATTAAAAGTAATTTAGTGACACTCAGGATAAGCAAAAAGTAATTAGTTGAAAGGATTAGCAGATAGATTAACTCACTCACACACTCAGTTAAAAACTTAAGGGCCAAGCACAGTACTGGGAATTGGAACATAATAGTGAGTTTACAGTCTAGTAGAGGAGGCAGGCCTGAATATTCATTGGAAGGACTGATGCCGAAGCTGAAATTTCAACACTTTGGCCACCTAATTCAAAGAATTGACTCCAAGACCCTGATGCTGGGAAAGATTGAAGGCAGGAGGAGAAGGGGACGACAGAGGGTGAGATGGTTAGATGGCATCACCAATTTGATGGACATGAGATTGAGCAAGCTCTGGGAGTTGGTGACGGACAGGGAGGCCTGGCGTGCTGCAGTCCATGGAGTCTCAAAGAGTCAGGCACGACTGAATGACTAAACTGACTGAGGGAGGCAAACATTTCAAATTTGAACACAAACTGTGACTGGTGCTGAGAAAAAAGTACAATTTTTCTGATCATGTTGATAGATTTAAAATAATCTTGATGGCAATCAGAGATTAACACTTCAATGGTTGCTTCAGTCATGTCCCACTCTTTGCTACCCCATGAACTGGAGCCCCCCAGGCTCCTCAGTCCATGTGGTTTTCCAGGCAAGAATATTGGAGTGGGTTGCTATGCCTTTCTCCAGGGGATCTTCCTGACCCAGGGATTGAACCTGTGTCTCCTGTAGTGCCTGCATTTCAGGCAGATTCTTGACTACTGAGCCACCAGGGAAGCTCTAATAATCATATCTATTGGTATTTGGAAAGGCTGCACAGTAGGAACAGACATGGAGAGATATAGTTTTAGGCTCAGAATAGAGATTTTTAAAATCTAAGAAAGATTAACATGAGAGGTACATAAGAGGATCTTATTGGAATAAGACATATAGAATTCTCATATGTAATTAATCCTGTCCATGAGAACCTGTAACTCCCCAAACTTCTCCTTCAAAGGAATAGGAACTTTCATGGGTAATGAAAATTTTGACTTTTATTTTTGTTTACAACCTGGCTGAAAAGCAGGCCTAGACTGGATTACCACACATTCCTACTGGGAAGACTGGTTGCTTGAGACTTTAGCCATAGTTTTGCTTTCACAAAATAGGCACTAAAAAAAAATTATTCATTTATATGGCAGTGCTGTTGTAGTTGCTGCGTGTGGGATCTAGCTCCCTGACCGGGGATTGAACTTGGGACCCCTGCATTGGGAGTATGGAGTCTTAGCCACAGGATCAACAAAGTCCCCAAAATATGCATTCTTAAGGCAGACTGCAGAACATGGCTTTCTAGGGGGATAAATATTAAGTCGCTTAAAACTTGACAACATTTTTGAACCAGTCTTCTATCCTAGGAAAAAAATCAGTCTGCACCCTGAGTGCTCCATGTAGAAGTATCTCTACAGGCTCCAGATGTCTTAAACAGATAAGAAGAAAACATCTGTTTGTCGCTTTGTCTTTTGAAGCTGAGCCCATCTGTTGTTTAATGGTATTTATCTTCACCTTTAGTAAATGTGCTCAGGTATATTTAATGCCTTTGGGTCCTTGTTGTCTTTGGACAAAGGAAATTTATGAATACACAGGTGTTTTCTGTTTGTGTTAGACTACAGTGACCATTTGGACCTCTGATATAATCTCATATGTAGAAGATATAGTAACCAGGACTTTGACAATTCAGAGAAATAAAAACTGAATGTCATCTGACTGGTCAAGGGAAGAGAAACAACTCTTATGGCTAATAGGAGACCAAGTGCAAACTCAGCTCATGTTACAGCTGTTTTACTGTTGTGAATTTCATTGTGCAAAGCACTTGTAATGATGGAGGTATTCATTATTTTTCTTAAACTTGAATTTGACTGGTACTGTCCAGGAGGTGGAACTATTCCTTGCTACCCTTTTCAGTTCTTGTGTCTGTACTGATAATAAAATTTATACAAGACACATTAACAGGAGAAAATTTCATGTGCATGAGAGATCATAAAATGATGCTCGGAGAGTGATATGAAGTAGGCAGCTTTTCTATCTTTTTATGTAAAGAAACAATACATTTGTGAACATTTGACAAGACAAAGAGGCTTAGGTTTGAGGCCTTAATAAATAAGGAAATTAAGCAAAGTTTAGGCTTGGGTAGTAAAGTATTAAAGAAGGAACAGGGTTTGTGTATATGGGCTTCTCAGCCCTGAAATGAATTATCTCTGGTAATAAGGATGTCTCTATTAGCATCCTGTTACTGGGAGGGTACTCTTCACAAGGAGATTTATTTCCTGTATTCAGGGAGACAAAGAAGGATCAAAGTGTTCATATATGCGCTGCTTTTCGAGTAACTTTAATCAGAAATAATCAATATGCAGCTTTGGCATCTTTGGGGGCGGGCTGTGTGCCCTGAACTCCAACATGCTAAGCCCCCTTTGCCCATCAGTACCAGGCAGCTGAGCCGCTGGAGCCACAGAAGAACCAGCCTTGGTCCCAGATTTATGTGATGGAATGTTGGTGGGATGATTGCAAGTCAGGTGTCACGGCGCTCAGCCTGGGATCTGACAGGAGCACCACTTGGGGAAGCTACTGGATTTCTAGTTAGCCTCTAGGATTTAGAGACTCTTCATGCTTTATTCCACTGTTCAATTACTTCATTTCAGTCATATCTGGGTGTGTCAGGAAGTCATGCTTGGCTACAGAAGACATTACTTGTCTTCTGAGTATGAACTGTAGCCCACCAGGCTCCTCTGTCCATAGGGTCCTCTAATACCTGTTGAATTCTGGCTTACGGATGCCATACTTTCTTTCTTTTTTTTTTTATGTTTGAGCATCTTCATTTTAAAGTATCACTACAAACCATGATTTTGAGTTTACTGAAATTTCAGATACATCAAAGTCATTTATTTCATTAACTGATTAACTCACTCTGCAGCTACAAATGGGGCTGACAAAGATTCTCCACTGGACCCTACATGTCAGGCTTGCTGAGGTCTCTTTTCACCATCGCCTCAAACCCTGGGCTTCTGTGGCCTTCCTCATAGAGTCCAATTCTAGCAGGAACCCTCTGAAGGCAGTTTATCATGAATCCCCCATCCTCCTTCTCTGATCCCCTGGACGTGTAGCAGCTTCCTCATCTGCCACCATCCCCCACGTGACCTCTGACCACCTGGCCTGCATTCAGCAAGAATCCTGTCGGGTGACTTTAGCCAGACTCTCCCCTCACCCCTGTTTCCGTTAGTAATTTTGTACCCACTGACCACCCTCAGCCCTCTGTTTCTCGGTTATAAATTCCCAGATTCCTTGCTGTATTCAGAAATTGGGCCCAGTTGTATACTGAGGTTTCTTTTCCCTACTGCAGTAATTTGTCTTCACAAAATTTGTTTTCACTGCTTTAATTGCTGTCTCGTTCTGGTTTTTGTTTGATAGTTCTGAGGCTTCTGGATGATACATTTTGGTTCTTGTTTGAAAATCTTCATTTTAAAGTGTCACTATAAGCCATGATTTTGAGTTTACTGGGATTCAAAGTATGTTGAGTTCATTCCTTTAATAACTAACTCCTGTGTGTATCTATTGAGTATCAACTAAATGGCTTAGAAAGTTGACAATAACCTAATCCTACAGTTAAAGGTATATTATGTACATCTTTCATAATACCTCTAGGGTGTACAAAGATATTTTGGACACAGAAAATCCTTAATAGGCACATTCACATACTTTCCAAAGGAACTGTTGTCCAAGAATAAGATGAATTGCTTTCTTATTTTCAGTTAAACACTATCAGTATTGACCCTGTCATGCATTTTCAATAGGTGAATATTTATACCTTTTACAATATATCAATATAAGCTGTTTAAGGTTTCAATATTTAGAATTCATGTTTAATTATACTGTGGTTTCCTAGCTTCTTAATTATATTACTTTCTGATTATGCCATGGCTCAACAGGGCAAGCTTTTATTGCATTAAATGAGCATGTATAAATTACATCTCTTTGTTCCACTACAGCAATTAAATAAAATTAGATTTGGGGGACTTCTCTTGAGGAACTGTGTTATTTATTTGACTCTTCTTTTTCTCTTCTTCCCTCTCCAGTCCCACCTTATGGAATGAAGCAGAACTCAGAAAATTATTTTCCTATGGCTAACAAATATCAAACATGGCTTTCTTCATCATTTTGAAAATATTCAGTCTATTTTTAAATTTTGTAGTGAAAGATTACTTTTACACTGAATGCTATATTTCCTTGAAACCAGTGTCTTAAAGTTGATTCTTCATCTATATTACACTGCAGAAATCTGTCATTACATCACAAAATGTTTAACCATCAAAACAACTGCCATAAGAGTTTGTTCTATCATTGGATTCTTAAACTCACTTCAAATGCCAATGAAACATTTATAGCATTCTTATATTAACTTATCATCCAGGCTAATTCTTTCTATTAGGAAGGCACTTGAATTTGCTGGAATTCAAACACACATGTTGAAATACACATAGCCACCCACACATACAAAATTCCCCTTTCCCCCATCACACAATAACATCTCAAAAAATTAAGTCTTTATTTAACTGACTGGGCAAAGAGCTATCTTTTCTCATCCAGCAGGTTAAATACTGTAGAACTATTAGATTATCTGGAACTGTTTCTGACCTAAAGACTTTTTAGAAGAAAACTTAAATTTTGCTTCAAAAGTAAGTAGTCTTTTCAAATTTCTGCTGCGTAGCCTGATAGGGAACATGAAGTATGGCTTTCTGTGAAAAAAAAAAATTAAAAGTTCTATAATGTGCTGTGTTTTTAAAGCTACGTCTTTGACTTTAGGAGGAAAATTTTTCTGCATTTACTTGTGCTTTGTAGGGAATACACAGATTAAGGATTAGCAATATTTTTTAGTCTTGAGGATCTCCAACCTGTGCAAAATTTATCTGGGGGAGGAACTGACAAAGTTGAGACAAAGTGGAAGGAACCAATAATAAGGAATACTGATGATGATAGTTATAATAATGATAGGAATGGGGAGGGAAAAGGAGTTGAGGGAATGCCACCAAAATTCTACTAACTTCTCTTGTTGAACCAAGTTTATCACCTTATCTATTTCTGGCCAAGTTACATTATAAAATATCATAGCTTAATGTGAAATTTTCTAGGAAAAATGTCTTGCTTGAAAGCACATTTCTTTCCTGAAGACATAAATTTCTACTTTAAGAGAAGAAACTGCTTTGGGGATTTTTCTGCTTTGAGAATATTACACTGGTCTCTTGTTTCAGAAGTTCACTCAATTCAGTTTGGATTCACTGTAACGTGTTTCTGGAGGTGGAAGTCAGCCTCTGGGTTGAAGTGATAAACTAAACAGTTCAGAAAGGGTACATGACTTTCCCATATGATTAGTGCATAAGTGCTATGAGGGCAATACATCTGGGAACTGCTGCTTCACTTGAAATTATGCTTTTTATTTTTCATGTTAAAGAATCGTTCCCAAAGTTTTTATGAATATGATTTTTACATATATAAAATATCCTTCAGTATCATGAGGCTAGAGGCTGTTTGCTGGGTATTGTAACAGTGCCTTTATCATGCTTGCTTGATCTGGGGACTGTGAAGTAAGGGACACTGAGGAAGTGCTAAGGAAAGAAGACATAAAAGGAAACTCATAGACAATAAAGGAGATTTTATCTCGGCACCGTTTCCCCATTGCCAGTGATAAGAATGTCATCTTTCTGGTACCAAAGAGGGCATCTTTCTTATGGAAAATTTTGTGTCCTGCTTTTAGGTAGAAATAGGGAGATCAGAAAGTCTTTCCTATACTTGCTGTTTCTCAAGTATCTTCAGCTCAAAATCATCAGTAGGCTGAAGGGGCATATTTGAAGATGACACATCTTCATCTCCTTCAATTCGAACATACACAGAAGTAGAAAAAATTGACCTTCATATCCTCATCATCAGTTTCTACAATTGTTAATCCATGGCCAATCTTTTTCCACCTAAACTCAAATCTTCTCCTTCCCACCTAGTCACCCTTCCCCAACCCAAATTATTTTGTAGCAGATCTGAACAGGGCATAAAATGACATCTAAAAAATAGCTTAAAAATATTTCAGATATCTAAGATATTTTACTTTTTATAGGAAATTCCACTACCATTATCTTTATCAAGTTTGTTACTATTTTTCTAACAGACAGAGAATTATGGGGATAAAGACACTGAGTGACTGTCTTTTTGATTCAGTCTGATCCCTTCTAACTGTTCAAGCCAGAAACCAAGGAGTCTCAAGTTACCAGCTTCCTTAATCTTCCAAATGCAATTGGTGACCAATGGCTGTTAAGTCTTGTTCTTTTCCCATCCCTATCACTCTTCTTCTTTTTTAATGTAAAATTTAAAAGACTTTTTTTTGATGGGGGCCATTTTAAAAATGTTTATTGAATTTGTTACCATATTGCTTCTGCTTTATGTTTTGGCCATGAGGCATGTGGGATTTTAGCTCCCTGACTAGGGATTGAACCCTCACCTCCTGCATTGAAGTGCGGAGTCTTAACCACTGGACCACCAGGGAAATGCCCCTATCACTCTTCTACTCTCTAACTTAGTTCTACTCCTTTTGTCTTGCTTCTCTCTAGTCGGGTATAGCATGGTTATAATAATTGTTGTGAAACAAATCTGATTATGTCACTACCCTAACAAAATACTATTTTGGAGCAAAGATCCCTGACAGACAACCCAAAGCTCTGTTAGCTGATATATTTTACCCCCTCTCCACAATGTTTGAACACTACCAGCATTTATACAGACAGACATTTGTCCTTATGTAAAATTATTTCCACATTTAAAATTTTTTCATATTAAAACTTGAAGGATTTGGCACCATTCCAAACAACGCAAGCCAAATAGCAGATGTTCATTTAGAACAGGATATGACCTTTGACCTTGGCAATGGTTCCACACATCTTGCGTTTTCACTTATTCTGTCACTTGCCTAAAGGCTACAATCAGAAACCCTTGGTATGATATCTGAGCCTCCTCATTGCCAACATTATCTTTCTCAGGTCCTCAAATTTCTCCCTACTGGATTACTGAATATATGGCTCCAAACACTACTCCTCTGTGTCTAATCCCTGCTTCCATTTCCAGCCCCACTCCTACTTGGGTTTGTCCAGCTGGAGCATTCTTCACTGGGTGGAGCCATAGCTCACCTACCCAGAGGTCTTTGGTATCTGCCTCTCATGGTCCTTTAGACACATCCTAAAGCACTATTGTGCTCTTCATATCTGGCCATCAATTTCTGCATTTGTAATACCTGTCAGCAAGTGTGTGCTATCATCTTTCTCTTCATCTCATCTTCCTTCTTTTTCTTTTCCTCTTCCCTCTCCTTCCCCTTACCCCTCTTCTTCTTTGTTACTACTGCTTGCCACAGTACCTGGCATATTATGGGGGTTCAGTGAATGTGGCATGCATGATTGGCTGATTTTATTATTATCTTTAGATAATAAGGCCCCAAGTATATTGAGAGGTATTTGGGACAATTAAAACTTCAGCCAGCCCAAATGTACCTTTGCTACTCATATTGCTCTGGGATTATGCAGGTTCTTCTAACTGGGCCTCAGAAATGAATGTTGAGAATCCCTAAGATTCTGCTAACAGTTTAGGTGGGATTCATTTAAGTCTTTGACTACAAATCTATGATCTGTGATTTGGGGATCTTGCCTTTGTACTTTAGACCTAAAGCTGTTTCTCTCTGCCTCCTTTCTTTCCTCTCACTTATATATTAACACCCCAGTCTCTCAACTATCTGTCTATTTGCCCAGAGATATTAAATTTCTCTAGAACTCTTCTCACCTCTGGGACTCAAACCTGCATTTAAGTTCAAGTGAGTCTTCCTGGCCTCATGTGCTTTGGATTCTGATCATTACCTTGGCTCACACAGATAGCAGTTGTCTTGCTTTGTGTGAAACAGTGACATTTGAGGAGGTTATATTGACAATCATCAGATGCCCCAAAGGAGGAAGGAATTCTCCTTTTCCCCTTAAACTCTGAAGACTTCAAGAAGGTTTTATTCCACAGAATGAGTCTGAAACATGCAGGTTCTGGCTCTGTCACTGGTTTGTTGTTTTTAGGTCAGTTTGGGTAAATGAGTTACTTCATGATACATATAAATATACTAATTTTTCTCTTGAAACCAGTTTGAGAAAACAGATTTGTAGCAACTACAATCCGTTCTTCACGTTTGGTGATTAGAATGAGATTCCCAGGGCTACTGTAATGAATTGCCAAGGACTTGGTGGCTTACAGCAATAGAAATTTATTGTCTCACTGTTCTGAAGGAGAGCAGTTCTAAATCAAGGTATCAGAGGGCCATTTTCCCTCTCAGAACTCCAGAAAATAGCCTTTCCTTGGTTTTGCTTAGCTTCTGTTGGCTCCTGGAAATCCTTGGCATTCCTTAGTCCATAACTGCATTATTTCAGTCTCCATAGTCACACAGCCTTCTTCCCTACATCTCTCTATCTTTGTGTCCTCTCTTCTTCTTATTTAAGTATCAGTTACTGGATTTAGGTCCAACTCTAAATCCAAGATGATATCATATTAATATCCTTAACTATTTTTATTTGCAAAGACTCTATTTCCTAGTAAGATCACATTCTGAGGTTTGAGGCAGAAGTGTAAATGGGCTGGGGGAGAGGCATGGTAAACCAGTAGAGTACCCAGCCTTCTTTAAATGTCAACAACTTTATTACTTTTTAAATTTTAGATTCACAATTTTCAAGGATAGAAGTGTCTATTCTTTTTTTTCTTTTCATTCATTTTTTTTTTTTAACAATCTGCTCTCTTTCATTATTTCTTCATAGTTCAGTTCAGTTGCTCAGTCGTGTCTGACTCTTTGCAACCCCATAAAACACAGTACAGCAGGCCTCCCTGTCCATCACCATCTCCTGGAGTCTACCCAAACCCATGTCCATTGAGTTGGTGATGCCATCCAACCATCTCATCCTCTGTCGTCCCCTTCTCATCCTGCCCTCAATCTTTCCCAGCATCAAGTGGCCAAAGTATTGGAGTTTTAGCTTCAGCATCAGTCCTACCCATGAACACCCAGGACTGATCTCCTTTAGGATGGACTGGTTGGATCTCCTTGCAGTCCAAGGGACTCTCAAGAGTCTTCTCCAACACCACAGTTCAAAAGCATCAATTCTTCGGCACTCAGCTTTCTTTAGAGTCCAACTCTCACATCCATACATGACCACTGGAAAAACAATAGCCTTGACTACCTTTGTTGGCAAAGTAACGTCTCTGCTTTTTAATATGCTGTCTAGGTTGGTCATAACTTTCCTTCCAAAGGCAGACACAAATGTCCATTCTTTTTTGAAGATTTCTGTGGGTAGAATTCTTCCTAATAGGCTCATTCTGTCCCATGTTTTCCTTATATAAAATGACCATGTGGAAATTAGGTTTGAATGTTAATTATTTCAATAAGCTTAACTTACTCCTTCACTGAGATATAGGGACATCTAATCCTTTCTTTAGTCCATGTATTTGTTTTGCTAGCTACCCTTCAGGCATTTGTGTTGGTAGTCAGTAGTTGAAAAGAATTAGTTTTTCCTCCACCATTATTTTAGGTGAAGGTTATCTAGGTTTTAAATAAGGAAGTTTAGAAGGGCTTAAACTGTGAAAATCTTTAGGTCCTTTACATGTTCTAAACATTAAGGGGAAAAAATCCATTATTTTCAAAGAATGAGACTATAACAATTCCTAGGATTTTATTTTATTCTGTTTGTGATGTCCTCTTTAGAGTAATTCCTTTTATAACAATGGGGATAATTGCATAATTTGCTATGGTAAGGTCACATGTTTGTGCGAAAAAATGGTACAATTCTCATTGTACCTTTATATAGCAGTATGCTACTAATCTAATTAAAACAGACATTCTAGTTTCCTCCTAGAAATGTAGCATATTTAAATATTCCTTCTTATAGGTAATTTTTGCAGATACCAAGTGTTAAATAACACATAGCTTAATCTCTTATCCTTGACTCAGACTATTTTATTTTACCACAAAATGTACCCTAACATTTCATATTGTGACAATAAGAATGACACTACAATCTCAATTATCAAAGGCTATAAAAGAGTAAAGATCATATGTTGCTTTTATTAAGCAAGACCAGAACCAATCCTTTCAGTGGAAGATATAATCTCATAAGATATTTTATCAACTGTAAACATGATTGGACATTACTTTGACATACAGTAGAGTGAGCTTTCCTGGTGGCTCAGATGGTAAAGTGTCTGCGCGGCAGACCTGGGTTTGATCCCTTTGTCAGGAAGATCCCCTGGAGAAGGAAATGGCAACTCACTCCAGTACTCTTGCCTGGAAAATCCCATGGATGGAGGAGCATGGTAGGCTGCAGTCCACGGGATCACAAAGAGCTAGACATGACTGAAGGACTTCACTTTCACTTTCTCTGACATATGATGGAGCATCATTCTAAATAGCACTTCAACTTACCCTCAGTGGGAGGTTTTGTTTGATTTAATAGTTTCAAGCAAACTTTAGAGTTATTACCTCTGGCAGAAGTGATTTTTGCCTCCTCCTCCCTTATAAAGCAAAATATATATATGTATGTATAAAGCCTCAAAACTCTCTGAGAGGTTGTTTTCACTTTTTTTGGCAGACCACTATAAAGTGGTCTTTCAGGAAATAACAAACAAGCTTAAGAGGTTCAACTTGGACTTTATTTTTACTTAACAGTCTTTTGCTAAGGCATTGCTTGATACAACATTCTTCACAATTAGGAAAGCACAAGGAAAAATAGCTTCATTTACTTCTCTGCAGATTCAGTAATGATTGGAAAGATGAGAAAACTGTTAGCTATTATAGGTTTTGTATCATTCATAAGAGAAAATAATTTTATGGATTCAAACACAGGAGTCCTCCATTTTCAAACATTGAATTAAACTCCCTGCACTTGAAGTTTAGAACTTGGTAAAGCTTATAGTCTCTTATGCAGAAATGAGTATAACAATATATTCTACATTTCTTGTTTTCTTTTTTCAGTTACAGATGAAGCAACTTGCAAAGCATTGCTAAAACAAGAAGCAAGAAGAATAATATTTAAATACATATCATCATTATACATTTTTATCCGTCAAAGTGGCTTCATTCCACACTTTGTCTTCTGTGTTTATATCTTACATTAAATATTAGATAAACCAAAGTGTGTAGGAGAAAAAAAAGTGCTTTTCAAATCATTACTCTTTGCAGTGGAAATGCTAAGGCAGCAGTATACCTCTTTTAGGAAATTTATTGGGACCAATGGAGCACCCCAGGCAGTGTTCACCTTCCTTCTGGTTCCATGTTGTTTGGCTCTGGACTTTAGAGCACCCCCTCTTGTTCCAAATATTCCTTTCCTGTTGGCCTGGAATGCCCCAACTGACCGTTGTGGTAAAATATTTGACATGCCTCCAGATCTGAGCTTCTTCTCCTTAGTAGGAAACCCCCAAAAAGATGCTACAGGACAACTTATTACATTATTTTATGCTGATAGGCTTGGCTACTATCCTCACATAGATGAAAAAACAGGTGTCTGTAAGAATGGTGGAATCCCTCAGATGGGTTCCTTAGAAAACCATTTGGACAAAGTTAAAGAAGACATTGCCTATTACATGCCAATCAACAACGTGGGCTTGGCAGTCATTGACTGGGAAAGCTGGAGGCCTACCTGGGCAAGAAACTGGAAACCTAAACATGTTTACAAGGATGAGTCTATTGACTTGGTTCTGCAGCAAAGTATACAACTTTCTTTCGAAGAGGCTACCAACATAGCGAAAGAGAATTTTGAAAAGGCAGCAAAGAGCTTCATGCAAGAGACTTTAAAATTGGGAAAGTTACTTCGGCCAAACCGCTTATGGGGTTATTATCTTTTTCCTGATTGTTACAATCATCGTTATAACCAATCTAATTACAATGGAAGTTGCTTTGGTATAGAGAAAAGAAGAAACGATGCTCTGGACTGGTTGTGGAAGGAAAGCACTGCCCTTTACCCCTCTGTTTATTTGAATACCAAGCTAAAATCTAATCCAAAAGCTGCCCTCTTTGTTCGTGGTCGTGTTCGGGAAGCCATTCGGATGTCTAAAGTTGCCAGTGTTAAAAGTCCACTTCCGGTTTTTGTATATGTCCGTCCAGTTTTTACCGATATGTCTTCGGAATTCCTTTCTCAGGTAAGAAAATCAAGGAGAGAAGGCTATGGAATATTGTCCGCATTTAGTGGCATTTAGTTGAATTGAACATCATTTTTGAAAGGAGTGAAGTTTGGTTTTAATAATCTTTAAGCTTCCCTGGTGGCTCGGACAGTAAAGAATCTGCCCGCAATGCGGGAGACTCAGGTTTGACCCTGGGTCGGGAAGGTCCCCTGGAGAAGGGAACGGCGATCCGCTTAAGTATTCTTGCCTGGAGAATCCCACGGACTGTAGCCTGCCAGACTCCTCTGTCCATGAGGTCTCCAAGAGGGAGACACAACTGAGCCATTAACACTTTCACTCTCACTTTTCAACCTTTAGGAATATGCACTCAGGTAGTTCTGCCTCATTATATGGATGTAAAATAAATAAGACTGTATTTCATTTTAATGTAATCATATAATGTCCTAGCAACCACGGAGGATTTCATAATATAGACAATGTATTAATTAAGTTCTTTTTATTTATTTTTTTTCTTTTACAGACCTGCTCTCTTGTCAATAGAAGTGATTAAAATAATAGCAGAAAATCTGAATTTTTGTTATAGTAGGGCAGTGGTGGCTTAAAAGATAGGAATGAATGGTGGAGAAATAATTACATAATTTTTGCTGGGTCAGCATTCTTGGCTTTGATATTACTGTCCAATGTATAACCCTTCATTTTGTTCTTCCCTGTTAACTCTTCACCTTTGCCAGGATGACCTTGTGAATACGATTGGTGAGAGCACTGCTCTGGGTGCTTCTGGAGTTATAATGTGGGGAAGCTCCAACTTAAGCCGAAATCGGGTAAGTCGAAATGGTAGGAAATAGATGAAAATATTTTTGCTTTAAATGTTTTTTCGGACTTCTGTGGGATTGAATAATAAAATAAACGTGATCTTTGGCACAAAGTAATAGGTGCTCAATTAACAGTGGCTAACTCAAACTGTCATTTGCGTGGTTGTGTTGTAAGGCTGTTTTCCAGTGAGGAAATGGAAGTTTGATGAGATTAATTGAAATTGCCTAGGCTACATGACTAAGAAGTAGCAAAAACAGGACTACAGTCTTGGTTTCCTTATGTGGCCTTTGGTGTTTTTTTCTACTGTATCCTCTTGTGTTGTTTGTCAGAAGAGCTCATCTAGCCCATACGCATGCCCTCATTCTTTGATTCGTCCAATTACTGTTTATTGAACACTTATTTATTTATTTAATCATTAAATGACAGTTTATTTCATGGGCCAGCAACTAGTGGGGGGCAGCTAGGAGTTAGTTAGTTTCTGAAAATTTTACTAAATTGTTCAAAGCTTCCCTAAGGGGGAGGAAAAGGAATCCTCATTTATTTTCCACAGATTATATTTAATAAAGTCTATTTTAAGTGAAATCTTCAGTAAAAAATGTTTTATTAGGAAAAATGTTTATTTTGTTCTATATAGTATGAATTGTATTACTTTTCTCCTAACGCATTTTCTTCAAAAAGCTTTTAACTATCACAAACCTAATCCTTTTCTCTCTTCCTTTATTTTCATCTTTTTAAAACAATTTTCCATGTCAGGTTTTAATCTTTCACCTCTTCAAAATTCTTGACTCAAAGCATGAGTAGAGCTGTCACATGGACACTGCTGAGTTAGAGCTAAACTTTTCCTTCTCTAATCAATGTGGGAATACTAGTGATGTAGGTGCCACGGTGTCTAACGAAGCTCTTTGCCCAGAGGTTTTTTCCTAAGATGTGCAGAGAACAAACCTTATACTCTAAAGACCAGAAGAGATCTTTTGATATCTTGTCTTTCAGATAGACTAGCCATATCTTCCCTTAATTTATAAAGATATTTGGCTTTGTGACATTCTTTCAAGGTTATCTAAGCCCTCCAACCCATTTGGTAGATTCTGTTGTCTCTGGTTTGATCACCAGTTAAGGGAAATAATAGAAATTGTAAGTTCAGAGAAAGGTATATGTCCCTTTTGCAAAATCTTTTACATGTCAGAAAATTATTTAAGAATTATAAGTCTCCTAAGAATATTCCTAACTTTTATTAGTTGTTTTCTCAAGTCTATAAACTTCTTTCTCAAGGATCCTGATAATTCTATGATAGAACAATTTATAAATTCCCTATACTACTTCCTTTTTTTAAATATTAAGAACTCCTTCCTTTTAAAATTAAGAACTCTGATGAGGAATAAATCAGGCATTCTCTGATTAGTAGGATGATATGGCAAACTATTTAATTGTCACATTTGTTTTGTTTTTAATTGCACTTTAATCTTAGATTCACACTCTTCTACTATGACTCTCAAATCACCTAAAGTATTATTTACACAGGGACAGTCCTTCAGTTTTAATATGATGATTTTCTACTGGTGAGAAACTGGTAATCACAGGTTTACTTGCAATGACTGGAATTGACTTAAAACGATGGCTATTGAATGTAGGCAAACCATTCTTTCCATTCCATCTTAGTAGATCCAATGCTGTGACCGGGCTAGCTTCTCCTGGTCCCAAGTCATGAGAATTGATAAATATTCAGAAATTTTGTGAACTGTTTGTTAAACACAGTCATTATTAAAAATTAAATTATGAAAGCTTAGAATAAAATTATGTTAAAAACAAAAGTAATAAATACTAAAAATGCATAAATTATTTATTTTCCTATTATTTATACTTTTAGGGTTATTTACATCTATTCTACCTGTATAAGTGGAAATGGTATTATACAGTGGTGTGTACTTCACACCATACTTCCATACAGTGTAATGGTGGGGTACTTGATTCCCAACTCTTCACTCAGTGATGTCAGGTTGGTAGCTTAAAAAGGGCCATGGTAGGAGTATTTACACCATGGGTCTTGAGAAATGCTGTAAAACAGATTTTTTTCTCTTTGAGAGCTAGGTTTAGATCTTTCCAAAGGCTACATCTTGTGTAGGCTAATGATTCTCCAACATTCTCATTCTTTTGCTCCTCTTCTCGCCTAGTTCTTGTCTCTGTACCCAACTCCAATATCATCTGATCTTAGAATAAATTCTTATATATTCTTGACACTGGTGATACTATGTTGAATAATACTGATAAAGTCCCTGCTTTTGTGAAGCTTAGAGGAATAGAAACACTACACAACAAAAATATTTTATGTGATAAGTTCTATGCAGAAAATTAAAATAGTTGTGAGAAATTGGACAAGAAAGATGTCTGAGAAGAATCTTATCTAATTAAATCTGCAATCTGAATGACAAGATGTAGTCAGCTATGTTAAAAATGAGAGGAAAGAGGATTTTAGACAGAGGGGACAGTAAGTGCAATTTGAAATGGGCCTGCCACACTTGAGAAACAACTAGTACCTACAATGCTTGTGAAACAACAAGGCCAAGTGGGTGAAGGGGGTTGTACAAGAGGAAGGAGAGGTTTCACCCCAGCAAGCAGTATACAAGTGAATTGTATTCTAAATGCTATGTAAAGCTACTGGAGAAGTAAGAAGAGATTTTCTATTGCTGCCATAAAAATAACAAAAAACGGTGGTTTAAACAGCAGAAAATTATTATCTTACAATTCAGTACTTCAGAAGTCCAACATGGACCTTAACGCACTAAAATCAAGATATCAGCAGGATTACATTCCTTTCTATGGAAAGACCCTCATTTGCTCATTTGGGTTGCTGGCAGAATTCGTTTCCTCATGTTTGTAGCATCAAGATCTCTATTTTCTGACTGGCTATGGTTACAGCGATTTCCAGCTTCAAAAGGTCACTGTATGCTTTAGTTTTTGGTCCTCTCATCTACATTCAAAGCCAGAAATGCCAAGTTGAGTGTCCCTTACCTTTGTATTTGTCCTCCTTCTCCCAGCTCATTTTAAAAATCCAAATATAAAAAGTTTCTGCATTTTTAAAGACTCATAGTTAGATTGAGCCCATCAGATGGTTCAGGATATTCTCCCCACCTCCTCCCATCCAAGTACTAACCAGGCCTGACCCTGTCTAGCTTGCAAGATCAGACGAGATCAGTCACTTTCAGGGTGGTTTGGCTGCAGACTCTCCCCATGTCAAGATCCACAACCTTAATCATATCTGGAGAGCCCCTTTCACCATGTAAATTAACACAGCCACAGGTTCCATGGGACTGGAGAATGAATATCCTTGGAAGGCTCTTATTCTGCCTACCAATGATGGTGTCATCTCAAGAAGGTAACAAGAAATAGATTCAAGTGGAAGCTGCCAAGTTTCCTCAACTTGCCTGCTAACCTACCACAAACACTTCCTTTGATCTAATGAAGGACGAGCACGGCCAATTCACTCAATGGAACTGCTGATCATGAAAGAAAGCAACTACCTTCCATGTTTTGAAAAGGACAGGTTTCCAGTTTTAGAAAATATCAGTTTCAAGATGAATCATTTTCGTGACTCATACTCTGCCAAATAAGTATATCTGCAAAAGAGCTGTCATAGTTCAACCATACTTGAATTATACATAACACTTAATATATACTCAGTTGAGAGCTTCCTTGTTGGCTACGTGGTAAAGAATCTGCCTGTAATGCAGGAGACATGGGAGACATGGGAGACATGGGTTTGATACCCGGGTTGGGAAGATCCCTTGGAGAAGGAAATGGCAACCCACTCCATTATTCTTGTTTGGAAAGTCCCATGGTCAGAGGAGCCTGGCGGGCTACAGTTCATGGGGTCATAAATAATGGGACACAACTTAGCTACTAACAAGAAAAAACTCAGTTGAACCTGTTTAGTTGTTTTGAGCTAACAATTTAGAAACCACTCTTCACAATGCCCAAACATGTCTGACAAATGTGATATTTATTACATTTATTTGTACTTTATATTGTTTATACTTTGAGAGGTAATCAATGATATCCTGGGCTCTGTGCTTAGCCCTTTTATGAGGTAAGTGCTATAATTATCTGTATTTTGCAATGATGAAGCTGAATCATAGCCAGCTTAATTACTTTCTACAAGGTCATCCAGAAAGGAAACTAAGAAAGCTTAAGGGATTCCCAAGCTCACACAGCTAGCTTTTCATGCATCTGTGACTCCAAACTGGGCAGAAGGACTCCAGACCCCATGCTCTAATCCCTCCACCCACACTGTACCATTCCACCCCTTTCACCCCTGTTAGTGTAGGAATTACTGAGGAAGCCCAAGGATGGATATATTAAACTTCAACTGGTTAATTATTTAGTGACATGAAATAGCATGTGAAACTTACAAATGTTACAAAGAACAGTTGGAATTGTCTTGCTTATTAAAGTAAAAAAGACAAAAACATTTCCTGCTCTTACTGAGTCTGGTTTTTATGTGTGTGCTTCTTTAGAAATTGTTTGGCCTTCCCTGGTGGCTCAGATGATAGAGAATTTGTCTGTAATGCAGGAGACCTGGGTTCAATTCTTGGGTTGGGAAGATCCCCTGGAGGAGGAAGTGGCAACCCACTCCAGTATTCTTTCCTGGAAAATTCCATGAAATAAATTGCTTAACATAGTGAATTAATTCACATATGAACTCACTTGGATCTTAATAATCTGATCTTCTTATGATTTTACAGCAATCTTGCATGAACCTAGGCAACTACTTGAATACTATTCTGAATCCTTATATAATCAACATCACACTAGCAGCCAAAATGTGTAGCCAAGTGCTTTGCCGTGAGAAAGGAGTGTGTACAAGGAAACACTGGAATTCAGCCGACTATCTTCACCTGAACCCAATGAATTTTGCTATTCAAAGAGAAAAAGGTGGAAAATACACCATACATGGGAAACCCACACTTGAAGACCTGCTACAATTTTCTGAAAAATTTTATTGCCGTTGTTATGCCAACGTCCGCTGTAAGAAAAGAAATATAAAAAACGTTCATACTATTAATGTATGTATTGCTGAAGATATTTGTATAGAAGCTTCTCTAAAGTCAAACCACAGTGAGCACTCTTCTAGCCAGAAAGAGATATCTTCTACCACTTTTAGCAGTGTCTCATCCTCCACACCAACTGCCAAAGTGTGGGCACGTGTTCCTGGGAAAGATCATGTGTCCCTCAAAATCAGGCTTCCAGGGGAAGCCCTCTCCAACACCATCCAAAGGGGCCATAAGAGTGTTGACTGGAAAAAATCTTTCCGTGAGTTATTCATTCAAAACATTAAAAATGAAACAAACTATTAAAATTTAAATTCAGTGATTATTAGGTTTCCTGTTTACATGATTTATGTTTTGATTTTTTCACATTATAATAGCTTATAACTTCAATGACTTTTTAGGCAAATGATGATACCTATATATTTGAAGTTTTACATTGGAAATGTGAAGCAAAACTCATGGCCAAGATAGTATTTTAATTTTTTGAACAAAGATTGCATTTTCATGATCAAATCTAACTTGAAGTTAGTCTTGATTGATAAACAAAGAATTGTGATCAGCACCTTTAATATTCAAAATCATAGGGGAGTGTTATTACTAAATCCATTGATGCTACATTTTACTTTTGAAAGTCAAAGTATACGCTTGATAATTAGCATAGCATAGAATTTACTTTATAAGATGATACCCATTTTTTAAAATTGCCATGCGTGTAATAGCAAATATTTCACATAGCGTGATGAATACATACTGAGAGATGCCTGTTATATTCTTGGTTCTATTAGAGACTGATTATAAGGCCTATGATACTTAGAGATACTATGTTCTTCTGCAAAAAGTGAAAGTTTGAATAATGTCAATCTACTGCAAATGAATGTCTTTATAAATAGTTGGTAATTTGCAATAAAAATATCAAAAATATTAAAGCGCAGCATCATATTTTTTTTTAAGTAATATCCTAAGTGTACTACTAGTCTGTGTCAGCACAAAACTATGTTTTTTAGCTATTTCATCTTGATAATTTGTTCAAGTTGTGTTTTATAAAAAGATAAACTTTACAAATGGAAACTTCCTGCTATAGTTTACATGCTTTTTACATAGGATTTTACTATGTCCTTCTTTGAAGGCTGAAAGCAATTTCACATGAGATAAAAGAAACTTCATTAGAACAGAACGCTGACTGTGATGATCAGAGTGGTATTCAATAGATGATGACCACATGGTGAAGGCTGCTGTAAACCACACCAAGAAGTTTGGGCCTTATAAGGAAGATGCTGCCAAACTTCTTGACCTGCCCTGATTTAAACCATACCATGAAGTTTGGACTTTACAAGGGAAGATGCTGCCAAACTGCTTGACCTGCCCCATTTTCCCCATGTACAATTATCACACAAAAATTTCTCTATTTTTACTTCCCATCACCTTCTTATAAGGTAAACATAAGGACAGGTGTTTGTTTTTCTTGCTGCTGTATCCACAGAGTAATGGATAGCCTCTGAGACTTAATAAGTGCCCACTAAACATTTGTTGAACAAATAAAAGACAACAGTTATGCTTCTACTGACAAAGCCACAAAAAGAGACAATTTTATAGTGATCTGGAAAGGATGCTACAGTTGGACTATTTTCCTTAGAATGCATAAATGGCTGTCAGGTGATAGAATGGAGATAGTAAGGTGAATTGGAAAAGGTATAGATTTTGGAGTCGGACAGTTACAAGGGCAAATCCCAACTTCCAACATTTACTAGCTTACGAGCTTGGGAAATTTAACCTGGCTCAGCTTCGATTCTGATAAAATGACACCAATACATATCTTTTAGGGTTCTTGAGAGGATTGGCTCATATAACACATGAAAAGAAATTTCGCCTTAGAAATAACACAATAGGGACTTCCCTGGTGATCTAGTGGTTAAGAAGCAGCCTTCCAATTCAGGGGATGTGGCTTGACCACTGGTCCCAGAACTAAGATCTCTCAAGCCGCAGGGCAACTAAGCCTGTGCATCATAACTACAGAGCCTGACACTCTGGAGCTCGCAAGCCACTACTAGAGAAGCCCATGCATCACAGCTAAGGCGCAACACAGCCAAATCATAAATAAATAAGAAACAACATACTCAAAGTCTTTGGGAAAGGGATGGATATGTTTTTCATGGTTATGGAAGATGCCTATATTACTGTTGTTGGATGAAGTGTCAAAACAATAGACTTCTATCTTGGGAGACTTTGCCATGAACCCCATGGAAAAAGAGGCTACTAAATAGAAAAAGACACTTGGCAGGAATATTTTGTATAAAACACAACTTCGTACGTGGTTAGGTTCATAGAAGCAAAGTTGCTTCCATTTAGATCCAGAATTTTTGCCAGGGATCATGTTTGTGTCTGAGATACAAAGAGAACAGAACAGTATCCCTGCTCTTCATGAACTTGCACACTGATGGGATGCTAGGCATGTAAACAGAACTTTTCCATAGAATGTGTGATATATATAAAGTATAAAAATTGAAGTGCTATAAGAACACAGGTTCATCTAATTACAGTTCAGTTCAGTTGCTCAGTCGTGTCCAACTCTTTGTGATGCCATGGACTGCAGCGCCCCGGGCTTTCCTGTCCATCACCAGCTCTACTCAAACTCATGTCCATTGAGTCGGTGATGCCATCCAAACATCTCATTCTCTGTGGTCCCCTTCTGCTCCTGCCTTCAATCTTTCCCAGCATCTGGGTCGTTTCTGGTGAGTCAGTTCTTCACTACAGGTGGCCAAAGTATTGGAGTTTCAGCTTCAGCATCAGTCCTTCCAATGAATATTCAGGACTGATCTCCTTTAGGATTGACTGGTTGGATCTCCTTGCAGTTCGAGGGACTCTCAAGAGTCTTCTCCAACACCACAGTTCAAAAATATCAATTCTTCAGCACTCAGCTTTCTTTATAGTCTACCTCTCACATCCATACATGACTATTGGAAAAACCATAGCTTTAACTATCCAATGAATCTCTTTGCATTCCTGTAGCCATAAAACCTAATAAAATTGGCAAATAATTATTTTATGAGATATCTTTTAAAGAAGATTCTAGTAGTTTTCCATGAGAAGCCCAAACTTTGGCTGAAGAATATAGGGAAAGAACAAACTAATCCCAATTTAGTCATCTGCAAGTTGTTGACTTTGGGTTAGATAGTTACCTTCTGAGTCTATTCCCTCAACCTGAAGGGCCAACTATTGAGAAGATTAGAGAAAATAAACAGGAATCAGCAGAGTGTTTGTCATAAAAATGGTAGGCACTCGATAGTGATCATCATTTATCTGAAGCCTTGATATACTTTCCAGAGTATTCCCTCTGAGAGGTGAGTTTAAATTTGACATCTAAACTGATTATTTAAAAAAAAAAATTCAGTTTGAGGAATAGGATAACTAAAATATATGCATAGTTGTTCTTTATTTAAAACACCTAAATATGTTTAATTTGACCATCCCACCCCTCTAGGTTGTCACAGAGCACCTAATTTGAGCTCCCTGTGTCATACAGCAAATTTCCACTGATTATCTATTTTACATAGGGTAACTTATATGTTTCCATGTTACTCTCTAAATTTCCATCCTCTCCTTCCACCACTGTGTCCACAAGTCTGTTCTCTATATCTGTGTCTCCACTGCTGCCCTGCAAATAGACTCATCAGTACCATCCTTTTCAGTTCAGTTCAGTCGCTCAGTCGTGTCCGACTCTTTGTGACCCCATGAATTGCAGCACGCCAGGCCTCTCTGTCCATCACCAACTCCCGGAGTCTACCCAAACCCATGTCCATCGAGTCAGTGATGCCATCCAACCATCTCATCCTTTGTCGTCCCCTTCTCCTCCTGCCCCCAATCCTACCCAACATTAGGGTCTTTTCCAATAAGTCAACTCTTCGCATGAGGTGGCCAAAGTATTGGAGTTTCAGCTTTGACATCAGTCCTTCCAATGAACACCCAGGATTGATCTCCTTCAGGATGGATTGATTGGATCTCCTTGCAGTCCAAGGGACTCTCAAGAGTCTTCTCCAACACCACAGTTCAAAAGCATCAATTCTGTGTCACTCAGCTTTCTTCACCGTCCAACTCTCACATCCATACATGACCACTGGAAAAACCATAGCCTTGACTAGATGGACTTTTGTTGGCAAAGTAATGTCTCTGCTTTTAAATATGCTATCTAGGTTGGCCATAACCTTCCTTCCAAGGAGTAAGCGTCTTTTAATTTCATGGCTGCAATCACCATCAGCAGTGATCTTGGAGCCCCAAAAAATAAAGTCTGACACTGTTTCCACTGTTTCCCCATCTGTTTCCCATGAAGTGATGGGACCAGATGCCATGATCTTAGTTTTCTGAACGTTGAGCTTTAAGCCAACTTTTTCAACTCTCCTCTTTCACTTTCATCGAGAGGCTCTTTAGTTCTTCTTCACTTTCTGCCATAAGGGTGGTGTCATCTGCATATCTGAGGTTATTGATATTTCTCCCGGCAATCTTGATTCCAGCTTGTGTTTCTTCCAGCCCAGCGTTTGTCATGATGTACTCTGCATAGAAGTTAAATAAGCAGGGTGACAATAGACAGCCTTGACGTACTGCTTTTTCTGTTTGGAACCAGTCTGTTGTTCCATGTCCAGTTCTAACTGTTGCTTCCTGACCTGCATACAGGTTTCTCAAGAGGCAGGTCAGGTGGTCTGGTATGCCCATCTCTTGAAGAATTTTCCACAGTTTATTGTGATCCACAGAGTCAAAGGCTTTGGCATAGTTAATAAAGCAGAAATAGATGTTTTTCTGGAACTCTCTTTCTTGTTCAATGATCCAGCGGATATTGGCAATTTGATCTCTGGTTCCTCTGCCTTTTCTAAACCAGCTTGAACATCTGGAAGTTCATGGTTCACGTATTGCTGAAGCCTGGCTTGGAGAATTTTGAGCATTACTTTACTAGTGTGTGAGATGAGTGCAATTGTGTGGTAGTTTGAGCATTCTTTGGCATTGCCTTTCTTTGGGATTGGAACGAAAACTGACCTTTTCCAGTCCTGTGGCCACTGATGAGTTTTCCAAATTTGCTGCATATTGAGTGCAGCACTTTCACAGCATCATCTGTCAGAATTTGAAATAGCTCCACTGGCATTCCATCACCTCCACTAGCTTTGTTCATAGTGATGCTTTCTAAGGCCCACTTAGAAGGCCCACCATCCTTTTAGATTCCATATATATGTGCCAATATATGATATTTGTTTTTCTCTTTCTGACTTACTTCACTATGTATAACAAGTTCTAGGTTCATCCACCCCATTAGGACTGACTCAAATGTGTTCTTTTTTATGAGTGAATACATATGTACCACAACCTGCTTATCCACTCATCTGTTGATGGACATCTAGGTTACTTCCATGTCTTAGTTATTGTAAATAGTGGGAAAACTGGACAGCTGCATATAAAAGGATGAAACTAGAACACTATCATACAGAAAAATAAACCCCAAATAGATTAAAGACTTAAATGTAATGCCAGAAACTGTAAAGCTCTTAGAAGAAAACATGGGTAGTACACTCTTTGACATACATCACAGCAAGATCCTCTTTGACCCACCAACTAGAGTAACAGAAATAAAAACAGAAATAAATCAGTGGGACTTAATTAAACTTAAAAGTTTTACACTGCAAAGGAAATAATAAACTAGATTAAAAGACAACCTACAGAATGGGATAAAATGCAAATGAAACAACTGACAAAGGATTAATCTCCAGACTATATAAGCAACTCATACAACTCAACACCAGGAAAATAAATAGCCCAATCAAAAAAAAAATGGTCAGAAGACCTAAACTGACATTTCTCCAAAGAAGACCTACAGATGGCTAATAAACACATGAAAAGATGCTCAACATCACTCACTGTTAGAGAAATGCAAATCAAAACTACAATGAGGTATCACCTCACACCAGTGAGAATGGCCATCATTAAAAAATCTACAAACAATAAATGCTGGAAAGGGTGTGGAGAAAAGGGAACCCTCTTGCACTGTTGGTGGGAATGTAAACTGGCACAGCCACTATGGAGAACAGTGTGAAGATTCCTTAAACAACTAGGAATAGAACTACCATAAGACCCAGCAGTCCCATTACTGGGCATATATCTGGAGGAAAGCATAAGTGAAAAAGATGCATGTACTCTAATGTTCATTACAACTTCTATTTGATTATTTTTTTCTTCCAGGTGAGGAAACCGAGCTTTAAAATAGGTCCCATAGGTGGCAGAGCTGAAATGAAGACGTGAGTGGCTTTGACTACAAGTCCATGCTCTGCACCATCACACAACGATGCTCTCCCATAAAGTTATAAGATGAAGTAACATCACAGCACATCGAACTTAAAACTACTTCCAATTCCTTCTTTCAACTCCACAGCAGTACCTGACCATGGATGTCTGCCAACTGCTGAGACTTTTCTGACCCTAAGGCACAGATGATCAGGAGATACTTAATTTTTTATATATACTTTCAAAGTGAAGCTTGTGCAGACTAAAGGAGAAAATGACATTCAAAGGAAGAAAGCTTAAGAAAAGCTTCTAGAATTTTGCATCACCTTGACCTGTCCCAGGCTCATTCACAACAAAACGGAACACTTCACATTTTCAGCAGGAGGGGACAGTAGAACAGACGGGGCTTCAGCCCCCTGGGCTTCAACAATAAAACTCTGTAGCCTTGAAGCTTTTGGTTCCAGCAAGCAGAAATACCTAGTCACATGCTAACCATTTATGTCACTAGAAGAATCAGTCAGCTTTTCTTTCAGACAGAAAATGTGGGTTAAGATGATAAAATACACAAATACTATTGCTGGTTTGTGATTGTTTTGTAGGTTCTATGTCTTTGAAAGATGATTTAAAATTTTTTTTCCTTACTGATAAAACTGATTTAAAAGTGATTTTTTTTCTCTGCAAGTTAAAAAAGTTAATTTTGTGGGTATTTTTGCAGGAAGGAAAACAGTGGGTAGGAAAGTGAGTGATCATCATTTTCCTTGTGAGTGATTGTTTTATGTATTCTTAGTGAGATGAATAAAATTTTTAAATGTATACTCCAATATACTAGTTGTAATAGTGTGCGTGTGTGTGTGTGTGTGTGTGTGTGTGTGTGAGTGAGAAAGAGAGAGAGAAGAGACAGAAGTGGTATATGGTGGGAGGTGGAAGTTGAGGCTGGAAAGGTAGAATGGAGTCAGATATGAGGGATCTTCTGGGTTCTGATAATGAACACATAATTCACTCTTTAGGCAGGATTGAGATGGTCAGCTTTGTGTTTTAAATCTAAAGAGTCTTGGAGCCTGGAGGCAGAAATACTGGTGACAAGGCTCTATTATCTACAGCAGAAATGATGACAGCTTGAATAAAGGAAGTGTTAATATTAGGGATAAAGAGAAGAGACTAGAGTTAGAAATCAATAATTGATTGCTTGGAGGTGGGAAGGTAATGGGACAGCAAGGAACTTAATGTGACTCTAGGTGGCCCAGTGTCATTCACTCCCGAAAGGGGCACAGGTGCAGAGGAGACTTGTGGGTCACCTTTGTGTATGTTGTATCTGAGGTGCCTATGCAGCACCCAGACAGGTGTTTTTTTTTTTTGCTTTCTTTTTATTGATGTATAATTGATTTACAATGTCTTGTTAGTTTCAGATGTATAGCACAGTAATTCAGTTTATATATATATATATATATATATATGCATCTATAAGTACATATATATACACATACATCTAATCTTTTTCAGATTCTATTCCCCTATAGATTGTTATAAAATACAGAGTATAGTTGCCTGCGCTACATAGTAGATCCTTGTTGGTTATCTGTTTTACATATAAGGGTTTTTTTTTTTTTTTCAAGCCACGTGATTTTGGAGCTCATGGGAAAGAGTAGGGCAACTGTCATCAGCAATGGATAACAAGAATAGTCAGACACAGTGTGCCTAACACTTTGAGAAGATGGTCTCTGGAGCCAGACTGCCCTGGTGGGGTCTTGGTAAAGAATTCACCTGCCAATGCAGGAGATGTGGGTTCGATCCCTGGGTTGGAAAGATCCCCTGGAGGAGGAAATGGCAACCCACTCCTGTATCCTTGCTTGGAAAATCCCATGGACATAGGTGCCTGGAAGGCTGCAGTCCATGGGGTAGCAAAGAACCAGATTGTGAGTGAGCACGCACGCACCCCTTAATAAAGTACAGCAGACTGGATGACTTAAATCATAGAAACTTATTTTCTTACAGTTCTGAAGGCTAGAAGTCCCAGAAACTAATGGTTTTTTTTTCTTTCTTTCTTTCTTTTTTTTTTTTTTTTTATTATGAAAGCCATAGGAAAGGATCTGTTCCACGCCTCTCTCTTTGGTTTGTAGATGGCTGTCTTTTGGATCTCCCATCTGCCCCTGTCTATGTCCAAATTTTCTCTTCTTGTAATGGCGCCAATCACAGTGGCTTAGTGCCTACCCTGATGACTGCGTGCGTGCGTGCGTGTGCGTGGGTGCTCAGTAGTCAGTACATTCCGACTCTTTGCAACCCTATGGACTGTAGCCCGCCAGGCTCCTCTGTCTATGGGGATTTTTCAAGCAACAATGCCAGAGTGGGTTGCCGTGCCCTACTCCAGGGGATCTTCCAGATGCAGAGACAGAACCTGGGTCTCCTGCGTTGCAGGCAGATTCTTTGCCGCTGAGCCACTGGAGAAGCTTCCTAACGACATCACTGTACCTTAATTACCTCTGTAAAGATCTTGTCTCCAAATGAGGTCACATTGCGAGGTCTGAGTGTGGGGCTTCAACATATGAATTTTGAGGAGAGGTAATTCAGTCCATAACAATATTAGTACCCTAATGATGTTTAGCTTAATGGTTAAAGGGTTTGACTTTGTTGAAAATAAGTATAGAAATAAGTATAAGCAAAGAAACCCCACCATTTTGTGATATCAACCAAAGGAAATATTTTTTTTTAATATCCTCCCAATCAGATCTTCCTTCTCCAATTCATAGGATACTTAATAAGCTTTCCTCCTTCTCTTGATAAAGAATAAAGATTTGCACTCAGTTTTAAAGTTAAGTACATAGGTAATCGTGTTCATTCAGCAAACTCTATCTCATATGGTCAATATTCTTTGGGGAACTGGAAAACCATGACTACCAATCACCAGTGTCATTGGGTGTTAAATCCAGTCCCTTTCTTTGGTTCTGCAGGGAAAAGGCAGCTTAGAAAAATGGCTCTGACTTCAAGATACTTAGAATTTCACGGTATTGTTCTTTTAACCTTTTTGACATTGTGGAGGCTTTGGGAATCTGGTGAAAACTAGAGCTTCTCTTCTCAGAGATAATTACATAAGAGTATTAATAAAATTATGTAGACCACTTATTTCGTTGCATTGGATCAAAAAGAATTATACTTTTTCCATCATTTTTTTCCCTTGCAAAATGAATTTCAGGCAATATTATTTTTAAAAAATAATAAGAAGAAAAGCAATCTAAAGTGTGCAAAGAAAAGTAAAACATAACTTTGGGGGAGTTCGCTGGTGGCCTAGTGGTTAGGATTTGACACTTTCACTGCTGTGGCCTGGGTCCAATCCCTGATCGGAGAACTGAGATCCTACAAGCTGCAAAATCCACACCCCCCCACCAAAAAAAAAAAAAAAAGCACAAAGAAAAAATAATAAAACAAAAATCATTCAAAAAACTACATAAATAAATGGTTTTGCTAAAAAAAAATGTTTTTTCAATGAGAAAGCACCTTTCCCCTAACTTGAATGAGAAGCTAAAATTACTGAGTGGTCTTTAGCCTGGCAGCAAGTGCACTTTCTATGGACTTTCTGTTTTGATGGTAACACACGCTGGAAAGTTCCGTGTGGCAACACAACAGTACGTTACAAACACAATTGGTTTACATTCCCAGATGACACAATGGGCTTGTAATAAGTGAACACCAAAGTATTCCAAGACTATCTGAATTGGATTTATGTCCTTTCATTTCTGTTGGCTTCACATCACTGAGTTTCGTCTTCAGCAAGGGGATGCTGTTGATGTCAGCAAAGCGACGATTAGCAACCCGCGTTTCAATTTTCAGGTTGTCTGGGCAGAAGTCCTTTAAGTCATGGGGAGTTTCAAGTTGTCTGCATATTTCTGTTTCAAAGACTTGTATAAGAGAAGAAGTTCATATTCTGCTGTCATCTCATGAGAAAATGTTTTGAAAAGGCAACAATTCAAGGCCCTGACATTAACATAGTTGACATATTGCTGCATGTAAGCAGAACCCTACAAAGTAATGGGTGGTAGAGTTTGCCACATAAAGATCTTTCCTCTGAGATGTGTTACCAAGCATCACAGGTATTCTGTCTGTTCACAAAATGCCCAGTGGGTTTTATTTGCAAGAGAAACTTTGCAGTCTTTCAAAGATATTGCCAGATTTGAAATTTCAAAAAGAACTTGCTAAGCAGGAATTCATTTCTGAAGGCATCATCTGGCTGCATAAAAGAAGCTTTGAATCCCACCATCACATGCCTCAAAATAGTATTTTTAAAAAGTCAACCATCATGGAATAATTTCATTTTTTTAGAGGCACTACTGTAACCCCCCTCCTCTGCTCCCAACCACACAGGAACTTGACCATTTCTGGGGTACACAGCTTTTGCCAGTTATCTTGCTGCTATTTTAAGATGTGGGTTCTGCATCAGGGCAACCTAAATTTTGGTGAAGCCTTGTCTTTTCAACCAACCTTTTCTTGGAAAAATATCTAAGCTAATATATTTTTGGAACCGAAAGTATGAGGTGCTACTTTAACATTTTTGGCTTCATGCTCCTTTCATCAGCAAGAATGTCATTATGCAAAAAAACACTGGGTATTGAAGTCATATCACACCGGGTGGAAGGCAAAGCCAGGAATACTTGCTATTTCTTCTTTTATTTTCTTTGACATTTTCTAACTTAAGCCAGTCCTCAAGTAAACAAAGATAGATATTTATCGTCATAATGGCAGGGCACATATTTTAAATCTCCTACCAGAGGAAAACTGTTCTGATATATGACAACACCGATGAGTATACAGTACATGTGTACAGGAGCAGCCACACTAGACAGAATAGTGTGTTCCAAGATGATCTGGAAAAATCATATAAAAATTATTTCCATGTACAGTGGAGGACAGTGGAGCCTGGTGGGCTACTGTCCACAGGGTCACAAAGAGTCGAATATGACTTAGCAACTAAACAACAACACTGTTTGCATAACTGTCCATGCATATGTGTATGTGTACACACACATAACCACATGCCTGATTCATAGACCTCTCTCTGATGCCCTCCCATGGACACCAAGTTACACACCCTGATGTAAAGATGTGGGCAGTAGCTTCAGCCCAAGCCCAAATACATTGTGATGACAAAGATGAAGGTGAGCCCAGTGGTGGGAGAGACCCACTTTCCTGGTGACCTTAGAAAAGGCCAGACAAGGACCCAGTGAGATAACACTGAAGGGTGTGTGTATGTGTTGTTTAGTCCTGTCCAACTCAACTCTTTGCAACCCCATGGACCATAGTCCCCCGGGGTCCTCTGTCCACAAAATTCTTCAGGCAAGAATACTGGAGTGGGTTTCCATTCCCTTCTCCAGGGGATCTTCCTGACCCAAGGATCAAACCCAGGTCTCCTGCATTGCAGGCAGATTCTTTACCATCTGAGCTACCAGGAATGTTGAGTAGTAGCTTATTAGATTGAGAACAGTCTATACAGAAACTAAAAAGGGAGATGAGGAATGAGGGAAATGTGGGTGGTGTGGATGCCTCTAAGCCTTCTGTTGGAAGTGCTCAGCTGCAAATACAGAACAAAATGCCTTGGCATGGAGTTTTACTCTGATTCTCTCTTTTTGCTTCAGTTTTCTCAATTTTAATATGAGGAAGGCAGTTTTGTGCTTGTCCAAACATGATTTCTTTAGTCCTTATTTGTTTGCCTCACCGAGTACATAAATGCCCTATAAGAGAGGATATAGTCAGTCACCCTATCTTTGTTTAGGGTAAATAATAAGTAATAGTAGCTATAATTCTAGTAGAGGAAGTAAAATGTGCCTCTATTCTGTGTTAAGTATTAGATTAAACCCCTTGCACTTATCATCACATGTTGCATTTTAACACCTGAGGAAGAGACTGCCATCGTATCCATGATGAGGAAATGGAGGCTGAAGTATTATAAGTCCCCTACATACGAATATTCAAGTTACAAGCTTTCTAAGATGTAAATGTGCATTTGGTTCCAGCAAGGAACCAGAACCTGTGTCATTAATGTCAGGTGTGATGAAGAGTTTGCCCACCCTCTCCTATTGCTGACAGTCCTTCAGCTCTACCATCTCCCACCTCCTTTCCCTTCTCCAGTCACTAACTCTTCTTGCTTGTTCCCTCGATGCCAGCCCCTGTATGCCAACTGTTGTACTGTATTACTGTACTTATAAGATTAGAGTACTGTACTGTAAGATTCAGTTCAGTTCAGTTCAGTTCAGTCGCTCAGTCGTGTCCGACTCTTTGCGACCCCATGAATTGCAGCGTGCCAGGCCTCTCTGTCCATCACAAACTCCCGGAGTATACCCAAACCCATGTCCATCGAGTCGGTGATTCCATCCAACCATCTCATCCTCTGTCGTCCCCTTCTCCTCCCGCCCCCAGTCCTACCGAGAATTAGGGTCTTTTCCAATGAGTCAACCCTTCGCATGAGGTGGCCAAAGTATTGGAGTTTCAGCTTCAACATCAGACCTTCCAATGAACATCCAGGATTGATCTCCTTTAGGATGGATTGATTGGATCTTCTTGCAGACCAAGGGACTCTCAAGAGTCTTCTCCAACACCACAGTTCAAAAGCATCAATTCTGCGGCGCTCAGCTTTCTTCACCGTCCAGCTCTCACATCCATACATGACCACTGGAAAAACCATAGCCTTGACTAGACGGACTTTTGTTGGCAAAGTAATGTCTCTGCTTTTAAATATGCTATCTAGGCTGGCCATAACCTTCCTTCCAAGGAGTAAGCGTCTTTTAATTTCATGGCTGCAATCACCATCAGCAGTGATTCTGGAGCCCCAAAACATAAAGTCTGACACTGTTTCCAATGTTTCCCCATCTATTTCCCATGAAGTGATGGGACCAGATGCCATGATCTTAGTATTCTGAACATTGAGCTTTAAGCCAACTTTTTCACTCTCCTCTTTCACCTTCATCAAGAGGCTCTTTAGTTCTTCTTCACTTTCTGCCATAAGGATGGTGTCATCCGCATATCTGAGGTTATTGATATTTCTCCCAACAATCTTGATTCCAGCTTGTGTTTCTTCTAGCCCAGAGTTTCTCATGATGTACTCTGCATAGAAGTTAAATAAGTAGGGTGACAATAGACAGCCTTGACGTACTGCTTTTCCTATTTGGAACCAGTCTGTTGTTCCATGTCCAGTTCTAACTGTTGCTTCCTGACCTGCATACAGGTTTCTCAAGAGACAGGTCAGATGGTCTGGTATTCCCATCTCTTTCAGAATTTTCCACAGTTTATTGTGATCCACACAGTCAAAGGCTTTGGCATAGTCAATAAAGCAGAAATAGATGTTTTTCTGGAACTCTCTTGCTTTTTCGATGATCCAGCGGATATTGGCAATTTGATCTCTGGTTCCTCTGCCTTTTCTAAAACCAGCTTGAACATCTGGAATTTCACGGTTCACGTATTGCTGAAGCCTGGCTTGGAGAATTTTGAGCATTACTTTACTAGCATGTGAGATGAGTGCTATTGTGCGGTAGTTTGAGCATTCTTTGGCATTGCCTTTCTTTGGGATTGGAACGAAAACTGACCTTTTCCAGTCCTGTGGCCACTGATGAGTTTTCCAAATTTGCTGGCATATCGAGTGCAGCACTTTCACAGCATCATCTTTCAGGATTTGAAATAGCTCCACTGGAATTCCATCACCTCCACTAGCTTTGTTCGTAGTGATGCTTCCTAAGGCCCACTTGACTTCACATTCCAGGATGTCTGGCTCTAGGTGAGTGATCACACCATCGTGATTATCTGGGTCGTGAAGATCTTTTTTGTACAGTTCTTCTGTGTATTCTCGCCACCTCTTCTTGATATCTTCTGCTTCTGTTAGGTCCATACCATTTCTGTACTTTATCGAGCCTATCTTTGCATGAAATATTCCTTTGATATCTATAATTTTCTTGAAGAGATCTCTAGTCTTACCCAATCTGTTGTTTTCCTCTATTTCTTTGCACTGATTGCTGAGGAAGGCTTTCTTATCTCTCCTTGCTATTCTTTGGAACTCTGCATTCAGATGGGAATATCTTTCCTTTTCTCCCTTGCTTTTCACTTCTCTTCTCTTCCCAGCTATCTGTAAGGCCTCCTTAGACAGCCATTTTGCTTTTTTGCATTTCTTTTCCATGGGGATTGTCTTGATCCCTGTCTCCTGTACAATGTCACGAACCTCTGTCCATAGTTCATCAGGCACTCTGTCTATCAGGTCTAGTCCCTTAAATCTATTTGTCACTTCCACTGTATACTCATAAGGGATTTGATCTAGGCCATACCTGAGTGGACTAGTGGTTTTCCCTACTTTCTTCAATTTAAGTCTGAATTTAAGTCAGTTCATGAACTCCTTATTGCCAAATTCAGACTGTAAGATTAGAGATGTTTATTTTTGTATTTGTTTTTCACATATGACTCGTGTGAAGAGTTTTATAAATCTGTTACAGTACAGTACTATATAGCTGATTGCTTTAGTTGGGCATCTTGACTAACTTTGTTGGAGTTAAGAACAAAATTGGATTTACAAATGCACTCGCAGAACAGAACTTGTTCATATGTAGGCCACTTACTGTAGGTTAGGGCTTCCCTGGTAGCCCAGTCAGTAAAGAATCTGCCTTCAGTGCAAGAGATCTGGGTTTGATCCCTGGGTCAGAAAGATCCCCTAGAGATGGAAATGGCAACCCACTCCAGTATTCTTGCCTGGAAAATCCTATGGATAGAGGAGCCTGGCAAGCTACAGTCCATGGGGTTGCAAGAGTCAGACACGACTTAGCAAATAAACCACCTACTGTAGGTTAAGAGACATGGCTGAAATTTCTCAGAGAGCAGTCACAGGATCAGCACTTAAATCAGGCTCTTTCCTCTGCTCTTCTTCACTTGTATCCAGTGATCTCACACCTGGATTCAACATCCCTGGCCAGCCCCTCAGAATGAAGCCTCCTTTGTGAGTCACACATACCAGATAGACTTCTTTCTAGGGGCTGTTTCTGTGATCATCTTCCTGGCTGCACACACCTGTCTACGTGCAAGTGACACAAAAGCCACTTGACCTGAGCTTGAGGACATTGTGCTTCAGAGAGGACCCAGGGTGTGGGCCCCTTTTTGTCTGGGAGCTCGGCTTCTGCCGTAGTCAACTATTTCCAGGGCCATGGAAAATAGCTTCTTCCGAAATGTCCTAGAAATGAGTGTCCCTGTGAGTGAGATGAAGTTGTGTCAGCCTAAAGCTGTGACTGCCCTGGGTCTCACCAGCATGTTCAGAAAACTGAGCACGGGGAGGACAGAGAAAGAAAGAAAATGAAACATCAAAAAGGGAAACATGGAGGAGGAATGGACCGGGAGTTTGGGGTTAGTAGATACACACTATTACCTATAGAATGGATGGGCAACAAGGTCTTCCTGTATACCACAGGGAACTATATTCATTACCCTGGGATAAACCAAAATGGAAAAGAATATAAAAAAGAACAGGTATTTGTATAACCGAGTCCCTTTGCTGTGTAGCAGAAATTAACACAGCATTGTAAATCAACCATACTTCAATTAAAAGTGAAAAAACCTAATTTTTTTTTTCCTCCCAAGGTGATCCTGCAGTGGAGGCAAGGTGCTTCTCTTGGTGTTTACAAACACAGGCTGGGTTTCTTTTCATTCTGAGGAGTTTTGTCTACACTCGATAGAGGAGCTTGTTCTGCCCGAAGGAAGTGACTCCAGCTGGATTTAGCTTGAATTACCTGTTGACATTTCTGAATTTCTTCCCTCTTATCTCTCCCTGTCAAATTATCTTACCCAGCTAGCTCAAGGTTACAGCAGGAAAGTATCTTTGTTGATGTTTTAGTTTATTTGGGCTGTTACAGCAAAATAAGCAGGTAGCTTATAAACAACAGAGAGTGCTCACAGTTCTGGAGGCTGGGAAATCCAAGGTTAAGGCACCAGCGTGGTTATGTTTTGTGAGAGTCCTCTTCTAGTTTCCTAGCTGGCCAGATTCTGGTTCCAGATTCTCTCTGTGTCCTCATCTGGTAGAAGGAGCTAGAATGTTTGCTGGAGCCTCTTTTATAAGAATACATATTCCATTCACAAGGGCTCCACCCTCATGACCTAAGTACTTCCCAAAGGGCCCACCTCCTAATATCATTCTCTGCAGGAATTAGGATTTCAAAATATGAATTTGAGGGAGACATAAACATTCAAATTCCCTGGGAGTTCTCAGTCCCTTTGCCAGATCCCCAGGTTGGAAAATCTGTTGTGGGTCCTAGAACTTTATCTGGTCCCATCACTTCATGGCAAATAGATGTGGAAACAATAGAAACAGTGACAGACTTTATTTTCTTGGGCTCACTGCAGATGGTGACTGCAGCCATGAAATTAAAAGACATTTGTTCCTTGGAAGAAAGACTATGACCAACCTAGAAACCACATTAAGAAGCAGAGACATTACTTTGTCAGCAAAGCTCCATACAGTCAAGGCTATGGTTTTTCCAGTAGTCATGTGTGGATGTGAGAGTTGGACTATAAGGAAAGCTGAGTGCCAAATAATTGATGCTTTTGAACTGTGGTGTTGGAGAAGACTCTTGAGAGTCCCTTGGGTTGCTAGGATGTCAAACCAATCAATTCTAAAGGAAATCAGTCCTGAATATTCATTGGAAGGACTGATGCTTAAACTGAAGCTCCAGTACTCTGGCCACCTGATGTGAAGAACTGACTCATTGGAAAAGACCCAGATGCTGGGAAAGATTGACGGCAGGAGGAGAAGGGGATGGCAGAGGATGAGATGGTTGGAGGGCATCACCGATCTGATGGACGTGAGTTTGAGCAAGCTCTGGGAATTGATAGTGGACAGGGAGGCCTGGCATGTTGCAGTCCATGTGTTCACAAATAGTCAGGCATGACTGAGTGACTGAATGGAATGACTAAACATTCAAACCATGGCAGTTAATTTCTGCCTTTTTTATTTTTTGAGGTTGATTTTGTGAAGTAACATGGTAAAGATTAAAAAGGGAGAGGAGAAGAAGGTTAATCTGTCTTCTCATCCCACCACTTGAAAAGACAGGCTACAGGTGCCTTTGTCCACAGCCTTATAAACCTCCTGGATGCCTTCCTGATCTTAATTAAAAAGTAATGTCTCATGCTCCCTGCCACAGCATACATAAATCTTTCCTCCTCCTTCAAATCATTACATAGAAAGTCTTATGGAGGGATCTAGGAGAAGCGTCATCTTAGTGTCCCTTACTCACATTTCTACTATGCGATATATTTTGAACTAGATTTGTGGTCACTTCAAAGGTATATTTACAGATATAAATTCATGAGTGATTTCTCTCAGCTAAACAGACAAGAGAAATTTTAATAATGTTAGAGAAAACTACCTGCTTTCTTTTAAGTGTTTATTTTTTTCAATTTATATATTTATCTGGCTGCTCCAGGTCTTATGCACAGCATGAAGGACTTTCGATCTTTGCTGTTGCATGTGAACTTTTAGTTTGACCAGGCATCAAACCTGGGCCTTCTGCACTGGAAATGTGGAGTCTGAGCCACTGGACCACCAGGAATGTCCCATAAGTTGTTTTCTTTACCATAAAAAGGATTCATTCATACACACTGTGGCATGAAAGCCTCAAAATTAGAAAGTCAGAATAAATGCTTTTTTTATATTGGAACCACTCTGGACAGAAGAAGGATCATAGTGCTAAGGTGACTTGCATGTGGCATTTGAAGTGACCCCTGACCACGCCGTAGTTTCATCTCTGTCCCTTCCTGCCTTGGGAAAGTTGTTTCTGAAGCCAGTGTTGAGAGCTTATAATGAGCTGCCGTGTTTACTGTGACCATACACAGCCCTGCTGTCAAAGCTGCTTTCCCTGCCTGAGATCAGGCAGGTTCTCAAAACACTTCAGGAACTTTTAACGAGTCCTCACAAATCCCCTGTGAAGCGGGACATTCTTCATCTGCCTCTGAGCAGGAGGTAAAACATTTGTCTGACTTGTTTAAGGTCACAGAGAAGGAGAGAGCCAGAGCAGACAGAAACAGGAATGGGGCTGGATGGGAACCAGCCCTGTGAGCTCAACAGAGTCAGGGCGATGCACATGGGTGAATGGGGCCAGGCTGTAGGTGTTTGGTAGGGGTGATACGGCAATCAAGGGAACAGAGATGCTGAATGTAGGGCCTGTGCCTTTCCTCAGAGTGAAAAGGCATCTGAGTATGGGCTGGATTGAGGTAGCGACTGGGTGAGGCGGGAGGAAGAAAGCAGGGATCAAAGATCAAGTGTCAGGGTGAGGGAGCAAGTAGGAAGATGCAGAGACTGAATGTAATGGGATGGTGATGCAAGAGTGGAGTCAGAAACAGGTCTAGAATGAGTGGAGGGAGAGGTTTGTTTTGTGTCTGGGTCTTAATTTAAGAGGCTGACTGAGTGATGTTATGGAGCAGTTGATGCCATTGAAAAACAAGTTTAAAGTTACTCATACTTTCTCTAAAAACAAGAGATGTGGCTCACTACACAACACCTGAGCACCAGGTGTTGGTCAAAAAGCAGAAGCAGGAGTGGGGATGGGTGTGGGTAAGGGAGTATTAGGTCACAGCCTTCATTGGGGTTTTCATGGGAAAGGCAAGGCAGGGCTGCTAAAGAGTTCAGGATTAAATAGTTTGAATAATTTTGGTGGACTTTGGGCTCTAGGGGTGATCTCTAGTTGCCTGGCTCCAGGCCCTGGCATGATTAAGGCAGGGCTGTGCAGCCAGGTGTCTGCATATCAGATAGTGGGCCTTTTGCTATCTCTAAGAATGGCTAATCCTGGGAGGGGTGGTCTCTCACCAGCCAGAGGTCAAAACATCACACTATACAGAACATAAAACACAAGACTAATACAAGTTCTGGTTGGCCTAGTTAGAGGGGATGGGCCTGTGGCTCAAGGTCACTCAGAATATAGTGGCTATAATGGGAGGTGTGTGTGTGTGTATGTATGTGTGTTAGTTGCTCAGTCATGTCTGACTCTGCGACTCTATGGGCTGTAGCAAACCAGACTCCTCTGTTCATGGAATTCTCCAGAGAAGAATACTGGAGTGGGGAGCCATTCCCTTCTCCAGGGGATCTTTCCGACTCATGGGTTGAACCCAGGTCTCATGCATTTCAGGCAGATTCTTTACCATTTGAGCCACCAGGGGAGCCCCCAGTGGAAGGGGCAGGGGTGGGAAATTATCTCCCCAAAGCTTGGATTCCCCATTCTGTCATTGATATAGATTTCCTCCATCCACCATAAGAGTTTTGCTGTTTTGTTTGTAGAAATTAGCTGGCTTTCTTGCGGTTATGATGGGGCTTATAATTCTCAGTTTAGAAGAACTGATATATATGGGAAAGATTTTATCTTTAATCTATAGAAACTACCAAGTTCTTTTTCCCACACCTGGTTTAATTCTCTAACTCCAACACTCATCTTCTCGTTAGTCGAGCATAGGTTTTGTTCTTCGTTTCTTCCCCTCCTTTCTGCTTTTCCCTACTTTCTCCAACAGTCATTCCCAGAGCCATCCTTGAAGCCTTTTTAGCCTGCCTCAGGCTTGACCTCATTGACTAAGCTGCTTCTACTTCCTAACTCTTCCTTCCCCTCCTGTCTCTGGGTATCTGTCCTAAGGTGCTTTTTTCTTGCTTCTCTGTCTCTTGTACCTTCACCTCCAATTCCAACATGGCCATTGTTTGTGGCTCATTATATGAGTCTCCCCAGTCTCTGTTAGGAAATCAGGTTAACCGACCCCTTGCTTCCCGCCAGTGGATTGGGGTATCTGGGGTATGTAGAGTCGTGAGAAATGGACATGCTTCCAAACCATTTATTTAAAAAAAAATTATTTTGAATTGAAGGTTAATTGCTTTATAATATTGCATTGGTTTCTGCCATACATCAGTGTGAATCAGTCATAGGCACACACATATATACCCCTCCCTCTTGAACCTCCCGCCCACCTCCCACTCCTTCCCACCCCTCTAGGATGTTACAGAGCCCCTGAGTCACACAGCAAATTTCTATTGGCTCTCTGATTATTTGTTTGGCAGTTGGGGTCTTATATGTTGCATATGAGATCTTAATTGCAGCCTGTGGGAGTTTTAGTTGCTGCATGTGAACCTAGAGCCAGACATTCTGGAATGTGAAGTCAAGTGGGCCTTAGAAAGCATCACTATGAACAAAGCTAGTGGAGGTGATGGAATTCCAGTGGAGCTATTTCAAATCCTGAAAGATGATGCTGTGAAAGTGCTGCACTCAATATGCTAATAAATCTGGAAAGCTCAGCGGTGGCCACAGGACTGGAAAAGGTCACCTTTCATTCCAATCCCAAAGAAAGGCAATGCCAAAGAATGCTCAAACTACCACACAATTGCACTCATCTCACACACTAGTAAAGTAATGCTCAAAATTCTCCAAGCAAGGCTTCAGCAATACGTGAACCGTGAACTTCCAGATGTTCAAGCTGGTTTTAGAAAAGGCAGAGGAACCAGAGATCAAATTGCCAACATCCACTGGATCATTGAAAAAGCAAGAGAGTTCCAGAAAAACATCTATTTCTGCTTTATTGACTATGCCAAAGCCTTTGACTGTGTGGATCACAATAAACTGTGGAAAATTCTTCAAGAGATGGGCATACCAGACCACCTGACCTGCCTCTTGAGAAACCTGTATGCAGGTCAAGAAGCAACAGTTAGAACTGGACATGGAACAACAGACTGGTTCCAAATAGGAAAAGCAGTACGTCAAGGCTGTCTATTGTCACCCTGCTTATTTAACTTCTATGCAGAGTACATCATGAGAAACACTGGGCTGGAAGAAACACAAGCTGGAATCAAGATTGCCAGGAGAAATATCAATAACCTCAGATATGCAGATGACACCACCCTTATGGCAGAAAGTGAAGAAGAACTAAAGAGCCTCTTGATGAAAGTGAAAGAGGAGAGTGAAAAAGTTGGCTTAAAGCTCAACGTTCAGAAAACTAAGATCATGGCATCTGGTCCCATCACCTCATGGGAAATAGATGGGGAAGCAGTGCAAACAGTGTCAGACTTTATTTTTTTGGGCTCCAAAATCACTGCTGATGGTGATTGCAGCCATGAAATTAAAAGACACTTACTCCTTGGAAGGAAAGTTATGACCAACCTAGATAGCATATTTAAAAGCAGAGACATTACTCTGCCAACAAAGATCCGTCTAGTCAAGGCTATGGTTTTTCCAGTGGTCATGTATGGATGTGAGTTGGATGGTGAAGAAAGCTGAGCACCGAAGAATTGATGCTTTTGAACTGTGGTGTTGGAGAAGACTCTTGAGAGTCCCTTGGACTGCAAGGAGATCCAACCAGTCCATCCTAAAGGAGATCAGTCCTGGATGTTCATTGGCAGGACTGATGTTGAAGCTGAAACTCCAGTACTTTGGCCACCTCATGCGAAGCGTTGACTCATTGGAAAAGACCCCCCCTGTGCTGGGAAGGATTGGGGGCAGGAGGAGAAGGGGACAACAGAGGATGAGATGGCTGGATGGCATCACCAACTCGATGGACATGGGTTTGGGTGGACTCCGGGAGTTGGTGATAGACAGGGAGGCCTGGTGTGCTGCAATTCATGGGGTCGCAAAGAGTCGAACATGATTGCACGACTGAACTAAACTGAGCTGTGAACTCTTAGTTGTGGCATGTAGTATCTAGTTCCCCAACCAGAGATCAAACCCAGGCCCCCTGCACTGGTAGCTTGGAGTCTCAACCACTGGACCACCAGGGAAGTCCTGAAACCATTCATTTTTATTTTCATTTTTAAATGAGGTAACATTGATTTATGACATTATACAAGTTTCATGTGTACAACATTATATTTCGGCTTCTTTATAGACTCAAGCATGCTCATCACCCAAAGTTTAGTTTCTATCCATCAACCATTCAGTTTCTATGTGACTTCTGCTTTATCATTGCTAATAATTCCTTAGACTCATAAAATTACCAGATGTAGTGTATTATTTGCATTTAATGAAGAGTACTTTAGGATTAAAGATGTATGTATTTTAGTATCAGTGGGGATGTGGAAGCCACTATTGATTGCGATAAGGGCAAGGTTACTGCTTCTTCCTGGTACTCAGTTTCCAGAGGATGAAAAGTTGCCACCCATTCTCTCAATGTTAATGGGGATGTCTTCCATGTTAGGAGTCTGCTTAGCTACATTCCAGTCTCTGAGAACATTTTTCCAGTGGAAGTATTAATACATTCTCAATAGCAGATTGATTTATTTTTCTGAGATTATGTCTGATTTGAGAGTTGAAACCTCTAGTGGTCTGAAGGCAATAAGATACTCCACAAAATAGGTTCTTTGCAGGTGTCCCATAGCCCATTTTTATGCCATGGAGGGGCTTCTGAAGTGTAATGTTAGACCAGGGACTGCCTTTGTTGGTGGCCAGTGTACTTCTATTGTGAAGCTTTGTGTTTTCTTTTTTACTTTTCCATCAAACTCAAATGAGAATGTAGTAAAATGGATTCCCTACAGAGATGAGTAAAAACTGAGTTCTATGGTCTATTAAACATCTGAACTGCTAAATTTTTTATTTTATGGTCAGAGCCATCCATGAAATATAATTCCTAATGAAAATTTTAATATTAAAAAAGTTAGCAGTAACAACCAACTCTGAAGAAAAGTTGCAACTCATCAAATTGTGCAGGATCAGTTTATGTTATAGAAGCAAGGTAATTCCTGTCTGATTTTTATGATTATAGAATTTATTTTTCCATTTTATACATTGATATAAATAAAATCACACAGTATTTACTCTTTTGTGCTTGCCTTTCTTTCCAATTTTGCTTTTGTGAGATGCATTCTTATTGTTGTACTCGTAGTTTATTTTTTTATTGATGTAAATATTCTATTATATGACTATATATACTAATTTATGTAGTAAACCACTCCTAGTTTATACACAGGAGAAGGCAATGGCCATCCACTTCAGTACTGTGGTCCATGGGATATCTAAGAGTCGGACACGACTGAGCATCTTCACTTTTCACTTTTCACTTTCATGCATTGGAGAAGGAAATGGCAACCTATTCCAGTGTTCTTGTCTGGAGAATCCCAGGGACAGGGGAACCTGGTGGGCTGCCGTCTATGGGGTCGCACAGAGTCGGACATGACTGAAGCGACTTAGCAGCATCAGCAGCAGCAGTTTATATACAGGGAAATGGATGGAAAGTGCACCGAAAGACAAGGAGGGAGGTGGGAGGAGGGTTTGGGAGGGGGAGCACATGTGAATCCATGGCTGATTCATGTCGATGTATGGCAAAAACTACTACAATATTGTAAAGCAATTAGCCCCCAACTAAAATAAAAAAAAAAAAAAAAAAGAATGTCTATGGCAGCACTCAGTCAGTTCAGTTCAGTCCCTCAGTCGTGTCCAACTCTTGCGACCCCATGGACTGCAGCTCTCCAGGCTTCCCTATCCATCATCAACTCCCAGAGCTTACTCAAACTCATGGCCACTGAGTCGGTGATGCCATTCAACCATCTTATCCTATGTCATCCTCTTCTCCTCCCACCTTCAATCTTTCCCAGCATCAAGGTCTTTTCAAATGAGTCAGTTCTTCATAGCAGGTGGCCAAAATATAGCAGCACTAGTCTAACCTAAATGTCCATCAGCAGATTCGCTTCCAGTCTGATGGCTTTCTCTTTTTTTAATACTTTCTTTCAAAGAACATAAGTTCCTAATTTCAATATAGCCCCATTTATCAGTCTTTTTTTCCTAAGGGTAGTAGTTTTGTGCCCTACTTAAGAAATCTCTGCCTAGACCAAGGTCATTAGTATATTCTATGCTATCTTTTAGAAGATTTATTGTTCTACATCTCATATTTAGGCCTGCATTCAACCTAGAATTAATTTTCCTATGTGAAAGGTGGGTCAAGATTAATCTTTTTTTTCCTCTTTAAATATCCAATTTAACCATTTACTGATAAGACCATTGCTCTTCAGTGTCATCTTTTTCTACTGGCTTTATTTTATTCATTTTATTTTTTAAAATATTTATTTATGTACTTGGCTTTGCCAGGTCTTAGTTGCAGCATGCTGGATCTTCAGTCTTCAGTCTTCAGTCTTCACACGGGATCTTTAGTTGTGGCCTATGAGATCTAGTTTTCTGACCACGGATCGAACCTAGCACCCATGGGAGCACTGGGAGCATGGAGTCTTGCACTGGACCACCAAGGAAGTCTGTCTACTGTTGTTAAATAATGCTAACTAAATGGAGAAACGTTAAGAACAATTTTGTTTTGTTTTTTTCTAATACCTATACAGCTTTCTGTTTATGTATGTGGAAAGAAAAACGTGAAAGTGTTAGTCACTCAGTCGTGTCCAACTCTTTGTGATACGATGAACTGTAGTCCACCAGTCTCCTCTGTCCATGGAATTCTCCAAGTGGGTATCTGAAATCCATGGTAAAGATTTTTGGTTTTTTTTACTAAGTTGGATTTTTTTTTTTTTTAGATATATTTTAATGATCCTTAAACCAAGACCCCTGCAAGATTTGACAGCAGTCTTGGATTTTTGCCACAGTCTTGAGAAGGCAACTTAAATTGGTTTTTGTGTTGCTTTCATTTCTTTTTGAATCATTGGCAGGAAATAAAAGGGAGATTGCTTGAGGTCAAACTTTCTTCCCAAGATAAACTATATTGTTGCTGAAAAAATATTGCTTCCATAAAGTGAAAAAAAGCACAGACTTGTCACAGAAATGTATTCCACCTGGTGACTACGAATTTATTTACCAAGTGCTTAAAGGTTAAAGATAAGTCTGTGACTGGGAAATGCAGTAAAATTAATTTACAACCTAAAACAACCATTTTATTATTTTTGTCAATGCTGTGTGGCATGCTGCAAGATCTTATTGCAAAACCAGGGATTGAACCAGTGCCCCTTGCATTGGCAGCACAGTGCCTTAACTGTGTACCACCAGGGATATCCCACAACTCTATATCATTGAATCTAATGCACCATCAATTGTAAGGTGCACCATCTTGTTAAGTATCAGGAAGAAAGAAAAAAAAATTCTCTCAGTGAAATCATGAAACATCAATGGTAAGATACAGTCCAATTTTTAAAATGTTTAAAATGCTCAGAAATGTCATGGAATCTATGAATTACGGTAATCATATTAGTTTTCTAACTAAATAATTTGCAGCACCATATCCAAGAAAAAAAAATATAGGCATGAGCATGATGGGCTTCTCAGGTGGGACTAGTGGTAAAGAACCTGACTGCCGATGCAGGAGATGTAAAAGTTACCAGTTTGATCCTGGGTTGGAAAGATCCCCTGGAGGAAGGCATGGCAACCCACTCTAGTATTCTTGTCTAGAATACTGGACAGAGGAACCTGGAGGGCTACAGTCCATGGGGTCACAAAGAGTCGGATACGACTGAGTGACTTAGCATGCACAAATGAGCATGATAGTTCCTGAACTCAACTGTTCATTGGAGATACCTGGGGATTTCAGGATCCCTCTTGAAGAAAGCGGAATCAGAATCCTGGAGGATGGGTCCAAAGAATGCATGAACTAAATCAGCCAACACGTTAAAAAAACTCTCCCCATTTTGTTAGGCTGGTCATCTCTATTGGGAGCTATCAAGACAGAGGAAGCCTATCTGATAATATGTTTGTCATCGCTATTGCACCGTTGCAGTTAGCTAATCTCCAGAACCAGCAAAAGAGAATGTTTATGGAAGAGTTATCCGATATGTTGCTTGTTTTTTTCTCTTCTATAAGGAGAGATTGGATTGATGGAGTAATGCTGTTCATATTTTCAAAAACTGAGAGTGTGAATTCTGTTAGTACTGAAATGATTCTTAACAAAAAGTGCAAACAAGTACTGAGTAGAGAGGTTGGTATTTTAGAAAAGAATCAGTTGATCACAAGAACCATAAGGTATGTTTAATACTAAACTAACCTATTTTTTCTTTTTTAATTTTTCAAGTAAGATTATGAGATTAGTATATCATAAGTGCAGCAAGGCATTTGACAAGCTTCCTATGATATCCTTGAAGATGTGATGATGAAATACATACCATAAGATTAACTGAATTCATTTCAAGGCTGGTCAAAAAAATGAAACAAGTTTCTGTCCTTAACCCTATCTTATTTATCTTTTTAACAAATGGTTTGATTGAAGACATATAATAACGCATTTGTTCAATTTGAATTGTGACCAAAGTTGGTAGAGCTCACTAGCACTATAATCAATCAAACTAAGATCTTGACATGCTGGGACATTTGGGAAAAAATTAATTTAAAAACTATGATCTCTCTTTTTTTTTTTTGGTTAAAATATATAATTTGAACAGATACAGTACATGTACAGTGGAGACATCTGAAAAAGTTCTGAGCATTTTAGTTGATCTGAAAGTGAAAGTTGCTCAGTCGTGTCTGATTCTTCGATACCCCATGGGCTGGAACCTGCCAGGCATCTCTGTCCATGGAATTCTCCAGGCAAGAATATTGGCATGGGTAGCCATTCTTTTATTCAGGGGACCTTCTCAACCCAGGGATCGAACCTATATCTCCTGCACTGCAGGCAGATTCTTTAACATCTAGCCACCAGGGAAGCCCACTTGACCTGAAGTTTATCATGATTTTAAAGTGTAACATAACTGTTGAAAAGCTAAAAAGATTAGCCTGCTGCAGGGAAACTCACCAGCTCTCTTAATGGAATAACTTTCTAATTCTTCAGGCTTGGCAATGGACAGAGGGGCTCCAGATAGGGAGTGCTGCTGGACTTCACAACTCTTCTCTTACCTTAAAGAGATTGCTCTGGCACCAACAAGCTGTACCCCCATCTGTCCTTACTCTAGCACAAGCCATAATTTAAGGCTCCAGGGAAATGGAGACAGTTTCTACCCAAAGACTACCATAAATAATTAGTCTCCAGGATTGGCTCTTCTCAGAAAACAAAACTCTGGCTCTCCCCAGGGCTCCCTCGTGTGACCTCCTGCCTAGCCATAGCATTGTTTCTCCTTGCTAACCACCCATTTGCCTCTTCAACCAAGAGGCCTCTGAACCCTTCAGAAAGACCCAAAGTGGAACAAGGAAGATGGTCCATCTATTTTTCATTGTAAATTTTCTTCCACGTTGTAATTCTATTCCCAGAGTGCTTCTATTCCATGGATTTTTGACACTGGAATTTCATTACCATGAGACCCCAATGTCTACTCATGTGATTGGTATGACAGTACACTTTGGCATTAATAGGACAATTATGTCGTATCACGTTAGTCCAGTATTAGGATGAGATACACACATATGGACAGAGAAGTCCTTTCCATCAAACCATATCATTACCTAAATGAAGAAATAATTTCTCTGATTTTTACAGTGTACCCAATTTTGAATGCTAATTTCAATTCTGCCCATCAAAAAAGAAAAACCTTGACAATCTACTGTGTTTCCCAAAGAAGGAGCTCAGGTCGAAGAAATTGAGAACAATGTGCACACTGCTACATTAAAACTGCATAACCAACAAGGACTTACTGTGTAGCACAGGGAACTCTGCTCAATGTTATGTGGTAGCCTGAATAGGAGGGGAGTTTGGAGGGGAATGGATACCTGTCAATGTATGGCTGAGACCCTTTGTGATCCACATGAAACTATCACAACAATGTTAATTGGCTATTCTCCAATATAAAATAAAAAGTTAAAACAGAGACACTTTGAACTGTGTGTCCCCAAAAAGGAGACCAGGTTGAAGAAATAGGGAAAATGTAGCTTACAGAGTAAAACAGAAAGATATGGTAGCTCTCTCTTAATTCCATTTATATGAAGAAGCATGTGAAAGATGTCCTAATAGTATAATTTTTATGATTCCTTATGACTCAAAGATTTTTCATTCTCTGACTTGTTCTATGTCATTCCGGACAGATGTACCAAGATGACTGGGTACAAGATACAAGGAAGTAGACTTGGGTTCAATATAATTAAAAATAAAAACTCTCAAATTCCTAAAACTGCTCCTATAAAAAAGACCACCTTATGATGTGTTCTATTTTTAGACTATCAAAAGAATTCTCCTGGAAGGAATGCTAGTTAGTAAGTGGTTAATAGATAAGGGACTGTAGCTCAATGACTTGGCTCAAATCCCAGCTCTACCACTTACTACAGGTAAACTTGGTTATGTTATTCCAACTCTGTTTCTCTATTTCTTTTTTTTTTCAAGTATCACAATGTTTATTGATAGATACACATATATAAAATCAGGGCATGAACATGACTTGATAAATTAAGTAGACTTAATTTCAATACTCTAATAAGAGGAACCAATTCAAATTCTCACCATTTGTTTCACACCCACAAAGACCACTTCAAGGGCATTTACGATCTCTCAAAACTGATCAGTTTTGTGCAAGTAAACCATGTTTCTTTTAAAAAGACTTGTGCACTTGCCCAGGCTCAAGGATATTAAAATCTAGCACATAAAGCCCATTACTAGTGGTAGAAATACAGGCAATATACTATTATGGCAACAACCATCAATTACAGTTAAGAATTTTTCTGTAACAACCAAATGGATAATCAAATATTGCAACAACTCAAGTATTACTGAGCAAAGTGCATTTCTACAGTATTCAGTGTTGCTATTCAGTTTTCTAACTTAAAACAGCCTATGATAACTGGCAGCAAAGAAGTTCCTTGCAATAGACTGCCTCTGCTTAAGAACTTATGATGTAATTATTGCATGCTGCTAATATACTATCTAAACATTAAAGATACTTCTAAAATATTTGACGATAGACTATGATTAAGACATTACACTACAAAAAAACCTTATGCAGAAGGAAATCCTAACTGACGTGCTTCTGCTTTTAAATATTGTGAAAACATTACAGCAGAATGAATTTTCGCAGTGGTTAGGTCAAATGCAGTTACATCATAGCAACAGTATGTTTTGCACAATTTAAGGCTTTGGCTGGTTCTTTTAGTCGGCTTCTTCCTCTGATTCTTCTTCTTCAGCAGTTTCTAGCCAGGTTAGCCACTGATTCACCTGGAACAAAGCCTTGCCTTTCCCTGGAATCTCTTGAGTTATATCTTCTTTCCAAGCCAAGAAAGCTTCTTCTTCAATAATTTCCATGTCATAGAAGTGAACAAAAAAGCAGAGTAACATGCCTTTTGGGAAGTTGCTGTTGTAGCAGTGCACCTGAAGAGCATAGAGGGCACTAACTTGTAGATCAACATGATCATGAAGGAATTTCTGCATTACTGGCTGGAAGGAAAGAAGCAGTTGTTTTTCCTGCTCTAATTGACAGAATGTGGTCCACTGGAGAAGGGCATGGCGAACTACTTCGGTATTCTTGCCTCTGTTTCATCACTGGGTGGGTTTACTTCACTAGAAATGTACTGTAAGAAGCTAGTCATTAAGATGTTCACAAATCTTTTATCTACATGAAGTTTGGGAGAGATGTTATCTTTAATCCATTTATATATGGTTTGAGGGGATGGGGCCAACTTTATTTGCTTTAATAGTTCCTTCTCCAATTTGAGAAGTGGGAATAAGAAACTCAGTCCCTTTCCTTCCAAGATCTCCAACATGCGGTCCTTATTTTGATCAATTTCTGGGAGCATTTTCTGCATATTGACCTTGCTTTGTTGGAAAAGCTCTGTTAACCATTCTCGATCTTGTAATTTAGCTAACTGCTGAAGACAAAGTAAGAAGAGAGGAAAGTGGGTGCCACTTTCCAGTGGTTGAGCTAGTTCTGAAATGCTCACCAGCTCCGAAATGATAGCACGAGCTGCAAGCTGTGCTAAATATGATTTTACCAAGGGGATGTCAACCTCCAGTTTGGGGCACTGGTCCAATACATTCAGGAAAGCCTGCATGAAGTTGTCACTTGTGGCTATCCCCTCCTGTTTGAGTAAACTGATCAAAGAACTTGCTTTTTCTTTATCTTCATCACTTCTATCCAGTGACAGGATGATTACTTTGCTTAACATCTCAGGAAGGAAGTGTTTAGGAGTTCTCATCTCTCTTACACCATTGACAGCTTCATTTGCATTCCCACTATTCAGGTATTCTTTTGCATTCCAGTCCCCTATAATGAAAAGGACATCTTTTTGGGGTGTTAGTTCTAGAAGGTCTTGTAGGTCTTCATAGAACCGTTCAACTTCAGCTTCTTCGGCATTACTGGTCGGGGCATAGACTTGGATTACTGTGATATTGAATGGTTTGCCTTGGAAATGAACAGAGATCATTCTATCGTTTTTGAGATTGCAACCAAGTACTGCCTTTCAGACTCTTTTGTTGATCATGATGGCCAATCCATTTCCTCTAAGGGATTCTTGCCCACAGTAGTAGACGTAATGGTCATCTGAGTTAAATTCACCCATTCCAGTCCATCTTAGTTCGCTGATTCCTAGAATGTCAACATTCACTCTTGCCATCTCCTGTTTGACCACTTCCAATTTGCCTTGATTCATGGGCCTAACATTCCAGGTTCCTATGCAATATTGCTCTTTACAGCATCGGACTTTGCATCTATCACCAGTCACATCCACAGCTGGGTATCGTTTTTGCTTTGGCTCCATCCCATCATGCTTTCTGGAGTTATTTCTCCACTGATCTCCAGTAGCATATTGGGCACTTACTGACCTGGGGAGTTCATCTTTCAGTGTCCTATCTTTTTGCCTTTTCATACTGTTCATGGGGTTCTCAAGGCAAGAATACTGAAGTGGTTCGCCATGCCCTTCTCCAGTGGACCACATTCTCTCAGACCTCTCCACCATGACCCATCTGTCTTGGGTGGCCCCACACTGCATGGCTTAGTTTCATCGAGATAGACAAGGCTGTGGTCCTTGTAATCAGATTAGCTAGTTTTCTGTAATTTTAGTTCCAGTGTGTCTGCCCTCTGATGCCCTCTCGCAACACGTACCATCTTACTTGGGTTTCTCTTACCTTGGGCGTGGGGTATTTCTTCACGGCTGTTCCAGCAAACTGCATAACAGGCAAATTTGGCCTTGGAGAACAGGATGAAGCAGGACAAAGGCTAATAGGATTTTGCCAAGAGAATGCACTGGTCATAGCAAACACCCTCTTCCAACAACACAAAAGAAGACTCTACACATGGACGTCACCAGATGGTCAACACTGAAATCAGATTGATTATATTCTTTGCAGCCAAAGATGGAGAAGCTCTATACAGTCAGCAAAAACAAGACCGGGAGCAGACTGTGGCTCAGATCATGAACTGCTTATTGCCAAATTCAGACTTAAATTGAAGAAAGTAGGGAAAACCACTAGTCCATTCAGGTATGAACTAGATCAAATCCCTTATGAGTATACAGTAGAAGTGACAAATAGATTTAAGAGACTAGATCTGATAGACAGAGTGCCTGATGAACCATGGACAGAGGTTCATGACATTGTACAGGAGACAGGGATCAAGACAATCCCCATGGAAAAGAAATGCAAAAATCAAAATGGCTGTCTGAGGAGGACTTACAGATAGCTGGGAAGAGAAGAGAAGTGAAAAGCAAGGGAGAAAAGGAAAGATATTCCCATCTGAATGCAGAGTTCCAAAGAATAGCAAGGAGAGATAAGAAGGCCTTCCTCAGCGATCAGTGCAAAGAAATAGAGGAAAACAACAGATTGGGAAAGACTAGAGATCTCTTCAAGAAAACTAGATACCAAGGGAACATTTCATGCAAAGATAGGCTCGATAAAGGACAGAAATGGTATGGACCTAACAGAAGCAGAAGATATTAAGAAGAGATGGCAAGAATAAACAGAAGAACTGTACAAAAAAGATCTTCACAACCCAGATAATCACGATGGTGTGATCTCTCACCTAGAGCCAGACATCCTGGAATGTGAAGTCAAGTGGGCCTTAGGAAGCATCACTACGAACAAAGCTAGTGGAGGTGATGGAATTCCAGTGGAGCTATTTCATATCCTGACAGATGATGCTGTGAAAGTGCTGCACTCGATATGCCAGCAAATTTGGAAAACTCAGCGGTGGCCACAGGACTGGAAAAGGTCAGTTTTCATTCCAATCCCAAAGAAAGGCAATGCCAAAGAATGCTCAAACTACCACACAATTGCACTCATCTCACACGCTAGTAAAGTAATGCTCAAAATTCTCCAAGCCAGGCTTCAGCAATATGTGAACCGTGAACTTCCAGATGTTCAAGCTGGTTTTAGGAAAGGCAGTGCAACCAGAGATCAAATCGCCAACATCCGCTGGATCATCGAAAAAGCAATAAAGTACCAGAGAAACATCTTTTTCTGTTTTATTGACTATGCCAAAGCCTTTGACTGTGTGGATCACAATAAACTGTGGAAAATTCTTAAAGAGATGGGAATACCAGACCATCTGACCTGTCTCTTGAGAAACCTGTATGCAGGTCAGGAAGCAACAGTTAGAACTGAACATGGAACAACAGACTGGTTCCAAATAGGAAAAGCAGTACGTCAAGGCTGTCTATTGTCACCCTGCTTATTTAACTTATATGCAGAGTACATCATGACAAACGCTGGGCTGGAAGAAACACAAGCTGGAATCAAGATTGCCGGGAGAAATATCAATAACCTCAGATATGCAGATGACACCACCCTTATGGCAGAAAGTGAAGAAGAACTAAAGAGCCTCTTGATGAAAGTGAAAGAGGAGAGTGAGAAAGTTGGCTTAAAGCTCAACGTTCAGAAAACTAAGATCATGGCATCTGGTCCCATCACTTCATGGCAAATAGATGGGGAAACAGTGCAAACAGTGTCAGACTTTATTTTTGGGGGCTCCAAGATCACTGCTGATGGTGATTGCAGCCATGAAATTAAAAGACGCTTACTCCTTGGAAGGAAGGTTATGGCCAACCTAGCTGGCATATTTCAAAGCAGAGACATTACTTTGTCAACAAAAGTCTGTCTAGTCAAGGCTATGGTTTTTCCAGTGGTCATGTATGGATGTGAGAGTTGGACGGTGAAGAAAGCTGAGTGCCGAAGAATTGATGCTTTTGAACTGTGGTGTTGGAGAAGACTCTTGAGAGTCCCTTGGACTGCAAGGAGATCCAATCAATCCATCCTGAAGGAGATCAATCCTGGGTGTTCATTGGAAGGACTGATGTTGAAGCTGAAACTCCAATACTTTGGCCACCTCATGCAAAGAGTTGATTCATTGGAAAAGATCCTAATGCTGGGTAGGATTGAGGGCAGGAGGAGAAGTGGACAACAGAGGATGAGATGGTTGGATGGCATCACCGACTCTGTGGACATGGGTTTGGGTAGACTCCGGGAGTTGGTCGTGGATGGAGAGGCCTGGCGTGCTGCAATTCATGGGCTCGCAAAGAGTCGGACACGACTGAGCGACTGAACTGAACTGTACTATTCAGGTATTCAGTTACAACAGTTTCTGTTAGTTTAAGCAGTTCTTCCTTTGATGGTGGTGGCTTTTTACTGGTCTTGGCAGGCTTTTCCTGGATAAGTGGTGGATTAGTTTTGAGACCAAGCTGAGGTGTCTGTCCCAGAAGTGGCATATGAGTGTGTGGTGGTTGTGCACTAGGAGGAATCATAGTTATCTGGGGCTGAAGCTTTGGCACTTGATTTTTATTCATTAGGAAAGACTGAGCAGGCCTCAAGCTAATCTGGCTTTTCATAAACTTGCCTCCCATTTCCCGAAAATGCAACTGTGTGGGAGGCATGATGTGTCCCCCATGACCATTGAAGAGCTGATTTGAATGATGGTGCCCCATGGTGGGTGAAAATCTATCCTGGATAACTCCTGGACCAGTACCAATTCCGCTTCCTGGCATTTGTCCAAACATATCAGCAAGTCCTCCAAGTGGGTCCCTATCCATTTTCATCCTGGGTGGCATAAACGGTCCCTCCAGAAAGAAGTCACTTCTCATCCCTTGAGCCATAGGAGCAGGAATAAACACTCCTAGATCTTTTACTGCATCTTGACGGATTTGATTGATCATCTTTGGTCCATTGTCAAGAAAAACTTTGCGAGGAACCCAGTGGTGTTCTCGCAACTGGACGGCATCCTGCAGCAGGAAACGAATCCTCGCCGGCAACTCCTTACTAAACGTCAAGGAGCACATTCGGGCAAAGTACTGATCCATTAAGGACTTGGCTCGTTTATGATCTAATCTAGGTCCCACTGTCCTCATTATCTGACAGAGGCACTCCAAATCCTCTCCCATATCTTTGAGTTGGACTTCTCTTCTGTTTTTCCAAAAGTGTTTTGATGCACTTATGAAGGATAGATTCATGAATAAGATCAAGCTTTCCAAGTTCTCCAATGAATTTGATACTCCCCAACATCTTGATCTTGGCAATAGCTCTCTGTTCCTCCTCCTCAGGGAGGAGGGAATTTTCATGCTTATCATAGACATCAACATTTCTGGTTCGGTTTTCAAATTCATCTTGTAATTTGGAAATTAGGAGGCATCTGAATGTTGTGCTTTGCTTCTCTCCTGGTTGACCCTCTGCTGCTGGGCCATCAAAGTTTGGTGCATCTTCTGCCAATCGCAGACATAGCTGAGCACACAGTGAGCTATACTTTGGCTCTTCTAGGGCTTTGTCCACAATCAGCAGTATGACCCCTTTAAGGATGAGTTTAGACTCTACACCCACATTGAGGAGCTCAAGGCATAGCTTGTCAAACTTCTCAGGAGTAAGCTTATTTAATATGCCTCTTACTTTCCTGAAGATTGCATCATGTCGTTCTTTTTCACTTGCGGAGTTGTTTGCTGCGGAGTTGTCATCTCGTCTAGTGCTTCGTGCAGGAATCCATTTCTGAGCGTTTTGCCCTGGGGTTTTCCCCAGGAACTCGCTGTTGCCAGCAGTCTTGGGATAGTGCTGGGGTGCACCCCTACTTCCTCCTCCGCCCGAAGAAGCACTGAAACGAGAAGCACCTCCTTCTGCGATCGCACTCTCCACTTTGGCGGCTTGACAACGAAGAATCTTCAAAAGAATAATGTTAATGGATGGGGTGGGGAGGGAAGAGGATGGGAGAATGAAAAACCTTCACCGAGAACTCAGCAGCTGCCACCGCAGCTGCCTCCTCAGGATCCGGTCGTCGGGGACGGGGAAGGGAAGGGGAAGGGAAGGGGAACAGGGGAACGGAAAACAAAAAAGGGGGAGGGAAGGGGGAGGAAGGAGTTGGAACCGGCTTGAAACAGCTCAGAAGAGTCGCCGCTGCAGCCACCACCCGATACTCGCCGCCACCTCCATAGAGCCCACTCGCTGCTCTGTTTCTCTATTTCTTTAGCTCTGTAATGGGTCTTTCCCACCAGTAGTGCACAAGGATTTCAGTTTCTCCACATCCTTGATAACACTATTTTCCTTTCTTCTAATGTTATCCCTCTTAATGGATTTGAGATGTTATCTCATCGGTTTATTTGCATTTACCTAATTATTTAATATTATTTATATTGTACATCTCTTCATATGCTGAGTGGACATTTGTATATTGGTTTTGGAGAAATGTCTGTTCAAGTCCTTTGCTTATTTTTTAATTGTTACTTTGTTCTGTTGTTGATTTGTGGAAGTCCTTTAAATATTCTGGATATTACTCTCTTATCAGATATGCAATTTGCAGATATTTTCTCCCCCTCCATGAGTTGCCTTTTCACTCTGTTGATTGTCCCTTTTTACAGATGTTTATTTTTATGTATTCCTATTTATCTTTTGCTGCCTTTGCTTTTGGTGTCATATCCAAGAAATCATTGCCAAATCCAATGAAATTCACACTTTCTGCCTGTATTTTCTTTTAGGAGGTTTACTTTTACATCTTAACATTTATGTCTTTAATCCATTTGGAATTACTTTTGGTATATGGTATAGGGAGTAAGTGTCCAGCTTCATTCTTTTGCATGTGGACATCCAGTATTTCCAACACCATTTGTTGAAGAGACTGTCCTCCCCTTTGAAGGGTCTTGGAAAGTCCCTGAAATTATTTTCAATAATTACTGATGGATAGTGCCCTCTATAATCAAACTGGCTTAAATGTTTTTTTCTCCATCTTTAATTGTGTAAAGAAAGAGCAGTGGCTAGGAATGTGAAAATGGAATTTAAAATCTGACCTTGACATTGAATTACTCTGTCACACTGGGCAGTCACTTTACTACCCTGTGCCTCTGCTTCGTTTCAAAAACTGCCAGTAATGAAGCCATTTATACCCTTATAGCAGAGAAGGCAATGGCAACCCACTCCAGTACTCTTGCCTGGAAAATCCCATGGACAGAGGAGCCTAGTAGCCTGCAGTCTATGGGGTCGATAGGAGTCGGACATGACTGAGCGACTTCACTTTCACTTTTCACTTTCATGCATTGGAGAAGGAAATGGCAACCCACTCCAGTATTCTTGCCTGGAGAATCCCAGGGACGGGGGAGCCCGGTGGGCTGCCGTCTATGGGGTCGCACAGAGTTGGACACGACTGAAGCGACTTAGCAGCAGCAGCAGCAGTAATGGGTCTAACAATAAAGTTGTGGGGGACAAAACAAGTTACAATAGAAAAACCCCTTGGAATGATAGATGACAAATATTGAACCCTTAATAATTGTTGGTTTTTATTAATTCCTTCCAAACACTAATATTCTTTGATTCTAAATGTAATTATTTTCAATGTTCCTAGTGTTCTTTATAGATAAGAAGAGATCTATTAATATAATACCAAAATAGGTCAAGTGCTTGGATTGATGGGCTACTTTGCCTATGGGCTGTGATTTAAAGGCCAGTTTAGTAGAAATATGGACTCAATATTGACATAAGTTCATGCTCTTATAAAACAGTTTATAATTTGGTTGCCCTTCAGTGACTCCATGGACTGTAGCCTGCCAGGCTCCTCTGTCCATGGCATTCTTCAGGCAAGAATACTGAAGTGGGTTGCCATTTCCTTCTCCAGGGTATCTTCCCAACCTGAACCAGCATTTCTTAAATCTCCAGCATTGGCAGGTGTGCTTTTTTACCACTAGCACCACCTGGAAAGCCCAAATTTGGTTTAGCATTAATTAAAAAAAATTAACAATAGGAAATATTGAAAAAATGTAAGCAATGCAGAACTGCAAAATAAAATTTCTTTTGGACCAGTTCTTAAGCAAATAAATAAGCATATGTGATTTCATATTATTTACTCCAAAACAGAAATTGTACTCACAGAAATTACACTGATTTGCAATTTCCCTTTTTAAAATTAAGATATTATTATTTTTAGAACATTTTAGGTTCACAGCAAAATTGAGGGTATAGAGATTTCCCATATATTCCCTGCCCCCATACATGCACAGCCTCTTCCTTTATCCACAGCCTCCCCTAGAGTGGTGCACCTGTTACAACTGATGAACCTATATTGACACATGTAATTATCCAAAATTACATTACAGTTCACTCCTGATGTATTATCTATGGGTACAATTTCCTTTTGTGTACTGTTACAGTTTAAGAGTTCTATACAGAACATTTTATGGCTTTAGAATTAAAATCATAAGTATAAACAAATGCTATTGTTGCTCTTGTTCAGTCACCATGTCATACCTTGGGGATATACATTTAAAAATTTTTTTCATATAGATTCTTTTTAAAATTTATTTTTATTTATTTATTTATTGGCTGTACTGGGTCTTTTGCAGTAGCTTCTCTTGTTGCACAGGCTCTAGGCACGCAAGCTTCAGTAGTTGCAGCACACAGGTTCAGTATCAGTGGCACACTGACTTTGTTGCTCCTCGGCATGTGGGATCTTCCTGGACCAGGGATTGAATCTGTGTCCCCCGCGTTGGCAGGCAGATTCTTAACCAATGGACCATGAGGAAAGTTCCTCATATAGATTCTTGATCTGCTCATATCATCTAAAGTTGTACAGGTTGGTAACTTTAGGAACTGTGGAGCATGAATCTGGGAGTTTTACTCTTGGGTGTCCATGGCTCCAATCCAATTATTTTCCTGTCAACAAGTTCCTTTTCCATTTGCACAACTGATATAAAACTGTGTCTATGTATCACAAACTTTTTTAAAAATAAAATAATATTTCTAGGATAATTGTTAATAACACTTCTCCAGGAATTTAAAAATGAGTTTAAAAACTAATATTTGGATGATTTATACAGTGAGAAAGCCCTAAGGCATAATACAGTACAGTTTTTTTGTTTTGCAGATGAAGAAACCAAGATTCAGCAAGACCAAATGACATGCCCAAGAATGAACATCAAATGTATAGTTGGGCTAGAAGGTGAGATCCCAGTGGTTACTTTTTTTCTCTCAACTCAGTGCTCTTTCTTTTCTAAAAAATGGTAACTGGAATTTTTGATGACCAATAAACACAGCAAATTAATATTATTTCAACAAATAATAAGCAATTTTACTAAAAATTTTTCTACCTGATGAAAGTAGAAGATTGAAATGTTAAGCAAATGAATGGTTCATTGAGTTCTCTTTTGTACTATACACATATACAGTATCATTTTTAACAGAATCTTTTAAAGGAATATGTTTAACAGAGTTAAACAATTTTATGGCATTTTTGGCATCACTAGTTATTTCACAATTGTCATGGAAGTGGGACTCTATTGACATAAAAGGAAGAACTCAGAAGACAAGTCCTTCATTGTTCCCAGTTAGGGTGTTGGCTGGTATTAAGCAAAAGAGATGCCTTGCCTTTTTTGAATAAGAGCGAAGAGGTTCTGGTTTGGAACGTTAATATAAAGATCACATAATGAAAGAGAAAACATTTACCTATATGGAGCAAGGGAAAGTTTCTTGTGTGTCAACAAAATGAAAGTTGTCACCAGTTGAGGGCTTTTTTCATTCATAATGGTAATTTATAGCTGCCTTTTCTACTGTCTGCTTAAATCCAAACATGAAAGAATTTCTTTTTTTTTTTTCAATTGCTCTGAGAACAGGAAAGAAGCAAAATTAGCATACCATATCCCCAACAGGGTTAAAGTGAAAGGAAAACAGGTGTTTAAGTTAATTCTCTTTCCACTGGAAGGTTTCTTTTAATAATGAGTTTCTTGAGCACTTAAAGTGGTTTAAGATTTCGTATAAACCAATTTAAACATGCAATGCCCAGAAGAACCTATTTTATAAAACAAGGCTGATTGTTTACCTCAAATTTCTGAAAAGAAATATGTATTCACATATGGAAGAGACTGCATACCTCTTTAAAAAAATACACTAAGAGAAAAGTTACATATGTTACAGGTTTCTAGCTTCAAGATGTATTTGTAAATCATGCAAAGATATTTTGTATATATATATAAGGTTTCCATGTTCTATTAACTTTGACATTAGTTTAATGAAATTAGGTGATTTAACACTGAGTCAGTGATGTGGCCTCTGCAGTAATAAGGTGAAAGCACAAGCTTAGTTCTGAAATGTGCCTTATGAAGACAAAATATTGATTTCCACTTAAACATCCTCTTTTTTTAAATTTATTTTAGTTGGAGGCTAATTACTTTACAATATTGTAGTGGTTTTTGCCATACATTGATATGAATCAGTCATGGGTTTACGTGTGCTCCCCTTCCTGAACCCCCCTCCCACCTCCCTCCCCATAAACATCTCATATTGAATTAAGACTTTCAGATTCATAAATGGAAAAGCATCTTGCTAATTCCATACAAATCACAATGGGAATTGGAATTAGAGCCTGATTTTTTCCTTTGTAGGACTATTCCTATGTTGCCTAGACATGTCCCAAGAAGTAAACCCAGCTCACTTATTAGTGCCATGGTTTAACTCTTTTTGCTCCTTTGCCCCAGGAATGATATTAAGATAATATCTTTTATACATTTGCTAGTCCCCTCTTTTTTTGTTCAGATTTTTGTTAAATGTTTGTAGTTCATAACGTTTCTATAAGAAGGAATTTTGTAGTCTATGTTGCCTTTAAATCTTTTATTCAGCATGTATTTATTGAGTTTGAATATAGCCACGTACTGTTCTAGACAGTGGGGATGTGTCTGTGAAGAAAAGAGACAAAGATTCCTCCTTGTGGAAATTCTAGTGCAGCGATAAACAATAAATCATCAACCAACAAATTGAATGTTGGAAGGCAGTCAGTGTTCTGGAAAGAGGAAAAAAGACTAGGGAAAGGGTGGTCAAGAGTTCCTGGAGGAGGTGTTGGCAGATTGCAATTGTCAATGTAGTCAGCATGAGCCCCACTGAGAAGAGAAACTTGAGTAAAGACTGAAAATAGTGAAGCAGCTTTTATTTAACAGCAACATGCTTTTCATTAAAACAACACTTTCTTTAATCCATTTTTTAAAAATTAATTAATTAATTTTTGGCTGTACTGGGTCTTTGTTGCTGCTCAGATTTTTCTTTTGTCACAGAAAGCGGGTGCTCCTCTCTAGTTGCACTGCACAGGCTTCTCGTGGCAGCGGCTTCTCTTGTGGAGCACAGGATTTAGGGAGCATGGGCTTCAGAAGTTGTGACTGGAAGGTTTAGTTGCCCCACGGCATATGGAATCTTCCTGAACCAGGGATCAAACCCAAGTCTTCTGCATTGGCAGGCAAATTCTTGACCATTGAACCATCAGGGAACTCTCTAAAAGGATTTAGACTGAGGACTTGTTCCCAGAATAGAGCAATCGCCAGCAATATCTGCAAAGACTATGGATTGAGTGTGGTGGGGAAAACTTGGCAGAGCCTAGAGGTGAGAGTCCGCTCTATGCCCCTTTGTCTCTGCACAGCCCAGTGAACATCTGTTTACCAAACATTTGCTTTTTCATCGCAGTGTGAATTGGCTTCCTCCCCTTTGAAATTCCAAACCACTACACCCAACATCCTCTTTTTTCTTTAGCTGAAGATTACCGGGAGAAATATCAATAACCTCAGATATGCAGATGACACCACTCTTATGGCAGAAAGTGAAGAAGAACTAAAGAGCCTCTTGATGAAAGTGAAAGATGAGAGTGAAAAAGTTGGCTTAAAGCTCAACATTCGGAAAACTAAGATCATGGCATCTGGTGCCATCACTTCATGGCCAATAGATGGGGAAACAGTGGAAACAGTGTCAGACTTTATTTTTTGGGCCTCAAAATCACTGCTGATGGTGATTGCAGCCATGAAATTAAAAGACGCTTACTCCTTGGAAGGAAGGTTATGACCAACCTAGATAGCATATTAAAAAGCAGAGACATTACTTTGCCAACAAAGGTCTGTCTAGTCAGGGCTATGGTTTTTCCAGTAGTCATGTATGGATGTAAGAGTTGGACGGTGAAGAAAGCTGAGTGCCAAAGAATTGATGCTTTTGAACTGTGGTGTTGGAGAAGACTCTTGAGAGTCCCTTAGGCTGCAAGGAGATCCAGACAGTCCATCCTAAAGGATATCAGTCCTGGGTGTTCATTGGAAGGACTGATGTTGAAGCTGAAACTCCAATACTTTGACCACCTCATGCGAAGAGTTGACTCATTGGAAAAGACCCTAATGCTGGGAAGGATTGGGGGCAGGAGGAGAAGGGGACAACAGAGGATGAGATGGCTGGATGGCATCACCGACTCGATGGACATAGGTTTGGGTAGACTCCAGGAGCTGGTGATGGACAGGGAGGCCTGGCGTGCTGTGATTCATGGGGTCGCAAAGAGTCAGACACGACTGAACGACTGAACTGAACTAAACTGAAGACAGTATTTAAGGTGAGGGCTTTGGCCATTTTAGGGAGTTACTCAATTCTCCAGGGTCTCCACATGTATACATGTTGTTAAACTTTTGTTTGACTTTCTCCTGTTAATCGATCTCTTGTTAACTAAGTTCTTAGACTAGCCAGAAGAACCTGGAGGGTGAGAAGAAAATGTCTTCCTCCTTGACAGAGTTAACCAGGTAAAGAAGCAGGGACAAACATTCTGGGTGGGCAAAATAGCTCATGCACATGAAACAGTGACAGGCTTTGTTTTCTTGGGCTCCAAAATCACTGCATATGGTGTCTGCAGACAAACCTAGACAGCATATTAAAAAGCAGACACATCACTTTGCCAACAAAGGTCCGTGCAGTCAAAGCTATCGTTTTTCCTGTAGTCATGCATGGATGTCAGAGTTGGGCCATAAAGAAGGCTGAGCACCAAGGAATTGATGACTTTGAACTGTGGTACAGGAGAAGACTCTTGAGAGTCCCTTGGATTGCAAGGAGATCAAACCAGTCAATCCTAAAGGAAATCAATCCTAAATATTCATTGGAAGGCCTGATGCTGAAGCTGAAGCTGAAGCTCCATTACTTGGCCACCTGATGTGAAGGGTTAACTCATCGAAAAAGACTCTGATGCTGGGAAATATTGAAGGCAGGAGGAGAAGGGGTTGACAGAGAATGAGATGGTTGGATAGCGTTACTGACTCACTGGACTATGCAGTTTGAGAAAACTCCGGGAAATGGTGAAGGACAAGGAAGCCTGGTGTGCTACAGTCCATGGGGTTGCAAAGAGTTGGACATGACTTAGCCACTGAACAACAGCAACAACAGGTGCTCTAATGATGGGGATGACGTAAGGAGAGATCTTAAGGTCACAATGGCTAAGGTGGAATAAACGAGGTATAGTTGAGACTAGCTCTGTTAGGGACTTTATAGGTAAACCTCTGTCTTTATAGGTAAACCTCACTTCTACAAATGTCAGTTAGCATTTTATTGCAATTGTACTCCTCCTATCAATTCATTGTGTCTTCGTATTTGTCTTTGGATGTAGGGTATCTTTTTTGGTAGGTTCCAGCGTTTTTGGTTTATTGTTGTTCACCAGTTAGTTGTGAATTTGGTGTTTTTGTTAAGAAGTGAGGTCATATCCTTCTACTCTGCTACCTTGTTGATTTCTTAATTAGCATTTTAATTGTGATGCTTAGTTTTAATTGTGTTTATTTTTTAAGGTAACCTTTTTAGTACAAGCTATTCTAATTTTCCTTTTACTTAATAATATTTATCTTTTACAGTCTACTTATCCTGGTATTTCAGCTGGTAAAGAATCTGCCTGCAATGTGAGAGACCTGGGTTCGACCCCTGGGTTGGGAAGGTCCCCTGGAAAAGGCAACAGCTACCCACTCCAGTACTGTGACCTGGAGAATTCTATGAACAGAGGAGACTGGCAGGCTACACTTCATGGGGTCGCAAAGGGTCAGACATCACTGAGCAACTTTCACTCTTTTTAAAAATAGAATGATAATTTTATAATTAACAAGATTATAGATGTGCTTAGATTTAGAAGTAACTATGAAGGTAGTACAGACATGACTCAAGTTTGAGAAACTCTACTAGGCTAGTGTTTGGCAAATTATGCCCCTTGGGCCAAAACCCGCTCTCCACCTGCATTTGTAAATAACACATTATTGCAACACAGTCACACCCATTTGTTTATTACTGCCTGTGGCTGCTCTCCCTACATAGAGATGAATAGTTGAGACAAAGACTATATAGTCCAAAAAAAACCTAAAATATTAATATTTACTATTCAGCCTTCTGCAGAAAAAAATGTGCTGATCCTTCTACCAACCCATACTATAAAAGCATTTTTTTTAAGGCAATCAGTACAATTCTGACTTTATAAGACACGGATGCCTTGAACAGCCGAACTTGTCCTTTTATTATGTGTCTCTTTTCTATATTCAAGACACTTGGTGCCTTTCTACGGATTAGGAGCATTCCAGGACATCTAAGACTTGAGGCCATGTGAGAACACTGAGCTATTATGAGAGTTTCTTTGTCCACTGTTTGACAGGATGGATTCTGCCTTCTCCTCAAATTCTGTTTGATCAAAAATGCTGTGGCATGATAAAAGGAGCTGACGAATTACTGAGGGCCCGAAGCTCCACTAAAGATTAGAGTAAAACATGCACTTCAAAGGATCCTGGTGAAGGAGCAAAGGTCAATAGCTTTGATTTCTAAATGGGGAGGAGGCCAAGGGATTTAGAATGAGAGAATTGGAAACCATTTTTTTTTTTAATTTTTTATTTTTTGCCACTCCTTACAGGATCTTAGTTCCTGGACAAGGAATTGAATTTGTGCCCCCTGCATTGGGAGTGCAGAGTCTTAACTGCTGGACTGGGAGGGAAGTCCCTGAAAACCATCATTCTTAAATGAGCTTTGGTAGAGCAATGTAGGCTTATCTGGTGTTCAACGTTCTGCCACACTCTGGTTTCATGTTCCTTTTCAGCTTCACAAAGTAGGTCTTCCATAATCAATATTCTTGCAAGAAGACATTTCTCTTGATACTTCTGTATTTCACTTCATCCTTATATTTACCCCATGAGGTAAGCACTGTTATTATCCCTGTTTTACAAACGAGGGCACGGAAGCCCTCCACCTGCTCGAAATCATATGACTGGTAATAAAGTGGGAATTTGAACCCAGGATTTGATTCCAGTACCTGTTTTTTTAATCACTGACCTGCGTGCTTGTGTGCTAAGTCACTTCAGTCCTGTCTGACTCTTTGCAGCTCTCTGGACTTAAGCTCACCAGGCTCCTCCATCCATGGGATTCTCCAGGCAAGAATGCTGAAGTGGGCTGCCATGCCCTCCTCCAGGGGATCTTCCTGACCCATGGATTGAACTAGTGCATTTCTTATATCACTTGCATTGGTAGGCAAGTTCTTTACTACTAGTGCCACCTGGGAAGGGCAATCACTATCCTACTCTGCTTCTATTCTGACCTGGACACCCTGTGAAAAGCACAGTATAAAAGTCACATTGCCAAACCAAACTTGGATCTGCTCACCTGCGTGTAGTAAAGCCAATTTACTGACTCCCAGTTGTGGTGAAAAAAAGTGCAACATTTATTGCAGAGTGCCAAGCAAGGAGTCCAGGGCAGCTAGTGCTCAAAACACTCCCTGATGGGTTTTTTTGAAAGGATGTTTTTACAAAGGCAAGGTTGGGGAGGGGGAGTCCCAGGGTATGAGGTCAGTTCATGCACAATTCTCTGATTGGTTGATGGTGAAGTAACAGGGGTTAACATTATCAATCCTTAAGTGACAGTAGGTCTGGGAGCTATGTGCTCATGGTCATCAATTTGTTAATTTCTTCCATTTGGTGGAGATTTGGGCATTTGTAAAAAAACTAAGGAAATGTACATCAGATACTATGCAACAGAAATTTACTTTGTCAGTTCTGGAGGTTAGAAGTCCGAGACCAAGGTTTGGTAGGATTCTTTTTTAATGAGAACTGTCTTCTTGGCTTGCAGATGGCTGCCTTCTCACTGTCTTTGCATGGTGGACAGAGAGCAAGCTCTCCCCCTCTCTCCTTGTAAGACACTAATCTTATCAGATTAGGGCCCTACCCTTATGACCTCTTTTAACCTTAACTACCTCTATACAGGTTGTATCTCCTAATAGAGTCACATTGAAGGTTGAGGCTTCAAAATGTGAATCTGGTGGGGAACATAATTCAGTTCATAGCACTGACTATTTTTTAATTCCCAGTAACCACTGGACCTCCAGGGAAGTCCCCCCCACCCCCCGCTTTTAATTGCTTTGAAGTAACTAAAGAAATGGCCCATGTAAGAGGGACAGTTAGATCTCCCTGTCTCCCTGAAAGTAGGAAATAAATTTCCTATGTGAAAGGCGCTTTTCCCGAACCCAGAGAGTGAAAAACATTGTTAGGGAGTTCAGAGCCAATAAGCCTGTATAAACAAACCTGTAATGCCATATTATTATTGTTAACATGAGGATTGTTAGTGTAAATAAATGATAAATCTAAATTTTATTGCAGAGTAGTTGAACATGGCCATCTCTTAAGCTCCAACCTTCAGGAGAATGCATTGTTCAGAGGGATACTTTCCAAATGAGGAGTAGATGGTGCAAAATAAGTAATTGAAACACACTTTTACATCCTCAAAAACTCAATAATTTTAGACATTATAATACCACTCTTTAATTGGGGCAGATTGGTGATTTTGAACTGGAGAGGGTGCTACTGGCTTCTAGTAGATAGAGACTGGGGATGTTGCTAAACATCCTACAGGGTGCAGTATAGCCCCTCCAACAAGGACTTATGTGGCCCCAAATGTCAAAAATGATAAAGCTGAGGGCTTCCCTGGTGACTCAGTGGTAAAGAATCCTCCTGCCAATGGAGGAGACATGGGTTTAACCCCTGATACTGCAAGATCCCACATGCTGCAGAGCAACCAAGCCCATGAGCCACAAGTTATTGAGCCTGTGCTCTAGAGCCTGGGAGCTGCAACTACTGAAGACCATACACCCTAGGACCGATGTTCCACAGCAAGAGAAGCCACTGCGATGAGGAGTCTGTGCACTGCAACTAGAGAATAGCCCTCACTCACCACAACTGGAGAAGACTGTGTGCCGAAATGAAGACCCAGAACAAGCAAAAATAAATAAATAAATAAAATTACATATAAAAGAGAAAGTTTTGTTTTTTTTTAAAGGGATAATGTTCAGAAACTTGACGTGCAGTCACTCAGTTGTGTGCAACTCTTTGTGACCCCATGGACTGTAGCCCACTATGCTCCTCTGTCCCTGGGATTTTCCAGGCAAGAGTACTGGTGTGGGTTGCCATTTTCCTCTCCTTAGAAACGAGGGTAAATGTAAATATAGAGCCATGATGTTCCCCTTGCTTCTACTTTTCAATGTAGATGCAGCATAATTTTTGTGTTAGGGAAGAAAAAATATTCCTTCTATCTTTGTAAGTTCTTTGGTTGATCTAATAATAAAATTGACAAAAGACAAAAAGAAAGCTTAATAACATGTGTACCTCCTGAAAACATGGGGAAGCCCAAGGAAAACTGAGTAGCTCACCAAAATTACCGAAGCCACCACCTTAAATACCATCTTCAGCTAAAGACAAAAGAAGTTGGGAGTAGGGGAGTCAGTTATGGTGGTTTACCAGGAAAAGTACAAAGCACAGCACACAAGGGTGAGGTTGTTGTGCAACAAAAGTAGAGTAAATAAGGGTAAGGTTGTTGTGCAAATCTAAGTCATTCCCATCTCCACTGATAGGGGTTTCTAGAGGTAAATTTATCATACTCTTCCTGGTACAGTGAGGGGGATATCCTTACAAATGAAGGTTTATCTTTTTTTAACTGAAGTATTAGTTTATTTATAAATTGTCTTAGTTTCAGGTGTACAGCAAAGTGATTCATATATATATGTATTTTTTTCAGATTCTTTCCTATCATAGGTTATTAAAAGATATAGAATACAGTTCCCTGAACTATACAAAAAATCCTTGTAGTTTTTTATATAGTGGTGTATAGCTTTTAATTACACACTCTTAATTTATCCTTCCCTCCCTTCCCCTTTGGTAACCATAAGTTTGTTTTGTGTCTGTGTTTTTGTTTCTGTTTGTCAATAAATCCATTTGTACTATTTTTTAGATTCCATGTATAACCTGGCAGGCTACAGTCCATGGGGTTGCAAAGAGTCAGATACAACTGAGCATGCATGCACCCACATAAGCGATATCATACAGTATTGGAGAGTTCTCTTATACAGCTAAATGTCTCTTACAAAAAGGTAACTTCTACTCAGTTTTCAGATCTCCTCCTGTACCTGCAGTTTCTTAAAAATAACCAGCTTACAATAACCCTTTTGCCAAAGAGGCATATTTTTGAGTGGCAAATTCTGCTTCCCTACATTGTTCATATCAATATTCAGCATTTACACCATCTTGACTGTTTGCTGCTGAGTCAAGTAATATACTATGATTATCACATTAACAGTTTTCTTTTCATATAAATTTTGCTTTTCATAAGGCAATTATTGCCTCATTTTTTTCATTTTTATTTCTAACTGCTATTAAATCCTCCTACATACTTCATTAATCTCTCAACATGATTTTCACATTGTCTAGCTTACCAGTTAGTCCAAAGTTATTTTTTTCTAGAGAAAATGTTTTTCTAGAGCACTCTTGTTTTTATGTTCCATGTTAGAAAACACTGTGAAACAGGCCCAGAGAGGTTCAATGTGCAAAAGTCAGGTGGTTAGTGTACAACAGCTGGAACTTACACCCAGGCAGAGCAGCCTGTCCCTTGCATTTATTATTGGTGTCTCTGTTAGGGAAACATTGACCAAAACCACTTGAGATGGCCAGGCATGATGATAACTACTCATATAGTTGTCTCACGACAGGAAGTCCTGATAAGGAACAAGATGATGCTGCCAAAAACCAACCAGGAGAATTCAAGAGGAGCCTAAAGGAGGGAAGAGATGCCAACTAATAATATTGTCCTACTAATCTCCCACAATCCTTTGTGATGGAATCCATCCACTGAGAGATGTGCACACTACCAGGAAGGAGCCTGTGTCAGACCAAATATAGGCCAAGCAAGATGATTGGCCAGAAACAACTGGGAAATTAACCCCAATACCATAAAACCTGAGGCAGTGAGCCTGGGTTCCCTAACCCTACTGCACTCTGCCTAGACACCCCTTCCCAATGAAGTATTTTGCAGGGCTTCCCTGGTTGGCTCAGTGGTAAAGAACTTGTCTGCCAATGTAGGAGACACAGGTTTGAACCCTGGTCCAGGAAGACCCCGCATGCCATGGAGCAACAAAGCCTGTGCACCACAACTACTGAGCATGTGCTCTAAACCCAGAAACAGTAACTAATGATCCTGCTGCAACTACTGAAGTCCTCAAGCCCTAGAGCTGGTGCTCTGCAACAAGAGACATCACCACGGTGAGAAGCCCACACACCACAATGAAGGGTAGCCCCCACTCGCTGCAACTAGAGAAAAGCCCATGCAGCAATGAAGACCCAGCAGAGCTAAAAATAAATTAATTAGTTTTTAAACACCAAGAAAATCTTTTTCTTTGTGGATACATATGTCTCCTTGAACAATTCATTTACAGATGTTAGACAAAAAGCTCCCTCTCGGGAGTTCCCCTTCCTACAACATCTTTATCAGTTATCAGTTGTCAAGATAATTATGTATAAGAAACTACTGCAAAAACTCAGTCCTTCAAGAAACCATCATTTATTATTTTTTATGTTTCTGAGTTTGGCTAGGCTTAGTTGTGGCAGCTTATCAGAGCTAGATAGGTTCCATTTACCTGTAGGCTAGTCCAGGCATGTGCCCATTGGGACAGCAAAAATGTAAGAAAAGATTCAATTGTGCAAGTACATTTCAGCTTTTGATTATCACTCCCTCTTAATGTTCTACTGATAAAACAAAACATATGGCCAAATCAAAGTCAAGTGTCATGAAAATTCAGTCCACCCATGTGCGGTGGGGAAGGGGACGGGGAGTGGAGGTTGGCAGGGGGGTGGGTGTAGGGGAAGAGTAGGGAGTGATTATTAACAGTAACTGGAGCTACCACATTGATTAGCCTGCATACAAGGTGGAAATACTTTTGTTACAGAATCTAATTCATTCTGGAGCATAAAAGCAACTCATTTACAAACATTCTTGTAAAAGCATCAGAGTAAAACAATAACTGTCTGTAAATGACAAAAGACTTAAAGATTTAATTACAATGCAGTTGTTAAGAAAATTTGGCTACTTCTGTGACAGATAACATTTTAAGATAATAACTAGAATTATGACTGACAACATACCAGGACATTTCAAATTTTGGGAATTTCATGTAATTTCTAGAGCATTTATATTAATGATATTCATCCATATAATGCGACCTAAGAAGTTTATCATTACTCATTTGACAATGTTTCCTATGTAATTTAACATACCAAATCAGCCTAATTAGTTTAATATCTCTCTTGGAGATGTTTGAGGGCCCTCTGAAGCATCTCAAAGTTAGCTAGAGGCCAAAATAACTTCATTTAGAATTTGACTTGAGAAAGTTTGCAAAAAATAAAAGATACCAAAAGGTTTTAAATGTTTGGCCAAGTAGAATCATAAGTCACTGTGAAACAATACTTATTCACTTAACCAAAGTGACAATAAAGGATTCCGAAGACAAATGCAGAAAGTTGCAACAGATTACTTAAAACGTAAAGAAACTTCACAATCTGTTGTCAAAAGCAGGTCAATATTTCGAGAAAAGTTTGTCCTCTCAACAGAGAAAAGAACCAAATTCCAGTTTTGCACCATTTCATTTTTAATATTAAAATTCACTCATTTGATTAAATTCAATCTAAGCTCAGTCAGTTTTAACCACACATAAAATTCTTTTATCAAAAGACAAAAACTAATGTCTAGAAATATATATAGGGCTTCCCTGGTAACTCAGCTGGTGTATAAATATATACATATATGTGTGTGTGTGTATATATATATATATATATATATATATATGCCATTTAGTAGTACAGCATTTCAATAAAGCACAAATATATTTATTAAAAACCTCAAACGTATTTAGTCTCTCTGTAATAAGACATCAAACGTAGGTAACATAAACTTCTTTAGCAATGTTGCAGTATTTTATCTTATCAAAAATGATCTAGAAAGTCAATAAATTTCATCAGTTAATTTAGCAGAACTCAAAAGTTTCAAGTGACCAAAAATCTGGAGAAACTATTTTTAGGTAGACATATGATAAAACATAATTATCCATAAAGAGTTCACCCAAAAATATTTTTCTGATTTTTCTCTTTTATTACTTCTGAAAATATCATCATACTGTTAATTTTTTTGTTAACAAATTTTGTAATAGAGATGCATGCATGCATGCTAAGTCATGTCGGAGTCTCTGCAACCCCATGGAGTGTAGCCCACCAGGCTATTCTGTCCATGGGATTTTCCAGGCAAGAACACCGAAGTGGATTGCCATGTCCTTCTTCACGTAATAGAGATAACATGAGCTTATTGACTTTCAGTTAATGTAGGTACAATAAAAGTATTATACTTAATATTGATGACTCTAAAAACATATCTGTATTAATTAAGCCATCAGCTTGTTCTCATTCATTAAAAATTAATCCTAGATTGTGTGATCCTTTTAAACTTTGAGCTAGTCTAAGTTACATTTAGAAATATATGACTTATAAGTGCTTACTTTAAGTCAGTTAAATAAAGCTCTTTTAGAAATTAATTCTGATAACACCATCAGGTGTTAGGGACATATTATAATATGATTACACATAATAATATAATATATATTATTATTATAATATAATATATTATCATAATATAATGATTACAAAGACATACGTACATATAGATAGACATAGACAGAGATCTCATCGTTTTTTCTGCTTGAGTTTTAAAAGGACTCTTTTTCCTTTTTCCCTCTTTCAATTTTAGGTTCTACTCGAACTAAAGCTCAAGTGATGCGGGCTTAGTTTACTTTTCAAGGACATGATAAGAGTTATAACTTCAAGCTTCCTCCTTAGGGATACTTCTGTTCTCTCAGGGTCAGATTTTTTAAAAAGATGTTTTATCAAGCTAGCTGTCTCTACAGTTTTGAAATATCAAAAGAGCTCCATCCTGGTTGTTTAGGAGTAAGATAAGGGGACTTCTCTGGTGGTTCAGTGGTTAAGAATTTATCTGCCAATGCAGGAGACATGGGTTTGATTCCTGGTCTGGGAAGATTCCACATGCTGAGGGGCAACTAAGCTCATGCTTCACAACTACTGAGCCTGTGAGCCTAGAACCTGTGCTCGACAGCAAGAGAAGCCACCAGAACGAGAAGCCGGCATTGTGTACTGTAAAGAAGAGAAGCCCTGCTTACTGCAGCTAGAGAGAGCCTGACCACTGCAATGGAGGCACAGTGCAGCCAAAAAATAAATACATACAAAAATAAGGGAAAATGATTATTTACTAGCCCATTTCCAGGAAAGGGACCTGGGAGCAAGAGCTAGGTTCCAGGTTCACACATTCAGAGGGAAGAAAAGGCAGCAGAAACCTGCCTGGCTGCTCTAACTGCACAACTTTGTGCTCACAAAACCTTTTTCCTCCTCCTGCAGGAAGGACACAGGGCCGGCAGGGAGCAAAAGGCTTGGCTTTACTCTCAGATGGCCTATGAATTGAGCTGATATAAGACAGCATGTGTGCATGCTCAGTCATGTCCAAGTCTTTGCGATCCCGTGGACTGTAGCCTGACAAACTCCTCTGTTCGTGGGATTTTCCAGGCAAGAATACTAGAATGGGTTGCCATTTCCTCCTTCAAGGGATCTTCCTGACACAGGGACCGAATTTGCACCTCCTGTGGCTCTTGCATTGGCAGGCAGACTCTTTACCACTTGAGCCACCTGAGAAAACTGACATGAGAGAGATTAATGGGAAAATCAAACAGAAGTTTAATAACGCATATACATGGGAGAATTGAGTAACTAGACAAAACGCCTGAAGCATAAGAGGTTGTTGCCTTAAGAGCCCTCACCTAAGAGGATGTTGGTTTGGTGGTTATGGCCTTCAGAGAGGCGAAAGGCAATTCACAGGGAGATGGAAAAGCAAATGTTTGGTAAACACATGTTTGCTGGGCCCTGCAGAGACCATGGGAACCCACCACTCTTGCCCGGCCCGGATGGAGGAGCCTGGTTTTACAAATTTATAGAAGGCATATTTTAAATTCTTTGATAAACCATGCAAATTTATAGAAGGCTGCTGCTGCTGCTGCTGCTAAGTCGCTTCAGTCGTGTTCGACTCTGTGCGACCCCACAGACAGCAGCCCACCAGGCTCCGCCATCCCTGGGATTCTCCAGACAAGAACACTGGAGTGGGTTGCCATTTCCTTCTCCAGTGCATGAAAGGGAAAAGTGGAAGTGAAGTCGCTCAGTCGTGTCCGACTCTTAGCGACCTCATGGAGTGTAGCCTACCAGGCTCATCTGTCCATGGGATTTTCCGGGCAAGAGTACTGGAGTGGGGTGCCATTGCCTTCTCCGAATATGCTACTATGACACGCTAAAGTAACCATTCCTTAGGGACCACTAAATAAATACAATCAAGAAAACAAGGTCGTTTTAAATACTATTTGTTGTGCTTAGTCGCTTCAGCCGTGTCCGACTCTGTGCGACCCCATGGATTGTAGCCTGCCAGGCTCCTCTGTCAATGGAATTTTCCAGGCAAGAATACTGGAATGAGTGGCCATTTCCTCTTCCTGGGGATCTTCCTGACCCTTCCCTCTTTCTTCTTTGCACTTCGATAGCCTGGGGTTAAGTGGATTTTTCACTTTTTTTTTTTTTTTTTTGGACAATATGGAAATAGGACAGGTACCAGGACTCTTCCTTTTAGGTTGGTATGTCGGTAAATTGTAGCCCACGGTGGTCTGTGACAGGCTCAGAGTCAGATCATATACAATCCCTCTGGGGTAGAAAAATAGGAGTTCACTAATAAGATAGTAAAATAAATAGGATTCACAGTCATTAGACCTGGGATTTCACACAGTGCATCTGTGCCCTCCTGGAGCAGTGTCCTTGACTTAGCTCTGATCATAGTGCTTCCCTGCAAACTCCAACTAGAAGGGGTGTCTTACCTCTTCTGCTAAAAATATACACTCTGAAACCCAGCCTGTAGCTACCTGAGGGGGAGTTGTAGAGGGGCGGGACCCAACCGTCTATGTGCCTTGCTGGAAGCACTGCTTCAGCTTATTTGCTGAGCCCAGGTCCTGGAACTTGCCAGCACCAATCTTTCAATTCAGTTATTCTCTCCTAGGAACAGATTGAAATTGCTCAGATCTGCTTTGTGTTGAGATTACTCCTAAAGCCACTTCATTTGCAGTTGCCACTAGTTGCCTTGTGCCTCTCGGTGGGTGTGAAAATATTCGGATCATCGTGCTAATTAGAATATTTTCGACAGCTGCACTTTCTGGGGAGTGGGCCAAGCAAAGGCCCCGGGGCACCCCAGCGCCCCTCCAGGGAGCAGGCTTGTAACCTTGGTGATCCAAGGTTAGACAGTTTCCATTCACAGGTACCTTGAGGTTCTTCTTCAACCTCACCGCACCCTGAACCAGTACATTACTAAGGTTGTTGGGTACCTTTGGTCTTTAAATATCACACAATATAGAAAAAACATTTTAAAACAGGAAGTAAGCCAGAAACTGGCACAGTGAATGTTTATTGAGATAATAAAATAAGAAAAATAAATTATGCAAGCTATCTGTTTTATGTAGAATACAGTAAAGGTAGGGGAAGTTTTACATGTGGCAGTTCTGTCAGTCGTGACAAGATTATGTTTTAAGTCAAGTATGTTAGACAGAAATATCAAGTCCTGGGGATGTAATGAACAGCATGCTGACCATAGTTAATAATACTGGGCTGCATATTTACAACTTGCTAAGAGAGTAAATCTTCAAAGGTCCTATCACAAGAAAAAGAAAATGTGTAACTATCTGTGGGGCAGATGTTAGCTTTTCTTATTGTGGTGATCACTTTGCAATATATATATATATATAAATGTAGAATCATTAAGTTTACATATGAAATTAATATACTGTATGCTAATTTTATCTCAGTAAAAACATATATATGTGTGTGTGTTTCTTTCACATAAAGAAATAAAGAGAAAAAGAAAAAAAAGGTTGAAGATGATGTAGTGTTCCATCTCCCACATACCCAAGACTAAAATCTTACCGTCACAGCCCCTCCTATCCCTCTTTTGCTGTATCCATTAATTTTCCAGAACCTATTTTCCTAGTAACTTTCTCCTGTCCACTCTGCCACAGCCTTAACTCAGACCTTCAGCATTTCTTATCTGAATTCTCACATCGACCTCCTGGTTTCTCTGTCATTCCCTAGTCTCTCCCTGCTAATCAGAGTAGTCTTTCTGAAGCCCATATCTGCTTATGGATAGCTCACTCTCCTGTTTCAATTGACACCCAATATCCACAGGATAAATCCAGTCTTGGCCTGGACTACACACCTCTCCCATCTCCTGACCCCTATTGCAGCCACTCCTCCTTTGATGTCCTTCCTCCCTGATCCTGCAGAAATACACCCTCTGCTCTCCTTCCCTATTCCAGTGAACTTTTTGTCCTTATGTTTGATCTAGGACAGAATCCGTCTGTAAAAAATGCAGTTACCTATGCCCTTGTGGGGAGAAGGCAATGGCACCCCACTCCAGTACTCTTGCCTGGAAAATCCCATGGACGGAGGAGCCTGGTGGGCTGCAGTCCATGGGGTCTCGAAGAGTTGGACACAACTGAAGTGACTTAGCAGCAGCAGCAGCATGCCCTTGTAGTTACAGAAAAAGGATCCTTAATACCCACTCTCATCAATAAACAGCATGATTCCAAACAGACTTTTAAAGAAATCTTATGAGTGAGGGATTGTGAGATAGATTATATGTATTATATATGAAGGTTTTTTTTTTTTTTTTAATTTAACCCCAATAGGCAAAAACGTACTTAAAAATTCCTATTAAGAAATGCCTCCTGGAATTTAAATGAGGTTAGATCTGGTCCATGAGAGGAAGTTCACTCTCCCACACAATAGACAAAACACATAACAAAGGCTAATGCTACTCATGGAACGATTTTTCATCCCTGAAAATTCATAGCTAAGCCTTCTTTTTTTAATTGAAGCCAATTTCTTTTATTTTTTTAATTATTAATATTAATTGGAGGAAAACGGCTTTACCATATTGTGTTGGTTTCTGCAAGTGTATTGAAGAGGCCGTTTACACATTTATATACTCAATTTTAAATTTACCTACTCAATCTCTAGCTTCCCTGGTGGCTCCAAGGTAAAGAATCCGCCTGCCAAAGCAGGATACACAGGTTTGATCCCTGGGTTGGGAAGATTCCAGTATTCTTGCCTGGATGGACAGAGAGAGGAGTTTGACGGGCTACAGTCCCACTCAAAGAGTGGATTCTGAGCATGCCTATTATTTGGTCAATAAGGGAAGAATTCAAGGAGTACTGAACACAAAAGGATAAGATTAATTTAAATCTTAAACGCCACTGGGGACTGATACCAGCAGTGAACCAGTGAAGTTGCTCAGTCGTGTCTGACTCTTTGCGACCCCATGGACTTTAGCCTATCAGGCTCCTCCATCCATGGAATTTTCCAGGCAAGAGTACTGGAGTGGGTTGCCATTTCCTTCTCCGGGGGATCTTCCAAACCCAAGGATCAAACCCAGGTCTCCCGAATTACAGGCACTTTACCATCTGAGTCACCAGGGAAGCCCACAGAAGTTCATTAATCAAATAGCAACTGATCATGGCAAAGCCCAAGCGTTTGGGACCCTATTTAGTTGAGTGAATTCTATGGAGAGCCCTACGTAGAAGAGGAAAGTCTCAGGTTCCTAAAAAGAAAGGGAGGAAAGAAATTAAGGGCTCTAAAAAAGTGCCATCAGATGTTCAGAAGGCACATCCTTTTGATTTTGAACAATGACAGGCTTTCTTTACAGCCTTCCCTTCACTCCATCCCCACATATCTCTTCACACTGAAACGTGAGACTTGCACTAACACTCATTTCCTTCAAATAACACAAGACCTTATGGTAGAATTTCAAAGTTTTGTTTTCCTAAAAGCTTTGCTATAAGTTGATACAGAGGACCCTGCTTCAGTTCAGTTCAGTCGCTCAGTCGTGTCTGACTCTTTGCGAGCCCATGAATTGCAGCATGCCAGGCCTCTCTATCCATCGCCAACTCCCGGAGTCTACCCAAACCCATGTCCATCGAGTCAGTGATGCCATCCAACCATCTCATTCTCTGTCGTCCCCTTCTCCTCCCACCCCCAATCCTATCCAGCACTAGGGTCTTTTCCAATGAGTCAACTCTTCGCATGAGGTGGCCAAAGTATTGGAGTTTCAGCTTCAACATCAGTCCTTCCAATGAACACCCAGGATTGATCTCCTTTAGGATGGATTGATTGGATCTCCTTGCAGTCCAAGGGACTCTCAAGAGTCTTCTCCAACACCACAATTCAAAAGCATCAATTCTACGGTACTCAGCTTTCTTCACCGTCCAAATCTCACATCCATACATGACCACTGGAAAAACCATAGTCTTGACTAGATGGACTTTTGTTGGCAAAGTAATGTATCTGCTTTTAAATATGCTGTCTATGTTGGCCATAACCTTCCTTTCAAGGAGTAAGCATCTTTTAATCTTATGGCTGCAATCACCATAAGCAGTGATTTTGGAGCCCCCCAAAATAAACTCTGACACTGTTTCCACTGTTTCCCCATCTATTTCCCATGAAGTGATGGGACCAGATGCCATGATCTTAGTATTCTGAACATTGAGCTTTAAGCCAACTTTTTCACTCTCCTCTTTCACCTTCATCAAGAGGCTCTTTAGTTCTTCTTCACTTTGTGCCATAAGGGTGGTGTCATCTGCATATCTAAGGTTCTTGATATTTCTCCCTACAATCTTGATTCCAGCTTGTGTTTCTTCCAGCCCAGCGTTTCTCATGATGTACTCTGCATATAAGTTAAATAAGCAGGGTGACAATATACAGCCTCGACGTACTCCTTTTCCTATTTGGAACCAGTCTGTTGTTCCATGTCCAGTTCTAACTGTTGCTTCCTGACCTGCATACAGGTTTCTCAAGAGATAGGTCAGATGGTTTGGTATTTCCATCTTTTTCAGAATTTCCCACAGTTTATTGTGATCCACATAGTCAAAGGCTTTGGCATACTCAATAAAGCAGAAATAGATGTTTTTCTGGGACTCTCTTGCTTTTTCGATGATCCAGCAGATATTGGCAATTTGATTTCTGGTTCTTCTGCCTTTTCTAAAACCAGCTTGAACATCTGGAAGTTCACGATTCACATACTGCTGAAGCCTGGCTTGGAGAATTTTGAGCATTACTTTACTAGCATGTGAGATGAGTGCAATTGTGCAGTAGTTTGAGCATTCTTTGGCATTGCCTTTCTTTGGGATTGGAATGAAAACTGACAAATCCTGTGGCCACTGCTGAGTTTTCCAAATTTGCTGGCATATCGAGTGCAGCACTTTCACAGCATCATCTTTCAGGATTTGAAATAGCTCAACTGGAATTCCATCACCTCCACTAGCTTTGTTCGTAGTGATGCTTTCTAAGGCCCACTTGACTTCACATTCCAGGATGTCTGGCTCTAGGTGAGTGATCACACCATCGTGATTATCTGGGTTGTGAAGATCTTTTTTGTACAGTTCTTCTGTGTATTCTTGCCACCTCTTCTTAATATCTTCTGCTTCTGTTAGGTCCATACCATTTCTGTCCTTTATTGAGCCTATCTTTGCATGAAATGTTCCCTGGTATCTCTAATTTTCTTGAAGAGATCTCTAGTCTTACCCAGTCTGTTGTTTTCCTCTATTTCTTTGCACTGATCGCTGAGGAAGGCTTTCTTATCTCTCCTTGCTATTGTTTGAAACTCTGCATTTAGATGGGAATATCTTTCCTTTTCTCCTTTGCTTTTCGCTTCTCTTCTCTTCCCAGCTATCTGTAAGTCCTCCTCTGGCAGCCATTTTGCTTTTTTGCATTTCTTTTCCATGGGGATTGTCTTGATCCCTGTCTCCTGTACAATGTCACGAACCTCTGTCCATGGTTCATCAGGCACTCTGTCTATCAGATCTAGCCCCTTAAATCTATTTGTCACTTCTACTGTATACTCATAAGGGATTTGATCTAGTTCATACCTGAATGGACTAGTAGTTTTCCCTACTTTCTTCAATTTAAGTCTGAATTTGGCAATAAGCAGTTCATGATCTGAGCCACAGTCTTCTCCCGGTCTTGTTTTGGACCCTGCTTAAATTTCAGTTTTCCAGTCAGTTTATTTTTTTAAATTCTTTTATTCTTCATTTTTCCAATTTCTTCCCAGTTTCATAAGAAGAATCAGAAATGCAGTGGTGTTCAGAAGGGCCTCCCCTAGTGTAACTGAAGACCAGACATGCAAATGTGTCTCCATCTGAAACCATTTCAATGCTTTGTTTAAAGGCATAGCTTGAGGTGCCAAGCTCTTCCACAAAACAGGTTATAGAAAAGCTATGAAAGTTGAAGAACTGTGTTTCTGAAACTTATATGACATATTCCTAGTTTATGGCCCTTTTTTATGATAGTATGGTAAAACTAATATATATGGCATAGAGCTGTGTAACTCAATATAGTAGCCAATAGCCACATGTGTTTATTACATCTAAATTAGTTAAAATTATATATAATTTGAAATTTAGCTCTTCAGGTCCATTAGCAGAATTTAGGATACTCATTAGTTACATGTGGTCAGTGGCTATCATGTTGGACAGTGTATGTGTGCTTGGTTGCTCAATCGTGTCCGACTCTTTTCGTCCCCATGGAGCGTAGCCTGCTTCTTTGTCCATGGGGATTCTCCAGGTAGGAATACTGGAGTGGGTGGCCATGCCATTCTCCAGGGGAATCTTCTGAACCCAGGGATCAAACCCAGGTCTCCTGCATTGCAGGTGGATTCTTTATTGCCTGAACCACCAGGGAAGCCTGTGTTCAGAACAGATATTAAACATTTCTCACTGCAGAACGTTCTATTGGACAGCATTGGTTCAGAATAAGTTGATTATTCAACTATTTATCAACATTTAACTAGTTTTGTGAATGGACTCATTCAAGATTCAACTATTTTCAATATTTAACTATTTTGGTGAATGGACCTATTCAAGAAAGTTTGGTACTAGGGAAAAAAAAAAGGAGTTTGGTAGAAAGGCCATGTTGAAGAGCCAGCTTTCAATCACTGACCTTTTCCATTTTGAGAAGTTTTTTTTTTTTTAATCAACCTTGTTAAACTGTTTGGAGGCATCGAGCTGATCCCTAACAGAATTTCTTACCATTGAAATAATTATATTACCCCAAGGATATAATTTGTGTGGTAACATTTAGAAATCTGGACTTTGTTAAGCCTCAAAAAGTTCATCTAGCTGTTTTGACAAGAGGTTTTCACTCAGGCTATTTTTAGTGCTTTTGGAAGGCTGATCATTTCTAACACCAGGGGAGACCCGCAGATGATGCGTCCCTTCACTATGCTGTGCTTTAGTTGAAGAAGGAACATACTGAACCTTTAAGCTGTAAATGGCAGTTGCCTAGGAGATCACCATTGCCTTTTGATATTGTCTAAATTACTTGATTTGCATGCAGCTTTCCAAAGTAATATGCCATTTTCTGGATTTTTAAAAAAGCAAACTTTCATTTGGCAAAGAAAACTCAATACCTTGCTACCTATGTTTTCTATTTTATGCCACCAAAAGTGAAGCATCACACAGATAAGTATATCTGGAGTTATTTATAGATCGCCCAGAAATAATATTAGGAATTCATGTCTGTGAAATGGAAATAAATACCCTATAAGCTTAATGGAAATGTAGTTACATAATAATAGTTTCAATACATTGAAAATCGATTTTGTACTCTTGAATACCCAAATCAAGTATTTTAAATGCCAATCTAAAAATAGTTTCTATGAAATTAAATGAACTGACTCCAAGTATAGTTTCCCTCTAGGGCCTCTGTCTCAGCCTCTCAGAAAGGCCTGGAGACACAGTGTCTGTGTTCAGAGATTTCCAGAGAGCTAATTTTCTGAGTAACAAATAGACAGACTTTGAAGAAAAAAAATAAAAATGGGGAGAGGCTCACTTAAAAATCTGTGCACAACGAGTAAGAAAGGTTAAAATTAGGACTGGACAAAATAGAACTTGTCCCTAGAGAGAACTGAAAAAAAAAAGCAATGAGGATGACTCTATTATGTAACATTAGAAGGAGAAAACTAAGGGGCAGCTCCTTTTTTTCTCTCAGATGTTCTTCTTCCTTGTCGAATGATACAGCCCTGAACTTTCTGAGAGACAGATAATGTTGCCTACAAAGAATACTGAGGGACTTCCCTGGTGGTACAGTTGGTTAAGACTCTGTGCTCCCAAAGAAGGGGGCCCAGGTTTGATCCCTGGTCAGGGAACTAAAATACCACATGCTGCAGCTAAGACCTAGTGTAGCAAAATTAAAAAAAAAAAAAATACTGAAACGGAGTCTCGTTCCTGTCTCTTACTAGCTGTGTGGGCAGGTAAGTTTCAACGACTTCATCTATGTTTTTTTGTTGTTGCTCAGTCATTAAGTCATGTCCGACTTTTTGCAACCCCATGGACTGCAGCACACCAGGCCTTCCTGTCCCTCACTATCTCCCAGGGTTTGCCCAAGCTCATGTCCATTGAATTGGTGATGCTATCCAACCATCTCATCCTCTGCCACCCTTTTCTCCTTTTGCCTTCAATTTTTCCCAACCTCAGGGTCTTATTTCCAATGAGTCAGTTGTTTGCATCAGGTCGCCTTCAAGTACTGGAGCTTCGGCTTCAGCATCAGTCCTTCCAATGAATATTCAGAGTTGATATTCTTTAGGATTGACTGGTTTGATCTCCTTGCAGTTCAAGGGACTCTCAAGAATCTTCTCCAGCACTAGTTTATAGACTTCATCTATAGACTGTAGATAATGAAAATAATCAGTAGTAACTAGAATAATCACATAGGATCATTGTGGGAAATAAAAAAGAGTAAGTGCTATGAACTGAATTATGTTCCCTACCAGGTTCACATTTTGAAGCCTCAACCTCCAATGTGACTCTCCTAGGAGATACAACCTGTATAGAGGTAGTTAAGGTTAAATGAGGTCACTAATCTGATAGGATTAGTGTTTTATAAGGAGAGAGGGGGAGAGCTTGCTCTCTGTCCACTATGCAAAGACAGTGAGAAGGCAGCCATCTGCAAGCCAAGAAGACCGCTCTCATTAAAAAAGAACCCTACAAAACCTTGGTCTCAGACTTCTAGCCTCCAGAACTGACAAAGTTAGTTTCTGTTGCTTCAGTCAGCCAATCTATGGTATTTTGTTATGGCAGCCTGAGCTGACTGATACAGTAAGGTAGGATATCAATGGTAGGGTCTATGTCAGACTCGCCAACATTTAATCCCACAGCATTCTCACTGCCTATTATCTAGCTGCTATTGTTTAGTCACTAAGTCATGTCTGATTCTTTCTCGACCCCATGGACTGTAGCCCACCAGGCTTCTCTGTCCATGGGATTTCCCAGGCAAGAATATTGGAGTGGGTTGCCATGCCCTTCTCCAGGAAATCTTCCTGACCCAGGGATCAAACCTGCATCTCCTGCCTGGGCAGGCAGATATTTTTTACCACTGAGCCACCTGGGAAGCCCTGTTGTCTAGTACGTGCTGGATAAATTTTTACTAAATGAATGAGTGAATCAAGAATCAGAGTTAGTCATGACATATAGATTTAAATTCTCTTTGAGTAGAGCTGACTTCAGACTTTCTCTGGGTTCTTTATTGGATTGCATATATTGGGCAGCATGCAAATCCAGTGCAATGCCAGTCCTAGGAGTTTTTCCTTCTCTACCCTTTTCCTCCACCTGCCTGTGTAGGTGTATAGAGAATGCTGCTTGGGATCTAGGTTGTCTGAGTCCAAATTTTGGTTCTATCACTTGCAAGCCTTGGGCAAGATGGTTAACTCTCCCATGTGGCAGTAATAGCATATGTAAAAACTAAGGTAATAATAGTATCTACATCATCAGGTTGCTGTGAGAATTAAATGAACAAACACATGTCATATTTAGGAAACAAATAGCATAATCTAGCATCCTTCCTTCTGTGCTTTTATTCCTCTTTCTTGTATATCTTGAAACACACTGGTCATTAATTCTGTCCTTAAATTTAATGTTAGGCTGAACTTGATGTGTTGACCTAAAACAAAAAGATTGCCAGATATTTCTCCAGAAAAGATAGATTTTTTTTTTTCAGGTTCAGCAGAGAATCACAATGCAGGGTCTGCCACCATGGCCATCCACGTGCAAGTCCCCACATGGCAAGGGAAGAAGAAACTTTCACAGAAGGGAAAAGGCAGTGGGGAGAGCCAGAGTGAACAAGGAATCCACAGATTCCTACTGGCTGAGTCCTTGCGAGGAGAGGAGTCTTTCTTTTTCCCAATGAGCTCTGTTCTCCTTGCAGGGTGTGGAAGCTCCCATCTCTATTTAATTGTAGTTTCTGCTGATTAATTTTACAGATGGCACTGAACACATCCTCCTCTCCCTCTCTTCTGTTGTTGACACTATTGCATTCTCAGGGTCTCTTGCCTATCTGGTCATCTATTTCCATATCTCTCGCAGGCTTCCACTTTTTACTTACTTTCAGAGGTCCTCAGGGCTCTGAGTCTACAATTTTAGCTGGCTGGTTGCCTCGGCTTCTCTCTCTTGATTTGCACAATCATCTTATCACTATTTATTGTCTGTTCTGACTCTTGATTATCTCTGAATCTATATTTTAGTCCATCTCCTCTGTCATAATGCTGGTCTCTCTCTCTATCATCTTTTTCATCTTTTGTATAACAGCCTCATAACTGGTCTTTCTCTATATGTAATCTTGTCCTCTCTGATCTCAGTTTTCTTTTTAAAAATGCAAGTTGCAAAATGCAAACCGCAAGTCCTTTGCCTGCTTAAAACCCCTAATTAACTTGTCAACATGCTTAGGAAATGGTTCTCCAAACTCTAGTGTTTCCTTACAGCTTCAAGACCTGCCTCTTGCCTACCCCTCTGGCTCAGGTCTCACTCTTCCCCCTACCATTCTGTTCAACCAGATACAACAGGATTTGAGTTACTCAGAACTCTGATACTCACTTTTGCCAGGTCTTTGAACATGCTGGGCCCTCCAACTGGAATCTTTCCAACATGCTCTCTTGCCTAGGTGGCAGCACCATTATTTCCACCTGCAGCATCTTTCTGTAGTCCACTTTTGTTTTAAAATTCACATTTTCCACTCTATGAAAAACTAATTGCCTATGTCTTCTTACTTTTTAACAGTTCAGTTCAGTTAGTTCAGTTCAGTTGCTCAGTCATGTTCAACTCTTTGCGACCCCATGAACCGCAGCACACCAGGCCTCCCTGTCCATCACCAACTCCTGGAGTCCACCCAAACCCATGTCCATTGAGTCGGTGATGCCATATAACCATCTCATCCTCTGTCGTCCCCTTCTCCTTCTGCCCTCAATCTTTCTCTGCATCAGGGTCTTTTCAAATGAGTCAGCTCTTCGCATCAGGTGGCCAAAGTACTGGAGTTTCAGCTTCAACATCAGTACGCATTTAAATAGCTGTTGACTAGATGAATGAATGGACTTGTCTCAGTTTTCCATATGCTTATTTTAACTCCTTTGGTTCAAATGCTTTGATCTGTGTGATGGTTAATTTTATGTATCAATTTGATTGGACCACTGGATGCCCAGATATGTGGTCTATCGTTATTCTGAGTGCTTTGGTGAGGGTTTTTCGGATGAGTTTAATCTTTAAGTCAATACATAAAGTACATTGTCCTTCCTAATGTGGGTGAGCCTCATCCAATCAGTTGAAGACCTAAACAGAACAAAAAGACTGACCTTCTCTGAATAACAGGAAATTCCTCCCACTCAAGCTGGGACATTGGTTTTTACCTGTCTTCAGATTGAACTGAGATATCAGCTCTTCCTGGATCTTGAACCCACTAGTCTTTGGATTGTAACTACATCGGTGGCTCTCTGGATCTCTAGTTTGCAGACTCACCCTGTAGATCTTAGGACTTACCAGCTTCTATAATTGTGTGAGCCAAATTCTTATAATTAGTCTATCTGTCTATCTATCTACATCCCAGTAGTTTTGTTTTTCAGCAGAACCGTGACTACAATCTGCCAATAATATTAATATTAGAGGTTGGAAATATAGCAAGAAGTGAATCAGATTCATAGATAATAAAACATAAATCTTTACCACCTGCCACTAAAATCGATTTTATAACTCTAACTAAGTTTGAATTTTCCCTGGAGAAGGAAATGGCAACCCATTCCAGTATTCTTGCCTGGAGAATCCCCTGGACAGAGAAGCCTGGCCGGCTATGGTCCATAGGGTCGCAAAGAGTCAGACATGACTGAAGCGACCGAGCAAGCATGTAAGTTTGAATTTTATTTTCATATCTGTTCAAAAGTTGCCCCAATCCAGAAGGTCATCAGCAAAAAACAGTGAAGAAAATCAAGACATCAATAAGGTGCAAATTGGGTAGCTCCTTCTTTTTTGGAGTGTTATGTGATAAAACAAGCACTACCAACCAGTTTGTGTGTATGTCAGTTTTTAGAAAAATTCATATTTCAGAAATAATGTTTTAAAGGATAGTTTAGTTCTCTAAATAGCTCACAACTTTTTTAAAAAAATTATAATGTGGCTAAATTCTTTAAGAGAACTACTTGAATTCTGTGCCTGACAAAAGAAGTTGCTCAGGAAAGAAGGAAGACTATGAGAAGATTAAGCAATTTCTACATTTTCTCTAGGTACTTGGTGGGTCTAATTTATGTTCCATAAATAAATGCCCCATTGAAGTCACATGTTGCCACCTGGCGGCATTCCTAATTCCTGTTTCTGCTATTGAGTTATGTTTGGCATGAGAATTCATATATATTCACCAAAAAAATTTTGAGCACCTGCTCTGTGCTAAGTTCATTGCTAAGTATTGAGAAAACACAGAGAATGACATATGCCTGCTCCCAAAAGTTGAAACTGGAAAAGAGGAGGGACAAAAGAAATGAAGAGTGAATTCAATGGCAACTTTTCTGTTCTTCACTCTACTCACCTTCATTTCTCTCTAATTCATTTTCAGACCCCGTAATGAATATGGGACAAGCACAGATCCAGGCCAATTACTTATATCAGAATGCACAGGAGCATGAAGAGGACCACTGGGTTAATGGCAGTCTATAGGAGAGAATGAAATATAAATGAAGATTTAACAGAAACAATGACATGGCTGAGCTGCTAAAACAGCTAATAATGCTTACTTCTGTTCTACATTTGCAGAAATTGTTTAGATCAAAGTATGTAATAGTTTTACTACTGTATATTTTATTGTATATTTCTAAAGGATCTTGAATATCTAGCCTGGAGTAAGATGATTAAGCCACACTTGGAAACCTTCGTTTTGTCTGTGGATGAAATAGTTGGAAAAATGAAAGTTACAGATGGGAGGTCCTTCTGGTAAGAATTTTCTAGCTATCAAGGTATAGAACAAAGAAATGAGTTGGCCTGGGAGATCTGAATAAGTACAAAGAGCTCTATCATCAGAAGTGATCAAGCAGAGGATGGACAGATTCCTGTAAAAGATAATCTAGAAGAACTAATTCTTTTGGCTGGGAGTTGAATTAGGTGGTGTTTAGTTATCTTCTCAAGCTCTAAAGGTCCACAACTTTACATTTAAATAAGCTTTAGACTGTTTACCTGTGCATTGGGTACACACATCAATGACACTTTATTAAAATTTTTATAGTATATCCAATAATATCATTTCAGAAAAGACAAACTCAGAAATTTCATCAAATAAGTATCAATAACAATAAAGTATGAAAGAGGAGAGTGAAAAAGCTAGCTTAAAACAATATTCAAAATCTAAGATCATGGCATCCTTTCCCATTACTTCATAGCAAGTAGATGGAGAAAAAGTGCTGCTGCTGCTAAGTCGCTTCAGTCGTGTCCAACTTTGTGCGACCCCATAGATGGCAGCCCACCAGGCTCCCCTGTCCCTGGGATTCTCCAGGCAAGAACACTGGAGTGGGTTGCCATTTCCTTCTCCAATGCATGAAAGGGAAAGTGAAAGTGAAGTCACTCAGTCGTGTCTGACTCGTAGTGACCCCATGGACTGCAGCCTATCAGGCTCCTCCGTCCATGGGATTTTCCAGGCAAGAGGACTGGAGTGGGCTGCCATTGCCTTCTCCTAGAAAAAGTGCAAACAGTGATACATTTTATTTTCTTGGGCTCCAAAATAACTGCGGATGGTGACTGCAGCCATGAAATTAAAAGATTCTTGCTCCTTGGAAGAAAAGATATGACAAACCTAGACAGTGTATTAAAAAGCAGATACGTCACTTTGCCAACAAATTCCATCTAGTCAAAGATATGGTTTTTCCAGTAGTTATTTATGGGTGTGAGAATTGGATCATAAAGAAGGCTGTGTACTTAGTTGCTCAGTTGTGTACGACTCTTTGTGATCCCAAGGACTGCGGCCCACCAGGCTCTTCTGTCCATGGGGATTCTCCAGGCAAGAATACTGGAGTGAGTTGTCATGCCCCCTCCAGGGGACCTTCCCAACCCAAGGGATCGAACCCAGGTTTCCCGCACTGCATTACCATCTGAGCCATTAAAGCCCATGTATAATGGAGTGAGTAGCCTATCCCTTCTCCAGAGGATCTTCCCAACCCAGAAATCAAACTGGGGTCTCCTTCATTTCAGGTGGATTCTTTACCAGCTGAGCTACTAGGAAGCCCAAAGAAGGCTGAGCACCAAAAAATTGATGCTTTCAAACTGTATTGCTGGAGAAGACTCTTGAGAGTCCCTTGTACTACAAGGAGATAGTCAATCCTAAAGGAAATCAACCCTGAATATTCACTGGAAGGACTGATGCTAAAGCTGAAGCTCCACTACTTTGGCCACCTGATGCAAAGAACTGACTCATTGAAAAAGACTCTAATGCTGGGAAAGATTGAGGGTAAGAGGAGAAGGGGGCGACAGAGGATGTGGTGGTTGGATGGCATCACTGACTCAATGGACATGAGTTTGAGCAAACTCCAGGAGATAGTGAAAGACAGGGAAGCCTGGCATGCTGCAGTCCTTGGGGTCCCAAAGAGTCAGAGAGGACTTTAGTGGCTGAACAATAGCAACAATAAAGTGTACATTTTGGTACCCAACCAAACTTGGCATGTTTGCTTTATAAACATAAAATTTTCTTCATAATTCAAGTCTTACATGGTATAAAGACCTAGAATAATATTTATTAATGTGAATCATTTTAGCCAAAGAAAAATAATGCAAGGACTCTCTAAGACTATTGAATACTATGCCTTTCAATGTATATTTTATTTCTGCCTTTATAATTCTTTTGTTTCAATTTCGCTTGCTGAAAATATCATCATTACAAGTAAGTGGAATGATAAATTTTGTTAAACTCTTGTTTTTAAATCCTTGAAATCTGAATTCTGGTTTTGATGTACTCCAGGGAGCTCTTTTATTTATATTTTCTTCCTGTCTGCTCATGGTTTCTAATAAAGAGTTAAGATTAAAAATAGATCCTCTTCAGAAATGAACAAGAGCATATTCAGTTTAGCTTTTGCTCCTAAAAGTTAGTGGCTAATCAAAATGATATGACAAACTTTCTGCATGTTTCTCTCAATATTATCTTAAAATATTTAAAGTTTTGAAACTGAGATCCTTTGAGATTACTTTTATTTTTATCATGCATGGAGTATAAATAATATGTTAATAAAATACCTTGCATGTAATATAAATATTTGTAGGAAACCCATCAAAAGTGAGGCTAGTTCTCTGCTTAATATCATAAGTATCATTTTTTTTTTTGAATGGGAGAATTGATCCATGGTATCTCTCATCCTTTCTGGTTAGCTCATTGCTTCTGTCACACCTGCATCTTCTTAATGCCTTTCTTGATGAAGCTGGTAGCTTCAAGGAGGCTACCAGGAAACTCTCCCAGCTTATATTCCATAGGTAGACCTGGGCAGCAACCAAAGGTTTTCCTGGGTTGAAGCCGTTGAAATTCCAATGACACAAGGAGGATACCTAGTATTTAATTTTTCACTCCTTTGCTTGCAGCCAATGTTTGTTTTTTTATTCTTCTGAAGTAATTTTAATTATACTCAAATCTCTCAAGGTCCTGTTGCTTAGACTTAGTGAATAAAGCATCATTTGAAAATATACAATAAGTAGACGGTGAGTATTATGGTAAAAGAATGAAACACTGATTTTTTTTCTTTTAAATAAAGAGAGAAGACCATCTCAAAAAATGTTTCACTGCAATACACAAGCTGACTGACCAGTATTTGTTAGTTCCTGGAAACTTTGAGAAGTCAAATAGACACAGCTTTGACAGCTTTTCCCTCATTTAGTCTTTGCATGAAAAACACAGTTAATGCTGTCAATAGTCCAAGCTGAGCTGAGAAACCATCTGTCAGAGATGTAAGGAATTCTAGCCTTGGATAGAAGGTTGGATGTTATTAATCTTCATGGTTTCTTTAGATCCTTAATTCTTAATTGTGGTAAAGACATATTTTCTTCTAAATGGGAAAGTTGATCCATGTGACTTTTGGATTATAACAGAATTTTTAAGGGGTTAAGATGAATATTAAACTTCTCTGCATGTCAAAGATCAGCCTGTCTGTGTCTGTTTCTCTCCCTAGGAGCATTCTGGTCATTTGTCTGACCATTTATGCAAAGAGAATTCAAAGATTAAAGAAAAAAAATCTCCATATTTACAATCTCCTCATATTAAGAAAAAATATCTAAAGGAAAATTTATACACATCACAGTTTAATTTACAACTTGGGTTTTAAGCAACTGGAAGTCATTGCCTGTATGATAGCTTCACGTCTCCATGTTAAAAATTAGAAAGAGGTTAATTTTAATGAATAGATGTCCATACAGACAAGTGCTATTTTTGTATATTCCTCTGGTTCCACATCTAAGAATAGAAAAAACAAAAAAGCTGGCAACAGAAAAGAACCATCTTTATTGCCATCTTTCCTTGCAGCATAAACTGAGGCATGTGTTTGATGAAGACAAGGGAAGGGTGTTTCATCTTACTCTCTCTGAGTAAAGGATCTTAGTTCTATTAAGCACTGTTGGAAAGTATATTGGAGATAGTATATTATATTTAAAATTGAAAGGTAAAGTGTTTTTTTAATGCCTTTTAATACAAGCAAGCATCAGTTTTACTAAAATGCTGTCAAATATTACAATCCAATGACTTATTTATCACTCCAAGTCTGTATCATAACTTCCTTTCCAAATATAGTGATTTTTTTTAATGTACTTTGGAAATGGAGAGAGAATCAAAGAAATCTACCAAAATTCTTCCTCACCATCTTTTTTAAATAGAACCAGGTCCCTCATGCCAGAAGAGACTATTTCAAAACAGTAGAAATTATTATCTTTTAAAGGGGTAGGATTAACCAATTCATAATTCTTAAACAACAAAGCACATCATATTTTTCTAAGCTGAGTTTAACATAAAATGTCAAATGTTTGTAATGAAATATTCAAAATTAAGTACAGTGAAATGTGTGAAATACTGAAATGGTTCATCAACATTGCTGGAGTCCTGGTATAACACAGGAACATCTATATTCATTGATGCCAACCATGAAAAAACTTAAAATTTCTCTTTAGATTGAAAGCCGACATAGAATTGATTTAAAATTTAAAGCACTTTATGTAAGAAATTTCAGCATTGCCTAAGTTAAACATGGAGTGAGAACCACAATTATTACTTTTTTTTCATGTTTTTCTATTAAGAACTTTGTTGGGACTTTTCTGGAGCCCCAATGGTTAAGATGCTGTGCTTCCAAGGCAGATGGAGTGCATTCAATCCCTAGCAGGGGAATTAGCATCCCAAATGCCATGTGGCCAAAAAAAACAAAAGAACTTCCTTCAACTCTAAGGTGATTAACTGAATGCAGAACACATATCTCTGCAAAAGATTTTAATTCTGGGGTTGTATAGCTTTTACAGTGAAGCTCATTCTGAGTGCTATATTAAAGAAGAGAGCCTTAATTATATATATTTTTTCTTGCTTGTGATATGAGTTATCTTGCATTTTGATATATTATTCTTATATTCAAGATCATCTGACTTCAGATGAAGAACTCTACTACAGAGCACTGCTTGACTAGAAAATCTGTCATCTGGGAATTAGAGCTAGGCTGACTGTCAGTTATGCATCCTGGTATTAGCACCCTGTTATTTCCAGAGACTAAAACGGCAACATGAAAGAGTATCCTTGCTACAAGTATCTAACTTTTATACAGCTGCCCTTGCATCTATGATAGTGCCAGAGAAGAGAAAATACATATTGTAAGGTGAAATCCATAGGAGATCCCAATTCACTGTGGTCAATAGGTTGAGGCATGCCAACATTTCTGTTAAGAACAGAGCCTAGAGTCCAGTGTACTTGGATTCTGTCTAAATAGCTGTATGGCTTGATTACTTAACCAAGTTACTTCTTTGGGCTTCAGTTTCACTGTCCTCATGAGAAAGAATTGTTAGAGATTTAAGTAAATATGTATGTGTGTGTGTTTGTGCCAGTGTAGGAAACGCAAGAGACCTGGGTTTGATCCCTGGATTGGGAAGATCCCTTGGAGTAGGAAATAGCAACCCACTCCAGTAGTCTTGCCTGGAAAATCCCATAGACAGAGGAGCCTGGTGGGCTGCAGTCCATGGGGTCACAAGAGTCAGACATAATTGAGGGACTGAGCACACACACATACATACACACACACGTATACTTAAGGTATATGTATCATATATGAGTCATTGTATCTTTAATTTATATCATATATGAGCCTAAAATATTATGTATTACTTAAAATTAAATACATATATATGAGACATTGGAGAAGGCAATAGCACCCCACTCCAGTACTCTTGCCTGGAAAATCCCATGAATGGAGGAGCCTGGTAGGCTACCGTCCATGGGGTCGCACAGAGTTGGACACGACTGAAGCGACTTAGCAGCAGCAGCATATGAGACATATGTAATATATTCATTTAAGATATATGTAAATACATACATATATTTATTTAAAAGTATATACATATGTTAATAGTGCAGTTCTTGGTAGGTGGTAAGCGCTACCTAGATATTAACTATTATTGTAGTAGTTAATATTGTACTGCCTTATTATTTCTATATCTGAACTGCTAATGAGTAACCAAGTTGATCAATCTGATGGTTCTTTCCTTTTCCTGCTTTTTCTCAAAGGTTCAAAGTTGCAACAAATGTTACTTTTAAGAAGTTGAGTAAACACAGAATGAGAAGTCCTAAAGCAAGGTGCTGAGTTAATAGACAGGCTAATCACTTCCTGAATATAAATGAACAGGGCTCTTTGTAGAACTAGCACCAGGGACTGTTAATTGGCTTTTATTTTAGAGACTGATGGATTGATATTCCAAGGAGAGCCCTGATGAGAACCCTGAAAACATCTGCCTCTTATAACCTATTACTACTACTAATAAACTAAAACAGTAGCCTCGCAAATCAGCACAATCTCATATAAATCAATGCACTCACATTCTAAAGTGAGCTCCATCAGGACAGAGATTTTTGTTTATGTTGGGTCACAGCTGTAGTCACAGGGTCCAGGCAAGTGGCTGAAAAATAGCAGGCTCTCAATAATTATTTCTTGAATGAATTGAATCAATGAAAAATCTTGACCTTTCCTTTAAATAAGATTAACATTAAAAGCAAAACAAACAAAATAGCAAGTTTTCTTCCTTCCTGATGACTTTGACTTGAGAATGCTGGTTAGCAGTTTAAGCAAGCTGAAGGGGCAGCATGTGAATGACAGCAGGGTGAATATATACATTTAGCCCATATTCCAGAAGCTGTGGATTTGGTTATGTTTTCACTGGAATGTGTGGTGTGGAGCCAGGCCACACTTAACTTCGACGCATGCACATGTGACAGATTTGAATTACAAATATTTTGTCCAGCATCTTACTAACTTTAGTGTCTATATTTACATTTTATTTTTCTCCCCAGGTTTTCAAAAATCTTTTCCCCAAAGTGACACTTTTACTCTCTGCAAACATTTAACTTACTTCCAACAGTTTCTACTCAAGCTTTGACTGGCTAAAATAATCCATGTGACAGAGGAGAGGAGAAGCAGAGTTGAGCTGATCTCCCAAAAGTTCTGCTGTGAAGTGAAAGTGTTAGTTGTTCATCATGTCCGACTCTTTGTGACCTATGGACTGCAGCCTGCCAGGCTCCTCTGCTCATCGGATTTTCCAGGCAAGAATATTGGAGGGGGTTGCCATGCCCTTCTGCAGGGGATCTTCCCAACCCAGGGATCAAACCCACATCTCTTTTATGCCTCCTGCACTGGCAGCTGAGTTATTTACCACTAGTGCCACCTGGGAAGCCCTTTTACAGTGTAGGCAACCTAATAATTTGAATAGGAATATATATTTATTTGTATACACTCCAAGCTTTCCTAATTATCTTTATAACAAAAACTGAGAAGGTATTAGTCATCCTTGGAAGAGCTATACTCAATTCTACTTGTCTTTTCTAAGTTTAATAAAAACACATCAAACAAAGTTAAAGTACATTATTAATTGATCAGATATGATCTCTCAAATGGTTCACATCATCTTATTTAACTTTGGAGCTTCCAGACTTTAAGAACGAGTCACCAAAGAGCTATCATTGATTTATAATGCACATTACTACATTGGACTTTAGTCCAAGAACTCTGTATGGGACCCAAAGGACACGGAAAAATGTTTACAAGTGAGCTACGACAGAAATAGGCTGAAAATACATATCTGTATTCTCTGAAAACAATTAGGGCTAATGCAATTAGGGTGAATATTCTAGTTCACTTTATTCCATGGGATTGCTTCTACTCTTGAAACCCCATAGAGAAAGAGTCTTTATGGTTAGAACACTATTAAGGGTGGCCCTTGCACATGTAAGGTAGACATTTTACATGATTGCATAAGGAATAAAATTTACACCCAAAGATAACACAGGATCTGATTAAAGTTAATACATTTGGTGTTTAAGGCTAATCCACATTGGAAAGCAATCATTTCCAGGAAGGAGATCAATATCTTAACACAGTGTTACCTGTCTGAGTTGCTGGACAAGATTTCTTATCTAAAAATCAATTCATAGGGTGTGTTTTCAAATCTGTCAGCTTCTTTTCATTTGCGTGCTATACAGAGGCACTTTAAAAGCTATTAGCTGTAGTTTCAGGAGTACAAGACACTGGATTTCAGCAGTCACTGGTAAACATGGCAGGAAATTAAAATGACATGGGATTAAAAGGAAAGTAAACAAATTATTAAATCAGAAAACTTCCCCGAATCTTGTAAAAATCATTGGTCTCTCTGAGTTGAAGAACTTCCTTACTTACAAAAAAAAAAAAAAATTAGTAACTATCACCCACCTATGCCAAATAAGTGCAAATAAGAGAATACTACAGCTTTCTGATGTTAAGGTATGATGGTTTGCTGTTTGGACTAGTGAGGGTTTTAAAATATTGATGAGTTAAGTACTTTGAGTTACATTTCCAGCAATATTTCAAAGTATTATAGTATTATGCATACGTTCCCAATAGAAAAACTAAAATGTCGAATAAAACAGATTGGAAAAGTTTAGTAAAAGGTATAAAAATTAAAAGGCTTAAAAAAAAAAAGAAAACCCTCCGTTTTATTGTGTAAAAATAAATCGCCTTCATTCATGAGAATCCAGTGCCTTTTTTTTTTTTTTTTGGTCTTAGTTAGTTGGTACGTACTGCACCCGCCACAACACGTTGGAAAGTAGGTCCTGGTACACACTAAGGAATATCCAACCAGGTAAATACATCAGCGTGATAAGGCCCATGAAATTGAGCGGATAGTGAGAATAGTCCCAGGAACAGGCGCCCCACGTGCGGAGTCCCAGGCCCCAGGACAATTCCCACGCGTAGATGAAGATCACGTAGAAGGGCACTCGCTTCCAGGTGCCCCAGCCCCGACTGTAGTGGAGGTGGAAATAGAGCTTTTCCACCACAAAACTGCAGCTGCCATACATAAGGAAGGACCAGAGCGACGTGTGGCCGCTGCTTGTCTCGTCCCCGGGCCCCAGCAGGTTAAAGAAGAAGGTGAAGAAGATCTCATCCAAAAAGCCGTGCATTCCGAAGAAAAGGAAGCGGAGCAGGTCCGGCAGCCCCTGGTTGGGTGCTCCCCCGGCGCCCCTGAGACCGCGAGGTCGCCGCCGCCGACCACCGGCTGTCGCTGGGGCCCGGGCGCCGGCAGGGGTCGGGGGCGCGCCCCGCAGCTGTTGCCGCCGCTGGTACCGCAAGCGCAGGAAGCGCTTCAGGAACACTTGGCAGTGGTAGAGCGCCAGCACGTACTGCAGGGCCAAGTCCAGAGCCCCCGGCGCTGCTGTGCCCCCCGGCCCGCCGACCCGGCGGAGCAGCGCGCCCGCCAGGGTCTGCAACCCCACGTGGGCCGAGGGGTAGAGGAGGAAATTGAAGACGAAGGCGCTGGGGGCAGCGCCGCTGCTGCAGGTAGACTTTCTCCAGGGCCAAGTGGGTGAGCGAGTGCAGGAGGCAGCGGTAGGGCGAGGAGAAGCCCAGCATCCGGAGGTCCGGGCGACGAGCGAAGCGCCGCGCCGCGGACAGGAGCACGTCCAGGGTGACCCCGTGCATCCCGTAGAAGTATAGGCGCATCCAAGCGGGCAGCGCGGCGCCCTCGGCCGGCGCTTCAGCAGTGGACAGCGGCTCCGGGCAGCTGGCGGCAGCCTCGCTTCCCCGCCCTCCGGGGGCCCCCGGACGCCTCGCCGCGCCGACCCTCCTCGCGGGACCCTCGTCGTTCGCGTCGCTGCCGGCCATCGGCTCGGAGGCTGCCCGGGCGCCCGATCCCACTCCGCCACCGCCGCCGGGTGCGCGGAGCTGCTGGTCGGAGGGGCCGAGCCCCGTGCCGCCCTCCGGCCGCTGCTGGCCCCCGGGGGGCGCGCGGGGAGCTCCGTCCCGGCCGCGATCCGGCGGCGGCCGGAGTTGCTGCGATCCGGGGACGCACGGGCCGCCCGGCTCGCGGAGTACCCCCGCCGCGGCCCCGCGGCGCCCTCGCCTCCAGTCCCCGGCGAGGTGCCGCCGGCCGGCGCCCGCGCTCACCCTGCGCGGCCTATTGGGCGCCGAGGGCCCGGCGAGGGGCGGTGGCGCCGGGGCCGCGAGGAGAAATGCAGACGCTGGTGCAAACCCCATCTCCTCCCTGGCTCAGCCCCACCGCCTCTGCTGCAGCCTGTGGAAGCGTAACGCGAGCAGCGACGCCCCTTCCCCCGGCCCTCCCCATGGCCCTCTCGGCCCGGGCCAACCGACCTCTCCCGCCTTCGCTGCCCCCCTCCCTCCCCGCCCCAGCTCTGCGCGCGGAGCCCCCGCGGAGTCCGCTGGGGAAGGCCCGGCCCTGCCTCTCCCATCGCGTCCACCGCTCTGCACCCGGCTCCCCGGCCGGGCAGGAGGCGTTGGCTGGGGCGGAGGCACCGCGAGGAGAAACACCTAACAGGTGTGACTGCGAGCCGGCGGGCATCTGTTTCATCTAGGGGACCGGGGCCAGGGCCTGTCTGGCGAAGACGAATGGCGAGGCGCCACCTACCAGAGGCTGGGCCCGAGACCAAACTGTGGTGCTGTATATTTAATATCCTTTTTCAAAGCCAGCAGTGTCCCAGTCGCTGAGGATAAACCCGAGACTCCAGGCCGGGCCGCCCCCGGCTGTTCCCTGCGGTGGGGAATGTTGCACTGGGGCCTGGTCCGCTTTGTCAGTCTCTCCTGCAGCGGTTTGTTTGCTCCAGTCCAGGGGCCTGAGTCCCCCAGAAGTTATGAAATGATTGGAAGCCAGTAGGGTCAGGCATTGCTTCATCTTAAATCCGAAATAGTACCTTTGCTCACATTGGCACATCCCGGTGCCGATTTTTCTCCTTGCAGAAGAACTAGGTCATCGCAGAAGGGGAGTGAAATAGAAAGCAGAGCAGGAATTCTTTTTTTCTTTTCTTTGGAGGTGGAGAGGGTGGAAAGAATCCAGAATTTTGGTGTGTTCCACTGCTTTTTCTCCAATTTTGAATTAGGCTTACAATTGGAGATAACCTTCGAGGTAACTTATACTGACAACTCCACCCCTGCACCCTGGAAAAAAAAAAAAAAAGCCCACAAATCGTGTCTAGGGAAAACTAGGTAAGAGTTCTAATTTGTAAGGAGTTCAGATGTTTCCTGGCTGGAAAGCTTTCTGGGGAATTTTTCCTCCCCTTCGGGAAAGTTAAAATTCTGAGGTGTTGCTCCATTTTTAAAGCAACTTCTCTTCATTCTCTCCCCTTCCTCATTTCAGCCTTACAATCTGTGGTTGCTAAATGGTCGGTGAATTAAGGAAGAGAGAGAAATAAGTGTGGTGAGGAGACAAGTTTTAAGGTGACATTGACCCTTGAGTAAGGCTAAAGTTCTGATTGGTTTTTAAAAGCTTGACTAAAATGTGGTTCCTTTGCAGATTTCTTTTGACAACTGTCAAAAGTCAGCGCATGGATGTTGTCATGCTAGGGACTGAATCATCAGATAGCAGGCTCATCAAACCTGTTGTGAAATAGAGTTAGCTGCCCAAAGGCCTGAGCAGCTACAGTGAATGCTGGCTCCCTAGAAATACCAACATTTAGCTTTGCTTTACCACCAACATTTAGCTTTGCTAAAGCAAAGCTGAGTTTGTTGCTTGCCATGGCAAGAAAGCTCTGAATCTTGACAAAGTCTTAATAACATCTTGGAGTGGGGAGGACCTGCAAGCCTGCTAAGTAGCTTCATTCCTGCCCGACTCTGCCACCCTATGGACTGTAGCCCACCAGGCTCCTCTGTCCATGGGATTCTCCAGGCAAGAATGCTGGAGTGGGTTGCCATGCCCTCCTCCAGGGAATCTTCTGACCCAGGGATGGAACCAAGTCTCCTGTGGCTCCTGCATTGCAGGTGGATTCTTCACCGCTGAGCCATGGGGGAAGCCTGGGGAGGACAATGTTGGGCTACTTAGGAGATTTTTAGAGTCTAGTTGAGGATGGGTCTTTCAATACAAGGGCTTGGTTAGAATTGGGTAACAATTTTGATATAATGGTTTAGGTTTGGTATACATAACAAAGTGAAGGTGTGAGGTGAGGGATTCAACAATGTTGAGAATAAATAGTAACCTTTTTTTATCTCCGTGGGTAAAGCTTCCTAGAATAGTAATGCTGTGTTGAGGAAGAGAATAGTAAAGTCATGCTAGTGAAGACAGTCAAATAAAGTCATACCATGTAGACAGTAAACTGTCAGTGGTGTATGGTCTTGGGTTTGCACAATCTTATTGTGAGGACCAATTTGAAATTCAAGAGGGGAGTAATATAAGTAAGGATGGATAAAGAAAATAAAAGAAACAGGACTGACATTGAGTTCTGAAATGACAGTCATCCTCAGTGTGGGTAAATGGTGGAGGAAGGGGAGGGAGGTTGATTGACAATTCAGTAATACCAGATCTGTATACTATATATTTTTAAAAAATAACTAATTTTTTTTTTGGTCCATATCTCGCAGCTCATGGTATCTTAGTTCCCCAACCATGAACCAGGGATGGAACCCAGCCGGATAGTGAAAGCAGCAAGTCCTAACCACTGGACAACCAGGGAATTCCTGTATTCCTGTATTTGTGAAAAATTTGTATGCATATTTCTACAGTTTTGTTTATTTTACATAATCTCTTCTTTCTTAATTAATTTCTTGTATTGTATACTAAAGTTCCAAATTAAAGAATTTTTTTATACATTGCTTAAACAGAGGTGATTATTATTGCTTGTTGCCAAATACAGAAAGATTGAATAACAGCTCATAAACTTTCTTGAATATAACACTGTTAGGGAATCATCATAGAATAACAGGGGAGTCACATGGGTATCAGGAAAGTTTCTTTTTGTGCTTCCTCCTGCTGGCTTTTTTATGTCCCTTTATATTGTTAATTTTAATTTCAGCCCTTCTTTTTTGTCCCGGGAATTTCTTGGAGCTCCTAGTTTGTACCAGGAAGGCTGAGAGCAGGTGGTTGCTGAGATTTCCTTGAGTGGGGCTCCCAAGGAACAGTCTTGGAATAAACTCTTTTAATTCATAAAGCTTGAAAAGAAAGCAGGAAGTTGTTTTGATAAAGCTTGCTTAAAAATAAAATTTCACCTTGAGTAGTATCAAATCAGAAATATTTCCTGTGTATAATCTGTGCCTGCCTGCATGTGCCTTACCTTAAGTGCACCAGGGAGAATATTTTTCCTACCCCAGTTAATTCCTTTTTTTTTTAAGGAAGTAGCTTCCTTACATTGATTAGTGGCTTATTGGTAACACAGATGATTACAGTTAATGGATACCACCTCTTGAGTCCTTTCTTGGCAGCTGTACACTTCACATATCAATATTTTGTACACTGTTTCTCTTATTTTTTTTAAACATATATTAAAACTAAGCTGCAGAAAATTTGCTTGTCCAGTATATCAGCTAATAAGCTAAAAACCAAGCTGTGAAGCTGTTTCCATTTGAACCTAAAGTTCATTTGTGCTATACTGTCTCACTTCCTATATTTTCATATTGAAGCCATCTCGAATGAGTTGAAATTGCAGGTTTAATAAGAAAGATCCATTCTGTTTATAGTTTCAGTGAGTATTAATTTGCTAATCCAGTCACTGGTAAATTAACTCCTCCCTAGTTACTCTCTCCCTTGTGTTATCATGCTTTTTGTTTTAATCATCAGTCTATACTGTCATTTTTTATACTTTTTTTCTCTATGTAATTCACTTATTTATTTTACCCTTCTTCTGGGTTTCTTTACAAATTACTAAATGACTATTTATTTGGACAAATGTGGCTATGTGGAATGGGTTGTTATCTGGTACTGATGCAAGAATAGATGGAGTTAGATAATAGGAAAATGAGTATGGAATGCAGACATATTCCTGTGAAGGCTTAGTGCACATTTCTAGACTGAAATTGAGCAATACCACTTTCTGCTGTTCCAGTTGTTTTACCCCTGTTCATGGTGACTATAATCTGGGGCTTCCTTGGTAGCTCAGTGGTAAAGAATCCGCCTAGCAATGCAGGAGATGTGGGTTTGATCCCTGGGTGGGTAAGATCCCCTGAAGTAGGAAATGGCAACCCATTCCAGTATTCTTGCCTGGGAAATGCCATGGACAGAGGAGCCTGGTGGGCTATAGTCCATGGGGGTCACCAAGAGTCAGACATGACTTAGCGACTGAAGAGCAGCAGCAGCTAAATAGAAACATGTATTTAGGGGAATTCCCTGGTGATCCAGTGGTTAAGACTCCCTGCTTCCAATGCAGGGGATGTGGGTTTGATCACTAGTTGGGAAACTAGGATTCCATATGCCTCCCCATGTGGCCAAAAAGAAACAAAGCAAACAAACAAAAATGTATTTAAATATATTTTTCTTCCTTCAACAGTGTTGGAACACTTCTGAGCAATGTTTTGTGCTATGTCCTGGACATACAGAAATGAATATGACAAAGTCTGTGTCCTCTTGGACTTTATAGTGTCTTACAAAAGGTATAGTTGTCTATTGAAGAAACTGGAAATAAAAGTAAAAAATATATATATTACCCATGATACCACAATCCATGGATAACTACTGTTAATATTTTGGTATGGAGCCTTTCAACAACATTATATTATCACCCCAAAGAGGTTATATTATGCATTCCTTTTGTAATCTGTAGTTTGCTTTGTCACTTACTGACTAGGAAGTATCTTTCCATTTGATAGTCTGCTACATTGTCAGTAATGATGACAGAGAATTCTTTTGTATAGATATTCCATAATTTGTTTAGCCAGAATGTGGAGATATATTTAGCCAATCTCCAATCTGGGGCTTGTTAGGTTTGTTTCAAAACACTTTTGCTGTTATGAGCTTCTATCTGACTATTATCTCTTTTATATTATCTTTTTAATTTAATTTATCATGATCACCCTTTTCATATAGCCATGTTTATTTACTTAGGATACATTATAACATCCAATTGGAGGGTCAAAGTTAGGCACATTTTAAGGCTTTGTTGATTGCTATTAAGTAGGTCTCCAGAAACCTTGCTGGAACCTTTGAACTTTTGTAGAATAAATATTTCCCTCTGATGGGACTAGGAAGTCATGGCTACTGGGAGGTTGGCCTTATGGTAGAATCTTGGTTTTGAGAATGGATGTTTGGGGTGTGCCATACCATGGGTTGTACTGTCTGAGTGGATGGTAATAAAGATAATCTTTGAAAAAAATCTAATATGATTAAGTAAAATATAAATGCATTATTTTGAATGATATACTGTTACTTCCACCTCTCCATGTATAAATGTCCCGCTCCCTTTCTTCCATTTTTGTACACATACAAAAACCTCTGTGTCAGAGATAGCGCAACTAAAGCATGGTTTTTACCCTCAAGCAGCTCACTGTCTAGTGAAAGAGGTAGATAAATAGAGACTGCAAAACTGAATAATAACTGTTATGACAGAAGAATAGCACTAAGTCTCTTGGCTCGCCTAGAAGGGAGATCTGACTCTTAATTGGGAAAAGGGTCTTCCTGTTCTCCCAGTATACTGCCTTGATTCATTAATATCTCTCAGCCTTCGTATTCAGCAGTGATCCTTGTTGTTTAGTTACTAAGTTGTGTCTGACTCTTTGTGACCCCATGGACTGTAGTCTGCCAGGCTCCTCTGTCTATGGAATTTCTCAGCTGAGAATAGTGGGGTGGGTACCCACTCCCTTTTCCAGGGGATCTTCCTGACCCAGGGATCAAACCTAAGTTTCCTGCTTGGGAGGCAGATTCTTTACCACTGAGTCACTTGGAAGCCCTAGCAGTGATTGCTGCTGCTGCGGCTAAGTCGCTTTAGTCGTGTCTGACTCTGTGCAACCCCATAGACGGCAGCCCACCAGGCCTCTCTGTCCTTGGGATTCTCCAGGCAAGAATACTGGAGTGGGTTGCCATTTCCTTCTCCAATGCATGCATGCATGCTAGGTCGCTTCAGTCATGTCCGACTCTGTATGACCCTATGGACAGCAGCCCTCCAGGCTCCTCTGTCCACGGGATTCTCCAAGCAAGAACACTGGAGTGGGTTGCCATTAGGCCTTGCCTATTTCACACTTTGGGCTCCCCAGGTGATCAGTGGTAAAGAATCCGCCTGGCAATACAGGAGACACAGGAGACACAGTTCAATCGTCCCATGGAGGAGGAAATGGCAACCCACTCCAATATTCTTGTCTGAAAAATCCCATGGACAGAAGAGCCTGGCAGGCTATGGTCCATGGGGTCTCAGGACAGGATTGAGAACACACACACATTTTATTCTTCAATGTCTCTTGTAAACATTTTCATTATTGTTGTCTCCATTCCAATTTCAGGGCTATCAGCCCCATCCGGACCTCTATTGCATTGGCCAGGACTATTCCAATAATCCACTAACTGACATACCAGCCCAAGTTTCTTTATCCTCCTCCAGTCGACCTTGGATATGGCTATCAGCATAACCTCCATCTACTTTGAAAATTTCTTTGCCCTGGTCAAAAACCTTCAAATGATTTCTGTGATTTGCAGCAGGAAAGTTAAGCTCCTTTACTTGATCATCAGGAGCACATAGTGACCTATTTTTTCAATCTTGTTTCTTCCACTCACCTTCAATAACCTCCCCAAGAGCCCCTCTTATTTCAGTAAATCCCGTCCATTCTCTAAGGCCTGAGCATGTTGATACACTCCTCAGAGCAAGGCCTGGGTACACCTGCCCAAAGTATTTCAGTTGCCGATAAGTCACCATAAAGTTTCATCATGTCCTGCTCGGTTAAACTGAATTTTTCAAAATATCTCATGTCTATGTTTTGTCATTTTGAAAACTCATTTGACTCACAAATATTGTCCATGTTCTTGTAGCTCCTAGCATAGAAACTTACATAGAGGAAAAAGATCATTTTTCTTTTGACATCTGTGGATTCTCATACTGTTTTAAATGAACTGCTATTTTGGCAATTCTCAAACTTCCTTGATTTGTTGCTGTCAGTTGCTAAGTCCTGTCTGACTCTTTGCCACCCCGTGGACTGCACCAGGCTTCTCTTTCCTTCACTATCTCCCAGAGTTTGCGCAGATTCTTTTTTGTTTTGTTTTGTATTTTGCAGATTCTTGTCCATTGAGTGGGTGATGCCATCCAACCATCTCATCCTCTGTTGTCCCCTTCTCCTCCAGCCCTCAGCCCCTCCCAACATCAGGGTCTTTTCCAGTGAGTCAGCTCTTTGCATCAGGTGGCCAAAGTATTAGAGTTTCAGTCTCAGCATCAGTCCTTCCAATGAATATTCAGGGTTGATTTCCTTTAGGATTGACTGGTTTGATCTCCTTGCAGTCCAAGGGACTCTCAAGAGTCTTCTCTAGCACCACAGTTTGAAAGCATGAATTCTTTGGTGCTCAGCCTTCTTTATGGTCCAACTCTCACATCTGTACATGACTACTAGAAAAACCATTATATGTAAATAAAATCTAGTTATATTGATATCAACTAGGTCATGTGTACCTTGCCTACTCTTACACATTTTAATTTAACAATCAGAGCTAAAAACATCTAACTAAGCTCCAGACAAGCTCTTCTTCCATTTCTTCATTCTTTCCTGCTGCTAAGGAATTCTACGGGATCCTCTAGGGGACGATCTAGGAGATCATCGCTTCCTTTCTCAGTATCAAGCTTTACAAATCCTTCTACAATGTAACTCTCTTACCTAGAAATCTTTGTGTGGGAAATTATAGAGGGTTAGGATATAAAGGAAGAAAGAAGGGGAAGCATAGGGAAACATGCAAAGCGAGCATGACTGTGTCTGTTCCCTCCCAACCTTCCTCAGTCTTATGTATGAGGCAGACATAATCATTGCAGTATTCTTTCCTAGTAAGTCTAGACTTTGCCTTAGAGTTCTGTATAACAGAGTGATCTTGGAAGACATCACCAGGCCACAGGAGTTGGCAAGAAAAATGAGTCCTACTTGGCATCCCCATTCTGGAATGTATATGGGATATTTATTTCTCTTTAGGGAGATTAAATATATGGAAATCAACATTTATACACTTGAACTCTCATAATTGGGATACTTGTTTTCTCTACAAAAGTTCTCCCCCTTCTAAGCAAATCCTCACAGTAGAATTTTTTGAGATCACAGGTTTTCCTAGTACATTACATGTATTGTCTGAGTTACACATAATTATTTTTGAATACAGTGTGACATAAAGTGAATTCTTACTTGTATTTAAGGCTAAAAAAATCATTCTGAGGAGCCAGAATTTAACAATTAGCAAACAAATGAGTTTGAATTTGTGTAGCATTCTTAAACATGCAGCATTGAGTTTCTTCAAACCTTGTAGAAATATCATTATATGTTTTACAGCAGGGGTCCAGTCTCAATCACTACCATTATGTGTAAACACAGGGTTTTGTGGCTTTTTTGCATTTGTATAATACTTCATAGTTTATACAATGCTTTCATATTTATATCATTGGTTCCTTGTAATAATATGTGATAGACAAGGCATATCATTTATTGACAGGCAAGTTCCAAAATAGGAAAATTGTATTTCAAGAATTAAAAGAACTCTTGGGGAAGCTGGGTGCAAGCCTAGATGATTTTGAACTTAGCTTTTATTAAAAACACTCAATACTTTCACATCTTCAACATTTAAAAGGTACAGAAAGCTATGCAGAGAAACATTCCCTCTGACACCTGTCTCCCATCCACCCATTTTCCTTTGGAACAATATTATTAGTGTGAGTCCCTTGGCTGCTATCCTGAGATATTTTATGCACAGACAAGTGAATAGAAGCTCCCTTAACAATTTTTTTTAAATTAGTTTGTTTATCTATTTTTTAACTTTACAATATTGTATATGTATAACATTTTTTATGATGAACTTAATATACCGTACACTTTTTTCTACACCTTACTTTTCTCACTATTAACTTGGTGCATTTCTTCACTATTTGTGCATTTTATGCATTCTTAATCTGTATGTAGAGAATTTATCTTTAGTCTTTTGTTTTGAATGGCTAAATACTATGTCATTGTTTGAGTGAGTCATTAATTACCTAACAAGGCTCTTACCAATGGTCATTTAAATAGTTTCAAATCTTTTGTCATAGTAAAAATGCTACAGTATCAAAGCCTCGAGTATAGGTCTTTCACTTGTAATCTCACATGTGTGAAAGATGATATTCAAGGCTTTGATATTACATTATATTGTATATATATATATTAATGATAAATTCCAAGAAATAAAGGTGTTAAGTGAAAGGATGATATATGTGTAATTTTTCTAGCTATTGCCAGATTGTTCTTCTAAGAAGTACATCAATTGCACTCCCACCAGCAATTATGAAGTGGCCTATTTCACACAATTTAGCCAGTGGTGCTTTATTACACTTTTTGATGTATGCCAATCTGATGGGAAAAAAATAGTACCTCATTGTAGTTTTAACTTTTAATTATATTATAAGTACAGAGGGCATTATATTAAATATAGAAGAACCATTTGTCTTTCCTTTTCTGTGAACTATCTGTTCATATCCCTTTCCATTGGGCTAAGAGGCCTTTTAAAATTTATCAGCAACCGTTCTTATTTACCAGAGAGATTCATTCTTTGTTCAATGCACAAGACTTGTGGGTCTAAATTTCATGTTCCCACCACTATATAAGCAAATAAATAAAACATCGTTTCTAATGATAGTGTCTCCAGAATTTGCACGTCTTTCATATTATCTCTGTATTCGCATGCAATGATACCCACTTTAGTTTCTCACCCCGTAAGTTTATTTCTTCCCTGAAATTAACTTAACAGAGTTAAAGAATTTCTCCTTCTGTCTAATTTTCCCTGAAGCATCTTTAGGGAACATTCGCAAATCCTACCAAGAATAATTTTACCTGTAAGAATACTCCTTACCAGGAGGCATTTCCCTTTGCTGGATTTTTTTACCCAAATACCTAGAAATGAATTAACGTATACATTTTAGAATTTCACTGTAGCCTAGATCTCTTTTCTCAATCTGGGTGTGTGCAATAGCAAGCTGCATTCTCTGAGCTTACTCTTGCTCACACCTACCCAGTGGCACTGGTCCCATTCTGAAATTTACCTCCCCAGGCGGATCCACCCCTCCCGTCTGCTGCTCCACTGGGCCTGTCCCAGAAAGAAACTGTCGCACCACTCTTTCCCATGGCCTCCTTGTCCACAGGAGAATTTTAGTGGATTATGGTTAACCAAATACAAATTCTGAAAACATAAAGAACAGATTGTAATCGGCAAACCTTTTGTTTTCAAGTTATTCATGTGGCTTTTCAGCAGTCACACAAAGGCCTCTTTGTCTTTGAAAAACAGAAAGAACCTCCTAACTCACCAAGTATTTAAATCTCTTCAGTGTGATGGGTGGGCTAACATGTGAATCCTGGCCTGGTACAGAGGAAGTGCTGTGCAAAACTCATTCTCAAGCCATATATGCTGCTAAATTTGCCACCATCAACAGTTTGGAGGTACAAATCTGAGAGGGGATTAAAGACAGTTCAAAGATTTACAGTGGGAATAATTCATGTAGTTGGGGACTTCACTGTAAAGAAAAACATGAGGACCCAGAGTTATTGAGTCTGCAAAAGAGTCTTCAGTGTCCTTTAATAATGTGTTTCTGGGTCATGAAATAAACACGGAAAAGATGGTTCCAAAGTCTTTATCTGGAGAGAAGGGAAGGTGAGCACATAAAATAGGAGGAAACATATAGGCTAGAAACAAAATAACACTTTGATCAAATATATTCTTATTTAAAAATAAGGATGTGCTCTTTTCTCTCTTTCCTTTGCATGTATTATAATTTAATAAAAATTTTTAAAAAAGAAAATCTGATTTTTGTCTGTGTGGAGTGCCTCTGGAATGGTCAGAGAGCTAGATGGTTTTCTGAAGCTTGATGATAATGAGTGTGGCCTCTGCCATCAGATTGCTTGGACTCAATCCTAGCTCAGCTGCTTCCTTTTTGAATGACCTTGGGTAAGCCTCTCTCCTCACTTGTCCTAGCCTCATTTCTCACTTCAAAAATAGGGATGACAGTGTTGTTATGAGGATTAGGTAAGATAACGTATGTGTCCTAGTTATGATTTGGTTTTGTTTTAAAAGGCAGAACATTCAAATATTAGTAGTCTAAACAAGGGTCAAATTATTTTTCTCCTATGAATAATTTCCAGTAGATGTCTGGGGTCATGTGGTATTATAGTTTCTGGTACCCAGGTCCTATCTCATGTGGTTGCCCTACTATGTATGCCTTTTGTTCCCAAGTATTTGCCTATTTTGTCTATTCTCGCAATCTTTCTTTAAAATTTATTTATTTTTAATTGAAGGATAATTGCTTTACAATATTGGTTTGATTTCTGCCATACATCAGCATGAGTATTTATTTATTTTTTAATTTGGCTGTGCCAGTATCTAGCTCTCTGAGCAGGGATCCAATCCTGGTCCCCTGCATTGGGAGTGCAGTGTCTTAGCCACGGGACCACTAGGGAAGTCCTTTGTTTGCATTCTAGCCATCAGGAAGGATAAAGAAAAGGCTATTGAAAACACTTCCATTCCTAGCCTTTGGTCATAATTTAGTTGCAGGATGATCCATCCCTATTAGCAAGGGAGATTGGGGGGTAGAGTCTTTTTCCCAAGCAGCTAGGTACTGATTTATATCCAGCCATAAAGCAATTCTCTTAGTATAGATGAAGGGGAATATTGTTGGGGAGGGAGATAAAGAGGACAGGTATTTCAAACCAGCTAGCAATTTCTCCTATTGGGTACAAAATGCTTAGTACAGAATCTAGCAATAAATAAAAGTTCCTATGATTGCTATCATTTCAAAGGCCAGTTTATATGTCTAGGATTCAATCAGCTCCTTTCACCTGGGTGTTCCACAGGCGCTACCAACTGAAATTTCAAAAAATGAAGTCATTACATCATTCATTATTACCCACTCAGAGGATACGTGTTCTGCCATTCCTGTTCTTATTTTGGGTCTTTTTTTTTTTTTTTTTTTGATGTGGATCATTTTCAAAGTCTTTGATTGAATTTGTTACAATATTGCTTCTGTTTTATGTTCTGTTTCTTTGGTATTGAGGCCTGTGGAATCTTAGCTCCTTGGCCAGGGATTGAAGCTGCACCCCCTGCGTTGGAAGGCAGTCTTAACCACTGGACTGCTGGGGAAGTTCTCCATTTGTGTTCTTAGACTTGGTTAATGGCTTCGGCACCCATCTACCTTGCAGTCCCTCGCTAACACTTCTTTTGCTTCACTCATTATATCTTAGTTTCAAATCCACATCAGTTCTTCTTGGAAAATGTCCCTCAGATACAGACTCTTTTCTCTACTCTCACTATTCACTATGCAAATTTTACAAGTCTTTAGAATGTGGTTTACAAGGCTTTTTGTAGTCTGAATTCAATTTATTACTTACCACAACACATCTTGTAATCCAGCTACCCTGTGTTAAAAAGATAGAGCAAATATTTGTATTTTTATTGTCCCGGGCAAAATTTGAACAAAATATTTGTTTAATAAACTTCTTTTTTTAGCAAAGATAATGATTAAAAATCTACATGAGCAACCAGTTTTATATACTACAATGAAGTGTTAGATGCTCAGTTGTGTCCTACTCTTTGCAACCCAATGTACTGTAGCCCACCAGGCTCCTATGTCCATGGAATTCTCCAGGCAAGAATAATGGAGTGGGCTGCTGTTTCCTCCTCCAGAGCATCTTCCCGATCCATGGATTGACCCTGGGTCTCCTGTGCTGCAGTTAGTTTCTTTACCAACTGAGCCGCCAGAGACACTCTTGTATACTACAGCAATGCAAAATCAGAAGCTCTTTTCTGATGGGGCGTCTTTATAGGTCTCTTAATAAATGAAAAAGTTGCCAAGAAATAAAAGCCATGTACATTTGTTTTCACTTATATTCATTTTATTTACAATCTTCCCACTAAAACTTATAGACTCACAAGAAAGTGAGAACATTTCAGAGTTGCCTGCTTCTGCTTCAGCTTTTCTTCCCATACTCTGTTAAAGATTTGTGAATGACTCATTAGAAAAAATAAACTTGCTTTCTAAGCAGTTGAACCCTAGATCCTAGATATTTGGTTGCTATAAGTTCTCAATCTTTTTTCTTTCTAGGTCTGTTAAATATTCAGACTCTTTTCCTTCACTTGGGATTCAAACTTTCATAAGATTTTGAATTCAGAGTTTGGAATCTGAATTTTTGTGCCTCTGTTTTATTTATTTAGCCTAACAGTCTGTTCAGAAAGTTATTTTCATCAACTTAGAGGACCCAGTGCAGACTCTCTGGCTATAATTAACTAACTAGGTGAGGATAAAAGCTAGGGCAGTTTAGTGGTTAGAAGTTTAGGCTCTGGAGTTAGAAAGCTATAATTCTAGCTTCATTGTTACCCAGTAATATAACCTTGGGCAAGTTCCTGGGTGCCTTGGTGCCCCTCTAAAATGGGAGTTAGACTAGTTATGTATCTATTTCAGAGCTTTGTATATATTTCAGAGCTTTTTCCTTTTCTTAAGGTTAAACAGGTTAATTTTTGCTAAGTTCTTAGACCAGTTCCTGTTTTATAGTAGATACACAATAAATGCTTGAGGGCAGGAGGAGATGGGGACAACAGAAAATGAGGTGGTTGGATGGCATTACCAAACCAGTGAGCATGAGTTTGAGCAAACTCTGGAATATAGTGAAGGACACAGAAGCCTGGTGTGCTGCAGTTCGTGTGTGTGTGTGTGTGTGTGTGGGGTGTTTGTAAAGAGTTGGACATGACTTGGCAACTGAACAACAACAGCACAATAAATGACAGCTTTTAACAATGCTATTGTTCAAGTTACTACTTTTTGTCTTAGTATTTGTTTTTCTAGTCTTAATAGGTTCTCAGGTGCTTAATATTTGAGCTCTATTTTATATTGCCAGATGAAACACAGAATATTAATAAAGCACTATCAATTATTAATATTGTCATTGTTTAGTCGCTCAGTTGTGTCCAACTTTATGCAACCCCATGGACTGCAGACGCCAGGCTTCTCTGTGCTTCACCATCGCCCAGAGTTTGCTCAAATTCATGTCCGTTGAGTTGGTGATGCCATCCCCTCAGGGGATGAAATGCCAACCATCTCATCCCCTGTCATCCCTTTCTCCTCTTGCCTTCAACCTTTCCCAGCATCAGGGTCTTTTCCAATGAGTCAGCTCTTTGCATCAGGTGGCCAAAATATTAGAGGTTAAGCTTCAGCATCAGTCCTTCCAATGAATATTTAGGGTGGATTTCCTTTGGGATTGACTAGTTTGATCTCCTTGCAGTCCAAGGGACTCTCAAGAGTCTTCTCCAGAACCACAGTTCAAAGGCATCAATTCTTCATTGCTCAGCCTTTTTCTAGTTTGCATTCCCACCAACAGTGTAAGAGGGTTCCCTTTTCTCCACACCCTCTCCAGCATTTATTGCTTATAGACTTTTGGATAGCAGCCATTCTGTCTGGTGTGTAATGGTACCTCATTGTGGTTTTGATTTGCATTTCTCTAATAATGAGTGATGTTGAGCATCTTTTCATGTGTTTGTTAGCCATCTGTATGTCTTCTTTGGAGAAATGTCTGTTTAGTTCTTTGGCCCATTTTTTGAGCAAGGTGAAAAGACAGCCTTCAGAATGGGAGAAAATAATAGCAAACGAAGCAACAGACAAACAATTAATCTCAAAAATATACAAGCAACTCCTGCAGCTGAATTCCAGAAAAATAAACGACCCAATCATTGCTCAGCCTTTTTCATTTTCCCTTTCTCACATTCATAAATGACTACTGGAAAAAACATAACTTTGACTATACTGACCTTTGTAGGCAAAGTAATGTCTCTGCTTTTTAACACGATATCTAGGTTTGTCATTGCTTTTCTTCCAAGGAGCAAGCGTCTTTTAATTCATGGCTGCAGTCACCATCTGCAGTGATTTTGGAGCCCAAAAAACAAAGTGTGTCACTGTTTCCATTGTTTCCCCACCTATTTGCAATGAAGTGATGGAACCGGATGCCATGATCTTTCTTTTTTGAAAGTTGAATTTTAAGTCAGATTTTGCACTCTCCTCTTTCACCTTCATCAAAAGGCTCTTTAGTTCCTCTTCACTTTTTGCCATAAGGGTGGTGTCATCTCCATATCTGAGGTTATTAATATTTCTCCCCACAATCTTGATTCCAGCTTGTGCTTCATCCAGCCTGGCATTTTGCATGATGTACTTTTCATACAAGTTGAATAAGCAAGGTGACAATATACAGCCTTGACATACTCCTTTCTCAATTTTGAGCCAGTCCATTGTTCTATATCTGGTTCTAACTGTTGCTTCTTGACCTGCATACAGGTTTCACAGAAGGCAGGTAAGGTGGTCTGGTATTCTCACCACTTTAAGAATTTTCCACAGTTTGTTATGATCCACACAGTTAAAGGCTTTAGCATAGTCAATGAAGCAGAAGTAGATGCTTTTCTGGAATTCTCTAGGTTTTTCTATGATCCAACAAATGTTGGTAATTTGATCTCTGGTTCCTCTGCCTTTTCTAAATCCAGCTTGTACATCTGGAAGTGCTCCATAATGTTGAACCCTAGCTTGAAGGATTTTGAGCATTACTCTGCTAGCATGCGAAATGAGTGCATTTGTGCAATAGTTTGATCATTCTTTGGCATTGCCCTTCTTTGGGACTGGAATGAAATGAAAAGTGACCTACCTGAAAGCCAAAAACTAATCTATTTTAGATTAACAGATAAAACACAGAATATTCATAAAACACTATCAATTAGCATTATTATTACTCCTTAAATTGCAGATGTGGAAATAACTCGGAATGGTTAAAAATTTTCCCAAGGTCTTAGCATATCTAAAAGTTAGAGCTGAGATTTGAACCTAGATCTGTCTGTCTCCCAGTGCAAAATCTTTTCTACATTATCAGACACTCGGAAATTAAGGCTTGGATTTAGTTTGAGATTCCAAAGGCTGTATTTTTGATTAAAGAAAAAAATGTCAGCTAGTGTTGACATTGATATCTGTTGAATTGTGAATGCTTTAGCTTATTCAGGACCCCTCTCCCTCTGCCTCAAACAGGCACAACCAAAACCTTATAAATCTAAACAAACTTACATTAAATTATTTCCTTTCTGAACAATGGCCAATATTTTCCCTGACAATAAACAAAATCTTTCATTTCTGATTTCTCATTCTTTGCTTTTATATAGTACAATGTGGTTGTTATTACTCTTATTGAGAATCCAAACCTATCAATAATCAAACAGTTCTATTTACTGTGCATATATGTGTGCGGTGTGCTCAGTCACTTCAGCTGTGTCTAACTCTTTGCAACCCAGTGTACTGTAGACCACCAGACTCCTCTGTCCATGGAATTCTCCAGGCAAGAATAATGAAGTGGGTTACCATGCCCTCCTCCAGGGAATCTTCCCAACCCAGGGATCTAGCCTGCATCTCCTGCATTGCAGGTGGATTCTTTACCACTGAACCACCAGGGAAGCCTTTATTATTCCTATATTATATGTCAAAATGTGCTAAATTACCCATAAATAATTTTATTTAACCCAGTCATTAATCCAGTAAAACAGTGGTCCTCAAGAGGGACAATTTTGCTTCTGAGGGAGCAAATGTGGAAAGAAGTTAGATTGTTCCAACAGTGGGATGTATGGCATCTAGTAGAGGCCAGAGATGCTGATAAATATCCTACCATGCACAGGGCAGCTTCTTGCAACAAAGAACTAACTGATACAGAGTGTTCATAGTGCAGAATTGGAGAAACACTGCTGTAAATTCTTATGTCCTCTGTATTATAGAAGTAGGAAGCTCAGAGAGGCTAAATAATTTGTCCATGGATATGGCCTGTAAATGACAGAACCAGGCCTAGAACCTAGATATATCTAGCTCAAAGTTCACCTTTTCCCCCCACAGAGAAGCAAAGATAATTTCAGTTTAGAGAAGGAAAAGATTAGTAGTTATATACCGAAACCATAAATTTACTTTGTGTTAATTGAATGAAAACACGTCATTACCAAATGGAGTCTTTAGGAAAGCTTCTGACCTTGCTGTGATACCCGAGCTTAAGGTCTAGAGTACTTGATATAGAGAAATAAAACTGTAATTATGCCAGAAAAGGAGGAATTACTTTTTTTTTTCATTTAATAACTCTTTTTTTGTTTGTTTCTGAAAATGCTGTCTCTGGATGTTAAAATGATGTCATGGATGAAAAAAGGCATAGGCAATCAGATAAAATTATTCAGGTTTCTGGGGGAAAGGATCATCAAAAATGTTCTATCATGGTTTCACTAAAAATAGACACATTATAATAGAACCAAAATTGATACCAAGAAAAAGTTGATATTATAGTGGTAAACTGCCTGAAATGTTAAGCAGTCTTATAAATAAGTTAGTTGCTGTTTAGAAAATACAAACTGAGCATTTGGCTTATTCAAAAACAGGACTGCCTGCTTGCAAGGCTTATTTTAAAGAAATTACTTTTTTTCATTTTATTCTCTAACCAGCTAACTATCAAATGAAAGTGTGAAAGTGTTTGTTGCTCAGTCATGTCCATCTCTTTGCGACTATAGCCCTATGGACTGTAGCCCATCAGGCTCCTCTGTCCATGGGATTCTCCAGGCAAGAATACTGGAGTGGGTAGCCATGCCCTTTTCCAGAGGATCTTCCGCACCCAGGGATCAAACCTGGGTCTCCTGCATTATGGACAGATTCTTTAGTGTTTGAGCAACCAGGGAATCTGCCTAACTATAACATACTAAGGGATATATTTACAATCTTACATATGTTCTTTTCTAAGCACTTCATAGAGATTGAACTTAAATATTTTAGAATTTTGTCCATGAAGAGGAAGTCAAATTTCTTCTGAATCAGTTCAGTTCAGTTCAATCGCTCAGTTGTGTCTGACTCTTTGCAACCCCATGAACCGAAGCACGCCTGGCCTCCCTGTCTATCACCAACTCCCAGAGTTCACCTAAACCCATGTCCATTGAGTTGATGATGCCATCCAACCATCTCATCCTCTGTCGTCCCCTTCTCCTCCTGCCCTCAATCTTTCCCAGCATCAGGGTCTTTTCAAATGAGTCAGCTCTTCGCATCAGGTGGCCAAAGTATTGGAGTTTCAGCTCCAACATCAGTCCTACCAATGAACATCCAGGACTGATCTCCTTTAGGATGGACTGGTTGGATCTCCTTGCTTCTGAATCATATCCATAGTATTTCCATTTAGTATTTCCATAATAGCAAGTGGTAGGGTATGGCAATGAATATATATGAAAAGTGAAGGACAGGTCAGATGTTATCGTTATATTTTAGAACTTAAGGGACAAGTGGAATTGTGACATTCCTAACTGCAGGGCAGAGTGTAGCTTTCAAGATGATGATTTAGACAGGGAAGACTTCAAATGTAATTCTCTGATCCATTTCGAACAGTTTCTAGCACCCCAACGAAGTATTTCTACAACACCTGATGATTCATTTTTCAGAGCACTTGCCAACATCATTATTTTTGTTTATTATATGTTCCCTTTGTATTGTAAGTCTTATGAGGACAGGGTTTGTGCTAACCTTTGTAGTATTTTCTATTTCCTAAATATACAGGAGTTTTCCTTTTAGGTACATGTAGTTTAGTTAAAAGAGATGAGCAGATAATACAAAAGAACACCAAAGAAGGAGGAAGTAGATATATAAGTATTTATGTATACAGAGAAATGAAAGCTGACAGAACAGAAAAGAAAGGAAATAGATTGAAATCAAAAATGGAATAAGAAGCTAAGGACAGATTTCCAAGAAGCATTCATAATGAAAAGGCCACTAGAAAACAAAGGACTCTATTTGAAGGTACTTCTGAACCTTAGTTCAGAATACTAAGTAGTTCTGAACCATAGTCATAGAATAAGAGATGAGCAAGGAACTCAATACTTTTTCTTCTAGAAAGAAGATTGTGTATTTCTCTGCCTAGATTGTGTAGTCCTCATGTCCTCTGATTGAAATATACTCAAGAGAAAGAGAGGACTTTGTGATTATTTTCATTACTGTTTCACTGGTTCTTGAAGGAAGTCATGGAGAGTATGTGATCACAAGTTCGCCTGTGAGCTGGACCCTGGCATTTCAAGGGTCCTCACCCCCACCTTTGTCTTGGGAATGTATGTTCTGCCCATGGTTCCCACAGCAGGAGCTGTTTTCAAGTTCACAGTCTTGAGACAGTAATATGTTGTTGAACCATACGGACTGGATATGTGACTGAACTTTGCTAAGAGTTCTGCGGAAACTTTTCAAGATTCTGGCAGCTGGCTGTGGATATCTATTCATTTTTCGGCCACCCAAGACAAGCCTCATCCATAAATTCTCTTGCTTTTAAAAGCTTCCATCGACTGACCTGGAGTGATCTGCCTCCTGCCTTAGTTTCTCCTTGCCCTCTCTGTATGGGGGCCAGTTTGCAACCAACACTGTGTCTTTCCATCTTGGAATGTTTACATCTTAAATGTAAATAGTTGTTCTTGGACAGGCTTTGATAGCTTTCGGTGTCTGTAACAAAACAATTTTTCTTTTTGTTTTTCTGGCCCCACTGCATGGCATGTGGGATTTTTTAGTTCCCCGACCAAGGATCAAACCTGCGCCCTCTGCACTGGAAGCACAGACTTCCCACCAGACAAGTCCCAACAATACACTTTTTAAAATCTTCTTATTTCTCAAGGAAATTTTCCTGAAGCAAGTTTCAAGTGCATTTCAGCTCATTGGAAAATATTTTAAATTTGCTTCATAAAAATTGATCTTTTATTTGTAACTTAGAATAAAGTGTTAGAATAATACTTTGAAAAGTAAAAAGTGTGATGAGCAAAAGGAACGGTAGCCTGCATTATATAGTTCACTTGCAAAATCAGGTCACTGGGGAAAATGTGGATTTGCAACTTCTGAAATATGTGAAAGGGGAGAAGATTTTGAAAGGTGAACTGCAATGGGTGAGTAATTGGAATCTCTCCAGCTTATGCTGTTCAGTGTATTAGTTGTTTTCACTGACTGTTCTCTGCATGTAGACAGAACTTAATGGGTCCAAATAAAAGTGACTGCAGCAAAATTCTGTAGAAGAATAAAGTCTGTGGGGTCAATCCCATTACCATTGCTGAGTTTTGTGTGGACAAGGACCTGTGAATGGGTAATTCCCCTGGTTGAACCTTGGTTGACAGACAACTTATCTCTGCTCCAGGCCAGAGACTTGCAGTTGTCCATTCTGGATATCAGATCTTATCTCCTGTCACTTGAGAACTTGAGAAAAACCCATGCTCTGGAATGAGGAAGTGACTTGGCCAAGGTTACACAACTGATTGGTTGCTCAGGTAAGTCTTAGTTCAGATGTCTGGCCCCTCAGTTTAGTTCTCTTGCTTCCGCACTGTGCTGGTTCTGGAATGTGCCCAAAAAAATGAGTAACAGAAAGAGAGAGGAATGTATAGATTCATTCTCACTCTCAGGGTTATAAGCCAAAGTGCCTGCTTCCTGGTGGGCACCAAAAACTATCTTAAAACAATCAAACCAACCTATCTAGGTTTTGAATAGAGATCCACGTTAAGATTCGAAATCCAGTGAACAATTTCAGTTCAGTTCAGCTCAGTCGCTCAGTCGTGTCTGACTCTTTGAGATGCCATGGACTGCAGCACGCCAGGCTTCCCTGTCCAGCACCAACTCCTGAAGTTTACTCAAACTCATGTCCATTGAGTGGTGATGCCATCCAACCATCTCATCCTCTGGCAACTCCTTCTCCTCCCACTTTCAATCTTTCCCAGCATCAGGGTCTTTTCCAATAAGTCAGTTCTTCTCATCAGATGGCCGAAGTATTGGAGTTTCAGCTTCAGCATCAGTCCTTCCAATGAATATTCAGGTCTGATTTCCTTTAGGATGGACTGGTTGGGTCTCCTTGCACTCCAAGGGACTCTCAAGAGTCTTCTCCAACACCACAGTTCAAAAGCATCAATTCTTTGGCACTCAGCTTTCTTTATAGTCCAAATCTCATATCCATACATGATTACTGGAAAGACCATAGCTTTGGCTAGATGGACCTTTGTTGGCAAAGGAATATCTCTGCTTTATAATAAGCTGTCTAGGTTGGTCATAACTTTTCATGCAAGGAGCAAGCATCTTTCATTTCATGGCTGCACTCACCATCTGCAGTGATTTTGGAGCCCCCAAAATAAAGTCTGTCACTGTTTCCCCATCTATTTGCCAATAAGTGATGGGGCCAGATGCCATGATCTTAGATATCTGAATGTTGAGCTTTAAGCCAACTTTTTCACTCTCTTCTTTCACTTTCATCAAGAGGCTCTTTAGTTCTTCTTCACCATCTGCTGTAAGGGTGGTGTCATCTGCATATCTGAAGTTATTAATATTTCTCCCAGAAATCTTGATTCCAGCTCATGTTTCATCCAGCTCAGCATTTCATATGATATGCTCTGCATATAAGTTAAATAAGCAAGGTGACAATATGCAGTCTTGACGTACTTGTTTCCCGATTTGGAAACAGTCTGTTGTTCTATGTCCAGTTCTAACTGTTGCATACAGATTTCTTCACCTGCATACAGATTTCTCAGGAGGCAGATCAGGTGGTCTGGTATTCCCATCTCCTTAAGACTTTTCCACAGCCTGTTGTCATCCACACAGTCAAAGGCTTTGGCAAAGTCAATAAAGCAGAAGTAGATGTTTTTCTGGAACTCTCTTGCTTTTTTGATGACCCAACGAATGTTGACAATTTAATCTATGATTCCTCCATCTTTTTTAAATCCAGCTTGAACATCTGGAAGTTCTCAATTCACGCACTGTTGAACCCTGGCTTGGAGAACTTTGAGTATTACTTTGCTAGCGTGTGAGATGAGTGCAATTGTGCAGTAGTTTGAGCATTCTTTGGCATTGCCTTTCTTTGGGATTGGAATGAAAACTGACCTTTTCCAGTCCTGTGGCCACTGCTGAGTTTTCCAAATTTGCTGGCATATTGAGTGCAGCACTTTCACAACACCATCTTTTAGAATTTGAAATAGCTCAACTGGAATTCCATCACCTCCACTAGCTTTGTTTGTAGTGATGCTTCCTAAGGCCCACTTGACTTCGCATTCCAGGATATCTGGTTCTAGGTGAGTGAGCATACCATCATTATTATCTGGGTCATGAAGATCTTTTTTGTATAGTTTTTCTGTGTATTCTTGCCACCTCTTCTTAATACCTTTGCTTCTGTTAAATCTATATCATTTCTGTCCTTTATTGTGCCCATCTTTGCATGAAATGTTCCCTTAGTATCTCTAATTTTCTTGAAGAGATCTCTAGTCTTTCCCATTCTATTGTTTTCCTCTATTTCCTTGCATTGATCATTGAGGAAGGCTTTCTTAGCTCTCCTTGCTATTCTTTGGAACTCTGCATTCAAATGGATGTATCTTTCCTTTTCTCCTTTGCCTTTCCCCTCTCTTCTTTTTTTTTTCTTTTTCTTTTTTTTTCCCCTCTCTTCTTTTTATAGCTGTTTGTAAGGCCTCATCAGACAACCATTTTGCCCTTTTGCATTTCTTTTTCTTGGGGACAGTCTTGATCACTGCTTCCTGTGCAATGTCACAAACTTCCATCCATAGTTCTGTCCTAATCCCTCGAATCTATTTCTCACTTTCACCCTATAGTCATAAGGGATCTGATTTAGGTCATACTTGAATGGTCTAGTGGTTTTACCTATGTTATTCAATTTAAGTCTGAATTTGGCAATGAACACTTAAGGTGATATTTTAGAAATATCCTGAAATAACAGGCTAAACACACACTAACTGAATGATAAAATGTCTGTAACTTAAAAGATGATACACAAAAATTTAGTGATATGGTTAGAAATTTAGAACATTTGCTGAGTCTTGTGTGTGTATGTTTGTATGCACATTTTATAAATCTGAAAAGAAAAATAAAACTCTAGCATAAAATTTCAGAAAGAATAACTCTGGAAATATTTTGAAATGTTGAAATATAAGCCTTTTATTACTGAGAATAGGAGCTTCCCAGGTGACTCAGTGGTAAATAATCTGCCTGCCATGCAGGAGACACAGAAGATGTGGGTTCGATCCCTTGATCCAAGATCACTTGGAGAAGGAAATGGCAACCTACTCATGTATTTTTGCCTGGGAAATCCCATGAACTGAAGAGCCTGGCAGGATACAGTCATAGGGTAACAAAAGAGTTGGACACAACTTAGTGACTAAGCAACAGCATTACTAAGGATAGTTCAGTATCATCTCTAGCCTACCACACTCCTCCGTCCATGGGATTTTCCAGGCAGGAGTACTGGAGTGGGTTACCAGTTTCCTTTTCCAGTCTCTGAAGATACTGAGGTGTAACTAAGATTTAGAAAAGGAAATGTGTAAAACTTCAGGGATTAAATAGAAAAAAGCTAGTATATCTATTCTATTTCACCCTACAACACAAAACAAAAATAAAAGAAAGGGTCTGTTCTCTTGTCCTTTTAAGTTCTGATGCTAAAAGCTGAAAAGAAAATAAGAGTCTAAGATTGGTGAACACCAAAAGGAGTTGATTCCTGTGTAAGTCCATGTATTAGATTTCTATTTTTACTGTAACAAATTACCACAAACGTGGTGACATACAGTGAAAATTTATAATCTTACTGTTCTGTAGAAAAGAAGTACGATATGGGTCTTAAGCAGCTGAAATCAAGGTGTCATCAAAACTGCACTCCTTTCTGGAGTCTTCAGGCAGTTGCTTTGACTTTTCCAGTTTCTTGAGCTGCCTGTATTTGTTGAGCATCTTTCTCCATCTTCCAAACCAGCAAGATTGCTTTCTTCTGACTCTTCTTCACAGTCACACTTACTTCTCACTCTCTTTTGCTTACTTCTTCTACTATTAAGGACTTTGAGCTATGACCCCATGGACTGTAGCCCACCAGGCTTCTCTGTCCATGGGCTTCTCCAAGCAAGAATACTGGAGTGGGTTGCCATTTCCTCCTCTATGGGATTTTCCTGATTCAGGGATCAAACCAGCAACTCCTGTGTCTTCTGCAGTGGCAGGCAGATACTTTACCCACTGAGCCAAAGAGAAGAAAGGTGTTCCTCATTGTATGGCCATTATTCTACCTAGCACAGTCCATGGAGTTAATATCAGTGAACATAACACACAAATTTTAATTGGGCCTCTGGCAGTACATTTAAAAATTACTTCAAATTATGATTGCAGCCATGAAATTAAAAGACGCTTACTCCTTGGAAGGAAAGTTATGACCAACCTAGATAGCATATTAAAAAACAGAGACATTACTTTGCCAACAAAGGTCCGTCTAGTCAAGGCTATGGTTTTTCCAGTAGTCATGTATGGATGTGAGATTTGGACTGTGAAGAAAGCTGAGTGCCGAAGATTTGATGCTTTTGAACTGTGGTGTTGGAGAAGACTCTTGAGAGTCCCTTGGACTGCAAGAAGATCCAAAGAGTCCATCCTAAAGGAGATCAGTCCTGGGTGTTCATTGGAAGGACTGATGTTGAAGCTGAAACTCCAATACTTTGGCTGCCTCATGTGAAGAGTTGACTCATTGGAAAAGACCCTGATGCTGGGAAGGACTGGGGGCAGAAGAAGGGGACGACAGAGGATGAGATGGCTGGATGGCATCACCGACTCGATAGACATGAGTTTGGGTAAACTCCGGGAGTTGGTGATGGATAGGGAGGCCTGGCGTGCTGCGATACATGGGATCGCAAAGAGTCGGACACGACTGAGCGAATGAACTGTACTGAATATATGCACATGGTTAAAAAAATTAAAGTTTTCTTTGGAGAAATGTCTGTTTAGTTCTTTGGCCCACTTTTTGATTGGGTCGTTTATTTTTCTGGAATTGAGCTGCAGGAAGTAAACAGACATTTCTCCAAAGAAAACATACAGATGGCTAACAAACACATGAAAAGATGCTCAACATCACTCATTATCAGAGAAATGCAAATCAAAACCACAGTGAGGTACCATTTCACGCCAGTCAGAATGGCTGCCATCCAAAAGACTACAAACAATAAATGCTGGAGAGGGTGTGGAGAAAAGGGAACCCTACTACACTGTTGGTGGGAATGCAAACTAGTACAGCCACTATGGAGAACAGTGTGGAGATTCCTCAAAAAACTGGAAATAGAACTGCCATATGACCCAGCAATCCCACTGCTGGGCATACGCACTGAAGAAACCAGAATTGAAAGAGACACATGTACCTCAGTGTTCTTCGCAGCACTGTTTATAATAGCCAGGACGTGGAAGCAACCTATATGTCCATCAGCTGACAAATGGATAAGAAAGCTGTGGTACATATACACAATGGAATATTACTCAGCCATTAAAAAGAATACATTTGAATCAGTTCTAATGAGGTGGATGAAACTGGAGCCTATTATACAGAGTGAAGTAAGCCAGAAAGAAAAACACCAATACAGTATACTAACGCATATATATGTAATTTAGAAAGATGGTAATGATAATGCTTTATGCGAGACAGCAAAAGAGACACAGATGTATAGAACAGTCTTTTGGACTCTATGGGAGAGGGCGAGGGCAGGATGATATGGGAAAATGGCACTGAAGCATGTAAATTATCATATGTGAAACGAATCGCCAGTCCAGGTTCGATGCATGATACAGGGTGCTCGGGGCTGGTGCACTGGGATGACCCAGAGGGATGGGATGGGGAGGGTGGTGGGAGGGAGGTTCTGGATGGGGAACACATGTACACCCATGGTGGATTCGTGTCAATGTATTGAAAAACCAATACAATATTGTAAAGTAAAAAAATTATGCGAGACAGAATAAGAGACACAGATGCATAGAACAGTCCTGTGGACTCTGAGGAAGAAGGTGAGGGTGGGACGTTCTGGGACAATAACATTGAAACATGTATATTGTCATATGTGAAGCAGAACACCATTCCATGTTCTATGCATGGGGCGGATGCTCAGGGCTGGAGCATTGGGATGACCCAGAGGGATGGGATGGGGAGGGAGGTGGGAGGAGGGTTCGGGAGGGGGAGCACATGTGAACCCATGGCTGATTCATGTCAATGTATGGCAAAAACTACTACAATATTGTAAAGTAATTAGCCCCCAACTAAAATAAATAAATTTATTAAAAAAATTAATTAATTAGAAAATAATAAAGTTGGATTATTTGTACTTTAAAAAAAAATTAAGAAGTACTGAAAGATTTATCTCTCCACCCTCACCCCTAACATCCATTCTCTAGAAGATACCACTTTTATAACTTCAGTTTTTAGGTATTCTGGTGGCTAGGTCCACGTCTCCAAATAAACCCCGTATATGCCATTTCTTAGACTTATCAGCCTTGACACTTTGTAGTGATGGCTTTGCTATAAGTGATGCAGTTTCAGCTCACATTAGTCTCATACATGTCACCATTCCTCAAGTAGCTTTCTAAGAAAGGGTGTATGGAGGTAAATTTGTCAGTGCTTTTACCTGAAAAATTCTTTATTGGTCCCTCCCACTTGATGAATGGTTTGTCTGGATAGAGAATTCTAAATTGAAAAAAAGCTTCCCATAGAACCTTGAAGGCATCACTCTACTATTTTGTGTGGCTCATATAACAAACACAAAACCATCAGTGCTTCTGATTCTAATTTTCTCTGGAGTCTTTTAATATCTTTTAACCCTTGGAGTTCTGAAATTTTATAATAACGTGGTTCTTTTTCAATTTATCCTATTGGTAGCAGGTAGACCTGACCAGATTCAAGCCATGTATCTGCTTTCATTGCTGGAAATTTGTCTTGTTTTAATTCTTTGATAATCCCCCTCTTCTCTTTGACTCAGCAGGTAAAGAATCTGACTGCAGTGCAGGAAACACAGAAGATGTGGGCTCAGTCCTTGGGTCAGGAAGATCCCTTGTAGGAGGAAATGGCAACCCACTCCAGTGTTCTTGCCTGGAAATTTTCATGAGCAGCAGAGCCTGGTGGGCTACAGTCCATTGGGTCACAAAGAGTCAGACACGACTGAACACATGGCATGCAATGATGTCTTCTCTTTGGAATTTCTAACAATTGGACTTCTTACATTGATTTTTGGTTTTGATGATTTTTTTCTCATTTTCCTCTCTTTGTTTCCTCTTGCTCTTAACCTGTTGAAAAGTGCCTGTGCTTTATCTTTCAAATTTTAAATCTTTTTTTTTTTTTTTTGGTTTGGGAAATCAAACATTTTTCTATTCATCTTGGACTTTCTCTGTTACCTGCAGCCTCTGCTCTGTTTCCTGGTGCTCATCATTTGTCCATTTATGTGTACAGTGGAGGGAGTTATAAGATTGTTGGTGCTCATCCTGTGTGAAAGAGATTTGTTGACTGGAAGGAGGTGAGCCAGCTGCCTTGTCTTTTTACTTTTGGCTGTGCTGAGTCTTTATTGTGGCACATGGGCTTCTCTGGTTGTGGCATTCGGGTTTAGTTGCTCCCCCGCATGAGGCATCTCAGTTCCCTGATCAGGGATCTAACCCATATCTGCCCCCGCACTGGAAGGTGGATTCTTAATCACTGGACCACCAGGGAAGTTCCCCAGTTGCCTTTTCTTTTGGCAAATACTAGAGAGAGGAAGGTTGTATTTTCTGGCATAAGTGTGAAATGCTTGACTATGGGTTACTAGATGAGCAGATAGGTATCTGATTGTTTTATATATAGGTCTTCAATGAATTTCATGCTCTCAGTTCCATTTTCTCCTGCCCTTTCTTCTGCCTGTAGTCTCTAATCTGAAGCATCTAGGGATTTCTGCTCGGCAAGTGGTTTTCCGGATCTGTTGCAGCTCCCTTCTCTTTTATTTTGGGCTACAGCTCTAGCACAAAATATTCTTTCCAAGCTTCCATGTTCCAGATATGTTTTGAAATATGTGTTTTGGATTGTTTTTCTCTTGTTCTTTAATTATTGTTTTTATGATTTAAAATTATGCTTAATTATTATATTATTGGAGTCCACAGAGGAAGAGAAGCTGAATAAGTGAATAAATGGACTCAGAGTGAAAAATGTTGCCTGCCACATCACTAAGCAAAGGATGTTGCAGCGATTAAGCCATCACATTATAGCCACCCTCCACCTGCCACCTGAGCTCTGAGAAAACTCCAGACGGAACCAAGATGACCCTTGTCTAGCAGTCAGTCACTCCATCCACCCACAATGATGCATTCTAAGCAGCCTCAGTCCTGAGTGTTCATTGGGAGGACTGATGTTGAAGCTGAAACTCGAATACTTTGGCCACGTGATGCAAAGAACTGACTCATTTGAAAAGACCCGGATGCTGGGAAAGATTGAAGGCAGGAGGAGAAGGGAACAACAGAGGATGAGATGGTTGGATAGCATCACCGAATCAATGGACATGAGTTTGGGTAAACTCTGGAAGTTGGTGATGGTCAGGGAGGTCTGGTGTGCTGCAGTCCATGGAGGTCGCAAAGAGTCGGACATGACTGAGCAACTGAACTGAACTGAAGGAGACTCAAAATGAGAAAGCATGGAATGTTTGCCCCAGATAGCTGAGGTGCACATCAAAGCAATGATCTCGACAAGCCCACAGTTTTGCATCTCCCCATACATAGAAAAGCACTAAATTCATTAACTTGAATTTGGTTTCCTTTATTTTTTTTTTTAAACTTTGTGTTTTGTATTGGAACATAGCTGATTAACAATGTTGTGACAGTTTCCAGTGAACAGTGAGGGGACTCGGCCATACATATATATGTATCCATTCTCCCCCAAACTCTTCTCCCATCCATGCTGCCACATAGCACCGAGCAGAGTATCATCTGCTATAAGTAGGTCCTTGTTGATCATCCATTTTAAATATAGCAGTGTGAACATGTCCATCCCAAACTCCCTAACTATTCCTTACCTCAGCCTTTCCCTGGCAACCTGGTTTTCTTGAAATAAGAAGACTCTTTTGATATTCTGACTACCTGGTTTTTGTTGCAAAAACTCCTATATATCCTAGCTCTTCCTTTAACACATTGGAACAGTCTTTTAGAACTTTCCAAGAGGTCAAAACCTGGGTTTAAAGTCTTCAGAATAACTGCTGAATAAACTATAATTCTAGACTTTTAGCTTGTGCTTTTTTTTTTTTTTCAGTCAACAGGCTTAATCTTTTATTTTTGTACTGAAATCTAACATACAATGTTTGGCTGAAATTGGTGAAGGAAAGCATAGCACCAGTTAGTTTAAAAAATCATTTATGATTCTGTTTATCCCTCATCTATCTTAATTAGCTTAGATCACTGTCTCTTGAATTTTGTCTGGAAAGTAGAAAAAGACATAAGAGTACATATAAATGCTGTCTTTAAGTGATGTTGAACCATTAATATTCATGGGTAGCACCTAGTTTCTCAGTCCTGCAATTTTCCTCACCTCCAACCAAATTAGGTTGCAATAGAATCCTGGGAAAATTGATTCAAGCAGGGACAAGTGGAAATAATGGCTGAAGGTTCGAGGCATATATCTGATACGTGGTTTTGCCTTTGAGAATGGCTCTCTTCAATGATGTAAGTTCATAAGTAACTTTTTTTAAACTGTAAGCTAGCTTTGAGTTTGGGCCTATTATTACCAACCAAAAGACTATTAACTAATGTACTCCTTACACCTCATGGCCTTGGACTATGTGAGTTGGGAGAAAACAAAGAGGATCATAGGAACTTTCCTAGTGGTCCAATGGTTAAGACTCCATGCTTCCAATGCAGCTGGTGTGGGTTTAATCCCTGGTTGGGGAACTGAGATCCTTCATGCTTCTCAGTGCATCAAAAATTAAAAATAAATAAGTAAACAAATACAGTTAAATTTAAAAATACAAAAGAAATCAGCCTGGGTTCTTAATTAAAGATTAGTGAATAAAATATATTTATTTGATTTAAGTTAGAAGAGTGATTTAAAAAAGAACAAAGAAGATTCTAGAGTGAGAGAGGGATCCTCCAGGGAAAGTGAAGATTTGGCTAGAGTACAGAGTGCTTGTTACAGTGCGATGGAGCTTCAGAGACTGTGATAGAAAGGGGTAGAAGCCTGGGAAGTGTGAGAAGGAGGGTGACAGGAAAGGAGTTACTGTAAAGAATAATAGATAAAGAGGGGCTAAAATGAACAGCAGTCCCCTCATCTGTGGCTTTGCTTTCCAGGGTTTCAGCTACCTGCAGTCAACTGAAGTCCAAAAATATTAAATGCAAAATTCTGGAAATAAGCAATATGTTTTAAATTGCAAGCCATTCTGAGCATCAGGATGAAATTTCGCATAGATCTGGAGATGTGAGTCATTTCTTTGTCCAGAGTATACCACCTATTAGTAGTGTGAGCCACTCAGTAACCCTCTCAATTACTAGACTGATGGCTCAGGTATCTCAGTTATTGTTGTTCAGTTGCTAAGTCATGTCTGAATCTTTGTGACTCCAAGGATTGTAGTCCAGCAGGCTCCTTTGTCCATGGGATTTCCCAGGCAAGAATACTAGAGTGGATTTCCATTTTGTCCTCCAGGGGATCTTCCCAACCCAGGGATCGAACCCTCACCTTCAGCATTGGTATATCAGTGTTTGTGTTCAGTCGGTTCAGTTCAGTTGCTCAGTCGTGTCCGACTCTTTGCGACCCCATGAACTGAAGCACGCCAGGCCTCCCTCTCCATCACAAACTCCCAGAGTTTACCCAAACCCATGTCCATCGAGTCAGTGATGCCATCCAGCCATCTCATACTCTGTCGTCCCCTTCTCCTCCTGCCCCCAATCCTACCCAGCATTAGGGTCTTTTCCAACGAGTCAACTCTTCACATGAGGTGGTCAAAATATCGGAGTTTCAGCTTCAACATCAGTCCTTCCAATGAACACCCAGCACTGATCTCCTTTAGGATGGACTCTTTGGATCTTCTTGCAGTTCAAGGGACTCTCAAGAGTCTTCTCCAACACCACAGTTCAAAAGCATCAATTCTTCGGTGCTCAGCTTTCTTTATAGTCCAACTCTCACATCCATACATGACCACTGGAAAAATCATAGCCTTGACTAGATGGACCTTTGTTGGCAAAGTAATGTCTCTGCTTTTAAATATGCTATCTATGTTGGTCATAATCTTCCTTTCAAGGAGTAAGCGTCTTTTAATCTCATGGCTGCAATCATCATCAGCAATGATTTTGGAGCCCCAAAAAATAAAGTCTGACACTGTTTCCACTGTTTCCCCATCTATTTCCCATGAAGTGATGGGACCAGATGCCATGATCTTAGTTTTCTGAACGTTGAGCTTTAAGCCAACTTTTTCGCTCTGCTCTTTCACTTTCATCGAGAGGCTCTTTAGTTCTTCACTTTCTGCCATAAGGGTGGTGTCATCTGCATATCTGAGGTTATTCATATTTCTCCCAGCAATCTTGATTCCAGCCTGTGTTTCTTCCAGCCCAGTGTTTCTCATGATGTACTCTGCATAGAAGTTAAATAAGCAGGGTGGCAATATACAGCCTTGACTTACTCCTTTTCCTATTTGGAACCAGTCTGTTGTTCCATGTCCAGTTCTAACTGTTGCTTCCTGACCTGCATACAGGTTTCTCAAGAGACAGGTCAAATGGTCTGGTATTCCCATCTCTTTCAGAATTTTCCACAGTTTATTGTGATCCACACAGTCAAAGGCTTTGGCATAGTCAATAAAGCAGAAATAGATGTTTTTCTGGAACTCTCTTGCTTTTTCGATGATCCAGCAGATGTTGGCAATTTGATCTCTGGTTCATCTGCCTTTTCTAAAATCAGCTTGAACATCTGGAAGTTCACAGTTCACGTATTTTTGAAGCCTGGCTTGGAGAATTTTGAGCATTACTTTACTAGCATGTGAGATGAGTGCAATTGTGCGGTAGTTTGAGCATTCTTTGGCATTACCTTTCTTTGGACTATAGCCCACCAGGCTCCTCTGTCCATGGGATTCTCCAGGCAAGAATACTGGAGTGGGTTGCCATTTCCTTCTCTAGTGCATGAAAGGGAAAAGTGAAAGTGAAGTTGCTCAGTTGTGTCTGACTCTTAGCGACCCCGTAGACTGCAGCCTACCAGGCTCATCCGTCCATGGGATTTTCCAGGCAAGAGTACTGGAGTGGGGTGCCATTGCCTTCTCCGACAGACATTGAGGGTAGGTCAATTTCTGGGACCTGCTTTTACTTTTTTCTGGTTGAAATTTCTGTCATTAATTTTGTGAGATCTCTATTGTATCCTTTTAACAGTACCCCTTTGACTTGAACTAATTCGAGGGGATTTCACTTCTTTGCACTAAAGAATCTTACCTAAGACAATCACAGAGGCAAATATAATCTGCTACGTAGAAGAAAAATAAATGGATTCTCATTTGAATTAAAAATCATGTAAACCATAGTTTTACCAAATTCTGATTTTCTATATTCTGAACCTTTTAGAAATCAGGACTTTGGAAAAAAACAGACCAATAATACTGCCAAGTTTTTCAGTAAGCATACTTCTGTTTCTCTGAATATTTAGATGGATTTTGAGTGTACTACAGGAGTGAAGCAGGCACAAAAAATAAAAATTTTACATTGAATTAAGTTCCATCTTTTTTTAAAACATTAAAAAAAATTGTTTTCTTTATTTTTTTGGTCGTAATGGGTCTTCGTTGCTGCCTCTGGGCTTTCTCTAGCTGCAGCAAGCAGGCACTACTCTTTGCTCCAGTGGTCAGGCTTCTTATTGCAGTGGGCTCTCGTTGCAGAGCACAGGCTCCAGGTGCATGGGCTGCAGTAGTTTTGGCACATGGGCTCAGTAGTTACGGCTCATGGGTCCTAGAGCTTGGGTTCAGTAGTTGTGCTTGGGCTTAGCTGCTCCGCAGGATGTGGAATCTTCCTGAACCAGGGATGGGATCAGTGTCTCCTATATTGGCTGGCAGATTCTTATCCAGTGTGCACCAGGGAAGTTCAAGCTCAATCTTTTTAACTGATGAAAACACAGTTTGATTGATGCTTTAAGTATATTAAGAACCAAAATGATGTTAATGGTATTTGACTAGCTTCAGACAGAAAACTGAACACTAGGAGAAAAGAACTTCATGTAAAATATTAGTCAAGAAAGAAGCCTCATCTCTGTTATATGTGTGTGTGTGTGTGTGTGTGTGTGTGTGTGTGTGTGTGTGTGTGTGTGTGTGTGTGTGTATGCACCAATTTCTAGGTGAAAATTCAAGAGAAATATTTCCTCTGTTTATTTGCTTGGTTAAAATCAGATTATTCACTGTTTGGAAAATGTTCCCTGATTTAGAGCCAGAGAATTCTTAAACATGAAAAGATCTTTATATAATTCTCTAAGTCCACCCCCTCCTGTTATAGATGAGAAAACTGAGGCTTAATTTGCTATATTGATTTGCCCATAAATAGTAGCTAAAAATACCCATGTGTTTGAATTACTAGTCCAGTATTCTTTCCTTTAAAGAATATTCTTTCTGTAGTTTCTTTAAATAAAAGAAAATCTAAGAAGAAAGTGATTATAATACAGAGGAAAGAGATTTAATGATCAATTTTAGAATCTATTCCTGACCTTGTTATTCATGAGGGCATTACTTTGAGATAAAGAGGAAATTTAAACAAAGATCTCCTGCACTATATTCAGATATAAACACGTTTTGATTCCACCTAATTCTATGCATTTATTCAGCTGTGACACAGATATTCAGATCTCGTTTGGTGCCTAAATGCATGGAGAGTTGATCTTGGTATGAAAAGGAAACAGAATTGTTGAAGTTCCATAAAGTTTCATTTTCTTGTGGAGTTACTATTTCAAACTCTTTTTTCCCTCCCTTTCTCCTTAGGGGACTTAATCATTTTCCTGAACTGTTTTATCACTTTCTTCTCTCCAAGGTGAACTGTTGCACTTAAATGCTTTGGAAAATATCCACCTGTACCCCTTCAGAGCCCTCATTTTTTTTTTTAATACTTTCTACTTGTCTCTCTCTAGAAAGAAGGTCTTTCCCATCATCATTTAAATGTGCTTAAGTTTCTCCTATTATTAAATGCAAGCAAGTGACCAACCTCCCTGATCCCCCCCAAAGGATATTGTCATCCATTTATCTTTATTCTCTCCTTCTCCTCAGGGCCAAGATATTTTAAAGATAAATGCCTAGAGCTCCCCTGGTGGCTCAGTGGTAAAGAATCCACTTGCCGATACAGGGGATATCGGTTTGATCCTTGATTTGGAAAGATCCCACATGCCACAGAGCAACTAAAACTCGTGCATCGCAACTATTGAGCCTGTGTTCTAAAGTCAGGGACCACAATGACTGAAGCCTGAGTGCCTAGAAATTGTGCTTCACAACAAGAGAAGCCATCACAATGAGAAGACTGTGCACCACAACTAGAGAGTACACCCCTCTCGCCTCAACTAGAGAAAAGCCTGCACAGCAACAAAGACCCAGCACAGACAAAAATAAATAAAACAATAAAATTTTTAAAAATTATAAATGCCTTGTCCCTGTCTCCACTTGTTCAATGCATTTCATCTCAGCTTGACCCTCCCTTACTCATCTAACTCCAAATCCTTGTCGCAAATTCTAGCACAGAAATTGCTCCCTGCTGTTACCACTGAATGCCTGCTTGCTAATATTTATAAGTCTTTATCTTGCTTGTTCTGTAGAACCACAGAATGTCCCATCTGGAAAAAATCATCTACATCACCTACTGCAGCTGCCCCTCCCATTCCTCAGCCATGATGGATGTGAAAACTGAAAATGTGAAGACTCAAGGCTTTCTCTTTCCCAAGCACTTTCACCACTGTTTGCATAGTCAAGGGAAAGAAAGGAAAGGTCATGTTGCCAAAAGAATCTTCACTGTTCATCTGACCGTCTTTCTACCAGGATGTGTTGTGCTGTGCTTAGTGGCAGTCGTTCACAACTCTTTGCGACCCCATGGACTGAAGCCCACCAGGCTCCTATCCAAATCAATGCAGATCTGTGATGCTGAAAGTGAAATGGTTTCAATAAGAGGTCAGAGTAAAAATGACTTGTGTTTTGCATGTCTAATAAGTCTCTTTTGAGAACTTCATGATAGCCAGTCTTTTTAAAAAGCATCAGTAACTGTAGAATTTATTTTACAAAGGAGAATGGATATTAAGAGCCATGAAAGGTTTGACAAGAGTACAGTCCTACTCTTAGTACTAGTGACTTTTTGAAGTGCACAAGCTGATACATCTACATGAGTGAATTTTAATTGTTACACAGGGAAGAAGTAAAAGTTATATCTTGTTGCAAATGTGATCTATCAAGCAGCTGGATAGGTTTCTGCTAGAAGAGGAAGAAGCTGTCTTCCCCACTTCCTTCCTCCCTCGTCATACAGAAGTGAGATGTTATGTTCAACCTTTTACTCTGGCCAGCCTGGATCTTTTCCTGTTCAAACTCGAGTACTTTTAAGTTTCACATCCATCTGCAGCTCCTCAGCATCGAGAATTAGGTCAGAATTTAAATATAGAGCAACTCATTATTTAAAAACTTGAGAAGCTTTGGAGCCATGTCAAGCTTCATCTCCATGAAGCATTCTGCCTAAATCTTACTAACACTATTTGAATATTATTACTACTTGAAATGTCCTTAGTGCTTCTGCACTCATGTTGTGCCAGACATCAAATGTCTACTCACAGGATGCCTAGGAGCAATTCTCTAGTTTTTCTTTTCTTTTCAGGTATGTTTCTTTGCCCATTCAGCTGGTCATTTTCATGAAGAATTTGGAGTCCATCTAAGTAGATGAATGAAAACTGGCAATTTACTTAGCTTACCTATCCTAAATCTTAATGGGGCTTTCCTGGTGGCCTAGCAGTAAAGACTCCACCTGCCAATGCAGGAGACACGGGTTCAAACCCTGGGTCTGGAAGAGCCCCTGGAGTAGGGAATGGCAACCCACTCCAGTATTCTTGCCTGGGAAGCCTCATGCACAGAGGAGCCTGATGGGCTACAGCCCATGGGGTCACAAAACAGTCAGACACCTCTTAGCGACTAAATAGCAACAAACAATGAATCTTCATCTCCTCAGCTCTCCAATGGGAATACTATTTTAGGTTTACAGGGTTGCCATGAGGATTGTATGTTCCCAGCATGCTTGGCACGTGGCAGGCTTCTAGCATAGATTAGTTTCCTTTCTATCATCCTCGTTTCCTCTCTTCCCTCCCTTTCTTTGTCATAGAACCAATAGCCAAGTCACTTTTGGTAGATTCTGTATACACTTTCATTAAATGAATGGGTATTACTACGACAGATTATGGTAAAGGCTTATTTTGCAAAGGTAATATTGAAAACTGTGTGTGACTTGGGATGAGTGATTCTATTCTATTTATCTAATATGTAGTTCAGCTGGCTAGGTATATTTCACAACTTTTTCAGAGAATGCAGTGAATTATTAATCCAAATTAGAGGGCGGTAGCTGGGGCCCTGTTGAGAGAACAGCTCAGCTCTGCCACATTACAGGCATACGGTCACCTGGCTGGGACAATGACATTTTGTAAACGTGCCAAATGAAACTGTACAATGTCCACTGACTTTTTGTCCTTCTTTTGTTTTTCTGTTATTGGATGAATTTGCTGCTCTTGTGTGTGTGTGTGTGTGTGTGTGTGTGTGTGTGTGTGTGTTTTGTCCCAACTTATGTCCAATAAACATTACTGAGAAAATGAACAAGATGAAGGAACAAGTGTATCTTGTTAGATGGATTCATTGAGTGTTAAAGCTGAAACCCTTTCACACAAGGTTCACAACCTCTTCATGAAGGCCCAGTTTTGCCTCAACTCATGTCTGTGTGTGCATGTGTTTAAAGAATATGAAATACCACCAAGGTGCATATATGAATATGTGCAATCTCAGGAAGACTCTAGCTGTTCTTGCATACAATAAATATATGCTACCCAGCTGCTGCGAGGCTGCTTTCCCATATATCTAGTTTGAGATTCCTGGTTCTAAAATCCTCAGTAGATTAATAAAAATAAGTAACATATCTCTGGGGCTGCCTGACCTCAAGGCATGGTTAGTAATCTAATTTCTGGATGAAAGATTAGAAAGCTGTATTAATCAGATGTGCCCTATCTGGGGCACTGATAATTTGTTGTTGAAAATCAATGTGATTTTCTCAAAAATATTTTTCTACTTAGTAAAGCAGGTTATATGACCTAAATCATAAGAATATACATTTTGACCACTGAAGTCAATTCAGTTATTTTCAGACCAAATGGAAAAAAATAAAAGGAGTCTCTAAAGGTTTTTTAGGATTTTCTCAAGTTGAACTTCATGCCAGTTGCTCGTCACAGGCCTCCATGATCACAGGCTGGGGATTCATCTATGACAGCCAGCACTGAAGTCACAGGCATGTAGGAACTAATTTTTTTTAGGTCTCATCCTGAACACATTGACCTGATTAATGGATCACACTTGGTGTGACTACTTTGGACACCTTGGGAGATGGGTAAAGGACTGGTGATTGTATTTCTGCTGTGTAAATAAGACCGTCTATACCAATGTATTCCACAGAGATGACAGATATAGAGAACAGATGAATGGACACATCAAGAGGGAAAAGTGGGTATAAAATGAATTGGGAGATTGGGATTGACATATATACACTATTGATAATGCATAAAATAGACAACTAATGAAAATCTTGGAGAAGGAAATGGCAACCGACTGCAGTATTCTTGCCTGGAGAATCCCATGGACAGAGGAACTTGTTAGGCTACAGTCCATAGGGTCGCACCGAGTCAGACACGACTGAAGTGACTTAGCACTCACAATGAGAACCTACTGTATACAGCATTGGGAACTCAACTCTATGCTCTGTGGTGACCTAAATGGGAAGGAAATCCAAAGAAAGCGGGGATATATATGTCCTTATAACTCATTCATGTGGCTGTACAACAGAAACTAACACATTGTAAAGTAACTACACTCTAATAAAAATTTAAAGAAAAAGAGAAGGATTAATGAGCTTCAGTGAGGAAAGAGTGAGCAGGACCACAGCAGGGGAAAGCTTAGATAAGGGTCTGGGAGAGAAAGAAAGGACAAGCAAGACTGATTTTACTCAAGCACAGTTATACTAAAAGCCGGGTCCCTTCGTCAGAGGATTCCAGCTGCTGGGAACTGGCATATGGGGCTGTACTAGAAGAATGGGAGAGAAACTTATCTGAGAGGCAGGAATTATGGCTTAATCTGGACTCTGCATTAACCAGCTGTGTGATTTCAAATAAGTCACTATTTTTGATAAGGCCTCCATTTCCTCAGTTATAAAATAATAGAGTCAGCTCACTTAAGCCATCTGTTCTACTGGTAGTAGTGTATGATTCTAAGATTAGCTAGTTCTGATACCGTATTCTCTATGTAATGAGGACATTTCTCAAATCCCTAGGTAGAGCTGAGGAAACAACAGTGCGTACACTGTCGTTTTCTGAAGATTAATTGAATTTACTTTCAACTTCTGGTTTTGTATTTCCAAATTGACTAGTACCTCTGTATCAATTTGACTTGCATCTACCTCTTCAATGATGGGGAATGATTTGAGGACATTGAACATGATTTATAACTTTTTTTTTTCAGAAACATACTACACAACTTTAAAACCTCTATGTTTGATAATTAGAAAATGAATACCCAAGGTACTATTAACAAATATAAATTCTATGTAAACTCAATATTCTTGTTTAAAAAAAAAACTTTGCTAAGCCATTTTTACAATGTATGATACTTTCTTTTAGCCTTACATCTCATGTTTTCAGCAAAAGTATTGATAGAATAATAAGTGGAACAATATCTTTTTCCTATCTTTTGGTTATTAACTTGCTTATTCCATTTGGTTTTATTAAATAAATATTACTGATGTTAAGAACTTATATGCAATTCCCTGGCTATTCATATTATATGATCCTACATTAAAAATTATCTCTGAATTGAAAAGGAAAAGTCAGAAAAAACACTAAATATTACCTTAGAGATGAAATAAATCATTAAAGTGTGAAATTGAATCAAAAGAGATCTGAAATAGACATAGAATTCTACATGAAGTGAACATATGGAAGATGCTAGAGGAAAATGCTACAGTTTCCCAGACCAGAAGAAACACCAGCAGCTGGTTATGCTACTGGCACAGATGGAAAGACATGACATATTTTTCTAATAGATTAAAATATTCAGAGACATAGAAAATTTTAGTAGATTGAGAAACTTTATAACCCCATTATCTAAACCTGGTTAGAAATTCTTACAGAGCTTTGACAGGGAAAATGCAAAAGGAACTATTTGTAAAGAGTTATAGAATCATTTAACCAAGTTTTTTGTTTCTATAGAATGTATTTCCTTTGACTATATTCCTGAATAGAAGGGATGTATGAGGAATGTAACTGAAATTGAGTACTGCCAAGGGAGTGTGAGTGAGAGCAGGGCAGAGTTTAGGAGTTCAGTCCTCTTTTCTCTGTGGAATTAAGAAAAAGAAATGGCAAGTGACCTGAAATTCAATGAGGCAATGTGACCATTTCAGTGAAAAAGTTCATCTGACTCACAATGGAAAATAACTGAAACGGGGTTTTTACCTGAAACAAGCAACATTTGTAGCCACCCAAGATTTTTATACTTGCCAGGAAAATTCCACGGACAGAGGAACCTGATGGGCTACAGTCCATGGGGTTGCCAAGAATCGGTCACGACTGAGAGACTGACACAAAGATATTTTAAAGGAGCAAAAAGTATTCTCAATAGTTCTAAGAAAACAAGATATAGCCAGAAAAATCATAATAATTCTTTGCCTGTTCCCTCTCCACATGAGGAGGTTGTATTACAGCTAACAACGTGACCAGGAAGGACTGTTAGAAAGTGTGGCAGGGAAGAAGTGCTAAGGTACTGCTCCTTTCCTGATCCAGAATTTTACAGCCTGAAAGGCAGTTGGAGAAGGACAGGGAGCCAGTCAGTCCAGCCGACATCCATCTTTAGAGATAAAAATGTTACAATTATTTTGATACACTTCTAGTTTAGACTTTTCCTAGGTCAGAGATTAGAGTTTTAGATGTCAAAAGTAGAAAGATGATACAGATGAAGCTATTTGCATGGGCAGAAATAGACACACAGATACAGAGAACAGACTTGTGGACACAGAGAGGAAGGAGCTGCTGCTGCTGCTGCTAAGTCGCTTCAGTCGTGTCTGACTCTGTGCGACCCCATAGACGACAGCCCACCAGGCTCCTCTGTTCCTGGGATTCTCCAGGCAAGAATACTGGAGTGGGTTGCCATTTCCTTCTCCAATGCATGCATGCATGCTAAGTCGCTTCAGTCGTGTCCGACTCTGTGCGACACTATAGATAGCAGCCCACCAGGCTCCTCTGTCCACAGGATTCTCTAGGCAAGAACACGAGTGGGTGAGAGGGTGGGACAAATTGAGAGAGTAGTATTGAGAATACACACTACCTTGTGTAAAATAGATAGCTAGTGGGAAGTTGCTGTATATAGCACAGGGAGCTCAGTTCGGTGCTCTGGGATGACGTAGAGGGGTGGGATGGGGGGTGTGTGTGGGACGTTCAAGAGGGAGGGGATATACATGTCTATATACATCGCGTTGGTTCATGTTTTGGTACAGCAGAACTAGCATAACATTGTAAAGGGATTATATTTCAATAAAAAAATTCCAAGTCTATTTATACAATAAAGTTATATGCAAAACCAATTTTAAAGTATCTTTTTAGTGTAACTTAAATACTACCTTTGATAAGTACAAGCACTGGGATGCAAAGCAGGTAGCGTGGCTCCAAAAGCCGTACTCATTACACTGCTTACCTTTACCTGACCATCCCTTAAATATCGGTATTGCCCTGGGTTCTCTGCTGGATCCTATTTTATTCTTCCTCTCTACGCTTTTTCTGGGAAATCCCATGCAGCCCAGTGCTTCACTAACTACATGTTGACTACCTTCAAATATATCTCATGAGCCTTAAACACCCCAGACATATACCTGACAGCGCATCATGGATGTCCTACAGGCAACTCGAACTTAGCACTTAATAAAATAAACCCATCATTTAACCCTTCCAAACTCTTAGCTAAAATGTGAAGTTCTTTGTGGGAACTCTGCTTATCAATGTCTTACTTCTCCTCCCTGTTCCACACCTTCCTTTCCAAGTCATATTTCTCCGATTCTCATGCTTTTAAATGTAGTTTTTACTTCTCTATTGTTTGTATGTTTTGGAAGCTACATTAAGTCCATTTGTTGCTGTTTATGAGTCGCTAAGTCGTGTTTCTTTTTCTATCCCATGGACTGTAGCCCACCAGGCTCCTCTGTCCATGGGATTTCTCAGGCAAGAATACTGGAGTGGATTGCCATTTCCTTCTCCAGGGGATCTTCCACACCCAGGGATTGAACTCACATCTCCTGAATTGGCTGGCAGATTCTTTACCACTGAGCCACTGGGGAAGCCCTCTTAAGTCTATTAATATCATCAAACACCAATAAATGAATGAACTAAGAACAAGAAAAAACTACTCCCTGTGGCAGTGGGTGAGGGCATGCCCACGAGTTGGCATGATCTTTCCAGGAGATGGCGCTCACAGTATATTTTTTGCTTTTAGCCTTTTCTGTTGAGAAAAACCTCACAATTTCCTTATACAGATAATTAATTCAAAGCAATATGATGTTTCATGTCTTGTCATCTTTAGATAGTCCTCTGAGCTAACAAGACTTTATCCAATGATTCTGTATTCTTATTTTACAGCTGAAGGTAGAGCTTGGGATGAAATTGTTAGAAGGAACAAAATTTATGATAGGAAAGAATCTGAAATGAGGAAGCATATACCTTGACACTGTTGATTCTAAAACTCCAATAAACAGAAAAGTCATAACCTTAGTATTATAGGGTGGGAAACATACAAGCTGGAAAGTATTAGCAGAAGAGAAGATGAGAGATTTGGGGAGAGAGAACTAATAACCACACATACATCCAGGGTTATCTGAAATCATAAGGAGGAAAAACTTTGTTTCAAAGGCAATTACATAGTGGAGTCCTGGCATTCCACATTTAAGATGTGTGATCATGGGTAATGTCTCTCTCTCTGGTCTTTAGATTACTTTTCTAAGGAGTGAAATTGAGCTAGATAATATCTATGAATACCGCAGTTCTAAAATTCTGTGGTTGCCAAACAAAACTACAGAGTAAGGGGGGAAAATAATTGCAAGTTCAACTGGGGAAAGATAATAGGCTAAGAGAGCTTGCATAGCCTTAAGAAAAGTTAACCTACTGGTCCTTGCATAGAACAGTTTTGAAACCAAGCAGGCCCTATGGTCCTTGCCTGCCACATCCTCAGCTTATCTTTTGTCTGTAGAAAACCTTTGGCCAAATAATAAGTTTAATAAGAGAAGTGAAAAAATGCAGAAACAAAGGAAAACAGTCCAAGGAGACCAGATAATAATAGTTTAGTCATAAGCAAACTCAAGGACCTTTATTTCCTCCTCATGGGCTATAGATAATACTCTGAGGCATATCCTTCGAGTTATCCTGTAAATACTAAAACCTCCCCCAAGTGGAAGTTAGCTACATGACCAGACAGTCATGACACAAACTTCTGCAGTTCTGAGAACTGGACTCAAGGAAATGGGAACACACCGACCTTGGAACTGAAGATTAACTGTACTTAAAACAATCAAGATGACACTGAGCAAACTACCACATGACCAGTTTCAGAGTTGACTGTGCTGTTTCTGCTAATACATGTAGCCCCCTCCCTTTACCTATAAAAGCTCTTGCCCACTGGTTGTCAGTGGGGTAAGTTGGCCTTTGGACAAGGGTCCAAACCCCTCCCCCAGTTGCTGGCATTGAAAATAAAGCAGGCTTTCCTTCCCATCAACTTGTCTCTTTATTGGCTTTTGAGCTGCAAGCAGCTGGACCCTACATCAGGTTACAGTTTGTTGATGGATAGTAGTTCTGGGCCACTATCTTCAACCATGGTTGCACACTAAATTCACTGGGGAGTATTTTAAATTATAGCAATGGCTGGGGCCCATCCACTCAGACCAGCTAAACAGAGTCTCTGAAGGTGCGACACAGCTCTCAGCATTTGGTAAAAGTGCTCCAGGCAATTCTGATGCACAGATAAGATTAAGAATCACTGATTTAGATAATCAAAAAGACTATTAAAGCTAAAAACCTTTAATGAGGATAAACAATGTTCTTAATACTGATGAAAGGTGTAAGCATACTTTTGGAGGGGAAAAAGATGCAAATGGAAAAATTAGAACATAAAAGGAAAAAGAGAGGGTAGAATATATGAGGCAGAAACCTGAGGTAAATACAGAAGAATAGAGGGTCAAGTGGCGGGAATATGGGCAAACTCAAGTTGTCTTGCTTTTGGAAAATTTAGTCTAATTTTAAATGAAAAAAGTTGCCCTGTTTAGAAAAAAAAAATACATTTTCCTTCGCCTTCCATTCTAAGCCTTCCATGTTGCTATTATTGTCAGGAAGGAAATTAAAGTGGGAAATGTTAGGAGCAAGAAATAACACAACCTATATCATGTTATCTGGAATCTCTTCTCTTTTTCTAGACAGAAAAGACTAAGTGTAAGGCATTTCTATGCAGACAGAGTGTTCTGATATCCGCGTGTCTCTTTGTTATTGAACTTTTTGTTGAATTAGATTGCGTGTGACTTTTATGGTTATCTACCTGATTTTACTGTTTTGTTGCAAATAAATCTGCAAGTTTTTTGAGTAATAGAATCATTCTTATATGCCCTTCTATCAGATTACTTGGCTTAATTCTGGGTGGAGACAAACTCTTTGCTGCTTGGTTCATTGGACTTGGAAGCATTAACAAAAAGAAAAAGAGTCATACTATGCATGTGTTTCTTTCTTGTAAACATACAGAATTCTTATTCCTGGAGAATCTCACACTCTAGAAAGTTCTTACATGAATGAGAATGCAGAGGAAAATATACCGATCTCTCAGAGGAAACAAGATAAAATAAAAATTGAATTTATGTTATGCACATATTCATACACATATACCCACACACGAAGTTTTGTATATAATTTCAGGGACTCATTATGGTCTTAAAACTCATCCATGGATTTCTTTTGGGCCCTGGATCTCATCAGGATACATCTATGAGGGAACTGGACTGGACTTGTGAATAAGAACTATTGCTGCTTTTGATTTGTTAAATGAATATACACCTAAATGGCTTTGTATGCATGAATGAATTTTTCTTGAAAGACACAGAAGTTGACACTGGACAATTAAGAAAAAAAAAATTCCCTTTTCTCAGGCAGGATTAGTCGACATCATAAAGTTGTCAGCTCTCCCCAAGTTAATTTAAAATTTTAATGCAATTCAATAAAATACCAGCAAACATTTTTAATGGAGACAAACTGATTAAAATTTCATACAAAAATTTAAGAATAGCCAGAAAAACACTGAAAAGGTAGAACTGTGAGATGAGCTAACCTTGCTAGATATCAAAACACACCATGAAGTCACTATAATTAAATCAGTGTGATACTGGCTCATGAATAGGCAAACAGGCTAGAGCAATAGAACAGGGGGAAAAAAATCCAAAAATAGACACAGCACATATGGAAATTTAGTATAATATAAAAGAGTATTTCAAATCACCATAGGAAAAATGAACTTTATAGTAAGTGGTGCTGAGACAACTTGGTAACAATTTTGAGAAGAAATAAAATTAGATACCTACCTCGTACTATACACAAGAATAAACTCCTATAATAATCTAAACAGATTATACAAAGAATAAATGGGGGAGGGATGGAGTGGGAGATTGAGGTTAGCAGATGCAAGCTTTTATATACACAATGGATAAACAAGGTCCTACTGTATAGTACAGAGAACTATATTCAATATCCTGTGATAAATCATAACAGAAAAGAATATAAAAAAAGAATATGTATATATATATAAATATAATTTATATATATAATAAAATTTATATATATAAATAATAAATATATATATAAACTAAATAATATATATATAATAAAATTTATATATATATATAAAACTGAATGCCTTTGCTGTACAGCAGTAATTAACACAACACTGGAAATCAACTATACCTCAATAAAAAAAGAATAAAAGAATAAATAGAACAGATATATAAATGCAAAAACAAAACAAAAAACCATACAAGTAATAGAGGAAAACATAGGTAGATTCCTCTGTAACTTCATTGCAGGGAAAGGCTGTAAACTATATTCAAAATTTGGAGACAATGAGTAAATTGATAGATTTGACTACATAAAAATAGTTATTTCCATGCAAAGAAAACCATTAACAAATCAAAAGATAGCTGAGGGTTTTGCAAGTAAGGAACTTGGAAGTTGCCACTTTGTCCTAAGAGTAGAAAGCTAAACAGACTGAAAAATCAACAACTCTTTGAATCAACAGCAAAAATCAACAACTCCTTAGATGTGAGGACACAAGACAAACCGCTGCTTTCAAAATTGGAGACAGTCTGATGAGTACAAGGACTTGCTGCTTCCTGAACAGAGGCTCATGAGAGAGATTTGGTTTTCTTAATAAGGTCTGCCCTCAAGGGAAATAGTTAACCAGAACCTACTGCACTACTGCTGTTGTGTTGTGTTCAGTTGTTCAGCCACGTCTGACTCTCTGCAGCCCCATGGACTGTAACCCACTAGGCTCCATTGTCCATGGAATTTTCCAGGCAAGAATACTGGAGTGGGGTGCCATTTCCTACTCCAGGAGATAGAGCCAGGGATCAAACCTGCATCTCTTGTGTTTCCTGCATTGGCAGGCAGATTCTTTACCACTTGTGCCACCGTGGTATTATCAGAGCTGACAAGGGGGTGGCAGAGGATGAGATGGTTGGATAGCATCACTGACTCAATGGACATGAGTTTGAGCAAACCCCGGGAGATAATGAAGGACAGGGAAGCCTGGAGAGCTGCAGTCCATGGGGTTGCAAGCAGTCGGACGTGAATGAGCCACTGAAAAATAGCATACTCTAGTTGTCTGCTCCCATCTAAGGGAGGAGAGAGAAATCCTGAGAAACGCTTGTGAAGTTCACAGTCCAGAGGCACAGGCTTACAGAAAGACTGAGACCTACTGATAGGCTGCTCCTCCTACCTGCACACTTTACCATCTCATTCCTAGAAACTTATTTACGGCAGTTGTTTTTATCTGGTGTATCATGCCCATCTTCAAAAAAATTTACAAAGCATACCAAAAGTCAAAAAAATATATATAATTTGGAGAGACAGAGCAAGCATCAGAACTAGTCTTGGCAGGCATGTTGGAATTATTAGATGGAGAATTAAAACAACTATGACTAATATGCTAAGGATTCTAGTGAATAAAGTAGACAGCTTATAAGAAAAGATGGGCAATGTAAGCAGAGAAATGGAAATCTTAAGAAAGGACCAAAAACAAAACAAAACAAAGGCTAAAATGTGAGAGAGATTTTTTTAAAATGTCTATGACAATCTTATTAGTAGATTGGACATGACTGAGTAAAGACTATCTGAGCTTGAAGCTAACTCCATAGGAAAAAGTGAAAAAAAGTGAAAGTTGCTCAGCCACGTGTGACTCTTTGTGATCCCATACACTATACAGTCCATAGAATTCTCCAAGGCAGAATACTGCAGTGGGTAGCTTTTCCCTTCTCCAGGGGATCTTCCCAACTCAGGTCTCCAGCAATGCAGGCAGATTCTTTACCAGCTGTGGTACAACTGCCCAAAAGGCAATGTTCATGTAGTGGGAATACCAGCAAGAAAAGACAGAAAAAGTAACAGAAAAAAAATAGAAACAAAATGAGAATTTCTCCATATTAATGTCAGACATCAAACCAAAGATCCAGGACCAGGAGATTCAGAAAACACCAATCAAGATAAATGCAAAATAACTACACCTAGGGGCTTCCATGGTGGCTCAGTGGAAAAGAATCCACCTGCCAATGCAGGAATCAAGATTGCCGGTAGAAACATCAATAACCTCAGATATGCAGATGACACCACCCTTATAGCAGAAAGCGAAGAACTAAAGAGCCTCTTATTGAAAGTGAAAGAGGAGAGTGAAAAAGTTGGCTTAAAACTCAGCATTCAGAAAACTAAGGTCATGGCATCTGGTCCCATCACTTCATGGCAAATAGATGGGAAACAATGGAAATAGTGAGAGACTTTATTTATTGGGTCTCCAAAATCACTGCAGATGGTGACTGCAGTCATGAAATTAAAAGATGCTTGCTCCTTGGAAGGAAAGCTGTGACCAAGCTAGACAGCATATTAAAAAACAGAGACATTATTTTGCCAACAAAGGTCTGTCTAGTCAAAGCTATGGTTTTTCCAGTAGTCATGTATGGATGTGAGAGTTGGACTATAAAGAAAGATGAGCTCCGAAGAACTGATGCTTTTGAACTGAGGTATTGCATAAGACTCTTGAGAGTCTCTTGGACTGCAAGGAGATCCAACCAGTCCATCCTAAAGGAAATCAGACCTGAATATTCATTGGAAGGACTGATGCTGAAGATGAAACTCCAATACTTTGGCCAGCTGATTCGAAGAACTGACTCATTGGAAAAGACCTTGATGCTGGGAAAGATTGAAGGCAGGAGGAGAAGGGGACAACAGAGTATGAGATGATTGGATGACATCACTGATTCAATGACATGAGTTTGAGTAAACTCCAGGAGTTGGTGATGGACAGGGAAGCCTGGTGTGCTGTAGTCCATGGGGTCTCAAAGAGTCCGACAGGACTGAGCAACTGAACTGACTGAACTTAGTTCAACCCCTAATTCAGGAAGATCCCATTTGCCTTGAAGCAGCTAAGCCCATATGCCACAACTACTGAGCCTGTGCTCTAGAGCCTGGGCGTTGCAACTGCTGAGTCCAAGTGCTGCAACTACTGAAGCCTGCACATCGTAGAGCCCGTGATCTGCAATTAGAGAAGTCACCACAATGAGAAGCCTGAGCACTGCAAAAAGAGTAGCCCCTGCTAACTGCAACTAGAGAAACACCTGCACAGCAGAGAAGACTCAGCACAGGCTATATATATATATATATATATATTTTTTTTTTTTTTAAACTACCATGTTTTGGTTATCACGTTCAAACTAGAGAAAATCAAATATAAAGAAAAAATCTTTAAAAAGTCAGAGGAAAAACCACCTTCCCTATAGAGAAACAAAGATAAAAGTAGTATCTGACTTCTTAGAAACTATGCACACAAGAAGAGGGTACAGTGAAATATTAGAGTATTTGTAGAAAAAAAAATCACCAACATAAAATTCTTACACTGCAAAATTTTCCTTCAATAGTGAAAAAAAAGTAAAGACTTCTCGGACAAACAAAAATTGAGAAGGGGGGAGGTTGTTGCTAATAGATATGCCTTGCAAGAAATTGTAAAAAAAAAAAAAAAAAAAAAAAACTTAATAACTATATTTTTGTTAAAAAGAAAAGGAGAAGATCTTTAAAGAGAAGTAAAATGAAATAGATAAAACACTTGGATCTTTGTAAAGAAAAGAAGAATATCAAAGAAGGATAATTGAGGGTAAAATATAAACTTTTATTTTTCTTATTCTTATTGATCCAGCAAGTAAAAGTTTATTCAAAATAATAATAGCAATGCTGTATTCAATATGTACACATGTATATATACATATATATCTACTTATGTATATACATATATATCCACTTATGTGGGCTTCCCAGGTAGCCCTAGTGGTAAAGAACCTGCCTGCAAATGCAGGAGACATAAGAGATGCAGGTTCCATCCCTAGGTCAGGAAGATAATCCATAGGAAGAAATGGCAAACTACTTCAGTATTCTTGACTAGGAAGTCCCATGGACAGAGTAGCTGGCAAGCTCCAGCCCAAGGGCTTGCAGAGTTGGACGCAACTGAAGAAACAGGAGCAATGTATTCATACATAAAAGTGAGATAAATGACAACAATGATACAAGGGATGAAAGAGAGAAACTAGGATTACTTAATTGTTATAAGGCATTCACATTGCCCATGAAGTGGCACCAGGTTTTTCAAAGTGCACTTTGATTAATCACAAATGAACAAAGTTTACAAACTCTAGGAAAACTACTAATGTAAAAAACAAAATATAACTGATATGAAAAGAAAGATGAAAAAATTGAATGATATAAAAGCTCAATTAAACCACAAAAGGCAGAAAAAGAATGAAAGACAAAAACAGGAGCAAAGAACAAGAGCAACAAACAGAACAGTAACAAATATACTAGATGTTAATCTAACTATGTCAGTAATAACTTTAAACATCGTGGTCTAGATGCACCAATTAAAAGAGATTGTGAGAAGGAATAAAAAACAAGACCAACTGTACGCTGTCTACAAGAAACTCACTTTAAATACGGTGACACACACAAATTAAAAGTGAATGGAGAAAAGCATACTACTGATTTCAATCACTGCAGAATGATTACATAAGATGTTGCATGCTCTGTGTGTGTGCGTGCTGTCGTACCCGACTCTTTGTCACCCCGTGGACTGTATCTCACGAAGCTGCTCTGTCCATAATTTTCCAGGCAAGAATACTGGAGTGGGTTGTCATTTTCTACTCCAGGGAATCTTCCCAACCCTGGGACAGAAACTTCATCTCTTGTGTCTCCTGCATTGGCAGGCAGATTCTTTAGTAACTGTGCCACCTGGGAAGCCCCATATAAGAAGTTTACCTGAGAAACTGGATGAAATGCATATTGTAGTATTTTTGCAACTATTTTTTGATAAGTATGAGATTATTTCAAATTGAAAAATTAGAAGTTAAAAATAATTAATAAAATATCAATTAAATGTGCTGTATAATAGGAAAAATCTCTTTAATATATTCCTTTTTAAAATTTGCTAAATTGTGCTAAAATTTAAGAAGGTTCAGTTTAAAAATATTCTCAGTTCTAAATGATATAGAGGTATAACACTGCAGTTTCAAGAACTTTTCTTCAAATAAAGAACTAGAAAAGTGAATTTTTGAAACACATTCAGTTAACAAGTTAAGAACAAAAGAGATATATATATATGCTCAGAGAAAAACTGAGGGGCTTGGTAAATTTTGGAAAAAAGGTTTTCATCTTCTAAAAGTATCCAGGTAAAGATCAGTGAGTTATATGATAGAATAATTGTTTCAAAAGTGAGAGTTTTCTCTAAGGCAGAACATAATGTTTTATAAAACATTTAAATTATGGTTTGAACAATTCTACTTAGGTTGTTTCCAAGACTGTTTTCAATTGAATATAGTTGTTCAAATGGTTCCAATACAAGAAAAATAAATTGCAGTTAAAATAAGCCATTTAGTACTGACAAATATTGTTTTCAACCGTAGACAAGTGTCAAAGTTGTTGATTTTAATAGTAGATTGCCAAATTGATGCAATTACTTGGTCACTATGAACTGCTTACCAAAAAAAGAAAACATAGGTACATTTGCTGAGAGAACATCTTTTAAAACACCTATCAGACACAGGATTTTTATTTGCATCTGTCATGATATTTGGGAGCCATAATATGCAGCTATGTGGGAATTTTTTGGATTATCAGGTATAAAGTTGTTCTGAATGGCTTTGCCTATAACTAGAATTTATAACCACTGTCTTAACTTCTACAACACCGATTTCTTTGCAGATATAGTGCGCTATAACTGGTAACCAACAGCACCTTCTTTCTTCAGCTTCGTCCTGTAATTACAGGAGTACAATTGACCTTGGAACAAGGTGGGTTTGAATTGTGTGGGTCCACTTATATACAGAGGTTTTTCAATAAATATAGTACCTATAAATAAATATGAATTTCTTTCTCACATTATCTTTTTATTTTGATGTCTAATGTTAATAATACATATAACATCTACAGTGTTTTTGTATCATATAAGACAACATTGATATAGGTACAGACAGACAATTCATCTTGTAAACAGATGGCATCAACTTATGGCATTGAGTATGCATGTTCAGTCACTCCTCACTTCGTGGCAAACAGATGGGGAAACAATGGAAACAGTGACAGACTTTTTCTTGTGCTCCAAAATCACTGTGGACAGAGACTATAGCCATGAAATTAAAAGACATTTGCTCCTTGGAAGAAAAACTATGACAAACCTAGACAGCATATTAAAAAGAAGAGACATTACTTTGCCAACAAAGGTCCATATAGTTATGGTTTTTCTAGTAGTCATGTACGAATGTGAGAGTTGGACCATAAAGAAGGCTGAGTGCCAAAGAATTGATGCTTTCAAACTGTGTTGCTGGAGAAGATTCTTGAGAGTCCTTTGTACCACAAAGAATTCAAACCAGTCAATCCTAAAGGAAATCAACTCTGAATAGTCTTTGGAAGGACTGATGCTGAAGCTGGAGCTCCGATTCTTTGGCCACCTGATACAAAGAGCTGACTCATTAAAAAAGACTCTGATGCTGGGAGATATTGAAATTAGGAGGTGAAGGGGGCAACAGAAGACGAGATGGCTGGATGGCATCACCAACTCAATAGACATGAGTGAGCAACTTTGGGAGCTGGTTAAGGATAGGGAAGTTTGGCCCTCTCCAGTTCATGGGGTCGCAAAAATCTGGACATGCCTCAGCAAATGAACAACATTCCATTGTGAGCCTCTTCACTTGGACAGCCTCTAATTATATAATCAGTTTAAAGGGAGAGCCTCAGTACTCCTCTATCAGCCCACACAAAGCCACAGGCTCTAGAAAAGCTAAGGAGTTGCAAGGCAGAAGGTAGAAGATCCAAGGTTCCAAATGTGAAAGTTCCCCAGCTGAACTTTTTAAGGTAGAGGTGATACAAGGTCAGTTACAAGCCACTCCAGACCTTCATTTCAAACCAATTCATTTCTCTGAAAACTGATATCTCACTTAATGCTGTCTCTAGGTATGCAAATCTATAATCCTGGGATTGTAAGGGCTGATGAAAGAGCCAGAAGCTAAGAGCCAAAATAGAGGTTTATTCATTCTGGCCTAAGAAACTGCAACTGAGATATTCACAGTATTAAAAAAAAAAAAATTACATTAGATGCTGTGAAAAGTGGCGAGGAAGACTATTCAAAACTATTGCAGGGACTTCCCTGGTGGTCCAGTGGTTAAGACTCCATGCTTCCACTGTAGGAAGCATGAGTTAGATCCCTGATCTGGGAACTAAGATCCCACATGCTTCACAGCATAGCCAAAAACAAACAACAATCCCCCATCCCACGGTGTGGGGAACGTATTACAAATATGGGTCAATTGAAACAAAAGGCAGGAGAGTTTTTAATCTCTGGGAAAGACAGAAGCTCTGGAGGATGTTAGGGAGATTGGTCACTGTGATTAGGACATTTTGAGAAGAAATTGATGTTTTAATTACTTTTAACCAATTCTGAAGAGTCTGACCCAGAAGACTTCTTAATAGAAGAGGAGCTGCAAAATCATGTCAGGCTTGTGGATCACTTCTGAAATGATACCTAATATTACCTCTTTCTATCTAGTCTTCATCCCTCCTTCTCATTTATTTGTTTTTCAGGTTGAATCTCACCTCTTTGTACTTCCAGCATCTTACTTGCCTTGAAAGTCATCCAGCATCTCCCCTTTCCCATAGTCCATTCTGTTGAAAAGAGAAAGAGACACAATGAGAAGTTATTGTCTAGTAAGGATATACATGTAGTGAAGACATAATTTAAAAATAAAGATAAAATATCACAAAGCTAAGAACTCAAATTTCTGAGAAGCAAGATTGAGACTGGTGGCTTACAATCTAACATTACACACTAGAGCAAGAAAATAAAAACCACTGTACACGTGTAAAAACGGCAAGAAAGATTTTACTCAAGACTATTGCAATAGGGGAGAGAGATTGAACTCAATTCTGAATACAATAATAATTACAATTTGGAATGTATAGTCTTTGGGTAAGCTGAAGAAGCTGGTGGAAAGTAACTTTATTAGGTGTCAAGGGTGAGAGAGAAGGGGAACTTGATTAGATATCAAGGGTGGGGATTCTTTATAAACTGGTTTAGTGGGATTCTTTGCTAAATCCAAGCTTAGCAGATCATTGCTGGAGTGTGGGGAAGGCTCAGAGGAGTCTGGCTAAATTTTGGTTAAAGAGAGATTCATTGTCAATATACTAGTGAATTAAATTGCTGAAAATATTAGAGTTTAGAATGGGAAAATAAATACATAAAATGGTTGTTGAGGTTATTTTGGATAGAAATTTTGTTAATTTGTACATTCTGGTTTATGATGACAGGCTTTGGAAAACACTTGGGCTTCATTTCCCAGTGGTCTTGTCCTGATTAAATTACTCACATTCACATGAAACTCTAGTGTATAAGTTCTGATATACAGGAGGAAGGTAAAGACAAATAATGTAGAAATGTTTCAAGACTTTTTTATTGCAGAGCTTGATATTTATTTTTTCACATAAGGATAACCCCATTGTATGGATTTTGTCAATTTCTTCCACACTTTCCACCCTCCCTCCTTATCACTAACCTCAATCCTTTTCTTTTTATGCTGTCTTCATTTCTAAAGTAGAGAAAAAAGGAAAGTTATTCTTTTTATATCTAGAGTCCTATTTTCAATTTATTTTATTTTTTCACATAATTTTTAAGTTCTTAAAATGTTAAGCTAGTTACTTTGCTTCCTTAAAATGTGCTATAGCAAGAGATAAACATACCCAACTATTTCAGGACATGAAACTTTAAATTATCTGTGAAAGCCAGATGAGTTTTGGAGACATTGGTATGCAAGAGCATGTACTAGAGACTATTTAGTTTCCAAAGGTCCTTCACAGCATCCAGTCCTGAAACAACAAACATCCTTTTGCTCTTGAAACTGGTTCAGAACAGAATAGAAAGAACAAGGCCGGCTGGCTGAAGCTTTGGAGGTAAGCCGACCATTTGCTTAACAAAGCAAGGCCTCCACCTCACCAAAGCGCTTTCATCTGAAAACTGGGTTTAAAACCAAGTAGAAACAGGTTCTCTCCAGTGGGATTCATCTGTTTCTAGTTTCAGACCAGCATAGAGAATACTTTCTTTTATGTTTTCCCGCTATTCACATTTTTAAACAGATCCAAAACTAGACATATGCTTAAATAATGATAGCTGGTACACATTTCCTTTTCTCCAACTGGGGATTCAGATTCTTATTTTCCCAGAGCAAGGTGAAGTGGTTTTTCAACTCAGTGCACTGAAAGCTGATGCACAATAATATGAAAGGAACAGTCCTTAATAATGAGGAAGATAATTGGAAACATACAATCTCTGCTGCCCCTTTTGAATGCCCTTTTTATTATTATTTTCTTAGCCTTTAAAATCGACTGGTTTCTTTTCTGAGGGCTGGAGGTAGGGAGGAGAGCTCCCTAGCTGTACTGCTGCTGCTGCTGCTAAGTCACTTCAGTCGTGTCCGACTCTGTGCGACCCCAGAGACGGCCGCCCACCAGGCTCCGCAGTCCCTGGGATTCTCCAGGCAAGAGTACTGGAGTGGGTTGCCATTTCCTTCTCCAAGGCGTGAAAGTGAAAAGTGAAAGTGAAGTCGCTCAGTCGTGTCTGACTCTTAGCGACCCCATGGACTGCAGCCCACAAGGCTCCTCCATCCATGGGATTTTCCAGGCATGAGGACTGGAGTGGGTTGCCATTACCTTCTCCCCTTAGCTGTACAGATAGTGCTAAAATCATATAATTTAAATTAACATGCCTTTCAGAAAGCCATTTGTTTCCCATATTCCTATTTCTGTGTAATTAATGAGAACTTTGCATCAATTTGTGTCTGTACCTACTGGAGGTATAAATACAGGGTTCATCACCAGCACAGGCAACATTTCATCTCTGTTGCCTTTTAAGAATGGTCAGTCTCAGAAAAAGGGACACAGATGCATAGAACAGTCTTTTGGACTCTACGGGAGAAGGTGAGGGTGGGACGATCTGAGAGAATAGCATTGAAATACGTATATTATCATATGTGAAACAGAACGCCAGTCCAGGTTCGATGCATGAGACAAGTGTTCAGGGCTGGTGCAATGGGATGACCCAGAGGGATGGGATGGGGAGGGAGGTGGGAGGGGGGTTCAGGATGCGGAACACATGTAAACCCATGGCTGATTCATGTCAATGTATGGCAAAAACTACTATAATATTGTAAAGTAATTAGCCTCCAACTAAAATAAATAAATTAATAATAATAAAAAAAGAATGGTCAATCTCTTCTGAAATGGCAATAAAGAATACAAACTAAGACCAAAACTGATCACAGGCAAGTGCTGTTTGTGCCTGCTAATGACCGTAACTGTAAAATTTGTTATTGATCTGACTCACCCTTTCAACAGTTCCTGGATGCTACAAACACAAATGCATACTCTTGGTGTTCAGAAGTGGGTCAACTCTTCTTTCCCTAGCCACATAAGTTCATGGGGAAGATGCCTTTGGATAAGAAACAGCATTGAATCACTAATATTTTAGGCTAGCTCCTGCCAGAATACTTTTAAAGACCACACAATTAAAATTTCCTTGAAATATAAGAGCACATGGAAATGCTATCCTTCAATCTTTGAAAAGTTTCTTTTTAAAAGACCATTGTTGAAGAAGTAATCATTTAAAAATCCAGACCCCAAACAAAACAAAACAGAAATCCTGTTAATTCAAGCATGCACTGAATAGATTCCAGTTATTAAAGAAACCAAACCCAAGATATCTTAGTTCTTGTATAAGGATTTCCATTAATAAGCATCATTATTAATGATAAATATTCTCAGAGTATACTGTTTGTTCAATCAATAAATCCTGAAGTTATTTGATTTTTTATTGCAAAAGTATATATTTTCTTTGTTTGTGGCTACTATAAACACAATTGATTTTTAGATAATTTTTAATTCTAATAATTATATGTGTATATGCGCTTGTGTGTTAAGTCACTTCAGTCGTGTCTGACTATTCGTGACCCCATGGACTGTAGCCTCGTCCAGGGCATCTTCCCCACCCAGGTACCCTGTGTCTCTCATGCCTCCTGAACTGGCAGGCAGGTTCTTTATCACTAGCACCACTTGGGAAACACCCATTTGTATATATATGTATATACGTGTGTGTGAATAATAATAGTGTTACTTTAATTTTTTTTCCGTCATTTTATATCTTTTTCCTCACTACAATTTGAAAACAAATGAGAAACATATCCTTGTCTCATTTCTTATCTTAGAAAGAATGCTGGTAACATTTGCATTAAGTATGATATTTGCCACAGTTCTTTTTGGGAGGTTGGGGGACCGTTTTTTTTTAAATAAGGAAATTCTGTTTTATTCTTAATTGCTATGAGTTTCTTTTTTCATGAATTGATGTTGAATTTAATCAAACATTTTTCCTTCATTTACTGGAATGAGCATATGATTTTTCTTCTTCAGTCTATGTGTTGAAAAGCTAGTGTCACTATAGAAAGTGAAAGTGAAAAGTGATCTAAAGTCGCTCAGTTGTGTCTGACTCTTTGTGACCCCATGAACTATACAGTCTATGGAATTCTCTAGGTCAGAATACTGGAGTGGATAGCCTATCCCTTCTCCAGAGGATCTGCCCAACCCAGGAATTGAACAGGCTCTCCTGCATTCCAGGCAGATTCTTTACCAGCTGAGCTACCAGGGAGTGTCACTATAGAATCACATAACAAATCACCCCCAAACTTAGTGACTTAAAACAGCAATCATCTATGTCAGACCTATTAATATCTCCTGTCCATGGGATTTCGCAGGCAAGAATACTGGAGTGGGTTGCCATGCCCTCCTCCAAGGGATCTTCCCGACCCAGGGACTGAACTCGCGTCTCCTACATTGGCAGGCGAATTCTTTACCGCTGAGCCACCAGGGAAGCCCCCATGCAGAAACTATAAGTACAGCTTAAAAAAAAAAAGTCAAAAAATCCCATTGGATGCTGCTGAATTCCAAATGAGTTATATGAAATAGCACTGCATTATTGTTAATGTTCAGAGATATTTCTTGGTACATTTTGGGGACTTTGATTTCATTATAAAAGTTCATGCACGGAGTTAAAAACTATTAGGATGGAAAGCCTTAAAGTAAAAGCAATAAGTTATCTCCTCTCATACACCCCCACACTCTCAATTTCCTCTCATCAGAAAGGCAACTTCTGTATTGTGTATCTTTAAAATGAAATGTCTTTTATTTGCTGCATCATTTCCCATCTAGTCTTTTATTTTTCCGTTACAAAACCACTCCAATTCCATTACTCATTGAGTCTACGTATTCTGAGGTAATCAGACTAGAAATCACTTTTGGAACTCAACAGGGAAATATATTTTATTTATCAGAGAAAATATGTTCTTTTAGAAAAAGAATTGGAATTAACAAGACACTCTCTGAAGCACTAAGTCATGTGGCCATTATAATTTTAATAATAATGGTCAATGATGGTGTGAGAATGTGTATTTTGTAAGTATATCACTGTCATTTCACTACAGGATTATTCAATGTTAGTAACTCTAGTGGCAAAAAGATTTTGTAAACAGTGTTTCATCTTCAGAATCAAGTACTTTTTATGTTTTGTCTTCACACAAAAGGTATGGATGATATCTTTCCTCTGAGACATATAGAACATGATGTAAGATTTTTTTAAAAGCTAAATGTATTCTTGGATACATCTGCTGGAAGATTATAGGAGAGAAACGTGAGCTAGGCTAATGCATCTGAAGCTTGCTATAAAGTATAATATACTTTAAAGTCAAACTATTTTGGATTTCTTCCAAGCCATTTATTTCTAAAGAATCATAAGAACCTTATTAAGTAGGGGTTATTCTGAGCGATGTTTTAACGTTCTCTTAAGTTTCTCAGACTACTTGTCCACACAATTTTCTCTTTCCCCCAGAGAATATTTTATCCAGTATTTCAGGAACTCGCATAATATTTCTCCTTCCCATGACTCCAAGGCACTATTATTCATTTACATCTTAAATCACTGTGTTAGGATCCCATCTCTAATTCTGAGTAGACAGTATGTTTAGCCTTAATTAAAGGAATACACATCGTTCTTGAATGAACTGGGACTTTCTGAGCCTCTTAAAGCTCACTTTGTGGGCTGAGAAGAAGGATGGTCTTTAATTTAGTATGATATTATTTTAAAGACCATGTCACAGGTAGTATTTTAGTGAGATTCCTGACTAACTTACAGAGGGTTCCCCCAATTTTTGGTTATAGTCAAGTAACTTGATAAAGAACCTGAAAGAAAAATACCTAAATTCTTTAATGACAGGATAGACTTTGATTTTAAAGCTTTTCTCAAACCCTCATCTTTCTGTGGTTGACTGCTTAACTTTCTACTTTGAAAAGATGAAGTCTCCTCTGCCATGATTTGAAACTTAGGTTGGTGAATGTGCTGTATTAGTGACTTAGTGATAAAACAACATCAAAAAAAAAAAAAAAGCAAAGCATTAAATCAACTATATTTCAATAAGAAAAATAAATTACAAAAATGGCACAGCATAGCACTGTGATGGCTTTCAATTTGGACAGCCTCATCTGGTCTGTTTGCAATCATTTCAGAGTGTGAAATAATTTAAAATTTAATTCACAAATGAAGCAATGGAAGATACTATTGTGAAATTAGAGACACGATGAAAGGGTGTTCCTCCAAGGAGAGTGGTCACAGATGTCACATATCTGTTTTGGCCTTGAGATAACGGTAGGTATTTCTTCACAGTCTGGAATTCCATTAGTGACATTTGTGATTCTTTCGCGAGTTCCTTAATGTACTTGAACTACCTGGTGAGCTGACTTAAGGGAATTTATTTTCTTGTTATCTATATACCTAATGATCTTTTAATATGTACCTTTATGACTATCTTTTATGAGAATACAAATTGCTATTTCATAACTCTTATTAGTGTATATAATCACTCAACTGACTGGAGAAGGAAATAGCAACCTGCTCCAGTATTCTTCCCTGGAAATCTCCATGGACGGAGGATCCTGGCAGGCTACAGTCTTTGGGGTCACTGAGCACGCACAGGCACATACAACTGAGTGTCAGAAAGGTATTCAAAAGAAGGGCTGATGACCTAAAAAGGGAGTTAGCTGAGTAACCCCACTAACTTTTAACATTTTATTGATGATAACATTCCAGTATTAAAGTATGCTTTAGTCAGTGTTAATAGTTTTCCATATGAGAGAAGCTCACTACTCAACCCCATCTGTTTATCTGGTAAAGAGTACACTGTGATTTTTAACACAAGAAGTCTGGATTATATTATTTATTTTTAAGTAATAAAAATGCTATTGAGAAATGTGTTTATGTGTTGGCCCCTTTTTTTACATCCGTTTATTCAGAAGCTTCCTTTATTTTTACGTTAATAACCAGTCATTTGTGAAACCAAATTCATTGCAGTTAAAGACAATTTCAGTGTGTTTTCCCATCCCCCAAATCTTTTCTTGTATTTAGAGGTAATACAAGTCATTAAAATAACCACTTACAAGGAAAAAAAGTAAACAAAAAAGAAACTTCCAATGCAAAAATTTACAGTGGACATTTATTTATTTAATTATTTATTTCAGTTTGCTTGCATGCTCAGTCGCTTCACTTGTGTCCGACTCATTGTGACCCCATGGACTGTAGCCTGCCAGGCTTCTCTGTCCATCGAATTTCTCCCGGCAAGAATACTAGAGTGGATTGCCATTTCCTCCTCCAGGGAATCTTCCTGACCCAGGGATCAAACCTAGGTCTCCTACATTGCAAGAGGATTCTTTATCATCTTAGCCACCAGGGAAGCCCTTTTTTCACTTAGAGTATAGCAAATGTCACCCACAAAATAACATTGCCATTTCCTTCTCCACAACTAGGCTTTGAACTGTAGCTAATCAATAATTTCCTTTCTTTTCTCCTATACTTTCCCTTCCTAAGTCTCTCCCCTAAGCACTTCCAGGTTGGTGCTGCACATTTTGAATCAATGTTTGCTCAATAATATGCCTCAGTTTATTTTTTAAACCCTATTTTATGTCAAGGAGGATTTGATGGGGATGATTAAGAGGACAGAGGCCTTTATAAGATTCAATTTCAAGAAGTGCAGCTTGTCCTCACAGGAGTTGGAAAGAAAAAATAAGTTTCTTTCTGTCTCTTTGCCTCTTTCTGACTCTTTGTCTCTGTCCCTGCTCGTCTCTGTTACTATGTCTCTGTCTCTTACACATACATGTCCTTCATCTTGGATGTACATTGGCTTCATTCATTCATTCTTTTTTTTTTTACAGATTGGCTATTTATGCATAATTTGCAAGTCCATCTGATCTTTTTGTTCAAGCTTTCATACTGGTTCATGACATCTCTGTGTCCCTACTTTTAGTTTTCAAGGAGAGAGACTGATTTTGGCCTTGTATCTGAAATCTACACTGAGTCCAGAGTTTTCATGGAAAACATCTATAGTGAAAAAACAGTTTGAATTCTGGCACAGATGTTGAACAGCTGGGTGTTCTTAAACATGTCATCTATCTCTCTGGGTTGCAGTTTGGAGATTAGGCTCCTTTCTCCATAAGGCAGCATAATTAGGAGTAAAAGCCTCAGCCAGGCAGGACAGGATGTAGGACCAGGCAGGGACAAACAAGATGGTGATTCTCTGTCTGGGTCCTTGCTTTGATATTCTTTGGAGCTTCATTTTTAGAATTTTGGGATTAGTCACCTTCCAAGACTATACCAGACACAGAAGGGAAATAATTTTACTTTCTCTCCGTGCACTCCCTCCCCACCCCTTGCTCTTTCCTATTTCACTCAATTTATTTCCTCTTTCCCTTTCCTTCATCTGCCCTTTAACAACAAACAAGAGTCTGGGGAGTGCCAAAGATAGATTCTGGTGTGTATGCCGGAGACTGTAAGGACAGGCTGAAGGGAAGAAGGAGGGTTAGGAGGGCCATCAGCCTGGAAGTCTGAGGCATTTGTTCATTTCTTTGGTGACTATTATTAGACTTGAGGAAATAAGCAAATGCATTTTGATCAACTCTGCTTTATTATTGCTGTGAACGATATAACCGCCTAACTACTGAACTACACAAATGGAGGTGTCAGAAAGAACTGGTTTAAATCACTAGTTAAAATAAAAGAAAAATAAACATCTCTTACTTATTTGAGAAATAACGGTAATCCAAGTTGGGACTTACCCAATGACTCTGTGGGTAAAGAATCTGCCTCTAGTGAAGGAGATGCAAGATCCCTGGGTTGAAAAGATCCCTTGGAGAAGGAAATGGCACCCCACTCCAATATTCTTGCCTGGAAAATCCCATGGATAGAGGAGCCTGGTGGGCTGCAGTCTATAGGGTCACAAAGAGTCAGATTGTCAACTTCGTCATTGACAATATGGTATTTTTGACTGAGTGCTGTTGGTCAATTATAAAAATTCAAATCATGAAAAACTAACTAAAGATAATCTGCAGGCTGAGGGACCAAACCATTTGTTCATATCTTCTCTGATACTCTTATTAAAAAAGTCCTCCTTCATTCTCTTATAATCACACTCTATGCTATTGGCCTGGGCTAGAATCAGACTCAAAAGTTCAAGCTTTGTGGGTAGAAGTGACTCCATAAGAAGAACTTACTGTAGGGTCAAGGAATAACAGACACATCTACTTTTATGTCTTTGCTCTTGAATGTCCAAGTCCATGAATTTAAGACCCTTTAACCCTATGGCCTGTGTCTATCTTCTCAGAACTCTATCTCCACTTGTGTTCAACTCCGTCAAAATGCCCTTTCTGTTGTCTTGCTTTCTCTCCATGTTTACATGTCCAGTCTGGGTGTAAAAATTAAAGAAGGATTGCTTTAGGAGGTATGGAGTCCTTTTCAGCATCTCTGTCTGACATAGACAAGGCTGAATAGAACCGATAAAAATCTCTTTACTTAAGCTCCAGAGTTCTAGACTTGGTTTTCTCTCCTATTTATAGACTCTCTAGATCGGTGTCATACCTGGTTCTGTTTCTCTATCCAGTTAATTTCAATTGGATTCTCTATGGCTCCAGCTGTGCTGTCACCCAGCTTTCCTCTTAATACCTTCTAGCTATTTCTGAATTCCCCATCTGCTGCTTGATAACCATGTACCCAGCTCACTCGCTCTTGACTAGATATGAAGAGTTTGGGCCTGAAGCTGATAGAGGCTTTCTTTTTTTTTTTAAAGTACACATTTCCTTTATTTTTATTTTTTAAAGTTCTTTAAATTTATTATTCTTCTTTTAAAGGTATGTGTGCTTGTGTGTGTTCATGATTCTTTGTGAACTCATGGACTGTTGCCCACCAGACTTCTCTGTCCATGAAATTTTCCAAACAAGAATTACTTCGGTGGGTTGCCATTTTCTTCTCCATTATTTTTATGTTTTTTTATTTGTGCTTTGCCTTTTACTTGCCCATTAGGTAGTGTTCAATTTGTTTTTAACAGAAATGGCCTGTGATCCAATTTTATCTGATTTTGGTTTTCGTTTTTGAATACACAGGCTAATAGCTGCTTATGCAACAGAAAAAATATGTGTTAAATGTCTTAAAGATCTTCTGAAAATATTTCTTCTAGAAAATGTCCCTGTGGAATGACATCACATAAAAACTTGATCTGATTTCTTACCAGAGTAAAACATTAGTTGTGTCTTTCCCAGACTCATATCTTGACAATTTATTACTCAATAATGATATAAAGAGCCTCATGTACTACATTTTTATTACATATTCTTATGGTATGCTAATATGGGTCAATGTCTTCCATGTTCCATGCTGTGTTGACTTCTGTGATAAGGAGATGGCCATATTTTATTCTATCAAGTGTTTACAAGACATTAATATTTATATGTTAGCACTATGCCATATGAATCTACATTCAGTGATATTATTCAAAACCTAGGAGACAATAAGGATTTTTATGAGTATTTCATTTTTAAAATGGTGTATCTTCATTAATAGATGGTAATATATATATATATATATATATACATATATATATATGCTGCTTTGTAAGCAGAAATCAGAGAAAACTGGGTCATGCATCAGTTTTGCTACTGCATTCATTCATGTAGGAGTGAAATCAGATTTAGTGGCTCATATTTATTCATTTACTTAACAAGAACCTTGTGATCTTGCCAAAAAAAAAAAAAAAAAAACCAACTGAAACAAGTTTCTTCCTGGCAGGGGCGGGATTACAGTAAATAAAGCTTATTATGCTGTCCAGTCTGCCCATTGCAAATCATTCATAACACTGACTCTTCAATAGTTAAAATGATTTGGACTTTCTTATGGTCAGAATGCAAATTGCTCCTTTGTAGCACTAAAGAGTGATATATAAAGAGTGATATATAAAGTCACTTAGGACTTCTGGTAGGTGCTGATTTGAATTCATTCTGTGTTTAGTTTATTTATTTAAATTATCTTTGAATAAGGACAGTGCAAATAAGTGTTTCAACTGACTATAACACTAAGGCCCACAAACAGCAATGCAAATGTAATTAGTCTAACTTTAAAAAAGGTGAATCTACCTGTATTAATCTAATACTTTATAATGGGTAGGAATAAACCACTTTATTTGAATAATTTGCCACTTCATTTCAATAATTAAAATAATATTCCAAGTGGTCAAGGAAGATATTCACTGTGAATTCCTTACTGTTTCAATATACCAGAGGAGACCAAAGAAGGATTAGGAAACTCCATATCTGTGCTTCATATTCCTTACATGTGAAATGGAGTTGGACTAGTAGATGATCCTGAAGACCTTGCCAGATGTTACACCTAGTTAAGGGTTTGCAAAGACCTCGAGGGTATCTAAAATCAGCTCGCATTCCTCCATCTGAGGCCTACTCAGATCTTGAGCAAAAGAAATCTAGCTTTGAAAGTGTTAGTTCAAAAAGAGATTGCTTTTTATTTTTCCTTTGGTTGGATGGATGAAGCAGAAGCTGGAATCAAGATTGTTGGGAGAAATATCAATAACCTCAGATATGCAGATGACACTGCCCTTATGGCAGAAACAGAAGAAAAACTAAAGAGCCTCTTGATGAAACTGAAAGAGGAGAGTGAAAAACCTGGCTTAAAACTCAACATTCAGAAAATTAGGATCATGGCATCTGGTCCTATTACTTCAGGCCAAATAGATGGAGAAACAGTGGAAACAGTGGCTGACTTTATTTTCTTGGGCTCCAAAATCCCTGCAGATGGTGATTACAGCCATGAAATTAAAAGACGCTTGCTCCTTGAAAGAAAAGCTATGACCAACCTAGACAGCATAGTAAAAAGCAGAGACATTACTTTGCCAACAAAGGTCCATCTAGTCAAAGCTATGGTTTTTCCAGTAGTCATGCATGGATGTGAGAGTTGGACTATAAAGAAAGCTGAGTGTCGAAAAATTGATGCTTTTGAACTGTGGTGTTGGAGAAGACTCTTGAGAGTCTCTTGGACTGCAAGGAGATCCAACCAGTCCATCCTAAAGGAGATCAGTCCTGAATACTCTTTGGAAGGACTGATGCTGAATCTGAAACTGCAATACTTTGGCCACCTGATGCGAAGAGTTAATTCATTGGAAAAGACCCTGATGCTGGGAAAGATTGAAGGCAGGAGGAGAAGGGGACAACAGAGGATGAGATGGTTGGATGGCATCACCGACTCAACGGACATGAGTTTGAGTAAGCTCCATGAGTTGGTGATGGACAGGGAGGCCTGGCCTGCTGCAGTCCATGGGGTTGCAAAGAGTCAGACACGACTGAGAGTCTGAACTGAACTTCCTTGGCCATTTGATGTGATGAACTTTGACTTATAGCAAAGTAAGTTTATTTCTCACTAGAGAATTTTGTGGACACATCTACTTTCATTAGTGTTTCAGAACAGCAGCAGGAGTAGTTTCATCTGAATTATTAAATACATGAAGACAGTTTCCTAAGGGGGCTTCCATCTACTTTGTCTACTTGTCCTAGAGGAATTAAGCATGTACATCATGTATTGGGGCTTCCTTGGTTGCTCAGATGGTAAAGAATCTTCCTGCAATTCAGGAGACCCAGGTTTGATTCTTGGGTCATGAAGATCCCCTGAAGAAGGAAATGTTGACCCACTCCGGTGTTCTTGCCTGGAGAATCCCATGGACAGAGGAGCCTGGTGGACTACAGGCCATAGGGTTGCAAAGAATCAGACATGACTGAATGACTAACATGTATTAAGTAACTAACATAATGAGTAACTAAAAATATTGAGTAACTAAATAACTAACATGTATTGACGTCACGTATTAAGTGACACCGGGGAAAATGAGACAAGACACTGCCATAGAATCCACACCATCAGTTTCACATTAAAATACTGAAATATATTTAAAACTCTTTGACTTAAACCTTTAAAAATAATTTAAAAGTATTGTCCAAACAAAATAAAGTTTTGTTTTTAAACTAGACAAGGTATGGATTTCAGATTTTGGGGGGGGCACAGAAAAAATAAAACCATTCTCTTCTCTGGCTTTTCCAAGTCTTTTTTAAGGCCAGATTTCTCACTCAATATTGTAGGTACCCTTAGAGTGCTGCCACTGAAAAGCACTAAATGACTACAAAGCACTTTGTGAATATGGATGCTATCCAAAGGCTAAATGAAAATCTATAGCAGAAAACAATAATAACAATCATACTCCAAGTGGTAGACACAGTGTTTTAATAATTTAATATGGTTGTAACACAGAAGCAAACATATTACTTCTCTAATTTATTGATGGCCATGTAATAGTTGCAATAGAAATGGATGATTTATGAATTCATGAATTATTCTTCAGCTAGTCTTTATTCTTGAAACTAAGTGTTTAAGTCTTGCTTTAGGCTTTCATTCTTGGTGCTATGTAAAAACAACTTTTCCCTCAGGCCTGAAAATGTAAGCAGACCATATTTGTATAATCCAAACACTTTTTTCATTATTAATTTCTACAACCGGCCTGTGATGAAGGTATAGCTTGCTATTTCAATACACAATGAAATGTGCATAGTTTGAAATTTGGGTTAGAGAGCTATATGTTAATGAAAGGGAACTGCTATCAAATTCCAGTCCAACCAACTGTATCTTTCTTGGAAATAATGTTTTTCTACATTTGTGTTATAGGATTGCTTTATAGAGTGATCATATCCAGTACAGAGTGATTGTATGTTGACTTAAAGTCATTTACTCACATGGCATGTATAAGTCATGGATCCTGTGTTGTCCATTTAGCAGATGTTTACTTGGCTGTCCTAATTGTTTCTAAATAAAATCCTGGCTGACCACTTAATTTACTTAGTCACTTTGTAAAAATTATTTAACACGATGTCTGTACTTTTTTGCCCTAATTGAACAAATGTATACAACAGTGGTATGTCCTTCATAACGTTGTCTGAGGAACAATTAAGATTATCCTTGAAAAGAATTTAGCAGGGCACCAAACTCATAGACACCCTTCAATATTGACTAACAATAGCAAACATGTAGTTCTAAGTACAGTTCCTAGCATGCAGTGGGTTTTTGATAGCTATGTAAATGATGCACTGAAAAGGTACAAGATTGGGCTGTAATCATAAAGAAAAGCTATTTTCGTCTTCAACTGTCCCTTTACAATGTAGTCACCAACAAGAGATTTTCTCTGTCATGGATGAACACTGAGCAGGTCCATGACCTTTAAGTTCATTCTTAGTAAAGATACAGAAATGTAAACGTGCAGTTATGGTTACTTTAAAGCACTAGATACTCCATCAAGTCACAAATCTATTCTGTCTAAGATCTGCACTAACGTTTCACTCTTCCATCAGAGTTCCTATTTCACTCCCTCTTTCTGCTTCTTGTGTGAGCTACAGTTGGTTGACCAGATGCCTTAGGTGGGAAGGAGATAGGAGATATCAAGCAGTCTTTTTATTCATCTTCCCCCCTTGTTGTGTAAGAGAATACCAGGGATGAATCAGGGGAGGGAAGGGAGAAGAGAGGACAGACAGTCATGTTCTTGCTTGACTGATGACTAAATCTGTCATGAATGAACTTCCTCTCTGACTCTAGGATATGTTTAGGTCTGGTTCTTTTTTTAGTGGCCTTCCCTTTGAAGAGTCACTGTTCCATCAGCCAGTCTCTGGGGGAATATTCTGGGTGTGTCTTCTCCCTGTTGGAGTCCCTGTCACTCCCCTTCTCCAGGTTGTCATCTTAGAAGAGTTTGAAATGGCTCCAGCTACACGGTTTTTCTCTCTTGGAGCCCACATCTAGTCCACAAGAAAAATCATTCATTTTTGGCCTCTACCATTGGTGCGAATATAGTTATGTCTCAAGCCCTCTTCTCTACATTTTCCTCTCCTGGTCCACACACCATGTGGATTCCAGGCATCACAGACTCTCCCAATTTGCAGGCAACAGATTCCAGGCTTTCCAAGTGGTTCAGTGGAAGCCTCCCATCTTTAGGCTGAAGGGAAGGAGGAAGCACTGGTTCTTGCTTTGTCTTCTTGCCTCTCAAAATGCAGGCTGTTGCTCCCTTGAAGAAGGGTGGAGACTCACTCAGGGGAGCTGCTCTCTTAAGATCTCTTTCAACACTTTTATATTTTTAAAACAGGTAAGGAGGGATTAAAAAAAAGCAGGGGTAGTTTTATGTTATTTAACTTAGGAATTTCTGCTAGTGGTGGAATGACTGTATATTATTATAGAAATAATAACAGTGATAATAGTAAATTACATTTATTGAGTATTTATTATTGCCAGATATTGTGTAAATGTTATTTTATTTGCTCCATTAAAAAGAAAATCCTACTGGACAGTGGGTCTTAATTTCTAATTAAAAAAAAAGATACTGAAGCACAGAGAGCTTTAGTTACAGGTTTATGGCCACCTAGCTAGTTAAGGGCTTAGCATTTTAATTTAGAGAGACATACTTAACCACACTGCAGACTGCTTTTTCATTACTATTAAGTGACTCAGTGATTATTCTAGTTTCACTTTCCATTATCTTCTAGGATTTTACACAGTTCCTGACAGAAAATAGGCTTCAAATTTGTATCAGATGAGTGAAAAAAAATGACAAAGTCTAAAGATACTATAAAACGGATTATAGTCTTTTTTTTTATAGGCAGAGGTTTTCTTCCACATTGAGTCAACATATGAAATTGGGTGGGAGACACAAATCAGTCCATCATACATGGTTTTAACTGTCACAATCTCACAATGTGGGTTGACAACTTCTTTTTTATGGTATCCTCCCAGATTTGTGTTGTCAACTAATTTGAGCAAATGGGGGTGGTATTTGCCAGTGCAGGATTATTACCACAAACTCAACTTACCCGGGAAAAACACAAGTTTAGAATTGTTCAGCTTCATTTTACAAACAGATTTTGCTTGTTGAGGTGGCGCTAGCGGTAAAGAAGCCACCTGCCAGTGCAAGAGACAGATGAGAGTTTGAAATGGCTCCTTTCCCTGGTGGCTCAGACAGTAAGGAGTCTGTCTACAATGCGGGAGACCTGGGTTCAATCCCTGGGTCGGGAAGATTGCGTGGAGAAGGACATGGCAACCCACTCCAGTACTCTTGCCTGGAAAATCCCATGGACGGAGAAGCCTGGTAGACTGCAGTCCATGGGGTCGCTCAGAGTCGGACACGACTGAGCGACTTCACTTTCATTTTTCACTTTCATGCATTGGAGAAGGAAATGGCAACCCATTCCAGTGTTCTTGCCTGGAGAATCCCAGGGACGAGGGAGCCTGGTAGGCTGCTGTCTATAGGGTCGCACAGAGTCGGACACGACTGCAGCGACTTAGCAGCAGCAGCAGCTTGTATTGTACATATATATTCATTTGTCACACACTCCTAGGTGATTATCATAGAAGTAATGAGATTTGAAATGTATTATAAACTGACAGACATGTTTAATAAAACATTATGGGTTCTGTCAGTGAAACTGCTTTCTACATAAAGGCTTATTGCATATATGTATTTTTAAATCCTGAAAATGCTCTAGAGTTCCAAGAATTATCGATGATATCTGATTTATATCTGACTAATTGATACATCTTTGTGACTCCATATACAGTCCATGGGATTCTCCAGACCAGAATACTGGAGGAATCCAGAAAGCAGGCCAGAATCCTTTCTCCAGGGGATCTTCCCAAACCAGGGATCGAACCCAGGTCTCCAGCACTGCAGGTGGATTCTTTAACATCTGAGCGACCAGGGAAGCCCTTCAGAAATCTAATAAATGTCAAAGTTGAGTTTTGACACACATGGTATCAGATTTGTGAGAATATATAAGGCTATTTTTGGAGTTCAGTTTGGTGCCAAGTAGAAATGCATAGAACATTATTTTGGGCATATTTTTTCTGCTTCATGCTAAGTTTACTAGGTGGAATTTGCCCATTCTACATCATATTTGAGGGAAGACTTTTAATCTTTTATAGAAATATTTTTAAAAACTGTTTTAAATATAACTTGCCAGGTTCATTAGAATTTGCTGGACAGATGTCTGCTGTACTGTTGCTAGATGCAGTCTCCCAGGTGTTCTTTTTGTTTTTTATCTCTGTTCATTGTGTTTTCTCCTTCTTCCTTTCCCACCTTCCCTGGCTTGGCCCACTGACTTCTCTTCCCAAAGATTCAACCCACCTCCAGCTCCCAACTTGAGGCATTGATATTGAATGTACTCCTTCAGATGATTTGGGACACAGTGCTCAATGCTGATCCCTGTACTCCAAAGTGGTGCATTGAGTCATCATTGTTTCCAGCTTGGCTATTGCATGGTGTCCCAATGATGAAAGCTCAGAGCCTATTTTTTTTTTTTTTTTGTACGAGTAACAGCCTGGTCTTCTCTTCTTCGATCCTGCAGGATTGCTGGTAAACCCTGAAGGGCTCCTTTGTTGGCAAAGGCTTTAGTTTCACCACCGAAGAAATTTGAAAACATGCATTTCTGTTAATGTGTTTATCTTATAGTTTCCGAATCATGGTTCACTAATAAGAGAGGCTTCCTAGAACACCTCCAAGGACTGGTCCCTACTTCTTGGAGACAGATTTCTCTAATGCTAGTACTACCTGATTTTCTGAGCATTGCTCAGCACTGTTCCTATTGCTAATCTCCCATCTCTTGCCCAGTGTATCTATGTTATTTATTTTGGCTCCATCATGCCAACTCTTTACTGGACCTTTACTGAGCAAACTCTTTACTGTGTTTGCTGAACACCTTAGGCACTGGATCTTTGCAATTTTATTGAGTGGATCAATTACCAGGCTCTAGTCCTTCCCTCGGAGAAGGCAATGGCACCCCACTCCAGTACTCTTGCCTGGAAAATCCCATGGACGGAGGAGCCTGGTAGGCTGCAGTCCATGGGGTCGCGCAGAGTCGGATTCGACCGAGCGGCTTCACTTTCACCTTTCACTTTCATGCATTGGAGAAGGAAACGGCAACCCACTCCAGTGTTCTTGCCTGGAGAATCCCAGGGACGGGGGAGCCTGGTGGGCTTCTGTCTATGGGGTCGCACAGAGTTGGCCACTACTGAAGCGACTTAGCAGCAGCAGCAGCAGCAGCAGTCCTTCCTTCTAACCACTTTACCTTTTTGCTCTACATCTTTGAGGAATATATTCTATAACTTATCTCTGGGCCTCCCTAGAGAAAGTACAAGTTCAAAAATTTATAAAACATGAATTTCTTAAAATTCAGAACTAAAAAATTAGAATTTTTACTTATCCTAGTGTAATATATTATATATATATATATAATATATTACTCCTGTTTTATATATTAAGTCCTTTGACTCCTTTCTTTTTGAAAAAAAATCATAATTTGTTATATAAAAGGGAATTCAGAAATCATTTTGTAGAGTACTTTCAATTTACAGATTAGGAAATGTAGGCTTGACATGTTAAAGTTATTTGCTCAAGATTAAATTAGAGAAAAACTAGGTCTCTTTATTTCTTACTTAAGAGAAGTTTAGAAAAACTGGTTCTATATACTTTAGACTTTATTTGCCAAAGAGTAGCAGCCTCTTTATTTTAATGTTAACTGATATCTAAAGGATTGCAATAGACTTTAAATTTCACAGAGTAGACTGCTGAGTTAAATCAATGCTGTAATCAAGCTTTAGAAAAATTTTCAACTTTATAGAATTAACTGTTTCAAAAACTAAGAGGCTACATCAGCTTTTTAAACTTGCATACTAGCAGTGACTAAGGCAATGTCAGTAGGGGGCAGCCAGCTACTAAAATTTAGAAACATGCCTCTTGGCATTTCTATTCTTCTTTAAGTTTCCAAATCAGATTTTATAAAATACTTATGTATCTGACCCAGTGGTGATAGTTTTTGATTAAAATAAGAATTTATTCTATTTCTATATCAACTATTCCAGTGCTCACTGGAGAACTGAAAATCAGTTCGGACACCAACCAGAGTTAGTGTCAGACTACAAGTTTATTAAGGGGTAGGGTACCCAACAAGGCCACCTCCACCTCAGATGCAAGCCACAAGTTCAAGGAGTTCCTCAGACCACTCACGCTTCTGATTGTCTGGGTCTAAAAGTGAGGGTTCCCATCTCACTGTTCTGTAACTCACTATAATAACTCACAGAACTCAGGGAAGTACTATACTTCTGATTACAGTTTTTTTATTTTTACAAGATTTTCTCTTTACCAGTCATTTTAAGTAATGGTTTATTTTGTTTTTATGTTTTATCTTCTTTGGCTGCACTGTGTGGCTTGTGGGTTGTTAGTTCCCTGACCAGGGCTTGAACCTGGGGCACAGCAGTGAAACTGCCAAGTCCTAACCACTGGGACACCAGGGAATTCCCTTGATTACAATTTTGTTACAAAGGATACAAACCAGGAGAACCAGTCAAATGGGGAGATGTGTAAGGCAAGGTCTTGGAGATAATGTAGATATTCTGTATTCTTTCTTATGGAATCAGGGCATATTCCATAATATGCAATCACAAGATTGCAATCAATGTGTTCACCACGATCAGTGTGTTCACCATCCAGAAAATTCTACTGAACTTTGGGGTCCAGAGTTTTCTGGGAGATTGCATGGCTCTCAGCTCCAACCCTTTAATAGGACCTTTCATAGGTCTGAGACCAGCTCCCATTCTAAAGCTCTCTAGAGAGCGCAGCAATTCATCTCATAGCATAACAAAGCTACTTCTAAAAACTAGAGCTATCACAAGAATTTAGAGTCTCCCTTTCAGGAACCAGGAACGATAGTCACTCAAATTCTTTATTTTACAACAGAATCGTATTACATAAATACACTCAATTTTGACAAAGAACATTAGAGTTTAAGAGTAGTCTCCCAATTGCCATTACCTTTATCTGTTGCTGTTTGTTCCTAAAGTACTAAAGAATCATATATCAGTGATACATTATAGATTTTTCTTTTTTTCTTGTAAGATTATACAGAGAGAAAAACTCAGGAAAAATGTTTTGCTATTAGACAATGTAGAAACACTTCATTCCTGACTAAATATTTTCAAAGTCTGTAACTTAAAAACTAACGTCTAGGTTTATATTCAGCTCATAATGGACACTGGGGAAGAGTGAACAAATTACAGATAAACCAACAGAGAATACAGGAAGAAAACTGTTGAATGAATAAGTAAGGTGGTGGTCTTAATTAGGCAAAGGGAAACCAGATTTGAGTCAGTTGCCTCTGTCCATACCTAGCTGTATTATCTTGAAGATCTGGATGCTCTCAATCTTTCTCTTCCATATTCAATATGTAGAAATTATATGCAATTATTTTAATTATAGTTAAAATACATTTCATCATTTAAAAATATCCCTTATAAGACGATCAAGTCCACGGTATTGAAATAGGACTAAAGCCATTACTTGGACCTCCTAGGTAGCACTAGTGGTAAAGAACCCACATGTCAATGCAGGAGACATAAAGAAATGTGGGTTCCATCCTTGGGTTGGGAAGATCTCCTGGAGGAGGGCATGGCAATGCACTCCGATGTCCTTGCCTAGAGACTCCCCATGGACAGAGAAGCCTGGCAGGCTACAATCCATAGAGTCACAAGAGTTGGACATGACTGAAGTGACTGAGTATGCAAAGCCATTACTATACAGGGTGCTATTACCTGCAGCTGGCAGTGGGGTTCCAGATTTCAGTGCCTCTGGAAAAAGAGAGCTGATTGTATCTTATGGGGGTTGGAGATTGGAGACTAATTTCCACATCCATAAATGAAAGCTGTAAAACCTTTCTGTTGTCTAAGTTTGCATCTGGATACAACAGTTGCATGGATAGTAAAGGGAGAAAGCAAATGATTCCTAAATGATAGGAAACTAGACAATTATTGGAATATTAGCTTCAGTTCTGAAAATGTGAAATCCTTGAAGACATACAACGTATGCTACTGATTTGTGAAACCCTAGGAGCTGAGTTGAGGCTACTTAAATAGTGATTAAGAAGACAGGAGAAATGAGAGAGAGAAAGAAAAATAAATCCATGAAAAATAAACATACCAACAAAATTTACAAAGCATCTGAAGAAATCCAGCTCCAAGATATGAATTGTCCCTCACTGCAAACAAACACATGAACCTGAAAACAATAACAAACAAAAATTCAATCATAAAAATATAGATGTAATTCAGCTATATAGAATGTACTTTAAATAAATATGTTTAGACGCCTTGAAGCAATATCTATAAAACAAAAAGTGGGAGCTCTAAAACAAAGACTGGTTCTTGTGAACCATGAGCCAATCAGATTCTTTGTAATGAAAGAAAAAGTATTTAAAATGGGAACTGCAATAAAGATTATACTTGCATCAGTTGAAGAGAAAAATTTTAACAGCGAATTTTGAACATTACCTAAAATATCACTTAAAAAGATAAAGAAATAAAAAATATAAAATGACATTTAAAGAAATAGAACATAAATATAGATGCTTTAGGAGAATCTGAGGCCAACAATTTACAAAACTGAAGAATGATATAAATTCTTATACTGAAAGAATACCTTCAGTATCATGTATGACAAATAAAAGATGAGATGACTCAGGCTGAGTAGATTGGATTTGCGTTATTTTTTAAAAAATCATTGATATACTATTTTTGTTTTCATTCTTATACAGCATTTAAAAGTTATACTCTTTTTTACAGTTATTACAAAATATTGGTGATATTCCCTGTGTTTTACAAGATTGGATTTATCTTATTAAGATTATGAAAGTCTATATACCCAACTAGGGCTTCGCTCATATCTGCCTGCAATGCAGCAGATCCTGGTTTGATTCTTGGGTTGGGACAATCCTTTAGGGAAGGGAAAGGCTACCCACTCCAGTATTCCGACCTGGAGAATTCCATAGGCTGTATAGTCCATGGGGTCATAAAGAGTCGGACACTACTGAGTGACTTTCACTTTCACTCATACCCAACTAAACTGTTAAAACAATCATGAAAGAAACATATTTTTGGACACTTGAACACTAAAATATATGATTTTTGCCACAAAATGTCACTGAGATTTCTCTATAGGCTATATTTTAGCAAGAGGAAAAAATAAACCCAGAAGGAAAAAATGTGATGCAGGAAAAAATGTTCAGCAAAGATTTATATTGGAAAATAAAAATAAGTGATGTCTATAAACATAAACTCTTTGCATATTTTCAAATAAAGAACTAACATTCAAAACAATAATCAGATGACAATATGGACAGGATAGCTCATGCTTCCTATGTCTTATCTGAGAGAAGGATAGAAAGACTAATGAACTTTTAGACTTTATTAATACAGTCACTGTGTGTGTTTATGTGCGTGTCTGTGTGCGCTCAGTCATGTCCGACTCTTTGTGACCCCCATGGACTGTAGCCCACCAGGATCTTCTGTCCATGGGATTTTCCAAGCAAGAATACTGGCAAGGATTGCCATTTCCTTCTCAAGGAGATCTTCCAGACCCAGGGATTGAACCTGTATCTCTTGCATCTCCTGTGTTGGTAGGTGGATTCTTTACCCCTGCACCACCTGGAAGCCCCAAACAAACACAGTACTTGACACATATTTGGTACTCAATAAATTGGTGTTGATGGCATGGAAGAAGGAATGAAATCAGTAAGTCTTTTAGGGGTCTCAAGTCCCTTAGTAGATAATTATGAAATGTAGAACAATTGAACTCTAAAGCCTTTCCAGGAAAAAAAAAGCCATATACTAAATACATTTTATGAATTATGTCTCCTGGCATAGTTATTAAATGATCAGCACAATAGCAATTCAAAGAGAATGTTGTTTAATGAGACATTCTGAAATAGGTAATATTTTCAGTAGAACTATTTAAATTTTGTTAAGTCTACTTCAAAGACCATGTAAGAAGTATACACTATACCTTTCATCAGCTCATAACATCTTATGACTTGAAAGAAAAATGTAAAACACCAGAAAAATATTGAGTTGGCATTTCATAGAATGAACTTATTTTACTTAGTAGATTTTGAAATACTGTTGGTTAATGAAAGTGGTATCAAGGAGAATAGAAAAGGGAGTGCTTATAATTGCATTATTCAGATCCATGGTACATTGAATAAATGATGGGGGACATGAAAACTGCTTCCTTCTTTTCTTTTTTGAAGTTCATCTGTTTCTCAGCTTAATGAGAGTATCTTCTAAACATTTGGGTTCCAGGATGTCAAAAGTCAGAATTTAAGAAAGGAAGATAAGGTTTAAAGAGTGAAAGTGAGAGATAGCAGGATGAGAAGTAGGGAAGGACATTTGTAAAAAAAAAAAGAAAAAAAGAGCAAGAATGTGTTTGTGTTTGTAACTAAAAATAAGGAAGGATTTTGGCAGTTGATTCTTATTGAAAAAAATGGAGAAGAGATGCTTCTACCATGGAATGAGGTTGGCATGAGAGGGCAACATGTGAAGAGAAAGACAAAGACTTAACAGTGGGGATATTTTGGTTCATATATTTATGCCATTAAGAATCTGGCTACACATAAATGAACCGTTACATATGCATGAGGATGAAGTATTGTATATATTAAAATATGAAGAGTTGGGAGCTGAAAACCCCTATTGTATCATAGAAAAAGTCTTTTTTTTTCTGCCCATCTTAGATAGTCCAGCTGGGACCTTGTAAATCAGTTCAGTGAAAAAGATTGATGAGAGAAAAAGAAACAGAAGTTTATTAACATGTGCATTGCACATATACATGGGAGCAGCCAATGATGAATAACCCAAAGAGTTGCTTAGAATTTAGGCTTAGATACTTGGGCTAAACAAATGAAAGGGATTTGGGGTTTCAGAGCAGGGGAGGCAAGTTGTGGGAAGGTCATCAGGAAAACTACAACACCACAATCTCTCCTGGACATATATCCAGAAAAAAAAAAAAAGCATGTCCAAAAGGATACACACACCCCAGTGTTCATTGCAGCACTGTTTACAATAGCTAAGATGTGGAAGCAACCTAGATGTCCATTGACAGAGGAATGGATAAAGGAGATGTGGTGGATATATACAATGGAATGTTGTTGTTAGTCACTAAGGCATGTCAGTCTCTTTGCCACCCCATGGACTGCAGCCCACCAGCTCCTCTGTCCATGGGATTTCCCAGGCAAGAATACTGGAGTGGATTTCCATTTCCTTCTCCACGGGATCTTCCTGGCCCAGGGATTGAACCGACATCTCCAGCATTGCAGGTAGATTCTTTACCCCTGAGCCACCAAGGAAATCCATCGGAATATTACTTAGCCATTAGAAAGTATGAAATAATGTCATTTTCGGTATCATGGATGGACCTAGAGATTGTCATACTGAGTGAAGTAAGTCAGATAGAGAAAGGGAAATATTGTGTGATATCCCTTGTATGTGGAATCTAAAAAAAATGATACAAATGAACTTATTTACAAAACAGAAACTGACACGCAGGCCTAGAGGATGAATTTCTGGTTACCAGGGGTTAAGAGTGAGGGGACAGGATAGTCAGGGAATTTGGGATGGACATCTACATTCTGCTATATTTAAAATGTACAACCAACAAGGACCTACTGTATAGCACAGGGAGCTGTTCGCAATGTTCTGTGGCAGCTTGGATTGGAAGTATGTTGGGGGGAGAATGGATACATGTATATGTATGGCTGAGTCACTTTACTGTCCACCTGAGACTATCACAACATTGTTAATCAGCTATACTTCAATATAAATGGAAAGTTTTTTTTTCAAGTATAGTAAATGAGATTGTTTAGTAAGGTTTTTTATGCATATACAAGTACTAGTTCTTGGCCTTTAGCTCAAAATAATCCATATGCCAAAGAGGCATATTTCAGGGTAGTGTATTCTGGTACTCTTAACTACCTACATGTGAAAATGTTTATTACATTTTCAAATTTTATTACAAATTTCCTGAAGATTTACCATTACCCACATTATTTATATATTTTTTTGTTGCCTTAGACAAAAGAAGGTAATTTCTAAAACCTGAAAACAAACTGAAACAAAATTAGGGATCTTCATCACTTAACTTTTACACAGTAGTCTGCTTTTACAAAATTAAAATTTTTAGGCCCATGACATTATTGGTTTTGCATGCTACAAATTATTACTTTAGAAATTCTCCTTTAAGTACCAAATTATTAATCTACCTCTTTATTTAATTGCCAAAATTTAATTGTTAAATTGCCTTTTGGCAATTAAATGTTGCATTAATAATTTGATTCTTAGATTATACTGAACCTCAATTTGATGTTGAATTTATCCAAATATTAGTTGGTTTCTAAAAGAAGTATTAACCGGTAGGAGTTTGATACATTCTGTGGCTTGAAAGAAGTCTAATTTAAATTGGCAAGCTTTCTTGTCTTCTAGTTCATAACATTTTGTATTTAGAGTAAAATAGAATTAAGATTTGAAAGTTGAGTATCTAGTTCCCAGAACTGTACATCTTTCAGTGTCAGGCAGTGAAGAAATTGATTATAGGAATCATTTGTGGTTTTCCCATGTTATAATATGTTCCTGCAACATTAATATTTTTAACATATTTACCTGACACATTAGTTTATTTAAGTTGAGAAAAATAGAGATCGTTACTTATGTTGGTTTGTAACCTGCAAATCCCTGGATCTGAGGTATAGATCATTTCCATTTGGCAAAGCATTTTTGTTTAGTTGAGGTGGCTCAGATGGTAAAGAATCTGCCTGCAATGCAGGAGACCCCTGTTTGATCCCTGGGTCAGGAGGATCCCCTGGAGAACGAAATGGTACCCATTCCAGCATTCTTACCTGGAGAATTCCATGGAGAGAGGAGACTGGCAGGCTATAGTCCATGGGGTCACAAAGAGTCAAACATGACTGAGCGACTAACACTTTCACTTTAACTTTGAGGTGGTTAAAGGACACAACTAGTCTGTTGAATCAGAATACTACTTAGCTGGTATCTAGCAAATGTGTGGATAATCTTTTATTAAAATTCTTAGCATATAAATTCTACTTCAATGAAAAACAAAAATCTAGACAAATTAATAATGAGTTTCAGTGCTACTTAATCAAATGGACCACATTTCCAATATGTGAGTTGATTGTCAGACTCTCAGAGCTCTGAACGGAAACACTCTGATAGTCATATCCCATTCCACTGAAAACTATCAAGACAACATTGTTCAACTTATGTTGAGCTGTGTCATGAACTCTCAGATTGGGCATTGGCTGTGGCTTTCTTGTGGTGCTCCTAGGTTTGAGGTGCTGATATCCTCGTTGCTGTCAGCAATGGGCGAGTAGAAGCCCTCTGCTTTGTAGGTGCTTCTGTTTTCATTTGTTTTATACGGCAGTCTGCTCTCCGTTTCTATTTAAGATGCCATCACCCAGGGCAATTTGAGATCAGGGAATTGTGTTCCTGGGAGCTGTCTTGTGCAAAGATTGCAGTGCAAATAAAAGAGAAACAGCCTTTCATTACTTGCTTCAAGTGCAACAACTGCATGGACTAAAACAGACAGTATTTGCCTTTGCCAAGGCACAGAGCAGCCTTTGCTTTGATAATACATAACACTGAGATTGTGTCTTTGTTTTCAGATGCTGGGAAATCACACATAGAATGAATTATATGTAATATAGTATGAATTGTAAGCCCCAAATAATTAAAGCTCACTGGAAAATTCCTAAATTGCAGCAGACCTTAATACTGTAGCATGAAAGACAGTAATACTTATATTGTGAGATAAAAAATTAAAAGAAATTTTAAGGATGCTAATTTGGAGTGGGATGTGTAGGATAAATTGGGAAGTAGAGCAACTAGAGTCAGGAAGGTAAGTTAGGAATTGGAAGAATTTTTATTGTGGAGTGATGCCTATGGTTATAATATTCTAGGTTGAGAAAAGGACTTATTGGTAATCTGATAAGGCCCTCTAATATTTCACTGGCTTAGGACTGATAGTGAGAAAAAGAATTCTTTACTGAAAAAGTTATTAGCTTTCTCCCAGGTTAGAAAAAAAATGGAACAAATAAGAAATAATGGACGTAGAGGCCACATGGGTTGAGTCTGAGTTTTTGCTGTATCTTCCCCATATTTGACAGAGTTTTTAACCATGATTTACCATAAAGTTAGCAAAACTTAAAGTTCAGAATTAAGTTCTGGATTAAGTTGTCCACAGACCATTTCAAGAGGACTATTTGCAATGGGTTTCCCTGGTGGCTCAGACGGTAAAGTATCCGCCTGCACTGTGGGAGACCTGGGTTCAATCCCTGGGTCGGGAAGATCCTCTGGAGAAGGGAATGGCTTCCCACTCCAGTATTTGGCCTGGAGAATTCCACGGACTCTATTGTCCATGGGATTGCAAAGGGTTGGACACTGACTGAGTGACTTGCACACATATTTGCAATGTAGTCACATATTTCATAAAATTTACAAAAGCAAAATAGTTTTTTTTTTCAAAATAGTTTTAAATTTAATTTTTATGTTATAATAGAGTGTAGTTGATTTACAATGTTGTGCCAGTTTCAGGTGTACAGCAGAGTGATTCAATTACACACATACATATATCCATTCTTTTTCAGATTATTTTCCCATATAGATTATTATAGAGTATTAAGTTTCTTGTCCTTGCTGATTATCTATTTTGTATATAGTAATGTGTATATGTTAATCCCAAACTACTAATTTATCCCTCCCCTCACCTTACCCCTTTGGTAATCATAACTTTGTTTTCGAAGTTTGTGAGTCTCCTTCTGTTTTATAAATAAGTTTATTTGTATCATTTTTCCTTAGATTCCACATACAAGTGATATCATATGGTATTTGTGTTTCTCTGTCTGATTTACTTTACTTTGTATGATAATCTCTAGGTCCACATATGTTACTGCAAATGGCAATATTTCACTCTTTAATGGCTGAGTAATGTTCCATTGTATATGTACCACGTCTTCTTTATTCTTTCCATTGACGATGAACATTTAGGTTGCTTCCATGTCTTGGCTGTTGAAAATAGTGCTACAATGCACATTGGGGTCCATGTATCTTTTCAAATTATGGTTTTCCCTGGATATCTGCTCAAGAGTGGGATTACAAAAGCAAAATATTTGATACCAGTGTCTGTGTTCATGGTTCTTAACTCAGTTGTGCTTCCTCTTATATGTGTGCCACTAGAGAGGCCATGGGCAGTTTTGACATCTGCCTAAGGAAAAGTTAGTGAAAGTGAAAGTGCAAGTCGCTCAGTCAGGTCTGACTCTTTGCGACCCCGTGAACTATACAGTCCATGGAATTCTCCAGGCCAGAATATTGGAGTGGGTAGCCTTTCCCTTCTCCAGGGGGTCTTCTCAACCCAGGGATCGAACCCAGGTCTCCCGTATTGTAGGTGGATTCTTTACCAGCTGAGCCACAGGGAAGCCCAAGAATACTGTAGTGGTATCCTATCCCTTCTCCAGCAGATCTTCACGACCCAGGAGTCGAACTGGGATCTCCTGCATTGCAGGCAGATTCTTTACCAACTGAACTATCAGGGAAGCCCAAAGGAAAAGTTAAGATGTTGATATATTGAAGTTTGGATTTAAAGGGATTGTATTTATGCAGTTGCAGTCACATTGTGCATCAGTGTTTTTTAGCTGCCAAGGTTAAGGAATGATTTCAAAGAATTCTTCTATACCCAATTGAGTCAACGGACACAGTGTCATCAGTGAATGAGTACTGGTTGTGAGTGCTGTTAATTCACAGTACTTAAAAGTAGTCACAGCAGAACAAAACTTGATGTTCCCCCCAAACAACAGCTCATATAAGCTTTAAAATTTTATATTTCATATATGAATGAAACTTGATAGAAGATTCTCCAAATTTGACAACAATCTTAAAAATTTACATGGCATGAGTTGTGAAGCTAATCAATAATAAATAAATTTCCATCAACCATGCTAGAGGAAAAACTAAATTACCTTCCTATTCTCTCTACAGAAAATGATCTTACAAAATTGATGTCTATAAAGTGATAATCAAAGAGTAATTATCCACAAACATAACCTTGAAGTAAAGCATATTATTTAATAATTTAATTATGTTAATTTTCTAGACTTTTGACATTTATGTTGCCTGTAAACTTTTTAATATTTGTAATTTTTATGATATCTTTTCTTCAATATGTGTACATTCACTCTAAAACCCAATTTTGTATTGAATTCCTTAAAAAAATGTATCTACAAATTGCATATGGTTAAGGCCACACAAAACATGGATTTCTCTCCATTAATCAAGTGCTTAAGAATCTATATAAAGAGAGTTAAAAAAAAAGGAGTCAAGAAATACAGGACACTTCACCATTTTTGAATACTCTTCTTAGATAAGGGCATCCATGGTTAAACATGTTCAAGATCATCTACTGGGATTTAGGAAGAAAATATTTCAGCTTCTGTATATAATTTTTTAAAAAGCTATGGATTTTTTTTTTTGGCATAGGCTTAATGTTATCATTTTTTGCAGTCATTGTTTAATCTGTTTTTAATTTCTTCTTCCAGTTTCTTATTAATAGAATTTTATCAGCGTTTTAACAGGGAAACACAATGACCATAAGTGATATGGAAGAAGGGACTTATTATAGGGGTCACACACAATACATTTGTGGAAGCTAGTGAAGAAGTCAAAAGAGGGTGGTTACCTATCCTTTGGTAACCACCAACGAAGTTAAGTCAGAAGGGCTAATAGGAAGGAAAGCTGGAAATCAGGTAGAGAAGAGTTAGGAAAAATGGCCACTAGGAGGACCAGCTTGAATCTATGAAATCAAACTGGAACGCTTATCTGCTTTTCAATGCCTTTGACCTTGGCTGCATGTTTGATTTAGAAAACGCTGGTGATCTTCACCAAGAAGTTGCACAGATTCTTGTCTTAAGGGTCAAGCTCACAGCAGATTCCATGGGAATTGAAGCAGATGTGGGTCTGATAGGTGTCCTAAGCCTACAAGATGAGCCAAAAGATCAGCTCCACCAGATGTAAGCTGTAATGGTAACTGGCTGAACTGGTCACCTGTATCGATTTCAGGATATAAAAACTACTGCTTCCCTTTTGGCTTTTTAATTCAGGCAAATTTGTCTGGTGGCCAAACCCTAATATACAACTATCTAGGGAACAGAATTTGGGGAAGTGACTTTCTGGCTTATGAAAACTGGTGTGTTTCTTCACTGACTAGGGGTTGTTGAGTATGTTTTCATGATTGTTGAACATTCAGATATACTCCAAATGAATTAGAATCTTTTTCTTTTTATTTTCTTTACCTTTTTTGCCCCTAAGAATAATGAATCAATTAACACCCTTAACATATGTCCTTATATAATGATAATTTTATTTCTTTAGAATAGAGTCTTATAAATAATCTGGTCTAAATAGTAGGCATATTTTTAATTTTGATAGATGTTAAAAGATGCTTTTCCAGAAAAGTCTGTATAAGTTAACATTTCTAACTACAGTTTTTTTTTTAGTATATTGATTCTCCCTGCCAACAAGAGAAATGACAGTTTTTAAAATTTGTAGTAATCCAATGAGTGGATGTGTTATTTCATTTTAAATTTGAAATTCACCCTTTCCAAGATATTTTGAATAAATGTTCATGATTGATGGCTGTTCAGATATGTCCTTTTGTTAACTGTTGATCCATTATTTTGCTCACTTTTCTATTTTTTTGGGGGGGAGTTCTTTCTGTAAATTTGTGCCATGTTATTTTTTTATTTTGTTGGGGCTTATAATTGCAAGGTTGTTTGTAGGAATAATATAAGATCTGCTATGTGATGTTATCTCTCTTCAGAGAATATGTGTGTTTTCTTCTTTCAGGTATCCAGTGGCTATAACAATGCAGAACCATGTCAATTCTATTTCAAGAATGGTATTGATTCAGATCTCAACTGCAGTCTATGCAGGAGACCAGTGATTTCTGATTTACACTTAATCCTGGGGTGCAGTCTTTTGGTCCCTTCCTTTTATTCTTTTAAATGATTTTAAATCTAATTTTGATATTTATCTCTTAAAGAAGCACTTCAAAAGATGTATTTCAGTCTGTTATCCTCTCTGACATTTCTCTTGGAATCTGCAATGAAAAAAACACCTCCAAACCTCCAGGCTCACCTCCCTGAACCTCTGCATAATGCTTTACTATTTTCACTTTTCAAGTCCTTTAAAGAGATTTTTAAAAATACATGATAATGAGCTTTTCTACTCAGAGGTCAGGCCAAAGTACTCAATTCATCATTAACAGAACCTGATATCTGAATTTGAAATTGTAATGGCACTCATGCTGAGAGTAAAAGTATTATTGGTAACATTGGGGTTTCTGAGTGAGTCCTCAACAAATGGCATACCTGTCCTCCATTTGAGATTAATGACAACTTGAGAAATAAGACAAAGAATCAAAGCTGTGTCCAAAGCTCTCCTTTCTTAATAATAGAGTTTAAGTTGCAGAAATAGCTAAGCTTGATAATCAACTTGGCCTGTTTACTGAAACCCAGACCCAGGCAGATGTACCGAGCCATTACGGGCCATGTTATACAAGGCAGCCACCTCATGTTTGACCACACGGCTAAATGGAGGATAATCTTAGCTGTCTACATGCAGGCCTGCCTTCTAGTCAGGTGTCTATCACCTGCTGAAGAGTGAGCAAAGGAGTGACAGAAAGGTGCTGATACAAAGGAGTGACAGAAAGGTGCTGATACTTATGGAAAATCCCCTGTTGTGGATCCCAGAGACAGAGAAAAGAAAAAGTAATTGCAGCAATTTAAGTTTATTAATTGAGAAAGACCATAAGAAAGCTAAAATTTCATGCTTATATATGGCTTACCATCAAGACCTATGGGCTTTTGAAGGGTAAATATTAAATAATGAATATACCAGTGCTTGATACTTGGGCTTTTTAAATTGTATGACTTTGGACAAACGGCTTAACTTCCAGCCAATGTTTCTTCTTTAGTACAAAGGAGATCATAATATCTTTTTAGCTAATGTTTTTTGTTTTAATGCTCAAATGAGATGATATGTTTAAAATACTGTACACCATAAGGAAATTCTGTTAGCCTATTTCTTGTGTGTGTGTCTGTGTTTGCTATTTGCAACACTTTCGGAGCACAGCCTCCTGGGCACCTCTCCTTATTAGGATGTTTGTTTGTCTGCCCTTTGCCCTCCTGTCAGTGCCCAAGGGGCCTCTTCTTCTTTCCTTAGTGGAGCTCCATCATCATTTCCATGCAGCCCAGGCTTCACACTTTTATTGCCTAGCTTTGTACTTTTTTCCCTCGAGCACAGATGAATGGCAGGTATTACAGATCTTTTCTAACTTAATATTATGTTTGTGGCGAAAATCACTTTTCCATTTGAAAATTTCTCCCAAACCCTGAAGGTTACTTCTTCTTATCAAAATATATTCTTTAGTTCTCTGACATGCTAGCTCATTAAACTGCATCTCAGCTCTGGGGGCTCTGATGGAGAAAAATCTGCCGGCTGTTATTTTCTCTAGTATTTGTCTCAGGCTTTAACCAAAATATAGGCAGAGAAGTGTCTGAACATATAATTATAGTAATATGATATGATATGATACAATGTAATGTAATATACGATGTGATACAAATAATTTTGTGATAACCTTTACCCCAATCAAACCCCAAATTTCCTCTTCATGCTTCTATAAATGTCATACAGAATTTCAAAATGAGATTATTGCTGGGTTAAATGTGGCAGAGATTTCATTTTTTTTTCCCTAGGAAATTATCTTGCGGTTACAGTCTAAAACTTTAAGTAGAAAGTTTTTTGTATGCTAGCTGTCTTTGCTTATAAATTATGGAGAGAAGAAATTAAAAATGCAAGTATGAAAGTGAAAGTCGCTCAGTCATGTCTGAATCTTTGTGAGTCCATAGAGTCCATGGAATTCTCCAGGCCAGAATATCAGTGTGGATATCCTTTACCTTCTCCAGGAGATCTTCCCAACCCAGGGATCGAATCCAGGTCTCCCACATTGCAGGTGGATTCTTTACCAGCTGAGCCACCAGGGAAGCCCAAGAATACTGGAGTGGGTAGCCTATCCCTTCTCCAGTGAATCTTCCCGACCCAGAAGTTGAACTGGGATATCTTGCATGGGACTTACCTGTAGCTCAAATGGCAAAGAATCTGCCTGCGATTCAGGAGACCAGGGATTCTGGGTCAGGAAGATCCTCTGGAGAAAGGACTGGCAATCCACTCCAGTATTCTTGCCTGGAGAATTCCATGGACAGAGAAGCCTGGAGGGCTACAGTTCGTGGTGTTGAAGAGTCAGACACGACTGAGTGACTAACACACACACACACACTCCTGCATTGCAGGCGGATTCTTTACCAACTGAGCTATCACGGAAGCCCGATGCTAGTAAAATGCAAGTATACCTTTTATCAATAAAAATTCTATTGTTTAAAGTTAAAATGCTTTCTTCTAAAACCCTAATGCTAAGTTCAGTTCCATTATTCACCTGAGCTCATGAGATATTTTACACAGCTGGCTTATGAAATGGATGTGCAAAATATTCGATATTTCCTTTAAGTGTGCTAAATCTCGTCTAAAGATCATCTCATTTTTAGAAAGCTCTGCTCATCGAAACCATCTTCTGGCCTTTCCTAGTTTTACATCCTCTTTCTTCCACTGCTGCCTGAGGTTTCGGGCCATTTTTTTACTGTGGAGATGTCTTCTGCCTCCTCCTGGGATCCCAGCCATGATGTCACTGTGTTCTACCACTAGCATCTAAATCCACTCAGGAGCTGAGAATGCTTTCCTCTCACTAGTTGAACTGCAGGGTACATTAGTTCCTTTCTGACTGCTTCCCAGAATTCTTTGTCTATTAACAAAAGGAATTCTGACCTTGGGTTTTAGAAACATTCTCCGTTTATAATTGCTCTTCCAAAATGGATGAGTTTGTTTAAAATCTTTAAATTAAGATTACCCAGGGTTTTCCTCTGCTGGCCAGCATTCATTTTCTCTGCTGAATATATGAAATTTCCTCTTAATTTTTATCCTCTGAACCATTTGTCTCTGTTAGACAGAGGCTGCCTAGTACTGAAGTATCATGGTTTTCTACAGGATAAATGTTTGGATAAATGATGTGTCTGTTTAGTTAAAAAAAAACAAAAAACAACCAATACCTATACCTTCTGAGGTGTGCCATCAGGGAACATCAGTTTAATTTCTATATTTGTTTCTTGTTAGAGTGGGGATGAATTTTTTGCTTTTATGTTTGTGTTGCATGTGCAAGATCTGTACTCATGTCTGTGGTCATTCACTTGATAGTTAATACTTGATATGTCACGTGTGACTGCCCTTCTATCATAGAAGGATAAAAGTGATAGAGAATTAAGTGATAGAGAAAAGCCCCCATGTTAGCACCTTGTTATTCTAAAGAAAATAGCTGAGGATGCTTTATAATCAGGGTCATATTTCCCTAGGATAGATAAACTCTGTCCAGTAATGATCTCAATTTCCAAACAGTCCTTTCAGTGGCTCTCAGGACTTCTAGATTTAAAGCTGGATAGTCTGGTGGGTTATAGTCCATGGGATCACAAACAGTCAGACATAACTGAGTGCCTGAGCACCCATGCATTAGCATCCTGTCATAAGACATTTATTTTCTATATGCTGTTCTCCACATTTCTCAAGTGTTAATTCTCTTTGAGAACATTAGAGTATAAGCACTATTAAATGCCAGACCTCCTATGGAAATTGTTGAAGTTTAAGGCTAACTATTTCGTTAATGTACAAGTTTGACATTTTATTTAGCAGCAAGAAATACGAGTGTCTCTAGAGCTCCAGAAAACAATAAGCCTAAAACGGAAAGCAATCATAGGTCACTCTCATGTCTTCATTGTAATATGGGAAAGATTGAACATTTATCAGCCTGAAAATTTTATTTTCACCAGTAAGTTTAAAAAAAAGTCTGCTCACAACTAGTAAGATACTAGTCAGGAATACACTGTAATTTCATTTTTAGACATGTGATCTGGCTCAGTTGTGATGGTGAAGAATAGAAGAAAAATAGAGTCAGTAAGCATCAAGATTGGAAAATTATAGAATTTCCGTTTCTAAAAAGTACAGACTCGAAGGCATAGTCTATATAAATATCAGCAAATATTGCAGCATTTTAAAATGCAGTCTATTTTTTATTGCTGAATTGAAGTAAAAATTCTAGATTGGACTTTCAGTCCAGATGACCAATTTCAGACAGTGATTCAGGAGGAAAAATGTGAACGGACATCCTTACCCAAAAGATCCTATGGCAAAAAATATTGAGAATTCCAAGGGAAACAGAGCTAATGGGTTTCCATAGAACTTTCAAAACCTTTGTCTTGATAATAAACATGCAGTGTGGGTCTCCCAAATGGCATAGAGCGATAAGTGTTTCTCAAAGTCATATAGCCAGGAACTCCTTTTTTTCCAATTAAATATTTTACAATATTTGTGGGACCTCTAGTGTGTTTTCAAGCAATTTTGGAAGCTCTTTCAATCCAGTTCCATGGCTTTAAACATTTTCTCAATGCTGATGATGTCCATATTTTTATCTTTGGCTCTTATTTTTCCCCTGAGGTTCAGAAGCATATAGGTGACTGTCTTCACATGCCTATTTGGATATCGAATAGCCATCTCCAGCCTAACATAGTCAAATAGACTATGTCAACCCCATACATTCATACACTCAACCTATTTTTCTCAGTAATTCTTACCTCAATAAATTGTACCATCACTCATACAATTATTCAAGCACGATTAAGATTTCCTGTCACCCTGGAATCTTCTCCTTCTATCACAGATTGTATTCTCTGGAAGCATATGCTCAGATAAAATTGATATGCAGGATGTTGATCAGGAACCAACATCTGTGAAAGGAAGAAGGTGGAGGCATAATCAGGCAGAAGGGAGGTTAAAATGAGCAATGTAGTCCCAGCAGTGCTTCAGTCAAGCTGGCCGAGAGCTCCAAGTGGATAAAGCCCACCAGAGTTGTACCCTCTTAGGATCAGTGGCTGTTCTCTTGGACTCCTGCCTCACCTAGGTCAGTTGCCATAGCAGATACCCAGGGAAGGCATGACCCGCTTTGAGATGTTTCCTCACAAGCAAGTGCTGGCCGGTGCTCTTCTGAATTTTTGAGGGGGACTCAGCAGAGCTGTAGAGTCTCCTCTTGTAGACTCTGTCTTCTAGGACATTCTTTTGGCAACAGGAACTGGTTTTATGGAAGACAATTATTTAACAGACCAATGTAGGGGGATGGTTTCTGAATGATTCAAGGGCAATACATTTATTGTGCATTTTAATTCTGTTATTATTATATCGGCTCCACCTCAGATAATCAGGCATTAGGTCCTGAAGTTTGGAGACCCTTGTTCTAGGACTTTCAGGCTTGACTCCTCAACTAAGGTGACTTTGTGCAGCTCTGCCTAGGTTCCTTTTTCTTGATCCATGACCGAGAGTCTCTTTCAAGCTGTAACCTGGGGCAGTTGTTGGGTCTACTTCATCTATTTTTCCTTTCTCAGAGATCATTGTCCTTTGTTTTCTGATAACTAGCGTCTTGAAAATAATGGTTTCTTTTTTTTTGTTTGTTTCAAGGAAGAAGGTGAATCAGTGGCTTGTTTCGTCACCTTGGCCAGAAGTGGAAGTCCCTCGAGTTCTTCTTTTAAACCTTTCTTTGTGCAGTTTGCTTACTTTTATAAGAAAATATTTTCTTGCAAGCTTCAATTATGTCCTGCCTCAGCCCTCCTTTGTAAGTGAATCCTCTGGTAACTGCCTTGATTAAATCGATAGTTCGAAAGACTCTTCTTGCTGTCCTTCCCTTTATTTCATCTTTTTTTCTCCTTTTTCAGGAGAGTAAACATAAGACACACATGCCACACATACACACAAAAAAAACTTATTTTAATTTGAGTTATGGCTACAGATCTTTAAAATTGAGAACAGGGATATATCTTATTTCATGTCTCCATGTCCATAGCCAACAGGAGCTGTCTAATTGAACTTTCTGTGATGATGGAAATGTTCTGAATCAAGGCAGACTATTGAACACTTGAAATGTGCCTAGGGCACCCGACAAGCCTGAAATTTTTATTTTATTTAGTTTTGATTAATTTAAATTTAAATTTAGATAGCTACTTGTGGCTACTGTTATGGCTGCTGTGGGTATAGAGTTTGTTTTTGTCAGAGATGGGCTTCCCTTGTGGCTCAGCTGATAAAGAATCTGCCTGCAATGTGGGAGATCTGGGTTTGATCCCTGGGTTGGGAAGATCCCCTGGAGAAGGGAAAGGCTACCCACACCAGTATTCTGGCCTGGAGAATTCCATGGACTGTGTAGTCCATGGGGTCGTGACACGATTGAGCAACTTTCACACTTGTCAGAGGTAAATACTGTTTAGAATATCATATCTCTCTTGTCTACCAATTTTTTTCTTAAGAAATTTATACTATTGATAGGTTGAATTGCCATGGTCTGGTGTTCAAAATACGAACTCCTCTATTTACTTCCAACTGCTAATACTACTTACTAATTATATACATGATAAAATTTAGCTTCTTTGAATTTCAATTTTCTGAACAAGTGAGGCTAATGATACCTCATATTGGTTGGTATAAAGTTTATGTTAGAATGCATGGTACATAGTATTGCTCAGTAGACACTAATTTTGTTCTTCTTTTTTCTCCTATATATCTCCTTTTAAAAAATAAGAATATTTCTGAAGGTGATGCTTATTAAACTACTCACACTTTGGTATTATTATGTTTAAAAAATATCTTTCCTCTGGTTGTATTTATGCATAGGGAAAATAGTCTCAAGGAAGAAGAGAAGCAATAATTAGACTATCTTAGAGGAAATAAGATGTGCTAGAGATAAGATTAATCAACTTGTAATGTCAGCAGAGTAAGACAGCAAAGAGAAAACCCCAAATAGTTCAGCCTTAACCAGATAGTGTCGTTTTTACTCTCAGGTTGTATGGGCACCCCTGTGGTTACTAAAAGTCAATAAAATTTCTTCCAACCTGTTGTTCCCTGAGAACTCTCCACTCATAGCAATCTTTAACCACCAAGCTTCACATTCAGCTTAACGGGGCTGGATTAATGAACTGGTATAGCACCTTGCTGCCAAGAACCCCAGAGATAACATTCAGATCAGCCATGATGACAACAACACAGTATATTTAGCTTATCTTTAAAAACTAACACCACAAGCATGCTGGAGACTTAATTCCATTGATCTCTATTGCTTTTCCCCTTTTCACCTCATCTGGAGTGGAATGTGGCTGAGAGCCCTGCAATAACAAGGACCTTCTCTATTCGCAAAACGACCACCATGTAAGACTGCTTCTCGAAGTGTAGGACCATAATCCACATGTTCTGTTGGCGGTCATCAATGTTTGTCACACGCAAACCTTGAACTACATGTGTGCAAAGTGCTGAGAGGATCTGGGGGCCTGATGTCAGGTGGCAGAGAAACAGGAGTCAATGCTGTCCTTTGTTCTATTCTTACCTCCTCTGGGAGTGACACTGGGAAAGTTATACCATGTCTCTTAGCTTTAGATTACACAGCAGTCCCCAAGCTTTTTGGTACTAGGAAGCAATTTCATGGAAGACAGTTTTTCTTGGACGATATGGATGGGTTGGGGATGGCGAGGGTGGAAAACGGTTTTGGAATGGTTCAAGCACGTTATATTTATTGTGCACTTTATTTCTATTATTATTTCATCAGCTCCACCTCAGATCATAAGGCATTAGATCCTAGAGGCTGGGGACCCCTGACCCATTTGATCAAAAAAAAAGGGAAAAAAAAATCCTAACACAGAAATTATACTGCCATTCAGGGCAGTTGTGTGGATAAATGAAATGCAAAAAGCAAACCTCTGTGAGCTATGCAGTTCTTATTTTCTAGAACTATAGCATTCATTTAAGCTGAATTCTCAGATTTGATCCAATTAAATTATTTAAAAAATTTAGTTTTAAGCCATTTAAAAACTTTGAAGAAAATTGGCACTTTCTAAAATAGGTTGTGTACCCATTTTCACACTTTGGAAACCAAAAGTACGTTAGCTTGTACAGTTAGGCTAACTAGTTTTGGGGCATATCCAGAGAAAAAGAAGGCTTTTCTCTCCCTGACAACACTGAATTATAAGACTATAGCTGTGTTACAAGGCTTAAAAAGTCAAGCCTCCACTAGCTGCTGAGCTAAATTGCATTAGCAAGTACCCAGTAGAATACATCCACACTGAACTTATTAAAATGTCAGACAGAGCTTAAAGGTCCCTGCTCCCCACCAGCTGATGTCCATCTTCACCTGATGCTGCTACACTGTGGATGGCAAGCAATGTGTGGAAACTCACACCAAGTCATTTGGAGTTTGTGAAGATACAGTGATGTTTATTTGTATGTGAGGATCAACTTTTATACTGAAAAAAAAGAGCCAAATTCCTCAGTGTATTTTATACAGTGAAATCGTATAAAATATTTCTGTTATCCCTGCAAAGTTACAGTATCATGCTGAAATACAGCATAGCATATAAATAAAGCTCTCCATTTCTTTCCATGATAAAATTCAGGGAATTAAATGGAAACCTGACAAGGAAAGTGTACTTTAAAAAAAATAATTTTATTTGTTTATTTTTTTGGCTGCACTGGGTCTTTGTTGATCACCGGCTTTCTCTAGTTGTGGCAATCGAGAAGCTCCTCCTCTCTAGTTGCAGTGTGTGGGCTTCTTATTGTCGTGGTTTCTCCTGTTGCAGAATATTGGATCTAGAATACATGGGCTTAGAGAGCTGTGGCACGTGAGCTCTAGAGCATGGGCTCAGTAGTTGTGGTTCACGAGCTTAGTTGCCACGTGGCATGTGGAAGCTTCCACAGGGATTGAACTCATGTCCCTTACATTGGCAGGTGGATTCTTAACCCCTGGACCACCAGGGAAGCTCTGAAATGTACTTTTGATCATCATTTCAAGTGACCATTTGGCAGGTGGGAAAACAGAACCCGTCATTGAGGAAAATCTCATGAAAGCGTGTTAGTGATATTGCAGAAAGTATACTATGTAAGATTATATAGAACAATGATGACTATTGTCTCTTACCTAAGCCACTGTTATTATGGTTTTTGATTGTATTTAGTTTAAAAAATCCTAGCATATCTATCTATTCACTTGATGGCAGAAATTATATACATTTTAAAAATAGTTTTAGTGACACTAAATCAAAAGTTTTAGATTGCTCCACTTGGCTTGATTTTTGTACCATATATTTTGGGGATGAATACAAGGAGGGCTTGCTACTTTTAAAGCAAGTGACATATGCATTATAGGAGAAGAAACTGTCAAGTGCTTAAGGTCAATTTTTAATACAATATCAAATAAAGTGACATCTAGTGACTTCTGTGCTAATAGAATAATTATAAGAGCAGAAAACTCTGCAGGTGAGATAGCTCCTATCATGCAATATCCAAAATGTGGCCAAGAAATCCTTGTAAAGAAGAACTGCATTTTGCTCAAGAAGTAAGTTCTTAAGCTAACATCTCCAGCAAATGTCACAGACAGTATTACCTGTTAAGGTCCCTTAAAATTCTCACAAATTTATCATACTGCAGCCTGCCAGGCTCCTTGGGATTCTCCAGACAAGAATACTAGAGTGGGTTGCCATGCCCTCCTCCAGGGGATCTTCCCAACTCGGAGATTGAATCCACATCTCTTATGTCTTCTGCATTGGCAGGCAGGTTATTTACCACTAGTGCCACCCTGTACTTATCTGTCAGTTCAGTCACTTAGTTGTGTACAACTCTTTGTGACCCCATGGACTACAGCACGCCAGGCCTCCCTGTCCATTACCAACTCCTAGAATCTACCCAAACTCATGTCCATCGAGTCGGTGATGCCATCCAACTATCTCATCCTCTGTCATCCCCTTCTCCTCCTGCCCTCAATCTTTCACAGCATCAGGGTCTTTTCAAATAAGTCAGTTCTTCACATCCAGTGGCCAAAGAATTGCAGTTTCAGCTTCAGCAGCAGTCCTTCCAGCGAACATTCAGGGTTGATTTCCTTTAGGATGAACTGGTTAGATCTCCTTGCAGTACAAGGGACTCTCAAGAGTCTTCTCCAACACCACAGTTCAAAAGCATCAGTTCTTCCGTGTTCAGCTTTCTTTATAGTCCAACTCTCACATCCATACATGACCACTGGAAAAATCATAGCTTTGACTAGATGAACTTTTGTTGGCAAAGTAATGTCTCTGCTTTTTAATATGCTGTCTAAGTTGGTCATAGCTTTTCTTTCAAGGAGCAAGCGTCTTTTAATTTCATGGCTGCAATCACCATCTGCAGTGATTTTGGAGCCCCCCAAAATAAAGTCTGCCACTGTTTTCACTGTTTCCCCATCTATTTGCCATGAAGTGATGGGACCAGATGCCGTGATCTTAGTTTTCTGAATGTTGAGCTTTAAGCCAACTTTTTCACTCTCTTCTTTCACTCTCATCAAGAGGCTCTTTAGTTCTTCTTCACTTTCTGCTATAAGGGTGGTGTCATCTGCATGTCTGAGGTTGTTGATATTTCTCCCAGTGATCTTGATTCCAGCTTGTGCTTCATCCAGTCCAGCGTTTCTCATGATGTACTCTGCATATAAGTTAAATAAGCAGGGTGACAATATACAGACTTGACGTACTCCTTTTTCTATTTGGAACCAGTCTGTTGTCCCATGTCCAGTTCTAACTGTTGCTTCCTGACCTTCATACAGATTTCTCAGGAGGCAGGTCAGGTGGTCTGGTGTTCCCATCTCTTGAAGAATTTTCCACAGCTTGTGGTGATCCACACAGTCAAAGGCTTTGGCATAGTCAATAAAGCAGAAGTAGATGTTTTTCTGGAACTCTGTTGCTTTTTCAGTGATCCAATGGATGTTGGCAATTTGATCTCTAGTTCCTCTGCCTTTTCTTAATCTAACTTGTACATCTGGAAGTTCACAGTTCAGGTACTGTTGAAGCCTGGCTTGGAGAATTTTGAGCAATTACTTTGCTAGCTTGTGAGATGCAGGCAATTGTGCGGTAGTTTGAGCATTCTTTGACATTACTTTTCTTTGAGATTGGAATGAAAAGTGACCTTTTCCAGTCCTGTGGCCAATGCTGAGTTTTCCAAATTTGCTGGCATGTAGTGTGTGTATTGCATGCTAAGTCATTTCAGTCGTGTCCGACTCTTTGCGACCCTATGGACCATGGCCTGCCAGGCTCCTTTTCCGTGGGATTCTCCAGACAAGAATACTGGATAATTGAGAGTGAATTCTGATTTATATACCAAGCTTCCAAATCCCAATACACACTAATAAATTTGTTTGGGTGAAGATTAAATAAGGCAGAGGAGCTATAGCTAGGTTTCAAAGTCAGCTCAGGATGTCAGTTGTATGTGCTTCTTATATATCCTCCAGGTATTAAGCAGGTACCAACATCTTTGAAAACATCACTGGTTAATTGTCATACAGAATATCAATTTTATGAGGCTGTTCTTTATGGTTTTTTATTGTGAACTTTTCAAAATTATTGGTAAGTGTGTGGGTACGTAATGGATTCCAGAATTTTACTTTTATGTCCAAGTTCACTCCCAAGGTATTGGTGTGAATAGTTGACAATATATATAACTGATAAAGAAAGTATATTAGTTAACTGATTTTTAAAATTACAATAGGCTTGCATTGGCTTTGCATCTTGCTGCCGTTTTTAACCTACTGAATGGATTTGTGGAGATAGGAATGCAGCTGTACTCTGGGGATAAATTCTTAGGGATAAAATAAAAGGTTAAGTTTGGACATGAAAAATAAAGTAAATAATGATTCATTGGTTGCTTTGAAGGTTTGACAGAAATGAACACTGAAGAATCTTTTAATTTTAATTAATTTTTATTTTTAACAAAATGTTACGGGAAAACTACTTTTAATTTTTAATACAATTTTTGAAGGTTATTTTCCAGTTACAGTTATTACAAAATAGTCATCTTATTCCCCATGTTGTGCACTACATCCTTGAGCCTGTATTACATCCAGTAGTTTGTCTCCCCCTCCTCACCAGTATATTGTCCACACCTGCCCCCTACTGGTAACCACTAATTTGCTCTCTCTATATGTGAGTTTGCTTATTTTTCTTATATGCACTAATTTATTTGTCTTTTACATTCCACATGTAAGTGATAATCATACAGTATTTGTCTTTCTTTGACTTTCTCTGCTTAGCATAAGCAGCTGTACTCTGGGGATAAAATCTCAGGGATAAAATAAAACTTTTTATCCATTATTTGTTTTTAACATTATTATAGCATAATGCCCTCCAAATCCATCCATGTTGCAGCAAGTGGGAAAATTCATTCTTTTTTTGTTTGGAGAGTTTATTCTAGTTTACTCTAGAACTGGTCATTTCTAGAGCTGCCTGCCTTCAACTCTAGTTTCTCTGAGAAGGAGATGAGTCAGGCAGACATAAATGGTGATGACATTCTATGGTTGATTAAGAGTGAAACTGAAAATAGATAGGGATCAACCTAGAGGTATAGGGAAGAAAGGATTTGGAATGAGATTACTTTAAGACTTAGTAACACAGATTCTCAGCTTGAGGAGAGACTTGGATGTTATCTAAGCCAAGATGAAGAGTGTGTGTCCTTTGAGAGATATTACCGAGATTTTTTTTTAGTCACCATATTCCAACTCTACAAGGAGGGATAGGGCTGGTATAGTTGAGTCCTGTCCGAAGACATTAACTCAGTTATGCTATTATGCTATGCAGTGGTGAAAGGAAGAGAGTAAATATCCTTTGCAAAAACTCTTTTTTTCTTCTTTGGAATATCTCCCCCTGTATTTATTTTTCTTTGGCACTGAGCTAGTTGTAAGGACAGCTATAAATATGAATTTGTGATTTTTTTGAAATTTGGGTGGAGAGATAAGAAATAATTTTATATATAAATCTTTTTGTTCTATAGGGTTTAAATCTGCCCTTAATAGCATTCTATTTCCTCCTTTGATAAATGAATAAAAATACCTGAACTCCTATTCTGCTAGTTTCAGTCATCTTGACTGAGGTCAGAGGGCAAAATGAGGGCCTCTGTGTTCTGTAACATTCTGATTGTGCAAGGATTTAGAGCCCTAGAATTTTGAGAAGAAGGGAAGCCCAATCTGAAAAAAAAAAAAAGACTTTTTTGTTGGGAAATGATACTGATTCTAATCATCTTTGCTTTAATTCTCATGAGGGTAGAAATCTGCAAAGACCTACATGTGAGTTACTATTCTTTTAAGTTTTTGCCTTGAAGGCACATGAATTCATTTGTTAAATTTTATCTTGGAAGTAGGTTATCATGAAAAGACTTCAGTTATTTGTATATTGTCCCTCTGTGGTCTTTTCTTCCAAAACATTTTTTTTTTTTTTAAGCTTAATGTGACCTTGCTAAGAATCAGAGAGAACCAGATGCATGTCCTCAGGTACCATTCCCTGCTCGGAAGTGGCCACAATTAGGGCACTGTGTCCAGCAGGGACCTCAGATTCTGGTCTGCAAGCATCCTCACAGAGGCGCTGAATCATCCTGGAAAGCCAGGAAGGGGCTTTGTGCCAGCAGCTTCCCTGAACTGTCTTTGAAACTGACCTTATTAAATTTCTGCTGGGGTAATTTGCTCTGGGGATCTCCTGAGTTACTTGAATGGATAAAAACAGGCTGTCAATCTTTGACCCGACTCTAGTTGCTAGGACAGGGTTCATGAGGGGTTAGCAGGGCCTCTGCTTCAGGCTGAGGGAAAGCTCATGCAGGTTTATATGATGCAAAAGTTCTTTCCTGCCTGAGCCACAGAGTCCTCATTTGCCCCCTCCTATTATCTCCTGTCCCCATTTGGAAATACACAAGTTACAGTAACATACATATGAAAAAAATGACTACTATATTATTTTGTGGCTCTTCACCGGGGAGCATATGTTGTGTTGGGGACCTGGTTGGACAAAACTCCTTTCTAAAACTTAGTGTGTGCGTGTGTGTGTGTGTGTGTGTGTGTTTCCTCCTTTGATTTTAACTGCAACATCCAGTTATTCATGAGCTTCCCTGGTGGCTCAGACTGTAAAGAATCTGTTTACTGTGCAGGAGACCTGGGTTTGATCCCTGGGTTGGGAAGATCTCCTGGGGAAGGGAATGGCTACCCACTCCAGTATTCTTACTTGGAGAATTCTATGAATAGAGGAGCCTGGTGGGCTAGTCCGTGGAGTCACAAAGAGTTGGACATGACTGAGCGACTTTCACTAAGAATATTTCTGAACCTCAGTCACTGGTGGCATTATTCTGGCTATTTTCCCAGGATATTCTTCTTACCCTGTGCATGTCCATGTCTGTAATGGACACTTGATGGAGGCAGGTACTCTCTGGATTCTCACACAGAATCTTCAGTTAAAGTTTACCAGGAAAAGAACTGATAAAGAGAAAGAGAAAAATAAAGTTAAAGATAACGAAATACAAAGACAAAGATAAAACAAGATCCTGAGAAAGAATAAAATGATACAACAATGTGTGAGGACACAGCCCTTGGAATGACCTCCCTATCAGGGTCAGATGAGGGCCACTGGGTAGATATTATGGTGGTATGGTGGACATACACGTTGATGTCCTCTAAAGGCCAGACTTCCCTACTGGGATCCCTCGAAGGGACACCTAGAAGAAAGACCTGGAGACACCTGGAACCTGGAAGTGTTAAGGACTCTTGGAAGCAAGATCAGGTGGAGAGGCTAAGGTCACTCCCATCTTTGAGAACATATACCACTGAAGCAAGGACTTGCAGGAGTTGCCCCAGAGTCACACTAAGATCAGTGTCTCTTCCTGTCCTGTTTTGCTTGCTGGTGGGTATATAGTGTTAGGGGCTCAGTTGTGTCTGATTCTTTGTTACCCCATAGACGGTAGCCCACCAGGCTCCTCTGTCCATGGAATTCTCCAGACAAGAATACTGAGTTGCAGAACTGGGTTTCAGTGTCCATCTCCATGGGATCTTCCTGACCCAGGGATCGAACCCAGGTCTCTTGCATTGCAGACAGATTCTTTACTATCCGAACCTCCAAGGAAGCAAGTGGGACTTAAATGAGGTGAAAAGAAATTTGGAGAGCTATCATCCTGCCCCAAACCCTAGTGAACATTTCTTGAATTCGAGGAGAAAGGGGTAAGAGGAAGGGAACAGAGAAGAGGCAAAGCAGGAAAGGACAAAGAATAAATAGAGTGGCACAAGTGAGGGCATGGAGAATGATTCTAGAAAGTCTCCTATGAGAGGATGCAGAGGAGGGAAAGTACCATGTAACTCTGCCATCTATCAGTTTTGTACGTGGGGAAGCAGTGTCATAAAATTCAATCCAGTTAACAGGATAAGAGGGGATTTATTGTCTGCCAGACACCACGTTTCATGCTGTGAGAAATAAGAAAATGAAAGAATGGTCCCTCCTTCTCGAGGTATTGAAGTATGGCCAGGAAGATGACACATTCACAAGAAACAATCATTTACATCCCACTGAAGTAAGATCTAAATAAAGATGCAAGTGACTAGCAGCTTGGGAGCAGAGGATGAAGTAATGAATGCTGTGTATGGAAAAGCCTCATGGAGCAGGTATGGGTATAAAGAACAGCCAAGTACACGAAGCAGACACAGAAGGGAACAACTTTCAGACCCAGTAGAGAGTTTAACAGAAGAGGCATGGAGCTGGGTAGGGGTGCCTATGTTTGGAGAAAGGTGAAATTTCTCCTGACCCTGGAGTGAAGGGTGAACAGTAGATAGTAAATCTGCAGGGGAAGGTGAGGCCTGGTTTCACAGATCCTGTAATATCAAGTTAGGGAGGTTTGACTTGATTATGTTTGGAATGTGGATACACTGATGGTTAATCAAGAAGAGATTGACAAGGTCACAGTTGTCCTTAAGGAAGATGAATCTACAGGTGTTATGCAAGATCCACTAAAGAAAGCAGAAAGGAAACAAGGAATGTCACCCAGCAGTCTCCCAGGGATCTCTTGCATTTATGCATATCTTGCAAGCAGAAGTACTGATTGTTTTTGTTCTGAACTATCTTTTCAAGGATGTTTATTCATGGTGAACAGCCTTGGAAGATAGAGATAGTGTCTTCTTAGCAAAAACTAGGCAGACCTCCTTGTCCCTTAATAAAAACCTCAGTTTTCCCAATATCTATGCAGAAATTGATCTAGGACCATCCTCAGTGCCCTGTGGAACTTGGAAGTAAAGGGAAATGATATAGATATATTGCTTGCTATGCTGTGCTTAACAAAATATTTCTCTGACCCAAAAGTCCCCTGCCTTCAGCTATAATCCATGAAACCATGGCGGGCTAGCTTGTCACTTTAAATAGTGTAAAAATCCCAAATCCATCATAATTTTTAATGAAGAATATACACTTAAGAAGCTATTTAAGGACTTCCTTGGTGGTCCAGTGGTTACAAATCTATCTGCCACAAGTCTGTTTTCTATGTCTGTTTCTCCATTGCTGCCTTGCAAATAAATTCATCAGTATCATTTTTCTAGATTCCAAATATATGTGTTCAGTTCAGTTCAGTTCAGTTGCTCAGTCGTATCCGACTCTTTGCGATCCCATGAATTGCAGCACGCCAAGGCCTCCCTGTCCATCACCAACACCCTGAGTCCACTCAAACCCATGTCCATCAAGTCGGTGATGCCATCCAGCCATCTCATCCTCTGTCGTCCCTTTCTCCTCCTGCTATCAATCTTTCCCAGCATCAGGGTCTTTTCCGATGAGTCAGCTCTTCGCATTAGATGGCCAAAGTATCGGAGTTTCTGCTTCAACATCAGTCCTTCCAATGAACACCCAGGACTGATCTCCTTTAGGATGGACTGGTTGGATCTCCTTGCAGTACAAGGGACTCTCAAGAGTCTTCTCCAACACCACATTCAAAAGCATCAATTCTTCGGCACTCAGCTTTCTTGATAGTCCAACTCTCACATCCATACATGACCACTGGAAAAACCACAGCCTTGACTATACAGACCTTTGTTGACAAAGTAATGTCCCTGCTTTTTAATATGCTATTTAGGTTGGTCATAACTTTCCTTCCAAGGAGTAAGCGTCTTTCAATTTCATGGCTGCAATCACCATTTGCAGTGATTTTGGAGCCCAGAAAAATAAAGTCAGCCACTGTTTCCATAGTTTCCCCATCTATTTCCCATGAAGCAATGGGACTGGATGCTATGATCTTAGTTTTCTGAATGTTGAACTTTGAGCCAACTTTTTCACTCTCCTCTTTCACTTTCATCAAGAGGCTCTTTAGTTCTTCTTCACTTTCTGCCATAAGGGTGGTGTCATCTGCATATCTGAGGTTATTGATATTTTTCCCGGCAATCTTGATTCCAGCTTGTGCTACATCCAGCCCAGCGTTAATCATGATGTACTCTGCATATATGTTAAATAAGCAGGGTGACAATATACAGCCTTGACGTACTCCTTTTCCTATTTGGAACCAGTCTGTTGTTCCATGTCCAGTTCTAACTGTTGCTTCCTGACCTGCATACAGGTTTCTCAGGAGGCAGGTCAGGTGGTCTGATATTCCCATGTCTTTCAGAATTTTCCACAGTTTATTTTGATCCACGCAGTCAAAGGCTTTGGCATAGTCAATAAAGCAGAAATAGATGTTTTTCTGGTACTCTCTTGCTTTTTCGATGATCCATTGGATGTTGGCAATTTGATCTCTGCCTTTTCTGAAACCAGCTTGAACATCTGGAAGTTCACGGTTCACTTATTACTGAAGCCTGGCTTGGAGAATTTTGAGCATTACTTTACTAGCGTGTGAGATCAGTGCATTGTGTTAGTATACAATATTTATCTTTCAGGGAGAGGGGAGGAGAGGGTGAGATGTATGGAGAGTAACATGGAATCTTACACTACCATATGTAAAATAGATAGCCAATAGGAATTTGCTGTATGTCTCAGGGAACTCAAGCAGGGGCTCTGTGTCGGCATAGAGGGATGAGAGGGGGAGGGAGGGAGGTTCAAGAGGGAGGGGACATGTGTACACCTATGGCTGATTCATGTTGATATTTGACAGAAAAAAATATTCTGTAAAGCAATTATCCATCAATTAAAAAATAAATAAAAATTTAAAAATGAATCAAATATCATTAAAAAATAAAAAGAACTGCCTGCCAATGCAAGGGGTATGGGTTCCATCCCAGGTCCAGGAAGATTCCACATTCTGCAAGGCAACTAAGCCCATGTGCCACAACTACTAAGCTAGTGCTCTAGAGTCTGTGAACTGCAAGTACTGAGCCCATGTGCTTCAACTACTGGAGCACGAATGCCCTAGATCCCATACTCTGCAACAAGAGAAGCCATCACACTGAGAAGCCTGAGCACCACAACTAGAGTAGCCCCCACTCACTTCACCTAGAGAAAGCCTTTGTGCAGCAACAAAGACCCAGTACAGCCAAAATTTTTTAAAAAGCTACTTCAATAACCATAACAGTAAAATTTAGGGCAGAGATATAATTTTATTTATTTCTGTATCCAGATATTTGACATCTAGGTTTCCCTGGTGGCTCAATGGTAAAGAATCAGCCCGCCAAATGCAAGAGACGTGGGTTTGATCCGTGCATTGGGAAGACCCCCTGGAAAAGGAGATGGCAATCCACTCCTCCAGTATTCTTGTCTGGGAAATCCCATGGATAGAGGAGCTTGGTGGGCTACAGTCCATGGGGTCACAAAAAGAGTCAGATGTGACTTAGTGACGAAACAACTTGCCATCTACGTAGACCAAACAGCCTAGAAAATACCGTTTCTTTATTGCAAAGGTAATGAGGGCACAAAAACACCCTGACCCGACTCCATGAACGAACATCAATTATTTCTCACCTTTGTCCTGAGTCTCATTCACTAGTCTCAGAGGGGAAGTATGGCTCCAGGAGAGGGCAGGTGGGTATCAGGGATTCCCATCATGTATAGAATACTAGCTCTTTCAATATGTCTAGGTAAAACCAAAAGAGCTCTGTCAAAGTGGCTTATGAAAACTATTCAGAGGTTTAGCCAGTAGCCTGGCACATAGTAGTTAATCAGTAAATATTTAGAGCCTGAAAGAACGAGTGAGATAAGGTAAGTGAGATTCCACAACAGAACTAGTCGGGAAATTCTTGTCTTTAATCACCTACCTCAATCCTAAAGATAGAACTGTGTTCAAAATTATTTAATGCATCGTCTGTATACAATATGACCAATACCAGACAGATGTCTTTAGGAGTGGTTCTGCCATGTAATATTTTTGTGACCTTTAACCTCAGCACTCTTACCATGAAGTGAGAGAGTTGGACTTGATTCTCTTTGGAGTCTCTTCCAGTGTTGGATTCTAGAAGTATAGTTCATGGAGCTGGGTTATGCTGTTAAACCTATCTTCTTTCTACCTTGAAAAAATAGCCAGAAAAGTTATTTCAATAGGAAAGAGGAAAGGTGAACAATTTGAGTACGTGAGTATGTGAGCTTATAGCTCCTTAGTTTTTTGTTTGTTTGTTTTTTGCTAGTAATAGCTTTCTGGCCCCATTCTTCACTTTTGAAGCAAAACTTAAATGAAAAGGTGGCAATTCTTCGACTTGTAGATTCATAGTGTCTTTAATCTCTTCCAAAGATGACAAAGAATGGGGTTTGGATAAGAATTCTTTCACATGGTCATAAAGGTGCTGATATTCTCACCAAAATATAGAAACGCAGTTTCAGTACTGAGACTTCAGCTGGTATCATGATTTGCAACTGGTAATTAGCTTTTATTGTTTGCTAGGAGTGTGAAGAAGCAGATAGGAAAAATTCTTCACCGTTGGAAGGAATGGCCTATTAATTCTGATTGCATGAAAACAAAAACACCTCATGGTGCTGCTGCTCCTGCCAAGTGTAAAGATGGACATATGGCTGGGTGAGCTCAATTGGTTGGACCACTGTGTTAAAGAGGCCAAGGTCACAGGTTGAAGTCCAGTATGTACCAGCCAGCTCTGCTCCCTCCTGCCCTGCCAAGCATCTTACCAACAGAAACTTAACTGGTAGTCAGACCCTATGATGTTATTGCAGTTAAGGCTTCATACTTGATAAATAGTGAAAATAAGGTCACCAAATCCACTCTGTTCTGCCTACTTTGAGTTCATGATTTCCTTAATTCAAAAATATTAAACATACTAATGCAGTTTAATTAAAAAAATATTCATTGCATTATTTTATGCTTATAAACCATAAGCTTTAATATGCTTGTAACTAAAGGACTTGCCTGGCAGTCCTGTGGTTAGGGTTCCATGCTTCCAACATGGGCCTTGAGTTCAATTCCTGGTCTAGGAACTAAGATCCCACCTGCTGTGAGAGGTGGTCAAAAATAAAGAAATAAAAATTAAAAAAAAAAAAAGTGCTTATAACCAACAGTTTGCCCTGGGGGTGTGATATAACACCTAGTTTGGAAAAGCTTATTATCTTGAGTGTCTCCAGCAGCTGTGCTGCACTAGAGTGGCTGAGAGGAGATACCCCACGTCTAAGGTCAGTAGCGGCAGGTATGAGGAGATACCCCACATCCAAGGCAAGGAGCAGCGGCTGTGCTTTGTTGGAGCAGCTGTGAAGAGATACTCCACGTCCAAGGTAAAACAAACCCCAGTAAGATGGTAGGCGCTGAGAGAGGGCATCAGAGTGCAGACAGTCTGAAACCACAATCACAGAAAACTCACCAATCTAATCACATGGACCACAGCCTTGTCTAACTCGATGAAACTAAGCCATGCCATGTAGGGCCACCCAAGACGGATGGGTCATGGTGGAGAGTTCTGACAAAATGTGGTCCACTGGAGAAGGGAATGGCAAACCACTTCAGTATTCTTACCTTGAAAACCCCATTAACAGTATGAAAAGGCCAAAAGATAGAACACTGAAAGATGAACTCTGCAGGTCGGTAGGTGCCAAAATGTTACTGGAAATCAGTGGAGAAATAACTCCAAAACGAATGAAGAGATGGAGCCAAAGCAAAAACAACACCCAATGGTGGATGTGACTGGTGATAGAAGCAAGGTCTGATGCTGTAAAGAGGAATATTGCATAAGAACCTGGAATGTTAGGTCCATGAATCAAGGCAAATTGGAAGTGGTCAAACAGGAGATGGCAAGAGTGAATGTCAACGTTTTAGGAATTAGTGAACTAAAATGGACTGGAATGGGTGAATGTAACTCAGATGACCATTATATCTACTACTGTGGGTAAGAATCCCTTCGAAGAAGTGGAGTAGCCATCATAGTCAATGGACGAGTCCAAAATGCAGTACTTGAATGCAATCTCAAAAATGACAGAATGATCTCTGTTTGTTTCCAAGGCAAACCATTCAATATTACAGTAATCCAAGTCTATGCCCTGACCAGTAATGCTGAAGAAGCTGAAGTTGAACGGTTCTATGAAGACCTACAAGACCTTTTAGAACTAACAACCAAAACAGATGTCCTTTTTATTATAGGGGACTGGAATGCAAAAGTAGGAAGTCAAGAAACACCTGGAGTAACAGGAAAAGTTGGCCTTGGAGTACAGGATGAAGCAGGGCAAAGGCTAATAGAGTTTTGCCAAGAGAATGCACTGGTCATAGCAAACACCCACTGCCAACATTACAAAAGAAAACTCTACACATGGACATCACCAGATGGCCAACATAGAAATCAGATTGATTATATTCTTTGCAGCCAAAGATGAAGAAGCTCTATATCATCAGCAAAAACAAGACTGGGAGCTGACTGTGGCTTAGATCATGAACTCCTTATTACCAAATTCAGACTTAAATTGAAGAAAGTAGGGAAAACCACTACACCACTCAGATATCACCTAAATCAAATCCCTTACGATTATACAGTGGAAGTGAGAAATAGATTTAAGGGACTAGATCTGATAGACAGAGTGCCTGATGAATTATGGATGGATGTTTGTGACATTGCACAGGAGACAGGGGTCAAGACCATCCCCAAGAAAAAGAAATGCAAAAAGCAAAATGTCTGTCTGAGGAGGCCTTACAAGTAGCTTTGAAAGGAAGAGAAGTGAAAAACAAAGAAGAAAAGAAAGTATATACCTATTTGAATGCAGGGTTCCAAAGAATAGCAAGGAGAGATAAGAAAGTCTTCCTCAGTGATCAGTGCAAAGAAATAGAGGAAAACAATAGAATGGGAATACTAGAGATCTCTTCAATAAAATTAGAGATACCAAAGGAACATTTCATGCAAAGATGGGCTCAATAAAGGACAGAAACGGTATGGACCTAAGAGAAGCAGAAATATTAAGAAGAGGTGGCAAGAATACACAGAAGAACTGTACAAAAAAAAACTTCATGACCCAGATAATCACAATGGTGTGATCACTCACCTAGAGCCAGACATCCTGGAATGTGAAGTCAAGTGGGCCTTAGGAAGCATCACTATGGACAAAGCTAGTGGAGGTGATGGAATTCCAGTTGAGCTATTTCAAATCCTAAAAGTTGATGCTGTGAAAGTGCTGCACTCAATCTGCCAGCAAATTTGGAAAACTCAGCAGTGGCCACAGGACAGGAAAAGGTCACTTTTCATTTCAATCTCAAGACAGGCAATGCCAAAGAATGCTCAGACTACTGCACAATTGCACTCATCTCACACACTAGTAAAGTAATGCTCAAAATTCTCCAAGCCAGGCTTCAGCAATATGTGAACTATGAACTTCCGGATGTTCAAGCTGGTTTTAGAAAAGGCAAAGGAACAAGAGATCAAATTACCAACATCTGCTAGATCATTGAAAAGACAAAAGAGTTCCAGAAAAAACATCTACTTCTGCTTTATTGACTATACCAAAGCCTTTGACTGTGTGGATCACAATAAACTGTGGAAAATTGTGAAAGAGATGGGAATATGAGACCATCTGTCCTGTCTGTTGCAAAACCTGTATGCAGGTCAGGAAGCAACAGTTAGAACTGGACACAGAACAACAGACTGGTTCTGAATAGGAAAAGGAGTATGTCAAGGCTGTCTATTGTCACCCTGCTTATTTAACTTCTATGCAGAGTACATCATGAGAAATGCTGGGTTGGATGAACCACAAGCTTGAATCAAGATTGCTGGGAGAAATATCAATAACCTCAGATATGCAGATGACACCATTTTTATGGCAGAAAGTGAAGAAGAACTAAAGAGCCTCTTGATGAAAGTGAAAGAAGAGAGTGAAAAAGTTGGCTTAAAGCTCAACATTCAGAAAACTAAGATCATGGCATCCGGTCCCATCACTTCATAGCCAATAAATGGGTAACAGTGGAAACAGTGTCAGACTTTATTTTTTTTGGCTCAAAAATCACTGCAGATGGTGGCTGCAGCCATGCAATTAAAAGACGCTTACTCCTTTTTCCAGTGGTCATGTATGGATGTGAGAGTTGGACTATAAAGAAAGCTGAGTGCCGAAGAATTGATGCTTTTGAACTGTTGTGTTGGAGAAGACTCTTGAGAGTCCCTTAGACTGCAAGGAGATCCAACCAGTCAATCCTAAAGGAGATCAGTCCTGGGTGTTCATTGGAAGGACTGATATTGAAGCTGAAACTCCAATACTTTGGCCACCTGATGGGAAGAGCTGACTCATTTGAAAAACCCCTGATGCTGGGAAAGATTGAAGGTGAAAGGAGAAGGGGATGACAGAGGATGAGATGGTTGGATGGCATCACTGACTCAATTGACATGAGTTTGGGTAGACTCTGGGAGTTGGTGATGGATAGGGAAGCGTGGCACGCTGCAGTCCATGGGGTCACAAAGAGTAGGACACGGCTGAGCAACTGAACTGAACTGAACTGATTGTCTTGAGTGAAAAGAGAAACTGATGAAACTTTGGACAAATCAAAATAAACTAGAAATAATAGAGAACAGTGTGTGAATAAGACCCTGCAGCAAGAGTTAACATGCACATTTCCTTGAAAAAATTTTTACAGAAACTATATTCATATGTGTGTTTAGGATCAGTGACAATTTTTAGAACTTCTTTTGAATCAACTAATGTTAATCAAAACATCTTTGCTTCCAGCTAAACTATGTAATTAGCCTAAAAGTGAATGTGTGTATGACTCTGTTCCAAGAAATGTTATCCGGAGTATGAGTACCTAGTCTAGGGCCATACCCTTTGGACGTGCCTAGTCTCATCTGAGTGTTGTTGTTGTTTAGTTGCTAAGTTGTATCTGACTTTTGCGACCCCATGGGTTTCAGAATGCCAGTTCCTCTGTCTTCCACTATCTCCTGCAGTTTGTTCAAATTCCTGTCCATTCAGTCAGTGATGACATCCAACCATCTCATTCTCTACCCAGTTATATAACTTTGGGACCTTAGGACAGGCTTATTTCCTCTGTGTGTGTATTTTTTTAATCTTCCCATGGAATCACTTATCCAATTGCTTTATAAATTATCTCTCGAAAGCTAGTTTTCAATGATATTCTTGAAACTGTAAAATAATATCCTCAGGTTAATATTATCTTTTCTTTCTACCGTTTTCTTTCTTATTTCTACCTTTCTTTCTCTTTTATCTAATAATATATCCTTTCTTTCTCCTTTTAAAAAATTATTCTTTATATTTACCTGAGCTAACTTGACTTCCATAAAATTTTCACCAGCTCTTTTACTTCTCCACACACATCTGGATTCTGTTTTCCTGGTTTATGCCAAAGAATGTTCTAAGATCTAACTCAGACTTGTGCACTTATCCTTCACCTAACAACTTTAATTTTTTCCAGAAAATCCTGATATTAAGTGGAAAGTTGTTAAATTATATATAAAAAAAGAACCTTTAGAGAAAGATCATAAATTATTTCATCTCATCATGAGCTATCCAAAATATTTTCACAGATAGAAACATTTGGCAACAAAACAACAAAAGCGAGCTTATATAAGCAAACAGTTTGCAAGTTAAGAGATGTAGATTGTATATAAAATGAAATGTACTGAAAATTTATTGTATGTATCAAATAAGACAGAGAAGCCACGAGGGCAAGTTTTGGAGATGAATGAGTATGAGCTAATCATCATTTGAACGCAGATTCTTTTTCCTGCAGTGTTTTCTTCATCAATTTTTCAAACACAACGAGGCTCATGGTTATCATGCACACAAACTGCACTGGAAAACAAAGCTGTAACTTAGAAAAATCAATTTTAGGGAAACATAAAGACTTAACCACAAGGGCGCTTTGAAGTCTGTGGAAAATATGCACGTGCACATTTTCTATGAAAAATCACAGAAAATTCAAACTTGTCATCCCACTCACTTGACTTACACACACAAAGAAAAATGCTTTGAGTTTTTCTAAATGTGGCACATAATTCAGGTTTATTTCATGGACAGTCTCTGAGTACTGACTGTTATGTTGAGTATGTCTTAAACATGTGTGTTTACATGTGTGTCTAAACATGTGTGCCTTGACGTGAAACTACAATTTTAAACTATTACTTAGTGGAGTTGAGTAATATGGAGCATATTTTAGGGGGTGTGTTTCTGGATGAAAAAAGCCATTGTAAAGAAAACAAAGGAATCCTCTGAAAAGTGATACAACTTTGAGTTGTCATTATGAAAGCTTACTGATGAGTAACTGTGTGGAATGAATCTTTATTCCTGGTCTCAGAGCCCATCTTTGGACACCTAGCAGGATGAGGTTTCCTTCCCTTCACTCTCCTCTGTGTAGACTTTTCCATCTCTTCAACATTGCTTTTAATGATCTCTTTGTGTGTTTCTACTACTGTGTCATAAGATCTTTGTGCCTCTAACACTTAATCCTATATCTGGCCTATAGTTCTCAAATAGAACAATGAATATATACATCTCCAAATTCCCTTTAACCACTTGCCTCCAGATGCAGGTTACTTCTGGAAGTAGTATCTGTGTTACCTACTCAAACAACTACTGGAAATAGTTTGTCTTCAATTTGTTGTTTAGTCACTGAGTCGTGTCCAACTCTTTGCAACCCCATGGACTGTAGCCTGCCAGACTTCACTGTCCAAGGGGTTTCCCAGGCAAGAATCCTGGAGCGGGTTGTCATTTCCTTCTCCAGGGCATCTGCCCAACCCAGGGATCAAACCCACATCTTCTGCGTTGGCAGGTGGATTCTTTTCCGTCGAGCCACCAGATAAGCCCTTTTTGTGAAATGTCTTCAGCTACTTGAAATCAATAGAGCAATTCACATCTGGAAGGACATTTCTTCTATCAAAATTATATCTGATAATTTGAGTGGGAAATTACTATAGTGATCAAAAATTCACCTTTTTTCCTTTGAATTTGCCTAAGTGTTGGTTGGAATAAAATATTGGCTTTCTCATTTAGTGATCTGAGACTATTTACTCTGGGCACCAGATGGTTGCCTCTTGCACTGGAAAATGAAAACATCTGACAGACCCTGTCAGGGCATGTGTCAGCAATGCCACTCATGGGAAAAGTCTCCCAAATGACACACTTGTCTTGGAGGGTGTTTATCTGGAGCATGTGTTACGTCTTCAGATGCCTCAAGTTCACACATTAAAGACATTAGTTCAGCTATAAATTGTGGCAGGTCTATAGGATCAATGATTGAAAGATCATGCTTTGGGAAAATGAATATTTTCACTTTTCTTTTTCTTGTTCAAGTTCTAAAATACATTTATAAACTGAAAGGGGAAAAGAAATTAGTATTTTCTTTCGGAAAAACTATTCACCTTGCACTGATTTCTTCACATACTGACAGCCAACCAAATTTTCTTGGAGATTAACATCTGCTAAGAAATTGTGCCTGGGAGAGCATCCAGATTACCTTCTGCCATGCACTGCCCCACACTCAGTAGCAAACAACCCCTCAAAACATTATATCATAAAAAGCAATAAAATAGGGTCATTTGTAGAGATGTGGATAGACCTAGACTGTCATACAGAGTGAAGTAAGTCAGAACAAGACAAAAAAAAAAAAAATACTGCATATTAACACACATATGTGGAATCTAGAAAACCAGTTCAGGTGAACCTATTTTCAGATCAGGAATAGAGATGCAGATGGAGGGAACAAGGGACAAAACATGTGGACACAGGGAAGGGTGGGATGAATTGGGGGATTAAGATTGACATATAAAATAGATAGCTAGTGGGAAGCTGCTCTGTAACATGGGGAGCTTAGCCCAGTGCTCTGGGATGACCTACAGGGGTGGGATGGGGGTGTAGGAGGGAGGTACAAGAGGGAGGGGACATATGTATACATATGGCTGATTCTCTTCTTTGCACAGCAGAGACTAGCACAACATTGTTAAGCAATTATGCGTGTGTGCTAAGTCGCTTCAGTCATGTCTGACTTCTTGCAACCCCGTGGACTGTAGCCCACCAGGCTCCTCTGTCCATGGGATTCTCCAGGCATGAATACTGGAGTGTGTTGCCATGTCCTCCAGGGGATCTTCCTGACCCAGGGGTAGAACCTATGTCTCTTATGTTTCCTGCACTGGAAGGCGGGTTCTACACCAGTAGCACCACCTAGGAAGCCCCAGAACAATTATATTCCAATTTTTTAAAAAAGGTAACAAACAAACAAAAAAATCAGGTTCTACTGTCACAATGTGTAAATGTCTAGCTTACATGCATCACAGCTGAGAGTGCCCAACAATATTTTAATGCTGAAAATACGTATGCTCAGTTGTTTAGTATTGTCCAACTGGTTGCCACCCCATGGACTGTAGCCCACCAGACTCCTTTGTCCATGGAATTTTCCCAGCAAGAATACTGGAGTGGGTTGCCATTCTCTTCTCCAGGGAATCTTCCAGACCCAGGGATCAAACCTACATCTCTTGATTCTCCTGTATTGGCAGGCAGATTCTTTACCACTGCACCACCTGGGAAGTCTCAATAATGAAAATATGTTTTAGTTGTTACCCCTCTCTTCCACCTTGTAGGACAGCTAACAGGCATTAGGAAGACGAGTCTCTGGATATAGAGATTGTGATCCTGGAACAATTCATCTCTTTACAATACTGATAACACAATCTTGGCCTCATTAACACTGTGTCCACCTCTCAGGAAAATTATGATTTGATGGACTATCATTTCCCAATGGCTCAGGGAGTAAAGAATCTGCCTACAATGCCGAAGACACAGGAGATGCAGGTTTGATCTATGGGTCAGGAAGATCCCCTAGAGAAGGAAATGGCAACCCACTCCAGTATTCTTGCCTGGAAAATTCAGTGTACAGAGGAGCCTGGTGGGCTGTGATCCATCTGGTTGCAAAGAGTCAGACAAGACTGAGCAATGAAGCATGGATTATCATTTCAGTGTGTAACTTCAAGAAGAAAAAGCAAGAGGAGAAGGAGGAAGAGGCGGAAGACGAGAGGAAGGACTTGCAATAGATAAGGCAATTTGTTGTAACTAGTGTAGCAATTATGATAGTATGAAAGTAGTGAAGGGTCAAGAAACAGACCAGTTTTAAAGAATAAGAGCTTATAAAGAAAGCTGAGAGCCGAAGAATTGATGCTTTTGAACTGTGGTGTTGGAGAAGGCTCTTGAGAGTCCCTTGAATTCCAAGGAGATCCAGCCAGTCCATCCTAAAGGAAATCAGTCCTGAATGTTCATTGGAAGGGCTGACGCTATAGCTGAAACTCCAATACTTTGGCCACCTGATGCGAAGAGCTAACTCATTTGAAAAGACCCTGATGCTGGGAAAGATTGAAGGCAGGAGGAGAAGGGGTCGACAGAAGATGAGATGGTTGGATGGCATCACCAACTCAATGGAGATGGACAGGGAGGCCTGGCGTGCTGTGGTCCATGGGGTCACAAAGAGTTGGACATGACTGAGTGACTGAACTGAACTGAACTGAAAGAAACAGAATCACAGTATGACTTAGTATGACTTAATTGTTGCTTTGACAAAATTGAGGTAAAGACAAAGAAGAGGAAATTGTGTAATATTGCAAGGTCATTTGTCACCACTATAGATTATACCCTCAGTAACTTTTTCTTTTCCCCTCAGTAACTTTTTAGAATGAAACTTACACAAAAGGAATTCTGAAATTATAAGCTGCAACCTTAGCTTGACAAGGCTTATTTCACTTTTGAATTGCTCATCTCTCTTAGAATTCAGTCCTTGAGGTGGAGAAGAGCCCATCTCTGATTCTGTACCATTAGTGAACTCTCTGTCAGCACTGTGTAAATAATTAATTATTATTAAACCGACAATCACTGTCTCCTCTTTGTCTTTTGCCCCTGAACATGGCTAGCACCTCTCTGATAAGCTGCAGGGAACTGGTTTATTATTTGGTTGCTGTGATGAATAGGACATGCCAAGCATGCCCAGGGCCACAGAAAAACTCCAGTAATAATAATTGTATAAAATAGCTTCTGTGTCACATCAAAACAGGATTATTTGCAACTTAAATATTTTTCACTGACTTGAAAAACATAATTAGAATATTTTGAGTTTTAGTCTTTACAAAGAGGCAAGAATTAATATTTTGAGCTCTATTTGTTGAATTTTTATTACTTGTGAAGTGCCTCAACAACTCATTCAAAGGGAGTACCCTCTCTCCCTTTCTAGGTCTGAAACTAAGCTCATGTCAAGGAATGGTCTCCTCCCTTCTGTAAAGTCTCCTGTGCTAACTATGATAATTATTTCATCTTTATATTTGATAAAAATGAAAAAAAATCTAGCATTTATAGATAGAAAACAATTCTACTTATATTAATATTTTCCTCCTATTTTATCCAAATCATTCTCAAAATATATAATTATTTGATGAGAAAAGAATTATAAATATATATATATATACACAAACACATGTACATTCTGACAGTTACTTTAAGTGTGGTGGAGCATAAACAATGGATTTTTATTAACCGTTATGACATATTCATGTTTAATTTTCTTTTCTTAAAAGATACATATATACATATACATGTATACATATATGTATACATATATACATATACATGTACATACATATACACATACAAATATATATGTTATATATACAATGACAATATCTAATGAAATGAAAAACCCTGGTGGCTCAGACGGTAAAGTGTCTGTCTGCAATGTAGGAGACCTGGGTTCGATCCCTGGGTCAGGAAGATCCCCTGGAGAAGGCAATGGCACCCCACTTCAGTACTCTTGCCTGGAAAATCCCATGGACAGAGGAGCCTGGTAGGTTACAGTCCGTGGGGTCGCGAAGAGTCGGACACGACTGAGCGACGTCACTTTCACTTTCATGTACATACATATACACATACAAATATATATGTTATACATACAATGACATATCTCATGAAATGAAAAACACTTGGAAATAGTGAAAATGAGTAGAAAATTTACCAGCAATGACAAAAACACTGGAAGGATCTTATCTTAAACCTCAAGAGACAGTCATGAGAACAGAGTCCACAGGTTCAGAGAAGAATCCTAGTCCCACTTGCATTACCATCTGTTAGAAGCACTGTGGGTGAGTTGACAGCATTCTGAAAATTCGCATGAATAGTGAAAAATTTGCAGAAAAGTGACAGTGGTGATTTTTCTCATTGTTTTCTCACTTCAGATGAGGGAGAGCAGAAATAGCTTGTGGGAAGATGGGAATGAAGCAATCAGGGCTAAAGATCTCTCACAAAAAGACTCTATAGTTAATTGGGGGGAAGATTTGAACTACAAGAGTACCCTGGACATTTCACCCATGCTAGAGAGGAGAGATGGGCTTCCCAGGTGGTGCTAGTGGTAAAGAACCTGCCTGCCAAACCAGGAAACACAAGAGATGAGGATTCAATCCTGGGTTGGGAAGAACCGCGAGAGGAGGGCATGGCAACCTACTCTAGTATGCATGCCTGGAGAATCCCATGGGCAGAGGAGCCTGGTGGGCTGTGGTCCATGTGGGCATAAAGAGTCAAACACGACTGAAGAGACTTGGCATGTAGACAGAGAGGAGAGATGCAATTTCCATTAACAAAAGATTCACAAAGCTTCAGAACAACCTTTTCTTCTTCCTCATCCCTACTCTCGGTTTGTGGAACTATAGAATACAATGCTTCAGGGGTATTACAGCCTAGGCAGCTATCAAAGAGGATCTACCTATATATCAGATCACACAGAAATTTTGAGAAAGAATTCTGTACTAAGCATGGCCAAGATGAAAACAAATGGTTCATTAATTGTGGAGATAAATGATAACAAAGAAGCACATTCTATAGGCAAAAGAAAGGTGTAGAACTTTCTAAATGAAAGGTAATGTGAAGAATATATTTTTATTTGTTTTTAGTTCTTTTTTTTCAGTGTTATTGATATAATTGACATATACCATTTTATAAGTATAAGGGTTGGGCTTCACTGGTGGCTCAGTGATAAAGAACTTGTCTGCCAATGCAGGAGACACGGGTTTGATCCCTGGATCAGGAAGATCCCCTGGAGAAGGAAATGGCAACTCACTCCAGTATTCTTGCTTGAAAAATCCCATGGACAGAGGAGTCTGGTGGGCTACAGTCCATGGGGTTGCAAAACGAGTCGGACACGACTTCATGACTGAACAACAACAAAATATAAGGGGTGCAGCATAAAGAGTTGATACATGTACGTATTACTAAATGATTACAGCAATAAACTGACTCGTGATCTCATCCCCTCCCATAATTATCTTTTTCTCTTTTGTGTGTGTGATAAGGCATTTGAAAGCTACTCTGTTAGCAACTTTCCAGTATACAATACAGTACTGTTAACAATAGTTATCATGCTGTAGATTAGATACTCAGAATTTATTCATTTTATAGCTGGATGTGTTTGCTTTTTTTTAAAAAAAAAAACTCCATAGCACCATAAATTATTTTAATGCAACATAAATTTTACAATCAATTTAAATACAATAAATCTTAAGATCAGAGATTAGATGACAAAACAGCTACTGGGGGTAAAAGGGAGATGGCAGAGTCAAGGAAACACATTGAGACCCAAAATTGTGCCAGTGTAGGACTAACAATTAGACATCACAAGACAGAGGAGACCTGTTAGAAAATTGCTCTCCACACTGTGTATTTTTCAGTTGGCTTTCATTGCGCTGTGTCCCCAGGGGCCAACCGGAATAAGCTACATGCATCCAAGTGATGCTTTGTTCTGAGGATTCCAGCTGTGTGATTCCAGCAGAGATTGGAGAAAGGTAGAAGGAGGTTTGAGGATGTTACTCCTGGACGACTCCTTAAAGGACCAGGGTGGGCTAGTTGCCTCCTTGTACCAAGCCATAGACCCTCTCCAAAGTGAATATTCCCTTCTCTCTCTCAGTTCCTCTGACCATTTTGCTCTCCCAATTTCAGGCCCAGGGCAGGTAATTTGTTCTCCCCACCTCCACCACCCTATTACTAAGTTCCCTATTACAGCATTATCCCTTGTGGTTTTCTTACAATCTGCCCCGTATTTATGAACCGTTTCTTTATTATTAGAGTCTTCTCAAATTACTCAATTGGATAGTTCCATTTCCTGACTGGTAACACTGACGCAGCAAAGACTTGAGACACAATAAATGAAAGATAATGATATTAATGTAATAGAGATACTAATAGATTAAAATGTAATATTGTTAAGAAATTAGTATGAGCCAGCTGCTTTTACAGTGCCTTGCATATTTCTTCACTTGATATCAACACAACAAAGGGAGTTATTTTTGTCATCCTTTGTCTGCATTTCTCAGAGGAAGAGGTCTGGAGAAGATAACTTGGCTAAGTCAAACAAGTAGGAAGTCAAGAAGCTAGAATTTTAATCTAGTCATTCTGAATGCCTTCACTCTTCACTGTATTCTGTTACCTTCTGTGAAAAATGTGGAGGAAGAGACAGTCTAATGAAGGCTAAATGGCATCTCAGAAGTTAAGAACCTAATGAATGGGGCAGAAAAAGTATTAGTCAAAAATATAGCAAAGCAATGTTCTTTAAAATTAAGAGAAGAAATTGCAGCCTGTTCTAGAAAAATGTACTCAGATCTACAGATGCCAAGACTATTAAGCCTTAAGCATAAAAATACTCTTCCTTATAGACTTTTTTCCTCTTAGAGTACCTTTTAGGAAATAATATCTCCTGTAGTAAAAAAGAAAACATTTATGTAACATCCAGAATTCTTTCAGTTTGATTTTGCTTTCTTTATGTTTTTCTTCCCCTATTATTTGCTTCAGCATTAAAATGGTTGCTTTTAATTACCAAGTAGTATTTATATTATGATCACAGCCTTATAACATTATTTCTATCTTTCTCTGTTTTCTACATATATATGTGTAGGAAAATTATGATTATCCAATGTTAATGGAGATTATTTCTGAGTGATGGATTTGGATATTTCACTTTTTTCCTTATAAAGAACATGGATCACTTTTACAAGAATAATGACATTATCATTTTTAACATGAAAAATATAAATGATTTTTGCATTTAAAAAGTTTTAACTGCAAAGAACAACATTTATTCTTTGCTATATATAGAAGGTACTATATAGAAAAGAAGGTAAAGAAATGGGATTTATATATATATATATATATATATATATATATATATATATATATATATATATAGACTATTCTTGGTATCTCAGAGCAATTGAAGCAAGTATCTTTATGTTCCTAAAATATTAGTTTATTTTTCAATCTTTGTAGCTCTAATCATTTGAATTTCACTTGATTTTCTCTTTTAAGTCTGAGTGTCTCATAGCAGTTAAAGTGTTCTCATTATGAGTTCAAATTCTCAATGATAATATGCTTGATGTAAAATTGTTAAGTATTTTTCTAACTTTATCCTGCTTCCAGAACATTTTTTGGACGTCATGAAAAGCAAAATGTCCTTATTTTTTCTATATAGATAGATAGACAGATATTTTCTTTCTTTGTTAAGCTAAATTCTTCTTTTTTTTTTTTTAAAGAAATAGCAAGTTCTTTATTGGTGATGGCTTGGTACTTGTAAAATAAATAATTCATAATACTTTTGAAGAAGGAATTCATAGGGTCTGGACTCCATTTTAGGCCTGTTCGTGCTGATCATGTTCAGCCACCTCTCTAATGGACTCTGAACTCTGTGCTTAGTGCCTGTGGAAAGGACAATAGAAGGACAAGGCCCCCTCCGGACAGGGGAATCTTGAAGATTGTATTCAGGTTACTCATCACCTAAGGGAAAACATACACTAATCCCCCTACCTCCGGACAGGACATAGATTTTTTTCTGTCACCTCGGGCTTATTGATAATTGATTGTTTGTATATGGGGTTATTGTGATTGTATTTACCTTTCCTTTGTTTATGTAAGTCACAAGGAAATTGGGGTGGTGGGTTCAGACGCGTACACAGGGGGTATAAAAGATTTTCACAAATGCTGGTCAGGGTCCTTGGCTAAGAGGAGACTCTGCCTTGGGCCCGCCGGTGTAATAAACTGCACTTCACTATCTGCATCGTCCTTCTGAGTGAGCTTGTTTCCCGGAGCGCGTGGCTATAACACTTTCTCCCCTGTCAAATCACTCAGACTTACTGTGAATTGAGCTTGGATCCACTTTTTAAAATATCAATACCTGGTCCACCTCAGAAATTCTGATTCAATTGGTCTGGGAATATCCTGAGCATAAGAATTTTTTTTAAAGAACTCTGCATTTTATGTATAGCACATCTCATTTTTAAAATTAGCTAAATTCTTAAAAAGAAAAAACCTAGGATATTAGTAAGATGAATTCCATTTCAATATTTTTCAGTAACACATTTACTTTTTGGCTTGTGTTAGAAAATTATACATTAACCCAGTGACTTGTTAAGAATCTATTAAAAATAAGAAAGAATAATTTTTTAAATATTATATTTCTGCTGAGCATCAAAACTAATCTTGTGCTCAATGGAAAAAAAAGTAGGATGGAAATTCCTGCTTTGTCTTCATATGCTTAACTTGATGCTCATTTATTTATGAGCTGTATGTATGTTTGTGATAAAAATTTTAGGTTAAAATACTAAAAATTATTTATTAAAAAACTTGAATGAGTAAAGTCAATTCTGTACTCCTGCTTTTCATAAGAGACTGCTGAGATTGCAGTTCAGCCAACAAGTCATTCATTCAACAGTTGTTTATCAAGCCCTTCCTCCTCAGACAGTACCCTGGGGCGCAGCCTTGATGAATAGAAGGCCCCTGTTGCATGGAGCTTACTTTTCAGCGGGAGAGAAAGCCAACCAATTAACTGTGTTGTTTGAGGTAACTGGAAGCACAAACTATTGATGTTGTTTAAATGCAACCAAAGATTATGGGGCAATCTAGGGAAAAGCAGATTTAAAATCAAGCACCACCACCACTACTTTTTGGGGGGATGATGTCTTGTGTTAAAGTGTTTTCTTTTATGAGCTATTTCTTTGAAAGGTCCAGTTACAGTTGTATTAAAGTTGGTGTCATTATAGGGACTTTCGTATTTATTTACAAAACAAAAGCAGACTCACAGACATAGCAAACAAACTTAAAGACTACCACAGGAGTAGGGGGGTGTGTTAGTCACTCATTCATGTCCAACTCTTTGGGACCCCATAGACTGTAGGGGTCTTCTGTCTGTGGGGATTCTCCAGGCAAGAATAGTGGAGTAGGTAGCCCTTCCCTTCTCCAGGGGGTCTTTCCAACCCAGGGATCAAACCTGGGTCTCCTGCATTGCAGGCAGATTCTTTACCATCTGAGCCACCAGGGAAGCCACCAGAGAAGGGAGTAGGGAAAGGATAAGTTAGGAGTTTGGGACTAACAGATACAAACTACTGTGTATAAAAGACATAAACAACAAAGTCTTACTGTATAGCACAGTGAACTATATCCAATATCCTGTAACAAACCATAATGGAAAAGAATATGAAAAAGAGTATATACATGTATAGACATATATATACATATCTGAATCACTTTGCTGTACACCAGAAATAAACACAACATTGTAAATCAACTATACTTCAAAAACAAACAAAACCAAAACAAACAATCACAATAATTAGTTTTTAAACCATTCTAGTCCTAGAGGTGTGAGTGTCTCTTTTGGAGCAACTAAAGATTCTAACTCGATGATCACTTAGATTTAAACTTTATGATTATTTAAGGACAAAAATGTGTTAAGAAAAGAAGGCTTTCTACTAGCCATAACTTTCTATTTTTTATTTTCCTTAGATATTGTCAGGACAGCTTGTTAGATTTAGACATGGGCAAAGAGATTCCTGGGTGTCCTTTCAGAGGACTGCTGGATATCATCAGTGGATCTCTGGGGAAATATCTGATTCTGCAGGGATATGCCCTTCTGATTGTCTTTCTCCTCAGTAGAGTGATTTAGAGCTCTATAGGGATAAAATGGCAACCCACTCCAATATTGTTGCCTGGAAAATTCCCTGGACAGGGAGCCTAGCAGTCAATAGTCCATGAGGTTGCAAAGAGTTGGACACGACTGAGCACACACACAGTAGTAAAATATTAAGTTGTAGGAAACTGAGAGTAATGCAAATTATCCTTGTCAAGGGTGATTTATACTCTGTAGAAAAGATGACTCAAAGCTTTACATTTGATTACTCTATGGGATATTAAACTGCTTTGCATTTATTGGCAAATGTATTTCAGTGTTTCCAATTGCCTATACTATACACATATGTCTGATCTTCAAATTCTCTTTAAACAGGTTCCAACATCTTACTCATTTCCTCATTTCCTCATTAATTAATGAATTAAATAAAATCTTTGACATATGCTCATTTTATATTTGTATGAGAGTCATGATGTACCATTTGAAAATTGTACTTAAGCAATATGAATACTGACCTAAACAATATCTGAATTTGGGGAACATTTTTATTTTGTTTAGCTTTGTTTTTAATAACAAACAAAACATGAAGGCCTATTTCAGAGAAGTTTGCTTTAATGTACTAAGTATAAAATTTACCTTGGTTTAAAGGATTTATTCTGTGTGTATTTACGTTTAAGTTTGTTTAAATCACTCATTTTTTTTTCTCTATTTGAAAGACAAATCAGTAAGATATTTTGTCAATGATATGGAGCACATAAAAAAATAGAAAAGAAACAATTAAGAGATCCTTGATAATATGAAATGTACATTCTTTATGATTCTACCTAAAGTTAATATAATTGAATAAAAGTGTGGAATCTGAAATCAAATTTATAGTTCCTTATCATTGTTATGCAATTTTAAAAGCACTTTCGACTTACTATTTTATTTATCACCTTGACAGCATCAGAGGCAGATGGATAATGTATCAAATTCTGTATGTTAGACAGCACCAAGAGGTTAAATGACTTTTATTCTCATAATGGAATAATGAAGAGCTTGCAGTACGATGAACAGGTCTCAGGTCTTCTGTTACATGATTGAATTGTGCTCATCTCTTTTTACTATAATATATGTTGAAATTATGGATGAAATATCACTCCCTGGCTTTTTTGGTTTTGCTCAATGAGTGCCCCTTACTTGGCTCAAGTTGGTGAGAGGATTCTTTTTCACTAAATAATGCAAGAGTTCCTAGTGACACAGAAAAGAACAAGGAGCTTTTGTTTTACCAGCAAATCTTATGCAAAATTTGGTTAGTTTGTAATTTAAACAAATTGCTAAATAGCAGCTTTGGTTTTAATGTGTTCCTCTCTTTGTGCACTTGAAAGCTTTCAGGATCATGTTCAATTTTTAATCTTTTTAAAGAAGGAAATAAAAAGCAGAGAGTTTCCAACAGTTTAGTGAAGAGATTTTTTTTTTTTATTCCACAAAGCCTTGAGATCTTGGGGTGGAGGAGAAAAGTGAAGGTTAACAATAAAATCCAATAGTTTTTTTCCTTTTGATAATTTCCGCAAATTTCAGCGAAAAGGACATTTATTATTTTATCAGTTTAATATATTTTCTAAATACTTCTGTGTCAACCATTGTGGTAAGTGCTGGTGGCAGGAAGTACAACATGGAATAAGATTAGCTTCTTGAATGTAAGGGAATTCTAGAAAGGAAAATAGAGCAAATAGCAAATAAGAAAGAGGAGATAGTAGCTTGAAAAGTGCTGCAACTGGGATATGTATAGAGCATAGTGGGCTTCCCTAGTGGCTCAGTGGTAAAGAATTTGCCTGCCAATGCAGGAGATGCAGGTTCAGTCTCTGGGTTGGGAAGATCCCCTGAAGGAGGAGATGGCAACGCATTCTGATATTCTTGCCTGGAGAATTCCATGGACAGAGGAAGCTGGCAAGTTACAGTCTGTAGGGTTGCTAAACGTCAAATATGACTTAGCAACTAAACAACAAAAGCAACAAAAATAGAACATATGGAGCACGAAAAGCAGAGAAACAACCCAGGTCCTGCTGGCCCGAATATGGTTTTTTCCAGTAGTCATGTATAGATGTGAGAGTTGGACCATTAAGAAGGTTGAGCACCAAAGAATTGATGCTTTTGAACTGTAGTGTTGAAGAAGACTCTTGAGAGTCCCTAGGACTGCAAGGAGATCAAACCAGTGAGTCCTAAAGGAAATCAATCCTGTATATTCATTGGAAGGACTAATGCTGAAGTTCCAATACTTTAGCCATCTGATATGAAGAGCCAACTCATTAGAAAAGAACTTGATGCTGGGAAAGATTGAAGGCGGGAGGAGAGGGGAACAACAGAGGATAAGATGGTTGGATGGCATCACCAACTCAATGGGCATGAGTTTGAGCAAGCTCCAGGAGATGGTGAAGGACAGGGAAGCCTGACGTGCTGCAGTCCACGGGGTCGCAAAGAGTCGGACACCACCGAGCAACTGAACAACAAACAAGAGGCAAGGGATTTTAATCCTTGAACCCAACATGCCCAAATCCAGAACCCAACATGTCCAAACCTGAACTTAGTAAATCCCCCTAACATCACTTCCTCCTTCTACATTTCTTTTTCCTCTTCTTTTCCTGCATCCCAAGGTCACTGAAAGATTTTTCACTGGTGTCCTGGTCTATGGTGTGAAATTTAGAGATGTCAAGTTTGGAAATATAGATTTGACAGTTAGGTCATTTTCTTAACACATCTGCTGCTAAGTGAAGAAGAAGGTGTGAGTGGTGTTCCTTTCTTTTCCTTAAGATCAGTTTGTATACTGATAATCCTAGGTGGATAAGAAACTTAGGACAAGACCTTGAAAATATCAGGCTTTATCCTAAAAATGTCATTTTCTCTGTAGGAGGTATTCTTTGGGGAGCCCAGAGAGATTCATATTTCTCCCAGATAGCAACGAGGCTTCTTATAAATTTCTGCCTTTTAATTTGTCTTGTTCTATATGGTAACCACTACTTAGCTTCTGGAAATTGGAAAAAGACTGCTCAGTTAATAAATAAAAATAATATTTTTTCCAGGTCTGTTCAGTTGAGTATCTTTTCTGGCAGTATGCTGGAATAAAAAATAATCATACTGTCAATACATGGTCTGTGATCTTAAATCAGGGCCAAAGCAAGCTATAACAAGTGGGATGTTAATTTATATTTTATTTAATGAAACTGTGACCTACATCCTTCTGTATGAGATATGCTAAATATATATTTTCAGAAGATGAAATGTGTATAGGGACTCTTCTCACTGTGCCTTCAGAGGCTAAAAAATACTCTTCCTGATGTGATTAAGTAAAGTTCATTAAAACATTCCACACATGGTTTTCTCTGGAATTAAAATTCCATAAGAAGAGATTCTGTGGTTTAATCTTTCACTGGTAGGAAAATTGAATAAATTGATTCCATTTTATATGAAATTTCTCTCAGGGTGGCAAATGAATGATGGAAGTGAGGCCACAGGATCTTTAATATTAAGAGATGATTTTCAACTTTTTGATTACTTTTGATACAATCACTGATAAATGGTTGATTAACTCATCTCCCTTTATTCATTCAAACAAAGTCTTCCCCAAGCTAAGAAACTTGGGACCACTTTTAGGAATCAAAGTCTCCAGAATTTCTTGTGCTCCTTCCAGCTCTGTGGTCTTTCCAAATTAAAAAAAATACCTAAAAATGGCATGCAATTCAAGTTAAATATGGCTGATTTCTAGTCATCCATTAATAAGTATTGTTCATCTTACCACCTAAATATTGAAAGTATGATTAAAGACCAGGAATGATAAATTTTGCAGAAATTTGATTTTCATCTTCTAGTACCCATAAAGTAGGGGAGGGAAACACAAAAATTATATAAAGTATAATGACTGTAACATTAATAGCCCAGATATTCTGGGAAAGCACATCTACATTATGAACAGAGATAAATTTCTTCATGAGGGATAAAATGTACCATATTAAATGATGACTTTATTAACACTTTAGAGTAAATAAAATAATCACCTGCATAGAGAGCTTTCTTATCATATACTATGATGTGGCGTCATTCGAAACCACATTGAGTAAAAGCATTTTACTGTTTGGAAGGATAGGACAGACGATGGGGTAAGGGTAATCTCTGGCACTGTGATCTTTCAAGGATGGATGCTGGCCTGTGGGAGAGTCAAGCTCAAGAGTCCTATATCTCTTAATGATATTTCTGATAAGACCTGGGCCAGAGTAGTTCTAAGATCACACCCTCTAATTAATGAATATCCTGAGTTCAGTAACTCAGTGTTGCCAGTTAAGGGAAAGCAATAAGATTTCACAGTCTGAGTTGTTCTCGGGGTAAGTCTACTAGAAAGCTGCACCCTTCTGTGTAGGCTCAAGCTGAGAGTTATCTATCTACAACACCAAAATACTTCTTAAGAGATCATTTTGGATATATTCCAATAACATATTTTCTTGTTTTGTTTTTCTAACTTTTTATTTTTATGTTGGAGTATAGTTGAATAACATTGTTGTGTTAGTTTCAAGTGTACAGCAAAGTGATTCAGTTATACAGATACATGTAACTATTTTTTTTTTTTCAAATTCTTTTCCCATTTAGGTTGTTACATAATATTGAACAGAGTTCTCTGAGCTATTCAGCAGGTCTTTGTCAGTTCTCCACTTTAAATACAGCAGTGTATACATATCAATGCCAAATTCCCAAACTATCCCTTCCCCTGCAACCTCTCCCCTGGTAACCATAAGTTCATCTAATAAAGTATTTTCAGTGAAGTGGTCATGGTTTCAAGTTTTTATGCTACAATCTAGCTATAATTATTTTAGCTTGGAATATTTTTAAATGCGTATAATTTAATGGACAAATTAATTATGATTTTCTGTTTAGTAAAATATTCATAACATATGTGATGCTGAAGCATGTAATTTATCCTCTAATTTCCTAAATAAATAGGTTATGATGTGTAAATTTAAGCTGCAGTTTCTAAATGTTGTTTATTTTAGACTTATTAGTTATAGAAGAAATACTTAAAAATGAAGATAGCAGTTGAGAGGGAATCCTACAGAATTTTTTTCCTGAAAATTTATCTTTTTAATTTTTCTTTTTAAATTTAGTATTGAAATCACTCATATTCTTTGTAGAGAAACATATGAATAAAAGCAAAATATTTTTATTTTATTTGTATCAACCATAGGAAAGCACATATTTTGGTCTGCTTCCTTCTAGGCATTTTGTATATATTTAATTTATACTTCACAGCTCATTTCCATTCACAGAATCAAATGCTGGACAGAAGAAAAAAATGTGCCAACTAGTTTTTCGTTTTGCAGTTTTTCCATGATTGTTAAAAATATAGCATATTTTAATAGACAGATACAGTACTTGTAATTTTCCAGGTCCCAGGGCAGACCATTGATTGGAGAAGCTTTAGCGTTTCAATTTTTCAAGGAGAGAACAGCATATATTGAATATTACTTGTCTAATAATCTAATGCATTTGCAATTATGAGAGATGAAGTGAATCCATTTTGAAAACGTAGATAAACTATACTCTTTGTCTACATAGATTGGAGATACCTGTAGAAATAATTGTAAACAAGCTAGCAGTGTTGAGGACTGTTATTCACTGGTCTTTGAATAATTCTGGGGTCAGAAATATTTCCCATGTATAAACAGATGGATATTTTCTCCCAATTTTATCTGAATAATGATTGAATTTTTATATTCCAGGAATTTTAAATTATGGATACAAAAAGGCATTCATTGTGTAAGATGATGTGTGTAAAATATATGTAAAGGTAATTAAAAGACGTTACTCCTTGGAAGGAAAGTTATGACCAACCTAGATAGCATATTAAAAAGCAGAGACATTACTTTGCCAACAAAGGTCCGTTTAGTCAAGGCTTTGATTTTTCCAGTGGTCATGTATGGATGTGAGAGTTGGACTATAAAGAAAGCTGAGCGCTGAAGAATTGATGCTTTTGAACTGTGGTGTTGGAGAAGACTCTTGAGAGGCCCTTGGACTGCAAGGAGATCCAGCCAGTCCATCCTCAAGGAGATTAGTCCTGGGTGTTCTTTGGAAGGACTGATGTTGAAGCTGAAACTCCAATACTTTGGCCACCTGATGTGAAGAGCTGACTCATTGGAAAAGACTCTGATGCTGGGAAAGATTGAGGGCAGGAGGAGAAGGGGATGACAGAGGATGAGATGGCTGGATGGCATCACTGACTCAATGGACATGGGTTTGGGTGTACTCAGGGAATTGGTGATGGACAGGGAGGCCTGGCGTGCTGTGGTTCATGGGGTCGCAAAGAGTCAGACACGACTGAGCGACTGAACTGAACTGAACTGAAGTAGATTAAACATGGCTACATATTCTTTGCTAATTCATCTTTTGAAAGGTTGAATTTGGGCTGAATCTGTTGCTTCACTAATAGAATAGAGTATGAGAGAAAATATAAGACATGGAACATTCTGGGGCTTCTGAGGCTAGAAAAACTTCTGCAGCTTTTGCTTTGGTCTTGTGGATTACTCATTCTAGGGGAAGCCAACCTCCGTGTAAGAAGTGCAACCCTAAGACTCCATGTTGGGAGACAGCCCAAGCTAGCCACATGAAGAGAACCAGATGGCTGACCAGCCTCCATCTGTTCACCTATCTAAGCTCAGGTACCAAATGTGAGTAAAGCCTCCAGATGACATGACTTCAGCTGGTATATGGCTGCAACAGTATGAGGGACTCCCCAAGCTGAACACATCCAACCACAGAACCATGAGTGTTAAATAATGAGGCTACTAAGTTTTGGAGTAATTTTTAAACAGCAGTAAATAGGTATTTGATACATTCAGGTTATGACTGAAAAGAATCAGCCCAGAGTCACCTTACCAGTTTCATAACAGGAGCATAAAATATCCTTTAACTATATAGTCCTGGTGAAGAGGAAGATTTCTGGAGTGGGATCAGGAGACCCAGAATCTAGCCCTGGCTCTACAGCTTCAAGGTGTTTGCACTTGAATAAATCAGTTAACCTCTCTGGGTCTTGGTTTCACCATCTGTCAAATGAAGGGGTGAAACAAAATGATTTTTAAAGTATTGTGGAAATCTAAAATCCTATGAGTTAATAACTTGAAATCAGTAACTAGCAGTTCCTGGTTGCCTCCACTTCCTAACTCCTGTAGGACTTCGAATTTGTTTCATGAAATGGGGACTTACAATCACTGAATGTGACTGGGAAATGCGTTGACATGGATTTTCCTTTCCAGCTGTGTGTAATCCTTCAGGAGAGACATGTGTATAAGAAGTTTGAAAGAAAGAAAAGTGTTAGTCACTCAGTAGTTTCTGACTCTTTGTGACCCCATGGACTGTAGCCCACCAGGCTCCTCTGTCTATGGAATTCTCCAGGCAAGAATACTAGAGTGGGTTGCCATTCCTTCTCCAGGGAATCTTTCTGACCTAGGGATTGAACCCAGCTCTCCTGCATTGCAGGCAGACTCTACCCGACAGAGCCACCAAGGAAGACCTCATAAGAAGTATATGTGATAGTAATGAAGGAAAGTAAGGTGGGAGATGATGATAATGGTCAGTTATAAAAAATAATAGCCTTGGGACTTCCTTAGTCACTGGACTAAGACTGTGCTTCCATTGCAGGGGTGGGTTCGATTCATGGTTGAGGAACTAAGATCCCACATACCGAGGGCTGTGGCTGATAAATAAATAAATAAAACAATCTGGAGATTTTTTCACACTTTCAAAAATAACAAATTCAGAGTTGTGACTGAAAATCTATGTGGACCATTTTTAACTTTTATTCCAGCTGCAAGTTTGATGGTAGAATTCCACCTGAGTCTAGAGGCAGGGGACAGGTAAACTGGAGGAAAGAGAAAGTGGGAGACAACGTGAGAGACCCTCTCTTGAGAAGATTTTGCCTGCTTAGAAGAGGTAGAAGCAAAATTATACAGAGAGAGACACACACACACACTGAATACATGCATTCTGAATCTTTTTATTCCCATTTGAAATGCTGCATTGATTATTATTTCAGAATCCTGCCCCCAAATCTTACTTCCATTACTATTTTTGTGGCCTTGATGGAGTGGCAGTGCGAAAGTTTTCCACTTTGGCTTAAATGATATAAAATGCATTTGCTCCTCATATCATCATATAATGACAGATGAGACCAGAATATTTGGATATTTGGAACAGATACCTGGATATTTGCAACAGAATTTTCAGCTTTCTCAGCTTGGGTTGAATTTGGGACCAGCACTACCTGAACATGTCTGGTAAGTTAGGAAATTTAGTCTATGGGAAGCCTAATTTTCATGAGGACCAAGGTTCCAAGAACATCTTTTTTTTTTTGAATGAGTCACTCTAAGCAAAATGCATGTGCTATATCCGTGTGAGGTGCTGCTGAATGATAACTAAGTAGATGTGATAACTAAAGAGCTTAAATGTTTCATTTTTCAACACTGCCTAATATGTACTGGAGTTCTAGCCACTCAATTTAGTTTTACTCAGTCATGTCTGACTCTTTGCAACCCAGTGGACTATAGCCCACCAGACTCTTCTGTGCATGGGATTCTCCAGGCAAGAATACTGGAGTGGGTAGCCGTTCCCTTCTCCTGGAGATCTTCCTGACATGGGGACTGAACCCAGGTGTCCTTCGTTGCATTCAGATTCTTCACTGTCTGAACCACGAGGGAAGCCCTTTATTCTTTATACTACAGGCCTATATACTAATTACTTATTCTTTCTACCTATGCATATCAATTCTTTGCTTATACTGTTTATCTATGCTTTTTACCTGTAATCTTCCGACTTCCCCACCTCATTCACCTACTGCCTAATATTTCCACTGCTTACTCTTCAAGAAACAGGTCAAGTGTCACCTCCTCCAGCAAACTCTTACAACCTCATTAGTCTGGACAAGACCCTTTATGGCACTCTGCAAATCTCTTTCGTGTTCTTTACTAAGTCATTTGATGATGGTTTCTATACCACACTATCTCTGAACTCCTTGAGAGCAAGGACCGTGATTTTACCTCTGTATATTCAATGTCTAATTCAGCTTTCTGAATAAATAAATGACCAAGTACTACACTTAGAGACAAGTGGAAGGGAATCTTCAGGGCAGGCAAAGTTAGAGGTAATTCAACATGTCTGTATTAAGTTCCCGTTGCTGTTATAACAACTTACTATAAATTTAGTGGCTCAAAACAACCCAAATTTATTACCTTATAGATCTGGAGGTTAGAAGTTCTAAAATCAAGTGCTAGCAGGGCTTCATTTCTTACAGAAGTCCAAGGAAATAATGTTTCCTTGCTTTTTCCACATCCTTAGAGGCTGCCTAAATTCCTTGGCTTGTGGCCCCTTTTTCATCTTCAAAGTCAGCAATGTAGCATCATCAAATCTCTCAGATTCTGGACTCCTTCTGCCACATATAAAGGCCTCTGTGATTATATTGGAGCCACCTAGATAATACAAGATAACTTCCCACTTCAAAATCCTTAATCACATCTGCAAATTCTCTTTGTTATCTGAAGAAGCATAGCCATAAGGATTTGAGGATTAGGAACGGGGCATCTTGGTGGAGAATATTATTCTGCCTACCAGGCTTCCCAGGTGGCACTAGTGGTAAAGAACCCACGTGCCAATGCAGGTGACATAAGAGAAGTAGGTTTGATTTGGGGGTTGGGAAGATCCCCTGAAGGAGGATATGGCAACCCTCTCCAGTGTTTTTGCCTGGAAAATCCCATAGACAGAGGAGCCTGGTGGGTTACAGTCCATGGGATGGCAAACATTCAGATGTGACTAAAGCATCTTAGCACACATGCATGCATTCTGCCTACCACAGTGTCTGTTTATGATGCCCATTAGCAAATGTGGTCTAGTGCACAGTGCCTGGTTAAGTCTGGAAGGGGGAGGCTCATGACCTAACAGTATGAAACTGCATCTTGTAAATCTACCCTTAGAAGTTTGCCTTCTTGATTTTATATAGAGAAAACCATAGTTATTTATAGATATGCTGGAAGAATTTATAACATAAATGATCCCTCACATTGAGGAAGCTTTCTTCTAATGTACTAAGTATGATTTTCTAACCAAATGATAAGAGTAAGAACAATATACATTATTAATTCCCTTCTTAAAAGTAAGAATCATTGCTACACCAATAACCTTGTATATCCTAGAACAGTGGCTCTCAACTGCACATTTATGTCACCAGGTATGCTTTCTAACAGTACTAATACTTTGGATTACTCTACCCTCCAAAGATTCTGATTTAATTGGCCTGGGATATAGTCCTGATATTACTCTTTTAAAATCTATCTAGGTGATTTTAATATTCCAGAGGTTTCTACTCTCATTCACAAATCATAAATGATGCATTATAAGTTATTAACATGGTAGTTATTCTGGTGTCAAATTGAAAAGGCTAAACTGTACAAACTGGGCAGGTTCAGCAGAACTAAATTGTATTAAACTCTTCTAGACAATTTCTCATATTTCAAAAAGTATCCACAGTTAGAAATTTGAGATGCTATGCATTTACCTGTAAATTAATAATCTCACTTCACTTGTGATAAAGACACCGGAGATATATTTCAGGAAAGTGAAAGTGTAGTTGCTCAGTCGTGTCTGACTCTTTGCGACTCCATTGGACTGTAGCCCACCAGGCTCCTCTGTCCATGGAATTCTCTAGGCAAGAATACTGGAGTGGATTGTCATTTCCTTTTTCAAGGGATTTTCCTGACCCAGGGATCGAATCCATGTCTCTTATGTCACCTGCATTGGCACCTGGGAAACCCCAAAGCAATCATAGCCCAATTTTTTAAAATAAGGTAAAAAGAAACAAAAAACATCAAGTTGTGCTGTGACAATGTGTAAATGTCTAGCATACAGGCATCACAGCTGGCAGTGCCCAGCAATATTTTAATGCTGAAAATGTGTGCGCTCAGTTGCTCAGTCATGTCAAACTCTTTACGCCCCCATGGACTATAGCCCACCAGGCTCCTTTGTCCATGGAATTTTCCCGGCAAGAGTACTGGAGTGGGTTGCCATTTTCTATTCCAGGAGATCTTCTGATCCAGGGATCAAACCCACATCTCTTGATTCTCTTGCATTGCAGGCATTTTCTTTACTGTCTGAGCCACAAAGGAGGAATAATTTAAACGTATTGAGGATGTGATGGGGCCTGAAGACACATAAAATTGGAAGAAATTTATACTGATCTTAGTTTGTTCTGAAAATGGATAAAAGGGGGGAAACCTCATTAATTGCTTCACAATTATTTTGTTGAAAAAGCGATGTAAGGCAACAAGGACTCGTGGGGTTTTGTGCATCTGAGCAAACCAAGATGACTATAAATATGAAGAAAGCTTCAGACTATCCTCTGTAAGGAAAATGACAAGCCTTCCCAATGCATCACTGCTTTGGTAATACACATGTAATTACACTGTTCTTTAAAAGTGCACTGCAAGCTGCATTACCTGTCAGAATGGTGGCCACTTCTTAAACCACTATCTCTCGCAATTTTATTACACAGGGTGATAACTTCTTCTAAACTTGTAGTTGTCAGGTTAATATATAAGTTGCAAGATATGTTTTCTCCTCATCCTATGGATCTAAATCACTAGACTCTAAATAGAACACCTACAGATTTGATTATACATCAGTGTGACATAACTTTTAAATTTTGATAATGATGTTTTAAATTCATTATCCTTTATTAGAGAGTTGGACTCAGAGAGAGAATTCAAGAAATATTCTCACTCCTAGTACTTTTCTTCTGGCTCATTGTGACTGTTTTAGGAGTTTGGATTCCTTTTTTGTCTGAGTTTAATGATTCAGCTAGTAACTACTGGGTCCCTTTTAAAAAAGACAGGGCACTCCCCAGAAACTCAGAGTAGTGTGGCATAGTAATCTTTTGCAGGTTATAATTTTTAATATGTTTCAACCTATCCCTCTGAACTTTTCACTTAGGTACTTGTTATAGGGCTCTTAGCTCAGGAATAAAAGAAGACTCGTAACACCAGTTTGAGACAACAGAACTTTAACAAATATTGTGTCCTTGATTCATTAGAAATGAAATGTTCTGTATTAGAAAAACCATCTTATTTCAAGTTCAGTACTTTTTGAAAAAGCATCTGATTAGGTTCTTGCCTGTTCGGGTAATTCCTTTAGTTTAAGGGAAAAGTATCAATATCTTTGCTGACCTAGATTTTGACACTTAATACAAACAGTACCTCTGTGGGTTTTCCTATAAATGAGTGAACAGATATCAGACAAATGCTATTTTCCATATCTAGTTCTGCAACAACATTCAAGAAAATTTTTTCTTAAAAATCTGATATATTTTACATGATTCTCCACTTTTTCAATCTCTTTACTCAAAAACATTTTCTTTCTCCCATGGCTCTCCAGGCAACAAAGCAGCAGTGGGCATAATTATTATCCTACATATAGTTAAGTGAAAAATACAACCTATGTCAGACACAAAAGGCCCACCCTGCAGATAAGATCTGTCATGCACATTCTCCCTCTATTTCCAGTTCAACAGACTGTGGTCTCTATTAAATTGGAAGAAATGCTTTCATTTTCCCACAAGATAGCCACAATAAAGGGCTGAAGATGAAAATAGAATTTGTCTTGAAGCGGCTTTTATCCCTTTGCTTAATTGTAAGCCATAGAAAAGGTGAAAGCACATGTCGTGGAGGGGCAGGGGACCCTTTACATTTCTCTAATGCACGACAATTTCGAGACACACATTTGCCACTGTAGTCTCAGTGGTTTTATTGGTAAGAAGGGAAAAAATAACTGTTCTAATGGTGTCTCCTGGGCTCGACAGTAAAGCTTGTCGAAAAGACAATGCCCTGTCCTCCAAATGAGGAATGAGGCTTTTTATTCTGCTTATGAAGGGCATTTATGCTTCGTTATGAATCCATGGTTATTTACGTGTGCCCTTTTTACTGTAAAAGGTTTAAAGCTTTGCCACCCATAGCAAACACAATTAAAGCAAGAGGACACCTCCTTGAACAAACAAAGGCAGGCAAACAGAAAAATAGGACTTGCCTAGATTGAGGGGAAGATGAAATGGATGGAGGTAATTTCTAGAGCACTCCCCTCCCTCCCCACCACTTTATGGTTTACATTGTCTTAGATCTTCAAATTTTATTAGGGTTTTTAATTCTCTGCCTTAATTTTTTTCCCTGGGATCCTTGTCACATATTCTGATATTGGAAAATGAATGAATGAAGGTATGCTTCTTAAAGTGAGCAGTTACACATCTGTGCCTACTGAGACAACTCTGGCTATATACTTAAATGCCAAGTTCTGATGGCCTGTGTGTTTACAGAACCATTTTATTTTAGAATTGCAACAGACTTGGGAGATATTCCAGTTCTATTCCATTGTTTTCTTCCTGAAAAGTAAAAAATAAAAAAATGGAGACCCTCTAATGAGAATTTTTTAGTTATTCTTTTAACTTCTGAGTGTGTTTTTGGCAACATAAACTGAGCTAGATGATGGCCTTAAGTGGCTCCCAGGAGCTATTTTGGCAGAACTGGCCTTTTCTATAAGCAGAAGTACACATATATACTAAAAAAGCCCTGGTCTAAAGTACACTCATGGGAACATGCATTGATTGAATTAATAAAATAAAACATGATTCCTGATGGATTGTGTGACATAGCTACTGGAGGAAAGAAGCAGTGGCCACAGGACTGGGAAAAGGTCAGTTTTAATCCCAATTCCCAAGAAAGGCAATGCCAAAGAATGCTCAAACTACCACACAATTGCACTCATCCCACACACTTAGTAAAGTAATGCTCAAAATTCTCCAAGCCAGGCTTCAGCAATACGTGAACCGTGAACTTCCAGATGTTCAAGTTGGTTTTAGAAAAGGCAGAAGAACCAGAGATCAAATTGCCAACATCTGATGGATCATCGAAAAAGAAAGAGAGTTCCAGAAAAACATCTATTTCTGCTTTATTGACTATGCCAAAGCCTTTGACTGTGTGGATCACAACAAACTGTGGAAAATTCTGAAAGAAATGGGAACACCAGACCACCTGACCTGCCTCTTGAGAAAATCTGTAGGCAGGCCAGGAAGCAACAGTTAGAACTGGACATGGAACAACAGACTGGTTCCAAATAGGAAAAGGAGTACATCAAGGCTGTATATTGTCACTCTGCTTGTTTAACTTCTATGCAGAGTACATCATGAGAAACACTGGGCTGGAAGAAGCACAAGCTGGAATCAAGATTGCCAGGAGAAATATCAATAACCTCAGATATGCAGATGACACCACCCTTATGGCAGAAAGTGAAGAACTAAAAAGCCTCTTGATGAAAGTGAAAGAAGAGAGTGAAAAAGTTGGCTTAAAGCTCAACATTCAGAAAACTAAGATAATGGCATCTGGTTCCATCACTTCTTGGGAAATAGGTGCGGAAACAGTGGAAACAGTGTCAGACTTTATTTTTTTTGGCTCCAAAATCACTGCAGAAGGTGATTGCCACTATTAAATTAAAAGATGCTTACTCCTTGGAAGGAAAGTTATGACCAACCTAGATAGCATGTTGAAAAGCAGAGGCATTACTTTGCCATCAAAGGTCCATCTAGTCAAGGCTATGGTTTTTCCAGTGGTCATGTATGGATGTGAGAGTTGGACTGTGAAGAAAGTTGAGGGCTGAAGAATTGATGCTTTTGAACCGAGGTGTTGGAGAAGACTCTTGAGAGTCCCTTGGACTGCAAGGAGATCCAACCAGTCCATCCTAAAGGAGATCAGTCCTGGGTGTTCATTGGAAGGACTGATGTTGAAGCTGAAACTCCAATACTTTGGCCACCTGATGGGAAGAGCTGACTCATTGGACCCTGATGCTGGGAAGGATTGAGGGCAGGAGGAGAAGAGGACGACAGAGGATGAGATGGCTAGATGGTATCACTGACTCGATGGACATTAATTTGGGTAAACTCTGGGAGTTGGTGATGGACAGGGAGGCCTGGCGTGCTGCAATTCATGGGGTCGCAAAGAGTCGGACCCTACTGAGCCACTGAACTGAACCGAACTGATGAAGCCAAAAGCTTGCTACTTCTTGACTTCTATATGCTGGGTGGATTTTGACATATTAAGCACAGGAGCTCATGGTGAGTAAGAGGCCGTGTAGCTTGGCTTCTGGGGTTTGACAACAAGGGTGCCCACTGTAGGGAAAATAGTGTAGCACTGTGAACTGCCACCCTTTGAGTGTCCAGAGCACAAAAAATCTCCAGATCATTCCTCCTCTGCTGTGTCTTATGAAACATCATCTCTTCCATTCTGTTTGTTCCATTCTTTGCTGTGCTGGTAAATGTCCCTGGGGTGATTCAATGCATGACTTTATGCTGCCTGCCTGACCCAGGTGTCCCATGTCTGGATTTCTAATTCCAACTTCAGGACTCACGACCAGTTGTGAAATTGAGTAAAACTCACTTAGCTTCTTTAAATCTGTTGCCTCTAATGTAAGTGGAAATAACCTTAATAGCCAATTTATAGGGTTATGCAAATTATTGAATAACATTTTGTGTTTATGCCTAGAATATAGAAACCCCTTAACAAATGGTAACTTTCTCTCTACAAAAGTATATATATATAAGACACTGTATATGTAGTATATACATATCATATATAACATCATGTATTTATACATATAAGACACTGTATATATGTTTTTTATATATGTGCATATACAAGCCACATATATAAAGGTGATATATACACAGTATATTCATATTATATATACTACATAGTATATACTACATACTATGTATAATACATACTATATGTACACACACTACAAGTATATTATATATCCTCTATGTATAGGTGTGTATGTATATATACATACACATAAGTGCATTTATGTGTGTAATGTATATACACATATATGACATATTAAATAATTATACAGTAGTATTAAATAGTATGTTTTACAGGCTTAAAGAAAGGAGAGATAATGCCACACAAGTATAATATGTACTTATTTAGGAACCAGTTGAGATTCTTCCTAAACCTTGAAGGGTAGAAATCTGGAGAGAGAAATGAAGCAGATGTTCAGAGAGATAGGATGGTGCAGAATGACCATGGGATCCAAAGTTGGAGGGCTTACACTTGATAAAATAAATGACTGGCATTTATTCTTGTTCTAAAAATTGGCACAACTTGAAAAATGAACCATCTTTTCAAAACTAAGCTCTTCTCAATTATTTTAGTTAAAAGTTTAAAAGGATAAGCTGCCTTTATGCCATGGAGATTTTTTTGTTCTGTTCCTAACATTAAAGTTCATAGATATTTGAATCCAAAAGGCATGCTTTAAGCTTGTTTTATTAAAAGAACAAAAGTCATATTCCTTGAAGACTCGTAGGTAGTAATACACAAATGCACCTGTTTTACATTTCATTAATGGCATCAAAGGCACTTTTTCAGGATTTTCTGATTTTTGCCTTCAGCTTTTGAGATATGAAAAAGCATTTGAAGATGAGCTTTTATTTTTAGAATGTTTTAGGCTGCTAAAGTGGTAGGACACATTTAAGGTGAAGGTTTGGGGTTTGATTAGATTTTGTTTGGATGTTGCTACGTCAAGCTCTTTTCTAAAGTCATCGGACTCTAACTCCATTGTACAGTGGGATTTTTCTTAAATGTTCTCTTACTAATTGCATTTCCATGTGATATGTGGGTTCACCTCTTCCATAATATTGCTAAAGAGATAAAAATTAGGAAGTGCACCCCCTAACTCTGGACACTCATGTGTCTGCTTTAAATACTTGTCACTTTTAGAGTATACTACTTTGCACAGGACTATCTAACTATGGTGGTTTGAGGACAAGAACCAGCCACAGGGTTAGTTCGCAGAAGTTTATGTTTTCCTTGTTTTATTTCAGAATAAACTGAAACTGTCATACCTCTCGTTCACTTTTGTAGAGTTAGTGATAGCTTCTTAGCCATCCACTCAAAGTTTCCAAACATGAATCTCCAGATAAGACATAGTATGTCAACCCTCAGTTGTATGTCTTACTACTGTTTTCTAGGCTTCTCTACTCACTATTGTATAACTATTCCAATGTTTATCTTTCTAAAATGGAATCTTTGTATTTTTCTTTCTAAAGAAAACAATGACAGCAACCAAAAAACCCAACTCGACTCTTCATCTTAATTATTCACTTTGTGAAAAGAATCATTGTTTTCACAGGCCAGAAAGTTTGAATTCCTCTTTGCTACTTCCCTCTTCCGAGTTCTTGGAAGTGTCTTTCAGATTTAGCCCATTCTTCCAATGAGTTTAAGCCTCCCCTACCTCCAATCCATTAAACGACAGTAAGGTGGATCCTTTGAAGACATACTCGTCAGCCTGCTGTACTTAAGCATTTAGTAACTCTGTTACTTAATCCATGGACTCAGATTCCTTTGTCTGATTGTCAGGGTTGTCTATTCTTGTTTCCACTCAATCTATCAACTCAATTTACTCCCAGCCCCAGGCCACCATGCTCACACACATGAATGCTCACCTATCCAACCATCATACTCTCTTGTTTTATACAAGCCACTCTCAGCTTTCTCTCCCTCTGTGTATTGATTCATACTGCTGGTGGTCTGGATGTAGCCTCTTTTCCCCTTCTGCTATACAAACGTCATGACTTAGTTTGGGGCCAGATCAATTATCAGGTCAGTTGCTTGTCTTTGATGCAATTTCCCTGACTACGCAAGTTCATCTCAGTTTCTTCCTCCTTTAAAATTGGTTTGCCAGTAAAGACAGAAACTCACAAACTATTAGTTGGTTGTTCCCTGGTCGTTTCTTGTACATTGAGTTTAGGGACCTCTTTCCTATCAGAGAAAATTAAGTACCTGTTTTTGTACACAGCTAAGTACTGATTTGGGGAGGCAATTAATTGATTGTGATTCTCTTTCAGGACTTAAATATCATTTTAAGTTTCTTGGAAAATATAGTCTTACTCACTCTAAAATAATTTGTACAAAAAATATTTCTTTAAAAAGATTTCAAAGCTAAGTCAGTCCTTTAAGAAGAAGTGGCTTTCAGTCTGGGTCTAAAAATAATCACATTCTTTAGAAAGCTATCCATGAGAAATTCTGAAGAGAGTGCTTTAGAGGATATATAATCAAAATCTACATTTATGCTTCTATCTTAACCTAACACCTCAGTGCTGAAGCAACAAAATCATAAATAAAAAAGGTGCTGAAGGCAGCAAAGTGAATAAGGAGCAATGTGAAAACAATGTAAGAAAGTGACTGTGGGCCGCATGCCAATCATTTGAATCATCTTTTCAGTTACAGGAGAGCAATTCATGCCACAAATACTTACCAACACTTATATGAAGAGAACTCACTGTCCAGGTTCTGCAAATTGGAGAAAAGAACTCACTGTCCCAGTACTGTGGATGGGAAAAAATAAAAGACTAAGATAGAATGTGTTGACTTAAAAAGTAGTCCCAACCTAGAAGTTGAGAGTTATGTTTTATTTGGTGGGAACTTCTAGGACTTCAAGCCAAGGAGATAGCATCTTAAGTGACCCAGAGAGAACTGTTCCCAGGAGCTTGGGGAAGGAGTCAGATTATATAGAAGCTTGCAACAAGAAGTGGGTAGTATGAACATCAAAAGATTATTGTTAATTAAGGAAAACCAGATATTTCTGGGCTTCCCTGGTGGTTCAGATGGTAAAGCATCTGCCTGCAATACAGGAGACCCTGGTTCGATCACTGGATTGGGAAGATCCCCTGGAGAAGGGAATGGCTATCCACTCCAGTATTCTTGCCTGGAGAATTCATGGACAGAGGAGGCTGGTGGGTTACAGTCCACGGAGTCGCAAAGAGTCAGACAGGATTGAGCAACAAACACTTTCACTTTCAGATATCTCAAGTTAAGGAATTTAGCACTTTTCTATGTATGGGAAGAGGTAAGAGTCCAGGCTTACTGAAATCATTCCTTTCTCATGCATCTCAGCTATCTGGGGCTAGCATCCTGCAATTTGATTATTCACACCTTTAGTTCCTTGCTCACTGTAGGGTGGCAGCTCAATGGCTGCTGGATAGCAGGCATTCTTCTTCCTCGGCTCAGAAATTCATATTTGAAGGGCTAGAATTCCTGATGGCTGTGACATCCTTGTTTACTGATATGGCAGGAAATACTCTCATTTCACAAATGCAGTAGAGACCTGTGTGTGTGTGTGTGTGTGTATGTGTGTGTACTTACAATCAGACTTGATTGAAATTATTCGATCAATTAATACAGTGGTTACTATTTCTTAGGGACCCACTATGTGCCATGTACTATGCTAGGTGTTTAATATACTACCTCATTTAATGATCACAGAAATCCTAAGAAGTCCATATTTGTTTCCTAGTTAACAGATGGAAAGAAGATTTTGTTTTCTTACCCCAAAATACACAGTGATGAACACCTGATTGAAGTCATGTCCTGCCTGACTTCAAACACCATCTTATATTGCCTCTTGAAGTAACAGTGAGGAAGCAGATGGTGACTCTGAGAAAAGAGGAAGGCTTCTGAGGGAAGGAGTCCTTCCCATGTGTTTAGAAGGAACAGTGGCCTTTGGGGCAATGGAAGCAGTTATAGGGGAAAATTGGAGCAGTTTTAGGCAGGAGTATCTGCATGAGAGATAAAGCAAAAAGGCAGGAATTGATCGAGTATGTTACTGTAACTATGGATTGTTCAGGATTGTTGAGGTTAGGGGATAGATGAGAGAAGCAAGGGTGTAGGTTGGTGAAAGTCATACCATGAAACACCTTTGCCCAGAGTTTGGACTTTATCCTATAGATAATAGTGCCTCACTGCAGCTACTGAGCATTGCAGGTGGATTCTTTACTGTCTGAGCCACCAGAGAAGCCCAGAATCTACAGAACTAAAGACATATTCCGGAGAAGGCAACGGCAACCCACTCCAGTACTCTTGCCTGGAAAATCCCATGGACAGAGAGGCTGGTAGGCTGCAGTCCATGGGGTCGCACAGAGTCGGACACAACTGAGCGACTTCACTTTAACTTTTCACTTTCATGCATTGGAGAAGGAAATGGCAACCCACTCCAGTGTTCTTGCCTGGAGAATCCCAGGGATGGCAGAGCCTGGTGGGTTGATGTCTATGGGGTCGCACAGAGTTGGACAGGACTGAAGCGACTTAGCAGCAGCAGCAGCAGCAAAGGCATATTCATAGGAGCTCACCCTTCCCCTTCCAAACTCTGCTGAGTACCTGGAACCACAGATTCCATGCCCAAACCACTCCAGTGCTACCACAGACTGTCACCAGGATCCATCCTCACAAGGGTGAACTGGACCACTGTGTGTATTCTGAGATCTGAGAGGTGGACAAGGGTCTGCTGTTTGGGAGTGGGGAAACCTAGATTGAACTTGAGGGGTGGGGTATTGAGGCACGTGTGCACAAGACCCGTTATAATGAGTGGGGGAGGGAGTTGGAAGAGTGAAGAATGAGCCTCAGGCCTGGAGCTTTCTTTTGTGACTTTCTCCTGGACCCCACAGACATCAGGAGTGAGCCTACCCTTGGGTTACTGGCTTAGGTAGCAGGAGGACCATTAAATCATTCTGTGAATATAGACGGAGAAGCCTGTTTAAGCGAAAAGAACCCAATAACTTGGTTTAATACAACTGCGATATACCCAATGAATGATGCCTCTTTTGCAGCTGGAAAAAAGTTACCGTGTTTCTGCTTTTGTCTATTTTTGTTTGTATGTGCAATAAAGAATCTGATTCCATTTTGCATATTTGACTACTAACAGCTTTTAAGCCCCACCCCTTCCATTCCCCTTCTGCCCCCACAGCAGGGCAAGCTGATAAAATAAGTTTGGTGTTCTAGCCTTTGTCACCAGAAGGAAATTCAAAACTCCCAACCCCCCTAGCCCAGACTCCCCTCCGTTCGTATTAAGAATTCAAGACAGTTGCCTCTCCCTGCTCTTTCTCAAATCTTTTTGGTTTGCTTTGGATCCGGCACTATTATCTCAACACAACTTCACTATGTGAGTCAGAAATCTTTTCATATCCTCTTGGTGCATATGTGATATCACAAAACCAGATTTGGGGGGAAAGTGCAGGCTGGCTCTGCATGTTGGCAACAGCACATTAGAGTGCTGTAATGTCTTCAAATATTCTACACAGAAAAGTTTTCTATCATATCTCTGATGGAGACTCTACTGATCTAGAAAAATCCTTGCCTTTCTAAGAGTGTTTATGCTCAGTGCATTGTTCTGTCTGCAGTGTATTTTCTGTCTGTGGGGAGGACCATTTTGGAACGATTGGAACTATAAATTACTCTAAGAGCCTTCAGTGTTCTGCATAACTCTTCTCCTGAATGTTGTGCCAGATGAAGATTTGAAGACTGAAATTAAGATATTGAAAATTAATTTCAGATAAAATGGTGATGAAACAAATAGATATCACCAAAGTTAGTTTCCTAAGTGCACAGGAGTTAAACAATATATCTTGGTATTTGATGTTTGATGAAGTACTTCACTTTTCTCAGTGAAATATTTAGCTGAAGTATTACCTCAATTCCTTCTCTGAACTTCTAATGAATCTTCTAATCTTTCTAATGAATCTTCAAATGAGTGTTCTTTAGGAGTATTCTTGTTCCTGGTTTTTGCTTTCTTTTTTCCCCTAGATCTGGGGCCAATATCTTACTTTAAAGGTCTTTAATATGGTTTTTAATTTGATGTTAATCTCTTGGTGTGAGCTTTGTCAATGCAAAGATATCTGGAATTAGTTTCAGCCTGTAAGAACCAGTTAAGAAATGAGGTGACAGGGAAATAGGGAAATGTTGGCTAAGGATACAAAGTTTTTTTCAGTTATCAAGACAAATAAGCTCTGGAGACCTAATGTACTACATGATGATTATAGTCAACAATACTGTATTGTGTACTTGAAAATTGCTAGAGGGTAGATCTTAAGTGTTTTCACCATAAAAAAAAAAAAAAGAAAATATTAGCTGTATGAGTAGATGGATATGTTAATAGTTTGATTGTAGTGATCTTTTCACAGAGTATACATATATCAACACACCAAGCTGTGCAGCTCAAATACATACAATTCCTATTATCAATGAACACCCCAATAAAGCTGGAAAAAGGGACCTCATATAGAAGATTCTATTGTTTTTCTATGTAAATGTTCCAGTCAAGGTAATAAGATGGCTTTTATTTTCACCATAGCAATTTTTAGTTTTACTCACTTACTTTTGTTGTTTCTAACATGGGCTTCTTTCGTATAATAGTTACTCTTAAATTTGTTTCTTTTAACTCTGATGATTTAATTCTCATTATGTTGTCTACAGTTTCCTTTAAACTGCAAATAAATATTTAAATAAATGACTTTTACAACAGCTTTATTAAGGTATAATTGACATAATAAAATGCACATATTTAAAATGTGCAGTTTGGTAAGATTTGGCTATACACACAGTTATGAAACTGTCATCACGATCAAGATAATGAGTCTATCCATCATTCCTCAAAGTTTCTTCTTACTCTTCCGCAATTCCTCCCTTCTGCCGTTTCCTGCTCTCCTCCTCCACTGCCAGGCAACCACTGATTTCCTGTCTGTCTCTATGTATCAGCTTGTGTTTCCTTGAGTGTTATATAAATGCAGTCACACCATGTATGCTAGTTTCTGTTTGACTGTGTTTACTCCGTGTAATAATTTTCTGAGATTTATCCATGATGTAATGGGTGTCTATAGTCCCTTCCTTTAACAAACCATTTTTATTTTGTAGTAATTTTAGATTTATAGAGAAGTTGAAAAGAAAGTGCAAGCTCCTGTATACCCATTATTCAGCTTCCCTAAATGTTGACATCTTATATAACTGTGGTACCTTAGCCAGAACTAAGACATTAATATTCTTATACCAATAATGACTAAAGTATACACTTTTTTTGGAATGACCATTTTCCACTTTGTGTGTGTGTGTTGGAATGCAAGTCAAATAACTACATTGCATTTAGTCTTAATGACTCCTTAGTCTCCTCTGATAATCTGTCAATTTCTAGCTTTAAAAAAAATGATGTTTATAGTTTTTGAGAATACTCATCACTACAAGGCAATAAATGATTTGGCCCCTCAGGGAAAAAAAAAACAACATAGTACTGGTCAGATATTTTGTTGAAAGTTAACTTCTTTTTATTTCTGAGTTGTGTTTCATTGTAAGGACATCTCACACTTTGTTTATGCATTTACCTGTTGGTGGAATTTTGTGCTGTCTCCAGTTTTGGGCTGTTACAAATAAAGTCAACATGAACATTCATAAGCATATGAATGAACCAACATCAGTTCAGTTCAGTCTCTCAGTCATGTCAAACTCTTTGCAACCCCATCGACTGCAGCATGCCAGGCTTCTCTGTCCATCACCAACTCCTGAAGCTTGCTCAAACTCATGTCCATCGAGTTGGTGATGCCATCTATAGGCTTTCATTTCTCTTGGGTAAGTAGGAGTTGAATGGATAAATTATATGGGACATGTAACTTCAACTTTTAAAAAATTGCCAAACTATTTTCTAAAGTGATTATCCTAGTTAACACTTCTACCAGTAGTGTATGAACCTCTAGTTTCTTCACATCCTTGATACAACTTGGTGTGGTCAGACTTTAATTTTTGCCATTTCTGTAGAGGTGTAGCACTATCTCATTGTGGTTTTATTTGCATTTTCCTAACTATTAATAATGTTATGCCTCTTTTTATGTACTTATTTGTTATCTCTTTATATTCTTTGGTGAAATGTTCAGTCGTATCCCTCTACTCTTGTTTTGTTGTTATTGTTGGGTTGCTTGTTTCTGAGTCCTGCTTTATATATTCTGTATATTAGTCTTTTATCAGATATATGCTTTGCAAATATTTTCTCCTGGAGTCTGTGTTTTGTCTTTTCATTCTTATAACTCTCTTTTCAATTTCATCTTTATCTGTATATTTATGTTTCACTATCACTTTGCTTTGGGTAAATTTATCCTATTTTGATTGCTGATGAGTCTGGTCCCCCACAACATTATGTAGGTTCAGAGTTTTCTTGACTCCTCGTTCTAGTTTTATTGCTCACATTAACATTGGCATTAACTTATATGTAGTTTAAAAATCTTACTCATATTTTTAATGGAAGTATACTACACTTTTGATTTACTTTTGAGAAACCAACATCTTTGTGATCTTGAGTGTTTTCCAATAACATTTTGTGTTAGGTTTGTTCAGATCTTCTTTTTGTGTGCTTATGCAGCATTTTAAAGTTTTATTCATATTGATCTTATACATTTTTTATTATGTGTATTCCTAGTTAATTCATTTTTTTGATGGTATTGTAATGGTATCTTTTCTTTGAGTATATTTTCTAATATTTTGTTGTTCCCATATATGAAGGGTACTGATTTTTGCATGTTAATTTCTAACCTAGCCACCCCACTGAATTCTCTTATCATTTCTAATAGCTTTTTAGTTGGCTCTTTTGAGTTTTCCAGGAGGACATTTTTACTTTCTTCTTTTCAATTTCTGTATCTCTGAATCTTTTATATTATCTAATCGTGTTATTACTTTCAAGAAGTCACTAAATAACAGTAGAGATAATGATCATGGTTTTTGTTTTCTGGGTTTTGTTTGTTTGTTTTGACCGTACCATGCAGCACATAGGATCTTAGTTCCCAGACCAGGGATCAAATCTGCACCCCCTGTAGTGGAAGCAAAGAATGGGGCTTAACCCCAGGACCATCAGAGAAGTTCTGGTTTTCTGTTTTTAATAGCCTTGCTTCAAGTGTTTGACTGTTAAGCATGACACCAGCTTTGAAGCAGAGTTAGACATATTTTCATTATAATAAAAATATTTCTCATCTTTAGTGCCTGCTGGCTGCTAACATGTGGTTTAGGGGTGGGAGGGAAAAAGAGTCACCTAGGACTTTGCACAGCTTCTTCCTAGAACACACATGAACTCAGTTATTTCTTTTGTGGAGTAGATAACTTTTTCTTCTTTCAAGTCTTTGACATTCAAGAGTCGTAGCGTATACCAAAGCTCTTCAAAGTCAACATATCTCCTCTCACTCCTTCTCCACTGTGCTTCTTACTCAGTAGGCCCTTCATCAAGGGAGTTAGTTATAGACAATACAAATAACATGTGGACATGAGTTTTGCTTCAACCTCACCTTCCCTGATGTTCTGTGATACCACACTGGGCTCTTCAGTGGTGTTTCTTGTTACACTTATGCTGTTTCAGGACTCTGCATCCTAGCATTGTACCTAGTGGATAGCTAGGGGTTCATATTTTGAATTTTCTTAAAGTCTAAGTTGCAAATGTTGGTTTCCAAATTCGGGGTTCACCTTCTTAGCTAGACATGCTTTTCTGCCAGAGGTTTGAAAGTGAAAGTGTTAGTCATTCAGTCATGTCCAACTGTTTGCAACCCCATGGATGCAAAGAGGAATCAGGCTCCTCTGTCCATAGAATGCTCCAGGCAAGAATACTGGATTAGGTTGCCATTTCCTTTTCCAGGGGATCTTCCCAACCCAGAAATCAAACCTGGGTCTCCTGCATTGCAAGCAAATTCTTTACTGTCTGAGCCACTAGGTTTGGGTAGTAGCAAATGACACATCACTTCATGGCAAATAGATAGGGAAACAATGGAAACAGTGACAGACTTTCATTTCTTGGGCTCCAAAATCACTGTAGATGGTAGCTTCAGCCATGGAATTAAAAGACACTTGCTTCTTGGAAGAAAAGCTATGACCAACCTAGACAGCATATTAAAAAGCAGAGACATTACTTTGCCAACAAAGATCCATCTAGTCAAAGCTATGGTTTTTCCAGTAGTCATGGATGGATGTGAGAGTTGGACTATAAAGAAAGCTGAGCACAGAAGAATTGATGCTTTTGAACTGTGGTGTTGAAGACCACTGCAAGGAAATCAAACTAGTCAATTCTAAAGAAAATCAGTCTTGAATATTCATTGGAAGGACTGATTCTGAAGCTAAAGCTTCATTACTTTGGCCACCTGATGCAAAGAACTGACTCATTGGAAAAGACCCTGATCCTGGGAAAGATTGACAACAGGAGAAGGGGACAACAGAGGGTGAGATCATTTGATGGCATCACCCGGTCAATGGACAAAAGTTTGAGCAAACTCTGGGAGTTGGTGATGGACAGGGAGGCCTGGCATGCTACAGTCCATGGGGTCACAAAGAGTTGGACACGACTGAGTGACTGAACTGAACTGAAATGACACATGAACCTTATCTGAAGTATTTTTTTCTTCATTTTCTTGTACTCTGTGTTTTTTCTTAGGTTGAGAAGAATAGGTTAGTCTACATTTATTGTCTTCTTTTCATTCAGAAATCTCCTGGGTTCATTTTCACATGAGCAAAAAGTACATATTGCCTTTCAAAATCAATACTTTAAGAGAGAATATGCTAATACTAATGATGTTGATATTTTGCAAAGGTTTTTTGGAAAAAAATCTCTCCTTTGCAATCAGTTCAAAGTTAACTTTTGTGATGTATAAAATCCATCTAATTATTTCATAGCCACATTGCATTTTTTGATGTAAAATAACCCCCACTTAAGCACCCACCTTACTCTTCAGTCACTGAATGATTCTGGATCATATTAGAATGTTCAATTAATTACCAAACACTGAAAACTTAACACTATTAAAGATTTCCAAATAAATGTCTCAAGTAGATTTCTTCCTTGCTTTTCCCATACACAGCTCTAAAGAAAGGTATATTGCTTTTTTTTTTTTTTAAGTGTCCCCAAGAGTACAGTGGTTTCCCTTAGAATTTAACATTAGACATAATTATCCATTCATTTTTATGAGCTATTTCACTTCATGAATATTTTATTAGTTAGAAACTTGTCACTCACCTTTAAAAATCTTTTAATATTTTCAACATTTCAGAACTATATTTTAGCTGATACATGAAAAAGAGCCCTAATGGTAAATAATTTTGAGAACTGTAGATAAACAAAGTTAAACAAATTTCTTTGTGTCAGTACTTCTGAGCGTCTTTTATATGCTAATATGCACTATGAATACCCAAGACCAATATAATACATAACATTTCCTAGATCAGGCAAGCAATCTAGAGCCCCTCCTTTCTTTGAAATTATACTCCACCCTTCATAAAGTGTATAATATTCAAGTAACAGTATTAGCATATAACGTATCAATGATATCTTTTGTCTCTCTTTATTCTTCTTTATTCTTTTCCTTCTCTTGTATTAAATCATCATCTGATTCATCAGTGGAAGTCAGTACAGAGATAGAGACACACAAATAGATACTAAAGCACCCTGAAAATTCACACTGGCTTCTCTGGCTTTTTAAAAAAATCATTGCTCTATAATGTATATTTGCTCTTTTTTCTCTTCTGCTTAAAACTCCTCAGTAACAATTCATTGCTTAAAAAAATTCTATGTCTACTTCTTCCCTTTCTGAATTTATCTACCACAGTTACTCTCATGTCCTGAATGCTCCAGCAGCACCAGACAGCTTGCAAATCACCTAATTGGCCAAACATGCCAGACTATGCTGGCAAGACAGTGTAAGGAGCTTTGTAGACTAACTGGCCTACGAAACTGGTACAGTTGTTTCTTTAAAAAAGGTATTTTAAAGCTTCTAAAAACAATATTGAAGGTACACAGCAAGTGAAGAAACATTTATTCATGAAATTTCAATAAGAAAAGCATGAATATGTGGTATTTGAGCCAAGATGGCTCCCTCTTCTTCCATTCAACTCAGTGGGGCAGACACTATTCTGCCCCACTGGAGACAGACTTATACTATTCTGGGGCAGACTTACACTGCCAAGAACAAAGGTCTCTCTCTTGCTCCACCCCCAGAAAAGGGATTTCTTTTTGAGAGCAATAGGACATCATCGTTTCTTATTCTGTCCCCAGCTTCCTATTGCTGAGATTCAGTTTCAGATGAATCTGGTCACGAGGTGGGTGTTCCCTTTTGCCAAACCACTACTCATGGACTGAAGACTCTACTTAGGGCAAAGAACTGCTGATAATATTGGGGTCTTTACCACTCTTCCCCAGCTCATGAGGAAAGGCAGGCTGAGAAGTCCTCAGGATACTGCACCTCTCCATTAAGTGCTCAGGTCCTAAAGTGGGGATGTCACTCAGAGAAAGAAAGAGGCAGAAAAATTATTCTAAGAAATAATGGCTGGTAACATCCTAATTTGTTTTTGAAAAATACTAACCTACACACTCAAGGGGGCTTCTCTGGTGGCTCAGATGGTAAAGAATCTGCATGAAATGCAGGAGATCCAGGTTTTATCAATAAACTGGCTTCTTTGGCTTTTTTAAAAAATCATTGCTCTATAATGTATAGGAAGATCCCCCGGACAAGGAAATGGCTACCACTCTAGTATTCTTCCCTGGAGAATTCCATGGATCAGAGGAACCTGGCAGTCTATAGTCCATGTTGTCACAGTTGGACATGAGTGACTAACGCTTTCACTATCACACATCCAAGAAACTCAACAAACTCCAAGTAGGATCTATAAAGAGACATACTACATTAAATCACTGAAAGTCAAGAATGGAGAAAATCTTGAAAGTAGAAAAAAATGACTCATCTCTTACAAATTGTTGACGTTTAGCTGCTAAGTTGTGTCCAACTCTTTGTAACCACATGGATTGTAGCCTGCCAGGCTCCTCTGTCCATGGGATTTCCCAGGCAAGAATACCGGAGTGGACTGCTAATTCCTTCTCCAGGGGATCTTCCTGACCCAGGAATTGAACTTGCATCACTTGCATTGGCAGGCAGATTCTTTACCAGTGAGTCACATGGGAAGCCCATCACTTGCCAAGGAAGTCGATAAAAGTAACAGCCAATTTTCTAGCATAGATAATGGATGACTGAAGGCAGTGGGATAATGTACTCAAAGTGCTCAAAAAACCCTGCCCAAGGGTCCTATATCCAGCAAGGCTATCTTTTAAAGCTGAAGGCTAAACAAAGACAGTCTCAAAAATACAAAACATAATTTTGACAGGCAGACTTGCTTTATGGGGTATACTAAAGGAAGTTCTTTAGGATAAAAGTGGGTGATTCCAGATGGTAATTTGAATCCACTGACACAAATCCAAAAGATGGAGAAAGATAACTATAAATATAAAACACAGCATAAATGGATTTTTTTTCCTTTCTTCTCTCAACTGATTTTGAAAGCAATTATATAAAATAATACATATGTAATATATTTTTGAGTGTTCATCATATAGAAAAGTAATATATTTGCCAGTAATAGCAGAAGGAGGTGGGTAGAAGCAAAGCTTCAATTGGCTACAAAAATGACAGCAGATGAACTGTGCAGATCCACTTATTTGCAGATTTTTTTTACTAAATTCTTACAACTGTACACCCCATCCAAGTTTGGTTGAATTCACAGATGCAGAACCATGGATATGAAAGGCAAACTGTGAAGTTTTATGTGGATTTTTGACTGCATGGATGGTTAATTCAAGGGTCAACTGTCATTAAAACAATGTATTACTAGGGTTATACATTAATTGATGTATCTAATAATACCACAAAAAGGAAAAAATAGAAACATATAGGAAAAATGTTTCTATGTGTCATTGTAATTTCATGAGTATAAATCTAAATCTGAGTCTAAGTTAAGATGTATGTGGCAAACCTTACAGTAATAACTAAAAAAAAAAAGAAATACTAGAAATTTAAAACTTCAAAAATAAATAGTGTAAAAAATTTTAAAATAACACATTAGAAAATATTTACTTAATGCAAAGAAGGTACTAAAGGAGGAATAGAAGCTCAAAGAAAAGAGAGATACATAGAAAGCAAAAAATAAAATGGCAGATATAAGTCCAAATACATCTATAATAGCATTAAATACAAAATAGATTAATTAATCCATCAAAAGGCAGAAATTGTAAGGCTAGACAAATATGCTAGCCTTTTTTACAGCTCTATGTCTGTAAAATTCTTCCTCAAATGTCTTTTCCATCTTGTTCACCTCTCTCACATCATTCAAAACATAGTAATAATACAAAAGTCTAACCTTAGCATCTGTAAGCCCTAGGGAAGAAGTGAAATGGAGGCCTAAATGTCATATTGTTGTTTCTGTTGTTTAGTCTCTAAGTTGTTTGCGACTCTTTTATGACCCCATGGACTGTAGTCCACCAGGCTCCCCTGTCCATGGGATTTCCCAGGCAAGAATACTGGAGTGAGTTGTCACTTCCTTCTCCAGGGTATCTTCCTGACCCAGGGATCATACCCTCATCTCCTGTATTTCAGGTGGATTCTTTACTGCTGAGCTACTGCATTAAATAGTTATTATTATTATTCTTTTTTTGTATTTTTAAAAGATAAACACAACATCTCTTAACATCACTTTGCTTGTTCCAATTGCTAATCAAGTCACTTACATGCCACAGCTGTGCCCAAAACTTTCGGTTGTCATGCCTCACTTCCAACTCACAATCAAGAACTCCTCCTTTTATTTCCACTCTTATACTTTCTTCATGATTTTTCTCTCTCCTCATTGACCTTCTCCCTTTTTTGGTACTCTCTTTAAAGAGTACTGACATGATCACAACAAAGTCTAAGAGATGTTGAGGGTTGGGGGTGGGGTGAATCTGAGCAAGCACTCCAGAAATATCCTTGGGATGGAGATCGAAGATGCAATAACTTGGTTATTAAAACTGATTTAGCAATCATCTTTGGCCCTCATTTCCTCTGATTTTCAATATCCAGTGAGGTACAACATCTTGATGATTTGGCATTCTAATCATGTGTTAGAGAGTCTCAGGAATAAATACTGTCATATAAAATCCTAGTTAACTTTAGCAAGAGCAATTTCAGTTGAGTGGTATAAGTGGACGACATAATGCAAAGAATTGTGTAATGCATGGAAGGGTGAGCAAGTAGAGAAGAGTAGGTGAATGTAGACAACATTTTTGAAAAGTTGTGTGTGCAGTAGAGAACAAATAGAAGTATAAATGAATGAATGGATGGATGGATTGTGTTGTACCTTCTTACAGTTATAGAATAGTTTACTTCCATGGGCACTGATCTTACAATTACGATAAGCTTATCTAATTCTTACTGAGGATGTATGTACTAAAATTCTGGATTTCCAGGAAAGATATCCTCAGTCCAAGTTGTGAACTTATTCTTTAAGCCTCCAAGTTTGGTATCACACTTTTGCAGAACAGACTAACCACATGATAAGAGCTTATAAGGAGGTTAAAGTATCAGGTGTGTATTTTAAGTAATGATCACCTTTATGATCTTTTTCAATTCTGAGAATCTATTATTTTATGGCTTAAACAGTCATTCAGGCATAGAATCGATTTTGTTCCCTAAATTTATTGTTGTGCTAATCACATTCTCAAACCGTAAAGTGGTAATACTGTTGCCTGATTTATAGACTCTCTAGTTTTATTGCACCTGATTGAGTATATTATATTTTATAAAGTGCAACTTCAGAGTTCTAGGTTAAAAACTTTAGATTTGAATACCTGAAAGAAAATTCCAGGCTGCCTAAAAGTATTTAATTGTTCCTTGTTCCTAGTTTTTAAAAAGCTTATATTGTATTAAGTTCAGTGGTAGATAAGACATAATACATGAAATATTTGTCAGTAATTTTAAAACTTGAAAAGATAACATCCTCACTCCCCAATTAAACTTATATCCTAATATGTTTAGAAGGCAAAAGAGGAAGTGTTCTAGTTAAGTCAGGGAAAATGGGCCTAGAGCCCTGCTCACTTAACTTTATCATTTAGACTTTCCTCTTAAACACAAAACCACACTACACACACACAAACACATGCATATTTATACATACATACCCATTAGGGCTCTGCAGAGCAGCATTTGAAAGTGACCAATTGGCTCAGCAGTAAAAAGAGCCCACTTGCCAATGCAGGAGACACGGGGTTAGGATGATCCCCTGCAGAAGGAAATGGCAACCCACTCCAGTATTCTTGCCTGGAAAATCCCATGGACAGAGCAGCATGGCAGGCTACAGTCCATGGGATCACAAAGAATTGGACATTACCGAGCAACTGAGCACGCATATATACAATGCAAAATAATTTGTGATGAAATTCCAAAATGATGGTATCATTCAGCAATGAAGGAGATTAATATCCACTAGGAACATTTTATGAAGTGTGTATAAATTATCTATTGCTGTGCAACAAATTACTCCAAGACTTAGGCTTAAAACAACCCTTATTATCTTACAGTTTCTGTGGGTCAGGAATTTAAGCATAATTTAGTTGGGTCCTTCAGTTCAAGTCGAAGTCACTTACAAAGTTCCCAGGCAGGCATAGGCTATGACCACAGTTGTCTCAAGGTTCTCTCTTGTTGCAGGATCTGCTTACAAATTCTCTCTGTGGTTTTTGGTAGAATTCAGTTCATTACAGGCTCTTTGACTCAGGAGGTTAGTCCTTTTCTGGCTGTGGGCTGGAAGTCACAGTCTCAATTAAAATAAAAAGATCTATATACATTTATACTCAGTATTATTTAAGTTGTCAAACTTGAGAAATCTTCTGCTAGTTATATGAAATCAGATGTTTCATGTTCTTTACAATTTTTTAGAACTTTTCTTAATCTTATTTTTCCCCCAGAAGCTTGATGAACATTAACATTTATTTTTTAAATGCTACATTGCCTATATCTAAGTTTTATGGAGTATGTTAAGTGCGTGTGTTGGGGAGGAGGAACAGGGAGTAAACAAGATATACTGAAGCCTCCAGACACAACATCTTGCTGTGCTTCAGAAGAATATATTTCTGTGTCTGAGGGGTAGTTGCACGTTGCCTTCACTCCTGCCACAACTTTGAACCCCACAATCATAGACTGAAGAAGAGCCACACCTCCTGTCCAAGGTACCTGTCACTTCAGAATGAATTATCCAAAAGAGCAAAACCAGAGAGCAAGTTGCTAAGCGTTGCATCTTGATACGGCATTTAGATAATGTGGAATGAACATCTGTGGCTAATAGGATAACCGATGTTAAATGAGAATCATTGAAAAAAAAAAGGCACGTTTTGAAAAGTGAGCTTTTTCCTGCATACATCTTACTGAACTCCACCCAAAGGAATTCTACATGCAAGATGATGCAATTCTTCCAGAAGCACTTCAGTAATCATGCTTCATTTTCTCAAGGAGAGACAGGGAGCAGCAACGAGAGGAACCTGTTTTTTCCTAAAATTAAGGAAAGAAAATCCTGGGTATATGAAGATTTTGCTGCCTATCTAATAATACACTAGAAACATCTGAAATCACAAAGCTGGAAAGCAGCGCTAGGCTTTAAAAGAGTTCTGTCGAAAAAGGAAGGACTTTTTCTAAAAACAGAAAAACTGAAGATGGCTCCCTGGACTGCCTCAGCTTCCCAAGAGCTCTCAGAATGTTGTAGGGGACCAGTCTTTAACTTGACCAACTCTCTTCCACTCCTACTTTTGTCTGTTTACATCATGTGCAGGGCAATCTGCTTTACGTTTTACACCAAGTCCACTAGTTTAAATGCTGTATGTGCATTATTTTCTGTGCTCAGTCACTCAGCCGTGTCTGACTCTTTGCCGCCCCGTGGACTGTAGCCCGCCAGGCTCTCCGGTCCATAGAATTTCCCAAGCAAGAATACTGGCGTGGGTTACCATTTCCTACTGCAAGGGATTCATGCAAATACACCCTTACAGAAGCACTCGGAAGAATGTTTATCCACATATCTGAAGTAAGGTGGCTCAGCCAACTTGACATATAAAATGAACCATCTCTGGTACTCAGGGGTTTTTTTCCCTGTAATCCTAGTGACAGTGGATAAGTCACTCCCTCATTCTTTCCAGTCTTCAGTCTTCCTTTTGTAAAGTGAGGAGAGATGATTTCTAAGTTCCCTCTATTCCAATCTCAGTACATCCCTTTCCCCAGTGTAATGTCTTTCTCATTTTTCTAGCCTACTTCTGCACAAATATACTTTTATAGATATGTAAGTATACAAGCAGAAGCAATAATGATCAACTGATCCAATTATAAGAGACTGTCACAGCAAAAATTGCTTATTTTTTCCCTACAAGAAGATAGTATTTCCACACATTGTTAGAAGAATGAACTGAGTTGCTTTTTTTACTCCACCGCATATAGGTGTGAGCTCTGTCATCCTCATTTTCTCATCTAGTTTACCTTGAGGCTAAACGTACGCATGATAAGAAAACTGGCTATTATTTTCAGTGTAGACTGTGCCCAAAGGACAAAGGTAACTGGCTTCTGGGGGATTTAATGACCTTATTTGCATTAGAAATGTGTTCTCTAATCAACTGAACCAGCTAAGCTAATGATCTGAGGATTTTGTGTACATAGCTAACACACTAGGATTCACGAGAAAATGTCTTGTTAGCTAAAATCCCAAACTCAAATGGCAAAGCGATCTTAAGCAGACTGTATCGAGGGCTCTAATTTAAAGTATGATTAATACGTTCAAAGTTACTGGAAATGCTTGTCTTGCCTGAATTGAGAGTAGAAAAGTAGAGTGTTAAAAAGTATAAGTTTATTAAAACTTTACCTTTATGATGCAGAGTTCTACCTTTCTAGTGTGTGCAAGTAAGTTTTCACTGTCACGGAAATGTTCATAATCCGAATTTTAGAAGACACTATGAAGCTAACAGGTGTAAGACATTGTCGGTTATAGAACTGATCAAGTTAAACACTCAAATATACATATATCTAAATTTTGATTTGTTTCCCTGGAAAATTATGTTTATAAGATAACAAAATATTGTCTTTAAATCCAATCTAATGAGCATTTTTCAGTTTTTTCCTCCATTAACAACAAAAAAGTGCATCCATTGACTGCAGCACTATTGACTGTTCTCTTCAGTGTATCACTGCTGTCTTGAAGGTCGACCTTCACACTAGCATCCAGTGACACCCTCATTTCTGTGACTGCATTTGTACCTCTCTCTGTCCTTGTTTCTTCTTTCCTGAGTGAACAGTAGGAGGTTTCTTTTCCCCTAGGTTAGACGGCCTCTGCATTCCCTCCCTTTGAAACCTCATGTCTTACTTGGATTTGGTTATACAGAAATGATTCCTTTATCTAGACCTAGCATCTCGATGAGTTATACTCTCCGATGAGCTACACTCTCTTATGAACCATAAATTTTGCACATATATGACTTGGTCTGAGCCACAAGGGAAGCATGCTTACACCTTTGGCTGTAGTTGGAAAAGTCATATTGACAATACGTAATAAGATTCCAATAAAAGAAAATCTAAACTTACAACAAATCGTTGATTAATATTTCTTGTATTTCAAAAATCTGCTACAGGATTCTTTGTGGAATTTCTATGGCAGTTTAAGTTTTCATTTCTATTATTTCATAAATAAACTGTTTGCATGTTAATTAGGAAGTTACTTATCACCAGCTTTCTATATAGAATCATATACATAAGGTTCTAGGAATTTATAAAAATTAAAGATAAATAATAATGATGTAAAAATAGCAAAAATTTGCTAATTAAGAAGTACTATCCTACATCACAGTAACACAACTTCCTCTGTGCAGTGCACAAAATGAGCATAATAAACAAAGCAAAGTTTTTTTTTTTAATGTAAGAAAGTAGCTCATGTCTTGAAGTTATTATTGGGAATTGATAGAAAGGATTTATGGTAAAGACTGGGCTTCCCTGGTGTCTCATTGGTAGAGAATACACCTGCCAATCCAGGAGATGTGGATTAGATCCCTGGGTTGGGAAGATCCCTTGGAGAAGGAAATGGTAACCACTCCAGTATTCTTGGCTGGGAAATCCCATGGACTGAGGAGCTTGGTGGGCTACAGTCTATGGGATCAAAAAAGAGTTGGACTAGTATAGCCACTATGGAGAACAGTGTGGAGATTCCTTAAAAAACTGGAAATAGAACTGCCATACGACCCAGCAATACCACTGCTAAGCATACACACCAAGGAAACCAGAATTGAAAGCTAGACACGTGCACCCCAATGTTCACTGCAGCGCTGTTTAAAATAGCTAGGACATGGAAGCAACCTAGATGTCCATTGGCAGATGAATGGATAAGAAAGCTGTGGTAGATATACACAATGGAATATTACTCAGCTATTAAAAAGAACACATTTGAATCAGTTCTAATGAGGTGGATGAAACTGGACCCTATTATACAGCGTGAAGTAAGTCAGAAAGAAAAACATCAATATATTACATTAATGCATATATATGGAATTTAGAAAGATGGTAATGATGACCCTATATGTGAGACAGCAAAAGAGACACAGATATTTAATGGGCTGCATTTAATGGGCTGTGTGACCTAGTTGGCAACTAGGAAGTCAGGGAAGGCATATTTTGAGGATGGCTTTGAAAGGAAAGAAGAAATTAACTAAGCAAACAACCAAAAAGCCGGCATATTGCAGACAACTTACTGTAGAAAGATACATGCAAATATGATTTTTGTGTGGAACAGAGATTGGAGCATCATTAAAAAGTGAAATTCTGAAAATACTTTTAAACAATTCCAGCTAAGAAAAACAACAACAAAACAAGAGAGACATTTAAAGAAACCAAAGAATAGGAAGTATTTGTACATGAGTCCCTTCATTTATTTGGAATTTGTTTTTACAGACTGTAAGACAGTAGTATGCAGTTTACGGAGAGGATATTTTCCACATATTAAGTAAGTGATATCAAATTTTAGAAGGCTACCTAAAAATTATGAAAGAAGTGACAGAGAATAAAAAAACTCTTACTATTCAAGGATCAATTTAAATGTCCTGCAATTTGGGGCACCTTCCTGATCTCCTTAAATAATTCAATTGGGATATCAAATTGAGCTTAATACAGAACAGTCATTCCCTACCAGTTAGAAATAGACCCTGATGGAGTAATTGCATAGACCCCTTGAACTCTAAAGCATGTATACTATACACTGTCTTCATAGATGTGTCTCTGAATCATTTTTCACATGTACATATGTGGATGCCATGCTTAATGATATACAAGGAGTTTTAGAAGCACTATTTCTCCCTAACAACTATACCACCCACTTCTGAGTTATATCACAGACTTGTAGGTCATTCTTCTCTTATACCTCATTCCAGTTTCACTGGCATGCTTTCCAATTTTCTTTTAACATCCAGACCTATTGGTTGCTTGACCTAATTTTCCCCAGCCATTGTGTCCTTCATTCAATGTAGCTATTCATTTTTTATCTTTTTGTTGTTGTTCAGTCACTCAGTGGTGTCCAACTTTCTGCAACACCGTGGACTGCAGCATGCCAGGCTTCCCTGTTCTTCACCATCTGCCAGAGATTGCTCAAACTCATGTCCATTGAGTAGGTGATGCCAGCCAACCATCTTGTCCTCTGTCATCCCGTTCTTCTTCTGCCTTCAATCTTTCCCAGCATCAGGGCCCTTTCTAATGAGTCAGCTCTTTGCATTAGGTGGCTAAAGTATTGGAGCTTCAGCTTCAGTCCTTTCAATGAATATTAAGAATTGATTTCCTTTAGGATTGACTGATTTGATCTCCTTGCAGTCCAAGGGACTAACCAAATCTCATTAATTTCAACCTCTCAGATCCTTCCATGTGAAAAAGATCTCCATATTCTCTCTTGGAATATTTCTAAGAATTAAGAAATATATCATTAAATTTAAATAGTGATTTGTGACTTACAAAACATCCTCTCCTGCATTCCTTTTTGGTCATCCACTAGACATTGCATCTAGTCCCTTTTGCAATCCTGATAATTGATGAAGTTAAGGTTTTAGTTCATTTCCCTGGAATATAGTGACAGCAGATGAGCTATAAATCACAAGAACCTTAGTCATACATCAATATTTAAGAAAAATTTCTCTGTGTTCTATTTGGCCACAAAAACCAACTTTTTGCAAGAAAATCATGCAAAAACTAGACTTCTGCCTATTTAAGCATTGACGTGAACCAAAGGAAATAAAGGAGAGAAGAGGGGTTTCAAAAGATGAGAACACTGTTGATATTTTGTTGCCAAACTTCTTACACTGTTTTGTAAGCTTTAAGACATCCCTAGGAGTGCTCAACTTCTGTTCTTCACCCTCACCGGCTTAGAGCCAGAAAACGTTTAATTCACAGAGTCAAGCATTTAATAGAATCTCCATAAGTGTTGATTAGTTGGCTGTTATTTTTCAGGATCCAACTATTTCAATAGTGAGTGTCAGAATAGGACACTATTTACATAAATTAGTTCCTACATAGGAATAAATTTTAACTTCTAATGGCAGAGAGATGTCTTGAAACTGTCAAGAAAATATTGAAGTAAGTGTGCATGTGTGTGTTTTCTTTCTAAGGCACAGATTTATTTTTTTTTAAATGCCATTCTGCTAGCAATCCCTTTATTCACTCACTGATTCACTCATTTGTTCATGTACCACATATTTACTGGAACCTCACTTTTTGCCAGGCAGTGGGCTAAATTCTTAGGATATAAAGATGGAGAGAGAACTTTTCTAGGCTTTCAGTCTAGCATAGGTAGGAGGCAGACAATTCAAACATAAATGGCAGCATGGAGCTCTTACTTTATTATATTAGAGGCATTAGAAGAGAAAAATCAGGAAAAATAACTAGCCTAGTATAAAGAAATCCAAAGAGAAACTTTATCAAGAAAAGATATAACCTGAGATCCAAAGGAGGAGCATCTGATAGCAATGGCCCTAGGAGGCTGATTAATATCTAGGCAGCATGTTTTCAGAATTTATATAATGTAGACTTTGAGTCAAAGTCTATTAACTAATTTTTTTAAAATGAGAACACAAGCTCAGGTGCTTTGCTTTTCTGCTCTGCTGAGGAACTTGCAGTTTCTTATCCCAAGAGACTGGTAATTTTGCCATACACTCTGGCTTCCAAAAAACCATGGAGTCTGGTTTTAGAACAGCGCAGAACATATGACTCGAGTCACACAAGAAACAGCAGCTCAGATGTATTGAGTACAACCCATACGCAAGTGACTATGCAACCTGTAGAATAATTTCTACTTCAAGAATAATTCCACCTCTCAATCAGTTCCATCATGGGAAGAATAAGTTTCATGGGATACTCTGTACCTTCTCCTAAGACAGAGGATTTTCCATCATGCTAACTTGCTTCCAAGTTTATATCTCTAATACATATATATATATATATATATATATATATATATATATATATATATACACACACATACATACTAATATACATATTTGCTCACTCACAACTGAAACTCTCCTCTGGGTTATCTTTAACCTCCTTCACCTCCCCAACCCAGAAGGGATCACAAATTGTTCATTCTTTCTGATGGCTCATTTCCATCCTCCCTGGAGGCACTCTGGTGCACAACCTTGTTAACTCACCCCTGAACTACTGTTGCAGTTTCCAGACTGAGGGATAATGTAAGAGCAATATTTAAATATCTGAATAACTGCGGTGTAGGAGTTGCAGACCTTGTTGCTTCAGAAGGCAGTGAGGGGACTGGTAGTGCAAGCTACTCAGTAGAGCCCTGGTTCAAAATCTGGTAGCTGCATGAAAGAGTGAGTCCCTATTTCCTCCTTCCAAGCAGAACCCTGATGATTTTGTCAGCAAAACAGTAGAAGAGATTTCTGCATTGGAAATGCAGTTGGATTTGAATATGAAGTTCTACGATTATTTGATTAAAGAGTTAAAGACATGCTTATTGCTACCATTTATCAAATTTCTCAACAGATTGGTAGGAAATTCAAGGTAGAATTAAATATATAACAGAGAAATATGTAAACATGTTCAATGATATTTTAGGATAAAATTTGACTCTAAACATCTTATTAGGTACTATCTTTAGGACAATTAAAATTAAGCACATATGTTCATCTATCTGCTTTATAATATTCTGGCAATGATATGTTTATTTCGATTTTGATTTAGTTAATCCCCATGTTCCCATTTTACAGAGGAAAGCAGAACAATGCCATAGGAATGATGACACTTACTCTGTGACATTTTGTAGATATGTTTTTGTTGAGACTTCATGAAAGTCAGTAGAAGCCTTAAATATCAAAATTATCTAAGAATTCTTACATTACACTGAATCGTTATGCAATTGTAGATGTCAGGTGAGATATTATAGGCAGGGATGCCAAAGTGGATGAAGAAGGGGGTTGCAGTTGGTAATTTAATGTTACTCGGCATAGAGGTTGTATAAAAGGAACACAAATGAACACAACAGAGTTTTGGACTCCCTCTTTACCAAAGAATAACTCTTATCACCTTTTAGAGTTTTAAATCATTTAAATTATATAAATGCAGTTCATACATCCTTGTTGTGGGTGAACTTCATGTTCCACTTCTCTTATTTGACTAAAATATAGTTATCAAATGCCTCCAATATACCAGGGTATTCCAAATAAATATGGAATGTGTTAATTTTTTATGTGAATTCCTCCAAAAATCTCTGGGCTCTTTTCTTGCCTCCAGGAAATGCTCCTTCCAGTCCACCCCGCACACCACTACCAGAGTTGTTATTTCAAAACATAAGTCAGATGGCATCACCTCCCTAGCTAAACCTTTTTATGGATCCCATTGGCAACTGAATGAAACCTAAGCACCTTTTCCATCATCTGCTTGCATTTCTAGGCTTGTGTCCTAACACCCTTCTGTGTTTTATTCCAGCCATCATGAACTACTTCTTAGAGACTTTAGCACAATTCTTCTTCCATGTCTTCACACATTCTACGTCATTGATCTTGAAAGCACTTCCCTCCTTTCTCTTTTTTGCTCTAGGCTGCAGAATACGTGGCAAAGACAATTCCCACTGATTTTATTTTTATTTCTCTTGAAAGTATTTTCTTAAGAATTAAATGATTTGCTCTGTAATGTCTTGGTTCTGATAACCAAGTTTGTGTTCATGCTACCAATACCCTTCACTATTTATAGATACTCTGAGGAAAGTGGAGGAGGTAAGAAGAGATGATCGATGGGTTTAAGAAGTAGAAGGATGTGGAAGGGAGTCTTTATGAAGAAGATTCAATCAAGGAGGCTGACAGAACAGCAGGGAGGCCCTAAAGGAGGCTTCCAGTTTTCATTGCCAGTATTGACTGACTGCGCCACTCAAGAGGTTAGACAGATCACTCTTCTCCAGGTTGAGACCTTGTGTGCCTTTCTACCTCTTTTAATCTTCTTTAGTATCTTTCTACCACAGGGAGTCATGAATAATTGTCATCTAGCATTATGCTTAGTGTCTCATACTTCTGTCTTCCCCACCAGTCTGGTGTTTCCTGAGGATAACTGACTTAGAGTAGGCTCTTGACGTGCTTCATAGAATGAACAGTGGGCTTTGCTTCCACAGAAACTTATGAAAGAAAATAGTATGGCTTCTTTTGTGGCAGATGTTGTGATAGAGTTGGGCTATGAAGGAGAACAAGACAGATAAGATCTTTTCTCTTACAGAGTTTAGAGTCAAGTACATGTTTGTTGGAGGTCAGACAGACAATTTTAATAATGGAGGACCATGGTAGTGGTTTAGTTGCTAGGTATGTCCAGCTCTTGCGACCCCATGGACTATAGCCCACGAGGCTTCTCCTCTGTCCATGGGATTTCTCAGACAAGAATACCGGAGTGCGTGCCATTTCCTTCTCCAGGGGATCTTCTCAACCCAGGGATCGAACCCATATCTCCTGCATTCCATAGACACATATTATTGTAATTGAAAATATAATATGATGATGGCAATAATAACATTACATACAAATGCTATGCATATGGGCTTCCCAGGTGGCACTAGTGGTAAAGAACCTACCTGCCAATGCAGGTGACGTAAGAGACATGGTTTCAATTCCTGGGTCAAGATCCCATGGAGTAGGGCATAGCAACCCATTCCACTGTTCTTGCCTGGAGAATCCCATGGACAAAGGAGCATGGCAGGCTACAGTCCATAGGTTTGCAAAGAGTTCAAACTCAGCACATGCATGTGGTTAACTGTCCTTAAGGAATAACTAGGTGGATAAAAAGAGATAAAGACAATGTAATTTATGGGAAAACATTAAATGACATAGAGATGCAAGTGTACCAATACACATGTCTTCAGACCATGATTCAAATTCACTGTGGCTACAGATGGTGACTACAGCCATGAAATTAAAAGATGCTTACTCCTTTGAAGGAAAGTTATGACCAACCTAGATAGCATATTAAAAAGCAGAGACATTACTTTGCCACCAAAGGTCCATCTAGTCAAGGCTATGGTTTTTCCAGTGGTCATGTATGGATGTGAGAGTTGGACTACAAAGAAAGCTGAGTGCAGAACAATTGATGCTTTTGAACTGTGGTGTTGGAGAAGACTCTTGAGAGTCCCTTGGACTGCAAGGAGATCCAACCAGTCCATCCTAAAGGAGATCAGTTCTGGGTGTTCATTGGAAGGACTGATGTTGAAGCTGAAACTCCAATACTTTGTCCATCTGATGCAAAGAGCTGACTCATTGGAAAAGACCCTGATGCCGGGAAAGATTGAGGGCAGGAGGAGAAGGGGATGACAGAGGATGAGATGGCTGGATGGCATCATTGACTCAATGGACATGGGTTTGGGTGGACTCAGGAAGTTGGTGATGGACAGGGAGGCCTGGCGTGCTGCGGTTCATGGGGTTGCCAAGAGTCGGACACGACTGACTGAACTAACAGTGAGGTTGGCATAGGAGGTATGGTATTTATTTAATGATGTTTCTGATACAGTATCATGGTGTTAGGGCAAGATAACCCCAGATAGGTTAGACTTTGGAAACTTGATGAAGCTCTGCAAGACTGTAAACTCCGTGACAGCAGGGACTGTGCATTGACTTTGATGCCTTAATGTCTCACAGCATGCTTAAACAACCTGTACTTGACTTATGTTTCTGTTCTCTCTTATCCGGCCTGTAAAGGCTTCCCCTGTAGCTCAGCTGGTAAAGAATCTGCCTGCAGTGCTGGAGACCTGGGTTCCATCCCTGGGTCAGGAAGATCCCTTGGAGATGGAAATGGCAACCAGCTCCAGTACCCTCGCCTGCAAAATCTCATGGACAGAGGAGCCTGCTGGGCTGCAGTCCATGGGGTCGAAAAAAGTCAGGAACGACTGAGTGACTTACACTTACTTATACTTACCTGGCCTGTGAGGGCCCTGCTGTGATGAGCAAGGACATTCCACAGGTACTGTTCTGTAATTAACCATGTCCTGTGTGTTTAAGAGCACTCTTAATGTGTATTTACTATCGGGAGATTTGGAGGAAGAATGGGAGTTTTGTCTTTTACCTTCATCTGGCATTGATTACTCTGGGCCTTATGAGTAAAATGTGTCCGGGATTTATTCTCAAATATTAAAGATGCTTGTTTTCTGGAAAGTTGTATGTTGGATAATGCCAAAAGTTCAGTGCTAGAGAGACTGTTTTTCCTACAACATATATAAAATTCAAACAACAGACTTTTTTTGTATGACAGAGAAGATTGCCTTATTTAACTAAAGAAACTTGATCTGTTCAAGAATTTGAAAGTGTTTCTATTTTATTATCTTTGATTTAGCAATATAATGCTTGGCAAGTACTTCCCAGTATAAATACAAGCTTATACTCAAATCAGCTTGAGTCAGTTTGAATACTAGTTTAAGCACTGAGTCACAAATATGTTTTTTGGAATTCCAGCATTTTGCAAACAAGCAGTATGATGTTCTTTTCCCAGATATTCATATTAGTTAAGAGAAAACAGTTGTTAAAAGTATAGTAGAATATCAAGCAATCATGCAAACAAGTTAAATGAAAATACTAGTGAAAAATCATAAAAAACTTGAGTATTTGAGAGAAACTATTATAGTATTGGGGTTCTTGGTTCTCATTTATCTTTTTATCAGCCCTGTTACCAGTATGTACTCTTAGGTCCTCAAGGCTTAAGTAATCTTTGTTTTTCTTATAAAGCATGAGACAATTAATTTATATTTTAAGTTGACATTTGTTCTCTATGGGAACACACTTTTTCATTCAGTCCATACGTTTTGACCCTGGATTGCTATATTCCCCCATATTTAGAGCCAAGGTAAATGAAGACTATCCTGAGGGAAGCCTTATGAAGCTTCTTAAATGTTATGTGCTTACCCCAAAGACAAGGGAGTCGCCTTGGGGTTAAAACAAATTTTCAATACAAATGGGCATGATTGGGACAAGTGATCAGTGTGTTGTTAACATTAAAAGAACATGGCATTGCCCTTCCAAAATGAGTCCCTTTAATTCATTTTTAAAAACAAGGCCCACTTATAATGAGCTTAAAAGAGGTAAGCAAGTTTTTATGCGGGGTTTGCTGCACAGATTTGGGCATAATAAGAAATTCTAATCATAAAAGGGTGAGAGAGCATAATAATCGCAGAAGAAGGAGGACCACCAAGTATCAAACACTCTGGAGGAAATGGAGATTTATCATCTTGGTGGTGAGGCAGGTGAAAGATGGATAGGGTGGTTTACTGTCACTCCAGTGAATTTAGTGAGGAAGTGAAGGACAGCCTTTGGCGGATATTTCGAGAAGGAGCTGGGATTTATGAACTGAAATATATATTATAATAGAATGTATTTCAGGAAGCTTACTCATTCTTCAGTCACAGTTGCAACATTATGGATGAGCCCCAGACAGTATTTTAATGAAATCTTTCAGGTCAATTGAATGTTTATTATCACGAGCAACCTCCACATGGAGAGCATATGTAGATTTTCCAAATCTCAACTCTGGGCATTCCAGGAAGGTGAAGATCTAATTATGCATTGAGGTTTTCTTTCTTCTTAATAGAGATATTTGCTAAATAACAGGTTAACAAAGTTAGATGTGTTTTCTTCTTCCTGAGCTTGTGTACCTCTGTCTATAGTTAATTTTTCACTCTGAAAGTTTAGAGGCAGTATAAGTGCTCTAACAGAAGGAGAGAAAAAAGTCCTGAGGATGAGACTAAGAATAAGGAGCCTCCTGGTTTTGCTGCCATCTTATCCTGGGTATTTCAAAACATCACGTTTGTAAGGTGAGCAAGTTGGATTACCAACAGATGTACATCTAAGATCCTTCTTGTTCCAGGATTCCATGAAATAGGAAGGGAACTATGACTTCATTTCATGTTAAAGCTAGACTGACTACCGAAATCTTCAGTGAAAAAGAAAACCAAATATATAAAATAAAAATAGCAACCTAATACCAAATCATAAATTTATCAAAAATGTTAACACTAAAATATATACAAAATATTAATAACAATATAGTTTTACTGGGTTTTGTTATATTTATGTGTCACTTTTACAAATAGATTCTGAGGCACAAATTACACTGTGTCTCTCCCTATATGAAAAAAAGTTGATTATTCACCCAGGAGGATGCCTACTATCTATCAAAAAAAAAAAAAAAGAGAGAGAGAGAGAGAAAATAGCAAGTGTTGGTGAGGGTGTTGGAGTAATTGGAACCCTGCGTACTGTTGATGGGAATGTAAAATGGTGCAGCTACTGTAGAAAATACTATGGCTATTTTCAAAAGAGGAAACACAGAATTACCAGTGTTGTTGCTGTTGTTCTGTCAGTAAGTCATGTCTTACACTCTTTATGACCACACAGGCTGTAGCTCGCCAGGCCCCTCTGTTCGTGGAATTCTCCAAGCGAAAATACTGGAGTGGATAGACATTCTCTTCTCAAGGGAATCTTCCCCACCCAGGGACTGAACCCGAGTTTCCTTCACTGCAGGCAGATTCTTTACCATCTGAGTCAATGGGGAAGCCCATGACCTAGCATTTCCACATTTGAATATACACTCCTCCCCAAAATGAAGTCTCAGACTAAAATAGGTATTTGTACACCCACATTCATAGAAACATTACTTATAATAACTAGAACATGGACAAAATTCCAGGTCCATTAACAGATGAGCAGGTAAACAAAATGTGTTACATGCATACAATGAAATATTTTTCAGCCTTAAAATGGCTGGAGATTTGACATGGACAAATCTTGAAGACGCTATTCTAAGTGAAATAAGCCAGATGCGAAAGGACAAACATTGTTTGTCCCTTGTATGAGACATCTACGGTAATTAAACTTGTACAGACAGAAAGCAGAATGGTGGTTGCTGGTGCGAGCCAGTGGTGGGGAGTAGTGTTTAATGAGTTCAGAGTTTCAGTTGGGGAAGATGAAAAAAGTCTGGAGGTGATGGGTAACGATGGTTGCAAAACAGTGTGACTGTACCTAAAACCACAAAACTGTACACTTAAAAATGGTTAAAATATGTTTATGTTACATATACTTTGCCACCACTGAAAGTATTTTATTAACAAAAACATAACTAATACAAAAGCTCTGGTTTGTCTTTGGAAACTGAGTCAGTTTAGTTGGCTTCTTGTTCTGATCAGATCTTGGGCTAATTTAAATTTATGTTTCAATTTTTTCACTATAAAGGAAGTTATAGTTCTCAAAAAATAAGAGAACTAGATGCCAAGTAAGCAAATGCTATCTATACCATGCCTCCAAAGGAAGAGGCAGGAAAATGCTAAAAAGGCAAGTCAGAAAGTAAGAGTTCAGTCAACCATAGGCAGAGGTGCCATGGAGTTTTGAGGAGGATCAGGAGGGTAATTGTAAATAATGGGTTTTAATTTTGGCATCTTTCTCCAACCATAAAATGGCCAACTCCCAGACATTTGTTACTTGTGAATCAGTTCCTATCATCATTCCTTTTCCTTTTATTAATCAGTTTCATACATTTTTGCTTCTGCCACTGGATTGTTAGATCCTTAAGAATACAATTGATTCTATAATTATTCCTGATGTCTGTATAATTCATAATAGCTACTTTCCTAAGAAAGAAATGAATGAATGAATGAATGAATGAATGAATGAAGATGAGGTGAGTAATAGAGTGTCGATCCTGTCAGGATTTATACTGCAGGCAAATATTGATTTGCTTATTAACCAAACAATAGGAACATAGCTTAATTGATTGTTTGAACCACCCACCCAATTGAGGAAAACATGTCCAAAAGATTTTGTTATTCTGCTGGCTACACCCACGACTACACTCTGAGGACTGGCACAGATCACCTGTCTGCAGCATGGCTGAGAGGTAAGTCTTGATATCAGACGTACACATGTCAGAGAGGTATCAGAATTCCAAACTAGCTGGAGCAAAGAAACTGCACCAGGTACTTTGTACTTTCAATTAAAAACCCACAAAGACTACTCTGTGAATAAGGGCCAAGCTCTGGAATAAGGGACATCCCTTAAGACTAAGTATAAAATAGATTTACCCTAACAAAGACTAAAATTGAGCTTAATAAAATGAAAATGATCCACCAGCTATTTAACTCTCTTTTTGGACAAAACTCACAACTCACAGAAAGACGATGCAATGGAGATTGCCTACATTCCATATTCCACAATAAGAAGCAAACAATCAAAGATTTTTTGACATATAGGAAAACACACACAAAAATTTTTTTTAATATTTTGTTCATCTGCAAGTGCAGAATAAAGTACAAATTTTGGTGAACTGCAGCCGCCACAAAATAACAAAATGCACTAGTTAGTCTAAGACACTCAGTCCTGTCTGACTCTTTGTGACCCCATGTACTATAACCCACCAGGCTGCTCTGTCCATGGTATTTCTCTGGCAAGAAAACCTGAGTGAGTAGTTATCCATTCCCTTATCCAAGGTATGTTACCGACCCAGGGATCGAACCCAGGTATCCTGCATTGCAGGTATATTCTTTACCATGTTAGCCACCAGGGAACAAAATGCATAGAGGATGATAAGTCAAGATAATAAAAATATTAACAGTTATATATTTAGTGTTTATTAAGTGGTAGACCCTATATTGTTCCTTAGAAGAAAAGTTATGACCAACCTAAACAGCATATTATAAAGGAGAGACATTACTTTGCCAACAAAGGTCCATCTAGTCAAAGCTTTGGTTTTTCCAGTAGTCACGTATGAATGTGAAAGCTGGACTATAAAGAAAGCTGAGTGCAGAAGAATTGATGCTTTTGAACTGTGGTGTTGGAGAAGACTCTTGAGAGTCCCTTGGACTGCAAGGAGATCCAACCAGTTCATCCTAAAGGAAATCAGTCCTGAATATTCATTGGAAGGATTGATGCTGAAGCTGAAACTCCAATACTTTGACCACCTGATGGGAAGAACTGACTCATTTGAAAAGACCTTGATGCTGGGAATAATTGAAGGCAGGAGTAGAAGGGAACAACAGAAAATGAGGTGGTTGGATGTCATCACCGACTCAATGGACGTGAGTCTGAGTAAGCTCCAGGAGTTGGTGATGGACAGGGAGGCCTGGTGTGCTGCAGTCCATGGGGTCACAAAGAATCGGTCATGACTGAGCAACTGAACTGAACTTAACTGAGACTGTATTAAACAGTTCTTATGAATTCTCTTGTACAATCTTCACAATGAATTTGGAGGTATTTATTTTTATTTTACAGATAGAATAGTCCAAAGATATAAGTTTAAATAATTTTACCGAGGCCACACACACATTCATGTGTGCATACACACATATAAGCAGCCAATTAATTTTAAACCCAGAGAAATGAATGTAAATTTCACAGGGTTTTAAGATAACGGTGTTTCCTGCCTGGTGACATAATGAACAGCAGACCAGAGGCACCTGATCCACATCAGGCCACCCAGGACACACGACTTCCTAACTAAGTGTTTTGTGCCAGTTATACAAATGGGCTTCCCTGGTGGCTCAGCTGGTAAGGAATCTGCCTACCATGCAGGAGACCTGGCTTAGATCCCTGAACGCCTACCCACTCTAGTATTCTGACCTGGAGAATTCCATGGACTGTACAGTCTATGGGGTCACAAAGAGTTGGACACGACTGAGTGACTTTGACTTTCATATAGTGACTATTGGTGAGATCCTGAGATCCTTATTAGTGGTCACAGATGATCACAGAGCTTTTTTTGAAGGAATGAACATTTTATTTGTTTTCAGTAGTGAAATAATCTAAGCATTGTCAGGGAGCATCTGCAAGCCTGAGGCTTTTGATGGAGTGTGATGTGAATAGATATCTTTTAAAAATAAAAATGACAGACCTATTCCTGTAAAAGAGAAGCTAAGATAGGTTTTAAGGGAAAGATAAAGTTTAAAAGGGATACTTAAGAATATCTCTCTTCTAATAAAACAAAATTGGTTTAACCATTTTAAATGTATTATTTTAGTTATTAATGCCAAAGAATGAAGTGTGCCTGAGTTCCCAGTTTGACTGATCGTTCAAAAATATCTCTTCTTATAAAGCATGGCCCTATGGCATGTTTTTGTGATCTAAGTCCAGGTTTGTATGTGGATTTTTAGTGTATCAGACATACATTCATGATGATTGGATACTGCTCATTGGATTGGATGACTGGATGTACACTGAATGGTAATTATTAGACAGCCTATTTTATTCTTTGGTTTTATAGTACTATTAGGGCTTCCCAGGTGGCCCTAGTGGTAAAGAACACATCTGCCAATGAAGGAGACCTAAGAGACGTGGGTTCGGTTCCATGTTGGAAAGATGCCCTGGAGGAGGGCATGGCAAGCCACTCCGGTGTTCTTGTCTGGAGAAATCCATGGACAGAGTAGCCTGGCAGGCTACAGTCCATGGGGTTGCAAGAAGCTGGATGTGACTTATCACAAATAGTACCATTAAGACCTAGCCTAAAGCTTCATTTCTCCAAAGGCCACTTAGTTCTACACAAAGGATATACAGTTGCATAGAGCCATTATCTGCACTTTTAACCTTATCTAACTCTTGTCCAAATGTGTCACATTATATTGGGCAAGAGAGTTTCTATCATGGAAACAAAACTAAATAGAATAGAAAGGACCACCATTCCATTCTCAGTAGGCAACTCAAAATACATGTGTTAATTTGTCAGTAATATTTTTACTTTATTTCTGCATTGTTGGATATGACTATCAATTTAATCATTGTATTCTAATTTTAAAGTTGTTTTAATGAAGAATAACGGATATGCAGAAAAAGAATCACTGACTATATATCTCAATAACTTATTTTGAAAGGAACATTCCCATTTAATCACTCTCCAGGTAAGCATGATCTTGATTTCTAAGTCTGTAGTCTGTTTTTTTTTTTCCCCGCCTGTGCTTGGTTGTTATGAATACAAGTATACTCACACTTTTGTTGGTATAAACGAAGGGATGGAAATTGCTGCATCAAAGGGTAGGCTTATGTTTAGTTTTAAAACAAAACACTAAATCATTTTTCAAAGTTCATTGTTTTCTTTTATTGTTTAGTCACTGAGCCATGTCCGACTCTTCGGCGACTCCATGGACTATAGCCCACCAGGCCCCTCTGTCCATGGGATTTCCCAGCCAAGAAAACTGGAGTGGGTTGCCATTCCTTCTCCAGGGGAATTTCCTTGCCCAGGGATTGAACCCGGATCTCCTGTACTGCAGGCAAAAAAAAAAAAAAAAACTTTTTGAGCCACCAGGGAAGCCTTAATGTTCTTTCACACTCCCTCTAACAGTGCACGAGAGTTGCCATTGCCTGCGTCCTCAACCAACCTTCTTTCAAGCTACATGGAGCTGAGTTTCATTGTTGTATGAGTCTGCCAGACATTTTCTTCTCACTGGAGTATCTCATACTTTTACACTTACTAGAGTCACTGGTCTTTGGTTATATAAATCTATACTCTATAATTTGCTTAATTATAATAAGGAAGATGAAGGTGTGACTCTTCTCTAGTTTGTGTCTGTCAGATGCTGAGCTCTGCCTCTTCGCTTTTCATTTCCTCTTTTAGTCTAATCAGGGTCACCGGGGAAAAAAAAAGTCCCAATGATAATTTTTGTAAGTACTTGACTATGCATATTTATATATTAAGTACCTTTTATGTGTTAGGCATTTTATATACTTATCTTATTCTCTCTTCTTTTTCTCATATGAAATATTTATACGAGAGAGAGAGAAAGGGGGTAGAGGACAGGAGGAGACTGGGGTTGGGGGGATGATAAGGAGGTTTAAGTGTTGTAGCCAAGGTCTGACCCATAGATTTAGGAGCTGCAGAGAGCTTAGGTTCACCATTGTTTAATCCCAAAGTCTACTGTTTTGATAGCATCACAAATGCCTTTTTGGCAGCACACTGCTCACATCCACCTGTTATATATAAAAAGTAATCATAAAGCTAATAGATCTTAAACTTCTCCATAACAAATGGCTATTTCTTTCTCTAAGAGTTTTTAACCATAATTTTCAAATTCTTTCAATCAGGAAATCTGTGTGTCTGAACTGTGTGTCTGAACATTAAACACACACATACGTGGATATACCTACAATACATATATATAGATAGATAGATAGAAATAGATATAGATACATATAATTTGGAATGTATTCTTTCCCCTTTCATTACATATATACATTATATATATATAACTTTAGAATGTATTTTCTTCCCCTTCCTTTCTTTTTAGAAAGATTATAATCAAAGTCAATTAGTCATAAATATCTGTTTTAAATTTTTTCTTAGATAAAAGATTTCTATAAGACCCAAGGATTTTTAATATAAAATTAAGATGATTTCAGGAAATCCAAAATATTTTCAATAGTAATATTGGCTTTATTTCTTAAAATATGTTTCTTTCACTGTGGCAGATGTTAACCAGAATTAAATAATTTATGTGACTTGGGATATATGATGTTGCTAAAGTCCAATACCTGAAAATTGTCAACATTAGCCAAGGTAATCTAAAGTCATTTTCAATTTCAAAATAGCAAAAGAGCCAGTTAATATTGCTACTTCCATTTTTAATGCTACTATTATACTTTTACACATCCTCCATTTTCTTATCATTAAAAATCATCTTAGAAACAATCAATTCTAATTCTACTATTGTTTCCTACATTGGAAACCTTAGTATTGCACAAATTTAATATTACACTTGATGATGAAATAGTTGACTATTGATGTGACTTGATGTGTCAACATCAAGATGACAACTTGATGTGAAATGTTTCAGTTTTTTTTTTTTCTTGTTGAGTGTAGGCAAACATAGGGTATTAGAAGTCAAGCAAGATATTCTTAGGGGATCATATCTGTTTAAGGTCCAGGAAGGTAAATATAAGACAAAGAGATGTATCAAAATCAATATCAGAAGAGCACAGAGAGGGACTTCCCTAGTGGTCCAGTGGTTAAGACTCCATGCTGCCAATGCAAGGGGAGCAGGTTCCACCCCAGGTTGGGGAGCTAAGATCCCACAAGCCACATGGACAAAATAAAAAGCTGGTTTTGAGACTCTATGGGAAACATTAAAAAAAATTAATTTAAAAAAAGAAAAGAAGAGAAAAGAAATTCTCAGAGTAGAGTGTGTTCTTGCTGGTCTGGTTCTCTGGTTTGGAGCCAGAATTCTTGGAGGGCTACACTGAGAGGCTTCTTTTCTCTCCTTGCTCCTCCCCTGTGCTCCACCTGGCACATCACGTTGCTCTCAAATTTCTGTGTTCTGGTTCTTTCCCTCAGGTTCCCTTTGCTAGAACTGTTACTATTGTTTGCAATAAACATCCAGAAGAGTTGAGCTGTGCTTCGTCACTTTAAAGGATTTTCAGGTCAATGCTTTTCCTGTGATTTTTAAAAATGCAATTTTAATTTTACTCTGGTGTTTAGTGAACATGTGATAAATATTTTAAAAATTCTATGTCTGAACCTAAGATAGAACCTGGATTATCACCTTAAGGATGACTAAGACATTAATTCAGCTTTCCCATAGAAAGGAAGTTATGTAAAGTTGAAAACATAGACAAGGAAAAATAATTATTTTTTGCCTATTTCATGTTTGCTACTATACATACATACATTACCTTACATAACACTTAAAAAACTTCAAAGTAGTTACCATCACCTCTGTTTTACGGACCAGTAAGTGTGTATTAAAGAAAGCAAGTATCATGTTTTATAGCAAATGGCTAGAGATGAGGATTCAGAGGAGCCTGCTTCTAAAGTCCCTGCCTTCTTCACAAAATGGTCACCTTCCCAGACTTGCAACTAATGTTGATGTCTATTAATATACAGACAAAAATAGAATAAATCTATGCAAGCATTTTTTTCTAATCTGTTTGTCTCCCTGCACAGAAAACATGATGGTTCAATGGATAAGAGCACAATTTTTGTTATTAAGGGAGCATAGATTATAATCTTGACTCTGGTGGTGTTGATTTAGTCGTTCAGTTGTGTCTGACTCTTTGCAACTTCCTGGGCTGTAGCCAACAAGGCTCCTCTGTCCGTGGGATTTCCCAGGCAAGAATACTACAGTAAGTTGCCATTTCCTTCTCTAGGGTATCTTCTTGATCCAGGGATTGAACCCATATCTTATGCATTCCAGGAGGATTCACCTCTGAGCCACCAAGGGAGCTCAATCTTGACTCTAATAACTAATTATTACTTTACCCAAATGGCAACCCACTCCAGTATTCTTTCCTGGAAAATCCCACGGACAGAGGAGCCTGGCAGGATACAGTTTATGGGGCCGAACAGAGTTGGACATGACTGAGCACACACATACCTGTTAAAGAGTTGATTAAGCTAAACCAGACTCTGTGAGGCTCTGTTTTCTCATTCATAAAATAGGAATAATAGCAGCACCTCCACTGTAAGGTTATTTAAGTTATAAATGAGATAGTGAAAATGAAGTGTGTGACATAGCTTATAGTAAGAAGGCAAAAACATTAGCTATAATTATTAGTATATACTGTGAACTTTGAACACATTTGAAAACTGCTTTAAACAACCTGCCTCTTAGTAGGGGGAAAAAGTTAGTCATGATTCACTACTGTGCTGGATCATAGTAGCTGTGCTACTATGTAGAGTAGCAAACATGAAATAGGCAAAAAATAATTATTTTTCCTTGTCTATGTTTTCAACTGTACATAACTTCCTTTCTACAGGAAAGCTGAATTAATGTCTTAGTCATCCTTAAGGTGATAATCCATGTTCTATCTTAAGTTCAGACATAGAATTTTTAAAATATTTATCACATAACTGATGTGCTGACCATCACTAAGGCATTTATCACCACTTAAAAATAAATAATCTTTATTTTGGGAATAAAAGTGTCAGTACAAGTTTGATTGCATTTGCTTATCAGTTGGAGAAGACTTTTGAGAGTCCCTTGGGCTGCAAGGAGATTAAACCAGTCAATCCTAAAGGAAATCAATCCTGAATATTCTTTGGAAGGACTGATGCTGAAGTTCCAATACTTTGGCAACTTGATGGCAAGAGCTGATTCATTAGAAAAGACTCTGATGCTGAGAAAGACTGAAGGCAGGAGGAGAAGGGGATGACAAAGGATGAGATGATTGGATGGCATCACCGACTCAATGGATATGAGTTTGAGCAGGCTCCAGGAGATGATGGACAGGGAAGCTTGGTGTGCTGCAGTCCATGGAGTCACAAAGAGTCGGACATGACTGAGTGACTGAACAACAACAATCAACAATGAACTTTAGACTGAAAAAGAAACTAGAGATTTAAAATATCCGTTTGCTTATATCTATGCTTTAATATTCTCCTGCATCTACTAAGGGTTACAAACCATGAACATCAGTTGTGAACTCATCCTTAATGAAATCTGGGCACTTGCATAAGACTTTGAACTACTTGTAATTGTTTGGTTTGGAGTCTTCTGTGAACAAGTGATGGAGGAGTAACCCTAAAACCTCACAGCTACAGCAACAAATTATTGATAAATAGCTAGATTTGAGAAACAAAGGAACTCATCAAGTTTAGCATTTGATTTCAGCTCAGCAGCGATACAATTTCAAACTGGTGTCATGGACTAAGATTGAGTTCATAGATTGTCGTGACCACCATTCCAGGCACTCAGTGTTGTTTCCAGCCCACTCATGCTAATACAAAAAGGGTAATTTTCTTATCATTAATTTTAGTTCTTTTCTCTCTTTTTCTCTTTGGCCTCCTTTGCATAAGGACCTACAGAACATGTCACCTTCTTAATCTTACCTAGGTCATAAACTAGAAGAGGGAGGGACAGCATATTGTGTTTAGTCAGTAGAAAATAAAGATTTCCAAATTTTTGGCAGGGGAGGGAAGCCTGGTGGATCCAATATGGTTCCACGATAAAAATCTATCATTTTACCATCAAGATTAACCATTTAAGTAAAACATATATGAATGCTTACTCCCCCACCCCCATTATGTGAACACAAGTCTTGTGGACTTTTTTTTGCAGTGTAACAAAGTATTTTGGGTTTTATCAGAGATTGTTACACAATAATATTATGCTTAGTTTACATTTGTCATTTATCCACAGAAGAACCTTGCAATTTATGGAAGCTATTACCATGTGTTACATTGTTCCCATAAGGGATAATACTTTACAAATGAGTGGACCTGTGTTGCAATAAAACTCTATTTATGGGCACTGAAATTTGAATATCTTATCATTTTCACATGTTGTAAAATATTCTTCTTCCAAGCATTTAAAATTGAAAAAATTTCTTAACTCATCTACCATACAAAATCTGGAGGGCTGGGTGTAGCTCCTGGGTTGACTGCAATGTCCTGACTTCTGTACCAGATGATCAAATTGCAAGAACAGACACACTGTGCTCTTAATTTCTAAAAACAAAGTGCATGTCTGTGAATATTTATCTTACTTGTGCTGAAGAATTGATGCTCTCAAATTGTGGTGCTGGAGAAGACTCTTGAGAGTCCCTTGGACTGCAAGGAGATCAAACCAGTCAATCCTAAAGGAAATCAACCCTGAATATTCATTGGAAGAATTGATGCTGAAGCTGAGGCTCCAATACTTTGGCCACCTGATGCAAAGAGCCGACTCACTGGAAAAGACCCTGATGCTGGGAAAGACTGAAGGGGAAAGGAGAAGGGGGCAGCAGAGGAAGAAATGGTTAGGTAGCATCACTCACACAATGGACATGAATTTGAGCAAACTCTGGGAGACAATGAAGGACAGAGGAGCCTAGTGTGCTGCAGTCCATGGGGTCACAAAGAGTCAGACATGACTTAGTGACCGAAAGACAAAATCCTAGTCATTCCTTAGAAAAAGCATTCCCAAACTCTTCTATTAAAACTAACAGTGCAGTATGCTAACACCTGCTTAAAAAAGTAATTCCTTGACAAAATATAGTTAAATCATTTTAGGTTACATACATGTAATCTTATAAGAAGATATCTATAATTATGGTCTATATACTCTCAAATGACCAATGCATAATTTATTTTGATTTACAAGGACAAATTCATATTGTCATTAAGAATATTGAATAATTCATTTATTAGTCTAAATCATCCTATTATGCCCATGTGTCAAATAACTATAATAGCAGATTTGCATAACAAGAGAAAATTAATATGTTGCAGGATTTTTGTATGTTCATTAAAGGAAGTGAAAACCTTCTTTGAGGTGTCAAAGAAGCATACTTTTGAAAATAACCTGGTGACAATGTTTTATAAAGTCAATAATAGTGGCAATAAAGTATGATGAGAATCATAACTTCATTTCTTAATCTTTTTGAGCCTCAGTATCTTCAATAATTAAAAAACAAAAATGCCTTTTCATGGTTTTATGAAAGTTCTTTGTAAAAGGTGACTGGCTAGAAACATATAAAGGATTATTACTTAAATAAGGTAACTATTTCAAAATTCAAAAATTGTGAGTTCAAGCATATATGTTTATATATGTATACATTTAAGTGAAACAAACATAGGAGGTTATCAAGTTTATTAAAAATTGGAAATTATGTATTGCAAATAGGGATTTCTTTGAATATGTGTGTGTTTGAGTATATGACATTGGATAGACATGTATATATTTGCTAAAAGTTTAAATTTATACTTTGAACATATAATTTCAATGAATTTGCCTAAAAATCTTTTAAACCTAGGGCTTCCCTAGTGGCTCAGATAGTAAAGAATTTGCCTGCAATGTGGGAGACCTGGGTTTGATCACTGGGTAAGGAAGATCCCCTGGAGGAGGGCATGGCAACTCACTCCAGTATTCTTGCCTGGAGAATCCCCATGGACAGAGGTGCCTGGTGGGCTACAGTCCATAGGGTCACAACTGAGTGACTAAGCACACTTTTAAACCTAAGTCTTTTCATAAGAAAACATATATATGCTTGTGCTTGGAAATATGACCCAGTTTTTCAAATTAGCATTCATGAAAGTGGTGGCTGAGTCTTAGCAGAACATATTGAAAATGTAGCTCTAATTGTTTACAACCCTTTCTACTCCTATATTTTGTAATATCAGCGTTTAGAAAGCCCCTAAGGATGTATTTCTCTGAATTAAAAGGACCTAAAATCACACAGTTAGGTGACTGCCTTTTCTTTGCTCTGAAGATTTATTGTTACAAAAACAAGTTTATGTTTTGTTGCTGATTAAATTAAAAATTAATGCATGTTCACTTTTTAAAAAGTGGTAACAATGAAAGATAAAAAGAAAACAAAAATTTACACATTATCCCACTCATCCAAATAAAATCACAGTTTCTATTTTGGTGAATTTTGGACCCATTTACATTTAAACTACTGAAATTTAAATTTGCATAACTTTTGCATACTGATGGTTTTAACTTAATATTATGCCCAAGGCTTTTTTCAGCGTTATCATACAGGCTGTTAAAACATCATTGTAGTAGTCAGGGCTTGATCAGGGATAGAATAGGAAGGCATTTATTATCAGGATATGATCTTACGCAACTGAGAAAAATTAAACATCCTAAGTGAAGTTATTCTTTGTCTGGTGCAAGAACTTGAAGACAGTTGGGCAAGCAACTTAGAAAGAAGAACAGCCATGAAGTAAAGGAGGAGCACAGTAAGCTGTGAGGATGGGCTGGCACTGATATGGCTAAACTGGAATGAGCGTGCCAAGTGCAGATATCTCTTTGAAATGATATATTCTATTCCTTTAGTGGGGATTACTAGAAGTGCCATTACTAAAGATCTAAATGTAGGGCATGGCGGCTGTAGTCAATAATACTCTATTGTAGGGACTTCCCTGGTAGTGCAGTGGTTAAGAATCTGCCTTGCAATGCGGGGGACATGGGTTCAATCCTTGGTCTGTGAACTAAGATCCCACATGCTGCAGAGCAACTAAGCCTGCTAGTCATAACTACTGAGTCCAGGAGCTCCAGAGCACATGCAACTAGAGAGTCCGTACACCACAAAGAAAGATCACACATGAAGGAACAAAGATCTCAGGAGCCACAACTGAGAGCCAAAGAAACCAAATAAATAAATCAATTAATAGCAGTCTAATATATACTTGGAATTTGCTGAGAGTTGATTTTAAGTGTTCTCACCACACATGCACACACATACAATCATAACACTGTGAGATAATGGATGTAGTAATTAGACTGATTGTGGTAATCATTTCACAATGTATATGTATATCAAAACATTACATTGTATACCTTAAATACATACAATATTTATTTGTCATGTACCTCAATAAAGGTGGAAAAGTTAAAAAATGTTATCTGAAAGTGAAAGTCGCTCAGTCATGTCCGACTCTTTGTGACCCCATGGACTTTACAGTCTGTGTAATTCTCCAGGCCAGAATACTGGAGTGGGTAGCCTTTCCCTTCTCCAGGGGATCTTCGCAACCCAGGGATCAAACCCAGGTCTCCCACATTGCAGGTGAATTCTTTACCAGCTGAACCACAAGGGAAATCCAAGAGTATTGGAGTGGGTAACCTATTCCTTCTCCAGGGGATCTTCCCGACCCAGGGGGTCTCCTGCATTGCAGGTAGATTAGGTTTTAATTGCAATTTTTCTTTCATTACAAGCAAACAGAGGTGAATCTCAAAGTAAGCTAGAATACTCAAATAGCACTGGTAAAATTTTGATACATCAATTAAAAGCAAATGCATAAAATGATAAATCGCCTCCCTTTCTCACTGGATAATTTTATATGTGGTGGGCTCTAAGGTTTAAGATAAACAACTGGGATTCCAAGTGCTCTTCTGTTTTAGATTGGCTCCTGCAGTTGAACTTCACTGTGTTCTCCATCTCTGACAGTTAGATTCCAAGATCACTTATCTCTGTCAGACCAGCTACCTGGAGCCATAGCTGGGATATGGATCTACCCTAGTGGTGGCAAGGTGAGGGACAGTGGGAAGTATAGATGTGCCTGAAGGTACCCACCTGGAGACATCATAGCTCACTGTTCCTCAAATTTGAGATCGTTGTTTCTTAAGGAACAATTCCCAGTGAATGTGTCGGCCATTAAACTAGAATAAACAACACAGCTTACCCAACTATTGAATAACACAGTGAGATTTTTATTTTTATTCGAGTATAGTTGATTTATTATGTTGGGTTAGTTTCTGCTATATAGTACTCATATATACTATATTATTCTGCTGATTGAAATTAAGTGAAAAGTAACATATGAGAATATGCTCAGATAGTTGATCTTGGACTATAGAGCTTTGAAATATTATCTTTGTCACTTATGTATTCGCCAACACATTTGTGCAAGATGGCGGAATAGAGGATGTGCTTAATTTTATTTAGAAGAGCTTTTCCTCTAGGAGAAGAAGGATTATAATTTAGCAGAATAATTTCATTCTTCCTGTGTGGTTTCACTTGCCCTGAGGGATGACTTCACTTTGGATTCACTTCACTTCATTCTATGGAGCAGCTTTCTGCTGTCTGGTACCTCAGAAGAGTGACACTTGGTTCTCAAAAGCTAGAGACAGATTTGCGGTATATGAAAGACTAGGGAGAAAAGAGTCATGACAGCTGATGATTATTGCTGCTTCAGAGTACAGCACTTTCATCTCCAGATCCGTATCTTATTTCTTTTTTATTCCCAACACATAGAGCGTAGAAAACAATCAATAACTTTTCCAACAAAAGAAAGGGCAATAGAGCCTGGTAGAAAACAGGCATCAGAGAGAAGGCGATGGCAGCCCACTCCAGTACTCTTCCCTGGAAAACCCCATAGATGGAGGAGCCTGGTAGGCTGCAGTCCATGGGGTCGCTAACAGTCGGACAGGACTGAGCAACTTCACCTTCACTTTTCACTTTCATGCATTGGAGAAGGAAATGGCAACCCACTCCAGTGTTCTTGCCTGGAGAATCCCAGGGAGAGCAGAGCCTGGTGGGCTGCCGTCTATGGGGTCACACAGAGTTGGATACGACTGAAGCGACTTAGCAGTAGCAGCAGCAGCAGCAAATAGGCATTACATTGAAAAGAAGCTTACTGCTGGTATTTCTGGGAATATGGATAGTCTGATATTTATTCTTGAATGTTGATGTTTTATATGGGCTGGGAGACAGAAGATAGAGCAAGATGTCACTTACTACATGCTGCATCACCCTGCCTGCCAGGCAAAAGTTGAAAACAGCAGGATACTCTGAAGACTCCTTGTCCTTCATGATGTGTGTATGTGGTACCACAGCTCTTGTTGCCTTTCTCCTCCCCTCGCCCCTACACAGAGCACAGCTACATTCCCTAACTTCCATCAACCTCCTTTACTTATTTAGAGTATTGAGTTACTTATTTAGAGACTTGATTTAGAATTACGGTATAAGAACATTGGTCCAAACCACTTTTCCGTTATCGTTATTTTTTAATAGGTAAAAAGTAGATTTATTTATTTTTAATTCATTAATTTTTGACTATGCTGGGTCTTCATTGTTGTGCGTGGGCTTTACTCTAGTTGCAGTGAGCGGGAACTACTCTCTAGTTGTGGGGCACGGGCTTCTCATTTTGGTGGCTTCTCTTGTTGTGGAACATAGGTTCTAAGGGCGGGTGGGCTTCAGTAGTTGTGGCTCACAGAACCAGTAGCTTTGTGGCATGTGGAATCTTCCTGGATCAGGGATCAAACGCATGTCCCCTGCATTGGCAGGTAGATTCTTAACTGCTAGACCCTCAGAGAAGTCCCCACTTTTCCTTTAAAATGCTGCTCATCTGTATACACTGTAAAATGGAAGAAAGGAGATACCGTGGTCCACTTGTGGTGACAGAAAGAAAATGGGTAATTGCATATGAATCCACACATGTAATGGAACTATTAGGCCCTGGCTCTTTTTCCTGTTAATTCACAGGAGAGCAGGGGAAAATGACAGGGGCTCCCACCTATACATCTGATAAATTAAAACTAATTCAAAGGCTCTTAGTCTCAATTGCAAAACCTATTTCTAAAGGATTGGATGTAGTGCTCTACTTAGATTCTGAATCATTCCAAAAAAAGGTTTAATTTGGATTTCATATATAAGTATAATACAATCAGTTATGTATAATGAGTGGTAAATTAAGAGAAAATTGGCAATATAGTTTGAAAAATAAGGCGTAGGAGTAAGGATAGTCTACATGCAGAAGATAGGGCCTCGTGATAAGATTTTTTTTATGGAGTTGTTATAATTGATCAGTAAATTAGTCTCTTGTCTTCCCAATGGTCAGAAAGTATAGCTTCATAAAATGAATTCCTATGGATTACCAAGGAAATAGACACATTACTGGCTTTGGTCTGAAACTTGTAAGACATTTTCTTATAAAGAAGAGATAGGTTAATGCATTTAACATTTCCATAATAAATGTAGTGAAGAATTTCAAATAACCAGTCCTCAATGATGGTCCAGGTCACAATACTAAAGCATGGTTTAGTGAAGGCAGTTCCATGAGATGCCAAAGAATTTTGGCCCCCAAATACCATTTTCCATATCTAGATTGATCCAAGGATAAATTTAGTCTATAATACAATGGTTAGTATTATATTCCATAAGGGTAGACAAATATCAGTGAAATATTAAAGAGTTCAAACATAAACTTACACTTATACGGACTATTGATTTTCAACAAAAGCGCTAATGAGGAATAAAAGCTTTTTCAACAAATGGATATCCACATGGAAAAAAAAACCTTACCACTACCTCAACACTACATACAAAAATTAATTTGTGATGGTCATATACCTAAACTTACAGCTAAAACAGTAAAGCTTCTAAAAGAAAATCCCAAAAATTATCTTCATAATATAGGAATTGATCTAGGTTTGCTTTTTCAGTCATTTAAAGTAGTTACTGCTAGAGAAGGACTTACTATTGCCGTTTTGATCATTGTTTTCTGTCTGTCTTATAGCTTTCTTGTCCCTCTTCCTTTGTGATTCACTGAATTTTGTGTGTGTGTATTGATAAGCTTTGATTCTATTCTCATTTTATTTTTTGCATCTTCTATAGGTATTTTATTTGCATTTACTATGGGGCTATATAAAACTATATATAGCCATGGGGCTACGTAGCCATAGTGTTAATCGCTCAGTCATGTCTGACTCATTGCGATTCCATCAACTATAGCCTGCCAGGCTCCTCTGTCCATGGAATTCTCCAGGCAAGAACACTGGAGTGGGTTGCCATTCTCTTTTCCAGGGGCTCTTCCTGACCTAGGGATCGAACCCAGGTCTTCCACATTGCAGGCAGATAGTCATGGGGCTATATAAAACATCTTATAGTTATAATAATCTATTTTAAACCTTAAATGAGCACAAAACTCTACATTTTTACTGTTCCCATACGAACTTATTGATGTCACACATTATATCTTTTGTCTTGTGTATCCATTAACATATTGTTATTGCTATATTTTTTAAAGACTCAATGTTTCTAAAGCAGTTTTAGGTTCACAGCAAAACTGAGGAGGCACTGAGAGTTCCCAGGTACTCCCATCTCCCACACATGCATTGCTTCCCTCACTATCAACACCCCCTACAAGAGTGGTGCACCTGTTACCATAACTGATGAACATGCATTGACACATCATAATCACCAAAGTCCATGGTTTCCATTAGGGTTCATTCTGGGTTTTGTGCATTCTGTGAGTTTGCAAAAATATATAATGATATGTATCCATCATTATAGTATCACATTGATATTTTCACTGCCTTAAACATTCTCTGTGCTCCACCTATTCATGCCTTCATCTATTCCCTGCACCTCCCAATTCCTGGAAGCCACTGATCTTTTCACTGTCTTTATAGTTTTACCTTTTAGAGAATGTCATAGAATTGGAATCATTACAGAGACACAAGAGACATGAGCTTGATCCCTATGTCTGGAAGATGCCCTGGAATAGGAAATGGCAACCCACTCCAGTATTCTTGCCTGGAAGATTGCATGGACAATGGAGCCTCGTGGGCTACAGTCCACGGGGTCACAGAGTCGGACATGACTGAGCATGCGCACACACACATTCTTTTCTTCTCTTAGCATTATATGTTTTTCAGCTTCCTCTATGTCTTTTCAAGGCTTGATAGCTCATTTCTCTTTAGTAGTGAATAATATTCCTTTCTAAATGTACTGTAATATATTTATCCATTCACCTACTGACAGACATCTTGGTTGCTTCCAAGTTTTGTCAATTATGATAAAAGCTGCTATAAACCTCCTTGTCCAAGTTTTTGTGTAGACATAAATTTTCATTTCCTTTGGATAAATACAAATGAGCATGAATTCTGGATCATATGGTAAGAATATGTTTAGTTTATTAGAAACCACCAAACTCTCTTCAAAGCGGCATTACCATTTTATGTTCTCAGCAGCAATTAATGAGAGTTTCTATTGTTTTGCATCCTCATCAGCATTTGGTGCTTCAGTTCTAAATTTTGGCCATTATAGTAGGTGTGTAGTGATATCTCATTGCTGTTTTAATTTTCATTCCCTGAGATGCCAGGGGGTTCTCAAACCTTTTATGTGGATACATTATCTCCACTGTTGTTGCCGTTTTTTTTAGTCGCTAAGTTGTGTCCAACTCTGCAGCACTTGGACTACAGCCCACCAGGTTTCTCTGTCCATGGGATTTTCCAGGCAAGAATACTGGAGTGGGTAAGCATTCTCTTCTCCAGGGGATTTTCCTGATTGAACCCAGGTCTCTGTCTCCTGCATTGCAGGAGGTTTATTTACATTTGAGCCACCAGGGAAGCCCATTATTTCTACTACTCGCATTCAAATTCAAAATTAGAGGTGCTGCTGGTTTCCCTTTTCAGAAGATTTTAACTCTTGTTCCCTCTGGTGTCTATCTGCATTAATGTAGGTTCTCTGGAACTACCAAGCCATCTACCTCTCTTTTATTTTCAGTGTCCCCAGGCTTCCAGAATATGCTGGGTACCTTCAGTGGTCTGAGTTGAGTGAGACAGAAAGCAGTCCCTCAGAGTGCCCCCTGAAAAGTCTGAACATTGGTTGTAGAGTCAAGTCCTCTCTCTCTCCTCAGGGAGAAGCTGGGAGCTGGAAGTTTTCTCCTGGTGGTGTGGTCCTGAGCTGGGGGATGAGACTAATGTGAATGAATGCCATGAATTTTCCTATTGATTTTGATAAGGCTGGTGTCAAGGTCCCTGGGGTGCAGGAACCTCTAAACTGGCTTTTGGATTTCTCACAAAGAGCATCAGTCCATGCATCATTGTTGAGTCCATGTCCCTCTGAGAGGAAGGATGATCCTCCTCTATCAGAAGTATTGAGTGCTCCTTGGGCACCCAGCACTGTAGCCCTGTGAAGAGTGGGCTGGCTTTCTGGCTGTTGTTATCACTGTGAAAAATTAGCAGATTCAGCTTCATCACTGCATACTTATTTTACCCAGATCCTTACTTACGTCTGTGAATGAGAGTAGAGAAACTGGAAAAGCAAAAGTATGGATTAACCATTATGGCTTATTCTCAAAGTGGACTGATAGGTTTTGGAAATGAGAACCAATATATCTCCTTTGGGAAATCAATTCCTATTTTTCATACTCACTAGATGTGATTAGTACCTAATGAGGCCAAAGTAAATAGCTTTTCTTTATACTTTCTTTAGTTTCCTTTTTAATGTGCCTTTAGAGGTCACGGAACTTTTTTTTTTTTTAAGAAAGCAAACATCTATATAGGCTAATTTAAAGGGATAATATGTACTCTAAACTCTAGCCTTTAAAAAGTAAAACTTGTTAGTAAGTGCCTGCTTCTCTCTCTTCAGTTGCTAGACCTACTAAAAATTCAATCAGTAAATGATTTTGTGACTAGCAGAAATTGGGGAAATAACATTTCTAGTGAGACCTTGAAGGACACAGCAGATTGGCAAATGAATATATGTCAGAGTAATATTTGTTTGTTTTCTGGAAAATTTTATATATAATAAAATTAGTAACATGCAAGTTTCAGCAAGATTTGCAACACATCAGAGAAAAAATTAGAAAGCCAAAGATAATTCAAATATCTTTAGTTACTTAAGAAAAACATGACCACAATTTGAAAGTTAAGCTTAGAAAAATGCATTGCCAAATTGCTTAAAAAATGGAACTTGAATGTCATTGATTTAGAATTCATCTACTAACTTAATTATTTACAAACATTCCTCCAATGCTGTGTTTTTATATAACCTCTTTTGAGGCTGTAAAAGCAATTTGAGGAATAATTCTATGATTTATATACAAATAACTATAAAAAAATTCTAATGGAATTAATACCATGGGAAAAATATAATGCGTTACAGAAATTCAGAGGATGGAGTAACCATTCCACTGGAGTGAACAGGCTGTTAGCTCCAGAGGGAAGAAACCATGTTTATGTTATATTGTATCACTGGTGCGTATCGGAGGAGTTCAGGAATGGTTGAACAGCATGAATAAGAAGGTACTTCTTTGATAAGATGGTTCAATATAAACTGCGTTGTGAATTTCAGAGAAAGAAAGAGGAGGCACTTTAGGCAGAGTAAGTAGTACATTATAAGCCACATTACAGGAAACTATAGAACATATTCTGAAAACAATTAATTCAGTTTAAGTGCAAATTAGATGTGATAGGCTGGCAAGGTAGATGAGAGCCACTTTGTAGAGGTTTTAAACTGTTGCTCACTAGGAAACTGGGGACTAGGGAGGTTTTTTAACATGAGAGAGATCAGTCCTGGGTGTTCATTGGAAGGACTGATGTTGAAGCTGAAAATCCAATACTTTGGCCACCTGATACGAAGAGCTGACTCATTTGAAAAGACCCTGATGCTGGGAAAGATTGAGGGCAGGAGGAGAAGGGGATGACAGAGGATGAGATGGTTGGATGGTATCACCGACTCGATGGACATGGGTTTGGGTGGATTCCGGGAGTTGGTGATGGACAGGGAGGCCTGGTGTGCTGTGGTTCAAGGGGTCGCGAAGAGTCAGATGCGCTGAGCGACTGAACTGAACTGAACTGAACAGGACTAGATATTCTTTGGAAAAGTTAATCTGATAGAAATTTATAGGATAGATTGGAGGTAAGATAAACCCATTAGATAATTGCATTGTTAGCAGCAAGATTTAATGAGGGCCGAAATTTAAGTGGTGGAAAGTAGAAGAGAAAGATATGTATGAAAGTATATAATGGAGGAGGAATTGTTAAGGTTTAGTAACCAACAGGATGTAGAATAGTGAGGATTGTAAAGTATCATGTATATCCTTATATATATATATATATACACATACATATATATTTCTAAATACTATTAACTAAAATGTTATTAAAAACAATTTCTGTGTCATTTGTTTCTTGCTTAAATTACATGCCAATTTAAAAGCAAAATATTAACTCACAATTGATATTTGATATCATCCAAAAGTTTATCTACAGTTGTCTACAAATGATTAATTGTATCTTAATAATAAAACAATACTAATGTGTATTTAATAATATCCTAAACACACACCCAACTGTTATGAAAAGTTCATCTAAAAGAGGTCATTAGAGTTACTTTTTCATTTAATATTCACATATCTAATTATTTATGATAAGTATTTTAACTTTAGATACAGCAATAGCCAGTAAAAAATAATGAAGAGTATGAAATAGTCAGTGGGTACTCAAAAACATTGGCCTGGAAAAGTTTCTGTAATTAAAACCAAAACTTTCCTCTGAATCTTGTATTAGTCTAAAGAGATATAACATTGAGTTACAATAATCTCAGATAAGAAATGAAAGCATGACAATTCACTAAGGGAACTAATTCTGGTGTCTAAGAGAGATGTCATCATCCTCATATAAATTACTTTCAATCATAATTTTACAGAAATATAAAGGCCATTCAAATGACCATTTTCATAGAGCCATGCTTAATACTGACCCTTATTGAAAGTGAAGAAAAATGGGTTTATTACAAAGTTACAATTGTGCCAAGGTAGTTGCATGTTCAGTAACTTAGCGGTGCTAGGTATGTAGCTGTCTAGTATTCTGACCTTATGTTGGGGTGAGACTCATAGAACTCCGTTCTAAAGGAAAGTGTCTTAACACTTTCCTAGCCTGTTCTTAGTTTGGTCTTATATACTAGATTGTTTCAGGCTAGTTGAAACAATAGGATGTTTTCTCACATCCTATTTTTCAATGTATGTTATTTTTTCCCTAACTACAAGGTAACTATGACCAGATATACAACTATTGAGAATTCACACACATTAATGAATCTTGCATACAGTATAGTGGCCATATTTATCCACTAACATAGGGGATGACTATAAAATGCAACAAAAGCAATTCCAGTTGGATTGAGACACACTTCTTTGTTTTAAGAGTTAGCAAATAATGCAATGAGCAACTAAATGGGGGAGGGGAGAGAAATGTGCAGTTTTTTAAAACTGAAAAAGAAAAATGTTCAGTTAAGTGTGTTTTGGTGTGGATTTGTGCGCCTGTGGCACAAGCAAGTCTTCTCCCTGTGAAGAAGACTTATTTATTTATTCATTAATATTTCTTAGGATGTTATAAGGTAATCAAGATTTAGCTCCTAAACTGAGACTTTGGGGAGTTTGTGTTGTTGTTCAGTTGCTAAGTCATGTCTGACTCTGCGACCGCATGGATTGTAGCATGCCAAGCTTCCCTGTCCTCCACCGTCTCCCAGAGTTTGCTCAAATACTTGTGCATTGAGTTGGTGGTGTTATTTAACCATCTCATTCTCTACTGCCCCCTTCTCCTTTTCTCCTTTTGCCCTCAATCTTTGCAAGGGACTTTATTAATTATGATGCCAAGGAAATAAACATCAACTGGGACTGTCGTGGGCACATTAGACTCACACTGTGATCCAGAAAAAATGGTTTACTTTCAATTAATTAGCTATTTAAATAAAGCTTTTTGATGTCTATAGCTTCTCTCTCAGGTGTTTAATTTATAGATGATGTAATTAGAGCTCTGTGGCAAGACTTTGGGCAGAAAAGAATATTCACACTTTCAGCTCCCTATGCCTAGATTGCTCTCTGAATTATTTTCATCCTTCGTTCACAGTGAAATTATCATCTTCTTCTGTAAATCTCTCCTGCTCCTTCAGTCTAACGCAGCCCCACAATTTGAGCTCCAAAGTAAATACAAAGAGGAACACTCTTCTTTTCAGTAGAATGTAAACACACATGTGTAAAAGCAGTGATATAGTTAGGATAAAGATCTCTCTGGAACCATATCCAGAAATATATACAGAATGTGTGTTTGTGTGTGTGTGTGTGTGTGTGTCTGTGTGTCTGTGTGTCTGTGTGTGTCTGTGTGTGTCTGTGTGTGTGTTTGGGTGTCTCTATGTGGAGAGAGAGAGAGGAGGAAGAGAAGGAGGAGGAGGAGGGAAGGGGAAGAAGGGGGAGAGGAAGAAGAACAAAGAAGGAGAGGGCAAGGGAGTAGAGAGAAAAAGAGAATAATGTGGCAAAATATTAACAACACAATAACACAAGTGGAAGCATCTATGGGTGTTTACTGTAATGGTTTTGCAAGTTTCCTGAATGGCTGAAGGTGAATTTTTTAAATAAAAATTTTAATAAAAAATTCAGCAGTTGCCTCTCATCTTATTACTGTCCCTTACAGGGCCATGTTGTCTTCCTGTAGCACTCACTATACTTTGCAGATTATTTACTAGCTTATTTATCATTCATGGGCTATATTTGGTTGAAATTTTGACTCTTGTATGACATTTTTGTATTTCTTCTTTTGTGCTAGTTGAATGTCAGAAAAATTAAATGTATTTAGTAGTATTTACCAATCATACAGGAAAGGTTTGGATCCATAATTCTGTGATGGGAGTGACAAGCAGAGGCATACTCACTTGACTTTACAAAAGACAAAAAGAAATTCAACTTTTTCCAAGCAGGAACATCTCCATTAATTTATTTTTCTATGTTGGGGTGCAGACTACAGTGATACATACTGTGATTGTCTTTCTATCAGTTTGTGTAATTTCCAGTGTCAACAGTGTATCTCAGTAATATATTTCTTTCTTTAACTCTTTAATACACTCCCTGTGGAGACATTAAGTGAGTTCACCACCAGTGTTGGAAAGATCACTGAGTTATGGATTTGTAAATTACTTCATAATGTCTGAGACAGCTTTAATTTAATATCAAGATTAAAACTGATGTTAAAGATTGTGTGTGTATATATGTGTGTTCTGCTCTGTATCTTAAGGGTAATTTGCTTTAGTGGTTTCTAATCAGAGACCTCCGAACTGTAGTGAATTGTGGAATTAGTTCAGACTTTCCAAACTTCATCTGTGCTTGGCATATTGCCCAAGCACCAAATTAATATCTTTGTCACATAGTTTTTAAATGCTAGAGAGATGCTATTAGGACTGCTAAAATCCATTTATGAAAGTGTTATATAATTCAAGGCACCAGTTTACCATGAATAAATACTTAATTTCCAATTATGATCTTATAGGAGTCTAAAAAATTGAAATTTTAAAAAGAAGTTCTTTCATTTTTGCCTTTGAGGAGGGGCAAAATGATGTGGTTTTGAAGTGGGGAAATTTGTTTTAATATGAAGGAAATATGACAAACTGTTGATACTTGTTACAATTGTTGTATGGAGTGCATACAAAGATTAAACACGGTTTAAAATGTTAATCTTTAAAACCATATTCTTGAAAACATGAGCACATGTATCCTTTTATCCCCAAAGTTCTCAAAGTGTTGTCCTGGAATCCTTGTGATCCCTGAGCAAATTTAATGGGGTCTACAAGGTCAAAACTCTCTTCATAGTAACACAAGACTGTATTTCATGGTAATACAAGACTTTATTTGCCTTTCATTCTCTTCTCTCAAGGGTTTGCAGAGATTGCATGGTATGTGGTATTATAGCAAATTAAATGCTAAAGCATATATAAGGATCCAGCTATCCCTTATAAAATAAGAAATAAAGAGATTTGTAAAATAAAATCCAATGCCACTATTTCACTATTTTTTTATTTTAGAAAATGCAGTTATTTTAATAAACGCATTATTACATCAGCATATAATAGGTTTATCATTTTTGTAAATAAATGAATAAACAAATGTTTTACATTTTCTCAGTTTTAATTTCTAATATAGTAAATATAGATGTACAGCAACATAAACAAAGCTCTTTCAGGTTCTCAGTATTTTTAAAAGTGTGAAGGAGATCTGAGACCAAAACGCTCTAAGACCACTGTTTTAGTTTATATAAATTTACTGTCTGTCACAGTTTCAGAAAGAGATTGACCCTGGTGCTTATTTGGTAATTTCAACTTCAAGAACTTAGTTTTCAATGTTTTAAAAATAAATAATTCTATAGTGTTCTTGATTTTTGCATCTCAAAGTCTTGTATAATAATTTATTTGGTAACATGAGAAACCATAAGCCTATAAGCTTCTTTCTATTTCCAAAGTAACTCAGTAAGCAATCAAAATAGGATTCTCTACTAAAAATTCAACAGTCCTTTCATTCCACCAAATATACCTGTCTGCAAGAAGGAGGTATTATATAGCTAGTGATTTCCTTTATTTCAACTTCATAGAGACTTGAGCATAGCTTTGTTATCTGGCTAATAATAACTTAATACTAGATTTCATGGTCATATAGCTTATTACTGATTAGATGTCCTTTTGACATCAATTTCCATCTACTCTGATGTTTATTGATGTCATATATGACTCCAGTTCAACCTAATGGCTAAGCATAGACTGGATCAAATGGGTTAGGCTTGCCATTAGTATATGTGAGATGATGCTCACAATTCAAAATGACTTACTTTCAAGGGAGAATAAACATGCTACTTCCCAGGAAGATGCAAGGGGAGTGAATTCTACCTTTCAGGAATTCCTCTGTTCTTGGTCTGCTGAGCAAACGGATGATGCATCTCTTTGTGTGATATCTTAGTTCAACTCATCCAGACCATGGGTAGGAAAGCAAAGAAAATGTGTAAAGAAAATGATACATTTTAGGTACAAACAAGAATGCTGCTGAAGATACCCAGGTGGTAGTTACTCACGTGGGTAAGCAGCTCTGTTAAAATATTAAAGCCATAATAGAACACAGTTTACCAACAGAGTCAAGGCAGAGCAACAAAAGGAGATCAAGAGCAGACTGTACCCAACACTTACTTAAGGTGTGGCAAGGGGAAGGAGAATTGTATGCTTACCACACGCTTATAAATTCCTTTTGAGCAAGGGCTTGCATCATCTCTGGCATATCTTGAATGTAAAAATGAGTGAATGAATGGATGAACTAAACCATTGGATAAATGCAAAACAAGGAAAATAAACTTATACAGGTCCCATGGACAGAGGAGCCTGGTGGGCTACAGTCCATGGGGTATCAAAGAGTCAAACATGACCTAGTGACTAAACCACCACCACCGATGGAAGAGTTTGAAAAGCTAAGGGTGAGAAATGGGTAAGGGGAATCAACATTACTCACTATTCCTGAGAAGTGGCGCAAAATGAGCACTGTTAAAAATATTTTTGGATGGGGATCTAAAGAGTTTATTTGTGGCTGGAGCAAACAGTATTCGATAGAATGGTGTGGAGTTTGAAGAGAAGCAAAAGAGTAGTAAGGAAAAAATGATTGTAAGGAAAGTGCATGACTGTATGGGGACAACAGATAGTTCTCTCAAGAATCTTGGTGGAATAGTGTAGCGAGATATCATAGCAATTTGCATATGCAGCAGGTACAAGGTAATTTATTACAGAATGCTTTTAAAATTTTAGAGTGAAAGATATAAGAAACTTACTCTGTTAGGGATCTTGAAGACGATAGGAGGATAATGTACATGCAGTATTTTTAAACCTTTATAATCATAGCAATATGAAACTCTGCTTATCTAGAATGAGAGTTCAGGCAGGCGTGCTTAGGGAAGAAAAACAGGATGAAGAGAAGTTTGGAAACTGCCTTATTAGAACTGCGTACACTAGAGAAGGCTGAGAGTCTCATGGTAGTTGGTTTCTATTACTAATAAACACAATATGGGAATATTAGAAATTTAGATAACAGCTTTACATTTAGACATCCCACTAGACATATGAGAGGCTTCCACTCTTCAATTTCCAATTTTATGAAGAGGATTTGAAAGAATATGAAAGAACCACGTTAACTATGGTTGACATTCAACAATCTTCTTGGAGGGGAAACCCAAAGAATAATAAAATAAAAAATCCACTAGAGAAGTTTGGGAATGCTCTCCTGGCTGAAAGATGGTCCTAGTTTTCCAACCTCAATCTGCATATCAGTTATTTCCCACGCAATCAGGTCACTCACTCCTCTCTGAGTCACTGGTGTCCAATAAATGAAACTGAACTTTAAAGTTTTTTTTAAATTTTCAAACTACATAAGGGTTTTTTTGGCTCCCCTGGTGGCTCAGTAGTAAAGAATCTGCCTGCCAATACAAGAAAAAGACACGGGTTCGATCCCTGGGTCATGAAGATCCCCAGGAGAAGAAGGAAATGACAACCCATTCCAGTACTCTTGCCTGGAAAATTCCATAGACAGAGGAGCCCGGTGGGCTACAGTCCATGGGATCACAAAGAGTCAGACACAACTTAGAGACTAAACAACAACAGCAACAAGGATTCTTTGGAGTATTAAGAGTTGCTGCATTGTTACTCCAATAAAATTACACAGTGGTTTGGCATTTGGAATAATTAGGTTTAGCTTGTTATTGTAGTCCTGGAAATCTTGGGTTTCTCAAACTAAAATATGTCAAATTAGGAAACTATGGTCACCCAAGAGCTTCAATCAGAGTTTTATGCTTTGACAAATTTATTATGCCAATATTTAGATTTATAATTTGAAGCCCTAATTACTGTAAACACCTATGTAGTTAACAGTGTCATCTTTGATGACTGCAAAGACCCTTAACTGAGCCAAAGGGGCATTTTCTCACATGACAGATGTTTATACTGCTGTGCATAATACAACAGGCGCAATAAATTATTGTGGCCAAAGAAAAGGTATTGAAATCTTAATTCCAACTTGATCTGACGACCTTCCATAATTTGCAAGACCATATTTAACTGCCATTGCTGTTGTAGTTACCCCTTCTTGTACAGAATATAAATATTGTTTAAAATTAAAATTAATAGTTAAAAAGTAATAGTGCATCAAAATTTAGGACTATTTGGGTTTTTTATTAGCTTTCATTCAAATAAAGTAATCATGCTTTCTTATAGACAGAAGTAGGCTTAGAAATCTACATCTAATCATTTTACAGATAAATATATCTAAATTTAAAAAGTTATTAAATAACTTTATTATTTCTGGTATTATTAAGTTAATGATTATTACTAAGTTAAAGTTAAAAAATAAATTAATAATAGAAGCAGACCTTAAATTCTTATTCCTGAGCTTTTTACTGATGGCCTTTCCATTGCCATATACTGATTGCCTTTATTTAAAATGGAATTATTTTTCATCCTCAGGTCCCCTATTTTAATTGACTTAGGAACAAAGGCTTAATTTAATCATTGAAGTCTATGAAATTTTAGCAAAGCATTTTAATAGTATTTCAGTTTTACTAGTTAAAAACATAGTCTATTATGAAGATGATAAAGCACAGTTATTATAAATGATCCCTTATGTTTGTGACTAAACTAGCAATTCCATACATACAAATATACGTATGCATGCATGTGTTTATCTTTCAGCGTATCATCCTTGCATAAAGAGAGAATTTTAAAAGTAATATAATTAAAAAGTATCAGGAATGGTACTTGTTGAAAGAAATCCTATACTTAGAATGTTAAATATTTAAGGAGGCTGATGAAAGAGCTGGAAAAGCTGGGAAGGAGGTTTGTTCCATTTTGTTTTCTTTCAAGGACAGGATGGAAAGTGAGGTGTGAAGTTCAGAGCTACATTTCTTGGTTCTGCATTGAAAGATCTTGGGATCACAGGTTGATGTAATTCGAAGAATGTGTATCATTTCCATCATTTAGAGTATTTTGGGAGGTGTTTCCTCTCGTCTTCGTCTGTTAACATGTTCAAGCAGCCTGTCATGTGAGAAGGAATTTTCCCTGGCAGCCGTGACCTAATTTCAAGGTTCTGGCAGACAAACACAGGCAACTGACAGCCCAGGTTTTCCTGTTTAGCATATTGATCGCCTACATTTTTAGCATGCAGCCATGACAAAAGGAAGTGTGTGAAGACTATGCCAACCTTTCTGAAAACAGGCTAATGGTACCACTCTAGACCTCAGATTTTCTGGGCATAATTTCTTTTTTGTAAACATCTCTGAGCTTCCAAAGTTTCTGTCTGGTGTTTGACTTAAACATATGCTGTGTGTAAAGAAAGTGATTAGATTCTAGATGATGACAGCGTTTACTAGCATGCTGCCTATGCAAGATTCTGTTGATGACCTTTTTTAATTCGTTTATTTCCTTTCATACTTATTCCTGTAATCCAAGGAAAGGCATGCCTTTCTTCTAAGAGCAGAAGTAAACGCTGATGCAGAGATGAATGAATCACTGCACCATTCCATTTTCTGACCATATGCATTCTTAGTAACAGAATAGGAGAAATTTTATTGAATCAGCATTCAAAAACATATTACTTATGTTGGGTAAAAAGTCAATGTTCAAAAATGTTATGGAGTTTATTGTATGGGAAAACCTTTGGGCTTTTTGGAATATTTTTCCTATTTGATTTCTTGGTAAATACTGTTAAATGTTTGCTTTTTTGCATTTACTGGTGATAGGGAATGAAACAGACCATTGTTTCCACAAGAAATTATTGTTTTGGGACTCATTTTATTACTTTTGACCTGCTTTGTTTGATGTATGATTTTTAGCCAAAAAGATTTTTCCTCTTTCAAGTAGTCTTGGGCTGTTAGTTCTCTCCAAAAGGAAGTTTAGTAACAAACATATCAGCATTTTAAACTACCAAGTTGAAGATTTTATTTCTGTTTGGGAGTTTAGCTAAAGGTCAGTGATAAAACTGCTGAAAATGCAAAGGACAGTTCTGAGAAGTTGTGTTCATCTTTGACTTTGCTCCTAGAGGCATTTACAGAGGGAAATAAGGAGAAGGGCTCACCCAACAGGGCCAGTTTGATGAGAGAGGTAGTTGATTAGAAAGAAGGCAAAAGAATTATCTGCTGGTAGTCCAGATACTGGGTTTTCTAGAAATAAGAATAAAAGATTGGGTACATGCAAGAATAGATTTCTTAAAGATCACCGGCGAAAGTTTGTGATTTTTCACTCTCCTGTCCCCTAGGACAGTCATATTTTACCATTTTATACATAAATAAAAATGACTACCAGTCTTATTTGACTGCAGACTGAATTACTGTGTCACAGGATGACAAGCCGTGACAAATGGAATCTCAGTGAGACATGGTAAGAGGAAACAAGGCAGATTTTCGTTTCATTCACACTGTTTCACATGTGAGCTAGAGTACTGTCAATCTCCATTATACCATTAGATCACCTGAAAAGTCTTAAGCTTGACAGGGCAATGTTAAGTCTCAGGGTAATTTTTCTGACTAGCCACCCAAGGCTAATGTGGAAAAATTTGAAAGATCAATTAAATTACAGGAAAGGCTTGCATAACATAAATGTGTTTTGCCCACTTGTCAACATGGGTAGAGACATTCATATTCTAACAAGAGCATTCATATTCTAATAAGAGCAATGACAGAATTCAATTTTCAGATTCTAGACGTTTTAACAGATGCCGTAAAAGTCATTCAAATGATGGGGTTTGTTTCTTTATTAGTTTTTTAAAAAACTTGGCAGTCTTTCCGTATGCTGCAAATATTCCAACACCACACTGACTCTATGCATTAGCTAAATTGCCTAGGCACTCCCTCTAAATACAACATACTCCTGGAAGTAAAAAGACAGTGTGAGGATTGCAAGACCATGGAATGTAGTTCTTGGAGGTAAAGGACTATCTCATTTCATGTTTGCGGTCTCCTGTTTGCCACATAAAAGTGAATTAGTGAATATATAAATTTGTGAATTAATAAAGACATTTTTCTAGAGAGGAAGATAGAGACTTGAATTCTTGTGCACTTCAGGTGACAGTCAACATTAAGGAGGTGAACTTGAGTAGCTTGAAAGTGAGGGTACTGAGGATGAAGAAAGGGTATTTTTACTGTTCTTAAATAGGAGATGCCATTATGTAATATTTTTCATTTAGACTCAAAAAAGAAAATGACTTTTTCTGCAAAAAAAGGAAAATGTAAATCTATTTCCTTCTTCACCATATGCCACCAAAAAAAAAAAAAAAAATCACAGATGTCAAGGAGAAAACAGGCTGGAGGGAGCAAGCAAGCTAGTTATAAGGACCAGGGTTCTTCCAGTTACAGCTCAACAATAAATCAAAATTCAACATTCGTAAGTACATTAGAGAGGAGGAAAGCTTTTGGAAGATATGTGTTTAAAGTTTACCTGTAACATGTACATGCATCTCCAGAGACATTACTCTGCCAACTAAGGTCTCTATAGTCAACATTAGGGTCTTCCCCGTGGTCATGTAAGGTTGTGAGAATTGGATCATAAAGGAGCCAGAGCACCAAATAATTGATGCCTTTGAACTGCAGTGATGAAGAAGACTCTGGAGAGTCCCTTGAAGAGCATGGAGATCGAAGCAGTCAACCTTAAGGGAAATCAACCCTGAATTTTCGCTGGAAGGACTGATGCTGAAGCTCCAGTATTTTGGTTACCTGTCCGGAACAGCCGACTCATTGGAAAAGTCCCTGATGCTGGGAAAGATTGAGGGCACAAGAAGAGGGCAACAGAAGATGAGATGAGCTGGATGACATCACCAATGCAATGGACATGAGCTGGAACTAACTTTGGGAGATGGTGAGGGGCAGGGAGGCCTGGCATGCTGCAGTCCATGGGGTTGCAAAGAGCTGACAAGACTGGGTGACTGAACAGCAACATGCATCTCTAGACTTTAGATTTACCCTTACCGCTTAGACTTTAAACACATTTCATTTGTCTGGAAGTCAAGTTCTCTATCCTTCCACTGTTCTAATGTATCCTTTAGAACTTATGTCCGCATCACTTCCTGAGTCCTTCCCTGCTTTCCTGGAGCTCCGTTTCCATATCCTCTAGCAGCGTATTTCGTGTGCCTCTCTCCCTTCTTCCACGTCCTTTTACTCCATCTTTTTTATGCTTTTACTCCAACTAGAATTTGGGCATCTTGAGGCATGAAAGTGAATGAAAGTTTCTCAGTCGTGTCCGACTCTTTGTGAGTCCATGAACTATACAGTCCATGTCATTTTCCAGGCAGAATACTGGAGCGGGTAGCTGGTCCCTTCTCTGGGGCATCTCCTCAACCCAGGGATCGAACCCGGGTCTCTTGCATAGTAGGTGGATTCTTTACTGTCTGAACCACCAGGGAAGACCATCTTGAGGGGTAGATTGTGTCTTATTTGTAATAGCTCCTCCAGCTTATAGCATGCCACTTGACACATCTAGATAACAAATAAATGTTTATTAAATAGTTGTGTTTATTAAAGTAAAATCCAAAACTCAGTAACAAGAACACATAATCAAGGAAATGAAGATCCTAATGCTGGCACAGAGGACACAGCAACCATTGGATACAAGCCTAGGAAAAGAAACCAGAACAGAAAAAATATTTTTTGTTGTTCAATATAAAAATATTTTGATTTGAGTTAAAAATATTTTGATTCAATTTAAAAATTTCCCACTTTTCATATACAATTTTTTCATTTGTGAGTATATAGATGTGTATTTTAAATTCTAAACTATTGGCAACTTTCTAGCTATGTGGTATTGATGCTGAGCTTAATTCCATCACAGTCAGAGAACATTAAATTTTGATTTCATTCTTGGAAAATTACTGATATTTGCTCTTTTCTTAGCAAATGTCAGTTTTCTTCTTAGGTTTCTTGAAAAGATTTTGCAATGGGCAGTTTTTGGGTATAAGATTCAATATATTCAGTTAAGTCAAAATTTTGTTTACAATACAGATTTATATTCTAATTGACTTTTTTGGTCTGCTTGTTCTTTCAGTGAGAAATTCCCATATTGTTTTTTAAAGTATTTATTTATTTCTATGTTTTGAACATGAGGCATGTGGGATCCTAGCTCCCCAACCAGGGATTGAACCTGCAGCCCCTGCATTGGAAGCATGGAGTCTTAACCACTGGAATGCCAGGGTTCTAATATCCTGCTCAGATGTGGAGTACTCAGGCTCCACAAGGGCAGAGATTCTTACCTGTTTATCTACTGATGGGTCCTAAGAGCTTTGAAGACTACCTGGCACAAAGTAGTTTTCAATAAACATTTTTAAAATGGATTAGTGAAATACATTGACTGAAAATATCACCTGCTCCTTATGAAAAACAGCTATAAGTTAATATCAAAATGCTAAGGACAGCATAACTTAGTTTTGTTTGGGTTTTTTAAGAGATATTTTTAAAATTCTAGAAAGTAGGCTCACTTATTTTCAATAACCCATTTATTCCTTTTCATCAAATTCTGAAATAAAGAATTCAGAAGGGTTATAAGGATACCGAGAGTCCCTTGGACTGCAAGGAGATCCAACCAGTCCATCCTAAAGGAGATCAGTCCTGGGTGTTCATTGGAAGGACTGATGTTGAAGCTGAAACTCCAATACTTTGGCCACCTCATGCAAAGAGTTGACTCATTGGAAAAGATCCTAATGCTGGGAAGGACTGGGGGCAGGAGGAGAAGGGGACGACAGAGGATGAGATGGTTGGATGGCATCACCGACTCGATGGACATGGGTTTGGATAAACTCCGAGAGTTGGTGATAGACAGGAAGGCCTGGCGTGCTGCGATTCATGGGGTCGCAAAGAGTCGGACACGACTGAGCGACTGAACTGAACTGATAAGGATACCACACTTATGGATATTTTTCTGGTCACTATTTGAAGATTTTGGTACTCAGCAAGCAAAAATCAGGAGTCCAACTAGATAAGACTTGTTTTTGCCAGGATGAATTAAACATTATATTTGTAGCCCTGGCATCAATTGTCTGTGTAATTAAAGTAGGGAATATTCATTGAGTAACTTCTGTCAACCAGGCCCCACATCCTTTTACTTAAATGATTTTTTTATCAGTAACTTCTTGAGATATGATTACTATTCCTGCATATAGATGAGAAATTCTGACTCCATAGTTACTTAACTGTGCCATCTGACATTTCCACATTTCTTTTTTTTTTTTCCTATTCTGCTAATAAGGGTTGTTCTTTGAACTCTCAGATTCTGAGTTTAGGAATGTAAACTTTAGCCTGGTTTGTCAAGAATGTAACTTGCCAAAAATGTAAATTTAGCCTGGTTACTTAGTCTCCTCAGGCCATAGTTTTTCTTTATCTGTAAACAGTGAGGATTAAAACAGCTGCAATTTTTGCACAAAGATCATCCTGATTCCACTAGATCAGAACAGATGCAGAGTTCAAAGTCTGCCTCTTTGTTTCATCTAAGTTTATTTTTCTTTTTTTCTAACTTTCTCTGGTTGCCATCAACTTTTCCATTTCCCCTAAAGGCTGGAGAAAAAGCTGGTGGAGAGTGGGCAAAAAATGATTCATTCAGAGTTCTCAATACACATATAATTCATTTTTTTTATTCAAGGTAATTATTTTATTGAATCCCAGACTGTCAGGGCTTTAATTATAGCAAACAAATTCCAGAATTTTTAATCATTTAAAAATGGCTTTCTTTTTCTCCCACAATATTTTGTTTTAGCCTTTAAGCAATCCTGTGATGTAGCAATTATTACAGTTGTATTATAGATGAGGAAACAAGCATGGTAAAATCCTTTATCTGCCCAAGACTTCACTATTGCAGAACAACTCCAAATATATCACTTTTTTGATACCACATGACTACAGAAATAAGAAATTGCTATTGGTGTGTCTGATTATGCTTGACATAGAAAGGAGGAAAATAAATAAGATAATGGAGCAATTTTCTTAGAGAATATACAGTGATTTGATTGAGCTTTCTCAATTTTACTACCCAGTAGCCCTTCCTTTGTTGGATATGAATTTTAGACAAGAGAAAGAAATAACTGATTCACTTTTGCTTTAGAAGTTATCATGAATGGAAAGCTGAAAATACTCTTTTGATAACTTTGTGACCACTTTCTTTATCCAATTTCATTTCTGAAGTAAAAATCAGAACCCTTTGCCTTATTAATGACTAATAGTTTGCTGATTTTGTTTTTAACCTAGAGAATTTCTCCAATAGGTGTACTATTTCATATAATGTCTTTATAACTCATATTTAAGAGAATTTGGGGAAGTAATCCTGAAAATTATACTCATATGCTTTTCAACATATCTATTCTTACATCAATATTAATGACATTTATGATCATAATGCATTTTGTGGAATTTGAGAAAAAAGAGGCTGGAGGATAGGCTGGAGGAAGCACAAGCTGGAATCAAGATTGCCAGGAGAAATATCAATAACCTCAGATATGCAGATGACACCACCCTTATGGCAGAAAGTGAAGAGGAACTAAAACGCCTCTTGATGAAAGTGAAAGAGCAGAGTGAAAATGTTGGCTTAAAGCTCAACATTCAGAAAATTAAGATCATCGCATCCGGTCCCATCACTTCATGGCAAATAGATGGGGAAACAGTGGAAACAGTGAGAGACTTTATTTTGGGGGGGCTCCAAAATCACTGCAGATGGTGATTGCAGCCATGAAATTAAAAGACGCTTACTCCTTGGAAGGAAGGTTGTGACCAACCTAGACAGCGTGTTAAAAAGCAGAGACATTACTTTGCCAACAAAGGTCTGTCTAGTCAAGGTTATGGTTTTTCCAGTAGTCATGTATGGATGTGAGAGTTGGACTATAAAGAAAGCTGAGTGCCGAAGAATTGATGCTTTTGAACTGTAGTGTTGGAGAAGACTTTTGAGAGTCCCTTGGACTGCAAGGAGATCCAACCAGTCCATCCTAAAGGAGATCAGTCCTAGGTGTTCATTGGAAGGATGGATGTTGAAGCTGAAACTCTAATACTTTAGCCACCTGATGCGAAGAGCTAACTCATTTGAAAAGACCCTGATGCTGGGAAAGATTGAGGGCAAGAGAAGAAGGGGACTACAGAGGATGAGATGGCTGGATGTCATCACCAACTCAATGGGCATGAATTTGTGTGGACTCCGGGAGTTGGTGTTGGACAGGGAGGTCTGGTGTGCTGCAGCTCATGGGGTCGCAAAGAGTCAGACACAACTGAGCCACTTAACTGAACTAACTGAACTGAGAAAAAAGATAAATTTTGTCCTTATTCTCAAGTAATATTTCCTGTAAAAAATTTTTAAAACACGTGAACAAAAATTAGAAAATATGATGCCAATGCTCATTTATATTAGGGAAAATAACTTAATATCTTGATGAATAATTATATATACCATTATGAAAATGGAATCCTTCTCTGCATACTGTTTTTTTATTTTCTTTTTTGCCTAAAGTATATTTTTAACTTCTTTCTAAGTAATTGCATATTTTTCTAAGATTTTTTTGCTAAATTTGCATCTACCAGTATTTTGCTTCTATGGTGTTACTGCTTGCCATCTGAGGTAATTGCTATGCTAGATTTTGTATTTTATGCTCTTTCTACTTTTTTTAAAAAATACATTTGCATAGTAACACATCTAGAAAAATGCATAGTATATAATGAAAAGATTAATGTGGTTTTTAAAAGTAATCTGACATGGAAACACCATACGTAAATACCACCTTGATGCATCTCTGTTTAACCTCTACTGCTCTGCTTAACACAGATTAAAGTGACTTGTTAATGGTAACTGGACACAGCAGTATAGAAGGGATGTTTACAGAAAATAACTCTAGTTAAGGAACCTGAAAATCAATAGTCAGAAGGATAGGAAGAGAAGTTACAGGTGAGAATAGTGTCATGGTAGATGACAAAAAGGGCCAAAAACATAAGCACAGTAGCACAAAGCCTTCTTCCTGACCCAGGAATCAAACCCACATCTCTTAGGTGTCCTGCATTGGCAGGTGGGTTCTTTACCACTAGTGCCATCTGGGAAGCATTTGTTGTTCAGTCGCTCAGTTGTGTCCAGCTCTTTGTGACCCCATGGGCTGCAGCACACCAGGCTTCCCTGTCTTTTACCATCTCCTGGAGCTTGCTCAAACCTGGGAAGCCTGAAAGCCTCAAACGAGTCAAGAAAGATGAAGGCTGAGACTTTCCCACTGGATTTAGAAATTAGCAGGACATTGATGACATTTTTCCCAGGTAGCTTTGGTGGAGTAAATGAAGAGGGGCCATCAGATAGAAACAGAGTGAATAGAAGGCATAAAGTCTTAAGAAGCTTAATAGAAGAGAAAAGAAAAAAGAAGAGAAAAGAAAGAAACAAGAAGGCAGTATTAAGACAGGACAATTTAATCACAAAAGTTTGTTAGTTTTGTTTGCTTGTCTGTCTTTTTTTTTTTTTTTTTTTAATGAGAAAAGAGATTTAAGTGTTTCTATAGTCTGAAGGGAAAAGCCAACAAGTAGTAACGTTGCAGATGGGAACAAGAGCACAGGGCTGGAGGGGACAAGACCCAGGCAGTCAGGGCAGGAGTTGCATCTGGAGGGCGCGCCACTGATCTGAGAGTGAAAGGGAAAAAGAACAGAGATATATGTGATCAAGCTCCATTTGAAGCTGAGGGCATTTTCTACTGCATCCTGTTTGCTTGGTGAAATAATTTCCTTATATTGATAAGGGTAACCGCAATAATTTGGGACATTTTAGGAGAATGGAGATGGTACAATAGAAATAATGTAAAAGAAGGAAAGACAAACGTTGAAAGAACATAGCTGCAAAACGTGCATTGGTATTCGTACCGACCACTTTTCTCCTGAAGCACTTAAGCCAAGTAGGGCAATGACATGTGGATTTTTTTTTTTTTCTTGTTGGGGGTACATAGGCTAAGTGGGTAAGGAGATGGGGAATCTTACTTTACATGATCAGTCATGGAGTCTCAACTGGGTGGGGAAGGATGTGAGGCCAGAAGTGTATTGACAGCGGGAAGGATCAAGAGATTTGAGATCTGTATAGCCAAAAATCAAAGACTCCTGAGTGAAGCGGTGAAAGAGCTGGATGCAGATAAGCAAGCCTCGTGGTTAGAGTTTAGAATACATTCATTCAGGCTTCCACATATTTTAAGGTAAAGCTGGTGCTATAAACACAGAAGGAAAAAAAAATTGCAGTCTTTCTCAAATATCGTTTTAGAAGAAAACAAGCTAAAATTGTATTTTAAATTGATGAGGCACTTGATTGATACCTATAGTTTAGTAATGTATTTATTTCAATAGTATTAATTTCCTGAGAGATTAGAAACTTGCTAATAAGTTTGGCAAATAGTAATGCCATAAACAAAGAATTCTTGGCTTTAGAATACTAAAAAAATAAAAAAGCTTAGGGGAATAAATAAAAAAGAACATGGGTTGAGATCAGTTTTATTAATTTTACAATGTACTTTATAGGCTGACTTTCTAAAAATCTCTGAAGTTGTCTCCTGGGAAGCTGTGTGTTGCTACTATATATTTGTAACATGCATAGGACAGAAGGAAATGCAGCTTTTGAAACTGCTAATTCAAGTTGAGCATAAAAATATTCACTGACCTGGCACCATTCTGTCAATTTTCCTCTCACTTCCTGTGATGCTAGAGATGTAAGTACCCTAAAAGGACAGGTGGAAGCTATTAGTAATCTGTCATGAAAAGAAATTGATCTTTTTTTTTTGAAATTTTAAAAATGCATCTCACCCAAGAGCTCTTTGGTACTTTACAGAAATGGAAAATCTCAATAATTTATTTACAGTGAGTTCAGAGCTAGGTAAGCTCAAAGAAATTTCTTACACAGTCCCAGGATGATTTAAAAACAGGAAACTAAGAGAATGTTAGAAATAATTGTTCCATGCAAATATTCTTATTCACTTAATATAACTATATCTTTTAACTAAGTTCATAGGGTTTGATTATCTAGATACTTGATTCAGTCACTTTAGAAAACCGCCGAACATGACAAGTGTAAAATGTCACTACAAATATTTATCATTATGAACTATGTAGTAGTGGATTCAGCATCTGGGATCAAATACATATTATTAAGCAATGCCCTTGTGAGGTTCTCTATGCTCTAGCATTTTCACTGTTTAATCTAGAAAGACTGATTTTTCTAGTCTTAGTAATATAATTTCTTAAATACAATCTTGACATTTTAATTTTTGAACTTAGAATCCACATTAAAAGTATATTGACTGTGCTTCCTACTTGCTTGTCTTCTCTCTCTTTTTCTTTTTTTTTTTTTTCATTTTCCTCCTTCTTCCTTTCTGAATAATTTAGATGAAAAGCCAGAGGATGAAGCTAAGGTTTTCAGGCAGAGATGTGGGTGGTCCTCCTGCCAGAGTTTAGACCCTGAGCAAGAAAGGTGACCAAAGGTCAAAGCCCAAGTGGGAAAAGTAATTATTTGGGACAGTGGCCTCAAGGGGTCAAGAGATTGGTTACATAGGGAATATTGATTAAATAGGTAAATATGTTCAGAACAGTAGCAGCTAGATTTCTCACTGCCAGAGAAAAAGCTATAAATATGGAAAGATGGCAAGTATTGCCATAGAATTAGTGTGTTGTAGCATATTGGAATTGAAGGTGTTGGGAGAATATATAATTTTCAATATGCACAAGTAAATATAGAAAAAAAATAGATGTTTGTGTGTATTTATTTTTCCTAATTTGGTCCACAGATAGGGCCTCTTAGCAGTGACACCCTGTAGGGGCAGAAATTTTTTCCTTCTTCCCTTCTAGGTTCTTTGGCTGGTCTAATAATTCAATAATGTAAGACAGATTAGTAGAAGGAAAACTAATTTTCTACATTCGGGATCCCCAGAGATATGACTCAAAACAAGTACAGTAATTGTGACTAGTAGACCATCCTTAGCTAAGGTAAGGAATGGGGTAGGAGCCTGGAACATGAACGGGGAGAGGTGCAACTTACAGAAGATAAGAATAGAAGATGTTTGTTCTTTCATGTAGGTAAATCTTTCAAATAAATTTTTTTTCTTTCGTAACTGTTCTCTTTCTGGGCCAGGCACCCCCAACGGCTATACCAGGTAAATAATCACCTGTGAAAAGATCTTAAACTCGATTAATTAAAATCAAGTAACACTAAGCCAACCCTATAGGTCAAGTAACAGTAGAGATTGATATTTGGCTTATATTTATGTAATATGCACCTGTGTATAACTTTGTCCCAAAGCTCTGGTATTAAGCTGTTTAATCTACCTAACAAACCTATGAGTTAGATATAATTATTTTCCTCTTTCCACAGATGAGGAATTGCAGCATGGAGAGGTTAAGATAGATTAAGTAACATCTCCAAGGTCACACCGCTGGTATGGCAAAGAGCCTGGATTCCCATGTAGGCAGCCCAGCTTATGTTGCTAAGAATTATTATTCCATTGTTAGGTATCTCTTAACTTAAACTGTTAAGTAACAGAAACATTTCAGACTCCGTATGACAGACAAATCAATTCTTCCTAAGGCTTGTTTCTTCCCACAGGAACAATAGACTTAAAGAACAAAGTCCTTCTGCTGTTCAACTGTTTGAATGAGTTTAACTGTAGACTGAAGGAAATGGCAACCCACTCGAGTATTCTTGCTGGAGAATTCCATGGACAGAGGAGCCTGGCGGGCTACAGTTCATGGGGTCGCCAAGAGTTGGATATGACTAAGTAACTAACACACACAAGTGTAGACTGAGCCTTCTCTGTAAGTTCTTTCTGTTTCTATAAAAGCCTCTTCTCTGCAAACTTTTATCCTATTTGCCCCCTCCTTCAAAGACAGATTTCTTCCAAGTACATTTAACAGTCATGACCTCACTTTTCATTCTCTCATCAATTCACTGCTTTATGGATTCTGTGTCCATGACTCCTCTTAAACTCATCTCTAAAACACTACTGAGATTTCTCAAGGGTCAGATCTCTTGGGCTCATCCTGTTTAACCTCTCTTCAGCTTTCAACTATGTTGAAAATATGTTCTTTCCAGAGTTCCCTTTTCTACTTATTCTTGCTTCTTTTTCCCAACAATTTGTGAGGAGTAAAGATTTGTATTTCCCAGGCCTTTGTCCCTAGCCTTATAGCTTGAACTGTCACATATACACTAAGACTTCTGACTCTGTAACTCCAACGTCAGCATCACTTCCAGGGCAGTTCTACAGCTCAAAGTGTCTAATAAACACTTTTTCCTGGTGTCTCATAGACCTTGAAGTTTGTATGTGAAAATACAAATTTTACCTGCCATCTTCAATGGTGAAATGTGTGCAACCATGGCCCACATCCAGGTCCTCATAATTTCCAGCATGTTATACTACCATATCTTCTTCTCTGTGCCTTCAAAAGCACATCTTTTCTACAAAAACATAGAAATCACAACCCGATTAAAGAGGAATGAAAACCCACACACTCTTCCATTCCTGCATACACTCTTTACCATCCCTTTGCAATGTCTGGCTGTTAATTAAGAAAAGGGACTGTTCTAAACAGGAAACTTGGCAGCCCTTCTTCTATGGCCGGATGGAGGTTTTTGTGGGCAGTTGAGAGCTGTTCATCATTTGTGCATCAATCTTTCTCCTTCCAGAAAATAACTGGGCAGGAAGCATGTGGTAATTGAAGTGACACACTGCCGCCCAACAGGCTGCTCTGTAAGTGGGACGCACTGAGGGTGAGATTTTCATGTATGTGCCCTCGTGGTATCACGGCACCAGGACACATATATAAAGAATGGTCTCAAGGAGTAAAAGAAAGCCTTGCAAACACCGGGAATTGAAATCGAAACTGCTTACATCTATGAGTTTGTTTATCTAAATAACACTACGTTGAATCCAATGGAGATGAAGAAAATTAAAAGATACAACAGAGATATAAAAAGGGCAAAGGAAATTACCCCCAAATAAGGAAGTGAAAACAAAATCAAATATTAGAGAAAGAGCAGTTCCCAGGAAATAATTATTCCAAAGTTTGAAATAAAATTTAGAAAATGTATTGATTCTCACTAATGAAGAATCAAGGAAGTGTTTATTAAACAAGAATAGAAATCCCCAAGGGGAAGGCTGGGCTACATGGATAGGAGAATGAGTTATAAAGGCATGTAAGAGACAAAGAAGAATTACAAGGTAAATAAAAAGAACAATAGAAAGATTTCAAAGCCTATATCAGAGGCACCATAGGTGAGAATTGACAGTGTACAGTAAAATAATAGATCTGAAGAGCTCTCCTAAAATGCAGAGGATAAAGATAAAATTAATGAGGGAAAACATACTACTAATAAAAACATATACATAATAATAAAAACAGAAAATGAAAGTGCAACTTAAGCGTTATTGGTAAGTATAAAGAAGACATTTTGAACAACAGGAAAGGAATAGGAAAATATAACTCAAACAAATTTTTCTAGTTAAAAAATCGAATATCATAAAGGCTAAGTACATTCTAGACAATTTCACCAAAAAGCAACCTGGCACATCTGATCGAAAATATTTAAAGTAAAAAAAAATTTGGAATCAACCATTAAGTGAGAAAACACCCATACTCTTCTCTTTTCCCGAAATATTAATACACATCTTAAGTCAAAGGAGATGCATCTATATACAATTTCAAGGTTTGCATCTTGAGAATGTATTTATACTCAAGTTGTCTTTCCTCAGTAAAAGAACAGATAGTCTTCTGTGAGAGTGCTGTGAAAGTACACTACCCACATGCTCTTTTAAAAGGTTTTTGAAGGTTTGTTCCAGTCATATCACACCAAAGTGCAGATCTTAAAACGTAGACAATGTAACTAGAAAAAGACTTTGCACTGAGACTATTGCTGACAAAAATAATAGCATAACTATTCAGGCAGCTAGATGGATAATACACAGAGAGCAATAAACAGACAATAATAAGAAATCATAGAGAATGTAAAGCATTGACAGAATGACAGAAGAGACATCAGATATCACTTTTATAGCCCTTTCACTCTATTTCTTACTGCCCTCAAAAGGTCTGCATAGGAAACCCAGACAATACATTGTTATTCCTATCAATACACCCCTTCTCAATACTACCAGGCTCACCATTGCAAACTCACTGAAAGACCAACCCGGTAAGTCTAATTTATACTTATATCCGTGTGCCCCATAGATATCACCAGGATTAACTATACCATGTCTTATTTTCCTGTACACTTTAGCTACCACATGAAACCCAAGCTTCCAAGATTATCATATTATTAGAAAAGGAATACATGAGCAGACAAACACTGACCTTAGAAGTTCCAAGGGAAGTTCAACCCTGCCATTCCCATCCTACCTAGTGGTTCTCAACTACATCAGATCCAAAGTCCTGCTTCTATAACAAATATTTTGTAGTGCTTGCTTTACTCTCCTGAAATGAAACTTATAGGCGATATAGCCTACATGCACACATAATTAAAAACAATCATACTGGGGTAATATAAAGGGGAAAAAAAGGCCAATTATTTGCAATATAGTATACATGTGATGTTAGTGTTCAGGCGCAGCAATGCTAGAGGACATGATGAAGAGTTAGAAGCTCACCATGATGAATAGAATCATCAGAATGTGATGACTGCAAGAGAAGACTGAGACTGAAGTGTCTTACTGCAACTCATAAATAGAGCAGCAGTGTGGTTAGTGATGTGATTTTTCTAAAATGTTGAATAATGGCTGGTAAACTTCCAAACAAAAGATACTACAATCTTCCTTCAATTTAAATGGGAGTTTCCATTCCTAGAAAATTTACCATTAATTACATTTCTACTTTAAATACAAAGGTAGAAAACCTTTGTATTTATATTTAAAATAGAGATAATGGGTACAAGTATAGGTATGACTGAGTCTCTGCACAGTTCATCTGAAGTTATCAAAACATTATTAATTGGCTCTAATCCAATACAAAATAAAAACTTTTTTTTAAATGGAGATAAACTAGGTGGTCACAATTTAAGAGCAGATTTTTCATCTATATTAAACTTCGGTAGGATATTCCAAGTGTGTATGTTGGTGTGTGATAAAGAAGTTTTTTGTGGGACTGTACTCTTCATTGAAAGTACAAAAAATCCTTCATGACCCAGACAATCATGATGGTGTGATCACTCATCTAGAGCCAGACATCCTGGAATGTGAAGTCAAGTGGGCCTCAGGAAGCATCACTACGAACAAAGCTAGTGGAGGTGATGGAATTCCAGTTGAGCTATTTCAAATCCTGAAAGATGATGCTGTGAAAGTGCTGCACTCGATATGCCAGCAAATTTGGAAAACTCAGCAGCGGCCACAGGACTGGAAAAGGTCAGTTTTCATCCCAATCCCAAAGAAAGGCAATGCCAAAGAATGCTCAAACTACCACACAATTGCACTCATCTCACACGCTAGTAAAGTAATGCTCAAAATTCTCCAAGCCAGGCTTCAGCAATACGTGAACCGTGAACTTCCAGATGTTCAAGCTGGTTTTAGAAAAGGCAGAGGAACCAGAGATCAAACTGCCAACATCTGATGGATCATCGAAAAAGCAAGAGAGTTCCAGAAAAACATCTATTTCTACTTTATTGACTATGCCAAAGCCTTTGACTGTGTGGATCACAATAAACTGTGGAAAATTCTGAAAGAGATGGGCATACCAGACCACCTGACCTGCCTCTTGAGAAACCTGTGTGCAGGTCAGGAAGCAACAGTTAGAACTGGACATGGAACAACAGACTGGTTCCAAATAGGAAAAGGAGTACGTCAAGCCTGTACATTTTCACCCTGCTTATTTAACTTATATGTAGAGTACACCATGAGAAATGCTGGACTGGATGAAGAACAAGCTGGAATCAAGATTGCCGGGAGAAATATCGATAACCTCAGATATGCAGATGACACCACCCTTATGGCAGAAAGTGAAGAAGAACTAAAGAGCCTCTTGATGAAAGTGAAAGTGGAGAGTGAAAAAGTTGGCTTAAAGCTCAACATTCAGAAAACTAAGATCATGGCATCCGGTCCCATCACCTTATGGCAGGTAGAAGACTCTTGAGAGTCCCTTGGACTACAAGGAGATCCACTCCATCCTAAAGGAGATCAGTCCTGGGTGTTCATTGGAAGGACTGATGTTTAAGCTGAAACTCCAATATTTTGGCCACCTGATGCGAAGAGCTGACTCATTGGAAAAGACCCTGATGCCGGGAAAGATTGAGGGCAGGAGGAGAAGGGGATGACAGAGGATGAGATGGCTGGATGGCATCATCGACTTGATGGACATGGGTTTGGGTGGACTCAGGGAGTTGGTGATGGACAGGGAGGCCTGGTGTGCTGCGGTTCATGGGGTCGCAAAGAGTTGGACACCTCTGAGCAACTGAACTGAACTGATCTGAACTTAACACTTCTTTGCAGGATATCAAGCGATTTTAACACTCTTCCATTAATTGGCTTCCCTTGTGGCTCAGCTGGTAAAGAATCTGCCCACAATACCGGAGACCTGGGTTCTATCCCTGGGTTGGGAAGATTCACTGGAGAAGGAAAAGGCTACCCACTCCCGTATTCTGGCCTCAAGAATTCCATGGACTATATAGTCCATGGGGTCGCAAAGAGTCGGAGACAACTGAGCAACTTTCAATTTCACATTAATTGTAAGTGGTACCACTCCAATCATGGTGACAATTAAAAATAATACCCACAAATTTCCAAAATATCCCCTAGGGGGCGGTACTGCCCTTGTTGAGAAACTGTTCAACAAGATTAGTCTGAGTACTGAGCGACTAACATATATACCTAGGAAAGACTATTGGACGCTTTTGTTGATCTTGTTTAGGGCTTCCCTTTTTGTTTAATGTAAGCTCTAACTCTGTCTTTATCTGCAAGTACAAGCAAATGTATCAATGCTAATGGAAAGCAGTTTGAGTTATTCCCAGGAAAAAACAAAAAAAATCTGAAATATTTGTGCTCCAAATTTTATTAAGTTTAAACTCAATTTTCAGAATTAATTATCTGTTTTGAAGTTTAAAAAGGACTTCTACATTAAAAATGATTACCCTTAAATTCACTAAAAGCTGAATATCATAAAAAATTTCAACTGTTAGAATAGAATTTGTTTTTAACATTTTTAAGGGAAAGAAACATTATTTTGCTGGTAAATAAAGGCAATGCCAAAGAATGCTCAAACTACCGCACAATTGCACTCATCTCACATGCTAGTAAAGTAATGCTCAAAATTCTCCAAGCCAGGCTTCAGCAATACGTGAACCGTGAACTTCCAGATGTTCAAGCTGGTTTTAGAAAAGGCAGAGGAACCAGAGATCAAACTGCCAACATCTGATGGATCATCGAAAAAGCAAGAGAGTTCCAGAAAAACATCTATTTCTACTTTATTGACTATGCCAAAGCCTTTGACTGTGTGGATCACAATAAACTGTGGAAAATTCTGAAAGAGATGGGTATACCAGACCATCTGACCTGCCTCTTGAGAAACCTGTGTGCAGGTCAGGAAACAACAGTTAGAACTGGACATGGAACAACAGACTGGTTCCAAATAGGAAAAGGAGTACGTCAAGCCTGTATGTTGTCACCCTGCTTATTTAACTTATATGCAGAGTACATCATGAGAAACTCTGGGCTGGAAGAAACACAAGCTGGAATGAAGATTGCAAGGAGAAATATCAATAACCTCAGATATGCGGATGACACCACCCTTATGACAGAAAGTGAAGAAGAACTAAAGAGCCTCTTGATGAAAGTGAAAGAGGAGAGTGAAAAAGTTGGCTTAAAGCTCAACTTTTAGAAAACTAAGATCATGGAATCTGGTCCCATCACTTCATGGGAAATAGATGGGGAAACAGTGGAAACAGTGTCAGACTTAATTTTTTTGGGCTCCAGAATCACTGCTGATGGTGATTGCAGCCATGAAATTAAAAGAAGCTTACTCCTTGGAAGGAAGGTTATGGCCAACCTAGATAGCATATTTAAAAGCAGAGACATTACTTTGCCAACAAAAGTCCATCTAGTCAAGGCTATGGTTTTTCCAGTGGTCATGTATGAATGTGAGAGTTGGACGGTGAAGAAGGCTGAGTGCCGAAGAATTGATGCTTTTGAACTGTGGTGTTGGAGAAGACTCTTGAGAGTCCCTTGGACTGCAAGGAGATCCAATCAATCCATCCTAAAAGAGATCAATCCTGGGTGTTCATTGGAAGGACTGATGTTGAAGCTGAAACTCCAATACTTTGGCCACCTCATGCTAAGGGTTGACTCATTGGAAAAGACCCTAATGCTGGGTAGGATTGGGGGCAAGAGGAGAAGGGGACGACAGAGGATGAGATGGTTCGATAGCATCACTGACTCGATGGACATGGGTTTGTGTAAACTCTGGGAGTTGGTGATGGACAGGGAGGCCTGGCGTGCTGTGATTCATGGGGTCGCAAAGAGTCGGACACGACTGAGTGACTGAACTGAACTGAACTGATGGTATCTTTAGTTTATAATACTAAATCATTATGAGTATATGAATTTTAAATTATATAAAATAGTAGAACAATTCTTATATAATACAAAAGATGCCCTAATTCTAAGAGCAGGTAAAAAAATATTAGTGTTTGTAACATAATATGGAAAGTAAGTGCTAAATGAAGTGAGTAATGAGAATAGGATAAAATTCATTGGAGAGACATTTTTGTGTAAGACATTCTAAAACTGAACCAGTAAGTATAAATGTTAGAAAAGATAGGATTGTATTTGAAGATAGCTCATGGCATGTGAAAAGACATAAAAGCAGAAAATCGCTAAAGAGGTAACAAGTTATAGAATGAAACAATTCTTTGATTACTAAAAATCTAAAAGGTGGAATTCAATTATATCTTCTTTTAAAAAGGTTGATTTTTCCTTTACTTGATATTTTCCTTTATTTTTTACCTGGGCATCAAAAAAGTAGTCTTTACCATATTTACTAGACATTTTTTTTAGCAATTTGACTGCTCAACTGAAGGCATTTACCATCACTTCATGGCAAATAGATGGGGAAACAATGGAAACAGTGAGAGACTTTCTTTTCTAGGGCTCCAAAATCACTGCAGATGTTGACTACAGCCTTGAAATTAAAAGACGCTTGCCTCTTGGAAGAAAGGCTATGACCAACCTAGACAGTATATTAAAAAGCAGAGACATTACTTTGCCAACAAAGATCCATCTATTTGAAGCTATGGTTTTTCCAGTAGTTATGTATGGATGTGAGAGATGGACTATAAAGAAAGCTGAACACCGAAGAATTGATGCTTTTGAACTGTGGTGTTAGAGAAGACTCTGGAGAGTCCCTTGGACTGCAAGGAGATCAAACCAGTCAATCCTAAAGGAAATCAGTCCTGAATATTCATTGGAAGGACTGATCCTGAAGCTGAAACTCCAATACTTTGGCCACCTGATGTGAAGAACTGACTTATTGGAAAAGACCTTGATGCTGGGAAAAATTGAAGGCAGGAGGAGAAGGAGATGACAGAGGATGAGATGATTGTATGGCATCACTGACTTGATGGACATGAGTTTGAGCAGGCTCCGAGTGTTGGTGATGAACAGGGAAGCTTGGTGTGCTGCAGTCCATGGGGTCGCAAAGTCGGACACGACTGAGCGACTGAACTGAACTGACTGAACTGTAGCCTGCCAGGCTCCTCTGTCCATGGGGATTCTCTACACAAGAATACTGGAGTGGGTTGCCATGCCCTCCTCCAGGGGATCTTCCCAACCAAGGCTTTGAACCCAGGTCTTCTGCATTGCAGGTGAATTCTTTATTGTCTGAGCCACCAGGGAAGCCCAAGAATGCTGGAGTACATAGCCTATCCCTTCTCCAGGGAATTTCCCAACCCAGGAATTGAACCAAGGTCTCTTGTATTGCAGGTGGATTCTTTACACCTGAGCTGCCAGGAAAACCTGTGGCAACATTTCAAACATGTTTATCCCTCTAGGGACTTTTTGAGGAATAACAGAGATTATTTGATTACTGAAGGACAATTCAGGACACTATTCTGGACCACAGTAAAACTGTGTTTGCTTCCAGAAACATCAATGATTCAATTTTGAAGTCTTGAACAAATAACAAACACTTTAACAATTACAATTACTGGAATTCTGATTATGGGCTTTGCATATTTATGTTTCTACTAATTGAATTTTAATGTCCAATTATTCACTCTCTGTATTTCAGTTCTCAAATAAAGCAAATGTTTGGTTATACTAATACATACATATATAGGTTCAGTTCAGTCGCTCAGTTGTGTCCAACTCTTTGCGACCCCATGAATTGCAGCACGCCAGGCCTCTCTGTCCATCACCAACTTCCGTATATATGTGTGGTATATGTGTATGTATATATGTACATGTCCGCATGTGTACATACATGTGTATGACACACATATATACACATTATATATGTATATGTATCACATATAGTAAATATGTGTCAAATTTAGTACAAAAATAATTATACCTATATATTGGGTTAATAAAGCATCTGCTTCTTAAGTTGTAAACTTTCTTTTAAAATACTTCTAATTGCTCACTAGTGTGGAATAGTGTAAATCAAAGGAATACAAAGAAAGAAGCTACTTTATTAAAACACTATTAATGTCCCAACTTCAAATAAATTATACCAATTCATGGAACGCATGGAAAAGCTTTCTAGAATTATAAGCAAAAAAAAAAAGGTGGCAAAATGTCAAATTTAAAATAACCTTGTCAATCCAAGGACAAAATGAATTATCTCAATTATCCCAGCATGTTTGGTGGTCTGGTCTTTGTCTGGACCCCCTGCTTTCCCCATCCTTGTCACCTGGGCTTCTCACATTCGTATTCATAACCCTGTCATTGACCATGTTATTGTTTAAGAGCACTGTGATTTCTAAAAGGATGTGTGTGCAGGTCATGTTTAAACCTTTGTCAGTTGCTATTATAATTACAGTGATTGTTATCTAGTGAAAGCTTTTTTGGCAGATTTCCACCAGAAGGCTAAAACTTGCATCCAAGTTTATTTTCATTAAGCTATTGGGGTTTGCCATTCTATTTTAAAAGAGATTTAAAAAACTAATGTTAGCATTATTGAATTCCAACACTATCAAAAAGGGTTTCTGAATTTATTTAAAAATCAATTAACTGATTATTTTAAAATTGTCACAAAGCAGGACATTAAACCATATATGGTGTATGTTTATGATGTTGGTTAATAAAGCTATATATGTAAAAATATAGTATTTTTATGATTTAAACTTTTTATGAAAAAAGAAATTTATAAAATAATGAACTAAAAAATTATGAGCTATTAGTTTTTTTCAAAATCATTTTGTACCTTGCGATTAGTGAGTATTATGCCTATGGTTATGCCTCCATGCACTGTTGTTCACTTGCTCAGTCATGTCCGACTCTTTGCGACCCCATGGACTGCAGCATGCCAGCCTTCCCTGTCCTTCACCATCTTTAGGAGTTTACTCAAACTCATGTCCATTGAGTCAGTGTTGCCATTAAACCATGTCATCCTCTGTTGCCCCCTTCTCCTCCTGCCTTCAATCTTTCTGAGCATTAAGGTCTTTTCCAATGAGTCAACTCTTTGCATCAAGTAGCTAAAGTATTGGAGCTTCAGCTTCAGCATCAGTCCTTCCAGTGAACATTCAGGGTTGATTTCCTTTAGAATTGACTGGTTTGATCTCCTTGCAGTCCAAGGAACTCTCAAGAGTCTTCTCCAACACTACAGTTTGAAGGCATCAGTTCTTCGACCCTCAGCCTTTTTTATTGTCCAGCTCTCACATTTGTACATGACTACTGGAAAAACCATAGCTTTGACTATATGGACTTTGGTAGGCAAAGCAATGTCTCTGCTTTTTAATGTGCTGTCTAGGCTTCTCATTGCTTTTCTTCCAAGGAGCAAGCACCTTTTAATTTCATGGCTGCAGTCACTGTCCACAGTGATTTTGGAGTCCAATAAAATAAAATCTGTCACTCCATTCATAGGTAGTTCCAATAGGAGAATAATTCCTTTGGTAAATTTTACTTTTGTTTACTATTAACTATATATAAGAAAAAGTTAATGGATTTATAAGACAGTTATTTAGTAATCAGAATTTTAAATGGTATGCTATCATATTTTGAAAATACACAAAAGTGGCTCATTATCTGAGAATTTTGGTTAGTCCATTTTATTCTGTATTTGCTTATATATACTGAAAGAAGAGAGAAACGAGATTAAAACAACACCACCATTATGAAAATTAAAGTCCTGCCCACTCTTATTCTTCATGGTTTCCCAGCTGGCTCAGTGGTAAAGAATCTGCCTGCTAATGCAGGAGCCACAGGTTCAATTCCTGGGTCCTGAAGATCACCTTGGAGAAGGAAATGGCAACCCACTCCAGTATTCTTGCCTGAAAAATCCCATGGGCAGAGGAGCCTGGTGGGTGACGGTCCACAAGATCAAAGAGTTGGATAAGACTGATCATGCACGCACAAGATCATTCAATAAATAAGCTTTTATCAGAATCATCTTCTAGGTAAAAGCTCAACACTTAAATTCTTTTAGATAAAGAAATGCATGAAAGTAAAACACAGATAAAGATCCCAGACTGAAGGCTACCCCATGACAAGATAATACTCGGAAATTAAAAATGCAAAGTTCTTCTTTTTGCGTTTCTAGAGTTCATGTATGCTTTCCAAATTGCTTGTTTGTGTGACTTTTACCAAGCCATCCCTTGGTATCCTCTGGGGATTATATCCAGGAAAACCAAGAATACCAAAGTTTGCAGATACACAAGTCCCTGATATTAGAAGGGGTAGTACAGCCCATCCTCTGTGTCTGCAGGTTCTGATTCCCCAACCAACCAGGATCAAAATGCAGAACCCGCAAATATAGACAGCCAATTTTAGAAAAATATTTTATATTCACTAGCACTTGACAAGTTATGATGCATATTCACAAACATTTCCATTCAAATACAAGACAATCTTTATATCATGCATTTCTTAAAATGTTATCTAATTTAAATTCAACCAATGGCCTCAATTGAAAAAAAAAGAAGACATTTGTTTTTCCTTCATATCTTTTCATCATTGAACAATAACTAGCTCTTTACTACTGAGCAAATATTTCAGATTCACTGAAGTGGGAACACCTGAACATGAAGATATTAATCATCTATAAATGTATCTGTTAATGCCAGTTTATTTATCTATTAAAAGATAATTGCAGCATAATAAATATTTTAAGAATTTATTTTAGCAAAAAAATCCATTACAAAAGGACAATATAAAACAAGAAATTGATAGGGGTACACTTTGCCCACAGGAGCCAGGGGAAAGTTATATGGCCCCCCCTCAATATCCCATGGGCGTTGATTCCAGGATCTCCATGGAAACCAGAATCCAGGGATGATCATGTCCCTCATTTGAGGTGATCATCAATATATGTGGGTTCTGCATCCATGGATATGAAGAGATGACTTTATATTAGTTTTCAAGTCATAGTCTTAAGAAAAAGACCCTTTGAAACAATGCATTTGGGGGAAGAATTTTAATCATCCTTTAAATTATCTCTTCTAAAAAATTTATGGCAACTTCTTCATAATTTTTTAAAAAATCTTCTAAGTGTGATTTTTTTCATGGATAAATGTTGATTAGAATAGTCTAAAACACAGATTCCATATCGCTTCATTTGTTTTTTAAAATGTTAGTTTTGTCTACCTCCTTTTCCCAGTATCAGACAATTTGATCTAATTTACACCTATTTTGCCATTAAAAAGAGGATTCAATATGTATTTGATAAACTAGTTAAATGCCAAATCATTTTGACATGATTGTCATCACATCCTAGAATCTTTATGCTTTAAATGTACACTGATAAATAGATTGACAAATAGAAAATAACACTGGAAGAATCATAAGTTAATTCTTTGCTTGTAATAATGTAAGCAAAGATAAAGGAAAGAAGAAATGCTAATACTATAGGTCAAAGAAGCAGAGAGAATGGAAGGGAAAGGGGAGAGAAATCTGCTGTGTTTCAGTATGCCATTGTTTCTTAAACAAGAACAATGGAACGCTGACCTCAAATGGCTTAATTAATCTCCAGTCACAGCTTCTACTATTGCCTTGGGTTAAAGCTGACCTTTGATGACAATGTAGGATATTTGTCTCCTGGGAATCTATTGTTTGGCTTGGCCTTACGTTTGTTGTTATAGTTACAAACCTTAAGGAATGCAGGTTTTCAGAGAATCTCAAATTGGAGTAAGAATGGAACGATATGTTCTAGACCACAGAGCATTTCTATATATATGTAATCCTAATATAACGTTAATAATCCTCATATAATATTTTTATGTAGGAAAGACATCTCATTTCAGACCAAGATGATCATACCATCAATATTAAATATCAAGAGAAAAACAGCCATAGTTTTTAAAGTACAATTTATGTAACAGATGGATGATTCTAACTCCAAACTAATGTAGATATATATATATATATATATTATATATATATATATATATATATTTTTTTAAATGAACTAGTACCTGTTATGCTGGCTTATATAGTAAAGAATCTGCCTGCAATGCAAGAGACATGGGTTTGATCCCTGGGTTGGGAAAATCCTCCAGAGAAAGGAATGGTTACCCACTCCAGTATTCTTGCCTGGATAATTTCATGGACAGAGGAGTCTAATGGGCTAGAGCTCATGGGGTTGCAAAGAGTCAGACACTACTGAGCAACTAACACTTTTCCACCTATTTTAGGTTTGTATTTTGCTCTAAAACTTTAGGTATAATATCTAAATGCTTGCTCTTGATGAATGAATATGGTTCAGTAAAATCAACCAGTTGCTGGTGATAGAGATGGAAAAGAAATTTCAGTTTTGCCAATTAAAGAAAAGGAAAAGAATTTGAACTAAAATAGGATCCTATAAATAGTCAACTTGGCATGTTTTGTGTTTCTATAACATGGAATGACCATAAAGTTAAATGCCTTGAAAACTTGAACTGAGAACAGTAGCATTTACATTTTTTCACAGGAGGGGCATCAAAAATTTTCCACATTGTATATATGCATGTATAAATCTCAGTGCAAAAACGCATCTTCCACTGATATTAAAATGAGATGAAGACAAGTCAAAATAATTTTTCAATTAGGAATGCTGCTTAAGTGTTTAACAATTTTCCTTTCAAACTATAAATCATGTCATTGAATACAAGCTATGCCAACTACGTTGTGGACAAAGGATATTAAAAGATATTTCTATTCATATAGTCAGCACCTGTTGGTACCTAGAAAATGATAGACATGTAGTAAATACTTAAAATTGTTTATTGATGGATGAACATGACTTTATAAGGAAACTGCTCAATAACAAATGACCTGAAATTTAAAAAAAACTATTTTCACTAGAGATATTCTTACAAATATACAACTTTAAGAGACAATTGAATAATATTCAATGTTAAGAGATAATAATAAAATTGTAAGTGCAGACTTATAAGGGGAAGAGAATAAATATTTGCCTTCTTCATTTTACCTAATCATTATTTTTTGTACATACAAAGGTATCAATTTCTAGAAAGTGAGTCAGTAGGAATTGTGAGCTTAAGGGTAGAAGGGGCTAATGGAGCCCATGTCACCCTAGGAAGTATAATTCTAACAAAAATTGCTGAAGACAAAAGAAGCATGCATTTCCAAGTGAAGAATGGAGGGCTGAACTGGAAATTGTGCACATCAGCTCCTAAATAGAGAATGTGATCAAGACCTAATGAAAAGAGACACACACTATAGACAGCCCACAATTTTGTTTGTTGAAAATATTCCTCTGTTGACATGAGGTGTAAGGAACTGCATTCATTGAACAAGGAAAAGAAAATGACCTCTCAGAGAGTCAGAGGTTTTATATTGGACCCCACGACACTGATGAGAGAGAGTATGAGTGTCAGACTGCTGGATGGGGGGGCTTCCCTAGCACTGCAGTGAGGGTATCTAGACCACCATAACTTCTTGGGTGAGTGGCAGCTTCTCTGACAACAGGGTGGTTGGTTCAAGATAAGGACAAACCTCCCCAGTGCTGGCTACAACTTCATCGGTAATCTCAAATTCTTGGTCTCTTTGAGTAGATAAGAAAAATAGCAAAATATGAACTTTTTCTTAAAGAGAAAATTTAAGGATTTTCTTATAAGCAAAACGGGAAAAAAAAGACATGAAAAAGCTCACTTTATGGTTTCATTAGTGATATGGGCTGAATGGTGTCCCCTCCCTCCCAAATTCATATGCTAAAACTCTAAAGCTGCAGTTCCTCAGAATGTGACTGTTTTAGAGATGAATTCTTTCAGAGGTGATTAAGTAAAATGAGGTCCTAAGAGTGGATCCTAATCCAATCTGACTGGTGTCCTTTACAAGAAAAGGAAATTTGGACTCAGAGAGACATGAAGCACATTCATACACAGAAGAAAGATCATGTGAGGACACAAAAGATGCCGTCTGCACAGCAAGGAGAGAGGCCTGAGAAGAAAGCAAAGCTGCTGACACCTTGATCTTGCACTTCCAGCCTCCAGAATTGTGAGAAAATGAATTTCTGTTATTTAAGCCAATTGATGTGTGGCATTTTCTTACCAAAGAAAACTAATCAAACTAATCACATGGACCACAGCCTTGTCTAACTCAATGAAACTATGAGCCATGCCATGTAGGGCCACCCAAGACGGAGAGGTCATGGTGGAGAGTTCTGACAAAACATGGTCCACTGGAGAAGGGAATGGCAAACCACTTCAGTATTATCACCTGGAGAACACCATGAACAGTATGAAAAGGCAAAAAGATAGGACACTGAAAGATGAACTCCCCAGGTCGGTAGGTGCCCAATATGCTACTAGAGAAGAGTAGAGAAATAACTCCAGAAAGAATGAAGAGACTGAGCCAAAGAGAAAACAGCGCCCAGCAGTGGATGTGATTGGTGATAGAAGTAAAGTCCAGTGTTGTAAAGAACAATACTGCCTAGGAACTTGGAATGTTAGGTCCACGAATCAAGGTAAATTGGAAGTTGTCAAACGAGATGGCAAGAGTGAACACCGACACTTAAGGAATCAGTGAACTAAAATGGACTAGAATGGATGAATTTAACTCAGATGAGTTAAATATCTATTATTTCTATCTATTACTGTGGGCATTATATCTATTATATCTATTACTGTGGGCAGGAATCCCTTAGAAGAAATGGGGTAGCTCTCATAGTCAACAAAAGAGTCCAAAATGCAATACTTGGGTTCAGTCTCAAAAAGGACAGAATGATCTCTGTTTGTTTCCAAGGCAACCCATTCAATAACACAGTAATCCAAGTCTATTCCCCAACCAGAAATGCTGAAGAAGCTGAAGTTGAACCGTTCTAGGAAGGCCTACAAGACCTTCTAGAAGTAACACCCCAGATAGATGTCCTTTTCATTGTAGGGGACTGGAATGCAAAAGCAGGAACTCAAGAGATAACTGGAGTAACAGGCAAATTTGGTCTTGGAGTACAAAATGAATCAGGAGAAAGGCTAACAGAGTTTTGCCAAGAAAACGCACTGGTCATAGCAAACAGCCTCTTCCAACAATACAAGAGAAAACTCTACACATGGACATCACCAGATGGTCAATACTGAAATCAGATTGATTATATTCTTTGCAGCTATTTGGAGAAGCTCTATATAGTCAGCAAAAACAAGACTGGGACCTGACTGTGGCTCAGATCCTGAACTCCTTATTGCCAAATTCAGACTTAAACTGAAGAAAGTATGGAAAATAACTAGACCATCCAGGTATGACCTAAATCAAATCCCTTATGATTATACAGTGGAAGTGACAAATATATTCAAGGGATTAGATATGACAAACAGAGTGCCTGAAGAACTGTGGACGGAGGTTTGTGACATTGTACAGGAGGCAGTGATCGAGACCATTCCCAAGAAAAAGAAATGCAGAAAGGAAAAATTGCTGTCTGAGGAGGCCTTACAGATAGCTGAGAAAAGAAGAGAAGTGAAAGGCAAAGGAGAAAAGAAAAGATATACCCATCTGAATGTAGAGTTCTGAAGAATAGCAAGGAGAAATAAGAAAGCCTTCCTCAGTGATCAGTGCAAAGAAATGGAAGAAAATAATCGAATGGGAAAGACTAGAGATCTCTTCAAGAAAATCAGAGATACCAAGGGAACGTTTCATGCAAAGATGGGCACAATAAAGGACAGAAATAGTATGGTCTTAACAGAAGCAGAAGATAATAAGAAGAGGTGGCAGCAAGAATACACAGAAGAACTGTACAAAAAAGATCTTCATGACCCAGATAATCACGATGGTGTGATCACTCACCTACAGTCAGGCATTCTGGTCAAGTGGGCCTTAGAAAGCATCACTACGAACAAAGCTAGTGAAGGTGACGGAATGCCAGTTGAGCTATTTCAAATATTAAAAGACGATGCTGTAAATGTGCTGCACTCAATATGTCAGCAAATTTGGAAAACTCAGCAGTGGCTACAGGACTGGAAAAGGTCAGTTTTCATTCCAGTCCCAAAGAAAGGCAATGCCAAATAATGTTCAAACTACCGCAAAATTGCACTCATCTCACTTGCTAGCAAAGTAATGCCCAAAATTTTACAAGCCAGGCTTCAACTGTAAATGAACCGTGAACTTCCAGATGTTCAAACTGGATTTAGAAAAGGCAGAGGAACCAGAGATCAAATTGCCAACATGCGTTGGAACATAGAAAAATCAAGAGAGTTCCAGAAAAATATCTACCTCTGCTTCATTGGCTATGTCAAACTTTTGACTAGTGGATCACAAAAAACTGTGGAAAATTCTTAAAGAGATGGGAATAGCAGACGACCTTACCTGCCTCCTGAGAAATCTGTATGCAGGTCAAGAAGCAACAGTTAGAACTGGACATGGAAAAGACTGGTTCCAAATCAGGAAAGGAGTACATCAAGGCTGTATATTGCCACTCTGTTTATTTAACTTCTATGCAGAATACATCATGCTAAATGCTGGAATGCATGAAGCACAAGCTGGAATTACGATTGCTGGGAGAAATACCAATAACCTCGGATACACAGTTGACACTACCCTTCTGGCAGAAAGTGAAGAGGAACTTTCTTGATGAAAGTAAAACAAGAGAGTGGAAAAAGTTGGCTTAAAGCTCAACATTCAGAAAAGTAAGATCATGGGATCCAGTGCCATCACTTCATGGCAAATAGACAGGGAAACAATGGAAACAGTGGCAGACTTTATTTTGGGGGATTCCAAAATCACTGCAGATGGTGACTGCAGCCATGAAATTAAAAGACACTTGTTCTTTGGAAGAACAGCTCTAACTAACCTAGACAGCATATTAAAAAGTAGAGACATTACTTTGCTAACAAAGGTCCATCTAGTCAAAGCTATGGTTTTTCTAGTAGTCATGTATGGATGGAGAGTTGGACTATAAAGAAAGCTGAGCTCCAAACAATTGATGCTTTTGAACTGTGGTGTTGGGGAAGACTCTTGAGAGTCCCTTGGACTCCAAGGAAATCAGACCAGTCCATCCTAAAGGAAATCATTCCTGAATATTCATTGGAAGGACTGATGCTGAAGCTGAAACTCCAATACTTTGGCCACCTGCTGGGAAGAACTGACTCATTGGGAAAGACCCTGATGCTGGGAAAGATTGAAGGCAGAAAGAGAAGGGGATGACAGAGGATGAGATGGTTGGATGTCATTACCAACTCGACGGACATGAGTTTGAGCAAGGTCCGAGAATTGGTGATGGACATGGAAGCCTGATGTGCTGCAGTCCATGGAGTTGCAGAGTCAGACACAACTGAGCGAATGAACTGAACTAAGCTTAATCTGTTTTCCATCTCTACAACAGTAGCTCTTTAAGAATGGCATATAAATATAATAGAATCAAATATCATCTAAGCTTTTCAGATCTTCTCTTCATCCAATATAATTCTCTTGAAAGCCATCCAAGTTCTTATGTGCCGTAATAGACCATTCCTTTTTACTGTTGAGTAATATGCCACGATATGGATGCATCACATTTTATTTAACCCTTCACTACTGAAGGGCACTTGAGTTGTTTCCAGTTTGGAGCTATTTTGAATAAGCTGTTGCTAACATTAATGTACATGTTTCCATGCAGATATGTAAGTTTTCATTTCTCTGGGAAAAATGCCCAAGGGTGTGATTGCTGAATCATATGGTAAATATTTTAACATTCTTAAGTGCTATACTGTTTTCCAAAGTGATTGCACCACTTTACATGCTCGCCAGCAATATGTGAGAAGTCCAGTTTATCTACAATATAAAGCAGCTAATGCACGTGTCATATAAAATTTCCAGAACACCAAAATATAGTTATCTGCTTTTATTTTATGAGGTTCACATACCTTGTACACCCAAACCCAATAGAGTGCTGGTAAGCTAGCTCTTTGGAATTTAAGAGAAAAGAAAGTTCTCAATTTATAGCAATTTCTTCTTTGCAAATGATCTATTCCTGGTTGCTTTTAAACACCATGTGACTTCATTGAGAGCAAAGTCTAGAAGACCTGCATACAAGTGGTCCTCATAAGTTGGCACAACCCATTCCAGCATACTTCTACACAGAAACACATGAGCACACACACACACACAGGCACACACAGACACACACAGGCACATACACACACACACACCAGACTTACTCCTTCATGAATATAGATAGAAAATTAAATAAAATGGTGGTATGAGTTTAATAACATGATGACATAATCAAATGCAAAGACAGATATAAAATTAAATGCATGTTAGAGTACAATCTTAGGAAAAAAGCATATATAAATTTATAAATATATTTATAGAATCAAACGAGTTGAAAACTGCAAAATGTTAATAGTTTTATCTCTGCATAGTTGAATAATGAATGATTTTAGAGATTTCATGCAGATGGCATCATGCACATTTCAGAGCAGTGCAGGTGGCAATGGCTGGTTTTCAATAACTTCAACAGATGGCATCATGCACATTTCAGAGCAGTGCAGGTGGCAATGGCTGGCCCTGCTCTTTCTGTGTCTATTCCCTCTGTGATAATGTGATACCTGCAGGCCCAACCAGCAAGTGTCTGAAGTTAAGACAAGTGCTTATTCAGTCTGATAATAAAACAGAATGTGTAAAGTGTGCAATGAATATTCAAATTTATACTCATCTATTTCAGAACTACTCAGTCTCTGAGTTAACATGATAAGGGCCATACTCATCATGTCTTCCTTCCTGACTCTCTTTTCTCTAAAAGAGATAAGTGGTACTTTGTTTTCTGGCAATACTTTCCCCACCAGTTACCCATGACCACTGTTTGAGTCAGCTCAGGCTGCTGTAACAAAATACTATAGATCAGGTGCCTCAAACCAGGCATTTATTAATATGTTACACTGTTCTGGATCCATAGAAGTCCAAGAGTCGAAATCTCCAGGGAATGAAGAGGAATTGCCCACTGGCATCTAAACAGTTGTGGTGAGGAGGGTAAGGATAATACAGTAAGAAGTATGAGTTTTAAATATGATGGCATTTCCAGGAAGAGAGAGTCACTGTCTCGAGATGGAAATGAAAAGCGAGAAAGCCCAGTAAAATGTGTGAGAGAGATAGACAGCCATGATTCGAAAAGTCTCTAGAGGAATGCATTATCATCAGGGGAGGGCCAGATTCCAATTCAGGAAAGAGGATGAAAGCTAACTTGTAAAGAGTTGATAGAGGTTATAAAGAAATTTGCTTATGATTGAGTGTGGCTTCCAGAGGTTACCCTCCAGAATGGATTTCAAGAGTTGGGATGGAATGGGCGATGGGTTCAGAATAAGGGCTACCCTGGGCTGAATGAACGTGGATTTCTGGGTCTTAAGAGACAAGTCAGAAAGTCTCAGCCTTCTCTCTTAGGCTTGTAAAGGTAACACAATAAACAGGGATAAACAGTGTCATGAGATCCTCTTGATGATCAAGGAGTTAGACAGGAACATAAAGACTACCAATGCAGGGGAAGGATAAGAATCTTGCCATGAGTGTGTGGAGCCATCAAAAAAGATGAGTAGATCGGAAGTGTGGCAAAATTACTAGGAACTTGTAGAAATCAGAGAAAATGCATTTCGGCTGGAAATTATTGGCATTGACTTAAAAATGTGATCAGTAAAGGGATAGTTCTGCTGTAACCTTTTAAAAACAGTAATATGATACCAACATTAATACTACTAAAATATATGTAATTATAATTGTGAGTGTAATACACTGTAAGTGTAAAGTGTAAAGTGCTCAGCCACTTCAGTTGTATCCAACTCTTTGCGACTCAATGAACTGTAGCCCACCAGGCTCCTCTGTCCGTGGGATTATCCAGGTAAGAATACTGGAGTGGGTTGCCATGTTCTCCTCCAGAGAATATTCCAGCCCAGGGAATGAACCCGATTCCTGCCTCTCCTGCATTGCAGGTGGATTCTTTACCCACTGACTCTGAAATTAATACGTATAGTAAAATCATCTAACTATAATTTCCCTATTGGAAAATATATAGAGAAATATGATAAACTTATATATACTACCACTGAAATTAATAAATGTTAACAGTATAAGTCATTTATTTCAGATCATTTTTAAGAAAGAAAACTCAATGATACTCCAATGTACATTTTGCCAGACTCATTCCTCTTCCTTCTTGTCTAAGGCGAACACCATCATCAATTTTATTTATTCTTTATACGTATATTCTGTTTACATTTTAACATAGATATATGCCCATGAAAGCATGTAATATTTTATGAGTTCTAAAAGTTAACATAAATTTTTTTGTATAATTAACAAATCGTGTTATCTTTACCTGCTAGTTTGGAACTAGCTCCCTTTAATTTAGTATTAATATTATACTGATCTATTCCCTCACATAAATACACCACAATTTATTTATCCATTCATCTGTTGATAACATTTTGGTTGCTCTAATTTTTAAAATTTTAACAGTTTCACAATGAATATTTGTGAATATGTCTCCTTGAATACATGTGGGAAAATTTCTCAAGGGTGTATACTTTAAAAAGGTCTTCCCTAGTGGCTCAGTGGTAAAGAATCTGCCTGCCAATGCAGGAGACATGAATTTGATACATGGGTTGGGAAGAACCCCTGGAGAAGGAAATTGCAACCCATCCCAGTATTCTTGTCTGGGAAATTCCATGGACAGAGGAGACTGGGGGCTATAGTCCATGAGGTCGCAGAGTTGGACACAACTTAGTGAGTGAACAACAACAACATACTTAGAAAAGAAATTGATGAGTTGAGGCTCTGGGTATTTTCAACCTTTCTACCTATTACAAAATAATTCTTCAAAGGTTATACCAATTTCCACTCTAACCACCGGTGCTGAAGAATATCCATTTACACATCTCTTTGCTTACATTTGGAATTGTCAGACTAACATATTTCTTAATTTTATAGGTGACATAATATATCTCACTTTTATAATCTGCATTTCCCAGACAATCAGTGAAGTTGGACATCTTATCATCTTCTTTTTGACCATTCTTGGGTCCTCCTTTGTCAATTTCTTGTCACACCCAATATATTAATACATAAACAATATAAATATATATATGTGTGTGTGTCAAGTTTTTAGTATCTAGTTTTATCTTTTATGGTGTCATTTGGAAGATTTTCAATGTGATATAATTGAACTGATCAAAGTTTTAACTTAAAATCTTTCCTTTTCCATCTGATTTGCTTAAAGTTACTAGTCAAATATCTTAATCTTTAAAATCATCTTAATCTTTAATATCATCCGTGGAAATAGCTCACACTATTATTTCATGAGAAGAGCTTGCTCAGCAAGGAACATAGAGTCATCAAAGTTGTATGAGCAGACTTGGTATGATCATTTTCTAGATAGAATACTTTAAACCCTATGAAAAATATGTTACTGCTTACAAAATCCTGCAAAGCAGACGGGTCTGTAAATGCTGAAAAGAATAAGTATTTCCTATTGCTTTGCCTTGTACATGTTTTATGTATAGGATAAGTTGGATTTATGAGCTTTAAAGTCATTAAAGGAAATGTTTGGAGCAGATACAGACAACAAAATCAATATCGTCTAGATAGACTGGGATGATATGAACAGATTTATTGTCTTGACCTTTCACTCCAAATGCCCTGTCTTATTTTGTTGTAATAAAAGTTAAACACATATATAAAACAACAGAGAATGTATAATTCTGATGTGACAACATTACTGAAATCTCAGGGTTTGTATATAATCTGTGATCTCAGTACTATTTTTAGCTTTTTAAAAAATATTTCTGTTCCTAGATTAAGGTCATTTCATGATTTCCACTGACTTGAGGACTCAGTACAACCATCTGCTCTATTTTTACAGTATCAGGGAAATTATTTTTTAACTTAGGAGCAGGTTAAATTGAATTTGGGTTTCTTAGAACTAGTTGAACTTGTCTGAGGTCTATGTATGAAGGGATTTGTTAAAAGGCAGGCCAATGCTAAAAAAAGTTTTCCAATGCCTATGATTTGTTTTCAATGAACACACATAACTCTGTTCTTTCCAAAATTATTTCTACTAAATACACAACATATCAATGGCCCACCAACATCTCCACTTGCGTTTTGAATAAGATTCTCAAAGTACATGTTTCTAAAACTGAGTCCTGACTCTTCCTTCCACACCCTAACACCTGTAACTCCCAGAATCTTTCCCGTTGCAGGTATAATAACTCCATTCTCTTAGTTGTCCAGGCCAAATGTGGCATCATTCTTTACCTTATTTCTTTGTTATGCTACTCCATTTACAAGAAAAATTCCATCAGGTCCACCATTCAATAATTAGAACCAAATACTTTTCACCACCTTTGCTGGTACCATCCCAGTCCAAGAAACCATCAGATAACTAATAAATGACTGTCATTTCCTAACTACACTTGGAGTCAGCAATGTTTTTGGAGGTGAGAACTTGGACCAATACTGAACGGGGTTGCTACAGTGTTTGGATGTCATGTCTGTTTAACAGTCAGAAGAGTTCACTGATCAAGGAAACAACATGTGTGATGGTTAGTTTTATGTGTCAGCCAGATGAAGGTTTTTGGTTAAACATTATTCTGGATGTGTTTTTGAGAGTTTTTTGGATGAGATTAACATTTGAATCAGTAGACTGAATTAAGCAGATTACTCTCGCTAAGGTAGGTGGCCCTCGCCCAATCAGTTGAAGGCCTGAATAAAGCAAAAAGTTGAAAGAGGGAGAATTTGCTTTCTCTGCCTGACTGGAACATTGATTTTCTCCTTCCTTTGGACTTGGATTCAAAGTAGAACTTTTACCGTTGACTTTTCAGGTTCCCAGTCCTTTAGACTTGGGCTGGAATTATACCGTTGGCTCTCTTACATCTCCAGCCTGCTGACTGCAGATCTTGGGACTTCTCAGTCTCCATAACTATATGATTCAATTCTTCATAATAAATCACTCCCTCTCTCATTCTCTGTCTCATATTTCTGTTCAATGGTTCAACATAAGAAAAAGATTCGTTAGAATATTTCCAAAAAGGGGGATATTTAATGAGGTCATGAGCAATTTGTAACTGAAAGTTTTCAACTTAAAACAGGCTGCCCCTCTGTCTTAAAGGGATATGGTATGGCATCACCGACTCGATGGACATGAATTTGAGTAAGCTGTGGGAATTGGTGATGGACAGGGAAGCCTGGCACGCTGCAGTCCATGGGATCGCAAAGAGTTGGACACGACTGAGTGACTGAACTGAGCTGAAATGGTATGGTAAATGGGAGCATGTATATGTCTAATGGGTAGGTGAAAAGGAGATACTAAATTATATCCTTTCTTTCTTCTGAAAAAGTACTGAAAATAAAACACCCAAATAAGAAAAAGAAACAGCATAGTATCAAGCACATAGCAGATGGGCAATAAATCTTTGTAAAATTAATAAATTAACAATTGTTATATGTTATAATGCTCAAAGGATCATGGAGACATTGTTTTCTCCAACATCGAGGAAGGATTTAGTTATTCAGGTGTACATGATTCTTTATTTGGAGATTACAAATTCTTCCCATACATTTTGGGAACTAAATTATTTTAACTTTTTGCTATGCTTCATGCAAATAACAGCCTGATGAGTCCCAAAATTCTAGCACCGTATTGACTGTGTCACTGTGTGATCTATAAAGTAGACATTAATATACTTAAACAAAATACACTAGAATAGCAATGTCTTTTTGCTCAATAAAATACCCCATGGAACTCACTACTTTGTTTTTGACATTTTATAGAGAATTTCACATAACAGCTGATGGAATCCAATAAGCTAGACACATTAGGGATTTTCCATTGTTCCTTCAAAATAGATGTAGTATAAATAATCATTTTGTTTTTGCATACCTCTGTATATATAGTGTTTCAAAGTCTTAAAATAATACAGTTGAAACTTATTCTCTGAACACTTTTTATTAAAAAGGGTTAAAAAATTCTTTGAGATTATATATTATTTAATATTAAGTTTCAGGAACTTCTCTATAGTTCAGATGGTAAAGAATCTGCCTGCAATGCAGGAGACCCGGATTTGATCCCAGGGTCAGGAAGTTCCCTTGGAGAAGGAAATTGCAATCCACTCCAGCATTCTTGCTGGGGAATTCCATGGACAGAGGAGCTTAACAGACTACAGTCCATGGGATCTCAAAGAGTAGGACACGACAAAGTGACTAACACACACAATATTAAGTTTCAGTACAGAGGTGGGTGGGACAGAGGTCCAAGAGGGAGGGGACATGTGTTTACATATAGCTGATTCACTTCTTTGTAGAACAGAAACTAGCACATTGTAAAGCAACTATAACCTAATAAAAATGATAAAAATCAGTTTCTTCTTTGTATTAGTGTTTATATATAAGTAGGTTGAATGATCATTTGGAATACAAAAATGGGTTCGAACTATCTGCTATAAACTACCTCTATGGCTTCACAACCAAATGTTTGAGCCTTTCCAAGCCCTGTTTAACTTAATGCCATAGAGACAGTCCAATAATTCATTTTATCCAAAGTACTGCTGATGCCTTTCTATGACTATTCTCTTGTAATGAACAAGTGATGTTGCATCTTTTTTGAACTGCAGCTAGCTTTACCTATTTTTACATCTTTAGTTTCCATAAACTTCAGAATACCATATAGCTTTTCAGTTGAAACAAATTAAAATCAACCTTATTTGAAAAATTTTACACTTGTTGAAAGAATTATAGTAGTATGCAGTATTGTTAATAATTAGCAGTGATTCCTATCAACTGGAAATTTTGTTTTATGGTTAGATAGCACTCTCACATCCATCCATCCTTTTCAAATTTATCCAATTCAACTCAACAAGCCCCCTGAATGAATTTTTTGCCGTTTCTCCCAAGAGAATATACAAGACTGAGAGTACTAGAAACTTCATTGGACATTAAAAGATCGTCAAGGATCATCTTTACTTTTAGACTTTGATAATCTTAATCAAGTCTAAAGAAACACATTGAAGATGCACAGTGTCTTAGGGCTAGCTCATCTCACCTGAAATTTTTTTGATAAAGAAATTAAGGACAGTCTTAAGTCATTCCAGTTACCATTAATCTTTTTCACAGAAGCGTCCCAGTTAGTAATTGAGCTATCAAGAATTTAAAAAAAAAAAAAAGAAATACCTTCCTGCTACCTTTTCCTTTGCTATCTTGTACTGCGTTTCTAGGGAAATAGGAAAAAAATCCAAAAATTAGTGAAGTGGAACAGACACACAGTAATGTCATGTCAACATTTATTTATGGCCTGCCAGTTACGATGGATAAAATAAAAAGTCTAGAGGATTTTAAAAGCAGTACTTGCAAGGAATTCCAGGGCAGCTGGTACATCTCACTTGTCACACTGGAAATGGAGAAAGTGCAATATATATCTGTAATTATTTGCTTGGGTTCACCATCCATTTTCCCAGATCCTACATTAATCATTTTATTTCTACTGGTCTGACATGGCATTCCAACTTCAGTACAGAAAACTCTCTATTTTTATTAATCTCTTATATTTCATGATTTCTACAACCTTATTTGTTTTAAGAGATGCTATTCACTTTAAGTATAACAAGCTCTACTTAATGACTGACATATGTTGTAAAGGTCTATGGTACTATTTAGCTATTTGGAATTTGAAATGAATTTACCCATAAGGCTGTGCTATGAATGCATGTTAAATGTTTATGGCTAATGGTGAAATTGCATCTATTCTTCATGCACCAAAACTGTAGTTCCAGAGGTAACATTTCTTTGTGTAAATAATCATTTATAATTTTGCTCCCATGTTAATTTATGTAACCAAATAATAAAATGATGATGAGATTTATCCCTCATGGAACTGAGTTATCAGGTTGAGATCACTGAATTAGTTATAATGTATTATCTTTTCTCTGATGTAAGACAAATTATATTCTTCATCTGCCCAAGGTGTTCAAAATCGTCCATAGTTATTAACTGTTCATACAATGGGGTAGCTCTGCTCAGCCAATGTTGCAATAAGCATCTTCCCCGCCCCCACCTAAACTTCAGAAAACCAAATTTTTCAGTATTTTGTGCAATGAAAGAACTTGATACTTAGGAAGATCTCACTGCCATGTGTTTTTATACACTGTTTCCTCCTAATAGTTTACTACAAGAAACTAAACTGTACATGTGACGTTTCATACTAAATTATATTAGCCTATTTAGTTAATAAGTTTTCAAATAAATGGTTCATGACTGTCCTGGTTACAAAATTCACTTATCTTTTCAGAATTTTTGGCAGACTAGGGTAGCTTGGGAAATAAATACCTATCCATTTTATTATATTCACATTTACATAGATTCACTAGCAAAAGCAAACTTTCATGTAAGATTGAGTTTTACTTTTTTTTTTAAACTATTGCTTAACTTCCATGTAAGATGGGGCATGTGCTATATGTTGGGCATTTATCCAACATTCTTTCCAGTAAAGCTGAATCTCAGGGCAAATTCCATAGCTTCATGGAATGGAATGGGATTTTTATTTAATATTCCAAATACCTCAATCAGTTTCACTCTGAGTGTTATGCTTTTGGCAATATATTTCTATCTTTATTTTCAGAATCTGAATGATTTTCAGTCTCCTGCATATTTGACACATAATTTGATCAAACACACAATTCCTTTACTTCCTAGTGCATTTCATCTCTCCAATGTCAATCCAATCTTAGTATCTCTTTGGAATATGTTTTTGTTTATTTTCACACTTTTCCTTTAGTTAAGTGCTTTGTCAGTCAGAAAATGATTCACTGAAATTGTTTATCCAATGCAGTGTAATTTGACATAGTACTGCATGTTTCTAACATTTATCTTTTTATTAATCTTGTTCCCTTGTTACTTAATCATTCACATTTCCTTGACAGTTGTCTAAAAGAAAACCCCTTTTCCTGCATTTGATATCAGTTTTTTCAACCGTTGTCAGTTTTAATTAGTGCATAAGATTCTGAGGGAGAAACTTATCTTTGTTAAGAAAAATAAAAACCAAATGAACTGATTTTCTTGAATTCTAGGGATAAAAAAAGAGAAGTTTAGAAAAATTACTGCTCATCTTCTCTTTTAAAGAAAAGATGTATTTTGAATAATGAAGCTTTTTATGTAGTGGGTCCATTAAAAGCACTTATAGCTATTGCTTTTTAACAGCAATACAACAAGCAAGCGTTTTAATTGTCTGAAATTTCTGAGTTTAGAAGGAGGGATGGTTTAAATCTGGTTAGGAACTTATATGACAATTAGGAAGTGAGCCATCAATGTTAATAGAGCTTTCCCCTGACCCCTGGTGCTGTTTACTGCCTAAGTTTAAATAAACATGCCTGTCTATTGTGATCTCATATAATACAGAGAAAAAAACACCAAGTCTAAATAAGGATTTAGATGTATAATTACATTTGTCAATCCATGTTTACCATATCTCACATCAAAGATATTATCTTGCTACTACTAAAGTAACTTGATCAGGGAGCCCATCACAGTCATTATTAGGTCAAGGAGCACACTTTTTTTTTTTTTTTTTACTTTTTATCTTTTACTTTTTAAATTTTAATGTTGTATTGAACACTAGTTGATTTACAATATTGTGTTAGTTTCCAGTGTACAATAAAGTGATTCAGTTATACATATATCTATTCTTTTTCAAATTTTTTACCCTTTTAGGTTATTAGAGAATTTTGTTCCGAGTTCCCCGTGCTATATATTAATAGCAGGATTTTATTGGGCTGTAGTGATTTGCAATGTTGTGTTAGTTTCTGCTATACAACAAAGTGCATCAGCTGTATGTGTACATATATCCCCTCCCTCTTGGACCTTTTTTCCACCCCCTTCCCACCCATTTAGGTCACCACAGAGAACCCAGCTGAAAGAAAGGCAATTTTTATGATCTGTAGAGCTTGCGAGCACGTTGTCCCTTCAGTCGTGTCCGACCCTTTGTGGCCCCATAGACTTTATTTTTTTTTTCTTTTTTTTTAATAAATTTATTTATTTTAGTTGGGGGCTAATTACTTTACACTATTGTAGTACTTTTTATCATACATTGACATGAACCAGCCATGGGTTTACATGTGTTCCCCATCCTGAACCCCCCTCCCACCTCCCTCCCCATCCCATCCCTCTGGGTCAGCCCGTTGCCCCAGCCCTGAGCATTTGTCTCATGCATCGAACATGGAATGGTGTTCTGTTTCACATATGATAATATACATGTTTCAATGCTATTGTCCCAGAACGCCCCACCCTTAGACTTTAGCTCATCAGGCTCCTCCATCCCTGGGATTCTCCAGGCAAGAGTACTGGAGTGGGTCGCCATACTCTCCTCCAGGGGATCTTCCCAACCCAGGGAACAAATCTGTGGCTCCTGAGCCTCCTGCATTGCAGGCAGATTCTTTACCACTGAGCCACCAGGAAAGCACCTTGTATAGCTTGCATGACTACCTAAAACTAGTAAGAAGCCCGTTTTATATTAAAGGCTGTTTTCCTCTTTATAAAGGAAAGCAAGTAACAATTTAATTACAGAGATCAATCAGTGAGATCTTCTGCACCTAGGATGGTATGAAAGTATAATGATGACATGAAGCTAGCACTAAACCTAGAATAAGAGGTTTTGAATTTGAATCTCTGCTTTACCATGTAGTAACTATACGACATGAGACAATATAACTAACTTTTGAAATCGTTGTTTTTCATCACTCAAGAAAAATGATAGCCCTTTCGATTACAAAGAATGTGAAAAATATAAGACAATGTTTATGAAAAGTCTATACACTTCCACAATAATATTATATTTATTCTACTAATCTCCCTCAAGATCATCCCTCAAGCAGGTTTTTCCTGGTATGTTTACCTCATACAATTCAAACACTAGTCTTGGTTTCCCTGGTCTCTTTGAAACTGGAGAATGGTTATTCACCAATATTAATAAGTTGGAACCCTCAAAGATCTGCCTTGATCAGTATATCAAGTATCGTCTACATACTTACAAACTGTATGCATACTCCATATTCATAGGCAATTCCATTCCAACCACCCCATTCCCACCTTGTTCCTATGCAGGCTAAATACTTCAGGCTGACAACGTAGTGGAATCTACCACTGGGTTTAGAGACAGGTATGCCTTTTCAGTGACATAAACAAGATATCCCCAGTATATGTTTTTTAAACAGCAGCTATTTCCGAAGTGTTCAACCCTTATGATAAATCAAAGTCTCTGCTATTTGGAGAAAATAGTCTGCTACTGAAATAGTGAACTTGATTTTGACCAGATGAGATTTCCCTCAAGGGACTGATGTGAGCTCTAATCTGAAATCTAAGTTTTAACTTTTATCTCTACTTCACTTCCTTCTTCTTAATTTCTCTTATTGCCCATTTCATCAGCATATCTAAAAGTAGAAACAAGTTTATTAAATTTATTTATCACATGGTCCATAGCAGCAGTGATTATATTAAACTATTTAGCAACTGCTTTAGCGTGAGCATTGTCCAATCAAATAGGACACTGACAACAAGTTCCTGTATATAGAAATAGTACAACTAAATGGCAGCAATGCTTACCAGTAACCCTAACAAAAGTGTGTTAGTGGAAGAAGTTGTAAGGAATACGTGCAACTATAAAAACAATTACACCAATTACTTTTTTCAGTATAGGCATAAGCCACTTAAAAACTGCTACTGGTCTTATCTCAAATTATATGAACAGGAATTCCCAGAGGTGTATGTTTTAGACAAGGTTTTCATATATTTTCAAACAGGATTTTACATTATGTAAAACAGATAAAAGTGCAGCTGCTCTGGTTAAAGCAGAAGTAGGAACTTCTGGTACTTTCTCAGAGATAGCTCCAGGGAATACCAGGATTGTACCTAATATAACAATTTGAAAGTCCCAAAACCTGGGGACACTTTCAACCCCTAAAATCTCAAATCTGTATTTATTTCTTTCAATAGAAAAATAAGCAACATTTGTGGAAAATGTTTTTTGATACTTTAAGCAGAAATTTTAACATGTAAATATGTTGATGGAAGTGACCTTTCTGGTACAATTCTTCAAAATCCAAAAATCATGAAATTTTAATACGTTACAATTTGCTATGTATATATAAATGAAATGAAATATTAGTGGCTCAGTCATGTCCACCTTGTTGAGAGCCCATGGACTGTAGCCCACCAGGCTCCGCAGTCCACGGGATTCTCCAGGCAAGAATACTGGAGTGAGGTGCCATTCCCTTCTCCAGGGGATCTTCCCAACCCAGGGATCAAAACTGGGTCTCCCACATCACAGGTAAGTTGTTTACCATCTGAGCCACCAGGGAAGCTCAGATATATAAATATATATAGGACACAATCAAATGAAGCATTCTATTTTGGTCTCCAGCAGATCCAAAGTTAAAGAAACATAAGCCTTGAACTCAAGGAACTTAATTATTCTAGTAGATTAAAGGAAATCAGTAACAGTAATCAAGGCATACTATCTTCCTTGATTTCTTAATTAGAGTACCCCATTATTGTCGTCTTCTGCCAATATTTATATGAATTTTGATTTCTTAATTAGAGTACCCCATTATTGTTGTCTTCTGCCAATATTTATATGAATTTTGATTTCTTAATTAGAGTGCCCCATTATTGTCGTCTTCTGCCATTATTTATATGAATTTTGATTTCTTAATTAGAGTACCCCATTATTGTCGTCTTCTGCCATTATTTATATGAATTTTGATTTCTTAATTAGAGTACCCCATTATTGTTGTCTTCTGCCATTATTTATATGAATTTTGATTTCTTAATTAGAGTACCCCATTATTGTTGTCTTCTGCCAATACTTATATGAATTTTGATTTCTTAATTAGAGTACCCCATTATTGTCATCTTCTTCCAATATTTATATGAATTTTGATTTCTTAGTTAGAGTACCCCATTATTGTCGTCTTCTGCCAATATTTATATGAATTTTGATTTCTTAATTAGAGTACCCCATTATTGTTGTCTTCTGCCAATATTTATATGAATTTTGTTCTTCACTGAGATAATTATGCCAAGGAAAAGGCTATACACGCCTCTATAACTTTAGGGAAAAAAAATCTTTCTGAAGGTGCCCATCCGATCATAAGCCTCCCTCACAGCAGGTACCACTTGAGTTGTTTGTGCCTGAGCTCTTATCATGGATTCCATAGAGAAAGAAAACCCACTCATCAGCACAGGAGAGAGAATAAGAGATCTTAGCACATCACCCACAGATGTCAGCTCTTAAGAACCTTTCTGAAATTTTTATGCTTTATGTTAAATTTATAATCACACTGAAAAACAAAGTTGCTGTCAGTTTTTGTTGGCAAGACAGTTCTTAGAAAGCCATTTTGCGACTTTTTATTGTTGTTGTTAAATTCTACCTTACAGATGCTTGTCTTGGGGGAGACTGTAGCGATGTTAGTGTATGAAAACTGTGTTTTCTTTCTCTTTGCTTCAGTCTATATGGATCTAGTCACAGCACACAAGCATTTAACTGGGAACATTTTCCACACAATTTAACCATAGGCTTTTACTGTTTAGTTTCTTAGCATATTAATATAGGTTTGCTGTCAGACTATATAAGGAATAGTTTTTTTGCATATGTCCATAGGTAATGGAGTGAGGTGGGCTTACACTTGGCAAAGACTGAAATAGGACAGGATGATAAATCTTTCTGCAGCTGGCCCATCTTTTATAGCAAGGTGTTACAGTTCAGTCTACCCTCTAATTCCCCTGGCTATGGGCAATTTGCAAGCATTAAATGGTCCTTATCATTTCCTATAATTAGGGTGTTGCCACATGATTGAGGAAATATTTTTTGAAGTAACATATGGCTAATTAATGCCTTATTGGTAAGTTTCACCTAGATAGTAAAGAACTGAAAGATTTGAATTATGTGTCATTGGTTGAATTTACTCCATTTTGACTATACTTTGTAAGTTTAAGCTCTTGCATGTCTTAATTTTTCAGCTTATATGTCCATACTGCATGTAAGTATGATCTAAATTGAATGAATGTCCAAACATTTATCTGACTATAGAAATTCCAGAGGGATAAAAATCCTACAACATTATTCAAAGAAATAGAATAACCTTCCCTAGATATCAAATAAAAGCTATAAAATATTAAGAATCAATATGTACATTTTGCTTATTAAAATGAACATAAATCTTAGAAAGGCAATTTTGTATTTTTTACATGAAATTGGTAACATGTCAATGTGAATGCTGGAGAAAATAAATCACACCATAACTAATATGATGAATGTGCACAAGATCTCATTTTTTCCAAACAGATACCATGAGTTGTCCTACAAGTCTTCCAGAGTATTAATGAAGTAAATTGTAGACATGAGCAATAGACTTTGCTCAGTGAATGGAATATGGTCTCTGAGTCACCACTGATGATCACACAGAGCAGAACTCGAACACATGGTACCATCATGGAAAGGGGAAAACAGTTTGTTTCTGAATGTGGTATGTCGGAGACTTTTGAGAATGCTTTTGCATGACCACCGCTACATGCGGATATAACAACATTCATCAAACCGAAAATTTGCTGGGTTGGCCAAGAAAGTTCATTTCAGTTTTTGTCACCATTTTACCAAAAAAATGTCAGCAGACCACACTATAGTCAATTCCTATGTATGTATCTACTATCCTTATAATTATTCAAATAGTTGCCTGTGTCTATATAATGCAATAAAATAATAGATGTGAAAACTTTTCAGTCACTCACTAAGAGTCAATTCAACCAGCAAAGCCAAACCCCTTTAAAACAATAATTTATCTTATCACAGAACAGAAAATTCATCTCAGAGATTTATAGTTTTTTCTAAAAGGTTTTTTTTTTTTTTGACTAGTATAATTTTCCTCTATGTGGAAAGTACAGTTTATTCATTCAAGGACATTACTTACTATGCAGAGAGTATTTTCTATAACATGGGAACACAATAGCCTTTATAAAGAACACAGAGAAGCACGGCTTTAAGAATAATACCCCCAGAGCTTTGATAAATATGCTTTTCATAACAAATACCCTACCTGTAATATAAAAAAGGAAAAATTTGAGGGTTTTATATATATATATATATATACACATATATATATATATATTTTTTTGAGAGTGAGACTTGGCTTAAAGTCTCGCTTGCTTCCATTTTTACACACAAAAAGATCTCTAAAAGGAAGTAAAGTGGGGCTCTGGGATGAGGCAGGCTGTCCCGTGTAGACCCTGGTGCTACAACCTTGACCTCAGCCCTGCCAGTGGATTCCTCCCTTCCTGCCTCGTAGGTTCAATGAGCTCAACAGCTGTCTCAGACTCTTTTGGAAACCATCCATCTGGCCTCTGTCATTCTACAGGAGCTGACACACTACACACATCCAGTAGATCTGCTATATAAAGAAAACCAAGGGCACCAGGAACAAGAGTTCCAAAATCAGCAAAACTCAACTCCCAGACAAACAACTCTTAGACAGTTCCTGAATTGTTTCCTTTATTTCATTTCTCCATTGTGGACCTTCAATTCCTACCTTTATACTTGGGCAATTTTAATATCAGTTTTTCAGGTCAGCTTAGCGTTCTACACAAGTCTTCCACTGTGAGATTTTAAATATCTGTATACATAATTCAAATACTCAAATCAGTTCAATCATTTCTCTTCTCTCTTCCATCTTAAGACTGAAGCTAAGAATTCATCAAACACATACCCTTGAGACATTTCCCATTGTTGATGCCTGTTCATCCTCTGTACTCATCCTGTGCTACATCCAACAATCTTAGCACCAAAATATTTTAGAAACTGTAAGGGCAGAATTCTAATCCTTTCATTCTAGGCACTTAAACTCCTAATAAGCTATTTTTGCACAAAAAAAGCAGTTCTTGCTTTAATTTATATATATACATATACATATATATATATATATTTTTTTTTTTTTTCTGGAGTCACTCTTTTTCTTTTCAGCATTCTCAGGATTCCTAGGTCTGAGGAACCTGTAACTCAGTGCTTCTGGTTTCTCTCATTATTTGGATCTCTTTTTTAAAAACAGTTTTATTTTTAAAATTTTAATGGATCTTCTTCAGTACAAACTTCTCTCTGCTTTTCAATTAACCCACAGCCCTCATAATTCCAACAGCTTCTCCTGTCTTACACTCCCTAGACTGTTGTGCATTACTCAGCAAACTTTAGATCTAAGTTATTGTCTATTTTCACTTGTTTTAATTTTATTAATCCCTTTTCAATTTGATTAATTAAATTTCTTCTTATTAGGCCACTTTTCAGAACTGGGGAAGGACTTGGGATTAAAATGGATGCCAGAGTTGGATATAGCACTGGGGAGTGACTAGGGGCAAGGATGACTGCCTTCTGCATCATCCAGGTGTTGAATTAGTGAGACTGAAGTATCTCTTAATTAAAATTAGGCTCATTTCCACATCTGGGAGCTTCCTTGGTGTCTCAGTGGTAAAGAATCCACCTGCAATGCAGGAGACACAAGAGACATGGGTTTGGTCCCTGGGTTAAGAAGATAGCCTGGAAAAGGAAATGGCAACCTATTCCAGTATCCTTACCTGGGAAATCCCATGGACAGAGGATCCTGGTGGGATAGAGTCCATGAGGGTACAAGAGTTGGACACGACTTAGCAGCTAAACCACCCCCACCACATCTTAGAACAGTCACACCCACCCATGGAATTCAAATGGCCTTACCCGGAAACAAAAGAAAGGGTAAGGGTCAGGAAATGGAGACAAGCCTGACCTATATAATACTAAGTATGTCAAGGGTTTGGGTAAATATGACTTATTATACCTAAAATATTATCAAGTGTGACTATACAAAAGAATCTTGATGAATCAAAGAAATATTCTTAAACAAAACAATCTTAAACCTGTTTTGAAAAAAATCTTTGTCATTCTTCGTTTCCAAAATGGAAAGGAGAAAGCAGTAGAGGCCTAATTTGGAATAATGAGTCTTACCTTCCTTCGCGAAGGAGGACATAGGGAAGAGAGCTTTCTTTGAAATCACTGTTCTAGAGTGTGGATTTTATATTTATTTACTTTTGGTGATGCAAACAGATCAGAATACAATTGCCATTGAAAAGGTAGTTTGTTATACTCACAGATCCCAACAGAGGGGATGCTGACCTAAAACAAATAGACCGTCAGGTCTTCCCCCAGAAAAAAAATGGGTTTATTTGGGATCAGCAGAGAACTGCAATTCAGCGCCTGCAACTACGGCAAGCTATGTGCAAATCTCTGCACAGCAAGGAGAATGCTTTATAGAGAGGAAAAGGGAGTTGGGAGGGCTCTAGTAAACAGAGTCCATGGTGTTTCTTTGCTTTTTTTTAAAATTGGGGTATGGTTGCTTTACAATGTTGTGTTAGTTTCTGCTGTACAAAGATGTGAATCAGCCACATACATATGCATATATCCCCTCCTCCTTGGGCCTCCCCTGCCCCATCCCACCCCTCTAGGTCCCCACAGAGCACTGAGCTGAGTTCCCTACACTATGCACCAGGTTCCCACTAGCTATGTTTTACACATGGCAGTGCACTTTTGTCAGTACCGGTCTCTGAGTTCATCCTCCGCGCTTCCCTACCCCAGTGTTCACAAGTCCATTCTCTCCATCTGTGTCTCTATTCCTGCCCTACAAATACGTTCACCTGTACCAGTTGTCTATATTCCACATATATGTGTTAATATACTTTGTTTTCTTTGGCTGAGTCGTTTCCAGAAAAGCAATCTTTGTTCTTGCTGTCTTTGCAGGGCATGAGGGCTCCCCCTTCTGGTCTCCCAACTCCACTTAATTGAGTTTTCTGTTTATTAATTGTTGTACAGAGGCATGGCGCTCCATGGAGATGGGGGAGAACGGTACATGAGGAAACATCAAGGTTAATCAAGAGGCAGAGAGAGTGAGCAGAAAATGTGGACAAGAGCCTTCACTGTGGTTTTTGTGGGAAAGTGTGGGCAAGGCAAGGTGATAAGGTTTAGGATTGGCTAACTTGAAGCATTTCAGTAGGTATGGGGACACAGAGCTATTCCTAGTGGTCTGGAACCTGGTCCAAGAGTCAATAGGGAAGCGGGACAGTGGTCCAAAGTGTAAGAGGTAGATGAAGGAGGTTGTTTGAGGTACTGGCACAGAATTGGTTGGTTTGCATCTTAACCAACCAATAGCAGTAGCAGGCAAGTCTTTTTCTATCTGTAGAAATAGCTAGTCCTTGCAGGGGTGGTCTCTCCAGAGTCAGCAAGGCTCCAAGATGACAAAGCATCAAAAATACAAAATGAAAAGACATGATGAATACAATCAGCCATGGATCCCACTTACCTATATTTTCCTGAAATCACTTCTGAGCCAGGACCTTGCTCTGCTAATACAATCTTGAGTAGAAGATCTCCTCCTGTTTCTTCTTGTTTTGATTAAAATTTCTTCAAACTGGACCTTGAACTTGCGGTATTGAGGGGTGGGATCCTGTTTACCATTTTTTGCATCCTTCTCCATTCTCTAAGCAAGCAAACAGACAGATTTTCTATTATAAAACATATTATTTTTTGAATATTGGGAATAGAAGGAAACAAAATAATAAACAAAGCCAAGTTACAAGTTCACCAGAAACCTTTACAACATTTTTTATAATCATCATTGCTGGACTCTATTGGGTTAAGGCAAGAAATAGACTTGACCTTTCTCAGCAGCTTTTCCTGAGAAACATTTCTTGATGTTTTCTTCCATGTATTAGCCCTGTTTAATTCTCTAAATTTCATTTTATCCCAGGGTGATCACTCCAGATTGTCTCCTTCGTATCCACCTTGTTGGGTCTATCAAAGTCTCTTTAGGAAGTGAGATAAAGGCAAGCTTTCACTACTTGGGGATAGAATTGCCTTCATAAACAACTCACAGATGTGTATTTGTAGTCCAGAAGTATCAGTGAATTCATCTCCCACCTCAGTGTCTTACATGCCTCAGGGAAATTCTTAGACCTTGAGAACCCATGCCTTGTCTTTCAATGTAGATACATATGACTTATTTCCAAGTCAGAGAACTTTTTATGAACCGTTTCTGGCAAGAGCTGTAGCTTCAAGGACCAACCAGAGTTCCTGAAATGATTCTGTGAACTGTAGGTAGGGTCTGGAGATATTCCTGAGGGTAATGCAAGAACATGATCCCCCTGGCAGGGAAGCAGAAAAGCCTTCTTGGGGCTAACACATGAATTAGAGTTCAGGGGAGTTTCTAGTAGGTAATGGAAGTTAACCAACTGTCGAATAGACTGGGAGCTCTAAGTCCTAAGGAATGGTTAAAAGGACATTGTCTGAAAGCTTAAGATCAAGAAGACATTAATTCAGCAGACATTAATTAAACATGTCTTATTTATCTTCATATCCTCAGTATTCAGACAATGGCTGATGCATCCTGACATGGCCAGGTTTAATGAAAATACATTGGAATCACAGGGGAGAGTGCTAAGCAAACTGAAGTGTTTCAAAAACATTAAATCCTAGCCAGGCTCTTGCTTGTAATTTTTCTTGCTGTACTTATATGAAGCTTCAAAATCTTAGTGACATGACCAAAACAGAAGGGTCATGACTAGGGATCTGGGACTGAAGTTAGGTATTGAATAACCTGAAGAAATGACTCAACAGAATATTTCTCCTGAAGAGGGCAAGGCCGTTGCTAGGGACAGGACTGTTGTCCCCACAGAATACCTTTTCCTAAAGTTTTCTTGATCAGACATTTCAAAATATACCACTTGTATAATTAACAGATGCCTAAGAATGGAGAAAGAAATGTCAACCCAGTCCAGTATTCTTGCCTGAAAAATTCCATGGGCAGAGGAGCCTGGTGGGCTACAGTCCATAGAGTCAGAAAGAGTTGGACACCACTTAGTGACTAAATGCTTCTCTGGTAGCTCAGCTGGTAAAGAATCTGCCTTCAATGCAGCAGACCTGGTTCAATTTCCGGGTCAGGAAATTCCCCTGGAGAAGGGATAGGCTACCCACTCCAGTATTCTTGGGCTTCCATGGTGGGTCAGCTGGTAAAGAATCTGCCTGAAATGCAGGAGACCTGGGTTTGATCCCTGGGTTGGGAAGATACTCTGGAGAAGAGAATGGCTACCCACTCCAGTATTCTGGCCTGGAGAATTCCATGGACTGTACGGTCCACGGGGTCGCAAAGAGTCGGACACGACTGATCAACTTCCACTTAGTGAGTAAACAAGAGTCAGTAAAGGAACCACAAGTGGTTGACTATTTTAAGTAAACCATCATTTCCCTGTGTTAGAGAATCATGAATATTTTTTCATTCTACTGTGTCATTTGTTGTGTAGATGTTGAAAAGGGAGGAGTGAGAGAGCTGTGAAAGTGTTGGGATGGCGTTTAAAAATACAGAACTCATACAAAACAATAATAATCCTTCAGACCTCAGCTCAAACCCTATAGTTTCTAGGAAATCTTTTACTTCTTTCTTAGGACTTTCTGTATGCTCTGAAATACAAGAGAATATGTTCTACTTGTAAAACATTGTTCATTTCGCAATTATCTATTTGGGTCCATGACAGAGTTCTATTCTGTTTGGCACAAGGGCCTCTCCTCTTCCCACATCCACTCCCCACACAAAGACATGCACAGTCCCGCCATCACAAAACATACTGCTGCTTCGCTATCATCTGCTCTCCTCCCCTGCCCCCAACACACCCTACATTCTTCCCACAACTCCCTGAATCATAGGCAATCACCTAGCGGAGAAAGCAATGCTGACTGATTGTTACGCTTGCCTAGACTTGCTATGAAAGATGCAATTTTCTGCCACTTTTTGTTACAAAATTAATCATTTGGCTAACTCAAATGATTTTTTTTTAAACAACAATTAATTAGGCATATCCTGCACTTCCCTGCTGGACTCAACTCTATCTCATTCTTATTTTCTATTCTCTTGGTGAAAAAGAAAAGAAAAACTTGTGCTGCCTTTATGCAGAAATAGCTTTTTTTTAAGATTACATCATCAAATCTGCCTTGTGTGTTTTTTTAACTAATTTTATTGGAGTACAGTGGATTTGCAATGTTGTGTTAGCTTCTACTGTACAACAAGTGAATCAGTTATACACATATATAAATCCACTCTTTTTTAGTTTCTATTCCCATAGAGATCATTACAGAGTACTGAATAGAGTTCCCTGTGCTCTAGAGTAGGCCTTACTTTTTTAGTTTTAAGGTTAGAGCTTAAATTGCTAACACTAATACGGCAAGACAGAAATAATCTCCTGACTTTTACTAACTGCATGTAGAAAGCAAAACTAAGGTGAGATTCCACAGCAAGGTGACTCTAGGCAGTCAGAGGTCAGTATCTGTGAACATGTATGTAGGAGAGACACAGTGGAAACAGTATTAATTCTTCTCTGGAATGTTTGTCTGGTTAGACATACGGACTCTGAAACCAGCTTGACTGGATTTAAATAGCAGTTCGGCCATTTCCCATGGGACTTTGCGTTGCTGCTGCTGCTGCTGCTAAGTCGTTTCAGTCATGTCTGACTCTGTGCGACCCCATAGACGGCAGCCCTCCAGGCTTCCCCGTCCCTGGGATTCTCCAGGCAAGAACACAGGAGTGGATTGCCATTTCCTTCTCCAATGCATGAAAGTGAAAAGTGAAAGTGAAGTCGCTCAGTCGTGTCCGACTCCTAGCGACCCCATGGACTGTAGCCTACCAGGCTCCTCTGTCCATGGGATTTTCCAGGCAAGAGTACTGGAGTGGGGTGCCATTGCCTTCTCCGGGACTTTGCGTTAAACAAGGACAAAACGGTAACTGCCTCCTAAGGCTGGTTAGGACTAAATGAGTTAAGACCTGGAAAGCACTTAGAGCAGTGCCTGACAAATGGCAAGCATTCAATAAATGGTAAACATTGTCACCAGTACACCCATCAGAGGAATGCTACATTGAACTGAAACTGCATCTTTTTCAAAGGTAGTTACTGGTAGGTGCTCAGTTGCTTAGTCGTGTCTGAGTGTCTGACTCTTAGCAACTCTGTGGACTGTAGCCCACCAGGCACTTCATGGGGATTATCCTGGCAAGAATACTGGAGTGGGTTGCCATTTCCTCCTCCAGTTTTCAAAGGTAAGCTGACATTTCCCTGTAGTTTGCAGTGTGTGAATTATAAAGAATGAAGAAACTGAGATTAAAACTAAGAGTTACTAAAAGGAGTGTTTCTCTAAACTATTGGAAAGGTCTGGCAATGGAGGGCAGGTTTTATAGATGGGCTCAGCAAATTCCTCAACTTCACCCAAACTTAAGCTTATCTGAGTTTACACATCACTAGATGGCAGTGTAAAATGTCTAATAATCTCTAAATAAATTAAATCTATCAGGCATCCAAATATCTGAAGAATCACATGAAAAATGCTGAAATATTTTATCATTAGTGTCTCTAAGTGATTAATAGTAAATCCTTTTAGAGAAAGAGAAGTAGTAACTATTTAAAGACAAAATACATTTACAAGTTTTAAATATACATATATACACATATATACGCATATTAGAAAGTACAAATGTGATTAGGAAAAATGATTTTAGTGTTTAAATTCAGTCTGTGTTTTACTATATTTGGATAATAAAATTCCACTAGCATTACACATGACTTCTGAATTCAAAAATAACTTTTTAGTTGCAGCCCTTGAAATGTGTGGGTGGAGTGAGGTTGATGAAAGGACCCTATGAGGAGACTAATGACAAGTCTCACACTCTTCATAAAGAATATCACAAATTAATCATATAAAGTAGGCTCCTGCAAACATGACAACAATCCAGGAGGAGGAAGAATGCAAGCTTTATTCCCAGCAATGTACAGCATGAAAATAGAAATAGAAAGCATTCAGACTTAAGAGAACATATACACTGTAACCAAATTGATATTGATCAAGTCTTGAGGGAAAATGACTTCTGAGGTTTTACTAAGATATTTCCACACTCAACTATAGCCATATAACTAGGATAATTTGGCATCATGTGCTCAGCTGCAGGACTCCAGACTTAAATAGAAAATGATTATTTTTATATTGATAAACTTCCTTTGGGAGTTTGGATCTCTTTCGCTTGCTGATGGTCAGCCCTCCTGTCACTTTACCCCAAACTGGAAAGTATGGTTACAGAAGGAGCTGGAAACTTTTATTGCCTGTCTCCACTGCCACCAGAAATGTTTATAACAGGGGAATCCAACATCATGACATGACATGACTTGTATCCTTCACTTTTAATTACCAAAGAGAGATGAGGGTAGGGTTTTAGCATCACTTTCTTCTCTGAGTTTCTAGGTGCTGATGGGGGAAAAAACAGAGCTGTGAAAGTTGTTAGCAGTAGAAAAGGATCTGTGGTAGAATGTCCCTCCTCTGGGATTTCTCTGATGTTTTCTCTTAATAAGACTGGGCCATGGGTTGGGAGGAGGAAGCCACAAAATAAACTGTCACATTCATCACATCATATCAAATGCATAAACTGCTAACATACTTTATCATTGTTGAGTCAACTAACCTTGATTTGTTGTTCAGTCACTCAGTCGTGTCCAACTGTTTGTGACCCCATGCACTATAGCACACCATGCTTCCCTGTCCTTCACCATCTCCTGGATTTGCTCAAATTCATGTCCATTGAGTTGATGATATCATCTAGCCGTCTCAACCTCTGTCACCCCCTTCTTCTCCTGCCCTCAATATTTCCCAGCATCAGGGTCTTTTCCAATGAGTCGACTCTTCCCATCAGGTGCCCACATTGTTGGAGCTTCAGCTTCAGCATCAGTCCTTCCAACGAATATCCAGGGTTGATTTCCTTTAGGATTGACTGGTTTGATCTCCTTCCAGTCCAAGGGACTCTCAAGAGTCTTCTCCAACACTATAGTTCAAAAGCATCAATTCTTTGGTGCTCAGCCTTCTTAAGGGTCCAATTCTCACATCTCCGCATGACTACCGGAAAAACCACGGCTTTGACTATACAGACATTTGTTGGCAAAGTGATGTCTCTGCTTTTTAATACGTGGTCAAGGTTTGTCATAGCTTTTCTTCTAAGGTGCACGTGTCTTTTACTTTCATGGCTGCAGTCACTGTCTGGAGTGATTTTGGAGCCCAAGAAAATAAAATCTGTCACTGCTTCCACTATTTCCCCTTCTATTTGCCATGAAATGATGGGATCAGGTGCTATGATCTTAGTTTTTTGAATGTTGAATTTTAACTCAGTTTTTTCACTCTTCTCTTTCACTTTCATCAAGAAGCTCTTTATTTCTTTTTCACTATCTGCCATTAGGGTGGTGCCATCTGCATATCTGAAGTTGTTGATGTATTTCTCTCGGCAATCTTGATTCCAGTTTGTGATTCATTCAGCCTGGCATTTCACTTGATGTCCTCTGCATGTAAGTTAAATAAGCAGGGTGACAATATATAGCCTTGACATACTCCTTTCCCAAGTTTGAACCAGTCTGTTATTCCATGTCCAATGGGAATGTTGGGATATTCTAATTCCAAGGTCAAATGTGCTCTGACAGTGCCTGGAAAGCTTGCCAATACCACACAAGGTAGATTTGTGTGGAGGAACACCTATGGAGTTTTCTGCAGTAATTCCCCTCATATAGTGTTACTGCCTTCCTGGTAGACTCAGTGGTAAAAACTCCACCTGCCAAAGCAGGAGACCTGTGTTCATACTGTGGGTCAGGAAGATCCCCTCTAGAAGGAAATGGCAACCCACTCCAGTATTCTTGCCTGGGAAATCCTATGCACAGAGGAGCATTGCAGGCTATAGTCCATGAGATCGCAAAAGAGTCAGATGTGACTTAGTGACTAAATAACAACACAAGTTCACTTGTAACCCATAAACATACATTTAAACACACGTGCACACACACTGTGAATATCTGCATTACAAATAAAAAAATAATGCAAACTGAATTACCGAGCCAGAGTTTACTTACTGGATAACACTCATCTGACAAGTTCACGGCTAATCTAAAATCCTAAAACCAACTGTTAATAATTCAATTGATTGTTTTTAATTATGCTTTTTATTTCAATTAAAAAAATTCTAATTTTCAAATAGGAAACACTTTCACAGATAAACCCCTTAGAATGTCAAGACTTCTAAGCAACTATTTCAGATCTCAAATTCTGTACTTGGAAACAAGATACCCTCAGCTTCTCAGTCTGCAAACAATGGACAGCTCTAATTCATCAGCTAATGCTCATGTCTCCACTTTCTTAGGCCTAATCAGTCACAGTGCTATGTGTCTATGGCCTAGCACTGTTTTTCAAATTGTGTTTTTAGCTTTGCTAGCATAACTTTGGGCCTATACAAGTGCTTTTCAAGAAGTCATTATCCTCTTTTCCAGATCTGATTGTTTATAACATCTATCACTGATGTAGCAAACATTCCATTAGCTTGTGTGCTACTTGAAAGCGGGATCAGATCTTATTCAGCTTTGAATGTTTTACAACAATACATCAGTTCTTTGCAGATCATAGGTTATTTAGTGACTGCTATTATTGAATAGATCACTTTGATAAAGCATGGAAACATTGCTTTTATTGCAGTTCTATCCATTGCCGTAAACCCCAAATGAGCATAAGAAGCGACAATTCTGGTCTCTGCCAACAGGAGAGAGACTAAAATATTTAACTGAATTAGGATTTTTTAAGATTTTTAAACTATTAACCATTCTCTACATCTTTCTTCTTATTTTCTTTGGATCTGTGGTTCTTAAAATTAGTTGCATATTATAATTATTTGGGGAAAATTTGAGGGGTTTTAATGCCCAGGTGATTCAAATTAATTAAATAAGAATTTGGGGGAATGGTACTCAATTATCAGTAATTTTTAAAACTCTTTAAGTGATTCTAATACATATATTACAATACTCAGTTGATGTCAAGTTCATCGGTTTAGACAAGAGTGAAGAGTAACTTGACAGTCATTCTTCCCCCATCTTTCTTCCTTATATCTTGAAACAAACATCAACCCTTCCATAACATGAAAGGGTTAGAATAGTATTTGTTTTGATTGACACTGAACATAAGCCTCTAAATTTCCTAAAATTAAAATGTGGTCTGGGCCACTGGTGGCCATTGCCCAAATATGGAGAACACTTAGTACCATAACTTCAAACAAAAACTTTAAAATTTTTCAGCAGATTGTGTTTCAAATTAATTAAACCTTTATCAGCATATGGAAGTTACAAGTTACAGATTCCTTTTCCTTTTGGCTCCTTTTTTTATTCATTCTGTTCACACATATTCTTGATGTGAGAGGTATTAATTTACAATGGTTCTTCATAATTCATCATTATTCAGTTATCATTATCTTGGGCTTTAATTACAGAATTCACATGTTTATTTGAATTTAACAATGTAATACAAAATAGTTCTTTCAAACAGGATAAAAGATGTTGCTAAAAATGATAACAGTATCTCCTCTAGGTCAAATGAATTCCCTTGCTGCTGGTACATGTTTAAAACAAGAAATCAGTGTACATTAGAGATACAAATTATTCATCCTGTGGTTGTTCTTACTCTGTTTTCATCTAAATCAGCACATTTATGACATTCTTCTTCACTGGAAACCTCGACATTAGTCAGAATGTTGCAAATCATTTTTTTTTTAAGAAGCTAAAACGCTTCTGACTCCATGACAAAGCAATTTTTTAAAAATTATAAGCTAACTTGTAGTACATGTTTATGCTACCCCTCTCCCCTAGTTTCTCTTGGGTGCTATTTTTGTATCTCTTGGAAATGAGAATTGATTAAAGACAAAAAATGATTTTGCTTGGCTGTGATCTGATTGAGGGAGTCAGTTCTGAGTAATCCAGTATAGCATCACCTGAAAATACAACTAAGAATAGTTGTTTTTAATTTCAGGATAAATACCTTAATGACATTCTTCTAATAGAGGCATTGCTTATAACTTGTAATAAGGCATTAATTTTAGAGCAAAGGTGCTAAATACAGACAGACAGCAGACAGTATACTTAGATATTTATTCACTTATTTATTTCATGAGTATTTGTTAAGCATCTACATTATTCCAGGTACTTTCTCCTAAAGTGACAAGCTTGAAAATTATAGAGTCTCTGCTCCAAGTTTATGAAACGGTACAAGATACCATGTCCTGGTGAAAGCTCACCAAACTGAGATATGGGAAAGGGTTTCTTTGGTAAAACTGTCTGTATACAATCATTTTTGTTGCTTTGTTCTTACGCATATACAATGCTTGGAAACAGAGTGGAGGGCTCATATAGCATTGCTTTACATGTATAGGGAATGTTATCATCGGATTGTTTTGATTGTGACAAAGATATTGCTTTAAAAAAACATAAAAAAGGCTTTTGCGTGACTCTGATGATAGAGTCTTCATATAGTTCCCTTCTGGAATTTCATCAGTGTCAACAACACTGTTTTAATATAAGAAAAGATTGTTTTTTTTCTATACAGCACATCAGTGGTTATAGTGAAAATATAGAATATTACTTTCTAAAGTAGTCTGGGAGCATAATTTAGAGCAATGATTCAGAAGAAACTTCGAAGCAACTACTGTAGACACGGTTTGTAGGGATAACAAACACTGATGTAGATGCTTCATGGAGAAAGTCATGCTTGTTATCATAGAGAAGAAATGAAGGTCTGGGGGATATAGAGACAGTCAATAAATGTTTACTGATAATACAGTTTTACTTGATTCTGCATAGCTCAGGAAAGCTCATCTTCTAAACTAGAAGCCAAATTTGGATGTTACTTACTTGAAAGAGTTAAGTCATGTGGTCTCTGTATCTGCTCCCCCACAGGAACGATGAGACCTTCCATTTCTCTGTGATTGAAGGAGCCCCTGCAGGCTTTAGTGACACCTTGTACATCATATAATGTTGGCCCACTATGTCCAGATGCAAAATCAATAAGGGGTCTTCAGATGAGCCAAGACCACACACATGCCATTGGTTGCCAAAGAATCTATGTGTCAAGTTGTCAAACTTTTCTGTGTTAGAATCTGGTAGGACATCATTCTGTGAATGACTTGAAGATGCAAGTTGAACATTGAACTTCTGATCCACTCCTAACCATTTAGCGAGATGATGGACCAGGGGAATAAAAACAACCCCACTAACACAATGAAGAGCATATGCCAGGCCCTCCTCCAAGCACTTTCTATATCTTAACTCATTTAATCTTTAACACAATCCTGTGATGTTGGTACTATTATTATATTTATTTTATAGATTAGGACACTGAGACAAGGAAAGGCCTTACTTATGGAAGACTTGTCTATATTTCCTAGCTAATAAGTGGGGAAACAGGGAAGGAAATCTAGGCAGTCTGCCTCCAGAGCATGTGTGGTTAACCACTACATAACAAAATACTGCTAACAGCAATCTGCTTCAAGTTTAAAAGTAAACTGTTTACAATTGAGGTTTCAGAGAGTAAGGGACAAATTTAGTCAAACAAAAGTATTGGGAAGAGGTGAGAAAAAGACAACGAATTAACAAATAAATTCTCAAGCCTGGGGTCGGGAAATAATTTAAACTCTAAAATAAAGATGATAGAATCCTAGTAAAAAGATGATACATAATTTCTTTTAAAAAGTTCGTTGACCTTTTTTAAGAACTTTAAGATACAGAGTATCACAAAAATCAATGATATGGCATTATACCTTCATAGATTTAGGAATAACTTTATGTTTGTGAAATACATATTAATTTCCTCAATATTTCTTTAAAAAGTTAGTACATCTTAAAGTAGATGAGGAGACAAGTTTGGAGCAAAGAGTGAGAGTTTGACTCATGGAACTTCACTCAGGATTTGTGTGCACATACGCCTGTGGAAATTTCCTGCTCTCTTTACTACTGCCTGAACTTTATAATCCAGAGGAAGGAATCAGACTGCAAATCGTCTTTCTTCATTTGGTGACCTTTTGCTGTGGCTAGATAATAGCATTTAACTTCTTTATAATTCAGACTCTCCCTATGTTAAGTAAGGTCAAAGGATCATTTTGCACCTTCTTACAGACAAATGCACACACACAGAAAACTGATGTTCTGAAATATATATTTTGAGATTTTTAAAAGAAAGAGGATAGGAAACCCATGAGAGCATCATGATTACTGAGAGATCTCAGAATAATTTAGATTTGGGGAATTATTTAAATAATTTTAAGCTTTAAGTTTGATTTGCGATATGTTGACATTATTCAATGTATGGTATAATAGAAACTGACATTACAAAATACGATGGTTTCCAACCCTTCTGCATGAATTAACCTTCGGGGACTGTTACCACTCTTGGTGATCTGGTTCTGATTCTCCAGGGCATTTGTCCTCTATTCATGCAGTAGAACCTTTCAACAGAAACACAAGTCATTTCCTTCAAAGTGGACCTATTTCTAATACCTTGCTTAGTCCAGATGTGCTAGTGAGGACTTTTAAGAAAGCCATGATGTGACTTTTAATCCATCCTCCTCAAAAGGAAAGCTCCTGACAAAACTCCTGCTACATATTGTACACAGGCCTGAGTGAAACAAAACGAACTTCACCCAGCTTGCATCCTTTCAGGTGATAAATGGAGGTGAAAGGCATGGCTAGGGAGGAAGACAGTCTTTCTCCCCAGATGGGGATCACAGCCCTGCAAGTCCTGTCAGGGCGATTGGGACTCTACTACTTGAGTAAAGGGAGAGAGAACTAAGATCAGAATATTCTAGGATGGAAGCTATTGATTTAGGAGATTCTCTGAGGTATGAGAAGAATGGATTTATTCAGAACATTCAGACTTGGATAAAGTCAGTAAGCAAAGGCAAGTCTTCTAGGAACTTTCCTAGGTGTCCAGTGATTATGACTCTGTGCTTGCACTGCATGGGGCACAGGTTTGATCCCTGGTCAGGGAACTAAGATCTCCATATGCAGTCAAAAAAAAAAAGTCCTATAGTGATTTTATTTACTCTGTATTCCTCTTTCTAACTCTTTCTGTTTAACCTCCCATCCTGGCCAGTATATTGACACTGAACCCACTCATACCCAAACAAAGAGCTACTGCAAAGGCATGAGCTACTGCAAAGTCCCATGCAGGCTTGTTTGTTTTTTAATCTGCTGTGATCTGAGTTTAATTTTTTTTCCTGAAGCTCTTGGTTACAGTTATCTTCATCTTATACTATTTTGCTATTTTATGCAGTCATTTAACCAACTCATGAAGTTTACGCTTTTTTAGTAGATCTCTTCCTCTCCCTCCTTCTCTTCTTTTCCCTTTTCTCCTTCCTCCCTTCCCTCTCTTCCTCCCACTTCCTTCTCCTCTTCCTCCTCCTTTGTTTTCTGAATCAAATGCCCTTTTGAACAAGTGAATTAAACTAAATATCCTTATCTGTCTGAATGCTTTTCTGAAACTTTTGCATCATACACATCACACAAGTTATAACTTTAACATAAAAAACAAAGAGTGTTTCTAAGAAGTTAAGACTCAATACTTTTTTGTGGACCATATAAGTCACTATAATTTCATAACCTTATCTAAATAACATTCTTGAAAAGGACAGCTTTGATTATTTTTAATTTTGTGTATTCTTTTAAAACACTGCTTGACTGGAGTTGGAGAAGACACAATCAGGGCTCAGATAGCATAGTACAGGGATTGAAAGCAAGGGTTTTGAAGTAGAAATCCCCAAGTGTGGATCCCTACTTCTTCATGGAGAGTTTATGTGACCTTTGGTGGATTACCTAACTTCTCTAATCACCTGGTTCCTTATCTGCAAGCTGTGGATAACAGTTTCTACTCAATGGGATTATTATGCTGGTTAAATAATGTGGGTAATTTTTTTTTTGCAAAGTGTCCAGCATGCAGCAATAAATTTTAGTTCCTGTTTGTTGCATTACCTTTTTTGTCTTTTCTTCTATTTTAGTTACCAAAAACAACAAGAATTAAAATAGTTCTTGGGTTTCTGTATATTGGAGTAGAGATGGTAGGAATAAACTACCAAGCTTATTGAAAGATTTAAAACTTGATGAGTCCCTTGATGATATTTAAACGCTGGATGAAGACAGAAGAGGTGCTAGTGGTAAAGAACAGGCCTGTCAATGAGACATAAGAGACTTGGGTTGGATCCCTGGGTCAGGAATATCTCCTGGAGAGGGGCATGGCAACCCACTCCAGTATTCTTGCCATGGAGAATTCCATGGACAGAGGAGCCTGACGGGCTACACTCCATGGGTCCCAGAGAGTTGGACACGACTGAGCGACGAACATTTTCACTTTCACAAGTATAGAAAAGAAATGTAAAGACAAACTCTACTGCTGCTAAGTCACTTCAGTCGTGTCCAACTCTGTGAGACCCCATGGACGGCAGCCCACCAGGCTCCCCCATCCCTGGGATTCTCCAGGCAAGAACACTGGAGTGGGTTGCCATTTCCTTCTCCAATGCACGAAAGGGAAAAGTGAAAGGGAAGTCGCTCAGTCGTGTCCGACTCCTAGCGACCCCATGGACTGCAGCCCACCAGGCTCCTCCGTCCATGGGATTTTCCAGGCAAGAGTACTGGAGTGGGGTGCCATCGCCCTCTCCAGACTCTACAGGGGTCTAGAAATCATTAACTATTATAAGAATAAATGCATAAAAAAAAGAATAGGGAGTAAAATGCACAATCATTTTATAAGAAATATTATAAAGAAGGCAAATTAAAAATATAAAAGATTGAAAAAATATGACCATGTAAGAGTGTGTATAAATACATAATAGTAAGGAAGAGCGGAAATGATATAAGTAGAGAAGGAGAGGATTACGAAAATGAAGGAATGACTATTTAACAATGCTATATGAACTATTCGTTTTTCACTTATAAGTATAGCCTGGATAACCTTATACACTGAAAAATAGTGAATTTTTTCATGTCGATTTCTCTTTCAAAAGTTCATCACACCTTCATATCATCTGTTAGTTTATATATATTGCAGGCTTCTCCCTGATGTTCTCACTACAGCTGAGTAACTAGTGCTGCCACAGACCCTCACTTTCACTCTTCTGGCTTCCTTGCCATTCTGTGAATCTATTGTACTTGACAGAACACGTATGCCTTTGCTAAAGGTACTTTCACACAGAATTCCTTCCTTCCATTTAATATTCATATCTAGGTCAACTATATCTTCTCTGGGATGTCCTTTTTAAAAAAGTATAATTGTGCACTTTACTGGTTAGAATCTGTTATGTTCCTGATATCTATTTTTATGCTTATCTACTTTCTTTAATTGAATTTTAGGCTTTTAAGGAAAGGATCTTATTTGCTGCTTCAGTTGTATCTTTTACAGTAATTAAATGAGAAACGGCTCCATAAATTGTTGCTTGACCAGTATTTCCAAGTTCCTAACATCTCCAATTTAGCACTAGTTTTTTCACCATGTACACAGTTAATTCTACTCAGATAGCATTTACAAACACAAAATATAACCAATACTATGAAATATAACCAATATTATTCAGCCTGGCGTGCTGCAGTCCATGGGGTGGCAAAGAGTCAGACATGACTGAGTGACTGAACTGAACTGAACTGAACTCATATGTAACATATTTTTGTTTGCATTAAAAAATATTTTCTTTTAGAAAGCTTTCTTTTAATTTTGGCATTCTCCCTCATATGTCTTATGTCAATGCAAAAGATAATGCTTCCTTTCCAAACATAAAGATATCCTTTTGCTCAGCTAATTAGGCCCTCTCAATAATCCTTTGAGACTTATGATCCATGTCAAGAGTTAAAGAATATTTTGTTCTCACTTATTCTACCAGGATCTCCTTCATTAGTTTAATTTTGGATGCATTCTTGTAGTGAAGCTGTTTGATCTTTGGTCATGATTCATTACACAGCTCTTCTGAGATCCACCCCTCTTCATCTTATGAGGGCTATCCCAAACCTTACATATTTTTCAAGATTCATTTCAAATGCTACTTACTTCATGATACCATAAAAAATTCATTTTTCTCTCTTAAATGCTTCATCACTCTGATTTCACCTGTACCACTGGGCATCACCAGAGAAGGAAATGACAACCCACTCCAGTATTGTTGTCTGGAAAATTCTATGGGTGGAGGAGCCTGGTAGGCTACAGTCCGTGGGGTTGCAAAGACTAGGACATGACTGAGTGACTTCACTTCCTTTCTTTCTATAGCTCCTTTTGGAGAGGGAAATGGCAACCCACTCCAGTGTTCTTGTCTGGAGAATCCCATGGATGGAGAGGCCTGGTGGGCTACAGTCTATGGGGTTGTGAAGAGTCAGACATGACTAAGCAACTAACACACACACACACACACACACACACACACACATTGGACCTCACATATTGCTTTTTATTCATTCAAAGTCATTCAGCACCTTTCATTTCCTGGGAACTCAATTCTGCCAGAGAGACACAAAGAAAAATAAGACAGGACCTCTGGCCTCCAGGATGTTACAAATGAGTAGGGGAAACAAAAAAGTATGTGGAAAGTTTGGTAAGGATGCATGTGTGTGTGCTCAGTTGCTAAGTCTAGAATGGATTGCCATTTCCTTTTCCAGGAAATCTTGCTGACCCAGGGATTGAACCTGTGTCTCATGAATTGGCAGGTAGGTTCTTTACTGTTGAGCCACCAGGGAAGAACTTGGTAATGATACTAACTACAAAATAGTAAAGGAAACCAGCAGAGAGAAACTTTTTCAGCACTTGGGCCCCAGAAGTCTACCCAACAAGTTGACATTTAAGCCATCTTTAAAAATGATTGTGGAGTTGGAGAAGGTGAGTACCAGTACTTCAGAAAACATGGAATGCTGAGTGTTAACTGGATAGAACATAGAGTACAGAGAATCGCATACACTTTGAAGGATTTTTTTCTTGTTTTCAATTTTAGAGTATGTGCTGATAATAGAAAGAAATATGACTGAAACAGACAGAACCATTTAGAGGGTTTTGTGTGCCAGAAACAGAGTTGAACATTCTCTGTGGGTGTGTGTGTGTGCTCAGTCACTTCAGTTGTGTCCAACTCTTTGGGATCCCATGGACCACCAGGCTCCTCTGTCTACGAGATTTTCCTGACAAGAATACTGGAGTGGGTTGCCATGGTCTTCTCCAGGGGATCTTCCTGACCCAAAGATCGAACCTGCACGTCCTGAATTTGCTGCATTGCAGGTGGATTCTTTACCACTGAGCCATCAGGGAAGCCCCACTCTCTGTGGGTAGTGAGGATTATTGAGTTGTTTTATTTTTTCAGCAGAGAAATGATCTGGTTAGAATTGAATTCTGAATAAATTGCGACTGATATTTTGCAGAGAGTGGTCTGAGGACACAATACAGAAAGACTGATGAGGAGGTGGCTGCAGGAGCCCTGTGAAGGAGCAGTGTTGTCCAGATTATGGCCTTGGTAGCTGTAAGGGAGGGAACGAGTCAAGAGACATGGAGGACTTAAAGTCTGAAGGACATGTTGATTTACCAGACTAGAGGCAGAAATTGAGGAGGAAATCAAGGATGACTTCCAGGTTTTAAGAATTATCGTAGGTCTTCAATTTTCTAGACAAACACACATGATGGCAGGGGATGAGGAGGAATGGCAGAAGAGAGAGAGGATGAAACGGAGACTATCACCCACAGGATGCTCAGGAGAGTGAATGACAGAAGTGCAGAAGAGTAATGCAGAGGTCAACTCCCCAATGAGAGACTTCCTGTTCCCAGACTTTGGAGAAAGGCCCTTGATGTGATCACATGGTCAAAAGTTTGGTTTGCAAAAGTGAAATAGTCTAACTGTAGTGGATTTAAATTATTGCTACTTTCAACTCTCACTTTCCCTTCATCATATGTCTGCTTTGATTGAGTGGTATTGGAGTAATAGGCACAGAAATGTGAAGTTCATGTAGGAATACGTTTAATGTGAGTTTACTGGGATATATTTGTACAGGTTATAGTTACTGCTGTGGATAATGGAGTTATAGGCTTCCTGGTGCAGTGATGGGTTCCAGGAACACTCCCTTCACACACAGTAGACCCATGTATCCTCCTGACATAGTGACATTGGCAATAAATTACCTTGCAAAGTAAGGGTCTCCAGTTTACAATGTATTTCAGATGAGTCATTGTGCAAGAAGACTAACAGCCTATGCACAAAAGAAAATTGACACAGGTTTTCCCAAAATGGAAAGCAAGCCTGCATTATGCATGTATTAACAACATGAATTATGAAGCTGGAAGAAACTTTCCTAAATTATCAGAATTAAAGAAAACAAATTTGTACCGAATTTATTACAGGAAATACTATTCTATTTAGAGAAAACGCAGTTACAAAGTCACTGAATTAGGAACAGATAATCAGAATATGCAGCTGTAAATGTAGAAAAGATAAATATAAAAAGTTTATTAAGCATTTAGTTATTAAAAGTTTCTTTAATGTATTTTGTGATGTAGTTTTAGATAGCTTTTTAAACCTGGTAACTTGTGATTGCTCATCTAAAGAATACTAAATCTGGATCTGCTTTTAAGGTTATTAAAATTGATCAAGGGTCTCTGAAATGAAGGTGATTGACTACTGTCAACAGGAAATTGAAGAAGCTCAGAGGTTTGGTTACATTTATCGTAAAGAGGAAGTCTGACATCCAGACTTTCAAATCTTAATTGGACATTGGCCATCAGAAGAAGGTATTTTATAGAAATTATGAGAAGATAGAATGGAATTGCTGAAGCCTTGGGCCACAAAGAATTACATATCTGTTTGCTTGCATACGTTTTCATGGCTGGTCTGTATATTTCCAAGAAGAGGATATTATCCCTTTTTGTCTGTTTACTGTACCTCAGTTCAGTTGCTCAGTCATGTTTGGCTCTTTGCAAACCCATAGACTGCAGCACGCCAGGCTTTCTTGTCCATCACCAACCAATCTCATCCTCTGTTGTCCTCTTCTCCTCCTGCCTTCAATCTTTCCCAGCATCAGGGTCTTTTCCAATGAGTCAGTTCTTCATATCAAGTGGCCAAAGTATTGGAGCTTTAGCTTCAGCATCAGTACTTCCAATGAATATTAGGGATTGATTTCCTTTAGGATGGACTGGTTGGATCTCCTTGCAGTCCAAGGGACTCTCAAGAGTCTTCTCCAACACCGCAGTTCAAAAACATCAATTCATCGACACTCAGCTTTCTTTATGGTCCAACCCTCACATCCATTCTTGACTACGGAAAAACCATAGCTTTGACTAGACGGAACTTTGTTGGCAAAGTAATGTCTCTGCTTTTTAATATGCTATCTAGGTTGGTCATAGCTTTTCTTCCAAGGAACAAGCGTCTTTTATTTCATGGCTGCAGTCACTCTTCACTGTAGCTAACCCAGAGCAATATGCAAAGTAATATATGTTTCTGTTTCAAAGACATTTTATTTCCTAGTTAGAATTTCATTGCCTCCATGTAAACATTTCATTGTGCCATTTTTCTTTGTATATCATTTAACAATTGACACATTTTCCTTCTGAGCACAAAATTCATGTTTGATCTTTCTTCCTGCTTTTTTATTTACTGCTTTTAATTGCTATTTTATAATGTTACTTTTCATTTTTTAATAGTTACTTTGTTTTCCTGAATTTGACCTCATACTGTATTTAACATGGCAGTACTATTACACGTGGAGTTTCTTATTTTAATTTTTTTGAGCCATAACTGAGAACTTGGCACAGAAGAAACTAGAGAGAGAGGTCTAGGTCCTGTCCTTGGGGCTTTAGCCCTCATCACACTGTGTTTACTGTGCTGAAGTGTAGTCTGGGCCTCTTGCCAGTAATTGTCACCTGTGCTGCCTAATACCAGGCCAGGTATGGTTTCCTTCATCCCCAAGAGGAGATGGAGCTCTGTCTCTCTTGTAACCTCACTGCAAATAACACTTTCCTCTTTCTTCAACTTTTATTTTCTCACTAACAGTTTGTTATGGGAGGGTCCATATAGTTAAATAGGTAAAGGTCAGAAAAAAAAATCACACTGAACTAGAAGGGATTAGAGAGGCAGTTCTGAATGATAACAGGCCTGAGATGTTTTCTGGAGTAAGTACAGGAAAGGTTATCTGGATTTTGGCCTAAGGATGGTGAAGTCTGCTTACTCAGAATGATAGCAAGGCTGAAGGTAGAAAAGGACCCCATTACGGTGTACAATTAGCTTGAAATTTAATTTTTGTCTTTAAATGAAGAACCCCTAAGATTTGGGGGAGGACTTGCATTCATTTTTATAGTATAACATAACATGCTTAGAATTTCTATATGATAGAACGAAGCTTAGGGAGCATTTAATAATAATTTAGTAAGAGCCAGATCTCTGTTATTATGCTGTGTTTGCACATACTGTTTAATTGAATTGATTAATCACTATTTGGGGTGGAGCCAATAAAAGATTAATGGCCCATTTCTCTCATTTTTTAAACTGTTGGTAAGTATTTAATTGGCTCAATGGGTAAAGAATCTGCCTTCAGTGCTGGAGACACAGGAGATGTGTCAGTCCTTGGGCTGGGAAGATACCATGAAGGAAGAAATGACAACAAACTCCAGTATTTTTGCCTGGAAAATCCCATGAGCAGAGGAGTCTGGGGGGCTACAGTCCAAAGAGTCACTAAGAGCTGGACATGACTGAGCACAAGCACAGAAGTATTTCATTGTATCAGATGCTTTGCAAATAGTAAAACTGTGAGAAACACTCTCAAATACCCTGATGCTTTATCTTACTGGTAAGTGGGCTTTCATAAATTGAGAGGGATAATTTCTTTCTCTTATTACACTCGTCTGTGAGGATCATATATCATCAATTTTCTAATGGAAATAATTTATCTAAGGAAGAAACATAAATACTACAGTTTGAAAAGTAAATAACATTGGACTATCTTTGAAAGCCCAAGTTCACTGCAAATAGCCATTGCTAGTTGTTTAATAAACTCTGCATTGTACTCTTTGTATAGAAAATTCTGCCTCAAAAACAAAAATTTAATAGGGAGAAAAACTGAAATTCTTATGATGTCAGTTAAGTCCATGGGCTGAAATGTTAATAGGGTTATAAGATTTTAAAAACTGTAGTAAGTAAAATCTTAAAATAAAATTGTCATTATTATCTGACTTACATAGTCAAATTTTGTAAATGACACTATTTCCTAATAAACCTCTGAGTCTATCCCATTGATCCATTCAATTATTTTGATTTGAACTATTACTGAATAAGTACACATTTTAAAATTCATTATTCCATGTGTCCTACTGAATCTTTTGTAAAAGTGAACTATATATAAGAAAAACTGACAAATGTATCTCAGTATAAGAATATTTTGTAGTCTATCTGTTTTCAGATTTCGATCTAGAGGAATACTCAAAATTTTTTAACTTCAAGCCCTTTGTATACCTCGGTAGTTATCAAATTAACTTCAATATTTTGTTTAATACATTGTGAAAATTATTTATTAATATGAGTATCACACCTATGTCTGAATAAATCTTAAAGGAATAAATATTATAGTAGATGAAAACAAATCAAGAAGATGATATTTAAGATAACTATGGACACATAAGTCAGGATTAAAAATATCATACTCAGATATTGTCCTTAGGGAAGATCTACTCTGATAGAAGTGATCGTAAAGAAGACTTTAGTTGTCTGTAAGTGCAACATGAACAAAAATTGTGACTGGATGCTGAAACAAGGTATGTTAGTCGTTCACCCTTGTCTTGACTCGGTGACTCCACGGACTGTAACCCGACGGGCTCCTCTGTTCATGGAATTCTCTAGGCGAGAATACTGGAGTTGGTAGCCCTTCCTTTTTCCAGAGGATCTTCCCTGACCCAGAGATTGAACCCAGGGCTCCTGCATCGCAGGCGGAATCCTTACTGTCTAAGCCACCAGGGATGTCCCCACTAAAACAATGTAATATGTTATTAAGCCACAATGGTGGGAGAGCAGTATTTGGAGCAAAGAAGGTAGTAAGTCACATTTTCCCATCATTCACTGACATTGTGAACTTATGGACTATTATACTCAGGTGGAGAAGGCTCATCTTCCTTTTAAAAAATGGATTAAAAAAAAAAGAAAACTAGAATTATGAAACATGAGGAATGTTTGAGGGAATTTGGGACTTTCAACCTGGAAAAAATTAATAGAAACATGATAGAAATTTTTAAAGAGGAATCATTTGTATCACTTGTTATTTAGAGACAAATAGATATGATACACATTTACAATACATACAATACATACGATACACAAGGATACACATTTCAGTTTCAGGGACAGGTTTTTCTAAAATTAGAGTAAGGAGTGTGTCTTATAGAGATCTCAGTTCTCAATCACTAAAAAGTTTTAAAGAATCTAGATGAAGGCCTAATAAAGATTTCTTTGTGATGAGATTGGACTAGATGACCAGTATCTTTGCCATCAGTGTTCAGGTTTGGGGACTGATACTTCTGTAAAGCAAATATGTATTCCTCATCATCTAATGTAAATTTTCTGAGGTTGTGCCCCTGGATTGGTCCTCACCTCAAGGTCTGAGTAATGCAATACAATATCAGAGGCAGTGAAAAGTGACAGACTTTGTAATAAGAACATTAATTACATTGAACTCATATTTTAATTTTACTACTTCTTATTAAATATTTATGATATACCCAAAGAAATGTGCCATACACCTTCTTAGTATTATAATTAATCCAAACAACATCTCCACAAGGTCCAAATTATTAGCTTCACCTAAGATAAGGGAAAATTGCCTTAAAGAAGTCTAGGTAACTTGTCTAAAATCACATAGCTAGTTAGTAACACAGAGATGATATTCCGTACAAATCAGTAAAAGAATCAGCTTATAAGTGGTATACTGTCATGATTCAAGGTGAGTGTGGCTGGGGTTCATCACTGCTTTGAAGACTCCAAAGACTTTCACTTTTAGAACTCAGAGGTGGCCACATCAGATTTGCATTTCCTTGAGGCTAACTCTAGAAAGTCAAATTATTAGTAAATAATTAGTAGTAAACAATCAGGTGTATGATTGTATATACAATTTGAAAATATTCGCAGTAATACTCCCTTCTCTTAAGCCCTTTGGAAAAAGTTCATTGGTAGCCGTTTTATTTATTTACCAAGAAAAATCAGTCCTGAAATGTGGAAATCCAGGAGAATCAATATATTCTCTCTTGCTAGGTTGTTGTTCTATATGTTGAATGAAAAGATTAAGAACTGACAGATAAACTTGGAAATCATGGATGTGCTTGGAGATCATGGAATCTGAAGAGGAAGCAATAGATGAATCAAAGTTTCAATGATATTATTGCAACATAGCTGTGCCTCCATTCTGATTAACAAAGTATCTTATGTGTATTAACATACTTAGCTTACTTATCAGAAACTTTTGTGGTTAGTCCTCCAGTCTTTTTCATTTTCAATTATTTACAACATATATTCTAACCCACAGTGTTGATACTACATTTTAAAGCTCAGAGAACAAATGTATAACCTTAATTTTCTAGTTAGTTATTCTTCCATATACTTATCAGAGAATCAAAGTGTGTCGGCTTCAAAGTCCAATGAAAACTATGTAAGTCAGAAATATGTCATTGTAAACTATTTGTAATGATTTAAAGAATATTTGCTTTGGGTACAACTATCAGTTATCAAACTGACAATTTCAAGGGGAAAATAGAAACCTCTAAATCGCTAATGTGGCAGTAAGAATAAACTTGGATGATCAGTCCAGGGATTGAAAAAAAAAAAAGCAGGTCTTTTGGAAGCACCATAAATTATGCTGTTAAACTGTGGCTGGATTCTAATGCAAATCCAGGTTACCCAGGCATAAAAGACAGTGGCAGTTGGCAAACACTGTGGTATTTATATTCTTGATAAGCCATCTATCAAACTCTTCTCTCCTCCCTGAAATGCGCTCACACACCATGGAGAACAAGAAGTTGGTAGTGATGGAGTGTAGCCCTGGGAATTTTTTTTCTGAACTTTAGTAGAATCAAGCGAAAATCAAAGTCCTCTGTAAATTAACAGTTTGCTGCTTGTCTAAACCAAACAAGAGAGAGATATTCATCCAGTTGCTAAGCAGAGAAAAGTGGTTACTGAACTATTTCTGGCCCTGTTTGATGAGCCTGTCAGGTGCCTTCTCTGAATCCATGCCATAAAGCGCACCAACTTGAACCTTGAAGTTACAGAAATGGAAACTCATCATGAAAATTACCAGTGCTTCCAAATTTCAAACAGAAAAAAAGGTGGATGGAGAAACAATATTTTACAAGTGCACGAGCCAAATAGTCGGTAGTAGGGATTTTTCCAAGAGCTGGAACAGAGGGATTTAGAAATATTATCATTTCAAGTTAAAGAACTTGTGCTTTGCATTTTACTCCAAAAAAGAAGTAGGTATTTCTTCATTATGGTTTTGTTAAATAATTAACAGAAGATTTAGGAGAAGTAGTGAATATAAATCATAATCCACAATCTTGAAGATGCAAGAAATATCCTATTATTTTCTTTAAATCAAATTAAACTGGATTCAAATTTCTGTCCAGCCATTTGATGGGGATTTAAGTGAATTGGGGGTTATTTCCCTCTCCTTATCCACCTCATAACACAGGGATCCAGAATTATCTGGTACCAGGAGAATAAGCAAATGCCTGTCACAAATGTTTTCTACCAGTTTGGTAATCGCCCAAGTCCACGGGGTCACCAGCAGGTTATAACTACTCAAAGTCCTTATCGCATTGCCAAGCCTCAACTCCAGGATCTTAGTTGGAGTTGACAATTTCAGTGTTGAGTGTTCGCCTTGAGAAAAGGGTGCAGAGTCACTCCTTGTAAAGAATGCAGATACTGAAGAGAAACACCATTTGATAGGTCAAAAAACAGCAAAAAAAACAAATAAATGTATCAGTACATTTTTCTTACAACAGAAGTCTTGCCTAAAATGTTTGCTTGAAGCCAGAATTTTTAAAACTTTTTTAGCTTTCATTTTGAAATAATTTCAGATATCAGAAAAGTTGCAAAATAGTAATTTCCATATACCCTTCACCTAGTGCCCCCAAATGTTAACATCTGACATAACCACAGTAAAAAGATCAAAACCAGGAAGTTAACGGTGGTATATGTGTGTGCATGTGCAGGCTCAGTCATATCTGACTCTTCGTGACCTCATGGACTGTGGCCTGCCAGGCTCCTCTGTCCGTGGAATTTTCCAGGTAAGAATTCTGGAATTGGTTGCCATACATTACTATTAGCTAAAATACAGACCTTATTCAAATATCACCAGGTTTTCTACTAATGACCTTTTTCTTTTCCAGATCTGATCCAAGATTCTACATCACATTTAGTTGTCTTCCTGTCTCCATAGTCTCCTCCAATCTGTGACCATTCTTCAGTCTTTGTTTTTCAGGACCTTGCACTTTCGGAGAATATCAGTCATTAATTTCTAGAGTATTTCTCATTTGTTTTTCTCTGATGTTATTTCATGGGGTTATACATTTAGAAAGATCACAGAAGTGGTTTTGTGCCCTTCAGAGGACAATAATGTCAGTGCCTTATTACTAGTGATATGACTAGTGATTATCTTGAATGATAAATCTGTAGGTCTTGAGTCTTTCCCTGTAAGTAAGTTACTCTTTGCTCACTTGTAATTAATAAATATCTTGGGGAAAATATTTGAGGCTACTCAAATATTCAGTTATCCCTCAAAATTTCATGCGTAATACATCCATTGGTGGATCATGCCTGCAACAACTATTTTTATTTTGCTGTTTGCCTAATGGTAATTTTGTTTCTCTTTTATTCTTTCAGCATCTATTAATTGGAATTCTTCAGTAGGGAAAAGGATGTCCCTTCTCACTGATTTGTTTATTCAGTTTATGTCAGCATGGTCTTGCAGATATTTACATTATTCCATGGATTATAATACAATGACATCAGAGGTTCAGAATTTTAAACCATAATAATACTCTACTTCTTTTTTGTTCGCAGATTTTCTTTTCTACCAAGACTATTTGTCTCCAGTTCATTGTAACATGTCTCTTTATTCCATTCTTCTTTTACTGTTTCTGTTGATTTTTTTCTCAGTCTTTCCATGATTCCTTCATTTAAAAATTCTAATATTGTCACCTTTTATTAAAAATTTGTTATCTCTTCTCTCTTCCGCTCCCCCAATGTTATCATTTTGCCCCATTCTCCACCCTTGTTTCTATTCACTTTATGTATAGCTGCTGATGGGCAAAGATATTTTGTCCAGTGTGAACAAAGATAAATTGCCTCCTTCCATCTTTTGAAAATAGTCCATTTGTTCTTTTGACTTTCAAGATGAATGTGAGCAAATTAAAGGAGTCGTTCTCTATTTTGCCATCAATTCTCAGCTGGCACTGAGTAAGATAACTCCTAATGACACAGTAATAATGGGTTATACTTCTTTTTGGTGTGTGATTGTGTTTGACTTCGGAGAAAGATTGACTGTTTTTTGAACAATTATTGATTCCATCAGGCTTTGAACTAAAAATAATTTTTAAAATACATATCTTTTCACAAGAAAATAAAGGCAAAAATTTGTCTTTGGTTATTTCTGTATGACAGTTGCTTAATTCACCCTTATAGTCTTATCATTAGATCCACACCAAATATATACATTTTCACTATTCTAACCAGAGGCTATAAATCTAACTTTCTTTTTCAGATACATCAAAATATATGCCCATGACACATATTTTATTGTGGTTGTATAAGAGGAATCTTTTAAGGTAAAGTAAATAACCATAAAATTTTTCTATATTCCTTAGAATTTTCTAATGGAATCTTACTCAGAATACTTTTACTTACTTTGAATTGCTGAAAGTATCTTTATAAGGATGAACAAAGGAATTATATTTCAGTGAGAGAGTAATGAGCCACATACCTAATTGTATCTATATATTTTATTTAGAGAATGGGCTTAGATCTTTGAAATTCTGAGTGGGTCATTATAACCAATAATGACAAGTAGAAAGCAGAGACCTTTCAAGCTAAAGATTTTGCAAATTCAGGAGTGGAAAACTTTAGAAGTTTGAATGTCATTTAAAAGTACCTAAATTATTAAATAAAGATAAAACTTACATATGCATCTCAAAAGTATAAATTAATATTTACTTTATTAAACATTAATTAAAATTCCCTAAATGGAAAAATCCTGAGGCCATCTATTTCAACTAATAACCCAGAAAATATGTGTTCTGGGATTCTTTCCTATTGAAAAAGGAGAATCAGTAATTATAATTAAAAATAATTTTCATTCCCATGAGCAGAAATAAGAATATCAAATAATAACCTAAGAAAAAAATGTGAAGAAGACAAATGCCTTTTTAATAAATAGGCATGCAGATGTCATAATCCTGTGTAGGAAAACAATATGGCAAAGTTGTGATAGCTACTTCAAGGTAATCTATGCATTTATTTCTTCATAGTCAAGGCTATGGTTTTTCCAGTAGTCATGTATGGATGTGAGAGTTGGACTGTGAAGAAAGCTGAGCACCGAAGAATTGATGCTGTTGAACTGTGGTGTTGGAGAAGATTCTTGAGAGTCCCTTGGACTGCAAGGAGATCAAACCAGTCTATCCTAAAGGAAATCAGTCCTGAATATTCAATGGAAGGACTGATGCTGAAACTCCAATACTTTGGCCACCTGATGAGAAGAGCTGATTAATCTGAAAACACCCCAATGCTGGGAAAGATTGAAGGTGGGAGGAGAAGGGGACGACAGAGGATGAGATGGTTGGATGGCATCACCAACTCAATGGACATGAGTTTGAGTAAACTCCGGGAGTTGGTGATGGACAGGGAGGCCTGGCGTGCCGCAGTCCATGGGGTCGCAAAGAGTCGGACACGACTGAGCCACTGAACTGAACTGATGCGTTTAAACTCATTACAAGCCAAATCTTAAAAGATGTTGCTTGAACTTGACAAAATTATTCCAAACTCATCAAAAAAGCACAAAGAATTAATTTGAGTAAAGAAATATAAAATACGAGGTGGAGACAGGTCTGATAACTTTTAAACCACATTTTAAAGTTGTAGTACACCCAGTCTATTCTGACCTTACATGTGTTTCTGTAAGAAATGGGTTATTTTCAGCCAAGTTGTAATGTTTGAAATTCAGATATATGATAGACTGAAGATAATTATTTAAGAAGTTGTTTCTTATTCTCCCACCAACTTCAAAGGATGCATCACCACCGAGAAAGAAAGTGACAAGAGCAAAGTGGCCATCAGTAAGAAGTAAGTACCAGACCAGCAGGTATTCAAATGTAAGCAATTCTTTTTCCCCACTCTTGTTAAATATCAACCCTAAGACATGTTACCTAGTTGGAAAGAAAATAACTTTTGAATAGTCTAAGTAGTATAGATGAGTGATGTTTATTCCCTCTGCTGTAACTGGAAGGCTTTTTTTTTTCACATCACCCAACTTTTTCAATGTATCTTGGTCAAAATCCAGAGGTAAAATTTCAACATAATATTTCAAATTTGGCACACCTTATTCAATAAGATATTCTCAATAACTAGAAATTTATACCAATTAATGATCATCCTAATTTTATTTTATGTTATAAAAAGAAAACTACACACCAATTGCCCAATTGATTAGATTTTGCACTATAGGATTTCCTCTTTTTCCTTTTTTCAACATACAGGAAATGTTAGATCACGGTAGCTAATGAAGACAATTGAATTATGTCTGGTATCTATATTTGATTCACATTTAATTATTTCCAAAAGCTGAAGTCTGAAGTTCATTACCCAGGCAGTGGTATACTGAATTAGACTGAATGGCGTCCATTCTCCATTCCTTCCTGTATCTGTGTCCTTAACTACACAGCTATATCATGTTCTCTCCAGAGGACCCAGCATGATTTTCCACTCCAAGGTTTGGCCTTGTGACCTGCTATGGCCAATAAAATGAGAAATAATATGCCAACTTTTAGCCTAAGCCACAAGAGGCTCACATGTTTGGAAATGCTTGTCTTTTTTATTTCTGCCATTGCCTTATGAAAGACATGCTCATCTTAGAAAACCACCAAGAGAGCTGTGCAAAAAAGCTGACCCACCACCACTCTGAATCCAGTCTAGATCAGCTAACTCCCAGGCAAATTAGGGAATCCAGTCCAGGCCAACCTAGATCAGCTGACACTAGAAATAAATGTGAGCACTACTTATAAATGTTTATTATCCTAGGACACTGATGTTATTATGTGCTTGGTTGCTTTGCAATGGTAGTATATCATTAGCTAACTGATCAACCCTTACATGCATTGAAGGATCACCAAGTTTTATATTATCCCTCCTGCTTTATAAAGAACTTATAGTTTATAACTGAACATTTCACTAAACTGTGACAAATTAAGTAAGAAGAAATAGCTTATTGGTTTATTATTTTTATAATACATTAATTATTTGTGATTGACATCATTTTAATCCTAAAACCTGCTCTTGGCAATCTCTTTATATATAATTTATTTCATAAAGTCATTTATAATAATGCTTGAAAAGCCTATTAATACATTTGTCTGAATTGAAATATGAAGGCAAAATTTTTCTGACAAAATGTAAATCTGATTAGCTTGGGGATGCTTTGCTGATTAAGTTGAAGGGCAGATATTCTCCATAAGTTTAATAAATTATTTCTGCAACCCAAAGTATTGATAAAACTAAATTTAAAGCACACAATAAGATAAAAAAGAATTTAACACACTCTGTCTATATCTATAAAATCAAAACAAATCAAAATACAATTTGTGTAGGACTCTGTCCCACTCTAACAATTTCTTACACATTCACAGAGGTAAGAACTAATTGAAAAAATATCACTAATCTCAATAAGATATGCATTTCTAATAAAATTCTACTTTTGATATTCAATAATTATATAAAAATATCAATACTATACTTATGATATACAGTAGTAATAGTAATAACTCAAGCCAGGAAAAAAATTTAATATTTATAACACTTTAAATAATTTTCCACTTTTCCTTGGTATTTTTTCTTTGCAATGAGTGAAGGGAAGATTATCAATAAAAGTCTTTCAAGAATGAAAAATAAATTATATTAAGTATTATGGTTTAAAATGGAATGGAAATATGAATACAAGGGGCAAAAAAACAAAAGATGTAAAATTTCTAAATGTCAAAGAACAAAGGAATCATTGATTTATTTTTTTAAATTGTGATATTTAAATTTCACTAGATATTTAGAAGATTACTATAACCCTATTTTTAAATAAAATACCATTAATCATATCTATTTAAACTCATTATGGAAAATCTTAGATGTCTAAATCTTAGACCAAAAAAACATACAAGAGGACACAAAATAAATAGTACTTATCTTGGGAAGTACTAGATGACCACTGATTTAGGTTCTGGGAGGTTCTGCCACTCTATAAGCAAGCATAAGTATGGATAACACATATAAGCTGAACAAGCCAATACTTAAAACCCTGACACATTACATTTGTGGGTAGTGGCTAATTCTTCCCGATCATTTATCATGTTGTAAGTTCTATCCCATCTACAGTCAACAACTCATTTAATCTTCACATTGCATCATGAGGTAGACACAACTGTTAGCCCATTTTACAAAGTAAAACTGGGACTCAGAGGCACAAAAACAGAGACAGGCTGATTTAATATCCCACTAAGTTTGGAAACTGTCCCTCTGGTAACCCTGCCCCTCTTCCCATGAAACTTTCATTAATGCTTTCCACTACTCACTCTACTCTGTGCTTGTAAATAAGACAGGAAGGATATATGCTAAAGATTAACACTGATGATCTTTTTATGATGGGTTATATCCAGTGGTCTTTATTTTATTTCTTTGTTAATTACTGACATTTTCTAAATTATGAGGAAAGCAAGATTTGTCAGATTAGCACATCTTTCAGCAAATAGTCATTTTCTTTCCCCCAACTCCATGGAGAAGCAAACATCCTTATCCCATCAGAACTGGGCTTGGCCAAGGAAATTGCTTAGGCCCGAGGAAGGTGGGAAAAAGTGATTGAGTGCCAGTTCTAACCCAAGAAGCATCTCTCATGTGTACGCATTCATCAAGGGTCTTCTGACCTCTGCCAGGAAAAGATGGCTCAGGTACCTGTACCCTCCAGCGTGGGTCCACCCACCGACTACAGCCAGAAGCAGAGATATCCTGGTCTACCTGTAAAAATGAGAGAAATAAAGATACGTCAGCTGTATTTGGAAGCTGGATTTTGCACCACAAAACAGACAAATATATGCCTACTGCATTCAAATGTTCTAATTATCATACACCATATATATTTCTTTTCCTCTAAAAATAACAAACTTATGAACTGTCCCTTATAATATTAGTACTTTGCAGTTCTCAATCACCTGCATTTTGCTCATGAATCTCCAGTTTTTGTTCTGTGAGCATCTAATTCATTCAGAGGCATTTGTTTACCATGTAAATTAGATGTTCATACAACAAAGAACTAGAGCTGGAAGTCACTTCCTGAAGCACTCACATTCTGTACTCCACCTCTATGTAGCCTTGCTGTATCCCACATGGAGAAAGCTGACTGTTTAAGTCTATTGTGTCTGCACTTAAAATAGCCCTGGATCGTCAGGAGAAACCCTGCTGGCAGCAGTGAGGTGTGGTTCAACTTTCTGGCAATTACATGCATTTGGTTAATGACTCCGCACATCAGGGTTCTGTTTTTTAGTGTGTCTTCAGTAGGGGGAAGATCTAGGCATTTTCGTTTTTTTTTAATTTTGACTTATGAGTGTAAAACTTTGTAGATTTATCACTTCTCTAATTAGCATCGAGTGGTCATTTTCCTAAGTGAGGCACAGTCAGCTGTTTCTTTTGAAAGATCAGCCTGTCTTTTGAAAGAGTAAGGCATGGCTATCCTTGTGTCTATAGTTGCCTTCTGCTCTTCAAAGAGAAGAATTTTCTCACAATGGAAAATACTCCTTCTTCAAATGGAGTCTATACCTCTAATTTTTTCTCACTTAGTAGGCAGTCTTTAGTGTGGAAATGAGAATCAACTATAACTGGAGGTTGGTTTGATTGTGTGGACTCTTTTACTCAGGCCTCCCTGTCCTGGAGTTTACCCAAACTCATGTCCATTGAGTCGGTGATGCAATCCAACTATCTTATCTTGCCTGGAAAATTCCATGGACAAAGGAACCTGGCAGGCTATAGTCAGAGATGACTTAGAAACTAAACAACAACTATATACATATATACATATATATTTATCGTTAGTGGGGCAAAAGTATAAAGAGATTAAAAATAATGAATACAGATTAAAAGAGTAGTTGATCATTTTTTACTTCTATGACTTACTATTTGTGATAGAAACAACTTCTTTGGAAGGAAATAACATTAATAAAGCCTTTAATAGCTGACCTTTTAATGGCAGTAAAATTGAGTTATATAAATTCTATTTGTGGTTATGGATAGTTTCCAGCTAAATTGTTCTCTGATATTATGGAAAACTGCTCATTTCCAGAATCATTTTCTGTAAAGGAATTGATGAAAATGGCTTAGCTCAGTGAAGTCAGTTAACCAAGATTATCTGTTTTTAATCTATAGAAAAATAAGTAGAAAAATTGTGATACCAGTCCTATATTTATGATGTAAAAGAATTTTTGAGCAAGGTAATTAATTTCCAAAGGCAAAGGTATTTTTTTTTCTTTTGCAATTCATGTATAGCACAGTGCCTGACAAAATAGGCATTGAACAAAGTTTTCTTAAACTAAGTTAACTAGACTTCATTAATTTTTCTGTTTATTAGAGAAGTGATTAATTTGACATCTGATCTCATCCTATTCTTTGTTCTATAATTTTTTCTTGGATTTCTAATTTAGGAAGGGAAGAGTATCAATTTAAAAAAGAATTTCTAACGTTTAGTGAGGAGCAGTCAAATGTAAATATCAGACAGAATTTAACTGAGTTCATTAGCTACCCTGATCTAACATTCCCTATTACGTTGATAAAAAAGACAAAAGAGAAAAATCATATACTGCTAAAATCTAATCAGCCTGGCAACTGGCAAGTAGTTTTATTTTTTGCTAGTAGCAGATTGTTGTTGTTCAGTTGCTAAGTTGAGTCTGACTCTTTGCAACCCCATGAACTACAGCACGCCAGGCTCCTCCGTCCTCCACTGTCTCTCAGAATTTCTCAAATTCATATCCATTGAGTTGTTGATGCCCTCCAACCATCTCACCCTCCGTCACCCCCTTCCCCTCCTGCCCTCAATCTTTCCCGGCATCAGAATATTTTCCAATGAGTCGACTCATTGGAGATAGAAAACATTAAACGTTTTGTAACATGAAATAACATTAGAACCACCATTAACTGGTATAAATATCTCCTTTTACTTTACAAAATGGTTCCGAATATCTGACAAAATAAGACGTGTCAAAGTTGAAATGAATTATGTTGAAATTTTGCCTCTCGGATGTGAGCCCTCAGCCTCCAACACCCTCATCCTCTGTGGGATGACAGTCTTGAATCCGGAAGGTGAATAGATACACCCCAGAGGTGATGAGGCAACACCTTTCAGCAGGAGACATATTTCAACATGAGATAAAGGCTTAGACTTGGCTTATGAAGGCAAACCTTGCGATGGCCTTGGAATCCAAGTGACTAGAATGTCATGTTCTGAATCTTTTTCCATTTATGAAGCTGCTGCTCTCAGAACTATTTCTAAAATGCAGGAGAGAAAGCATTACATTAACCTTTGCAGCTAAAGAAGATAAACTAGAAGTGTCAAACGACTTGTAATTTAGCCTTCTGACAGAAATAAACACTGGCTTCATAGAGAAGAAGATTCGAGAGACAGCTGTGAGGCTGAGAGGAATGGCATTCAACTGCTAAAGAATTTTGTAACTACACAAATAAATTTTAAGAGGTAAAGTCTCTGGGGCCATGAGTTAAATGTGAGTCTATTTTTCCCCTCGCCTACAATCCATTTGAATATTTGCCTTTCTTCCATGACATCAAGATCACTTCACAGGAAAAAGGTGATGACTTCTACCAGTTTCCACAGCCTTCTGTTATAAACAAAACCTTTTTACAGTTCAGAGAAAAATATGATCCATAAATTATTTTCAAATTTCTTTTTTTTGTAATTGAAACTGAGCTTTTCACAGATGGCAATAAAGTAATCCATTAAAAATCTCTTCCTCTAAAAGGGAATACTGGAACACTGTTACCAGTGAAATGGTTTCTGTTTATTTTATTCTGGTTTCATCTCCTTCTGCTTCTCAACTGTCAATCTGGCCTTTGGACAGGGAATAGAAGATGCATAATATAATTCAAGAAGCACAAAGAGTGTTAACTTTTCATTATGATTAAAACAGAAAACTAAATCAAGCACTTAAGTTTGTTTTAATTAAAAGATAATTTTCAATAGACTTCAACAGATTGCATAATAGATTTATTTGTTCAAAATTATTACACTGATTTAAACACCAGCAGTATGTCACAGAGATTAAATGTCTTTTAAGACTTGCTTAAATCCTAGCTTTGTTACTTAGTAATTTTGTGATTTTGGGCAAATACTTAATAATCTTTCTTGAATTCTTCATCTATAAAAGAGAAAATGATTGTATTTTTAAGATGCTGCAGGAATAAATTTGGTACTATACATAGAAATAAAGTGTAAACTACCGAGAACTATTCACATATAAAGGACCCTGGGAGGAGTCTTATTCTCTTTGTTGTTCAGTGAGTAAGTCATGTCCAACTCTTTGTGACTCCACGAACTGCAGCACACCAGTCTCCGCTGTCCTTCACTATCTCCTGGAGTTTGCTCAAACCCCATTGTCCATTAAGTCAGTGATGACATCCAACCATTTCATCCCCTGTCATCCCCTTCTCCTCCTGCCTTCAATCTTTTCCAGCATCAGGGTCTTTTCCAATGAGTCAGCTCCTTGCATCAGGTGGCCAAAGTATTCTCTAGATCAGTCACAATCACTCATATCATTAAAACAAAATATTATAGTATATTTTGTGTGCAAGCATACATGCTAAGTCACCTGTAGCCTGCCAGTCTCCTCTGTCCATGGGGTTCTGCAGGCAAGAATAATGGAGTGGATTGGCATGCCCTCCTCCAAGGGATCTTCCCGACCCAGGGATCAAACCCATGTCTCTTACATCTTCTATATTGGCAGGAGGGTTCTTTACCACTAGCACCACCTGGGAAGCCCATAATTTGCATACGTAAAGTTATAAATCCAATTAAAGTATTATAGATCAATAATGTATAAAAATTATGTTTTTCCAAGTACTGGCAAGGACACGCCCATTAAAAAGATTTATTACACAGTATGATTACCCTCAGACCTAGCAATAAAGTGTTAACATGGGCTCTGTGAATAGACCCTCAATGTATTTAACCAAATGTGTGTTTGTGAGGGGTTCAGTGTAATTGCTTTCAGGAGTTCTTAACCAGGAGAAGGTATTAGAATCATCTCTTGGGCTATGTGCTGCTGCTGTTGCTAAGCCGCTTCAGTCGTGTCTGACTCTGTGCGACCCCATAGACAGCAGCCCACCAGGCTCCCCCATTCCTGGGTTTCTCCAGGCAAGAATACTGGAGTGGGTTGCCATTTCCTTCTCCAATGCATGAAAGTGAAGTCACTCAGTCGTGTCCAACTCCTAGCGACCCCATGGACTGCAGCCTACTAGGCTCCTCTGTCCATGGGATTTTCCAGGCAAGAGTACTGGAGTGGGTTGCCATTGTCTTCTCTGCTTGGGCTATGTAAGCATATATAAACCTGGGTCTCCACACCAAGATGCTGTTCAGTGGTTTTTCTGGGTCATATAAATTTGTCTCCTTAAAAATTTGCCAGTTTTTTTTTTCCTTATAATGACCATTCTGACCGGTGTGAGATGATATCTCATTGTAGTTTTGATTTGCATTTCTCTAATAATTAGTGATACTGAGCATCTTTTCATGTGTCTCTTGGCTATCTGTATATATTCTTTGGAGAAATGACTATTTAGGTCTTCTGCTCATTTTTTTTGATTAGGTTGTTTGCTGTTTTGATCTTGAGTTGCATGAGACATTTGTGTATTTTGGAGATTATTTCCTTATCAGTTTCTTCATTTGAAAATATTTCTCCCATTCTGAGGGTTGTTTTTAACAAACTGGGAGAGTAGCATTGACATATATGCACCACCATGTGTAAAATAGATAGCTAGTGTGGCAACCTGTTGTATAACACAGGGAGCTCAGCTCCATGCTCTAGATAGTTGGGGTCTGTCTGGGTGGAGGGTGAGAGGTACATCTAAGAGGGAGGGGATATATGTATACATACAGATGATTCACTGCCTTGTACAGCAGAAATTAACACAACATTGTAGAGTGATTCTTTCCAATAAAAGATACTTCCACCACCTATTCAGATGAGAAATCCTTTGAGGAAGCATGTGTATTAAATTGCTTCAGTCATGTCCAACTCTTTGTGACCCTATGGACTGCAGCCCACCAGGCTCCTCTGTCCATGGGATTCTCCAAGCAAGAACACTGGAGTGGGTTGCCATGCCCTCCTCCAGGGGATCTTCCCAACCTAGGGATTGAACCTGTGTCTCTTACATCTCCTGCATTGGCAGGCGGGTTCTTTACTGCTATTGCCACCTGGGAAACCCCTATGTAGGAAGATCACAAGGGAATCATACCTCTTTTTTGCTTTTTACTTCAACTCCTGAACTGGAGTTGAGATATTTGTCAAAACCCAGAATGCCAGGTGGCCATGGGACTCAGGAGAAGTTGGCCTCTCCCATGTCTGTGTGGTGGGTTCTCTTGGAATAGCAGTTGGGACTCCCTCTTTGAAGGATTCCTTCTACTTTTCCTCCCACCCCCCATTTGGTTAATATAGTCCAAAGCCTTTTCCTCACTTGACCTTAAATCTTGATGCTGAGATTGAGGGTCATTGGCATCAACTGTGTTCTTGTTGGAAATGCAGGATTTCAGCCCCACTTGAGAGAGAACTCAAATTGATATCTGAATTTTAATAAGATCCTCAGTTGATCCGTGTGTACATTAAGTCTTGAGAAAGCACTGTGATACAATGCCAAGTAGAACCCAGGAGAAAGGTCATGGTGTGTATGTTAGTGTTCTTTTGATTCTTGTCCTTGAGTTCTCCTCTACCCCAAGGTTTGTTTGTTTAATTGGTTGGTTTATTGATTGGCATCAGAACTAAAAATAGAAGAAAGAGGTGAAGCCTTAGGCCAGAGGAGGTAAAGAGCCATGGTCGTGAAGGAGAGGAGTTGGGATTGGACACCACTTAGTGATCCACGTACACTTACCTGGAAAATCCCATGGACGGAGGAGCCTGGTAGGCTGCAGTCAATGGGGTCGTTAAAGAGTTGGACATGACTGAGTGACTTCACTTTCACTTTTCACTTTCATGCATTGGAGAAGGAAATGGCAACCCACTCCAGTGTTCTTGCCTGTAGAATCCCGGGGACGGCGGAGCCTGGTGGGCTGCCATCTATGGGGTCACACAGAGTCGAACACGACTGAAGCGACTTAGCAGCAGCAGCAGCAGTAGTGATCCACAGTGGGCCATTGGCTTTGTCCTCTGTACACACACCTCTGGGAGCCCTGGTGGGGAGGTGTCAGCCGGTGGATGACCTAGCAACTCACAGTTCCAGCCATTAGAGGCAGTTGTTGTTCAGTTGCTAAGTCATATCCAACTCATTGTGACCCCATGGACTCCATGCAGCATGCCAGGTTTCCCTGTCCTTCACGATATACCAGAGTTTACTCAAATTTTATTATTAAGAATATATTAAATAATAAGTATGTTGCTGTTTTTAATGACAAGCATTATCACTATTATCATTAATAAACTATACTCTGATATTGGGGTATTTCATGGTTATTCCTATAATATCAGGGGGGAAAGAAGAGAAAAGAGTGTGTCACAGAATCCTGGTTGTTTCTAAACTCTCTTTTTATTTCATTATTTTTAATTCTCATTTCCTTTGCTGTTTAAGGAAATGGAGAAATCCAGTACAACCCTCCTACAGCATCATTATTCGGGTGGAATTGTATATATTTTACCATGTGAAAGTTCCCAACTAGCCTAAATAAAACCAGATTCTGAAGAGAGAATGAGATGAATCCAACTTGGGTCAGGTGTCTAGTTCCTAACTAATCAACTACAGGCTGAAGGTATGGGACATACAGTACAAACAAAGATGAGAAGGGTAGTTCCAAAGAAGAGGGGCTGGGAAGATAATCAATGGGTATCACATCCCATCCATCCATCAATATAGATCATTCTAACTAGACTTGGCATCAACAACCATACCAAGTAAGGGAAGCATAATGATGAGTTCATACTGTGAATCCTATAACAAGCACGATGAAAGCCCATCAAAGTTAGATTCTATTCACATCCTTTATATGGCTTCTATGAAGGCATTTCTTCTTTGTGACTATTTCTGCTTTGTAGCAAAGCAAGCAAAGAAGCTTTATTTTTTGTAGGTTATCATTACACCTTTTGGCCGTCTCACACCCTTCTGTAGCTTACTAGTTGCTATGTGAACATTTCTGCTGCTCAAGAATCACAGTTGCAAAGAATTCCAATAGTATCGTGCTATGATGGCTCAGGGTTGCATCAGATCCTTTTAAATGTCTGTAGCTGTTCCTTTTCCAAGTGACTATTTTGGAAAAAAAAAATACCACATTTGTCCCATATTGGGACATTTTAACAGAATAGACTGCCTTTTCAGAAAGCCTTTTTTACCAGATTGCTGACATTCTTACAAAAAATGATCATTTTTCTAAATACTTTAGAAATTGACATGTCTACTTTTTAATACCTTTAACCCTGTTCTCCATGATCATTCCTACAAAACAGATGCTACCCTGTGTGCAATCAAATGGCCCTTTGAGAAGGGCACGTACTTTAAGTTTTGCTCCATCCACCTCAATGTTGGAAAAACGGTTTATACCAGTGATCCACATCTTTCATCCTCACTTTCTGACTAGTAGTAAAGATTGGCTAAAAATCTGGCTGGATTTAGAAGCTGAGACTTTCAACCATGGAGCCAGTGAAATGACTGACATCAGCAGGAATTAGAGATGAAACTTCCTTGGGCAGTAATGTCAGGTGATTATGCCAAGGGCCTCTCTGGGTCTTGCAGAGTCAACAGCCCACTTGCAAATTTTGCCAACACAGCTGCAACAGTGCTGCAGCCATCTCTCATCTGAATCCAGAATTTCCAAGGCTCAGAGTAATTCATAAAGGCACTCAAATCTAGCCTGTTTTCAAGATCCCTGCTCCTACTGAGAGAGCACCATCATTATTCATCCATCCATTTACTTATTTACCATATTGGGAAAAACATGTAGAAAGACAGCAATGATAGTAACAGATGAGGAAGTAGGGAGAGAAAATAATCCCAAATAACCCCCAGTGTAGATGGTTCTCAACTTCCATGCTCACCCCACAGGCTTCAGAGCTAGGTCTCTGAAGTTATACCACTGTTTCATAGACTTACTTATATTAGAAGGATTGATCAAATAATCTCCGTTAAATCATCAAGGCAATCACAGCAACAGGTCCCGAGGAAGCTACCAAAATCTCTATTATCTTTGTTGAAATGCAGATTCCTGAGTCAGGAGCTTCTGAATCTGAAGTATCAGGAATGAGCCCAAGAATCTGTATTTATCGGAAAGTTTCCGAGATGATTCTAATGCAGCCAGACCTACAAATGTCCTTTGACTGAAGTTTGGGAATGAGACTATCTATTGAGTAAAATTAATCTGGTTAATTCAGGGCAGCAGAGGGGAAATCAATCAAACCAGTAGTAAAACTGAAGTTTGTCCTTCAGGAGATACACAGATTGAGTAAATTTCACTTTTTAAAAAATGATCTTTTTTTTTTTTTTTTTTGGTGGCACCGTGTAAACAAAAAGGAGGACTTTTTAAAAAAATCACCTTAAATAAAAATGAGTGAAATGGCAAATTTGATCAATTGAATTACAAATGTCAGTAACATTTGAAGAAACCCAAAGGAGTGTGTCAGGCAAAAACAGTGATTCTTGCTGTCTTTTTCTTTTTCACCCATTATCTCTAAATAGAAATAAGATTTATTTTATGTCTACCTTGCTGGAAAATACTGATTACCTTCCTGGATAAGCAGCAGAATATACAATCAGTGGCCCAGTGAGATTAATCTTTACAGCAAGCTGTCTTCCCCACCAACCTCGTAGGATGTTGAAAGAGCCATGTCCCCAATTTTGCAGACTCCAGGGCTTGAGTCATCAGGGGGTGAGTGGGTGACTGAGGCAGCCAACTGCCTGCGAGTCTGGAGCACTCCTTCACTCTTTCAGTACCTTCCAAATTTAAAGTGCTTAGGTTTTCTCCAGGGAGACATTTCACTTGACAGTATTCCCCAGGGAATCAAGAAACACAGGGGTAGAGAAGGCAAACATGAGAGAGGAGACTTCCTCCTTGTCGCCCCTAAGGGCTTCTAAGTTCACGTGGTCCTCCCAACCTATGAGAGCTCATCCCCTAGGGCTGCAATGGAAGTGATCCTTAGAGAAAGTCACAATGACAATTATGAGTCTTTTGGAGCCATATATGGGTTGCTTAGGATAGACGAGGTGTCAGGAAATAAATTTGGTTTCAGTAGAGCTTCTTGGGAAGATGTTACTCTATTTTTTATCTGGCCTAGGAGCTAAAATTCTGTATGTGCCTGCTAAGTCACTTCAATCGTGTCCAATTCTTAGTGACCCTGTGGACTGTAGTCTGCCAGCTTCCTCTGTCCATGGGATTCTCCAGGCAATAAGACGAGAGTGGGATGCCATGCCCTCCTCCAGAGGATCTTCTTGATCCAGGGATTGAACCTGAGTCTCTTATGTCTCCTGTATTGGCAAGCAGGTTCTTTACCACTAGTGCCTTCTGGGAAGCCCCCCAAATACCATAAAAAGAAAATAAATCATAAAAATTTTATCAAATAAAGATCCTCACTGGTTCACTCTGAGTACTGCTTCTACTTCCATCACTACTACTATGAGCTACCACTTACTGTGTGACAGCCATCTGCCAAGCTAGTGGGAGGAGCCAAGAATTTCCCCTTATACCCTCTGGCACTATAAAAATCAGGAAATTAAATCTCTTTCAGGATAAACCCATCAATGGTTATTCATATAGCCAGTGGAGGAGTCTGAATTTGAACCCAGATCCACCTTAAATCTAAAGGTTGAACTCTTTGCCTGCCACATACTACTATTTTCCCAAGTATAATTATGTGGGTGCATGCTCAGTCACTCGGTTATGTCTGACTCTTTGTGACTCCATGGACTGTAGCCCGCTAGGCTCCTCTTTCCATGGGATTATCCCAGCAAGAATACTGGAATGACTGCCATTTCCTCCTTCAGGGCATCTTCCCAACCCAAGGATCGAACCTGGGTCTCTTGCATCTTCTGCATTGGCAGGCAGATTCTTTACCGCTGAGCCACCTGTAAAGCCCCTCTAAATATGATGATTTAGTATGTGTTATCATTTCCTGTATTCTCACCAAGGGCCACGTACTTTGCATGTATTATTTTATCCTCATCACAAGGAGGAAATTAAAACATAAATAACTGGCTCAAGGTCACACAGGTTGTTATTTGCAGAGATGGAATTTCAATATCCATCTATCTGCCTGTTTTTCTTTTGTCCTTGTGTGTCTGAATTGTTTGCTTTGGAAAACATGCTTCAGCAAAACTGTTTCTTAAAAGAAAAAAGAAAAACACTGGTTGTTCTATCCTTTCCTTTGCATCCCTTCTATGATCATATCAAAAAATATTCTGATTCTTTCAAATTAACTCTTCTATTTATGTTAGGATATGAAGGCAAGCTAGTAATGGAAGAGAAATATAAGAGATTTTTTGTTTAACTACAGAAAGGCCAATTTTGTCTTAAAGACATTTAAGCCACCGGACCCCTCCCTTCATGAGCTGAAAATATTACTTTGGATTACTGCCGAGAAAAAATGAATAGTTTTTGCCTATGGGGAGAATATGGTGTTTCTTGGAATATGTCAGCCCTTTCATTAATTTAATGGAAACCCAAAGTGAGGGAAACATCTGGAAGATCCATTCTATGGTAGTTATTATAAATCTAAGAAAAACCAAAGCCTAAACTGGATACCAGCACAAGTTAAATTTCTAAAAGTAGAGTCATTATTATCAAGAAAGTATGAATTTTGCCTTTGGTTTTGTAGAGCTAATTCCAAACTCTGCCTCCTTTAACAAACCAGCACAGCATGGGTCCATCAAAAGTGTGAAAGTGGAAGTGTTAGTCACTCAATCATGTCCGACTCTTTGTGATCCCATGGACTGTAGACCACCAGGCTCCTCTGTCCATAGAATTCTACAGGCAAGAATACTGGAGTAAGTAGCCATTCCCTTCTCCAAGTGGGCTGCAAATTGATATGTAAATTAACTATATGTTCTTTCTACATCCAGTGGATTAAAGAAGAAATCTGTGGGAAAAAATTTTAAACTTATTCAGAAAGTTAAGTGTTGGTTAATTCCAACAGTTTAGAGATTTCTGCCATTGGAAAAGCAAGACAACCATCTGCAGCTTAGTATATGTGTGGTGGGTGAATTCCAGAGCGATTCTGGGTGAGACTGGCAGGCTGTTCTGTACAGATCACCAGTCACAGCTGTAATAGTATTTTTTTTTCTGTTGTAGCAATTCCTATTTTTTTGGATACTCACAGGGTTTATGTCAAGAGAGAAAATGTTCTTTCTTCCTATGGCTTCGATTAACCTATCTTGTCAGCACATCCTGCTTTCCTGAGATTAAAAAAAAAAGTAATCTAGCAAATTTTAAAATGCTAATTTTTGTTTTCCATCCCAGTGAAAGAAGAGGAATACAAATTCTTGCTTTGCTAGGTTTGTTGCCCTGATTATCAAACCACACTTCACATTCCTGTTAACAAAATGACAAACTTGGTAAGGGGAGTGCCTAGCAGCTTCTATTTTGTCCTTGAAATGTCTAAACTCCTAGAAAAGAAAAAAACCTGTAGCTCCAAATTCAGTTAGGGTTGGCTTGGCTTTACATTCAGTAAATAATTTCATTTCTACGTTTGTGTTCTCTCCTCTGTCTTCCTCTCTATCCACCCACCCCTCTACTATCTGCAGATGTGTGTGCTTACATGTCGATGTGCATGTGTGTGGAAGAAGAGGTCATTAATTTAAAAAAGTTCAAAACTCTTCCTTCTGTCTCCAATGAGCATTCAAGAAGCAATAGTTCATTTTATCACTTGGTAAAAATATCTCAGTATATCATATAGAGCACTATATTGAAATAAAGTAGAATTTCCCATTTTAAAATATGGAGCACATAGTCATTACTCCAGTTTTGAAATTAACCTATTGTGTGCCCTGAAACATGTCACATACACACAACACCCACATGTTTGCAGTTGCCATCTTCCTCTCTGTAAAACAAGGAGGTCGGGTTTCTGTCTACAGCTTGAGTAGAATCACTTATTGTTCAGCTGGAGTCACTCCCCCATCCACTTCTGTAGGAGGAACAGGGTTCTTCTCTCTGACCTGCTCCAGCCAATGGAACATGAGAGAAATAACCATGTGCAGGGTCCAACAGGAGAGCCTACACATGAAGAAACCTTACAGGCTCTTTCTCATGTATCTGGGATCTTCCAAACCGTCATTGGAAGACCATCCTGAGGTAGCCTCAGACCCAGAATGAGACTCATAAAGAAGACCTGGATGGGCCCACAGCATGGGGCAGCGACTTAGAAGGCCCACTGCCAGCAAACTGAAACAAAGCCATGCCAGGTGACCTGTCCACAGGAGAACAAATGATTGTCATTTTATGCCACCGAATTTTGAGGTGTTTTGTTACACAGCATTTAAAGTGTCAGTATAGGAGTGATGTACCAGCATAGTTTATAGCATTAATATACTGTGATTCTAATTCTAAGCTTTATTCTGGACTATGCCTATCAACTACTTGTGTGTGTGTGTGTTAAGTTGCTTCAGTCGTGTCCGACTCTTTGTGACCCCATGGACTGTAGCCCATCAGGCTTCTCTGTTCATGGGATTCTCCATGCAAGAAGACTGGAGTGGGTTGCCATGTCCTCCTCCAGGGCATCTTCCAGACCCAGGGATCGAACCTGGGTCTCTTCTGTCTCCTGCATCAGCAAGCAGGTTCTTGACCACTAGCGCCACCTATCAACTACTTACTCATCTTTAAAAGGTATATGGTTTGCATATGAATAATACTATGATTTCTTGGTAACTTTCAGAGGTTTTATTTTCCATGTATTTTTCTGTGTATGCTTATGTAGTCTAGGCTTATTTCAGTGATTTGATATGAATAAACCATCTTCTCTGACAAGTACGTATTAGGGAGTCAGATGAGAAGTTATTTTCAGGGGCGGTGTCCTCAATTCAAAAACTCTTTCCATCATGTTCTGACCAAATTACTTCACTTCTTTAAAAAACTGGAACAAATCCTATTTAAATATCTCCTTTTATCCCCCTCTGACCAAGCAGAGGCATGAAGGACTTGGAAATTTTAACAAAAACACTAAGGGCCTCTGAAAAGTCATGGTGGTGATTAGAATGGACATATCAACATTGCATCTTTTGCCGGTTTATTCTGTGCATTCAGATGGTTGATGCAGCACATGATTTTGATATGAGTGGCTCTTTAGATGGCACTCTTGGGGGTACTGACATCTTCTTATGTGGCTGGAAGAGGACCTGTGTGCTTGTACTCAGCCATGTCCGACTCTTTGTGACCCCATGAACTGCAGCCTGCCAGGCAGTGGATCTGCAAGGTAGTAAATTCCATATTAGCACAAGCGAGACTAATTGAGTGGTAATCCCTCAATAATGCTGAGAAACTCTTAAAGTCTTGCCTTCCGGGGTTAACCCCTCCTGTTTACAGGTCACTTCTTGCACTGCACCAAAAAGTGGCTCTTAACAGGCATATATTCGTACCTGCCTCAAGGAATTAACTTAGCTACTCCCTTTATTGGCATACTTTGTACACTTCATTACTCAGAGACCTTGCTGAAAATGTGACCCTTGTGTAGCTGTTGTTGCCTTCTTTGTGAGTTGAAAGCTAACCAAGCTTAGAGCTAGATTAAGTGGCATGGAAATTTAAGAAGACAGCTGCTGCCCTGCTCACAAATGGAAATACCACACTTAGATCTAATGTTTCATTCTCATGCAGTAGAGATATATTAGGGCCCAAGGGGAACAAAACAACAGAATTCTTTCAGGCATCAATAATCTCTTTCTCTTACTCTTTAGTCATTGGAAACCTGGCCACAGATTGCCAGTTGGCCATTATGATAGGTAGGACAAGAAGGAAAATTATCTAATTATCTATATCTATCCATCTATCTATCTATCTTCTATCTATCATGTACCTATCTACCTCTTTCCTTCCCTCCTGATCTTCCTATCTAGAAATGGAGAGAGGGTAGCTTGTCAATTTTCTGAGATTAGGAAACCCTAATTTAAAAATCAGTCTGGGCTATTATGAATTGAAGATCAGATTTTTCTCTTATTAGTGCTGCTTAGTACCAAAATGCTTTATAGGCTTTTTTTCTTTTCAAACTGATTATGTTGTGCAGGAAAATAAATTCTTTAAAATTCATCCTCAATGAGCCAAAACCACAGATGACTTTTAAAATAACAAAAATTAGCACAAATGGAAGTGGGTTTTCATACTGGCTATTTTAAATATTCATGAAGAAGACTGTTAATTTACTTTTGACTGCTCTCCACATTTTCTGACATGAATATTTTCTGTCTGAATGCATATTTTACCTCTCAAGAAAGAGAATGCACAGTGGAAATAAAACTGTCAACTACACATACCAAGAATTTTTCTATGAAAGTGATGTAAAATTTTTTCATTTAATAATTTTAAAAATTAACATTGTTATCCATCAGGATGATAATTATATGTTATCATTATCATACAACCTTCAAATAGAGAATCTGGGTACCTTTTAATCATCTATATTATATCACTATTAAATAGACTCAAATGTTGTCATTATTATTTCAAGAAAGAACATACAAAATTTTATGAATTGTATCCAAGTGGCACAGTGGTAAAGAATCCGCCTGCCAATGCAAGAGACACCAGAGATGCCAGAGACATGGGTTTGATCCCTGGGTTGGAAAGATTCCTGGAGTAGGAAATGGCACCTACTCCAGTATTCTTGCCCAGAAAATTCCATGGACAGAGCAGACTGGAGGGCTACTGTCTATGGTGTCACAAACAGTTGCACATGACTAAGCACACATTCACTCTCTCTCTAATGCATTATATGCAAGGCCATATAATATTCAGTGTTGAGACAGGCTTAATACGGTGATAGATGTCCAAAGCCATGCTTGGTATAGGTATCCAAAGAGCTGACTTACTTCCCTATATTGCTGTTGTTGTTCAGTCACTAAGTCATTGTCTGACTCTTTGCGATTCTGTAGACTGCAGCATGCCAGGCCTTCCTGTTCCTGATTATCTCTTTGAGTTTGCCGAAGTTCATGTTCACTGAATCAGTGATGCTATCCAACCATCTCATCCTCTGCCACCCTCTTCTCCTTTTGCCTTCAATCTTTCCCAGCATCAGGGTCTTTTCCAATGAGTCAGCTGTTTGCATCAAGTGGCCAAAGTATTAGAGCTTCAGTATCAGTTCTTCCAATGAGTATTTAGGGTTGATTTCCTTTAGGATTGACTGCTTTGATCTCCTAGTAGTCCAAGGGACTCTCAAGAGTCTTCTCCAGCACCACATTTCAAAAGCATCAATCCTTCAGCAATCAGCCTTATTTATGATCCAACACTCACATTCGAATGTGACTACTGGAAAGACCGTAGCTTCGACTATATGAACTTTTGTCGGCAAAGTGATGTCTTTGCTTTTTAATATGCTGTCTAGGTTTGTCATAACTTTCCTTCCAAGAAGCAAGTATCTTCTAATTTTATGGCTGCAGTCACCATCCGCAGTGATTTTGGAGCCCAAGAAGAGAAAATCTGTCACTGCTTCCACTTTTTTCCCTTCTATTTGCCATGAAGTGATAAGACCAGATGCCATGATCTTAGTTTTCTGAATATTGAGTTTTAAGCCAGCTTTTCCACTTTCTTCTTTCACCCTCATCAAGAGGCTCTTTAGTTCCTCTTCTTTTTCTGCCATTAGACTGGCATCATCCGCATATCTGAAGTTGTTGATATTTCTCCTGGCAATCCTGATTCCAGCTTGTGATTCATCCAGGCTGGCATTTTGCATGATGTACTCTGCATATAAGTTAAATAAGCAAGGTGACAATATACAATCATGTTGTACTCCTTTCCCAATTTTCAACCAGTTATTTGCTCCAAGTAAGATTCTTTTCCCCTATATAGGAAGATACTTAATTTTCTGACAACTTTCACCTATCATAGATCTCAGCAGCAATCAGAGTTAAAACTCCAATATTTCTTGTAATAAAACTAGTTGCTGGGAACTTCCTTGGTGGTCCATTGGCTGAGACTCTTGGCTCCCAACGCAGGAGGCTCAAGTTTAATCCCTGGACTAGGAACTAGATCCCACAGGCTGCAACTAAGATCAAAGACCCAGTACAGCCAAATAATTATTCAGCCAAATAAATAAATATTAAAAAACCTAATGGTCATCTCCTTTCCAGTGTAACAAAAGTTCTTAGAGTAAAAACAGTAACAATAATTTAGGTCAGCTTTATTCTTCAGGCAAGTTTAAATTTGATTGCCAAAAAATATTTCCTTCAACTCCACTGAAACCATTAACTAGGTCACCATTATTCTTATGTTTTGTAACACATGCATTACTTTTTCATGACTTTGTGTTTGTATATCTATCAGTGTTTATCTTCTCTACTGGAAATACAATGAGGTCAGGTATTGTCCATCTTAAATAATAATAAATCCAATGCATAGCAAAATTTTGTATATATAAAATGTCTTTAATAAATCTCATCTTTTGCTAATCTTGGGCCTCTTGTTATTTGTATATTAGCTTAACAAAACCAGCTGGTCATGTGGCAATGTTCACAATGCCAACAAATATAACCCAAACTGAAATGATGAAAGTCCTTGGGTTTGACGTATTTTTTTCTGTAAATCCTAACAGAGCTGGTGCTTAACTCCATTTATGGAGTATTGAATGACCATTAAGTCTCCACTACATCTATATAGGGAAATGTATCATATAACCATTATTACATACTCCTTCTTGCTGTTGCAAACTTATGACACTTACATTCACTTGGTTTTCTTGGGAAAGACCAAGTCCAAGTCATCACTGCCTTATCTCATGCATCTGTAAAAGTGTACATGTATATGCAATAAGAATAGCTCTTGACCAAGCCTAGAAAAATGCTTCTGATGACTGGGATTTATCTAGCTAACCCCCAAGACCTTAACTTACTCTGTCTGTAAAATAGTCTCTTTTGCCAATCAAGCAGCAATTTCCTGATGGAATCATTGATACTGACATGAACTAACTTGCCTAACATTAGACATTTAGGAAGTTAATGAGTGATGATCAAAATTAGGTTTATCTTATTCCACAGACTTAGCACTAGCTCATTATTTATATGGCAAAGGTAATAATGGTGCCTAATTCAGAGTATGGCCACGAGGATTATATTCATACAGATCAAGCTCTGAGTACAATGCCTTGTTAACTGTATATTAAATAGAAAAGATTTTAGCTATACACAACTTTACTAGTCATGTGCAGTGACTGAACTTGAAATAGGAAAGCAACACAGGGGGAAGAAAAGGAGATTCACTCTATTTTGTAGGCAAAGAAACAGTTACTCTAGAAAATACAATATACTTCTCTCCTTGGCACATGATTGCCCTCACTGACTACAAAAGATAACTCTGTAAGTGGTTTTACTGTAACTCAGAGAAAGCTTTGAAAATTTTATTTCTAGAGAACATTGTAGTGCATACCACCTCCAAATAATCAAAGCAATCTTATCTTGGGTCCTCATTTTATTCTCATAATAATTCTGAGATAAATGAGGAAGATTTTATCATTTGTCCTTTGTTGAGACTTTTTTAAGATAAAAATTTCTAAATGTTAACTGACCCACCAATTATTTAGAAGTCTGTTGTTTATTTCCAGATTTATGGAAGGTTTTCCTAGACATCTGACTTTGATTAATTGCTAATTTTATTCTGTTACGTTCAGAGAATATACATCATGTGATTTTGATCATTTTAAATTTGTTGAGATGTGTTATGATCTAACTTGTGAATGTATCAGGTGAAACCAAAAATAATATGTATTCTTTAGTTATGAATCTAATGTTCTACACAAATTAATGAGATTTAAGCAATGTACTGGTTTATGTCTAGATGTTTTATCAACTGTCAACAAACAACTATTAAAATCTCTTACTGTTAATCTTAAAATTCCCTAGTTTTTTAATTCTATATATTTTTCTGTCATGTATTTCAAAACTCTATAAATAGGGCCATATATAGTTACAGGGCTTACCAGGTGGCGCTTCAGTTCAGTTCAGTTCAGTTGCTCAGTCATGTCCAACTCTTTGCGACCCCATGAACTGCAGCAGATGTTTACTCCTTGGAAGGAAGGTTATGAGAGTTGGACGGCCAAGAAAGTCTGAGCGCCGAAGAATTGATGCCTAGAAGGATACTGCAAAGGAGATCCAACCAGTCCATCCTAAAGGATATCAGTCCTGAGTGTTCATTGGAAAGACTGATGTTGAAGCTGAAACTCCAATACTTTGGCCATCTCATGCGAAGAGTTGACTAATTGGAAAAGACCCTAATGCTGGGAAGGATTGGGGGCAGGAGGAGAAGGGGACGACCGAGGATGAGATGGCTGGATGGCATTACTGACTCGATGGACATGGGTTTGGGTAAACTCTGGGAGTTGGTGATGGACAGGGAGGCCTGGTGTGCTGTGGTTCATGGGGTCTCAAAGAGTCGGACACGACTGAGCGACTGAACTGAACTGAACCACAGCAGGCCAGGCCTCCCTGTCCATCACCAACTCCCGGACTTTACCCAAACTCATCTCCATCGAGTTGGTGATGCCATCCAGCCATCTCATCCTCCGTTGTCCCCTTCTCCTTCTGCTCCCAATCGTTCCCAACATCAGGATCTTTTCAAATGAGTCAGGTCTTCGCATCAGGTGGCCAAAGTATTGATTGGAGCTTCAGCTTCAACATCAGTCCTTCCAATGAACACCCAGGACTGATATCCTTTAGGATGAACTGGTTGGATCTCCTTGCAGTCCAAGGGACTCTCAAGAGTCTTCTCCAACACCACAGTTCAAAGGCATCAATTCTTCGACGCTCAGCTTTCTTTATAGTCCAACTATCACATGCACACATGACCACTGGAAAAACCATAGCCTTGACTAGACGGACCTTTGTTGACAGGTGGCGCTAGTGGTAAAGAATTTGCCTGCCTGCCAATGCAAGAGATGCAAGAGACACAGGCTTGATCCCTGGGTTGGGAAGATCCCCTGGAGGAGGAAATGGCAACTCCCTTCAGTATTCTTGCCTGAAAAATTTCATGGACAAGAAGAGCTTGGTGGACTACAGACCATGGGGTCGCAAAGAGTCATGACTGAGCGACTGAGCACACATACACTTACAATTGTCATCTTCTTGATACATTGTTCCTTGTATCGTTATGAAAGGCCCCTCTTTATCTCTAATAATACCACTTGTCTTGAAAACCATTTTATCACATGTTAAAATATCTACTTCAAAAAAAAAATAATAAAATAAAATAAAATATCTACTTCAGTCTTCTTGTGTTTTGTGTTTGCATGGCGTATCTTTTCCCATCTATTATATTTTCATCCTCTCTGTCTTCAGATTTAAAGTATATCTTTCTAGCCAGTATATTGTCTTGCTTTTCTTTTTAAATCAGTCAATCATGGCTTTTGAATTACAATATTTAAGTGAGTGCTATCCAGTTTTATCAAAATTTTATCATTTCGAAAAGTACCATTAAGGAAATGAAGAGGCAAGTCCAAGTCTGGGAGAAAAGCTTTGCAATGCATTTATCTCACAAAGGAATTATCCTGAGAATATGTAAATGTCTCGATGATAAGACAAACATTCCAATCAGAAAAGAGGCAAACAATTTTAATAAGCAGTTATCAGAGTAGATATAGGGGATGGCAAGGAACTACACCAAAAGTTGCTCAACATCATTTATCATTAGAGAAATGCAAATTAAAACCATAACAAGATTATCAGTATACACCCACTAAAATGCCTATAATTAGAAAGATTGACAATACCTGGTGTTGGTAAATACGTGGAACAATTGGAACACTCATACTGCTGATGGGAATGTAAAATATGACAACCACTTTCGAAAATACTTTTTTAGTTATTTCTATAGTTAAATATACATTTGCCTACCATATGACCCTGTCATTCCACTCATAGGTATTTAGGTAAGAGAATGAAATTTCATGCCTATACGAGTACTTGTACATAAATGTTCATAGCAGTATTATTTATAATAGCTTAAAACTGGAAATAATGCAAATTTCCATGATATGTGATTAGGAAAAACCACTTTTCACATATATAAATATAAAATGGAACACTACCCATAAAACAGAATGTAATAGTGAGATCTATCTATCTGTCTATCTATTTAAAATTATGTTACAACATGAAAGAATCTCAAAAATATTATGCTCAGCAGAAGCCTGACTCAAAAACATACAAATACTAAAATATTCTTCTTACAGAAAAGCCAGAGCTAATGTACCTGTGACACAAGGTACATTAGTGATTCCAGAGGTGAGGGTGGGGCCTGGGATTAAAAGGAAGAAATTGAAAGCAGAGGGCAGGATAATACTTTTGAGATGATGGAAATAGTCTCTCTTTTTAAACATTTATTTATTTATTTTTTTGGCTGTGCCTGGTCTTAGTTGCAGCACTAAGGATATTTAGTTGTGGAATATAGGATCTAGTTCCCCTGACCAGGGATCCAACCTGGGCCCCCTGTATTGGGAGCTTGGGATTCTTAGCCACTGGGTCACCAGGGAAGTCCTGGAAATAGTCTATATCTTGATTGTGGTAATAGTTGCAAAGTGTGTACAGTATTCTAAATGCACTTAAATGTACATTTGAAATTGGTACATTTTATTCAATTCAGTTCAGTTCAGTTCAGTCACTCAGTCGTGTCCGACTCTTTGCGACCTGATGGACTGCAGCATGCCAGGTCTCCCTGTTTGTCACCAACTCCCGGAGTTTACCTAAACTCATGTCCCTTGAGTCAGTGATGTCATCCAACCATCTCATCCTCAGTCGTCCCCTTCTCCTCCCACCTTCAATTTTTCCCAGCATCAGGGTCTTTTCAAATGAGTCAGGTCTTCACATCAGGTGGCCAAAGTATTGGAGTTTCAGCTTCAGCATCAGTCCTTACAATGAATATTTGGGACTGATTTCCTTTAGGATGGAATGGTTGGATCTCCTTGCAGTCCAAGGGACTCTTAAGAGTCTTCCCCGACACCACAGTTCAAAAGCATCTATTCTTCAGCACTCAGTTTTCTTTATAGTCCAACCCTCATAGTAAAACTGATCTTTAAAAATAGTGCTACAACAGGAGAAACAAGGACAAATGACCCCACCCATTAAATCCATTCTCTACATGAATCAGAGAGATCTTTGAAAAAAATAATTGTTTTATGCTTAAAATCTATCAAACCACTCTTCATTGTCCTCAAGATAGAGTCCAAACATTTTAACATGGAATACAAAGCCCTTGGTATCTGGCTTTCCAAAATCTGCTGATTTCACCCTAATTCTCCTGATCAATTTCAGCTCCCTAGGCACATGTGTGCATGCTGAGTCGCTTCAGTTTGTGTCCAATTCTGTGTGACCCCATGGACTGTAGCCTGCCAGGCTCCTCTGTCCGTGGGATTCTCCATGCAAGAATACTGGAGTGAGTTGCCATACCCTCTTCCAGGGGATCTTCCTGACCCAGGGACTGAACCCACATCTCTTATGTCTCCTGCATTGACAGGAATGTTCTTTACCAGTAGCACCACCTGTGAAGGCCCCCTAGAAAACTAAGCTCTGATTTATACCTGTGTCATTGCACATGCTATTCCATCCACTCAGAGCTCCTTTACCCTTCTCAGGCAGAGGCTTAATAGTACTTTCTTCCTTATCTGATCACTGAGCTACGAGGTACCTGAGTGCCTGACCCATAGTAGCTCCTCAAAAATGCTGAATAAACAAAAACCCAGATACAGGAGTTTGGAGGTCATCTAATACAAACGGATTGATTTTATTTTTTACCAGAAAATTTTTTTTTTTTTTTTTTTTTTTTTTTTACCAGAAAATTTTATGAGACACTTTATAATTCCCGGCATGATTTTTAGCATTTCAACTTTGAGTTCAACCGAAAATATAGTATTTTGAAAAGTAAAACCAGCAATACTATAATCTCTTGTTTTATCCCAGGTTTAGTTGTATTTACAAGTATAATCCTATTTAGTAGGAATAAGAGTCAGAGTCCCAGCTTTTATGAATTTCCTTTATTTAGACAGCAAGCAATGCCTTTAGAAACAGACTTGAAATGTTCTTCTACCAGGGGTGCAGGACAGAAGAGCAAGGAGCATCTGGGTTATTTTCAAGGCAATTTAAGACTTATGTAGAACTTCCATGGAGTTATCTAAATCAATAGCTACAAAACCATCGTGATGCAGGTAGCCAAGTACTAACCCATTTTTCTCTAAGAGAACTCAAAGACCCAAGGAGATTCAGTGATTTGCCTATACACATACTGAAAGACATAGCAATGGAACTTTGGTTTTCTGACTTTGCATAATTCCATTTTGCCAACAACCACAGAAAAGCTAGTAATTTAGCAATATTAGTAATTTAGGGAGAACTCATGTGCAGTTAATGAAACTTTGAACCATTTAGCATATGGTTTATTTGGTGGATATTGCCCAATCTCCTTCTGGAAAAGACAGGAATGTTGGAGCAATATGTTCCAAGGTAGCTTCTAGCTGAGTTGCTTTGGACAAGTTGCTTACATTTGCTAAACATCAGTTCAGTTGCTCAGTCGTGTCCAACTCTTTGCGACCCCACAGACTGCAGCATGCCAGGCCTCCCTGTCCATCACCAATTCCCAGAGTTTACTCAAACTCATGTCTATCGAGTCAGTGATGCCATCCAACCATCTCATCCTCTATCGTCTCCTTCTCCTCCTGCCCTCAATATTTCCCAGCATCAGGGTCTTCTCAAATGAGTCAGTTCTTTGCTTCAGGTGGCCAAAGTATTGGAGTTTCAGCTTCAACATCAGTCCTTTCAATGAACACCTGTTCAATGATATCCGTTAGGATGGACTGGTTGGATCTCCTTGAAGTCCAAGGGACTCTCAAGAGTCTTCTCCAACACCACAGTTCAAAAGCATCAATTCTTCAGTGCTCAGCTTTCTTTATAGTCCAACTCTCACATCCATACTGGAAAAACCATAGCCTTGACTAGACAGACCTTTGTTGGCAAAGTAATGTCTCTGCTTTTTAATATGCTAAACATCAGCTTTCTCCTAAGCAAAATAGGGACTATAATAGCAGAGATGCCATAGAATCATTGTGAGAATTCCCATAGATAATGCACATAAATATACTATTAAAATACACATCACATAGTAACTGCTCAATTAAAATGGGTTATAATTGCCTGGGGAGGGGAGTCAGTTACAGTGACCTCTGTAGAATATTGGGCAGAAGAAGAAGCTGTAGAAAATCAGGATCATTTTTTTTTTTCTTGTGAGAGCATTAAGGAATCACTAGATGGACATTAAATGTGATCAGTAGATCTACAAGTGATGAAATCTCAGTCAGATCAGGGAGCTGTAATGGAATAAGATTCATGGCAGGACACTTTACCCTGAATACAGAAATGGAACTTGAAGAGCTATTCTAAAGAAATAATTATGATCCCAAACAATCAGCTTTTGACAATTGGCTTTTGTGGTCTCTTCACATATGGCTCCTGTTCTAACTACCTAAATGTCACCAAAGACTGTTGACATTTCACTGTTGTTTTCTTTGTTACTCAGAATTGCTTGGTCATTATGGAAAAAATATACAGAACAACAGTCTTGTAATCTCTCTGCCTGTGTAACAAATTAATATTTTTGGATCTATTCTTTCTCTCTTTTGCTCATATATTACAAAAATGGAGATTCACCAGTGACTTCTTAGTCATTAAATTTAAGGACCTTTCTTTGTGTCTTCAACCTCTCTAAATCATTAACCCTCCCTTCATTCTTCATAATTACTCTTCCTTTGATTCTATACCTAATAGTAAACGTAGTTACTTCCCCAAACCTAAAATTCAGTATGTCTTGAAATATTCAGCGTCTGTTCCAAACACTCCTGTCTGTTCCAAACATTTCCTCTCCTGCATTTTCCTCTCCTACTAACTCTTTCTTTCTGTTAGTAGCATCACCTGGACCTTTTCCCTTCCCATTGCCTGCATCCAGTTACTGTACAAAGTTCTCCACATCCCTCTCCCACCCTGACTTCCATCTTTATTTCAGTGGCATTATCTTAGTTGAGGCCCTTGTTACCAAATCTCTTGACGTTTGTAAGAAGATTCCCCTTTTACTATTTCTAGTTTCCCCTCATTTCAATCCAGCCTGAGCATCTCAGTCAGATTCACTCTGTACAACACAATTCTGATCATTTAATCTCTGCTTAAAACCTGCAGTGACCAAGAAAAGCCCTAGCTTGTTGGCATGGGCACACCAGGCTGCTTCTCTGGTATCAGCTTGCTGCTTCACTGCTTTCCATATGTCCGCTTCACTTACTTTATTCCCCATAAAGACCAGATTCCTAGATATTTCCTGCACAATCTCTATATGGTCCCATTCCAGGCTTTCTTCCCACAGTTTTTCTTTTCACGTTCAAAACTTGGTTTACCTCATATCAACATATTGAAATACCCACCTTTCATGGCTCAGACTTCATGACATCTCTACAGAAGACTTTACGGTGTTTTCATTTGGAAAATATTCTCATCTTTCTTTGTTTTCCCATGGTGTGTTCTTGCTAAACTTCTATAGAACTTGCTTCTTTCTATTTTTCACCACAAATAATTAAGTGCATAACTTATCCACCTGGATACACTGAGGAAAGTTTTTTCTTTATATGCAAATTCTCTATAATGTACAGTAACTTGTTTATGGTCAGGATTCATTAAACACTCACTGAATGAATGAATGAATACCTGACTTGAACTGATGTGGAGTTCGTAATTAGACTGTATCTATGATTTTCATAATCAGAGCATCTTAATTTTGACATGCTTTGTAATAAAGAAAAAAGAGAAGTGTATATTTCATTGTTGATGCTGTCTGCTTTATTGTAGTAGATATGATAAGGAAATGCATAAAATATAATTGGATGGCCTATTAATACCAAGAGTCTTTGGAGAAGAGTTTTCTACTTTGTTTCACTGGGTATGTCAGTGAGAAATTAGGCAATGGATAGATTGACGAGAATTTTCATCTCCACAGGGTTATCCCAGAAGCACCTTACATCACAATATGGCAGAGACTGTATACAGAGTGTATCAGTTATATAACAAGAAATGAGTCTCTGTTAAAGAAACCACTCTCCACAAAGCATAAGCTGCCATATATTACCAGGGCATTAGATGAAAGCTTCACTCAGAAGGATTTTGTGGCCACTGTGTTTTCAGGTGTGAAAGCTCTGTATTCCTAACATGTTTTACCCTACTTCTAGGCAAGGTTTTGACTCAATAGATAGATGAGCTCCCAAAAACATAACCTGAACTTTGGAGTATAGAAGCATTTACTATAATGATTATGCAAGCAGTAATTAATAAACTGGTTTAATACTGAAAAATACAAAAAACATGAAGTCTTTCCATTTTTTCAAATTCCCAAAGCAGTGAGCTGAGAATATAGGGCAGCAGAGGGTTCTAATATCTGACAATTCTGCTACCACTCCTGTTCCTTCGTTACAATTGACTGATGAAATGACACATGCTCTGACTCTTACGTCTCTCTTATCTCTCCACGTATCTGCAGGCTTTCTATATTGATGAAGGTTGCTATGGAATCAGCAGGAGTTCTCTGGGCTTCAAGTCTATATCTGGGATAGAAGACGGAGAACTGTCTGAATATATATCACACTAAATAAAAAGTGTTTTTACTGGCAAACTCCTCTAGGAACCCAATAGAAAAAAAATCATCATAGGCTAAAGATAATTTTAACAGGAAGTGACTTCTCAGTACTTTAGTTTATTTTCCCCATATAAATTACACTAGGATTACATGGGCCTTGATTTTTTTATTAATAAATACCCCCTTGACTATATTGGCTGACATTTTCTAAATCTTCACGAACTGGCATTTTATTCTAACAAGGATATAATAAACATTTAAATTTCTTTAAGGTCACAGAAAAGAATTTAGGCATTTGGATTAAAATTATGCTGCTAAAATCTTGCATGTCACAAAAAATTTTAAAAGCCAAAGCAATGTTCTAAAGTAATCCAGTGTTGAATAATTCTGTGTCAATTTAGTTTCACTCTAGCAGCTTTAGAGATTTGATTTTAATCAAGATGATGTTTATGAATATTTGGAAAAGAAATACAATGACAACATTATGATATAATCATGATCATTTATATATCCCAAATAGCCCATCTGGCCAGAGAGAAAATAATAGAATCTGTAAGGCCAGTGTGTAGGGCTGCTTCATGCTAAGCTTAGCACTGGTTGAATCTATCACAGGTCATAAGCCAAATAAATACAAAAGCTGATTGAAGCCTCTTTTGTCTAAAACTGGGCAGGATTAATCTTGTTAATATGCCAGCTTCTGAATGAATATCAAATAAAAGTTTGAAGGTCCAATACTCACTTATAATCAGGGAAATTTAATGTAAAATAATGTTTTATTCACTAAAAGATGAAAATGAATGAGAAAAGAATGAAGATATCAGATTTTGGCAAGAGTATAGAAAAATTATACTCCTAGGAATCTTTGGTGGTAGACTAAATTGAAATGGCCTATTGGCAATTTTTAAAAAATGCATCGAAATTGAAAATGTATTCCCTGTAACCAAGAAATTCCATATCTGTAATTTTACCCTGTTGAAATACATGTTAAAACAGTAGGATTAATAACATTGATTGAGTGCTGCATGCGCCAGCATTACTCTAAATGCTTTGCAAACATCAGGTCATTTTATTATCACCATAATTCCGTGGGGTAGGTACTATTATTATCAAGAAACTGATGCCCAGAACAATGAACTGTTGTGTTCAAGGGCACAGAGTAGTGGAGCCAAGACGCCAGTACTGGGCCCAGCATTCTTAATCATTACATCTCATTGCTTCTCTCAGTAGAGCTATGTGTGTTGCACATGGCAGAGAACACTACTCATTGCAGCACTATTTGTAATAGAATAAACTGAAATGAAAGCGAACTAACAGCTATCAACATGAAAATTATTAAATGAATTACAGGTACTTCCGACACTTCAACTAAAACTTGTGCCAAGCTTCCATCTGCAGCAAACCTGTAGAAATCCTTGAAATATGTATATAGATTTCTTCGGTGCCAACAGTTCAGTTCAGTTCAGTTGCTCAGTCGTGTCCAACTCTGCGACCCCATGAATTGCAGCACGCCAGGCCTCTCTGTCCATCACCAACTCCCGGAGTCTACCCAAAACCATGTACATCGAGTCAGTGATGCCATCCAACCATCCATTCCTCTGTCGTCCCCTTCTCCTCCTGCCCCCAATCTTTCCCAGCATTAGGGTGTTTTCCAATGAGTTAACTTCGCATGAGGTGGCCAAAGTATTGGAGTTTCAGCTTCAACATCAGTCCTTCCAATGAACACCCAGGACTGATCTCCTTTAGGATGGATTAATTGGATCTCCTTGCAGGCCAAGGGACTCTCAAGAGTCTTCTCCAACACCACAGTTCAAAAGCATCAATTCTTCAGCGCTCAGCCTTCTTCACCGTCCAACTCTCACATCCATACATGACCACTGGAAAAACCATAGCCTTGACTAGACGGACTTTTGTTGGCAAAGTAATGTCTCTGCTTTTAAATATGCTATCTAGGTTGGCCATAACCTTCCTTCCAAGGAGTAAGTGTCTTTTAATTTCATGGCTGCAATCACCATCAGCAGTGATTTTGGAGCCCCCCAAAATAAAGTCTGACACTGTTTCCACTGTTTCCCCATCTATTTCCCATGAGGTGATGGGACCAGATGCCATGACCTTAGTTTTCTGAACGTTGAGCTTTAAGCCAACTTTTTCACTCTCCTCTTTCACCTTCATCAAGAGGCTCTTTAGTTCTCCTTCACTTTCTGCCAACAGTTAGTTTTGTCTGATCTGTCAGTTCTTGGGGTATTACTATTAGTGGCCTCCACAAGGCATGGTTCTTGTTTTGTTCATTTGTTTTCTTTTGTTCTTTCCTGTTTCCTCTCTTTCCTCTTCCCTCTCAACACATTTGCTGTAGAGACTGCAGTCGGTGTGTTCTTACAGAAGATGAATTGCTGTTTGTATGCATATTTTAATATACACAAAAGAATTGTTATATATCTTGCTGTGATTTCTACTCTATTCATCTAGCAATACATTTTTAAGATCTATCCAAGTTGCTGTGTATATCATTAGTCTGTTACTTGTGCTGATGTATGTACTGTGAGGTGAGCAATGATACATCTTACCATCTACTTCTCTAATGGTCAATACCCGCATTGGTGCAATTTCCTACCAGCAAAAATAGCACTATGCTGGGCTTTCTCACTCATATCTTCTTACAGATCCACTGAACATGTCTTTGGAATATATATTAATATACAGGAACAAAATTGCTGGGTCTCATAGAGTAAGTGAAAACTTACTGTCACTAAGTACTGCCAGACAGTTCTGCAGACAACTTTCACCAATATTCACCTTTAGCAGTTTAACACATGAATATTCCCAAGGCCCCCCTACCCCACCCACTCCTGGATTATCCAATGTTCTCATTTCTGTCAGTGCAATAGAAATGACCTGATACTTCATTGTTTGAGTTTCATTCTGCAAATGAAATTAAACATACCCAAACTTTAAAAAGTAGAAACAGTGCAAAAAATAAAAGAGAAACCCAAAGTCAATGTTGACTTTCTGTTGCTCCATCATAAATTAGATGTCTAGATAGGTCCATTCCCATATGGAGATATGACTTTGAGTTTTAAGAGCTGGAACAGAGGTTCTTACATCCAGAGGAGATCTTAATTTGAGTTCTTCCAGAAGCAAGATGTGAGACAAAAATTTTAGGACAAGTGAAGTGAAAGTCACTGTCGTGTCTGACTCTTTGTTACCCCATGGACTATACAGTCCTTGGAATTCTCCAGGCCAGAATACTGGAGTGGGTAGCCTTTCCTTCTCCAAGGGATCTTCCCAACCCAGGGATCAAACCCAGGTTTCCTGCATTGCAGGTGGATTCTTTACCAGCTGAGCCACAAGGCAAGTAGTGTACATAATATAGAAGTAGCAGGTATGCATTATAGAACACATGAATTAGCCAGCCATTCTGGTGGACAGCTGGGGATGAAATCTTCAGGGAAACACCTTCATTAGAATAACACCACCCAAAGAGCCAGGGAACTGGGAGATACACACACAAATGCCAGAGAATTACTAGTTGAGAGCTGCTCCTTCTGTGAGTGTTAATTCTTCTCTACTTCAGGGCTCCCTGTGTAAGAGGCACGGAGATGCAAATACAGTCATTGAAGTCAGCAAGAATGAGATGCCCAGGACGCTGATACAATCTCCTTGCCTCTCTCTGATTCATTTGACCCAACATTAAGTTTACTCCATTCTCTCATTTCTTCTTCCAAGAGCCGTCCAGTTACAATTTCTCAAAAGGAATTGACCACAGGTTTGATAAAAAGAGTTACAGTTGGTCCTAAGACCATGACTGATATATATCAACTGCCTTTTGTTTCATTGATTCAAGATTTCCCTCCCCCTTGGCTAGTACGTGTGCTGATGAACATTACCAGCCCCATGGAGGAACCCAGGTCTTCTTGCCTGAGTGGTTGAGGACCCAGTTACGTGCTCTTGTCAGGCCAGAGTTGCTGCAGATGTCCCTTTAGGATTGTTACTGGAAAGGGAAGCACCAGAGAGAATCTTCTGGGTACCAGATCCACTTATGGCTTTCTGTCCCTATTATATTATAAGTAGCAATCCTATCTCCTCATGATAATAAGAGTGGATTACCTTTGCCGGGAGAGCAGTCCCTCTCTTTTTTGTTTGTGTCTGCTGTGTTGAAGGGCTCAGGCAGAAGTTATAGTTAGGTTTAATGAAACCTTTACTATGTTTTCTGGTAGAATCATTCCTCCTCTGGGAACAAAGACCCCAGTAGAGTCTGAACTTATCAGGGAGGGGATAGGAAGCAAAGTTCCCCAGGTGATCAGGGCCACTCCTATGCCCATCTCTGGGGCCTGGATCTATGTATTGGTGTGGCAAATGCTATATAATTACCTTGGGTTAAAAGTGTAAATTATACCTTGATAAATTGAAGCTATGTACATCCTATGACCAGTAATTCTGGATGACGAGGTATTACAAGCCCTGGGATATGTGTACAAGGAGACACAAGATCTTCATTGCAGTGTGGCTTATGTTAGTGAAAGACTGGAAATAATGTGAAAGAAAGGTGATAACAGAAGCATCATCAAAGTCCTTATTTCCAATCTTGGTTTTTAACTTCTGTTATTACCAATTTCTGGCAGAAAAGATTTATATTAAGAATATGATTCTTTGATTGTAAAATGTCTAGCATATAGGGCTTAGAGAATAGCAAGCACTCAGTAAATAGCAGTCTTGGGGGGGGGATTAGTTATTACCTAGAATAAGAGTATACTCTGTGACCAAAATGAACAAAACAAAAAACAGAAGTGAATTTAAAATGAAAGAAACAGAGATCTTATGTTCTTCGTGAGAATCTCTGTCTTCCTCCAAGAACTCTTTCATTTTTCATACATTCAACTTCAAGAATTAGATATGAGGAAAGCCTTAGATGGGACTTCCCAAGTGGCGCTAGTGGTAAGGAACCTGCCTGCCAATGCAGGAAATGTAAGAGGCCAGGGTTCAGTCCCTGAGTTGGGAAGCTCCACCGGAGGAGGGCATGGCAACCCACTCCAGCATTCTTGTCTGGAGACTCCCATGGACAGAGGAGCCTGGCAGGCAACAGTCCATAGGGTGGCAAAGAGTCAGATGTGACCGATGTGACTTAGCACACCTGCAGGCAAAGCCTCAGGTGATTAGATGTCCCCTATTTATTAGGGCTCAGTGTAGTTTTAACTTGTATAGCCTGTGAAATTTGCAGAGTTGAAGCTTCTGTTATTGGCTGTGAACTTGGTGGATTAGAGGGATGATGGAGGTTGCTTTCTTTTAATACAAAGCAGAGAGGCTCCAGGGTTTCTTGTGCCTGTGGAGGCTTGGGTCTTGGCAGAAAGAGCGGTACAATACAAATGAGGTTTCCAGCCGGTGCCTGAAAAACCATCCCTCAAGCATCTTTCTGGGGGAGGCTTCGCTGACGACTGAGTAGGGTGTACCTGAGACAGAGTAACAAGGCTTAGGAAGCAGAAATTTGGGAAGCCTCACTATAATCGACTGAAGCTGTAACGTGATCAGCAAAAATCTGAAAGCCTCTGATCACCGACACAACCTTCCTGAGGTGACTGAAACTGCCTTTTAAAGACCACTGATTCCTTTTTTTTTTTAATTGATTTTTAATAGGAGGATAATTGCTTTACAATGTTGCATTGGTTTCTGCCAACACAATGTGAATCAGCCATAATTACACATATATCCTCTCCCTCTTGAAATCCCCAAACAATTCCTTTTGTTTCCCTGATGTCCACCCCAGTATTGCTGTTCGTAATGCCCGACTCCCTAACATTGCTTTTCCGATGACCCCCACCCTCATTTATATTTCACATCAGACTATATTCAGAATTATTCCTAAGCAGTTACTGGTTTTAGCTGGTTAATGGACTTCACAGTAAATCTGTGGCTAAAAATAGCTCTCCCCTGGAATGCTGGAGAAAGCAAAATGTGAATCTTTCTTCATGGTGACCAGTCTTATAGAGACATTTATTTTTATTATCTCAAAATTGGTCTGTCCTCTTCTGCTCTCTCATGACAGTTCTTTACCACCGACACTGGCAAGATATAGACGATGCTTCTCCTGAAGACAGACAAAGTGCTCGTGCTATTAAACCAATAGGCCAGGATTGTAGGATAGGAAGAAATACTTTTCCTTTGTTTATCTGTATTTCATTGGTTGTTTCACAATACTTGCACAAATATTACAAAAAGAAAAAAAATAGCATTTTGAAAATATTTAACAGATAAATATTTCTTGTTTCTTTCACAATTCAGTTTTTCATACAACAAAGAGCAACCTCATATTTTAAAATTGCTCTGCTGTTTTCAGCTCTTGATTGGTTATATTTCAAAACTACCAAAGATGGAATTTCCTTCTTCAGACATAACTTCCAAATAATTAAATTATCCTCACTTCTGGCTGTTTTGATATGATGTTGATAAACACCAACTACATATTAATATTTCAGCATTGTCCACAATACAGCAAAAACCTGAGAGTTGCAAGTTTTTGCATTAAAAAAATCAAATCATCTCTGCACAATTACTAAAAAAAAAAAAAAAACCTCAATGGTTGCTAGGATTTTTTACTATTTAAAGTCTTTTATATACAATAAAAATAATTTATGGTATTTTTCTCATCAAAGAGCATTTCTATATCTTATCTATATCTGATTATTATCTAAGTCTATATTTAAGTACCTAATAATTAAAATAAAAATTATTAAGATGGTAATTTATACTTTTCTCTATTTATTTTTATAATTTATAATTATAATAGTATAAATTCCTATTTATGATATTTAGTATAAATTAATATTTATTTATAATAGTGTAAATTACTGTAGTAATTTATAATAGTATAAATTACTGTTAAGATAGTACTTTATACTTTTCTCTATTTTCTTTTTACCTCTTGTTTATTTCCAAATAACCCTATTATTATGAAAGAAAAATGAAGAGATTTATTATGTTTCAAGGTCCCCAGAAGAGAAAAGCCTTCAAATGAAGCCAGAGAATTCATAGCAAATATACTGTAAACTACAAGAGAAGGTACACCTAACACAAAGGGCTGCAAGCGCTCAGAGATCTTGAGTCTCCTTGAGGGCCTATCTCCTTGTCTCGAAAGAATTAAGATCTTAGCCAATTTCACCAGCTGCACGACAGAACCTAGTCATGCACTTTAAATTGGGAGCCTTTAAATCTACTGAGCCTATAAAGCATTCACCACAGTGCTGTGTGTACAGACATTCCTTTAAAAAATACATTTTGATGGTGACAGTTAACATTATTTTTAGCTTTGCATAACAGCTGCAGACTATAATTAAGACAACTAAAATTTGTAGATGACATTAGCCTTCGATAATATAATATTTTGTCAGTCACACAAACTGTTGTTCAGAGTCCAGAGCCTGCACCCAGGACTCTTCATGTATTAGTGGGATTTGGGTTAAGACTATTTCTAGGAATTATTCCTAGCAGCTCATGAAAGCTGCAATATCCACGAATCAACATCTACAGCTTTACAGGTCCCTCTGCAGAGATTCCCTCTCTGGCTACTTCCTGCCTTACTTTATTTCCCACATGATTAATTTCACACTCTTCCAAGAGCCGCTGTTGCTATAATCGCTTCAGATCTATTTTTGATCATCACTTCATTGACTTTAACTGGGATGTTTTAAATCCCCATGACAGGTACCATAACATCTTTTACTTAATCCTGCCAATTTCTCATACAATTTAAAAAATCTGCCACTGGTGGATATGTCAGAATCATTGAAAATGGAAAGAGGATAGAATACAGTTGACTCAAAAAGAAAGTACAGTCTTTAGTAAAACAATGTGAATTGTTGGAATTGGAGTTCTGTTAAAAAATAATAATCAGAAAATGGATAGGGAGGGGAGAAAGAAAGACAAAAATCAAAGGAAAAATGGAGGAGAAAAGCCCTAAAAGTGGCTTTGGGAAATGCTTAAAAGAGAAAAAAAACAAAGGCTATTTGGACCTGGAGTAGGACGTCTTTGTTCCAAGTGCATCTTCTAATCTCAATCAATGGGTCTAAATCCAGGGGCATCAATTCACCTTTCCCAATGCTCAGGCTCCTCTAATCTAATGTAAATTGAGTCTTCTGGGAAAAATAATCTTCAAGGATTTTTCCCAACTTCAATATTTTTGTGGAAAAGGTAAATGATTAAACACCAAAATAGACTATGTCTTGCAGACAAGACTTGCCTCCTTGGTAACAGCACAAAATTCATCTTTGCCTTCTATACAGGCAGGTCACAAAACATAGCATGTCAAATGCAAATCCATCTAACGCCCTAGGGACATTTTCTCTCCATTCTCAGTTTATTGATTTGACCATTGGAATTAGGATTCTTTTTTTCCTTTTAATCCACTTTTCTTTGAACTCAGACTCTAGATTTCATGTTTTTGCTGTTTGTCAGAATAACAGAACTGCAGGGAAGTTGATGTTGAGAAACAGAAGGAATCTAAAGCTTTAGAGGCTCCCCCGGCAGAACACTATCCCTGATACTTCTTGCTTAACTTTATTTTTTCTGGAAGACTAATACCTCAAAGTCTATTCACCACTGATTATTCTTTCTAAAAACTAGGCTCATGCTGAAGACATGACACCTCAATTACAGTTTTTAACCGCAAGTACTTGATTCTGCAAAAAGGTAATTTTCTCTATCATTTTTGTGAACCTTTTCTTCACACTCAAATGAGCGTTCTCAATAAAACATCTTGTTCTTCCAATTTGCTACTAAATCCTTCACTTTTTCTGATTGCTGTGGATTTTTGACAGGTTTGCTGCTATGAAATGATACATCAATAAAAAAAGAAGAAGAAGAAGAATATAAAAGTCATCATTCCCCAACCCCTATGAATAACTTAACTTCCTGCTACTAGGCAGTCTTCTGAGATGGATAAACTTTGAGAAGTACACAAATACAGTCTTCATTCATGCTTACAGGGCCTTGTAGAAGTCTTTATTTTGGATGGTATGGCTGGTTTTGCATAGTATGTGCAGGATGGATTCCTTGGGTTTATCTGTTGTTATTCAGTCACTAAGTCATGTCTGACTGTTTGCAATCCCATGGAATGAAGCATGCCAGGCTCTCCTGCCCTTCACTATCTCCAGGAGTTTGCTCAAATTCATGTTCATTGAGCCAGCGATGCTATCTAATCTCCCCATCCTCTGCTACCCCGTTCTCCTCCTGCCCTCAATCTTTCCCAGCATCAGGGGCTTTTCCAGGGAGTCAGCTTTTCATATCAGGTGACCAAAGTAGAGGAGCTTCAGCATCAGTCCTTCCAAGGAGCTTATCTAAGCATCTCCAATGTGCCACTGCATGCAGCACTTTACATAAACAGTTCAGATAGACAGTTTGGCACTTTAGATAGACAGTTTTGCCAAGAGAATTCACTGGCCAAAGCAAACACCCTCTTCCAACAACACAAGAGAAGACTCTACACATGGACATCACCAGATGGTCAATACCGAAATCAGATTGATTATATTCTTTGCAGTCAAAGATGGAGAAGCTCTATACAGTCAGCAAAAGCAAGACTGGGAGCTGACTGTGGCTCAGATCATGAACACCTTATTGCCAAATTCAGACTGAAATTGAAGAAAGTAGGGAAAACCGACCATTCAGGTACAAACTAAATCAAATCCCTTAAAACTATACAATGGAAGTGACAAGTATATTCAAGGGATTAGATCTGATAGACAGAGTGCCTGAAGAACTATGGACGGAGGTTTGTGAAATTCTACAGGAGGCAGTGATCAAGACCATCCCCAAGAAAAAGGAAAGCAAAAAGGCAAAATGGTTTTCTGAGGAGGCCTTACACACAGCTATGAAAAGAAGAGAGGAGAAAGCCAAAGGAGAAAAGGAAAGATACCCATTTGAGTGCAAAGTTTCAAAGGATAGCAAGGAGAGATAAGAAAGGCTTCCTCAGCGATCAGTGCAAAGAAATAGGGGAAAACAATTGAATGGAAAAGACTAGAAAATTCTTTAAGAAAATTAGAGATACCAAGGGAAATTTTCATGCAAAGATGGGCACAATAAAGGACAGAAATGATATGGACCTAACAGAAACAGAAGATATTAAGAAGAGGTGGCAAGAACACACACAAGAACTATACAAGAAAGATCTTCATGACCCAGATAATCACGATGGTGTGATCACTCACCTAGAGCCAGACATCGTGGAATGTGAAGTCAAGTGGGCCTTAGGAAGCATCACTACAAACAAAGCTAGTGGAGGTGATGGAATTCCAGTTGAGCTATTCCAAATCCTAAAAGATGATGCTGTGAAAGGGCTGCACTCAGTATGCCAGCAAATCTGGAAAACTCAGCAGTGGCCACAGGACAGGAAAAGGTCAGTTTTCATTCCAATCCCAAAGAATGCTCAAACTACCACACAGTCACACTCTTCTCACATGCTAGCAAAGTAATGCTCAAAATTCTCCAAGCCAGGCTTCAATAGTATGTGAACCATGAATTTCCAGATGTTCAAGCTGGTTTTAGAAAAGGCAGAGGAACCAGAGATCAAATTGCCAACATCCTTTGGATCATCAAAAAAGCAAGAGAGTTTCAGAAAAAAATCTACTTCTGCTTTATTGTCTATGCCAAATCCTTTGACTGAGTGGATAACAACAAACTCTGGAAAATTCTTAAAGAAATGGGAATACCAGACCACCTGACCTGCCTCCTGAGAAATCTGTATGCAGGTCAAGAAGCAACAGTTAGAACTGGACATGGAACAACAGATTGGTTCTAAATCAGGAAAGGAGTATGTCAAGGCTGTGTATTGTCACCCTGCTTATTTAATTTATATGCAGAGTACATCATGAGAAATGCTGGACTGGATGAAGCACAAGTTGGAATCAAGATTGCTGGGAGAAATATCAATAACCTCAGATATGCAGAAGACACCACCCTTATGGCAGAAAGTGAAGAAGAACTAAAAAGAGCCTCTTGATGAAAGTGAAAGAGGAGAGTGAAAATGTTGGCTTAAAACTCAACATTCAAAAAACTGAGATTGTGGCATCTAATCCCATTATTTCATGGCAATAAGATGGGGAAAATTGGAAACAGTGGCAGATTTTATTTTGGGGGGCTCCAAAATCACTGTAGATGGTGACTGCAGCCATTAAATTAAAAGACACTTGCTTCTTGGAAGAAAAGTTATGACCAAACTAGACAGCATATTAAAAAGCAAAAATATTACTTTGCCAACAAAGGTCCATCTAGTCAAAGCTATGGTTTTTCCAGGAGTCATGTATGGATGTGAGATTTGGACTATAAAGAAAACTGAGTGCTGAAGAGTTGATGCTTTTGAACTGTGGTGTTGGAGAAGACTCTTGAGAGTCCCTTGGACTGCAAGGATATCCAACCAGTCTATCCTAAATGAAATCAGTCCTGAATATTCATTGGAAGTAAATTGAGTCTTCTGGGAAAAATAATCTTCAAGGATTTTTCCCAACTTCAATATTTTTGTGGAAAAGGTAAATGATTAAACACCAAAATAGACTATGTCTTGCAGACAAGACTTGCCTCCTTGGTAACAGCACAAAATTCATCTTTGCCTTCTATACAGGCAGGTCACAAAACATAGCATGTCAAATGCAAATCCATCTAACGCCCTAGGGACATTTTCTCTCCATTCTCAGTTTATTGATTGAAGATGAAATTCCAATACTTTGGCCACCTGATGCAAAGAACTGACTCATTTGAAAAGGCCCTGATGCTGGGAAAGATTGAAGGAGGGAGGAGAAAGAGACGACAGAGGATGACATGGTTGGATGGCATCACTGACTCAATGGACCTAAGTTTGAGTAAACTTCAGGAGTTGGCGATGGACAGGGAGGCCTGGCGTGCTGCAGTCCATGGGGTTGCAAAGAGTCAGACATGACCGAGCCACTGAACTGAACTGAACTGAGATAGACGGTAGTGCCAGGGTGCCTGTGCTCCCAGCCAGATATGCTACCTTCAAGTCTGTGGAATTGTAAGCCCCACTTTGAGTCAGTTTTCCACTTGGAATCTTCTGCATGATTCTCTTGGTTTGGAGACTCTCCCATCGCATCTGACCCTGCCCTTGAGCCTGCATCCTGAAATACTTCTGCTGTCTGACGGCTTTGATCCCTAGTTTAAATATAGAAAACTTAAAATTGAATACTAAGGAGAGACTACATAATCATAAAATGTTAGAACTGAAAAGGACCCTAGGGAGCATCAGATTCATATAATTCCATTTTAGAAATGAGAAACTAGCTTCTAAGAGAATAAGTAACTATCCTCCTGGTAAGCAAAGCTGGTAAATGGCCAAGATGAGACTTTATACATGTGGCTTCTGATTCCAAACTCAGGCCCATTGCCACTTCACTGTGGTGAAGTGGATAGGCATTTCTGAACCTTTACGTAGTCAATGAATAAGAAATCTGGGACTGAAAAGGCTCCTAAAATGCCCTTGTGTGCATATGTGTGCATACATACCGGTGGTATCTGCCTCTCCCAGATGCAATATGTGAAAGTGGCTTATTAATGACAAAATCCATGAAAATTCAAGATAAGAGTTTTCAACATCATCTTCCTTCATAGGAGACTGGAGCCCCAGGAGGCAGAGTCATTTTTCTCCAACTTCGATAAGCAGTGACTTGCTTTTCCCATTTTGGAAGATGATTTCCAGAGTTCTGCTACATGTATCGTAAAAATCCCCTGGAATAGAAAACTTAAACAGGAATTCATTCTTTGTGGACTGGGGTGTACATGAGTAGACTTAAGATAACATAAAATGGCAAAATCAGTGCAGCTTTGAGGGTAAATCTCATACAGTAAAGAATCTGCCCACAATGCAGGAGAACTGGGTTCGATCCATGGGTTGGGAAGATACCCTGGAGAAGGGAATGGCTACCCATTCCAGTATTCTCACCTGGAGAATTCCATGGACAGAGGAGCCTGAAGTGCTACAGTCCATGGGGTCACAAAGAGTTGGACACAACTGAGCGACTAACACTCACTTTTCACTGATAGTAATAGAGCGCCTTGGTTCTGAACTGGCATTTGGTCTGATCTGTCTACACTTCTAATCCTGAGCACACGATTGACAAATGAATATTTTAAGTCAAGAAGATAGACTGACTTAGAAACATTGGAAACAGAAATACTGGAAGTGCTTTTTTTTTTTCCTCCTTCTTTAAAAGCATGGCAGTTCATAGTATCAGCAGGTTGATTGTGTCATTCTGGTATACACAGGACTCTATTTGTTTCCTTATCCTGGGAAGTTACTGCTATTATAAATGATTCCTTTTTTGTTCTGACAGCTTGAATGCTACTGTACCCATTTAAAGAGTTATGAGTCTTTTGAAGCTGAATTCCAGGGTGATTATGATGCTGCAGCTGTCATTGCCCATTGTAAATCATGTGGTCATAAATGAAAGCCTACCCTGGCCTTCATCTGGGCAGCATCGCCTCTGCCTTTGGGAACTGCTACCACTTGAGACAGTTTGCAAGGAGATTTATGTGATGTAATACAGATGCTTTCCAAAGGCAGAGATCCTGCTGTTATGAAATGCTGTTGTCCTCTGGCACCTATTGGTGTGTGCCTTGAACACCAGGCAGGTCTCACAGGCACAAGAAGAGGGAAAGAAATCAGCATCCGTCTTTATTTAAGGATAAATGGAGAATAATAGAAAAATTACCTGCAGCTGTCCTATGCTTAGGCCTAGAGTAGTGGCCATATGCAAGCACATCTTAAGTCAGAAAAAAAGTTTCCCAGAAATCTCATACCCCTATTCTTTTTATTTATTTATTTTAATTGGAGGATTAATACTTTACAATATTGTGATGGATTTTGCCATACATCAGTATGAATCGGTCATAGGTATACGTTGCCCCTCCATCCTGAACCCTCCTCCCACTGCCCTCCCCACCCCATCCCTCTAGGGATAGAGTCCAGGAGTCACAACAAGAGAAACCGTCACAATGAGAAGACTGAGGACCACAGCTAGACAGTAGCCCCTGCTTGCTGTGACAAAGACCTGGCATGGCCAAAAATAAACAAATCAATACTTTGAAAAACAAGAAAGATAGGCTGTTTGGCCCCAGGCAGTCTGAATTTTGAGTTTCAGACATTTACCAGTATGTTCTGGGATTACCAACCTCTTGATATGCATTGCAGTGCCCTGCTTGGGATGAAATCTTCAATTTCATAGTAAGCTGACACAGGGCACTGCCACTCTGCTTGGGAAAGGGGGAGTCACCCCGTACAAAGCTAGTGTGAGGCCCAGGCAACCCAGAGTGAGCACCTAGAGCAGTTTTCATATGATCCTAGCCCAAACGTGCTACCTGAAATATGGGCAATTATCATATGTCCTCTCCTCTGCAAAGCTCAGACTCCGTGATGAGTAATAACTGCTGTATTGCTTTTGAAAGCTGTTTTCTGATCATTTATTATCATGGTGTTAATGACAGAAAGTCGTCAAAGAGTTGAATATGGGTATCTGCAAAATTTCTATTCTCTTTTAAGGGATTAAATTGCTTTAAAAATGTTGGCTTTTGCTCCTCTTCTCTCTCTTACCACCCAGGCGAGGGAAGTGAGGCAGCAGCAGGGTGCATCCTTGCCCTGGGTCTTCTGGATCCAGTCAGTAGGTGATGCCAAGCTGAGAACTAGACTAGGCTTCTCTCATTTTCCATCCTGGTGCTTATCCTCCTGCCAGGAATGTGACTAGAGTGTTAAATTTAGAAGCACTAACTTAGGGAGGAATTTAAACAGAAGTTCAAACATATCTGTGGCAGTTCTAATTTACAGTTTGTTGTTGGCAGTATGCAGATTCAGGGAATTAAGGGATTTGGCAAGATATTCACTTTGCCTGCTTATGCCTCTTCTCACTATACTTCAACTCAGTGCAACAAATATTTCTTAAGCACCTACAAACAGGGCACTGTGCTGAGTACACTGGGAAATAGACGAGTATGACAATTCTTACCATCCAAAAATTGTATACCTGGAGGCATACATCTCATTGTGTACCTTGGGCAGTATTGATTGCAAGAGTACCCAACCAGATGTGTGCTGTTGTTTGTAAGCTGCACAGAAAAGAGTTCTGAGCGATTGGTAATGAATGCATGCTTCTTTTTTCATGGTGGTGATGGTTTAGACAATGAAGACATTAAACAGGAAAGCAAATTACGATGCCTTCTTTAGTCAACAAGTGTGAACATTGCATTTCTCAAGAAGAGACTCTGGAGTTGCCTGAAAGGCCATAGGAACTTGAAGGTTAATGTCTCAAGTTTACTGATGGCTTCAGTATTCTGGTCATGAGATCTTCCAGAAAGATTCCCCTGGAGAAACGAGAACTTCCTTATTCAGAAGTTTTTCTGGTGGCAAATCTACCTGATTTTCTTTCTTTCTTTTTTTTTTTTTAATTGAAGTACAGATGATTCACAATATTGTGTTAGTTTCAGTACATGGAGTTTTCCAGGCAAGGATGCTGGTATGGGTAGCCATTCCTTTCTCCAGGGGATGGTCCTGACCCAGGGATTAAACCTGGGTCTCCAGCATTGCAGGCAGATTCTTTACCATCTGAGCCACCAGGGAAGCCCCGGTTACAGGTGTACAGCAAAGTGATTCAGTTATACATACTTTTTTAAAGATTATTTTCCATTATAGGTTATTGAAGCATATTGAATAAATTTCCCTATGTTATATAGTAAATTCTTATTGCTTATATATATATTATATTAGTTTATATCTGCTAATTCCATATTCATAATTTACCCCTTTCCTGCCCTTTCACCTTTGGTAGCCATAAGTGTGTTTTCTTTTTTTGTGAGTCTGTTTCTGTTTTGTATATAGATTCATTCATATTGTTTTTAGATTCCACATATGTGTGATATCATATGATATTTGTCTTTCTCTGTAAATACTACCCTGACTTTCTGAACTAAGTACTAACTCATACATACTTGGAAAAAAATGTATATTTTGGGGAAAAAGAAGCAACTATTTTATCATCATAATAATTGTGCATATCTGCTCCTAAGTCTCAAATGCATATTTTAAGGGCACTTTTAATCATACCTTAACTATGACTTTGATTTTCAATCACTTATAAAGCAGAAAATTTCAGAGTTATTTTGAGTCTTCGGCATTTTAAAGCAGTAAATTATTTATTTCTTCTCAACACAAACTAAGGATTTTCAAAGAGGAAAGTGAATGTAGAAATGGAAAAGCTATAAATCCAGAACAAAAAGGGACCCAGAAATAGAGCTCAATGCATAGAGACACAAATCAGAAGTAAGACATTTAGTGAGAGAGGAAAAAAATCTTGTTATTCTTCAGTGCTTAAAAAAACTGAAGGGTGAGCTGGGCAGCCTAATTGACTATCACTGAAGGATGTGACATTGCTATCAAAAGGGTCAGTGTAATTTGGGGCTGGCTATGCAGAGTCATCACTTCCCAAGGTAGAAAGATAATGCTCTGTGTCTATGGACTGGGCTTCACCCAGAAAATGTTTAAGTGGCTATCAAGGTGAATCTGAGAATAGATGCTAAGCCACCTTTGGACTTGAGCACAGGTAATTAGCGATATGCAAGGCGACACTACCCTTGGCTTTCACAGCAATGGGACAGCCGTCCCTTGGTCAAGTGGCATTAGATCTCCTGAGAGTGCATGCATACCCAGGGGTGCTAATTTAACTTGTCAGGTGCCTGTCTGCAGATGACAAGTTTCAGGTCACTGTTACTGAGTTAACTTGGTAATAAGGACAAAGAGTTCCTCTGAGAGGCTTGAAAATCAATTTAGAAGAGAAGATCTTGAATATTTCAGATTATGGTGGGAACCAAGCAGCTCTTTATGTCTCTGCACAGGCAGGAGTGCTGCTCAAATCATACTTTCTTGACTCCTTTAAAGTTCTGCTAGATGGAAGCTAAAAGCATTGTAGTTTCCTCTTTACTTTATGTTGAGTTGGCCAAAAAGTTCATTTGGGTTTTTCCAGAATATCTTGGGGAAAAATCGGAATGAATTTTGTGGCCAACCCAATATTTGAGTATAGATTTAAATTTGCAAAATAACTTGCAAAGAATCCCCATATATTCCACAGCCAGTATCTCTATTACTTGGGAAGAAACATTACAAGACATTTGTTTTATTTAGTATATAATTTTCTCAATATGTGTAAAAGTAAATACTGTAATTATATTAAACAACCAGTAAGAATTATAACAATGTAGATCCTACTGCAGCCTAGTTCTTCATAACCCTTGTGATGGTAGCTACACAACTCTGAGAAAACCTATGGCATACACAGAAAATGAAACCTGGTCACTGAAATACTGGCATTGTGCCTTTAATATAGACAGCTATTTTATGTTTCTACATGTATTTTTTAAAAAACAATTTTACTTAAAAAAAAAATGTTTCTTTTTTATTCATTCTGTCCAGAGGGAGAACAGGAGGTCCTATACTTTGACATTTGGTATAATCTCAATGAAAAATAGAGGCAATTCTCAAATAGCATATAAGTTAGTTGCATTTTCAGTCAGAAATAAAAAAATCATAAATTCTCAATTGAATTATTCAGTAAGTTAATGAAAGTCATACGGAACAATAGTCACCATGCCTGGAAGTGGAAATAATAACTGCTGTTATGAAACAGAAGGTCTGGGATGTTGTTTTTCTTTTCTCTTCAGGAACTTTATATCGATCTTTGGTGTTATTCTGTTTCCTTAATATAAAATAGAGAGAAAAGACGATAGAGAAAGAGAAACAAAGTCACTGGCTCTTTCCAGTTACACTCTCTGAATTAGTCTAGCTCAGGGTTTTTCAATTTTCTTTACCTTTTCAAATCCCCATCTCTTAGTTTTATTAATCCTTCCTATTTTTCTCTTCTGGGTTTCCCAGATGGCACAGTGATAAAGAATCCATCTGCCAACACAGGAGATGTGGCTTAGATCCTTGGGTCAGGAAGAGCCCCTGGAGAAAGAAATGGCAACCCACTCCAGTATCCTTGCCTGGAAAATTCCATGGGCAGAGTAAGAGGAGCCTGGTGGGCTGCAGTCCTTGGGGTGGCAAAGAGTCAGATACGACTGAGCACGGCACGGTAGCATTTTTCCCTTTTAGTCTCTACTTCATTTATTTCCATTCTGATCTTTGTTATTACCTTTCTTCTAGGATAATCTATTTTTTTAGTGACATTTTAATTACATAAATTTTTCAAAGCAAAAATTTGTCATTTTTTGTCTTGGAAATGTTGTAACATTTTTAATAGCAAAACATAGGAATAAAACATATCCAATCATTTACATTACAAATAAGAAATCTGCAGCTTGTTGTTGTAGCCCGACAAAAGAAAATTACCCATTAATAATCTATGTGCAATGTAACTACAAATATGCACAGTGCTTTAAAAAAGCCTACAAGGAAGACTTTACAGAAGGACAGTTGGCTAGATTCTTTATTAGACTAGTCAGATGATCAAAACAGTAAAACTCTGTGGACTAGTAATAAAGTATTAGTCACTCATTAGTGTCTGACTCTTTTTTATCCTTTGTTTCTTGTCTATTTTTTCTTAATATATACATTTTATTGAAGTATAGTTGACTTACAGTGTTTCAGGTGCACAGCAAGACGATTCAGTTATACATAAACACATGTATTATTTTCCTGATTGTTTTCCATTATAGGTTATTACAAGACATTGACTATAGTTCCCTGTGCTATACAGTAAACATTTGTTGCTTGTTACATGTCTATTTTTTTTTAAATTAGAAATCTAGCATTCTGTTCACACTAAGTCAAACAAGTAGAATCAAAATGTCGTAAATTTTTTAGTTAGGCAAAAATTCATGTTTCCTAAAATATATGTATCATACATATTATTTATATATATATATACACATATATGTATACAAAAACTTTTCTACTACATTTGATACAGGTTTGAGGAAGAACACTTGATAAAGGTTTGAGGAAGATCCTATTATTGATAGGATAATCGATTTTTTGATTACCTCAAACTCAACTGATTTAGGACCTTAATTATATTTTCAAACAATTTTCACCTTTATCAACCTAATCATGGAGTAGTAACTCTTCCATCACATTCATGGATTCTGCCACATCCAGGGGAATAGATTATAGTGGGGTATATAGTATATGACATGATGAAAAACCTGGAGATCATTTTAGAGTGCCATCTACCACATAGATCTATACCACATACATTGGGGCTTCCCTGGTGACTCAGCTGGTAAAGAATCTGCCTGCAATGCGGGAGACCTGGGTTCAATCCCTGGTTTGGGAAGATCCCCTGGAGAAGGGAAAGGCTATTGACTCCAGTGTTCTGGCCTGGAGAATTCCATGGGCTGTATAGTCCATAGGGTTAAAAAGAGTAGGACACGACTGAGTGACTTTCACTTCACTACCACATAGACATTCTGCTTTTATTAATGGGCTGATTTTGACCTCTGTAATGTCTTCCTTCTCCAAAGATTTATTTAAGAGACTTAAAATATTCATATTTTTTCTCCTCAATCCTTTTCCACACTTTTTTGTCGTTGGGCACTCCATGTGGCCCGAGGGATTTAGTTCCCTGATCAGGGATCAAACCTATGTACGCTGCAATGGAAGCATGGAATCTTAACCACTGGATTGCCAGGGAAATCCCATCACACATTTGTATTATATCAAATATCAGAAGCAGGAAAGCTATGAAAACCTAGACAGTATGTTCAAAAGCTGACGTTACTCAGCCAACAAAGGTCCATACAGTCAAGGCTATGGTCTTCCCAGTGGTCACATACGGTTGTGAGAGCTCTACTGTAAAGAGGTGGAACACCAAACAATTGATGCCTTTGAACTGTGGTGCTGGAGAAGACTCCTGTGAGTGCCCTGGACAGAGAGGAGATCAAACCAGTCAATCTTAAGGGAAATCAACCCTGTATACTTATTGAAAGGACTGATGCTGAAGCTCCAGTATTTTGGTCACCTGATGGAAACAGCCAGCTCATTGGAAAAATCCCTGATGCTGGGAAAGATTGAGGGCAGCAAGAGAAGACGGTGACAGAGGATGAGCTGGCTGAATGGCATCACCGATGCAGTGGACATGAACATGGGCAAACTTCAGGAGATGGTGAGGGACAGGGAGGCCTGGTGTGCTACAGTCCACAGGGTCGCAAAGAGTTGACACAACTGGGCGACTGAGCAACAACATGCTGACTTGACTTCACTGTAAGTTTTACTTTATTTTTTTAATAAGGGACTAGCTATTTAAGCCTAGGTACCTATTACTGAAGTCATTTTCTAGTCGTATCAGGAATGGACTGATATATATGTTTAAAATGATCTGTTGATTTAAAACAAAGTTAAAACAAAACTGAAAAATAAAAATTACAAAATTATAAAGTTCCTAATATATATTTAATGGATCAAATAGCTTTTATTTCCACTATTAGGTAGTTTGTCATTTGTACATGAATTCATAAACATGAATTTTCAAAGGACTGGGGGATAACTCAGTAAAACGTGCCTGAGATTCATAAGCTGAGGCTGTTCAGAAAGTTGTTTGAATATTTGGTAAACTCTCTTCTTGGCCAGATGTAAACCTAAGAACACAGGGTAGGCCAGGGCTAACTTCTATTGTCCTGCCATCAACAAGAATCTTGTGGAGACGGTTTTACCCAAAGGCAATGGAACAAAATAAAAAGAATCAACTTCCTTGAGTCCCTCTCTGTGTCTTGCTGTTGTTGAAGAGATTTATGATGTAGGGGCAATTAAGTGCTCCAAAAGGAACACAAAGAGTTGGAATAGGCCTCCGTGATGTGAGAGAACTTGACCGAAATGTATTGGCAGGGTGTTGTGTAGTTTCTAATAGCAGAGTTTCTAATAGCTTGCCCTCAGAAAATCAAAATGAGAGAACAGAGAAAAGAAAAAAATCACCCATTATGGATCACTTCCATGAGGAGAGAACAAGTTTGGGGTTGCAAATATGTTTTATGTTTCCTCCATTGGAGGTGGGGCTGTTCTTCCCCAACAGCCATCCCTGATGGTTGCTACATTTGCACATTTTTCCTTAAGTGAATAGGTTATGCAGACATTTTTCCCTGGTTGTGTTTGCTTAGATTTTATATCAGACAATCTGGCTTGAAAAATAGAAAATTGTAGTTTGTAAATTACATATCTAGGTATAGGCCTTTTTGTTTTATTTTAGTTTGTCTTTTCTCTTTTTTTTTTTTTGGCATTTATCCTTCTTGGTATTCTCTAAGCTCCTTGAAGTTTTGGTGTCTGATGTTAGTTTGAGGAAATTCGTTTCTCTCTTTATTCTTCTAGTATTTCCATTACAGGAACTCCCCTGGTGGCTCCGTAGTAAAGAATCTGCCTGCCAATTCAGGAGATGTGGGTTTGATCCCTGGGTGGGGATGATTTCCTGGAGAAGGAGATGGCTCCCCACTCCAGTATTCTTGCCTGGAGAATTAATTCCATGGACAGTTCCATGGGCAGAGAAGCCTAACAGGCTACAGTCCACGGGGTCGCAAAGAGCTGGACATGACTTATCAACTAAACAACAACAAATTTCCATTACATGGTATACTATACCTTTTGTAGTCATCTCATAGTTCTTGGATATTATGTTTTGAATTTTCAGTCTTTTTTCCCCTCAGTTTTGAGGTTTCTATTGAGATATCCTCAAGCTTACAGATCCATTCTGCAGCCATGTCTAGTCTATATGAGTCCAACAGAGGCATTCTTCATTTCTATTACAGTGTTTTTGATCTCTAGCACTTAAGAAAAAAATTCTTTCTTAAGATTTCCATCTTTATTTACATAAGTCAATTGTTCCTGCCTGTTATCTACTTTTTTCATTAATGCCCTTCAGTATATTAATCATAATCTTTTACATTCCTTGTCTCGTAACTCCAGTATTCCTGCCATATCAAATTCTGACTCTAATCTTTCTTCTTCCTCTTCAAACTGATTTTTGTCTCTGAGGATGTCCTGTAATTTTCTGTTAAAAGATAAGCATTATTGGGTAAAAGCATCTGTAGTAAACAGGACTTTTGTTATGTAATGTTAAGTTTGAGAAGAGAGGGAAGTGTTCTATATAGACCTATGATTAAGTTTCAGTCTTTTTTAAAATTTATTTTATTGAAGTATAGTCGATTTGTGTTGCTGTGTTAAAGTCTCAGTCTTTTTTTAAGCTGTGCCCTTGGACTGGGAATTTCATCAGTGCTTCTCAGATTTTTTTTTTCCTCTTTTATCTGGGACAGACTGATTAGATGGGGCTGGGGCTGGAGTTGGGTATTTCTTTTCCTCCGGGCAAGTTAGGTTTTGATAAAACCATAGAATGTTAGCCTCTGGGGAAATATGTTTTTCTGAGGGTAGAAGCATGAAGGGGTTTTTCTCTGATACTTGCTGTGAGGATCGTGAAGCTAAAACTCAGAAAAGTGCGGGGTCTCCCCAATGACTGGTTACCGTTGGAGTTCTTAACTCTCAGACTTGTCCACACTGAAACTCTAGCAACTTATCAATTACAGTTCAACCTCTTTTTTCTTGATTTCCAAAGTTTCTTATAAATGTTACATGATGTCTGCAAAAAATTTAACAACTTTGGTTTAAATGTTTTTAAAGTTCATAGACTGATTTATATATAAATTTTTATTTTATATGTATCATACTCTGGCCAAAATACTGCATAATATGTTAGCTTTTCTTCTCAAGAATACAAATGCTAGGCATCTGCTTTTATTAATGAGACTGCTAATGTATGTCACATCAAAATCATTGTTATTGTTCAGTCACTAAGTCGTGTCTGACTGTTTGCAACCCCATGGAATGGAGTACGTCATGCTTCCCTGTCTTTCACTATCTTCCAAAGTTTGTTCAAACTCATGTCCATTGAGTTGTGATGCTATCTAACTATCTCATCCTCTGCCACCCACTTCTCCTTTTGCCTTCATCTTTCCCAGCATCAGGATCTTTTCCAAAGAGTTGGCTCTTCATATCAGGTGTTCAAAGTATTGGAGTTTCAGCTTTAGCATCATTCCTTCCAATGAATATTCAAGGTTGATTTCCTTTAGGATTGACTAGTTTGATCTCCTTGCTGTCCAAGGGACTCTCAAGAGTCTTCTCCAGAACCACAATTTCAAAGCATCGGTTCTTCAGTGCGCAGCCTTCTTTATGATCCAACTCTCAGATCCATACATGACTACTGGAAAAATCATAGCTTTGACTATATGGAAACTTTGTCAGCAAAGTGATGTCTTTGCTTTTTAATACGTTATCTAGGTTTGTCATATCAGAATACTTCTTAGCTTTTAATCTACATTTTCAGAGAGCAATTTGTATTCTTCCACCTTCTCTCTTAGAAGGAGAAAAACTTGCCAAACAATATATTATACTGCTCTTCAACTGGAGCCATTTTTCCATCTTAAATACATTTTCTGCAATGTGTCATTTATGGTTAAAATATTCTAATTATCGTTTTTATTTTCGTATAGAAACTGCCAATTTTATCCAAACTCTATTATTTAGTCATGCAAAATTTACAGGGCAAAAAAAAAAAAATGTGTTTTCAACTACAGACTCTGAAAGATAAATTATAAATATGGCCCAGGAATGAAATTCTATTTTCTGGCATAAATACAGCAGTGCTGTATGTAAATACATAACTTTTAAAGATGATCAAATCTTTATAAGTATCAAATCTAGATACTTAAATTGAACTTGGAGGACGTCTAGTGCAACCTCTCAGGCAATTAAGAACCCTCTCAACAATACCTCTGGAAAACAACCATATTATCCTTTCCTAGTAAGACCCTAAAAAGCCCTTTCACATACACAATGGATTTTATCCCATGACTTTCAAATGTGTCACTAACAGACTGTGATGGTAAAACAATGTATACCGAGTGAAAGGTCGTAGGTGGAAGAAAGGAGGGAGAGAAAGAACTGAGACTACAACTCTCATCTCCAGACTCCTTGCCAGGTTTTCTTACCATGAATCCAGAATGATGCCATCCAGACTGTCTAGAGAAAGCAGACTCCTGGCTCAACGAACACAACAGGGGGTATTTTTGGTATCAGTTCATCATTCTTTTGGGGAAAAAATGTGTTTCTCCTAATAATAGGTTACTTAAAATATATATCTAGACTTACAGACAAGTCTGCCTAGAAAATGGTCTCAATTAAGGTAGCACGATGGAAAATCATCATGTTCCAGACACAGTGTGTACATTAAGGTACCACTGGCTTATACGAGGGATTTAAGTCCATGAGACCAGATTAACTTGTAAAATGGAAATATATATAGAGAGAAGAGGTTCAGGAAAATCATCCTCAGACTGTCATTTCAGTACCACTTAGAATTTTCCAGATGTCTCCACACAAAGCTCTTTAACAATTCTATTTTATTGCCTGATGGAGGGGAATCCTACAAATTTTGTATTTATTGTCTCACCTATTAAGTCCATTATTGAAGTATTATTCATGTGATACATTTTTAAAATTCTTAACTTTGTTCACATCTCTTAGTATTTCCCTTCACTCCCATTTATATGCACACAAAGATTTTATTAATCCAAGACATTTTTAAGGAGGTTTTATTTTGTGTTAGATAATAGAAGTACAGTGTAATAAGTCTATATACCGTAAAAGTATATGCAAAGCATTTTAGAAGAATAAGTCTACTATCCAAAATAACATAATTCACTCTTAAGTTTAAAAGCATGACATCAGTAACAGTTTTTCTGCATTCATTAATAAATTCTACAAATATTTATCACGTGCCCAGTATACATCAAACATTATTTTAGGTTCTGCTGACATAGTCCTGAACAAGAGTTAAGATTCAAACTTACAGTCTTGCTTGGGGGAACATAGGTGATAGCAAGTTAAATTTTAAAAATATATAGTGTGTAAAATGGTTCAGTTCAGTTCAGCTCAGTCGCTCAGTCGTGTCCGACTCTTTGTGACCCCATGAATCACGGCACGCCAGGCCTCCCTGTCCATCACCAACTCCCAGAGTCTACCCAAACTCATGTCCATCAAGTCAGTGATGCCGTCCAGCCATCTCATCCTCTGTTGTCCCCTTCTCCTCCTGCCCCCAATCCTTAAAATGGTTGGGACTGCTCAAAAGGATGATGGAACAGAAAAATGGGATAACAGGCATGTAGAGGTGCAATTCTAAACAGAGATCCAAGGAAAGTGTCAGGAAAAACATGACATGTAAATGAAGACTTGAAGGAGGTAAGAGAGCACGTTTTGTGGATTCTTGGGAAAAGAGTATTCCAGACAAAGGAAAAAGTAAATGCAGAGAGAAGCGAGAGAGGAGTACACCCGTAATATTATATGAAAATCCTGAAGGCCAGTGTAGCTAAAGCAGAGTGAGAGATAGTAGAGTGAAAAGAGTTCAGAGAAACCAGGGCAGCCAAATCCAAGGCCTTTGGGGTCATAATAAAAAACCGAGAGAGAGTTCTGGAAGGGTGACATGATTTTACTTATATATTTTAACAAGTCCCCTGAAGGCACTGTGGAAAATAATGGGGCACGGGAAGGAAAGCAGAACGACTAGAAGGTTATCATACAGCGATCTAGCTGAAAGAGATTGGCAGTGTGGGCCATGTCATTAGCACTAGATGTGTCTGGTGGGGACAGGTTTTACAGAATATACTCTTGAAGTGAATGTGAACTATGAGAGCATGCTTTTTGACCTCGAGCTCTTTTAGCCTTATCAACTGCAAGAACGGAGTGACCATTAATGGAGATGAGAAATACCATAGGAAGAGCAAGCTTAGACATTATGTGTGAGTAGCCTATTAGAAGTCCAAGAGAGATTTAGATGAGGCAGTAGGTTATATATGTCTGGCATTCCGAGGCGTTTCAGACACAATGTGTACATTAAGGTACCACAGGCTTATACGAGGGATTTAAGTCCACGAGACCAGATTAACTTGTAAAATGGAAATATATATAGAGAGAAGAGGTTCAGAAATTGAGTGGGAGTCATTCCATTATTTAGTGGTTGGAGAAATGAGGAGCAACCAACAAAAGGAACTGAAAGGAGTAAAATTCCTGGAAACCAAAAAAGTTTCTTAAGAGAAGGATCAGTTGTGTCAAAAGGTGCTGATAAGTCAACCGTGTTGAAGATTGAGAGAAGGCATTGGATTTAACTATGTAGAGGTCAGTGGTGACCTTGACAAAAGTAGTTTTAGTGAAGTGGTGGAGATGAAAGCTAGTTGGAACGATTCAAGAAATAATAAAAGGAAAAAAATCAGAGGCTGTAAGTAGAAAAACTTCTCAAAGAGTTTTGATGTAAAAGAAAACAAAGGCAAATGCAGACCAGAAAGTTTTCTTTTTATTTTCTTTTTTTTAAAATGGGCAAAATAGGATGGATTTTCTTCTGTTTATGTGTGTTTGAGAGTTAGTCAAATAAAAAAGAAAGAAAAGCAATGTTTTAAAGAATCCATCCATGTGCTAAAGAGAAACAAGAAAATAAGATAATATAATCTTGGGACAACTATTTTGAGGGCAGGGAAAGCATTAATATTTGAGGGTAATGGTCGGCATAATTGCAAGAGCAATGGTTTATATTGTACTTTATAAACACCATATGATCTTCTTTCAAACACACTAAGCTTATTCTTCCTATGTTTGCAAAACCCACATCCTTGAATGAATCTTAAGAGACAAAAAGGTGAAGACTATAAGCAGTGTTTTTTTTGTTTTTAGTTATATGTGCTGCTGAAGTTAGCACAGAAAATATCCAAGGATATTAAAATTATTTCACTTTTACTTATGTTTTGTGTAAGTCAGTCTTGGAAAAATGCAAGTCAAATGTAAGTTAAACAAATATTTTCATTTCCAGAAGCTTACAAAACTTAAAAGGATAATCTATTTTTGGCTTATTTTTGTAAAATAAAATTATCTTTGGGGAAAAATCTGAGCAATCTTATGGTATTGTTATGTAAATTAAATAATAATTTTAATAACCAGCAAAGGAGAAAAAAACTAATACCATCTACGGTTGTTATTAAGTCCTAGTGCCAAAAGTTGTTAACTAGAAGAATTCTCATTCCATTCTAGGAATTTCAAAGCATCGACACTGTCAGGGAATACAGAACAACTTAACGTTACAGATTACAGAACAAATCTTTTAAAAATGTTGATTTCTCACACTACTGGAAATACTAAAATAATTAAATATAACAACTACTTTTGGTTTGAAATCTTTGGTTCTCTCTCTCATGCACATTCACACATACACACACACAGAGAAACTTAAAACAAAATCCCTAAAATGCAATAATCTAGCTAGGAGTGTAGAATAGACAAAGGAAAGAAAGCACATTAATTCCAATACTAAAGAGAGTATTTTTATTGTGAATAAAAGATTAAGAATAAGAAAAAGAAATTGCCAAGTGTTTAATGAACTGGAGGCTGTAGTAAAATAGTATTCATTTTCCTAAGGAGAAAAAGTCTCTCATAACACAACATGAACAATTACAATCCATCTCTTGTTTTTATCTCCTTTGAAATAAAGTATACTCTATGTGTTCTCAACATGTGGAGAATGATACTAATGTCAATAGAGAATAACACAAAAATGGAATCAACATAATTATGCGTGAAGGAAAATGGTAGCATTCAAATCATGATATATCTTGCACAGCCAGATTTCCCTCACTATATTTTTCAGAATGTAAAAGCCATTGAAGTAGAGTAAAAATTTAAAATTAAGTAGCATAGAAAAGGAGAAGGCAATGGCACCCCACTCCAGTACTCTTGTCTGGAAAATCCCATGGACACAGGAGCCTAGCAGGCTGCAGTCCATAGGGTCGCTAAGAGTGGGACACGACTGAGCAACTTCATTTTCACTTTTCACTTTCATGCATTGGAAAAGGAAATGGCAACCCACTCCAGTGTTCTTGCCTGGAGAATCCCAGGGAGAGCAGAGCCTGGTGGGCTGCCATCTATGGGGATGCATAGAGTCGGACACGACTGAAGCGACTTAGCAGCAGCAGCATGGAAAAGTTCAGTTCCTTTAGCAGTGACATGATGCAGAATAAATCTGGATGATGAAAGAGAAAGTCTGCATCACTGAAATCTCAGTCAACTTTACTTATTTCACAAATTAAATGAAAAATTCCTAGGCCCAAGTGATCATTTTAAGTACCCACACATATGACTTTGGCACTTTTCATTTTCACTTTCATGATAAAAAAATAAAATCACCCCCACCATTATGGGAAAAAGAAACTCATCTCTGGTTATTTTTAGAGGAAAAACACAATTGCATCAGGAGTTAAGGTCTTAGGGTCCTTGATGTGGCTGTTGTTGTTCAGTCCCCAAGTTAGGTCTAACTCTGTGACTCCATGGACTGTAGCACACCATGCTTCCCTGTCCTCCATGATCTCCCAGAGTTTACTCAAGTTCATGTCCACTGAGTTGGCAATGCTATCTAATCCTCTCCCCTCTTCTCCTTTTGCCTCCAATCTTTCCCAGCATCAGGGTCTTTCCCAATGAGTTGGCTGTTTCCATCAAGTAGTCAAAGTACAGGAGCTTCAGCTTCAGCATCAGTCCTTCCAATGAATATTCAGGGTTAATATCCTTTAGGATTGACTGATTGATCTCCTTGCAGTCCAAGGGACTCTCAACAGTCTTCTCCAGCACCACAGTTTGAAAGCATCAGTTCGGGGCCCAGAGTTTGTTAATGGTTCAACTCTCACATCTGTACATGACTACTGAAAAAGTCATAGCTTTGACTACATGGACCTTTGTCAACAAAGTGATGTCTCTGCTTTTTAATATGCTGCCTAGGTTTGTCATAGCTCTCCTTCCAAGGAGCAAGTGTTTTTCAATTTCATGGCTGCAGTCACCATTTGCAGTGGCTCTGGAGCCCAAGAAAACCTGTCACTGCTTCCGGTTTCCCCCTTGTATTTGCCATGAAGTGATAGGACCAGATGCCATAATCTTAGTTTTATTTTAACGTTGAGCTTTAAGCCAGCTTTTTCACTCTCCTCTTTCACCCGCATCAAGAGACTCCTTAAGGTCCTTAGTAGTCTAATTATGTATGAGTGGGAATAGGAATACCAGTATGTCCACAAAATATATTGCAAGATTAACAACAGTAAGCTGAAAACTAAAGATGATTTAAAATAGTGTGTGTTTCTATTAATAAAGAGGATAGTCATTGTAGAATGCATGAAGACTATAAACCAAGACAAAATATAAATGGCTTCTAATCAATAATTATGAGTAACAGTTAACATGGATGCATTTTACTTAAAGATATTTTCTAGTCATATGATATCAACTAAGATATCAACTGGATGCATGGTATCAAATTAAGATCATATTGTAAAAGAATTTTGCATCCTATTATTTTAATGATGTTATGTCATAAACATTTACCCATATAATATTATTTGAAGAAATCATAAATATAAATGAAAATACATTTAACTATTCATTTACTGTTACATATTAAGATGTGTCCTTTTTTGGTATCTTAAATGAGCTAAGGTTGATATACAAATATGTAAGTTTTACTTTTTTTTTTTGATAGTTTACTTAGATATATAACCTCTCTGTTTGGATTCAGGTTTCTCACAATTTTCATAGTACAAGACACAGTAAAAAAAATAAATAAATAAACATTACATAGATACCAAAGTATAAAATCGACCCTCCGCTTGCCACAAGAATAAAATTTAATATTTCCTTTTCTACTGTTAAAACGCAACTTGCAGTTAGCTATTCACTAAACATGTTTCACAGCCTACTAATTGGCTCAGAATGGCAGATTCAACAAATTTTTTTTCATTGAATATTTTCTTTATGCAAAAACACTATAACGAATATTAGGCCTTACCCTCCTATATTTATTCTCTTACATACCCTTCTATCAGTTCAGTTAAGTCACTCAGTTGTGTCTGAATCTTTGTGATCCTATGGACTGCAAGCACGACAGGCTTCTCTGCCCATCAACAACTCCCGGAGCTTGCTCACATACATGTCCACTGAGTCGGTGATGCCACTCAACCATCTTATCCTCTGTTGTCCCCTTCTCCTCCTGCCTTCAATCTTTTCCAGCATCAGGGTCTTTTCTAAGGAGTCAGTTCTTCACATCAGGTGGCCAAAGTATGTTAAATTTTACTTTGAGTAGTGACTTTATAATTCTCTTCATTCTGTTAATGAAAATTTAAATATAGTGCATCAGTGATCAGATGAATGGTTCAATATTTAATTTATTTATTATGTGAAAGTGAAAGTGTTAGTCTCTCAGCCGTGTCATACTCTTTGAAACTCCATAGTCTGTAGCTAGCTAGTCTCCTCTGTCCAAACAAGAATACTGGAGTAGGTAGCCATTCCTTTTTCCAGGGGATCATCCCAGCCCAGGAAGCGAACCCAGGTCTCCTGCATTGAAGGCAGATTCTTCACCATCTGAGCTACCAGGGATGTAATGTAACTTAAAATAAAATATTGAAGGCAGAAGAAGGGATGACAAAGGACAAGGTGGTTGGATAGCATCACCGACTCAATGGACATGAGTTTGAGCTCCAGGAGATGGTGAAGGACAGGGAAGCCTGGCGTGCTGCAGCCCATGGGGTGCAAAGAATCAGACACGACTGAGTGACTGAACAACAACAATTAATACCTTCGAATGAAAAAATAAATAAGCAAACTACAGCAGGAAAAATAAGAATTAGGAAAGGAAATGCAGTCAAAGGAACACAGATACTCAAAATACATAACTTAGGAACCCATACGTTTAATAAAATTAAGTCACAATGTTTTCTGGAGTTTCTGAATAGCCAAACCAGAAAGGGAAACATACTCTGAGTCTCAATAACTGAGTCTCAATTCTTAGGATTAAAATAATGCTATTCTCAGGGGTAGCTACACTTTCTCCAGAAGCAATGACTTGACAAAATTTCTTCCTTGGATTTTCATGAAGACAAATTAGGTTAACGATGAATTTTATCTCCAGTGACATCCTTCTAATTAATTTTAACAGAGCTATTTCTTATACCATCTCTCCATGCAGACCAAGGGCATGATGGCAAGATCAAAACCTTAAAATACACATAAACTGGTCTCCATTTGTCAGCCATATTTCTATTTGAAAGGTTCTATAACATAGTGGCCACTTGAATGAATAAAAACTAAGAGTGTGTGCATTTTTAATTTTTTACTTAATCATTTTTTGATCTTTAAAGCCACAGAGTTAAAATAATTTGAGTCCCTTTATGATGGTGTAGAAAAATATCATTACAGCATAGAAGCTATTGTTATAATAGGGATTTAAAGTATATTGTCTTCTCTCCAAGAACTGACTTTATTTTTAAATTACATGTTTTACCTAACTCCAAACAGAATTTTAGTTGGCCTATAATCAAAAGCAAAAGTGCATAGAACCACTGATAAAATAATGAGTCATGCAATCATATTATACGAGTTGGGGGTAGATGCTTATACTAAAACATATCAGACTGAGAAGAGCTACTGCATTAAATTTCTTGGCAACAAAGCTAACACAAATCTAATTAAATTATAATGGGAAATATTTCAGTTCAAAAGGAACAGACACTTTGTTACCACAGAATCCATACTTAACCCTTAATTAATTAATTAAAAATTAGCACCAGACTTCCAGATAAAAATAATAGACCTCTCCCTCCTTCAAAATTCAATAAAATGAATAAAAAGTAATAACCAGAAGAAAAAAATATTCACCAACCCACAAGTAAGTAAAGAAGTGTTAGTCACTTGGTTATGCCTGACTCTTTGCCATCCCATGGACTATAGCCCACCAGGCTCCTCTGTCCATGGAATTATCCAAGATACTGGAGTAGGATCTCCCTGACCCAGGGATCTAACTCAAGTCTCCTGCACTGCATGCAGATTCTTTCATGAGCCACCATCTGAGCCACCAGGAAAGCCCAAGTAAAGAAGGGCACAGTGCAATATGGACCTTAGCCACAACACCACCTTATATAAATAGTACTGAGAGTCGATTAAATATTGACAATTCTCACAAATACCATCAACTTTTATTTCTTTTTAAATTTTGAATGCAAGAACATGGTGACATGGACTGGAGTGAGTAAGTGGATATTGCTCTTACTGAACAAAATGGAGATTCCAAGCATCTTCCTAAAAAAATGATCCAAAATTCTGGGGTAAATATACTCCCTACTTCAAACTTCTACCACCACCTCTGTGGAAGTAGAACTTCTGGTCTTTATCAGGTAAAGAAAACATGTGGGCTTTCCCTGGTGGTAGAGTGGATAAGAATCTGCCTACCAATGCAAGAGACATGTGTTCAGTCCCTGGTCCAGGAAGATCCCACATGCTACAGGTAACTAAAGCCAATGCAACACAATTACTGAGCCTGTGCTCTAAAGCCTGCCAGATGCAACTACTGAGCTCATGAGCTGCGACTACTGAAGCCTGTGTGCCGAGAGCCTGTGCCCCAAAACAAGAGAAGCCACTTTCATGAGAAGCCCACACACCTCAACTAGAGAAAGCCCATGCAGCAACAAAGACCCGACACAGCCACAGGAGTAACAAAATTCTCAAAAGAGCCCTTTCTCTCAGTTAGAGACACTCATCAGTCAGAGGTGGAAAGGAAGTCAAGGAGAACTCATTCACGTTCATATATTAGGAGAAATGAACTCTCCAGATCCTGTAAGTGTCCAAGAAATTGTCTCACATGTGTGCAAAAATATTGAACAACCTTTCCAAAAACTTACATATTAAAAAAAGAACAGTTTTGAAAAAACTGTTAGCCAAAAGCCAGAGGAAATGTCCCTGTTAGTGTTTTGTGGTAAGAGAGAAATTAATGTGAAAAAGGACATAATACATAAAAAAAACTCAAACACAAGATGATAAAACAAAAAGTAAGATGAAGAGATTCCACTAGAGCCAATGAAATGAACTGAAGGTCAAATAATACTATTACAGAAGTAAAAAATATGAGAAATAAAGTACATAATAGATATGCTTTAACATTGAGATAATAGTATAGAAGAATGCCTTGAGATAATTACAGTGAATGCAGACAAAAGACTAGCAATCAAAGCAATTTGAGAGAAAATAATAGACATTGAGGCAAGACAAAAACTAACCATCATAAAGATAACTGAGACTCTTACAGAGAGAATCCAACCAATTAAGCAGAAAAAGAATTTGAACATATGGCATTAAAAAATTCCCTGAAATGAAGAAATATCCAAATTGACAAATTAACCCATCTGCATCACACTTTTCTGATTCCTAAGAATTGATATAGTTTGATGGCCTAAGATGAAAAACTAAAGAGAAAGAAGATAGCAAAATTCTAAATTGCAGTACTATGAAGATATTTTAATAGGCGGATAAAGAATGACTGCCCCCGAACCATCGTATATGTAAGATTTGGACTGAGATTCTATAAGCCTGATTTAGTCCAAAAGGCAATGAGCACTTAAACAGTGGCCATCTAAAAGATAGTGTTTGCTTGGATTTCTTTAAATTTTTTTTTAATTGGATGGTAGTTGCTTTACTATACACACACACACACATGGATATATAAACGTGTATATATGTCTCCTCTCTCTTGAGCCTCCATCCCACCCACCCCCAATCCCACCCTTCTGTGTCATCACAGAGTGCAGGGATGGACTCCCTGTGTTATACAGCAGCTTCCCACTTCAGTTCAGTTGCTCAGCTGTCTCTGACTCTTTGTGATGCCATGGACTGAAGCACGCCAGGCCTCTCTGTCCATCACCAATGCCCGGAGTTTACTCAAACATATGTCCATTGAGTCGGTTATGCCATCCAAACATCTCATCCTCTGTTGTCCCCTTCTCCTCATGCCTTCAATCTTTCCCAGCATCAGGGTCTTTTCAAATGAGTCAGTTCTTTGCATCAGGTGGCCAAAGTATTGGAGTTTCAGTCTCAGCATCAGTCTTTCCAGTGAATATTCAGGACTGCTTTCTGTTAGGATTGACTGGTTTGATCTTGCAGTCCTAGGGACTCTCAAGAGCCTTCTCTCAACCACAGTTGAAAAGCATCAATTCTTTGGCACTCACCTTTATAGTCCAACTCTCATATCCATACACAACTACTGGAAAAACCATAGCTTTGACTAGAAAGAACTTTGTCAGCAAAGTAATCTCTCTGCTTTTTAATATGCTGTCTAGGTTGGTCATAACTTTCCTTCCAAGGAGTAAGCATATTTTAATTTCCTGGCTGCAGTCACCATCTGCAGTGATTTTGGAGCCCCCCAAAATAAAGTCTGTCACTGTTTCCACTGTTTCCCCATCTATTTGCCATGAAGTAATGAGACCAGGTGCCATGATCTTAGTTTTCTGAATGTTGAGTTTTAAGCCAAATTTTTCACTCTCCACTTTCACTTTTATCAAGAGGCTGTTTAGTTCTTCTTCAATTTCTGCCATAAGGATGGTGTCATCTGCATATCTGAGGTTATTGATATTTCTCCCGGCAATCTTGATTCCAGCTTGTGCTTCATCCAGCCCAGCATTTCTCATGATGTACTCTGCATAGAAGTTAAATAAGCAGGGTGACAATATACAGCCTTGATGTACTCCTTTTCCTATTTGGAACCAGTCTGTTGTTCCATATCCAGTTCTAACTGTTGCTTCCTGACCTGCATACAGATTTCTCAGGAAGCAGGTCAGGTGGCCTGATATTCCAACCTCCTGAAGAATTTTCCACAGTTTATTGTGATCCACACAGTCAAAGGCTTTGGCATAGTCAATACAGCAGAAATACATGTTTTTTCTGGAACTCTCTTGCTTTTTTGATCATCCAGCAGATGTTGGCAATTTGATCTCTGGTTCCTCTGCCTTTTCTAAATCCAGCTTGAACATCTGGAAGTTCATGGTTCACATACTATTGAAGGCTGGCTTGGAGAATTTTGAGCATTACTTTGCTAGCATGTGAGATGAGAGCAATTGTGTGGTAGTTGGAGCATTCTTTGGCATTAATTTTCTTTGGGACTGGAATGAAAACTGACCTTTTCCAGTCCTGTGGCCACTGCTGAGTTTTCCAAATTTGCTGGCATATTGAGTGCAGCACTTTCACAGCATCATCTTTCAGGGTTTGAAATAGCTCAACTGGAATTCCATCACCTCTGCTAGCTTTGTTTGTAGTGATGCTTCCTAAGGCCCGCTTGACTTCATATTCCAGGATTTCTGGCTCTAGGTGAGTGATCACATCATCATGACTATCTGGGTCATGAAGATCTTTTTTGTATGGTTCTTCTGTGTATTCTTGTCACCTCTTCTTAATATCTTCTGCTTCTGTTAGGTCCATACCATTTCTGTCCTCTGTTGTGTCCATCTTTGCATGAAAATTCCCTTGGTATCTCTAATTTTCTTCAAGAGATTCCCACTAGCTAGCTATTTTACACAGGGTGGTGTATATATGTCAGTACTACTCTCTCAGTTTGTCCCGCTCTCTCCTTCCTCCACTGTGTCCACAAGTTTGTCCTCTACACCTGTGTCTCTCTTTCTGCCCAGCAAATAGGTGCATCAGAGAAGGTATGGTAAATACTATGGAGTGGATATTTCCAATTCTTTCACACCTCTCTTTTTCTTGGTAAAGTTGGCCAACTAGAAACAACATTCCAGAGGAATTCTGCTTCTATCATGCCCAAGTAACTAGTTCTAGACACTTTTTTAATAAACGAATAGAAAACTGCAAAGAATATATAAAACAACTGTTTTCAGACATTAAATAAGAGGCAGTGTAAGGCCTCTGTGACACCTGAGAAAAGGGTCACAAAGGAGATAAATCCTGCAATCTTTCTGATTTTCTACAAGGAAGCAATTTCCAGACTTCAGTGTAGAAAGTGTTCCCAGATGAGCATAACCCCTTCTTTCACCTACAAGAAATGATTTCTGAAAAACCTCGTTGCTCTGAGCTTCAACTTCCTGACAATTGAAATATCCTTGTTTCTGTTTGATACAAACTTTAAACATGCTGTACTGGAGTCACTGTAAGCATCTGGTAAAATTTAGCTATTATTACTAGTAAGTAGATAAATCACAATGCTTCATGTACAGTGAAGTTGCCGAGTTTAACTGAAGAAAATTTAGAATTTCATGAAAACACAGTGTTTATCATAAGACTATAAAACTGAGAGAAGTATGTCAAAATCCACATAATGGCAAATCATAAGAAATGGAATTCTTTTAACAATTAGAATTTTCATGGGATAGAAAAAACAGAAATACTAAAAATGTTATTAATTGTGTTGTATAGTTTTGTGAAATGACTAGTGAAGGTATTTGCCTAGCAAAGAGCCTAACACAAAAAATTCATACTATATCTTAAAAATAAACTGTGTGATCCTGAAGAAAACCTAGCTGCTGGGAGTCACAACTTATAACTGAAATATCAGAGTAAGGCCCTTGTGGAAGATCTGTGTGTGAAGACCCTTTGGAGACGCCATTCCTTTTAATTAGCCCAAGAAAGGGAGGGAAGATCTTTTTCATATTACTCTCAGGTGTTTGACAATGCTTCATGGACTGAAGAACCTAATCATATGAAAACTTTCATCTTCTAGGTTAGATCATTATCCTTCACAAATTGGTTGCTTGAGAGCAATAATTCAACATATAATTGAGTTTCCATTATTCCTCCTAAGAGATAATTTTGGAAAACTCTGAATTGCATTGTTGTTGAAGTTTCAGTAGACCTTAACATCAGAATAATGTTCCCAAATGACATCTTTCCTATTATTAGTCAATGGTAAGAGCTCTGAATATTTGAGTGCAACATTTGTGGAACATGGTGCCATAAGGTAGTACAGCTTTAAGCCTGCCTCCCCAGTGAGGTTTTATAAGCTTTGAAGTAGTTCTGTTCTCCAGCAGCAGCAAAGCAGATAGTATACATATTGCACGATACAATCCTAGGACAGCCACAGTGATAGACTGCCAAATGGCTCTCACGCTCTACTTTGTCCTGTATTCATGCTCTTTGCCCTAGCCTGGTAGGGCCCTCCCATTCTGACTCTAGGATCAGCCATGCGACTTGCTCAAGCACAAGCTTGAAAATCACTGGCACAATTGGGCTTCTCTCCTGTTCCCTGTCATCCATGAGAAAGACAGGCTGTCCTTAGTTTGCTGAAAGATGAGACAGAAGGAAAAGAGATGAGATGTCTCAGTCAAGACCATTCAAGATGACCCCAAAGCCAACCTACCCAAGACATCTGGGAGAGCCTAATTAAGAGCAGAAAAGTATCCCCAACCCAGCTAACCTACAAATTTATGAGCTATATAAATACTTTTTTCTTATGCCCCTGGGTTTTGGAAAGGATGGATATCCCATATTTATGGTGACTAACTCCCATCAAAACCAATCTCTGTAACTTGAATTAAATGAAAAATGCAAGTCAGTTTCTTGGAGTCATTTTCATCTTCAGAAACTAAATTCCTACAGGCTAGGCTGATTATAACTCAGTTAATGTGCAACCAATGATTTGGTAGAACAAATACTTACCTTCTTTTCTGCGTATCTGCCAACTTGATTTTAAAATGCTTCTATTGGCATAAGGAAATCTTTTCAAACGGGGTTAAAAATAAGCTGGATTACATTTGGAGAGAGCTGGGTAAATTAAAGCTGAGAGATCTCAACAAATAATCATCAAAAGACTATAAAGAGTAAGCCGATGTCAAAACAATTATGTGGGTTTTGGCACTAACTGAAAAATTTTAGTTTCCAAGAAAGAAGCCTTCTTCATTCATGAAACAAAGTCAACTCTCCATTTTCAAAAATCTTGGGTAATTAATGGATGTGCCTAAGTAACCTATAGAAATTTTGTGAGTTTAAAAAAATAATATCTCAAAATTTAATGCTGCAGTTAAACCATGTTGAGTGTGCACTGGCTCACAGCTTATACAATTTTAATACTTGATTTTACAGTGTTTGTAGCCAATTTTTTAATATATTTGAGCATTTATCTTTCAAAGATAAGTAAGTATAGGTGTATGTTCAGTATTAAAGCTGCTACACATATATTTAGCAAGTACAAAACATAAGACTATTCCTTAGAATTTGCATCCATGTCCTACGCATAAAAGTTGATCCTACTCACTTTAATAGGCAATTATGTTTCTCAAATTGAAGTTTTATTAATTTTCATTCCTTTATAACTACTTAATTTGATTTCTAAATGAAAGTACCAGAATTTTTCAATTTTGGTTTATAAACCACGTGATGATACAACCAAAGTATGTCCAGTGTCACTGAAAACTCTTAAAGGAAGAGCTTTTCCTCAGATGTCTTTTCAAAAACTAATAAAATTATGTGCTGAAACTTATAATCTTATGTTGCAGCCCTTCACGTTTCTTTATTCTTTATTTTATTTTACCTATTTATTTGGTTGTGTTGGCTCTTAGTTGCATCATGTGGGATCTTTCGTTGTCGGGCAGGGACTCTATAGTTGCAGCGGGCAGGTTTACTTGTCCTGCAGCCTGTGGGATCTTGCTCCCCTGTGAGGGATGGAACCCACATCCCCTGCATCGCAAGGTGGATTCTAAACTACTAGACCACCAGGGAAGTCCCCTCTTTCTTAGTAATATTTATCATTCATTTGTCCTCTTTTGTTGGTTAAAAAAGAAAAATCCCAATATATGTTTCATATAGTGAAAGTAGAAGTCGCTCATGTAGTTACTCAATCATGTCCCACTCTTTGTAATTCCATGGACTGTAGCCTGCCAGATTCCTCTGTCCATGGAATTCTCCAGGCAAGAATACTGGAGTAGGCAGCCATTCCTTTCTTCAGGGGATCATACCAATCCAGGGATCGAATCCAGGTCTCCTGTACTGCAGATAGACTCTTTACCACCTGAGCCACCAGGGAAGCCACATATATACACATATGTATGTATATTTTTTTTTCAAATACTACAGAAAATTTGTGTATTATAAATTTGATACTTCAAGTTACTGTGAGGGGTGGGGAAAGGAGGGAAGAATGAATTATTCAATAAGAGATGTTGAAACAACTAGGTTCCAAGGGACTCTAATTTGAAAAAAATAAAGCTGGATCCAAACTTCCTATACTACAATAAGAAATATCCTAAGTATACCTTTAAATTTAGTAAGTGAAATCTAAAAAACCTAGAAGAAATCATGCCTTAAAAAAATTTAGTCCCTTTGTTTTCAAAGTTTTTCTATGATAAAAAGCCCAGGAAACATTTTAAAATGATTGATACAACTGCATATAATCTGCATGGAAAAATCAACAAGTACAAAGTAAAATTTTTAAAAAAATGACAAACATTAAAACATGTATAGAAACATTATGAAAGTCGCTCATTCATGTCCATCTCTTTGCTACCACATGGACTAAACAGTCTATGAAATTCTTCAGGCCATAATACTGGAGAGGGTAGCCATTTCCTTCTCCAGGGGATCTTCCCAACCCAGGGATTGAACTCAGGTCTCCCGCATTGCAGGTGGATTCTTTACCAGCTGAGCTCTCAGGAAAACCCCAGCAACATTATGAGTGCTCTCTCAATACAAAATTCTCACACACCAATAGCAATGGCCATATAAGTATGAGCAATAAATAAACAGAATAGTCCTATAAGTTAAAAAAAAAAAAAGTAGATCTTTAGTTCATTAAAAGATATTCACCTTCATTAATATTTGAAGAAATGCAAATAAAAACTGTGGCTTCCCTGGTGGCTCAGATGGTAGAGTCTACCTGCAATGCAAGAGACCCAGATTCGATTCCTGGGTTGGGAAGATCCCCTAGAGAAGGAAATGGCAACCCCCTCCAGTATTCTTACCTGGAAATCCCATGGATGGAGGAGCCTGAGAGGCTAGAGTCCATGGGGTCGCAAAGAGTTAGACAAATAAAAACTATACTGCATCAAACTGGAAAAGATGACAAAAAATGATGAAGTACTATGTTAGAAAGCTTATAGTAAATCTCGAATTCCTGTAACTGTTAGTAAATGGGTAAACTGGTAACTGTCATATATAACATAATTTGGTAATATTCTTGAAATTACAACTGCACATATCCACTGACACACCAATGTCAGAATTTATCATATAGAAACGTATAAACAGAGGGATGAAATAACATATTCTCATTACAAACCACTTGTCATAGCAAAAGGTTGTCAATAAGCTAGATGTATAGCAATAGGAGACACATTAAATCTTTAGAGTAGAACTACACAATAGAACTTTTCTTCCAAGAAGCAAGCATCTTTTAATTTCATGGCTGCAGTCACCATCTGCAGTGATTTTGGAGCCCCAAAAAATAAAGTCTGTCACTGTTTCCACTGTTCCCCATCTATTTGCCATGAATTGATGAGACCAGATGCCATGATCTTAGTTTTCTGAATGTTGAGTTTTAAGCCAACTTTTTCACTCTCCTCTTTCACTTTCATCAAGAGTTTCTTTATTTCTTCTTTGCTTTCTGCCGTAAGGTTGGTGTCATCTGCATATCTGAGGTTATTGATATTTCTCCTGGCAATCTTGATTCCAGCTTGTGCTTCATCCAACCAGTCCATCCTAAGGAAATAAGTCCTGAATATTCATTGGAAGGACTGATGCTGAAGCTGAAACTCCAATACTTTAACCACCTGATGTGAAGAACTGACTCATTGGAAAAGACCCTGATTTTGGGAAAGACTGAAGGCGGGAGAAGAAGGGGACGATAGAGGATGAGATGGTTAGATGGCATTACTGACTCAATGGACATGAGTTTGAGCAAGCTCCAGGAGTTGGTGATGGACAGGGAGGCCTGGTGTGCTGCAGTCCATGGGGTCACAGAGTCGGACATGACTAAGCGGCTGAACTGAACACGATAGAACACTGTAATGATATAAAAAGAATGAAGAAGCTTTTATATGTTTCTATGGGATTGTGCTCACACATGCCTTTTAAGTAAAAAATATAAGTTGAGAGTAACATCAGTGAAAATGGCAGAGCGGGGACCTCTGGGGAATTACCATGCTTCAGAAACACTAAAAACTATGGCAAAAAAACCATGCAGAATCAACCTTATCAGAACTCTAGAATCATATCCAGTATGAGGTTTATAGCAGTCATATGACTGCTTAATCAGAAGAACTGGGACTGGAACCGAATAGGAGACCTTTGTGACGCTTTGACTTGCCTTTGCCCCATCTCCCCTCCACAGCTTGCCAGTCCCCGTTCTGGACATTGGTTCTGGTTCCAGAGAGAGCAGAGAGAACCTTGTTCTCAGAAATTGGTGTCTGTCTCTTCTGACCTCTCTGAGAGCTCTGAGGAGGAGTCAGGCAGAGGGGCTGCATTTATTTTACCTAACTCTGAAGTCTCTCAGGGAGACTATGGAATGAAATTCCTCAAAAACATTGGGAAAGGAAAAGAAACTAGCTACTGAGACCTGAGGCAAAGGGTACCAGTTGAGACAAACAATAGATATGCTGAATATTCCTGAAAGGAAAGTTCTGGAATAAGGTATTTTGGGGAACAATTTCTTTGAAAGAGTCCCACATAAACTGGGGAATCTACAAGAACATGCAACAAAAAGGCATCCCAAACTGATCAGAACTTCTGTGGGTGGGCAATGACTTTGGGTCATTAAGCTGTTTCATTAAAGATTAGGAAAATGTCAGTGTCAGAAAGGTCTTTTTTTTTTCTTGCTTATCCATTTCTTCACAGAAGAACTCTACATTACTGCACTTAATATCAGTGTTCTCTGTTAGAGTACTCTCTGTTGGACTGCCCTATTTCAGCTATAGAGCAGGTGTCTGGCATAGTAGTTAACTCAGAGTTCACACACATATTTACACGAAAAAGACAAAATTAGAAAGATTGGAGTTAAAATGAATAAAATAAAGAATGCAGGTCTTTTTCCTAGGTAAACTGCCTCCTGGAGTAGACCTGAGCGAGAAGGTAGGTGAAAGGAGAGGGGCTCACTTGTTACCTGACTCCTAGCTCTTCAGTAAAGACCCAATGATATTCAACTACCTTTAAAGCAAGTATAGGATGTATAAAATTACAAATACAGAGAAATTAAACTGGACCACAGAGACTCTTGAGAGTCCCGTGGACTGCAAGGAGATCCAACCAGTCCATACTAAAGGAGATCAGTCCTGGGTGTTCATTGGAAGGACTGATGGTGAAGATGAAACTCCAATACTTTGGCCACCTCATGCAAAGAGTTGACTCATTGGAAAAGGCCCTGATGCTGGGAAGGATTGAAGGTGGGAGGAGAAGGGGATGACAGAGGGTGAGATGTTTGGATGGCATCACCGATTCAACAGACATGAGTTTGGGTAAACTCTGGGAGTTGGTAATAGACAGGAGGCCTGGAGTGCTGCGGTTCATGGGGTTGCAAAGAGTCGGACATGACTGAGTGACTGAACTGACTGACTGACAAAAAACACATAAACCTGAGCAAGAACTTGAAAAGGACTTGTGATTAAAAAGAGAAAGGGACTTCCCTGGTGGTCCAGTGGCTAAGACTCTGTGCTCACAATGCATGGGGCCTGGGTTCCATTCTTAGTCAGGGAACTAGATGCTTGCATGCCTCAACTAAGACTTGCTACAGTCAAATAAATAAAAATAAATCTTTTTAAAGGGAAAAACTGTGTATTTTCTAATCAAATAAAAACAAAACTTCACATCTAAATATTAAACAAAATAGTAAAAAAGGCATATAGGAATTTCAGTATTTTCCCCAAATACTGATATATTGAAAATAAATCTAAAGCTGAAACTATTACTTTTGTGTGTGGGTGTCATACAAAGTGAAATAAGCCAGGAAGTGAAATTGTGGTTTTTTAATGCAATTATAATTAAGACATTCAAGAAAGGGAAAGAATTAAGAAGAATTTGGGGGAAGTGTATGTTGAGAAATATAATTTTTAATATAATCAATCAGTTCAGTGTCTCCAAGAAACAGGTTATGAGGGGAGAAGAGTATCAGAAATGGGGAAATGGACTAGAGTATATTTTTTCCCAAGTTCTTGCCATGGAACTGAGGAAGGGATTCAAGCATCCAGCTCAAGAAGATAAGACTGCAGAGCTAAGGGACTGTGGGAAAATTCTGCACAGGACTGAAAAAAGAGACAAGGAGGCTAAGAAAACTCACTGCAGAAACACAGAAAGCAAGCACTATCCTGTAGGCTCAGGGAAAATGAAAAGATGACACTCAAGAAATTTTTAAAAATTCATGTAGTCCTTAACAGGTGAACTAAGAGGGAGACATTAACAGACATAAAAGATTTCAGAAAATAAACTGCTTACATGTTCTTTTTGGGCAACAGTCATTAAACCTGTATCCCAAATAACTGATAGGGGAAGATATCAAAACTTCAGCAAGCTTTGAATCTAGTTAGAAAGTATAAAACATTTAAAATATTAGAAGCTTTGTCCAGTGACCAGAATGATAACACAGTCTATGGAGGAGAAGGGAAGTGAAAAGGAAGATATAGAAAAAGCTGACTTTGCTTCAGTAGGAGGCAGAAATTTCAGAATGAAAGACTAGGACAATCCTGAATCCTCCTCTACCTCCACAGTAATTCCTTACGCCCTCAGCTACCAGAAGAGCTTCTGTTGTGGCTCAGATGGTAAAGAGTCTGCCCACAATGCAGGAGACCCTTGTTTGATCCTTGGGTCAGGAAGATCCCCTGGAGAAGGAAATGGCAACCCCTCAGGTATTCTTGCCTGGAAAATCCCACGGATGGAGGAGCCAGGTGGGCTACAGTCCACAGGGTTGCAAAGAGTTGGACACAATTGAGCGACTTCACTTCACTTTCAGCTACCAGATGCTGCACTCACAATGGCATGGGTGATAAGCACCAACTAAAGGGATTACGCCGCTTTCATCTGGAAAAACAACCATTAGAAGATGATAAGTCCATTTCAACTTTTAAAAGATGTATTCATAAAATCTCAAAATAATAGGGCCTCACCTATGAACTTCTAAATGTAAAAATAAAAAGTGATAGTGTTAAAAGAAAGCATTTGCTAGAACAAATCTAAAGGCTTTACCCAAATTGTCTTATTTACTTCTCACCATAACTCAATGTGCTAAAAAATTATTTCCATTTGATAGACTAAAATAATAAAACTGGGAAACATTAAAAATTTATTTTAAGTTATCCTTGGTCACAAAGCTAAGAAGAGGATTTCATTCAGTACTCATGTTCTCTTTATTTCAACATTGTGTCTTGATGGCAAGGAGGAGGTGGAATTAGAGAATATATTACTGGCATTAGCAAAAATTTGAATATCACATTTGAAAGAAGGTAATGATATCTAGACAACAGATTAGTGATTTATTCTTTGCAAGAAGCTTCTAGACTTCAAGAAAGTGACCTTGAGACTTTTACTTCTGTTATTTTCTCAGAAACAGCATATATAATTCTATTTATGTCACTTTATATTAACATACTTTTTTTTTTACCTTTAAACATAAAGTATATTGCTCAGAGATTCTGAACTATGTTAACTGACACTTCTGCATATTTACCATAATATGTCATGCTGCCCCTGAGCTTTCTGTGCAATGTTGAATTGCCTTCTGAGATATCCAAGTCAGTTTAATCAGTTCAGTCGCTCAGTCATGTCCGAGTCTTTGTGACCCCATGGACTGCAGCACGCCAGACCTCCCTGTCCATCACCAACTCTTGGAGCTTGCTCAAACTCATGTCCATTGAGTCAGTGACATCATCCAACCATCTCATCCTCTGTCGTCCCCTTCTCCGCTTGCCTTCATTTTTCCCATCATCAGGGTCTTTCCCAATGAGCCAGCACTTTCCATCAAGTGGCCAAGTATTAGAGCTTCAGCATCAGCATCAGTCCTTCCAATGAACAGTCAGGACTGATTTCCTTTAGGATGGACTGGTTGGATCTCCTTAGGGTCCAAGGGACTCTCAAGAGTCTTCTCCAATACCACAGTTCAAAAGCATCAATACTTCTGCGCTCAGCTTTCTTTATAGTCCGACTCTCACATCCATACATGACTACTGGAAAAACCATAGCCTTGACTAGATGGACCTTTGTCAGCAAAGTAATATCTCTGCTTTTTAATATATGCTGTCTAGGTTGGTCATAGCTTTTCTTTCAAGGAGCAAGTGTCTTTTAATTTCATGGCTGCAATCACTATCTGCATTGATTCTGGAGCCCAAGAAAATAAAGTCTGTCACTGTTTGCATTGCTTCTCCATCTATTTGCCATGAAGTGATGGGACCGGATTCCATGATCTTCGTTTTCTGAATGTTGAGTTTCACGCCAGCTTTTTTGCTCTCCTCTATCACTTTCATCAAGAGGCTCTCTAGTTCCTCTTCACTTTCTGCCATAAAGGTGGTGTCATCTGCATATCTGAGGTTATTGATATTTCTCCTGGCAATCTTGATTCCACCTGTGCTTTGTCTAGTCCGGCACTCTGCATGATGTACTCTGCATATAAGTTAAATAAGCAGGGTGACAAGACACAGCCTTGACATCCTCCTTTCCCAATTTGGAACCAGTCCAATATTCCATGTCCAGTTCTAACTGTTGTTTCTTGACCTGCATACAAATATCTCAGAAGGCAGGTAAGGTGGTCTGGTAGTCCCATCACTTTTAAGAATTTTCCAGTGTGTTGTGATCCACACAAAGTTTTGGTGTAGTCAATAAAGCAGAAGTAGATGTTTTTCTGGAACTCTCTTGTTTCTCAATGATCCAACAGATGTTGGCAATCTGATCTCTGGCTCCTCTGCCTTTTTTAAATCCAGCTTGAACATCTGGAAGTTTTAGGTGATGTACTGATGAAGTCTCATTTGGAGAATTTTGACCATTACTTTGCTAGTGTGTGAGCTGAGTGCGATTTTGCGGTAGTTTGAGCATTCTTTGGCAATGCCTTTCTTTGGAATTGGAATAAAAACTGACTTTTTCCAGTCCTGTGATGACTGCTGGGTTTTCCAAATTTGCTGGCACACTGAGTGCAACACTTTCATATCATCATCTTTTAGGATTTGAAATAACTCAACTGGAATTCCATCACCTCCACTAGCTTTGTTTGTAGTGATGCTTCCTAAGGCCCACTTGACTTCACATTCCAGGATGTCTGGCTCTAGGTGAGTGATCACACTATCATGGTTATCTGAGTCATTAATATCTTTTCTGTATAGCTCTTTTTGTATTCTCGCTACCTTTTCTTAATATCTTCTGCTTCTGTTAGGTCCATACAATTTCTGTCCTATGTTGTGCCCATCTTTGCATGAAATTTCCCCTTGGTATCTCTGATTTTCTTGAAAAAATCTCTAGTCTTTCCTATTCTATTGTTTTCCCCTGTTTCTCTGCATTGATCACTTAGGAAGGCTTTCTTATCTCTCCTTGCTATTCTTTGGAATTCTTCATTCAAATGGGTATATCTTTCCTTTTCTCCTTTGTCTTGTGTGTCTCTTCTTTTCACAGCTATTTGTAAGGCCTCCTCAGACACCATTTTGCCTTTTTGCATTTCTTTTTCTTGGGGATAGTCTTGATCACTGCCTCCTGTAGAATGTCACAAACCTCCATCCATAGTTCTTCAGGCACTCTGTTTATCAGATCTAATCCCTTGAATCTGTTCATTACTTCCACTGTATAATCATAAGGAATTTGATTTAGGTCATACCTGAATGGTCTAGCGGTTTTCCCTTTCTTCAATAAGTCTGAATTTTTCAATAAGGAGTTCAGGATCTGAGCCACAGCCAGCTCCTCGTCTTGTTTTTGCTGATGGTATAGAGCTTTTCCATCTTCAGCTGCAAAGAATATAATCAATCTGATTTCAGTATTGACCATCTGGTGATGTCCATGTGTAGAGTCGTCTCTTGTGTTGTTGGAAGAGGATGTTTACTATGACCAGGGCATTCTGTTAGCAAAACTCTGTTAGCTTTTCCCTGCTTCATTTTGTATTCCAAGGCCAAACTTGCCTGTTACTCCAGGTATCTCTTGACTTCCTACTTTCTCATTCCAATACCCTATGATGAAAAGGACACCTTTTACTGGTTAGTTCTAGAAGGTCTTGTAGGTCATCATAGAACTGTTCAGCTTCTTCAGCATTAGTGGTTGGCCATAGACTTGGATTACTGTGATATTGAATGGTCTTAGAGCAGGATTATTACTAGGTATAATCTACTATAGCTTTGGGCTTCCCTGGTGGCGTAGTCAGTAAAGAATCTGCCTACAGTGTGGGAGACCCATGTTCAATCCCTGGGTCCAGAAGATCCCTTGTAGAAGGGAATGCCAACCCACTACATATTCTTGCCTGGACAATCCCACGGACAAAGGAGTCTGGTGGGTTACAGTCCACGGGGTCACAAAGAGTTGGGTAAGGCTGAGCAACTAATACATATGCACACTACACTTTTATTTCTTGAAAGTTTGTAGCTTGACTCTTTTTTTTCTTCTGGTAATCAGAATACTTCATTACTCAATTATGCAAAATGACACAAAATTCCTTATAGTACTTTCCTCAGCAGGAAGCAAACATACCAGCCTCTTCATTTCAAGAGATAACAGAAGTAGAAAATAAATTACAAAGGGACAAAAAAAATCACAGTTAAGTGTAAAATTATATATGTTATATATATAAAAAAATATAATATATAATATATAATTATATAAATATACAATTATATATATTATATATTTATATATAATTTATATAATTATATATATAATATATAAATTGTAAAATTATATATACATAATTATTCTTTTTCATATTCTTTTCCACTATGGTTTGTTAGAGAATATTGAATATAATTGCTTGTGCTATATGGTAGGACCATGTTATTTATCTGTTTTATATATAGTACTGTGTATCTGTTAATCCCAATTTTCTAATTTATCCCTGCCCCCTTGCCCCTCTGCTAACCATAAGTTTGTCTTCTAGGTCTGTGAGTATGTTTCTGTTTCACAGAATAAGTTCACCATATGGTTTATTTTTATGCTCTTACTTTTATAGCTACTCTGATACTTAAAGATCCAGTCAAATGTCAGGGGCTTGCTATGGACAAATTTCAAGATCATAGGAATACGTTTGTGAAGCTCTCACCCTGTGGCTTCTAAAAACAATACAACAAACAACTATTTTCAAGAATTCTTGTAGATTTTGAGAATTCTTGTAGCCATAAATACACATAAACTCTCTTGACTATCTCCTTCCTGATAATAGATTTTCCCACTTGAACAGAAGACTTGACATAAGGAAGGTTATCTTTCTTAATTAAGGCCATCAGTTGCAGGAAACATGGGACTGGTTGTTAACTATAATCAGGGAGTTTCATAGAGTAGAATCGAGAGGTCAGGACCAGAAGGCAATGCCAAGAGAGAAGTAGCATTAGGATTGATCAGCAGTGAAGTGAATAAAGTGAAAATGTTAGCTGCTCAGCCATGTCTGACTCTTTGCGATCCCAGGGACTGTAGCCTGCCGGGCTCTTCTGTTCATGGAATTCTCCAGACAAGAATACTGGAGTGGGCAGTCATTCCCTTCTCCAGAGGATCTTTCTGACACAGGGATCAACCTGTCTATATACTGGGTGGTGACTAGAGATAATGAGTCCTGGTGCATTAGATTTACCACAGGGTTGCCAAGTGATTTATTCCTGGCAGTTTGTTGACGGGTGGAGTGTAGGTGTAGGGAATACCAAGGTCTTTCCAGTATCAGCTGTGGCCTTGCTCACAAGAGGGAATCCTGGTTGTGGTGGACAGAGAGACTCAAGTTTCTTTAGAAGGAGCCAACAATGATCTCTACTGACTTGACTATTAGTACACATATCTCCATTTTTTAAGAGCTTTTTAAAAAATTGTTTTGTTGTGGATCATTTTTAAAGTCTTTATTGAATTCATTAACAGTATTGCTTCTGCTTTATGTGGGAATTTTTGTTTTTTATTTTTCTGGCCTCAAGGCATGTGGGATTTTAGCTCCATGACCAGGGATCAAATCCCCAGCCCCTGCATTGTAAGGTGAAGGCTTAACCACTGGACCACGAGGGAAATCCCCTCATCTGTGAGTTTTCAAAAACACATCGATGTCTCTCTCAATCAAAGGTGAAGTTGAAGAACATTCTGCATTCATCTTTGTGCCTCTAGTACACTGTAGGAGCTCAAAAGTATTCAGGGAATACACCACTGAAGGTGAAAGACAAGAAAGATGCAAAGAATTCAGAGAACCACAGTTACTCACACCAGAACCCACAATGCCAGAAAATAATGACATTCAAAAATAGGAACAACTTTGAAAGTCCCAATGAAGATTCAAAAACAGTGGTAGAAAGCAGAGGCCAAAAAGCTAAGAATAATGATATTTTAAGGCATTGGTAATTAACAATATGACATGATTTTGAAGTGAAAGTTGTTTGCTCTGGGAGACCCTTGCAGTCCTGATGGGATCAGACCCTCCCAGTTTCAATGTCAGGGCATGGAAACAAATTCCAGGGCAAGCTCAAAAGTCTCACTAACAAACTGGTTCATGCTGTGGTTGTGGCAGTGTCTACAAAAAATTCATCAACAGTCTATCTAAGAAGGAAATGGAAAATTTTATTCAAGCCATTCTGAGGACTATAACCTGGCAAACGGGCTTTCAGAAAGCTCTGAGGACTGCTCTGAAAGAGATGAAGGAGGAGGCCAGCATACGTGTCATTTTGAAGAAAAGGGAGCATACAGCCAAGCATACATCTCAGTAGATGGTTGCTGCTAGATATGAGGAATAGACATCTTATTTAATGGTTTTAGTGATCTTCTAAGTATGAGAAGATTGAAGAATCCAGGATCAGGAAAAAAAAAATTCTCCTGAAAATATCTATTTGAAGGCCTGTTCTGTCAGTTTCCCCAGAATACTTCATCCTGATCTTCATCCTGAATTCCTTTCAAGGTGTACAGTAGGTCAGTGACTGTAGTAGCTAATAACTTGATTATTTTAGAGCTAGATGGTGGGAAATCTCTTTATTTTATAATCCCTTTCCTTTTGGTCTTAATTTACAGCAAGGTTTAGGAGGTATTTCATGACCAATTTGTCCCACGGTATAGGAATGCTCACTCCCAGGTTAAGCAAGGATTTCATTGATTGGCCATGCAATGTGCTATTACTAGACCGACCCTGTTAACAGCAGTCAAAAGCCTCTGGACCCCCTGTCTATTATGGCTCAAGAAATGGCTCCTTCTGGTTTATTCTTCCCATATCTAGAGTTACATTATTACAGTCAATGATCTTATAGGACTGTATATTTGATCAATCAATTCAAGTTGTCTAATCATCATTAGTTTTATCTGAGGTTCACTCATACATTTGGGATGCAAGAAGCAACAACCTTGTAAAAAAAGCTATGGTTTTTCCAGTAGTCACGTATGCATGTGAGAGCTGCCCATAAAGAAAGCTGAGCACCGAACAGATGCTTTTTAACTGTGGTGTTGGAGAAGACTCTTGAGAGTTCCTTGGACTGAAAGGAGATCAAACCAGTCAATCCTAAAGGAAATCAGTCCTGAATATTCATTGGAAGGACTGATGCTGAAGATGAAGCTCCAATACTTTGGCCACCTGATGCGAAGAATTGACTTCTTAGAAAAGACCCTGATACTGGGAAAGATTAAAGGCAGGAAGAGAAAGGGATGACAGAGGATGAGATGGTTGGATGGCATCACCGACTTGATGGATATGATTTTGACCAAGCTCCAAGAGTTGGTGATGGACAGGGAAGCCTGTAGTCCATGGGGTCGCAAAGAGTTGGTCATGACTAAGCAACTCGACTGCAAATAGCAGAATACAAGTAACATAACTACTATGATTAATAAGGTCATAAACAACTTTTTAAGCTATAAACTTCCATTAGGTATGGCTCAGTATCTCCCCAGGTCATTTGACCAGTCTGTTCGTGCACCAATCACTGTGTCTAAGGCAAATGATATGTTGACATAAATTTCACAAAGTTGTCTGTACACACAAGGAAAGTAGTGGGTCATCCTAGCCCCTTACAGAATGAGAAAGAAATGTTATCTGCTAGGCAGTTACATGATTAACTTTAGAAGAAGAAAAAAATGATCTTTATGCTTGAGCAGGTATTTCTGTCATTGGGAGATCTGGTGAAAGCAAAATACAGATGCACAATGCACACTAGAGGGGAGGGAGGAGGCCCAAATGGACAGAGAATAGTTTTATGCTTATCTTTTCTGTCTTGCCTTAAAATGTGAGTTTTTATTTCATCAGCAGGTAAGTGTAAATGGTAATTGGAGCAAGAGAAAGAGAAATTGTTTGCTATAGCTACTTTTTTCCCCTCTAGTTTCTTCGCTTTATCTTCTTCAAGTAACAACAGTCTAGACAAACCTCTTCACTCTACAGCAACTGTCCCCAATCTTTCGGGCGCTAGGGATGGGTTTCATAAAGACAGTTTTTCCACAGACCTGGATGGGGTTGGAAGGGATGCTTTCAGGATTATTCAAGCACAGAATCTAATACTGCCTCTGATCTGACAGGAGGCAGAGCTCAGGTGGGAATGCGGTAATGTAAGTGATGGGTAGCAGCTGTAAATACAGAATAAGCTTCACTTATTCACCCACTGTTCACCTTCTGCCATGCAACACGGTTCCTAACAGTCCATGGACCGGTAGTGGTTCCAGGTGTTGGGGACCCCTGCTCTACGGGACACACTTCCCTAAATGTACATTCTTAAATTTGCCTTGAGTGAAACACAACTGCCACATCACTTATCCCCTCAATGGTAGTATTTCTCGCCTCTTCAATTTTTAAATCCATTAAAAAATCAGTCTCCAAGATGATTTGGAGATGAGAAGGGAAAGGGTATGTGATTCACCATAAGTCATCTTAACAATGGCACCCCGAGAAAGTGAATTTGAGCAATTAACTGTTACTTGATTATCCTAAGTTTTCCTCAAGTGTAAAAGAAGGTTAAGAAAAATACCTCCCCTCCCCAAATGAGATAATATATGGGAAACAGCCCAAATGAGATCATATATGGGAATCACAGTGTAAATTATCAAGAATTTAAATACATGAACTACTAGTATATTGCTGGATCCACTTTACCACCTACGGAAACGCCTGTTAAACCCTCTCATCCTATCTGCTAAGGATTCCAGATACTGACCATAGACCCAGACTCTCAACCAAAGGTTTGAAGTGGAAAGCCATTCAGGAAAAAAAAGAAAAACATATTAATCTTCAGTTTTTATGGAACTGCAGGGGACAATAAAAATTTTGTTCCCAATTACATGAAGTTTGCCATCTTTGCCTCTGGCAAGCAGGCAAATATTTAAAAAGTATCTAATGAGAGCAAGTGACTGCACAGACCCTGCACACTGCTCAATTGTTCCCTGATGCGCCCTAAATGTGCTGACAACAGCTTTCCTTCATCCCTGCCACCCCAGGCCAGGAACCTCAGCTGGCTCCATCAATAGGAAGGGCTTTGTGCTTATTCTAATTTAGTAAAGATGGACAAAGACCACAATCTTGGAAGTAGTAAAAAGTACCTCTCAAATGGCACGAAGAACATGGCAGTGGAAATATAAAAGACCAAAGGTAAGCTTTCGATGGTTTCTTTTGTACTAAAATAATATCAACTGAACATATTTGAAGGCAGAAAAATGGATACATCTGAAGTGCTGCTTATTTATTATACTTGAAGTCTCCTGAAATTATCATTGACCTGGAGCATTTTCTCTCCTCCTTAGATTCAATTTCACGCATACTGTTCATTCACTCATTCATTTTTTATTCATTTAAAAATTTCAGTATCATTTCATTTAATTCTAGGCATTGCATCAGTTGTAATATCAACATTCATGCAGCAATTACTGTGTCCCAAGCATCATAGTAAGGATTTTCCATTAATTACCTTATTTAACCCTCCTAACAAATCTGTGAGATTGGCCCTTTATTCTGCCCATCTTACAGCTGAGTAAACTAAGACCTAGGGAGGTCACATTGTTTATCCAAGCTCATCCAAATAAGCTAGTAATTGATGGACCAGAAATTCAAACCAGGTTTGTGTAGCTTCAAAGTATGAGCTCTTAAGATTTATTTTAAACTGCTTTGGGGCTGGGGATCTACACGCTGAGAGACCATGGTCTTCTTTGGCAGTTTCAGAGGAAGAATACAGAGGAGGAGCTCAGGCACTTGGGGAAGGTTGCTGAACCTTGCCTGAGAAGTGTCAGGAAAAGAGGGGAGAGAGATAGGGAGGGTGGGAAGAGAGCGAAAGTGAAAGTCGTGTTCGACTACAAGCCCACGGAATTCTCCAGGCCATAACACTGGAGTGGGTAGCTGTTCCCTTCTCCAGGTGATCTCTCCAACCCAAGGATCGAACCCAGGTCTCCAGCATTGCAGGTGGATTCTTTACCAACTGAGCCACTAGGGAAGCCCAAGGAGAAGTGTCAGGACAAGAGGGGAGAGAGAGAGGGAGGGAGGGAAGAAGAAGCCTTAAAAATTATGACAAAGAGTTTAAATTTTGCACTGAAAATTATGGAGGAAAGCAGAAAGATGAACCATTTTCTAAGATTACTGCACCAGATCTACTCTGGTAGAACTGGAGTAGGGCATGGTGGGAAATACAGAGAGATAAGAAGGCTATTGTGATAATTTAGACAGAAAATAATAAACACTTAGGGAATGACTATGAGAATTGAGGGAAAAAAACGGTGTGAAAGACACAAAAGGAGCAAAAACAGCAGATTTGGGGGACTGGGTGCACATGGTGAAAAAGAAGAAGTAATCTAGAATTCCGCAGTTGTTGCTTGGGGAGATTTAGTGGTGCATTTACCTGTAAGAGGATCAGAGACATTGCAAATTTGGGAGAAATGTGATGTTACCTGAGGAGTCTCTGGCTCAGAGGAGATGCTCATTAGAACTGTCAGGGTCCTGAAATCCAGTTGGGAGCCACTGCCATATGCCTGTGATGATGCAGAGGATTATTCTCAGATCAGTTGATGCAACTGATACAGAAATATTCACTCCCATACCAATTTTAGAGGAGTGATAAGCAGCAATTCCTAATGAGATGGTTGTGGCGTTAGTGGTGTGAACTGTGTGGAGGAAAATGCCAGGCATGGCATGTGTCTTCGCAAAGTAGTAGACAGATGAGTCCGGAGCAAGTGTGAGTAGTGGCCTGAGCCAACGATGGGGCATTGAAGCTGCCAGACTACACATATTCAAAGATGGTATGATGTTATAGGCAATAGGATGTGATACTGGCTGGAAAAAAATCAGTGTTGAGACAAGATCTGGGGACCTTGTGTTCTACCATGGTAATAGTCACTGTTTGCTGATCAATTGATGCAAAGGCCACATGAAGCACTGTGTCATTTGGAGCCAAGAGAAGTGAGATTTGAGAAAAGCATTCCAGGATGGGGGACAAGATGTAAAGGTATGCAGGCCTGACTGAGCACATAGGCTTCTGTTTCGAAACAAAAAATATCAATCTGTCTAGAAATGGAAAAATATGGAGAACAGTGTGAAATCAGCAATGTTGATAAATAATAAATGCAGTGCTATTGTTAAGAAAGTGAGTCCCAGAGTCAGACTGTCTGGGCTTGAAACTCAGCTCCCCATTTACTGTTAATGGGACTCTAGGTTAGCAACTGAATCTCACTATGTCTCCAAGTTTTCACCTGGAAAATGAGCATAATTATAATAATAATTCAGAGAATGCTATGAAGAATTAACAGTCCATGGAAAAGTACTTAACCGTGTGAAAAATCAATGTTTTTCATTTCATAAAAAAGACATAAGCTCTAGAGATATGTAAATATAGATATATGTATATAGATATATATAGGAGGATCTTAAGTACCAGATAGCAATTCAAAAGATGTGATAGAAAAAGGAGGCATTAAAGCATTAACAGGAAAACTGTGAACACATCCATCTTTCAAAAGGACATTTTTCCTCATAAGAAATAATACAGAATGACTATGAATTAGAGGTTGTTCAATCAATTTTGTTTTCTTTAGACAATATATTTGAAGTCTAGAGATGTTCAATAACATAACCAAGGTCACCCAATCAAGCCAGAGTCAAAAGCAGCACTGTTTCCTAATCTCCAATATGATGAATTTTTCACTACATGATGCTAAATAATAATCTTAAGAAAGACTACCAGTTGAATAAAAATCATTAGGACATTCATGCCTCATTTTTAAAAATTATCCAGCAAGTTATTCTTAATATGTAAACTCTCTGATGCAGAGATAGTGTACCTTTTCAGAATTAACTTTTCCTGATATTGAACAACATATTCTGATGCAGTAGAAAACTTAAAATATATCAATAATAATGAGCATTTTGTTTATCTGATTGAAAGAGATTGAAAGGGTATTTGTCCTCTAATTAAAATCACACACTGGTAAATTTCAATCTTTTTGTTGCCTGCCTCTAGAAAGTCTGCGTTTCCTATAAGTCACTTCTCTGAAATTATTTTAGATGATTTGGAAAGATAGAATCAAAGAAGACGGAGAACTAAAAATGAATAGGGAAAATGGTAGAGTTGTGAAAACCATTTCTCTCATATAACTGCCACCCTTCCCTTTCCTTTTCTCACTGAGATATTTCTACAATTTGTGATTAAAACAGGTGAGAGTGTATACTAAATATAGAATACGAATTTCAATTTGATCAAGCTAAAAGTCCAAACACTCATACTTCTTATGCAAAGAGTTAACTATGTCTAATCACTCCAAGCTCAAAGAAAGGCAAAACCAAAGAATGTTCAAATATCACACAATTGCACTCATTTCCCATGCTAGCAAGGTTATGCTTAAAATACTTCAAGCTAGGCTTCTTCAGTACGTGAACCGAGAACTCCCAGATGGACTACCTGGGTTTAGAAAAGGCAGAGGAACAGAGATCAGATTGCCATCGTTGGCTGGATCATGGATAAAGCAAGGGAATTTTAGAAAAAATTTCTACTTCTGCTTCACTGACTATGCTAATGCCTTTGATTGTGTGGATCACAACAAACTGGAAAATTCTTAAACAGAAAGGAATACCTGACCATCTTACCAGTTTTCTGAGAAAACTGTATGCAGGTCAAGAAGCAACAGATAGAACTGGACCTAGAAAAACTGACTGGTTCAAACTTCGGAAAGGAATATGACAAGGCTGTATAATGTCACCTTACTTGTTTAACTTATATGCAGAGTACATCAGTGAAGCACAGGGCTGGATGAATCACAAGCTAGAATCAAGACTGCTGGGAGAAATATCAACAACCTCAGATATGCAAATGATACCACTCTAATGGCAGAAAGCAAAGAGGAAGTAAAGAATCTCTTGATGAGGGTGAAAGAAGATAGTGAAAAAGCTGGCTTGAAACTCAATATTCATAAAACTGAGATCATGGCATCTGATCCCATCACTTCATGGCAAATAGAAGGGGAAAAAGTAGAAGCACTGACAGACTTTATTTTCTTGGGCTCCAAAATCATTGTGGATGGTACTGCAGCCATGAAATTGAAAGACCCTTGCTCCCTGAAAGGATATCTATGACAAACCTAGACAGTGCATTAAAAAGCAGAGACATCACTATGCCTGCCGACAAACATCCATATAGTCAAAGCTACAGTTTTTCCAGTAGTCATGTACAGAGAGCTGGACAATAAAGAAGGGTACCTGCTGAAGAACTGATGTTTTTGAATTGTGGTGCTGGAGAAGACTCTTGAGAGTCCCTTGAGCATCAAGGAGATCCAGTCAGTCAATCCTAAGGGAAATCCACCCTGAATATTCACTGGAAGGACTTACATGGAAGCTGAAGCTCCAATACTTCGGCCACCTGATTCGAAGAGCCAACTCATTGGAAAAGACCGTAACTGGGAAAGATTTAAGGCAATAGGAGAAGGAGGCAAAAGGTGATGAGATGGTTAGATAGCATGGCAACTCAATGGACATGAATTTGAGCAAATTCCAGGAGATAGTGAAGGACAAGGGAGCCTGGTGTGCTACGTTCCATGGGGTGGCAAAAAGTCAAACAGGACTAAGTGACTGAACAACAGCAAAATCAACTGCCATGAGGTCTGGAGGTAGTCTCACTTTCTCCAGGATAAAAGGCAAGCTTTTTTTTTTATTGAATATGAAAAATGGAAAATTCCATGTTGCAAAATGCTTTTCCAGGCCTCAGTATTTATTGATTCTTACTACATTTTTCAGTATTTCATATGTCCCCAGTGAGGCTTGCTCTTTTTATTTTTCACATATTAGGTTTATGTAGTTCTTTATAGGTTAAAAAAACTCACAAATGTGGGTACACAAGTATTGATAGGCAGTTTAAAAACATAATATTATATATCCTTCCCTTGTTCAACGAAGAATTTCAGACATTCTAATGGGGAAAGAAAAATGTAACCTGGAAACCTAGGACAATCATTTCCAAGAAATTCTAACACTCACTGTTAAGGAAAGACCTCTTAACACTTAGTGCTTTTTATATGCTTCAAGCAATTATTAAAAGAAAATGAGAAATAATCCAATTATGAGGTAATTCAAAATAAATGGTAATGAATAAACAGAACCCAGGAAAATGGTTCTTAAATGTATGCTTAAATAATGAAGTATTTACATTTATGGGAAAGGGTAGATGACTTCCATAAAATTGTTATTACACAGCATTTATGTGGTACTTTCCATTTTATAAGTGTACTACTGTTATTGAATTAACAAAAAGATTCCAACACTTCATGTGAATTACTCTCACCCATAGATTATGCACAACTATGAAGTATATGAGAAACTTGCAAAAGAATGCTATTGATAAGTTTTATTTCTTTGCTAAGCAAAAAGAAAGACTGTGAATGTAAGGAACTGAATGTTGATTTTAGAGAACTGTGGAACGGGGACCAGAAGCAAAAACAGATCTTTCAATCAGATTACAAATAATGACACAAGAACCCATCTGCCTGTGTTTTAAGGTGAAGAATGCTGTGATTATTTGATGAGTAGGAGGGAAAGTTTGGTGGGATGAAAAGATGGAATAAAACCAGGGAAGCTGGCTGCCTCAAGTTCAATATGAAAATGTCAAATTAAATGTGTGTTCTCTTCCTGAAAAATACCCGCCCTCATTATGCATCCATGTGTTGATGACTGATGCAAATGAATTTTTCAAGTGCTGCACAAACGAGTTGCCTACTGATATTAGCATAGTGAGAGCCAATCCCTAGTAATATACAGAATTCTTATTTTTAGCCTTAACCATACAGACATTACATGTTTGCAGGTTCAGTCTTCCTTTCCTCTTTACTATATTCCAATTTAATCACTGAACTACTAGAATTGGGGCAGTTGTGGCTCTGGATTGGAAATAATTTGAATTCTGGCTATCGTCTTTATGGGGAAAACTAGGCTACTGCTACTTCCCTAAGGCAAACACATCTGTGGTTTAAGCTAATCAGTCTCTGCATGTCACCACTGCTTCATACAAACAGGGTGAAAATAGCATGTCTGCAATGAGGAGCTGTAGTCTTAAAGACAAATCATATATTCTGAGTAAAGCTCACCTTAATGGATGAAAGATTTGCATATCAATTAGTGATTTTCCAACTGAATAAGTGTTTTAATCAATGAACATATGTGGACATTGTGATATATTGCCCCCCAGATATAAAGTCTGATTATTAATTGAACATTTTTTAATGTTTGATAAACATAATGTTTTATAAAATGGCATTTTATGAAACTGAAGGTGACTCTTCAAGGCAAAACTGAGAAAAGCTTCAATTTATTGTTTTAGTGGCTCAAATCACAAATTAACTTTTATCGAAAAGTAACTGTTATTTTAATGAGTAAATGTAAACATTGGAATACTAGCAAAGTATAGTCCTGTAAATGTAAATACCAATAAAATAGTATCTCATTGTTCTTCATGTAAATTAGCGATGCATAATAATGCATGTCATTACTGGTAGTGAAAACCATTGGTGAAATCATTATTGCATTTTAATGAATGAGTTAAATGCCTGGGATTGTCAGCCATGCTAAAGGAATAATTATTTGAGAAAAATTAATTCTGGCATTTGGTAATTACTAGTAGAAAAAATGTAAATTTCACTGAAAGAACGTTTTGTCTAAAATATTTTATGCTATCTCAAATGCCATAGCCATAACTTGCATTGTATACAGAAAATACCTTACTATACAATCATAGACTATTCTGGATCAAGGGAATATTTTAAAAGACCTAAAAATTATCCTTATCCAAATAATGATAGTACTAATAATAACTATATTTTCTATTGGAGTAAATATTCATAACTATGATAAGATTACTTGGATAATTACTTGTTTATTTTGTCATTTTTTGTTTTAATGTGTATAAATGAGAATTAACATAAGACATAAAAAATGTCAAAGAGCAGTTTTGACCTGTACGATAAAGCTGTTGGACAATTATTTTTATTGCATATAGTTTAAATGATATATGTGTTAAAATACAAATTAAATCCTTGTTGACAGGTTTTCTGAAGTTACGTGGGCAATAAAATGGCATTTAATTTTTGTATTCTTTTTTCAGGTTTACATTTTAGATCTATGATCCATTTTAAGTTAATCTCTGTATACAATGCAAGGTATGATCAGTTGTTGTTGCTGTTTTACTTTTTTTCTTGCGTAGAGATATTCAAACTTTCTAGTGCCATTTGTTGTTCTGCATCCAGTAGCATGCGGGATCTTAGTTCCCCCTCGAATATCAAACTGGCGCCCACTGGAAGGCAAAGTCTTAACCACTGGACCACCAGGAAGTCCCTAAAATGGCATTTTTATTCCTAACGGATTTTTTTTTTACCAGATTTGATTTTACTAAATACATGCAGAATGTTTACTTATTAACTGTGTTGATGTTTGTAGTGATAATGCAATTTCAGTGATGGACAAAACTGCTGTAGAGTTAGCAGGAATCAAGGCAGTGGGTCATTGTGTTCTCACACACATTTGTAAAATAAATAAATTTTTAAAAAGTTAATTTCTCTAAAGAAGTTTTGATAAAGTAGAAAAATGTGTTAATTATATTAAATCTTGGCCCTTGAGTACATATCCTTTAATATCCTATGTGAAAAAAGAGAAGCATAGAGCACTTCCGTTACACATATAAAGTCCAGTGGTTGTCTTGAGCAAAAGCGCTTGTGAGCTTGAGAGTGGAACTAGCCACTATTACCATAGTATGTAATTTTTACTTGAAAGGACCAACAAACAAACTATCTTTATTCAGAAGTGGATATCTGAAGAACTGAAACAATTTTGAAAAAAGACAAAGTTGGAGGTCTCATCCTACTTGATTTTATTTTATTTTATTTTTTCCTACTTGATTTTAAACTCACCGCAAAGTTAGAGTAGTCAAGCCAGTGTGGTAGTCATAAGGATAGTCATACCGGTCAAAGAAATAAAACTGAGAAGCTAGAGATAACCCATGGAGATAAAAGAATCTTTTCAAGAAATGGTGCTAGGAGAAATGAGCATCCATATATAGAAGCATGCATTTGGAACCCTGCCTCACGACATACAAAAAAAAATTAGCCTGAAATGGCTCATATGCTTAAATGTAAAAGCTGGAACTGAAATATCCATACAATAAAACGTAACAGTAAATCTTTGTGACCAATAGGTTGGGAAAGGGTTCTTAGATCTGACATGAAGAACACAAAAGGAAAAAAGATATGAAAGAAGGAAAAAAGTGATAAGTTGAGCTTCCTTAAAAGTCAAAACTGTTGTGCTTCAAAAGATACCATCAAAAAAGTGAACGGACAATTCACAGAATGGAAGAAATATTTGCAAATCATATGTCTAGTCAGAGTCTAATATTCAGGACAGAACTAAAAACTAAAAAGTTCAATATCCCATTTCTAAATGGGCAAAGGTTCTGATCAGACATATCTCAAAAGAATATATATGTAAGTGACCAATACTGCACAAAAAGATGTTGAACTGCATTAGCTATTAGGAAAATGCAGAACAAACTATAGTGGGATGACACTTCATATGCACCAAAATGGCTATAATTAAAACAGGCAATAACAAGCACTGGCAAGGAAATAGAGAAATTGAACCCTTATTTATTGCTTTTGTGAATGGAATATAAAATGGCACAGACATAGAAAACAGGCAGTTTCTCAAAATTTTAAATATAGAATTACCACATGATCCAGCATTCCATTCCTAGTTATGTACCCAAGAACACTGAATATATATATCCACACCAAAATATACACACAAATGTTCAAAGTAGCATTATCCACAATAGCCCAAAGTGGAAGCATAATAACCCAAACAGAGGGGCCTGGCAGGCTACAGTCCACAGGGTCGCAGAGAGTTGGACACAACTGAGCAGCTAAGACACACAAATGTTCTAAATTTTATGGTACAGGTAGTCGCTCACTTCTGTAAATATATGCTAATCACTGAATTTTAAGATTTAAATTGGTGAATTCTATAGTATGTGAATTATCTTAATAAACTGCTTTTAGAAAAAGAAGCATGCATTTGGCAGGTGTTTTCTCAAAAACAAATGAAGTCAACCTGTCACTCCAAAGAAAACGACTGATAGTGCTGCCAGCGATATAATTCAGACTTTTAAGCAAAAATTAAAGTTTTTTAAACTTTTACCAGCCACTATGTGCTTCACAGCTTCCCAGTGGTGGCTTTTCTAAGGAGATTAGTGGGGATATTAACAAATGTGTTTTTTGATATTTATGGAATGTGCAGAAGATCTGTGAAACTCAGTGAGCCAAGATTTTTCAAATGGCCAATGAATGATGATACAAAGCCACGTGCTGTACTTGGTCAGTCATATCCAACTCTTTGCAACCCCATGGACTGTAGCCCACCAGGCTCCTCTGTCCATGGGAATTCTCCAGGCAAGAATACTGGAGTGGGTTGCCATGCCCTCCTCCAGGGGATCTTCCCAACCCAGGGATTGAACCCAGGTCTCCCTCATTGCAGGCAGATTCTTTACCATCTGAGCCACCAGGGAAGCCCCACAAAGCTATGTATGCATAGATAAAAGATACATTCAAAGTGAGAAAGAAGCCAATGAATTTAAAAGTAATAGAGTGCAATGTTTTGATAGAATATTAAAAGTTTATGAAAAGATATGGCTGCAATTAATCTTTAAGAAACTACTTCTTACTAAGTTTCAGTATAGTTTTAAAGATAAATTATCTGAAAATGAAATTCATGACTCCTTTTTTCATGTATTGCATGAGGCCCGATTTCTTTTACACTTCAACAAAAATAGCATATTTTAATGGGTTGACTGCAGACCAGATATGAGAATCTAATTGGCATCTGTATAATAAGACATACATTAAGAAGATTAACATTAAAATAATCCAATTCTCATTAACATGTTTATTATTGGTAAATAGTTTTTTTTTCACTAAAGAATGTTATTTATGTTAATATGTTAATTGTTGTTGTTCAGTCGCTCAGTCGTGTCCAACTCTTGTGACCCCATGGACTATAGCACACCAGGCTTCCCTGTCAATCACCAACTCTCAGAGCTTGCTCAAACTCATGTCCATTGAGTCAGTGATGCCATCCAACCATCTCATCCTCTGTTGTCCCCTTCTCCTCCCGCCTTCAATCTTTCCCAGCATCAGACTCTTTTCCAGTGAGTTGGCTTTTAGCATCAGGTGGCCAAAGTATTGGAACTTCAGTGTCAGGATCAGTCCTTCCAATGAATATTCAGGATTGATTTCTTTTAGGATTGACTGGTTTGATCTCCTTGCAGCCCAAGGGACTCTCAAGAGTCTTCTCCAGCACCACAGTTTGAAAGCATCTATTCTTCAGCACTCGGTCTTCTTTACGGTCCATATGTTACTCTGATGGATTTAATATTATTATTTTTAATGATCAATAAATATTTAAATTTTCCTCCATTTAATTTCCAGTGTGGTAACTAGTGATAGCTGTAACAAACCTGCACAGATCTCCTTGAGATACTCAGTAGTGTGTAAGAGGGAAAAGAGGCCCTGAAATTAAAGTGTTTGAGAACTGCTGCTCTAAAGCCTCCTTCACTTTCTAGAGGGGAAGGCACACCAGGGGTTGCTCTGAGGGGCTTCATATGGAGGTAATTGTGGATACACAGGTCAGAGAGTCGCATATCTGGAGAATGGAGTCCCCCAAAAGTTTTTAAGTCTGGTTTCTATATAAGAAATCCACATGCCTTCACTGATAATGAAAAACAAGAGAAGTAAAAAACTTTCTCTGTTGTTGCTGAGAGCTGAATGTGTGGTTATAAAAGCCCAGCCTAGGCTGTAATGATAGATGTATGATATATGAAGAGAGTACTTATGATGAAGCAAATAGAACAAAATATTTACAAATTTTTGAATCAGGATAAATAATATAGGGAGGCCTTTGTACTAACATTGTGACATTTTGGCATGCTAGAAATTATTTCCAAATAAAGTTCAGTTCAGTTCAGTTCAGTTCAGTCGCTCAGTCATGTCCACCTCTTTGCGACCCCATGAACTGCAGCACGCCAGGCCTCTCTGTCCATCACCAACTCCTGGAGTCCACTCAAGCCCATGTCCATTGAGTCAGTGATGCCATCCAACCATCTCATTCTCTTTTGTACCCTTCTCCTCCTGCCCCCAATCCTACCCAGCATTAGGGTCTTTTCCAATGATTCAACTCTTCACATGAGGTGGCCAAAGTATTGGAGTTTCAGCTTCAACATCAGTCCTTCCAATGAACACCCAGGACTGATCTCCTTTAGGATGGATTGATTGGATCTCCTTGCAGTCCAAGGGACTCTCAAGAGTCTTCTCCAACACCACAGTTCAAAAGCATCAATTCTTCGGCACTCAGCTTTCTTCACCGTCCAACTCTCACATCCATACATGACCACTGGAAAAACCATAGCCTTGACTAGACGGACTTTTGTTGGCAAAGTAATGTCTCTGCTTTTAAATGTGCTTTCTAGGTTGGCCATAACCTTCCTTCCAAGGAGTAAGTGTCTTTTAATTTCATGGCTGCAATCACCATCAGCAGTGATTTTGGTGCCCAAATAAAAGATTTAACAAATAAGATGCATGCATGCTAAATCGCTTCAGTCACGTCCAACTCTGTGCAACCCTCTGGACTGTAGCCCACCAGGCTCCTCTGTCCATGGGATTCTTCAGGCAAGAATTCTGGAATGGGTTTCCATGCCTTTCTCTGGGGGATCTTCCCAACCAAGGGAAAAAACCCCCTCTCATATCTCCTGCATTGGCAGGTGGATTCTTTACCATTAGTGCCACCTTGGAAGCCCCCAAAATAGGATACTCAGGGTTATATGGAGCCATTATAAACAGCCTAGTCAAAGTTGGAACTATTCTTTAATAATTTATAGTGTTTATCTTAGTACAAACCATATAGAGAAGGTAGTTAAATGTACTGAGTGTCTTTTATGTGCCAGAAACTACGCAAAGTGCTTTATTTGCTTAACGTAAATAGAATTCATATTTAACCATATTCTTGAGAAGTAGGAATTATCATTATTTTATATTTTATTTTGTAAATGAAGAAACTTAAGTAACTTGTGGGAGCCTGTAAAGTTTATGTGTCCCAGCTCGTGTTCGAACCCAGAAGGAGCTGACTGACACTCATAGATAAGAAAATTAATTATCTAGTGAGTAAACAGCAAACTAGGATTCAAAGCCAGATGATTTACATCTTCTTCTAAAGCATGTCAGTCACTGTCACTTGCTAAGAGTAGGTTAGAAGTTAGTTCCAGTGATTTTGCAGATAAAAACAATTCTATTCTTTAGAAATATTTTTGAATCAAGAATTTGGTCATGTAAACATAATCACCAATATTTTAGTAGAATTTTGTGTCTTTGAGGAAAGTCTTTAAAATTCTCTACTTAGAGTTTTGAAAGCATTTGATTTCAACTGTTGTGGAAAAGTCAGCCTAAATAATCCAAAGATTAGTGGCCAAAAGCAGAGAACAAAGAATTCTCTCTAATGTGGAGAAGGACAGCTTTCCTTGAAATCGGTTCTCTTCCCTTTTTACCCACATATCTTTATAATTCCTTTGAAGCCCAGGGCCAAAAAAAATAAGTCATTCAACCCTGGTGCTGCCAAGGGTGGGTCCTGGCATGGGAACACAGTGGAGGGCAGGAGGGCAGGAAACCACATGCTTCCCTCTGTGTGGGGCTGCTTTTACCAGAGAATAGCTTTCAGGATGACCTGCTGTTGGTCCTGCCCTGGGGCTACATTTTAAGTCTTCTCACTTGATACTTTGCCCCAAACTCTACTCTTAGTGATGGAGAAAAAGATGAATGTAGATTAACAATTGTTCCCTCTGCTGTGAGAGAGAACAAGCTTCTTTCATCAGCCTCGGTCTTGGAGAATAAGGCATCTGCTGATCAAGTGCTTCTTTCAATAAGAGAAGATGGCCTTTTGTTTGTGGATCAACAGTAACTACGATGATCTGCCTGTGAAAATTCTGAACTTACACCTTTAGCATTTATGAATTAGCTAGAATTTGCTGTGTCCTTGTTATGTGCCTTGGCATGATGCTCATCAGTTACACAGGTAATAGTTCAAGGACGTACTAAAGTGCTTCAGTTGTGTCCTACTCTTCGTGACCCCTATGGACTGTAGCCCGCCAGGCTCCTCTGTTCATGGGATTATCTAGGCAAGAATACTGGAGTGGGTTGCCATTCCCTTCTCCAGGGGATCTTCCTGACCCAAGGATCAATCCTTGGGTCTCCTGAGGCTCCTGCATTGGAGGCAAATTCTTTACTGCTGAACCACCAGAGAAGCCCAGTAGTTCAAGTAACTGGGATTTAAATCCAATGCTACTGACTTTTGCTTAATGATTAATTTAGTATGCCTTTGTGAAAAGAGCCAGGAAGGATATAAAATTAAATCAGACATAGACAACTGTCTCAGGATGATTATAATACAATCAAGTAGCAGACTTAATGTATACACATATTAATAAATAGTTAAGATATGCAGTAAAATGTACTAGGTGTCATAGGAAAGCACTGGGATTTCATGAGCATGAGAGATACAATGGATATGAATGAGATAAGATCTTATAAAGGATGAGGAAATTGAGCTATTTCAAATCAGATGTAATTAAATAAATGAACAAAATTCTTTTTTAAAGAAACATAGGGAAAGTATGGCTCCTGGAAAATAGAAGATAGATTTGAGAAGAGCAAATATTTTACTTTGAATAAAATATTGATTGCACAAAAAGCAATGTTTGAAAACAGTTTATGGAATTTCTTGAATGCTTATGATACTTTAATAGTACATTTTAGACCTGGTGTCCCAGCAGTAAAGAATCTGCCTGCAATGCAAGAGACATGGATTTGATCCCTGGGTCAGGAATTTCCCCTGGAGAAAGAAATGGCAACCCACTTCAGTTCTTGCGTGTGTAATCCCATGGACAGAGAAGCCTGGCGGGCTACACTTCTTGGGGTCACATAGATTGGACATGACTTAGTGACTGAACCACCAACACAACACCACATTTTGGGCAGAACAAAGCTCCATAATGTTTTGAGTCGAGGAGGGACATGGTCAAGGCTGTGCTTAAGAATGGAAATGTTCAGTGTAGATGCCACCAACACACGTAGTTTCCTAAGTTTAAATTTAAATTAATCAAGATTAAATAAAATGAAAAATTCAGCTCCTCAGTTGCATTTTCCACATTTCAGATGCTCAATAATGCCCAACAGCTAGTAGCTTCTGTATACAGGACAGGAGCAATATAGGACATTTCTATCATCACAGAATGTTCTATTGAACAGAGCTGCTTTAAAAGATTAATGCAGTAGCTCTCTATAAATGGATTGGAAGGGACAGGAAACCATAAACAGGAAGCTGATATGAACAATCAGGGTTAGAAGTCCTGAGTAGCTGTCACAGGGGATAAAATTTCATTTATAAAATGCACAATATTACCTTGTACTCTTCTGAGTTTTCTACAGATATTCATGATAAGAACTATTTTTATTGCATACTCCAGGGACACCACTTGGAATTTAGATTTCTTATATTCCTCTGGAGAAATTTTCTTTGGCACGCACGAAAAAAGAGAGAAGGTGAAATGACTCACCGGAATATGACTATCTGGAAATCCTCACTTCCATGTGGAAACGGGGGGAATTCAAGCAGATGGGCTTCCTGCGAATCAGCTCGGGTGGGGGTTTGTGGGTAACAACCATCTGGCTCCCAGTTGGGCTTGAATTTCAAGGGAAGTCCAAAACCATCCAGCTGCTCCCTAAAGTTTGTTTATACTTGGAAAAACATCATCAAGAATTTACACTTTGTTTTTTTTTCTTTTTCTATTTTTAGTCCTCAAATTTTTCTGTAATCATTACTGTCTAGAATAGAAGACTTTCTCATTTTACATTTAGGGAAACTGAGGCCAAAATCAAGTGATTTGGCCAAGATCACACAGCTCGGTATTTGCAAAGCTAAGCAGTAACAAGTGTTCCAGGTTCTTTCACCTGCACCACGGCATTTTCAGAGTAACTCACAACAATAGGCTCTAATTTCTTTTTCATATACTTATGAATTAGGGCAGTGGTTATGATTCTGTAATTTAACTTATGAGCCGAACACTGTCACATTTAATTATACGTTTAATAAGTATTTTGTTGAGCATTTGTTTGACTCTGGAACATCAGGACCTAAATCTTGCCAACTGCCAAATGAGTCCAGAGGAAAAAATGGTTTAAAGACCTGTGTTCTAGGCAGACATGACTACTTTTCCTCTGTCACTTTCTTAGAGTCTCTACAGTATGTGGCGGCCCTTATTTGCTTTCCTGCCCGTCATCCTCCACTAGAGGATGTTCAGAACACAGTCCACATCATACTTGTCCCTGTTCTCCCATGCTCATCCCAGTTCTCAGCGCATAGTAGACGAGTTGATGAATAATGCATGAATGATATATGGGTAAAGAGGTAATTTGGAAACTCTGCTTATGTCTCCCCTTATTAATCTCACTTCTGACCTTTAGAAGTACACAAACTTGCCAGGGGCACAGAGGAAAATCAGGCTAGTCTGTCTCCTAGCACTCATCAGGAGGCAATTCAAAACTGCAGAGTGCAGCAGGGAGAGTGTCTAACAGAACCCATATTTTCACTCAGCGAAACAGTTTAACAAAACGTCTTTTGGCATTCCTGGATCCCTTTAATACAGAACTCATTTTTTGGGGGGAGGGGATCCTTTTAATTGACTCTCTTTTTCTTGGGAATAAAAGCCAGCCTGCCAACAGCTGGCAATGATGAGTCTGCCAGCCTCTGTGGGATCCTGGGGACTCCTGGGATCTGCCTCCCAGGGGAGGGAGGCTGCAGGGGAGGGAGGCTGCAGGGGAGGGAGGCTGGCTGTGTCCCCCCACAGCTGTATGGCTCTTATCCTCTTGTATTGGCCAGGATTGAAAGAGATGAGTCAGGAAGCAAGGCTTAGTCCTACCATTCCTCTTTGTGTCCCAAAACAGTAGGTAGTGACTTCAAGTTGAATCAAATGGTTTGAAATTTAAAATATTTTCTAGGAACACCAAAATCTGACTCAAAGGAGATAAATATCATGGCTGGATCTATACCAAGTATCAGGTGACAATGCCTAATTTCATGGCAACACTTCGCTTTGTGCACCAACAGGGAAAAGAGTTCATTCACATTGCGGATTCTCTCGTGAACCAAAGAACAGTGATCCAGATACTCAGAGACAATGTAATCCTTTGTTTTAGGCACTGTCATCACATCACCTCCCACCCGCTCCCTCCCTGCCTCCAACATAATAAGACTTCTGGTGACAACTCAGTAATTAGATGCACAAACTGTCAAACACTAGAACTCCCCAAGCTCTTTTTGAACTTTGTGTCTTGTTATTATTGTTGTTCATGTTACAATAAGGAATTTGGGATGCAGTCTTTATGTTTTTTACAAGAAAGCCCTTTTGTGGCAATCAATGTTATATAAAGCTTGTCCTAAAAATGATCTTTCTCATCATATTCCCATCAGATGACATTAAAAAGTTCATATCACAGAGAACGTACTCTTTATGAATGAGAGCATTTCTCAAATACCTCATTAAAAACATATCTACCCATCCCAAAGCAATCAAATTTTGCACCACTGCCTTAAAACTACCATTTTGTTCCAGTGAGAGTATATTCTTTATTTGTATTCCTGCATTCTAGGCAGTTCTGAATCCCGCATGACCAACATCCTTGTTAATACACTTCAGTGCAGACTGTGACATGCGCCATCACCAAAGGCAGGAAGGAAGCTTTTGTTAGAAGTGGTGTGAATTTACTAGTTTAAGCTCCATGCCTGTAACACAATTCATTGTCTACTGCATAAATATGTGAAAGTCCATAATTTTTTAAATCTTTATGTTTTCTGCAAAGAGCAGTGCTACACAATGGTGAAAGTGTATTCTGAGAGGAAAGGAATTCCGAAACATATGTGAATATGGGGACAGTCATATACCTAATAATTTGTTTTATTTCAAATATGAGTCCAAAGTCATACTTTGTTTTGGCCACCTTGAGATGAATTTTATGCACAAAAACTCTGATTGACTTTCAGTGAATTTTGTGGACAGTCAGTTTTGCTATTATATACGGATATAGACATAGATCCCTGAGAATCACTCTGCTGGGCAAAAATCTCACAATATAAAAAAAAAAAAAAGCAGAGCTTCTGGGGACAATGGATTAGGAGCATAATGCTTACAAACTTCATCAGTGACACATATACAAAAAAATAGGAGTCTGGTAAAAGTGGTAACAGTTTTATGTATGTTCAATAGTTCAGAAATTCACAAGGAGCATAAAAACTATTACGACGCTTCACTTTGAAAGTGATCTAAAGCTGCTTGTGAGCATTGGAGGGCGCCAACTTGTAAACCTTGTGAAGTGGTATAAGAAAAGTGAAAGTGAAAGTGAAAGTCGCTCAATGGTATCCAACTCCAGGCCAGAATACTGGAGTGGGTAGCCTTTCCCTTCTCCAGGGGATTTTCCCAACCCAGGGATGGAATCCAGGTCTCCTGCATTTCAGGTGGATTCTTTACCAGCTGAGCCACAGTTCAGTTCAGCTCAGTCACTCAGTCGTGTCTGACTCTTTGAGACCCCATGAACCGCAGCACACCAGGCCTCCCTGTCCATCACCATCTCCCTGAGTCCACCCAAACCCATGTCCATCGAGTCGGTGATGCCATCCAGCCATTTCATCCTCTGTCGTCCCCTTCTCCTCCTGCCTTCAATCTTTCCCAGCATTAGGGTCTTTTCAAACGAGTCAGCTCTTCGCATGAGGTGGCCAAAGCATTGGAGTTTCAGCTTCTACATCAGTCCTTCCAATGAACACCCAGGACTGATATCCTTTAGGATGGACTGGTTGAATCTCCTTGCAGTCCAAGGGACTCTCAAGAGTCTTCTCCAACACCACAGCTCAAAAGCATCAATTCTTCGGTGCTCAGCTTTCTTCCCCGTCCAACTCTCACATCCATACATGACCACTGGAAAAACCATAGCCTTGACTAGACAGACCTTTGTTGGCAAAGTAATGTCTCTGCTTTTTAATATGCTGTCTAGGTTGGTCATAACTTTCCTTCCAAGGAGTAAGTGTCTTTTAATTTCATGGCTGCAGTCACCATCTGCAGTGGTTTTGGAGCCCCAAAAAGTAAAGTCAGCCACTGTTTCCACTGTTTCCCCATCTATCTGCCATGAAGTGATGGGATCGGATGCCATGATCTTAGTTTTCTGAACGTTGAGCTTTAAGCCAACTTTTTCACTCTCCTCTTTCACCTTCATCAAGAGGCTCTTTAGTTCTTCTTCACTTTCTGCCATAAGAGTCGTGTCATCTGCATATCTGAGGTTATTGATATTTCTCCCGGCAATCTTGATTCCAGCTTGTGCTTCCTCCAGCCCAGTGTTTCTCATGATGTACTCTGCATATAAGTTAAATAAGCAGGGTGACAATATAAAGCCTTGACATACTCCTTTTGCTATTTGGAACCAGTCTGTAGTTCCATGTCCAGTTGCAACTGTTGCTTCCTGACCTGCATACAGGTTTCTCAAGAGGCAAGTCAGGTGGTCTGGTATTCCCACCTCTTGAAGAATTTTCCACAGTTTATTGTGATCCACACAGTCAAAGGCTTTGGCATAGTTAATAAAGCAGAAATAGATGTTTTACTGGTACTCTCTTGCTTTTTCAGTGATCCATTGGATGTTCCCAATTTGATCTCTGGTTCCTCTGCCTTTTCTAAAACCGGCTTGAACATCGGGAAGTTCATGGTTCACGTATTGCTGAAGCCTGGCTTGGAGAATTTTAAGCATTACTTTATTAGCGTGTGAGATGAGTGCAACTGTGTAGTAGTTTGAACATTCTTTGGCATTGCCTTTCTTTGGGATTGGAATGAAAACTGACCTTTTCCAGCTGCCCCTTACCTCGGACACGCGGTAGCTCCTCCCAGCTGCTGCCCCTGATGAGCCTCAAGGGAAGCCCAAGAACACTGGAGTGGGTAGCCTATGCCTTCTCCAGGGGATCTTCCCAACCCAGAAATCAAACCAGGGTCTCCTCCATTGCAGGTGGATTCTTGACCAACTGAGCTATTAGGGAATGTTTCCTGAAATTGGAAAACTGTAGCACTAGATATGGATGGGCAGGTCTCAGAGTTCAGAGAGAACAGAGAAGACTGCTAGGTAGTTGATGTGTGTTTTCTTATTTTATTGCATTGAATAAAACCCCCACTACAATGCTAAATGGGCTTCCCAGGAGGTTCTAGTGGTAAAGACTTTACGTGCCAATGCAGGAGACGCAAGAGACAGGGGTTAGATTCGCTGGAGCTAGAAATGGCAACTCACTCCAGGATTCTTGCCTGGAAAATTCAGTGGACAGAGGAGCCTACTGGGCAGCAGTCTATGGGGTCACAAAGAGTTGGACATGACTGAGCATGGGTGGTCACACACCCACACACAGATAGTGCTAAATAAAAATAGGTTTACTTTTTCACTGGGATCTTAAGAGGAACTTTTTCAAGATCTTACCATTGAGTATAACATTTGCTGTAGGTGTTTTCTTTATCAGATTAAGGAAGTTCCCTTCTACAACTCATTAACTAAAAGTTTTACCCAAAACAGATATTGAGTCAAAAGCCAGCTATACATCTATTGAGAAAGCCATATATTTTTCCCGTTTTCTCTTTTGATAATGTGAATTACATTCATTTTGAAATGTGAAGTCAGCCTTTCACAGGTGTAGTAAACTCCACTCTGTTGTATTGTACTTTCCCTTTTGAACATCACTTGATTTAATTTAAATGTTTTGTTAATGAATTTTACATCTGTTTATGTAAAGGAGATTGTTCTCTAATTTTCCTTTTTCATAATGTCTTTGTCAGGTTTTGGATTATGCTGATAACACTTAAAAAACAGTTTCCTCCAGTTTTATAATCTGAGAGAGACTGCATAAACTGGGTGACTGGGTGTTAATTTCTTCTTTAAATATTGGAAACATTTCAAGTACTTTCTTTGCGGGAAGGTTTTGGCAACGGATTTCAAATTTCTAGTAATGGTAATTTATGTTTTCCTTTATTTTTGTAAAGGAAATCCCTGGTAGCTCAGCTGGTAAACAATCCGCCTACAATGCAGGAGACACAGGTTCGATTCCTGGGTCAGGCAGATTGGCTGGAGAAGGGCTAGGCTACCCACTCCAGTATTCTGGCCTAGAGAATATCATGGACTGTAGAGCCCATGGGGGTCACAAAGAGTTGAACATGACTGAGTGACTTTCACTTATTTTTGTTAAAACTTCGCCTAGAGCTTTGGTAATTTTATTAATAGTTGTTTAAAAAATAATGGCTTAGTTGATTTTCTCATTCTATTCCATGTTTCTGCTCTTTATTTTTCTTCTCTTTTGCAGAAGACTGATATGTTGTTATTTTTCCAGCTTCTTGAGATTAAATTTTATATTAATTTTTAATCTTTTAAATATGTATGTTTACAAGTATACATATCCTTATAAATACTGATTTTACTATGCTTTAATTGCAAACTATATGCTTAAATATGTTGAATCTTCATTATGATTCAGTTCAAACTAATTCTCATTGACTTCTTAATTATTAATATATGAGATATTTTATTTAATTTCCAGACAGTGAGGCTTTTCTTGTTATTGTATTATTGACTTCAATATTAATTGTATTGTGATATAAGCTATTCCAATCTTTTTAAATTTCTGTCCTTTATGGCCAGATTCTTTATGGCCGATTAGGTGGTTGATTTGGTAAGTATTTCATGTGAACTTAAATTCTGTCACTGATGATTGCAAAAGTTTGTGGTTTCTCAAGATTCCAATTTGTAACTCCAGACACACACAATACAAATGGCCTTCCTACTTCTCTGCAGTAGAGACTCTGCACAGGGGCCCACCCTGACCCTCAGCTCAAAACAGAACTGGCAATTCCTCCACAAGAAAAAAATATCCAGTGATCCAAAGCTCCAATACTTTGGCCACCTGAAGCGAAGAGCGGACTCACTGGAAAAGACTCTGATGCTGGGAAAGATTGAATGCAAGAGGAGAAAGTGGAGGTGACAGAAGATGAGATGGTTGGATGGCTTCACTGACTCAGTGGACATGAGTTTTGGCAAACTCCAGGAGATAGTGAAGGACAGGGAAGCTTGGCATGCTGCAGTTCGTGGGGTCGCAAAGAATTGGACATGACAGCGACTGAACAGCAACAACGAAAGCTCATTTGTATATAGTGTCCCTCTCTATAATTTTATTTCACTAGTCCTTGTTGATTCCCCATGTTTCTGAAAGCTTTCAACACTACAGTTTTTGCAACTTATCCATCTTCTTCACATTGCTACAGTGGGAGTATTTGCTTACTATAACCTACTATATTAGGTTAGAACAGAAAATCACCTAGAACAGAAAATCAAGACTCAAAATACTTATTAAAAAAGTAAACACTTTTTTTAAAGAGTCAATCTGAGAAATGTTTGTAATTCAAAGAATAGGGCTGCTGGAGCATTAATTTAGTTTGACAAACATTTATTGATTTTCTGCTGGTCACAAACACCATATTATGTGCTATGGAATTAACAATGAGTTAGATAGCCCTGGTACCAAATGGAGTTATAGTTTACAGAGAAGTCAGATACAGAAACTGATCCATTGCACTGCAATGTAGCACATGTTATAATAGGGAGACAAGACTATCTCCTAAAACTTAGAGGGAGCAAAGACTCCTTGCCCACAGTACTCAACTGAGAGTTCACAAATAAAGTTACACTTAATACTGAAGCCTGAGCAGAATTTGTCAGGCACAAAAGGAGGAATGATATTCTGGGCAAAAGGGACAGCATTTGCAGACACTTAGTCTCATGAAAGGATATAGAATATTTATTGAAGAATGAGGCATAAATATACCAGAGCAGAGTCACATGAGTGGGTCTATGGTGTTGAGAGGCATGTGTGAAAATAAGGTCAGTGAAGTCATTTCAGGCCACATGAGGAGGTGTATTGAGTGCCAAACCAGAGGCTTTAATGTATTTCCTGAAGGCCTTCCAGAGCTAATAGAAACATTCAAATAAAAGGAAACAAATAATTAGATAAGTTGTTCAAGAAATAGATTCTGACAGAGTGAAGAGAGCAGAATCAAAAGCAAAAGAAGCAGGTTTACAGAGAAAACAATACGAAAGTTTTCTAGAATGCTATTTATAGACTAGTTATGGATACACTAAATCATGAAAATGACTAATAAAGTCACTCTAAAATTTATTAATAGAGGCTACAATAGTCAAAACACAAAACTTACCTTGTTCTCTTTTCATTAATGGGTGATTTAATGCCACTAAATGAATAGGTTTCCCTCCAAAGGGAGTTTGTTTTTACAGTGTGACTCTGATTTTCTCGGAGGTTCTGAGAGAAATCTGAAACGCATCCTTCTAGACCTTTGTTTTATATGCAATGTTTTTTAGTACCCTTCTACCTTATTTAGACAAAATCCTTTCACTTACCCTTTAGATACAAGAGACAGTGAGAGAGCGAGAGAGAAAGACAGGGAAGGAGATTAGTATGGAGACAGAAACAAGTGAGAGGGTCATGATAGAGCACAGTGAAGCCTCCTTTCCGGTAACTAGCTCTGTCACTTATCCTATCTTTCATCCTGTACATCAGAAATGTCTTGCCAGCAAGAAGACCTGAGTAGACATTTCTCCAAAGAGGACATACAGATGGCCAACAGGAACATGAAAAAATGCTCAACATTGCTAATCGTTAGAGAAATGCAAATCAAAACTACAATGAGGTATCACCTTACACCTGTCAGAATGGTCACCATCAAAAAGTCTACAAATAATAAATGTCAGAGAGGGTGCAAACAAAAGGGAATCTTCCTAATCTATTGGTGGGGATGTAGATTGATGCAGCCACAATGGAGAACAGTATGGAGGTTCCCTTAAAAACTAAAAATAGAATTACCTTATGATCTAGGAATTCCACTCCTAGGCATATATCCAGAGATGATGAAAACTCTAATTCAAAAGGATACATGCTCTCCAACATTTATAGCAAGCTTATTTACAATATTCAACTCAAATGCCCATCAATATATGTATATATTTGCTGTTTTTGTTGTTCAGTCGCTGAATTGTGTCTGATTCTTTTGCGATTCCATGGACTGTAGCCCCATCTGACTCCTCTGCCCATGGGATTTCCCAGGCAAGAATACTGGTGCATGCTAAGTCTCTTCAATCATGTCCAACTCTTTGTGACCCTATGGACTGTAGCCCACCAGGCTCCTCTGTACATGGGTTTCTTCAGGCAAGAATACTGAAGTGGGTTGCCATTTCCTTCTCCAGGGGATCTTCCCAACCCAGAGACCAAAACCACAGGTCTTCTGCATTGACAGGCAGATCACTTACCACTGAGTCACCTGGAAGCTGATGGAATATTACTGAGCCGTAACAAAGAATGAAATGCTATCATTTGCAGCAGCACTGATGGTCCTAGAGAATATCATACTAAGTGAAGGAAGTAAGAAAGAGAAAAATAAACATTATATCACTTGTATGTGGAATCCAAAAAATAATACAAGTGAACCTCTATATGAAACAGAAACAGACTCATAGATGCAGAAAACAAATTTAGGCTTACCAGAAGGGAAAGAGATTGGGGACAGAGATAAATTAGGAGTATGAGATTTACAGATATAAACTACTATACGTAATATCAATAAGCAATAAGGATTTGCTGTATAACACAGGGAACAATATTCAATATCTTGTAATAACTTATAATGGAAAATAATCTTATATATATATATAATTCAAGAACTTTGCTGTATACCTAAAACTGACACAATACTGTAAATCACCTGTATTTCAATTTTAAAAATATCTTGCCAGCAAAGCTCCTGTAAGAAAGCTCCATGTTTGACAGAATTGGAATAACATCTACCCCCCAACTTTGAAGTTCTATTCAATGCAAAATCTTAGTACACAAAAGGAATAAGTAGAGATCTTTGCCTGAACCTTAGATTCCTTGTTATTTCATTTCCAGTTTTTTCATGTAGAACAATGTTTAAGCTAAGTAATTGCCTACAAAGAGGTACCTTTTTGTGACTGAAAGAGTTTGGATGAATTGAGGATATATATGAATGGAGACTCTTCAGAGGTCCCAGTTACATCTGACAAATTCTCCTTTTCTTTGCTACAAACCTGTTATCACATCCCACACTGTGCTTTGACTGCCTCTTCCTATGAAGTCAACACTTGGATAGTACCTAGCTTAGAATCATTAGAAAATAATAATTCAAGTTATTATGGTAACATAATTTGCAACCCCCTTGAACATTCCCTATCCATCCTGGATGCTGTCCCCATTTTACTGAAGAGAAAATTAAAGTCTTAAAATGTCAGCTCACTCACCCAATGCCACACAAGACACAAACAGGGTTGGAAGAAAGAACTTCTGGTTTTAAATCTGTTCTTGTCACATACCGCTTCCCCTGTCATCTTTCTTAGCCATATCCCTAGTATTCAACCAACCTGAAGACCAAACGCCAAAATGTTTCCTAATTTGTATAGATTGAATGCTTCCTGTATGATTTCAGTCCTCTCACAAAGAGAAGGAATCGTAAGCTGACTTTGTAGAAATTTATATTCGGCAGGTGTTGAATGTTGTAAATAGCATTACTATTTCACATCTTCTAATCTCTGAATCAAACTCATATAAATGCATGTCATTTCTTTTGTACTTGAGCCCTGAGGTGATTTTTATTATGAAAAGTGCAATTTTGAAAATCTAATAAACTGCCATCTATCTGAAGGGCAGCATTTTGCTGACACAGGTAATATCTGGAATTGTGACACCAGGTTATGAAGGCCATATGACAGCAAGCACTTGCTAATACAATAAAAACATTTCCAAGTTCTTCTTTCCAAAAGTTTAAGTATTTGTTTGTCTGTTTTATGACCCTGAAGTTTACTTGTTTGCCCTCATTTCAGAATGAACCATATTCTCCTGGCCTATCCTGATGTAGGTTTGGCTATATATTCTAAGCCAATTTCTAATTATCATTCCCCTCTCAGACAGAAACATATGTAATCCATAAATTAAATTGTTAAATGTTCTCAATGTTAAATGTTCCCATTTGCTGTGATCATCTTGTTCGCTAATACATAAGAAAAATGGACTTAAATCCTGACCACATATATGATGGAAAACCAGCAGTATACACAATATAACCAAAGAGTCATGATTATCTATATTTGTGGCTTTTGTTTAGTCGCTAAGTCATGTCCGATCCTTTTGCAACCCTGTGGGCTGTAGCCTGCCAGGCTCCTCTGTCTGTGGAATTTTCCAGGCAAGAATACTGGAGTAGGTTGCCATTTCCTCCTCCAGGGTATCCTCTGGACCCAAGGATTGAATGTGCATCTCCTGCACTGGCAGGCAATTCTTTACCACTGAGACATCAGGGAAGCCCACTTATCTATATTATCAATTATCAGTTCTCAGTCTCTATGACTAATCCACATGTAACAAGCTTTTCTGAGATTCTGGGATACTGTAGAGGTTTATACTCCAAAAACATTATAGCAAAGAATTTTTTTTATATTATTTCAGGCATACAGTATATTGATTTGATATTTGTATATATTACAAGATGACCTCCACAGTAAGTCTAGTTAATATCCATCACTATTTTTGCTGTTTTCAGTCCCTAAGTCATATCCAATTCTTTGTGACCCCATGGACTGCAACAAGCCAGACTTCGGTAACCTTCACTATCTCCCGGAGTTTGCTCAAACTCATGTCCATTGAGTCAATGATGCCATCCAACCATCTCATCCTCTGTCACCCCCTTCTCCTGTTGCCTTCAATCTTTCCCAGCATCAGGGTCTTTTCCAATGAGTCAGCTCTTCCTATCAGGTGGCCAAAGTATTGGAGCTTCAGCTTCAGCATCCGTTCTTCCAAAGAATATTCAGAGTTAATTTCCTTTAGGATTGACTGGTTTGATCTCCTTGCTATCCAAGGGACTCTCAAGACATAACCACAACTTTTTAAGACTAGTTTATTTGGAGTCCCCGCTGGTGAAGCAGAATCAATAAAAATCAACTTGAATATAAAATGAAACAAAGGTGAGCATACCTGAGGAATAGAAACAACCAGCCAGCGTGCAGAAAACTTTATGACCATTTCATCATGAGAATTTTTAAGAACTAAAGAGTGGTTAGAACATTGCTGCTGCTGCTCAGTCGCTTCAGTCGTGTCCGACTCTGTGCAACCCCATAGATGGCAGCCCACCAGGCTCCCCCGTCCCTGGGATTCTCCAGGCAAGAACACTGGAGTGGGTTGCCATTTCCTTCTCCAATGCATGAAAGTGAAAAGTGAAAGTGAAGTCGCTCAGTCATGTCCGACTCCTGGTGACCCCATGGACGGAAAATCCTCCTTCCATGGGATTATCCAGGCAAGAGTACTGGAGTGGGGTGCCATTGCCTTCTCCGGTTAGAACATTGATCTCCATCTAAAGAAATTAATAGTTGGCATCTTTCATTGAAACACAAATATACACATACTGAAACAGCTAGATTTTCCCTTATCATGACATAATCCTAAAATAAATTAAAAAAAAACTGAAGCTGCAATAATTTCATCTGGATATTTAAGAAGTTTCTTAATAATGTTTATTCAGTCACACTCACCTACTGAGTCCCATTATATGACTAATCATAGTTACCTACAAGCTGTAATTTCTAGCCTCAAAACAGAAGGAAATAAATAAACCTACTTTTGGCAAGTAAGAGAATTTAGTCTGTTTAGAGCCACAGAAAACTGAATTAATTCACAGACTTTTGTTACTTGGGTAGATGATTATCTCACAGATATGAAATCTGTCCTATAGACATATGGGATACCCATTCTTAATTTTAATTATATATTAGGGTTTCCAGATTTAAATTTGAACTTCATGAGCAACACATATTTTGGTATTACAAGTTAGTATTAGTGAATTCCATACTGTGGAATTCAAGACTATGTATTCTTTGTAAGTATCCTGGGTGATTCTTTGGAACTTCAGCATCTGAGAACAAACATACTTTATATTAGATCTTGTGCTGAGCTCTGAGTATGCAGAAATTATCTAAGTCTCTTCCCTGGAGCTTCTCGTTGACAAGCACTGGGTGTAGGGAAATACAAAAATAATTGCCTGATATTCTTTCCTCCTTTTATTGCCCTGTAAAATAGCACTAATTTTCAATTTCATCAGTTTTACGATCTGACTTTCTCAGGATGGTATTGTTAGCCTATGACCTTGCTCAAATTTTACAATACAATTGATGCTTTTTAAATACTCAGAGTTTCAGAGTGCCAAGCAGTTAGCAATGAAGCTTCTATTTCTTTGTTGTTTTCAAAACATCCTAGTTGTTCTGTCCTACTTTCTCTAAGTTGGTTATTATTAAAGATGAAAATGTCCCCAAGAAAGGAACATGCTCAAAATGTTCTTAACAAGAGATTTTGAAATATCTGACCTGTCAGAAACAAGGATCTCAAAGGGTGACAGTTAAGTTCACCCAATTCCCACACCACTGCTGTGCCTCAGAATTCAGTACTACAGCTTTTAGACTATAAGCAATCAACATTATATGTAAGACATAAGAAACTTCTTTCTGCTGATTTGGAAGTCATTCTATGCTTTAAAAATATTCATGTCCTTGTTAGGAATGTAAGCATAAAAGACAGGATTTGTAACTACTATTAATTCCCCAGATTTTCAACCCCCTTTACCCTAGTGTACTTTTCCATAGCACCTATTAGCTTGTAATATACCATAAAATTTACTTGTCAATTATCTTTCTTGAATATTATCTATCTACTGTCATTAGATTATAACTTCCACAAAAATGTAGAGGGTTTTTTTTTGTTTAGAGTTTTGTGCACTGATTACCTTTCAGTGGTGGAGAGCTAAGTATTATATAGCAGGGGCTCATTCAATTTGTTAAATGAATGAACCTAAATAAGAGTAACTAATACTCCATCACTCTTAGTCCTACTTTATCTCCAAAGGATGAAACCATTTAAGCACCGCTGTGCTGGTTTTTGTCCAGTATGGTAAAAAGCACTTTTGGGAAAAGAGTAGTGTTTGCCTCTTGTATGGAAAAGAGGGCAGACAGAATGGAAACCACAATTACAGAAAACTAACTAAATTGAATTACAACTGGTCTAACTCAATTAAACTATGAATCATGCCATGTAGGGCCACCCAAGACGGATGGGTCATGGTGGAGAGTTCTGACAAAACGTGGTCCACTGGAGAAGACAATGAGAAACCACTTCAGTATTCTTGCCTGGAGAACCTCATGAACAGTATGAAAAGACAAAAAGATAGGACACTGAAAGATGAACTCCCCAGGTCAGTAGGTACCCAATATGCTACTGGAGAAGAGTGGAGAAGTAACTCCAAAAAGAATGAAGAGACAGAGCCAAAGCAAAAACAACACCCAGTTGTGGATGTGATGGATGTGACTGGTGATGAAAGTAAAGTCCAATGTTGTAAATAACAATATTGCATAGGAATCTGGAATATTAGGTCCATGAATCAAGGGAAATTGGGCGTGGTCAAACAGGAGATGGCAAGAGTGAAAGTGAACATTTTAGGTATCACTGAACTAAAATGGACCAGAATTGGCAAATTTAATTCAGATGACCATTAAATCTACTATAGAGGGCAAGAATTCCTAAGAAGAAATAGAGTAGCCCCCATAGTCAACAAAAGAGTCTGAAATTCAGTAATTGGATGCAATCTCAAAAATGACAGAACGATCTCTGTTTGCTTCCAAGGAAAATCATTCAATATCATAGTAACCCAAGTCTACGCCCCAACAACTAATGCCAAAGGAGCTGAAATTGAACAGTTCTATGAAGACCTACAAGACCTTCTAGAACTAAAACCAAAATAAAGATTTTTTATTTCATCATAAGGTACTGGAATGCAAAAGTAGGAAGCCAAGAGATACATAGATAAATTTGGCCTTGGAGAACAAAACGAAGCAGGGCAAAAGATAACAGAGTTTTGCCAAGAGGATGCATGGGTTATAACAAACACCCTCTTCCAACAACACAAAAGACAGCTCCACACATGGACATCTCTATAAGGTCAACACTGAAGTCAGATTGAATATATTCTTTGCAGCCGAAGATGGAGAAGCTCTAAACAGTCAGCCAAAAAAAAAAAAAAAAAAAAAAAACGGACTGTGAGCTGACTGTGGCTGAGATCATGAACTCCTTATTGCCAAATTCAGACTTAAATTGAAGAAAGTATGGAAAACCACTAGACCGTTCAAGTATGACCTAAATCAAATCCCTTATGATTATACAGTGGAAGTGACAAATAGATTCAAGGGATTAGATCTGATAGGCAGAGTAGCTGAAGAACTATGGATGGAGGTTCGTTACATTGTACAGATGGTGAAGGTCACTCAGTCATGTCTAACTCTTTGCAATGCTATGAACTGTCCATGGAATTCTCCAGGCGAGAATACTGAACTGGGTAGCCTTTCATTTTTCCAGGGGATATTCCGAAAGCAGGGATCGAATTCAGATCTCCCACATTGCAGGCAGATTCTTTACAAGTTGAGCCAAAAGGGAAGCCCTATATAGGTGATACTTGGGTCCTAGGTCACTTCAGACATGTCTGACACTTTGCGACCCCATGTACTGTAGCCCACCAGGCTCCTCTGTTCATGGGATTTCCCAAACAAGAATACTGGAGTGGGTTGCCAATTCCTTCTCCAGGGGATCTTCCCAACCCAGGGATTGAACCTGTGTCTCATGTCTCCTGCATTAGAAGGTGGGTTCTTTACCACTAGTACCACAAGGCAGTGATCAAAAGCATCCCCAAGAATAAGAAATGCAAAAAGGCAAAATGATTGTCTGAGGAAGCCTTACAAATAGCTGAGAAAATAAGAGAAATGAAAGGCAAAAGAGAAAAGGAAAGATATATCCATCTGAATGCAGAGTTCCAAAGAATAGCAAGGAGACATAAGAAAGCCTTCCTCAGTGATCAATGCAAATAAATAGAGGAAAAAAATAGAAAAGACTAGAAAGACTAGAGATTTGGGAAAGACTAGAGATCTCTTCAAGAAAATTAGAGATACCAAGGGAACATTTCATGCAAAGATGGGCACAATAAAGGACAGAAATGTTATAGACCTAACAGAAGCAGAATATTAAGAAGAGGTGGCAAGAATATACAGAATACCTGTACAAAAAAGACCTTAACCATCCAGATAACTACAATGCTATTATCACTCACCTAGAGCCAGACATCCTGGAGTGTGAAGTCAAATGGACCTTATGAAGCATCATTATGAACAAAGCTAGTGGAGGTGATGGAATTCCAGTTGAGCTATTTCAAATCCTAAAAGATGATGCTGTGAAAGTGCTGCATTCAATATTCCAGCAAATTTGGAAAACTTAGCAGTGGCCACAGGACTGGAAAAGGTGAGTTTTCATTCCAATCCCAAAGAAAGGCAATGCCAAAGAATGTTCAAACTATCACACAATTGCACTGATTTCACACAGCAAAGCAATGTTCAAAATTCTCCAAACCAGGCTTCAACAGTACATGAACCATGAACTTCCAGATGTTCAAGCTGAATTTAGAAAAGGCAGAGGAACCAGCGATCAAATTGTCAATATCCTTTGGATCATAGATAAAGAAAGAATTTCAGAAGAACATCTACTTCTGCTTCATTGAATACACTAAAGCCTTTGACTGTGTGGATCACAACAAACTGTGGAAAATTCTTCAAGAGATGGGAACACCAGACCACCTTGCCTGCCTCCTGAGAAATCTGTATGCAGGTCAAAAAGCGACAGTTAGAACTGGAAATGGAGCATCTGGTTCCAAATTGGGAAAGGAGTATGTCAAGGCTGTATACTGTCACCCTGCTTATTTAACATATGCAGAGTACATCATGCAAAATGCCGGGCTGGATGACACACAAGCTGGAACCAAGATTACCGGGAGAAATATCAATAACCTCAGGTATGCAGATGACACCACCCTTATGGCAGAAATTGATGAAGAACTAAAGAGCCTCTTGATGAAAGTGAAAGAGGAGAGTGAAAAAGTTGGCTTAAAACTCAACATTCAAAAAGCTAAGATCATGACATCCAGTCCCATCACTTCAGCAAATAGATGGAAAACAATGGAAACAGTGAGACTTTCTTTTCTTGGGTAAGAAAATAATTGCAGATGGTGACTACAACATTAAAAGACGCTTGCTCCTTGGAAGAAAAGGCTATGCTAGACAGCATATTGCAAAGTTCTGTCTAGTCAAAGCTATGGTTTTCCCAGTAGTCATGTATGGATGTGAGAGTTAGACTATAAAGCTGAGTGCCGAAGAATTGATGCTTTTCAACTGTGGTTTAGAGAAGTCACTTGAGAGTCCCTAGGACTGCAAGATCAAACCAGTCAATCCTAACCGAAAGCAGTCCCAAGTATTCACTGGAAGGACTGCTGAAACTCCACCTACTTTGGCCTGACCTGCAGGAGGAAAAGGGGATGACATCACCAACTCGATGGACATGAGTTTGAGCAAGCTCTGGGAGTTAGTGATGGACAAGGAAGCCTGGTGTGCAGCAGTCCATGGGGTCACAAGGAGTTGGACATGACTGAGGGACTGAAATGAAGTGAATTTTGTATGGAAAGTAACTGCTATAAGAAGTTTGTCTGGTGTTTCCAACTTAACCTTTCAAAAGTAAGTTTCGAATCTGCACAAATCTGTTCTCCCATCAGACTTCCCTCTCAAAAGCAATCCAGTCCTTCTGGTTGCTAGTTTAAAACCTTGATATTATGCTTGATTCCTTTCCATCAAAAAGCCAAATATTGACTTTAATTCCAAATATGTACAGACACTAACCACCTCTCATTACCTTTACTGCCACCACCCTAGTCCTACTCACCATCATTTCCTGCCTAACTGGTCTGTCTCCCTACTTCCACCTTGATGTCTACAGTCCATCCTCAACATTACAGCAAAGTGATCCCATTTAGGATGCAGTTCAGATCATGATATTTCTTGGCTCAAATCCTCCAATTCTTCCCCTCACATTCAAAGTAAAAGTCAAAATTCTTACAATGACCTCCAAGACCTTACATGATTGAGTTTGTCATGATCTGTCTGACTTCATGTGCTACTCTCACACCAGCTGACTCACTCTAGCTACAGCTGCCTCCTTGCTATTCTGGGAAGACACTTTCCTGCCTCAGGACCTTTACGCTTCTTGTCCCCTCAGCCTGGCATGCTCTCCTCTCAGATTCTCATGTGGCTCACCCTCATTCTCTTGTGGTCTTTGTTCAAATGTCTCCATCTCCGTGATTCCCTTCCCTGGCTCAACTATTTGAAATTATAAACCCCAATGCCTGGTACCACCTCTCTCATTTCCCTGCTTATTTTTCCATAAAATGTATTCATTCTTAACATATTATTTAATTTACTTATTTTTTTATTTCATAAATTTGTTTTCTGTCCATAAAAGTAAAGCCTCCATGTGAGCTAGCGTTTCACTTTCTTTTACGTATATATATATATATATATATATACACAAAATTTTTACTTTACATTGGAGTATAGTTGATTAACAATGTTGTGTTAGTTTCATATATACTTATTTTCTGATATATCTTCAGTACACAGAATAGTGTCTGACACATAGTAAGTGCTTAATAAATGTTAAAAGAACATTAAAAATTAAGAAAAAGTTTTTATTAAATAGACAATGATATATTCACCTACACAATTCAGTCTTGCTTACAATTTGAATAGGTAAAATGCATACCTTCTTATAGTTTTATTTACACATTTATTCAGTAAATAGTGAAAGTCCAACTCTGGAGAGTATATTGTACATAATTTTTGAATCACCGTGTTGCACACCTAACATAACTAATATAATATGGAAAATCAACTATGCCTCAATAAAGTAAATAAATAATAGTTTTTAAAAGTGTTGTTGTTCAGTCACCCAGTTACGTCCAACTCTGCGTCCACAAGGACTGCAGCATGCCAGGCCTCTCTGTCCCTCACCATTTCCTGAAGTTTGTCTAAGTTCATGTCCATTGCAAAAGTACTATGCCTTAAAAAGGGGCTTCTCTGGTGACTCAGATGGTAACGAAGCTGCCTGCAATGCTGGAGACCTGGGTTTGATCCCTGGATTGGGAAGATCCCCTGGAGAAGGGAATGGCTATCCACTTCAGCATTCTTGCCTGGAGAATTCCATGAACATAGGAGTCAGGTGGGCTAAAGTCCATGAGTTCACCGAGTCAGATGTGACTGAGCGACTAACACACACACATGGGTGTCTAAAAAGAAAACAAACAAGCAAATAAACAGGAAAGAGTGTACCAATTGAATGAGTTTATAATTTAGAAGAGTAAAGATACATGCAGAAATAATGATAATAAAATATTATATACTAAAATATACTATAGAGTAGATAATAATGTGAGATATTTGATATTTAATTAATTGAGATATATTATTAATTAATTTTGGAGAGGGCAATGGCAACCCACTCCAATACTCTTGCCTGGAAAATCCCATGGACGGAGGAGCCTGGTAGGCTACAGTCCATGGGGTCGTTAAGAGTCGGACACGACTGAGCGTCTTCACTTTCACTTTTCACTTTCATGCATTGGAGAAGGAAATGGCAACCCACTCCAGTGTTCTTGCCTGGAGAATCCCAGGGACGGAAGGGCCTGGTTGGCTTCTGTGTATGGGGTCGCACAGAGTTGGACACGACTGAAGGGACTTAGCAGCAGCAGCAGCATTTATTAATTTTAAGGTGCTTTTGTATAATTGTATGATCGAAAAAGTATTTAATTATAAAACTGCTTCTTTGTAAGCTCATAAAGACTATTTTTAAAACAAGATAGTTGTTCAAAAAATAAGACCAAAACTGATAAACAACTGACTCTTTTTTTTTCTCATTTTAGGTAGAAAACTTAGTTTTAGAGCCATTATGTGTCATTGTATCCTATAAGAAAAATGAGCAACAGTAAAGGAAAATACTCTGAACTCTTGTCTGGCAGACGAGATCACTAAGATCATCATTAGATTACTAAAACCTGACTACTTTAATCTCTGTATTTTGCCTACTTAAATTTCTGCTTTGCTTTTTGGGAACAGCTTGAAAATCCAACATAGTATGAAGCAACTAAGTTATTGAAGTTATTGACATCACCTTGCTGACAAAGGTCCATATAGTCAAGGCTATGGTTTTTCCCAGTAGTCAAGTTACAGTTGTGACAGATGAACCATAAAGAAGGCTGAGAGCCACTGAAGAATTTATGCTTTCAAACTATGGCGCTGGAGAAGACTCTTGAGAGTCCCTTGGACTGCAAGGAGATCAAATCAGCCAATCTCAAAGGAAATCAACCCTGAATACTCATTGAAAGGAATGATGCTGAAGCTGAAGCTCCAATACTTTGGCCACTTGATGTGAAGAGCCTATTCATTGGAAAAGACCCTGATGCTGGGAAAGACTGAAGGCAGAAGGAGAAGAGGGTGACAGGATGAGATGGTTGGATGGCATCACCAATGCAATGGACATGAAAGTGAAAGTCGCTCAGTCGTGTCTGACTCTTTGTGACCCCATGGACTATACAGTCCATGGAATTCTCCAGGCCAGAATACTGGAGTGGGTAGCCATGCCCTTCTTCAAGGGATCTTCCCAACCCAGGGATTGAACCCAGGTCTCCTGCATTGCAGGCGGATCCATTACCAGCTAAGCCATCAGGGAAGCAATGGACATGAATTTGGGCAAACTCTGGAAGATGGTGAGGGACAGGGAAGCCCAGCGTGCCACAGTGCATAGGGTCATGAAGGATCAGACACGACTTGGGGACTGAACGATGACAATAACAAGTTATTGAAGTAACTTAATAAGTAACTCAATAGCTGTGACAACTTTCGTTGTGGGGTATTTCATGTGAATGTTTAATAGTTTTCAGAAGCTAAAAAAATGTGATGTCCATATTAAATATCATAAACTGGAAATACTTCAATATTTTTCCTTTTATAAAGGAGTTTGAATCTACTTCATGAGTTAACTTCAAAGTTGTATGAAATATATATGCCCACTTAAGACATGTTCTAGAAAACTTCCATATTAGTGTCATTTATAATTAGAAAATATGGAGCTTTTTAAACAGACTTTATTTTTTGGCACAGTTTTAGGTTCACAGCAAAACTGAGTGAAAGATACAAAGATTCTGTAACCCCATGCCTCCATACATGCATAGCTTCCTCATTACCACCATTCCTCACCAGAATGGTATAATTGTTACAATCAATAGACCTACATCAGTGAATCACCATCCAAAGTTCATAGTTTACATTACAGATCACTCTCGGTGTGGTATAGTCTATGAGTTTGGAAAACAATGCCACATATCCACAATCCACAAATTATGCCATAGTATATCCAGATTATAGTATCATACAAACTAGTTTCACTGTCCCCCAAATCTTCTGTGTTCTAACTGTTCATCCATACTTTCTCTTTAATGATCAGAAACCACTTATCCCTTACTTGCTCCAGGTTTGTTTTATTCAGAATGTTATGTATTGGAATCAAACAGTATGTAACTTTTCCAGATTGGTGTCTCTTTCACCCTAAGTACTGCTTTCACTGCATTCCAAAAGTTTTGATGATTGGTATTTTTAGTATCATTTAATTCAAAATATTCTTTTTCTCTTGAGATTACTTCTTTGCCTCAAATGTCATTTGGAAGTGTTGTTTAATCTCCATGTATCTTTGGATTTTCCAGCTGTCTGTTATTGATTTCTAGTTTAATTTAGTTGCACTATGAAATCAGACTTTGTATTATTTTTGTTCTTGGTAAACGTTCCATATGAGCTTGAGAAAAATGTGTATTCTGCTGTTGTTAAATGAACAGTGTATAAATGTTCATTATATGCAGTTGATTGATGGTGTTATCAAGTTCAACTATGTGTTTGCTGATTTTCTGCCTGCTGGATCTGTCCATTTTTGATAGAGAGGTATTGAAGTTTCCAATTATTATAGTGGATTCATCTATCTCACCTTTAGGTTCTATCAGTTTTTGCTGTACATAGTTTGGCTCCATTGTTAGGGATATGTGTGTGCATTTGCACTCAGTTGCGTTCAACTCTTTGTGACCCCATGGACTACTATAACCCACCGGGCTCCTCTGTGCATGGAATTTCCCAGGCAAGAATATTGGAGTGGGTTGCCATTTCCTCCTCCATATACGCATCAAGAATTATTATGACTTCTTGGAGTCCTGAACCCTTTGTTATTATGTAATGCCCCTCATTATTTCTGATAACCTTTCTTACTCTGAAATCTATTTGACTTGAAATTAATATAGCTACTCTTTCCTTTTTTGATCAGTGTTAGCATGCTGTTTCTTTCTCCATTCATTTCCTTGTATATGTGTCTTTATATTTAATGTGGGTTTCTTACAGACAACGTATAGTTAGATTTCATTTTTTTGATTCACTCTACCTTTGTCTTTTAATTGGTAAATTTAGACCATTGATATTCAAAGTGATTATTGATATACTTGAATTAATAGCTATCATATTTGTTACCATTTTCTATTTGTTGCCCTTGTTCTTCATTCCCATCTTTTTCATCTACTCTTTTTCTACCTTTTGTGTTTTTAGTTGAGCATTATATGTAGTTCTCTTTTCTCTCCATTCGTAGCATGTCTGTTGTACTTTGCTTTTTCACTTTCAGTTTTTTAGTGGTTTCCCTAGAGCTTGGAATACTTGAAGCATTCAATACAAATACTTCATGTCCACTTTCACATAACACTATACTGATTCTTGGATAGTTTGAGTGCCTTAAAAGAACACAATAATCCTAACTCCTCTCTTTTGTCCCTTCTATTATAGTTGTCATTCATTTCACTTATACATGTGTATATAAGCATAGACAAGTGTGGGTGTATATATATGTGTGTGTGTGTGTGTGTGTGTGTGTGTGTGTGTGTGTGTGTACACATAATCAAATGCATTGTTGCTGTTATTATTTTGAAAAATCTATTATCTATTAGGGCAATTAAAAATAAGAAAAATCAAAGTTTGATTTACTGTCACTTATTTCTTCTCTGATTCTCTTCTTTTTATTATGTAGATCTGAGTTTCTGACCTACATCAGTTTCCTTGTTTCTGAAGAACTCCCTTTAACATTTCTTACAAGACAGACTACTGGCAACAAATTCTTTTTCTGGAAAAGTCATTATTTCTCCTTCACTATTAAAGGATTATTTCTCAGAGTACAGAATTCTAGGTTGGTGAGCTGTTTTCTCTCAAATTTTAACTATGTCACTCCTTTCTTCTTGCTTGCATGGTTTCCGAGGAAAGTTAGATGTAATTTTTACCTTTCGTTCTCTCTAGGTAAGATGTTTATTTCCTCTAGCTTCTTTAAGGAAATTTTTGCATACCTTTGATTTTCTACAGTTGATAAATGACATAACTAGGTGTGGCTTTTTTGCCATGTATCCTTTTTGGTTCTTTCTTCTGATAGAGTTGAATAAAAATGCAAAGGGAACAACAATTCTAATCTATACCTATTGAGTACTTAGTTGTTGACTGATATTACTGACACCAGGGATCTCAAGTTTAGTCCATTAAAAATTTTTATACTCTTCATGTCTTGTTGAAGAGAGGTCTGAGTCCTTCCAAGCAAGCCCAGGGCTGACTGTTTGGAATTTTAACGCTCCTTAGTTGACATGGTCTATGGACTCAAAGCACCATCGGTTTTAAACATTGTTAATGCCAAGAGCAGTAAACAGTTCCCCTGGAGTTTTCACTGCTGCTCTTGAACAAATCTGTTTGTTTTTCTTTAACCACTATTCAAACTTTTATAGCACCCAATGTCCAGCTTGTTATCCTCTTCCAAATGTGAAAGCTTGTTGCCAGAGATGACTTGGCATAGTTTTGATTAAAGACTGTTTTCACACGTTCAAGAATATAGCACAGTTAACAAAGGAGACAAAGAGTGTGGCCCAAAGGATTAATAAATACCAATGAATATGGCCAAATGAAGCATATTTGATATTTTTCTGTTATTCACTGTTATTCTTCAGGCTGAGGGGCTGCCTAGCATCAGCAGAAGATGAAGTCTAGTGGGATTTAAGCGTTAACCAGACATTGCAGCAAAGAAGTAAGAAATAAAAAAAGAAAGTAGAAATAAAAGTGTTGTAAAGGGCGAATGCAACTTTTACAAAGAATTAAAAATGGACACTTTACCAATGGAGATTTAGCATATATCCGCTTAATTCAGCATGATAAAATTTCTAATGCAAACATACTATATTTATTTACTTAAAAATGTGTAGATCTGTCCTTAATAATTACATTGTCTTTCCTTGTCATCATTTATAACCACTTAAAGCCTCTTATAATGTATGCTTCTATCAGGAATGTGCAGTTCTCAATAATTCATTCTAATTTTTTTAATTTTTTGCTTTCTGTGAAATTAATACAGTATTTTATTTGAAAATTGTTAACAATCCTTGCAAAATTATTTAGATTGCTCCCTTATCACAATTCTCTCATTCAGAGATTTTCAAGCTTGGGTATAAAGATAAGCTTCAGGAGATTTCTAAACACATTTTAGGCAACTGAGCATTTTTCTCAGGAGTGTTCATACCATTTTCTAGGTCCCCAAAGGTGCCAAATGCAAAAACCAACAAAAACATTAAGAACATGTTTAAAACATTTAAATTGACTTGCATTTATTTAAACACCTGGTCTGATGCTCAAGGCAGTGAACTAGAATGATCCTGTTTGAGAAAAGAAAATGTTCATAATAACAAAAATACGCAGTTATTGTAAGTTTAAAATTATCAATGCTGATTTTAAACTAAAACAAACCATATTCAACTCATTTATTTTTTTCAATATTTGGAAATGTCCCTGAATAACAGAGTTAGAATGGGAGTGTGCGAAAAGTAAAAGCTGTAGGTTTCTCTGGGGTCAGCTTCAAACAGTGCAAAATACCATGATCCTTCCTTGGGCCAGTTACCTGACCAGACCAACTTTTTACCTTCCTAATTCGAAATAGTGTCTATCATAAGACAGATGTGGTATCTCACACTTGCTAACTGTCCAATACATAGTAGCTTCAGTTTCTTCTTGTGTTCTTTCAATTGCCATAAAAATGTATAAACAATATCATATTCCCATTTTTATTTATACCCTCAGAAATGACTTTTTAGTTACTGGTTACACAGTAGAGTGACTGGCTCTATTTTTCCCAGTCTTTAAAAAGCACAAGTGACAAGGATAAAGGTGAGTGCTTCAGGAATTCGCCAAACCAATTTGTATCTTGGCCAAAGTAGTCTTTCAGAATACTAAAAGCAAATCAATTGGGGCTTGCCTGAATTTTATTGATATCGAAGATTTGACAACACTTTAAGTGTAGAAGTTTGATTTAGAGGTGATCCTGAAGGTGTGGCTTAAGCACCTTTGGTAAAGGAACTGAATCTGTGGTGATTCTGCAAATTGGGATGCCTTCTAGGGACATAGGGTCAGGCACACCAGAGAAAAAGAGAAAGTTGGATGGCAAAGACAAACCTCCAATTTCTCACTATTGTCCAGGACGTTTTCACTCAAGTCGAGTCCTGTGGAGGGCTATGGAGAAGACTAATTCTGATTCTCATGAAGTTCTGGGAGTACTGTTCATGTTGAAACCTTAAGACTGTATGATATTTTTTTAAGACTATGATTTTTTAAATTAATTTTTATTACAATATAGTTGCTTTGTGTTAGTTTCTACTGTACAGCAAAGTGAATCAACTATATTTATACATGGTGGTGGTGGTGGTTTAGTCACTAAGTCGTGTCCAGCTCTTGCGATCCCGTGGACTGTAGCCTGTCAGGCTCCTCTGTCCATAGGATTCTCTAGGCAAGAATACTGGAGTGGGTTGCCATTTCCTTCTCCAGGGGAATCTTCCTGACTCAGGAATTGAGCCCAGGTCTCCTGCATTGCAGGCAGATGATTTACCAATTGAGCTATGAGGGAAGTTTACCATATGTATGCATATATGACCTGTTTTTAGATTTCCTTCACATTTAGGTTGCCATGAGGTACTGGTTAGAGTTCCCTGAGCTACATGGTAGGTTCTCATTAGTTATTTATTTTATACATAGTATCAATGGTGTATATATGTCAATCCCAATCTCCCAATTCATCCCTCTCCTCTATCCTATGATTCTTTTACCATAATGACATCCCCAAATTCTCATCAAGATTCAGTAACATGATGGAATTACCTGGTAATATTAAAGATAATTTCTTGAAAATAGAAGTGAGAACTAATGGTAAGTTTTTTAAAGGGAGTATATGACATGCTGAGACCATATGTAAGGCTATAATCATTTATACTTCTCCCAATTACCCCACCACCATTCACAATACATGGGCCCTATCTATAGTTAGAATGCAATTCAGTAACGAATTTAATCTTAAGTACTTTGTATTACATATGAGTTCACTGTAACCTTTTGAATAATAATTACTCTGAATTTTTTCTCCTAATTTTCATTTACATTTCTCGACGTGGAAGTTATAATATTCAAACAATATAAATATTTTATTATAGAGAAATTTTTATAAGGATAAAACTTTCTTCAGAACAATGCCCTCTAAACATCAAGTATTTAATGTCATTTTTGAAATACATTTGTATTTTGTAATATGGAATTCTTTTAAAACATGAAATTTTTGTTCCATTACTAAAGAACACATAAAGTACAAAAAATCAATTATACATAAAGTGAAATACAGTGTCTGTAACACCACACAGGGGTAAAAGTGAAATTATCCTTTGTCTTAAATATTTCCAGCAGAAGATCTACTATAATTATTATACTGACCTTGATCAACAACAGTTCAACTTATGAGGGTTATTAGACCAGCAGCAAATTAATTCAGAATTGAAGACTTTTAGAACTGCAAAAATCTACCACTTACTCAAGTGGGATAGGAGTTTCTATAATATTAACATACGCTTAAAACTTGACTATGATATCTAAGAATCACTTTACCAATATTTTTAATTTAGGGGGAAAAAAAACCAGCCTCATAACAAGAACTAGCCTCAGAATAAGAAAAAGCAGAGAGACGGAGAGGGCCGGTTGAGGAATAGAGAGGTAAGAAGGCCTTCCTTCTCTCTTTTCTTTTTTTTTAAATTGAATAAAGAGGAAGGGATGACAAGAAGGGAAAAGCCCTAGCAGATTTTCAAAGTCAAGAAACCTTTGTAGGATGACGCTGCCCATGGAAAAAAAAAAAAAAAAGCCCCAAAGATGGAGTGAATGAAATAATTTTTAAGACAAAGGATGTTCCATTTTAAAATAGTTGGTATTGGCTATGTAAATTGCCACTCTCAGGCCAACTTCTCCTCCGCTTTATCTGATCTTTGGTAAAGGCTCCTGTACCCAAAAGCCCAGTGAGACTGACATTCTTATTTTATTTTATCCATCACCCCGCACTCCACCCTCAATGCCAGAAATCACATTTCCCATTTTGTCTGGCATGGCACAAAACAGTAACAGAAAGACTGGGGTTGCGAAGTATTTCTGTAGGAATATAGCTCAGCACTAGGGATAACAATAAAAATGTATGTTCTACAAAAGTTTGCAGAGATCTTAAGAGAGTACATTAAAATATCCACATGCCATAGAATCATATTTGTATTCAATCTTACAAGATCTCAAAGAATAGAGTGATTTCAGTTAGTAGTCCTGTTATGGGTGTGAGAGTTGGACCACAAAGAAAGCTGAGAGCCAAAGAATTGATGCTTTTGAACTGTGGTGTTGGAGAAGACTCTTGAGAGTCCCTTGGACTGCAAGGAGATCCAACCAGTCAGTCCTAAAGGAGATCAGTCCTGAATATTCATTGGAAAAGACCCTGATGCTAGGAAAGATTGAAGGCAGGAGGAAAAGGGGATGACAGAGGATGAGATGGTTGGATGGCATCACCAACTGTATGGGCATGAGTTTGAGCAAGCTCTGGGAGTTGGTGATGGACAGGGAAGCCTGGTGTGCTGCAGTCCATGGGGTCCCATGCAGAGTCAGACAAGACTGAGCGACTGAACTGAGTCATGTTATGACATTGAGGTAGGCAAAATATGGGTCCCCAAAAAGGTCGACATCCTAATCACTAGAACCTGTGAACATGTTACCTTACACGGCAAAAGAAAATTAAGGTTGAAGATGTAATTACATTTGATTATCAGTTGATTCAGAGATGTGGAGATTACTCTGTGTTACATAGTCTCTGGACAAGCTCCCTCTGAACCAGATAACTTTCTCTGAACGATTAGCTGAGGCCAGAAAAAGGTCAAATTACATCTTCTAAGCATGACTACTGGGGTAAATTTAGTATAAGCTCAGAAATGTATGGTAAGGTCTGGTCAGATAGTGAGAACTGTGTATGTTATGTAACAGAATTTAATAACCGTTAACATTAACTCTCATTTCCTCCTTCATATGCTTGTATTTCTTTTATTCTTAAAATCCTTATCCACAGGAATCCCCACCACCAATAGCATTTCCATGCTTATTCCCAAGCTGTGAATCCTGCTAAAAATGGCCACACAGTCATATAGACTGGTGCTGTTCAGTTGCTAAGTCACGTCTGACTCTTTTTGACCCCATGGACTATAGCACACCAGGCTCCTTTGTCCTTCACTATCTCCCAAAGTTTGTTAAAATTCATGTCCATTGAGTTGATGATGCTATCTAACCATCTCATCCTCTGCCACCCCCTTCTCCTTTTGCTTTCAATCTTTCTCAGCATCAGAGTCTTTTCCAGGGAGCTGGCTTTTAGCATCAGGCAGCCAGAGTATTGGAGCTTCAGCTTCAGCACCAGTCCTTCCAATGAATATTCAAGGTTGATTTCCTTTAAGATGACTAGTTTGATCTCCTTGCAGTCTGAGGGACTCTCAAGAGTTTCTCCAACACCACATTAGAAAGCATCGGTTCTTTGGCGCTCATTAGCAAATGTGTCGTCTTTAAATTCTACTTGGTTTGCCCTCCTACCACTTTTCAAAGCACTATTCAAGCATCTAACCACCTCCCATGCCTCAGGATGTCTGTGTCCCATCATCTCTCATCCATGCCAAACAGAAAGTAGAAATTGTAAGTTAGGAACAACCTTAAGGCCCTTACTTCTCTCCCCACTAAACATACATGTGTATCTACCCCTCTCAAACTCTTTACAACCTCAGAAGGAAGTGGTGTCCTTTTCTCTAGTGAAATATTATCCAGCCATCTGGGCTCTCAAATTGGGCTTTAAAAGGCTGTCCTTCTCGCTACTCTGTTATCTACTCTTTCTACCCTGAACCTTGTTCTGTCAAAGTTCTCATGCTTCTGAATGCAATATGCATAAGAAAGTTCCACATTGAAAATATACAAAATATATAATGTATCCTCCTTTAGCTCATTTTTATCTTCCATAATTAGTGACTCATGAATCTTTATCTTTTGTTCACATTAGACTAACTGAACTATAATTTATTTGATGATCAATTTATGAGATAGCTTTAAGAGATTTCTCTCTCATCTTTCACTTTTAAATAGGCATGAAGTCCCATCCATACTGCTTTCCAAGTATCCTCTGAACCTGTGTACTTCTGTCTCCATGCAGTGACTTGATCTGGACCATTATTTCTCATTTGTTTTGCAACCGTCCAACTATACCAATTGGAGAAGGAAATGGCAACCCACTTCAGTATTCTTGCCTGGAGAATCCCATGCACAGAGGAACCTGGTGGGTTACAGTCCATGGGGTCGCAAGAGTCGGACATGACTTAGTGACTAAACCACCACCACGACCAAGTATACCAATACACTTGCATCTGCACCTATATACATCTTCCCTTTTGTCACAATGGATAAATTTGTCCAAGCTCCTTTCTAACACTAAATTCCCTTTTACAATGGATTCCATATCCTCAAGGTCTTTTGATTAAAGACCTTTTTTAAAAAATTAATTTTTAACAAAAATTAAAAATTTTTATCTCTGGCATTATCAAGTTTGCACTCTTGTCAAGATCATATTCACTAACATACAAACAAGCTCTATTATATTCCATCTTATAAACTAAAAACTCTCCTTTGCCCCCATATAACCCTCAATTCACTCTCCCTATTCGCTCTTATCTTTAGAAAAAAATTTCCTAATCTCCACTTTTTCTTTTCTCATTCTCTCTCCTTCCACTTTTCCCAACTTTCTTTTGAACCTGTTTCAATCATGCTTTTGTCGCCACCATGAAATCGAACTAGTCAAGGTCACAAAAAATCTGCAAGTTTAAACTCAAATGGTTTCTTCTCATTTCTTCACTTCCTCTGTGGATCAATAACATTTAATACAATAGTTTCATTCTTTCCTTTCTGAAACATTTTTTTTTTCATTTGATTTGTGGAACATGTGGTTCTCCTCCTGCCAGCAACACTAGCTACTTCTTCTCAAACTCCTTTGCCAGATCCTCTTTTTATTTCCAAGCCACTGCATGGTGGAGTGCCACAGCAGTCAGTTCTCTGACTCATCTGCTCAATATACACTCACTCCCCAGGAAAATGATCCATCACCATGGTTTAAAATAAATTTATATGCTGACAATTCCCAAGTCTATATTTCCAACCCAGATTCCTCCTCCAAATACAGTCTTATAAATATAATTCCCTACTTATAATTTCCACTTGGATGCTTATAGGCAGCTCAGTTTAGCAAAGTTATAGCAGAACATATGACATCACCCTATTTTCTCCTGAAAGGGTCTCTTCAGCCTCCCCAGGACTAGCAGCTCATTCTTCCCAATTGCTTGGGCCAAAAACCTTGAATTTTTACTTTCTGTCATGTTAAAGACAGCAGAAAATGCTCTCAGCTCTGCATTCTAAGTATATCCTATAAAACAAATACTCCTCACACCTCCACCACCACTACAACAATTATTCAAGCCACCAACCCCTCTGGGCTGGATAGATGCTTTAGTCCCGTACCTGGTAGTACCGACTTCCTTACCCACAGTTTACCCTCTACAAGGAGAAAGAACTCTCCTTTGAATACGATATAGTTGATGTCATTCCTCTACTCAGAATCTTCATCTCAGAATAAAAGCTAAAGCACTTACAGTGGCTGAAAGGACACTGTGAAATCCAGCTCCCAACCACTTCTCTTGCTTCTGCATACCTACTTGAGTGAGCTCCCTGAATGAAAGTCCATGGATGTCACTTCACTGTTTGGGGACCATCTCCCCTCCCTCATCTTCCGAATAAGCCTGGATCTCTTAGAAAAACTTTCAATTCTCATTAACAAGTCCCTGCTTACATCTCTAGTCTTAGATCTTACCATTTCCTTTCCCAAGAGCACTCTGCATTCCATCCAACATGAACGTCTTGTTTCCTCCTCATTAATTTGTGTACTCACACCTCCATTTTGTGTTATAAGTTGTTCCTTCAGCTTCAGATAACTCCCACCTAGAACACCCCTTTACCATCCACCCAGGAGGCCTCTTATTTTGGTGAATAACCATTTTTCTTGGATTCCCTTTAAATTTCTAAAGCAGAAGAACTTTCTTTCCTTCTTCTAGAGTGTGCTTCAGTAGAATGTTGCGTATAGAGTTCACTTCTCACATTGTATTAAAATTGTTAGTCTATTCGTCTGTCTCTCTCTCTTTGAACACTTCAGATGCTCACTGGCGGTGATGGGGCATATCTTATTTATCCTTAAGTCCTTAGCATTTAGCACAGTGCCTGGCACATGAAAACTTTTCAAAAACACTGAACAATACTCATCAACCATTACCAAAAGTATGACTATATAAAATGAGTGGCATTCTTTGAAATTTTAAGCATTTAACTATTTAATCATTTATCTATTTAATTTTTTAACCATTTAATCCAATTTAATAAAATTCAAATAAAAAGTGGTAGTCTGTAGAAAATAAAGGGTAAGAGAGAAATTTATATTTTGTTTTACATTGATTTTTAGTTCAGAAGAAACACAAGACAACATATTTATAAACTGGATTATTCTGATATTTATAAAAGTAATACATTAAGAAATTAAAGAGCTAAAATGCCTAAATAAAATAGGGAGGTTATACACTTCTCCTTGCTCTCTTTTTTTCAAGAGTTTGTGCTCACCAAACTGCCACACAATTTTCACCTTCACTTTTCTTTAGTACAATTCTAAAGCTCTCTAGTACACACAATAAAAATCAAATGAAAAAACACCAGCACCCAATGATAGTTTACTAGCCTGTTTTGCAATTCTTCTTAGCAAAAGAAGGATTTGCCTGACTTCAACCATTATGAAGACATCCCAGATCCTCTTGCCATGGTGCTTCTCTTTTTACTGTGATAGACATTAGATTAATCATGAAAGAGAAAAATGAAGAGATTACAAGGAAAGGCCATCTGCTGATAGCATGGCATGCGCTGCTTTTGCATTGGTATAACAATACTTTCAACCACCACTGTTGCTAGTTTAGACATTACTGGGGCTATAATATGTGTTAAGATTGTTAAACTGTGCGGATTATGCAAACTATTATCAAAGAAGCAGATGTCAGAATTTTCTTCTCCATTCTGACTAAATTATGGTACCATCCATGTTATGCTTGCTGTATTTTATTTTTCTCTAGCTCACCCCTCTGATGTACTGCACCCATCACAATGTTTTCTTTCATTTGTTTGACATTTCCCTGTGTATAAAATACTTTCACACAAGTTATCTTATATGAGTTCCATGAAAATCCTGGGTGGTAAGCAGAGCTAAAATTATTGCATAAATTTAATAAAACACAAAACATATCATAGTAAGTGCCATTCATTAATTGAACATTTTCGTGATCCCAGACAGTTTAATAAGTACTTTCCATCTTTCTTAGTCTCATAAACACAAGTTTTATAGTTGAAGATATAGAAGCTAAGCAACATAGTCAAGGTCAAACAATAAAATAGTATCAAATCAGGATTTTCGAAGGCAATATAAAATATATATGAAGGTACACACACATATGTATATTATGTATGCATGTGCATACGTGTTTGTGTGGCTATATATGTACTTCAAGGTCCACATAAACCAAAAATGTATTTCCCTTTCAGAAGGTCACAAGTTAGGAAAAGGTTTTATGTGGAAGAAATTTTTTTTTAAGTTTTTCATCTGAGATATCATTCATGTTAATTCAAGAGAGTGACTCAATTCTTTGGTGGGAAAACCTTGTCTTCTTCACACAAGAGTAAGACAGCCAAAACTCAGGAATAGATTTGCTAAATTTACTAGAAAGCTTCCAGAGTCTTTGAAGATATATCCATTTACTCTGCCCAGTCTTTTCCTGCAGTAATGCTAGTAGGCAGGATGACTGAGAAGAATGAGCCAGGGTGCCAGAGAACACAGAGGAATAAAGAGTGAACACAGGTCTCTTCTGACTGGGACATGAGAAATTAACAAGTGATATAAAACACTCTTCCCATGGATGCAACCTAAATGTCCATCCAGAGATGAATGGATAAAGAAGATGTGGTATACATACAAAATGGAAAACTACTCAACCATAAAAAATAAGAAAGCATTTGCATTCAATTAAGAAAGCATTATTTCTTATTCAAATAAGAAAGCATTTGCAGCAACAGTGGGTGGACCTAGAGATTATCATCCTAGATTATCAGACAAAGGCAAATATCACACATTATCATTTATATATGGAATCAAATCTTTTAAAAAGATGATACAAATGAACTTATTTACAAAACAAAAAAAGACTCACAGACATAGAAAATAAACTTACAGTTACCAAAGGGGGTAGGGGGCAGGGGGGATAAATTAAGAATTTCGGACTAGCAGATACAAACTACAAGGTTTAGAGTAGACAGACAACAAGGTACTACTGTATAGTACAGGGGACTATATTCAATCTCCTGTAATAAGCCATAATAGAGAAGAATATATACATATATATATATATATACTTGTATATATGTATATATATATATGTATGTATGTATATCTTCAAATCACTTTTCTCTACACAAACATAACATTGTAAATCAACTATAATTCAATAAAAAAATAAAACTTAAAGTCTTCCATTCCTTTGCAACTTAGAAGATATCCACAATGTCTAGTGAATTTAACAGAAATTAGTGCTGAGGGGCTATAGATACTTGTGGAAAGAGGAAGAGAGATTATTCTGACATAGTTAATGATAATCATGGTGAAACTCGTATGTCCACCAAAGCATGACTTCAGGTGACTGTGTTGTCCCTGTACAAGAATAAGCATCTCCCAGAGCTCTTCTCCCAGCAAGACAAGATGAAAAATCCACCAGAAACCCAGGTTTAGTTAATGTCATGGAAAAACCCATCCACCCTAGACATTACCCTAGACATTAGCAACAGCTACATCTATACAAAAATATTTTGAAAGTTAGGAAAATTAGCTCACATTATTATTGTATTCAACATTCACTTCTATATTAATTAGTATTAGTATTGCCTGCCATCTGCTTATTATAATCCACAGTTATTTAGGCTGTACAGCATTAGACATTCTATGGAAAAAAATTCAGAACTCTTCTGGTACTTGAGACTAGTATTTAAAACATCATATGTAACATATTAAAAATAATTTTATCTCATTACAACTTTCCATTCTGATTTCCCCCCAAGGTTTTGGTATGTTGAAACACTAGATTTCCACAATTGCAGATGTAGATGAATTTAAAATTAAATAAAAGTGATAAATATTTAATAAATTGGCATTTCTTATAATCAAATTGAATCTAACAGCAAACTTGCAATACCTAAGAAAAATGATATAATTTTGTAGCTTTCTGTTTTTTTATTTTAAAAAAATTATTTATTCTTTTAAACATTTAGTAGTTATTCTCAGTTCTGCAAAAGCCCTGTATCATAGGGTTCTGACAAAACCCACTCATGTTAAAGACAATCTGCCTTTTAAGTAGTTCAAATAGGGATGCTAAACTTATTCCACAAGTGGCTTTAATATGTTCTGAAAATATGCTGATTGCATTGAGCAATAGTTTTTGTCTTTTAGGAGAAACAATTAAGATAAAATAAATATATAATCATTTAATCACCAACAAAAATAAGTTCCAACATTCTGAGTCAGTTTCCATCTCCCTCCCCAATACCCAAGTGAATTAGCAAGTAAAATAACACCAGAAACTTGTTTTAAAGCAGTTTTCAAAATACCACACATGAACAAAGTTTCAGGTAAAATGACCAGACCTACAGACACCAGGTAGATTGCAATGCTTTTGTAGCTTCCCCACTCCAGACGTTAGCTCTACTGACAAAGGGTTATTCCCATTATCTATTTCAATATAATGGAACTTTCCCATCAAACACCTTTAAAAACACAAGTACTATATTACTTCAGTGAGAAACTACATCACAATTAACACCAAATCCGTTGTCAAATTATGGTTTATCAACTATAGTTTTAAAGGCATGTGTTAAGGCAGACCATGTTTAGGAGAAACTTAACCATCTAGAGCAAAACAGAACTAGAGGCATGGAGGAGGAACAGAGAAATAAAGGCAAACCTATATTTAACAACACAGACTGGAAAGCTAAGGGCTCGGAATATAAGCCAATAATTGACTCTGGAACATGAAGAGAAAAAAGAGCAGAGGCAGGGGTGAAGGTAAAGGGGGTGAACGGCAATCAGCAATTCAATCAGTCAATGAAATATTTATTAAGGGTCTATCAATATAGCACACTGGGTCTCGGATATCTATAAAATTTGAACAAATATGAGTCTATATCCACAGAGTTGGGTTTATGATATAGCCTTAAGCTAGTGACATACAGATGAGACAAGGTTGTAATGAGTTCCTAGTGATACACTGGATAATAAAATCATTTTAATGGAATCCAAGGAAGATTTGCCCTTGTTGAATCATAGCTTCTCATTTGTTAGTGAGATGTTCAGTGTTTTGAAAATGCACTGCTTAGTCACTCAAAATTTAAACAAAAAGTACTGACAAATCCATGAGTCACTAAACTTGAACATGAATTTTAACATCAGCATTGTCTTACATTAATGTCAAAAATGTATTTTGTAGAGCATTTTTTTTTTTTACCAAAATGCAATTTTATATTTTGCAATCAGTTTTCACAATGCAAACAAGAAACTAATACTTGATATTTGCTAACATATTTATTTTTTAGAGCTCTTAATGTTCTACACTATAGCACATTTCATTTATGAGAATTCATAGGAGAAATGTTTTTCAGTATTATCCAAAATAAAGTATTGGTGCTATTTTATTAACATTCTGAAACATGTTATCAATTTTGTTCCTTTGTTTGCTCTCATCATTAGGAGGTAATTCAGAAACAAATTTTCTTCATACTTGTTGTTGTATAGGACTATATGATATGCATTTTTGTCCATTCATCTTGCCCATAACTTTGTCTCTTTTCCTGTTTTTTTTCTTTATATCACAATTGTTCTCTTTTTCATTTTTTCCTGATATATATATATTTCACATAAAAACATATGCATATGATATACACATTATGTATATAACTATTGACATTAACAAGAAAAATATAAATACTAAGATTCACATTCATGATCAATGACCTGTAAATTTGCTAATAACTATCAGTTTAGCTTTTGAGTAACTAAAGCTGAAGTGTACCTATGTATACATATATATTATACATATATATTATAAAAATGATATATATATATATATTATACGTGTATACACATGACAGATAAGATATGTATTACCTCTTATCTTTTTGAGAGCAAGACAAGTAGTCCTTAATCTCCTTTTGCATTTCCTCACAAGTAACAACAGAGTCAAAATTATATGATTGCTAGGTAAAATACTGGCATATAAAAGTGATTCTCATTAATTTAGTCCTGTGAATTTTTGTTAAGCAAGTTGTACACGTGGCAAACAATATTCCCTTTCACATTGGAGGGTAAGGTTGGGGTTTTATTGTCATCATTTCTTATGAAAGAATAAAAGTACTTTTTCCCCACTGATTTTACTTAATTTCCTTAGCACATTTCACACTTGTTAATGTTTCATGGACTGTACTAGTAACTGTTATCATATAGCAAGATTCATTTTAAGGAAATAAATTTCCAAACACAAAAGGTTTTTTTAATTGATTATAATTTTTATCCCCCTTACCCTAATCCGAAGATAATTCCTCACATAATAAAAACAATCCCCCTGAAAAACAAGATTTTGTATTTAAAGTCTTTATTGACAGTTTCTTCACCTATTCAATACTTATGATATAAAATTTGAAATATATAGAAATACCTATTTCACTGTTATTAAAATACTTTTTATTCATGTATGTTGTATTAATTAGGATAAACGGGCTTCCCAGGTGGTTCAGACAGTAAAGAATCCATCTGCAATGTGGAAGACCTGAGTTCAATCCCTGGGTTGGGAATATCCCCTGGAGGAGGGCATAGCAACCCACTCCAGCATTCTTGCCTGGAGAATCCCCATGGATAGAGGAGCCTGGCGGGCTACAGTCCCTAGGGTCACAATGAGTTGGACACGACTGAGCGACTAAGCACAGTGTAGCAATTAGGACCAACAAGACTATGCTATGCTACAGAGAACGCCAGAATCTCAATGATTTCAACCAATCACAGCTTACTTTTCATGTTTCATGTTCAATTCAGATCAATTTTGGTCTCAGTTCATTACCATTATTAAGAACCCATGTTGACTGAAGTTTTGTCTAAATCTGTGCTGTGTAATACAGAAGCCACAAGCCACAAAGAACTACTCAACACCTGAAATGTGGCTGGTTTGAACTGAGATGTGTTATAAATGTGAAATATATACCAGATATGGATGAGCTAATACTGGAAAATACACATATAAATATCTCATTAATAATTATTACATTGATTACATGTTGAAATGATATTTGAAAATATTAGTTAAATAAGATATATTATTAAAATTAATGTCACTTTTTTCTTTTTCCCTTTATAATATGGGTGCTAAAGAACATTGGATATTTCTATTTAATCATCTAGGGATGAGGACAAGGTTTCTAGATCTGATATTTCTTCAGAGACAAGCATATGAGTTTCTTCTCTCTTTTTTTTTTAAATTTGCCTGTTTATTCTCCTCTCAGACTTACAATGATATGGAAAATAGGATATAATAGGACAGCTGTGTTGTTGTTTAGTGGTTCAGTTGTGTCTGAGTCTTTTGCAAACCCACAGCCTGCAGCCCACAAGTTCCTTGGTCCATGGGATTCTCCAGGAACCCAGGGATCCAACCTGTGTCTTCTGTGTCTCCTGCATTGGCAGGCAGATTCTTTACCACTGAGCCACCTGGGAGGCCCCATCATTATTAGGACAGTACCTAACCCAGTTTCCAATGTGTAAAACATGCAATTCATTTGGTATGCTCTAATGAAATTTGTTAGTGTATCTTTTTAATTTCACTATCTAATCACCAGTGTTCAAACACAATGAAGTACACAGTTTCTCACATATGGAGATTCTTCTGGTCCTACTCCTATGGGGAATAATTAACATTGGAACTAAACTTCCCAGAGTATCGTGTGTCCTTTTGCTTCACCTCTTCACCTCTATATTTCTACTGCCTGCTTTGCTATTTTCCAGGAGTTGGTGTCCTAAGGGCTTCTGAGTCCTTTGGATATACTGGTGGAATCTCTCTTCTCATACCTTTTGAAGTTGAGGGAGTTATCTTGAGATTCATGTGCGGATCATACACAGAATGAAACTTAGAATACCTCCTTTGTCTCCTCAAGGATGCCCCTGTCATTTCCAGCCCCAAAGGATTCCCTTCTCTTTTCCCCTTGCCCCAGAAAGTTCAAGTTTCTAATGGTGTTTTAGCCACTTGACCCATATTCCATATGGTATTGTTTTAGCTTCACAACCACCTCTACCCTCAGGGCAAAACCATGACTATTAAAACAAGGGGGAAACTAAGTTCTTTTAGACCTATCTCCATCATACAAGGACTGAATAGTCACATTACTCCATTTTAAAGTCACTTGAAACAGCCCTTATGTTTATGTTACCTGCCACTGGGTACAAATCTAGATCAATGTGCTTCTTTTTGTTTTCCATTTTCAGTTATTTAAAATTTTGATTTTATTTTAGAATTATGTAAAACATAACACATAAAGAAAAACAGAAATCTGTATGTCCACATAAGGATCGATCAATGTTATCTTTAAAATAAACTTTAATTTTAGAATGGTTTTTTATATAAAGAAAAATCAAGAAGCTAATAAAGAGAGGTATCATAAACACCACATTGAATTCCACCTCTTAAGAGCTTATATTGGTATATATGTTACAATTAATTAACTGATATTGATACTATATTATTAATTGAAGTTGATGCTTAATACAGATTTTCTTAGCTGTTGTTTAATGTATTTTTTCCTATGTATAGTCTCATCTAGGATACCACATTGCATTTAATCATTTTAGTTAACCTCCCTTTAAATCACTGTGTTCTATGGAAGTCAGAAAATATAGCCATACTTAAGGACAATCAACATTATATGCTTCCTTATAAAGATGCAATGGAAAGAAAGCAGCATCACTTCTGTGAACTCATCAACAAAAATATTAATCTGCTTCTCAATCATGAGTTTACTTAATCATTTATTTACCTAAGTGTGGACTCGTGGACATTTTTATTATGCCTTGGGTTAAAATCCACTATTATCTTATTTTCTTGCTCAAATCATTCCAGCTTTGGTCCATTGACAGCTCTTTTAATTGATTGCTCTTCCACTTTGACATATTCCCATCTTGTGGGGATTTTATTTTTTGGCATCAGGGAAGGGTGTTATCATATTTTCCAATACTATGATGATGCTCTGGATTCATCTTTTATTTCCTGCTGCTCTCCAAGGTGATGGACAGGGAAGCCTGGCATGATGCAATCCACGGAGCTGCAAAGAGTCAGACAAGACTGAGCAACTGGACTGAACCGAACTCCAAGGATCAGCCATTTCTACAAGGATATTTGGGGTCATTTTATTGGAAAAGGGGTATTAAAAATGAAGACCTGGGTTCTAAATGTGCTGCTATGGGTGTGTGTGTGTGTGATTTTTTCTAAGCTCTCTCAGATAACAAAGCAAAGAAATATATGTGTGTACCCTAAGCCACATATAGGCACATTTCCATAAATATGTCTACATGTACTTAACTATAGCTACATAAAGAACAATTTCTTACTGACATCTGAAACTCTAATCTATTATTCTACAGATCACTCCAGATTCTTCTCCTTGAATAATTGCAATGTCCTACCACAGCAGTGAGCAACCTGGCATCAACCATTCACAAAGAAAATTAAACCATGTCTAAACACTAAGAGAAAGTATAACATTTCATCACATAAAGAATACCCATAAATAGATATAAATTACTAAGTGAACCAAATAGAAATTCTGAAGTTAAATAGAGTAATAACTATAATGATAAATTCACTAGAGGCATTCAACATCAGGTTTGAGGTGAAAAAGAATAAGTGAACATGAGGATGAACCAACTGAGATTTTCCTGCTCGAGAAATAGAAAAAAAATATGAAGAAACATCATCAGAATCTCAGAACTTGTGTAGCAACACCTAGTAGACCAACATATGCATAAAAGCAAGTTTAACAGAAGAAGTGAATAAGAAAAGGATATAAAGGATATTTGGAGAAATAATACATATAACTTCTCAAATTTGATGAAAAACTACATAAATCTACATACCCAAAAGTGTAGCAAAATCTATGTAGAATAAGCTGAAAGAGATCCACACCAAGGTATACATTGAAAGCCAAAGAAAAAGCATGAATTTCTAGAGTAGCAAGAAAGCAGCAGCTCATTGCATGAAAGATAGTCTCCATCAGATTTTCTCATCAGAAACCATAAGAGGCAGAGGGAAGTAGGATGGTATATTCAATGTGTTGAAAGAAAAAGTATAACCTAAGAATCTATATCCATAAAAACTATCTTTCATAAAATGTAGGAGCAATTAAAACATCTCCACAGAAACAAATATTGAAAGAACATGTCAATGGAAGACATGCTATAGAAGAAACATTAGAGTTTTTCACCATGAAATAAATGGATACTAGATAAAAATCTGAATACAAAGAAATAAAGAGCATTAATAAAAGTAACTACATATGTAAATATAAGACAGTATAAATTATATTTATATAAATATAAATTAACTCTTTACTTTTCAACCCTGATTGTAACAACAAATTCATAAATCAGTAATTGTAATACAATATTGATGTTTGGCATCACCAACTCGATGGACATGAGTTTGAGCAAGTTCCGGGAGTTGGTGATGGACAAGGAAGCCTGGCGTGCTGCAGTCCATGGGGTCTCAAAGAGTTGGACACAACTGAGTGACTGAACTGAACTGGCTGAACTAATGTTTATAGAGCATAAAGATGTAGCTTATGTAATAATAATAGCACAAAAGAGGAAAAGAGACGAGCTATAGCATATAAAAGTATTTGTATGCTATTGAATTTAGTTGGATATTAAACTAAACTAGATCTTTGTAAGTTAAGATATTAACAGTAATACCATTAGCTGACACTAAGAAAATAACTAAAAAACAGTAGTCCCCTCTTATCTCCAGGGGATATAATCCAACACCCCCAGTGGATGACTGAAACCATTATGGTTAGTATCAACCCCTAACTATATTGTATTTTTTCCAATGCATACATACCTATGATAAAATTTAAAAATTAGGCACAGTAAGATGAACAATAATAATAGAATAATTATAACAAATAAAACGAATTGATATAATAATAAAATCAAAAAATGCACAACCCAAAAAAAAAAATATAAAAAAAAAAACAAAATGCATTCCTGATAAATTTAGATCTCAAATCATGCCCCTTTAATTTAAAAAACAGCCACCCCTAAGTTCCTCTCCCCCCAAGTTCCTTAAAATATTAAATAAATTCCTTAAAAAATTTAATACATAAATTCTTTTGTTCAGAAATAAATCTGTCTTAAAAAACTCCCTTAAAAAAAAAACAATTTTTTTCCTGAAAATTTTTTTTCCTTCAAATATTTTTTTTTCTACCCTGTTTTTTTTTTTTTTATTTTCCCTTAAAAAAAGTTGAAAAGTTTTTTTCCTTAAAAATTTCAATAAAATAACTCTTTTAAAAAAAAAAAAAAAATCATTTTTTCATTTTTTAATTTTTTTTGTTTTTTTTTTTTTTTTTTTTCTTTTTTTTTTTTAGGATTTTATTTTTCCAGCAGACTTTTTTTTTATCATTTAAGGACATTGTCTTTTTTTTTTTTTTTTTTTTCTTTTTTTTTTAAAAAAGAGCTTAGGCCTTTTTTTTTTTTTTTTTTTTCCTTTTTTTTTTTTGTTTTGGGGTTTTTTTTTTATTCAAGAGGAATTTTTTTTTTTTTATTTTTCACAATTTTTTTTTTTTTTTAGACACATTAACATACTTACAAGGCAACATTTTTTTTTTAACACAGCATTTTTATTTATTATTTATTTTTTTTAATTTCTTTACTATTCCACACAAAAGAATTATTTTTTTTTTTTTTTTTTTACTCATTTTTTTTTTTTTTTTTATTTTTTTTTATTTACTTTTTTTTTTTTATTTTTTTAACTAAACTTTTTAATTTAAAATAAAATAGAAATTTTTTAAAGTTTTAGGGAGGGGATTTATCAAATGTTATATATTGTAATTTACATTTTTTCCCAGACCATCAACTGTGGATTTTTACATGTTTATACACTTACTCATGCACAACTATTTTAATAAATTCCCTCCAAAATTAGTTTTCAACTTAGGACTTTCCCTGTTTAATCAGGATGGTTAAGCAAATCTACTGATACATGCATGGGAGATTCAGTTCATTCCTGGGTCAGGAAGATCCCTTGAAAGGTCATTTGGCAACCCACTCCAGTACTCTTTGCCTGGAAAATTTTATCTGACTTTTTTTAGTGTAGTTGCTATTATTTTGTTTTCTTTTTAAAAGTCAGACACAACTGAGCAACTTCACTTTCATTTTCCTTCACTTTTACTAATCAGTGTTGCATTTCTAATTACAAGAGATGATCACATATATATCACATTAAATGGAATTACTAAACAGCCAAGTCTTCCTCAACGTGATTCCTTATGCCTCTGCTGCCAGGTCTCCACACAAAGGAGCCCATTCAGTATCTAAAAGTTACACCAAATCATGAGAAAGGTCTTAACATCCCCTAGAACACGACACCACACTGAATAATAAAATGAGAAGTGATAAATTTATTTTTCCTCTGAAATAAACCTAATAACCGAAGGGCTGCTTTGCATCAGCTGAATGAGCGAACTAAGTCCCATGCGGAAGTCGGTTGGGGAGACTGGGACACGTCACCCCGTAAACCCCACCAAGGGCAGAGCGATGCCCAACAAGAAGGGAACTCAACATCCAGAGCTTTCCCCTGAGGAGTGCAGGGTTTGATGCACAGCTTGCATGGGGAATCCCAAGTTTTAAGGCCTGCCCCTGACAGACAAGCCCTCGAAGGATCTATCTTTGAAAATCTCCCGGATTCAGTCCACGAGACCCACAAGGTTTAGACCGTTTTAACCGTCTAAAGGGCTCCAGCTCTCTGACTCAGCTGCCTCAGGGCTCAGCTCAAAGGCAGCGGATGAAGTCCTAAGTTTTCTGTGAATGAAACTCATTTGCTTACCTTGAAGCTGTTGGCAGGAGGGGCAGGTATCCAATTCAGCTCATTTCTGGGACCTGATGGCTGGTGGCACAGTCTCCTGAGCCTCGTTCTAGCCCCGGGCACCATCTTTAAAAGAAAAAAAAAAAAAACTAAACTCTTTTCTTTTTTCTTTTGTCCCCCCTTCCCCACCCTTTCCCTTGCACGTGTCATCTGTACACTCTCCCTCTCCCCAGCTCCTGCTGGTAGGCGGCATCTTGCCGAGTTTTCCTCAGGCACTATTGTTTTCTCTCTCCTTCCTGGCAGCTCAGGTCTGTAGCCTCGGCCTGGGCTCAACCTGGCCGATGCGTCCCATCTCCATACTCTCCCTCCGCGTGTTCCTGATCACCAGTATCTCCCAGAGGGGAGTTTTTAAGTACATCTTCTGCCTTGGTTTTTGCAGCTGACACCCGGAAGACACCTCTAGATCTGACTCTGGTGGCCTGTGGGGTACCACAGGACTGTATACATTTGCATATTTTCAAAACTGCTGCCTGAGGGTCAGGCTGCCAATCTGCCTGAGTCTCCCTCCTGCCAGAGATCCTTCCCTTTGGGACACAGGATGGTTCTAGGAAAACCTTCAACTACAGGAAGCTACTAAAAATCGGCTGCTTGAACGATTGCAAAAGTTTGAGAGAGCCAGAACAGGGTTGAAAGATGTGGCTCATCTCCAACATGGGGCCCCTTCTTCAAGATGGGGAGAGGGGGCTGTCTAGCTAATGCATGGACACCAACACAGAGTCAAGCAAAATGGAGAAATAGAAGACTATGTTCCAAATGAAAGAAAGTATTTGAACTTCAGGGGAAAACAGTCCAATGAAATGGAGGTAAGTAATTTAACTTTATATCAATTTTCTTAAACTTATCCTCGTAGTCTTTGGATCTCTGATGTTCTGAACACTTAAGAACCAAATTTATCTATTTTTTAAAAAAATTCTCCAGGAATATATCTCATCCCTTTCTAGAATGATCAAACAAACAAATCTTTTCCTACATGGGTTTCAACAGACTTTGTAAGTAAAATAATAATCATGTAATCCAAAAAGCATTAAAGCCCTCATGTTTGTCCTTCACTAGAATGACCATAAACTTTGTCATCCAAACTGGGAAACTGTGGAGAGTAAAAGGGGATGTTATTCTAACTATACAAAAAAGGTAGCCATTGACTACGACAGAGTCAGGGATACCTGGTGTTTTAGCAAGCCTGACACTCAAATTTTTAGCTATCCTATACAAAAATAAAATAAAATAAATAGGGAAGGGGCTGTTTATGGGTAACGGGTGGAGATAGTGGAGGTTTGTGTCTTGCTTTTACAGTTCCCCTAAATCCTCATTCTTACTTTGCTGTGCACCGTTGCTGCAGAATAATGCTGGCACTGTCTGAAAATGGTTGACCTTAATCATAAACCTCTGTAGGGGACTAATTCCTTAGTGTGAAGTCACTCAGTCGTGTCCAACTCTGTGCGGCCCCTTGGACTGTAGCCCACCAGGCTCCTCCATCCATGGGATTTTCCAGACAAGAGTACTGGAGTGGGTTGCCATGTCCTTCTCCAGGGAATCTTCCCAACCCAGGGATCAAACCTGGGTCTCCCACATTGTAGGCAGACGCTTTACCGTCTGAGCCACCAGCGAGTCATAACCCTCTGTACTGGACTAATTCCTTAAGCTACATTCTAACTTTCTTTTTCTCCAGCTTTCTGACTTCACTTCTTGCCACCCCAACCCTCTATTCTTGAGCTTGCCTCATTCTTTAGACTTGCTGTTTGTAGTACTGCTTTTCAACTACAAACCTGGTTTCCTTTCGCTGTGATTTGGATTCTCCCCAGGCTAAACCAGGTTCATTTCCAGCATGAGATAACATAAAATGCTAAAATTATTTACCCAATTTTTCCATCACTCTTTTATCATGGAAAGAGATATGCAAGCCAGAAATTAATTCATTCTCAATAACTTTGAATGCCATAATTCTGGATCAAAAAATAATCTTCTCTCAGAATATGACCAAAGCCAAGTGTATGCTGAATTTTAACATATTTTTTATCATTTCTGATTTTAATAATCTCAACAGAAAACAGATGCATACAGATCATTTTATAAGCAGTCATGAAACTCATGGAGCTGACATTGGGTGCTACTTTAGAAAACAAGTAATTAAACCTTCTTCCATTATTATCTAAATAGCTCTGCAAATAAATGTGTCATTTGCAGTCTGAAAGAGTTGGTTGGCAAAGCTGAGTGACATTCAAGTTTATTTTAAATCAGGGCTTCCAGTTTTGGAGTTTTCTTGTAAAGAATTCATTTCTGACTACTCTTCCCATTGGCTTAATGCCAGTGAGAATGCAAAGAAGTTTAGCGTGTATCTTTGTGTTTTAATGCATCTGGGCGACATACTACACATTAAGATGACAGATGGGAAGAACCACCATTGACTTTGGGCAATTCAAAGGTTTCCAAGAACCCATTAATTTTGTGTTCCAGAAGTTTAGGCACTAGTTTGAAAATAATAGATTAACTATGCTAATGTAGTGAAAAAACTTTGCTTTTATATAATGAGGAAAAACACAAATAATGTACATCATCTTATTAACATCCAACCTAGTGGTTAGTCCTTTTTTATTCCCTAAAAGTTTATAAATTATGATACCTCCACTCTAAAATGGAAATTTGTGACATTTTGGAATTCTAGAGGACACTTTTGAGGCTGGAATTGTTCCAGTTTTCATCATAATATGTTTCTCAAATCTGAGAGAAGGAAAATAACGTTTTTTTGTGTGTTAAATGCCTACTCTGTAGATTCAGCCAACTGCTTGCAGGACCATTCGTCACTTAGGGTAGGTTAAACATAGTAGACAATCAAGGAATGGTGAATAGGGTGAGAGATCATGTGCTTAGTCACCCAGGCATGTCCCACTCTTTGTGACTCCATGGACTGTAGCCTGCCAGGCTCCTCTGTCCATGGGGATTCTCCAGGCAAGAAGGCTAAAGTGGGTTGCCATGCCTTCCTCCGTGGATTCTTAAGCACTGGACCACCAAGGAAGTCCTTAATGTAATTTTTAGAGGTTGATTTCCATTTACAGTTATTACAAAATATCAGTTGCATTCCCTGTGTTACACAATACATCCTTGTAGCCTATCTTACACCCGACAGTTTGGATCTCCTATTTCCTCACCCTTATATTGCACCTTCCTCACCCTCTGGTAACCACTGGCCTGTTTCTTTATCTGTTAGTCTGCTGCAATTCTGTTATATTCACTAGTGGTTTTGTGTGTGTGTGAATTTTTGGGGATTCACATATAAGTGACATCAGACAGTGAAAAGTGAAAGTTAGTCACTCAGTCATATCCGACTCTTTTTGATCCCATGAACTGTAGCCTGCCAGGCTTCTCTGTCCATGGAATTCTCCAGGCAAGAGTGCTGGAATGAGTTGCCAATTCCTTCTCCAGGGGATCTTCCTGACCCAGGGATTGAACCCAGGTCTCCTGCATTGCAGGCAGATTCTTTACCGTTTGAGCCACCAAGGAAGTTCTATCATATACTATTTGTCTTTGACTTATTTTGCTTACTATAGCATAAAACATTTAATATAAACAATGCCTTGTATAAATAATCAGTAACTTCTCAAATATCATTCATTTCATTCTCAAAAATATATTTATTTTAAAATTCATAGTTACATGAACTTATTATCAAGGAATTTGATCTGTGGGTTTTAAATGTTTTACTTTAAATCTGAATCATACCCCATAGACAAATGAATGTTTCATATCGTTTATACTGAATACATATTAGACCTTATTTCTGAAATCTGAAAAAAAGTCAGTTACACTTAACAAAAGGGAAATATTTATCAGTGTTGCTTACTGAAATTTTATCATACAATTTCTTGCTTTAAGACGAAAAGACTCAAAATTATCAGATAAGCATTTACTTTTTTTTTCTCCAAAACAAAGCTTGTGAAGAAATCAAGTACACAAAGAGCTCTCCCGAACTATGTTCAAATCTAGGCCCCCTAGAGGGATAGATGTATAGAATGAAAGACTCCAGTTCACCTTTGAGGAGAAAATGGGAGGTTAACGCTGATTAGGCAGCAATAGGACATTTCAAAATAAAAGTGCCAGTGTTCAGCTCCCTGGGAATCTCAACCAACATCCAAACTTAGACAGTCCATCCATATTATTTAAGAATGTATGTTCTCATACACAACAAAACCAAATATAATTTGTGTTATCACTCCCTGTGTATGTGTGTGTGTGTGAGAGAGAGAGAGAGAGAGATCTTAGAAAAAGAGCAGTTTTAAAAAGTGAAATGTTCGGAGAGTTCTCTGAGATCTCCCAAGAAGGCTGGTCAAAAGGACAATGAGAGGAAAACAAAACCAACTTCAGTTTGTGTAAGGCAAAAGTAATGTTTGACTCTTTTCAACAATTGTGGTCATCTGCTCAAAATCTAAAGAGAAGCCTCACTTGGATTATGCCTTTAGCCATGCCTTGACTCAAAGGCTCCTCTCATGCCTGAGTGCCGTCAGTCAAGACTGCTCATTGAATTTGGTTAAAGCAGAACACAGCCATACTTTCAAAACCGTTAAGTTCCAGTGATCAAAAACCTAGATGGCACTCTGGTCATAATTAAATCTCCCTTCCTAAAGTGCGTGCTCTTTGACAAAATGTCAATAGAAGCAACCAGAAATGAAAATGACTTCAATTTCCATGCACTCATTCTACCATTTACTACCATTTCATTCCTACCTCTAGTTCAGGCCATCATTACCACTCATCTAGGCAAGCTACACACTTCGATAAATCTTTTTACTAAGCCTTTACTCATCCTGTTGTTTCTCTTTTCATTCTCCGCAAATATTAAGAAGGGCATCAAATCATATCACTTCTCTGTTTAAAATACCCTAATGTCTTCCCAGTTAGATTTAGAACAAAATTCAAAGTCCTTACCATGGCTAGGAAGCTCTGCATAATCTGGCCTCTATCTCTTTGACTTCACCCTTACATCTTTCTCTAGTTTGCTCTTCTATCTACATTTTTTTTTAATTTTTTATTTGAGCCATTTTTTAAGTCTTCATTGAATTTGTTACTATATTGCTTCTATTTTGGTTTTTTGGCTGTGAGGTGTGTGGGATCTTAGCTCCCCAACCAGGGATTGAACCCACACCCCCTACGTTGGAAGGTGATGTCTTAACCCCTGAACCACCAGGGAAGTCCCTATACGTTGGTCTTGATGCTGATCCAGTGTTTTCATGACAGAACATTTGCCCTTGCCAATCTCTCTGCCTACACGCTTATTCCCCAAAGGTCCACATGCCTCGCTTCATTTAGGTATCTTCAATATCTTCTCAGAGAGGGCTTCTTTTCTGACCAAGTGGTCTGAAAACCTTTAAATTTTCAATTCTTTACATGATTCCCTGTTCAAATCAGATGGCCTTTTGGGGACTCAGTTTCTTCATGAATTCAGTTCAGTTCAGTCGCTCCATCGTGTCCGACCATTTGCAACGCCATGGACTGCAGCAGGCCAGGCTTCCCTGTCCATCACCAACTCCCAGAGTTTACTCAAACTCATGTCCATCAAGTCGGTGATGCCATCCAACTATCTCATCCTCTGTTATCCCCTTCTCCTCCTGCCCTCAATCTTTCCCAGCATCAGAGTCTTTTCAAATGAGTTGGTTCTTCACATCAGGTGGCCAAAGTACTGGAGTTTCAGCTTCAGCATCAGTCCTTCCAATGAACATTCAGGACTGATTTCCTTTAGGATAGACTGACTGGATTGCCTTGCAGTCCAAGGGACTCTCAAGAGTCTTCTGCAACACCACAGTTCAAAAGCGTCAATTCTTCAGTGCTCATGCATTATTAGTTATCTATTGCTGTATAACAAGTGCTATATCCTAAATTGTTTGTGTATTTCCAAACTCATAGGTTGAAGTCCTAAAGCCCAAAGGTGACAATATGAGGAAGCGAGGTCTTTGGGAAGTGATTGGGTTGTAAGGGCTGAGTCCTCATGAGTGGGATTAGTGCCCTAATGCTGGAGACCCCACAGAGCTCTTTTGTCCCTTTCACCATGTGAGGACACAATAAGAAGATGCCTATTGACCAGGAAATGATTCTCATCATATACCAGATCTTCTGGCACCTAGATCTTGGTGCCTACTGGCCTCCAAAACTGAAAAATAAAGCTTTGTTGTTTATAATCTACCCAGTTTGTGGTACTAAGTTATTGCAGCCTGAACAGACTAAGACAATAATTTACCCCCAAAATATAACAGCTTACAAAATGAATATTCATTATCTATTTTTCTCTGGGTCAGGAATTCAAATGCAGCTTTGTTGGTCTGGCTCAGGTTATCTCTTAAGGCTATAATCAAAATGTGCCTGTGTGCATGCTAAGTCGCTTCAGTTGTGTCCAACTCTTTGCAACCCCATGGACTGTAGCCTGCCAGGGTCCTCCATCCATGGGATTCTCCAGGCAAGAATACTGGAGTGGGTTGCCATGCACTCCTCCAGGGGATCTTTCTGACTCAGGGATCAAACCTGTGTTTCTTATATCTCCTGCATTGGCAGGCAGGTTCTTTACTACTAGCACCACCTGGGAAGCCCAGTCAAAGTGTAGGTTTAGTTAAATCAAGGTTTTGCTTAGGATACTTTCAAATCACCTATATGGCCATGGGCAGACCTTAGGTCCTCATTGGCCATTGACTGGAGATGTTAGTTCCTTATCACATGACCCTTGCCACAGGACACCTCACAACACAGCAGCTGCTTTCCTTCAGAAACAACCTATGAGACAGGAAGAAAGGAAAGGAAAATGGCAGCTACCTCTTCTTTGTAACCTAATCTTGAAAGTGATATCCCACTTTTGCCATATTCTATTGTTTAGAAATGAGTCACTAGGTCCAGCCCACACTCAAATAATCAAGAGAGAATCATGATTCATCAGAGGCAAGCCTAAAGGCTGTCTGCCACACTTGTGTATCAAATGGAAATGATATTCCCTGCCATGCAAAATGGTTAGTTATAAAAGCACAAGATAAATATATTCTCACTAACTTATATGTATATACAGTTGGTCCTTGGTGTCCACCGTTTCCACATCCTTCAGTTCAACCTAATATAGATCAATAATATTCAGGAAAAAAAATCCAGAAATTTCCAAAAAAGCAAAACTTGAATTTGCTGCATGCTCAGCAACTATTTACATCGTATTTACACTGTATTTATAATTATTTACATAGCATTTACATTGAATTATGTATTATAAGTAGTCTAGAGATGATAAAATTATGTAGGAGGATGTGCATGGGTTATACAGAGACACTGTGTCATTTTCTATAAGGAACTTGAGCATCTGCTGATTATAACATCTTTAAGGGTCCAAGGATCAATCTATTGGGGATGCCGAGGAAGGCAACTTATTTCAAGTGCTTATTGTAAAGACATATAGCAATATATATAAGGTCAACACAAAAACTTCCTTGCAGATGAAAAAGATTTAAAGGGAATTTCTCACTGAACAGAAATTACTGTTAGAGTTATGACCAGAATTCAAAAGATAAAATACCATTCTGTACTTTACCCACTTGTTTGTGCTTTGATTTTTTTTTTGTTTACCCATAAGAAGAGCCAAGTAGTAAGTAGTATTTTTTAATGCCTTCTCCAACAAAATTCTAGATGCCAAGTATAATTATTCTAAATATTTAGAATCCTCATAGGAAAATAAATGTATTTCCAGCATTAAAAATGTAATGAGCTTAGCCACAAATTTTTAAGTCACAAAGTTAAAATAATCATAAGGCTTCAGAGCACATATAAGATCTGAAATACTTGCTTGGAAATTAAACTAACTTCAGGAAATTAAACTATCATATATTTTCATAGAGAAAAGTATTTTATAGATGTTATTTTCAAGAAATGGCATTTCTTTCCACTGAAATAGTAAATATTAAATAACTCAGACATTCTAGAAATAAAGGCACAGACAAGTTCTTTTCTGAAAGTGTCTATAAGACTTAAGGGCCCAGAACTTAGAAGGTCCACAAGGGAATAAAGGAAAGATCTTAAATCTAGGACACTTTTTATTCACAATCCACTACATTTTTCACTCTATAGCACAAAACACTTCAATAAATATGTAGCAGCCTATAGTGTGTAAAATATACCATGCAGAAAAGTGATTAATAATTAAAAAAAGACAAGAATACTCTAACTGGAAACTCAAAATCTAGTCAAAAAGATAAGGCATAACCACATAAAATGGGAACCTAACCATAATAGCAAATGTTCACTGGGTCATCCTGCTCTTCAAGATCCTATATAAGATTAGCTTGAGCCTCAAACTGCTCGTTCAGTGGGAATACAGTTGTCTTCCTCTGAATTTCTGAAAATTACCTGCCCTTTCTCGAAGCTCTCTGGCTGTGATTTCTCCCTTCTTAAACCTCCCTCTTCTTTCCAGCTTCTGGTGGTTAGGTGTTCCTTCATCTTCACTGCTCCTCTTTAACCTCAACACAGACCTCCACTGATTTAATTTGTTTCCCACAAAAACCACTCACATCAGGCTTCTGTGTGTGTTAACATATTGAAGCTTGGTGGTTGGGGGGGGGGGTGGGGGGCGGCGCTGGAAAAGATAAACTTAAGTATAAATACATATACAGAAATGAAAGGCCCATATAGGCAGAGATTTTTATTTGTATTTCACTGATGGAATTTTTGGGAGCTTCCCAGGTGGCTCAGTGGGTAAAGAATCTGCCTGCAGTGTGGGAGACTCAGGAGATGCTGGTTCAATTCTTGGGTTCAGAAGATCCACTGGAGGAGGGCATGGCAACCCTCTACAGTATTCTTACCTGGAGAATTCCATGGACAGAGGAGCCTGTCGGGCTATAGTCCATAGGATAGCAAAGAGTCAGACACGACTGAAGTGACCAAGCGCACACGCACTGGTGAGTTGCTAGCACCTGGACAAGTGCCTGGACTATGGTATTTCTTAATCCTTATAAGAATATTAAATGCTATAGCGATCGGTTATGGACACAAAAAGGAAAGTTCTGAGCTTACTTCATTATAATTTTTGAGATATTCAAGAGCCAAAGAAAATAATAGCTAAAATCCAGAATGTGGAATGGAGAAGGAAATGGCAACCCACCCCAGTGTTCTTGCCTGGAGAATCCCAGGGACGGGGGAGCCTGGTGGGCTGCCATCTACCGGATCATACAGAGTCAGACAGGACTGAAGCGACTTAGCAGCAGCAGCAGCAGAATGTGGAAAACCAAGTAGCAAGCTATTCTGTCCTCTTAATATGTTAGAGAAAAGGCGAAATTCAAATTAAAGGAAAACTCCCACTGATTCCTCTATAGGATATCATCACGTTCACATGAAAATAATCTCCTTATTACTGGCAGAAACAAATTACTGAAATGTACCTGAGAAAATTGAATTTCAAGCTAGGGCAGACTCTTCTGGGAAAACTGAGTTTTAAGTTAGTTTGTATTCTTTGTCAAAATCTGATGTCATCCTTCACAGGGCAACTTTCCAGGGGCCAAAGTTATCGCATTCTCTCCTCCCCTCATGAAATTTTTAGTGTGTGTTAGAGCAGAAGTCTTATAAAAAATGTCTGTCTCTTAAGAAAGTAAAACCTGTCCACTATGAGGATAGTCATCTCACTTTATGGGAAAAATACCTGATTCCAACATCACCCTCTGTTCAGAAATTAATTTATGAAACAAACATTTGGCAATCTGAAATGTTTCTCCACTAGTAACAACACTGTAGACATTTGGTTGAATAAATGTAACCATTTAGACATATCAGCTAACCACAAAAACAGGACTCTATTATACAAATACCCTGGAAGAAAACCGCATGACATATGTAGCTGATTTCTACATTTTGATTGTGCTGTATGTATTGTAAATGAATGTATTTTGCTTCAGTCTTTACTCCTTTGACCTTTTAGAGTCTTAATGAGACTCCCAAAGCAACAATCAAAGCACAGTGTTCCATTTTGGAAGCATTCAGAAAGCAATGCACTTTGGCTAAATTTAGTTGTAGCATTCAGAATTGAAAAACACATCTAGCCATCTTTCTAGGAGACACATAGTCACTCATTTTCTATTTAAGTAAATTGGTCAAATAATAGTTGCTTCTTCTTAGCTCACTCATGCTAAAAAATAAAGTTGGGTTGGAGGGAAGGGGGGAGACAATAACAAAAACTGACCCATGTAAGGCTCTTAATGACTGCAACTCAGGCATATTCATTTTGTAGGACACTAAACAATGGAAACTTTTGTGCTCATTTTAAACTATTCTGGCTCAGAAAACACAAATTACAATTAAAATTGAGGCAACAAAATTATAAGCTGAAGACATTAAGAATTGCTCATGTTGAAGAAATATTTTCTGCTTTTATCAAGAATTATATTTGGCAATTGAAAATAATTGAAAGTTAGGGGGAGAAAATTCAAAGTAGTAATTCATTTCCTAAATGATAACTTGGGAAATATCATGTCGTTAAGCATTCAAAAGTTTATTCATTTAAGCAATAGTCCTGATTTTAAGATGTGTTTTGCTTATGGTACTTAGTCAGAAATTTTTTCTGGGCAACATAATTTAAAAGAGCTCACCAAGCACTATAAAGTCAGCTCTTCAGCTCCACACAGTTAAATTACTTTCTGGGTGTGAAAAATTGCTAGATTAGAGAGACCAGATGCATTTGGAAAGTTTAAGCACCACTCAAATGCAGTCTAGCCTTCTGCACTGGAAATCTAGATTTCAAAAAGCAGCTATTTTTTTTTGTTGTTGTTGTTTAATTTTCTTTATTGTGGCAAGAACACAACATGAAATCTAGCCTCTCAGCAAATTTATGAGTGTGTTGTTATTATTGTTTAGTTGCTGAATCGTGTCCGACTCTTTCGTGACCTTATGGACAGTAGCCCTCCAGGCTCCTCTGTCCATGGGATTTCCCAGGCAAGAATGCTGGCGTGGGTTGCCATTCCTTCTCCGGGGGATCTTCCCAACCCAGGGATTGAACCTGTGTCTCCTGCATTGCAGATAGATTCTTTGCCGCTGAGCCACCAGGGAAGCCCTTTTGAATGTATAACACAGCGTGGTTGACTACAGATGCAACGCTGTACAGCAAAGCTCTAGAACTCATTCATTTTGCATTGCTGAAACTTTTTTGCGGTAACTCCCCATTTCCTCCTCCCTCCAGTCCCACCATTCTGTTTGGTTCTATGAATTTGACTTACTTAATTTTTTAATTTATGTAGTTTTAATTGGAAGATAGTTGCTTTAAAATATTGTGTTGGTTTCTGATTTACTTTATGCAAGTGGATTTATGCAGTATTTGCCTTTCTGTGATTGGCGTATTTCACTTAGCATCATGTCCTCAAGATTCATCCATGTGGTTGCATATTGCAGAATTTCCTTCTTTCTTAAAGCCAAATCATACTTTACGATATGTATGTGCCACGTTTTATTAAATAAATAAAAAACAGTTCTCTCAGAATTTACAAAATTGTAAACGGAGAGAAAAGCCGGCCTGGCTTCATAAACAGTAAAGTTGTCTGAGGGGGGCCTCCGTGTTAAGACATGTTTTCCAACAGCACAGAACCCAGTGTGAAAAGAGGGGAGTAAAAGGAAAGGGATTAGGAAAGCCATTCTTCCATCCTCCTGCCCACCTGCCCACATGCATTTAATCCGAATTGCGCGGTATTGTATCTGGATGGTCAGGTTCTGCTGAGGGAGAAAGCTCAGGGAAGAAAAGAGGAGTGTGGAAAGAAAAGAAGCAGGAGGGAACATGAAACTCACCCAGGTCCACTTATTCTGTCACTTACATTTGTTGGCATAAGATTAAATTCCCCTAGGAACTTCCCTGTCGGTCCACTGTTTAAGATTCTGCCTTCCGATGAAGGGGGTGCAGATTCAATCCCTGGTCAGAGAGCCAAGATCGCACATGCCTTGCAGCCAAAAACTAAAACGTAAAACAGAAGCAATATTGTAACAAATTCAATTAAGACTTTAAAAATAGTACACAACAAAAAACATCTTAAAAAAAAAAAAGATTAAAGCCCTTTACCAATCTCCTCTACCCCTCCCCCAACAAACATGAAGCATTTCTCAACTGTATAAATCTCTACTGGATCGCAGGTAAATCTAAAATTATGTCTGTACTCTTAGAAATTAAAAAAAAGTTGAACATCATTGTGCATTAAGTGCAAAAAGTGAAGGAGTCAACATCAAACCTGGGACAGGGGTGGCTTCCAAAAGCCGTGCCCTTGCCACAGCAGAGAATTCCTGGTAGGTAGCAGGAGAGGGAGCCCTGGGTGAGGAGAGCCCACAAACAGAGTCTAAACAAAACAAGCAGAAACCTCACCAACAGCTGACAAATATTTAAGGGCTTCCTGAATTAGATAGTGAATGAAAGCCCCATTAGGGCCAGTTCTGGATGGCACCCCACTGGAAAATCCCATGGACAGAGAAGCCTGGTGGGTGGGTTGAAAAAGAGTCAGATGCAACTGAGCATGCATGCATGCAGGCAAGCACTTAGTGCATAACAAGTGTTAGGATCAGATTGTAGATGCAGGAATGTTTGTACATCAGAGCTGAAATGGAATTCTATGTGATGTCTTCTGGCACAGCAGCTTTATTTCAAGAGATGTTCTCATTTCAAACCATCGTTCCAGAAGTCAGCAAATTGTAAGCCTGAATACACAGAAACTGCACCAAAGAATATTGACGAAATCTTTCCCCATCCTCCCAAACCACAAATCTTGACTGTAGCTATCAAGAAAATGTTTGCTTGCAAACATTTAGAAATAATTGTGAGACTTCAACACAAAACTTGGATGAGGTAGGTAGCATTGTTCAGCACATAAATGTTTGCACAAGCAAAAAGAATGCGTTCATAAGAACAGGATATGTTCACAGAACAGGGTGTGTTTGCGGAGGCTGTCTGAGGCCATAAACTGAAAAAATTGGGGGCAGATGTGGTCACCTTTAGACAACAGACCACAGAGATTAAGAGCAAGCTAACCCAGAGCCGTATCTTTCACCCACATCCTACTGGTTGTGAGACCATGTGTAGTTAATTATACTACCATTTCTGAATCTTAGTCTTACTGTCTTTAAAATGAAAATGGACATTTTCTTTTTGAAGTAAGCTGGAAATGCATTGTGCATGATTTAGCATAGTGTCTGGCATATAGCAAGAACTCAACCTAGATTTGAGTCATTTTTCAGTTGTTTCCTTCAATAAATCGGGAGAATACAGCAATGATCATTTTGGATCAAATAATCTATCCCTATATTCCATCCCTGTGTGTAGAATCAGAAGGTATTTTAGTCACTTTCCATGTGTCAATACTCTGAGAGGGAGCATTATAGAATTGATCAAAGCCGTTAGTTTTACAATCATCATCAAATGAATCTTGCTTGTCTTTCAGAGTTACCATCTCTATACTTTTTACTCCTTTATGTAAATAAGTGTTTTCATTAAAATGTGTGTCAGTGCTCACTGCACCAGTGCATATACTAATATTGGAACAATACAGGGAAGATTAGCATGACACCTGCTCAGTCATACAAATTCAGGAAACATTCCATATTTTATGAAAAGAGTTCTGGATGTGGATGGTGTTGAGAGGTACACAACCATATGAATATATTTAATACCACTTAAGTGCTCATTTAAAATTGGTTAGCATTATAAATTTTATGTTCTATGTATTTTACTGTGATACAAAAATTAGAAAAAAATATATTGATACCTCTTCATGAAGAGGACATCAAGCTCTTAAAATACTGGTCCTTTGTCAACGGTTTTATATATTTGAATGGGCATAGAATAGCTCAGTTGTTAGTTCACTGTTACTCAGCAAAGCAGAGGCAAACACAGCATTAAAATTCTGAATATGGCAATCTGAAGAGACTGACTAGAGCAAGCTGGATTTTGTTTATTTATTTATGCTTACTGCATAACAGTTCAGAAGAATAATCATTTGTATAATCATCTGTTATCACTGAATGTTCCACTGTTGTATTTTTTATGCTTCTTGAGAGACCTGTGGGACAGAAGATAGTAATCAAAGAATAATTATGTTTCATGTTGATGCCAAACAGCAATTTAAAACATTTTAAATGTTGTTGTATTATTTACTTTTCTACATAGAATTAACTAGAAAGCTTTCCTAAAAACTAAGATGATTGGTTTTAAACAACTGGTGTATTAACATGAAACATGAAAACAAATTTACACCAAATGAGTATTCAGAAGTCCCACTGCAGCTATCATTCTTCTTTGATCTAACTTTTCATCAAGCAACAAGTACGGGGATGGATGCTTTTGAAAAAAAACAACAATTGCTTTCTATTTTTTCTCGTAATATGAAAAAATAACAACTTCTTGTTTTCAAAACCGTCAGCCTCTACCTGCATCCTTACCCTTCAATTCTACCTTCCCTCCTGTCAGAATGGATGAATTTTCCGTATTTCTGCCCGCTGCCTTCTTTATAACTAAAATCTGTTGAAACAAGTGTTTCTGTTTCCTCACTTCTTACTATCTGCTCAACACACTGCAGTCAGTTTATCAGAACCTCCATCTTGCCCTACCCAGTGGTCACCTCTCCCTCTTCATCTTTCTCAACCTGTGAGCAACATTGGATATATTTTTGTTTTTGACATTTACCATCCCAATTTTCTTCTTCAGCCTCTCCTTCTCAGGCTTCTTTGCTTACTCATTTTCTTCTTCCTACCTCCAAATATTAGCGTGTCCCATGACTAAGTCCAGGGTTCCATCCTCTCTTCTATCAACATTCTTTCCTGTGACCTCATCCAGACCCCACATGCTAATACCATCTCTTTGCTAATGATTATCAAGTTTATATATCCAGCCCCGACCACCCCCTGAGTACCAGGCTCATATATCTGATATGAGCGTCTATTAAGCATCTTCCTGAAGCAGCAGCCTTCATCACCCTCTAGAGCCTGCTTCTTCAAGGCTTTTTTGAACTGACTCACATGCTAAGTCTGAAAACCCAGATGTCATCTTTGAATTCTCTCTCTGTCTCCCCTGCAATAAATCTACAGTACATCTTGTCAACTTATACACATCAAAATATTTCCTCACTCCAGTCATGTTTTCTACCTCCCCTGCTACCATCCTGGCATGTTATCATTAACTCTCACCTCAACAAGTGCAGTAGTTTCCCCGCTAGTCGGCTTGCTTCTCTACCTGCCCTCCCAAATTGCATTTTCCATGGAGCAGGCAGACAAAGCTTGTGAAAACTAAATCAGGTTATGTCACTCCTCTGCTCAAAATCTTCCAAGGTCCAGGCATCACACTTCTTCTATCGTTGCCTTCTCCCCCTGCCCCCAATCCCTCCCAGCATTAGGGTCTTTTCCAATGAGTCAACTCTTCGCATGAGGTGGCCAAAGTATTGGAGTTTCAGCTTCAACATCAGTCCTTCCAATGAACACCCAGGACTGATCTCCTTTAGGATGGACTGGTTGGATCTCCTTGCAGTCCAAGGGACTCTCAAGAGTCTTCTCCAACACCACAGTTCCTTAAAGTTCTTCAAAAGCAAACTACTATTAAATCTAAATATTTTATCAACTTATTCTAAATGTGCCCCATCTCAAATTTCTCCCCATTCTCTATTTTCTTTTCTTATAAATTCCTACTCCTTTTTCATGGCATTCTGTAAGATCCCATTAAACAATATTGACTGGCATCTCCTTTTAAGTTCCTTTGCCTACATTCTCAACTTTGCCTTTTCCAAAACACTTTCCATCTCAAATTCAAAGCCAACCCCAGTTCTGATTCATGTAGGAAGACTAAGTGGTAGAGTCAGGTATTAGAAGGCTTCAGGGAAAAAGAAAAACCTCAGAGCACTCTGTTGTGAGCATCCTGTGTGAAGTGCTGAGGGAGACTGCAAAATGAGTAAGACCAGGCATCGCCCTCAGGACCTTATGATCTCAGGCGCAGACAGACTCACTCTGAGTTTAGAACTATGACCTAAGGAAAACCATGAACTGTCAAAAACCCCACACAGTTGAGAGATCTACAAGACTTCCTGAAGGCAGCAGGTACCTTAGGTGGTTAAGAGTGAGCAGGATTTCCACAAACACAAATAGTTGATCACTCCAGACAGCGAGGCTGACCCTATGGAAGAGCAGCCTGACAGGAAGAATCCTAATAACGATTATTCCATCCTATGGTAGCAAATGTCAGGAGCAACTGGGCTTTCTGAAATCTCATCCCATGTGCAGACCAAATTATCTGCCAGACCGTGTTTCATATTTGTTTGAATACAATACTGACAGCTGAAAAACACAGACTCACTTCTGTGAGTCAATACGTGAGGGGCACTGGCGACATCAAGACAAGGTATCTCTTCCTCAAAGTGAATGACAGAGAGAAATCATATACACTCAAGCAAAAGGCATTCTTCAAGGATAACACGGAGCTGCAGTGAGGGCAGTTCTATCTGTGGCTAGAAAACAACAGCAGGAGACAGACAGAGTTTCACAGAGTTTCACCACAAGAACAGAAAGATGCCTTATTTGAGCAGGAGGAGGAAGCCAGCCTCTAGACGCAAGACACAGCTACAAACACACACACAGTGGGATGTAGGCAGGTGGTTCTTACATTTCTCTTCTTAAAGCCTTTCAGCCTCGTGCGCACAGAACATACTCAGTGAGATCCAGAATATGTACAAACACTCACAGTGCCAAGTAGAGTGTGAAGGAAGCAGAGTGACTTTTTGGCTCCCTCTCACTTCCTCTGCAAGAGCCTGTCTCTCCTTTCAGGAACCACTTGCTTAGTCGCTTTGGTTTTTACCCCACAGCATCCCTCCCCCCGTTATATTTGGATTTTAAATATAAATAGTCCCTCAGAGATCAAGTTCTTTCCCTAAAGCATGCCAAAACGGCAAGAGCTTCCTCTACCTAATTCTCTACTAGACCTATAAACTACGGAGAAGATTGTTTTAATTTAAACCAAAGAAGAGGATATAGAAAAGCAGCTGTATGTTTTAGCGGGGGACCATGGTAAGGCTCCCAGTATTTCTAACCTGAATACTCTGATGTGAGTCACAGCTCTACGGGACCAGCTCCTAAGAGCAGTATTGCCTTCTGCTGCTGTAAGATGCTGTCAGAGAGTCAACAGTGGTTCTTTTAATGGGTAGTGCTGAGTGGTCGGATGAGATCACAGGGGCTCTAGGATAAAGGTTTTCAGTCTGACCTGCGGTGAGGGTGGGATCTGTAGATGGACTGCAGAACGTCTGTGAACTCTTAAGATTGTATGCAAAATTGTGGCTATTTGCATTTTTTTGAGAAAAGGCTCTCATTGTTCGATTTATACTTTCAAAAGGATACATAACCTTGCAGATTACAAAGGTCAGTGCTCCAGGGAAAGTGTATCAGTTTGCCAGGGCTGCCAGAACAGCAGAGTGCCACACACTGCATAACTTAAACAACAGAAATTAGCTTCTACTCAACTCCACTCTGACTTCATCTTGGTAACACTAGTGGTAAACAATCTGCTTCATAATGGAGGAGACGCAAGAGATGCGGGTTCCATCCCTGGGTTGGGAAGATCCCCTGGAGAACGAAACAGCAACCCCCTCCAGTATTCTTACCCGGAAAATCCCATGGACAGAGGAGCCTGGTGGGCTGCAGTCCGTGGGGTCACAAGGAGTCAGACACATCCATACACTCACTGTCACAGTTGCAACTCCACTCTGACTTCATCTTTACTAATTACATCTACAACAACCCTATTTTCTTTCTTTTAGTTTTTGTAGAAATAGTGTGGTTCATTTTAATCTTTGGAGGTTTAAAAAACTTTGACTTCTGGAGATTTATTGTTATAATACATTTACATGGTTCAGAATCCTAAAAACAGAAAATACATTGTGCTTCTCACCACCTTCCCTCTTTGCCCAGGACCGCATTGCTCTAGAATTAGCCTTTATGGTTGTTTTCCCAAGTATTCATTCAAAGTGTCTTTATGTATGCACATACAAGCAATTATGAATATATATTTCTCCCTCACCAGCTATTTTCAAATAAGGTCACATTCTAAGGTCCTGGGGATTAAGACTTCAGCATGCAAATTTGGGGGGACAATTCTACCTATAACAGAAAGCATAACAGTGGAGTGTAAAATATCTTTTTTCCCCATTCCAAACACCATCTCCCAACTTCCAACCTGGCAAAAGAGATAGTATTAACAAACCTACAAGACTGTTGTAGCTTCAGTATCCCGAGACGACTATGATGATAAGAATACCAGTCATAATAGATTGAATGATTTAATTCATGTAAAGCTCATAGAACAGTGCCAAGCACATAGTATGTCATCAATACACACTTACCACCATTTATACACATCTACTAGTGGTCTCCTGTCTACACATTTTCCCATTTTTCACTCACATCTGCACAGAGATGTTCTGGATTTCTTTGTGACTCTTCTCTTCCTCTCTTACAACCATAAATTACAGCTTTCTCGGGAGATGGAACCAACTGCTGTGCTGTGTATATCACGCTGTCCAAAATTCAATAGGCACCCTTAACTGCAAAGATGACCCCTTTACAGTCATCCTGTGGGCAGTGCTGCAAGCCCAGGGCACAGACCAGAACTGCTGAAGAAAAGGTCAGCCGAAGGCTTTGAACTCTTTTTCTTTCTCTTTGAACCCTTTTTCTTTCTCTTTCTCTTGTTCTCTCCCATGACCAATGTCAAGTATGTGTTTCAAAGTCCATTTTTCCTTGTTCCCTTTTCCTGACTTTAAGAGATAAAATTGATTCCATTTGTCAAAAATTTCTTTTATCTACTTTTTCAGAGGATTTTTGGCCTCTAAACACAGTTCACGTTCTTTTTATGTTTCCAAATGGACTTGTTCTTGTAACTCTCTGTGGCAGTTATTATAGAATAAACATTTGTTAGTTTCCTTGAATTTTATTTACTATTTTCAACCTGCTGCAATTCTAGTTCAAAGGTGAATCATTGGCCAAACAGCTTTTCACTTATGACTAAAACTTTTTCCCCTATAAATTTTGATTCTTTTATTTACATTTTCCTAGATGTATAATGCTAATCAGAAACTTCGTATAAGTCCTATAAAGTAATAATAAGCGTATCAATGTAATTCCATTCAATAATTATTGAATTTCCATTATGTCCTGGGCACTGTGCCTGTCAACAAAAATAGGAAAAAAGTAAAACAAATTTTAAAAGTAAGGCTGCAGTTTCCTAGGAAAGAGAGAAAGAAGAAAAAGAATAGCTATTGGAAATTGTCACCCGATGAACTGAATGAACTTTCCATGTTACGTCAGTTAATATCAACATGTGAGAAAATATTAAGGACAAAAAAACTTATAAAGATTACACTTCTAGTAAAGTGGCAAAATCTAACTGTAGAGCTAAAGCCCTTTCTACTTTCTTGCACTACCTTATTCATTCTACAAAGATTATTGAGAATCTCCTGTTAATGCCATACATACTATCAGATACTGTCAATAAAACAATAACTAAAACCCTGTCATAATCATGGCATATATGACTCAGAGTCCAATTAAGGCAATTAATCAAATACTCAAATTTATTTAAGACTTCAATTATAGACACATGCTAAGATGAGAAATGAATACTTCTATGAGAGCCTCTAATAGTCAAACAACGTAGGTCCTAAGGGAAATGACAGAATGGTTCACAGATGAAGGAATGTTAGACTAAAGTCTAAAGAACAAAGGAAGGGCTTTCCTGGTGGTCCAGTGGTTAAGATTTCACCTTCCAATGCAGGGGTGCAGGTTCAATACCTGGTCAGGGAGCTAAGACCCCACATGCCTTATGGCCCAAAATCCAAAAACCATAAAAGAGAAGCAATATTGTAAAAATTTAAATAAATACTTTTAAAATGGTCCACATTAAAAAAAAACTTTAAAAAAGTAATAATGAACAAAGGATATTTTAGAAAGTCAAGTGTCACTACCACTTCTGGGAAGATGGAATAGACATATTTTCCCCTATTATTCATGCCTAAGTATAACTAAAATCCTGACTATTATATACCAAACAAACATCACAAGGCTCTGAAAGGTATAGAAAAGAAGGCAGTGAGACTGGGGACCACAGAATTTAAGGCATAACAATAAGTTCCCTGGGTTTTCTTCTCCTTTGTATATACTAGACTTGGAGACAAGAAGCTGGTAACCCAGGAACACCAATACCTGCAGACAGAAGTCCCCAAGAGAGCCTGATCTCTAGCCAAAAAAAAAAGGAAAAGGAAATAGAAAAATTTTAGACAATAATTACTCTACTTGAGGCATGTACCACAGAAAATCTGTAGCCATCCATGCTAATGAAGGCTGAGAGGAGTCTAGACTTACACCCTCAAGAGTCTGTAACAAAGTGCCCCCAAACACCTGCCAGGTTGTTGTCAGAAAAGATCAAATAGGGAGATAAGACTTTCATTCCCCTGGTTCAGTAATAAGTACCCATTCCCCACCCTCTCCCACTCCCAATGGCATGAGTAGAAATCACATTAGGGGCTGAGTGGATGGTCAGAAATTTCACAGAAATGCAGAGATAATTAGTTCACATCTGCTGTGATATCAGTGGAGACAGCTCATATCACCAAACTCTCAGCCCTGCCAGCAGTAACAAGGAGCCACCCCCGCACACACACATACACATATCTCACCTATGAAGGTTGTGTGGGAACCTGAATTTCTACCTCTACTTGGCAGTAATGTGGTAGTGCCTCTCCTTTCCTTTTTCTGGGGTGGGGTCTGAGGGGAAAATATTTGAAGAAGGTCCGGAGTCTCAGAAAATAATGGAGGAGACTGTCCAGAATTCAATTTGAAATTGCTATTCATGCCAATAACCAGGGAGCTCTCAAATAGGATAAAAAAGACAATCAGTAGATGCCAACAAGAATATAACAGAGATGTTAGAATTATCTAATAAAAATTTTCAAACATCCATGATAAAAATGCTTCAACTTGCAATTACTAACACGCTTGAAACAAATGAAAACAAAACAAAACAAAACAAAATTTCATCAAAGAATTAGAAATATTAAACAAAGAAATAGAAGCTATAAAGTAGTACCAAATGGCAACTTGAGAACTGAAAAAATATACTAACTGAAATTAAAAGCTTATTAATTGGCTCAACAGCAGATTAGATGGAACAAACAAAAGATTAATGAAATGAAAGTTAGAATATTATACAATATAAAAAAAGGAGAAATATATACTGAAAAAGCAAACCAAGCCTTGGAAACCCATAACAAAATAGCTAATTTTCATGACTTGAGAGTTCAAGAAGGAGAAGAACAAGAGGTCAGGCCTGAAAAATACTGGATGAAAGCTTCCAAATTTGTAAAAAGACATAAACCTCCAGATTCAAGAAGCTGAGTGAACCCAAAACAGGAAAAAATAAAAAAACAAACTCATGCCAAGAAACATCTTAACTGGACTTCTGAAAACTAAAGACAAAGAAAATTCTTGAATGTAACCAGAAAAATATGACATTTTACCTATAGAGAAAAAACAATTCAAATAATAGCTTATTCCTCATCAGCTCCCATCGAAATTTCTCAGGTGCTGAAAGAAAGGATATGACCACCCAGAATTCTATGTCCAGTATAAGTAAGAATGAATGAAGAGAAACTCAACATATTCTCATATGAAAGAAAAAGGAGAGAATTTGTTGCTAAAAGAATGTAGGAGGGCAGTTGTATAGCTATATGCTAGCAGTTGAACAGGTGGACAACAAAATTAAACATACTTTTTAAAATTTTTTTTAATGAAATATTTTATTCATGAAAAAGTTTTTCTTTATTTCACATTTTTGTACACACCACTCAGCATGTGGGATCTTTGTTCCCCAACTAGGGATTGAACCTGCTTCTCCTGCATTGGAAGCATAAAGTCTTAACCACTGAACTACCAGTGAAGTCCCTAAAAATGAAACATTTTAGATGTAAATCTAGCAAACCATTATGAGACTTACATACTTAACCTACACACTCTGATTAGAGAGAAAAATAGTCTAAATAAATGAAGACATATATGTTCATGGATTTGAAGGCTCAACTAATACAGACATTAGTTTTCAAATTGATATACAGGTATAATGCAATTCCTATTAAAACATAAGCAAGATTTTTTTCAAAGATCTAGACAGGATTGTTCTAAAATATGTATGAAAAGGCAAAGAAACTAAAATAGTTAAACCAATTTTGAAAAACAACAATAAAATAAGAGGAGTCTACCTCCCAATTTCATGACTTATTACATAGCTACAGTAATCAAGATTGAGTGGCATTGCTAGATAAACAGACACACTGATCAATAGAGAACAGAGGACACAGAAATAGATGCACATAAATATTCCCAACTGATGTTTTGACAAAAGTTCAAAAGAATTCAAGGGAGGATAGACTGTCTTTCAACTTACTGCTGAAGCAGTAAGACATATCTAGGCAATAAAATAAACCTTGATCTCAGGCTTACTGCTAACACAAAATTAACTCAGAATATATCAAAAACTTAAAGGTAAGCTGTGAAACTACTAACCTTTTAGGGGAAAAAAATGAGGGAATCTTCAGTTTCTTGGACTAGGCAGAATTGTTGAACTTAATACCAAAAACAATCCATAAAAGGAAAAATTAATAAGTTGGACTTCATTAAAAATAAAAATGTTTACTGTATACAAGACCCTGTTAAGATGAAAAGACAAGCTACAAAGTGGGAGAATCAAGCCACATATCCAGCAAAGTATCTAGAATATATAACAACTTTCAAAACTCACCAATACAAAGTCAAATAATCCAATAAACATAGTCAAAAGACATGAAGAAACATTTCACCGAAGAAGTACAGATGGCAACTAAGCACATGAAAGGTTACTTAATATCATTGGTCACCAGGTTCCTCTCTGTCCATGGGATTATTCCAGCAAGAATACTGGAGTGGGTTACCATTTCCTCCACCAGGGGATCTTCCCAGCCAGGGATCGAACCTGCATCTCGTCTCCTGCATTGGCAGGTGGGTTTCCCTGGTGGCTCAGTCGGTAAAGAATATGCTTGCAATTAAGGAGACTGCCTGCAGGAGACCAAGGTTTGATCCCTGGGTCAGGAAGATCTGCTGGAGAAGGAAATGGCAACCCACTCCAGTATTCTTGCTTGGGAAATCCCATTGACAAAAGAACCTGGCAGGCTACAGTCCATGGGGTGGCAAGAGTTAGATATGACTTAGTGACTAAACCACCACCACCTCCAAAGCCACATTGGCTATTAGGAAATGTAATTAAAACCACAATGAGGTATTACTACACATTAACAGAATGACTGAAACAAAAATTAGTGACAAGACCAAAGGCTGGTGAGGACATAGAGAAACTGGATCATGTTATATTACTGGTGATAATGAAAAAAAATGCAGCCACTCCAGCACAGTTTAGTAGTTCACAAACAACAGTAACAACAAAAGAAAATGCCTGAACATGGAACTACCTACCATGTGACCAAGCAATTATACTTCTGAACAGTTATCCCAGAGAAGTAAAGATTTATGTTCATACAAAAACAGCTACACAGATGTTTATAGCAGCTCTACTCTTGCCTGGGAAATCCAATGGAGAGAGGAGGCTGGTGGACTACAGCCCAAGGAGTGACAAAGAGTCACATACAACCTAGCCAGTAAAAACAGCAGCAGCAGCAGCATTCATGATAGTTAAAAAAGTGGAAACATCTAGATATCCATCAGTGGATGAAGGTTAACAAACAGGTACATCACAATAAAAAGTATTAAACTGTTGACACATTATAACAATCTGGGTGAATCTCTAAAGACTTAGGCTGAGTTAAAAAAAAAGCCAACCCCAATAGATTACATATTTGATGTTTCCATTTGCTTAAAATCACAAATTATAGAAATGGAGAACAGATATTAGCTGCTGGAGGTTAGTAGGGGCTGGGCATACTAGAAGGAGGACAATGTGGTTGTAAAAGAGCAACATTCAAGATCTTTACGGTGATGAAAATGTTCTGAATCTTGACTGTATCAATGTCAATATCCTGATTGTGATACTCAAGATGTTACCTTTGGGGAGGACTTTCCAGCTGGCTCAGTAGTAAAGAATCCTGCCAATGCAGGAGATGTGGGTTCGATCCCTGGGTCCAGAAGATCCCCTAGATGAGGAAATGGCAACCCACTCGAGTATTCTTTCCTGGAAATTCCCATGAACAGAGGAGCCTGGCAGGCTACAGTTCATGGGGTCACAGAGTCAGACATGACTGAGTACACAGATACCTTTCAGGAACTGAATAAAGGATTCACAGAATATGTTCTGTATTATTTCTTAAAACTGCATGTGAAACTATAGAATTATTGCAAAATGAAAAATTTAATTTAATAAAAGGTAAAGGATGATGAATAGAAACAGATTATTCCCAACATAGGAAATCATTTATGAAGGGCCCTTGGCAGGAGAAACTAATGTATTACTGATGAACCACAGAAGGCTACTGTGGATGAAATGCCAAAGACAAGGAGTGTAGGATGAGGGGCAGGAAGAAGGAGCGGGTATGTTAGGAACACAGTACAAGAGAAATCTAAAGAGGTGGCTGTACTGTGCAGAGCCATGCAGGCCACCTTAGAGACTATGGTCTTAATCTAAAAGCATGAGGAGTCATTGCCATGTATTACACAGAGAAATGACTAAATCAGAATACTATTTTGAAAAACTCACCACCTGCAATATGAAAATGGATTAGAAGAACAAAAGTAGGGATCTTCCCAACATGCAGCTCAAAGTTCAGTTGTGCTGCTCCAGCTACAGAGGTTCAGTCTGTGATAGAGAAGCTGCCTAGAGAATCATGTGATTGATTAATCAAGTTACCTTGAGGAAAATTCTCCACTGATATGTCTTTGGGAAAATTCCCATAGAGTTAAAAAAGGAGAAAGGATTTGAAAATTGGTTTGATATGTTAACTATTTGAATTCATCAGCCATGTAGGTGTGATCAAAAGTAATCTGAGCATTTTTTGCAACCTCTGTCAAAAGAAAGGAAAATCTTTTAGTTTTTAAAATCGTCCCCCAGAAGAATCACCAGTATCAATGATAACAGGATTTCCTTTAGTGTTTGCTAGAGATGTGATGCATTGACACAATTAAAAGAGTTGTCCATGAATACTTACGGAACATGAAAAATAATGTTATGTCACAATTTATTGTGCCCCAGGAAGTCACCTTATTCTGAAACAAAACTTATTAATAATGTCTTTAAACATATTTTTTGGATTCACCACCCTATTTGTTTATTGCCTACCACCTACCTAAGGGTACAATCCATGCCAATGATTGCATATTAGGATTTATTTGTAGTAAGCAATCGATTGCCTCTGTTTTCCATCTTTATAAAAAAATAAACACTTCTATTTTTCTACAGTGAGTTGAATAGACTGCCCCTTATTTTAGCATAATAAAGACAATGTCTAGATGGACAGCTACCAGTTTTTCATATTAAACAATCCCCTAAAACATTAAAACTTTGCCAACTACCATATTCTAGAAGCCAATATTTCTACTATCTACAATAAAGATATTCAGCTTAAACAAAGGCAAACTTAAATAGAGTTACAGAAATAAAATGGAAATAGCACAGAGCTGCTTGTCTGCATGTGTTCTAAGTCGCTTCGGTCTTGTCGGACTCTTTGCAGCTCTATGGGCTGAAGCCTGCCAGGCCCTTCGGTCCATGGGATTCTCCAGGCAAGAATACTTTGGATCTTCCCAACCCAGGGATGGAACCTGTGTTTCCTATGCCTCCTGCACTGGCCGGTAGGTATTTTTACCACTAGCATCACCTGGGAAGTCCAGCTGCTTATTTACTAACACTAATTTGGAGTAACAAATCCATTTTGATTTCTGATTCACAAAACTTGGTCTTTATGATTTACCTGTGACGGCGTCTTTTAGTTTCCCATCTGCTTTGTATAAGAAACAGTAAGAAAGCTAAGGAAACTTGAAACAGCTTGAGTTGTTTTTTGATGCCTCAATCTATAAGTGAGTGACAAAGTTTTTGCTGTTTAGAAACATCTAAAGGTTAAAAAAAAACTAGGTATGAGGTAAGTGGTTGTACACACTAACTTAAAATCTTTAATAAAAATAGTATCTTTAATTTTCATTTATTTTAAAAATATTTATTAAGAATGAACTATCTGTTGGAGAGAGGCAGAACATTGTAATTTAATTGTACCTCCTTACATAAAGGATCAAATATCACTGGAGAGTATGTTGACAATGATTAAAAAGTACACAAAGTGTTATCGTATCAGTACTTCATATAGGGCTTTTGATAGAAAATAATTTCTGTGGAATGTAATATAGATACTATTTGGGGGTAAAAGTTACAGCTCCACAGTCAGACAGAACTGGGGAATCCTAAGATAAAATTAAGAGGTCCATGCTGTAATCCTTGGAACCTGTGAATCTGTTATCCTGTGTGGCAAGGGCCTTCTCATATGTGAATTAAGACCAACTGAAATGAGGAAACTGTTCTGGATTCTCTGAGTGGGCCCAATTAATTACAAAGTTCCTTGAATATGTCAGAGAGAAGCAGCAGAAGAAACTCAGGGGGAAATGTGACTGTGAGAGAATGGTCAGGGAGATACTGCTGGCTTTGAAGATGACAGAAGAGAATGAATCAAAGAATGGGGCAAAGGGTAGGGCAGGAGGGCTGCTGATGCTGCTGTTGTTTCAGTCGTGTCTGACTCTGTGCGACCCCATAGACAGTAGCCCACCAGGCTCCTCCATCCACAGGATTCTCTAGGCAAGCATACTGGAGTGAGTGGGGAGGAGGGCAATAGAAACTAAAAGCCAGGAAAATATATGGATCCTCTAGAAAGAAACACAGTTTTGCTAACACATGGTTTTAGCCCAATGACATTTGTGCTGGATTTCTCATCCAAGGAACCATGAGATGATAGTTTTGTAGTTTATAATAATAAAATTTTGCAAGATAAAAACAATGCGGTTTTAAGACACTGAATTTGTGAATAATTTGTTGCAGCTGCAATAAAAAACGAATGCATTTTCCTAAGAAGCTCAGGCCATAGCTGATGCTGTTTGGTGACATTTCTACAGGCGAACAAACAGTATATAAAGAATCAGGAGCAGGCATTCTACTTGATATCAAATAAGGTGGACCACAATAAAAGATGAGTTAAAATCCCTGTAAATTCATTGCTCTGTGACAAAGATATTTCAAGGTTTCATCTGGAGGCCAAATTATTTTTAATAAAATCTCACTAAACACAAATGCAGTAAAACTGAGGATTTTCGATAAATAGTAAGTCAATTTATAGTAGAGGACATGGATTTGAGGACCATCAGAAAACTTTCCTGTATCCCCACCTAAAACTCTGTTGCAGGATTTGATAAATACTCTATTCTCACACAGCGTGTTTAAATAGTCAAATCAGGTGGAAGAAGCCAACACCCTTTTCCCCCATAATGATTCCATATTCTTCCTAAAATACTTTCTATCCTTAAAAATGTTCTCATGGATGTCTTCTGAAATAATTTACCTCAAAAGGATGATTTGATGATGATGTGCAAAACAATGTTCAGGGAAGCCAAAATCAGCCCTATTCTGTAACGGGTTCACTTTGAAAGTGTCTGTCTTAAATGCCCAGTTGAATGCTGTTCATTCACTGTGAAACAGTGCGTGGTTTCTCATTCATCTCATTAGGAAGTAGAACAGTTCTAAAACATTGATTAGGAAACAGAGCTATCTACAGAATTGTCACTGATGGTGTAACCTCAGTAACTCCTTTACCCATTCAAGATCTTTATTTCCATTTTCCTCTAATTCTTTTAATTTTCTACTAAGAGGTCAAACAGGTTTTTACACCTTCAGCAGCACACATTCTGGTGAACTAAGGAAATGCATGATTTCAACACAGTTTCCTCAATTACTGCTTCTTAACAAACTAATCCCGAAGCCTATATATTAAAACACCATTTCAAAACATTTGTTCTTATGAAATAGGAACTCAGAACTAATGCCCAGGATAGGCTTTGAAGTGGGTGGTAAAGCTTTATTTATCCTGCAGATAAGCATGCACTTATTAATGAAAATCCAGATTCTTATGACTACAATTTAAGCAAAGAAGAAATTAAAGACTGAGTCCCTGTGGTCAGCAGAATGTATTGCCTATAATAAAAAACCACTAAGGTGAAAGTGAAAGTGTTAGTTGCTCAGTCCTGTTAAACTCTTTGCGACCCCATGGACTGTAGCCTACCAGGCTCCTCTGTCCATGGAATTCTCCAAGCAAGAATACTGGAGTGGGTTGCCATTCCCTTCTCCAGGGGATCCTCCCAATCCAGGGATTGAACCTGAGTCTCCTGCATTGCAGGCAAATTCTTTACTGTCTGAGTCACCAGGGAAGCCACTGAACAAGATGAAACTAATTAAATTATAAATTGCAGTATTGTTTAGAGGAAGCAATGTTAACAACAGGTTGCTTTAGCAATACTTTTCCTCAGGTAAAGTTTCCCCATTTTTTGGTTTCAAAATATATCTTTCTTTCCCTAATAATATTACTATCATTCTTTCCAAGCAAGTTCCCAAGTTCAGAATGAAAGTGGGGTCATATTGCTTGTTTTTATCTTTTACTTCAAGGAAACCTACATTTTATTTTGTTTGATATGTTTCTTTTTTGTATCACAAGTTTCCTCCATAATATAATTGTCTACCATAAAGAAAGAAAGTGAAAGCAAAGTCGCTCAGTTGTGTCCAACTCTTTGCGACCCCATGAACTGTAGCCCACCAGGCTTCTCCACCCATGGAATTTTCTAGGCAAGAATACTGGAGTGGGTTGCCTTTTCCTTCTCCAGGGGGTCTTCCCGACCCAGGGATCAAACCCGGGTCTCCCGCATTGCGGGCAGACGATTTACCGTCTGAGCCACCAGGGAATCCTAAAAGATACGCCCCCCCCCGCCGCCCCGCAAACGTATGCCAGGTGTTTCTCAAATGAGTAACAAAATACATAAAAGAAAAATGAGAAAAACTTAATAATTTTGTGTCACTGAGACCTATTCCAATTACCTGAGCTATGGAAGAAATTTTAAGGAAAATAAAGATTAAGACGGAAAATCACCAATTTGCTTAATTCTTACCATTTCTAATGTTAACAACTATGGACCATTTGAAAAAGTAATATATTTTTAATTTGCATTTTTTCTAATGTACAATCTGTCATGTTAATTAATATTATTAGAGATACTTGCTTCCTGTGCTCATTCAAAAAGTGTCTGTTCACTTCCTGCTCTCCTCAGGAAGCGGTGATAAGAATTATCCTCATAACGGACCAGGGTTTATTCTTCTAGGGGATACAGGTAAGAAGGGCATTTTTGAACCTGGTCAACTTTTTGAAATTTGCATCTATCAAAGACATCAAGGAACTTTGACAGAATTCTCCATAGAGAATTAGAAATCATTAAAACAAGTAACTATATGAAACACTAGATGGTTAACCTCGTTTGTTCCTTAAAATGGCGAAAATAATCAGAGACTGAATTGTCTTTTGATCATAGGCAGTACGATTAACTGCTGCACTGGTGCCAGCTGAAAGGTAGTCCATTTGAAGAGCCGTAAAAAGAAACAATTTCCTGTATCACTTATTTAAAAAATACTTTAAACTGACTGTTAAGGTAAACCTTTAGCTAACCATTGGGTTTCACTTGATGTAATTTAAGTCAATGAGAAGGGGAAAAAGTTATTGGCATGTAAGAAAAACAGAAAAACAGGGTGATGTGAGTTATCTATTTTAGGCGAAGAAGAATATTTTGCTCCTTAGTCATTTAGTCGGTAATATTAGTTTGTATTTCTTATTATTTACTGGAATAACTTGATTATAGTTCACAGAATTTAATGGATTAGGTCATATAGTTTAGCTCCTAAGAATTCCTTGGCAGAACATAAATACATTTCATCCCGACAGCTGCTCTGATATCTTGTAAAATTGATATTAAAACACTTCTATATTGAGACTCATCACCATCAGGATAATTAGAACATAGTTGGCTCTGCTGAGAATTTCACATGCCAAACATGTTTAATGCAATGAAATATTTGATTTTTTCATGCCAATAAAAGTATTTTTAAAGGTAGCAATCAGTCATTACTTAAAAGAAAATCTTTGCAGGTGATAACTGGAAAACAAATTACCTGAAATGGATTTTAACTTATTTAAGAGAATTCTAAAGTTCAAAGAGTCAGAATTATCACTGATCATCAGTTACATAAGTTCTTAAATCATTAGTTAAAAAAAATCCCTTTAGTTTCTTTTTTCCAACAAAATTTTCTCACACAGCTGCTATGATAAAAGGCAAACCAAGAACTTCATGAATCCTCTTTTAAGAAACCACTCAATCACATCCTCTCTCAACTGCTCTATCCTAAGAGCACCATTTTAAAATGATTATGAAGTCTGAATATTTCTACAGTTTATTCTCATGATTTGTGGGAGTTTTATAAAGTTCACTCTTGATTTCCCTGACCATTTTTTAAACTCAAGCTCAAGAGTTCCTTCTAGAAGCTTCTCTGGGCTCCCCCAGCCCCCTGTCTAGTTTAAGTCTTCCTTGCTCTATGCTCTCATAAACTACAAATGAATAAGAATGAAGGCAAAGATGCTATTTCAAAACCTTGAGAAACTTGAATGATCAACTATAAAGGCCAGAACCAAGAAACTGGAAGCATTTTGGGAGAAAAGAAAGGAGATGGGCTGTGAGATTGGCTGTGCAAAGGAGATTACCAAATTTACCATGAACAAGACACTAAAATCCTCTGAGGTTTGAGTCCTCACTGATAAAAGGAGTTGGTAAAGTCATATTCCTTAAGACATTTTCTAGTCTGCAAATTCTATACCAAGTACTAGGCGAATTAAAAATACATATATTATGAGTCATTTTGCAATGATGTGTAATGCCTTATCCTTGACTGTCAAGTTTTATTTCTGCTGGGAAATTCCAAAATCAGTTTAGAAATTAATACTTTAAGCAAATTTCCAACTGATTGGAAAGCATACTTTTGAACAATTTTTTAAGTACTTTAATTTTTGAGCAAACAATAATTAAACAGAAGAAATTCTTGAATTTATTCTGGAATTGTCTACATCTACATTACTAACATTAGTCATAATAGCCATCAGTATAATAATATTTGCTTAAGAAGTATGAGAACAAGACAATAAGGTGGCTTTCAAGAACATGGCAAGAAGAAAAATCAAGTTGTGCTTTGAACTTTTAATTAGCTAAAATGCAAACAACAGATGTGACTATCCTGAGAATTAACTAAGTAACTGTCTTTGTAACTTCAGAGTCTGGAAACAACTAAGATGCCAATGAATTTGATTTGAATGTAATTACAGAAAGACATTTACTTCTGCTTGATTGACTACGCTAAAGCCTTTGACTCTGTGGATCACAATAAACTGTGGAAAATTCTTCAAGAGATGGAAATACCAGAACACCTTACCCCTCCTGAGAAATCTATATGCAGGTCAAGAAGCAACAGTTAGAACTGGACATAGAACAACAGACTGGTTCCAAATTGGGACAGGAGTACATCAAGGCTGTATATTGTCACCCTGCTTATTTAACTTATATGCAGAGTATATCATGAGAAATGCCAGTCTGGATGAAACACAAACTGGAATCAAGATTGCCGGGAGAAATATCAATAAACTCAGATACGCAGATGACACTACCATTATGGCAGAAAGCAAAGAGGAACTAAAGAGACTCTTGATGAAAGTGAAAGAGGAGAGTGAAAAATTTGGCTTAAAACTCAGCATTCAAAAAACTAAGATCATGGCATCCGGTCCCATCACTTCATGGCAAATAAATGGGGAAACAATGGAAACAGTGACAGACTTTATTTTGGGGGCTCCAAAATCACTGTAGATGTTGACTTCAGCCATGAAATTAAAAGACGCTTGCTGCCTGGAAGAAAAGCTATGACCAAACTAGACAGCATATTAAAAAGCAGAGACATTACTTAGCTAACAAAGGTCCATCTAGTCAAAGCTATGGTTTTTCCAGTAGTCATGTATGGATGTGAGAGTTGGACCATAAAGAAAGCTGAGTGCCAAAGAATTGATGATTTTGAACTGTCGTGTTGGAAAAGACTCTTGAGAGTCCCTTGGACTACAAGGAGATCCAACCAGCCCATCCTAAAGGAAATCAGTCCTGAATATTCATTGGAAGGACGATGCTGAAGCTGAAACTCCAATACTTTGGCCACCTGACTCATTGGAAAAGACCCTGATGCTGAGAAAGATTGAAGGCAGGAGGAAAAGAGGAAGACAGAGGATGAGATGGTTGGATGGCAACACGGACTTGATGGACATGAGCTTGAGCAAGCTCCGGGAGTTGGTGATGGACACGGAAGCCTGGCGTGCTGCAGTCCATGGGGTCACAAAGAGTCAGACACAACTGAGCAACTGATTTGACTGACTGACTGACAGAAAGACAGGTCTGAAATGTGTTTGCAGTTAATCATCTAAAAAAGAAAGAAAGTTAACTTTACCTTGTCTGGAGAAAGATTGAACAGAAAGAGGGATGGCTAGCCCAGAGCATGGAAAAGGGAAGCTGAAAGCGATAGCAGGCAGCAATGTTCTTCCAGTGCTATATTAGGGAAAGAAAGTGAAAGTGAAAGTTCGACCCCGTGGACTGTAGTCTACCAGGCTCTTCCATCCATGGGGTTTTCCAGGCAAGAATACTGGAGTGGGTGGCCATTTCCTTCTCCAGGAGATCTTCCCCACCCAGGGATTGAATCCGGGTCTCTGGCATTGTAGGCAGACACTTTACCGTCTGAGCCGCTAGGGAAGTCTTACTAGGGAAGGTGTCACCAAATCCTTGTCTCCTGTTAGGGAGGTGAAAAGGATTCACTGGGACTATCAGAGTCTGGATAAAATATCTCTTAAAGAACCACTGTACTTTTTAAGCAACCGTTTAAAATTACCATCACTGCAACATGAAAACCATTCAGGCAAGAATCATCAGTCATTTCAGTTCAGTCACTCAGTCGTGTCTGACTCTTTGCGACCCCATGAACAGCAGCACACCAGGCCTCCCTGTCTATCACCAACTCCCGGAGTCCACCCAAACCCATGTCCATTGAGTCGGTGATGCCATCCAACCATCCCATCCTCTGTCGTCCCCTTCACCTCCTGCCTTCAATCTTTCCCAGCATCAGGGTCATTTCAAATGAGTCAGCTCTTCACATCAGGTGGCCAAAGTATTGGAGTTTCAGCTTCAGCATCAGTCCTTCCAGTAAATATTCAGGACTGATTTCCTTTAGGATGGACTGGTGGATCTCCTTGCAGTCCAAGAGACTCTCAAGAGTCTTTTCCAACACGACAGTTCAAAATCATTAATTCTTTGGCACTCAGCTTTCTTTATAGTCCAACTCTTACATCCATACATGACCACTGGAAAAACCATAGCCTTGATTCGATGGACCTTTGTTGTCAAAGTAATGTCTCTGCTTTTTAATATGCTGTCTAGGTTGGTCATAACTTTCCTTCCAAGGAGTAAGCATATTTTAATTTCATGGCTGCAATCACCATCTGCAGTGATTTTGGAGCTCCAAAAAGTAAAATCAGCCACTCTTTCCACTGTTTCCCCATCTATTTGCCATGAATCATCAGTCAGTGTATGATAAATCATGAGGGAAGTTTAATGAGGAGGAAAATATAGACTTAAAGTCTTTTTCTCCCCATAAATTGTTAATGACTACAAGGGGACACTCCAATGTATCTCTCCAGTCGAGAAACAAAATAACACCTTGCCAGGTGATCAAAATTAAAATCATCAATGAAGAGTACCTCCACATATGGTGTCCAGGGGACACTGTTACAAGCAGTAATATGCAGTTCATACCAGAGAGAGATAACCTGAATATAATCATGAGCAAACATCAGATAAACCCAAATGAGGACCATTCTCTAAAAAAAAAATAAAAAGAAGGAAGGAAGAAAAAACTGGCCTGTGTTGTTTAAAATGTCAACGTCATATGGAAAAAGAAAAACCAAAGAACTATTCCAGATCAGTTCAGTTCAGTTCAGTCGCTCAGTCGTGTCCGACTCTGTGCTACCCCATTAACTGCAGCACTCCAGACCTCCCTGTCCATTACCAACTCCTGGAGTTTACCCAAACTCATGTCCATCAAGTCGGTGATGCCATCCAACCATCTCATACTCTGTCGTCCCCTTCTCCTCCTGCCCCCAATCCTTCCCAGCATCAGGGTCTTTTCCAATGAGTCAGCTCTTCGCATCAGGTGGCCAAAGTATTGGAGTTTCAGCTTCAGCATCAGTCCTTCCAATGAACACCCAGGACTACCTCCTTTAGGATGGACTTATTGGATCTCCTTGCAGTCCAAGGGACTCTCAAGAGTCTTCTCCAACACCACAGTTCAAAAGCATCAATTCTTCGGTGCTCAGCTTTCTTTATGGTCCAAGTCTCACATCTATACATGACTACTGGAAAAACCATAGCTTTGACTAGACGGACCTTTGTCAACAAAGTAATGTCTCTGCTTTTTAATATGCTGTCTAGGTTGGTCTCAGCCTTCTCCCAGTGTCTATAACCTAATCTCAAATGGTTTAGAAAAAAAATTTTACGTACATATGTGTGTGTGTCTACAAGAGAGAAAGAGAACAATAAAAACAAGTAGAAAAGAGTAAAAAATTTTTTAAAAGACCCACTGCATTCTAATGTATTTGTAAAGGAAGAAACTCATTTTTATATTTAGAAAGCTCCCTTGCCTATATCCTGTCTGACATCAGGGAGGTGTTGTTCAAGAATGGAAGCATGAGCATTCTGGTCTTTAAAATTTAGGAATTTTCTTGCTGGTTTGTAATAGGTTTTGAGTTTAGTTTTTGTCAGTCCATTCACCTGAGTTTAAATCAGTCTGGGTTTCTGCCTTTGCAAAGGCTGGGAACTAAACCCTACTTCGTGGTTAATTTACCCATATACTGACTCCTGAAGCCTCTAGAAAACTGACCAAATATCCTCCCTTGGATACAACCCTACTTGTCACTATGTCTTTCATCAAGTCTCCCAATGTCACTATGAAACTATTATTTAATTTAAAGAACCTTTTCACATAGGTCATCTCCTTGGATATTCATAAATCTTGCAAAGAAAGCAAAACATATATGATCTCCATTTTAGTTGTAAACTGAGAAGCAGAAACCCTAAGTTGGCCAACTTAGTTGCATGGAATTCAAATACAAATCTTTAAGTCAGCATTTGTTTATCTTCTACAATAATGCATGTTCATTATCCACTGTCGCTTACACTTAAGATGAATCAGAAGCAGTTAAGATCACGCAACAAAGGGTTAAATTGCAACTCATTATTAGAATAGAAAAGCAAATTAATATATATTAAATGATTTTTTAACTTCAGAAGATAAATCTCTGCATAACTATGAAGTCATTAGGAAATGTTCATAAATATGTTTCTAGAGTGTTGGCTTTACAGGATTTCTGCTTGACTAAGGAAATATATTTTATGTTTCCTGCATTTCTAGAGCTCACCCTGTTTGAATGGAAGGCAGCAGGGAATGGACCCTAGAGGTCTGGGTATTGGAGCACACTTTGTCTCTAATCACCTGGGCTACTTGTATAGAAGACCATCCATCTTCTATGTCCTCAGTCCACAAATTAATACTAAAAGATTGAACTAGATGATTTTATGTTATTTTTGGGTACACTGTTCTCCAACCAAACAGACATACTCTTTTCCACTTTGATTCTGGTCCTCGTGGTGATGTGGGATTTCACTTAAGTGATAACAAAAGAAAAGTTATGAAAACTTCTAGTGGTAAATTGTGCCCATATTGTAGGTACATCAAAAGATACAATGATTTTTTAATAAAAAGAAACCAAATGGAGAAATTGTGGAGATAAGAAAACACAGTTTGGCCTGTAGTTTAGGGAAATGAGCAAAAACCAAACTTTCAAATAGTACCATTTAAAAGGTTAAGGGTCTTCTATAAAAGTCAATTTGGTTCATTACTACTTATTGAAAATAAATTTTTAAGATAACTAAGAGAGAAGAATTTCCAAGCAGTTGTCTCCACACTGAACTTATTTTATACTTTATTAAAATTATGTGGCCCCAGAGAGATGTCCCTAATGAGATTTTATAATTTCCTCTTGAAATGCTAAAACTAGCACATGAATTCATGGCCCAGGAGATCTTGAGAGTATGGAGAAGGAAATCTGCAGGTAAAAACAACACTGGGGAGTCTGAAATCTTTTTATAATTTCTTAGTATCATAATATTAGCTCACGAAACACCCACTCAGGCTTATTGTATGCAACAGAAAATGTATATGGTAGTATTTTTTACAATGAAAGAATATTAAACCTGTTTCTCAAGCCACTAAACACCCTCCTGCCACAGCCATTCCCAAAGCTTGTGCAGATATTTTGTTGTATTTAATTTTTTTTTCTACTGTTAATCCCTTTGTCAAAGTTTTATCCTAAAGAGGAAGAATGTGGTATAGAGATCATAGCTTCCACTGAAAAACAGGATGTCTAGAGAGTAGTATTGTCTTCCTCATCTTCTTTGCCCTTCTACGTGTGTTAACTATGTGTTACTTTTTCACATAAAGCCTAATTTGATCCTCACAATCACCCTAACAACTGAGTACAATCATTACCCCCACTTCACATTGAATGTATGAGAGCAAGAATACATGATGGTGGACCTAGGAGATGAAAGAGGAGAAGTCTGGGTGTCAGTTGCCATAGGAGGAGGGGTGCCTTTTTCCCTGTAACACAAGGAAAGAAAAGCGAATATGCAGATGTGGTGAGTCATGGAGGTCAAAGAACAGGATTCAAGGAGTTCCTCTCTAATCGCTATTTAAAGTAAGAGGCAATTTCATCTGCTGAGAGTGAGAAGGTAGGAGGGAGGGCAAGTTGTCTTAGAGCAAAGAGTGAGCTGAGTGAATTGAACAGAGAAACGTTGTAGGACTGGCAGCAGGGCTAAAGGTCTATTTGCCTTTGATTACTCTACCGTGCATGTTCTTAAGGGATTAGGTTGTTTGGGTAGATGAGTAAAGTTGATTCAGTATTGAGGTATGTAAGGCTTTGACATCTGCTAATAGTAAGGTCTTGGGCAAGTTATTTACTCTCTGTTTCCTTATTTATAAAATGGGGGAAAAAAGTCCTACCCCTATAAGATTATTTTGAGAGTAAAATGAGATTATATTTTTAAAAACCACTGAAGGTCCCAGTATGCACTAAGCTTCAAAAAGTATGATAGCTATTATTTGTCATATTATGCACTGATTGATATATGTTACATATCGATATATATAGCTGTATGTTGTTGTTTAATTGCTAAGTCGTGTCCGACTCTTTTGTGACCCCATGGACTGTGGCCCGCCAGGCTCCTATGTTCATGGGACTTAGCAGGCAAGAATACTGGAGTAGGTTGCTGTGCCCTCCTCCAGGGGATCTTCTTGATCCAGGAATTGAACCCTCATCTCCCATATTGGCAGGCAAATTCTTTACCACTGAGTCACCAGGGAAGCATAGTTTTACATACATAGTATTATATATAATACTATTACTGTTATTGTTACACTATTATTACTTCTAGGCTTGAGGCTAAACCATACCTGGTATCTAGTAGGTATCTGAAAATATTGTTCTATTGAAAGTTGCTTGGAATAAATGACAAAAAAAGCCACAATTTCTTATGATAAAAATATCTCTAGAGAATCACCAGAAAAACCACACCCAGGGATTTTTAAAAGGACACCTATCAAGATCAATCTCAAGAAGTCAGAAATTATAGGCACTCAAATCCTGATGAAAATAGAGCTACATTATATTTTTTCTTTGAATTCCAAAGTTGCTATTGAAACAGGTTTGTGGAGTATTTGAGCATATGAGTCTTCAAAGAGAGCTTCAAAGAAAAAAAAATCTGACAGTATTTTATGTTGGTGTATTTGATTTCTTGTATTTATAATTAATGTTGTTATCACTTCCTTTTTGTTGTTGAACAGTCAAGATGAGTTTATCATGTACAAACATGAAAGTCTTTGCCCCAGGGGCATTCAGTGTAAGCTGGCCCTCTGTGATCCTGGGTACCATCTACTGCACAGACTTCCCTTCAGTGATTTTCTTTGTTTCTTTGTCCAAGTAGTGTATCTTGTGGCACTTTCCACTGGAGCCAAATATGTCTCCTTTTCTCTCGACAAAACAGAATACTGAATTTCAATGAGGTAACCTTTATCATTCAATTAATTGCTCCATTTTCCCAACTATTACTATAAAAAACATTTCAGAGTTACACAATTCATGGCCATCTGGAAAGGGAAAGAGCAACTAGTAAATTCCTACATTATCCTCAGTTTAAGTGTCATATAAATATATTAATTGTTTACTTGGGTATCAAAATATGCTTTAGCGACAGGTAAAAAAAAACATAAAACTTTCTCAGGGGCATATTTGCATTTTGTGGTGCTGCACTTCACTCCCTCCGAGCCCTGCTTATCCAACTTGAAAATAGCTGAAGATAATATTATGATATGTGATTTTTTTTTAATTAGCATGTATTCATTGAAATTGAAATGTGTCCATAGTCCTACACTTCTCTCTGCCATTGGCAAAATTACAAAACCCGGGCTTGCAGAAAAGGGCATCCATGTTCTCCACTTAGGTTATTTTCCTCCTCTCTCCATCCTTCTGTGTAGGCTACGACAGTGGACACCAACCATTTTGGCACCAAGGACCAGTTTGGAGGAAGACAATTTTTCCATGGACTGTATGGGGGATGGTATCAGGATGATTCAAGTACATACATTTATTGTGTACTTTATTGTGCACCAGGGCTTCCCTGGTGGCTCAGATGGTAAAGAATCTGCCTGCAATGTGGGAGATCTGGGTTCAGTCCCTGGGTTGGGAAGATCCCCTGGAGAAGGAAATGGCTACCCACTCCAGTATTCTTGCCTGGAGAATCCCGTGGACAGAGGAGCCTGGCAAGCTACAGTCCATGGGGTCGCAGAGAGTCAGACACAAACCAAGCGACTTTCACTTATTTCTGTTATTATTACATCAGCTCCACCTCAGATCATCAGGTATTAGATCCCAGTGGTTGGGGACACCTGGGTTACAAAACAGATTCTACAAGAGATAGGAATCTAATCATCAAATGTTACTCGTCTTTTCATTTTGTGCATTGCATCACAGCTTACTCCAGTTCAAACAGAGAATATCTAAAATGTAGCCAACAGCTAATTGTGTGTGTGTGTGTGTGTGTGTGTGTGTGTGTGTGTTAGTTGCTCAGTCGTGTCTGACTCTTTGCGACCCCATGGACTATATCCTGCCAGGTTCCTCTGTTCATGGAATTCTCCAGGCAAGAATACTGGAGTGGGTTGCCATTTCCTTCTCCAAGCTGACAGCTATAATATTAAAGAAAACCTTAAGAGATGCTCAAGGTTGCATTTTAAGTCCTGAGAAGGTAGGCACTATCATTCTACGGGTAGAGTCCCATTATGGACTTTTGAAAGTTGTGTGTCCTACCTCCTGCCTCTTTCCTTGTACCTTTCTATTTTCCAGCATCTGTTAAGTAGGAAACAGAAGTTAGGAAAGGCATTCACTGCAAGCCTCAGAATCATCCCATGACCCATGGCAACCCTGTCTGAAGCAAGAAATAATCATGGGATATGCCCTTGCTACTCTTTTTCTAAAAAACATGAACATCACAGTGTATAATTACCAAACAAAACACAGTAATTGTCACTGTCTCAGGTCTAATCATGGTTAAAATTAACATCATTATAATTAATCAGACCAGTTTTACCTGCTGCTAAGCTTATATATTCAATCACAGTTCCCAGTTTAAATCTTAATTCTCTTCCCCAAACTCCTACACCAACTCTAGCTTGGTGGTTGGGGGAATTGGAGATTTGCTTTCTTTTTACAGATCTGGACCTGAAACCAACAAGTTAATAGACGTACCTTAAGGATAGTGGTGTGCTAGCTGACTCTTTGAGTATCAGCCATTATTTTGCTCCACCTGTCTGACTGGAAGGAAGAACTGAACATATATGAAAGCCTGAGTCTCAAGGCTGTACTTCTACAGTCGGCCTCTGTTGCTGGTCAGTTCCATCAACATTGGTACTCGTACCTCAGTTCAGGAATCACATGGTGCCCTTTCTTTCCTGCTTCATAAGTCCTGCCTTAGCTACAAGGCAAGTGAAGCAGCTACAATAGGTTTCCATGGAGCCTAGAAAAAATCATTATTTCTTCTCCATATAAATCATGAGAGAATTTCCTCAAAATGGACCAAACAATGAAACCATTATATGTGTGTGTTTATATATGCATATGCATACATATGCATATAGATATACATATACATATACATATACAAGGCTTCTCTGGTGGCTTAGATGGTAAAAAATCTGCCTGCAATGCAGGAGACCTGGGTTCGATCCCTGGATCAGGAAGATCCCCTGGAGAAGGGCACTACAACCCACTTTAGAATTCTTGCTTGGAGAATCCCAAGGACAGAGTAGCCTGGCAGACTACAGTCCATGGAGTCACAAAGAGTCGACACGATTGAACGATTTTCACTCACTCACTCATACATATATAAATGTTATAAATTTGAAACATAGAAAACATACTATTAAGATTATAACTTTTTAACCTTTGGAGGTTTTTACGAGAATGAAGGTAAAACTTTCTAATCATAGTGTTTATAGCCAACTACTATGGTTAAATTGATAACACTTACAATTGTTGCCATTATTAGCTTTATAAGCAACATCTTGTAGACAGACTGAAAATGAATTAAAAATGACTATTTCTCTCATGATTCCCAAATATTAATGAACACAGGAAAATAAGAGGGAATGTTCAACTATTACACTGAAAAATTTTTAACCTGAATTTCTGAGATGAAAATGTCTTCTTTAACCATATTGTGATGAGCAAATTATAATTTTAGCTCTATGGAAGCCATTGGAGGAAATTTTTGCTTTCATATCCTTTTTAACGAGAAGGTCATCATTGTAAGAGGCACCCTGCAGAGGCATAAGATTAGGACTCTTACTTTGGTTTTGAATAATCATCTAGAGATGTTGGAATAAACTTCCCTGTAGTTTTCAAACTGAGGTTTTGAAAGCCTACTCAAAATGTGGGATGTTTCTCCCTGTTTTCCTGGTTCTTAGTGATTTCTTTCTTAATACCCTTTCACGAAATTTTAACCTAACAAAAGCCTTTAACGACTTACCAATAGTCCAAAGGCAAGAAGGATTAATTATCCCTCCCAATACCTCAATTTGCATCCAGTAAGGAATCTACCAATGAAATACAAGAAATATTTATTGGAAAATCCTGACATTTCTGAGAGCTGGTAAAAGAAGATAACTTGGACTACTATAATCTTTTTGGAGTCTACTGTCATTTGGATACATGTATGTAAGGAAGTGTTCTCACAGCTGACACTGTGTTCCCACAGCCAGTCATAGCTATACCTTTTTCATAAAATTTTTTCTGTGTGTACCAAATGAGTTGTTCACTCCTGTCCAAGATGTAATGGACAGAGATCAAGACTTTAAGAACTGCCACTGAATTTGCAATGAAATCAAAGCCTATACAACTAAATAGACAACATGTTAAAAGTTCACAGGCCTAGGGTGACTGGCCTCCTTCATAAGACCTGGGAAAGGTTTACCAGTGGTAAGAAGTATGAAAGCCCAACTAGTTTTTATATTTAAGAAAAAATTACTTTTAAAGTAATAAGTATGTAGAAAATGAAATTAATCAGATAATGGATACCTAGTGCTTAGTTTTTTGTTTGAAAGTCACTCAGTTGTGTCTGACTCTTTGCACCCCCATGGACTGCAGTCCATGGACTTCTCCAGACCAGAATACTGGAGTGGGTAGCCATTCTCTTCTCCATGGGATCTTCAACTCAAGGATCAAACCCAGGTCTCCCACATTGCAGGCAGATTCTTTACCAGCTGAGCCACCAGGGAAGCCCAAGAATACTGGAGTTAGTAGCCTATCTCTTCTCCAGCGGATCTTCCTGATGCTTAGTATAGTATCTAATATAAATGGACATGGCATAACTGTTAATTAACTTTTCACACCCTAAATTGCTTTTAAGTGATGGTGAATTGTCCTGTTTACTATCCATATGATCAGATAACTAACCTAAACAGGGATTAAAATTGGAGCTTCATTAGTAGATTTTGTATGAATGAACACAAGAATTTCAGATCTCTAAGAATCCACATTTTTTCTTAATGGAAAGATAGATAATCTATCTCTTTGAGCAGAATAGAAGAAAACTAGATACACTTATTTTAATAAATAAGGCCTCAAACACAGAGTCTGATGACATCACATTTAATAAAGGAAAAACACTTTCTTATGACTCAGTAAATGGGAATACTACCAGGTATGTCTACTGCTTTTCTAACTGCTCTCCTTAGGGGCTAACAATGTGAGGAATGACTTTCTAGTGGCCTTAGAAGTAAGAAATCATGAGCAATAATAAATGACCACAGTGGGAGAAACCAATTGTTCCTGATCATTCACTGTGACTATTGCTGTCCCGGGAGATGACAGGATGACTTCCTTATTGCTCACATATGCAAGTGCTAATAGAAGACATTAAAGCCAGACAGGCAAGCTTGAGCATCCATAATGCTTTCAGTATTTTATCTCCTAATAGAAAATTTAAGACCTTTTCAGCTAACAGACAAATCCCAGGGAAGGATTATTTAAATTATTAAAGTTTTTTTCTCTCTTCCTGGTGTTTTTAAAGAAAGCTTTACTTGGTGGATTGAATGAACTGGGAGTTGTATTCACTCCTACTGTTTCTATTACTTCAATTATGAAAAGTAGTGGTTTTCTCTCTACCTACTATATGAAAGTGTCTAAGACTTTTTCATAGGGCTTCTCACTTAATAAACTAAGAATTTTGAAATTCAATGTAAAAAAAATATATATATATATGTGGGACTATGTTTTTCAGTGGTCTCAGTCTTTACATATTAGTTTTGTACCAGCCAATGGTTTTACACATTGGTTTTGTACACCGACAGCTTAAATTATAATAGTTAATTGTGAACAGATCTCGCTAATTGATTAACACAGTAAAATGGCAAGTGATCATTTAGTACCTTCATATATATAATAAAAATAATTGCTTGTACAATAAGAAGATACACCTTGTTGGCCAATAAATTATCTTGCTTCCCAGAAAGAAACAGTATATGTGAAACAGAATATAGATGTTGAGTTACAATCCACTTAATGTCTTCATATCACAAAGAGAAAAATGCCATCATAAAAGTTACTGAAGTATTACTCTATTCTTAGCACTGTCCAATGCTCATTAGATGTATTAACTTACTTCATCCTCACAACACTCTATTATTATCAAATCAAGTTTAAGCACAAGAAATAATTTGTATGTGGTCACACAGCCAGGAAATTTTGACGCCAAGATTCAAATCTAGACTTTCTGAATTCAGAAGCTGTATGTTTTATCCACTCATTCATCCATCCATCCATTTATTTATGCATGGATGTAGGTCTTTGTATCACATTATAATTTACATACAGTGGAATACATGGATATTACATATTCAGTTAAATGAGTATTGAAAAATGTGTACACCTGGAACCATCTGCCCAATCAAGATAAAGATATTTCCTTTACCCCTAAAAAGTTCCTTTGTATTCATTGCTTCTCCTTTTCATACCACTACCTGCCCCAACCAGAGGCAATTATTATTCTAATTTGTAACACCATAGATTGCCCTTGAGTATTTGTAATCTTCTTGTAAATGGAATGTTGTAGTATATGCTATTTTTCTGATTTCCGTAACTCAACAAAATCTCTTTGAAAGCGAGCCATATAGTAGTTGTCTGTTCTTTGCATTGCTGTATAGTATTCTATTGTATGGTTATGTCTCAGTTTGTCTATTTGCTTGTTTCTTTTTATTGCTGAATCTATTATATAGTTCAGTTCAGTTCAGTCGCTCAGTTGTGTCCAATTCTTTGCAACCCCATGAACTGCAGCAAGCCAGGCCTCCCTGTCCATCACCAACTCCTGGAGTTTACCCAGAATCATGTCCATCGAGTTGGTGATGCTATCCAACCATCTCATCCTCTGTCGTCCACTTCTCCTCCTGCCTTCAATCTTGCCTAGCATAAGGGTCATTTCAAATGAATTAGCTCTTCCCATCAAGTGGCCAAAGTATTGGAGTTTCAGCTTCTACATCAGTCCTTCCAATGAACACCCAGGACTGATCTCCTTTAGGATGGACTGGTTGGATCTCCTTGCAGTCCAAGGGACTCTCAAGAGTCTTCTCCAACACCACAGTTCAAAAGCATCAATTCTTCTGTCCTCAGCTTTCTTTATAGTCCAACTCTCACATCCATACATGACCACTGGAAAAGCCATAGCCTTGACTAGACAGACCTTTGTTGTCAAAGTAATGTCTCTGCTTTTTAATATGCTGTCTAGGTTGGTCATAACTTTCCTTCCAAGGAGTAAGCATCTTTTAATTTCATGGCTGCAATCACCATCTGCAGTGATTTTTGGATCCCCAAAAAATAAAGTCAGCCACTGTTTCCCAATCTATTTGCCATGAAGTGATGGGACCGGATGCCATGATCTCAGTTTTCTGAATGTTGAGCTTTAAGCCAACTTTTTCACTCTCATCTTTCACTTTTATCAAGAGGCTCTTTAGTTCCTCTTCATTTTCTGCCATAAGGGTGGTGTCATCTGCATATCTGAGGTTATTGCTATTTCTCCCAGCAATCTTGATTCCAGCTTGTGCTTCATCCAGCCCAGCGTTTCTCATGATGTACTCTGCATATAAGTTAAATAACCAGGGTGACAATATACAGCCTTGATGTACTCATTTTCCTATTTGGAACCAGTCTGTTGTTCCATGTCCAATTCTAACTGTTGCTTCCTGACCTGCATACAGGTTTCTCAAGAGTCAGGTCAGGTGGTCTGGCATTCCCAACTCTTTCAGAATTTTCCACAGTTTATCATGATCCACACAGTCAAAGGCTTTATATAGATATACCTCAGTTTGCTTTTTGATGAAAATTTGTATTGCTTTCAGGTTTTATTGGTATAAATAAAGTTCTCAACATTCTTACAAATTTTTTGACATTTTTTCTTATATGTTAAGTAAATTTTTGTATGTGGGGTAGAATTGCTAGTGGTATATTTTTAACGTAGTGAAGCTATTGATCAGATGCCATGATCTTAGTTTTTTGAATGTTGAGTTTTAAGCCAGCTTTTTCACTCTCCTCTTTCAATTTCATCAAGAGGCTCTTTAGTTCTTTCTGCCATAAGGGTGGTGTTATCTGTGTATCTGAAGTTATTGATATTTCTCCCGGTAATCTTGATTCCAGCTTGTGCTTCCTCCAGCCTGGCATTTCACATAATGTACTCTGCATAGAAGTTAAATCAGCAGGGTGACAATAGACAGCCTTAACGTACGCCTTTCCCAATTTGGAACCAATCTGTAGCTCCATGTCTGGTTCTAACTGTTGCTTCTTGACATGCATATAGATTTCTCAGGAGGCAGATAAGGTTTTCTGATATTTCCATTTCTTGAAGAATTTTCCACAGTTTGTTGTGATCCACACAGTCAAAGGCTTCAGTGTAGTCAATAAAGCAGAAGTAGATGTTTTCCTGGAACTCTCTTGCTTTTTCAATGATCCAGCAGATTTTGGTGATTTGATCTCTGGTTCCTCTGCCTTTTCTCAATCCAGCTTGAACATCTGGAAGTTCTCCTTGGTTCACATACTGCTGAAGCCTGGCTTGGAGAATTTTGAGCATTACTTTGCTAGCATGTGAGATGAGTGCAATTGTGCAGTAGTTTGAACATTCTTTGGCATTGTCTTTCTTGGGATAGGAATGAAAATTGACCTTTTCCAGTCCTGTGGCCACTGCTGAGTTTTCCGAATTTGCTGGCATATTGAGTGCAGTGCTTTCACAGCATCATCTTTCCGGATTTGAAATAGTTCAACTGGAATTCCATCACTTCCACTAGCTTTGTTCATCGTGATGCTTCCTAAGGCCCACTTGACTTCACATTCCAGGATGTCTGGCTCTAGGTGAGTGATCACACCATCGTGGTTATCTGGGTCATGAAGATCATTTTCATATAGTTCTATGTATTCTTGCCACCTCTTCTTAATATCTTTTGATTCTGTTAGGTCCATACCATTTCTGTCCTTTATTGTGCCCATCTTTGCATGAAATGTTCCCTTGGTATCTCAAATTTTCTTTTCTTTCTAATTATCCCTAATATCTAATTAGAGATTAGAGAATTAGAGATGACATTATACATGAACATATAAAAATTATGCCAGGGAATAATCATTAGGTGAAAACAGCTGTAGCCACTTAAGCTTTATCTAATATCCTGATTCCAGACCTTTGTTTGACATCTACTGCTTTGTTGTTGTTTGGTTGCTGAGTCGTGTCCAGCACTTTCATGATCCCTTGAATTGTAGCCTGCCAGGTTCCTCTGTCCATGGGATTTCCCAGGCAAAAATACTGGAGTGGGTTGCCATTTCTTTCTCCAGGGGATCTTCTCAGCCCAGGGACCGAACACATGTCTCCTGCATTGGCATGGGGATTCTTTATCACTGAGCTACCTGGGAAGCCCAATCTACTGCTTAGTCACCCACAAATTAATTCCTTGTTTCCCTTTATCAAAAAAAGCAACTCTGGACAAAGAATAGAAAAAGAATAAAACTTTGGACTAAATTATGGAGCACGGTTTAGGAGTTATTTCAAAGCTACTGACTTGAAGCTTTACAGGCAGCGTTTCTACCTCTATAGTTTTTGTACAATGATAAAATGAAGCTCAAATCAGCTCATTCTACTAAGTTCTGGAGTATATAATCAACCAAAAGAGAATAAAGATATAGGGAGTAAAAATATACATCTGAAAACTTTTGCTTCAGAGGGAGACAGCTTATGAATACTGATTATATAAGAAGTTTGGCTGGTGAATATACTTGACATAAGGACAAAACTATGTAGCTGTTCAGATTCCCATGAGGCTTTTGGTCATAGTGTTTGCTATGAATACACCTAGATAAATTTGGCTAAAATATATACTTTTGCAATTATTTCAAAGGAAAATAACTCATAAATGAAATTTTTTTCCTGAAGTCAACAAATTTTACCCTGTAAGAATGATATATAGTTTGATATAAAAGGTTTTCTAATTATGGCAGAAAACCACTATGGTTTTTCTTTCCAAGGTTCAAAAGAACATAATTCAGTCTGGCATCTAAAATTTTAAAGTCAGTTTGCAAAAGGCACTTAACTAGCAGTTAATAATCAGTGGCAGTCTCTTTGAATCTTCATAATATCAGTAATAAAAGCTTTTCTCTCTTAATTGACAATATTGTAACATCTTTCATTTTTTAGAAAATAGTAACATTTTAGCGATCTTATTAAAAATGTTTTAATTTTACACCAAAACTTCCATAAGAAATTAACAAGTTTTAATGCATTATATATACTCTCCCTGTCATTTGCTGCAAATCCTTAGGTACTAAAGGAATAATAGACAGTTCCTTATCATTTGATTTTCTAGAATATGTAAATTTATATGGTCTTGCAAATAACTTTCAGTACTTATTAATGGTGTTTTAACAATCAACAGTTTAATTATCAAAATAATGTTTCTGATCAACCAAAGAAGTAATCCTATTTCAAATATCTAACTTTCCTTTTAAATTAGAAAACCTTATTATATTTTCAGTATCCTGGGGCACACTGCATCAGTGGTACCCTATGGACGTTGCTAATTAGCCCCCAAAGGTTATAGCGATTGACTCCACAACTGCTTCCTCAGATGGAACTCCCATTCATCATCTTTCTCATTTTCTTTCAACTATTCTTGCTCTTCTGTGGCCTTATTGACATTTATGGCTTCTACACAGCCCATGTTTAGCATATATCATGACATGAATGCAGAAAGCTTTTCTTTTTTAGAATAATCACATCCTATACATGTTTGTGTGAACAAAGTATGTATTGTGAAAGGATGATGACACAGACATTAATCTTTCTTTGTGTTACTTTTCAGTTAAATTGGTCATCCTTACAGAGTGTTGCTGCTAAGTGGTTTGGTTATATTTCTATTTAACTGCTGAAGAGTCCTTAAGGATGTGCTTTCCTGGTGGCTCAGTGGTAAAGAATTTGCCTGCCAGTGCAGGAGATGCAGGTTCAATCCCTGGGTGGGAAGATTCCCTGGAGAAGGAAGTGACAACCCTCTCCAGTATTCTTGCCTGGAAAATCCCTCGGACAGAGGGGCCTGGCGAGCTCCAGTCCATGGGGTCTCTAAAGAGTCAGACATAACTGAGCAACTAAACAATAACAACCTAAAGGATACCGCCACTTTGAGCATTGGACTTCCCTTGTGGCTCAGCTGGTAAAGAATCCACCTGCAATGAGGGAGACCTGGGTTCGATCCCTGGGTTGGGAAGATTCCTGAAGAAGGGAAAGACTACCCACTTCAGTATTCCGGCCTGGAGAATTCCATGGACTACAGTCCTTGGGGTTGCAAAGAGTCAGACATAACTGAGCGACTTTCACTTTCACTTCACTTTGAGCATTAATGGAGAGTTAAAAAAATAAGACCTATACACGTTTAACCTGTCTTTCTCATACTTAAAATTCTACACTTTTTAAAACACATTGAAACAAGTGAGGGTTTTGATGGTTTGCTTACCGGTGTATAAACACCAGGGATGGATGACTGACAGGGAATTGCTTTGGCAATCATAGACAATATATTGAATGAGCCTCATGTCCTGTCTATGCCAGGATGTAAGTAGTGGTTCACTGATCAAATTAGCCACCTGCGGGTTTTATGTAAAGTTTCTGAAGTCCACATCCCGTTATTCTGATTCTGAAGGACTGAAGTGAGATCCAGGAATCTACATTTTTAACAGTCTCCCAGGGCTTTCCTGGTGGCTCAGATGGTAAAGAATCCACTACAGTGCAGGAGACCTGGGCTCTATCCCTAGGTCAGGAAGATCCCCTGGAAAGGGAAATGTCTACCCACCCCCATATTCCTGCCTGGAGAATCCCATGGAGAGAGGGAGCCTGGCAGACTACAGTCCGTGGTGTCGCAAAGAGTCAGACACAACTGAAGCGACCAACGCTTTCAGGCAACTATAATCAGGGTGGTTTACAATCATATTTGAAAACACTGATTTTATCTGTAGGATTGGCACACGCAAAACAGAGTAACCACATGAAACTTGCTAGGGATAGATACAAGAGGCAGGCTTGGAGAGGTCACTCTGATGCAGGACATCATTCTGGATTCTTCCAGCCCTCTCTTTGTTTCTGGCTCACTTTCCCTTTGTCATGCTAAACTTAATCCTTCTCTTGTATATTAAGTAAGAGTATAAGTGGTAAACATCTCAGGACAGGTACTAAATGGTGAAGTTAGGAAATAGACAAAAGGAAGCACCCATTTTGTGATTGTGTGCTGTGCTTAGGTGCTCAATCATATCCAACTCTTTGTGACCCCATGGACTGTAGCCCACCAGGCTCCTCTGTCTGGGATTCTCCAGGCAAGAATGCTAGAACAGGTTGCCATACCCTCCTCCAGGGGATCTTCCCAACCCAGGGATTGAACCCAAGTTTCCCACATTGCAGGCAAATTCTTTACTGTCTGAGCCACCAGGGAAGCCCATGAATACTGGAGTGGGTAGTCAATCACTTCTCCAGGGGATCTTCCCGACCCAGGAATTGAACTAGAGTCTCCAGCATTGCAGGTGCATTCTTTACGAGCTGAACTACCAGGAAAGCCCCATTTTGTGATTAGGAAGTGGTTATGGCTCCTGGTGGATACACAGATACATGTGCTGGTTGGGGAGCAGTGCTGAAGATGAGACAGGGGGCAGCAAACATCCCTACCTGGACTGGTCTGAATGGACAGGCAAGTAGGCAGGGGTATCAGCAAGGACAATCCAGTAGTAGTGACTCTTCAAACTGGGTCCCTATTCTGCACAAGTAAACACAAAAATGCCATCGAAAAGAAATGAGTTATAGTTCTACTTCTTAACCACGCTTAGCATTTGAGCGCAATTTCATTTCTCCCACACCTCACCTGAATTTCAGATCTCATGATTACAGAAGAATGTGAATATATATTAAGAAATGGAGTGGTGAACTCTTAAAGCGACCCTTTGGCCTTCTAGCCAAGTGTGTAACCACCACCCCTCGATTTTCTGACTCGCAAGTTAGTGCATCTGCCATCCAATTAACACCTCATTTAACTATACACCTGAGGCTTTTGCTTCAGAACTCTATTTTGAAACAATTAGCCCTCTACTGAATAGGGTAGTGTGATTATAATTAGGTGGGAGACACAAAGAACAGTGTGATTAAGCCTTTGTGAAAACTCCCTTAGTGGAAGTGGGGGTCACAGTATAGATAAACACATGAAGTTAGAATAAAGGCAAATTGCTTTTAAAACTGGAGGATGTTCTGTACACCATATTACTTACCTTACTTATTTTATCAAAGCATAGAAAAACAAATTTCCTTATATAGCGCCTCCCAAGCATGAGGACTTTCAGTGTTCTGTTTGAAATTATTATCACCTATTTTGGTCAAATGAAAACCTGTAAATAGTGCTACCTCTAGATTTCAATTTTTTCCGGAGACAGTTGGGATTATTTGTCATGAAAATACTGTGTGTGTGTTGTATTTTTTTAAACTGTGTGCTCTTTATGTATGTAAAGTCAAAGTGAAGTCACTCAGTCGTGTCCAACTCTGCAACCCCATGGACTGTAGCCCACCAGGCTCCTCCATCCATGGAATTTTCCAGGCAAGAGTACTGGAGAGGGTTGCCATTTCCTTCTCCAGGGGATCTTCCCAACTCAGGGATCGAACCCAGGTCTCCCGCATTGCAGGCAGACACTTTAATGTAAGTCTAATTTCCCTGGAAGTTTGGGAAATCAACCAATGAAACACACATTTATATTTTCATACCTATATGGATATTTTATTCTAGTCTTTTTTTCATATTAATCCTTTCTACAGCAATGTTTCTCAAACATTGGTGTGCATAAGAATTGTTTAGGGATATTTTTAAAATGCAGAATCTGATTTATTAGTCTTTAACTTTTCATTTCTGATAAGCTCTTGAATAATGCATATGTTCAAGGGCCATGCTGAGCAACAAGGCTTTGTCCACAATGTACCTCTTAAGTGCCAAGGCAGGTTTTCACCAAAGAAAAATATTCTTTTTTAGTTTGAATTTTGTATTTATGAATTATGAATTATAATTGGAACCGAATTGAGGCTATGTTAACATAGCAGAAACAGATACATTCTAGTCTTAGGAAAGTGTCTAAACTTTACAAACATGGTATTTTCAACTGACTCAAATTTTTCTCACATTGAATATGAAAAAGATGATTACTCTTGCTATTTCAGATGAGATGTTTAATTAGAATTCATTAAAGAAATATAAGGAACTTGACCATTAAGCCTCTCAATTCTAAGCTGTAATCATCTTAATAGCAAAATCCATAAAATGTGTAGAAATGAGTGAGTATAGGCCCTTTTTATGTCCTTAATTTTGCTAGTAGTCATTACACAAATATGTCTTCTTCAGAGAAGAAGCTGCTGAAATGTGCTAATTTGTAAAAGGGTAAGACACTTGACTTGGTTAACTGGCTGATACAGAAAATGAATAGCAAGAGAGAGAGAAGAGAGCCATACCCCACACATGGTCATAGGAAGGTAGGGAAAAAATGAGGAATCATGGACAAATGAAGCCAACAATCAGAGTCAGTAAAATAAAAAAACAAACTGGGGTTTTCTAGCTTTATGGAGTCCACGTAGTTGTGCATGTAAGAAATGTAGGGATTTAAGAACTTGTTTATTCTACTTTGTCCATCTTACAGAAATAAGAAAAAAAAAAACCAATGGGAAGAAGGCTGATCTGTTCAGTGACCAGGAAGAGCTTAAATTTGGTTTGAAGATAAAACAAAGAGGATCTGAGAAAACATAGTTCAAAGAAAACACGGGGGACGTCCCTGGTGGCCCAGGGAATCTTACTGCCAATGCAGGGAATACAAGCTCGATCCCAGGTGCGGGAAGATCGCACATGCCACAGGGCAACGAGGCCCATGCACCACAATTACTGAGGCCCCCTGCCCCAGAGCCCATGGTCCACAAGAGAAGCCACCACAATGAGAAGCCCACGTACCACCACTAGGGTAGCCCCCGTTCATCGCAACTAGAGAAAGCCTGAGCACAGCAACAACCCAGCACGGCCAAAATTTAAAAAAAAAAAAAAGAAAGAAAACGTGGGTTTCAGCTGGGGAGAGGTAAGACTTCAGTGTCTGGGCAGAGGCTGTCCAAGCCTAAGAATGCAAAGTAGAAATGGCCCTGTGCTGGCCATCCCTGGACAGTGTCAATCTGCGTTACATCATCAATTCCTAGAAAATTTTGTTGCTGTTTATTTATTACTTTTATAATGTGGACACTTTGTGCGGGAAGATACATTCAGAATCACCCAGTCCGGTTTTTCCAGGTTGTAATTTAGCAAATTAATTCCCCCAAAGGCTCCATGATTGGTCCTTGTTGGCGTCTAGTCTCAGAGTCACATCCAACTCTTTTGCAACCCCACGGACTGTAGCTCGCCAGGCTCCTTTGTCCATGGGATTTTCCAGGCAAGAATAGTGGAGTGGGTTGCCATTTCCTTCTCCCAGGGATCTTCCCAACCTAGTGATCAAACCCACATCTCCTGAATTGGCAGGCAGGTTCTTTACCACTGAGCCACCTGGGAAGCCCATGTGATTGGCCCCGTGCTTAGTTGCTCTGTCGTGTATGACTCATTGTGACCCCCTGGACTGCAGTCTGCCAGGCTCCTCTGTCCATGGGGATTTCCCAGGCAAGAATACTGGATTGGGTTGCCATGCCGTCCTCCAGGGGATCTTCCTAACCCAGGATTTGAACCCAGGTATCCTGCATTGCAGGCAGATTCTTTACCATCTGAGCCACCAGGGAAGCCCACATGATTGGCCCTAGGTCATATTTAAGGCAGAGCTGAGTCTGAAATCTAGTTTTCCACACTCTTAGTCCCAGCTGGTGCTACAATATCAAAAACCTCTGAATTGTGCTCCACTCAAGCATGGAATGAGGCAGAGGAAAGAAGAGAGAACCACACTTACAGGAAACCCCTAAAAGTACCCTGACCCATCCTGTGTCTTAGAAATGAACCAGACAAGATGGCGTAAGCTGGTGTGTCATCTCAGTATGGCCTTTTTGCTTAAAAGGAAACTAATCGAAAAGATAGTATGTTGCACTCAGTCACTCAGTTGTGTCCAACTCTTGGCAACCCCATGAACTGTAGCCCTCCAGGCTCCTCTGTCCATTGAATTTTCCAGGCAAGAATATTGGAGCAGGTTACCATTTCCTCCTCCAGGGGATCTAGCCTGAGTCTTTTGCATCTCCTGCATTGGCGGAGAGATTTTTTACCACTGAGTCACCTGGGAAGCCCAGTGAAAAAGATAGAAATAAAACAGTTAAGAAGCTTCAGTCATCCTCTTTTTCACCAAGATCTCTGTCATATTTTAAATCATTTTACATACTTGCAAGTGTTAGATGTGAATCTGTATGTGTAAACACCCTTGCTGTTATTAAGGGTACAAAGACTTTTTATCCACAGTATGATAAACATGTTCAGTACTAAAGATATATGTTTCATTTCACAGAAAATTCTTATTTTCAGAACACATCTTAATATATGTACAACTTAGGAGAGTTCTAGTTAACAATTCATAAAGCAAAGATTTGTTCCAATATGATATGACATTGTGTATTAATGAAGGACATATTTGCTGGTTCTAGTACTTGTTGTTATTCAGTTGCTAAGTCATGTCCGACTCTTTGTGACCCCATGGACTGCAGCACAGCAGCCTTCACTGTCCTTCACTATCTCCCCCAGTTTGCTGAAACTCATGTCCAGTGAATCAATGATGCCATCCAACCATCTCACCCTCTGTCAACCCCTTCTCTTCCTGCCCTCAATCTTTCCCAGCCTCGGGGTCTTTTCCAATACTTGCTTCCTCCAAATGATAAAAAGCTGTATTTATTTTGAACATGATTATCATAAATTAGAAAGCCTGAATTACAGATGAAGGAAAACTGTGGCAAATTTTTCCCCAAAAGACAAATGTAATTGTCCCACCAACAGCAGTTAATTGAAAGCATACAAATTCAGATATTAAACTTTACATTGTAAGCTACAATTTCTATTCAATTTATGGGATAACTGACAAGACTTAAAGAAACTGCAAACTTTAAAACTGCTATTATTTACCACATTCAGGGTTTATCCAGACAGGATGTCTTTCCATATCTGTACTAAATATGTACACCTATTATTCTTATACTCTCACTATCTATATGACTGTAAACAAGTTCAGTTCAGTTCAGTCGCCCAGTCGTGTCTGACTCTTTGAGACCCCATGAACCGCAGCACGCCAGACCTCCCTGTCCATCACCAACTCCAGGAGTTTACTCAAACTCATGTCCATTGAGTCGGTGAGGCCATCCAACCATCTCATCCTCTGTCGTCCCCTTCTCCTCCTGCCCTCAATCTTTCCCAACATCAGGGTCTTTTCAAATGAGTTAGCTCTTCACATCAGGTGGCCAAAATGTTGGAGTTTCAGCTTTAACATCAGTCCTTCCAATGAACACCCAGGACTGATCTTTAGGATGGACTGGTTGCATCTCCTTGCAGTCCAAGGGACTCTCAAGAGTCTTCTCCAACACCACAGTTCAAAAGCATCAATTCTTCAGTGCTCAGCTTTCTTTATAGTCCAACTCTCACATCCATACATGACTACTGGAAAAGCCATAGCCTTGACTAGACAGACCTTTGTTGACAAAGTGATGTCTCTGCTTTTTAATATGCTGTCTAGGTTGGTCATAACTTTCCTTCCAAGGAGTAAGCATCTTTTAATTTCATGGCTGCAATCACCATCTGCAGTGATTTTGGAGCCCAGAAAAATAAAGTCAGCCACTGTTTCCACTATTTCCCCATCTATTTGCCATGAAGTGATGGGACCAGATGCCGTGATCTTGGTTTTCTGAATATTGAGCTTTAAGCCAACTTTTTCACTCTCCTTTTTCATTTTCATCAAGAGGCTCTTTAGTTCTTCTTCACTTTCTGCCATAAGGGGGTGTCATCTGCATATCGGAGAGGGCAATGGCACCCCACTCCAGTACTCTTGCCTGGAAAATCCCATAGACAGAGGAGCCTGGTAGGTACAGTCCATGGGGTCGCTAAGAGTCGGACGACTGAGCGACTTCACTGTCACTTTTCCCTTTCATGCACTGGAGAAGGAAACGGCAACCCACTCCAGTATTATTGCCTGGAGAATCCCAGGGACGGCGGAGCCTGGTGGGCTGCCGTCTATATGGTCGCACAGAGTCAGACACGACTGAAGCGACTTAGCAGCATCTGCATATCTGAGATTGTTGATATTACTTTGCAGAAAATAATAGCACGTACCTTGATGGAAGAATAATTTCTCCCTAGAAGAGGGGAAGATGTGAAGACAGAAGCCCAAGTCAGAGTGATGGAGGTTCCTGAGCCTAGAAATGTGTCTTCTGAAATAAAAATGCCAAGCCTCCAGACAGAAAGGAAGCAAGAAAGTAGATTCTCCCCTAGGGCTTCTAAAAGATACACAGCACTATTGAAACCCTGATTTTCGCTTAGATTCAATAAGCCACGTTGTTTTAAGCCACTAAGTTTATGGCAATTTGTTATAGCAGCAATAAGAAAATAGTACATTACCTTATAGAGTTATGGGGCTTCCCTGGTGGCTCAAATGAAAAAATCTGCCTGTAATGTGGGAGACAAGGGTTTGATCCCTTGGCTGGGAGGATCCCTTGGAGAAGGGAATTGCTACCCAGTCCAGTATTCTTGCCTGGAGAATTCCATGGGCAGAGGAACCTGGAGGGCTACAGTCCATTAGATCGCAAAGAGTTGGAAACGACTAAGACACTGACACTTTCATGAAAATAACAGATATATGTACAAATAAAGCACTTTGAATGGTGCTTACAATATGCTAGGTGCTGTGTAGCATCCACTATTATTTGAACAAAAAATCAGTTTCTTTAACTTCTCTGCTTAAAAATCTATATGCTGATAACTAATTTGCTGAATTATGTCCTCTGAAGTGTTTGCAGTTCTTTCCTTCTTGCTCATCTCTCTAAACCTTTCGCTGCCACTTTTTGCCTCACTCACTACTGGCCAGTCATACTAACCTTCTTTAAGTTCCTCCGAAAATCAAGTGCCTTTGAACGTCAGGATCTTTGGAACAGCTGTGCTCCCAGCATGAAGAATTTTTTCTGTCATCCTCATTCCGGCTGAATCCTACTTATATTCATATTTATTAAAATAACTTGTTCTCAGAAAGGTCTTCCCTGAAAACAGATTTTCTCAGAATATATCATTCTTAATAACCAATGAGCAAACAAAAAGATGCTCAATATTTTTAGTCATCAGAAAAATGCAAATCATAACCACAATTATACACCATTGTATACTCACTGGGAAGGTGAAAATGAAAAACAGACAATAACAAATATCAGCAAGAGTGTAGAGAAGTTGGAACCCTTATATATTGTTGGTGGAATTGAAAATGATGCAGCCACTTTGGAAAACAGTTTGGCAGTTTTTCAAAATGTTAAACTTAGAGTTACCACGTGATGCAGCAATTCCACTGTTAGGTACAAACACACAAAAATGTAAACCCATGGCTGATCCATGTCAGTGTCTGGCAAAACCACTACAATATTGTAAAGTAATTAGCCCCCAACTAAAATAAATAAATTTATTAAAAAAAAATGGAAAATTTATGTCCACACAAAAACCTGTATATGAATGTTCACAGCAGCCAAAAATTGTTAACAATCCAAATGTGTAACAACTGATGAACAGTTGAAACACAAACAAACACATTTTGAAGTATACATTTCAGTGTTTTTGTCACAAAGACAACATAGAGTCTGATTCCATTTATATGAAACGTTTACAGGAGACAAGTCCACAGAACCACAAAGAAGGTTAGTGGTTTCCTGGGGATAAGGCGAGCAGAGATTGAGGAGTGTCTGGGTGCTGGAGTTTTGGGGGAATGCCAAAATAGTCTCAAATTCTGGAAGTGGTTGTATAACTCTGTGACTGTACTAAAAAAAAAAATGGTGAGCGTCATAGTATGGGAATTATATCTCAAAACAGCTTTTTTCTTTAATTTAAAAAACACCCCATTCTGTATCATAGTAGCAATTCATAATCACTGTAAAGTCTGACAGGCCAGAGTAGCAAATGTTCAATATTTGCTGAAGAAATTGAAAAGCTTCTGATTGGTATGCATAAATGACAGAGACGATGATTATGATGTTAGGAAATCAGCCATTAGCAGTTGTCACCAAGTAAGGAAACTAAAGGTAGCACTGAAAACTAATTCTGTTTCTACTTATTTTAAAATCTAATTCATTTGGGGACATCTGATTCCTAGGGCAACCGAGATTATCCACAATGTTCATTTCTGAACTAGTTTCAGAGAAGTATAGAATTGTTCTTTACCATCAGAGAGTAATTTGAGGCATTATCATCCTCATAACGCTATTGAAAAGGATGTTAGAGCCTCGATCTTCAGGCAGGGTTTTGGCTTACAGAACACAGAAAGAGCTAGGTCTTTGCTGTCCACCAAAGTATCCTTTGACATATTGACTCATTCAAAAAATGTTTATTGTATAGACCCTTTCTCCAGGTGATAAAAACATGAAACTTAAAATCACCATATGTGCCTTCGTGAAACCAAACCATTCCTAGGAAGACAGATAAATGATTGACAAAACTGACAAATCAGTTTTGTAACAGAGTTTCCTATTGGAGTGTGCCTTAGTCATTTTGTCATATCTGCCATGTAATTCCAACCAAGCATAGTGTGAAGTACCATTCATCTATGATTTAAGACATTTTAGTAAAGGCCTACCCTGTGCCAGGCGCTGTCTGGCTGGGCTACAGTAACAAAGGCAAATGACCAGAATTCCCGCCCTCCTTGAGCTAACACTGCAGTAGTGGAACATGAATCCAAATGTTAATAAGGTAAAATACACAGTATTCCAGATCATGATAAATGTTGAGAAAATTAGGCCAGAGAGGGAGGTGGGGAGAATGGCAGGGGGTGCGGGCAGATTTAAACAATGGTCAAGAAAGACTCTAACAAGAAGCAGATATTTAATCCAAGACCTGAAGAAAGCGTGCTAGTGAGCCTAGTGAACTACGTAGGGGCATGCATTCAAGGCAAAAAGAAAGAAAAAAAAGGGCATTAGAAATCTAGCATTCTATTCATACTAAATCAAACAAGTAGAATCAAAATATCATAAGCTTAGCAAAAATTCATGTTTTCGAGAATATATGTATTATACATAGTATTTAAATATATACTTTTCTAATTTAAACATAGATATGCAGCAAGTACCAAAGGTTTACTGTATAGCACAGGGAACTATAGTTAATATATTATAATAGAAAATAATCTTAAAAATAATGTATGTGTATATGTATAACTGAATCACCTTGCTGCCCACCTGAAACCTTGTAAAGCAACTATACTTCAATAAAATATATATGTTAAGAAAATTCAAAAAGAAAACAACGGCAAAAACTGAGAGGCCTAAGTGCTCTGGAATGTTCAAGGAACATCCAAGAGGCTGGTGTAAAACGAACAAAGGAGAGATTAGCAGAAGAATGGGGTTGAGGAGGGGAATCCAATCCCACCAGCTATTATATGGACACCGACTTTTACTTAGAAGAAGACAGGAAACTGGAACATTTTAAACAGTGCTGAGCTGACCTTACTTTCTAATGAATCGTGTTGTTGTGCTGAAAGCAGGTGTTATAAAAGACAGGCTGTCATGGGGGGTTGAAGCAGGGAGACATATTGGGAGCCTATTACAGTAATCCAGGTGGTTTACAGTCCAGGTGACCTGACCACGGTGATAGCAATAGAAGTGACATAAAGCAATGAAATTTTGGATATACTGTGAGGCTAGGCCCAACGAGACCTGGTGATTGAGTAGATGAGGAGGTTGTTGGTGACCATAACAAGAAAACTTTTAGTAACATGGAAGGAAAAAATGCCTATTTATAGTGGGTTTAAGAGAGTTGGGGAAGAAATGGATTAGATTATAGATGACACTTTGAAAAGCTTTGCTTTAAGAAGACCGTCATTGGAGAGAAGTAGGGTTAAGAGATGGTTGTTTCTTTTAACAAGGAGAAATAACAACATATTTTATATTTAAAATGTAATGACATAGCAGAGAGGGAAAATGGATTGGAGAAAGAGGACATGACAGTCAAAGCAACTAACTAGGTGAGAGAGGATGGGAGGTAGTGCTCAACAGAAATAGCTGTTCAATCAGGAGCTGGAGCGATGGATCCACAGTGATGATGGGGATGATGGATCCATAGTGATGATGGGAAGACAGAGGAGGTAGGCTGTGATGATGCACATGAGTAGAAGGGGTCACGTAGTTTGGGGAAGGTGTCTTTTTTTTATTTCTGTAATTCATAAAATAAGAATCAAGGTTTTTATTGTAAAATGAGGGTAGTAGAAACAGAGTTGGCCATATGAAAAAGAGGTGAGGGTAAGAAGTAATCATCCAGGAGAGAGAGAGAGTGAATTCAATATCCAGGTGTACATATGGGAGTAAGTGACTGAGATTGTATGAAGGACATTATTGAGAGTCAAGAAAATGAGAGGCCAGAATATCATATGTGGTTATATTGAAATTAGCCAACAAGCATCATAATACAAAGAGTATTGTAAAAGATAGTAAGCCAGAACTAAAATCTTCAAGTTTTACTAAATGGTTTGGTTTAATTTTAAACTTCTGTTTTTATTTTTATGGAATACTAAGTTCCAATGTTGAAAATGTTCTTTTTCTCATTGTTGTCTTGTTTTCTTTTATATTCCTTCAAGTGATTAAGAATGGAACTTTATGACTAGCCTATGACTAGTATGTTGTACAAATTTGTTAAACTGTAAAATATACGCTATAGTGAATTGAAACTTGAAGCAGCCAACAATTTATACCTACAAAAGAACAATTTCCATTGGCTAGATTAGGGGAAAAAATTATTTCTTTGATTCACAGTTTTAGAGGAAAGAAAGTTTTAAAAAGATATGGCTGGTAAATGTGTGAAAATTTAAACTATTTTACTGAATGAGTTCAGTGATTCAAGCTGGTGAATCTCCAGCTGAAGAATGTTAAGCGAAATAGTCAAAAAACAGTCACCAGTGAAATCCATCAGAAACCCATCATTTCACATTGCGCCATTAATCTTCAGCAAGATGCCAACTGTGAATCACATGAATATTTGGGTGCGAGAGGGCATCATCTATAACAGCCAGTGTTAATAGAAACTGTCAGGCCTATGCTCAATTGCCCACGTGATGGTCATTGATCTGCTCTAATGGCAAGACAAAGACTTATGAATTCTGGACAACATTTTGAAGCTGGACTCTACTTACTGCGCCTTCAGACACCTGCAAGATATTAATCAACTGATAGCTATTTTTAGTTTCAGATGGGTTAGTCCTTTCCAAATTGGATACTGGGAAAGGGATATATGAGATTAATGAAGGACCTCAGTTCATACTGAAGTGCTGAGGACTAAACAGCAGAACAGAGATACAATTACTGTGGACTCTGCCCCATGTATGATGCCTAAAGTGAGAAATGCAAACTGAATGTAGAAAGACTTACTAACAACTGAGGACCCTACTGACCAAAAGAACGCAAATGTCTTTTTTTGTGAGAGATCTCACAAATTTAAAGCATGGGGAACTGCATATGCTGTGAAATTTCCAGAATTAACCCTTAGTCCATACATGGCAATGATTATTTTTAAGTTAGCATTTTCATTGGCTATTCTTAGGAAAAGAAATTTAATGTGAAGGAAACTGAGGACCATTTTACAATGTGTATACATGAAGAGAATCAAACAAAAATTCATCACATTAGAGAAAAACATGAGATTTGGGGAAAGGAAAGTTTTATGAACACTACAAAACATGTTATGAGTACTGATGTGGAATGTTCTTCATGTGGAATTCAGAGTGAGAAGCAATTAGTTCAGTTTTGTTCTGTTTTGCTTTTCATTGAAGCTGGGTTTGTATGTGTATAAATAATAGTTTTATTTCAAATTAGTTGTTACACTGGGAACCTGGTCAGAAAAGGGCCTCTGCTTTCTATCAAACACTGGTTACTAAAGGAAGCAGACTAGTGGGATGAGAATGAAATTCATAACAACCAAGAATTCAAAAATCTAGTTTAACCTCTGCAACAGTACCATCAACCTACATGCATTTACTTTGAATACCAACAGGTTCCCCACCGATTCACTCTTATTCATGAAAGGCTAAATGTGTGATATTCTGAAGACACTCTTGGGAGTTGGTGAGAGGAAGTTTAGGGAAAATATGGAAAACTACTATTGTGCTGCTTCTCAAAATTTCCTATCTTCATTCTGGATACATGGGGTAATTATACTCCTTAGGAGTATATTTAGCCTTTCATGAGTTCGATCCCTGGGTCAGGAAGATCCCCTGAAGAAGGGACTGGCTACCGACTCTAGCATTCTCGCCTGGAGAATTCTGTGGACAGAGGAGCCTGGCGGGCTGCAGTCCATACGGTCGCAAAGAGTCGGACCTGACTGAGTGAGTAACACTTTCACTTTCATTTTCGCCTTAAGGTGAGCAGTGGCCTTATGACTGATTTTTGAAAACAGAATATGAATACAGCTGATATATTCAAGCCGGGCTTCAACAATACACGAACCGTGAACTTCCAGATGTGCAAGCTGGTTTTAGAAAAGGCAGACGAACCAGAGATCCAATTGCCAGCATCCTCTTGATCATTGAAAAAGCAAGAGAGTTCCACAAAAACATCTATTTCTGCTTTATTGACTATGCCAAAGCCTTTGACTGTGTGGATCACAATAAACTGTGGAAAATTCTGAAAGAGATGGCAATACCAGACCACCTGACCTGCCTCTTGAGAAACCTGTATGCAGGTCAGGAAGCAACAGTTAGAACTGGACATGGAACAACAGACTGTTTCCAAATAGGAAAAGGAGTACGTCGAAGCTGTATATTGTCACCCTGCTTATTTAACTTCTATGCACAGTACATCATGAGAAACACTGGGCTGGAAGAAACACAAGCTGGAATCAAGATTGCAGGGAGAAATATCAATAACCTCACGATATGCAGATGACACCACCCTTATGGCAGAAAGTGAAGAAGAACTAAAAAGAGCCTCTTGATGAAAGTGAAAGATGAGAGTGAAAAAGTTGGCTTAGAACTCCACATTCAGAAAACAATTATCATGGCATCTGGTCCCATCACTTGATGGCAAATAGATGGGGAAACAATGAAAACAGTGAGAGACTTTATTTTTGTGGCTCCAAAATCACTGCAGATGGTGACTGCAGCCATGAAATTAAAAGATGCTTACTCCTTGGAAGGAAAGTTATGACCAACCTAGACAGCATATTAAAAAGCAGAGACATCACTTTGCCAACAAAGGTCCATCTAGTCAAAGCTATGGTTTTTCTAGGAGTCATGTATGGATGTGAGAGTTGGACTATAAAGAAAGCTAAGTGCCAAAGAATTGATGCTTTTGAACTGTGGTGTTGGAGAAGATTCTTGAGAGTCCCTTGGACTGCAAGAAGATCCAACCAGTCCATCCTAAAGGAGATCAGTCCTGAGTGTTCATTGGAAGGACTGATGTTAAGGCTGAAACTCCAATACTTTGGCCACCTGATGTGAAGAGCTGACTCATTTGAAAAGACCCTGATGGTGGGAAAGATTGAAGGTGGGAGGAGAAGGGGACGACAGAGAATGAGATGGTTGGATGGCATCACCAACTCAATGGACATGAATTTGAGTAAACTCCTGGAGTTGGTGATGGACAGGGAGGCCTGGCATGCTACAGTCACAGGGTCACAGAGTCGGACATGACTGAGCAATTGCACTGAACTGACAGGTGATGTGTGTCTTCTTTGGGCAGACACATTTAATTGCCATTGGAGACATTTCAGAACTTTCTTCCTTGGCTGCTGTAATCATGGTAGCACGTGTTGATATGGAGATGGAACGCTGAACCATCACATGGAGGACAAGAACCTGGGTGGGGTCACTAGATGTATAGTGCACTTTGAACAGGATTTAAACCTTTGTTTTGAGACCACTAACATTTGGAAATAAGTTGTTTATTGCTGCACCATAACCTAGTCTATCTTGACTAATACAAGCTCCAACTTCCCTGAAAATTTGGAATAAACAAAACAAATGCCTTAATACTTTGGCATTAAAATCAGTGGACAATTAAGTTAGCAGGGAGCTTTATGTTAGAATAAAGAAATTTGCAACTTTATTACCAAAGTTTACAATTTTTATTAGCTTAATATTTTCAGTAAAGCATACCATTCCTTGCAACTATTGACTGAAAGATGAGTGTGTCCAATAAGATTATTTATAAAGCAATGCTCTACTGACTGCATCATTTCATACACTCACCCATTTCTTCTTAGCAGTTTTTCTTTGAATTGCAAATATTTTAAAGGAATGCCAGTTTAGCCATGACCTTAGAAAGATTTATTACTTTCCTTTTAATTTAGATGTAAAATAGGATTGCATCTTTATCTTCTGCCTTGAAGTCATTTCATAGGATTTCTTTTGAAATACTTTTGCTATAGATCTAGAGTTTAGAGGATAAATAGGTGAGATAGTAAATATTTTCAGCTTTGTGGGTCATATGATCTCTGTTGCAACTCCTCAATTCTGTTGTAGCACAAAAGCTTCCACAGACAATACACACAAACCAATAAGTGTGTCTCTTTACAAATACAAGCAGCAGGCTGATTTTGGCCCACGGGCCATAGTTTGCCAAATCTTGCTTTAGGTATTGTTTCCAATCCAAGTCACATTCATGTAATTCCATATTATCAGCTATCATGATAGCATGACTATATTAATTTGGGAACTATATTAAGGAAATCAACCTTCCATCTGGCAACTTATCTGATGTTATTACAATCTTGAAATAAAATACGTACCCTATTTAGGCTCTGGGCTTAGTATCATTTTAAAAAAAATAACATTTAGTTTAGTTTCTTATTTCTTTTTTACATCTAGCTCTACAATACTAGTTCTGTAGGGCTAGACGTAAAAACTAAAGGAGAACTAAAATAAACGTTATATCTTTGTAGGATTTTCAAAAGCCTATTATTTCCTCATGTTACAGTTGAAATAATTTTTTTTAATGGAAACATTTTTTTTGTTGTTCCTTACAAATACCAAGAGATAAAAATCTTAGTGAGATAAAGGATAGAAAATGATGATAGTAGCCACTGCAGAATAGAAATGGATCTGTAAAGTTGTTTTCAGAAAATGAAATCATGACTGACATGATCTAAGATCTCTCCACCGGGGAGACACTAACCTGTGCCAAATTAGGTCTTTGTTTATTAGTTCAAAATAAAAAATCACTAAAATGCTGCATATACAGAAGACTGTTGGAAAGAAAAGGAAGAGAAAGAAATTATAATACATATATACCTGAATCTCAGAAGGAAAAGAAAACAATTTTACTCTTTTTAATTTCAGTCTCAAATTAATTTGTTTTAATATCATGCGCTTTGAATTACTAGGGCAAAGAAGCAAACAAGGAAGGTGGCTATGGCAAATGAATTCAAACCTATAGCAAAATAAGGAAATGAATTATGATAAGACCCAAGGCTATTTTTGTTCCCTGCTTCAAATACCATGGCATAGGGGGGAGATATATGTATCGAACAATAGTTCAGTGTTTCGGTAAGCACATCTAGAAGACTAATTAAAATCAATTTTATCGGCTTATAAAAGATGTATGTATGAGCTCTGTCTTTTAATGGACTCGGAATACTCAAAAAATATGTTTGCTTTAAAAATACACACCCATAGCTTTACCAGTAAGCAGCCTGATACATGTGCTAAGTCACTTCAGCTGTGTTCAACTCTTTGCAAACCCATGGACCGTAGCCCACCAGACTCTGTCCATGGGGTTCTCCAGGCAAGAATTCTGGAGTGGGATGCCATACCCTCCTTTAGAGGATCTGCACGACCCAGGAATTAAACCCACATCTCTATGTCTGACGCATTGGCAGGCAGGTTCTTTACCACTAGCGCCACCTGGGAAGCAGCCCCAGGTGACCTCTAAAAATGGTGCGCTATTCATTTGACCCAAAAAACCCCACAAAATCATGCAATTCAAGAGGTTCAAATCTTCATGCTCACCTGAAGAACACTCGTGAAACCATCCCGGCCATTAAGAGTATGCATATCCGGAAAGCTACCAAGTATCTGAAGGATGTCACTTTAAAGAAGCTGTGTGTACCATTTTGTCATTACAGTGGTGCAGTTGGTAGGTAAGCCCAGGCCAAACTGGTGCTGGATGAAGGGCTGATGGCCTAGAGAGAGTGCTGAAATTTTACTGCACATGCTCAAAAATGCAGACAATAATGCTGAATTTAAGGGCTTAGATATAGATTCTCTGGGCGCTGGGCACAACCTGGTGAACAAAGCCCCCGAGATGCACCGCAGGACTTAACAGAGCTCGTGGTCGGATCATCCCCTACGTGTGCTCTCCCTGTCACATTGAGACTTTCCTTATTGAAAAAGAACAGATTGTTCCTAAACCAGAAGAGGTTGAACAGAAGGAAAAGATACCCCAGAAGAAACTGAAGAAAGAAAAACTTACGGGCCAGGAAAAAATGCCGCAAAGAATAAATGCAAATTAAAAAGAAAATACACATCCATAAAGTTATTGAACTCTTTAACGAAGTGTGTATATTTACAGCATTATAAAACCTGAGAGTTTTGGTCAGTTATTCCTTTGATTTACTCTCAAGACTGAATAAACCCAGGGTGAGAGTTGAGTGTTCACACAAGGAGAAGACAGAACCCTCACAGCAGAAAATGGTCACGAAGTCTCTGGGGTTATTAGGGAACTTCAAATGGGTAATTTTAGAACTGGAGAACAAAGCATAATTCACGATGAGATGTGACAGATTTGCTGATAATGTTTACGAGTACTATTAAACCACTTAAGCAATCAGCTTCCACTGCAATGTGACAAGTGTATTTATGTGGCTGCAGTGCACCTCCTACTCAGATTTCTCAAAATGTTCTTTAGATACTCTATTAAATTAAGAACACTCAAGACACCCATTTAAAGTTGGAAGTACACTTGACCCTTCTCTTCTTTTATATGTGGAGTTTACTGAAGGTGAAATCAGTGAAAGAGGCTGAAAACCTCAACAGTTTCAATCCTACACTGATTACAAACTAGAGGATGCAACATATTTTATTACACTTTCTTTCTCATCTGCCCCATAGGTTGCAAATTGTTCTCCTTGAAGTAATTGGAGATATAACCTGAATGTTGGTAAATTTTCTGAAGCTTTGAGATCCACTGGAAACTATGTTGCTGTTGCTGTTCAGTCGCTAAGTCATGTCTGACTGTTTGCGACCCCATGGGCTGCAGCATGCCAGGCTTCTCTGTTCTCCGCTATCTTCCAGAGTTTACTCAAACTCATCTCCATTGAGTCGGTTCATGCTATCTAACCATCTAATCCTCTGTCACCCCCTTCTCCTTTTGCCTTCAATCTTTCCCAGCACCGGAGTGTTTTCCAATGAGTTGGCTCTTTGCATCAGGTGGCCAAAGTATTGGAGCTTCAGCTTCAGCATCAGTCCTCCCAATGAATATTCAAGGTTGATTTCCTTTAGGACTGACTGGTTTGATGTCCTTGCAGCCCAAGGGACTCTCAAAAGTCTTCTCCAGCACCACAATTGGAAACTGTACTAAGACCAAAAATCTTGACAAACATTCAATAGAAGAAAAATGTTCATCGACATGATTTCCCCCCAGACAACTTCATCTTGTCTCCTGGTAAACATCACCTACCCTTTAGAGTCCCAGGGTCTTTCTCATGCCTTAAGCAGCCATTGTTCTGAGTGGGTCTTTGGCCTCCATTTTTAATTTTACTCATTATTTTACAATTATTTTATTGTTTAAAAGTAATGGTAACTAATAGAATAAAGCACATTTCTCTTGGTGAGAATTACACTGTGTCTTCAGAAGAAAGTCCAAAAGGGTGACTAACGATGTAAATTTTAAGTACCTTAATAATTTGATAAGAGAAGATATTAACAGGTAGATATCTTTATGAATTTTCAAGGTACCCTATTGACATGGTCTTATATTTCTGCTTTATTTAAGGTCACTCCTATTATAAATCAAGAAGCATTTATTCTATGACAGTAGTAAGCTAGGTTCTGTGAAGCAACGCAGCATAAAATAAAGCTCTGCTAAAAAAGATGTCCAATTTTCTTTGACCCTTCTAGATACTGCAGTGTCATTTGGGAATGCCCAGCTGCTGGAAGAAAATTGCCCAGAAGCTAAACCTTGCAGCTTGCAAAAATTTAAGCCTTTGGTGTTTATCACTGTATAAAAATCCAGCAGAGATCTTACTCAGAAAGCAAAAGTTCCCCAGAATAGCTTCACAGAAAGAAGCCCAACAAAGAAGAAAGGAAGGAAATGTCATAAAAGAAAAACCGAACATAATAATGTGTCTCTTATCCCAGTTGTCAACTCAACAAGTATTTTGTGGTGTGATTATGTGAAGAGTCTTGGGGAATGGGGAGAGAGTTCTGTTTTTCTCCTTTTTCCAAAAGCCACATGCAGCTACCCTCTTCAGCCTGGGTGTCTGGAGATAGTTTAGCTTCATAGTCTAAGCCTGAGGAATAGGTACAATAGTGTGAGTCATTGCCTGAAGAAAATTCTTCCCAAAGCTCTTCTTGCCATCTCCCCAACACCTCCCCTCTATAATTGAATCCATGCTAATATGAACAGCTATGAATAGCCGCATGAGTGAGAAATTAATGTAGAAATTGCAGCAACCCATGTAGTGCACAACTATGAGCAAAGAGAACTCATTTAACAGCCATGAGGTTATAGGCTGATAAACTTTTTGGAATAGAAATGGCAAACAGACCACCATGTGGCAAATTTAATCAACAAATGGGTTTTATTCAACCTGCCCGGTGTTAAATTACAAAGTATTTTTTTAAACCTTTTGTGGCCCTAGTGGTGAAGAACCCACCTGCCATGCAGGTAGACATAAGAGACCCAGGTTCGATCCCTGAATTGGGAAAATCCCTTGGAAATGGAAATGGCAACCACTCCAGTATTGGAGATGGTGAAAGACAGGGAAGCCCAGCATGCTGCAGTCCACGGTGTCTCAAAGGGTTGTACACAACTAAGCAAATGAACAGCAACAGCAACAACTCCAATATTCTTGCCTGGAGAATCCCATGGACAGAAAAGCCCGGTGGGCTGCAGTCCATAGGGTTATACAGAGTTGGACACGATTAAAATAACTTAGCATACACATAAACTTTTTGAGTTCTCGGGAAACTAACTTCATCTAAGAATCAGGATTTCTAGTTCTTTCAAAAAGCACATGGTCTGATCACCCAAGGCCTGCATTTCCCCTCCTCACTACACTGGCTGGAATAAAGTATCAGGTGCCCTCTGGGGTCAGTCACATTCTCCCCAAATTGCTGCCAGCAATTCTTCTTGTTGGTTTCATGACCATGGGCCACTTTTCTAGCACTTGAAGGTATTTGAGATTAAACTGCCCAATGGGACCCTTCTATGCCTTTGAGCATCATCCAGTGAAACAACTACTGTCTTGCTCGAGTATCTCAAAAGGAACACTGGCTCTAAACCTACCGTCACTGCCTACCTGGACTAGCCTGCCCAGTGGTAGGGCTTGTTCTTGTCTAGGCACTAGCTTGGGAAGGAATGAGAGAGACAGTTACTGGTGTTTCTGCACCTGATGGCTACCCACCCCACTGTTCTTGCCTGGAGAATCCCACAGACAGAGGAGCCTGGCAGGCTTCAGTATATGGGCTCACAAAGGGTAGAACACCACTGAGCAACTAACACTTTCACTTTCACTGCACATGAAGTGCTTAACTGGTTGGCTTAAAACTCTGAATGTTCAGGCGTATGTGGATCAGCCTCCCATGGGGCAAATCTTTCTCCCATACAAAAACCTAGTTAATGTTTGATGTGTCAGGCACTGATAGTTGAGTTTTACTTAAGTGATGACTACTATAATAGCAATGACTCCTTTTTGAGCACTAGGTCCCAACCATCTCATACATTTTATCTCATTTAATTTCCCCAACAAGCCTAGAAGGTTACATAGTGAATATCTTTTATTTTTAACTGCCCACTGTCCTTCTGCCTTCACTTGGTAATAATATCTTGCTTCCTTTGAGAAAATCGCCCACCATTTTCCAGAACCTATTATGACAATCTTAGGAGGGCTGTCAATCACAGTATATGTGTGTGTTCAGTTGCTCAGTCTTTTCTGACTCTTTCGACCCCATGGACAGTAGCCCACCAGTCTCCTCTGCCTTTGGAATTTTCCAGGCAAGAATACTGGAGTAGGTTGCCATTTCCTACTCTATGGAATCTTCCTGACCCAAGGAACCAATGTTTCTTGCATCTTCTGAATTAGCAGGCAGTTTATTTACCACTGTGCCACCTGGGAAGCCCTGTCAATCACAGTATTCTCCCATAAGCCACAAAGTGGGCATATTATCCAACCAGAGTCAGTGAAGCTCTCTTGAAGATTTTGAATCTTAGCAGAATGGTGCTAGTGCAGAAAAGAGTTTGCTCAGATTCATCTCAATGGTGTTTCCCTTCAGAAAAGACCTTATATTAGTTCCTAATCTGGATTCCAAGCTTCCCAAATGAAACAGCAGTAAAAAAAATCTGCCTGCCAATTCAGGAGACACAAGTTTGATTCCTGGGTCCTGAAGATCCCCTGGAAAAGGAAATGGCAGCCAATTTCAATATTTTTGCCTGGGAAATCCCATGATTAGAAGAGTCTCACAGGCTACCATGCATGGGGTCACAAAAGAGTTGGACACAACTTAGCGACTCAACAACAACAAAAAATGTGGATCCCAGAGCTACCGTGGTACCTTTATTTTCATATATAAGCACCTCTATTCTTTCAATAAATTTCTTTTTTCACTTAAATTAACTGGAGAATCCTTCGATTGCTGTAAGCCTTTGTGTTATTATGAGACAACTGATTTGCAAAAAAAAAAAATCAGTTGCATTCTTCAGAAGGGCAAATCCATGACATAGTTAGAAAGGTATCAGTTCAGTTCAGTTCAGTCGCTCAGTCGTGCCCGACTCTTTGCGACCCCATGAATTGCAGCACGCCAGGCATCTCTGTCCATCACCAACTCCCGGAGTCTACCCAAACCCATGTCCATCGAGTCGGTGATGCCATCCAACCATCTCATCCTCTGTCATCCCCTTCTCCTCCTGCCCCCAATCCTACCCAGCATTAGGGTCTTTTCCAATGATACGATATATGATTAAAACTGTCAACAGTTGAATACCAAGTCAGGCCACTTACTAGCTGTTTTAATCACGAACAAGTTATTTCATTTCCTTAAAGCTCAGTTTTGTCAGTTGTAAAATGGGAAGAGTAATATTGTCTCAGTTTTGTTAGTTGTAAAATGGGGATAGTAATACTGCAGTGCTCATTGTTGCAAGAAATCATTTATATAATACACACTTGATGAGTATTTTTAAATGACTGTAGTATTAGTTGTATGTTCTTGCCGCCTCTTCATCGGTTCTGCTTGCCATTTCTGTCCTTTATTGTGCCCATTTGCATGAAGTGTTCCCTTGGTATCTCAGATTTTCTTGAAGAGACCTCTACTCTTTCTCATTCTATTGTTTTCCTCTATTTCTTTGCATTGTTTACTTAAGAAGGCTTTCTTATCTCTCCTTGCTATTCTCTGAAACGCTGCACTCAGTTCAGTATATTTTTCCTTTCCTCTTTTGCCTTTCACATCTCTTTTCTCAGCTTTTTTCATTTATGTTCTTATCATTACTTTCATTATCTGAATATTCATCTAAATGGGTCAAGCCCTGGCATGCTTTTTCAAAAGGATTTAAACTAGTGTTTACCACTAAGTTTTCATTATGTATTTTCCTCCTTGAGTGACAGAACACTTTTCTTTTTTCTTTTCTCATTGCTAATTTTCATGGCCATGAAGTTTTATATCTGCCATGTATATAGAACTGAGCCAGTAAGTATTTGAACTGAGAGAACAGTTTTATTGAGAGTGGAACAGAGTTATAATTTCATAAAGAAATTGATAGGCTAAATTAGCAAATTTTGTTCTAAATTTGATATAAAGAACATTTGCATTTTCATTATTTGAGAAAATAATATTTGTTCACATTTTAAACTCAGGGAACAATGAATAAAGAGGGAAGAGAAGTAATGAAGGAAGGAAGGAAGGGAGTGAAGAGAAAAAAATAAAATAGGAATCACTTAAGCTGAAACTTTCACAACAGAAGAGAATATGATTTAGTTAGCAGTGTATCCAATTTAAGATAATAGTGTGATTGACTTTAAAAAGCTAGTTCCTTTAGGCTACTTTAGTAGCTTCCCCAATGGCTCAGTTGGTAAAGAATCTGCCTACCATGCAGGAGACCTGGGTTTGATCCCTGGGTCAGGAAGATCCCTTGAGAAGGAAATGGCAACCCAATCCAGTTTTCTTGCCTGGGAAATCCTATAGACAGAGGAGCCTGGCAGGCTACAGTCTATGGGTGGCAAGAGTCAGACACGACTCAGTGACTAAACCACCAGCACGCTATCTAAGGTATAAAAAGTGAATTAAAAAGGCTTACAATTTATTTTATTTGCTAAAACCTAGCCTGAAACGTTGGGATATTATGTTCATTTTGGGATATCACATTTCAAGTACATTGATAAGTCAGAGTGTATTCATAGGAATTTTAAATAAAGAAAAGAGGGCTTCAAAGTGACGGAGTTCAAGAGTATGAAGAGCTGTCATGTAACACTGTCTACACTATTCATGTGCAGCGAGTAGTGTTAGGGTGAATGAATGGACTGCATCAAAGCAGGTTTATACTTTCTATGACAAAGTAATTAAGTGATTAGATCTGCCTTTTTACACAGTTTGAAAGATTGTATTTTCCAAAATAGCCACAGTAATATTTCTGGTTTCATATATTCCCAAAACCCATATTCTGGTGCAGAACTTCCACTCCTCATCAGGCTGTTGTTGTTGTTGCTAAGTCCCATCTGGCTCCTCTGTCCTTTACTATCTCCCGGAGTTCACTCAAATTCATGCCGTTTGAGTAGGTGATGCTATCTAACCATCTCATCCTCCGCCACTCTCTTCTCCTTTTGCCTTCAACCTTTCCTAGCATCAGGGTCTTTTCCAATGAGTCGGCTCTTTGCATCAGGTAGCCAAAGTATTGGAGCTTCAGCAAGAGTCGTTCCAATGAATGCTTATGGTTGATTTCCCTTCAGGAGATAGAGTCTATTTCCCCAGTCCTTGAATTTGGGCAGACTTGTGGCTGCTCCAGCCCAGAAAGTTACACTGATTTCTGAGGGTGGATTATAAAAAAAGATGTATCTTCCATCAGGCTCCCCGGTGACTCAGCGATTAAAAAATAAAATCCGCCAGCAAAGCAGGAAACTTGGGTTCAATCCCTGGGTCTTGAAGATCCCCTGGAGGAGGAAATGGCAACCCATTCCAGCATCTTTGCCTGGAAAATTCTATGGGCAGAGGGGAGTCTGGCAGACTGCAGACCACAGGGTCACAAACAGTCAGATGTGATGTGTGTATGTGCACGCGCACACACACACACACACACACACCCCTTCCATTCAGCTCCACTTGGGGCACTGGCCTTCAGAAACTAGACTCTCCATTGTGAAGAAGCTCAGATCACATAAAGAGGTCACAAGTCGGTGTTCAGCCCATAGCCCTAGATGACATCTTAGCCAACAGCTGGCATTAACCAGCTGATGTATGAACACTTGATGTGTGAATGAATGATCCTCCAGATCACTTCTGCCCCCACCCTTTGAGTCTTCCAGCTGAAGCTCAGACATCCTGGAACAGAGACAAGCCACATTTTAAAGAATACAGAGAAATAAATTTCAACATTAAGGTGAGCCCTGATATTAAGTCTTCAGAAGCAGCAAATTGCTCAGATTTGCAATTCTTTTCCTAACTCTTCTGTATCCATTTCAAACATGAATTTATCCTGACCCCCTCCATTTCAGCTGCCTAAAGAAATAACAGGAAGGCTAGAAAATGAATGAAGAATCAGAAACTACACATTGAAGCCCATTGCCTCTGTGAGCTCCACATGGGGCTCTGAAGTGCAAGGAGCTGTTTGGGAGCAACAACTCAAGTAGCAAAATTTTAGGTCATTCAATAAAGTAGTCTCCTTTACAATGCCTGACAAGAGTATTTCTAGACAATTAGGACAAAATGGGACTCTTTTATACAGTTTCAATTTGATTTTAAATTTACCCAGACTTAATAAAAGTTCTATACCGAGGTTGCCCTGCTGCTTCTCTGATATTTTTAAGCAATACATTGAATTCCAATGGAAAAAAAATTTATGGAGTTTGAGAGATTTGATGTTTATTCTCTTCTATGTAATTGATATTGACTACTGTGGCAAGGTTTACTTTCTTGTTAATAAATCAAAACAACACATAATTTTTCTCAGACATCTGATTAGAAGCAGACACGTTATTCTAAGAGAACATAAAAAAATGTACTTCCTAGAAAACAGATTGAAGGTTTAAATGTCTACCTTTATGGTCATTATTTTCAGAATATTTATTTTTAACCTATCATACTTTAACTTGTTTTTTTGAGGGGAAAAACCATGAATTTTAAAATATTAAGTGTTAAAATCTAATTTAACTCTAAGCATTTTATAACTTCAATCTTTATAAAATTTTGTTTGAATCATAAGGTAAGACTCCAGCAGTAAATCTTTTGATAATTTTTAATCTTCCTCAGCCAGCTCATAAAAATATCAATATTGGATTGTAAGTAGCAAAAAGAATTTAAAATTAAGCTTAAAATCATAGTCAACAGAAAATTATTAGAGAACTTAGATGAATGGATAATTTACATGGGGAAACAAAAACTACAGAAACTAATGAGTATTTTTTGCAGTATTTTACTAGTGTGTTTTGTGAAATATGTTGGAGCTGATTATATACTTTTGTTACTAAAGATTTTTAAAATATCTGCACCTTCTCTTTACTCCTTTAAATATACGATTACAATTTCTATCCTCTCACTTGATTAAAAGCGTTTGGAAACCAGTGATCTCTGATGTTAATAATAATCCCTTTTATTCCTAAGTAATGTTTTCGTCTCATTATTTCCTTACTGACTTGTTAATTATCAGTTTTTTGGCTTAAAAGTTTTTCCCTAAGGAAAATGAAACAAAGAGGAGGAAAAATTTAGCTGGAAAGTATAATTTTTTGGTTTTCTTTTACAAATGATGTTGACCTAGTTTTATGATACCCACTTTGAAAATTATAACAAAAACAAATTCCTTAGTTTCCTGCAATATCAGAAGGAAGTAGACTGATGCTTCTGTTTATGGCATTTCATTCTCTACACATTTTATCTAAGAATTTATTTGATTGCTTTCTTTAAGTCAAACATTAACAATGGTTGTACGGTGGACCCTCCATATCTGCAGGCTCTGCATCCACAATTTTGCAGGTCAAAAAGTTTTTTTTTTTAAATTCCAGATGGTTCAAAAAAGCAAAACTTGAATTTGTCTCACACCAGTAACTGTTTACATAGCATTTATGCTGTATTTACAATTATTAACATGGCATTTGAGCGTCTCAGGTGACACAGTGATAAAGAATTTGCCTGTCAATGTAGGAGACACAAGAGATTCGGGTTCTATCCTTGTGTTGAGAAGATCTCCTGCAGTAAGAAATGGCAGCCCACTCCGGTAATCTTGCCTGAAAAATTCCATAGATAGAGGAGCCTAGCAGGCCACAGTCCACTGGGTCATGAAGAGTCGGACATGACTGAGCATAGCACAGCACACAGTATTTACATTCTATTAGGTATTGTAAGGGGGCTTCTCTGGTAGGTCAGGTGGTAAAGAATCCGCCTACAATGCAGGTGACTCCGGTTTGATTCCTGGGTCAGGAAAATACCCTGGAGAAGGGATAAACTACCCACTCCAATATTCTTGGGCTTTCTTGGTGGCTCAGACAATAAAGAATCTGCCTGCAATGCGGGAGACCTGGGTTCGATCCCTGGGTTGGGAAGATCCCCTGGAGGAGGGCATGGCAATCCACTCCAGTATTCTTGCCTGGAGAATGCCAGTGAACAGAGGAGCCTGGTGGGCTACAGTCCATGGGGTCATAAAGAGTTGGACACAACTGAGCAACTAAGCACAGTACTGTACAGGTATTGTAAGTATTCTAGCGATGATTTAAAGTATATGGTAGTAGATACACAGGTTATAAGCAAATAATCCTTTAAATATAATTATGTAGTATTTACATAAGGGACTTGAGCATTCTGAGATATTGATACCTGAGGGGTCCTGGAATCATCTCCTGTGGATACTGAGGGTGACCCTATGAGTAGAAACACAGTCACCATTCTTAGAAAAGTGTCTGTGTCAATATCTTTTGTCTGGTATCCATTTTTCTCTCCTTTGACGTTGGTAATGTGTTCTCTCTGGGGCTCTTTTTTTCTCATGCTAGTGGTGAAAAGAATATCCTTCTACCTGAGGTTAAATAATATGACAAATACCACAAATTTTATGTAATCAACTCTCATTCTTCTGAGTTGGTCCTGGCAGAATTTTGATTTAAGTGCATTAAAAAGAAGAGACATCACTTTGCTGACAAAGGCCCATATAGTCAAAGCTATGGTTTTTCCAGTAGTCATGTCTGGCTGTGAGAGTTGGACCATAAAGAAGGCTGAGCACCAAAGAATCGATGCTTTTGAAATTGTGGTACTGGAGAAGACTCTTGAGAGTCCCTTGGACACCAAGGAGATCAAGCCAGTCAATCCTAAAAGATATCAACCCTGAATATTCATTGGAAGGACTGATGCTGAAGCTGAAGCTCCAATACTTTGACAACTTGATGTGAAGGGCTGACTCATTAGAAAAGACCCTGGTGCTGGGAAAAACTGAAGGCAAAAGGATAAGATGGCGGCAGAGGATGAGATGGTTAGATGTCATCACTGACTCAACGGACCTGAGTTTGAGCAAGCTCTGGGAGATAGTGGAGGACAGGGAAGCCCGTTGTGCTGCAGTCCATGTGGTCACAAAGAGTCAAACGTGACTTAGCAACTGAACAACAACAAAGTTTATTTTGCTTTTAGCACCATTTCCTTACATTGGGAAATAAACTTCTCCTAATGTCTAAGTCTAGGAATTCACTATCTTTATATTCTTTTATTTCCTCTCCTACCCAAATCTGTTTCTAAGAAAATATTTGTAAACTTAAATATTATATATTAACCTCTTTTGAAAGTATCTGCACTTTAAGATTTATAAAGATTTAAAAGTTTATAAAATTTTAAATTGCAGATAATAAAGTAGGAGAAGCTGCTGCTGCTGCTGCTGCTGCTAAGTCGCTTCAGTCGTGTCTGACTTTGTGCGACCCCATAGACAGAAGCCCACCAGGTTCCTCCGTCCATGGGATTTTCCAGGCAAGAGTACTGGAGTGGCGTGCCATTGCCTTCTCCAGGAGAAGCTGAATAAGATGGTAAATGCAATGAAATATGTTTACTGGAATCCTTCTGCTGCTGCTGCTAAGTCGCTTCAGTCGTGTCCGACTCTGTGCGACCCCATAGATGGCAGCCCACCAGGCTCCGCCATCCCTGGGATTTTCTGGGCAAGAGTACTGGAGTGGGTTGCCATTGCCTTCTCCAGGAACCCTTCTACCTAATTCAAAAGCTAGATTTATAAATAGCAATCATAGTCATGAGCCACTATGTAAATATTGTTATGTTACAGGAATTGACTTAAGTGCTGTTACTCTAAAAAGAGAGAGGGTGGGAGAATGAGCCCTTTGGAACACAGAAGCATTTCACACTGAGTGTGGTCCACGCCAAGAGCAACAGTAAACAATCAATTTACATGAAAAGTCTTAAGAAATGTGTTAGTGAGTTTTCTTACACTTATAAGTAAGAAAATGCAGTTAGGTCACCTGCGAGGAGGGAAATTGATTCCATGCTGTGTTCTGCAGGAAGATAGAACAGCTTCATGAGCCCAGAATTTTTCTGAGTATTGATGTTCACAAAAACTCTAATGGACAATGAGCTTGTGCAATGATCTGCGCTTAAGTGACTGGACCATCCATTTATTTACCCAGAAAATACATAGCCCAAATGGAAGATTCGATTGGGTCCCAGTTGCCCTATTCAACTCTGGATTATCCTTCCGGGGAAAGTTTATGTTGGGCCAATTCAGTGGGAGTGTACTTCTGGTGCATCAATAATACTATTTAGGCTTGTCTTTGTGACAATCCTTCGTGTGCTGCTAGAAAGTTGGACTAATATATTCCCTACATGTTTCAAAAATCATGGTATAACTTAAACTAAAATGAACCACCTGGGTATAAATTGTTAGGATTCTTCAGGTAAAAATAATATAATATTCAACTACAACCAGCTGATACACAAAGGGAGATATAATGGCTCACGTTACTGCAAAGTCTAGAGAAAGTGTGTACATTTAAATGAGTATTACACAATTTCTCTGCTTTGTATCCCAGCCCTGCTGCTGTCTCATATTAACTTTATACTCAGGTTGGCCTTCTTTAGGATAGCTGCAGTAGGTTCTTGTCATAACTCACAAATAATGCTATCCAGAATAAAGTCATTTTACTCACTGTCGAACAAAAATCTGGGTGTCATAGGCAAAATACTGACCTTCTCCAATCATGTCCATGTTCTCACCTTTAGAATCTGTGAATGTTATCTTATGTGGTAGAGAGACTTTGCAAATGTGTTTAAAGTTAAGGATGTTAAAATGGGAAATTATCCTGGGTTGTTCAAATGGACCCAGTCTCATAACTTGTGTCCTTAAAAGCAGAGAAGCTTTCCCAGCTGTTCTCAGAGGAAGATGTGACCACAGAAGAATGGTCAGGGTTCTTCTGCAGGGCTCCTGTCTTTGAAGACTGAGGAAAGCAGGTGTCACAAGCCGAAGAATGCAGTCAGCTACCGGGAACTGGAAAAGACAAGAAAGGAATTCTCCCTTACAATCCCCAGAAAGGAGTTCAACCCTGCCAACACTATGACCTTAGCCCAATGATGTTGTTGTTCAGCTAACAAGTCATAACCTATTCTTTGCGACCCCATGGACTGCAGCACACCAGGCTTCCCTGTCCCTCACCCTCTCGCAGAGTTTGCCCAAGTTCCTGTCCATTGCATCAATGATGCCATCCAACCATCTCATCCTCTGTCACCCTCTTCTCCTTCTGCCATTCAATGGTATCCACCAGCCCAATGATACAGGTGCCTGATTTCTAATCTACAAGCTTGTAACAGAATAAATTCATATTGCTGCTGCTGCTGCTGCTAAGTCACTTCAGTCGTGTCCGACTCTGTGCGACCCCATAGACGGCAGCCCACCAGGCTCCCCCGTCCCTGGGATTCTCCAGGCAAGGACACTGGAGTGGGTTGCCATTTCCTTCTCCAAGGCATGAAAGTGAAAAGTGAAAGTGAAGTCGCTCAGTCGTGTCCGACTCGTAGCTCACAAGCTGTTAAATTCATGGTAATTTTGTTACAATAGCGGTAGAACTAACACACTGAGTTAGGACATGTGGATTGGACAGATTTAGATCTGCTGCTGAACACGTGACAGGGATGAGGGAAATATCATGAGCTGATTAACTGAGACATGAATTAAGTAACCAAACAAACTATCCTGAAGAGAAAGATAGGATAAGATTTAAAAAAGAAGAAGAATCAATGAGCCTACTTTAAATGTCACGTTGCACTTGAAAATATGTGGGTTGTTTTCAAATATCTTTTGATATTGATTTCTAACATAATTCTACAGTGATAACACAACAAAGTCTGTAGGATTTCAATATACCTTTGGACCATGAAATCTTTACACCATGTTTTATGTCCCTGGATATGTTCCAGTGTCTCCTAGTTTGTAGTCTATGGGAACTTGAATAGGATTTGTATCCTATTGTTGTGTGAAAATTGTATAAATCTTAATTATGTTGAATTGGTTCATAGTGCTTTTCAGGTCTACTATGTCCTTCTACTTCTCTGTATATTCATTCTACTAGTTTTTGAGAGTTTTATACTGAAACTCCAACTAAAAATCTTAATTTTTTCTACTTAAAAAAGAATTGTAATATACAGTGGAACTATATGCAACTTTTTCTGTGTTTTCCAGGTCTCCTGTAATTGTGTTATACTACTTTCCTAATTTAAAAAATAAAAGAAAGAGACAATGAAACTTTAGAGCTGGGAGAAGTGATCTACATGATCCATAGCTGTCCCACAATGGAGAACAGAATATGTGTGGGCTGTCTACAACATGTGCTATAGTACACTGACCTCAGATGGGATGTGAAACTGGGAGATTCCTTTAAGACTCCAAGGTCTGTTCAGCTCCAAGGTTACTCAAAAATGTGATTTCTTCTTTTCTTTCTAAGAGGGATATGGATTAATTTTTCTTCCTTGTCTTACAACTTCTCTTGATCAATGTATTTTTAATGTATAAGGAGATTGTAATTTGTCACAGGACCTGTCTGAAATGCTTGGAAAACGCTCGCTCAGTGCCTAATGGAAGGAAAAATGATTCAGTGGAAGAAAAATAAGGCCAAGACAAAAGTATGACCAACTGTTTATGGAGGTATGATGTTTTTATTACCTAGCTAGAGCACAATATAGAATCATAAACTCATGAAAAAGTATTGTAGCAACCCATTTAAATGTATCATATAATCCTTAGTTCACTGAGGTCTTTCAAGACTTCCTTATGTGTATTAACAAAGATCTGTTTTCCAACTTTTCCATTTCTGAAATACAGTAAATACTATAAATATTTGCTGTTATTGATGCTATTTTATCTCTATAACGAGTATCTACAGTATATGGGATAGTTCAGAGTTTCTTCCAGAGTAACCCCAAGGTATAGGGAAGACCTATATCCTGAAGGTAAAATTAATGTCAACCCTAAATAGAAAGTAATAGATCATTTCTTAGACATGCAGGAACAGTAAGCTTGGCTAGAAACATCATTCAATTGAATGGATGAAATGAAAACAGAAGTAAACTTTTATAGATTATCTATCACTTTCCAGAGGAAAGAATCTGAGGGACGTGGGCATCTCAGTTGTGAAAGGACTTTGCCCAGGCATTGCCATGACCTAGAGGGACTAGCCATCCAGACCTATCATTTCCCCTCACCTACCAAGCAGCCACATGGTGGTTACTAATGTAAATTCTCAGGTCTTTAATAGTAGGACACAGCATCAGGAACCTTGTGTATACACCCCAAAATATACAAATTAACTGATACTCTATCACATCTCAACCCAGGTCACATTGTTCCTGGTTTACGGTGAGAGAGTTCAAGGCCATGAAACAGACTTTGCACTTTGGGAAATTCATCTCTATAGGGTCTCTTACTGGATGGAACTCAAAAAAAAAGTCTACAGTTTGCTAAATAAATTTTGGAGCTACAGCCTATGGAAAAGTGTGTATAAAGTTAGATAAATAACTAATTAAAATATATATACCCTATCAGGTGTAAGATGGATGAGAAGTTTTGTAGCACAGGGAGCCCAGTCTAGCCCTCTGTGATGACCTGGAGGGATGGGATGGGGGAGAAGGGAAGCACCAGAGGGAGGGGATGTATGTATAATTATGGTTATATGTGTTGTTGTATGACAGAAACCAACACAACACTGTAAATTTTTTTTTTTTACTTTTATAAAAACATTGAAAAAATAAAAACTCCCCTGGGATAATATTTTTATTCGAGGGTTGTCTGTATGTATTCTGTAATTTTAGGATTGAATGTTTCTTTTTACATTTCAAATTTCACAAAACATGGTAAACTATGGCTAGTAGCTATGCCTCTGTATTTTTCAAACTATTTCAGAAATAATAATGCCGTACCGAGGTTCTCAATCTGCTTATCTGGCACCACTCCAGAGCTTCCCTGGAACACTTGGAAATATAGGGAGTGGTGATGACAAGACAGGAGCTTTCTCTTCTCACAACTACTAGGAGATATTACTGGTATCTAGGTCCTGAGGGGTCAGGTATACTACACATGCTGCAATATTGGGAAAGTCACACACAACAAAGAACAAAGAACAGTCTTGTCCTAAATGCCAATTGTATTTCTGTAGAGAAACAGTGCTCCTAGTTGCTTATGATATAAGGACTGCTGGAGACCTTCTGAGATTACTATTTAAAACAAAAAGACACTAGGGGTTTAGGTGCATTTACTGCAGCCAGATCAGGATACGGTATGACCAATTTAACTTTCCATTTCTGTATCATTGTATATAACTGTAAGGGGCGGGAGGCGGGGGGGTGGGCTGCGGCTTTGTGTGAGTTTCTTTACTCTCCAAAAGACTCTAACAATAAAAATTAGTTTCTCTCATTTTTCAGCGACTGGAGACTGATGACATAGTCCTTGGGTCTGAAGGAAATGAAGATCTTGTAAACTTTCTAGTTAGCTTTTTAAATTTTATCTATTTGTTAATTGGAGGACAATTGCTTTACAATGTTATATTGGTTTCTGCCATACAACAACACAAATCAGCCATAATTATAGATATATCCCTTCCCTCCTGAGCCTGCCTCCCCTCCACCCAACCAACCCTTCTTGGTCATCACAGAGTGTCAGGCTGGGCTCCCTGTGCTACACAGTAACTTCTCACTATCTATTTTACACCTGATACTGTATATATTCCAATGCTACTTTCTCAGTTCGTACCACCCTCCCCCTCCCCCACTGTCTGCAAGTCCATTCTCTAATAGATTCATCTGTACCATTTTTCTAGATTCCATATATGTGTGTTAATATACCATATTTGTTTTTCTCTTTCTGACTGACTTCACTCTATACTAGGTTCATCTACCTCACTACAACTTTTGATAAATCAAAGTGGCCAAATCAGATAACTTATCTTGACCACAGGAAATTGCGGCCCTGCAAGCAAAGTCACAGTTCTAACTCAACTTCATCCAGGTCAGTTATTCTGTGTTTCTCATTATTCATAGAACACTTCTTTCCACTCGACTTAATCCTCCAGAGGTGACAGTTTAGGGGAAACCTCTGAACACCCATGCATTTTCTAAACCAGATTACAAACTCCAGCATTATATGCACACTTTGCGATGTAGAAATAGGTCGCTGTACAAACAGGGGCTGATCAGATATCAGAGGGAGCTGACCATTGAAACAAAGGCATTCATTCCAGGACTGCTGCAGCTGCATCTCACAGGCCTACCCCACACAAAGACTCTTCAGCGAAAATCCTTTATGAGTGAAGTTTGAACAATCACACAATCAGTGGGCATGACAACACCCCATCTTTTTAAACCCAGTGACCAAAGATCAGTTCCAACCAGTGAACTTTCTAATTGTTGCAAATGCCCTGTATATGCCTGGCTTGTCCTGCCCACAGGTTTTCAAGAGATAAAAGTTAAGTCAGAAACAAAGTTTTATGGAAGTCAATGAAGCCTTTTTAAGAAACATTAGTGACATTTTTTCATCTCTTTCCAAAAGAAAAAAAGAAAAAGTTAAATTTCTGCCCAGCAACCTCAAAATCAGCAAGACAAAGAAAAATATTCCATCCCCCAAACCTAACAAAAGGCCCATTTACTCTCTGACACCCTGGGTGGACTTTCAAGCACACTTCTCCAACAATCACTGTATTATGCCCATAGAATAATGCCAACCTGTGATGTGGGGTTTGTGCAATCAATTTGGAATTCAGAGTAAACCAAGACCAAATGCTGCCCCAACACCAAGTCTTTAAGGCTAAGCCAAACATAGGGAAACAAAACAAAAATAAGTCTTCTTTCTAGGAGTAGAAATTGTTGTTGTTTTTCAGTCGCTAAATCGTGTCCCACTCTTTGTGACCCCATGGACAGCAGCACACCCGGCTTCCCTGTCCTTCCCTTTCTCACGAAGTTTGCTCAAACTCATGTCCATCGAGTTGGTGATGCCATCCAACCATCTCATCCTTTGTCACCTCTTTCTACTCTTGCCCTCAATCTTTCCCAGCATCAGGGTCTTTTCCAATGAGTCAGCTCTTCGCATCAGGTGGCCAAAGTAGTGAAGGCAGGATTCAAAGTTAATATAAGAGAATTCTGCCCACAGGACAAGAGCATATTCTCAAAATGAAAGAAAAGATGACCCACATGACTTTCAGGGATTTAAGTGTGATTCTTGATGTCCTTTCTGTTCATATATGGACAATTCACAAAAGAACATATTTGCCTTTACAAACTGTTCTTAATAGCTTTGGGCTTCCCACATAGCTCAGTCAGTAAATAATCTGCCTGCAATGCTGGAGACCTGGGTTCTATTTCTGGGTTGGAAAAATTCCCTGGAGGAAGAAATGGCAACCCACTCCAGTATTTCTGACTGGAATATTCCATGGACAGAAGAGCCTGACAGACTACAGTCCATGGGGTCACAAAGAGTTGGACACGACCCAGCACACACACTACACATACACAAACACACCCATACTTAAATTTGGTGTAACTATCTAAAGAGTAAAACAATCCAGTCACATCTCTGTCTGTATAGCAAGGCATTCAATTCAGAAGGTTTCTATGGATTTCACAGAATGTATTTCACATGAATTATTTAGATCTCTTAAAACTTGAAGAAAAATATTGAATTCAGTTTGTGGAATTGACAGCAGCTGAAGTAATAGGAAATGAAAATGTCATTTAACAGTTATACAATTGATTAAAGTATTACTGGTTCAAGAGAATGATCACTTTGAGATTTATTACCATACTATTTTTTAAAATAAATCTTTAAATTCTGAGCACTGGAGCCAAAAGATTGCTAATTCTCTGTAAGTTTATAAATGCAATGGACAATTATTGATTTAGCATGAGAGGAATCAAAGATCTCATAACTTGATAGCAAATAACAATGATCTCCTACTTATACAAATATGATTTCTTCAATTAATGAATAATCATCCTATTTCATATTACAATATTTGGGGTGAAAGTGTGGAAACACAATTCAGTGAAATATAATGAAAAATCAAGACTCAGAATTGTGAGGCTGTTATGTTAAATATAAAAGGAAGTCAGTTTTCTAATCACAGTGATAAGTAGTCCCCTATGAACCATAGAAGGGCAGTCTAACATTGATGAAGTGAAGTAATTTTACCTACATATAACCAAAACCCTTTGTAGATGAACAGCAATTTGTTTCATACAAACTCTGGTCTCATACTTGCCTTTGCATGCCAGGCTTCTTGGTCCTTCTTGGTTCCTGGGCTTGCTGTGTATATGTGTGTGTGTGTGTGTGTGTGTGTGTGTGCAGGCACACTCCGTTGCTCAGTGGTATCCAACTCTTTGCAACTCCACGAACTGTAGCCCGCCAAGCTCCTCTGTTCTCGGGATTTTTCAGGCAAGAATACTGGAGTGGGTTGCCATTTCCTACACGGGGTATGTTCCCCACCCAGTATCAAACCCATGTGTCTCCTACATTGGCAGGCAGATTCCTTACCACTAGCAGCACCTGGGAAAGCTGTGTGTGTCCATACAGACCCTTAATACACTTCCTTCCTCTCCCTGAGCTTTTTGCCAAGGGAATTTTCTCTAAGGGAATTTTTTCTGACACCATCACTAGGTCAGGATCCCCTATAACAAACTCTCAGAGAACTTTTCTTCCTGAACTTTTCTTTCTCAGCACTACTCACATTTTCACTAAATACTCAATAGAGGGAATAATCTATGTGTAGGGAATAATCTTATGTTTAGGCAGTGCACATTATGTAAACTCCAAAAGGGACTGAATTGTATCTAAATCACACACTATTCTGTCCCTGAGATTTAGCATAGTGTCTAGCATGTAGGTGTTTTCAATTACCAATAATTGTGCCACAGATAAACGTCATTGGCTATGATGCTGCCACTGCACAGTCAGCGATAGGTGTTTAACTGAGTGGAGTGAATGACTGAAGGCATAAAATGTGCAAAGAACTAAAGTGGCTTTTAGCATACCCGGACTTAATAACTTTGGGATAGAGAGGTTTTAAGAGTCAGTTGTAGCACCCAGTCTTTATAATTTGTCTAGAACATATATATATATATATATACCATGCATATGGCCATACATAAATTACATCATTTGATTAGTGCTGGACACAGTTACAAGAAAACCATATTTTCTTGTTTTTTTTTTCTCTGTCACTGCTTCTTAACCATAGTCATGGTATTCCATCTGTATTTTTGCTAAACTGTGTTTTCTGAGAGTTCTTTCATTTAAAGATCTGTTTATCGTTTCATTGAGCAAGTAGTTACTGAACATTCACTGTCCCCTATCTTAATCAAGAGTGTTTCATAGATTGCTTGTGAACCTACTGGCTAAGTTGAAAAGAATTATTATTTATAACCCCTGGAAGGAAGTCTTCTATCTATTCTTAGAATTCTTAAACTAAGTCAATATTCAACCAGGGTCAAATTATGTGTCTTTGTGTAACTCAGTTAATTTCTCAGAAAATCAGTTTTGTACATACAAAGAAAGAGCTGAGTAATTAATACTCTAAGACTTTGATATCACTTTAAGCTCTGAAGTAATATAATTCCAATCTATTATAGGTACCACGCTGATCGCTTTGAATTTAAAAACTAACATTAAAAGTATCAAAGCAAACTGGGGTTTAGTAAATACTTCTCACTTGCTTTCACTAAAAGACAGGGACTAAGAAATATGCACATATTTTCTTACTCCCAAGAAACACGGAGAGAACACTCATAAAACATGAGTTTGAAATTATAGAAACTTGTAATGTTTTTCCTTCCTCTTTCTTTATGAGAAGGGTTAGCCATAATCAGGTACACTGGGAATATGCTGCCCAGAAAGAGAACAGAGAAAGCCAAACTCACAAAGTAACCAAAGAGTACTTTAAAATGTAAGATGAATTCAAATTACCAGGGAGAAACCTCCACCTATTATCTTGGAGAATCCCTGAAGACTGGGAAAAGTCCATCTATTTTTAATATGATGGGGAAGGGTCAGAGAATAAAATTTCTTGATAGAAATATCTTAAGTATTTCTCAGAGGAATCAAGCTCCTACCAAACAATGTTTAGTTCACGACCAGTGTGAACGTGGGGAGAGGAAGCTCCTATTCCCACTGCTAATGAACATATTGTATTAATATGAGAGTATGGGGAAGAGGAGCTTCCCTGGTAGCTCAGTGATAAAGAATACTCCTGCCAATGCAGGAGATGTGGCTTTGATCCCTGTGTCGGGAAGATCCCCTGGAGAAGGAAATGGAAACCCACTCCACCACGTGCTCGATCAGTTTCTTGATTTGTTGTTGTTGTTGTTCAGTCACTAAGTCAGTTCTGACCCTTTGCAACCCCATGGACTGCAGCATGCCAGGCTTCCTTGTCCTTCACCATCTCCAGGAGTCTGCTCAAACTCATGTCTGTTGAGTTGATGATGTCATCCTACCATCTCATCCTCTGTCGTCCCCTTCTCCTCCTGCCTTCAATCCTTCCCAGTGTCAGGTCTTTTCCAGTGAGTCGGCTCTTCAACTAAATATCATGAGACACACTGTGGAATAATTGTTGATCTGCTCAGCAGCCAAAATCTAGTTCAGGCATCCTCATTTCCAAAGACCTATTACAGGGATGTGTAAGAGGAACAATGGTGCCTTGTTTTTATTCTTCCTCAAATTCTTTGAAATACAGACAGTAGGGGGAAAAATCCCTTTGAAGAGTACTGGACTGGGGAAAAGGAGATATTCTGGGCACTGTCATTTAGTTAATCTGGGTTTCATGCAGAAAACGAGTGGTCTGAATTAAGTACTTTTAATTTTTCTAGCACTAAAGTTTAATGATTTAAATAACATTTAGGAAGGAAGAAAAAAGGTGCTACTCAGTTATATTAAATAGTACAGAAATTGACAAGCAGAAAATACACAGGGCAGTTTCCAGCCAGAAAGTTGGGTTCCCCTATGTGATTTTTCTGAAGACAGCAACATGACAATCACACTGAGTCACTTGGGTCACTGCCTCTGCCATCTGATTAGGGATGTGTCCCATGTGGCAGGCATCCTATACAATTGCTTTTACTGGAACTCCTTCAGGGATTCATATAATTCAAATGGAGAGGACTAGTTTTTTGTTGTTGGGAGTTTACAGAATATCAATTTAAAGGTAGTACTTGAATATTTAAGTGTTTTAATCAAGATGTATACATATTTTATTATTCCACTACACTGTAATTTATTAAAGAAATTAAGTCACACAGATTTAACCAAGTTCATTTTTTAAAAGGAGAAAAATAAGAATTCAAAGTGCTTCACATAGAATTCATGGTGCTTCAGAGGTCAGTGTTTAGATAAAACAGATGACAAATGCATTGTTTTTTCATCTTTGGTTCCACTCATAATTCCTCATGGGAAAACCTATAGCTCTATATGCTGGTTAAGAGGTAAATTTTCTTTTTTTAAGATAGTTTCTTACTACTCTGCTGTCTATTTATTCATATTTTATAAATATTTGGAAGTAATTTACATCTCTGAATATTAAAAATACATTTTTGAAACATATAATATAGTTTTATGAATCATACATACAAATAGTACTGTTAGGAAAAGTTCTTTGTAACATAATGGTTTCCCACCTTAAAGGAAAATAGTCAAGTGAGTGAAAGTCACTCAGTCGTGTCCAACTCTGTGAGCCCATGGACTATACAGTCCATGGGATTCTCTAGGTCAGAATACTGGAGTGGGCAGCCTTTCCCTTCTCCAGGGGATCTTCCCAACCCAGGGATTGAACCCAGGTCTCCCACATTGTAGGCGAATTCTTTACCAGCTGAGTCACAAGGGAAGCCCAAGAATACTGGAGTGGGTAGCCTATCCCTTCTCCAGGGGATCTTTCTGACCCAGGAATCAAACCGGGGTCTCCTGATTTGCAGGCGGATTCTTTACCAACTGAGCTATCAGAGAAGCCTTAAAGGAAAATAGAATTTATAAAACAATAAGGTCGATTTTAAATTGTGCATAAAACCAATAATTGTGTATTTAAGGCAATTAAAATATTTATTGAATCTTGGTTAAAAGTAGATTGACAATGAGGTTAAAGAATAAAGTGTCATTTATTTGGTGCTACTTGGTGAATGCTTCTTAACTACAACTCATCTCACAAAACCATATACAATATACTTTCAATCACAACTCAAACAGAAAATAGCCTACAAAACCACATGGCTATAACCAATATACAGTGATTATAGTTTTTAAAAGAACAAAAGTAAGTTAGCAATTAATTAAGGTGCAGTCACTTTTTTTCAAATAAAATATTAGCACCATAACAGATAAAATGATCTAAAACTATGGACCTCCCATACTTCTTAAATAACTAAATATAAACTTCTTTTTCAAAGCACAAATATTAATTTGCAAAATCAGTTCTACCAGTAGTTAATATTTCTCTCCTTTTTTTTTTTCTTTTGCATTTTTTCCCAGTAAGGAAAAATAGGAGTAAAAACTTTCACAGGGTATGAAAATCAAACAACAACAAAAAAGAAAGCTAAGCCAACCCAAGGCTGTGCTCACTCCTTCAGCAGTGAGTTCCAACAGAAGCAAACGTGGACATTTCCCGGCGTATGGTACTGAAAGGTGAGAGCTCCAGTTCTGTGGTGTATTCGTTGTCATTGTCATCGCTGGTCACCGTGGATGACTTCTGAATGCACTCGTCACAGCAGCAGCAGCAGCAGTCCATAAAGGCCCGACTGAAGGGTTTGCAGAGACAGAAGAGGAGGACAGGGGTGACACAGGACTTAAAGAACAGAAGGAACTGGCTGATGATGTTCAGAAGGTCTACTGTCTGCTGGGAAACCCCTGTGGCCATGTAAGCAGTCACAATGTTGCAAATGTTTTCAGGAATAATGCAAAATCCATATAAAATGGTCAAAGCCACGACTGTACAGTTCATCTGGCTTTCTAGCTGGATCTGTCGCTTATTCCCCCGGGTACAGGCTTTCTCAGCTTTGCGGATTTTCCTTGCAGTCACTAGAGAGCAGGTGATGGTGAAAAGCGTGGGCAAACAGAAGTAACAGCCGAAATACCACCAGAGTCTAGCGCTGTCGTAGGTGAGGGCTAAGACATAGATGGTGTCTGGGAGGTCGGGGGAGATCTTGATGACGCAGCGCTCGGCAGGCACTCGCCCGCTCAAGCCCAGGTCCTCCTTACTCAACTGGCGGAGCACCACTTCCGGCAGGGCTAGCAGGAGAGCGCCCACCCATATCACAGCAAGTTTGGCCGTTGTGGAAGAACAGTTTTCTATCATTTCATAGTACATCTGAACGTTGGTGGCCGCCCGGAAGCGGTCTATACACAGAGCGCATAAAGTGAAGGTAGTGACTCCCAGAGAAGCAACCTGCGCGAGGAACATAGAATATATTTATCCTGGGTCATCTCTGAAAGATCAAAACATTAGGCAATAAATACAGATGGATGAAAAGCACCCCCAAAAGGAAAATAACAATTTCCTGGAATCAGGCATGGGTAACTGTTGGTGACTTCCGATGAATCATGGTAAGGACAACAAATAAAAAAAGAAGATAAAAAAGAGAAGAAATATAGTGGTTCTGGGTCATGGAGCCAAAAAATATTAAAGCTGGAAGGATGCATAAAGATCAGCTACATCATAGTCAACCAAGAGATGTAAGGTGGTTCTCAAAGTCACAAGATAAGCAGAGTAATCATCTGAGAGCACCAAATTTACTCCACTGTTTGGGGTGAAATTAAAGTAATTTAATGTTTAATTTAAAAAGTCATTATTTATATATTTAAACAAGGACAATGGATATGAGGTAAAATGTTCCTGAAGTTCAGATAAAACAGGAGACTAACAGAAAATCCTTTAAGTGAATGGGCTGCTTTGGGGTATACCACAAATACCTACATTCATATGGGCTTCCCAGGTGGCACTAATGGTAAAGAACCCACCTGCCAATTCAGGAGACATGGTTCCATCCCTGGGTTGGGAAGATCCCCTGGAGGTGGGCAAGGCAACCCACTCCAGTATTGTATTCTTGTCTGGAGAACCCTATGGACAAAGGAGCCTGGCGGGCTACAATCCACAAGGTTGCAAAGAGTCAAACACAACTGTAGTGACTTAGCATGCATGCACACACGCATGTGTATATATATATATAATTAATATATATTAATGTCTAAATTTTTAGGACTCTAAAGGATCATGTTGACAAAAGGAAAACCATTTGTCCTAACAATTTAAGCACTCAAAACATTAACTGTTTACTTACTACATTTAAGCTGTCACTCTCTCTAGAAAAATAAAAGCTTGCCTTGTGGATTCTATGAGTTCCAATGGCAAATAGTCTTGCTTCTTATACATTACATATTAGTTAGTGTCTACTAGTTCTCATATGGAAAATGAGGATACTGCATGCATGTCCTGATTATTCTCATAACTATTGGTGGAGACAGTCTAAAAGTGAGATAAAGTGAGGGGTTAGCTGTATGAAAAGCAAAAATGAAGAAAAATAGAACTAACAGAGTCTACATCAGAGCAAGTCAAGAGGTCATGGTTAAACTTATAACCACAGTTCTTTTACTACAAAATCTTCATGAAGTTTCCCATAAACATCAGCACAGAAAATATCAATCTAATATGCCTGAGTCATCTCTACATTTACCTTTTTAAAATTAATTTTCAACTTAATGAGTTTTTCACCATAATAGAAATATATTTCTCATTTATGCTAGAGACTCAAAATAATTCTAAAATTGAAGTCCACACTGTGCAACTGTCCTAAGATCAGATTGTGTTTTATGTCAATAATTTTTTTTAATATCGCATTTTGGATATCTAAGATGAATGTGTCATTTTCTAAAGGTCTGCATCAAACAGTATTATTTGGAAATTGCTGTATTTTCTTGTACAGATTTTTGGAAGCTTTTATGTATTTATTAGCTTTGCAAATGTTTTGAGTCATCTCTCTATAAGATTGTAAGGCACGAACAAAAAAATTCTCAGGCTATCAAATGTACAAGAGTCCTCAGCAAGCCTTTCTGCACCATCTTCACTGAGGCAAATCATGTGCATATTTCCTTGTCACCCTGTTTCCAGAGTCAGTCCAAAAATACAAAGCTACAAAAGTTTATGCTCTGCAGCCTTTTTAAATTATGAATAACATTTCTATTAAAAGGACAGCTTGGCAATATGAAAATACTAGACTCTGAGAAGAAGCAGTCTCTTAGAGGCTCACAAAATCTATTTGCTTGGTAATTTTCTATCATTACTTACAGAGAACACACAACACACAAGAGATAGTATCTTCTCCCTGACTGATCTCCATCATTTTAAATCTAGGGATTTAAAATCTGAACCAATTACTACAGGAGCTATCATTTTCATACCTATCTCAAATCTGTTACAAAGCATTTAAGGTGAGGTAACAGCAAAGAGCAAATGAATGTAGGTGGACAGGCACTAAAACAGGTGTGTTATATTATCAGCTCCTTGGATACCATAAATTTTGCTGCATCTTCATTCTTAATGAAAAGATGTTCACTGCTTCAAAAAGCAGGAAAAAAAGGGGGGAGGGGTTTCTAGATTCTATATAACTCATCTCACAAGTTTAAAAAAGAAAAAATCTGGACAAATTTTAAGCAGGATTTACATGTGCCTCAATTTTTTCATTCAGGAATCCTTATACATTTTATTTTATTTGAAGATGCTCAGTTCTTCAACCATACTCCTGAGAGCTGCAGTACTGAGGACTTCAAACATATTTGACATGTGGTGTTCTTGACAAACCATGAATTACAGGAAACTTCTCAGTTGTCATACACAAATTTCAGGAAACTCCTGCATCTAGCTTCCTGCTTTCAAATTGTTCTTCTCTCTGATAAAATTCTCTGCAATTAGGATCCAGCTAAAACAAGGTAAACCATCCAGGAAGGTGACAAGAGCTAGAGAGAGTTGTTAAAAGAACCACTGAGACAAACACCTTGCCAAATACAGACAGCACTTACCACTCAGTTGCCAAGAGCAACTGCATCCCAAATGCCAGTCCTAGATAGCTACTCTCTCCTGCTGCCACTGCCTGCAGTGTTATTACTTCAGATATTTTTCTATAAATTCACTTAAGAACTTGAAACATGACGTGAAACAGCAAGAAAGGCACAAGGTCCCCACTCAGTACTTTCCCAAGTTATTTACAGGAGGCTGTCAACCTTTGTAGAGAATTAACTGCATGCCACAGAAATGCATGGATAAAAATCATCCGGACAAGGAGTGGTGGACTAATTTCTGTTTACTCAGATATGGAATCTATCCATGTAATTAGAATTGCTAAATGTTGGGGTAACATTTGGCCATGAAAAGATTTCTATCACAATTTTTAAATATACTTGTTTACATACAGCTCATTAGAAATTCTACCAAGATGAATGGTGCAATTATATACAATTACAAAACTGTATCATGAAGGCTGGATCTTTCTGCATTTAATGACCATATCTGATTGCTAAAATTCCAAATCACTAGAAATATGCTCTTGGGAGTAAAGCTTTAAGCATTAGCTTAGATGGTTAGTTTTTTAAGCAATATTCTGAGAGATGGAATGTGTGAGATGCAATCTCTTATTAATTAAACTGCAACGGGAGGAATAATTAACATCAACAAAAGCAGAAATGTAAACACTTTGAATGGACAAGATGGTTAATTCCGAGAATCAAGATCAAAGAAAAGTTGGAAGCAGAAATCTTTAACTATTTGGGAAAATAATATAGCATTTTGAGGGGATTGGCATCAAAATACAGGCACTAGAGAATCAAAATAAACAACTCTGAAATCTTTTCTTCCACCAGCAATGTTCTGCCCTTCTTTGTGTCCTGGAAGAAGAACAACAGCAAATGTTGCTGCCCAGTCAACCTCTAGAACAGTGAGGCTGTGGGCAGCTGTGGTCACCTGTCGTCTCCTGCAGTGTTGCTTCAAGGGACTGTACAGGCACAGGGCAAGTGGAGACCTTCATGTGTGAAAGCAGCAGTTCCAATGCACAAGAATTCTCCCTACCATTTAAGGTTCTAACTCAATACAAACATCCAGCTGAGAGGAAAGTACTGTCTTCAGCTAGTACTATTTTAAGTCCCTGTTCATTCAAAATGATGTGAAGAAAGAGCACATGGATATGTTATGAAAAACAGTCATCTACGAAAATCCTGTGGTAGCTATAGCTCCATTTCTCAGAAGCTTCCTTCAGACAGGCAAATAACAAACCTGTATGAATGAGGTCAAGCTATGAAAGTTTAACTCATACCAAATAAATAGTATATTTTGCTAAGCCCTCTGATAGACATTAGTGATAACACTGATGGGGAAAGAAAAGACTGATATATTTCCAAGCAAAAATTCTTTCATATGACATTGAACCCACATGCTTAACTACAGTGAAGCAATTGGAATACACTGATTTTTATAAAACAAGAAAATTTCTAACCTAAGTCATGACAAGTGTACTCTGGCCTAACTTATATTTCACCTCAGAAAGACAAGTGCATCTATTTATGGGCTGTCCTTTGTACACAAGTAACCCTCAAAACAAGGGCATCATTGTTAAGAAAACCCATTCATTTGGGCCATGAATGATAACCCATTATAAGTCCATGGTTAGAGACCTAACAATCAGTCAGGAAAAAAGCAGGAGGAGCACAGGGTAGAGTTTCCTGTGAAACTCTAAATGGCTTGAGCTTGTGTCCCTGGCTTCCTCTTACATTTTCCATAACGCATCTCCTTGAAACTCTTCAGGGCAGCTTCCCCACAAGAGACACTTTTTTGAGCAACAGTGTAGAAACCATGTTTTTCAAAGCCACTGTTTATCATCACTGTTTATCAAAGCCACTTTATTCATCACTGTCAATGTGATGGCCTTTATCAAAAGGTCTTCATTTTGGAGCGCATGCTAATCACAATCCTGTGGCAGTGACACACTTGTATTAGAGCTTCCAAACCAAAATACAGAGTGAGTAGGAGAGCTGTGTCTCAACCCTGGCAAGGACGCAAAGGCCTCTGAAATGAAACAAAGCCCTTCACAGGCACTCTTCCACAGTCAAAAAGAGGACTCCTTACTTTTATCAAAATCACTGAGATTTAATCTGATACAACTGCATATCATACATATCTATTTCAATTGTACCCAGCCTATTTCATCTTTACATGATTGTAAAGAAATTGATTTCAAAATGTAGTATTTCCCACAAGCCCAAAGTCTAGATTTCAACTCTTGATATTATGATGTTGTTTCTATCAATCTTAAGATGAACTGGAATTTCTGTTTTTCACCTAGGGGTTCTGATGAGTTTCCAAAGACCAGTAACAAATTTTCACCTGTTTTTTCTTGTGAATAATGACATTGCACCACTGCATATGGTCATGTTGTTTTTGTTCAGTTGCTAAGTGGTGTCTGACGCTTTGTGACCCCATGGACTGCAGCACGCCAGGCTTCCCTGTCCTTCACTATCTCTCAGAGTTTTCTCAAACCCATGTCCATTGAGTCAGTGATGCCATCCAGCCATCTCATCCTCTGTCGTCCCCTTCTCCTCCTGCCCTCAATCTTTCCCAGCATCAGGGTCTTTTCCAAAGAGTCAGCTCTTCGCATCAGGTGGCCAAAGTATTGGAGCTTCAGTTTCGGCATCAGTGAATATTCCAATGAATATTCAGGGTTGATTTCCTTTAGGATTGACTGGTTTGATCTCCTTGCTGTCCACGGGACTCCTTGGACAGCAAGCAGTCCCTTGCATATGGTGGTGAACCTAAACTAAAGACAAAATCAGAACTGGCCTAATCTATTTGTTGTTAGGTAATTATGATTTGAATGACATTGAGAGACCATATTTGAAGATAAAAATTTCTCTGTTTGTAACCAAAATCTCATTCTGGGTAATAGGTTAAGGAAGTAGTACCCTTGCTTTATTCATCCTTCTTATAAAAGGGATGTATCTCTAAATGTCACATCTTACTGTGAATTAGTTAACAGATGCTTTTCCTATACAAGAGAAATTTGAACCAAGGAGAATTGGTAGAGGTAGGAGGAAAGTTCCCAGAAGGCAGGAAGTGATGAGAAGGGAGTGAAAAATTGCAGCCCCAAGTACAGTCATAGACCTAATTGAAATGACTCATTCTAGGCTAGGATCAAATCAGTGACCTTGGCCTCGTTCATGCTGTGAACCATTCAAGTGTGCTGATAGATCACATTGAAAACCATCATAAATTCACAAGCTGAAAGTATTCTATCTCAAGAATAAGTCTGGAACTGTGATTATATCCGGTTTTTTATGGAAGTTTTATGGAAATTGTCTGTACCAACTTTGTAAATAGAAAGAGCCCATATTTGAAGTTGTAGCAATTCCATTCTCCACTCCACCTTGAAATTTTAGAAGAGATCATCTCTTCTGGCACAAAGAATACCATTCTCATAAGAATACTTAAGAGTTAGTCTTGGCAATAAAGTTAATTATGGGACTCTGGCAGGTCAATTTGTGGTAAGAAAAATGACGACAGAGGATCCCTGGAGGATGGGTGCAGAAATGCAGTGTCAGAGACAAACCTCAATGCATATCGGTCTATGCATTCTTCTCCCCACATGGTCCATATCCCAGACTCAGAGCCCTGTGCTTCCAATGAGATACCATTAAACCTAGGACTGTAGCCTGTCAGGCTCATTTGTCCATGGGATTTCCCAGGCAAGAATACTGGAGTGGGTTGCTATTTTCTTCTCCAAGTGATCTTCCCAACCCAGCGACTTAACCCAAGTCTCCTGCATTGGAGGTGGATTCATTACCACTGAGCCATCAGGGAAACCCTACAATTCAGAGGAAGAGCTATTAAAGATTGGAGCCTTCTCTCATGGCCCATGTAGTACAAGGGTGGAGGACAAGGTAGAGCCTTACTTTCTCAGCCTTGGGTAGACTCAGAAGCTCAGATCTATTTTGCTTTTGCATAAATATTTACTTCTTTTTCACTGTTGAGGGATATTGTTGATATAACCAGATACTTTGAAAGCCCTCAAAAACTAAGGTTAAGTCCTAAAGTTGATTGTGGGCTTGAGGGATGACTCCAATTCTCCATGCTTCCATTTTCCCTGGCTCTATAAGGTGTTAAGTATCTCTCTTGTCAGCCTTTCTTCCCAGGTCCTCTAAGGTCAAATTAAACAATTGATATGTTTATGAGATTTTCAGAAGAAAAGGACATCATTTAACATTCTGCTATTGCACTGCTAAATAAACCATTCATTTAAGTACAACTTTAAAACTCAATTTACTTAATGTCTTTATGACTAATAAGGATGACTAATTCCAACTCGGAAATGGTTATCTCAGGCATTGTATTCCAAATAATAATTTAACATTTAACAATATTTAAAATAATTCTGTATTCTAAGTTAAATGTCTAGGAGAGTCATATCTACTGAAATATCTCATACACCTCATATCCTAGGACAAATTGAAAAAACAAGAAAGGAAGAATTAATAGTTGTAGCTTTTCACCATGGCTCTAGGCTGTACATATTTATGAAAACTAATAGTAAGAATATGATTGAAGAAGAATGAAAGGGAACATAGTTTTCACATGAATTTTTTCATCTTTGGAGAGAGGAAGAACAGTTGTGAGATGACTGATTCCAGGGCCATTCCTGAACCTCCATGACAACTTGTTTAAGCCCCTCTTATAGTATTATCACACTACATAGCATGTGGTTTCACTTGTCTATAATAGCAGTAACACATCTATGTTACTGAACGTTGGAAACTTTTTCCTCTCTTTCCCTCCTGTTCCCTCCTAACTTAGTGCCTAACATAGAAGAAAATCCCAATAAATGTTTAATGAATGAATGGATAGTAAATAAATGAATGAATAATGACATCTATGGAAGAGGACTATAGAAAATAATGAATTATTCAAGCTGCTCTTTAGTCCTTATTGGGTGCTGGTGCTTTGTGTATAATTCTTAAAAGCTGAAAGCCAACTGATATCTCTAGGAGGCAAGTAAAGAAAAACCCATATTCTTGTTTCTACCTCACTGGCAAGCTTTACAAAAGGAAAGCATTCTTACAATCAATAGTTAAGGAAAGTATTTGAATTTCACGTTTGATTATTATAAAACTTTCATTCCTCATGTGTATTAAAAGGCAGAGACATCACTTTGCCAACAAAGGTACATATAGTCAAAGCTATGACATGTCACGTATGTAGTCATGTACAGATGTGAGAGTTGGATTATATAGAAGGTTGAGACCTATAGAATTGATGCTTTTGAACTGTGGTGCTAAGGACTCTTGATAGTCCCTTGGACTGCAAGGAGATCCAACCAGTCAATCCTAAAGAAATCAACCTTGAATAGTCATTGGAAGGACTGATGCTGAAGCTGAAGCTGAAGCTCCAATACTTTGGCTACCTGATGTGACTTACTGGAAAAGACCCTGATGCTGGGAAAGATTGAAGGCAGGAGGAGAAGGGGACAACCGAGGATGAGATGGTTGGATGGCATCACAGACTCAATGGACATGAGTTTGAGCAAACTCTGGGAGATAGTGAACGACAGAAAAGCCTGGCGTGCTGCACTCTATGGGCTCACAAAGAGTCAGACATGACTTAGCAACTCAACAACAACATTTCTCAGGTGGAACCCAAGTTCAATAAACTTCATCGTACACTGTTCATGAATAGAGTTATACATAGGTGCACAGTCTATTTTTTTTTTCTTTTGTGGTTAACTCTTTGGAATTATCAGCCAAATATTTCTCTTGCATGGGAATGTGAAAATTATTATGAAAGATTAATAGGAAATCATACAATATTTGTTAAGTACCATTTTCATTCAGTGTGTTTATTTTCCCTGAGAATATTATTAGTAACTTTCAAATGGCTCTCAAAACTGTGTTCTTCCATTTAAAAGCCCATCAGTATAACTAATTCTTCTCCAGGGGGTTTTCCCTACCCAGAGATCTAACCTGTGCCTCCTGCCTTGGCAGGCAGATTCTTTACCTCCGAGCCACTCCATAGAAGCCCACTGGCAACCCGCTCCAGTTTTCTTACCTGGGAAATCCTGAGGACAGAGGAGCCTGGTGGGCTAGAGTCTATGGGGTCTCAAAGAGTCAGAAACGACCTAGCTACTAAACAAACCAATACCTAATCCACTCCTCAAGCAAAGCTACTATCTGTTGTTATCAGCATGTTAGTATTTGAATGTCGGAGTTCTAGGGAAATCTGTGTAGAATAGCACACCTGTATGGCAATATAAGGGCTTCCCATGTGGCGCTAGTGGTAAAGAACACACCTGCCAATGCAGCAGACATAAGAGATGGGAGTTCGATCTCTGGGTCAGGAAGATCCTCTGGACGAGGGTATAGCAACCCACTCTGTATTCTTGCCCGGAGAATTCCAAGGACAGAACAGCCTGGCAGGCTACAGTCCATAGGGTCACAAAGAGTCAGACAGGACTTAGCAACTGAACAACAACAAGGATTCTCTCATGGCTTCCCTGGTGGCTCAGTGGTAAAGAATCTGTCTGTCAATGCAGGAGAGGAGGGTTCCATCCCCAGGTTGGGAAGATCCCCTGGAGAAGGAGTTGGCAACCCACTCTAGCATTCTTGCCTGGGAAATCCCATGGACAGAGAAGCCTGGCAAAAGAGTCAGACACAACTTAGCAGCTAAAAAACACCAACATATTATTCAAAACCTCCAACTGACATCCAAAGAGAAATATACATTTAGCAGTGGATCTGGATCAGATGATACCCTTCACTCTAGTCGGCTTTCACCAAGTAATGAGCAAAGAGCTCTTCCAGTTGCCACACTCAATACCTGAGTTATTTGGCTTTAAGCATTTGTTATATCTTTTTTGCCTTTTCATACTGTTCATGAGGTTCTCTCAAGGCAAGAATACTGGGGACGACAGAGGATGAGATGGTTGGATGGCATCACTGACTCGATGGACATGAGTCTGAGTAAGCTTCATTGCTCAAACTCCATTGAGTTGGTGATGGACAGGGAAGCCTAGTGTGCTGCAGTCCATGGGGTTGCAAAGAACTGTACACAACTGAGCTACTGAACTGAACTGAAGCACGTGTTAGATCCCTAGAGAATGGTACGGTAGGGAGCTCTTCTGCCATCCTCCTACTGAAATCCACACCCAGACCTCCATACACAAGCCACACATACACTCTCTCTCCACAAACAACTATTGCTTGGAGTATAGTTTTTTGTTTTTGTTTTTTTTTCTGGTGACTTTCTGATAAACCAGTTTAAAACGATGTATGTGTTAGGATGGCCACCATTCACCCAGACTTCCTTCTCTCCTGTGCCCCCTTCCTACCATTCCATCTACCTTTGGTCTTTATGGGACTTATCACTAGACCACAGAGACTTCGTAATCCTGGAACAGAAAGAGAGAAATTATCAATTACAAATGTTCCCACTAGGTTCCCACTCACAGTAACATTAAATATAATAGAACTCCCTTTCTAGAGATAGACTCTGGAAGCTCAGTGTTCTCCTTAAATTTTATGTCAACACTTTGAAATAAAAAAGAAGAGTTGAACGCAAATTGCAAAGACCTACCCTTTCTGCTGAAGAAACACCTATGTTTCTATACAAACAGAACTCTCCCCTAAATTCTTCCACCTCCTTAAGATGATGCTGATACTCAAGCTGAAGGAGAAAGAACTGTAGTAGAGAAGGAAACGAAGGCAACAGAGAAGATAGAGAAAATCTGTAAAGATCAATCAAAATGAATTGTGGTTAAAATTTTAAACACACTGAAAAAGGCAAAAACAACTACTAGAAAAACGGTAGCTCAGACATTATAAATCAATAGTGTGTGATGGAAAAAAAGGAAGAATAGCCAACCAACAAGATAAATGTAAAAGAGTAAAAAGTAAAGAAAGAATCAAACCTAGATAATAAAAGGAGATGAAATGTTAAGTAATTTTCAGAGTCTTGTGGCCAAGAAGAAAAATATTCAGAATGAGGGCAAATTGTGGAAAAGGTTTTTAAAAACATTTGTAATGTGCTCCCCAATCTAAGACACTTTGTAGTTGTTAAGAACATAAAGTACAACCTATATATCTGTATTTGATTATTAAGATAATCATCTGTGGCACATTAAAAAGTGCAGTTGTCCCAAATTATTGCAACTTTTTAAAATTTAATGAGCTACCAACTAGGGAATTTACTGTCAGTTTATGGGAAGGAAGATGAAATTTAAAAATATAAAGAGCTATAAATTTCATCATAAAACAAACGAGGTCAACTTTAGGTTTATTGTTTTTTCCTGTCTGTTGGATTCAAAAGTCTTTTTAAAAGATAACAAGGAGCAGAAAAAGAAAACAGCCGCTGGACACTGTTTTGCCTCCTAGATGTTTGCCTGAAAACCAAATAACAACATCAAGTGTTGAGAGGAAGGGTCTGGTTGCCGTTGACTGGTGCATATACTTAGGAGGGGCCATTTCTCTGAGTGTCATGTTTCATCTTTAAAATGACGGGGTTCAGTTAGAAGGTTACCTGGTTCTAATTCAACATGAGAATTCAAACGTCACTGTAGTGGATGCTGTTGTTCCCCACACAGATTGCTTCCCCACCCAAAAGTCCTTTAAGGAATGAAATGCTGACTTCCCCAGCTGCTGGGACTATTGGTAGCTGATGGCTCTTAGCTGCAGTGCTCTATAGGATTGCCCTTGACCAAAGAGATCCACCCAGCTCAAGGTTATGCCCCCTTCCTTGGAGCAACTTGCATCCAGTGACAAGTCCATCCAGGGATTAGGTAAGGGCTGGGTCCTCTTGCCTCCATTCAGGACATCCCTGTAGAACCATCGTAGCCCTAGAGCTCCTGTGTTGTCTGCTGAGGTCTTTGTGACACTTGCATCACAATTCAACTTCCCTGTTTTTCTTTTTGCCCCAGAAACCCAACAATGGAAGAGGCATTAGATCCCCCTTACTTCTGTGAAAATAGCAATGCCTCTTGGAGGCAGAAATGCTTTATTCTGAAATTTGGACTGTATTTCTTGCACTCACAATCAGGAACTGTGGAGCTAATACTACTGTCTGATCACAGTAGTGATCATTTTCATAGAAAATGATGAAATATTATAGAATTATTTCAGAAGAACAGGATTAAGTATGAGTATATAAACACTAAATCTTAAGGTCTTTATTCATTACTCTAACAGTAAAAATGTATATTATAGTTTAATTTTTCAAGAAAAAAATGAATGAATCTTTTCTTCAAGCCTTTGCTTCTCTAGAGGAAAAAAAAAGCTCTGTACCAATAACTAAAAAAAATAGAAAGAGTTATGAATAAGGAGAAAATACAGAGTAAAAAATAACAATAATTGCTATTCTTAAGGAGCTGAGAATTAAATTTGAAAACTAAATACCAATGAAAATATATATATTTTCTAAAATCCTCAGAATTTGAAAGAGAGAGAAAGAAAATTAGAGAAAGAACATTAAAACACATACATAATAAATACCATCACTCAAAGCTCATAGGTCTCATAAAACTCACCAAAATTTGATTATTCTTTTCTGATTTTGAATGAAATTATTTTAAAGTTTTTTTTAAGTAATTTTTTTCTTTCCCAGTTTCTTTTTTCTGTCCTCTTTATTGTTTTCCCTCTACTGTCTGAAATTTTATCCTGTCCAGTACATTTAAAACAAGCCAATATGCTTTCCTCTTCTTGGAAGTAACTCTCCTATTTACTTACTAGTTTACTTTTGTCTCTTTTTTGCATATGTCAATTTCCTCTGCACTATTTAAACAATCAGAGAAACCTTACATTGAAATTGACCTTGAAAAGATGACTGGTAGACACAAATTCTCTTCCATAAATTTAACTTCCTTCTCTGCAATTCAAAAATGAGCTGTCTTCCAAATAAATTAGATGTTTCGGAGCTACTTGGAGCTTGGCAACAAGAGAAATCCTAGATCTTGGTAAAGCAGCAACAGCTGATTTAGCAAGCATGCAATGATCCTGCAGCTGATCCCTGCCAGGATAGCAGAGGGTCTTATTTACAGCTTCTTGCCTTGGTCCTTCTCAGTAGGTACTGTTTTCTGTTTACTTATCCCCTAGCTCTAGGCCCTGGAACAATGTTGAACATAGTGTCACTGGCCCTGGTGCCAGACAGGATCAGGGGCTCTGGAATATTTACAGTTTCCCTTCTTCTGCTTCCATAAATGAAATGGGCAGTCTGAATGGAGGAAATCAAGGGCCAGCTGGCTAAAAACACAACTGGCAACAAAGCACTTGGGCTCCATCCAAGAGCTGGTGTTTAAAGAGAAGCCATTTAAAGAGCAAATTCCAACTACCATAATAACGGTTAAGGACACTAGCTGTAGGATGTTACAGTAAAATTTTACTCAAAGATTCTCATTTCCAAAGTTCAGAACCTATTCAGTGTCCCCTACTTCTTAAGAAATTTTCTAGTCTAAGAAAAGTAGTCAATCTGTTACACCCTAATAAATGACAAATATATACTATATATTTTGAGAATGTTCAATCAATTCTGTGCCATGAGGTACAAAGTGTTATTTTTGCTTAAGGTCATTCATACAAAATAAATAAAATGGTTACAAAATTGAGGAAGGAAAACAGAGGAACAGAAATGACATAAGAATATAAGAATTCAGATGGGATAGCATGGCAGACAGCCAGACCCTAAAACTAATTTGGGAGGTTACTAATGTATCAAGACCAAGTGACAAACAAAGAAAAGTAGATTTCCTCTGTTAAATAAAATATTACTCAATTTTTTATATTTAAGGAAAGAATTTAATAATACTCTTGGGTAATAAATCATATTGGAGCACTAGAAACCTAGTAGATAAATGATATAGGGCTTTATCCCTGCTAGGCTCTAATAATGACAGTCAAGGACTGATTACTCATTAACCCTAGAATCTGACAGTCTTCAAATATATGTATATATATATATACATACACACATATATACACATACACACCATAAAACACCATATTCAGAGAAATACATTTAAAACCTTAACAATCCTATGTATAATGAGATCATAGTTATTTCCCAATTCAGGAGCAGATGAGTTTAAAGCCGTCTCGGGTCCTCCCCCCCACACCCAGTGTATAAATGCCAATGTATATACATGATTGGCAAGAGAAATGGGGGAGAGACTCAGGAAAAGTGCAGGGGTTCAGCAGCCAGGTAGGTGTGTGGAGCAGCAGTCCTGATGCTATAAATCCCGGAAATGAATAAAGCCAGTAGCTCGAGACCCCCTGGACGGCATTACCTCTATATAGGGCACGATCTTGCAGGAGAAGTCCTCCAGCAGCCACTTCTTGGTCAGTTCATGAAAGATGACCAGCGGAAGGCAGAAGAAGATGATGAGAAAGTCCCAGAAGGCCAGGTTGGCCAAGAGGGAGTTGGAGATGCTCCGCATGTAGTAGTTATGACACACGATGCACATTACTGCCAGGTTGCCAATGATGCCGGTCCCGAAGATCACCACGGACAAACACATGACCGCATAGGCTCCGTACGACTCCTGGGTCAGCGGGTAGAAGGGGTTCTTCAGTCGCAAGCGTGGGCGCGTGCTGTTCCCCCGCCGAGGACCCCCGCGTTCGTGAACTCCTTCAAGGGAGGACCCATTCTGAGCCAGCGCCCTGCCAGGGGGTGCAATCGTCCGCCCTTCTTGCCCCGACGGTCCATGGACCGTCTTGGGTTGGGGGTCGTGGTGGGAACCCTGGAGTTTCCCGGCCCTCCTTGGCCAGTAATAAAGGTCGCTGGCTCCGGGTTCCTTCCTCGCACTCTGCTCCTGGCTACGCCCAGATAGGCCAGCGCCTCTGGGACCCTTCTCCTTCTCCTCTGAGGTGTGAAGGAAGAACTGGAGAGCCGTGGGGTTCCCTCTCCCCAAAGTTTCAGGGGGCTCCTGACCCCGGACACCTTTCCACCTCCAGGCTCCAGGTTGCCTAGCCGGAGGTCCGGAGGGTTCCGCTGCCGAAGCCTCCGCCCCTCTGCCCACACCTGGGTCACCTCCGGGACCGGCCGGTAGGTCCCACGGGGGCGCCGAGCGCACCACTGCCTCCTGCTCCTCCTCCCTGGGCGCACGAGTTGGCAGAAGGTCTCCTGCAGAATCTCCTGGTCCCCAAGCGTCCCTGCTGCGACGCTGGATCAGTGTAGGTGAACAGCTTTCTCCCAGACAATTTTCCTTCCTGGGCGCAAGGGCGGACCCGAGGGCAGGAGAAGCGGAAACCTTGAGCAATAACAGAAGCAGCAGCCGCGAGGTGCGGGCGAGAGGTGCGCCCGCGGCCCGCATGGCTGGGCGAGGGCGCACCCAGCAGCAGCGGCTCCTGCTTAGGACCGACACCTGCTGCCTAAGTTGCCGCTGAGAGTTAGGCACATGTCACATACTAACCCCCGCCCCGGCAGCGGGGGACGGGAGATTACGGGGATGTTGGGGGATGGGTCTCGGGGTCACAATCCTCCCCCTCTACGATCCTTCCTTGTTTGGCGTCCTGAGCATTTCTCAGTCAAATCCAACCCGGGCGCTACGTATCCCCAAGGTTCAGGGAGGGACTCGCTGCTCCGAGTGGCTGACCTTGAAAACTTGCAACCAACACCTGCTTGATGATTAATGTTGCGACTGGGAGAAGCCCGGACGAAGCCCCGCGCTCCTCCCTGCCTTTGGGGTGGCTGCCTTCTCCGTTAACAGTTGCTCCGCCTATTTACATCCTTTCGAGGCGGCTCTATCCAGCAGCAAGCCGAGGTCGCTCAAGGGAAAGAAAAACAAGTTGCCCTCCTTCGGATGCCTAGGAGCCACAGTCCCGCTCCCGCTCGCTGGAAACAGGTTGCTAGCTGCCAGACACCGCTCAGATGCGCCCGGGAAACTATGCCCCACCTAACCCCGGCAACCCGCGAGGCTGCAGCGGACCGGGAGGCGAGGGTTTGGAAACCCGCGGCCACCGCCAAAGTTGTTTCTCCTCTCGCTCAAAGTTGACCAGGGTGCGGCGCGGGCTGCTGGGCGGCGCGTCCCCGCGGAGAAGGGAATCGGCGGTGGAGGTGGGGTGGGGTGGGAAGGGCTGGCGCTGCTCCTCGGTAGACTGGGCCGGCGGCCGCAGGAGCTCGTTGCGGCGACGGCGGGCGCAGCCCGGGCGGAGACTGTGGTGCCTGGAACCGCCGCGGGCGAGGCGGTGCATGGCCGGGAAGGGAGGAGGTGGCCCGGCCTCTCCCCGCCGCTCCAGCCGCGGCGCGCGCCCTCGAAACCCAGCGCTCCGCTCCTCGCCTCCTCCCCCTCCTCAGCCTCCTGCGAGAGATGCTGATTTGTGAGGAGACGGGATCCCCTGGTGGCTTACGACTCACTAAACCCACACACGTTTCATTCAAACCCTTTGTAGCGGCTTTCACACGTAGGAGCTGAAGCGGCGAGGGAACAAGGGCGGAGACGCGGAGCCTGCGCGGCTCGAGGCTAGGGATGGGCGGGACATGTTAATTCCCCAGATGTCAGAACCAGCCAGACCGGTCCCAGAGCCAGGTTGCGGGAAGAGAGGTGGGGAGAGACCCGTGTGTTCGCTTCCAATCGGCTGTGGCCCCTGCGCTTGCTCAGGCCGGGTCCCCGAGGGAGTGGTAAGGTGAGGCGCTCACCTCTTTAGTTATTCCCAAGAACTGAGGACGGGAAAGAAAGGATGCTCAGAGGCTTCCATCACAGTGAATGAGCAGTTTGGGGAGTGGGACGCAGAACGGGGATGCTCAGGATGCCCTGTGACCTTTAACCATTTTACCTTTAATACCTTGGACTTCCCAGGCGGCGTTAGTGGTAAAGAACCCGCCTGACAGTGCAGAAGACAGAAGAGATACAGGTTTGATCCCTGGGTTGGGAAGATCCCCTGGAGAAGGAAATGGCAACCCACTCCAGTATTCTTGCCTGGTCGCAAAGAGTTGGACTCGACTGAGCGACTAACACCCTTTTAATACCTTAGGAGGCATCCTACCAGGGGTGACCGTGGAAACACTCAGAGCACAATGAAAGTCCTTTTGTTTGATGAAGCAGAGGGACATGATAGGTAGGGGGAAATTAACTGAGAACTTTCAGCCTGGCTGACCAGGCCTTTCCAGCCTTTACACTATAAAATCCCACACTCTGGCCACTGCTGTAAGGGTATAGCTAATTCAACAGACAAATATCAGACAATTTGATTAAGAGAAAAGAAAAGAACATCTAGGGACTCTTGGTGGCCCAGTGGTTAAGGCTCTGCTTCCAATGCAGTGAGTGTAGGGCTCCATTCTTGGTCAGGAAACTAAGATCCCACAATGCCAAAAAGTAGAAGGCAGAAAAACATCTAGAGAGAAAAACATCTAGGAGAAAAACACAATGAGAAATAATGCCAATGGTGGTAGGTAGAATAATGGCCCTCCAAAAGATGTCCACATCCTAATTCCTAATACTTGTGAAAATATTACCTTACATGGCAAAAGGAACTTTGCAGATGTGCTTCAGTTAAAGATCTTGAGATGGGGAGAAGATCATGGATTATGCAAGGGAGTCCATTGAAATCACAAGGGCCAGTACAAAAGGGAGGTAGGAGGGTCTGAATGAAGTGAGACCCTGAACTAAAGTAATGCTGGAGATCTCCATAAACTGGAAAAAAGCAGATGTTTTGGAATCACTTTAAGCCACCTGTCAATTATTAATACAGTAGAGTTTCTGGGGAGAGTACAAGAAGATATATTCTTATTGAACTTGAATTCCTTGCTGTGGGTAGAGGTAGAAATTAGTGACACATTAATGTGGTCTAGAGTAAGGATATAAAAATAACTCACATGTATAATCCAGACTTAAAACTAATGAGATGTGAAGGGAGGCAGTATCTCCGGCCTTATTTTGACAACTTTATTTTTCTTGTTCACAACCAACCTGAATTTCCCCCTCCTGAATTTTTTTTTTAATGAAATTCTATAGTTAAAGTAGAAGATTTCTCCCACTCTATTCCCATCACTCTGTCACCCGAGGTGACTAATATTCTGAAGTTGATGTGTATCTTTTCATCCATATATTTTATACTTTTATGATAGATCATATATATGATTTATGATACGGGTCTGCATGCTTTTTAAGAGTTACACAAATGGCGGCATAGAATAGTTGAGACATTGAATTTTGCTCTTTTCCTTTTACATTCATAATTCTGAGATTCAGCCTTGTCCATACATGTAAGTCTAATTCGTCCTATTTATGAGTATGCTCTAATTAATTTTTTCATTCCTATATTGGTTAACATTTGTGCTGTCTCCATTCTTTTCACTCTTAAACACAAGCATAGAAGTTTCCTTGTGCCCACATGCAAGAGCTCCTCTAGGGTTTATATTTAGATATTGGTTTGGTCAAAAAGTTTGCTTGGATTTTTCTGTACCATCTTACAAAAAAAACCCGAACAAACTTTTAGGCCAGCTTAACGTTTCAGGTTCATAGGACATTAACACCATCAGCTTTCTCCTCCAAGAAAAGGATAATGAGAGCCCCCATTTTCTTCCCATCCCCCCCCAAAAGTTGTCTGAATATTGTCTTTCTCACTCATTGTTGCCTGTCCAGTGGAGATTAAATGCATTTCATTGCTACTATAATTTGCAATCCTGTACTTATTGATGAGGTTGAGCATCTTCCACATTTTACTGGTACCTGGATTTTGTCTTTTGTGACATTCCTGAGACCATCCTAGAATGACAATGGGTCTTACTACTACTGTACCACAGTCTGCTTCCAACTTGTGGCTTGATTTTTAGTTTGCTGACGGTGTCCTTATTGGTTCAGAAACATAAAACATTTAGAAATACTAATCATTATTGTCTTTTATATTTTTGCTTCTTGAGTTTTGTTTATTAAATCTTTCCTACTCTGATGTCATAATCACACCTTTCCCAACATTCTTTTCACAGTTTTCACTATTTAGTTTTCATACTGAGGTCTTTAATATGAAATATATTTTATATATAATATAAATAATATTTATATTATATAATTAATATATAATATAAATATATATATAATATGAAGAGATACATAATTTTATTTTTATCTATATGAGTTGTTGGGCTTCCCCGGTGACTCAGTGGTAAGAATTCACCTGCAAGGGAGGAGACGTGGGTTCTATCCCTGGGTTGGGAAAATCCCCTGGAGGAAGGCATTGCAACCCACTCCAGTATTCTTGCCTGGAATATCCCATGGGCAGAGAAGCCTGGTGGGCTATAGTCAATACGGTCACAAAGAGTCAGACATGATGGAAGCAACTGAGCATGCATGCATATGAGTTGTGAGTTTCAGTACCATTTACTGACTAGCCCACCACTCCTACCATTTGTAATGAGAATTCCTCTTATTTAACAAACTCCACATAAATTTATGTACACTTTCTTGTTTTCAGTTCTGTTTCATTGGTCTATTTAGCTATCCTTGTACTAACATCATGCTATTTTTATTTCTACAGTTATATAACTCTTAATATCTGCTATGGTAGCTATTCTCTATGTCTCCTGCATTGGCAGGTGGGTTCTTTACCACTAGCACCCCTGGGAAGCCCATGCAATAGCTATATAATTTGTTAATAACCTCATGTAGACTTAACTAATCTACAAATAACACCAAATTTATTCCTTTAAAACAGCCATTTGTTTCTCTTGTCTTATTTCATTGTTAAGTGCTTCCAGTACAATGCTGACTAAAAGAGGTGATCCATGTCTTGTTTTGATTTTGAAGGGAATACTTTTGATATTTTGACATTAATATTTTCTATATTGTATTAGCTAATATTTATTATATTAAGGAAGCTTATTTTCTATTTCTAGTTTGCTAACAGTTTCAATAATGAATGATGATTACATTTCATCAAATGTTTCTCCTGCATCTGTTGAGATAAATATATTTGTCCTTAGTTATCTTAATTTCATAGATTATTTTAAAATTTTTCTAAATGTTAAGCATTCCTGAGATAAGCCTTATACTATGCTATAGTATATATATATTTTTAAAGGTGGTGTTGAGTTCATTTTGTTAAGATTTTCTTTGGGATTATTGGATATATGTTCATAAGTATTCAAAAATCAGCTTATTAGAAAGGCTTTCACTGACCATCCTTTTTAAAGGACAACCTTTCCTAGTCCATTACTCTATTCTCTCACTCTCTATTTCTTTACACATTTTGAAATGAAAAAATAAGAATATCTAGAGAGACCGGAGAAATACAATGAAAATACGTAACTGGCTTGAATTGGGCGTTGTTCTCAAAGTGGTAGGCTCAACTGACAGTGGTTTAGGAAAATCCTGGTGGAGGGGCTTCCTGTGCTTGTCTGAAATGATACCTCCTTCATAGGTAGCCCTTACTTAACCTGAAGGATGATGCCTTCCAACCTGGATGTGCCATTCTTTGGCTGTGTAAGTAAAGACTTACCGTGACCATGAATAAAATCATAGACTTTCAACCACCCTGGAGTCTGGGACAATGTCAATCATATATCTTTCGGGAAACACAATTTTCTTATCTGTAAAACAAGGATACTCCTATGTGCTCTCAGCTCTGCCCACCCAAGTTGTTATAATGATTGCAAAGGTATGAAAAGACTTGATAAATAAATGTTTGTGCTGCTTTTATTAGTTCAACTGTTTGTTGCTATTAGCAAAATTTAAATGCCACAAAGAACATGAAAGTCTTGAAGGAGATCATACTTGATAAATAAAAGCCTAAAGTAATAGGCTTATTATATTTTTTAAAAGTTAGAAAGCACTCACTACAAAAGAAAAAAAAATGTCTTTCAATTTTTTCCCAAAACTTATCTCATTTGTAACTATAATTTTTTAAATGGGAATAGTCACAATTTATCTGTTTCTATAATTTCTGTTTTAGAAAAATAGATCAGAAAAGATGTTGGCTAATCATTGTCTGTTTACATCAGAGATAGTTTATCTGTGTAAGAACTGATTTGAACATGGATTTTTCTGTGCCAGCTTTCCACGGAGTTTATAATACACAATACTGACTTTATATACAAAAGAAAGCATGTAAATTATTACCTGTCTTGGCATTTCTATACAGTCTATTACACTTCACTTAGTGGTTGGTGTGCTAAAATAAGGCACATTCCAAAATAAGAGAAATTACTGTTTCAGGTTCTAAGATACATCACTGAACAAGAGAAGTTTTACTCAGCACGCAACGCACTTTAGTAATTTTTCTTTCCTTTTATTTCGTGTCATACAATTCAAAAGGACCACTTTCTAAAAGAAATTGTAACATGCAACCAACAGATTATTATGCTCTGAGAGTCAAACTATGTCTTTTTACAGTTTGTTGTTGCAAACTCTGTCCCTAAATTACACATTGTTCATTTAGAAGCCTCTATCGACTACCTGCTCCATCCTGTCCCTGTACCCTATTGAGAGCCCAACTAGAACTGATGAATAGGAACAAATTGTACTGTTTGGGATAAAACACCAATATGATTGAAAATCAATGAAAATCTTGAAAATAAACTATCAGTGTTAACATATTTAAATTTTAGATGAATCAACAATAATAAAAATAGTCCTTTAACTATGACAGAAGAAAATGTAGCCACTGGGATACATAAAATATGTTAAAAAAAACAAACTACTCTATATTGCATGATCAAGTCTTTTTGATTGGAAAGAAACTTAAATGTAAAAAAGGATAATACTGAAGATTCATTGACACATATTTAAATAAACACCCTAACCTTTCTCAGCTCTTTAGATGTAAATTCTCTGTGAAATTCAGTCCTACTTTTTGGTGAAAATCCATTGAGACGCAGAAGTTCTTGGCTGGCACCTAGTCAAAGTGATATGTTAATAGCAGGGGACCCAATCACATTGGGCTTTTGTCCTCTATAACTTCTCAAATAGTATATTTTCCTTAGTAATTACATCATACTAGTTTTAAATCCTGTAAATAATCACAATAGGCAGAACTTTTCAACAGTTATTCAAAGAAAATGTAATATTATAAAGATACATATTTTACTTCCTTATTCCATTGGACCCATACTTGGATCCATACTTGGATCCAAACTTTATCTTGTATCAATAAGACTCCTCCTAAGACTCTCAGCATTGGCCACAGGACTGGAAAAGGTCAGTTTTCATTCCAATCCCAAAGAAAGGCAATGCCAAGAGTGCTCGAACTACCACACAATTGCACTCATCTCACACACTAGCAAAATGATGCTCAAAATTCTCCAAGCCAGGCTTCAGCAATACATGAATCATGAAATTCCAGATGTTCAAGCTGGTTTTAGAAAAGGCACAGGAACCGGAGTGCTTTTGATCTGTGGTGTTGGAGAAGATTCTTGAGAGTCCCTTGGACTGCAAGGAGATTCAACCAGTCCATCCTAAAGGAGATCAGTCCTGGGTGTTCATTGGAAGGACTGATGTTGAAGCTGAAACTCCAATACTTTGGCCAACTCATGCGAAGAGCTGACTCATTGGAAAAGACCCTGATGCTGGGAAGGATTGGGAGCAGGAGGAGAAGGGGACGACAGAGGATGAGATGGCTGGATGGCATCACCAACTCGATGGACATGAGTTTGAGTGGACTCAGGAGTTGGTGATAGACAGGGAGGCCTGGCATGCTGCTATTCATGGGGTCGCAAAGAGTCAGACCCGACTGAGAGACTGAACTGAACTGAAGACTCTCCTAAACAAATCACACTCCCCAGTGAACTTTTGCCCCATCTCTGGCCTTACATTATTCTCTAAGTCTGTTTTCTGTGTAACACTGATACTCAGTAATACTCAAGTATTAAAACAAGGTAAGCCAAACCACATCAAATCTTGGTTTAACCTTTTAAAATACTAGTAAGTGAAGTAAGTCAGAAAGAGAAAAATAAATATCGTCTATCAGTACATAAATATAGAATCTAGAAAAATGGTATACAGATGAACCTGTCTGCAGGGCAGGAATAGAGGTGCAGATGTAGAGAATGGACTTGTCGACACCGAGTGGAAGAATGGGGGAGAACAAATTGAGAGAGTAGTGTTAATATATACACACTACCATGTATAAAACAGATAGCTAGTGGGAACTGGCGTATAGCACAGGGAGCTCAGCTCAGTGCTCTGTGATGACTTAGAAAGAGTGAGACGGGGAGTAGATAGGAGGGAGGCTCAGGAAGGAGTGTATATATGTATACACATAGCTGATTCACGTTGTTGTTCAGCAGAAACTAGCACAACATTGTAAAGTGGTTATCCTCCAACTAAAAATAAAAGTTTTTTTAAAAAACTTAAAATACTAGGAAATTTGAATTTATAGCTGACTAGAATGTAATTTTTCTATGCAAAGTCAGGAAAGAAGAGCAGGCATTTCAATATGCAAAGTGAAACACTGAGATCGTTAGGAGGATTTTTTTTTAAGAATGCATCATTGATTCGGCTCTCTTGGCAAGCTATTAAATGTTAGCTCCAGCAAAGAAATCGATTCAATGGATTCATCTAAGCCTTGAATCTTACCACGTTTAGCCATTATTTTCTTGACTAGTAGTTGAAATGCAAGTGGTGCCAAAACTAGGTTTGCTTTGTGAGAGTCATAAAATGCTACCCCAAAGATTAGTCAACAAAGAAGAAACAATGGACTTTTCCAGTATAATCTTCCTGATATTTTTCACTTTTTTTAGAAGGAGTTCTGCTTTATATTTATTTTTAACAGTATTTGGAGAGGGTGGGATTGGGTATTATCACTACAACAAATTGGTTTGATAACATAGACATTTTGAACGGTCAAATTAATAAAATGTTAAGATGTGGCCCTAAGTCATCAAATTTGGATACTTAAGGCTACTATTTCTTTGTTGTTGTTGTTCAGTTGCTAAGTCATGTGTGACTCTTTGTGACCCCCATGGACTGCAGCACAGAAGGCTTTCCTATCCTTCAGTATCTCCCAGAGTTTGCTCAAACTCCTATCCACTGAGTCGGTGATACCATCCAACCATGTCATCATCTGTCTCCCCCTTTTCCTCCTGACCTCAGTCCTTCCTAGCATCAGGGTCTTTTCCAGTAAGTCAGCTCTTTGCATCAGGTGGCCAAAGTATTAGAGCTTCAGCATCAGTCCTTCCAATGAATATTCAGGACTAATTTCCTTTAGGATTAACTGGTTTGTTCTCCTTGCTGTCCAAGGGACTCTCAAGAATCTTCTCCAGCAGCAGAATTTGAAAGCATCAGTTCTTCAGTGCTCAGCTTTATTTATGGTCCAACTAGTTCCTTAGTGTTTGCATTTTCAGGTTCACCCGTACACTCAGTCTCCTTCCCTGAGCATCCACTTTTAGGAGAAGGGAAGGCTTTCATTTCCACTTCAGATCCGAAATAAGCCAGTTATCTCCTCTTGTAATCTAGAAAGGACATTTAAGTGATAATATGACCCAGGCCCCTTGCAGTGGTCTACTATCTGTCTCAGAGGGACTCCCCATGGTGATGCCTTTTAGGCAGTGTAGTCTGGGATAGTTTCCCTGGATTTCCATTGATGAATATATTGGACTTCATAAAAGAATCTTACTTATAAAAATAAGAGAGTTTGGCTGCTAAAAAGAACTTAAAGATGAATAATCCAATACAACCTCTTCATTTTTAGAAATAAGGCAACCGTGGCCAAAGTGGGTGAGGTTATTTGCCCTATATCATGGACTAAAAACCAAGTTCTTTGAAAGTGAAGAGAAAGGGCCACCAGTCAGTGGTTCAGAGAGGCTCCCTGAGGGAGGTGGATGATAATAGGGTAGAATGGTAAGAGTTAGTTACTGAAGTGGAGGAGGAAGAACCTGTGCTGTAAGCAGAGGGACAGACTCCAGCCAAGATGGGGGGAAGAGAAAAACAATGAAGTGTACAGAGCAAGCAGTTCAGTGTTGCTAGGAACAGAATATGAGGATTTTTGTTCTTAAAAAAGAGCTTGAAAAAATTGAAACTATTAGTCTCTCAGTCATGTCCAACTCTTTGCAACGTCCTGGACTATAGCCCATCAGGCTCCTCTATCCATGGAATTCTCCAGGCAAGAATACTGGATTGGGCTGCCATTCCCTTCTCCAGGGGATCTTCCCAACCCAGGGATCGAACCCAGGTATCCTGTATTGCAGGCAGATTCTTTACTGTCTGAGCCACAAGGGATAATAAAAAAGAGCTTAATGTCAATTTTATTTTATGAAGAGTGCGTAATTACAATACTTAGGCATATTTGACTCAGAGATCTACTTTGTGATATCTAAATAGATATATTCATCTTTCATTTATTCAACAATACTTGGACTTCCCTGGTGGTGCGGCAGATAAAAATTTGCCTGCCAGTGCAGAGGACATGGGTTCAATTCCTGGTCTGAGAAGATCCCACATGCCTCAGGGCAGCTAAGCCCATGCACCACAGTTACTGAGCCCCTGCACCCTAGAGTCTGTTCTCCACAACAAGAGAAGCCACCACAATGAGAAGTTTGTGCAGTGCCAGAAAGAGTAGCCCCTGCTCACCACAACTAGAGAAAAGCTTGCGGGCAGCAACGAAGACCCAGCACAACCAAAAATATAAATTAAAAAAAAAAAGACAATACTTATTGCTTACCTCCTCTGCACCAGGAATGGTACTTTGTGCTAGATGTATTGTTGTTGCTGTTGAGTCACCAAGTCATGTCCGACTCCTTGCGACCCTATGGACTGTAGCCCGCCAGGCTTCTCTGTCCATGGGATTCTCCAGGCAAAAATACTGGAGTGGGTTACCATTTTCTTCTCCACGGGATCTTCCCGACCCAGGGATTGAACCCATATCCCCTGCTTGCAGGCAGATTCTTTACCACTGAGCCGCCTTTAGATATACAGTGGTGAACAAAACAGTTATGATCCTTTCCTCAAGAGCTCACACTGTAACAGAGAATCCAGTCAAGTACACAGGCACTTAATTGGAATATATGATGACAAAGTCAGCTCTAGAACAGGGAAAGAGGAAGTTGCTTGTGAAAACATAAAGAGATGTTTTACTCTGACTGGAGGAGGGGTCAAAGTGGATGCCTTTGAAGAAGAAAGTTCTAAACTGAGACCTGCAAGTGAACGTGGGGAAGGTGGGGAAGGAAGGAGGGCAGGGGAGAGGTGGGCTAGACATCCAGAAGAAACTAGGGCAGAACTAAAATTCAGCGTAATAGACTTATAATAGTGGCAATAGTGCTGTGAGGCTGAGCACAAAGTTGAAGGTAGACTGGGGAGAGACAGGCCAGAGAGACAATAAAGGGATGCATTTTGAATAAACTTGACAGCCAGTGATTTTCAGAGGTTAGAGCCCTGCAAGGAGTCCTTACAGAGGCCCTGAGAGCATGGAGGGTGTGACTGGAGGCAGCAGAAGCTAATTGGAACTTTGACCCATTCTTTCTCTCTGCTTCTTTTCACCAGTCACCGTTTTTTTCTTTCTTTCCAGCATCCCAGCTATTTTTGCATCTAAATATAGTATAAAATAACACCTACTGATTGATCACACATTAAATAAGTCAATCTTTAGAAGGAGAAAGTTATTGACTTCCCTTTTTTAGTTACAATGCTCCAGTAAAGGACCCAACATGGTCAGATAGTCATACCAAATCTCTCAGGTGTGGTCAGAAGGCATGCCCAAAACTGAAATAGACAACTTCCACAAATACCTGGGTGCTTACCTGGTGGCTTAGCAGTAAAAGAATTCACCTGCAGTGCAGGAGATGTGGGTTCGATCCCTGGCTAAAGAAGATCCCCTGGAGAAAGAAATGGCAATCCACCCCAGTATTCTTGCCTGGGAAACCCCATGGACAGAGGAGCCTGACGGAATACAGTCTATGGGGTCTCAGAGAGTCAGACACAACTGAAGCACCCTAGCATGCATGCACACATACAGATTATGTAACTATTTTTGCCAAGTTGCTTCAGTCGTGTCTGACTCTTTGCGACCCCTCGGACTACAGCCCTCCAGGCTCCTCTGTCCATGGGATTCTCCAGGCAAGAATACTGGAGTGGGTTGCCATTTCCTTCTCCAGAGGATCTTTCCAACCCAGGGATCCAGCCTGCATCTCTTTTGTCTCCTGAATTGGCAGGAGGGTTCTTTACCACTAGTGCCACCTGGGAAGCCCATAACTATTTTTAGTGCTCACTAATTCAACAAATATTCTGATTGTTATGCCCAAGACAGTGCAGTGTGCTTCCATGTACTTTAAAAAAAGAAAAAAGAGATTTTATATAATGGAAGCTCAATATGCCTATTGTTCTAGGTTTAGAGAAGGTTGCACTTGGTGGTTTTAAACCAAGAAATATGAAATAGACTACGTAAAAGGTGAAATGAAATAATATAGCTAAAAAATAGTCTGACGAAAACACCTTTCCCTGAAAAATAGGGGGGCAAATGCATTCACTTTAAAAATTGGCAAGAAAAATAAGAAAATAAAAATGACAAGGGGAACTCTCAGGATTTAAGTGAAAGGTTGTTATTTTAATCTGTAATCAATATCCTGAAAATTCTTCCTGGTTTTTTTTTTTTTTACTAAACCTGTACATTGAAACAAAGCCTAACATATTTTCTCACTGCATGTCTGCAGCAGTGCGTGGCTGCTAATGACAGCATTTGCTCAGAGTCTTCCCTGTAGGAGATCTATAGCCTTTGAGGTGGAGAATTTTCTGTAACAGCAGACCTGCCACAGCTGATCTGTCAGGGGGACTCAGACAGGCATTCCGCTACCCGAGGACAACAAGAAAACAAACAAAAATCGAGCAAAATGCAAATATTTTCATCAAAGGCACTTGGCAAGTGCTTCCCCAAGGAATCAAAAGAGGGGCAGGAACAAACTGCACTTCATTCATGGAAATCTTTACATTTCAATATTCCAAACATAAATTAAACTCCCTATTAACGTCTTCTGACGTTCAATTGTACTAATACATGAGCTTGAAATCTGGCCAACATTACATGCTTCCACACACTGCTTTGTATGTACTTTTTACCTTTTTTACAGGTACTTATCAAGCTCCTAGTGCTTCCTTTGTAGCTCAGATGATAAAAGTCTGCCTGCAGTATGGGAGACCCAGGTTTTATCCCTGGGTCAGAAAGATCTCCTAGAGAAGGGCATGGCTAATCACTCGAGTATTCTTGCCTGGAGAATTCTATGGACAGAGGAATCTGGCAGTCTATAGGCCATGGGGTCACAAAGAGTTCAACACAACTGAGCAACTAACACTTTGACTTTCATCAAGCTTGTACTACTCCAAAACACAGTACTGGGCTCTGGGGAGATGTAATGGAGAACAGAAATGGACAAAGACTCTCCTTCACCAACCCCACAGTCTAATGGTGATGGAGAAGCAGGGGCATTGAGGTATTTGCACAAGCAAATGTGAAATTGCAGTGGAGCTGAATCTGATGTTGAGCTGTGTGATGCTTAGAATATGGTTGGAGTACTTTTTCAAATCCTGATGGTTAAAGAAAACTTCTACAAAGAGATTGTGAAGAATTCCTAGAAGTTAACTACTCAACAGATGTTCTTTTGTATGGAGCAGACAGAAGGCATGGGGGCAGGAGAGGGTATAATCAGTTGAGACACTAGATGGAGGTCACCATGGCTAAAGCAGACAGTACCAAGGCATTGTGGAATGTGATGGAGCTAAAGAGCTGTGATGGAACCAGATCCTGAAAGACCTCTATAGGCACGGTAAAGGGATTTGTCTCTATCCTGAGAGATACATAAAGTCAACAGAAGACTTCCCCCGTGGTCCATTGGTTAAGACTCCACCCTTACAATGCAGGAGTTGCAGGTTCTATCCCTGGTTAGGGAACTAATGTCCTGCATGCAGCAAAAAACAAATAAATCAAAGAGCAGAGGAAAATCATTAAAAAAAAAAAAAAAAGCCAATGGACTATTTCAGTTGTGTCTGTGTCCATGAATGGTGTGTATTTGCTGGTGGTAAGGTGTCACGCTATTTGAGTGGCATGGCATAGATCAGATTGGCGTTCATACTCTATACTTTCATCACTTCCTAATTTTACTAACAGACAACAGTCCTGATTAACAGTTTCTTTACATTGTAAGAGAAATTGGAGTTGAATATAAAGTGGTTTTATATCTGATCTTAGTCATTCAGTCATGTCTGACACTTTGCGACCCCATGGACTGTAGCCCGCCAGGCTCTTCTGTCCGTGGAATTCTCCAGGCAAGAATACTGGAGTGGGTAACCTTTCCCTTCTCCAGGGAATCTTCCCAACCCAGGGATCAAATCCAAGTCTCCCACATTGCAGGCAGATTCTTTACCATCTGAGCCACCTGGGAAGCCCAAGAATACTGGAGTGGGTAGCCTTTCCCTTCTCCAGGGGATCTTCCCAACCCAGGGATCAAATCCAAGTCTCTCTCACTGCAGGCAGATTCTTTACCATCTGAGCCCACCAGGGAAACCCAAGAATACTGGAGTGGGTAGCCTACCTTTTTGCAGGGGATCTTCCTGACCCAGGAATCAAACTGGGGTCTCCTGCATTGTAGGTGGATTCTTTACCTGCTGAGCTACCGGGTTTTATATCTAGATTGTGGAAACCACAAATATGGCATTGTATGTAAAGAAAATATTAAAGCAGTATATGTAAAAACACTATCAGAATCTTAACATGTTTTCATTTGTAATGTAATGCAATTGAATGGCTTTCTAGAATGTATGATTTGCATTCAAAAATAGTATAGTTTGCTATTCCTCACATGAAGAAATTACAGAGAAAGCTCATTTTGACTAAAACCAATTTAATAATTGAATAATCACCTTTAGCCATGCACACTGTTGTTCCTGAAAAAAAAAGAAAGAAAAAATATATAACCACCAATATTAGTTACATTCAAAGATGAAGTGTTTGTTTTTAGGAAACTCAGGATATAGTAAATATACAAGAGGTTGAGAATATAAAAAATCTGAATGTACCCTAAGTACAGTATGTTAAACAATAACATACAGAATCAAATAATAATAATAATAGTTTACGGTTTTGAGTGACTGTAGCAATAAAGAGAACCCAGCCTACGGCACATCATCCTTTTTTGCCATTTCAGTAATACAGCAATATAACCAATATTACTCATGTCACAGAATTCTAGTTTTTAATTGATTGGTTGCCCATCATGGGCTGGGTACTTTAAAAGTTTCCATATAGAATCTTTGTGAGCTAGTTGTTTGTAGGAGGGACCCTCCTAGAGCTTGAAGCCCAGGCCTCCTGAACCCTGAGTGTGGGTAATAGAAGCTCGCTTCCTCCCCTTTCCATGTAAATACTCAGAAAGGTGCTAATTTTGTTTTGTTGCTAGTTATTTGCACCTAGTCAGGAGGCAGGCATCTAGCCAGAGTCTCCAGGCTGATACCAGTAGTAGGGTATTAACAAACCCTTGAAAATGGGAAAGGAAGCATCTCCCACCTAGAAGGATCCTCACTCCCTTCAGGCAGCAGCCTGTGAAGCTGCATAATCTCACTGGAATGCTGGGAAGTATGAAAAGCCATAAGGTCGCTGAAACCTCACTGCGTAAACCTCTGCTTTATGTAACTGTTCTCTGTTCTTCCCATCACTGTAAATTTCCTTACCATTTGCTGCTAGAACTTTCTATCTTTCTGTCAATCACATTACCATTCCATTGTGACACTGTAGAAATTATTACATTCATTTTAGAAATGAAGACACAGAGGCTCTGAGCATTATAGTAACTCATCCAGATTAACAAGTGACAGTGTTGATGTCCCGATAACACAGCCAAGGTTTTTGTGATGTAACTATTGGAAAAGGTCAGGAAAGCTGATGGAACAGTTGTAGGACAAGCACTGTGGAAAAAGAAAAAGAAGAAAGCTTCATAAATGTGTACCTGTGACACTGAATAGAGAGAATTTAGGTTGTTCCTTTTCATGTTATACATAAAAATCATATGATCATATGAATGTATTTACTTTACCATCAAACTGTAAGTTCTCTGAACATGGGAAATCTGTCATTCATCTGTGTAAGGCCAGTATCAAGCAAATATCCCTTGTACATCATAGTCATGCAGTAAGTACTTAAATTTTTAAATTTTCAAAACCCATTTGACCTGAAATATTTCATCATTTAATTAAGGTGAAAAGATGTAGTTTGACATTTGGGGGATATAGAAAAGTAATGTTTCTTTGAAGGATGTTTTGGATGAGATTTACATGTAAGTTGGTGGACTTTGAGTAAAGCAGATTGTCCTCCATACAGTGGGTGGGCTTCATCCAATCAGTTGAAGGCCTGAATAGAACTAAAGATTGACCACCCCCAAGCAAGAGGGAATTTTGCCAGTGGACTTCAACTCCAACAGGTGGACCATGCTGGCAGCTAATTAGTGTTCTCCTGTCTGGAAATACCTGCACCTGCTGTGCCCACCTGTACTCCAGCATAACAGCAATTAGGAAATAGTCTAAGGAGATAAAGCAACTGCTTACAATGCTTGGAGAGTGACATTTACATTGAGTTTGAGCTGGATTTTTATCAAGCATCAGATTTGAAACAATGATAAGTCCAATCACTTTTAGCCACCCAAAGAGGCAGAGAGACATTTCTATACTAAATTTTCATCTCCATGAAGTCAGAGGCTGTGGCTGCTTTTTGTTAACCAGTCATATCCTTGAAGTCCAGTTCTAAGCCTGGATGGCACTTTAGTGGGCATTGAAAAAATGCTTATTAAATGAATGAATACATGAGTGAAGGTTGCTGTGTCCACCAGGTTTCCAACAGGCTACAGATGACACACCTGATCTAGGGTAATTTGAGGAGGGTTTATTTATCAAAAATCTAATTAAAAGATATAAATGAGGTTTTTGGCAATGAGAATCCAGTGCATCACAGCTAGAGAGTAGCCCCCACTCACCACAACTAGAGAAAGCCCATGTGCAGCAACTAAGACCTAGAGCAGCAAAAAATAAAAATAGATATATAAAAAATAAATGAGGTTCTAGGAAAGTGAAAGAACAGGGCAGGAACCCAAGCTAAAGAGATAGTGGGAGTAGAGTTACCAAAACCCAGGAGGAGAGAGTGGGTCTGCCTGCACAGAGCAGTGACTTTCCTCTGAACCCAAGCTAAAGAGATAGTAGGAGTAGAGTTACCAAAACCCAGGAGGAGAGAGTGGGTCAGTCTGCACAGAGCAGTGACCTTCCTCCTGCATCCTCCCAGAATTCCCATTTGCTGAGCCTGACAAGAGGGAACAGGATCTCTGCTAATTCAGTTCAGTTCATTTCAGTTCAGTCGCTCAGTCATGTCCGACTCTTTCTGACCCCATGAACCGCAGCACTCCAGGCTTCCCTGTCCATCACCAACTCCCAGAGTCCACCCAAAGCCATGTCCACTGAGTTGGTGATGCCATCCAACCATCTCATCCTCTGTCATCCCCTTCTCCTCCTGCCCTCAATCTTTCCCAGCATCAGGGTCTTTTCAAATGAGTCAGCTCTTCGCATCAGGTGGCCAAAGTATTGGAGTTTTAGCTTCAGCATCAGTCCTTCCAAGAAATATTCAGAACTGATTTCCTTTAGGATGGACTGGCTGGATCTCCTTGCAGTCCAAGGGACTCTCAAGAGTCTTCTCCAACAGCATCAATTCTTCGGCATTCAGCTTTCTTTATAGCCTACCTCTCACATCTGAATGTGACTACTGGAAAAACCATAGCCTTGACCAGACGGACCTTTGTTGGCAAAGTAATGTCTCTGCTTTTTAATATGCTGTCTATGTTGGTCATAACTTTCCTTCCAAGAGTAAGCATCTTTTAATGTCATGGCTGCAATCACCATCTGCAGTGATTTTGGAGCCCAGAAAAATAAAGTCAGCCACTGTTTCCACTGTTTTCCCATCTATTTGCCATGAAATGATGGGACCAGATGCCATGATCTTAGTTTCCTGAGTGTTGAACTTTAAGCCAACTTTTTCACTCTCCTCTTTCACTTTCATCAAGAGGCTCTTTAGTTCTTCTTCGCCTTCTGCCATAAGGGTGTTCATGCAAATTAGCCTCAAGGGGGTGTGACCAGTGGAGAAGAGGGTGGAGCCTGGATCCTGAAGAACAAACAGAAACACTGCCTTGTTGTCTTAGCCGGAGGCCTGCATTGCTTTCCTGACCAGGTAACAGGTTAATAACACACAGTGCAGTGTGCACACTCACACACTCACATGTGCCTGCACACCTACACGTTGCACACAGCCTTCCTTTAATTACTGTGGTTTGATTGCTGTTTTAAAAGAATCATTGAAACAATTTATCCTATTTTGAAATTAGAATGGAACACACAATTTTATTAATTTATACACCAAATATTTTTTAAACTACAGGTCCAATTTATATTACTCTCAATGAAGAAGGAAGAAAGGAGATAGACCAAGGGAAAGGGAGAGAAGAAAAGAATAGAACAGAAAAGGCAGAGAGACAAACTAAGAAAGAGATAAAGGTGATAAAGGAGATTCATGGTTCAGGGAACTTCCAGGAAAGAACGGTGCGGGCTAGGGAGAGGTTGGGAGAGGGGGCAGCGCAGTGGGAGAAGGGTGGGGGGCAGTGAGCCAGATAAGGAGAGGGTGAAGATGAACGGGAGGAGTATGGGGAGGGGGGAGATGGCAGAGGAAGGGAGGGGAAGGAGCTGTAAGACATATCCTTGGACTCAGGAACTAAATGGTCAGTTAATAGAAGCTGTGCAAAGCTGTTCAGGCAAACTGCTGCATTTCAAACTTGAAAAGATGTTGGGGGAAAGTGCTTTGTAAAACACATGTATTAGTTTCTGGGAAAAAATATCCTTGATATTTTGACTTAAGTAATTAAGTCAAAGAAATCCATTCAGTTTGGAAATGAGCAAAACATATTTTCATGGGGTAGAAATATGTTTTTACATAATTTTCTTTCCTTTTAACTCAAGAAACTTGGAATTAATTTTGCCAGAAAAAAATAGAAGAGCAATATTACCCTCAAACTGTTTTTCTCCTTCCTCTCTTACCCTTTACTTCCTGTTTTATCATATTGCCTTACTGGCCAGGAGTGTGTATCTGTATCTGTCTAGATCTGTATCTATCACATAGACATTAGTTTCTTTATAGCTATATGTACAGATGTATATATATCATATATATATGTAAAATATCTTTATTTTTTCTAATAAATACCATATAAGTGTGAATAATTTTAACTCCTCAGATAACTTTTACATCCTGAACATTTCACAACTCCATAGCCTAAGACTCAGAATTGGAAATAAATATCACAGTGAAACAGCTAATTAGTGACAGACCCCCCCCAGACCCAGAGGGTCATCACTTTCCTACTTTTTCCTCTGGGGAATAAACTGTCTCCCTAGATAAAGATTTTAGCTGAAGACTAGCTAGATGTTAATTTTCCAATAAAATGCCATTTCATTCCATTTTCCTTACTTTTCTTTGAGAACATACATACCCCTTCAATTATTTTTTGAATGTTAGAAACCTATTGAAAGATGTCATCATTTCAACATGATAAGCTATGTTTATAGATGATGTTCTTCTTTCATTTATGTTTGAGAACAAATTGAAAGTGAACTATTTATCATCCTATCACAATTCAGTGTCAACGCTGTTTTTATTTTCAGGGTTGAAAACTTGAAACTAAGAAATGCCCATTGATTGGCTAAAAGCAAGAGCATAGTGCTCTTTGGGCATGAATAACAGTAACTGGGGTAAAATGATGAGCACCTCAAAGCCTCTGTGATGGAAAACACATAAAACTCCTTCGGAAAGACAGGACTAAAGATCGTAATTCAATTAAAAATAGACCTAAATGTTATTTGTATAGTCGTTCAGTCTTAAGGCTGGGGATGCGGGAATCTCCCTCCCACTGTTAACTGAAACAAATAAATGTTTCCATGTTGTCAATAATGCTTTAAGTAAAGAAATGAAGCTCATGACAATCACAGTGAAATTTAAAGGATAAAAATAATAATGCTGGGGAATTCTAACTCTTGAGTTCCCAAAACAGTTAGAACCAGTCTTTAAAACTTCAACCCTCTTAAGATTGTGAACTTTCATTTTGTATTTCAAACTCTTAAAGGATATGTGAAGGACGGCATTCAGAAGTTCAAGTGTACCGCATTTTCAGAGTTGTGAAATCCTCCATCTTCGAGAACCCTGGTGGTGTTGTTTTTGCTGTTGTTGAGTCACTAGGTCCTGTCCGACTGTTTTGGGAGCCCATGGACTGTAGCCCTCCAAGCACCTCTGTCCATGGGATTTCCCAGGCAAGAATACTGGGGTGGGTTGCCATTTCCTTCTCCAGGGGATCTTCCCTACCCAGGGATGGAACCTGTGCCTCCTGCATTGGCAGGCGGACAGGGAAGCTCTCTAGAACCCTCCTCAGGAGTAAATGCTGCCTTAATTACCCAGGGAAATCTGGTTAGAAGGCACTCATCCGGTTACTATGGTTTGGCTGCAGCACATTTAAGATTGCTGGCTGGGAATTCACTAGGATGCACTTACTGGGTTGAAAGCCCTCCTCTTTTTTAGTTGTGAATGGACACTGTAACTTCAGTATTCCTCCAAAGCCATTAGGAATCTCTGAAAACCTCACCAAAACTGAGAAAGGTCCTCCAGCCCCCAGCTGTGACAGGTCTTTTTCAAGGTCTCTGACCAGGACTCCGCCAAAATGCTGCTTAAATGTGCAGGGCGTTTCCTCTGACTTCGCGGGCTTCTCACACCTGATTTGCTCCTGGAGGATTAAACCAAAATACTGTGGGGAAGAGCGCCCTCGCCTGCCTTTCAGGGGGAAATGCACTGCACCGGATTGCCATTTATGGCTTCCCGCTGCCAAACTGTTGGATTCAGTCAGGAGGTTTGCATTTTAGCCTGTCTAGACCTTTTTTATATTTCTAGTTCTTGATTTGGAAACCCAGGTTTTATATATAAACAAATGCATAATTAAAACATCAACTATAGATCGCATGTATAAACAAAATGTGTAATTTGCACACTGGTTACAAATTTTCTTCAGAAAATCAATCATTTCATATGTGGCTTTGGAATTAATAGGAATCTGTTCAGGTGTGATTTATGTGCAGTTCCAATCTGATATTGTTTCAGAGGAAATTGTGACAGTTAATCAACATGCAAATGACATGTTTATGGATGAGTTTAAATGAATTTTGACAGATGAACGACTGCCAAGTATTAAAACTTAAAGCCTTAGCGTCGTAATGAAAATGACAGAAAAGACAGAAAGATCTGCCTCACCTGTAGAGATACTGATGATCAAGAGAGTTTAATTAATACTTGCCAAATAATTTTCACTTATTGATAACAGTTGAAATATAAAGTATAAATGTTCAAAATGCTGGAAGCAAGAAAACATGCTTGTACTCAAAACCTCACTTGCCTCTTCCAGCAAAATTCATTGTTGTAAGAGTCATTCTAGAGGTTTTAGACCTGTCTGCAGAATTAAAGTGAGTATACGTATAGGTAAGTGACCATTCTGTGATAGAAAAGTTGTTTTTTTTTAGTTCATAACTATTTGAAACTGTACTACTGTTTCTGAGTCTTAATCACTAAAGTCCAACTTTCATTAGGAACTTTACAATTTTCTGAACAGAAGAAGGGCATTGTTCTGGAAAACTATGAGATTAAAAGATGAACACAAAAGTAATTAATGTTCAGTAATGTCACTCATCTGTGCTTTATTTAATTCTCATCACTCTCCTTTATTTAATTCTCATCACTCATTTGGAAGACCCTCAAATTAATTTGAATTAACACTTACTGAGTGCTCCATAGACATTAGCTGCTATTATGTAAGACTTTTAAGTCTTTCATGCATCATTCACCATTTCTGTCTTCTATTTTTATCATTCACATTTCCTATTTTCTCCTTTATAACCTGAACCACTCCCTTTATCGCTCTGCTTTTTCCCACAAAGATGAAGTAGTACTGCCATTTTACTTTACCTCCCATGATTAGTTTAATTTTTGCTCCAGTTTCTTCTGCTTTTATAACTCTTTTTCCTTTCCAAAGAATAAACATTAAATTCATAGATTCAAATGTATAATTTGCTTTCATGTTCATTATGATTAGCATATTTTCACGTTTAATAACAGAAGCATATTTTATTTAATTATACAAAATGCCCTCAATTTAGATCTCTATCTAGATCAGGTCTCTCAATCACTTGCTGATGAGAAGCAATTTTTTTCTCCGTAATAGTATAAAAGGCAGTCTTCTGCAAGGCACATTGCATGTTTCCTTAACCTCAGCCAGCCTTTTCTTTTATTTTTATATTGGAGTATAGTTGAATCTCTGTTGGGGTCCTTTAATGGACTGGAACTTGGTGGTACAGAGTCGACGATAAGAAAGAAAGAAGAAAAGAGGCTGATATTCCCTGGTTTACACAGCGTGTCAATATAACTAGACAAAGAGTTAGCACCGTCTACGTAGGCACAGGGCACCCTCTCGAGGAGGACTTGAAAGCCCGGGCAAGTAAGTAGACACAGAGAACACCTGTGCTCCGTGGAAGCAGCCTGAAAGGGGGGGAGGGAGAGAGAGAGAGAGAGAGAGAGAGAGAGAGAGAGAGAGAGAGAGAGAGAGAGAGAGAGAGAGAGAGAAATGAAGAAAGACAGGGGGCCAATGTTCTCATGGAACAAAAGGCATTTATTCAACATATTGTGGGCATATCTATACTATCTTACAAGATAGCTTTTTCAGCAGAGATAGGGATCAAAAACTCTTACAAGTTATCCAGGAAGCCTGGGGCTAGAATCATTCTCGAGAGAGGGGATTGTAAAAGTTACTTTCCATATCAGAAGGGAAGAGAGTTGTAAAGGGCTACTTTTCACCGTATGGAAAGGCTACTTTCCATAAGAATGAGATACATAAATTCCTATCATTCCTGGGAGCTGGCTTGCCAGCCCCTCTGGCACCTGCATTCAGGGGCTGATAAGGAACATAGGATTTATGCAAGACCGAAAACAGCATACAGGAAGCTTCCTGTTAAATGTTTCCTGACAAATTTCAACATAGTGAGGTCAGCCTTTTCTTACCATCATTGTCTTAGTCCCTGAACATACCTCCACACTCATCAAAGACTAGATCCCTCCCTCATCTTGAGGGACTAGTGACTTCAGAAGCCTGTGTAACACTCCCCACTTCTATGACTCCCAGTAGCTTTTACCTTCGAGTCTGAGAAGGTCCTCGTGTCTTTTCGCTCTCAAAAGCTGACTTCTTCCTTCTCAACAGTAACCTCAAAGATTTTCAAGTTAGATGCCCTGAATGGTCCTCCTACTGAAACAACAGAAATATTAGATATAACATCAAAAAATCTTTTTAAATGCCTAGCAGATCTGGTACAAATGGAGCAATAGACAGTCCAAATCTGAAGTAAAAGCAAGAACTCTGAGAGGTAAGTGACAAAACTAGTTTTGTTATCAATGGTTTCTGACAACCCCGTGACAGGACTGGGGTGTAAGCAGGCAGTGGGTAGAGACTAAAGCCTGAAAATAGCTTGGACTTCAGCACACGAAACCCTCAGAGTAAAGGTGAATGAGAAATAAATCCTCTCTTTAGAAGAGGTTAACAAAGAAACTTGTCTCTCTAGAAACTGATGCCTCCTCTGAGGATTTGTAACCACTAGTAAGCTTTCACCTGAGCTTCAGTCCAAATAGTCACCATTTTTGTTGTCTGAAGAAAGCTGGAGTGGAGATTTTAATTGAAAGTAGTCCTGGATTTAATTTTTTTAAAAATAGAACTTTGAGAAGTAGAAAAGACAAACATCAGAGTTAGGAAACCCAATGAGAGTATTATACAGCAGATTTGCACAGCTGAAGAGAGAATGATTGAGTCTGTAGAGAAAAAAAATTATCCAAAAAGTGAAATCGAGAGTAACTAGCATGTAAGAATAAAAGGACTATGCAGCTACTTAAATTCCAGATAGGATACCAGAGACATTTGAAGAGATGATAGCTAAAGATTTTACAGAACTCTTAAAGAACATTAATATTTAGATTCAAAACTCAATGAATCTCAAGCAGTAAATGATAAATAAATTCACACCTCCAAATATTATAAGAAAATTGTAGGAACTCCTAAAGGCAAAGAAAAGATAATAAGGCACACGTTTCGCTTTCAGTGATCTCACAGTCCGGACACTTGTAAATGGCTCTGCCTTCCCCATTTTATAGAAGTTATTGTTGGAATGAGAGGCCCTCATGAAGGTTGTTTCTATAAAAACTATGTTTCCCTCCCATCCCACCTTCATTTTTTACATGCCCTCCATTCACAGAAAGAGTGATTCCTGCAGACATGATTTCATTCTGGCTCCAGTGAAGTCCTGAGAATCCAGAATCTCAAATACAGCAGCTGATCTGGAACAAGGTAGAGACTGACTTGCTCTCGCCTCAGTGCTGCTCTTCATGACTCGCTGCCTTCTCTCGGACTCAATCTTTAGAACTCATGTCTATGTCTTTGTCTATAGCCTCCCTGTGTCCCTCTTGATTTTGTACACTTAGCTGAGCTCTCAGACAATGACTCATTTTTTTTCTCTTTTGGACCCAAAGGATCATCATTTCTATGAGCCAAAAGTGAAACACAAAAACTCTATGGGTAGAGTGAGCATCATTTCTGCATGACACTCACACAGAGAGGACACATATTTGCACACATTTCCAAGGAGCTGTAGATATTAGAATAGGGGAAGCATTGGAGTAAGACAGCAGGAGAACTGGGACGCAAAGAGGTGAGACCCAGTGAGTGAGTGGTGAGTGAGTAGAGGCTAGCTGGGGTTGAAGGGTTTGAGTCGTTGAGATGTAACTGAGAAGTAAGAGCATCTACTGTGCTCATCAGCTTCCGTCTGGGAGATCTGGGATGATAGGGAAGAATGTTACTAAAGGAAAATCTCTGCTTTTTTCTCCTGAGAAATACAAGCTGATTCACTTACCGTGTTGTATACTAGCCTCTACTCCTTCCCTCCGTCACCTCCTGACTTCCTGGTAACTCCCTCTCATTCACCGAAGCCTTTTGTGTCTGACTCAGGATTTTCATCTCAGCCTCAATTTTCATTTATCTTTTTTTAAATATGGGAATCTCATCCAGTAGGAGGCATGCCTCCTGCCTCCTTGGCTTTCTCTCCAGTGAGCTTCACATCCCTCACCTCCAGTCACCAGCTCCCAGTGCCACATCCTGGTCTTTCTCATCACCTGACAGTCCTCCACCTCTGAAATCTTAACCTCCAAGTCCCACACTGTTTACAGATTGTCACTCTTCCAGCGCTCTCACTGTCCCTTAACATTATTTTAGTTCACAGTGATCTCAGTTCTCTTGAAGCCACTTCTGTGAACTCTTATTGATATCCACATCATTTATAATTCAGTTTAGATTCCAAGGACCCTTCTCTTATATTTCAAGTCCTGCGATTCTACCACTTGAATTGTCACGAGTCTGTACTGTTCTCTCCATCACACTGTCACCACTTTAGTTCAAGTCACCATTACCCCTCATATGGGTTACATAAGAATATCCACACCAATTTTTCTGATCCTGATCCTTCCAGACTTACCCTCTAGCCCATTCTCTACACTGTGGCTAGAGTGATCTTTCCACAATACAAACTGGACCAAGCCATTTCTCTTTTAAAACACGGTAATCACTTCCAGTCATTACAAGTTCCTAAATAGCAGTTAATTATTCTCCATGGTCTGGCATCTACTTTTCTCAAAAGCCTCTCTTTCTCACTAATTAACCTTCTTACTTTACCTCACTTCTTCTTTCAGATAGCCTGAGTTTTGTGGGGAAGTCAACTAAATTTTCCTTGCTCTCTCTACCTCTAGAGTTTCCCATGAACTGATTCTCCTTCCTGGAACAGTCTTCTTTTCCCCTTCCCTTTCTCCATTACTCCCCTAAACCTAATCATTCTTTAAGTCTCACCTTAAAGATGACATCTCTCAGGAAGTGTCCTCTGACATCCTAAGTCTGAAATACATGCTCTTTCCTACGTGCTTGCAAGAAAGAGCACGTCCTTACTTCCCTATCATGGCATTGAGCACAGCATCTCATAACTGTCTTTAATTGTGGGCATCTCTCATTGGATTGAGAGTTGTAAGGATAGAGACAGTATTTCCACAGTCTAGCACAGAGTCTGAAACACTGTTACTCAATAAATATGGAGTGATGAAAGAAGGGGACGGCAGAGGATGAGATGGTTGGATGACATCACTGACTCGATGGACATGAGTTTGAGCAAGCTCCAGGAGTTGGTGATGGACAGTGAAGCCTGGCATGCTGCAGTCCATGGGGTCACAAAGAATTGGACACAACTGAATGACTGAACTGAACTGAACTGATGGAAAAAAATCCCAGCTCAGAAAGTCAGGTGAAGAATTAAATTGAGTAGACATAACCCTAAATCAGAGTATTAAAAACTAGAGGATTCCTATGGGACTACATACCTAGGTATATGGAACCTTATCTGCTATCCCAGAAGGCTGTTGGAAGTAAATGAGCATTTCCAAAAATGATTATACAATTTGCTTTGTATTACATTAAATTGGCATTTATGATCCAAAAATTCCACCTTTTAAAAAATCCAGGTTGATATTTATACATGTAATCTCCACACTCAGCACATACACATTAGCACTGGAAATTAATTTTCTGATTTCAAATCAGTATATTTTCGAAGAGTTTCCTTTTTTGCCTCAGTGTGATGGAAAGTGACATCTAGAGGCATAAGACACAGATTTATATCGCATCCATCAGGACTCACCTTATGACGCACTGCTGGCCCCACAGGACCAGCATTTCTGACAGACTGTCCATCTCCCACACAGTTTTGACTTCATACAAACACAGTAAGTGCTATAGACTTGTGTCCCTGAAACCTCAATGCTGTACTTGCTCAGGCCATAAATGTGTTGAGTCGACAGAAAACATTGATGTTCCCCTGCAGGTCTCTTTCCTGCAAAAATGGAAGTGTCAGATTATGATAATTCTCTCTCCATCAAAAAGGCAGACAAATTGAGGGAAGATGAAAGTTAGCAAGAAGTATGTAAGAATCAAAGAAGAAATAGCAAGCTGTTAAACTCTCCAAGGCTTTCATAACTGCTGTCATTTTGATAACATCATTCTCGCAGACCATTAGGCCATAGCCTGATTCTTCCAGCTGACAAGTCTGAGGTTCCCGCTGCTCTTACAGTTGAATGATATGTCTGTAGGAAGGAGTTAAGGGCCTTGGGAGAGGTTTTGTACTTCATAACCAGGGGAAAGGTGGTAAGGTCTATCTACATCAGTAGTTTCAAACATGGATGAGCAATGTAATTAGTGGGGCGGGGGTGTTATCAAATATAAATTCCTGAATCCTGCTTGTGATATTTTGATCCAACAGATCTATTTTTGTTTATTTTGTTTGTATTTTTTTCTTATGTTTTTATTAAAATTTTACATAGAATGAAAAGCATGATCTCTTTCTTTCCCCCTTTTGGGTTAGCTAATATTAATTAGATTCCATCTTAAATTTTCTTAGGTTTTAGCTGCACCTCTGTGCTGTTTTTTTTAGCTGTAATTTATATATAATTATCATATGCATCTTTAATTTATCACCACTATTTAGAGTTAATACCTTTTCACTTGATGTAAAAACGCTAGAGCCTAGTAACAGCAGGGAAGCCTGGCATGCTCCAGGCCATGGGGTAGCACAGAGTCGACACAACTGAACAACAACAATAACAGCATGATCCTGTCTACCCCCATCTTCTGGGCTATTATTAACACATTTCAAGTTTACACACAGTTTAAAACCTATAATACAGTCTTCCATATGATATCTCATTAAAAGGCAGTGGTCCTTTTAAAAAGTTAAGAGAAAAAAAGATATCCCTTTACATGTATCCATTTATTTATCTTTCTTCTGCTCTTCAATCCTTCCTGAAGATCTGAGTTCCCCAATCATTATTTCCCCTCACCTTGAAGAAAATCCTTCAGTACTTCTTTGTAGTACAAGTCTGCTGGTGGCAAATTTATTAGCTTTTACTTATTTGAAAAGTCTCTGTCTTGCCTTTCTCTTTGAAATATATTCCTTCTGGAGATAGAATCCTGAGAGAATTTTCTTTCAGTCTTTTAAATGTTTTGTTCTGGTCTCCACTATCTTTAATGAGAAACCAGTCATCTTTGAATCATTGTTCTCCTGTATATAATATTTCACCACACACATACACACTTCTGGCTGCATTCAAGATTTTTTCACTATTTTTTTATATCAACATGATTATGATATGTAAACCTAAGGTTTTCTATGTGTTAACCCTACTCAGGATTCTTTGAGATTTTTAAACCTGAAATTCATGTTTTTCACTAAATTTGGGAAATTTCAGACGTATTTTTGATTCAGATTCTTTCTCATTTTCTTTCTTGTTAGCTAGGGTTCCCAATATATGTATGTTAGACAACCTAACATTATTCCACATATGTCTGAATGTCTGTTCCTTGTCTTTAATATTTTTTTTTCCTTTGTTCTTTGCATGGGATAATTTCTATTGATCTGTCTTTGAATTCAACTGACTATTTTTTCTGCCGTCTCTAACCTACTGTTTATCCCATCATGTGAAATATTTATCTCAGATATTTAAATTTTCAGCTCTAGCATTTGTATTATGTTGTTTTATATTCTGCATTTCTCTGCTAAGATTCTCTTCATGTTCACTCAACAGGATCATCTTTTACTTTCAGTCCTTGAACACTTTGAAAGAAGCAGTTTTAAAGGTGTTTTCTAATAATTTCAACATCTTATCCATCTCTGAGTCTTTTGGGCTATTTCTATTGACAGGTTTTCCTCTTGATCTAGTGTCATAATTTTATTTTGGATATTTAGTGATGTTTGTTATATTCAGGGCTTCCCTGATAGCTCAGTTGGTAAAGAATCCACCTGCAATGCAGGAGACCCTGGTTTGATTCCTGGGTCAGGAAGATCCCCTGGAGAAGGGATAGCCTACCCACTCCAGGATTCTTGGACTTCCCTTGTGGCTCAGCTGGTAGAATCCACCTGCAGTGCAGAAGACCTGAGTTCTATCCCTGGCTTGGAGAGATTCCCTCAAGACATTGTAGATGATACATCAGTGAGAAGCTGGATTCTAAATTGTTCTCTAAGAACTACTGTTGTTGTTTTTTTCCTATCAGGTATTTACTATATTAACATGCACACATGCACACACACTTACTACTCACCTTGAGCTTATGAAGGCTCACTTTTACATATTCTTAGAGCAGGATTCATTTTGGATGGTTCATATCTCAGGGGAAAAACCTATAGGGAAAATCTCTGTGATACAATTTTTGGCCTGAAAGCATGGGGTTTCAGTGGAAAACCTAAAGTATTTATCAAGCCACTTAACTTGCCACGACTCACACTCCAAATGTTTGTCTTCCTCATAGTGGGAAGCAGCTAAAATCTCTACTGAACGTTTTAAACTTCCAAGATATTGCCTTCCACTGAGTTCCTTGGATTTTTCCCTTACACTTACACAGTCACCAAGGGTTTGAGGAAGGTTTGTATTTAATTGTGGTTGAAGGAAAAGTTACAGGGCTCAAAATAGCCTGGAGTTAAAACTCCCCTCTGTGTCCTCCCCACCATTCTATGCAAAACAAAGAACTCTCTCACCCAAAGAAAAAAATGGACATTAAAGTTGATTACTTCCAGCTCCCATCTGGTCCCAGCCTCTGGCCGATCTCCAGAATTCCTTGCCCCAGCCGTTTAAGAGATAACTAATCTGAACAACCTTGGAGAAGAACAGGCCCCCTTAAGACAGTAGATTTCCACATATATGCCTATATATACTTACTCTTTTCTTGGGTTAGTGCAGCAGCTTGCTAAACTGACTGCTGCCCCTTCTCGCCTCATTAAAGGTGATCTATTCCTGTAAAGGGCTGGTCTCGTTCTTTTTCTGAACCTCACCTTCTCTAACTCCCTTACTCTACAGTGGTACTCCTTCCTCCATAACTCTCTCCTTACTGGGGAGAAATTCTCAGCCCTTTAAGCAGCTCTGGATTCTTTTTCCTTGAAATTCAAGTCCGAAATCCTACAGCTCTGTTTGAGTTCCTGCTGCCCTGTGCTATACAAAGTTTGAAGGGCCAATGCAGTTCCCTTTTGTCAAGGGTCAAATTCTGCTTTCGGGCATTCTCCAATGGCTTAATTTATTCATTAAGAATTTGTCATTTCTGTGTGATGTAATGGATGTTAACTAAACTCGTGGTAATCATTTCATATTCTACATGTATCAAATCATTATGTTGTACACCTTAAACATATAGGATGTGCTGTGCTGCGCTTAGTCGCTCGGTCGTGTCCGACTCTGCGACCCCATGGACTGTAGCCCGCCAGGTTCCTCTGTCCATGGGGATTCTTCAGGCAAGAATACTGGAGTAGATTGCCATGCCCTCCTCCAGGGCATCTTCCCAACCGAGGGATTAAACCCTGGTCCCTCGCATCGCAGGCAGATTCTTTACCCTCTGAGCCAAAAGGGAAGTCCAAATACATACGATGTTCTATGTCAGTTATGCAATGCTGGAGACCCTGGTTCCATTCCTGGGTTGGGGAGATCCCCTGGAGAAGGGATACGCTACCCACTCCAGTAAACTTGGGCTTCCCTGGTGGCTCAGATGATAAAGAATCCACCTGTGATGCGGGGGACATGGGTTCAATCCCTGGGTTGGGAAGACACCCTGGAGAAGGGAACAGCTACCCACTCCAGTATTCTTGCCTGGAGAATTCCAAGGACAGAGGAGCCTGGCGGGTTCCAGTCCATGGGGTTGCAAAGAGTCAGACACGACTGAGCCACTTTCGCTTATGCCAATTATATCTTCAAAATACTGGAAAAATATTTTATAATTATTTGTGAATTGATATAGTGATTATATTTGAGGGAGTAAGAGGAAATCAAGCAGAAAATACTTGAGGCCATGGAGAAGGCAATGGCACCCCACTCCAGTACTCTTGTCTGGAAAATCCCATGGACGGAGGAGCCTGGTAGGCTGCGGTCTATGGGGTCGCTAAGAGTCGGACACAACTGAGTGACTTCACTTTCACTTTTCACTTTCATGCATTGGAGAAGGAAATGGCAACCCACTCCAGTGTTCTTGCCTGGAGAATCCCAGGGTCGGGGGAGCCTGGTGGGCTGCCGTCTATGGGGTCGCACAGAGTCGGACACGACTGAAGCAACTTAGCAGCAGCAGCAGCAGCAGTGCAACAATAGTGGGTCACTGACTTTTTTCTCTGACAGATCTCCAAGTTTTAAATTCCTAATTCTCAGCATCATTTAACTAATCTCTATTTTCACTTTTATTAACTCAATAGTTTGGTGTGTCACAGGTAAGTAAAGCTATGGATAAAAGCACCACTACTAAGAGAATAAATAAATAAATTTCTTCATTAGGGAAATCATTTGTACTACTCTGTAGTCCAAAAGTATTCCCTGTGACTATTGCTAAAGAGAAGTAGCAATGTCATTATTTTGTCAAAAATAAGCTATGGAAAAGAACCACTTTCCATGTGACTTGGTTTGATCAGCAGGATGCATTAGTGAATGGGTCAGTGAGACAATTGTCATTGATTTAAGCCCCATACAAGTTCTGACATCACCGCTTCATGGCTCCCTTTCATTGTCCCACTGGATGAGAACAGTGACAGCAAGGGACTGACAAGAACAATAGCAGAGGCAGTTCAGAACAAGTCCATCCCTACTTCTGAAAATAGCTAGACTCACATGCTCTCTGTGCCTATTGTGTCATGTTTGCCCTTGCTTTTCTCAGTTCTGCTCTATAACCTGTATTTCCCAGGCTTCAGGCACCATCAGCAGAGTAGAGGACAAGAGGAAGGGAGACCTCAAGGTATCCCTTTTCTGCCTTTGGTGGTAGCTATCAACACTTTCAAAGTTGCATCTCCTTACAGAAAAGCCCACTAGCTTCAGGCTTCATGCAGTAACTCAAGACCGTGGGTCCCCACCATACCTCCTACTCATTTGTCCTTCAGTTTGCCAGTGCTGGGGTTGTTGGTTATAGAGCTATGGAGCTCTACAAGCTATGCAGAGCCTCACTGTCCTCTAGGTAGCTTTTCAGCTTCTTCCATTACCCAACAACCCATTTTCCTCCATTAAATTTCTGATTTTAAATACTGATAGTGGTGTCTAGTATTTTTGTTTAGGGTCTAAACAACTGTGCCTTGTTATTGGAGGTGCAGTAACACTGTCTTTTTAAACTTTTTATTTAAAGAATTGCTTTTAAAGTATATCCATAAAAATCCATGTAGACACACATATACACACCAAAGAGGAGGTGATATTTTTTAGAGGATTCCGACTAAAGTGGTGCTGAATCTCACATTGAATTCTTTAACTAAATGTGCACAAAATATATACAAGGAAGAAAACCATCAGACCACAAGTACTCCATGTGGTAGATGGAAAAGACCCATATCAAAAACAGAAAGATGATTTATAGATTCAAGTAGCTTCAAACATAAATTTTTGATTTATGGTCAAGTGGATTATCTTAGTCATTAAAAGAGATTAAAATTGCAAAAAAAGCAGGATAGTTTTCTTGAGATATGCATGCTCCTTATATTTGAATACAATTTTTACATGTTAAAGTAGTTGTGTGGCTATAATTAAATACAAAGAATTTTCAGGGGCAATCTAGAGCATTTTAAGTGAATCAGTGACGAGAAAATAATGCTTAATTGAACAAATCCAATCTTGGAAGAGACTGGAACCCCTGTAATGTAACATGGTCATCTTTTCCTGAAAGGTTATGTTCTGTTTGCCTAAATAGATTATGAAATTGTATGTTATTAACATTTGTTTCTTTGCAGAGTCAGTCACACTACGTCTGCTATATGCGTGCATGCTCAATCATGTCTTACTCTTTGGACCCCATGGACTGTAGCCTGCCACACAGAAGATACTAAAAGATACAGTATTACTCTCTGATTAAATTAGTGACCTGATATGGCCTTCCAGATACATGTTCTGTAAATGTTCACCTAAGACTGCCAGCAGAAACATTGCAGAGAGTTCATAATTGCAGTAATACTATGTAGGTACTGTTAATAACTGTCAAGTTAGCCTAAATCCCAAACTTAATGTTATAAAGAGGAAAAGAAAAAACAATCTCCTAGACCGACTCAAACCTACTAATGAGAAATGATAACGACATGAAAGCCTCATCTTTACTTATCTGTATTTTTAACAAACAAACAGCCTTGATCAAAATATTAACTCTAAGAAGCACAAGATTTTTTAAAAATTTAATTATAAAAGTAAAGTCAATATTGCATTGGAGATAGTCTGTGATGGTTTAGTCACTAAGCTGTATCCAATTCTTGCAACCTCATGGACTGTAGCCCCCCAGGCTCCTCTGTCCATGATGTATACCAGGCAAGAATACTGGAGTGGGTTGTCATTTCTTTCTCTAGGGGATCTTTCAGACCCAGGATTGAACCTGAGTCTCCTGCATTGCAGGTGGATTCTTTACCTTATTTGAAGAGCTTCTTTTGGGTCTTCAAAACCAGTGCATGAGAGCTTGGCAGAACTAAGTCTAAAAGGAGGCAAAGAATTCAGAGCTCCTGGCCCTCTAGGCTCACACATGGAGGCAGTATGAGCTGCTGGCCTGCTTCACACCATGTCAGGAGCAGATGTAACATATTTATTTATCTTTAAGCCCCATCCTAAGCTGTACTGGAGAATTCATACAAAGGAAGAAGGAGATGGACTATGGCTTTCTATAGCTAGACTTCTACTACCTTAATAATATGATCGCAGCACACCCCACACTCCTCCTTTACCTTCCCCATAAACCCTTCACATTCTCCTAAGTATTATTACTCAAAAATCTCTGGACAGAAGAAATTCAGAACATATTACAAGCCATTTTTGCTTCCTGCTCAGTCAATGTTTCTGAATAAAAGAAATATAGTAAGTGAAAGTCGCTCAGTCATGTCTGACTCTTTGTGACCCCATGGACCATACAGTCCATGGGATTCTCTAGGTCAGAATACTGGCATGGGTAGACTTTCCCGTCTCCAGGGGACCTTCCCAATCCAGGGATCGAACCCAGGTCTCCCGCACTGCAGGCAGATTCTTGACCAGCTGAGCCAGGGAGCAGGGGGGAAGATAAAGGAAAAACTTAGAAAAAACAAATGATAATCTCAAAACATTTATCTAGTCTCACTGATATTTAAGAAAACTCATGATTTGGGAGTATTAAACTTTGTTCTGCTTATTTGCTGAGTTGTTGTGATTCGTTCTAATGTTTAGTTTCTCAGCACTAGGCTTTTCTAATGTCATAAAGATTTTTCAAATATTTAAATTTTATGTTCTATTTTCCTATATTTATACTGCTGGGTTTGCTTCATAAGTTAATACACTGACCATGATCTCCAGAACTTTAAGAAGTTACAGAATCATAATGCATACTTCTATTTTTTCCTAAATATAAAGGAAGTGCTTCCTATAATTCTTTATTAGTCATGATGTTAACTATGGTTAGGAAAAAGATATTCTTTGTTATAAGAGATCAATAGGGAAGAATGGAAAGTTCAGTTATTGACAAAATACACAGGATCTTGTGTTTTGGTTTTGGTTTGTTTTTTACAAGCTAGAGGCAATATTCTAATAAATTGAGAAAGTTGCAGTTTACCTCATGTCTTACACCAAAATAAATCCTAGATAGATCAAAGATTTTTAAAAAATACTTAGATTATAAAAGTGTTTGAATAAAACTATGGAATAATTATTGGGTTGGCCAACAATTTCCATAACATCTTACAGAAAAACCCAAATAAAAATTTTGGCCAACCCAATGTGTTTTTATTAGAGGCCTAGAAATTATAAGTAATCTTCATTATTTTGATTTAAATTATGGATAAAATTTAAAGACCAATTGTATTTGCGTTTAAGATCAGAAAATTAAGATTTCTAAGATCTTGAGTTTTCTGCTGACCTTAATGAAAATGCTTTAAAATAGTTTTGTAACAGGCAAATACCCTGGTAAATGTCACAAAAGTTTCTTCAGTTCTTATAAAAGTTCACTACAGAAGATAGGTAATACTTCAAAGATGGCAAATATATTTATTCTTGAACTTGAAAAAAAATACAATGCAATGAAGTAGGCTTCTGTGGTAGATCCATGTGCTAAATTAATGCCAGACCCAGTAAGACATTTGAGTCTAGTTGACTTCTCAGTTATGAGGGCATTTCTGGCCCATGAGATATTTCCATTCTTATTCAGAATCTCACACATATAGAGTTATTCAATTTGTTCTTGATAAGTACAATGGATTATGAATTATTATTGTTACATGGCAGATTCGTGCATCTATGTTAAATGAATGGACAAAAGACTCTCCTAAACAAACCAGGTAAACTATCCAGGAAAACTCATTACCTAATAAGAGTTTAAATAAAGAAACTATGAGATCATAGATTTCTAAACCCATCTACATTCACTCATGGTTTTTAACTTTTAGACAAATACTGGCTTTCCAATAGTCAGGATTTTTTAGCTTCTTTGTTCTATCAGGATAAGACAGGACAAGAACAAGGACAATTTGGTTTGGATTTAATGCAAGACTGATCTCATAGAACTTCTGAACCTTTTACTCAGGATTGAGATCAAAAGATCTTTAAAGAGATATAGATAGTGGCTACACAGAAAAACCAGTTAGTATTCTGACATTCTTCTTCATACTCCAATGCTATGCATTTGAAACAAAGTCAACATTTTAAGTTGTTGAAGTTGAAAACATGTATTTGTATTTGTAATGTGTGCAATAAGATTGTTAAGCATTCACAAGCCCCAAACTCATCCCTTTCTCCTTTTGGAAAGCAATTGCAAATGAATTTCTGATGGAGGAATAAAGAAATCTAAAGGATACAAATCATATCTGCTCAGAATGGGTGAAAAAGAAAATTTTGAGTATCGTAGAGAAGATTTATCAAATGGATTATTTTCTGCCTATCAAATCCTAGAGCTTCCCAGGTGACTCAGTGGTAAAGAATCCACCAACCAATGCAGGAGATGTAGGTTCCATCCCTGGATTTAGGAAGATCCCCTGGAAAATGTAATGGAAATCCACTCCAGTATTCTTGCTTGGAGAATCCCATAGACAGAGGAGCCTGGCAGGCTACAGTCCATGGGGTTGCCCAGAGTTGGACATGACTGAGCATCTCAACACGCATATCAGACCTAAAATCACTGAAGAGAAGACAATGACATGTATCAATTACCTTAATTTTATGAATAAGGCTTAAATGGTCTACTGGCAGCAGAAATGTGCATTTCCTTGGTTATTTCAAGTTTACTGTTATTTTCTCTGTCACATGATTGTGATATTTGTTTAAGGTTATAACAGAAGTTAATAATTGAGATCATGGCCTATTTATAACTGACAAAGCAGCCAAAAGCTCCTGTCAAATCTTTTAATATTAACTTGAACTTATATTCAAATTAATATAAGTCCTACGAAGTCCTAACAAAAATTAACCTTCTCATCAAGGGCATAAGAAATAATGAATTCTGCTTAATGTGAAGCTTATGCAAAATGTAGAAGACTTACTTTACATGATGTTAACTTAAAAAAAGCAAGGGGTTTCTTGAATTATGCATTGCATCTAGAGACCTAGTGGAATCAAAAAGTTTTTCCAATGATAATTATAAATTGATAAACTCTTTACTGAGATGTTTAAATGGGATTTTTAGCATAATTAAAAATGACAGACTATACATAGTGTTCTACTTTATTGAAAAGATGTTGAATTAAGTGATTTTATACAGATTTTGAATAGCCAAAACATTAATAATATAATACGGTTCTTCCACCCTAATTTTTTAAAGAATGCCTCTTTTAGTTGAAAATTAAAATACCAGAAAATAGTGTTCTCTTTTTTTTTTTATTAGTTTTCCTCCTTATTTCAGAGAGTAGTAACATGTTGTGAAGACTCTTATAATTGCTATGATATAATGAGACTGCTTTCTTTCTGCTAGAATTTTTCTTCATCTAAGCATGAAATGAGTAAAATTACGAAAATGTGTTTAAGCTTTAGTTTGAATGTGAGTCGATGCATGAACTTCACAGGATTCAGAAAAATACAGTCAGGTTCAAAAAAAGAAAAATCCCAAACTGCTAGCATTCTGGTTGGTTCTACCTATAGTTGTTGGCATGCATATGATTTTGAAGGAAGGAACTGTCTTTGAGAGCTGTATTGTCAATTCTCATCACTGTTGTGAACAAATATCCATGAAATATGCTTGCTTATTGAATACATGTATAGATACACATACTCAAATGGGGTCAGACTGTTCGCATAAACCTTTCTTTTTACCTATAACAGTAAATATAAGAATTTTCTTAAATATTCTTCTAAAACATTATATTTGAGGGTTGCATTATATTACACTTTGGGGGGATAACTTATAATTTGTCTAATTGGTATATTCTGGGACACTATTGTTGTTCCCAATTTTTCTAAATAGTATTTTGGGGGCATTATTATCATTCTCAGTTTTTCATAGTTCATAAAAGAGAAAAAACTGGAAAGACGTCGATGCTAAATAAATGCTACGCAAGTATATTTATCCCTTTATCTATTTAATTCATACTGCACACATGGAAACGTATTTGTGACTTCTCTCTACAAATAGAAAAATATCAAGTTAATTATCACTCCAAGGTTGGAGAAAGAACATAGGAGTATCCAGGGCAAATCAATACTGCCAGTCTGTACTCTATGGAAGTGCATTATTAATTATAAAGGGTTATTTGAGTGTACACTATTATTTCTTTAAGTCTGTAAATTTCCATTTAAAGTAACACTTATTTCCTAAATCAACTGCCAGGCATTTAAAGAATATTAATGACTCCATTTTGGTTTGCCAGAACACTAGTGTTCAGTGTTACAGATTGAAGTTAATTGCAAAAAAGTGCCATTCAGATGACGAAGGATCTAAGTAATTAATTTTCCCCATTCTTAAAACACTGAAATGAACACAGACAATCTAAATTTCTCCAAGAAAGATCTTTCAGATGCCAAAGAGAAATTCCCATTTTAGAAGAGGAAACAAACCCAACAGGAAAGGAACTGTGAAAGTGAATAAAGGTAAGTGTCTCTGGCAAAAATGTAAAGAATCTGCCTGCAATGCAGGAGGCCTGGGCTTGATCCCAGGGTTGGGAAGATCTCCTGGAGAAGGAAACAGCAACCCACTCGAGTATTCTTGCCTGGGAAATCCCATGGACAGAAGAGCCTGGCTGGCTACTACAGTCCGTGGGTTCACAAGGACTTGCCTATGACTTAGTGAAAGTGAAACAATTGTGAAAGTGAAACCAAGATTCATTAAATCAAAGAAATGTCAGGACTACGAGGGATTTTAAAGATCATCCTGGTTCACTGGTTTACAATCTGGACTTCTGAACTATTAGAGGACCTTAAAGGAACAATGGGTAGAAAATGGGATTCTCAAACCATTTTCAACTTTTCAAAATGCTTAAAACGTTGTACAATGACTCCTGACAAATCTGCTCTGATTCTTTAACTTTGTTCGGGATTATATGAATTTAGTTAGACAGCACTTAGTTATATTAATCAGACTAAAAATTTTATTTAATGTTGTTTTTAATAAAAATGAGAAACAAATTCTTATTTAATAGGTGAGATTTCACAGGTATAATCTCTACAAACTAACCAGTGGTGAAAACTTGGAAACAAATGGTCTATAAAGATGAGAGTCCAGAGGAGTTAAGTGAATTAGTGTGAAGGCTAGGACTGGATACCCAGTTTGCTGAATCCCAGTAGGTAAGAGGCAGGGTAAAAAACCGCATCTTCTAGTACTGCCCTTTCTTCCAAACTTCTTAGAGACTGGTGCCTGGAGTTGATCTGATGCTTTAGAGGTGATCCCCAGAGCTGTGTGATGTGGGCTTCTTACTCCTGTGCTTAGGAACACTGTCCAGTCCCCTATTTCCAATAAAACATCACTGAAGACTTTATACTAATTTTAAATATTCATAATATGAAGTGTTGTCTTCTTTCCAGGCTTCTTTGCTTTTTATGAAGGTCTAAGGCTTTGAATCAAAGAACTGAAGCTCTTCTAAAAGAGGTTAAGCTTTTCACAAGATGTTCTTTAGACAGACAGGAATTTCTGGTAAAGAGCCAGTGATTAAGGCAAGTATGAAGTGGATTTTAACCTTCCAAAAAGACACTGGTGTATTTAGAGTGGATCTAGGAAAATCATGTTATGAATGTTCGCAGTGTTGGCTTCCCTTATTTTTGAGGCAAGAATACTGGAGTGGGTTGCCATTTCCTACTCCAGGGGATCTTCTCAACCCAGGGACTGAACCCACATCTCTTGCATCTCCTGCATTGGCAGGCAGATTCTTTGCCATTAGGGCCACCTAGGAAGCCATAGCAGAATGCCATGATCCTGCAGGTGTGGTCTAGTTCTGAAAGACTGGTTTTACCACTATCTTACTATAAGTAAGTATTATGTGAGAAAGACAGCGATACACAGAAGCCAGGTTTTAGCAAATTTTAAGTAACTAATATGTGTCCTATCTGTAATAACCGTCTTATTTGCTGAGGTAGATAAATTATGATATGTATCACATGCTTTTTTTTGTGATCTGAGAGTAGAAACTAATTTTGCAGATTCAATATTGAAAATATTTCAAAGAGTGCTTTCAAAGAGGTGTCAGTTATAGTCTGTGGAACCATAAAATAAGCATTTAAAATATCTCACCAAATACACCAGTATAAAAAATGCACTTTGATTTGCATTTAGATTCAGCTAAAACTATAGGGATTCAACACTAACAGTGTATTACATCATTATTCTTTGTTCAAAGCTCCATTACATGAAAAAGAGACAGGTATGTGGCATTATATAAGCCCATTCCAAAATTAGATACTATCCAATATTAAAAAGAAACTTTCTTGATGATTCTCTGAAAAACAAATAATGGCTAGTGAATGACTTATTAAATATAACTATATTTGAATGATACAGGCAGTGGGAAATCCATAGCTTTATTTGTATTTTAGTTTTAAGTGTCTAAGATGCAGAAACTGAAGAGACTTTTTCAAACTGACCGCACTGCAAAAAATCTTCCATAAAATTATTATACAATTTTTCCTTTCTTCCTTTCCCACCGTTGTTTCAGAGTTGTGTTTTTTTTAATCAGAAAACATATCTTTCACTTTTCCCAGTGACTGCACACTGTGCAATGTTCAGAGTCCTCCTCTTGTCACTTAGTCAAGCTATTCTCTATTTAAAAATAAAAATCAGTCATACAGGGCCAGGTTTAACTTGCATTTCTTTGTTTCTCTGTTTTTCACAATAAAAATGAGATATTGAGGGATTTCCCTCATGGTCCAATGGTTAAGTCTTTGTGCTTCCATTGCAGGGGCGCAGGTTCTATCCCTGGTCAGGGAATTAAGATCCTATACACCTGTGGCACAGCAAAGAAAAGGAAAAATGAGGTACTGAGAAAATGGGATTTGAAATAATGAAATTATCCAAGATAATCATCCTAGGAGAGGATTATTTGGTCCACTGGTCCAATGACATTCATCCCATTCCCATTTTTGTAATAGCTACACTGGACTGGGCTGGAATGACCCCAAGTGTGTAGTTCTCTTTGTCACAACAGCAGCAGAGCTTCCTTGGATGTTAAGGATTCTAAAGTAGAAGAATAAACACATTTTTTAAAAAAAGAGAATAGCAATAAAGCTTAGTTTTTGTCACCAAAGTTTAGCAATCATATCTAATCCTTTATGAAGATTTCCTATGTGCCAGATTCTAAGTGTTTTACCTATTTATATATTTATTCTTTCATTTAATCCACTATCCCCTGCCCGCTCCCCACTCCATGGTTTTTTGAGGTGGGCACTATTACTATTCCCAGTTTTCATGAGAGGCTAACCAACTTGTCTATGGTCATCAACTAGATTGGGGTGCAGATGGGAGCTCAATATATGCAGTCCTGAGGAGAGCCCAAGGATCTGATGTTGCTAAAGCTCCCTCTTGGGTGATTATAATATGAAATCAAGGCTAAAACACACAGACTGGTTTAGATTCCAGTTTAAGGTACTTCAACTCAAATGCTTTCAAGACCAGGCAGATAAAATAAATGAAGCAAACAGATACAGATCCTGTACTCTAAATAATTTGTAAAATAATGGTTCTGAATCTTTTACCTGAGATTGCTAAAAATGCAAATTACTGAGCCTCAGGCCTACAGAATCTTTGTTCATTTTACACCAAAGTTACCCTAGGTTTTATTTTTAAATGCAAATTTCTGGGTGTCAGAAATCAGTTTAAGTGATGGTATCACTGTAAGTGAAAGAAAGTGAAGTTGTTCAGTCATGTCCGACGCTTTGCGACCCCATGGACTGTAGCCTACCAGGCTCCTCTGTCCATGGGATTTTCCAGGCAAGAGTACTGGAGTGGGTTGCCATTTCCTTCTCCAAGTATCACCAAAGGTGCTAGTGAATTCTAGTATTCTCAGATTTGAGTCTCAAATATTTTGTTGATTCTAGGAATATTACTAGGCAACAATTACATGCCAGGAACTTCTAGGCACTAGGTAAACAGCAGTGAACAAATCAAACGCCTTGCTTCTGAGTTCATGTTTTGTTGGGAAAGGAAAACAGAGTATGAACTACCAAAAAGATGTTGGGTGGATTGGTGCAATGGAGAAAAACAAGTCAGGAATGGGGGAATGAAGCCTGATGGGGGAGAGGGGTCTTTACATGATCAGGGAGGACCTTCCTATAAAGTCTCTATGCCACAGAGGATGTGGCGGGATGAACCATGGAAACTGGAAGAGTTCAACAATGTCCAGAATAAAGTAACAACATAGAGTTACAAAGTGAAAACAAGGGAACTAGTGTTTGGAGAAGGTTGAGAGGAAAAATGAAATAGAAAAAGACATCAGAGAGGTAGTAAGGAAATGGGTCACACTGAGTGGGGAAGGCCATGCTAAGTTCACTCTGTGTGACATTAGAAAACACTGGAAAATGATGGTATCTGTCTTACATTTAATCAATCAGTCTGGTTGCTGAACAGAGACCATTCCATGTGGGGAAACTGTGGCAGCAGGAACGCCAGCTGAGGGATATGGCTGCAGTCAAGGCAGGAGAAGATGGCTGCACGGCCACTGTAGTAGCAGAGGGAGCACTAAGAAGTGGTCAAATTCTGGATGAATTTTTAAGAGCAATCCGTGATGATTTTTCAAATGGATTGGATGTGGACTGTGAATGAAAGAGGCATCAAGATGACGAGATCTATTGTTTGGGGCAGCTGCCGCTACCGCTGCTGCTGCTTAGTTGCTTCAGTCATGTCCGACTCTGTGCAACCCTATGGCCAGCAGTCTGCCAGGCTCCTCTGTTCATGGGATTCTCTAGGCAAGAGTACTAGAGTGGGTTGTCATGCCCTCCTCCAGGGGATCTTCCCAACCCAAGGATCGAACCTGGGCCTCCTCCATTGCGGGCAGATTCTTTACTGCTGAACTACCAGGAAAGCCCATTTGGGCAGCTAGTGCTCAGTAAATCTGATAAAGATAAAATACTCTTCCCAGCAAATTCCCAGTTGGGCACCAGTGTGGAGCTTGTTTTACTTATGACTAAAGTAAGTTCCTTCCCTGGAACACTGAAGGTGAGCACAGGAGCACATTATCTTGCAAAGGACTGTGATTCATTAAAACCCACATTCTTCCTGACATGAAACACTGAACACATGACACCTCTTTCCTTTCATTACCTGCGACTAAAAAGGAAAAAGGTAAAAAGCTAATTTTCTCAGTGATATTTGTATCAGAAGGGAATTGACTTTTTTCCCTGTGTTAATTCATTAATGCGTCTAGCAATTCTTGAATATGCATAGATATTTGAAACACTTTAATCGTTAATAGTAAAAACAAAAAAGTGCCTCATATAAGAACCAAAAGGTAGCTAGCCAGTGGAAAATTCCCTTACTCTATTTCTTCCATTTTCAGAGCTTACCTCCCACCATTCTGGATCAAGTTTTAAAATAAGTACTATTAACCCGTAAATCTTTGTTGTTTCATGTGTTTAAAAATCTACCCTGTCTTCAAATTGAGGTTAATAAAAGGTTGCATCTAAAAAAAGATGTAATTCTTATTATTTCATAAGAACTATGTAACCTGTTATATGTTCGTGTGTTAGTATTGTTCAAAACCTGCAGTAGCCCATAGGTTTGGAATTATGAGTTGCTTTAACACGCTTCTCTTTATGTAGTTCTTGTCTTCTTGCTCCATTTCCAAAGGCTGGGTCCCATGTTTCTGTTTTATTGTAAACCACATCCAACTCTTCTTTGGAGACACACAATATGAATTGTAAATAAATGTAAATGTGTGAGCTGGCTGTTAAATGCCTACTCTGTATTCTTGATCTAAGCTCCATTCAAGCTTTGATCACTGTGCAGAAGTATTTGTTAATGATTCCAAAATTTAAGGGCAAGTTTAACATTCAAGAACCTCATCTAATGAGGAGTAAGCACATAGGACTTCCCAAGTGAAAGTGTTAGTTGCTCAGTCGTGTCCAACTCTTTGCGACACCATGGACTGTAGCCCACCAGGACTCTCTGTCCATGGGAATTTTCCAGGTAAGAATACTGGAATGGGTAGCCATCTCCTTCTCCAGAGGATTGAACCTGGGTTTCCCACATTGCAGGCTTTACTGTCTGAGCCACAGGGAAGCCCCATAGTACTTCCCACACAACTCCATAAAACCACAACTATGCCGACCTATCACAAGCAGTGTTTTCACCTGACTTCAGCAATTGTGATTTTTAAATGTACCACCTTTCTTATTAACACTTACGGCAACTTGGGACAGAAAATCATTTAAGAGGTAGCTAAACTTGGCAACAGAAATTCTAGAAAGACTTTGCCCTCTAATGGAGGAAAAAAATCTGCTGAGGGATAGTTTTATGTAAAGACAAATTGGCTTTATCTGGGAATCCACATTGCACAGCAGGGAAAAGATCATTCTGAAAGTACAGGAAAAAGAAAAATGCATATACCAGGGTTTCAGGGTTATATATGAAAATGTACCTATTTAGAAACTGCAACAATATTTGATGGAATATTTTATTAATAGATGATAAGGCTTTCAGTAAACACATGCTCCACATCTTCAAAGTACTGTGGAATAGATGAAATAAAAGGAAATTTTCACACAAGTTGAAAATGTCTTGCTTTGGCAGTTGCGGGTAAGGTTGTCAAGTAAATTCCAATACAGTGCCCTGCAAAGTGAGCTCAAAGCAGAGAATAAACGTGAGCATACACTCACATGCACACACGAATACAAATGTGACTTTGTGGCCTAGATTTCAAGGGGAAGACAAGACAGACATTCATCAGGATGTTGCTATGGTCTAAAAATAGTAGCGGAGTCTCTGAACTATCCATGTTTCACCAATCGGCACATCTGAGGGAGAGCTCCCTTATACATTGACGCATTATCTTTATTATTGTAATTGATGCCTAATGCTTTTCTACCCATCAAAAGCAGTCTTGAATGGAAGGGACATTAATCTCCTTGTAAGACGATCATCACTTTGAAATCCTAAGTGATCTCACATTTCCGAACAGCTTAAATCACAACACTGAAGGGAAAAATAATACAGAGTGCTACTGATTCATTTCCTGACTGTCGAAAGATATGATCTCACATACCTGAGCACTCTGGTGAGTTCTGATATTATTTCCAAGTACCAGAGGGTGGAGAAGAAAGATCACTCTGCCTTTCCTAGAGTAGGTGGGAGGCTTTGACACTATCCAGAGACCCCGGGGGGCCAACACAGGAAGAAATTTTTTTCATTTCACCTAAAATGATGCTCTAGAACTTGACTGTGACTCATAGCCATCAAAGAGCCTGCATTTCCTAACGAAAAGCGCTACAAGAGGCATTTTCCTTTTTTTACATTAACACAATTTTTTGACAATGAGTTCTTTAAAAAAGCATGGAAGAATATATCAAGGCAGCTATGTCTATGGCAGAGTCTTAACCTGTATTAGGAAGTATGGACAGGCTTTCAAAATTCTGATCACTTGAAAACCGCCAGGGGCTAAGAGTGAAATGAGGTCCCAGGGGCTCAGATTTATTTAAAGTGAAAACTCTTTAAATAAAACTTTTGATGAAAGTTTTTAATAAAACTCCAGAATACTGGAGTGGGTAGCCTTTCCCTTCTCCAGGGGATCATCCCAACCCAGGTATCAAACCCAGGTCTCCCACATTGCAGGCAATTCTTTACCAGCTGAGCCACAAGGGAAGCCCAAAGGGAACACATACCAGATAAAACAACCTAAATAGTAATAATTGCCCACTAAAAAGTTACTGAGTGAGTACAAACAAGTTTCTTCTTATATGTGTGTGCGTGTTAGTCACTCAGTTGTGTCCGACTCTTTGCAACCCCATGGAATGTAGCCCACCAGGCTCTTCTATCCATGGAATTCTCCAGGCAAGAATACTGGGGTGGGTAGCCATTCCCTTCTCCGGGGAATCTTCCTGACTCAGGGATCAAACCCAGGTCTCCTGCATTGCAGGCAGATTCTTTACCATCCTGAGCCACCAAGGAAGCCCCCTTATATGTGTACTGACAAAAAAAGTCTATAAAGTGACAGAAGCAAGTTGCAGAAATATATTCCTAACATGATGCTATTTTAAAGATGTATATGTATACATAGTTGTTCTCAGGAAAAAGTCTGGAAAATTACATACCAAATTATTAAAAGTGTTTTCCTCTGGGGTGCTAGTTAAATCAGCAATTAATACAACCTTACATAGCTTATGTTGTTTCAAATTTTTACAGGTACATAGTACTTTCATTTAAAAAAAATGCTGGATAAAAGCAAAACTCAGTGAAATGCATGGTCGAAATTCAAGACACTGAAAATAATCAAAATAACGTAGTGTTTTTCCCAAGTACCAGTGAAAGTTTCCAGAAAGTATAGAAGAGAGTTGGCTGGATTGCGAGTCACAGTTAGTGACAAATGCATGCTTTGTCCTTGGAAACAAAATGGCAGTAAGCTGGTAAGCAGGTGGGAGGAAGATTTTGGACCAGTCCTGTGAGTGCAAATAGCTTGGGTGGTGGTTTAGTTGCTAAGTCCAGTCCAACTCTCTTGGAACCCCCTGGACTATAGCTCTCAAGGTTCCTCTGTCCATGAGATTTCCCAGGCAAGAGCCATTTCCTTCTCCAGGGAATCTTCCTGACTCAGGGATGGAACCTGTGTCTCCTACATTGCTGGCAGATTCTTTATTTCTGAGGCACCAGGGTAGCCCCAAGCTTGGGTACAGGATTCAAAAAATCCAGCAGCCAGTATTGTGTGGCAACTGCTTTCCCAGGTAGTCAGACATGTATTCAGCTCCTTCTAGACTATCAACACCAGCATTTGTCTATTTATTTAGAAAACAACGCCCAATGTGCAACAACGTGACCAGGGTAAAAAGAAGTGGGGAATGATGCACTCCTTCTCAGCAGGTGTAATTCCTTCAAATAAGGCAGTATGAGGGTGGCCACAGAAACAGCCTGCGAGCAGGTACTTTTCATTGTCACATCTAGATAAAGAAGGATCAACTGCCTCAGATTTTCTAAGACATGCACTCTCTTCCTCATACACAGCAGGGCAGGGGCCTCAAGAGTCGATCCAGTCGTGTCTGAAACAACGCAAGTTGTGGAGACTAGAAACTGAGGAAGAGGCTGAACACAAACTGCCTTCTTAAGTTTCTGTAATTTAAAGTCTGGTGGGAAGTTTCAACCACGATTCACAGGGACCACAAAGGGGACAGGGTTTCAACCTGGGCACAAGGAACTATTGGTCTAATTGTTGCTCCAGAAATGGAACTCCTCTAAAACTTAGGGTTCCCGATTAGGGTAAGGTACATGTATCACTGGATAAACACTAGTGGTTGACAAACTCTTTTTGTTCAAAACTGACAATTTAGAAAACAAAACAAATGATGACAGTCTTGGGGTTTATCAAAACGAACAAAGAGAAAGCATGAAAACTCATAGGAAGAGTTACTTTATTAACAGCCCAGGCTGACATGTGTGGTACCCACTGCACCTCTGACCCCTACTCCCCTAGACTGAGTGCTTCTCGAAGGAAGAGAAAATGCCTCTCTTACTCGTCTCCCTAGCGTACCACCAACACTGAAACATATCGACTCAATTGTATGGTTCTTAACATTTTTTTCCTCCAATATGTTTTGAATCAGGAATTTATGTCTACAAAACAGCAGCATCAGTCTCCTTCACTGTCTCGAACATGCTGACAATTTGGTGATTGGGGGAGATGGGTATTTAGCCATGGAGATGTGTTAATATACTCAGGAGCTCTCCAGGTGTTTCTCGACTTCCTACTTTTGCATTCCAGTCCCCTATAATGAAAAGGACATCTTTTTTGGGTGTTAGTTCTAGAAGGTCTTGTAGGTCTTCATAGAACCGTTCAAGTTCAGCTTCTTCAGCTTTACTGGTCGGGGCATAGACTTGAGTTATCGTCATATTGAATGGTTTGCCTTGGAAACGAACAGAGATCATCCTGTCCTTTTTGAGATTGCATCCAAGTACTGCTTTTCTGACTCTGTTGTTGACCATCATGGCTACTCCATTTCTTCTAAGGGATTCCTGCCCACAGTAGTAGATATAATGGTCATCTGAATTAAATTCACCCATTCCAGTCCATCTTAGTTCACTGATTCCTAGAATGTCAATGTTCACACTTGTCATCTCCTGTTTGACCACTACAATTTGCCTCGATTCATGGACCTAACATTCCAGGTTCCTATGCAACATTGCTCTTTACAACATCGAATCTTGCTTCTATCACCACTCCCATTCACAACTGGGTGTTGTTTTTGCTTTAGCTTCATCCCTTCATTCTTTCTGGGGTTATTTCTCCACTGATCTCCAGTAGCATATTGGGCACCTACTGACCTTGGGAGTTCATCTTTCAGTGTCCTATCTTTTTGCCTTTTCATACTGTTCATGGGGTTCTCAGGTAGGAATACTTAAGTGGTTTGCCATTCCCTTCTCCAGTGGACCGCATTCTGTCAGACCTCTCCACCATGACCCATCCGTCTTGGGTGGCCCCATATGGCATGGCTTAGTTTCATTGAGTTAGACAAGGCTGTGGTCCATGTGATCAGATTGGCTAGTTGTCCATGACTGTAGTTTCAGTCTGCCTGCCCCCTGATCCCCTCTCTCAGTGCCTACCATCTTACCTGGGTTTCTCTTACCTTGGACGCGGGGTCTCTCTTCAGGGCTGCTCCAGCAAAGCACATCCACTGCCCCTGACGTCCAGCCTGGGGTAGCTCCTTTCGGCCCCCACCCCTGACCTCCGGCCTGGGGTAGCAGAATGAAGCAGGGCAAAGGCTAATAGAGTTCTGCCAAGAGAACACACTGGTCATACCAAACACCCTCTTCCAACAACACAAGAGAAGACTCTACACATGGACATCACCAGATGGTCAACATCAAAATCAGATTGATTATATTATTTGCAGCCAAAGATGGAGAAGCTCTATACAGTCAGTAAAAACAAGACCAGGAGCTGACTGTGGCTCAGACCATGAACTCCTTATTGCCAAATTCAGACTTAAATTGAAGAAAGTGGGGAAAACCACTAGACCATTCAGGTATGACCTAAATCAAATCCCTTATGACTATACAGTGGAAGTGAGAAATAGATTTAAAGGACTAGATCTGATAGACAGAATGCCTGATGAACTATGGATGGAGGTTCGTGACATTGTACAGGAGACAGGAATCAAGACCATCCCCAAGAAAAAGAAATGCAAAAAGCAAAATGGCTGTCTGAGGAGGCCTTACAAATTAGCTGTGAAAAGATGGGAAGCGAAAAGCAAAGGAGAAAAAGAAAAGATATACCCATTTGAATGCAGAGTTCCAAAGAATAGCAAAGAGAGATAAGAAAGCCTTCCTCAGTGATCAATGCAAAGAAATAGAGGAAAACAATAGAATGGGAAAGACCAGAGATCTCTTCAAGAAAATTAGAGATACCAAGGGAACATTTCGTGCAAAGATGGGCTCAATAAAGGACAGAAATGGTATGGACCTGACAGAAGCAGAAGATATTAAGAAGAGGTGGCAAGAATTCACAGAATTGTACAAAAAAGATCTTCACGACCCAGAAAATCACGATGGTGTGATCACTCACCTAGAGCCAGACATTCTGGAATGTGAAGTCAAGTAGGCCTTAGAAAGCATCACTATGAACAAAGCTAGTGGAGGTGATGGAATTCCAGTTGAGCTATTTCAAATTCTGAAAGATGATGCTGTGAAAGTGCTGCACTCAATATGCCAGCAAATAGGGAAAACTCAGCAGTGGCCACAGGACTGGAAAAAGTCAGTTTTCATTCCAATCCCAAAGAAAGGCAATGCCAAAGAATGCTCAAACTACCGCACAATAGCTCTCATCTCACACGCTAGTAATGCTTAAAATTCTCCAAGCCAGGCTTCAGCAATACGTGAACCCTGAACTTCTAGATGTTCAAGCTGGTTTTAGAAAAGGGAGAGGAACCAGAGATCAAATTGCCAACATTCAATGGATCATCGAAAAAGCAAGAGTTCCAAAAAACATCTATTTTTGCTTTATTGACTGTACCAAAGCCTTTGACTGTGTGGATCACAACAAACTATGGAAAATTCTGAAAGAGATGGGAATACCAGACCACCTGACCTGCCTCTTGAGAAACCTGTGTGTGGGTCAGGAAGCAACAGTTAGAAGTGGACATGAAACAACAGACTGTTTCCAAATAGGAAAAGGAGTACGTCAAGGCTGTATATTGTCACCCTGCTTATTTAACTTATATGCAGAGTACATCATGAGAAACGCTGGGCTGGAGGAAGCACAATTTGGAATCAAGATTGCTGGAAGAAATATCAATAATCTCAGATATGCAGATGACACCACCCTTATGGGAGAAAGTGAAGAACTAAAAAGCCTCTTGATGAAAGTGAAAGAGGAGAGTGAAAAAGTTGGCTTAAAGCTCAACATTCAGAATACTAAGATCATGGCATCCGGCCCCATCACTTCACGGCAGATAGATGGGGAAATGGTGCAAACAGTGGCAGACTTTATTTTTCTGGGCTCCAAAATCACTGCAGATGGTGATTGCAGCCATGAAATTAAAAGACGCTTACTCCTTGGAAGGAAAGTTATGACCAACCTAGACAGCATATTAAAAAGCAGAGACATTATTTTGTCAACAAAGGTCTATCTAGTCAAGGCTATTGTTTTTCCAGTGGTCATGTATGGATGTGAGAGTTGGACTATAAAGAAAGCTGAGCACAGAAGAATTGAATCTTTTGAACTGTGTGTTGGAGAAGACTCTTGAGGGTTCCTTTGACTGCAAGGAGATCCAACCAGTCCATCCTAAAGGAGGTCAGTCCTGGGTGTTCATTGGAAAGACTGATGTTGAAGCTGAAACTCCAATACTTTGGCCACCTGATGAGAAGAGCTGACTCATTTGAAAAGACCCTGATGCTGGGAAAGATTGAGGGCAGGCGAAGGGGCCGACAGAGGATGAGATGGTTGGATGGCATCACCGACTCTATGGATATGAGTTTGAGCAAGCTCCAGGAGTTGGTGATAGACAGGGAAGCCTGGCGTGCTGAAATCCATGGGGTCGCAAAGAGTCAGACACGACTGAGGGACTGAACTGAACTGAACTCAGGAGCTCTAATTTAGAGTTATTGTGAACAGAAGAAATCAGATATCCAATCCTTTTGTGTGAAAAACCTTTTGGTTAGTGTAAGAGAACACATCACTGACTCCTCTTTTAACCTATCTCCAATGTTACTTCAGATATTTAAGGGAGAACTCACTTGCAGAAAAATCCCATGCTAGCTTTTGCTCCAGAATCCTGGGGTGGTTATTAGCAGTGCAGCCTCTGAGCAGAGACAGTGTGAATTCAAGTGCTGACTGACACTTACTAATTATATGCATTTAGGCAAGTCACCTTGTCAAGTCTCAGTTTTCTTATCAGGAAAATGGGTTGCCCGAAACTAAAATACATGTTAGTCACTCAGTCGTGTCTGACTCTTTGTGACCCCATGACTGTAGCCCACCAGGCTCCTCTGTCCATGGAATTCTCCAGGCAAGAATACTGAAGTGGGTAGCCATTCCCTTCTCCAGGAGATTTGCCTGACCCAGGGATCAAACCTGGATCTTCTGCATTGCAGGCAGATTCTTTACCATCTGAGCAACCAGAGAAGTCCAAAATACAAGTTAAGTACTTATTTCGTATGGTACTTGGTGCATGGACAGTCTAAATATCTGTTATATTGATACATCTTTGATTCTTCACTTCCAATCATGCCTCAGCTCAACATAGGGCAAATAAATAAAAACAGTTGAAATTATATATTTATTTATTCTTTATTAATACTGAACTAGGCAGATCTGTATCTCTCAGTTATCGGCAAATAACACACAAATTTTTATATATATACAAATATATACAAGTATTTGTATAAAACTGAATACTCATGATTTTAAATTTGACAAATATCATCAGGTAAAAAGCAGACTATCATACTGAGTTAATTTCTCTCTCAATGTTCAACCTGAAATAGAAGTATATTTTACATAAGATCCTTACAAAAAGGTTAATACAAGTAAGACACAAACACTGCAAAGTGACCACTTGATTAGACTGAGGAGGAATGGAATAACTTCTAGTATCATGTAGAGAAACAAGCAATCAAAGCACATGAGTCTGAAAAAATGGAGTTATCCTTAATGGGTTAAAATCAGCACCTGAGGAAAGCAATTCCACTACTTTCACTTAAAGCGAATCACTCTTTCAAGCACACTGTAGCTCACGCAGACAAGCACTTCTTCAAGGAGTACTTGTTTAAGCAGATCCCTTTGTACAATAATGAAACAAATCAAATCCTTGCATTCAGTAAAAGTCGAAGGTTTAAGGTGAGGACATTTCCTAAGCCTATAGGCTTGCTAAAATCATCCACACGGCTGATATAATGCTGATGCTTTTTCTTCAGAAAAACCAGTGCAACCAGGGATGGTGGATGGCAGAGAAATACGTGGCTGACACATGGAAAAACCAACAGGGGGAGGATTTTTAGGGTGCTTGTGCTCAGTAGCTCAGTTTGGTCCAACTCTTTGGGACCCTATGGACTGCAGTCTGCCAAGCTCCTTTGTCCATGGAATTTTTCGGGCAAAAATACTGGAGTGGGTTGCCATTTCCTAGTCCAACTGTTACGGCAGGGTAGCAAAATAGCTTCTCTGAAAGGAGAAGAGTCAAGAGTAAGTGAAAACATAGTCCTTATTTATTTGATGTCTCTCTTTTACACCCCTCACAGCTATCATATTGGAGATTCTGAGCAACAGGAACATTCTGAACTTACAAAAGGGCATTAAGATAACACAATGCCTATTGGTCAAAAAAAAAAAACTGGCTAAAATGGAAAATAAACTACAGAATTAGATGTTACATGTGTTTTATAGCAATCTCATAGAAAATGGTAATGTTTTCTAAAATTACAATATTTCATATGCTCTAAGCTGAATGTCAAAATTAGATAACATCATCTGCAATTGTAGTATCAAAAATCTGATAGCATATCTGCTGCTCCTTTCCGTTTGTGACATTATATGACCTGATGAAGAATTCCAGCCATGGATACGCATCTACAAATCAAAAAAAAGAAGTGATATTGAATCATTAAAACTAAACAAATAACTCTGAAATATGTATCTAAGCATAACACTTAACTAGTAAAATTAACATATTTAAATTAGCTTGAGAAGGAAACAAATACACTCAGCAAATTTAACATCATCTGTTCTTTCAAATACACAGTGGCTTCATGTTACTGTCTTGCAGCAATTCTGACTAATTTGAATTTTTCCCCAATAACAAGAAAAAGTAACAATGTAGGGCTTTCAAAATATTTGATATCATAGGTAGTAATCTAAATCATTCCCAACTATTTTTTTTATTTTTTGGCTGTGCTGGGTCTTTGCTGCTACTTGGGCTTTCTTCTCTAGTTACAGCGAGCAGAAGCTACTCTTCTTTGCAGTGCATGGGCTTCTCATTACGGTGGCTTCTCTTGTTGCAGAGCACAGGCTCTAGAGCACGTGGGCTTCAGCAGTTGAGCCACAGGAGCTCTAAAGTGCAGACTCAGCAGTTACAGCACACAGGCTTAGCTGCCTTGTGGCATGTGGGATATTCCTGAGCCAAGGATTGAATGCGTGTCTCCTGCACTGGAAGGCAGATTCTCAACCACTGGACCACTAGGGAAGTTCCTGGTGGGGACTTTTATTTCTCTCTTTTTTTTCTGCTGAGTGCTTACTGATCTCCCCTGTTTTGTTTTTCTTGGTTGACTGAGAAGAAAACCAGCTCACCTTTACATCTGTCTAGCTGAAAGCCCTGTCAGGTACCAGGTACTCTGTCCAGGCAATATGGCAGCCACAGGTGCCATTCCAAGCTTTGGTCATGACCACAGTGAATCTATATACAGCTTCTAGGACAGTCTGGTACTATTTCTTCAAGTTTGAATTTGAAAGATACTTAATATAGTCCTAACTATTGGGAAGGGTCAAGCAAGACAGACTTCTCCCACACTGTCGGTAGAACCATGAATCGGGAAAATGCTCTTGAAAAGCCATCTGGAAAAGCCATCTGGAAGTATGTATAAAAAGCCTATCACATCTATGCTTTCTGATATGACTTTTATTTTCAAATATCTATTCAAAAGAATCCAAACAGCTAATAAAAGTGAAAACTGACATCAAATAAAAGTATGTAAGTTAGACTTAGTTATGGATGTACAAAAACTCTCTTTGGAATTGTTATAAAATGCAAAGACTAACCAGGGGAAAATAAAACCTGATTTAAGACAAACTATAAAAGTTAAACTGACAACAGCTAAATTTGCTGCTGGTAAAATCTGTTACTGATGAAAAATTGTTAGAAGAAGTCAAATTGCCTTAAAATGATTTAGATCTGCACATTTAAGGCAAAGAGAAATAATGGCCACAAAAGGAAGTAGGTGTAATCAATGCAATCTGACTTGAAGACTGGCTGGTGAATCAAATATTACACAGAAAACAACAAAAGATAAAATATTTAGTAAAATAAAAACTTATAATATGTGAAATTAGTTAATAAACAATTGAATAAACAATTCATCAGTGAACTGGCTAAGTGAGTTTTTCATAGGAAATGTTTGTCAACATTTCATCCCTGTTGGCTTAATTTCAACTGTTTGTATGCACAAGCTGCTTATCAAATGTGTTTGCGATCAAAACTGCCTCCCCTGATACATTTCAAAATATTTAAGAAATCTTTTTTTCATTTCAGGAATTATGATTCATACCTATCTTATCCTTGCCAGTCTTCATAAGTAGGTAGGCCATACAGTATCATCAATCACTACTTTATAAATTTATTTGGATTCAGATTTCAAAACTTTTTTACCTCTAAAAGTCCAGAGATCGGCCATAAGCTAAGTATTATTTCAAGAAAAAGAATGAATGGCATTAACAAATATTACCGCCTACCAATTTTTGCTCCTGGAGGACAAAACATATCCATGATCCTTTCCATACTGTGCTGAAGATTATTACTGTTTAAGACTTCTGATGCTGGAATCTGGAAGAAACTTTCCTTAAGAAAAACATGAAGAAACAAGGAAATGATATTCGTCTCTTTAGAAATTATAATCAATGTGAAAGTATTTGAATATTACCTAATTAAAATCATCTATACTATTTCACCCTATTTATATTGTAGAATTCATAAACTAGAGTGCTAAACTCTAAAATCTTATTCCTTACTTTAATCTAAAGACAGCTTTGAGATACATATAAAATCAAGTTAAATTGTTTTGACAATGATAAAAGTAATGAGCAGAACACAGTGAAGTTTACTATTCTCTTGACAGCACATAGACTAAGCACCTACAATGTCTACGTGCCAAGTTTAAAAGAGTATAATATATACTATATATTTATTTGTTTAACTTTTTTCTCCTCTACTATTTGTAAGATCCCGGAGGGAAGGGAGTTTGTTTGTTTCACTCATTTTCATATTCCTATCACAAAGAATACACTTGGCATAGAGCAGGTGCTCATTAAATATGTAATAAATGGATAAACTGCTTAGGCAGAAGAAAAGCTGTCTACATCTTTATCCCAGTTTCTTCCCCAATGTGTGTAGTAAAAAATTTAACCTCACTGGTCTTTGCCCTCAGTTTCTGAGAGGTAATCTCTAAAATCTTGGAACATCATGCCTCACAGGCGTGTCTGCATTTGCCTGGGGAACTTGGGTCACTCTAACATTGTGATTTAGTGTGGAGAGTTTGGAGCATGTGGTTTTAACTTGACCATTAGAGGAGCTGAAGACTGAGATAAGTCACATGGGCAGCCAATAATGACTACCTGATGAAGCTCCAATAAAAACTGGATACTACGGCTCCTTTGGGCTTCCCTGGTTGGCAACACCTCACGTGCATTGCTACACATCATTACCAGGAAAGTAACACTGTCCAGGACTCCTCAGGAAGAGAACAAATGGAAGCTCCATGTTTGAAACTTTCCTGGATTCAGATTTATGCACCTCTTTCCTTGATGACTTTAACCTATACCCTTTAGCCATAATAAATTGTTAACAGTGAGCATAATGGCACTCGGTAAGTTCTGTGAGTCTTTCTAGTAAATTATCAAAACTAAGAGTGGTCGTGGAGACCTCTGTACTTTCGACTGGTGTCAGAGGTAAGGGTTTTGGTCTGGGGAACCCCTCAACTTGAAATTGTTAGAAATGAGGGTGGTCTTGTGGATAGCTACCAAGCTTCACAAAATACAAAGGATCTCCCCATCAAAGTAATTTCATTCTTTCTAATATGAAATGTTGGAGACTTAAAAACCCCAGTGAAATGCTAATTGACAATGCCTGAGGGTATGGCCACACCTCTGCCTTCTGTTCTTGGAGTAGAACTTCTGCATGGTATGGAGGAGTCTCTCCTTAAGTTCTTATTCTTCAATTTCTCACTATTCACATATTAAGATTATAGTGTCAAATCAAAAGAGAGTAAATACATACATAATTTAAGATTTATGTGCTTGTGTTCTATCTATTCTTCTGAGTTGCCTTAAATGTTCTCAGTAATAAGGGAGGCATGAATAAATATATTAGAATTCAAAAAAGCACTATTTTAGAAATATCTTCTAATAGTTAGAAATATCTTCACTACCTCTGTTACTTACAGAATCCATGAGGTAAGCTTCCAATACTCCCGTTCCATCGTCAAGAGTAAATGTCATCACAAACACTTGTTGGAGGCGAACAATGCCCAGTGCTAATGAAGGAAAAATGTTGAAACCGTATGAATCTCCTAGGTCTTTTCCCTTTGGCTACACTGTGCTCCCTCCAGTGAAAGCATGGAGTCTCACAACCACTGGACCACCAAGAAGTCCCACTATGCCTTTTAACAAAAGTAAAGAAAAAAGTTGTTTTGTGATACTATCTTCCTGTTAATCTTGTTTACTAAAATACTTCAAGAGATTAAAAAAAAAAAAAGCACTCCTTTTTGTTCCCTAATACTAATATCTCATTTCAGAAGGGTAATTTTGGAATATTACACTACACCTGTACAGAGACAATGACTCAAGAGCAACGGTATCTTTTTCTGTTAATTTTATTTTAAAAAAATTATGTTTTGGCTGCACTGGGTCTTCCTTGCTGCATGAGAGCTTTTTCTAGTTGTGAGTGGCAAGCGGGGGATACCCTCCATTGCAGTGCAGGGGCTTCTCACTGTGGTGGCTTCTATTATTGCGAAGCACAGGCTCTAGAGTGTGGGCTCAGCAGCTGGGGTGCAAGGGCTTAGCTTCTCTGAGGCATGTGGCATCTTCGCAGACAAGGGATGGCACCCATGTCCTTGTATTGGCAGGTGGATTCTTAACCACTGGACCACCAGAGAAGTCCCAGTATCTTTTTAAAAAACTAAATATTGATATAGCATTATCTTTAAAATGAGTCGATCTTCATAGAAAATATAAAAATGAATTCAAGAAAGGCAATTCACTGCATGTTAGCTTATGAAAGAGAAAATTTAAATGCCAGAATGTTCTTAAAAAAAACAGCATACAGTTCAATAGATAGGATTTTGTAACCTGTCTCTATCCTTTGGATTTTAAGCACAGAGATCACTTATTTTTTAAAAGATAGCATCTGGTTGAATGATGCCAGAATCTGAGATTTCATAATTTGGTTAAGATGAGGAAAAAGGAAGAAATTAAAGTGATACTAAATCATATGAAAATGTATAGGTTAAAATGAACATCTTACTTTGTGTCTTTAAATGAAAGACATTCAAAATGCTTATATAATGGAATATTATCTTCCATCTATGGAATTCATATTCAAATTTCACTAATAAAGGGGGCAAGTAGGAAAAATAAGTTAGGGCACACAGACACGAGAGAAATCGTTAATATAGAGGAATTGATTTTTAAGATTCAAAAGTCCTCAATAGACTGTGGGCTAAAACCAAAAAGGATGAACATAAAACCTACACTAAGGGACCAATAAGCAAACAAAGAACTACATTAAGTACAGGATGACGAGAACAAGCTTGAAGTACACAGCAAGAAACTCATGCAAAAGTTAACCTGGATTTTAACTGGACCACAAACAAAATATGAATTAGTTGTATCATATAGCTAGATTAAAAGAAAAAGAAAACAAGACCAAGAATACAAACAAGTATCTACACAATAAAATTTTCAGGCAAGAAGCACTGTCCAATTTTAGGGAATAAAGGTGTTTTCCATACTCCGAATTGGCCAGCATCTGCAGCCCCATTTTCTAGCTTTGAGCACCAAACATTAGAACACGGGTAGAATGGAATGCTTATTGAAAAGGAGAAATAGAGCGGCAAGGAACATGGGAAAGTACCAAAGGAAGTGTGAGCACCTGCTTGGAGAAATAAGGACTTACTGGATACTTGACAGATTACCTTCAAATGCACAGTCTACTGATTTTATAGAAGAGGGAACACATGGACTCTAATTCTATTAACAGTAGACAGAACATGGCCCATGTTGAAATTGCAGACAAGCAGATTTTGCCCCACTGTAAAGTACTGCATCTACAAACTAAGAGATTTGTTACCTTACAATGTAAATCCCGTGGACAGAGAAGCCTGGTGGGCTGCTGTCTGTGGGGTCGCACAGAGTCGGACACAACTGAAGTGACTTAGCAATGTAAATGGGTCCCCAGTCGCTGAGAGTTTTAAGCCAAGGCCGGATGACCACAGTTAATGATGTGATATAAAAAGACTCTTATTATTCCAGCTAAAGACTTGTATTGGGTAAAAAGTTGTAATAGCTAGCTCTAAAATTCTTTTCAAACCCAAGATACCATAAACTGGAGAGATTTTTCACAAGTTGTATTTATGATTAATACTAAATTATTGAAAATTAAAAGGTAGTAACTGAAAAATACTGGCAGATTCTTAAAAGTGCATTTTCAGGTTTTTTAAATATTTAAATTTTTATTATGATGACTGTGAATGGTTCTGCTTAAGAAAAACTAAACTTTAGCATAGCTTTTGCTCTGCTTTTAAAATATCCACAAATACTGAAATATTATCAGTGAGATTATCCTATACAAAGACAGTTACAATTACAGGACATAGAAATTTAGCTAACCTTCTGCCACAGAAGAAGGAATCCATGATGTTTTATTAACCAGGGAATTTAGATTTTTTACTGGTCTCAAAGTAGAGCAGTGTTTACATCTGAAATTAATAAAAGAAAAAATAATTTATTATAAGTAATTATTATAACTCATTTAATTATTATAAATCTTTGCTGTTCAAACATGCACAATTTAAAAAGTTTATTAAACAAAAGAGCACTGCAATTTCTATATTTTAATGTGCATATTACAAACAGAATTATTAAAAAATAAACTTCTTACAATAGAAGCAATCAAAAAAGATAGTACAGTCAGAATATACATTGCTAAGCTGACAATGAGAAAGGTTCCAGGTGCAGGCTGTTAATTAATTTGGCTAATTTCCTTACTTGGTAAAGCGACAAAGTCTAAAGGGAAAACCTCTAAAGACTCCTTTGATTTATGGCTCTGAGAACAATATGTAATACCCAAGACCTTAAATTTATAAATATAGCTAACAGGAAGAAGTTACTCTAACTGAAGAAGTTAGTACTAGGACATATTTAGAGAATCATAGTTTATGATGCCTAATGCTATAGTTAGGGGTTTCCCAGGTAGCAGAGCGGTAAAGAATCTGCCTGTCAATGCAGGAGATGTGGGTTCAATCCCTGGGCTAGGAAGATCTTCTGGAGGAAATGCTAACCCACTCCAGTATTCTTGCCAGGATAATTCAATGGACAGAGGAGTCTGGTGGGCCACAGTCCATGGAGTCACAGAGTTGGACAAGACTGAACAACTGGGCATGCATGCACAATACTATATTTATTCTTTGTAATATAAATCAATCTAAAATCACACAATACACTAAAATTGTACATCATCTAGTATAGATATTTTGCTTTACTTATATATAAACTTATATAAACATTTTAAATACAAGTAATTTACTTTTTATTATATATATTAATGTTTAGGAGATGTTGATAAGAAAATATGCTTGGATAAAAATATAAAAATTAACATTCAAAAGGTTCATGCAGAATCCTTTTCATTTGCAATCTGGGGAGGAACAGAGGGTAACTATATTAAACATTATTTCCTTCCACTCTTCAAATACACCAAAGCTTCTTCTTTAACAGAAAAAGGTAACTGGACGAGGAGTATTAGTTCCTTTAAAAATGGCTGTGATATTAAACTTTAGACATTGATAAAGTAAGCATACAAATTAAAAATTAAAGAGTAATAAGCATAAATTAGAGAATTCATTACTTCCAAAGTAATGAAAGAGGAAAAAGGAGAAAAATAAGAACATATTTATAGATTAATCCAATAGATGGCTGGAGAAAAAAAATTAATAACAAAAAAGGGTGAGAAGGGAAACAACAATACTATGGTAAGCGTGGAGAAGGAAATGGCAACCCACTCCAGTATTCTTGCCTGGAGAATCTCATGGACAGAGGAGCCTGGCGGGCTACAGTCCATGGGGTTGCAAGAGTTGGACACGACTTAGTGACTAACCACCACCACCACCACCAAGTGTAAAACAACATGAAATATAGTATAGAAATAAAACCTAGATGTTTCAGCAATTAACTTATTTTAAAATCATCTACAAAAAACAAACACAATCTACTGGTATTTATTTATGAGACTTACTAAAATATAACAAAGAAATATAAAAGCAATGGGATGAGAATAAGGTACACCATGCAATTACCAACCAAAAAAGCTGATACAGTTATAAGAATATGAAAAAAAATAAACCTTACAGCAAAATATCATGATTATAGATGAAGTTATTACATAAGGATACACAGTACACTTAATTCACCAAGAAGGTGAAATGCTGAACCTGAATGAACAAGCAAAAAAGACTCAAAACATATAAAGCACACATTGACAGAATAAAACGTCACAAACCCACAATCACAGAGGACATTAACCACAGCCTCTAAGAAGGGACTATATAGATAAAATCACAAAGGAAAGAAGGTTTGGATACAATTAATAAGCTTGTCTAATGGACATAACTAAACACTACTAAACATTAAACACAACTGTTAGAAAACACACATTCTTCTAAAAATCTATGTAGTATGTATAAATTATGAATAAATACATTCCTTGATAACGCAAAGATGAATCTTTATGAAATGCATCAAGCTATTTGGTTAAAAAGTAATTAACTAAAATATAAACAAGAATGTAGCACCTAAAATGAGTGTGTGAAAAATTTAAAATACACAGTGAAATAATTCATGGGCCAAAGAAATCATAATGGAAACTGTGAAACATTTAGAAATGATAAAGCTTCAGTTAAAGCTATGGCTATTTTCTCAGGGGAAAATTATAGACTTCAATATAAATATTTCAACATGTATTAAAAAACAATGAATTAAGTGAGGCAAAGATTCAGTTTAAAACATTACAAAAATGGAGTACTAAGGAAACCTACAGAAAGTAAAGGAAAAAAATAAAGAACAACAATAAACAAGATACAGACCATCAACAAAAACAAAAGCTAGCTGCTTTGGCAAAAAAGTCCAAGGGTTAAAAAGGTGCAAATAATACGAGGTGGATTCAAGAAGAGATAAAAAGATTTAAGCACTATGAATAATTTTATGTCAATAAATTTAAACCTGAAAAACAAATGAAATACTATTCTAGAAAACTTTCATTACTAAAATAGATTCAAGGACAAACAAATTCTTAAAAGATGTGCAACTGCTAAAAAACTGAAGCAGTAGTTTCAGTTCTATTAAAAAAGTATCATATCCAGAAATCTAAGTAAAGTTTTATAAAAACTTTAAGGTCTTGTCAAACATTTTGGTAAATATGACTATATTAATATTGGAAAAATCTATAAAATAAAAGGAACCATAGAGTTAAAAAAGTATAGGACAGACTAGAAGTTTGATGAGATGCATGTAACTGCACATAAAAGCTTAAAAAAGTTCTTTGTACATCTCTTTGTAGAATTATTACAGTTGGCTAAACACACACAGGACTTCCCTGGTGGCTCAGACAGTACAGAATCCGCCTACAATGAGGGAGACATGGGTTCGATCCCTGGATTGGGAAGATCCCTTGGAGGAGGGCATGGCAACCCACTCCAGTATTCTTGCCTGGAGAATCCCTATGGACAGAGGAGCCTGGTGGGCTACAGTCCATGGGGGTTACAGACTCAAACACAATTCAGTGACTAAGCACATGGCACAAACACACACAAGAACCAAAACAGGGACCAATAATTCAATAGGAGAAACAAGTGAAAAATGTGTATATGGAAGTCACAGAAGAGAAAACCTAAATAGCCACTAAACATGAGAGATGTTTAAACTCACGAAAACAACATAGATACTATTTGATGCTCATCAGTCTAACAAAATCACAAGTCAGACAATACCAAGAGCTAAGTGCCAAAGAGAATCCGAGGTAAACAAATTTTTACACATTGCTGATTCAACCATATGGCAATCCACTCCAGTATTCTTGCCTGGAGAATTCCATAGACAGAGGAATCTGGAGGGCTATAGTCCTAAGGGTCACAAATGGTCAGACACGACTGAAGCAACTTAGCACGCACACATGCACGACTGGACCATAATCATTGGAAAAACAATCTGGTATTTTCCAATAAAGCAGAAAACATTCTATAACCCAAGGTTTCACAAAGCAGAACCCTGTGACTGTTTGATCAAGTGGAAACACAGATGCTATCTACACTGCCTCTTTCCAAACCTAGTAAGTAGCTCCTAATGTATTTTGATATTTTTTACTTTCTCACTGGCAACTCATTTATAATTCTGTGGCACAGAAATTCTGGAATTCAATTACCTAACTTTTACTAGGATGCAGCTTTAAACCTTCTCTGTAACAAGTAAAAGCAAATGAATATTAGCCTTTAGGGCAGCCTTAAACCTAGCAGAGTACAGACACTCAATATACATGCTATTCAAAGAAGAGACATATACCACAAAAATCTATCACCTATAAACTGGTACTCAATCACTATCCACTGAACACAGTAACAGGTGGGATAAAATAATAAACAAATAAATAAAATGGAAAATTCCCGTTATTGAAAACATACCCATAGTGATGTATTTTTCCTTGTATAAGAAATGGAGCTGAAAGGTCAAGGACTTCCAGGTCTTCATGGCCAGATCTTACAGGAATTACACTATGAAACTTGTCTGCGAGTTTGCAGATTTCACTGAGTGTACCTCCTATTAAAAGGGAACAAATAAAACCCTTCAAATAGTACAAATATAAAGTAGACAAACTGGGGTATTTATTGTGCAACACCTAAGGGGCAGTAAAAGACTAAAAGGATGGACAGAAAAAGACAACAAATGCCATGAATTTAACATACTTATGCCATGAATTTAACATACTTATACATTTATTGTTAAAAAATAGCAATTTGTAAACTTAGGATCCTATTCATTGATTAAAGAAACCACTGAGCAAAAATGTTGAGATTTGAGCAAAATAAAAGGTTTGTGAAATATGAACCATCATCTTTTAAAATTTACACAAATTGCTCTTCATGCCTGGAACACTTTGGTTCGAATGACCTAAAAAGAATAAAGTTGAGAATGGAAAAATGACAGGATTCCCATTATTAAGCTTGCTATATGTTACTCATGTCGAGGCAAATTTAGTCTTGAGTTTGAAATGAATCTTTTCAGTTTTCAGTTCAGTTCAGTTGCTCAGTCGTGTCTGACTCTTTATGACCCCATGGATTGCAGCACGCCAGGCCTCCCTGTCCATCACCAACTCCTGGAGTCGACCCAAACCCATGTCCATTGAGTCGGTGATGCCATCCAGCCATCTCATCCTCTGTTGTCTCCTTCTCCTCCTGCCCTCAATCTTCCCCAGCATCAGGGTCTTTTCCAATGAGTCAGCTCTTCGCATGAGGTGGCCAAAGTATTGGAGTTTCAGCTTCAGCATCAGTCCTTCCAATGAACACCCAGGACTGATCCTTTAGAAGGCAGGTCAGGTGGTCTGGTATTCCCATCTCTTTCAGAATTTTCCACCGTTTATTGTGATCCTCACAGTCAATGGCTTTGGCATAGTCAGTAAAGCAGAAATAGATGTTTTCTGGAATTCTCTTGCTTTTTTGATGATCCAGCGGATGTTGGCAATTTGATCTCTGGTTCCTCTGCCTTTTCTAAAACCAGCTTGAACATCTGGAAGTTCATGGTTCACAGTTCTTTTCAGTTTAACATTTAATTTAAATATAGATGTGAACAGTTCAAGAAATCGAAATTCCTGTATAGTGTTTATTCATTTTTTCTATGAAAAAGCATCACACCCAAATGTTGTGACAGGAAGGGGACTAAAACCATCAGGTTGGCTGAGAATAAATAGAATGTTCAATGGCATACCATTATTAGAAGGCAGCCTTATCTCTGATTACTCAAACCTACCAGTACCTTTTCTGGTACACTTTTACTTAGACTGATAATTCTTCCTCTCCAAGGAAAGAGAACATGATTTATAAAAATAGTTCTGTGTATTTCCTAAAATTTGTGTAAAATTTATAATGTTGAAATTCAATTGTGAGGGGGAAGCATTTCTGGCATAGTGGAGTAAGAACATTCAAAAATACACATCTCTATAATAGCAAAAAGAACTTTGGCAAAACTTATCAAGTTCAACTTTTTTAGAACTCTAGAAATTACGGTAAAGAAACTGCCTGCAATGTGGGAGACCTGGGTTCGATCCCTGGGTTGGGAAGCTATCCAGGAGGAGTGCATGGCAATCCACTCCAGTATTCTTGCCTGGAGAGTTCCAACCACAGAGGAGCCTGGCGGGCTACAGTTCATGGGTTCGCAAAGAGTTGGACACGACTGAATGACTAAGCACAGAAATTAACCAAAGGTTTGCAACAATTTAAGGAGCGTTCATTCAAAAATAGTGGATAAATCTTGGTGAGAACAGCAAGCTTTGTGGCTTTTTAACTTGCCCAGCTCCCATACCTCTTTTCTCAGCTCTGTAATAGCGGGATCTAACTACAGTTAGATCCTAGCCTAGGCCTGGAGTTATAATACTCAGAAATATGATAAAATAAAAATAGCCTGGCTGGATACAGTCCATAGGGTTGCAAACAAAGCCAGCTACACATCAGGTTTACTACTCTAGGTGTTGAAGGTACATAGATTAAAATTACATGTATTCTGATCTCAGGGAATTTTTACATTCTAATAAAGACAACAAATCTATAAACAGACAGATAAAACACAAATATAAGAAGAAAAATGCCCTACTAGAAGTTCATATGGTATGTAATAAGAACCACTCAAATCTGCCTCATGAATCAGAAAAATGCCTGATCCATGTAGGTGTTCATTAAATATTATATGTGAATTGCTGAATAAGGAGAATTGCTGCATTTACTTCTGAAGAAGTATTAGAGCAGAATTTCCCAGGAAAGCGGCAATGGAATGGCAAAGAGGTGCAGAGAAATACACTAGGTTTAGGATGTATCACCAGTTGAGTACACCTAGAGGGTGGGATGGGAATTGAGGTAGGAGATGAGATTGAAAGTTTGAGGGATAACTGGTCATTAAAGATAGAAGCAGGAGCTATGGGGACTTCTTTGTTAAGCTTCCTTTGGACGCTCAAGGCCAACTTGGCTAAGCACTGAATTCTGTGGGAGGCAGCAAAGCACAGGAGGACCCGAAGGCATATCTGACATCCTCTTAGTTGGCTCTACAAGGACAGTTCTAATATAGTCTGATAGGATCATGGCTTTATTTTATTTTTAGGGCACATAAATAGTCTTACTCCATTTGTGTGTGTGTGTCTTTCTGTTTCTATGTCTATCTCCTGGTACAGGTAAAAATACTGTTAATGGAGCAAGTTGTCACATTTCACTCATCAAAGTGGCCAAGTTTTTTAAAGCTCTAGTGTATCATGATGATGAGGGTAGGGGAACAGATAATTTCATATGCTACTAAAGCATATGCACACTACGATAACTTTCCTAGAGAGTAACTGGGTAACATTTACATAATTCTTTGTGGCCCCATAATTACACTTTATCCAAGGGGAGATAAAGTTTATCACAGAGTTACTATCTCAAAAAACAGGAAGCAACTCAGTTTCATTAGTCACTATACTGGGAAAGACATTTATCTCTCTGTGGTTGTTTTCTCATGTATAAAACAGCTTATAATAGTACCAACTTCACAAGATTACTGTGATTACTAAATCAGTTAAGATATAGAAATTAATTAGAATAGTTTCTTGTATGCTATAATGTATTAAAACAAGAAATGTTCATGAAAACACCACCAGTGTTTATACACATATGTATTCACATATATACATAATTATTTTTTAAAAGATTATGAATTACTTTTATAAACAGAAAAATGTCAGTAATAAAAATCATAATCCATTGTAATAAATATCAGTTCATATACAAAATGAAACTAAAGTTTCCTCTATTGCAAATTAGAGGTGGTCTTCTTTTATTATGGATTGTTATATAAATATTAGATAAAAATAAGACAAAAGTATAAAAGAAATGCAAAACTAAATTTGACTTAAAGCTTCATTGTTTTAAAATACTGTATGTCAAGTTATCTTTACTTAAGGGTTTCTTCCTTGATTTAGCTGTCAATAGATGACTTTCATTGTATTTTTTATGAAACAAGAGTGACATCCAGAGGCCAAGTCAACAGCAACTATATATAATAAAAAGCTTCTTGATTATTATTCAGCTCAAAAATCACACTGGATCTCATTAAGATTGCATGTAGGACTCCAACAAGATGAACAAATGCAAACACTTGAGTTTAATGTATAATTTCAAAATGTCACTCACTTAAACTTAAGATATGTATATATTTGAATCTAATTGTTATATATATTATTTGAAATTTAAAGCAACAATATTTTGACTTTATATGTCCAAGATTGCCCCTAAATAAACTTAACAATAATTAATCAGAGAAAGGCATAAGAAAAAGCTGTATGTTAATAAAACGGTAAAAACATCATACCTTCTATCAAAATTAGACAGTCATTTGAAAGTGGAAGAATACCATTATTTTTCACAAAATGAATAGCTACTTTTCGTTCTCCTTGATCTTTAGTGGTCCAGACCTTCGAATTATATAAGGATGTATTTTGTAGCTTGGTATCTGGGGTTTTGCTTGCACCCTCTTGCAAAATTTTATCCAAATCAACCTCATGTGGCACTTCTTGCCTAAAATCATCAACAACGGAATACACAAAAACAACTGGTATAAGCTTAGAGAGTCAAATTTAACAAAGTATCCAATTAAAAGAACGTTTATATGCTTATGAACCATCTACTTATTTTAAAATACTGATATAATTCACTCTGCAGATTAAAGGACTCATTCAGTAGACAGATATTTGATGACACTTCATGGCTAATTAGATCCATATCATAATTACATTAACAACCACCAATTTCCTTGCCTGGCTCTGTGATACCAAGATTATGCATAATTATTCCTTCACCAAACTGTTCTCCTCTGTAAGGAATGCTAAACCTCCCAGTAGGAGCCCCATCTTCACTTCAGCTAAATATTCACTTACCATTTAAGTAATTTCACTTTCACAGGGTACCTATTTTATAGACCAGTATTTATTTTGATTCCTTTTAATCTAGAATATAATTTTTAAAAATCATATGGCAAAATATGATACTGTAGAAATTGCATAATCTGGAATCAAAAGGTCTATTTCCTTTCCTGGTCTGTCACCAATCAAGTGGGTAACTTTAGGTAAAATCTCTTAACCTTACTAAATGTTCTGCTTTTTTGTGCTGTTTTTAGTATTTATCTAATTTTACGGCTATGGTTGATCTTTGTTGCTGCACATGGGCTTTCTCTAGTTGTGGCGAGCGGGGGCTACTCTTTGTTGGAGGGCATGGGCTTCTCAGGAGATTCCCTCGTGGCTCACCTGGTAAAGAATCTGCCTGCAATGCGGGAGACCTGGGTTTGATCCCTGAGTTAGGAAGATCCCCTGGAGAAGGGAACAGCTACCCACTCCAGTATCCTGGCCTGCAGAATTCCATGGACTATATAGTCCATGGGGTTGCAAAGGGTTAGACACAACTGGGCAACTTTCACTTCACTATGGGCTTCTCACTGAGGTAGCTTCTCTTGTTGAGGAACACAGGCTCTAAGGTGCATAGGCTTCAGTAGTTGTACAGTACTCCGTTATATAGAGCTCAGTATTTGTGGCTTGTGGGCTCCCGAGTATAGGCTCAGTAGTTGTGGTACATAGGCCTAGCTGCCCTGAGGCATGTGGCTACCTCGCGGGCCAGGGATCAAACCAGTGTCCCTTGCATCGCAAGGCAGATTCTTAACCACTGAACCACCAGGAAAGCCTCAAACCTCTTAACCTTTCTGAAATGTTTTCCTCATTTGTTTAAAAAAGGATCATACAGGATGGCTTTGTTTGGTAAAGTTATATAATTTGAAAGAATTTTACCAACTATAATTTGATAATACTTAAAGATCTAAAATCTGTACTTACATTCTAACTATTATTTCAAGCCCAAATAGATAGAAAACAATCCCTTGTTTTACAGAAGGAGATCTGATGATTAAAAATCTCCACGAACAGTACTATACTTACATTTCCGAGGGGAAACCATATGTACCTTAGTGTAGAGCACACACACAAACAACATGTCCGAATGACAATGTATATATGTGTATTTGTTACATACATAGAGGGAAGATAGTCAAATTGCATAAATAGAGAAAGAGAAATTAAAAATAATTTTCAGAATATGTCTTCAGCCAATAATAAGTATATATATATTCTAATGTCCTATATATTTACTCATTTATATAAAAATTGATGCTTAATTACTAACTAAAGTTTAAATTATGTTCACTGTATTGTAGTTATTAAGCAGGACAGGAATATTTTCAACAAGGCTTTCTCTTAACAATTAGGAATTTCAACTAACCAGAAATCTTATTTAAGAATTTAAGTTAATAATGGTTTACTTTCAAGATTTTTTTGTTACAAATGAGAAAGTCTGCCCAAATATTTTCATAGTCTGTTACTTGTTTGCATGTATCAGTGCTACTAAATTGAATTTGAGATCTAAAAATAGCACCTACTTTTTTTTACTATTATGGAGAAATATCAAAAGGATTTAAGGAATTAGTGTTTTCTCTTAAAAAGATTACCATTCTTTCAAAATACAATAGATTTAAACCATAACTGAGTCACTTCCAGGACTTAAACTTATACATAAGAAAATATATATACACAAATTTTATGAAATGAAAACTTTGGTTTTATTACAGAAAATACTTACAGTAAATGACACTTAGGACAATAAAGTTTGACAGACTGAAAGAGTCTTCTGGGCTTATATGATCTCAGTTTTGCTCGGATACGATATTGTTGAGGAGCGTTTTGTTTCAAAATAGCGCACAGTGGGGTTTTCTCCAAATATTGATGATCTGTAAGTACTACGAAGAATTTTTGGATTAAGATAGATAAATCCATAAGGATATTAATATATTCATGACAAGAATCTCCAAGAAAAAAATATACAATCAAATCTAATTAAGTTGTATTAACTGTCAACCTTGGTAACATTTTGCCACATCATCTCTGCCATCTTCTCTGTCTCTCCATATAAATATATAAATCTTACTGATACATGATTCACATATACATATATTCACATATTTATATATATATGTGTGTGTATATATATATATATATATATATATATATGAATCATTTGATAGTAATTTCCAAACATTATACCCCTTTCGGAGAAGGCAATGGCACCCCACTCCAGTACTCTTGCCTGGAAAATCCCATGGACGAAGGAGCCTGGTAGGCTGCAGTCCATGGGGTCGCGAAGAGTCGGACACAACTGAGCGACTTCACTTTCACTTTTCACTTTTGTGCATTGGAGAACGAAATGGCAATCCACTTCAGTATTCTTGCCTGGAGAATCCCAGGGATGGGGAAGCCTGGTGGGCTGTCGTCTATGGGGTCACACAGAGTTGGACATGACTGAAGCAACTTAACCCCTTTACCCCTAATTACTTCAGTGTGTATTTTACAAGAACAAGAAATTTCATTAGCATATTATAATGCAATTTTCAACATCAAAACACTTACCAATGATTATCACTGAATCAACAGACGTTCAAATTTCTCCAGCTAGCCCCATAATGCTCCTATTTAGCATTTTATTTTCAGGTCCAGGATCCAATCCTGAACAAGGCATTGCATTTATGTTTTCCATTTCTTTGGAGTCTTTCAGTGTAGAACAGTTCCTAAGCTTTTCTTCGTCTTTCAAGACGTTGACATACTGAGAATTTGAGGCCATTTATTTGTGTGTCTGGTTTTTATCATGATCAGATATCAATTATGCATTTTTGGTAGGAATACTACCATATAAGTGATACTGTGGCCCTCTAGAGCATATGAAGAGGCACATGGTATCAGTGTTTTCATTCCTGCGGATGTGAACCTTACTCAGCTCATTAAGATGGTGTTCAGTAGGTTTCTCTACTATAACCTTATTATTTCCCCCTCCATAATTAATAAGAAAGCATTTGATAAAATATATCCCAATTTCATCAAACGTTTAGAATCCTGCTAGCTTAGGATCCACCAATGATTGGCAACTTAACAAATTATCACTATCATGATTAAAAATGGTGATTTTTTTTTCTAACTTGATTATTTCTTTTACATTTATCAGCTGCCATTCTATTTGAAGTAACAGTTTTCTATTCAACCTCATTTATTTGTTTTCTTCTTTATTTACTCTCCATATGGACTAATAGATTCCTACTTTACTCAAGCAGTACTATCCCATCACTAGTAATTTTAATTTTGACACTTAAATTGTACCAGATTTGACACCTGCCACCATTAACCTGGGGACTTCTCTACTTTATGGCACAATAAGATGTTCCAGAATCATCTTACAATTCTCCTTCCCAATTATGGAATATGCTATTTCTCCAAGAACCCCTGATTGGGGATATTATTTATAAACTAAGATCTGAACACTAGGTGTGCTCATTGCTACTGGGTGTCATTGTTTCCATTCCCTTTTATGAACAAAGCTGGGGCACATATGCATATATGTTTACACCTATACTTACACATATAAGCCTACATGTGTATGAATATATATATGAGTGAATACATATATACAAACACACATATATATCTATTTCTTTATCTGTCTCTAACACCATGAGTGCATACTGACATCTCCAATTCTAATATAATACCATAGGCTTCTTTCTTCCAGCTCTGTGCCACTTCATAGTTACACATCCTTTCTCCAGTTATGAAAAACTCCTGTTTTTATAATAGCATACTACAGAATTTTATTTAATACATTGTGCATAGAAATATTTTCTTAATTGTTCTACTTCACCTTAGCTGAAGTAACAGAAGATGGGTATCTGATGAATTGATTATCATTGCTAACATTAAAATTTGGCGGAATATTTTAAGGAGCTCTTTTTGGGTATACCACTAAATACATAGTGTGGATTAATTAAAACTAATACTATATAGGATATTTTATACTCTCTGCTATGCAATGGGGCTTATTTTTATAAATATGCCTTATAAATTTTATAGATAAATGATTTAAAAATACACATTCAATTTAAAAACATATATCTTTCTGGGTTCCATTTTATGCCAGTTAGGATGAGGTAGAGGAATAAAAGATAAATATGGGTATGTTTTTGTTCTCATGGATATGTGCTCTCAATATTAGATAGTGATAAGTGAAAGTCGCTCAGTTTTGTCCGACTCTTTGTGACCCCATGGTCTATACAGTCCATGGAATTCTCCAGGCCAGAATACTGGAGTGGGTAGCCATTCCCTTGTTCTAGGGAATCTTCCCAACCCAGGTATCAAACCCAGGTCTCCTGCACTGCAGGCGGATTCTTTACCAGCTGAGCCACAAGGGAAGCGCAATGATGAGTTCCTTGATAAATATAAAGCCAGACTTCATTATGCTCATTATTGTGTATCAATTTCAAAGATGAAAATGGTCTTACTTGTAGCTGATAGTTGTTGACATCTTTCCACTTCATATAGTGATACTGATCCAGAGCCTATTAGGAAAAAGGAGAGAATTATAGTTTTAAAATCCATTAAAAGCTCAATGTGGCAATAAAAACTATAAAACATTACTGAGAGAAACTGAAGAAAATCTAAGTCAATGGAGAAATTTGTTTATGGATTCATGTCATTTGTTCATGGAATGGAAAGTTCAATATTGTTAATAACTGATATTCTTCCCAATTGATTTGTAGATTCAATGCAATCTTAATCAAAATTGCATAGGCTTTATTATAGAAAGAGACAAGTGGATTCCATCACTTAAGTGAAAATGGCAAGGAATTTAAAATCTAAACATTCTAAATTTCTTGTTTAGAATCCTAAACAAATACTGAATTCTAGATAATGATGTTCATTCACTGAAGTGTTTAGGAGGTGTACTTATGTCTGCAAATTACTTTGAAATGCATCAAAAACTAAAATGAATTGATGGATTAAAAAAGAGATAAAAGACACAGCAAAGAGAGTAAAAGGTTAACGGGAGAAACTAATGGTGGGCATATGAATGCTGACTGAACAACTGTTTCAACTTTTCTATATGTTTGAAAGTTTTTCTTATGTTGAAAAAGTACACTGTGACAGAAATAAGGGATAGGTAGATAAAATAATAAATTTACTAAATTTAATAGGATGACTTGATGAATGCCATAAAATATAATTTTACTTAAACAAAACAGCAAAAATAGTGATCACAGCAATAATTTTAATAATGCTTTCTAAAATGAATTCAAGACTTAAAAAAAAGTATTCACATTTTACACTTATATTAGCTTACCACATTCTATTACATATAATAGTATGTTATATTTTTATAATTTATTATAGGAAACATCATATAGAAACATATGAATTACTTGTCCTTCTTCAACATCACTAATAAATGGCACAAGGACTCATGGTAAGAGAACCTGCATGGACACCTTAAGCTGGCAACCTATAATTTCAAAGAATCTGATTACTTCATCTCTGCCATTCTGCATGAAGTGAAACAATGCAAAAGCCTGATTAGTAAACAAATAATAAGAAAATAAGAGAAAAGATGTGCAAAATTGTATTAAAACAGTCTCCCACAAACTGATAAGAAAAAAGATAAACAGCCCAACAGAAAATCAGGTAATGAGCAAGAGCAGACAATTCAAAGAAGTAAAAAGGGTCAATAAATATAAGATTTTTCAAGCTTCCAAGTACTCAGGGAAACTAAATATACCTAAAACCTGCCAAATTGAAAAAAGTACACATATTGTTAAAGCAATACCACTGACAATATGAGGAAGGGACATGCTCCCACACTGCTGTTTGCATGACATTTTGGCATATAATCTGGTGTCATCTATGAACATAACATGTGCTTACTCTTTGATCCTTCAACCCTACCTTTACAAGTTTATTTTAGAGAAAAAACAACTTTGAATGTACAATTGTTCAAGGATGTTTATTAAAGCATTATTTGTAAGAGTAAGAAACTGAAAGCAACCTGTCTATCAAATAGAAAATGGCTGAATTAATTATATTAGATTGATGTAAAGTATAATGCAGCTATTAAAAGAATGAGTTTGAGTTATACAAATTAGCCCAGAAAGAGGCCTATGATCTATCATTAAAGAAATCAGTATACTAAGGTCTCACTTTTGTGAAAATTTTAAACAGAGGAAAAAGATATCTGTTCATATAGAAGTATGTATATTTTTATAAACATGAATGGTTTGAAGAAATCATAGTCAACTGTTACCTTTCCCTCAGCAAGTGGGCATAAAGGCATGGGAAAGCTATGTAGCTTGATACTGGCATATGTACTACCTCTGCAATTTGAAAATCATCAGAAAAACATTTTAGGAGAAAAGAGATTTCAAAAAGTATAATTATAAATCATACTGGCTCTAAATGATTGTCAATTGACGTAAATGGCCTCATAATGGGTAGTTCAAGTAGTAACAGATTAGGTTAAAATGCTGTCATCAAGGTGCTAGGAAATGTGAAGAATTTTAAAGCACATAAAATCAAGAAATAAACATGGAAAATAAAACCAAATCACCAGCATTTGAATGGTACTGACATTGCCATCAGTTAATAGTAAGGGAGGTTGGGCAAATTATATGATTCCCATTAGTCAACGCCTCGGTTTCCTTTCTGCAAAAGGGAAGAATAACAGCAACCTCACAGGAGTGCGGTGAGGATTAAATAATAATGACTGTTAGCACTTATTTAGTCCTTATCAAGTCACAGATGTTAATTTTAATGCTTATTGTTACTGATATAAAGAGCATAAATATTCATTAAATAGGTCACAGTAGGGAAGGAGTTAGGTTGTAGAAAAAAAATAATAGGGGATAGAAACATGACATAGATTTTGAAGCTCAGAATGTACAGCAAATACTGAGACAAAATGGTAAAGGAAAATTATTACAGATTGAGTCAATTTTTAAAATTTGTATTTGAATAGCCATCTATTCAGGTAGATAATAAAATAAATATACAACCAATCACCTGTTAATATTTTATAATTAGGTATTTGATTAACTCAATACAACTGGGAACTCTTAAGATATGTATGATCAAAAAATATTTGGGCTATTGGAAGTAAAGCAGCAAAAATAACCTTTGTTCCTTTTAGAAACTAACAAGCAAATAGTTGACTGGGAAATGAATATAGATTTTTAATAAGTATATGTATTTTTTGTTGTTATTGTTGTTGTTTACTCTCTAAAGTTGTGTGGGATTCTTTGCCACCTCATGAGCTATAGCCCACCAGGCTCCTCAGCGCAGTTCAGTCACTCAGTCATGTCAGACTCTGTGACCCCGTGGACTGCAGCACGCCAGGCTTCCCTGTCTATCACCAACTCCTGGAGCTTGCTCAAACTCATGTTCACTGAGTCAGTGATGCCATCCATCCATCTCATCCTCTGTCGTCCCCTTCTTCTCCTGCCTTCAATCTTTCCCAGCATCAGGGTCTTTTCCAGTGAGTCAGTTCTTTGCATCAGGTGGCCAATGTATTGGAGCTTCAGCTTCAGCATCAGTCCCTCCAATGAATATTCAGGACTGATTTCCTTTAGGATTTACTGGTTTGATCTCCTTGCTGTCCAAGGGACTCTCAGGAATTACTCCACCACCACAGTTCAAAAGCATCAATTTTTCGGTGCTCCGAGTTCTTTATGGTCCAACTCTCACATCCATACATGACTACTGGAAAAATGATAGTTTTGACTAGATGGACCACTGTTAGCAAAGTAATCTCTCTGCTTTTTAATATGCTGTCTAGGTTGGTCTTCTCTTCTGGCATCTGGTCCCATCACTTCATGGCAAATGGATGGGGAAACAATGGAAACAGTGACAGACTTTATTTTCTTGGGCTCCAAAATCACTGCAGATGGTGACTGCAGCCATGAAATTAAAAGACGCTTGCTCCTTGGAAGAAAAGCTACGACCAACTTAGACAGCATATTAAAAAGCAGAGACATTACTTTGTCAACAAACATTCATCTAGTCAAAGATATGGTTTTTCCAGTAGTTATGTATGGATGTGAGAGTTGGACCATAAAGAAAGCTGAGCGCTGAAGAACTGATGCTTTTGAACTGTGGTGTTGAAGAAGACTCTTGAGAGTCCCTTGGATTGCAAGGAGATCCAACCAGTCCATCCTAAAGGAAATCAGTCCTGAATATTCATTGGAGGGACTGATGCTGAAGCTCCAATACTTTGGCCACCTGATGCGAAGAACTGACTCATCTGAAAAGACCCTGATGCTGGGAAAGATTGAAGGCAGGAGAAGAAGGGGATGACAGAGGATGAAATGGTTGGATGGCATCACCGACACTATGGACACGAGTTTGAGCAAGCTCCAGGAGTTGGTGATAGACAGGGAAGCCTGGCGTGCTGAAATCCATGCGGTCACAAAGAGTCAGACATGACTGAGCGACTGAACTGAACTGAACTGAACTGAGGTTGATCATAGCTTTTCTTCCAAGGAGCAAGTCACCATCTGCAGTGATTTTGGAGCCCCCAAAAATAAAGTCTGTCACTGTTTCTCCACTGTTTCCCCATCTATTTGATATGAAGTGATGGGACTGGATACCATGATCTTCATTTATTAAATGTTGAGTTTTAAGCCAGCTTTTCCACTTTCCTCTTTCACTTTCATCAAGAGGCTCTTAAGTTCTTCTTCGCTTTCTGCTATAAGGGTGGTGTCATCTGCATATCTGAGGTTATTGATATTTCTCCCGGCAATCTTGATTCCAGCTTGTGCTTCATTCAGCCTGGCATTTCTCATGATGTACTCTGCATATAAGTTAAATAAGCCGGGTGACAATATACAGCCTAATGTACTCCTTTTCCTATTTGGAACCATTCTGTTGTTCCATGTCCAGTTCTAACTGCTGCTTCTTGACCTGCATACAGATTTCTCAGGAGGCGGGTCAGGTGGTTTGGAATTTCCATCTCTTTAAGAATTTGTTTAGGAAGCATCACTACAAAAAAAGCTAGCGTGTGTGATGGAATTCCAGCTGAGCTATTTCAAATCCTAAAAGATGATGTTGGTAAATAAAATGCTACACTCAACATGCCAGCAAATCTGGAAAACTCAGCAGTGGCCACAGGAGTGGAAAAGGTCAGTTTTCATTCCAATCTCACCAGGCTTCTCTGTCCATGGGATATTTTCAGGCAAGAATACTGGAGTCGGTTGCCATTTTCTTCTCCAGGGGATCTTCCTGACCCGAGAATCAAACCCATGTCTCCTGCATTTCTTGTATTTGCAGGTGGATTCTTTACCACTGAGTCACCCGCGAAGCCCAACAGGTATATATACACACACAAACATGTATATACATAAATACTAATATAACCCAAGTCAAGTAATCATTACCATTCCAATTTGAAAATGTAACTACATAATTAAGGGAGGAGTAATGTTTATCTTTGTATTAGGACACATAAAGATTTAGCATGTTTCTATATAATGAATATCAATTTAACAACAAAAAAAGAAGAGATAGGAAGGTATTAAAAAAGAGAATTTATGTTGATGTAGTAATTTTACTTAACAGAAACTAAACTGGCAGCATCAAAAATCACCCTTAGTTATTAGCAGTATGGAATTAACAGATATACACCACTATATATAAAAACTGGTAAATAATCAGAATTTACTATTAGCACACGGAATATATTCAAAATCTTGTTAATAACCTATAATGGGAAAGAATCTAAAGCTGTACACCCGAAAAACACAATATTATATGTCAACTACAGTTAGGTAATTTATTAAAAAACTGTCCTTACTTGAAATGTTTGAAAAGCTGTCCTCTTGCTCTGATTGACATACACCACCAAAACTCTGGCTGGGGGGCAAATGTGCAGATTCTAAAATCCTATAATTGAAAGAATACAACTTTTAATTGCATAAAGCACAGTCAAACAATGGGCAGTTTACCCAAAGAAACCAAGAGCTCAGTGAAATTACATGAAAATTCTGTGTGTGTTTTTGTGTGTGCACGCATTCTTCAATAGGTCTACAGCTTTCATCAGAGTATCAGGGGGTTTCAAGAGACTCTAAAATTTAAAAATCCCAAGTCTAGAAAGATACAAGTGAAACAGTGGGATCATGAAATATTGCAAATAAGCTGGGTATATAATGCATGTCATTCTAAGTCAGAACAATCTCACTCTAGACTCAAGCAATGAAACACTATATGGCTACATACTGCAATCTAAGAAACAAAGTAGGAAAACTGACAGAAGGTTATTAAAATAGCTAATTTCATTGATGTTCACGTCATCTTGATTTCAATATGTTAAAACTCAGAAAATAGTTAAGTCATTTCAATTGACTGAACAGAATATTTTCTGTATCTCTTTGAAAATATGCAGAAGACTTTTTACTTCCCCAGAGTATAGGTCAAAGAGTTTCTACACACAATGACGAATAGGAATACTTCAGGGAAAAGGGAAGTGCAAGTGTAGCAGGATTTAAGGCACTATTCACGTTCTGGGCATTCCTTCAAGTTTTAAAAATATGACACCATGAAATATTTCTGCTACCTATTTTCTTAGGTATACACACTTTAGAAAGGCAGTATTTTTTCCATGGAGGACCAAGTACGTTTCACATCCTAGGTATATATATCAAGTTTTCCAAACTTTAACTAAGCTCCAGTTTCCACTATTTGTTTCCATACTTAGAGAAGGTGGTAAATGGTAGAACATAAAGTGCAAAGAGTAAAGGTAAAAAAGGGCATAAGTAAATGTTGGAAAACTAAACACTATAAACTCAGTTCTGCTACTGTTTAGCTATTTGAACCGACAATCCCTTGATTTGTTTCATTTGGTTCAGCTATTTAAAAAAATGTATAATGGCACAGAAGGCTCTGAGAATCAATTACAAGAGACTCATTAGATTCCCTCTCCTCACCTCAGAACTACATTATCTTAGAAATCAGCTTAATTAATACCTTATTTACAATTTCTAGACAGGTATATAATAGGCTTACTTTTTCAGCTGATCCACATCGGAGTTATTTTCAGGCAACACTCTGATTCCCCGACCATAACTTGTGCCTCCATGGAGATGAAACTCTAGGGCTAAAGACGTTGCCAGGTTCTCTGAACTGACTGATTGAAGTTTGGTATGGAGGCTATAAATTCTAAGGAAGCTTCCAACCTAAAAGTAGATGGTTTATTATTTAGAAAATGGAGAAACCTAAAAAAGAATCTCTGATACAATATTTAACAACTAATATGGGGTGCAGACCAATAACCAGGGGTGTTGACTCATCAGAAAGGGAACTGGTATACTCCACTGATGTATACTCAATATCAGCCCCAAGAACACCTATATTGAAACCAAGACGTGTGTATGTATACATACATATGCATGTATAGAGATGTATGTATGCATTTTTTCAAATCTAAAGGCACATTTTCATTTTGGGGATATTGAGACATGAAATACGATTGAGTCTTAGCTCTAGTAAAATATACTAGCTTAGAAATCTATTACCTAAACCAAATCCAAGCCTCTTATTTGATTAGGGTTTTTGAAAATAACCTGCTTTAACTAATTTAAGGTATCAATGATACCTGGCTCACTCAGTTGTGTTTGACTCTTTGCTACTCCATGGGCTGCGGCCCACCATGCTCATCTGTCCATGTGATTCTCTAGGCAAGAATTATGGAGTGGGTTGCCATTTCCTACTCCAGAGAATCTTCTTGACCAGGGATCAAATTCATGTCTCCTGTGTCTCCTGCATTGCCAGGTGGATTCTTTACCATTAAGCCCATTGGGAAGCCCAATTTAAGGTAACATTTAATTAAACATGATCACTAAAACACTCTCGTTATGAGAATACTAGAATATTTTTAAATGCATTTTTATATCAAAATAATAAACTTCCTCTATTCCACAAGTTTGGGCTTCCAAGGTGGCTCAATGGTAAATAATTCACCTGCCTGTTCAAGAGATGCAAGAGACATGAGTTCAATCCATGGGTTGGGAAGATCTCCTGCAGTAGGAAATGGGAACCCACTCCAGTATTCTTGCCTGGGAAATCCCATGGACAGAGGAGCCTGGTGGGCTACAGTTCATGGGGTCTCAAAGAGTCTGATACAACTGAACAACTCTGCATGCAGCACACATTCCACAAGTTTGATGGAAAGAAAACATTTGTAAAAACAATTGCTGTCAGGACACCATAATGTGAAACACATTCTGTGAGTTCAAATGCAGAATTAAACCAAATATATTTTTGAACTAAATGTCCTATTGTTAATTTTAGATGTTTTGCAAAACTTAGTCTTAAAAATTTAACTCAGATGACCATTATATCTACTACTGTGGGCAAGAATGCCTTAGAAGAAATGGAGCAGCCATCAGAGTAAACAAAAGAGTCTGAAATGCAATTCTTGGATGCAATCTCAAAAACAACAGAATGACCTCTGTTTGTTTTCAAGGCAGACCATTCAATATCACAGTAATCCAAGTCTATGCCCTGACCAGTAATGCTGAAGAAGCTGAAGTTGAACGGTTCTATGAAGACCTACAAGACCTTATAGAACTAACACCCAAAAAAGATGTCCTTTTCATTATAGGGAACTGGAATGCAAAAGTAGGAAGTCAAGAGATACCTGGAATAACAGGGAATTTTGGCCTTGGAGTACAAAATGAAGCAGGGCAAAGGCTAACAGAGTTTTGCCAAGAGAACTCACTGGTCATAGCAAACACCCTCTTCCAACAACACAAGAGAAGACTCTACACACGGACATCACCAGATGGTCAACACCAAAATCAGATATATTATTTGCAGCCAAAGATAGAGAGCTCTATACAGTCAGCAAAAACAAGACTGGGAGCTGACTGTGGCTCAGATCATGAACTTCTTATTGCCAAATTCAGACTTAAATTGAATAAAGTAGGGAAAACCACTAGACCATTCAGGTATGACCTAAATCAAATCCCTTATGATTATACAGTGGTAGTGAGAAACAGATTCAAAGGATTAGATCAGATAGACAGAGTGCCTGAAGAACTATGGACAGAGGTTCATGACACTGTATAAGAGAAAGTGATCAAGACCATCCCCAAAAGAAAGAAATGCAAAAAGGCAAAATGGTTGTCTGAAGAAACCTTACAAATAGCTGAGAAAAGAAGAGAAACTAACAGCAAAGGAGAAAAGGAAAGATATACCCATCTGAATGCAGAGTTCCAAAGAATAGCAAGGAGAGATAAGAAAGTCCTCTTCAGTGAACAATGCAAAGAAATAGAGGAAAATAATAGAATTGGAAAGACTAGAGATCTCTTCAAGAAAATTAGAGGTACCAAGAGAACATTTCATGCAAAGGTGGGCTCAGTAAAGGACAGAAATGGTATGGACCTAACAGAAACAGAAGATATTAAGAAGAGGTGGCAAGAATACACAGAAGAACTATATACAAAAAGGATCTTCATGTCCCAGATAACCATGATGGTGTGGATCACTGGACTAGAGCCAGACAACCTGGAATGTGAAGTCAAGTGGGTTGAAAAACATGTTTTCATTCTAATCCCAAAGGAAGGCAATGCCAAAGAATGCTCGAACTACTGCACAATTGCACTCATCTCACATGCTAGCAAAGTAATGCTCAAAATTCTCCAAGCCAGGCTTCAACAGTACATGAACTGTGAACTTCCAGATGTTCAAACTGGATTTAGAAAAGGCAGAGGAACCAGGGATCAAGTTGCCAACAATCGTTGGATCATCAAAAAAGCAAGAGAGTTTCAGAAAAACATCTATTTCTGCTTTATTGATTATGCTGAAGCCTTTGACTGTGTGGATCACAACAAACTGTGGAAAATTCTTCAAGATTTGGGAATACCAGACCACCTGACCTGCCTCCTGAGAAATCTGTATGCAGGTCAAGAAGCAACAGTTAGAATTGGACATGGAACAACAGACTGGTTCCAAATAGGGAAATGAGTCCGTCAAGGCTGTATCTTGTCACCCTGCTTATTTAACTTATATGCAGAGCACATCATGCGAACTGCTGGACTGGATGAAGCACAAACTGGAATGAAGATTGCTGGGAGAAATATCAATAACCTTAGATATGCAGATGACACCACCCTTATGGCAGAAAGCGAAGAACTTAAGAGCCTCTTGATGAAAGTGAAAGAGAAGAGTGAAAAAGTTGGCTTAAAACTCAACATTCAGAATACTAAGATCATGGTCCTATCACTTCATGGCAGATAGATGGAGAAACAGTGGAAACAGTGACAGAGTTTATATTTTTGGGCTCCAAAATCACTGCAGATGGTGACTGCAGCCACGAAATTAAAAGACGCTTGCTCCTTGAAAGAAAAGCTATGACCAACCTAGACAGCATATTAAAAAACAGAGACATTACTTTGCCAACAAAGGTCCATCTAGTCAAAGCTACGGTTTTTCCAGTAGTCATGTATGGATGTGAGGATTGGATTATAAAGAAAGCTGAATGCTGAAGAATTGATGCTTTTGAACTGTGGTGCTGGAGAAGACTCTTGAGAGTCCCTTGGACTACAAGAAGATCAAATCAGTCCATCCTAAAGGAGATCAGTCCTGAATATTCATTGGAAGGACTGATGCTGTAGCTGAAGCTACAGTACTTTGGCCACCTTATGCAAAGAACTGACTCATTGGAAAAGACCCTGATGCTGGGAAAGATTGAAGGCAAGAGGAGAAGCTCTGGGAGTTGCTTATGGACAAGGAAGCCTGGCATCCTGCAGTCCATGGGGTCACAAAGAGTCAGCCATGACTGAGCGACTGAACTGAGTCTAAAAATACCTTTAATACAGAGTATTTGATACCTCTTAAGAAGACTTAAAAAGAGACACATACAGAACATTATTACAGAAACTGACATCTACTAAAGGAAGAAGCTGTATAGCCTAAATCACATTTATTATAAATCAATTTCCCACCTCTGCTTATTACTGTCTCAGTTCATTGTATTTGTCATCATCACTCTCTGGATTTGATAGAGGAGAGAAATGGTGGGGGAAAGAAAAAGAGGGGGAAATCCATACTCCTCGAGCTACTTCTTCATTCTCAAGGATACTTTTCCCAAATAATCATGTGTTTTCTAAAGAAGTAAAGCATTGAGTCTTTTCTTCTCTGACTTCTAACACTGACAGAATAGCAGGAGAGCAGGGTAAATAAACTTAAAGAAGAAAAACACAAAAGGAAAAAAGAAAAAAAGGATGACAAATTGATTTTCCTCATGGTCTCCAAAGTAAAGTAAGAAGAAAATATAAAATATATTTCTATTTATGTACTTTTATCTCACTCTTTTTGAACATTTATTACTCTATAATTCCTTTTAATATACTCAATATATTAGAATAGTATTTGTATGTAATCTACAAAGTACTTAAGGCTAGACCCAGGTGAAAGATACCATATCCATAAGTGAAAAGTTTCAAAATATAATGATAATTTCCTAATTAATTATTCTTTAAAATCAATGCAATTTCTGTCAAAATCCCCAGTGCCTTTCCTTCAACTGTAAAAACTGATCTGAAAGTGAATAGTTAACTTAGTTTTGAAGACTGAACTGGGAGTGAGGGTTTAACCTACGAAGTATCATTTAAAAATAAAGGTATAAAAATTAAGACAGGCTGGTATTAATGGAGACACATGTATGATCATGGATAAACCTTAGAAATATAATGTCAAACGAGAAAAGCAATTTATAGAATGATAAATAACCATATGCATTTTTCAGAAAAAATTCATAAAGTAAAAGCATACTAAACATGGTTGTACACATCTACACATTAGGATTAATAAAGAGAGGATATTGGGAAGCAAAAAATTAGGATAAGCAGAAGTACAAAGAAGGTTCCACATTTCTGAAAGTTAAAAGTACCTAAAATAAGTGTTCAGTTCAGTTCAGTCACTCAGTCGTGTCTGACTCTTTACGACCCCATGAATCGCAGCATGCCAGGCCTCCCTGTCCATCACCAACTCCCGGAGTTTAACATTTATAAATATTAAGTTTGGGTGACAGACACATGGATGTTCGTTTGTCTCTACTACTGCATTTCATAATTAAACAAAATCATATTTTAAAGATCAAGAGAATTTACATATATATAGGCTAGAAAAATGACAAGTTGCTATTTCCAGAAATTCCTTCTGGAGGCAGCATTGTATTTTTTTAAACTTACTAAATATACTATAAAATATGCCAGATGCTCTGTTAGAATAGACAAATACATAATAAATAGTCTTGTTGTTAATGAGGTAAGATTCCAAAAATACAGGTGGGGGAATCATAACCAAAAAATTATAAAACATATTTCTAAACATTGTTATAAAAGTCCATTTTAATACATAAACAAAAAAAGCAAAACAAACTGGCTATTAAGAAATCATTATTCCCTTATAAATAATTTAAATATTCCTTATAAACTTTCAAAACTTTCCGTTTAGGTTTAACATTTTTAATAACCTGTATATGTCTGAAAATAATCAAACTATAGTTCTTGGGTCACCAAATGCCAAATATACTAACTAGGTATATTTTGTAATTATTTTTAAATTGTGTCAGAATAAGTCTGGGGATTGAAAATAGCCTGCTTTCGTTTATAGACAAAATGTTTGAAATGTCATTGTGTGTGTGTGTGTGTATTAAATGTTTAGGGAATGTGATATCTTACTTAAAAAGCAAATTTTCAGAAAAATGTTAAAAACGTTACAGCTAAATAACCTAAGCCGTAAAATGTATTGTACAGAGAATTCAATTGTATCGAACTTTATACCTGCCTTAACTGTTCTTTATTAAATAAAATAAAAATGACAGTTTTCCTGTTCATACTCAACAAAAATACATGTATTCCCTGCATTTCAATACAGATATGCAATTTTAACCAGTTTTCTTCAAGCGCTGATAAGAATTCATTGGGTATCAGTATCATTCGACTCTGAGGATTTCTTAAATTATTGTGAAATGTTTGGTATGGAGGTTATCCCAGAACAAATAAAATATGCTATCAGTGTACATTAAATAAAAGCCTACAGTTATATTACTTTTATACAGATAAAATTCTTTCTATTTTTCTATTACATTACAGATAAATATGCCATGATGTCTTTAGAGAAAAATTAATTGCTTACATTTTCTTAATTATGTGTGCTCAGAGCACCCTCTAGTGGATGAGATAAAGCAGCGAAAAGGGAGATGAAAAAAATTTTTTAAAATTTCAAGAGGCTCACTCATTCATTCATTCACCAGAAGATAGTATTTACTTCACCCTTACAATATGGAAAGCACTGTTGTAGGTAATGTTCAGGACTTGGACAAGAAAGAGGAACAGAAAGACCTATAGAAGCAGCATAGGGACAGAGAAGGGAATTAAACGGTAGAAGTCCAATCTAAAATGTAAGTCTTTTTCATTTGTAAAATAACTCTACCTGTATCTTAAAAAGATTTTAGAATTGGCTTTATCATTATATTTATTTTTGAAACTAATCAATGCAGATAAAATCAGGGAAAAGCATCAAAATATATCTTCAACGGTCAATTTTCTGACATAAAGTATGAACACACTCACAAAGGAAAAAAAAGTGCAGTTATCACCTTCCTTGACCTGGACTTGAACCTAATTTATTGAGTTGGGTGGGCTTATTTGTATCCTAGTATGAAAGTGGAAATATTTCCTCTTCAAGAACATTTATTTGCAAAAAAGAAATTAGGCACTAAAATTCATATCTAAAAAATTGCAATTCACTTTCACTGTTTTCTTCCTATTAAGTTGGCTGTGTAACTCCCTCAAGGTAGGATGGAAGCTTTATTTGCAATAAAGAAAATCATTTCTTTATACTGCTTAAGAGGATTAGCTCTGGAAGCAGACACTGTACATTCAAATACAGGCTTCACCCAAGTGGCTGTGAAATCTTGGGCTTAACCTCTGAGTGCCTCAGTTTTCTCATTTGTAAAACAGAAATGATAGTACCTACTGCACGAGATGGTGCTAAATACATATGAAGTGCTTCATAAATGTTACTATTATGATTGCTATTTTAATGATACTAAGCAAGAAAGGATACTTGCAAACATAACATATAGTAAAATGAAGAAAAATATTCTTTAAAATGTTATTAATAAACAAGAAGTACCATAAGTAAGCAGGATGCTTTTACCTAGAAAATTTTATCTCAAAAACTGAGCAAATTCTAATAAACTGCATGATACACACAAACAATTTACAATATATTTTAGAGGTATATTAACAGTTTCTTAGACCAATGAGTACAAAGTTAAAGACTGGATTTTATCAAACCAATTAAAAAAGCTTAGCATTTTTTAAGTTTACAAATAGTTCATACATCCTCCATCAGTTTCAGCAAATTTTATTGCAGGATAAAATTTTTCTTTCTTATTTTCATAGCAAAATTGGGCACAGCTTTAAGATATTCAGAACTGCTCTTAAATTTTAACAAGTTGTTCAAGCCATTATAATTTAATGTGTCTTCTAATTATTTTAAACATGGATTTTACAAATTAGAAGTTGAAGAAAAAATAAATTTGGAGTTAATTTCTAGACCTCAAATATCACCTACCATGTGATTTACCCTAAAATTAATAAAAACAGAAAAGACCAACAAGTCTGCAACGTAACATCACCTTTAGAGATTTGGCCACTTGAACATGGTTGTCATAGACTAAAATGTCTGCTGTCAGATTCTGCAGCTGACGGATGCGACTCAAATCACCTTCAAGAACAAGGTCTTGCAGTAAGACTCTCCAAGAGGGGAATGGGGTCCTGGTGCCATCCCATACCTGCACAAGAGGCAGAACAAAACTTCAATGATCTTTTTATACAACTGTGCAGGCTAAAAGAGGTTTATTTGCTGGTGATATAGCTTAAAAGTAATTAAATATATTCCCCCAAATATCTGCTAAGCTTTAAATATGATCTATATTTTCTCCTGACTGTACAAGGACTACCTATGCATAGGTAATGAATAAAATATAAGTAAAATAATTCAAACTATGAGCTTAGAAAAATGACTAACACATTGGTGAATTTTATTCTTTTTCCTTTGTGTATTTATAATATATATGTCTTTTTCTTTTTATCAAACTGGCATTCTACTCTGCTTTTCATTTCTTACTTTACTGCTGAGTAGTTTTTCAAGCAACTTTATATTAGATGTAATGAACACAAATGAATGACAATCATGGGTCCTTGAAAAGGGAAAGGCATGTTGGATTGCTATTTAAGTTACCTTGAGATAGGGATGGGAAAGGAGCACAGGACAAGTATGCGCTATCCCATCCTTAAGACTCGAACTAGCTTGTGCTGTGCTAGGTTGGTAGAGATGACTGATGCTTTATTAAGCTAAAAAGGCATCGCAAAAGATATTTAATGAGAGGTGGGAATGGCCCTGCATGTCCAAAGTTTGCCTGTACAAGAGAAAACGAGCTACTTAAGTAGAAACAACCACATTTCTTTAACTGTTATCGTTTTTTTTTTTTCAGTTGATGTAGAGCTGATTTACAATGTGTTAGTTTCAGGTGTACAACAAAGTGATTCAGTCACATATGCGTGCAATCAGTTACACATGCGTGAGCACGCACATACATACACATTATCTTTTTTCATATTCTTTTCCATTATAGGTTATTACAAGATATTGAATATAGTTCTCTGGCTATACACAGGTCCTTGTTGTTTATTTTATATATAGTAGTGTGTATCTATTAATTCCAAATGCCTAATTTATTCCTCCCTTTGTCCTTTCCCTTTTGGTAAATTTGTTTTCTATGTTTATAAGTCTATTTCTGTTTTGTAAATAAGTTCATTTTTTTTATTTTTTAATATTCCAACCATAAGTGATATCATATGATGTGTGTCTCTTTACTTAGTACCATAATGTCTAGGTCCATCCATGTTGCTGCAAATGGCACTATTTCATTCTTTTTTTGGCTAAATAATATTCCATCATTTGTGTGTGTGTGTGTGCACACGTGCATAAAAATGGTATATCTTCTTTATTCATTCATCTGTTCATAGATATTTAGGCTGATTCCGTGTCTTGGGTACCGTAAATAGTGCTGCTATGAAAACTGGATGTATCTTTTTGAATTAGTTTTTGCCTTTTCCATATACGTGCCCAGGAACAGGACTGCTAGATTATATGGTAACTCTATTTTTAGTTTTTTTAAGGAACTTTCACACTGTTCTCCACAGTAGCTGCAACAATTTACATTCCCACCAACAGTGTAAGAAGGTTCCCTTCCTCCCTACGCTCTCCAGCATTTGTTATTTGTAGATTTTTTAATAATGGCCATTTTGACCAGTTTTGATAATTCATTGTAGTTCTGATTTGTGTTTTTCTAATAATTAGTGATATTGAGCATCTTTTCATGTGCATTTTGGCCATTTTCATGTCTTCTTTGGAGAAATGGCATTTTAGGTCTTCTGCCTATTTTCAGATGGGGTTGTTTGGAAAACACCACATTTCTATACAAGTGTCTGCCAAGATGAGCTTACGGAGGAAGTACTGAATAAGGCTGGTGCCAGTGCTAGGTGTTAAAGTATCGTGAGTTTGTGTCACTAGCTCTGTTACCTAAAAGAACCAGGACAATAACGTTGGAAGTAGCAACATTATGTCCCAGACACTTACCTTCACTTGGAATTTGTTCTTTCATTGTATGTACATGCTTTTGAGACTTTAAATGGCTTTACAGATCAATTCATGAATCTTTTGAAGGAGGGACTGAGAGACTAGAGTGTAAGTCAGACTTTGCTTTGAAATTTTGGAACTTTTGCAATCTTGTATCAAAACTCAATGTGTTAGGAATTTGCATATTATATACAGATCTTTTTTCCAAATAGATAACAATCACCATTTAACAGTCTTTGTCAATTTGAAATGCTAATGTTATTTTTATTATTATATTAATAGCAACATGGGAACAAGAGAGGATGGCAAGGAAAGAAACTTTTTTACTATATATTGTTTTTAAAAAAATCTTTTAAATTTCTGGGCAATGCTAAAATTACTTATCCCAAAATTAAATACCTTATTAAAATACTACCTTGTACTTTCTACAGTTGTGTTTGTTACTTTTTCAATTTTTTGACTTGAAAGATTATTCTAATATGCTAAGCCTTTTTCTCTTTCTTTGTTCATGAAGACATTTAAGGCTCTAAATTTTGTCCTTGAGTGTACTCCAGACATAGCCTTTAACCTATTCTTATTAACATTAGAGTCTTAATAACCTATAATTAAAATTAATTTCTTTTAGAAACATCACTATGTAGGGGAATCATGTCTACTAGAATAAAGTGAATGTATTATAGTTACTAATAAGGAGACTGATATCAGTATCATATCTGAGTTGAGAGGAGAAATAATTATGCTATATTCCATGGTGACTGGAACTCATTTGGAGTAAGATTTGGGTCTTTTTGTTTTCAAAATAAAATTTAAAAAATATATATTTCTAGTTTGGGATAGGAAAATCAATTTCAGAAAAAAAAAGTATTAAAATTTGACTTCCTGTATATAAAGTGAGTAAAATATTGCTATATATTCATCTCAATATATTTTTGCTATGTATAGGAAACATTTTTTAGTATATAAATGAAGGTGCATCAATCACTAAAGAGAATATTGTGAATTTCTAACTCAGTAAGTTTATGTCTACAATGTCATTTTAGTCATTAGAGTACAGTATTCCATAATACATAAATAATTCACAAAATTCTCTACTGCTAGTACCTAAGTTTTTTCTGATTTTTGTCACTGTAAGAAATATATGGAGAAATATTCCCTTAAAGGCATTTTCTCACATTTTAAATTATTAGTATAAAATAAATTTATGAAAAGAGTTGTTGAGACGTACAGAGAGACTTCTGAGATTTCTTTCAAATTGTCCTCAAGGAAATCTTACTAAAATAATTTCTTATATTCACAGCTGAAAGCTATATTTTAAAATAATCTCTACATGAAAGTTATTTTTACTTATTTGACAAAGCTATCAATAAAAATGGGATGCATGCATGATTTCTTGCTTTAGAGAGAAAATGTAGATTCAGCTATGTCAGCTAAAAGGTGGCAGGTTTTACCTCAGAATTATGTACTAACAACACAGCAGATTCATTATCATTAGAAGTGTTTGATGATTAACAAATGCTCATTTGTTAAGCAAGTCACTTTGGGCATGAAGTATGACTGGTTGACTTAAAAGACCTTCTCATTTTGTTTGGATGATTTTATGTGGCTTTAGCTTCAGTTTTGTCATATTTAACTCATTCACCCTTTTTTATAGCACACATTTACTTTCTCAGATTATTTCATGTATATATAAATATGTGCTATTTTCAACTTCAGAAACTCCCTATTTTATTCATTCATTTCTATCTTCGCTATTTTTTTTAATATGGGCAAGATACAACTGATAATAATGCTGCACACCAATCTTGGCCCAATGCCACTGAACTCCATTTCCCATTACTTTCCATCATTGCAAAGAGTAGGAAGCTAAGAAAGAACCACAGAAGCAGGGCTGAAGTAGTGTTTGTTTAACAGCATCCTGCCTTGGCAGGGTTCGGTAAAGATAGTATCAGAAAACTGATCTCTCCAGAAGCTATTCATAAATAAACTAGAATAAACAAAGATTAGATGAGTCTTGGCTACCTTTTTAAACCTGCAGATTTAAAAACAAAACAAAATGCAAGAAAAATAAACACTTCAAAACTGTCCATGATCTACCCATGAAGCAGGTAGTTAATAACCCAGAAGAGAACCCAATGTCAACAAATCAAGAAAGCATATAAGTGAGAAGAAAGGCTACATCCACATAGAGCAACAAAAATACACATTTTTCAAAATGCAGTTTAAAAATAGCAAGAGGAAACAACTCTTTTTACCAGTGCTAAAATAAGAAATACATAAACAGCATAAAGTATACTATATTTAAAACATAGAACTGATAATACTATTTTTTTCTAAAAGTTTAGGATGAAGAAGGAAAGTTCAAGAATAAAGACGCATGGAAAGACAGGATCATTAAAAAAGGTTAGATTTTAAGTTCTTAATACATAGCTGCTTATTTATTCCATCAGAATGCTGAAATATAAGGTCTTTTTAGGCTTCGAGGTCATGCTAACTTACAATTTTAAGTACTTAAAAATATCTACCTTTAGAAGAAATGATGCTCCATCCACTTCAGCTTTGCCCAAGAGCTGGCAAGTCAGGTCAAAATACTGCATTGGCTGGACATCACACAATTTGACTAATATTGAAGAAGGTGAAATATGAGTCGATGCCCAAATACGTAAAGCTTCTACCATTTTCTGGTCCTCAGCAGAGAAGTTAAAACACTTGCTTGCTGTACGAGGAATGATAGGAGCCCCCAAAGTTCCCTCAAATGTCAAAGATGCAAAGCCATGGCTGGTGATACCTTGAGTCTCCTTTTTATATACTTGGATCTAAGAAAGTGGCAACATAGAAAACAGAACAAACAGGTTACTGATGTAGAACCTAAAAACTGGAAACAGGAGACTATAAAATTTTGCCAGTACAGTTATTAGAGGACATAATCTTTAAATAATTAGCATATGAAATGATAAAAATCTACTGGGCTATATCAAAATCCTTAAGTACCATGTAAACTGTAAAACATTATGCAAAATTTATTTTTATTTTTTAAAGAGCTAGGTGGTAGCTCCCCTAATATTATCAGTGTGCTTTTACTAACAAGACAATCATTAGCTTCTTTTAAGATATAATTTATAAAAAGAAAAAGGATAATAAGAAATAGTTACTTATGAATATTGTAGGGAAAACTAGAACACTCAAAATATAAGAGTCTGAAGTGGATAAAATGGAGCTGAGGCTAAGGTTTCATCAGCCTGACTGAGAAAACTCAGATAAGCCTTAAAAACATTGGCTTTCTTAATTTTGAGGCTCAGTTATTAGGTGCACATGCATTTATGACTGTTACATCATCATAAAACAATCCTTTTGAACTCAGGAAATGCCTTTTAAGTCTCCTGTAATCCTGTCTGATATTAATAAATATATTTATATATTTATGGAAAATTGGAAAATGTATTCAACGGATGGATGCTTAAACTGTGATGTGTTAAAACTTGTTTGATATAACTAAAGCAGTACATAGAGAAAAATTTATAGAAATAAGTGAATATTTTACAAAAGAATAATGGTTAAAAATCAGAAATTTAGGCTTCTATCTCAAGAAACTGCAGAAAGAATATTATCTCAAATCCAAGGAAAGCAGAAGGGAAACACAGTCAAAGGTAAGAGAAATAGAAACATATAATAGAGAAAATCAAAGCTAAAAACTAGTTCCTGGAAGAGATTAACAAAAATAATAACCCTAGAAAAAGGTTGATTTGGAAAAAAAGAAAAGAAACACCAATTATAATATTAAGACTGCAAAAAAGGATTTATCATTACAAATCCACCAAACATCTAAAAGATGAGTAACATATGACCAAATTTATATCAGTAAAGTCAACAATTTGAATGAAATACTTTTTTCTAAAAATTAAATATATCAAAGCTGATAGAAAGAATAAAAAAAACTCATTTGTCTTAAAGAAATCTTAATTCATTAATACAATCTATCAATAAAGAAATCATCAAGCTCAGATAGCTTTACCAGTGCATTATTCCAAGCATTTAAGTAAGGAAAAAAACCCAGTAATCTTGCATAAACTCTTCCAGAATTGAAAAAGAAGGGCACATTTCCTGTTTTCATGAGGCAGAAAAACTTCAATTTCAAAATTTGTCAAAGATATTGTAGGAAAAGGAAATTACAGATCTAAACATGAAACAGGAAAATTGTAAATGACTTCGAGGAAAACTTAGAAGCTATCTTCATAAAATGAGCAGACAGAGAGTTCCTAAACAAGAAATTAAAAAGTACTGACCATAAGACAAAAGTTAATAAACTGGACCATATTAAAATAGAGAACTTCTGTTCATCGAAAGACACCATTAAGAGGGTGAATAGACACTAACATAGAGTGAAAAAAATATTCACAGTCCATATACCTGACAAAAGATCTGTAGCCTAAATATATAAAGAACTTTCACAAATCATTAAGAAATGTAGTTTAAAATCCTGTAAAAAATGAGCCATAGGCTCAAATGGACACTTCATACTTCAGAAGGCACACAAATTTTAAAAGGTTCTCAGTTTCTTAATTTTTCAGGGAAATTCAAATTAAAATCACAACAAATACAAATGCAACAGAATGGTTGAAATTCAGAAAAATGTAAAATATCAAGTGCTGGTGAAAATGTGGAACAACTAGAATTCTTCTGTATCACTAAGAGAGTATAAGTGGTAAAAATCACTCTGGAAAGCTAAATACATAGTTTAGCTATAAACTAAAGAAAATATATGCACAGCTTTGAACTTAGGAACTACAATCCTTGGTATACAATCAACTGAAATGCATATTACATAATATACATTATAATTACATAGTTATATGTACATGTGTATATTACATATTATATAGTTATACATATTCAGTAAAATATGTGTACTAGACTGTCTATAGCAGCATAATAGCCCAAACTGAAAACTACTTAAACAACTAACAGAATAAATATATAAATTCTAGTGTATTCAAACAATGGTATACCATTTAGCAGTGAAAATGAAGAAAGTAAAACTATAGGCAATAGTACAGCTGAATCAAACAAGCATGAACCAAATGTTCAAAACAAAAAAAGACTATAGTGTATTCTTTTAACATAAAAAACAAATATAGAGAAACTAATATATGTTGTGAGAAGTTATGAGATTATTTATTGCTAGGGGTGGGGAGAGTGTGAATGGCAACCCTAGGTGAGGGTACAATGAAAGTTTCTAAAGTGTTAGATATATGAGCATGCTAATACTGTGGAAAGAGAGATGTATATTCCACTTCAATTAAACAACAGACAAGAACTGTAAATATAGTTGTCCATGAACACTGACGTAAAGGGCACCAACCATCCATGTAACTGAAAATCCTCTTATAAGTTACCGTCAGCCCTCTATCCTCATTTCAGCATCCATGGATTCAACTAACTATGGGATCTCGTTTACTACTGAAAAGAATCTGTACATAAGTGGACCTGTGAAGTTTAAAACTGTGTTGTTCAAAGGTCAACTGTACTACAGGAAACAGCAATGTGTGAGAATCAGCTATTTTTTTTGAAATGTGGATAAGCCTGTAATATAGTGCTATAATAATAATCATTCCAGTTCTCTTTAACCAAATGTTCTCCACTATTCTTCTGTTCTCAGGGGAAAGGCATTAATAGAGCAAGAGAGTTATTTCCCACCATATCTAAGACCACTGATAGAATACACCCGGAGTACCTCACTCATTTATGAGCATCAGTGATCACAAGAACCACAGATAAACCGAAGCATTAGAAGAAAAGACAACAAAGATAGTGAAGGAGTTGCATGGAAACTCATGTAACAAGAGCAAAACAGCAAGGGACTAAAATGTTTAAAACTTAAGAGACTGAAAATATTAAAGTACTGAAAAGCTGATTATTAAAAAAATCACATACTATCTAATAGTTTTGCTTTTTTAATAAAATTCTTTCACAGAATGCAGCTAGTCTAAATCGCAACAGCTAACACTTTTCTGTAGGAGGAAGTCAGGTAGTTTGTTCAAATGAATAGATTTCCTAATATAAATCATTTGAAGTCTGATCTTATTTACATTTCTTTTTATCTCTTGAAATGCCTGAAGTCATGTTCTATCAAAGCAACCACATAATTAGTGTTAACTAGTTTCAGCGAGCAATACTGAGTTCTCTTCAAACAAATATAAGTTCTAAACAGTATGAATTATACCTTCAGCCTGTGAAAGCGAACGATATCTCCGTTTTTGTAAATCATTGGAAGGGCTTCATAATTTCCACTAAAGAACAGGCAGGTTAGCTTTACATTTGTCTGGTCCACAATTGTTACAACTGAGCAATAATCTGGAAAACACAAAAATATTTTACCTGACTTTTCGTATTTCAAAGCATCTAATAAAATGAGAATAATACTGAGTTCGAAACATCAAACTTTATTTCTCCCTTTAGTCTTCTAAGAATAGGATCAAAACATAAAGAAATTTTCTTCTCTTTGGAAACGCACTGCCAAATTTTTTGCAAAAATATTTCACAAAAATTCATTTTAGAAAATTTAATAAAACAAAAATAAAAATCCTATTTAATGTAAATTGTCTGGAGGTAAAATAGCATTTTTTTTGCCTCAAATTTACAAACTGTAAAACATAAAATATTCAAATAACATAATTTATAAACACAATTAAATTTAGAGTAAAAGCAAATAAAAAAATACCAGAAGATATTTGCAGTAAATATGATTAACAGTGAACATACTGCAAAAAGACACTGTGAAAACTGGTTATAAACCCCAGGGTTTTACAGTAAATATGAAATTCAAATGAACAATTCATAGAAAACTATATAATACCAAATTAAAAAGAAAAGCGATGATCTGCTATTAATACTTACAAAAGGTTACACATCAGAACAAGAGGGGTATTTTATACAATTTAAACTGGCAAAAGAAAAAAAAAAACTAACCAAATTTAATGATAGTTGGGCTGCCATGAAAAACAAGTAACTTCAAACTGGTGGTAGCAAAAATTATAATAGATGTTATCATTTAAAGTACATGTTTCAGAAAAATGAACACTGAGAATATGTGTTGATTTCCTTCCTTCTCAATACTATACTCATGACAGTACAGCAGGAAAAGATAAACCCAAAACAGTGAAGGGAGAGGAGAGGTGAGGAGAGTGAAGGAGATGGAAAAAAGCTATCAACATTATTTCAAGAAGCTGGGAAAGTGAATGGTTAAGGGATCAAATGGACAGAGGAGGATACAACCAGAAAATACTCTAAAGCAGCTACAGCAAAGACAGGAGCCTTTGGGATTAAGGGAGACAGTGAAAAACAGCTAAAATTAGGGCTAATGAAAAGTTTACACATGGAACAACTGCTTCAATGGTCACCCATCTTAACCTTCTCTTGAAGATGATTTCAGGTAGGCAGGTAGGGTATCTCAGTCTTTAACTGCGCCTCTTCGTGGAACACAGACTGCTTTCCAAGGAAGTTTCACTGATAGACCAAGAAGTGGTAAGGCTTCTGATGAGGATGTTAGCACCCGGAATAAACCCTCTGCATTATCACATTAGGAGGTCTATAACCAGACAGAAAGCTGTCTTTCCCACCCACCCTAGACTGACACTTTCAATGTGCCCCATGTGAGTACTATTTGTCTCCTATTATAAGATTTGTCTCTTATTATAAGTTTGAACATTATAAGATTTCCCATTTAAAAAAGAGATCACGTTGAAAAAACAAACTCTTTATATACAAAGCAAAGGAAACAAATGTCTACAACCTAAAATAAATGATACCTATGTTTGTAAATGTTAAAATAAGACACAGAACAAAAATAGATGAAAAGGAGGAAGAATACCAGGAGGGGGAAGGGAGAAGGAGATGGAAGAGAACAGAGAAGTACTGAGAAAGGGGAAGGAATGGGCGAGTGGGGAGATAGGACTGGAGGGAAAGAGGGAAACCAGAAACCTGATTCTGTGAGGAGGGGACAATAATTCACTCAGAGGACATAAAACACTTTAAAAACAAAACCTTAACGAGCATCTTCAAAAACAGTGAAAACATATGGTCTATTGGACCCAGTTTTTAGTTTTGGAGTTTCCTTTGCCAGTAGTTCTAACTATTTGTAAGGAGTGTTATTTCGCGACATTTTTTTCTTTTAGCAGTCGTCCAAGATTAAAGGTAAATTCACTTATTTTTTAATAGAATAAAACACATTCTTGCTTGTGATGACTGTATGGCCCTTTTTAATCCTTTTATAAATCTAAGATCCATTATGGAATTTTTAATCATGTATTTTCCTTTATCTTGAAATATTTTGCAATTTCATTCTCCTATTAATTATTTCATCATTATTCCTACCTATGCTTAAAAAAAACTAAATTAATATTAAAATGGGAAAATGAGAGACTTGCCTAGGGGAAAGATGCAAGAGTGTAATGAGTCATCCCTGGTGCACTGCACTGCTCAATGTGCTATAACACCTTTCAAGATGATATAAAAAACCAAGTTTGAAAATGATCTTTGGAATTTCTTCTTCTGCTTTAAGAATTCAGTTAAGAATTCAGAACTGAAATTTTCTGCCAATAGCCATAGAGAAGAAAATCGATAGAAGAAGATCTTTAACCATTATTAGATGAATCAGAAGCTGAATGCAAAGACAGGCAACAGCACATTAGATTCTATGGATAATGAATCAAAGCACCTTTTGAATAAAACACAAATGCTCTGAAGGTTTTAAGTTTCATGTAATTTCATGACAGACAAAACATAAGGGCAAAGAGATCACTAGTCTAATGAAATCTAATTCAGGTACACAACGATCAAACTTGGTATCTTTACATTTTTGCTTCCTGACAGCTTCTGGAAAATCATGTATCACAGATTTATTTGTATTAGAATACACAAACTCACATTTCATATTTATACCAGAGAACTAGTTACTACTTGTAGTATATTTTAAGTTGCAGTGATTCTAGATTACTCCTCTCACTTTAAATGCTTCACAATGAGCCACTTTTGTAAATCGGGAATACAATACATCAACAAAATTGCAAATTTAGCAGGCATAAATAACAGTAGTTGAATCTAAATGTTAGCCAGGATGAACTGACAGAGCCCAGTCTTTGTGGCATATACATGATACTAAAGAGTGGAATAGCTGAAAATCAAAACAAAACTGGGGTGTGGTTAAAAAAAAAATCAGGCTTAACCTAAATTTCAGAATATTGAAAACTGCCTCATGGTTTTGTTTTTCCTGGAAAATGCCAGCCTTCCCATAGATAACTTGATAGGTTGCAAAAGACTCCATATGACACTCTGAGAAACAGTGTGGAGACCCATTGTCCAGAGGGTCTAATACAGGGTCACCATTAGCTTTTGTAGTACCTTTGTGCAAATTAGAAAAAGACTCCTCTTTCTCAAATAGAAATACTCTACAACCTAACCAGTTTTAAGAGGAACTTTACTGAGCCCAAGAGAGTAACAGTCTTGGCCCACAGTTACATTTTGGCCTTTCTATCCAATGCTTTGGCCACTGGATGTAAAGAGCTGATTCACTGGAAAAGACTGATGCTGGCAAACATTGAGGGCAGGAGAAGGGGTCAACAAAGGATGAGATGGTTGAATGGTTCAATGGACATGAGTATGAGCAAGAGACAGTGAGATATCCAGGAAGCAGTGAAGGACAGGAAAGCCTGGTGTGCTGCAGTCCATGGGGTCACAAACAGTTGGACACGACTTAGTGATTGAACAATTTTCTATCCAAGCCCTCAGAAACAGGGACACCTATACACATGACACCTGCGATGCACACATTCCTTCTCTAGGTTGTTCCTCTTCCCCACTCCCCTTAAAGTGTCTCTGTCAGGTTTGGAGTTAGGTAGGAACAGACTGCCAAGAAAGAAAGAAGTGACCTCAGGATTGTCCAAAGAACAACACAACAGCTGTGTGTGCCAGGGTGTGCAGATACATGCTCAGAATTCTAAGTGGGTAAAAGGAATGGCTCCACATGCTGCTATAGATTTATGTAGCAGAGGGCATTCCCAAGCGGCAGCAGGACTTGGCCTGAAATCTACACAGCTGTGTTTTCATCTAAGTGACTCCATGTGGATGAAAAAGGCATCTCCTTAGACAGTGCACTCCTGTGCACTGCACACCTGAGCTATAACATGCCAAGTCCCTGTTCTTTCCTTTCTTTTTCACTGGAAGTACTACCAATGGCTTTTCACAAGTGTAAGCCAAAAAGATCTACCTAGTGCTCAAATCCTTTTATAAAAATAAGATTTTCTTAACAGAGAAAAAAGAGAATCTTTCCATAGAGCAAAGGCTTCCTTGAAAGCAAAAAAAAAAACCCCAAAACTATACTATATACACATATACAGTGATAAAATACTGACATCTGTAAGCATATAAGAATTAGTTCAGTAAGGATCTAAATATTATGCAACAGTAGAATCACCATAGATACTAACTATAGATGAATGACAAAGCTCTCTAGAACATAAACCTCCTTAGGAATTCCCTCTACCACCACAGAATGCTGAATATTTCAGTGGTGGTTAGTAGTCTGTATTTCAGAGGCAAGGAATCCTACTTGGGTCACTGCTGTTTTCCAATCCATTTTGTAAAAAAATTTAGTACATAAGCTAATCTGAATTTCATTGAGTGTCTGCCTAATGCTAGGTATATATATGTACTAGTCAGGAAGATTACTCAATGAACAGGGCATGGCACCTTCTCTTAAGAAGTTTACATTTTCCTTACATTGACTTACATCTTTAAACACTAATGCTGTCATCTCAGTTTGTGTGTTATTTTATATGCGAACACTTGCTAGTGTATGGAGTTTATACTCCCTGTATACGTAATGATTCATCACAATAACTGCAGAACTAATGATCCAGATGACATTTTCTAGAATAACTGGAAACTGACATTTAAGCTTGACACTGGATAAACAGACAGGCTTGAGATGGCCCTGGATCCTTGGTGAGCAGTAAAATAAACATTCATATTTCAGAAAAGCGGTGAAAACAAAATTTTTCATACATTTCATACCCAGCTTTGGAGTTCAAAACATAAGAGACCTTAAGATAAATTTCAAACCATGACTGGAGCTTAACCAGAGTCTGAAATTATGTTTAACATTAAAGGATCTATACTTTGGTCCTAAATATAGTTTGGGTTTTCAAATAATAATAATAATGTACAAATAGAATGTCAACATTCCAAATTAATTTATGAAATGGAATAATGTATTTGACTTCTGAGATAGAAAACAAAACAAAACTACAGTACCTATGTTATGCAAGGTATCTTATTCCCAGGCCTAAAAATGGGGGGGAAATTATATTACTTAGCAGTCAGCAACTACTGAGGGCTTACTAAATACCAGGTTTCTGCTAAGCAATTATACTCATTGTCTCCCTGAAGTTTTAGATAGTTGCATACTGCAATTAACAAACAAGAGAACTTAAGTTTCTTAAAAGGTCTAGCTAAGATACCCAAGTATGAAAGTCACATGCAGCTTAGCATAACTGATTCCTGTGTTTCTATATTTAACCAGAACGCTGTACTGTCTCCATATTCCATGTTTTTAAAACATAAACGGTAATTTCAAACAAAGTAAAATATTATGCTTAAAACTGTGATGGAGGCTTGAGAGTTTTCTAAAAAGGAAAAATTATACTGTATCTTAACTCTATATTATCTACAATTTCATGCATCTATTAAAGAATTCATTACTAAAGAATTAACATATGATTCATTATAATGAAACTTCCTTCACCTGTAAATTTACTCCAGAAACATACCTCACAAACATCATAGAAAAAGTCTATAAAAATTCATTACGATGATGCTTGAACTTATTTTTACATTCTTTGCAACAATTATTTTTTTGACTCATAAGTTAAAAGAAGAAAAGGAGACAAAAAAAGAGCATCTTCTGAGGTAACTGAACAAGAGTTAAATCCTAGTGAAAAGACAGAGGTAATAAAAGAAGATACATGGTTAAGTGTGAGGCTACTTAGAGAGGTATTTTGAGTGGTTAGAAGAGGAGAGAGCACAGTATTATAAATTAGGAGCTGGCAAACTATGGTCCACAGCCAAATCCAGCCCACTGCCTGTTTATTATCTTTCCAAAGCATTCAACTTTAAAAAAACCACAATAAAAGTCTTTTCACATTCATCTGCCTCCCTAAGATTTAATGAAATTACTTAATCAGAATAACAAGGAAAAAGAGTACAAAGAGATTTGGGAACAAAACTGTAAGACAACTCTTGAGAGAATACAGTTCCACTAGTAGGAGCAGAAATGAGCAGGGGCATTAGGGCTGGTCAATTCCGGATCACCAATTCCCAGTCGGGAGAACTCAGGATGATAAAAGCATCAGTAACAGGGTTTAATGGAGGAGTGGAAACACATTGCTCATTGTCAAATTAGATAAGAGATAGGTTAAGAAAGTTTCTTATTTAAGTAAGGACTTAGCTGTGGGAAGACACCCAATGTGTCTTGAAATAGATTGCATATATTTATTGTGTAATGAATGACATATGTGTACACAACAAATATTTTTCAGAATAGTGATTGTATATAGAAGATTTCGAAAGCATGCCAGAAGCCGACATTCTTTAACCAGAAAACACAGACAATAGGCTTCCAGATTTAGTATTAAGTCTTCACAGTTCATAAATTCTATAATACATAGTAGTTGACCAACCATCTTTACTAAATTAATGCATGTCATTGTGTGTTTAGTCGTTCGGTCGTGTCCAACTCTTTGCAGCACCACGGACTGTAGCCTGCCAGGCTCCTCTGCCCATGGAATTTTCCAGGCAAGCATACTGGAGTGGGTGCCATTTCCTACTCTAAGGGAGCTTCCTGACCCAGAGGTTGAATCCAAGTCTCTGGCAATGTCTCTCCTGCTGCTGCTGGGGTTGCACAGAGTCGCACATGACTGAAGCGACTTAGCAGCAGCAGCGCCACCTGGCAAGCACCACCTACAGTGAATATATGGTACTTGTAAAAATTCTCCCTCTGAAGCCCACTGCAGACACTGAAAATCATTTAAAATCATTTAGCCTTTTTATGCCTCAATTTCCTTATTTGAAAAATGGGGGAAATTAGTACTCACCTCATATGATTGCTAAAATTAAATATGTAATCACATGTAAAGTGCTTAAAACTGTACCTAGAACATGGCTAAATGATATATATAAGAGCTGGTCAGTGGTGGTGATGGTGGTGGTATCAGCAGTAGCAACAGCAGCATTTCTATTACTGTTAATAAATTGTAACATTCTTATCTAATGAACTCAGATATAATCTTAGAATGTACCTTAACAAAGAACCTAAAGACACTGCCAATATACAGTGTCAAACTGATTGCAGTTGGTACATGTAAAGTACAGATATAAGAGATTGCAAAAGAATTCCAATTTGAATTTCCACTGGAATTTCAATTAGTGGCTTTTAGATATGCATCAATCAACCTTCCACAGAGAAATATCTTGTAGTTAACAAGGTAATCTGGTTCTCAAGCGAAATATCATTTAGAACACAAAGAGTTTCTAAGAAGCTATAAGGTGGAAAGTAACATTAACCACTTATTCAAAAACTAAAATGTTGAAGATAATATAAAGCTGCTAAAGAGATAAAAGAGAATCCTGCCACACTCCATGTTTTTGGAAAATATATTTTTCATTAAAAATGTTATTTATGTTTAATTGTAATAAACTATTTTTGGTTTAAATGAATTATTAAATGTTAGTCTTTCACTTTTAATTTCCAGTATGTTTAAATATCTGTAACTATGACCCATAAAAAATATAAGCTCCTTGAGATACTGATAATTTTTAGGAGAATAGAAAACTTAAAAATCACAGATTTAGGGCATCAACAATATTCTACTCTTTGAAAGTGAAAATTCACAAAGTACTACATTTTATATAGAAAACTACAGAGATGAGGCCCTTGCAATTCTACCATGATCAAATTGCAACAACACAGATGTATACTTACGGCTGATTCATGCTGATGTAAGGCAGAAACCAATTAAACATTGTAAACCAATTATCCTCTAATTAAAAATAAACAAATTTTTTAAAATTGCAAAAAACTAAGAATTGGCCCTAACTCTTCCTAGTTGCTAATCTCTAAACTTGACTCCACAGAACAAGTTTCAGCAAACAAAAATCAGAGTACATTAAAAAGTGTTCCATGTTCAAGTAATTCCAAGTAAAATATGCTAAAAATAAAGTTAAACAGGTTCCTTTCTTAAAACTTTTCAGAAGTGACAATGTGCTAATAATGCATCGTGAATCTCAAGAGCCAGATACAGTATGCAAAATTTACCAGTTTTTCATAGAATGTTTCACAGAATTGGTGTTTCTCCCACTGAAAATGCTTTGCTAAAAGTGTATGCAGATTAGATCTGCAAGTTATTTTAAGGGAAGTATTACTGAGAAAATGGAGAACTTACAGACTCACTTGATGAAGAGGCAGACACCTCTTCAGGACTGCAGTTCACTGTTCTTTTAGGATATTCTCTTTAGCCGTTTCCACCCCTCCATTATCCACCTATCTCCTGGCTATCCACTGTTTTACACTTTTGTCTCTTCTTTTTTGCCTTCTTACCTCTCTCTTTGTTGTTACTTATAAGAGAATAATTTAAAATCAAAATCAAAAAAGTAAAATCTCATTTTGATGTTTCCTGATATCAAACCAATTGCTACGCTGACTTCTCCTAATCCTCCAAAAGGGATGTCAAAAGGCTGTCCTTATTTGCCCATAAAATGAGTACGGGGCAACTGCCACATTGAAGAATATTATCCCAATTTACATAAACTATAAAAGTAAGTAACCAAAATAACCTAGACAGTGTGTTGAAAAGCAGAGACACTACTCTGCTGACAAAGGTCCATACTGTCAAGGCTACAGTCCTCCCAGTGGTTACGTACGGGTGTGAGAGCTGGACTGTAAAGGCAAAGCGCCAAAGAATCGATGCCTTGGAACTGTGGTCTGGAGAAGACTCCCAAGAGTCACTTAACAGCAAGGAGATGAAACCAGTCATTCTTAAAGGTCACCATGAATACTCGTTGGAAAGACTGATGCTGAAGCTGAAGCTCCAGTATTTTGGTCCTCTGATGCAAACAGCCAATTCATTGGAAAAGTCTCTGATACTGGGAAAGATTGAGGGTAGAAGAAGAGGGTGTCAGAGGATGAGATGGCTGGATAGCATCACCGATGCAATGGACATGAACTTGGGCAAACTCCATGAGATGGTGAGGGACAGGGAGGCCTGGCGTGCTGCAGTCCATGGGTCACAAAAGAGTCAGACACGACTGGGCGACTGAACAACAAAAACAGTCAAAATAAACTTTGAAACAACTGGGTGAACTAAAACCCAGTGAAATATGTAACCTTAAAACTTGTCCCTAATAATACAAGTAACTAGCAACCTTCTTGGCAAAAAGTTAAAGACCATCAGAAAAGTCTAAGATTCAGTTTCCATCTTCTTTATCTTCTTTAAAGTTTATCTTCTTTCATCTTCTTCAAAGTTTATAGAACTTTTTAAAAATTATTTCCTATACAAATGAGTATTTTCAAGCAATAAAGTGATAAAGCTTTTCATTTTTTGAATATCCAGAAGTATTATAGTATTTGATTTGATATTATTATGGATAGACAAAAACATATTCATAAACTTGTACTACACGTGATGGATTTAAGTGGATCAACATGAACAAAACCCTCATACATTTCATTGCATGTAAGTTTCCCCCCACAAAAAAAGAACTGCATATAAACAATGAACTCTAGTTGATAGTGACATACATCCTAAAATATTTAGGGATAATGTGTATTGATATCTTCAACTTACTCTGAAATGGATCAAAAAAGAAATTAACTAATGAATTCACCAATAATGGTCAGTATATATGGGTGTTCATTGCATAATTCCATCAAATATTCTGTATATTTAAATATTTTTATAAAACTGCTGAGAAAAACAAGTCGTTTTTTAAATTAAATATTTTCTGTGTAACAGTATTTTCATTAGCTGTTTATCTAGAACACCTTTATAGAATCTTTTGACCTGTTAAATTCTCAAAAAATCCTGAATTAGGTATATCAGAATTTAAAAGGTATTAATAAACTTATCTCAAAAGTACCAAGAATGAAAGAAAATAGTTAAACAGTATTATTGAAGATAATAAACAAATCAATAAACCATAGTTTTGATCTTTCTTCTTTTCTCAATTTGAAGTGTTTTCTTATCTATAACACTACATGAATCTTATTTTCAGTTCTAGAAGGTGATTGTGGGTGATGATACCAGTTTCTCAAAAGTATCATACATACTGGGAAATTGAGAGGAGTTAAGAGAAGCCTGAAGAGTCTGCTAAAAACTGATGGACAGCTGTTGAGCTTTTGGTAGGGATTGGGGTATACAGACTTTGTTTATGATTAAATGATCAAAACTGTTTCTAGTGGTAACAGAAATTCATGTGTACTTCTAAGTTCTTATTCTGTTGCTGGAACATGGTTCCATTAACTTTTTGCTTAAATCTAATTTATATAATGCATTCAACGACAAATCTTTCAAATATTTAGCATAAAATATGAGCTTTCTTATCATGACATTTCTGCAGAGAATATGCATTTGGTTTATCACTCCACCCTAAAAGTCAAATTCACTGGTTTTCAACTGGTAATAACATCCAGGTATACACACAAATTCTATGAAGTCCTGATACTGTTTTCCAAGTAAAGCAAAATTTTTCAAATTTCTAACAGTAAAAAACTAAAAGTATAAAAAAACTGTAAGAAATAATCCAAGGCATAAGTTAATTTTCATTGGTTTTCTTATTCCAAACTCCTTTTAAAAATAATCCTTCTCATTTTTTAACCAAAAAAGAATTTTTTTGAATGTGTTTTCACTCAGAGGACATGGGAAGGTGGGGTTATCATACAACTCTCAGAAAGTTGGAAGTTTATGAAGAAACTTGAAAAACAATCTATTTTTTAAGCCATTTGGATAGAAGTTATACATTTCAGCAGAATGTGTCTTGTTTCAAAAACAACTTTGCTCTCAAACTTATACTATACATTCAAAAGGTAACATTAATATATCCATGTGTGGTAAGTCATTTCAGTTGTGTCTGACTTTTTGCAACCCTATGGACTATTTCAAAATAAAATTTTATATATTTTTGTGTTTAGATATGTATACAGTTATAAAAGAAACTTCAGATCCAAGAAACAGGAGGCATTAAAAAAAATCTGTCCAATAATTTGCCCTCAAGAACAATAAAGTAGCAATACAAATGAAATATTAAACAGCTTTCAGGTTCTTTCACAAATTACCATTAGATTCCTGACATAACTGGAAACCAAGCTACTCATTTTAACAAATACTAACAGGGCAAACTGCCAAACTAGTGTTCCACCAAATAAATAATCCTTCAATAATCACTACCTAAAACAATAAAAATATTTATTTTCCCCATGCTTCGTTTTTGACTCCCAAATGAATGAAAAAAAAACTTGTGAAGTCACAGTCAACCTAGAACTTTGTATTTTAGTAACAGAGTTACAAAAAAAGGTAATTTATTTTCTTGAAAGCTAATACCAGTAGAGAAAGTACAGAGAGTAGAAAGACATTTAATAAATCACTATTCTTTCTTAGTTTATCTAAATAACATATTAATATAATGTCTTTGTTTGTGTACATGTGTGCGCTCAATTGTGTCCGCCTCTTTGTGACCCCATGGACTGCAGTCAGCCAGGTTCCTTTGTCCATGGGATTCTCTAGACAAGAATACTGGAGTGGGTTGCCATTTCCTCCTCCAGGGGATCCTCCTGACCCAGGGATCAAACCTGCATCTCTGGTGTCCCCTGCAGTGGCAGGCAGATTCTCTACCACTGAGCCACCTAGAACCCCCAAATAACCTCTAAAACACATATTTAAACTTTTGATAAAGGACTGATTTTAACTAAATGCTTCAGTAAGACTCCATGTTTAAACTGACAAAGTGTTTTAACTACTTTAACACTTAGGTAATACTTCATGTAACTTGATATAAATCTAGAAAGGGTAACAAATGATAAATTAAGTCCTATAGTCTGCAATCTTAAGCAATTCACCTAATTTCCTCAGTATGATTAAGTGTAAATTGCCTTGGAGTTATAAGGAAAAGCTGGTAGTTCATCTAAGCAAGGTCTTTAATCAAAGAAGCATGCATGCATGCATAAATTATATAATCCACAAAAAATTCCTCCATGAAAGTTGTTTCACCATCTTTTATCTATTATCAATACTAGAGCAGCCTTGCTTTTAAACCAATCGGTATTTCCCCAACAATTTTCTATTTGTCTGAAAGCTTATTATTGAAAAGCCATGAAGGCAAATCACTGAACTAAGGTGCTACTATATGCTACAACCTTATCTGTTTATAAGGATACTTGCTATATAATACATAACAGCACTCTTTAACTATGGTGGTATGAAGTTAACATAATTTCCACTGATGTTTTTATAATATTGGAAAAGACCATGGGAAGCAGGCAGAGAAGAAAGCATAAACAGTATGATAGAGATATAGGTTTTAAATACATGTGTGCATATACACACAGATTAGACAGGAAAGTAAGTAGGTAGGTAGACAGATACTGGATGAGTTTATAAATGTTATTCTGGAATTACACCTGGAGTCATTGTCCTCTTATGTTTTACTCTATGTATTGAGCAACCACAGGTCATAGATGGTATACTAAGTTTAAGGATTTATATTAAAACTAGCAGTGGTCTTTATCTTTACAGAGTTTGTGCTTAAAATAAGGTAGATAAAATAAAAAGAATGACTTTTAAAATAATTATAAAAGTATATTGATATTCATCAATAAAAAGGAATAAACTACTAATACATGCTATAACATGGAGCCTCAAAATCATTATGCTAAGTGAAAGAAGCCAGAAGCAAAGTGAGGCTCTCTATATGAAATGTACAGAAAGGCATAAAAAATATCAGTTTGGTGCAAAAGTAATCACGGTTTTGCATTATTGAATTTTGCTGTTTGATATTGGAATACATTCTTATATAAATATGGTTATATTATACATCATTTTAACGCACATTTCTCCATTTATGATTTTTTGCTGACTTACTATTGTTGTTGTTCAGTTGCTAAGTCATGTACAACTCTTTCCGACCCCGTGGACTACAGCATGCCAGGCTTCCTTGTCCCTCACCATCTCCCAGAGTTGCTCAAATTCATGTCCATTGAGTCAGTGATGCTATCTAACCCTCTCATCCTCTGTTGCCCCTTTCTCCTCCTGCCTTCAATCTTTCCCAGCATCAGGGTCTTTGCCAATCAGTCAGCTCTTCTCATCAGGTGGTCAAAGTATTGGAGCTTCAGCTTCAGTCCTTCCAATGAGTATTCAGGGTTGCTTTTGTGTAGGACTGACTGGTTTGACTTATTACTTGCTGCTTATTGTATATTTATTTTAGACTATGGAAATGACGTTAGACAAAAAGCAAATTTGAGTAATTTTCTTATTCAAGTCCAAATGGGTTGTAAAGCAATGGAGACAACTTGCAACAACAACAACACACGTGGCCTAGAACTGCTAACGAACACACAGTGCAGTGGGGGGTTCATGAAGTTTTGCAAAGGAGACAAGAGCCTTGACGATGAGGACTGCAGTGGCATAAAAAACTCATGTAGAGACTGTAGTAAATACTCTGCCTAATGACTAAAAATTGGGCAACATCTGACTAGCCCTCTTTTTTGAGGAGACCTATTGCAGGTCATACACTGGGAGAAGAGAATTCACCCCAGGCTCTCTGTTAGCTGTTCTTCCACAGATCCTTATATGGAGGTACAGATAATATCCATGACTTACACACATCACAATATTTAATAGATGATTTTGAAACAAGGCAGTTACCAACAAAAAGTGAGATCACTGAACACTACATACAAAATAAAATTCCAGGCAACACATCCAGTTTTAAAAAATATAAAATAATTTTAAAGAAAAAAAATCTCTTTGCAGATCTTCTACGGCTGACTCTCCAAACAAACAAATTATGACTCCACAAGCACTGTAAACATTTCATTTCAAAAACTATCAGCACAAAACTAAAATGCTGGGGAAAGCATCTGTAACATATATGATGAAAAAGAGTAAGAAGCTGCCAGAAATCACTGAAAAAGGACAACCAAACTGAAAAATATGGAAGAGAATATATTTTTATTTTCTTAATTGATGTATGTGAAGTTGGGAGGGAAAGTAATATACTGAAGTAGAAGAAAATCTTAAAAATGGAGATAGAAATCAAAGTTTTTTGTAACTTAAAAGTAATTTTTGTGAGCCCAATATTAATAGAATCCATTAGACCTGTGAAATAATATAATGAAGTATTCCATTTATAGCCACTTAAAATATGAATGTGTGTTAGTCACTTAGTTGTGTCCTACTCTTTGTGACCCCATGGACTGTAGCCCACCAGACTCCTCTGTCAATGGGATTCTCCAGGCAACAATATGGAGTGGGTTGCCATTTCCTTCTCCAGGGGATCTTCCTGACTCAGGGATCAAACCTGGGTCTGTTGCATTGCAGGCAGATTCTTTACCATCTGAGCTATAGGGAAGTCCACCTAAAATATACTTGTAATAATTCTGAATAGCCTTGCAAAGACCAATTGCCAATGATTGATACATGACAGTTTTAGCATATAAAGATGTTGACTGTCTATGTAACCAATACAACCGGAACAAGTAAGTTTTACCACATATGGAAACCATAAATTAAATAAAAAATTTTTTTAAAATTTTATTCAAGAGTATAAACAAGGAGTGTATCACACAGTGTATCATAGGTCCCTAATAATGATCCCTAAAAGAGCCTGCTACAAGAGCATAAAAGTATGCATCAATATACTGCTGACATTCTAATGCTTCAAATTATATTTAAGTAGACTGCTTATATTTAAAGCTGACAACTGTTGTTGCTACTTTCAAAGTCTGGAATGTTACCTCTTCTTCCTCATCTATCAAAATCCAATATCCTTTAAAGTTCAGCTCAAATGCTACACCTCCTAGAAACTTTTTTCCGCTAGCATTAATCTCTCCATTCCCACTCTAAAAGTACCTTGTTTATTCCTTTAGTCACAGCATAATACAACTGTGCCTTGTATTAACTAGCTGATTACCTTTGGGTCTCTCTCACTCATCAACTCTCTGAGAGTTATTTTATCTACGGACAACAATCTGTTAGTATCAGTCTTTAGACAGCAACTAACTATAGGATAATGCTACCCAAGGCTAGCAAAAACATTTTCTAATTGAATGAATAGAAGAATGTACCACAAGTTTCATGAAAGAATGAGAAAACACTCATATTATTATTCACTGAAATAATTAAAACTACAAACTCATGAAACATAGTAAGTGGGCTAATAATTTTTTAGAGGAAAAGGTTCTGAGAGACATAGTCCTAGGATATGGACAGGCAAGAGGGGATGCCACAAACCTCCTCAAAGAAGTCATCTTGAATATAAGAAAGCAAGCCATACAAAGGTTCAGTGACAGAATGAGAAAGATCTTTCTTCACCTTCACTCTCAAAGCGGAAACCTAAATATTTCCTACTGGCGTGGACAGAATAGCCTGAAAATAGTGGAGAGAGGCTTAGCTTTCCTTTCCAAACTCTTAAAGAGATAAGTGATGACTAGCCGTGCTGTAGCTGCCCGCCCCTCATGAAAGTAAGATAGCCAAGCATTGAGAAGAGTCTTAACTCACTCAACTAGACATGATGCTTTAGCTCGAGAGAAACGGAAAACTCCAGGCCTGCCCACAACCTTCATCTCATATAAGAGGTAAATCCATCATTCAGCTTTCAAATACACATTCAAAAAGTTTAGTATGCTTCACAATGACGATTCTGTTCATTTTAAACAATAAAATGGACAACTAGAATTTTACAATTTGGGGAAAGACTAAAACCAAAGTGAAATCATGAATAATTATAATTATTGTATTTTAATGATTATCTCTCTAAACGATAAATTTTAATTTCTTGAGGGTGGAAAACAATTACATAAATCTCTGAATGTCTCATGTGTAATATAACACCTGGCACATAGAAAGTTGTCAATGTTCGTTGAATAAATGCAAATGAGTGAACTGAAAAAAAAAAATCTATATATTTATTTTGCTTTAAATGCCATACATTAAACCAATACATATGCTGTAGCTTTGATATTAACTGAATATTCAGATAAGTGAGTCTAAACATATCACAGATCAGGAGTTTCCAATCTGAAGCTCAAAGGAAGCAGGGAATGAACCTTTGATATTTTATGTTTAAGTCTTTACATATGCATATGTATTTTTCTAGAGCAGGTTCTACATAGCTGTCATCATATTTTCATAAAGGTTGACAACTACAAAACAGTCAAAATGTCTAAAGATGCAGTATCAATTGTAAAAAATTAAAAATATAATTAAATGTTACACACAATTTATGTTACACCAGATGTTTTAATCTTTGATGAATCAGAAAAGCTCCTGGATTATATGGAGTACCAATGAGTCATTAATCATTCAGTATTAATAAATGCTTTTTCATTTATTAATTTATCATTTAAATGTAGAAAATGTGGGAATTTATTGTTATACTTTGTGAAATTAAAAGATACTAGCTATATATCATCAATAGGCAACCAATATTACTCATGCAAAACAAAAATATTCAAACAATTATGCCACATGACATTAATGCATAAATGGTTAAGACATTTTCATAAGTGAGAATAGCATTTTTACAAAACCAAAACTAGTAATCCAGAGTTAGCTAGAACGTTTAACAGAACAGGAAAAGATAAAGTTCTGGGGCTCTATATCCTAGCACTCTAACCTAAAAACTAAAAGTAAAATGAATAGGAGCGCTCAGAAATTCAATGTTGTAGATACAATGTTAGTAATTTGAATATACTGCTCAGGAAGTAGCTGAAACAGGTGTCCTTTTTCTAAGAAATTGAATAGAAGAAGTCCACATCTAGAAACACTGTAACATCCAAGACTGGTCAGTTTAACCAAGCTGTTTTTTTCTGATATTGAGAATTTTTGATGGAAGGTGAGGTATGAAAATAATTTCACAACATAAAGCATTCCTGAGGAAAGCTTGCAAGCCACAGGTGATGGGCCATACTACATGGCACAGAAAGGCTGAGACCTCTAGGGCCTCAAAGGTGGAGAGAGAATGAAAAAAGGAGAGGTAAACAATAAAAACAGATGATATGAATGCTCTGACTATTCTCTCCCTTCTTCTGGACTCAAATATTTGGAAGAATAAGCACAAACAAGAGTTCCCCCTACTCATCCCATTTGCTCAGTGAGCAGGGATTATGATATTAACCAAGCAAGCATCACTACACACTATTAACAAGTCTGGATGGAAATGATTGATGGCCTGCCTCTATCCACCTTACTTAGTAAGAACAGACAATAAGAACAGAGTAAGGTGTCTCAAGTTTAAAATAAGTATTAAGCTACTTCTTAAAATCTAAGACAAAGTTAAAAATAAACTCCTCTATATGTGTTACCCAAGCAAATATGCCCAATGTTATCTGTACAAGACGAAACACTGCATACCTAGCTCTCTCTATCCAGCTCTGCCAAGTGAAAGTAACTGCAAGGCTTTCACACGAGGTAACTGCTATACAATCTCAAAATCCCAAGAAGGTGACAGTAACCTTGTCTTCCTACATGAAAGAGGCCATATTATGTACCCCAATGAGTGATTATCAAAATCAATTTTGATGATATAACGATCTTTTGATACATGTTGTTCTCATTATCCCTGAGAAATTCTCGGTTTTCATGACATCTTATCAAAAATGAGTAAGAGACTGAGTGTCTGTAGTCCTTTTAACACAGGACTGGTAAGACTTCTGGAAGAATAAAAGCTGCAACTGCCCTGAGACTGAATACAAAGCTTAGGAAATAAAGCATGTGCAATGCTTTAAAACAAGATGGCAATGTGCTACAGGTCATGTGTAATCACTGTCACAGAGGAGGAAAATCTTCAAGAAAAATTTCAGCCAAGTAGTAAGGATGCAAAATTGCACCAAATTGCCTCTACTGCAATGGATTGAACATTTATAAAATGAATTTTAATGAAAAATTCTAGCTGATGATATGTAACAGAATAAATTTTTTCCACCTACCTAAGTTTGAGCTGCATAAAGGTAACTTTTCTCCACATAACTATTTTGTACATTAAGATGTAATATTTAGGTTGTGGCCATGTATTTGTGAAATAACGTTGCTTCGCATCATACAAAAGAGGCACAGCTGTGCGTTATTCCTGTACATTTATTCTAGTACTTCTCAGTGGCAATACTAATGAAGCTGATCCTTTCCTGAACACAAAAGTCAGAGCTTTCTGTCTGACTCTCCTGCAGCATGTTGAAGGATGAACTCTATCAAACAGAAGTAAAAATGTAAGTGTAACTGAAATGAAAAGACAGATAGTTTGCAAATGCTACTATCTTGCTATTAGTAAATCTCCCTATATCTTCAGACATATTTTAGAGCTTCAATGAATATATTCAGAAAAAATTGATGACATTCATTTTAACTTAGTATCTCAGAAGAAGCAGAAAAAAATAGGGACTGGATACCTGAGAGACATATAAGATACATAGAACATATAATAAACACATTATTATACAGTTTCCCAGTGCTTTCATTATATACACATGAATTAATAACATTGTCAGAAGAAAATGATTATGCTATATAAAATTAATGTTGAGTCATCACAGCTCTTTTAAAAACAGCTATCTTTTTATTTCCTAATTTCATTTCATGTTATTTTTTAACATAATATATTTGCTGATTAATTTACTATAAACTTTTAATGATAAGCATTTGCAACACATCAAGTGCAGAAAGTTTTAAAATTATATCTTCTACCAAGTTAGAGGAACATTATTACCAGTATGTCGCTTACTCCTAAATTTAATAGGCCAACGAAAGCCAGCAGGATAATACTCACCATCGGAAGAGGATCACAGTAACAGAGAATTCTCAGAACGGGCAATATAAAATTCAGGGGGAAAAACTCAATGAGAAGAAACTAGTAAAGTGAAAGCATGCATGTGTATTTTGAATGCTATGATGGGGTATGGAATGTAGACTTTGCAAAAAGGTAAAGTTGAATGAAAATACTTAAGAAATTCAAACAAAAATGTCTCTGCTTCAACCTTAGTGTTTAATTTTTTCCCCTCCTGCTAAAACAACAGAAATCAGGGTTTTCAATAAAACACCCCTTTGGGCTCTTCAAACTTAGCTACCTTCTATTTCAAACTTCTTATCTCTAGATTTAATAGGCTTCACATAGTCATTTTCACATAAACTAAGTTGTGACTACACATTAACAAAATATTCGGACCACATGAAAATAAAATTTTCCTCCATCCAACAAAGCAAGGAGTAAACTTAGAGGTCATTTCACAATAAAATTTACATATGTAATTTAATGAGGGCTTCCCAGATGGCTCAGTAAAGAATCTGTCTACAATGCAGGAAACATGGGTTTGATCCTTGGGTCAGGAAGGTCCTCTGGAGAAGGAAATGGAAATCCACTCCAGTATTCTCACCTAGGAAATCCCATGAACAGAGAAACCTGGCAGGCTACAGTCCATGGAGTCACAAAAGAGTCAGATACGACTTAGTGACTGAACAACAATTTAATAAATTAAACTTTAAAGAATACTAACTCACTGAGAACATCTTAGTGTTCTCAGCATGAGCCACAGCAGCTGGCAGACACAAAGTAGATAAAGAAAATGCTTCATTAACACCACCCGTTTCATATTTTTACATTTTAAAATATGGCTACATCTTACAACTGACAGTAAAGTATAGCTTTTCTTAATAATACATAAAACAATGATGTGTTTTACAAATTATTGTTGTTTAAAATTAGACTCAACAGAGTACTAAATGTGAAATTTAATGCTGAACTGAATTAAACCAAGATGAAAGTGCACTGTCTGTTAACTACATTAACTCTCAGAAAACTGAAATTCACGCTTTTTGAACACATTATTTTACATTAGTCTGTTTAAAAGTTTGCACTTTTATATAGAATAGGTTGTATCTTCTCAATTAGCTTTAAAAACAACACAAGTCTTTTGAATAGGGTGTTTAATCCTTTTACATTTAAAGAAGAACTTACTCTTGCCATTTTGCTAATTCTTTTCTGACTTGTAGCTCTTTTGCTCCCTGTTTCCTCTTATGATCTTCCTTTGCATTTCACTGTTGTTTTTTTTTTTGTCATTACATAAGGTCTGATTCCTTTCCCATTTTCTTTTGAGTATCATCCATAGGTATTTTCTTTTTGGTTAACACAAAATTTACATAAGACATTTTACAGTTAAAACTGTCTCAAGCTGATAAAAAATAAACTATCACACACAAAAACGCTACACTTTTACTCTCCCCGACACATACTCTATGTCACTGACGTTATAACATTACAACGTTATCCTTTTATATTGTGTACCCACTAACATGTATTTACAGGTAGTTCTTTTTTATACATTTGTTATTTAACTTCTATATCAGAATTAAAATGATTTACAAATTATCATTACAGTATTACAGTATTCTGTAATTGGCTATATATTTACCTTTTCTATCTTATTCTATACTTTTGTATATACTTTCATATGCTGTCACGTTACTGTTTAGCATCCTTTTAATTTATTCTTTAGAATCTAAAGACGACACTTATTTTATAAATAAAACTGGCCAAAAAACTCTGCATCAGTATTGTTTGACAATGACAAATTAGAACTGAGCTTGTAAGACTTAGAGTTCTGAAGGAGCTGTGTTGAAACCAATAAAGCAGATACAGTCCATTAAAATCTTCACCCATTTTAATACCTACCAGTTCCTCTGCTTAGGTACGGAGGTTTAAAGAACTTCACGACACCATAGACATTCACAATCATGCCACCTTTAAGTTGGTTCAGGGGTGTATATACATAATTTGTGGCTGGAGCCTAAAGAAAGACAGTGAATATATCAATATTATTCAGTATTTATTTAGATGTTAGAATCACGTTATGATCAATTTGTAAGTTATTAAATTGATCTGCATCTATTTCTTTGTGTCTAAAAAGAGATGTCTTAAAAAAAAGAGAAATGCACAGCTTTTAAAGGTTACTGTATAAACTAGTTTTTCTTATAAATAGCTTTGATTATTAATGTTGCAATCTGTATACAACTTTAAAAAAAAAGCAGTTTAAGAGATTTTAGTTCTAGTTTTTAACCTTAACTAGAATCACTTCAAAACTTATGGCATATATTTGTTTTTCTTATACTGCTATGAAGATTTTACTAAGGCCTAAATAAAGGCAGATTTGATTATAAATGATATAAAGACATTAAAAATGGTAATAAAAGAAGAAAATATATGAAATAACTGTACAGAAGTTTGGAAATAAAAGGGGAAGTGATTTACAGGTGTTAGGTAAACCATTTCTTAAAATCAGCAATAAAACGATAACCCAGGAGACCTCCCTGGGATGGAAGGAGGCTTTACCAATAGCTCTCCTCCGCACCCGTACTGCTCCTAAGGAACAGGTTGGTCTTAGTCCTTATGAGATGCTATATGGGAGACCTTTTTTTTATATCAATGACCTCTTTCTAGATTCAGAGGATCAGACCCTCCGGTCTTATACCATGGCCATTGTGCACTTCCAACAAGATATACGCTTGTGGGGTGTCAACTAGGACCCAAAAGATTCTTAACAGCCACCATTACATGCTCCAGGGACTCAAGTCCTAATTAAAGTCTGAAAAGATGGGTCCCAAAGGCTCAACTCCAGCCCACATGGAAGGGCCTCTACCCTGCAATACTTGCTATCCCTGCAGCAGTCAAGGTACCAGGACACAACTCCTGGATTCACTACTCACGAGTCAAGCCGTGGAGAAAAACAGAAGAGGACACTCAATATTATCTGTGAGCCCCTGGGAGATCTCAGATACCTATTCAGGACTACAAATGAGTGCCATTCCAATGAATACCCCCAAAATTAAGTTTCTGGGGATAAGATTTCTCAGGACAGTTCTAAAGAGCAAACACAGCTTGGCAGGGGCTGTACTACAAAACAGACATGAGATAGATCTCCTGATCCCTGAACAAGGAGGGACTTGAGTCATCTTGAATGAGACGTGTTGTTTCTGGATAAATACCTCCAGGTAAGTTAAAGAAAGTCTCACAGTCCTAAAAAAAAAAAAAAATCAGATCCTACAGGATCTCAAAGAATCAGCAGGAGAGTTCTCGGGGTGGCTACAATCTCTCTTTGGGGGATCCTTCTTCTGGCGGTGGGCAATTTGGAGTTAGCTAATACCCCTACTAATCTTTGTTATCACCATATTGATGCTGCTTATGATTGCTCCATGTATTATCAATTGTCTAACCCATTTTGTCTCTGCCCAGGTCAACAAGCTACAACATGCAGTGTCACTTCAACAAGGATACATAAAACTACAACCTACCACAGAAAATATCACTCATCCTTAGATGGACACTGCTATAAGGACTCTGAGGCTTGAGACTAGCAAGAAGGGGAGGCCCAATGCCCCTCCCCATCCCAGTTCAGCAGGAAGCAGCCAGAGAGACCTCGACACCCCTATTCCCAAAGAATTGGGCCTCCCATCTCCAGTCTCTTGAGGGAAGAATGTTAGGTAGTTAGAATAGGAAAAAGGAGTCCAGAATGGTGGTAGCTAACAGACAAAGAAAGGAAAAAGCCCGTGAAAAAAGAACAAAGGAAGGTCCAAGGAGTGGAGTAAGAACCTCAGGTGAAACAAACAACCCTCCTGGCTAGCCCAATTTATATAGGGCAGGATCAGGGGGAAGAGAACAGAAAAACATATAAAAAGAGGAGCCAAAACTGAGACTCTCTCTCTTCTCTGTGCTTCTTTTGGGTTGGCCTGCCCTCACGCCTCAAGGATGTATTTTCTTTAGTTTGCCAAATAAAACTGAGCTGTAACCAAGCAGTAACACCAAGCTGTAATAACACTAGTCTGTCCATCGCTTCAAAGCCAAGGAAATTACAAACACTATTAGTCAAACAATCCTGAAAAGGGCTCAGTCACCTGGCTCTGTCCCCCACCAATGTCACTCCCAACTGAAATAAGGTTACCTATCATAATAACAGTTAAAATTTTTTAAATCAAATCAAAATAAATTGGTTCTTTCAAGGAGGCTCAGATCAAACACAAGAAGGACAGAGCTTGCTTAGAAATCTCATCTAACCATGATATAAAAAAAAAAAAAATGAAAGAAAAATAATGGTCAGCATATAGGACAGGAAGACCTGAGAGGAGCTCAGCTCCCAAACTAACTGAATCCAATAAATTATCTTAACAAACATCTCCCTAATATAGAGATGAAGAGGAAGGCCAGCACAGCTCAAAGACCCTAACCATTATGGTCTTCCAAGTAACATACTTGTTAATTCACAACTAGCAATAAACTTCTTGACAGTAATTTGGTTCTCAATGTAAGTAAAACATATGTATATGTGTTTACAGCAGCTAAGTTATATGCTAATATTTCAGAATACCTGAGCTTCCTGAAAAACCATTTTTGCTAAGTTCAGAGGCTTTCATTTACTTCTGCCTTATTTACAGGTGCATGGATAAATCAAATATTCGAAGTTGACCTATTTATAACAATTTTGAAAAATACTAATATCAGAGTTAATTGATATTTTTTTAAAAGTATATCAATCCTCTCATTGGTTATAGTTTCCCTAAATAACAAATTTAAATTATACTGTTATGGTAGTATTCAGAATTTAAAGCTTATACCCTGAAGTTACCATCAACTAGAAACAAAGTTGACAGTAAATGTTTAAGAACATAGGTAGAACATAAACTTTATATTAAACTTTATCAACATATTACCTTCTTTCTAGTTTTACTCAGCTACAAGTAGTGTACTTGAAAAAATGGGAACCTTTCTATTGCTATAAAATATTTTTAAAAATATTGAAAAAGTGATTTTAAAAAGAAAAGCAAAATGTATCACAAGTATAAAAAACTTCTTTACTGAAAATTACATAGTTTATCAAATCACAGTTTAGTGCATAATAATCAGTTTTAAACATAAGCTGATGAAAAGCAAAAGAAATGACTGCTTAAGATTTAGAAGTAGCAAAAATCCTAGTGTCTCCACACAATAAAACTTTTTTCCACTTTAATTTTCTTGTGTACATAACTTTTGCAAAATGTAAGCAAATATTCCAGGTAACAGACAAACCAGATATTAATTACTATGCAAATATATAACTCAAACGTAATATCATCATGTACTGAAAAAGCAGAGATTATGTTTTCCCACTGTACTGGTATTATTTCAAACTTTATAGCTAGCTATAAAGTTGCCTGAATATATATTTGTATGTATATATAGGTATGTGTATGTGAGAGGGTGTACATTTCTAAATTAAAATGAACATCATCTTACCAAAGACATTGATTCTGTAGAACAATCTCTTACGGATTTAACATAAACCTGAAAGAAACGAGAGGATTTATTTGTATACACACATGTCCAATGTGATTACAGACATTTAATTGTATTAAACCTACGATCTTAATTTTATAATATTAAAGTTCACTAGAATGGAATAAAGTTATAGCTTACAAATGAACAGTGACAGTTACAAAATTGTCTAAGCTAAGCTTCAGTTTAATTCATTAATTTTAATATCATAGGACCACACTGGTGCATATAATGCCACGTTCAGACAAACAGAACACAACAAAACAGGTAGATGTTGGCCTGCAGGCACATGGCTTGACCCAATTTTGCTTCTCGACCTGACACCCTTGACCAAACAGGTAGTCTCCAACTGTGTGTGTGTGTGTGCATGGGGGGGTGTGAAGAGAGAGGGAGATGAACACCTTCACGTGTGTGTGTGTGTGTGTGTGTGTGTGTGTGTGTGTGTGTGTATGGTGGGGTAAAGAGAGAGGGAGAGGATGATCACCTTCATAAAGAATGAAACAGGAGGAAATATCAACCAGGAGAAATACCAACAACCTCAGATACGCAGATGATACCACTCTAGCGGCAGAAAGCAAAGAGGAACTAAAGAGCCGCTAGGTAAGGATGAAAGAGGAGAGTGAAAAAGCTAGCTTGAAACTCAAAATTCAAAAAACTAAGATCATGGCATCGGGTCCCATCACTTTACGGCAAATATTAGGTTGGTGCAAAAGTAACTGCAGTTTTGTATTGCTGAATTTTGCTGTTTGATACCGGAATACATTATTAATAAATGTGGCTATATCATACATCATTTTAATGTGCATTTTTAACTGTTGTTTTGCTAATGACTTATTATTTGGTGTTTATTTTATATTTATTTTAGACTATAGAAATAATGTTAGACAAAAAGCAAATTCAAACAACTTTTTTATTCGAGTTCAAAATGGGTCACAAAGCAGAGGAGACAACTTTCAACATCAATAACACATTTGGCCTAGGAACTGCTAACTGCTAACATACAGTGCAATATGTTAGCACTGGTTCAAGAAGTTCTGCAAAGGAGACGAGAGCCTTGAAAATGAGAAGCATAGAGGCTAGTGGTCAGAAGTTGACAACCGAGAGTAACCGTCGACGCTGATCCTTTTACGACTACACAAGAAGTTGTCGAAGAACTCAATGTTGATCATGCTACAGTCATTTGGCATTTGAAGCAAATAGGAAAGGTGAAAAAGATCGGTAAGGGGTGCCTCATGAGCTGAATGAAAATCAAAAAGATAATTGTTTTGAAGTCTCATTTTCTCTTATTCTACACAACAATGAACCATGTTTTAATTGGATTGTGACGTGTAATGAAAAGTGGATTTTATATGACAACCAGTGATGACCAGCTCAGTGATTGGACCAAGAAGCTGAAAAGCACTTCCCAAAGCCAAACCTGCACCAAAAAAAGGTTGTGGTCACTGTTTGGTGGTCTGCTACTGGTCTGATCCACTACAGCTTTCTGAATCCCAGCAAAACCATTACAGCTGAGAAGTATGCTCAGCCAATCCATGAGATGCACGAAAAAACTGCAAAGGCTGCAGCCAGCACTGCTCAACAGAAAGGGTTCAATTCTTCTCCGCAATACCTGACTGCACCAACACTTCAAAAGTTGAACAAACTGGGCTATGAAGCTTTGCCTCATCTGCTGTATTCAGCTGACTGCCACAAGATTTAGCGACTGAACAACAACAACAGGAGGAAATCAGTTTTATCTAAAAAGGGGCATCTGATTAATTTAAGGTAAAATCAAGAAGACCATCAAAAGAGGACAACAGTACAATTGCAAAGAATAGGATCAGGTTTAAAGTGCCTATGAAGTTTTAAGAATTTCATTAACAAATTACTTATCTTTAAGGGATATTATGTTTAGAATGAAGTCATTCTAACCATAAAGCTAAGAAAGGGATTTCTATTTTCTAAACTTAAAACATTTCATTACAATAATTCAGTCAGACAAACTAGTTTATCTGCAGATATACAGAAATGCGACTTCTATTCCATCACTTTAACTCATTAAAATCATAAAATGATTAGACTAAAAAAGTTGCACACTTACATAAACAGTTGATTTGAAGTTCTCAGATGCTTTCAAAAATAAGCAATGTTTACCATCTCTGCTTGTACATGAAGATGCTGACAAAACAACAAATCTAGCCACTGCAATGGTGTCCTATATAAAATAAAATAATTTAAAACCATCAATATACCATAATTCTGAATGCCACATAGATTTTGATTTTTATTACAATGTAAAAAAGGAAATCATTTCTGTAAAATAGAAAACAGGCTTCCATAAACTTGCTTAATGTTTTCTGACTCTAAGATTTAGAATACCATCTCCTACAAAAATGGGTATCAGCAATGTAGGCATAGATAAGTACCATGCCTCTCTTAATGGACCAGGAAAACACTAATTAAACCACATAGAAATTTTTATTTATCAAACAGAGCAACAAAAATGAATGTTTATCTCACTTTATGTGAATAAATTTTCATGAATAAACACAATGACGAGACAGTGATAAGCCGACAGTATTAAGAGTGGATATTAAATGAAACTAAATCTCAAAAGAGACTCATGGAGAAACACGTCATTAGTGCAAAAACTCCATACTGTTATAAAACTAACCTGTATAAAGATATAGGGTAGGAGACATAAGTAAGAAATTTCCATTTATGTACTAATAAGAGCAAAGATATTTTCTTTCCACTCAGGTTTTTAATAGTAATAAGAAGTCAATCTGGATTTATTCCTGCCTCTCTTGTTTTTTAGTTAAATCTCTCTGTTCTTATTTCCCAAATAGTGGAGCATCCATATTCAGTGAAATTTTGTCTTGCTCTATTATAAAAATGTATGTGTACATTTTCTTACCTTACTCTTCTAGTTTTAACACCAAAACCTTAAGATATATAGAAACCCCTGGGCGTTAGGCAGTTTCCTTCAATAATCTTAATCTCTACCAAAAAGAAGTCTTCTGCATTACTGATTTTTTATTTACAAGAGTATAGTGTCAATCCTCAGGATTCTCTATTTAGATCCATTAACTGGGCCATAAGCACCTTGAAAACAAAGCAGTGTCTTATTCTGCTTTGTATTTAGAGGGCTTGGCACAAAGTAGGCCCTCCACAAACTATCCATGAATCAAAGGAAGGATCATAAATTGTCTTTCTAAAATCTCTGGCTCTATCTAGAAGTTTTCGCTGTGCAAATTTCTCCATCTTATTTTTTTCAGGTGAGACTGCAAATGTAATTGTGTCTGTGCTGCTAATGCTATAGTTAAATGGGAGAAAATTTTCCTTCCCACCGAAGATTTTCCATGTGTCCTGTTTTAGGCAGCTCTAAAGACTCCTTCAGGAATAAACTACTTTTATAACTAAAAAATATGAAATTTTTTCCAATGTACCTTAGAACAGTATACTCTGATTTAAATGAAAACTTAATATTTTAGTCAAAGAGGTAAAGTTGTTTAATCAAACACAAGAAAATAAACAAAAGTAGGGAAGTCACTGGTTTGTCAGTTCTGTATTGTCTTCAAAATACAAAAAGTAACCTATCTTGTGCCATTTTCTATTTTACTTTAAGATGTCTTAAACATAAAGATATATACTAAATGCAAGTGTTAGGGGTAGAGAGGCACATTTTTCTATTTTTCTGTGTAAACTTTTAAAGAATAACAAATATTTCTTTTATGATGGCAAAAAATTTTAAATAAAGAGATAAATAATTAAAAGCAGGACATCAGTATTCATAATAAAACTTTTTCCAACTGTATTCTAACATTAGAAACACAACTCAAAAAAGTTACAACTTTTTCTCTAGCATACAATCGACAAAATGGAAATAACCAAAAATAATCTAAGAAAAATAACATGCCCAATTTATTATACATTGTTTTAAATTTTAATTTTCATTGGAGTATAGTTGATTTACAATGTGTTAGTTTCAGGTGTACAGCAAAGTGAATCTGATACACACATATATATATATATCCCCTCTTTTTGGACTATTTTGCCATATATGACATTACAGAGTGCTGAGTGCTATACAGTGCTGTGCTATACAGTAGGTCCTTATACTTATATATTTTACATACAGTAATGTGTATACATCCATCCCAATCTCCCAATTTATATTTAGAAACGTGTGTGTTATGTGTTCAGTCACTTCAGTTGTGTCAGACTCTATGACCCATGGACTGTAACACACCAATCTCCTCTGTCCATGGGATTCTCCAGGCAAGAATACTGGAGTGGGTTGTCATTTCCTCTTTCAGGAGATCCTCCAGGGATGAAACCCATGACTCCTTAATTGTAGACAGATTCTCTACTGCTGAGCCACCCCGGAAGCCCTATAAACATGAATTTATGTTTAATTTACACATATAAATTGTACTGAAGGGGCTCAGTGATCTCATCCCAACTGAATTTGTGTGTTTTATCTCCATATACTTCCATTCAATACTACGTAAATCATATTCTCTTAAATATCTAGTGCTTTTCCACATTTTTGGCATATTCTGAGCCCCCACTAATAATAAATAGCATTTTTCTCTTCTGCACATATCTGATCCTACCTATCTTTGAAAATCTAGGCTGTAAATGTTTCTTCCCTGTGAGGTTTATCTTAGATTGCACCCCAAAGAAGGGAGAAGGAAAAATAAAGTCTTCCTTCTTCTAAACTGTCCTATATATCATCTTAATATTTTTTATATTCTGTGGCAAAGAAGGCAATGGCACCCCACTCCAGTACTCTTGCCTGGGAAACCCCGTGGACGGAGGGCCCTGGTAGGTGGCAGCCCATAGGGTCGCTAAGAGTCGGACATTCACTTTCACTTTTCCCTTTCATGCACTGGAGGAGGAAATGGCAACCAACTCCAGTATTCTTGCCTGGAGAATCCCAGGGACGGGGAAGCCTGGTGGCTGCCGTCTGTGGGGTCGCACAGAGTCGGACACGACTGACGCGACGCAGCAGCAGCAGCAGTAGCATATTCTGTGTTATTTATAAACTTTCTTAATATTTTTACTGCCCTCAAAACTCTGTCAGATCCTTGCGACTAAGAGTCTAATCCATATGGCTATCTCATACAAGTGACTGGTGGAGGCTGCTGTTCATAATCAGTGGTCAATAAATATGTCCTGAATAAATTAATCAGCGCTGGTAAAAACTGAAATACTGAACTTCACAAAAGAGAAAAATAAGTGGCCTAGGATTCATGTTTAATGAATTTATTAATCATAATGGCTTTCAAATTAATTCAAATACATACAGGATAAGAAAGATAAATATACAATAGGCTGTTTTAGTTTGTATAAACATTCATTAGACTAAGTTGAAAATGAGATTTAATATACATTGTTCTAAGTTTCTAAGAAGAGCACACTGAAGCCTTTCAAACAAGAATGGGCAATACACAGTTCACTAGTGAGACTACAGTATTCTGATATATCAGAGTGGGTGCCCATCTCAGTCCACTGAAAACAGAAACAGGAAATCAGCCTGAGAAGCATAACCCTGCTATTAAAAATGATAAGGTTTTAATCGGTATCTTTGCATCAATGTTAAAAAATGAAAACACATGAAATGAAATCTTTGAACTAACTCAGAATACTCAGGTATCAAAAAGGGGTCATTTCCCTTCTGTTAAGAGTGTCTTAGAAAGACTAAGTCCACGTCATTAAACAATTTTTCAGTTCAGTTCACTCGCTCAGTCGTGTCCAACTCTTTGCGACCCCATGAATTGCAGCACGCCAGGCCTCTCTGTCCATCACCAACTCCCGGAGTCTACCCAAACCCATGTCCATCGAGTCGGTGATGCCATCCAACCATCTCATCCTCTGTCGTCCCCTTCGCCTCCCGCCCCCAGTCCTACCCAGTATTAGGGTCTTTTCCAATGAGTCAACACTTCGCATCAGGTGGCCAAAGTATTGGAGTTTCAGATTCAACATCAGACCTTCCAATGAACACCCAGGATTGATCTCCTTTAGGATGTATTGATTGGATTTCCTTGCAGTCCAAGGGACTCTCAAGAGTCTTCTCCAACACCACAGTTCAAAAGCATCAATTCTTCGGCGCTCAGCCTTCTTCACCGTCCAACTCTCACATCCATACATGACCACTGGAAAAACCATAGCCTTGACTAGATGGACTTTTGTTGGCAAAGTAATGTCTCTGCTTTTAAATATGCTATCTAGGTTGGCTATAACCTTCCTTCCAAGGAGTAAGCGTCTTTTAATTTCATGGCTGCAATCACCATTAGCAGTGATTTTGGAGCCCCCAAAAATAAAGTCTGACACTGTTTCCACTGTTTCCCCATCTATTTCCCATGAAGTGATGGGACCGGATGCCATGATCTTAGTTTTCTGAACGTTGAGCTTTAAGCCAACTTTTTCACTCTCCTCTTTCACCTTCATCAAGAGGCTCTTTAGTTCTTCTTCACTTTCTCCCATAAGGGTGGTGTCATCCGCATATCTGAGGTTATTGATATTTCTCCCGGAAATCTTGATTCCAGCTTGTGTTTCTTCCAGCCCAGCGTTTCTCATGATGTACTCTGCATATAAGTTAAATAAGCAGGGTGACAATATACAGCCTTGACCTACTCCTTTTCCTATTTGGAACCAGTCTGTTGTTCCATGTCCAGTTCTAACTGTTGCTTCCTGACCTGCATACAGGTTTCTCAAGAGACAGGTCAGATGGTCTGGTATTCCCATTTCTTTCAGAATTTTCCACAGTTTATTGTGATCCACACAGTCAAAGGCTTTGGCATAGTCAATAAAGCAAAAATAGATGTTTTCCTGGAACTCTCTTGCTTTTTCGATGATCCAGCGGATATTGGCAATTTGATCTCTGGTTCCTCTGCCTTTTCTAAACCCAGCTTGAACATCTGGAAGTTCATGGTTCACGTATTGCTGAAGCCTGGCTTGGAGAATTTTGAGCATTACTTTACTACCATGTGAGATGAGTGCAATTGTGCGGTAGTTTGAGCATTCTTTGGCATTGCCTTTCTTTGGGATTGGAACGAAAACTGACTTTTTCCAGTCCTGCGGCCACTGCTGAGTTTTCCAAATTTGCTGGCATATCGAGTGCAGCACTTTCACAGCATCATCTTTCAGGATTTGAAACAGCTCAACTGGAATTCCATCACCTCCACTAGCTTTGTTCGTAGTGATGCTTTCTAAGACCCACTTGACTTCACACTCCAGGATGTCTGGCTCTAGGTGAGTGATCACACCATCGTGATTATCTGGGTCGTGAAGATCTTTTTTTTACAGTTCTTCTGTGTATTCTTGCCACCTCTTCTTAATATCTTCTGCTTCTGTTAGGTCCATACCATTGCTGTCCTTTATCGAGCCTATCTTTGCATGAAATATTCCTTTGGTATCTCTAATTTTCCTGAAGAGATCTCTAGTCTTTCCCAATCTGTTGTTTTCCTCTATTTCTTTGCATTGATCGCTGAGGAAGGCTTTCTGATCTCTCCTTGCTATTCTTTGTAACTCTGCATTCAGACGGGAATATCTTTCCTTTTCTCCTTTGCTTTTTCCTTCTCTTCTTTTCACAGCTATTTGTAAGGCCTTCTCAGACAGCCATTTTGCTTTTTTGCATTTCTTTTCCATGGGGATTTTCTTGATCCCTGTCTCCTGTACAATGTCACGAACCTCTGTCCATAGTTCATCAGGCACTCTGTCTATCAGGTCTAGTTCCTTAAATCTATTTGTCACTTCCACTGTATACTCATAAGGGATTTGATCTAGGTCATACCTGAATGGACTAGTGGTTTTCCCTACTTTCTTCAATTTAAGTCTGAATTTGGCAATAAGCAGTTCATGATCTGAGCCACAGTCAGCTCCCGGTCTTGTTTTTGCTGACTGTATAGAGCTTCTCCATCTTTGGCTGCAAAGAATATAATCAATCTGATTTCGGTGTTGACCATCTGGTGATGTCCACGTGTAGAGTCTTCTCTTGTGTTGTTGGAATAGTGTGTTTGCTATTACCAGTGCGTTCTCGTGGCAAAACTCTATTAGCCTTTGCCCTGCTTCATTCTGTACTCCAAGGCCAAATTTGCCTGTTTAGCCAAAAGGAATATTTCTACCACAAATCAGTCTATGAGATAATGAAATCAGGACGCATCTTTTTAACATAAGCGTTCTTTAAAAATGAACAATTAAAAAGAAAAAAAATTCAGGAAACTTACTTGCATATAAACAAAGGTGGTTTTTACATGATAATACTTCCTAATGATGAACACAATCAGTGGTGAAATAGGAAGCAAATCAATAGATATCAAAAATGTAAATTACAAAACTAGTGTATTAATTTGCTAATTTTAATGGGTAATACATTACAAATTCTCATGACCGAGTAGGAAAAAGGCAGAGAAAATATGAAGCAACTGATAATCCAAAAAGAAAAATTTATCTGACTTTACCAAGCACTAAAGTAATTTTTACTATATGGAACCTGCAAATATTGTTAGGTTATTATAGCTTAAAATACTGCTAAAGAGTGAAAGGGTACAGGGAAAAGTCAGGCACCTGATGTCACTGATAGTACAGTGACCAACAGAAAATATTTCTCTAACATAAGAAATGTATTTCATGGGTATTACTAGCATCTATCGGACCATGTTAACATCAAGGACATAATTGGAAGTAATACATGCAATATTAGCATGAAAACCAAAATCTTTAAGTGGTCTCAAATCATTTTATGATCTGATATCCCCACCCCAGTCCAACAGCCATACTTTGTGTGACTCACTATGGAATTCTGCCTTTCCATAATTCCTCAGCATTCCAGGATCCTCATGTGGGGATGATCTACTCTCCTAGTACCCCTGTGCTCATTCTTCCTGCTATTTTTCTTATTCTGCTACTCAATTTTCTCAGTGCACATCACATCTGGATAAAATAATCAATTACATAATAGTTGTTTAATTCCACTTTTCTCCACTGAAAGCCACTGCATGATGGCAAGATTCTTAACTGTCTTAATCAGTTAAGATTTTTCAGACATCAAGCACAGAAGACAAAAAACATTCAACACATCTTTAGACAACTCAATGAACACCAAAATATATGAATATACACATGAAACATACACACATATTATATAAAATATACCTTCATTAAATCTTAACATAAACTATACATCTACCACATAACTTACTTCATAGAAACTTGGCATTTTAGAATTGCAAAGACCTTAAAAATCATGTAATCAAGTATATCTTCATTTTTCAGAAAAGAAAATAATTTGGGCCAGAGAGGATAAATAAGCAGTCTGTGGTCACATACTGCTAATTAGTTGTAGAACAAGACAAGAATCCAGATCTCTGATTTCCAGGTACTACTCTACCTGCTCTTTCAAAACTAAATCTTACAGGGGTGGGAAAAAAATGTATTAACAAATGTCTATAATTTTGTCAGTTTTGTGGTAAGATCTTTGCAAAACAAAATTAAAGTACTTTGAAAAAGTCGTATTTTATATCTACATATTAATGCTAAAACTTTCTTTAAATGAAATCTAAAACTGAAAAAAATGCCTCAGATGAATGGTGTTTCAATCAGAGCATTCGTATTCTTGCAAAATTTGCCATTAATCTAGCAAAAATGTTTTAGGACTGCTGTACTTAAACATAGAGCTAAGCTTAAGAAAACAAGTGACGAAGAATGGTGTAAGAACTGAAGTATAAAGTTCATCCTTTTATGCAAAAAGTTTTACCTTTGATTTGCAACAATCTTTACACTTGACACTAAAAACTCTAAAATAAATAGCCTAATTAGACCTCTCAGATGATTAGCATTCATGATTTTAAATGCAGAAAGAATTTAAACTAAATTGTGACCTCAGTCTTCTCACCATTATATATTAAAAGGAGAAACCTTGACTTACCATTATCAATATCCTGTTACCAGACAAGTACTAATTAGTTGTATAGTTCTATCCTATTTTAATGAATACCTATTTAAAATATATTTCAATAGCAGAAAACACCTTTCATATCAGTTAGGAAAAATACTAATATCTAATATATCACACATATTTTATAGAATGCATACATGCTAATTCATTTTATTATAATTTTTTATATTGCTTCTCAAATAAGAATAAATACAAGAATCGTAAGGATAAAGATAAAAATGTATTTAAAATATAAGCAAACAGATTCCTAATATTCAATGGCATGTATTTATTTTTAAAACACTTCTCTAAGATGTCCAAGGTATGTTGTGAAATAAAGCAATTTACAAAACATGGATAGTATGATGTCATTTGATAATGCACAAATATGAGTTTACATATACATATATATACACACATACATATGTAAGTATACATATATACATACATATATAACACTGGAAGGACACCAAAAAAAGGCATAGCAGTGGTATTATTTAATAATGGGAGTAAGTGATGGGAGTGAAACTTTCCCTGTTAAACACCTACTAAGTATTCTCACTTTCATTCCCCTCTCTCCCTCCCTCTCACTCTCATCATTTCTGAAGAATATCTTTCTTAAAAAAAGACATGATTTGGAATCTTATGAAACAGTGAATTCTTAGTAATTCAGAACTGTCATCATAAATATTAACTATTTAAACAAAAATAAAATAAAGTCATGCCTTTTTTAAGAGCAAGAATAATAATAAGGAGTAACAGTAATAACAGGCCTCTACTGGAGACACTCATAGAAGTGCCTCATTAAAATAGCTATACAGAGATACTGATTTTTACCCTACCTAAATAGCCTCAAGCAGAGTTGACTGTGTGTGTGATACACTAGCTTTATAAACTTTCCTGATAAGGCTGTCAGGTAGTACTTTTTTTTTTTAGTATACTTGCCTCCATAACTTCACAGTGCCATACCAACTATGTTAAAACTATATCTCAATCAAAATTTTTTAAATTGCATCAAAAATTACTCTGGTTACTACTGTGAGAAAAACAGCCTAATGAACTATCCTAGGAGTTTTAGAACATGAACTGCATGGCAACTATTTGCTTTCCTCAAGTTTTAAAGTAAGATTTTAAGATACACCACTGATTTAATGACAGCTGTTCACTGAGGAAAAAATAAGTCACTACATTAATTCTTTTCTTTGTTCAAATTAAAAATTCAGGGAAAAATTTAACTGATTTACCACCTCTTCACAGAAACTTAGCAAAACAATCCTAGAAGAGAACACAGGCAAAACATTCTCTGACACAAATTGTAGCAGTGTTTTCTCACGTCAGTCTCCAAACTACACACACACACACACACACATATACAACTAATCAATTCTATGTCAAGTCAACAAGTGCTTTATTAGTTTTGGTCCTTACAGTTTCTGAATTACTATTAAGCTCTCACTGATTTCTCTACCTTAAATCTCCTCCTGGTAGAAGAAAATAAATTGAAAAATAATCTGGGAGATAATCAGGGAAGCTGGAACAGACTTGATATATATATATATATTATTATAGTCATAATGATGAAATTGTGCTTATGCATATACACGAATACATAGAAAAGAGAAATATACATAGGGGTGTGTGTGTGTATATATGACTGCACTGATGATATCATGATTTATAAAAGCTGATGTTAACACTTCAGTAGTACAATTATATTCTGTATGTATTCATCTGTGTATAAACATAAACACATACATACATATACATATATACATAATTTTAGGATGCTTTCTCTTTTATATACTGAAATTTTTAGGGTTTAAATTATATAACTCCTGCTATTTGCCTCAAAATAATCTGTGGCAGGAAAACGAGTAGATGAAATGGATGAAATAAGAGCCTAAGTATTGATAACTGCTGAAGTTAGATGTTCAAAATATGGACAGTCATTATACAATTCTTACCACTTATGCTTATGTTTGAAATTTTTCATAATAAAAATTTTAAAGACTAACAGATAAAACGTTCCACTAAAAACTCTGTGCCTACTGTTTGATGTTTTTCCCCAAATCCTCCAGGCAGATCCAGTTTATTGAGGTTGCTACTCCAGTTCTATTATAGTCACCACCATTAAATGATTTCCAATAGACTAGAGATGGTGGACTCCATAAGGTCAAGCACTGCCTTATTCATTTTGGTTTCTCGAGAGCCTAGCACAAAGTCAAGCAAAATGTCAGCCCTTAACAAATGTTTACTGAGCCTAAATGAATGTAAATGAAAAGAGAGTACAAACAATCTCATCTGACTCTGTCGTTTTGTAGAGACCATTGTTTTCCCCGTATCATTTACTTATTAGTAACATGGGAGAAGGCAATGGCACCCCACTCCACTACTCTTGCCTGGAGAAGCCCACGGACAGAAGAGCCTGGTAGGCTGCAGTCCATGGGGTTGCGAAGAGTCGGACACGACTGAGCGACTTCACTTTCACTTTTCACTTTCATGCACTGGAGAAGGAAATGGCAACCCACTCCAGTGTTCTTGCCTGGAGAATCCCAGGGACGGCGGAACCTGGTGCACCGCCATCTATGGGGTCGCGGAGTCGGACACGACTGAAGCGACTTAGCAGCAGCAGCAACAATCATAAATCGAAAAGGACTGAAACCATATGTCTATTATTTCTGTAGCACCATTTTAGAAGTACTTTCTAATACTAAAGAATTTATCTGGCGACTTATCAATGACTCAATAATTCTTATAGCTATATGCTTCAATATTAGTTAATTGCCAAAACTGGTTCTGCAAATATCCAGAGGATCACTAAGTAACATCAAAGATGTCATATGATTCTTATTAAAAAACAATTTTAAATCATTTTAATACACATGCAGAAAAAAAATCTGTATTATACACCAAAGAGTGGTTAATTTCTGTGATGTCCTGTCCAATACAGTAAAAACTAACCATATGTGGCTATTTAATTAAAATGATACAAAGTTTAAAATTCAGTTCCTCAAGCCATATTTTAAGTGCTCATTGGCCAAATAAGACAAGTAGCTACCATATTGACAACAGAGATCTAGAACATTTCCAGCATAGCAAACAGATCTATTGGATGGTACAACTGATTTTGGTGTGTCGATCTTGTACCCTACAACACTGCTAAATTCATATATTAGCCCTCTCAGCTTTTTTTTTTTTTTGGATTTTTAAAGATTCTATATATATCGGATCAGGTCATCTGAGAAGACTTGTTCAGTCGCTCAGTTGTTTCCGACTCTGCGATCCCACAGACTGTAGCACACCAGGCTTCCCTGTTCTTCACTTTCTCCCTCAGTTTGCTCAAACTCATGTTCATTGACTCAAGGATGCCATCCAACCTTCTTATTCTCTATCACCCTCTTCTTCTCTTGCCCTCAATCTTTCCCAGAATTAGGGTCTTTTCCAATTAGTCAGCTCTTCACATCAGGTAGCTAAAGTATTGAAGCTTCAGCATCAATCCTTGCAATGAACATTCAGGGTTGATCTCCTATAGGATTGATTGGTTTGATCTCCTTGCTGTTCAAGAGACTCTCAAGAGTCTTTGCCAGCACCACAATTTTAAAGCATCAATTCTTCGGTGCTCAGCCTTCTTTATGGTCCAACTCTCACATCCATACATGACTACTGAAAAACCACAGCTTTGATTATAGGGACCTTTGTCAGCAAAGTCATGTCTCTGCTTTTTAATGCGCTGTCTAGGTTTGCCATAGCTTTTCTTCCAAGGAGCAAGCGTCTTTTTTAAATTTCATTGCCACAGTCACTGTCGGCAGTAATTTTCAAGCCCAAGAAAATAAACTGTTACTGTTTCCATTGTTTCCCCATCTATTTGCCATGAAATGATGGGACTGGATGTCATGGTTTTCATTTTTTGAATATTGAGTTTTAATCCAGCCTTTTAACTCTCCTCTTTCAGCTCCATCAAAATGCTCTTTAGTTCCTCTTCACTTTCTGCCATTAGAGTGGTGTCATCTGCATATCTGAGGTTACCAATATTTCTCCTGGTAATCTTGATTCCAGCTTGTGCTTCATCCAGCCCGGCATTTCACATGATGTAACAGAAGTTAAATAAGCAGGGTGACAATATACAGCCTTGATGTACTCCTTTCCCAATTTGGAACCAGTCTGTTGTTCCACTTCTGGTTCTAACTGTTGACTCTTGACCTGCATAAAGATTTCTTAGGAGGCAGGTAAAGTGATCTGGTTTTCTCCTCTCTTTAAGAATTTTCCAGTTTGTTGTGATCCACACAATCAAAGGCTTTAGCACAGTCAATGAAGCAGATGTTTTTCTAGAATATCCTTGCTTTTTCGATGATCCAATGGATATTGGCAATTTGATCTCTGGTTCCTCAGCCTTTTCTAAATCCAGCTTGAACATCTGAAAGTTCTTTGTTCATGTACTTACTGCCAAAGCGTAGCTTGAAGGATTCTGAGCATTACTTTGACAGCATGTGAAATGAATGCAACTGTGCAGTAGTTCGAGCATTCATGGGCACTGCTCTTTTTTGGGATTGGAATGAAAACTGATCTAGTCTTCGGCTTTTTATTGTTTTCTTCTATTTCTTTGCATTGTTCACTTAAGAAGGCTTTCTTATTTCTCCTGGCTATTCTTTAGAACTCTGCATTCAGATGGGTATATCCTTCCTTTTCTCCTTTGCCTTTCACTTCTTTTCTCAGCTATTTTTAAGGCCTGCTCAGACATTTTGCCTTTTTTTGCATTTCTTTTTCTCGGGAATGGTTTTGGTCACCACCTTCTGCGCAATGTTACAAATCTCTGTCCATATTTCTTCAGGCACTCTATCAGGTCAAATCGCTTGAAACTGTTTGTCACTATCACTGTTTAATCATAAGGGATTTGATTTAGGTCATACCTGAATAGCCTACTTTCTTTAATTTAAGCCTGAATTTTGCAATAAGGAGTTTATGATCTGAGCCACAGTCAGCTTCCGGTCTTGCTTTTGCTGACAGTATAGAGCTTCTTCATCTTCAGCTGCAAAGAATATAATCAATTTGATTTTGGTATTAAGCATCTGGTGAAAGAGATGGGAATACCAGACCATCTGACCTGTCTCTTGAGAAACCTGTATGCAGGTCAGGAAGCAACAGTTAGAACTGGACATGGAATAACAGACTGGTTCCAAATAGGAAAAGGAGTACATCAAGGCTATATATTGTCACCCTGCTTATTTAACTTATATGCAGAGTATATCATGAGAAATGCTGGGCTGGAAGAAACACAAGCTGGAATCAAGATTGCCGGGAGAAATATCAATAACCTCAGATATGCAGATGACACCACCCTTATGGCAGAAAGTGAAGAAGAACTAAAGTGCCTCTTGATGAAGGTGAAAGAGGAGAGTGAAAAGGTTGGCTTAAAGCTCAACGTTCAGAAAACTAAGATCATGGCATCTGGTCCCATCACTTCATGGGAAATAGATGGGGAAACAGTGGAAACAGTGTCAGACTTTATTTTTTTGGGCTCCAAAATCACTGCTGATGGTGATTGCAGCCATGAAATTAAAAGACGCTTACTCCTTGGAAGGAAGGTTATGGCCAACCTAGATAGCATATTTAAAAGCAGAGACATTACTTTGCCAACAAAAGTCCGTCTAGTCAAGGCTATGGTTTTTCCAGTGGTCATGTATGCATGTGAGAGTTGGACGGTGAAGAAAGCTGAGCGCTGCAGAATTGATGCTTTTGAACTGTGGTGTTGGAGAAGACTCTTGAGAGTCCCTTGGACTGCAAGGAGATCCAATCAATCCATCCTGAAGGAGATCAATCCTGGGTGTTCATTGGAAGGACTGATGTGGAAGCTGAAACTCCAATACTTTGGCCACCTCATGCGAAGAGTTGCCTCATTGGAAAAGACCCTAATGCTGGGTAGGATTGAGGGCAGGAGGAGAAGGGGACGACAGAGGATGAGATGGTTGGATGGCATCACTGACTCAATGGACATGGGTTTGGGTAGACTCTGGGAGTTGGTGATGGACAGAGAGGCCTGGCGTGCTACGGTTCATGGGGTCGCAAAGAGTCAGACACGACTAAGCGACTGAACTGAACTGATGTCCACTAGTAGAGTCGTCTCTTGTGTGTTGGAAGAGGATGTTTGCTATGACCAGTGCATTCTCTTGGCCAAACTCTAGTTAGCCTTTGCCCTGCTTCATTTTGTACTCCAAAGCCAAACTTGCCTGTTTTTCCAGGTATGTCTTGACTTCCTACTCTGAGGAGAGAGATAATCTTAATTCTTTTTTTACAAATTAGATGTCTTTTATTTCTTTTCTTATTTAATTACTTCGGCTGGAAGTTCTAGTACAATGCTGAATAGCAGTGGTGAAAGCGAGCATTCTTATCATGTTCCTATCTTACGAGGAAACCGTTCAGTCTTTCACTATTGAGTATGATGTTAGCTATAGGTTTTTCATAATTGACTTTTATTATGTTACATTGTTCCCTTTGATTTTTCTGAGTGTTCTGACTACAAAAGTATGTAGAGTTTTTCAAATACCTTTCCTGATCAATTAAGATGATCATCTGTGCTTTTTATCCCTTTGTTCTATAATTAATGTGATGTATTTTGTTGTTGTTGTTCAGTAGCTAAATTTGTCTAATTCTGAGACCCCATGGACTGCACCACTCAGGTTTCTCTATCCTCCACTATGTCCTGGAGTCTGCCCAAATTCATATCCATCTAGTCAGTGATGCTATTACAATGTAATACAATGTAGTATAATGATTTTCTTATGTTGAACAAAACATAATTTCTGGGATAAATCCCTTTAGTCAGTGGTGTTTACTCTCCTTTTAATATGTTGCTGGGTTTGGTTTGGTATCATCTTGTTGGTGATTTTAGCAGGCATTTATTTTATAATAATTATAAAAAATATTATAGACATACTCATATAGACTTATAGCTCATATTATTTTCTAGTTAGTAAGGATTATTTTTAAGTAAGAGAAAATGTACCTATCTTTAAGACAGTCTATTGAATACTGAAAATTAAACTTAAGTGAGAGGAAAAATTGTCCCTTTTCCTGTCATTGATAAGTTTCACTAATCTCTTTGGAGTGTTCAATTTTAAGGATGTTGCTTTTTTAAAAAGTATAATTTTTCATACATCTGCAAATCTATAATGAATCTCTAAAAAATATGGCTTGTAGGATACATATAGCATCATCAATAATTCTATTTCTAAAGAGATAAAGTAACATAAAAATATTTTACCCCTTTATAGAAAACTTTAGCACAGTCCTTTGCTAAGTTTCCAAAAAATAATATATTGATCTTGTTGATCTCTGAATTTGAATTATCTTGTTCTATAGAGAAACACACAAAGAAAAACACTTCAGGTACAGAAGTTTTACAGACACAAAAAAATTGCTGACAACTAAATTCTAAAACCTATAGTGACTCCAAAATAAAATTATGAAGAATAATTAAAATGCTTATAATTCACTTTTAGTTTACTCTATCACCTTAAGAATTGCAAAAATAATGTACAGAATGCTACTAGGCATTAAAACCAAAATTATAACTAGTTTCAACTATAATATGTTTTATAAATTTCTGTAAATACCACATTAACATCACATAATGATCACTTTCAATTTATTTCCCCATGGTTACAATCAAAAGAACTGAGTAAGATACTGAATAAGAACTAAATAAAAATAATTCAATTTTTATAGTGTATAACATCACTCTCCAAATACTTTATTTTTACTGAACTTCTGGTAATATATAATTATTAGAACTTCAAGTTTTAATCTAGACAAGTGAGTTTTTCTCTGCAGCACCCATACATTGAAGAGTAAAAGAGCAGTGTGTATGTAAAAACTGAGCTTTTTGTGATTTTGACAATAAGAATTATTTGGAAAAGAAACAGGCATGCTATAAGGAATCTCATTTGGAAATTCTAGGCTATGGGGAAGATTCTCCATAATCTTTGTTCTCCAGAGGTCACCTCCTAGAACCACTGAAGCAAGGCCAAATGCTAAGATTCAATTACTATATCATCTGAAGGAGGTCTCATTAATATCAGCTTTCAAACATTCAATTACTACAACTGCCCTCATATCAGATTTTCATGTATCTATGAAGTATATGAAACATCCTTCCAAAACTTGCAGTGTAACTTATAACTCTTGAATCTGCTACTTTATCACCTGCAATGAAAAAACTATCACACATCTGCCTATTACCTCCTTTTGCTTATTTCTTTCATCCAACTTCTCAAGTCAAGTAGATACATAATTGAAACACTAATGTTCTCAAAAACAAAAATACAATGGCTTCTAATCAAGATATAACTTACTTCTTTAATATAGTAAATGCCCTGTCAGATGTCTACTTCTGGCCATGACAGAGTAACAAGAACTGGATTTGTTCTGTCCTTAAAGAAACTAGAAAACTAACAAAAACAACAACTATATATATATATATATATACACACACACACACACACACACACACACACACACACACACATATATATATATACACACACACACACACACACACACACACACACACACACACACACACACACATATATATATATACACACACACACACACCAGTTTTCAGACACTGGACAACAGCAAGTGCAGGAAACTATTCTCTTTGAGAAGGAAAGCAAAGCCAAAGCCCTGGTTTATTTCCTGGAGATTCTAGGCAACAGAAAATGGAGGTAAAATCTAAAGAAAGCCCAACAGCCTCACTGAATTCAGAAGAGTTCAGATTTGAGGACAGCAAAGTGGATAGACCTTGTGAGACATGGTGCTGAAAGGAAGACAGCAGAATAGACAAGTGATCTGGAGATGAGTGCCTTTGGGTCTTTGGTTGAGTACTGATCTCCAAAAGCACGGGAGGAAAGCATCCCAGAAAGGAATTAGAACCACTTGAAAGAAAGAGGCAGAACAATTCTGAGACTCACACAGTGCTTGTAAACTGTTCTGGCTCCAGAGTGAAATCCTCATACCCAAAGCACATGGTAAACTTGTCAGAAGGGCATTTCCTTAGTGATCAGGACAAATTAGCCCCCACATAAACGCTGCTCTAGACCCATCCTAACAAAGTTAATCAAATTGATTCCAAGAGAATTTATAGTATTCCAAAATGAAGACAAATAATATTTAAAGAATTACAAATAAATCCAATATTTGATAATATAAAATTCTGAATGTCCACCATTCAGTTAAAAAATCTACCAACCATGTAGAAAGGAAAAATACATAAGAACTGGGGTAGGGAGGATACAGGGTGGGGGTTTGGGAGGATGAACAGAAAATAACTCAGAAATAACAGTGATAACAGCATTGACAGAGAAGATTTTGGAACAGTTATTAAAAGTGTATGTTCAAGAAAGTAGAAGACAATAGATGAGGGGAACTGAGAGACATGAAAAAAACGAAACAGGAATTTAAAGAGTTGAAAAATACAATACTAGAAGCTAACAATACAATGACTGAAGTTAACAGCAGGTTAATAGAAAAGAAATGTTAGTGAAAATAGGAAAACAGAAAAATCAAAATCAATCAAAACAAAAGCTGATTTTAAAAATCAATAAAATAAGTCTCCAGCCAGAATGATCAGGAAAAAAGTAAGAGAGAGATACAGAAGTCATGAATTATCAAATCAATGAAATACAACATCACTACAGATCCTACAAACAATAAAAGCATATTAAAAGTATTTTATGAAAGACTTTACACCAACCTATTGACAACCAAGGTGACCTGGATAAATTCCTTTAGAAACACAATCTACCAATGCTTACTCAAGAAAGAAAGAGATAATTTCAATAGCCCTATGTCAATTAAAGGGACTGAACTTAGAATTAAATCTTCCTAATGAAGAAATCTCCAGGTACAAGTGGTTTCACCAGTGAATTCTATAAACATTTAAGGAAGAAATAAACAATTCTAGGTAAAGTTTTCCAGAAAATAGGAAAGGAGGGACCATAAACAACTCTTCACTAAGGACAACATTACTCCAACATCAAAACCAATCAAAATCACTACAGGAAAAGACAGATTCCTATCATATTTTTCATAAATTTAAATGCAAAAATTTTTAACAAAACATTAGCAAATCAAACCTAGGAATACATAAAAGGATAATACATCAGGCATGCCACCACTTCCTGCTCTATTTTTCCTCAAACCAAATTTCTGTCAATTATTACTTTGTACAATTATTTGTTGAATTTACTTACTCCCCTACAGTGTAAACTCCATGAATGCAAGAACCTTGTTTTGGTCATTGCTATATTCCCTGTACCTCGAACAGTGTCTGATATGTATATGGTTCCCAATAGTTGTGGAAATACACTTCAAAGTTTATCTCCCATTCCCTGCTGTAGATCATTCTTCATTCATTCAACTAATTTCAGACTTCAGATAAGATTTACTTTGGTCTCCAAGTATTCTAAACTTACCAAGATTATTTAAGGGTTACTAGGGAGAAGAATTAGCTCACATAACACCTAGGAAAGAAACAACATGCTGAAAGTAGCATTATCTTACAACTTGCTTTTTGTGTCACATTAGTGAAACTAGAAATAGGGAGATGAGTTAGCCATTGTAATATCTGGATAGGACATTAAAGGAATCTGAAGTAAAACAGAAGCCATGGGGGAGTGGGGAGTGGACAGACTTTAAGAAAAAGATTTAGAGAGGAAAAGAGTAACTTTTCATTTCATATATTTGATGCTAGAGTAAAAGAATAACTTTTCACTCCATAGATTTTCATACTAAAAATGATTTTTGTGGTTATATGTGCATGTATACATACAGCTACCCATTTCTAGATTATAAGCAAAAAGTTAAGCAGAAATGGTCTTGTCACTTACCTTGAAGTCCAATCTTTAAAACAGCTCTTCTGTTTTCACCACAAATTAAAGAAGAGATACACGAGAGTTTTCCCTGAAGTGAGAGAAAAATAATTACACATAAATCCAAAAGACTGTAATAACATAAGTAAAAATTAGGATAAATTTTTAAGGCTGCTTTATTCATCATTACAAAATACTGGAAAGAATCCAAGTACTGCTACACTGGGGAATGTTATAAACAGACTGTGCTGGAATTCCAGCAATCAATAAAATGTAATACTATTGATAAACATAACAGCCTGAAGAATTGCCAGTGAAAAGAAGCCACAATTAAAAGGCTACATACTGATACATGCAACATATAATACTGTACATCAACTATACTTTAATTAAAAAGAAAAAAGCTACATACAGTTCAGTTCAGTCACTCAGTCATGTCCGACTCTACATACTGTATGATTCAATTTACATGGCATTCTTGAAAGGCAAAAAACACTGTATAACCTGAGAAAACTGGTCAAAAGTGGTTGCCATGGATTGAAATTAAGGTAGCAGCTGACTATAAATTTTGGGGGGTAGTGAAAGCTTGTTCTACAGCTTGATTATGGTTGCAGTTACACGTTTTTATACATCTGTCAAATCTCACTGAACTATATATACTAAAAAACAATGAATTTCACAGTAAAATGCATTTAATGATACCAGCAGACATGTGCAGGTTAAAAAAGCAATGTAAGAATTCAAACTGACATTTCATTTATATCTAAAAGCGTTTATCTTAATAACACTAATAAAAATGCTAGAATTTTTAAAATATTTCACTTAAATTCTTCTATATCAAACATACAAAATAAGAGAAGAATGATGAAGTTAGGTACAGCACAGTAATAATTAATATTAATGATCCGTCAGAAAGGAAATTAATTTAATCAAAGCATTTTTATTAATAAACACAAGTATGCAAGAAGCATCATCCTAATCAACCAAATGTGAAGTGAGTTTGCAAATACTAAAAAACATTTGTTTAGGAATTTAAATATAATGAAGTAGAGAAGACAAGCTGTAATACATAGAACTTTATTTCATATGACAGAAAATATCAGGAAAATGGAAAACAAAAAAAAATGAAAGATAAACAAATGTCTACATGGAGAATATTGATTACGGGATAAGACTGAAATGTGACATCATTTCTCTTTTACTATATGACACATTCGTCAGTAAGGCCTTTACCTGCTTCCCATCACTCTTAACTTTGACACAAAATTAAATATACAATAATTAAAATTTAAAAATTCACTAAATATGCATAAAAAATATTGGATATAACCCCCCAAAAAGTTCAGGAACTTAAAGACAAAATCAATGGAAATTCCACAATCTGAAATTCCTCAGCCAAAACACAAAACAGTACTGAAGAAAGACAAACAGTACCTGACAGACCAGAAGGACAATATCAAAGAACCCAACATGCAAACATACAAGTAAGTGACATCCAGAAAAAGAAAGGAGTAATAATAAGCAAGAAAAAAATCCAAGAAGTATTAGTCAATAATTTCCCTAATTTGATAAAAACCATTGACCTGTGCACCCAAGAAGTTCAGTTATTCACATCAGGATAAGTTCAAATAAAAACCACACCAAGGCACTCGACAATCCATCTTCTGAAAACAAACAATAACTATTCTGAGTTGCGTCAATTCTTACCTGGATATATTTCTTGTCATAATCACAACCTGGCTGTAGGGATCTAATATCTACTTTGTGTAATTTATTTAGCAGATCAACTTCAGGCACTCCATTGATTTCTTTTATTAATTCAAGTGGCATATCAGATCTGCTTCATAGTGTGATGGAAAGTAAATTCAGTTAGGGAAGTTGATAATTTACTGCTGAAAACACAAAAACCAGTATTTTATCCAAAATGTAGTAAATAATTTGCTTTAAGCTTCTTTGATTTACTTTTGCTTTTCCTTTCTAGTTAGTCGTCACTGTTGGGGGAGAAGAAAGACAGGTGAATTATTCTGTAATTTTATTAAGAGGATCAATACCCACACCCTCCTAAGGCATTCAAACTTAACGATTTTCTATTAGTCTTGTATTTTAAGAACTACTTGTATAATTTTTAGGATCTGTGAAAAGGGTACTAACAACTACCTTTATCACTGTGCTTTAAAATGTACAAACTATTGAGGAAGGGAAAGGAGGCTGAAAAGTTTTGCGTTTGTTTTTAAATCCCTTTGGCAGTTGTAACATTGTGTAGGCAAACTGTGCCCCAAAAGTTTATGACTCCAAAATATATCTGTTGCCTCCTCCATCCAGCCGCTATACAGTCGAAAGAAACTATTGAACTGCTGTTAACTTGCGCATTTTCAGATTCTCTTTTTTCAAACTTCTTGCCTGGGACACGCACTAGTACCGATATTTAGTTTTAGTATGTGCGCACCAAGCTTCTCCAAGCCAGATGACCGTCTTGAGGGCAGAGACGTGGACTAACTGAAGTCAGCTGCTTTACAAAACGCTAAGATGCTCAACACAAGTAAGCTTACGAGAAAGACAAGTATGAAGAGTTTCCCTGCAATAACTCCTCCAAATGTTGATCTAAACTAAACCAGCCTCTTCATATTACCGGTTCAGGTCCCGACTCACCTTGTAACCACGTAAAGATCTCCAAACTTACTTGGAAATTGACTGACCCGCGCTCTTAAGAGAAACTAGGAAGCGTTCGGCCGGGCGCGCTCGTGACGTCACACGCACGCCAGCAACCCAGTCCCACGCATGCGTACACGACCGCTAGGGCATACCCGCTGCTCGTTCTCGGGCCTTTGGAGGACGAATAGCGAGATGGTGTCTAGGCCTAAAATGCGTCGGAAGTTTCCCGCATACCTAGAGGATCCGGCGCGTGGCTGGGCGGGTGGCGGCTGTCCTACCCCCGCGCCCCGAATTCCCGCCGATCCACTTAGGGCGGCTCCCGCCAATTTCGAGCAGTCTGTCTGGTGGGCGGCAGAGAAAGGTGAGGCGGTGCCACACGGTTGCTAAATCCCATAACCAATGAAGAGCCTTTCCCAAACCTAGGCCGGTTTGGTCGATTGGAAGCACCCGGGGACAGGGCCCTTGTTTTAGGTCCCAGTTGTCTCCCCCAAAGGCAAGGGCTTTAAGGCAGTTTTTACAGTGAAATAAATCTAGCAATGAGGAGTGCTCCTTTTCAGATTTGATTAACCACTTCAGTGATTTATAGGACTATGATTTTATGCTATAATTAATGAGCTGTTCAGCTGCTAAGTCTTGTCAGACTTTTTTGAGACCCCATGTGTAGCTGGCCAGGCTCCTGTCTGTCGGATTTCCCAGGCAAGAATACTAGAGTGGGTTGCGGGTTTCCTTTGCCAGGGGAATCTTCCCTTCCCAGGGATCAAATCTGCCTCTCCTGCATTGGCATTTGGGTTCTTTACCACTGAGCCACCGTAATTAATGAGATGCTGTTAAATGTGAATCTTCTGCTTATTTTTGATTTCTCCCTCCAATCATTTAAGTGAAACCACCGCAGTGCAAAACTAGAATGAAATAAAGATTGCACATAAATATTTCCAAGGCTATTTGGACTGAAACATCTGCTGTACATATATATTTGCATGAAGAAATAGCTAACATATTTGAAGAAAAAAATTTTTTTCAGCAGGAAGCAAGTGTGTTAATCCATCTTCCCTTTCTTTCCCATCCCTGTATTCCTATACCACCAGTTGTGATAACAGTTTGAGCTCTGCAGCTGGTTATTTGAGGAAAACTATCCTAAGTAAGGGGTCAGTTACACATCTTTTCTCAACCTATTTTCAACTTTTCCTTCTTATTCTCTGGGTTGATCTGAAACAAGTAAGACTACCATATAATTCTCCAACAAGGATGGTTTTATTTGGCATCAGTAGAACATGGCAACTAAAGGTTTGCAACCACAGGGAAACATGCAAGACAAGGACTGGAAAGGGAAGAAGAAAGCTGGTATAGAGGGGGAAAGAGAGTCGGGAGGGTTTTAATAAGCAAAGAGTTCATGGCTTTTCATTGAGTCTTTTTTTAACCTTATTTTATATTGGAGTATAGTCAATTAAGAAACAATGTTGTGATTAGTTTCAGGTCAACAGTGAAGGGACTCAGCCATACATATACACGTGTCCATTCACCCCCAAACTCCTTTCCTATCCAGGCTGCACATAACATTGAGCAGAGTTCCATGTGCTATACAGTAGGTCCTTGTTGGTTATCTATTTGAAATATAGCAGTGTGTACTTCATCCAAAACTCTGTATCTATCCCTTCCCTCCATCCTCCTCCCTGCAACCACGAGTTCCTTCTTTAAACCTGTCAGTCTCTTTTGTAAGTTCATTTGTATCAAATATCTTTGCCAGGAAAGGGAAGTCTGTCTTCTTCCTGTTGAGGTCAGCAGGGTGTGAGATCTCACTTTTCTAGTCTCCCAACTCTATTTTTTTTCCAATATCTAAGTGAATTAACAATCACCCAAATTATAGCATTCTGGAAACATAAAGGTAATCACTATCTTTTTAAACTTATCCAAATGTGAACTTATTGGAAAGATACAAACGAGTTTATAGAAGATATTTGCATAAGCTTCCTGTTTAGCATAGGCCCAAAGCCTTGCTGGTCATCTTATAGGGTCCTTATAAATGTGTAGGACTGAGATGGGATTTACTATTGGGTCCTACAGGGAAATACACAGGAGCAATTCATTCTTTGGGAGTGAAACTATCCACTGATCTTATGACTACTGGTTCTTCATGTTTACTAAAGCCCAAAATTTTAACACCGTGATCATTCCAGGGGACTTTTTTTTTTTTCAACTGTCACATTAAACTTGGTAACCCAGGACCTATATACATGTTCTTAGTTTTAAAAATATACACCATCTAAACTATCTTTTTAGTTTAATACTTCAAGTTATCCTTTGCCCTAAAATGAGAAAAAAATCTTACTTTAAATAAAAAAAAATGGTGAAAGTGCCAAATTGATCTTTTTGAAAGTGGAGTAAAACGCTGTGCGATTCAAACAGTATAGTTATCAATTTCCTATATACAAAAAAAGAGAGAGATGGTTAGTCCTTATTGATATATAGATATGTCCACCTATCATTCCCAGCAAATCTTAATACAAACATAATAGTTCATTTCCATAAACCCCAAGACAATTTACTCAACAACAAAGTTATATAAATCAGGTATATGTTGGAAAAGTTTAGAACATAAGGACTGTTTTGAAAGGTCAGTTTGACTGTGGAGAATAATATGTCATTGTATCCAATGGTAATTCTAATTGTATCCAATCCAACTCTATTTAATTGAGGTTTCTGCTTTCTTTTTTTTTTGTTTTTACACTTGTAATTGGCATTTAGACACCTTCTTACACAGCTTGAGTTTACTATGGGCAAGGAGAATTGTTTGCTATTGTGACCAATGTGACCAATCGTGACCAATGTCTGGCACATTGTAGATGCTGAATATTTGTTGAATGAACAAATGTTCAGGAAAAAAAATTCTCTTTCCTCACCTCTGGATTCCATCATTCCATTTCACCCTTAATTTACCCTATTACATTGAAATTGTCATTCCAAGATAACTGAAGATTTCTTTGTTGCTAAGCCAAAAGGACACTTTTTAGTCTTTCTTACTCATCTTTTAAAAAAGTATTTTCATCTTGCTACTGTAACTGCACAAGGCCTTAGGGGGCCTCTCTGGGACAGACCCACCCCCCTCATGTCCTCCACTTGCCTCTTGTCTGTAAAAAAACTTTAGCCAAATAATAAATTTAATCAGAAAAATGAGAAAATGCAGAAACAAAGGAAAACTGTCAAACAAGATGAAATAATGATAGTTTAGCTATTAAAGTCAAAGACAGTTTTTCTTAAGGGCTATATAAAACATTCTGCACCATATCTTTTGAACTATTTTGCAGGTACTAAAACCCCCATCAGACGAATTTGCCCACAAACATGCTGCCCACAAGCATGTAGACTCACAGACCATTTGGAACCAGAAGTTGATGATGTTGACTCCTGGTTATCTCATCACCAGCCAAACAAAAGGATGTCCATGAACTCAGCATGTACCCTGAAACCTTCTCACAAGCATGTAGCTCTTTTTCTCTTTCCCCTGTGTAACTTCCAAGCAAACCATGGGGAGTAGGGACTCAGTTCTTTGGTCCATGAGTCAACCTTCTCCTCAGGATCGCCAACTTCCTCAATAATGCTCTTTCCTTTTACCCAGTATTGGTCTCTCAGTATTAGATTCTTGAGCCATGAGCAACCAAATTTAAGTTTGGTAACACTACCACATGTTCTTAGTTTTTCTTTTACCCTCTATCAACAGAAATTTGTAAAGTTTTCTTTTTTTCTTTCCTGTTAAAGCCTAGGAATGTCCATATTCTAGTATGATAAAGATATCTAAGTGAGGTGTACAAAACTGCTTTTTTTGTTGTGATTGTTCTCAATTACTCTAGGACCCGAGTGCTCCCTACACATTCAAGCAACTTCCAATCTTGTTCTTCATAACCTCCCAGTTAGTGGCTGAGCTGGGGATGGGTCTGGCTCCAGATCCTGCACTTTTCTTCCTCACATTAGCAATTAGTCTGTCCTACAAATGAAAAAAAAAAAAACTGAATATGAAATACAGTATAATTTAAGATAATAAGAGGAGGAAAAAAGAGATTGAATCAACTAGATAGGGTACTGAACTCATATAATGCCTAAACAATCCATTATTGTTTTTCTACCTTTACTGAAGCAATATAAAAAGCTACACTAAGACTAGCAATTAATGTAACAGCATTTCAAGTTATAATTTTTAAAGGTGCAAAGAAGGAAGTTTTGGTATAAAATCTACAATGTAAAAATGTTCACTTTTAAGAAAAGTTAAAATGAGATTCTCACTAATAAAAAATAAGTGCTAAAAGTAGAATTTTTTAATTAAGAAAAAGCATGAATATAAGGATTCAGTGCTCCCCTAGTGGCTCAGTGGTAAAGAATCCACCTGTCATTGTAAGAGATACAGGAAATGTGAGTTTAATCCCTCGGTCTGGAAGATTCCCTGGAGTAGGAAATGACAACACATTCCAGTGTTCTTGTTTGGAGAATCTCATGGACAGAGAAGCCTGGCAGGCTACAGTCCATGGGATCGCAAAGAGTCGGACACAGCTGAGCATGATGGATGGATACTTTTTCCTAAGTAACTGACCAGAAGGAAAGAAATTAATCTACAAACTTCTGATACTTCTTATCTCTCAAGCATTTTTAAACTGCTCTTACCTATTTATTTTTTAATATTGATATTTTGAGTTGAATTTTCTAGTTACCCAATACTCCAAATTTATTTCCTATGCATTAATTGTGGGGTTGTTACCCATTCCTATTGCAATCAGCTATCTTCCTGCAAGCATTTGGTATCATGTTGCATCCCAAGCGCTAGACAATATCATGGTCTACTTATTCTTTAGTTTTCCTAACAGTAATAACTAGATTACATTGTTTAGAGTTCATTCCTTGCAACCTAATAGCATTTGTGTCCAATCCTAATGAACATATCAGTAACTGTATAAAATCTTATTTCTAAAGCATCAAATTTTTATATTGTTATATTGTTTAAAAGATGTTTCAAACATAAATTTATAGCAACTTTATATTTAAGCATAAATTTAAATAAGGAATGTAATCAAGGGTATATTATGAAAACAATAAAGATATTTTTAAAACATAATATTGAATATCACAAATTGAGAAAAACATTAGAGCCTATTGAGGAAATTCCACCACAATTTCTGTATTTTAGTAGTAATTTTTTTTTAATTACATATAACTTCCAGTTATCATCACATCAAGTTCAGTGAAAAGCTCTGTCTGAGAGGAATACTAAGGGATAAATCACACACTAAGGAAAAAGTGAATGACTGGAAACAGAACATCACAGCCTGAACGTTTAGTAAACATTACAGGGATACAGATACATGAAGGAAGGGTGAGCAAAGCAAGAAGGACCATGATCTTACCAGAAAGAAGAGTGAGACACTCTCCTTTTTGGACTATGCCATTAGGCACCTAAGTAACTCATAGAATCTAAGAGGCACACGGTTGATTGAAACACACTGTCTCAACAGAGATAAATTTTAGTTAAGTTACACTAAAGATAAATATTGGAAAAGAATCCTGCATTTACAATATCAACATAAGTGAATTCAGAATAAGATTCTCTGAGAAAACTGTTTATAGAGAAAAAAAAACAAATTAAAAAAAAAAGAAAAAAAACTTCGAGGTGCCAATGTATGAGATGAAACAGGTTGCCTAAGAAAACGGTTTTTTGCTTCTCTGTAGGGGTGGAGAAGAGAGAGGAACTGAGAGGGAACCAGCAAAATGCCAGAGGGTATACTTGATTCCCTGAAGAGATGTCATTTTTTGATGCCTGTGCTGTACTTCATTAACCCATTAAAAAAATTCTAATTTGGTAAAGTTGTTGATCACAAGAAATTAAAAGATGCCTACTCCTTGAGAGAAAAGTTGTGACCAACCTAGACAACATATTAAAAAGCAGAGACATTATTTTGCCAACAAAGGTCCATCTAGTCAAGGCTATGGTTTTTCCAGCAGTCATGTATGGATGTGAGAGTTGGACTGTAAAGAAAGCTGAGCACCGAAGAATTGATGCTTTTGAACTGTGGTGTTGGAGAAGACTCTTGAGAGTCCCTTGGACTGCAAGGAGATCCAACCAGTCCACCCTAAAGGAAATCAGTCCTGAATGTTCATTGGAAGGTCTGATGTTGAAGCTGAAACTCCAATACTTTGGCCACCTGATGCAAAGAGCTGACTCATTGGAAAAGACCCTGATGCTGGGAAAGATTGAAGGCGGGAGGAGAAGGGGATGACAGAGGATAAGATGGTTGGATGGCATCACTGACTCAATGGACATGAGTTTGAGTAAACTCCGGGCATTGGTGATTGACAGGGAGGCCTGGCGTGCTGCATTCCATGGGGTCACAAAGAGTCAGACACGACTGAGCGACTGAACTGAGCTGAACTGATTGATCACAGTAAGGAAGTAAGGGATTTGGTCTATGTTCAGACTGATACAAGTATAATTGAGGCAGCACACACAGAAGAGAGAGAAAGAAAAATAAAAATGAAAGACCTGCTGAAAATGAACAGACATGAAGGATAGATTAGTTAAAGAGAAACTTTCAATTTCTTAACACTGTAGATGTATGGGTTTATGCCTTGAGTTTAGAGTCACTATTTCCTGAATGTCCTGCAGAGTATACTATGAGGATGGTTCTGGAAAATCCTGCATGCAATAATACTCACATATAGAACTTTATATAATCTTAGGATAAAAAAAATGTGTTAGACTTCAAAATATGTGTTTTAAAAAGACTCTGGTCCAATTCTGAAAGTTGGAGAGCATGGTAGCAGATAGTAAAGTGTAATCTGATTTTTTTTCTCTTTTTTACCTATCTTTTTTGAGTGATCAAAAATAGGCACACTTTTAAATCCTTCATAATGAATAGTTTTAAATAATGGAAAATTGATTAGGAGGTTGCATTTTTTTTTTTTTGAGTTCATCATGGTTATTTGGCATAATTGAGAATCATTTGCTTTAGGTTCAAAACATGTTTTTAACACAAAAAGACATTTTGTACTTTTGTCATATCTTTCTTCTATTAGTTTAAATAGAATCTGCATTTATTCATTACATTCATACATTTTTTGAGGAAATGGAAAATTCAACATCATAGAGTCCCCTTGATGAAAATTGAGGGTATGTTATTCTTTTCTCACTTGTGTACAGTAACAGTGAAAAGTTCTGTAGCTAAATGACAGTTTATCTTTTCTCCCTACAGTGATAGGTTATAGCTACTGTATTAGAGGATGAAATATCATTTGTGTTGGCCTTACTTTTATCTAGTCCTTAGTAGTAAAAAAATTAGTCCAAAGCATCTTTCCTATGATTAGAGTAGAATAAAAATGATTGTCATATAATCATATTTGAAAAACTTCTAGTTTAATTAGGGCATATTCAACCCAGAGTACAGTGTCAAAGTCTGGCACTGTCAAAGTCTGGCACAGTCAAAGGCATAGAACAGATGGAGAAAAACAAATACTTTGCTTTTCCTACTTATTTTCATATTACGATGGTGCAAACGAGTCCAAAGTCTAGATGCATGTTTGTTTAACAGATTTGTAACTCTATCAAAAAGAAAGGAATTGGTAAAAAGAAAATGTATTCTTTCTGCTTTGTCATTTATACTGACCATGAAGAATTGTTTATGTATTCCAAGTAATCCACTAATCAATTCTATTCATATTAAATTTATAATACTAACAATATTAATCCTGATAAATCTCAATTTTCCGTCATATTAAACATTCTTCTTTTCTTTTAATTTCTGCCCATTAGCCTTTATATCAAACCATACATTCCTCCCTCAGAAAAATTCTATCCTCTTTGCCACAATTATATATTCAGGAATGAGCATGTGGCCCAAGGACAGATGAAAAGATATTTGCTGGGGACTTCTGGGAGAAAATGTTTTCCTCTCTCTGTTGTCAAAGCAACAGTATGGCAAACCAGCCTCCCATCTTTCTGATACAAAGTGAGGAAACATGTAGATCAATTACTCCTGTGTGCCACTCCATGGCAAAAAAAAACAAATTTAAGATAAAGCCAGTCTGTGGTAAAGGAGCAAAATGTCAGATTTTTTGAAAAATCGCATTTGATAACTTTAAGCCCTTGTATCACCTAACTCTGAAATTCACATGCTTCTGAATTTCAAGTTTTATGAACCTGTTTCAATTTTACGTGACTGTCAGTCAAAAGAAGACTTTTCTCAGGCTAGCACCAGGGAATTCATAGGTGTAAGACATCTAACATTGCTAATAATAATCTAATATTTTCATATGCATCCTAGATATCTTCACTCATATGTCTGGAAGATATCTCCAACTTTCAAACCAGAACAGGCTCAAGAGAGAACTCCAGATGTTATGAATTCCAAGTTGTTCCTTTTTAATATTCTCTAATTCAATAAATGGCACCACTTTCATGCAAATAATTACTCAGGCTAAACCACCTTGAGGATGCTCTTACTTCTTCTAACACTCCACAACCAATCTGAAAGTTCTGTTGTCTCTGTTTTCAGATCATATCCTATTCTGGATCCAGACACTTGCCATCACCTCCATCAAGTCAATTATCTTTCACTGTTTCAAAGTAACAGCCTTCTAAAATGGATTACTAACCATCATTCTTATCATTTTACATCTAATTCCCCACATGGGACCCAGAGGGATTCTTCAAAAATATATTGAGAAAATGTCACTTCTGCTTACAATATCTTTCAGTGGTTTTTAACCACACTCAAAAAAAAAAAAAAATCTAGCTTCTCACCACTTCCACTTTTACATTCAGATATTCCCCCCAGTGTCTCTGCTAAAAAGTACTGACCCCCCGCTGGTTTGGAAACAGACTAAACACACTGAAATTCTCTTCTCCAAATATTCGAGAAACTTGGCTCTCTTCCTTGAGGTCTCTACTGAAAAGTCACCTTGCTGGAGGGTGGTTTCCTAACCATTTGTTTACTATTCTTTTACTAGCTTGTATTAGTGCTAAAGCAAATAGGTGACTATATATTATTAGTCCAAATGACAATATTTGACCTCCAGATCTGTTGATAACTGAGCATCTACTCTTAGATTTTTCAGTGATAAGAGCTATAATCAAGTTTTGCTTACAACATTTTGACATGAGGTTGTTTTTTGTTTTGTTTTGTTTTCATTTGCAACAAAATAGTTAGTACAAGTTTTTAACTCTCCATGAGCCAAAATCTGAGCTTGACTATATTATATAAACCTCACTATTAGAACTACTGCCATCTCCTTTTCGTTACCAGTTCCATTACTCTTTCCTTTGTGAAACTTGAGGCCACCTATATCAACAGTAAGGAGAAGGAGCGGATGCTAGATCTTAGAAGGAGAAAGTCACATAGAGGACTGTGTTGAGCATAAATGTGACTTTCAGTGTAGTGATGAAGCCAGCTTCAAGATAAACCACAGATCCCTAGTATTAGGAAACCAGAAGGGATGGGGTACAAATGATTTGGTCTACACATGGAAGGCTCTTCTGGCAGAGAGCAGGTCAAAGAAGAAGACTGAGAAGGCCTAAAAAGGCAAAGAGAGGGCATATGGTATATGCTAGGTATCTCTGTCTCACTTTTTGAAAACTGATTTATACCTATCTATTCCAGGACACAGAATTAGAAGGTAACGCACTTACCCTTGGGGAATAGTAAACAAAAAGAAAAAGTCTAGACAGCAAAAACCTCAAGGTAAAACAAACCTCATCCAAACTATTTGTTTTTGAGGATGAATCAGCAATCCGTGACAAAACAGTAATATGAACACTTTTCAGAACATTCTTGGACCTGTAATTGATAATCTAATTCTGGTTTCTTAGAGGCCTTTTGGCAAATACAATTATCTATTACCCTAGTTTAGCACTGTTGTTAATCTTGGAGAACTGTAAAAAAAAAAAAAAAACTCCTATAAACTATTAATATAAGATGAAATATGAAAATTATAAGACTTTCCAGAATAGTATATGGGGCAATTTCCACAGGCCTATATATACTTCACAATGTTCCAGCTTTCCCCAGATTCAAATAATAAAATACACACTACAGCTAGAGTCATATTTGTTAGATCGATGGGCTAAGCACATTCTAATTATAATTGCATACTTTGATTACTCTCTGATAGCTCCAAGTTTAACTGTTACACTTTTGAAACTATCTTTGACATATCCCCCATTTTTTAATGAAAGCAAATATTAAAACAATAGTCATTTGAGTGAGAGAGCAAATATCCACATTTTTGCATGGATTCATCTACATCATGCCTGTGACCTGAGATCTGTATTCTGTGGAGATGACTACCACAGAGGTGAAAAACAAGGACACTATTAAATATTGAAAATCCCCATGCATGTGTGCTTAGTCATGTCTGAGTCTTTGCACCTCCACGGACTGTAGCCTGCCAGGCCTGTCTGTCTGTGGAATTCTCCAGGCAAGAATTCTGGAGTGGGTTGCCATTTCCTCCTCCAGAGGAATCTTCCCGATCCAGGGATGGAATCAGTATCTTTTGTGTCTCTTGCATAGGTAGGTTGATTCTTTACCACTAGTGCCACCTGGGAAGCCCTAAAATCCCAAAAGTTAATTAAATTACAAGCTTTAAAGGGCCCCTTTCAATTAGGACCACTAGATAATACAATATCTAATGATGCTCTTCAGAACTTTGCACCACAGCTTATTGTGTTTTAATGTGTAAGCCATAATAAAGCCATCCTTCCACCATTATGGGCTTTGCAATCTGCCCCATCTCTTAAATGCAAATGGAAGAAACATGCTGCAAGTGACAAATTCCCTCACCAAAAATACAGCTAACACAGCCTCCTAAATTTCTAGAATAAATAAATCCACAAAGATACTATATAATTTCAGACCAGAGAAAAAAATCAGGCTTCTTATCAGTAATCATAGGAAGTGCTGAACAAGGACAGTGGATAGAGGTGGAGGACTAAACATAAGAACCCTCTCCTGGCCAAATCCCTTTTAAATGGCCATATATATATATATATTTTACAAGATAATAAATATAAAGTGGTGATGGAAAACTAGAATATATTTTGTCAATTAGCCATGCAATTTGAGGAATTAGTTACATACATAAGAGAAAAGAGGCTCATGCAAACTACAGCCCAGAAGACATTAGGAGGAGGACAGAGGGACAGATGTGAAATGATGTTTACCAAACGATGATTCAGTAACAGAGCAACACATTAAAACGGTTGGGGAGATCCCCAGAGAAGGGGTTACTTGGGTGAGTGCATGGGAATAGCTGGACAGAACCTTCTCCTTTTCTGGGCATCAGCTGCTTTGGCCCTCAGAGCAAAGGGGTGAGAGTCAGCGCCTGCGTCATTGAAACCAGACATAATCAGACAGAAGTCTCAGGCAGTCAACCAGCATTTCAATCCCATGGTTTCCTGAGGCCAGCTCTGATGTCAGAGCATATATCCACAGCCAGCCAAACAGAAATCAACAAACAAAATTATAAGGAACTAGTCTGAGGAGAATATGCTTTATTAGGGCTTCCCAGATGGCTCAATGTATAAAGAATCCACCTGCAATGCCAGAAACACAGGAAACATGGGTTCTATCTGTGGGTCGTGAAGATCCCCTGGAGGAGGGCTTGGCAGCCCACTCCAGTACTCTTTCCTGGAGAATCCCAAAGAGAGAGGAGCCTGGTGAATGACAGTCCATAGGGTTGCAGAGTCAGACATGACTAAAACAACTGAGCAAGCACACACAAGTGCTTTATTATATAAGTTGCCAAACAGAATTTTTGAAGAAATTAATCTCAGTATTCAAGAGACCAAACAGAAGACTTTGAAAGGCATTTACTCCACATCTTTAGACTGAGCCAAGGTGTTATAAAAATATCAGAAATAGTAACATGACTTATAGATGTGGCCTTGCCTGGTGACTCAGTGGTAAAGAATCTGCCTGCCAGTGCAGGAGGACCAGGTTTGATCCTGGGTGGAGAAGAACCTCTGAAGAAGGAAATGGCAACCTACTATAGGATTCTTGTGTAGGAAATCCTATAAATATAGCAGCCTGGCGGGATACAGTCTATAGGGTCACAAAAGAGTCAGACACGAATTAGTGAATAAACAGCAACAAGAAATCATAGATGTAGATTACTCAGTTCAGTTCAGGTCAGTCGCTCAATCATGTCTGACTCTATGCAACCCCATGGACTGCAGCACTCCAGCCCTCACTGTCCATCGCCAACTCCCGAAGTTTACTCAAATTCATGTCCACTGAGTCGGTGATGCCATCCAACCATCTTATCCTCTGTCATCCCCTTCTTCTCTTGCCTTGAATCTTTCCCAGCATCAGAGGTTTTCAAATCAGTAAGCTCTTCACATCAGGTGGCCAAAGTATTGGAGTTTCAGCTTCAACATCAGTCCTTCCAATGAACATTCAGGACTGATTTCCTTTAGGGTGGACTGGTTGGATCTCCTTGCAGTCCAAGGGACTCTCAAGAGTCTTCTCCAACACTACAGTTCAAAAGCATCAATTCTTCTGCACTCAGCTTTCTTTACAGTCCAACTCTCACATCCATACATGACTACTGGAAAAATCATAGCCTTGACTAGACAGATCTTTGTTGGCAAAGCAATGTCTCTGCTTTTTAATATGCTGTCTAGCTTGGTCATAACTTTCCTTCCAAGGAGTAAGCATTTTTTTATTTCATGGCTGCAGTCACCATCTGCAGTGATTTTGGAGCCGAAAAAGACAAAGTCAGCCACTGTTTCCACTGTTTCCCCATTTATTAGCCATGAAGTGATGGGACCAGATGCCATGTTGTTAGTTTTCTGAATGTTGAGCTTTAAGTCAACTTTTTCACTCTCCCTTTTCACTTTCATCAAGAGGCTCTTTAGTTCTTCTTCACTTTCTGCCATAAGGGTGGTGTCATCTGCATATCTGAGGTTATTGATATTTCTCCCAGCTATCTTGATTCCAGCTTGTGCTTCTTTCAGCCCAGCGTTTCTCATGATGTATTCTGCATATGAGTTAAATAAGCAGGGTGACAATAGATAGTCTTGATGTACTCCTTTTTCTATTTGAAACTAGTTTGTTGTTCCATGTCCAGTTCTAACTGTTGCTTCCTGACCTGCATACAAATTTCTCAAGAGGCAAGTCAGGTGGTCTGGTATTCCCATCTCTTTCAGAATTTTCCACAGTTTGTTGTGATCCACACAGTCAAAGGCTTTGGTGTAGTCAGTAAAGCAGAAGCAGATGTTTTTCTGGATGTCTCTTGCTTTTTTGATGATCCAGCAGATGTTGGCAATTTGATTTCTGGTTCCTCTGCATTTTCTAAATCCAGCTTAAACAACTGGAAGTTCACGGTTCACATATTGCTGAAGCCTGGCTTGGAGAATTTTGAGCATTACTTTGCTAGCATGTGAGATGAATGCAACTGTGCAGTAGTTTGAGCATTCTTTGGCATTGCCTTTCTTTGGGATTGGAATGAAAACTGACCTTTTCCAGTTCTGTGGCCACTGCTGAGTTTTCCAAATTTGCTGGCATATTGAGTGCAGCACTTCCACAGCATCATCTTTCAGGATTTGAAATAGCTCAACTGGAATTCCATCCCCTCCACTAGCTTTGTTCGTAGTGATGCTTTCTAAGGCCCACTTGACTTCACATTCCAAGATGTCTGGCTCTAGGTGAGTGATCACACCATTGTGATTATCTGGGTTGTGAAGATCTTTTTTTACAGTTCTTCTGTGCATTCTTGCCACCTCTTCTTAATATCTTCTGCTTCTGTTTGGTCCATACGATTTCTGTCCTTCATTGTGCTCATCTTTGCATGAAACATTCCCTTGGTATCTCTAATTTTCTTGAAGAGATCTCTAGTCTTTCCCATTCTATTGTTTTCCTCTATATCTTTGCACTGATCACTAAGGAAGGCTTTCTTATCTCTCCTTGCTATTCTTTGGAACTGTTCATTCAGATGGGTTTATCTTTCCTTTTCTCCTTTGCTTTTTGCTTCTCTTCTTTTCACAGCTATTTGTAAGCCCTCCTCAGACAACAATTTTGCCTTTTTGCATTTTGAAGGGTGGGGGCATTGGAATATAAGAGGGACACATAAAACAAAGTCAGATTATAAAAGCTGACAACAAAGATGGCTAAAAAAATATTTTAACATGGAGTAGATAAAAACTTTTGCCAAGTATTTTCCTATAGAATCAAATAGCTTAATAAATTAAAATTTTTTTTCTAATTGTTTAAAGCCTTCCATGCATGAAGATTTCAGGGCAGAAATACAGGAATCAAAGGAGAAATCATAAAACAAAATAAGTGGGAACAAAAATAATACCACAATAATGATAGAACAGTTGAAGCATCCACACAATTTTAAACAATCTATCTAATGAGGGTTTCCCTCATTCATAACCTCAGTGGTGATGAATCTACCTGCCAATGCAGGAGACGCAGCTTGAATCCCTGTGTCTTGAAAATACCCTGGAGAAGAAAATGGCAAACCACTCCAGTATTTTTGCCTGCAAAATCCCATGGACAGAAGAGAATGGCAGGCAAAGCCCATGGGTTTGCAGAAGAGTTGGACATGACATAGTGACTAAACAGCAACAGCTCTCTAATAAAGGACAAATTTCAGCATACTGAATTAAATGTAAAGATAAAAAAGCATTTAATCATTAGAAAGAGATAGTTGTGGAAGTTTGCCAACATACTCATTATACACATACCTGGAATCCATGTAGAGGAGAATACAACAATTTGAACCTAAAAGAGTTAAAAATAGAAACAAAGAAAAATTTCTGAGATAAAACTATTGATTCAATAAACAGAAGGTGGACATTGAATTCTAATTAAAATTGGCTCAGACTTATCAATACTATGACACTTTTATTTACATTTCCTGGACTTAAAACTGAAGAAAGATACCTATGGATTTTCAGCCACCAAATCAAAATAAAATGGAAGAGTAACTTATTTTAAACCACTTGTCAGATTGGTTTTAACCTTCACTACAGCATTTTTCATTGTTAGAAAGTAAAAAAGCAATTCTAGGAAACCCTCAAGTAGGAAAAGTGTGACTCAAATATTTTGTACAATTCTAAATTTTTGCTTATCTATAAAAGCAGCAGACAAGTGACCATAGATGACTCTTGCTGTTGCAAGCTTTGGAAAAAAGATTGCTCTAATTTGGATAGTCTATGTTATTTCAAAAATAAAATTAAAAGGATTTACCAAAAGCTGGACTTCACAAAGACTTCAAGATGAAAATGTGGTTTTTGAACATCCTACAAAGGGAGGTAAATGAAACGTTTCCCATGCTATTCTCCCATGTATTCTTCTTTTCTCAGAGCTCATTCCAGGAAATGGGTTTGTGTAAATGTTATGCAAGTCTTCCCAGTGAAACTCTTTTTTATCTTACTCTTCAGTTACCTTCCTGGAATAATGAATACTGAAACTTGGACACAAGTAAAGAAAGTTCTTTTTTTTTTTTTCACATTTGTAAGCATAATTTTATTAGATTAAGCTTAGATATAAATGGTAAATATTTCTTATAATTTTGGATTACATTATGATAAATATTTTCCTTCTTAATGAAAACTATCTGCCTTGATATTACTCATTAGTAAGTAGATAAAAACCAAACATCTTTACTGTGTGGCTCAGGAAACCCAGCTCAGTGCTCTGTGGTGACATAAATGGGAAAGAAATCCAAAAAAGAGGGTATATATATATATATATATATATATACACACACACACATATATATATATTTGGCTGATTCACTTTTTGCTGTACAGTAGAAACTAATACACAATTGTAAAACAACTATGTATCAAAAATTAATTAAAAAATACTTGTTTCTCTTTTTTGGTGATTTTGTTTAGTCACTAAGGTATGTCCCACTCTTTGCAACCTCATGGATTGTAGCCCACCAGTCTCCTCTGTCCATGGGATTTCCCAAGCAAGAATCCTGGAGAGGGTTGCCATTTCTTTCTCCATGATTTCTCTCTTTATCTACTTATATTTTCTGCATCTTAAGTCTGATGATAAATGGCAGAGGTTTTCTCTTTGCTTTTCCCCTTTCTATTTCCAATTCTACTATAAAGGCATATATAAATTAAAAATAAGAGACAATTTTCCATGTTGAAAATAAAGGAGAGACTTCCCTCACCCCTTTTCTTAGAATATTTACTTTAGACAGCTGCAATTGATAAGTTTTTCCTTTTTCTATGAAACTTACGTAAATCTTTTAGAAATGAAATAAAATTCTTAAGAGTTTTATGCCCCAGCTACGTCTCTCTCTAGGAAACTGGAAGGCATCTCCTTGAAATGAAATCAACAAGGAAGAGAGCATCCCAATCTTCTCATTTTTGAGGGATAGTTGCAAAATCACCTCCTAGAATGAGAACGGAGCTCTTTCAGAGAGGGGAAAAGGAAGTTGAGAGGGTTGTGGGAAACAAAGCATCCAAGCATTTTCACTGGTTGACTTGTGACCATTCTCACTGGCTGACTTCTCACTGCCAAGAGACAAGGAGTCTATCTTCTTCCTGTTAAGCTTCATTAGATACTGGTCAGAGGGTGTGAGAGCTCCCCTTCTGGTCTCCTGACTTTTTAAGAATTCAGCTTTCTGTTTATTAACTTACAGTCCAGTAAAATCTCACTGGAGACCCAACATTTTATAACCAAGTTAACTTTCTGTTCTAAGCCAATGTCTAACTATGCAGTAACATTGCAATTTTATTACAGGATAGACAAATTCAAGGTTATTATTGACAAAAATCTTTGGCTGTATAGTAAAATGTTTTCTGTGCTTATTCTCAGAAATGTATTTTACCAATTATTGTCATCAGTTTCAGAGAATTCTTTTTTATAGTACTAGTTACACAGCAGAACCTAAGAAAGACTAAAGAATGAAAAGTGACTTAATTAAGTTTCCATAACTGGATCTGAGCATTTTTTATTTTGAAATAAAACTGCAAGCACTTAAATATTTTGAAGTTAACATTTTATTAGGATAAACAGAGGAAGTTCCCACATCTCTTTGTATTAAATTGTTCCAGGCTGTTTGGCTTCATAGCTGTTTACAAGTAGCTAGTGCATTGATTTATAGCATAAAGGCTATCTCTGCAACCAGAGAGGCTAGTTATTTTATTACTTGGTAACTAGAATCTTAGGTTGTGAAAATGCAGCAAAGTCTACATTGAGAAAAGTATGCCCTCCCAATCTGTAGTTCATATACATAGTTTGTGTAAAATTTAAAGTAAATCACCTGAAAAATGAAGATATTTTGAAATGAAAACAGTCATATTACTTTGAATTCTTATGTTCAACCATTACCTCACACTGATTTCAAAATCTTTCTGTGAACACTTATATAACAGAAAAAGTGGTAGGTAAACTTAACACCAATGGAAATATTTATAGAAAATTTAAATTTATCAAGTGACAAAAACATATACATTGTATTTTGTACTTGACATTATTCTTGAAGTTCTGATAATTTATACAAAAATACTTAAGAGTTTTAGGACTAATTTTTAATTAGTGGTGTCTAGGAAACTGTTAGGGGCTTCCCTGGTGGCTCAGAGGTTAAAGCTTCTGCCTGCAATGCAGGAGACCTAGGTTCGATCCCTGGGTCGGGAAGATCCCCTGGAGAAGGAAATGGCAACCCACTCCAGTATTCTAGCCTGGAGAATCCCATGGACGGAGGAGCCTGGTGGGCTACAGTCCACGGGGTCGCAAAGAGTCGGACACGACTGAGCGACTTCACTTAGGAAACTGTTATCATTTTCACAATCTCTATTGGGATGGGTCAGATATTAAATTTTCACTATAATGGAAAGAATGCAGGCAGTGATACTTTTTCTTTTTGACTTAACAGAAAACTTCTGAGATGAATACAAGGCTTTTTTTTTTTCCTTGTTCTTTTGGGGAGAATGTCATTTTCCATTTATCAATAACTAATTGAAAGACTATTGAAGCCTTTGCATCTTTAATGAAAAGCCCTCATATTACTTTGTGGCGCTACTGTTATTTGACATCCAGACAACTCAATGGAAACTTTTAAATAATGGTTATAGAAAAGTGAATGAGCTGCAAAACCCGATATGCTTAAAACAAAAATATTACACTTTCACCTAAATGTGAAAATGAGCTGATTATTTCTACAAGGTAAAAAAAAAAAAGTTCTTTAGAAGGTAATTAACATAATAATAAAAACATCACTTGTAAAGATTTTAAAAGATTAAATTATGAGAAAATGAGATTAAGATCTACTGGGAAATGCAACAGAGCAAAACAATTCTTTATGAAATAAGCTCACACAGCTAAGGAAGGCAATATCAGCTGTTAATTTTGTTGCAATGGCATGCTTAAATCTTCATCCTATGACACTGAAACTGTAGAATTACACAAAATCAAATGTATATTTTAATAAATTGAAAGTGTGCTTCTCAGGTAACTCAGTGGTAAAGAACCAGCCTGCCAATGCAGGGGACTCTAGAGACTCCAGTTCAATCCTTGGGTCACGAAGATCCCTTGAAGAAGGAAATGGCTCACCCACTCCAGTATTCCCATCTGGAAAATCCCATGGACAGAGGAGCCTGGAGAGTTACAGTCCATGTGTTAGGGGAAGTACACTGACTGAAACCACCCACCCTGGCCAGGCACCATAGTAATCATTTGCATGAGTTGTTTTATGACAGAAGGTCCTGGTAAGGAACATAGAACTAATAAGCCACCACCAACCACAAGAGTCCAGGAAAGGTCAAAAGGTGATACCATGCGTCCAGAATGCTTCTCACTGGCATCGATTTTGGCTGAGCAACGCGTGCACCACCAGGAAGGACTCTGCGTCAGAATGATTGGCCAAAGACAACCGGAAACTAATCCCATCACCATAAAACCTGAGACTGCTAGCCAGAGCTGGCAGAGCAGTTCTCCTGTGTTCTCTTACCCTACTGCTCTCCTCCTGGGAGCCCCTTCCCAATAAAGTCTCTTGCTTTGTCAGCACATGTGTCTCCTCAGATTCATTTCCAAGTGTTAGACAAGAGTACACTTTCGGCCCTGGAAGGAATCCCCCTTCCTGCAACTCATGGGGTCGCAAAGACTCAGATAAGAGTGAGTACACACACATGCCCATGTTTAAATTAGATCAACTTTCAACCAAAACACAAGTTCAAGAGTATATAAAATAATGTCAGCATGTAATATAAAACAAAGTTTTATGTTCTGTAAAACCTTTGAGAAATGGAGTATTTCCTACCATATTAGTAAAAAGGACTTCACAGTCATCGACAGTTGCAGCCCTTCAATGTGAGCTGAGGCGCCCTGAGGGAACACAGGAAGGAGAAGAATACCTGCCATTTAGCAGCCATCAAAATACAGCCACTCCCTAAGGTGAACCCTGAGGGTGTCAAATCAAACTGATCACAAGGACCACAGCCTTGTCTAACTCAATGAAACTATGAGCCATGCCATGTAGGACCACCCAGGACAGACGAGTCATGGTGGAAAGTTCTGACAAAACGTGTTCCACTGGAGAAAGGAATGGCAAACTGCTTCAGTATTCTTACCTTGAGAACCCCATGAACAGTATGAAAAAGCAAAAAGATAGGACACTGAAAGATGAACTCCCCAGGTCAGTAGGTGCCCAATATGCTACTGGAGATCAGAGGAGAAATAACTCCAGAAAGAATGAAGAGATGGAGCCAAAGTTAAAAGAAGGCCCAGTTGTGGATGTGACTGGCGATGGAAGCAAAGTCCCATGCTGTAAAGAGTGATATTGCACAGGAACCTGCAACGTTAGGTTCATGAATCAAGGAAAATCAAAAGTGGTCAAACAGGAGATGGCAAGACTGAACATTGACATTTTAGGAATCAGTGAACTAAAATGGATTGGAATGGGTGAACTTAACTCAGATGACCATTATATCTACTACTGTGGGCAGGAATGCCTTAGAAGGTATGGAGTAGCCCTCATAATCAACAAAAGAGTCCGAAATGCAGTACTTGGATGCAATTTCAGAAACAACAGAATGATCTCTGTTTGTTTCCAAGGCAAACCATTCAATATCACAGTAATCCAAGTCTATTCCCTGACCAGTAACGCTGAAGAAGCAAGTTGAATGGTTCTATGAAGACCTACAAGACCTTCTAGAACTCGCACACAAAAAAGATGTCCATTTCATCATAAGGGACTGGAATGCAAAAGTAGGAAGTCAGGAAACACCTGGAGTAACAGGCAAATTTGGCTTTGGAGTACAAAATGAAACAGGGCAAAGACTAACAGAGTTATGCCAAGAAACGCACTGGTCATAGCAAACACCCTCTTCCAACAACATAAGAGAAGACTCTACACATGAACATTATCAGATGGTCAACACTGAAATCAGATTGATTATATTCTTTGCAGACAAAGACGGAGAAGCTCTGTACAGTCAGCAAAAATAAGACCAGGAGCTGACTGTGGCTCAGATATTGCAAAATTCAGACTTAAAATGAAGAAAGTAGGTGAAACCACTAGACCATTCAGATATGACCTAAATCAAATCCCTTACGATTATACAGTGGAAGTGACAAATAGATTCAAGGGATTAGATCTCGTAAAGTGCCTGAAGAATTGTGGACGAAGGTTTGTGACCTTGTACAGGAGGCAATGATCAAGAATATCCCCAAGAAAAAGAAATGCAAAAAGGCAAAATGGTTGTCTGAGGAGGCCTTGCAAACAGCTGAGAAAAGAAGAGAAGCTAAAGGCAAAGAAGAAAAGGAAAGGCATTCCCATCTGAATGCAGTGTTCCACTGAAAAGCAAGGAGAGATAAGAAAGCCTTCTTCAAGATCAATGCAAAGAAACAGAGGAAAACAATAGAATGCGAAAGACCAGAGATATCTTCAAGAAAATTAGAGATACCAAGGGAACATTTCATGCAATGATGGGCACAATAAGGACAGAAATGGTATGCACCTAACAGAAGCAGAAGATATTAAGAAGAGGTGGCAAGAATACATGGAAGAACTGTACAAAAAAAATCTTCACAACCCAGATAATCACGATGGTGTGATCACTCACCCAGAGCCAGACATCCTGGAATGTGAAGTCAAGTGGGCCTTAGAAAGCATCATTATGAACAAAGCTAGTGGAGGTGATGGAATTCCAGTTGAGCGATTTCAAATCCTATAAGATCATGCTGTGAAAGTGCTGCACTCAATATGCCAGCAAATTTGGAAAACTCAGCAGTGTCTACAGGACTGGAAAAGGTCAGTTTTCATTCCAATCCCAAAGAAAGGCAATGCCAAAGAATGTTCAAACTACCATACAATTGCATTCATCTCACATGCTACCAAAGTAATGGTCAAAATTCTCCAAGCCAGACTTCAACTGTATGTGAACTGTGAACTTCCAGATGTTCAAACTGGATTTAGAAAAGGTAGAGGAACCAGAAATCAAATTGCCAACATCTGCTGGATCATCAAAAAAGCAAGAGAATACTGGAAAAACTCCTGCTTTATTGATTACACCAAAGCCTTTAACTTTGTAGATCACAGCAAACTGTGGAAAATCCTGAAAGAGATGGGAATACCAGACCACCTGACCTGCCTCCTGAGAAGTGTGTATGCAGATCAGGAAGCAACAGTTAGAACTGGACTTGGAACAACAGACTGGTTCCAAATCGGGAAAGGAGTATGTCAAGGCTGTATATTGTCACCCTGCCTATTTAACTTTTATGCAGAGTACATCATGAGAAATGCATGGCTGGATGAAGCACAAGTTTGAATCAGGATTGCCAGGAGAAATATCAATAACCTCAGATATGCAGATGACACCACCCTTATGGCAGAAAGTAAAGAATTAAAAAGCCTCTTGATGAAAGTGAAAGAGCAGAGTGAAAAAGCTGGTTTAAAACTCAACATTCAAAAAGTGAAGATCATGGCATCTGGTCCCATCACTTCATGGCAAATAGTTGGGAAAACAGAGGAAACAGTGAGAAACTTTATTTTGGGGGCTCCAAAATCACTTCAGGTGGTGACTGCAGCCATGAAATTAAAAGATACTTGCTCCTTGGAAGAATAGCTTTGACCCACCTAGACAGCATATTAAAAAGCAGAGACATTATTTGTTAACAAAGTTCCATCTAGTCAAGGCTATGATTTTTCCAGTAGTTATGTATGGATGTAAGAATTGGACTATAAAGAAAGCTGAGCACCATATTATTGATGCTTTTGAACTGTGGTGTTGGAGGAGACTCTTGAGAATCCCTTGGACTGCAAGGAGATCCATTTAGTCCATCCTAAAGGAAATCAGACCTGAATGTTCATTGGAAGGACTGATTTTGAAGCTGAAACTCCAATACTTTGGCCACCTCATGTGGGAACTGACTCATTTTAAAAGACCGTGATGCTGGGAAAGATTGAAGGCAGGAGGAGAAAGGGCCGACAGAGGATGAGATGGTTAGATGGCATCACCGACTCAATGGACATGAGTTTGAGTAAACTCCAGGAGTTGGTGATTGACAGGGAAGCCTGGTGTGCTGCAGTCCAATAGGTTGCAAAGAGTTGAACACGACTGAGCAACTGAACTGAACTGAACTGAAGCATTTTGTACACCTTGACTTCTACTTGTCTTCTTTTCTTAATAAAACCTATATATATTTATATAGATATCCAGCTTCTTAACTTTCTCATCAGGTAAGATGAAGGTAGTCAAGGCTGTATGGCTAGAAGATATTTTGGAACTATATGAAATCATTCTTGTTTTGTAAGAAGACCTGGCTTTGTAATAAATGTTTTGGTGTGATATTCATCTGGAAGAATAAGTTTTGGTGTTAAAATGCAATTTATTGCTTCTTAAAATGTATTTGGCAGCAGAAAAACTAAGAAGAGACTTCCAGAAAGAAAACTATTTTGACAGGAAAAAACTTAAATATTTAATATTTTAGCTTAAAAGCATATTTATAGATAACCATATAAAATAACATTGTCATCAATGTGAATGAATTCAGAACTTTAAAATAAAAATATTAGAAATAAGTATTTACCTTGACTTCCCTTCAGTATATGTGAAAATAAGGGGAAGAAAAATGTTGTATCTGACACATATTAACCACAAGAAGATTCTGTGACTATGTAACTCTCAGGGGAAAAAGTTTAAGGAAGGAAACATTAAACAGGTTAAAAGGGTCATTTTAAAATGATTTTTTTAAAAAAACTCACTGGGAAGATATAACAAAAAAAAAGGTATAGAAATCCATTTTCCTGTTACTTATGAATGTATAATTCTCAAACGGCTTGAAACTAGATTAGTCCCACTTGAACAAACTTCCTTTTATTCCTTGACATCTCTCCTTGAAAGTTTAGAACACATTTCTCCCATTCAGCCTACTAGTATTGATTTTTTTCTAGCCCATTTCTACCTTCCCCTATGCTCTTATATAGTGTACCCTATATTGAGTTAGATAAAAAATCTCACAGGAGCTTTGTATTTTATGTGTTTATAAGTGCCATGTACCCTTACACCTATTATAAATAAATAATAATGACCATCTTGGGATAACAATAAAACATAAAAGTGTCAACCTTTCAAACAAAAATGAGTTACCTTCCTGTCTTTAACTGTGCCTTAGAGATGCAGTCTTGTAAAATTCCAGACAGAAAAGACAGAAAGTCTTTCAAGCATATTATTTAAGTTAGAAAAGAAAAAATAATGCTATGTCAGTCTAAGATGAACAATCAATTGGTCTGCCTCATTTTAGCACTGAAACTCAAGTTTCTCAGGTTGTAATTCAATCTCAAGGAAACTGGGATATTTCATTGCCCAATAATCTCACTCTTCTTTTAAGAAATCTATAGCACATACAACTCATACTTTTTACTTAAATTTTTACTAAGTACATGTTTGGGCAACAACCAGGTTAATATCCATAACAGAGAAAAATATAACAATTTTTAAAAATCAAAGTCCTCTATTTCTATTGCTACAAAAGGAATATGTCTATGCTTTTGTAGCCTACATATCTCCTTCTAATTTGGTTAAATATAGAGTGTTTTTATTAAATGGAAATTTGCAAAATGGTGGAATATGACTTCCTTCAGATTAATACGTATTGTCAAGTCTCTAGTACTCCTTGAGATTTTATGAAGTGTTGTAGAGAAACTCACAGTTATTTTCAGGCATCATACCATCTGATAAGTTCAAGAATGTTAAAGAGCTATTAAGCTATTTATCAGTTTTTAGAAAGAATACTTCAGAGTTTGATAGCATTGCATTTACCTATATTAACAGCTATTTTTTTTAGCTAAGGAAGTGATTAAAATAGAGTATGGAATTTACAAGTAAAGAAATATATGTAATTAAAATATGACATATTTTCATAAGTAAATAATATAAAGCTCTCTGCTATCTGAATTATAAAGTATATTTTTCATATTCGATAACTTCAAAAATTCGGATTTTCTGTTGCAGTCAGGATGGTTCTGGCCCCCAATAATATAGTCTCAAAAATGTTCATCTTATCACAAAACCATACCCCAAGTGGGAGTTCCAAAGAGAAATAATACATGACCCAGCCTTTAAGGGACTAATATTCTGTTAGAAGTCAAAAGTGAAAAAATGAATTTATTAAAGTAGAACACAATACAACTGTATATAGAAGGTACCCTCACTATAAGAAGTTACTAAGGTGTACAGTAAAAGCATTACAACGGATATGATGCTTGAATTATACCTTGAATTCATTCACTAATTCCTTCATTTATGCAAGCATGCATGTATGTATCAAAATTATTAGGCATCAATTTTGTGCCAGGCACCATGCTTAGTGCTGGCTATATGTAGTAAACAAGAGAGGCTTATGACATCACACAGCATACACTCTATTAGGAAAAAGAGCTGATAAACAAATTTACAAATAAATACAACACATTAGTTACAGAAGCTGTCACACATTATAAAAAAAATAAGGTAATATGAGAGAGACAGGTGGAAGGAGTTGAGGAACAAACAGGAATTATTCAGGAAGATTGGAGTGAGGTGGACAAGGGTATTCAAAGAGACAGACAGGTCCTATTAAGTTTTCTGACTCTCTTCTACAACACAGTTGGCACTCTACATGAGTGGTCACCAACATCCTTCCTTTTTTCTTGGTAACTCTCTTAAAAAGTAAATCTCAATATTATAACCATCACATTCTAATTTGTCTCTGATTGTTCAGCCTTTTAATTTCACATCATTTTCCCTCATTTATTGCCTTGCCATACTTTTTATTTAATAACATTTTCCTACCTACAAACTTTCCTTAATGCTGATTCCAATTCTTTCTCTGGTGTGGCCAAAGATAAAGGGAGTTTGGGAGTAATGGGATGATTATTAAACCAGAAAGCCAAATCTTCTATATAACTTCCAGGGAAATACACATAGGGGCAGGAAGAGCTAAATAAAATCAAGAATAGACCTGCATAGAGATGAAAATGATGTAGAAGAGAGAAAAAGAAAAAGATCAGAGCAAGAAAAGTAGGTCCAAAATTTTCCCATTAACAGGGAAGAAACAAAGTTCCACCAAATAAGGGAGAGGGCAGCTTCAGATCAAAGTTTAGGGTTGTTAGAAACTCACTAACATTTTGAACTTGGGTACCAGTTCCTGGCTTTATATAAATTGTAGAAATGATTATCCTAAGCAACATTTATGCCTCGAATATTCTATCTGTGTAGATCTATGCTTTCTCCTGCTAAGTCTAGCCCTCTGTGAGGTCTGCCCAACACATTCACTACCTGTCATCCCAACAAATAAAAATGAAGAATTAGAGGGCACAGTACATGAAGGCTGCCATAATTCCTGCTGCCATAATTGCCTGCTTTAGAAACAAGACCTGAAGAAAATGGTTATCTTCCTCATACCTGCTGCTTGGGGTCTACCTTGCTGCTGTGTGTGCGAGCCGAGTTGCTTCAGTTTGTGTCTGACTCTGCGACCAACATCGTTTAGGATGTGAAACAGCTCAACTGGAATTCCATCACCTCCACTAGCTTTGTTCATAGTGATGCTTTCTAAGACCCACTTGACTTTGCATTCCAGGATGTCTGGCTCTAGGTTGGTGATTACACCATCGTGATTATCTGGGTCGTGAAGATCTTTTTTGAATAGTTCTGTGTATTCTTGCCACCTCTTCTTAATGTCTTCTGCTTCTGTTAAGTCCATACCATTTCTGTCCTTTATTGTGCTCATCTTTCCATGAAATATTCCCTTGGCATCTCTAATTTTCTTGAAGAGATCTCTAGTCTTTCCCATTCTGTTGTTTTCCTCTATTTCTTTGCATTGATCGCTGAGGAAGGCTTTCTTGTCTCTCCTTGCTATTCTTTGGGACTCTGCATTCAAATGGGTATATCTTTCCTTTTCTCCTTTACCTTTCACTTCTCTTCTTTTCTCAGCTATTTGTAAGGCCTCCTCAGACAGCCATTTTGCTTTTTTGCATTTCTTTTTCTTGGGGATGGCCTTCACCCTTGCCTCCTGTACAATGTCATGAACCTCTGTCCATAGTTCTTCTGGCACTCTGTCTATCAGATATAATCCTTTGAATCTATCACTTTCACTGTTTAATCATAAGGGATCTGATTTAGGTCATACCTGAATGATCTAGTGTTTTTCCCTACTTTGTTCAATTTAAGTCTGAATTTGGCAATAAGGTGTTCACGGTCCATGTCACAGACAACTCCCAGTCTTGTTTTTGCTGACTATATAGAGCTTCTCCATGTTTGGCTGCAAAGAATATAATCAATCTGATTTTGATATTGACCATCTGGTGATGTCCATGTGTAATCTTCTCTTGTGTTGTTGGAAGAGGGTGCTGGCTATGACCAGTGCATTCTCTTGGCAAAACTCTGTTAGCCTTGGCCCTGCTTCATTATGTATTTCAAGGCCAAATTTGCCTATTACTTCAGGTATTTCTTGACTTCCTACTTTTGCATTCCAGTCCCTTATAATGAAAATGACATCTTTTTTGGGTGCTAGTTCTAGAAGGTCTTGTAGGTCTTCATAGAACCATTCAACTTGCTTCTTCAGCCTTACTGGTCAGGGCATAGACTTATATTACTCTGATATTGACTGGTTTGCCTTAGAAAAGAACAGAGACCATTCTGTCATTTTAAGATTGCACCCAAATACTGTATTTAGGACTGTTTGGTTGACTATGATGGCTACTTCATTTCTTCTAAGGGATTCTTGCCCACAGTAGTAGATATAATGGTCATCTACTTAAATTCTCCCATTCCAGTCCATTTTAACTCACTGATTCCTAAAATGTCAATGATCACTCTTGCCATCTTCTGTTTAACCACTTCCAATTTGCCTTGATTCATGGACTTAAAATTCCAGGTTCCTATGCAATATCGCTCTTTACAGCATGGGACTTCACTTCCATCACTAGTCACATCCACAACTCAGTGTTGTTTTTGCTTTGGCTCCATCTCTTCATTCTTTCTGGAGTTATTTCTCCACTGATCTCCAGTAACATATTGGGCACCTACTGACCTGGGGAGTTCATCTTTCAGTGTCCTATCTTTTTGCCTTTTCATGCTGTTCATGTGGTTTTCAAGGCAAGAATACTGAAGTGGTTTGCCATTCCCTTCTCCAGTGGACCATGTTTAAGTCGGCCTTAGAAAGCATCACTATGAACAAAGCTAGTGGAGGTGAGGAATTCCAGTTGAGCTATTTCAAATCCTAAAAATCATGCTGTGAAAGTGCTGCACTCAATATGCCAGCAAATTTGGAAAACTCAGCAGTGTCTACAGGACCGGAAAAGGTCCGTTTTCATTCCAAACTCAAAGAAAGGCAATGCCAAAGAATGCCCAAGCTACCACACAATTGCACTCATCTCACACACTAGTAAAGTAACGCTCAAAATTCTGCAAGCCAGGCTTCAATAGCACGTGAACTGTGAACTTCCAGATGTTCAAGTTGGATTTAGAAAAGGCACAGGAACCAGAGATCAAATTGCCAACATCCGTTGAGTCATAGAAAAACCAAGAGAGTTCCAGAAAATTTCTATTTCTGCTTTATTGACTATGCTAAAGACTTTAACTGTGTGGACCACAACAAATTCTGGAAAATTTTTCAGGAGATGGGAATACCAGACCACCTGACCTCCCTCTTGAGAGATCTGTATGTAGGTCAGGAAGCAACAGTTAGAACTAGACATGGTGCAACAAACTGGTTCCAAATAGGGAAAGGAGTATGTCAAGGCTGTATATTGTCACCCTGCTTATTTAACTTATATGCAGAGTACATTATGAGAAATGCTGGACTGGATGAAGCACAAGCTAGAATCATTATTGGGAGAAAGATCAATAACCTCAGATATGCAGATGAGATGGCATCACCCTATGGTAGAAAGTGGAGAAGAACTAAAGAGCCTCATGATGAAAGTGAAAGAGCAGAGTGAAAAAGTTGGCTTAAAACTCAACATTCAGGAAACTAAGATCATGGCATCTGGTCCCATCACTTCATGGCAAGTAGATGGGGAAATAATAGAAACAGTGACAGACTTTATTTTCTTGGGCTCCAAAATCACTGCAGATGGTAACTGCAGCCATGAAATTAAAAGACACTTTCTCCTTGTAAGAAAAGTTATGACCAATCTATACAGTATATTAAAAAGCAGAGACATTACTTTGCCAACAAGTTCCATCTAGTCAGAGCTATGGCTTTTCCAGTAGTCTTGTATGGATGTGAGAGTTAGACTATAAAGAAAGCTGAGCGCAAAAGAATTGATACTGTTGAACTGTGTTGTTGGAGAAGCCTCTTGAGAGTCCCTTGGGCTGCAAGGAGATCCAACCAGTCCATCCTAAAAGAAATCAGACCTGAATATTCATTGGAAGGAATGATGTTGAAGCTGAAACTGAAATACTTAGGCCACCTAATGTCAAGAACTGACTCATTTGAAAAGACCCTGATGCTGGGAAAGATTGAAGGCGAGAGGAGAAGGGGACAACAGAGGATGAGATGGCTGATGACATCACCGACTCAAAGGACATGAGTTTGAGTACATTCCGGGAGTTTGCCATGGACAGGGAGTTTGGCATACTGCAGTCCATGGGGTTGCAAAGACACGACTGAGCAAATGAACTGATCTGAACTGAACTGCAACCAGATGAACTGTAGCTCACCAGGCTCCCTTGTCCATGTGTTTCTCCAGGCAAGAATACTAGAGTGGTTTGCCATTTCCTCCTCCAAAGGATCTCCCCTATCCAGGGATCAAACTTGCGTCTCTGATGTCTCCTGCGTTGTCAGTTTGGTTCTTTATCACTTGTGCCACCTGGGAAGCCCTTGACCCTACCTTAAGCAAATTCCATTGATATCACTTGCTTGAAAGACTTTAGCAGGTTATAACAATAATTAAAAAATTGTTTCAAGGTATTACTGTCTTAACTGTTTTTTTAAAAAATGACCATACAGTGAGGGGAGAAAATGGTTACTTAAATAGAACTGTGAAATGATGCACAATTCCACTGATGCTTGTGATACTTTTATACCCTCTTCACTGTTAGTGTTTTATTTATGGGATAAGTGAAGCATTCATTTAGAGATTGTCATTTCCTTCACATTCTTTAAAACGGAGCAGAAGAGCCTGTTTAAAAGGAGATATCTTGGCTTGGTGCCCAATTCTCAGTTCCTTTCAGTTAGTGTTGTACTAATTGGTTCAGCGTGAGCATCCAACTATCAGACAGTATTTAATTCAATTAATTTCATTTCCACCCAACACCTTTCCATAAAAGTGAACAATGACTTATTGTTTGTTTTCATCAATAATTTGTCATAGTGAATGCTCTACATTCAGGGATAGCATTTGTTACTCTGGCAGATAAAAATTCTGTACACATACAGAGACAAGTAAGTACCAGTTTGCTGATAAATTCTAGTATGAAAAATGCACTCGTTTTACTAATGAACTATTTCATAAAGAATGAATTTTTATTATATAACTTTCTATGTGTCTTCAGGAACATTTCATTTTGACTTTCTAAATAAAGGTGGACAGTGTAGGGCATATGATTTTTTCAATACAAACCTAAAAGTGTTTTTATTATACTTTCACTGAGCACTTAACATTATAAATATTTGCCCTCAATGTTTCTTTGTATGATATTTAAAAATTACATGTGACTTTATTATCTGTGACATGGCAGCTTAGTAGCCAATTAAATTCTAAAAGTTAGTGTTCTTTTAAAAGTGAAAAAAAGGAGACATGGGAGAAACATTCTGTACCGAGCAATTATGAGTAAGATGTTTTTAAGAATGTATAAAGTTATTTTTGCAAATGCAATTTTACTTCCAAATTCTGGCAGAATTATTAATGTCTGTATATGTACCAAGAGATTCATATATTAAAATATTATCAAATTTTTGTCTATTTGGTATGAATTTGCTCCCAAATGTGTTCTAATTCTCTCAGTGCATCTGGATAAAGACAGTTGCCAAGAAGATAAGCAGGCATGACTCCTAAAATGGCTAATTTTTTGGTCCAGAGAGGAACGAGGTTTGTTAATAAATAGAAATATAAACATTTGTTGAATAAGATGTAAGTCTGTTTATGGTACAAATGTGAAACTATTTGTAGCTATAGCCAACAAAATAAACAGAACTACTAAATCTCACGAATATTCACAAGACATTAAGACTGAGAGGTTTACTCTGCTTGGAGAATTCTTTGCTTCCTTGATTTGATATAAATGTTCACCTAGAACTGGTTTAATGTAAGGGAAGTATAGGAGTCTTTCTAGTCTGCATGGTTTCGAGATATTATTTCTGGTCTACACTTAAAATCCTTCGAGTCTCCTTGGGAATAAAGGCAAAACACATGACAATGGGTTTGCCAACATGGCGTCCGTGGGAGGTGAGGAGCACCCAGGGCACATAAGATGCGGAGGCAGGTAGACCATGAATGGAGAATTTCATATTTGCTGTAGATTTTTATTTTTAGAATTAATGTTTAACTTTCATAAATGTTGATGAGATTTCCTATATCTTAGTGTTTATTAGATAAAAGTGTACTCATAGGGAAAACTGAATCTTAATGCCAGTGAAAGGATCATATTCTGTTCTAAAGTACAACATTCAAAGATAAACCATTTCTCATAATAAAAATTTTAAATTCAATGCTTTTAATAAGTTGAGTGACAACTGGTATTTGAGAAAAGTTGAGAAGGTAAAAACTGATATTTATGATTGCTTCTTCAGGCAGTGGGTAGAGAAGCCCCTAAAGAACTATACGGAAGGAAACCAAAGACATAAAAATAGTAGGTCCAGGTAAGAGAAGTGCCCAGTGCCATGTAAAAGCAGATAAAAGAAACCAAGAGGAGCAGGACTTCTAAGGTTCATGCATGTGATCAGGAACAAAAAGATCTGCAGAAGTTGAAGCAGCGGTAGGAGATGGGTTGGTCAAAATATTGATGAGTCAGAAATATTCAGTACTGAGTAACTCTTGCCTGGATGCCTATAGGTATTAGCTGCCAGAGAATAACTCCAACATAACGCTTTTCTTTTAAATCAGTGAACACAAAGATCCTTTTCCTTTTTGCTGCATAGGAAAATTCAGAATGTTATTGTGGAATACCCTGCAGTTATTGCACATCAAAGAAATGTTTCTCATTTTAGTGGCATCTGAAACTCCATATATACCTAAAAGTATATAATAGTTATTGTCAACATCTCATGTCTCCAACTTTAATGTTCAGCATTCAGAGCGCAGTTGGTGTGATGTTCTGCCCAGAGACTGTTCTTAAAATCCCAAATGAGAAGAAATTGTGCGGTGCTTTTGGGCATGAACTCATGATGCTGTGGTGAAGCACCAGGAGATGAATATACAAGTAAGTCTAAGAAGAATTTTTCAGAGCTTTATGAACCTAGGATCATACTTGGGCACCCAAATGGCAAAGTAGACATGTGGCAGAAGATCCCAGAGGATATTTTCCCCCATTTACATGAAATAGAAAGTCAAGCCTGCAAAGACAGTCTGAGGTTCTGTTCATTTTTAAAATAAAGGATATTTAAATGTAACATTGATTTCTTAGTCTGGTTATTCATTCATTTAGTTAAATTCCACAAACCATTCAAATAGAAATCAGATACAAAGTGACAAAAATATAACTCCTTACTTTTAGGACTATATATAGGAAAGAGACAGATACATAAAATTAAATATGATTTATGGCAAAAAGTGTTGAGTCAGCTATAGAGTCAACTCAAGATCTGTATGTGCAAAAAGAGTATAATGCTTGCTATTAAATCAGAGGTATTTCCTTGGAAGATATGGGATTTGAGTATTTGTACTAAGTGTTAAAAATTAGGTAAGATTTCAGCAGTCAAAACTGGAAAGAGAGAAAAGAGTTCATGGAAAGAGACTAGCAGTGAAAGCTGGTAGGCAATGTGTAGACATCAAAAAAGTGGACTAGTGCAACTGGAATGTCGGGAGCAAGGAATAAGACTGGAAAGGCAAATGGGGTTGAGATCACAGAGGGCCAAGTAGCTGGATGGTGTTCCTTAAGAAACACCAAGTCATTGCACAGTTGAATATTTGCAATTATATTCTACATATAAACTAAGATTATGTCATCTGGTCCCATCACTTCATGGCAAATAGATAGGAAAACAGTGGAAACAGTGACAGACTTTATTTTTTGGGCTCCAAAATCACTGCAGATGGTGACTACAGCCATGAAATTAAAAGACACTTGCTCCTTCGAAGAAAACCTATGACCAACCTAGACAGCATATTAAAAAGCAGGCATATTACTTTGTCAACAAAGGTCAAAATATTGATGATTATTCCAGTAACAAATGGAATAACCATTTTTATTGGTTATTTCCATTTTTCCATTTCCATAACAAATGGAAAAACCAACAAATGGCTTTTCCAGTAGTCATGTACAGATGTGAGAATTGGACTATAAAGCAAGCTGAGTGTCGAAGAATTGATGCTTTTGAACTGTGGTGTTAGAGAAGACTCTTGAGAGTCCTTTGGACTGCAAGGATATCCAACCAGTCCATCCTAAAGGAAATCAGTCCTGAACATTCATTCAAAGGACTGATGTTGAAGCTGAAACTGAAATCCTTTGGCCACCTGATGTGAAGAACTGACTCATTTAAAAAGACCCTGATGCTGGGAAAGATTGAAGGTGGGAGGAGAAGGGGACAACAGAGGATGAGGTGGTTGAATGGCATCACAGACTCTGCGGACATGAGTTTGATTAAACTCTGGAAGTTGGTGATGGACAGGGAGGCCTGGCGTGCTGCAGTCCATGGGGTTGCAAAGAGTTGGACATGACTGAGCAACTGAACTGAACTGAACTGATATTCTATGTTGGGTACCCTGCTGTGAAAGAATAAAATCCAAATCTGGACACAGAGGAAAAAAAAAAAAAAGAAATGCTAGGTCATAAAAATATTTTAGTGCATGACAGAATTGAGTTTTGAAAAAAATCATGTTCTACTCAACATGTCAACTGTACATTTGTTTCTTGATCTCATTACCCAGACGGCAGATTGCAGGTTTTAGTCTGCTGTCAGATAATTACTGCTTTTTCCCTACTCCCAGATAGTTTTTCCCTTCAGATTCTAACTTTTGAAGATCCATTACAAGTCTCTGAACGATAGCATTGAATTATTTGACTAAGCCATAGACTTATACCTGTTTGTTATAAATTTTTGTCTTAAACCTTGGTTAAAAATAAGCTTACTTTGTGGTAAAATTTTGGCATAAATGTAATCTTGCTCTGAAGACATTAACTAAATTTATGTTTCAAAATCAATCTGACCCGTGTTACTTTAACCTGATTCTTAGCATGAGATCCATGGAGATTACTCATCTTGCATCAAAATATGATATAGGAATAAGATAACTGAATTGACAAGTATTCCTTAGAGCAACCCTATCCACTATTTCTCTCTCCAAAAGAGTTTTGACAGCTTGTCAAACATCTTCTTATAAAGAAATCATATGACTACCTTCATCAGACTACCTGTCGGTTCACACCCATTCAAGCTTGAAACAGAATCAGTTTTCCCATTGGTTTCTAGTGCTATAAGAGTTACTCAACCCTGCATACCCTGAGAGGCAACATGGTCTAATCAGTCAGGCAACAAAGATAAAGTTTAAAGTTTGGACATCTATTTCTCCCCCCCACACCTGCCACAGATTTGTCATATGACTTTAGAAGAAGTTTTTTCATTCTATTTTCTCTTGTGTAGTTCCTAAGCTTCCCTTATGGAATTGATATTTGCCATCTGTCATTCAGAAGATGAGACTGATGTATAAGGTATGCCCTATAGAGGAGAGTATTGTTTCTAAAAGCTCTTGAGAGGATATTTATTGAGAAAATACTCCCTTTGTGTGCTCCTCCAATTTTAAGTTCTTGCATGGTGCTTCACTGCATACCTCCATATTAAAACACTTGTTACCTTTTGCCTTTCTTCTCAAGAGGTTAGATCTGTCAAAGGGAAATGATCCATATAACCATCTGTTTGGGGGATAAAAATTAAATCTCAGTTAATTTTAAAGAAATAAAAAATGGACTCCTCTGCTCTCTTTCTCTCTCTCTTTTATTCTTGAGAATGATTACAAGTGTTTTCTTTCATGCAGTACCCCTACCTAATTTTGAGATGTCTATATTTATTGTTTTTTAAATCTTAATTTTCTTGCTGATAAGCTTATTTAGTAGTTCAATATTACTCTGACTATGCATGAAAGGCAGAAGATTCAGGGACGGATTTGAACAACTTAATCCTTACTATCACAGAAATAGCTTCAAGTTCTATATGCATAGCAAGCTATCTTTAAGAAACAAAATGGTTTGCAATATATCAATAAGGACTTTAAAGGGATATCTGAAAATTAACTGAGCAATGTAAAATTGTTTTTCAGTTACACGGTGCTCTGCAAATTTTTATTACTATTATCATTTTAAATAATTCTGTTGTAAGTTTTCTGCATTAGAGAAAGAAGTAAGTTTTAGAACTGCTACCTGTTAGGATTTCTTTAAAAAAACAAGAAGAAAATAAATAAAAGAGAAAACATGAAATGCCAACTAGAGTAAAAGGTGATCAGATATGGCCTTTTAGTCCTCTTAACTGAATGGGTGGGTGACCACTGGAACGTGGTTTGTAAACTTTGAGGTAATTATTTATGCATTATTTCTGCTCTAGCCTTTTGAGAAAGAGAATGGAAAACATTTTACATTTCTGTACTAATCTAATGATTTCTTCCATACATTTATGCATACATATGTTGAATGTATTTACCTGAAGTAATATGATTGACTTTTATATCACTATTTAAAAATGCTTTCACTTCTGATAGATTTGGCCTGTCTTTCTTAATGTTAATTTTACAAAACTTCAATTTGTATCTGGAGAGTGGGTTTCAGAAAAGTTTAGACATATCTAAGTTCTTCCAAACATATTTAAGTCCCAGTAACAAGGAAGCTCTTGATTTTCTTTGGATTTGAAGCAACTATTGAAGAAGAAATGAAGTTCACAGTTTTTTTGAGCATTTCCTTTCCTGTAATTATTTTTATTGTGTTATATTATACTCACTTGAAAACTTGATAATTTGCTTAAATTTCATAATCTCATCGTTACTTTCTTTCTGGGATTGAAATGCATTTTTATCAACAAATACAAAATCTGAAGCAACTAATTTGTCGCCTTTGAATATGATTCATTGCCATCTTCTCTCTAAAATCTATGACTTTTCAACTTGGAAGGTGTTATCTTTTTAGATGTCATAATACATACTCAGAATGATTAACCTGTATTGTATTTGAAACTTGTATACTTTCCTCCATCCTAGAATAAAAATAATTAGGTTGAAGGGATTCCTTGTAAACTCTAGTACTATTCATTTAAGCTGGTCTTTACATATGAAATTTCTCTACATTTTTCTAAAGTTCCAAGTAACTGAAAATTCTCAAGGGATGAGAAAATGCTATTCCAGTACAAAGATCAGCAGTATATCACAAGGACTTAAGAACAATACAAAGAACCTGAGATTATAATGAGTATACTTGGAAGGTATTAAATAAATAGCAGTCAATAGAAAAAACTAGTCACTTTCCACAAAACAAGTTTTAAACTAGTCTGAATAGTTTCTTTAACATTTTAATATTTATTTAATATACTATTTCAAAAGTTCTATTGGTTTTATTAAAGAATGAATTGAATTAGGCAAGAGTTCTACAATCTGAAAGGATCATGACAAAAGTTTATGGTCCAAATAATAGACTATGTAAGACACTAATACAACGTTATGATATTAATATATAATGATACTAATAATTCAGGAAAATATTATACATAAGAAATAACTCTTATATTTAACTAGTATTAGAAAAGAAAATGACATACACCTAAGGGATACATCAATTGTTTTCTATTCACATATAAAAATGTGTTGGTAAATTATTTTTTTAATACTATCTCCCATTATTCATCTTTGTTTTTGGATAGTATAGCCACTGTTGATTTGTGAAAGAGGGCTTTTTAATTGGCTTAAATAAAAATAAGTGCTTACAAACCAAACAATTCTAAATAGAAGAGAAATAAAGTTAAATGAGTCTCAGGTTCACATGAACTGGGAAGTCTTTAATATTAAATTAGTTCAGTTCAGTTCATTTCAGTTCAGTCGCTCAGTCGTGTCCGACTCTTTGCAATCCCATAAGCTGCAACACGCCAGGCCTCCCTGTCCATCACCAACACCCGGAGTTCACCCAAACTCATGTCCATTGAATTGGTGATGCCATCCAACCATCTCATCCTCTGCCGTCCCCTTCTCCTCCTGCCCTCAACCTTTCCCAGCAACAGGGTCTTTTCAAATAAGTCAGCTCATTGCATCAGGTGGCCAAAGTATTGGAGTTTCAGCTTCAGCATCAGTCCTTCCAATGAATATTCAAGTCTGATTTCCTTTAGGATGGACTGGTTGGATCTCCTTGCTGTCCAAGGGACTCTCCAGAGTTTTCTCCAACACCACAGTTCAAAAGCATAAATTCTTCGGGGCTGTTTTCTTTATAGTCCAACTCTCACATGCATACATGACCACTGAAAAAACCATAGCTTTGACTAGATGGACCTTTGTTGGCAAAGTAATGTTTCTACTTTTTAGTAAGTTGTCTAGATTGATCATAACTTTTCTTTCAAAGAGTAAGTGTCTTTTAATTTCATGGCTGCAGTCACCATCTGCAGTGATTTTGGAGCCCCCCAAAATAGTCTGCCACTCTTTCCACTGTTTCTCCATATATTTGCCATGAAATGATGGGATCAAATGCTATGATCTTAGTTTCCTGAATGTTGAGTTTTAAGACAACTTTTTCACTCTTCTCTTTCAATTTCATCAAGAGGCTCTTTAGTTCTTCTTCCTTTTCTGCCATAAGGGAGGTGTCATCTGCATATCTGAGGGTATTGATATTTCTCCTGGCAATCATGATTACAGGTTGTGTTTCATCCAGCCCAGCATTTCTCATAATGTATTCTGCACAGACGCTACATAAGCAGGGTGACAATAAAGAGCCTTGACGTACTCGTTTTCCTATTTGGAACCAGTCTGTTTACCCATGTCCAGTTCTAACTGTTGCTTCTTGACCTGCATACAGATTTCTCAAGAGGCAGGTCAGGTGGTCTGGTATTCCCATCTCTTGAAGAATTTTCCAGAATTTGTTTTGATCCACACATTCAAAGGCTTTGGCATAGTCAACAAAGCAGAAATAGATATTTTTCTGAAACTCTCTTGCTTTTTTGATGTTGGCAATTTGACCTCTCGTTCCTCTCTCTTTTCTAAATGCAGCTTGAACATCTGGAAGTTCACAGTTCACATGCTATTGAAGCCTGGCTTGGAGAATTTTGAGCATTTCTCTACTAGTGTGTGAGATGAGTGCAATTGTGTGGTAGTTTGAGCATTCTTTGGCATTGTCTTTCTTTGGGATTGGAATGAAAACTGACCTTTTTCAATTCAGTGGCCACTGCTGAGTTTCCAATTTTGCTGGCATATTGAGTGCAGCACTTTCACAGCATCATCCTGTAGGATTGAAATAGCTCAACCGGAATTCCATTAGGTCCACAAGCTTTGTTCGTAGTGATGCTTCCTAAGGCCCACTTGACTTCACTTTCCAGGATGTCTGGCTCTAGGTGAGTGATCACACCATTGTGATTATCTGGGTCCTGGAGATCTTTTTTGTATAGCTCTTCTGTGTATTCTTGCCACCTTTTCTTAATATCTTCTGCTTCCATTAGGTCCATACAATTTCTGTCCTTTATTGAGACCATCTTTGCATGAAATACTCCCTTGGTATCTCTAATTTTCTTGTCAAGTGGGCCTTAGGAAGCATCAGTAAGAACAAAGCTAGGGAGGTGATGGAATTCCAGTTGAACCATCTCAAATCCTAAAAGATGATGCTGTGAAAGTGCTGCACTCAATGTGCTAGCAAATCTGGAAAACTCAGCCATGGCTGCAGGACTGGAAAGGGTCAGTTTTCATTCAAGTCCCAAAAAGGCAATGCCAAAGAGTGATCAAACTTCTGCACAACTGCACTCTTCTCACACGCTGGCAAAGTAATTCTCAAAATTCTCCAAGCCAGGATTCAACAGTACATGAACCATTAAATCCAAGATTTTCAAGCTTGACTTAGAAAAGACAGAGGAACTCGAGATCAAATTGCCGACATCCCTGGATCATCGAAAAAGCAAGAGAGTTCCAGAAAAATATCGATTTCTGCTTTATTGCATATGCCAAAGCCTTTGATTGTGTGGATCACGACAAACTGTGGAAAATTCTTCAAGAGATGGGAATACCAGACCACCTGACCTGCCTCTTGAGAAATCAGTATGCAGATCAAGAAGCAACAGTGACAACTTGACATGGATCAACAGACTGGTTCCAAATAGGAAAAGGAGTACGTCAAGGCTGTATATTGTCACCCTGTTTATTTAACTATATGCAGAGTACATCATGAGAAACGCTGGGCTGGAGGAAGCACAAGCTGGAATCAAGATTTCCAGGAGAAATATCAATAACCTCAGATGTGCAGCTGACACCACCAGAAAGGCAGAAAGTGAAGAATTAAAGAGACTCTTGATGAAAGTGAAAGAGGTGAGTGAAAATGTTGGCTTAATATTCAACATTCAGAAAACTAAGATTATGGCATCCGGTCCCATCACTTCATGGCAAATAAACTGGCAAACAATGGAAACAGTGAGAGACATTATTTTTGGGGGCTCCAAAATCACTGCAGATGGTGACTGAAGCCATGAAATTAAAAGTCGCTTGCTCCTTGGAAGAAAAGTTATGACCAACCTAGACAGTATTTTAAAAAGCAGACACATTACTTTGCCATTAAAGGTCAGTCTAGTCAAAGCTATGATTTTTCCAGTATTCATGTATGGATGTGAGTTTTGGACTCAAAAATGCTGAGCGCCGAAGAATTGATGCTTTTGAACTGTGGTGTTGTGAAGACTCTTGAGAGTCCCTTGCACAGCAAAGAGATTCAACCAGTCCTTCCTAAGAAATCAGTACTGAATATTCATTGGAAGGACTGATGTTGAAGCCGAAACTCCAATACTTGGGCCATCTGATGGGAATGGGATGACCCAGAGGGATGGGATGGGGAGGGAGGTGGGAGGGGGGTTCAGGATGGGGAACACATGTAAACCCATGGCTGATTCATGTCAGTGTATGGCAAAAACCACTACAATATTGTAAAGTAATTAGCCCCCAACTAAAATAAATAAATTTATTTAAAAAAATAATAATAATAAAAAAACTAAAAAAGAAAAAAGACTCTTATGCTGGGAAAGATTCAAGGTGGGAGCAGAAGGGGACCACAGAGCATGAGATAGTTGGATGACATCACAGACTCAATGGACATAAGTTTGAGTAAACTCTGAGAGTTGGTGATGGACAGAGAGGCCTGGTGTGCTGCAGTCCATGGGGTCGAAAAGAGCTGGACATGACTGAGCAACCTAATTGAACTGAACTGAACTGAACACTCTTTTTGTAACACATTAGCAAGCTGACCTACCCACCAGTGGGTGGGGGCCCAATCAGTGCAAAGAAACTTTTAAAGAGATGGAAATGAAATAAGAGTCTTCACTTGTGGCTCAGAGAGTAAAGAATTGGCCTACAATGTAGGAGATCCAGTTTCGATGCCTGGGTTGGGAAGATTCCCTGGAGAATAGAATGGCTACCCAGGCTAGTGTTCTTGCCTGGAGAATTCCATGAACAGAGGAGCCGGGTGGGCTACAGTTAATGGAATAATAAAGAGTCAGGCATGATTGAGCAACTGTGACACACGTTCAGGTCCAATTATTTATCATTTTGTTGCAGGGATGTTCTTTTATCCGTATCTTTTATTTTGGTGATGTTATATATCCAATTACCATATGATAGTCATTTAAAATTCTAGAATAAATTTACTTTTCTCAAAAAAGCTACTGGATTACTCACTTCATAGCTGATCAAAGCATTTTACATTTTAATAAGATCTTAAAGACAGTGCCACTTAACTCCTACCTTCTCTCTCCCAATTCTCCTAACCACATTTTTCTCATTGATAAATTGAGGATAAATGAATGTATATGTATTGAAGGTCATATTTGGACTATTGACAGGGAGAGGACCAGAATTTCCTGATCTCCAATTTTTGTGGCTTTGCCCACTGCATCATTCTGTTTCTTCCCAAAATCTGGGCTCTTAAAATAGCTGACTTATGGTGAAAATTCATCCCTTGCAAGCACAGTTTTCCATTAGTTCTCTTCAATCTCTATATGAATATTAGAGAAACCAGAAAAATTGGTTGTGATAAAAGTCAGTCCCAAAGTTTAAGGGACAGGTTTAAGACTGTGAATATACTTAATATGAGCTGGGATCACAAGTCAAATCTAAGACTCTATGTTTAGTACATTTTTCAATAGGTCACACAGTTTTTCATCTAAATGTGCATTCAAGCCAGAGCATCTTGCCATGCTAGGGGAAAGACGAGGAAGGTTATGGTCAAAATATGTAAATGAGCACCTGCTGAAGACCACCAGAGCCATCTGCTGCTCAGATTCTCATACCCGCTCACTGACCTCTTAGCTTTTCCCTCATTTGTTCAGGATGTGAAGGAAGAGCCACATTTTCTAATTATGGATTTTCAGGCATTAGCAATCATTGTGACCACCTCATAATGAACTTGTCAAAGAAGTGTCTACTTGATTTAGTGTTCTACTATCCTAAGGTCTTGAAGACTCCAGGTTATTCTTAAATTGCAGCTTGCACAAATACTTAAAGTTGATACTTTGGATTCCCAGAGTCCTTCATTCTAGTATGCATGTTAGTATGGCTATAAACTCTGATTTATGACTCCTGGATACTTTAGAACCTTTATTTTCAAATAAAATCAAATCAGTGTACTCACTAAATACTTTTTTAGTCCTATCAGTATCTATAAAGAATCCTTTAGGAGAACATTCAATGGCTGCTGCTGCTGCTGCTGCTGCTGCTAAGTCGCTTCAGTCATGTTCGACTCTGTGCGATCCCATAGATGGCAGCCCACCAGGCCCTGCCGTGCCTGGGATTCTGCAGGCAAGAACACTAGAGTGGGTTGCCATTTCCTTCTCCAGTGCATGAAAGTGAAAAGTGAAGTTGCTCAGTTGTGTCTGACTCTTCACGGCCCCATGGACTGCAGCCCACCAGGCTCCTCTATCCATGGGATTTTCCAGGCAAGAGTACTGGAGTGGGTTGCCATTACCTTCTCCACATTCAATGGCTAGTAACATTATAAAAATAAAATAGCCACATGGAAAATTTGAAACATACAGATAAGAAAAAAATGAAAGTATAAAAGTCATAAATAATCACCACTCAGATACAGTTGTTAATTTTAGGTATATATTTTTCATTGTATGTGTGACTATAATTTGTATATAAATTTTAAAATATAAATGAGGTGAGCTATATTTATATATATATAAGACATAGCTAAATAATCCCAGATGTGCAGATTGTGCCATTTAATACTATATTAAAATGTACTTTGTTTTCCAATATTATTCTTCAACATCATTTAAAACAACTGCATGGTGTTTCATTTTATAAATAAATCAGGATAGATTTAACCATTTCACATTTGTAAAATATTTAGGTTGCTAACAAAGTTATGACCATCCAAGACAGCATATTAAAAAGCAGCGACATTACTTTGCCAACAAAGGTCCGTCTAGTCGAGGCTATGGTTTTTCCAGCAGTCATGTACGGATGTGAGAATTGGACTATAAAGAAAGCTGGGCACCAAAGAGTTGATGCTTTTGAACTGTGGTGTTGAAGAAGATTCTTGAGAGTCCCTTGGACTGCAAGGGGATCCAATCAGTTCATCCTAAAGGAAATCAGTCCTGAATATTCATTGGAAGGACTGATGTTGAAGCTGAAACTCCAATACTTTGGCCACCTAATAAGAAGAGCTGACTCATTTGAAAAGACCCTGATGCTGGGAAAGATTGAAGGCAGGAGGAGAAGGGGATGACAGAGGGTGAGATGGTTGGATGACATCACCGACTCAACGGACATGAGTTTGAGCAAGCTCCGAGAATTGGTGATGTATGGGGAAACCTTGAGTGCTGCAGTCCATGGGGTCGCAAGAGTCTGACATGACTGAGCGACTGAACTGAACAATATATTTGTTTTAATTAACTTCTATGAAAATCATTACATTTAAATCTTAGCATACATATCTAATTATTTCTTTAGGAGAAGCTTCTTAAAGTGGAAAATACTGGATCAGAGCATGAAAGTTACTCATAAAAGATACTTCATGTATGGAAAGACATTTGAGGTGACTTCATTATTCTTTCTCTCATTAGAGTCCCCATTCTTGATCATTTATTATGTGCCCACATGGCATGGATTTTCTTGTTTATTTGGAACAAAAAGTCTTTGGTGTCTACTATTATTATGTACAACTTACTCATCTGGAAGAATGTAACTGAGATTTTAATAATTTTTCATTTTAAAAAATATATTGATCATGTCAGTAGTATGTATTCTTATCTTTCATGGAAGCTGGTATAGAAAGCATTAACTTAATACTGTTAATATTTCCTTATGCCTCAAAGATCTTTGATATTCTAACAGAGGATCACTAGAGAATGACTCTGCCAACTCACTCACCCACTCATGACAAGGGCCTTCTTTCAAACCAAATTGTGGATGCATTCTCCCCACTATTCCCTTTCTCTCTAGCTATTATCTCTAAGCCATATGGATAATTCATACCCATGTACTCATTAAGAACATGTTCATGGAGTCATTCTGTCTCTGAATCAGACACTTGAAGAACAGAACTGACTTCTAAAGAAAACTGATGAGAATTAATCCTACTATTAAATAAAGAGGCAGAATGAAGGAGAATTTAAGGGATGGTTAAGTACCTCTAGTGAAAACTAGTCATTCTGCATATTACATTACATGGGGGTGACATAACATGATGCATCACATATTCAAGACAATGTAACAACAAAATTTTTTAAAAGAATTATATCACAATAGCTGGTAACTCTTTTCTAATTAATGATATAGGATCGGTCTTAAAAGGATTTTGGAGAAAATTGCTTTTAAAGATTAAATAATTTAATGTAATTTAGGTCATTCTATTTTTAGTTTTTATGCTTCTAGGTAGATCTTTTATTCCTCTGAATTAGTATGTTATATTGGGTATCAATGCTTGTCAATGGATAGTAATAAATATTTATTAAATTTTTTTAACCAATATAAAATTTCAACAAGAATAACTTAATTATTCTTCCCTTTCTATACATGGATCAATAAAGAATGTGAAACTTGCAAATAAATGAGGTTCTTAAATATAGAGCTAAGTTATGAAAAATAAGTAAGTTAATTTCACTCTATATTCATTTTGTTGTTGAATGAATTATTATTTTTTTATTTTTATGTTTTTAATTTATTTATTTTAATTGGAAGCTAATTACTTTACAATATTGTAGTGGTTTTTATCATACATTGACATGAATCAGCCATGGGTGTACATATGTTCCCCATCCTGAACCCCTCTTCCACCTCCCTCCCCATCCCATCCCTCAGGGTCATCCCAGTGCATCAGTGCTGAGCACCCTGGCTCATGTATCGAACCTGGGATGGTGGTCTATTTAACATATGATAATATACATGTTTCAATGCTATTCTCTTAAATCATCCCACCCTCGCCTTCTCTCACAGAGTCCAAAAGTCTGTTCTTTACATCTGTGTCTCTTTCACTGTCTTGCATATAGGGTCACCATTACCATCTTTCTAAATTCCATATATGTGCGTTAATATACTGTATTGGTGTTGTTCTTTCTGACTTACTTCACTCTGTATAATAGGCTCCAGTTATAGCCACCTCATTAGAACTGATTCAAATACATTCTTTTTAATAGCTGAGTAATATTCTATTGTGTATATGTACCACAGCTTTCTTATCCATTCATCTGCTGATGGACATCTAGGTTGCCTCCATGTCCTGGCTATTGTACACAATGCTGCAATGAACATTGGGGTACACATTCTTGAGAGTATTGTTTACTCATAATTGTAAGAAAGTTATCACTTTTTAAAATAATAATTTGAAACATAAATACACTTTCAATCAATTCTCTTGATATTTCACCATTAACCATCATGCTTCTCTAATTTAAAAAGGATTTATACCTCTTAGGCCCATGGTTATATTTATGGTTAACCATTTACAGTATTAAGAAATGCGAAAAAGCAAAATGGCTGTCTGACGAGGCCTTACAAATAGCTGGGAAAAGAAGAGAAGCAAAAAACAAAGGAGAAAAGGAAAGATATTCCCATCTGAATGCAGAGTTCCTAAGAATAGTAAGGAGAGATAAGAAAGCCTTCCTCAGCAATCAATGCAAAGAAATAGAGGAAAACAACAGAATGGGAAAAACTAGAGATCTCTTCAAGAAAATCAGAGATACCAAGGGAACATTTCATGCAAAGATGGGCTCGATAAAGGACAGAAATGGTGTGGACCTAACAAAAGAAGAAGATATTAAGAAGAGGTGGCAAGAATACACAGAACTGTACAAAAAAGATCTTCACAACCCAGATAATCACAATGGTGTGATCACTCACCTAAAGCCAGACATCCTGGAATGTGAAGTCAAGTGGGCCTTAGAAAGCTTAACTGTGGAAAATTCTGAAAGAGATGGGAATACCAGACCATCACCTGTCTCTTGAGAAACCTGTATGCAGGTCAGGAAGCAACAGTTAGAACTGGACATGGAACAACAGACTGGTTCCAAATAGGAAAAGGAGTACGTCAAGGCTGTATATTGTCACCCTGCTTCTTTAACTTATATGCAGAGTACATCATGAGAAACACTGAGCTGGAAGAAACACAAGCTGGAATCAAGATTACTGGGAGAAATATCAATAAACTCAGATATGCAGACACCACCACCCTTATGACAGAAAGTGAAGAAGAACTAAAGAGCCTCTTGATGAAGGTGAAAGAGGAGAGTGAAAAAGTTGGCTTAAAGCTCAACGTTCAGAAAACTAAGATCATGGCATCTGGTCCCATCACTTCATGGGAAATAGATGGGGAAACAGTGGTAACAGTGTCAGACTTTATTTTTGGGGGCTCCAAAATCACTGCTGATGGTGATGGCAGCCATGAAACTAAAAGACGCTTACTCCTTGGAAGAAAGGTTATGGCCAACCTAGATAGCATATTAAAAAGCAGAGACATTACTTTGCCAACAAAGGTCCATCTAGTCAAGGCTATGGTTTTTCCAGTGGTCATGTATGGATGTGAGATTTGAACGGTGAAGAAAGCTGAGCGCCGAAGAATTGATGCTTTTGAACTGTGGTGTTGGAGAAGACTCTTGAGAGGCCCGTGGACTTCAAGGAGATCCAACCAGTCCATCCTAATCAGTCCTTGGTGTTCATTGGAAGGACTGATGTTGAAGCTGAAACTCCAATACTTTGGCCACCTCCTGCGAAGAGTTGACTCATTGGAAAAGACTCTAATGCTGGGTAGGATTGAGGGCAGGAGGAGAAGGGGAAGATAGAGGGTGAGATGGCTGGATGGCATCACCGACTCAATGGACATGGGTTTGGGTAGACTCTGGGAGTTGGTGATGGACAGGGAGGTCTGGCGTGGTGCGATTCATGGGGTCGCAAAGAGTTGGACATGACTGAGTGACTGAACTGAACTGAACTGATTTACAGTATTATTTCACTACATAGAACATTTCTTTTAAGTAATTTTCAACAAATTCAGTAAAGCTTAAACTTAAAAAAATTATTTATTTATTTTAATTGAAGGATAATTGCTTTACAAAATTTTGTTGTTTTGAGGTTTGAAAGCTCAAATTTTTAATAAGAGTAGTTTGGGGTTTGATTAACTAGACTTGTTAATGGACTGTCACTGAGAGTGTAATGAAAGGCTTCTATGGTCTTGGAGAGGGAGATCATGCTGGCAGAGCAATTTATCACTTAAGCTCACAAGCCAAAAGACATTTTGGCTCTCATCAAACCACTTTTGAGAGCGACACGGAGAAACAACCAGTGTGGTAATGTCACAGGTGTAGAAATCACATCTTTTAATTCTGCATTTTAATTTTGTTTTTCTTCAGGATTTAGCAAAATTTCATGTTTGGTCAGGTTATCTTTTCATTGTAGAGTGATTTCATCTCTCCTCCCTATTTAAAATTTTCCTACTAGGAATGGCATCTTACCAGCAAATGTTATGATGGCTTCATTTCTTTTCCTAACGATTTTTTTTTTCATTAGCTTTATAGCAATAAAAACAATTTTCATTTCACCTTTTATTATATGAACCATTCACACATGTTTAGCTCAGTTCTAGAAACCACAGGTAACATTTTATTCTCCACATACCTATTTTTTAATTGCACCAGATTTATCAGAAGATTTTGAAACTAGCAAAATAACTTGTTATAGTTGAGATCAGCATGCTTTCTGCTGAAACCTACTGGGCTTGAAGCATCAGTTATCCCAGATCCAAGATCAGCTGTGAGCCCTATATTTTCATATTCCCAACAGTTGGTGTAGTCATGGAGAATCACAGAGTAACTAAGCTGGAAGGGATGTTTAAAAATCATTTAATTCTAATCTTTGTGGCACATTCCAACGTAACTCTTCCCTAACGCCATCAAACCATGGTTCTAAATTCTCCTATTTTGATGAAGCATTAACCAACCAACAAGATTTTATTGAATAAACTAGCCATATTCCTCTGAGCCTAATTTTTCCTACTATTCCACTTTTAAATGTTTAAAACACATAAAGCTTGCCTTTACACTTAGCTTGGCATCAAACACTGTTAGAATAGCCTGTGAAGCACTGTGTCATTTGGCCCCTACGTGTAAAAGACCTGGTTTGAACAAGCATGTAAAAGCTAAACTTTCAGGAATTTTGTGAGCTGGTTGTTAAATATAGATGTTATTGTAAAGCCTACAGACATTATTATATAAACTTATAATTAAATGCATTAGATTTGAAACAACAGTTTTAGTCGCTCAGTCATATCCGACTCTTTGTGAGCCCATGGACTGTAGCCCACCAGGCTCCTCTGTCCATGGGATTACCCAGGCAAGACTACTGGTAGTAAATATTCAAAACCCATCACTCCCTCATTGACTACATTTTACTATTATCTTGAATTTATTTACACCTATTGTGTCTAAATCATGGAGAAAATCATATCCTGGAATGCTACTATCCACTTGTCAACTCAGTATTTAGTGATGTAATGTTGAAGCCAGAACTTTGCTTCCCAGGTGGCTCAGTGGTAAAGAATCTGCCTGTGATGCAGGAGACATGTGTTCAATCCCTGGGAGGGGAAGATTCCCCTGGAGAAGGAAATGGCAACCCACTCCAGTATTCTTGCCTGGGAACTCCCATGGACAAAAGAGCCTGGCAGGCTACAGTCCATGGGATCGCAAAGGGTCAGACGTGACTTAGAGACTGATCACATACATGCTTGCAGAACGTGATATGCTGTTTTACTGACTATCTAAACTTTAGCAAACAACAGAAAAATGTTAAGAAAACAGATGAAATTTAAATAGTGTCTTGTATGTTGCTGTTACATTGCAAATATAAAAAAATTAAGTAAATATTCTTCCAATTTAAAAAAATTATTATATGATTCAACAAAGAATTCCCTCATGTCATTGACCAAGTAATACTCATATATAGATCTTCAGTGTTTCACTTTCATCTTCTTTGTTAAAACAAATGAAAATCAGCCAACATTAACATTGAAGCTGCATTTGTTCAATTGCAACCATAGGTTAGCCATGGACAAAACACTTCAGCAAAAATCAACAAAATCATTCTGTGTGAAAGAACTGACTATATGAATTTATAGGAAAGAGCATTTTATATGGTCTTTGTAGATGTTTTTCCTGAACTCTCTTGCTTTTTTGGTGATCCAACGGATGTTGGCAATTTTATCTCTGGTTCCTCTGCCTTTTCTAAAACCAGCTTGAACATCTGGAAGTTCACGGTTAATGTACTGTTGAAGCCTGGCTTGGAGAATTTTGAGCATTACTTTGCTCGTGTGTGAGATGAGTGCAATTGTGTGGTAGTTTGAGCATGCTTTGGCATTACTTTTCTTTGGCATTGGAATGAAAACTGACATTTTTCAGTCCTGTGGCCACTGCTGAGTTTTCCAAATTTGCTGGCATATTGAGTGCAGCACTTTCACAGCATCATCTTTCAGAATTTGAAATAGCTCAACTGGAATTCCATCACCTCCACTAGCTTTGTTCATAGTGATGTTTCCTAAGGCCCACTTGACTTCACATTCCAGGATGTCTGGCTCTAGGTGAGTGATCACACCATCATGATTATCTGGATCGTGAAGATCTGTTTTTGTATAGTTCTTCAGTGTATTCTTGCCACCCTTCTTAATATCTTCTACTATGTTAAGGATGGACATTTATTGCGTCCATCTTTGCATGAAAAGTTCCTTTTGTAGCTCTAATTTTCTTGAAGAAATCTCTAGTTTTTGCCATTCTATTGTTTTCCTCTATTTCTTTGTGTTGATCACTAAGGAATGCTTTCTCATCTCTCCTTGTTATTCTTTGGAACTCTGCATTAAAATGGTATATCTTTCCTTTTCTTCTTTGCCTTTTGCTTCTCTTCTTTTCATAGCTGTTTTTAAGGACTCCTCAGACAACCATTTTGCCTTTTTGCATTTCTTTTTCTGGGGGATGGCCTTGATCACTGCTCCCTGTACAATGTCACAAACTTCCGTCCATAGTTCTTCAGGCACCCTGTCTATCAGATCTGATCCCTTGAATCTATTTGTCACTTCCACTGTGTAGTTGTAAGGAATTTGATTTATGTCATACCCGAATGGTCTAGTGGTTTTCCCTAATTTCTTCAATTCATTTCTGAGTTTGCCAATAAGGATTTCATAATCTTCGCCACAGTCAACTCCCGATCTCTTTTGCTGACTGTATAGCGCTGCTCCATCTTTGGTTGTAAATAATTTAATCAATCTGATTTCGGTATTCACCATCTGGTGATGTCCATGTGTAGAGTCTTCTCTTGTGATGTGTTTTAACATATACAACCTTAAAACAAAAACAAAAATGAAACTGACTCTTCTTTTGACTGCAAAACTTATATTTCACAGTACTTTTTTGAATCTTTTGACAGCAAGACTTATTAAGGAAGCTTCTTTGCTGTCTGCAAAGTTTCACTTTTCCATTATCACTTCAGAGACTCTAGATGAGCTATCATCTGATGTTTCCGGTGAGATAGCTTTTGCACATTGATAGCCTCTTGGTAATTCTTCTGTCTTCATCTTACTACATTCTCAGCGGCATCAGACACAATTAACCATTACTGTCTTTCTGGACCACTTTATTTTCTTCACTTCCCTGCTGCTACACTTTTTCAGTGACTGTTCCTTCTCATCTTACATTCTTGGTTCCTTCTCTTATCCGAAATGTCTCAGAATTTGTCTGCCCCATGGATCAAACAGTCGCCCTTTTCCTCTTTTCCCTTACCCTTCTTTCACAGATAATTTCATCCAGTCCTAAGGCTCTACATACTGTTTACATTCAGTTGACTCTCAAACTTGCATCTTTAACTGAACATTCCTGAACTTCAGATCATATGGTTTACCTGCAATTTAGACATCTAATAGGAACCTGAAATTTCATATGTAAAACAAACAAACAAAAAATGGTTCCCACAATCCTTTCCCCGACATTACACACTTTGTCAAGTTGCAAACACACTGGCAGTCTTTGAATTCTTTATTTTTCCTTGAATGTCTGTATGAAACTTCATCAGTAAAACATATTAACATGACTAATGAAACTAATCCAAAATTGTAGCAGATTTACTAGGTGTAAATTACCCACTAAGTATATCTCTAAAGAAAAACGATGACATAACATGTTCTTCCTCTAGGCCATGACAATTAAGTGGTGAGTAGAGTGCCAACATCTTTCAGAAACGACTTAGTAATTGTTTTCCCTAAAGTGGGGATACTCATGGTCTTACTTCTTGATAGAAATAAAAATATCAACCAGCAAAACATCCAAGCTACCATGGGTTAGCGCTGGACAAAAGAATGAAGCAAAAATCAATAAGATGGGAGATTTTTGTCTCCATGAAAGACACTGCAGATGACAAGGATTTCCTAATTTCTATGAGAAGTTCAGTCCACAAGATGTGGAAGACAAAGAGAGGCTGTTAACAAACAGAGGCAAAGGAAGTATAGATGACTCAAAAGAAGTTAGCACCTATGTGGCAATTAGGGATACCTAACTTGCCAGCTATTGGTGGTAGCTAATTAGAGATGGAATCATGACTGAAATACACAGACAGCTCCTCTAATAAAGGGGATGTTGCAATAATAACAAGTATGTCTATGAATCTTAGCCATCCACCAGGCAAATGTGGCCATTTCCAGGCAAATGATGGGGAAATATATGGTGAGGAAAAAAAATACTCAGAATTCTTGATGACTTTGGACACTTGATTTTATCCCAAATAAGCAGCAGAGATATTCCATTAGAAGACTGTGAGTATTGGATCTTAGTCCAAATACATATGAAACCTAGTAGAACCCGGACCCATTTCTGTGCTTTTTTGGTGGGAACTGGATGATACATGCACTGACTTTTCGATTTCAGTCTCAAGGGCAAACAGAACATTCAAATTAGGATACTTTTCAATATTTTGATTTTTTTTAGGTTGTTTTTAAAACAAAGTGGCTAATTTCAAAGGCATAGGAAGGAGGGGGAAATGCCACATAGGACAGTGAGGGAAACTAGGGCTAGCAACAGTGTGGTTATTACCATCCCTAGAGCCAAAGGTATAAGGGAGGGAGAAGTCATCAAAACCTGAAGGGAAGATAGGAGTTCAGACATGGCTGTCTTGATAACAGCAACTTTCTATCAAGAAATGTAGCTAGCATGACTTGAACTCACAGAGAAGAAACCAGGAAAAGAAATACCCTGACCTCACTCCCTTGCAAAGAATTCTTATTGGCTAAAACCAACCATACATCAGAGGACTTCAGAAGTCCATGGTGTAATTCATACAGGTCAGCCTCCTGGGATGGTGAAGACGGTGGGAAAGGATGGAAAGTGAATCTGGAAGGCTATACCAGGCACACCCAGCAACTGACAAACTCCTCACTTTGGTTCCCTGTCTTCACAATATAGGGACAGTGTGGAGCAAGGGAAGATCCCAGAGTTTTTCTTTGCAAAAGCAATATATCAGAAGTAGTATCAATCATTGACTTGATACTGCTAAGATTATGGCATTGATACTCCTAAGATCATGGCAAAAAGTTATGATCACAGCACCCACTCCCATCGCTTCATGGCAAATAGATGGGGAAACAATAGAAACTGTGACAGATTTTATTTTCTTGGGCTCCAAAATCACTGCAGATTGTGACTACAGCCATGAAATTAAAAGACGCTTGCTCCTTAGAAGAAAAGCTATGACCAACCTAGACAGCACATTAAAAAGCAGAGACATTACTTTGCCAACAAAGTCTGTATAGTCAAAGCTATGGTTTTTCCAATAATCATGTATGGATGTGAGTGTTGGACCATAAAGAAGGTCCAATTTGATACTTTCAAACTGTGGTGCTGGAGAAGACTCTTGAGAGTCTTTTAGATTGCAAGGAGGTCAAACCAGTCAATCCTGAAGGAAATCAACACTGAATATTCATTGGAAGGACTGGTGCTGAAGCTGAAGCTCCAATACTTTGGCCACCTGATGCATGCAAAGAGCTGACTCATTAGAAAAGACCCTGATGCTGGGAAAGATTGAGGACAGGAGGAGAAGGGGATGACAGAGGATGAGATGGTTGGATGACCTCACGACTCAATGGACATGAGTTTGAGTATACTCCGGGAGATGGTGAAGGACAGGGAAGCCTGGTGTGCTGCAGTCTATGGGCTCACAAAGAGTCAGACATGACTGAGCAACTAAACATCAAGTATCAGTCATTTGAAAGTTGCGATTTTGGCAATTCTTATCATATCCTTATTTCACCATCTGGCTTGGCAAGTGCAGGAGATGGGTACATTTTGAAAAATGTTAATGGATTATCATGTGAAAGTCACTCAGTCGTGTCCGACTCTTTGTAACCCCATTGACTATACAGTCCATGGAATTCTCCAGGACATAATACTGGCGTGGGTAGCCTTTTCTTCTCCAGGGGATTGTCCCAACCCAGGGATTGAACCCAGGTCTCCTGCATTCCAGGGGGATTCTTTTATCAGCTAAGCCACAAGGGAAGCCAAAGAATACTGCAATGGATAGCCTATCCCTTTTTCAGTGGATCTTCCTGACCCAAGAATCCAACCCGGGTCTCTTGCATTGCAGGCAGATTCTTTACCAACTGAACTATCAGAGAAGCCCATGTTAATGGATTATCATAAGTGTAGTTAATTGCTTATCAAATTGTCAAACTGCTTATTCACATCCTTATTGAAGAAAGTATTATCACCTCTGGTAAATGTTTACTAGAAATTAAGCTTGGAAATAATGTTTTGTATTTCTCAACATATTAATACTTGAAAAATGCAGGAGAAGCTTGATTACACTAAGCAGGGGAAGTAAGAGAAATTCAGTATTATCTCAAGGATTCATGCCAAATAGAGCCAAAGGCTGTAAGAATCTTCATTATGTCATCATCCCATAGGTTACCACTTGGGCCCACTGATGGCTCACTGACAAGACATGAAAAGCCAGATATCATTTGTGCCTTCAGAGCTCATGTAGGACAAGTACATAACAAAGGATAGGCAATAAATCCCATGAAAATATGCTTCTGCAAGCTCAGTGTAGTTTCTGGGGGACCAGTTATCAGGATGGATGTCCTCTCCACAGGGAAAGTTGCTTCATCATGTATCACTTACTTTAAGAGAAGAACAATACTTGCTAGATCACTTGTTATTTTGATGACAGAGTACAGCTTTATGTAATTCCAAAAGGAAAAAACTCTATAAATAAGTATAAAAAGTACAGTTATCAATGGTTTTTATATAGGACAAAAGATTCCTTTGTGTAAAGAAAGGGTTTTTTTTTTCCCTGCTTAGATTACTATTGACTTTTTAAGATAACCTCATTCAAGTTAAACCTCTTAAACTGGCTGAGAACTTCACAGCACTTGCAAAAATATTTAAGTGCCTTGATCTTTATAGACATATAGATTTTCCCTACATTTTATTGTTGTATCATGCCTACATGATCATGATTTTGAAGACTTTAAATTTACTGAGTATGTCGATATATTCAACTTAGTTTTTAAAGAATCAACTGACTCTTCACATACATATTTCACTAGTTTATATAGTAGTTGGTTAACTTAGGAAATTTTAGATAGATGGACAACACACACAAAAGGTATTAGAACAAATACAGTGGAATTTTGGCTGGCAGATAAGTCAACTAGTGCACACAGAAGTATATGTATACGTAAGAACAAGTAGATAAAAGTAAAGGCTTCCCAGGTGGTGCAGTGGTAAAGAACTCACATGCCAATGCAGAAGATGCTGGAGACACAGGTTTGATCACTGGGTTGAGAAGATCCCCTGAAGAAGAAAATGGCAACCCACTCCAGTATTCTTGCCTGGAAAATTCCATGGTGGGCTACAGTCCATGGAGTTGCAAAGAGTTGAGCACATTGAACATAATACAGCCTCAACTCAAGGTAAAAGTAAAGTGGAAATAGGTTAATAGGGATTCTGGCACACCATATGTGTGTGTGTGTGTGTGTGTGTGTGTGTGTGTGTGTGCGCACGCTAATCTAAATTATCTACCAGGTTATTTGAAAGGACAAAGAGAAGTGTACATAAGGACCAAGAGAAGTGTACATAAGGGCTAAGAAACTCTACTTCTTAGCTCTTGTGACCCAGGAAACAGATGTATGAGAGCTAAGTCGTTTCAGTTGTGTCCGATTTTTTGTGACCCTATGGATTGTAGCCCTCCAGGCTCCTCTGTCCATGGGATTCTCCAGGCAAGAATACTGGAGTGGGTTGCCGTGCCCTCCATCAGGGGATCTTCCTGACCCAAGGATTGAAACTGCCTGTCTTATGTCTCCTGCATTGGCAGGGGGTCCTTTACCACTAGCACCACCTAGTAAGCCTGTATTAAGGCTATAGCTAAAGATATTTAATTTTGAGGTTATGAGGCAAAGAAGGTGACACCATGAGTATTCATTTTTGCATTGATGACTGGGTACATGTGAGGCCAATTGAACAGCACCAAATGTTCACTCATAGCAATGAGCCACGGGAAGGCAGTAAGAAATCAGTTACTGTGTTCCTTGATCTTTCATGATTTTGCTTATTTTCCAAGCTTGCTTATCTGCATACCAACAGATTCTGTGGACTATCTCTAAGTCCTTTTATAAATTCCTCCTCTCTTTTGGTTGGCCAGAACTCAACGTTCTTGTTTACAATGAAGAACTCTGACTTGTAGAGTTTTGTTTAAAAAAACAACATAACATGGTTTGCCTTTCACAACAAGCATAGATTTAGCACTTTTATGTGGCAAGAATTTCAACTAAGCTGAAAATTCTTCATAATAATTTTATCCAAATCTTAGAATTATAATTTTATTTGATATTTTCTTTCTCTTAGTAAAGATATCCCCCCAGACCATTCATATGTTTATACAACAGCTCCAACTATTTTTATACATTAGATGCTATTTCTACAAATGTTGTAATACTTGCAAAGTGGGCTTGCAGTTTTCCCCTTTCAGTATACTGCTAGGAGTAAATATATATGTAACCTTAAAACTAAAACTATATCTACTATTGCAAAAGTAGCATATGGTCTACATTCTTTTTTTCTTTGGCTTATTGATTTTTAAATGTTAGATATTTATTGAGCTAATACAGGCTTATCTTAGGTTTAACTTGCATTATTTTATTTCTAGTACATAAAGTTGAACAATAAAAATGTTATTTACAATTATTCTTTTGCAAATTATCTTTAAAGTTACTTATATATTAAATGCATTGTATATGTTACACACATTTACCCCATTTTTTAAGGCTCAAATTATTTTTATAATTTTTGCACATCAAAGTTTAAAATTGTTATTTTAGTTGACACAACATTTTCCCAGTTTTTTTCTCCTTTATCTTTGATCCTGGGCCCTGGTAATATTGCTACTACCCTCTGTCCTTCAATCACAAAGGAGTAATAAAAGCTTTCTGCTGTTGATATATTTTTCACCACCTTCCCATGGATGGAGGAGCCTGGTAGGCTGCAGTCCATGGGGTCGCTAAGAGTTGGACACGACTGAGCGACTTCACTTTCACTTTTCACTTTCATGCATTGGGGAAGGAAATGGCAACCCACTCCAGGGTTCTTGCCTGGAGAATCCCAGGGACGGCGGAGCCTGCTGGGCTGCCATCTATGGGGTCGCACAGAGTCGGACACGACTGAGGTGACTTAGCAGTAGCAGTATAGATTTTCTGCATAGGAAAAACTAATTCTCTGTATTAAATTTCCTCTGTTTGCAATGTCTAGATTTTGAGGATTTTTTTTAATTTACTGGGAAGTCTTTGGAATTTGCTTCTCTAAATAGAGTAAGAAAGGGATTTAACTTAATCATTTCCTAAGAATTTGACCAGCTGTTACAAAAAGAGTTGTTTAATCATCCAATCTCATACTGGGAGTTAAAAATGCTACTTTAAAAAAATGCTAAGGAAATCTGTTTCTGTACTTTCTATCTGATTCTATTAATGTTTCTCTATATGTGTGCCCTTTGCAGTCTATTTACTAAATTTTGTAATATCTGGAAGTTTAAGACTGTTATTATCTAATGTGATTTTCGAAATTATCTTTCTATTTTCTTCCGTTTATATTACTTTATTATATTCTTCCACTATATCATTATGGTGGAAGAATTATATCATCCTTCCATTATGTTATCCTTTCAGAAAAAAACTTGCTCTCATTTTTGTCATTTGACACAAAGTCCTTTGGGATATTTATAGGAATGGCGTTATTATAGAAAGAATCAACGTCTTTACAATATCCTACTTTTGTAGCTAGGAACATGAAACTCTTCATTTAAGTTTTGTTTTAGACACAGAAGTGGGACTTCTGGGTCATATGTGCAGTTCTATTTTTAGTTTTTTAAGGAACCTCCATATGGTTCTCCTTAGTGGTTGTATCAATTTACATTCCACCAACAATGTAAAAGGGTTCCCTTTTCTCCACACCATCTCCAGTACTTATTGTTTGTGGCTTTTTTGGTGATGGCCATTGTGACCAGTGAGAGGTAATACCTCATTGTTGTTTTGATTTGCATTTTTCTAATAATTAGTGATGAGCATATTTCCATGTGTTTGTTGGCCATCTGTATGCCTTCTTTGGAGAAATATCTATTTAGGCCTTCTTATTTTTTATTTTATATATATGTATATATATATATATATATAGACAGAGAGCTGCATGAGTTGTTTGCACTATATTTTGGAGATTAATCCCTTCTCAGTTGCTTCATTTGCAAATGTGTTCTCCCATTCTGAGGGTTATTTTCTCATATCATTGATAGTTTCCTTTGCCATGCCAAAGCTTTTAAGTTCATTAGGTCCCATTTGTTTATTTTTGTTTTTCATTATTCTAGGCTGTGGGTCGAAAAAAAGAGAAATCCCATCATTCTTCTATTCGTAATTTAAAACCTTTTAAATAAAATTATACATAACATGCTACTGAAGCCTCCTGCAGACTATTTGTCAGCTTGTCAATAACATTTTCCTTCCTCCCCTTCTCTCAGAAACAGCAACTCACTTGAATTTATTCATGAAACCTTTACATAATTCATACTATTAGTTTGCATGTACTTATTCACAATGAGTATATCACCTTGTATGTTTTCACAATTTTGTCATCATTCTACATGTGTCATTTTGTAACCTGTTTGTGTCATTTTCATTTTTTCTCATTTCAAAAGTTGTATTTGCATTTCATTAATATTAGGTCTTTATGTTTGTGAATAGCTAACATTGTTATTTTTAAAGTTATTATCTGTTTTTTCTAATAAACTATATAGTAAATTCATGTTCTGATTTTTATTCTGACAGCTGGCATTCTTCATGAGCGTTCTAAGCTTTGCACGCTGATATATTTGATTGTATTTTGAGCCTTTTCTCTCGTTTCCTTCCTTTCTCTACCTACACGTCCTTCTCATTCCCTCTTCTCTCTTTTAATTGCACTTCTCCTTTGGAGGATTTAGAAAATTGTTATTACTTTTACGTGGATCTTTGCTTCAGACTAGAGTCTACTAATGTCTCATAAGAATGTTTCAGTCTGCCTTATGACACTGTAATGGTGCATCAGTTATTATTGCTTTTGGTTCTGTAACGGAGTCAGTGGTAGAGAAAACATCAATGGCTCATACCAGCTGCAATGGTTTCATCAAATAAAGATAATTTTTTTTCTCACAAAATATACAAGCTATCCATGATATCATAGATGCATAAGCTTCTTGCAAACCTCAGTTTCCCTGTTGTTACCATGTGATTTTTATCCTCAAACACTCCAGAGGGCTCTTGTACCTACATGCATTTGTGATATTGAGGATGAAAGGGAAGTGAAAAAAGGAAATGCCTGTGTAGCATGTCAGCTATAATTATACCTCCTAAAATTGCTGGAAATTCCATTAAGTACTTTGCTTTTACCTTCTTGGCCACTGATATGTATGTGATTATTTGACATACAAGGGAGTCTGAAAAGGCAAGTAATTTTAATTTATTTTTAAATTTTTGTTTAATATTAAATTTTAGAAGGCAAATAATTTTGACTGGATATTTTTTTAGCCAAAGGAAAATTGGGAACATCTTGAAAGAAGCAGAGAGGGGTGAGAGGATGGGGAAAAGGAGGAGATGAGAAATGGGAAATTAGAACTGGTGTGACAGAGATTCTGTGATTATTGTACATTTATCCTCCAGGACAGGGGCAACTTGGCTTAGCATTTGGTCAGATGGCTGCATCTCCATCCTCTCACCTCATCTATGCTGGCAACTTCTTATAAAACAGGATCAGAAACTACTGCTGGTAGGTCACTTTCAGTTTTGCATGGCCTTTGAGCTAAAATTATATTTTTATATTTTTAAAGACTTGTTCAAAAACAGAAGACTCATAAAGCCTAAGATATTTACTCTGTGGCTCTTTGTAAAAAAGTCTGTGACATCTTTTAAAGGTTCAGACTCAAGTTCCAGCAGAGTTTCCCCTCATCTTTTTGTTAACTCTTGCTACAAAATATTGTGGAACATTTTAATTTTCCTGTAGTCCCATGGGAATTATGTTTCCTACTCTCACCTTCTGCTTTAGCTTGGGTATCCAGAATCCCTGCACCTTCAACCCACTCATTACTTTGTGTTTATGTTTCATTTCTGAAATACTTTACACATTTATTTTATAACTATATATATTTGCACATCTACATGTTCATGACTATATGTATATGTCTACAAATATATGTTCATAACAGTGACACTGGCCATACATTTTCATTTTATTCTTTTCATGTTTCCTCTCTTCCTGTTGTTTTTTTTTTCTTTTTTCTTTTTTTTCCTGTTGTTTTATTTTCAAATTTTATGTCATGTAAAATATCTTAATATAATGTAAAAGTCTGTGGTTATAATAAGTAAATCTCACTCATCTCTTTTTATTTTTTTTATTTCCCCTCTTTTGTTGATTTTTTGATTAACAGTTATATTTTAGGGCTTCCCTTGTGGCTCAGATGGTAAAGAATCTGCCTGCGGGAGACCCCTCTGATCTTAAATATTAGAAAAAGTTCTAACTCCATTATTTTAATATTTGCTCCATTTCCAGCACTTTAATTATTAATAGAAATTAATTATTATCTATTTTTTAGCACTGTCATTTTTTCATTCTTCCTATTCCTTCTTTTTTGGTGTTGTAATTTCCACATTTATTTTTCATATTTCCTACTTGGAGGAAAAGTTATGACCAACCTAGACAGCATATTAAAAAGCAGAAGCATTACTTTGCCAACAAGGTCCGTCTAGTCAAAGCTATGGTTTTTCCAGTAATCATGTATGGCTGTGAGAGGTGAACTATAAAGAAAGCTGAGCACCGAAGAACTGATGCTTTTGAACTGTGGTGTTGGAGAAGACTCTTAAGAGTCCCTCAGACAGTAAGGAGATCAAACCAGTCAACCCTAAAGGAAACCCAATCCTGACTATTCATTGGAAGGACTGATGCTGAATCTGAAACTCCAATACTTTGGTCACCTGATGTGAAGAACTGATTCATTTGAAAAGACCTTGATGCTGGGAAATATTGAAGGTGGGAAGAGAAGGGGATGACAGAGGATGAGATGGTTGGATGGCATCAGCACTCGATGGACATGAGTTTGAACAGGATTCAGGAGCTGGTGATGGTCAGGGAGGCCTGGTGTGCTACAGTCCATGGGGTCACAAAGAGTTGGACATGACTGAGCGACTGAAGCAAAGCAATGTTTATATCATATGATTCACCCTTTTATTTTTTATGCCAAATTGAAGTAAAATTTGTTGGTCAATGTTATATCTCACCATTTTGCTTTTCAATTAATTAGAATAAATCATCTACCCCCAACACAGTGAATGACTCATGGTTCCCAGCTCTGAGCCAATCAAGCTCTGAGCCAATCAAGCTCTGAATCAATCACACATGGCCTTTTTCTGGCTACAGAAATTAGTTTAAGAGATTCAGAAGCATGCGTTGAAGCCTTTGGTTCTTTGTGGGTTGGAAGTGCTCTTACCAGATGGACATCAGTGAGAGAAGTATAAAGCTCACATGCTTCTTACAAGACATCCCATAATTAAAGAGTGAAATCAGTCTTAGAACAAAACTGACATTGTGATGGCAGTGTAGAGAAAGAGAATAATAGATACACAGAGAATAACAACAACAGGGTAAACCAGTCATGAATTCTCTGCTTCTGGATTCAAGAGAATTGATTATGTCCTTATTGCTTAAATTTTGCTACTCAAAAAGTGATTCATGGACCAGCAGCATTAACTTTGCCTGGAAGCTTGTTAGAAATGAAGAATCTTGGGTTCCATCCCAGACCAACCAAATCACAATCTACACAGAATTCCCAAGAGATTAATGTAAGACATCAAAATTTAAGAAGCATTATCCATAGTAGTGGCTCTAAACATGTGGCTCATGGATGCCTGGGAGTTTCCAAGCATTTCCGTGAAGTTGGTGAAGTCACACCTGTTTTTATAATTGTAGCAGGACATTCTTTTCCTTACCTATTGTACCTGGAACCACAACAGTTTTCACATTCTTAGTGAAGAATAATGCTGAAGGCAGAGTATAGATTCATATGATTTAGAGATTTTCTCTCTTCTCACTCTATAACAGACTTCTGTTTTGATTTTCAGCATCTTTTACTCTTTCTTTTTATACTGCTGACTTGATTATATTTGGAAGAGCCCACTCTCAATCTGGTTCAGATGTGATTGACATCTTACCCTTACTATTGTTTTTCCAGGCACACAGATATAACCTAAGTCTGGTCCATTAACCATTTTATTCTTTTGGCCAGAGTTATTGATTCAGAAAGTGGCATATGACCCATGTTAGTGCATTCAGAAGAAATACTGACATTTGCTTTTCCTGGAACATACTGAGAATGAGAATCTCTCTTTAAACTGCTTTCTTTTTAAAAAGATGATATAAACTAACACTGTTGGGAACTCCCTTTTGGGATGGCTTCCCTGTTATAGCTAGGTGTAGAGTTTAGGTCTAAAATAGTTTTTCTCAGAATCTTAAAGCATATGTCATGTGACTTCTGGGTGAGTCTGTTTTGTGAAACAAAGGCAAGATATAATATTAACTAAATATTGAAAAATGCCAGTTCACATTCATTTGCTTCCAGAAACTAGCACAGATAATCAGATATAATTTTGAACTGAAGGTTCTAGTGATCCTTTCTTATTTATCTTTCAATCTCAGTACCTAGCACACTGCCCGCTTCATAGTCATTACTGAAATGAATAAGGACTTTTGAATATAGGCATTGTAACATCAAACCTTTTCTTCACTACACAGAACTAAACTGTTTTTAATTTTGTAAGGAGTTGAAAATATTTTTTCAAGGTTGACATCATATTATCTTTCAAGGCTCCTCAATTATAATTTGGCTTCTAAAGGTTAAATGAATATTATGAAAAACTTCATAGGAAAGATTTTCCTTTAATTTATAACTACTGTGTACTTAATATGCTTGGACTTAACACTGGTTGAATAAGACACAATCCACACTGTCTATACTCAGAGAGATCCTATTTAGCAGATAAGGTGGACAGAAGCACACTTTTATCTCTGTGTTGTAAGAGCAGCAGATGTAAAACATGGAGGGAGTGGAGTGATTAACTTTATCTGTGAAGATCAGAAAAGTGTACTTGAAGGATGTGACAAGTGCAGGTGGAGGATATCATAAGCAAAGGAAAGAAATGTTTAAATACACCAGCATTTGATGCACTAATATTTGGGGGAAACTGTAGACAGTGTTGGGGCTTCCCAGGTGGCACTAGTGGTAAAGAACCTGCCTGCTAATGCAGGAGACATAAGAGACCTGGGCTTGATCCCTAGGTCAGGAAGACCCCCTGGAGGAGGGAATGGCAACTCACTCCAGTACTCTTGCCTGAGAATCCCATGGAGAGAGGAGCCTGGGGGGCTTCAGTTCATAGGGTTACAAAGAGTCGGACACGACTGAAGTGACTTTGCATGCACTTAGCACGTATGTAGACCATGTTGGGCTTCCCAGGTAGCTCAGTGGGTAAAGAATCCACCTGCAATGCAGGAGACACAGGAGACGTGGATTCAATCCCTGGGTCTCGAGGATCCCCTGGAGAAGGGCATGGCAACTCAATCCGATATTTTTCTTGGAGAATTCCATGGACAGAGTAGCCTAGTGAGCTATAGTCCATAGAGTTACAAAGAGTCAGATAGGACTGAAGTGACTGAGCATGCATGCGTGCAGACAGTTTATTATCCATTTCCAATATGGATAGTAAGAGAACAGACTAAAGAGAAATGCTGAGGGCATATCAAGAAGGACTTTGGGTGCGATATCAAAGAACTTGGACTTTAGTCAGCTGACCAGTATCATTAATTCTTAAATAAAATCTATTTGAAAAACATACAAATGTGTCCCTAAAACAAAACTGAGGCTATAGTAGCTTACATATTTATCCTTCAGTGAAAACCATTTCTATAGACAAAGTGAATCCTTCAAAACACTTTGCAGAGTACAGAGAAGCATTCTGGAAACAATGGGGAGGTGGACTGGATGATAGACATGAAAGATAGACTTAAGGTAGTGGCTATGTAAATGTGCAGGTGGACAGATTTGAGCAACTTGAAGGATGGTAGGTAGGACCAACAGGAGTTCTTATATAAATCAGGGCTCTGATCTAATTTATTTATTTATATTCAAGTCAGAATAGGAAAGCTTTAAAAATAGTTATCCTTTAGGATGAAAGGGATATAATCAGTGGAATTTAGATTTGGTAAGTATGTTTTTCAACTTTACAAACATAGAGGCCATTTATAACCCTTTTAGAGAATGATCATTTATAAACATATTTTAAAATGATGAAGGGGACACTGCTTCATAAACTGAAATAATTAATTTATAGCTTGAGACTTCTGACAAAAGATGCTACTTATTCCTTCACTTTAGATTCGATGGCATAATCATGTATAGTTTTGTATTCTCTGAAATAGTCTAATATCTGTTCGCTCCAATTTTATGCAGATAATATTAAGTTAGTTTTGGTGCTCTAAAAGATGTCTAGAACTTGACAGTAACTACTTCCTAATTTTCTTCTGCTCTTATAATTTGCTTTTTTCTTTAATACTTTGTAATACTTATATTTTCATTTTGTAACTTGGTTGGACAGTGTAACATTCCCAATTTCTTTCACATCATGGCATGCCTAGAAAATGAAATATGTACACAATACAAAAAAGGAGATATATGAGGTTGTTTCCTTTAGGAGAGCACAAGCCAGGTACTCTAACCTATCACATCCTTATCAGACTACTCTAAAGCTGGAGGGAACTACAGTCATCTCCCACTCCCACAGCCCATTCTCATTGATTGGAATACTCTGAGTTCAAGGTGATGGAATGGACACATGCATTGTTTAGAGAGTACTCTGATAGCATCTGACATATAACAAAATGCCAGTTGGATCAAGAAACAGTTGCTAGTGGTCATATAAGAATTTTGTAACAGGACAACCTATAATTATTATGAAGAACATATGAAAGCACGTGTTTTATTAATGAGGACTCAGGATAGGATATTATAAATACCCAATTCTTTCATTTAAAAATGAAAACACTTGAGACCAAAAAAAATTATGTGTCTTGACTAGAAAGTAAATGAATAGAAATTAAATGACTGTATTGTAAGTTTTATGAGGTTGGGGACATTTTGTTAATTGCTACACCCCATTCCTTGGTACAGTGCATAGCACATGGGAGAAGTTTCCTAAGATTTTGTTGAGTCAATGAATGAATGAATGAATTGGCTAAGGTCAAAAGGTAATGACAGAGCCAAAATGAGAATTACAATCTTCCATTTCCCAGTTCAGTGATTCTCTGTGTATAAGACTTATGTTTCACACTGTTATCAGTGTTCTATGAATAATTCATCACATTGGCACAAGGCACAAAAGGTCATGGACACATTCCAAAATTGAATATTTTAAGGATTTACCTTTTCTTCTGTTTTGTAGCAGTTCCTATCGATCATATTCATAAGTCAACAGGAAATATCTGGGTTGCCATAAAGCTGATATTTATCTTAATATATCTCTGTAAATACAGATATTTAAAAAACAACAGAAGTGGTATTAAATGAGGTCTCACAATTTTTTTCTCTTTGGTAATTATAATATTTTGTCATTTTTTTCAATAATATAATGTATTCAGGTTTGTCTTTATTTCCACTAATTAAATGATGACAAATGAAAATTTAAATAAGCAATTACTGATGTGTCTTATATGCAGGCATGAAAATCAGAGACAGCACCATCACTGAAAGGTTATGTCGCTCAAGAATTCATTAAACATTCATTAGCCTCACCTAGTTAAGGTGGCCTTGTTTACATATTTGCAGATTTGCATACTCATGCCCTGAACAAGATTTCAAAAATATTTATGATCCTATGAACATCTTAATTATAAATCCTCAAATAGATAAATAATAAATAAATCTTAATGAATATGGTCTTTTTTTTTTTTTTTAATCTGGCTCTTCACCCAGTTCCAAGTACAAGATGACACGAAGTTAAGTGAAGTTCCAGTTTGGGTGCCTCCATCTCCCTCCTATGAATCCTGATCCAAATTCAGAATGGGTTTGGGGTAGGCTTCTTGGTCATGGGGAAAGCTGTAGTGGTTGGCATAGACGATGGGGAAAAAGATTTTCATGTCTGAATGACATTCTTATTCCCCAACCATTAACCATTTTTGTCTGTGTCTTTCACAGAGAAACCACAGACTTGAACATATTTAAATTCTTTGATAATATTTTCATTAATTTTCAGCAGAAATCCTCCATTGTGGTCCCGGGTAAGGTAACATTGAACTGGGTATGTTTAATCTGGGAACTGGCCTTTGGATTTGGTCTAAGTCCTCACAAATTCCAAATACTACCAGATCTTTTCCCACAATTTATCAAAATTCCAGTGACAGGGTACAGTGAGACATCTTATAGATGATATACAATATCTCAGTGGAGATCTGATCAATCTTATTTAACTAACACACAGTTACAGAGGATATAAATTGCTTCTTTCCACCTCTTCAGTCAAGTAATTCCCTGTGGTATTGCTATGGTCACATCAGCATTAGGAAATTTGTACTCAGCTAGAATGCTCTTTACAGTTTCAGCATCCGGCTCACTCTGGCAGCAAGTGGCCTTCAGAGTAATGCTTCCTTTATCCATCTTCTGAAAGCCAATATTAAAGGGTTTGCTGTTCAAGTAAATGCAAAAGGCCTCCAGCTCGTTTTCAATTATATTCTTATGTCTCAAAGGTTTCAGAGCACCGAGAACAATCAGGATCAAGTGACACATTCGGGCCACTGCAATGACTTGACGGCCTCTACCTTTCCCATCCTTGAAACTTTCAATGATATCTGAGGGATTCAGGAGCTGGATCTTGGTTCCTTTGTGTCTGATGACACAGCGGTCAGAGGAGTGAATCCCGGCTGCCACCTCGGAATATACTTCGGCCAAGCTACTGAACTGCGTGGATTTCCCCACAGTTAGAAAGCCCACTAACTCAATTGGAGCATCACCTCTCTTGGCCACACCAAAACCTTCTCGCTCACCAGCACCACCACCTTTTCGAGAAACGAGTTTTCTGTGAAGCTTAACAGAGAAAGCCTTAAGCAGCTCTAAGCAGTGGTTTTGTACTTTTAGTCCGAGCCATCTCGGCTTCGATCCAAGAGGTGTCGGCTAAGATGCTGCTAATGGTGGCGATTTCCCTGGGGTGCAGTGGCCTCCACACAGACCGCTCTATCACACATCTGCTAGCTGACCTGCCACCGCCGGCGGGAGCTGCTGCTGTGCGCAGGCGCGATACTTCCTACTTCTCGCGAAAGTTCAGTGTGACACTCACTCGCCACAGAACGCGGCAGGGAGTAGACAAATCTCCCGTTCCCCGTTTTTTGAAGAAGGTTTTCTGTCATTTCTTTTTTAGGGCACGGGCTGTGTCATTCAGCATGGACTTCTGGCTCTTATGTGTGCACAGGTATGTAGTGTCCAAAACCAAATTCTATACGCTGAATAAAACAAAGCAGAAAGATGGGTTTATTTTCAAGGCTTACGACCTGCAAAATCGGGAAACTCAAAGCGACCAATGTCTCCTGTCGCTTACTGACTACAGGTTTTTGCTTTGTTTTTTAATCATTACATAATTATATTTTGATACATAACCAAAATACAGACCACCATAGTAAATTGATGCCAATAAAACATGATATTTCATTTGCATTGCATGACAAATGGTTAACCTCCTTTGTCGTAAATGAGTTCTTAGAAACCAGTAACAAAGACACTGATATTCCAAAGGAGATTAAAAAAAAGCCAGAAGAAAATAAAAGAACACACGTGACTACTAAGAACTAAAAGATTTTTATGGAGTAAATGCAGAAGTTATTTGTCTTTTTCAGCTGAGACCTGGTGGCTTCTTCCTTCTTCCTTTTTTGGGTGAGGGTAGCTGAGTCAGAATCAACCAAGTCCAAAGATGATGTGAACACACTCGGCATTTGTGGATTGGCTGGTGTACTCTGCTAATTTCTGAGAAGAGCTGTCAATTTTCTGCAACTAATGTTAGGTAAAGTTAAATTTCATTTTTCTTTCATGTGCCTACATTAATCAACTCCATTTTGTCTCCAACATAAGTGACTGCATTTTGTTTTGGTTCTACAGTATACATATATGTATACACACATCCGCACAAGGCCAAAAGTCAGGTGGGCTTTGAGGTCAAGTGCTTTTATAGGAAGGAATTAGACATTGATTCCAGAAGATGGATGTCTTCTGAGACTGAGGCAGTACTCTGGTGGCAAGTCGGGTCTGTCCAAAAGTGAAGTTGCAGTTGACAGCACAAGGGGTGGGACGAATTGGGCTAGGAAAGGAGCTTGAGTGGACAGAGCAGCATCTATACCTGCCTCACCACCTTCGCCACACTGGTGGCAGGTCCAGCCTAGCCCCAGAAGCAGGTATCAGACCTCGTTGGTGAGGAGGGGCATGAAAATCTGAAGTGCTCTATGGGACCATTCTTTGGCCCTTCTCTATGCCACCGCTGTGTATGACAGTCTATGACTCTTCATCTTTCATAATAATTTATAGTGATCAAATGTTCCAGGGAGGGAGAAATGATATATTGAATTATCTATTAAAATTCAGTGTGGAACATTTCATAAACTGTGGGTCAAGAATCACTAGCATCTTGGCAGATTGATGTGGATTATGCTGTTTCCCCTTTCATCATTTATCCTTCTAAGCTGTGGAGTTTACAAAGCAGATACTAAAGTTGAGATTTAGTAATTGCCACATTGCCTGTGATTTTTCAGATATAATGGAAAAGGGAAAAGTCACAGAAAGTAAAGTAAGGAAAAGCTGTGACAACTTGATTTTTTAAAAGTTTTGTTCTGAAAATCATGGGTCATTAAGTCTGTAGTTAATACTAGAAAAAGAGTCTGGCTTTCATTATGAAAGAGATAATTTATTCACATATAGAACAAAGTTCATTGATTAGGAGTAGTATGTAGTGAATTAGAATAAACTTTGCTTCCAAAACTAAGTTCAGCATTTGGTAAAGTTTGATTGGTACAGGAGAAACAATGTATTATGTTTTAACCTAATCACTTAACAGTTTTTTTGGGCAAAATTGAGATATGCAGACAAAATGATTCTAAAGATGAGTAAATTTTTAGTTTTTTATATTAATACCAAAATAACAGGAGATGCCTACACAGAAGTTGCATAAGTAATTTACACATTTCTGTGAAATTTATTAATGACTTAAGATGCAGAGGCATACATATAAAACTGGTCAACATTTATCTGGCAGTACAAAATTAATAGCTAATATGATCTGGAGTAGAATCAGAAAAATCTTTAGAGTTGAAATAACAGGCAGAATTCACTAAGAAAGTGTTTATATGAGATGTCCAGAAGTGGCAAATTCATAGAGACAAAAAGTAAATTAGTGGTTACCAGGGCCTGGGGGAAGCAGGGAATGGGGAGTGACTATTAGCAAATGAAGCAAATGATTTCCTTTTGGAGTGACAAAATGTTTTGGAATTGGATAATGGTAATGGTTGCATAATTTTGTGATCATACTCAAGTCCAGGTTTCCCAGGTGGTGCTAGTGGTAAAGAATCCGCCTGCAATGCAGATGTGGGTTCGATCCCTGGGTCAGAAAGATTCCCCCTGGAGTAGGAAATGGCAACCCTCTCCAGTATTCTTGCCTGGAAAATTCATGGGCAGAGCAGCCTGGTGGGCTATAGTCCATGGGGCCGCAAAGAGTCAGATACATCTGAGCGACTGAGCGCATACTAAAATCCACTAAATTTTGCACTTTTAAAGGATGAATTTAATGGTAAGTGAATTATATCTCAGTAAAACTTTAAAAAGGTACTTATGTTTAATAAACCGGGAATAGAAAAAAACTTATGAAAAACAGAAGGAAATTGAACATAGTAAAGGATTTTTATCTTGCGCATGTAACCAGGTGAAAGTTTAGTTGCATTCTCATTGACTCATGCATTAAAAAAATGGAAAAAATAGTATATTATCTCTATTATTATGAAGCCTTGTTCTAGATATTATAACCAAGATGTATATTGTAAATATTCTGACATGATATATATCATATTTAAATACTGTGAAAGAGAAGGCCATATTATATTCAGTGAAGATGGTTTGATTGTCTAGTGAAAGTGTTATTCTCTCAGTCATGTCTGACTCTTTGCAACCCCATGGACTTTATAGCCCAACAGTCTCCTCCATCCCAGGCAAGAATACTGGAGTGGGTAGCCATTCCCTTCTCCAGGTCTTCCCCAACCAGGGATTGAACCTGGGTCTCCTGCACTGCAGCAGATTATTTACCATCTGAGCCACCAGGGAAGCCTATACAGAACACATAAAAATTTTATGAAACATAGATTTGAAAGAATTTAAAAAAGAATTCTGGATGAAAACAATTGTTTAACAAAGTCAACAGCTTTCTTATATGTTATCAACAAATATAACAAAATGAAATGGAAAAGAGAACTCAATCAAAATAACAGTCTAAAAAGTAAAAACACTTAGAGTTAAATTCTAGCGATATTGGCAAAGATGAAGATTCCTTATATGGATGTCAGAGATGGGTAATTGCAGGAAGTTGAATGAAAATAATTTTGTGTAAGCATATATGTACATGTCTCTAAGTAGAGAATCTAAAGTACATCAAATTCTCAAGTGAGCTTAAGAAACAAAAACGTTTATATATCATTGCCCATAAAGCAGCAGTATATAGAATAATGTAGCAAGAATTCATTGATAAATGGGTAGTATAGCTTGATAGACAAATTGGAAATGGAATCATAAGGAAAATTTTAAAAAATATATATTTGGTGTATGATAAATAATACATAAATAATTGGTAACTGATTAATTTTTAAATGGTATTTGAGAAAAGAGATAATTATTTAGAAAAAAATGTAGTCTTCTTCTTTCCATACACCAAAATTTCAGATTTATTAAGGATTTTATATAAAAATTAAATCTTAAAATATTAGAAGAAAGTATAGGTTAATTTTTATGTAGGTATAGGTCTTTACGAGAAGCTTCCCTGGTGGCTAAGTAGTAAAGAATCCGCTTGCCATAGAAGACTCAGTTTTGATCTCTGGGTCGGGAAGATCCCCTGGAGAAGGGAATGGCAACCCACTCTAGTATTCTTGCCTGGAGAATTCCATGGACAGAGGAGCCTGGAGGGCTACAGTCCATGGTGTCGCTAAAGAGTTGGACATGACTTAGCAACTAAGCAGCAACGACATAATTGCCTTACAATGTTGTGTTAGTTTCTGCTGTACAATGAAGTGAATCAGCTATATGTATACATATAGCTGAGTATTCTTTTGCAAACAGTAAAATATAAGAACTTTACTTAGAATGTAATAGGCAAATAACAAATCAGGAAAAGCATTGCAATATATTTGACAAGGTTTAATGTTAATACATAAAATTCTCTAACAAAAACTTCAAAGAGAGAGATCAAAAGAAAAGTGATCAAAGGGCAAGAAAAAAGCAATTTCTAAGAAGAAATACAAATAACCAGTAGACATATAAAATGTTCAAATGTAATCAAAGAAACTCAGATTTAAATAACAATAATATAGAACTGGCTAATATTATGAAATTTGATAATTCCCAGGGTTTAAGCTAGAGTTAAGAAATGGGCTTTTCCTTTAGTACACTAATGATTGAGGTCTAAATTGCCATTCATGTTCCTGAATTGCATTTTGCTGATATCTATCAAAAGCCTTAAAAAATGTGCTTAAACTTTGTAAGCACTGGTTTCAGAATATCTTAGGGATATAATTATGTAAATACTCACAAATGTCTATTTGAGAATTGTTTTGCAGCAGTTTTTATATTGGTGAACATTTTAAATAGTATTAAGTAGGTTAAATGAATTATGACTGTGGAAATACTGATTTCCAAAGATAGTCACAACAGTATTTTCAGTCCCACATGTTCTTCCTTAACCTTGTCACTCCCTAGTTACAGTTTTCCCTCCCCTTGAACCTAGGCAATACTTTATGGCTCCTTCACTGAGTAACAGCTGATGAAAGTGAAACTGGATGACTTTTAAAGGCAAAAGACTTTTAAAGGCAAAAGACTTTCCACCTGATTCTCTCCTTTGGGATTTTTCTCACTTGAAACTCAGCTTGGGATGAAGCCTAGACCTCATGGCAAGGTCATCTGTAGGTGTTCCAGCAGAAAGCCCCAGGTAAGATTCCTGCCAACAGCCAGCATCTACTAATCATGTAAGTGAATGAGATTTCAGATGATTCTAGCCTCCAGCCTTTGAGTTACTACAGCTGATTCTAACTAGAGCAGACAAATTGTTGAATGCTTCCAAATTGCAAATTTGTGAACAAAATGAATACTGTTGTTTTAACTCACTACAGTTTGAAGTGGTTTGTTATTATACATAGCCATAGTACCTGGAACAATGTTAACCTCCAAAACTGAAATATTGTGAAGGCATTTTTAAAGAAAAACGTAGATGGAAAATATGTATCTTAAGAATTTTACAGACATTTACAAAGTGCAATTGAGAAAAAGGGTAGATCATATGGGAAATCCCATGGACAGAAGAGCCTGGCAGGCTACAGTCCATGGGTCACAAAGAGTCGGACATGACTGAGTGACTGAACAATAATAATACTATATGTCATAGAGTATACATTATATATAATAACTACATTTTGTGTGTGTATACAAAAATTCACATAAATATCCAACAGTCAGCATGTGTATGTATAGAAAAGGCACTTGGGAAAGTATTTAAAAAATGTAGACAGCAGTTTTCTTCAAATGTTTGGAGTAAAGTGATGCTTTATACTTAATTTGTATTCTTGCTCATCTTGCTGATTTTCTAATTTTTCCATAAGTGGACATTGATCATTTGTTCAATAAAGATTAAATAAATTTTAACTTAAATTAATAAACAGCTGGTAGAGTACCAAATACAGAGGAACCTGGCTCAGTACCTGTTCATAAGAAAAAGACAGGTGTTTCAGCTGATTACAAGTTTGAAATCAGCGAACGGTGTGTTGTAACTACCAAAATGTTAATGCAAACTTAGGTAGCAATTACAAAATCTAGAATCCAGAGAGCTGGAGACACACTGAACAGATTACACTTCGAGGTACCACAGTTTTAAGAAAAACAGCAGCTGATCTTTTTCAGAAGAGACTGACCCAGATGGTGCTAAGGTCCGAAGCGGGGTTATGTGAAGGACAGTAGAAACAGCAGGGAATCCTGTTTTGTTAGAAAAGAGAAAACAGATATAGGTATGAGAAATGGGGTTAGACTTCATCTGGATAATTTCAGAGAGCAAGAATTAAGCAATAAATGAAAACCCTAAAGAGACAGATGTAGCTCAATTGAAGACAATACTTTCAATTAAATTGAGCTATTCAAAAATTGCAAGGATAGCCAAAGAATGTAATGAGACCAAAACCTTGGTCTCTGGTTTTGAGGTTCCCAGGTGTCAGCATGTTTATAGAACTCTGCTCTTTGTGGAAAGGTCTGGTCGGGTATCATTCGAAGATCTATCCCTGTTCACATCTACAAGTTTCTGTCGTAGGATCAGAACCCCGATGATATACCCTGTGGCCAATACTCCATAGTCACTCTTTAGCATACCTTTTTCTAGCAGCCTGATTTTCTGAGTTCCCAGTCTTTGCTAATTAGCACAGCTGAACTGAGTTTGGCAGTGATTTTTCTCAGAATTAGACTCATGTTTTCGGAAGATGATGTGTGTCTTAATTAAGTCTCCTCATTAAAACTCCCTAGCTTTGATTGTTAGTGTCTGTCTCCACACAGCACAAAACAGATATTTGGCCATTTCTTATGTAATTTGATTGGTATAACAACCAGTCGTATTATTTAGCTCCACAAAGCAAAGTTTTAGTTTTTTTTTTTCCCATCTAGATGGGCTATGTACATGTGCTTCTTGTCTACTTCTTTTAAGTGGAGTTCCTGACACACCTGAACACTCTGCTTACCTACAGATTAAGGATTTTATCAAGTTGTTGAAGAGTAAAGATTATTTCCTTCTTTTTCTAGAGCAATTATGAAGAACTAATTTAAACTGAGCATTTTAAAAGAAGATAATGTCCTCATAAATTTATTAAGGCCGTGTAGTTTTCCTGTCACCTTGGCCCTGCCATCTCACTCTGATTTTGCAGCATTGATGTATTTCAGGAGTTCTGTGTTTACGATAAAACATCACCCTTCCTTACTTTGCTAAAACGTAGATACAGGTCTCTACCCATCTGATATTTGGGTCAAATGCTCTTACACCTCCCTTCGTGCCTCTTCTTTGATTTTAAAAATAGGAGGAGATTGGAGGGCTTATAAAATTGAGAACATACTCCCAGAAAATGTATGGTTTTATTCTGTTGACTCACATCTAGATACAGTCAAATACTTGAACCCAGAATGCAGCTCTGAGTCATAGGGGAATTTTATGATATCTGCAAAACATTTAAATTTGATTTGTTAAATTGTACCTAAAATGAATTTAGGCAGTTCTTAATAATTATTAATAGCACAGAAAATAAACATACAATATCCAGGAGAAAATAAAGATATGTGATAGATAAATGTAATATTAAATACACCATTTGGGTTTCCCAGGTGGTACTAGTGATAAATAACTCACCTGCCAATGCAAGTAGATGAAAGAAATGTGGTTTCAATCCTTGGGTTGGGAAAATCCCCGAAAAGAGGGCATGGCAACCCATTCCAGTATTCTTTTCTGGAGAACCCCATGGCAGGCTGCAGACCATAGGATTGCACAGAGGCAGTCCATAGCATTGCACAGAGTCAGACACGACTGAAGCGACTTAGCATGCACACACTTTCCATTTACTGGAAACAATGTCTCCATGGAATACATCTAACAAAACAGCTTTAAGTATTTGTTGTGTAAATTTTCACAAGACAAATTTCCACTTAGAAGATATAATAACAGAAGCAAAAATGTAGAGCTATATGAATGTATGATATATTTAAAAGTCTTTACTAATGATTTGAAAAGCTTTTTAGCAAAAATTTACAGTGCAAGCTATGTTCAAATGATCTGCACTGACTTTATTGTTGGGTGAGACATAAATCACTTTCAAACAAAATTATTCCTAAGAATAATCAATATATGGCTAATTTTAACTTGAGTAGATGTGAAAATTCATGCTCTACTTGGCAAATTGGTGAAATGTCCTTTTTCTTGTAGGAAGATACATCCATACAGTGGTCTGTGTTAGTGGATGACTTGCATTGCTTTCTGTTTGCCCATTTGTATGGAACGCATTCAACTGGACTTAACAAGTAATTTTTACTAATGACTTTTGTTTACTTGGTGGGCAGCCCTTGAATGACATTATTTTTTATTGATTAAGCACAAAATAAATTTTCATCTCACTGACAGTTATGAATATGGTAAAAGAAACAATACTCCACCTCAAAAAGGGAAAAAACCCCACATTTTAACTTAATAATATTCTCTTAAGTGCAAAGGACTAGAAGATGAGCATGATAATAGAGCATAATGCTCTGTTCATTTTCCCCTGGGAGTAGTTTATATTTACCTGAATTTGTGGATTGGGAGAATCACAAGTTTGGAAGCCAAATTTGTAGTTATCTCTGAGTGTATATTGAGAAATCATGACCATGTTTTCAGCTTTCTTGTCACTTCTCTGCTTTTGCTCTCCTCCATCTCACTCTGTGGCAGGTTGAAGTAATGGGTGAATTTTGGGGTTTTGAAATAGGATGACCTTGGTCTCATCCCAGCTCTATCACCAGCTGTGTGACTTGGATAAGTTACTTAACAGTCTTACATTCTGGATTCTTTATCTCTGAAGGAGGGATAGTATTCCTATCTCATGATTTTGTGAAGATTAAATAGACTAATGCAAGTACAGTGATTAGTGAGAGGCATTGTGGAGGCTATAGTGAAGGACTCAGTATTTATAGCATTACTGCTATTATTACTTTTAACAATGTTTGGTGTACACAAAAGGAAGAAATGGCAAACCTTACTCTTTGCATTGATTCAGTTCTTCATTAGTTTAGGTGTGATTGAGCAGAATTTTCTTTTCTGTGTGCTCTGTGGTTGTTATTGTTTATTTTTATACATTTCAGTATTCTTTTCAGGAGAATACTCTACCAGTCTTGAAGATTCACTCCATAAAAGTGGCATCTGCCAGCCATATCCCTAAGAAACGATTCTAATTTATAGGAACCAGGTGTCTGAAATTTGAGATATATTGTGCTTAAGAAGGATTTCTTAGTGATGCAAAATTTTCTTTTTTAGTGCAAGTATTTCAAAGAAATTGAAATAATATTTTGTCTCTTCCTAGAAAATAATTTATCCATTATGATTTCTTTAGTTCCAAGAAAACACAGATGTCATTTTGAGTAAGATTAAGTGAGACTCTAGGTTCAACTATAAATTTGTCCATAACATCAGTGGTTCTCAAACCTGGCAGCCCATCAAGATATTCTAGGAAGCTTTCCAAAATGAAGACTTCTGGGGACTTCCCTGATAGTCCAGTGGTTAAGAGACATGCTGGTTTGATCCCTGGTTGGGGAACTAAGATCCCACATGCCATGCAGCATGGCTGGGGAAAAAAAAAAAAACTTTTGTAAAATCTTGGTCCACTGGGAGTTGGCTTGTAGGAGGAGGTGGGGATCTGGTTACACTGTGGGCTAGTGGCAATCTTGCACCACAGGCACAAGGACATGAGTATACCAGAAGAGGAGTAAAGCTAATAACATGTCAGGTTGTGAGACCTGCACTTCCTTCCTATTGCTCTAAGTTTTACCATGAGTCCTCTGAATTTCCTTAGATGATATGGCACAGCTACAGGCAATTAATTGTCCAGTTGCATTCACTAGTTTTTCAGCTACCATCAGAACGTCTGCTCAAGGGTGAGAATCCTTGAGCTGTAAGAGTATTTTGCCTCAGAGGCAGTTTGAGTGACCAGGAGACATAGGAGCATGAATGGGCAAATATCTTCTATGTTTGACCTGTATTTTTGGAGATTATATCTGATTTAAGCCTCTGCTTTAAAGATGTCTACTTCATTCTGAGAATATGGATGGTTTATGGAGGGTTTAAAGGATAATTCTAACACAGAACATCCATCTTATACAACATCCCAAAGTGTCAACTTAAGAGTTGACAAATGTGCAAAACGGCCACAATATTTTACAGTAACTGTCACCAAAAGGCAGAGTCTGGTTCCCCACCCGTTAAACCTGGGGCTTGCCTTGTGGCCTTCTTTGACACATTGAATGGAGTACAAATGATGAAGTACAAGTCATAATGGGTTATGAGCCTAGACCTCAAGAGGCCTTGTAACTTCAGCCTTTGTTGCTGTTGTCACCATGTGGGTGAGTCAACTTGGTGGATAAGTGGAGACCAGTGGCACATTTGCCTCCATACCCTGGATGAAAAACAGCCAGATATGTGAGTCTAGAGTGATCCAGAGGCCATCTTAGGTCACTGGGCCACCAACTAGCCTTCTTCATTCTGCCTGAATCCAGAGGGATTAAGCTAAGCAGACCCAGATCAAGAATGAGTCTGACTATAGAATCATGAGCTAAGTAAATGTTGCTTATAGCCAATGGGTATAATGCTGTGTAGCAAAAAGCAACTAATATACCTGGAACAGTCCTAGTTTAGATCTGTTGTTATGGTGTAATTATTAGTAAGGCCTTCTTTATTCTCAAAACTATCCTTGTTCAAGTATAGGTTGTATAATTAACTTAACACTACTACTGTTGATTTGCTGAATAAATTTTATATTTAAAAATGTATTTTAAAATTAGTTATTTTCTGTTTTAAACCCCTTAAATGAATTTCTGTTGTATTTAGAATAAAATTCAAATTCCTTTCCTGATATATAAAGTCTTAATAATCTGGCCCCATTCCCTTGTCTGTAGACGTCTCCCTCTGGTTCCACAGTCCAGAAAACTGGCCTCCTTTGTGTTCCATAAACAGGTGAAGTTTTTTCTTTGAACCTTTGACTTGATTTTTCCTTCTGTTTCTAATGTGCTTTCTCCTGCTCTATACAAGCAGCTTCTTCTGATCATTAGAGCCCAGCTCAGTGCCACAGCCTCTGAGAAGGCTTTCAGAGGTCCCCCAGTGAAAGAGGCCTCATTTCAGTCTTAACCACAGCTCACTCTCCGTTTCCATCATGTATTTTATCACAAAATACAACTTTAAAAATGCTAGTTAACTTGATATCATTAATCTTTCCCATTAACAAGTAAACTCCCTCAGATAATTGAATCCTAAAGTTTTAGCAGAGTGCCTAGCAGAAAGGAGTGAGATAAATATCTGGTGAATAAACACTGTGTACTCAACTCTGGCCAGAATTGACAGTCCTGTATTTGAGTTTCTCCTCTTCTGTTTCTAGGGTGTTTTATTTTGAGTAAGTCACTTACCCTTATGGCACTTGTTTCACCATTTTGAACATATAGAAACTGGGATATTAAATGTGACAATGAATGTAGAGTGTAAGATTAATTGGAATGTGTTATTAAATGTCAGCCATCATTGCTAGCCATTCTCTCTTCAAATGATATGTCCCTTTTTACAGCAAATAGGTACTTATTTAAAATGTATTTCTCAATAGAGATTAAGTGCTTTCCTTAAGGTTCAAGGTCTTTGCTTACCTGTATTTATATCAAAAGTGAAGAAAGCTCTGCCAACCCTGTCCCATTCTATCCTGTGTCCTGTGAATTGTTATTTTTTTGTTGACTGATTGAGCTGAAGGCAAAATAAGGGTAGTGGCTCCTCCTACTATCAGTCTTGTCTTCTGTCATTTATTTCTCGTCTTTCAGATTACAGCTTTTTTTTTAAAGCTCATTTTGAAACAGACAAATTGACTAGTTCTCCTTACAAGTGTTTTTCCTGACAGCTGAAACAATATTTTGGACCGATATCTCATCATACCACCTCAGCATAGCTTTGAGAATTATGAGATTTGTTACTGATTTGATATTGAATGATGACAAGACTGGAACTGTGGGACTAAAAAAGCCAGTGCTGTTTTCAAAGAAATGCTTCTGCATCTCAGAACATGTAGCTAGTGAAATCATTCTATTAATAAATAAAGTTACTAATGCATGGATATATTACATATATTTCTCAATGACCTTTTAAAATGAATTAAATATAAAACAATTCAAATAAGGATACATAAGCTATATTTGTATTATATTTTTCCTTAAAGATTTATTTGCCTCATATATAAAATGCATATTTTTTTACATCTACAAAGTACCCTAAATACTCTCTGTGAAACAGGACAGACCATGAGCAAGACATTAACAATTTGGGGTTTGTCTTTCCTCCCTTCATTTGACATCCCTTGCCAAATGGAGTGTAAAGAACTCAAATTGAACATGCGTAGTATTTTCCCTCTTTTTATTTTTAAACTGAAAGTGTAACATATGCACATAGTAAATTTTCAGGGTGTACAAATGTGTTTATGGTAAAACATCAATTCTCCTCTCACTGTAGTTCCTTATTCCTCCAGTGCCCCCTGAAAGTAACCTCTGCTGAGTTTCTTCTGTATGTCTGTTCTATGCATACATATTTTACATACATGTAGATGATGTTTACCTTAAGCATCTACAAGAATCTCTTCACTCCCAAATGGTCCTGTCCTTTGGACAACATCCTTAACCTTTGTTATCTCAGATGCCTCACCTGTATAATTAACCCACCTTCAGAGAGTTAATTTGGGATAAGTGGGTTATTTTTGATGAAACCCTTGGAAGAGTATGTGGGACAAGGGAAGCACTCTATGTTAGTTATTACTGTCTTCACAGCTTTGCCCAAGATCTTGCATTACTGTTTGACATACTTGCATTTTAATAGAGGTGTGGTATTTAAATGTTGAATCCAAATAGTTTCAACTAAAAAAGGTCCTATGGTACAGACTATAAAAATCTCACACAGAGACATATTTTTACCAAATTCAAAGGAGGATTTAAAAATCCTATAAACATGAACTTAGAACATACAGCTTATTTACTACAGAGCACAGTTTGCCTTTCCTTAGATGCCTTTGCTTAAATGGTAAGTGCTGGAAGAAAATGAAGTAATAGAGATAGGGGCTTTCTGTATTTCTTTGCATTACTCTTTTGTTCATTTATTAATTTAAAATGTAGTAGAGCTTGAAGTCAGGCAGGTTGAGTCCTCCAGTTCCATTCTTCTTTCTCAAGATTGCCTTGGCTATTCAAGGTTTCTTATACTTCCATACAAATTGTGAAATGATTTGTTCTAGTTCTGTGAAAAATATCATTGGTAGCTTGATAGGGATTGCATTGAATCTATAGATTGCTTTGGGTAGTATACTCATTTTCACTATATTAATTCTTCCAATCCATGAACACGGTATATTTCTCCATCTGTTTGTGTCCTCTTCAAGCTCTACTACAAAGCCACAGTCATCAAGACAGTGTGGTACCGGCACAAGGATAGAAATATAGATCAATGGAACAAAATAGAAAGCCCAGAGATAAACCCACGCACCTATGGGCACCTCATCTTCGACAAAGGAGGCAAGAGTATACAATGGAGAAAAGACAATCTCTTTAACAAGTGGTGCTGGGAAAACTGGTCAACCACTTGTAAAAGAATGAAACTAGAACACTTCCTAACACCATACACAAAAATAAACTCAAAATGGATTAAAGATCTAAATGTAAGACCAGAAACTATAAAACTCCTAGAGGAAAACATAGGCAAAACACTCTCCGACATAAATCACAGCAGGATCCTCCATGACCCACCCCCCAGAATATTGGAAATAAAAGCAAAAATAAAAAAATGGGACCTAATTAAAATTAAAAGCTTTTGCACAACAAAGGAAACTAGGAGCAAGGTGAAAAGACAGCCTTCAGAATGGGAGAAAATAATAGCAAACGAAGCAACAGACAAACAATTAATCTCAAAAATATGCAAGCAACTCCTGCAGCTGAATTCCAGAAAAATAAACGACCCAATCAAAAAATGGGCCAAAGAACTAAACAGACATTTCTCCAAAGAAGACATACAGATGGCTAGCAAACACATGAAAAGATGATCAACATCACTCATTATTAGAGAAATGCAAATCAAAACCACAATGGGGTACCATTACACACCAGTCAGAATGGCTGCTATCCAAAAGTCTACAAGCAATAAATGCTGGAGAGGGTGTGGAGAAAAGGGAACCCTCTTACACTGTTGGTGGGAATGCAAACTAGTACAGCCACTATGGAGAACAGTGTGGAGATTCCTTAAAAAACTGGGAATAGAACTGCCATATGACCCAGCAATCCCACTGCTGGGCATACACACTGAGGAAACCAGAATTGAAAGAGATGCGTGTACCCCAAAGTTCATCGCAGCACTGTTTACAATAGCCAGGACATGGAAGCAACCTAGCTGTCCATCGGCAGACGAATGGATAAGGAAGCTGTGGTACATATACACAATGGAATATTACTCAGCCATTAAAAAAAAATACATTTGAATCGGTTCTATTGAGATGGATGAAACTGGAGCCCATTATACAGAGTGAAGTGAGCCAGAAAGAAAAGCACCAATACAGTAAACTAATGCATGTATATGGAATTTGAAAGATGGTAATGGTAACCCTATATGTGAGACAGAATAAGAGACACAGATGCATAGAACAGTCCTGTGGACTCTGAGGGAGAAGGTGAGGGTGGGACGTTCTGGGACAATAACATTGAAACATGTATATTGTCATATGTGAAGCGGAACACCATTCCATGTTCTATGCATGGGACGGATGCTCAGGGATGGAGCGTTGGGATGATCCAGAGGGATGGGAAGGGGAGGGAGGTGGGAGGAGGGTTCGGGAGGGGGAGCACATGTGAACCCATGGCTGATTCATGTCAATGTATGGCAAAAACTACTACAATATTGTAAAGTAATTAGCCCCCAACTAAAATAAATAAATAAATAAATAAATAAATAAATAAAAAATAAAATGTATTTATTTTACACTTAGTTCTATATCAGATACAAACCTAGGTGAAAAAGAAGCCAATAAAATGATCACAGTCACTATTATCATGGAGTTCATAATATGATGGAGAAAAATTTATTGCTGAAGTAATTACATACCCAATATTAAAACAAAAGGTAAATTTATCTAAGAATTTTATTTCAAGTCAATTTGTCATGAAGTTCTGAAGGCAACCAAGAGTTATTTTCTGTTATTGAAAGACTTATAAAATATAGCATTCCTATATTCTAAAACACATTGTTGGATGATGGATCCCAATAGTCTCTTTCTCAATCTCTCCTTTTGTTGACAAACCCTCATTATTACTGTCCATACGAAATCTGCAAAGTCAATTGGAATGCTTAGATAAATCTTTGATTACTTTATTTTGTTTCTTACTTTATAGGGTTTATATTAATTTGTGCTACTGTGCTTTTCATTTTATGGTATATTAATAATCATTTAAATTTTATATATAATAAGATACATTACAGGTGTTAGGATGGTGGTATATCTATGAAAATAAAAGCTATCATTACAGTCCTCATGCCATCATTTATTTGATATGTCTTGTGTTGGCGTATGGGCTTGATGTATATTTTTACATTACAAAGGTAAGCTTTTGCTATAAGACAGTATGCTTATAAGACAGAATGTATGTACATCTGTATCATTTTTCTACCTGTGCAAGCATATCTGAAAAATATGTCATATGTTGGATTGTGGTGTCAAAAATCTCTGTAATTTTGATAGTTATTGCCAAATTTTTGTTCATAAGAATTGCACCAATATGTATTCCAGTCAGCGATATATGAAGATGTCTGTTTCCTTATAGTCTGTTATTTTGAATTTTCAGTTTTGCAAATATGATAAGATCAGGTGACTTTTCAAGGTAAGTTTATTTTTTTCATTATAGATGAGTTTGAAATCTGTTTATGTGTTTAGCAGCTGCTTGCATATTCCTTTCTTCTCATAACCTTTGCCATTTTTCATTTTTGTAATTTAGTTTTTGTAACATACATTCTAGCAAGAGTTGTTCTTCATCTGTTTTAGAATCACAGATATTTTCCTAGGTTGCCTTTTGAATTCATATGGCATTTCTTGACATGCAGATTTTTTTTTTTGGTAGTGAAAGTTATCAATCTTTTCTTTGAGAGCCCCGGATTTTGAGTGATGGTATGAATATCCTTTGCAACTTTAAGTTTATATGTGAATTCTCCATAGTTTCCTCCATTGCTTATGTAGTTTCTTTAAATTGTAAAAAAGAAAGTTACAATTAAATTTTTGCTTATAATGATTACTTGTGAGGTGTGTCAGGAAAGAAACCACTCTAATTTTATTCCATATTTCTGTGGGAGCAGAGCTGGAGTCTAAGGCCTGTGAAGGAAATTGGGGTCTGGTGGGTGCCAATGTCCTTGGAGAGGATTCTCAACAGGCTACAGCCTTAGAAGAAAGGAAAATTGGAAATAGAAAGGCTGTCATAGAGACTGATTTCAGCTCTGGAACATTTTAGTTTCCAGGAGTGGATAAAGACAATCCCATGTTTATACTGCCCCTTATTTCAGTTCAGTCACTCAGTCGTGTCCAACTCTTTGCGACCCCATGGCCTGCAGCACGCCAGGCTTCCCTGTCCATCACTAGCTCTTGGAGCTTGCTTCAATTCATGTCCATCAAGTTGGTGATGCCATCCAGCCATCTCATCCTCTGTCATCCCCTTCTCCTCCCTAGCAGAAACTAAAGATAAATCACCTCTGGTGAAACCTCACATCATTTTAAACCTCAAATAAAATTATTTATATAATAAATTTTGCAAATACAGTGTCTGGTAACATAATAACAAATATGCAGGATATCATGGCGCACAAGAAGAAGAGACAGGGTGAAATAAAAACAGCAGAAATAAGCAATGGAAAAGACCCATGGGTCTCCAGATAACGGAGCCATCAGAGAGCCCCCCCACCCCAAATAAGTTAAAGGAGAGAAAATATGAACTTAATTTTATAGAGAACTGGACACCATAAGAAAGAAATTATTTTAAGGCCAACAAATGTAATAAGATTTAGAAATAATCAGTAAAGATTTCTCAGTATATTAGATATAGATGAGGACAGCATTTGTGAACTAATAGATAGGTCAGAAGAAAATGCCCAGAAAGAACAGGGACAAATCAAAACTGAAAATAAGCAAGAGAATGTAAAGTACACAAGTGAGTCATTAAATTTAAGTAGGATTGTTGAGAGAAGGAGTAGATAGGGAATATAATATTTAAAAAGATGTAAAAAAATGCTAAGTGCAGCTGAATTGAAAAAAAAAAAAAAGATTATCTTGAGAGTAACAGTGATCACTGGCAGGTAATTTCTTGCTAGAAAAAATAAATGTGGTCTTAAAGGTAATGGAATAACAACTTCAAAATGCCAACCAGAAATCCTCTATTGAGTGAAAGAATTCACTGAGAATGAAAGTGAAGTTGATAAATTTTTGGCTGAACAAAAACTGAGTATCTGTCATTAGTAACATGGCGCAAAGAAGATGCTAAAGGGTTTTATTCAGGCAGCAGGGAAATTTTTCCAGATCGAAATTCAAAGATGCGGGAGGAAATAAAGAGCAACGAAAATAGAAATTGGGTGGTCAAGCCACTTTAATCTCCACTTTTATTTTAGTCTCAATTTTATCAATATAATTAGTTGATCTCAGTCAATCAATCTGACTTTTTGAAAAAATGATTTCTCTAACAGTTTTCTAAGTAGATCCTTAAGAATGTTCATGGAAACAATATTTCTATAATTATTGTATATTTGTCTGTATAATAAACCCTGGGCTTTTCTCTCTTTGATGATATTTTGGATATTTTTTCATTCTATTCTCTTATTATCTGTTGCTGCAAAGAAATTTGAAGCTTGCTTTGTTCTCTCCCTTCCCCCACTTTTTCCTGCTTGTTTCTGTATTGTTAAGGTTTAATAACTTGACTGGGATATAGCTTATTATTGGTCATTCTGGCTCATTTCTACTGCTATGATACACTCTTCTAGTTTCAGAAAATGAGAGTTTTCTGGAATGGAGTATTTAAATATAGATTTTTGTCTTTTTTTCTCTTTGGAGACTCCAGTTAGTCTATATTGGCTTGGTTTGCCTGTCTTTTTTTTTTAGTCTCTCTGATTCTTCTGAATTTTCCTTAACTCCATTTCTTTTAAGTTTGACACAAATTTGTATTCACTCTTTTGCTTACTATATTTTCATCAGTTTCTGTTCTTTGTATTCCTTCAGAACTTCCATCACTTTCTGTTATTTGTGTTCCTTCATTTCTGTGATTGTTTTTATTCCTTCTAACTTCTTTCCCAAGTTCTGTCAGCTCACACATTATTTCCTCTTTTGTCTCTACCATCTTTGTTCTGAGTCCTAAAATTTCTGGTTTGTGGCTTCCTTCATGGAAGAGATGGCTTTATTAGGTATTTCTCAAATTGTGACAAAGTAACTTGTACAGCTTTTAACTTGCATATGGAATTACTTTCTAGTGAATGTTCCTTGTTTGTAAGTTTTGCTGTTATTTCGCACAGTCTGTTTGTTAACCACTGCTCCTCCCCGATTTCTGTTGCTTTTGTTGGCTTGGTCTTGTTTTTTATAGTGCTGTCCAAAATTCACATATATGTCCTGAATCAAAGCTTTACCATGTGAGTTTTTGTGTATGCTCTATTTTAGCTTAACTATTGTTTCCATCCATATATTTTCAGTGTTGTCATTGTGGTGTCAGGCTTTGCACTGAGCTTTGGGGAAGTAACAGTGAACAGTAAAGGCAGGTCTTCTGCTTTCATCAATTTTATAAGACTAGCACAGGGAGAAAAATAAGTGAATTCAATACAATGCATGCTAAGTATGTACTGTGAGAGGAGAAATATAGGATACTATGGAAACATATTAAGAACATTAAACATTTAGATTCTTCTAATATGTTCTAGCATGGGCTTGCATGGTGTCTCAGATGGTAAAGAATCTGCCTGCAATGTGGGAGACCCAGGTTCAATCCCTGGGTTGGGAAGATCCCCTGGGGAAGGAAATGGAAACCCACTTCATTGTTCTTGCCTGGAGAATTCCATGGACAGAGGGGCTTAGTGGGCTATACAGTTCATGGCGTCACAAAGAGCTGGACACAACTGAGTAAATAACACTTTCACTTTCAATGTGTCCTGGCGCAAGTCCTATCGTTTGGGGAGGGTTAAGGATTCTGTCTAATATTTGGAAGAATCATGAGAAGATTTCTAGAGGGAGGAACATCTCAATTGAGATTCAACTCAAACTAAGTGTGTTCTAATTCCAAGCTGAAGTAACTGTTCATGACAGTATATACAGGCAAAAGAAAGTGCAAAAGAACATAGTATTGGTGGAGGAATGAGTTTTGTTGCTCTGTTACCATTTTGTGAATCCATCAGCAGAGTGAATCTGTGAAGCTGTTCATTTTAGAAGCACTATTTAGGTTTTCGTTAACCCCTTGTAGAACTGACTTCAGAAGCAAGAAAAAGTGAGAAATGCTTTTAAAAAAATATTCTCTCTGTGAAAAATGGTAGATCAAATAGATCAAATTTAGAGTTAGAGGGTAAAATATAATGCTTTGGCTGGTGTTCGATCAGAATTTGGAAAATTGTTTCTTTGGAAAACCCTTTTTGGTTAATATTCTTGCTCTTATTCTTAGTAACTATCCTGCTGTGATCATTTCTCAACAGGATCCTTCCAGTCTTTGTCTGCGCAGCACCTGCCTCACTTGAACTTTGCAAGTTTAAAATGACTCTAGGCTAATGTGAAAGCTGCTGCTGAGGCCCTTCAGTATTATTCCTTTGAAAGAAATATTTTAGGGCCTCTTTTGAAGATTCTTGCAGTTTCACAATATAGGCTGCTCTGAATCATTCTTTTCTTTTAACAGTTATCACTTCCATAAGACTATCTTAATTTTCCCAATATTTCTCCTCTGCATTAAAAAAATCCCATAAAGAAACACAAAATTTTTGTCTAAGAGGTGCTAGCTAATTGCAACAATTATAGTATCCATGTGGCACGTTTCCAGCTTGTCAGCTACCGTACAGCATTCAAGCCAGCTTGCTAGATTCTTTAATTTGTTTCTGTGTTTAAAGAAAGTACACAAACATTAACTAACCTATCATATTTATGCCACAAATGTAAAGTCTTGTTATAATTAAATCCTCTGAGTATTTCCTTTTATGTAAGAAAAGGAAAACATATTTGAGCAACTGTAAATGTGTGTTTTTATTTTTAGAGTAGAAACTATGACTTGTTTACTTAATTGGTTTGGCAAGAAAAAAAACTGTTAGGAGGAAAGCAACAACTAAGGTCTCTTTTTTTTATCCCGTGTTTCCAAGTATTAGCATTTGATCCTTTGTGTAACAGAGGGCACAGACCTGCAGAGACTAGAAATTTGCAAATTATAATGAACTAAAAGAAATGGTGTGAATCCTTCTTACAGTGAAGTCAGAATAAGAGAATAATCTGAAAAATATGAGTTAAGCTGTTTTTTAAAAACTGTTATTATTTCTTTTTTTTTTTAAGTATTTTAAGTGAATAAAGGAAAGTGAAATAAGGTAATATTTTATTCCTGGAATTAGAAGTTCCAAACCCCTCTAGGGTCAAACTAGGGAAAGATAGAGGGATAAAAGGGGGGGGGGGGCGCTGTCAAATAAATGTACTTACTTGATTCTGCCAGGTTAACTTTCTGTTTCTGAGCTGATAGGTATTTAAAGCTCTTTCTTTCATGCGCTCTTTCATAGGTTTCTTTGATGCAGAGGTGTGATTTTCTTTGGATCCAACCTTTCCTCTTACCACCTCCTAGTTTTCTGGAGATGTACTTTATCTAGACTTTTTTTGTTTATGTTGCAAAGCGTGGTGCTAAAGAAGGTCTTGAACTTGGCTGTCTGAGTTCAAATCCTGGTTCTACCACTTACTAGCCATGTGACTTTGGGCAGGTTTCTTAATATTCTTGCTTCGGTTTTGTCATCTGGAAGAGACATATATTTATTATATATGATAATAAACAGAACTAACATCATAGAGCTCCTGAGAGGAAATTACATCTATATACCTACCTACTTGCCTGCCTATCTAGCCCTCTATTTATCCATCCACTGATCCCATGGTAAACATAATGTAGTGTTCTTATTGTTGTTTTCAATGTGAGAAAATTTACAGTGGCTTCTGTCTACTTTCTCACACATGTTCCTCTATTGATCTACGGGAAAAAAGTCTACGGGAAAAACTCATGCCTTCTTACCAGGAGCAAACTCTAGAGATGTCAGTGATGTCTAACATGACAGTGACTTCTGCTATGCTCATTTTACTCATTTGGCACAGCCATCTGGTCTCTCTGCCTTTTAGACTTTCTGGTCAACTATGCCACCTCTAACCTCAGGAGACACATACTGTTTTCTGGGTAGTCCTGTAGAAGACCCAATAACTAGGTTTAAGATTAGAAAATGGAAGTTAGTGAAAGATGCCATAAGTTACAAATATTAGAAATGAAAAAGAGATACCTATTATTTGCAAATGGCATGATTTTATACATAAAATCCAGAACAAAATGTTGAATTGGAAAGTATATTTACTATTTGTTGCCTTATTCTACTGCCTTATAGACCATCCAGTGCTATGTTAAATAGATATCATGATCATGAACATCCTTGTCTCATGTTATGTTTCCACCTAGAACTTTTTTTTTTAATTTAAAAATTATGGATTCATCTACTTTAACAGGTGGAAAACCTATTGATATTTTAAAACTTGAGTTTTAAATTTGTCCGGTCACTTCCTCTAAATTTTTTAATTTATTGACATAAAGTTGTTTTTACTATTTTTTAATGTTTGTGGGGTATGTAATGTTTCCTGTTTTCTTTTGCAATGCTGTTATTCTGTTTATTCCTCGTTTTTTTTTTTTTTTTCCCCTTGAGTAGTGTTTCTGGAGGTTTATCATTTTGTTGGTGTTTTTAAAGAACAGTTTTAATGTTCTTGACTTTCAGTGTTGTATGTTTGTTTTCTATTTAATTGGTTTCTTTTTCAGTTTTATCTAGTTTTTATTGGCGAGTTTTAGTATGTCATTCCTTTCCTTGGTTCTTGATGTAAACCAGTAAAATACTACTATTCAGCCTTTCTTCTTTTCTAATACTTAAAAGTAAGGCTACATAATTCTTCCTAAGCACTGCCTTCTGTATTTCCCACGCGTTTTGGTATTCCATGTTTAAAATACTTTCTAATTACCATTCTGACTAATTCTCTGGTTTTGCAGGTGTTCAGAAATGTGGTACTTGAGTATCTGAAATTTGGTAATTTTTGTTGTATATATTTTTGATCATTTCTGACTAACTCCATTATAATCAAAGAACACATTCTGTATGTTATACAGTAAGTCCCCTACCAATGAAACTTTAGGTTGGGAAACTTTCAAAGATGTGAACATACACTGACATGTCCAATCACATAAGCTGGTTCATGTGTCTGGCGTACATTGTCATGTCCATGCATTCTCTATAATTGTGCTTTTGTGTACTTTACAATACTGTATAGTACAGTAGTACAGTATATTTATTTCAAGCCCAAAATGTCCAGAAGCAAGTGTGAGAGCAGTGGTCATGAAGCTGGTATTGCTAAGAAGCACCAAGTGATAACGATGAAAACAAGAGTAAAAATGATTGAGTCGAGTGATGGGAATAGACGGTAGATGTCACTCATAAAATGAATCGCTCAACCATCAGCATGATTCTAAAGAAGACAAAATCATTGAACATGTAACGTGTGCTGTGCCAGTGATATCAACAATAATATAGAAGGAACATGGAAAAATGATGGAGAAGATAGAGAAATTTCTCAGTGTGTGGATGCAGAATCAGCATCAATGTTGAGTCCTGCTCCACTTAATGCTGATTTAAGAGAATGATAAAAACCTGTATGAAGACTTGAAAAAGAAACACAGTGAAGAGTTAGAGGGTGCATCTTTTAATGTCAGCCATGACTGGTTTAATTAGTTCAAGGCTAAAGTCAAACTTCACAACATAAAAGTAAGTAGTGAGTGAGACAGTGAGTGCAGATATGGAAGATGCCTTGGAATTTCCTGAAAGTCTTTGAGAAAGTAATTATGAAGGCATGTATTTACCCAAACAGCTTTTTAATGTGGATGAGGTAGGACTATACTGGAAGAGGATGCCAGACTGAAGTTATATCAGTGAGGAGGAAAAGTTGATGACAGGCTATAAGGCAGCAAAAAATAAGCTAACTCTTGTTTGGTGGAGTGCTTCCAGCTATATGAAGCTGAAGCCTCTCTTAGTTTATCTCTTAGAAAACCCAAGAACATAGAAAAGGGCTTGCTTCCTATTATGTGGAAGAGTAACCCCAAATCCTGGGTTACACAGGTCATTTTCCAAGACTTGTTTTTCCACCACTTTATCTCAGAGGTGGAGAAACATTGCTTGGAGGAGGACATCCCATTCAACATTCTTTTGCTGCTTGTTAGTGCTCCAGGCCAACCCCCATTCATGGACAACTTTCATCCCATTGTCAGAATAGTTTATCTTCCACCAAATACTACATCACTCATCAAACCTACAGACCAGGGAGTTGTAGCAACTTTCAAGAAATGTTATTTACATCACACTTTTCATCAGGCAGTAAAGGCAAGTGGCAAATCAGGAAGAACCTTGTTGCAATTTTGGAAGGACTATAATATTTACAAGGCCATAAAAACCGTTGACCTTGCTTAGTATGAGCTTACAGCCATTACCCTGAAAAAAAGTCTTCAGTAACTTTGTAACCCTCAGTGAGAAACTGGATCCAAAACTGCAAGAAAATGGCTTCACTGAACTCCTTGCTGTGCAACAGGAAGAGCTTACCAGTAAAGAAGACCTGATGGAGTTGGAGGCCCAGAGAAAGAATGAAGAGAGACAAGAGGAAGAAGAAGTAATTGAAGAGCCGAAGGGATTCATGATGCAGGAAATGGCAAGCGGAATTTTTTTATCTGCGGAGGCAATGTTCGTTTTTGAGGAACAGGACCTGAACGCAGAATGGTACACAAAAGTTGCAACAGCACTTCAAAAGGCAATCCAGTGCTACCATATCATCCATGATGAGAAAAAAAAAATGAAAAAAACAAAGAGCTACTATCCAGACATCTCTGGATGAATTTTCCAGAGGGTAGATAGAATTGAATCCAGCAAGGAACCAGAACTTGTGCCATCAATGTCAGGCGTGAGTGAAAATGCAGATTGCCCTCCTTCTCCTATTGTTGATAACCCTTCAGCTCTACCATTTCCCACCTTCTCTCCTTCCTCCTGGATTTCTCTGGTGGCTCAGACAGTAAAGCATCTGCCTACAATGCAGGAGACCTGGGTTGGGAAGATCTCCTGGAGAAGGAAATGGCAACCCTCTCCAGTACTCTTGCCTGGAAAATCCCATGGACGGAGGAACCTGGTAGGCTACAGTCCATGGGGTTGCAGAGTCAGACACGACTGAGCAACTTCACTTTCTTTTCTTTGTTTTCTCCCTCCTCCAGTCAGTAACTCTTCTTGCCTGTTCACTCGATGCCAGCCTCTGTATGCCAGCTGTTGTGCTGTACTTTTCAAGGTGCTGTACTATAAGATTAAAATGCTTTCTTTATTTTGTGTTTGTTTTTTAATGTCTTTTTATGTGAAAAATACTATAAACCTATTACAGTATAGCACTATGTAGCCGATTGTGTTAGTTGGGTACCTAGGCTAACTTTGTTGGACTTAGAGACACATTGGACCTATGAATGTGCTGTCGGAACAGAATTTGTTCATATGTAGGGGACTGACTTGTATGTGGGTTTCATCATTATAAATCTGTAGAGACTGGTTTTGTGACCCACAGGTGGCCTTTTATATAAAGTATTTCTAGTAGGTAGAAACAGAGTGTACTGTTTTATTGTTAGGGACAGTGTTCCACATCTGTTAATTATGTTTTTTGTCAATTATGCTTTTCTGTTGGTTGTTTGATTTTCTTTTCTATTAATTACAAGAAGACTTTATGTTAATGTTTTTTCAGTATTTTTGGAATTTGTCTATTTTTCCTTTCAATTCTGTAAGACTTTTCTTCATCTCTTTTGGTGCTGTAGTATTAAGTCCATACAAATTTAAGATTGTTATATATTTCAATTGAATTTATTTATTTTTTGTTGTGATAATTAATTTTACATATTACCCTGACTAGGCCTGGGTGCCCAGTTATTTGGTCCAATAATAATCTGGGTGTGTCTGTGAGAATGTCTTTGGATGAGATTAACATTTGAATTGGTAGACTGAGTAAAGCAGATTGCTCTCCACAGTGTGGGTGAACCTCAACCGATTAGCTGAAGGTCTCAATGGAACAGAAAGTCTGACTCTTCCCAGAGTAATAGAGAACTCCTTCTGCCTAGTTGCCTTGCAGGTCTAGGCATTTATTATCCTCTGTAATTGCATGAACCAAATCTCTTTCTATTTCTGTGGTGGTGGTGGTTTAGTCACTAAGTTGTGTCTGACTCTTGTGACCCCATGAACTGTAGCCTGCCAGGCTCCTCTGTTCATGGGATTCTCCAGGCAAGAATACTGGAGTAAGTTGTCATTTCCTTCTCCAGGGATTTTCCTGACCCAGTGATTGAACCCAAGTCTCCTGCATTGCAGGCAGATTCTTTACCCACTGAGCTATGACGGAGCCCTATATCTGTATATCTCTATATTATCTCCTGTTGGTTGTTTCTCTGGAGAACCCTAATAGAATTATTACAAGATATTTCTCTCCGTGTTTAGTTTTTCATGGTATTTATTTTCATCCTTTTTCTTTCAAACTTCCTATGTCTTTTAATATTTAAGGCATATGCATTGTAAGCTGTGTATAGTTTGATTTTTTCTATTCAGTCTGACAATTTTTATACCCCAACAGTAACGCCGAAGAAGCTGAAGTTGATCAGTTCTATGAGCAGTGGAAACAGTGGCTGACTTTATTTTTCTGGACTCCAAAATCACTGCAGATGGTGACTGCAGCCATGAAATTAAAAGGTGCTTACTCCTTGGAAGGAAAGTTATGACCAACCTAGACAGCATATTAAAAAGCAGAGACATTACTTTGCCAACAAAGGTCCGTCTAGTCAAGGCTATGGTTTTTCCTGTAGTCATGTATGGATGTGAGAGTTGGACTATAAAGAAAGCTGAGTGCCGAATAATTGATGCTTTTGAACTGTGGTGTTGGAGAAGTCTTTTGAGAGTCCCTTGGACTGCCAGGAGATCCAACCAGTCCATCCTAAAGGAGATCAGTCCTCGGTGTTCATTGGAAGGACTGATGTTGAAGCTGAAACTACAATACTTTGGCCACCTCATGTGAAGAGCTGACTCATTGGAAAAGACCCTGATGCTGGGAAAGATTGAGGGCAGGAGGAGAAGGGGACAACAGAGGGTGAGATGGCTGGATGGCATCACCGACTCGATGGACATGGGTTTGGGTGGACTCCGGGAGTTGGTGATGGACAGGAAGGCCTGGCGTGCTGCGGTTCATGGGGTCGCAAAGAGTTGGACACGACTGAGTGACTGAACTGAACTGAACTGACAATTTTTTAAAAATTTGGAGTAGTTAATCCGTTTAAATTTCATATAATAAATATAAGTAATAATACATGTGGAATTTAAATTTATTATCTTTATATTTTCAGTTTTTTGTTTTTGTTTATTTTTCCCCCTCCACTCTTATTTTCTTTTAGAATAATTGTGTAATTTTAAAGTATTTTCTTTATTTTCTTAGCTTTTTAATTATATACATATATTTATTATTTAAGTGATATCCATAGAGCAGGGGTCCCTAGCCTTTGGGATCTGATGCCTGATCATCTCAAGTGGAGCTGATAAAATAATAACAGAAATAAAGTACATGGTAAATGTAATATGCTTGAATCATCCTGAAACCATCCCCTTCTCTCCAGTTCATGGAAAAATTGTCTTTCAGAAAACTGGTCACTGGTGGCAAAAAGGTTGGGGATTGCTGCACCAGAGGTTTCAACCGTCTACTTATTAATATTTTTATCAATTCCTGGACTTTACACATTTTAAGTTCATTTGCCTACCTCCTAAACTTTTTTCAATTGTTATATATTTTAATGATATATATAAACAAGTACAGATACATATATATATATGTGTTTGTATGCATATAAACATACAAGTACATATATGTGTATACACACACACATACACACACACTTCAAACTCCACTAGATATTATTATTTAGAACAGTCAATATTCATTTAGATTTACCCTCAGGTCAATACTTTCAAAACTTACCCATCCTTTGCTTTACTATGTTTCTGCTTTGTGAAGTTCTGCTTCCTAAAGAACAATTTTGTTATATCTTTTAGTGCAGTTGCCCTTGAAATGACTTTTCTCATATGTTATTTATCTGAAAATTTCTTCATCTCACCACCTTTCTAAGGATGCATTTACTGATGGAAGGCGTCTAGGTTGACATTTATTTTTTTCAGTACTTTAAACTGTCATTTCATTGTCTTCTGACTTGCATCATGTCTGCTCAGTAAACTGTCAGTCTTATTGTCTGTCACTCCTTTGAAGGTAATGTGTCCTTTTCTGCCCCTCTATCTTCTTTTAAGTTTTTTTTCCTTTCCTTTTTCAGTGACTGTACAGCTCAAGTGCCTATCCCCTTTGATCTCAGAGCTTTTTGGTATGTTTTATGCTTGATGTTGCCAGTTAGTTTTTATCCATTTTGGAATATTCTCTGTCCAATATATGTGCAAATATTCTTTCATTCCATTGATTCTTGTACTCCAATTTCAGGCATGTTAGATATTTTTAGTATTCCCATATGACTTTCCTTCTCTTTTATATATTTTTAATTCGTTTTCTAACTTTATTTTTCTGCTCCTCTCTTTCCTAGTTAATAATCTTCTTTTCTGCAGTATCATATCATCCAGTAAGCATATCTATTAAATTCATAATTTAACTTATTGTAAGTTTATTTTTATGGAATTTCCACTTGACTATTTTTAATGGGTTTCATTTTCCTAGTAAAATTTTTTTATCTTATTTGTTTTCTTGGACACATTAATCATTGTTACTTTAAAGTCCCTGTTTGATTGCTATAATATGTAAATGGTTTACCTATGGATCTTTTTCTGTCATGTGGACTTTGCTCTTGCTGTTTTGGTCATTTAGTGAATACAACAGATCTGTAAGAAAAGTTATAGAGTTATAGAAGGACTATATGATATTTCTTTCTCCAAAGAGAATTTAATTTCCTTTTGTTAGCAAAGAAACCATCTTTAGCCATGCATATATTTAAACTGTTTCCAAATTTTTGAGTCCTGTTCTGTTTCCAGTTTGCCTTTGTACTACTGTGAAGACCTTTAGGAACCTCAGCAGAAAGCCTTAAGTATTTTTCATATCCCTCCTCTTTGAAGAAGGAGCTTACCTGAGCGTTGCATAATCACACTTATAATAGAAACAATGTTATAAAAGCCTTATTCAAATTGCATTTTAGGTTCAATGCCCTACATAGTTTAGAGTGAGGCATTTCCACTCTGAAATGGATATAGTTCAAAAGTCCAGAAAGTTTACACAAAGTTGAGTCACATGATTTACAAACTGATTTAAATTTATGACCCAATAAATACTATTGATATGTGACCACTTGAGAACAAAATGTTTGAAAAGTGATCAACATCACAAATTTATTAAAGTTTGTTTTTAAAGCTGCTCTTATCTTCTCTATGTAATGATGGATTTATTAGGTAAGAGAATACTGGAGATCAATGTGTTATATATTATGAATTCAGTATGTTTTTGATGAAATGCCATATATCATAGTTCTGGAAACATCAATTTTAGAATACTAGGATTTATATGGTATTTATTTAAAAAGCAAGCAAGTTTAGAAGAAAGAGTGTTTAGATGTAAAAGTTACTGTACATTGTTAGGCAGATATTACTCCCGTCTTCTCTGCTTTTTGGCACATTACATGCACCTTTATTATAACATCAGTATAGTGAATTATAGTTATTTGTCACTTTGCCTCCCTCGCTAGACTGCAAGATCTTTCTCGTCAGAGAGCCATATGTTTTCATTTCTAGATCCTCAGTGTCTAACAAAATACCTGGCATACATTAGGAATTCTTTCTACTCTTGGCTGGAAATGGTAATTTTCATAATTAGTAAAATATTTTAAATTTTAAACATAGTCAAAAATCCTTAAAAATTTTCAAGGTATGTAAGTTCCCAAGTGTGAAAGGTGGGAAACATTTTTTTCCTCTGAGAAAATAAACATTGTGTATGAAAAGATCTGGTTTCAAAAAACGTTTTTCCTCAGCTAAAGAGAATGAATAGAACAGAAGTCACTGTGGACAAGAAGGGGTCTTTGCTTTCCTCATTTGTAAAATAGGTGATGGACAAGAGTCAGTACTTCTAAAGTATTTTATTTTGTTTTGAAAATACTTCTTTAAAATTACCTTTCCCTGCTGTAGAGTTTTAGGCAGTGCTCAGGAACCAGGGTGTAGAGCTGGAGTCCTCACCAATCTGTCTGCCCTCTGCTCATTAGTGCGAGGGCTCTCTGCTAAGATTAGATATTGGAAAGGGAAGGGCTTACCTAGGAGTTGTGCCATTGTAAATCTAACCATAGGAAACATCCTATTACTTTCTTAAAAAAATAAAAATAAAAATATAAAAAAAATATTCATTTGCAACAAGGTATCATTGGCTTCTTAGTATCAGTTCAGTTCAGTTCAGTCGCTCAGTTGTGTCCGACTCTTTGCGACCCCATGAATCACAGCACGCCAGGCCTGCCTTCTTACTATAGGAATTTTTAAAGTTAAAAGTTGTGTTATACAACAATTAATTGAGCCAGAGGGTTTATGTTGAATAATTTACCTAATAAAACCTGTCAATGTAATTTGGTATTAATTGCCAAGTTACTTCAAATATAATAGCTTCAGTTTTATAATTAACTTGACTGCCAACTGACAACAGTTTGGTGTATTTTAGGAAATAGTAGCACTCCTTCTGAGAATATAAATGTGAAGAAAGTAGAGCAGGAAGCATTAGCTAGGTGAATGTATGATAAAACCTTGTTATGGGAGAATCCTATAAAGAACTAATATAAAGAAAACTTTTTCTAAAAGTAAATATGTTGTGCTGAGAAATTAATCACACAAAAACAGCTGTAGGGATGTTACTAGTCATTATGCGTCAGAAAAATGAATTTAAGGTGTTCCAATTTTTTGTCTACTTGTTAAAATTTTTTCCGAAAACTAATTATTAAAGTTCTGCCTGTCTGAAAACAGTAAAAGTAAAACAGAAAGTACAGGTATTGCTTCCTTTCAGTTTTTTATAACTATGAATTTTCACTGATCAGTACTGATTTTTTTTCTATCTTCTTAGTACAAAGTAGGAAGATGCATAAAATAGCAGTTAAAATATGTAAAAATAAAGTGTGGCTATTTATTTATCAAATTAAAAGTTGTCCAAAACCAACAGAAGAAGTCATGATAAAAATTCCGTGTGAAATTGAGATTAAGTATTTGCAGATACATTTCCAGTATGGTAGAGGGGGAGAGAGGTCTTTATCAAACTACTGCTTGAGGATTGTCACCAAAAAGCTATTAACTTGTACCTAGGATCCTGATTACTATAGAAGAATCAAAGTAGTAACTCTTAGAAAAATTAATTCAGGGACCAGAAATAACAAACAAGAATTTTTTGCTCATGTCAATCAATTTTACACAGGCACTGAAATTTGTCTAGAGTTTTGCAAAACATTGAATCAGAGTTAGATGTTTTAAATAGGAATAGAAAAGCTTAGGTGAGTGACAGTTTTAAGAGAAGCATATTCTGCTTTTTCCCATTACAGGAATGAGAATGAAACAGCCATTGGAGTCTCTTTTCTGCATATTTGATTTTCATCCAAAGGTTGAAGTTCAGTTCAGTTCATTTCAGTTCAGTCGCTCAGTCGTGTCTGACTCTTTGTGACCCCATGAATCGCAGCACACCAGGCCTCCCTGACCATCACCTTGCAATCCAAGGGACTCTCAAGAGTCTTCTCCAACACCACAGTTCAAAAGCATCAATTCTTCGGTGCTCATCTTTCTTCGCCATCCAGCTCTCACATCCATACATGACTACTGGAAAAACCGTAGCCTTGACTAGATGGACCTTTGTTGGCAAAGTAATGTCTCTGCTTTTAAATATGCTATCTAGGTTGGTCATAACCTTCCTTCCAAGGAGCTCAGTTCAGTTCAGTTCAGTGCAGTCGCTTAGTCGTGTCCGACCCTTTGCGACCCCATGAATTGCAGCATGCCAGGCCTCCCTGTCCATCAACATTCCCGGAGTCCACCCAAACCCATGTCCATCGAGTTGGTGATGCTATCCAACCATCTCATCCTCTGTCGTCCCCTTCTCCTCCTTCCCCCAATCCTACCCAGCATCAGGGTCTTTTTCAATGAGTCAACTCTTCGCATGAGGTGGCCAAAGTATTGGAGTTTCAACTTCCAACATCAGTCCTTCCAATGAACACCCAGGACTGATCTCTTTTAGGATGGATTGATAGGATCTCCTTGCAGTCCAAGGGACTCTCAAAAGTCTTCTCCAACACCACAGTTCAAAAGCATCAATTCTGCGGCGCTCAGCTTTCTTCACCGTCCAACTCTCACATCCATACCTGACCACTGGAAAAACCATAGCCTTGACTAGATGGACTTTTGTTGGCAAAGTAATGTCTCTGCTTTTAAATATGCTATCTAGGTTGGCCATAACCTTCCTTCCAAGGAGTAAGCGTCTTTTAATTTCATGGCTGCAATCACCATCTGCAGTGATTTTGGAGCCCAAAAAAATCAAGTCTGCCACTGTTTCCACCGTTTCCCCATCTATTTCCCATGAAGTGATGGGACCAGATGCCATGATCTTAGTTTTCCGAACGTTGAGCTTTAAGCCAACTTTTTCCCTCTCCTCTTTCACTTTCATCAAGAGGCTCTTTAGTTCTTCTTCACTTTCTCCCTTAAGGGTGGTGTCATCCGCATATCTTAGGTTATTGATATTTCTCCCGGCAATCTTGATTCCAGCTTGTGTTTCTTCCAGCCCAGCGTTTCTCATGATGTACTCTGCATAGAAGTTAAATAAGCAGGGTGACAATATACAGCCTTGACGTATTTGGAACTTATTTGGAACCAGTCTGTTGTTCCATGTCCAGTTCTAACTGTTGCTTCCTGACCTGCATACAGGTTTCTCAAGAGACAGGTCAGATGGTCTGGTATTCCCATCTCTTTCAGAATTTTCCACAGTTTATTGTGATCCACACAGTCAAAGGCTTTGGCATAGTCAATAAAGCAGAAATAGATGTTTTTCTGGAACTCTCTTGCTTTTTCGATGATCCATCGGATATTGGCAATCTGATCTCTGTTTCCTCTGCCTTTTCTAAAACCAGCTTGAACATCTGGAAGTTCACGGTTCATGTATTGCTGAAGTCTGGCTTGGAGAATTTTGAGCATTACTTTACTAGTGTGTGAGATGAGTGCAATTGTGCAGTAGTTTAAGCATTCTTTGGCATTTCCTTTCTTTCCAAGGAGTAAGTGTCTTTTAATTTCATGGCTGCAATCACCATCTGCAGTGATTTTGGAACCCCAAAAAATAAAGTCTTGACACTGTTTCCACTGTTTCCCCATCTATTTCCCATGAAGTGATGGGACCGGATGCCATGATCTTAGTTTTCTGAATGTTAAGTTTTAAGGCAACTTTTTCACTCTCCTCTTTCACTTTCATCAAGAGGCTCTTTAGTTCTTCTTCGCTTTCTGCCATAAGGGTGGTGAAGGGACAAAGTAATTAGAAAGGCTTCTGCTAAGCACTAGTTAACAAAGCCACAACTATACAATAATAGGGACCTTGAAGCAGAGTTAGAAAGTAAAAGTAAGAAAAGTGGTGGGGAAGAAAATTGGGAGGGAAAGATGAACAAATTTTTCAAAAGTGTAAGTATTAATTAAGAGTATTTTGAAACATGTATATTAATAAGTAGCTTTATGCCCATTTGAGAAATGTAAAATATTTATTATTAAATTATTAAATTGTGTTTATTATTAAATATATCCTAGGTGTCCCCCTAAGTGTCCCTTGAGAAGGAAGTGGCAATCTACTCCAGTATTCTTGCCTGGAGAATTCCATGGACAAAGGAGTTTGCGGAGCTATACTTCATGGGGTTGCAAAGAGTTGGACACAACTGAGTGACTACACTTATTACTTACTTAGGTGTCCCCCAGAATTTTAGGATATTTATTTTCTTTTCAACCTCAGCCACCACTGTTGTGTCTTCTCTTATCCACTGCTAGAGCTCCAAAATGTCAAAACGTAGGGCCTCCTTAAAGAAATCAACACACTTAACTGTTTACAAAGCATGTGTCTGTGGGAAGCTAACGTATATTGGTACTCATTAAATACCAGATACTTATGTTATTTCTTTTAATTCTTATGTTTTGCAGTTAAAGAAATCAAGTCTGAAAAGGTAATCCAAACTCAACTCCAACTCTGAGGTTTATGATATTTTTATTGCTGTTTATTCTGATGTTTACGTAATAGTTAACTATAAATGGATAATATTTAAAAACAAGAAATAAATAAAAAACAGTAATTTGAAATTTTGCTCAAGTGGTTGATAAAGTAAAGGGTGCAATAACAGGAGAGGATAATCAGAGGATACTTCAGGTTATATAAGAAATGGTGATTGCATATTCTTGAAACAGGGTTGGCAATGATGGTTTTATTGAGCTGAATATAGAAGTGTTCTTAGAAGCACTTTACAAATGATATTAGGACACAGTTATGGTGTATTTACCCACTTAAACACAAACAGTTCCTCATCTTGGCCTCAGTTAGAAATTCTAAGAATCAAAGAACATTGTGCCTCTTCCAGTTTTGCCTTTACATTGTAGAAAACAAAGTAATATTAAGTAATAGATATTAAATCAGTATTCTCTTAATTAAACTCATAGCTATAGCAACTGTATTCCTCTGAATGTAATTAATGTGCATATTCTAATTCTGCAGTAACATTGAACTATTTAAATATGGTGTCTGAAACACATTTAAGGAATTAACTAGTAGTTTCAGTAATCTTTTTTAAAATGGATAAAGCAGGTAATCTTAGTTTGAATTCCATCTTATTTTACTTTCTTCATGTTCAGAGGTTCAACATTATTTTTTCAAACATAAAAAGTGAATTTTTCACATTTTAACATCTCTGAAATTGAGATGTAACTTTAAGTTGATGTGATAAAAAATCATTATCACTGTCATGATTAACTGGCATTTTTTCAGTAGTACATAGAAAATTGGTACAGTTTCCAATTAATGGCATTTTAGATTTAGTGAAATTAGATATAAGGTATAGCACTCATAAAGACAGTGTCTCCCTATAAAATGTCTAAATGTTCAGTAATATTTTAGGTGAAAATCTTTAGGCATTATTCCTCTTAGGGGAACACATATATTTAATAAGCTTCTAAAATGAAACAACAGCCAAAAAATAAGTCAAGTAAAATAACTTAAGAACTCCAAATAATGATTTTCTGAAAGTAGACTTTCAATCACAGTGGTAGGTAGTGGCAGATATAGTTTTGATCAGGCTCTGTTTCTGACACTATTGAAGTCTGTTCTGCTTGTTATAGTCTGAACTGTTACACTCACTAGTTATGCAACCAAAGCCAAAGCTTTTAGTCTCAGTTGCTTCATTGTGAAGTGGAGATATATAATCCACCTCATGAAACTATAAAGGGAACTACATGAGTTGGAAAATAAAGAGAAGTAGCACAGTTTCTCGTGCATAAATGTTAATTATTCCTTAGTTCAATTCAGTTCAGTTCAGTTGCTCAGTTGTGTCTGGCTCTTTGTGACTCCATGGACTGCAGCATGCCAGGCTTCCCTTTCCATCACCATCTCTCAGAGCTTGCTCAAACTCATGTCCGTCGAGTCAGTGAAGCCATCCAACCATCTCATCCTCTGTCATCCCCTTCTCCTTCCTTCAGTCTTTCCCAGAATCAGGGTCTTTTCCAGTGACTCAGTTCCTCTCATCAGGTGGTCAAAGTATTGAAGTTTCAGCTTCAGCGTCAGTCCTTCCCATGAATATTCAGGACTGATTTCCTTTAGGATGAACTGGTTGGATCTCCTTGCAGTCCAAGGGACTCTCAAGAGTCTTCTCCAACACCACAGTTGAAAAGCATCAATTGTTTGGTGCTCAGCTTTCTTTACAGTTCAACTCTCACATCCATACATGACTACTGGAAAAACTATAGCTTTGACTAGGTGGACCTTTGTTGGCAAAGTAATGACTCTGCTTTTTAATATGCTGTACAGGTTGGCCATAGCTTTTCTTCCAAGGAGCAAGCGTCTTTTAATTTCACGGTCACCATCTTCAGTGATTTTGGAGCCCCAAAAAATAAAGTCTCACGGTTTCCATTGTTTCCCAGTCTATTTGCCATGACGTGATGGGACTGGATGCCATGATCTTAGTTTTCTGAATGTTGAGCTTTAAGCCAACTTTTTCACTCTCCTCTTTCACTTTCATCAAGAGACTCTTTAGGTCTTCTTTGCTTTCTGCCATAAGGGTGGTGTCATCTGTATATCTTAGGTTATTGATATTTCTCCTGGCCGTCTTGATTCCAGCTTGTGCTTCATCCAGCCTGGCATTTCACATGATGTACTCTGCATATAAGTTAAATAAAGCAGGGTGACAACATACAGCCTTGACGTACTCCTTTCCCAGTTTGGAACCAGTCTGTTATTTCATGTCCTGGTCTAACTGTTGCTTCTTGACCTGCATACAGATTTCTCAGGAGGCAGGTAAGGTGGTCTGGTATTCCCATCTCTTTCAGAATTTTCCACAGTTTGTTGTGATCTACAAAGTCAGAGGCTTTGGCATAGTTAAATAATGCAGAAGTAGATGTTTTTTCTGGAACTCTCTTGCTTTTTTGATGATCCAATGGATGTTGGCAATTTGATCTCTGGTTCCTCTGCTTTTTCTAAATCCAGCTTGAACATCTGGAAGTTCATGAACTGTTGAAGCCTAACTTGGAGAATTTTAAGCATTACTTTGCTAGCGTGTGAGATAAGTACAATTGTGTGCTAGTTTGAACATTCTTTGGCATTTTCTTTCTTTGGGATTGGAATGAAATTGACCTTTTCCAGTTCTGTGGCCACTGCTGAGTTTTCCAAATTTGCTGGCATGTTGAGTGCAGCACTTTCACAGCATCATCTTTGAGGATTTGAAATAGCTCAACTGGAATTTCATCACCTCCACTAGTTTTGTTTGTAGTGATGCTCCCTAAGGCCCACTTAATTTTGCTTTCCAGGATGTCTGGCTCTAGTTGAATGATCACACCTTCGTGGTTATCGGAGTCATGAAGATCTTTTTTGTGTAGTTCTTCTGTGTATTCTTGCCACCTCTTCTTAATATCTTCTGCTTATGTTGTATCCATACCATTTCTGTCCTTTCTTGTGCCCATCTTTGCATGAAATATTCCCTTGGTATTTCTAATCTTCTTGAAGAGATATCTAGTTCTTCCCATTCTATTGTTTTTTTTCTATTTCTTTGCATCGATCAGTGAGGAAGGTTTTCTTATCTCTCCTTGCTGTTCTTTGTAACTGCATTCCGATGGGTATATCTTTCCTCTTCTCCTTTCCCTTTAGCTTCTCTGTTCCTTAGAGAGTGGTCTTAAATTAACTGCATTTAGAACACTGAAATTTGTCACATATAATAGAAAGTATTCCTGATTATTGGTTTACCCTGACAGCAGACTAGATTGATAAAGTGCCTTTGAAATAGAGGCTGTTGTTAAAACTGATTCTTGAAGATGGATGTCCTCTGCTCGTTTTAGTACATGATTAGTAGGACACAGCAGGATGAAGGATGGAAAAAAAAAACAACACTCCTTTAATGAAATGATTACATTCATTAATCAAAGGCCCATGCCTAAGTCTCCAAAACAGAAGGTATGAGTGTCATATTGGGAGCACCTCACCATGAGATGGGCAATGCAGTTTAATACCAAAATACTTTCACAACATTTAACACCAGGTGGCTGTAGTATAATCCCTGTGCAGGCATACAGGTAACTGCTCACAAATTCAGTCCCATCATTTCTTCAAGCTGGTTGTCTAAAGAGTTTGAAATACCTACCATTAGACTCACTGAAGTTTAAACACATGGTCTTTAGAAGGACACTGCACAAATGCACAACTGTCACTCAGAAGGAGGCAGATATTTTATTGATTAATTAGCATATATTAATGTGTCAAATAATTATAATCAGATCTGATAATAATAACCAGATAATAATCTTTACTTCCTTGTTGGTTAGACAAGGAAGTAAAGATTGAGCCAAATAAGTTGAGTGGAGGTGAGTGAAGCTTAGTTATTCTCAGGAGAAGGGCAGACTCTAACAGCAGGAAAACAAAGAAATAATCTCTCCAGATGGAAGGCTCTAGGAGCTTTGTTATTGTGAAAGGAATAATATACAATTACAGTTCTGAAAAACAAGGAGTGTGCTGATATTTCATTGCTGTGTCTCCAGTTACTCACAGAATGTTGCACAGAAAAAGCCCTTGGTAAATATTTCATGAGCGAAAAAAATGAATGAACAAGACACTTTAAAATGAAATATTGTTTTTATGTCTATATACTGCTGAAATGTCATGGACTGTAAGTGAATTTCATCTTTACATGCTCATTTAAGGCAAGAGAATTGCTGAACTTTGACGAATCATGTTGTATCAGACTTTGGTTGGTATTCAAGAAATGTAAGCTGATCTATAATGCATCTAAAGCTACGCAGTAAAGAAAAGACTTAAGATGTCAGGCTTCTAAGTGTGTGCACTGTGCCTCTTTTCATCTTTTTAGTTCCAGTGGTTATCATAGTGCATGAAATATGATAGGTGTTCAATGAATGTTGGCTAAATTAATAGGATTCTAATATACACAGTTAATCATCCAAAAGCTTTTGTGCATATTTTGTCTAATAATCCAGAAAATTGACTGTATAGTTACCATGCAGACAGACTCAATGGCACGCCTCTCTCATCTATTGATGGGGTGTAATTTGGCTCATTTAATTGTGTTTATATTTTACTGTGTTATATTTTCTTTGTGAGAATATTTGTTCTGCCAAATTTTTGCTTAGCCACATTTACATGTGTACTGAAAAATTAATATATTTCAGTGACCTTATGTTTCTGTTGAACAGCCATGAGATGTTTTATTTGCAGCATCTGTATATTTTAAAATATCATTCTGCCTAAGAGATGCCAATTTTTCATGTAAATGAAGATGTAAAATGATATTAAAACATTGGTAAAATAGAAGTGAAATTGTAGTTTTCTCAAAATAGGGACTCCAGTCCCTTTCTGAAAATTCTTACTTAGTTTTACAGTGAAAGAGGACCAGATAGGTTAATTGAATGTGCTAGCTTCCCTGGTGGCTCATCTGGTAAAGAATCTGCCTGCAATGCAGGAGACCTGGGTTCGATCCCTGGGTTGGGAAGATCCCCTGGAGAAGGGAACGGCTACCCACTCCACTATTATGGCCTGGAGAATTCCATGGACTGTATAGTCCATGGGGTCTCAAAGAGTTGGACATGACTGGGCAACTTTCACTTTCAAATGTTTGCAGTCTTTGAACTTACACATACGTTATTTCCACTTCTGCTTTGAGACTGTGAATCCTACAAAGGTGGGGCTAACTGAAATCGAGCAAAAGTACTCATGCTTCAGAAAAACTCCCCAGCACCACACCACATTGCTTTAACCTGTGAATTTCCACTTACTTGTCCGAGTTTTTGAAGAAATTCTTGGATGATTGTGATGATCCTCTTGTGGATGAGCAGAAGAGGGAAGATGTGTGTATGATGATGTATTATTCCTGTTTTCCCAAATTACAAATGCACCACCCACAACCCTATTCTGATTGTAAAGATATCATTCTAAGTGAAAGAATGCTTTTCAAAAAGTTAATTTTTATTGGAGTATAGTTGCTTTACAATGTTGTGTTAGATTCTTGCTGTACAGCAGAATGAATCAGCTGTACGTATACATATATCTGCTCTTTTTTAGATTTCCTTCCTTCCCATTTAGTTCACCACAGAACAGTGAGTAGAGTTCTCTGTGCTGGTGAGTAGATTCTCTTTAGTTATCTGTTTTATACATAGCAGTTGTATATGTCAGTCCCAAGTGAAAAGATACTTTAGAAAGAAAAAAATATCCTGTTGGTTCAGAAATAACACTGCTCATTTCCTTCTCCATCTGGGGACTACTGCTCGAATATTGTTCCACGTTTGTAAGACTTCAATCACTCTGTAGGTGATTTAGCATGTGCTAATTTGGGGATATTTCTCCATTACTTAAATGTTGAGAAAAATTCTAACCATGGTTAGTGTGATGATTTTCTAGCTCATATTCAGATAAACAGAAAAAACAAAACCAAGTTTATGATTCTTGGGAAGGAAATGACATATGAAATGATTTCATCCTAAATTGTATAAACGTCTTAGGTATAGTGTGTAAAACAGATATAATCTTAATTACCATGGGATGTGACAATAAATCAATGAGAGGTTTTAATGTTTGGTTTTCAGAGGTTTATTATTATTTTTTTCTTCTTTATGCTATCTCTGTTGCTCTGGATGCTTAGGGGTATGAAATGACTTTACCCTGTCCTTAACGATTTTCAATACATGCGTATCTGAGAAATCTTACAGAAACACCACTTTCACTTTACAGAGGAGGAAACTGAGGCTCAAAGCTCTTTCATGCTCTAATTCCCATTTCTAGTTGTTTATACTAGAGTCTGACATTGTCCATCGTTTTCTCTTTACACTTAATGTGCCCAAGCATGAATGTGCCAAGCATGTCTTTAATAAAATAGAGTGATTTGGCTCCTTTTTTTCTTTCCTTGCCACTTTTAAATAATCAGTTCAGTTCAGTCTGTCAGTTGTGTCTGACTCTTTGCAACCTTATGAACTGCCCCACCAGGCTCGTCTGTCCATGAGATTTCCCAGTCAAGAGTACTGAAGTGGGTTGCCATGTCCTTCTCTAGGGGATCTTCATGGCCCAGGGGTCAAGCCTACATCCCCTGGATTGGCAGGCAAATTTTTTACCACTGAGCCACCAGGAAGGGCCCATTTGCTAAATAGGCCAACCAGTTATGGGCAAACTGATGATTTGATGCCATAGGTTTCCATCTTGTTTACTTTTATGATGATCTAAGATAAGAAAATATCTATTTATGTAGACATTTCAGAGTTTTGAATTTACAGATACTTCCTTGTCACTGAAACTATTTAACTATGCAAATGCTCTTTAATTTAACATGTATTTCCTAAGTGTTCATTCCATCCTTAACCTCAGACCAGGTATTGCTAGATTAGCAAGGACAGCCTGTGAAGCGTGTTATTTTCTTCACTGCCTCCATTGAAACTATAATAAAACCTAAGCCATACTTGAGTTATTTCAGAGAAAAACTTTTCAGAAAGAGTCCCATATTTTCAGGCAACTTAGCAGGTCAAATGCCTTTGGGTTCTTTGCATGACTGAGTTAAAGCCCGAGAATGTGTATAAAAGCTTAGTGAATTGTGTTTGCAATTTCAGTGAACAGCCCCAGGTAAAGCCAGACTTTGTTCAGGTTTCAAGTGTAACCACTGAAGTGGTCGCTTGTGATGAAATTGCAACTCTGTTGAAATGTGTCATTGAAGATGAGAAATTGCTGGTATGGCATTTGCAGGTTACGATTTGGTTTTGATGTTTGTCCATATGAAGACTCTTCCTGTATGTATATCACACTCAAATGGAAAATTAATCTAGGAAATAAGATTGAATTGTTTTGAAGCAGAAACTAACCGCTAATAAGCAAAACTTCTATGATAAAACACATCCCAAGCCATTCTTTACTGGTAGGAAATTTCCCTTAAAAAACCAAAGCTTATAAGTTTATTATACTGATAAGCTAACTCTGTTTAAGTGGTCAATAAGAAACTTAAAAAAAAAATTAGCCACTGAAAAGTATTAAGGATGTCAATAAAAGTGAAAAAATTTTAAGGCACAAATTCCCTAATTACTGCTGAAATCCAAATTAACATGAAATTATTTAAGTCTAAGTAGCATTTGCTGATGTATCATCTGGGACACATTTTCCCCTGGCTATGTTTCCTACCACTACTGTATGAATAGTCAATAATTATTATTCAGTATCACACATTTCATAGAAACTGTCATAACGTGCAATTAGTCAGGAATGATAAAATGGCAGTAAAAGAGTTAGGAATAATGAACTGGCAATATATGTCATCACTGTGTGATACATACATTTTTTAAAATGTATCATAGCCTGTTGGTTATTAGATGTAATCATGACTGCTAAAAGCAGATGACTTCTGATTTAGGGACCAAAATGTTTAACTTTTCCCTTGAAAGTGAACCACATTTCTTTGATTTCTTGGCCTTCACTGTACCATAAACCACTATAGAATTCTCTGTTAGGAAATCTGCTCTAGATCTGGGACCACTGTCTGAAGGCATTTATTACAGAAAGTTGTACAAATGCTTCAGCTCTAATATGATTTTGCAGTGTGAATCCCATGAATAATAAGTGTCCAGAGAAGTAAAATGTTTTCAGCAGCTGAGCTCTAAGGTTAGAGTTTAAGACACAATTGATTGCAAAACTTTAACTTTTGATATAACTTTTAACCTTTCAGCACACAATTTAAGTGGTCAAAGAATGCTAAATATAAAGCCTTATTTTTTTAGTTTCTTCAAATAAACAAGAGTAGCAACAAAAAGATGACCTTAAATGTCCCTGTTATCACCAGCATACCTTTTCATATTTTTCCATTTTGTGAAGTCATGCATGTATAGATATATAGCTGTAATTTAGACTGTGCTGCTCCTAAAAATAGGCCACTGCAATTCTTATTTTGAAAAATGCTCAAGCTTACCAGGCATAACAATTTAAATCATTAATTAGTCAGAAGTGATGATCTGCTATGCTCCATTTCACCTCTGAATATTGAAATCACACTTGAGAGGTAACTACAATATAGTGATGGATAAAGTATTTGGGAAATCTCTGTGATCCAGAGCTTCTGGGATGCGAAAGAATATTTTACAGGTGTGTAACCAAAGAAGAGTGGTTTAACATAATATTTCTCAAGCTATAGTTCGTATTACATTGACTGGAGGAAGAGAATTGCTCATTTATAAATTCTTGAAGATGGTGACATCTGACATAGATTTGAAACGGGAGACTGAATTTAATATCCATAATTGAGTGTCAACATTCATGATTCTTTCTTGTGCTTAGCAATATTGTACTGATATTACAGAAGAGTGGTACAGAACTTGCTGTTATGTGGCAGATTTTTAAATGAGCATATTTCAAAGCTCCCTATGAAATAATAAATTAGAAATTGGCTTTGGATTAGACTTAGTTGGCAGCTATTATTTGGTACATAGATCTCATGAGACAGTAGAATGCTGTTAGACAAGAGCTGCTCAGAATTCTTTGTAGCATTACGTGGTCATATTAAAGATAATTCTTAGGTTTTCCATCTGAACCAAAATTTTTTGAGGGTTTGCTTTCAACATTTACGATATAAGGCCGGAGCCTCACAGTACTGCTGTGGAGAATGTAGAATTCAGTATAAAGTAGATGTGTTTTTGACCCTATTTGAGGGGATTTATTACTGGAAATACCAAAAGGATCTCACTGTACCAAGGCTTCGTGTATAATAGAGTCCCATGGCATGGATCCTGTGGATAACATTACAGTATAGTTCTGGGTCTCTAGGACAAAGAAAAGCAATTATGTATAAAAGAAAAACAACTTTTTAAAACACAGATGTTTGATTATTCGTAGTAATGTCATAGGAATGTTGATAGAGTTAAGATATCCTAAGCATTGTACTTGATAAATATCTGTCACATTTTTACAACTTTGATGCTGTTACACATTCAAACACATTCAAAATTCTGTTTCTGAGAGAGCCAGGACAGTGGTGTTATAAAGCTTCCCAGTTATTTGCCATGCTTTGATCTCAAAGGGTTAGCCTTCTCCTCCAAAAATCTTCATGATATGTACTCACTATTCACTGCACAGCTGTAGTCATGAATCCGAGTTCTCCTTGAATTTTTATTCACTTATATTTAATTTTAGTTTTAGGCTCTGATACCTCTTATCTTCATCCACTGGGGTATGAGTGATAATTTCTTTTATATCACCTGGCACTATTTCATTCACTCATTATGGGATAATCCTGAAATTCTTTGAGCCCGAGTTTCTTTATTTGAAATGTCAGAATAATAATAACCAGTTTTGTTCTCAGAATGCATTATGGCAAATTCAATTTCTTAGTGCATAGTAGGTGCTGTTTTGTTCCAGAATCAGTTACCTCGGTGTCATTCTCATTCTTTTATAGAATTCAGCTATGTTCCCTTTCAAATTTACTTTTTCTGTGATTCATGATTCCCACTTCATTATATGAAAATTTCCACATATTCTTGATTTTAATTACCTTTTCTTCTCCTGTCTTCAAAGTTTATGTTGTCTTTCTTCAGGCACGGCACCAGAACTGTACCCAAGAGTTCAGACTTTTGATCAACTCTTGTAATTAGCTTCCATTTTTAAGTATCCCAGAGGGAAAGTGAAATCTTGTTGAAATTGGAGGGAATGAAGAATTGTTCATTAGTTACTTACAGCTCCTCTTGCCCTGTAAGTCTTGGAGTCTGATGAGAACAATGTCTGTGAGAGTTCATGAATATTACCTTCTTAATCATTAGCCCTGTGTGTGGCAGATAAGCAAAAAGCGGTGACAAAAAGATGCATTGGACCAAGTAACTCAGTGGACTTAGGCAGGCATGCTTCATGACCTAGTGTCAGTTTAATTTAACAACATAGTATTAACATTATTTTTATTAATGTGATTAGAATTTTATTGAAAAACATGGTACATATTTTTAAATTCCTTTATAGTGTTTCTTGAATCATTCCTTTTTTCCCCATCTCCATTGCCATTACCTTGTGGCATTATACCTGAATTATAAAAATATTTTTCTAACTGGCTTCCATTTCTTTATTCTTACTCTTCTTTACTGATTCTGTATACACTAGGGCTTCCCTTGTGGCTCAGCTGGTAAAGAATCCTCCTGCAATGCAAGAGACCTTGGTTTGATCCCTAGGTTGGGAAGATCCCCTGGAGAAGGGAAAGGCTACCCACTCCAGTATTATGGCCTGGAAAATTCCATGGACTGTATAAACCATGGGGTCACAAAGAGTCGGACACAACTGATCAGCTTTCACTTCTCACACTAATATTTATATAATACATGCTTTTTCATTGTTCCGTCTTCATGCTCACACATCCGTGAATTGCAGCAGAGTTCTCAAGTATTTCTGCCCAAATGGCAGATGGGAGAGGACTGGAAGATCCTGGGGGCAAAGAATTTATCAATTCTCCTCCAATCTTGCCTTGTACTTTTAAAATGCAAATTAATTTTTCATTCTTAATCACGTACTATTGATACCAACCAGAGTTCTTGGTCTTCCCCAAGTAATAGAAATTGACTAGAGGCCAGACAAGAATTTCAAGCAAGGCTTTTTTGAGGCTCCTGCACTGGCTGCAGGAGAGAGTGAAAACAACTTGTTCCTTTGCTCACAGCTCCCCCTACACGCTCCTGTTCCATTCTTTATATGAAGTGAGGGTAGAGTGGTGGTACATCCTGGGGTGGGGGCAGAGGAGTGGCTTAGGTGGTTTGCCCACCCCTCTGCGGTGTTGAGTGCAGGCAGTCATGCACAGTAGTCTGCTTTTGCTTTTGCCACCCACTTTTCTTTTGTTACTGGGTCTTCAGAAATGGCAGTTGAGTGTTTTGTTGTTGTTGTCTTTGTGTCTTTGGGTCCAGAATTTGCCCCAGCTGTACATGGGCACAGTTATTTTTAGTCCCATACAGTTTCTTTGTATTTTGTTGCTCTAGGAGAGGTGTGTCCAGGTTCAAGATTTGCAGCACTGCTTCAAAGGGTCCCAGGTCCCAGGCCTGTCTCACTATCAACATTTGTTTTAATGTTATTAAAAATACTTCCTGGTTAAATAGCCTAGTATTTCATTCCAAATCTTGAGGTACTTTTGATGTCCAGAAGATTTGCCATATGGCTCCAAGTTTCCCTGGCTGTACCATGTTTTCGTGGAGGTAGAAGTACTCTGATTTGAAAAGTCAGACTGAGTTCAAACTCTTTTGCTGGAATTTCATGATACTCCACATATAGCTTTAATAGACTTTTATAAACTATCTTCCGTTAATTCTCTACATGACTCCTACATTCCAGCCGGACTGCTGAACTTATTCTCATACAGGCTCATCTCTCTTTTCCTGCTTTCTTGTCTTTGTTCGTGACTTAGCAGTGGCTTCCTTCCTGCTCTCATGTCTGCCTATAAAATGCTGATTAATTTTCAATATCAAATTTATACTCATCTTTTCTTTAAGTATCTTTAAGCTGGAGTTATTTCCCATGACTGATTTCTTATAAGCCTCTAGTGAGTTGCACTATGATATTCAAATTCTTATCCTTTGTTTTGAGCAGAACTCTGTACCCATACCCTTATTTCTCTTTCAAAAATTTGATTTTAGTGGTAACAAAGACTCTCTCCTTGACCAAACTTTAGTCAGGGTCCTCAAGCCCACTTTTTGACTAGTCCTTGTCCTTGGGCCCTGTGGGTAGCCTGGCTAGTTCAGTTGTAGCAAGAATCCTGCTAAGTCTGCTTATTAAGAGTCCTTCCACCCTTGATATCTGATCACTCTGGCCTGCCTTCATCAAGAACCCTGTTAAGGGGGTTTAACAAGAATCCCCCACCCTTGATGTCTTCTCTTTGTAACTTTCATCCAGTAACCACTCATTCTGCTCATTGACTAAACATTTCCAGTTGTCTTTTGTGTGTTAGTTTTGGCTGATCTCTCTTCTCTATTACAATAGTCTTGATATTGTTATTGTTTAGTCGCTAAGTCATGTCTGACCTTTTATGACCCCATGGACTGTAGCCTGCCAGGCCTCTCTGTCCATGGGATTTCCCAGGCAAGAATGCTGGAGTGGGTTGCCATTTGCTTCTCCCAGGGATCCTCCTGACCCAGATATAGAACCTGGGTCTCCTGCTTTGGCAAGCGGATTCTTTGGGCAGGATGAGCCACCAGGGACCCCAGGGAGTCTTGATATCTTGTTATTTATCACAATAGTCCTAAAAGAAAAGTCTAATTTACTATTTTAACAGGTATTGAATATTATATTTTAGCAGTGGAGAGTGCCAATCATGTTAACCTACACCCTGGGCTGTAGGGTGTGGGTACAACACAAGCTCAACCAATCAGAAATTTTTGAACTGTAGTCTTTTTAATGGAGTTACACAGGTATGAGCCCTAAGTTTCTCTGGACCATCCCCTGCTTCCACCATATGGAAAACCTGACATTAGAAAGTGAAGATGTCACATGGACAGAAATAGAGGCCAGATCTGTCTGCTTCGACATCCTTCTTTTCAGTCATCTTTAAGATCAGCTTGACTTTTGCTCTGCTCAGTTGTGTAAGCAAATAATTTCCCCCCCACCCCTGCCCATATTTTTGTTTGTTTGTTTTTTGTTTAAGCATATTCAACAAGGTTGCATTCAGTTTCTTGGAGTGTTAAAGTCAAAATATCCTGACTGATGTATTCACTCATACAGTACTTTTCATCTACCCTGCTATGTTACTGATTTGTAACTTAGTTGCACAGTTGTACTATGTACACTTGATACTTAGTGTAACTATACAAAATACAGGCTCTTAATAATTGTTTATTGATTTATGTCATTTTATATGTGCTTGAAAATTAAAGAATTATAAGAATTATAATTTTAAAAAGTTCTGTTCTAAATAAGTTACTACTTAGAATACAGAAAATAGGGACTAATATAAAGATAAATTTACATGTAATTTTAATATCCAGAGATGACCTGTGAGTAACTGATGTACCCCAGTCATTGTTTTCCATGAATCATGTCCATATTACTTTGTTCATTTTCTTCTCTTTTTTTTTTCTAAGCAATATGTTGTGAACATCATTCTGTCAATAGTATCTTTCTATCATGTAAAGGCATTGCAGTTAATATAAATAATCCTCTATCTTAAGATGTCTAGTTTGTTTCTAAATATTCCCAATGTATAACGCAAACAAACCAAATGAAACTAAATTTTTTCTGTGTGTGTGTTTCTGTTTCAGCTGCACTGCACACATGTAGGAGTTTAGTTCCCTGATCAGGGACTGAACCATTGGCCCCTGCAGTGGAAGCATGGAGTCCTAACCACTGGACTGCCAAGGAATTCCCAAAACTAAAATTTTAAAATTTTGTTCTTTACATGTTTCTTACACATGTTGCTTATTATCCGAGGTTATATACATTAAAATGAACTTTTGGTGCATATTGACAAATAACTTCAGAAATATGGTATGCATTTATACTCCTAAAATTATGAATTTGCAGTTTTAATTTTTTCTCAAATTTTAGTTAAAAACATATTTTTTAGCTTATAATTCATTGTATATGAGGATGAAATATTGTTGGTTTATTTATTAAGCTTATTCTTTGTTAAGTTTCTGTTTCCTCACTTATAAAATTTTATTAATCTCATTTATCTGTGTTGTCACTGCCTTTTTAAAAATTGCTCATTATAATTATAACATTTTAAGGAGGTTAGCATTTGTCATTGATAATAATTATAATGATTATATTTTAGAGTTATTGGCCCTTTTTATATCATACATGCTAAGAGTTTTGTTCAATTTTATGTTTGCATTTTAATTTTTGTTAAGGTATATTTAGACAAGCAGTCCATTTTTGATGTGTTGCATTTCTATTAATGCTAGCCAGTTCCTATGTTTTGGATCTTATATGTGTAGAATTGTGTGTGTGTGTGTGTTTATGTATATGTATTTATTATATTCCATTGTGCAGTGGCATACATAATTCTAATTTTTAGATTATCCAATTACTTTTTGATTTATATATATATGTATTTATATTACATATAAAATAAATTTTTAAAGTTATGTGTTATGTGTAAAAGACACTCATATATAACTTCATCTTATAGTTTGTATTGATTTTATGCCATGTGTAGCAATTTGACAATAACTTTAAACTTCTTGGAAAAGGTTAAAAGTCAAAGTTAACAAGTAGAAAATTAGTATAACACTAAAATGTTAAGAAAGCCCTAGTAGAATGCTATTCTAGACATTTGTTACAATGGATCAATTTTTCATTAAATTCTCTGATTTCAATACTATTTTGGTGTGAAACCAACTACCTTTATAATACCTACCAGAAGATGGTGCTATATAAATAAACAAATCTTTGTATTTTATGGAATGTAGATAAATATTATCCAAGTATTTAAAAACAATTCCTATGGGTTGGTGAATAACTCTCTAATGATATGATCACCTTATCTTTAATGACTATATAGTAAAATAAGTTTGCTATGCATCTGGGTGGGAAATGCTTAAAAATGTTTTACACAGTACAACATTTTTTTCTCTCATGCTTTCTCTCTTCTTGCTTTTCACATTATAAAAGCATCTTGAGTATGAAACTGCTAATTAGTGGATTTTTAAACTAAATATATATAACATATCTTGAATCATTTGAAAGTTATGTGCTGACAACACACACACACACACACACACACACACACACACACACACACTCTACTGTGCTGAGACTAAAAAAACAGAATAAAAGAAACCAAAGGCAAAGTTTAAAATTGTGATAATTGCCTGAGACTAACCACAAAATAATAGCTTCTGTACTTTAATTACGTACATTTAGCAATAGTCCACTAAAATTCAAGTTGGGGGCATGTTTATGTTGCATTTTATTTATAGCAAGGCAATATCATTCATCAGAGGTTTTAACAAAGCAAGGATCCCTTCAACCACTGCTTTCATTTAATGTCATTAAATATGGGTGTATTTTTAAAGGCAGCTAATATAGTATAAACTGAAATGCCCCAATGTGTGCTAATAGCAGAAATTTTGTTCAGCATAAAAAATGAACCTTAATAAACTCCTTCCTTTTGTATTGCTCCTGGCTCCAGAATTTTCTAATGAGTAGCAACAAGAGCTCAGCAACCACTAAGAGATTTCTTAACCTGACAATAATTTTGTCTAATAAGTAGACAGACCTGAGTATTCAGCAAAAGTTCCATTGAGATATCCAGAATTACCTTATTAATTCTTACTAATGACTGGGAAACAAATTGTATGCCTTGGAACTGTCCACAAGGCACTGGTGCAGGAGAAAGATCCATGGAGATTATATAAAACTTTACTAATAAGCAGAAATAGTATTGGTACATATTTTGTTTTTGATATGGTTCCTGTAGTGCCTTCTGAATCCGTATAAAAATATGATTCACAACATCTCACTCTTTTGTTTGAAATGTGTAGCTCAATAGTTATATACCTTATTTAATGAATTCCTTCTTTGGGTAGAGAGAGGGTCTTCAGAGTATTCAGAACTGAAGGGTACATTAAGGAAATAGAAAGCCATGCTTTTTGGAAATAGTCATTTAATTAGGGGGATGAAATAAACATACGCTTGCAGAAAAATAGCAGCAAGATATTTTTATGCACTAAGTCATATAGTATAAAATGATGTTAGGATTGCTTCATGCTTATTTGATTCTGTAAAAAATCTTCAATACGTTGTTTAACATTCATCACAGTCTTACCGTGTAGATATTATTATCTTCTCTTTTTGATGAATGAGAAAACTAAGTTTTGCAGAGGTTGACTAATTTAGCCACTCACTCAGCTAATAGGCCATGGGATAGGATGTGATCTCATCTGTTCTGTCTCAAAGACTGAACTCTCTAACATGCCAGGCAGAGCTCTGAAACCTTTTCTGTGCACACCTGAACCAGTTTAGGCTCACACTCGTTTTGTCTGCCTCCTAATGTTAAATCTTAGGTTGCTTGTCTTTACTCTTTTCAAATAAAAATCCCTGCAGTAGATTTTTCAGAGTCAAAGTTGAGATTGACTTCTGTGATTCATTTGTCACTGTGAAAAGAGATTATAGCTGAAAGAAAAGTGACTCATGTGATGGCTCATGTTCACTGCTGCATGACTGGCAGCTTCTAGAACATAAAAGCTGGTTGGTTTTTCCTTTTCCTTTGAGGATTAAGCAGCATGAGGCCATTTCATTCAGTAAAGCTGATGACACTTTTTCTTTAAGTTGAATACCCGAATTCTTCCAGGTTCAGTCTATAGTGATATTTCCATGTTCATAAAATTTCAAAATCATCTGTTCCAAAGGGGAGTGCATTTTCTTTTTTCAACAATTTACATTGTTTGTGTCTCTCCTAATGATTTCCACAAATTATCTTATGTATTTATATTTTAGACCTTTAGAAAAGAGAAGTTTCTCTCTGAAAGCGGAGAAATTAAGTATTCCTTCACTTGATTTGTCCTATTCTGTGTAAACCTATTGACTAGATTAGTTCTTAGTTATCCTCAGATTGTATATGTGCTTTGAATTTCTTTAGAATTTATTATTTTGCTAATTATAAAAAGGATGTATTTGAGAAAAGAGTGTGTTTACTAGAAAGTGTTTTGCCTTGTTTGCACTTGTCTGGATTACTGATTTTGATTCTCCGCTTCTGTTAAATGGAGCCAAAAACTGTTTAGAATAATAATTCATTGTTACCATAGAAATTGCATTTATAAGTCACTGATAAAACTATGTATTAATCAAGCTCTAGTCAGTGAATGCAGAGGCCTTGTGAGTTATGAATAAATCTATACTGGAAGACAGTATCACCAGAGCATTGATATACACTTTGGAGTCAGACAAACCTGAGCAGAAATCACAGTGAAAGCTTAGATAAGTTACTTAAATTCCTTCAGCTTTGATTTCCTCTGATAAGTTTCTTCAAAAGTTTCTCATAAGAATTAAATGAAATCACATATGTGTAAGTGCATACATAGTATATATTTATATGTACACATAAAATTTAGCACACACTCTGGCAGTTAGTAAGTGCTCCATTTTTATATGTACACATAAAGTTCAGCACACTGTCTGGCAGTTAGTAAGTGCTCCAGTGGTAACTAAATTGCTATGCTTTGCCTTTTTTTTTTTCTATGTTTATTTTTAAGTCTTTATTCACAAAGCAAACATTTTCTCATCAAAGATATGTTCAGTTTCTTCTATATGCAGAGAATTACCAAGAATCTACTGCCCTAATAATGCCTGATAACAAACAAGTAAAATCCTCAGTGATATACAACATACACATTTATTTTTGCTTGTAAGTTCATGGTTTGCTGTTTCTGCAGATCTGGACCAGACTGGGCCAATCTCTATTGTGTCTGTGGAGTGGGAGAAGGTAATATCTCCCCCAAGCTCACACCTCGTCTCTTTGTAGTTCTTTCATCTGGTCAAATAATTAAAATGACATAAGTTGGATTAACAAGAGAAAATAAAATTGCTTATGTGTCTGTGGAGAATTCACATAAGTATGAAGGATGCCAAAGACAGACAATTTTGGATTAAGTGGAAAGAGTTAGGGGCTTGGGACTTTAAAAAGGACTAAGGAAATTCACAGGAAGATTAAAAAAGTTAATGTTTGATAAACAAGTGTTTGCTTGTTCACCAAGAGACACTGGGACCCAAAAAGGGCTTTGACTGTGGGGGCTTTGCTAGATTCCTCCTTGTCTACCACACCTACTTCATACTTTACTGCAGTTATCTGTGGTGATAACTCCTTGGAACACACCTTCCATCTTGAATTCTTTTAGTCAGTCGGGGGTTCTTCCTGAGTCTTTTGGGCCTTACTTGTGTTTGGCTCAAAACAATCTGAACACCAGAGTGACACCTCTTAGGGCAACCTGCCCTGAACCACATCAGTGGACAGCTGTAAATCAGCTAGGGGTTGGCTCATCTATGATCTCAGCTGGCCATCTGCTCTCTGGTCCCCATGATCTCTCATCCTCCAGCAGACCAGCCAAGACTGGTTCCTTTCCAGGAAGCAGCATGAGGAAGTGTTCAAGGTTACTGAGTCCCCCACTTGGAACTGGCACTTTGTCACTTCTGTTTTATTCTTGCGGCCAAAGTCTATACCTTCTGAAGGAAGGAGCTGCACAGTCGTGAGGAAAAGGATGTGGATGTAGGAAAAGGTGGTGAATTGGGACCTGTTTACAATTAATCATCAGTAAAGATGGGCTAAGAAAAAGAGACTTCTTCAAAAAAGATGCTGATCTGTTTTTGACCGTTTTTGTATTTGTTTCTTTCAGGCTCTCATGATTTTTTCCTTCATAGCTAATATCAGTGCACATGAGTATTTATAAATAGTAGTAATAGCTAATCATTACTGACTATATACTATGTGCTAAGCCTATTGTTATTGTACATTCCTTTTCTTATTTGAATTTTATAATTACCCTTCAAAGTAGATATTATTATCATCATCATCTCTATTTTAGAAAATAGTGAGTCTTATAGAAATAAGTAATTTATTCATGGTCAGGATGCTGATTAGCAGCAGAGCCAGGATTTGAATCCCAGATAGTTGGAGTTCAGAATCTGTTATGCAGTACTGCCTTTCTACTCTCTTCTGTTAATACTGTTTACTGATTCTTGCATGTGTCAGCCAAAACAAAGAACGGAAGGAAGAAAAGAAAAAAGGAAGGAAGGAAGGGAGAAAGGATGGGAGGGAGGTAGTAGAGGAGGAAGAGAAGAAAGAGGGAAGGAGGGAGGGAAGGAAGAACACTAATATTTTTAATGATTTTTACTTAATACAAATTAACAATTTAATACAGATTAAATACAAATAAATTAATTCATGCCTGAAACTGGTTTTGAGACATAGTTATTTTACATATATTTATTGTAAGAAGAAAGCTAGAAAATACCTCGGAGTCCATTTTCCACCTGCAGTGTAGCTAAACTTAGACTTTCAGAGCCTATAGTCTAATTGGTAGCCATGCTTCCATAGCAGAATGAACCAATTAACTAACTTTCCATTCAGCTTCTTGCTAAAATGTCAGGACTAAAATACTGTTCCTTTAAAGACATACTATAATAAATGGGGTCCATTTAAACAAGACACTCTAGGCTGTATTCCTAATTAGAAGAGTGAAATGATTGTTGTCCTCAAAATCATAACATGTTCTCAGTATTTTCCTCATTTTATTAGATGTTCTGATGTCTAATATCACCTGAGTCACTGAGATATTTTTTTGTGAAATGTTTTCTAGTACATGAAATAACCTTCACATAGAATAAAAATAATTGGCTTGGATGCATATGAAATATATAAATTGACAGAGTAAATGTTAATCTAGGTCCTTTAGAAACCTCAGAATCATCCTTGGTTTCTTTCTTTGACTTCCGTCACTCCCACCTCTGCCCACTCCCTCTGTGCCAATTTCTCAGTATGTGATTGCTAATCTATGTATGAAATCCCTTTCTTTTCCCCTATTTTACATGATCCTTGCCAGTGTTTTGATCCTGACTCACTATCTTTCTTTTAGAATGATACACAACCTTCTAACAGATTTTCTTGTTAATATTTAGTGCCTGGACATGAAACTGCAGACTGCTTCCAAATTGGGAAAGGAGTATCTCAAGGCTGTGTATTGTCACCCTGCTTATTTAACTTATATGCAGAGTAGTTCATGGCAAATAGATGGGGAAACAATGGAAACAGTGACAGACTTTATCTTGGTCTCCAAAATCACTGCTTGAATTGGGCTTCCCTGGTGGCTCAGACGGTAAAGAACCCGCCTGCAATGTGGGAGACCTGGGTTTGATCCCTGGATTGGGAAGATCCCCTAGAAAAGGGAATGGCTACTCACTTCAGTATTCTGGTCTGGAGAATTCCATGGACAGAGGATCCTGGCAGGCTACAGTCCATGGAGTCACAAAGAATCAGGTACGACTGAGACACTTTCACTTTCGAAATCACTGCAGATGGTGACTGCAGCCATGAAATTAAAAGACGCTTGCTCCTTGGAAGAAAAGCTATGACAAACCTTGACAGTGTATTAAAAAGTGAAGACATTACTTTGCTGACAAAGGTCTGTATAGTCCAAGCTATGGTTTTTCCAGCAGTCATGTATAGATGTGACAATTGAACCATAAAGTAGGCTGAGCACCAAGGAATTGATGCTTTTGAACTGTGGTGTTGGAGAAGACTCTTGAGAGTCCCTTGGACTGCAAGGTGATCAAACCAGTCAATCCCAAAGGAAATCAGTCCTGAATATTCATTGGAAGGACTGATGCTGAAGCTGAAGCTCCAATACTTTGGCCACCTGATATGAAGAGCTGACTCATTGGAAAAGACCCTGTTTCTGGGTAAGATTGAAGGCAGGAGGAGATGGGGATGACAGAGGATGAGATAGTTGAATGGCATCACTGACTCAATCGATATGAGTTGTGCAAGCTCTGGAAGATAGTGAAGGACAAGGAAGTCTGGTGTGCTGCAGTCCATGGGGTGGCAGAGAGCTGGACATGACTGAGTGACTGAACAACAACAAAGGCTAAATATGAAGCAACATGGAATTTGTTAAACAAATACTCCTACAAAAATACAATGAACAATCATTCAGACTTATGCTTAGAATATTTAATAGCATGGGGGAAATAATCATAACATTATGAATATAATATAACAAATTCAAGAACTTTAAACAACTCTGTTTTTGTAAAACTTCACTTATATATGTACAAGATGTTGAATCCTGGAAACCTATACACAAAAATTTTCTTAGCTTTTGTCTTTGAGGGTGAGATTATTAAGGATATTTATTTTCCTCTTTGTGTTTTAGTATTTTAAAATATTTTTAATGTTTAGTAATCAAAAGAAAGCATGTCCATTTTATTTTCTTAAAGTTTTGACTGATATTTTATATTTGCTCTTATTAATAAATAGGAAAATTTTTCTTCTTGTTTGTGCTTATCTAGGGATGATTTTTATGGAGGATTGTATGATTTTAAAATATATATGTGTATGTTACTACTGATTATTTATACATTGAAGTACAAGCATTAACACATATCATTTATTTACATAACAGCATTAGGATGGAAGTTCTCCACAGAGGACACCAAGGGTATCATGAGAAAAGAAATGTTACAAAGCAAGTTCTAATCAGGTTGCTGAGGGCTTCTTAGCTAACCTCCCACGTCTTCCATCAATATCTGAAAAATCGATCTTACTCTCAGATTTCTTCCCAGTATTCAAGTTAAGACTAGCTTTAAACTGGATGAGTTTGGAGGTTTTAGGGGATTACCTTATCAGGATACATTTATCCAAGTGGTGATAGCTGAAAGTTTACAGAAGTATGCCAGTAAATTTACAATTGTAAAACTCAATAGAAATACTTGATATTTATTAACTTCATGAAAGAGAGGTTCTTTAATTACTGTGTTAATGCTGTTAATATATACACACAGGTAAAATTTCCAGGACAATTCCAGTCATTCCCAGTTCTTTGCATGCAACAGCATCTTCCATGCCTCCAGCGAAGTTGTATAATTTTGTCAGGTTATGATTGTAGTTTCATCTAAAGATATATCAGGCTTTGAAACAAGCTCCAGTCGGATCTTGCAGGGAGTGCACACTTGTAGCACTGCTTTGGTGGTTTATAGGAGGAATCTGGAGCTCACAATGTGAGAATTGGTGGCAGCAAGAGAGAGTACTGCTGCTAGGCATGCTGCTCAGCATTACTGACTTTTCAAGAGACAATTAAAGTTTCTAGATATCTATTGGATATGTAAAGTCGTGGAAGCTGCAGCTATTAATGATGCCTTGATATTAAAATATTTTCAAATAGATTTGAGAGTCAAGCCTACATTTCTTTGAAAGTCTATCTGATTTCAGTTACTCTTTTGAGCAAGATTTTTTAAAAATAGGGAAATTGAATCAACAGAAGCAAACTTTTAAGCAAATTAAACCCACATATAATTGAACTCATGTTCATTATCATCATTGAAGTCAAAATTGTAATTTGTTGCTTTTCTTAAGTAACTGTATTAATTTCTAGTATCATTTCATCATCCTGGTTAGCTTGCCACAATGAAGCAATCATACATACAGTTATGCTAAACACAGAGAACATTGGGTTGGTTCACTTCATTTTTTAAAAATTTTAAAGTGCTAAAACATAAGAAGAAAATAAAATATGTTATATTCTAAATATATCAAGGAATATAGTCTAGTTTTTCTGTAAATTTTTTTTTTTGAAACTCATCATTAAACTCATTAAATAGGAAAATAATTATGGGTATGTAGTTTAAAAACAGATTTTGGGCTTCCCAGGTTGCACAGTGGTAAAGAATGTACCTGACGTGCAGGAGATGCAGGAGACACAGGTTCGATCCCATGGAGGAGCAAATGGCAACAGTCTCTAATTTCTTCCTGGGAAAATTCCATGGACAGAGAAACCTAGTGGGCTGCAGTCTGTGGGGTGGCAAAGAGATGAACATGATTGAAGTGACTTCAGTTCAGTTGCACAGTCATGTCCGACTCTTTGCGACCCCACGAATTGGAGCACGCCAGGCCTCTCTGTCCATCACCAACTCCCAGAGTCCACCCAAACCCATGTCCATCGAGTCAGTGATGCCATCCAACGATCTCATCCTCTGTCGTCCCCTTCTCCTCCTGCTGCCAATCCTTCCCAGCATTAGGGTCTTTTCCAATGAGTCAACTCTTCGCATGAGGTGGCCAAGGTATTGGAGTTTCAGCTTCAACATCAGTCCTTCCAATGAACACCAAGGACTGATCTCCTTCAGGATGGACTGGTTGGATCTCCTTGCAGTCCAAGGGACTCTCAAGAGTCTTCTCCAACACCACAGTTCAAAAGCATCAATTCTTCGGCGCTCAGCTTTCTTCACAGTCCAACTGTCACATCCATACATGACCACTGGAAAAACCATAGCCTTGACTAGACGGACTTTTGTTGGCAAAGTAATGTCTCTGCTTTTAAATATGCTATCTAGGTTGGTCATAACCTTCCTTTCAAGGAGTAAGCGTCTTTTAATTTCATGGCTGCAGTCACCATCAGCAGTGATTCTGGAGCCCCCAAAAATCAAGTCTGCCACTGTTTCCACTGTTTCCCCATCTATTTCCCATGAAGTGATGGGACCAGATGCCATGATCTTAGTTTTCTGAACATTGAGCTTTAAGCCAACTTATTCACTCTCCTCTTTCACTTTCATCAAGAGGCTCTTTAGTTCTTCTTCACTTTCTGCCATAAGGGTGGTGTCATCTGCATATCTGAGGTTACTGATATTTCTCCCAGCAATCTTGATTCCAGCTTGTGTTTCTTCCAGCCCAGAGTTTCTCATGGTATACTCTTCATATAAGTTAAATAAGCAGGGTGACAATATACAGCCTTGATGTACTCCTTTTCCTATCTGGAACCAGCATGTTTTTCCATGTCCAGTTCTAACTGTTGCTTCCTGACCTGCATACAGGTTTCTCAAGAGACAGGTCAGATGGTCTGGTATTCCCATCTCTTTCAGAATTTTCCACAGTTTATTGTGATCCACACAGTCAAAGGCTTTGGCATAGTCAATAAAGCAGAAATAGATGTTTTTCTGGAACTCTCTTGCTTTTTCGATGACCCAGCGGATATTGGCAATTTGATCTCTGGTTCCTCTGCCTTTTCTAAAATCAGCTTGAACATCTGGAAGTTCACGGTTCATGTATTGCTGAAGCCTGGCTTGGAGAATTTTGAGCATTTACTAGCATGTGAGATGAGTGCAATTGTGCGGTAGTTTGAGCATTCTTTGGCATTGCCTTTCTTTGGGATTGGAATGAAAACTTACCTTTTCCAGTCCTGTGGCCACTGCTGAGTTTTCCAGATTTGCTGGCATATTGAGTGCAGCACTTTCACAGCATCATCTTTCAGGATTTGAAATAGCTCCACTGGAATTCCATCCCCTCCACTAGCTTTGTTCGTAGTGATGCTTTCTAAGGCCCACTTGACTTCACATTCCAGGTTGTCTGGCTCTAGGTGAGTGATCACACCATTGTGATTATCTGGGTCGTGAAGATCTTTTTTGTACAGTTCTTCTGTGTATTCTTGCCACCTCTTCTTAATATCTTCTGCTTCTGTTAGGTCCATACCATTTCTGTCCTTTATCGAGCCTATCTTTGCATGAAATTTTCCCTTGGTATCTCTAATTTTCTTGAAGAGATCTCTAGTCTTTCCCAATCTGTTGTTTTCCTCTATTTCTTTGCACTGATCGCTGACGAAGGCTGTCTTATCTCTCCATGCTATTCTTTGGAACTCTGCATTCAGATGGGAATATCTTTCCTTTTCTCCTTTGCTTTTCGCTTCTCTTCCTTCCCAGCTGTCTGTAAGGCCTCCTTAGACAGCCATTTTGCTTTTTTGCATTTCTTTTTCATGGGGATGGTCTTGATCACTGTCTCCTGTATAATGTCATGAACCTGTGTCCATAGTTCATCAGGCACTCTGTCTATCAGATCTAGCCCCTTAAATCTATTTGTCACTTCTACTGTATACTCATAAGGGATTTGATCTAGGTCATACCTGAATTGACTAGTGGTTTTCCCTACTTTCTTCAATTTAAGTCTGAATTTGGCAATAAGCAGTTCATGATCTGAGCCACAGTCAGCTCCCGGTCTTGTTTTTGCTGACTGTATAGAGCTTCTCCGTCTTTGGCTGCAAAGAATATAATCAATATGATTTTGGTGTTGACCATCTGGTGATGTCCACATGTAGAGTCTTCTCTTGTGTTGTTGGAAGAGGGTGTTTGCTATTACCAGTGCGTTCTCTTGGCAAAACTCGATTAACCTTTGCCCTGCTTCATTCTGTACTCCAAGGCCAAATTTGAAGTGACTTAGCATGCATGAAAAACAGATTTTACAATAAAAAAATTTTAAAATATAGACCTGTAAAAATTATAATGAACTTGTGTGTGTGTGTGTGTGTGTGTGTTTGTGTGTGTGTGTGTGTGTTCAGTCATGTCCAACTCATTGCCATTTCCAGGGAATCGTCCTGACCCAGGGATCAAACCTATGTCTCCTGTATTGGCAGGCAGATTCTTTGCTACCTGGGAAGCCCTGTAATGGCTCTGTAGATAATCTGACTCACCTAAGACCTAACACTATGAAATTTGAATCAGTGCTTACTGTTTCAGTATTAGAAAACTAATCAAAAGAAAACAACATCAATTCTTACGCAGACCACAGTTGTGATTTGGCAATTTTTCCAAAACTTCTCAAGACTGGCTGTTCTATTGCTTGTAAAAAGAAATCTTGAACTTCCAATTTCCTCTGTCTCTTGATGAGTGGCTATGTAATGGAATTAAAAATTGTGGAGGATTCTAATCAAATAATATGAATTGCTAACTATTTTTAAATGGGGATCAAAAGTCTTATCTTATTCACTTTCCTTTTTAAGTTATTATATTAATCTTCAATACTTAGCATCCTCCTAGCAACAAGAACCGGAGAAGGCAATGGCACCCCACTCCAGTACTCTTGACTGGAAAATCCCATGGACGGAGGAGCCTGGTAGGCTGCAGTCCATGGGGTCGCACAGAGTCGGACACGACTGAAGCGACTTAGCAGCAGCAGCAACAAGAACAAATATCTTGTTGAATCAAAATCTAGTAGAGTAGGGCTTAGAAAATCCTCTAAGGCAGGGAGCCCTCTCCGTCATTTCAGAGTTCTCTCCACCAGATTAGATGGGCAGTGTTCTCCTTTATTTCTCATGCTTGCTGCACAGAGCTCTCAGCTCAGGCCACATTTCAATATGCTTTAAAATGCACAGTCCTACTCATTCACCTGTCATTCAATTAAAATTTAATCTAATGAGCTAGCAGCAGCAGCAGCAGCCATATCTATAGGACCTACTAAATTGCCCATATAAAAAGGAAAAATCTTCTAGATAATACTTCTCATTTTATCTGGGAACAATTGGGCAAAATTTTTATTTCACTTATATAATAATCAATGATTATAACTTTGGAAATTTCAATTCAAGTGATAGACCAAGGGGAAAGATATTTTCAGACATTTGTTCACTTAACACATGTATGCATATATAAGATATACATATATAGATTTTGTACCTGTTGGATGTCAGGCATGTTATTACACACTGTTTCTGTGTAAAAACACACTACTGCTTCTAGGAAGCTCACTCTTTAGGGTGAGAGAGGCATTCATTAAATAGCATAATAATGAATATATAATATGCAGCTGAGATCAGTGCAATGAAGGGGAGCTTAGTGGTGCTATGAAAGGAGAGTAAACTTAATTAGGGGCTATGATGCCCAAACTGACTGAGAAAAAGAATGTATAGGTGTTAATTAGGCAAAAAAAGAGGCAGGGTGAATATGCTTCAGGCAAAGGCAACATAAAGGGCAAAGCTTCCTTGAGGATTGTATGTCTTCACAAGTCACCTCCACTTCCTGCTTTCTGAGAGCTGAAGGCAGGGATTACAGTGATATTCCCTTCCCTTTACATCACAGGGCACCAACTCTCAGCTTGGTCCCTGAGTCTATGCCATAAGACTGAGGGCCATGATGGATATAACAAAATAAAGCAATCAAACAAAATCAGCCAAATTATTTATTAAGTAAAGAAATAAAATGCAATTTTCTAGTTTCTTTAGGTAAAGATCTTAAAAATTTAAATCCCTGTAATGTGATGCTGAGTGTTTCTAATGATTTAGCAGTAGACCAATTACATGTTGCACTATAAAAGACTTAAACTTCTGAAGCAAAGATCCATTTAACCTATATGGAATTTAGATTTTTATCAATATTTATCATGATTAGCATAAAATTTGAATGCTTAATATTGTTTTGACATTTTCACATATCAATTTCTTTGAACAAACAAACACACTTTGTAGAGAGAGCATAAACAAAAAAGTTATAGGTTTCATGGCCACAGTATTTAATTCTCTGGCAATGTAGTTTGCTTTATCTGTCAAATATAATAACTTTTCTCTTCTGAAATGCTGTTACAATCCAGACAAATAGTAGATCTTTATAGTAGTTATTCTTTCCTGTCATATCTACAGTACAGCTGTGTGTCACAACTGCAGTAAGATTCCCCCAGAGTCCAGGTAAGGAAGTAGTGTATTTTAGAGTTTGCAGAATGGGTAGGTTTTGGAAAAAGAGGAATCAGTACTGATTTTTTAGACAAGTTAAGGAGGATAAGAGAAAGGAATGAAAAATAACGTATCTACTGTGGGAATCACTCTAGTGGACAGGTAGATGAATATATATGGATATATATATAGATGCACATACTTTATATCCACTGTCCACTACAGTGATATGCATATACATATACACATATATATATTATATATATATATATATATAGCTTTATCAGTTCAGTTCAGTCGCTCAGTCGTGTCCGACTCTTTGCGACCCCATGAATTGCAGCACACCAGGCCTCTCTGTCTATCACCAACTCCCGGAGTCTACCCAAACCCATGTCCATCGAGTCAGTGATGCCATCCAACCATCTCATCCTCTGTCGTCCCCTTCTCCTCCTGCTGCCAATCCTTCCCAGCATTAGGGTCTTTTCCAATGAGTCAACTCTTTGCATGAGGTGGCCAAAGTATTGGAGTTTCAGCTTCAACATCAGTCCTTCCAAAGAACACCCAGGATTGATCTCCTTTAGGATGCATTGATTGGATCTCTTTGCATATAGCTTTATATATGTATATAATTATAGGGAGAAATAACATAGAAGATTGATACTACCTATGTTGTCACTACTTAAGATGAACTCATTATCAAGGTCTAAAGATAAATGTGATAACCGCAGATTTTTGTACCCCAATATATAGTATTTCTCTGAGAATATGAGAATATCTGTTCCTTTTAGGAGAATCCTCATACCAGACTTGGTGTATAGTATAGTTGTGTGGTCCTAATAAGATAGTCACATAAAAGTACAGATCAAACAATTTTTTTAAAAAAATTTATCCAGTTTTTTAGCTTTATTGAAATATAATTGACATACACTTCTGTATAAGTAAAAGGTGTACAGCATAATGGCTTGATTTACATAACATCATGAAATGATTACCAGAATAAGTGTGGTGAATATTCATCATTTTATATAGACACAACATTAAAGAAATTGGAAAAAAGTATTTTCTCCTTGTGATGAGTACTGTTAGGATTTACTCTCTTAACAACTTTCATGTATAACATATAACAATGTTAATTTTATTAATCATGCACATTATATCCTTAGTACTTACCTTATCTTATAGCTGAGAGTTTGTATCTTTTGACTGCCTTCATCCAGTTCTCCCTACCGAAATATATTCTTCCATTCAGTAGGTGGCTTTTTCATTTTGCTGATAGTTTTCTTCACTGTGCAAAAGCCTTTTATTTGATATAGTTCCATTTATTTATTTCGCTTTGTTTCTGTTGCCTGAGGAGACATATCCAAAAAAATATTGCTGAGATCAATGTCAAAGACTGTATTAGTTATGTTTTCTTCTAGAAGTTTTATGGTTTTGAGTGTTACATATAAGTCTTTAATCCATTTTGAATCTATTTTTGTACATAATATGAGGAAGTAGTCTAGTTTTGGGCTTCCCAGGTGGTGCTAGTGGTAAAGACCCCCCCTGCCAGTGCAGGAGATGAAAGAGATGTGGGTTCAATCCCTGGGTCAGGAAGATGCCCTGGAGGAGGGCACAGAAACCCACTCCAGTACTCTTGCCAGGAGAATCCAGTGGACAGAGGAGCCTGGCATGCTGAAGTCCTTAGGGTCACAAAGAGTCAGACATGACTGAAGTGACTTAGCATGCAGTCCAGTTTTATTCTTTTGCCTGTAGCTGGCAAAAGTTTTCCCAACCATTTGCTAAAGAGATTGTCTTTCCCTTATTGTATATCCTTGCCTCATTTGACATAGGTTAATTGCCCATGTTAATATGGGTTTATTTCTGGGCTCTCTATTCTGTTCAGTTGATTTATGTGTCTTTTTTGTGCCAGTACCATATTGGTTTGATTACAGTAGCTTTATAGTATAGTTTGCAAGCAGGGAATGCGATGCCTCTTGCTTTGTCTTTTTCTCAAGATTGTTTTGGCTATTCAGGGTCTTTCGCATTTCCATACAAATTTTAGAATTATTCTAGTGCTATGAAAAACACCACTGGTATTTTGACCAAGATTGCATGAAATTTGTAGATTGCCATGGGTAGTATGTTCATTTTAATGATATTAATCCTTCCAACTCATGAGTATGGTATATCTTTCCATTTGTTTGTGTCATCTTCGATTTCTTTCATTAGCATCTTTTAACAGGTACAAGTCTTTAACCTCCTTAGTTAAAATTATTCCTGGATAGTTTATTTTTCCTGCACATATAAAAGGATTGTTTTCTGAGTTACTCTTTCTAATAGTTTGTTGTCCGGTCAAACAGCTTTAAAGAACACCATGTATGTTAATCACATCCAAGACCAGATGGGGATTGACAAGCTCAGTTCAATTCTTTTTGATGTCTACTCATTAAGAGTTAAAAAAAGTCTTAGGATTAGAATAAATTGTTTTTGGCAGTGAGTCGTGAATTTAGATGTCTTTAGAGGCTTGGCAAATAATATAAAGTGCAGAAGTAGTACAGGACAATAGTTGTCAAAATGCACACCTGAGACCAGTGGCACTAGCAACACAAGGGAAGTTTTAAATAATGCATTTTATATGGCCCCACTGAAGGCACAGTTCAGAGACTTGGCATGAGACCATCAATATGTGTTTTAACAAGCTCTACAGGTGATTGTAATTTATGCTCAAATTTGTGAACAACCAGTGTAGAATAATGGGAAATTATGGACTTCAGTGAACTAGAGTATAAGTCCTAAAGCATTCAAATTCAAGGTCAACAAACTGAGCTGACCAAAACAAAACATAAACATCACATGTGAGGGAAGAATTTAACCCATGGTAAATCAGTTTATGTCTTCAGAGTCAGAGGAATTTTGACACTTTCATTTCTATAATGCTCAAAATTTTAATCGATCATAATTGAACTATTTAGAAAACATTTCTCTGTGGTTATACATTTTGCTGTCCCTGACTGTATATCCTCTAAACAGCAGTCTTAACCATCTAGAGTCAATGGGACCTTCTCATAAAATGAGAATGGTGAACCATGGTGCACCAATGATACATCTTTCTAGAATACAGAAATCTGTCTCCTTTGGTTTTCTTTTTGAACTGAAAATATGTAAAGCTCATAAAAAGGCTTTCTGAACATCTAATCCAGTCTGCTAATTTGGTAGATTACAAAATAAGGTTGAGAGGCTGAGCAATGTGCTGAAGATAGAACAGTGAATAAATGTAGTAGTGGTTATACTGTGGTAGTGGTTATGAGAATGATCAAGTGCATGTATACTGTATATTTTAAAAGATGTATTCTTTTTGAAATAAATATTCATATTTATAAATTCTAAATAATATGTAGGAAGGAAAAAATCAAGGTCAGTGTGAAAATGATTCAGTATTCACTTCATGATGATTTCTAAGGATTCTTATTTTAATTTAATTAAATTCCTAATTTAATTACATTTAAATAATTGTGGCATGCAATACAACAAAATATCTCAATTTTATTTACCCTGATTCTTTTTTTAATGGACCAGAGGCAAGAGTGTCATATATACTTGGAACTCCGTTCACTAAGTGAAAGATTTATAACAGAAAGGTTCTTGTTTGCCAAGTTCCTATTGTATCCTACCTTCTACAATTCTTGGCACACTTTCAGTACTCAATAAATATTTGTTGACTAGATGAAAGTGAAGACAAGTTATTTAATTTTCCTGCCTATTCATATCCCTTTTCTGTAAATTTTTCAATGGGTAAGTAATGATTATCCACTATTTGCTATCTCGTAGATGAGAGGAATGCTTCAGTCCATAAATCATGCTTTAATGCTTATACTTATGGGGATGTGTACATTATTAAAATAATTACATAAATAATAGTTACGAAGTTAGAGAAAAATAAAGCAGGGCAAAATGATAGATAGCAAGTGAAAGTGAAAGTTCCTCAGTCCTGTCCAACTCTTTGTAACCCCATGGACTATAGCCTGCCAGGCTTCTCTGTCCATGGGGATTCTCCAGACCAAAATACTAGAGGGGTTAGCCGTTCCCTTCTCCAGGGGATCTTCCCAGAGATCCAACCCAGGTCTCCCACAATGCAGGCAGGTTCTTTACCAGCTGAACCACCAGGGAAACCCAATATATAGCAGACAGAGGTATTATTTTAAATAGGGTAGTAAGAGACTAACTCTCTGAGTTGATTACATTTGAAAAGAGACTTGTATAATGAGAGGAAAAAATTATGTAGCTCAATTCTATTTGGAGAATAATGATCCAGGCAAAGAAAACAGCAAGCATAAAAGCTCAAAAGCAAGAGATCAGTTTGGCTAGAGTACAGTGAGTGAGGTAGGCGATGATAGGAGATGTGACTGGAAATACAGTTACAAGCCAAATTCTTTGGAGTTGGAGGGCCAAGGTAAGGACAGAATTTTTTGAAATGGTGCTGTTAAACCTTTTAAAGAGTTTTAAGAGAGTGATTATACATATATATATATATATATATATATATATATATATATATATATATATATATATATATTCAGAATAACATTATGGGTGACAAAAAGTGGAAACAGAGAAACAAATTAAAATGTTATACTAGTCAAGGAGTATGGTAGTAGTGGTGGGTATTTTGATGCTTAGATGGAAGATATGTGTGTATATATATATATACACACACATATATATATATACACATAATTTTTGTGTATGTATTTATTGGCTGTTCTGGGTCTTCACTGCTGTGCAGGCTTATCTCTAGTTGGCAGCAAGTGAGGGCTACTCTCCAGTTGCATTGTATGGGCTTCTCATTGCAGTGGCTTTTCTTGTTGTGGGGCATGGGCTCTAGGGCATGTGCCCTTCATTAGTTGCAGCTCCAGGGTTCTAGAGTACATGCTCAGTAGTTGTGGCCTGAAGGGTTAGTTGCCTTGCAGCATGTAGGATCTTCCCAGAACAAGGATCAGACCTGTGTCTCCTGCATTGGCAAGCAGATTCTTTACCACTAAGCCACCAGGGAAGCCCCAGATTCAAGATATATTTTGAAAGTAGAGATGAGAGGATTTGCTGTTGTTTTTTTTTTCCAAATGTAGATAGAACTCAGAGTGTAACTTCAATGTAAGGATGACTATGGAATGATCTGGTGAAGTGGAAAAATGACACAGAAGAAGGGAATGATTATAGGAATGATGTTCTTGCTCAGGTAAGAGGAGGAAGTGATCTAGTCCACCAATAAAGTGGTTCACCATAGACAGGGAACAATTCATTCATTGTTACAAGAATGAAGTCAGTATATAGGGACAGACACAGGTCATTTGGTTGATATGATGGCAAAGTGAATGTATAAATGCTTTTCTGATTACTTCTTTTTAGTGGGTATGAGGACATTTTTATCTGAGAGTGATATGTGTGTAAGGGTTGTTAGAGATATCAGGAGAGAAGAGGTGTAAAATTGTGTTTTTGAAGTATGCAAGAGTAAATTAATTAGGAAAATAATCTTTTGCACAAAAGGAGAGTGAAGGAAGAATGAATCTGAAATCTAGAAAGAAGAGCAAATTGTACAGAGAGACAGGGAGACTGAACTTGCTTCTAGTCTCACAAAATGCTCAATTACTCCTCTTGTCCTTGGGTAGGTAGGTTTTTTCCCCCCATAAATCTTACTTATTCTGTCTGATTCTTATATTTGTGGATGATAGAGAGCCGCCCCCCTTTTATTGTCTGCTGAACCCAATTTGAAAACATTTCAGTTCATTTTCAACCATGATTGACTCTTGATGAAGACACTGCCTAAAGATAGGAAGATTATTGTGATATTCTGACTAATGTGTACTCAGTTCAAGTAGGTTTTTCAAGACCTTTTCCCATTCAGTAAGCAACAGTCATTGCCTCATAAAAGCAGATGACAGAAGAGTTCACTGTTAGCTTTAGAATTACTAAATAAAGCCGCCAAAGACACTGAGAGTGAAGTGTGTGCCATTAGAAAGTAATTTTGAAGAATACAAGATAAATCAAAATTAGTTTGCTTTCATTGGCCCAGGAAGATGGAGACAGTTGGATATAATGGTACTTCCACACCTTTTACAAGTCATGGATTCACAAAAATTTATGATATTTGTAGAGGCAACTAACTGTGAGCATCCTATACCAGGCTATAGCCAGATAGGGCAAAGAATGAGGACAAAAATCTCGTCACACCTGGAGCCCATTTATAGCACAAATGTGCTATCATAATCCATTGAGCTGTTCTGACAAAGGAAAAAGAAATGCACAGATACTGGTACTTGTTTCCAAAAATATTATGTGGCAATTCTTCCACACTGAGGTTTCTGGCCTGAATATTGTGGTGGTGTTGTTTTTAAGAGGAAGAGAACATTTTAAGAATTTATAGAGTGGTGAGAGAATTTGGCTTCTTGTTCTTATTTCCTTCCTCGCTGTGCTGTGCTGTGCTTAGTCGCTCAGTCATGTCCAACTCTGTGACTGCATGGACTGTAGCCCACCAGACTCCTCTGTCCATGGGGATTCTCCAGGCAAGAATGCTGAAGTGGGTTGCCATGCCCTCCTCTCTTACTGCTTCTGTTTCAGGAGCAGATGAGAGTCTTCCTTCCTTTTGGGATGTTGTTTATTGCTGTACACAGTACCATACCACTAAAAGGGGAGAATTGAGAATTGTAGATCAATGTACGAAACAGCCCACAGGCTCGGTGTAATATCTGCTTTCTAAATTTATTGAATGAATTGAAATGATTCACATTTTACTGAGTAGCTCATCATTAAAAAGTCCTGGTTAGAAGTGTCCTAATTTTTGATTTGACCCTGTTAACGTGGATTTGAACTTCTTGTTGAACGTGACTTTATTGCTGAGTGATTGTAAAATGTGGCTTAAATGAAATCATAGAACTGTTAAGGATCCAAAAGCAAATTATTAACTACCTTTAAAGTGGAGATTTGTTTCTTTCCTGAGATATCTTCTTTGGGCTATGAAGTAATTTGGGTAAATATTATGAACATTTAAAAGAGTTAAGTGACCTGCCTGGAAAGGAAAAAAAAAAATTAAGTGCACTTTAATGCCACTCCGTTCAGTTCAGTTGCTCAGTGTTGTCTGACTCTTTGCGACCCCATGGACTGCAGCATGCCAGGCCTCCCTGTCCATCACCAACTTCCGGAGTTTACTCACAGTCATGTCCATTGAGTAGGTGGTGCCATCCAACCATCTCATCCTCTGTCGTCCCCTTCTCCTCCTGCCTTCAATCTTTCCCAGCATCAGGGTCTTTTCCAATGACTCAGTTTTTTGCATTAGGTGGCCAAAGTATTGGAGCTTCAGCTTCAGCATCAGTCCTTCCAGTGAATATTCAGGACTGATTCCCTTTAGGATGAACTGTTTGGATTTCCTTGCTGTCCAAGGAAATTTGAAAAGTCTTCTCCAACACCACAGTTCAAAAGCATCAATTCTTCAGCGCTCAGCGTTCTTTATAGTCCAATTCTCACATCCGTACATGACTACTGGAAAAACCATAGCTTTGACTAGATGGACCTTTGTTGGCACAGTAATGTCTCTGCTTTTTAATATGCTGTCTAGGTCGGTCATAACTTTTCTTTCAAGGAGTAAGCATCTTTTAATTTCATGGCTGCAGTCACCATCTGCAGTGATTTTGGAGCCCCCCAAAATAAAGTCTGCCACTGTTTCCACTGTTTCCCCATCTATTTACCATGAACTGATGGGACCAGATGCTATGATCTTAGTTTTCTGAATGTTTAGTTTTAAGCCAACTTTTTCACTCTCCTCTTTCACTTCATTAATACCACTAGCTCTGGAAATAAACTTTGTTTGAGGTTCATGGTTAGTAGAAGAGGGGATGGGATCCCCTAAATGACTTGTGATGAGTGACCAGAAATAAATTCCACCACTTGACAATATGTGAGTCAAATAGGGAGAAACATAATTGAGTCAATAGAATACTGGTCCTGATTTAGTGACCATAACTCTCCTAAGAATTATTAATATAATCTGTAGTACACAGATTCATCAGAAGTAGTAAGATAAAAAAGAAGATTACCAAGTAAATAGGCAAAATAAAAGTCCATCCTCCTAATGTTACCTTGATTTTTTTCATGGTATAAAATTAGAAAATCTTGACTAATTCTGTTTGTGAAAAAAATAAAAACAAAACAAAACTGGTAGAACTTGAGGGAAACATAATTCTCTCAAAGTGTGGGGCATCTAATAGCCAAGGCTCATATACGTGTGCTGGTGTATAGTCAGATGATTACGGGGAGAAGTAACATGAGTATTTGTGTATGTAGGCAGAAGCAGAATCTGAAATAGGTTTAGAAAGGAATATTCAAGATTTTTACATCATGCTTTTAAAAATGCATTCAATTTCTTGAGAAACTGAAGTTTTTTTGTGTTTCCTCATTAATGATCAAAAGAAGGTTACATTTATAAATAATTTTATATACAGTCCATGCAGATAAATGCAACGACTTAGCTGTCTGTTTTGATAAACTGAATAATCTGTTGTAACTTGTCTGGTGTTCGTTAATTTAGTGTGAAGATGCAGACAGCCTTCTGTTCTTTTGTTTACAGGGTCTCTTAATTCTGTGGCTCCCCTGGCAGTAATTCATTTTTTTTTGCTAAAAGGTAACAGCGTTACAAGTGCAAAACATTTATTTAATTTGTTTAGCTTTAGAAAACTGAGCCCATTTCCTAGGCCTTTGGGGGTGCAAACTAGATAAGAACATATGGCATAATTTATTATTTTCTCAACTCTAGTTATGTGGTAAAGCATTATTTAAATGTCAATGAGGAAATCTCAGATTACTCTCCTTGGAAAAGTGATGTTTTGGATAACATTCAGTTAAATTTAATGAAAGAACATTTTATTTTATTTAAGTAACATTTTAATTTCTTTACGTAATTTCCTAAGGCCATAGTTTTACATCTTTCAAGAATAGTAGGAAAGATTCAGAACTCCTTTGTACTTCTGGAAGTCCAATTCACCTATTAGGCATTATTGTGGGGCATATTATATTTAACATTTCTTAATAATGTCCTGTAAGCAAATTTACAATGTGTTCAGATTACCTACAGTCATGACATTTTTTTCAACACTGATAATCTTAATTCCTAAATGAAAAGAAATTTAAAAAATGTAGTAAGTTGGGAAATAAACTTTTAAAGATTATCACTTTACTATAAACATATAAATATGCTTATATTTATATTTCTGTGGGTTTAATATTATAGCAGGAAAAATGGGTTACAAACATTGTTATAGATAGACAGGCCAAAATTCTGAAAATCAATGTCTCTACCAGTAACAAATCCAAGAATGGATGGATTATGACAAGTGGCCAAAATGTTCCACTTCTGAGGGTCAAACTTTTTTTGTCAACCAGTAGTTGAGATAGTTCTGAAACATTGGGCAACTTTTCTTCCTACTACTTTCCTCCCACATTCTCACTGGTGTTCATACAACTGTATCTGTATCTATAAACATATGCATATGATCTTGTATTTGGAGAAAACTTCATATGTCACATTCCGTTAACATGTAGCCTGTCAAGAAACGTAACATAATTTGGGTAATTAGAGCATCAGCCACTTGAAAATTGGCCTACAGACATTTTTCTCATTTAACAACCAGCATTAACATTCAAGAAAAAAAAATTGCTTGAAATTAGAAGAAAGTATCAAAAGAAAGAGAAATTTCTTTCAAAGAAACTGTGATAGGTGTTTATTTACAGTTTCTAGTGGTTCATCTGCATTTTAACATTTTTAATCTACTTATTTGGATAATAGCCAGTGAAAGATCATGACACCACCTGATATTTAACAATGAAATTGATAAAGGCTTAAAACATTTTATACCTAAAGAGTTATTTGCCCAGTATTTCACAGCAATAGGATAGATCTATATACTGATGACTTCATAAGTAATATCTCTAGCTCAGCTCACCTTCTTGAACTCCAGATCTTTTCTGATCATTTCAACTTGGCCATTACATTGAGGTCTGAAACTTATAGTAGAGCTAATCATTTTCTTGAATCTGTTGTTACTGTTATATTCCCTGTCCTACAAAATAAATGCTTTACTTCTTCCACTTCTTTACCACCACACTGAATATATAACAAACCTTTATGCTTCCACCTTTTTAAATATTTTACAGATACAGTTAGTATTCATATTGTCTGTACTCTAAATCCCTTTTTTCTTACTCGTAGATTGTGACAATACATTTCTAGTCCTTTTCCTCACCAATAATTTGCAGTCCTCAAATCTATGAAAATGATTTAATGAAACTTCCATCTGAACTTAAAAAGTACCTAAAACCTTTCAGTGGCTTCCTATTTTCCTCATGAAATCTAAACACTTTAGCATAGAAAATAAATAAGATCATCAGTGACCTAGCTTTGGTTCACCTCTCTAGTCTCATTTGTTAGTCTCAAATCTTAACAAAATTCATAAGGAGGATGGTTTAAAGGATTATTATAATGCTGTTTCACCGGTCTTATGTGGGAGATAGCCTTACACTGAGTATCTTAGGTACCCCTTATGCTACTAGCTATTAAGAATGAATGGTGAAAGTACCTGACGCTTCAACGGGAGGAGACACAGGTTTGATCCTTGTTGGGGAACTAAGATCCCACATGTGGTGTGGCATGGCCTAAATAAATAAATAAAATTTTTAAAAAGCCTGTTTTTTTTTATTTTTAAAGAATGGATAGTATGATACATAAATATCTCAGTCAAAATTTGAGGGTAAGATACTTTGCCTTGAACATTAAACAGTACTTTGGTAGTAAGAGACTTTTGTATGCACTTTGATTATAGAAAGTAGAGGATGCTAATTTTTGGAACTTAAACTTTTTATATTATTTCTAACTTACAGAAAAGTTGCCAAAATGGGAATTTCTTGGTACCCATTATGCAGTTTCTAATTGTTCACATTTTTCTCCATTTGCCTTATTATTTATTACCCTCCCTCTCTGTCCCTCTCTCTCACAGACACACTAATTTCTCTAAAACTTTGCTGAATATTTTCAAATTTAGTCCTTCTATATCTCTAAATATTCCAATATATTTTTTTAGAAGGAGGAAATTTTACTTCAAGGTTAGCATTGAAACAAAACTGTTATCTAAATCAAAATCTATATTCAAATTTTTCTCAATAATAATGAAATCATACAGTGTGTACACTAATTTGTCCATCTTGTTTTGCACAGTAAAATGTTCTTGAGATTCATAAGTGGTTTTGCCCTTTTTATTGGTAAGTAGGATTTCACTAATAAACCACAGGTTGTTTATTCATTATTAAGGGAGTGAATATTTGGGTTGACTTTTTTTTTTTTCAGCAATTATGAGAAAGCCTGCTAAGAACCCTTGTTCAAGTTATTTTGTGGGATGATTTTCTTTGTTTGTTTGTGTCTCTTGGGAAATATCTAGAAATAGAATTGCTAAATCATAGTGCAGATTTGGGTCTTCCCTGGTAGCTCAGCTGGCCAAGAATCTGCCTGCAACCCAAGAGATCCCAGTTTGATTCCTGGGTCGGGAAGATTCCCTGGAGAAAGGATAGGCTACCCACTCCAGTATTCTTGGGCTTCTCTGGTGGCTCAGGTAGTAAAGAATCCACCTGCAATGTTGGAGACCTGTGTTCAGTCCTTATGTTGGGAAGATTCCCTGCAGGAGGGCATGACAATCCATTCCAGTATTCTTTCCTGGAGAATCCCTATGGACAGAGGAGCCTGGCGAGCTACAGTCCATGGGGTTGCAAAGAGCTGGACATGATAGAGTGACTAAGCATAGCACAGCACAGATTTACATTTAACTTTATAAGCAACTGCTAGACGTTTTCCAAAGTATTTGTACCAATTCACACTCCTTTTAAGAGTTTATGAAAGTTTCAGCATCTGTACATCTTTGCTCATATTTGCTGTTATAATTTTAATTCTAGTTATATTAGATATCTTTAATAACACATTGTGGTGGGATTTTTTGTTTGTTTTTTCCTTGCACTGTAAGGCGTGTGAAATCTCAGTAACCTGACCAGGGATAGAATCCATAGCCCTACACTGACAGTGTGGAGGCTTCACCACTGCATTGGACCACCAGGGAAATACCTAACTGATTGTGATTTTGATTTGTATTTCCCTAAAAACTAATGATTGAACAGCTTTTCATGTGCTTATCAGTCATCATATTCTTTTTAAATGTCCCAAGTCTTTTCCCCATTATTATTGAAGTTTTTTTTTCCCTAAGTTGTAGGAGTTGTTGATATACCATAGTACAAACCTTTGTCAGTTTTTTGTCAATACTTTGTTTTACAAGTATTTTCTTCTAGTGAAAATTCTCCTAGTGAAAAATCTCCTGGTGTATGTAGTTGATCTCTCCCTTTTGATCTCTCCATGGTGTCTTTTTGATGAACATAAATTTTTAGTTTTAATGAAATAGAATTTAACATTTAAACATTGGAGGAGGGGGCTTTGCTTTCTGTGCACAGTCTAAGAAATCAATATTTAACACTCCCTAAGCCATGAAGATATTCTTCTGTGTTTTTTTCAGGAAGCTTTATTTTTTTAAAATTAATTTATTTTAATTGGAGGATAATTACTTTGCAATATTGTGATGGTTTTTGCCATATGTCGACATGAATCAGCCACGGGTGCACATGTGTCCCCCCATCCTGAACCCTCCATCCACCTTCCTCCCCACCCCATCCCTCAGGGTTGTCCCAGAGCACCAGCTTTGAGTGCCCTGCTTCATGCATCGAACTTGCATGGGTCATCTGTTTTACATATGGTGATATACATGTTTCAATGCTATTCTCTCAAATCATCCCTCCCTCGGCTTCTCCCACAGAGTCCAGAAGTCTGCTCTTTATATCTGTGTCTCTTTTGCTGCCTTGCATATAGGATTCTCATTACCGTCTTTCTAAATTCCATATATACGCGTTAATATACTGTATTGGTGTTTCTCTTTTTGACTTACTTAACTCTGTATAATAGGCTACAGTTTTGTCCACCTCATTAGAACTGACTCAAATGTGTTCCTTTTTATAGCTGGGTAATATTCCATTGTGTATATGTACCACAGCTTCCTTATCCATTCATCGGCCAATAGACATCCAGGCTTTTCTATGTCCTAGTATTGTAAACAGTGCTGCAATGAACATTGGGGTACATGTGTCTCTTTAAATTCTGGTTTCCTCAGTGTGCATGTCCAGCAGTGGGATTGGACATACACATAGGTCATATGGCACTTCTATTCTCAGCTTTTTAAGGAATCTCCACATTGTTCTCCATAGTGGCTGTACCAGCTTGCATTCCCACCAGCAGTGTAAGAGGGTTCCATTTTCTCTACACTCTCTCCAGAATTTATTGTTTGTAGACCTTTTGATGACATAAGATGATACCACATTGTGGTTTTTATTTGAATTTCTCTAATAATGAGTAATGTTGAGCATCTTTTCATGTGTTTATTGACCATCTGTATGCCTTTGGAGAAATGTCTGTTTAGTTCTTTTGCCCACTTTTTGATTGTTTTTTTTTTTCTGGTATTGAGATGCATAAGCTGCTTGTATATTTTGGAGATTAATACTTTGTAAGTTGTTTCATTTGCTATTATTTTCTCCCATTCTGAAGGCTGCCTTTTCATCTTGCTTATAGTTTCCTTCGTTGTGCAAAAACTTTTAAGTTTAATTAGGTCCCATTTGTTTATTTTTGTTTTTATTTCCTTTAGTCCAGAAGGTGGGTCATAAAGGATCTTTTGGTGATTTATGTCAGAGAGTGTTCTGCCTATGTTTTCCTCTAAGAATTTTATAGTTTCTGGTCTTACATTTAGATATTTAATCCACTTTGAGTTTATTTTTGTGTATGGTGTTAGAAAGTGTTCTAGTTTCATTCTGTTACACATGGTTGACCAGTTTTACAAGCACCACTTGTTAAAGAGATTGTCTTTTCTCCATTGTATATTCTTGCCTCCTTTTCAAAGATAAGGTGTCCGTAGGTGCATGTATTTGTCTCTGAACTTTCTACTTTGTTCCATTGATCTATATTTCCATCTTTGTGCCAGTACCATCTGTCTTGATGACTATAGCCTTGCGGTATAGTCTGAAGTCAGGAAGGTTGATTCCTCCAGTTCCATTCTTCTTTCTCAAGATTGTTTTGGCTATTCAGAGTTTTTTGTGTTTCCATACAAATGTGAAATTATTTGTTCTAGTTCTGTGAAAAGTATCATTAGTAGCTTGATAGGGATTGCATTGAATCTATAGATTGCTTTGGGTAGTATACTTATTTTCACCATATTGATTCTTGCAATCCATGAACATGGTATATTTCTCTATTTATTTGTGTAATCTTTGATTTTTTTTATCAGTGTTTTATAGTTTTCTATATATAGATCTTTTGTTTCTTTAGGTGAATTTTTTCCTAAGTATTTTGTTGTTGTTGTTGCAATGGTGAATGGGATTGTTTCCTTAATTTCTGTTTCTGTTTTTTCATTGTTGGTGTATAGGAATGCAAGGGATTTCTATGCATTAATTTTATATCCTACAACTTTACTATATTCATTGATTAGCTCTAGTAATTTTCTGATGGTATCTTTAGGGTTTTCTATGTAGGGGATCATGTTGTCTGTGAACAGTAAGAGTTTTACTTCTTCTTTTCTAATCTGGATTCCTTTTATTTCTTTCTCTTCTCTTATTGCTGTGGCTAGGACTTCCAAAACTATGTTGAATAGTAGCGATGAGAGTGGTCACCCTTGTCTTGTTCCTGATTTTAGAGGAAATGCTTTCAGTTTTTCACCATTGAGGATAATGTTTGCTGTGGCTTTGTTGTATATGGCTTTTATTATGTTGAGGTATGTTCTTTCTATACCTGCTTTCTGGAGAGTTTTTATCATAAATGGGTGTTGAATTTTGTCAAAGGCTTTCTCTGCATCTATTGAGATAATCATATGGTTTTTATCTTTCAATTTGTTAATATGGTGTATCACATTGATTGATTTGTGAATATTGAAGAATCCTTGCATCCCTGGAATAAAGCCTACTTGATCATGATGTACGATCTTTTTAATACATTGTTGGATTCTGTTTGCTAGAATTTTGTTGAGGATTTTTGCATCTATCTTCATCAGTGATACTGGCATGTAGTTTTCTTTTTTTTGTGGCATCCTTGTTCAGGAAGCTTTAGAGCTTTAACTTACATTTAAGTTTATGACTCACCCCCAGTTGATTGTTCTATATGATGTGAAATAGTCATTGAGGCCCCTTTTTTTTCTATATGAATATTCAATTATGCCAGAATAATTTTCTGAAAAGACATTCCTTTACCCAATTTAATTACTTTGGCATCTTTGTTGAAAATCAACTGAATGTTATTTCTGCTTCTGCCTAGCATATGTAAAACTGAAAAGAGTCTTATCCATTCTAACAACTATCCATGGCTGGATAAAATGTAAAATCCTAACTTCTTGAGATTATTAAAGAACTGAAGCAGCAGGACAAATAAGTAACATGGAATATAAAGCAGAAATGGCTCTTCTTGGGAGTAACAACATATACAGTGGCTTATTTGTGGCACAGCATGGGAGAAATTGGTGCAACTACACAAGCACATAAGATGAATCAGTTAAAAATTTAACATATTGTTGGAGGCCAAGTGTTGGCTGGGATGTAAGATCATCATATTCCCAGCAGCTATTCTCTACTAAGCCTTATGGAGTTTTATCCTGGGAAAAGTATACTAGCAAAGCTTGGTGTATGTTTTAATAGTGATGGAGCCCATACAGAATTTCTAAAGCTCTTCTTCACCTGTAATATTCTGTCTTACAGACTCTAGCCAGGTTAGCAGCTTGGAACCCTGATCCTTGCCTTCACAGTTCAGCAGGATCCCTGTGCTCTGTTTGGGTTCCAACTCTCTGCACCACAATCTGGAAAGTGTCCCCAGGAACAAAGCCAGGGTGATTGCTCAGCTTACCTATGTATTTCCCTACTTGTGTTTTATTCCCTGCCTGCTGTCCTCTGAAAACAGTTGCCATATATATTTTATAATTTTTTTCAGCTGTTTTTGGCCACCGATAATATGGCACCAGTAATATTTTCATGGTCAGAGTATGTTATTTTCAAGACCTGTGGTTGTTAGTAAAAAAGAAAAAGGCCACAGATATACAAATATAATATAAACATATAGAAAAGTTAACAAAAAGGTTGATAATTTCAATAATTCCCTGGTGGCTCAGACGGTAAAGCGTCTGCCTACAATGCGGGAGAACTGGGTTCAATCCCTGGGTCGGGAAGATCTCCTGGAGAAGGAAATGGCAACCCACTCCAGTATTCTTGCCTGGAAAATCCCATGGATGGAGGAGCCGGGTGGGCTACAGTCCAAGGGGTCGCAAAGAGTCAGACACGACTGAGCGACTTCACTTTCACTTCACTTTATTAATAAGCCACATAAAAGATGCATTTTGAATTTGTGAGGTTTATCTTCAAAATGGTCTTCTGTATGTTTAAGTTTGCCTCTTTATTTCTTGTCTGTGGTCTCATTTTTAAGTGTTTTAAATTACATAGTAATATCTGTCAAATTCCAGCGATAGAGATGTCTATTCTGGGGCATCCTCTAGGGTATGTTGGGCCCCAGTCTACACAAACAATTGGAGTAAAAAAAATGTTGCAAAATTCATAGGCCCTTGTGAGGTACAGTAATTTATTGATGATGAATTAGAATTATGGTTAGAGATATCTTTAGGGATTTGTTGATTGTCTACTCATTATACAAGAACTTTCTTCATAGGTTCTAGGCACTGTCCCCTCCAGTTCAACTCCAGAACATTTTTTAACTTTTTATTTTCCAAAGTAAGATTCAGGCACAGTTTCATACCTTCTGGCATACCATGATAATAAAGCTAACAATGCTGTTAACTGTCCCTGTCTGGCAAAAAAAAAAAAAAAAAAAAAAAAAAAAGCTTAAGACTGATCCAGGAGATTTTAACGTTACTACATTGATCAGAAAAAGGCAAGTCTCTAAAGCTCCGTGGACTTTAATGCCTGCCAGGTGGCACAAAGCCTGCTAAGGGAGGGTGCTTATCTCTCCAGGTGTCGGAAGCAGGGGCATATATGGTCAAAGTCACCTGCCACCACCTTGGCACCATTGTGTGCTGAAGACTAGAGGTGGCTCTACAGTTGAATTGAGAATAGGAGCTAATGCATAGGTCCACACATTCAACTCATGTCACCAAGGGTTAGTGTTGATCCATAGTAGCCTAGAACTCTGAATTCACTCTGTGTCCAACGTGAGTGAAAGTCACCCCAGTCAACATGTCTTCATCATAATAGTAGCTAAATTTTGTGAAGTCCTACAGAAGAAACACTTTTCTGAGCACCTGGAGCAATCCTCTTGCTAGGCTGTCTTTCCAGACATGGACCTCAACCAAGGAGACCAGAGAAGACTTTGTAGACTAAGTGAGTTCTAGAACTTAATGGATATCTGATTGAGCCCATATACTTGGATAGAGAGTTAGAGAATGCCCAAGTAGAGAGATATGCCCTATGGCTAAAATAGGTACCAGTCTGGTCAAGGGGACTATGCCCAGATGGCACTGCTGGCTCTACCCAGGGACCCAAGTTTGACTGAGAAGATTTTAAGGAGAGCATTCATCCTCTGCATTGCAGGGCCTAGGACAGAGGCCCTACTTGTCCAGATCTAAAGGCAGTACTGGCTGAGTCCTTGAGTTAAAATGCTAGGACATTTGAACTTTTAAAGTAGTTGATTGGAATAATTTTGTTAAATGGAGATAATTCAAGCTGAGTTAATGAAGCATTAATGATAATTTTAAATGTTCAGTGTTACTATGTTTATGTACTCATAGAATTAACAAAGCTGCACATATATACATACACATTGACACATTTACTTGAAGCTTTGTAAATTAGTGACATCACCTGAAGGGAAGGGAAGGAAAAACCCAAGTGATGTTATGTGTAAAGAAATGGTTTCCCAGTGTGTTAGCCACAAAAGTTGTGTGGTACGAAGTTGTATATTCATTTATTTGTCCTAAATAAATCCCCTTGAGCTTGAGAAAGTAGGAAAAAAAATGCTAGTGTTCTTGAATATGTTCAGGAAGTATGTGATTATACTCTACATGAGTTCTATACTTTCAGAAGTTTTAAGCAGCTGCAATCGTTTGGAACTGTACATATCTCTCTACACTGTATCCACATGTCTGTATATACTTGCATAACTATTTTTAATGTTAATGAAATAATTTTATAAAACTCTTGATTTTTTAAGCATTTCCTTAGTTGCTGCAGAGTAAGAGAAAATTTTCCCATAACTTTTATTCATGGCTAAAATATGATAATTTTCTAATCTAAAATCTTTCAATTTTAGAAAGATGGAGGAATCTGAAATCTTTTAACTCTGAAGTAGAGGAGTTCTTGGGTCTGTGGTTTGTAGTTAGTATTTGTAATTAGTTTCTTGGGTTTGTAGTTAGAGTTTGTAGTTAGTATATAATCTGAAATCACATAAATGCTGCATTTATATAATGCCTAAACAAACTGGCAAAAATGATAATTTCAGCTCATCCAATGAAATAGTGTCAACAGAACAAACCAACATAAGAGAAACAAAAATATAGCTAGTCACCAATAGATATTTTAAAGAAGTGAAAACTCCTCAACCCTACTTTTAAGCGAATAAATTGAATGAAATTGGTGGTGTATTTGGCAATAGATTAAGATGAACTGAAATTTTCAAGGTGACTAACTCCTCAGTCTAAATGAATTTGATGCTTGTCAGAAGTTGTTAAGAAAATCTGATTCACTCCGGTGGTCTCTTGAAACCTGAAAAAATATTACAAAGACTCTACCAATATCCCTGAACCTTGCAATATAAATTTCTATGGAGAATGCAAGCAAATAATTTATAGTGATTATGAATTAGAAAATGCAAAAAACAAAAAACATTTCAAGAAAGGGAACTACCCCATTAAATGATTCCTGAGCTCAAGAAAGGAGCAGAACTCCTGGGTCTATACGTATTAATTATGTATCCAGATAGCTGACTTAACACGAAATTTTCTTTTAAATGTATCTTTATTAGACGAATTTAAGTTTCTTAGTACTTATGTGATAACCCAGAAGATGGGAAAATATATCTGAATGAATTCATTTACCCTACTGCAATGATATTTCAGTTTTAGTATGTAATTGTTAATTTTAGCTAGCTCAAACCTTTTGGAATAAATCTCCAACTTTTAGCTATAGCATTTGAAAATAAATAAAAACCAGAAAATCTAAGAAAAGGAAAAATAAAATTGCTATTAAAAGTCACTGAAAATGCAGGTGAATAATAACAACAATAAAACTAATATTTATTGAATATTTACTACGTGTCACAAATATTTATAAATGTCTGAAATACTACACTATTCCTTGGGCTATTGGTATTAGTAATAATAATAAATTGAACATTTAAGTCCCTTGAAGAAGGAGTTGGCAACTCACTCCAGTATTCTTGCCTGGAGAATCCCATGACTGAGCAACTGAGCATGAATATTTAAATAGAATTGCATGAGCTATAAACATGATGGAAGAATAAGACTTTAAAACAAACATGTAGGCTTAAGGGAGAGAAAAATAAATAGGGATGATTTTCCTTATTTTGCTTTTAAGTAAAAAATGAAGAACTCTGTTTCAGGTCGTTCCACTAATTGAGAAGTGGAATAAATTAAAACACTCGACAAAATGGGAACTATTCATTTCATATCCAACACTCTTTAATTCCCCTCACATATTTTTATTCAGTTCTTTTCAATACCATTTCTCATACATTAAGCTTTAATAAAAATTTTTAGGAAGTATTAAGAACTGGGGAGAGGGGGGAGATAATATAGCCAGGATTTCTCAACCTTAGTACCAATGACATTTAGGGCCAGATAAGTCTTTGTTATGAGGCTGTCCTGTACATTGTAGGATAATTAACAAGATCTGTAGATGCTTCTACTCATTAGATGCCAGTAGCATATCCATTCCCCTATTATGACAACCAAAAATGCCCAAAGATATTACCAAATGTCTCTGAGGGGGCAAAATGACTCCCGTTGAGATCTGGAGCAATAAGGTAAAATTATACACAATTTAAAATTTCCTTGTCGACAAGAGGAAACTGTAGAGTTTCCCTGCTTCCCTGGAAAAACAAACATTTTAATAGGTGGGATGAGACAAAGAGTGATATAGTTGTATACATTCTGCTAGTTATGTCTGTATAAGCACAAAAGTAAGAAACAAGACTGAATATATCAGCAAATGTATATTGTTTAATCCAACAAGTATGATCCTGTATACTGTATGTTGTTTGTTTCTTATTAAATTTGAGTTGGTTACCAGAATTTAAAATTGAAACATTTCATTGAATTACCTTCATTATGAGTTGTGAAAAATCAAGTTCTACCAAAACTGTGTCTCAGTTCCCAAAAGAATAATTCACTGGATGCTGCCTTCTTTAGATAGGATATGTGCTCTCTATTTTATCACACTTGACCTATTTTTTTTTGACTTACATTACATTACCTACCTAGTCTCGATAATCATTTTAATTTGAAAATCCAGTACATAAGTAAGTCTAATGTTTATTCAAAAGCTCAGTTAACTTTAAGGAATGAAGTCTAAGCTCTAAATATTAGGAAGAAAGAGAATCATTAGTGGAGAAGGGCATTTGGTGAGTGGAAAAGAGAAAGAATGACTTATAATTTTCTTCAATGCAATGGACTTGGGTATTAGGTATTATTATAACTTATTATATTATTATTGTATTTTTTAAATTAGTTTATTTTCTATTTTTTTAATTTTAAAATATTGTATTTTTTTTTTTTGCCATACATTGACATGAATCCACCACGGGTGTACATGTTTTCCCCTTCCAGAACCCCCCTTCCACCTCCCTCCCCATCCCATCCCTCCTGGTCATCCCAGTGCTTAACTCTTTAGCATGTTAATTAGGAAGTCCTTTGAGTTTTTCAATAGCTCTTGTTTTAAACTCGTAGTACAAATAGCCAGGACAGTATACAGGGATTATTTCTGGGCTGTAATCATAATATTGAAAAGATCTGATGAATTAGGATGTTGGCAAGAGACACATCTCAGAGGGTCTTCATCTTTATCAAATAAATGAAAACTATTAGTCAATTTTTATATATTACTCAAGGAAAATATGTTTTCCCTGAAAATTTATAGAGAAAGTTTTATGATATGAATGTATTTTCTCCAACTGCTAATGAATATGGCATAAATTGCCATCAACAATAGGTGATCTACTTTTATTTTATATGCTTATTGTAGAAAATTGTGTTTAAATAGTATACTTTATTTATAGGAATCTTTTGAAACCACAGGTATTTGTGTTGAGGGGTGGATAGAGAAGTATAGAGTAGTAGTCTGGGATTATGGACTATAGTTTGGTTTAATTATTTCCATTTTTTACTAGAGCTCCCCTGGAAAACTGCCTTTCACATCATAACAAACAATTTTTCATTGACTCATAAAACAAGGTGATTCCAAATAAGCATGAAAATGGTATTTAGAGAAATTTTTTAAGATCTAATTTTTTTTTATGGATCCAAGAGTTCTGACAAAATAATTCTATATCTAGGAAAGGTGACTCTGGTGCAACTTTTAAAATAAATATAAGTTCTTATCTATAAACTACATATTAATCTTCGGGTATATTTCACTTTTTATTTTAGCACATGCTATCCTGCTCTATTAAAGAGTCATATTAGTTGCTATTTTTGAAATATTTTCAAAAACACATGTTATTTACATCTAGTTGTGACATTTAAGCAAATGAAATATATTTAAAAAATTTTCAAAATACTAATATCTTAAAGGCGTTTGAAGGGAAAGACAGTCATCCATAGTTTGTAAATCATTGAATCATGTAGTGTAAATGAGTAAATTATAAAATAAGAACACCATTTACCTGCCATTAGGGTTTTTGCTTTGTCTTTTTTTTAATTAATTTTAATTGGAGGCTAATTACTTTATAATATTATAGTGGTTTTTGCCACACATTGACATGAATCAGCCATGGGTGTACATGTACCCCCCATCCTGAACCCCCCTCCCACCTCCCTCTCCATCCCATTTCTCAGGGTCATCCCAGTACACTGGCCCTGAATACCCTGACTCATGCATCAAACCTGGACTGCTGGTGATCTATTTCACATATGGTGATATACATGTTTCAGTGCTATTCTCTCGGATCATCCCACCCTCGCCTTCTCCCACAGAGTCCAAAAGTCTGTTCTTTATCTGTATTTTGCTCTGTCTTTAAAAGATCAGACACAGACACTGGGAATAACGTGTGAAACTTTTAGTGAGGAGAAGGAAATATTGCAGTTCCTTTATGGGAGTTAAGGAAGACATTATACTACATTAGGAATTGATGTTTTCAAAATGTTTAATGCATATGAATTTTATATATAGCCAAGAAAAGTAATGTTATTTTTTATATGAGTTCTTTAATATTTCTAATTTATAGTAGACTGAAAGCTTTCTAATTAATTTTTTATTGAAGTATTCAGTTCAGTTCAGTTCAGTCGCTCAGTCGTGTCCGACTCTTTGTGACCCCATGAATTGCAGCACACCAGGCCTCTCTGTCCATCACCAACTCCTGGAGTCTCCCCAAACCCATGTCCATCGAGTCAGTGATGCCATCCAACCATCTCATCCTCTGTCGTCCCCTTCTCCTCCTGCCCCCAATCCTACCCAGCATTAGGGTCTTTTCCAATGAGTCAACTCTTCGCATGAGGTGGCCAAAGTTTTGGAGTTTCAGCTTCAGCATCAGTCCTTCTAATGAACACCCAGGATTGATCTTCTTTAGGATGGATTGTGACCCCATGGCCTGTAGCCCACCAGGCTCCTCTGTCCGTGGAATTCTCCAGGTAAGAATATTGGAGTAGGTTCCTATTCCCTTCTCCAGGGGATCTTCCCAGCCCAGGCATTGAACCCAGGTTTCCTGCAATGAAGGCAGATTCTTTACTATCTGAGCCTCCAAGGAAGCCCTTATTGAAGTATAGTTGTTTACAATGTTGTATTAATTCCTGCTATTTCAATTAATTTTTTAGTTCTAATTTTTCTTTATTTAATAATTAATGAAGTGAAATTCCTCTTATTAGCCATTTATGGCAGGTCTTCATGAAACTGGTAATTTCCCTGCTCACTTTTTCCCTTTACTTTCTATATTATTTTTGCAGTAGATCCTTGTTGGTTATCTGTTATTTCAATTTTTAAAAATATTTATGTATTTGACCACATCAAATCCTAGTTGCAGCATGCAGGATCTTGTTGCATCATGCAGATCTTTCATTGCAAGTACAAACTCTCCAGCATCACATGTACTCAAAAGTTGCAGCCTGTGGGCTTTCTAGTTGTGACACATGGGCTTAGTTGCTCTGAAGCATGTGGGATCTTAGTTCCCCAACCAGGGATCAAACCTGCATCCCTTGCACTGCAAGGTGGATTCGCAATCTCTGGACCACCAGGGGAGTCCTGGTTATCTATTTTAAATATAGCAGTATGTACATGTCAGTCTCAAACTCCCAATTTATTCTTCCCTGAACCCTTCCCGCCTGGTAATTGTAAATTCATTCTCTAAGTCTGTGAGTCTCTTTCTGTCTTGTAATTAAGTTCATTTGTATCATTTTTTTTACGATTCTGCACAAAAGCAATAGCATATATATCTTTGCCTGACTTATTTCACTCAGTGTGACAATCTCTGGGTCCATCCATGATGCTGAAAGTGGCATTATTTCATTCTTTTAATAGTTGAGTGATACTCCTTTGCATATATGTACCACTTCTTCTTTATCTATTCATCTCTTGATGGACATTTAAGTTGCTTCTATGTCTTTGCTATTGTAAACAGTGCTGCAGTGAACATTGGGGCGCATGTTTTTCTTCAGACATATGCCCAGGAGTGGGATTGCTAGATCATATGGTAGCTCTATTTTTAGTTTTTTAAGGTACCTCCATACTGTACCAATTGGCTATACCAATTTAGTTTTCCACCAGCAGTGTAGGAGGGTTCTCTTTTCTCCACATCCTCTCCAGTATTTACTATAGATTTTTTATGATGGCCAGTCTGGTGAAAGATGATATCCCATTGTAATTTTGATTTTCATTTCTCTAATAATTAGTGATGTTGTGCATCTTTTCATGTGTTTGTTAAGCATCTGCATGTCTTCTTTGGAGAAATGTCTATTTCTCCAAAATGTATTCTGCCCATTTTTTTTTTATTGCATTGTTTGTTTTTTGGATATTGAGCCACATGAGCTATTTGTAAATTTTGGAGACTAATTCCTTTTCAATCACACTATTTTGATTAGCATTTTTAGTTGTCAGAGACTTCCTACATGGAAAGAATGCATAGAATTCTTCTAGTGTTTTTTCTTTTTAAAAAATATAATTTTGCTTAGCAATGGGTTGTCCTTTGAGAATGTGAAACCTTAGGTAATTAGTAATTTAATAAATGAATTTTTTTTTTTTGGAAGTAGGTAGCATCTGGCCTTAATTTGGTCCAGTTGGTGATTCCTTTGGATAGTGATGGCTCACTTCTATATTTAGGGCATAAGAAAGAGGAAAACATAGTGCCACTTACATTTCCTCCCTTTATTAAGAATATAAAAACCTCATTATCCATCAACAAATGAGTGGATACAGAAGTTGTGGTATATATACACAATGAAATACTACTCAGCCATACAAAAGAATGACATTTTGCCATTTGCAACAACATGTTTGGACTTGGAAGGTACTATGCTAAGTGAAATGTCAGACAGAGAAAGACAAATACTATGTTATATCATTTATATGTGAAATCTAAAAAATGGAACAAACTAAATTAATCTAAAAAATGGAACAAATGGACAAAAACGAAACAGATTCACAGATATAGAGCACAAACTAGTGGTTACCACTGGGTTGTTGGAAGTGGAAAGGGGCAATATAGGGGTAGGGGATTAAGAGGTAAAAATGATTAGGTATAAAATAATCTAAAAGGATATACAATGTGGGGAATATAGCCAATATTTCATAATAACTATAAATGAGGTGTAACCTTTAAAATATGAATTGCTATATTGTATATCTATAGCTTATATAATATTGTACATCAAGTATACTTCAATAGACAAATTAATTAATTTTTAAAAAGCCTCTTAATCTTCCCCTGTAATAAGCTAGACCTATGTCACATGGTATTCCAAACTGTACAGTACACTGAGAAATTATTTATATTTAGAAACCTTTACAGTTACACTCAAACAAGGAGATTGGGAATACTGGCTGCAATCTATGCCAAAATAATAAATTTAATTTGATCATGGAATTTTATGTCAGTGGAATTGAAGAATCAATATTTTAAAGAAGTAATAGACTCCAGTCAACATTCCAACAGGTTTTCCTGGAGGGAAGTAACAGGCTATTTCTAATGTTTTTATGGAAAATCAAAAGCTGTGAATAAACAGGGCAATCTTGAACAAGAACAAAGCTGGGAGATGTGTTCTTCCAGGTACAAACTTTATCTGGAAGTAAAGGTAAAGTTTACTTTATCAGATACGCACTTTATTACTTAACCATAGTAGTTAAGACCAAAATATTAACACAAAAATGCACGAATAAAACCATGAAACAATGGTTTTCAGAAAGCAGTCACGCATATGATCTCCTGATTTATAACAGAGGTGACACAGCAGTGTGGAGGGAAGAGGATGGTCATTTAAGCACAGGGTGCTAGGTTAAAAAGCTAGCTATAAATAAAAATAAACTATAATTCCTATCTTCTACTATACACAAAAATGCCAGTTCAAAATAGATTGTAGATTTAGTATGAAAGCTAAAACAAAAAAGCTTTTGGAAACTTATAGAATCAATCTCTCTGTCTCACCTTTAAGAAGTACCTGAATATTGAAGTCTCTACATTTTGTTAGGAGGACCTAGATTTTGTTTCCTGGGATTATGACATTAATTGATTGTGTTATGAGAGTTGAATAGGTCTGAGAGAAATGAGTCTCTAAAGTCAATGTATTGATCACATGTAGAGAAGTCGCCTGCTACCTTTATACTTTTACTTCCATTTCATGTCCAGGGTATTACACGGGGTGATTTTGTAGTAGTTTTGTGACCTTAGGTGGGACAGATGTCTGAAATTGGTCATTTGTTTAGTCATCTAAGATTTTATGGTTGATTACTTAATCTAAGAAATATGCTGAAAGAAAACATTCTCATTTATTTTGGGCCACTGCTTTTCATGATCAGGATACAAATGTATAGTTTTATTTTTTTTCATGTTCATATTTTGCTAGAGCTTTTTAAAGCAAACATTAATAAATGTTAATTTATCAGTGCAATCATATTGTCTGCTTCAGTTCAGTTCAGTCACTCAGTCATGTCTGACTCTTTGCGACCCCATGAACCACAGCATGCCAGGCCTCCCTGTCCATCACCAGCTCCCAGAGTCCACCCAAACTCATGTCCATCGAGTCGGTGATGCCATCCAACTAGCTCATCCTCTGTTGTCCCCTTCTCCTCCTGGCCTCAATCTTTCCCAGCATCAGGGTCTTTTCAAATGAGTCAGCTCTTCACATCAGGTGGCCAAATTATTGGGGTTTCAACTTCAACATCAGTCCTTACAGTGAACAACCAGGACTGATCTCCTTTAGGATGGACTGGTTGGATCTCCTTGCAGTCCAAGGGACTCTCAAGAGTCTTCTCCAACACCACAGTTCAAAAGCATCAATTCTTCAGTGCTCAGCTTTCTTTATAGTCCCAACTCTCACATCCGAATGTGACTACTGGAAAAACCATAGCCTTGACTAGATGGACCGTTGTCGGTAAAGTAATGTCTCTGCTTTTTAATATGCTGTCTACATTGGGCATAACTTTCCTTCCAAGGAGTAAGCGTCTTTTAATTTCATGGCTGCAATCACCATCAGCAGTGATTTTGGAGCCCAAAAAAATAAAGTCAGCTATTGTTTCCCCATGTATTTCCCATGAAGTGATGGGACCTGATGCCATGATCTTAGTTTTCTGAATGTTGAGCTTTAAGTCAACTTTTTCACTCTCCTCTTTCACTTTCATCGAGAGGCTCTTTAGTTCTTCTTCATGTTCTGCCATAAGGGTGGTGTCATCTCCATATCTGAGGTTATTGATATTTCTCCCAGCAATCTTGATTCCAGCTTGTGCTTCATCCAGCCCAGCGTTTCTCATGATGTATTCTGCATATAAGTTAAATAAGCAGGGTGACTATATACAGCCTTGACGTACTCCTTTTCCTATTTGGAACCACTCTGTTGTGTCATGTCCAGTTCTAACTGTTGCTTCCTGACCTGCATACAGGTTTCTCAAGAGGCAGGTCAGGTCGTCTGATTCCCATCTATTTCAGAATTTCCCACAGTTTATTGTTTTCCACACTAAATATACAAATAACTAAGCCTTCTTCACAGAAGGGTCCTGAGACAGACAAGTGACTATATATTACAGGATGGGAAGTCATGAGTACTGCCACTGTAATGAAAGTGAAGTGAAAGTCACTCAGTCTTGTCCAACTCTTTGTGATCCCATGGACTATTCAGTCCATGGAATTCTCTAGGACAGAATACTGGAGTGGGTAGCCTTTCCCTTCTCCAGGGGATCTTCCCAACCTGGGAGTGAAAACCAGGTCTCCCACATTGCAGGTGGATTCTTTACAAGGGAAGCCCTAGAATACTGGAGTGGGTAGCCTGTCCCTTCTCCCGGGGAACTTTCTGACCCAGGAATTGAACTGGGGTCTCCTGAATTGCATTTACTAACTGTGCTCTCACGGAAGCCTGCCATTTCAGTGGTATGGCTAAAATGCTATGGGAGTTTAGGGACAGCAAAGAATTCCTTCCAGCTGCACCATCAAAGGCGATTTTGTAAGAAACTGACACTTTACTAAGGCATAGGTAGTTGGGATTTGGAATCACAGAAATGTAGTATGAGGCATTCCTGGCAGTGGAAAGACCATGAACAGAGATAGTGGCATGAAGTAGATATGTTCCAATTGCGAGTTATAATTTAAATAATTCAGTAAAATAATTAGAATTATTATATAGGAAACCTATAGATTATAGTAACAAAATTAATTACAGAAACAAGTGGGAAGGTTACTTTTTAGTAAAGGAAAGAATAAATTATCTACAACCAGACAGAGGCTAATTTGGTATTTCTGTGATGAAACCGACAAAGAGAAATAAAGATTCACCTCATTCGCAATTGTTAAAACATGACAAACTACTTAGAAATCATTCTTTCACATTATGCCTATTAAATATATCCCCAGTGCAACAAAATGCAGCACTTAAATATCATAATAAAAATTATATGCATTTTTCGTATAGCATATATATTTAAATGAGTATGACTTTATATTCTAGTTTCTCTAGGAAGAAATCACTCAGGGAAGCATGAAACAAAAGTAGGTTATATAGAATGAATAGGCATTTCATATTGCCTGACACTTCTCTCTTGGAGTAACTTAATTTTATTTTATATGAAGTAGGTCACTTTGTACAGATACAAACTTTCTGTTGGGCACTGTTCTCCTTTGACATCCATGTCGTATTGGCTGCTTGTTGTAGCATTTTTTTCTCTAATCCTCAACAGTTTGCCTGTCATCTCAATTTGTAAAATCAAGGAGTTTTGCCTCTCTCATGTATTACAGATTGGTGCCAGCAATGATTACCTATTACCTCTAATTGTCTCCTTTTTATACTCAAAGACATCAAAAGGAATTTTCCTTTCTATATGTCATTCAGAGCATATTAAAACCACACATTTATTTGTAGCATTATTTCAACCTCATTTTATGTGAAGCTTTATGAAGTAGGTCAAACAGAAAAGAAAAACAGCTTGATAAGGAGTATGAACATGATATTAGTTTAGCAAAGGATAAATTGTACGAAATTGACTTGAGTCTCATCTGTCTCATTGCTGACAATTTTTTTAAAGATTTCTCCATAATTTTTAGATAAATATAATGAAGATAAAAGGATTCTGATATTGACATCTTATACACATGCCAGATAGATGCAGTTTATTAGGCTATGTGGAAAAATAGAGTTTGTGAAAAGTTTATCTTGAAGGCAGAGGCTAGCTTAGAATGAGATGCTGTTGGAGTTTAAGATTTTGTATGTTGTCTTTTAGTCCTGTTCTGTTGGAGAAGGGCTTCCTGGTTGGCTCAAATGGTAAAGAATCTGCCTGCAATTCAGGAGACCTGAGTTTGATCCCTGGGTCAGGAAGATCCCCCGGAGAAGGAAATGGCAACCCACTCCAGTATTCTTGCCTGAAGAATTCCATGGACAGAGGAATCTGGTGGGCTACAATCCATGGTGTCGCAAAGAGCCGGACGTGACTGAGTGACTAACACCATTGGAGAAGCTGTCCACATGTCAGAAGTAGACGTGTGGTTAAGTTGCAGGGCGGCAAGTAGGTAGAATTTATGTGGACAGGAATAAATCACATCAGAGCTCCTGAATTGCTGCATTCTTACATAGATTTTTCTTCCCTTGAGTTCAGTAATTGTCTTTTTTTTTCTTTGAATAATTTGCAGTGTGAGTATCACATAGTTATCTTTGAATTCTTTCCCAGAAGTATAATTTCTCCTAAATGTTTAAATTTTCAGGTTATGTCCTTGAAGCTTTCCTTTCTCATCATCCTGGGGTTTTGTTTTCTTCTCTCCCATGTGGTGTACTGGATTTATTTTATTTTATTTTGGTTTACTTAAGGAAAGTAAATCTGAAAACATGAGAAATCCATGTTTAAAAATGTATATTTTCTACCTTCACACTAGATTGAGAGGATGTATCAGCATAGAATTCTTAGCTGAAAATTATTTTCTTTAAATGATTGAAAGCATCCTCCGTTGTCTTGCTTCTAGTGTGACATTTCTCCCTTGAGCTTTCAGAACAATATGCTTTGCCATGAATCATTTTTCATCTCCTTTACTGGGCACTTGGTGAGTTTTCTAATAAAAAATAGTTCATATCCTTCATATATCCTTCTAGAATCTTTTGGAAATTTTTTTCTTAATAATGTACTCCTCTATTTTTTCTATTCCCTCCTTCTGAAGCTATACTTGTTCAGATGTTGCATGTCCTGAACTGATCCACTTGTCATTCTGTTGACCATCTTTCTTTCCCTCTAGTTTTTCAAAGGCTTCCTAACTGTATCTCAACTCTACTTCTTGAATAATATTTTTCTTCAATCATGACTTTTAAAATTAGTTGGGGATACCATACTGTAAAGAAAAATCTTTTTGTTTTGTTTAAGACTTTTTCTTTTGACCATTCCGACACCAAAAATAGGACCAATTATTAAATTGTGGTGTAGTCATACAGTTGAGCACTATACAATAATAAAATGAGTGAAAAACAGCCAACACAACCATCATGTGAAGGTTTTGGGATTTTAACCTGGACCTATCCCATACATTTCTTATATAAAAGACATATTCACATAAGAATGCATGTAGTATAATTTAATGTATATAAAGTTCAAGAAAGGACAAAGGTTAAGTAATGTATTAGTTAAAAAATTATTCTAAAGTGTTTTAACCAAAAATGAATAGGAATCACAGATACAAAGATAGAGGTGGCGTGCTTCTGAGGGAATGTGTTGGGAACAGGTACAGACTGGGCTTTAAATTTATGTTAACATGGAGGTTGAGTACATGGGTATTCATCATATTATTCTTAATGAACAGAAATGGTTTAATTATTATTATTATTTTATATGTATTTTCTTCAAACTGAAATAAAACAGAGAAACTGATGGGCTCCGGATGTTGGATGTTTCATGTATAAGAGGTAAGATGTAAGAGAATGAGTCTGGGTTGTGGTAGTGGATCGTAAATAAGGAAAAGAAATGAGAAGGAAACTTCCAGAAGGAATGAGTCACAAAGCTGTAAAGGCTTTATATGCGTAGCCTGCGCAGTTACATTGAAAGCAAGACCATTGACCCTATTATTTGATACAGAGTGAAAAAGAATAGAGATCCATTTGGAAAGTTTCCTTTTATGATTGGCAGCTGAAACCTGACAAAAACCAACCGGTTTTTGTTAACACTAGCTTGTTGAAAGAAAAACTTTATCTTGAACTGCTGAGAAGAAGAGGTGACAGGAACCTATTTCCACACTCTTAACATGTTAAGAGTAAGCAAGTAGGATTTCTTCCAAGCTTAGGCAGAAAGACCGAAGGCACGAGGAGAAGGGGACGACAGAGGATGAGATGGTTGGATGGCGTCACTGACTCGATGGACATGAGTTTGAGCAAACTCTGGGAGTTGGTGATGGCCAGGGAAGCCTGGCGTGCTACAGTGCATGGGGTCACAGAGAATTGGACAGGACCGAGCGGCTGAACTGAACTGAAGGCAGTGCAACTAAAATACTGAACCTGTCAGATTAAGCTAAGCAAGGAACAGACTGGGTCAGTATTTGGTGATGTCTCTGAGGAATACCTTGTGTAGAACAGCTATTTTAAGAAATAATTTAACAACAGGGCTACCTTTGAGTCAATTCTGAACCAGCCTTCTGGCCAGATGTTCAGGGAGTGCTCTACCAGTGGAAATGCTACCTTAGTGATGGTTCTTACTTTTGCTCAGTTATATTTGAAATCATTATTCATCATGGGAGACTTGGCTTTCCTGTGCAGGGTGATCATCACCTGCAGTCCTGGAATGGGTAATATTCAAACTGAAACCTATTGAGAGAATGCTGTTTACTATTCAGTTAGTAAGGCAGCATTTACACTTCATCCTCTTCCTCTGATCCTCCAATGCCCGAGATGTTCTGAAAAAAGAAGGAAAGAAAGAATAGGCCACTTGCCTCATGCCAGAAGGGTAGGGATATCATATAAAAACCATAAACAAATACGAAGCAAGTGGTGACAGGGAAAAAAGATTCCACTAAACTGATATTTGATATCTCAAGGGAAAAAAAATAAGGTGGAAGTAAGCTTCATTATGAAAAGGGTGAAAGGAGCCATTTAAAAAGAGCCACATATTTAATAATATACTGTTAATGGTCTTATACAAGTTGTATGAACTACTGTGAAAATATAAGTAGCTATTTAGATTTGAGTGAGGGTGGCAAAATATATTAATAATATGTAAGTATTTGAAACTTTCATCCTCCTCACTCAGGAAGACTCTGTATTTGCCTCTGTGACTTTTGTTGTTGGCTTAGATAATAGGTAAGAGGAGATAACATGATTATATCTGGAACAGTACCGATGAGCAAATAAGGCAGGTGACCAAGTGATCCTTTTGGGGGACGGGGGGCGACGGGGTGGAGAAATGTTGACAAAAATTCCAAGCTGCAAAAGACTTCACTGATGGATGCTAAGGAGAGATTCTCTGCAAGTTGATTCAGTGGACAGGAGTGGAGTGAGAATACATGCATGGATAGGGAAGAGTGAGAATATATGCATGGCCAGAAAGTTAGAGAGACAGCAACATAAAGACGTGGGAGCAGCTTGTCTTATGAGTAAGTACTTTGAAAGATAGATGACTAGTAGCTCTGCTGTAGATTATAGTTAAGATGACTTAAAAAAAAATCCATTGGAGTATAGTTGCATTGGGCTTCCCTGGTTGATTAGATGGTAAAGAATCCACCTGCAATGTTGCACACCCCGGTTTGATCCCTGGGTCGGGAAGATCCCCTGGAGAAGGAAATGGCTGCCCACCCTAGTATTCTTACCTGGTGAATTCCATGAGATTGCAAAGAGACAGATTCGACTGAGCTACTAACACACATAGTTGCTTTACAGCATGGTGTTAGTTTCCACTGTACAGCAAAGTAATTCAGCCATACATATACATATATCCCCTCCTTTTTGAATCTCCTTCCCATTAGGTCACCACAGAGCAGTGTGTAGAGTTCCCTGTGTTATACAGTAGGTTCTCATTAATTATCTGTGAAGTTTTAATGCATTTTGGTTGTCAGACTAATGGTTTAAGCTTGTTTGTCTTTCTGTTTGTCTGTCTAAATCAACACTGTGCCCAGTTTAGCTTAGAGGAAGGACAGATATATTCAGGGGTGATATTCAAAATAATAATACACATTGGGCATAGGCCAATAATATGTTAACTGACCTGTAAGAATCTAGGCCAGCCATTATGCTGAACTGGGGTGTACCCTACAAGTCATCATCAGTCTTGGATTTTAAGTTACCTTTAAGAACTATTAAGATATCAGTATTTTGTTATTTGTTGCTTTAAACAGGGTCAAATAAATATTGAAAATTTTAATTTTATAAATCACATCATAATATTACCATTTTTCATAATCATTAGGTATTTGAGGCTATAGAATGAAATGAGATGATATTAAGCCTCAAGTGCTATAATGCTGCATTATGCTGTTCATATAATTGAGAACAAAGTTTGAAGAATCTGAGAACACAGATAATCAGGCTTGGATTTTTATAACCCTGATTATTTTTCCAGATATCAATGATGTAAAATATTGAAAAGGGGGTTTTTAGAAATATAACTAGTAGACTGTTCAATAGCAAATGTAGATTTGCTAACGTTTCTTTGCCATTTTAAATAAATTCTGGTAGTCTTTAAATAAGGAAAAAGTGTTTTTATTAGGCTTGATATAAAAGTTTATGAGAAAAAAATTTTCTGATTATCAATAAATCAATCTAATAATTTTTAAAACATGAATTATTCTGAATGAAAACTTCACATGTGTGGTATTGCAATCATTTTTCTAATACTTAAAAATGCAACATAACTAAAAAAATTTTTTGAGAGGTAATGAGTAGCATTTTTCCTGGATGAAATCTGTGAAATTAATATATTAGAATTGGAGTGATTAATAACTTAGTAAAAAACATTAAAAAATACGTGATCATTCAGAACAAAAGTTTGTGTCTTTCTTAAAGACACTTACTTCTGTGGATTTAAGCAAAGAACATCTGGACTCAGCCCACACGCCTGAGCAGCTGGTTGGCTGGCCCAAGCTGGTGGGAGGCGGATGTGAGTGGGGCCAGACCAGGATGGCGGTGCCGGTGGTGCAGGCAGTGAGAGAAGTTCATCTGGATGCTCTCCTAGTGTGTCTCAATCACACTGTCAGCACAGAGAAGGAGGAGGTGATGGGGTTGTGCATAGGGGCATTGAATGGTGATTTAAGTAGTGACTCCAAATTTACATGTACTGGAACTGAAATCCATACTGTTGCTGAAAAGGTTGACATCACCATAAATGTTCATATTCATTTTGTCATCTTGCGATGTTCTGATAAGAGGAAGCATAGAGTGGAAATTTCTCCAAATAGGTGTCTGTGGCCTCAACAGAGGCAGAGAGGTTGGCTGAAATAAGAGGTCGCCCCATAAGAGTTGCAGGATGGTATCATTCCCATCCCCAGATAACTGTTTGGCTTTCACTTGATTTTCACACCAAGCCATGTACCAGATGATGGATCAAGGCGTTGTCAGGCTTATATTTTCCTGTTTCATAGAAGATAAATGTACAAAGACTGGACGGGTAATTTATACTTGCTTTCAATCCAAACAGGCCTAAAAGAGCTCAGAATATGAGCGAATTAGAATCCCAATTTATATTGTACCTCATGTGACTATTGGAAAAAGGTCCATATGGAACTTTGTCAGCAAAGTAATATCTCTGTTTTTTGATATGCTGTCTAGGTTGGTTATAGCTTTTCTTCTAAGGAGCAAGCATCTTTTAATTTCATGTCTACAGTCACCATCTAAAGTGATTTTCTCAACCAAGAAAATAAAGTCTCTCACTGTTTCCATTGTTTCCCCATCTATTTGCCATGAAGTGATAGGACTGGATGCCATCATTTTCATTTTTTAAATGTTGAGTTTTAAACCAACTTTTTAACTGTCCTCTTTCATCAAGAGGATCTTTAATTCCTCTTCACTTTCTTCCATAAGGGTGGTGTCATCTGCATATCTGAGTTGTTGAAATTTCTCCCAACCGACTTGATTTCAGCTTGTGCTTCATCCAGCCCAGCATTTCGCATGATGTAGTCTGCATATAAGTTAAATAAGCAGGGTGGCAGTATACAGCCTTGACGTACTCCTTTCCCAATTTGGAACCAGTCCATTTTTCCATGTTCAGTTCTAACTGTTGCTTCTTAACCTGTATACAGGTATCTCAGGAGGCAGGTAAGGTGGTCCGCTATTCCCTTCTCTTTAAGAATTTTCCACAGTTTGTTGTGATCCACATAGTCAAAGACTTTAGCATAATCAATGAAGCAGAAGTAGATATTTTTCTGGAACACTCTTGCTTTTTTGATGATCAATGGATGTTGGAAATTTGATCTCTGGTTCCTCTGCCTTTTCTAAATCCAGCTTGAACATCTGAAATTTCTCAGTTCTCATACTGCTGAAGCTTTACTTGGAGAATTTTGAGCATTAGTTTGCTTGAGATGAGTACAACTGTGTGTTAGTTTGAACATCCTTTGGCATTTCCTTTCTTTTGGATTGGAATGAAAACTGACCTTTTCTGGTCCTGTGGCCATTGCTGAGTTATCCAAATAGCTGGCATACTGAGTGAAGCTCTTTCACATCGTCATCTTTTAGAATTTGAAATATCTCAGCTGGAATTCCATCAGCTCCACTAGCCTTGTTTGAAGTAATGCTTCTTATGGCCCATTTGACCTCCCACTCCAGGATGTCTAGCTATAGGTGAGTGACCACACCGTTGTGGTTATCTGGATCATTAAGACCTTTTTTGTATTGTTCTTGTATAGTTCTTCTGTGTATTCTTGCCACCTCTTCTTAATATCTTCTGCTTCTGTTAGGTCCATACTCTTTCTGTACTTTACTGTGCCCATCTTTGCATGAAATGTTCCCTTGGTATCTCTAATATTCTTGAAGAGATCTCTAGTCTTTCCCATTCTATTGTTTTCCTCTATTTCTTTGCATTGATCACTTAGAAAGGGTTTCTTATCTCTCCTTGCCATTCTTTGGAACTCTGCATTCAGATTGATATATCTTTCCTTTTCTCCTTTGCTGTTTGCTTCTCTTCTTTTCTCAGCTATTTTTAAGGCCTCCTCAGGCAACCATTTTGCCTTTCTACATTTCTTTTTCTTGGGGATGGTTTTGATCACTGCCTCCTGTACAATTCTGTCTATCAGATCTCACCCCTTGAATCTATTTGTCACTTCTACTGTGTAATCATACAGGATTTGATTTAGGTCATACCAGAATGGTCTAGTGGTTTTCCCTACTTTCTTCAATTTAAGTCTGAATTTTGCAATGAGTTCATGATCTCAACTGCAGTCAGCTCCTGGTCTTGTTTGTGCTGACCATAGAGAGCTTCTCCATCTTTGGCTACAAAGAATATAATCAGTCTGATTTTGGTGTTGACCATCTGGTGATGTCCATGTCGTCTTTTGTGTGTGGTAGAGGGAGTTTGCTATGACCAGTACATTCTCTTGGCAAAACTCTGTTAGTCTTTAGTCTGCTTCATTTTTTACTCCAAGGCCAACCTTGCCTGTTACCCCAGGTATCTCTTGACTTCCTACTTTTGCATTACAATCCCCTATGATGAAAAGGACATATTTTTTTTGGTGTTATCTGTAGAAGGTCTTGTAGGTCTTCATGGAACCATTCAACTTCAGCTTCTTCGGCATTAGTGTTTGGGACATAGGCTTGGATTACTGTGATATTGAATTGTTTGCCTTGGAAATGAACAGAGATCATTCTGTCCTTTTTGAGATTGCACACAAGTACTGCATTTTGGACTCCTGTTGACTATGAGGGCTATTCCATTTCTTCTAAGGGATTCTTGCCCACAGTAGTAGATGTAATGGTCATCTTAATTAAATTTGCCCATTCTGGTCCATTTTAGTTTCCTGATTCCTAAACTGTTGATGTTCACTCTTGCCATCTCCTGTTTGACCACTTCTAATTTACCTTGATTCAAGGATATAACATTCCAGGTTCCTACGCAATATTGTTCTTTACAGGATCTGACTTTGCTTCCATCACCAGTCACATCCATAAATGGGTTTTGTTTTTGCTTTAACTCAGTCTCTTCATTCTTTCTCTACTTTTCTCCAGTAGCATACTGGGCACCTACTGACCTGGGGAGTTCATCTTTCATTGTCATATCTTTTTGTCTTTTCATACTGTTCATGCAGTTCTCGAAGCAAGAATACTGAAGTGGTTTGCCATCCCCTTCTGCAGTGGACCATGTTTTGTCAGAACTCTCTGCCATGATCCGTCTGTCTTGCGTGACCCTACATGGCATGATTCGTTGTTTCACTGAGTTAGACAAGGCTTTGATCCAAGTGATCCGTTTGGTTAGTTTTCTGTAATTGTGGTTTCCATTCTGTCTGAATGGAATGTAAAATGGTAAGCCACTCTGAAAAAAAGAGTTTGGAAACTTCTACCAAAGTTAAACATACACATAATTTATTACCCAGCAGTTATTTTCCTGTACATTTATCCCAAAATGAAAACCTATTTTGGCACAAAAATTTCTGTACAAATGTTCTTAGCACTTTCACTTGTAATAGCCTCAAATGAAACAACCTGGGTCCTGCAGTTGAGTGTGTGATTAAAGCAACTATGCACACCATGTGATACCATCTTGCAGTGTAAGGGAACAGACTTGATACACACAACTTGGATGGACTTCAAGTATATTAGGATGAATGAAAAAGCCAGTCTTAAAAGGTCACCTATTAAAGAACAAGATGGTAGAGGAGTAGGTGGATGTGGAGTACATCTCTCTCTATGGATACATCAGGAATACACCTTCAGACACAGAAGTGCGTGCAGAACACCAGCTGAGAGTGGACAGGACTTGACCAGTGGAAAAGAATATATAGAACCATGCATAACTTGGTAGGATAAAGGAACTAGGGGAAAAAACAAGAGTATTAATAGGACTGGATCCTCAGAGGGTAGGGGAAGTGAAACAGGGGTCCGATTCCCACAGCAGGGCAATTGTTTGAGTCAGAGGAGGAACATTTAAGGCTGAGAGTGAAACAGCTGATCTGTGGCAGCCTAAATGGAATGAGAATCAGACAGTCCTTGCTACAACCATACATATGCCAGGCAGGAACGCAGGTCTCTTGGAAGGGGCAGTGACTGGGAGCTGGAGTTCAGGGATTGTGGAGCAACCCCAGTGTGGGGGCTGCTGTTGATTGTGGAGAGACGGATTGAGGGGATGTAAGGGAGAAGATCGTGGTGGGAAATGCCTGTGGAGGAAAGCCAGGCAGCCATGGAAGCAAGGCGATACTGCTGAGTCACGCGTAGAGGATAGAGCCATCACCATATTTGCTCTCTCTCCACATGCCAGCATCAGCAGCTGAACAGTAGAGAGGCTGGCCCATCAAAAGCCTGACACACTGAACTACAGAATAGGACCCCACCCAGTGTGCCCCTCTAAGTGCCTGATGCACAGATCTACAGAGGAGGACCCCAGTCAGGGGGCCCCTCTAAGTGCCTGAATGGGCGGACTATGGAGAAAGACTGCCCAAAGAGGCCTTCTGATTGCCAGCTACAAGAGGCTTGAAAAAAGACTGATAGGGCCATAGCTCCTGCCGCGGAGGCAGTTTGTGTCCCTGAACACTTGGCGCCACCAGGGTCCCTACAAGCCAAGCAGCTGCACCACCTTCACACTCAACTCTCACTGGGGCAGAGTGAGGAATAATGATATATCTAAATTTTTAAACTCATTTCTCTTCCATCTCAAATTAAATCCTAATTTTAAACCAAACCCTATTCTTATGATTTTATGAAATGAACAAAGTAACAAGGAGATCCCTTGATCATTAGTTCAAACTTAGCTTTTTGGGAGTGTGACTTGGGGATTTTTAATGAGACAGGAGCTTGGTAAGATAGGGAAAGGGTCTGGTCATCCTAGGTGGGTCATGCAGAGAACTCAGCCTGTCCTTCCTAGAATATTCTTCCACCCTGTTAAAAATTTTCTTCACTCCCTTGTTCCTCATTACATTCCATGGGAAAGTTTGGTTTCACTTATCTTTGGTTATAACCTGCATGGTTTTTGATCCCTAATGAGAGGATATGGGTCTTGTCACTGTGACTCTTTCCTGTCTCTTTCAGTAAGAAATAATCATTATAGACAAGGGCTCTGTGATTTCCACTACCTTTTATACCATTTCCATCTTCTGGATACAGCCTATATTAGAGGAATCCATTCTCACCTAATTCTTACATGTTACTAGAAGCAATAGAAGATTATTGCAAGAATTAATCACTGGCCTTTCTTTTATAATAGAGCTTGCAGATAAAGTTTTCTTACCAGAAAACGAACTAAACTCATTTCTTACTGAGAAAAAGATTTTCAGTTGTTTCTTATAACTGACACAAATATGAAAAGAAAAAAAATCCCTACTCTACAATAAGGTGTAATCTTGTATAGACGATTAGTTATATTGTCACTAAACATACAAACAATATAGGAGGCATGTGCATACATCCAGTATTTTCTAAAAATGTGAAGGAATAATGGTTTCCATTGAAAATAGAAGGGAGATTGGGATTGACACGTTTACACTATTGATACTTTGTATAAAATAGATAACTAATGAGAACATACTGGATAGCACAGGGAACTCGATTTAATCCTCAGTGGTGTCCTGAATGGGAAGGAAATACAAAAGAGAGAAGATATATGTATACGTATGGCTGATTCATTTTGCTGTACAGTGGAAACTAGTACAACATTGTAAAGCAACTATACTCCAATAAAATCAATTAAAAAAAATAGAACTTAGTGCACTAGAATAATGCCAGCTGTATCATAAGTCCTACATTAAGAATCTAGGGAACTTGGTTAGTGAAAAACATTATTGAATATGGTGGTGGCAGCAGGGGTAGTTAGGAGGAGTCCAAGTCAAAAGTGAAAGAGGAGAACAGCATGCGTGAGGATTGTATGGAGGATAAGTGTGAAAAGAGAATCTACTGAGACTTCTGGAGCTGGAGCAAAGCATACTGTGGGCCTTCAAATATGTGAAGATGCTATTTCTAGAAATCCTTGGATCAGTCTTTAAGTAGTTGCCATTGCAAAGAAGTGTTTTTGCTAGGGTTACCCCTCATTATTAACATTTTCATTTAAATACACTAATTCAATATTCAAATATATTCACTTAAAAATATGTAGAGAAGATAATTTCACCTTGACCGAGTATGTATGCAATCATTAACATCATCACTGAAACATTACTCACACCAAACTCTTTTGCTTAGTTATACAGAACTTAACATATTATATGCATGGCTAAATTCATTTTAGAGGTTACTACTTTGGATATTTCTTAGGTGAATTTTTATTGACTAAATGGACAGTATTTCTTGAAGAGCATAATATTTTAGACAACAAAAAAGTATTTCTTTTTGAAAGTCCTTAAGACAACATTGGGATTCCCTGGTGGCTCAGATGGTAAAGAATCTGCCTTCAATATGGGAGACCTAGGTTCAGTCCCTGGGTTGGGAAGATCACCTGGAGAAGGGAATGGCTACCCACTCAAGTCTTTTGCCTCCTCCATGGACAGAGGAGCCTGTGGGCTACATCCATGGGGTTGCAAATAGTTGGACACTACTGAGTGACTAACACACATACACAAGGCAACATTAGGAGTGAAGTGTAAGAAACAGCATGGATAAAATTGAGTATATTGAGAAGCTGGAAGCCAGAAGTGGCCTATATTACCCTCTTAGCAGTGGTGAAACATGTAAAATTCCATAATGTTGCCTGTGAGATCCTGCAGCTTTGAGCAGGAGAGCCAGAATACCTTTGGGTAGGACTAAGGAAAAATTAAAGGTAAAAGGACAGATGAAATGACCAGGGCAGGGAATGAGGAAAAGTAGCTACACTCTATCTATACTGGCTAAGTAAGAATTCTGCATGAATACTTGTCACTGAACCCCTTTTTTCTGCCTCATTCATCGCTTACTTCGTAGTTACAGCCATAGTAACCTGTCTTGGTGATTAATAGCAATTGACTCCTACTCAATACTTTGTAATGACTTATATGAGAATAGAATCTTAAAAAAGAGTGGATATAGGTCTGTGGATGACTGATTCACTTTGCTGTGCACCAGAAGCTAACACAGCATTGTAAATCAACTACAGTCCAATAAAATTAATTTTATAATATTTTCTATACTATGCACCAAAGTTATTACAGTAATACTGACTATACCCTGTGTTATACATTGCATCCCTGTGACTTATTTATTTTATAATTGGTATTAAATAGTTTTACCTCTTAAGCCTCTTTACTCATTTCATCCATCTTTCATCCCGCTCCCCTCTGGAAACCACTATGTTTCTTGTATCTGTGAGTTTGTTTTCTATTTTGTTATATTTATTCTTTTGTTGTTGTTAGATTCCACACACAGGTGAAAACATACTTTATTTATCTTTCTTTGTCTGACTTATTTCACCTAGCTCAGTACTCTCTAGGTTCATTTATGTTGCAAATGGCAAGATTTCATTCTTTTTATGTCTGAGTAATATTCTGTTGTATGTATATATCACATCCTCTTCATCTATTCATTTGTCAATGGAGACTTAGATTGCTTTCACATCTTGACTATTATAAGTAATGCTGAAATGAGCATATGGGTATAGTATCTTTTTGAATTATTGTTTTTGTTGCCTTTGGATGAATAGCCAGGAGTGAAATTGCTGGATTGTATAGTACTTCTATTTTTAATTTTTTGAGGAACCTCCATACTGTTTTCCATAGTGGCTGATCCAATTTACATTCCAGTAACAGTGCATGAGAGTTACCTTTCCTCTACATTCTCACTGATACTTTTTGTTTGTTGTCTCTTCGAGGATAGTCATTCTCACAGGTGTAAGGTGAGATCTCATGTAACTTATATTTTCATTTTCCCGATGATTAGTGATGTTGAGCATCTTTCCATATTCCTGTTGAACCTCTGTATTTCTTCTCTGGAAAACTGCCTATTCAATTCCTCTTCCCATTTTTTAATTGGATTTTTTGTTGTTGAATTGCATGCGTTTTCTGTATATTTTGGATATTAATGGTTTACCAGGTGTATCGTTTGCAGATATTTTCTCTCATTCAGTAGGTTGCTTTTTCATTTCGTTTGATGCCGGAGTCCAGCTCTGGCAGCCAGGGAAACGCCCTGAAGGGTCCGCGGAGAAAATGATGCAGTCTCTTGCTCAAAGCACTGGGCTGCATGTTTATTTTAAGCATCAGGTTTTCTTTTATACTTTTACAAAAGCATTAGGTCAGAGGTATGACATCATCAGTTTCCCCTCACCCATATTCACTGTCTCCATAAATCATTGTTGTCCTTCAGAGTTCCCTCTTAAGTGTCCTTGTGATAACATTGTAACTCAAGTTTGTCCCTGGGCTGTATATCACATTCCTCAGTTTATTTCTTATCGCTTTAAATCCTGTTATCCCCTAGTAACTTAAGCTCGTCATCTCCTAAAAAGGCTTTTAGCTATTAGTATCTCTAAAATACCTAGTTTCCATAAGCTATAGTAAAATATGCCAACACTACAACATACCTTAAACTTTTAGCTTCTAACTATTCTTAATTATTCCTAACCCCTAAACTCAGCAAACTTGTTTTGCCATAAACATTCCCCTTACAGGCAGCTTTCAGATAACAATGTTTCCCATGGCCTCAGGCTGCAGCCTATGTGCTCATCCTGGAACATTCTTTGTAAAGATCCTTGAACAAATGTCAATAGTTAACTTTATGGATTATAACATTCTTTCCAGCCAACTCAACCAGAGGAAGGAAAGGACAAGTCAGAATCACAAGACCTAACTCCTTCATCCCTGGACCATGCCTGCGGGATGAGGAGAGGGGGTTGCGGTGCCTCCATTTTGTCAGTAATGCCTAACGCGGCTCCTGACAGTTTGATGGTTTCCTTCATTGTGTGAAAGCTTTTCAGTTTGAATTTGAATTTTAGTTATTGAATTTGAGCCAACTCCAGGACATAGTGGAGGACAGAGGAGCTTGGCATGCTGCAGTCCGTGGGGTTGCAAAGAGTTGGACATGACTTAGTGGCTCAATAACAATAATTGGTCGTGTATGCATGGGTTTATTTCTGGGCTCTCTATTCTGTACCACTGATCTATATGTCTGTGTTTTGTGCCAGTACCATACTGATGATAACCAGTGTGTTGTAATTTGCCGGTAGAAGCACTCTCACAAAATTTGGAAGATGGAAGAGAAGGAGCATAAATAAACAGGGAAAAACACACTAACCTCATGGTTTGCCACTGTTATTTATTTTCCCTGTCAAAATTTTAACTCCTTAGTCAGTAACAGTGAATCCATGATGGGAAATTCTCTGAAATATATAGTGAAAATGACTGTTGTTGTTGTTCAGTTGCTAAGTCATGTCCAACTCCTTGTGATCCTATGGACTGTAGCCTACCAGGCTCCTATGTCTATGTATTTCCCAAACTAGAATACTGTCACGGGTTGCCATTTCCTTCTCCAGGGGATCTTCCTGATCTAGGGATCAAATTTGCATCTCCTGCATCAGCAGGCGGGTTCTTTACCACATGAAAATATCATAAAGGAAAAAAGTTTTTCTCACTGTGTCTGTTGCATTTAAAAACCTAAAAGGAAAGGTGAATATGTTTGAATACATAGAACATTCTTATGTTCAATGGAAAATATATAGTTTTACATGAGTGTTCCAAACAAGTTCAATTTTTATTAAATGAACATCACTGTGCTTCAACAACTAAAAGTAATGTTATCAAGATGGGGAATATTAACTGTTTATGAGGATAGGGATTTTAATTAGGGAGAAAGTCCCAAGTAAGATTTTTGGCAGACCATTTTTTGTTGTTGTTGTTATTCTGTGACATTCAGTCATCTCTCAGATCACCTGTAGATAAGGAATTGTGGAGGAAGTCAGTGATTGTGACTAAAAAGTAAGGACCCTATTTTCAGGAAGCAGCATCAAAGACAACTTTGACAATGTGGTTTTTAAATTTTGTTTCTTGGTCTAAGATTTTGGAGTGACCATTGGATATTTACATCCAAAAATTATGCTTAAGGGCTCTTAGGAGACAACTCTGCTGTATACTGTCCTCTGTAGTTTATTTAATTGTTCCCCTCTCAACATCACAGGATTCAATAAAAAAAAAAAAAGACATATATGAGAGGTGAAAGTATGAAAGTGAAAGTGTTAGTTGCTCAATGGTGTGTCCGACTCTTTGACACTCCATGGACTAAAGCCCACCAGGCTCCTCTGTCCATGGGATTTCCCAGGCAAGCATACTGGATTGGGTAGCCATTCTCTTCTCCAGGAGATCTTCCTGACTTAGGGGTCAGCTCCTGCATTGCAGGCAGATTCTATACCTTCTGAGCCACCAGGGAAGCCCACATCTCATTATCTGTTGTTGTTCAGAGCAGCAAGATTTAGGAGGATTTTGAAAAGAATGTTAGAAAATGAGAATCTCTAATACATAGGATTAGCCTATATAGTTTACTGTCTACCACCCAAAAGTATATTGAAGTGTTCAGGAAAGAGTTGTTTTATTTAATTGCTTGTTAAGGATTGTTTCCCCAAATCAAAGATTGTTTTAACTTGTAAGATGATGATAAATTTTATCTTCTGGGAAACTTTATTTTTTTTAATTTATATTTATTTATTTTAATTGGAGGTTAATTACTTTACAATATTATAGTGTTTTTTGCCAGACATTGACATGAATAAGCCATGGGTGTACATGTGTCCCCCATCCTGAACCCCCCTCCCACCTCCCTCCCCATCCCATCCCTCAGGGTTGTCCCAGGGCACCGGCTTTGAGTGCCCTGTTTCATGCATTGAACTTGGACTGGTGATCTGTTTTTCACAAATGGTAATATACATGTTTCAATGCTATTCTCTCAGATCATCCCACCCTTGCCTTCTCCTACAGAGTCCAAAAGTCTGATTTTTACATCTGTGTCTCTTTTGCTGTCTCACATATAGGGTCATCATTACCATCTTTCTAAATTCCATATATATGCGTTAATATACTGTATTGGTATTTTTCTTTCTGACTTACTTCACTCTGTATGATGGGCAACTTTATTTATAAAGTAGATAAATAATAAGTTAAGAATTTGTAAATTTAGATTTTCTTCAAATGCGATGAAGTTAACACTGAGCTATGATTAAACGATTATCACAGTACAGATATGCCACTTCTTAGATATTTAGGCATAACGTTTATTTTAAACATTTGACTACTAGTAATTTTTAGCCATAAAATACTTTATTTCAGAATAATTGGCATCCTCAGCATGCATAAGTCTCATTTTTATTTTTCTTCTGCTGTTTCTTTTTTCCTATCCCCTGTGGACAGAAACACAAAGTGTGAGTTGATCTGTGTTTAAAAGCTTAAAGTAATACCTAAATAGGTGCTAATTAGTAGATCTTGCTTTATAAACAAGAAAGTATTTGTTTTAACTCAACCTGAATATTTTCAGACTGTTGAATTGTTCACTAGGCTAGATCTTCATGCTCTAGTTGATCTGACATTTCAGGTGAGCCCCTCGAGGGAAGCAAGCTTTCCAGAAGAGGCAGATTTATGTAAGTGCACTGCAATATGAGATGTATAAATGCAACTTAGAAGCATTTAAGTGAGTGCCATTCATTTGAGTTAAACAGTTTTATGCCATAAAAATGTTTACTGTCTTATAAATGCAAAACCAGACTCGCTTGAGTCAAGTGAAATGTCATCCTTCTGCACACCATAAGCACAATTTGAAGGCACATGGTATAACAAGTCTAAGTAAAACCGAGTCGAGTTTCAGGGTGAAAGAAAGAAAGTGAAGTCACTCAGTTTTGTATGACTCCTTGAGACCCCATGGACTGTATAGTCCATGGAATTCTCTATACAATCCATGGTATTCTCCAGGCCAGAATACTGGAGTGGGTAGTCTTTCTGTTCTCCAGGGGATCTTCCCAACCCAGGAATTGAACCGAGGTCGCCTGTGTTGCAGGCGGATTCTTTACCAACTAGCGGAGTCTAATTAACAAAACTGTTTATTTTTTAGTAAGCAATGAATATATTTATTTAAAGGTAGGATTTAAGTTTATTCCATTGTTTGCTTAATAAAGTTCTAAATATTTTTACAATATAATCTACCTCTTTCAAAGTAGTCAAGTAAATTAATGCAACTGCTTCTGCTGCTAAGTCACTTCAATCATGTCTGCCTCTTTGCGACCCTGTGGACTGTAACCCACCAGGCTCCTCAGTCCATGGGATTCTCCAGGCAAGAAAACTGGAGTGGGTTGCCATGACCTCTCCCAGGGGATCTTTCCAAACCAGGAATCGAACTCACGTCTCCTACATTGGCAGGCTTCTCTTACATTTCTTGCATTGGCAGTTGGGTTCTTTACCACTAACACCACATGGGAAGCAATATAATGCAGACATTGATTTAAATAAATTTTAAAACTTAAGAATGAGTTATTTGTATCAATATATGCTCAAACTTGGCAATTTAATATATTCAAATAATTAGCTAATTCAGTTATCAATCAGTCAAACAGACTAATTATTGCCAGACACAAACTTACTCATATGTATACTTTTAAACATGTATTGTATAAAATTGAAATTCATCAGTGAATTCTGTGACACTAAATTTTCCGAGTTTCCATATGTATTCTAAATCCTAAACTGATGGGTAAGAGTGTTATTACATGTTTGTGACAATTAGAAATATAAAACAGGATAGATGTATAGGCTTGATTCAAAGAGCTTAGCCATAAAGGTTATGGAAACAAGAAGTATGTGACTGCTTTATAGTATACACATGTCTGAGGACTCTCAGCAGGGTTTATGCCTTGGTAAAACATCATTTAAAAGTATTTCAGCATAATAACAGAAGAGTGAGTGGAATCATAATCTATATTTTAGGAATAAAATAGCTACTCCATTTCGTTGTATTGTTTTACTGTGGTGCTTATCATAGAAAAAAAAATTGAATTTTGACTGGTGTCATGTCCACTCTTCCCTGAAACAAAGATTCTCTATTATTTAATGGATTTTTATTACACTGGGCAAACAAGCAAAGAGTAATCTAGAATTGTATCAACTCTGGTCACATATCAAGTCCTCAGTAAATGGTAGTCATGAGTAATATCACTAAATAATGCAGTTTTCTTTAGCATAAGTTATCACGGGAAAGGGCAGCTTAGGAACAAAATGAAAGGATAAAAATTAAGAACTAGAAAAATGTATGTGTGCTCTTAGATACAGAGTACAGGAAAGAGCTGAATTTATTTTCCAATATCTCAGCTTCTCCTGACAAAACCATCTAACCTGGAAAGGAGAAATAGAGGGAGGAAAGTATGATTCATTGTATTATTCTCTTCACCCAGGAATAGTTGAAGCGAATATAGCAAATTTAGTCTCATAAGTTTGAACAGTGTACTGGTAGACTTTCTTTTCCTCTGTGTGATAAATATTCTCTGCATGTACTAGAATTTGAATAATTCCATTAGAAAAAACATTGAAGATAGACCATATAAATTACATATTGTTATTATTCCTGTATTTATGCTAATAGTGTTGTCATTTATTGTGTTCTCTTCTTTTTTGGCCCTTGACTATATTCATAGATGATTTCTTTCTTTTTGACAAGAGGCCGAGGACAATTCGATGCCCCCATTTCTTTTGGATCAGTTGCCATTAGTGACCTATAAATAGAGTGAAATAAGTTACTATTACCCTGAGGCAGGAAAGATTTTATGACTCAGACTCCTTCTTTCTGCCCTTCGTCCTATCTTACCTGAGTGGAACGGAATGCCTCAGTACATTTTGTGACAACTTATATAGCTTGATGGGTTAGTTTGCTCACTGAGTACTACAGTTGCAATAATTCATACTTCATATTGTCCTACAAACGTCCTGGCCCTGGGCTCCACTACACATACACTTTTTCACATTAGCTTCCAAGGCCAACTCTATCTTCAGGTATTCAAAAGCAGTCCCGACCAACAATGATTAAGCAAATATACATTTGGGATAAGAGGGTACCTAGGAGTCTACCTTTTCAGAGAAAAACATTGTCTTAACTGTGATTACAGTCGAGTTGCAAGTTGTTACCCAGTCAGTGCCAGCTGTCACATTGAAAAGATTTTATTTTGGACCTGGATCATTTCCATTCACATAAATAAGTCAGCAAACACATTTTGGTGATTCTATTTTTATTTAAGTGAGCATGCCATAATAGTACCAAGGTTGCTTAGCAACAATAGATTAGTGAGATAGCAGGATTGGAAAGCCCAATAGAATAAGCAGTTATATTTACAGTCTTAACAGTGAGGAGAATCGTGCTGGTTTGGTCAGCCTATAGACCTATGAAATTTATGGCATTCATTGTTAAAACTGTGGATAAGTTTTACAACAGTATCCTTAGTCATCGTGTCCAGTTGTATTATAGCTCTGAGGAATACCATCTGCTGACTTCCTCCATAGTCATTCATTATATTACCTCTCAGGCTTTTTAAAGATTTCAATGAGCAGTTAAATGTTAAATAGATAGTGCATAAGAAAGATTCAAGTAGATTTACCATATCCTTTTCAAACAGTTACCATTTTATGACCATTTGCAGAATTTGGTTTGTATTTTTTTGTTGTTTTTGTTTGTTTCATGAATTCTTTCTCAGTGGATTTAAGTGGAAAACAATGCGTATACAGATACAGTTGAAGTTTGTGTTTAAGTAAAATCAATAAATAAAATATCCCAGCTCAGTTGAAGTAACAACTGTTAAGTATTAAAATAATTTAATAGATAATATGTTTAATTATTTTTTATCAGAAAATGATCTCTTATTTACCTTAAGGAATACACATTTGGGGCTTTATAAGAACAGAATCTAAATGCTCTATGTGGGTTTGGATTGTGGGTAGCTAATAAATTCACTCATTCATTCATTCATTAAATAATTATTGTATGCTGTTATATACTGAACTGGATACTAGGGAAAGAAAAATAAATTAGACTTTTGCCATCCAGAAACTCACAACATATTTAGAGTTCTAATTTTAATATATTAAAGGGATACTAATGTAGAGGTACACCTGAGTTTGAAAATACAGAGAAAGTAATAGCCTCTGAAGACATCTGGATAGACCTCATGGAGCAGCTGTCATTTGTTCTGGATGTTGGACAGAAACAGGATTTCACAGCAAGAGAAAGAGGAAAGAATCTGTCATTGAGTGTGTTTGGATAGACAATGTGGAGATGTACACAGAAACAGGCATTTTTAGGGATAGCCAGTGTGACCTCTAAAGAGTAGATCCATTCCAGCTGGTCTTGTAAAGAAATTTATTCTGAAAAAAATTAAATAAAATGAAATAATCAATATCAATAATAGGTCTAAAGGGCTTGACTTTCCCCAAAGCTTTTATACAACTAGTAGGCTTTCCTGACAACCCTTATTTGTCCCTCACAAACTTCACCAAATACTGCAAACACACAAAATGATTCATACAATATGCAGTTTCTGAAATTTCATTAGCAAAACTGCAGCTCTCCAATAAGGAGTATTGCTAAAATCTGTCAATATCTGCATCCCACATTTCTACCTTTATGCTTATTGTGAGTAATTCAAAAAGTATGTAGTGAACAGCATGTTAGAATATGGGAAGATTTGGAAATCTTTATTAATGTCATCCATATTCCATGAAGTGATGCCACAAAACAATGTGTTTAATTTTTTGGATGTCAGCTTTGTCTCAGCAGAAAATGATAGCACAATTAAATTGGAGAAATCTGAAGTGAATATAATAAAGGGCTATTACAAATTTGAACATTTTGTAGGGAAATACATGAATAGTTTGGTTCCCTGGGATCGGAGTAGAATGTCTGCCAACCCCTCTCTGAAGTGGAGAGGTGAGAGGGACTAATAAGAATGCCTGGAGAGAAGTCCCTGTCAGAAGAAGGCACACTGTTACCACTGGCTTACAGTGACTTCACAGTGAGAGGGCTTACGAAGTAAACTCCAGCCATATTTCCTCCTTCCTTCTCTTCTTCTGCCAACCAAAGACTAGAGTGTAAAGGAGTCAGGAATATGGACCAGGGACAGCAGCCATGCAGGGCACAGAACGATGAAGGGAGAGTTGATTATATTCCCATGGACAGATGGGAAATGTTCAGCAGAGTTTGTTTGTTTAATTAGTTTAGCGTCCATTAACTCAAATTATCATCGCAACACTAAAATGGTGATCAAAGACCATTGGAGGGGAGGGAAGACATAACTAATGACTTGACACACTCCCCTACTGACTCCCAGAGAGCTGGACCTGAAATACTGCACCATTAAAAAAAAACCAAAAACTAAAGGTGTGTGAAGTAGGAAATAAATTAAGACAAAAGGCACTGGTGTGGTGGTTAACAGTCCTAAAGGTTTTGGATTTGGATTTATGCTACGAGATCCTAGCCTGCCATCAGTTCAGTTCAGTTCAGTCACTCAGTCATGTCCGACTCTTTGCAACCCCATGGACTGCAGCACGCCGGGTCTCCCTGTCCTTCACCAACTCCCAGAGCTTGCTCAAACTCATGTCCATAGAGTCGGTGATGCCATCCAACCATCTTGTCCTCTGTTGTCCTCTTCTCTTCCTGCCTCCCATCTTCCCCAGCACCAGGGTCTTTTCCAATGAGTCAGTTCTTTGCATCAGGTGGCCAAAATATTGGAGCATCAGCTTCAGCATCAGTCCTTCCAATGAATATTCAGGACTGATTTCCTTTAGGATGGACTGGTTTGATCTCCTTGCATTCCAAGGACTCTCAAGAACCTGCTCCAACACCACAGTTCAAAACAGACCTCAAATTTTTACATTTCTGTAGTTATAGGTTTTAATAGAAATCATTTATAGAAATTATTTACAAGTCTAATCACTAAAGGAATTACCATTCTTACATAAATATGGATCAAAAAATTGCTGGTAGTTTTTTTCAAATTTTGTTTTTATTTTGATTTTATCACTCTTCATTCATACTTACTAGAATTATCTAATATCTATTATCTAGCCTCTTTTCCAGTCTGTTTAATTTTTCTTGTATAATAAGTGATCAAACCTCTTTCATACTGACACTGCCAGAATTATTGATCCATTAATTTCTTAATACTTGTCCTGTTATAAAATGGTAACCCACTCCAGTATTCTTGCTCGGAAAATCTCATGGAGAGAGGAGCCTGGCAGACTACAGTTCGTAGGGTGGCCAGGAGTCAGACAGGACTGAACACTAAATGTGTGTGATGATTACAAATATAATATAGCACATCTTATGCTGTGTATGTCATTATCACTTTGTATTGAACTCTGGTACTTGTTATTCCATTAGCATGACTTACAATCACTTCCTTTCAAGACCTTTTTGCAATCCTAAATTACATTCAGAATTTCACTATTTTTAGTGAGGATTCCATTCAATATAATCCACCCTCATGAAACTCTTGTGTACATTCTTTAGAAGACTAGATGGTCATTTCAAAGAAACAAAATAGTGAATAAATCTGTCATTTTGACAGTTTGGTGAAACAGATCTGATTCTGTGGTTTAAATGTTCTTTACTTTACAGTCATTGATGCATAGAATGTGATACCAAAACAGTAGGAACTTGGAAGGCACATTGGGGTAGGCAACACACTTGAGGAGAATCCCGCCTGTAGATAATACAGATAATACAGATAGTCGGGCAGGTAATATACAGCGTCAGTTAACAGATTCTGTCCAGGAGAGAGATTCCTTTCAGCAAGTACCCAGGAAAGGGAGGTGGAGATCTCCTTCAGAAGTTAGGTAAGCAGCTAAGACTGAGAATATTTAAGCGTGGATAAAAGAGAGCAAGGGACTGAAGTTGTAGGGTAAGACTTTGAGTGGGGGGAATGGATGACGACTTAACAGGAAGAAAGGAAGGTCCTGAGCTCAGAATGCTGTTCACTGAGAAGATGCCCAAAGAAAGGGATCTAAGCTGTAGAAACATGGTTGGAAAAATAGATTCCTTGGGATTTAAACTTTCATGTAACTATCTGCCAATTCCATGAACATGCCAGTATTTATTTATAAGTCCCATCTCTAATCACACTCCTTCTATAAAAATGTCTCTGCTACATTTTGACAGTTTTTGGTTGTTGGTCTCTCAAGAGTGCTTTTCTTATTAAATATATTTTTACTTTCTCTTACATTGTTATGTATTACTTATACATTTTCCCATGATGAGATGCATTTTTTTCCAACCAAAATGCCAGATGTTTAAAGTCAGTGTCCCTGTCTTTAGTATTTCTAGTATCATCCACATTCTGATGTTTAGAATAGCATTAGACTCATACAGTAAAGATTCCATGAAAATTTTTAAAATTACATAAATATGGTAATATTTGACATTTATCATTGAAAAACTAGTTATTAATGTTTTCTAAAATTGTTAGGTTAGAGATCATATTATGTATTTCTTTAATGCTAATTGATTTCCTACTTCTTGATGCCATGTGCATCTGTCCCAGTCAAGCTGGTGTCTTCCTATCAGGAGTTTCTTTGGAATTCTTTACCATGACATACAGTGATGGGTACATATATAACACTCTACAAATATTTGTTTGATTTTTACTTTTTAAAATGTGTTTGAGTTCCTTGAAAGAGCCACCATTTGGGGAGCCATTTCACCTATAGACACAATCCAGCTTGGAAAGTTAGATTTAGTTATTTGAGTTACTTGCTTGAGTATTTCACATGATCCAATAAAGTTCTGAAGCAGGATCACTGGGCACTGAAGCTGTATTCTGAGTGACTTAGCTCTACCAAGCTGAACATATGAAAAATCAAATAGAAAAGATTCCTGTAAGATAGAAGGGTTGTTTGACATGGCAAAAAAGAAAGGCAACTGTAAGCAATTGAGCAGAATAAAATAGATGACAAGAATATCATGAAGTACGTCACTACCTGTTTCTGGGTGACTTTGTAATTTATTTCTTGGAAGTGACAGAAACAGGTAGATCATGGAGCCCTCCAAACAAATATATCATGAAGCCAAAGAGTCAGAAAAAGAGTGCTAAACAATAGAAGAGGAGGCCACACATGGGGTATTTTCACTTCACTCCTATATCATGAAAGCTCTTTACCATCAACAGAAATTTTGTAATTTTGACAGCAAAGATCAGAAATATGAAATGAGAAGCTCCTGACGAGTTATTCTAAAAGGAGTTTAGGAATAAATCATGGATTCCCAGGTGGCTCAGTTCAGGTCAGTCCCTCAGTCCTGTCCAACTCTTTGCGACTCCATGGACTGCGCACACCAGGCCTCCCTGTCCATCACCAACTCCTGGAGTCTACTCAAACACATGTCCATTGAGTCCGTGATGCCATCCCACCATCTCATCCTCTGTCGTCCCCTTCTCCTCTTGCCTTCAATCTTTCCCAGCATCAGGGTCTTTTCAAATGAGTCAGTTCTTCACATCAGGTGGCCAAAGTATTGCAGTTTCAGCTTCAGCATCAGTCCTTCCAGGTGGCTCATTGGGAAAGAATTTGCCTGCCAGTGCAGGAGATGTGGGTTTGATCCCTGCTTCAGGAAGATCCCCTAGAGAATAAAATGGCAACCCACTCCAGTATTCTTGCCTGGATAATCCCATGGACAGAGGAGCCTGGCGGGCTACAGTCATGAGGTCACAAAGAATTGGGACATGGCTGAGTGACTGAGCATGCATGCATAGGAAGAAATCAGCTGGTTCTATAAATGAATCTGAGTATTCGTGTTTCTTAGTTTGAATTCTATATCTAAGAAATGAAAACAGTGTCTATTCCCTCGTATGTTTAATTTTTTTGATTAAACTCTTTTATTTTGAAATAATCACTGATTAACATGCAGCAGTTGGAAATAATGAAAAGATCCCCTTATTCTTTACTCAGTTTCCCGCAGTGGCATAATCTTGCAGAACTGTAGTACAGTATCACAGTCAGAATATTGACATCGATAAAGTTGACAGAGAACACCACAGGAGTCCTTCAGTTGTCTTTTTATAGCCAGATCCATTTCCCTTCTGCTCCTCTCCTCACCTTAACCCCTGATAACCACTACTCTGTTTTCTATTTCATAATTTTACCATTTCATTAATGTTATAAAATTATAAGCATGGAGTATATATGTAATTTTCACTCAGCATAATCATCTAGAGATTCATTTAGAGGTGGTTGCATGTATAAATTATTTTATGATATCAGTGTACCATAATTTGTTTAAACATTCACTTATTGAAATACATCTGGGTTGTTTCAGGTTTTGAACCATTATGAATACACTATAAACATTCATGTACAGTTTTGTGTCTTCATTTTAAGCCTCATTTCTCTGGGATAAATCCTCAGCAGTGAAATTACTGGGTCATATGTTAATTGAATGTTTAGTTTTATTAAGAAACTACCAAATGATTTTCCAGAGTGACTGTACCATTTTACATTTTCAGTAGAAAAGTATTTGTAATGCATTTCCTCCACATTCTTATCAGCGTTTAGAGTTATCTTTATTTTTTTACTTCAGCCATTCAGACTAGTGATATTTTAGGAAAAGATTTTGAACATTTTTTCATATGTTTATTTTCACTTGTGTATCTATCTTCTTTGGTGAAGTGTCTGTCTGTATCTTTGTGTCTATTTGCTAACTGGATTATTGTTTTCTTTTTTATTTTCTTTTTTAATACTGAGTTTTGAGAGTTCTTTATCTTTCTAGATACTAGTTGTAATTTGATGTTTTCTCTCACTGTAGCTTGTGTCTTTATCCTCTTAAAATGGTCTTTCACAGAGTAAAATCTTATTTATTTTGGAGAAGTATAGTCTATCAGTATATCCTTTTATGGGTTGTAGTTTTGACATCAAGTTTAAGAACTCTTTGCCTCACCATAGTCTTGAAGATAATGTTTTTCTATAAGGTTTTTGCTTGTTTGTTTTGTCTATGAATATCCAATGGCCCAGTTGCTCTAGCAGCCTTATTTATAAGACTCCATTGAATTTTATATGAACTTTGTCCAAAATCACTTGGGCCTGTTTCTGTGGGTTGATTCATGGGTTGTGATATCATGGGTCTGATATCCATTGATCCATGTGTCTTATCTTTCAATGAATTTCTTTTCTCACATTTTATTAGAAGTTTGTCAATTTTATTTGCATTTTTGAAAAATCAGCACTTTGTCCCAATGATTTTTCTCTACTATTCTGTTTTCAATTTCATTCACTTCTATTCTATATTATTTCCTTCCTTCCACTTGCTTGGGGTTATTTTGCTCTTCTTTTTCTAGATTCTTGAAGCTGGAGGTGAAATTACTCAGTTCAGACTTTATTTTTTCTGATGAGTGCATTTAGTGCTGTGAATTTCCTCTTGAATATGTAGTGTTGATCACTCAGTCATGTCTGACTCTGCGACCCCATGGACTGTAGCCTGCCAGCCTCCTCTGTCCATGGGAATCTCTAGGCAAGAATACTGGACTGGGTTGCTATTCCCTTCTTGGGGATCTTCCAACCCAAGGATTGAACCTGGGTTTCCTGAGTTGCAGGCAGATTCTTTACTGTCTGAGCCACCAGAGAAGAATTTCCTCTTAAAACTGCTTTAATTGTATCACACACATTATGATGTGTTATATTTTTATTTTAATTCAGTTTCGTGTATAGGTCTGTGTTTCAGTTCAGTTCAGTCGCTCAGTCATGTCCGACTCCTTGCGACCCCATGAATTGCAGCACGCCAGGCCTCCCTGTCCATCACCAACTCCCGGAGTCTACCAAAACCCATGTCCATCGAGTTGGTGATGCCATCCAACCATCTCATCCTCTGTCGTCCCCTTCTCCTCCCACCCCCAATCCTACCCAGCATTAGGGTCTTTTCCAATGAGTCAACTCTTCGCATGAGGTGGCCAAAGTATTGGAGTTTCAGCTTCAACATCAATCCTTCTAATGAACACCCAGGATTGATCTCTTTTAGGATGGAGTGATTGGATCTCCTTGCAGTCCAAGGGACTCTCAAGATTCTTCTCCAACACCACGGGTCAAAAGCATCAATTCTGCAGTGCTCAGCTTTCTTCACCGTCCAACTCTCACATCCATACATGACCACTGGAAAAACCATAGCCTTCACTAGACGGACTTTTGTTGGCAAAGTAATGTCTCTGCTTTTAAATATGCTATCTAGGTTGGCCATAACCTTCCTTCCAAGGAGTAAGCATCTTTTAATTTAATGGCTTCAATCACCATCAGCAGTGATTTGGGAGCCCAAAAAAATAAAGTCTGACACTGTTTCCACTCTTTCCCCATCTATTTGCCATGAAGTGATGGGACCAGATGCCATGATCTTAGTTTTCTGAACGTTGAGCTTTAAGCCAGCTTTTTCACTCTCCTCTTTCACTTTCATCAAGAGGCTCTTTAGTTCTTCTTCACTTTCTGCCATAAGGGTGGTGTTATCCGCATATCTGAGGTTATTGATATTTCTCGTGGCAATCTTGATTCCAGCTTGTGCTTCCTCCTGCCCAGTTTCTCATGATGTACTCTGCATAGAAGTTAAATAAGCAGGGTGACAATATACAGCCTTGATGTACTCCTTTTCCTGTTTGGAACCAGTCTGTTGTTCCATGTCCATTTCTAACTGTTGCTTCCTGACCTGCATACAGGTTTCTCAAGAGACAGGTCAGATGGTCTGTTATTCCCATCTCTTTCAGAATTTTCCACAGTTTATTGTGATCCATACAGTCAAAGGCTTTGGCATAGTCAATAAAGCAGAAATAGATGTTTTTCTGGAACGCTCTTGCTTTTTCGATGATCCAGCGGATATTGGCAATTTGATCTCTGGTTCCTCTGCCTTTTCTAAAACCAGCTTGAACATCTGGAAGTTCATGTTTCACGTATTGCTGAAGCCTGGCTTGGAGAATTTTGAGCATTACTTTACTAGCATGTGAGATGAGGGCAATTGTGCTGTGTTTATATTATTATTATTATTATTTTTTGGCATGTGGATATCCACTTGTTCCTGCACCATTTGTTGCAAAAAAATATGCTCTACTTCATTGCCTTTGCTCCTTTGTTGAAGATTAATTATCTATATTTGTGTGGGTCTATTTCTGACTGTCTATTTTGTTCCTTTGATCTCTTTGTCTAGTCTTTCACCAGTACCACAGTCACCAATACTATACTGTACATTTATAGTAAATCTTGTTAGTCTGTTTTCATTGTTTGTTTTTTTAATTCTTTAACATTGTGTTGGCTGTTTTAGATGTTTTCCCTTTTAATACTTTAGAATTAGTTAGTCAATATCTACAAAGTTGCTAAACCTTCTTTTTTAGATTACTTTTTTCTGAACATCATTCTGCTATCTTATTACATTCTGGTGGGTGTAGAAGTCCAGGCTTGTCATTAGGATTTTAACACCTGCAGTTTGGCCTCCTAGTTATTGCTATTTGTTGATGAGAGTTTTGCTCCCCAGTTGGTCTCACTGGCCTCATTATGGTATGAGGCATTGTTATTGCTGGGTGGTGCTGAACATCCTGCCTTTCAGCTTAGCCTCCTCTGAACATTCTGGCAAGAATGCTGAGGTGCCTTATTATAGCTTCAGATTTTGCAGTCTAATTTCTTCATTCAGCTTTTGTTGGCATGGGGCAGAGTGCGGTCACAACTTTCCCTGTGGTATTTGGTGGGGGTAGTGCAGTTATTATCTAAATATTTTCTGCTTTCGTAGATTGATCCTTTGAATAAGGATTTTCTTGGAGATATTTTTTTGCTTATGATTGTAGATGTTTTCAGGTTTCTGGGTTCTTCAGTTCTAAATCTGGGTTAGATGAGGCCAAAAGAAACCCAGAGGTCTCATCACCATGTTGTTCCTGAGTCCTGAGGTTTCTAGCTATTCTACTTTCTTCTCTCAGTCTTTAACAGTCTTCTTATATTTGTTTTATACATCATTTCCAGAGTTTATAGTTATACTTAGAGGGAAAAATAAGGAAGTGTATATCTATTCTGTTATCTCCTGTGTTTAAAACCCTACCTGTTCATTGGTTGGGAGACAAAGATGACCTAGATTAGGAAGACTTTGTATGTCAATAACTTTCATCTAAATTAATAGTCAATATAATTCCATTGTAGAATTGGGAAAGGAGAACCGATGTGATCAAGTAGTATTTTATAATTTTTTTTTTTGCTTGATTACACTATATAGTGAATGCTTAGTTGCTCAGTCAGGTCCAATTCTTTGCAACTCCATGACTGTAACCCAGCAAGCTCCTCTGTTCATGGGATTCTTCAGGCAAGAATACTGGAGTGGGTAGCCATTCCCTTCTCCAGGGAGTCTATAGGATTACTTATAAGGAGACCTAATGGGAGCCAGGAGGTCAGTGACGGAGCTGTCATAGTAACTAGCTTATGAGACTTTAGATTTAGGTAGTAAATGTAGTAAAAATAGAAGAGTGAATTAAAGTTATATTTTGTCATTAAAGGCATCAACAAACATGTATTGTGCACCTGTTATAAATAAGGTAATGGCAGAGATAATGGACATAAAAAGATGGAGAAGACATGGAGTCTTTTCTTCAAAGAGTTTTAAACTAGCAGAGAAAATACATACATAAGAATAATGGACAACTTGGTGATAGATCAATAGACTGAATTGTGAGGTGATAGGAAAAGTGATGCCACGGTAAAATGAGAATCTTGGGGAGGGACTAGCTTTTAAAAGGGAAATCAGGTTTGGGGGGTGTTGGGTTTGATGTCATGTGAAATATCAAAATGGAAGTATTCTTAAAGCAGCTCCTTGATAGAAGACTGAAAGTTAAGTTAGAAGTAATTATTAGAATTAAAGTATAGTTTTAATGGAATATTTTTTTTCTCAAAGGCCATTTTGTAGAAGCTCCTGATCTTAGAATTTTAAAATAGAATAGATAAGCACCCTGATTTATTGAACTTTGAACAGAAATCATCAAGGGATAGAAAGAACATGGACTCTGGAATCAAAATCAACTGGTTTTAGACTCCAGCTGTGTCGCTGACTAAAATTTCATCTTACAGCCTAAATTGCTCCTTTCAAATAAGATCCTAATACTAATTAATGTTACTATGTGGTTTATATAACAATGTATTAACATGCCTAACACATAGAAAAAACTTATAAATACTGATTCTTTCTTCATTATTCACCTTAGGTTCATAATGGAAGTAAGTACCTAACTAAAAGTTTGTCGTGTACTTTTGTTTTTTTTTCGAACTTACCTGGTGGCTCAGATGGTAGAGCGTCTGCCTACAATGCAGGAGATCCTGGTTCCATCCCTGGGCCGGGAAGATCCCCTGGAGAAGGCAATGGCACCCCACTCCAGTACTCTTGCCTGGAAAATCCCATGGACAGAGGAGCGTGGTGGGCTACAGGCCATGGGGTCGCAGAGAGTCAGACACGACTGAGCGACTTCACTTCACTTCACTTTGTTTCCTTTGATGCAGTTCTTATTTGTGTGTGTGTTGGGGGGGGGGTCCATTAATCATACAAAGGTGAAAAAACTTACTGTCCTTGTCCTATGAATGCTCATTGTGTAACAATTCCAAACTATAGAATTTAATTGTATCAGATATTTTTTGCCAGTTATGTTCAAAAATTATATCATTGGCCCATGACAGAGCAAAAGTTTTATTAAGACTATTATTAAGATGTTGGTTGGTAATTCAAAGTGTTAAGTACAAACGAGAGCAGAGAAGTGGACTGGTAGCTTGAGGAGGAGGAGGGGTCAAGGAAGGCTTTTATGAGGTGAAGAGTATTTGTATTGTCCTTATTCTTTCCTTCTAATTTGTCATCTCTCATCCTGTCTTCAGTGCAGTAATTTAGGTTACTATCCCACGTAGACACTGTGCTCACCAGATACTCATGTTCTCTTCTACATTTCCCAGTTTCCTTTGCCATGTAATTGGATTTTGGATAATGTGTGTGGAAGTTATGTAAACATTTTCCAGGCCAGATTTTTAAAAATATACCATGCTGTCTTTCTTCTTCTGCTGTGACAAACTTAAAAGCCATTTGTTTAAAGTGGCATTATACAAGATGAATGAGGGCTCCGAACTGGAAAGGGATTTAGTGATTGACCTCAGGGCATCACCTGTTTGGCAAGGAAGCCTTTATTGAGTTTAACCACTGATATTTGAGGGTTGGTTTGTTATCACAGAATATTCTAACCTTCTTTCATCAATATTAATACATATCCTCACAAACCCAAAAGTACAGCTCTTATCAAAACCATTGCTTCTCTGTCCTTGTCTTTCTTGATTTCTCAGTATTCAGCACAGCTGTCTACTCCCTTTTTCTTGAACCATTTCCTCTTGACTCTAATGACACCATCCTTTTCCAGTGTTTCTCCTGTTTCACTAGTATTGCTTCTCAGCTTGCTTTTCTCTGTGTTTTTTTTGTGTGTGTGTGATAGACTTGGGGGTGTTGGAATATCCCTAGTCTGGTATAGCCAACTTCTTACATGTAATCTCTACTAAAATGTCTACTTGACATCTTAAAGTTAATATTGACAAAGGAAATCTCTGATTTCTATTTCCAACACATTTTTTTTTTCCTCTTAGTTTTTTCCATGCCAGGCAATGGCTCATAGCCCATCCATTTACTCAAGCCAAAAACTTAGATATGATTCATTGATTGATTTCTTTACTTCCCCACATCCTCTTCCTGTCCATGTATGTGCAGGTCTCCGTGAATTTCCATGCTTCAGACCATGTCTACTCAGTTCAGTTTTGTTCAGTTCAGTCGCTCAGTCGTGTCTGACTCTTTGCGACCCCATGAACCACAGCATGCCAGGCCACTCTGTCCATCACCAACTCCTGGAGTCCACTCAAACCCATATCCATCGAGTCAATGATGCCACCCAGCCATCTCATCCTCTGTCGTCCTCTTCTCCTCCTGCCCTCAATCTTTCCCAGCATCAGGGTCTTTTCCAATGAGTCAGCTCTTCGCATCAGGTGGCCAAAGTATTGGAGTTTCAGCTTCAACATCAGTCCTTCCAATGAATACCCAGGACTGATCTCCTTTAGGATGGACTGGTTTGATCTCCTTGCAGTCCAAGGGACTCTCAAGAGTCTTCTCCAACACCACAGTTCAAAAGCATCAATTCTTCAGCTCTCAGCTTTCTTTATATTCCAACTCTCACATCCATACATGACCACTGGAAAAACCATAGCCTCGACTATACAGACCTTTGTTGGCAAAGTGATGTCTCTGCTTTTTAATATGTTGTCTAGGTTGGTCGTAACTGTCTTTCCAAAGAGTAAGCGTCTTTTAATTTCATTGCGTCAATCACCATCTTCAGTGATTTTGGAGCCCAGAAAAATATAAATCAAATCAAGCCAATCTGCTTTTGATTCTACAATTATGTCCCACTGGATTTAAAATCTGATTTCCTTATGATCTTCAAGTCTCTGACCATTTTTATCCTACTTGCCTCTCTAACCTTATCTTCTGTTTAATCTCTTTACCTTCTGAACTCCAACCATACAGACTCTGTTTTTCTCAATACAGTTTCCTCTACTTGAATTTCTTTCATTCACCATCTTCTTGTATCATGCTTCTTGTGAGTACTCATATTTCAGGCTCAGATATCACCTTCTCAGAAACTGCTCCTAGATCCTTCCATTCTCTCTCTCCCTCTTATTATTTTTTATAGTCTTCATAAGATTTATAACTAGGTGAAATTCTCTTGTCCATTTAGTTATCAATACTTTTGTATTATCTATTTCAGTATCCTTATACTCCAAGAATATAGAAGCTATTTTGGGGGCCAGAAGTTTTTTCACTGATGGAATAATGCTAACTTAGGTAAACTACTAAGTAAATTGATGAACTGATGAATAAATTAATGAAAGTTTGAATGAATGACTGAATGTTATTATTCTTTGCAGAAAGGGTTTAGCATATTAGCCTTTATGGTTCTGTGGGCTATATTTGGACACTTCCCTGTTTTGAAATGCCTTAAAAGTAATTGTTTCTCATTGATAAATGGAATAGTAATTGTTGTGGCAGGAACACTCTATCAGGTTCCAAATAGCCTGCTGTCCTAGGGACAAAAATAAGTACTTTGCTTCTTTATGCTTTCTCTAATTTTAGGACTGTGATATCACAAGTTTTCTGATATTAAAATCTCAGAAAATCTTTTCTCTTCGCTCCTTACCCAGCAGGAACTTTCTGTCAATGCACCACAAAGGCTGATACTCTGTAAGAGCCACAAGAACTTAGCGTTCTCCTCAGGAGACCAGTTCCTGAATTAGGCGTAAGAGAGTGTTAAATCATCCTCAAGTAGCATGGTTTACCTAGGAATATGTGTGCCCACAGTTACTGAAGCTTCTCTTTTAAAGGCTTCTCTGTCTACGTGATTTTTATTCAATGTTTACATATACTAAAAAGAAAACCAAATGAAAACAAAAGCAACTGTGCTTGGAAAGTGAAAATAAGAAATCTGAATTGTTTTCCCTTTTCATTAAAAAATAAAAGATCTTTATCATTTTGCCATTTCTTTACAGGGAACTTTTTTGCTTTGAAAATGAAATACTCAGTAAGAGATTAAAAAAGCTCAATAAAAGTTGGAAAAAGAAAGTAAAACATTTTCTAGGATGAGTGACTTTAATGTGTAACAATTTTTAGAAGAATTTATATATTCTACTTCTCTGGATGGAGAGTGCAAAACTGTGACTCATGTTTTTTCTCTAACAAAATCTCTGTCGTTAACAAATGGCTTGCTTTGTTTGTTTGATGACCTTTGCTGAGAGCCTTTGATAATAAGGTTGAAAATTAAGACATCACCAGACACTGGTACACAGATGGGCTTCAGCTGATACTTAAGAAAAATAATATCTTCATCCTCCAGCGATTTCCCCATAAATCCAGCCACCTTACCATTTCTGTGAAAAAGCTACTTTTAAAAACTACTATGTTTTGCCATGATTAAAAATTCCCTACCATTTCTTTCCTCTGAGTAATTGTATAAATAGAAAGCATAAAGTAGAAGTAACTGAAATCTCATAAAAAGTGCAGTGCTTTTCCCACATCAAATGTGCTGACTTTTTCTAGGGTCATGGTAAGTTTCTGGATGGCTTCTTTATACTATACTGTTATAGGTGTAAAATGAATGAGTGCCTGCAGGAAATTAAGTTTCTGTGTTTATGCAATCTCTGGGATTTGAGCAATAGGTCTCGTTTTAGTTAGAAGGAAACTATACTACCAAAAATGAGGTTCTCCCTCTTGTTTTTTTTCCCAGAGGTATTTCAGGTGATAAAACATGAGCAATAAACCAGGAAAGAAAATACAACTACCTCAATTGCTCAAGGCTGTAAAGAAATTAGAAGAATCTCAGAAAACTGGTCAGTGGGAAACAAATGTTCAAATCCTGTCCACTCCCAATTTTGTCTGTGTATTACGGATATGTGTGTGTGTGTGTGTGTGGTTGTATGCGTGTGTGTGCCAATCAGGGAAGCAATATGAATAACCTGTATCATATACATAAATATGGTTTCCCGAAATGGCAGAATAAAAAATGATCTTTATGATTGCGTTTAGAAGTCCTAGGTAAGACCCTCCTAAGGCCCTTTTCCAAATTTCCTCCACCTGCTTACGTCCTGAGTTCTGATACATTTTTCACATGTGACAAGGCTTTTAATTTTGCCCTTAAATTTCAAGATTAAAATGTAAAATCATATTGACTTAGGTTCAGTAAAGGGGATAAAATAGTCAATATTCAAAGAGTGCCAAAAGATAATGGATTTCACATATGTTTAATGATGATTTTATAACATACATGTTTCCATTCATTATCTCCCTTAAGATGTAAAATGATTGTAAATTAGGTATTCTTACCTTGTTTTGTTCTGTTGATATTATGATGAGAAGATAGGTAACTTTTCTAAGATCACAGAGAGTCAGAACTAGTAAAATAGACACTCAAAGCTGGGTCTGTCTGACTACAGTGGCCTGGACACTGGACCTATTGCACTGTTGAGCATGGTTAGAAAATGTGGACTAGCTACTGGAGGGGAAAGAAAAAGATTGCTAAATTAAAAGTAAGCTTGGTATGCTTAACAATGTTAAATATATTTTGTAGTCAGTGAAGTTCTAGGCAATGTGGGGGTATTTTAAAATCTCAAAAACTGTGGGTATGTGTCTTATTGAGAGATAAAGTTTATAAATTGTAATTCAACCTTCAGAATTATTGCAAAATTTTTTAAAACAAGTTGTTTTCAAACATATTTGAGTTTTTATTTCTATAAGGGTCTTTGTTGTTGTTCAGTCACTCAATCGAGCCTGACATTTTGCAACCCCATGGACTGTAGCACGCCAGACTTCCTTTTCCTTCACCGTCTCCCGGAGTTTGCTTATACTCATGTTCATATACTCTGTGACACAATGCAGCTATATCATCCTCTGTTACCCCTTCTTCTCTTGCCCTCAGTCTTTAGTAGCATCAGGGTCTTTTCCAATGAGTTGGCTCTTTGGACCAGGTGACCAAATTATTGGAGCTTCAGCTTTAGCATTAGTCATTCCAGTGAATTTTCAGGGTTGATTTCCTTTAGAATTGACTGATTTGATCCTGCAATGCAAGGGTCTCTCAACAGTCTTCTCTAACATCACAGTTCAAAAGCATCAATTCTTCAATACTCAGCCTTCTTTATGGTCCAGCTCTCACAACCACACATGACTACTGCAAAAACCATAACTTTGACTATACAGACCTTTGTCAGCAAAGTATTGTCTCTCCTTTTTAGTATGCTGTCTAGGTTTGACATAGCTTTTCTTCCAGGGAGCAAGCATCTTATAATTTCATGATTAGAGTCACCTTAGGAACCCAAGAAAATAAAATCTGTCACTGTTCCCATTCTTTCCCCATCAATTTGCCATGAAGTGATGGGACTGAATGCCATGATCTTAGTTTTTTGAATGTTGAGTTTTAAGCCAGCTTTTTCACCCTCAGTTCCTCTTCACTTTCTGGGATAAGGGTGGTGCTATCTACATATCTGAGGTTATGGATATTTCTCCCAGCAGTCTCAATTCCAGCTTGTGGTTTGTCCAGCCTGGCATTTCACATGATGACCTCTGCATATATTTTAAATAAGCAGGATGACAGTGTACAGTCTTGATGTATTCTTTCCCAATTTGGAACCAGTCCATTGTTCCATGTACGGTTCTAACTGTTGCTTCTTGACCGGCATACAGATTTTCTGGAGTCAGGTAAGGTGATCTGGTATTCTCATCCCTTTTAAAATTTTCCACAGTTTGTTGTGATCCACACAGTCAAAGGTTTAGCATAGTCAATGAAGCAGATGTTTTTCTGGAACTCTCTTACTTTTTCTATGATCCAGTGTTGGCAATTTGATCTCTGGTTCCTCTGCCTTTCCTAAATCCAGCTTGAACATCTGGAATTTCTTGGTTCATGTACTGGTGAAGCCTAGCTAGGAGAATTTTGAGTGTTACTTTGCTAACGTGAGAAATGAGTGCAATTGTGTGTTAGTTTGATCATTGTTTGGCATTGCCTTTCTTTGGGATTAGAATGAAAACTGACCTTTTCCAGTCCTGTGACCACTGCTGAGTTTTTCAATTTTGCTGGCATATTAAGTGCAGCACTTTCACGGCATCATCTTTTAGGATTTGAAATAACTCAACTGGAATTCCATCACCTCTACTAGCTTTGTTAGTAATGCTTTCTAAGGCCCATTTGATCTCACACTCCAGGATTTCTGGCTCTAGGTGAGTGATCATACCATTGTGGTTATCTGGGTCATTAAGATTTTCTTTTTTTTTTGTATAGTTTTTCTGTGTTTTCTTGCCACCTCTTCTTAATATCTTCTGCTTCTGTTAGGCCCATACTGTTTATGTCCTTAATTGTGTCCATCTTTGCATGAAATGTACTATTGTTATCTCTGTTTTTCTTGAAGAGATCTCTAGTCTATCCCATTCTATTGTTTTCCTCTGTTTCTCTGCATTGATCACTTAGGAAGGCTTTCTTATCTCTCCATGCTATTCTTTGGAACTTTTCATTCAGATGGATTTATCTTTCCTTTTCTCCTTTGCCTTTAGCTTTTCTTCTTTCCTCGGCTATTATTAAGGCCTCCTCAGACCAACATTTTGCCTTTTTGCATTTCATTTTCTTGGGGATGGTTTTGATCACCACCTCCTGTGAAATGTTACAAACTTCTGTCCATAGTTATACAGACGCTCTGTCTATTAGATCTAATCTCTTGAATCTATTTGTCACTTCCACTGTATAATCATAAGGGATTTGAAATTCACTCTGATCAATATTCTATAACAGTCTAAATGGGGAAATAATTTGAAAAAGTACAGATTCATGTCTAACTGAATCACTTTGCTGAAACTAACACAACATTGTTTATCAATTATATGGCAATATAAAATACAAATTTTTTAAAAAAGAATAACTCATGCCCTTGGAACATGTGTCTTGGCCCGGCACTCTTATTTTACTTACAGATTTCTGAGCAAGGTGGTGTAAGAATATCTTCTATTTCAGATCTTTGTATTTGGGCAGCTGAAAAAGAAGCTAACAAAAGAATCTGTCAGGACATGATTCTTAGTTTCACTTTAGAATTAAAGGTATGTTGGGCAGTGGATTAGGAAAACAGCCTGTAATCAGATCAGCGACCCCTGTGAGACCCTGTCATTAAACCTTAGTGTTGAGCCTGCAAACCGCTGTTCCTCTGATTAGGCAATTTACTCTATTTCCACTTGTTTGTCTGCCAAAACATTCAGTTGCAGAATGCTTTCTAATTCTCTAGATTCATAAAATGTTTTTCTGAGGAAAAGGAAAGGAGAATGGACTACCTCATTTAGGGATCCATCATGATGCAATCAGAAAACATGAGGAATTCATGGATAATATTAAAAAGAGACAAAGGCAGCATATTTTATCCAGATGAGCAGAAGGGCATGACTCCGGATGAGTGCTAAAAGCCCAGGTTACATGCCTTTTCTCTCAGTGTGTGTGGATCCCAGTGATAACTTATGTTGATTAGCACCACGGTGGAGGGGACAGACTGGGGCTGAGTTTTCACTAAGCTGAGCATTTTGAAGGCCACAAAATTACTCTGCAGTTCCTCAGTTTCCATATCTGTGTGGTGTGAATAATTACTCTGTCCACCTTGCAAGTTTGTTTTGATGCAGTAATTAATTGGCAGGTGTTTTGAAAATACCTGTATAAAATCAGAGGATGCTATTTAACTCATAACTTTGATTTTTAATTCAAATCTAGCCATTTTGGTGGGTTATTATTCAATATGGGCATCATGTATTTTACTGTACTTCTTGTTTAAGACTGATAGAGATTAAGGAATTGCAGGACAACACTTCAGAGGACCATTGAGGTATTTATATTAAGATATTTTATGAAGATTCCTAGATTATTTATCCTGTTCCCATTAGAAATGGTTGGAAACATCATCATTGTATTTTCTAAACCAATATGGGAAATCACAAATAGAAACATCAAACTGGTATGTGCTACAGAATCTCAGATGTGTTTTCTTCTCATCTGATCTAATGAAGCTAGAGGACTGACCAAAAGCTTGCTCATAGTTTGATCCCTAAGTGCAATAGATTGCCATTCATTTGTCTTAATAATACGAGTAAAGCCCTCTAATATCATGGTTGTTAATCTGATTAGATGACAAGCCTTAGCTCCTCAGTGATGTCCCCTTGCCTGCGAAGAGTGAATAAGAGTAAAGGAGATGAGGTCAGCTTGTAGAACATACAAAACATAAATAATGAGCAGGGGAGAAACACAACTGAGAGATGACTAAGGTATTGTGTGAAACACAGCTTCCTTTCCTCACACTAAGGGCATTTGAACTGTTTTATACAGGCCTTAACCTTTCCTGCAAGGGTGTCTGTAAAAATAAGTGTTTTGTGACCCTCATTCATGACAGTTCTATAAATCAAGAAAATACTTTCCACAAAAGAAATGTCACATCTGCTTGTGAACCATGTTTAATGGAGTTTGTTTCCTGTGCTTTTTAAATCAAAGAATTTGTTCCTCTCTCACATGGCTTTGGAGACTATGAATACAACATTGCACTGTAAAATGTTAGGGAGATTATTAGTAGCAATTGTGTTAGTTTTAGTAATATACTGAAATATTTAATGTTTCATGACTGGCTCCTTCAGATGAAATTCTAGCACAAAATAAAATGTAAACATATACTGTATTTTAAAACATATACTGTATTAGAACCGGCAGTTTAAAAGTGAAGTTTGTTTTAATAAAGTCATAAATTGTCCTGTCTGCCAACTGATTCACAAAAGCAGTAAGGGTCAGTGGGGGTCAGAAGACACAAATATATCCCTAACAGTTCAACCTCAGGTGTTCTTGGTAGTGAGTAAGAATAGCATTTCCACCAGTTTCATTTTTTCTGTCCTTAAGGAGGAAAATAATTTATCTTTTGATGCATTATTTATACTATGGAAGAAGTGGTTAAGATGTGAATATAGATACCAAAATGATGACTTCCCTCTTTATTTCATTTACCTTTCTCCAATACTAATAGCCTCCCCATTAACATGAGCTCAAATGTATGTGAGAAGAAAATTATGAAAGATATTAAAGAAGAGTAAAAATGAGATAGGGGTATGTTGATGTGGAAGCATTAAAATATATACAGATAGACAAAAGAAAAACCCGAGAGCATTTGAGTGAGATATATTAGCACTGAGATATATTAGATATATTTGACACACCCACCCCCAGTTAATAAAAAAAAAAAAAAAAGCACAGGACTAGCCAAACAAAATTTTAAAAACACATATTCAGTGTTCACGAAAATTATTTTATAATCCCCAAAAGCCTGAAAAATAACCATCAGCCAACACCAAGAGCATTAAGTCACGTTTGGTATTAATAGCTGTGTGGCAGGAAGCAGAGGAAATGAGAGTAACTTTTGATGAACTTTATAGCAGGAAAACCTATGCATCTAACCAACAGCATGATATGCAGTCCAGAATCCAAGTTAGCATGGGAAGTTCAGTGGGCCAATTCAGGAAGATAGCCTAGACTTGAGAGGGGAGAGCCAAGGTTACCATTCAGGAACAAATATAGAAGGACTACTAAAAAGTTAGTTATTATGGGTCACACTGGACAAGTGAATTCTCAAGCTAACCAGCTGATGCTGTTTCCCAGTACCAAGGCCTACAATGTGAAAATATTGCTGAGACTGGAAACTGACCTGAGCAGGAAGAGGAGAAAAGGAAGGAAAAAGTCAGGACCAGGTAACAAAGGAGTCAGATCCCCAAAAAACTCAGACTATATTTTCTAATCTCCTACTGTGCCATTAGGAGAGTCCAAAATCACAAATATTAGAAAGCTATTCTGTCCCACCTTTCTCTACTATTAGTATAGAAAATCTGTCTTGACAAAATATAAGTAATGTAAAGGGATTACAGAAAAATTGCAACTACAATTTTAAGAGATAACAACAATCACAATAAAGATTTGTACAAATAATGACATGAATAGTCTTTTAATATGAATGAAATATATTAAGGAAATGAAATCTGTAAAAGAATGAATCAATCAATCAGATTTAGATAAACACAGATGAGATAAAAATGTGTAAAGAAAAGGAAGATTTCTAAAGTAACTTGAAATAACTCATAAAATAAAATAACATATAAAATCATTTGGGAAATAAGGTTGAAGTATAATTCAAAAAAGAGTACGTAAATACCTTGGATGATGTCTTAAGACAGATAACAATATGCAAACATTTAAAAATAATTGGGTAAGAGATATTAATAAGTGATGGATAAAGATCAGAAGAACATAAGGCGTATGTGTAAAATGATTCCTTCTATATGAACCCAAGCAATAGGACAAAACTAATCCTAAAATTTAATATTCAATAAAAAATATTGATTCATCTTCAGTGTCTTTCATCAGTGTCTTATATTTTTCAGAGTATAGGTCTTTCACTTCCTTGTAAGTTTATTCCTAGGTATTTTGTTCTTTTTTGATATGATTTTAAACAAGATTGGTTTTTTGCTTTCTCTTTCTGATACTTCATTATTAGTGCATAGAAAAACAACAGATTTTCATGTATTAATCTTGTATCCTGCAGCTTCATTAAATTCATTTATTAATTCTAATAGATTGTTTTTAGTGGAGCCTTTTTGGTTTTCTGCATATAGTATCATGTCATCTGCAAATAGTGACGGTTTTATTTCTTCCCATCCAATTTGGATGCCTTTCTATTTTGTTATCTGATTGTTGTTTCTAGGACTTCCAGTTCAGTTCAGTTCGGTCGCTCAGTCATGTCTGACTCTTTGCGACCCCATGAACCGCAGCACACCAGGCATCCCTGTCCATCACCAACTCCCAGAGTTTACCCAAACTCATGTCCATTGAGTCGGTGATGCCATCCAACCATCTCATCCTCTGTCGTCCCCTTCTCCTCCTGCCCTCAATCTTTCCCAGCATCCAGGGTCTTTTCCAATGAGTCAGTTCTTCGCATAAAGTGGCTAAATTATTGGAGTTTCAGCTTCAGCATCAGTCCTTCCAATGAACACCCAGGACTGATCTCCTTTGGGATGGATTGGTTGGATCTCCTTGCAGTCCAAGGGACTCTCAAGAGTCTTCTTCAACAAGTAGGACTTCCAATACTACCTAAATAGAAGTAGTGAATGTGAGCACCATTGTCTTTTCCTGAGTTGTAAGGGAAAAACTTTCAGCTTTCACCATTGACTATGATGTTAGCTAGGGGTCTTCCATAAATGAACTTTATTGTTTGGGGTGGCAGTGTACCCAGTAAATAACAACTGTAACTCACAGTTTCTCTTTCATAAATAGGGTCTGATGAGATGTAAGTAAAAGACCAATACTTCCAGTTATAAGATAAATATGTTTTAGTAAGGTACTGTGGAGCTTGGTGACTAGTTAACAATACTGTATTATGTATTTCAAAGTTGCTAAGGAGAGTAAATATTAAAAGGTTTTAACACAAGAAGAATTAACTTGTAACTATGTGACATGGTAGATATGGTAACTAAATGTTGTGCTGAGAAGGCAATGGCACCCCACTCCAGTACTCTTGCCTGGAAAATCCCATGGACGGAGGAGTCTTGTAGGCTGCAGTCCATGGGGTCGCTAAGAGTCGGACACGACTGAGCGATTTCACTTTCATGCATTGGAGAAGGAAATGGCAGCCCACTCCAGTGTTCTTGCCTGGAGAATCCCAGGGACGGCGGAGCCTAGTGGGCTGCCATCTGTGGGGTCGCACAGAGTCAGACATGACTGAGCGATTTCACTTTCATGCATTGGAGAAGGAAATGGCAGCCCACTCCACTGTTCTTGCCTGGAGAATCCCAGGGACGGGGGAGCCTGGTGGGCTGCCGTCTGTGGGGTCGCACAGAGTCAGACACGACTGAGCGATTTCACTTTCATGCATTGGAGAAGGAAATGGCAGCCCACTCCAGTGTTCTTGCCTGGAGAATCTCAGGGACGAGGGAGCCTGGTGGGCTGCCGTCTATGGGGTCGCACAGAGTCGGACGCGACTGAAGCGACGCAGCAGCAGTCATTTCACAGTGTATGTGCATATATCGAATCATTATGTTGTATACCTAAACTTAACTCATTGTTGTATGTTTATTATATCTGAAGAAAGCTGGGGAAAAAAAGTCTCATGAGTCATCTCAGAAATCTCCTTTTGTTTTCTTCCCGCTTGGGCTGTGAATGTAATGAATGGTTGGAGTTCCACAACCATCTTGTTACTATGAGGTAAACTCGAGGGTAGATACCAACTACAAAGAATGGAGACTTATTTTTTGCAAAAGAAAACTAGCCATTATCATGTTTATGCCATTATATTGAGAGGTATCTTTTACTATCAGTTTAATATAGTTTTTGGTGAATACACACATCATTTATTTAAAGATATTATAACTCAATAGTATATTTCTAAGAATTATTACTTTTAGTTCTTTAAATCTTGACTTTATCGTAAATTTAATGAAAGCCAGCATTACTAGGACTGTCTCAGAACCTAGGCAAATTTCTCTTTTGAGGACTGCTATTTGTGGCATCCAGTCAAATCACTTTGTGGCAAGTAGAGGGGAAAAAGTGGAACCAGTGACAGATTTTAATTTCTTGGGCTCTGAAATCACTGCAGATGGTGACTGCAGCCATGAAATAAAACGATGCTTGCTCCTTGGAAGAAAAGCTATGACAAACCTAGGCAGCATATTAAAAAGCAGAGACGTCTTTTCTGACAAAGGTCCATATAGTCAAACCTATGGTTTTTTCATTAGTCACGTGCAGATGTGAGAGTTGGACCATAAAGAAGGCTGTGTGCCAAAAAAATTGATGTTTTCGAATTATGGTTCTGGAGAAGACTCTTGAGAGTCTGTTGGACTTCAAGGAGATCAAACTAATCAATCCTAAAGGAAATCAGCCCTGAATATTCATTGGAAGGACTGATGCTAAAGCTGAAGCTCCAATATTTTGGCCACCTGATGCAAAGAGCTGACTCACTGGAAAAGACCCTAATGCTTGGAAAGATTGAAGGCAAAAGGAAAAGGGGCAGCAGAGGATGAGATGGTTAGATAGCATCACTGATTCAATGGACATGAATTTAAGCAAACCAGGAGATAGTGAAGGACAGGGAAGTCTGGCGTGCTGCAGTCCATGGGGTCCCAAAGAGTCAGACATGGCTTAGCAACTAGACAAAAACAACAGTGTGTAGAAACATAAAAATGCCAGTAGTATCTAGTATAGGAAGAAATAAGTAAAACTGTGTAATGAGGATTTCTTTAATTATAATGATTTGGGATAGAGATGTTATTTGCAATCCAGAAAAATAAGAACATTGTGTAACCCTTAAAGACTGGGAGAAAACCTAATACGTTTTTAAGGTGGTGACATCAAAATTTCACCAAAAATATATTGAGTTTTGAGGACTGAAGGGAAGCAGCATGAGTTTGCTAATGATTATAAATATCTTTTTATTTCCTTTTAGTCTAAGAGATCAGAATTGTAGCCAAATGTTCCTTAATACCCCTCCTCACAGAGCATACAAAAAGATTTTTGTGTGTAGATTTTATTATTGTTGTTGTAATTTGAAGTTAAACTTAGTATAGATTTTCCTACACTGAAAAATAATAAAACTGCACTCTGAAATTATATAATTTTGTTTTTCATTAAATGAGTCTGGCCAGCTCAGGGATTAGTTGGCATTTAAGAAATTTTATGAATTAATCTATTAGACTTTACACACAATATGAGAGAGAAAATAAAACATAGAGAAGGGAGATAGGGAAAGAAAAAATTTTTTGTGCACTTGAGATAATAAATATACTTTCAGAAAAGAGTAAATTTTATCGTGGTAATGCCTGTTCAAAATTAGATTTGGTTCTTTAGGTTCAGACTATTTTCATAGGGTCATTGAGGAGTCAATGAAATCTGCTAATGATTTTCATGTTTTTAACAAGGATAACGTTCTATTTCTATTAGTGGTCATGCCTTTGGATTTGTATGTTAAACATATTTTAATATCCCATTCCATGTAGGTCACTTAGGCTTCATTCTTTGAATTTGCAAGGCAGTTCTCAGAATAATACTTCTAAACCTGCCTCAGCAAGTAGTTTTCTGAGAACTTTTGTTCTCTGATGGGCAATATGGGTGATTTCAGCATTCCCATGGAAATGTCTTTTATTTCTCTGGAATTGTAGGTTTAAAATCTTTGGAAGGAAATAAAAAGAGTATAAAAATGAGAGTTGAGGTCGACAAGTCAGCAGGGTTCCAGACTGCCTGCAAGCTACAAGGTGAGGGGTCTTCCTAAAGAACTCATATAGATAGACTTATTTTTTTTTTGCAACTTGTTTTTTGTTCCCAGTTTGCAACTGAAAAATTTTTGATTTTTCGGTTGCAAAGAACTGTCATATAAAGCCAAAGAATTATAGGTTAAAGTACACAGTTATAATATTTAGTATTATTTTGAATGGCTTACATTTTTTAACACAGTTTATTTACTCCAAATTTGTTTACTTTAGTTTCCTTAAGTATTGTGTCATGAATGTTTACCACACGAAAGGGCATGGAGCAGAAGCTAACTTTCTGCAGCTTTCTTGCAGTCATTTTTCAATAGCTGTTATCAGTGATGCAGCTTCTCAAATGCACATGAGTTTACAATTTGGCGAGAAATCATAAAGAATTCTAAGATGTTTATCCTTAACATGATGGGTTAGTCATCCTTTGTGTGCATGCTTAGTCGCTTAGTCTTGTCTGACTCTTTGTGAATGCTCCTCTGTCCGTGGGATTTTTTCCAGGCAAGAATACTGGAGTTGGTTGCCATTTCCTCCTCCAGGATATCTTCCCAGTGGAGGGAATCAAACCCACGTCTTCTGTGTCCTGTACTGCAGGCAGATTCTTTACCACTGAGCCATCAGAGAAGATGTAGTTAAGCTTCAGTTCAGTTCAGTTCAGTCACTCAGTCGTGTCCAGCTCTTTGCGATCCCATGAACCGCAGCATGCCAGGCCTCTCTATCTATCACCAAATCCCAGAGTTTACCCAAACTCATGTCCATCGAGTCGGTGAAGCCATTCAACCATCTCATCCTCTGTCATCCCCTTCTTCTCCGGCCCTCAATCTTTCCCAGCATCAGGGTCTTTTCCAATGAGTCAGCTCTTCGCATCAGGTGGCCAAAGTATTGGAGTTTCAGCTTCAGTATCAGTCCTTCCAATAAACACACAAGACTGATCTCCTTTAGGATGAACTGGTTGGATCTCCTTGCAGTCCAAGGGACTCTCAAGAGTCTTCTCCAACACCACAGTTCAAAAGCATCAATTCTTCGGTGCTCAGCTTTCGTTATAGTCCAACTCTCACATCCATACATGACAATGGGAAAAACCATAGCCTTGACTAGATGGACCATTGTTGGCAAAGTAATGTCTCTGCTTTTTAATACACTGTCTAGGTTGATCATAACTTTCCTTCCAAGGAGTAAGTGTCTTTGAATTTCATGGCTACAATCACCATCTGCAGTGATTTTGGAGCCCCCAAAAATAAAGTCAGCCACTGCTTCCACTGTTTCTCATCTATTTGCCGTGAAGTGATGGGACCAGATGCCATGACCTTAGTTTCCTGAATGTTGAGCTTTAAGCCAACTTTTTCACTCTCTTCTTTCACTTTCATCAAGAGGCTCTTTCATTCTTCTTCACTTTCTGCCATAAGGGTGGTGCCATCTGCATATCTGAGGTTATTGGTATTTCTCCCGGCAATGTTGATTCCAACTTGTGCTTCCTCAAGCCCAGCGTTTCTCATGATGTACTCTGCATAGAAGTTAAATAAGCAGAGTGACAATATACAGCCTTGACGTACTCCTTTTCCTATTTGGAACCAGTCTGTTGTTCCATGTCCAGTTCTAACTGTTACTTCCTGACCTGCATACAGGTTTCTCAAGAGGCAGGTCAGGTGGTCTGGTATTCCCATCTCTTTCAGAATTTTCCACAGTTTATTGTGATCCACACAGTCAAAGGCTTCGGCATAGTCAATAAAGCAGAAATGGATGTTTTTCTGGAACTCTCTTGCTTTTTCGTTGATCTATCAGAGGTTGGCAATTTGATCTCTGGTTCCTCTGCCTTTTCTAAAACCAGCTTGAACAACTGGAAGTTCATGGTTCACGTATTGCTGAAGCCTGGCTTGGAGAATTTTAAGCATTACTTTACTAGCATGTGACATGAGTACAGTTGTGCGGTAGTTTGAGCATTCTTTGGCATTGCCTTTCTTTGGGATTGGAATGAAAACTGACCTTTTCCAGTCCTGTGGCCAGGGCTGAGTTTTCCAAATTTGCTGGCATATTGAGTGAAACACTTTCACAGCATCATCTTTTAGGATTTGAAATAGCTCAACTAGAATTCTATTACCTCCACTAGCTTTGTTTGTAGTGATGCTTCCTAAGGCCCACTTGATTTCACATTCTAGGATGTCTGGTTCTAGGTGAGTGATCACACCACTGTGATTATCTGGGTCGTGAAGATCTTTTTTGTGTAGTTCTTCTGTGTATTCTTGCCACCTCTTCTTAATATCTTCTGCCTCTCTTAGGTCCATACCATTTCTGTCCTTTTTTAAGCCCATCTTTGCATAAAATGTTCCTTTGGTATCTCTTAATTTTCTTGAAGTGATCTCTAGTCTTTCCCATCCTATTGTTTTCCTCTATTTCTTTGCATTGATCGCTGAGGAAGGCTTTCTTATCTCTCCTTGCTATTGTTTGGAACTCTGCATTCAAATGGGTATATCTTTCCTTTTCTTCTTTGCTTTTCTTTTCCCTTCTTTTCACAGCTATTTGTAAGGCCTACTCAGACAGCCATTTTGCTTTTTTGCATTTCTTTTTCTTATATAGAGTCAAATAAAGCTGAAAGTAATCACTAAGCATAAAATAATCCCTAGACTAGACACGGTTCATCAAATAAACTCAAGTCATTTGTATCCATGTCTGTATCAATTAGTGGAAAAGTAGTGAGAAACTAGAAAGAATCTGTGTCGTGGACTCAAGTTCCAACTCTGCAGCTTATCACCTCCCTAAAGTTTGATTATTGTTGTTCAGTCACTAAGTCATGTCCGATTCTGTGACCCCATGGACTGCAGCATGCCAGGCTTCTTTGTCCTTCACTATCTCTCAAAATTTGCTCAAACTCACATCCGTTGAGTCAGTGATGCCATTCAACCATCTCATCCTGTCACCCCCTTATGCTCCTGCCCTCAGTCTTTCCCAACATCAGGGTCTTTTCCAGTGAATTGGCTCTTTACATCAGGTGGCCAAAGTATTGGAGCTTCAGCTTCATCATCAGCCCTAAACTTTAGAAAGCTGTTTAAATTCTTCATTATTCATTTCTTCATTTGTGATAATTATAAATGTGATAACAACATCATTGAGCTTCAGGGAGAAAACTTACAATAACATATTACAGTTGTTGAATATTTTTTATGTGCAGGCATTGTTTTAACTTTACATGGAGTCTGTCAGTTTGCTCAGCAGCCCTTTGACATACATACTGCAGTGATTTCCACTGCAAAGGAAGGAAGGTGTGACTAACAGTTTAGATAGCATTCCCAAGATCACAAAGATCACAAGTCCTAGAGTTGAAGTTTGTCCTTAGGAATTTGTCCATCTGTCTCCAGAACTCAGGCTTTTAACTTCAATGTCACACAGTAATTTGTAGGACTTTAAAGCCTACAGCAGTGTAAAGTAGTAGCATTTTTATTGTAAAAACTTGATCTGTGTAATTGCAAATCAGTTAGTTATTAAAACTGCTTGATAGAGGCAGGAATACTTTTGATTGGAAGACCTTCTGGCTGTTCATCTCAGTTTCTATTCGCCCTTAGGAGGTCTGAGGCAAAAAGATTGGACTAGTACCTGTTCGACTTATTGATGATTCCACCCTGAAACATGTTCTTATTCTTGAGAGTATCCAGTGGAATGTGAAAGATATTTTTGATAAAGATGTTTGATCACAGTATGTGAGAAACTGCTTTTCTCAGCATAGTTCCTGTCTGAAAGGGAAAGATAGAATAATTATGTCAATAGCACACTTTCTATATCCTCATTGTTCCAAAGACCATGAATATTTTGTCTATATATTTCTATTAAGGATATTAAGTTGTGTTTAATACTAACCTTAAAATTTCAAATTGCTTTCTGAGTTATACGTTAAGCTTTAGTTATAGATGCATTACTGTGGTCTGGTATCTATAAGCTAATTTTCTCATTAATTAGTATGCCCGTGGCATCTGGTACCATATGCTTCAGTGTTCCAAAAAAAATTACCATAGCATAACTTTATTACTGCAAATCATAACATTGGTGATGCATGATTTACTAAGCACAGTCATATTTGACAGAACCTTCTAACAGTTATTACAGCGTATTTAGTATGCACTTCATCAAAGCCTTATGAATAGTCTCAGAGATGGTAACAAATACAGTTATACAAAAAACACATTAAAGCCACAACAAATGGGATCAATCATTTCAGTGAATGAGTACTCTCCATGTGATTTTTTAAATATTTGTCAGTGTTTTCATATAGTTTTGTCCAAATGATGCCCTCTGAAATATAAGATCACTCTCAGTCATAGAAATATTAATAAAGGACTTATACGTTTCTCCAAACACTTAATTCCAATTTTGTACATATCCTTCAACTACTTAATATATATTTAAACATATTTCTTAAAACACTTTTGAATATTAAGTTATTTTCTTCAAATACTTTTTAGACTTTTTCTACACATTATGTGTTTCCATATGCCTCTAGGAGACTGCCACTTTTATCCTTATTTCTCAGATGTGGATGTCTTCAGTTCAGATTGATTGGATGTGGTTTCTAATTAGCAAGTTAAAAAGTTAAAAGGCAAGAGTAAATGGTGGCACTGTGTCTCTAACCACCACCCACTGATAAATTGTTTCGTTTTATTGTTTCAGTGACTTGAGCCTGTTCCCCAGCCAGAGTCACTTACCTCCTGAATGTCTGTATGTTGTAGCTTATGCACCTCTTAGTTTTTTTTTTATTAGAATGGGAGCATTGTTCTTTGTGTCTCTGTATCCTAGGGAAGAGTGAAACTACCTATTCAGCAGCTTCTAAACGCAAAATAATTAAAACAAATTTAAAACTCCTTATAAAAGAATAGAATTTTCTTTACAGGAGTAAGTAGCCTTAGGAAATATGGAGTTGACCTTGTTATTTTACTGTTGAGAGAAATGAAATCCAGTGAGATTCAATGAGCTGTTGAGTTAATACCTCAGAATGACAAATTTGGGCCCCAAATCTGGACCTGGTGCATCGGATGTTGCTCTTTGGACTGTGTTGAAGTTTTATTGTTCACTAAGGAAGGATTGGCAACAGATCAAGGTGATGAATATGAATATTTATCTTTTTGCCAGAGAATAAGGGAACCAAAGGGTCTGAGGTGATATCTCTTTTTGACACTTACTGCTTGTCATTGGAACTTGTCCTTTGAATAAAGTATGGGGATGGCAATATATAGTTTAAATTTTCTGCCTCTTTTTTCAGTCAGTTCAGATGTAGTCATCTGCCTTTCCTGCTACACATTGGGTTTGGTGGAAAAGCATGTAGGTTTAGTATGATATCAGCCAAAATTCTACCAAAATGCTTATGAAAATTTACCATTGGTTAAAATGTATATTAAAATTTTAAAAGAATAGCTAAGACCATCCTAAAATAGAATAGATTTGTGTTTCAATATTTATTTTTCAAACTAAATTGGTACAATGAGAGACAAGTCATCCCATAGAGTCAAGAGATAGGTATACACAGGTACAGTAACTGTTGCTTTATGATAAAAAATCTAACTGAAAAATAGTGAGGAAAAGATGATTTCTCTCACTGAATAGTACTGGGTCAACTGTATATATAAAAATGAGGGGGAAATTCTTAATCACTGTTTGACACAATAGACAATACCCAATTCCTGATTATATGTTTAAGTATGATTGGTAACGTTCTCCTGTCATCCTGGAAGATCATAACGGAGATTTTTAATATTATAAAATAGGCTATAAATATCACTAAAATAAGCTGTTAGTAATATTATTTCATTAAAATTAAGAAATTCTGTTTATCAAAAGACACTACTAAGAGAGTGAAATTCAAGCTATTGAGTAGGTGAATACATTTTCAACATAAATAATGCTCAAAAGTATTTTGTCCAGTGTATATAAAAATCTTGCACATATTAATAAAAATGAGACAGGTAATCCAACAGAAAAATTCATGAGATTGAGTAAGCTCTTCACAAAAGAAGATATCCAAATGGCCAATACAAATAATAGAAGGTGCTCAACCTCATTATTCATCAGGAAAATGCAACCTCAATATAACATCCTGTACATTGTAATAACAACTAAATATTAAAATAATGTTAATATCAAGATCTTACAATGATATGGATCAATTCCAATTCTGATGTGACTATTAATTGTTAAATCATTTTAGAAAACTACTAAGTAGTGTCTTCTAAAGTTGACATATATATATACTATAACCTATGAATTCCATTCCTAAGTGGATTCTCAACAGAATTTTGTGTATATGTATACCAAAGCGACAATTTTGTGTATGTGTGCACCAAGCATGTACAAAGCTGTTCAGAGCAACATTGTTTTTAATAGCCCCAAAGTGAAAATCTCCCAAGTGTCCATTATTAGTAAAATGGATGAAGTGTGGTGTATTCATATCTTAGGATACTATATATAAATATAAAATAATTATTGATAGAGTTATAGTGAATTCCACAAACCTATTTTGAGTGAAAGAAACTAGCCAATATACATATTGTATGCTTCAATTTATTTGAAGTTCAAAAATTAAAAAAAAATAAGGCTTTTAGAATTCAGGGTCATAGTTATCTCTGGGGAGATGTGAAGGGTAGCAACTGTAAAATAATATGTGATGAACTTCTGATGTGGTATCAATAGTATTTTTGTTGATTTTGGTGGTAATCATATTTGTATCTTGGTGATAATTCTTTGAATTCTGCCATATGATGTGAATATAATTCTGCCTAGATGCTTTTAGTTTTAAAAATTATTTGAAAAATAAAGCTTATCAAGAAGAGGACTTGGTTACTATTTTCCTAAACTGCTCATAAACTCTTAGGCTTAACACTTTCTCTTGTTTTATACAATTTTAAACCCAAACCTTGATTTCTCTGTGCATTTGTTATAACCACACCTTAGATAAAATCAACCCTGTTGCTAATATCTTTTACTGCCATCCAGTTCTTGGCATCTATTTGTAGCGTAAGGAAGAAAGTAGATTTTCAAGCATCCTTAGGAAAATTGTTGTTTAAATGCATTTGTGTTGCTTGGAGAAGAATATCACTTCTGTGCTAGATCATCTGCATGAGATAATTGAGATCCTAGAATGCAATTAAACCAGCTTGCTATTTTTTTTTAGTCATAGGAATCCAATATACTTGGAGATTTGAGAGCCTTATTTGTAGCCTTATTTCTAAAAGCTTTATTAATTATGAAGCTCATTCTTGTGGGGATGGCTGACTAAGTTGGTATTGGAAAAGTGGCTGAAGAAAATGGTTTTTATTTACTTCTGACCCATCTATCTCTGAAATGGAATTAAGATAATATTCTTTAGGGTATTTTATATCTCCAGGCCTCTGGAAATGATTTCTGTGAAGCAACACCCAGGCAAAAATCAAATAAATGGTCTTTAATTTTCCATCTCAAATAAATGATCCAAATCCACGAAGTTTATTGAGGGACTGTAAATACAGTATTTGTCATCAATTAATATACAGATAAATGTGAATACCTGAAGCAACTATTTCTAGGCAAAGGAAGAATATTGATATACATTCCCAATGATACAATAGAGATTTCTAATTTTACTTTGATGAATTCAGGGTAAGTGATAATTTTACATTTCTTTTAACACTTCTCATCTACTTCTAAGCCTGAGTACAATTTTATATTTCCTATTTTGTGGCATGTATCAGAGGTAATTATTAACTCAGTATATAGTTTGTGTTGTCTCACTTTTTTGCTGCTTTATATTTCAGCCTTTAGGTCATTCCACCTGCTAATGCATAGTTTGTCTTTTTCTTCACTTTCTATGTTTGTTTTTTGGCACAAAAATTGATATTTTTGAACATGCAAAAACAATGACAGTGAAACATATATAACAAACACATATTTTTATAGAAGTGAGAAGCGATGTATTTTTTTTTAATTTAAGCAGTGAAAATTGTCTAGGTATGTACACTTGTAAATGTCTATGCCTATCTGAGGATGTGGATTGACAAATTATTGAATATATCATGTGGAGGTTTTATTAACTAACAAGTAAGTCATTATTGGTATGTGATACACATTGAAATGTACTAGACATAAATTGTTATGGAAATGGCTTTGATGAGGTTTTAGGAATGTAAATGCATTGAATGATACTATATTTTTATCACCTTTCTGAAATGTTGTTGTTGTGTTAGCCACTCAGTCATGTCTGACTCTTTGCAACCCCATGGATTGTAACCCACCAGGCTCATTTTTCCGTGGAATTCTCCGGGCAAGAATACTGGAGTGGGTTGACATTTCCTTCTCCAGGGGTTCTTCCCAACCCAGGGATTGAACCTGGGTATGCAGCCTTACAGGCAGATTGTTTACCATCTGAGACACCAGAAGTTGACCTGACATGTTATCAAACTGTAAGCTACATAAAGAATAATGACTAAGGAAGAGTAAGATGCACACGGCAGACTAATTCAACCAGGACCTTCCTGTGGTAATACTGTTAACAAAGTATTCTTAGAAAAAGTCTGGATAGGTTCTAGATCTTTAGCAGAATAAGTAATATTATTCATATTACTTGGATAAATTTTGATCATTGCATAGATCAAAGCATAACTTAAAAAGAGAAATCATGACTCTCAGGCAAATAGAAATTTTGTTGTTCAGTCACTAAGTCGTGTCTGAATCTTTGCGACCCAATGGACTGCAGCACGCCACTCTTCCCTGCCCTTCACTATCTCCCTGAGTTGCTGAAACTCATGTCCATTGAGTCAGTGGTGCTATCCAACTATCTCAGCCTCTGTTGCCCTCTTCTCTTGCCCTCAAACTTTCCTAGCATTGGGGTCTTATCCAATGAGTCAGCTTTTCAAACAAGGGGAGAAGTCTCAGATAATGTGGCCGTATCAAATGTTTATTTAACACATTAGTTTCTGAATGGACCAGTAAGATGTAATGACTAGTTCAAAGTGCACTTAACAAGTTGATGTATTTGTAGGAAACTTATCAAAAAGACTTTAGGATAAGATTTCTAAATTGGATCTAATACTCTTTAATAGCCAATAGATCACACATCTTTGGAGTTATCTAAGCAGACAAAAATGACTTTCATCTTTACAAACAAAATCTGTAAGTATTAATAAATAACTTCATTAAATCTGGAGCCTTTAATTAGTAATACATAATGAAATGAACTAAGCACATTCTCTTAGACAATCCTTCAGTTCAGTTCAGTTGCTCAGTCATGTCCGACTCTTTGTGACCCCATGGACTGCAGCATGACAGGCTTCCCTGTCCATCAAAACTCCTGGAGTTTACTCAAACTCATGTCCATTGAGTCGGTGATGCTATCCAACCATCCCTGATAGCTCAGTTGTTAAAGAATCTGCATGCAGTGCAGGAGACCCTGGTTTGATTCCTGGGTTGGGAAGATCCACTGGAGAAGGGATAGGGTACCCGCTCCAGTATTCTTGGGCTTCCCTTGTGGCTCAGCTGGTAAAGAATCTGCCTAGAATGCAGGGGACCTAGGTTCGATCCCTGGGTTGGGAAGATCACCTGGAGAAGGGAAAGACAATCTTTAGGTAACTTTTTTCAGAGTATAATATTGAAAAGATGTATATCCCAATTACTTGCATTAGTTCCAAGTTTTGGGGAGCTTTTCTGATGCAAAAAATTATCAGTTACAAAAAAGATATGCAGCTTATCTTCATATAATATAGAATTTGAAATTGGGAAATAAGATTTTCCCCACTTTTCTGGGGTAAAATAAAATTTTACCCCAGAAAGGGTAAAGTGAAGTGAAGTGAAGTCGCTCAGTAGTGTCTGACTCTTTGTGACCCCATGGACTACAAGGCTCCTCTGTCCATGGAATTTTCCAGGCACGAGTACTGGAGTGGGTTGCTATTTCCTTCTCCAGGGGATCTTCCCGACTCAGGGATTAAACCCAGGTTCGAACCCCAGCAGGGGTAAAATTACCCCTTAGTTCAAGTTCCAGCATACAGTTTATTAAATACCAAAAAGGAAGAAATGTACTTTCAAGAGGTGCAAAAACTGTGGGTGTTTATACTTCTAGTAATGTCATGAAATTGCCTGTAACTAATAGAGTGTGAAATTGTCTCCCAAGGAACATAACGAAGTCCTAAAGAAAATATAGCTTAAAACAGGAGTAGAAGGAGGTCTTGAAAATACAGCAAGGAAAATCACTGCTACCTTGGAAGGTGATTTTTAAGTTGTTACAAAGTGTTACTACCTCTAATCTTATTTTTATTCATGACTGGCCATATGTCATTTTAACATTGACTTATTTATATATACTCCAGAAAATAAATAAAATCGAAGAATCCAGTGCTTATTACTGTAAATATCATTAAGATACAACAAATATTTGCTACTTAGTGTTGTCTGGAGACATGCACTATGGGGAAAGTTGCTAAACTGGTTTTCTTAGATCTCAGCACTGATTTTGTACATGGCTGATACTCTAGTCATGTGTCTTGTTAAATATACGAAATGGAATAATGGTTTTGCGATGTGGGTAATCACTCCTGAGGGTCTTCTCTAAGAACCTAAACTACTTCAGGAACCAACAGAATTAGATATGAAGGAGTTTCTGTTGTAAACCAGATACATTATATTGATGAAAATAGATAAACTCAGTGCATTTTAGTATGTATAGAGATAGTAAATAGGAAGACATTTCTAGTGATTTAAATTAAAATGACAAAGTTTATATTTAGAAGTAGACTTTTTTATACTTACTATCAGCACTTCACTGATATTTTCCTAAGTGATTTGTCATACATCAGTGTCTTTTAAAATTTAAGCGTTATCATCAGACCCTGCATTTCTTAATCCTAAAATCTAAGGATTCTCTTTCATGATACTGGTGTATCTCCAAAGCATGAGTTTGAATGACACTAGATATAATTTTTCTTACATAGAACTATTTGAAACCTGAAAAATTGAATGCAAACAAACATCGCTAATATCAGTGGTCTTATGGTCAACGAATTTCCTCACATTTGATTGTCTACATTTGTTTCTATTTCACCACTGACATTGCAGTTTTGTAGTAATTTCAAGTAAACTGGCTTTTGTTTTTCAATTGTTTGATTTTCCAGGTTTGATTTATTCATTAAATCTGTATTAGAATGATATTGATATAAATGTATAATCATTAAAATTTTAATGGTATTTAAGCCCACTAATATTTTGAGACTGTATCATATGAGGGAAACACTTTTGATAGCACCCTTATCCTACACTGGAGAAGGGCACCACTACCCACTCCAGTATTCTGGCCTGGAGAATTCCATAGACTGTATAGTCCATGGGGTCGCAAAGAGTCGGACACGACTGAATGATTTTCACTTCACTTATCCTACATATTCTACTATTAGGGTTCTTCTGCTGTGGAAGAAGAATCCACAATAAAAATATTTTGCTCCTGAGAGTGATTGTCATTTAAACATAAAAATTAGAATTTTCGTTTTCAAATTTTGTGTTCAACACTGATAAGTAGGTGTGTGCCTGCATGCTCAGTCGTGTCCAACTCTTTGTGACCCTATGGACTGTACTCTGCCAGGCTCCTCTGTCCATGGGATTCTCCAGGCAAGAATACTGGACTGGGTTGCCATACCCTCCTCTAGGGGTTTCCTGACCCAGGGATTGAACCTGCATTTCCTGTGTCTTTTGCATTGGCAGGTGGAATCTTTACCACTGATATTTGCATATGCAAATATAGACATTCTATATGTTTATCTTTATTTTGTTTATTTGTTAAGGTATAAAATCCAATGTTGTAAGGTTTGAAACACATAGGCATTTTATTCATATTTACTAATTCTTCTATGTTCAACATATTTATAGCTTACTATAGTTAATTATTCACAAAAATATAGCTAAGAAATTTCCAAAGTTTGTAATTATCACTAGATGAAACATGACTAATTTGAGATGACTCACCAAAAAGATGAATAAATTGAGCCTGTCATGATATTATGCATCTGTTAAAAGTGTTTTGAAAAATTGGCTGCATACACATTTTAACCAATTTTCAATTATTAATAGTAACCATTAAAACTTTAAGAATATCCCTAAATGCTTAAAGAACCTCATGTGCATTATAAACTAATTATCTGTGAAAGATTATTGTAAGGAATGAATAGAATGAAAGAAGGTTCTGAATTCTACTACTTTAAATAAGCTGTTGGAATTATTTTCATGCCTATTTGCAAATTAAAAGTAATAGCAGATTCATGATGTTGTACAGCAGAAGCTAGCACTAGCATTGTAAAGCAATTATGGTCCAATAAAAAAGAAAAGTGTAAAAAATCTATAAAATACTTATCAAACAGTTTTTTAAAGTTGTGGAGAATCTTAAAACCAGAGAAAGGTATACAGCAAACATTCTTCCCTAGCAGCAACAGCATAACTATCATACTTGATTGATTAAGTGAATTATGTGCTATTTCAACATATATTTTACATAGGTTGGGAATAATATTTTCTTGCTTAATTTTTTTGCAACTAACACATTCTGACTGTTTCATCATGAGTGAAATAGTCCAGAGATATTAAGAATGTATTATCTATGAAAAATTCTGTATGTAGGGTTTGGGATAGAAATTAGCACAATTATTCCGTAAGTGTGGGGCTTCCCAGGTGGAGCTAGTGGTAAAGAACCTGTCTGCCAATGTAGGAGGTGTAAGAGACAGGGATTCAATCCCTGGGTTGGGACAAACCCCTGGAGGAGGAAATGGCAACCCAGTAGAGTATTCTTGCCTGGAGAATTTCATGGACAGCCTGGTGGACTATAGTCCATGGGAACACAAACAGCTGGACACGACTGAAGCGACTTAGCACACCATACAGTGTGCACACTGCATAGCAGGATGTACCACAAGAACTTAAAAAGGTGACAAGTTCCTCTCTTTATATAAAATATATTTTGCATATATGTAAATGAAACAGCCAGAAGTTCTATAACAAATGCTAAAATAAGTAGATTCATGAATACATTATCAGGATATAAAATGTGTGGGTAGTTTGAGAATAAGCAAAGCTAAATTTAAATATATTTACTTATCCATTTTTTAAAAGATTTATCTTTACAATATCTTGCTATTATTTCTAGAGTAAAACAGTCTATAGAATGCAAACATATATTTATATTTAAAAAAGGGTAGTGCTGTTATAATTTTTATTAGCCTAGAAACCATATTGATGCATTCAACCTCAGGATCTTAAAAAATTAATTCTGGGAATTAGTTAAACCAGTGAATGTATCTGAAAGCATTTATTTTTCCTTGGCTTGAGAGAAATGCAGTGTATTTTGGTTACCAAAAAAAATCATGTATGTATCAACAATGGGTTCTGGCATATAAGGGGAGAGGCAAAGATCTGTAACCAGGGTACTCAGTGCTCAGTGCTCAGTGCTCAGTTGTATCTGACTCTTTGCAATCCATGATCTGTAGCCCTTCAGGTTCCTCTGTCCATGTATTTCTCCAAGCAAGAATACTGGAGTGGGTTGCCATTTCCTCCTCCATGATATCTTCCTAACCCAGGGATCTAATCTATGTCTCTTGCATCTCATCTCCTGCATTGGCAGGCGGATTCTTTACCACTGAGTCACCAGGGGACAATGAAGGGAGAGCAACTTAAAATTGCCCAAGACCTTTGACTTCCTATATTAGATTGTATTGATAATGTTTAATGTACATAATATCAAGCTAGATTATTGAGTTTTGTGCCAAGTACTGTAGCACGAAATCTCTGACCTTTAGAAGCTTTTGAACTACTTGCAGCACTAAGAAATGGGTACAGATTCTAATTTATTTGTAACCGACTTACGTGATTTACTCACAAGAAGCACTGTTCAGCCTTAGGAAATTGGGAATAGGTACCAAGAGGTAGCTCAGCTGGTAAGGAATCCACTTGCAATGCAGGAAACCCTGGTTCTATTCCTGGGTCAGGAAGATCCCCTGAAGAAGGAATAGACTACCCACTCCAGTATTCTTGAGCTTTCATGGTGGCTCAGATCCCTGGGTTGGGAAGATCTCCTGGAGAAGGAATGGCTACCCACTCCAGTATTGTGGCCTGGAGAGTTCCATGGACAGAGGAGCCTGGTAGTCCATGGACTGGCAAAGAGTAGGACACAACTGAGTGACTTTTACTTTACCAAGATGAGGTATAAAAATTGTGCCAGTCACTCAGTGAACTGTTCTCTGATCATTGATCCTGGAAAAACTTGCTCTTGGATCCTGGTGTTCTTCTCTTGGGAATGATATCTCTTCAGTGGCTCCCTCTAGACTATGGCTCAGCTTCATAGGTACTTTCTTTTCCTATCCCAGGGTAAAGTGGAGTCTAGGGAAGAGGAGAAAGATTGGGTTTCAACATAGAGTCCTACCAGAGAGAGATCTAGTCCCTTAATACCTGTCATACGGTCCTACTTTAGTGATATGCCAGAACTGGCTCACACCAGATTACATTGGCTCTTGGGATGTTTGTTATGTTTTTAGGAATTTTGTGAGCTGGCTATTAAATAAAGCCATTACTAAGATATAAATTAAATAAAGTTGCAATTAAAGTATACTAAAAGTGAAGGTAATAAATACTCAGATTTTATCATATTCTATTTGTTGCCACAGGGCAGTATTATCTGTATGTTTGAGGTTATGTTTACTGTATCTGTATAGCGGATGTACTACATAACTGTGTGCTCCATATTCAGAGAAATAATATTAATAGGTAGAAACTGTCCATATTGGGAGTATTTCAGTTCAGTTCAGTTGTTCAGTCATGTCCAACTCCTTGCGAACCCATGGACTGAAGCACCCCAGGCCTCCCTGTCCATCACCAACTCCCAGAGTTTACTCAAACTCGTGTCCATTGAGTCAGTGATGCTATCCAAACCATCTCATCCTCTGTCATCCCTTTCTCCTCCTGCCCTCAATCTTTCCCAGCAACAGGGTCTTTTCAGATGAGTCAGTTCTTCTCATCAGTGTCCAAAGTATTGGAGTTTCAGCTTCAGCATCAGTCCTTCTAATGAATATTCAGGACTGATTTCCTTTAGGAAGGACTGGTTGGATCTCCTTGCAGTCCAAGGGACTCTCAAGAGTCTTCTCCAACACCACAGTTCAAAAGCATCAATTCTTCAATACCTAGCTTTTTTTATAGTCCAACTCTCACATCCATACATGACTATGGGAAAAACCATAGCTTTGACAAGATGGACATTTGTTGGCAAGCAATGTCTCTGCTTTTTAATATAATGTCTAGGTTGGTCATAACTTTTCCTCCAAGGAGCAAGCATCTTTTAATTTCATGGCTGCTATCACCATCTGCAGTGATTTTGGAGCCCAAAAATAAAGTCTGTCACTGTTTCCTCTGTTTCCCCATCCATTGGCCATGAAGTGATGGGACCAGATGCCGTGATGTTAGTTTTCTGAATGTTGAGTTTTAAGACAACTTTTTCACTCTCCCCTTTCACTTTCATCAAGAGGCTTTTTAGTTCTTCTTTGCTTATCCAGCCCAGCGTTTCTCATGATGTACTCTGCATATAAGTTAAATAAGCAGGGTGACAATATACAGCCTTGAGGTACTCCTTTCCCTGTTTGGAACCAGTCTGTTGTTCCATGTCCAGTTCTAACTGCTGCTTTTTGACTTGCATACAGATTTCTCAAGAGGCAGGTCAAGTGGTCTGGTATTCCCATCTCTTTCAGAATTTCCTGGTTTACTGTGATGCACACAGTCAAAAGTTTTGGCATAGTCAATAAAGCAGAAGTAGATGTTTTTCTGGAACTCTGTTGGTTTTTTGATGATCCAAAGGATGTTGGCAATTTGATCTATGGTTCCTCTGCCTTTTCTAAATCCAGCTTGAACATCTGGAAGTTCAGGGTTCCTGTACTGTTGAAGCCTGGCTTGGATAATTTTGAGCATTACTTTACTAGTGTGTGAGATGAGTGCAATTGTGCAGTAGTTTGTGCATTCTTTGGCATTGCCTTTCTTAGGTTTGGGATGAAAACTGACCTTTTCCAGTCCTGTGGCCACTGCTGAGTTTTCCAAATTTGCTGGCATATTGAGTGCAGCACTTTCATAGCATCATCTTTTAGGACTTGAAATAGCTCAACTAGAATTCCATCACCTCCACTAACTTTGTTCGTAGTGGTGCTTCATAAGGCCCACTTGACTTCACATTCCAGGATGTCTGGCTCTAGGTGAATGATCATAACATCATGATTATCTGGGTCGTGAAGATCTTTTTTGTATAGTTTTTCTGTGTGTTCTTTCCACCTCTTCTTAATGTCTTCTGCCTCTCTTAGGTCCATACCATTTCTGTCCTTTATTGAGCCCGTCTTTGCATGAAATGTTCCCTTGGTATCTCTAATTTTCTTGAAGTGATCTCTAGTCATTCCCATTTTATTGTTTTCCCCCATTTCTTTGCATTGATCGCAGAGGAAGGCTGCTTATCTCTCCTTGCTGTTCTTTGGAACTCTGCATTCAAATGGGTGTATCTTTGTTTTCTCCTTTGCCTTTCACTTCTCTTCTTTTCACAGCTATTTGTAAAGACTTCTCAGGCAACCATTTTGCCTCTTTGCATTTCTTTTCCTTGGGGATGTTCTTGATCCCTGCCTCCTGTACAATGTCATGAACCTCTGTCCATAGTTCTTCAGGCAGTCTGTCTATGAGACCTAATCCCTTGAATCTATTTCTCACTTCCGCTGTATAATCGTAAGGGATTTGATTTAGATCATACCTGAATCATCATGACTGAGCGACTGAACTGAACTGAACTGAACTGAATCATCTAGTGGTTATGCCTACTTTCTTCAATTAAGCCTGAATTTAGCAATAAGGAGTTCATGATCAGAGCCACAGATAGCTCTTGGTCTTAGTTTTGCTTACTATATAAAGCTTTTCCATCTTTTGCTGCAAACAATATAATCAATCTGATTTCGGTATTGACCATGTGGTGATGTCTGTATGTAGAGTATTTATACCACAACAATTTGCTAACACTAAAATCCGCCATAGTTTTTATCATTTTTTGATTGTCTAAATTTCAAGTGATGGAGAAAATGTTAATAATGGCGACCAAATTGAAATTGTGTTATAGTTGTAGCTTTTAGGGAATTCCACAAAAAAAGTGAGCAACTATTCTTCCATTACTTAAAAACCATTAAGTTGATTCACCAAAGTGGCTCATGTCATTGATGAATGGGTGAAGTTATGACGTACGTTTGTGTAGTTTCACTTTCGTCTTAATTGGTCACATAAGTGGAAATATCAGTCACCATTCATGTCAGAAATATGCTTTTTCAACAGTTGCAATCATGGATTGGTTATGGTATAACATTTCCTTGCAAAAATCAAAGAACTTTATTAGAATATCTTGGCTCTCTAGAATTTATAATAAAATTTGTAAATTTTTGCCACACATTCTTTATGTAAGTGAAATTTACAGTGAATATTTACGTGTGTCTGTGTGTGTATACTGTTTTTATAGAGAGATGTTTATTAAAGGTTCATTATTATTACCATACAATAGCCCTTACTCTTGCCAGTGATGGAAAGCAGATTCTTATCGGTCTCTCTCTCTATAGCTCTCACATTGGCTAGGAGGGCTCATCTTTGGCTTTTTTTCCTACCGAGACCACCGTTGTTTTCTAGTTACTTCAGTAGCTTCCACGCTCATCTTCCTTCTTACTTTAGTTTCCATTCTCCACACAGCAACCAACCTGTCATGTAACTTTTCTAGTTGAAATCTTTTAAGGGCTTCTCATTATATCAAAACCAGAACTATTCACCATGGCCTTTCCAACGTCTGCATGATCTCTTCATATTCAGCTTTCTGTACCATTTTCCCTCTTATTCACTGTGCTCTGGGAACACTGGTGCTTTTGTTTGTGGAATACAGGAGCCCTTTCCATTCTCAGTGTTCTTCCTGCTCCTTCTGCCTTTACTGCTCTGTTTCCAACTTTCTAGAGCAACTCATTCTTATCCTTCAGACATCTCAAATATTATTTGTTCAAACAGCCCTTCCCTGATCACCCTAAGTTGAACTCTAGTGACTATTCTCTATCACCTCATTCACTTTGTTTCTTTCATAGAATTTTCATAACACATATAACATATCCATATTTATTTACTTGCTTATTGTCTGTATCCCTCAGGAGGATGTAAATCCGATGAGTGCAGACATGCTATCCTTCTTTTTTTGTTTTTGTTGTCTTTGTTATTGTCTTTTTTCTATAATCCTATTCTACTAACTATGAAAAAGTGTGTACTGTTTTTCTTTTTTGTAAGAAAGGCAAGACAAGGCTCAGCAAATAGGAAGGAAGGAAAAAAGGCAGGTCAGGGCAAAAGAAAATAATTGATATTACTGTTAGCTCTACTATTCTTCTTACAGATCAATCTCAGTAAATCAGGTCATTCTTTTTATTGAATCCGGCTGAGCACTATAAAATATTTTTCATTTACTGAACATTTGGAGCCAAAATATACCTACATCCTAAATGATAATATTCTGAACACCAATAAGTAATCTGCCTTTATTTATTTAGGGGCAAAAATGATCTATAGAGGGAAAAAATTTCAGATTAGAGGATGAACCTTCTTCACTTTTTAATGTGAAGCCACAAATTTAAATAATCACAAATAGAACTTTGAAAATTTCCTTTTACAGATAAACACAATATATGACTATTAAAGTAAATTTTAGAGGGTTAATAAAAGTGGAGGTTAACATTCCCAGAATGAGGTAGGGTATGCTTTTAGGATGAAGTTGGGGAACCAGGACACTTGGTAACTAGATGAGTAGTGAATCCCAGAAGGTTAGTAAGTAATTATTATTACTTTATTATTACATTTATTAATGTAACTGTTATTACATAATCCGCCATAAAAGAGATTGAACAATTGAATTTGTTTTCCATTTTCTACTCTGCTAATCTGTCTTAGTTATTTTTAAAATATGTAATACTGAGAGTACCTTTGGGAAAAGAGAAATTTATATTATCTTATTCCTCACTAGTACTTTTGCAACCAGTCCCTTTTCCTCTAAATATGGATCTATGCCCACAGTTGAAGGCAGATATACGCACTGTCATTCACTTATTTGCTACCTAGCGTCCTTTGCCTAGATAGCATAATCTGTTCGATTTTATTCTAACTAATAATTCAAGGATGTAGGATCTAGTATCCCAGGTCACATCCTTTTTCTACATAGAGTGACTTGCACGTGTGAAGGAGATCATAGCGGTGGCAGTCCTTCCTGATACATCAAAGGATAATTTTTATTTAAATCTCTTTGGAGTATTTCATACCTATGCATAGAAAATCAGACACACCTAGTATGACTTGAATGAGAAGTAATTTTTGAAGAAAAATTTATCTAAATTTCTTGTGAATATTGGATTTGGGGAAGCTAGTTTAGTGAATCACGATTATAAATTTCATCTCTCCCTTGGCTTCTATATGCATCTCCATAGTATCCTCATTAAATAGTGACTCAGTGAAAAACAAAAATATTTCTAATCTTCATTGTATTAAGTTTTAAAATACACAATACATCTTCTCACCTTTTAGCAAACTTCTTAGGAAGATATTCAACACATAGAGAAGATAGAAAACAGAGGAGCAGTGGGTCTCTGCTTTTTAAGAAATTTTGGTGCTAGTTGAAGACATTTACCATACCTTATAAATATCTAAAACAAAGTTATTCATGGGAAGAATAATAGAAGCAATGTGATTTCATGATTGGAGTGTTTTTTAATATAGTTGAATTCTAGAGTCATGTTCTTATTGCAGAAAGCAATTAATTATCTGGTATGATTTTAGCTAGCTAGTTGCATAAGAATTTATCATTAAGAAGGTAACTCCAGGTCACAGTATTTTAATCAGTACTATATTTCAGCTTGTTGATATCCAGAGACTTAATTGATATTATTTCCAACCTGTTACATAGTCATAATTAGGTGAAGTTATCAGAGCACTGATTCAGGAGTCAAAAGATCTCACGCTGGCACAAACTGATGGTGTTACTTTAAGCAAACCAAATCACCTTTCTGTGGCTCAGTTTTTCTAATAGACAAAGTAAAAGATATAATGGATATAATGACCTCTGAAGAGATTTACTTTCACCTTTAAATATGTAATATTGCATTCATCTCTTGCTACTCTCATGGAATAGCCTTTAACTCATGAGATTGATTATTTAGGGTAGCTATTGTGATGTTAGCACTTAACTCTGAAATAATTCAGGAAAAATGTGTCTGTGTGTGCATGTGTATCCATCCATCTATGCATCTATCTAGAGACAAAAATAAAGACAAAAGTGTCAGAGAAAGGAGTAAAAACAAATGAGATAAAATGTTAACAATTGATGACTGCAAGTGCAGAGAATGAAAATGTATAATATTCTTGCAACTTTAAAAAATAATTTGTAACTTTTCAAGAGAGAAGCTATGAGCAACAATAAACATTTCTATGGCAAATACAAGACACAATAGCAAAATGGTGCAAGATGAAAGTATTTTGTTTGGGGATTAGTGCCAAATATTCCTCAATATATTGTTCTGCTAAAACTTGGGAAGATATGCATCTTTTTGCCTCTGAGATCAAGTCTGTTTGATGAGTCTTTCTACCCTCTGGCTAGTCATATATGTGGTGAGAAAGAGGACTAAGCATGATAACAGGGCCTGATGGTGACATGTACTGCCTTGATCACTGGCCTTATATTGATAGGAGTAATTGGGACAGAGCATATGCAATTTCCCTTTAAATAAATAATGTCTTTTGTTGTAAACTGGCCTGATTAATGTTCTATAATCAATTAGCACTATCACCTCTTGCAGAAGAGTGAGGAAGGAGATAGGAATAAGGGAGCAGTGACCCCCTCCCCTCTGCATGGAGTCAGCACATGTAACTATCTATTATGTTAGTGCCATAGAAAATATAATAAAGTTTGATGGATATGCAGTATATTTGAATGTAATTAGAATAGTTACTTAACTTAAAAACATCTTGAACTTTCTGCTTTCTACGCCAGTTTATACTTTTAGTATAAAGTCAATTTTAAGTTTATATTTTTATCTTGAGCTACTCAGTTCAGTAGCTCAGTCATGTCTGACTCTGCAACCCTATGGACTGCAGCACGCCAGGCCTCCCTGTCTATCACCAACTCCTGGAGTTTACTCAAACTCATGTCCATTGAGTCGGTGATGCCATCTAACCATCTCATCCTCTGTTGTCCCCTTCTCCTCCTGCCCTCAATCTTTCCCAGCATCAGGATCTTTTCCAATGAGTCAGTTCTTTGCATCAGGTGGCCAGACTCAGGTGGAGTTTCAGCTTCAGCATCAGTACTTCCAATCAATATTCACGACTGCTTTCCTTTAGGGTTGACTGGTTAAATCTCCTTGCAGTCCAAGGGACTCTCAAGAGGCTTCCCTATCACCATAGTTCAAAAGCATCAATTCTTTGGCCCTCAGCTTTCTTTATAGTCCAACTCTCACATCCATACATGATTACTGGAAAAACCATAGCTTTGACTAGAGAGACCTTTGTTGGCAAAGTAATGTCTCTGCTTTTTAATATGCTGTCCAGGTTGGTCATAACTTTTCTTCCAAGGAGTAAGCATCTTTTAATTTCATGGCTGCAGTCACCATCTGCAGTGATTTTAGACCCCCCAAAAATAAAGTCTCTCACTGTTTCCATTGTTTCCCCATCCATTGGCCATGAAGTGAAGGGACCCGATGCCATGATCTTAGTTTTCTGAATGTTGAGTTTTAAGCCAACTTTTTCACTGTCCTCTTTCACTTTCATCAAGAGTCTCTTTAGTTCTTCTTCACTTTCTGCATAAGTGTGATGTCATCTGCATATCTGACGTTACTGATATTTCTACTGGCAATCTTGATTCCAGCTTGTGCTTCATCCAGCCTTTAATTTTGCATGATGTATTCTGCATATAAGTTAAATAAGCAGAGTGACAATATGTAGCTTTGACTTACTCCTTTCCCTGTTTGGAACCAGTCTATTGTTCCATGTCCGATGTTAACTGTTGTTTCTTGACCTGCATACAGATTTCTCAGGAAGCAGGTCAGTTGGTCTGGTATTCCCATCTCCTTAAGAATTTTCCACTCTAATAAGTTCAATTCTCATATTAGATGCCCCTTTGACTTTTATAATCACCTCTAGCATCTCAATATTTTTAATTAAAGTTTATTTATGAAATGTATTTTTTGGCAGTTCAGAAGTTTTCTCTTTTTCTGCCTTTGTGAATTTTTGGTGAAGGATTGTTTTAGCCTCTGGCTTCTATTTGAAAAAACATCACTGGAGATCACTTTAACTGCACATTTTTTATGAAGTCTCCAAAAGTATATTGTTACTAAGAATTGATAGGCCAGTTACCAGTTAAAAATTCTTGGTTGCAAAAGTTCTATATTTCCAAAAGTAAATAACTTACAAATCAAATATAACTATCTAAATTTTTCAGAAGCAGTTTCTGATATTGTATTAGAATGAAATCATTAGCTTTTTGACTTCTATGTGGAATCCTTCAAGAAGTATTTAGGTTGGCCCTATCGAAAGCTATTTATCCTAGGGCACAATAAAGTGTAATAAGCTCTGGATATAGTCTGGGTGTAGTTAACTGAGAGGTACTTAACATGTTGACAACACCCTAATGGCCAAAAGTGAAAAGGAATATAGAGCTTCTTGATGAAGGTGAAAGAAGAGAGTGAAAAGCCTGGGTTAAAATGCAACATTCAAAAAACTAAGATCATTGCATCTAGTCCCTCACTTCATGGCATATAGATGGGGAAAAATTGAAACAGTGAGATACTTTATTTTCTTGGGCTCCAAAATCACTGCAGATGGTGACTGCAGCCATAAAATTAAAAGGTGCTTGCTCCTTGGAAGAAAAGCTATGACCAACCTTGACAGTGTATTAAAAAGTAGAGACTATATGCTACAAAAGCATATAGTCAAAGCTATGGTTTTTCCAGTAGTCATGTATGGATGTGAGAGATGGACCATAAAGAAGGCTGAGTGCCAAATAACTGATGCTTTCAAACTGTGGTGCTGAAGAAGACTCTTGATATGCCCCTGGACTGCAAGGAGATCCAACCAGTCAATCCTAAAGGAAATCAGTCCTGAATGTTCATTGGAAGGACTGATGCTTAAGCTGAAGTTCCAATACTTTGGCCACCTATGTGAAGCACCTACTCATTGGAAAAGAGCCTGATGGTGGGAAAGACTGAAGGCAGGAGGAGAAGGGGCGACAGAGAATGAGATGGTTGGATGACATCACTGACTCAATGGACATGAGTTTGAGTAAACTCTGGGAGATAGTGAATTACAGGGAAGCCTGATGTGCTGCAGTCCATGGGGTTGCAAAGAGTTGGACATGACAGAGCAACTGAACAACAACACATGCTGCTGCTGCTGCTGCTAAGTCGCTTCAGTCGTGTCCGACTCTGTGCGACCCCGTAGACGGCAGACCACCAGGCTCCCCTCGTCCCTGGGATTCTCCAGGGAAGAACACTGGAGTGGGTTGCCATTTCCTCCTCCAATGCATGAAAGTGAAAAGTGAAAGTGAAGTCGCTCAGTCGTGTCTGACTCTTCTCGATCCCATGGACTGCAGCCTACCAGGCTCCTCCGTCCGTGGGATTTTCCAGGCAACAACACATAGCATGTTGAAATGTTTTGTTTTGTTTGTAATTCAAATAGTTGCCTTAATTTAATAATTCAAGAACTGTAAGAGAGAAATAAATTATATCATAGCCAGTACTAGGTCAGGTATTGATTAAAAATATGACTTTGTTGTACTTAGTATGTTGAGAGGATTATTTCAGTCAAAGTCTAAAGAGAGCAACAAAGTAAAAATGATGGCATGGTTCTTTTAAAATACTGGAACAAAATCCTGACATTGGAAGATTCAACTTTAGGAAAAGAAGAATAAGCAGGGATAACCATCAAAATGTGTATGCTAATAACCAGAAGTTTGAGTAAGCTCCAGGAGTTGGTGATGGACAGGAAAGCCTGGCGTGCTGCAGTCTGAGAGATCACAAAGAGTCAGACACGACTGAGCAACTGAACTGAATAACAACTTATGTTGAGAGGCACAGTTACAGAATCAAAAGACTAAGTTGTTTTGAATGTAGGTTGGGAAAGACCAACCTGGATTCAGAATTTTATGTGTGTAGACAAGATTACCAAAATTGTCTATAGGCTGTTCAGAGTTGGCAGGGATGGAGAACAACTGGATTGGGCCTCCTTAGCTAGAGCTAGTCTTAGGCTGGAGACCAATTTAGGATGGACTCTGAAATTTCTGAACCAGAAAAGTCATAATGACCAAGATAAACAATGGCCCAGGAAAATGGTATCTTCCAATGTATCATCTTGTTTGACCCTGTACTCAACCAGTCACATTTGGGAATGAGTTTTGTTAGTTCAGCTTTGTAAACAGAGACTCAAAGATGTTAAGAACTTCCAAATTTATACAATAAAAGGGTTTCAGGCCTAAAATTCAGGCCCACAGCTTCTTAGCTCAAGTTCAGAGCTCTTCCTACTACATCAGGAGGGAGAATTACCACCCCCAGGTATTTCACAACATATGTTTTTCATCGTTTATTAGCCAGAATACCAAATTTACTCAGAATTAATTCACTCAGTAATAATGTTGTTTAATATTGATTTTTTCTTTGTAACTGTTCAACTTCATTTGAAGGTCATCTTATTAAGATATTATCTTTGACTATACTGAATTTTTAATAGTGTGATGTAAGTATCCTTCCAAGCCAATCCTCTGAAGCACTGCTTACCATGTATGAAGGAAAAAGAAATAAAGAGGTGGCGGTCAAGTAGTTTAGTTGTATTTAGGAAGCAGTCCTGGAGCCTCTCTCTCCCCCTTTCCCTCTCATTCATATTCCCAGTACTTTAATTCTGGTCTGGTGTTTAATTTAAACCAATGTGGGAGAACCTCTTGTGCATCACTCCACGTCCCCTTGGATGCATCTCTTACTGCAGCCATTGTTAGTAGTGCCCAGTTCCTTGCAGATGTTCCTCATTCTCATACAGGGGCAATTTGATCATGTTTCACTTTGAAGAAAGGCTTCCTCTAGCTTCCTATTCCATGCATTTTTGAGGACACAGCTTGAAATTATAGAAAGTATTTTATGGATGCTCATGGGTAGACAGCTGGGGTTGGAGAGTCAATATCTATGGGGGCAGAAGTTAATGGATAAACACTCCTCAATTGTCCTCTGGGCTTCAGGTTCCAATATGCATTTCATAAACCTTTTCAGAATGTCCTGCAAGATCAAATACTGTCATTCCAGCCTGGTCGGTAATGAAATAATGCGTCTTTTAATTTGCTTTCCTTGTTTTCCTGTTAAACTCTCCTTGCCCCCAATTTCCTGAGATCACTTTAATTGCCTTGCAAATCTTTGTCTGTGGCTCTGCCTTTGAGGGAACTAGGCTAATGAAGCAAACATGTAGAAGTGTAGTTCAGTTTTCTCCAAACATAGTGCAGTACTTCAACTGTTCTACTGAATAGAAACCTGAAGAACTGGGAGACTGCGACTAGTAATGAACCTTTAATGAGCCCTGGCATTCATTAGATGTGGAATTCCAAGAAGAGCTGGCTGAAGTTTCTGCCCAGTAGGATTGTAAGTTGGCATATTTCCTGGCCCAACATTAAGCATCTAGTGGGGAATCAAATGTGGATCAGAACTCTGTATTCCCTCCTGTCCCTCAGGCACCTGCTCCCTCCCTTGCCCCAAGCCTCCTAAGATTGAATTGTCTGACTCTGGATTTAATGGAAAACTCTGCTCTTGGAACCACATCTTAGAGCCAAATTCGAAGCTAGTAATGAGCCCCAGGTGGTATGTCCATTTGCTATTCTGCTTCACAAGTTAACTATGGTCAGAGAATTTATCTTGTGCTTGCATGATGAATTTTTTAAAACATGGTTTTATTCTACAATCAAATTCTAAATTTATTTTCCTTCTATATATTTTCCTGTGGTGTATTTTGATGGGAAAATGTCTCATTTTTCCTATAAAGAATCCTAGTACCATTCAAAACTCCCATTCTAATGACCAAAATAATGTGCAGTTTCATTATAAGAAGCAATTACAGTACGTACAATAAGGGATTATGCTCAATTAATTTTGCAGACTCACTTTAATTTTTACCTTTAAATGATGAGTGTTCCCAGTGTTCAGAGTGCTAATAGAATATCGAGCAGCAAATATTTAAAATAGTATCTTTAAAAGTCTTATTTCCTGTTTTTCAAATCTGTACCGTTAAGGAGTGTAAATGTGTTTTAAGAAAAAAAAATTAACAGTCTGCAAATGGAGAAGTGCATTATCAAACTAGTGTCTAATGGACCAGATGACATAGCTTAAAATATTTTAATATTAAAGGCTTTTTCTTTTGTTCAGATGGACTTGTGTGATATGTTAAGGCTTATTGCAGAGTAAAATTGCCGATGAATCTATTTTGCATTTTTCATGAGAACTAAAGCACCTTTTAGATAGACTCTGATATACACACCATTTCTAATTGAAAACTATTTTATAACATGGCCTTCAAATGAGAGAAATTTGCCAACTAATTTATTGATAGCTGAATGACATTTTTAATGTCATAAACTTTAAAAATGTTTCTCTGAAAATATGTGCATATAAATTGCATATGGATTTGTTTATTGTCATTAAGGAAAAAGTAAATTGAAATATTTTAATATCCAAGATTATATTGTAATTTTTTTTTTACACACTACATTTGTACAATCTGTCTTAGGTTAAGTCAACACTTTATTATCTTATCACTTTTTGACTCACCGAGTCTTACTTAACCTAAATATTTTTAACTTTCAAAATAAAACTAATTTTTGAATTTTATGTATGTATTTTCTTAATAGTGCTTCTTAGTGTTTATGTTAATTATCCTTTGATCATTTTCTGTTAAGACTCTTATACATAAGATAGATTTTAAGCTTGTGGGTTACATAATATTAATCTATACAATACTTAAATTCTTTTTTTTAAATATATTTATTTTAATTGGAGGCTAATTACTTTACAATTTTTGGTGGTTTTGGCCATACATTCACATGAATCAGCCATGGGTGTACATGTGTTCCCCATCCTGAACCCCGCTCCCACCTCCCTCCTCATTCCATCCCTCAAAATCATCCCAGTGCCCAGCCCTGAGCACCCTGTCTCATGCATCAAACCAGGACTGGCGATCTATTTCACATATAATATACATGTTTCAATGATGTTTTCTCAAATCATCCCACCCTCGCCTTCTCCCACAGAGTCCAAAAGTCTGTTCTTTACATCTGTGTCTCTTTTGCTGTCTTACATATAGGGTCATTGTTACCATCTTTCTAAATTCCATATATATGAGTTAATATACTAATCTATACAGTATTTATATTCTTATGCAAATCCTTTCTCTCAATTTTACTGAACACAACAGCCCTAGATTTCATACTTATTTTCCTAATATAATTTGAATGACAGTAAAGCATATGCTTATGATTCTAACCTCACATATTCAGTTGTTGGAGATTTCTTTCCACACAAAGAGAAGCTTTAACCAAAGGATATCAGCAGCAGATAGAGATTGCATATGTGATCTATTTAATTTTTTTGAGAAATCTAGAAAGTCATACTGACAAGAGGTGGTATGCTCATCAACTATTTCATTTATTCCTTTACATCGCCTTACCCCTGAAATTAGACAGGGGCACTGTCAGTGGTAACAGACAATGGGCTATGAACAGAAGTGAAGAGAGTCCTCCACAATTCCATATGGTATAACTCAAATAGTGGAACTTCTGTTACTGGTGGACAGTTTTACTGTAGAGTTGCTTAGAGAGATGCCAAATTTTGTATGTGAGGGAAATAAGCTTTTGTTGCTATAAGCCACTAACACTGGTGGTTGTACACTGGGCAGTTGTTAGTGCAGAATATTCAAGCCTATCCTGACAAATACTCTTATTGGAATCAAAGTTGTAGAACTTTTAAGAGTCAAAAACCTGATGTATGGGGTAGAATTAAACTTATATCAAAGCTTAAAAAAGTTGGCGATCTTTACAGTAGTAAAATATCTGGCAAATTACATACCTGCAGGGTTTAAGGAGGTGGATCATATACCTCAAAATAAGACAAAAACATCACCAACTAGTGGGGTTCACAGTGATAAAAAAAAAGAATGTGTGGCTTTTAGGAAAAGAGAGGTTGAAAAATTTAGAATTTTGAGTAGTTGTAAATGGTTGTGTTGGTAAGATATTACATGAAGGTGATGATTTCAGATAAAAGGCTGGTTTCTAAGCAAAAATGCAGGAGAATAAATATAATACACAAAATCTGGGCCTCTCAGGATTAAGAAAGTCCACTGTTTCTGGACTCCCAACCAGTAAAAAATATGAAAATCCAGCAAGATCTTTAAACTGATTTAATTGCTTCAAGGGAGAAAAAAATCAGACCAAGAATATGAAGACAGTAAGTACTTTAAACTGAAAAAAATAACTTGAGGCAAAAATCTGATTGGAGTCTTGAAAATCATGTAGCCTCGAAACACATAGAGAGGGATGGGGACAAGAGAGCAAAAATTATAGTGAATCTGAAACTTATGTTGGAAAGACTAAGATTGTATCTACAAACTAAGTGGAATCAAATATATAAGAAGCTTAGTTTTGGGGAGATATTGCATCTTACAGTAAAAACTTTGAGTCTAAGGCTCAGTATCACTTTAAATCATGCAAACCCTTTAGGTTAAGGAAATGAATTGAAATATCTCCTCAGCCATCAAGAGTGCATAGTACCCAAGTGTCCACTTCAGACATGGACATGAAGGATAAAGACAAACACTACCAATCGACCATTGATACCAGCTACAAATGTTCTGTGGACCAAAGAACATTCATAGTTGGAATCAATGGTTCTTTGGTACTTATTCCTTCCACTGATAATAGTCAAAGACATGGAGTCCTTTACAGTACCTTCCCAGTGGGGTTGCAGATAGATAGATATGTGGCAGACCTCCCTGTGTGTGTGGAAATATGAAGGAACAAATAGAATAGTTAGTGAGCCTTACTGTCTCTCATAGTATTATGTTCTCAATTTCTTAATAAATCAAATAGACTGCATTACTGCATGTCACCCATTCTTCCTTCTTCAAAAGGGTAGTGATTTTTACAGTCATTTCACACAAACTTTACATTATACTGGAATGTAGAAGGGACTTAAGTTATATTTTTAGTTCAGAGATATCTACACCAAGCAAAGCCATACCTTGACCTGATATAGACACTACTGCATATCACTCAAAATAAGCCTTTGAACTGGATACACTAATGGAACTTTGTACTATCTCCCTTAAGGATGTATTTCATGTAAGGGGATATTTGGAGGACAGAGGGCAGACTAAGGTAGAGATAAAATGGCCACCCAATAAACAATTTTTTTTTCTTTCATTACTCATCTTCTTTGCAGTCAGACAGCACCTTAGAGATATTATTATAGTGAGTTGAGAGCAGAAGTGATCTGTATCTCTGAGAAACTCATAGTCAGATATGATACTTTATTCTCTGCTCCCCCTGACCAAAAAGCTATAGATTCAGATTCTTTATCAATCAACATTGCTAAATGGCCATATGGGAGGTGGTTACTGCTTAGGTCCACGGAGGGCACTGGCAGACAAGAAATAAAAGGGAACTCTTTGTTACTGAGCATTATCAGGCCTTTCCTGACTGAAACACGGATGATTGATTAGTCACCTTAAACTAATATAAGAATGGCAAAAATAAAAGCTTTCTACTGCATGTATTTATTTACTCCTTAAAAAACCTTAAAAATAAATACAAGACATTTGGAAGTACATTTTATAGGATTGGAATACTTTTTTGGAATTGTATTAATAGCTGCATTTAGTTTGCTCTAAATAATGTAATTCGTAGCTATTTGTAAGGCCTGCTCAGACAGCCATTTTGCTTTTTTGCATTTCTTTTTCTTAAGAATAGTTTTGATCCCTGTCTCCTGTACAAAATCATGAACCTCTGTCCATAGTTCATCACGCACCCTGTCTATCAGATCTATTCCCTTAAATCTATTTCTCACTTCCACTGTATAATCATAAGGGATTTTATTTAGGTCATACCTGAGTGGTCTAGTCGTTTTCCCCACTTTCTTCAATTTAAGTCTGAATTTGGCAATAAGGAGTTCATGATCTGAGCCACAGTCAGCTCCTGGTCTTGTTTTTGCTGACTGTATAGAGCTTCTCCATCTTTGGCTGCAAAGAATATAATCAATCTGATTCCGGTGTTAACCATCTGATGATGTCCATGTGTAGAGTTTTCTCGTGTTTTAGGAAGAGGGTATTTGCTATGACCAGTGCATTCTCTTGGCAAAACTTTATTAGCCTTTGCCCTGCTTCATTCTGTACTCCAAGGCCAAATTTGCCTGTTACTCCAGGTATTTCTTGACTTCCTACTTTTGCATTCCAGTCCCCTATAATGAAAAGGACATTTTTTGGGGGTGTTAGTTCTAAAAGGTCCAGAATCCCTGGACTATAGTGGTTTTAACCAATATGTACTACTGCCTCAAGTCGATATTAATGCTCAGCTAACTGAAGTAGGTTAGTAAAGTTCTTTAAGACAGGTTAGAACCCCTCTAAAAACCAATTATTTACAAATACACTTTAACAGACAAACGAAGTGGTAATTTTTTCACATTAAAAGTATATTTTTAAAGAGAAATTTTCTTGGATCACTTAAAATGTGATTTCGTTTTTAGAAATCCATGCCTGAGTTCAGAAATCCAGGTCCACCAGCTTACCTGTATGGAATATAGGGATATTATTTGTCATAGGGGGCTTCCCAAGTGGTTCATTGGTGAAAAATCAACCTGCCATTGCAGGAGATGCAGGAGACACAGGTTCAGTCTCTGTGGTGGGAAGATTCCCTGGAGAAGGGAATGGCAAACTACTCCAATAATCTTGCCTGGAGAATTCCAAGGACAGAGGAATATGGTGGGCTTCATTCCATGGGTTGCAAAGAATTGGACATGACTGAGCATGCACACACATTTGTCAAAGGGGATCAGTGGGCTATGGTCAACAGGGGCAAGAATGAAAAGTATTATCACTGGCTATCTCCTGTTCCTTTTATTATGGTGAGAATAGGAGTGCAGTTGGTATATTTATGGCAAAGATGATAATTATTTTTAATGATGGGATTGTTTTGTTTTCATCTATAAATTATTCAGCTGCTTCTGTGATCAACAGTTGTATCTAAAAATTGTGTGTTAAGAACATTAGTTAGTTTATCACATTAATTCATTGTAGCTGTTTCTATTTATCTAATACCCTGAATTCCTTTTTTAATGTTTTTGACACATGCACCAAAGAAAAATTAGAGAAAATGTAGCTTGAGAAAACATTCTAAAAAATTATTTAAGATAATAGTTTCTTTAGTAAATCTTTTATTTCAAACATAAATGTTAATAAACAAAGCTGATTGTAATAATAATTATAAAAAGTACTGTCACAGCAAAAATTGTTCCCAAGTTAAGCAAAGAAGACTTTCTTCAAGGCTATTGCAGTAGGTTAGAGAAGCACAGCTTAATGTAAGCTTAACTGGAGTTTCAGTTCAGTTCAGTTCAGTCGCTCAGTTGTGTCCAGCTCTTTGTGACCCCATGGACGGCAGCACGCCAGGCCTCCCTGTCCATCACCAACTCCCGGAGTTTACTCAAACTCATGTCCATTGAGTCGGTGAGGCCATCCAACCATCTCATCCTCTGTCGACCCCTTCTCCTCCTTCCTTCAATCTTTCCCAGCATCAAGGTCTTTTCAAATGAATCAGTTCTTCGCATCAGGTCGCCAAAGTATTGGAGTTTCAGCTTCAACATCAGTCCTTCCAATGAACACTCAGAACTGATATCCTTTAGGATGGACTGGTTCGATCTCCTAGGGGTCCAAGGGACTCGCAAATATCTTCTCCAACACCACAGTTCAAAAGCATCAATTCTTTGGCTCTCAGCTTTCTTTATAGTCCAACTCTCACATCCATACTTGACTACTGGAAAAATCATAGCCTTGACTAGATGGACCTTTGTTGGCAAAGTAATGTCTCAGCTTTTTAATATGCTGTCTAGGTTGGTAACAACTTTTCTTCCAAGGAGTAAGAATCTTTTAATTTCATGGCTTCAGTCACCATCTGCAGTGATTTTGGAGCCCAATAAAATAAAGTTGGCCACTGTTTCCACTGTGTCCCCATCTATTTGCCATGAAGAGTTGGGACCGGATGCCATGATCTTAGTTTTCTGAATGTTGAGCTTTAAGCCACTTTTTTCACTCTCCTCTTTCACTTTCATCAAGAAACTCTTTAGTTCTTCACTTTCTGTCATAAGGGTGGTGTCATCTGCATATCTGAGGTTATTGATATTTTTCCTGGAAACCTTGATTCCAGCTTGTGCTTCATTCAGTCCAGCGTTTCTTATGATGTACTCTGCATATAAGTTAAATAAGCAGGGTGACAATATACAGCCTTGACGTACTCCTTTTCCTATTTGGAACCAGTCTGTTGTTCCATGTCCAGTTCTAACTATTGCTTCCTGACCTGCCTGCAGGTTTCTCAAGAGGCAGGTCAGGTGGTCTGGTATTCCCATCTCTTTCAGAATTTTCCAGAGTTTGTTGTGATCCACACAGTCAAAGGCTTTGGCATAGTCAATAAAGCAGAAGTAGATGTTTTTCTGGAACTCTCTTGGTTTTTCGATGATCCAGTGCAGTTGGATATTTGATCTCTGTTTCCCCTGCCTTTTCTAAATACAGCTTGAACATCTGGAAGTTCATGGTTCATGTATTGTTGAAGCCTGGCTTGGAGAGTTTTGAGTGTTACTTTACTAGCGTGTGGGATGAGAGCAATTGTACAGTAGCTTGAGCATTCTTTGGCATTGCCTTTCTTTGGGATTGGGATGAGAAGTGACCTTTTCCAGTCCTGTAGCCACTGCTGATTTTTCCAAATTTGCTGGCATATTGAATGCAGCACTTTCATAGCATCATCTTTTAGGATTTGAAATAGCTCAGCTGGAATTCTAGCACCTCCACTAGCTTTGTTCGTAGTGATGCTTCCTAAGGCCCACTTGACTTCACATTCCACGATGTCTGGCTCTAGGTGAGTGATCACACCACTGTGATTATCTGGGTCATGAAGATCTTTTTGGTACAGTTCTTCTGTGTATTCTTACCACCTCTTTTTAATATATTCTGCTTCTGTTAGGTCCATACCATTTCTGTCCTTTATTGAGCCCATCTTTGCATGAAATATTCCATTGGTATCTCTAATTTTCTTGAAGTGATCTCTAGTCTTTCCCATTCTATTGTTTTCCTCTATTTCTTTGCATTTATCACTGAGGAAGGCTTTCTTATCTCTCCTTGTTATTCTTTGGAACTCTGCCAGAGTCCTGCTCCAGCTGGTCCAGGGTTCCCTCAGGATGGACGGCATTGGCGATAAGAAAGAGAAGACACAGCGAGTCGTGGTGTTTCCAAGTGTCTTCTGACTTTATTGTTTTTAAGACAGCTTTTATACTTTTAGTTGTACATAGAAACAAATGTAAAGTGTAGAGTCATGCAAAATGAGATCAGTGGGTCAGCAGTTTTTGCCCCTTATCGGAACCAGGACACTGTTTGTGTTTCTTAGTTACAAAAAGGTTTAAAGTTGTTTACATCATCTTTGGACTGGAGGCCTGCTAACATCTTGTGACTCCTTTATTGATAAGGGTTGATCAGCCAGAACACTTTTGTATCAGGCACAGAAAGTACCAGAGTTACATTTTTTAAAGAATACAGGCACAGCAGATTATGACAAAGAAAGAATTCATAAACTCCGAGTTTCAAAGTAAAACCTGTTTTTTTATAATCTATCTTTTGCCTTGAGCTTAAGGGAAAAGAATGTGGTCCCATAAAGTCATGGTATGGCAGGCTGAAACAATGTAGTACCACGGTCAGTTCTTAGCAAAAATCACCAGCTAAATTAACAACTGTCTTATTATTTTTATATTAAGGCTAAACTTTTATTCATCTAAGTCTTTAACTATTACACTTTCATTATACAGGCTAAACACGTTAAGAGCAAAAACATAGCAAGTAAATATAGACTGAATAACAGTTTCATAAAATAATATTTCATATGTTTTTCAATAGGCTTTTTTCCCCATGAAGGATTCCATGTCCATTGGGACTTGTATGTGTTCAGGCTCTCAATGCTGTTGATTGTTGAGGAATAGTCATGTATACTAGTTCTAAAGGTACAGGCACATTTGTCAAGCAAACTAAGATACTAGCAAAAGGAGCTTAGATTAAAATACTCTTTTTTATGAATAATCTTATAGAGTGCCACCGTCCGGGGGGCATGTTGATTAGAGTTTTAAATTGACCTGGTTAGAAAAGGATCAGGGAAGGCCTTCTGCCTGAGTCACAGAAATTGGGGAGCAGTCTATTATAGCAAGCATCAGAAAGATATCATCTTTAAGGTGAGCGCCAAGGCAGCTTATCGAAATCCCTGAGGCCTGAGTTGCCTTGCTCGTCAGGTCTTCTCCTCATGACCTTGTCAGGGGTGGGATCTCGTGTGCTGGCTCCCAGCAGAACTCTGCATTCAAATGGGTATATCTTTCCTTTTCTCCTTTGCTTTTTACTTCTCTTCCTTTCGCAGCTATTTGTAAGGCCTCCCCAGACAGCCATTTTGCTTTTTTGCACATCTTTTTCTTGTGGATGGTCTTGATCCCTGTCTCCTGTACATTTGCATGAACAACTGTCCATAGTTCATCAGGCACTATCAGATCTATTCCCTTAAATCTATTTTCCACTTCCACTGTATAATTGTAAAGGATTTGATTTATGTCATACCTGAATGGTCTAGTGGTTTTCCCTACTTTAGGATCTGGTGTTGAAGGGAAGGGAAACCCAGATGTCCCATGTATTTGTTTATTGCCCTCTAAGTTAGAGAATCATTTGTATTTCCAAGAATAAGATCTATACAGATCAATGACTTAATGATTGTTAGCTTTTAACATATTCTTCTGGTGGAATGAAAGTATCATAGAGGTGATGTGGTTAGGGAGAAAGAAGTGTAAGGCTGTGTAAGGTAAACTTGTTTATGTCTTTTTCAAAGAAACAGTGCAAAGCTGAAATCATATATTCTTCTGTACTCCTGTTGTGCACTCAAAATGAAAGAATGTTTGCATTGTACTCTAGCATCTATGCTATAAGAAATAGTTTCTTTAGGGATGACAGAGAATGTGGAAGTCAGATATAGACTGTTGACACTTGTGTCATAGAACTTTTATGATATCGATATTTAAAATCTCTTTTTACTCATCGAATAGAAATAACTACTATGCCTAAAGTCTCCAGAATACTTAAACTATTATATGCTTTACAATGAAAACTTCATATAAAAATCCTACTTTCTTCATAGGAATCCTTTCTGATTTTTAGAATGATCCCAACTAAGTCAGTTTGGGCAGTGATCTTTATAGGTTAGATTTAAGAAAGTACCTGCAATGTTAAAATATATTCCGCCAATGCCAAGAGAACTTTATAGCTTCATTGTCTGCCTTAAGGATCATTCTTACCATTTATAAAGAAAGACTGGGTGCTTTTGCCTAAGATCAGGATCAAAACAATAATGTCCCCACTCTCCACCCTTATTTAACATTGTACTAGAGGTTCTAGCCAGAAAAATTAGAAAAAAAAATAAGAAAAAAGAAGTAACATCCAGATTGAAAAGGAAAGGGTAAAACAGTATTCACAGATGACATGATTTTGAACACAGAAAATCCTATGGAATCCACACCCTGCCAAGATACTGTTAGAAAGAGTAAATGAGTTAATAAGCAACTTCTAAGATACAAGATCAATGCAAAAGTTAGTTTTATTTCCATACAGTGGCAATGAACAATCAGAATATGAAATTAAGGAAATAATTCCATTTGCAAAAACTTTTTAAAAAACCTAGGAATAAATTTAATAAAAGTAGAAAACTTACACTGACAACGTGAAAATGTGGTTCAAAGAAATTTTAAAAGTTCTAAATAAACAGAAACACATACAATATTCATAGATCAGAAGACAATATTATCAAGATGGAAAGAAAGTGAAAGTGAAAGTGATTCAGTCTTGTCCGGCTCTTTCCAACCCCATGGACTACACAGTCTATGGAATTCTCCAGGCCTGAATACTGGAGTGGGTAGCCTTTCCCTTCTCCAGGGAATCTTCCCAACCCAGGGATTGAGTGCCCAGGTCTCCCACATTGCAGGTGGATTCTTTACCAGCTGAGCTACCAGGGAAGCCCCTTATCAAGATGGAGTTCTCCTCAATTTGATCTACTGATTGAAAACATTCCCTTCCAGAATTATAACCTGGTTCTTTTAGTAACTGATAAGTTGATGATCAGATCTGTATGGAAATGCAAATGATCCAGAGTAGCCAAAGTAAACTTTAAAACTGGGTAAACTTTATAGCATGTTAATTATGTCTCAATAAAGATTTTTTTTAAAAAATATAAGCAGATGCCTTTTGTTAACCATTTATTAGGCATTTTGATTTTTAGTACTTTTGAGTGGCTTGACCAAGTTAATTAAGCAAGATATTTTTAAAAGATATACTAATTGTGTGCTTTACTAGTAACATAGCAGTAAGAAAGAAAATGGAACCAATTAATGATTAATAGTATTGTTTTTTTATTTTATTCATTTTTTGGCTATTCTGGATCTTTGTGCATGGGCTTCCTGCACTAGCTTTTCTCCAGTTGTAGAGAGCAGGGACTAACCTCTGGTTGCAGTGCTCGGGCTTCTCATTGCAGTGATTTCTCTGGTCTCTTGTTGTCGAGCACAGACTGTAGGTACATGGGCTTCAGTAGCTGCAGCACATGGGCTCAGTAATTGTAGCTTCCAGGATCTAGAGCACAGGCTTCATAGTTGTGGCGCATGAACTTAGTTGCTCTGTGGCATATGGGATCTTCTGGGATCAGAAGTTGAACTCATGTATTCTGCATTGGCAAGTGGCTTCTTTACCACTGAGCCACCAGGGAAGCCACCAAAAGTATTCTTTTAATTTCACTGTTTATTTTATTCCTTGTGCTTAGAGGTGAACAAAGCAAAGGGCTTCTAACTAATTGTACCTGTAGTTTGAAATTTTTTTTTAATTTTAATTTTTTGAGTAGTTATAAACCCTACCTGAGTTTGTAGCAATAAAACATACAGTTGCATACAAGAAAAGGGATACCAGACATACATTTGATTATTAAAGTCTTTTGGACAAAACTGGGAAAAAGAGCACATGATTGAGAAGTTTAGGAAGAGATCAAAGGGATATGTGTCTGTCCATCACTCAGTGTTGTATTATGTGGGGCATTTAAGTGAACTTTAAGGAAAGATTATGTTCACAGCTTGATACCTAAACTGAGCAGTCATATTACTGGGGCTTGGCACTGTTAATGCAGAAAGTGATCTGAGTACTAATGTTTTAGGAATAAGGAAGATTTTGAGTTTTTGTCTGTCTCTTGAGAAACCTGTATGCAGGTCAAGAAGCAACAGTTAGAACTGGACATGGAACAACAGACTGGTTCCAAGTAGGAAAAGGAGCACATCAAGGCTGTATATTGTCACTCTGCTTATTTAACTTATATGCAGAGTACATCATGAGAAACGCTGGGCTGGAAGAAACGCAAGCTGGAATCAAGATTGCCGGGAGAAATATCAATAACCTCAGATATGCAGATGACACCACCCTTATGGCAGAAAGTGAAGAACTAAAGAGCCTCTTGATGAAGGTGAAAGAGGAGAGTGAAAAAGTTGGCTTAAAGCTCAACGTTCAGAAAACTAAGATCATGGCATCTGGTCCCATCACTTCATGGGAAATAGATGGGGAAACAGTGGAAACAGTGTCAGACTTTATTTTTTGGGGCTCCAAAATCACTGCTGATGGTGATTGCAGCCATGAAATTAAAAGACGCTTACTCCTTGGAAGGAAGGTTATTGCCAACCTGATAGCATATTTAAAAGCAGAGACATTACTTTGCTAACAAAAGTCCGTCTATTCAAGGCTATGGTTTTTCCAGTGGTCATGTATGGATGTGAGAGTCGGACGGTGAAGAAAGCTGAGCGCTGCAGAATTGATGCTTTTGAACTGTGTTGTTGGAGAAGATTCTTGAAAGTCCCTTAGACTGCAAGGAGATCCAGTCAATCCATCCTAAAGGAGATCAATCCTGGGTGTTCATTGGAAGGACTGATGTTGAAGCTGAAACTCCAATACTTTGGCCACCTCATGCGAAGAGTTGACTCATTGGAAAAGACCCTAATGCTGGGTAGGATTGGGGGCAGGAGGAGAAGGGGACAACGGAGGATGATATGGTTGGATGGCATCACTGACTCGATGGACATGGGTTTGAGTAGACTCCGGGAGTTGGTGATGGACAGAGAGGCCTGGCGTGCTGCAATTCATGGGGTCGCAAAGAGTCGGACATGACTGAGCGACTGAACTGAACTGAACTGAACTTCAGAAATTAGAGTTTCTTTGATTTTTTTTTTATTTTGGATTCTTTTTTTATCATGACCACATGAGAATTTTTAAATAGAAGAGATGTCCAAACCCATGGGATTAATTTTTTATTTCACCTTTTTAAAATTTATATTTAAAAAAATACACAATTAAATTCTACAACCCTTTTTATTTAAAAATATAAACTTATATTCTACAACCCTTCCTATTTTCACTTTTCCAATGAAACTTCATTCTTGAATAAATGACTCTTCTCAAATGGAAAAGTTGTTTCTAAAGGACAGATAGATAAACTTATCTAGTTATGCTTGTTATCCAGTTAATTCATGTTAAGTCTAATCCAGAACAAATATTTGAGCTGGTTGTCCAATTCATGTAAAAACATCAGTGCAAACAGCTGTCTATATTAAGTGAAGGGTAATTCAAGTAAACTTGCTAGACAAAATGATTATTTTAATAGTCTTCAAGACGATCTCATCACAGTGCATTGGTCACTAAGAAGCTGATTTAACATCAAGTTTTAATTTCTATACCCTTGTATTAATAAAATGATAAGCTTGAATATACCCTTTTCAGTATTTTCGTATATTCACATATGATCAGATATCATTTCAATAGATATGTTTTTATGATTGATTGTTTGTCATCATTCTGGCAAAATTCAGATTTTGCTGTTAAAATAGTTCTCTTAATTCTCCTTCCCTGAGGCAGAATTAATAGACTTGCAATATTGAATTCATAAACATTAATGCATACCCGTTAGAGGCTTAGCTTATCTTATAATAGAAACCCATTATGGAAAACACTTCTAACTACCTTCAATTGTCTCTTTTTTGGTAAGCAGAAGGATATAATTAAATGCAATATTTAAAAGAAATGTGCTGATTAGAGTGCTTACTTGTTCTTTATTTTCATAAAGTAAAAAGACAAATTAAATAAAATAGTCTCACTTTTTGAAGCATTAGCTTAAGTATATACAGAGACACTATAACTGTAATATATTTCTAATCCAGTTCTCAAAAAATTGAAAGAACTGGAAAACTAGAAATAAAGCTTTATGTAGAAACAAAAGTTGTTATATAGTCATATGCATCATTGAATTAGACATGTGAAATAAACGTGAGATAAAGTGAGAATGTTAGATTTCTGAGGTATACCTGTTCTCTATTTAATAAGCAGCAATAATACAGAAATGTGCAGTGTTTATTTCTATAGCAAGTTAGGTTAATCTTCCAACTGATTATATCTAAGTATCATATATCATGAATATGTACTTCAAGGCCATATTGCGTGGTTTTAAGAGCAATTTTGTTTAACAGCAGTCAGGCAGTGAATGGGTACAATTAAAAAATCAGACTGAAATCCACATTTCTTTCCTTTTTTTTTTCCCTGATGAAATCAGTTTATTTGAGAAAAGAGAATTTGCTGGAAGATAATTTTGAATAAGATATAAGGAAGTGAGTTGTAAATGAAAGGTAGCTGACAAAAGTACTTATGTATGTGAAGTGATTCTGGATTAGACTCATGGTCACTTTGTGGGTTTAAAGGAGGAGCTAGATGAATATGCTTTCAGGAAGATTATCAGCATGGTTTTTTAATAGTCACAAATAAACCTGCTAAGAAATAGTTTTCTCATTGTAATTGAAGAAACATGGATCTGAAAATACACAGATCAAACATGTTCATATGTATTTATCATTGTCTTCTGCTTACTCTGACTGTTCTCACTATTTTAGGAAGAAAACAATTTAGTATATCTTTTAATGTTACATCCTCAGTACCCCATGGAGCAGTGATGCCCATTCTTTTGGGTTTTTGGATATTACTGTAATTTCCCATTGATGGTCTTATATTTACAGCTTTTAAAATTATATCCTTTTTCTAAGTTGATCATTTGGATATATTAACATAGTAGATGTATATTCAAACACCGGGTTAATAGATCCCTGAGGGTTTGTGTTTGTATTCTTGAAGATCCTCATATTCTCAATAATTTGTGTTTATTAATTGATTTTATAGATGAATTAAAAATACACCATAAGCATTTTTTAGGATGTAGAGGTGACATCTTCAAGGAAATCACTGTTGCCACTGTCAGTGCCCACAGTTGATGTAGTTGATGGAGTTCATGTACATGTCTGACAGTATGGTCTCTTGTGTACTAATGGTGATTGAGCTACTTCTGCCTCTGAATAAACAATTTATAGTAATGGAACCCAATATGAATTCCCCAATATGATATTATTTTTGAGGGAGACTAACCAATCACCTGTGGCAAGTTAACTCCAAAATTGCCTTCTACACTTGAAGAACTAGTGGTTTATCCTTTCAAGGATAGATATCTATTACAGTTATGGGTTCAGCTTTTCTGCCAGAGCACTATCATTATCTGGAGGCATATGGAATGCCTGTTTTAGAGACATGGAATAAAAACACGGTGCCAGAGTAGGGGACCTATTTCTGACTATATTAGTTAACTATTTCAAGTACTTAAAATAATTCATTCTGCTAGGAATTCTTTTTCCTCATTTTGTAAGTGACTCCAGAGAGTTTCTGAAGTCATTTAACCAGTTGAACTGATTTTTAATCAAAGTCTATTTTACAGCAAAGTTCATGATTTTTATGCAATACTATTTATGAAGTTTTCTCATAGTTACAAAACACACTCATGCTAATAAATTCTAATATAAAAACATATTCTTAAGCAGGTTGCAATATTCTGGAACTTCATTTGCCATTTTAATAGGCACACTGGTAGTCCTACATCCTTTGGTTATTGAGACTTTATGGTTGGTCTACTTTCCAAATAATCTACAGAGATTCCTCTGAAACAGTTCTTGCCTAGTTTTCCAAGTCTTGGTGTGTTTTCTGGGTGAAGAATGATTTATAGGATGACCTTTGAATAGTGAGAACCAAGTGAATGACATGTTTAGGAGTGAATAGTCCTAGCCCATAGCACTCAAGTGACAGGAAGTTGAAACTAAGTCTCACAGGGTTCCACAGCTAGGAGAAAAGCACACAGAACATTTGAGGTTACATAGAAGTTTCTAGTACATGGTGGTTAATGAATGTATATGAACAGTTATGTAGCAGATGTCTAAGAAAATAAGTCTTGATGGTTAGAAGCTGCCATAGGAGAGAATTTATCAAAATAAAGGTCACAGACCCTGCAAAAAATTTAAATGATTTAAAGTCTTTTATATTTGTCTGTGAACAGTATCATAATTATACAAAATGAAGTCTGATATTGTGGAATTCTTCTCAAGTACAGATAGAGCTTTATTCGATATCTGAAGGTTACACCTTGCTTACAGGTTATCAGAAATATATTGTTTGGCTTGAAAAATTAAATTTTATTGGCTATAAGCAAGGTGAATATTCTCCAGTTTTCCACAGTATTAAGTGGGACATGTTTCATTCATTCAGTAATATTCTGGAGCTGGTCCAAGAATTCACTTGAGTTTGCTTTAGTTCAGTAAACTCTAGCATTTCAATGTGATATTTTAGTTTCTCTGATTTCTTTACTCTTCTATTGAAACAAATGTGTGCCATTAGACTAATACATAGTATAAGCAGAACTCCACTCTCTCTTAATTTGTAGTCTTTTCAGTTAACACGTCTTTGGACTGGGTAAGACAATTGCCGTAACTGCTTAACATCCTCCCAACATGGCTCTAAAGACTTCGGTACATCTATTTAATGATATGTTTTTAAATTACCTGCATATGGAAAATTCACAAAAAATAATGTTAAGCAGAACAAAAAGTAGAATAAAAAATTGAAGATTATAATTTCTTTTCAGAAAATATAAACATAAAATTATCATTAGTAAATATGTAAATGTCAACAATGATTACATTATTTCTTCTGCAGTTTTCTGATTATTTTTGAGACCTTGTTAGAGTTAATAAAGATCATTTTGCATATACAAATGCAAAAATATGTATTCCAGAAAAATATAAAATGGAGGGAATATCAGCAGAAGAATTCTTTAAAATAATAATAAGTCAGAATGAAACAGTTAGACTTCTGGTTAATTAAACAGAGTAGAGATAAGCCATAACATGCATATTATTCCTATGGCTGTTCCACTTGCAAAGAGTAAAGGTTGTTTATGCCCGTTCTGGGGAATAGATCAACTAATGAGCTATTAAGATTTCTTACTTATACAGAGCATGGTTTTGTGAAAACTTACTCTTCAGTGGCAACATTACTTCTGATTCTGTACCCTACTTCTTCAGGGTGGCTAGAATGTAGGAAACAAGTAGTTTCTCTGTGATCTGGCAATGGAGGAAGAATAATTTCCCTCTCTCTTTCTAGTTTCTTGGCTCAGAAACCCCCTGAAAGAAAAAGACAGGTTAATAGGAGAAAAATAGGAGAGACCCAGGAAAACAGAGTAACTCCCCAAAATGGAACAAGCCATCATGTTAAATACCAATTTTAGTTAAAGACAAAAGAAAATGTTGAGGTGAGAAGGTAGAGGGATAGACAAGGGACTTATTAAGTCAAAAAGAAATTGGAATATTATAATATCTTGGAAACAGCATGATTATCAATATTTTCAGTGCTTCCCTGGTGGTTCAGTTGTAAGAATCAGCCTCTGTCAGTGCAACAGACATAGGTTCAATCCCAGATCTGGGAAGATCCCAAATGCTAGGGAGCAGTTAAGCCCATGCATCGCAACTACTGAGCCTGTGCGCTAGAATCTGGGAACCTCAACTATTAAGCCCATGTGCCACAACTACTGAAGCCTGCCTGCCCTACAGCCTGTGCTCCACAACAGCAGAAGCCATGACAATGAGAAGCCCGAGCACCACAGCTGTAGAGTAGCCCACACTTGCTGCAACTAGAGAGAAGCCCATGTAGCAGTGAAGACCCAGTATAGCCAAAAGCAAATCAATACATAAAAATATAATTTTTTTCTTTAAGCATATGTAGCATATATTATAAAGCAAATAGAACCCTTATTATCTGATTCATTGAAATCTACACTTTTACTCTGAGATGCAAACAGAAGGAAATTATTAATCTGATGCCCAATTCATGCAAAGATGGGCACAATAAAGGATAGAAATGGTATGGACCTAACAGAAGCAGAAGATATTAAAAAGAGGTGGCAAGAATACACAGAAGAACTATACAAAAAAGATCATCATGACCTAGATAACCATGATGGAGTGATCATTCACCTAGAGCCAGACATCCTGGAGTGCAAAGTCAAGTGGGCCTTAGGAAGTGTTACTACAAACAAAGCTGGTGGAGGTGATGGAATTCCAGCTGAGCTATTTCAAATCCTAAAAGATGATGCTGTGAAAGTGCTGCACTCAATATGCCAGCAAATTTGGAAAACAGCAGTGGCAATGGGACAGGAAAATGTCAGTTTTCATTCCATTTCCAAATAAGGGCAATGCCAAAGAATGTTCAAACTACTGCATGATTGTACTCATTTTACATGCTAGCAAATTATTGCTCAAAATCTTTCAAGCCAGGCTTCAACAGTATGTGAATTGGGAACTTCCAGATGTACAAGCTGGATTTAGAAAAGACAGAAGAACCATAGATAAAATTGCCAATATCTGTTCAATCATAGAAAAAGCAAGAGAATTCCAGAAAAATATCTACCTCTGCTTCATTGATGATAAAGCCTTTGACTGTGTGGATCACAGCAAACTGTGGAAAACTCTTAAAGAGGTGGAAAACTCTTAAAGAGATGGAAATACCACACCACCTTATCTGTCTCCTTAGAAACCTGTTTGAGGTCAAGAAGCCTGTATGAGGTAAGAACCAGACATGAAACAATGGACTGATCCCAAATTGGGAAAGGAGTACTTCAAGGCTGTATATTGTCGCCCTGCTTTTTAACTCATGCAGAGTACATCACACAAAATTCAGGCAAGATGAAGGTCAAGCTGGAATCAAGATTACAGGAGAAATATCAATAACCTCAGATATGCAGATGACACCACCCTTATGTCAGAAATTGAAGAGGCACTAAAGAGCTTCTTGATGAAAGTGAAAGAGGAGAGTGAAAAACCTGGCTTAAAACAACATTCAAAAAACAGATATAATGGCATATGGTCCCATCGCTTCATGGCAAATAGATGGGGAAGCAATGGAAAGAGTGACAGAATTTATTTTCTTGGTCTCACAAATCACTGCAGATGGTGACTGCAGCCATGAAATGAAATTAAAAAAATGCTTTCTCCTTGGAAGAAAAGCCATGGCAAACCTAGACAGCATATTAAAAGCAGAGACTTGCTTTGCTGACATCACTCCACCTAGTGAAAGCTATGGTTTTTCCAATAGTCATGTACATATGTGAGGGTTGGACTGTAAAGAAGGCTAGCATTGAAGAATTGATGCTTTCAAATTGTGGTGCTGGGGAAGACTTTTGAGAGTCCCTTGGACAACAAGGAGATAAAACCAGTCAATCTTAAAGGAAATCAACCCTGAATATTCCTTGGAAGGACTGGTGTTGAAGCTGAAGCTCCAATACTTTGTGATGCAAAGAGCTGACTCATTGGAAAAGACGCTGATGCTGGGAAAGATTGAGGGCAGGAGGAGAAGGGGGTAACAATGAATAAGATGGTTGAATGGCATCATCGACTCAATGGATATGAATTTGAGCAAACTCAGTGAGATAGTGAAGAACAGGGAAGCCTGGTGTGCAGCAGTCCATGAGGTCACAAAGAGTTGGACATGACTGAATAGCAACCAATATAAATTACAACTGTTATTATTTAATGTTTGAGTGCTAATGAAACACATAAATATCTTTTTTATTTCACAATGTAGAAGAGAAATGATATACTTCATCCAAAAGAAGTAAAATGTACCCAAAATTCCTAATTAAATGCCTTCTCAGCCATTAGTGAAAATAATTACTGAGCAGGAAAATACACCATCCTTCTCTTTGGACTGGCTTTCACCTCCCCAGGAAAAGATTGAAGTCATCCCAGTGTGATCAGCTTCACAGTTTGAGAACTCTGTCCTAGTTAAGTAGAAAATCAGATAATTGCAAGAACAATTTGCTGCCTGCAGGTAATTTAGAAAACAGAAGTGACTGTAAGCTGTATTATTATGTAAAGTAAAAAAATATAATTACTGCATAGGAGATCTTTGTGTTTTGAAACAGCAATCTTTAGAAATAGAAGGGTGAAGTGAATCACTTTCTGTTTGTTTCCTATCTCTGCTCCTTATATCTGGATTTAGCCTCTGATCAGACTAAAGTGGAAAATAATTTTTCTTTTTATAAAGTGTCAGGGGAGTTTGTAATTTTCTTGGTTCTGTCTCGTCGCAATAAAAATTTGAAGCAATTGATGTACCAGTGTTACAGCTCCATATTACAGCTCAGTTTTATTTAGAAAGCAAAGGAAAATACATCCTCAGGGCATGAGGGTGGGCTGACTGAAAAGACAGGAAGAGAATAGAAGCCCCCAGCTCAATTTTGACTCCTCTTTTTATATGTATATTTTTTCTCCTCCCCCTGGGCATGCCGTATGTAAATCGGGCTAGCAAGGAGGGCTGTTTGTTTTACCTGAAGTCCTTACTCCAGTCCTCAGACCTTCCTTTGTTCTATTTTTGCAGGCTTTTCCCTTCTTTGTCCTTTAGCCACTGCCATTTGGACTCCTTTTTCCTATTCTAATTACCTAACATAAAGTAAAACTGGAATCACATTAAAAAACAAACAAACAAAATCAAGACACTATGGCAGTAAATCTGTATACTAGCAGGAGCATTTCCTATATTGCTTGTAATGTTGGTGAAAAAACATGATCATAAATGTAAAGTGATAACACAAATTTTTAAAAAATAGTTTTTAGCCGTTCAGTAACAAACTGGTCAATTACAATGTTCAGTATTCTAACTTCAAAGTATTTTAGTACTGGAGACTTCCAACTTGGCTGTTCTGTTACTTACTTCACTATTCTTCTCATGTAGCTTTGGCCTAGGTATTTATATATGGCAGAAGCTTGCATGGTGTAAGGAATTAAGCAGTGACTTCCAAGAGGAATATAAGGGAGACATTATTGGCGTTTTATACTCACTGTTTATGTAATTACTATATAATTACATGCGGTTGCAAAGAGTTGGACACGGCTTAGCGACTGAACAACAACAGCAATATTTTGATTTCAGTTTGGAACCCCACCATTGATGTTTCTTTGTAACAGTTCAAAATGGCATTGAAGGCTGTTGAAGTACATTGTTTAGGATTAGGTATGGTAATATTTTCTTCTTCTTTAACTTCTTATCTTCTTTTTCCTTTGCAGGGGAGCAGACTTTGCCACCCTAAAATTTGTCTCTTTGGCATTTTAATTGTTTTAAGCTGATTATTTTCTGAGAAACAGTAGACCTGAGAAGGGTCCTGAAAACCAAGTAGGAGTTATCCTTTTATAAGAAACGTGTCTTACAGCTATTCATCCAGCACCTGGGGCTGACTGTGGCTCAGCTCATCAGCTTCTCATAGAAAAAATCAGGCTTAAGCTAAAGAAAGTGGGGAAAACCACTAGGCCAGCCAGGTATGACTTAAATCAAATCCCCTATGAATATGCAGTTGAGGTAATGAATAGCTTCAAGGGATTAGATATAGTAAACAGTATGCCTGAAGAACTATGGATGGAGGTCGCTAATATTGTGCAGGAGGCAGAAAGCAAAAGAAAAGCAAAAAGATGAAGTGGTTATCTGAGGAGGCTTTACAAATAGCTGAAGAAAGAAGAGAAGCAAAAAGCAAGGGAGAAAGGGAAAGGTACATCCAACTATACACAGAGTTCTAAAGAATAGCAAGGAGAGACAAGAAAGCCTTCTTCAATGAACAGTGTATAAAATTAGAGGAAAGCAACAGAAGGGGAAAGACTAGAGATCTCTTCAAGAAAATTGGAAATATCAAGGGAACATTTTTCCCAAAGATGGGCACAATAAAGGACACAAATGGTAGAGACCTAGGAGACACTGAAGAGATCAAGAAGAGATGGAAAGAATACATGGAAGAACTGTACGAAAAAGATCTTAACGACCCAGATTACTACAATGGTGTGGTCAGTCACCCTGAGCCAGACATTCTGTAGTGTGAAGTCAAGTGGGCCTTAGGAAGCACTGCTGTTAATAAAGCTAGTGGATGTAATGGAATTCCAGTAGAGCTATTCAGAATCCTAAAGGATGATGCCATCAAGGTGTTGCACTCAATATGTCAGCAAATCTGGAAGACCCAGTAGTGGCCACAGGACTGGAAAAGGTCAATCCTCATCCCAATTTCCAAGAAGGGTAGTACTAAAGAATGTGCTAATCATTGGATAGTTGCACTCATCTCCCACACTAGTAAGGTCATGCTTAAAATCTTGCATGCTAGGCTTCAACATTATGCAAACCAAGAACTTCCAGATGTCCAAGCTGGGTTTAGAAAAGGCAGTGTAGCCAGAGACCAAATTGAATATTTGCTGGACCATAGAGAAAGCAAAGAAATTCCAGAAAAATATCTATTTCTGTTTCATCCACTATGCTGTGGCCTTTGATTGTGTGGATCATAACAAACTGTGTAAAGCTCTTAAAGAGATGGGAATACAGGACCATCTTACATGTTTCCTGAGAAACCTGTATGCAGATCAAGAAGCAACAGTTAGAACCTGCATGGAACAACTGATTGGTTCAAGATTGGGAAATGAGTTACCACAAGACTGTCTGCTGTCATTATGTTTGTTTAACCTGTATGCTGAACACATCATGAGAAATGCTGGGCTGGATGAGTTACAAGCTGGAATCAAGAGGAGAAACATCAACAATCTCAAATATGCAGATGATACCGCTCTAAAGGAAGAAAGCAAAGAGGAACTAAAGAACTTCTTGATGCAGGTGAAGGAGAGTGAAAGAGCCAGCTTAAAACTAAATATTAAAAAAACGAAGATCATAGCATCCGGCCCCATTACTTCATGGCAAATAGAAGGAGGAACTGTGAAAGTTGTGACAGATATCCTCTTCTTGGGCTCTAATAACTGCAGATGGTGAATGTAGCCATGAAATCAGAAGGTGATTGCTTCTTGGCAGAAAAGCTATGACAAACTTAGACAGTGTGTTTAAAAGAAGAGACATGACTCTGCCGACAAAGATCCATATAGTCAAGGCTGTGGTCTTCCCAGTGGTCATGTACGGTTGTGAGAGCTGGAGTGTAAAAGAAGGCAAAGTGCCAAAGAATTGATGCCTTTGAACTGTGGTGCTGGAGAAGACTCCTGAGAGGTCCCTTGGACAGCAAGGAGATCAAACCAGTCAATCTTAAGGGATGTCAATCCTGAATACTCTTTGGAAGGGCTGCTGCTGAAGCTGCAGTATTTTGACCTTCTGATGTGAACAGCCAACTCATTGGAAAAGTCCCTAATGCTGGGAAAGATTGAGGGCAGAAAGAGAAGAGGGCATCAGAGAATGAGATGGCTGAATGGCATCACTGATGCAGTGGACATAAACTTAGGCAAACTTCAGGAGATGGTATGGGACAGGGAGGCCTGGCATGGTGAAGTCCATGGGGTCGCAAAGAGTTGGACATGACTGGGCAACTGAACAATAACAACAAGAAACAATTACATTTGTAAGAGACGTCTCCATCTTCCTCTCTATAACTAGAGAGGAGGATGAGCAAACTCAAGCAATGCTCATCAGTGAAGTAGTCATCTTATCTCCTTGCTATTCTTTGGAACTCTGCATTCAGATGGAAATATCTTTCCTTTTCTCCTTTGCTTTTCACTTCTCTTCTTTTCACAGCTATTTGTAAGGCCTCCTCAGACAGCCATTTTGCTTTTTTGCATTTCTTTTCGGTGGGGATGGTCTTAATCCCTGTCTCCTGTACAGAGTCACAAACCTCCGTCCACAGTACATCAGGCACTCTGTCTATCAGATCTAGTCTCTTAAATCTATTTCTCACTTCCACTGTGTAGTCATAAGGGATTTGATTTAGGTCATACCTGTATGGTCTAGTGGTTTTCCCTACTTTCTTCAATTTAAGTCTGAATTTGGCAATAAGGAGTTCATGATCTGAGCCACTGTCTGCTCCTAGTCTTGTTTTTGCTGACTGGATAGAGCTTCTCCATCTTTGGCTGCAAAGAATATAATCAATCTGATTTCGGTGTTGACCATCTGGTGATGTCCACGTGTAGAGTCTTATCTTGTGTTGTTGGAAGAGGGTGTTTACTATGACCAGTGTGTTCTCTTGGCAAAACTCTATTAGTCTCTGCCCTGCTTCATTCTCTACTCCAAGGCCAAATTTACCTGTTACACCAGGTGTTTCTTGACTTCCTACTTTTGCATTCCAGGCCCCTATAATAAAAGGACATCTTTTTTGGGTGTTAGTTCTAAAAGGTCTTGTAGGTCTTCATAAAACTGTTCAACTTTAGCTTCTTCAGCATTACTGGTCGGGGCATACACTTGGATTACTGTGATACTGAATGGTTTGCCTTGGAAACGAACAGAGATCATTCTGTCTTTTTTGAGATTGCATCCAAGTACTGCATTTTGGACTCTTGTGTTGACTATGATGGGTACTCCATTTCTTCTAAGGGGTTCCTGCCCACAGTAGTAGATATAATGGTCATCTGAGTTAAATTCAGCCATTCCAGTCCATCTTAGTTCACTGATTCCTAGAATGTCGACATTCACTCTTGCCATCTCCTGTTTGACCAATTCCAATTTGCCTTGATTCATGGACCTAACATTCCTAGAAGAAGCACAAGCTGGAATCAAGATTGCCAGGAGAAATATCAATAACCTCAGATATGCAGATGACACCACCCTTATGGCAGAAAGTGAAGAGGAACTAAAAAGCCTCTTGATGAAAGTGAAAGAGAAGAGTGAAAAGTTGGCTTAAAGCTCAACATTCAGAAAACTAAGATCATGGCATCTGGTCCCATCACTTCATGGGAAATAGATGGGGAAACAGTGGAAACAGTGTCAGAGTTTATTTTTGGGGGCTCCAAAATCACTGCAGATGGTGATTGCAACCATGAAATTAAAAGACGCTTACTCCTTGGAAGGAAAGTTATGACCAATGTAGACAGCATATTAAAAGCAGAGACATTACTTTGCCAACAAAGGTCCATCTAGTCAAGGCTATTGCTTTTCCAGTGGTCATGTATGGATGTGAGAGTTGGATGGTGAAGAAAGCTGAGCACCAAAGAATTGATGCTTTTGAACTGTGGTGTTGGAGAAGACTCTTGAGTGTCCTTTGGACTGCAAGGAGATCCAACCAGTCCATCGTAAAGGAGATCAGTCCTGGGTGTTCATTGGAAGGACTGATGTTGAAGCTGAAACTCCAATACTTTGGCCACCTGATGTGAAGAGCTGACTCATTGGAAAAGACCCTGATGTTGGGAAGGATTAGGAGCAGGAGGAGAAGGGGATGACAGAGGATAAGATGTTTGGATGGCATCACCGACTCGATGGACATGGGTTTGGGTAAACTCTGGGAGTTGGTGATGAACAGGGAGGCCTGGCGTGCTGCGATTCATGGGGTCACAAAGAGTTGGACAGGTCTGAGTGACTGAACTGAACTGAACTGAGGTAGTCATCAGCTGTGTCTGACTCTTTAGGATCTCATGGTCTGTAGCCCTCCAGGCTCCTCTGTTCATGGAATTCTCCAGTCAAGAATACTGGAGATTCTTGCCACAGTGGGTAGCCATTTCCTTCTCCAGGGGATTTTTCCAACCCAGGGATTGAACCTGGGTCTCCTATATTGCAGGCTGATGCTTTACCATCTGAGCCACCAAGGAAGGCCATGGACTAGGCATGGACTTAAATCTTTATCACAATCCCCCTTTTTACTGTGCTGTTCTTGATACCCTCTCATAACTGCCTCTTCCCACCCTCAGCATCCTCTTTTGTCTTTAGCTGGCAATGGATTTGAGATGAGGGCTTCACTTTGGCCATTTTGGCAAGTTACTCAATTTCCTGAATCTTTTTCATGTGTGCATGTTATTTTTTATTTGATTTTCTTTTGTTAATCTATTTCACGTCCATGTATTCTTAGACAAACCAGAGAAACCTAGAAGAGTAGAGAAAAATTCCTTGTGCCTCAACACCTTCTCTAGGGTCATAGTTTAGTAACAAAAACAATTCCTTTATTTGAAATTTTTGATAATTTAACTGGAAAATCAAATGCATTGATTTAGACTTAACTTCCATATGCTTAAGGCTTCCCCTTGTGGCTCAGCTGATAAAGAATCCTGCAATGTGGGAGACCTGGGTTTGGTCCCTGGGTTGGGAAGATCCCTTGGAGAAGGGAAAGGTTACCCACTCCAGTATTCTGGCCTGGAGAATTCTATGGACTGTATAGTGCATGTGGTCGCAAAAAGTTGGACATGACTGAGCCACTTTCCTTTTCACTTCTGTATGCTTATGGTAAAATAATACTTTCAGTGGGATAAATGGCAGATCTTTATTTATTTGTCTATGTGAAGCATGACTGTTTATGTGCAAATTTAACATATAAGCATTCCAGCGAAACATAGATTCTCATCTTTAATTTGAGCAAATTGACAAAATTATTGATAGGTAGGATGGGGAGATAAAATGGAATTGCAAAATTAACTAATTCAAATAAAGTATTATGCTCCTAGGTAGAGCTAAGGAAGGAAAAAAATAACACGTTTTTAAATTTTAATTTAATTTTTATTTTACTCATTTATGTGTGCATATAATTTAGGACTTAAAATGCCTCAAAAGCCTTAGAATGACAAAACTGTATTCACCTTGTGTCTCTCTTCACCCCAGGTTTATGCTCTGAGGAAATTGTTTTCAACTGCTTAACTGTATCTTCTTGTTTTTACTTCCCTATACATAAATAAAATAAGTATACTGATATGTTTTGATTTTTCTTTTTTTTTTTTTTTAATATGTTTTGATTTTTCAAATGTAAACATATACTGGAGAAGGCAATGGCACCCCACTCCAATACTCTTTTGTCTGGAAAATCCCATGGACGGAGGAGCCTGGCAGGCTTCAGTCCATGGGGTCGCTAAGAGTCGGACACGACTGAGCGACTTCACTTACACTTTTCACTTTCATGCATTGGAGAAGGAAATGGCAACCCACTCTGGTGTTCTTGCCTGGAGAATCCCAGGGACGGGGAAGCCTGGTGGGCTGCCGTCTATGGGGTCACACAGAGTCGCACACGACTGAAGTGACTTAGCAGCAGCAAACATACACAGTTTTGATTGGAAGATGAGGACTTCTCTGTCTTATATCCCCACTCTCCCTACTCTCTCTATCTTCTTGTCTCCCAACATAATTATATTATTTGTCAAGCCATGTTTTCTGCTTATGTTATTTTGACTGTATATATTGGTCACATAAATTATGTAATACACTCTGATTTTCTTTTCTTTCTTGTATAATTCTTTGATTTTCCTGGTGTTAATAATGAGTTTTTCCCCTTTCTATATGCCTGTTTGTCCTTTAGATGCTTTTGTCAGATACTTGGTGACATTTACTGTCCATTCATATTTAAAAGTGGGGCACTAACATGGTAATTGGAAACTGTGTAAAGAAGTTGGCCTTACTGATTTGCTAAGCTTTGTTATCAAACAAAGTTTGTTTGCCTGCCCTGCAGCAATTCAGATGCTGAGATGCCAGAGGTTTTCAGCAGACAAAGAGTTTATTCACAAGGCACCCAAGACAGGAGACCTGAGAACAAGGCTCATATCTGCCTCCTCAAAGTTGAGGGGGTTGAGATATTTACAGGATAAAGAAGCACCCTGGTCTTAGGCATGGGATGTCTAAGGTGATTGGAGGCAAGGGAAAGTTGAGATAATTGGTGTGCTGTACAGGTACATCTGAGTTACATGCTTCTTCATAGGATGCATGTTAAAAACTGGAGGTGCTTAGTGTGATCAGAGGGAGGTTTTGGCCCTCTGACATCAAAGTGTCTTTCATCAGGCACCTGCCAAGGCCCAGTTTTGGGATTGGTGGTCTCAGCCAGTCTTAGCCAGCTTGAACTGAACAAGAGCTGACTCCAAGTTCCTGAGAAACAATTTCAGCCCCCGTTATTTCTATAGTGACCCATACATCTGAGGTGTTATCTATAGGAGTGGTTAAAGAGTCTTGTGATAAATTACATAGGCTACATGAGGATCAGCTGGAATTCCATGACCTCCACTAGCTTTGTTCATAGTGATGCTTCCTAAGGCCCACTTGACCTCCTACTCTAGCATGTCTGGCTCTAGGTGAGTAATCACAGCATTGTGATTATCTGTGTCATGAAGATCTTTTTTGTATAGTTCTTCTGTGTATTCTTGCTACCTCTTCTTAATATCTTCTGCTTCTGTTAGGTCCACACCATTTCTGTCCTTTATTGTGCCCATATTTGCATGAAATGTTGCCTTGGCATCTCTAATTTCCTTGAAGAGATCTCTAGTCTTTCCCATTCTATTGTTTTCCTCTATTTCTTTGCATTGATCACTGAGGAAGGCAGTCTTATCTCTCCTTGCTATTCTTTGAAACTCTGCATTTAGATGGATATATCTTTCCTTTTCTCCTTTGCCTTTTACTTTTCTTCTTTTCACAGCTATTTGTAAGGCCTCCTCAGACAACCATTTTGCCTTTTTGAATTTCTTCTTCTTGGGGATGGTTTTGATCACCGCCTCCTTTACAATGTTATGAACCTCTGTCCATAGTTCTTCAGGTACTCTGTCTATCAGATCTAATCCCCTGAATCTATTTGTCACTTCCACTGTATAATCATAAAGGATTTGATTTAGGTCCTACCTGAATGGTCTGGAGATTTTCCCTAGTTTCTTCAATTTAAGTCTTAATTTTGCAATAAGGAGTTCATGATCTGAGCCACAGTCAGCTTCTGGTCTTGTTTTTGCTAAGGAAAATCAATCCTGAATATTCATTGGAAGGACTGATGCTGAAGCAGAAGCACCAATACTTTGGCCACCTGATGCAAAGAACTGACTCATTGGAAAAGACCCTGGTACTGGGAAATATTGAAGACAGCAGGGGAAGGGGATTACAAAGGATGGATGGCATCAGTGGATGGCATCACCAACTCAATAGACATGAGTTTGAGCAAGCTCCAGAAGTTGGTGATGGACAGGGAAGCCTGGCATGCTCCATTCCAGGTGATGGCAAAGAGTCGGACATGACTGAGCTACTGAACTGAACTAAAAAAGCAAGCTTAACCAATGAAGGCATTATACCAGTGAAAGGGCTTTTACAAGCTGTTCCCTTACCTCTTATTCTGTAAAACAGGGTCAAGAATTTCTGCTAGTCAGTGTTAATTCCAATGGGGTACAGTTTCATTATCCTAAGTTGATCAGATGTACACCCAGATATTTTCTGGAGGAGGGCATGGCAACCCACTGCAGTATTCTTGCCTGGAGAATCCCATGGACAGCGGAGCCTGGGCGGGCTATAGTCCATGCGGTCACAAAGAATCAGACATGACTGAATCAACTTAGTATGTTCACACACACATGCAGATATTTGGTTGGGAATTTGTATTGGATAAAGCATAGCTAGTTTCTGTAACACATAGACTGTAAAATAAAGGCTCAAACACAATGGAAATTTTTTATTATTCACTTTTCTGGTTAATCGGTGATTTTATTCTCTGGAGAGATTTAGAAATATAGACTCTTTTCCTTTTGATCCTACTTTTCACAGGGTCTTGTAGTACCCTCATGGCAGAAAGTGAAGATGAACTTTAGAGAGGACACATTTGCTTTTTAAATCTTTATCCTGTAAGTGACAGACATTACAGTAGCCAGAAGTAGTTCAATGAAAATGAGGCTGGGAAATGTGTCCAGCTAGGCCACTGCTTCCCAGTGACAACTCTGAGCTATGGGGAAGCAAGTATTAATTTTGAAGGCAGCTTGCCATCTCTGCCTCTGAAAACCTCTCTGAAACATCACCATCTATAGATCTTTGCTGTGGGGTTTGGTTGGTAAAAATAAACTGGACTGCCACATTCTTTTTAGTTAATACAGTGTCATTGCTTCTTAAACTTCAATATGCCTATAAATACACAGTAATATATGCATTGTGTTTCCATAATTCTAGTGTAGGCTTTCAATTTCTGATTTCTAACAACATCTCAGGTAATAAAAATTCTGCTGCTCTGTGGACCATTCTTTGAGCAGCAAAGACCCAAGTTACAGCACTCTGCCTCCATCTGTTCCATTTGTTTCTGACTTCAGAGCCCTTTTGACTAAACTTTTCCAGGGAATACACTTCTCTAATGCTAGTGTGTGCAGGAGTAATTTCCTGGTGGAAAGAAGTGGGGGAGAGTCCCTAGTAATCTCCCTGTTCTTTCTGCAGCTTTTCATGGTGGGTTTAACATCACTAAAAGTTAAAACTGGGTATTTTTAAGGAGTCATAATAATTCACATATCAAATCTTTATGGAAGGGAAAAAAGTGACTTGAGTCAGTTAGACTGAAGGTCTTTGGAGAGGAAGAAAAGAGGATATACTGGAAGTGGTGATAAGTACAAGGAGAATATCTACCACATCTCCAGGTCCAACGGTGAGGGAGGTAAGGAGACTGACACCAACTGAATGAGCTGTGTGGAAGCCTGGTTAGAACAAGAACATGATGGGACAAATTAGAGAATCTAGTGACGAAGGAAGACAAGTTGAAGGAGCTGTGGGAGAGGGAAAGGTGGGTAGAAAGTTGCTAGGGTACATTCTGGGAATTGAAATCTGAGGGATGAGGGAGGGATAACCTGGAGAGCCAAGCTTCCTTTGGTGATTGATATAAACAGATGCAGATTACAGTTAGCTTAGTCCTGATGATTCTGAACAGATAGCAGGAGAGCTCAGGGAAAGAGGGGATGAGACTAGAGGTTAGGGCATGTCAGAAGCAAGTTCCAGGTCTCTGGACTGACCCCCATTGGTGGAGGTCTCCAAAGGGAAGGTCTGACTCTGAGTATGTCAAGGAAGTTTACCCAGGAAAGTGAAAGAATGTACTGGCAGAAGAAGGGGAATTTAGGTAATAGTGCAATGTAGAACCCCCTCATATTATACTCTTGCTGTGTTAAGTACACATCTTTCAGTTTCTGTTTGATATATTCTCTGCCCAAAGGCAGATATCATCATCACTACTTTTTTTTTAATCCAGTTTTCTCAGTGTGGCTAATTGTTTTATGTAACATTTGTGGATGGCTGAAAATAATGTGAAACTTCTAAGGGATATGTAATTCTGTTTAAAATAAAGGCTGCAAATCTCCTGAAAGTTAAATCATTGCAGATTCATCACTGTATACTGTGTGATTTGGTTATTAAAAAGTAAATAAATCATAAGTTCTTTGAGCAAAGTTAATAACAAACAGAAGGGCTGTGGCAGGAACCAGACCAGCTTCTCTTCTTCTGATTAACTGAAAGAGATTGATTTAAAATTTATACTATCAAGGAAAAGGCAATTTCTGTATTATCCCCAGGCAGTTAGACATTGGTGAGAAATACAGCCACATACCAAATCCTCTCCATTATACAGACTTACTTTCAATTTGTTAGTTCATTTCGTCATCAGTCATCTACTGTTTCATTGAGGAAATGTAAGCTAGCAGTGCAGTTTGTTTGTGGAACACTATTTTCATACTTAGCATCGTGTGAAACTGAATTCTTCACTTTGTTAAATTCAGCCTTATTTAGTGCAAAGGAATTGTAGACACGTGTAGGGACAGACACCAAAGTGCTGAACAGGCAGAGGGTAAACATAGAAATTGCTCTTTGGAATCTTCTCTAAGAAGAAAGCTCTGAATGATGATTTTTAACTCTTAGATGTCTTTATGTTTTCTCATAATGTAAAGGTGACTAAGACCAGCTTCCCTCAGCTTTTAAGATAATGAAGTTGAGATATTGCCAAAAAAGCAGCATCTCTTGTTTCCTGTTTTCATTTGTAACTATTTCTATATTCAATTTTGCAAGAGAGATTTCCAAAGCACACTGATAAATAAAATGAGTTTATATAAATTCTGGAACACTTAGTGTCATGGGTAAAGGTACAATATTTTAATTATGTAAGTAGTTCCTATTACCTTGAGACGCAACTGCTTCTAGGCAGCTTCTTCATCAAATGAACCTAGGCTTTTAAAACATTTCAAATAGTTTGTTTATTTGTGAATTTAATCACCAGTTTGACAGAAGTTGACAAGGAATATAGTCAAGTCAAACTTGGATGTGTGGGGGATGTTTTCAGAGAACCAACTGAAAAGGAATTTTTTTTTTCTTTTTAACAGTTGCTTTGTACTGAAGTTCTTTCCTGTATTGTATTTTTGTTTCTTTGCACTGCTGATCTAATTGTCTGCTGACATATCCATTATCTTTTATAGTCATTTCAAATAGCAAAAAGATTAGTTGCATATGATTTTTACCACTTCTCTTAGACTTGCAACTGGTTCTCCCTGATTGATTCATTTTAATAGCTTGCCTAATGCAATTAAAAAGCTCTAACACCATTTGAGTGTAAGATGGCTATGACCAATGAAGAAGGCAAGCTAAAGACCTTGACCATGATACTGTGTATGCAAAGAAAACTACTTTCCTTGGGGTAAAAACTTGAACAAGCAAAACCACAGCATCTAGAATATAGGAAGCCATTGTAAGAAAAGAAACAAAAAAACAGGATTTTTATTTGTTTTTACCGAGACCTATGCAGTTATTGTAAAACTTCCAAAGTTCCTCTATCAAGTGAGATTATGAAATTTTTCAAATGCAAGAGAATGTTTCTATTGGATTGTCTTTCTATTTGAATAGAACATTGTATCAATAGTCATTCCTCCCATGATTCTAAATTGTAGAGTCTAGAGACAAAGGTCAGAATAATAATCACATTTACACAATCCTACATCACTTTTTAAAAAATAGAGCAACCTCAATGAAATATGTCTTCATGAAACCAAGGCAGATGTTTTTATCTTTTTCAAGACTGAGAAGAAATAAGGCTATTTGATGTTGAACAGTTATCAATAAACTGCTGTTGTTTTAATCTTTTTATATTCCTTCCTTCCTTCTTCCTTCCTTCCTTCCTTCTTTCCTTTTCCTAAAACATCTGATTCACTCAAGAGGAATGAATTAAAGGTGTCCTTCCCTTAGTGAGATGTTAAATCTTTTGGGATTTAAGAGTGTCTTATACTTTTTCCTTATATGACTTGGATAGTCTGTGGGGTTTAGAAGAATACATTAGTTTTTCTGAATTTACAAAATGACTTAGAACTGGTTTATGCCCACTGGAAATCAAAGGCTATATCAGACACTGAAATGTACATGGGGTGTTTAATTTTATGTGTCAGCTTGATGGGCCATGAGTGCCCAGATTAAACACTTCTGAATGTGTCTGTGAGGGTATTTCTGAATGAGATTATTATTTGAATCTGTGGACTCAGTAAAATAGATGGAGATGGGGGGGGCATGAGCCAATTCATTAAGAGGCCTGACTAGAATGAAAAGGGTAGGGAGGAAGGATTTGCCCTATTTCTGTCTGCCTGCTCAGTCCTTGGACTGAGATTTACACCACTGGCTCCCCTGACTCCCAAGACTTTGGACTCATACTGGAATTGTATCACTGGCTTATCTGGGTCTCCACCTTGCAGATAGCAGATCACGGGGACTTAGCCCCCATGATCATATGTGCCAAATCAAAGATAGATAGATAGATGGATAGACAGATCCATTAGTATTGTTTCTCTGGTGAATCCTGGTTAATACAGCACATTTTTCATTTATGAATATTTTTAGTGAAAACACAAAATCCTCTATCTGATTATTCAAAATAAGAGGGTGGAATATTTGAACGGGTGATCCATACTTAAGTGCGTCCCTTGTGGCTCAGCTGGTAAAAAATCCACCTGCAATGTGGGAGACCTGGGTTCGATCCCTGGGTTGGGAAGATCCCCTGAAGAAGAGAATGGCTACTCACTCCAGTATTCTGGCCTGGAGAATTCCATGGACTGTATAGTCCATGGGGTCATAAAGAGTCAGACACGATTGAGTGACTTTCACTTTCACTTTCTTTCTATACTTAAAGCCAGAGTAGAAACTTCTCAGCCTTGATGGTGAGGGGAAACCCAATGATTAAATAAATAATATAAACAAAATATGTAAATAGAATGTAACCCAATATTATATTTTGAGGAGGAAGAGAAAAAGGAGATGGAAACAAAATCAGAAGAAAAAGAGCAGGAGAATAAGGAAAGGAGAAAGAGTAAATGACTTTTTTAGTGTCATGATGAGTGGTTGACAAAAAGCATCATAATGGGACATGGAACAGAGCCACTGACAAAACCTCATGGATTTCTGTATGACAGCAGCTCAGTCACTCACAAACCTTTATGGTGGAGCCAGTATTTGGTAGACCTCTTTACATCAATGACAAGAGCTTGATTTTTAGGTTTTTCAACTACTGCTTAGTAAAACAAATAACCACATAAACAAACAACCAAAAGTCCCAAAGTAGGCAAAAACAGAGCTTAAGATAGGTAAAAATACAACTGATACCAGTGCCTGAAGATCTAATTTAGGATGAGGGTTGCTAGAGACACAACTATGAGCTGTTAAAGTCAAAATTTGGAATGCAACCTGCAAAGAAGATTGACTCGGAAAGTCTCAGGAAATGAGTAGGAATTCTTTAAACTATAAGACTTCTTTGAACAGAGCATACTTAGCATAGAAAGTCTGTTGTCAAAGTTGAAATTCATCATGTACATTCCACCAGCTACTAATTCTCACAGGAAATTAGAGAATTATATAATGATAGGAAAGCAAAGGATTCACTGGGCTCTCAGGTAACATTCAGTGACCTAAGTAATTGGAAAAAGGGAACCTTCAGTTTTAAAACTGATAAACAATGAATTACCTGATATGTTTAGGGAGGAAAAAAAGGAAAATCTTTTCTAATCCCATTTAAGAAATGTTTTAATTAAAAGATAATTTTAAAATCACTATTAAGGATTTTTAATATGGCAGTAAACCTCTAGGCCATTCAGGTATAACCTAAATCAAATCCCTCATGATTATACAGTGGAGGTGACAAGTAGATTCAAGGGATTAAATCTGCTAGATAGAGTGCCTGAAGAACTATGGATGGACGTTCACAACATTGTATGGAAGACAATCACCAAAACCATCCCAGAGTAAAAGAAATGCAGGAAGGCAAAATGGTTGTGTGAGGAAGCCTTACAAATAGCTGAGGAAGAAAAGAAGCAAAAGGCAAAGGAGAAAGGGAAAGATATACCCATCTGAATGCAAAATTCCAGAGAATAGCAAGGAGAGATAAGAAATCCTTCCTAAATGATCAATGCAAAGAAATAGAGGAAAACAATAGAATGGGAAAGACAAGAGATCTCTTCAAGAAAATTGGAGATACCAAGGGAACATTTCAGGCAAAGATGGACACAACAAAGGACAGAAAGAGCAAGGACATAACAGAAACAGAAGAGATTAAGAAGAGGTGGCAAGAACACAAAAGAACTATACAAAAAAGGTCTTAATGACCCAAGTAACCATGATAGTGTGGTCACTCATCTAGAGCCAGACATCCTGGAGTGTGAAGTCAAGTGGGCCTTAGGAAGCATTACTACAAACAAAACTAGTAGAGGTGATAGAAATCCAGCAGAGCTATTTCAAGTCTTAAAAGATGATGTTGTTAAAGTGCTGCACTCTTTATGCCCGCAAATTTGGAAAACTTAGCAATGGCAACAGGACTGGATTTTTCCAGTATAGTTTTCAATTTTCATTCCAATCCCAAAGGAAAGCAATGCCAAAGGATGTTCAGATTACCTCACAGTTTTGCTCATCTCACATGCTAGCAAGGTAATGCTCAAAATCCTTCAAACTAGGCTTCAACATTATGTGAAAGGAGAACTTTCAGATACACAAGCTGGATTTAGAAGAGGAACAGGAGATCAAATTGCCAGCATCCATTGGATCATAGAAAAAGCAAGGGAATTCCAGAAAAATATCTACTTCTGCTTCATTGACTAAAGCTTTTGTGTGGATCACAACAAACTGTGGAAAATTCTAAGAGATGGGGATATCTGGATGACCTTACCTGACTCCTGAAAAACCTGTATGCAGGTCAAAAAGAAATGAGACATGGAATAATGGACTGGTTCAAAACTGGGAAAGGGGTCAAGGCTGTATATTGTCACCCTGCTTATTTAACTTATATGCAGAGTGAAGTGAAAGTGAAAGTAGCTCAGTCGTGTCCGACACTTTGCGACCCCATGGACTATACAGTCCATGGAATTCTCCAGGCCAGAATACTAGAGTGGGTTGCCATTTCCTTCTCCAGGGGATCTTCCCAACCCAGGGATCAAACCCAGGTCTCCCACATTGCAGGCGGATTCTTTACCAGCTGAACTACAAGGGAAGCCCAAGAATACTGGACTGGGTAGCCTATCCCTTCTCCAGAGGATCTTCCTGACCCAGGAATAGAGCTGGGATCCCCTGCAGCAGGAAGATTCTTTACCAACTGAGCTATCAGGGAAGCCCTGATATGCAGAGTGCATCATGTAAAATGCAGGGCTGGATAAAGCACAAACTGGAATCAAGATTACCAGGAGAAATATCAACAACCTCTATATGCAAATGATACTACTCTAATGGCAAAAAGTAAAAAGGAACTAAAGAGCCTCTTGATGAGGGTGAAAGAGCAGTGTGAAAACACTGGCTTAAAAAACTAAGATCATGGCATTCAGTTCCATCACTTCATGGCTAATAGATAGGGGGAAAGTAGAGACAGTGGCAGATTTTATTTTCTTGGGTTCCAAAATCACTGTGGATGGTGATTGCAACCATGAAATTAAAAGATGCTTCCTCCTTGGAAGAAAAGCTATGACAAACCTAGACAGCAAAGACATCCCTTTGCTGACAAAGGTCTGCATTGTCAAAACTATGATTTTTCCAGTAGTTGTGTATGGATGTAATAGTTGGACCATAAAAAGGACTGAGGGCTGAAGAATTTATGCTTTCAAACTGTGGTGCTGAAGAAGAGTCTTGAAAGTCCCTTGGACAGCAAGGAGATCAAACCAGTCAATTTTAAAGGAAACCAACCCTGAATATTTATTGAAAGGACTGCTGCTGAAGCTGAAGCTCTAATCTTATAGCCCCCTGATGGGAAGAGCCAACTCACTGGAAAAGACCCTGATGCTGGTAAAGATTGAGGGCAGTAGAAGGGTGCAACAGAGTATGTGATAGTTGGATGGCATCACCGATTCAATGGACATGAGTTTGAACAAACTCTGGGAGATAGTGGACAGGGAAGCCTGGCATGCTTCTGTCTGTGGGGTCACAAACAGACTTAGCGACTGAACAGTAACACCAATAGTACAAATTACCAGGGGCCAAAGCTTACAAACAAGGTAAATGAGTTTATTAAGCCAATATTTATTAACTGTCTGCTATATAACAAGTTGGAGAAGGAAATGGCAACCCACTCCAGTATTCTTGCCTAGAGAATCCCATGGTCAGAGGAGCCTAGAGGGCTGCTCTCCATAGGGTTACACAGAGTCAGACACGACTGAAGCGACATAGCGTGCATGCATGCATTGGAGAAGACAATGGTAACCCACTCCAGTGTTCTTGCCTGGAGAATCCCAGGGACAGAGGAGCCTGGTGGGCTGCCGTCTATGGGGTCGCACAGAGTCGGACACGACTGAAGCGACTTAGCAGCAGCCACAGTAGCATATAACCAGTTCTTTGCTTGGACTTATGAAAATAATAGGACTATTTTCCCAAATTCCAAGAAAGTAATAAAAGATACATGTTAAAAGTGAATCAAATATTCTGAAAGCTTATCTGAAAATTTAAATATTCAGTTAAATTTTAAGTCTCAAGACTCAAGATGTAATCTTAAATATTAATAAACATTTATAAATATAAAAATCTTCATTTTAAAGAATTGATTCATATTGAATCATTCCAGATAAATGTTATCATAGTTAAAGAAGCCCTTTCTGTATTTGTAGTTTTATCATGTGATTCAAAGTTCTAAAGCACTGAGACATGATATATGTAAGAAACAAAAGTCACCTATATATCTTTTAAAAATGTATTATAATCAGTAAGCAATGTGATAATGCTGTCATTTAATGACAATATCAATTGTACATAACAATTTTACATAACATACATTTAGGCAGTTGTCCTCCTGGAAATATTTGAGCATGGCTTTATTCTACATTCAAAGTATCTCTCCTATACAATTACATATAAATCACAATTTACTAGGTAGAAGAGCATGATGTTTAAATATGCAGGCTGTGCTGTAATCATCTGAGGTGAGATCCTAGTTTTATTCTTTTTTTAATCTTCCCTTTGCCTTAGCTATGGAATTGGAATCACTATAGAACTTTCCCCATAGGCTTACAGGGATGACTAAACAGTTAACATTTATAGCTTCAATATGTGATTCAAGAAAATTCTCAATAAACATTTAAATAATATTATGTGAAGTAGGCATGCCAAGCCATGAGGTTATAGGGGATTTTTCCCTCAAATTCCACCTGTCTACTATATCACCACTTACAAATTCTGTGTAACATGAAATTTAGTTTTGGACCTTCTCTGATTATCTGTCTTGAAATACCGAAACTTCTAGTGTAAATACCTTTTAGTCTTAAGACACCCCATGACTAAAGATTCTCCTTCTAATTGCCGTCTGAAGTCTGAAGAATTAGTTTGTCATAACCTATTCTTTCTTGTTCATTTTATAATCCTGTGACAACAACATGGTCACTCAAGAGAATAATTAAAATTTCAGGTTACTTAATCCCATGAGGATAAACATTTTCATCATCTTTATCTCCTAATTGTTAACAAATGTTCTTGAAAAAAGCACAATGTCACATTTAACTAATTTGCATATACTGAGAAGGTAGTGAGTTTTTAAAGAAGTCATTATTTTAAGTAAAACAATGACTGGCATAAATTGTACTCATGTTGTCTTCACAAATACACAACAAAATTGTTAAGTTTTGTCAGTGAGTCTGTTCATGCCTGTGATCAAAAGCTGTAGCGACTTGTCAGACTACTTCTCTATTTCCACTCCCAAACAATAACTGTAATATCTCGTTTGGAAAGACTATAATTAATTAACCTCGTAAGTCAATGAGGATCCTTATTGCTCCATTAAAAGGTTATATGAACCCTTTATCTTATGTTTGTAACTTTTAAAAAAAAGGGACTGTGAAGAAAAGGAGATTAATGACTATAAATACAACAAAACTCAAAAAAGAAACTTGTAAAGAAAAAAAAACTGTTAACAGAAATGCTTTGTCATGCATTGACTAGTAGTTTTGATAAGGATTACCTGTAATGAGAAATTTCTACATAGTCTGAAATTTAAATTTATTTGCTGTTTGATTGCAGCTGTGTAAATTTTTCCAGCCCACCACAACCCCATGCCCCACCATCCACCCCCTGCCTAGAATGCCTTTGTTACATTCTGAAAGACTGTCACTGAAATTTTTTACCTTCTACTAATAGGCAAACTTCGATTGGGAGTGGGTGATTTTTTAGCACAGAAAGTGCCCCTGGAAATCTATTTTCTGATTTACACATAATTAATTTGCACCTTAATGATGAGTAACACAGCATGGCATCTACTATTTTCAGCAGTATACTGGATTAGTCTCATGACTGTCATTAAATATTTAATAATGTTATATGTTTATGCCTATAAAATTAAAAAATTTAATCCTGATTCTTAATCTTTACTTTGCAGAGTGGCTACTCAGAATAACTTCTGTTCTCGAAATTCTGTGTGGGTCAACTTACCTACAAAATTCAGTTAAGCAACTGGGCGTAGGGAAAAGAAAGGGCAGAGGTTTGTCTTTTTCTAGTAATTTGAACACAGTTTTTGTCAAAATGTATCTTGTAGTCCAATCAACTGGGAATGCTTGTTACAAATGAACCTTGCCATATTCTTAAAGTGGGGTTTAGGAGTCTGTGTATTTACCCGCACCTATCTTTTGTGTAGGAAGTTCATGGTTAGCACTGAAAACAGGATGATATGAAGGGTGATTTGAGCTGGGGAGGTACAGATGGTTTGTATCGTGTGCTGACAACCAAAAGCAGAAAATAGTTGTAGAGGCCTGAGACCACGAAGGGACTGCAGCTGTCCAAACTGGAGAGGATGGGAAGAGCCAGTATATACTGAACCGGAAGATGAAAACCCAGAGTAGTACCAGCAACTAACAGAAGATAATGTAGGAACATGTTGCAAAAGAAGAGAGTGGATAAAAATAGCATCTAACAAGGCAGGTGTAAGAGTGATACAGCAGCAGGAGCCAGCATTCCAGCACTTTTTTTTTTTTCCACTTTCTAGAGTGGCTGGCAATCTTGAACATTCTAATGTCCATTGCCCCTTCCATCCAAAAGTAATATTCTATGTAAAATTATATAGTTGATTTATCTATAAATCCTAACTGAATAAGACAATTTATTGTACACTGTTCTAACTCAAAACAAGGACTGTCTTTATCTTCATTTTTTTCCCTCCGCCTTTTACTTTTTCTCCCTCTGGATGATTTTTCTAATGTCCCTTCCAAATGAGCCCCTGTTAGAACGGTCTGCAGCTACCTCCTTCATTAGTCAAATTTAAAGAAATGGTCTTTCACCAGTCTTTTGCCCAGCTTCCCTCACACTAGAGACTCCTTTGTACATGATGTGGCATCAGACTGTCAGTGAAGATAGAGCCTGGCCCTGGACTGCTGTGATGTTTTTTGAATTAATTTTTATTGAAGTAACAAAGGCATCACTTTGCTGACAAAGATTCATATAGTTAAAACTATTGTTTTTACAGCAGTCATGTACAGATGTGAGAATTGTCCATAAAGAAGACTGGGTGCCGAAGAATTGATGCTTTCGAATTGTGGTGCTGGAGAAGACTCTTGAGAGTCCTTTGGACAGCAAGGAGATCAAACCAGTCAATACTAAAGGATCTTAAACCTGAACATTTATTGGAAGGACTGATGTTGAAGCTGCAATACTTTGGCCACTTGATGCAAAGAGCTGACTCATTGGAAAAGACACTGATGTAAGACTGATGTAAGAACTGATGTAAGAACTGATGTAAGACTGATGTAAGAACATTTATTGGAAAGACTGATGTTGAAGCTGCAATACTTTGGCCACTTGATGCAAACAGCTGACTCATTGGAAAAGACACTGATGTAAGACTGAAGGTAAGAGAAAGTGGGGGCAGAGGATGAAATGGTTAGATAGCATCACTGACTCAATGTACGTGAATCTGAGCAAACACTGGGAGAGAGTGGAAGACCCAGGAGCCTAGAGTGCTGTGTCCATGGGGTCACAAAGAGTCGGACATGACTGAGCAACTGAACAACAACAATAAAAACAGTTTGCAATATTGTGTTAGTTTCTGCTGTGCAGCAAAGTGAATCAGTTATATGTATACATGTATCCCCTCTTTTTTAGATTTTCTTCTCACTTAGGCTACCACAGAGCACTGAATAGGGTTCCCTTTGTTATACAGTCGGGGCTCATTAGTTATCTCTTTTATACATAGTAATGTATATATGTCAATCCCAGTCTTCCAGTTCATCGCATCCTGTTTCCCTCCTTGATAACCGCAAATTTGTTTTCTACATCTGTAACTCTATTTCTGCTTTGCAAGTGGATAAATAAGATTAGTACATATATACACAATGGCATGTTACTCAGCCATAAAAAGGAACTAAGTAGTGCCATTTAGATGGACCTAGAGTTTGTCATTTAGAGTGAAGTAAGTCAGAAAGAGAAAAACAAATATTATATGATGTCACTTATATGTGGAATCTGGAAAAATGGTGCAGATGAACGTATTTGCTATAATGTTTGGGTCATCTGCCCTCAGGGAACATGAACCGCTTGCTGACTCTCAAAAGAACACTAGCCTCTTGTTCTGTGTTCATGGAGTAGATGTTGGCCCAGTTCTAGCTCACTGGCAAATACAGTACAATGTCACCTACGACACAGTGTCTCTGAAACCAAACCTGAACAAGATAAAATGACATTTCCTCCAGAGACACATTACTTTCACATTAGTGATTTATTCTTTAGACTAGTCTGTACCACAGTCCCTGAAAGTACAGTTACCAAATGAGTTATTTCCCTTTGAGTTTTTCTGAAAGGTCCCATTCAGATACCTGAATACAATGAAAACATGTTTTGAAACCCTTTCTAGAGTTAAATTCAGAGTTAAGTCAGATTGATCTAGACACAAAGTGAATTTAATTACTGAAATGTCAGAATAATTCTCATTATGTCTTTCTCCCTACTGTTGTCTTCAGAACAGATTCCTCAGAGTATTGGACTAGGGTGTTCACTCTTCTACTGAAGCACAAGTTTGCTGATTGCCCTGATGGTGAGTAGCCCTAAATTATCTGTATTCATGTTTTATGTGAACTCATGTTTTATATGAATCCAGGATATAAGCAAAGTGAGACTGAAACCTGTAATGAGGTCAAAAAGAAAAGCAATTGTTCTCAGTTTGAGTAGTTATTGTTTTTTTTTTTTATCTTTGTTGAATAACTAAATTATGAATATAAGTCATATTATGAAGCATTAGCAGTGAAAATCTGTAACTGATCTACATACATTACAAATTGATTTAGATGAGCCAGGTCTAGCTCTAATGACCAGCACACATGATATGCTGAAAGTGTGTAATGACCCATGCACAGATGCCGCAGAAGTAGAATTTAACAAAATGGGTATTGGCTTTTATTAGCTCTCACATGGTCAGATAGCATTTATCTGATGTGAAGAATGGACCAAGTGAATTATCAAACAGACAGATGCCTTTTTTTCTCTTTGCATGTGGTAAGTCTCTTTGGATTTATAATAACTCATCGGAGAACGCAGCAATCTCTAAAATTTTGCTGCAAGGTGAGAAAACACCAAGCAGAGACAAGTTATTAAAAAGAGAGGATATATCACATTGAACTCTAAACACTTATTCTTAACACATGATGCCTCGTACAGCAGCAAACAAGATGACAGATGTGTATGATTTATAAAACACTTTCTTGTTTAGAAAAGCAAAGTGATAAAATTGAGTTGATGGATATAGTAGCTGTGAGACAAAATCATTCTTTGTCTATGTAAGCTGTATGTAATAAAATCTCTAAAGTAATGTTCTCCATTTCTTAAATTCAGTTGCTGGTGCTATTTGTATTTTTTCAGTCACCTGGCAAGTAAATCTTCTCTCAGTACTCTGAAAATCTAAATCATTACTGTTGATGTTCAGGAAATTGAGAAGTATGATTGCTAACTCAAAGATTTCAGCTGGGTTGTTTTTTTTTTTTTTTGGATGTAAAGAAAAGGGAAGTGTTGTCGTGGGTAGAAAAATGTCCCTCCAAAGATGTTCATGTTCTAATCCTGGAATCTGTTAATATCTTATTGCCTGGCAAGAGGAACTTTACAGATATGATTAAGTTAAGGATCTTGATATGGACATATTTTTCTGGGTGGGCCCAATATAATTGCACGGGACCTTAGAAAAGGATACAGGAGAGGCAGAATCATAGATGGAGACATGATGACAGAAGCAGAGGTCAGAGTGATTTATTTGCTGATTCTTATTGAAGATAGAAGGGGACCACGAACCAAGGAATGGAGGCAGCATCCAGAAACTAGAAAAGGCAGGGATACTTTTTCTCCCCTAGAGCCCCAAGAAGGAATTCAGCCCTGCTAACACCTTGACTTTAGATCCACAAAACCTATTTCAGACTTTTAAAATGTGAGATCATATGTTTGCACTGTTTTAAGTCACTAAATTGATGGTAATTTGTTTCATCAGCAATAAGACTAATGTAGTCTGTTGCCTTATGGCCACTGTTGGACCCTGTATAAAAAATACCCCTTATCTTTGTCATAATTTTCCTGAAATGCCTTCAAGTGTATGAAGAATTAAACATTATATTCCATTTTTGATGTATCAAGTCAAAGCTTAGGCAGTGTTTAAGTGACCCATAATTGCCTCAGTGGCATTCTCTTTGTTCTCTCCTGTTGCAATTCTTCTTAATGAATGTGATAAATCTTACTACCTGGCCAGTGCACAGCATTCCTGGGTCCCTTCCTCTTTATACACTTTCACTAAAAAGACTGGAGCCGCTAAGTACTGACTTTCAAAGTCTCTCTTGAAATTAGGGCACACCAAGTGGCAGTTTAACCCAATGATATGCTAAATGGAATTGTGTTATTGGCATTTCTGGGGAAAATCTTTTTATGATGAAAAGGGAAGCTCAGCTAGGGTTTCTCCTTTTCCCTCCTTCCTTACTGCCTCGAATTGAAATGCCACGTGAGGAGCTTCAGCAGCCTTCGTTTGGATCAAGCAAAAGCCTGAGATGATGTCTGTGATATACCTAAGGCACAAATCTGTTGCTTATTAGCTGCCTATCCACATTTCTAACTGTAAATAAAATAATTTCAGTTTCTTTAAACAGATTCTATGGAAAGAATTTAGTTGCTGATAGTTTACTTGAGGCTCTTCATTGGAAAAGACCCTGATGCTGGGAAAGATTGAGGGCAGGAGGTGAAGGGGATGACAAAGGATGAAATGGTTGGATATCATCACTGACTCAATGGGCATGAGTTTGAATAAACTCTGGGAGACTGTGAAGGACAGGGAAGCCTGGTGTGCTGCAGTTTATGGGGTTGTAAAGAATCGGACATGACTTAGCAACTGAACAACAACTTTACTTGAGGGGAACAATGACAAGGGTGATGAGAGAAATATGGAAATGGAGCAAGAAAGATGCTGAGCAAGGTAATGCCATGAATTATTTCTCATGTAATGCTAGTGGTAAAGAACCTGCCTGCCAATACAGGAGACTCTCAAGAGACTCAGGTTCAATCCCTGGGTTGGGACGATCCCCTGGAGAAGGAAATGGCAACCTATTCCAGTATTCTTGCTTGAAGAATCCCATGGACAGAGGAGCCTGGTGGGCTACAGTTCATAGGGTTGTAAAGAGTTGGACACAACTAAAATGACTTAGCACACACACACTAACCTGGATATAGCCTGGTGGGCTACAGTCCATGGGGTTACAAAAGAACTGGACACGACTTAGCAACTAAACAGCAACAGCATGTTTATCAAGAGACACAAAGAGAAATGATAGGATCACTAGACACTGGGCACAGCGTGGTACGCTGATACCATGAGAACTCAGGGGCCAGAGTCAAGAGACAGGAAGCTGGTTCCTTGAAAGAGACACTGACACGACCTGATCAGGGTGATCAGGCCTGATGATGAGGTGATGCCTAAGGCTGAGATAGACACCAAATTGTTTCCTCTCTTCTGTCCTCCATTTTATGAATCCCAATAGAAAGCCAACTGATAAAATATCTTGAAAACACAGTTTATGGAATCAGATTGCCAATTTTACAGAGCCAAAAGGAGAAGAGGAAGATCTGGTGGCAAACAGGTGCAGGTTCTGCTCCACCTTATCTTTCATCATTGCCAGTATCAGCCTTTCCCGGCTCTGTTCGTCAGTGTAATTCAAAGGATTCTTATTTCTTTACATTCTATACAATTGCATTTTAAAGCAGAAGCTATAATTATAGACTTGGTATAATCCACCTTGCCAAGTGCCTTGTTCATGGGAAATACTCAAGTATTTAAGGAATAAATGAGATTGATTCTATAAATCTCTTTTAGGACTTTACCATCAAACTTCGACCATTTCACCAACTTAAAATTTCACCTATATACTTCTAATTTCATTTTATGTTTCCCTGTTAGAATAAATCACACTTTTTATGCAAAGCAAATGGGTATTCAATTTCTAATACCTGCTCTCTATACCAGAGAAATCATATAATCAAGGGTTATTGCCATGATAAAGAATTTCTAAGAACTTTTTCTTTATGTTCTGTATCAGTTGTTATCAATGAATGTTTCATTGTGTCTAGACATTGCTCTATGTCTCAAAAGCCAATTAGTTTCAGGATTAGTGAGTCACATTTTCTTAATCTCATTTAAAATATTGTCTGTGACTCTTAAATTCTGCCCACTTAGCAAATAGTAAGTTTTATTATGAGTACTTTCCTTCAACTGTTGCTTAATTTGTGAAATTTCATATTGCTTTTATGAATAGAATACCTTATTTTCTAACTTTCAAATCTTTTTCTTTTGAATTTCCTCAAACTAATGTATATTTAAATGCAATGACACGTGTATGTAGAATATTACACTATAAATCCTTTATTTTTCTAGCTATAAATACAAGTCAGACCTAGAAAATGATTTTTCTTTATTATCTTAATCTGCTCTATTTCTAAAATTATTCTGCTTTTCACAGTGAATGCTCCTATGTGCTTAAAATTTTTCAGGATTAAAATCTATATAATAATATTTTAACCAACATAGTGAACATTTCTTCTAGCATTTATACACTCTCTTATCTTTGTACAAATACAATGTTTAGAACTGTGAAACTTTCTTGTTATGCACAAAATACAGAATTTCAAGGATAAAGAAGTAGGACTAAATAGCAGCCCTAATTTCTCATGTTAAATTGAATTTTATAGGGTTGATATTTTGTTAGAACAGGCGCAACCCCTACTCATGCATTTATTATAAATGAATCTCTCTCTAAAGTACTTTGTAATACCCATGTGTTATCTACATCTTTCTTTCTACTGAAATATTTATAGAACTTGATATGCTTTTAATATTTCCTTAAACTCATCCCGTATTTCAAATGTTAATTGTAATTAGTGGTTTATAATGCATTATATTTCATTCTTTCACCACTTCAATTACTTTAGCTATATTTACAGGGTGAAGAATCTGAAAATTGCCAAGGCCCAAAGCAAGGGCTGAGTGAGGTTGGGACTGTGAATAGTAAAGCCATGGAGAAAATAAATCAATCCAAATTTAAAGACAAGGCCATAGATATGAACAAGAGTTCAAATTTATCTCCCACCCACCTTTCCAAAAAAAACATAGTAAAAATAGAAACATGAGATGAAATCTAAAGAGCAAAAGAATGTGTATTGTTTAAAATCAAGAATATATTTGAGCCAGAACATGAGAGTTATTAGGAGAGAACGTAAGGAACTATGTTGTAAACTGATTTGTGGCTTTGGAATATTTTGTTAACTTCTTTAAGCATGGTTAAAATTCTCCCTGAATCATTTAGAGGAGGATCATAAGTCTGAAGAATGATGATATATTACATATCTAACTTACAGAATGTAAGTTTCTTATATTGCATGTGTTTAGAATATGTTTGTTTCAGATCCTGGGTGAAAGAGGATGCAGATTCAGTTTATCTGATTGTTAGTTGAGGAGATTCAATTTAATGCTGCTTAAGGAACAAATTACTTTGTTTTATCTTTATTCTTTTTGAATCATGTGCTTTCACGTGCTGTAGAACTATAAAGTGCAATAGAAATACAGTGTGAGCCACAAGATGATCTACAGATTGAATTTTATTTTTTTCTGATAGGAACTGTTCAAATATTTGCCAATTTTTAAGTTGAGTTGTTTGCTTTCTTATTGTCTATTTTGTCATATAGAAGTATTGCATGTACTTTCCTCCATTCTGTTACTCGCAATTTCATTTTCTTAATGGTATTCTTTCAAAAGAAAGAAATATTTTTTAAATTTGAAACAGCCCAACTTCTAATTTTTATAGGTTTATTTTTTGGCATGTCCTCCCACATTTTACAAAATTTTCTGCTGTATTTTATTCTAGAAGTTTTATGGTTGTTCATTTATGGCTGTGCTTTAATTGATGCTATTATTGTGCTCAGTCACTCAGTCATGGCCAACTCTTTGTGACCCCATGGACTATAGCCCACCAGGCTCCTCTCTCCATGGGATTCTCCAGGCAAAAAATACTGGATTGGGTTGCCATTTTCTTCTCCATATGCTATTGTTATTTCTTGCATTTTGCAGATAAGGTGAATGTTTATTTTTTTTTACCCAAATGGATATATAGTTTTCCAACACCGCTCTTTGGAAACCCACGTCTCTTGTGTCTCCTGCATTGACAGATGGGTTCTTTACTATTATGCCACCTGGAAAGCAAGATTTCTATTGGTGAGGAGCAAGTGAAGAGTGGTTAGTATTTAGTCAATGAAATATATCTGTTCCAATGTATGTCACCAGATGCTAATATAGTCTAAGCGATAAACCTTGAACTACACTGGAGAATTATTTTGTATCCTTAGACAGTGCTAGATTAATGTATATTAATTTCCCAGGGTCTCAGTCTCTCACTTTTCAATATTACATTTTGACTATCAAAGTATCTTTAGAAGAAAATTTCACAACAGATTTATCCAACTGAAACATCTTCTTATAGTTTATGTTAGCAATATTTTAGAATTATGTTCATTGATGTTTGTGTATTGTGTGTGTGTATTTATCTGTGTGTATGTGTGTGGTATCAAAATTAGGTTAATGTCAACAAATTTTCTTTCCTTTGACAAAATTTTACAGTTCTGAAAGTGGCGTTTTCTGAGGTTTTGAAAGTGTGTGTTCTTTCAGGTTACTATACTCTTCTGTATTACATACAGATGCTTTACAGTCCAGTAGGTTAGAAAATCCACTGCATGATTATACTGTATTACAAGGAATCGTCCTTTAGCTCACATTTCAGTAGTAATAAGCTCTGCTCTATACTGCTGTGTGTTAATATGTTCTTCATTTCTAGAGCTGACTCTAGGAGGAAAGTTAAGTGGGTGAAGTCTATCTTCATTCTATTTTTATTCCTTGAGTTACATTGTCTTTCTTCCTCTCATGGAAACCTTTACTGGAGAAATACTCTGAGGAGATTATGACACGAGTCACTTTAATTATTATTCTGCCAAAGGTAATTTGCATTTAACAGAGGTTAAAGGAATCAAGCACTAGTAATAGTAGAATTTTAGCACTTGAAAATTGGTTGGAGAAGAGCTCTTTGGGAAAAAGTAGAGCCAAAAAGAGGAAAAGAGAGTGATACTCTTAGAGTCATACTTTTCAGGAAATTCTTCTATTTTGACTAAGCCAATTCAGAATGGCCAGTAAACAAGACCACCCACCTCAGTTTTGTCTTTTCCTTAGAAAAAAAATAAAAGCAAAGACCAAAACTGATACGTGCAAATTAAATGAAGTGTGTGGCTATAGACTATTTTTATTTATCTATAAAAAGTCTTGAGTTACCGTCATTCTATAACAGTATCTAGGTCAGCATTTGCATGAGGTCCAAGATCACTGGGGCTTCCCAGGTGGTGCTAGTGGTAAAGAATCTGCCTTCCAAGCAGGAGACGCAGGTTTGGTCCCTGGGTTGGGAAGATCCCCTAAAGAAGGAAATGAACCTCCTCCAGTATTCCGGTCTGGGAAATCTCATGGACAGAGAAGCCTGGTGGGCTACAACCCATGGGGTTGCAAAAGAGCCAGACATGACTTGGTGACTAAACAACAAAATGATTAGTTCCTTCTGGATTCAGGAAAACAGGAAACTGGCTGTACATTAGATAGAGTAGATTTACAAAGATCAGATACAAAGTAGAGTTCAACTAATAATGTATTACCTCAGTAAAATTCAACTATATATTCCCTTTACCCAAGAAGAGCTCAATAATATCAAGTGATTATTTTATAGTCTTTAAAAATTGGATATATCAATTTGAAGCTTCTGAATATTGGTAGGTAAGATGAAAAATTCAATACTCGAAATCAATCCCTTACATTATGTTTACCAGACAATTGAGGAAGTCACAATTTATCCACACATGCATTTCAAAATATCAGAACATGAGAATTTATGACACACCTGGGATTGAAGTCACTCAGATAAAAAAATAATTTACCAGGGTAGAAAATGTAGAGAAAAATAAAAATTTAATTGAAAATGTAAGGTTCTAATATTTTATTCTTATTTCCTTTTAAAATGATTAATTAATTTGGATTCATGCAATTTCTTTCAAAATATATGTGATTGAATCTTGAGTAGAACAGAATGACCTAGATAAACAGTATTTAGACAACATCTTGTTATCCAAATAGATGGGGAAACAGTGGAAACAGTGTCAGACTTTATTTTTTGGGGCTCCAAAATCACTGCTGATGGTGATTGAAGCCATGAAATTGAAAGACACTTACTCCTTGGAGGGAAGGTTATGGCCAACCTAGATAGCATATTTAAAAGCAGAGACATTACTTTGCCAACAAAAGTCCGTCTAGTCGAGGCTATGGTTTTTCCAGTGGTCATGTATGGATGTGAGAGTTGGACGGTGAAGAAAGCTGAGCGCTGCAGAATTGATGCTTTTGACCTGTGGTGTTGGAGAAGACTCTTGAGAGTCCCTTGGACTGCAAGGAGATCCAATCAATCCATCCTAAAAGAGATCAATCCTGGGTGTTCATTGGAAGGACTGATGTTGAAGATGAAACTCCAATACTTTTGCCACCTCATGCGAAGAGTTGACTCATTGGAAAAGACCCTAATGCTGGGTAGAATTGGGGGCAGGAGGAGAAGGGGAGGACAGAGGATGAGATGGTTGGATGGCATCACTGACTCAATGGACATGGGTTTGGGTAGACTCCGGGAGTTGGTGATGGACAGGGAGGCTTGGCGTGCTGCAATTCATGGGGTTGCAAAGAGTCAGACACGACTGAGTGACTGAACTGAACTGAACTGAACTGTTATCCATGGTCCAGACTGCAAAATCCTTCAACAAAAGTAGGATATACTTATACCATATGAAATAATATAAGTAGCAATGCATATAGCAATATAGATATGGTTATGTAAGAAATGGTAAGCCAAGGGTTAAAAGAGTTACTTAGTAAAGTATTTTTGATCTTTCTGTGTCAGTATATACAATTGTATAATATTTTGCTGATGGCAGAGAATATACCATCATAGAATTATAAGGAAAAACTAATCTATATTAGATATGCATCATTTATTCTCTTCTTGACTAGTTTTCCTATGAAAAGTGTAGATGTCTTCAAATTTAATAGAGAAGTGCATATATGAAGAATTATTATATGTATGTTGTGAAAGCATAAAAATGAAATATCATCCTGAATTTTTTTGACGGATATTAAAAAAGACAATGATCTTCACTTGTTCAGTCACCAAGTTGTGTCCGGCTCTTTACGAGCCTGTGGAATGCAGCATGCCACGCTTCCCTGTCCTTCACCATCTCCCTGTTTGCTCAAACTTATCTCATTAAAAAAAAGTTAGTGTCCAGAAAGGATCAATAGTGTTCCGACCTAAGTTTTAGAATTTTTTGGCAGTGATTTCAGTACTGACAAAAAGGCTACGCATAGAAAAGGAAATGACCCAAAGAACAAGGGCCCTGTCAACTACTTAATTCCTTTTAAGACTGTTGTCCACACCATGGACATTAGTCTCATGTTCAGTTTGTGTATATAAAATTTTTTTGTGCCAAGATGGTGAACTTGGCTGAGAAAGTATATGCCACCTAGAGACACCATTTTACAATGACTTCAAAAATGAAAACAATGAGCAATAAAGGAACATTGACTTTTGGGGTAAAATAGGATTGTCCTTGTTCCTTTCACTTAACTGACTGAGTCTCAGATCCTGGCAGATGAAGAATAGTAGAGTCAATCTGCCAGGAAAGAAGAAGCATGTTGATGGCAGAATTATGTTAACCAGTATCCAGTTACATTCTAAATGGAAAGGTTTCTCAGCTGAGCTGACCCTGCATACTTGCTACCTCCACAGAGGAAGCAAAGAGTGTGAACTATCAAGTTGCCGAGACTAGTTATAATTTATATGTAACTTGGTTATATTTAGCTAATATAATTCACTGCACACAAGATTCCCACTTGTCTGAGTATCTCTAAACTGCTATTTAGGATCAATAGTTTTGGATTAATTACCTGATATTTCTCAGGCACCATGTGTAAAGCCATCAGAAGACTTGAGCTGTAGCACTGGTTCTTGGATTTATTAGCAGTCAGACTTGGAAAATCTCTATTTCTTAATGTTTCAGTTTCCTCAGCTGTCACATGTGGATGATTTATATTCTCTTTCCTAAAAATAAAATGTGTATGCTTAGTTGCTTAGTCATGTCTGACTCTTTATGACCCCATGGACTGTAGTCCACCAGACTCCTCTGTCTGTGGGATTCTCCAGGCAAGAATACTGGAGTGGGTAGCCATTCCCTTCTCCAAGGGATCTTTGCAACCCAGGTATCAAGCCCAGGTCTCCCACAATGCAGGCAGATTCTTTACCATCTGAACTGCCAGGGAAGCCCCCAAATAAAACATGGTAATAGATAAAAAGTACTTCTGAAACTGTAAATTTATGTACAAATGTGAGGTCTTATCATCATCATCATATCATCATATCATCATCATGCTGACAATAGGCCACTCAGTGGCTGAAAAGAACAGTCTCCTGTTACCTTATATTACCTCCAACTCTCATGTCTGCTGGATGCCTTCTGAGCTGTCATCTGTCAATGCATACAGTTGGGACAAATTCCACACTGTGACATGGTGTGGTGTGAGGGATAACTTGTGTGGTTAGATTTAACCAGGCAGAGAATTGGGGCATTCATTAGTTTCCTGACATCCTATGGAGTGTGGGATCCATTCCATTGCTAGAGAAAACACCCTTCCACTTGTGACTCTCCTCACAGAGGGTGAATTTGAAGAAGGGCTCTGCTCAGGGGAAAATAAGCAGTCAGTTGGCACAGTAGTCTCTATGCGAGGGTACCACTTGCTTGGAAAAGTATCTGGGAAAGCCAGGTTCCTTAATGTGTTGACTGAGGACAGCTGGGAAACAAAGCCAGTGGATGTTATGTGGCAGGTGGAGGGAACTGCTCACCCTTTGGAAGGCTGAGTCTGGTTCCTCTTCTAGGTGGAACAGAGAGGGAGTGCCTTGAAACACAGCCCGTCTGTGGTCCAAGCAAGGAACACCCTGGATCTTTCACACACAGAACTGATTCTTGTGTTATACTAACTCACTGTCTATTCTTCTTTGAGAAAGAACATTTTATTCCTTCCTCATTCCCAAAGACTGGATCCACAGGAAGATCTCTCATTTCTGCATGATGCCCAACCATCTCAGTTCTACCTAGTTAATAAGAGGTATTTTGGGCACATTGGGTAAGAGTGCATGAGCTTGGAAGCCATGCTGCTGGAACTCAAATCCCTGTTCCTTTGCTTGTGAGTTCTATGGCTGCCAGCCTGTTAACATCTCTGGGCCTTAAATTACTCACTTGTAAAGTGTGTATAACAGAAATACCTTTCTCATAGATTTAAACGGTACAAAAGATTTAGAGCTTCAAGAAGAGCATCGCCTATGTATTAAATACTTAATAAAAGTTACTGTTCTTATGGACCTATGCAAATTTGATCACTCAGCATGAAAAGTCTTAGAAGCAACACTTGCTGACTGAGGTAGAGGTGGGAACCTTCCATTTATCGATCACGTATATTGATCTCCTACACTGCCAGGCATTTAATCCTCAAGTAATCATATGTTTTCCTTTGTTTAAAGGTGAGAAAATCGAAGCTCTGAATGCTTACTGAGGTTACACAGCAGGTAGCAGATAAAAGGAGACCTCAGGACCACCTGACTCTGGTGGCCTTTCTGCTTTTTTTGTATTATTCTGTGTCAGAGTCTTTGTTCTTCCTTCAGTCTTCTCTCTTCATTTCTGAGTCAAAGCACTTTAAACGACATTTATACATGGTTCCCATGGGCATGCCCAGAGGAACTCTTGGAGAAATATAATTATCCAGAAAAAAAAGTTGTGCCTCTCCTCCTTCTGATAATCCTCCATGTAGCTATGAAAGAAAAATATTCTCTTTACAAACACATATTTCTTCCAGTGTTTAAACTCCAACAACAAATGCTCACATAGAGATACAAATAGGCATTCCTGTATTTACTAACATACTTATACATATATGCATATTAGGAATCAGGATGTGAGCAGGACTGGCATATGAAGCAAAAGTTGATCACATCATGTCTAGTAAAAATTCAAAGAAAATTTTACAGCACACACTTGGCTGTTAAGATTACATGGAGAAAATTAATTTTGACCTAGTTTGTTGCTTGAGTTTTGAGAGAAGTAACTGACCAGGAACTGAAAGAAGTAGGAATAAAAACTGGTTTCTGGGGGAAAGTGTGGAGTTCTGTGGACAGTTTGGCAGAAGAACAGACGTTGCTTCCTGGTCTAAGAATGCGCCAGAAATTAAAAACAACAACAAAATCCTGGAAAGCAAAAGCAAACAACACCAGGAACGGCTCAACTCTGGCCTGATTTGAGGACTATGTCTAAGTAATATACTTTCTTTGAGGAGAACGGAAATGTGAGGAAGGGTGAAGAACCTCACAATTTAAGGAGTGGTGTGTGTACCATTCTAGCAGCTCCATCCCAGCAAGTCTCAGTGTCAGCCAGCTTCATGGACAATGAAGAAAGTACTGCTGTAGAAGTTCATGGATAATGAAGAAAGTACTGCTGTAGAAATTCAGCCATTTAGTGACCAAGACAGAGGTTAGTCCTCTCCATAACCAGGAGCATCTTTGGAAGGCTAACATGACAGCCCTCTTTTCAGTCCATAGGGGATCCAGAGGATAACAGCATTTAAGAAAATGTAGGTGCTCTGAGGTGACTTAGCAGCAGCAGCAGGTGCTCTCTATGCCCTCCACCATCAGACACGGAGTCAAAGGAAAGAAATCACTGTGTAGGACTGGTGTTCCTGAGGACCAGATAAAAATAAGGAGTTTTGTAATTTGCTCAAACACTGACTATACATCCGGCTTTTGTAGCCTGAGGGGCCAATTTTATAAACACATACACCCACACACCTACTGTTATCATAAACATGCTCTACACTGAAAGAAAATAAAAAGTGAAAGGGTGTTAGTTGCTCAGTCCTGTCTGACTCTTTGTGACCCTATTGACTATAGCCCGCCAGACTCCTCTGTGCATGGACTTCTTCAGGCAAGAATACTGGGTTGGTAGCCATTCTCTTCTCTAGGGGATCTTCCCAACCCAGGGATTGAACCTGGGTCTCCTGCATTGCAGGTGGATTCTCTATCAGGGAATCCAAGGCACACACATTAATATTTACCTGAGCTAAGGGTAGGAGAGGTCTTGTACTACAACTACGAAATCATCCATGGAGAACTGATAATCTAGGCCTTCAACTGAGTTCCAAACGATGAATAGAACTACATTTCAGTAGAATTGATTTCCTTTACAATCCTATGTATTTAATTTAATTCAGCTAAAATCAATATTCTGAGAAGGATCCATACATAAGGTTTATCCAACTATCAAGAGATTATGACTTAGGCTTCTGCTCCAGGGGACTGTGTTGAAGGCAGGAGGAGGAGTTGGCAGATATTGCACATATAATTCAAACCTCAGAGATCTAGAGAAGGTGGTTAGGATAGGATCCCTGACAATGATGGACACCTCGTAGTAACATAATTCTTCCTTTAAAATTATGGTTGGTCCCAGTATAATTATAAAAGTCTTCTCTATCATTTTTTTCCCAAAAACTCTATATACATATTTCCTTGGCTACCTTTTGAATATCTCTTGTGAAATGTTTATTTGAAATAAAATGCTTTTAAAATTTTCATCATTTATGCTAGCATATCCACTTATTAGATTTGTAAGAGCTCTCCAGGGATAATTGGAAACATGCCGTGATATTAACTTAAGCATCTACACTTTATTCCAAACATGTCAAAATAAGTTATATCATGGGGAATAATGCACATTTCTTACCTGATTATAATTTCCAGTGTCATATATCATCTTCAGCAAATACTAATTACTATTAACTGGCATTTGATTGAAGCAGTAAAGAGGTGGATTCATTCTGTTTCACTAATTGATTCAAGTTGGGTTTTGGCCAAGGCTTATAACCTAAATGTCTGATAATAAGGGAATGATTAATTGAATCTTAGCACATCCATATGACAGAAAATGTGAACCCATTAAAATGGTATTTTAGAAGAATACTTAGTAAAATTGGAAAATGCGTATAATAAATTTACTATCAGTACTACATGGAGAATAAAATCTAGATTCATCATCTTGGATGCTAAGGTTCTGCATAGTCATGGGCTCCTGCACAACTATACTTTACACCTTAAACTATACTTTACATCTCAAACACCTATTTCCTTCAGTTTTTGCACTTCGTCCACACTGGTTTTTCCTCTATTTCGCTAACACGGCAAGACTTTTCCACTGTCAGGACTTTGCATTATCTCTTCTCACTTCCTGGAAGGCCCTTCCTTATATCTTCACACAAACAACACCTTCTTGTCACTGATAAGGGCCTTCTCTGACCACTTACTTTCTAGTATATTACTTTACCATTTTATGTATTACTTCTTACTATCTGATATTGCTTTATTTTTAGTTTAAATGTCTGCTCTTCCCTCTAGAATGCAAACTCCTTACAATCAGCAGCATTTTATTTATTTCATGTGCAGTGTTTTATTTCAGTGCTTTGAAAAATACTTGACACTTAGTAAATTCCAGCACATATGCTGAATAAATAAACAAACCAGTACTCTTTTGCCATTTAAAAATAAAGTGCCTATTTTAGAAATCTTCAAAAAATATAAAGGAGAAAATTAGAATATACATTATTGATAATGACTTCAGAGATAATTATTGTAGACAGGCTGATGTATGTTAAGGCAGAGGCAAGTGGATGTATGACAGTTGTGGTCATCTAACTGCACTCCCTGTTTAGTTCTCTTTTTCTTGATTCTTTTCTCTCTCTTCTTCTCAGAAACAGAAAATAAACTTCTCTCATAAACTCTTGTACAATAGTTTAGTGATAATTTTAATTTCTTAGAAAACACTCCCTTGAATTGTATCAACATATCAATATTTATTTGTCCAAAAATAGTGATCCCCCCAACAGGTATTCTGGTACTCTTGCTGTTCTGCTCTTTTGAAACACAGAGCAGGGCATGGTGATGGGGCAGTCCTTTGTGGTGGATCAGAGAACATCTTCAAGGGGCAACTGACTTCTCAGCTGAGACCTGAAATGTTTCCAAATCAGCCACACTAAGTTTATGACGTTGAAGACCTGAAAGGTGGGAGAGACAGAGTCCAAAGGGAGAGAACTACAATATACATAAAGGTCTGAGAACACAGAACATTGAACTTTAGAAGACATAAATGTTATCCCACTTTACTACTAATGTGTACTGTGTCAGGGACTTTTGATTCTGGGCAATAGGCAGAAGCCAGGTAAGGAGGGTCTCATGTTAGGCAGTGTTTCACAAAGGGCAAAATGTCTTTTGAATATTTTCAGCACAGAACTATGATGACCTTTTACAAAGATTATCCAAACTGCTTATGATGAAATATGGAAAGAGAAAAGATTTTGCAACTTTCGTGCCTATACAAATATACAATGAACGTTTTTCCAAACCTAGAGGGAGAAGACAAGAAAGCTTATGCAACATGTGTTCTAGACTTCCTTCAACCGCCCATACATCAAGCAAGAGACAAAAGAAAATGAAGGTGTCCTTGGTGGCTGCCAATAGTGAGATTCTTATGATCTGTGTCAAAGTTGCCTTTACTCACTATTATGCCAAGTCAGATGCAAAGGGCCACGATGATTTAGCTGGCATGATAGCTGCCATAAAAGGATCATAAAATACTGTCTTTCCTCATGGAGAGTAGGTTCCTTCTCTGGATGGTCTTTACCTAGATAGGAAGCTCCAGCAGGATCTCTGAATGCAGCCTCACCCTTTTCTCCACAGATGTAAGATAGTAATGCTTCCTCCTGGTGACTGTTCCACATGTTGGCCAGAGATAGTCTTCTTGTTCTTAACACTAATTCCAGATTTTCTAGCCTCCCCCTCTATTTGCTTTTCTCAGTCCTGTAACTTTCAGAATTTACTTAATATCTCTGATATGTGGATGGTGCCCCTCTCTCCTTTCGGTGACTTATTTATATCTCCCTCCACCCTATTCTCACAAATATTTTCATTTTTCAAAGATATGGGTAGAAACCAGGTTTTAAAGAGGGATTGTTGTTGTTGTTGTCTAGTCACTCAGTCATGTCTGACTCTTTGTGACCCCATCAGGCTCCTCTGTCCATGGGATTTCCCAGGCAAGAATATTGGAGTGAGTTGCCGTTTCCAGGGGATCTTCACAACCCAGGGATTAAACATGCATCTTCTGCATTGGTAGACTGATTCTTTACCACTGAGCCACCTTGGGAGCCCCTTTAAAGGGAGTAGGGTAGGCAAATTACTGTGAGTGCACCACTCAGCATCATATTTTAGAAATGTAATAGTTTTTTTTTTTCTTTTTTACAGAATAAAGAGGGATGGTCTATTATTTGAGAGACATTTATAGCCTTTTGTAATTCACTAACATTTATTGAGTTCCATTTGGTGATCCAAAATAATACACACACACACACACACACACACACACACACACACACACACACACACACACACACACACACACACACACACACATATATATATATATCTTTCACCAAGACAAATAAAAATCTAATCCCCTTAGTCTGGAGCTTCTTCCCTCACAGCTACTCAAGACTTCACTCTTTTCACTATTCCTGTCTTTTCTTGTATTAGTTTTCTGTTGCTGCTACAACAAATTATTAAGGACTTAATGGTTTAAAACATCACCAAGTTATTATCTTACAGTCCTGGAGGCCAGATATGTGAACTGGGTCTTATGGGCTAGAATCAGTGTCATCAGCGGAGCTGCACCCCTTCCTGAGACTCTAGCAGAGAATCCATCCCTTGCTCTTTCCAGCTCCTAGGGGCTGCACACGTTTCTTGGCTACTGTAGCAATGCTCTTGCCTCTTCCTCAATAATCACATCCCCTTCTGTGACTCTGACTCTCCTGACTCCCTCTTCTAAGGACTCTTCTGGTTAAACTAAGCTCACCTGGAAAATCCAGGACAGCCTCCCTACCTCAAAACCCTTAATCTTAACCACATACGCAGAGTCCCTTGTAACATGGTACATGACATATTCACAGGTTCTGGGGATTAAGACAGGAGTGTCTTTGGGGAGGGGGCATTATTCTGCTTACTACACTCCTGCATCATCAGTTTAGATCACTGTTACTTGTTCTTTATTTCTTCTAATTTACCTTTATGTTTTTATTTTTCTCATCTGGAAATAGTAATAAAAGACGGACATACAACCTAGAGTTTTTGGAAGGAGTGTGCTCAGAAGAGTCTGGCACACATCATACACTTAAGATGCTATTAGTATTTGGGGGATGATATAATTTTACAACCACCTTCATGAGGTTAAAATTTCCATCATCCACCCATATTGATGGTAAATAGTAGGACTTACGAGGCGATATATGAGAATTTAATATGATATAATACTTCAGTAATTGATTCTAGGAGCATATATTCTCACATTTTGAACAGTTTAATCTTTGAATTACCCTTGAAGAATCATCCATATTTTAGCAACTGTAGCAGAAAATGATTTTGCAACTTTGGTTTTCTTTCTCATCTGTGACAGGTAAAACATCTGTGTTTTCCATTTTCTTTCTCCCTCATAATTTGAGGAAAGTTATGATTATTTCCATTGAGATTTTGCACCCCTGCCACATCTAGTGAGTATCCCTTTTGTGTCAGCTCATTCTTTAGATTTTTGTAATATAGTTTTAAGATAACAAATAGAGCATCATAAATTTAGGATAAGTAGAGAGAAAGATACATAAACTGAGTCATGCTGGGAAGGGCTTTGTCTCTTTAAGAGAGAACGGTGGCTTATAGGAAAAGAAGTAGGGGTTCAGAGTTACAGGGGAGTGAGATTTTGAGGAAATCAGTTGTAACTCAAGGGTAGGGTACTGGTGATGACAGAAATGAAAATGTTTTAAAGATTTTTCAGTACAATGAAAAATGTTTCTTACACTTTAGTATTATTTGAGGGATTCCAGTAAATAGTGGTTTATTTTCATTACTTTCAGTTGTTAGTTGATATTTTTTTCAAACCAGCTTCATGTCTTGACTGGTCACGTGGGGCTTAGTTTTTGTTTAAACTGTACCTCATCGACTGGATATGTTATATTTGCTTCAAATTTCTTAAACCCTGCATGTCAAACAAACTCATCAAACCACTTCCATCCATCTGTCATCTGCTCCAGCAATCTATGTCACTCCCTATCTCTTTCCTCTCAGGCAGAACTGACCTTTCTTTAGTTCAGCTTCTCTCTGTTTTTGCCTCGTCTGAGAATACCATCCTTAGGCGCACTTTAGACACAGATCCTGAAAACACGCTCTCACGTACACTTGTTCGTTGCTGCATTGTAAGTGCTCTCATTTTCCTCCTTCTACAAACAAACTTCATTAAAGAGTTTACAAAGGTTCCTAGTTCCTTCATGTCCAATGTGCTACTAAACGCACTTTGTTCTGATTTTTTATTTTAATGACATAGAAAAGCACTTGTAATTATCAGATCTAGTGACTGCCTTCTACTTAATTTGGCTGCTCTATGGCATAATAATATTGATCATACATTTTTCCACTATAGTCTTCTTCACTATTATATTAATACCTTATTTCTCTTTCCTGTCTTCAGTTCACTGCTTATTGTCTTTCTGGATTTCCTCCAGTTCTGTCCCTAACTGCTGTTAAGTTCCATGATTCCATCTTTGACCTGTACCCCATTAGATATGATTTCGTGTGCGATATTACCTATTACTATAGATTTTATTAGCACCAATTTAAAAGGCCAATTAATCTCTAAAGCCTTCTGTGCTTATTATTTCCTTAAATGGAACCAATGAAGTTATTAATAATGGAAGTAGCCATACTTGAAAACTCAAATATTTTTGATACACCTTCCTTCAGTCCATATCTTTCACTATCAGGTCACTCACTGAATCTTCCCATGTTAACCTTGTTAAATTCCTCTCTCCTCCTCCATAAGTCTATCAGTTCATATTTCCTTTCTTATTTCTCTCAATTACTTCAAGTCACTGAACTAAGCCTTCTTGGATATCCCTTACTCTCCGTCTCATCCTTTTTGCAGTCTTTGGTATGGCAGTCCCTTCTTGAACATTTGTTTCAAATCTTGGAAAGGAAAGGATGATATATAAGTCCTTTACAATGTGACCACAAAATCCTTTCACTCAATTACCAAGCCACATTTCACTTCAAACTATATTAACTCATTTTTAAAGTAGTGTGCAGAGCTGTTGTTGTTCAGTCGTGTCCAACTCTTTGTGACCCCGTGGATTGCAGCACACCAGGCTTCCCTGTCCTTCACTATCTCCCAGAATTTGCTCAAACTCATGTCCATTGAATCAGTGATGCCATCTGAGAGGACTACTACCAGGACATCAAGAAGAAACTCTCTAAAGGCATGCAACACAGCTTCAGGCAGTGTTTCAGGCTGTAAATGTTGGGGACAAAAGCTTGAATGGGCAGATCACTTGAGTGCAGACAGAAGAAAGAGGCTAGTTGAATCTGTGCAGGATCATGAACCCTTGACTGATAGTGGCTCACAAAGGACTAACCACAAACTTGTATATGTTGATGTGGCTGATTCATCAACATCCATGGCTGAGTCATGTAAATTTTGGGCAAAAACCAACATAGTGCTGTAAAGCAATTATCCTTCAATTAAAGATAAATAAATAAATAAATAAATAAAAATAAATAAATAAATAAATAAAATAATTAATTTAAAAAGGAAAAGAAGAAAAAGGGCTAACCATGAGCAACACTATGGGGAAAAAAAGTACTTGGCATCATCATTGCTTCCCTTGTCATTTCTAAAACCTTCCTCTTCTTTCTCTGTTATTTGCCATCTTCTTTTGTATCTCCCTCAATAAATAAGATCCCCCTCATAATATCTTTCAACCTAGGAGCTTGTGTCTGGCCCAGGGACTCTTCGTATGAATGGTTTCACCTAGACATTTCCTGATCTTGAAGTTTTGCCCAAACTAGTGTACTCTACTGGAGAAGGAAATGGCAACCCACTCCAGTATTCTTGCCTGGAGAATTCCATGGACAGAGGAGCCTGGTGGGCTACAGTCCATGGGATCACAAAGAGTCAGACACGACTGAGTGACTAACACTAATGTACTCTACTTTCCATTCACATAGAATAAGCAGAATAATTTGTGTGTGTGTGTGTGTGTGTGTGGCAGAATACCCACAGGGGTTTCTCCTTCTTCTGTTTTTGTCTGTGTTTTGTTTATTTTTGTCTCTCATCTAATGTGCCACACACACGGGAACCTTGCCATGCCCATATCAAGAGGCAGAAGTTAATTCCCCTCCTAATTCTGAGCAAACTTTGTAAGTTATGTATATCCAGGAGAGTGTGGCAACAATTATCCTATATTAATTTAAACGCTGGCCTTAAAAGGATGTGACATCCACCTTACTACCTGAGGCATTCAGTTTTGGAGATCAAAACTTTGAGGAAGACCAGTGTAGGCCATGAAGACGAATCATGTAGAAGAATGACAGGAAGAGGCCCTAGATGATACGGAGAGAGCGACGCTTGTTTAGCTTCCAATGAATTTGTTCATTTGCTCTTACAATTCCAATCCCTATCTGACCACAATCATGATATAGCCTGAGCCAAGAGTGTTCAGAAGTTGCCAAATTCCTACCTACAGTAAATGTAAGAGTTAAAAAAAAAATGTTTTTTTAAACCTGTAAATTTGGCATATGATTTGTTAGGTTTCAGTAGTAATTGGAACACTGTCCAGGAACAGATTTTGTTCATGCCTCCATTCTACTAATTATTTATTCAGAGTAAATCCTGTTTTGTCTAAATTAATTGAAATTTTCTCATTCTCTGACTTGGTTTAAGAATAAGCATGATTTAAGAATACTTGGTTATGACTAATAAGATATGAGGCATTTGCCATGACTCCAGGAAAAGAATCACACATATAACAAAAGTACATTTTCTTCCATCAGGTATCTTCTGTAAAAGTGGTATTAATTGATGACAAGCACTCTAAGGGTGACAGAATGAAAGGAGAGAAGGGACCTGAGTCCTTGACATTGTTGATCAACTGCAGTAGCCATACCTAGAAATGCTATGCTTGATAGCTCTTGTATATGAGGGAATATATTCTGATTTAGTTAATAAGTTTGACTTGAGTTTTCTGTTATTTGCTGCTTAAATCATCATAACCCTTTTACTACCTCAATATAAATACATAGAATAGTCAAGGATTGTCACTATATCCCTTGCGTTATAGTTTAGGAATAAGGATGCTTAGAGTAAGATAAGAAGTGAGAAGTGGCAAAATAATCTAAAACCAGGGCAGAGAATTTATTATAAAGATTTACCAATCTGCAAACATATATACTAGTCTAGTACTAGACTACTGAAGGAAGACAGTATTTTTTAATTAGGTAAAACATGAGGAATCATTCAAGTGACTAGCCCTCAGCACCATGGCCTTTTGGGATGTCTAGGTGAGGGAGACTAATTGAATAAAATATAAAGCATGCAGAAAGGCAGCATTCTCATTCTTATGGAGTAACCTAAAATGGAGGGAAAGTGATGGAGTTGCAGTGAGTGAACTGGAGAAAACTAAGTCAAGGCATTCACTTGATCATGGGTTTGGGTTCATACTAAGAATTTGAAAGAGAATTAAGATAGCTTACAAGTACTGACCATGTGAGCATACAGTAGTAAATAATCTTAAAATAGTGCTTATTTTGTATTAAGCATTATTCTGAGAACTTTATATTTACCAACTGATTTAATTCTCATCAGAACTCTATGTTAACGCCTTGCCAATTTTCAGATAAGGAAATAGACAGAGGGAAGCTGAATAGCCTGCTTGTGGTCTTATAGCCATTGAATACAATCTGAGGTTTGAATCCCATGCATTCCAACCCCAAACCTGATCATTAAAACTCTGAGCTATATTTTGATGATAATTTATATGTTTAAGTTTGCAAAAATTTGTCCTGATTCTGTTAGGAGCTAGCTTGGAAGATATTAATCTTTCAGGTGATGAATATCATTGATCAAACTGTTAGGAGGTGAAGAAGTGATCACATGCCAGGGAAATTTTCAAATTTCCCTGGGATTTCAAATATAAAATCATTGCAAATATAAATGCTTTATCAAAAGGAATGAGTGTGTAATGGAATTCAGGCAGTGATATGTCTGAAGTATAATAAATAAACAATCCATGACAGAAATATTATATCAACATTAGACATATTTGGGGGCAAATAGTTGTTTCTTTAGCTCCTGGAAACCTCATAGTGATGGCCTACTCTGAATGAAGCTAGCTTTAGCTAGTCTCAACCAAAATTCTTTCAGGTACAGTTAGAGGGAAGTTTTAATCTATTCTCAAACAAATAATATTGTTTACAACAATATCCTCAAATACCTCAGTGTATATGGGAGAAACTGAAAATTATGATTCATGTAAATAAGCTGCTTGACTTTAGAAACATGCTAGGAAGAAGATTCCAAGAAGGTACATCTGCTGAAAGAAAGAACAGAGAATGAGCATGGGCAAAAAGAGATAATACATTGGTGGGAAATATTAGAAACCATAAAGATACTTGTGAGAAAGGGAATCAAGTAGCAGCAAAAGCCAATAAACAGAAACCTTGGCAACAGAAAGTTTAAATCTTTGGAGCTAAGAAGAAAGAGATAAAAGTTACAGTAACTGAAAAAATAAATTTCCTCACATTGGAGGAGAGTATTTTTTACTCATGCACTCACAGATATGCTCAGAAAAGGACATCTATTCAATGATTTCAACAAAAGACAACCAAATCTTATATCAAAGCTGAAGGCCAAAATGCAGAATTCAGTTCCAAGTCATCTATCTTGGAAAAATTGTTGTGAAATTAAAATTCTGCTTTTCCTTTTGAGTTTTTTTAAAATAAGAACTTTAGAGTTAGAACTTTACCTTAATTACATAGTGTAATTTTACATTCAGTGGTGGTGGTTTAGTCATTGTGTCTGACTCTTGCAGTCCCATGGACTGTAGCCTGCCAGGCTCCTCTGTCCATGGGATTCTCCAGGCAAGAATACTAGAGTGTGTTGCCATTTCCTTTTCCAGGGGATCTTCCCGATCCAGGAATCAAACCCAGCAATCAAATCCATTGCAGGCAGGTTCTTTACTGACTGAGCTACGTTTACATTCAGGGTTATGTAATGTGAGTAATCTTGCTCCGTGTTATGGACCACTAATTAAGATGTTTGCTGTTAAATAGCCTCTTGGGATAAACCAAGATCCTCTTTGGTTTGGATCCCAATGGGCATTTCTCTGGAATCCAGTTATCATTGCAAGCAAATATTTTCATTTTTATAGCTGGAGAAAATCAGATTTGGAAATTTCTACCAGAAAAATGTATTGCAGCATTCAAACAGTGAATGCTCATTGCATCGTATGAGTAAAGAAGGACTGTTTTAAGAACTTAATGGGTTTGTAGTCTATGTGTGTGTGTTTAGAATCATCTAGCAAAAGCAAGGACAGTCTTAAGTGATGGTACAATTAGGCCACCTATTCTAATTCTGTGTAGCAGATGAATACTTGCCCTTAGTTTTTGAAAAATGCTCATTGTAAATAGTATTATAAAATGATTTGGTTATGATTATAGCAATTTGTCAAATAACATCAGGAACTAAGAAAGAAGAAAATCACTTTCAGAAAATCTGAGTGTTTTCCAAGATGCTAGCTAATTGAGTAAAGCTTCCACCTGATATCAAATTAAGAACTATAAGAAGCAGTGCTTGAGTTAAACCTTCTCTCTTGTTCAGAGGCATAAGGGACATATCCAGTTCTGAACTATTTACTGTCCTTTATGAATTATGTTTAAGATTAAGGGGGAAGGGATAGAGAGAGGTGGATTCTGGCACAACTAAAAGTGAAAGGACATATGCTAAGCTGCAGACAATTAGTTTACCATATTATACAGTACAAATGAGATTATATTTAGCTTTGTAAGAATCTATAGTGTCTTTCAAAGTGGCTATATCATTATGGATTCCTACCATCAGTGGGTGAGCATTCTTGTTTCTCCATTTCTTACCAACATTTGGTTTTGTCCATGTTTTGGATTTTATTGTATAATGGCATCTCATTGTTTGAATTTGCAATTCTTTAATGGCATATGATATTAAAAGCATCTTTTAATATGCTTATTTGCCATCTGTATATATTATCTGTAGAGCTGTCTATATATATGTGTGTGTGTGTGTGTGTGTGTGTGTGTGTGTGTGTGTGTGTACATATATACATATGTATCTTTTGTCCATTTTTAAATTGGGTTGTTTATTTTCTTTTGTTGAGTATTAGAAATTATATGTATCTTTTGCATACAAGTCTTTTATCAGATGTGTGTTTGGAAACTATCTTCTCCCAGTTTATGGCTTGTTTTTTCATTCTTTTTATGGGATCATTTGTGGAGCAGAAATTTTATCTTTTAACAAAGTCCTACTTATCAATTTTTTCTTTTGTAGATTATGACTTTGGCATTACTTCTTACCTTGTTGTAAATAATTTGAAATAAAATATTAATAATAACTAAATGATTAATTTCTTATGTATAAAGCACTTATGTTGTTAGACTTTCCAAAGATTAGCCTCCCTTTCTTACACAGATATAGTTAATCAGTGGAAGGATTTAGATATTAATTAGTGGATATTGCCAGTGGATATTTTAACAAAGGAATGATTACATTTTTAAAATAATCATTGATCTACTTAAAATGGAAAATTATTTCTAAGAATTTTTTTCATTAATGAATAGATCATTTCTAGTGTCTTCTCCAACACATAAATAGCTTAGATATTATGAGTCCTGTCCTTAAAATAAGAACAAGCTTGACAAACTGAAAGCCATAGATTTTTCTGGGACCCATAAGAGAATCAAGGTTGTAGAACAGACCACCATAACTACATCTGCAGAGAGACGTCTATGTGGAAAGTTCACATAAAATGTTACTGATACCTTATAGCACATCTGGCTTTCAGCAGAATGTTACAAATTATGCCAGTATATAAAATCAACAAAAGCAAAAGCTCATTCTTTGAATAGATAAATACCATTAATAAACCTGTAGCCAGACTAACTAAAAGGAAAAAGAGAGAAGATACAAAACTACCAATATCAGGAATGAAAGAGGGGCCATTACTACTAATCTGTAGACATGAAAAGGATAAAAAAGGAACATTATCAACGATTCTGATAGTTTAGTTAAAGGGACTGATTTTTGAAAAATAATCTAATAACACTGACATCAGGAGAAATCAATAACATAATTAGCTCTATTCTTATTAAAAAAGTGGATCAATAATTAATAACATTCCAAAAAAAGAATGCACCAGGCCACATAGTTTCATTGTTGAATCGTAGAGTTAAGGAAGAAATAATACCACATTATCCTAATCTTCTCTAGAAACATTATAGCAGAGGAAGCAGTTCCTAAACATTCAGCAAGGCCGCCATTGTCACCATATCCAAACCAGATAAAGAACTAGAAGAAACAAAAACTTCTGAGCAATATTTCTTATAAATGTAGATACAGAAATCCTTAACAAAATATTAGCAAATCAATTTCCATGAAGTATTAAAAGAATTATACCAGCTATTCAAGGCTAATTCAACATTTAAAGATGTCATAATTTATCACAATAGTCTAAAGAAGAAAGATTATATAATTATATATATCAGTTGATACAAAAAAAAGCTTTTACATCCAAAATCTATTTATGATAAAACGTACCAGCTAATGAGGGATATAGAGGAAAGTCCTCAACAAAATAACAAATATATACAAAAGTCTTACAAAAGACATCATACTTAATTGTGAAAGAGTGAACACTTTTTCACTAAGACTGAGAAAAAAGCAAGACTACCCTCTTACACCACTCCGATTGAATATTATCCTGAAGATTCTAGTTAGTGCAACAATAAAAGATATAAAAGGTGTAGAAATTGAAAAAGGGGAAATAAAACAATCTTCATTTGCATATAACATAATTAACTATGTATAACATTACAAAGAATTGGCTGAAAACATCCTTGGACTAATGGATGAGTACATAAAGGTCACAGGGTGCAAAGTAACGTTCAAAATCAATTGCTTTCCTATATCCTAGCAATTAGCAATGGGAATTTGAATTTAAGAAAAGAACATTTATAATATTACAAAAAGAAAATACTTAGATATAAACATAAGAAAATATGGGCAATATCTATATGGTAAAAATGAAAGAAAAAACTGATGAAAGAATTATAGAAGGATCTAGAAAAGTGGACAGACAATCTGGGTTTCTCAATTAGAAGACTCAGTATTGTTAAAATGTCAGTTCTTCCCAGCTTGCTCTAAAGATTCAATGCAGTCTTAATCAAAAGGCTCAGAAGCTATTTATGAGATATCAATGAATAGATTCTAAAGTTTATATATATAAAGCTTCTTACAAAGTTTTATAAGTTTATATAGCTGAGAAATGAAGTGAAAGGCAAAGGAGAAAGGGAAAGATATACCAAACTGAATGCAGAGTTCCAGAGAATAGTAAGGAGAGACAATAAAGCCTTCTTAAGTGAACAATGAAAAGAAATAGAGGAAAACAATAGAATGGAAAAGACTAGAGATATCGTCAAGAAAATTGGAAATACCATGGGAGCATTTCATGCAAAGATGAGCGCAATAAAAGACAGAAATGGCAAGGACCTAACAGAAGCAGAAGAGATTGAGAAGTGGCAAGAATACACAGAAGAACTGTACAAAAAAGGACCTAATGACCCAGATAACCATGGTGGCAGCCAGACATCCCGGATTGTGAAGTCAAATGGACCTTAGAAAGTATTACTATGAACAAAACTAGTGGAGGTGATGAAATTCCAGCTGAGCTATCTCAAATCCTAAAAGATAATGCTGCACTCAATATGCCAAATTTGGAAAACTCAGCAGTGGCCATAGGACAGGAAAAGGTCAATTTTCATTCCAATCCTAAGAAAAGCAACACCAAAGAATGTTCAAACTTCTGTACAATTGCATTCATTTCACATGCTAGCAAGGTAGTATCAAAATCCTTTAAGCTAGGCTTAAACAGCCTGTAAACAGAGAGATTCCAGATGTTCAGGCTGGATTTAAAAAAGACAGAGGAACCAGAGATGTACAGATGTGAGAGTTGGAGCAAAAAGAAGGCTGAGCACTGAAAAACTGATGCTTTTCAACTGTGGTGTTGGAGAAGACTCTTGAGAGTCCCTTGGGCTGCAAGGAAATCAAATTGGTCAATCCTGAAGGAAATCAGCCCTAAATTCACTGGAAAGACTGATGCTGAAGCCCCAATACTTTGGCTACCTGATGCCAAGAGCCAACCCACTGGAAAAGACCCTGATGCTGGGAAAGATTAAGGGCAGGAGGAAGAGGGGACGACAGAGGATGAGATGGTTGGATGGCCTCACTGACTCAAAGGACATGAGTTTGAGCAAACTCCAGGAGATAGTGAAGGACAGTGATGCCTGGCATGCTGCAATTAATGGGGTAGCAAAGAGTTGGACTCGAGTTAGCAACTGAACATCAACAACAAAGTTTATATGGAAAGGCAGTAGATCTAAAACAGCCAAAAAAATACTGAAGAAGAAGAAAAAAGTTGGAGGACTAACACTACTCAATTTCAAGACAATATAAAACAGCATAGTTTTTGGTGGAAGTTTAAGCACATAGTCAGTGGAAGAGAATTGAGTCCAGAAATGCGCTGTATTCAACTGATTTTTTTACAAGAGGGAAAAGGTAATTCAGTAAAGAAAATTTGTAACTTTAGTAAATGGTGCTGGACCAATTGAGAATCCATAATGCAAAAAGTGAACATAGACAAAGAACTTACCTATTTTATGAAAATTAGCCCAAAATGGATGAGCAACCTAAATGCCAAGTGCAAAATTATGTAATTTCTAGAAGGAAATAAAGGATACAGTTTAGGTCACTTTGGGTTTGGTGATAAGTTCTTAGAGTCATGATGTACATAAGAAAGACTATGATTTGAACTTTATTAAAATTAAAAACTTTTGCTCTGAAAATGACAAAGTTAAGATTGAAAAGGTAAGCCACGGATGCTGCAAGAACTCTTATCTATCAATGCCAAAAATGAAAAATAATGTAACCATTTGGATGTTGCTATTTCTGAAACTATTTATGGTAGGAAAGGTTAGTGACTGCTGCTGGCATGGTGGTAGCAGAAGCTAATGATTCTATTGTCTTTTAAGAGAGACAGTTCTTGTGCAAAATCATACCTCAGGGCTGTGTTTTAAATGCTCAGCTCCTTTATCTCTCATCAGTTAGGTAAATGAGATGCGGAAGTTGGTTTATAGTTTCTAAATAACTTTTTATACACTCCTGAAAGCTTTAAATGGTCCTAAAACATTTTTTTTTCTTGTTAATGAAATTTCTCTAATATAATCTATTCCTTAATCTAGAAGTCTCCTTTTTTTTTTTAAACTTCTAGGCAGGCAGCTGCATTTACACTCAGTATCAGTTCAGCTCAGTTTAGTTGTTCAGTGGTGTCCGACTCTTTGTGACCCCATGGACTGCAGCACGCCAGGCCTCCCTGTCCATCACCAACTTCAGGAGTTTAACCAGACTCATGTCCATTGAGTCAGTGATGCCATCCAATGATCTCATCCTCTGTTGTCCCCTTCTCCTCCTGCCTTCAATCCTTCCCAGCATCAGGTCTTTTCCAATGAGTCAGATCTTTGCATCAGGTGGCCAAAGTATTGAAGTTTCAGCTTCAACATAAATCCTTCCAATGAACTTTCAGGACTGATCTCCTTTAAGATGGACAGGTTGGATCTCCTTGTAGCCCAAGGGACTCTCACAAGTCATCTCCAACACCACAGCCCCAAAGCATCAATTCTTCTGTGCTCAACTTTCTTTATAGTCCTACTCTCACATCCATACATGACCACTGGAAAAGCCATTGCCTTAACTAGATAGACCTTTGTTGGCAAAGTAATGTCTCTGCTTTTTAATATGCTGTCTAGGTTGGTCATAACTTTCCTTCCAAGGAGTAAGCATCTTTTAAATTCATGGCTGCAATCACCATCTGCAGTGATTTTGGAGCCCCCCAAAATACAGTCTGTCACTGTTTCCCCATCTATTTGCCATGAAATGATGGGACTGGATGCTATGATCTTAGTTTTCTGAATGTTGAGCTTTAAGCAAACTTTTTCACTCTCCTTTTTCACTTTGATCACAAGGCTTTTTACTTCATCTTCGCTTTCTGCTATAAGGGTGGTGTCTTCTGCATATCTGAGGTTATTAATATTTCTCCTGGAAATCTTGATTCCAGTTTGTGCTTCATCCAGCCCAGCATTTATCATGAAGTACTCTGCATATAAGTTAAATAAGCAGAGTGATGATATACAGTCTTGACATACTACTTTTCCTATTTGGAACCAGTCTGTTGTTCCTGTCCAATTCTAACTGTTTTTTCCTTACCTGCATAGAGATTTCTCAAGAGTCAGGTCAGGTGGTCTGGTATTCCCATCTCTTTTAGAATTTTCCACAGTTTGTTGTGATCCACACAGTCAAAGGCTTTGGCACAGTCAATGAAGCAGAAACATATGTTTTTCTGGAACTCTCTTGCTTTTTTGATGATCCATAAGATGTTGGCAATTTGATCTCTGGTTCCTCTGCCTTTTCTAAAACCAGCTTGAACATCTGGAAGTTCATGGTTCACATATTGTTGAATCCTGGCTTGGAGAATTTTGAGCATTCCTTTGCTAGTGTGTGAGATGATTGCAATTGTGTGGTAGTTTGAGCATTCTTTGACATTGTCTTTCTATGGGGTTGGGATGAAAACTGACCTTTTCCTGTCCTGTGGCTACGGCTGAGTTTTCCAGATTTCCTGGCATATTTAGTGCAGCACTTTCACAGCATTATCTTTCAGGATTTGAAATAGCTCAAGTGGAATTCCATCACCTCCACTAGCTTTGTTTGTAGTGATGCTTCCTAAGGCCCACTTGACTTCACATTCCAGGATGTCTGGCTCTAGGTGAGTGATCACACCATAGTGATCATCTGGATCGTGAAGATCTTTTTTGTATAGTTCTTCTGTATATTCTTGCCACCTGTTCTTAATATCTTCTGCTTCTGTTAGGTCCATACAATTCCTGTCCTTTATTGAGCCCATTTTTTCATGAAATATTCCTGTGGTATCTCTAATTTTCTTGAAGAGATCTCTAGTTTTTCCCATTCTATTTTTTTCCTCTATTTCTTTGCATTGATTACTGAGGAAGGCTTTCTTATCTCTCCTTGCTGTTCTTTGGAACTCTGCATACAGATGAGTATATCTTTCCTTTTCTCCTTTTTTTCTGTTGCTCTTTTTTTTTTTTACAGCTATTTGTAAGGCCTCTTCAGATAGCCATTTGCTTTTTTACATTTCTTTTTCTTGGGGATGATCTTGCTCCCTGTCTCCTGTACAATGTCAAGAACCTCTGTCCATAGTTCATCAGGCACTCTGTCTATCAGATCTAGTCCCTTAAATCTATTTCCCTCTTCCACTGTATAATTGTAAGGGATGTGATGTAGCTCATACCTGAATGGTCTCTTGGTTTTCCCTACTTTCTTCAATTTCAGTCTGAATTTGGCAATAAGGAATTCTTGATCTGAACCACAGTCAGCTCATGGTCTTTTTTTTACTGACTGTACAGAGCTTCTCTATCTATGCCAATGTTTATAAGGTTATTTTTTTTACTATAGATGTACTTGTTTATATGGGAATAGTTATGGAAAATGTTAATAATAGGGATAGATGAGTTAAAGATTTATTGAAACTCTTTGCACTATCTTTGCAACTCTTATTTAAAATTGAAATTATTTGCAAAGCAACTTTTTTTTTAATGTTACACTCTAAAATACTCTATTTTTACTTCAAATGATTACAATATTTATTTCTTTTGCATAAGTTTTGAAACATGTAGTAAAAAAGAAATTGTCACAAAATTTGATTCCTAGTTAGTAGATGCTAGGATCTGCTGGTGGAGCCGTGAAGAGATGCCCCACATCCAGGTTTTGAGAAAACCAAGTAAGAAGGTAGACGCTGAGAGAGGGCATCAGAGGGCAGACAGACTGAATCCACAATCAGAGACAACTAGCCGATATGATTGCATGGACCACAGCCTCGTCTAACTCAATGAAACTAAGCCATGCCTTATGGGGCCACCCAAGACAGACAGGTCATGGTGGAGAGGTCTGACAGAATGTGGTCCACTGGAGAAGGGAATGGCAAACCATTTCAGTATTCTTGCCTTGAGAACCCCATGAACAGTAGGAAAGGTGAAAAGGTAGGACACTGAAAGATGAGCTCCCCAGGTCGGTAGCTGCCAAATATGGTACTGGAGATCAGTGGAGAAATAATTCCAGAAAGAATAAAGGGATGGAGACAAAACAAAAACAACACCCAGTTGTGGATGGGACTGGTGATAGAAGCAAGGTTCGATACTGCAAAGAGCAATATTGCATAGAAACCTGAAATGTTAGGTCCATGAATCAAGGCAAATTGAAAGTGGTCAAACAGGAGATGACAAGAGTGAACATCATCATTCTAGGAATCAGCGAACTAAGATGGACTGGAATGGGGGAATTTAACTCAAATGATCATTATATCTACTAATGTGGGCAGGAATCCCTTAGAAGAAATGGAGTAGCCATCATAGTCAACAAAAGAGTCCAAAATGCAGTACTTGGATGCAGTCTCAAAAACGACAGAATGATCTCTGTTTGAGTCCAAGGCAAACCATTCAATATCAAGGTAATCCAAGTCTATGCCCCGACCAGTAATGCTGAAGAAGCTGAAGTTGAACAGTTCTATGAAGACCTACAAGACCTTCTAGAATTAACACCTAAAAAAGATGTCCTTTTCATTGTAGGGGACTGGAATGCAAAAGTAGGAAGTCAAGAAACACCTGGAGTAACAGGCAAATTTGGCCTTGGGGTATAGAATGATGCAGGGAAAAGGCTAATAGAGTTCTGCCAAGAGAACTCACTGGTCATAGCAAACACCCTCTTCCAACAACACAAGAGAAGACTGTACACATGGACCTCACCAGATGGTCAACACCGAAATCAGATTGAGAAAAGGCAAAGGAACTAGAGAAAAAATTGCCAACATCTGCTGGATCATTGAAAAAGCAAGAGAGTTCCAGAAAAGCATCTATTTCTGCTTCATTGACTATGCCAAAGCCTTTGACTCTGTGGATCACAACAAACTCTTGAAAATTCTGAAAGAGATGGGAGTACCAGACCACCTCATGTGCCTTTTGAGAAATCTGTATGCAGGTCAAGAAGCAACAGTTAGAACTGGACATGGAACAACAGACTGGTTCCAAACAGGAAAAGGAGTACGTCAAGGCTGTATATTGTCACCCTACGTATTTAACTTCTATGCAGAGTACATCATGAGAAACGCTGGGTTTGAGGAAGCACAAGCTGGAATCACAATTGCTGGGAGAAATACCAGTAACCTTAGATATGCAGATGACACCACCCTTATGGCAGAAAGTGAAGAAGAATGAAAGAGCCTCTGATGAAAGTTAAAGAGGAGAGTGAAAAAGTTGGGAATAAGCTCAACATTCAGAAAACTAAGATCTTGGCATCCAGTCCCATCACTTCATGGCAAATAGATGGGGAAATGTGAAAACAGTGGCTCACTTTATTTTTCTGGGCTCCAAAATCACTGCAGATAGTGACTGCAGCCATGAAATTCAAAGACGCTTACTCCTTGGAAGGAAAGTTGACCAACCTAGACAGCATATTAGAAAGCGGAGACATTACTTTGTCAACAAAGGTCCATCTAGGCAAGGCTATGGTTTTTCCAGTAGTCATGTATGGATGTGAGAGTTGGACTATAAAGAAAGTTGAGTGCCGAAGAATTGATGCTTTTGAACTGTGTTGTTGGAGAATACTCTTGAGAGTCCCTTGGACTGTGAGGAGATCCAACCAGTCCATTGTAAAGGATATCAGTCCTGGGTGTTCATTGGAAGGACTGATGTTGAAGCTGAAATTCCAATACTTTAGCCACTGATGTGAAGAGCTGACTCATTGGAAAAGACCCTGATGCTGAGAAAGATTGAGGACGGGAGGAGAAGGGAACGACAGAGGATGAGATGGCTGGATGGCATCACTGACTCGATGGACATGGGTTTGGGTGGACTCAGGGAGTTGGTGATGGACAGGGAGGCCTGGAGTTCTGTGGTTCATGGAGTCACAAAGAATTGGACACGACTGTGCGACTGAACTGACCTGAACTGAAGTAGATACAGTCCCAAGTTCCGGCTAACACTGTTTCTTTCTCACAAATACTATCAATACCATGGTAGTTGAAGGCAGAAAAAAAAATATCATTGAGTTGAAAGTCTCTGTACTCTATAATCTCTACTATGAGCTTCATTCACCATTTTTATTCTTCTAGATACAGAGTTAATTCATGAAAAGAAAAAGAATTACATTGTTTATTATTGTGTGTCCTCTGCCTTTCACTGTTCCTTGTGTCATTGAAAATAACTCTTAGGTGGAGTAGAATTATTTTTCTGTCCTTCACTTAGATAACATTTTTAGGGACAAAAGAAATACGATGTTTTTTATTTTTTTAATTTTTTGATAAAATCATGACTGACTATAAATGATTGAAGTATGCTTTCAGAAAAAACAAGGCATTTTTCCAAATTGATGACCCACACCTGTGAAGAGGTGATTTATATTAGGATTTGCTACTGATGTTAAATGTTTTATTTCTTGGAGGATATTAGGGAATATTCTGGTGCTGAACTCTTTATTTTCTCATTATAATGTTTTATATAAGAATACAATTAAGTAAGTGAAAGTAACAGTAAGCTTTTTTAGTATGATACTTAAATATGTTAAATTATTATGGGCCTAAGATTGTGTTGGACTTTTAACCAAAGATACATTCAATTTGGTTTTTGATGTTGTTCTTTAGGGTTGTGCTATGCTGTTGATTAAGTTAGAAAGTGAAACTTATGCACAACATTTCATGACCCTCCCATCTTTGCATTAATTATAGATTGCCTTATAACTAGTTCTATCTTTTCCTTTCTCTTTTACTTTATCCATGATCTTCCTCTGACTCAGCTATAATTTATGAGTTTTTGCAATTTTTTCTCTTGACTCTGTAAACCTAGGTGGACAATCTTGTTGATTTCTGTTTTAAATTCTGGGGCTCTGGAAAAACTTTTCTAAGTTATTGAATTCTCAGATCAGTCATCCTTTTTCCTGCATAGAATTCTGAATTTATCATGCCTATAATTTACTTTTGTTTCATCTTTTCAATAGTAGCAAATACTGAGTGAAGCAGCCTGACTTTCTTTACCTCCTTGCCAGAGCACCTTTCTTAGGAATAGGAGTGCCTCTGGGCCAATCTGAAGCCCAGAAAACAGATGTAGTATGAGCAGTGATGAAATAAAATTCATATTTTATGACAAAAGAAGGAAAAGTTAAACATAAATAAAATTTTCTCTATTTGGGCCTCTTGTGTGCATTGTACATCTGCATTAACCACTTTAGGAGATAACCTTCCTTCTTAATCTTGTAAGTGTTCATGGTGACCCACTACTCATTTTGTGGATGCACATCAGGATTGTGTAAACTGCTAATACATCTTTTGATGTATTACCCTTTGTCTTAAAAACATATATAACTGTGCTTTGACCTCTAATGAACAGAACAATCCTCAGAGCTTTCTAAAAGACTGTCTCTTGGGTTATAATACTGAAGGTGGCTTGAATAAAAATTTCCATTTCTTTCTTAGATCAACTATTGATTAATTTTTTTTGTCAACATTAGGGCATACGGATCTGCATTCACAGAACTTGAAATAAAGAGAAACTAATAGCAGACAGGCAGTTATGGGCTCTCACACCAACAGGGACTTTCAGAAGTGACAAAATTAAAAATGCACCTGGTCAAAATGTTACTTAGATATAGCTACAAAGTATATAAAGGTCTAGTTCACTCATTTTCCCTGGTGGCTCAGATGGTAAAGAATCTGCCTGTATTGTAGGAGATCCAGGTTTGATCCCTGGGTTGGTATGATCCCCTGGAGAAGGGAAGAGCAACTCACTCCAGTATTCTTGCCTGGAGAATTCCATGGACAGAGGAGCCTGGTGGGCTATAGTCCATGGGGTTGCACAGTCGGACACGATTGAACAATTAGTACACACATACATAGCTACAAAGGATTTGCTGTAATAGTGAGATTGATCAGAAAGTATCAGGAGCACATACAAAACTGATTCACTGAGATTTTCTGACAAAGGCAGCCTCTTGAAGGACACTTGGGCTCTTATCCATGGACCATGGGAAAAGAGATAAAATTGGCTTTGAGAATAATTCAGTTAAATACTGACCTTTCTAATATACACATCAAACCCTAATAGTGGGCTTAATTCAAACTTCTTGGATGTTTGAATTTTTCAGAAGCAACGATAATTAAATGAATGTAAGTAAAATCATAGGACAAACAATATCACATGTGTATAAAAGTATATAGCATTTTTAGTAGTTTCTTTACTTGTGTATTAAAGAAAAAAGTAAGACTTATGTTACTTTAAGCGTCCAGCTTCTTTGAAGATATGTCCTAAGTACAGAAAGAATGGTTCAGTTCAGTCACTCAGTCGTGTCTGACTCTTTGAGACCCCATGGACTGCAAGATGGCAGGCTTCCCTGTCCTTCAGCATCTCCCAGAGCTTGCTCAAACTCATGTCCATCAAGTCGATGATGCCATCTAACCACCTCATCCTCTGTCGTCCCCTTCTCCTCTTGCCTTCAATCTTTCCCAGCATCAGGGTCTTTTTCAATGAGTCAGTTCTTCGCATCAGGTGGCCAAAGTATTGGGGCTTCAGCTTCAGCATCAGTCCTTCCAACGAATATTCAGGATGATTTCCTTTAGGATAGACTGGTTTGATCTCCTTGCTGTCCAAGGGACTCTCTATAGAGTCCTTTCCAAGACCACAGTTCAAAAGCATCAATTCTTTGGCTCTCAGCTTTCTTTATGGCCCAAATCTTAAATCCATACATGACTATTGGAAAAACCATAGCTTTGACTATACATACAGACCTTTGTCGGTAATGTCTCTGCTTTTCATAATAAATATAGAAGATAATTAACATAGGCATCCAGAAATATTAAGTGCTTCATCTAAAATGAATACTCATGAATTGTTAATTTAGTAAAATTTACCATTATGTTCAGGCATATTAAGCCATAAGTAGTATATTTTAATCTAAAGTTATTCATATATCTTATTAATTGAAAAGAGTTAAAATAAAATAATACTTTTAAAAATGTAGATGACAAGGTTATTAAAGTAGCACTGTTATTTTAGTTTTGGAATACAGAATAAGGAAACACCAATAGGAAATAGTGACATTTATTTCAATATTTTAAAGTCATGCAAGCTTCATTATGTAGCTATTAAAAAGCCATTTTTTGTTCATATTGCTTTGACCATATCACCTTAGGCCTTCCAACACGGTTCTCCTGCCAGGAAAGAAATTAAGCATTTATTAGAGGGTCACTAAGGCATCATTACAGGAGTAATGGCTCACTACAGGTTCTTGTCATGAATTCATTTATTACCCTCTCTCTCACAAGCTTTATAGAATCATGGATTTTTAATAAGTCTTGTGCTCACTGGTTATCTCAGGTTTGTTACTGCTCATGAAATTTGTTTCCTTTTTGATTCTGACAGCTTGTTGTTTACAAAATGAGAAGTTCTTTTCCTACCTGCTCAGTTGCTCAACCTGACTCTTTTGTATGACTCCATGGACTGTAAAATGAACTCCATGTGACTCTCTGTGACACCAGGCTCCTCTGTCTATGGAATTTTCATGGCAAGAATGCTGGAGTGGGTTGCCATTTCCTCCTCCAGGGGATCTTCTGACCCAGGGATTAAACCCGTGTCTCTTGCATCTCCTATATTGGCAGGCTGAGTCTTTACCACTAGTGCCACCTGGGAAGTCCTCTTTTCCCTGCAAGAACTCTTACAAAATGATGTGTAAGATGCTTTAAAATTGACAATTTAATGCAGAATATGATCTAATCATAGTAATAGAGATTTTTTATTATTTCTATGTTCCCTTGGTTACTTTCCCATCTTTACCATTTTCTGACTTCCAGTGTAAAGTATATTATGTAGTTCCGTAGTTGAACCCCAACGAAATCTGACAATGTTGTTGCTAGGCCCATGCTATAAAGTTTCTTCAGGTACTTCCAATAGGAACCAGTGTGGACACTCTCTAAATTGGAAACTTTTGGAAGAGGAAATCAAGATTGTGGAATAGGAGGACCCTGAACTTACCTCCCCCTATGAATGTAGCAAAAACACGTTTATATGAAGAGCAATTCTCACTGGACATGGCAGAAAAACTGAAGAAAGAAGCACACAGGGTTAGGTAGGAAGGAGAGGTGAGCAGTTAGTTTGGGACTTGTACCCCTCGGAGAGGAAGGAGGGGGTTACTTTGGATGGAGATCCTCCCTATGGAGTTATTGGTTTGAACCACATGTTGGGCATCCTAATCATAGGTTTAACACCAGCAAGACTAGTCCCCTTAGGTGATGTGAAAACTAGTGGGCCTAATAGTAGATCTGAAGAAATACAGATTTCTTTCATGAAGAGCAAGCATGCACACTTGCTTACTGCTGGGAACAAGGCAGAAGAAACAGACTGGAACGGCCTAGGATTTTGACCAGTTTCCGGCAAGCATCCCACCGCGTGCTCTGGCCCATGTTGAACACTTACTCTGATTTCTCTTGCTCTGGAGCAGCTCCTCACCAGAGTGAAGGCTGCTATTTCCAAGGGGACATCAAGGTTAAGGGAAGTAGGGTTATCTAGCACCTTGCAATTAATCTGAATAGGTGAAGCCAGCTACTACTGGTGCTCGAGGGGGCAGTAGTTTGGGAGCTGTCTCACCCTCTGACTGTTGACCTGGTACTGTCCCAGCACATGTCCCTGCCTTCATTGGTTACTCTCTTTAGTCCCTCTTCCTTCAGGATATATCACATTCTAAGACACAAAACAAGTCCCAACAAATTTAAGAGGATGGAAATTATATCAAGCATTTTTTTTTTCTTCCCTGACCGTAATGATATAAAACGAGAAATCAATTACAGGAGGGAAAAACAACGAAAAAAGCTATGAAAGTGAAAGTTGCTCAGTCATATCTGACTCTTTACGACCGCATGGACTGTAGCCTGCCAGGCTCCTCTGTCCATGGGATTCTCCAGGCAAGAATAGTGGAGTGGGTATCCTTTCCCTGCTCCAGGGGATCTTCCCTACCCAGGGATCAAACCCAGGTCTCCTGCATTGCAGGTGGATTCTTTACCAGCTGAGCCACAAGGGAAGCCCTTCCAAAAGCTATAAGACATAGCAAAAGCAATCCAAAGAGAGAAGTTTAGAGCAATTCAGGTCTATCTCAAGAAAGAATAAAAATCTAAAATAATCAAAACTAACCTGCCATGTAAAGAATTAGCAAAAGAACAAACGAAGCTCAAAGTCAGCAGAAGGAAGAAAATAATAAAGATCAGAGAGGAAATAAATAAAATAGAGACCAAAGTATGGAGGTTCCCCCAAAAAACTAAAAGTAGAGCTATCCATCAATTCTGCTGCTGAATATATCCAAAGAAAATGAAAACACTAAATTGAAATATTCATAGCAGCTTTATGTAGAGTAGCCAACATAGGGAAGCAACTCAAGTGTCCATCAACAGAGAAGTAGTATATACAAATGCACAAGCAAGGAATATTACTCAGCCATTAAAAAAACAGTGAAATTATACTGTTTGCAACTACATGGCTGGACCTGGAGGGTATTATGGTTAGCAAAGTAAGTCAGACAGTGAAAGACAAACACTGTGTGTTATCACTTATATGTGGAATCTAAAAAATGAAAAAAACCTAATGAATATTAGAAAAACATGAACAGACTGATAGAGAACAAACTAGGGGTTACCAGTTTGGTGAGGGAAAGGAAAAGGGGCAAGGTAGAGGTAAGGGCTACAAACTACCATCTATAAAATAATCTATAAGGATCCATTGCACAGCCCAGGGACTGTTGCTAATATTTTATAACTTTAAATGAGTATATCTATAAAAATATTGAATCATTGTGTTGTATACCTGAAACTAAAATAATATTGTAAATCAGCAATACCTCATAATACAAATAAATAAAATGGAACTCTCCATTCCTATCTCTCAGTAGCAAAGGCCATGATAGAGTGACTCTGACAAGGCCCTGGGACACTAAAATGCTGATCCTAAGTAGAAACTACAATATACCCATGTCCAGAATGCACCTTTATGTTTATTTTTCATGTTGCTGAAAATAAATCCCATTGCCCTTGCTTTCACATACAGTCAATTGTTATGCAAGTAATTTGTATATGAGTATGATCTCCTTATGAGATAGTCAAGAATATTTTCAGACAGATATAATCAAAGGAGGTAAAACTGTAGTTTATACTCTTATTTTCTAAGGCATTAACAATATTATGTGATAAACAGTGCCATTCTGTATAAATACTGTAAGGCATAAACATGATGTTTTAATGGCTTCCTCTAGAAAGTTTGGTATGTGCAACTAGCTGTAATGTAAAAGGAATTCAAGTGTGGATGGGATAAAGAATTTATCATTAGAATTCTGTGTCTTTTAGTGCAAGGAAGCTCTCTGTTGCTGTGCTCTGTATATCAGGTCATCATGCACTAGAATGCCTGCAATACTGCTTGTATGCACTTATTTATACCTAAAGGTTCTCTTAGAAAGTCTGCTTCTCATTTTCAACTATATCACACAACTTTGATTCAAATAATGTATGTAGAAATCATAAGCACTGTTCATCAGTTATACCTGGCTTTCCTTCCCTAGCCAGCTTGCATTGGAGAATGGTCATGTGGACTGCTTTGAATAGTGAAATGTGAACAGAATTAACTTGTGTTATTTCTGTACTGAAGCATTTCTCTACTAAACCAGGATGTGACCCACTACACTTTATTTTCTCTGTAGCTGTGACCAGCAGGATTTCAGGAAATGGATTCTTTGCCAGCCTAGGTCCCAGAGTGAGAATAATACAGAGCACAGATACCAGTTGACCTGCAAAGGACATATAACGTGACGAAAAATTAATCTTTAACTCATTAAGTATTTTGGAGTAGTTTGTTCTCTGTCTTAACCTGGTAAACTGACTGATATAAAAATAAATGCTGCCACAAGGGGAAAAGCACTTAAATAACAGTGTTTTTTTTTTTAAGGCCTGACTGGCAGATAGCAAATAAATAATTCTTGTGTATTGGAAACATGAAAATCTGTCTATATAGTCATGAAACTGTTATACAGTTGTTACTGAGATAATCTGGAATGCAAGTCAATACCTAATGACCCTGAAGCCCTGTGGTAAGAAATTGGGATATACAGTGAGTATTAGGTGTGTGTGTTGATTGCTGTTGGCTACATTTGGCAATGCACTATAAGAAAGAGATGTGCTTAGTCACTTCAGTAGTATCTGACTCTATGATCCCGTGGGTCATAGCCCACCAGGCTCATCTGTCCATGGGACTTTCCTGGCAAGAATACTGAAGTGAGTTGCCATTTTCTTCTCCAGAGGATCTTCCCAACCAAGGGACTGAACCTGTATCTCCACTGGGTCATAAGGGAAGCCCAAGAAAGAAATAAGATGAGAAAATTACTGACCAGTTTTCAGTAGTAACGAAAGGGAATAGAGAGAGCCCACAAAATAAGGCATTTACTTCTCAGTTACAAAGTAAATAAAATAAAATAAAAATAGTATATAAATATTTTAAACAATTTGAAACAATATTGAAAATGTTTATTGAATATCAGCTATTATTTCAATATGAAAACATTGCCAATACATTATTTGAAAGCAATGTAAAATAAAATACTGAAAACAATTTGAGGCTATTTGAAACTCAGCCTTACTGCACAGATCAAATCACAGTAGTTCTCTCTTAACCACATTTCACTTCCCATGGTTTCAGCTACCCAAGGTCAACCTTAGTCCTTGTAGTCATGAAACTGTTATACAATTGTTGCTGAGATAACTTCTCTCATATCTCAGTCAATAAAGAATCTGCCTGCCATGCAGGAGACCCGGACTCAATTCCTGGGTTGGGAAGATCCCCTGCAGAAGGAAATGGCAACCCACTCCGTTATTCTTGCCTGGAGAACCCCACGTACAGAGGAGCCTGACAAGCTATAGTCCATGGTGTCGCAAGAGTCAGACACGACTTAGCGACTAAACCACCAACAACCTTAGTCCGAAAATATTAAATGGAAAATTCCAGAAAATAGAATTCATAAGTTTTAAATGCTGCACCATGCTGAGTAGTTTGATGCAAGTAGCACTGTCTTGCTCCATCCTTCCGAGGATCCCCAAACGTCGACATCCACTAGCCCTGGACAGCAAGCCATCAAGCATCATCACTGCTCAATGATCCAGAATCAGTAGAAGTGGATGATCCTCCTCTTAACGTATGATGGAAGGTCAGTCATAGTCTCACTTCATCTCATGCGGCAGAAATTTCTCATCATCAAAAGAAGGGTGAGGACAGTAAGATGTTTGTGGAGAGAGACCGTATTCATATGTTTTATTCCATTATGTTGTTTTAATTGTTCTTCTTCTTATTAATTGTTAATAACTTTCGCTATGCCTAATTTATAAATTAAACTTTATCGTAGGTATGTATGTATAGAAAGTATCTCAGTAGATACAGGGCTCGGTACTATCCTACTATTTGCAGTTTCAGGCATTCACGGGGAGTCTTAGAATCTTTGGCCTGGGTAAAAAGGACCACCACAATAGGAACACACACAAGGCCGATTAACAGCAGAGCTCTAGCTAGCTTCTAGTGGACATGAAGTATAAACAATGGGCAGGGCATAAGTCTTGTGGTGTAATTTTTTTGTAACTGAAGCATAACTTAGCCTATCCTGCCTAACAGAACATCTCAGTGAAAAATCTCACTTTATTTTTCATGTGAGAAAATAAAAATAATTGATATGTCTTTAACGATCATCTTTAAGGCTACTTTAGTAGAACTTAACAAGTTGATTTGAAATCTGATGATGAACTAAAGAAACAGATTTTATACATATATATATATTTTATAAAATAAGTTTCTATATTTTAAATCTATTCATTCAGATACTTGTAGTTATATTTAAATAATTTTTATTTTTTAGATCCAGTTTTCTTATGAGCCCGAGTCATCACTCTGTATGGTTGATATAATTTATAGAATTTACCTAAATAAGTATGTTTTGAATAATATTGTCTACATGGAATGATTTCAGATGTATTGGTTTTATAAAAAAGATATTTTTAATGTATTTATCTGCTGTAACAAGAAACCTGGATTTCTTTTTTTCTCAACTTAGCTGATTTTTTGAATATGTGTCTATAATGCCTGAGAGTGCATGTTTCCTTGCTCCTCTGATTCTAATGATCGCTGAAAAGAAATCACTAGTTTATTATTACTTGTTAGAGACAATAATTGACTACTACGGATTCAACTTGTACTTTCAGTTCAGTTCAGTTGCTCAGTCACGTTGGACTCTTTGCAACCCCATGAACCGCAGCACGCCAGGCCTCCCTGTCCAAAACCAACTCCCGGAGCTTACCCAAACTCATCTCCATTGAGTCGGTGATACCATCCAACCATCTCATCCTCTGATGTCCCCTTCTCCTCCTGCCCTCAATCTTTCCCAGCATCAGGGTCTTTTCCAATTAGTCAGTTCTTTGCATCAGGTGGCCAAAGTATTGGCGTTTCAGCTTCAACATCAGTCCTTCCAATGAACACCCAAGACTGATCTTTAGGATAGACTGGTTGGATCTCCCAGCAGTCCAAGGGACTCTCAAGAGTCTTCTCCAACACCACAGTTCAAAAGCATCAATTCTTTGGTGCTCAGCTTCCTTTACAGTCTAACTCTCACATCCATCATGACCACTGGGAAAACCATAGCTTTGCCTAGAATGACCTTTGTTGGCAAAGTAATGTCTCTGCTTTTTAATATGCTTTCTAGGTGGGTCGTAACTTTTCTTCCAAGGAGCAAGCGTCTTTTAATTTCATGGCTGCAGTCACCATCTGCAGTGATTTTGGAGCCCCCAAAAATAAAGTCTGCCACTATTTGCCCATTTATCTGCCATGAAGTGATGGGACTGGATGCCATGATCTTAGTTTTCTGAATGTTGAGCTTTAAGCTAACTTTTTCACTCTCCCCTTTCACTTTCATCAAGAGGTTCTTTTGTTCTTCACTTTCTGCCATAAGAGTGGTGTCAGGTGCACATCTGAGGTTATTGATATTTCTCCAGGCAATCTTGATTCCAGATTGTGCTTCCTCAAGCCCAGCATTACTCATAATGTACTCTGCATATAAGTTAAATAAGCAGGGTGACGATATACAACCTTGACGTACTCCTTTTCCTGTTTGGAACCAGTCTGTTGTTCCATGTCTAGTTCTAACTGTTGCTTCCTGATCTGCATACAGATTTCTCAAGAGTCAGGTCAGGTGGTCTGGTATTCCTGTCTCTTACAGAATTTTCCAGAGTTTGTTGTGATCCACACAGTCAAATATTCTGGCATAGTCAATAAAGCAGAAATAGATTTTTTTTCTTGAACTCTCTTGCTTTTTCGATGATCCAGTGGATGTTGGCAATTTAATCTCTGGTTACCTTGCCTTTTCTAAAACCAGCTTGAACATCTGGAAGTTCACGGTTCACGTATTGTTGAAACCTGGCTGGAGAATTTTGAGCATTGCTTTACTAGTGTGTGAGATGAGTGCAATTGTGCGGTAGTTTGAACATTCTTTGGCATTGCCTTTCTTTGGGATTGGAATAAAAACAAACCTTTTCCAGTCATGTGGCCACCGCTGAGTTTTCCACATTTGCTGGAATATTGAGTGCAGCACTTTCACAGCATCATCTTTAAGATTTGAAAGAGCTCAACTGAAATTCCATCACCTCCAGTAGCTTTGTTTGTAGTGATGCTTTCTAAGGCCCACTTGACTTCACATTCCAGGATGTCTGGCTCTAGGTAGGTGATCACACCTTCGTGATTATCTGCGTTGTGAAGATTTTTTTTTTGTATAGTTCTGTGTATTCTTGCCACCTGTTCTTAATATCTTCTGCTTCTGTTAGGTCCCTACCATTTCTGTCCTTTATTGAGCCCATCTTTGCATGAAATGTTCCCTTGGTACTTTAAGCATAGTTTATCCAACCCCCTATTTCCTCTTTGCCCCATCATCTGGAAATCACCAGCCTACTCTCTTTTCCTGTGTGTCTGACCATTTTAGACACCTCATACCTCATAAATGGGATCAAGCAGGATCAAGCAGGATGTGGGCAGTTGCTAATCAATGTATATAATGTTTCAGTTATCCAAGATGACTAGGTTCTCTGGTGAACACTGTGCCTATAGTTAAAAATTGTGTATTGTACACTTGAAAACTTATTAGAAGAGTATATTTGATGTTAAATATTCTGACTAGAATCAAAAATGTAGTTACAATGTTTAATTTTTAATTTTAGAACTAATGTACTTTGAGATTAATCTTAGTAATAATATTTTGAGAAAAATCTTAGGTTTAAGTAGATGTGACAAGATTTATTATAGGAATATTCCTTATTCTACATTTTCTGAAATATATTCTCAAATATGAGGCATATAATTTAATACATTTAATGTCAATCACTATTGTTAGTGTAGTATAACATATTATTATGAACTACTTTATTTCCAGTGTTTCTGACGGTAGTCTCAAAATAGCTAATAATTCATAAGATCCTGTGATCTTTCCTGATAGATTTTAATGCTATGTGTAAGAAATTAACACTTCAGTTATTGTGTGAATTGTATTGCATGAAATACACATAATACTGTGTATTTAATGCTTTAAGAATAATTATAAGTAAAACAAATTAATAAATAATATATATTTAATATAAGGAATACGTGTGCCAAGTTTTCCTATGTAGAAGTAATAAAGAAGAATGAAAATCTGAGTTGTTACAAAGTCTGAATTTTTTAAAAAGTTAATTTATTTAATTAAAACTATATCTCCTTCCAGTTTGAGAAAATCCGTATTAGCAGATTGAAAACTAACTTATAATACAAGTGAAAAGATGTAAGTAGAATAATTAGGACTTTCAATGATTGAATGGATCGTTTAAATGTGCTTAAAAACAATTTTTTTTCCTAAAACCGTTGGAGTTTCATTTTTCTGAAATTATTCTTTATTTGATTCCAGTCATGTAGAGATGATTTTAGATGAATAAATTGTTTCCAGAGCATTGAATACAAAAACCTGCCATCTTTTAGTATATTTTATTTTTAAATAAATTTGTATATATTTAAGGTATGCAACATAATGATTTAATATACATATATAGTGAAGTGATTACACCAGCTAAGATAATTAACGTCATCTCTTCATGTAGTCACCATTTGTCTGTGTGTGATGAAAGCACCTGAGTTTGCCCTTTAAGCAAATTTCCAGTATTCAGTACATTATTATTAACTTTAGTCATCATTCTGTACATTAGATCTCTTCACCTTATATAACTGCAGCTTTGTACCGTTTAACCAACATCTCCTATGTTGGCCACCATTCTACTCTCTGCATCTACACATTTCAGCAATCCAACTTCTATACATATACCCAAAGAAAATGAAATCTGTATCATACAGAGATGTTTGCACTCCCATGTTCATTACAGCATTATTCATAATAACTAAGATATGGAAACACCTGCGTGTTCCTCAGTGAATGAATGAATAAAGAAATTCTGATGCACACACAAACAAAGGAATATTGTTCAGCCTTTAAAAAAAGGGAGATCCTCCCATTTGCAACAACATGGTGAACCTGGAGGGCTTTATGCTAAGTGAAATAAGCCAGATACACAGGGAAAACAAAAAACTGCATGATCTCATTTATATGTGGAATCTAATTCCATTGAATTAACATCATTTTTAATAGAGGAAATTTAAGTTATAATACCTAAATTACTAAATTTTTATTAGATAAATGATTTTATTATTAATGTTAAATGTTAAATGTTACATTTATACTTCTTCTAATAATCTCTGTTAATAATCCTTATCCTGATTAGGATAAATAGAATTGTCCCAATTATATATTAACACTATTCTTTTATTTTGTATTTCCCTAAACTACTGCTTTTTATTTAATTCTTTTGTTCTTTTTAATTTACTTTTAATTGGAGAATTATTGCTTTATAATGTTGTGTTGATTTCTATCATGCTACAGTGTGAATCAGCCCTAAGTACATATATCCCCTCTCTCTTGAACCTGCTTCTCACCCCAACCCATCCTACATCTCTAGGTTGTCACAGAGCACTGGTTGAGCTCCCTGTGTTATATAGCAACTTCCCACAAGCTATGTATTTACATATGATAATATATATGTTTCTGGATTGCTACATATTTTAAATCAGCATTGCCTGAGTCATTGTTTACATTGGAAGTAATACAGTGAGAGAAAATAATAACCGGTGTCTCAGGAGACTGTAAGGTTGCAGATTCTTACACTGAGGATTAAATTGCTATCTAACCATAAAGCTTAAAAGGAAAATTTTGCTTTGATGTCATTCAAGGTGCTGCTGCTGCTGCTGCTAAGTCGCTTCAGTCATGTCCGACTCTGTGCGACCCTATAGACGGCAGCCCACCAGGCTCCTCTGCTCCTGGAATTCTCCAGGCAAAAATACTGGAGTGGGTTGCCATTTCCTTCTCCAATGCATGCATGTGTGCTAAGTCGCTTCAGTCATGTCCGACTGTGCGACCCTATGGACAGCAGCCCACAAGGCTCCTCTGTCCATGGGATTCTCTCAGCAAGAATATTGGAGTGGGTTGCCATTTCCTTCTCCCTTCATTCAAGGTGGCTATCATATAAAACATACAAAAGATCTCTTTATTTATATAACTGATTATAAGAATGCTGAGACTGACATATTTTCATGCAAACTGGTATATTCAAGTATGGAAGATCTGAAAAGTTTTAAAAAAATTAACCAGCATGTTAATTTATATACTCAAGCTCTCGCTTGAGATTATTAATTAAAACTTTTTTTTGTGTGTAGGAGAGTATAAATTTTGATATGGAAGATTCAGTATTTGGAATTTTGATTATTCTGTAACAACTTAGAAGTTCTATTTAAGTTAGTAGTGTATAATTTTGATGAAGTGGTGAGGTGAGAATTTAAATAATTCAGTTCTTAAAAAAAAATAAAAATAAATAATTCAGTTCTTTTTCTCTCATTTAGTCAGATAGTAAGCTTATATGAATGCCCTATAAACTTGTCAGTACACTTTTCGTGTCCTCTATTTGTCCTTACAGAAGCAGTGACTGTTAAAATGCTAGGCATCACAGAGGTAGAAAATAAATTTATGATTGCCAAGCAGAAAAGTGGGGGTGGAAAAATTGGGAGATTCGGATTAACATATAAAGTAGATAACTAATAAGTACCTACTGTATAGTACAGGGAACTCTACTCTGTAATTACCTATAATAGGAAAATAAGCTAAAAATGAATAGATATATGTATATGTGTAGATATATGTATATGAGTAGATATATGTATACCTGAGGCTTCCCGCGTAGCTCAGTCGGTAAAGAATCTGCCTGCAATGCAGGAGACTGGGGTTCGATTCCTGGGTCGGGAAGATCCCCCGGAGAAGGAAATGGCGACCCACTCCAGTATTCTTGCCTGGAGAATCCCATGGACAGAGGAGCCTGGCAGGCTACAGTCCATGGGGTCGCAAGAGTCGGACACGACTGAGCGACTAAACCACCACATGTATATGTGTAACTGACTCTGTTATACACATGAAACTAATGCAACATTGTAAATCAACTATACTCCAATAAGATTTAAAAAAAAAAGAAAATGATAGGAACTTTAAAGACTTACAAGTTTTTTGGTGAATGTTCCTGGAGAAATAATAAAATTACATATATTGTAATATTTGAATTGCAGACTTTATTTTAATAGTTTTATAAATGATTGAATAATGATATTGTATAGTCTATTATATAATAATATACAGTTTATATAGTTTATTATACAATGATCCTTGTATAATCATTCAGTATCTAAATGAGGCAGTTAATTTTTTCAAAAAAAATGCACTACAGTTTGTAAGGAAAATTATAAACTTTATGTAAGATGGGAGCTATTTAATCTTTCCATATAGGAAATGTATATAGAAGTGTCTCTTCCCCATTATGGTCGTAGATTACATTATGAAAGGGTCCAGTTCTTAGAAAAATCATGTCACATGAAAAATTGTTCTTACCTTACATGTGAGTTATGTTCAAAAAGTTCTGTGTAAGATATTTATTGAGAATTCCAATTGTGTGTTCCCAGAGAGAGAGGAGTATTTATGGTAGCTGGTGAGAAAGCTCTCAGAACAGCTTACTAAAGTTTTCCCCGAGACACTAGTGTACATAGAATTATTAATAGGTATTTCAAAGAAGAGTAGAATTTCATGAGTAAATATACTGATTATGTTGAAGTTGAATACATTAAATAAGTTTTCTTACTGTAAGATTCTTCAGTGCCTTAAATGTTAATGTGCATTGTAAGATACAACATACCATGTTTCTGAAATGTATTTTGCTATAAACCTCTAATGCTTTTTAAAAGCTCAGAGGACATTTAATTTTCTCTAAAGTATCAAATAGTGTTTGTTAGGTCAAGTTATATTTGGACTACTTCATATGCAATAACTTTTTTAAAGGTAAGTGTGTAATCTGAATAAAAAGTAAAATTTTGCTTGCTACTTCCAAGTATGGATATCCTTTTAAACATATAGACAATATTTTAAACAGGTTGTTGCTCAATGGATGTGTTATGTTTATCCTGTGGCTTTTTGAACCTTCTGCAATCTTCTGTAACCATAACCTTCTTTGTATCCATATCCCCTTGCAAAACCCAGTTTGCAATGTGTGCAAAATATTGTTTCATTTGGTCTTTACTGAACTAAATGAAACAATATTTTGCACACATTGCAAACTTTACTAAAGCATGAAGCTGAGGCCCTAAAATATTCACAGCCTTCATGCTTAGAAGCCTATTAAGGAAAGAACTGAGATTTGAATTTGAGATCTGGTGCATAATGATAATAGATTCAGTCAATGACTGTGCAATGGTATATTATACTGTTCCTTTGGAAGTTGTCTGCTGCTTTCAAATCTTCCATATTTTTTATTTTTTATCTTCAGTATTTTTCAAATCTATATTTTCTGCTATCTAATCTTTCATATTTTTCATTTTCCTTTCACCTTTGCTCTCTAATTTAACCTTTATTCTCACTCTAAGAGTTATCTTCCTTCTTCTTTTTCTCCACAACTCCTTTTCAACCTAGACCTTCTATGGAAAATGATCCTTAAAACATTTGATCTATTTGAGTCACCAATATATTTGTGACTAAAATATTTAGGGTTAGGGTTAGGGTGACTAACCCTAATAAAATATTTGAGTCACCAATATAGACTACTTATTAATCATTTTTTCCTCTCTATCTTAATGGGTTTTGTTGAAAGCTCCAAAGAAAAAATAAAATTTAAAAGTGTCATTCCTTTGGTTATACTGTAGTTATCTCTTAGAATTAAATAAAAATTATTAAAATTGATTTAAAGATAGAGAATTTTTTGTGTATGTAAATGTATGAAATGAGATTTTGAAAATCTATTTTTCAGAGAAAATCCTAGACTATACATACTAGTCATTTTATCAAAGTTGCTATGCAGCATCCAAAATTAGTGTGTTGGGGCTTTCAGTGGAGAAAGAAGGAATTACTTACTCTGCTCTTCTCTCCCAGGGCACCTTTCTCTATATGTTCAGTACAGCATGGATGCAGTGAAAGAGTAGAGGGTGCCAAGCAAGAGGATGAATGGGAGGGGTGCCATGGTTGAGAGTCTGGGAGATTGGGAGGAGCAGAAGAGCCTAGCCTATGACAATGGTGAGGGCATCCTGGTGATGGAGAAGGTGGCAAAGGTAGAAGCAAGGAGCATCCGATGTGCTCTGAAAGGTAAAAGTAATATTTTTGGAAAGTATACGAGAATAGATATTTTCTGTGCTTATCTGTAAAGATAGTAAAAATAGAAGTTAAAAATACAACATTTAGAATTGCCCATATATGAATTCAAGTCCCATATCTGCCACTTACCAATGATATGACTTGAACAAAACTTTCTAACTCATGTAAACCTGATTTTATTCATCTGGAAAATGGGTGTGTGTGAAATAAACTATCTCTCATAGGTTTTAATTTGTCAGTTAAATGTGCTGCTTCTTTTAAAGTGCTTGGCACTAAGAGTTCTTCAATAAATCCTTGCTGAAATAATTGGTATCAAGAAGGCTGTACCTGTAAATCTGGGACTCCCTGAATATGTACTTTAAATTTTTCAGACCCATTTGCTGTTGTAAAATCAGCTCATTCCTTCTGGTGGAAATGCTTAGTTTATCAATTAACTTTATAATAATTTCCCCTCCTGCTGTAAAAGTGCAGCTTTAGTAAGCAATGACTCTAGAACAGATGCCAGGAAATGCACTAAATTTTCCAAACTGACTTGATTCAGTCAACAACTATTAATTAGACTATGTAAATAAATTATAAAAATCCAATTTATTTTTAAAATTAATTTTTATTGGGGTATCGTTGATTTACAATGTTGTGTTAGTTTCAGGTATATAGCAAAGTGAGTCAGTGATACATATATATACTCTTTTCTAGAGTCTATTCCCACCTAGGCCATTACAGAGAATTGAGTAGAGTTCTGTGTGGTATACAGTAGATTCCTATTAGTTATCTATTTTATATATAATTGTTGTTCGGTCACTCAGTCATTTCCAACTCTCTGTGACTCCATGGACTGCAGCACGCCAGACTTCCGTGTCCTTCACTTTATCTCCTGGGATTTCCTCAAACTCATGTCCATTGAGTCGATGATGCTATCCAACCATCTTATCCTCTGTCAACCTTTTCTTCTGCCCTCAATCCTTCCAAGCATCAAGGTGTTTCCCAATGAGTCTGCTCTTTGCATCAGGTGGCCAAAGTATTGAGGCTTCAGCTTCAGCATTAGCCTTTCCAATGAATATTTAGGACTGATTTCTTTTAGGATTGACTGCTTTGATTTCCTTGTGTATATGTCTATCCCAATCTCCCAATTAATTTCTCTCCCCACCTTCCCCCATGGTAACCCTTAGTTTGTTTTCTATATCTGTGGATCTATTTCCGTTCGTAAATAAGTCTATTTGTACCAGTTTTAGATTCCTTGTATAAGTGGTATCATAGAACATTTGTCTTTCTCTGTTTGACTTACTTCACTCAGTATGACCATCTCTAGGTCCATCCACATTGCTGCAAATGACTTCATTTCATTCTTTTTTAAAGGAAACTGGGCACTATATTATTTTTATTATTTTAAATTTGTATTTTTTGGAAACAGTTGTTTCCAAACAATGATTTGACTGCTTTTATCAAAGCCAAATAGGTGAATTCAGGCATAAACTTATATATTGAAAAAATGCAATGTGACTTTTTTTTTTTGTCAAAAAAGAGTTGTGGTCCAATGTAAAATAACTAGATGTGTTCTCTTGAAACCATTAGTACATTATTGATCTAACATTGATATGCCACTAATGGGCTATTCCTCTATCTTTGTTACTACTTTTGAATTTTTTATCATAAATAGCATTTAGAAAGATATAACAGGAATCAAGTTACAATTGTTAAACAAAGTTGATATTTATGGTGATATATTATTAATAGTTTTTTTATGTGTAATGCATTGATTATACAGTTTTATTTATTTTATTTTATTCAGATGGAAAGAATAGATTCAGAAAGCTAATTAATACACTCTGAGTCAGATAGCTGTAAGTATGCAAAGTCATGAATTTCAACTAGTCTTTTCTTATTCCAAAATCTATTTCTTTTTCTAACTGGTATACCTTGCTGCCATTTTTTTAGAAATCGTTGTTAAAAAATAATCTTTTTTCCACATTGAAATTTTCAGTTTGCTGTGTTATGAATACCCCCCAATCTAATTCCTGCCACATTATGTCAATGTAAATATCAAATGATTGGCTAATAGTAGCTAACATTTACTGAATAATTAATAGTCTGTATTATGTGTTTCAACATGCAGTCTTTAATACTTATAACCACTGTTTGAAGAAGTGGGAATTGCTTTTACTCTCATTTCTCCTAAGATGGAGAAACTTAGGATAAAGGAGACAAATATGTTGATACAACTAGGAATGAGCAGAACTGTGATTCAAATCCAGATATGTCTGATTCTGAAGCTCTTTACCACTTTACTGTTTTGCCCTTTGGTATCATGAAGCTATATATTAATATGCTTTAGTAATTCTTATGATGAGAAAAACATATACAAAGAGAGGAATTTCCAGACCTGAAGTAACCTACATAACGTGACAGATAATTGCTAGTAAACCAAAATTCTTCAAACCAAGATTTTATGGGCTTCATACTTATGCTCAACTCGAGATTCAGGTTAAGGTGACTTGAAAGTTTAAGATGCCCTGGGGTAGGTGGCATGGCCCAATGGTTTGGAGTTTTGTTCATCTGTAAATGTGTGGGTACACATTACATACAGCTATGTATCTCCTTACTCTTTAAGATAACTGAATTACGATATTTAGCTGAACAGTTGTGTTCTCTGCTTTCCTGCCTTCAAATAAGCCACTTTTTTATAACTAGAATGTTTTTTGTCTTCTCCATTCACAAACCTTTTAATACAGTGCTTGAAAAAGCCTGGCTCTGAAGGCCTTCTCTAAGGGGCAGCTTAGTGTAGTGGTTAAGAAGAGAATCTGGAGTTAGAATGCCTGGGCTCAGACCTCTTTCTGGGTATGACTTTATTTTACTTTTTAACATATTTGTGGCTCAGCTCCCTCATCTGTGAAATAGGTATAAAAATCATATTTTAGAAAGGGTTGTTATAAGAGCTTAACAAGTAATTTTTGAAAGTATGTAAATTGTTGTCTGGAATAAAGTAAGAACTGCATAAGTACTTACTAAATAAAGAAATTAAAAAAAAAATAAAGCCTTCACTGCTAACCCTGATCAGTGTGAGCTTTGTCCCCTATTTCCTGAATCACTTGATTCACTTCCTAGGGCACTTACCACTTTGCCTTCTCTTATGATTACTTATCTGCATACCTTTTAACTTATAGTAGATTATAAACTTCTTGTGAAGAAACAACTTCTTCCATTGCTTCAGGTTATTGTTCAATAAGACTTATGGATAAGTGAACCAATGACTGTCTAGTGGCAGGTGAGTGAATTCCATTTCTTTATATCCAAGAGAACATTGCTGATGATTGCAACACCATTGCATCATCTGTCACAATAAGATGGCAGTTAACCCTGGTGGAGATTGTTAGTGTCTCCTACAGTCATTTGGTGCCTTCTCTGTGTGGTATGTGAAATAATGTTCTTACAAAGTTGTCCATGTCCAAATCCCAGAACCTGTTACCTTACCTGACAAAAGGACTCTGCAGATGTAATTATTTTAAGGATTATCCTGGCTTTTCCAGGTGGGTCCATTGTAATCACAGGGGTCCTTATAAGAAGGGGATAATGGAAGCAAAGGTCGTACTGGTGCCATTGATTGAGGCCATGATTGAACCCAGGTCTCCCGCATTGCAGGAGGATTCTTTACCATCTGAGCCATCAGGGAAACCCCCCAAATTAAAACAAGTAAAGTACATTAAGTATTTTCTTCTTGTAAATTGGCTGAAGTTTTTATGAAACTTAATTTATCATGATCATAAGAAAAATAAAACTAAATCAATACTTTAATTCATGTTAAAAATGCAAGTATCACAAACCAACTACAGAGTTTCTTTTTTATAAACCCAATCTTGGAATGATGAGTAAAAATGTTAAAACTTATTCTCTCCTAAGCTGTAATATGTTAGTTCTTTCTATCAAGCCTCCCTTCCCTCACTGTCCCATCTCCACACCCTGATCCTAATTCCAACCAGCAGTTGCGTTTAGGGTGGTCATGACTGGAAAGTGAACAGGAGGGCAATGGCCGAGATGGTGCTGTCAGTCTCATTTTAATAAAGAGTCTACAGAAATACTGAACAGAAGCTTTAATAGCATTCTTGGCAATAACCACCCCTGTTCCCCATGTATTTTGAACCCGATTTAATTTGAATTAAATAGAAATAAAAACTCCTTACCATTGCACCCTAATGACTGTAATTTTCTCTCAAGCTGTTACTTACAGACACAGGATACTGTGCCTTGGAAGGAACATTCTTATCCTGTTTTAATTGAATCTCAAGGCTAATGTCTTTATTTAAAAAACTAACATTTCTGAAGGATGAACATTAATACTGTGAATTAATATGACATATAAGCCCTTCTGGATTTTCCACAGGAAGAGAAATTACAAATTTAGATGTCTTCCTTTTGTTACAATTATTCTATCCCGTCCAATGATACCACCCAGTTTGTCTTTTTTCAGAGCTGTAATACTCCTGTCAGCAGCTCTGTTGGAGCATTTAACTTACCACATATCTGTAACCTGATTTCCAGAGCCAAAAGCATCTCTACTATGACTTCAAGTAGTTCAATACTCTGGTGCCAGATGGTATGCAAATTGATCCCTTCTCACAGATACAGATGTCACCATGCCCAGAGTTTGTTAGAGTGTCTATATCTATTCCTGCTGGGAATACAATTTGGTAGAAAAACTCTTTGGCCGCCCTGCCGATGATCTGTAGACGATAGACTCATTCCCAGATGACAACTTTAATATGTGCTTTTCTATTCATCAGAATGACAAAGAACAAAGATTCAAAATTAGGAATGAATATATTTTTGAAGCTGGATCAAAGTAGAGACCTCATGCAAAAATTTTAAAGAGTACTTAAAAAAAATATCATTGAATGAGAGATCTAATTTGTCATCTCTTCCTTCCCTCATTGTAAATGCTGCCAAGGAGAATATCAAACCATTATCAAATCCATTCAACTCCTTGGAATTGAAAGGAGCCTAATGAAGAAGTAAGGGAAAAACCTGTTAAGTATCCATGAATCAAACCCTTTACTCCTTGGAACTTTTCTTTGGCTTCCAATTTGAAAGGAGCCAGTAATGAAATGGACAAATACAATTATAGTTTTCTGCTTTTGCAGTGTTACACAATTCATCAGATAACTCAATTATTTTTATGCCAAAAAATATTTTTAGAAATCATCCTAGAGAAAACCCGAAACTATATCCTACAAACACTTAAGATAATCGGTTGGTTTGTAGATGTTGCTTCATATTGCAGAATTGGTGTATTTGTTTGAATTTGAGGTAGAATAATAATGTCTGAGTGAGTGATCACACCATCGTTATTATCTGGGTCGTGAAGATCTTTTTTGTACAATTCTTCTGTGTATTCTTGCCACCTCTTCTTAATATCTTCTGTTTCTGTTAGGTCCATACCCATTCTGTCCTTTACTGAGCCCATCTTTGCATGAAATCTTCCCTTGGTATCTCTGATTTTCTTGAAGAGATCTCTAGTCTTCCCCATTCTATTGTTTTCTTCTATTTCTCTGCTCTGATCTCTGAGGAAGGCCTTCTTATCTCTCCTTGCTATTCTTTGGAACTCTGCATACAAATGGATGTATCTTTCCTTTTCTAGTTTATTTTTTGCTTCTCTTCTTTTCACAGCTATCTGTAAGGCCTCCTCAGACAGCCATTTTGCTTTTTTGCATTTTTTTTTTGTTGGGGATAGTCTTGCTCCCCCTCTCCTGCAAAATGTCACGGACCTCCGTCCATAGCCTTTGCCCTGCTTCATTCTGTACTCTAAGGCCAAATTTGCCTGTTACTCCAGGTGTTTCTTGACTTCCTACTTTTGCATTCCAGTCCCCTACAATGAAAAGGACATCTTTTTTGGGTGTTAGTTCTAAAAGGTCTTGTAGGTCTTCACAGAACCGTTCAACTTCAGCTTCTTCAGCATTACTGGTCAGGGCATAGACTTGGATTACCTTGATATTGAATGGTTTGCCTTGGAAACCAACATAGATCATTCTGTTGTTTTTGAGATTGCATCCAAGTACTGCATTTTGGACTCTTTTGTTGACTATGATGGGTACTCCATTTCTTCTAAGGGATTCCTGCCCACAGTATTAGATGTAATGGTCATCTGAGTTAAATTCAGCCATTCCAGTCCATTTTAGTTTGCTGATTCCTAGAATGTCGAGGTTCACTCTTGCCATCTTCTGTTTGACCACTTCCAATTTGCCTTGATTCATGGACCTATCATTCCAGGTTCCCATGCAATCTTGCTCTTTACATCATCAGACCTTGCTTCTATCACCAGTCATATCCACAACTTGGTGTTGTTTTGGCTCCGTCCCTTCATTCTTTCTGGAATTACTTCTCTGTTGATCTCCAGTAACATATTTGGCACCTACCGACCTGGAAAGTTCATGTTTCAGTGTCCTGTTTTTTGCCTTTTCATAATTTTCATGGGGTTCTCAAGGCAAGAATACTGAAGTGGTTTGCCATTCCCATCTCCAGTGAACCACATTTTGTCAGAACTCTCCACCATGACCCATCCATCTTGGGTGGCCCTACACGGCATGGCTTAGTTTCATTGAGTTAGACAAGGCTGTGGTCCATGTAATCATATTGGCTAGTTTTCTGTGATTGTGATTTCAGTCTGTCTGCTCTCTGATGCCCTCTCTCAGTGCCTGCTGTCTTAGTGGGGTTTTTCTTACCTATATCTTACAGAAGATATTAAGAAGAGGTGGTAAGAATACAGGGAGAACTGTACAAAGAAGATCTTCACGACCCAGATAATCACGATGGAGTGATCACTCACCTAGAGCCAGACATCCTGGAATGTGAAGGCAAGTGGGCCTTAGAAAGTATCACTACAAACAAAGCTAGTGGAGGTTATGGAATTCCATTTGAGCTATTTCAAATCCTAAAAGATGATGCTGTGAAAGTGCTGCACTCAATATATCCACAAATTTGAAAAACTCAGCAGTCGTCATGGGACTGGAAAATGTCAGTTTTCATTCCAGTCCCAAAGAAAGGCAATGCCAAAGAATGCTCACACTACCGCACAGTTGGACTCATCTCACACACTAGTAAAGTAATGCTCAAAATTCTACAAGCCAGGCTTCAGCATATGTGAACTGTGAATTTCCAGATGTTCAAGCTTAATTTAGAAAAGGCAGAGGAAGCAAAGATCAAATTGCCAACATCTGCTGGATCATTGAAAAAGCAAAAGAGTTCCAGAAAAACATCTATTTCTGCTTCATTGACAATGCCAAAGCCTTTGACTGTGTGGATCACAACAAACTGTGGAAAATTCTGAAAGAGATGGGAATAATGGACCACCTGACCTGCCTCTTGAGAAACCTGTATGCAGATCAGGAAGCAACAGTTAGCACTGATCATGGAACAACAGACTGGTTCCAAATAGGAAAAGGAGTGTGTCAAGGCTGTATATTGTTACCCTGCTTATTTATCTTATATGCAGAGTACATCATGAGAAACGTTGGACTGGATGAAGCACAAGCTGGAATCAAGATTTCCGGGAGAAAGATCAATAACCTCAAATATGCAGATGACACCACCCTTATGGCATAAAGTGAAGAAGAACGAAAGAGCCTCTTGATGAAGGTCAAAGAGGAGAGTGAAAAAGTTGGCTTACAGCTCAACATTTAGAAAACTAAGATCATGGCATCTGGTCTCATCACTGCATGGCAAATAGATGGGGAAACAGTGGAAACAGTGATTGACTTTATTTTTTTAGGCTCCAAAATCACTGCAGATGGTTTCTGCAGCCATGAAATGAAAATATGCTTGCTCCTTGGAAGAAAAGTTATTACCAACCTAGACAGCATATTGAAAAGCAGAGACATTACTTTGTCAACAAAGGTCCATCAGGTCAAGGCTATGGTTTTTCCAGTAGTCATGTATGAATGTGAGATTTGGACTGTAAAGAGATCTGAGCACTGAAGAATGGTGCTTTTGAACTATCGTGTTGGAGAAGATTCTTGAGAGTCCTTTGAACTGCAAGGAGATCCAACCAGTCCATCCTAAAGCAAATAAGTCCTGAATATTCATTGGAAGGACTGATGTTGAAGCTGAAACTCCCATTACTTTGGCCACCTGATGTGAAGAACTGACTCATTTAAAAAGGCTTTGATCCTTGGAAAGACTGAGGGCAGACGGAGAAGGGGACGACAGTGGATGAGGTGATTGGATGGCATCATAACGGGCATGAGTTTGGGTAGACTCTGGGAATTGGTGATGGACAGGTAGGCCTGGCTTGCTGCCATCCGTGGGATCGCAAAGAGTTGGACACGACTATGCAGCTAAACTGAACTAAACTGAATAATGTCTGGGAAATGATGAAAATCTATTTTTTCCCTATAAACCCTAAATGTGGGGCTCTTCTTTTAAAGAAAATGTCTAGAAACAATGGATTCAATAAAAGGACATTATCTTTAAAAATTTTATAAAGAACCTGGGCGTTAAGAGTTTAAAATACTGCATTAGTGGCACAAATGAGCTGCTAAATAAAGTGCACTTTTTAACAGCAAAACAAGTTTAACAAAATAAGTCTCAGTTAAACAACAGGTTAAAGGTTAAAATATTTAACTAAGGTGATTCCACTGATGGATGAGGTGGAAAAACTGGGATTTAAGACTAGTTTCTTTAGACTCATGGCAAATTACTTGGTCTTATAGTAAGGCTGTGAAAACTCTTACAGCCTTAATTTACTTATCTGCAAAGTATAGCTACCAGGAAGAATTGATAGATAACCGGTATAGTGTTCATTTCATGGTAAGTATTCAGTGATTTTTAGGTATGATGATGACTGTTGTTTATGATCATGATGTTGTTAATGATGATGATGCTTAGTATTCTAAATATCTAATATCACTACACTTGTACCAAATTCTTTTGTCCACTTAACTTTAATAGACTACCTTCCCATTTTTAAATGTCGTCTTTTTAATGGCCTTATAAAATCCTCACTAATTTTTTTAATTCAACTTGTAACTTTTCTGGTTTTGTTTATTGCTGTCTCTGCCTCATTCCCATACGTTTTTCCTGATGTGTGGGCTCCCTGTGATACCAGATGAATATCTGGTTACTGCCTTTCTCATTAAACTTTGGACAACTCTGCCTGCAAATACTTATAAATTTATATTATACTTTCACTTTCTACACCTTCTTTTACTTTTCACTTTGGTGCCCTGTATTTCAGTACAGTATCATTTTAATGTGTGGTCTTTTTGTTGCTCCCTGGTGAAAATTAGATTTTATTAAGCCCAGGCTCTAGTTCTCGTCCAGTTATCCTATAACCGTGAGTTATATGCATGAGTTTGTGAATGTAAGAGAGAAAGCTGATTCTAATCTAAAGCATACAACTTTATCTTTATATCAAGTTACATAATAGCTACTCTTTTTCAATTTACCTGTGTCTTTCAAAGAGCCATCTTCAATATGAAAAACATTCAAGGCATAATGCTTTCTTTCAAGAAGGTTGAATAACTAGTTCAATACTTTCACCCCACTATTCCCTAACAGAGTTAAAAAGTTAGTTATTTTAAAACACTACTGGGACTATCAGGGGCTTCCCTGGTGGCTCAGTGCTAAATAATCTGCCTGCCAATGCAGGAGACATGGGTTCGATCTCTGATCCCAGAAGATCCCACATGCCGCAGAGCAACTAACCTCCTCTGCCACAACTATTGAGCTTGTGCTCTAGAGCCTGGGAGCTGCAACAAGAGAAATCACCACAATGAGAAGCCTGTGCACTGCAGCTAAAGAGTGGCTCCTGCTTGCCACAACTAGAGAAGAGCCCACGTAGCAATGAAGATCCAGCACAGTCAAAAATATATAAATAATTTTAAAAAACTACTGACATCACCATCAACAAAAATGCTAGAAATTATTTTTGTACAAAACGTGGAACACAATTTAAAAAGCAAAAACAATTTAATTTAAAAAATTTAGTCAATATGCTGTGTTTGGTACATTCAGAGGACTTATCCTGTATATAGTTGCCATAAGTCGCACTGGTTTTGTGATTATAAGTCAGTGATTTGTAGTAAATATTAGTGTCTACAGGAGTCCCACCCTCTTCCATTGCCATTTCAGGAAACCTGACACTATCACGTTCTGTTAGAAAACTGAGACGAAGACCTCTATTGTTTTTGCACCGTTAATTTATAATAATAAAAAGAGTATCCTTATTTCTCACTGTACATCCCTCTCCACCTTCTGTGTAATTGCTATTATGTTAAAAAATGATGCTAGTGAAGGAGGCTGTGGTAAATCAATAGCAGTAATGTTTTCTGAGCCTCTTAAAATCGTGTAATTGTGACTCAGATCCTCTACAGCTCATGTGTGGTAAAGATAGGTTGTGTACATCTATATTGGCATTTAAACAAATAATAGTTTATGACTCTAATGCAGGTTAGGAAGAAATTTCAACCAGTTAATGTAGACCTTGTGGGAAAAATTCATTTGAAGCACAATTATTGCTGAAAAGCAGGATTTACACTGAAACCATTTTTCTATTGCTCAAAGATAGTAAATGCAAAACACTTTAAAGAACTGATGTGTTTAGTTTAGCTCTTTCATTATTATTATTCTTATTTTGAGGGAAAGCATTGGAGATGAGGGGCCTTTGTAAAGTACACTAAAGGTCAAGTCCTTCATTGCATGTCATTTTTATTTTAGCATCTTGTTCTAGATTTCCTCTCAGGGAGACAAGGATACTGTTAATACAGGAACAAAATTTATCAAAATCTTAAGATTGTGTGCTTATAGGAGGAAAGGAATGACAGTGATGTTAAAAGATGAAGGGGAAAGTGTAAGCAAATAAAATGAGTAAAATTGTATAATAAAGGTGGCAGGTCTATCATAAACTAAAGAATAAAATTTATTTAACACCACATTCCTAAAATGCAAAAAATATATATATACCGGTTTCAAAAGAAAGAAGGGCGATCCCACTGTAGTCATTGCCACAGCCATGATGCTGATAGGAAAGAAGGAGAATCAGAAGCAACTACACCCACTTCAGCCCCCATCCTCAGGGAAAGAGCCCTGGGACAGGATCACACAGGCCCTCCAGGACCAAGGGGACCCATATTTTCACCAGCAGCAGAGTCTTACTTTTCCTCCTCAGGGTAGAGACCCAGTTCAAGGAGGCTTAGGTCCCTGGTCTGGCCTGTATAGTGGCGATTGGCAGGAGAGTCGGTGATGAACCTCCTTTTGTGGACCCGGCTGAGGGGTCCTTCCAGGGGAGGTGTTCACAAAGAACTAAGAAACCCTTGAACCATCAAAATTAGCCTCTTATTGAGAATGCCTGCCAACTAGACTGGACCCCAGGTTGTAGAAGACAGATCCCACCACCCTCTTTGCCAAGATTGCCATAAATGGCCGCTGTTGACACGAAGACCTCTGTGCCTTCTGTCATTCAGGCATTGGTGTACCTCTGTGAGACCCTGCCTTCCCACCCAGGATGGTGGGAGCCCTTTATGGCCAATGGCCATTTACTTCTGTACCTTGTAATGGCTGCTGTGAGGCTATTCCACCTGGCACCCTCAGTCAGTGACACCCACCCCCAGAGTTGCATTTCATCACTGGTGTAGTGTGCACTTTCTACTGATCCAATCTCCAGAACCTTGTCTGCAGGGCCCCATCTTTGCTCCCTTCAGCTGCTTCCTGGATGTTCTTCCACACCAGAGTCACTTTCTGAGGGGCCATTCTCCCTGATTTTGAAGTCCATAGTTTCTGCGTCTGCAGCATGATCCCCACCACTGTGATCTGTGGTCACTGTGTTTTGTGAGACTGTACTTCGTCTCATAGCTTTTCTCAGTGTCTCTGGTATTATGTGACTTCCCAACACTGGAGTAAGTTTTTCTGCCAAAATGAGTGAGATCCTTGGCTTCTTCTAGACTTTCCCCACCTCCTGACGTGAGAGAATTGTGAAGCTTCCCACAGGACTCTCTCCCTGATCTTTCTCATCCTTCTCCTGGATTGAGTTATTCTGGATATGACACAGCCCATGGGATTTTTTAGAAAGCTTCTGAGGGTCCTCTCCAGTCCACTTTAGTTAAACTGTGTCTTTGTGAGGCCACTAGCGCTTTTATTTGTATTCTGTGACTCTCCACCTGGCCTGCCTTGGGTGGAACCTGGATGGTACTGCTTATTAAGGGTTACTGACTTCATTTGTAAAGTAAGTATAGTTCAAAAGGTGGTTTTAGAAACCAGGTTAACAAAGGAGCAGACTATGCTCGTTAGCCTGGTGACAGTTTTTCACCACCACTGCCTATCCCATCTGGGAAGCATATATTCCAAAATCCCCTTCTCTGTGGTGCTAGATTTGAGTTGGTCAATGAAAGGAAATTCTATGAGATTCGGAGATGGACATGAAATAGCAGCTGTTTTTCTCAGAAGAGTATGATGACCATAAATAGCATTTCTATAGACATTCCATGAGGACTTCTTTGGTGGTTCAGTGGTAAATAATCCACCTGCAGTGCAGGAGATGCATGAGACAAGGGCCTGATCCCTGGATCAGGAAGATCCCTTGGAGGAGGGCATGACAACCCGCTCCAGTATTCTTGCCAGGAGAATCCCATGGACAGGGGAGCCTGGCAGGCTCCAGTCTATAGAGTTGCAAAGAGTCAAACACAACAGAATCAACTGAACATGCATGCATGCGGACCTTCCATGAGCATCAGCTTGCAGTCACAGTGGACACACATACATTTTACAGATGTCCCCCATTAGTTTTCATTGTAGTTTTGATGAAGCAAAGTGGTGGCATCTCAGGCTGCTTTGTATGGCTTCTGCAGTCATTACAGAGCATTTTTTGACTGCAGCCTTACAGAATTCTTATGGTAGTTTCATGTTTTGTAAACCCTAATTTTTATTTACACCTCTGATTATGCTAATACTTGTATTTGTGCTGTGTTTCTTGACAAAACCAAACTGATAAAGTCTTTGAGCTCTGACCTTTGAGGAGTTAAAAGCAATGTTGTTTTTTGGTAAATGAGTCATCAGAAAAGACTTACAAAATAAGCAAATAATGACTGGTGTAGTGGAGTAAATAGTGTTCCCCCAAAATCATGTTCACCTAGAACCTCAGAATGTGATCTTATTTGGAAATAGAGTCCTTACAGTGGTTAATGGTTGGGGATCTCAAGATGAATTCATCCTAGATTTAGGGTGAGTCCTAAGTCTAATGACTGATTGTCCTTATAAGAAGAAGAGAGGATACAGAGACTCACAGAGAGAAGACCATTTGAAGATGATTAGACTGATGCAAACCCATGAGTGATAAGGATTGCAGAGAGCAAAAGGAAGTAGGGAGAGGCAAGGAAGGATTCTTTCCGAGGCCCTTCAAAGGGAGCTTGACTCTGCTGATACCTTCACTTCAGGCTTAGCATCCAGAATTCTGAGAGAATAAATGACTGTTGTTTCAAGCCAATTTGTGGTAATTTTTATAGCAGTTCTAGGATGTAAGTACAACTAATTTTGAAGCAAAGTTTGTGTTGAGAGTTTAGCTAGGTTACTCCTTAGGATTGTTGCCTTGGCAGTCATTTTGTTTGGTCAAGGGACTTGCAGGGACCTTAAACTGACACTAGCCCTCTTATACCAGCTCAAGTCCTAGAGAGCAGCCTCAGCACCACCCGCAAAAGTTCCTGAATATAACTTCATAATTTCCCCAATAGCCCTTGTGATCTGCAGTCTCCCCTGCCTCCCAGCACCTGGATACCTTATGATTTCATTAGATAAGACCCTGTGGTGCTTTCCAAAACCCTTCTCTTTTGATTTGAATTGACCAAGCTGGCCCTACTCTTGAACCCAGACACCCTAATAAAGTCATGTGTCTTACCTAGATCCTGTCTCTCTCTTGGTCTGACTCTGCCTTGACCTCCTTTTGTGGCCCTTTGAGACATGCTCTGTACTTCATCCAAGACCTGTGAGTAATAACCAGCTATTTCAGTTTTGTTTTGTTTTTTATTTTTTTCCTGTGATGTTGTTGAACATAGCTCACTATCCAACACCCTGTGCTTCACTGTAACAACTGTTAAATTAACAAGGTCCTAACAGCTTATTAGGAAAGTTTTCCTCTTTCTTTTCCTCCTGCATCATGCAGCATAGAGTATGTGATAAATATTTGGTGGCTTGAATCCTAGAATTTTTATATTGTAAAAATAACTCAATACATTCTCTTCCATCAAAATTTATCATGTCTTCAGGTATATTACACCAAGGATTCTAAAGAAGAAAAAACTCATATTTCATCATACGAATATATAATACCATGGCTCAAAGCATATCTACTAAAGCAGGCACTGGTAAAATTTAAACTGGGATTTTAAACTGGGATTCTAACCTGGGATTGAAAAGAGGCTGTATGGCCCACAATCCTGAAGTTGTTTATTATCTGTCTTTTTATAGGAAAAATGTTCAACCTCTGCATTAAGATACAATTGAATATAATAAAACATAATACATGATCTGCATATAATATATATGCTAGTATTTCACCATTATTAAAATCAAAACTTGTCTCCATTATGGTTTTCTTTTTTCATTTTCCAGAGACTGCAAATGTGCCTTTGGAATTGATTTGTCATTGTCCCACAGTCTCCATCTAATTACTATAGTTCAGAAAGTGGTTGTAGATAAATTTTTGTTGAATGCTTATTGAGTTCATTCATCTAATCAGAAATTTATCAGTTGTAATATATGGTTGAAATGTTAGAATAAATTATATACTGCCATGTTATTATAGGTTTGCAGTTTTACCATTAACACCAGCATAAGCATATTAACTGCAAAGATTCTTGATTAATCTATTGACAGATACGTGAGGATTGACACTGTGAGCCTAGATGAATCTTGTTGATGCCAGGAAAAGTAAAATTAAAAACACTAGCTTATTTACAAGGGCATTTGAGTCTGAAAACAATGGGAAAAGCTCAAGAAAAAAGGCTTTAGACACATGGGATCTTTTATTGATAGAGAAATAAAACAAGCCATCACATTGAGCAAGAAATCCAAGGGGAAAACTGAGAGGAGTTGTGGTGAAATACTACAAATTAAAAAAGTTTTCAATAGAAAAACAGATGAAATTAAAAGCTCTAGTTAGAGAGGAAAATAGAGACAAGCATGGGTTGACTCTTTGGCGTGTTTCTAGTCTAGAAAAAAACTGGCTGAAGTGTAGAATGCTTTTCAGTGTTTGTTTGTTTGTTTGTTTTTAAGTACAAATGTATTGATTCTCAATCTTTAGAAGTGGGGTTTGAGATTTGTAATTTGATACAATGTTAATTTTGATATTCATACAGGCCTGGGAATCAGATAGGAAAAGTTAATATTCTATTACAAATATTTGTGATTTGGTACCAAGTCTCTCTTGTCCTGAGTTTGACATTCTTGTGATGACTCCAATTCTGACAACTCTTCTTACATGTTTTCCTTGGCTTGCTTTCCTGTCTTAGGAATCCGTTTAATACTAGGTCTGTATATGGATCTTTGCCTTGCTTTTGTCTTTTCTCCTCATTAGCTTTCCTCCTTCTGGATGCCACTATGGTAGCATGGTTGCTATTGGCTGTAGATAAACTTCTCTGACAAAGGCTGCTGACATGGGTTTCTGGTTAACGTCCGTCCTTGGGTCTCCTTGTTTCCAGCCTAACCCTTTTAGCTATTTATTCCTGTGTGCAATGCCTTTTAGGCTGTGTTTTCTATACAAATGGCTCTTTCTCCCCCAAATCTCCACAAATAGTTCTGGGTCCTTACAAACTAAATTTGTAGAATCTCCTGTGAGAACTACTGAATCCATCCCTTTTTCCCCTTTTTTCTGTAACCATTGATCTGAAGTTTGCTAATGTTCTATGTGGAATTCTAATTTCAATTGAAAAATATTGATTATGTAAATATCACTACTTAGTGTAGATCTAAGTGTGCCATATATTTTGATAGAAACATAAACAAGGTAATGGAAGAGCAATTATTTTTGCCTGGCAAAGCAGAGTGACAGTTGACCTGATTCTTCAGAGACATCAGCAGTAATAATAGCAAAAGTTGAGGAAGGAGCCTTCAAATAAGGTGGTAGACCAACATGATGTTAATAAAAGTCACAAAAGTTGATAGCATATTTATGAACAAGTTGACAAATAAGATGCATTAGAAAAAAGAAAAAGGAAAAAGTAGTTTGCAGCCACATTAAAAGCCAAGAATATTAATTTAAAAGTGCTCAAAGCACAGCAGACAACAAGCAACATATTTTGTTTTGGGAAATGACATCATCATGTTTTCATTTTAGAAGATGACTAGAAGACAGAAGGTAGTTTTTAATATTATTTTTAATATTATTGTACTTAAACAATAAGTAGAGTTAGTTCTTTCCCACATCTTGGCTTATGCTGTTTTTGTTTTCTAAGTGTCCGTGCCTTCCCCTTCACCTAACACTTAATGACCTGAATTCATTTACTGATCTCACACTGGTATTCTAATATTTTCTAATTGATTTCTGGATTTTGCATTAGACTCAGAAATAGAATTTTGAGGGCTATATATCTGAAATTTCATGTTGTAATTATTCTGGTGTACATTCTTCATCAGTCTATTGATTGTTCTGTAGCTGGTTCTTTTCTAATCATTACATATCTTGATTTGAGATAATTCAATCAGGGCAATTACCTGCTCAGGAGTAATCCTGTAAGGGGATGACAGAGTATGGAATATGTGGGGAATTTGGCTGTTGCACATCCAAAGTGATGCTCTCTAAACTTTGAGAGGACCTGTGGTGAATGGTGCAGGGAGTTGGAGCAGTTAAAGCACAATTAAATGTACACTGGGCTTCCCTGGCGGCTCAGTGGTAAAGAATCCTCCTGCCAGTGCAAGAGAGATGGATTTGATCCCTGGTTTGGAGCTGAGTGCTCCAAAGAATTGATGCTTTTGAACTGTGGTGTTGGAGAAGACTCTTGAGTCCCCTGGACTGCAAGGAGATCCAACCAGTCCATCCTATAGGAAATCAGTCCTGAATATTCATTGGAAGGACTGATGCTGAAGCTGAAACTCCAATACTTTGGCCACCTGATGTGAAGAATGACTCATTTGAAAAGACCCTGATGCTGGGAAAGATTAAAGGTGGGAGGAGAAGGGGCCAACAGAGGATGAGATGGTTGGATGGCATCACAGACTCAATGGATATGAGTTTGAGTAAACTCCAGGAGTGGGCAATGGACAGGGAGGCCTGGCATGCTGCAGTCCATGGGGTCACAAAGAGTCAGACACGACTGAGCCACTCAACTGAACTGAACTTGGGAAGATTCCTTGGAGAAGGAAATGGAAATCCATTCCAGTATTCTTGCCTGGGAAATCCCATGGACAGAGGAGCCTGGCTGTCTATAGTCCATGGGGTTGCAAAAGAGTGGGACACAGCTTAGCTACTAAACAACAACAAAAGATATACGCCATATACAAGTAATTGAAACCTGTGCTTATTTTACAAACATCACTTTCTTTAATCCTTGAAATACCCTTACACATTAGTCCCTATATTACAGGAAAAATGTCCATGACATAATTTTATACAAGAAATAAGCTATATAACTTTTCATAAAATATGATCCCAATACATAAATAGTAAGAAATAGTTCTATTTGATTTCCTGGAAAACATTTTAACTTTTAGTTGACTTTGGTTTAATTTTTTTAAGCTGAGATTTGTCAGTTTGAATGAGGCAATTAATGCAGCTATTTATATTTTTATATGCAATAGGAATTCTTGTACATAATTCTGATAAGAGTAACAAATTAAAATTTAAAATATCTATGGTCATATAATATTGCCTCCAGAATAATACTATTTCCAGTCACTTGTAATATATGTACATGAAGGAAAGATAGTAACCTTTGTTATATCCCTGCCAAGTGTCTGTAACTGCACTAGGCTTATTTCATACTTTGTAGTTTAATACGTACAGAATCCTATGGGGCAGACATTGTCCAGTTTTCAAATGAGGAAGCCAAGTCATCAGATGTTTAAAAACCTGAAATGTTTAATAATCCCGTTTTTATGCTACAGAGCTATGCATTGGATTGACTCCAAAACCCCACCTATTTTCTTAACAAGTCTGAATTAATCTTAAAAAAAAAAAATCCTGTGTAACAGACAACTAGAGGTCTTCTTCAAGCGGAGCATTTTTATAATTTGGGAGATGTGATATAATCTCCAGATTTGACATGATCTCTCCCCAGTATCCCCTTGTCCTAACTCCATTGAAACTCCAGCATTCTGATATCTCTGCTTCTATCTAAGGAGTGCTAATTGTTGATGTCTCCTCTTCCATTGTCTTTCCCACATGCAATCTTTATCCTCAGATACATCAGAGAGGAGAGGAGGCAGGGCAATGGAAACTGGCAATTAATGGAAAAGAAGGAAATCCAAAAAGAAAACAAAATGTCAAGAAGTAGTACCCACTCCTTTCTAACTGTGGCCTTAATGAATCCCTTCATATATGTTAGCATGTTTCTACTTCTTAAATATTTCTTAACGATGGGTTTAGTCACCTTTCTAAAAACAGAATATGTCAATATTTAATGAAAATTATTGGCAATATTATTTTGCTAATAAACGGTTTTTTATAAGGTGAAAATAACTTGAACGTGTTTCCAGAGCTCTTGTTACTGTTGTTTAGTTTCTCAGTCATGTTCAACTCTTTGTGACCCCATGGACTGTAGCCCTCCAGGCTCTTTTGTCCATGGGATTCCCCAGGCAAGAATACTGGAGTGGGTTGCCATTTCCTTCTCCAAGGGATATTCCTGACCCAGGGATCAAACTCATGTCTCCTGCTTGGCAGGTGAGTTCTTTACCACTGAGCCACCAGAGAAGCCTTCCAGAGCTCTTGTTGTTTTTCAGTCACTCAGTCCTGTCCAAAACTTTGTGACCTCATAGACTGCAACACGCCAGGCTTCCCTGTCCTTCACCATCTCCTGGAGCTTGCTCAAACTCATATCCATCAAGTCGGTGATACCATCCAACCATCTCATGCTCTATCGTCCCCATCTCCTCCTGCCTTCAATCTTTCCCAGAACAGGGTTATTTCTTATGAGTCCACTTTTTTAATCAGATCAAAGTATTGGAGCTTCAGCTTCAGTATCAGTCCTTCCAATGAATATTCAGGACTGATTTCCTTTAGGGTTGACTGGTTGGATCTCCTTGCAGTCCAAGGGACTCTCAAGAGTCTTCTCCAACACCACAGTTCAAAGGCATCAATTCTTCAGTGCTCCGCTTTCTTTATAGTCCAACTCTCACATCCATACGTGAATCCTGGAAAAACCATAGTTTTGCCTAGATGGATCTTTCTCAGCAAAGTAATGTCTGTGCTTTTTAATATGCTGTCTAGGTTGGTCATAGCTTTTCTTCCAAGGAGCAAGCATATTTTAATTTCATGGCTGTAGCCAGCATTTGCAGTGATTTTGGAGTCCAAAAAAATAAGGTCTGTCACTGTTTCCACTGTTTCCCCATCTCTTTGCCATGAAGTGATGGGACCAGATGCCATGATCTTAGTTTTTTGAATGTTGAGTTTTAAGCCAGCTTTTTCACACTCTTTTTTCACTTTCATCAAGAGGATCTTTAGTTCCTCTTCACTTTCTGCCATAAGGGTGGTGTCATCTGCATATCTGAGGTTATTGATATTTCTCCCAGCAATCTTGATTACAGCTTGTGCTTCATCCAGGTGGTATTTCGTGTGATGTGCTCTGCATATAAGTTAAATAAGCAGGATGACAATATGCAACCTTGATATACTCCTTCCCCAGTTTTGAAGCCGTCTTTTGTTCCATGTCCAAGTCTAACTGTTGCTTCTTGACCCAAATACAGGTTTCGCAGGAGGCAGGTCTAAGGGCTACTAAAATATCACTTGTGAATTCCAGAATTCCATGTGCTCTAAGCTTTGAAATTAGGCAGATGTGATTCAATGACAGTGTATCTGTGTGACCTTTACACCCTTTTACGCTCCCTCTTTCCTCTAATGTAGAGACTAATGTGTAAGGGTATTTCAAGGATTAAAGAAAGTGATCTTTCTAAAATAAGCACAGGTTTCAATTACCTGTGTATGATAGGAATGCAACAAAAATTGTTTTCTTCCCCCTTGACCATATTCTGTTATTTTCTTTTTCCCTCGTTCTATCCATTGTGCAAAAAGCCTGCTCACTAGATAACACTCCAAAGATCTTGCAGTGTGTGCACTTAGTTATGCCTTAATCACTCCACCTTCCCTCACCATTCACCACAGGCCCTCTCAAAGTTATATCAATCAGATTCTTTCCTTCAAAGTTTACGTACAGCAGGAGAGGATCTTGGCCAATGACATCCAGGGAACAAATATTGCATTGGGGACATATATTAAATTATTTATTTATCTTAATCCTTTATATAGTCCCCTCATATCATCATCATTCAAATCACTACTTTCTCTCAAATTCTTACAAAACAAAACAGCAACAAAAACAATAGCAAACACCTCACTGACTTGTTTGTACCTTATGCCATTCAAACCTAGAATCAAATCAGAAATGAAAATGAACTTAATTAACTTAATTGATTCAAACATGACATATCACAGGAAAGGATGAATACATATTTGGATGAAGCTGTCTATAGGACACCTGATATGATCTCTTGTTGACTGATACTCAAGGAGCCAATAATTGCAGTGGTCTTATGCTTGGTCTGTTTCTTTGTGTTTCATTCAACCAGATTCATGCAGCAGAAATAAAAATCTGATTATAGTAATTCCACACTTAAATATATTGGTAGCTTCATACAAGTTGCATTAGAATATAAGCTTTATGAAGGCAGGGAATTTTACCTGTTTTGTTCACAAACAAAACTCCAGCATGTTGAAACATGCCTGGAATAATTTAACAGTGCATATTTGTTCACTAAAGCAACTTCATTTGAACCAATTCTCTTGTCAGTCTCCCTATGTCCATATATAGGCTTGTGCATGTGTATATACACACATAAACACACTTAGTATATGGTTTCTGATGAACAGTGTATGCCATATATTGCTTAGCTATTATTATTATTATTATCATCAGATCACAAATGAGCCAAAAACATAGATAATACACAGGACTTATTAGGGTCTGAAGAAATGAGTATTCTTATGTATTGTTTCAGAGTATAAATTGATACAAAACCTTTGAAAGAAATTTGACAAAGTTTAAAATATACAGGTCGCAACTGGTACTAAACATTTACTTTTATGTCTATGTACAAATGTATATAGGCCTCCCTTGTAGCTCAGTTGGTATTGAATCTGCCTGCAATGCAGGAGACCTGGGTTCAATTCCTGGGTTGGGAAGATCCCCTGGAGAAGGAAATGGCAAGCCACTCCATTATTCTTCTTGGAGAATCCCATGGACAGAGGAGCCTGGCAAGCTACAGTCCATGGGGTCCCACAGAGTTGGACATGGCTGAAGCGACTTAGCACATATATAAATTTTAACAATAGCCTAAGAGTTTCTTAAGTGAATACAAGTGACATTTCTAATTTGTTTGTATATCTTAAAACGTAGTTTGGCTTATATTAGACAATCAAGATTGTATTGAAATGCAATTATATTTGGTTTTAAAAATTATATGAAGTAGATTATAAGGTTAGATATTTATAATAGGATACTGGGAAAATATTCTGCCTATTGCTAGTCAGATGTCTTTTTAATAGAATTTTACCCAAATTTCAAGAATGTGTGAGTTTGAGTAACATTAAACTAGCAATAGTACCTTCAACACAGCAGTGCTTTTTTCTTGAAAGTAAGTACAACATAAACTACTACAGCTATAGCTACAGCATACCTGTACAGAACTATCTTTGAATTACCATGCAAAATACTCCACTTAGAAACTTAAGTTTCTACTAGAATTCTCTGCAGAATAGCAATGGTATTTTAGGTCATGGAGCAGTGTAGAAAGGAAATAGGGCCTGCTCTGGATCAAATAATCTCAAGAAATGTTAGCAGTGTCATGTTCTTTTACTGAATAGCATTGAAACTAAAGATGTGAATAATTTTAGCTAGGTACCAATAAATCATCCAGATTCTAGAAATAAAATCATTACCAATGTATTTGGTCTTCGCTGTAACAGATGTGTAGACAGACATTTTTATTTATGAAAATTCCAAAAACCTTATTATCTTAAATTGTAGACAGAGAAAAATAGGGCTTTGGGAGAATCTAACCTATCTTGGCCATCTAGAAGTCCTGTGGTGACAGTGATATTTAGGTTGCTGCATAAAAGATTATTGAAAGTGTTACACAATTAGAAGGAACAAAATGTGTAAGGAATCAGGGGCCATGACACAATGTGTGTGTGCTCAGTCATTTCTGATTCTTTGTGACTCCGTGGTCTGTAGCCCACCGGGCTCCTCTATCCATGGAATTTTCCAGGCAAGAATCCAGGGGATTCCTACTCCACAGGATCTTCCCAACCCAGGGATCAAACCCACATCTGCATCTCTTAGATGAATGTGAAATAAGGCCACATTTTCTGCAGCTTAGAAATCTGAGGATAAGACTGAGAGCAGGAATAGATGATGATGGAGAGGTAGGAGTTAAACTTTTACTAACATGCTCACTCTCAACTCAAAGATATTTTCCTCATCTTTATTATCTGCTATTTTTGTGTGAATTCTTTATGCTTGTAATACACATTTAAAACATCTTAGTACTTGTGTTTCCTGCATGCTTGTACTAGTTACCAGGGCTGTCATAAGAAAGTACCACAAACTAGATGCAATTTATTGTCCCAGTTTTAGAGTCTAGAAGTCCAAAATCAAGGTGTCAACAGAGTTGATTCCTTCTAATTGCTGTAAGAGTTTTTATTCCATGCCTCTCTACTGGCTTCTGATGGTTTGTTGGAAATCTCTGTCATTCTTTGGCTTATAGATGCATCACCCCAGTCTCTGCCTATATCTGTGCCTCATGTTCTCCCTATGGATGTGTCTCTTTGTCCAAATTTCCCCTTTCTATAAGGATACCAGTCATATGGGATGATTATTCTTGTTGTTTGGTTACTAAGTCATGTCCAACTTTTTGGACTGTAACCCTCCAGGCTCCTCTGTCCGTGGGATTTCTCAAGGAAGAATACTGGACTGGGTTGCCATTTTATTTTCCAGGGGATCTTCCCAACCCAGGGATCAAACCCACGTCTTTTTTGCTTCTGCATTGGCAGGCGGGTTCTTTACCAATAGCGCCACCTGGGAAGGTCCATATTGGATTAGGGCCCTCCCTAAAGACTTTGGGCTTCTCTTGTGGTTCAGCTGGTAAAGAATCTGCCTGCAATGCGGAAGACCTGGGTTTGATTCCTGGGTTGGGAATATCCCCTGGCAAAGGGAACAGCTACCCACTGCAGTATTCTGGCCTGGAGAATTGCATGGACTGTAGAGTTCAGGGGTCGCAAGGAGTCAGACATGACTGAGCAACTTTCACTTCACTTCACTAAAGACTTCATTTTAACTTGTCTGTCTCTGTCAAGACCCTGTGTCCATCAAGACCCTGTCTCCTAATAAGGTCACTGGGGACCTGGGGGTCCAAAGTAACTTTTATGGGGGAAGGGGCAAATTTATATCCATAATAAGGTTAAACCTTAAAGTTTTATGTAAATATAAAAGTTTCCCATCAAGTAGAAAGGTACTGATAAGATACTTTAAGCAAAAGGGACTGATGATAATTGCCAAGATGTTTTGCTCAATGAATAAAGAATTTGGGATGACAGAAAGAAGGCATCACAATGCATTATCCTGGGAAAGAAATCTTAACTAGAGCAGCCTGGATTTTACCCAACTTTCCTCCACCTTTTAACTGAGTTTGAAAACCTTCTCCATTTCTCATTAAAGCCAGTCTTGATCAACTGCTATTTTTTTTGTGGTACAATAAAAGCATTTTTAGTTAGTTTTTCTAAAATAATAACTAATATTGAAGAATGCTTTGAAATATTAAAAATAAGCCAGATAAAATGCTTGAAATAGAGTAAAGTGATTTTTAATGTATCTTAGGTAAAGATTATTGTATACTTAAAATTTGGAGTAATATAGAGAAGTTGATGATCTGAGGGAAAATCAAAGCAAATATTTTCTTGAAATCTAAACCAAAGATTAATTGTGAAATTTATGAATTTTTTTCAATTTGTTTCTTCTGCTTAGAGTGCCCTTAGTTAGCTAAACTGTCTCCCTCAAAAAAGTATGTTGGTTATCTATTCCAAACTCCTAATTTATCCTTCCTCCCTCTTCCCTATTGATAACCATTAGTTTGTTGTCGATGTCTGTGTGCTCTGTTTCTGTTTTATATATAAGTTCATTTCTATTAATTTCTTTTTTTGGATTTCACAGATAAGTAACATCATATGATATTATGATGAATTTTGAGAATAAATTGCTGCTGCCTTCAATCTACTTTTTTTCCTCTTGAAAAAGCTCATTTATTCTAGATTCTGATGAAATTTTATATATTCTGTAGTGCTTTTTTGATTCAACCCATACGTAAGTACCAGATTTCTCTGGTCCATATACTTTCACTGTCTTTTAAAAACATCATAGGCCAAACTAATTGCTTTGTAATATTTTTAGATATTTGTCTGTTGGCCTCTATTCTGAACTCTGATTCTTTTGTGGTTTAGATATATGTTCTAAGCCCCAGATGTTTTTCATCCAATTTTGATTAAAATTGAAGTTGGTACCTGAGGTCGCAAATGTTAAGCTAATACTTGGTGATAAAACTTTAATGGTGATATTTAAGAAACTGTTCACAGAAATACTTTTGATCATGCAAAGCAATGGATTTATCCATTATTTTCATTTACAAAGAAAGATAGTAGTAAATATTTACATGGCAGTTATGAAGAAAATTGAGTGAAATTTAGCAGCAGCTGCATACTTGTTTTTAAGAATATATTTTTTTAAAAAGAGGGAAGGACATTTTCCATAATATTGACAAATTTGAATAGTTCCAGGGATCATAGGCCTGTGACCTTGAGATTTTTCAGGTTTCTTTTAGGAGAGAATAACTTTTAGAATTATGGTAACCTTTTCTTTCAAATTGATAAGCTTTGTTTGGCATATGAAGTTAATTTTCTTACCACTCCCATGATAAGTGGGAGTGATAAGTAACCTGCTGATTCTGATCTCATTCATCTGTCAGGGCCCTTCAGAGAAACAGAACTAACAGATGATAGATTAGATAGATAGATGATAGATAGAAAAGGAAAGGTATTTATTATGAGGGAATGGTTCATGCAGTGATGGTAGTTGAGAAGTCTGCCAATGTCTGAGAGCAGGAGGAAATGGACATCCAGCTCAAACAGAAAGTAAATTCACTCCTCTTTCACTTTTTGTTCTATTTGGGCCCTCTGAGGATTGGAGGATGTTCACCTGCATTGGTGAGGACACTCTTCTTCACTCAATCTGCCAATTCAAATGCCAATTTCTTCCAGAAAAGCCCTCACAGACATACCTAAAAACAATGTTTTACCAGCTATCTGGGCATCCCTTAACCCAGTAAAGTTGACACAGAAAATTGACAATCATGTAAAAGCTATTAGTGTTTTATAACACATTTTATTTTCCACATAAACTAAATGTGGCTAACCAATTCAACTTTAAAACACAGTAATGAACACTGATTTTCCATCATATTGTAAAGTTTGCACAATAGTGTGTTCTCGTTGTTCACCTGAAACATACTGGGCTATTAGCAAATATATTCTGAGTGAATGTATAGATTAACCATATAGTTGAAATTTTAAAAAAAGGCCTAGTAAAAAAGACCATATTTTGACAAGTAAGAATAGATTTAAATTGCTGATCAATGATTTTTTATTTAGATTTATAATTCATATTTATATACTACAGTGACTTTTGTTACCAAAATATTGGCTTATCAATAGAGTCTGAAAATATTTTTGAGTCTTTCCATGATCTAAAATAAGCTGTTAAAATTTGGAATATAAATGATGACAAGTTCTTCTGGTTTGAAGCCTGATTCTCTCTCTGTGATGAGCATGAATCCAGTCTCAGACTATGTAGCTACTGAATCTAGTAGATGGGTGAAAAAAAAATCATCCGTAGGAAAAGTAGGACATCAGAATATTCAGCCAGGATTCATTTTGACTGCACATGGAAGAAATCCAACTGGAACACATTTACTTAGAGAGCGGAATTTATGGGTTACCTACCAGGACATTAGAAGTCACAAAGCATTAGCTCTTCTCAGAAATGACTGAGAACGGGGGTGTGAAATACATCAGGTGTTGCTTATTCTCTGCATCTTCACCTTAGTATTCAGTTCAGTTCAGTCGCTTAATCGAGTCCGACTATTTGTGACCCCAAGAACCACAGCACACCAGGGCTCCCAGTCCATCACCAACTCCCAAAGTCCACCCAAACCCATGTCCATTGAGTTGGTGATGCCATCCAACCATCTCATCCTCTGTCGTCCCCTTCTTCTCCCACCCTCAATCTTTCCCAGCTTCAGGGTCTTTTCCAAGGAGTCAGCTCTTTGCATCAGGTGGCCAAAGTACTGGAGTTTCAGCTTCAACATCAGTCCTTCCAATGAACACCCAGGACTGATCTCCTTTAGGATGGACTGGTTGGATTTCCCAGCAGTCCAAGGGACTCTCAAGAGTCTTCTCCAACACCACAGTTCAAAAGCATCAATTCTTCAGTGCTCAGCTTTCTTTATGTCCAACTCTCACATCCATACATGACCACTGGAAAAGCCATTGACTTAACTAGACAGACCTTTGCTGGGAAAGTAATGTCTCTGCTTTTTAATATGCTGTTTAGATTGGTCATAACTTTCCTTCCAAGGAGTAAGCGTCTTTTAATTTCATGGCTGCGGTCAACATCTGCAGTGATTTTGGAGCCCCCCAAAATAAAGTCTGCCACTGTTTCCACTGTTTACCCATCTATTTGCCATGAAGTGATGGGACTGGATGCCATGATCTTAGTTTTCTGAATGTTGAGCTTTAAGCCAACTTTTTCACTCTTCTCTTTCACTTTGATCAAGAAGCTCTTTTGTTCTTCACTTTCTGCCATAAGGGTGGTGTCATCTGAATAGCTGAGGTTATTGATATTTCTCCCGGCAATCTTGATTCCAGCTTGTGCTTCTTCCAGCCCAGCGTTTCTCATGATGTACTCTGCATAGAAGTTAAATAAGCAGGGTGACAATATACAGCCTTGACATACTCCTTTTCCTATTAGGAACTAGTCTGTTGTTCCATGTCCAGTTCTAACTGTTGCTTCCTAACCTGCATACAGATTTCTCAAGAGGCAGGTCAGGTGGTCTGTTATTTCCATCTTCTTCAGAATTTTCCACAGTTTATTGTGATCCACACAGTCAAAGGCTTTGGCATATTCAATAAAGCAGAAATAGATGTTTTTCTGGAACTCTCTTGCTTTTTCGATGATCCAGAGGATGTTGGCAATTTGATCTCTGGTTCCTCTGCCTTTTCTAAAACCAGCTTGAACATCTGGAAGTTCACGGTTCACGTATTGCTGCAGCCTGGCTTGGAGAATTTTGAGCATGCATGCTAAGTCACTTCAGTCACATCCGACTCTTTGCGACTCAATGGAATGCAACCTGCCAGGCTCCTTTGTCCATGGGCTTCTCCAGACAAGTATACTAAAGTGGGTTGCCATGCCCTCCTCCAGAGGATCTTTCCTACCTAAGGATTGAACCAATGTTTCCTTTGTCTCCTGCACTGGTAGGCAGGTTCTTTACTAGTAGTGCCACCTGGGAAGCCCTCTCATCACTGGTTTTTAGCAATTTGTTACGTTGTACTTTGTTCTGATCTCCTTATGTTGCTAAAGCTTAATTCAAATTCTTGAATCTAAAATCTTAGATCTAGGAGTTCATCATGTTTATCAAATTTGGAAAAATTTTGGATACTTTTAGTTCAGTTTTTTTCTGTAGTCTTCTTTCAAGAATTCCAACTACATATTTATTAGACAATTTAGATTAATATACTTATTTTTAAATCTTTTTAAAAATTGTACTTCAGCCTGGAAACTTTCTATTTCTTTACCTTTAATTGATGACTTGTTTTATACTCTATTATCTTATTTATCCCATACACTGTAGTTATCATTTCAAATACTGTAATTTTCATCTGTGATTGACTGGGACTTTATGGTGGTGTTGGTTTAGTTGCTAAGTCGTGTTTGACACTTGCAACCCCATGGACAAATCCTTTGTCTGTGGGATTTCCCAGGCAAGCATATTGGAGTGGGTTGCCATTTCCTTTGCCAGGAGATCTTCCTGACCCAGACATTGAACCCGGGTTTCCTGCATTGTAGGCAGATTCTTGAGCAACTGCACTACCAAGGGACTATTTAGTGCTTCTCATTGGTTTAGAACTATATCACTGAAGAAAATGTGTTTCTGAGTATTTTACTCAACGTCCCATGACTTATGAGGTTTCCCTACTCTGTCTGGGAAAGCAAACTATTCATAAGTATTCTGCAAAAATTCTTTGGTCTGCTTTTTCCAGTGGTACTTTTTGGAGCCTTACAGAGTTTTACTTCAAGTTTGCTGAGAACAGTACTTAGACATTTAAGGGTAACCTCTTTGCAGAGTTCCAGAGCTCAACCTCTCTCGGACTCTGTTTTCTCTGGTATTCTGGCCCATGGCTCTACTCCGATCTCCTTTTCCACATTCTAGCCTCTGTCTACTTAGACTGTTGACTACTGGACTTTATTTGGTCTTCTCTCCTTCTGAGGTGCCCTGGAAATGGTATCTAGGCCGTAAATTGGAGCAGTTATGGGTTCATCTCATTGTCAAATGCTTACACTGATTTTTGTCCAATAATTAAATGTAGCTGTTTCAAATATTTGTCCTTTTTTTATTTTAATGTCTGTGATAGGAGGGAAATTCCAATAGCAATTAGTTCTTCATGGAAAATTTTTGTTTTTGTTCTCATTTGTGGCTTAGTATACTTGTTTTTTCCATCTTTTGAAGCATATTCTAATTGAGCTTTTAAGGTTTTCTCATACTATATTATTATAGTTGCTGTGGGGGATTTAATATTTATAAGTTCAGATTCTTGTTTTCCAGGAGGATTCAAAAAATAAATATGTTAAAGACTCAGTAAGGGCTGATTTTTCTGGCAAATGATTGTTCAGTTGAAAAATCAAAAAGAACTTCAAAGATTTGAGTGTGTCTAAATTGAAGAAATCTTGCCAATTGTGTGATGTGATTTTTCAATTATTTTTACAGAGAACTAGAAGATTTTAAATTAAAAAAGTAATTAATTTTGATAGTTGATAATATGGAAGACTGACTAAAGCAAAAATATCCCTTGTTATGAGGCTTTAAGGAAAAATCCAAGGAAATCCAAGAGAATCTTCAGATAAATTCTTAGACAAATAGAAGAGATAATGAAGTCTGTAGATATAAGATTATTGTTCCATAAAGTTACAGTTATACGAGATGCATAAGTTCTATAGATCTGCTATACAACATCTTGCCTATAGTTAACAATACAGCATTGTGCACTTAAAAATTTGTTAAAACGGTAGCTCTTATGTGTCTTATCATAGAACAAAACAAAACTAATAAAAAAACCAGAAAAGCCACAGCTTTTTCATATGGGTAGATATGTTTATTGCCTCAATTATGATGCTGGTGTCATGGCTGTCTGTATATATTCAAATCCATCAAATTTTAAACATTAAATATGTGTAGTTTTCATTTATTTATTATAGCTCGAAAAAGCTGAACAAACCTGTGCACAATATTCATAGGAGGTTTATCTTGACTAGGATGGTGGTTAACTTTGATAGCCCAATTTGAAAACAGTCCATATATCCTTCAATGACTTAAATAAACTGTGGTATGTCCCTGCAATGGAATGACTGTTCAGATAAAAAATTAAATTGAAAAAGAACAAACAATTGATACATGTAACAACTTGGATGGATCTCAGGGAATTATGGTGAGTGAAGAAAAAAAACCCAATCTCAAAAAGTTACATACTTTATATTTCAATTTATGCATTATTCTTGAAATGATGGAGTTAAAGAAATGGAGAACATATCTGTGGTTAGGGAAGGAAGGAAGTGTGACTTTTAAATATCTCTGGAGAGTTCCTTTGTGTTGACAAAACAATTCTATATCTTGATTAGGATGGGGTTATATGAACCATAATCATGATTAAAAAAATCATATAGATTTACACAAAGGTATACAAAAAAGAATTAGTGCAAAAACTGGCTAAACCTGAATAAAGTCTGTAGTCTAACTATTTCTTCAATGTCAATTTCCTGGTTTTGATAATGTACGTTCTATAGTGATACAGGTGTTACCATTGAAGGACTCTAGGTGATGGGTATATGGAAACTTTCTGTACTCTTTTTACAAGTTCTGGAGTCTATAGTTATTTCAGGATAAAAGGTTTTAAAGTATACTTAATTGTAATTTTGAATGCCAGCAGAACCAGAAAATGTCATTCAGAAAAATTATTTACCATAGCAATAAAGTATATATATTTTTTCTTAATGATAACTATAAAAATTCACTGAAGGGAAAATCAATCTGTAAGACATTTATGAGAAAAAAATACTAAACGTTTTTAAAACAATTCAAGAAAACTTAATACATGGAGAGATATACATGTATGTGCATGAAGAGTTAATATGATAAAAGTGTTAATTTTCTCTAAATTAAAAGTTCCATGTAATTCTCATCAAAGTACTATCCAAGTTTTTAATGAAACTTGAAAAGCTAACTATAAAATTTACATGAAAGCACAAACACCCAAAAATATCAAAGACACTCCTGAGGAAGTGTAAAGTTGGGGAATGCATTCTATACAATCCAAAATATAACAAAGATATATTGAATGCAGTATGGTATTCAAACAAAGATTAAAAAGATGGACCAGATAGAATAAGTATCCTGAAAACACACCCATACACACTTGGAAAATTGAGTTACAAAATAAGTAGCATGTCGAATCGGTGGACTCTTTGGAAATATGTTAAGGCTCTCAGTTACCCATAAAGCAAAACATAAAACACATGGACTCAATTCCAGGTGTATTAAGAATCAACATATGAAAATGAAAAATTTAAATTTTTAGAAGGTAAAAGATTGTAATAATTGTCATCTTATTACTTCAGGATAGTGAGGATTTTCTTATATAAAACACGTAAAAATCACAGTCCTTAAAAAATGATTGATGAAGTTCAACATAACCCACTTACAACTGAATAATAAATAGTGCTATAAAAATTGAAAAGATGTTCCAAGACCTTTAAAAGAGATTTATAATGATCTACATATAATACAAAATAAAACATGAGGAAACATTACAAACTGGTTATTCATTGAAACAGTACTCAAACTCAAAGTATACAACTTCAGTAATAATCAGTGGGTTAAAATTAAAGCTACAATTATTTCATAACCACCAGACTAGAAAACACTGAGAGTCTGACAGTACCAATGTTCATTTATATAGGGAGCAATGTGTAAATCACTTACACTCCAGGTAAAGTATTTATAAGCACTTTAGATATCTACTTACTCGGTTCAATTCAGTTCCATCACTCAGTCGTGTCTGACTCTTTGCAACCTTGTGGACTGCAGGACACCAGCCTTCTGGGTCCTTCACCATCTCCCGGAGCTTGCTCAAACCCATGTCCATCGAGTTGGTGATGCCATCCAACTATCTCATCCTCTGTCATCCCCTTCTCCTCCTGCCTTCAATCTTTCCCAGCATAAGGGTCTTTTCCAATGAGTCAGTTCTTTGCATCAGGTGGCCAAAGTACTGCTAATATCTAATTCATATGACAATATGCAAAACCTATAGCTAGGCAATTCTTCTCCCAAGAATCATTTGAACATCTCATATTATTATTTCTTAAAGATCCGTAATAGCCTTTTTACTATAAAAATTAACCCATTGTCATTCATTTGTATGTGTATTTGGTATATTTTTACAATGAAAAAATTTAATTGATGTATGTTGTAATTGCTATTCTTACTAGATTTTTAAAATAACGCATGTCTTTGCAAGAGATTTTAATGCTTTATTCATGTTCTACTCTTTGAATGAACCAAATTGTATTGCAATTACCTATTACTTTTATGTTGGTAGTTTTACTCATGCCAGGGGTAAAAATTTATTTTTATTGTGTTTGCAAAATAATTCCTTATGATTTTTTCTTAATATACTCTGTAGATGTACTTTTCCATTCTCTTTTGTTTTCTTCTTTATTTCCACTGAATTAGCTTAGCTTGTGGTTTATCTATTGTTTTTCCTATTTGCATTTTCAATGAACCACATCATTGATTCATTTATTGGTTCTGATTTTCTGTATTCTAGTTCATTAATTTAAGCTTTTATATTATAGTTTTATCCTTCAATTTTCCGTGTTCTATTTTTCTGTATTTTTTTCTAACGTCTTGGATTTAATGGTAAATAAATTTGCAGCCCTTCTTAGTTTGCATTAGGAAAAGAAAGTTTGCCTTCTATTTTTATATTCTAAATTCTAAAAAAATAATTTTGTTTCTTTTATATTTATTTATATGTTTATATTTTAAATGTTAAATTTATAAATTAAATATAAATTTTCTAAATATATTTATATTTTATTTGTTTTTTAATGCTAATGGAAATAAATTATCTTTTAATTAATATTTGTGTCTATTATTCTCCTTTCATTTCCTGTAGTTTTTATTCTTGCATATTGAAGATCTTTGTTTGATTTTAAAGTCACTATAAAGTCTCCTTATCACAACCATCATGATTCTATCTTTTCTTTGTGTTGTTCAGTCACTCAGTCGTGTCGTACTCTTTGCAACCCCATGGATTATGGCATCCCAGGCTTCCCTGTCCTTCACCATCTCCCAGAGTCTTCTCAAATTCCTGTCCATTGGGTTGGTAATGCCATCCAACTATTTCATCCTCTGTCACCTCCTTCTTCTGCCTTCAATCTTTCCCAGCATGAGGGCTTTTCCCAGTAATTTGTCTCTTCTCAACAGATGGCCAAAGTATCAGAGCCCCAGCTTCAGCATTAGTCCTTCCAATGAATATCCAGGGCTGATCTCACCCAGGATCCATTGGCTTGATCTCCTTGTGGTTCAAAAAAACCCCACAAGTTCCTCTAGCACCACAATTCAAAAACATCGAGTCAGGCACGCAGCACTCTCCACCGTCCAACTCTCACATGTGCACATGACTACCAGAAAAAACGTACTCTTGACTTTGCTCAATTTTTAGATTTTTTTTAATTTTTATTACTATGATATTGAGATATTTGGAAAAATACTTATGATATATTTTCACAATTCCATTTATTTTTTTTTTTAGAATACCCTTCTTTTTCTTGAGAAAAGTTTATTTCTCCCCCTTAAGTTCAAACTGTTGATGTAAGATTATGCTTCTTGTTTTCTTTTTATTTGCATTTTCTGGATATATCTTCAACCATCCTATTACTTACAAGTTTCATGCTTCAGTTTTAGCTTTGTCTCATATTTCAGTTCAGTCCTCAGTCGTGTCCGACTCTTTGCGACCCCATGAATCGCAGCACACCAGGCCTCCCTGTCCATCACCAACTCCTGGAGTCCACCCAAACCCAGGTCCATTGAGTCGGTGATGCCATCCAACCATCTCATCCTCTGTCGTCCCCTTCTTCTCCCACCCTCAATCTTTCCCAGCTTCAGGGTCTTTTCCAATGAGTCAGCTCTTTGCATTAGGTGGCCAAAGTACTGGAGTTTCAGCTTCAACATCAGTCCTTCCAATGAACACCCAGGATTGATCTCCTTTAAGATGGACTGGTTGGATTTCCCAGCAGTCCAAGGGACTCTCAAGAGTCTTCTCCAACACCACAGTTCAAAAGCATCAATTCTTTGGAGCTCAGTTTTCTTTATAGTCCAACTCTCACATCCATACATGACCACTGGAAAAACCATATTTAACAAATAATTATTTTGTTCTTTGAACTGCTGACTACCAACATGTATGTATACATGTGTGGGCATGTCCAGGTACACACATGTGTGTATATTTACCTTTTTATATTATGTTTGCAATATTTCTTTCTTTCAATCTTCCTTTATAATCTTTGATTGATTTGCATTGTTTTTGTCTTGTATTTCTTATATATTTCCCTCTGAACATTTGGGAGACTTACCCTTGGTACTTCTTTTCATTATTATATGTATTGCTTTATATGTAATATCAACTTTTATATAACGATACATATTAATTATTTCGTGTGAATGATAAGACACATAAACACTGAACAGTTTCTATTTTCTCCTTCCCATTCTGCCTCAGGTTTTAATTGTGCCCCTTGTATTTTGTATTTCTTTTAGCACAATATTTAAATCTGGCTTCACAGAATTTCATGGATAGGTTGGAAGAGAGGCCCTTTTAAAATATAACAAAATTCTGATTGTCTAGTTTAGAGCTTGTAAATTATTATTTAAAACTCCTGGTGATGCTAACATATAGCTGGTGTTGTAAAATGACAGTAGATAATTTTTAGAGCATTAACAAAATTACAGCTTCTTGTTAAGTAGGAAATCTGTGTAGTTCATGATCAAAGTGTGACAAGTGCAGTAGTTCATCTGTGTGTGTGTGTGTGTTTGTGTGTGTGTGTGTGTGTCTGCATGTCTACATATTTGTATATAGACGTTTCTCTAGTATGATTTAGTTGTTAATGCTTTTCAGATGATACAGATTGGCAGATCCAGGGCATCATGCTACTTGGTTTAATTTTCCCTTTACAACCCCAACAACTGCTTTTTACAGAAGTAGTTTGTGTATCTGTTTATACGGATACCCCCAGCCAACTCTCAGAACTGCTAAATAAGTTTCACCTCCTTTCAAGAAGGCTATTATAGCAAGTTCATGCAGCACAACCTTGAAATTCCAAGTATGAAATCCTTGGTCTTGACCCTACTTTTGAGGCCTTTTGATCTACTTGACCTGAAAGATCTGCTTGTTCTGGGTTCTCTGAGTTGGTCTCATTCACCTCTTCTCATGTGGCACATAGGGTTACAGGTATTGGCTAGTTCTTTAAAAATACATATTTTTTCTCTGCTTCTCATTTACCTTTATTCCAATGGTTTCAGAGCAGAGTGGGGTTAGAGAGAAAAGTGCTTGGTCATATGAATGTGTTTAATAATTGTGAAAAGTGATTTTAAGCACCTTCAATTATAATAAATTCTCTTTAAGTATCTCCTTTCCCTATCTCCCTTTGATCACCATTCCAGGTTCAATATTTGCTTTTTGTTTGATAGCTGATAGGTATTGCCTGGGTTAATGTATAGGATATGAACACATTCAAAATCCTGGAAATATTTGTCTAATTTTTATATCAATCTTCAGCTCCCCTCTGTTTAGAAAATCATGAAAAGGAAGATTGTTACTGACTTTTGTTGTTTAGTATTTAAAAGAGATTTCCCCTTAAATCTCCTTCAATACATCAACTTTCTGCAATATAGAATAAAAGATTAAGATGCTGGCATATATTAATATACCTTTACATAAATTAAAAGAACATTTACCCTTTGTAGACAACCATTTATTTAAAGCATATCAAGTGGTACCACTGACTTTCATCTTTATGAGAACAACTGTAACAACTCATATATTTATATTTACAGAAAGAAAAAGTCATAGAGCTTATAATAAAATGATATACATAATTGCTAACAAGTGTTGATCATGTATTATATGCCAAGCACCATACCAAGCAGTATGTTTATTTCATTTTGTTTAATCCCCTCAACAATTAAGATAGATTTGTTCTTTCATCTAAGAAGAATTACAAGTGCTGTGCTGGAGGATGAAATTATATTAAAGATAAGAATAAGGATTTTAAACAAGAAGATGGAACAATCTTTCTTAAAGTCTGTCGTTCCAGCTGCCAAATGATATCAGATGAAGTAAGAATAAACGTATAACAGAGAAAATTTAGGATAAGATAAAGCATTATATTTTTTCCTAAGGATAATCAGAAAACTTCGGTCATTTTTTAAAGTGTAATGAGGAATAGATTGATGTAAACAATTTTATGAATAATATTCCTGCCACTCTGTAGGTAATACCTCTAACAGAAGTGTGAGCAGAAGAGGAGTGCTGAGTCATGATACTTTTGCCATGCTCTGTAAGTGATCATGATAGTCTGGACTGGGATTTAGACAGAGAAATGAAGAGAAATTAATCACACATGTACAGTTAGAGAAGAAAGTGACTACAGAAAGGATTACTGAGTTAATAACTTAAGCACATGTGTAAAGGTGGTGTTGCTTTTACTGACATTGGAAAGATTGGAATTTAGAGGGATGTCCTAGAAAATAGGATACTTAAAATACATCTGACTGCACGACTCCCAAGAAGAAATCTTAATAATGCAAATCTGACATGCAGAGTTTTAGCTCTGAAGATTAGGCTTGCCAGAGACTTTCATTTTGGAACTATCAAGTGGAGAGAGTGTAGAGAGAGAAGAAAGGACTTTTGAATTGATCCTGAACGTATCATCATAGTAATCACTTACCTGTGGTCTGTGGTTGTTACCAGTTCCTTGGGCAGAAAGGCACAAGGCACTAGTCCAGAACTCCAGAACCAAGACAAGGTATTGCTAGGCTGAAAACACACCTATGTGACATTAGTAAAGAGAGATTTCCATAGAATCTGATGGTCCTCACTCCTGTGGGGGATTTCATTCCTAGTGTGATGCCTTCATGAAACTTAAAGCCTGGGACGGTTTGCCTTTCAGGGAGGGAGACTGTTGTTATGTCTCATGCTTTATCCAGTATTTTCATTGTAGGAAATTATTTTCTTGCATTGTACATTTTGGTGTTTTTCTTTAAATCATTGTTGTTCTAAAGTTAGAAAAATTGGAAATTATATTCTGCTGTACCCATTTCAAAAGTAACCAGAGTAAAGCTTTAATTACCAGTTTAAAATATAAGTATAAGCACATTTCTGGAATAAAAATGTGAGTTTGGAGTAGTAGTATATGTTGAAGACCTTCAAGGGACCCAAAAGAATGTGCTCTAATTACCAAAGTTATATATAAAAAAGACCACCTCATTTCACATTTATCTTTTCCTTTTCAGTAATGTTATTTAACATGTGACAGTGGAAACCACATTATGTTTTTGGATATTAACAAAACATTTAACAAATATTTCATGCTATCCTTGTAAGCAAACTGAGACATATATGCTGAATATTAGTAGAATCTGGTGCCTTCCTAACTAATGGGATAATCATGCCAAATGTGTGTAATTATCTGTCAGTATCAACAAGACAGGAACATTTTAGTAGTGATGCTGTGAAACTCTGTTATGAATTTCATTAACTTTAATATTTTTATAATATTTTACTAATTTATTATGTAAACAAATTTATTAGCTTATTATTTTAGTAATATTTCAGTAATATACAAATAAAGCTGAGAAGTATTATCTGAACTTTTCTTTTTCAAAGCTAATTTAATTATTGTCAGGAAAGTTATAAACTAGCCAAACATTTTTGCCCAATAAATACTCAGAACTGCATCTTATGTGTGTATATGCTGCTGCTGCTGCTAAGTTGCTTCAGTGTGTATATGCTGCTGCTGCTGCTAAGTCGCTTCAGTCGTGTCCGACTCTGTGTGACCCCACAGACAGCAGCCCACTAGGCTTCTCCATCCCTGGGATTCTCCAGGCAAGAATACTGGAGTGGGCTGCCATTTCCTTCTCCAGTGCATGCATGCACGCTAAGTCGCTTCAGTCATGTCCGACTCTGTGCGACCCCATGGACAGCAGCTCACCAGGCTCCTCTGTCCATGGGATTCTCTAGGCAAGAATACTGGAGTGGGTTGCCATTTCCTTCTCTGATATGTGTGTATATGTGTGTTTAAATATGAGTTAACATTTGCAGCTGCAGATTTGCTAAAAAGAGAGCAAGAGGAATGCTCACTAGGAGCTTAGGTTGGACAAGACTTTCTAAAGACAAGGGTATGTATTGTTTTCTAGAAGAACAAGGAAATGTAAAGCAAGTCAAAGCAATGACCCAGATGGCAGAAGACAGAAGGCAAGGGAGAAATGATGAGTTTGTGGGTGTATGATGCTCTCTAGGACTGCAGGGTTTCCTTAGATTTTCTCATAAGCAGCCTGATAACACATGCTCTAGAAATTGAAATGCAGGACCCATCTCCACATGGATGTCTTACAGGAATCTCAGACCAATATTTGCAAAACCCATCTCAATATCCATTCTGTGATATTCTGTCTGAATTATGTCTTGCAAAGCCTTTCCTTAGACTGGGCAAGAAATATTGGAGGTACCTCTCTTCTTCATATAAACTCCTATGATTTTATATCCTACACAATTCTTGACTCTGTTTACTTCTGTTTATACTCATGTCCATTATCTTATATTGTAGTATTAATAATACTACTATATGTACTGTATAATACTAATACTATATAGCAGTTGCAAATAACTTTACCAGCATTCCTACTTGGAATCTTCAGTTATCCAGTATATATCTTGTATATCCTTCAGAGTAATTTGAAAATATAAATCTAATCGCCTCTTAACAATCTCTTCTTTTAATTTGGGGATAAAAATTTAAGTTAATATTGTTCACTAAGAAGTTCATTATTAGGCAGGCTCTATTTGTTTACCCATCTGTGTTCATTTAAACAAAATTCATTCTTGTGTGCTACCCATGAACAATATAGTAGATATTTAACTTCTCAAAAGGGCAAATCTCTCTCAACTTTGAAACTTAGCTTAGAGTTAGAACAACAACAACAACAAAAAGTATAAACTCTGGATCAAAAACTTAATGTGCAAGTCATAGTTATGAGCAAAATATGGGCCAGTTAATTTAAAAAGCAATTGGAATTGATATTATTTGTCACTTATATTTGTCTTTAATACATTATTCATCAGATTTCTCAGGTCTATCATGCTGATCACGTTTGTGACTCATACAAGTTGAGGAAAGTGGAGGATATATTACTTGGATAACAAAGATAAATATAACAGTATGGAGCAGGAAAGATGTTTCCTGGGGCTTTCTACCTCAGTGGGGAAATCGGAATAGAAAGAGCTCATGAAAGCATGAGTAGGAAAAAATAAAAAAACAGAGGAAGTCATTTAGTGATTTAAAGATATAAAAAATTCCAGGAAGACACAAAGCTGAAAGAATAGAAGAAACTAATGCCTGGTGATTTTTGATTAGATGTGAGATATTTTAGCTTGTTGGGGGATGGATATTTTGCATTCCTAAAAATATTCTTAAGCTTTGTTCTGGAAGGCAGCTAAGTTATTTGGGAACAGTTTGATAATTTTGTGTTTTGAATTTAAGCTTTGTTAGCATTTGGTTCAGGGCTAATTTTGTCTCCCTAGTGACACAAAGCATTCAGTGCTGTAGCCAAACCTCAAGTTTTCACACACTGGCTGATCAGAACAGGAATTATTCGGTCCTGTGTGTGATCTCCAGTTATTGTCCCATCTATCTCTCCAGGCTTCAGGGAGTTTTTTAATCTCAATGCTTTTTCTTTTTTAAATTAAACTTTAATTTTAAGATAATTGTAGATTCCCCAGCAGTTGGAAGAAATGCCACCAAGAGAGCCCATGCATCCCTTACCCAGTGGTCCCAAAGATGACATTTGGCAAAACTATAGTACAGGATCTCAAAGCAAGACATGGACATTGATACAATCAAGATATGGAACAAATCTCTCACCACAAAAATCTCCCAGGTTACACATTCACTTTCCTCCCTGTCCTTACACCTTTCCCCATACTTAAACTCTGCGAAACATCAACTGGCTCACCATTTCTAAAAGTTTTCACTGAGTGAATATTATATAAATGAAATCATATATTACATAACCTTCTGTTATTGACTTTTTTCACTCAGTATAATTCTTGAGAGATTCATCCAGGTTGACGTGCATATCAATAATTCATTCTTTTTTATTGCTGGATACTATTCCATGGTATGCGGATGACACCACCCTTATGGCAGAAAGTGAAGAAGAACTAAAGAGCCTCTTGATGAAGGTGAAAGAGGAGAGTGAAAAAGTTGGCTCAACGTTCAGAAAACTAAGATCATGGCATCTGGTCCCATCACTTCATGGGAAATAGATGGGGAAACAGTGGAAACAGTGTCAGACTTTATTTTTTTGGGCTCCAAAATCACTGCTGATGGTGACTGCAGCCATGAAATTAAAAGACGCTTACTCCTTGGAAGGAAGGTTATGGCCAACCTAGATAGCATATTTAAAAGCAGAGACATTACTTTGCCAACAAAAGTCCATCTAGTCAAGGCTATGGTTTTTCCAGTGGTCATGTATGGATGTGAAAGTTGGACAGTGAAGAAGGCTGAGCGCCGAAGAATTGATGCTTTTGAACTGTGGTGTTGGAGAAGACTCTTGAGAGTCCCTTGGACTGCAAGGAGATCCAATCAATCCATCCTGAAAGAGATAAATCTTGGGTGTTAATTGGAAGGTCTGATGTTGAGGCTGAAACTCCAATACTTTGGCCACCTCATGCGAAGGGTTGACTCATTGGAAAAGACCCTGATGCTGGGTAGGATTGGGGGCGGGAGGAGAAGGGGATGACAGAGGATGAGATGGTTGGATGGCATCACTGACTCGATGGACATGGGTTTGTGTGGACTCCGGGAGTTGGTGATGGACAGAGAGGCCTGACATGCTGCAATTCATGGGGTCGCAAAGAGTCGGACACGACTGAGCAACTGAACTGAACTGATTCCATGGTATTAATGAACAACAGATTTTTCATTAAAAACTCTTAACTTATTTTAAAAAAACAAAAACAATTCACCCATTCCTCAATTAAAAGCAGCATCTTTTTTTTTTTAACCATTCACCTGCTGAAGGACATCTGGGTTGATTATTTTTGTTTTTGGCTTACAAAATAAGGCTGCTGTGAACAAATGTGTACAGGTTTTTGTGTGGGTATAAGGTCTCATTTCTCTGGAATATATACAGAAGAATGCAGTTACTGGGTCACATGACAGTTTCAAGTTTAGTTATTTAAGAAACTGACAAATAGTTTTTCAGATTAGCAAGGTCCCTGATGTACCCACAGTAAGTGAGATAATAATCTTAAGCAGAGTATTACAGATTTTCAGAACATCAATGATGAAAAAGAGTATTGATGGTTAAGAATGGAGAACAATACTTGAAGATTTAACAGGCCATCTTAGTAAATAGAGCATATTGTCCAAAACAATGAATTGCTCAAATAACATGTGGAGTGTTGCATTCATTTCTGCATACTGTGGTTTAATAAGGAAATCAATAAAATGGGAAAGCCAAAGGGTAGGAGAGAAATGGTTTAGGTATAAAAATATGATGTTTAGCCTGAAAAGGGAAGAAGAGATTTGGGTATGGTGTGTATGTGTGTAGGCAAATGAGTGCCCCCCTCTCTCTCTTCATATTTATATTTTCTAAAAACCTTCTAAAGTCAGTATTATTTTATGTGTAATGGATATGGAAGTAGAAATTATAAAAATCCTGCCCCAAAAGAAGGGAAAAATACAAGTAGATCATCAGAGAAACAACTATATGGTTATTTCACTTTTTTTTTGAAATGATATAAATGAAATCCAATTTTAACAAGCAGTACACTATTTAATTACAGTCAAATTTCATCATACCTGTAATGAACACCTTGTCAGAGTGACATTCATAGCTTTAGAACTTGATGATGAAATGTGGCTCAGACTAGCTTCTTTGTGTTAAATTGGAATGAAAGTTACTTTGATCTTAAGAAGAAAAGTACTGCCCACATATAAACTTCACCCTTGAAGCTTCCACTAAATGGTAAGAGGGATTGCTTTATTTTTCTGGACTATTTGTGAACTTATGTTTTAAATAGCTTCATAGATTTGGGTATTTTGAAATGGATGTAAGGCTGAAAGGTAATGGCATTTTTCTAGGAAGGAACAGAAATCAAATGCAGAGTTCAGTTTACTTTTGTTCTTTGCCTTGCCACAAATCAAAAACTGCCACATCATATTATCATAAGCCAGCAGAGCACTGTTTATAGGGGAAAACTTCAACACTGAGATTGACAGAGAAGTTTTGTGTCATAGAGGATTTTCCTTTGACAGGATTCCTGATCACCTGATAAGAAAGCCATATCATAACAGGGGTCCATATGTAAATTTTATTAGTGATATTCAAGGAAGAAAGACTTCACCTATACTGAAATTTGTTTATGGTAGCCTAACAGGTTAAATATTCAGGGCAACAAATAATTTTCAATGATTTATATTATACGTAAAAGATTTGGAAATCTGGGTTATAACCCCTGTTCTGCCACCAACTGATTGTGACCTTAAGAAAGTGTATCTACTCATTATTCAAATTACCTTTTAAGCACAGCATGTTTTAATACTTGTCATTTTAATGGGAGGTTGCTGTAAAGATGTCATCTGTGTGTATGTTACCATGATAGGTATTGTGATCTGTGTCAGAATTTGTAAATATTTCACGTATATTCTTATCCCATGTTAAAGAACTTCCATAACTATCAGCTACAGTTATTATAATTAACTTGAATGTATTTTTCATATTTGAGTGTAATGTAGCTCCAAATTCTGTGTATATTCATGGGTATCTTCAAATATTAAATTTTCAAATACATATCCATATACTCTGTGTTGTTAGCTTCACATGCATTCAGGAATATACCTCTAACAGAGGAATTAGGACCTACTACCTTCAGAGTCAATGAATTCTATAAAGAAAATACAATTAATTGTTACTGCTTTTTATTATGTAGACTCTCCATTTTTTGTAGGTTAAAATTATAATGTGAAATATACATGCTATACATATCTAACCCCTCAAAATTACTGTTGTTATTTTGTACAGTAAATAGTCATCTACATTTACCTTAATGTTTAGCTTTTCTGATTGCTTTATTCTTTTCTGAATTCTATGTGGTCTTAGTTTGTGTTCTAGGATCATTTTCTTTGTGCATGAGAACTCATTTTAGTATTTTTTTTTTTTAATATTGAGTGATTTCTCGGGGCTGGGAGGAGGGGGAGTTGGTAATAGATGAATAAGTTCTGAAGATCTGCTATACTCCATCACGCCTGTAGGTAATGATACTGTATTTTATGCTTAAAATTTTGTTAGTATTGATCTACTGGCTAAATTTTATTTTGTATAGTTTATCTTATTTGAAATAATGGATTTCTTTTCTTTACCTTTGAAGGAAATTTTCACTAGGCCTAGAAATCTAGGTTATCAATAATTTCATCATTTTAAAGATGTTATTTTATCAGTTGATAGTTGAATTACATACCTTTGAAGAAAGCATTTAAGAATCCTATGTTATAAAAATAAATTTAAAAATTACTTAATTTTCCCCAGAACCTCCCTCCCTCCTTCCCTCTTTCCCTACCACTTCCTTCCTTCCTTTTTCTGTCTTCTCTGTCTCTCTCTTCCTTTTTCCTTCCTTCCTTTAATTTCTTCCCTCCTTCACTTCCTCCTCCTCCTCTTTTCCTGTATCTCTCCCTCCATCCTTTCCAGTCTCCCTCTCTTTCATTTTTTGCTGTGTCTCCTTGGATTTGGCCTCACTCCTGTTTTTAGCCCTCTATTAATAACAAATGTAAAGTCTGGAACTTGCATATGTTTTCTCCTATTTAGTGATTTCTGAACCCCAATGTTTACATTCCCAATGCAATGAGCTGTCTAGAAATCTCTCCACATTTCAGATACTTCTGCTTGGTTTCTTAATCCCTTGGGCTGACAAATGTCTTAAAGAAAAAACCAATGTGTAGTGTCTGTTTAACTTCTCGTGTTACCCTTTCTTGTGATCTCAGGTTGTCAGTTTCTGGATAACATGGCAGTCTCAAACTCACTGTTTGTGCCAGAATTTCCCAGAAATTCTTCAAGTTCCATGGATTTTCCACCTGTGAGCCAAAATCTTTTGTAGCATTTCTCAGCCATTTGCCTTACTCCAAGACTTGGTAAGCATCCAAGGGCAAAGTGGCATGCAGAAAGTTCTAGTTATCTCAGTGTGCTTCCCTGGTTTTCTAAGATCTGACCCCTTAATTATTGGATGCAGTACTAGTTATGCAATACTTTCAAAGGTTGGGATGATTTTTATTGGTTTGCTGTACTGAACTGTGAACCAAGGAAGGTACAACACAGGTAGTGCAACATTCTCTGCAGGGTCAAGTCAAAATGTAAGAATGAAAATATGTGTAGCATGTTGGTAGAAAAAGGACAGTTTTACTTCAATTGGAACATGATATGAAAAAAGGTGGCGTTATTACATATGACTAGGTAATGAGGAGTCAGAACATGTAAGGAGTATTATGCCATTCTAAATTGCCTGTGTTCTTCCCTGAGTGGATTATATACTTAGAAGAGTTAGCAACCTAGCATCTCCTCTGATTATTTATTCACCTATTGTGTCTATACTTTCCACTTAAAAAAAAGTCTCAGTCTCTAAATTACTCTTCTAGGTCTGTGCTTCAGGTATCTGAGTCAAGTGCATTGATTTAGTGCAAAGAAACCAAGAAATAAGAAATGAAAGAGAAAAAGGAAACAGCATTACAGAAGAGCAGTTTATGATCTTTACTATTGAATTTTGGCCAAAGGCAATACATTTCAAAATATAAAATTCCAGATTTTATTTTTCACTGTGCATTTCAACTTGAAAATATTCTGACAGAGAACTATTTATAAAAGTAAAAACTGGCAGTTTTTAGGTGTGTGTAAAGCATATAAAACCATGCATATGGGATCTTTCTATTAAATAATATTGCCCTGGAAACAGAAACTCTTATCAGTTTTTGCTTCAATAAACAAACCAAATCTGTTTTTCCCTGGCAGGAATTTTTAACTTTTCTCAGGTTAGTTGTAAAATTTTTGCTGGCCTATATTGCAGCTTTCTAAACTTGGTAATATTGTCTTCCATTTAAACAATAGAGTAAAGACCATATAAACAAAGTCTGGCATTCACAAAATGAGTAGTGGAGAAGTAATATCGTATTTTGGGGGGTGAGTTTATAGAGTCCTTAATCTTAGAAACAATCACAAATCCAAATTGTGTTTCCCAATGTTAAGTTTTGTGCTGAGGTGTCGTCTATATTAGATGTAAGAGCTATAAGATTACAAGCTATAAGATTCTTCCCTAGAGGAAATGAAACAGCAGGTGCTAGAGAGCAAACATAAACTGCCCAGATTTTACATTGCGTTACATGAAAATGGTCTCTACAGATATCTGTCCCCAACGTCAAGGTGTTTATTGTCCAAATTTTGATTTCCACTTATTTTGTTCAGACTGCATGATTTGGGGCATTCGTTACCTTTCAGAAGATATATGTATAGAGGTATACTTTTAAAAATGATCTTGGTAGCATTAGCAAAGTCCTGAGTGTCTTATGATCTTCTATAAAGTACATAACTACACTTGATTTCATGGGGATTATTTCTCATATTCTGTAACCTATAAAAGGAACTAACAAATGGGATTTGTGAATAACGAGAGCCATATTAAACTGTAGTTAGTTATACTTAAAAATATACACTTGAAAATAATAAATAAAAAATCTATTATTGTTTGAAGCTTAAAAAGTATTTTCCCTATTTTAAAACTAAGACGTTATATTTCTTAATGAAAAATTTTAATATAAAAAATAAATATACTTCTCTATAAAGATATCACTCAAAATTATTAAAGCTAATATTCAAATATCTTTATTTTGATCTGTATCCATAATTGAAAACAATAAATTTTTCTTTGTATATATACATAATATATTAATATATCTAAATTAACTTAACCATCATATTGCAACTGATATTTTTATTCAGTAGTTTTACTTAACATTGTAGTATTTGCACTTCTCCAAGCCATTAAAGCTGTATTTATTAATATCATCTTGCAGTGATAAGCTTTCCCATCATAATTATTTACTAAACATTATTTAATCACTTGCTATTGTTGAACATTTAATTTTTATTTATTACATTATATAATTTTATAATAAACATCTTTATGCATTTAGCCATTTTATATATCTCTTGTTGTCTCTTTTTATAAACTCATAGATGTGCAATTGTTGAAAAAAAGTACACAACCAAACTGGTTTCTTGTAGCTTGTGCCAGTTAATCAAACTGCAAACATTATATGAAAGAACACTTGATTTAGCAGGTTTAAACTCCTATTATTCAACAATACATTATTCAGTAAGTATAGAAATTCCTATGTGGCCTATTTCAACCTCATTTAGAATATGTAACTTTTGTTGACTTCATAAAGGATGTGTCTGAAGGAAGGAATGATGTTTTTAAAGCTCCATGCTATTGACTTATTTGGTCATTAGCAGTGAGTGAAGTATTGGACTTTGGGGGTGTCCAGTGCTTTACATCCTGAACTTCAGAATGTCAGCAGAAGATGTAGGATACTCCAAACTTCAGGGCAGAATGGACCTGCTTTAGTCACTTTCTGCATGTGTGTGCTCAGTCGCTTCAGTCATGTCTGACTCTTTGCAACTCTGTGGATGGTAGCCCACCAGGCTCTTCTGTCCACGGGATTCTCCAAGGAAGAATACTGGAGTGAGTTGCCATGCCCTCCTCCAGGAGATCTTCTCAACCCAGGGATTGAACTGCATCTCCTGTCCCCTGCTTTGGCAGGTGGAGCCTTTATTACTAGCTCCACCTGGAAAGCTCTATTCACTTTCTAGTAGGGTTTTTTCTCATAGGCATGAAAATCTTGATGGCATTCATGTGTCACAGAGGTCTTCTTGGAACTCCTAACAAATGGGCCTGCTTTTTTGTAGTGTCCCTTCAAGATAAAGAGCTTTCCCCATGTTACAATGTACTGATTTCAGGCTATGAAAGACCCTCTGCTCCTGGCTACAAAATGCAGTGCACCCGCTGGCTAGTCTAAATCTCTATCCCACCCACGGGGTACTTTGACCTGTGCAAGGTAATCGCCACCATTAAAGGGGGGTAGACTAAGAAGTCAGTGAAAAAGGGGATTTAAAGTCTATCCAATAGAACAGATTAAGGATTTCCTGGTATTCCTTCTGATTTATCCAACGTTTATTTTGAATATATTTTTCTTATATCATTCTTACTTCCAATTCTCTTTCTTCTACAACTAAATAGTTAACACATTAAGACCAAGCCTAGGAACCTCAGAGTTGAGGCCTTGTGGGAAAGTCAAGAAAACGGTGATAATGCTAATCAGGTCATGCATTTTCAAAAATTTCTTGTACATATTCTCTCTTCAGGACAGGATTGTGGCAGATTATACCATGCCTTTTTATATTCACATAAGTGTACTCCAAATGGACAAAATAAATCTCTTTAGAGCAGTGAAAAATAATAGAAAAGATAGTATATTATCTTTTGGTTCAAAATTTAAGCCTTGAGTTTTAAATTTAGTAGTCTTCTTCTTATTTTCATCCAGGTGTTATCATATGAAATTTCAAGAGTGAACAGGGTGTTTGAGTAAAAGCTAGTGTTTCTGTTCAAATAGGTGCCTGAATATGAGAAGTGTTAATGATTTAATTGATAATTCAATAACCTTTAATCGAGTAAAAATCTGTCACCACATAATCAGCTTTCTTTATTTAAGGTGTAAATACAAAGTACTTTATTAAATGTTCTCATATCAAGCATAAGCTAACTTTTGTGATTAATATATAGAAAGGAACAATATCTTCGTTGGTATAAAGGAGATTTTTGAAGACTTGAATTCTGCTGTTTTGACTATCAAGTTCTTTTTTTTAATCTATTTTTTTACTTTACAATATTGTATTTGTTTTGCTATACATTGACATGAATCCGCCATGGGTGTATATGTGTTCCCCTTCCAGAGCCCGCCTCCCACCTCCCTCCTCATCCCATCCCTCTGGGTCATCCCAGTGCACCAGTCCCAAGCACCCTGTATCATGCATCGAAACTAGACTGGTGATTCATTTCACATATGATGATTTACATGCTTCAATGCCATTCTCCCATATCATCCCACCCTTGCCCTCAGCCATAGAGTCCAAAATACTGTTCTATACATCTGTCTCTCTTTTGCTGTCTCACATACACAGGTTATCTTTACAGATTTACTAAATTCCATATATATGCGGTAGTATACTGTATTGGTGTTTTTCTTTCTGGCTTACTTCACTCTGTGTAATAGGCTCCAGTTTCAGCCACCTCTTTAGAACTGATTCGAATGTATTCTTTTTAATGGCTGAGTAATATTCCATTGTGTATATGTACCACAGCTTCCTTATCTATTCGTCTGCTGATGGAGATCTAGGTTGCTTCCATGTCCTGGCTATTATAAACAGCGCTGCGATGAACATTGGGGTGCACGTGTCTCTTCCAATTTTAGTTTCCTTGGTGTGTATGCCCAGCAGTGGTATTGCTGGGTCATATGGCAGTTCTATTCCCAATTTTTTGAGGAAATCTCCACACTGTTCTCCATAGTGGCCATACTAGTTTTGCATTCCCACCAACAGTGTAAGAGGGTTCCGTTTTCTCCACACCCTCTCCAGCATTTATTGCTTGTAGACTGTTGGATAGCAGACATTCTGACTGGTGTGTAATGGTACCTCATTGTGGTTTTGATTTGCATTTCTCTGATAATGAGTGATGTTGAGCATCTTTTCATGTGTTTGTTTAGCCATCTGTATGTCTTTGGAGAAATGTCTGTTTAGTTCTTTGGCCCACTTTTTTGATTGTGCCATTTATTTTTCTGGAATTGAGCTGCAGGAGTTGCTTGTATATTTTTTGAGATTAATTTATTTGTCTGTTGCTTTGTTTGCTATTATTTTCTCTCCCATTCTGAAGGCTGTCTTTTCACCTTGCTTATAGTTTCCTTTGTTGTGCAGAAGCTTTTAATTTTAATTAGGTCCCATTTGTTTATTTTTGCTTTTATTTTCCAATATTCTAAGAGGTGGGTCATAGAGGATCCTGCTGTGATTTATGTCGGAGAGTGTTTTGCCTATGTTTTTCCTCTAGGAGTTTTATAGTTTCTGGTCTTACATTTAGATCTTTAATCCATTTTGAGTTTATTTTTGTGTATGGTGTTAGAAAGTGTTCTAGTTTCATTCTTTTACAAGTGGTTGACCAGTTTTTACAGGCACCACTTGTTAAAAAGATTGTCTTTTCTCCATTGTATATTCTTGCCTCCTTTGTCAAAGATAAGGTGTCCATAGGTGTGTGGATTTATCTCTGGGCTTTCTGTTTTGTTCCACTTGATTTCTATTTCTGTCCTTGTGCCAGTACCATACTGTCTTGATGACTGTGGGCTTTGTAGTAGAGCCTGAAGTCCGGCATGCTGATTCCTTCAGTTCCATTCTTCTTTCTCAAGATTGCTTTGGCTATTCGAGGTTTTTTGTATTTCCATACAAATTGTGAAATTATTTGTTGTAGTTCTCTGAAGAGTACTGTTGGTAGCTTGATAGGGATTGCATTGAATCTGTAGATTGCTTTGGGTAGTATACTCATTTTCACTATATTGATTCTTCCGATCCATGAACACAGTATATTTCTCCATCTATTTGTGTCCTCTTTGATTTCTTTCACCAGCTTTTTATAGTTTTCTACATATAGGTCTTTTGTTTCTTTCGGTAGATATATTCCTAAGTATTTTATTATTTTCGTTGTGATGGTGAATGGAATTGTTTCATTAATTTCTCTTTCTGTTTTCTCATTGTTAGTGTATAGGGATGCAAGGGATTTCTGTGTGTTGATTGTATATCCTGCAACTTTACTATATTCATTGATTAGCTCTAGCAATTTTCTAGTGGAGTCTTTAGGGTTTTCTATGTAGAGGATCATGTCATCTGCAAACAGTGAGAGTTTTACTTCTTCTTTTCCTATCTGTATTCCTTTTATTTCTTTTTCTGCTCTGATTGCTGTGGCCAAAACTTCCATAATTAGGTTGAATAGTAGTGGTGAGAGTGGGCACCCTTGTCTTGTTCCTGACTTTAGGGGAAATGTTTCAGTTTTTCACCATTTAGGATAATGTTTGCTGTGGGTTTGTCATATATAGCTTTTATTATGTTGAGGTATGTTCCTTCTATTCCTGCTTTTTGAAGGGTTTTTATCATACATGGATGTTGAATTTTGTCAAAGGCTTTCTCTGCATCTATTGAAATAATCATATGGTTTTTATTTTTAAATTTGTTAATGTAGTGTACTACATTGATTGATTTGTGGATGATGAAGAATCCTTGCATCCTTGGGATAAAGCCCACTTGATCATGATGTATGATCTTTTTAATATGTTGTTGGATTCTGTTTGCTAGGATTTTGTTCAGGATTTTTGCATCTATGTTCATCAGTGATATTGGCCTATAGTTGTCTTTTTTTTGTGACATCTTTGTCAGGTTTTGGTATTAGGGTGATGGTGGCCTCATAGAATGAGTTTGGAAGTTTACCTTCCTCTGCAATTTTCTGGAAGAGTTTGAGTAGGATAGGTGTTAGCTCTTCTCTAAATTTTTGGTAGAATTCAGCTGTGAAGCCATCTGGTCCTGAGCTTTTGTTTGTTGGAAAATTTCTGATTACAGTTTCAATTTCCGTGCTTGTGATGGGTCTGTTAAGATTTTCTATTTCTTCCTGTTTCAGTTCTGGAAAGCTGTACTTTTCTAAGAATTTATCCATTTCTTCCAAGTTGTCCATTTTATTTGCATATAGTTACTGATAATAATCTCTTATGATCCTTTGTATTTCTGTGTTGTCTGTTGTTATCTCTCCATTTTCATTTCTAATTTTGTTGATTTGATTTTTCTTCCTTTGTTTCTTGATGAGTCTGGCTAATGGCTTGTCAATTTTACTTATCTTCTCAAAGAACCAGCTTTTGGCTGTGTTGATTTTTGCTGTGGTCTCTTTTGTTTCTTTTGCATTTATTTCTGCCCTAATTTTTAAGATTTCTTTCCTTCTACTAACCCTGGGGTTCTTCATTTCTTCCTTTTGTAGTTGCTTTAGGTGTAGAGTTAGGTTATTTATTTGAATTTTTTCTTGTTTCTTGAGGTGAGCCTGTATTGCTATGAATCTTCCCCTTAGCACTGCTTTTACAGTGTCCCGTAGGTTTTGGGTTGTTGTGTTTTCAGTTTCATTCATTTCTATGCATATCTTGATTTCTTTTTTGATTTCTTCTGTGATTTGTTGGTTATTCAGCAGTGTGTTGTTCAGCCTCCATAAGTTGGAATTTTTAATAGTTTTTCTCCTGTAATTGACATCTAATCTTACTGCATTATGGTCAGAAAAGATGCTTGGAATGATTTCAATTTTTTTGAATTTACCAAGGCTAGATTTATGGCCCTGGATGTGATCTATTCTGGAGAAAGTTCCATGTGCGCTTGAGAAAAAGGTGAAAATTCATTGCTTTGGGGTGAAATGTCCTATAGATAATCAATTAGGTCTAACTGGTTTATTGTATCATTTAAAGTTTGTGTTTCCTTGTTAATTTTCTGTTTAGTTGATCTATCCATAGATGTGAGTGAGGGTATTAAAGTCTCCCACTATTCTTATGTTATTGTTAATTTCCCCTTTCATACTTGTTAGCATTTGCCTTACATATTGCGGTGCTCCTATGTTGGGTGCATGTATATTTATAATTGTTATATCTTCTTGGATTGATCTTTGATCATTATGTAGTGTCCATCTTTGTCTCTTTTCACGCCTTTCTTTTAAAGTCTATTTTATCTGATATGAGTATTGCTACTCCTGTTTTCTTGTGGTCTCTATTTGCATGAAATATCTTTTTCCAGCCCTTCACTTTCAGTCTGTATATGTCCCTTGTTTTGAGGTGGGTCTCTTGTAGACAGTATATATAGGGGTCTTGTTTTTGTATCCATTCAGCCAGTCTTTGTCTTTTGGTTGGGGCATTCAACCCATTTACATTTAAGGTAATTGTTGATAAATATGATCCTGTTTCCATTTACTTTATTGTTTTGGGGTTCAAGATTATACACCCTTTCTGTGTTTTCCTGTCAAGAGAAGATCCTTTAGCATTAGTTGGAGAGCTGGTTTGGTGGTGCTGAATTCTCTCAGGTTTTGCTTGTCTGTAAAGCTTTTGATTTATCCTTCATATTTGAATGAGATCCTTGCTGGGTACAGTAATCTGGGCTATATATTATTTTCTTTCATCACTTTAAGTATGTCCTGCCATTCCCTTCTGGCCTGAAGAGTTTCTATTGAAAGATCAGCTGTTATCCTTATGGGAATCCCCTTGTGTGTTATTTGTTGTTTTTCCCTTGCTGCTTTTAATATTTGTTCTTTGTGTTTTATCTTTGTTAATTTGATTAATATGTGTCTTGGGGGTGTTTCACCTTGGGTTTATTCTGTTTGGGACTCTCTGGGTTTTTTGACTTGGGTGATTATTTCCTTCCTCATTTTAGGGAAGTTTTCAACTATTATCTCCTTGAGTATTTTCTCATGGTCTTTCTTTTTGTCTTCTTCTTCTGGGACTCCTATGATTCAAATGTTTGTGCGTTTAACATTGTCCCAGAGGTCTCTGAGGTTGTCTTCATTTCTTTTAATTCTTTTTTCTTTTTTCCTCTCTGTTTCATTTATTTCTATCATTCTGTCTTCTACCTCACTTATTCTATCTTCTTCCTCCGTTATTCTACTGTTGGTTCCCTCCAGAGTGTTTTTGATTCATGTATTGCATTATTCATTATATATTGACTCTTTTTTATTTCTTCTAAGTCCTTACCTTTCTTGCATCTACTTGATCCTTGTCTCCAGGTTATTTATCTGTAACTCCAATTTGTTTTTCAAGATTTTTGGATCATTTTCACTATCATTATTCAGAATTCTTTATCAGGTAGATTCCCTATCTCTTCCTCTTTTATTTGGTTTGGAGGGAATTTATCCTGTTTCTTTACTTGCTGGGTATTTCTCTGCCTTTTCACCTTGTTTATATTACTGTGTTTGGGGTGGCCTTTCTGTATTCTGGCAATTTGTGGTTCCTCTTTATTGTGGAGGTTCCTCGCTGTGGGTGGCGTTGGACTGGTGGCTTGTCAAAGTTTCCTGGTTGGGGAAGCTTGTGTTAGTGTTCTGGTGGGTGGAGCTGGATTTCTTCTCTCTGGAGTGCAATGAAGTATCCAGTAATGAGTTTTGAGATGTCAGTGGGTTTGTTGTGACTTTGGGCAGCCTGTATATTGAAGCTCAGGGCTATGTTCCTGGGTTGCTAGAGAGAATTTGCATGGTATATCTTACTCTGGAACTTGTTGGCCCTTGGGTGGTGCTTGGTTTCAGTGTAGGTATGGAGGCGTTTGATGAGCTTCTATCAGTTAATGCTTCCTGGATTCAGGAGTTCTCTGGTGTTCTCAGGATTTGGACTTAAGCCTCCTGCCTCTGGTTTTCAGTCTTATCCTTACAGTAACCTCACGACTTCTCTATCTATACAGCACCGATGATAACACATCTAGGTTAATGATGGAACGTTTCTCCACAGTGAGGGACACCTACGGAGAGGTACAGAGAGTTACATAGAGAAGAGGGAGGAGGGTGATAGAGCTGACTAGGAGGGGGAGAGGGGAATCAAAAGGGGAGAGAGCAAGCTAGCCAGTAATCACTTCCCTATGCGCTCTCCACCGCCTCGGTCTCTCAGAGATGTTCATGGAGTTACACAGGAAAGAGAAGAGGAAGGAAGGAAACAGAGGTGGCCTGGAGGAGAAAAGGGGGGACTCCTAAAGAGGAGAGACATATCCAGCCAGTAATCAGTTCCCTAAGTGTTCTCCACAGGCCGGAACACACAGAGAGATTCACAGAGTTGGGTCGAGAAGAAAAGGGGATAGAGGCGACCTGGTGGAGAAAAAGGAGAGTCAAACGGGGGAGAGAGCAATCAAGCCAGTGATCTTGCTCCCAATTAAAAATGGGTACTGAAGATTGGGTTCTTAAAGATACACAGTTGATAACAAATACCAAAAAGCAAAGATTAAAAATCTAGAGTAGAGGTTAGATTCTCAAAAATACAATATTAAAAAAAAGAAAGAAAGAAAAAAAAAAAAACAGAGGCACAAAAATTATAAAATATATATATATGAAGTTTGCTTTAAAAGTAGGGTGTGTTTTTTTTTTGCAACTTAATAGTAGGTTATAAAAATGAAAATTGAAGGAGTAATAGGGGACTTAAAAAATAATAATAATAATAATAATAAAGTTGTAAAAAATTAAAAAAATGATAATAGTAAAAATATATCTAGGAAAAAATATGTATCTAGGACTTTCTCTTGAGCTGTTGCAGACAGTGTGGGGGTCAGTTTCATTTTCAGATAGTTCCTTGGTCTGGCTTGTAGTTCTCAAGGTTTATAGGCCCCTTCTTATGTAGTTGGTGCTAACTACAAGGTTTTAATCTATTGCACCTGTCACTTCCAAAGCAGTTCCCTCTGTTTATTTTAGCTTCTTCTGTTTGCTGGTCTCTTCAGTGTCTAATTTCCGCCCTGACACAAGGGGACGGTGGTGGTCACTTTTTTTAGTCTCACTTGTTCAGTCGTGCTGTGGGGAGGGAGGAACACTGCAAACAAATATCACTGGCATGTGCTCACAGTGATTCAGCCACACTGAGTTTGCCCCTGCTCACGGCGTGTGTGCTTTCCCAGTCTACACTGCTGAGGCTCTAGGTTGCTCTGAGGTGGGCCGCTGGGGTTGCCTGTACTTCCCAGGTCTAAGCCCCTCAGGTTCTGGTTTCCAGGTACTCCACAAAGGTGCAGACTTGGTTGAGCCTGGGTTTTGTGCCCTTCCCAGGTCCAAGCAGCTCAGGTGACCAGGTGTTTGGCTAGCGTGGTTGGGGGCTGTGACTTTTCCCCTCCCCCATCCCAGCCGCTGGGTTTTTCTGGGTGTACAACAGGCACGCCTTCTCATGTGTGCCGTGTGTCTCTTCTGGGGAGCTGATCTCTGGCTGAAACCCTCCCGGCGGGGTGTCGACCTTCCAGGATCCCAAGAAGTCTTGGTTAGCAACGAGGTCTGCTTGCAGTTTGGTAAATAGGATGCCTTCTGGGGGCACAATAGTGCCCTTCCGGCTCTGGCTGCCCTCACCTGCCTGTCTCCGGTGGGGGATGGGCCAGTTCACAGCTGGCTACCTCTGCTCAGTGGGCTGCCTTTCTGGTTTGCCTGATGTCCCTTCCTTCCAATCAGAAGTTTGTTTTTGTGGAATTTGCTCATCATCTAAATGTTCTTTTAACTGAATTTGTGGGGAGAAAGTGGTCTCCCCATCACTCTTTCGTCCACCACCCTGGAACCTCCTTTCTGCCTATCCATCTTTTAGTTAGAACATTTCTCTCTCAGAGGGGGGTATTATATTTTTTTTTTTAAATTAGAAACACGGGCATATATACTCAACACAAAACAAAGGTCTGCTTTAAGGAATGTGAGAAACAGATTGATAGTGATCTTCAATATGTCTGGTTTTAAACAGCACAGTTAAAAATGAGTGGTGTGCCCCCCCCCCCCCCCCCCCCCCCCCCCCCCCCCCCCCCCCCCCACCCCCCCCCCCCCCCCCCCCCCCCAAACAATCTAAGGTTAGTCATAACTATTTCAACAACTTTTTATTGCTATTGAAATTGATATTTTAAAATTTTTTATTTTTCAATGCTAGTTTTCTAGAAAATAATTGTCAACGTAACAATCTATCTCATAATTAGATGCAGAACTCATTGATTTAGATACTTACCATTAGATCCTTTCCTACTTTTCTCAAAAAAGAAAAGTATTATTCTTATTGATTATGATTTCCTGGGTCTGGAATATGCCCGAGTAATGGACGGCTGCCCACTCCATATAATTTTTTGGACTAGGAAATCCATAAGAGAGGAGCCTGTGGCTAGAGTCCCATGGGTTGCGAGTCAGAACACCAACTGAGCAAGCTAACACTTACAATCATCCATTTTGTTTATTCCTTTCTTCTTTTTTATTGTTTAAGCTATGGCTTCCGTTCAGTTTTCAAGGAAGTAAAATATCGTCAATAATCCTTTTCTCCATCATAAGAGGAGTTTTCAGTGTTTCCCCATAGATGTAACAATGTAATGCTGAAGTTAATTGTAGATTACTCTTTAATAGAAAGGAAAAATTCCTCTAATCTTTAAAATCTGCATTTATTTATAAATATAAGATGTTGAATCTGTATGAAATACTCTATGAGATTAGGTGATTTTTCCTTCTTAATGCTCTGTCCAGGCTAACCGTGAATTTCATAGAATAGATTTTGAGATGTTAAACGCCAAGTACATACCTGAGATAACTACAACTGATCATGATGTTAGTCCCCCATTATACAATGCTAGATTTATAATTGGTAAAAAATTTCTTTTTATATTTGCATTTATATTTTGAGAGGATTTTGTTTCTTAGATTTTTTTTCCCTTTATCTTGACTGAATAATGCTAATTAAGACATAGATATATATCTATTACCAGATATCAATATCTTTGTAGATTATAAAGGCTACTAAATCTTTACTCTTGGTGTTTGTATTAAAGTTTAGTGCAGTGACCTCCAAATGTAAAATATATTAGGTATTTTGAAAGAAAAAACTCAAACTTTCATATTATTTAAATTAGTTTAACCTTCTCTATTTGCAATTTGAACTTATTAATATCCATTTATGTCTGTTCTCATCTTTTATTAACCATATTCCTCACTCATTTTTTTCTTGCATTTCATTTGACTATTTTCTAACTTTCTGAGAAGTGGATACTAGTAATATTTTTACTTTGCTTCATTCTAGCTTATACATTTAAGGACTAAACAACTAATATTAATTTTAATTAGTTTTTTGATCATTTTCTAGCATATACATTTAAAGAACTAAACATTCCCTTCTAAAGCATTATATTATCATACTTTATCATATCAGTTAAAATGAGTTCTGAAAACAATGTAGTGTTTTTTGGTTTGTTTAGTTTTTGATCCAGCGTTACTTTAGAACTGCATTACATATCTTTTTCTTCAAAAATCATTGCGCCAGATGTTTAAGTTACCATTTTTAGTATTGATTTGGCTAAATTTCAGTCCTTTTGAGGGTTTCCATGGTGGCTTCGAGTATAGTAAAGGAATCCACCTTGCAATTGTAGTAAGGACCTGATTTGAATCCGTAGGTAGGGAATATCTCCTGGAGAAGGGCACAGCAACCCCACTCATATCATTCTTGCCTGGGAGCAATTCCATGGTACAGAAGGAAGCTGGCATGCTACTGAATAGCTCTTTGTCCCTCTGCCCACCTCTATACATTTGTGGTGGGTTTACTATGTAAAGTGAAAAGATTGAATAGAGCCAACATCCTGAGTAATTTTAAGTGCTGGCACTATGTTAATTGCATGTATATGAAATAGTTTATTTAAACTTTTGCCACAAATCAATGTAATTAGGTGTCATGTTGAAATTTCATATTTTATGAATTAAGAACTGAAAACACATTAAGTAACAGGTTCAGGTTAGATAGTAAGGGATTGAAGCAGGATTCAGCCCAACGCAGCTGGCTCCAAAAAAGCACATGTGCATAATCCGATTGCTACACAGTGTTGCACTTTTTATGGCTTTGATCATTCTGTTTAAAACACAATCCTCTGGATGAGCTAATAAGCATTATCTTCTTTGTTGAAAAAATAACCTTAGCAATAGATTATCAGACTTCAGAGAGAGAGAATATAGGGAGATTTGAATTTTATTCTTGTGGGTATCAGAGAAAGATAATGGTTAGGTAACATAATCTGTAGGTAACAGACCTGTTTAAGTCACCAGTACCTTTACTGGACGTGGGTTAGTCAGAATTACTTGTATTTCATTAAAACTTCTCTGCTGGACATTTCATTACCAGTTCTTTATGGTTAAGTTGGTTGCCATGTGGGGGGCCAGTGCAACTTGTCCTTAAGAAAAGCCTCTGAGGGAGGCTTTTGAGGAGCCCAGAGAGATGAATTGAAAGGATTCTAAGAGTAAAGGGGGGCACAGAAAGGTAAGGATAGTGGTTGCTGAAGGCAAAACAGGCCAGTTAGTTTTAGTGTTCTAGGCCAGAGCCATTTATAGGCTAGTCTGTAGATAAAATAATTGTTTTTAACAAGTCTGCTATGTTTCAACTAAAAAGATGTTATTTTTTTTTAGTATATAGTTGAAAGAGTTAAGATGATGGGTTTCAAAACTGTCGAGTACCTCAAGTACGCGCCCTAGAGATTTGTATCTGAAGTGTGCTGTTGTATTGATAGCTTCAACACTAGCATGTAGCTATTTGTCTCTCAGAAAGGCATTTCATGCTAGGTGGGTTTTTAGGGAATGTTGCCTTGGAGTTGTTATAGAAAGTCTGTTGCTACACTGACTAGTGAATGTGGAAACTATTGAAAAATAGTAAGGGTATGGGTGCTATGCTTTGCTTGATTTTCTGATGAGGTAGATGAGTAGGGACTAACTGTTTATGGCTTCACTCAGATTACTATTGGGATTTCCAAAACATTCTTCAAATCCTGCTTAGGTAGAGGCTAATGTGAAGTGGGATGCTGATCCCTTTGCAAAGACACCATTCCATGGTGAAGTCCAGTCACAATTAAGTGATACACAATTAAGTGATTTGGGTTTTGGTTGTTAATAGAGCACTTATTTGAAATGTGGTGGTGAGCTCAGCAGCTAGTTGCCTCACACAAAAAGGAAAACTGGCTGTTACATATTCTGTTTTTAAAGTATTGCATCTGTCCAAACTCAACAATGCTAATGTTTATCCACCAGAGGAATGCCAATTAGCAAAAGTCATGGTTGAGTTATTTTAAATAGTATTTTTTAAATTGTAATTGTGAGGTTAGACTCATGCTTGCAGTTGTTATAATGATTTAAATTTCCATTTATCTGTGGATGTTAAAATATTCCCTTTTTTGCTTTAGAGTCATTCAAATTTACTATATACAGTTTGATAAGTCGAGAGTGAGCTCTAAAAAACCCTGACAAATTTTCTCTTTTACCAGTGCTTATTCTCAGGCTTTAAAATATTAAATATATCAATATTCTTAACCGGTTTCCAGGTATTAATTTCATCTTTGGTTACAGCTGTTTCCAGATTTATGGCCTGTGAGTCCTGTGATAAAGACTTGGTAGACTTCTAAATCTTATTTTATCTTTATTATGAATGCCTTGGGCAGCCAGTTGAGTAACATAGTTCACTTTTGTAATTAGAATTTTATTTCTAGATTTAATTCATGCAAGGATGATAGTGCTTCACTGGCGATCTCTATCTGTTTGAATTATTAATTTTTTTCTAACGAGACAGCTCTCCCTATCTCAATTCGGGCTTTATACAATAATTCGTGACTTTACAATAGATCCACCCAGGGAACTGGTATCATATTTGGCACTGTAAAGTTTACTAGTTGAAACCGGTTACACGCGTCTTTCATTTTCCTAATCTGTTTCTCTTCCTCATTTTGCTTTCTATTATCTGAGTATAAACAGATAAATAGATCAAATAACTCCTAAAAACATGCTTATACTTCAATAGCAATAAAACACTGAGCTTTAGTTAGAGTGAGTTTACACTTAAAACAGTGACTCTGAATTTGGAGCTTAAGGTACATACTAGTTCTGTAAGTTACTGCCATTACTTGATTAAAGGTATATTTTCTGCAAAATGACTTGTATAACATTTGCTTGTCAGTCAAAGCTAAGGCTTTACCAAATAGGTGTATTGATAATTTCTCCAACACGGTACCTGGTAGGGGATATACTCAGATGTTCTTCTGTTCTTTTGTTGGAAGTTTTATTTACCTAGAGCAACGCATGATTCGAGCTGGTTCAGTTCAGTCACTCAGTCATGTCTGACTCTTTGAGACCCCATGGACTGCAGCACGCCAGGCTTCCCTGTCCAATAGCAACTACCAGAGCTTGCTCAAACTCATGTCTGTCGAGCCTTAGGTTGACTGACAGCAAAGTTTTACAAGTCATTTTTGCAGACAATATACCAAATTCGTGTCCAGATGGTTCATCTCAAATTTTATTCCAGACTTGCCATGAGAAATTTAGAATGAGTAGGACCTTCGAAGGAATACTGAGGGACTGTTACCATGCCAACGCCTATCTTTTGAACTGGCAAAGGCAGTGTATACTGATACTGCCTCCTGTGATGTTTAAGGGCCCTGAAAGGTCCTTGATTTAGACAACAAAAACAGCAATTACACTGTAGCTAGTGCATCGATAAGAATAGAAATGTCAGAATTCCCTAAATCACTAAGGAGTTAGAGGTAGGGGAAGGGGTGAGGAGCTAAAAAGGGCAGACACACAAGCTTCTCAAGAGGAAAATTGACCGTACAAATGAATTATCTTTAGCTCTCAGGAATATAATATCTTTTGTGAGGCCATTTTTTAAGAATGAAATCTAGAGTTGAAAAAACTGCTAATAAATTCATCATGTCAGGAAGGCTTGTAAATACCTTTATAAGACTTTTCTCATCTATCAGACCCTAGTAATTCTATAGTGCAGATTTCCCCTATCAACGTTGAATGGTACAAATAATGTAGAGGCAGAATATATTTTGAATATTTTTTAAATGTTTTATAATAACTTCATAAAAATATCAAAATTTGGTGTTGTGTTTCAAATTCTGCACTGTTGTGACTGACTTTCTCAGTAATTGCATTGACTTTGTAAGGAAATTGATTTCCAGCATGGAAAAGAAAACAATTGTTGAAATTACCACAAAGGTTCTCCTGTGCCTAATCCATTTCATTTTATAATAAAAATATTATATTTACTGGGAGTATTCCAATGTGGATGGCTTCTCTTTGCAACTTCTAGTGGTCATGTTTGGCTTTTCATGTATCATACCATTTTTTCCGTTGGAAGAAATGCCACCAAGAGAGCCCATGCATCCTTTATCCCAGTGGTCCCAAAGATGACAATTTGTGCAAACTATAGAAAGGATCTCAAAGTCAAGACATGGACATTTGATACATATCACAGAATATGGACACAAATCTCTCACCCACAAAAATCTCCCAGGTTACACATTTCACTTTCCTCCCTGTCCTTACACCCTTTCCCCATACTTAAACTCTGCGAAAACATCAACTGTGCTCACCATTTACTAAAAGTTTTCACTGAGTGAATATTATATAAATGAAATCAATATATTACATAACCTTCTGTTATTGACTTTTTTCACTCAGTATAATTCTTGAGAGATTCATCCAGGTTGACGTGCATATCAATAATTCATTCTTTTTTATTGCTTGGATACTATTCCATGGTATGCGGATGACACCACCCTTATGGCAGAAAGTGAAGAAGAACTAAGAAGAGCCTCTGATGAAGGTGAAAGAGGCAGAGTGAAAAAGTTGGGCTACAATCGTTCAGAAAACACTAAGATCATGGCATCTGTTCCCATCACTTTCATGGAAATAGATGGGAAACAGTGGAAACAGTGTCAGACTTTTATTTTTTTGGCTCCAAATCACTGCTGTATGTGACTGCAGCCATGAATTAAAAACGCCTTATCCCTTGAAGGAAGGTTATGGCCAACCTAGATAGCATATTGAAAAAAGCCAGACTTAACTTTTGCAACAAAATGTCCAACTAGTCAAGGCAATGGTTTTTTCACAGTGTCATGTAGGATGTGAAAAGTTTGGACAGTGAAGAAGGCTGAGCGCGGAAGAATTGATTTCTTTTGAAAAAACTGTGAGTGTTGGAGGAATGACTACTTGAGAGTCCTAGGACTGCAAGAAGATCCAATCAATCCATCCTGAAAGAGATAAATCTGGGGTTGTTAATTGGAAGTTCCTGATGTTGAGGCCTGGAAGCTCAATTACTTTTGGCCACCTCATGCGATGGGTTGACTCATTGGAAAAGACCCTCGGATGCTTGGTAGGATTGGAGGCGGGAGGAGAAGGGGATGAAAGAGGATGAAGATGGTTGGATGGCATCACTGTACTCGATGGAACCATGGGTTTTGTGTGGACTCCGGGAGTGGTTGATGGACAGAGAGGCCTGACATGCTGCAATTCAGAAATTCATGGGGTCGCAAAGAGTCGGACGACGACTGAGCAACTGAACTGAACTGATTCCATGGTATTAATGAACAACAGAATTTTTCATTAAAAACTCTTAACTTATTTTTAAAAAAAACAAAAACAATTCACCCATTCCTCAATTAAAAGCAGCATCTTTTTTTTTTTAACACATTCACCTGCTGACATCTAGTCGGACATCAATTCTGGGTTGATTATTTTTGTTTTTGGCTTAACAAAATAAGCTGCTGTGAACAAATGTGTACAGGTTTTTGTGTGGGTATAGAGGTCTCATTTTCTCTGGAATCTATACAGAAGAATGCAGTTACTGGGTCACATTGACAGTTTTCAAGTTTAGTTATTTAAGAAACTGACAAATAGTTTTTCAGATTAGCAAGGTCCCTGATGTACCCCACAGTAAGTGAGATAATAATCTTAAGCAGAGTATTTACAGATTTTCAGAACATCAATGATGAAAAGAGTATTGATGGTTAAGAATGGAGAACAATACTTGAAGATTTAACAGGCCATCTTAGTAAATAGAGGCATATTGTCCAAAAACAATGAATTGCTCAAATAACATGTGGATGTGTTGCATTTCATTTTCTGCATACTGTGGGTTTAATAAGGAAAATCAATAAAATGGGAAAGCAAAAGGGTAGGATGAAGAAATGGTTTAGGTATAAAAATATGATGTTTAGCCTGAAAAGGGGAAGAAGATGATTTGGGTATGGTGTTTATGTGTTGTAGGCAAAAGAGTTGCCCCCCTCTTCTCTTCTTCATATTCTTAATATTTATTCTAAAAACCTTTTCTAAAGTCAGTATTATTTGTAATGTGTAAATGGATTTGGAAGTAGACAATTATAAAATTCCCTGCCAAAAGAAGGGAAAAATTACAAGTAGAACAATTTGAGAAACAACTATATGGTTATTTTCCATCTTTTTTTTTTGAAATGATATAAATGAAATCCAATGTTTACAAGCAGTTCACTATTCTAAGTTACAGTCACATTATATCATACCTGTATCTGAAACACCTTGTCAGAGTGAAATTACAATAGCTTTAAGAACTTGATGATGAAATAGTGGCTCAGACTAGCTACACTTTTAGTAGTTAAATTAGGAAATGAAAGTAACTTTTGATCTTAAGGAAGAAAAGTACTGCCCACAAATAAAAACTTCACCCCTTGAAGCTTCCTCTTGAATGGTTAAGAGGGATTCTTTATTATTTTACTGGGATCATTAGTGAACTTATGTTTTAAATAGCTTCATAGATTTGGGATTTTTGAAAAGGATGTAAGGCTGAGAAGGTAGAAGGCATTTTATCTAGGAAGGAACAGAAATCTCAAATGCAGGAGTTTCAGTTTTCTTTTTGTTCTTTTGCCTTGCCACAAATCAAAAACTGCCACATCATATTATCATGAAGCCAGCAAGCACTGTTTATAGGGGAAAACTTCAACACTGAGATTGACAGAGAAGTTTTGTGTCATAGAGGATTTTCCTTTGACAGGATTCCTGATCACCTGATAAGAAAGCCCATATCATAACAGGGGTCCATATGTAAATTTTATTAGTGATATTCAAGGAAGAAAGACTTCACCTATACTGAAATTTGTTTATGGTAGCCTAACAGGTTAAATATTATTCAGGGCAACAAATAATTTTCAATGATTTTATATTATACGTAAAAGATTTGGAAATCTGGGTTATAACCCCTGTTTCTGCCACCAACTGATTGTGACCTTAAGAAAGTGTATCTACTCATTATTCAAATTACCTTTTAAGCACACAGCATGTTTTAATACTTGTCATTTTTAATGGGGAGGTTGCTGTAAAGATGTCATCTGTGTGTATGTTACCATGATAGGTATTGTGATCTGTGTCAGAATTTGTAAATATTTCACGTATATTCTTATCCCATGTTAAAGAACTTCCATAACTATCAGCTACAGTTATTATAATTAACTTGAATGTATTTTTCATATTTGAGTGTAATGTAGCTCCAAATTCTGTGTATATTCATGGGTATCTTCAAATATTAAATTTTCAAATACATATCCATATACTCTGTGTTGTTAGCTTCACCATGCATTCAGGAATATACCTCTAACAGAGGAATTAGGACCTACTACCTTCAGAGTCAATGAATTCTATAAAGAAAATACAAATTAATTGTTACTGCTTTTTATTATGTAGACTCTCCATTTTTTGTAGGTTTAAAATTATAATGTGAAATATACATTGCTATACATATCTAACCCCTCAAAATTACTGTTGTTATTTTGCTTACAGTAAATAGTCATCTACATTTACCTTAATGTTTAGCTTTTCTGATTGCTTTATTCTCTTTTCTGAATTCTATGTGGTCTTAGTTTGTGTTCTAGGATCATTTTCTTTGTGCATGAGAACTCATTTTAGTATTTTTTTTTTTTTTAATATTTGAGTGAATTTCTCGGGGGCTGGGAGGAGGGGGGGAGTTGGTAATAGATGAATAAGTTCTGAAGATCTGCTATACTCCATCACGCCTGTAGGTAATGATACTGTATTTTATGCTTAAAAATTTTGTTAGTATTGATCTACTGGCTAAATTTTATTTTGTATAGTTTATCTTATTTGAAATAATGGATTTCTTTTCTTTACCTTTGAAGGAAATTTTCACTAGGCCTAGAAAATCTAGGTTATCAATAATTTCATCATTTTAAAGATGTTATTTTATCAGTTGATAGTTGAATTACATACCTTTGAAGAAAGCATTTAGAAGAATCCTATGTTATAAAAAATAAATTTAAAAATTACTTAATTTTCCCCAGAACCTCCCTCCCTCCTTCCCTCTTTCCCTACCACTTCCTTCCTTCCTTTTTCTGTCTTCTCTGTCTCTCTCTTCCTTTTTCCTTCCTTCCTTTAATTTCTTCCCTCCTTCACTTCCTCCTCCTCCTCCTCTTTTCCTGTATCTCTCCCTCCATCCTTTCCAGTCTCCCTCTCTTTCATTTTTTTGCTGTGTCTCCTTGGATTTGGCCTCACTCCTGTTTTTAGCCCTCTATTAATAACAAATGTAAAGTCTGGAACTTGCATATGTTTTCTCCTATTTAGTGATTTCTGAACCCCAATGTTTACATTTCCCAATGCAATGAGCTGTCTAGAAATCTCTCCACATTTCAGATACTTCTGCTTGGTTTCTTAATCCCTTGGGCTGACAAATGTCTTAAAGAAAAAACCAATGTGTAGTGTCTGTTTAACTTCTCGTGTTACCCTTTCTTGTGATCTCAGGTTGTCAGTTTCTGGATAACATGGCAGTCTCAAACTCACTGTTTGTGCCAGAATTTCCCAGAAATTCTTCAAGTTCCATGGATTTTCCACCTGTGAGCCAAAATCTTTTGTAGCATTTCTCAGCCATTTGCCTTACTCCAAGACTTGGTAAGCATCCAAGGGCAAAGTGGCATGCAGAAAGTTCTAGTTATCTCAGTGTGCTTCCCTGGTTTTCTAAGATCTGACCCCTTAATTATTGGATGCAGTACTAGTTATGCAATACTTTCAAAGGTTGGGATGATTTTTATTGGTTTGCTGTACTGAACTGTGAACCAAGGAAGGTACAACACAGGTAGTGCAACATTCTCTGCAGGGTCAAGTCAAAATGTAAGAATGAAATATGTGTAGCATGTTGGTAGAAAAAGGACAGTTTTACTTCAATTGGAACATGATATGAAAAAAGGTGGCGTTATTACATATGACTAGGTAATGAGGAGTCAGAACATGTAAGGAGTATTATGCCATTCTAAATTGCCTGTGTTCTTCCCTGAGTGGATTATATACTTAGAAGAGTTAGCAACCTAGCATCTCCTCTGATTATTTATTCACCTATTGTGTCTATACTTTCCACTTAAAAAAAAAAGTCTCAGTCTCTAAATTACTCTTCTAGGTCTGTGCTTCAGGTATCTGAGTCAAGTGCATTGATTTAGTGCAAAGAAACCAAGAAATAAGAAATGAAAGAGAAAAAGGAAACAGCATTACAGAAGAGCAGTTTATGATCTTTACTATTGAATTTTGGCCAAAGGCAATACATTTCAAAATATAAAATTCCAGATTTTATATTTTTCACTGTGCATTTCAACTTGAAAATATTCTGACAGAGAACTATTTATAAAAAAGTAAAAACTGGCAGTTTTTAGGTGTGTGTAAAGCATATAAAAACCATGCATATGGGATCTTTCTATTAAATAATATTGCCCTGGAAACAGAAACTCTTATCAGTTTTTTGCTTCAATAAACACAGCAGGTGCTAGAGAGCAAACATAAACTGCCCAGATTTTTACATTGCGTTTACATGAAAATGGTCTCTACAGATATCTGTCCCCAACGTCAAGGTGTTTATTGTCCAAATTTTGATTTCCACTTATTTTGTTCAGACTGCATGATTTGGGGCATTCGTTACCTTTCAGAAGATATATGTATAGAGGTATACTTTTAAAAATGATCTTGGTAGCATTAGCAAAGTCCTGAGTGTCTTATGATCTTCTATAAAGTACATAACTACACTTGATTTCATGGGGATTATTTCTCATATTCTGTAACCTATAAAAGGAACTAACAAATGGGATTTGTGAATAACGAGAGCCATATTAAACTGTAGTTAGTTATACTTAAAAATATACACTTGAAAATAATAAATAAAAAATCTATTATTGTTTGAAGCTTAAAAAGTATTTTCCCTATTTTAAAACTAAGACGTTATATTTCTTAATGAAAAATTTTAATATAAAAAATAAATATACTTCTCTATAAAGATATCACTCAAAATTATTAAAGCTAATATTCAAATATCTTTATTTTGATCTGTATCCATAATTGAAAACAATAAATTTTTCTTTGTATATATACATAATATATTAATATATCTAAATTAACTTAACCATCATATTGCAACTGATATTTTTATTCAGTAGTTTTACTTAACATTGTAGTATTTGCACTTCTCCAAGCCATTAAAGCTGTATTTATTAATATCATCTTGCAGTGATAAGCTTTCCCATCATAATTATTTACTAAACATTATTTAATCACTTGCTATTGTTGAACATTTAATTTTTATTTATTACATTATATAATTTTATAATAAACATCTTTATGCATTTAGCCATTTATATATCTCTTGTTGTCTCTTTTTATAAACTCATAGATGTGCAATTGTTGAAAAAAAGTACACAACCAAACTGGTTTCTTGTAGCTTGTGCCAGTTAATCAAACTGCAAACATTATATGAAAGAACACTTGATTTAGCAGGTTTAAACTCCTATTATTCAACAATACATTATTCAGTAAGTATAGAAATTCCTATGTGGCCTATTTCAACCTCATTTAGAATATGTAACTTTTGTTGACTTCATAAAGGATGTGTCTGAAGGAAGGAATGATGTTTTTAAAGCTCCATGCTATTGACTTATTTGGTCATTAGCAGTGAGTGAAGTATTGGACTTTGGGGGTGTCCAGTGCTTTACATCCTGAACTTCAGAATGTCAGCAGAAGATGTAGGATACTCCAAACTTCAGGGCAGAATGGACCTGCTTTAGTCACTTTCTGCATGTGTGTGCTCAGTCGCTTCAGTCATGTCTGACTCTTTGCAACTCTGTGGATGGTAGCCCACCAGGCTCTTCTGTCCACGGGATTCTCCAAGGAAGAATACTGGAGTGAGTTGCCATGCCCTCCTCCAGGAGATCTTCTCAACCCAGGGATTGAACTGCATCTCCTGTCCCCTGCTTTGGCAGGTGGAGCCTTTATTACTAGCTCCACCTGGAAAGCTCTATTCACTTTCTAGTAGGGTTTTTTCTCATAGGCATGAAAATCTTGATGGCATTCATGTGTCACAGAGGTCTTCTTGGAACTCCTAACAAATGGGCCTGCTTTTTTGTAGTGTCCCTTCAAGATAAAGAGCTTTCCCCATGTTACAATGTACTGATTTCAGGCTATGAAAGACCCTCTGCTCCTGGCTACAAAATGCAGTGCACCCGCTGGCTAGTCTAAATCTCTATCCCACCCACGGGGTACTTTGACCTGTGCAAGATAATCGCCACCATTAAAGGGGGGTAGAGACTAAGAAGTCAGTGAAAAAGGGGATTTAAAGTCTATCCAATAGAACAGATTAAGGATTTCCTGGTATTCCTTCTGATTTATCCAACGTTTTATTTTGAATATATTTTTCTTATATCATTCTTACTTCCAATTCTCTTTCTTCTACAACTAAATAGTTAACACATTAAGACCAAGCCTAGGAACCTCAGAGTTGAGGCCTTGTGGGAAAGTCAAGAAAACGGTGATAATGCTAATCAGGTCATGCATTTTCAAAATTTCTTGTACATATTCTCTCTTCAGGACAGGATTGTGGCAGATTATACCATGCCTTTTTATATTCACATAAGTGTACTCCAAATGGACAAAATAAATCTCTTTAGAGCAGTGAAAAATAATAGAAAAGATAGTATATTATCTTTTGGTTCAAAATTTAAGCCTTGAGTTTTAAATTTAGTATTCTTCTTATTTTCATCCAGGTGTTATCATATGAAATTTCAAGAGTGAACAGGGTGTTTGAGTAAAAGCTAGTGTTTCTGTTCAAATAGGTGCCTGAATATGAGAAGTGTTAATGATTTAATTGATAATTCAATAACCTTTAATCGAGTAAAAATCTGTCACCACATAATCAGCTTTCTTTATTTAAGGTGTAGATACAAAGTACTTTATTAAATGTTCTCATATCAAGCATAAGCTAACTTTTGTGATTAATATATAGAAAGGAACAATATCTTCGTTGGTATAAAGGAGATTTTTGAAGACTTGAATTCTGCTGTTTTGACTATCAAGTTCTTTTTTTTAATCTATTTTTTTACTTTACAATATTGTATTTGTTTTGCTATACATTGACATGAATCCGCCATGGGTGTATATGTGTGTTCCCCTTCCAGAGCCCGCCTCCCACCTCCCTCCTCATCCCATCCCTCTGGGTCATCCCAGTGCACCAGTCCCTGAGCACCCTGTATCATGCATCGAAACTAGACTGGTGATTCATTTCACATATGATGATTTACATGCTTCAATGCCATTCTCCCATATCATCCCACCCTTGCCCTCAGCCATAGAGTCCAAAATACTGTTCTATACATCTGTCTCTCTTTTGCTGTCTCACATACAGGGTTATCTTTACAGATTTACTAAATTCCATATATATGCGGTAGTATACTGTATTGGTGTTTTTCTTTCTGGCTTACTTCACTCTGTGTAATAGGCTCCAGTTTCAGCCACCTCTTTAGAACTGATTCGAATGTATTCTTTTTAATGGCTGAGTAATATTCCATTGTGTATATGTACCACAGCTTCCTTATCTATTCGTCTGCTGATGGAGATCTAGGTTGCTTCCATGTCCTGGCTATTATAAACAGTGCTGCGATGAACATTGGGGTGCACGTGTCTCTTCCAATTTTAGTTTCCTTGGTGTGTATGCCCAGCAGTGGTATTGCTGGGTCATATGGCAGTTCTATTCCCAATTTTTTGAGGAATCTCCACACTGTTCTCCATAGTGGCCATACTAGTTTGCATTCCCACCAACAGTGTAAGAGGGTTCCGTTTTCTCCACACCCTCTCCAGCATTTATTGCTTGTAGACTGTTGGATAGCAGACATTCTGACTGGTGTGTAATGGTACCTCATTGTGGTTTTGATTTGCATTTCTCTGATAATGAGTGATGTTGAGCATCTTTTCATGTGTTTGTTAGCCATCTGTATGTCTTTGGAGAAATGTCTGTTTAGTTCTTTGGCCCACTTTTTGATTGTGCCATTTATTTTTCTGGAATTGAGCTGCAGGAGTTGCTTGTATATTTTTGAGATTAATTATTTGTCTGTTGCTTTGTTTGCTATTATTTTCTCCCATTCTGAAGGCTGTCTTTTCACCTTGCTTATAGTTTCCTTTGTTGTGCAGAAGCTTTTAATTTTAATTAGGTCCCATTTGTTTATTTTTGCTTTTATTTCCAATATTCTAAGAGGTGGGTCATAGAGGATCCTGCTGTGATTTATGTCGGAGAGTGTTTTGCCTATGTTTTCCTCTAGGAGTTTTATAGTTTCTGGTCTTACATTTAGATCTTTAATCCATTTTGAGTTTATTTTTGTGTATGGTGTTAGAAAGTGTTCTAGTTTCATTCTTTTACAAGTGGTTGACCAGTTTTACAGGCACCACTTGTTAAAAAGATTGTCTTTTCTCCATTGTATATTCTTGCCTCCTTTGTCAAAGATAAGGTGTCCATAGGTGTGTGGATTTATCTCTGGGCTTTCTGTTTTGTTCCACTGATTTCTATTTCTGTCCTTGTGCCAGTACCATACTGTCTTGATGACTGTGGCTTTGTAGTAGAGCCTGAAGTCCGGCATGCTGATTCCTTCAGTTCCATTCTTCTTTCTCAAGATTGCTTTGGCTATTCGAGGTTTTTTGTATTTCCATACAAATTGTGAAATTATTTGTTCTAGTTCTCTGAAGAGTACTGTTGGTAGCTTGATAGGGATTGCATTGAATCTGTAGATTGCTTTGGGTAGTATACTCATTTTCACTATATTGATTCTTCCTATCCATGAACACAGTATATTTCTCCATCTATTTGTGTCCTCTTTGATTTCTTTCACCAGCTTTTTATAGTTTTCTACATATAGGTCTTTTGTTTCTTTCGGTAGATATATTCCTAAGTATTTTATTATTTTCGTTGTGATGGTGAATGGAATTGTTTCATTAATTTCTCTTTCTGTTTTCTCATTGTTAGTGTATAGGGATGCAAGGGATTTCTGTGTGTTGATTGTATATCCTGCAACTTTACTATATTCATTGATTAGCTCTAGCAATTTTCTAGTGGAGTCTTTAGGGTTTTCTATGTAGAGGATCATGTCATCTGCAAACAGTGAGAGTTTTACTTCTTCTTTTCCTATCTGTATTCCTTTTATTTCTTTTTCTGCTCTGATTGCTGTGGCCAAAACTTCCATAATTAGGTTGAATAGTAGTGGTGAGAGTGGGCACCCTTGTCTTGTTCCTGACTTTAGGGGAAATGTTTCAGTTTTTTCACCATTTAGGATAATGTTTGCTGTGGGTTTTGTCATATATAGCTTTTATTATGTTGAGGTATGTTCCTTCTATTCCTGCTTTTTTGAAGGGTTTTTATCATACATGGATGTTGAATTTTGTCAAAGGCTTTCTCTGCATCTATTGAAATAATCATATGGTTTTTTATTTTTAAATTTGTTAATGTAGTGAAGCCATCTGGTCCTGAGCTTTTGTTTGTTGGAAAATTTCTGATTACAGTTTCAATTTCCGTGCTTGTGATGGGTCTGTTAAGATTTTCTATTTCTTCCTGTTTCAGTTCTGGAAAGCTGTACTTTTCTAAGAATTTATCCATTTCTTCCAAGTTGTCCATTTTATTTGCATATAGTTACTGATAAATAATCTCTTATGATCCTTTGTATTTCTGTGTTGTCTGTTGTTATCTCTCCATTTTCATTTCTAATTTTGTTGATTTGATTTTTCTTCCTTTGTTTCTTGATGAGTCTGGCTAATGGCTTGTCAATTTTACTTATCTTCTCAAAGAACCAGCTTTTGGCTGTGTTGATTTTTGCTGTGGTCTCTTTTGTTTCTTTTGCATTTATTTCTGCCCTAATTTTTTAAGATTTCTTTCCTTCTACTAACCCTGGGGTTCTTCATTTCTTCCTTTTGTAGTTGCTTTAGGTGTAGAGTTAGGTTATTTATTTGAATTTTTTCTTGTTTCTTGAGGTGAGCCTGTATTGCTATGAATCTTCCCCTTAGCACTGCTTTTACAGTGTCCCGTAGGTTTTGGGTTGTTGTGTTTTCAGTTTCATTCATTTCTATGCATATCTTGATTTCTTTTTTGATTTCTTCTGTGATTTGTTGGTTATTCAGCAGTGTGTTGTTCAGCCTCCATAAGTTGGAATTTTTAATAGTTTTTCTCCTGTAATTGACATCTAATCTTACTGCATTATGGTCAGAAAAGATGCTTGGAATGATTTCAATTTTTTTGAATTTACCAAGGCTAGATTTATGGCCCTGGATGTGATCTATTCTGGAGAAAGTTCCATGTGCGCTTGAGAAAAAGGTGAAATTCATTGCTTTGGGGTGAAATGTCCTATAGATATCAATTAGGTCTAACTGGTTTATTGTATCATTTAAAGTTTGTGTTTCCTTGTTAATTTTCTGTTTAGTTGATCTATCCATAGATGTGAGTGAGGTATTAAAGTCTCCCACTATTCTTATGTTATTGTTAATTTCCCCTTTCATACTTGTTAGCATTTGCCTTACATATTGCGGTGCTCCTATGTTGGGTGCATGTATATTTATAATTGTTATATCTTCTTGGATTGATCTTTGATCATTATGTAGTGTCCATCTTTGTCTCTTTTCACGCCTTTCTTTTAAAGTCTATTTTATCTGATATGAGTATTGCTACTCCTGTTTTCTTGTGGTCTCTATTTGCATGAAATATCTTTTTCCAGCCCTTCACTTTCAGTCTGTATATGTCCCTTGTTTTGAGGTGGGTCTCTTGTAGACAGTATATATAGGGGTCTTGTTTTTGTATCCATTCAGCCAGTCTTTGTCTTTTGGTTGGGGCATTCAACCCATTTACATTTAAGGTAATTGTTGATAAATATGATCCTGTTTCCATTTACTTTATTGTTTTGGGTTCAAGATTATACACCCTTTCTGTGTTTCCTGTCAAGAGAAGATCCTTTAGCATTAGTTGGAGAGCTGGTTTGGTGGTGCTGAATTCTCTCAGGTTTTGCTTGTCTGTAAAGCTTTTGATTTATCCTTCATATTTGAATGAGATCCTTGCTGGGTACAGTAATCTGGGCTATATATTATTTTCTTTCATCACTTTAAGTATGTCCTGCCATTCCCTTCTGGCCTGAAGAGTTTCTATTGAAAGATCAGCTGTTATCCTTATGGGAATCCCCTTGTGTGTTATTTGTTGTTTTTCCCTTGCTGCTTTTAATATTTGTTCTTTGTGTTTTATCTTTGTTAATTTGATTAATATGTGTCTTGGGGTGTTTCACCTTGGGTTTATTCTGTTTGGGACTCTCTGGGTTTTTTGACTTGGGTGATTATTTCCTTCCTCATTTTAGGGAAGTTTTCAACTATTATCTCCTTGAGTATTTTCTCATGGTCTTTCTTTTTGTCTTCTTCTTCTGGGACTCCTATGATTCAAATGTTTGTGCGTTTAACATTGTCCCAGAGGTCTCTGAGGTTGTCTTCATTTCTTTTAATTCTTTTTTCTTTTTTCCTCTCTGTTTCATTTATTTCTATCATTCTGTCTTCTACCTCACTTATTCTATCTTCTTCCTCCGTTATTCTACTGTTGGTTCCCTCCAGAGTGTTTTTGATTCATGTATTGCATTATTCATTATATATTGACTCTTTTTTATTTCTTCTAAGTCCTTACCTTTCTTGCATCTACTTGATCCTTGTCTCCAGGTTATTTATCTGTAACTCCAATTTGTTTTCAAGATTTTGGATCATTTTCACTATCATTATTCAGAATTCTTTATCAGGTAGATTCCCTATCTCTTCCTCTTTTATTTGGTTTGGAGGGAATTTATCCTGTTTCTTTACTTGCTGGGTATTTCTCTGCCTTTTCACCTTGTTTATATTACTGTGTTTGGGGTGGCCTTTCTGTATTCTGGCAATTTGTGGTTCCTCTTTATTGTGGAGGTTCCTCGCTGTGGGTGGCGTTGGACTGGTGGCTTGTCAAAGTTTCCTGGTTGGGGAAGCTTGTGTTAGTGTTCTGGTGGGTGGAGCTGGATTTCTTCTCTCTGGAGTGCAATGAAGTATCCAGTAATGAGTTTTGAGATGTCAGTGGGTTTGTTGTGACTTTGGGCAGCCTGTATATTGAAGCTCAGGGCTATGTTCCTGGGTTGCTAGAGAATTTGCATGGTATATCTTACTCTGGAACTTGTTGGCCCTTGGGTGGTGCTTGGTTTCAGTGTAGGTATGAAGGCGTTTGATGAGCTTCTATCAGTTAATGCTTCCTGGATTCAGGAGTTCTCTGGTGTTCTCAGGATTTGGACTTAAGCCTCCTGCCTCTGGTTTTCAGTCTTATTCTTACAGTAGCCTCAAGACTTCTCCATCTATACAGCACCGATGATAAAACATCTAGTTTAATGATGAAAAGTTTCTCCACAGTGAGGGACACCCAGAGAGGTACAGAGAGTTACATGGAGAAGAGAAGAGGGAGGAGGGAGATAGAGGTGACCAGGAGGAGAAGAGGGGAATCAAAAGGGGAGAGAGCAAGCTAGCCAGTAATCACTTCCCTATGTGCTCTCCACCGCCTCGGTCTCTCAGAGATGTTCATGGAGTTACACAGGAAAGAGAAGAGGAAGGAAGGAAACAGAGGTGGCCTGGAGGAGAAAAGGGGGACTCTAAAGAGGAGAGACATATCCAGCCAGTAATCAGTTCCCTAAGTGTTCTCCACAGGCCGGAACACACAGAGAGATTCACAGAGTTGGGTCGAGAAGAAAAGGGGATAGAGGCGACCTGGTGGAGAAAAAGGAGAGTCAAACGGGGGAGAGAGCAATCAAGCCAGTGATCTTGCTCCCAATTAAAAATGGGTACTGAAGATTGGGTTCTTAAAGATACACAGTTGATAACAAATACCAAAAAGCAAAGATTAAAAATCTAGAGTAGAGGTTAGATTCTCAAAAATGCAATATTAAAAAAAGAAAGAAAGAAAAAAAAAAAAAACAGAGGCACAAAAATTATAAAATATATATATATGAAGTTTGCTTTAAAAGTAGGGTGTGTTTTTTTTTGCAACTTAATAGTAGGTTATAAAAATGAAAATTGAAGGAGTAATAGGGGACTTAAAAATAATAATAATAATAATAATAAAGTTGTAAAAATTAAAAAAATGATAATAGTAAAAATATATCTAGGAAAAAATATGTATCTAGGACTTTCTCTTGAGCTGTTGCAGACAGTGTGGGGTCAGTTCATTTTCAGATAGTTCCTTGGTCTGGCTTGTAGTTCTCAAGGTTTATAGGCCCCTTCTTATGTAGTTGGTGCTAACTACAAGGTTTTAATCTATTGCACCTGTCACTTCCAAAGCAGTTCCCTCTGTTTATTTTAGCTTCTTCTGTTTGCTGGTCTCTTCAGTGTCTAATTTCCGCCCTGACACAAGGGGGACGGTGGTGGTCACTTTTTTTAGTCTCACTTGTTCAGTCGTGCTGTGGGGAGGGAGGAACACTGCAAACAAATATCACTGGCATGTGCTCACAGTGATTCAGCCACACTGAGTTTGCCCCTGCTCACGGCGTGTGTGCTTTCCCAGTCTACACTGCTGAGGCTCTAGGTTGCTCTGAGGTGGGCCGCTGGGGTTGCCTGTACTTCCCAGGTCTAAGCCCCTCAGGTTCTGGTTTCCAGGTACTCCACAAAGGTGCAGACTTGGTTGAGCCTGGGTTTTGTGCCCTTCCCAGGTCCAAGCAGCTCAGGTGACCAGGTGTTTGGCTAGCGTGGTTGGGGGCTGTGACTTTTCCCCTCCCCCATCCCAGCCGCTGGGTTTTCTGGGTGTACAACAGGCACGCCTTCTCATGTGTGCCGTGTGTCTCTTCTGGGGAGCTGATCTCTGGCTGAAACCCTCCCGGCGGGGTGTCGACCTTCCAGGATCCCAAGAAGTCTTGGTTAGCAACGAGGTCTGCTTGCAGTTTGGTATAGGATGCCTTTCTGGGGCCACAATTGTGCCCTTCCGGCTCTGGCTGCCCTCACCTGCCTGTCTCCGGTGGGGGATGGGCCAGTTCACAGCTGGCTACCTCTGCTCAGTCCTTTGTTCTGTGAGCAAGCCTGGCAGTGTTTTAGGTTAAAGCTTTTCTAGGGATAGTTATCCCACAGTTTGGGTTGCTATCTCAAGCTAGTTCCCTCAGATTGCCCTCGGGGCATTTAGGCCCAGTCCTTACCCAAAGCAATGCAGCCCACCCCTCCCTGTCTATCCCTTCTTGCTAGTGGGGGATGTGCGCGTCTGGGCTGCTGCTCTGCTGGGAGTTGCTGTTAGGTACGTAATCTGTGGGTTTTAATTATTTATTTTTCCTCCTGGTTATTTTGCCCTCTAAGATTCCAAGGCTTGCCACAGACCCACTGGAGAGAGTGTTTCCTGGTGTTTGGAAACTTCTCTCTTTTTTAAGACTCCCTTCTCAGGATGGATCTCAGTCCCTACTTCTTTTGTCTCTCTTTTTATCTTTTATATTTTGTCCTACCTTCTTTCGAAGACAATGGGCTGCCTTTCTGGTTGCCTGATGTCCTTCTTCCATTCAGAAGTTGTTTTGTGGAATTTGCTCAGCATCTAAATGTTCTTTTAATGAATTTGTGGGGGAGAAAGTGGTCTCCCCATCCTATTTCTCCACCGTCCTGGACCTCCTTCTGCCTATCCAGCTTTTATTAGAACATTTCTCTCTCAGAGTATAATTAGAAAAACTGGGCAATATACTCAACACAAAACAAAGTCTGCTTTAAGGATTGGAGAAACAGATTGATGTGAGTCCTTCAGATATGTCTGGTTTTTAAACAGCACAGTTGAAAAATGAGAGAGACCAATAGGCAACTCCAGAAAAAGAAAAAAAAAGCTGTGCAATTTTCTGTGTGGTGGGCTTTCACAAATTCTTTTAGGTTTAGTCATAACTATTCAAAACTTTTTATTGCTATTGAAATTGATATTTTAAAATTTTTATTTTTCAATGCTAGTTATAGAAAATAATTGTCACGTAACAATCTATCTCATAATTATGCTGAACTCATTGATTTTGATACTTACCATTAGATCCTTTCCTACTTGTCTCAAAAAAGAAAAGTTTTATTTCTTACTTGATTATGATTTCCTGGGTCTGGAATATGCCCTGGAGAAGTGGACGGCTGCCCACTCCAGTATTTTTGACTAGGAAATCCCATAAGAGAGGAGCCTGGTGGGCTAGAGTCCATGGGGTTGCAGAGTCAGACACCACTGAGCAACTAACACTTACAATCATCATTTTGTTTATTCCTTTCTCTTTTCTTATTGTTTAAGCTATGGCTTCCGTTCAGTTTTCAGGAAAGTAATCATAGTCAATATCCTTTCTCCTTCAGTAGAGAAGTTTTCAGTGTTTCCCCATGATGTACAATGTATGCTGTAGTTTATTGTAGATACTCTTTATTAGAAAGGAAAATTTCCTCTAATCATTAATATCTTACATTTATTTATAAATATAAGATGTTGAATCTTATGAAATACTTATGAGATTAGGTGATTTTTCTTCTTATTCTGTCAGGTGCTGTGAATTTCATAGATTAATTTTGAGATGTTAAACCCAAGTACATACCTGAGATAAATACAACTTGATCATGATGTAGTCCCCTATTATACAATCCTAGATTTTAATTGTAAAAAATTTCTTTATATATTTGCATTTATATTCTTGAGAGGATTTTGTTTCTTAGATTTTTTTCCCTTTATCTTGCTGAATAAAGATAATAAGACTTAGATATATATCTAATATAGATATCTATATCTTTGTAGATTATAAAGGCTATCTATATTCTTTCTTTGGTGTTTGTATGAAAGTTAGAGTGACCTCCAAATGTAAAATATATTAGGTATTTTGAAAGAAAAAACTTCTAGCTTAGTTTATCTTCTCTATTGCAATTTGAATTTTTAATATCATTAATGTCTGTTCTCATCTTTATTAACCATTTTCTCCCATTTTTTCTTGCATTTCATTTGATTTTTCTAACTTTCTGAGATGGATACTAGTATTATTTTTACTTTGCTTATTCTAGCATATACATTTAAGACTAAACAACTAATATTAATTTTAATTAGTTTTTGCTCATTTCTAGCATATACATTTAAGACTAAACATTCCCTTCTAAATATTATATATCATACTTTATCATTCAGTTAAAATGTGGTCTGAAATCAATGTAGTGTTTTTTGGTTTGTTTAGTTTTTGATCCATGCGTTACTTAGAACTGCATTACATACTTTCCAAAAATTTGGTCAGATGTTTAGTTACATTTTTAGTATTGATTTGGCTTAATTTCAGTCTTTTGAGGGTTTCCATGGTGGCTCAGATAGTAAAGAATCCACCTGCAATGTAGGAGACCTGAATTTGATCCCTAGGTTGGGAATATCTCCTGGAGAAGGGCACAGCAACCCACTCCATTATCCTTGCTTGGAGAATTCCATGTACAGAGGAGCCTGGCATGCTACTGATAATGGGATTGCAAAGAGTCGGACATGACTGAGCGGCTAACACTTATTCAGTTTTTTGAGATTTGTTGAGACTAGCATTATGACACATTATACAGCCAACTTTGTTAATGTCCCTCATGGATTTGAGAATAGTATATATCCTTAAGTTATTGAGTTATTCTATATTTGCCAATTACATCATGTTTCTTAATCATTTTGTTCAATTTTTCTATAGCTTACAGATATTTCATCTTATTTTATCAGATGCCTTGACATCTTGAGAATTGTGTGCCTCTCATGTTTTGGGATATCTCTAGCTCCCTTTTTAGTTCTGATAATTGACATTAATGTCTCCAAATTTAGAATTGTTATATATTCTTGGTGAGTGAACACAGTATTTTTAAATGTCCCTTTTTATCTCTAGTAATGCTTCTTATGTTAAAATCAGTTGTGTCTGATATACATAGTTAAAACAAAGTTTGATTAGTGTCCATGTATTATATATTTTTCAAACCTTTGATTATCAAATTTTATTTATTTTTACACTCGAGGTCTATTTCTTGTAAGAGGAACAAAAATAAAGTCTCCAAAACAACAGAATACCATCAAACTTTTTTGTTCCTGTGCCTCTTGAGTTATGAATATCATGCAAGCTATAAGTAAGAACAAAAGTAATGGTACCTATTTATAGATAGCGGTGGTGTATAATATATTTATTTATAGAAATTATAAAGTATTACTTCTGAGAAATAACATGAATTTTATTTTGTATGCTCTAAAACTGCCATCATTATTTCTTCACATAAACATGTCATGTTAAACATTTAACAATTTAGTAAAATAGGTCTTCAGTTTAAATTTTATAAAAAGTTATTTTAAATAATGACTTTATGCAGTAGCTTTACAATGGGATTTCTAATCATGGATTCCTCATAGATAAGGTGGCTTTTTCTTTATCTTTCCCTAGTTCTCCAAATATGATATCATTGTTACCTAATTAAAATGATTTAATATCTCTCAGTTTGTTATGTGGCAGTGCCCCATTTCTTTAACATGTGGAAAAATATCCATTATATAGCTTCCTAGAGCTCCTAATTCTTCTTCTTTTTAATTCCTTAATCCTAAATTGCAGTTCTTTGAACAAAGCACGTGTATCTAAGTGCTTTGAACAATCTAATTCTCAGAACCAGCAGAGCTGTTTTCATGCTCCTCCTAAGATGGATCCTTTTTTTTTTTTCCAACACCCAGAACCAGTATAGTTTTGGGGAGAAGCAGTATTTGACCACATCTCTCTTCACCATTCTGATACATGTGAACCCAAACATATCACCACCAAATATCCTGTGCTTGTTTCTATTATTAACATTTATTAAACTATACATAATTCCCTTATCTAATGATTTTGAAGGCAAAGATTATGTTTTTAATCTTTGTATCTTTAATTTATAATGCCTACATAATAGTGCAATTTCTCTAAAATGGAATAATTCTTTCTAAGATAAGAAGTCACGGTATGCTGCTAGCAGCTCTGGCGTGGCATATGAGTTGACAGTCAAATGTATAATTTACACAGGCATCTCTGAGAGTATGTAAACTCCTTGAGACTGAGAAAACCACTGTCTCTAAAATGTCTTAGCTTTTACATCTAGCTTGTCACAGATCCCACTGTGATTGTCCTGACTAGTCTTTCAGTCCCTTCACACATGTAACTAGCTCTTTGTTGTTTTTTGTATTAATTTTTCAGTTCAGTTCGGTTCAGTCGCTTAGTCGTGTCCGACTCTTTGCAACCCCATGAATTGCAGCACGCCAGGCCTCTCTGTCCATCACCAACTCCCGGAGTCTACCCAAACCCACGTCCATCGAGTCGGTGATGCCATCCAACCATCTCATCCTCTGTCGTCCCCTTCGCCTCCCGCCCCCAATCCTACCCAGCATTAGGGTCTTTTCCAATGAGTCAACCCTTTGCATGAGGTGGCCAAAGTATTGGACTTTCAGCTTCAACATCAGTCCTTCCAATGAACACCCAGGATTGATCTCTTTTAGGATGGATTGATTGGATCTCCTTGCAGTCCAAGGGACTCTCAAGAGTCTTCTCCAACACCACAGTTCAAAAGCATCAATTCTGTGGCGCTCAGCTTTCTTCACCGTCCAACTCTCACATCCATACATGACAACTGGAAAAACCATAGCCTTGACTAGATGGACTTTTGTTGGCAAAGTAATGTCTCTGCTTTTAAATATGCTATCTAGGTTGGCCATAACCTTCCTTCCAAGGAGTAAGCGTCTTTTAATTTCATGGCTGTAATCACCATCTGCAGTGATTCTGGAGCCCCCAAAATAAAATCTGACACTATTTCCACTGTTTCCCCATCTATTTCCCATGAAATGATGGGACCAGATGCCATGATCTTAGTTTTCTGAACGTTGAGCTTTAAGCTAACTTTTTCACTCTCCTCTTTCACCTTCATCAAGAGGCTCTTTAGTTCTTCTTCACTTTCTGCCATAAGGGTGGTGTCATCCGCATATCTGAGGTTATTGATATTTCTCCTGGCCGTCTTGATTCCAGCTTGTGTTTCTTCCAGCCCAGCATTTCTCATGATGTACTCTGCATATAAGTTAAATAAGCAGGGTGACAATATACAGCCTTGACGTACTCCTTTTCCTATTTGGAACCAGTCTGTTGTTCCGTGTCCAGTTCTAACTGTTGCTTCCTGACCTGCACACAGGAGTATAATTGATTTACAATGTTATTTTAGTTTCTGCTGTACAGCAAAGTGAATCAGTTATACACATACATATATCCACTCTTTTTTAGATACTGTTCCCATATAGATCATTATACAATTTTGAGTAGAGTTCTCTGTGCTGTATAGGACGTTCCTATTAGGTATGTATTTTATATACAGTAGTGTGTATATGTCAGTCCCAATATCCCAATTTATCTTCCCCTCCTTTCCCTCTTGGTAACTGTAAGTTTGCTTTCTACATTTGTGACTCTATTTCTGTTTTGTAAATGAGTTCATTTGTAACATTTTTTTTAAGATTCCACATATACATGATATTGTGATATTTGTCTTCCTTTGTCTGACTTACTTCACTCCATGAAATCTTTAGGTCCATCTATGTCACTGCAAATGACATATTTTGTTCTTTTTTGTGGCTGTATGTACCATATCTTCTTTATCTGTTCCTCTGTTGATGGAGATTTAGGTTGCTTCCATATTCTGACTATTATAAATAGTGCTGCAGTGAACATTGAAATAAATACATCTTTTCAAATTACGGATTTCTGTGGATATATGCCCAGGAGTAGGATTACTGGGCCATATGTTAGCTCTATTTTTATTTTTTAAAGGAATCCCCATACTCTTCTCCACAGTGGCTATACCAATTTACATTCCCACCAACAAGGCAGAAATGTTCCCTTTTCTCCTTACCCTCTCCAGCATTTAATTGTTTGTAGATTTTTTTGACACAGTCATTCTGACTGGTATGAGGTGATACCTCAGTGTAATTTTAATCTGCATTTCTATGATAGTTAGTGATGTTGAGCATCTTTTCAAGTGCCTCTTGGCTATCTGTATGTCTTCTTTGGAGGAATGTCTATTTATATCTCCCACCTATTTTTTGATTGGGTTGTTTTGATATTGAACTGCATGATCTGTTTGTATACTTTGGAGATTAATCCCTAGTCAGCTGCTTAATTTGCAAATATTTTGTCCCATTCTGAGGGTTATCTTTTCATTTTGTTTATGGTTACATTTGCTGTGCAAAAGCTTTTAAGTTTAATTAGGTTCCATTTGCTTATTTTTGTTTTTATTTTCATTACTCTAGGATGTGGATCAAAAAAGATTTTGCTGTGATTTATGTCAAAGTATGTTCTGCCTGTGTTTTCCTCTAAGGGTTTACATTTAGGTCTTTAATCCATTTTGAGTTTATTTTTGTGTATGGTGTTAGAAAATGTTCTAGTTTCATTCTTTTACATATAGTTGTCCAATTTTCCCAGCACCACTTATTGAAGAGGCTGTCTTTTCCATTCTTACCCCCTTTGTCATAGATTAGGTGACCATAGGTGCTTGGGTTTATCTCTAGACTTTCTATTATGTTTCATTGATCTATATTTCTGTTTTTGCACCAAAACCATACTCTTTTGATTACTGTAGCTTTTCATATAGTCTGAAGTCAGGGAGTGTGATTTTTACAGTTCTGTTTTTCTTTCTCAAGATTGCTTTGATTGTTCATGGTCTTCTGTGTTTCCATACAAATTGTAAAAATTTTTTGTTCTATTTCTGTGGAAAATGCTGTTGCTGGGACTCACTCTTTTTATTTGCGACTCATTAAACTTGAAAGTGAAAGTAGCTCAATTGTGTCCAATGCTTTGTGACCCTATGCACTATAGTCTGCCAGGCTCTTTTGTCCATGGAATTCTCCAGGCAAGAATACTGGAGTGGGTAGCCATTCCCTTCTCCAGGGAATCTTCCCAACCCAGGGATCAAATCCTAGGTCTCCTGCATTGCAGGCAGATCCTTTATAGTCTGAGCCACCAGGGAAGCCCAAGAATACAAGTTGCTCATTATTTGACAGATAGAGTGGTCTGATACATAGTTCTCATCTTGGATATGGTATAAGTAAGTTACTAACAATTATGTGAGTTTCCACAGGTCAGAATTCTCAGACTTACTCAGGTCTAGCTAGAAGAAAACTCACAAAACCACTGTTAATTCTTCTCTTGTACTATTGCAAAGCAATTCCTTTGTATAAGGGAATTAGAGCATTTTGGAGAAAGGAAGATACCATCTCCTTAAACAAGAAAGGAAAATTGTCCCTCCTATTACTAATTCCCCAGGGCAAGATTGCAGAATCATGAGAGTATATACTTTGTTTCATAGAATGACCTGCAATAAGTGGATTTTCAGGAAAAAATTTCAGGGTCAATTGCCAGTTTCCTAATTCATCTTATCTAAAGCTACAATCAGGACATAGAAGTAATCAGGACAGAAGCTTAGCATTTACTAATGTAGCTAATGAGGACTATTGATGCTTAACTAGTAACACCAAACACAAGAACCTAAGTGGCACTATTGCACAGTTTTCCTCCCATCCTTTCAGAGAATTTCAACTACTGCTCATACTGATAATTACTATGATACATTCAAAAAGGTCACAAGGTGTTAAAGACTTATCCCTTACTTGACAGAGCAGATTTTCTAGTTACAGAATGTGTCATTTTTCTTTGATCTCAAATACAAGTGTTAACACTTAAATGTCTTGATATTCTCGTCTTCAAATTCACATTTTTATTTGTGATTAAACAAGATACTTAGAAGTCCATGAAATGTGTTTAATAATTTATGTACTTAATATAATTTTGGTATTTTTCAGAATTTTATGTGACATCTATTTTCATGAGATCATAAAGAAATATCTCTTTAATATATATTTTTATTTTCAAACTGTATGCTTCTCTGAATGTTTGAATGCTTTGTTCTGTAAAATATACTGAATCATGAGATTCTATGTATAACAGAGAAGGTGACATATTTCAAGAGTAAAACTGCTGACCACAATCCCCAAAAGAAGCAAATGAGAATTCCACACTGGCAGGTCATTGGGAATAACAAACAAGACTACAGTGTATTTTATAGTTTGGCAACATGTAAAACATCACTTGCTGCCTTCAGGGCATTCCCACTAGGATAGAGCAGCAATGACTTGCTGACAACCCCTTCTTGTATGATCATGGAAATATCCTAGGTTATTTCAATTGTTTATTGGCATCATTTAAGGGACTGAAGCTGTGGTTTCACTTGTGCTTTCCTCCTGTCATGTGGTAATTGCCTTAGAATTAACACTCTCTAAAAGGAAGCAGAGATTCTTGAGATGTATTTGGCCCCAAATTAGTCAGAGATGTACATAAATGTGCTTATTTTCCCATTAAGAAGAGAACCGTACAGGAATACACCTCACCCCTGGCAGATGGTGATAGAAACTCATCAGTTACTCTCAAGCTGCCTTGCCATAATCCTAGTGAAAAAAAAATTATCTACTGGTTAGATTTATAGCATTTAAATTATGATACCTTTTATGTAAAGGCCAGAATTATCATCAGGGAAAGATGGATCAAGTGTGTTATCCATTATGTAACCAAATGCTGAAGATGAAACCTTGTATTTAGAATTTTAAATGAAATAAAGAAGCTGTAAGATTTAGGTTTCATCTCCCAAAATTATCCAATAAAATCATTTAGCCTTTTGAGGAGGGGTAAAAGTATAAATAGAAAGGCAGAGTGGCAATAATTATAGCTTTATCAATATACTTAATTGGAATGAAACTCTTAAATCATGCATCATGAAGTAGTATGATTTAAGAATTTCATTCCCATTAAATGTGCATTTTAGGTTTTCATCTTAAGTGTGAACACTAAAGCTCAGCTAAATGTTACGATTTAACATGAGAACTAAAATAGATAAAATGAAAAAATAGGCCAAAATTGTGAAGAGAATACTCTCCTTGTTACCACTTCAGTTTCTATGGCAGAGAGTTGGAAAAACAATGTCCCTTGGTTAAAAAAAAATCTGTATGTGTATTATTACTGAAAACTTTTGGAACGTTTCCTATGCAAACAAGTTTTCTACCTATCCTTGTAAATATATTTATATTAGCCTATATTTCCAATTTTGTGGAATCCACATTTCTATAGTCTAGTACTGAGATGTGAACAATAATTATCAAATTATATCCTCGCTTTCTTTTGATCACCATTTCTTCACTTTATCTAGTTTTGTCAATTATTTCTTGTTTCACCACCTAGAGTTTCCCAAAGCTGAATAACTGGTCCCTGGTTACTCTCTTTATATATTCCCCTTGGAGACTTTATATGGTGAATTATGCTCTCATATTTACAGAGATGACATAAATTTTTACCACGATATAGTCAATAGGTACCCAATGTTAATTGAAACCATCCCATTTTCATCAATGGCATTGTAATTCTGTCAGATTTTAAAGTTTGAGGAGGCCTAGATTTATCTACTTTTAAACATAGATCACTTAAATCAGATATTCTTAAATATCTATTGTTCACATGCCATTGGTGTATTAAAAGGAATAAAATAGAATTTATCTAAGAATGAGAAAAATGGACTCATAAGAGGACTCAAGAAGTCAGGCTTTGTGAATCTTAATTTTAAGAGATTTAAATAAATACTATGGAAAAGAGGATAGAAGATTAATTGGGACTCAGAGAATCAAGTGAGGCTCTTTAAAGAATATTTCACTTGAGTTTGGGTTATGAAAAATCAGTAAAATTTCTACCTGCAGGGAAAAAGTAGTGATGATTTCAGCAATGCGCAGAAGAGTTGGAGCGTCAGGCATATGCTGGAAGTAGAATAGGAACAGCCTTACTTATCCTTTCTTATCCTAAGAAAGTAGTCTTTATTAAATAGTGATGAAGAGCTAAAAAAGTGATGAATACACTGTGGCCTTCTTTATAATGATGCCTTTTGGCAATTATTATGGAATGAATTATGTTTCCCCCCTAAAAAATAACATTTAATTTCTAATCCCCAGTATCTATAAATGTGACCTTATTTAGAAATAGGGCCTTTGAAGATGATCAAGTTAAGAGGAAGTCATTAAAGTAGACCTAAATCCAATAAGAACTGGGCTTCCCAGGTGGCTCATTGTTAAAGAACCCTCCTACCAAGGCAGTAGACACTGGTTCAATCCCTGGGTCAGGAAGATCCCCTGGAGAAGGAAATGGAAACCCACTCCAGTATCTTGCCTGGAAAAATCTCATGGACAGAAGACCCTGGCAGGCTACCGTTCATGGGGTCACAAAGAGTCAGACATGACTCAGTGACTAAACAACGGTAACAACAAATCCAGTATGACTGGTGTTGTCACAAAAAGGGGAAATTTAGGCAGAAACAGATACATACAACAGGGAAGATGATGTGAGGATACGGAGAGAACACCATCTACAAGCCAATAAATACCCAAGTCTACCAGAGACTCATGGAATAGGTTTTCCCTCACAGCCCTCGAAAGTAATACTATCTTACTGATGCCTTGATTTTACATTTTCAGCCTTCAGAACTATGAGGCAATATAAATTTTTGTTGTTTAAGCCACCTTATTTGTGATGCCTTGATTTTGCATCTCCAGGGTATGAATACAGCTTTGTGTGTGTGTGTGTGTGTGTGTGTGTGTGTGTGTGTGCTCAGTCACGTTTGACTCTTTGCAACCCTATGGACTGTAACCCACCAGGCTTTTCTGTCCGTGGGATTTTCCTGGCAAGAATACTGGAGTGAGTTGCCATTTCCTACTCCAGGGGATCTTCCTGATCCAGGGATCAAACCTGGGTCTTCTGCATTGCAGGTAGATTCTTTACCAACTGAGCCACCAGGAAATACAGCTTTACTGTGGATTATGGATGTAAGGGGCTGAAACTGAAGGCAGAAAAAGCAATTTTGAGAAAAACTCGTTTCTAAACTAATTGGATTAATTTAGGAGTGAGTGATGATGTCATAAGATTTAGGAATGGAAAAGTTGGCCCATGATGAGAACATTGTAATAAAGAATATTAGGATTTTTAGTAAGTTAATTGTATGATTGATATATTTAAATGTCATTAAAGTTGCTCTCCAGATGTATCTCTTTGGTGACATAGTTACCCAACTGTGTATCACAATCTTCTATTATGCAATGATTACCATCTTGGATTCTAGCCACCTCTCTTTTTTGAAGACTTAATTTGGAGCAATGTCAGTTTCACTATGAAATTAAAAAGAAAGCATAGAGATTTCCCAAACACCTTCTGCCCCAAACATGCATAGCCTCCTGCACTATCAACATCCACCACCATCAAGGTACATTTCTTATAATTGAGGAACCTACACTGACACATCATAATCACCTATAATTTACATTATAGTTCACTCTTGGTCTTGTAGTTCTGTGAATTTCAGGGAATGTATAATGACATATATACTTCATTATAGTATCTTGCAGAGTACTTTGACTGCCCTAAAAATCCTCTGTATTCCGCCTATTCATCGTTCCTCCTCCCTCAGCCCCAAGCAACCAGGGATAGTTTTTCCTTTTCCATAATGTCATATAGTGGAATCATAGTATGTAACTTTTTCAGACTGACTTCTTTCACTTGGTAATAGCATTTAAAGTTCCTTTATGTCTTTTTATGACATTATATCTCATTTTCTTTTACTGCTGAATAAATCCCATTGCCTGGAAATATTACATCGGGGGCTTCCCAGGTGGTGCTAGTGGTAAAGAACCCACCTGTCAATGCAAGAGATGTAAGAAACATGGATTTGATTCCTGGGTCGGGAAGATCCCCTGGAGAAGGGCAAAACAACTCACCCCAGTATTCATGCCTGGAGAATCTCATGAAAAGAGGAGCCTGATGGGCTATAGTCCATGGAGTCACAAAGAGTTAGACATGACTAAAGCGACTTAGCTCCCACATACTACAGTTTACTTATCTATTCACCTACCAGGGGACATCTTGGTTGCTTCCAAGTTTTAGCAGCTATAAATAAATCTGCTCTAAACATCTGTGTAGACATGAATTTTCAATTCATTTGGATAAATAAATATCAAGTAGTACAACTGCTGGATCATATAGTAAGAGTTATGTTTAATTTTGTAAGAAATCACCAAACCATCTTCCAAAGTAGCTGTACCATTTTGCATTTATGCCAGTAATGGGTGAGAACTCCTGGTTTTACATCCTGGCCAGCATTTGGTATTGACAGCACTTGGGATTTTAGCTGTTCTAATAGCTGTAGGGTGGTATCATGTTCTTGTCTTAATTTTCAGTTTGCTTTTGACATGCAAGGTGGAACATCTTTCTATACCCTTACTTGCTATTTGGATATCTACTTTGGTGGAATGTCTTTTCAGAGATGTGTGCCCATGGAGAAACTTGTGCATAGATGGTTATGGTCATGGCTTTTCTCATGATTGCTGAACCTTAAAAGCAACAAGTATGTCCCTTAATGGGTGAATGGATAAACACTCTATGGTATAGACATTGCAGCATAATATTTTTCAATAATAAAAAGAAATAATCTCTCAAGCCATGAAAAGACATGGAGGAACCTGAAGTACATATTGATTGGTGAAAGAAGCTAAACTGAAAAAAGCCACCTTCCGGTATGATTCTAGCTATACAACTTTCTGGAAAAGGTGAAACTATGGACATAGTATAAGGATCAGTGGCTGGAGAAAGGGATGAACAGGTGGAGCATAGTCGTTTTTTATGGAAGTGAAACTAATTTGGATAATGTAATGATGAATACAGGTCATTATGCATACATTGAAACTCATAGAATGTGCAACACAAAGAGTGAACCCTAATGCAGACTATGGACTTCAGCTAATCAAAATGTACCAATATTGATACATCAAATGTAATTAAAGTATCACAATAATGTAAGATATTAACAACTGGGTTAATTATGAGAAGGCATGAGGAGGTATACAAGAACTCTCTGTACTGTCTGCTCAGTATTCTATAAAATTAAATCTCCTCTAGAAATTAAAATCTAATTAGAAACAAAACAGCCAAAAGACGCAAATGTTGCCATAATCTGAAGCTGCACATGTACATGAGGCCTTTTGTGTCCCTTTGTTGTTGCCTGAGATGGGACCTACAATAAGGGCTTGTGCACACCAGGTATGTGAGCTTCCCTGGTGGCTTAGTGGTAATGAATCCGCCTGCCAATGCAGGAAATGTGGGTTCAATCCCTGGGTTGGTAAGACCCTCTGGAGAAGGAAATGGAAACCTACTCCAGTATCCTTGCATGGATGGAGGAGCCTGGAAGGCTACAGTCCATGGGGTCACAAAACTGTCCAGAATGACTTAGGGACCAAACAATAACTCCACCAAATACAGCAGACATTCTGTGTGTGTCCTTGGAAAGTTAGCACTTTCTAAGACAATTTAGCCATTCATTTATCCATTAATGTTATCTATTTAGTAACTGTTAACTGAGCACATCTATGAGTCTGGTATCCATTGTGGATACATAAAGATCTGTGTGTGTGTGTGTGTGTGTGTGTGTGTGTACCATCATTTGTGTGGTACATACATACATGTGTACTGCCACCAATCTGTAAGCTCTTGTGATAAAAATAGATGTGGATGTCTGTCTGTTTGTATGATATATAGACTTACATATATGCCTATAAACAACTCAGAAGTGATAGGAAGAGAATACTTAATCATTAAATATTTGTAAAACTATTATTTGAGTTGTTCTTTACAGAGGACTGCTAGAAGAACACACTTCCGGAGTATTTCAAATATCCAAAGAGAACATTTAAGCTACAATTAAAACAACTAAGGATGATGATATAGGAAAACACATGGACTTTTTTCTGTACCAGAGACACAGATTGGGTTTGAAGACAGTGCCTGTCTTAAGATGGATTACTTCATTTGGCTTTTCCTATTGTCTTCAAGGACAACTGGAATGAAGGGCATTTAAAAACTCAAGAATTGCAAAGTTAAAAAAAGTAAAGAATAGAGATGCCATGTTGCCTGTTACTGAAAAACAGTAAGTAGGAATTTAGGGTTCATTTGAGAAAGTAATTGTGGAATATACTGTCTTCTAAGTTCACTAAAAGTCACAGGGTATTTCTGTTTTTTTTTAATATTAAAATAATGTGCATAAACTAAGTTAAGTTGAGAAGATGCTGGATGCTTTTATTTTTTCCCCTTCGATTTGCTGGAAACCAGTGTACATCATTGAGAGGAGGGTGCATGATCTAGCATTATCCATAGAAAGTTTAAAAATATATCAGTTCTTGGGCCCTACTCAGACTTACTGAATCAAAATCTTTAGAAGGCATTTAAAATAAACAAATGGCTCTTCAACTAGTCAGCTCTTCAGTCTTCACCCAACCCAATCAGCTCTGGCCTCACTGATTTGCTTTCTCTTTGCTGAACACATTAACCATCCTCTAACTTCAAAGATTTTTGTGTAGCCTAGTAAGACTTACCCTTCATCTCCTTCAGGTCTTCTCAAAGGTGCCCTTTTCAGTAAGACCTCCTTGTTCACTCTTTTAATATGTAAAGACCTCCTTGATCACCCTGTGTGTGTGTGTGTGTGTGTGTGTGTGTGTGCATGCTCAGTCGTGTCTGAGTCTTTCAACCCCAGGGATTGTAGCCTGCCAGGCTCCTCTGTCCATGAAATTTTCCAGGCAAGAATACTGGAGTGGGTTACAAGTTTCCTACTCCAGGAGATCTTCCTGACCAAGGATTGAATTCATGTCTCTTGAGTCTCTTGCATTGGCAGGTGGATTCTTTACCATTAGCAACACCTTCTTTACCATTAGCAACACCTGGGAAGCCCTCTGATCACCCTGTTTAGAATACCAAATGTTCCTTTCCAGCACTGTCAGTTCCCTTTCTCTGCTGCATTTTTTTCTCCGTAGCTCTTCCCGTCAAGTATGTCACTTGTTTCACTGTCCAGCTATCTACACTAGACTGTGTAGGAAGATGTGTAGAGAAGAAGGGAGGGAGTTGAGGAGGGAAAGAAGGAGAAAAGAGAAGAAAATAAAAATTAGAAAACCAAACCTTAGAGGAAACTCAGCTAGCTGAGGTTATCACAACAAGTATCTGCCAAACCAAGGCTTAATCGCAAATCCAGTGAAATATGACTAACCTAAGATTCATGTATAAGAGTTTATATATGACTTTGAAACTCATAATTATTGTTCCTCTCTAATTTTGTTATCATAATAGCATCTCAGAACATGTTTGAAGTGAACTGAAGTGAAAGTCGCTGAGTTGTACCCGACTCTGCGACCCCATGGACTATATTCATGGAATTCTCCAGGCCAGAATACTGGAGTGGGTACCTTTTCCCTTCTCCAGGGGATCTTCCCAACCCAGGGATTGAACCCAGGTTTCCCTCACTGCAGGCGGATTCTTTACCAGCTGAGCCACAAGGGAAGCCCAAGAATACTGGAGTGGGTAGCCTATCCCTTCTCCAGGGGATCTTCCCAACCCAGGAATCAAACTGGGATCTCCTGCATTGCAGGTGGATTCTTTACCAACTGAGCTATGAGGGAAGCCCCTCAGAACATGTTTATTTTTGTTACATTCATGTTATTCTGTGAGAGCACCTATATGGATTTGAGAGAAATTTATCCATTGAGGTCGCTCAGGTAATGTTATGTTTAAGTAGAGAAAGATATTTTTAAGTCAAGGAAGATTGGAGTTTGGCTAATGCTGATTCTCAACCCGAGTTGGGTCAAACACAAAGATAGCACTGCACTTTACCATAGCTGACCTGACAGGGAATCTTTGAATTTGTTTGTCAGGGCTACTTTTAATAGGTCTGTCTGAAAAGCACATTTCAACAATAGATTGATCCCCTTGGCATTTTAAATCTTTGGGTGAGCTGCTTCAGGTTAGAAATTAAAACATCCCATTATATAGCTACCAAATGGAGTTCAGTGCTTCTGGCGTTTGAGCTTGTGTAAAAGTCCTGCAAAGAGTATCTGTTTTGTAAATGTCTTTTACAGAAATGGATAAAATAGTGAGTTAGGATATTAAGATAAAAGAAAGAAAAGCTTATGTAGAATAATACAGATACAAATTTAATCTCATAACAAATTTAACACAGCAGCAAACCTGAGTTTTGAAAGATCAAAATAGGTTATAATTTAATTTAGGAAGATGTTACTTTGTGCCCTTCTTGTTGAGAACTAAAACATTTCTGTGCAATTTAAGAAGGTTGGTCTGTTCATACTATACCGCAGTTTTATGATTTTTGTTTTTGCAATTTTTAATTCCTTTTCTTGGATGGACAAATTATCCTTGTGTGCCCTGCAGCCAACTGTAATGATTTCCACTGACTGCAGTAAAGAGGGCAGAGCTGATTAACTTTAGGCCTTTCTCTCACTAAAATCAGCAAACAAGTTACCAGCAAAATTTATACTTTGTTTTATATAGGTTAAAAAAAATTTTAAACCAGCAACATGGTTATTGCCAGTTGGCCAGAGGACCAGGTCACTTGCATGTCCTCCCTCAGCACGTAGAGGGTATTTGCATACTTGGCTGCATTCTTGTTTTGAGGACAGATGCTCTGGTGATCCTGATCTCAGTGGGATGCAGAGGCCCTGTCTTCTACAGCTTTACTTTAGCCCATTTTAAACAAAGAGTTAAGCTAGAATATAGAACTCTTTCAAGAAAAAAATTGTGATAATTCAGATGTCTAAAAGCTAAAGTAGACATTATTTTACCCATGTACCTAAGACGTACCTTTTAACTTAATAGTCTTTGATCATGAGACATTTACCTTGTTTTACTGATGGAGGAATAGTGTCTGACTACATGTACTGTATTGTTGTGGTTATTGCTAAAGACGAACTACTCTGCTCTAGATGATTCTTTTGGTCTTTGCAAAAGAATAAAGTGTTTTTCTAGAGAAGTTTTTACTCAGAATTTACCTTTCCGCTTCTACTGGAAAATGCCTGGTGGTTAACTGTAGAGATCTGAACTTCTAGGCTTCTATGTATTTTGCATTCATTATATTCCTCACACCATTCTTGGTACCATGGGGGCAACAAAGAAATAAAATAAACGTGCCCCCATCTAAGGAAATTTCCAACCTAGTTGTTGAACAAAAGACACCTACAATTATGCTATTACTATGTTGGCTACCTATAGAGTCTTAGAGATACTCCTGTTAGAATATTCACTACATGTTAAGGTAGTCATTTACATAAAAATTTACATATTTTCATCCCTAGTCAGTGACACAAAATTTAATTTATAGTAGATATTTACTGTTAGTTATTTTATATGAGGAAAAGTTTTGAATTCTATGAAAAGAGGTTTAATTTCTTTCATGCTAGATATACATTTTATGCAATATTTATTTACTCTTTCTAAATATTTGAGGCCATTTTAGGTGAAAGACCAATTAAAAAACTAAGCAGTTACTCTTCATTCATCTATCCAACTCATGATTATGACTTACAGATCCAGAAAATAAATACCAAATCTATTCACTTATCTTCTCCACTGTTATCAAATCCATATTGCCATTATCTCTTGCCTATGTGTGTGTATTAATCACTCATTCATGTCCAATTCTTTTTTACCCCAAGACTTTTGCAATTCTATATTAAATGGGTCACCCTCTTTTCAACATTTGTTTCTCTACTCCCCCACTGGTGGGAACTAGTGGGGTTTCTTTAAATGTTAACCAGAGATTGCTACTCCCTAGATTAGAACACTGGAATGACTCCTATACTTTTAGAATAAAGTCGAACACCTACCTTAACCTAACAAAACCCTACTCAGTTTGAACCTGCTGTAGCTCTGACTTCATCTTTGTTACTCTCATCCTTACCATTAAATCCCACACACATTCTGTTCTTTTTCAAAGACTCATTCCAGCCATACATTCTTTGAACAAGTTGTTTTGTCTTGAATATACCTCTCTCTGACTTTGTTATACCTGGACTCTTTTCTGATCCTTCATGCTTCAATTTAAATGCTACTTTTGTATCCTTTACAATGTTGATACTGAGATAAATGAAAGATGGACCCAAGAGTAACTTTATAGTTGGTTAACTATTTTACTTACAAGAATTCTGGAAGGAGGACTATCACAAGGTTAGTTAATGAAGAAGTCCGAAGATATCAAGGCACTTGTGCAGTCTCTCTGCCCATTCTCTTTACTTTCTTTTCAAGGTTATGATGCCATCAACAAATCCAAGAATCCTATTCAAGAGTGAATAGATGGATACAGTCAATGCTCTTTTAGACAAGAAGTATCAGAGAAATGGCTATTAGGTCACTTCCTCAAAGAAATAATTTCTGGCAACACAGCATATAGTTGCCATTCATCACCCTTTTATCACATCACCCAATTTTTATTTCTGGCATAGCATTTATAATCATCTGTGTTTTTTTATTTTTCTATTTTCTGTTTACTACCAGTCTCCTTTCATTAAAACATAAACTATTGGTAGCTATTTTGTTCACAGATGAATTTCCAGAATCAAAAATCATGTCTGGTATGTAGTAAGTTTTCAACAGATTATTATCCAGTGGATGTAATAACAGAATAATAAGAAGGGAATGATACTGATATGGGTGAGTGAAAAGATTTCAAAAGTTACATAAGTAACATAAACTACTAATAGTTGAAAACATTTTTTAAGTTTGGAAAACAACACAAAATTTTCAAAATTATAATAACGAAAAACAAAGAAAAATAAATATCGGTTAAAAAAAAAAGAACAAAGCACATTAACTCCGTAGCATATATTCAATCAGTAGAGCCTCTTATAAGTAGTGTTACAGAGTGGTCAATCCAATTTTATTACTAAGGTGGATGTCAAATATGCCCAGAATATGAACTCAGTGATGTAATTTTCAAAGTTTCTTTCAATAATTTTCATAAAATATTCGTGACTTTTCAAGCCTTTCTTTGATTTTAAGCTAAGTTTTGTTGCTAGTGGGAATTGCATGTTTTAAAGAAGAGGGTTATAATGCAATTGAAGAAGTTGAAGTAAAAGTCACTCAGTCGTGTCCGACTCTATGTGATTCCATGGACTATACCCATGGAATCCTCCAGGCCAGAATACTGCAGTGGGTAGTCTTTCCCTTCTCCAGGGGATCTTCCCAACCCAGGGATCAAACCCAGATCTCCCACATTGCGGGAAAACTCTTTACCAGCTAAGTCACAGGGAAAGTCTTTTTGCTTAATGCAATAGCACTAAGCAAAAAAAAAAAAAAAATGTTGTATGGGGTCTGTGACACTTGTTTTACCTTGCATGCATACTAAGTCGCTTCAGTCGTGTCTGACTCTGTGCAACCCTATGGACTTCAGCCTTCCAGGCTTCTCTGTCCATGGGATTCTCCAGGCAAGAATACTGGAGAGGGTTGCCATGCCATCTCCAGGGTATCTTCCTGGCCCAGGGATGGAACTGAGAGTACTTTACCACTAGTGCCACCTGGGAAGCCCTGTTTTACGTTTTTTACGTTTTCTCTCTCTCTCTCTAGTTGCGAAGCCATGTCCGACTCTTGCGACCCCGTGGACTGTAGCCTGCTAGCTTCCTCTGTCCATGGGTTTCTCCGGGCAACAATACTGGAGTGGGTGGCCATTATCTTCTCCAGGGGATCTTTCTAACCCAGGAATCGAACCGGGGTCTCCTGCATTGCAGGCAGATTCTTTACCGAATGAGCTATGAGGGAAGCCCTGTTTTACGTTATGTGCCTTTAAAAATTTTTTAGTCATAGCTACTGCCATCGAACATGTTGGCACATGGATTTGGTGGTAAGTACTTAATGTTTTATGTTGAAAATATAAACAGGATTTTAAAGAAAAGTCCCAAATGCTCTTTTATACTAGATGCTTTCCCTAAATTTATGTGCTTACTTCCAATGGTTATTTCTTTGCAGATGATTTTTTAGTGTGTTGAATAACAACCTTTGTAGCCTGGCTACAAAGTCATTGCTTCTGTAGATGATACTAGCACATTTATTTTGCATAAAAGAGGATAAAACCTAACTATATGTGTATTAAAAATTATCTCTGACATTAAAATAGGTTCAATAGCTGAAGTGTAGCAATTATTGTAGCCACATTGAGTCTTGGCCTGGCCTATCAGACTGATTTCAAAATCAGTTTATACACATGACCTAGTGAGCAGCCATGTCAGGTTTACTACAGTCAAAGAATAGAGACTTGTTACAATTGGACTTCTGGAAATCTTCTTCATTTAAGGCTCTTATATAATACTTTTTTAAGAAAATTTATCTTATATTCCATCATTTGTAGTTTATTTCCTTCCTAAGTATATGGATCCAGAAAAAAGAAACTAAGTACCCATATATATCAAAAGTTATAACAATATTGTCACCCAAATTTGGATTAAATGTCTTTTTTAAAGAAATAAATGACAAGGAATGAAGAAGATCCTTCCCCGTTAAAAACACAAGTAATGCATGGTAGAAAATAATTGAAGTGTGAGAAGAGAAAATAATTATGTATGTACTTAATAGAGCTAAGGAAAGTAAATTATTATTGAAAGAAAAAAAATTGTCTATTTTTTGAAGTATGGCTGAAGAGAATTAATACAGAGATGTGGTATAGTATGGAAGTTATAATAAGGGTTAAAATGATCACTTCCTGGCTTAAGATGTAAAATCTATCAAAGAGTGATGGCAATAATCCTGTCTCACAGGTATTATGAGGATTTATGTACAAGTACATAAAAACTACTCAAAAGAGATTGGGCACATGGTAAGTGCTCATTAGGCTTCCCTGGTGGCTCAGACCATAACGAATCTGCCTGCAATGTGAGAGACCCAGGTTCAGTTCTTGGGTTGGAAAGATCCCCTGGAGAAGGGAATGGCTACCCACTCCAGTATTCTTGCCTGGAGAATTCTATGGACAGAGGAGCTTGGTGGGCTACAGTGCATGGGTTGACAAAGAGTCAGAGATGACTGAGCGACTAACACACGTGAGTTCTCACTAAATGTTAGCTATTAGTATTTCTTAAATGCTCTGAATGCTTACTTTTAGATGAGGAGAAGTGGTGATCAAGAATGTTGACTCTGGCTTATATATTTTCTGAGAATAAAAGATCTTCACTTAAATTGATCCATAGGAAATAATGTTTTAAGGAAAACTCAGGTTTCAGAAATATTGAGAAATAATGCTGAGGACATGACAATATATGGGGCCTGGGGGTCCCTTTCTAATGATATGGGAGTTAGAGAGACCACAGTGTTTAGATTTTTGTGGGCAGTGGAAGTGTCGACCTGTGAGTCAAAGGCAAAAAAAAAAAAAGACAGAGCACTGTGATGATGACAGCGCACGGCAGGGACCTGTTCTTTGGGCATTGACCGAGGCAAACAAGCATGATGATCAGCATCATTAACTTCCTCTCCAGTACTCCTTTGGAGAACAGTAGCCATTTGAACTTTACAGAATGAGTCTGAGGTCAGGTTGAAATGTGCTTTGATTAGAAGTAGAGCCAGGTACTTCTTCTACAGTCCAGTGGTTAAGGCTCTGCGCTTCCAATGCAGGAAACGTGGGTTTGATCCCTAGCTGGGGAGCTAGCATCCCATATGCTCTGTGATTTGACAAATAAATAAACAAATGCTTTCTTAAAAATCAAATTAAAAAAAAAAAGTGGATTCAAATGTTTCCCTCAATCCGTCAGTGTTTGTCACAGAGATGGACCCTGTGGTCGCTCGGGACAGGGAGCCGATAGGTCTGGGGTACTGTGGTCTCTGTTGGGGATGAATTGTTTGGCCGGGTCAGTCTGTACACAGTCTGGTCAGCACTCTGCCTAGCCCTGAAACCTTCCAAGTCTCAGCATCTCCATCTAGGGAGGGTTTTAGTGATAGTATCCTCTTCATTGCATTTTGGGATGACTAAATGTGTTAACTGATGTAAAGCACTTAAGACAATGATGGAATATTGTAAAGTGTTGATAAAGAAAGCATATTGCAATTTTATTTTCTTTCCTTTAAAAACATCAGTGTAAAGCATAGGAAATGCAATTCTCAGACGCCACCAGAGAACTACAAACGTATGAAACATAAACTTTTCAGAAAAATAAGAAGAGTACTGTGTCAAAAAGAGTACTGTGCTTACTATCAAAAGGCTTCTGTCTTAATCTTGCCTCCTTTTCTAAATTTCATGATGATTATGAGCTAGTAACTTGCAGTCTCCCAGTTTCAGTACCCTTATCTGTGAAATGTCAATTGTCATAAATGCCTTTCTGCTTCCTAAAGGAAATGGCAACCCCCTCCAGTATTTTTGCCTGGGGAGTCCCGTAGACAGAGAAGCCTGGCGGCCTACAGTCCACGGAGTGGTGACAGAGTCAAACACCACTTAGCGACTAAACAGCAGCAACAATTTCCTAAAGGACTATTAGGGCAAAAGTGACTTGTAAACTGTAAAGTTGTATTTATTACATAGATTTATACTTGAGTAAATGTAACATCATTATTATACATTTATTATTGCATTGAAATATTGAATTCTACCTATCTCTACTTGAATATTGGAGATGATAAGGAAGCTACTAGATTAATAAATGATAACTGATTGAGATGCATAACTGAGTAAACATTATCTAAAGAACACTATAAGAAAATTTCCTTTTCATATGTAATATATTTATATATTAAATTTACATGATGCTTTATGATTTTGTTTCTACTGACATTTCATTATTTTCTGACTATCTTTACAAATGTTTGGGGTTTGTACTGTTGTCAGCAGACTGTCCCCAAAGAATGAACTCTTTAAAGAGAAAATACACAGGATGAATCATGCTCTTCTTGTGTATTTGTAATACTGTTGGTAGCTTCTTGTACAGGTTTTGTAGCTAATGTCTTACACTGCCCGTGGAATGTCAGTGGTAGTGCTTAGAACCCTATAGCTGTATTAATTCAGTTTTAACTTATTAAGATTTCTTCCCCTAAGTTCCATAAGAGATAGGAACAGAAAATATTCAGGTAGTTTTAGGGTAAAGAAAATTTTCTTTCAAAGCAGGCCTTCTGAATTGGCTATCTGTGTTTTTCATATGAAGTGTCAGAAACCTCGGCAAAGAAGAGTGCCAGTATATAAATTTGAAGGAAATTATGTGGAATTTTTTTAAGCCAACTTTACTGTAAGAATTAACTTTAGATGTTAATCCTGATTAAAGGAGAAAAGAACAAGAATATTAAAAAGAGTAGACTCCACTAATCACACAATGTTAAATAGAGGCACAGTACCTCACAGGTCCCACACATCACTGCAAAATGTAGCGGAAGCAACAATATCTTCACAGAGGTGAATTACAATAAAATAGATCAAGAGAAAAATTGCAGTAAATGAGAACTGAGCTAACAATAATTTTTTAAATGTATCTGGGAGACATAATTACCTCTATGTCTCATTAATCTCCTTCAGTTTCCCATCCTGCTGAGCAGTAAAGAAACTTCCATTTATCCAAATCTTTTCTGTTTTAAATGGCTTAAATGCACTTCCCATATTTAATCTACTCTAAAATTAACCACACAGGGTTAATGACTTCTTCATTAAGTAAAAGCTCAGCACATTTAAAGATTAGATCAAAGAGTCTGAAGAGGGTTTCTTCCTGGATTCTTATGGTTGGGGAGGGGTGCCTTGAGCCAACTGATGTCACTGTGATGTACATCAGTTCAGTTCAGTCAGTCCGTCGTGTCCGACTCTTTGCAAGCCCACGGGCCACAGCATGCCAGGCCTCCCTGTCCATCACCAAATCCTGGAATTTACTCAAACTCATGTCCATTTAGTCGGTAATGCCATCCAGCCATCTCATCCTCTGTCATCCCCTTCTCCTCCTGCCCCCAACCTTTCCCAGCATCAGGGTCTTTTCCAATGAGTCAGCTCTTCGCCTCAGGTGGCCAAAGTATTGGAGTTTCAGCTTTAGCATCAATCCTTCCAATGAACACCCAGGACTGATCTCCTTTAGGATGGACTGGTTGGATCTCCTTGCAGTCCAAGGGACTCTCAAGAGTCTTCTCCAACACCACAGTTCAAAAGCATCAATTCGTCAGTGCTCAACTTTCTTTATAGTCCAACTCTCACGTCCATACATGACCACTGGAAAAACCATATGCTATCTAGGTTGGTCATAACTTTACTTCCAAGGAGTAAACATCTTTTAATTTTATGGCTGCAGTCACCATATGCAGTGATTTTGGAGCCCAAAACAATAAAATCTGCCCCTGTTTCCACTGTTTCCCCATCTATTTGCCATGAAGTGATGGGACCAGATGCCATGATCTTAGTTTTCTGAACGTTGAGCTTTAAGCCAACTTTTTCACTTTCCTCTCACTTTCATGAAGAAGCTCTTTAGTGCTTCTTCACTTTCTGCCATAAGGGTGGTGTCATCTGCATATCTGAGGTTATTGATGTTTCTTCGTTCAATCTTGTTTCTAGCTTGTATGTGCTTCATCCAGCCCAGTGTTTCTCATGATGTACTCTGCATAGAAGTTACATAAGCAGGGTGACAATATACAGCCTTGACGTACTCCTTTTCCTATTTGGAACCAGTCTGTTGTTCCATGTCCAGTTCTAACTGTTGTTCATAGGCTTCTAGAGTGATGGTGTTGCTTGTCTGCCTGATAACTGCATATGGCTGCTGGCAACTGATGCTAAAACCTGTAGCTGGTAACTATGATGTCCTTTCTCTGTTGCCTGTTTTAAGTCCTTGAATACTGTCTTCTCTCCTCAAGTATATTATTTTCCTTTTTTACATTGTGCTACACATTGAATCAACAAAATTTTAGAAATATCATGGTTTATACGAAGTTATCTTTCAACATACAACCTTTTTGTTTCTGCCAGGTACTTTGATGTGCTAGCAATCCAGGATCAACATAATCAAATTTAAAGGATTGAGTAGATGTAAATCTGAGCCTCAGTTCTTGTGAGTCTGATTACTTATTGAACATCAGTTCAATTCAGTTCGGTCCCTCAGTCGTGTCCAACTCTGTACAACCCCATGGACTGCAGTACACCAAGCCTCCCTGTCCATCACCAAATATCGGAGCTTGCTCAAACTCATGTCCATTGAGTCAGTGATGCCATCCAACCATCTCATATACTGCCCTCCCCTTCTCCTCCTACCTTCAACATTTCCCAGCCTCAGAGTCTTGTTCAGTGAGTCAGTTCTTCAAAATCAGGTGGCTAAAGTATTGGAGTTTCAATTTCAGCATCAGTCCTTCTAATGTATATTCCGGACTGATTTCCTATTGGATTGACTGGTTGGATCTCCTTGCAGTCCAAAGGACTCTCAAGAGTCTTCTCCAACACCACAGTTCAAAAGCATCAATTCTTCGCCGCTCAGCTTTCTTTGTAGTCCAATTCTCACATCCATACATGGAAAAACCATAGCTTAGACTAGATGGACTTTGTTGGCAAAGTAATGTCTCTTCTTTTTAATATGCTGTCCAAGTTTGTCATAACTTTTCTTCCAAGGAGCAATCGTCTTTTAATTTCATGGCTTCAGTCACCATCTGCAGTGATTTTGGAGCCCCCCAAAATAAAGTCTTACAGTGTTTCCATTGTTTCCCCATCTATTTGCCATGAAGTGATGGGACCAGATGCCATGATCTTAGTTGTCTGAATGTTGAGTTTTAAGCCAACGTTTTCACTCTCCTCTTTACTTTTATCAAGAGGGTTTTTAGTTCTTCTTCGCTTTCTGCCATAAGGGTAGTGTCATCTGCATATCTGAGGTTATTGATATTTCTGTCAGCAATCTTGATTCCAGCTTGTGCTTCATCCAACCCAGTGTTTCTCATGATGTACTCTGTATATAAATTAAATGAGCAGGGTTATTTTACAAGGCTGACAATATACAGTCTTGAAGTACTCCTTTTCCTATTTGGAACGAGTCTGTTGTTCCATGTCCAGTTCTAACTGTTGCTTCCTGACCTGCATACAGATTACTCAGGAGGCAGATTAGGTGGTCTGGTATTCCCATCTCTTTAAGAATTTTCTAGAGTTTGTTGTTGTCCACACAGTCAAAGGCTTTGGCTAGTCAATAAAGCAGAAACACATGTTTTTCTAGAACTCGCTTGCTTTTTCGATGATCCAGCGGATGTTGGCAATTTGATCTCTGGTTCCTCTGCCTTTTTTAATCCAGCTTGAACATCTGGAAGTTCATGGTTCACATACAGTTGAAGCCTGTTTGGTGAATTTTGAGCATTACTTTGCTAGCGTGTGAGATGAGTGCAATTGTGGGGCAGTTTGAACCTTCTTTGGCATTGCCTTTCTTAGGGATTGGAATGGTAAATGACATTTTCCATTCCTGTGGCCACTGCTGAATTTTCCAAATTTGCTGGCATATTGAGTGCAGCACTTTCATAGCATCATCTTTTAGGATTTGAAATAGCTCAAGTGGAATTCCATTACCTCCACTAGCTTTGTTCTTAGTGATGGTTCCTAAGGCCCACTTGACTTTACATTCCAGGATGTCTGGCTCTAGGTAAATGATCACACCATCGTGGTTTTCTGTGTCATGAAGATCTTTTTTGTACAGTTCTTCTGTGTATTCTTGCCACCTCTTCTTAAAATCTTCTGCTTCTGTTAGGTCCGTACCATTTCTGTCCTTTATTATGCCCATGTTTGCATGAAGTTTTCCCTTGGTATATCTAATTTTCTTGAAGAGATCTCTAGTCTTTCTCATCTATTGTTTTCCTCTATTTCTTTGCACTGATCACTGAGGAAGGCTTTCTTATCTCTCCTTGCTATTCTTTGGAACTCTGCATTCAAATGTGTATATCTCTCCTTTTCTCCTTTGCCTTTCACTTCTCTTCTTTTCACAGCTGTTTGTAAGGCCTCCTCAGACAACCATTTTTCCTTTTGACATTTCTTTTTCTTGGGGATGGTCTTGATCTCTGTCTCCTGTACAGTATCACGAACCTGCGTCCATAGTTCTTGAGGCACTCTATCTATCTCACTTCTACTTATTGATCATAATTCTTTGAAATCAAGATGAGTTCAACAGGTTACCATCTCTGAACTCCAATTTCTGCCCGCTAGCATAGCAGGACTGATAACATCATATTTAAGCATCTCAGCTTCTCTGCTGCTTCCTGTTGAGTCAGAAAATACTTCTCTGCTACTTGCTCTTGAGTCAGAAAATACTTAAAAGAAGCCCTAAACTTGTCTCTGCCTAGGCTTTCATCCTCTCACAGATCCTAGCTGGTTATTCTTCACAACCTTAGCATTTCCTTTGTGTCTTGAATTAGGTGTTTGTGTCTGGGTTTTTAAACTTGTTCTCAGCAGGAGATTTAGTGTAAATCAATCTTCCTTTACTGAAACAAAATCTGATTGTTATTAATAAATGCCTCTTAAGGATGAGAGGTAAAATTGTACAAACTATACAGGGGAATATAAAAAAGTGGTATTCCTTCCTTGACCATCCTAAATTACAACATGTAAGACATGGTGTCTGATTCTAATACATGTTCTTTCTTATCCAATCTTGAAAAGGCAGTGGAGAGTATCAGACAAATCCTATTCATATGTATGGTTCAGACTTCCGAAGCACCCATTATGGAAATTTTCAAAAGATTTAATTTAAAATCCCTTCATAATACCTTGAATCGTTAACTTGGGATATCTTAAATATCTCCAAAAAAAAAAAAAGGCAGTGCATTTGATAATCTTTCAGCTGGTTTGTTAATGAGTAAGCAATGTTTATAAGGATTTTGTTTAATTCTTTTGAACCTGGTGAATGTTATAATACTGATTAAATATTATAATAATAATTGATTGCAGCTTCTCTGCAAATGATTATTTTACATCTGTTATGAATTGCTGATTTTGCTTTCATTAATATGCTATGAGAATAAGTTTTTGTTTTATATATGATATTTTTTAGCTTTCTGTAAAGGTTTTGCTATGTAATCAGTCATACTCTGAAATTTTAGTTGGATTGAAGGGAATAGAGCAAATTTTAAATCAAAATCTTCAATTAAAGATAGTGAAAGTGTTGAAGCAATCTAAGCATGTTTATACTCATCTTAAATATAAACTTGAAATTTAGAAATGCTTCTATTTTTAAAAACAATTTACCCATGAATCAAAGCAATTGTATCTGTCCATGTATCAAACTAAATCAGTGAAAACCAAATAAGCTAGGCCTCATTAATCTGACAAAAGCAAGTATCTTTAATCAAAATTGTCAAGTATCTTTAATCAAAATTCAGAAATTTCCTCTCAAACCAATAATATAATTGGATTGTTTACTATATAAAACTTAGGTCACCATCTTCAAAGAGGACAAAGTGTTATTATTTGAGTTCTTCCAATAAAAAATGTGAACAGATGATATTACCACTTGAAGGAAGTATAATATTTGCATGCACAGAAAAAGGCACTGAAATTTGAATGCAAAATTCATATTGTAGCTTCTAGCTAATGACAAGGATAGTAACCACAAAGAATTAGAAAATTCCAGAAATAAACACAATAAAAAAATAATAACGATCAAAATGCCTATGATACCCTAAAGCACTGGGATAAGAAATAATACCATTTGTCTGTCTGGCAGAAGACAATATTTCTGGTAATAAGTTTTAGATGCTGAGAGCTAGGTGATGATTTATCAAAAAATAGATTTGTTTTTCAACTCCATTCGTAGAAATGACTAAACTTTTAGTTGGGAAGATACAAGAAATTATATATTATAAGTTAAATGATCTTCAAAAACAGGTAATTGAAAGGGATCAATTGAAACCCAAACATTATAGATCCTGTTAGCCTCATCTCCATAGTAAGTTTCTATTTCCTAAAATATCCAGTGTTAGAGAAATGATTTTAAAAGGACATTTCTAACAGTTACTTGTTACTGAATGTGTAGTACTTGGGCCATTTACTTGTTATCTCAGTACCCCAGTTAGTCCACCTATTAAATGGAGTGGTTTTAAGGATTGAAAGGCACTTTAAATGTAAAGAATGGGTGGCATATAACTAGATTTCACTGCTATAATTATTTATACCTATTAAACTCTAACCATTAAATTAGTATGGGATTCAGTCTTTTTCTTTCTAAAATTTCATTCCGGATATAATCCTGAGAGACCCCAGGGTAACATACTTGTCACTGAATCAATCCTTCCCATGTTCCTCTGAGATAACCTACAAGGAATCACATGTCCTGTTTAGGTTGGTTTCATATCCCTTCATCATTCCAGCCTCATTCTCAGGGTAGACCAAGAAAGCTCCCATGTTACCCCTGCAAGCACATTGTGGTTTGTTCATCATGAGTACTTTCTTGTGCTTGTTTATGCAGATCAAGATTGCTTCTTGGTCTGCTCCTTTGGCTGAGAGGAATTGTGCTCTTTTCACTTTAACGCTCAGTGAGGGTGACAGACATGTCCCTTATGCTATTGCTTTTTTATAATTAACCTTCCTCAAGTCCTCATTGTGGCACTAATATTAAGATGGGAATTTTTCTTCTTTTTTTTTGTTTAGGGGGCCAGGAGCTTTTTCCGCATTAACTACATGCTGATCAGAGACTCAACACTTGATTTCTATATCCTAAGCTCTAAAGTTGAAATTGATTACCTGCAGAGACCCATTTACCATATGGTGAGTTTTCCCTTGGGAGCTACTGTTATTCATCACTCCTTTCTATATCTGACTGAGAATGTACCAGACAAGTTTAAGTAAGGATGTGTTTGAATATCAATTTATTTTATTCTACCTTTATTGCTCTAAGAGGGGGGAAAATGTTCTCTTACCATGTAGGCTCCAAGTCCCAGATCCCAGCATCTCTATTTGGGGAAGGAACACTTCCAAAGGAGGGCAACTGACTCCTCCTGCTTAAGTACCAGGTTCTTGACAAGCCGGGCTGTCTTGTTAAATAAGTATATGTGCAATATATTGTACTTGTGTAGATTTGAGCATTAACATGTTTTAATATAGAGATAATTACTTAAAATTTAGATATGACATATATGTTTTTAAGTTTTGAAACAGACCAGATCCTGGCTTACCTAAGAATCCCTTATGAATTGATGTTCAAATTGTTTTTGTCTATGATATATAACTTTACTACTGAGGAATTTTGGAGGTTTTTGTGAGCACAAATAGAGGTGATTTTGATTCTTTACTTTGCAATTTTACTACATGTCATGAGGCAGCTAAAACTTGATTCCTACTTTTATTAATAAAGGTCAGACATTAGAAACATGATTCACAGGAGCATAATGGGTAAATTGTCGCAATAAATACTGTAGAACTAGAACATTATAGACTTCTTCAATTTTTATTTCGTTACCCTAAAATACAGATTCCGTCTTTTGGCATAAGCAATTATTATCTAGGAAGAAGTACTCAACCTGAACTTAAGAAATTATATAGAAAAAAGTACATCTGGGCTTGTGAGATTAAGAAATTAAATTATTTCATAAGGTCTTATATTTCTATTATTAGAAAAGTGTCATTAATGTCTATAGGCATCTGATAGGTTGGGGAAGACTTTAAAAGGAGTCAATAGATTAATCAACATGCATTATTTTATTGAGAACAGTATGTAAATGTATTTAATGCATGAATAAAATGCGAATCAAAATTTGAAAAAGCTCACTTAAAATTAACTATATTTACTACAAGAGAATTCAAATCCTTATTCCTCATTTGCTTTTATTTACTAACTGTGGTGAGAAGTGACTGCTAGTAGAGTATTTTCAAATACAATATTACAGCTTTAAATAGAAATGTATATGTTTTAATTCCTTTTATTTTCCACAGTTAGACTACATTTAACTTTGAAATAGATGCTACGAATGTAAGAAATAACAAGTGTTTTGATTAATCTCATTATTAGTTAGAAAAAAAAAAGAAAAGCAGAACATTACCTGGCTTTTTCAAATGTGTAATATATACATATGTATGTATGATACATTATGTCAACAGTTAGATGGATAGACAGACAGGGAGATAGATATTTTGCTTTGAGTCCTGGGCTCTGAAACTAAGGGTTGTTGTTATTATGTTCATGTGGATGCATGTTCAGTCATGTGTAACTCTTTCAGCTCTATGGACTGCAGCCCACGAGGCTTCTCTGTCCATGGAATTTTCCAGGCAGAAATACTGGAGTGGGTTGCCATTTCTTACTCCAGGTAATCTTCCTGACCCTGGGATCAAACCTGTGTCTCCTGCATCTCCTGCATTGGCAGACTGATTCTTTACCACTGAGCTACCTGGAAAACCTGTTGTTCTTATAGTCACCTCTATGTCTGTACTATAATCTATGAAAAGTACCTTTTTATAAGATCCTATTCATTCCAATTTAAATTTGTTGAATTTGTACAAGCAAATTATTTATCATTTATATTCACTCAAATTATTTCAAAGTTATTTACTGTGTGCCTAAACATCATAGGTGGACTTCCCTGGTGGCTCAGCAGTAAAGAACCTGCTTGGCAATGCAGGAGACAAGGCCCTTGGTCAGGAAGATCCCTTGGAGAAGGAAATGGCAACCCACTCCAGGATTCTTACCTGGGAAATCCCATGGACAGAGGAGACTGGTGGGCTATTGTCCATGGGATCGCAGAGTCAAACACAACTTAGCGACTAAACAATAACAACAACATATATCGGGGGTGTGTGTGTGTGTGTGTGTGTGCGCGTGCACGCAAATAAAAACATATACAAAGACCTGTTGTAAAATACCGGAGAGCCACAAGCAGAAGCCAGGGAGAAAGGTTTAAACTATTTGATCCTTGGGCTAAGCTTCGAATTATGGAAGTGTCACTTTACATGCAAATACATTCTAGTTTGGTAATAGTTTTGTTATAGAAATATTACATACACACTATTTTTCAACTATCTTCAGTAAAACTAACTAGCCAGGAAAATCATGAAAAAGCCTTTATTTTTACATTTCCTTTGTGTCTATTTTGCTCAAAACTGTTGAAGCAAATGACATCACTAAGCCAACTCTGAAAGTTAGAATTGGTAATGTCAAGACTTCTAAGGTACAAGCAGGGCAAAATGATACATCATTTTTAATACTCTCTGATGATAGATTACATAGTTATCAATATGATAGTTCCTCAGAAGAATGACAAAATGGAAAAACTCTATGTGTTCATTGGCCCAGGTAGCAGAACTACATTTTCATTTTTCACACACAGAGGTCCAACATGACATCCAGGAATAGAGACTGCCCAGTCACCAGCAAGGGACCTCATAAAGCTGAACCAAGAAAATACTGACTGCATAGAAATCTGCTCCTGGTAAATGATAAAGACTCACTTAAAAATAGGAGCTGGCTACTTCTGACATAGTGGGGAATTTAGATATTTTATCATTATTGTTCTCTTTCACTAAGCTCTCATTACATCATCAGAAAAGAAAGTCAATACTGACTTCACCAATAAGGCTCAAGAGAGCTATTAAGAATAACTACACCTATCAAGCTTCACCTTAAGCAGAATTGCTGAATGTGGCAAGATATAAAAATAACTAAGAGGCATTTTAATAATAAATATTTAAAAGGAAGAAGAACAGAAAAAATGAAAAAGAGAGAATATATAATAGTAGATGTTACATCCTAGCCTTTATTATAGGATATCAGCACGTATAGTCAAAGCTATGGTTTTTGCAGTAGTCATTATGGATTTGAGAGTTGGACCATAAAGAAGGCTGAGTGCCAAAGAATTGATGCTGTTGAATTGTGGTGTTGGAGAAGCCTCTTGAGAGTCCCTTGGACTGCAAGGAAATCAAACCAGTCAATCCTAAAAGAAATCAAATGTGAACACTCATTGGAAGTACTGATGCTGGAGCTGAAGCTCCAATACTTTAACCACCTGATGTGAAGGGCTCACTCATTGGAAAAGACCCCGATGCTCGGAAAGATTGAAGGCATAAGGAAAATGAGGCAACAGAGGATAATATTGTTGGATGGAATCATCAACTCAATGGACATGAGTTTGAGCAATCTTCAGGAGACGGTAAAGGACAGGGAAGCCTGGCATGCTGCAGTCCATTAGGTTGCAAAGAGTCGGACACGTCTGAGTGACTGAACAATAGCAACAATCAGCATCATAGAAAGGATTTTGAAGGGATCCCCTTACCTCAGACTTAATATTGCTAAGAACATGGGTATTATCTTAAGAATAAAGTGGGAAATGAGAAACAAATGAAATATGGATAAAAATGAGAAAGAACTTCTACTTCATATTTGTTTATAGGCTACTACTGAGTATTGTGAAGAGAGAGCTAAGCTTAGAAACAGAATACAGATTCCAGTAGTAGCTGTCCAAGCAAAGTGATATATTGCTTTGAGACTCAGTTGTCTTGTAAACGAAAGCCAGTAATTTTATTTAGTCTATTTGCTTTAGAAAAATCCCTAGGTATCATGTAAAATAATTTATGTAAATATGATTTTAAAAAGATAAAGTTTTATGAAAATAAGTATCACATATTTATCTCAGTCCATGTCCATTTCTTCATCAATGTAGACTCTACTGCAGTACTTCTAAGGCTTTTTCTTTCTTCTTCTTGCTCCTGTGACTCTTCTCTCCACTCCCACTCCCTTTTCCCCCTCAAATCGACAGGTGGTCAAAGCATCTGTTTAGTCCAGGTTGTTGGAGGTTGGATCTGAAGACCATGGCTGAAGTTATGACTTCAGTAACTTTCTCCTGGAATTCAGTGAACAAAATATTAGCTAACTATGTATAGCTGTGTTCATAAAGCCAGAGAATGTCAGAAAACAAATCCAAATCCCCTAAATCCTTCATTTCTCTCTTGTATATGTGAGTTTGGGTGTTTGATGCTCACCTGCCCAGGGTATCTTGTGCAATAAGTTTATTTTACAAATAAGCAGTTTGTGTGATGAAACCAATATCTGAAAATAGAATCTTTTCCCCAGGCATTGTTCAGAGAAGAACAAGAATAAAAATGACTTTTTAAAATTAAATTCCTAGGAGAGATCAGCAGTCCTGGCAACAGGAGTCAAAGTCAAAATCAGTCCCTGATTCTTTCTTAACTGGCTTTACTCGGACAGGACTAAACAGCTCTGTTCCTTATTTGTCATATGTTCTCTTCCCAGAATCTCTTCTTTTTCTTGGTCTTTTCTCTCTAATAGCTGGTAATTTTCATATCATCAGGCCCCAGAAGCTGATAGGAAATGAGGGGCAATGTCAGAATTCACTTGCTGTGATCCATGAGAATGACTTGGGAGGAATCTACATAGTTCCTATTTTTTGCCTCAAAATTTACAAGGAGTTAAAAAATCAGAAGCTTAAAAATAGGGAGAGATACAGTCTATAAAGACACTTAGCAGTTTTAGCAGAATATGAAGTTACCTTAAAAACAAGTAGTGATGATTGGTTAATAGAAGTAGGAGATTTGCCAGGTATTAAGCGATTTCTGGGAAGAGAGCATGAACATACAGGAATAAAAGCTGAGATATAAAGATAATTCTCCTTTTTAATGTCTCCAGTTCAAAAAATATTGGTGATATTTTAGATTTTAAGAAATAGTGCCATATAGAAAATAGTTGAAGTAATTAAAAGAGGATCATTACAGAGCAGCATGAGGAGTTTGCTTTATTCACCAATGATCCACCAATTTAAAAAATGCTGAATAGAAAAGAGATTTAAGTGTTTACATTCTCTAAGCTGATATTATTAATAGCTCAAAATTCCATTTATTTAAATAGGTGCAGTAATCAGCATTAAAGGGATGAGCTGTTTCATGATTTTCAGGGGTTTATCTCTAAAAAGGAGGATCTATCTGTATGTTCTAAGATTTCAATTATTTGTTTCTTGTTAATTTTGAATTTCTAACTTGGATAAAGTCAAATTGACTCTTTTGGGTGTAGATTGTGTGTTTTGACAAATGCAGAGTCATGTTCAGTTCAGTTCAGTTCAGTTCAGTCGCTCAGTCGTGTCTGACTCTTTACGACCCCATGAATTGCAGCACGCCAGGCCTCTCTGTCCATCACCAACTCCCGGAGTCTACCCAAACCCATGTCCATCGAGTCGGTGATGCCGTCCAACCATCTCATCCTCTGTCGTCCCCTTCTCCTCCCGCCCCAAATCCTACCCAGCATTAGGGTCTTTTCCAGTGAGTCAACTCTTTGCATGAGGTGGCCAAAGTATTGGAGTTTCAGCTTCAACATCAGTCCTTCCAATGAACACCCAGGATTGATCTCTTTTAGGATGGATTGATTGGATCTCCTTGCAGTCCAAGGGACTCTCAAGAGTCTTCTCCAACACCACAGTTCAAAAGCATTAATTCTATGGCGCTCAGCTTTCTTCACCGTCCAACTCTCACATCCATACATGACTACTGGAAAAATCATAGCCTTGACTAGATGGACTTTTGTTGGCAAAGTAATGTCTCTGCTTTTAAATATGCTATCTAGGTTGGTCATAACCTTCCTTCCAAGGAGCGAACGTCTTTTAATTTCATGGCTTCAGTCACCATCAGCAGTGATTCTGGAGCCCAAAAAATAAAGTCTGACACTGTTTCCACTGTTTCCCCATCTATTTCCCATGAAGTGATGGGACCAGATGCCATGATCTTAATTTTCTGAATGTTGAGCTTTAAGCCAACTTTTTCACTCTCTTCTTTCACCTTCATCAAGAGGCTCTTTAGTTCTTCTTCACTTTCTGCCATAAGGGTGGTGTCATCCGCATATTTGAGGTTATTGATATTTCTCCTGGCAATCTTGATTCCAGCTTGTGTTTCTTCCAGCCCAGCGTTTCTCATGATGTACTCTGCATATAATTTAAATAAGCAGGGTGACAATATACAGCCTTGACGTACTCCTTTTCCTATTTGGAACCAGTCTGTTGTTCCATGTCCAGTTCTAACTGTTGCTTCCTGACCTTCATACAGGTTTCTCAAGAGACAGGTCAGATGGTCTGGTATTCCCATCTCTTTCAGAATTTTCCACAGTTTATTGTGATCCACACAGTCAAAGGCTTTGGCGTAGTCAATAAAGCAGAAATAGATGTTTTTCTGGAACTCTCTTGCTTTTTTGATGATCCAGCAGATATTGGCAATTTGATCTCTGGTTCCTCTGCCTTTTCTAAAACCAGCTTGAACATCTGGAAGTTCACGTTTCACATATTGCTGAAGCCTGGCTTGGAGAATTTTGTACATTACTTTGATGTTCAGTTCAGTTCAGTTCAATAGCTCAGTTGTGGCCGACTCTTTGTGACCTCATGGGCAGCAGCACGCCAGGCTTCCTAGTCTGTCACCAACGCCCAGAGCTTGCTCAAACTCATGTCCATCGAGTCGGTGATGCCATCCAGCCATATCATCCTCTGTCGTCCCCTTCTCTTCCTGCCTTCAATGTTTCCCATCATCAGGGCCTTTCCCAATGAATCAGTTGTTTGCACATGTGGTCAAATCATAATCAGAAACTCCCTTGTATTGTCTGTCCCTTGGTAGCCAAATCATCCTCCCCCCCACCATAAAACCTTGTCAACTGCTGAAATGTTCTCTGTCCTTATGATTTTGCCTTTGCTGTATTATATAAATGTAATCATACAGAATATAAACTTTTGAATTTGGGTTCTTTCACTTTGAATAATGAATTGGAGATTTAACTGCACTCCTGTTTTTTCCCTTTTATTACTGAGTAGTGTTCCATTGTATAGATATATCAGTGATTTGATTAGTCATTTTCCTACTGGAAACAAAAGGACTGTTTTTACTGTTTTTTTTTTTTTTGCAGTTTTCAATAAAGCTGCTGGAACATTCACATGTAGATTTTCATGGTGAGAAGGTACAAGCATAGACTTTTACTTAACCCAGGCTCATTTACTTACTGGTGTTGAAAATATTTAACAGGCTGGCAACAGAGTGTAAAGGTGATCCCTTATATGTCACCATCTCATCCATCAACCACTTGACTATATTAGATTATCTGTCCTTAGTGATGTAGGCATTCATCTTTGGTGAAACCTACATGTATTCTGGGTATGGATTTGTCTTTTTGCACTACTGGACCTTAGCCAGTCATATTATCTGAGAGCTTACTAAGTTTTTGATCTATTATCACAGACTCTCACCTAACATTTCACTGGATGAAGAGACATACTGTACATAAAAGGAGATGCAGCAGTGTGAATATGACCATGAAATTAACTGGACCTATTCCCTGTTGCATCACTCAGAAACTGCCAGTCTGGATAGGATCATGAAATGGCCTCATGAGATAAGAAGTTGGTGATGAAACTGCAGTGATGGAGTGTCATCTTCCATAATAAGTTTATACTTATTATTATTGTTTAAATGAACAATCCTCATTTTCTTTTGTTTATTTCACCCGGGTCTATGGACTTAGGGATAGAATACTTGGATTTGAGAACTTAAAGGAGTCAGTGCGAAGGATCCTATTTACTGTCACTCCTAGAGGCTTACTTGGATAAATTTGTGTTCCTCTGGGCTCTGCAAGTTTAAAGGGCTTCCAGAGGAAAAATGCTTTCAATAGAGAACATAGAAAAAGTCTCATTACAGTTCAAGCTCTGTCTATCCATTTACTTAGTTCATGGTTAGTCCTCAGAAGAATAAGCAAGAAAGAAATTTGACATGATCACCAGATTATTGTAGAGCTGCTGCTAACCAACGGACAAATGTACCTGGTTAATCTCTGGGGCCTCACTTGGTAATTTCTTGCTCAATTTTTACAGTGGAAAGATGTTATAGTAAGAAGCACAACATAGTAATGGCATAAAGACCAAGGGCTTAGACGTCTCAGCAGTAACGGCCTGGGATATCCTTTAAGACCAGAAGAGATGCTGGTTGAGAGTGAGGAAAATCAAAATAAAGTGTAGAAGAGGAAGCAGATGAGTATTAGTTGTGGTGGTCTTAGAGCCAGCTTCAGTGATGGAAATTGTGGTGTTACTAAGTGGCCTCTTGTCAGTTTTTCCTGAAAGAGACCCACCAAAAGGCTGCAGGAGATGGAGGTGCCACAAGAGCTGTCTTGCTCATATGAGCTGCTCATGTAGGGACTGATGTGCAAGGCAGATACATACTGGCCTTTCATATTTTTTGTCCTTCTACTTCGAGCTCTGTTCGATCCCTGATTTCTGGATTAGTTATAATGAGGGGTAGAGAATGATGGTGTTGTTATTTTTCCTCTATACCTGAGACAGTGTTTTTTAAAACAGAGAATTTCAGGAGAGTTTTGGAGTTTCTAGGTCTTCTAGTTGCTTCCAAATGTCATCTTTCTGAATTTTGATATTGTATTTTTTCCTCTATAAGTGGCCTGTTCTATGTACAAGACCTGGTGGCATAATTCTGTTGCCATTATAACTCAGTAACTTTAATCCAAAATCTTGATTTTCCTCAAGTTACAATTACTGTTGTAGTCTATGAAGTCTACAAAGGAAGACACAGTTTTACAGAATGGTCATAGAAAGATTTTCTGTGCGTGTGTGTGCACATGTGTATGTGTGCATGCATGCTCAGTCCCTTCAGTCATGCCCAACTCTTTGCAGCTCCATGGACTATAGCCCACCAGGCTCCTCTGTCCATGGGATTCTCCAGGCAAGAATACTGGAGTAGGTTGCCACACTCTCCTCCAGCGTATCTTCTCGGCTCAGGGATCGAACTTGCATCTCTAGCATCTCCTGCATTGGCAGGCAGATTTTTTTTACCCCTAGTGCCACCTAGGAATCATATGTGTGTATATGAGGATGTAATATTTTAATAACTAAAGGAAATAATGTAGAGATTGAAGTTGTTTTTCTCTATCTTTCTGATGCTAACTAAATCCATAGTTTTATTGCCTGTCAATTCCTAGTGCTCTCTTCTCAGTGAATGCATGACCTCAGATAACCTAAGACCCAAAAGTTATCTCTCATCTACTTTCCCACTCTATCATATGAATGTCACTAACATTTGCATCATCTCAGATAACCATTTCTAGGTATATGACACGTCAGTGAGGTTTTATGATAAAATTTTCTGTAAGAGTTGGTGTACTTTTATCAAAAATGTTAAAAATCAACCTTATTCTTCAAACAAATTGGTCTGAAAAAATCCTAAGTAGGTTACAATATTGTCGGAAAACTTTACCAAAATTTTTTGTGGGTCACAAATAGCATACTTTGATGATTTCTGAGCCAGACGTTTACTGTTATCTCCAGAATGCTGGCAGCAATGAATCCTCTCCTACAAAATTCTGTCCTTCTTGTTTTTTTGTTATCAATTAAACTTTCTAGTGGGAACAGCAGTGCTGTGCTGGTTCTTGTGGCAGTTAGCATTTATAGAATCTAGGGGATTTTAAACTTTTAAGTGAGATACCTTAAACATTTTTGTAGGTCATGTATCGAATGGAGGAAACGATTTGATGTTATACAAACAGAGGAGTTAACTGAAATGGTAGATTCAGTACATGGCTAATATATGCTACAACTAGGACCACGTCCTCTATTTGTAAGATATATTACAATTTAGTATCTCCACCTCCTAAGTACTTCAAAATACATTTCATTTAATTCACTTCTTTTAAGGATACAACACTTTGGACTTTTAAAAACTAAATTAAATAATTTTTAGTTACCTAATTATTTAAAAACATGAACCAGTGAATGTGTTAATAGAGTTAGTGCCAACTGCTGATCAAGTTGATGGCGCACATAAGTATTTCTGGACTTTTATTCCATGACCCTTAGCTCAGTGATATTTATGTCTTTGATTTCCTAGTTTGATATGTTATTTTGAGATCAACCATTGATTCTCCATGGTAATCCTAAGAAAATTATCCTCTAAACATAGATATTCACATCTGGATAATATGAATAACAGTGGCATTGACTCACAAAGTTTGAAGGAATGAATAGATAACTACTTTGAATCAGGATGGTGCATTAATTACCTGAATGTGCATTGGTAAATTATTTCAGCTCTTTGAGTACATATTCCTTATTTATATACTGAAAATCTTAATAGTGGTTAAAATGAAAAAATGTTTCAATTAAATGCCTAGATTGAACAATGTCATTTGCAGTAATTTGTTGTGATTGTTATCATTACTCTGCAAGAGTCTATTTGGTTGAGTAAATCCAGATTCTGCTTTTTCCTGGAGTGAGCAAAGTGTCAAAACAATAAACATCAAAGTAAGAAGTTAAGTCAAATTTTCAAAACAGTTGTTTCCTCAAATGTGTTATCATTAATCTAATTGGATTTCCAACGATTGATAACCTGAATGTAACTATCATCATTGGAAGTTATTTATAATTCATCAGCATTCATTTAAAGTGGAATCTGATCTCTTCCCACTTAGCTGGCTTATTTAAGTCTGTGTCCTCAAAAGAATCTGCAGAGCCAATGCCTTCCCATAGGAAAATAGTAGTAGTACTGATAATAATAGTGATAAAATAAAAATAAATGTCAATTCTACCATGCTTGGCCTCAATTAGTTCTTATAAGAACTTGTATAAAGAAGATAATTAAATAATAGCTTAGATCCTCTAAAAGCAAAATTAGGCTTAAAGATAAAACCAAGTGTTCTCCAGCATCAGTTGCCCTATGTGATTTTTAAAGTTTAATATCCCCTTTAAATGAGACCACAGATATGACATTTCACAACTTCTGAGCCAGATATGTACAATTAATGCAAATTCAATTTCATTTGCATTTAATGTTGAATATTTTCTTCTCATTTGCCATGACTTTCCCTTATTTGTATCCTTAGGCTCTTTGTGTTTCAGAATGAGAACAATAAAAATATAGATTTGCATATACTCTCTTTGATCTTTGTCAGATCAGCCATAATCCTAAACATTGCTTCTGTTGTGGAAAAAAAAAAAAGACTAAATGTTTTAGGTAATGGTGTCAGAGAAGCCACTCAGAAGAAAACTGCATATAAGAATTATATTAGATAATATTTGCCTCAAAATTGAACTTGGAAAATATGAGAAAGAGAAGATTAAGTGTGAAAAAGAAAACAAGATGCAAATTTTGTGTGGTATTTGTATAAAGATGATAGTGATGACGTATTAGTAGATTTATTATTTTTTGGCAAGTATGCCAAACTATACTCCTAAAAGTAGTAAACTGGCATTCAGTCTCATCTCCCTTGGTTCTTTAGGGTAGTGACCTTGAATGGTATAGAAACAAGGCATTTGGCTCTGTTGGACTCTGGCTTCAAAGATATAAATTATTCTTAAAGGTGTCTCTAACCCTACACTTTCATATTCTAATTTATAAGCAAAATACATGCCCAAAATTGCATAAAATGCAATGTTTCAGAAATTATTATCTAAAACTCCTTCCAATCCCCTGATCAAAAAGTAACAAAAAACAATGTCTTTGTTTCTCTATGTAAGCGAAAGAGCTAAACATTTTTTAAATAGAATTGAATTTGAAAAAATTATGTAGCTTGACCAACCAGCTCTCCAAACCAGCTGCCACAGAAACAGAAAAAAGTGAAAGTGTTAGTCGGCTCAATCAAATCCAGCTCTTTGTGATCCCATGGACTGTAGTGCGCCCGGCTCCTCTGTCCATGGGATTCTGCACGCAAGAATACTGGAATGGGTAGCCATTCCTTTCTCCAGGGGATCTTCTCAACCCAGGGATCTTTACCGTCTAAGTCACCAGGGAAGCAGGTTTCAAAGCATAAGACTTATGAATTTCAAGGTGCCAACACTACAATGTGTTACTCTTCTGCTCACAGGCTGGGTTTGCTGTCTTCTCTGATTGCAGGAGACCTGGGTTTGATCCCTGGGTTGAGAAGATCACTTGGAGAAGGAAATGGCAACCCACTCCAGTATTTGTGAGAAAATTCCATGGACAGAGGAGCCTGGCAGACTATAGTCCATGGAGTCACAAAGAGTCAGGCATAACTGAGCAACTAACACTTTCACTCTGACTCATGGATCTGTTCATTAAAATTAATAAGGACCATTATCTCTTGAAACACAGAGAAAGAAAAGGAAGTTTAAAGTCACAATAATATTATTTTTTACCTTGCACAGGATTGCAAGATGGTTTAGGTACATGGGTAAATAATTTATTTTATTTCACACTGATTGGCATATAGTTCTCCATCATGGAAAATATTTAGACAAATAGATTGGGATTCATACATATTTGTATTTTGATGGTGAAGATTTGTCAACCCTTGGCCTGAGAGATCTACTTGCTATCTGAAGCCTTATGTACCTTTAGCTCTCCACTACCCAGCACTCTCACTTCTCATAAATTTACTTCTGCTTTGGTTGCTGCTGCTGCTGCTGCTAAGTCGCTTCAGTCGTGTCCGACTCTGTGCGACCCCACAGACGGCAGCCCACCAGGCTCCCCTGTCCCTGGGATTCTCCAGGCAAGAACACTGGATTGGGTTGCCATTTCCTTCTCCAATGGATGAAAGTGAAAAGTGAAAGTGAAATCGCTCAGTCGTGTCCGACTCTTAGCGACCCCATGGGCTGCAGCCTACCATGCTCCTCTGTCCATGGGATTTTCCAGGCAAGAGTACTGGAGTGGGTTGCCATTGCCTTCTCCTTGCTTTGGTTAGACAGCTATAAAGCTTAGAACACCATGGTTTATTTCCTTAAATCTGAGCTTCCCTGTATTTTCTTACTATTTGATAACAACGGCAAATACCTAAGATGATAAGATGAGAAACTGTTAGAAATATCTGGTTATCAAGTCAATATAACTATAGTGTTCATTAAGAGGTAACATGAAAAAATAGATTTAAGTTTAATATTCAGAACCTTTATTATCACAGAATTATTACTGAAATAACTCTGAGCTCAATGGGACCTCAGAATGTCTGTGGTAAATTATTTATTGTGAAGTGAGCATTAACAGTCACAGTGTTGAAATTATGTGGATATTCAGTTCCTTGTATAACTTTCTTTTTACTTATTGGAATCTTATGCAATGATTCTTGGCTTATCTGGAAACTGAAATCATTTCATAGTTTTTCTTCTTTTCTTCATAGTTTTTCAGTTATTGGATCTTCAATCCTTTGTGAGAAATTGCTCAACCCAGATGGAAACTCCTAGCTTCAGATGGCAAATCACTGTAAACAAATAAGCATATAGTCATCAGTTACCGAATTCATTTAGATGCCAGTGTGAATATTAATTACAATGTTAAAATATTATAGAATAGTTTAAGGTTAGTGAGACAATAAGAGTTATTTTGCTAAAAATATAAGCAAGAAAAGAAAAGAAATATTAAGGAGAAAACTTATTTGCAAATCTTTTTTGAATCAACACACATTGCTTCCATATACTCAAGAAATGAGCCAGGGCACTAAAATGCAAATAAACTTTGAAATTGTACAGACTTATTATATAATTGTACCTTATATATGTTTAATAGAAGAGGCATTTTTCCAGATTTATAACCTTATGCTTTAAACTTTTCCAAGATTTTATCATTTAAACTAAAAATAGTTTATAGATGTTAGTGAACAGGGAGACTGTTCTCTAATCATGGCAAAGTGGAAAGATTATCTTAATCCAGTTTAGAAAATCTTCGCCAAGGCTGGGCTTACTTGGAGAAGCCAGTAGATACTGACAATGAAGGCAAACTCGGTCTGCAACAAGGGTCCCTTGGGGCTAAAACTGATGGGGTTTTTTTTTTTTTCCTTTCTGAGTATCTTTACTATTTCTCAAGATAAATTCTTTTTTTTTAAATTAGTTTATTTTCTATTTTTTAACTTTACAATATTGTATTTGTTTTGCCATACATTGACATGAATCCACCATGGGTGTACATGCTTTCCCCTTCCAGAACCCCCCTCCCACCTCCCTCCCCATCCCATCCCTCTGGGTCATCCCATTGCCCCAGCCCTGAGCACCCTGTATCATGCATTGAACCTGGACTGGCGATTCATTTCACATATGATAATTTACATGCTTCCAGGCCATTCTCCCATATCATCCCGCCCTCGCCCTCGCCCTCTCCCACAGAGTCCATAATACTGTTCTATTTATCTGTGTCTCTTTTGATGTCTCGCATACAGGGTTATCTTTACCGATTGACTAAATACCATATATATGTGTTAGTATACTGTATTGGTGTTTTTCTTTCTGGCTTACTTCACTCTGTATAATAGGCTCCAGTTTCAGCCACCTCTTTAGAACTGATTCGAATGTATTCTTTTTAGTGGCTGAGTAATATTCCATTGTGTATATGTACACAGCTTCCTTATCCATTCATCTGCTGATGGGCATCTAGGCTGCTTCCATGTGCTGGTTATTATAAACAGTGCTGCAATTAACATTGGGGTACACGTGTCTCTTTCAAGTCTGGTTTCCTCAGTGTGTTTGCCCAGCAGTGGGATTGCTGGGTCATATGTTCTATGTCCAGTTTTTTGAGGAATCTCCACACTGTTCTCCATAGTGGCTGTACTAGTTTGCATTCCCACCAACAGTGTAAGAGGATTCCCTTTTCTCCACACCCTCTCCAGCATTTATTGCTTATAGTCTTTTGGATAGCAGCCATTCTAACGGGCGTGAAATGGTACCTCATTGTGGTTTTGATTTGCATTTCTCTGATAATGAGTGATGTTGAGCATCTTTTCATGTGTTTGTTAGCCATCTGTATGTCTTCTTTGGAGAAGTGTCTGTTTAGCTCTTTGGCCCACTTTTTGATTGGGTTGTTTATTTTTCTGGAATTCATCTGCAGGAGTTGCTTGTATATTTTTGAGATTAATTCTTTGTCCATTGCTTCGTTTGCTATTGTTTTCTCCCATTCCGAGGGCTATCTTTTCACCTTGCTTATAGTTTCCTTTGTTGTGCAAAAGCTTTTAAGTTTAATTAGGTCCCATTTGTTTATTTTTGCTTTTATTTCCAATGTTCTGGGAGGTGGGTCATAGAGGATCCTGCTGTGGTTTATGTCGGAAAGTGTTTTGCCTATGTTTTCCTCTAGGAGTTTTATAGTTTCTGGTCTTACATTTTGATCTTTAATCCATTTTGAGTTTATTTTTGTGTATGGTGTTAGAAATTGTTCTAGTTTCATTCTTTTACAAGTGGTTGACCAGTTTTCCCAGCACCACTTGTTAAAGAGATTGTCTTTTCTCCATTGTATATTCTTGCGTCCTTTGTCAAAGATAAGGTGTCCATAGGTGCGTGGATTTATCTCTGGGCTTTCTGTTTTGTTCCATTGATCTCTATTTCTGTCCTTGTGCCAGTACCATACTGTCTTGATGACTGTGGCTTTGTATTAGAGCCTGAAGTCAGGCAGGTTGATTCCTCCAGTTCCATTCTTCTTTCTCAAGATTGCTTTGGCTATTCAAGTTTTTTTTGTATTTCCATACAAATTGTGAAATTATTTGTTCTAGTTATCTGATGAGATCTTAAGAGACACTAGAATGACAATGTTTTGAGCTGGATATCTGATAAATGTATTGCAAAGATACTGTACTTGATAAATGAGCTTGTATATAATACCTGACTTTTGGTATTATTGATAATTTCCTCATGTCAGTCTTAAATCATGACTATTTAAATGACTAGGAAATGAGGGTAACAACTTTAGCTTTTGCTTCTGATCATTTCATGCATCATCATATTTTTTAATTAAACTTTTTAAAAATTTAAATGTAATACCTGAATATGTAGTTTAAATATAACTGAGCAAAGAAGTCAATAATCTTACCAAGATTTCCAAGAATTCTCTCCCAAGCCAAGGTAACAACTCTCCCATAATAAAAATATTTCACTTATTTTTGAACTTAATTAAAATGGAATTATATATTATTACTGTTATATATTATATGGACTTCACTGGTAGCTCAGACAGTAAGGAATCTGCTTGAAAACCTGGAGACCCAGGTTCAGTCCCTGGGTCAGGAAGATCCTCTGGAGAAGGAAATGGCTATCCACTCCAGTGTTCTTGCCAGGAGAATTTCATGGACTGAGGAGCCTGGTAAGCTACAGTCCATGGAGTTGCAAAGAGTTGGACACAACTGAGCAACTAACACACACACACACACACACACACACACACACACACACGAACCTATGCCAATTTCTACTCCCACAAGCAATGTTGAAGAGTTCCTGCTCCTTCACATTTTTTCTTTTTAAACTTCTGGGTCTGTAGTGAACATTTAATGGTATTTAGTGTGAATTTCCCTGAAAATCCCTACCCACCCCCCCAAAAAAGGACGTGTATTCATTTGGAATCATCCCTGTTTTTAGTAAATAATAGACTAAATTATTTTTGCAAGATATAAATTTTCCTATGTATATTGTTTAAAATGTAAAGAAGAACAATTTTAAATATTCTTAACATTCCTGTAGTCAGTTCATTCACACACCATCTTTTTTTTGCTTTTATTAAGGGAAAAAGGTTTCTTTTTATATTTATAATTTATTTTTTTAGAATTTTAAAAGTTATTTTTCTTCATCTGTCATGTTGTGCATTAGCTAAATTCACTATTATACTATGAAACATGTATATGTTATTATCAAATAGCATTTTATAAAAGAGTATATATAGAGATACAACATTATATATTTAAAACAACATTTTCATAACAATTTAAATATTTTTTTCAATATTTAGTTTTTAAGTATTTAAGGATTGCCTTATCACTATATATTTTTTCACATGGTTGATAACATTTTCTTCAGCCAGTAAAATGACCCTTGGAAGTAGTGGGAAAATCAATAGGAAGGTAGAGGGAAAACATATCTAGATGAAAAACAGGCTTAAGAAATAAATCTATTCAGTAGCTTTTTCAGTTGGATAGATATCTAAAGATTAATCATTGCTTGGGTCTCACCCATGTATACTCTTATATAGACTGAACTAATTCATTTATGACTTTTTAAAAAGCAGTCTTCATACTCTGTAGATTTTCAGAATGACCTTTAAGAAATATTGCCTCCAGGATGAACAGGACCATGGATCTTGACATTTAAATATTTTCTAATAAGCCTAAGAAAGAGTTAAACATTGCATTAAATTGCTTGCTTATGTAAGATTCTATAGTCTATTGACTACACTGGAATTATAACACTTGTAAGTGACAAACCTGTGCATTTATTTTAAATCTCAAGAACAATCATTGTACATCTCTGATTGAAAAATAGATCAGCTCATGTTCCATAGACAAGCAGTGTGTGCCATTATGTGATATCTGTCATCATTTTTTGTTCATTTAATTGTTGGTTTGTCAAAATATTTCTATTTTTTAATATGAGTTTTGTGTTGCTTTTTTATTCTGTGGTCCTTGCTACTTTATTCTTGGTAAGTATTCATGTTAAATATTTGCAAACCACAATTTGGTCCTATTTTATGTGTACTCAAAGTCATGAACTTTTCTTTTTATTTAAACTTAAGATATCCTTGTCAGCAAATTGCAAGAAATAAACTTGTTGGAAGTTTGGCTATTAGCTATTGTTTTAGAATATATATTTTGTAAAATAACAATTTAAAATAGTAAAACATATAGCCTTCTTCTTGATGATGATGATTATTTTCTTAATATTTTGCTCAGAATTACATTTAAAATATTTTTATTTTCTACAAGGTTTTCTGTAATCAGAGCATGTTAAATTTATTTTATATCCTTAAGAAATTTGTCTTTCCCTGCAGAAATGTACTAATAGGTATTAACAGCCTATTTGAGATTCACAACTTTTATCAGCAGAAAATATGATAGGAAGTAGAGGAAATAGTAAATTAGTTGCAAAGCTCAGGGAAATACTAAATTTAAACTTTTAAAGAATATTATTGCCACTATGGCTTTTCCCCTCTTGGATAATTCTGATAGGAGAATGGCAAATAACAGTTTCCCTTTATCCAGTGAATTTAAAATTGAATCCATTTACCATGTTAAAATATTATTTACTTAATGGTATATTGGCTACAAAAAGAAATATTAACCAGTACTGACTCATAATCAGAAAGAAATTAGGATGGACTTACTGGAAATTAGGACATGAAATATATATTATTTTATATTTAGATTTCTTTCTTTCTTTCTTTTTTAACTTTCTTTGTTCATCATTTTCAGGAGCTCTTGTCTGTAGAGAAAATCTGAGTGTATTAACTTCAGGCATATGTTTATATTCTCCTAGCTTTACGTCTCTGGGAATAAAAGAAGAGGGTATGCAACAGTAATGAATATAAATAATTGAACCAGTGTACATCTTTGAGCAAAAAGAAACCCATGCATATGTATTGGCATGTGAAGATACCTTGCAAAATTGTTAGTCAATCTGTGTTTTAATAATTATAACTTTGTAACAAAATCTGATGATGGAAGTGCTCTAAAAGGTACTTTGTATAGAATAACTGCCATCACATGAAAATTACAGCTAAAGTGATTTAGAATTCCAGAGTGCTGAAAAAGAATGAGCTACTACAAAGACACAACATTTTCACTCCTTAAATTTTGATTTTTTATATAAAAAATAATCCACAACAACATGCTCCCTGCAAATTTTACTTGAAATTCGGAGGTATATGAGACAAAAATTGACAATGACAGTTTTCCATGTCCCAACCCCAAAGTCACTCCCTCTATACAGATGGTTGGCATGCTTTCTCCTAGAATTTTGGTCTTTGAACAAACACACATATACACATAACTATAATATACATATATGCTTGAGTATATCTAATTTTATATTTATTTTTATACTAATAAAAATTAGTAAGTCTAATTTTGTGTGTATATATGTATATATACACACATACATACTGCCTTCTGTGTCTATATATAAAATGCATAGAATAATCAATTTATATATATAAATGAATATAAAATACACATAAATACATATGTAAACATATGAATACATTCATAAGCAACACATCCCACAATCTCTGATACTTGTAAGCTTTGCTTTTGGTACTATGAACAATTAACTTGGGGAAGCTCTTTAAGATGGTTTTTACAATGAGAATCTAATTTAAGTGATATCTAATTTGATTTTTTTCTGTATCTAATTTACCAAAAATCAAACATTGCTTTGAATTATGTCCTGTTATCACTTCAAAAGAACAATTAAATATGATTCAGCCTCATTTGTCATTTCTTCTTAAGTTTCTGTAGGAGTAGTAATATACTTGCTCTGTCAGTAAATTGTAAAACTAAAATGCAAGTTTATCAGTTCTGGTATTTGAAGTACAGTCTTTCAGTATCCATAACATTTTTTCTAAGTATTACCATATTCTAGAATTTGACATGAAAAAGAGCAATAATTATGACTATGTGTCCTGCCTTCAAATATAGAAATTTGTTTTGGGAATGAATCTAAATATAATAAAGTTTATTGTATGTAAGAGTCATCATTAAGTTAATATAATCTTGATCAAGCCATTGAGAAAGATACCTGATATCATCCTTGGGATAATTCTAAATACTCTATTTTTCAGTATTCCCTGAATGAGATAGGGTGAACTTGATCATTATTTAAATTGTGTTTATTGTACATATACCAATTTAGTATATAGTTCTGTTTAGAAATACATAAAAAATAAACCATTGATCTAACATTTCTATTAAATTAGAGATAAGCTATAACTCTTAAAGGAAAAACTGAACTTTAACAAGTTTTGGATGCATATTGTAGGATCACCTAGAGTGTTACTATGTTATGTTTTATAACCATATTACAATTGCCTTGCACTTGCAATGATACAAAATCACAAGCTGGCTTAAATATTCACAGATAAAAGAGTAGGAATAAAAGTGCACATGGTCTATAGAAAATTTTGGAAACTTAATTTACATTATTCATTGACTACAGATGTAGCCGTATAACAGAATTTGAAATTTGCTATTGAAATTATGTTTCCCATACTCATTCCTGACTACCAGCTACTTAAGCAGCATACCAGAGCTTTCTTTAAAAGAAAATGAAAACGTACTGAATGTTCAAGGTTGAATGAACCCTGAAATTTGTCCTAAAGTCCAGGAAATTCATTCACTGAAAGACAATTATAAGAGGAAGAGTCTGACATTTTGCAAAAATCACACAATTCCTGTTGCTTTTAAGTTCATTTTTCTATGTAAAGTTGGCCATAAAATAGATCAAATGATTATTTCATTTTCAGTTTTGTAATTTTTCATATGATTTTATGGAAGTATTGTATATTTTCAAATAAGGCTAGCAGTTTTTATAAGAGAAAAGAGGAAAGAACTTGGCAATTAATGCATTTCATCAAACCACATTATTCAGTTCATTTCAGTTCAGTCGCTCAGTCGTGTCCGACTCTTTGCGACCCCATGAATTGCAGCACGCCAGGCCTCTCTGTCCATCACCAACTCTCAGAGTCTACCCAAACCCATGTCCATCGAGTCGGTGATGCCATCCAACCATCTCATCCTCTGTCGTCCCCTTCTCCTCCCGCCCCCAATCCTACCCAGCATCAGGGTCTTTTCCAGTGAGTCAACTCTTCGCATGAGGTGGCCGAAGTATTGGAGTTTCAGCTTCAACATCAGTCCTCCCAATGAACACCCAGGATTGATCTTTTTTAGGATGGATTGATTGGATCTCCTTGCAGTCCAAGGGACTCTCAAGAGTCTTCTCCAACACCACAGTTCAAAAGCATCAACTCTACGGCACTCAGCTTTCTTCACCGTCCAACTCTCACATCCATACATGACAACTGGAAAAACCATAGCCTTGACTAGACGGACTTTTGTTGGCAAAGTAATGTCTCTGCTTTTAAATATGCTATCTAGGTTGGCCATGACCTTCCTTCCAAGGAGTAAGCGTCTTTTAATTTCATGGCTGCAATCACCATCTGCAGTGATTTTGGAGCCCCAAAAAATAAACCACATTATTCATGACATATCAAATCAATTTGGCAGAATTTATATGTTACCATTAAGGAGAAAAGACAAAGAAACTATGATTCTTCTCTTCGAGGGGCTACTATCTTTCTGAAATTAGATATATTGTTACTCATAGCTGTGTGCCACCTTCAGCTTCATAGACATTCTTGAAATATAATAACATTTATTAGTAATTTCAAAATAGGATCTTAAAAAAGAGAATACAAATTGCCCAAAATGCTGCCAAAAGATAATCTCTATTTACATTTTTTAATTAATGATAAAAATATCAAGGTAAGATAAGTTATAACATTATTAGCAAATTTTCCTTTTCTTAATCTCTGCTTCTTGACACGGAAGTTATAACAAACCTAGACAGTGTGTTGAAAAGCAAAGACATCACTTTGCCAACAAAGGTCTGTATAGTCAAGGCTTTCCAGTGGTCACATATGGTTGCAAGAGCTGGACTGTAAAGATGGCAGAGTGCCAAAGAATTGATACCTTTGAACTGTGGTGCTGGAGAACACTCTTGGGAATCCCTTGGCAGCAAGGAGATCAAACCAGTCAGTCTTAAAGAAAATCAACCCAAATACTTTGGAAGGACTGATGCTAAAGCTGAAATTCCAGTATTTTGGTCACCTGTTGCAGACAGCCAACTCATTGTGAAAGTCCCTAATACTGGGAAAGATTGAGGACAGAAGAAGGGGGCATCAGAGGATGAAATGGCTGGATGGCATCACTGATGCAATGGCTGTGAACTTAGGCAAACTTCAGGAGATTATGAAGGACAGGGAGGCCTGATGTGCTACAGCCATGGGGTTGGGAAGAGTCAGACACAACTGGGTGACCCAACTACAGAAACATATGCACATATTTACATATTGATATACATTTATTTTAATTTACATTAAATTAATTATACTATATACATTTAGTTTTGCACCTTTTTTCAAATTAATTTCAAGATTGTTCTATATCAAACACATAATTTTCCTTTGTACTAGTTTATGAAAATTTAATTCAGCAGTTTGTGTATTTTCCATATTTATTGTGATAAACATCTTCGAACACAGAGTTTGATTTTATCTTATTTGAAGTATTCTTTTAGTACAGATTACATAAGACTGAAACTCAGCAAGGCATGTTTAAGCAAAAGAAGGATTTATTAAATAATGTAACTGAGAATTCAAGTGATTTTGATTTGTAGATAGAGTTCCATCAGATATTTAAATAATGTCATTGTGGGGAAATCAACAGGATGGTGCCAGTCAGGCTCTCTCAACCCAAGCCCTCATGCCCTCTCGCCCCATGTTCTATAAACAGTGTCTTTGCGTGGTTGTGTAATGCTGAGATCACTTATAACACTGCACATTCTTGTCATGAGGTACTTGTTTGGTCATAGGCTGCTTTGTGTGGTATACCTATATGAGCTTTATCATGAGAGACCTGGCAGCTGCTGCATTGGGGCTACATTTGAGCAACATCATGGTTATGTTATATGAGGTTATGTTATGCTATGTTGCACCTACTTAATAGTTACCTTATGGCTACTGTTATGACTCCTATGTCAGCCAGGAAAGAGGCCGCCACCTCTTTGACTCAGCTGGTAAGACTGGTAGAAAAATAGAAAGCGTTGTCTGTACAACTCAGCCCTCTAGTTTTCATAGGTACCTAGACTTTGCAAGCTTTAATTCTGTTTTCCATATTCCCAAGCTGGGTTCCTTAGTTCAGTGTATTTTAAATTAAATATAAAGGAAATATTGTAAAAATCCATTAGAATTTATATTAAGTTGCATCTTCATGCATAACTTTTATCAGTTATAATCCACATGTTTGACCTCTGTTTGTCTAAAGCCTGAATTTGAAATGAGCCCTTAAAATCCTAGCATGTATTTTATTTGAAACTTTGAGAAATAATCACAAGTACTAGTTTGAGCACTGAAATCTAGGTGGAAAGTTAAAGGATTTTAGTTAAGACATGTCCATGCCTTAGATTAAGAGGATTTTTATGGAAATAATTCAGTTTCTGTAGTTGGCTATACCAGTCCTCCTGGATCACAGCCTAGATCACAGTTGGTGAAGGAATCCCAACACTATTCAGGCATCAAAATCAGATTCATCTGGCTAAAAACAGTGTAATAAAAAAAATAATATGACTTTGGGGATTTTAATTTCCTTACACTGAAGAATTTTAACTTTTTATTTCTTTAAGATTTCAAGGAGCAAGTTATCTGATATATGGCATTTAACTTCAACTGGAATACAATCAAGTGAGGGAATAAATATTATTTCAAACTTAGCATATTTTAATAATGCTGATTTCTTCATTCACAGTCTCTCTGTATCTCTCTAGCAATATATTTCCCATTAGCATCAGTGTATTTCCTCTAAAATAACAGACTGTGTGAAAGTAACCAAGAATAAATGAATATTCCAGTGCCTCCAGAGTAATTCATAGACTTGAATGACAAAAAAACATTACTGGAAATGAATGAAAAGTCATAAATATAGTGCATGGATTTTAAATTACCACACAGGCAGGGCTGAATCTATTCCTTTGTCTGTAATATTTGCATTTCAAAATTTGCCTCAATTTTTTTTTCTTTTTCCAAAAAAGACATATTAATGTCATAATGAATAAGCCAAAGCAGAGCAGCAGAAATCGCAAGTGCATGACCAATTTTTATCCCTGATATAAATTTCCCTTTGTTCTTTTGCCCAGCCTTCCCCAAATCCTGTAAAAGTCACTATGGCCCCAAACCTGATCACTTGTCTAGTTCTTGCAAACCACTTCCTTAAAAGAGTGAAAATTATCAGACAGCTGCAGCAGTTCAGCTTACAGGGAAAACGTAGCTTGTCATTTTCAAGGTAAGTATGCAGCTGTCTTCCTGTCACTTAAGGTTTTTTAAGACAAATCTAATTAAATGTCTACCTAAAAAGGCTGACAGAATAATTCCGAGCATACTAATGACATTTGTCATAAGGCAGCCCAGCCACCATTCTGCTTCTATTTTTTGCCTCTGGCTAGCAAACCTGGAAGACTTTCTTATTTCAAGTAAAATGTATAAATGCTTTCTTGATTAATATGCTTATGATATATATTAAATTAAATTGTTTCATCTTTTAATTGAACTTCTGTACTCAATTACTTTTCTATTTCAAACTACCACATATTTCTTCTAAATTATTGATCCCATACATGACATGCTTCCTAGGGACTAGACTATTCATCAGGATGTGGAAAGTTGAATGCTTCCGTAATGAAATTGGAATTTTTGTTTGGTCTTCTGAAGTCACATGTTACTTAACTCTCTGATCTCTACCTATCTTTTATTTTACCTTTTCTAACATAATGAGAAAACTATTTTAAAAATAAGTATTTAAATTAAGAACTGACATCAAGTCTGAGTATCAGCTTTACTCATTTTCCTTAGTTCTGTTTTTCACTCCTAATTTTAAGTTACGTGTTACGTGGCTGGCAAAACCTCTCCAAATTACAGGCTGTTTATATAAAATATAACTCTGCTGCTGCTGCTGCTAAGTCGCTTCAGTCGTGTCCGACTCTGTGCAACCCCATGGACTGTAGCCTACCAGGCTCCTCCGTCCGTGGGATTTTCCAGGCAAGAGTACTGGAGTGGGGTGCCATTGCCTTCTCCGAAATATAACTCTAACTAGATTATTTTCTCATTATCATATGAGTTTGTGTCCAGAGTCTATATGTAACAATGTGATAACTAAATTCCTAGAAAAGTTGCATTTTATTATTTATTGCACAGATGTCCTGGTTGAACACCTGTTTTTTATGAATTAGCTTGTTTATTAAGTATTTGTATTCATCAAATTCAGATGGAACTATAAATTCATATTTTTTGAAAGATTAGTTTGTGTCTATGAGTATGCACTACATGAGGCATTGGCTAGTGTCTCTATAGTTATTCTTTAATACAGGTTTTCAGTGAATATTGCTAATGTGTACAGATTAGTACTTTTCAGTAAGTTCAGTTCAGTTGCTCAGTCGTGTCTGACTCTTTGTGACCCCTTGGACTGCAGCACTCCTGGCTTCCCTGTCCATCATCAACTCCCAGAGCTTACTCAAACTCATGTCCATCGAGTTGGCAATGCCATCCAACCATCTCATCCTCTGCCGTCCCCTTTGCCTGCTGCCTTCAAACTTTCCCAGCATCAGGGTCTTTTCCAGTGAGTCAGTTCTTCACACTGGGTGAGCAAAGTATTGGAGTTTCAGCTCCAGCATCAGTCCTTCCATTGAATATTCAGGATAGATTTCCCTTAGGATTGGTTGGTTGGATCTCCTTGCAGCCCAAGGAACTCTCAAAAGTCTTCTCCAACACCACAGTTCAAAAGCACCCATTCTTCGGTGCTCAGCTTTCTTTATAGTCCAACTCTCACATCCATACACGACTATTGGAAAAACCTTATCTTTGACTAGATGGACCTTTGTTGGCAAAGTAATGTCTCTGTTTTTCATATGTTGTCTAGGTTGGTCATAACTTTTCTTCCAAGGAGCAAGCATCTTTTAATTTCATGGCTGCACTCACCATCTGCAGTGATTTTGGAGCCCAAAAAAATAAAGTCTCTCACTGTTTCCATTGTTTCCCCATCTATTTCCCATGAAATGATGGGACCGGATGTCATGATCTTAGTTTTCAGAATGTTGAGTTTTACGCCAGCTTTTCTCACTTTCCTCTTTCACTTTCATCAAAAGACTCTTTAGTTCTTTGCTTTCTGCCCTAAGTATGGTATCATCGAGGTTGTGGTATCAACCTCATCTGAGGTTGTTGATATTTCTCCTGGCAATCTTGATTCCAGCTTGTGTTTCATCCAGCCTGGCATTTCTCATGATATACTCTGCATATAAGTTAAATAAGCAGGGTGACAATATACAGCCTTGACATACTGCTTTCCTGATATAGAACCAGTCTATTGTTCCATGTCCTGTTTTAACTGTTGCTTCTTGACCTGTATACAGTTTTCTCAGGAGGCAGGTCAGGTGGTCTGGTATTCCCATCTCTTGAAAAATTTTCCACAGTTTGTTGTGATCCACAGAGTCAAAGGCTTTGGCATAGCCAATAAAGCATAAATAGATGTTTTTCTGAAACTCTCTTGATTTTTCGATGACCCAGTGGATGTTGGCAATTTGATCTCTGGTTTCTCTGCATTTTCTAAATCCACCACCTCTTCCTACTATCTTCTGCTTCTTTTAGGCCCGTACCATTTCTGTCTTCATTGTGCCCCTCTTTGCATGAAATGTTCCCATGGTATCTCTAATTTTCTTAAAGTCATCTATAGTCTTTCCCATTTTATTATTTTCCTCTATTTCTTTGCATTGATCACTAAGGAAGCCTTTCTTATCTCTCCTTGCTATTCTTTAGAACTCTACATTCAGATGGGTATATGTTTCTTATTCTTCTTTGCTTTTTGTATCTTTTCTTTTCTCACCTATTTGTAAGGCCTCCTCATACAACAATTTTGCCTTTTTGCATTTCTTTTTCTTGGGGATGTTCTTGATCACCACCTCCTGTACAATGTCACGAATCTCCTTCCATAGTTCTTCAGGCACTCTATCAGATCTAATCCCTTGAATCTATTTGTCACTTCCACTGTATAATCTTAAGGAATCTGATTTAGGCCATACCTGAATGGTCAAGTGGTTTTCCCTACTTTCTTAAACTTAAGTCTGAATTTGGCAATAAGGAGTTCATGATCTGAGTCACAGTCAGCTCCTGGTCTTGTTTTTGCTGACTATATAGAACTTTTCCATCTTTGGCTCCAAAGAATATAATCAATCTGATTTCGGTATTGACCATCTGGTGATGTCCATGTGTAGAATCTTCACTTGTGTTGTTGGAAGAGGGTGTTTGCTATGACCAATGCATTCTCTTGGCAAAGCTCTGTCAACTTTTGACCTGCTTCGTTTTGTACTCCAAGGCCAAATTTACCTGTTATTCCAGGTATTTCTTGTCTCCCTACTTTTGCATTCCAGTCCCCTATAATGAAAAGAACATCTGTTTTGGGTGTTAGTTCTAGAATGTCTTGTAGGTCTTCATAGAATTGTTCAACCTTGGCTTCTTCTGCATTACTGGTCAGGGCATAGACTTGGATTACTGTGATATTGAATGGTTTGCCTTGGAAATGAACAGAGATCATTCTGTCATTTTTGAGATTGCATCCAAGTACTGCATTTTGGAATATTTTGTTGACTATGACGGCTACTCCATTTCTTCTAAGGGATTCTTGCCCACAGTAGTAGATATAATGGTCATCTGAATTAAATTCACCCATTCCAGTGAAATGGAATGACTCCAAGACGGCGAAGTAGAAGGATGTGTGCTCATCTTCTTTGAGAACTCCAAAATTACAACTCGCTGCTGAACAACCATCAACAGGAGAATGTTGGATCCCACCAAAAAAAGATACCCTACACCCAAGGGCAAAGAAGAAGCCCAAGCAAGATGGTAGAGGGGATAAATCACATTTATAATCATACCTCATAACCGCCAGAGACGCTTGGAGGGCTCAAAGAAACTCTGTGCACTAGGCAGGACCCAAAGACCCTACAGAGACTGAGCTAGAACTGTGTTTGAGTGTCTCCTGCAGAGGTACAGTCAGCATTGTACTGCACAGGGGCAGGGGCTATGGGTGCAGTAGACCTGGGTATGACATAAGCCCTCTTGGAGGAGGTCACCATTTACCCCACCATAGAGCCACCAGAACTTACAGAGGACTGGGGAAACAGACTCTTGGAGGACACAAACAAAAACTAGTGCACACCAGGACCCAGGAGAAAGGAGCAGTGACTCCACAAGAGACTGACACAGACTTGCCCATGAAGGTCCCATGAAGGTCCCTTCAAGGTCCGAGTCGTGTTGAGAGTCACGAGTCTCTCACATTGAGACAGTCATGTGTTATTGAAACCTAGACTGTACATATAGCTTAACCCCGTTAAGGCCTCCATATAAACTCAAGACCCAGGCGAGATGTGGGAGACCCAGGTGTGGAGATCTATTTGGTTTTTCAACCACCAGAGACAAGCCTGGTAAGTTCCCTTTCTTATTAAACCTGCCACCTACCAGTTGGAGTAATCTGCCTCTCTCTTGGTCTCTTAGCTCCCTGTGTACAGGGGCCAGTTTAAAATTTCACCTGGGAACCCCAGGGTAGTTGATGGCTGGTGGTAGAAGCTGAAATTTATGCCTGACTCTGTGATCAAAGAAAGAGCTGTTTTTCCTTTGATTTTTGGCTGGAGTACAGTGTGTAATTGTCAGAAAGTCTCCTTCGAGCTATCTCTTTCCCCAAGTCTTTGGCTAGAGTGAGCAGGCTTTTCTTGGGGGTTCTTTTATCTGTGTCTGCAAGAATATAATTAATTTTTATATGAATCTCATATACTGCAGTTGATGAATTAATGTGAATTTTTATCACATTTATGTAGATTTCAACAGATGTTCTGCACAGGTGATCAGGTTCTCTGGGAATAAAGACAGTTTTACTTCTTTTCAGTCTTGGTCTTTTCTTTGTCTTGTCTTTTGTACTGGGCTATAACTCCCATGCAACATTGAGTTGGTGATGATAGAGTTCCTTATCTTGCCCTTGATCTTGGGAGAAACCATTCAATTTTCATAATTAAGTGTGAGGTTAGAATAGATTTTTTTTTAACTGTCCTTTACCAGATTCAGGAGGTATCCTTGTTTTTTGTTTATGGAGAGATTTATTACTATGGCTCTTGTTGACTTTTTTTGGTCTTATAATGAGGAATGGATGTTTTTCTGTGTTCATTAAGAATATTACATGGTTTTCTTTTTTAATTTGTTAAAAGACTGAGAAATTTTCAAATAGAATATCAAACTTGTATTCCTGGGATAAACACCATAGGGTCATGAAATAGTATATGCTTTTGGATTTGATTTGCTAATAATTTGTTTAGAATTTTTGCATTTGTGTTCATGAAGAAATTAGAGCTTTCTTATCATGTCTAGAGTAATTTTAGCATCTTGGAATGAACTAGAGAAGCTTTCCTCCTCTTCAGTTATCTGGAAGAGTTTGCATAGAATTAGTAGTATTTAACTGCATTTATTTACTTATTTACTCACTCACTGTGCTGGGTCTTTGTTGCTGCACATGGGCTTTCTCTAGTTGCAGCGAGCAGGGGCTACTCTTCGTTGTGGTGCCCTGGCTTCTCACTGTGGTGGCTTCTCTTGTTGGGGAGCAAGGGCTCTAGGGCACAGGACTTCATTAGTTTGGGCCGGTGGGTTCAGTATCTGTGTCACATGAGGTTAGCTGCTACACAGCAACTGCACTGGCAGGCAGATTCTTTACCACTGAGCCACCAGCAAAGCCTCTAGTGTTATTATTATTTCTTTAAATATATATAGAATTTACCATTAAAATCATATGGGCCTGGAGTTTTCTTTATGGAAAGGTTAACAGTAAATTCAGTGTCATTAATAGATATACAAATCTTCATGTGATCTATTTCTTTTGGAATGAACTTAGTGTTATTGTTGTTTCAGGTGGGAGGATAAATGTCACTGTGAGTTCATTCCTGTTACTTCACCATAAGGGGTAGCAAATACCACAAGGTGTTTCCATTTAAACACCTCTAGTGGATATTGTTTAAGGGAATATCTCTCTGCAGGGAAATACCATGCATTGTTTACTCCCGTGCTTATCTAAGGTGAAAAAGAAAACAAAAAATTAGATTGATATATAATAGCCTGTGCCTCTTTAAGTGATTAAAATTATAGTAAGAACAAACTCTGCTTTCTCATGTTGTGGTTGGATACCATCACTGAAATAAAGGATATTTTGCATGTAGAAAGCTCATTTGTCTTCACCTTAAAGATAAATTTAGAAATCAAATCCTGCAGCCTGAAAAATCAGAGGTAAATTTCTCGACATCTGTATACCCCTGGAAAATTATGTCGAACTTTAGAAATTTTGACAGAAAACATTTTTTTTTATAATTTCATACTGGTTTTAATTTCCTAAACAGAATATGGGATCTAAAACTTTTCTTAGATTTGTAAAAATGTATTGTTATAGGGATATAAAATTACTTATAGATTATAAATATACATTTAGAGAACATTATTGAATGATACATATAAAACCATGATGATGGTTAACTGAGATTAAAAGAAAAAGAGAAAAATCATACTTAGGGAATTTTAACAGAGGACTTAAATATTTTGGTAACATTTTACTTAAATTTAATGTGACAAAAATTAAAATTTGCAAGGTAGCATGTCATTTATCATACCCATTTTTGAGATTGACCTCAAGTTTTAGGAAACAGTAAATTGTAAGAATATACATTACTCCTGAATATTTTAAAATAATATTATCCATATATCTAAAAATAGCTTAGTTGGAATGCCAAACTTTCCATTTATGGGTTTCTTTAAAACCTATAATGTACATTTTAAAAAGTATGTATGAGTGTATCTGTGCATTAAATATGTATATGTGGAAAAGAAAAATAACTAAAATCATATTTCTCCTTTGGAGTCTATGCAGACATTTAAAAATTCTATCAGAAATATAATGATCAGGGTCCCAGTTCTTCCCTTAGGTTTTACTTAACACATTTTGAAGTATAATAAATTAATGGCTAGATTTATACTTGAAAACCTTCATCTGGTTTTATAAATGTAAATGATACTATGCAAAAACTAACCAATTCAATGAAAAACTCAGTCTACCAAATCAGTTGATTTTTTTCTTACAAATTCTCAAATGGCAGAACAGGCACCTCTTAGTGCAAATTTTTAGCCTATATTGACACTGTAAGTTTGCAATCTATTAAAGAAAACTTGTACTTTCATAGATATATACCAGTGATATTGCTTTGTTTAGAAGAATTCACTTACAATATATTTTGAATTCTATCTGTGTTATAAAATTTTAAAATCATAAATAAGTCATGGTGGTCACCCAACAATTGAGGTTTTGATTATATGAATTATGTATTTTTCTTCCTTTGTATCTCCTGCATTGTCCAGCACACTACTAAAATCTCCTTACTGATTAATCAGCATTTGTTGATTTACTGATTAATTTGTAAAATAAAGTGCAAATGATCCAATGTCTGTTTTTAACTGCAGTGATTAAATCTTTCTGTTTGTATCAACAAAAAACCATTTCCCATTTAAAAAATCATACTAATTAATTTCTAGTACATAAATAATGATTATGTTCATCAAATTTTAATTTGCTATTCTTAGTCTTGAATGCATAAAGCATATGACTTTGTATTTTTTATTTTAAAGCCCAAAATCCAAATTCAAGCCCCTAAATTTAAGATGTGGTATTATTTCCGCTAAGCCACCATTTCTAATGAGACTAATATGTAATCAATATGTAACTAATTAGTTTCCATTTCCTTTGCATAAATTTATTTGCCATTTATTATTGTCCAACATACTCACATATGAATACTTATTTCAAAAACTGAAAGACATTCTGATTATTGTCTTATTTTACATTTTAACAGAAAAAAATGTTGATTTTGAAAATTTACTTTTCTAAGATTCAGCAATTATGTTTGATTCTTTTATTGAGGCCATTCTTTTATTGGGGAAAAAGTATTTGTCATCTAAATTTTGATAACATCTCACAAGTTTGACTTTTTTTTTTTTTTGCATTTAACTGATCGAGTGATTAATTCATATGTCTGTGAGTTGCTAAATTTTATTGCACCATACTGGAGAACACAAGATTTGTTACTCCTCTGCGAGTCACTTAATACTTGATGTAGTTCACATGAGAGAATTCTAAATTGATAAAGAGATCCCCAAGGAAAGTTGCAGATGGTTTGTATATCTTTTCTTGAACATGTAGTTTTATATAACAATGTACCACAGTAATGGGTCTTCTTCCATAATTCATAGCAAGCAATTAAATGATTTAATACACTTTGGGTTTTTATCTCCAGTGCCATGAACTACTGTGATAAACATGCTACCTATACAGCCATTATCACTCATTCTATGCACTTCACCCTGTTTCCTCTTACCTCCCCTCTGAGCCTATTTATCTTCAGAACAAGCAGCCCTTTCTGCATCTTCAATCATGGCTCTTCATTACTTCATTTCTTTTTTCATATGTGACCAATTGCCAGTTTAACTTTCTGAGTTTTCAAGGTGTGCTGTATTTTGATTTTCTGTCTTATGAACTTTGTTTTCCTGCCTCTCCTTTTTATGGCTCAAGTATGTCTTTTCATTCTTTGCTGACAATCTGAGCTTTTGGATCACTGTTTCTGAAACACTGTTATTTGAAGTATCCAAATACAAACTTTTCACAAGTAGATGACATTATTAGGAAATTATTCTCATAATTTACAAAATAAAATAGTTAAAACTAAAACATAAAAAAGTTTTTAATTTGTTGATAGAAATTAAAATAGTCTATTTCTTATTTGACTTCTTGATATATTTTCTTATTTATTTAGTCTTTTTAAAAACCTCTATGTCTTCATAGAAACATCCCTATTTATCAAATCCTTTGTTTTCTTTTAGATATTGTGGTTTTTTTAATAGAAACACTTGCATTAGACAAACTTTCTAATTTTGTATTTCTGTTCTTTTTGTCAGTGCCATGTAGCAGACATTCACTAAAAAACTTGTATTTTCTAAAGAAACAGGAGTTTGTACGTTTTGTATCCTAAATCTGAAAAGAAAAATCTCTTGTTTTTTATTCTAATTTTGGCAAAATACAGTGTCTGGAATGATATGATTCCATTACCAAAATTTAAGAGGCAAGATAATATACATAATTAAAACTTTTAAATTATATTTACTGTTTAAATACTTTAAGCTATTAGAGGGGAAATAATCTGTAAGGACCACATTTCAGATAAGCAAATAATACTTCTACAGGGTATAATCAATAATCTAAGGAACAGTTACAAATGACTCAATATGTAAAAATACAGATTCATTTACATTATTAAAGATGGAAAGGGAGTAGTACATTAACATATCTTATAGAACTAATATATAAATTCTAATTCAAAGTGATATAAAGTATTAAAGCAATACTATATAGCAACATATTAAAGTAATACTGTTTATATGTAGTATAAATTTTAATTCAAAGTAACACTAAATTACTGATGCTAAGTCAATAATTTATTGATCTACTGCTGCTGCTGCTGCTAAGTCGCTTCAGTTGTGTCCAACTCTTTGCGACCCACTGGACTGCAGCCTACCAGGCTCTTCCATCCATGGGATTTTCCAGGCAAGAGAACTTGAGTGGGGTGCCATTGCCTTCTCCAATTTATTGATCTACTTTATTCATTCTTTACATGCTATAAAGAATAATTTAACTTATTTGATATAGTGTCAAAACTTATAGATACTACAAAATGTAAAATGGAGATAAAACTATGATGATTAGATTTTTATAGTGTCACAAAAATGAAAATACCATCTATTATGTTTTCTATTCCCATCTGTTAGATTTATAACGTAAAACCCAGTGACCTTAGAATTAGAATGTATCTTTAACAAACTCAACCAAACAATGTAATAAGCCCTCTGCCTCATCTTAAATCTGTAAACTTCCAGCCTCTCCTTAGTTGAGTGATAGAGCACTCACTAGCTCACAGAATAGGCTATTGTCCTTTTAGTGAGATGCTTTCCTTAGCTAGAAATAAAATCTGTCCTTTTGCAACTATTGTTTACCAGTCTTAGTTTTTTCATCTAGAGCTAAGTAATGGAAGTATTCAATTCTGTAAGTTATCAATCAGTTATTTAAAGGCAAGTTAATCGTCAAATCTCTTTTCTAAGTTAAACATTTTAAGTTACTGCAATAAAATGTTCATTTGAGTTAAAGGGTCCCCACTTTTAAAAATGAGCTTCTTGAAGGATACAGAGAAGGCAGTGGCACCCCACTCCAGTACTCTTCCCTGGAAAATCCCATGGATGGAGGAGCCTGGTAGGTTCCAGTCCGTGGGCTCGCTAAAAGTCGGACACGACTGAGCGACTTCACTTTCACTTTTCACTTTCATGCATTGGAGAAGGAAATGGCAACCCACTCCAGTGTTCTTGCCTGGAGAATCCCAGGGACGGGGGAGCCTGGTGGGCTGCCATCTATGGGGTCGCACAGAGTCGGACATGACTGAAGTGACTTAGCAGCACTGAAGGATAATTTACATGTGGTAAAGTTTACTTGTTTGAAAATACAGTTCAGTTAATCATAACAAATGATTTTAATTACAACAAATGATTTCTGAATGTGACCACCATACCAATCAAAACCAAGAGCATTTCCATCAACCAGAAAAGTTTCTTCTTGTTCTCTTGCAGTACATAATATCTACCCACCGTTGGTGGCAATACATTATTTTCCACGATTTTATATTTAAACTATCTATGTTTTAGACATGGGTTTTTTTTTCTTGTTAAGAGTTATTTTAAAGTTGCTCTAAAAATTCATATCCAGGTCTTTGTGTGGAAATGTGTTTTAATTTTCCTGGGGTAAATACCTGAAAGAGGGATTGCTATGTTTTATGACAATGTGCGTTTAATTTGGGGCTTCTCAGGTGGTGCTAGTGGTAAAGAGCCTGCCTGCCAATGCAGGAGACTTTAGAGATGCAGGTTCAATCCCTTGGTTGGGAAGATCCCCTGGAGGAGGGCATGGCAACCCGCTCCAGTGTTTTTGCCTGCAGAATCTCGTGGACAGAGGGGCCTGGTGTGGTACAGTCCATAGAATCTCACAGAGTTGGACACAACTGAAGCGACTTAGCACAGCATAGCACAGCACATGTCTAATTTTATAGAAAACTGACAAGTTGCTTCTAAAGTGATGATACTATTTTGCATTTCCATCAAAATGTGTACAGTATCTTGCCTATACTTTTCATCTTTTTATTAATGTCCATATTTTAGAAATTTAGCTATTCTGGCAGTATTCTCCTCCTGTGCAATACTCTGGTGACTAGTGATTTATAAGAATGTTTGTTTTGTTTCTTTAGTACTTATTGGCACCTATGTAATTTTGACGAAATGTCTTTTCAAATTTTTTTGCATTTTTAATTGCATTGTCTCTTATTATTGAGTTATAAAAATATTTATGTATTTTTAGGTAAAAGTTACTTAACACATGTGTATATTGTAAATATTTTATTCTACTCTCTGGCTTATCTTTTCCTTCTGTAATAATGCCTTTTGAAGACTAGAGATGTTACATTTTGTTAAAGTCAAATTAATATTTTTTTATTTAGGTTTAGTGCCTATGTAGCTAATGCATTTTTACCTATAATAACTGAAAAATCTGTTTTCTTCTGGAAATCTGGTGTTAACAAAATTTAGTATTAACATTAGGTTTTGATCCCTTTTAACTTAATTTTCCTGTATGGTATTAAGAGTTGTTCATTTTGTATATTGTTGTCATTCAATCGATAAGTTGCATCTGATTCTTTGTGACCTCATGAACTGTACCCTGCCAGGCTCATCTGTCCATGTAGTTTTCAGGAAAGAATACTGGAGTGGGTTGCCATTTCCTCCTCCAGGGGATCTTCCTGACCCAGGGATCAAACCCAAGTCTCCTGTATCTCCTGCAATGGCAGGAGGATTCTTTACCACTGTGACAGCTGGAAAGCCCTATCTCACCCTGATTTCAAGGGTTCCTTTCTTTCAAGGATCAAATATCTACCAGTATCTGCCTATTTTGATTGCTCTCTAAAATTTAATAAGCATTTCTTATTAAAAGCATAAATTTTAACAGAAATTCAGATGCAAGTTAATTGGGTCTTCTGGCTCAGGGTCTCTCGCAAAGCTACAATCAAGTGTAGGAGCAGGGATGGAGTCATCTCAAGGCTTAACTGGGGTGAAATCTGTTCCCAGGCTCCCTCATCTGGCTGTTAGCCACCTTAAGTTCTCACTGTATTTGACCAGAGATCAGTGCCTTGCCAATGGCTTTGCCTTTAGGTTCCTCACAACATGGCAGATTTCTTCTTCCATCATGAGGACCACAAGCAAGGGTGAGCAATTTGGAAGGCAGACTTTTGAAATCTAGTCTCAGAACTGACACTGTCACTTTCAGCATATTTAGTGTGTTAGAAGACAGTTGTCACTGGATCAAGCCCACCTTCAGGGGGAGATTACACAAAGGCATGGATACCAGGAAGTCAAGATCACTGGGGATCATCTTAGTAAAGATGTTCAGGGAAAAGACATGTAAACATTGCCATTCTTTCATGTGTATAATGTTGTTGTTGTTTAGTCTCTAAGTCCTGTCTGACTGCCACCCCATGGACTATAGCCCACCAGGCTCCTCTGTCCATGGGATTTCCCAGGCAAGAATACTGGAGTGGGTTGCCATTTGCTTCTCCAGGGGCTCTTCCCAACCCAGGGATCAAATCTGTGTCTCCTGCACTGGTAGATAGATTCTTTACCACTGAGTCACCAGGGAAGCCCCAAGGATGGAATACCTCCTGCCAATCTGACTGCCTTAGTTACTGTTTAAAATATCATAAATATATATTTTTATATTTATATGTTTATATATAAAAGTATAAATGTCTGTATGACCATGATTGATGATTAATGTCTATAGGAAGATAATCCATTATAGGACTTCCCTGCAATTACCAAGAATACAACTTCTTTTGTGGCATTTTGTTGTTGAATTCATCATTAGTTACAATTACTATTTATTTTCTTCAATGACATAAAATACATGATTGTTATTTCCCTATAAACTTCTGTGTTAGTGGGTTCTAATATAGTTACTCCATTGGTTTTTCTGTTGAGACCGGTTAGCAAAGTCATAGAACAAATTTTATATTGTTAATACCTTCTCTGACTTCGAGTATATCTTCATATCTAAAGTCAAACTCATTAGACTGTGTTAGCATTTTTAAAAAATTTGCTTATTTTATTCCTCCATTTTTCTCTTTAGGGAGTCATCATGTTCTAATGGTAGTGTGCAAATTGTCTAGAGAAGAAATGAATGAAGAGTTGCAAAATTAATGACTTTATTAAGTTAAAGGTCTTTTTATGGCACTGCAACCTGTACAAGTTATTTGTGCATGTATAATTTCTCTAATTAGTTCAGTTCAGTTCAGTCAGTCATATCTGAATCTTTTTGACCCCATGGACTGCAGCTCGCCAGGCTTTCCTGTCCATCACCAACTCCTGGAGCTTACTCAAGCTCAGGTCCATCAAATTGGTGATGCCGTCCAACCATCTCATCCTCTGTTGACCCCTTCTCCTCCTGCCTATGATTTTTCCCAGCATCAGGGTCTTTTCCAATGAGTCAGTTCTTCACATCAGGTGGCCAAAGTATTGGAGTTTCAGTTTCAGCATCAGTCCTTCAAATGAATATTCAGTACTGATTTCCTTTAGGATTGACTGGTTGGATCTCCTTGCAATCCAAGGGACTCTCAAGAGTCTTCTCCAGCACCACAGTTCAAAAGCATCAATTCTTTGGCCCTCAGATTTCTTTATAGTCCAACTCTCACATCCATATATGACTACTGGAAAAACCATAGCTTTGACTAGACAGACTTTTGTTGACAAAGTAATGTCTCTGCTTTTTAATATGCTGTCTAGGTTGGTCATAGGTTTTCTTCCAAAGAGCAAGAATCTTTTAATTTCACAGCTACAGTCAACATCTGCAGTGATTTTGGAGCCCCCCAAAATAAAATTTCTCACAGTTTCCATTGTTTCCCCATCAATTTGCCATGAAGTGACATGTATGGATGTGAGAGTTGGACTATAAAGAAAGCTGAGTGCCGAAGAATTGATGCTTTTGAACTGTGGTATTGGAGAAGACTCTTGAGAGTCCCATGGACTGCAAGGAGATCCAACCAGTCCATCCTAAAGGATATTAGTCCTGCGTGTTCATTGGAAGGACTGATAATGAAGCTAAAACTCCTATACTTTGGCCACCTGATGCGAAGAACTGACTCATTGGAAAAGACCCTTGTGCTGGGAAAGATTGAGGGCAGGAGGAGAAGGGGACAACAGAGGATGAGATGGTTGGATGGCATCACCAACTCAATGGAAATGGGTTTGGGTGGACTCCTGGAATTGGTGATGGACAAGGAGGCCTGGCATGCTGCAGTTCATAGGGTTGCAAAGACTCAGACACGACTGAGTGACTGAACTGAACTGAACTGATGGGACCAGATGCCATGATCTTAGTTTTCTGAATGTTGAGTTAAAGCCAACTTTTTCACTTTCCTCTTTCACTTTTTTCATCAAGAGGCTCTTTAGTTCTTTGCTTTCTGCCATAAGGGTGGTGTCATTTGCATATCTGAGGTTATTGATATTTCTCCCAGCACTCTTGATTCCAGCTTGTGTTTCATCCAGCCTGGCCTTTTTCATGATGTACTCTGCATATAAGTTAAATAAGCAGGGTAACAATATACAGCCTTGATGTACTCCTTTTCCAATTTGGAACCAGTCTGTTGTTCCATGTCCAGTTCTAACTGTTTCTTCTTGACATGTATACAGATTTCTCAGGAGGCAGGTCAGGTAGTCTGGTATTCCCATCTCTTTCACAATTTTCCAGTTTGTTGTAATCCACAGAGTCAAAGGCTTTGGCGTAGTCAATAAAGCGCAGTAGATCTTTTTCTGGAAGTCTCTTGCTTTGTCGATGATCCAACAGATGTTGGAAATTTGATCTCTGGTTCCTCTGCCTTTTCTAAATCCAGCTTGAACATCTGGAAGTTCACGGTTCATGTACTGTTGAAGCCTGGCTTGGAGAATTTTGAGCATTACTTTGCTAGTGTGTGAGATGAGTGCAATTGTGTGGTAGTTTGAGCATTCTTTAGCATTGCCTTTCTTTGGGATTGGAATGAAAACTGACCTTTTCCAGCTCTGTGGCCACTGCTGAGTTTTCCAAATTTGCTGGCATATTGAGTGCAACACTTTCACAGCATCATCTTTCAGGATTTGAAATAGCTCAAGTGGAATTCCATCATCTCCACTAGTTTTGTTCGTAGTGATGCTTCCTAAGGCCCACTTGGTTTCACATTCCAGGATGTCTGGCTCTAGGTGAGTCATCACACCATCATGGTTATCTGGATCATGAAGACATGAAGATCATGAAGACATGAAGAAGTTCTTCTGTGTATTCTTGCCACCTCTTCTTAATATCTTCTGCTTCTGTTAGGTCCATACCATTTCTGTCCTTTATATTGCCCATCTATGCATGAAATGTTCCCTTGGTATCTCTAATTTTCTTGAAAAGATCTCTAGTCTTTCCCATTCTATTGTTTTCCTCTATTTCTTTCCATTGATCTCTGAGGAAGGCTTTCTTATCTCTCCTTGCTATTCTTTGGAACTCTGCATTCAAATGAATATATCTTTCCTTTTCCCTTTTGCCTTATTTAGCCATCAACTGCAGCTATCTTCCATACATTCAATCTCTGTGATATTAATAACTTTAATTTTTGTACTCAAAATTATTTCTACGTCCTTTTAGCTAGCCATATTATGCTAAAGTTTGGATAACAATTAAGTTTGAAAATAAGCTGGATAATTCAGCAAAATTAGCTCAGGAACAGAATTAAAGAAGTAAATTTCAGTGTCAGACTTTAAAAATTCTTTTTCTTCAAATATGATAGAATGGAAGGGCAGCTTCAGATTGGAATCACATTTAGGAAATTGTCTGGTCCTTGAATTGCCATAGTTATAAATGTAGCTGTGGTTGTTGACCTTAGGAAAGCTGATTAACCAGAGTTTGCTTTAGTTTCCTCCTCCATGAATCATGGCTAATACTTCTTTTGTACTATTACTCATAGATATTGAGAATTAATAAGTTAACATTGCTGAGTTCTTTCATTTCCTCACAGGTATTATTAAGATCTTATATTATTCTCAACCTTCTTCACACATTCTCAGAAATAAGTTCACTAGTTAAGAAAGGGAAAAACTAAATAATAGCAATGTCACTTTTGGAGAGAAGAATATTAATTATATCTTTATTTTAATTAATGTAAAACAGCTCGTATTTTGAAAAGAAAATTTATAATATACATGTGAGAATTTTTCATGTGAGAAAAGCAATTTATAGTATACATATGATAGTATACATTTGTTTGTCATGGAGGCAGATAATTAATATTACTCTGAAATTTCCTTAGAGCAAAATGAACTATTATAGGATCTTAACTTTTTAAAAAATATAATAGCACTTATAGTGGGCAATTTTTATAAACCAGTGCTTACCTAGAATATCCCAGGACTCCCACTGGTGCTGCTTAGAACTTGGGACTCCTCTTGTCTCCCCCTCTTTTTTGTTTTCCTGGCTGGCTACTGCCAGGGCTTTCTCCTTAGTCCTTCTGGTCTCATGTGCTCAAGATCCAGTCTAGAGAGAGGGGGCCCTGGTATCTGCAGAGGCAGGAGTGAACAGTGGAGGCAAGAGAAAGGGCAGATTGAAGAGTAGGATGCATAAGTTAGACACATGTAACTTTGCTCCCCTCACCTCCCTCAGGTAGGCTCTTGTTTCTGGTTATCTCACATTTCTCTGGCTTGATCCTCTTTCTTCTACTCCCTAATGATTGTGTTTCTTATCTCAGATCTCTCCTGTGGATCATGAAAATTTTGGAATTGGGAGGAAGCTGATTCTAGACACTTTTTTCAAGTATGGAAAGGTTTTCCACCTCTGTCTCCAGGCATATGTGTTGGCAGCACAACTACCACTTGCTTAGGAGTATATTTCTCTCCCTTCCTCTACATGAGGGGAAATAGTCACAGCCCTCAGTTGTGTGTAGTGGCATTGAGACCTGAATAGGAAATTGAGGAGACTAGGAACAAACACAGGGAGCAGCCGTGAAAGTTTTGAAAAGTGAGAACCATCAGAAGTTGCGCACTCTTTCTCTATTTTTCCAGAGTATTTTCTTTTCCACTTTAAGGCAGTTTCCTGGTTCCCTCCTATTCCTACATGAACCCTGAGGATGCTATTTAAGTTTTCCCTTCACATGTTATCTCTTTTGTTTTAGGCAGTGATTCGTCACCAACATGATCTACCATAGAGGAGAACTGTATTATTTATGTCCCCAAGAAATGAAGTATGTAGTGTACCGTAATCACTTAAGAAAAGTTATACTTACAATTTTAATTAAAAGGCAGAAAAAATATTAAAAGTGTTCTGTTCATGTCCTCACAAAAATATGAATAGTGATCTGCTTTTTAGAGGGTGATGGAAAGTGTTAAGAGAAGATTTTGTGAGAGGATAAAGCTTTGTAGAGAAGTAATAGCAACCCCAATTTAAATAAGAGAGAAGGCTGATGGTAGATGTCTTGACCTCCCATTGTTCTCTCCGTCCAATTTCTATACCGCAAATGGTCTATAAAAGTGGTACTCATTAACCAGAATATTGCTATAATCAGTGCTACTGTCTCAGTCTTACTCAGCCATGAAATCTAGAATTACCCCCTTTAATATTTAAACAGTGCAATATATCACAAAACTGGACCCTGAGAATTCACGCTTAACTAATTGACTGTGTTACTTTTTTCAAATCACAAATCTCACAAAATACAACCACATATCATCTATGACAACTTTTGAACACTGATTATTTTGTTACAGCCAGTTTCCACAGTAGTTGTAGGTGTGGTGATGGTAACAAAGGAATATATAAGTATACTAGTATTACAGGAGGCCTAACATCAGCAAGTTGATTACATATAGTCAGTTTCACAGTGTTGATTTAGTTTTGTGGTGCCACTTAGAAGGCAACCCTTTTATATAGTGTTTTTTTTCTATAATAAAATGTATCGTGTGTGCCAAATTGTTGTGTAAATGTCAGTTTTTGAATGGCCTTTACTCATAACTGGAGAAGGAATGGCTACCCATACCAATATTCTTGCCTGGAGAATTCCATGGACAGAGAAGCCTGGCAGGCTACTGTCCATTGGGTCACAAAGAGTCAGACATGACTGAGCAACAAGCACTTACTCATAACTAGGGTCTGTTTAATCATAGGCCAAATCACATCTCCTTTACTAAAAACTAAATCCGTGTGTTATATTTCACCTAAATAATGGTCCCCAATTCCAACAAAATGTCAATCCCTGATCATTGATCATTTCTGAATAATCAAGAAATATCCAAAGCTCATATGATGGAATCACTTTGCTTAATCAGCTTTTTAAATGTTGAGATCAACTTGTCATCAAAATGTTCATTTTGAGATATTCAACAATTTTATCTTTTTGCATATAGTGAAAAATAATGGCAGAAAAATTGAGAGGAAGAGGCTAATATGGTATGGGACTTTTAGAGAACTCTGTTACTGGGTACTCATTGCTTATTTTGTTCTTATTTTCAGTATTGCCTGACTCAAGAATCACTTTGTATCTTACAACAGGGATGTGTGTACAGGGATATTTTCTGGGCTGTTGTGGCTGCTCTAGCTGCTATTGGCTCATGGATCTTTTCAGTGTTGTAGGCATCCAGTCTTGAACCTCGAAAGCAATCAGAGTGGTCAAACACTTTTCCAGCTTTGTCTCATTCTTTCTTAGCCTCTGTAAGATGACATGGGAAGGCGATTATACTTTTCTGAGGTACTTCTTTGCCACTCAGAAACATGTGCCAGAATACATTAGAGATGTATGAGAGTCTTCATTATGAGACAATAATATCTCAAGGGAAGACGACTAAGAATTGAGAAGAACTGAGAATTGAATTGAGAAGTCCTGTCTCTTTGGAGTCACAGGATCATTCTTTTGTACCATACTAGGGGACAGCTTAAGAGGCAGTGCTTTGAAAGGAGTGTGTTTCTCTTTCATATTCTCTTCATGCCTAGTTATTTTTCCTCACTGCTTCCTCTTTCAAACCTCTCTTTCAAGCTAGTGCAAAGACACTGTTTCAAAAGGGGCACTAATTCATATCAGACACAACAGAATATCATTTCACTTAAAGACATGCCTCATGTTAGCATAGCTTTGTCACCATAACTTTCAAAAAATATACCTTCTATGATTATAATGTAAAGTAATCCTTCCTAATTTGGGAATTAAATATCATTATATTATATTAATACATTAAACTTTCTGTTAAAGGAAATATTGGTGAGTAGAACTGTTCATGAACTCATCATTAATAATAGTTACTAAATAATGTTTACTGAATATTATTAATATTTAATAAAACATTAATACATGGTTGAAGATGTATTTAATGTCTGTAATGAAAATAATATAGTTGAGGGACACTTTTATAATCACAAAGATAGCATCCAAAAATATTCTAGTAGAAATGCAACATATTATGATCAAAACTAATTAACACATTAATTTCTTGACTGAGCGTAGTCAAAATGTTACAGTTAATCTGTTCTTTGTCCACTTCCTGACCTCAAGACTTTGTTCCATTTCTGGTTCATGGTGAGCAGAAAATGAATATCTGTTTTGTAAATACTGAACAGACATCAGTTTGTCACCCTGCCAACCTCTAGGAGTAGACAAGCAGACGTTCCCTAGGTGACTAAGCTTCCGTGTTTTGTGATTCTATCCCTCTGGCTGACTCTCCCTCTCACAAATGTTAACATAATTCTCCTCATATCCAAACAACTCACAGTGCCTTCATTTGTTCAATGACTCAGTCTCTGATTCAGATGCATCAGAGCCAAGTCAGTTCAGTTCAGTTCAGTTGCTCAGTCGTGTCCGACTTTGCGACTCCATGAATTGCAGCACGCCAGGCCTCTCTGTCCATGACCAATTCCTGGAGTCTACCCAAACCCATGTCCATCGAGTTGGTGATGCCATCCAACCATCTCATCCTCTGTCGTCCCCTTCTCCTCCCACCCCCAATCCTACCCAGCATCAGGGTCTTTTCCAATGAGTCAACTCTTAGCATGAGGTGGCCAAAGGATTGGAGTTTCAGCTTCAACATCAGTCCTTCCAATGTCACATGGCTTCAAATTTAAATTAACGACTTCTCTTTTGTTAGCACCCTCCAATCTCTCCCTTTCCTTTCTCAGAGCATCCTCCTCTTTCTCCATTGGATAAGCCCTGGTGTATACCTGTGTGGGATGAAAATATTTTAGAGCAAGTCCTATCATTCCAGCTAGGTCTTTTTAGTCAAATCCTGAATTTGATAACCATGTTCTCTATGCCACTTCCCTTCCATGTCCCTTTGTTGTGATGAAAATAAGTAACTTTTTTAAACCTTAGAAACAAGAAGGAAAAAGACAAAGTCTTATAATTCTCAATTGCCTACAAAATACTCAGAATTTTGAACTATGATATCCAGAAAAATGACCATGTGACTGATTAGATCGTTTCTCCTTTCTTTACTCCATGATGGGAGCTGATGAGAGACTTAAAAATATACTCTTTCAGTGAAGACTGCGGGGAATTTCCTGCAAAAGTAGATTTAACACTGTATGCTTTCTTGTGGTTATTATGTTCTAAAAGCTAGGTGGCCTTCTAATGTTTTCTTCTGATTCATAGTAACTTTAATTTTAATGTATACCTCTATTATTAATTCTTGACTTCCCTGGTGGCTCAGATGAGGAAGATTCTTCCTACAATGCAGCAGACCTGGGTTCGACCCCTGGGTCGGGAAGATCCCCTGGAGAAAGAAATGGCAGCCCACTCCAGTATTCTTGTGTGGAGAACCCATGGACAGAGAAGCCTGGTGGGCTACAGTCCATGGAGTCACAAAGAGTCAGACATGACTGAACAAGTTTCACTCACTCATTATTAATGAGTGTAATAATGTATATACCTGTTACTCTAACTTCAGACATTGAAGAGTTAAAAATATGTATATGTTTGTGTGTTATATATAATATGAATATTTTTGTTAAATTTCATCATTTATATTATGATTAATATTAACATATTGATAGATGCTACTATTATTACTTGGCCACAAGATGTGAAGAACTGACTCATTTGAAAAGACCCTGATGCTGGGAAAGGTTGAAAGCAGGAGGAGAAGGGGATGACAGAGGATGAGATGGTTGGATGGCATCACTGACTCAGTGGACATGAGTTTGAGTAAACTCCAGGAGTTGGTGATGTACAGGGAGGCCTAGTGTGCTGCAGTCCATGGGGTCACAAAGAGTTGGACATTACTAAGTGGCTGAACTGAACTGAACTGAACTATTATTATTCACATAATATTTCATATGACAGTAGATGCTATTTTAGGTGGTATTCATGTATGATTTTATTGCTCTCTAAATAGTAATAGTCTCCCAAATCTTCGATAGCTGGCCACTGTGGCATATTTTTAACTTTTTAAACATGCTCTGTGCTGCTTCATAATTTATTAAGATGTTAAATCTCAACTTTTCCTCCTTAATGTTTGCATTGAATTCACCAAATACTCAATATTTTGTGTTCCCTTGACTTGAGAATACTGAAAACAAGTTACAAGCCACTTAACTTTTTTTTCAATAGCCTAAACTTCTTTGAAGGGCTTATGCAAAGTGAGAAGGGCAGTCACTCTTAATAGTGGGAAGTTGATGGCTGCTAGCTGTGCTATTAGAAGTGTTTTCTTGTTTGGTTTCCTCTTAGGGACCCAAGTGATATATCTAGGAATACTGTAACCAAGGAACCAGGGGTCCTTTCTACAATCCATTTCCCATGCCCAAGGATGTGCAGAAATAGAGGAGCAGCTGGGCTTACATTTGTCACAAAAGCATACTGCCCACATCTCTTTTGTGGCTCTAGTGATCTAATAGCTGGAGAGGCTTTCATGACTAGTCTGTTCAGGTGAAGATCTGGGATATCAGGCAGCTGTGAGAAGTTTGACAGGAAGCCAGAATTATGACACAGGTTGAATTCCCTGTCATCTTGCAGGATTGGAGTCATTTAAAGGGAAATATAGAAGTGCTGTTTCTTTTCTGTCTGATTTTATACTGTAACGTTTCTATTCACATGACTTGATCCTTCTCTACCACAAAGCTTGGGTCATTGTCTCTCTGGTTTCTATCTCTTCATCTAGCTACACTATGATATTAAATGTCACTATCTCAGGAAATACTTCTGTTATTCTTCTTTCCAGATTAGTGCAGTTTCTTCCCTTATAATCTGTACTGGCCTCCATATTTTCCTTTGTGTCATCTCTCATAATTTATATAAATATTTAATAGTATGATTAGTCATTATATGCCTGTTTCATCCCTCCACCTACAAGAAGAATGCAAGTTCCAGAATGAGAGGTCTCGACCTGAATTGATTGCTTTCCTCTTTCCACTTAGCATAGATTGTATAATTGTGTAGAGCAGGCACTCAGTGCATATTGATCGGATGAAAGAGAGAATACAGAAGCAAATGACTTAAAGTAAATTTGACTTGGAGATGAAGTTTTGTCAGATATCTTTTGGGGATTGTAAGAATAAAGTGTCTAAGGCAGTTTCAGGACACTCAGGATATACTGGGTTGGCACTGAACATCTACCAGTTTTCCACCAAGAGTTCTTAAAGTGAGGCGTCTCCCTCTTGTAGATACTATAGCCCTCAAGCTTAAAATCCTTGAATCCCCAAGTTTCATCTCTCTCTCTCTCTCACACATACACAAAATACCCCCACCCCTCAAAACACACACTCCTGGCACCACTGTCTCAAGGGTAGAGAGAGATAGTCGTGAAAAGAACAGAAAAGAGACTTGCAATATCCTTGATCACTAGGTGGTGTTTATTCTGCTTATTTCTTTGACCACTTTTTAAATCTTTGTCTTTTCTGGCTTATTGTAAGCTACTGATGGGGTTCCATGAAATAATGTAAAGACCATGTGTTTTTTTGTTTTTTTTTTACTGTGGAGTCTCCACTAGCTGGTACATAGATGGCATCAATAAATAAATGAATAGAAATTAAATCTGTGAACAAATGAATGGATATGCTAATAAAGCAGTAAAACTAATACCAGTAGGGAAGCAATTAGTGGACAATACACAACAAGCATCTTAAGAGAAAGACGTTTCTAAGACAAAAGTAGCAGTGATAGCAAATTTATAATCTGACATTTGTTAAGAATATTATATTTCTTGGCTAAATTATTCCTGCTTTGAAAGAAAAAGTTACTTTAAAATCAGTTTGTATTCTCAGTGTTTAGCATTGTGTCTAGCGCATGGAAGAGTTCATGTTTTTGATGAATCAATATGCTAATGGATGGCATATCCTAGTCATTAGAATCAGACTTGGCAAAACTTCTTACTATAAACCCATACATTGTATTCTCCATTCCTCTTTTCTCTCTTAGCAGTTTTTATTCTCCACTCTCTCTGATGCCCTCAGGGTTCCTCTCACAACACACTCAGAGCCAGCCATTGGCGTTGCCATGCCAACGCCTAAACTCTAGATTTAGTGCTACTCAATCTTCCCTACTTTATTTCTCCTGTTTAGAATGTACTTTCTTTCCACTCTCTATCACTGGTGTTCAAATAGGTCTTACTCCAATTTTAAGAGAAACAGTGTGTGGGAAAGGGTAATCAGTAAATTGGACTAACTCCAGTGGCTCAGGAAAATAAGAAAATATAATTGAAATCTCAAACAAATTTGAATAAATTGTTTTTTTTAAAAAACATTGTTTGGAAATTGTCCCAAAGTTGTTCGGCCAACTGTAGGTACTTTTGTTTTTCAGCATTTAAAAATGTGTATTTTAAGAACCAAGGTGAATAGAGACACTAAGACTAAATTTCAAACAGGAGGCAAGAAACTCAAGGTTGTTGCAAGGAGAGAACAAATCACTGGGGGAATCAGCAACACAGAGTCCTCCCAGACTAAGTCCAACTCAGCTGCCACCATCGCTCTGACAATTCCCTTCAGCACTTGGGTATTTCTGAACAGCTGAGGTTGGCCTTTCATTTTTATAACTAAAACAGCAAATGAAAGAAAAATCTCTTCATTGTTTGTTAGTCCTGACTGAATTATATCCTTGGAGAGCAAAGACTGTCTTCTAAGTGTAATGAAATGCTTTATAACTAACAGCACTAACAGTGAAGATTAGATTAGAATCAGGCTTCTAATAGGTGAAAGAATTAAAATATTCTGGGAAGTACCCCTTCCTTAGACTGAAACACTCTTTCTTAAAATATTAATACTATTGTTACTGACTCAGTCTTCAGTCCTCTGTTACTACAGAATAGGGTACAAGCAGACGACGCTCCCCTCTGTTGAGGTCTTCCCTCCCTTTTCATTGTAGTATTCCTCCAGGAATCTATCGGGAAGGTTAGCTCCATGCCCATCGAGTCACTTCTTTCCATTTCTTGGCTATCAAGCTTATATCTCTTCCTGTATTTTGCAATTGCTTCAGGTTCTTCAGATATCTGTTAATAGAAGTCTTCTTAGCTCAGGCTCCTCTTACCCCTATAGTTAAGAGGAAGAGCAAATGATGGTTTTGACACTATACTTTGTGATGATCACCATACTGGGGACTAGAAAAAGCATAGAGTGAAAGAAAACTTCATCCCTGCCCCTTGAATGAGTAAACAAAGAAGTATATAAATAAACTAAACAATTTGCATGTGACATTATGTACCCAGAATAATTCCAGTGGAAGTATTTTTAGTTAATTGGTAATCTGCTATAATTAAACATTTTTTAAAACATGACCAGGATGTACTTCAGCTTTAGTGTATGAGATCAAATATACGCTCAAGTAGCTTCTGTTAGGGGCTTCCCTTGTGGCTCAGCTGGTATCCACCTGTAATGCAGGAGACCTGAGTTTGATGCCTATGTTGGGAAGATCCCCTGGAGAAGGGAAAGGCTACCCACTCCAGTATTCTGGCCTGGAGAATTCCATGGAGTATATAGTCCATGGGGTCTCAAAGAATTGGACACAACTGAGTGACTTTCACTAACTCACTCAGCTTTTGTTAGAACAACCTGCTGCTGCTGCTGCTAAGTCGCTTCAGTCATGTCCGACTCTGTGCGACCCCATAGACGGCAGCCCACCAGGCTCCACCTTCCCTGGGATTCTCCAGTCAAGAACACTGGAGTGGGGCCATTTCCTTCTCCAATGCATGAAAGTGAAAAGTGAGAGTGAAGTCGCTCAGTCGTGTCCGACTCTTCACAACTCCACGGACTACAGCCTACCAGGCTCCTCTATCCATGGGATTTTCCAGGCAAGAGTACTGGAGTGGATTGCCATTGCCTTCTCCTAGAACAACCTAACTAACCTCTGTCAGTCCCATATCCCTTTACTGGATTTGCCCCATCTGACAGCAGACTACTTGAAAAATTTGGCTGTAGTTCTGTCTCTAATACCACTCTTTCTTCAGAGTTTTCTAGTCAGACGTACATTCTCACCCTCCACTAAAAATGCTTTAATACGTTCACCTCTATAGGGCTTACTCGACAGTCACTATTGGCGACACATAATGGGTGACTGCTTTACCCTATATTCTTGTTGAATGGGTCCAATAGCATAGGAAGAAATAAAATGTGGCATATTTAACTGTGTTTCTGGAAGAAATTCATTCCTAGTCCTATACGTGTAATAAAAAAAAAAACAAGGCAGGTGAGAGCATGAGTGTATTAGAACATACATCCTGCTAAAATTAAAAAGAACTTCCCTGTTTTGGTTTTGTCCATCACTCTTGCCTTAGGGCCTTTACTTATTCTAAGAGAAGACTTTCCTATGAGGAGAATAGAAAGGGTGGGGTGGGGGAGTATAGCAATCTAAAGTGTTTCAGTCGAAAATCAAAAGTATTCTCAGAAAGTGTTGATATGGGACTTGTGAACAATTTTATATAGAGCTATTTCTTGATTGACATTGTCCATATCCTTTACAAAATGGCTAAGAATCCCAATGAAATATCATATAAATCACATCTTTCATATATTTCCCCTTGAACTTTGATTTCTGTCAACCTGGAAGATCATCATCACACTGACTGATGCTATGAACAGTTAGACTTAAACTTACAATCATCTCTACCTGATAAAATCTTGGATGGCCAGATTTTTACCACCAGTAACATAAGGCTGACTATAAAGAATGTATAGGAGAATGAGTCAAATAATCTTAAAATATGCATGTGTAGTAAAATTTACTGCAGTTTTATATTTTATTGCTTCAATCCCAGATGTAGTCATTTAGTTCAGCTGCTTGTGACACAGACTTAGCCTAAAGTTTTTGTACCCTAACTGCCATGAATTGGATGCTTGTGGTCCCATAGAATCCACATGTTAAAACCTAATCTCTGGTGCTAATGGTGTTGGAGGTGAGGGCTTTGGAAGGTAATTAAATTATGAGGGTGGATTCCTCTTAATGGGATTAGTGCCCTTATGAGAACAGACACAAGAGTGCTTGCTTTCTTTCTCTCTGGTCTTCACCATGAGGGGATACAATAAGACAACCACTGAAGTGGGCTCTCACTAGACACTGGATCTGCTGACACCTTGATCTTGGACTTCCCAGCCTCCAGAACTGTGATAAATAAATATAATTTAAGCCATATAGTCTACGGTATATTTGTTTTATAGCAGCCTATACTGACTAAGACAGAAATTGGTACCTAGAAGTGGGGTGTTGATTTAACAAATACCTAAAAAATGTCAGAGTGGCTTTAAAACTGGCTAGTGAATAGAAGCTGAAAGAGTTTTGAGATGCAGCCTAGAAAGAGTCAGTAAGGAAATTTTAAATGCAACTCTGGTAAGGTGTCAGAAGGAAAAGGAGCAAGCTATAGAGACTTAATCACAGACTTAAACAGCATCTCAACAGGCACCAGGAATAAAGATGGGATTATACCATCAGAAATCATGTCAGCTGGAGAATCCTATGGACAGAGGAGCTTGGCAGGCTACAGTTCATAGGGTTGCAAAGAGTTGGACATGACTGAAGCAACTTAGCTGCATGCATGACTAAAGGAAACAGGAAACAGTATAAAATGAAGGAAGGCTGTGAATGTGTGCTATCCTTCAAGAAAATGAAAGAAGGCCCCAAAGGTGATTCAGAGATCCTCCAGGCCATTGCCAAGGCTTCAAACAGAAGCCATGGGGTTGGGGCAACTCTGGGTGCACAACCCCTGTCTTGACACCAGCAGTGTCACTGAAGAGCATCAAGGCTTGTGTAGTACCTTCCTGAGCCGTGTGAGTGACATTACTACCCCACAAGGTCCCCCTTTGGCTCAATCTTCTTTGAGCCAAAGAATATTATTCTTGAGCCTCAAGATCTAATGGAATTTGCTTTGCCAGGTTTGAAACTTGCTTGGGACCGGTCACCTCTTCCTTCCTATTTCTCCCTTTTGGAATGGGAATTTGGTTTCATAGGTTCACAGCTGGAGATTTTTGCCTTGTGATGAACCACTGTGTTTTACCCATATCTTATTTAGATATTTAGATGAGACTTTGAACTTTAGAATTGATATTGGAACATGTTAAGACTTTGGGGGCTATTGGGACAGAATGAGTATACTTTGCATCCAAGAAAAACGTGAATTTTGTTGGGGAAGGAGTATTATGGATTGAATGTGTCCCTCTAAAATTCATATGTTGAAGCCTAATAGCCAGTGTGATGGTACTTGAAGTGGAGCCTTTGGGAAGTAATTAGGTCATGAAGATGGACACCTCAAAGATGGGGTTAGCCCTTTGGCTCAGCTGGTAAAGAATTCACCTGCAATGTGGGAGACCTGGGTTTGATCCTTGGATTGGGAAGATCCCCCAGAGAAGGGAAAGGCTACCCACTCCAGTATTCTGGCCTAGAGAATTCAATGGACTGTATAGGTCATGGGGTCGCAAAGAGTTGGGGACGACTGAGTGACTTTCACTCACTCATAAGAAGAGATGCAAGAGTGCTAGCCTCCTTCTCTCTGTTTTTCACCATGTGAGGACTCAGCAAGAATGATCTGCAAACCAGGAGGTGGGCTCTCACCAGACACTGGATCTGCTGGGACCTTGATCTTGGACTTCTCAGCCTTCAAGACTGTGAGAAATAAATGCTTGCTGTTTAAGATTCTCAGTCTATGGTATATTGGCTTTAGCAAGCTGAACTGACTAGGACACAGACTAAGCCTTTAATCCTGGACATAATGACTCATGAGAAGCAAATGTGAAAGCCTTGGGTGGAGAAGTGTAAATCTGTCACCATAGAAGAGATAATCCATGGTGGCAGAAGAGCTGAGTAGCTACCTTCACACTTGCAAGGCAGCAATATGGCATCACAGTGTAACTGGGACTTTGTGTAAATAAATTTAATTAATAATTTATATGAAGAGACACTAAGTTATGAGTTAGAAAAAGATGAACATATGCCATAGCACACATTTCCAAAATAAAACAGATGTTTGTAGCAGAAGAGGACAGTCTAAGTTTGCCTTAAGGAGACAAAAAGCTGAGTTAGATAAATTCTCCAAGGTAAGAATCATAATGATTAAATTCCTAATATACCAGCTATAAAAATCAATGTTTTTCTTTATAGTTCCAATTCACAATGAATGTAAAGACATCAGTACATTTCTTCAAGCATCATCATTATCCCTATGCAATAATCCAAAAATCAATCTGTGAAAAATAAGCATGACTAATTTTGCAATCACACAATTCAACCTTGTACTTTATTATTTTTTCCTTCCTTAAAGGTTCTTCTTACTTTTTCTCTGTTCCTTAAAGCTCATGTGTCTAGTTTCCTATATATTTCCCTCAGTTAATTCTGTATGTAACTTTTTTTATACCAGGTCAAACATGAGTTCATATGATGTCTCCTGCTCTGATTCATTAACATATATATGTATGTGATAGTCTCTCAATCATGTCCGACTCTTTGCAACGCCATGGGTTGTAGCCCACCAGGCTCCCTTGTCCATGGGATTTTCGAGGCAAGAATATTGGAGTGGGTTGCCATTTCCTTCTCCAGGGGATATTCCTGACCAGGGATCTAACCCGGGTCTCCCGCATTGCAGGGAGACTCTTTACCATCTGACCCACCAGGGATGGATCATTGTAAATGCTTCTTCCTTATTTATCTGTAAACCTCCCTCTCCAACAGTGAGAAACCTGGCTCCCACCATCTACTGCACATTTGTTTAGCTGTTCAGTTCCAGTACATCCATATAGCAGTATCAGTTACTCATCCACACTCATGTCGGAAACAATTTTATTGAGCAGCATATAGTACTTATATATTCCATTTCCAAGATGAATTAGGTTAGCTCATTTTTCCCATCCTCTTCATTAAATTTTTTTTTCATATTCTTATACTGCAGCTAGATGGTTTTGTTACATTCTGCATTCTTTCCTGGGATTCCTTTGACCTCCTAAATGATGATACATATATTAATGATTGGGCTTCCCTGGTGGCTCAGATGGAAAAGAATCTTCCATCAATGCAGGAGATCTGGTGCCGATCCCTGGGTCAGAAAGATCCCATAGAGAAGCGAATGACACTCTCGCTGCAGTCAAGTCTATGGATTTTACACATGCATTGTGTCATGCATGCATCATTGCACTCTCTTAAGAATAGTTTCACCACCCTGCACTATCTCCTGTGTTTCACCTAGTAAATCTTCTCCCTTTCCCCCTGAAAAATTCATGTGAATCACTAATTTTTTTTTTATCATTACTTGAGTTTGCTTTTTCTCAAATTTCATGTAATTGGAATCATACAACATTCAGCCTTTACAAACTGATTTCTTTCACATAACAGTATTAACTTAAGATTCATCCCGGTATTTTCATAGCTTGAGATAGTGCATTTCTTTACTGAATAATATTCCGTTGTGTTATGTATGCATGCATTTATCCATTCATCTTTTGATGACCACCAAGCCATAAACCTGATAGCTCTGTTGGTAAAGAATCTGCCTGCAATGCAGGAGACCCCAGTTCGATTCCTGGGTCAAGAAGATCCCCTGGAGAAGGGAATGGCTACCCACTCCAGTATTCTGGCTTGTAATATTCCATGGACTGTGTCCATGGGATCGCAAAAAGTTGGACATGAATGAGTGACTTTCACTTTCAAGTCATAAACATTTGCTTGTAGTAGATCTGGTGGTGGTGCAAGATTTAAATAAGAGGAGAGCAAAATGAGGCATAGCTTCATGAGACACAGAAAGGACAAATAAGATGACAGATGTTGGAACTGTCAGAGGAAGACTATATATGTTGATATAGTTAATGATGTATATAATGAGGAAAATATGCAATATTGGAGGAGATATAAAACTTCTGAAAGAATGAAATGGGAAATGAAAATTAAATATATTTAGAATAAAAATAAATCATGACATTTTGAAAGATATAGAATTTTTTTCCAAATGTTATTAAATAAACCTATTTAGTGATTAATAAATTCCAAGCAGGGTTGTGTATTTTTTTTTTATTTTATGTTTGTTTATGATGAGAAGACTAGTTCAGGACTAATTTCTCTATCATACACATATATGAAAGTTTAAACATATTCTTTATCCACATTTGTTAACACTTGTCTCCAGCTTTCCACTGACCCACAGAATATAGAGGAAGAATTTTTGACTTCAAAAATTTCTATTATTCATTGAGTCAAATAAAATTCTTGTACATATGCTAAGCACCCATATTTTACTTATAGTTAATCTTCAATGAATCTTAGAAGGATTACATTATTCTTAGTATTTACAGATGAGAAAACTGAGGTATATAGCCACACAAGTCATTAATGACAGGTCTGGGATGTGAATCCAGATCTGTCTGAGTCTAGGTCCATATATTTTCTGGTTTATAAAGTGTAAGAAATTGTTAACTACTATTCCCGTTATTATAGTATCCTCTAATTTATGCATCTTCACCTACTGGATGGAAATCCTAAATTTTAGTTAGGTAAAATAATTGTTCTCTAAACATAAGACTGAAGTGATTATATCAGAAAAACCACATGGAGATATTTTTTCCTGAGAACCAATACACCTATCTTAAGTAAATCAGTGTTTACAAAAATAGTTTTAACCTTAGTCTTTCCCAAATAGCCATTTATGGTTCATTGAAAATGTTAGACTAAAAGATCTTTATTTCAAAGTTATTCTATAACCATAATTCACTCCAAATTGCATTCCTTCTAGATCTTATAAAGATATGAGCTTAGAGAGAAATGTCTGATTTTAAGCATAATTGAACTATATAAATTCAATGTGGACTGAATCTTCAACTCATTCTTCTTGTTTCAGGTTGAAAATGCCAAATATGAAATGCAGTATTACAGCAAATATTGTAAAACCTTCTACAATATGGTGGTATTTTATTAAGTCAATACTAAAATTGTTTTGAATGTTATTGGAAAGGACAGCCCACTCCAGTATTCTTCCCTGTAGAGTTTCATGGACAGAAAGCCTGGTGGGCTACAGTCCATGGGATTGCAAAGAGTTGGACACAACTGAGTGACTAACACTTTTGTCTGTTAAGTTTTAGTTCGCTAATTGGCTCACTGGTTGTTAAATTTCAGTTCTATGGAAGGGAAACTTTTCAAAGTGAATTGTAGAAAGCCAGTTCTGACATTTACAGCATAATCTGTATAGTCCAAAGAGAGATGGTAGGAAAAATCTCTCCCTCCTGGACATTCATTTGCCATGGAATTTTATTGTAAGGCCAAAGCCAATCTTCTTCATAAAGTGGCATGCGTATATATCTAAGATTTGGGGCATCATATAATATCTCCCCAGTGTGGAAAGGCACTGACGAATTTTTAACACAAAAACTGATTGATTCTATTCAGACATAAAATTTGTCCTCTATTCCTCTAGGGATAGAGTTTATTGTAAGGTATCCAACTGAAAATGAACTACAAATGCTTGAAAATCACAAATATAGATCATAAAAGGAAGCAACTTCAGTTTTTTTAGTGGCTGGAGGTGGTTCTCCAAAGATATCCATGTCTTAATCACTGGAATCTATAAGTATGTTAGACTACTTGGCAAAAGGGAGTTAAGGTTGCAGATGGAACCTGCTAATTAACTGATCTTGAGATGAGATAATCATGGGTTATTTTAGTAGGCTCAGTATAAAAACAAGTTGACTTTTAAGTGGAAGAAGGAGGCAGAAGAATCAGTTGGAGAAAGATTTGAAGATACTGTGCTGCTAGCTTTGAAAATGATGGAGTGACAACAGTCAAGGAATGTAGTCTCTAGAAGCTGGAAAGGACAAGAAAGTTTCTCCATGTGACATACAAAGGATCTCTGTCCTTTTGACACCTTGATTTTAGCCTAGCAAGACACATTTTGGCTTTCTTACCTCTAATACTTTAAGATAACAAATTTGAGTTGTTTTAAACCACTAATTTAATGGCAGTTGGTTCAGTTCAGTCAATCAGTCATGTCCGAATCTTTGTGATCCCATGAGCTGCAGCATGCCAGGCTTCCCTGTCCATCACCAGCTTCCGAAGTTTGCTCAAACTCATGTCCATAGAGTCTGTGATGCCATCCAACCATCTCATCCTCTGTGGTCCCTTTCTCCTCCTGCCTTCAATCTTTCCCAGCATCAGGGTCTTTTCCAAGGAGTCAGTTCTTTGCATTAGGTGGCCAAAGTATTGGAGTTTCAGCTTCAACATCAATCCTTCCAATGAATATTCAGGACTGATCTCCTTTAGGACTGACTGGTTTGATCTCCTTGCCATCCAAGGGACTCTCAAGAGTCTTCTACAACACCACAGCTCAAAGGCATAAATTCTTTGATGCTCAACTTTCTTTGTAATCTAACTCTAACATTCATACATGACCACTGTAAAAAACATAGCTTTGACTAGATGGATCTTTGTTGGCAGAGTAATGTCTCTGTTTTTCAACATGCTAAGTTGGTCTTAGCTTTTCTTCCAAGGAACAAGCATCTTTTAATTTCATGGCTACAGTCACCATCTGCAGTGATTTTGGAGCCCCAAAATGTAAAGTCTCTCACTGTCCCCATTGTTTCCCTATCTACTTACCATGAAGTGGTGGGACCAGATGCCATGATCTTAGTTTTCTGAATGTTGAACTTTAAGCCAACTTTTTCACTCTCCTCTTTCACTTTCATCAAGAGGCTGTTTGGTTTTTCTTCACTTTCTGCCATAAGGGTAGTGTCATCTGCATATCTGAGGCCATTGATATTTCTCCAGGCAATCTTGATTTCAGCTTGTGCTTCATCCAGCCTGGCATTTTGCATGATATATCTGCATATAAGTTAAATAGTCAGGGTGACAATATACAACCTTGATGTACTCCTTTCCCAATTTGGAACCAGTCTGTTGTTCCATGTCCAGTTCTAACTGTTGCTTCTTGACCTGCATATAGATGTCTTGGGAAGCAGGTCAGGTGGTCTGGTATTGCCATCTCTTTCAGAATTTTCCACAGTTTGTTGTGATCCACACAGTCAAAGGCTTTAGCATAGTCAATAAAGCAGAAGTAGATGTTGTTCTGGAACTCTTGCTTTTTCAATGATCCAATGGATGTTGGCAATTTGATCTCTGGTTCCTCTGCCTTTTCTAAATCCAGCTTGAACATCTGGAAGTTCACAGTTCACGTTCTGTTGAAGCCTGCCTTGGAGAATTTTGAGCATTACTTTGCTAGCATGTTAGATGAGTGCAATAGTACAATACTTTGAACATTCTTTGGCATTTCCTTTCTTTGGGATTGGAATTGGTTAAAGCAGCAATTAAAACCTAGTATACTGATTTTGCATACTGACTAAAATAACTCTGGTTTTAAACAAAATCCAAACTCAGAGGAGCGTAATTTTTCCAGATAATTTACTGAATTGAATTAAGAGAATATTTCACAAAGCAGAACATTTTATGGCATTGGGTTATCTGAGATTATAAGCATTAATAAATTTAAAGTATAAACATATTTCATCCTAGAGAAAATATTGTTGCAAAGATTTCTGTTATATAAATCATACCAAGGATTTTCATTTAGTTCCAATTATACATAAGGTATACAAAACTATATTAATCACTAATCAAGCAAAAATTTGGAATCAATAGGTACTTTTATATTTTGTACATATTAGGGAAGGAAGATGTTGCAAATGACTAAGCCAAAGATTTCCATCTATAATTAACATTTTCAAATGTTTCTTATCCATCTAAGTTGTGCTCATCAACTAAAGTACCTTATGATGATTTGTCAAAACTCTATGAAAACACTGTGCTAGAGTCAATTTTTATTTAAAAAAATTTTTGCCGTATATTTTTTATTTTTAATTGGAGGATAATAATTGCTTTACAATATTGTGTTGGCTTCTGCCATACAACAGTGTGAATCAGCCATAAGTATACATACATCCCCTCCCCCTTGAACCTCCCTCCTACCTCCACCCCATCCCACCCCTCTTGGCTGTCAAAGAGTACTGGTTGAGCTCCCTACATTATACTGTGTATGCTGTGTGCTTAGTCACTCAGTCATGTCTGACTCTTTGTGACCCCATGGAGTCTAGTCTGCCAGGCTCTTCTGTCCATGGAGATTTTCCAGGCAAGAATACTAGAGTGGGTAGCTTTTCCCTTCTCCAGGGGATCTTCCCAACCCAGGGACTGAACCCAACTCTCCGGCATTGCAGGAGGATTCTTTACAGTCTGAGCCATCAGGGAAGCCCTGCATTATACAGCAACTTCCTGTTAGCTATCTATTTTACATATGGTAATATGTGTTTCAGTGCTACTCTCTCAAATTTGTCCCACCCTCTCCTTCCCCATGCTGTGTCCAGAGTCTGTTCTCTATGTCTGCATCACTGTTCCTGCCCTGCGAATTTTACAAGTTCAGTTTTATTCAGAAAATTTGTCAATTGTATTCCTGTTTTTAGTTAAATGAGAAATTTTCTTTAATCATTGAAGTGTATGTCTGGTATGTATGTAGTATATTCAATAAAATAACTTTAGAAAGTTTAACCTTTGTAAATTATGTTAGTTTTATTAAACTAGGGTTTTGTTAGTATTAGAAAAATACTGTAAAATTTTTAAAGCTAACTGATGATTGCATTATTTTGGTAATACAGATGTGCCCAAGACCTTGTTTTTTTCTCTTTGTTCACCTTGAATCACTGCTAACACTCATTGCATTTTCAAAATATAGTGAGTTGTAAGATTCTTAAAGATTTTGTGGGGTGATTAAGAAAGGAAGGGACAATAAGACACACAGAATCTAGCATCTCACTCCAAAACTCTGATTTTGTTCTCCACCCATGCTTTTCAACCATTTCTTTCTTTCTAACACTTTGCTTCATAGCTTTCTCTCATTTTAAAATTTAATTCTTTATGCACATCATGAACGTGAAACGTGCATGAGTGCTCATTTGTGTCTGACTCTCTGTGACCCCGTGGACTGCAGCCCTCCAGGCTCCTTTGGCCATGGAATTTTTCAGGCAAGAATACTGGAGTGGACTGTCATTTCCTGCTCCAGAGGATCTTACTACTCAGGAAAGATACCTGAGTTTCTGCTCCTTTAGAAAATAATGTGTGCGTGAGTGCTAAGTCATTTCAGTCGTGTCCAATTCTTTGTGACCCTATACACTGTAGCCTGGCAGGCTCCTCTGTCCATGGGACTCTCTAGGCAAGAATACTCAAGTGGGTTTCCATGCCGTCCTTCAGGGGATCTTCCAGAACCAGGGATCAAACCCTTATGTCTCCTGCATTGGCAGGACAGTTCTTTACTACTAACACCACCTGGAAAGCCCCTATAAAACAATGGACATTTGTAAATAAAAAATGTATATACATATATAAATATTTACCTTAATATATTACATATATCGATTTTGTTTTCATTTTCTGTCACAGCTGATTGAAATCAGTCAACTTTGAAGCCTATTACTTGGGAAAATGTATATCCTTTACTATCTACAGAAAAGAAAGTGCAAGTGAAAGTTGCTCAGTACGGTCCGACTCTTTGTGACCCCATGGACTATACAGTCCATGAAATTCTCCAGGCCAGAATACTGGAATGAGTAGCCTGTCCTTTCTTCAGGAGTGCAAAGAATCAGTTAAATGCAACCAAATTGTTGCTAAAGGGAATATCTTTAATTATCATAAGGCCCATTATTTACAGAAAGTCCTAACAAATGAACTGAGGATCTGCCCTTGTCAAATTCGTGACTATTGATTGTCTGTTAAGAACAACATGTTGTTGTGACTTTACAGTCTCCCTGTGTGAGGCTGAGCTAATGTTTCACAACTTTTTCTTTTCCTGTTTAAATACTTAAACCTGTATTGCATACTTTATTCCCTCTGTCCACATCCAGAAACCCATGACCATCTCTATATCCATGCCTGAAGACAGATACTCAGAAAACCTGTTTCTGATTTGCATTAACTAAAAAAAAGCGGTTTTCAATTTGGTCTGAAGTTACAGTAGCATGACTATAAAATAATTAGGGAGAGTTTATTAAGACATAAGGATATTAATCTTATTCTTTTGGAGTCATAGCTTATAATTAGCAGACTTTTTTGCATTAGTCTGGTAGAAAATCTTTATGTCAACCATAGCTCATATTTGTCTTATACTTGTACATTTCCAGTGCATAAAAATACTTTCTATCCAAACTTAAGTTCAGCAATTAGGAATGTAAGTTACAGATGCACGTTAGTTTATATAGCTTTTATTTTGAATAAAAATTATTAGATCAAATCAATGAGTCACTAATAGTAGCAATAAAATTTTGCATTAATCGACATGGTGTGAAGCACAAGGGCTTCCCAGGTGGCACAGCGGTAAAGAATTCACCTGCCAGTGCAGAAGACGCAGGATACAAGGATTCAATGCCTGGGTCAGGAGGATCCCCCTCTAGGAGGAAATAGCAACCCACTCCAGTATTCTTGCCTGGAAAATCCCATGGACATGGGAGCCTGGCGGGCTACAGTCCATGGGGTTGCAAAAGAGCAAGGCTTGACTGAGTGACTGAGCACACAAACACAAAGCGCAGTCTTCCAGATAATATTTTAAGGATCCTCTTTTGCTGCTATTTTTGGGTGGTGGTTTACTCACTAAATCATGCCCAACTCTTACAACCCCGTGGACTGTAGCCCACCAGGCTCCTCTGTCCATGGGATTTTCCAGGCAAGTATACTAGAGTCGGTTGCCATTTCCTTATCCAGGGGATCTTCCCAAAACAGGGATCAAACCCAGTCTCCTGCATTGCAGGCAGATTCTTTATTGACCTAACCACCAGGGAAGCCCTTTGCTGTTATTTTTATTAACTGCTTATTCTTCAGTTTCTTTAGAAATCACTGCTAGGTGGTGGCTGTAGCTCTCATCGTGTAAAGCTGCTTTCAGGCTATATGGCTGAGATTGGGTGGAGGTAATAAACATAATGTGTTCTAGTTGTGATACTTTTAGTTTCAAGGAGAGACCATTCCAGCTGGCTCCAACAATAGGAAGGAGAAGTAGATTTTCTTATGAAGATATAACAAGCAATTGCATCCGAAGATAGGAAGCATAGTCTTATAGGGACTGAAACTAAATAGGATATCAAAGGTTCTCTTGCATTTCTTAGGAGCTGCATGGTCCCCCTAATCTCAGCATGCGGGCTCCTTGTCCTGTCTCTCCTTTCTCATAACATATTATTTCTACTCTTTAATAGCCACAACTTGTGGATGGTTTTGGCTTGCGAGGTCACCAACCTCGCTCCTGACTCTGCTTCATAAATTTTCTTTTCTTTTTTTTTTTTTTTATGACTCAGCCTTTGAACTTAACCTGTTTCAAAATTTCCAGATGGGGATTTCCCTGGCAGTGCAGTGGTTAAAACTTCACCTTTCAATGCAGGGGTGTAGGTTCAATCCCTGGTTAAGGAGCTAAGATCCCACATGCCTCGTGGCCGAAAACCAGAAAATAAAACAGAGTCAATATGAAAAAATTCAATAAAGATTTTAAAAATGGTCCACATTAAAAAAAAAAATCCCTGATGACTGACACTTGCTTCTGGTTTTTCAAAATTCAAGTACCTGAAAAAGCAATCCAATCATGTTTTTTAAAACCAGCCACAGAAGCTTTTTCTTGGGTCAGATGTGCACAGATAAGAAGGGGAACTAAAGTGACACAGAGTTTTGTGACCTGACAACCTCTCAGCTGGGGCTGGGGGTGGGGTTTACCTGGAAAAGGTACAGGTAGAACTGGCATTTGAAGATACAACATCAAAAAAATGGTTGGAGGCTTCTGTGTCAGGTCATCTTCCCAGCCACTGATGAGGGCAAGGTGACATGACAGGAAAAGACCTGGTTTGGAGACATAAAGACCTAATGTTTCTGGGGCTGAATTCCTTATTTATAAATTGAGATGACAATACCACCTCAGTGATGTATATTATATGAAAATCTTAACATGATCTTCAATCTATTTTTTAGATTGAAATACTCAATTTAAGTACTCAGTAGCATAAAGTGCTTTTCCTCCTTTTCCTTCTGTTCCCTGAAGCCTAGATCTCTAAACTAGGTTAAATACTGTTAACACCTTCCAATGTTTTACCCCATAAACTCTATATTGATTATATATATATATATATATATATATATATATATATATTATAATATATGTGAGCCTGACTTAGGAATATTTCACCCCATAAAATGTATCTTAATTAAAAGTATATATTAATATGTGTCATGTTGTGCTTCGTTGCTCAGTCTTGGACTCTTTGTGACCCTATGGACTGTAGCCCGCCAGGCTCCTCTGTCCATGGGATTCTCTAGGTAAGAATACTGGAGTGGGTAGCCATGCTCTCCTCCAGGGGATCTTCCCAACCCAGGGATTGAACCCAGGTCTCCTGCATTGTGGGTGGATTCTTTACCATCTGAGCCATCAGTTAAGTATATATTAATATATATGATTACTATATTTTGGCTTACATTTTAAATGTAGCTATGTGCTGTGTATGGTTTTTTTAAAAATTCTCTTTCATGGGCTTAATATTTTAGTATCTTCCATTTTCATGATGGTTTCTACAAGTATTTGCATGAACTAATCACATATAATTTTATAAGAACTCTGAGGAAAGCAGTATTATGATCATGTGAGAGATCAGGAAACTAAAGCTCAGTTTAAATGTATGATCCAAAATATTCCTTTTTTATTCATTCATTCATCTAATAACTATTTACTGAGCACTACTATGTGCCACATACTGTTCTCACATGCTTGGGATGCAGCAGTGAACAAAATGGACAACATTTGCTTTGTTACAGTTTACATTTCAGTAACAGAGAGAGGGAGGAAGAATAGAGAGGGAATGGAAGGAAAGAAGAGAGAGGACCATTAAAAAAAAGCCATGGTGATAGATACTATGTAGAAAATTTATATAAGATGGTATAATAGAGAGTATGCAGTAAGCTGCCATAGAGGACTCCTAAGCTCATCATTGAATATGCAGGACAACAACAATTCAGGAAGAGACCAAATAGAACGAAAGATCAAAGATTTAACTTACAGTGTTTGAAAAACAGAAAGAAAGTCAGTGGGCCTAGAATTCAGGCTGAGAGGACAGGTTTGGAAAGTTAGACTATCAGGAATTTGGAAGGCATGTTACAAAATTTAAACTTTATATGTGATAGAAAACTGATGGGGGTTTTAGCATGAAAGTAACAAGACCTAAATTGTATGTTTAAAGTTTTTACTCTGACTTCTGTGTGGTAAATTATGTTTAGTGGGTCAGAAATGGAAGCAGGAAGTCCACCTAACAGACTGTTGTGTCATGGCCAGGAGAGGTGGCAGTGCTAACCTTGTGGATGGAAGATGATGGTAGTTCAGGATGTATCTGAAGTAGCATTGAGAAGACTGGGTGTGTGGGAGGCACAGAGGAACCAAAGGTTCATGCTCAGATGGGGGCTTCCCTGGTGGCTCAGACAGTAAAGAGTCTACATGCTGTGCGGGAGACCTGGGTTTGATTCCAGGGTTAGGAAGACCCCCTGGAGAAGGGAATGGCTACCCACTCCAGTATTCTTGCCTGGAGAATCCCATGGACAGAGGAGCCTGGCGGACTACAGTCCATGGGGTCGCCAAGAGTAGGACACGACTGAGCGACTTTCACTTTCAGGGACAGAGACCAACATACATATTTCTTATCATTTTACAGTGATGAATATTTATGTTTCTGAATTCTGACACCACTGACTGACTAACACTTTCATACTTAGATGAAAATTCAAGAAACTGCCTGCCTGTCATGCTACTTATTGACACAGAAAAAACGGTTTGTCTTGCGTAGGATTTCCATGCAGAAATTTCTTCCCAGTGATTCTCAGGAAGTTTATGTTTTTCTGAGTCCAAAACCTTAAGAAAAATCAGTTGAAAAATTGGGAACATGAGAAAAACGTATTGTAATCCTCTTGAAAGCATTAAAGCCTAATAGCTAACATCGAGGTATTGCTGGTTTGAAAGAAACCACTGATGTCAAGTTGAAAGCAAGAATAGGAAGGGATGCTGTTCAGAGTCAAGGGCTAAGTTGACATTTCTGATAATCAACTCAGAAACACTTAGGAGACTATCAGTCACAAGTTAATCAGTCAGTCTTGCTCATGTTGTGTCTGTGCTAAGTGTGTGTTGGTGGTGGTCCTGTCTTCTGCCAATGGTGAGTCATTTCTATCAATAGAAATTAATAAGTTTATATGCATAGTAGACATTAGACAAATCTTATAAGCATGTTTCAAGAAGTAGCACATTTTGGAAACAACATAGAATTTCTCATCTTGATAGAAGATCCGAATTTTATTATTTGAAAACTAGCCAATAAGGTTACTGGATTTTTCCAGGTTTTTTTAATATGTCCATAAGCTAAAACTTTTGTAACAACTACTAAAATATTTTTTAAATAGTAAGCATTTTATTATCTGCAATAAGATTAATAAGTATTAATGCTAGATGTAGTTTATGAATCTATAATTTAGGTCATTTCTTGTCCCTATATTCTAGCGATTAATATCTTTGGTGAATGTAAAAATATTCACATGCTTTTCAAGTAACCACTACCGTCTCCTTTTTGCCTCAAGGTGCCTTTTCTCCCACTTTCACTAACAGTATTTAATTATTGATTTTCTGTCACCTCTGCCCTCACTTTTCATCTATAGCTACTTTTCTGTTTTCCCATTGGTAGAGTTATTTCTGTGATCACTAACACTGATCTTGTTTCATAAGACAGTGTAACTTTTTCCAGAGCTAGGAAAAATAACCTCATATTCTTCCAGGAATAAATTTGCTTACAACACTTCTAGAAATTTCTCAGTTATTAAACTATGTGGGAGACCCCCTGAGCTGCCAAAACTGTATTGTATAAACAACTTTTTTTGTCCCTGTCTCAGATTGGCTGTCACAGATGCTGGGAGCTTGCTGTATGAAAGAATGTGTTTAGTCATTTTCTCACTGGTATGATTCAGCTATCTCTCATGCCGTTAAGATCTCCCTCATGGGGGAACGCTGGCTATGTAGACATGCCCTGCAATGCCAGATTTCACAGCTTTTTGCTATTTGTGTTGTTACTATGGAGTTATCACTTATTTATATTGGAAAAATGATGAGCCATCTTTTTGTAGTAAAGCCAAATGTGTTAAAAAGTAAAAGTGTTTGCAAGTCATTTGTCATTGAAATTGAAAATATTATTGAATCTCTTAAGGAAAATAAAGCCTAGCAATTGTTAGATAAATCTAACCATGTGTTGAACAGAATGTCAATGGCAAACTTAGCTTTCTTATTTAATCCATAAAATATTAAAACAGTAACACAACCTTTCCATCTTTAATGATATGTGAAGTCCAAAGAGTGTGTTCATGTGTATTATCTCATTTCATTTTCTGGGGGGAGGCCTCCTGGAGGTAGTACTATTATAGTTTACAATTTTTCAGATGTTGAAACTCAAGCTCAGAGAGTTGAAACAATTTGTTCAAGTTCAGTACAATAGATTACTAGCAGTGAAGGAACACTAGTTGATTTATTCAATACGACCTAACGTGTAATAACTTGACTGTAAGTATTAGCTTTTCTTGGCACCATTCTAAATAGTGAGATATAGATATAAATATGATGGACTCTAATCTTCTGTAATCTTAGCTACTATTTTCATATGTTCATGTTGTTTTTCTCTTTGCACTGAGTAACAGTGATCAAATCATATGATATAAGAAAACACAAGTTGGGTCAATTGCCATCATTCTGGCTTTTCTGGGCCAGTGTGTGATACCCAGGAGTGTCCTGGATGCTAATGCATGTGTGAGTCACACTCAGCCAACTTCTGATGACCACCATTAGAGGGTTCCTTATTTTGTCAGAGGAAGTGTGCCAGATAATTAATAAGTCTTAATGTCTTCTCTTCAGATCTCATGTGTTTTCTCTGATAGCTGTTTTATTATTGTTGGATTGACTGATTTGTATATGTTTCCCATTTAAACTTTTTTGATGTATATGTGCATGTAGGCTGTGTTTGAAACTGTATCAAAAGCCAGATTCAAAGCTATTGAGCTTTAGTGAGGCTATAGTATAATGCTATTCATTACTGTCAAAGAAGTTGGTTATTTTACTGTATACCCTCTTTAAATATAAAATCAAGTGACACCCTTCCTCAGATCATTCCTTGATTTATATTATAGGGGAAAATGTTTCTTGGTTTTCTTTTTGGATACACAGTTTTTTGTTATACACAAATATCTAGGATTTCACAATGAGTATGTATGGCAGATGCTTGATGAATTTAGGCAAAACATCATTTTAGCCATTGAATTATCCCACTAAAATGATAATATCAATGTTTTATATTTATTGTTTCTATTTTTTTCAGTTATGTAAACCTTTTAAAAGTAAAGTATAACTAAATAAATAAGACTGCTCATGAATTTTTTTGTGTATACGTATTATAAATTGTTTTTCTGGTTTTCTTGTTGAAATACTAAATTCTACATGCACAGTCATGGTGGCAAATTAAAGGACAAGTTTTTCAACCAAATAATGGAATAAATTATTTTTATGTTCCATATACTGTCTTGCCCTTAGGAAGACAGAAAGCAAATATATTTTCATTCTATTTTTTAGAAGTAACTTAATATGAGGAGTAATAAAAGATGCTAAGGGTTCTTCTTAGAAACTGTTTCTAACTGTAAACTTCTACAAGGCATAAAATAATAGATTACACATGATAGAAGTGAAATTTTTAATGTTAATAATAGTTTTTAGGAATTTTATTTCTATCTTGAGAAGGCTAATCATTTAAGAGAAATATGCCCCCCCAACAATCTCTGAAATACAGATTTGAAGCTCCTCTTGAGCTCATTTCATGAAATAATGAGCCTTTTTAATGTGAGGTTGGCAGCTGTGCACTAAATGGTTTAGACACAAAATTCACTCTGCATTCGGGGTCTATTTATTCTCAGCATAAACTGAAGAGATAAACAAGGGGTACTAAAATGCATATTTCTAATGACTGAAATTTAAAATTCAACTATCAATGTCCCTACAATGTATTCCTCAAATATTGTAGTCTTCCTTTTGTTTATTTTGCATTCATCTCTTTCATTTCCATTACTTGTATGAATCTTCCCTAAAAATGCATTAAAAAAAAACAAACAAAAATAAGATAAAGAAATATGTAAAGGAAAACAGGCCTGAAATGCAGGCAGAAGAGGCAGGAGACGTGGGTTCGATCCCTGGGTTGGGAAGATCCCCTGGAGGAGGGCATGGCAACCTACTCTAGTTTCTTGCCTGGAGGATCCCATGTAGCCTGGTGGGCTACAGTCCATAGGGTTGCAAAGAGTCAGGCACAACTGAAGCGACTTAGCAAAGGTAAAATCATATCCCTGTGACTAATCTCATTTTCAGATTCTGAATGATCAAATACAGATATTGCTAAGGTAAGAGAAACAAAAACAAAAATCCTTGACCAGGATTTGGAAGACTTTGGTTATGATTTCATCTCTTCAACAAATTAGGGCTGTGATTGGGCATAAGGCTTCGTATTTTGGGATCTCATTTTTGTCATGGTTATCTGTATGAGACTTTTTCCAGTTCTAACAGTCCATCATTCTGTAATTCAAGAAATCTCAATCCTGTTTTATCTTTACTTCCACAGAAACAAAACATAAGTAGGAAGCTGGATTGTTCACGAAATAAACGACAATCTCAACAAATTATATAATAATTTAATGAAGGGAGTGAGTGAAAGTCACTCAGTCATGTCCGACTCTGTGCAACCCCATGGATTATACACTACATGGAATTCTCTAGGCCAGAATGCTGGAGACGGTAGCCCTTCCCTTCTCTAGGGGATCTTCTCAACCCAGGGATCAAACCCAGGTCTCCCGCATTGCAGGCGGATTCTTTACCAGCTAAGCTACAAGGGAAGGCCTTAATGAAGGGGCTACATACAATATGTGAGTGAAAGACACCAAGAAAAGGTGATAATGTGTCTTGGAACTAGCTCCAATTGGAAGCCTTTCCCATTGTTAGGCTTGACTTGGTAAAGAGAAGGAGAAGTTGCCCAAAATTCTAGGAGAGGACTGCCCAACAGGAGCTATGGACATCAGTAAAGGTATAGACACTGCCAACTATAGCCCAGCAATGTTAAAGGTTGAAGAATACATCCCCAATCTTTTTCTCCTTTTTGCCTGAAATCATCTATTAGTGCTTCCCAATGGCTAAACCCAACATGGAATTAGAAGGCAAGGGATCCCAGTTGATGCAGTCCATACAGGTCGGTTTTTCCAGGCACACAGCAGGGCGGAGAGGGTAGAGAGTAGATTTGGAGTAACATAAAGGACATTCAGCTCAGGGTTTTCCTACTCATAGATGGGAAGGAAAGTTGTATACTGTGATAAACTAAATAATACTTTATGACAAATCCTCCTCTTCTGGATTTTAGCTGCCAAGTCCACCATGAATTTTAGATTCCGGAAGCTTTAGCAGGAGCCTGCTTTGAAGCTGAGAGAGGCTGTTCTAACAGAATGGACAGGGTGGTGAAAAGGAGGGGAATTGGAAATAATTTATTAAGTAAATCTCTCTATAATGGTTCCTTAATATATAATCCATCATTTCTCACTTTGAAAGAACAAGTACTCTGAAGATGACTATCACAACTGAAATATTTGATTTTTCCTGTCTTCTCCCCTTAAATGAAGTGGATGTAAAATGATTATAACAGGATAATTTTGTAATGAAGAAACAATTCCATGGGGCATACTTTCCCATCTGTAATTATTTTACAAATGTATATTTTGCACGAAAGACAACACAGTTGTAAGGCATGCAAATCTGTGTTAATGACCAGCTATATTTTCGTAAAAGCAGATGCCAAGAAAGCACATTAAAGAAGTAGAACCAAATTGAGATTACAATGAACACCGAAACTATACTGTCTACTTTTGAAACAAATGAGCAGAATGTGTAAAATAAATGTATAAATATGCACATAGTTAACCATAGTTTATGCCAGAAAGCTAATTCGCCAGAAATTTCTTTATTTCTCTGTGTTTATATTTGCTGGCTTAACTAGAAAATGCTGTTATTTTAAATATAGAAGCCTCAGAAGATTTTTTATGATGGGTATTTCAATACATTCAAAATTGAGTGTACATTGTAATGCTTGTTGAGTTGCAAGAAGATGCCTTAACTGTTAATCTGGGGAGAAGCAATATGTGGTTTCAAATCAAGTGGGTGAGCAAAATAAAGATTGGAAGAAATTGATTACCTCTCCCATTTCTTTATTTCCCAGGCAACAGCATTCATTGCTTTGCTGCTGTACTTACTCTAGTTAAAACTCATCTGATCTCTAAAACAACCTTCCTTTATACTGTGAAGTAAGCGGGGAGTGAAATCTGGTTAACCCTCTGCTGCACCAGAGTGATTTGAGAGCACTCCTGTAGCTTATAATGCGGTGCATAAATTCTGTTAATACCAAGATACAGAGGAGTTCATAAAGCATGTCGAAGCCTCACTCTCTAACATGTCATATGGAAACCCAAATGAGGTCTTCTTAGATTTTAATCTGAGGGAAATACAATGATGCATTGCAACTAGTAACATTCTAGAGTTGTTGGTCTTCTTATCTCCATGAAATCCCTTCAGAATCATTATTTAATTTTTTACTTGGAAGATAAATGGCAACGGGACTTCCCTGGCCATCCAGTGCATTGGGTGTGGGCTCGACCTTAGTTGGAAAGCTGGTATCCCCCTTATATTATATATGTAAAATAATAATTCCCCTTATATTGTTATATATTCATTATTAAACATTATTAATTATTTATATATAATTATATAATATATAAATATAATAAATTCAATAAAGACTTTAAAATGATCCATATCAAAATAAAGAGAGAAATGAGGCCAATATTATTTTATCCATTTGAATAAAACAGTGACAGTAAGTCACAAACTTATTCCCAAGAGGTAAGATAGACTTGCTTTTACAACCCAACTTTCACTTACTTGATTCCAGGTATTTGTTCACCCGTTTATGTGTTCCATACTTTAACCCTTTCAGCATTGCGGTGAACTTAATGCTGTCAACTATATTTTATATGCAAGGAAAATGAAGCTCAGAGAGGGAAGATCATTTTCAGTCACTAAGCCTGAAAAACTACTATACACACACGGGCCTGTTTCTCTCACGACTCCTTTATTATTCTTCAGTATCACACAAACTAATACCAGTAGTAACAAAAACGCCTTTTCTGTGATAACCAGAATATAACCACAGAACATGGCTACTACAAGCAATATTACATTATACCTAAGATAATTATTCATTTTGTATTTCTCCCAATTCCTGATATTTTATAGTTTTCTCTTTTTTTTTATCTTTCTGGGGGACTTTTAAACTTTAAAACTTCTAAGAAATAGTTGCATATCACTGTACTTTTGTCCTTTTTAATGTGTTTGGATTGGGGAGAGAAATCTCATGGTGAGGATTTTAAAAACATTTTCCAAAAAGATTTTTTCTGAATTTTATTAAAGTAACCAATTTTAGCTACCATTATTGCTATGCTAAATACTCCAACCAATTTCAGAGAATTAAGATGATAACTTGTTAAGAAATCTAAATATTGTAGACTTCTGTTTAACATGATCTTCAGGCACATTACATCCCTTAAATATATATTTCTATATTTAAAAGGAATTATGCCAACTATAGGGCTTCCCTGATGGCTCAGTGGTAAAGAACCTGCCTACCAATGCAGGAGCCACAGGAGTCTTGGATTCAATCCCTGGGTCAGGAAGATCCCCTGGAGAAGGAAATGGTGACCTACTCCAGTATACTTACCTGGAAAACTGCGTGAACAGAGGAGCCTGATGGGCTACAATCTATGAGATCGCAAAGAGTCGGACACGACTGAGCAAGCACACACTATTCTAATTATAAAAAGGTAAATCCTTTCCCCAACCTGAAATTCATTGTAGTACTCTGGCATACCATTAAGACACTGTGTTTTATTGACCTCTTGGAATTGTAACTGTTAACTTTTCATGCATGTGAAGAATAAGAATTGCTGGCAGTGGAATTTTTCAAGGAAACAATTGATAATCTTTGCAAAGAATTGGTCTAAACAGTTGCTTTCCTTTCATGCTGATCACAGATTTAGAGCATATTTTCCTGCTTTCATTAGTTATGTGTGGCCACAGGATGTGGGCAAACTGATGTATCTATCTCTAGCACTACTAAAAACCACCTCTAAAATTATCTTTTCCCATTTGTTGGATGAACAGAATGGGCTTTGAGGACCTAGGGGAAGGGGATGCCATAACGTAAAGAGCTTGGGCCTCTGAATTATCCTGTGAGGGCATCTGCCAATCACAGGAACCAAATTGTTGGTAAATGTGAAATACTCTTCAGTACCTTTGTCACTGCTATTTTAGGGTATATGTTGTAGAAGTTCAGTTATTCTTCCTATTGAACTCCCAAAGTTTCAATCAACTGGGTTAAATATGTATTTGTATCAGATATGTTTGCATATTTTTATCCTCTGTTCTCTACTTATGCTGCATAAAAATTATTTCCAATTTAAAAGCCACGAATCCTTTTAACTTTGTTCCAAGTGGTTATGTGACAACATCTGAATGCTTAATAGTAAAGAAGGAATTGGTTCACATTGTTATCTAGACATAGCATATCTTATTCTTAAACTGTCATCTATTTATTCAAATGACAGAACATTAACTTGAGTTCTTGCCACATTTTAAAGTGAAATCTATTTAAATCACTTGCTTGTCCAAACAATTCTATTTCTAGGTCATCTAGATGTTATCTGAAAACAGGATTGTGTCTCTTTCTTCAGTGTCATTTTTTAATAGCATCTTGCATTCTTTAATCCCACCGTATTCCATACTTGTACTCCTCAACTGTTTCACATTTTGCTCCTGGTTCCAAAAGACATCGCGATAGTTCTTTAAGCATCTTGAAATTTCTAGTTTTAAAAAACACATAATATATTGTTTTCTATATTGTTTCTATATGGATCTCATATATTTTGATGTGTCTTCCATTTGGCCTTTCCAACTAATAAAGATTTGACTGCATTAATGACATTTTGTCCAAAAACAATAACAATGTTAGTTTTCAACTAAAAATTTATTATGGACTTGGACTATTTTTACTCCTTAAAACAGCTGATGCAAAGCTCTGGGTTTTAAATTTATGACAGAAGCCAAAGAATTTCAAACATCTTCAAAATGTGCTGAGCTCTTTAAAATCTTCAGCCAGAAGACCAAACCTGGTAATGATTCATTGTGATAACTCTCATCATCTTGGCATATAGAAATTATAAGATGATATAGAAGCAACTACTTTGCTCCTTTTCTAATTATGCTGTTCTTATGAGTGGTTAAGTGCACATCGTCGAGGAATACATAGCTTCTAATAAAAGCAAAAAGGCATTCCACACAACCTGCTGCAAGTAGGTGAGAAAGGGTACTCTTCTTCCACGTTTGGGTTCACTTCTTTTCTCTGACCACGCTGACTCCATTATGTAGCAGTTCAGTACCATTCCAGAGCACCAGCTTCTGACTTAGCAGTATGTCAGACCTGAATTTCATCTAATAAGTCTTATCTACAGGAGAAGACACACTCTTCTGAACATTAGTAGTGGCAAATCAACTCACTATTAGTCTCCCAAAGATGTCATGAAATAGATTTCAGATTTGCCCTTTGATGCATTTGGGATACTTGGCTTGGAGTAAGGAACTAAATCTGCACATATTGCAGTGACTTACAGGGACTCTGTGGTTACATTAGAAATGGGGTTCAGTGAGTACTGGGTTGGTTTGGACATCAGTGGGCCCAGCCAAAATGTGTACACATTGGGATCTGGAAAAAGAGTGGGCAGTGATGATGCCCAAACGCATTAGATGTGGGGTCCAAGTAATCAGCCTTCTGGATGGTGACTAACGTGGCAATATGGAGCTCATAAGAATGATTCTAAATGTCAGTCTGAGGACAAGAGCCAGATAGCTGCATTCAGATATTTGGAAATCATTTTAATAAAGATTCACTGTCCTCAGTACCAGAGATTTTTATTCACTGTGCATGGAATAGGGAAAGAGAATTGTTATTTTAATAAATCCGGTGACTGGTCTAGAAGAGCTGGGAGACATTTTTGTAAAGTAAGTCATCCATATGAAAGAATAAGACAGGGATCAATAACCCTTAACTGTTTATACTGCCAAAGGGATCAGGTGTCTCTGTGTCCTGGAAAAATGTAATTTTGGATATGGGTAGGAGTGGAGTGTTTTAATAGCTGATTTTACTTCATATCCATGTGCTCAAGAAATCAGTTTTATAAATGATGTTAAAAATCAAGAAATGTTAATATTGAGTATTAGTTTTATAACATGTTCATACAAATGCTCCCATCTGACTTACTTTTAGCTTTAATAACTGTTAGATAAAGCACTATTTTCTCTTTTCTGGTCTAAATTAGTAATGTTAACAGAATGATGATATAAAGGAATAGGGATTCAGGATTTCGTTCACTTATCTCGTAATGGATGATAGGAATCTGACAGACCGTGGCATTTTTTGGGTCTTATTGATTCTCTTTAAAGATTTCTCTGTTGCGCTAATTCCTAAGCTCTGTTGCTTACTTCCTGCAATGACATTTAGATTTACAAGTAAACAGATTTTACTTTGTTATAAACGTTCCATTATTTTCTTGTCTATGTTGCAATCATTATTAGTTAGCCTGTTTTATTAATTCTCAATTCTCATGGGAAGTTTTTGAAACTGTTGAAACCTTTTGCTTCTGCCTGCTATCCCATCATTTAACTTTCCTTATTTTCTGCTTCATATCCTTTCTTTTCTCCCTTCTTCCCTCTCAGTTTTTCTCTTTACCCTAATTTTTCTTTTTGTTCCTACTTACACTGTGCAACATACTACCTTTAAACTTGACGTACAAATATGAACAAAGATGTCCCTTAAGGTGCTTATTCTCAAGTGAGAAAAAGTGAAATGATGACATGAATAAGTATTGTGCGAAGCAGTTATAATACATGTGTAGTGGAAGACTCAGTTTAAGTCTAAGCTGGGATCAGTATATGATTGGGCTCATGAAATAAATATTTACTTGAGGAATAGAGAAGCCTCCTGAAAAATAACTCATTCCAATTGCAATAGAAGCAGGTTTGATGATTACAGCTTGGCATATAGGTCAGGCTGGAAGACAATAGTGATACAAAATACTACCAGGTATTTGATATCAAATTCCTTTGCAATAGTTAAGTTAGGTCTGCATTTGAGACCTAACTTTATAAACAATTATGCCCCACAGAGCTGATTTGGGACATCAGGTATCAAAGCAGATAATATGGCAAGATGCAGGAGAGGTAATCTATTGACGGCTTGCTGATAGCCTCATCCTCATGTTAGGGAATCAGTGAATACTTGCCAAGAACTAAGAGTACTGAATGCATGTGGAAATGTGCTACAATCATTCTCCTACCACGTCTTGAACTATTTCCTATGCACATTACATTTTCCCAGAATTCTTAAAATAGCCATGGCCAGTGAGATGGGAGGCATCAGGAAACCATAGAAATTATGATTAGAAATGTGAAGTAGAGGGTGCTTAGGAAATTATTGGCTGTGGGTTGACACCTAGAAAAATACTAATTTAAAGAAAAGGTGCATACACATGATAGTAGGCATCACTGAGTTAATAATATTCTTTCTATACAGTTCGGCACAATTGGTCTCATTGATTACTTCCTCTCTTTAGTAGAGGGCCTCTATCTTCAAGGTCTTTTTGAATCAGTGTATATTAGAGTTAGCTCAAGAGCTAGCATCAGAATACTGTCCCCAAGTTGATCACTGCTTTAAGTTTGCGGGAGTACTCTGACCCTGAAGTTTATCTCTAGATTGTTGTTGGTTAGTTGCTAAGTTGTGTCTGACTCTTCTGTGACACCATGGACTATAGGCCAACAGACTCCTCTGTCCGTGGGATTTCCCAGGCAAGAATACTGGAGTGGGTTTCATTTCCTTCTCCAGGGGATCTTCCTGACCCAGGAATCAAACCCACATCTCCTGCATTGACAGGCAGATTCTTAACCACTCAGCTGCTAGGGAAGCCTTGACTAGTTATAGAGGTCAGGTGAGGGTAAGAACCAATGAGTTTCCCACTGAGGTGAGCATTGTAGAGTGACAGTCTATGCAGAGTATTGTCATTGTAGAATGGGATTCTATGATAAGTCACATTAGATTGGAGGAAAAGTTGCTCCTGTAGATGTCCATAGGTGGTACATACATACCATCAACTCCAGGGATATGCATAATCCTGAATGAGTTAGGAAGCCATGTAGAAGTAGCATCAAGAAGTGGAGAATGAAACAGCAGCCATAACCATATCATAAATGTGAGATCAACCAATTCAGAACCCTGAAATATTCAGAAGAGTAGGCCAGGACATTATGTAGTTTCCTCAGAGTTCACACAACAGTGTCTACAAAGAGACATAATTCCAGAATGACTCTCTGTAGATGAGCCCGTGTGTGCTGCAGTGTGTCACTGTCTGTTATCTATCAAGCTCTCTAAGTGAGCATCATGGATAGATATTTTATTACATTTCTCAGGACTGCTTGAAATTCTACATTGTCATCTAGCAGTAGAATATGTGTGAAAGGGAGATATATGCATTTCCTTCCCCAACTCCACTAGAAACTTGGAAATTAGTCCCCCCATACAACCAAATGTATTGGAGAAAGGGCATTGATGCCTCAGAGTCTCTAGTAAATGCTCCCAAATGATGAAACATCTGTTTAATTGGATGTTGGTAAATGAGAATGCTGGGTTCTGAGATGCAATTATTTCTCCATCACCTACACCCCATTGCTTACAGCTGGAGGCCACTCATATGGAAGAGGAAGACTGTCACTGTGCTCTCCAGTCTTGGCTCCACAGTACCCCATGGACGTTATTTTTGTCTGATACAAGATGCAGAGTCAATTGTAAGATTTCATAACAAGGTTTTGAACCTGAGTTAATGTTCAAGGAACAGACTTTGGTTTTGTATGTGACAAACACACTACAAATCAGCAAGCTGAGGGGAACCCTGGAGGTTACAGCTGTCATGATTCCACTTTCAAGTTAGCAATCCAAATAAAGTCGCAGCTGAAGGAGCTGGGACTGAGACACAGAAATCAAATCTGTAGCAATGGGAAAATAAACACCAGGTAAAAACAACTGTTCGAGTAGATACTCAGGAAATTATGTGAAGGAAGAAGATGGTGCCTGCAAGACCTCCTTTCAAAGTGTTTCAAGAGGCTTTCATAATAAATGCACCCCAAAGAGGAAAGCTTTTGATGTTTAAAATTCAGAACCGAGTTTCACTTTAAATTTGAAAATGTAAATGTATAAGTGACTGCCTGTCCCAGCCTAACAATCAACAAAAAGTTGATAAACTACAACACATATTTTTTAAAAACACATCACAGATCTGAAGACATGATGATTCCTAAATAAACTAAATTCCAGAAAGTGGCAAGCCTGTCATGAAAAAGACAGGCTCCCAGCCCTCCTAGAACTGCAAACAGAACAAGAATCCACCCTTATGTTTAGTGAAGGGGAGGAGGCCTGGGTGGGACTAAGGGAGAGTAGAGACCAGCTAACACTTAAAAAATGTTTAACAGTCTCCTGTTAGCATTGTGGCAGACTAGATACCAGAGGAGCTCCTCCAAAAGAATTAGTGTGCAGTCACTCAACTCATGAGGACTGTAGTCCCTTGGTATCAGTGGGGGATTTGCTTGAGGACTACCCCACCACCACCATCACCAAGCCAGAATCCATGAATGCTCAAGTTTTGTAGGTTCCTCAGGATGTAGAGGCCAACTGTGGGAGTCTGTTAAAAAAACAATGGTCAGAAAAAGGGAGCTGAGAAAGATCTCTCATGATGAATGTGGGGCTTCCCCCACGTGCAAGCGCTTCCTTTTCCCCAAGAGAAGGGATGGTTGAAAGAGATAAGAGAGATCCATAAGACTAACTCTAGGTTCTTTCCATTCCGTTGTTTTCCCTGTTGAAGGGAGGGCAAGAATGCTGAGAGAAAACTCTTCTTTCCTTCAGGCACATTGGAATTTCAGTTACCATAGACTGAAGGCAGAAGAGAAAAGCTAAGATAAGTGACTTCAAAGCCATTCTAAAACTCCACAGAGGCTGGTGGCTGTTGAAGTTGTCAGAGGGATAACAGCTGAAAGAAATTTCCCAAGGTGCACAGCTAGGGAGCGAAGCCAACACTCCATGACTTAAAAACCTTGAGAGATTTTTCACACTCAGAAAACAAAGTGTTATTCAGCCGTGAAGCAAAAGGAGCTTTCTGGAATATCACTGGTACTCAGATTTCAGATTCCCCTGAAAGGATAATAATGATTCAGCCCACAGAAAGTTATAAAGCTAATGGTGAAGTTAGTCAAATTATAGCTGCCCAGAGGCCCTATGGAGATGAATTCAGCAACCAGTGTAGCAGAATGGCAGAAAAAAGGAGGGCCCTTTTCCCAAGATAAATGTTATTTACTTTAGAATCTACTAGCCTGTTAATGAAAACTTCTGGCATATAATGAAAGAATATGAAGAACATGAATAAGCAAGAAAAATTTATTTTTCCTGAAGAAAGAAAACAGTCCATTTCAGAGATGGCCTAGATGTTCAAATATTAGTCAAAGACATTGAAGTTACTAAGATAAAAATGGAAAAGTTGGAGAATATGAAGAAGAAAATGGGAAGTTTTTGCGAGACACATGGAAATGATAAAAGAATCAACTTGAAGGCAAGGATATCCTGTTAAACAAAATATTATGTTTGATCAATTAGATCAATTAAGAAAAATAAAAGTTTTATTTTACTTTTAATTATTCCTTTTTCATGAGTAGAGGAGCCTGATGGGCTATGGTACATAGGGTTGGACACGACTGAAGCAACTTAGCATACAAGCACATTCCTTATTCAGTGTTCTTCCTTACTTTATATAGATACAAGTTTCTGACCCATATTATTTTCCTTCTGGATAAAGTATTTCTTTTAACATTTGTTGCAAGGCCTACTGGCAACAAATTTCCTAAATTTTTGTTTTTCTGAGAAAGTATTTCTCTTTGACCATTGATGGATAATTTTGTAGGGTACAATATCCATCTAGTCAAAGCTATGGTTTTCCCAGTAGTCATGTGTGTATGTGAGAGTTGGACCATAAAGAAAGTTGAGCACCGAAGAATTGATGTTTTTGAATTGTGGTGTTGAAAAAGACTCTTGAGAGCCCCATGGACTGCAAGAAGATCCAACCAGTTCATCCTAAAGGAAATCAGTCCTGAATATTCATTGGAAGGACTGATGCTGAAGCTGAAACTCCAATACTTTGGCCACCTGATGCGAAGAACTGACTCCTTGGAAAAGACCCTGATGCTGGGAAAGATTGAAGGCGGGAGGAGACGGGGATGATAGAAGATGCGATGGTTGGATGGCATCACCGTCTTGATGGACATAAGTTTGAGCAAGCTCTGGGATGGACAGGGAAGCCTGGCATTCTGCAGTCTATGGGGGTCACAAAGAGTCAGACACGACTGAGTGACTAAACTGACAGAATTCTAGGTTAGTGGTTTTGTCTCAACTCCCTCCATTTTCTTCTTGGTTGTATGGTTTCTGAAGAAAAGTCAGAATCCTTTGTTCCTCTGTGGGATATATTTTTCCTCTGACTTCTTTCAGGATTATTTCTTTATCTTTGTTTTTTTTTTACATTAAAAGTTTGATCATGATGTGCCTGGGTATAGTTTTTTTTATGCTGCTTGTTGTTCTCTGAGCTTCCTGAATTTATGTTTTGGCATCTGACCTACATTGTCTCTGTGAAGCATGCCACAACCACAGTGCACTTAGGAATGCTGGACTGTACTTCAGCACTATGCACAGGAGAATCTTAAACAGTGAAACCACAAACAAATACAAATATATGACAAATATGGCACTAAGTAGAGTGTAAAAAAGATGCTGGACTTGAAACAAGAGAGTAGAGCTGATCTTATTCAACCTCTGCTGAGAACTTGTGTATTGGGTTCGTCAAATTTTTTGCTGCTCTGATGTGTAAATGTCCATGGATGGCAAGGAAAGTATTGGCAGTGTTGATATCAAGGTTACAAATACTTTTTAATGAGTAGGCTGATTCACAAATATAGAATCCACAAATAATGAAAATAAATTGAATCTCTCATAAAAACATAGCTAGAACACATAGAATCATTTTTCTAATTTATGTGTTCTAATACTATGTAATTTAGAATTCAGAAGTTTCCTAATAAATATGATCTATTTGTCAGGCTTTATAATCTACCTTCCCTGATCCTTCCATTATGGGGCAAGATATTTTCCACAACTAGTAAGTTTATCAATTCAATTTTCATTTTATCAAGTGTCTACCCTGTGCCAAGAATTATTCCAAATGAAAAAAAAAATCCCTATTTCACAACATGTAAAATTTGATTGCAAATGTCATAAAATATTTGTTGTTGTTGTTCAGTCACTAAGTTGTGTCCAATTCTTTTCGACCGCATGGACTGCAGCATACCAGGTTTCCCTATCCTTCACTATCTCCCGAAGATTGCTCAAACTCAAGTCCATTGAGTCAGTGATGCCATCCAACCATCTCTTACTCTGTTGTCCCCTTATCTTCCATCCCTCAGTCTTTCCCAGCATCAGGATTTTTCCAGTGAGTTGACTCTTTGCATCAGGTGGCCAAAGAATTGGAGCTTCAGCTTTAGCATCAGTCCTTCCAATGAATATTCAGGGTGGATTTCCTTTAGGATTGACTTATGTGATCTTGCTGTCCAAGGGACTCTCAAGAGTCTTCCCCAGCACAATTTGAAAGTATCAATTCTTCGGCACTCAGCCTTCTTTTTGGTCCAACTCTCACATCTGTACATGACTAGTGGAAAAACCAAAGCTTTAACTATACAGACCTTGATCAGCAAAATAATGACTATGCTTTTTAATAAGCTGACAAGGTTTGTCATCGCTTTTCTTCTAAGGAGCAAGCATCTTTTAATTTTGTGGCTGCAGTCACAATCTGCAGTGATTTTGGAGCCCAAGAAAATAAAACCTGTCACTATTTCCACTTTTTCCACTTCTATTTGCCCTAAAGTGATGGGACTGGATGACGTGATCTTCATTTTTTGAATATCAAGTTTTAGGACAGCTTTTTCACTCTCCTCTTTCACCCTTATCAAGAGTCTCTTAGTTCCTTTTTGCTTTCTGCCATTAAAGTAATATCACCTGAGTATCTGAGATTGTTGGTATTTCTCCCAGCAATCTTGATTCCAGCTTGTGATTCATCCAGCCTGGCATCTCACATGATATACTCTGCATAGAAGTTAAATAAACAGGGTGACAATATGCAGCCTTGATGTTATCCTTTCCCAATTTTGAACCAGTCTGTTGTTCTATGTTTGGTTCTAACTGTTGCTTCTTGACCTGCATACAGGTTTCTAAGGAGGTAGATAAGGTGTTCTGGTATTCCTATCTCTTTATGAATTTTCCAATTTGTTATGATCCACACAGCCAAAGGCTTTAGCATAATCAATGAAGCAGAAGTAGTTTTTTTTTTTTCTGGAATTCTCTTGCTTTTTCTATGATTCAAAAGATGTTGGCAATTTGATCTCTGGTTCCTCTGAATTTTCTAAATCCAGCTTGTGCATCTGAAAGTTCTTGTTTCACATATTGTTGAAGCTTAGCTTGATGGATTTTGAGCATTGCCTTGCTAGCATGTGAAATGAGCACAAGTGTATGGTAGTTTAAACATACTTTGTCATTGCCTTTCTTTGCAACTAGAATGAAAACTGACCTTTTCCAGTCCTATGGCCACTGCTGAGTTTTCCAAATTTGCTCACATATTGAGTGCAGCACTTTCACAGCACTTTAGGATTTGAAATAGCTCAGCTGGAATTCCATTACCTCCATTAACTGTTTGTAGTAATGCTTCCTAAGGTCCACTTGACTTCACACTCCAGGATGTCTGGCTCTAGGTGAGTGACCACACCATGTGGTTATGTAGGTCATTAAGTCCTTTTCTGTATAGTTTGTCTGTGTATTCTTGCCACCTCTTCTTTAATGTCTTCTGCTGCTGTTAGGTCCTTGCCATTTCTGTCCTTTGTTGTGCCTGCCTTTGTATGAAATGTTTAATACATTTATAATCAGTTGGGCCAGGGGCAAAGAAATAGGCATAGTCAAATATGAGGTTAGCAGAAATTTCCTATAGAGAATGTGATAATAAAGTTGAATCTTGATGAATAAACAGAAGTTTGCCAAGTGGAAAGATGTCTAGTGCATCAAACAATGATAGGAATGTGGTCGTTTTCCTGGATAGCTTTAGTAATGTGATTATGATCCAATAGAAATTCTCACTCCACCACTTTATTTCAAAGTATCTATTTAGAATTGTGTTTTTTAATAAAAACAATAGCATCAGAATTTCACAATAATATATTTATCTTTGTGAAGAAAATTTCTGCATTAAAAAATTAACAGTTTTATATACAAGCCAGTTAAACTATCATTTCTGTTTTTATATTTACTGCTACATATTGGGCAGAATCAATATATAACCATACAACAGAGTTGATGATGATGTCTAAAGATGCTTCTAGGGCAAAGATGTGAAGACATAAAACTCTATATCAAGTTTAGATAATTGCAAAGTAGAATTAGGAGCTTATTTTTATAATACCATTGGAAGATTATAGCCTACACAAAGGCAGCAGCAACTCTGATGTGGAGGAGAGGACATATTTGAGAATTATTTAAGATTTAGATGATAATATTGCAGTGGATATTAATGGAAAGACAAAAGAGATAATTTAGAGAAACTCTCAGAAACATGGTACTCACATAGCATGTGACAGTAACATTGATAACAATGATAACAAAGCCAGATATAATCAGTGATTATAACCAGATTATAATCATTATACTCAGATATAATTTATATTACATAGCTGTCATATGAATCTAGCACCATTATACTATATGTTATATCTTCTAATTTAATATCTCTTACAATTTCATGAAGGAGTTACTGTTTATTTTTGAATGATAAATATCAGATGCAAAAGAAAAACTGTATAACTTTTGCTAAAAATAACAGAGCTAAAAATTGGCAAACTCAGCATTTGAATAAACCAGATTTGAATGATTAATTTCTCACAGGATGAAGTTTCCAGTTATATATTGTGTATGCATATAGTAGGATAGAAACAAAAAAAAAATTGATAAACCTTGATGTTATAAAAATTTATTAACATTAAAGTTTGTTTTTCTATTATGTTCTGATATGTTCATATATTTTTGAATGATTATCTAGAAAGCATGAGGATTTTAGAAAGAATTTTAGAAAGAGTTTTAAATATTCTGTTAGTATTCTTTGAAAGTATATGTCTCCCCTCTATAGTAATTTTTCAGAATGAAAGGAACTGTTTTTAAAAAAATTAGTTAATAAGACTGAATGAATAACAATATCTGAGAACACAGAGCTTTGGAAATCAAGCTGATTTAATTTTTTTTATTCAGTGAGCTGATAGAATAATCTTTACTTGGGGGTTGAAATAAACTACTTATATATGTTTCTGTATTTTCCAATTAAAGATACACATTTAAATATTATCCAAAGGCAAAACCCATACTGACCTTTATATTATTAAGAGTCTTGAGCAATAAAAAAATAATTGTTCTAAGCCTCCTGATTATGAAAATCCAGTGAAAAACTAATACTGTATATCATTAATTGCTTTAAGTTAAGTTAAGTTGCTCAGTTGTGTCCGACTCTTTGTGACCCCATGGACTGTAGCCTACCAGGCTCCTCTCTCCATGGGATTCTCCTTGCAAGAATACTGGAGCGGGTTGCTATTTCCTTCTCCAGGGGATCTTCCCGATCCAGGGATCGAACCCAGGTCTCCTGAATTGTGGGCAGACGCTTTAACCTCTGAGCCACCAGGGAAGCTATCAGTCCCTAAATGGGAATGTCTGGATTGCAGCTAGTCATTTTATCAATTTTGGTCATTAGCTTTACTTAATGAGAAGTTTGGGCTGGTTTAGGGCAATCAATCATTTCTTATAGGAAATCAGCTTGAAACTCATACCTTTTCAGATTTAGAGTGGTGGGGGGTAGTAGCTATACAAGATCGTTGTTTAAGAAAAGAATACTGTATACTAAAGACTAGTAAATCAACTGTAATGTTAAAAACTGAATTCAACTGTCTCATTTCTAATACCCTTCTCCTCTAAACTCATTTTCTTACAGCCATTCTTCTAGTCATTCAGATACAAAGACTATACATTATTGACATGTCTCTAGCATTTGTGTTACACATTTAATCAGTTGCCACATCCTATGTATCCTATCTTTGTGATATATTTCAATTGACCTATATTATTTTTAAACAATGTTTATAATATAATGTAGCCTAGTATCTCACACTTGGACTGTTGCAGTCACTTCCAGCTGTTCTCTTTATCTGTATATTACTTCTCCCCAAGTATTAACATTTTTAGCTACCCAATTGATCCTTCTGAAATGGGACAAACGTGCCACACCAATGGCTTCCAAAAGTATTGAGAATAAATCTAAGCTTCTGAATTTAGCATTCAGTACCCTCCAAAGTCTGATTAGAATGTAACTTTCTGGACATTGTTCTTACTGGTCTCTCTTGCACCCCTGTCAACTAAAAGGAAGTTCAAATTCTTCCCTCATTAAGATTGATCATTATATTTCCAATTTAATTTTCTTAATCTTATTATTTTCATCCCTAAGGATAACATTCTCTCTCAACTGTATATGTTAACATCCTGTTTATTCTTTAAGATGCAGCCTATGTGCCATGTGTCTATTGTGAATTCTATCATCTGAAAACAATCTAATCTTAGCTAGAGTTCACAAGCGGCTTTGTTTTTCTTTTATGGTGTTTAGCACATGATTTGTGTTTTATGGATTTTATATCATTGTAGTACATCACAAAGTATGTTGCTTAATGTAAGTTCTCAATAAATATAAGAAATGGAATTTTGTATACCAGTAGAAAAACTCTTGGGGGAAGAGAGAACGTTATAAGCTATGGAGAATCAATTACTAAATTCAAACAGCTGAACTCTATTGGCAGTGTAGCTACTGAGACAAGAAAGTGTCATTAAATTTCTTGAAACTTAGTTTCTCCATGTATTGCTATGTATGCTATTTTCCTTCACACAACTCAGTAAATACAGTGATGAGACTCACATAATTTGTAACAGAATAATCACTTATGAAGGAGTAGTAAGTCAATAATTTATTCAACTTTAAATGTGTGACAACCAACAAAATAACATTATCTGACCTCTTCCTATATTTTGTGAAGCATAAAAAATCATGATCTTTCAATTTTATCAAAGGAAAGTATTAATGTTATAATGACTTGTGTAAAACAAATGTCCTGATTTTAAAAATCTCCTTACTCTTCTTCCAAAGTACTGACATAAATAGAATGTAAACTGTTCTATGGGCTTCCCAGGTGGCAATACTGGTAAAGAACCCTCTTACCAATGCAGGAGACAAAGACATAAGAGAGGTGCATTCAATCCCTGGGTCAGGAAGGTCCCCTGGAGGAAGGCATGGTAAACTACTCCAGTATTCTTACCTGGAAAGTCCCATGGACAGGAGAGCCTGGAGGGCTACAGTCCATAGGGGTGCAAAGAATTGGACACCAAAGTGACTTAGCACACATACAGACTGTTCTATATACCTAACACTCTTATAGACTTCTGTAAAATAATTAGTAAAGGTAAAACTTTATTATTAATCAATTCATCTAGTCTAAGAAATTCAAAACTAACCTAAGTATCAGTCGTAACTAATTCTTCAGTTCAGTTCAGTTCAGCCACTCAGTCGAGTCTGACTCTTTGCGACCCCATGGACTGCAGCACACCAAGCCTCCTTTTCCATCACCAACTCCTGGAGTTTACTCAAATTCATGTCCATCGAGTTGGTGATGACATCCAACCATCTCATCCTCTGTTGTCCCCTTCTCCTCCCACCTTCAATCTTTTCCCAGCATCAGGGTCTTTCCAGTGAGTCAATTCTTTTCATCAGGTGGCCAAAGTATTGGAGCTTCAGGTTCAGCATCAGTTCTTCCAGTAAATATCCAGGATTGATATCCTTTTGAATGGTCTGTTTAGATCTCCTTGCAATCAAAGGGACTCTCAAGAGTCTTCTCCAAAACAACAGTTCAAAAGCATCAATTCTTCAGTGCTCAGCTTTCTTTATAGTCCAACTCTCACATCCATACATGACTACTGCAAAAACCACAGCTTTGACTAGACAGACCTTTGTTAGCAAAATAATATCTCTGCTTTTTAATATGACCTCTAGGCTGGTCATAAATTTTCTTCCAAGGAGCAAAGGTCTTTAAATTTCATGACTGCAGTCACCATCTGCAGTGATTTTGGAGCACCCCAAAATAAAGTCTATCACTGTTTCCATTGTCTCCTCATCTATTTGCCATGAAGTGACAGGACTGGATGCCATGATCTTAGTTTTCTGAATGTTGACTTTAAGCCAACTATTTCACTCTCCTCTTTCATTTTCATCAAGAGGCTCTTTAAGAGGCTCTTTCATCAAGAGTTCTTCTTCACTTTCTGCCATAAGGGTGGTATCATCTGCATACATGAGGTTATTGATATTTCTCCTGGCAATCTTGATTCCAGCTTGCTTCATCCAGTCCAGAGTTTTTCATGATATACTCTGCATATAAGTTAAATAAGCAGGGTGACAATATACAGTCTGACGTACTTCTTTCCCAGTTTGGAACCAGTCTGTTGTTCCATGTCCAGTTCTAATTGTTGCTTCTTGACCTGCATACAAATTTCTCAAGAGGTAGGTCAGGTGGTCTGCTATTGCCATCTCTTGAAGAATTTTCCACAGTTTGTTGTGATCCACACAGTCAAAGGCTTTGGCGTAGTCAATAAAGTAGAAGTGATGTCCATGTGTAGAGTCTTCTCTTACCTATCAATAAATAAAAAATAGTTATAAATATAGATAAAGGATAGAGGTGTGTGTGTGTGATATATAAACATAAATATACTCTGTACTTCTATCCACTAACAAAGTCTGGGAGCTGTTACATCTAATGTGCAGATACTGGTTTTGAACTATTATTTTCCACTAAAAGGAACCAGCCTTGTTGAAGAAATGGCTGACTCCATGACTGAAACAGCACAAAGTGCATAAACCTAAGATGACCTGGCATGTTGTTTTGTCAGAAAGCAAGGAAGTGCTTAAAAACTGATTGCAACATCCAGTCTGGATGGGAGTGGTTTTGGGTGAGAATGGGATACATGTATACATATGACTAAATCCCTTCACTGTTCACCTGAAACTATCCCAACATGGTTAATTGGATATACTTCAGTACAGGGGAGAAGCTTGATACATAAGACCTTAGTCAAATGATCAAAACGTACGTCACCAATAATGGAACTAGTCAAAATTATATACCATTTAGAAAAAAAAAATTCAAGAACAGAAAAATTTAAATATATATATATGTACATATATATACATAAAAGTTTTAAAAACGAACAAACAAAAGGAAAAGGTACATGCCACCTGATCAGAGGCAAAAATACTCACGTAGCATCCCTTCTGTGATATTCTCACCAGGAATACAAAACCTGAATCTAATTATGAGGACCATCAGGTAAACTCAAGTTGACAGATATTTCATAAAATATTTGGCTTTAATTTAAAAAGTATCAAAGTCATGAGAATCAAAGAAATTCCAAATAACTATTCAAGAGGGAATCCTAAAGAAACATGGTAAGTAAAGTAACACATGATTCACCTTCCTCAGTGATCAATGCAAAGAAATAGAGGAAAACAATAGAATGGGAAAGACTAGAGATCTCTCCAAGAAAATTAGAGATACCAAGGGAACATTTCATGCAAACATGGGCTCAATAAAGGACAGAAATGGTATGGACATAACAGAAGCAGAAAATATTAAGAAGAGGTAGCAAGAATACACAGAGGAACTGTACAAAAAAGATCAGGAAAATGTCAGTTTTCATTCTAATCTCAAAGAAAGGTAATGCCAAAGAATGCTCAAACTACTGCACAATTGCACTCATCTCACATACTAGAAAAGTAATGCTCAAAATTCTCCAAGCCAGGCTTCAGAAATACATGAACCGTGAACTAACTTCCAGATGTTCAAGCTGGTTTTAGAAAAGGCAGAGGAACCAGAGATCAAATTGCCAACATTTGCTGGATCATCAAAAAAGCAAGAGAGTTCCAGAAAAACATGTGTTTCTGCTTTATTGACTATGCCAAAGCCTTTGACTGTGTGGATCACAATAAACTGTGGAAAATTCTGAAAGAGATGGGCATACCAGACCACCTGACCTGCCTCTTGAGAAACCTGTATGCAGGTCAGGAAGCAACAGTTAGAACTGGACATGAAAAAACAGACTGGTTCCAAACAGGGAAAGGAGTACATCAAGACTGTATATTGTCACCCTGCTTATTTAACTTATATGCACAGTACATCATGAGAAACACTGGGCTGGAAGAAGCACAAGGTGGAAGCAAGATTGCCGGGGAAATATCAATAACCTCACATACGCAGATGATACCACCCTTATGGCAGAAAATGAAGAAGAACCAAAGAGCCTCTTGATGAAAGTGAAAGAGGAGAGTGAAAAAGTTGGCTTAAAGCTCAACATTCAGAAAATTAAGATCATGGCATCTGGTCCCATCACATCTTGGCAAATAGATGGGGAAACAAAGGAAACAGTGGCTGACTTTAATTTTGGGGGCTCCAAAATCACTGCTGATGGTGATAGCAGCCATGAAATTAAAAGACACTTACTCTTTGGAAGGAAAGTTATGACCAACCTAGACAGCATATTAAAAAGCAGAGACATTACTTTGTCAACAAAGGTCCGTCTAGTCCAGGCTATGCTTTTTCCAGTAGTCATATATGGATGTGAGAGTTGGACAATAAAGAAAGCTGAGCGCTGAAGAATTGATGCTTTTGAACTGTGTTGGAGAAGACTCTTGAGAGTCCCTTGGTCTGCAAGGAGATCCCACCAGTCCATCTTAAAGGAGATCAGTCCTGGGCATTCATTGGAAGGACTGATGTTGAAGCTGAAACTCCAATACTTTGGCCATCTTATGCGAAGAGCTGACTCATTTGATTAGTCCCAGATGCTTGGAAAGATTGAGGGCAGGAGGAGAAAGGGACGACAGAGGATGAGATGGTTGGATAGCATCACCGACTTATTGGACATGACTTTGGGTGAACTCGAGAGTTGGTGATGGACAGGGAGGCCTGGCGTGCTGCGGTTCATGAGGTCACAAATAGTGGGACACAACTGAGCTACTGAACTGCCTGACTGATATAGAAAACCATGAGTTCCCATTAATAGTCCAACAACAAATATTTCATTTTTGGAAGAGTAGACTTAGGAGTAGTGATCACTTATATGACTAGACTAGTCTATTATCTTCTGCACAAAACAGAAATAACATTCCTATTGTGCTTTCCCTCTTTCTTCTGCAGCGTTCATGTCATTTCTTTCTCTCTACTCAAATTCAGCTCTTCTTCAGGAACTACTCATCTCCCTTGGCTCTTATGCCAGACCAGCCTCTTGGCTTCCAGTGGGAAGAACACGTGGATGTTCTTCTCACTTTGCTTGGCCTCCTTGTATTCACAAATTATTTTAATCGCCTAGTCATTTAGTGATCTCTCCCTGTGAACCCTTAAAGCACATGATAGAATCAGTTAATGGATATTTGCATTCCCTAAGTTTAATTATTGCCTTCTTCTCTTTCTTTATAAATGGTTATTTGTGTATACCCAGGTTGTTTAATAATTATATCCCCACATCTTAAAGCATATGGCTCTATATTAATGGGGGTTCTTGAAATACTTGTAAGTGAAGTGCACACATAACCATAGTCACAATTCAGACTTAGTCACAGTGATATCCCTGAGAGTTAGTGGTTATCCCTCAAGTTGTTGGAGGATATTTAAAAGGAAGCTTTCACAGGATGAGATTTTTAACCAACACAGTACAAAGTATTTGCTACCTTTTGTTTGTGAAATTGTAATTGGTTTAGAAACATCTTGCAAATGTGGGAACATTGTGAATTAGCATCCCAGAGCTAAAGGGCTCTCTTTGATGGTATAGGAGAGAGGTCTTCTGGCATAATATATTTTCAGCAAATCTTTAAACTCATGATGTTCATGTAATAACATTTGACAATAATTGCATACTTGTGAATGAGAGAAAAAATAGAATAAAAAGACCCTGGAATGAAAATAAGTATATTTCTTAAGAGTGTCCTATAATAAAATGAAATGTGGTCCAGCTTGTCAGTCTTTCTCAAAGTCATTCAAACTTATACCCAAACACCAGGAGCTAAAGAAAATAAAATTGAAGAATTATGAGATTAACTACAAGACCTTCTTGAAACTACTCCAAAAATTATGTGCCTCTCTTTAAATAGGGTTTCAGAGTTAAAGTAGGAAAAGTGTTTATTGATCAGAGTGTAATGGGAGAGAAAGGAATTGGAAAAGATCAATGCATTCATTGAGTTTTGCTCAGCTTGACTTTTCACACAATATATTTAAACATTAAGAAATACATTTGGAGCTTTCTAGATTGGCTCCTTACAAACCAAATTGATTGCATTATTGAGTGAAAATTCAAGAAACCAATGTTCTCTAGTGTGACAGACATATGGTCAAATGGTAATGTAAATTTATATTGCCAGTTCTCTTTCTCTAGGATTTCAATTGAGCTATGCATTTATCACTTTATCCTCTCACACCTCATCTCTGTATGATCACAAAAAAAGAGGTGTGAGATGAAAATTAGCAAGTGTTTGATAAATAGCTGAAATGTCAGGGAGAAAAGCAGCAAATGATCTGTGGCAACAATTGAGTGTGAATTTATTGATGTTGAAAGGGTAGCATTTCAAGGAAAATATAATAGAAGGAGAGATAGCAGAGGGTCACAGATGAAGCATTGCAACACATGGAATATAGGAGAGAACTCAAAGGAAAATGCCTCTGCTCATATAATAAGGCAACACAAAAGGGGCTGCAGCTTGCATAAGGAGGAAATGATCCAAAAGTACTAAAGCATAAGCAAAGATTTGTGTCAAATGTAGAAAATACGGGAAGAGTTATAGGTTGTACAGTAATAACATTGATCAAATAAGATGGACAGAATTCATTCAAATATAGTAATGGAATGTGCCAAACTGTAGTATTAGCTCAAAAGATATTTTGTTCATAAAAAGCTACCTTCATCGAGTTTATGCACTGGTGTTCCAGTAAGAGGAAAACAGACAACTGTAAATAAATTAAAAAAATAAACATTCAATTAAACTGGTGATGGAAGCACTCTGTGGTGATCCAGTTGCTCAGTCATGTCCATGTGACTCTTGTAACCCCATGAGCTGTAGTTCTGGAGAAAGAAAAACACAGAGAAAGGGTGTAATGAATGAGTGATATTCATGTAAAAGTGTGCTGAAACATTTAATACGGTGGTCAGGGAAGGTCTCATTGATAAAGTGGTATTTCATCAAAGATAAACACCAGAGATAAAAGTAAGAGAGCAAAGTGGGATACCTGGGGAAGAGCATTCAAAGAATAGGGGCCAACAAGTTCAAGAGCTCCAGCCAAGAAACGAGTCTCCTGGGTATATGAAATAGCACAGAGTCAGGTGGTCAGTAGCCCAGTGTTACATGAAGTGAGTGAGTTCTATGTGTTATATATATATGTTGTATATCTGGGTATGGAATATTAATATACATAATACATCAAACATTTATTCAAAAGCATTTGTATGCAAGGAATAATTCTTTTTAAAATAACCAAAAACAAATGTAGTGTAGTGATGAATACAATGCTCTCTTTCTTTGTCGCTCTTTCCACACACACATGTATATGCATATACATATGTGCAGGGAATAACTAGTTTTTTAATATTCCATTAAAACAAGGTGGGGCTGCTTTTGTAAATAAGATTTGATTTTAAGAGAAATCATCATCCTCGAAGATTATATTAGGGAAAATTAATACTCCTTAAACTGTTGGAATGGCCTAATTTCCAATTCCATCTAAAGGAATCCATAGGCCATACTAAATTCCACACATTAGTCAGTTTATCACAGGGTCCCCAGTTTATCTCTAAGGTATTAGTTTCATTTTTTTAAGGCACATGTTTTCTAAAGCAATGAAAGGATCATGAAGAACAGGATGCTCAAATTTTCAATTTATATTTTTATGTTGTTCAGTCACTAAGTTGTATCCAACTCTGTGACTCTATGGACTGTAGCCCGCCAGGCTCCTCTGTCCATGGAATTCTCCAGGCAAGTATACTGAAATGGGTTTTCATGCCTTTCTTTAGGACACCTTCCTGAGCCAGGGTCTAACCCTCATCTCTTAAGTCTCCTGCACTGGCAGACAGGTTCTCCACCACTAGCGCCACCTGGGAACTCCAATAGTTAACATTAATTACACTATCTTATATAAAGCTATGCAGAAGGCATATCTACTTTAACTTGTTTTCAGAAGTCATTTATAAGCACAAGGATATCAACTATGATATGTTTCTAGGGTATGTTAATAGTGAATGTAATAAAAATTTAATCTGAAAAAAGCTGTGAAAAATTTAATTTAGGAAACAAATATTTAGCACACAGATATTTTACTTCTTTCTCAAGATCCCTTGGCACACGATGAATTTTTATCTAGAACGTCTAACATCCATGCTTTGGAGTTACTGAGAACTATGATTATTTTACATGTGTATTGAAACCATTGTCTTAGTAGTTGGTGACTTAATTGAGACCTCTGTTCTCAAGAATTATATTTCCTACTCTCTATTCTCTCCTCCACTGGTTTCATTAGGTACTATAGTAGCAGTGAAGTAGTGTTAGTCACTCAGACCTGTCCAACTCTTTGTGACCCTATGGGCCATAGCCTGCCGGGATCCTGTATCCATGGGATTCTCCACTCAAGAATACTGGAGTGTGTTGCCTTTTCCTTCTCCAGGGATCTTTCTGACCCAGGGATAGAACCTGGGTCTCATGTATTGCAGGCAGATTCTTTATCATCTGAGCCACCAGAGAAACCCATTAGGTACTATACAAAATGAAAAATACATTGAAATGAAAACACCAAAAATGAGTTAGCCTTGGTTACTAAAGCATAAGCATAAAAGAAAGTATGAGTTACTTCATAGTTCAACTATTTTTCCATTTGGGCATGTTTATTACCCTCCTCAGAGAGATTATTATTCATCATTTAGTTACATAAAAAATAGGATTGCTGCTTGTTTTTAAGTAGTTGATATTAAATATACACATAAAAATATTTATATGAATCAGGGCAAGTGATTTTTTACTTTAGAATTAGAACAAGAACTGGGTATCTTGATTTGATAGCCTTGTAAAAAACTTAATTTGAAAGATATCTTTTTGTTCTTTTGATAATAGTACTTATAACTTTTATGATTTGTTATCATTTGATTCTTAGGATTCCCTTGAATCTTGGTTTTCTGCTTTTATCCTGTCTCTTAAGTGGTAGATTTTACATTTATTGTAATTGAACCTCATCTTCCTACAAACCTGCAATTTGTCATATGATATTTCTGATTGCTGCAAGTCACTGAGAATGAGTATTTTATAGTGTCTGCAACAGACAGAGATGACTAGGTTGATTGTCAAGCAAAGGTTTGTATTTACAGCAGCCCAGATTAAATAGAAATTGACTTTGCTCCCTTTATACATGAGTACTGTTGGGATAATAAAATAAGTGAGAATTAGGTAGGCTTTAAAGTTTTTAATGTTGTAGATACGAAAGCGACCAAATAGGAAATTAATTGTTCAGTGGCACAAAGGAATAGTGATTTAGAAGAAGAATAAGGAAAATAGGCCTTGCTATTTGCAAATTCACAATCAACCTATATAAATATTATATTTCATTCCAGGATTTTCATCCAGTGATTAATTTAACTGCATTTAAGTCATCTCCCAAACATTTAGAATGTTTTTAGAATCTACTACATTGCAATGCCTCTGATCCTGCAACTATAGCTCTTGATTTCATTCCACATTTAGGTATTATTCAGTCAATAATTAGACAATCAACAGTATTTGTCCTTCTGGCTTATTTTATTTTATTTGTGAGAAGACACTCTAATCTCAGACTTTTTCCAAGGCACTGAGTAAATAACTCAATTTTAAATGACTTTAATCATTAGTCTTAAGTCCCATAAACTTAAAAAAAATATTTCCTGGACCTAATGCTGTGTAATGGAATATGTTAGAGAAACTCTTTGAAAACAAAAAGTCAGTTGTTGAAGCCGCAGTGCAGTTTCATATAAAAATATTTGCCCTGCTCTTATTGACATCATATGGAAATCTTGCCATATTTTTCTTCATAGTTACAGGTATATTAATTTACCTGTGATTCATTTTGCAACCTGATTGCTTTGACAAAAAGTCTTTGTTTTTGCATAGAATACTGAGGTATCAGTGACCCCAATTAAGGTTTTTCAAGACCAAACAAAGCACATCTAATTAATCTTCCTGCAATAGAAAATTGTCTCTGATGTGGGGATGACTGACTCTACTCACAATGTATTTTTATGAGTGAAAATTGAGATGAAGAACCTAGAATATTATGCATTTAGAAGTGCTTGTATAACAGGAATCATTTTGTATTGTCTTTAATGAATGTCTTATTGTCACACGGATGTCTATTTCTTTTTGGAAGTATACAATTTGGTTAGATAATACAGTTTGCAGGAAAAGTCATCAAATATTAATTGTGCACATCCTATAAAACATACATTTTGTTTAAAATTGGGTAGTCAGTGGCAAATAAAATAGGAAATGTTCTTAGCCTCACAGATCTTATAGTTCAGTTGTCATGGATGGATGGAATCAAGTGAAAAATGGAAGCATAGCAGTGACAGAAAAAGAAGAAATGGGATAGAGAGGAAAGGAGTGCTATTTTCCTTGAACTCATTAGTATTGTTAATCAATTCTGTTTGCTTGTGACTATTGTAAAATACTGTTTTCTCATCCTAGAATCTTTGATCACACAGTTATCTATAGTGAAAAGCATGTCTCTATACTATAATTACCATCATCAGTATGTCATATTTCTATAATTTTCAGACATGTATGTGAATTTTCAAGGTCCCATATGAAACCTATGATTTATATCACAGTAATTTTTTTTTTATTATCTCGCATGCAAGTGGATGTATATAATTATAGCTCTGTACTTCTTATATTCTTTATCTCAATCTCCAAATGTCTTGAGGACAAGATTTATTGTGTATTACCATTGTTTCACCCTGGCTCACAGTAGGAGTCAATCAAAAGGGAAAGCGGTCATACAACTCGAATCAATTTTTAAATATAGTCATGCCTATAATCCCAGATGACACATAAGTTTCAACCTGTAACTCAGAGTCGCTCAGTCCTATCCAACAAGGTGGAGTTTCTTTTGGAAACAAGATTTGATTTTAAGATAAATCATCACCCTCAAAGATTATATTAGGGAAAATTAATACCTCTAAAGTTGTTAGAATAGTCTAATTTCCAATTACATCTAAAGGAATCCATATGCCATGCTAAATTCCACACATTAGTCAGTCTATCATAGGTCCCTGATAGTAATAATGACAAACACTTCCAGCTTCTCTTTCTTTAGGTCTTTGAGCAGACCACCAACAAATGTAGATTTTTTCTGATGAGATATAAAAACAAGTCTTGGAAGTCGAAATTCGTAACTACGCAGGGCTTCCTAGTTGTTGCTAGTGGTAAAGACTCTCCCTACCAATTCAGGAGATGCCAGAGATGCAAGTTTGATTCCTGAGTCAGGAAGATACCTTGGAGAAGGAAATAGCAACCCTCCCTAGTATTCGTGCCTAGGATATTCCATGGACAGAGGAGCCTGGTGGGCTACAGTCCATGAGGTCGCAAAGTGTCGGGCATGGCTGAGCAACTGAGCACATAGGGAACATAAATCAATTTGGAGTAGAGCTTCCATCATGGTGAACACAAGTGGAAGTGGGTCGATCATGGCTGAAATGCCATATCCCTTTGCAGTTCTGAGCAGGACTTAGTAGATATTCTTAAATAAGTGTTTCTCCTCTTACTGTGTACCCTATGACATTTTTCAAAGACTTCAAATGGTTTGTTATTTTTAATAATTTTCACCAGTTATGGTTGTTTCACTTGGGAGAGGGTTCATGAAGATCTTCACATCACCATTCTAGAAATGAAACAGCTGGTGTGGAGTTTCTTCAATAGACAGTGGATGCTGGTCGTCAGCTATAAAGCCAGGTTCTGGGAGCAAGGGTACATTTTATGTTCTGGGGGAAATATAGGGAAGGCTTCAGTTGATGGAGTAGAAAGAAGAGAAAAATTATGGGAAAAAATTCTGGAAATAAAAGTCAAATTTGAGTGATCCTATAAAACAGGGCAGAGGATATGATTCTAATGTAGAATCCAGCAGGGCACTTTGATATCCAGTGCTCTCATTCCCTTGAGGAAGGAAGGGAAAGATAAGTAGTTATGCTCATTAGCTAAGTTTGAGCAAATGATACTGAAATGTTCTATTTTCTAAGAGAGAAGACCAAGAGTGTGTTACATCTGCTGAAATACATGTATCATTTCTGCAGGCTTCCCAGGCACTTCAGTGGTAAAGAATTCACCTACCAATGCAGGAGATGCAGGTTTGATCCCTGGATTGGGAAGTTCCCCTGGAGAAGGGAGCAACTACCCACTCCAGTATTCTTGCATGGAGAACCTCATGAACTGAGGAATCTGTTGGGCTATAGTCCATGAAGTTGCAAAAGAGCTGGCCACAGCTTAGTGACTGAAAAACAACAACACATCATTTCTGCAACAATAACACTTTAAATGTTTTAATTTTAAATTTTATCTCTTTAAAACAATAAAACAAATTTTATTGGTTTTCTGCTTTGAATAATGATCATCTACCTTTTTGTGTGAGAAATAATCTGTCAATGCTTTTGAAATGAAATCTACAATAAAGAACAGAAAATTGATGTTAAATGTATCCTTAATACATTGTGTTAAATATAGGATATTAAAAATGCTTCCCCTGACTTTTCTTTATTGGGAAAAAATATAGCTAAGTGCACAAAAATTATTCTTGTCCATTACTTATAAAAACTACATCCTCTATTCTAGTTTTCTATTGTAAATCTGAAATTAATTGTAATTGATGTCATTTAGTAACTTACTCTTGTTTCTTTTCAAACATAAAAGCCTGTTTATACTTTTCCTGTTAAGAACCCCACTATTCAACTGCTGAATAGGAATCGTTAGGACAACTGAAATAACAAAAACTGAGAGGTTTTGGCAAGTATTAGTCACTCAGATATCAATGGCTGCAAAGGAAACCTGATTACTTTTTTTTGCTTGATATTTCCAGACTTGTGTACTTTATCCCATGCCACAGCATTTGTATCAGCATCAAACTATACTATCTTGGTACGAAATTAAGATACTGAACTTAGTTTTCCAAATCAGTTATTTGGCCCTTACGGATTTGAAAACTTCACTAAATAATGACATTTCTTATTGATTTATGTATTTAATAAAGGGCATCCAAGTAAACAGAAAAAATTAATTCAGTTCCTGGAGTACCTATCAAGCATGCTTGATATGTTTCAGGTACTCTGTACTTTGAAATTAATTGTAAAAATTAACTTTCTTTAATTTAAATAAATGCCACTACAATGTAACTAGTACCCAGATAGAAACAGAATATTTTCTGCTTTCCTAATGTCCATCTGATGACTTCTTTTGGTTATAAGCTGCCCTCATGGGCAATTCCTCATTTTTAATATTAGGGATCAGCCTAGTTTAGTTTAGGGCTTCTTTGGTAGCTCAGACGGTAAAGAATCCACCTGTAATGCAGGAGACCCCAGTTGGATTCCTGGGTCGGCAAGATCCTCTGGAGAAGAAACAGGCTACCCAGTCCAGTATTCTTGGGCTTTCCTGGTGGCTCAGCTGGTAAAGAATCTGCCTGCAATGTGGGAGAAAGAAATGGCAACCCACTCCAGTGTTCTTGCCTGGAGAATTCCATGGACTGTGTAGTAGACTGTGGGGTTGCACAGAGTTGGACACGACTGAGCGACTTTCACTAGTTTGGTTTAAAAAACTTTTTTTATAGATAAAGGAAGATGAGATTCAATTATAATGAGTATAAAATCCATCACCAAAGAGATATAACAGAAAACCATGACTAAAGGATATCCTGTCTAAGAATCAATCTATAACAAGTCACTACAGTAGTAAGTGCTATTATCAAAAGGACAGAAAGACATCTTTTGAATTAGGGTTTTTAAAAAGCTATCAAATCAAGACACTCAGATGTTGTTTTAATTCTTAAGTAAAATAATCTCTTGCCCTGATTCTTTTAAATATTTTTATGGATATATTTAACACCAACTACTTAAAAACAAACAACAATCCTATTTTTTTATGTAATTAAATAATGAATAATCTTTCTAATCCGAATCATAAACATGGAAAACTGGTTGAACTTTGAAGTAACACATATTTTATCTTATGTTCATGGTTTAGTAACTGAGGCTAACTCATTTTTGATGAGTTGTTTTCCTAGTAACATGTCTTTCATTTCTTATAGTACTTTATGAAACCACTGGAGGAGAGGATAGAGAGCAGGAGAAGATAGAAAGCAAATAAAACTCTGGACTTAAGAACAAAGATCTCAATTAAGGCAACAAATACTAAGATACTAGTTGCAAAGTGTACGTATGTGCTCAGTCAGTCCTGTCCAAATCTCTGCGACCTCATGGACAATATGGACTGTAGCCCACCAGGCTATGCTGTCCATGGAATTTTCCAGGCAAGAACACTGGAAGGGGTTGCCATTTCCTGCTCCAACTAGTTGCAATACACATGCAAAATAATCATTATTCTCAGTAACTCCATATCTTTTGAGTGTTTTTTTTAATTTTAAAAATTTAGTGAGATTAATCTATTTAATGTGGTTGCTAATAATTCATTCTCATTTCTACATAATATTGTGAGTCAATGTGCATTTTTTAGAGGTAAAAAGTACTACTTACCTCTAAGTAAGGTACTTAGAGGAAAGATTTCGGGGAAAAAAAAAGAACATTTACCAGTGTAGCTCTTAAATTCTCTAGTAATATACACATTCAAGGTGACAGTATCTAGAGAGGTATCACAGGATATCAACACAATCATGGAGCTTGCCAGTAACAACATATTTTTGGCTCTTAGCCTGGTATCCAGGCATCTGAGAAGTGACAAGTCAGCTCACTGAATAGTGGAAGGCTGAAAGAATAGGATAACTGGGGATATATTTATCCCCATAAACGTTCACAAGAAGGAAGAATAGAGGAAGAGAGTAAGGTCATTAAAGAAGAAAAATATAAGCCTTACGTAAGAAAATGTGGTCTAGAATTCTAAAGGAATGGCTCTATTTTATATCTAAGGGAAAGTGTCCATTTACAAAAGAATTTCAGAATTACCTTTCTTCAGAAAATACTGAACAGCTGAGTAAGAACTATCAAATTGATGAATGACATTTGTCATTTCATGATTTATTCCTTAGTGGTGCTAGACTTCAGAGTAGGGCAATTTGAGTTACTGACAGCAACACTCACAAAGAAGGGGAATAAGAAGTGATTTTAGAAGAGCCATGAGTGAATCTTTGGGATAAAAGCAGTTTTAACACTGGCAATCTACCAGACATTCTATTTTATTTTCACTGTCAAAGATAGTATTCAATGTAAATATATTATTTGAAAGCCTGAATAAGCTACAGAGATATATTTCTTCACTCTGTTAATGTCAGTATTACTAGTGGAATCTTGGCAGGAAAAACATGAATTTATTTACTTTTTTAAGGTTATTTTTATAATCAAGAAGTTAAAAGTTAATGTAATATCCTAGAACTATCGTATAATTTTTTGAAGAAACTAAAATCTGTAAAAAGGAGGACAAGCAATCAACATTGTAGGTAAGAATATATTAATGACCTTAAAAGTGTTCTATCACTATATCATGCACTTGAAAGAAAATGCTCGGTGCACTTAAAATTTTAGTGTTAGTTTTGCTTGAGATAATGTTTTGGTTCTATATATGTTTGTGTATGTTTATGCGTGTACTTTTTAAGAGGTGAGGTTGTTACGATGTATAGGTTGTACATGGTTTTGTTGAAGTATCCAATTGTTGATTGGATGGTTTGTATTCTCTGCTTTTAGTGATGTCCTTATCCTTCCCACTAATTTCTTGAACGCTCCTTTCCAAGTGTTGAAAATAACAATCCTTGCAACAGTAATATTTAATGAGAGGTGAAAAGAAGAAACAGGAAAACAGTAACTGTTCTCACAAGTTGTTGGGATCTTGCAAAACTTATTTAATCTCTCCAATGTGACTTATAACTTAAAAGCAGAAAAATTGCTTTTAAATATGTTTCCCCCCCTGATATGTATATACATGTGTGAGTGCTTGAGCTTGTGTCCTCTTTTTTTATCTAGCTATCAGCATCCTTGGTTATTAAACTTCAATCATATCTCAGTTCCATCAGTCAGAAAATTCATTGGCATTTATGTGTAACTCCCTGCTATTACTAGTGACAGTTTTTTCCCAGTCACTACCCTTGGGGATTTTTTTACCAATTACTCCCTCTCTAGTAGAGGCAATTTTAAAATCACTAGAATCTTTAAAATGAAACAGTTGGCAGTTTCAGGCAGCAGTAGATTTGAAGTGGGGTTGTGGGGAGGTTTTCCAGGAATGCTATCAGTGCCTGGGGCAATGGTCTCAGAGATTAACTAGATCACAGCTGGGATTCTGAACAGCTGAACTGAATAATAATGTACTTTCAGGCCTCTATGATGTCTGTTACCATTTCCTGTCTTAAGTCTTAGCATTAGAATGTACATGATTTTTTTTTTTTTTACAGAAATTATTCCAAGGTAAATTAGCTCCACCAACAAATGATATAAATGATTTCAGTGAAGGAATAGATAAGTAGTTGATTTTTCTTGGGTCAGATACATTTGAACACTCCTTCCTACCTTTTTCAGAGCTAGCAGTTTCTTTTCTTAAAATCACCTTTTTTTTGGAAATTGAAAAAGGTGATTAAGTGTGTGCATTATGTGTGATGGAGAGGTTGGAAGGAAACAAGGCAGATATTACCTTTAATGCATTGTTGCAAAGTACCTGTACTGTGTGGAAGTTTTCTGTATGATCTAATACATGGACCATGTTTTGAATATTAAGTATGCAATGGAAAAGAATACACATTGCACAGTTTGGGTTAACTTTGTTAATGATGTTGCTCAACATTCCTATTTGTACTAATATTTTGGATACTTGGCCTAGCTCTGGTTGTAGATTTGTCCATTATTCCTTATAGGTTTCTCAATATCGATTATATATATTTTAAGATGGTATCATTGAGTACATATGAATTTTAGATTGGTCCTGCTTGATGATGAATTAAGCTTTTGATCATTATAAAGTAAACTTCTTTTCCTTTAGAAATTCTTTTTTGCCTTTAGGTCCAGTTTGTTTAATGTTCATAGGGGAATGAGAGCTTTCTTTGGTTAATATTAAAATGTGATAGCTTTCTCTTTACTTTCAAATAGATAAGGGTTTACCATAAGAAATCTAAGCTTTCCATAGTCTCCCTTGAGACTCAGAGAGGAATCTTATCTTTTACCCTCAGCCAGGAGTAGAGTGCTGGCCTAACCTGGGGTCAACTTATAAAAACTGAGGTGGCATTGGGGCTCCTAAAGGTACCTAGAGGCACCTACTGACAGGTGCCTATTGTCCTGGTCTCCAGTGACAACCTGCCCCTAAATGGGCTTCTTTGAGCATTGGTGCCCTAAGTTGCTGCTTGGGGACCCATCAGACCTACGTTTCAAAGCTACTTTCCTCTGTAAAAAACAGTGTCAGAGGAGGGAAGGGGAACAGGACATAGACAAAGGGCTGGAGTTCCCTGAGGACTTGGCTTTGGAAGGAGGCACACTTGTGCCATCAGTGGCAGTGAAAGGTATCAATTGGCAATAGCTATTGAGTTGTAAAGCTGAAAGATTTAATTATTGAAACTATGAATTATTTTAATTATTGAATTATTTTAATTATTGAAACTATCAAAACAATTATGCTAGAGTAAGAATAAATTATTATCTATAATTTTGAAATAAATTATATGCAATAATAATAAAGATGATGATATGCTCTTTTTCTTGATTTATGATGATTATGGTATCTGTGCATGTTTAAAATCTTCACTTTCTCACTCCGTAAGTATGCATTTTTGTTCCAAGGATTACATTAATAATTTCTTATTATTTTTCTTAGCTGTCCACTAGATTGTATGTTTCAGATCACACAAAACATGGACATGTCTCTGCCTTCAGTTTTTGATAATAATATTTATGATGTATCACTTGTAAAAGTACAAATAGTTGGATCTCTTATCTGACCATCTTTGGAGCAAGCATAGTTATTTAGAAGTAATGTTATCTCTTTGCTCTTCTAGTCTTTTTTTTTAAATTCATTCATATTGTTATTCATAATATTGTTCAATTATTTTATTTTTTCCTTATCTGCTTTCCGCATTATACTCAGTATTTTATAATTTCTTTTAGTAATTGTGTTAGAAATTACAGCATGAGAAATTTACTTAATGGTATGCAAATTTAATCAATATTGTTACTATTGAGAGAAAGCTAAGAAAGTTAAACTCTTTATCCTTCTCTCAAATTGTTGTTGTGCATGTATTTTAATGTTATCTTCAATAGATGATCAATTTTTAACAATTTGAAGATTTAAACACCATTGTTAAGTATAATATAATTTCTAATTTATTATTTTTTTGTTTTACACGAACAACTTGTTAATATTTAGAAGTCTATCAAACAATTTTCAGACAGTCTCACATCACAGGGCTTCCATTCCCCTAATCCTCTCTCTTCTAAGGGCCAGAGCCACTCTTTTTACTGGTTCCTGGTGGTGGAAGTCCACACTCAGTAGGGTCCAACTCTTTGCGATCCCAGGTTACACTTGTACTTCTGTTTTTGTACTTCTGTACACTTGTACTTCATGGAGTGGGTTGCATTACCTACTCCAAGGGATCTTCCCCACCCAGGGATTAAATCTGTGTCTCCTGCATCTCTTGGATTGGCAGGAGGATTCTTTACCACTGTGCCACCTGGGCAGCCCTGGTGGTAGAGGGAGAATGAAGTAGTGATATTATGTAAGGAACAGATCTGAAGACCTATCAGGAACTTGATTATAGACTAGATAAGTCAGGTATCTGCTAGTATCCCAAGTGGGAAGTCAAGGTGTCAGCTTCATACTCATATGAAGTTCATTAGAGATGTCAGGGCAGGAGAACTGATATTGGGAATCAAAGCAAATATGTGGTTTTCCTCTTATACAGTTAAATTCCACAGCTTCCAGGATGATTTTTACAAAACACAAATTATTAGAGCATGTAATTTCTTATTTAAGTCTCCCAAATGGCTTACAATCAACCATAGAGTAGAATCTAAACTCTTTAAAAGATCTGATTTATTTTCCATTATCTTCTTATTGACAGTATTTCTTTTTTTCTCTCCCATTGATTGATTATGCAGGAACTATACTTGTTTTTCCTTTCCTTACATCACGTAAAGCTCATTCCTATCTCAGTGCCCTTAAGCTTATTGTTTGCTGTATTTTTCACTATGGATGAGATCACTCTAGCATTTTTGAGGGGCTCTAACTACAGATATTCAGATGAACCGATTCAGGGCCTGCCCTCAGCATTGATATATTCAGAAATTGCCTGGCTGATTAAATGTTCATAATCATCTTAAAGGACTTTGTTCAAAGGTCAGTTTCTGTAATGTAGCCTCACTCACTTTTATTTTTCTCGACTTCATTTCATTCATCATGCTTATTATTGTTATTTCTTCATTTATTGATTGTTTATTGCTTTTATCTGCTCCTACAACATGGACCTCATGAAGGCAGATATTTTTTTGTTTAGCTTACTGATGACTTTCCAGTATGTAGAACACAGTCTAAGAGGTAGTGGATTCTCCATAAATAATAATGAGATTAATCTTTTTTGTGCCTCAGAGCCTCTGATCCCAGACATATTTTACTGTTAAAAATAATACTCCACATCTTAAAGTACCAACATGCATACCTATCACCTAGCATCTTAGTTTCTAATGTCAGTTCAGTTTAGTTCAGTCACTCAGTCATGTCTGACTCTGCGACTCCATGGACTGCAGAACGTCAGGCCTCCCTGTCCATCACCAACTCCAGGAGTTTACTCAAACTCATGTCCATCGAATTGGTGATGCCATCCAACCATCTCATCCTCTGTTGTCCCCTTCTCCTCCTGCCTTCAATCTTTCTCAGCATCAGGGTCTTTTCAGATGAGTCAGTTCTTCACATCAGGTGGCCAAAGTATTGGAGTTTCAGCTTCAACATCAGTCCTTCCAATGAACACCCAGGACTGATCTCCTTTAGGATGGACTGGTTGGATCTCCTTTGAGTCCAAGGGACTCTCAAGAGTCTTCTCCAACGCCACAGTTCAAAAGCATCAATTCTTCGGTGCTCAGTTTTCTTTATAGTCCAACTCTCACATCCATACATGACTACTGGAAAAACCATAGGTTTGACGAGACAGACCTTTTTTGGCAAAGAAATGTCTCCACTTTTTAATATGCTGTCTAGGTTGGTCATAACTTTTCTTCCAAGGAGCAAGCATCTTCTAATGTCATTTTCCCATAAAAGGAACCAGGGCTCTTTGGAGGAATGACTGAATCTGGGGTTAGAGCAGGATGATGATTCTGAAGCTCATTGTGATGTCAGAAAGTAAGAAAATGTTCAAAACAAAACAAAGACACCACGGTGATAAGAATATGTCAAAGGAGTACAAAAGAGCCAAATGAAAGAATTGATGGCCAAGTGAAGCTGCAACAATGTGGCAACAAAACAGTATTGTATTATAATCCATACTATAATATATTATATACATAAGTTCATACTTATATAAATAATGACTAAGTAGTAAATAGGAATTGGGAAATTATTGTTTAGAAGAATTCAAAGTAATGCAGATAATTTACCCTTAAGGAGATGAGTCATAATTCCTCTCACTCTGTAAGTGTGGGCTGGATATTGTCTCTTTAGGAGGAAATCACTTTTGATTTTTCTGATGATCTCATATTCCTACCAAACCCAGGCTATTCATTTTCGATTTTGTTTGTTTGGCAAGTTGGTGCTCCAAACATATTGTTTTCAAAATTTCATTGTATTTCTGTTTTGAACTGAAAAAGTTGCTTCTAGGTCTTTCTTGATGGCTCAGATGGTAAAGAATCTGCTCAGATGGTAAAGAATATGGGAGACCTGAGTTTGATCCCTGAATTGGGAAGATCCCCTGAAAGAGGGCCATGAGAACAGACTCCAATATTCTTGCCTAGAAAATCCCCATGGGCAGAGGAGCCTGTGGGCTACAGTCCATGGGGTCTCAAAGAGTCGGACACGACTGAGCGGTGAGCACTGAACAGAGCAGCAGCATGCTAAGCTTGGGACAGTAAAGCGATTGGCCTTGAACGCAGACAGTAAGAGATGCTTTGCCTTAAAAAATTTTTAGAAATAACAACTTTAAACATCTGTGTATTAGTTGCTCAGTTATGCCCAACTCGTTGCGACCCCATGTATTATAGCCCACAAGGCTTCTCTGTCCATGGAAATCTCCAGGCAATAATACTGGAGATGATAACCATTTTCTTCTCTAGGGAATCTTCCCAATCCAGGGATGGAATCCAGGCCTCCTGCACTGCAGGCAGATTCTTTATCCTCTGAGCCACCAAACCTAAGAACGATTAAAAAGAAAAACAAAATACCTCAAAGCAAGCCTGCTTTTTTATTATTACCAAATAATTACAAGCCTGAATAATGATAGTGATAAAATATTCCTCCTTCAAAATTCTTTGTTTAAGTTGCACGTTTTGTGACATTTTGAATAAATGGACTTGAAGTTCTAAGTTGAAACTTTGGTGATATAGATGAGAAGGCCTATTTTTAGAGAAGTGGCTTTAAATGGCTTGATAAAGTCATTAAATAAGACTCATTTGCTAACAGACAAATAAGAAAGAGTAGATATATTTAGGTTTCAGACCATAGGTGTATCACTCAGGGTCCAATCAGGAGACAGAAACTACAGTTATTTGAACAGGCAAAGTTTAGTAGAAAGAATTACAATGTGGGATTGGAGGAATGGGAGGTTGTATAATAACAACAAAGAGGACAAAGATTCTCAAGCATGGAGAGTAGACACCATCTCTAGGATTGATTTAAAGCAACCACAGAGAGTCCAACCTTTCCCAGGGCTGAGATGCAGAACTTGTTGAAGGGTACTGGTGTCGCTCACCGGCTAAAGTTCACTGAGATGATGGAAAGACTTATTTGAATTTGATGCTATGGGTGTGGTGGGAGAAACTCCTGACAGTGACATGCGGTATCCAGAACTCACTGCAAAGCTGCCTGTGTATGTGTTGGAAAAGCCACCAAAAGGCAGATGCCTAGCACGACTAAGAACCCAACTAGGGGATGGGGATGGGAAACTATTTTGGGGTGTCTTGACCACCCCTTGTGTGTTAGTCGCTCAGTCTGTCAGAGTCTTTGCGACCCCGTGGACTGTGGCCCACCACTGTAGCTCCTTTGTCCATGGGATTCTCCAGGCAAGAATACTGGAGTGGGTTGCCATTTCCTTCTCCACCCCTTACTTTTCTGTAAAGCCACAAAAAAGGTTCTGTGTCAAAAGAAGTTTCTAGTGCACTGCTGAAGAAAAGCATCCATCCTTTGTGTAGCATCTGGTGAAAGAACTGCCCTGGAGCAGAAAGAAAAGCTCCTTCTTCCTTTAGGTTCCCCTAGGAACATGGTTAGGGCTTCCTTCATAGCTCAGTTGGTAAAGAATCTGCCTGCAGTGCAGGAGACCCAGGTTTGATACCAGGTGGGGAAGATTCCCTGGAGAAGGAAATGACAACCCACTCCAGTATCCTTACCTGGAAAATCTCATGGACAAAGGAGCCTGGTAGGCTGCAGTCCATGGGGTTGCAAAAAGTCAGGCAGGACTGAGTGACTAACACTTACTTACTTAGGGACATGATTTCACCATTCTTGATTAGTTAAAGATTATGGATTTTTAAAGGAGGTATGATAAACTGGAACAAGTTATTGAATCATTAGCAGTTATTGAGTTGTTGTTATGTGGCTGATATTGGAAAGGTGATGAGAGAATGGTCTAGGGGGAACTTAGACTCTAGTGCAGTGGTTTTTGAATCCCAGGTGTGCATTAAAATCTTTCAGCTTCAAAAATACTGAGGCCTGGGACCAAAACAGTTAAATCAGGTTCTTGGGTGATAAGGTGAGAACAGGCAAGGGAATTTTAAAAATCTGTCCACATTATGCTTATTGTGCTGTGCTGTGCTTAGTTGTTCAGTCGTGTTCAACTCTTTGTGACCCCATGGACTCTGTAGCCCTCCAGGCTCTTTTGACCAAGGGGATTCTCCAGGCAAGAATGGAGTGGATTGCCATGCCCTCCTCCAGGGGATTTTCCCAACCCAAGGATTGAACCCAGGTCTCCCACATTGCAGGCAGATTCTTTACCAGTTGAGCTACCAGGGAAGCCCTATTTTGCTCATTAGTCATCAATACTGAGAATCATCAGGTGGTGTTTAGATGTCTGCTATTAAATTTTTCTTGAATTCACTACTGAAAGTGTCAATATTTTTTTTGTTTTGTTTTAAGATTTCCAACTTTTTAAAAAAAAAAAACTTCTTATTTGGAGCGATTTTATGCCTAGTGATTTTATGGTTAGCTGTTTACTAGTTAGGGAAATGTCAATGTACAAACTCTATTAGCATATGACTAAAAATAACAACAAAAACAAGAGTGAGTTTAAAGACTTTTATAACATATGGAGAGTAACTATGAGGCTTCCTTGGTGACTCAGATGATAAGGTGTCTGCCTGCATGGAGAGTAATTATAGTTTATTAAATTTGATAATTTTTTTGCATAAGGCTTATATTTTGTGATTCTTTTCTCATTTTATATATTTTAGAAAATTTTGTAATTATGTTTTACAAAAAACATAGATCTACCATGGATTGAAATAAGTAAAACTGGCCCTTCGCTACTGATGGAGTGAGAACCCCTGGCTAGATTGCACTCATGTGTTTATTTCCTAGTCTCTTTATAATGTGAACATGGTCTCTAGGAAGAAAATTTATATTGATTCATGATTTATCTAAAAAGGATTTTATTGATAATTAATGGATAAGAAATAAGGGTTACTATAAAATGGGGCATATACAATATAAGAGGAAGGAGAGATGAATAAATCATTATCTTTGGAGCACAATTAAAGCAGTGTGGATTGTATCTTAAAAGAGGATTAATTTTTCTTAAAATTATGAAGGAGTAATCTGGCTTTACTCTGTGATTAAGAAGATGAAGATGACAAGCAGTAGGTTTCCAAAGCCAGTTAGTGGGAGGTTTTATTTTTTGCCTTTTCACTTTATTCTGTGTTATTTTCTCTAGCAGCACCGAGAATTCTAATACTTAATTTGTCACCTTCAAAGAAGAACATGAATGCCAAGAGATAAGTACTACCTGCATCTAAGTCATGTTTTCCCATTTGAATTTATTTGAGAGGTAGGATGAATTCTGAAGACGTCATATGAACAATAATGGCGATTTAAATTCTGTACTTCGTGCGAAAGCAGGCTGACATGCAGGTGATCCCACAAACTACAATTATAGTATTCTGAAGTTGGCTTAATAATTAGTCTTTTTTTTTTTTTACAGTTTCATGTTTTGAAGTATAAAAATTCTCCCACTTAGTCACACAGAGTCAAACAATAACTTTGTTCATAAATTACCATTTTCACGACATATTTGGTCATCCTTTTAGGAATATACCTCATTTGTCTAACATCTTCTCTTACGGAAATTCTTCACAACAAATAGAGAATCCAAATTTTTTTTTGAGAAAAAAATTATAAACCTTCTCCCAGTATGCAGTGTCTTCTGTCCTACAATCGCCATCACAGTCCCATTTATTTGTAGTTCTACTGGCCTAAACGTTAAAGTAATCGTGTCTTACTGCATCAAAAATACTCAATTTCAAACAATCTGCTATCTATGCTAACAAATGTGTAAGTGGATGCAATTCCTGACCCAAGTATGTTTATGAATAATAGATGAATTCCAAAGCTGGGGATAAAGCACAAATGGCTTTACAGATGGATTCATTGATTTGGATTATTCATTACTACAATGGACTCATGTTCATCCACCCCCAAGTTTGTATGTTGAAGTCCTAATACCCAAATGGATGCTATTAGGAATCTGGGATTTGGGGGTAATTAGATTAAGATGAGGTCATGAGGTAGTAACCCCACTTGGAGAAAGTGTCCTTACAAGGTAAGAAAGAGACCAGAGCTTTCTCTCTCAGCTTTGTGAGGATACAGTGAGAGGTGGCCATTTAATAAGAATCTTCTGAGGTCTAAATAATATTCGGGATTTCAACATATTCATTTTTAGAAGATGTCAATTTGCCTGGAGGAGTACAACAGAAAATTTGGATGGTACTTCAAAGTGGAATTTTAAAGAATAGTATATTTTAGGCATATAAAATGACAGATTTTAGGTATATAAAATGACAAATTTCAGAATGAAGAGAAAATGCAATTAAGTCCTTTTAGTAGATTCTCCTTTTGTCCTTAACTCTTTATATTCTGTTTTATTGGCTTTGTTCTCTTCCCATGGTATTCTGGTGACTGACTTATAAGAAAAACCTCACAGAAAAAAGTTTTACTCTTAAACTCCACTAATAATCTCAAGGGACCAGAATTACCACTTGTAGAAAGTGACCCTACCGATTTTATTATCGATGTGTGTCCATTGTGAGATATAACACTTAAGGAAATGTGTTCCGTTATTTGGGTTGTTTCTTCACGTTATCTCAAAAAATATCACATATCTCAAGAAAATGTGTTCTGTTAAGCTTTTATGCTTACCATTTCTATTCTCATTTTCTTTTTAGAAAATTGTTAACAGTACGAGTGTTTTCATAAATACTATTTATTTTAAAATGAGCCATGCATCATAGCTGTAATCAATGACTTTTAGGGCATTCTTCTTGTCAAATATTACTTAATTTGGTAAGGTTTCTACTGCTTTTTAATTTTCCATAGCTTTCAGTTCTTGCTTTCACTTTTCATTTTTCTTATTAAAAGTGGAATTAAAATGAACTAAATTACTCAGATGTTTTGATATCAAAATCTATTTCATTGTTCTTCTTTCTTTCTCCTCTGACATGTATTAGTATATCTGACTCCTTTTTTAAACTGTATTTCTTTTTTGTAGATATGCTATTAAGCAGTAACTGATATAGCAAAATCTTGCTCCTTTTCACTCGTCCAATTAGGGTGTGTATTTTTCCTTATTTGAGAAACGTTACAGAGTTCCTTGATATTTTTTTCTCTTTTGTATTATTCTGTGAGAGTAGTACTATGCTGTGATTTAATAACAGTTAAATCAATTTACTTCTAAGCAGAGTTAACTCAATTATATATAATTGAACTTAGTAGTATTTTCCCTCTGACCTATTTTTACTTTCTTGAAATCTGGCTGACTGTTTTTTTGGGCTCCAAAATCAAGGCAGATGGTAATTGCAGCCATGAAATTAGAAGACGCTTGCTCCTTGGAAGGAAAGTTATGACCAACCTAGATAACATATTAAAAAGCAGAGACATGACTTTGTCAACAAAGGTCTGTCTAGTCAAGGCAATGGTTTTTCCAGTAGTCATGTATAGATGTGAGAGTTGGACTATAAAGAAAGTTGAGCACCAAAGAATTGATGCTTTTGAACTGTGGTGTTGGAGAAGACTCTTTAGAGTCCCTTGGGCTACAAGGAGATCCAACCAGTCCATCCTAAAGGAGATCAGTCCTGGGTGTTCATTGGAAGGACTGATGTTGAAGTTGAGACTCCAATACTTGATCCACCTGATGTGAAGAGCTGACTCATTGGAAAAGATCCTGATGCTGGGAAAGATTGAGGGTAGGTGGAGAAGGGGACAACAGAGGATGAGATGGTTGGATGACATCACCGACTCGATGGACATGAGTTTGGGTAGACTCCGGGAGTTGGTGATGGACAGGGAGGCCTGGCATGCTGCGATTCATGGGGTCACAAAGAGTCGGACACGACTGAGTGGCTGAACTGAAATCTGGAAGAGATATTTCTATTATTACACCAGAAGTGTCAAGAGAAATTAATGAATAATTCATTTTGAAAAGTAAAAATTAAAACTGAAGTATTATTCTAACAGTTTTCTTGAAAGATAAAAATTAATGAAGTAGTTATCTGTCATTTGTAGTAAAATGCCACATTATAAAACTGTCCAAATTACTAAACAAATCATTATTTATCAAATTATCTAAAGAAATAATATTTTTATGTAGCTGCTAATTATGATGAAAGTTACACTAGAGGAGTTTTCTGCTGTTTTAGTTTGTTTCTAGTAATGTGATTTTAGATGAATGTATGCATAATTGAAAATGCCCTTTATGAATACTACTAAGTTTTTATTTAAAAATAAAGGTTTACTTTGATTACTTGGTGTAGTTTTTAAATTTATTTATATTTAATTGGAGGACAGTTGCTTTACAATATCATGTTGGTTCCTGCCATACATCAACATGAATCAGCCACATATATACATATCTACCCTCCTTCTTGAACCTTCCTCCTACCTCCCACCAAGAGCACTGAATTTGAGCTCCCTGCATCATACAGCAAATTTCCACTGGCTCTCTAATTTTACATATGGTAATGTACATGTTTTAATGATACTTTCTCAATTCATCCTACCCTCTCTTCCCTGCACTGTGTCCACAAGTCTGTTCTCTGATCACCTGGTTTAAATAGTATCTGCCAGCTTTCTACAATGTGAAGTTAGTATTTTTCCCTCTGTAATTAATGTATCTTTGGGGGAGATATTTTGAGACCACGTGAAAAGCTTGTTTTTCTTAAAATAACTTGCATTAGATTCTATTATTTATTCTTGCTTAAATCAATTATTTTTATGATAGTCACCAAATTGTGATTTTTCATTTCCATCATTACACTTCCATCTAAGGAAGAAAATTGCGATCTCTCTCTTTCTCTTTCTCTCATATATTCATGTCAGTAATGACTCATAGATTCTACTTTTATTCTAAAGGCTATAATGTTTAGGGTAGTGAAAGTATTGTGTATGATACTATAATGATGGATACATGTCATAAATTTGTTGAAATCCATAGAACGTACATGCAAAGAATGAGCTCTAATTTGAACTGTAAACTTTAGCTAATATTATACCACACTAATGCAGGATGTTAATTAATAAGGGAAATTGAGAGGGGTGAAGCAGTATATGGAAACCTTCTGTTCTTTCTGCTCTATTTTTCTATGAACCTAAAAATGCTTTTAAAATAAAGTATATAAATATTTAAAACATCAGTGGTTGCCAGAGCTTCAGAGAGGGGATGATTACATTGTGGAAGAACAGTGGATTTGTTAGTGCAATGAACATATTCTATATGATACTGTAATGTTTAATATAAGATATTAAGCAAGCATCTGTCAGAGCTGATGGACTTTACAGCACAAAGAGTAAACTTTAATTTACCAACATTAAAAAAAAAAATTTAGGAGGGGAAGATCCCAGGATAGAATGCAGAACATTACCAAAGCCTTCTAACTCTTCTAAAAGTGTAGGAAACAACCCAACAAAGGTGGTAAAGAAAAATTGTGTTGATCTAATTTACTTTAGAAATGAGTGGAGTTTATAAGGAGAAAGGCAAAATGACCTATACATAAGTACTGTAATACAGGTGATAAAATTGTTCTTTGAGGGGTGTGGGTTAACAATTTTGCAACCATTTTGAAATGTAATGATTTTATGTTTGAAACTCAGTGAGTAAGTAAACTGATGGAAATGATGGGAGCCAGACCTAACTGTTCGGGTGTAAGGCTGCAGAAAAGCCAGAGGAGGAGATTAGGCTCATGCATGTGGTCATGGCTAGAGTTGCAGATGTCAATCTGAACTCATGTTTAACTTAATATGTATACATATAGTTAAGTATAAAAGTATTTATGCATACATGTATATACATGGATTAGTACACACACATGTTAATTCCTTGCTCTTCAGTTAGGAGGGCCAGTATCAATGAACACTAATACTTATATCTTGGTTTTTAATACATTGTTCAATTTTAAAAATAGTACTCCATGGATATATGACTAATTATGGGACTGGGGCAGAAAATATACCCTACGAAGCTAGGATATCTTATAGTTCCAGAAAGTGACAAAGTACTCAACATACACACACACACACACTCACACAAAGTGGTGGAATGCTAAAGGGATACTGGTGCCAACTGAGTTAATAGCTAAAGCTGGAACAATTTGAGAAAACAAGTATTGGCTTATAAGCCAAAGTATGAATAAATATCCATGTGTTTCTGCTAATATAAATGACTGAATAAATAAATGTGGGAGAAGAGGTACATTTCTTAGGCCAAAGAGTTACAAATGATTGAAACAGATATTCTATCCTCAAGGATATAAACCATAAGTCCCTACTAACTCACTGTGTGCTGCTTATGGAGACTTTCTTCCTAATAGTACAGTATGGAAAGGGAGAAAAAAGAAAGAATAACCATATAGTGCAGAAAATTGCAAACACTACCTCAAGACAGATGATCAAGGTTAACATTGAGTAGTGACTCATTTCAATAATATTCAGTGTTATTATTGTGATATGATGAGAATGCATTTTACCTCTGCAAGCTTCCTCAAAATACATTATACTAGTATAATTATAGGAAAAGCATTGAACCCATTTCAAAGGAATTCTATAAACCACCTGACTGACATAATCCTTAAAACTGTAAGGTCAACAAAACAAGGGAAGTCTTAGAACTAACACAGTCAAGAAGAGCCTAGGAAAACATCACAACTAATTGTAATGTGCTACTTTGAGTGGAATAATGGAACACAAAAAGGACATTAGGGGAAAAAAAAAACTGAAGAAATCTGAATATAGTGTTTTATATTTAATAATAATATATCAATGTTATTTCATTAATTGGGTATAGAGGAATACTCTGTGCTATTCTTATAATAATTTTGTAAATCTAAAACCACTTTAGAATAAAAGATACTAAAAATACACAGAACCGTACATGAATATAACGAATGCTCAACTTCAGTAATCATAAGGAAAATGCAAACTAATGCCCTCATGCAAGATGACTGTCCATCTACAGAATAGCTTACATAATAAAGATAAAATGGCAATAGTTGGTGAGGATATGAAACAAAGGAAACACTAATAAACTACTTTGAGAGTTTTTCTGTCAAATCTCTTTGATAAAGAAATAGCTATTAAAGCTGAATATATGAACATCACATAAAGCAGCTTTGATATGTTTACCAAAGAGATATTCCTGGTAGTACTGAAAAATAGGCTCAAGCTGAAAAATAATCCAGATTTTAATCAAAATATAGTGAAAAAATAAATTATGACATCACACAGTGGAATACATCACAACAAAAATGAACTATAACTATAATAAAAATCCTGTATGATGAACAGTGTTTGTAAAAAGGAGCTAAACATCAAAGTGCATACATTATAGTTCCATTTGTAAAATAGCAAAACTAATGTGTAGGATGTAATGTTTAGAGTGGTGGTCACTAGAGGAGTTGTAAGTGAGTCTTCAGAGGCACTGGTAACATTCTATGTAGTGTTCTAAGTCTGTTCACTTGGGTATATTTACTCAGAGAAAAATTCACTGACCTAACTATACTGTGCTGTGCTTAATCACTCAGTCATGTCCAACTCTTTGTGACCCCATGGACTGCAGCCTGCTAGGCTCCTCTGTCCTTGGGGATTCTCCAGGCAAGAATACTGGAGTGGGTTGCCATGCCCTCCTCAAAAGGATCTTTTCGACCAGTAATCGAACTAGCGTCTCCTGCATTGCAGGTGGATTCTTTACCAGGGAAGTCCTCACTGACCTAGACTTAGTGAAAAATTCCTATTGATGCTCTAGTTTATCCTACATAGTGTTTTATGCTCTGGTCTGCATGATGGAGGCCTGAAGAGTCACTTCAAACTTTATATGCAGTTGTCTAAATTAATTTTAAGTATCAACTAATATTTATTGCATAGTTATTGCATGGTGCCTTAGGAGGTTCATCTCACTTAAATCCCATGACAATCCTGTGAGATGAATATTGTCCTAATTTGATATGTAGGTGGAGTTGAGAAATATGCATAAAATGCAACTTATGAGTTATAAAAGCAAATGTATTTGTTTTTATATATTGTATCACTTTCTAAATAAAACTTTACCAGTTCATTTCAAGGACACAATATTAATTTAAAGTTTCTATGCTAAAACACAAGTGATGCTAAAATTTATAAGATTAATATTGTTTCTGATTTCACATGTAATAGCTATGAGAGTCCTTGCCAGTTAGCCCTTTGATTCAGAAAGGAACACAGCAGATGTGGTGCCTGTCCATATGGGATTTTCAGGGTTGTAGGAAACGCAGAAATTATGTGTGATAAGAAAAATATAGATGTTGTATTTCTAACTTCTCTTTCACAAGTAAGCAGCTTAAAGACATTAGAGAGAATAGCTAAAATTACTGAAAGTGGATGATTTGCAAATGGATCCACATTTTTCTATGAACCAAAAATCTCATTTCAAAAGTTATAATGATGGATAGGCAAGGAGGAAGTAACTAAGCCCGATCACTCATTTTATAATATCATAAAACATGCTTCACTTTATTACTATCATTAGCTTAAATCAATGTACCATGTCTATTATCTATAGAGGAGATTTTCATATCATTTAACACCAATGCTAAAAAACTATATTTGTTTTTGTTTTGGTGTTTGGTCCCCCAATGTGAAAGAGGAGAGCGTAATTCATACAACAACCTTATTGCCACCAAAAAGGCTTGTTGTGCAGTCACTCAGCCATATCCAACTCTTTGCGACCCCATGGACTACAGCATGCTAGGCTTCCCTGTCCTTCACTATCCCCCAGAGCTTGATCAACTCATGTCCATCAAGTCGATGATGCCATCCAATCATCTTGTCCTCTGTTGTCCCCTTCTTCTCCTGCCTTCAGTCTTTCCCAGCATCAGGGTCTTTTCCAATGATTTAGTTCTTTGCATCAGATGGCCAAAGTATTTCAGCTTCAGCTTCAAAATCAGTCCTTCCAATGAATATTCAGAACTGATTTCCTTTAGGAGTGACTGGTTTGATCTCCTTGCTGTCCAAGGGACTCTCAAGAGTCTTCTCTAGCACCACAGTTCAAAAACATCAATTTATTTGGCACTCAGCCTTCTTTTTGGTCCATCTCTCACATCCATACATGACTACTTGAAAAACCATAGCTTTGACTAGACAGACCTTTGCTGGCAAAGTGATGTCTCTGCCTTTTAAAACGCTGTTTAGGTTTGTCATATCTTTTCTTCCAAGGAGCAAACATCTTTAATTTTGTGGCTGTAGTCACTGTCCTCAGTGATTTTGGAGCCAAGAAAATAAAATCTGCCACTGTTTCCAATTTTCCCCATCGATTTGCCATGAAATAATGGGACCAGATGCCATGATCTCAGTTTTTTGAATGGTTAGTTTTAAGTCTGCTTGTTCACTCTCCTCTTTCACCTTCATCAAGAGGCTCCTTTGTTCCTCTTCACTTTCTGCAACATGCTTAGGATAAGGTAAATGTTAAAATAATTCAGTCACTGCCATTGCATTATGAATCTATGTAAATGGTAACATTTTAGCACACATTACCCAGGGGGAGAAAATGTGGCTAGTTAGAAAATGTTCACCTTCTCTTTGTTGAAGAAATTATTTGATCATCAATATTTATATAAACTGTTATTATAATTTATATAGGAACTCTTCATTTAGCTTTCAAATGTTTATAGGTATTTAAGATCTTTAGAATGACTGAATTATGGGCAGTATAATTGCCATTGCAGATGTGATGGTACCCAAAGTCCTATTTTATGGCTCATTCACTCTTTTGTGATGTACTTATTGAAAAACTACTAGGCACTAGACACAAAAAAGACCAAGATCCTTGCCCTTGAAAAACTTATTTTAGAGTGGCAGAAGGCAGCAGTCAATATACAGTAAACATTATACATAATGTGAAAAATATGTTTCTCAGTAGGTGATAAGTACAATAAATATAAGACTAGGACACATAGATAAGGGTGGGAGGAATCACAAGTGCTGGTGGCAAGAGTTTAGGTTTTGAAAGGGCACCTAGTCAATCTTATTTAGAAAGTGAGATTTGTTTAAGGGAAGTGAAGCACAAAGCCACACAAATATTTGGGTGTGCTGTGCTTAGTTGCTCAGTTGTGTCCGTCTCTTTGCAACTCCACAGACTGTGGCCTGTCAGGCTCCTCTGTCCATGGGGATTCTCTAGGCAAGAATACTGGAGTGGGTTGCCATGCCCTCCTCCAGGGGATCTTCCCAACCCAGGAATTGAACCAGGGTCTCCTGCATTGCAGGCAGATTCTTTACCAGCTGAGCTACCAGGAAATCCCCAAATATTTGGGTAAGTTGGTTGTATTCCAGTCAGAAGAAATATTTAGAACAAAGATTCTAAGAGTACAGCCTATTAAGCCAGGTGCAAGGTGGTCAGTGTGACAGGGGCAGGAAGCAGAAAGGGAAAAGTGGCCAGGGATAAAATAAAACCAAAATTATCTGCGGGAATGACAGTTGTAGCATATGGCTGCCTTGCTCATGGGTATTCTCGTCAATTAAATAATTTAGGGATTAAAAAGAGCACTGAGAGCAGAACTAGTTGTACATGTATACCAATTATAAACATGCAGTGAATCGTGCTTGAATTTTATAGACTCATCAATTATAAAGTTTAGCTAAATGCTGAATGGCAAATGTTAAAATCAATATTTATTGAAAGATAACTATTACCATTATAGGTCAAAGATAAAATAATCTAGAATTTTATCAACATTTTAACTTAGTTTTACAATTATGTACTTTAAATGTCATAGGTTATTTATAAAGGTTTAGCATTATACTGTGGGCAGAGTAATTTTTCAACTCTGTCGGTTGTTATACTGCTGATGTGTTCACTTTGCACAATTAGACTTACATCCATTTTTAACCAAGTTGCCTGGAAGAAGAAATGCTTTTGGCCAGATGTGTCAGAATATGTTTCTGATGATAGTGAGGTTGATCTTGTTCTCTCTGGTTCTCCCTGACTAAAGATTCATTTACTAGATTTGAAAATTAACATCCTGAAGATGATTACAATGCCCAAGATGATGTAGTAAAAGCAGTCATACAAGCCAAAGCTTTGATACTACATGAATAAGATTCTTTCTAAATATTTTCAGTAGATATGAGATGTATTTTCTTGTTTATATTTCTATTCCCAATAAATTTACATGTATTTGCTGCTTTATATAGTTAAATAAAAAAGTTTAACCTTAAACCTTAAGTGTAGAAATACAGCAATGTAGCAATATAATTAGCTTTCAAGATAAAGAAAAATCACTTTTGATTTTAGCTTAGCTTTCAGTGCTTATGCACCAATTTCATTGTATTCTGTAGATTGGGTTCTTTATACCAGAGATCATGGATAAATAAGTGTAATCATTGGGAATGTTACTTTAGTTATTTCTTCATCAGGTTCCAGCAAGAAAGCTAAATGGTTGTTAGCAAGTCCTGCTACGTGCTGCATTGTAATCTATATGTGAAGAGTGTCTTTTATTCAAGCATCCTTCTTAATGTGTAGTGTGGCTTATCTTATTTAAGATGTCTTGTTTGAGCATCCTGCATAGAAGCATGACAAATTGGTTCTAAAACCTCTTGGGTATCATGTATTCTGTCTCTGGATGAAGATAAAGGATTGAAGTCATCTATTATTTGCTTATAGCCAGGGATTATATTATATTATACTCTTCTTGAAATACTTATAGCTTTTAACATGTACATAGGTATGGCATGAAGATGGAGAAGTACTCATGATAGTCACGGAAGTATTGAGATTGAAGGCCTTTAATAACTTCCTTCTCCAATTGATTAATACTAAGCATGGCCCTTTCACTTGTTTGGAGCAATTCAATGTGTGTAAATTACTAAGGTTTCTTCTGAGAAGAGGCATTAGGACCTATCACACTGTGCTTTTTTCCGTGATGCCCTAGGTCTTCCACTCTTTTAGCCTATCTTTCCAAGTGGTGTGAATATTATAAAGAAGAGCCCTTAGTAGACCTATGGGCTTTGGTAGTGGTTCAGCTGGTAAAGAATCTGCCTGCAATGCAGGAGACCTGGGTTTGATCCATGGGTTGGGAAGATCCCCTGGAGAAGGGAAAGGCTACCCCCTCCAGTATTCTGGTCTGGAGAATTCCATGGACACGACTGAGCGACTTTCACTTCACTTAGTAGAAAGAAAGAAAAGAAAGCGCTAAGTTGTTGTCCAACTCTTGCAATTCCATGAGCCGTAGCCTGCCAGGTTCTTCTGTCCATGGGATTCTCCAGGCAAAAATACTGGAGTGGATTGCCATTTCTTTCTCCAGGAAAACTTCCCAACCCAGGAATTGAACCCAGGTCTCCCACATTGTGGGCAGATGCTTTACCTACTGAGCTACACAGGAGCTATAGGCAATAGGAACAAACCATAACTGGTGTACAAAGGACATATATTTTAAGCAAGTGATGAACTTCTATAAGACTGTATTGTAATATTTTGTTGTTCCTATTGTATAACCTAGCTGAAGAGGACTAATGTATAAATGGAAGTGGAGTTATGTTAAATAAAACAAAAAAGCTTAAAAATATGTTATAAAGCATTTGTTTGTGGAATAGAGTGTAATGGATAGGAATTTGTTAATGGTGGCTAGGAAAAAAATGATGAAATGACTATTAATATTGTGGTAGCATTTAGTAAATTTTTTGCCTACAAATATTTGAATTATATATTCAGCACCTATGAAGTTGTAGTTCTAATAAATCAGTTAGGAAGCAGATTGTTATGGTGTGTTTTGGTTGAATTGTCTGTAGTGTACAAAGAATGAAAGAGTTTCACAAGTCTTCCATGGATCAAGCTTACAGTTTGGGAAAATGTTCAGTATTAAACTAATGGCCGCTTTTGAAAATGAGGACACCTGGTAGTTATGTCAGGGAAGCCACAAGTTCAAATCCCTGAAATAGAGGCTGTCTTTCACTGGGTGTTCTATTTGGCAGAATCACTAGTCACAGAGTTTAAACTGTCTCCGGTGTGCAAAATACCCTGTAGGGTCTAGGCTTTTGTTTTGACGATAAGGAACCTAAGAGACAGCAGTTATTCTTTGACAGCCATAAGAACTGAGCTATATGAATTCATGTTCCTGAATTTTGTTAACGTTTATCACCCACTCATGGTGTTGGAGGTAGGACAACTGCAAAGACACCACTTTGGTCTGTCTGTCCCAAGGGTTCTACATTTTCAGGCTAGCCTGACTCAGCTTTAGCAATCTGTTAAAAGTTGTAGTTGATTTTATGTTATTCACTTGTAAGTTGGCCCGGTCTTGTGCTGGGTCTGCTCTAGGTCAACAGTGCCTTTGTCCCATCTCTCCTTGATGGTGCCTGTATTCCCTTAAATTTCAGGTAGTTAGTTTCAGGATGACCTCAGCTCTTAGATGTGTTGAAAATGTTATGGTCATGTATATTATCTGATATTTCATAGTCATTAGTTTTTCTGTGACAGTCTTTTTATGTCCACAGGATAGTTTTTATTAAAATACTTCATAATTTGGAATTTTTGTCTGTGAATCAGGGGCATTTTAATAAATTTTACTGAATTCTTCTAGTTAACAAATTTTAGTTTTCCAATCTTTATTTCCTAGAATCTTTATTTTTTAAAGTAAAGAACTTTTCTATTCCATCTCAGTCTATGCTTTACCTGAATACTTTATTTTCACCACCTACCCTATATTTGTCATTTTTAGTTTACAGTTCCTGTTTTATGCAAACTTATTTTAGTAAAAGGTCAGTGCAAAAAGGAATTAAATTGTATCAAGGTTGGTTGAATATGAATAGGTAGCTACTTTGTAAAAAAAAAAGCTACTTTGTAAAAAAAGCAAAATGATGTATCCAGTAAACTTTGAAGTGAAATGTGAACCAAATGGATCGAAGATAAGAGTGAATATGCCATTGTGCCAATACACTCCCATTTCTTCTACTAGAGGCAACATCTTTAGGTCCTCATTACTGAAAAAAATTGGGAGTAATCCTACTTCCATATGAAGGTTGCTATTTTAATTATTCATGAGATATAAAACATTTTGACAGAAATTAACAAAAACATCTATCACAAGGATCATATTGAGTTAGTCACTCAGTTGTGTCCTACTCTTTGCCATCCTGTGGACTGTAGCCCTCCAGGCTCCTCTATCCATGGGATTTTCCAGGCAAAATTTTCCAGTACTTGAGTGGGTTGCCATTTCCTTCCGAAGAGAATTTTCCCAACCCAGGGGTTCAATCCAGATCTCCTGTGTCTCCTGTATTGCAGGTGGATTCTTAACCCACTGAGCCATTGAGGAAACGTCAGCATATTGGGTCAATCCTAATAATTAGTCATGTCCAGCTACTGCTTCATTGCCTGGTACCTCAATTATTTCAATAATTTTTCAATCACGTTACTCCATAAAACCATTACTTACTGGAGTGAAACTGATATCTAATGCATCATTAACATTCATATCAAAGAGGAATGAATGTGTAAGACATGATCATATAAGTCATTTCCTCATATAATTTGCTTACTACTATGCACTAGATTCATTGAAACTTATTTTCAGGTTTATTCAGGCACATTGAACCATTTGGGAGATTTAAAATTGACACCAATACAGCAGTGTGTTTTCACCTTCTTAATATCCTTAAACTAACTGCATGCTGTTTTGACTAATACTGATTGACATGGTATTTATGCAAACGCCAGAGGTCTCTGTGATGGAGTCAACAAGTTTTGGTGGGTGTGGGGTATGTGAAGATAGTGTCTCAAACCATCAGTTGATAGTGTCATACACAATCCATGGTGATTTTTCAATTCCTTGTGGAACCAGAGCTGTTGCACTGAGCTACTTTGATATTGCCCCGTAGTGTTGTGCACCTGGAGGCAATTTGGCAAAAGAAAGGAAGTTTTGTTTGTGTGAGGGAGGAGCCAGGCCAAAAAATAAGAGGGTTTCAATTCCAGAGGCACAGAGGACTGAAAAATTCCTTCTCTTACTTTAGGCTAATCTTGCAACTCTCAATAGCCTCATTGACCTATCTGCAAAGTACAGATAAGAATATTTGCTTCATGTCTGTCTTCAAGTTCTGTGGCATTCTTGAAAGGCATAAATGTTATAAAGGATCATATATTAGTGAAATGTGACAGCTGTAGTCTAATTTAGTTGAATTATTCTGAAAATGAAGCTCATTCCCCATAAAGTAATATAGAATTTTACTTTACTGTTTAAAAAACTTTCCAAGGAGGTATTTATTGTTATCATGATGTGATTTCTTCAGAAAAAATCTTTCCTAAAATTATTAATGATCTTTAAAGAATAATAAAAACTAACACTATTTAAAATTATATACTTCAATTTGTAATAATTTATTGAGTTTTCAGAGTTGTTTATTCTACAAATTTTTGTATTTTAATAAACGCTTAAAGGAGATATGCAAATTGCTTATAGAATGAAACTATTCACATAGGAGACTTTATATTAGTCTGTAACTAGGCCAGTAGTAGGGCATATTTTTTTGGCAGTGAGGGGACAGTAAAACTCTTAAATATTCATTCTGAGCCTTGTCTTTCCTTTCATGTATTTCAGCTTTGAATACCCCTTGATTCTTTTGCCCTTCTTTGCTATGTTTGGAATAAAATCAAATATGTTTTTAGGTAAATGATAGAATCTGTAATTTTCCCTTATTCCTTAGAAATAAGGATAAGCAAATAAAGGACAGTAAGTATTCATGATAAATTGAGGTTGAAAATTATAATAATTTTCAAAAATAACAAACGATTTCAAATATTACTAGTTATAAGCTGAATTATGTCTGCCCGCTCTCCTAAATTTCATGTTTAAATTCTAACCCCCAGTACCTCAGAAGGTTTTATGTTTGGCCATTAAATAGGTAATTAGGTTTAAATGAGGTCACTGGGATGGGCCCTAATTAATATGACTAGTGTCCTTATAATAAGAGAAAATGAGGATACAAACATAAAGAGAGGGATGCACTATGAAGACATAGGGAGGAAAAGACTTCTGTGTCCTCTCTGCAAAAGACACAGAAGATGTGAGTTCAATCCCTGAGTCAGGAAGATTCCCCTGGAGGAGGAAATGGCAACCCACTCCAGTATTCTTGCCTGGAGAATCCCATGGACAGAGGAACCTGATGGGCTAGAGTCCATGGGGTCGCAAAGATTTGGACACAACTAAGCAACTAAACGTGAACACAATAATATATACATAACATCTGAACTATACCTTCTGAACTGTTACTTTGCTTTAAGAAATTTTCTCAATGAGTCACTCAAATATCTGCTTCCTTTACAACAAGTCAGTGTTAATCAGAGATGTCGAATCTTCCTAAAACTTTATGAATATTGGATATACTGAATACTTAGAATATACTTATGTGCCACTTTGATCCTCAGGCTCTGCCTTGCTAATTGTATTATATTCTTTTGTGAAAAAGGAAGAAAAAAGAAGGGATATGAAAAGAAGAAGAGAAATGATAGAAAGGGAGAGAGGGGAGGAAGAAAAGAAAGCTAGAGTAACATGCTCATTTAAAGATGTGTGTTTAATCTGCTACTTTTAAAATATTAAGCCAGATCTAAATAATGTAAATATCAACTGTAATGGATGTACTATTCCTAAAAAGACAAACATATAATGAGAGGAAGACCTGATAAATCTATAGCTGAAGAAAACTTCTCTGAGGATAAAATGGTAAGGAAGATGCAGTCAGGCAAAGTAGCAGTTAAAATCATCCCATGCTCTAAAAGGCTTATGCCCAGGATCATATTGAACACAGCTTATGGTCACCCTAATGATAACTGAGAAAATTGTATAGACTTTGCCTTTAAATAGTGTGTAAAGTACTGGAGAAAGCTGGCATGGAGCTGATAAAATTAATGTATAAACTTTTAATGCAACAAAAATAATATTCATTTAATGATAAACAATGATATCATATTTCTGTTTTTTTATGTTGATGCAATTTGAAATATCCTGAAGCCCATGATTTAACTCCTGAAAGCATTCTTCACTAATCCCAAATATATTTCAATTTTATGTAATCGAAAAGCGACAGCAGTTTTATAACACTAAAAACATTTTTTTCAAAAATTTTCAGTGGATACTTTTTTTTTTTCATGTTATGGAATTTCAGTATTCAAAGAGTTGCTAATATTCAACTGATCATTGAAAAAAATCAGTCACCAATATGGCAGTATTAAATTTTGGGACCTAAAAATATCACAATATCTAAGACAAGAAAACTGGAGAAAAGGGCAAAATACATGAAGGAGATTAAAAAGTACAATCTACTAAGTACAAAATAAATTACAAGGATGTAATGTTCAGCACAAAGATACTGCCAGCATTTTATGATAACTATATGTAGTATAATTTATAAGAATATCAAATTAAAAATTTGTATACCTGAAAGTTATATAATATTTTAAGTCATTTAACTTCAATACAAAATAAAATAAAGGAAACAAGAATATTACCAAGTGTTGGGATGTCTGTAGGCTAAAATACAAATTAAATAGAGTATTATACAAAACAGAGTAAATACAATATATCAGAAAACATCAAACTGGTTTATTAAGAAATAAAATAATTCACATTATTTGTGTTCAATGTAATATCAATTCCATTTGTTATCTTCTGTGTCAGACTATGTCATTTAATACTCTATTTAGCCAATTCTTTGCTGTGATTGGAGAAGGCAATGGCACCCCACTCCAGTACTCTTGCCTGGAAAATCCTATGGATGGAGGAGCCTGGCAGGCTGCAGTCCATGGGGTTGCTAAGAGTCAGGCACGACTGAGCGACTTCACTTTCATTTTTCACTTTCATGCATTGGAGAGGGAAACGGCAACCCACTCCAGTGTTCTTGCCTGGAGAATCCCAGGGACGGCGGAGCCTGGTGGGCTGCCATCTATGGGGTCACACAGAGTCGGACACGACTGAGCGACTGAACTGACTGAACTAACTGAACTTGCTGTGATAATTGAAAAGTGTATTTACTAACCTCTCTGTACTTCAAGTCTCTTGAGTATTTAATAGAGTTGTGAATGCTGATTGGATTCAAATAAGATTGTTGGATTAAAGCAGGGTACAAATTTCTGCCTCTCTTTAAACCAAAAGGTAAAATCTATTTTCTCTCTCCCACTCTATCTCAGTAGTTTTTCTCCACTGAATTCCCCACCTTCCATACCTACTATCCACTTTTTGAAGCCTTTCTAACATTTTAGGCTGGGTCATTGGTCTATTTCTGTTCTACAGGACCTGGTTATTTTCTTTCTCTGAACATAGCTTGTGATTCCTAGCTCTACTAGACTACTTACCACATATTTGCCTCTGATTCTATTACACTTAGGGCCTCCTTTAGGTGGTTCAGTGGGTAAAGAATTCACCTGCAGTGCAGGAGACTCAGAAAATGTGTCTTTGATACCTGAGTTAGGAAGATCCCACGGAGAAGGATATGGCCACCCACTCCAGTACTCTTGCCTGGAGAATCGCATGGACAGAGGAGACTGGTGTACTATAGTCCATGGGGTTGCCAAGAGTTGGACACTACTGAGCACACATGCACACACACATGGTATATTTATACACTGTACATAAACATATACATGACTGAAGTAACTGAGCACACACTAGTTACACTTACTTGTTTTATGTTATATTTTTTAGGGAATTGGCTGTTTCACTTTTTTAAGATGATTTTTTTTCAAGCAGTTTTAGGTCACAGAAAAATTGAGAGGAGAATAAGAGATTTCTCATATATCCCTTGTCCATATGCAAATTATGCCACTTTTATTGCTCTTCGTAGTGCCTAGCATGGACTGCTGGTCACTACATTCACTTGTGTTTATTTCTTATACATATAAGTTATTCTCAGTGTCTGATTTGAGGATAATCACATTTATCTTTATTCAGTGACTAGTCTTCTGGCTGCTATTTCAGATTCCTAAATTGTGCTATTTTATAATAATGAACCTATAAGATACTAGCTAACCAGATTAGCTAAGCAATTAACTTTTCTGGATAATGGTTTCCCATGCATAAAGTGAGGGATCAGACTAGATGACTTTTAATAACTCCCAACTAGATAGAGAAAGGGCACCAGAGGATTAAATCATTAGATAGCATCACTGACTCAATGGACATGTATTTGAGCAAACTCAGAGAGATAATGAAGGACAGGGAAGTCTAGAATGCTGCAGTCCCTGGGGTCACAGAGAGTTGGACACGACTTAGCAACTGAACAACAAGAACAATAGTTTTGGTCTATTGTATTTAAATGAACATAAAATGACTAGTTAAATAATCATCTTAATAATGAAACCAAAGTAGAAAAAAAACAGGACAATTTATTTTTTCATAACTAATAGGTAGGGACATTTAATTATCATATAATACCCTGAATCTTATTTTCTACTTATAGCTAGATGCTATTAATACTTACATAGATAGTTTCTCCCTATCTGTTATGTTTTATATCTTGCTAGTAGTGCCCTTACTTTTTTTTTTTTTTTTTCAATAGTAAGAGAGTTAATTCTTAGGTAGGTTGATAAGGAGTCTGGGGCCATTGAGGAGGAGAAAGGGGCAAACATTTTTTGTACATTGCTTTGTCTTAGTTACATGTCTTAGTTTTTCTTAAGATCTGAGTTGTTATGACAACAATGTTTAAGACTAACTTTAAGCCCAGAGCTAATGATTATACCCATTTCAGTCCATTTTAGTTCACTGATTCCCAAAATGTTGACATTCACCCTTCCCATCTCCTGTTTGATCACTTTCAATTTGCCTTGATTCATGGACATAACATTCCAGATTCCTATGCAGTATTGCTGTTTACAACATTGGAGTTTGATTCCATCAACAGTCACATCTACAACTGGGTGTTGTTTTTGCTTTGGCTCCACCTCTTCATTCTTTCTGGAGTTATTTCTCCTATGATCTCCAGCATGCATATTGGGCACCTACTGACCTGGGAAGTTCATCGTTCAGTGAAGTGATCAAACAGGAGATGGTAAGAGTACACGTCGACATTTTAGGAATCAGCGAACTAAAATGGACTGGACTGGGTGAATTTAACTCAGGTGACCATTATATCTACTACTGTGGGAAGCCCAATGGTTATTTATAAACTGCTTATAAATACTTATTATTTTTCAAATATAAAACATAGTAACTTATTCTTGTCCTGAAAATTAATGCTGGTAAAACATAAGGTTCACCAAATGTGTGTAGCACACATCTAAAACATTTACCTACCCCAACACATATCATATTAACTTTTTAAAAATAGTAATCAATGTGAAGCTAATTCTGATGTCTGGATTTTTTTTTTTTTTTTTGAATTCATATGTCAGACACAGAACACAGACATCCCTTATGCTGATTTAATGAAGGTTTCTCATTTGGTTACTAAATGTAGAATCTATTTTAATAGTTGTTTAATACTCAGTTAAATCTACTTAGCAAAAGGCTTACTAATATATCTTTACTGAATGTCTCCTAAATGAAATGTTATCACTTAACAAGGTGGTTCTCAACTTAGGGCAATTTTCTCTGCCCACTGACTATTTGGTTTCATCTGGAGACATTTTGGATTGTCATGACTATGGAGTTTGCATGGTGCTGCTGGTGTTTGGAAGATGAAATCCAGGCATTCTACTGAACATCCTATAATGGACAGGGCAGACCCCATAACAGATGATTATCTAAACCCAAATGTCAATAGGGCTGGTTTTGAGACATCTCAATTTAGCATAATAAAAAGGAAAGTCTTTGTAGAGCTGAAGAAAAGAGATTTCTTTCTCATTCTCAGTTCAGTTCAGTCGCTCAGTCGTGTCCGACTCTTTGCGACCCCATGAATCGCAGCACGCCAGGCCTCCCTGTCATCACCAACTCCCTGAGTCCACCCAAACCCATGTCCATTGAGTCAGTGATGCCATCCAGCCATCTCATTCTCTGTCGTGCCTTTCTCCTCCTGCCCTCAATCTTTCCCAGCATCAGGGTCTTTTCCAATGAGTCAACTCTTTGCATGAGGTGGCCAAAGTATTGGAGTTTCAGCCTTAACATCAGTCCTTCCAATGAACACCCAGGACTGATCGCCTTTAGGATGGACTGGTTGGATCTCTTTGCAGTCCAAAGGACTCTCAAGAGTCTTCCCCAGCACCACAGGTCAAAAGCATCAATTCTTCGGGGCTTAGCTTTCTTTATAGTCCAACTCTCACATCCATACGTGACTACTGGAAAAACCATAGCCTTGACTAGATGGACCTTTGTAGGCAAAGTAATGTCTCTGCTTTTTAATATGCTGTCTAGGTTGGTCATAACTTTCCTTCCAAGGAGTAAGTGTCTTTTAATTTCATGGCTGAAGTCACCATCTGCAGTGATTTTGGAGCCCCAAAAAATAAAGTCAGCCACTGTTTCCATTGTTTCCCCATCTATTTGCCATGAAGTGATGGGACTGGATGCCATGATCTTAATTTTCTGAATGTTGAGCTTTAAGCCAACTTTTTCACTCCTCTCTTTCACTTTCATCAAGAGGCTCTTTAGTTATTCTTCGTTTTCTGCCATAAGTGTGGTGTCATCTGCATATCTGAGGCTATTGATATTTCTCCTGGCAATCTTGATTCCAGCTTGTGCTTCATCCATCCCAGGATTTCTCATGATGAACTCTGCATATAAGTTAAACAAGCAGGGTGACAATATACAGCCTTGTCATACTCCTTTTCCTATATGGAACCAGTCTGTTGTTCCATGTCTAGTTCTAACTGTTGCTTCCTGACCTGGATATAGGTTTCTCAAGAGGCAGGTCAGGTGGTCTGGTATTCCCATCTCTTTCAGAATTTTCCACAGTTTATTGTGATCCACACAGTCAAAGGCTTTGGCATAGTCAATAAAGCAGAAATAGATATTTTTCTGGAACTCTCTTGCTTTTTCGATGATCCATCATATGCTAGCAATTTGATCTCTGGTTCCTCTGCCTTTTCTAAATCCAGCTTGACAATCTAGAAGTTCACGGTTCACATACTGTTAAAGCCTGGCTTGGAGAATTTTAAGCATTACTTTACTAGCATGTGAGATGAGTGCAATTGTGCAGTAGTTTGAGCATTCTTTGGCATGGCCTCTCTTTGGGATTGGAATGTAAACTGACCTTTTCCAGTCCTGTGGCCACTGTTGAGTTTTCTATATTTGTTGGCATATTGAGTGCAGCACTTTCACAGCGTCATCTTTTAGGATTTGAAATAGCTCAACTGGAATTCCATCACCTCCACTAGCTTTGTTTGTAGTGATACTTCCTAAGGCCCACTTGACTTCACATTCCAGGATGTCTGGTTCTAGGTGAGTGATAATACCTGAATAAATTTTAAAAAATAAATGTGTTTCTTAAGTTATCAAAGTGATATATTTTTATACCAGGACAGTGATTTCCAAATATGACACATATCAATTGCTAAATATAAAATATCATTAAATGTTCTATTTACAATTTGGTAAAAATCTAACGACTATGTATCAACACTGGAAATTTTCTTTTTAACATTATATAGTTGAAATGAAGAATTTGATTGACACAAAGTTCAGTTGATGAGATTTTCCTAGTAAGAGAAATGCTCTATGTTGTTTTTACCAAATAATTTTCTCTCTTCCTCCAACCTGTGTTTTTAATGTTCATACCTAGTATTAACTAATTTTAACTAACTCTAGACTGTGTTCGGAGAAGACAATGGCAACCCACTCTAGTACTCGTGCCTGGAAAACCTCATGGACGGAGGAGCCTGGTAGGCTGCAGTCCATGGGGTCGCAAAGAGTCGGGCATGACTGAGCAACTTCACTTTCGCTTTTCCCTTTCGTTCATTGGAGAAGGCAATGGCAACCCACTCCAGTGTTCTTGCCTGGAGAATCCCAGGAATGGGGGAGCCTGGTGGGCTGCCGTCTATGGGGTTGCATAGAGTCGGACAAGACTGAAGCGAATTAGCAGCAGACTGTGTTCACTAATTAGCAAAGTTAAATGCTATTTAGGCTTAGAGAGAACTTGAAAACTTGAGCAAAGGGTTTATAAGAAAAATTAGCAGGCTGAGGAGATAGTAAGCACAATATAGAATATATTAAGTGCCACTAATTAATCAAATCACTAATATTTGAGACAGCATACCCAGATACTAGAAATTACCTCAAATTCGTTAAAAATATAATTTCAAATAAATTGTATCATCTTTATATTTAACCTATACACAAATTATTATAAACTAGAGTGTTCTTTTAAGCATTTAGTATCTAAAAAAGGCATGCATTGCTAAAAATTACAGGATTGAATGAATTACTTCAAATTATTTTATCTACTACTGGATGGCAATGTTCTTAAGTTCTTAGCTACACAGCATCCTAGAGGTGAAACCCTCTCGAATCCCAACTGGTGAGTAACTGCCATTTAATTTTACCCTGGACTTTATGGTATCCTGTATATTTAGTCAGATATTTTCAAGCAGATGACTTTTTTCTGAAGTTTCTGTTACATTGGTTTGCTATTTATCAGACCATTCCATCTGAGTATAAGAAAATTTCTTCTTACAGTTAAAGAACATGTACAAAATCAGGAGATGTCTGTGGATAATGCAAAGTAATGCAAAACATTTTGTGATTGTTCCCTGGAAAGCTCATATAACAATTTTGCTATTCTGTTATTTTTCCATTTCCTTTATCTTTTTTCCTTTGACTTATCTGTAGATGATATATATGCTAATACTGAACAAATAGTCACTTTTCAGAGAACAAATATTAAACAACCAAGGCCACGGGATGGCACTTCAAGATTTGATTTTGTAAAGTGTAATATTCTATTTTCTCTTAGACACTGTGCTTGCAACTTGCATAATACATTTCTTACTAATGTGGTTAATCAAAATGTCATTTCTTTACATACTGTGGTTTCCTACCTATCAAAAACTAAAAAAAAAAAAAGTTTAAAAAGACATTTGTAGTAGTTATATGTAAATTATTAAAATATACTTTAAAATGTAAAGATTATAAAATCCTAGATATAGCACTTGGCAACTTCATTACAGACCTTTAATTATTATTAATTTGGCTTAATCTGTTAGAAGTCTTCTCTTATTTCCTCTTAAAATATTTCATTTGACTGACTCTAGAACTTCTAGCAGAATTGCAGGTTTTTGTATTTGTGCATGTAAGTGTATGTTTGTATATTTCCAGCTACATGAGACAAAAATAAATAAATAAAAAACTTTAAAGCTTTAAAAATTGCTGAATCCTGGCTTGGAGAATTTTGAGCATTACTTTACTAGCGTGTGAGATGAGTGCAATTGTGCACTAGTTTGAGCATTCTTTGGCATTGCCTTTCTTAGGGATTGGAATGAAAACTGACCTTTTCCAGTCCTGTGGCTACTGCTAAGTTTTCCAAATTTGCTGACATATTGAGTGCAACACTTTCACAGCATCATCTTTTAGGATTCGAAATAGCTCAACTGGAATTCCATCACCTCCACTAGCTTTGTTCATAGTGATACTTCCTAAGGCCCACTTGCCTTCACATTCCAGAATGTCTGGCTCTAGGTGAGTGATCACGCCATCGTGATTATCTGGGTCTTGAAGATCTTTTTTGTACAGTTCTTCTGTGTATTCTTGCCACCTCTTCTTAATATCTTCTGCTTATGTCATTCAAATGGGTATGTCTTTCCTGTTCTCCTTTTCTTTTTTGCTTCTCTTCTTTTCACAGCTATTTCTAAGGCCTCCTCAGACAGCCATTTTGCTTTTTTGCATTTCTTTCCAATCGGATGGTCTTGCTCCCTGTCTCCTGTACAGTGTCACGAACCTTCATCCATAGTTCATCAGGCACTCTGTTTATCAGACCTAGTCCCTTAAATCTATTTCTCACTTCCACTGTATAATCATCAGGGATTTGATTTAGGTCATACCTGAATAGTCTAGTGGTTTTCCCCACTTTCTTCAATTTCAGTCTGAATTTGGCAATAAGGAGTTCATGATCTGAGCCACAGTCAGCTCCCGGTCTTGTTTTTGCTGACTGTATAAAGCTTCTCCATCTTTTGGTGCCAAGAATATAATCTTTTCATGTCATACTATTCCTATTTTTCTTTATGCCTTGGTTGAATTGATAAAATTAGTACATATAGTAATGTATACATATATATTTTAAATGTATTGGAAAACTCAATATATAATTTAAATTCTAATCAGATATGGAATTTAGATTAAAGATATATCATTTTATGTGGAATTGTAGTATTTCCAAATAAGCATTCATTTATTCATGCTGTCTGATAAACACAGAAGTATTGAAATTGGTTTTTTTTTCTGCAATTAAGAGATTAATTCTAAAATTTTAAGCTGCAAGTAATTTTGCAATGGTTTTAGAAATATAAAATTTGTCATTTTATCTATGTCTTTACTACCTCTAAGCAAACATTACAGAACTACAGTTTTATTTTACAATAAAAATTTTAGTCCTGGCTTTAACAGAATGAGTCTTAGTATGTAATCATTCTTAGTATGTGTAACTAAATGCTTAGTAATCATTCTTAGTATATGTAAAATTATGTGTAATTTGATATAAATCTATCTTAAGTTATACTAAGCAAAAACAAACAAGAGTCCTGAGATCTGGATGTTTTACACACTGGCATTAAGAAAGGGGAGAAAGGTAATTTTCACAGAGATTGAACAGCATATGTTTGGTAAACAAATGTTTGCTGTACCATGCAGAGACCATGGGATGCAGAGATGAATTTTAACAGACTTTGCTGGGTACAACCCTGTCTACACATCTAGGCAGGAGAAAGCTTACTGGGTAAAGCTCTTTACCTACATTCTCTAGGCAACTAGGGAGAAGGTCAAATGTTCTTCCTGAGTCTTTTGGGCCTTAAAAATAACCAGCTTAAATTAATCCTTAAGCCAAAGAAATACAATTTGAGGTGGTAAATTTTGCTGCCCTATGCTTGTCACACGGGAGGAGCCTAGATTGGTAAAAATACAAAAGCAAAAACAATCATGCAACAGTTTCTATTTTCCAGAAGATCTTACAATATAGCTTTGTTTTGAAAGTTCTGACCAGTACTATGTATGAGGTATAATTATGAGAAGGCAGGAGATATCATATTGTGCATATACCACTGGAATAAAAAAAATATTAGAGTTGATTTAAATTTTAATTATGTCAGGTATAATATAAAATGAAATACATTAATAAGTTAGGAATAATTAATGGGCTTCCCTGGTGGCTCAGCAGTGAAGCATCTGCTTGCAGTGCAGGATGTACAGGGGACTCTGGTTCGATCCCTGGGTCAGGAAGATTTCCTGGAGTAGGAAATGGCAACCCACTCCAGTATTCTTGCCTGGAAAATTCCATGGACAGAGGAGATTGGCAGGCTACGGTACATAGGTTCTCAAAGAGTCGGACATGACTGAAGTGACTGAGCATGCAGTGGAAATAAATTTGTATACATGAGGACCATGGGATATAATCTGTCTGTAAATGTAAATGGTATATTAAATCACAAATATTTTGCAGAAGCATGTATTTCTGAGAAGATGAGCCAAAGACTTTGTAATGATGTTATCACAGAAATTATTTAAGAAAAAAGTCTGTATAACCACTAAGGTAATTAATATGAAAAAACTTTAAAAATGTGTTTATAGATCATCAGAGTTTCAACAACAGTCATAAAATAGGATTGTGTCATGTCAGATGACAGAGGTGCTTATTGGTCATGCTGAAGATTATTATGAGGAAACGTAAAGAAAACGTCTAAGAGAACAAAGGCTTTAAAAATGGGGAGACATACCATCTTTCTTGATGGGGATATGAATATGTTAACTTGGGGGAAAATGAATAATCAGATTTAATGAAATTTTGATGATAATTTTTGAAGGAAAATTTGTAAAAGTTATGTTGAATTCATCTGGGAGTACATAAACACAAGACCATTTTTGATTGTAGAATAATGAAGATATAAAAGTGATTGCAATATGTTGCAAATATAGGATAAACAAAATTATGTGGTTATCATAAAACTTACAGAGTGATAAATAGAACTGTGTCAACAAAATGTCTTAAAGTAATGAATGCAATATTTTATTGAAAGAATGAGTTATCCAACAAATGGTGTAAGAGTTAGGTAGTTGTATTCTTGACCCAAACCATCATAAAATAGCATTTTAATGGATTGAAAGTGTTAATGATATTGAGTGTCCTGTGTTCAGCTATCTCCTATTAATATTATGTAGTGTGAGGGATCACTTTCTTAGGAGTGAATAGGAGGTTATTGGCACATATATCATCTTTTATAATGCATCACCAATAAAACAATAAAAACATAAAGAGACTGAAAAGTATGCCTTAATAATTGAGATAATTAGAATGGTAGAAAACTTTGTCTTATATATGGTTCATTCTTGGTCTTTGACCAAACTAATTATCTCAGGCAACAATTGAGACTGAATATATTTTAATCATTTTAAAATAAATATTATTAGAAACTATTAATAAGCTAGTTATCATTTTTCTCTAGTTCTTTGTTTTATTTTCCCTCTAAGATAATAATGGGCTGATTCTTTAATTTTTTTGATGATGTTGAAGAAAGCACTCTGTAAAAATCTATTTTAAATTAAGATCAGAGAATAAACTATAATTCTATGAGGTTGTTATTAAAATATAATTAATGCAATTATGTATTCTACTATTGCACAAAATTTAAAATTTTAATTTTACTTACTAATTGTTTATTTGTAATATTAGAGTTAGAGTCAAGTAAACAGCCAAATGAATTAATTCTTACTTCAGTTCCTAGGAGCCAAATTTAATTGGACTGCTTTATTGGGATCTGCTAAAAATGTCATTACTGGGCATTACAAATATGCTACAATGTCTCTCTAAATAAGCAGAATAAGACTTCTCATTAATTAATATGCTAAATAAGCTTAATGAGTTACTATCTAAATTAGGACCAATATAATCACACATAAGCCCAAATAATCACTCAGCAGTTTTGGTTGTACATTCTATGCTTTTAACATACACATAAAAATATAATATATACATTCTGCAAATTACAAAAGCTATTTCCTAACTAATCCATAACAGATAGATACATACAAGTATATTACTCAGCATGAGTCTTATATATGACAGAATGCAACTGAAAATAAGTTCTTCACTTGTTTGTATGTGTATGAATATTGCTTTTCTAACAGCATATAAGGATATTTAAAAAGTGAAATTTGTTACAGAAAAAGAAGTTAGGCCAACAACCATTAATCAACAAGGAATGGGGGTGGGATATGTACATTTATAAACAGATACCCCTAGCAACAAATTTTTAATTTACTGAATAAAAGTTAGTCTTACATTCTCATCCTAAATTTTTAATGAAATACTATCAGAATTTCAGAATTGTTGAATATTTCAAACCTTCAGCTTAAAGAATAAGACACAATACTTCTTTACTTTGAAGCTCACCTAATATTTTATACACTTCAGTTGGTATTATGTACTTGTAAAGATTTTTATGATACAGTGCTAATATTATACAAAATTAAACTACTAGCTTCTTCTCTAATATTTTAGAAGTTCCCCCTCTCTATTTTCAGTACTAAGTTTGTAAATACCACCAAAAGAAGTTTCATAAAAACAGAAATAAAATAAGTACAATTAAAATATAAGCTTAGTTAATTGTAAGTCAGACCATATACTTAATCATTATAAAAAAAAATAATCTCAGTGAGGTGTAGAACCAAACAGACCCAACCATCTGAAATTTTTCATATTCACGAAAATATTCAAGAGTTTGATGGATTTTCACATTTATACCATTGCAGTAAATAAGGCCGTAAATAATAAAATAAGCATCCACATCTGTTCTTGCCATTCAGCTGGATTGTCATCAAGTCAATGCATAAACCTACTTGTCAGAACTGGTGATTAACACAGAAATTATTTCAAAGGATTATTGAAGGGCTAAAATGTTTAAATCTTTCATGTGAAGTTTGGGATATTCAAGAAATAATATAGCATGTCTAATTTCTTTTAAGAAAAAGAGTGAAAGAGACAGATAAAAGAGTTAAGCATATTCTTGACATGAAATTTATTTGTATTTTATTTTGGAAGGCATTTCTAAGAAGGTGTTTAATTGCTTATTCTTTGATATGGCAGACACTGCACCAATCAAGACAGAACCACAGATGAACAACATAGATCCAGCTGGACTAGCCCTTACTTTGCTTTAGAATCTTAAAGTGGAATTAGCAGATCCTGGAGGTAATGGACCCTGTTATTGCTTCAATAAAATATATCCCAAATGATCATTTTACATGACAAATTCAGCATGATCCAGCCGTCCTCATACTGTTCATCCCTGAGTCTACTTCCAGACTTTAGCCCAAATTCAATCTAGGAATTTGCTTAGATTTAAATTTAATAGTTTGCACTGATTATACCATAGTATTTGTGAGCACAGGGATATTTTTTCAGTGTTCTAACAGTTTTGTTACCTTTCAAAAATGAAAACAGTTCAACTTTAAGAACCATAAATCATTTCTCTAGGGTCTGGACAATAAAAGTTTGAAATATAGCATACCTATTCACCAACTTAGTCGTCAAAGCAACAGGATTAAAAAAGAGATCCCTATTCAGAGGACTAAGGCCTAGCTCCTGTTAAATATTCTTGAAGGTGAGAGAAAGTTTCCTAATTTCACTTCAGATTGTGATCACCACCAAATATTCAACAGAGTCCTGTGAAACTATATACTGAGTAGAAAGCAAAACTATCACAACAAAATATTCTATCAAAGGCACAGTATGCATGTGTGTGTTCAGTTGTGTCTGACTCCTTGTGATCCTATGAACTGTAGCCCGCCAGGCTGTTCTGTCCATGGGATTTCCCAGGCACAAACACTGGAGTGGATTGCCATTTCCTCTTCTGGGGGATCTTCCCAACCCAGGGATCGAACTCTCCTGCATTGGGAGGCTGATTCTTTACCACTAGTGACACCTGGGAAGCCCATCAAAGGCACAGTATATTTGTGAAAATTCTAGATAAATATCTCATTTCTCCGGAAGTACATGCTAACACTCTACTACAGTGACACATTTCTTTAGTCACTAGTCTTCTGGTCAGAAGTTGACATAGTGACTGTTTGCTGTTTCATTCTTCACTGATACATCCTTCTTTCCTCCTCTCCTTTTCATTTTTTGTGAGTATAATACAGTAGAGCATAATTTTGATTTACTAGGAAGTACAATGAGCTTCCCGGGGGAAGGTAATATATTACTTTGACAAACATATAAATAAGTGATGTAATCATTTGTCATGAGCTGGTGAACTCACCAGCTGAGTGTTAGAAACAATTTGAATAGCATAAAATTTTTTAATACAGTTCTTGTATTCATGATTGCAGCTAAAGGAATGAATGGATTCTGAGTTTAGCATGTTCCTGGAAACTTAAATTGGGGTAGAATTACCTAGTTAAACTTAATCATTATGTCAGTATTTTTATGACTAATGACAATTCAGATTCTGAAACTTAGCATACTTTCAGAGAAGTTGCAATGGCTCATCAATCTATGTTGTGAAGTATTAATTAGTGATTCGTAGTCATGATGTATTGCCTCTTGTGAAGAACTGAGGAGTCGGGGGAGAGTGTGTAGAATAATTTATTCTCTTTAAAAAATCAAGTAAGGAAAGAATCAATATGGGCAGAATCTAAAATTACTATTAGAAAAATAAACAAGTTTTTCTTTTTACATTTTATGAAGTGCCGTAAATTTAACAAATGTTAAAATGAAGCATGAATTTACCAAGGTAAATACTTAGCTTCATATTGGAGTGATTTAAAGTGACTGAAGCCTGAGAAATAGTCATCCCTGATGGAGATCTTGTGAATAAATGCAAGTTTTTTTTTTTTTTTTTTTTAAGGATATGTATGGGCCCAAGCTCATCCAGGTCATAGCACTGATCAGACATATTACAGTTAATAAAATAATGTTTCTTTTAAGAGACATTATATTTAAAGATAAAATGTTCTGTGAACTTTGCTTATTCACTCCAGGTTTTTCAAAATTCAATATTAATTGAGACATTGTCTTTGGTCAAGACAAGAATGACTAAATTTCAGCTCCAGTGTCATCTGCTCTAGAAAGTATTTTTTGATGTTTCAGTCATGTTCTAATAAATCTATCATACAAATTAATAGTTTACTATAATTGTATATCTTTTTGTTAGCTTTTTCTTTTATTTTACTGAAGTATAGTTATTTTTAAATTGTCAACATTTTCCTTAGGACAGGGTGGTTTTTTTTTTTTTTTTTTACATATTTGAATTTCTAGGTCATGGCACAGGGCAGTCTAGTAAACCTTAGCTGAATGAATTAAAGCCTGATAGAAGAAAATCACAACAAAAATATGTCAGTGTTAGATAGAGCCTTGTGCAAAATGCTATAGGACCCCAGGAAGGAAGGTTGCAGCCTCGGTGGGACTGGCGTGGTGTTGGGGTGGAGAAACATCATAAAGAAGGTTGAAGTTCTTGTTTAGCAAGTGAAGTTTTCTTGTGGAGGAGAAGAGAGAAGAAAGGCAAATGTAGAGAAGCATTTTATAAGCATGAATTAGTTGTGTGTGGCTGAGGATTAAGCGTGAGGAGAGTGAAAGAAGGGAAGATAGTTCTGGATAAGTTGCCTAGGAACAAATAGTTAAAGAGTTTTTGTATACCTTGATAAAAGGTTTGGGCTTTATTAAAAAAAAAGTTTAAGGATAATTATTGAAGAGATTTAAGGAACAGGTGGGGGATTTTCATACTATTAAGGAATGCTGATTTGCTGGAGTATTTAGGACAGAAAATATTAATTCCTTAGAAGGTTGTTTCAAGTCTCAGGCAAGAAATTTGGACAGTTTGAACTGCAGGGAGCCTACAGGACCAGAGACAGCATATTCATGAAGTTGGTTAAGAGATTAGCTGAGCGAGTATGACTAACCAATTTCAAGTTATGATTAAAGTCATTTAATTGTTGACCATAGGATCATAGAAAAGATCATGCATTCAAGGTGAAATGTATGGGAAAAGTTTGTAAAATAGTTGATGCCAATGCAATAATTAGATAAAGGAATACTTTGTATATTCATCTTTTCTTCTGACATGGAGAGAAGGTTGCAAAATTATTCTTGCATCTTAAAGATAATTGGTCCCAAACAAGAATATCATAAATTGTAGTTTCTTTTCCTTTGCTATAGAAGGCTACATATCACAAAGATAATGTGTGATTATTTTGCATTGGATCAAGTTTTATTATTTTAAATCAGATCTCTCTTTGAGTAAAATTTAATTATTTTGATCATTACACATTTCTGGGCCATTATGGACTTCTTGTACATTTGCAAAATACTATAAACACCACTGAATGGGCAGTTTTCTCAACATCTGAATGATACCTTTAACCTAAATTATTTTGGCTACTGGTTTAGTTCTCTCAAAATAACTGCCTTGAGATGTAATTACATAGAAATGAGCCTGGCTGTAGTGGCATATACAGAGCTAGAACAATATGTAGGAAAATCACAAATGTGAAACAATGCATAATAAACAGTTAAATGTGAATAAATAGATAGGACAAGGATATTGAGTCAATCTACTTGTCATAGTCTGCAAACAAAAATTTACCAAACAGTTTACAATTTCAGGGATGAAAATCCCCTTCCCTGACCAAACACACCCATACACACACACACACACCAATGACTCACATACTCTTACAGTCTTACAGAAGAGGAGGAGTTACCTAGGTCCTGGTGGGGTGGATTGACTGAAGGACACTGCAGGCAAACAGAAAGCAAAATGAGTAATCTCTTTGAGATTAGTGCAGCCTTGCACAATTGAGTAGCGGCAAGTAAATTTTAAGTTGTGAAAGAGAGAGAGAGGCTAAGTTATAAGTTACGAGGGGACCTGTTACAATATTAAGCAATTTGGTGCAAGTGAAATAGGCATCAGAAAAATAAACAATCATTATAGGATTTTCATCAGGGATCATATTTAAACATCCAGGGGATGTTTTGAACCATATTCTTCAGTGGGTATTTCTAGAAATAGAAAGGCTTGCTAGGAATCTAAATCCAGAGATGATGCTGAATCTGAACTGAGTGATACTAACAATGGATAAAGTTGGATTGATTCCAAAGTTTAATTTGGCTGTTGGAAATGAGGGAAATGATGCTTTACTTGATCCAGCTTCTGTGTTAGTGGTACTCTGAAAAGTTTCTTACTTATCTTTAAATTTTCAGCGTAAGCTTTTCGGTGATATTTCTGGAATAGAAATTAGTGTCTGTCTGTAAATCAAAATATATGACCTGATCAGTGATTTATTTACTGTAGATGCCAATGTAGTAGTTGTATTTTTGTTTAGTGTTGTGAAGTGGTTCAGTTCTCACTATTTAGTGACCCTAAAGGAATTCACTGGCATATAAGAGAAAGTAAAATAAATCTGAAGGAATTCACCTAGATTTATTTTCACTTATATACCAGTTGTTTTATAACAGCTCTTAAATCTTTAATAATGTTGATGAAATATTTATCCTATCTTAAATAGGATAAATAAAACCTATTCCAGAATTTCAAAGTAAAATGTTTACTTTCATAGGTAGTGAAAGTCTAAAAAATGAAGCCTATGCTGAAGATGTCTGAAAATAATTATTTTGGAGTTTTCAAAATCAAAAGAATTGCTTGAACTCAACTCACCTCACACATAAATATATTTTAAATTTTTGCCAAAATATTGATAATATATCCAAATTGTAAATAATTACTTGGGGGTGTTAACAGATGTTTAATTTGTTTCATTCATAGACTATCTAGAATTCCAAGTATTGTTATATTGGAAAATATGCAAAATAAATGTCAACATGAGTTGGATAATTATTTTAGGAATTCATATATTCCTGCATCCTTATTTGTCTGTCATCCCCACTTTTGTCCAATAACAAAGAGAGAAAATAAATGTGATGGCTCAAAAGTAGCAAAATATCATGTTATTATTAGCTGGGGCTATAACAAACTAGGTTGGGCCATCGGAGTCCTTCTGTTTCTCTAACTAATGACATAATCAATGACAAGTTAATGTTGGCTGATGGCAGGAGATCTCAGATCCTCACCCTTTCTGCACAGCTTTTTGAGTGTCCTCATGACATGGCAGCTGGCTTCCCAGGATGAGTGATCCAGGAAAGCAAGGTGTAAGCTTCAGTGTGTTTTATGATGTAGATTTGTAAGTAACAGATACTTGTTGGCACAATAGTTTATTGACTACATCAATCCTATTCAGTATGAATGAAAACTACAGAGCACATGAGAATCTTTGGGAGACATCTTGGATGCTAGCTTCCAAATGTCCCTATTTATAGATTCTTCATTGGGTATTTTAAAACAAATGGTTTATTTTGTATATCTCTAATTTTTAATCATAAATTTACACAGACTTTGTTCATTCTTTTTTTTTTTTTTTTTTTTTTTTAGTTTCCAGCAGCTTTTATTTTTCCTAGAATCTGGATACAATTAACTCTGGCAAGGCAATGCTCAATACTGTTTAAGCCTCATATTTTAGATTAGCTACTTAAATATTATAAATGTGAATGCACATTCTCATAACTGGGCAACTAAAATTTGACATAAATTTACTCAGTATTTATGTAATCACAAAATTTTATGTGCAACAGGAGCCTTTATACTAGAGAATCTGACTGTATACATTTGTTCACATATTAAACAGTTATTCTTTACTCATCTATCCTAACCTATAAACTGTTACACCAATGTTTCTCAAGATGTTTCTTAAAACAGATGAGTTCTCAACACAAGGTTAGCAAACCTGAAGCTCCACTTCAGAACTACAAACCCATAAACAGAAAAATGTTTCACCGGAAATAGGTTATGAACAATTCTGTCCAAGGTAATACTATAGGAATTTACAAAGTTGACCAAAATAAGACACAGGTTTCTTTTTATTATTATTATTATTTTTAAAAATTTTATTGGAGTATAGTTGACTTACAATGTTGTGTAGTTTCACGTATACAACAGAGTGAATCAGTTATACATATATCCACTCTTTTTTAGATTCTTTTCCCATTACATAGCACTGAGTGGAGTTTCCCATGCTATACAGTAGGTCCAGACACAGGGTTCTTATTAAACATTTTTTTAATGGGTCTCAAACTCTGTGACAGATTTTTGGTCAAGTTGCTTCCATTAAAAAGTATCAATTTTAAAAATTAATAGCTTAAAGCTGCCAAACACAAAACATATGGTCCACAAACCATTCTCCTTTCCTTCTGAAGGTTTTACCATGTATTGTTATCATTAACCAGTCTTTAACTATTAAACTTCAATGGCCAGTTGAGACAAACTGTTCTGAGACCATTCTTCCACCACTGATTAAGACTGGGGTGGCAGGTATTGGGATTAATATTCATTTAGCCTTCTGAGCTTCTGGGCAGACTTGGTGACCTTGCCAGCTCCAGCTGCCTTCTTGTCCACTGCTTGGATGACACCCACAGAAACTGTCTCATGTCACGCACAGCAAAACGGCCCAGGGGAGGATAGTCGAAAACTTCTCAAAACACATGGGCTGGCCAGGAACCATATCAACGATGGCAGTGTTACCAAATTTCAAGAGTTTGGGGCCATATTCCAGCTTTTCCCCAGAACAACGATCAATCTCCTCCTCCAACTCAGCAAACTTGCAAGCAATGTGAACTGTGTGACAATCCAGCATGGGTGTCTACCCAGCACTGATTTGGCCTGGATGGTTCAAAATAATCACCTGAGCTGTGAAGCCAGCTGCTTCCATTGATGGGTCATTTTTGCTGTCATCAGCCACAATGTTATGACAAACATCTCTGACAGACACGTTCTTGACATGGAAGCCCACACTCCCCAGGAAGGGCTTCACTCAGTGCTTCATGGTGCATTTCAACAGACTTCACTTCAGTTGTTACACTGACTGGAGCAAAGGAGACTACCAGGCCAGGTATGAGAACACCGGTCTCCACTCAACCCACAGGGGCAGCACCAATGCCACCAATTTTATAGACATCCTGGAGGGGCAAATACAAGGGTTGGTCAGTTGGGCAAGCTGGTGGCAGGATGCAATCCAGAGCTTCAAGCAGGGTGTTTCCACTGGCATTGCCATCCATGTGGGTGAATTTCCATCCCTTGAACCATGGCATGTTAGCACTTGGCTCCAGCATGTTGTCACCATTCCAGCCAGAAATTGGCATAAATGCTCCTGTATCAGGGTTGTGGCCGATTTTCTTAATGTAGGTGCTGACTTCCTTAACAATTTCCTCCTATCTCTTCTGGCTGGAGGGTGGCTCGGTGGAATCCATTTTGTTAACTCCAACAATTAGTTGTTTCACATCCAGAGTGAAAGCCAGAAGGACATGCTCACGGGTCTGCCCTTTCTTGGAGATACCGGCTTCAAATTCACCAGCTCCAGCAGCAATAATCAGGACAGCACAGCCAGCCCGGGATGTGCCTGTAATCAAGTGTTTGATGAATACCTGTGCCCTGGGACATCAGTGATGCCCACATAGTGCTTGCTGGTTCTTGAATTTCCACAGGGAGATATCAGTGGTGATACCACACTCACGTTCAGCTTTCAGTTTGTTCAAGACCCAGGCATACTTGAAGGAGCCCTTTCCCCATCTCAGCAGCCTCCTTCTTGAAGTTTTTAATTGTTTTCTTGTCATATCACCACATTTGTAGGTCAGATGGCCAGTCATAGTAGACTTCCCTGAATCTACGTGTCCAGTGACAACGATGATGATGTGGGTCTTTTCCTTTCCCATTTTTGTTTAGGTTTGATGGTGGTTTTCATGACACCTATGTCCTGGCAGCAAAACTGTTGCAAAAATGTTATTTATTCTTTATAAAAGATGAGGACTTAAATAATTCCTTTGAATCCTTTCCATTTCCACTTTTGATTCATACCAATGAATGACACACAGTTTAATATGATCTTAATTTTTTGTCACCTCTAAACTTTCAGAAAATATGCTATAGTCCTATGTTTTTCCTTTGTATTATTGTTGTCTTGATTTCCATCTGAAATAAGAGTAACAGCAGTCTTATATAATACTTCACTTGTAATTCAGTATCTTATATTATGTACATCCTTACCTTTTAAAGTTTGATGTCATGTTACTTCTCATATGAAGATCACACATCAATATATTTATTCTCTGTCCTTGCCATGCTTTGCTAAGTCCCCTCAGTCCTGTCTGACTCTGTACGACCTTATGAACTATAGCTTGCCAGGCTGCTCTGTCTATGGGATCATCCAGTGGAGGGAGATGGGAGGGAAGTTCAAGAGGGAGGGTATATATTATATATAGATACCTACTTCTGATTCATGTTAAGGTTTGACAGAAAACAAAATTCTGTAAAGCAATTATCCTTCAATTAAAAATACATAAATTAGAAAAAAAAAAGAATGCTGGAATGAATTGCCATTCCCTTCTCCAGGGGACCTTCCTCATCCAGGAATCAAACTGGCTTGTTTTATGTCTGTCCTGCATTGGCAGGTAGGTTCTTTACCACTAGAGCCACCTGGGAAGCTCTGTCGTTAGGCTAAGGCAAAAAATGTAAGGCAGCAAATAGAGTTTACATTATATTAGTGAAATGTGTTAGTAGTACACATTCTTCTCTGTGTTCAGTTTCTCTGACCAAGTGAAAGTGAAAATGAAAGTCGCTCAGTCGTGTCTGACTGTTTGCAACCCCAAGGACTATGCAGTCCATGAAATTCTCCAGGCCCAAATACTGGGCTGGGTAGCTTTTCCCTTTTCCAGGGGACCTTCCCAACCCAGGGATCGAACCCAGGTCTCCAGCACTGCAGTCAGATTCCTTACCAGCTGAGTCACAAGAGACAACGGAAGCCTTGTCTTTAACCAAGGACCATTCTAAATGTAATTAGTGTAAAATTAATTTCAAACAGATTCACTTCTCTTGATATTCCATCCATTGGTAAGACAGGAAGCATTTTAATGTGCTTTTTCTTTAGCTTTGTAAAACACCCCCTCCTCCTCGAGTTTTTACTCATCTACTTTTTTTTTAAATTAATAAATCTTTATATCCTGAAGGCATGAAATTCTACCTTTTTTATCCCAGTTATTTGTATTCCCCTGATCCTACCAGTGTTCTCCATTTTCTAATTATTATCTGAGCTGGTTGCTCTCTAAACCATCTGCAGAATGGTCAGTTTGGGATATCTTATCACTCCTCTCCTGAGTTGGATTAATATTTACTGATTCTGCCCTATAATCTTGTGGTAAAATCTGCTAGTGCTGATTTCTTTCTTTCCATGACTTTTGGCATGAGCAGATACTTTTGGAGACATTTCCTAGTGCTCTTGGATTAATTTTAAGAATGTTACTGGAATGAAAGTTTGTGGAGAGATAGCTTCTTCAAGGCTAGCTTTCATGCACCTAAAGTCATAAAAATTTCTCAACTGTCCAAATGACTCTCATGAATAGATTTTTTTAGAAATTACTGACTGGTGCACTTAAGGAAGGTCTGGATTAGTCTGTTTCTTGTTTTTCCATTTTAATAAGCTGTGGTTAGTTAAATACAATTAATTTTTATATTGAACTGATTGAGTTTAGGAATGAAAGATAGCTAATGCAATCATACACATTAAAATGAGTTATAAAGCAAAGATTAAATTTATATTATATCATTCAAGATAGATTTTATATATTGATTTCCATGAGTACAAGATGATAGCTTTTTTACACTGCATTCCCCAGTAACTACTCCATGAAAATATTATGCATATGCTTAATGAATAAAGAATCAGGAGAGAGATATTAGGGATGAAACCACTCCATTTTCAAAACCAGCCTTAAGTTCAGGATATCACTGAAGACTTTTACAGTTTTTCTAACCACATCATATCTAGAATTGTCACTGTTGGGTAACTACTGTTTGATGAAATATCACACAAGCCAAAATATGAGCTACATGCATTATTTTCTCTTGCTGCATAACAAATTACCACAAACTCAGCAGCTTAAAAAGTATCTATTTATTTTCATTATGTCTGTAGGTAGAAAATCTGGAAACAATGAAATATTATTCTTTGGGTCTCACTAGGCTAAACATTATGCTCAGGGTCTCACTTGGCTAAAATCATTGGGTTAAGCCATACTTATGGTTCTCATTTGGGCCTCAGGATCGTCTTCCAAACTTATTGGGTTTAATTCCGAGAAGTTATAGACTGAGGTTGTTGTTTTCCTGCTCGGTATCAAGCAGGGACGGTTCTCAGCTGCTTACAGGCAGTTCCTTACCATGTGCCATCTGCTATAGACTGAATCGTGTCCTTACCAAAGACACTGTCACAGTCATTTCAGAGCAAGGATGTTTACTTTCTTCCAGGTCAGACAGAGAACACTTCAGATGTCCTTTTCTGTAACCAAGTGCAGGAAATAAAGGGCTCACGTAATTAGGTCAAGCCCACTCCAACCATCTCTCTTAAGATCAAGAGATTTGTGACCTTGCTGAGTCACTTCAGTCATGTCTGACTCTTTGCGACCCCATGGACTGTAGCCTGCCAGGCTTCTCTGTCCATGAGATTCTCCAGGCAAGAGTACTGGAGTAGGTTGCCATTTCCTTCTCCTGATTTATGACCTTAAACACCTACAAAATCCCTTTAAAATGTCACCTAGATTTATTCTTAATTGGATAACCAGAAGAAGGTGTATATATACCAGAGGCTAGGATCTTGAGGACTATCTTAGGATTTAGCCAGCCAGACTATATATATATCTTTAATTTAAACATTTTAATGGCCACATTAAAAAATAAAAAGAGACTTTGTAAACTTGAATTAACAACATTTTATTTAGCCAGATATACCTAAGATATTATCATTTAACATGTAACAAGTAAAAAATTATTAATAACATAATTTACATTTTTTTCATGTAAAAAGTTAGAAACCCAGTGTGTATTTCACAGTTACAGCACATCTCAGTTTTGTCCATCAGTATTTCAAGTACTCAGTAACCACAAATGACTAGTAGCTCAATAATACAGCAATTATAGGTATAATCTAGGTAAATTGTAAGTATAGTTATGGATTACCTTAAGAATTTAAAGAAAGCAGAGTATCATTGCAATACTTCCTGAGACTGAAAGATTACATTGAAAATAAATTTCAGGGATAATAGTAAATATCGACATTACTGGATACACTTTTCTTTCAGCTCGAATTTAAGCTTGAATAAGACAAAGTAAAATAAAATTAATTTAAAAAAGGAAAAATGTAAGTTACAGAATTCAAGTAGAAAGTAACATTTTGTTAAGTCTCTTAAAATGTTGTTTCTTCTCATATTTAAATGCTTATTTGTGAATAATACTAGATTTAAATTTATGTCACTTAAAATTTCATCCAAATAATGCTGCCTTCATAGCACCATTTCAATAATTAATAAATATATAATTTACTAAAAATAATGAATATAAAATAATGAATATAAACCTGGCCATTGCTTAACACGAATACTAGTGGGCAGGCAAGTATTTCTTTAACTTGTACAGAGGACAGTGAAATATTATCTTTGTATATTTTAGTGGTTTAATGACATTCAAATTATAATTGTCTTCTTCAAGCAAGTAATGAGTTGTTATTACCTATTTTGCAAACAGCATAAATGCTGAATCAACAAATAAGATGCTTCTTTCAACAAATGTAGTTAGAGTTGCAATGATAAAAAGCAGAGGTAAGACTACTTCTATTATTGATACTACAATCTTCATTATATTTCTTAAAATAATAGTAATATTTATTTTTCTGAGGAGGAAAATTATTCCAACCAAGATTATAATACCCCAATGCCTGGATTAGTAACCACTACATGATACTTTCTACTAATGGACTTTAAATATTGTTAAATAATGGAACTATTATGTAAACATGTGACAGAGTTTTAATTCATCAACTATAATTTGCTGACTTGAGCACTCTACCTTTTAAGTTGAACAATACCAACCAGCTTCTTGGTGTCATTGACAATAGAAACACCTAGTTACTATTCATAGAGATGTAATTCTCCCACTTGGTAAGTTTAAAATGTTCCAAAGATTTTGGAAACCATGCTTTTAATTGCTTTAACCCATTATATCATTTGACCACTTTGGATTAGCACAGACACCCCACTTCTTAAATGTTCCCCTGAGAGATTCTTTTTCATTGATCTCATTCCACACTCTTCTTCAGGTGGTATGGACTGGAAATTATGCTGTTGTATTTTTTCCTTACTTGGATTGTGATTGGCTGGGGCCCCCAAATTCTAGGTTGTTTACCCATATGCCTACTTTAAAATAAGTAGAGAAAAGTCATGCTGCAACACTCATGTCACACAATTGTCCTGTCAGCTTGAGATTGGTGAGAGATTGTTAAGCTAACTGGTGAAAACATGTGAGAAAAGGAAAAGGAAGTAGAAGGAAAAAAACACCTAGTGATGAATATTTACTCTGAAATGTATTCTATTTTGGGCTTGTCTAGTGACTCAGTGCTAAAGAATCTGCCTGCCAATGTAGGGGACACAGGTTTGATCCTTGGGTCCGGAAGGTCCCCTGAAGAAGGAAATGGCAACCCGCTCTAGTATTCTTGACTGGGAAATCCCGTAGACAGTGAAGTGGTTAAACAACAACAAATATTCTATTTCATAGTGTTCTATTTTATAGGACAAGCAGTGTATAAGCAATATGTTTCAACCAGAGCTGTATTTCTCTAGTCACAAATTTTCTTTTGAACTACAGAACCAAGCTTAACTCATTAGCTATTTATAGTAGAATTAGAAAAGAATTAATAAAATATTCATTTGTTATTTATACCGCACCCTCCTCAAGGTGCCGGTATATTTTTACCTCCTTTTCACTATAAAACCCCTTGAGTTTTCTGTTTATTTATTTCCTTTCATTTCAACATCTTGTTTTTCTAGTCTTAGTTAAGTTTATTTCAGTCAGGACTGTGTATCCTATTTTCAATGTCATTATCAATAAATCTAATAATGAATTCTCAACCGTTAGTTTATCTGTCAGTAGAGTTTGACTCTTTTTTTAAATGAATGCTTTTCTTGATGTGTTTTCTTTATTTGCCTTTCAAGATATCCATTCTTGGTTCTCTTTATTTAGCTGCTGCTGCTACTGCTAAGTCGCTTCAGTCGTGTCCGACTCTGTGCGATCCCATAGACCACAGCCCACCAGGCTCCACCGTCCCTAGGATTCTCCAGGCAAGAATACTGGAGTGGGTTGCCATTTCCTTCTCCAGTGCATGAAAGGAAAAAGTGAAAGTGAAGTCGCTCAGTTGTGTCCGACTCTTAGCGACCCCATGGACTGTAGCCACCAGGCTCCTCCGTCCATGGGATTTTCCAGGCAAGAGTACTGGAGTGGGGTGCCATTGCCTTCTCCAGTGCATGAAAGGAAAAAGTGAAAGTGAAGTCGCTCAGTCGTGTCCGACTCTTAGCGACCCCATGGACTGTAGCCCACCAGACTCCTCTGTCCATGGGATTTTCCAGGCTAGTAGCTCCTTTTTGATTTTTTTGTTGGTTCTTTTGAACTTTCCCAAACTCCAAATACTGGGAGTATCCACAGGTTGTAGGGAATTCTTCTCTAATTCTTCTTAATTTTGTTTAGTCCTTAGAGAGAGCCCATCCCATGTCATTATCTAGGTTTATAGAATGTCTGTAGTGGGTGTCTCTGGTGTCCTATGCTGTGTTCTTTCAGGCCCCCTCTGATTTCAGACTTAATGGCAGCTCCACACAAACTCTGAATTATCTTAGAGTGACATGGTTCCCACTTTAAGCATACTTCTGTCTTTTTCTCAGATTTTTTTTAGGACATTTGACCCAGGGAAAGACAGCGGGGATATCCAGAATGACATAAAACTCCTAGAAGCAACTCTGATAACGATGGAGTACAGGAGCAAAAAAAAAGTAAATTCCTCAGCCTTCCATCATTTAGATGGAAACTTCCAGAAGATATCTGTACACTTCTCCAGAGGTTCTTGCAGAATCAAATGTCCAATACTTGCAACATCAGCCTCAATCAGACACATTGACTCTAAAGTTTTCTCCTTCTCTGTCTCTATGCCTGCATTCTTACTGTTACCTCTGCTTCCAAAGGACCCCTCATACATGAATTGCTGCAAATAATCTGTTTTTTCCAAGGTAAAATTAAGGCACAATCTCTACTCTAACATCTTCCTAATTTACATCTGCTACAAACTTAAGAATTTTAAGCAACAAAGCTAACCACCTATTTATCGTCCTCTTTGGTCTATCAAATAGGCATGCCAAATACTATTACCAATCTGGTTTCAACCATTATCATATTTTGCTTGAATGACTGGAATACAATATTAACTTGTCTCCATGCTGAAATTTCACTCATTCTTTCAATTTCTCCACACCAATGCCAGAACAATCTTTTAAAAATGAAAGTCAATTTTTAAATTTAACACTTCCCAGATTTCTCATCTCATTTAAAGTAAAATTCTTTGTTTTTATACTGACTTACAAAACCCTAAATCATTTGGCCCTTACTACCCCTTTTTCCCCATTCCCACTTATCCTGCTCAAGTCACAGTAGATTTATTGCTATTTTTCTTCCCCTTGATATCCACTCGGCTACTGTCACATTCTTCATGTTTCTGTTCTTTATCACCTTACCAAAGAGTCTTCCTGATTATCTTTCATAAAACAACAAAGCCCCATTGGGTCACTGTTTTTGTCCCCTTTTCCCCTTGTGTTGTTATCTTCATAGAATGAATCAAACTCTGACATATTATATACATATTCCTTTTATTTCTATTTATTTATGGTTTATAGTAAGGTTCATAAGGGCAAGGATTGTTTGTTTCCTGATTTTTCATTACCAAGTAGCTGTTCAATAACTAAAACAATGCTTGAAAGTGAAAGTGTTAGTCACTCATGTCCAACTCATTACAACCCCGTGGGCTGTAGCCCACTAGGTTCCTCTTGTCTATTGAATTCTCCAGGCAAGAATACTGGAGTGGGTAGCCACTTCCTTCTTAAAATATGACTGACTGACCTAATACTGAATACCTACTTAGTCACTGGTTAGCTGATAAATATGTATTTCAAGAAACTGACATGGAATTCAAACAATGCTAAGATCATAGAAGAAAAGGGAAATTAAGACAATAGATTTGTTTTAACAGATTCATATGTATCATGTATTATTTTGTCTCATATCTGTATTTCTCACACAAAGAGGTTAAAATTTCCGTAATATGTCGTCTCTGGACTCCAGTGAATAGTCATGAACATTCATTCACTATTTTCTGGGATGGGTGCGCCAGTTGTCTTAAATCTTTTTACTAGTCTCATTGACATGGTAATCCTTGTGTGGCGTGATAGTTGCTGCTGGGACAGAGCCATGAAGTCATTCAAACTCATGTTGTGGTGCCATAGTCAATACCTTCACATCTATGTGAATTGGGAGCAGGGGAGCCTGAGAAAATTTATCAACATAAAGGTACGTTTATGTAATCCCCTATTACTTTATCAGGCAGTTGGTCAAAATTGTCATTAAACTGAAATTGCTCTTCTGATTATGGACATAATGATAGCTTGAGAGTAGGTCAATGGGATTTTGAAAAGAAAGTCAAGATTATATTCTCTTTTTTGCCATAATTCATTATTTAGGACTATCTATTCTGAAGAATGGGCTTCCCAGGTGGCGCTATTGGTAAAAGAACTTGCCTGCCAATGCAGGAGACATAAGAGATGCAGTTTCACTCCCTGGGTCAGGAAGATCCCCTGGAGAAGGACATGGCAACCCACTCCAGTATTCTTGCCTAGAGAATCGCATGGACTGAGGAGCCTAGCAGGCTACAGTCCATAGGGTCCCAAAAAGTCAGACACAAATAAAACAACTTAGCACACACTCTAAAGAACTGGGCTTCTCTGGTGGCTTAGTGGTAAAGAATCCTCCTGCCAATGCAGGAGACACGGGTTTGTTCCATGGGCCAGGAAGATCCCCTGGAGAAGGGAAACAGCTAACCCACTCCAGTATTCTTGCCTGGAAAATCTCATGGACAGAGGAGCCTGGTGGGCTACACAGTCCATGGAGTGGCAAAGAACTGGACACAACTTAATGACAAATAACAACAACAAATTAAAGAAGTAAACATTTATAGATACAAGTTATATTAAGTGAGCCAATGCAGATGGTGAAATAATTCACAGAAGTATTATTAAGGGAAGAAAACAGAGCTTTTATTCATTTTTCAAGGGATAAAAGGGGCCAGACAGAGTGATCTTGGCCCAGGAGAGTGGGGATTTGAGTCTTTTTATTGAGTTTCAAAGGGTAAGGAACAGGAAAGAGGGGGTGGGTTCATATCTATTCTGGTCCACAGTTATATCTGGGCCAGCTGTGCTTCTATAGGATGTGGTTTTTCTGAGAATCTGTAACTTCTTGTCTCCAGTAATTTTTCAGTCCTTGGGTGTCGGAAAGAGAGTTAATAGAGGCCCTTGACAGGCTCTACTCTATTTTAAACAATGTTAGATGGGTTTACAAATTAGCTACAATTTTGAATGCTAAAATATTTAACTTTAATTCTAAAATATACATCTGTTATGGGAATGGCAAACCACTTTAGTATTCTTGCCTTGAGAACCCCGTGAACAGTAGGAAAAGGCAAAAAGATAGGACACTGAAAGATGAACTCCCTGGGTTGGTAGGTGCCCAATATGTTACTGGAGATCAGTGGAGAAATAACCCCAGAAAGAATGAAGGGATGGAGCCAAAGCAAAAACAACACCCAGCTGTGAATGGGAGTGGTGATAGAAGCAAAATTCAATGCTGTAAAGAGCAATATTGCATAGGAACCTGGAATGTTAGGTCCATGAATCAGGGCAAACTGGAAGTGGTCAAACAGGAGATGGCAAGAGTGAACGTCGACATTCTAGGAATCAGCGAACTAAGATGGACTGGAATGGGTGAATTTAACTCAGATGACCATTATATCTACTACTGTAGGCAGGAATCCCTTAGAAGAAATGGAGTAGCCATTATAGTCAACAAAAGAATCTGAAATGCAGGACTTGGATGCAATCTCAAAAATGACAGGATGATCTCTGTTCGTTTCCAAGGCAAGCCATTCAATATCACGGTAATTCAAGCCTATGCCCCAACCAGTAATGCCAAAGGAGCTGAAGTTGACAGTTCTATGAAGACATACAAGACCTTCTAGAACTAATACCCAAAAAAGATGTCCTTTTCATTATAGGGGACAGGAATGCAAATGTAGGAAGTCAAGAAACACCTGGAATAACAGGCAAATTTGGCTTTGGAGTACAGAATGAAGCAGGGCAAAGGCTAATAGAGTTCTGCCAAGAGAATGCACTAGTCATAGCAAACACTCTCTTCCAACAACACAAGAGAAGACTCTACTCATGGACATCACCAGATGGTCAACACTGAAATCAGATTGATTATATTCTTTGCAGCCAAAGATGGAGAAGCTCTATACAGTCAGAAAAAACAAAACTGGGAGCTGACTGTGGCTCAGATCATGGACTTCTTATGGCTAAATTCAGACTAAAATTGAATAAAGTGGAGAAAACCACTAGACCATTCAAGTATGACTTAAATCAAATCCCTTATAACTATACAGTAGAAGTGAGAAATAGATTTAAAGGACTAGATCTGATAGACAGAATACCTGATGAACTATGGATGGAGGTTTGTGACATTGTACAGCAGACAGGAATCAAGACCATCCCCAAGAAAAAGAAGTTCAAAAAGCAAAATGACTGTCTGAGGAGGGCTTACAAATAGCTGTGAAAGGAAGAGAAGCGAAAAGCAAAGGAGAAAAGGAAAGCTATACCCATTTGAATGCAGAGTTCCTAAGAATAGCAAGGAGAGATAAGAAAGCCTTCCTCAGCGATCAATGCAAAGAAATAGAGGAAAACAATAGAATGGGAAAGACTAGAGATCTTTTCAAGCAAATTAGAGATACCAAGGGAACATTTCATGCAAAGATGGGCTCAATAAAGGACAGAAACAGTAGGGACCTAACAGAAGCAGATGATATTGAGAAGAGGTGGCAAGAATACACAGAAGAATTGTATGAAAAAGTTCTTCATGACCCAAACAATCACGATGGTGTGATCACTCACCTCGAGCCAGACATTCTGGAATGTGAAGTCAAGTGGGCCTTAGGAAGCATCACTAGGAACAAAGCTAGTGGAGGTGATGGAATTCCAGTTGAGCTATTTCAAATCCTGAAAGATGACACTGTGAAAGTGCTGCACTCAACATGCCAACGAATATGGAAAACTCAGCATTGGCCACAGGACTGGAAAACGTCAGTTTTCATTTCAATCTCAAAGAAAGGCAATGCCAAAGAATGCTCTTTACCGCACAATTGCACTCATCTCACACGCTAGTAAAGTAATGCTCAAAATTCTCCAAGACAGGCTTCAGCAATACGTGAACCATGAACTTCCAGATGTTCAAGCTGGTTTTAGAAAAGGCGGAGGAACCAGAGATCAAATTGCCAACATCAGATGGGTTATCGAAAAAGCAAGAGAGTACCAGAAAAACATCTATTTCTGCTTTATTTACTATGCCAAAGCCTTTGACTATGTGGATCACAATAAACCATGGAAAATTCTGAAAGAGATGGTCATACCAGACTACCTGACCTACCTCTTAAGAAACCTGTATGTAGGTCAGGAAGCAACAGTTAGAACTGGACATGGAACAACAGACTGGTTCCAAACAGGAAAGGAGTACGTCAAGGCTGTATATTGTCACCCTGCTTGTTTAACTTATATGCAGAGTACATCATGAGAAATGCTGGGCTGAATGTAGCACAAGCTGGAATTAAGATTGCTGGGAGAAATATCAATAACCTCAGATATGCAGATGACACCACCCTTATGGCAGAAAGTGAAGAAGAACTAAAGAGCCTCTTGATGAAAGTGAAAGAGGAGAGTGAAAAAGTTGGCTTAAAGCTCAACATTCAGAAAACTAAGATCATGGCATCTGGTCCCATCACTTCATGGCAGATAGATGGGGAAACTTGGAAACAGTGACTGACTTTACCTTTCTGGGCTCCAAAATCACTGCAGATGGTGCTTGCAGCCATGAAATTAAAAGATTCTTACTCCTTGGAAGGAAAGTTATGACCAACCTAGACAGCATATTAAAAAGCAGAGACACTGGTTTGTCAACAAAGGTCCATCTAGTCAAGGCTATGGTTTTTGCAGTAGTCATGTATGAATGTGAGAGTTGGACTATAAAGAAAGCTGAGTGCCACCTGATGGGAAGAGCTGACTCATTTGTCCTTTAACCAGTTATAATTTCATTGGCTGCAGTGATCATGGGGATAATCACATCCAACCAATATTGGGGAAATAGAAACAGCTGTATAATATAGACATAGAACCATTACATCTCATGTAATATTCATAGCATTTTTCTTATATCTTGCTTATTGCCAAAATAATATGATCATATGAATAAAATCAGAAACACAGAAAAGCTCATTTTTACTATTTCCAACAAATCATTCTGTTCTCATTTTCCCTATTATTCTTTTAGTCTTTGTCCAAATGTTAGTATAAATTTTACAAAGCCATAATTATAATTTATATAATTAAATGATAAATGTATTATGGTAAGTTCCATATTTTTCTCTTTTGCACATTATATATTTGATAATTTGTGCCATCCATTCAACACTCTAAACACATTTACTCAGTGCTTGCTATGTTCCATAACCTGTCATAAATGAAGTGGACAAAAATTAATAAGTTACACTTTTGGCTTTCAAGTAGCTCCCAATGTTATAGGCAAATTGATATATAAACAACATGAAAATTTATCATAAGAAAGTATGTATTGTAATATAGACACTGCAAAGGTGATGAAACTAAAGAATCATCAACTCAATGTTTATAATTGAGTGTTTCTAAAGAATACTGCTTATGCTACTGAACTCAGTAAAATAATAGCTCATTTTATGGGAACTGGATTGAATTGCCATGATCCAATAATTAATATCCTTACACAAAATAAATTAGATATGTTAAACACTAATGTTAATATTTAAGAGATGAAGAATTGATAATAAGGCATGGAATGTTATGTACTGAGTGTTTATGTTGCCTCCCCACCCGCCCCGCCAAATTCACCTGTTGGGACTCCAATCCCCAATGCCGTGAACCCCAATTCCCAGTTAAGAGATGGGGCTTTGGTAAAGTAATGAGAGATAGAAGAGGTTATGAGGATGGGGTTAGTGTTCTTAGAAGAAAAGGAAGAGACTAGAGCCTCTCTGTCTTCATCAAGTGAGTGTTAGTCACTCACTTGTGTCCGACTCTTTCTCTAACCCATGGACTGTAGCTTGCCAGGCTCCTCTGTCTGTGGCATTCTCCAGGCAAGGATACTGGAGTAGATTGTCATTCCTTTCTCCAGGGGATCTTTCCAACCCAAGGGATCGAACCCAGGTCTACTGCATTGGGGGCAGATTCTTTACCATCTGAGCTATCATCAAGTGAGGATACAGCCAAAAGGTGACCACCTGCAAATCCAGAAAGAGGACTCTTAACCAGGACTTTAATTAGCTGGCATATTGATCTTAGAATTCTAGCCTCCGGAACTCTGAGAAATAAGTGTTTCTAATTTAAGCAGTCCAGTCTATGATACATTTGTCTTCGAAGCCCAAGCTAACTAACACAGGAGTTGAATAATGAGATGAGTTTGGGAGGACCTTTTTAACCGCTGGTATGTGTTTGCCTGGAGTAGGAAATGGCAACCTACTCCAGTATTCATGCCTGAAGAATCCCAAGGACAAAGGAGCCTGGCGGGCTACAGTCCCTCAGGTCACAAAGAGTTGGACACGGCTGAAGTGACTTAGCCCACACGCATGTATATGCCTGGTGTATGATGAAACATTCAGTATTGTTGAGTCTAGAGGATTCATTTAGATTTGCATACTGGTTAAGTGCTGATCTAAACCAGGAGTGGTGGGAGGGACAATCTGTTGAATCAACAAACCAGAATTGAGTGGCAGTAGTTAAGGCATCACATTTCTGTGTCGTGGACTCCTCTTTGTTCAGTGGAAAAGAAAACCTCTGTCTGGTGCTCCTAGAAGCTGAGTTAGATGACACTAAACAGGGCAGCTCCCGTGTCTACCTGTCAACAAGGCTGACAGGCAGAAATGGGCTAGGTTCCCAACCATTCTCAACCCTGAAGCAGAATTCCTGTCAAGCCGGGGAACAGGAACAAGATGCAATGACAGATATCACCAGTGGGACGGTACGAACAATCCCCCGCAGGCCCTGTTCTGTCTGTCACAGCTCCTTGAAGGAAAGCAAAGATGGAGCTATCAGGCACAGCAAATTGAATCCACTTTACTTATTAAGACGTGGTCACCTGGGCACACTATTTATGGTCAGGAGAACTCTGAAGTTATCTTTGCTGGAATAGGTTCCCATCTAATTTCTCATCTCCAGCCTCACAAAATGTTTTCCCTAATTGACAATAGCAAATCCCATTTACTATAATGATAATAAATTTAATATGTAAGAGACAGAGGGATTTTACTTTTCCAAATTAAGTTTAGTCTATATTTCAAGCTACAAAAAGACATTTGCAATAAAATAAAACTGTAATTAAAAATGTAAAAATGGCCTATAAGAAACAGCCTCAAGAAGCTGAGAAATACTGATAACATATTGCAGATTATTCTTTTGCACTCTAACTGGATTTGGATTAATCCTCCTTTCTGCTGTCCTTTGGTAAAGAAGGAATTTTCTTTCATGTAAAAGTGAAGTTCTTAAACTTAACAGTGCAATTGATTTCATTATTTTTATAGAAGGACAAAAATTTATTCCTGAATTATATTCTAAATCTGCATTTGCTGTCGTATACTGAATAAAATTTCCAAATCTTAAATACTTTAGATGAAAATCTGTGAAACTTTGTAATAGTTCAAATAATACAAATAATTCTTTGTAATAATTTAAGCATACACTTAAAAAAGAATTACAAAAAGTGGATATTAGAGTAGCTGTGCTTTACTTATAATTTATTTATACCTTGATTTTTTAAAAATCTGATTGCTTTATTGCAGGATAATATTCTCTTCGGATAGCATTGTTTAACTTCTCCTCATGCATAGAGAAATAAATGACCTAAAACCAAACCATAAAATGACTTTTCTTTTATCATTTTCTTTTCTTTTTTTTAATATAACAAAATGTGTATTTATATTTGCATCCTCCAATACTCAAAAATAATAGAGGGAATTATAATGGGATTTAGAATCACTAAAAAAATGTCAAATTGATATAGCTTCCTATTTTACTATGTTGAATAGGTAGAAAATAAATATGCACCCTAGTCACCAGTTTTTATAGACATAATATACTATGTTTTCACCTTTCAAATGATAATTTATTCATCATTTAATACACTTCGGTCACAATTTCAGCTCTACGTTATTAAACTTACTAAAATAAAGTACAATATCTGTTAGAAACACTATCTCTTACTCCCTGCAATTTTCACATTTTTTTCCCTACTAGGAAAACAAAATGAGGAGAAAAATTATTGGCAATAATTTTATAAATGGAATGGTAGGAATGCCACTTACATATAAGAAACAGGATTTAAATGTTTCTGATTTCACACTGTTCTTTTTAGTTCTTTCATAGTTTTTGATATTTTCAATCTATAGGAAATTTAAAAGATAAATTGACCCAATATATGTGCACATAAAAGATCTTTATTTTATCTTTATTGGTATATTTTCTTTTTATATTTATTTTCATTACTTACCCAAACATCTTTTTATGAAAGTGAAAAGTGAAAGTGTTAGTCATTCTGTCATGTCCAACTCTTTGTGATCCCATAGACTGTAGCCTGCCAGGCTCCTCTGTCCATGGAATTTATCAAGCAAGAATACTGCAGTGGGTAGCCGTTCCCTTCTTCAAGGGATCATGTTGACCCAGGACTGAACGCAAGACTCCCACATTGCAGGCAGATTCTTTACCATCTGAGCTAGGGAAGCACCAAAATTTATATGTGTAATTATGCCATGTTTACTTTTATGTTTGCTTACAGATTTTCTTTGACATAAAATTTAAGTAAATTAAAATACACATACCTTTGGTATGTAATTTTATATTTTTTCACAAAGAGATCTACATTTCTATCCAAATATAGAGTATTTGATCACCAAAGGAAATTTCCATTTCCGGTCCCGGCCAAACATCTCTTTCAGTTCAGTTCTGTTTCTCAGTTGTGTCTGAATCCTTCATCCCCATGGACTGCAGCACGCCAGGCTTCCCTGTCCATCACTAACTCCCAGAGCTTGCTTAAACTCAGTTCAATTGACTTGGTGATGCCATCCAGCCATCTCATCCTCTGTTGTCCCCTTCTCTTCCTGCCTTCAATCTTTCCCAGCACCAAGGTCTTTTCCAATAAGTCAGTTCATTGCATCAGGTGGCCAAAGTATTGGAGTTTCAGCTTCAGCATCAGTCTTTCCAATGAATATTCAGGACTGATTTCCTTTAGGATTGACTGGTTGGATCTCCTTGCAGTCTGAGGAACTCTCAAAAGGCTTCTCCAACACCACAGTTCAAAAGCATCAATTCTTTGGCACTCCAGCTTCTTTATAGTTAAACTCTCACATCCATAGAAAAACCATAACTTTGACTAGACGGACCTTTGTCAGCAAAGTAATGTCTCTACTTTTTAATATGCTGACTAGGTTGGTCATAGGTTTTCTTCCAAGGAGCAGGCATGTTTTAATTTCATGGCTGCAGTCACAATCTGCAGTGACTTTGGAACCCAAGAATATAAAGTCTGTATTCCATTGTGAATACATTTAGTTATCCAGTTTGGCATTTGTGTACTTATTAAGTTCGGAAATAAACTATTCTAGGTAAAGTTGCTATGAACTTTCATGCATAAGTGTTTCTGTGGACCTCTATCTTAATTTACATTGGGTGAATATTTAAGAGAGTATTTTCTTTGTAATATGTTAGTTGTATGTTTACTTTTATTAGTACCTGCTCCTCAGCAATATAGGAGAGTTATAATTGTGTCACATTTTCACCAACTTTCAATAGAAACCTTTTTCATACTTGCCCTTCTAGTATGTGTGTAATGATGCCTTATTATTGTTTTATTTCACATTTTGATGATTTAATTCATGTTTATGTGACTATTGGTGCCTCATTTATCTCACTTTGAGAAGTGTATATTCAAGTATTTTGATAATTTTCTTATTAGATTCTTTGTCATTTGTGTTGAATTGAGAGGTTTTGATTATAGATGATAAAACATCTTCACCAGATACATATTTTACATTTTTTTCTGAGTTCATGCCTCATTATTCTTATAACAATGTATTTTGATGACAGAAAGTATTTAATGTAGTTTAACTTATCAATTATGTGTTTTAGGTTCTTTCAAACAAACCTTTGCCTGCTCTTAGCTCATGGCTTTATTCTCGTGTGTTCCCTTCTAGATGCTTTATATATCTAGCTTTTACACATAAATAAGTGGTCTATCACAAATTAACTTATGAATAATAGGAGGTAAGGGTATGGTTTATTTCTTCTAGCTATTTTCCAAGTTGATAGCCAAGTTTTCTAGCACCATTTATTAAGAAACTTTCATTTCCCCATTGAATTGCTCTGACACTTTTTTAAAAAGTTAACTGTCTCTATATGAGTGTCTATTTCTGTTCTATCTCTGTTTGCTTCCTTATACATATTACAGTATTTTGATTACTATTATTTTACTGTATACTTGATGTCCAACTTCTTTCTTCTATTTAAAGAATATCTTAGATCCTTTGCATTTTTATATGGATTTTAGTTGCTGAGTCATGTCTGAGTCTTTGCAACCCCATGGACTATGGCCTGCTAGGCTCCTCTGTCCATGGAATTCTACAGGCAAGAATACTGGAGTGGGTAGCCATTCCCTTCTCCAGGGGATCTTCCTGACCCAGGGTTTGAACCCACGTCTCCTGAATTGCAGGCAGATTCTTTACCATCTGAACTACCATGGTTTTAGAGTTATTTTATCCATTTCTACTGAAAAACATCTTGGGATTATAATTTGTATTACCTTAAATCTATGGATCCGGAGAAGGCAATGGCACCCGACTCCAGTACTCTTCCCTGGAAAATCCCATGGACAGAGGAGCCTGGTGGGCTGCAGTCCATGGGGTCGCTAAGAGTCGGACATGACTGAGTGACTTCACTTTCACTTTCACTTTTCCCTTTCATGCACTGGAGAAGGAAATGGCAATCCACTCCAGTATTCTTGCCTGGAGAATCCCAGGGACGGCGGAGCCTGGTGAGCTGCTGTCTATGGGGGTCGCACAGAGTCGGACACGACTTAAGTGACTTAGCAGCAGCAGCAGCAGCAAATCTATGGATCACATTGGGAAGAATGGACACTTTTAGAATGCAATTTTAATGATGAATATAATATATATTTTTAATTTATTAAAACTAATTTTTTCTTGTGAGTACTTTTTCTATTTTGATTTTAGTTTTCATTGTGGATATTTTGCATATCCTTTGTGAAAATTATTCCTAAATATTTTATTTTAATGATTATTTTTTTCATTTTTCTAGTCATTTAATGCCAATATAGGAAGAATGTGATTAACTTTTGCCTTTAAATTGTGTGCCTTTCAAATGTCGCTTATTCATGCTAAGTTTTTGTTTCTCCCTTCAGACCTTTTAATTAAAGTATTATGTCTTTGTGAATAGTTGGTTTTACTACTTCCTTTCTGATAATATATTCTTATTTTATTGCTTTATTTCACCAGCTTGGGCATCAAATTAAATATTATATAAAACTTATAAAAGAAAATATTCTTCTATTTGACCTTGATCTTAGGGAGAGTGTATTGTTAGCTATAGGTTTTTCCAGATGAGTGTTTGCTTGACAGTATCTAGTTATTAAGTCACTGTCTATAGATACTGTGATTTATAACATTAGTAAATTTATCAGCATACTGCTATTTTGTTCATTTCTCTCTGCCTTTATGTGTTAGCATTTTAAAATATTTTATCACTTGAATTTTTTAAATGTTTTCCAATTTGGACTAGACGGATTAGGTCAGACCCTTATTAGCTGCAAAATTACCCAAGTAAGAGTATAAAATGATTGGAGTTGTGCATGCATAAAAGGGGTATGGACTTTCCTGGTGGCTCAGATGGTAAAGCAGGAGACCCGAGTTTGATCCCTGGGTCGGGTCAGGAAGATCCCCAGGAGAAAGGAATGGCTGCCCACTCCAGTATTCTTGCTTGGAGAATTCCATGAACAAGGGAACCTGGCAGGCTACAGTCCACGACTGAGCAACTAACACACACACATATGGGATGTATATCTGTTGGGTATGTATCAGTGTGTTGTAGGTATGGGTAAGGAAATAAGGAAGATAGATGTTGAAGACACCTGTATTTAAGCTTCTGTTGGAAGACGTAGAAATATAAAAACATAAACCTCATTATTTTTTTTCTCCATTCTGTGCTCTTCTGATGAGACAGTAGGGTAATGCACTCCTTAATAAAAGAGAAATATTAAAAATGACAGAATTTTTAGACAAATTACAGATGATCTGATGATTAACATGGAAAAATCAATTGTGTGAGCCTCTCACAATTGACACATTAGTTATGCTCTTCACAAAATATAAGGGATCATAACAGATACTGCTAGTATGATTATCATTTGTGCTAGAAATGTTTGTTGGTAGATGAATTATTCTGTATAATTTCTTATAATAACAGTTCTTCAAGGAATTAGTCCATATTATCAACATCAGAAAAGGGTCATTTTCTCTCTCCCTCTCTCTGTATTTGTCTCAAAAATCTAAAAGTTCATCATGAAGTGAGGGGAGGTGATTTATATTTTTAAAAATCAAGTGTGAGGTTTTAAAGGTTGGCCATCATTTTCAGAAGCCCTGTTTCTTCTCTCTCACTTAGGGAATACCTAAACGGAACACCCCATGAGGTTTTCTACAGAAAATGCCTGCCAGTTCTAAGTTCTGTCCCTTTGTCTGCTGAATAAATATATGCTAAGTTGCTTGGAGCTCACCACCATTCTTTTATGTTTTTAATGTTTCTTTAGCTGCTTGGTTTATCTTTGCAACCACAGATACCTTTTATAAGAATTTCCATTGACTGAAGCAGTACCTATTCATGGACACAGTTGTTGATAACCTACAGGACTCACCATTGTTCTAAACTGCCTTAGCGTTGCTGATGAGTCCACAAAAGTAGTTTGTGTTGAGTAGAAAGAATAGGAGAAGTGATGTCCTTTTCATTCATTTTACAAGGAATCAATAGTAGGATTGCTGAGACCCAAAATGGATTCTACCAGAAGCCAGATCCAGAATGCTCCTCTCATGGTTCCATTATGCTTATACTTCCTGACGTTGGAAGGAGGATCAGCGTTCAGAGCTGACAGTGACATCACTAACCTTAATTCTGCAGTATTCTGTGGTATTCTTCTTAACGACAGTGAAAAATAACTGAATTTTCCAGGTCAAAGTACCTGAGCAAACCCCTCATGAGTTCCCTTTAAAATAAGAATGTATATTTGTGTGTGTGCTCAGTCACACAGTTGTGTCTGACTCTTTGCAAGCCCATGGACTGTAGCTCACCAGGCTCCTCTGTCCATGGGATTTTCTAGGCAAGAATACTGGAACAAGTGCCATTTCCTACTCCAGGGGATCTTCCAGACCCAGGGATCAAACCGTGTCTCCTGCATTGGCAGGTGGATTCTTTGCCACTGTGCCAAAATAGGAATACAGAACCCTTAAAAAGAGGCAAATTGGGAAAAAAGTATTTTTTTAAAAAAGGAATAATTTCTACCTAATCATACACAGTATTTATAACTTAGGTATTTCACAATTAAACTATCAATGGTTATTTAGTATTAACTAATTTTTATATTTATAAATGCACCTTCTTTTAAAAAATGAATCTATATTTTTAGCTTTAATGACTATAGACCAAAGAAAACTGCTTTGTTTTTAGCTAACACATCATTAATAGTTTGAATACACCATGATTTTAATACATTCTATTTTATTTATTAATTAATTAAAACATGACCATGTATATTATTTTGCTAGGATTACCACAACAAAAGACCACATTTGAGGGTTCAAAGAGCAAAAATTGTATTTCCTTTATAAATCTATACCTATGTTTTCCATAGATTTTCCTTAGAAGGTTGCTATTAAGTTAACTGTCATATCTTCATTATGAATTACATCATATACAAGCACTTATATCACACTTAAACATGTTTCCTGAACTTAGTGCTTTTCATTGTAGAGTAAGGGATAAGATTTTATAACTCAAATGCATATTGAATAAAGCATATTATATATAAAACACATACAACTTCTTTTTAAGAACCTGTAGAACATTTACAGAAATTAGCTATTAGATGACAGTAAAAAGTAATAATGGGGCTTCCCTGATGGCTCAGACAGAAAAGAATCTGCCTACAGTGAAGGAGACTTGGGTTTAATCCCTGGGTTGGGAAGATCCTCTGGAGAAGGGAATGGCTGCCCATTCTAGAATTCTTGCCTGGAGAATCGCATGAACAGAGGACCCTGGCAGGCTACAATCCATTGGGTCACACAGAGTCAGACATGACCGAGTGACTGAGCATGCACATAAAGTGATGATAATGGCAATATATGACAAAACATGGACTTCCCTTGTGGCTCAAACAGTGAGGAATCCACCTGTAATTCAGAGGACCTGGGTTCGATCTCTGAGTTGGGAAGATCCACTGGAGGAGGAAATGGCAACCCACTCCAGCATTCTTGCCTGGGAAATCCCACGGACAGAGAGCCTGGCCAGCTACAGTCCATGGGGTCACAAAAGAGTCAGACACGAATTAGCAACTAAACAACAACAACAATGACAAAACATACTTATGAAATCCAGCAAGGAGATAAAAATACATGTATGTATATATGTTTACATAAATACACGTAAAATAATACAAGTGAATACATTAATAAAAGCACCAATTCAAAAGTATTTAAAGAACAAATCAATAATGTTCAGAGGAACAAAGCAATTAATAAGGATAAAATCTTAGATCAGTGAATTTTAAAATTCACTTCACAAATAAGTCTTTAGGACATGAAAAACAAGTAGAAAAATATGATTTATCATAGCCAAGCCTATTCTCAACAAGACAGCTGTTAGCTCATACCCTCAAATGAGTACACATGCATGAGTGAGTCCAGCTGAAACTATCCAAGCAGACTGTTCAGTTATCATGGAAATTATAAAAATATGAGTAAGTAGGTGTTATTTTAAGCCTCTCCATTTTGGGGTGCTTTTATTCTGGGGTGCTTTATTACACAGCAATAGTTAACTGATACAGTGCTCGTTTAGCATTAAAATTTTGAACCTTGTGAAAATTTTATCTGTTCAAAAATAAAAATTTAAAAATACAAAGTGAAATAATAAAAATATGCCATTTTTCATCCAGCATAAGAGAAAACGTTTTTAAGCATTGTTATATAAGTAGTGAGAGAAATAATCACAAATATTATTATTTAAAATCTGCATCTAAAATAATTCTCTCAAAGTATTTTACATGTAGACATGAAAAATATGAGAATCTTAAGATAGCCTTATATCTAAAAAACACTTATAATTTGTCTAAAGAAATTAATATTTGATGCTTATAAAATCATAGCTATGAAGAAGCTTTTTATAGGCATATTACTTACAATGGGAAATATATGTTATTAAGAATAAAATATTGACTGCCAGTGTATGATACTTTGACTTTATAAGTAGCAGCACTTGGCTCATAAGGTGTCCTTAGGTTTTAAAACTTCTACATTTAAAAAATTCTCATAGTTACTTTTTAAACTTTTTGAAATTATGCAATTCCATACTTTCTCCTGAGTTCATTCTCCACTAAATTTGACTAGAATTTATAATTTTATTTCCCTTATTCATCCAAATTGTGAGCCCCTTGAAACAAAAAACATTGATTTATATATGGATACCCAAAAGAAGAATTAATACACATTGGGCATTACACAAATGTTCAATGAGCAAATGAAAAATTAAATTGTAAGCAAAGTCAAAAGAACAACAGATATGCAGCTCAGTTTGAGACAGGAAATTGAATACAGGAGGGAAAACTTACATTTTAAAACTGATACAATTTGTAAAAGGTAAATTCCAGATTCATAAAAATCATAATAACTACCAATATACAGAGCTTCCCTGGGGGCTCAGTGCTAACAAATCCTCCTGCCAATGTAGGAGACTCGGCTTTGATCCCTGCGCGGGGAAGATCCCCTGGAGGAGGAAATGACAACCCATTCCAGTATTCTTGCCTGGAAATGGAAAGTGGAACCTGGTGGTCTACAGCCCCTAGGGTTGCAAAGACTTGGACATGACTTAGTGACTAAACCACCACAACAACCGATATGTAGCATTTACTAGATGTCAAGTACTGTTCCAAACAGATGACAGGATAGCTCACTGGTCTCTGCAGTCGAATGAGCAGGTGCAAGCTACAACATTGGATCTTTTTTTTTTTTTTTAATGAAGAGCCTGTGCAAAGAGGGAATTTAAATATGCCTAAGGTCACAAGATGTGATGATAGAGTTTTCACCAAGCAATCTGGCTCTAGCATTCGCATGCTGAAATTCTCAGAAAACATTCTAGACTGTGGGGTAAAGGACTAAATTAACACAGAAAGACACAAAAGCCTCAGATGTGTGGCAAGAGATTTTAGCAGTTTCCAGAGGCACCTATTAAGTATCTCCTTGATGAAACAAGCAATACTATATACTGGGTAACATATTGGTGATATATTAATTAGAAAGGAAGTTGGGACCACAGTTTAGAGACTTTTAAGAACTATAAAATGAGAAGACATCTGAAAATGTGACTGAAGTATCCAAATGCATCATTTTAAATTATATCTATACAGAAAATTTACAACTACTTCCAGATAAAATTCTCACATAGATTAAAAGTGATTAATATTTTGAAAAGTTCTGAGAAGTAAAAGGAACAAAATCATGTGAACAGATTGGGGGCATCTGTTGAACTTTTAATTAAAGCTTTTAATTTTGAAATTTATCAACATTTTTTCTCAATATTTTCCCATCATTCGTATGTTTGCACATCTGTTTATCTGCTTTTAACACCATACATGACACAAATATTGAATTAAATTACAGAAGCAGATCACATATAATACATTTATAAATGTCATTTATAGCAAATATCAGGGAAAATAAAGTAAAAAAGTGAGTAAATTATCTGTCTTGCATCTTTATATTTGGTTGGAATACAATATTAATTAGGGTGGAAAACAAATTTTAGCTAACTGGCAAATATTTTAGGCCATTTTTTAAAACAGGGGTCTAGATTTTTTTTTTTAATGTTTCCATCTGACACAATTAAGCAATGGCTAAACCAGAGAAAACTAATTAGCTAGACTTCCCTGTGAGTGGAAATTTTTTTGCCACTTTGATTATATATTTAAAATAAACTTCACTTAGTCCACAGCTGTTTATTGAATGCTAAGTTATCATCAGACACCTGTTTCCAGGTTCTGGTCCCAGTTCTGATATTAACCAGCACAAAATACATTATTGTTTAAACTCTTAGGAGTGTGTGTGCTTAGTCGCTCAGTCGTGTCTGACTCTTTTGTGGCACAATGAACTGTAACCCTCCAGGCTCCTCTGCTGATGGGATTCTCCAGGCAAGAATAATGAAATGGGTTTTCAAGTCCTCCTCCTGGGGATTTTCCCGACCCAGGGATCGAACCCAGGTCTCTCACATTGCAGGTGGATTCTTTACATCTGAACCACCAGGGAAGCCATAGTGGGAGTGTAATCCTGAATAAATTACTCAAATGTTATGAACTTTAGCCCAGTTTTATGTAATATGGCATATGTTACATATATGTCCACGTTGAGATGATCCTGTGCTTTGAAATAACTACAAATGCTTTTTTAAAAAGATGGATGAGATTTTCTTAGTGATAATCATACTGTCATAACAAGCTTGTTTAAGTGTTCATGCAACTCCAGAGCTTTTCCGTCAGAATAATTACTCTGCTGATATTGTCCCATATCCAGCTTGAAATGAAGAATAATATTTAGTGCTCTTCTCTACATTAATACCCCAATACATGAATTTATAAACAAAAGTATAAACCTTTATTGTATAGATCACATTTTGTTCTTTAACACATGGCCAGAACACACTGTTCTATTACTAGTTTGAGATCTAAAAGCAATTCTTATCAACTCTTTTTAAAACCTTGATAAGTTGTTAGGAAAAGAGTGGATATTATACCATCAGTGCACTAACTATGCTAGAGGGGTGTCTAATTAGTGTCTTCTCATTTATAAAATGCAAACTATTGACTTCAGCTGTATTTTGACAGTCTCCCCACCAGGGAAATGTAAAAACACCATGCGAAGCTAATAGTGAACACAATAAAAAAGAAAAAATGCACAGCAAGCCCCTTGTCAGTCTGACTCTGACAGGCCAGACATATTGATTGGCTGGGGCTGGCAGAAGATTAAGCAGCCAAGACACCAAGGCCAGTGCTGGTGGATAATGCGATCCACATGTTACACTTCTTTCTTTAAATTATGCACCAGTCTGAAATGACTGCTGCTTGGGATTGTGAGTTTAACTCATGGTGACTGTAAAATGGAAATTGCCTGCAAGTCCCTCCTAGAAGTAGCAATAAAGTTACATTCAGCATAAGATAGTTGAAGGAAAATTGCTGTCACTAGCAATAGAATTTATAGCTATCTTTGCAGTTGTAGATAAATCCATGATTTTGACTTTGTGACCACTGAAACATAAAAATTAAACTTTTTAACCATGGTCAGGCCTTTTGTAGTAAATGGTAAAAGCCAGTAATGATTGCTATCAGGAAGCTATTTCCAACTGTCATTTCCTGGGGGAAGAAACAATTTTTAAGCATGTCTGATGTTTTATTTACAGTTAATTGGATACTCCATAGTAAAGACATCATGCATTGATTTATGGAAAGAGCTTCTGAAGGCCCATGGCTCAGCTCTGCGCCTTTAGTCTAGTGTACTTTGTTTTATCATTGTTGCTAATGCATTGGATGAGAACACTTTTACTGATAATAAGCTTAAAAGACACTTACTTTGCTTACATGTTCATAGAGGATGTTGAAACAGAGTTTTGCTGAATGGTTTGGCTGCAAATCAAATACAGCATCAAATGCTTCCTTCAGACTACTCAGGGAATTTATGTGCAATAATAAATATAACTGCTGCTTAAGCCTCAGTTGAAAACTTTAGAATACTACCTTTTAAAGAAATCATGTCCTGTAAGTTAATATTAATTAGTTTTACCAAGGCAAAGGAAAACAGACACCTGAGGTGAATATCCAATAGTAGAGGTAGTGTTAGTCGCTCAGTCGTGTCCGATTCTTTGCGACCCCATGGACTGTAGCCTGCCAGGCTTCTCTGTCCATGGAATTCTCCAGGCAAAAATGCTGGAGTGGGTTGCCATTCCCTTCTTCAGGGGATCTTCCCGACCTGGAGATTGAACCCAGGTTTCATCGCAGGCAGATTCTTTATGGTTTGAGCTACAGGGAATATCCATTAGGGTATATATTTTTTCCTTTTCCCTCAAATAGGGGGTTCTAGGTAAAAATGGGGGGAAAGTGGATAAATGTTTAATCACTGTATTATACTCTGGAAAATAATATACTATTATATGTCAATTCAATTAAAAAAGAGAAAAAAATAATAAGGGGAAGGATTAGAAATGTTATTTGATTTTCTTGCAAGCAAAAGCATGTCAAAGGGAAATTAGAAACAGCTATAAGAACACCTCCAAAATCTGGCTAATAACCAGAAATATACGAAATGAATATTATATGTCTTACTTTGAGTATATGTTATATAAACCTGCAGATACTCTTAAAAATATTCAAATTTGCCTTTGAATCTTAGGCAAAATGTTTTAGTCTTCCAGAGGGGGAAATATGAAAATAGGAAAGGATAATAGGATAAAGGGATAATCATTGATTAAAATTCTATGATTCTCAGAAAAGTGGAACACAGGAGCAGTGGAAATCTTAGCTTTCATAAGTCTGCATTTTATCCCTTAAAACGGGTATTCTTGAATGGCTATTTTATATCATATTTTTAGTAATGGCTCTTTGATGCTACTATATGTTGAATGACAGTGACTGAGTTGTAGCCGTATTGCCTTCATTCCTACAGGAGGGCACAAACAAAGTATATGCCTATTTTATTATGTCAGTGCTTTGCCCATTTTGCTTAATATTTAAAAATACAGAGAAGGGAGGGAAAATGGCAATTCTAATGCATGTTAATATCAGCCATTCTCAGCTTTATAAGTTCAGACATAGACTCTTTTCACCATGTGCTCTAATGCAAAGGGAAATAAAATAAATGTAAGACCTTATAACATCCTGGGATGGAGTACATAACTCAAAATTTCACTTAAAAGGTGAGGTGTAATTGGAAATTCATATTATTTTGGCTTTCAGAGGATGGACTTTCCCATTCCCAAAACATCAGGAAAAACAAGACTTTTCAATGTTTATATGTTTGTGTTTGTTTCAGAATGAAATTACTTGATTTAAATTTAAATGAATGAAATTACTTAAGATTTAAAATTAAACAGTTTGTGTAAAGGAAAGAAGATTCTTTGAAACTTGAGTTTTTTTTTTTTTTCTTTAGATTAGCTCTGAAACCATAGTATCTTTAAATTAACTTAGGATAGTATACCTTCATATGTTAACATAGTACACTGAATAAAGAACAGAAAGTCTGTCCATTCTTATAAGTTAATAGTAATATTGAGACGAAACTACTGCCTTGACCCGAACATGTGGCGAAAGCAAAATTTGAGGGAAACAGGCAGGAGGAACACAGGCTTTCCTACAGAGAAGTAGCTGTTGAGAGATCCTATTAAATCAGTATTATTTTTGCTAAATCAGACAGATGATTAAATAACACATTTAATTATGCAAAGAATGAACTAATTATATAAATGCATTAGTTTTTTTCATGCCTACTGGAACTAATTGCCATAACCTTGGTGGCCTAACACAACAAAATGTATTTGCTCACAGTTTTGAAGGCGAAAATTCCAAAATTGCTATCTCACTGCGCTGAAATCAAGGTTTTATCAGGGCTGTACTTTATCCACAGAGTCTGAGGAAGAATTCCTTGATTCATCTAATTTCTGAGGGCTGCTGGCATTTCTTGTAGTCCAATCATGCCCATTTATAAGAATGGCATCTTCTAATTTTCTCTGGGCTCCATCTTCACATTACCTTCTCTGTGAGATCTCTCTCCCTGCTTCTCTCTTATCATGACAATTGTGATCTAACTAATCCATTACAATTTCCCCATGTCAAAATCCTTCGTTTAATCACAAATGCAAAGACCCTTTGACATATAAAGTAATATTTACACGTTCTAAGAATTAGGACTTGATATCTTTGAGTTGAGTCTGCCTAACATAGTAACTCAACTCCAGGACATGTTATGGTCCATGAGGCTTCTGGTCATCATACTGTATAGAAGATGATATTGATTAAATCCCTGGGGTCTAAACCACGAACCCAGGAATATCTTCTCTTTAATAGACAACATAGTTTGAAACCTAGTTATAGAGCCGGTAACTAAAGAGAAATGGAAGCCTTGAAAGGAAATGCAGGGGGAAAGAGACTTGTAATAAGAAAAATAAATACTAGAGAGAGAGAGAAACACAACACAGCGCTAAGAAAAAGGAGAGATAAACAGTGAATACAGTCGAGGAAAACAACCCAAGTGTAGCAATATAAGTCTAAAAAATATTTTTAGTTCAGATGGCCAGCTCTTTCTATACAATACAGGGACATGAAATAAATTTGGAGGGTTATTTTGAGAACCTCGTTTAGCAAACATGCAAAGACATACATATGAAAGACATGAGCATGCATGTATGGATCCTAAAGAAGATAACTGAATGAGACTCATTCAAGTCCTTCATTTTTTTCTGATTTTATGTTTTCATTGTGACTGATAACATATATGTTAACTACCTTAGGCTTAGTCCTACCTCGTAACTGAACTTATCTTATGGGAAGAGGTATGCCCAAAAGGTATATAAATTAAACAACTATACTGTCTGGCAGAGAATAGGGTTAAAAACCAGAACAATGATCTGGTGGACACAGTTACTGATTTGGGTTGTTCTAGAAACTGATTTGTTGATTTCTCATCCTAATGAATTTAAAGATAAGTTTCTCTGGTGGCTCAGATAGCAAAGAATCTGTCTGCAATGTGGGAGACCCAGATTCGATCAAAGGGTCAGGAAGATACTTTGGAGAAGGGAGTGGCTCTCCACTCCAGTCTTCTTGCCTGGAGAAGTCCATGGACAGAGAAGCCTGGTGAGCTACAGTCTATGGGGTTGCAAAGAGTCAGACACAACTGAGTGACTAACACTTTCACTTTCATAGATTCCCTGTTTTTTCTACTTTGTTTTAGGAAGTTCAAAGGTTCATATGAACTTGAATGCAGTCTGCATATATGACCACTACCTGATATGCTATATGAAATGGGTATGTTTCTAACTTAGATTTAAATCTATATGATAAACTTGGTGAGATTTTTGATGATGTATTTTGTTGATCTATTTTCAGTCTTCACAAACACTTAGTTTTTCTGGCAAAATAGTGATCATGACCTTTGGAATCTACAATGTAAATCCATACAAAGAAAAGTCTTGAGTGCTTTTAAAGTGGTCCTAGTTATTTATTTATTGGCTTATTTAATGTTCTGCTTAAAATGAAGTATCTTTCAAACAGGTATTTTATGAAAATGACATTTTGGCATGTGTATATTCTCATTTTCTCTCATCTGACATGTTCTGCTCAATTTTTAAATCAAAACATGTCTCTGCCACTCTCCAAATCTTAGGTTCAATGTCATTTATGAACATGAAGTTTTTCTTTTTTTCATTGTTCAGCACTGTCAAGAAGAACCAGCAGATAACTTTAGAATATCAAATGTCATGAAGTTCACCCAGCAGTTTCTTATTCCAAAGAATAAGGCACAAGCTGTATAAAATAAGAATTTAATTCTTCTCAACTATCTGTAAAGATGAAAAGCAGTAAAACTATTTATTTCAATTACAGCCAACTTAATGCTGACATTATAAAGAGAACCTATTTTTTCTGAGTATTGATGGAGGACAGCCAAATGCCAAGTACAGCCAACATCCAGGGGTCCATTTGTCTAAAGAGAGCTCCTGGATGTAGAGAGTGACTTGATTCTAAAGGAATCACATCAGTTACTGCAGTGACATTAAAATCATTTGGGAAGGTTGTCTTTTTCTTTTTTATAATTTCTGACTTTATCCTCAATAGGCTGATGAAAAGATCTATCACGTGATTATTTCACCTGCATTTGAGGTTATGTTTCTTACCATGAAGTTGGAATGAGGATTTACATCAGTTCCAAATCTTAATCATGGGCTTTGTTGCTATAAGAAAGGCTAAGGGCATATGGTCCCCAGATCAGGTAACCATTCCAAGGCATAAAAAGAGGTCAACAGACAGATGGAATAGTTCAGGAGTCAAAATTTGCCTTTTGCATTATATCTGACAAGTAAAAATTAGTAATTCATTAGCATTAAGTAGCTAACTTTCTTCAGTCTTATCTTGGCAATGATTAGAAAAAGGGAATTCTTATCAATCTTCATAATGTATAGAATTCTCTACTTCTAAATTGTATTTGTGAGTATAATTGACTGAGAAAGCATATTCCTTATCTGACATTTTACATGAATAAAGAACTTAATTGGCACCAATTCTTCAGAATATTCAAGATTATTCTAACAGTAGTGATGGATAGCCCTTAGTGCTATTAGACTGCACACACTTTGTAGTCATTTTTCTGTTTTACTTTTTAACTTACTATCAACATTTTAAACATCAAGAAAAACCAGAGAATATGCCAAAATTTCTGTATTTATCAGCAATGATTTTCAGCTTTTTAAAAATTATAAAAGAAGATATCTTAAAAAAAAAATTTAAAAATGAAACAAAACTCCCACAAATGTAAAACTCTCCATCCGACCTTGCTCATTTACTTAAATTTGTTAATATATCCAACCCTGCACCCCCGCCGAGGTCGTCCATGCTCACCTGCGCTGGCCCAGAGGTGCGTGGAGCGGGCTCGCTATAAGCCAGAGCCTCCGTACATGGCTTGTGGCTGACAGGGCACCTGGGAAGCAAGGCACGCAGTGCCTGCACTGCCAGGGACCAGCACTGGGCAGCCGCTGGGCCCCTGGTGCCACCATCCCCAGCACACCAGCCAGCCCCTCACTGTTTGAAAGAATAGCAAGGAGAGATAAGAAAGCCTTCCTCAGTGAGCAATGCAAAGAAATAGAGGAAAACAATAGAAGGGGAATCAGTGGAGATCTCTTCAAGAAAATTAGAAATACCAAGGGAACATTTCATCCAGAGATGGACACAATAAAGGATAGAAATGGAATGGACCTAACAGGAGCAGAATATATCAAAAAGAGGTGGCAAAAATACATTGAAGAACTATACAAAAAAGATCTTCATCACCTAGATAATCATGATGGTGTGATCAGTCACCTAGAGGCAGACATCCCGAAATGCAAAGTCAAGTGGGCCTTGGAAGCATCACTAAAAACAAAGCTAGTGGAGGTGATGGGATTCCAGTTGAGATATTTCAAATCCTCAAATACACAGATGACACCAGCCTTATGGCAGAAAGCGAAGAAGAACTAAAGAACCTCCTGAAAAAAGTGAAAGGGGAAAGTAAAAATGTTGGCTTAAAACTCAACATTCAGAAAACTAAGATCATGGCCTCTGGTCCCACCACTTCATGGCAAATGGATGGGCAAACAATGGATAGTGACAGACTTTATTTTTTGAGGGCTCCAAATGCACTGCAGATGGTGACTGCAGCCATGAAATTAAAAGACGCTTGCTCCTTGAAAGAAAAGCTATGACCAACCTAGACAGCATATTAAAAAGCAGAGACATTACTTTGCTGACAAAGGTCTGTCTACTCAAAGCTATGGTTTTTCCAGTAGTCATGTATGGATGTTACAGTTGGACTAGAAAGAAAGCTGAGCACCGAAGAATTGCTGCTTTTGAATTGTGGTGTTGGAGAACACTCTTGAAAGTCCCTTAGACTGCAAGGAGATCCAACCAGTCCATCCTAAAGGAGATCAGTCCTGAATATTCATTGGAAGGACTGATGCTGAATTGAAACTGCAGTATTTTGGCCACCTTATGCAAAGAACTGACTCATTTGAAAACACCCTGATGCTGGGAAAGATCGAAGGCGGGAGGACAAGGGGACGATAGAGGATGACATGGTTGGATGGCATCACCGACTCAATGGACATAAGTTTGAGCAAGCTCCCAGAGTTGGTGATGGACAGGGAAGACTGATGTAATGCTCTCCATGGGGTCGCAAACAGTCGGACACAACTGAGCGACTAAACTGAACTGAACTGAATTAATACAAGCCATTTACTTGTAGATTTCCCTACAATATAAATTGCCAGCTGCACTCTCATGGTATGGTTCAGTTTTCCTGTGTCATCTCTATGTCCAGCAAAATGGCAGCTGGATCAGAAGGCTTGAACATACTCAGATTCAAGACCTTAAATTTGGGCTTGGAGCCCACAGAAAGTGAGAACAACAACAAAAAAATAGGTTGTCTTAAGCTACCCAATTTGCAGACTGATTTTACAATAGCTCTAGGAAACTAAAACCTCAGTTTAATTAATGGCATGTCAGAAATTAAAATGTTGGTATCAATAGATGTAAATACCCCTGAGTGGCCCATGAGGAAAATGGTTGATGGAGAGAGACCAACAGTAGATTATCAAGACTTTTAGTACCACATATATCATCACCAGTCTTGATGTGGTTTCAACACTGCAAAATCTACATCAAGCCAAAGGAGAATGGTAGTCAGTGATTGAATTTACAAATGCTTTTTTTCTCTCAATCTTGGAAAGGCGCTGACAACAATTTGCCTTTAAGTGTGAATGATTTCAATTTTTATTTACTGTATTCACAGGCTATTTGAATTCACCAGCTTCCCGTCATTATTTGAGTAGAAAGGTTTTGAACTTGATGCAAAATCCCTAGTATGAAATTACACTAAATTGATGACAGCATGATAGTGTCAGAAACTGAAGAATAAGCTAGAACTGACTAAATGCATTGACCATCGTGACACACGACTAACAAGAGGCCAGCTTGTGGGGAGGGCCACATGTAACACACCAGCCACAAGAAACTAAGAATAAACTACTATTGTTGCCTCCTTTGGGAACTAATCAAGAGGCAAAGTGGTTGATTAGGTTGTTTGGATTTGCTGCTGCTGCTGCTAAGTCGCTTCAGTCGTGTCCGACTCTGTGCGACCCCATAGACGGCACCCCACCAGGCTCCGCTGTCCCTGGGATTCTCCAGACAAGAACACTGGAGTGGGTTGCCATTTCCTTCTCCAATGCATGAAAGTGAAAAGTGAAAGTGAAGTTGCTCAGTCGTGTCCAACTCTTAGCGACTCCATGGACTGCAGCCTACCAGGCTCCTCCGTCCATGAGATTTCCCAGGCAAGAGTACTGGAGTGGGTTGCCATTGCCTTCTCTGTTTGGATTTGGGAAGAGGTATATTTTATATATGGACATATTACTAGTTCCTCATTCATAAGTGAAGTCTCTCAGTCATGTATGACTCTTTGCAACCCCATGGCCTGTAGCCTACCAGGCTCCTCTGTCCATGGGATTCTCCAGGCAAGAGTACTGGAGTGGGTTGCCATTTCCTTCTCCAGGGGAGCTTCCCGACCCAGGGATCAAACCCTGGTATCCTGCATTGCAGGAGCTTTAACATCTGAGCCACCAGGGAAGCCTCCTCATTCATAAACCCCCCTGAAAGAAGTTCACACTGGTGTAGAAATCTGAAACGGCAGGCTGTGTATGAAGGCAAAATGTGATGACTCAGTCAAGGCCTACATGATGGACCATCATTAAAACCCTATACACCAAGACACAGGAGAGCTTCCTGGGTTGATATCACATAGCAACCCACTCAGTACTCTTGCCTAGAAAATCCCATGGATGGAGGAGCCTGGTAGGCTGCAGTCCATGGGGTCGCTAAGAGTTGGACACGACTGAGCATCTTCACTTTCCCTTTTCCCTGTCATGCATTGGAGAAGGACATGGCAATCCACTCCAGTGTTCTTGCCTGGAGAGTCCCAGGGAGGAGGGAGCCTGGTGGGCTGCCGTCTATGGGGTCGCACAGAGTTGGACACGACTGAAGCGACTTAGCAGCAGCAGCAGCACAAATGTTGATACACACTGTTGTTGGGAGAGTTAAGCATATCCGTACAACTCCTCTGGAAGCCAGCACCTGGTTTCTCCTGGACCTCACCCATGAACCTATTCCTTTTGCTGATTTTAAACTGTTTCATCTGCTGTAGGTAATGCTAGCCACACTTATGGCAACTTTGCAGAGTCCTGTGAATATGTGTCGGAGAAGGCAATGGCACCCCACTCCAGTACTCTTGCCTGGAAAATCCCATGGACGGAGGAGCCTGGTAGGCTATACAGTCCATGGTGTCGCTGAGAGTTGGACATGACTGAGCGACTTCACTTTCACTTTTCCCTTTCATGCACTGGAGAAGGAAATGGCAACCCACTCCAGTATTCTTGCCTGGAGAATCCTAGGGACGGCGGAGCCTGGTGGGGTGCTGTCTATGGGGTCGCACAGAGTCGGACACGACTGAAGCAACTTAGCAGTAGCAGTGAATACGTGTAACAAATCATCAAGCCTGAGGGTATCCCCTTAGGACCCCTGCAACAGTAGTCCTGTAAAGATAGTTAAATACTAGTAATAATAATAATAATAAATCCCAATGAATTGCCATTTCCAGTGTCTTTAATTCTTTATGTATATCCAGATTTCTATATGGTATTTTTTTCCTTTTTTTGGCCATGCAGCTTGTGGGATCTTAGTTCCCCAACCAGTGATCAAACCTATGCATGCCCCCTGTAGTGGAAGCACTGTAGAGTCTTAACCATTGGACTGCCAGTCTTAACTACTGGACTGAAGTCTGTTTTTCTTCTAACTGAAGGACTCCCTTTAGCATTTCTAGAATATGAATCTGTGGGGATTCGTTCTTTCAGCTTTAAAACAATTCTTTATTTTGCCTTCATTTTTGAGTTTTTTTTTTTTTTAAGTGGTGTGGGATTCTAAGGGTCTTCCCAAGGGTCTCAGTGGTAATCTGCCTGCCAGTGCAGGATATGCAGACGATGCAGGTTCAGTCCCTGGGTCAGGAAGATCCCCTGAAGGAGGAAATGGCAACCCACTCCAGTATTCTGGTCTGGAAAATTTCATGGACAAAGGAGCCTGATGGGCTACAGTCCCTAGGACCACACAGAGTCGGACATGACTGAACACACACACACACGGAATTCTAGATTGACAGGTTTTAATAACTCTACTTTAAATATATTGTTCAGTTATCTTCTTAACATATTATTTCCATTGAGAAGCCTGCCATTATCCTTAACAATGTGATTTTTTTTCCCCCTCTGGCTGCTTTTTAAGTCTTTTATCTTTATTACTGATTTTGAGCAATTATACTGTGCCTTGGTGTATTTTCTTTACGTATTTTCTTTATGTTTATGTGCTTGGGTTTTGATCAGATTCTAGGATCTGTGAGTTCACTGTTTTCACAAAATCAGAAGAAAAAAATTCAGCAATTTATTTCTTCAAATATTTCTCTGCTGCCACCCCCCCCCCTTTCAGGATTGCAATTACTTATGTATCAGGCTGCTTCAGGCTGTCTCCCAACTCATGGATGCTCTTTTATTTTGTTGTTACTGTTACTTTCTCCCTCTTTTTTTCCACTACAAATCCTTGTGTGTGCTTCTTTTCTAGCCCGACTAGTCTCCTCACTCAGGACTCAGCTAAACAATTAGCAAGCCCTTCTGCAGCTCTCCGCTGTGGTGTTGGAGAAGACTCTTGAGAGTCCCTGGGACTGCAAGAAGATCCAACCAGTCCATCCTAAAGGAGATCAGTCATGGGTGTTCATTGGAAGGACTGATGTTGAAGCTGAAACTCCAATACTTTGGGCACCTCATGTGAAGAGCTGACTCATTGGAAAAGACCCTGATGCTGGGAAATATTGAGGGCAGGAGGAGAAACAGATGACAGAGGATGAGATGGCTGGATGGCATCGCCAACTCGATGGACATGGGTTTGGGTAAACTCAGGGAGTTGGTGATGGACAGGGAGGGAGGCCTGGCATGCTGCAATTCATGGAGTCGCAAAGAGTTGGACATGACTGAGCGACTGAACTGAACTCTGCAGCTCTCCAGATTTCTCTCTTCCACGTTTTTTTTACTTTTAGTACTCTGTCCTGTGAACCACGGACATTTGATTCTCCCAAGCCTTGGAGCTCCATCTCATCACCCAAAGGATTCTACTGGACTCTGTCTGAGTTCTCCCTCTCAATCCCATGACCTTTAAACTCTACCCAAGCTCTAAGTAGGGGCAGTTGTAGTGTTCACCTTTTCCCCCATGTCTCAGAGATCACTGTCCTTGGTTTCTTGATTCCCAGCGTCTTGAGAACCATTGCTTTACATATTTTATTGTTCATGTGTTAGTTATTTCAGGGGAGAGAGTAAATCTAGCCCCCAGTACTTTATCTCCACCAGAAGGGGAAGCTGTCTCTTGCCACGTTTTGGATAAGTCCTCACTGGCGTGTGCATCCTTGCTTCCTGGAACAAGGAGAGCTCTGGGAACATTTTGTCCTTTTCCTTTGCCAACCCAGGATAGAGGAGCCCCAGCTTGTTTAAGTGGCAATGGTAATAAAATCTGATGTTAGACGTTCTTATTGATTTTGTTGTTGTTGTTCAGTAGCTCACTTGTGTCCAATTCTTTGTGACCCCATGGACTGCAGCACTCCAGGATCCCCGTCCTTCACTATTTCCCAGAGTTTGCCCAGATTCATGTCCATTGAGTCAGTGATGCCATCTAACCATCTCATCCTCTGCTGCCCCCTTCTTTTGCCTTCAATCTTTCCCAGCATCAGGGTCTGTCTTTTCCAGTGAGTCAGCTCTTTGCATCAGGTGGCCAACATATTGGAGCTTCAGCATCAGTCCTTCCAATGAATATTCAGGGAAATCAAGTATGAATGAATATTCTTTAGGATTGACTGGTTTGATTTCCTTGCTATCCAAGGGACTCTCAAGAATCTTTTAAAGCACCATAATTCGAAAGCATTGATTCTTCAGCACTCAGCCTTCTTTATAGTCCAACTCTCACATCTGTACATGACTACAGGAAAAACCATAGCTTTGACTATCTTGACCTTTTTCAGCAATATGAAGTCTCTGCTTTTAATACACTGTAGGTTTGTCATAGGTTTCCTTCCAAGGATCAAGTGTCTTTTAACTTCATGGCATCAGTCTCTGTCCACAGTGATTTTGGAACCAAGAAAATAAAATCTGTCACTGCTTCCTCTTTTTTCCCATCTCTTTGCCATGAGACTGGATGCTATGATCTTAGTTTTTTTAATGTTGGGCTTTAAGCCAGCTTTTGCATTGTCCTCTTTCATCCTCACAAGAGGCTCTTTAGTTCCTGTTCACTTTCTGCCATTAGAGTGGTATCATCTGCATATCTGAGGTTGTTGATATTTCTAGAGGCAATCTTGATTCCAGGTTGTAATTCATCCAGCCCGGCATTTCTCATGATGTACTCTGCATATAAGTTATGTAAGCAGGATGACAATATACATACATTTGATACATTTTGACTGCTTTTCCATTGGTATGAACGTGTTAGTTGCTCAGTTATGTCTGACTCTCTGTGACCCCATTCCAAGCAGGAATACTGGAGTGAGTAGCCGTTTGCTTCTCCAGGGGATCTTCCTGACCCAGGGATGAAATCTGGATCTCCTGTGTTGCAGGCAGAATCTTTACCATCTGAGCTAATAGGGAAGAACACTTTTCTGTTAAGTGATATTAAATCTAAGGGGGGGGCAACATAAAACAGATGATTTTGTCATATAGTTGATATAAATTCAAAATAACAAAGATGTAAAATTTATCTTTTCTTGTGTGCTTGCACTGATATTGTGCCTGACCTTCTTCCCAGGAGGACTCTGTGGTGGTCTAGATATATTTCAAAATAAGTTCTGTGAGGGATCAAGTATCATAATAGCTATAATTACTTCAATTTCTATTAAAGTCTAGTTTTTTTGTGTTTAAAAATTATGTTTGTAAAATAATTAATAGAAATAAGCAAACAAAAACCTTCCATTCATTCATTATATTTTGCCTAAGGCACTTTTCAGCTATATCTCTATTGATTTATAATATTTGGTTCACAGAGCAACAGTGAACTTGTATTAACTATACCAAAAAATCAGCGTTCGGGGAATAGAGAAAATATCTTACAGAGAACCTGCACAGTGGCCTAATAACTCAAATCCATGCTATATGGTACTGTTTAAATGGAAACATGTATTAGGTAGAATATTATGAAAAGGTTGCCATGAAGGAACCCCACAAAAATAGTAGCTAGGAGAAAAAGTCCCCAAACTGAGTGATTCATCTGTTAAAAGTAAGGACATAGAAAATACAATTCTGAACATATTTACAGTTCTTAGGGTGGTATTTATTATATAATCATAGTCTTAGGATGTTATGGACATTGTGTGTCTAAAGGAAGGCTGCATTTAATTGTTCAAACAGCTTCACAAATTTTAACATTCTATTTTAAAATAGTTGGTTATTTATCCTCCCATTTGTTTTTAACATCCAGGTGAAAGAAGTTAAGTCTCTTCCTTGTTAAATATCTTTGGCTAGTTGCTTTTATTTAATATTATGACTTTTATAAAATTTATGTGTAAGGAGTCAAAAAGTGAGGCTTAGTTGAAATAATAAAAAATAGAAATAATAGAAAAATAGAAATAGATCAACATATACCTATTGACCAAAGATGGGCAATTTGCTAGATGAGAAGCCATATTTATATATGGCTATTTGGTGAATAGACAAGTTTTGTTTTGGGTATTTTGTTTTTTAATTTTTTTTCATTTATTATTATTTTTATTGAAATATAATTGTTTTACAATGTTTTGTGTTAGTTTCTGCTGTACAACAAAGTGAATCAGCTATATGTGCTCATATATCCTCTCCCTCTAGACTTCCCTCCCCCACCAGATCATCACAGAGCACCAAGCTAATCTCCTGTGCTACGCAACAGCTTCCCACTAGCTATCTATTTTACACGTGGTGGTGTATATAAACAAGTTTTTAAAAAGTGAATTTTGACTTTTATGATACTTGCAAACACTATCCTTTTTATCAATTCTCTCCCCATCCCCCATTCTTCATTTTTGCTCAGGAAGAGTAAACTAGTAAATAGACAGTATGAGCGTCCAAAGGTTCTGGATTTCTTTTTTTTTTTTTTTAATGCTTTGACAGTCTTGACCTCTGTGGATTCTTTTCAAGACACTAAATCTGAGAGTCCAAACTCACTAAAAGCAAGCATACACTGTTGACTTTTCTTTTTTTGTCTGTCAGAAAGTGGTAATGGGCGCCATCCTAAAGTCTCATGTGTCTTTGAGTTTCCCCAAGTTCCACACTGTGTTATTATTGGCTCAGTTATTTTCCAATTCTGCTCCCATTCTACTTGTTTCTGAAACAAAATTCGACGTGGCCCAATCCATTAGAAAACTCTATTCCCATGTTTGGATGTTCATTTATAACTTATTTGCAATGCTTTCTGTAGTGTCTCTGGATACTATTAATTTGTTCCATGTGTTCATTACTTGCAGGAAACTTGATTAGACTTTTCTGTTATCTCCCTCTAGTTTTTGATGCCATCACCTCAAAGTTCTTTTTCAGACTTTATCTCAAAATACCTGTCACAAACTGGAGGTACAAAAATATTTCTAATTTAAACTAGACATGTTTCCTTTAGCAATGTAGCCTGAAAGTCCCTTTGGGAATTCAGACACCTCTGCTAATGATGGATGTACCTAACCCATTGCCATTGCTCTTTGTATATAGTCAATAGCTCCTCAGTTGGAATCGTGAAAATTGCTTATGCTGAATAGAATTATTTCCTTGCCTCCCATCTGTCTCTAAATAATCTAACAAAGAATATATACAGAGTTTTATCTTTTGTGGAAAGCAAGGAAGATTTTGTTTCTTCACTTTCCAAAGGTTTGTACTCAATTTCTTAACATATGTATAAGCCTCTCTCCAATCCTCACTAAACTTTCCTTTTATTTCCTTTAGTTGATAGTGGGTGTTACCTACCTACTTGGAACTCCTGTTTCCTTGAATTATTTGGCAATTTGTCATTCCTTAAATATGCTTTAATCAAGTTCACCTCCAAGTTTCTTTTCTCTTTGTTATTCCTTCTTCAAATAACCATAAATTGATTTAGTCTGAGAAGAAGCATACTTATCTTTTAAGACCTTTCTCAAATGTCCATGGCTTTGAAAGCTTTTTATTCTGTTTAACTATTTACATACACTAGTGTCCCAGAAAACAGAAATGAAAACCCAAACAACTCTACCACGTACCAGCCTTTGTGAGCTTATAAAATTATGTGCTGTTTACTGTCACTAAGCTTCAGTGTATTCTGCTAGAAAATGGTAGTATTTATAGGCTGCTTACAGTTGAAATGAATAATTGAGGAAGGATTAAAGGCATTCGTACAGTTTTGATAGGCCTTTGATAAATGCTGATGTTAATACCGACATCGATTTATATAGCTATTATCTTCCATGAAGACTAATATGGGAAGGCATATCTCTGCCATTGGAAAGAAAGATCATAATATAATTTTAAGCTAAAAAATTCTATATCCTTCAAAAACCAATTAAGCCCAAATAACATACATGAGTTGCTTGGTATTCAGTTCACATTAAGTCGCAAATTAAATGTTTTCAGTGTCATTTCTCTAGGGGTAAAAATGCAATAATTGCCAATTACTGCAGACTGCACAGGATATTAGAAGATTATGCTATTTTTTTAAGGCATATCTTTTTGTTTCATTTATCAGAAACTTTTGTCTTTACATGAGTGATCTGGCTGATATTGTTTAAGTGACTCACTCTGAGGGGAGCCAGAAATCTGAATATACGAATGCAGTCTAAAGTCTTGATACCTGATTTGATGTGACTCTGAAAATAAAATTTAAAACAAAGGTTAGAGCTTCCATGCGTAACTTAATAATTTAGCAGTTGTATCATATACACAAAATGATTAGTGGCATAAGATGAGGCCATTAAGAAGTCATAATGGTTCAATTACTTGTGGATTAGTTTTAATTATTATAGTCTCTTTACAAATGAATAAAATATAAAAATATACTTTTATACATGATTTAATTTGAAACATCATTGTGTCATTTATACTAGAGTAAGTAGGTATAGAATTATACTTCATTTATTTCAGATATTATGATTTTTCAGATAAATAAGTAATACTTGAGAGACAGTGGAAATATTTGAATTGTTTACTGATTTTGCAAAGTCAAATTATCAAACAAAAGAAGTTTATAAATAAGTAACACAATGGATGCTTTTAAATACCAATTCAAAGTAACAGAAATCCAGAATCTCAACATTAAATAAAATGCATTCATAGCACCTGGATGGAGAGGTTTTGTACGACTAGCTTCAAGTCAGCTATCAATCCTTAAACAAACTGACTACTCTGTTTGGATTTCAATATCCTCATCAAGAAAGTTATTTTTGCAACAGGAGAATGTAGTAGTGTTTCATTTCTCATGTTTGATATAACTAGAATAAGTCTGTTTTCAAGATGGAACAGAAAACAACTATCAGAGATTAGAAATCAAAACTAAATAAAATATTCACAAAATTAAAATCAGAAAAAATAAAATAAAAATGTTTCAGTTTAATTCAGGTCATGGCCATGACACAACTCATCTACTAACTTCCTAAAAGATGAAATTTGCCAGATTCAACCATAATTTTGAAATTTGTTGAAGGTGGTTACTGGGAATAAACCAGACATATGAAACAATGGATTTAGACCAGTGGTTCTCAGCTGGGGCTAACCCTGTTTCCTCCACCAAGGACATTTAGCAATGCCTTGAGATATTTTGGGGTGTCAAAACTGAGTGTGAAAATGCTAATGGAATCTAATTCCTCTAGTGAAATCTAGAGGCGAGGGTACTGCTAATCACTCTAAAAAGCATGGGACACCCCTGCACTCCGACAAAAACAAAGAGTTAAGAAGTCCAAAATATCAATAGTGCCAAGGTGAAAAATTCTGAACTAGATCAAGCCTAAGCAAATAGTCTGCAAAAAACAGTTGAGCTTCCTCTCTACCCAATGCAGTGTAATAAAGTCAATCAAGGGCTACAACCATGTAAAACAGCTACATTATTCAGTCCCTGGACAGGGGATGGCTTTCCCTTTATTTAGGCTTTCCTTAATTTCTTGAAGTAAAAATTGTGGTTTTCAGAGTACAAGTTTTTACTTACTTGTAAATTTACTCTCAAATAGTTTATTCTTTGGATGTATTATAAATTGAATCGTTTTCTTAATTTCCTTTTGGGTTATTCATTGCTGGTGTATGGAAACACAAGAGAATTTTTGTGTCTTGTACCCTGCAACTTTGCCGAATTTGTTTATTAGCTCTAGTATCTTTCTTTGTGGATTCCTTGGGACTTTCTGTATATATATATGCAGGATCATGTGATCTGTGGTTAGAGAGTGTTATTGATTCATTTCCAAATTGGATGTCTTTTATTTGCTTTAAATTGTATTTTTAAAAGGCAGAATTTAGAAACGGGAAAAGCAGTAGAGCAAAAGCATGAAGAAGACAGCACAGTGCAGAAAAACAACTATAACATGAAAACATGAAAATATGAGACCTTTATAATTTTTAAAGTTCAAAATCTATGAGATTTTTCTTCCCTCTCTCAGTTCTGTGAACTTCAGTTCTACTGACTGCTGCTCTAATTGCTGGGAATTGAAAAAAAAAAACCACAACACTCTATGATGAAAACACTAGTAAAGCACAAGCCAGCCTTTTGTCTGCAGCTGATTTTAATTGTGTAGGCAGTTTATTGCTTAAGCAGCAGGATGAAAGCATAGATGTAGTGAAGTAGAATTAATACATTTGAAAGTATGAATCAAATACCTCCAAAACAAAGTCCAACAATATGAATCTTTGTTTATAAATTTTATTGATATAAACTTATAGAATACAGGGCTTGGATGCAACTGTCTAAAGACTCTCCTGTGATGCCTTGTACAATTAATTTAACCTATTAACCCCAAAATATTTCTTTTGTGGTCCCTGCCCTTTTTGAAGATTTCACTGGTCCATAGTCATCTGGAAAACATGAGGGCAATACAGTTTTTATTTTAAATTTTTTAGTTGGGGGCTAATTACTTTGCAATATTGTAATGGTTTTTGCCATACACTGACATGAATCAGCCATGGGTTTACATGTGTTTAAATTTTTTAAAAACTATTGGAGCATAGTTGATTAACTACGTTGTATTAGTTTCATGAGTACAGAAAACTGATTGTTATACATTTACATGTATATATATATATTTTTCCAATTCTTTTCCCATTTAGGTTATTACAAAGTATTGAACAGAGTTCCCTGTTCTAGACAGGTCTTCATTGGTTATCTACTTTAATCTCTTATTTGCTTTGAGTGAACCTCTGATGAAACATTAATGATAATTGCTGGTACGATTTTTTGCCATTAATGTGCCTTCTTGATAAAATACACTATAATAACGTGTATGCTCACAGCATATTTCCATATGCTCCCAATATTTTTTGCCAGTCACCCATTTACTGCCAAATATCCCATTCATCTTCTCAGCTGCTACATAGCTACATTTTCTAGGGTACTGGGAATGATCTGCAAGAATAACTCATCAGTTTCTCTCTCCATATGCGTCTGTGGAATTTTTCCCTGTTTCACAGGGACAGCTCCTCCTGGGATTGAAACTACCTGAATATGGAAATCCCATCAGACTACAGCATAACCAAGCTTTGAAATATCTTGACACAGGAGTTTGATCTTATTTGTTTGTTCACCACGTACAAATGAAGCGCTAAAGTAAGCAAGATGTAGAATGTCTAAAAGTTGTATCATACTCTTATCCATCAAACTCAAGTTATGGAAGACTTTTTAAATACTTTTTCTCAGGAGAGAGTTGTTTCAATTGTTATCTAACTAGGTGTGTGAAAGTCGCTCAGTCGTGTCTAACTCTTTGCTACCCCATGGACTATACAGTCCATGGGATTCTCCAGGCCAGAATCCTAGAGTGGGTAGCCTTTTCCTTCTCCAGGGGATCTTCCCAACCCAGGGATTGAACCCAGGTCTCCTACATTGCAGGCAGATTCTTTGCCAGCTGAGTCACAAGGAAAGCCCAAGAATACTGGAGTGGGTAGCCTATTCCTTCTCCAGTGGATCTTCCTGACCCAGAAATTGAACGGGGGTCTCCAGCATTGCAGGTGGATTCATTAGCAACTGAGCTATCCGGGAAGCCTATCTAATTAGGCCTATATCTTTAACAGCTGATTCCCATTTTCTGAGTCTGTGCATACAGGGAAAAACTAGCAAAAGCCACTCTTTACAGAGCAAAGGTATGAGGAGGCTTCAATCATGTATCTCACAAACTCGGAGAATTTCTCCAGGGTTGATTACTTCACATATACATTAAACTCATTCATTCTTACTACAGACCCTGGTTTGTTCCTATTTGGATTCTCTGTCTTTGCTCATTCCATTCATATCTATAATCAACCAACAGTTACTTACTGTTTCTTTGCAAGATGCTGCCTGTCATGCAAATACCCATAATTTCACATCTGATGACAGTTTATGGACCAGCCCCATCAAAGCAGTTACTTCCAATTTACTTTAAAAAGGGGTTTATCATTCTATCTGCCATTCCCAATCACTGCTATACTCTGATTTTCCACCTTCAGAAGGTTATAGGTACCTTTCTGATTTTCATCATCCAGCAGTTCCAAAAGAGAATACACAAGTATATTTTCAGATTTTACTTTTATTCATTATTGTATCCTGAGTACTTCTACATGCTTAACACTAACCACAGTAAATACTTGAAAAAACCTGAGAGAGAAGAATGAGTTTCCAATTGGCCCCAATGGAATGGGCCAGTCTGGACTAGATTCCTAAATTGGGCCCTTTTCTTTGCTGGGTACCTCAAAGGTTCTACTTTTATCCTCTATTTCAGATGGTTTCTCTATATTTTCTCTATCTCTGGAAACAGGTTTTCAAGTACTACAAAGTCCTCTCTGGGGCAGGAGACCTGTTGCTGAATTGACCTGTCTTGGCTGGGTTTCTGCACTCTGACCCAATCTGAATATTTGACTTATATTCCCTCTAAAAGCAAAAAAGAAATCATAATTCATCAAATTGCCAGAAGCTGTTACTTACTTCATCAATTACCCTTACTTCATCAGTTCCAATTATAATGCTTCACAAATAGCATATAACTCTCTATGGCCTTGCATTTTTTGCCCTTATAAGCTTCCTCCATTTTGTAGTTTAGAGAAACGTGATGATTCAAGTGCTTCAGTCTGTGTCTCCTGGGATAGTCCTAACAACCCCCAAATAAACACCTGTTCATTTCAATCAGGTCTCAGTTTTTCTAAAATTTTGATTAAGTCTATCATTGCCTTGAAGTTTTGCTAACTCCTCCCAACCCTCTCACCATATCCTGCAATTTATATCAAATCTTAACTTCTAACATAATGAACTCTTACCCTTTAATGTTGAAAATCAGAGTTTTGGATAAAAGTCCTATAACTAAGCAACTGATCTCAGAGGATTATATAAATGTTGGGGGATATTGTTTTATTTTGCTTTGGATGCATGTGTCCATGCTAAGTCACTTTAGTCCTGTCCAACTCTTTGTGACCTTATGAACCATAGCCCAACAGGTTCCTATGCCCATGGGATTCTCCAGGCATGAATACTGGAGTGGGTTGCTTTGGATGCAGTGGGTCAAAGTTCAATCTTATTTTAGCTTCTCTCTCTCCCCAGCTTCCTTAAGGTTAGTCAGTGTGCGCACACACACACACATACCACACAAACACAGTTTTACTTCAAGTGGAGACAAAAAATTAGTATTAATATGAGTTAACAGATTCTGACTTTGAAAAACACTTTGTCAGGTTTCAGGGTCAAAGAGATGGTCAAGTTTCCTTGGGCAGTGCTGACTCATAGAAGACAGATGTTAACTTTTATGAGCTCTGAAATTTGAACAAAACCCAAATTTATCATTGGTAACCCTTATGAAATGTTTCTCAGCAAACACTAGGGACACACACTCACACAACAAGCTGACTTAGAGTTTCCAATCCATTCTGTTCCATTATGATTTTGTCTTATTCCACTGTTCTCTACTTGGACATTAGTTTCCATAAACTAAACTTAAACATAATCATTTGATTGTCATAAAGGGGCTAACTTTTTAATGAAATGTGAATTTGGGCAAATCATGTAACAGTGGGATCTCTGTTTCCCTACCTCTAAGATCAGGTAATGATACTGCCTAGGGGCAAGCGAAAGGAAACTCCCAGAATCACTGCTGCAGAAGGTTGGACAATGAACCAGGGCGGCTGAAGGGAGTGCACAAGTTTACATCCCCTACCTAATAGACACCTTGGTAGTTTAAGCTAATGCTTTCTTCTGTATTGGGCTTATTCTTATTTATATTGGGCTTATAACTTCGGAGACATTTGGAGCGATAAAGTGCAGACTGAAGCATAGTAGGAACTCAGAGGATTGCTGCATGAAATCGTTTCTTGTGTTTCATGAAAACCAGATGGAGTCACGTGCGTGCCCAAAGGGCAAGAGAAATGAAGGAGCAGCCTGAGTGCCCCTGGATCCAATGCTGGTAAGAGCAGCTGCAGAGTAAAAGAACAGAGTCCAAGCTCACTGCCTCGAACCCCCCCAAAAGCCAGCCATCCCTTAAAGCGCCAATACTGTTTGGATGGAGAAGAGCACCAGGATGGAAACAAAGGACCTGATTAGAAGCAACGGACAGGCAGCCATGAAAAGACCACCTGCAGAGATAGCAAAGGTCTGGGGGAGGTTAAAAGACACCACGTGAACTCCACGTGCTTCTGTTTCAACAAGGCAGAGGAATCCAAAGCACCTGTGTGGCCACGCCCAGCGGGCGTCCTCTAGCCTCCACGTGGGGCCTTCGTGGCAAATCCCCGCGGGGAGCTGAGATGCTTGCAGACATAGCAGGGTTTTGGCTCTCTTCGGACCCCAGCCCGCTGCGCTGCCTCCTGGTGTTGTGGCAGATCCTGGGCAGCAGCACAGGAACCAGCAGAACTGAGACACCCTGCCCCTGGAGCCGGAAGGCAGAAGGTGAGTGCCACGAGTACCTCCCGGTGCCAGCCGACAAAGGTCCCTCTCCTGTGGCCATTTGGTTTCGTCCCCATCCTAGGTCTCCCGGACGTGGGAGAAAATGATTCGTTTTCTAGTGAAGGTGGCTTTTCTCGAATTTCGGCATCCACGTTTTTGATCATCCTGCAAGCCCCATATTCCTGCGTGCTACCGGTGCTGTTTTTCGCGATTTTGAATGTTACAGTGGATTAAAATTTAATTCGTGAAATTGGAGTCCACCGTTGGGGTAAACGGAGATATCTAGGGCTTCTGTGAGCAGAGATCATGACCTCTTGTTCCATTTGGATGAAAAATGGCTTTAGGGATAGGGTGAGATTTGGAAGCCAGTGAGTTTGAGATCCCTGTTGGTGTTTTTTCTAGTGATGGCTCCATGCCTGACACTTCTAGATTCTGCTAAGGGATCCAGAGACTTCTGAATGTTTTTAACTGTATGTTTTCTCAATTGAGTAAAAAGACCTGGGAGTGAGGGGAATGGGAAGACCTATAGGTCTTCTCTTTAAAGTCAGGAATGTCTAAAATTATTCTACTTTGGTAGCAAAACACAGAAAATGACTAATGTATACTTGTGGGGGGGTGTTTTGAATTTTAGTACAAGCTGTTTTTGTGCAAAGTTCACAAGAAAGTACCTTTCTCTTGGATGCTTACATATTTTAGAATTTATGCCATTATGTTATGTTTTTAAATGCCAGACTTTCTTCTGCATATATTTACAGCAGTTAAAAAAATATTTTACTTGGAATATTGTTCTAGATCTAATTAATTCTAACTCAATGAAAATTTTCTAGAAATATTACCAAGATACCTACAGTTATCTAACATCCAGTACTAAACAAACTGTAGGATATGAAACTTTAGACAAATAAATAAACATCAGTTACATGCTAGTTTAACCTACTCTTTGTGGTTTTGGCTGTCCTAGTAGTTAACAATAGCTATTTAAAAGTAACCAACCTCATGAATCAGTCAGGAGGCATTCTGATCAATAGCTCGGTTACTAGTCTCAATTAATCTGAAAAGAAATATGTTTTGTGTCACATGGATGCTTTGGGTATGCCAGTCAAGCTATGAGTTAGTAGATAAATGTTTATTTCAGCTGAAGTTGCTTGATGGGCATTATTAACTGAAGAACCATTCTAGAAAAGAAACTGTGAAAAACATTATCATAAAAAATTAAATATGTTACCTTTCAGTGTATGTTCTGTTTACTGTGGAAACTGGTAGCCAGCCATGGAAGCAATTAATTTTTCAGAAGCACATTCCAGAGACTGGTGGTACATTATATTCAACAATCGTAGAACTAAGTGCCCTGATATTTGGTTACTAATTTAAAATAACGTTTTAAAAATTGTTACATAGTATACCTTGTCTAAACTATTGATGTGCTGGGTAGTAATATAGTGCAAATCCAGACAAGCTAGGTATTTCATTGGGACAACAAACCTTTCCTTAGGAGTAAACAGAAATTAGATAAATTAAGGAAAAATTAAGCCTTATGGCCACAAAGAGATGGCCTCCGGTATTACAGATTTCCTCTAGTAAATTATTTGTTAATAATACTAATCGATACATCATAGGAACTATGATACAGTCATTCACATATTGCATCTGTGGTTTCTTATGAACTACCTAACAAACTTGTCATATAATTATGAGAGAAAGTGATGATTATAATCTTCATTTTGTAAGTAATAAAATACATTAAGATAACAAGACTTTTACTCTAAAGTGAAACAGCGTTCAACAACTTATAAGCAGTAAAGTAAGTATATGTAACTTTTTCAAGGTTATGTTTTGTCTGCTGTGAATCCAGTGATAGAAGTGCATATAAAGGAAGTTGGTCTTTGAGGAAAAAAACACAGAAGCTATTTATATGATACACAGTTAAACCCAAAGTATTGGATGAAGCCTAGTAATAGTGTCACTAAGATACATTCAGTAGGCTTCTTCCTTTCACACCCCCAACAGAGGTGTATTTATTCAAGAATGAAGGGAACATATTTAATGAACACATTCTATGTGTTAAGCATACTTTCTGACATTTTTAGCTATTTAATTAAACCTGAAAAATGTCTTTAAGGTAGACTTAATTTCAATTAAATTCAAAATATAAAATATGTGCAAGTAGTTTTTATTATTTTCAGATAATTGGTACTAGAAAGGGGGAAAATAAAAGGAATGAAATACCATAGCAACTAGCAATAGTAACCTTGTATTGGAACTTTATATTAAGCATTGAAAAATTACAAGCACTTATCTGACCTTACATACAATAAACTATAGGTTATAACTGTAAGTTTTACCTTGTATTTATTAAACTCTATGATAAAATAGGTTTCATTTGTATATTTGGGACATAATTGTTTTGAAAAATATTTTGTAATAAAGTAAGACATATTTAATACCATATTTGATTTGCCAAATAAGACTTGAAGACTATTTATTTGTAAAAATAACTTAGGAAAGTTTTCAGTTTTTTTAAAGTCTTTCCTTAATCCTATGGTTTTTAAGTAATCCTGTTTTGAAGCATAAAGACTATTGTTATTTTTGTGATGCTTTCTTTTTCAAACTTTATCATATCTAATTCTGAGACATCCTTCTTTAATACCTCTGGGTTTAATTTGAGTAGTTCTTAGCTTAATTTTAATAAAGCTTATCATATTTTGTACTTTTTAGTTCATCGGAAGAAAATTTTTTGCAAATTATTTGAATGAACTTTTCTGTTGCAGATCAGCCACTCAACAGTAATTGAGTTCTTACTACAAATTATGTGTTTGGCACTGTTCTAGGTTCAGAGATGAAAAAGAACAGACTTCTTTAACCATGTGGAGCATGTATTTTATTTGGGGAAAGCAAGTTATAGTTAATCAGTTTATAAAATACCCAGATACTGTGTATTGCTATGCAAAAGTACTATGTTTATAAAAATTGACTAGGGGTGGGTGGAACTGCTGCTTTAGCTGAGAGGTTTGAAATAATCTATGGAACTTACGCTGAAAAGATGTGAGAGAGTCATTTGAGTATACTGGGAAGATTGTTCTAAATATAGAGACTAGCAAGTACAAAAGTATTGGATGGGAACATGGTCTATGTGTTTGGTGAGCAGGATAAGGACAGCTGTAGGTGGCATGTATAGAAAGAGAGATTGCGTACAGAAAGAGAGGTTGGAGAATTAGGCACCTGGTTCAGTAGAATAAGATTGACCGTATTAGTGAGTTTGGATTGTATGCTGATTGAAATTAAAAAACTTTCATATTATTTTTATAGGGAAATGGTGGGATCTATTTTTGAAAGAATTGTATTGGCTGTTACATAGGAGAAAAACATGGTAACAGGGATGATGATCAGAATGCTATTATATTAAGTTAGGGGTGAGTTTATAGCAAAATGGCTAAGGATTGTAGCAGGATGCAAAATATAATTCAGTTATGTTCAGGACATATTTGAAAAGTAGAGCCAATAGGATATAATAACAGATTATAATACAAAAGGAGAGAAAGAACCAAAGAGTATTCCTAGGTCTATGGGAAAAGAAGCTCACTGCCTGATATTTCCATTTACTAAAGTAAGAAGACTTGGTTATAGGTTAAGATCAAGGACTATTATTTCTGTTTGGCAAAGTGAACTTGGATGAAAGTACTAGATCTTCATTCAGGAATAGTGTGTAGACAGCTGGCTATAAGTGAAGGTTAGGGCTATAAATATGAAGTCAGTCACCAGCCTATAGGTGACATTTGAAAACATGTAGATAATGTGAAGAAATGAAAATAGATGTTTTTCAGTGGCTGCTAAAATCATTGGGTGAAAGGTCGACAAAGAAATGTTATAATGGGTGCATCAGATCCTAACAGGCTGATCAGTTTTAACTGCCTACGGAGATGGATGTGTTGTGATCTGAAATGCACAGCAGCTGAAAATAAATGACACCACCTGTGACATGGCCCTGTCTAAAAATTTAATGTGAATTTCATATATTCCTAGGTCTAATTAATTTTATAGAAAGAATTGAGATTAAGAGCACGGTGACATTTTTTGGGGTGGAATTAAACAAATAGAGGATGTTGGGAATTCTACCGGATGAAGGACTGGTTTCCTCAAGAAGTGAGTTGGGGAAATAAAGGAGAAAAACTGTTATAGAGTTAAAAAAAAAAAATTAAAAGTTATGAGAAGTTCAACCTTTGGAATTTATTAAGATCCCAATTTAAACAAAGCAGATGTAAAAAAGACATTTATAGAAATGGGGTAGTCAGGAAGATTTTAACATTTACTGAATATAATAAATAATTGTTTGGTGATGGACAAATAATCACAAACAAAAACAGCACTGGCGTGCTGCAGTCCATGGGGTCACAAGGAGTTGGACAGGACTGAGCGACTGAACTGAGTTAATTGTTCTATGGCTGTGCTTTAGAAAGCGATGGATTCTTTAAGGGGGAAATGATATATGCCTTATTTAAATGAATCAGTTTGGGGCGTGTAGATAATAGGTATTATAAATAAACCAAGATTCATTCATTGTATGTTCACTATGCACCTGAGTTATAAAAAAATGAGGTTTATGAATCTTTTATCTATGTTTGAAAATTCTTATACTAAACATGTTTATACCTAAATAAACCAGAGAGTAAATATATAAAATGTTAAAGAATAAAGCCATGGACAAACTGAGGAGCACATGTACATAGAGCAAAGAGCTGAGAAGAAAACCTTGGAGGAGCTCAACACTTAAGGATTGGATAGAAGAGGGAGGCCTGCAAAGAAGAATGAGACAGAGTGTTCAAGGAAGTTGGAGGAAAGCCAGAAAGATGCCATGTCACAACATATATATATACACACACACACATATATATATGTAAGAAAATGTAGAAGAACATTTTGACAGGATGAAGAGAGTAGTTAGGAGTCTAAAATGCTGCTCAGAGTTGTGTTAGAATGGTAACAAAGTTCACCATTAGAGCAAGTGGGATATTGTGGGATGATTGTGCTTCTGATGGTGATGAGCTGAGAGAGAAGTAGCTAAATGCAGTTGATGTGGCTTTTGATACAATAATTTTAAGAAGGGAATGAGAAAATAGAAGTTCTTCTTCAGCTGTTCTGTTCTTCTGGGTTTGTTTTCAGATGGAACATGAGGGTGAAATTTGATTTCTTTATTCTCCTTGGCTTTATACTGCTGATCTCAGCAGAGCGTTTTGTTTATCTGAAACATTTATCGCTTCTCCTTGTCTGTTTGTTACTTTATTTCTACCATTTTCTTATTTGTGTCGTGTTATTGTGTTGCACAACCCTGAACCTTGCTTAGCTATTCCTTTTCCTTATTTGTCCTATTGTCAGCAAGGTTTTATCACAGCAAACACTGGGAGAAACCCAGATGTCTGTGTTGTTGAACCAAATAAAGTGCTACTCCTATGCTGTTACCTTAGGAGAGCTGTGTGATGGTCAGTGTGTAGAGGAACAAAATGTCAGGGTGGCTTACCGGGGAGCGTGGCAGGCAGATATTTTCAAACCTTTGACTTGGGACTAATGCCATGTGAAGGGGCCCAGATAAATTTGTGGTTTTGATATAAAAACAATAAAAATCTGCATGTTAATTTATATTCCATATAGTTAAAAAAAATCTTTAGGTGACTTCCAACAGCATTTACTGTATAATAGGATAAAGATGAAACTTAGACCTAATAATACATAATTATTGGTGTTGGTGTTAGTAGCTCAGTCGTGTTCGACTCTTTGTGAGTTATAAAATAGTTATTAAATATGGCTGAATATTTAACTTGAAACTATAAGACATACAAAATAGTCAAATGCATTTATTCACAATAGCCTTATAATAAGCATTGTAATGAGTTTTTACCTCAGTGACTATTTCGTTTGCAGAGAACATAAAATCAAAGCATAATTAAGTGCAAGCAAAAATAATGAGGTTCAATTATACATACACATTTTTGATGTCCTCATATGCTTTATTAGTAAATCCTAGATTATGTAAAGATTATCTCTGTGAACTGCAATATAACTTGTTTATGTATTATTTAGAAAAGTAGATCTTCTATATACATTTGGAGTATATCTATTTTAACTTTTGATGAAAACTAAACTTGTGAAAGCTTAGCACCAAAGAATTGATGCTTTTGAACTGTGGTGTTCAAGAAGACTCTTGAGAGTCCCGTGGACTGCAAGGAGATCAAACTAGTCCATCCTAAAGGAAATCAGTCCTGAATATTCATTGGAAGGACTGATGCTGAAGCTGCCATACTTTGGCCACCTGATGCGAAGAAATGACTCACTGGAAAAGACCCTGATGCTGGGAAAGATTGAAGGCGGGAGGAGAAGAGGTCGACAGAGGATGAGATGGTTGGATGGCATCACTGACTCGATGGACATGAATTTGAGCAAGCTCTGGGAGCTGGTGATGGACAGGAAAGCCTGGTGTGCTGCAGTCCATGGAGTCACAAAGAGTCAGACACGACTGAGTGACTGAACTGACTGAAACTTGTGAAGATTATTTCAGTGACTAAAAGAGACACAGCACCATTTTATGTGTGCGTGTTCCATGTGTGTTCCGTCGTGTCTGATTCTTTGTGACCCTGTGGATTGTAGCCTTCAAGGCTCCTCTGTCCATGGGATTTCCCAGGAAAGAATACTGGAGTAGGTTGCTGTTTCCTACTACGGGGGATCTTTCCAACCTGGGGATCAAACCTGGGTCTCCTTCATTTTAGGTGGATTCTTTACCATCTGAGCCACCAGGAAAGTCTAGACCATCAGGGAAGTAAAATTTTATGTGCTTGGTTCCTTATGTTAAAATAACTTTTATAGTAAATAAAACAATTATTTTACTACATATGAAATTAGTTTAAGATACTCCATTTTCAAACATGCAGTTTTGAGTTTTCTATTCATATTTTTTTTTATCCAGTTCACCGTAGTCTAAATAAACTGTTATAAAATGGATAAAGTTAAAGATGTATTTTGCAGTTATAAAAGGAAGTATGTATTCTTTTCAAAGATAAACAGTTTGTATTTGGTAGAAACTATAATCCAGACTTCTTGTATCATTTTTTGCCCAATGGAGTATCATAATCAGAAAAGTTCAATATCATATTGGTGAGGAAAAGTTGCCCAATATATATGCTGAATTTGGTAAATACAATATGCATAACTCTACCATGTTAAGACCCTGGTGAAGGAAATGGCATCCCATCCAGTATTCTTACTGGGAAATCCCATGGACAGAGGAGCCTGGTGGGCTACAGTCCATGGGGTTGCAAAGAGTCAGAAATGACTCAGCAACTAATCACAGGACAGCACCTTGTTAAGAATTCAAGTAAATATATATTTTATTATATTATAGATAAAAGTAATTATAGAAGTCTGAACTATAAGTTCATATCATTTTTTAATTTCTATAAAATTGAGAGAAATATACTTCCTGTAAACTGTAAATATTTGACTTCCCAGGTGGTGCTAGTGGTAAAGAACCCACCTGCCAGTGCAGGAGACGTAAGAGGCACGGGTATGAACCTTGGGTCAGGAAGATCCCCTGGAGGAAAAAATTGCAACCCACTCCGGTAGTCTTGACTGGAGAATCCCATGGACAAAAGAGCCTGGCAGGCTACAGTCCATAGAGTTTCAAAGAGTCAGACACGACTGAAGTGACAACACCAAGCACGCACAGTCATAGATTAATATTAAAAATGATTTTTTTTGACTTGAGGATGATTTGCTATACCATAGAAACTGCCAAAATTTATTTGGGTATTATCACAGTAATGCAATTTTATTTAAAATATGTCTTACAGAAAAACCAATGTCTTTTCCATTTTACTTTGTTTAATTAGAAAGTAGTAAGTAAACCTAACTCATTTTTGAAAGTGCTGCTTCAGTAGATATTTAAAAATAATTCCCTACTGTCTTTTAAACCACATATTGAAATTCTAATTTTAAATACTTAAAAATATAATAAGAATGTTTTAAAAGTTTAGGTATTCTTACATGTAAATATGGCACTGAATACATATCAATTTCAGAGTAAAATCAGTAGCATTAAGATTATAAACAGCCTATAGAAATCTAAAATGCCCTAAAATTTCCTCTGAATCTTAGAAGAATTATACATATAATTCTTAAATAACCTGAAGAATTAAATAAATTTTAATTTATTTAATAATAAATTGGAGCCTTGAAGGCTACAATCCACAGGGTCACAAAGAATCGGACACGATGGGAAACACACACACAAAATTTTGGTGCTGTGTCTCTTTTAGTCATTATTAATACAATTATTTTTATTAAATTTTATTTAAAATTAAAAATATTTTTATTAAAACAAAAATTAAGTTATTTAAAGATTATCTGTTTCTTTCTAGTATTTTAATCTATAATCTCTTTTTTGTCTGAACTCATATTTTGCCTCTATAGAGCAAAAAGTGCTTGTTTAGTCATATTGCAATTTAGATGCAAAAGCAAGTCAGATAGTTGACATATTTATTCATTAAATACCTTTAGATTCTTGACAGCACAAAATGCCAATGACTACGTGAAATTACAGACTGCCTTGTTTTTCTATTGTTTTAATTTAGTGAATTCTTTGGGTTGTTTCTATATTGTAACAGTTCTTATGTTCAGAAGGATTATGCAGATATTTCCTGAATAAATTATTTAATTCAGTTAACTGGTTTTGCTGAATTTCCTAAGGAAGATGTTTCCAACTTTGGAACAGTTGTGCAGAAATCATATATAGGTCAGATAGGTTCTTAACATACTACGTTGAGCTACAAACAAATGAAAAAATCAATTAAATTATCTTAAACAGTACTTGCTGCAACCACTGAATTAATTTGAATTTAAAAGCATTCCACTTTTTGAGACAGGGATTCTGCCTAACGTGTTACCTGTGTATAGCCTACATGTCCTGGGTATCCTTAAGTTTTGACCTTAGACTTGAACCAAAACTAAAATACCAGAGTTTCAGAAACTAGTTGGATTTGCTAACCACTCCTGTTAGATAATGGGCTTCCCTGGTCCCTCAGACAGTGAAGAGTCCACTTGAAATGTGGGATACCCGGGTTTGATCCCTGGGTTGGGTTGGTCCCCTGGAGGAGGGCATGGCAACCCACTCAAGTATTCTTACCTGGAGAATCCCATGGACAGAGGAGCCTGCCAGACTATAGTCTGTGAGGTCTCAAAGAGTCGGACATGACTGAAGAGACTGGGCATGCTCATTTTAAACTTGATATTACAAAGGAATTACACACTAATGATTAGCACCTCCACTAAATTCTTTCAAACAGAAGGGCATGATACATCTTTCCGAGTTTCTTTCTATTAAGAAAACCAAATCTTGGTCTCTGTCTCTACCTCAGTCTCAATTTTAATAGAAGCAATGAATTCCACTTGCCCCATAACAGAGACTTGCATACCTTTAGAGGCTGACTTTAAGTGCATTTTTCTCCTTGAATCCTTTCCTGGTATCTTGTTAACATTTTAACAAGAATGAATCTGTGTTTATGATTTTTAAATAGATTATATCCTTCTAAGTGCATCTTTCTACACTTAATGAAAGTTAAATTCTCTGAAGATAATGTTGTAATCATATTTTATTGTATAAATATTAGGAATTAAACATTTTTTATAAATATTCTGTACATGATCTGGAGATCCAACCAATCAATCCTAAAGGAAATCAGTCCGGAATATTCATTGGAAGGACTGATGCTGAAGCTGAATCTCCAATATTTTGGCCACTTGATGTGAAGCACTGACTCATTGGAAAAGACTGATGCTGGGAAAGATCGAAGGCGGGAGGAGAAGGGGATGACAGAGGATGAGATAGTTGGATGGCATCACCAACTCAGTGGACATGGGTTTGAGTAGGCTCTGGGAGTTGGTGATGGACAGGGAAGCCTGGCATGCTGCAGTCCATGGGGTCGCAAAGAGTCGAACATGACTGAGTGACTGAATTGAACTAAACACATGATTTTAGCCAAAAGGCCAAAAACTGATTAATAATAAATACTCTTATTCTAACTAATGTTGAACTTCATATTTTTAAAAAGTTTTTATTGGAATATACTTGATTTATAATGTTGTATTAGTTTCAGGTTACAGCAAAGTGATACCATTATACATGTATATGCTCAGTCAGTCAGTCATTCCAACTCTTTGTGACTCCATGGACTGTATCCTGCCAGGCTCCTCTACCCATGGGATTTCCCAGGCAAGAATACTGTAGTGAGATGCCATTTCCTTCTCCAGGGTTATATGTGTGTGGGTGTGTGTGTGTGTGTGTTTTCTATTTTGGATTATTTTCCATTATAGGTTATTATAAGATATTGAGTATAGTTCCATGTAGTATACATTAAGTACTTGTTTGTATCTATCTATCTATCTATCTATAAGCATGTATATTTTAATCCCCAACTCTTAATTTACCCCTCGTCCCCTTTTCCCCTTTGGTAATCATAAGCTTGTTTCCTGTGTGAGTCTATTGTGCATAGTTGCTCAGTCATGTCTGACTCTTTGGGACCGCACGCACTGTAGCCCGCCAGGCTCCTCTGTGCATGGGGATTCTCCAGGCAAGAATACTGGAGTGGGTTGCCACGCTCTCTTTCAAGGGATCTTCTCAACCCAAGGATCAAACCCAGGTCTCCTGCATTGCAGGTGGATTCTTTACCATCTGAGCGAGGAGGGAAACCTGTACGAGTCTGTTGCTGTTATGAAAATAAGTTCATTTGTATCATTGGTTTAGATTCCATGTATAAGCAATCTCATGACATTTGTCTCTGTCTGGCTTGCTTCACTTATGGTAATCTCTGTGTTCATCCATGATAATCTAAGTGTATTATTTCATTCTTTTTTATGGTCGAATAATATTCCATTGTATATTCCATGTAAGCCATGCATATGTACACATTTAGACCACTTCTTAATCCATTAATCTGTTGGTGTACACTTAGTTTGCTTCTGTGTCTTGGCTAATGTAAATAGTGCTGCTATGAACATTGATGTGCATGTATTTTTTTTTTTGAATTATAGTTTTCTCAGGATATATTCCCAGGAGTGGGATCACTGAATCATATGGTAACTCTATTTTTAGTTTTATAAGGAACCTCCATACCATTCTATGTAGTGGCTGCCTTAATTTACATTCCCACCAGTAGTGTAAGAGGGTTTACCTTTCTTCACACCCTCTCCAATATTTTTTATTTGTAGACTTTTTGATGATGACCATTCTGGCCAGTGTGATAAACCTCATACTTCTGAAAGCATATGTTATTGTCCTCCATTACCAGTTATTCTGGAAGAAAAAAAAATTCGAGGGTCAGTGGGGAAAGTTTAGGGACATAGACAAGTAGGGAGGGCATTATAATGATTGGGGAAACATTCCTGTGATAATTTTACCCAAATGGCCTTCTTTAGTTTCTTACAAATACAATCCAGGTGCTATCAACTTATCTCATTAGGCTGTCTCATGGTGTCCTATAACTTACCTTTTTTGTCCAATTCCTTAGGGCTTTTCCCAACTCTCCCCTCACCTCCCCCCTCCCCACACTCCATTGGTGCCTTGTGTTAGTATTTTTATAACTTTACATTTAGGCTTGAGAGTCATTCAAGCTTTTAGCACCTCAATTTCAAAAGGAAAGAAGGGCTATTGGAGCATTGTTATAAATGAAAAAGGATTATTAGTGACTTATAATAAATGTGAAATCAGCATGTTCAACACATGACTGTCTTGCTGAAGGCCCTCTTCTAAGCACTGTGCAACTTAAGTGGCGAGAGAGGCTACATGATGAGCATGAGGCTGTAGGGACTAAAAGAGGATTCTCATTTCCAGAAATTTTAAGAACACCATTATAGACTGAAGAGAGTCCAAGAATCAATTGATAAAACAGGTAGCCATATATGAGTAGTAAGCATGAGACAGTTGATTAGCTCGATTGTTTCACAGCTGCATTGTACTGTCCTGGAAACTTTTATGTACTCTGTAGAAGTTAACCAGTTTTGTCTTTTTTACAACTTTCATAAAATACGTCAAAACTATGGGTTACATAGTAATTAAAAAATTAATTACAATTTTTCTTCAATGTCTTAACTGTATTAAAACATAAACTGGGAGTGTCCTTCTGGGATCCCATACCCCAGGCTCATATTGTATTTTCCCTGCCCAAGCTCTGGAATTAAGTGCTTCTCCAATGAACTCTAGCTCTTTTTACTGGTAAATGGGATATGGAAATCATGATCTTGTTATTGGTTGTCCCGTAGGGCCTATAAGTAATGTCATTCCTCTTAGAGGGGAGAACTAGGGAACATGCGTAGTAACCCATGCATATGTACACATTTATATGTGTTTCTTTAGCTATCTGTATACATGTTAACACTTCCAAATAACATATAATAAGAATTCATACTGATGCCTCTGACAAATCCAGAACCAGAAGACTGAGACTTTAATGTATCATATTAATTTAATCACATTTGTTATGTACCTATAAATACACATACATAATTAAGAGTAATCACTGAAGCAACATAAATACAATTGTAGTTTAAAAAATAAATAGAAAAAGAAAGTAGTGAGAAAGAGTAGGATGTATAAAACTTTACTAGGATTTTATAAAACTTGGTATAAAACTTTACCAGGATTTTATCTCAATTTTATGAGTAAAATTTAGAAAAAATGCATTTAAGGATATATCCATTTTTGCTAATTTTCTATTTTTAATGAAAATTAGATATGATACCTGAATATGATCATGTTCACTAATGAAAGTGACAGTTTGAATATTTCACCAATTCTACTTTTCGTCATAAAAATTAATAAGAAGCTTAGATATTCATGCTGGTGATTATATTAACAATGCAAAGATCAGGTAAAGCTGCAAAGTTTCAAAATATAACATTGGTAATTAGAAAAATTACATGTAATTTCATGAGAGTAATGTAGCAGACAACTAAGAAAAAAATATAAAATAAATAAATGCATAACTCAATCTCACATGGGAAGATTTACCACATCAAACTGTAAAGAAGAGAATAATGTCTTAAACTAAAATCCTCACTTTAAAATTTAACACTTATTCTTTGACACAAGCAAAAGAAGCACTTAGTAAACAATCAATTAAAACTTGCTTAACCTCATACAGGGCTTCCCTGATAGCTCAGCTGGTAAAGAACCTGCCTGTAGTGAAGGAGACCCTGGTTTGATTCCTGGGTCAGGAAGATCCACTGGAGAAGTGATAGGCTACCCACTCCAGTATTCTTGGGGTTCCCTGGTGGCTCAGCTGGTAAAGAATCTGCCTGCAATGCAGGAGGTCTGGATTTGATCCCTGGGTTGGGAAGATTCCCTGGATAAGGGAATGGCTACCCACTCCTGGCCTGGAGAATTTTATGGACTGTATAGTCGACGGGGTTGCAAGGAGACAGACTGAGTGAATTTCACTCACTTCACTAACATCATAAAATATACATAAACTAAATGTACAGCTCCAAGTCAGAGAGGACATAGACGTGCAAAATGAAAGTGGAACAAAGAAAGCTTGTTCAAGTTAAATTATAGCAGAAAATATAAAACAAAAACATTGTAATAGTGCCAGACAGGCTTTTTTTGCAAAAAGTATTTTGAAAGAAAGGATAAAATACCTAAAAAGAGCTTACTGACAATACCATTCTGTCAAACGTGAGAAATATATGAAAGCCATAGCATTACTATATATCAATAATAACAAACTGGAAGAAATAGTTTGAAAAATACTCCACTCAAAAGCAAAACAAGTCTATAAGATATATAGAAAGTAATCTTAAGAACAATTGTGCAATACTTCTAAATAGGAAATTATAAAATATTGTCGCATGCCATGAAAGAGGACCTAAATAATAATGAAATAAAGTCCTTGGATGTGAAGGCTTAGTATCTTAAAGTATCAATTAGTCATGAATTAATCTATAAATATAAAGTAACTCCAATTATAATGATATCACAACTTTTTGTATGTGTACATTGAAAAATTGACTCTAAATTCATATATCGATGTTGCATGTAAGAATATCCATGATGTTCATAAAAAGGGAAACAAATAGTCATGTACCAACATTTCTTACGTATTTCTAGCAATAAAGCAGTGATGTATTAATATCTAATGTTTTTCCCATCAATATATTCTCAGCCACTTCCACATTTCTTACATGTATGAACTACATCAGTGCCTTCCTTGACTCTTTTCTTCCAGTTGAATTTAATCAATGGAAGGATCAACAAGAGATGATAGGAAGGGCAGAGGGTGAGGTAGCGATATTTATCTGGAGCTCCTTTCTTGCCAGCTTGCCAAAAATAGACTGTTGTAGAGACTGGCTTCTACGATTATTTTTCTGGAGCTAGAGAGAGCCTGGTATGCAAATGACTGCATGAAGCAACCCCTCACTGTTTCTGCCCTCTGCTAATGTACATATAATTTCTTTGTGGACAAGAAATAAACTTCTGTGTTGCCTCACTGAGGTAGCAGTTAATTTATTAAAATTCAATTCTTGTTTAATTGAACTTTCAGAGCAGTTAACACTTTTGATCTCTCTCTCTCATTCTTAAGACAATTTTTGTTTCTTGGCTTCGGTAGTGATCACTTCTAGGGATCCATGCGGCTTTTGCTTCTTGTCTTCCTCTTTCTGCCTTTAAAATGCTTTGATGTCCCAAATTTCCATGTACTTTTTGTTTTTCTCCTGTTTGGTGATTTTATCCAGACCTGTGGTTCTAAAAATCGTCTCTATACTGATGACACACAAACATTTATTTTTAGAAACTTATGCTTTCTCTCACTGTCTTGTGACTATCCCATTTCCTAGCACGTGTATTTTCTCTGGTTATCTACTACGCATTGGAGATGTAATATATCCAAGTCCGAAGTTTTGATTCCCACATCATCTCCATGAATCTTTTCATTGTCCAGTCTTTTTGAAGTATATGGGACTGCCAGACCATGAGTTGCTGATGTTAAATTATTTTAATCATTTTTGATTCTTCTCTCAAATATTATATATAATACATAAGAAAATTCTTTATATTTTTTAATTATTCGGTAAGCACAATGTATTATATCAACTGTAATCACTACAATTATAATCCAAGCTATTTCTTTTTGAAATAGTCCAAAACTCTAAGAAGTAGTCTCTGATTTCTTTTTTTCCAGCTTCTGTCAATAGCTAGATTATTTCTTTTTTTAAATGACTCTCATTTTTCTACTCAAAAACCTCTGCTTGGTGTTTCAGTCGTATTTCGAACAACATCCATTTTTCTTATCAAGGTTCCCCATAAGGACCTCGCTGGCCTGGGTAACTCTGTCCTCAAGTCTGACTTTTCATTTTTGCTGTTGTTGATGTTGGGGTTTCCTGGATTTACCCTCTCCTCCTCCACAAAATGTGCTTATTACATTTTTCTCCTGAATATTTATGCTGGACTTCCCCTGAGGTTAGAAATCTCAAGCCCAGATATTCATATGGCTGTATTTCACCTCACTTAATTCTCTGCTCAAATATCATCTTCATACAGTCCTCCTGACATCCCTACCCCCCCCCCAAAGTGTCCCTCCTTTCCTAAAACTCTTAACCCTGCACTATTAATTTTCCTCTGCCAGATTTTTTTTTTTTTTTACTACTAGAAATTATACATTTAGCTTTTTATTTCCCTTTTTTTTTTTTTTTTGCATGTTCCACTTGAATATAAGTTCTATCAACTTGGGTGTTTTTTCCATTGCATTCATTATTCAGTACCGGGTCCCTATCTTAAAACAATGCCTGGGGACATAAGGCACTAAAAGTAAAACAGCCCAACTCCACTTTAACAAAATAATGCAGAAATAAAAGTGTCCTCAGTTTAGTATGTGATACAGAATAGTAATTGGGGTTAATCTTAATTGAAGAGCTACATCAGGTATCTGGATCATAATTAAATAATGAAATACTCTTCCACCTTCATTCTGCTTTCCTTGGAGGGGCTATATTTTCTTAAGTTTCTCCAAGTTAAAACTTTTACCCATTTAGAAACCATCTTGGTTCATGAGGAGATTCAGATTATTTGTGGTGACAGCCAACCTCTCTAATTCCATTCCCTCTATTACCAGACCATGAGTTGAGCATACATTGTCTTTCACCAGAATCAATATCTTATCTATTCAGCTCCCTGAAATGAGCTTTCATTATCCAGGTAGTTTTAGATAGATGACTTGCAACTTTTATTACCTTTAGTAATGCCTGCTAGGATATATTGGGAACCTTGTATAACAGGTGTAGGCATACATCAGACTGGGTCACCTTGAGATTGAAAAATCGATGGGGAAGAAAATAACAGTTGAGTACTTCTGAGTTTAGCACTCATTATCAAACAACATGGTATGTAACTAGTGACAAAAACAAGCACGTGGTAAACTCTCTAAAGCACAGTTCTGAGGTGTCAAGCTGTGATCTACATTGTGAGAACTCTTACTGAGTTTAATTTGTATAATGAGACTGTTTTATAGTACTTCTGCATCCTAGAAGTTTCTCCAGAGTCCTGATGCTCAGTCTGTACTTGGTGGACAAAATGAGAGACTTATACGGATGTTTAAAATTATGAGTCTACATTTAGAAAATCTTCATTATAGTACAAAATCCTTGGTGTAAAATCACGTGAACAGTTACATTAATTATATATAAAAAGCAAATCTAGAGAGGCTAGTGTAGATTAGTGTTTGGCTGGGCCTGGCAATGAGAACACTAATTCCATGGAAATCTCTTTTAATTTACCAAAAAGAAGAAAAAGTCATTAAATTGCACCCTTAAAGTGGGTAAATTTTATTGTGTATAAATTACACTTCAGTATAGCTATTTAAAAGTTAAACAGATGATTTTATAAAGGATCGTATGTAAAATAAAAGAAATAATAAGGCGTATTTTATGAGTTATAAAAATATTCTTCAAAAATACAACACTAGGATTGATACATTTATTTATTTTTTAACTTTTTATTTGTATTGGGATATAGCTGATTAACAATGTTGCGATAGTTTCAAGTGAATAGAGAAGGGATTCAGCCATACATATATGTGTATCCACTCTCCCCAAACTCGTCTAACATCCAGGCTGCCACATAGCATTGAGCAGAGTTCCCTCTGCTGTGCAGTTGGCCCTTGTTGGTTATCCATTTTAAATACAGCAATGTTTACAAGCCCATCCCAAACTCCTATCCTAGGGCTAGTTAGGACTGATATATTTAGACTCCGGTTCATTCCTGACCTGTTGAGGGAAGGTTCTCACGAGCATCCTCCGTCAGTTCACCTCTGTGACCCCACTGAAAGTCAGAGAAACCAGTAATATGATAAGTGATAGTGGATTACTACAAACCAAAGTAGTGATGCCACATTTGAAATGTTTCTCTGGATGTATTTCTAGAAAAGAACACGATTTCTGGTACCTGAATATCCCTGTTGATGTGGAATATGCATTTTCTTCAGTTTCTATCAATAGAGTATCAAAGTAACACATTTTGTTGAGGGAAGGAGATCAATATTCATTCACAGTTTTGTACCAGGGCTATAGTAATTCTCTTGCTGCTACTACAGTCTGCTCTTCTGAGGCATTTCATGATTTTAGTGAGCATCACAGTGCTTCACCAGATTAAGTGTATCATGCTAATTGTACCTGGTATTCAACAGGTTTCCTAGATGCCCTGCTAAGTTACAAGCATCCCAGAAGTGGTAAACATACTCCTAGAAAGTTCTAGGCCTGCCACCTCAAAAAGAATTTACTTTCTGAAATAAAGAACACATTATTATTCCTTGGTTTGTAGAGTATTAAACTGACACCATGGCATGCCAGATAACATTTTAAAATCAAAGTACCCATTTCCTGATGGTGAATACGTGGGCGTTCTTGTTGTTTAAGCTAGGCGCATACATACAATGCATTCATTTGTAAGTGTAATACTTATTTATGTGTGTGTAATATGGATGAAAAATACACTTCAGTATAAAAAACCAATATATGTGAAATAATATGTGTATATGAATATGTGTATAATTCATTCTTTTTAAGTAGTAAAAAGAATGAATTCATTTAATAAACATATTAATCCCTTATAAACTATTGTGTATTTAGCCCTAGGAAGCACAAGGATGAATAAACATAGTCTGTGTATTTGAGGAATCTCCAGTGTAATAGAGAAGAATGTATTTGTTCTAAAATTAAAATGCAGTATAGCAGTGCTATTGCATGAATATTTAGTCGGTATTTATGTTTATAAGTAATGACATCATGGAGAGGAAAGTCAAAGAAAACTTGAGAAGAAAATGTAGTTTGTTAGTATTGATTCTCCAAGTGGGAATGGTAGTTAAGAAAAAAGAATAGCATGCAGAAGCAAAAGATGTTAGAAACCAGGGTAGGTTCAAAGAATGATAAGATTTGTTGCTAGAACTGAACAGGATTTGTAGGAGATAAAGCATGAAAAGTAGAGTCAGATTTTAATAGGCCATGAAGGCAGTGTCAACAAGTTTGAATTTTATCCCATAGACGACATGGTGCCACTGAAAGCTTTTAAGCTGGAAAGTTATAGAATCCAATCTATATTTTAGAAGCATCAGTCTGCCAACAGTGTTGATAATGCATTAAAGGGATATGAGATAAGTTTGGGTGGTCACTTGAGAGAATATTGACACAGACTTGTTGAAGGAAAGGTGGCTTTTAAGAGATTTAGAAGTTAGACTTCATAAAAATTGGTACAGAAAGCACGAATAATAAAAGATATTCTTTCTCCTTATATATACTATTTCTTTAGCTTTTTTAACATTTCTTCCAAATGAATACAAGCTGCTTGAAATTACTGACCATGTCTTAGTAATCTTTTTATTCTACATGTAATATGGGCATTGGAAATTAACATTTGATTGCAATTTTACAAGGTGCTAAAGGGATACTTCTTTAGTCAAGAGATGGTATCATGAAACATCTTTTTCCTTCTATTAAAGTAGATGACCAGGTGAAAAGGGAGTAAGGTGATTCCAGGTTGAGAAAAGTTATGGAAGTGTTCAAGACTGTGATACATTTGAGAAACTTTAATAAATTTATCATGGCTAAAAGTTGAGGCACACTTTGTTTAGAGAAAGAAAAGACTCATTTCAAAGGGGTGTTACATACCTTGATAAGTTTTCATTTTATCCTAATAGAAATAAAAGCTATTAAAGAGGAAATGACATCATCCATTTGATATTTTAAAAGGATTATTCTGCAAAAGTTTGACAAATTTATTGATGGGACTACAGTGGAGGGAGAGATGGAGAGGGAGAGGAAGAGGGAGATCTGTTGCAGTATTAGAATCATAACCTGGACCAGGACTTAGAATCTGAAACAAAGAAGAGTCAGTGCCAAAGGGTGGAGAGGGGAGAGTCTCAGTGTATCTTGATTAAGTTCAGACATTAACAGAGGGACAAAAATTTAAGAGACTCTTCAGGCTCCTGGCCTGGGAAAATGGATCATGGGAGTTGCACCATGATTAACATATAAAGAGAATGAACCACACAGTGTATTTCCCTTTTAGGTGTGTGTGTGTGTGTGTGTGTGTGTTTTAAAAGGAAAGCCAGATGTTAAAGATACTGAATTCAATTTTATGTATACTGAACTTGAGGGCTCTGTGAGCAACGAATCTAGGAAGTCCAGCTACCTTCAATAACTGTCTTGACAATATCACTGTTCCCTGAACATGATATGTTCCTTAATATCTTCTCCTCAGTTTAGCAATTAATATCACTTACTGAATTCTCTGCAACAATGTTATTTTTCTTTTTCTTTTTCTTTTTATATTTTGCTTTTTATATATTATCTAATATATATATAATTTTCCAATATTGATATATGTACTATAAATCTAAGCTTCCAAGCTTTTTTAAAATCTCTTCCCAATATTTCTTGTGATACCTTGCAAAATGTTTCTCTTGAAGTTTTGATTAAAAAAAAGTGGATAATAGAAGGATTTTGTTCATAGATGCCCAATTTATTGAGGTGGACTTGCTTACAACTTGATTGGAGACCATGAGTGAAGGGGCTTCTGTAGTTCAGTGGAATGAACTGTTGGTTTCTTAACTTCAGATTGAAGCAATATCAGACTTGAGAACATTGGGCAGCTTTCTAGACAGAATTTTTTTCTACTAGTCATTCACACACTTCTGAAATCATAAAGGTATCATCTGTGTGATGTAAAATCTGGATGATTTTCAGACTTTCCTTGTTCACTATGGAATCCTCATCGTCTTACATTGCTGAAACCTAGGGACCTTTCTCAGGTGTAGTAAGACCTAAATCACAGTCAGATGCTGCATATTCTCATTGATAGCTGATTTCATGATTCAGCCTGGAGAGTTGTATGAAATTTGGTCTTCTAGAGCAACAACAGATTTCTTCGCATTGCAGAAAAATATATGGAAGATATTTCTATGAGCCTAAATACATCTTGAAATACTCAGCTGGCATCATAAGCACATGTTTTGTATACATTTCTGAACTTAATGACTATGAATGTAATGATTGCACTACTATAATAATATTGAGTGCATTGTACATATTTTAATAAGAGTATAATTTAGAGACATTATTATGGATATTCAAATATTATTAAATTATTATTTTAAATAATATGCATTATAAATGCCTTCTAAATATTTACTGGAGGAAAACAAAGAGGCACGAATGAGGGAAAGAAAAAAGACAGCTGGCAGGCAGCTTCCTTTTCCCTCCTTCCTTCCCTCTCTCCTTCTCTTCCTTTATAAGGAGTCTGGGCAAAGACAGGGACACCTTGCCAAGATCATACCTGTGCTGGTATATAACAGGCTAGTGTTTGGAGCACATGAAGAGTGCCCCACTCCATTTTCAGAAAGGCTAATGTGGTGGTATCAGCTTTGAATTTGAAACCAGCCTAATATGCCATGTATCAAGTCTGGCTGCTAATTCACTGTTAAAACTTGAAACTGGACTATCTGAGGATACCACCAGACAAGTATACGGTGAGGAATAATAAGAGATGAGAAAAAGAACTCACCACAATTGCTCAAGCAGTCTGTGAGCAGCGCTGCCCATTGCCATCAGTAGAGCAGATTCAAGTGGAGAAAGAGCAGTAGAAAGAGGCAAGAGTTACCTAAGTTGCCTAGTTCTCCCTTGCGAGTGGCTCCTTGTAGCAAATCTAGGCTTGAGACTTTAATTTGAAATTGAGATTTTAAGTTGGACTGGACTAATTTTTCAACTGAAGAGATGAAAACATTTGAGTCAAGAAGTGATAATATTAACTTTGGTCAGATGAGATAATGTCTGCCATTTTTCCTCCTATAAACGAGGAGGTTTCCCTGGTGGCTCAGATGGTAAAGAATCTGCCTGCAATGCAAGAGACCTGGCTTGGGAAGATCCCCTGGAGAAGTGAATGGCTACTCACTCCAGTATTCTCACCTGGAGAGCTCCAGGGACAGAGGAGCTTAGTGGGATACAGTCCATGGGTTCACAAAGAGTTGGACACGACTGAGTGGCTAACGCTTTTCTTTCAAACTGCTACGATACCTTTTAGAAAAGTAACATGTGGAGTTATGTTTTAAGATTATTTAAACAGGTTAATATCTTGTTCCTTATCATGGCTGTATCGCTTTGTTTTAGCAGCATTTATAATTTGCTAGCCTCATTTCTTCTGTATTTATTAGCTGAGATTCAGCTAGAGAGATGGAACACTTTCCCTTTTCCCCATTTATTTATTTACTGGTTTGTAAAAGGATTTTTATTTTAATATATGGATTATAATCTATTATTATATTTTTTTGTTTGTTTTTCTTTTCTTCAGCAAGGAGTCAGCCTGTTTGGGGTGAGACCCCCAATGACTAATCAGTTCCACACATGTGAGGCTCAGGGGCAAGCCCAAGAATTTGTACACAAATTTAGGAGGTCTCGCTGTCCATCTCCCATCTCTTCTCAGGTTTCCTCACCTCCTGTGGTTCCTATGACCTCTTTTTCATGCTTCTCTGGCTAAAAAGGTGGTGTTTTAACCTCCCTGTGCTGGCACCTATTTCCTTTAAATGGGTCTGCTTTGGGATCAAGCACAGGATAGAAGATAACAGGAGTTCCCCACAAAAACGTTAAGACATGAGAACATCCAATTCCCAGTTCCTCGGGCCGCATATAAAGATTTTTCTCTCACAATTTTAAGTACCTTTTTGGTTTCTTAATGGACTTCCCTGGTGGCTCAGAAGGTCAAGCGTCTGCCTACAATATGGGGGACCTGGGTTCAATCCCTGGGTCGGGAAGATCTGGAGAAGGAAATGGCAACCCACTCAATATTCTTGCCTGGAAAATCCCACGGATGAGGAGCCTGGTAGGCTACAGTCCATGGGGTCACAAAGAGTCGGACACGACTGCAACTTCACTTTCTTTCTTTCTTTCTTTCTTGGTTTCTGCTGATCTCAGAGCCAAACCTCATTGCTGTTAAGTTGCTCGGGGCCAGGAGGATAAAAACAAAAAAGGAGTTACTCCCACAATCTCCCTTCCTGGACAAGTTAGAGAAAGAAAGTCAAGAAAGAGAAAGAGGATTTGTTTTTCATACTCATCCGTGTTCATGGTTCTGAGATAGGAGGCATCATAGGGTCTAAAGCTGAATGTGTGAAAGATATCATCAACGTAAGAGATAATATCACCACATCAGTCATTATTTGGATTTTCATTTCCCTTTCAATCCACTGTTACTGTGTGTTTTTCAGAGTCTGAACAGATAGCTCTTTCCTTCTTTCTAGGATTTCACTTGTAATCAGTAGAAGACTTAGAGCAGAGGGATTATTCCATGTTAGCCAGACTTGGAAACTGTTCTTCAATTTTAAAAGCTATTTTAAACTTTTACAGAATTTTAACTTGGCAGTTTTGTGTGGGTGAATGTATGATACATGTATGTGTGTGTATTTCTGTGTTTTAACATTTTAAGTCACCCTTCTGAGTCTTCAGACTCACCTGGTTTCTGATGAAAAATTTGAGGTTCACATCTTTTTTTTTTTCTTTTTTAAGGTAGTGTGTCATTTCTTGTGCTGCTTTTAATATTTCCAGTTTATATATTTTTGGCAACATTTTGACTACTATATGTCAAAATGCTATTATTGTTCATTCGTTTATGAAAAACTTTTTATTTTAGAACATTTTATGTTTACATAAAAATAATAAGAATAGTAGAGATTTTCCATGTATCCCACAACTTTTTCTCTTTTATGAATATGTTGCATTAGTATGCTACACGTGTTATAGTCAGTAAACAGATACTAAGATTATCCTTGACTGAGGTCCACACTTTTCACATTATTCAGGTTTCCTTAGTTTGTATGTGATGTCCTTTTTCATTAAGAGCAGCAGTCCCCAACCTTTTTGGCACTAGGGACTGGCAGAAGACAGTTTTTCCACAGACCGGGGCTGGGGGATGGCTTCAGGATGATTCAAACGCATTACATTTATTACGCCACTGCTGATCTGACAGGAGGCGGAGCTCAGGTGGTAATACAAGCAATGGGGAGTGGCTATAAATACAGATGAAGCTTGGCTCGATTGCCCACCACTCACCTCCTGCTGTGTGGCCTGGTTCCTGCCTAATAGACCACTGACCAGTCAAGTCTGTGGCCCGGGGTTTGGGAACCCCTGCCTTACAGTATCCTGCCTAGGAGATGTCTTGCCTGACTTCTTAGGCTCCTCTCAAGCAGGTGCTGAATTTCTGATCTGTATCATTTTTCTCCTAAGAGACTTTTAAAAGTCATTTCTTACAGGTCAGGTCCGCTGTTCATGAATTTGTTCTCTTTTTCTTGTTAATCTGAGAAAGTCCTTATATCACCTTCATTTTTAAAGAATAATTTCACTAGACGTAGTATTCTAAGTTAGTGGTTATTATTTTTTCACTACTTTCAATGTTTCAATTTACTCTCGCTCGCATGGATTCTGATGAGAAAACTACTGTAAATCTTATTATTTTTCTTCAATAAGTAAGATGTTTTATTTCCTCCATTTTTACCTGTCTGTTGGCATGCCTTTTCACTTTTAATTGAAAGCCAGTTATGTAGTATCAGGTAGTGTTAATCAGACTAGAAGTTGGCTATGTTTAGTGTTTGCTCTAGGTATGGATACTGAGACTTGAAATTAATCTCCTGTTTTTGTTTCCTACTTATGTTTGTGCTTCCCTAAGTAAGTGTGGGCAAGGGAAGCATCTATATTATGCCTAAATCTCCATCTTTTAGTGAACAGGTGCTCTGGGGCTATGACCTTCCCAGTGGCATAGCTTCCCTCTTGCATACACTTAAAGTGAGACAAGAATGCTAGAGGGAGCTGGAATGAGGTGAAGGTCCTTGCTGTTGGATAAGGCTCTGATGAAATCTTTTTCCCTGGAGATCAGATCTTTGTTCTAACATGTACTTCACAATAATTCCCTCTTCCCTTCTCATTTCTAGAAGCATGAAGAGATCTATCTTGAATTCTTACCTTCAGACCATTCAGTGGGAGATCTAGGAGGTAAAACTCATGAAAATTTTACTTACGTTTACCCCTGAGAATATGACCCCTCAGGAATCTCTCATTCTCACACTAGTACACACTCAGCCTCCCACAGTTCATCAGAATTACCATTGAAATTTTTTTTTTTTTTTTTTTACTAGTTGAAAGCTGCTGCAGTTTCTTCTCCAAGTAAATAAAATGTTGACTCTGACTCTCTGGATTGGCGTGGCTTTCCAGATGTCAGGGTGTCAATTTGCCCTGCAACTTTAGTTCTCTGATGTACCTAAGAAACATTATTGATTTTCAGTTCTTTGAGCATTTACTTGCTGAAAGAATGGGATTGACAGCTTCTAAGCTCTGCAGATGTCAGAGCTGAAACTGCACGTCATAACTGTTATTTTATTTTTATTATGTATTCTTCTTCATGACCTCTAAGCATTTTGGACCTGTGTTTGGTGTCTGTTATTACTTTAACTGATTCTAAGCCAGTATTTCCCCAAGTATTTTTCTAAGACAAAAAGGTGTTGTTCTTTACTGTTTTCTACATCCCAAGCAGTATGCAAAAAGTTGATGCGTTGATGCATTTTTGATTAATTCACTGAGTTTGAATTTGCTTTAAGAGCCTACTGATTATTCACTTTAATGGAATTTTTTACCTTTAAAAAATTCCCCAAAGTCTTTATGGAATTAAAGTTTTTTTTGTTGTTGTTGTGAAGATGAGTGAAAAACATATTTTTTAAAGCAAAATAAGTATGCAAAGACAAGAGAGTTTTGTGTTCCCATGAAATTTACAAAGAGTTGGAAACTAGATGAGCCTGAGAGATAGAGAAAGAATTACCTTTAATCAAAAGGTTTCCCTTTCAGTTGTATTCTAAGTCCCATGATGAATGTTACGTCTGTTTCTCTACTTCTAAAATCTAGTTTACAGGTTCGCATATCACTTTTTGCTGTGTTGTCACTCGGTGCTGCTTAAATAACTCTCATATTTGTTCTCTTTTAGACTTCCACATAGATCATTTTCCTTTGTCTTTCAGGATGCTTTAGCTACTGAAATTGCTTTCTGTGTGAGTTAAAAGCCCAATTCATAACCTCCTTTATTTTCAATTCTGATTAAAACCAGTGTACTATCTTCTCTTTTCAATTATTGAAACTTTTTTGCCCTTATGGCACTTCAGAAAATCTAAGTTTCTTTTGCTTCATTACAGGAAATGACATTAATTCACGCTGAGCCATTATCTTTCTCCTGTATTCATTTCAATCTGTATTATATTTATATTGGACTTCTCTGGTGGCTCAGACCATAAATAACCTTCCTGCAATGCAGGAGGAAGTGAAAGTCACTCAGTCATGTCCAACTCTTTGCGACCCTATGGACTACACAGTCCAGGCCAGAATTCTCCAGGCCAGAATACTGGAGTGGTTAGCTGTTCCCTTCTCCAGGGGATCTTCCCAACCCAGGAATTGAACTGGGGTCTCCTGCATTGCAGGCAGATTCTTTACCAGCTGAGCCACCAGAGAAGCAATGCAGGAGAGCTGGGTTATATACCATATTACAACTTATTTTCTTCCACATATATTTTTATGACATAAAAAAGTCCAGATTATTTATGAAATGCATGATGAATGCTAGTATGTCTGATTGGCTGATTTAGTAACCTAGGATTGGTCCTCAACTTTCATCAACTTCCTTGAATATGTTCAGTTAAGTGCAGTTCAATCGCTCAGTCATGTCTAACTCTTTGCAACCCCGTGAACCAAGCATGCCAGGCCTCCCTGTCCATCACCAACTCCCTGACTCCTTGAGTCCACCCAAACCCATGTCCATCTAGTTGGTGATGCCATCCAACCATCTCACCCTCTGTCATCCCCTTCTCCTCCTGCCCTTAATCTTTCCCAGCATCAGGGTATTTTCCAATGAGTCAGCTCTTCGCATCAAGTGGCCAAAGTATTGGAGTTTCAGCTTCAGCACCAGTCCTACCAATGAATATTCAGGACTGATTTCCTCTAGGATGGACTGGTTGGATCTCCTTGCATTCCAAGGGACTCTTAAGAGTCTTCTCCAACACCACATTTCAAAAGCATCAATTCTTAGGCACTCAGCTTTCTTTATACTCCAACTCTCACATCCATACATGACCATTGGAAAAACCATAGCCTTGACTAGACAGACCTTTGTTGAAAGTAATGTCTCTGCTTTTCAATATGCTATCTAGGTTGGTCATAACTTTCCTTCCAAGGAGTAAGCGTCTTTTAATTTCATGGCTGCAATCAGCATCTGCAGTGATTTTGGAGCCCAGAAAAATAAAGTGAGCCACTGTTTCCACTGTTTCCCCATCTATTTCCCATGAAGTGATGGGACCGGATGCCATGATCTTAGTTTTCTGAATATTTAGCTTTAAGTCAACTTTTTCACTCTCTTTCACTTTCATCAAGAGGTTCTTTAGTTCTTCTTCACTTTCTGCCATAAGGGTGGTTTCATCTGCGTATCTGAGGTTATTGATATTTCTCCCAGCAATCTTGATTGCAGCTTTTGCTTCCTCCAGCCCAGCATTTCTCATGATGTACTCTGCATATAAGTTAAATAAGCAGGGTGACAATATACAGCCTTGACGTACTTCTTTTCCTATTTGGAACCAGTCTGTTGTTCCATGTCCAGTTCTAACTGTTGCTTCCTGACCTGCATACAAGTTTGTCAAGAGGCAGGTCAGGTGGTCTGGTAATCCAAGTCTATGCCCCTACCAGTAATGCTGAAGAAGCTAAAGTTGAACAGTTCTATGAAGACCTACAAGACCTTCTAGAACTAACACCCCAAAAAGATGTCCTTTTCATTATAGGGGACTGGAATGGAAAAGTAGGAAGTCAAGAAACACCTGGAGTAACAGGCAAATTTGGCCTTGGAGTGCAAAGTGTGCAGGTCAAAAGCCAATAGAGTTCTGCCTAGAGAACTCACTGGTCATAGCAAACACCCTCTTCCAACAACACAAGAGAAGACTCTACACATGCACATCACCAGATGGTCAACACCAAAATCAGATTGATTATATTCTTTGCAGCCAAAGATAGAGAAGCTCTATACAGTCAGCAAAAACAAGGCCAGGACCTGACTGTGGCTCAGATCATGAACTCCTTATTGCTGAATTCAGACTGAAATTGAAGAAAGTGGAGAAAACCAGTAGACCATTCAGGTATGACCTAAATCAAATGCCTTATGACTATACAGTGGAAGTGAGGAATAGATTTAAGGGACTAGATCTGATAGACAGAGTACCTGATGAACTATGGACGGAGGTTCATGACATTGTACAGGAGAAAGGAATCAAGACCATCCCCAAGAAAAAGAAATGCAAAAAAGCAAAATGACTGTCTGAGGAGGCCTTACAAATAGCAGTGAAAAGAAGGGAAGTGAAAAGCAAAGGAGAAAAGGAAAGATATACCCATTTGAATGCAGAATTCAAGGGAATAGCAAGGAAAGATAAAAACATCTTCCTCAGAGATCAATGCAAAGAAATAGAGGAAAACAGTAGAATGGGAAAGACTAGAGATCTCTTCAAGAAAATTACAGATACCAAGGGAACATTTTGTGCAAAGATGGGCTCAATAAAGGACAGAAATGGTATGGACCTAAGAGAAGCAGAAGATATTAAGAAGAGGTGGCAAGAATACACAGAAGTTTGTACAAAAAAGATCTTCAAGACCCAGACAATCACGATGGTGTGATCACTCACCTAGAGCCAGACATCCTGGAATGTAAAGTTAAATGAGCCTTAGAAAGCATCACTACGAGCAAAGCTAGTGGAGGTGATGAAATTCCAGTTGAGCTATTGCAAATCCTGACAGATGATGCTGTGAAAGTGCTGCACTCAATATGCCACCAAATTTGGAAAACTCAGCAGTGGCCACAGGACTGGAAAAGGTCAGTTTTCATTCCAATCCCAAAGAAAGACAATGTCAAAGAATGCTCGAACTACCGCACAGTTGCACTCATCTCACATGCTAGTAAGGTAATGCTCAAAATTCTCCAAGCCAGGCTTCAGCAATACATGAACCGTGAACTTCCAGATGTTCAAGCTGGTTTTAGAAAAGGCAGAGAAACCAGAGATCAAATTGCCAACATCCGCTGGATCATTGAAAAAGCAAGAGAGTTCCAGAAAAACATCTATTTCTGCTTTATTGACTATGCCAAAGCCTTTGAGTGCGTGGATCACAATAAACTGTGGAAAATTCTGAAAGAGATGTCTGTATTACAAAATGATTTAAGAACTTGTAAAACAGACTAGTCAACATTATATGATATTTTTCTGCTGTATATAAAAATGAGTAAAATGGCTTTCTATATGGAATTATTTGTTATTGAGAGTCTCACTTTTTAAATTTCTCAAAAAAATAAAAAAAATAGATCAAAAGGAAACATTGATTAAGACCAAATTCAGGGGTAGCCCTGATTCTTTATAATTTTGTCATTGTAATTACAAAATGTACTAAATTCTGCCATAAATTTTTAATATAAGCATTTTTAAATTGTAATGTATTTTAGAATATTTTAAAATATTATTTCTTTATCTGTTTAATATAGCTACATTCTCATAACTCCTCAGTGTGACGTATTCCTTAGAAAACCACATTATCTGATTTTTTCTTATGTATATTTCATTCAGGCTTTATTTCAATTTCTAATAGTTTTAGCAGATTTTATATAGTGCAGCATATTTACTCATCTATATACCTGATTTTTCTGTGTATAGTATGTGTTCTCCTTGTGTATTTCCTAGTAATGTTTCAATACTATTTTTTCTCCCAACTCCATACATGTTTGTGAGTGGAGAGCAGACACAGCTCTTGAAGTTATTACTACAGTGGTGCTACTCTATATGGTATGCCAATGGTTTTACTTTCTATTCAGAAATAATGGAATACTCTACTTGTCTTGAAAATAGTAATTTATATTTCTCAATATTAAACTAAAATATTCATTGTATTTAGTACCCATTTGCATTACTGAAAGACACATTATATGCAAAATCAATGTTTCAATTAATTTTAATTTATACAAACACTCAGTGCCTAGCTTTTATTAGGCATTGTGAGATTCAAAAATATATATTCCACAGGCAAGGATTTCAAATAGTTTGACAATATGTACATTATCACTGTCAATCTAGCTTAGCAGATCAGTATATTTTAGATTAGGATTATATTAAATTATATAGCTATGTGTGTATATATAGATATTTAAATATATGTATATACATTTATATAGCATATGCATTCTCACAAAAAATTCAGCCAACTGAAAACAGAATATATAAATCTTTTCAAAATGTTGCAATTATTTTAATATTGCGTTTAAAAGTGTGATTTAAGCTACTCTAAAATTGTATGTATATATACTTCAGTTCTCTTGCCTGGAAAATCCCATGGACAGAGAAGCCTAGTAGGCTACAGTCCATGGGTTCGCAAAGAGTCGGACAGGACTGAGCGACTTCACTTTCACTTTCGCTTTCATACTCCAGTTCTGAAAAAGTGACAGTTATAAATAATTAAATTTTTTAAAACATGCATTATTGGTCTCTAAAATTAGAACTTTATGAAGATCTTTCCTTAATTCTGTTTTTTTTTTTAAATTCAAGAACACTTGGATTACAATGATCTGTGGCCTACAAAATAGTCTAGACTTATTTATCACACATTGTCTTTCAAAATCGATTATTACTACACACACGCAGCTGCATGCTCTTTGTTACTTGTTCATTATGATTGTTTAATTATTGCCTTAAATTAAAAAGTTGTGTTGATAGTGATTTAATTTTATGGTACAAAATAATTATCCATTTATCTGGGTAATTATGAGGTCCCAAATTTATCATATTCTTTCAACTTACACATTTGTTATAATTATTTAAACAGAATTCTTTGGTTTGGTGAGATGAAGCAAGTAGAGCAGACTGCGTGTTGAAGTAAAGGATGTGTGTATTCAATTTTTTTTTCAGTAAGTAAAAAATTACCTTTGAGAGGTTGGCCTTTTTTTTTTTTTTTTTTTTTTTGGATATCTTAACTTGGCAAATTGTTGATCAGAAATCTCCTTCACTAAGCTAGAGTCACTGATGTTTTGAAGGAGAATATCACGTGAATATAAACCTTTGTAAATATGTCTTTAAAATAATCTTAAAACCCTGAAGCCAAAATTAAACAAGCATAGTGTCTTCTGAGAGAAAACAAAAAGATCAATCATTGCCCAGGTACTTTAATAATGATTTGTCTACAAGAGGTCTCATTGCAACTTCTTTAATAGAGAAGTATAATTTAGGCCAAGCAGAGACAAAAATTAATTGATTTTTAAAAGGAAGAGAATTACTAAGGTAAGTAATGAAACTGCCAATCCCCATTTTCTACATGCAGCAGCAAAGACTTTGCCTTTTAAGAAGTGAATCTTTCTGGCATTATTAACCCTGATGTTTCATATTGTTAGCACTCACTCATCAGCACCCTTGGAGAGGGAATTATCATCATGTCAGATTCGGAGTACATAACCAGAGGAAAAAAAAACAGCAGCATTTTGTTTTGAGTGGGCTAGGTGGAAGGATGATTTTGGTATTGATCTCACTGTTTTTGAGTTCAAAGGAATCCTCCAGTAAGACTTATGGGAAAGGTAATAAGACAGGCCATACTCAGTATGAAACTTGAACACATCTAGCACCCTACAATCTAATTCAAATTAGTCTGTTCATATTATTTCATTATCTCATTCTAATTTCAGTGCTGCAGATGTTACCATATATTCATGCACCATGCATGAATTTTTTTTTTTTCCTGAGATGTGGTTGGAAGTAGCTCTCAGATAAAGAGAAACTGTGTGTGTTTTGTATGTTTTTCCATTCTCACAGCAAAGTAAATGAATTCAGATTTCTCTGTAACAGAATTGCACATCAATTCCTAAAACTGCTGCCAAAATAATGTATTTCACTGGGATTTTTTAAAAAGATTTCTTTTTATGGACGATTTTAAAGTCTTCCTTGAATTTGTTGCAATATTGCTTTTGTTTTATGTTCTGTTTTTTTTTTTTTTTTTTTTGACTCCAAAGCATGTGAGATCTTAGCCCTCTGAACAGGGATCGAACCCACAACCCCCTGCATTGGAAGGTGAAGTCTTAACCATTGGCCAACCAGGAAAGTCCCTATCACTGGCATTTTAAGTGATGTTAGAGACTAGGGCATGAACTCTCCCTTTGTTTGCCACTATCTGATTGAATATTTGTATGATTTTTGTTGGTCTTGCTTTATCCTCATGCTGTGGTCTGATTGTATAATCCCCAAATTCACAGGATAAAAATCCTAACTCTTTGAGCTGATATTAAGATGCAGGATTTTGGGGAGTTGCTAAGTCTTGAGTGTGGAACCCCTGAATGGGATTGTTGCCTCATAAAAGAGCCTCAGAGTTTCCTACTTCCTTGGGCCTCTCAATAACAGTGAGAAGTCTTAAGACCTGCAAGAGAGCTCTCAGCCACACTGGCATCCTGAGCTCAGATTCCTATCTTTCTAACTCTGAGAGCAGTGTCTGTTCTTTATAAGCTGCCTAATCCATGGTATATTGTTATAGCAGCCCAAACAGACTAAAACAACCCCATTATGGAAAGCAGGTTGCTGAGTCACGTCAGTCGTGTCCGACTCTTAGCGACCCCATGGACTGCAGCCTACCAGGCTTCTCCGTCCATGGGATTTTCCAGGCAAGAGTACTGGAGTGGGGTGCCATTGCCTTCTCCGATGAAAAGCAGGTAGTCAACAGGTATTCTGTTGTATTCATTAGATGTGTCAACTAGAATGTGCTAGGGCACTGAGGAAATGCTAAATTCTGTGTCTAATAAAAATGAATTCCATCAGTTTCATCTCTGTTAAAAAGCCTAAATAACAGATCTCTGTCAGGCCCTTCTTAACTTTATGAAAAAGAAAAGAAAGTGAAGTCGCTCAGTCGTGTCCAGCTCCTTGCGACCCCAAGGAATGTAACCTACCAGCCTCCTCCGTCCATGGGATTTTCCAGGCAAGAGTACTGGAGTGGGTTGCCATTTCCTTCTCCAGGGTATCTTCCTGACCCAGGGATCAAACCCAGGTCTCCTGCATTGTAGGCTGATGCTTTTACTGTCTGAGCCCCCAGGGAAGTGGGAGGAGGAATTACTTTTGAGTCTGGGGGTAACTTAGTTTTGTTTTGTTTTGTTTTTTTTGCTTTGGAGTAAAACCAGGTTTAAGGACAGAGTCTAAGAGGTCTGAGAGTGAGTATAATCCAGAAGAGGAACTAAAGAGCCTGTTGATGAGGGTGAAAGAGGAGAGTGAAAAAGCTGGCTTGAAGCTCAATATTAAAAAAAAAAAAAGAAAAACAACTAAGATCATTGTATCTGGCCCCATCATTTCATGGCAAATAGATGGAGAAAAGTGGTAACAGTTAGTTACAGATTTTATTTTCTTGGGTTCCAGAATCACTGCAGACAGTGATTGCAACTAGGAAATTAAAAGATACTTGCTCCTTGGAAGAAAAACTGTGACAAACCTAGACAGCATATTCAAAAGCAGAGACATCACTTTGCTGAAAAAGGTCTATACAGTCAAAGCTATCATTTTTTCAGTAGTCATGTATGGATGTGAAAGTTGGACCTAAAGGAAGGTTGTTCAGTCGCTCAGTCATGTCCAACTCTTTGCATCTCCATGGACTGCAACATGCCAGTCTTCCCTGTCCTTCTCCATCTCCTGGAGCTTGCTCAAACACATGTGCTTGAGTCATTGATGCCATCCAACCATCTAGTCCTCTGTTGTCCCCTTCAATCTTTCTGAGCATCAGGGTCTTTTCTAATGAGTCAGCTTTTCACATGAGGTGGCCAAAGTATTGGAGCTTCAGCATCAGTCCCTTCAATGAATATTCAGGATTCATTTCCTTTAGGATGGACTGGTTTGATATTGCAGTCCAAGGGACTCTCAAGACTCTTCTCAAATACCACAGTTCAAAAGCATCAGTTGTTTGGCTCTCAACTTTCTTTATCATCCAACTCTCACATCTATACATGACTACTGGAAAAACCATAGCTTTGATTAGACAGAACTTTTTAGGCCAAGTCTTGTCTCTGCTTTTTAATAGGCCATCTGGATTGGTCATAGCTTTTCTTCCAAGCAGGGTGACAATATACAACCTTGACGTATTCCTTTTCCTATTTGGAACCAGTCTGTTGTTATATGTTTTTCTCTAATTCTCTTGCTTTTTCTATGTTCCTCTGCCTTTTCTAAATTCAGCTTGAACATCTGAAAGTTCTCAATTCATGTGCTGTTGAAGCCTAGCTAGGAGAATTTTGAGCATTACTTTACTAGTGTGTGAGATGAGTGCAATTGTGCGGTAGTTTGAGCATTCTTTGGCATTGCGTTTCTTTGGGATTGGAATGAAAACTGACCTTTTCCAGTCCTCTGGTCACTGCTGAGTTTTCCAGATTTGCTGGCATATCGAGTGCAGCACTTTCACAGCATCATCTTTCAGGATTTGAAATAGCTCAGCGGGAATTCCATCACCTCTATAACTTTGTTCATAGTGATGCTTCCTAAGGCCTACTTGACCTCACACTCTAGGATGTCTGGCTCTAGGTGAGTAATCACACCATTGTGGTTATCTGGGTCATTACGATCTCTTTTGCATAGTTCATCTGTGTATTCTTGCCACCTCTTCTTAATATCTTCTGCTTCTGTTAGGTTCATACCATTTCTGTCCTTTGTTGAGCCCATCTTTGCATGAAATGTTCCCTTGGTGTCTCTGATTTTCTTGAAGAGATCTCTAGTCTTTCCCATTCTATTTTTTTCCTCTATTTCTTTGCACTGATCACTGAGGAAGGTTTGCTTATCTTTCCTTGCTATTCTTTAGAACTCTGCATTCAAATGGGTATATCTTTCCTTTTCTCTTTTGCCTTTAGCTTTTCTTCTTTTCTCAGCTATTTGTAAGGCCTCCTCAGACCACCGTTTTGCCTTTTTGCATTTCTTTTTCTTGGGGATGGTTTTGATCACTGCCTCCTATACAATGTCTCAAACCTCTGTCCATTGTTCTTCAGTCACTCTATCAGATCTAACCCCTTGAATCTATTTATTACTTCCACTGTGTAATTGTAAGGAATTTGATTTAGGTCATACCTGAGTGGCCTAGTGGTTTTCCCTACTTTCTTTACTTAAAGTCTGAATTTTGCAATAAGGGGTTCATGATCTGAGCCACAGTCATCTCCTGGTCATGTTTTTGCTGACTGTATAGAGCTTCTCCATTTTTGACTGCAAAGAATATAATCAATATGATTTTGGTGTTGACCATCTGGTGATGTCTATGTGTAGAGTCATCTCTTGTATTGTTTGAAGAGCATGTTTGCTATGACCAGTGCGTTAACTTGGCAAAATTCTGTTAGCCTTTGCCCCTGCTTCATTTTGTACTCCAAGGCCAAACTTGCCTGTTACTCCAGGTATCTCTTGACTTCTTTCTTTTGCATTCCAGTCCCCTATGATGAAAAGGCCATCTTTTTTTTTTTCCTGATGTTCTAGAAGTTCGTGTAGGTCTTCATAGAACTGTTCAACTTCAGCTTCTTCAGCGTTAGTGGTTGGCACATAGACTTGGATTACTGTGATATTGAGAATGGTTTGCCTTGGAAATGAACAGAGATCATTCTGTCATTTTTGAGATTGCACCCAAGTGCTGCATTTCGGAATCTTTTGTTGACTATGAGGGCTACTCCTTTACTTCTAAGGGATTCTTGCCCAGAGTAGTAGATGTAATGGTCATCCAAATTAAATTCACCCATTCTGGTCCATTTTAGTTCACTGATTCCTAAAAAGTCGATCTTCACTCTTGCCATCTCCTGTTTGACCACATCCAATTTACCTTGATTCATGGACCTAACATTCCATGTTCCTTTGCAATATTGCTTTTATAACATCAGACTTTACTTTCACCACCAGACACATCCATACCTGGTATTGTTTCCACTTTGGCTCAGCCTCTTCATTCTTTATGGAGCCTTTTCTCCTCTCTTCTCCAGTAGCATATTGGGCACCTACCAACCTGAGGAGTTCATCTTTCAGTGTCATATTTTTTTCCCTTTTCATATTGTTCATTGGGTTTTCAAGGCAAGAATGCTGAGGTGGTTTGCCATTTCCTTCTCCAGTGGACCACGTTTTGTCAGAACTCTCCACCATGACCCGTCCATCTTGGGTGGCCCTACATGGCATAGCTCATAGTTTCATTGAGTTAGACAAGGCTGTGATCCATGTGATCATTTTGGTTATTTTCGGTGATTGTGGTTTTCATTCTGTCTGCCCTCTGATGGATGAGGATAAGAGGCTTATGGAAGCTTTCTGATGTGAGTGACTGGCTGTGGGGTATACTAGGTCTTGCTCATAAAGAAGGTAGAGCACCAAAGACTTGATGTTTTTGAAATGTGGTGCTGGAAATGACTTTTGTGAATTGCTTGAAAACTGTAAGGAGACCAAACCAGTCAGTCCTAAAGGAAATCAACCCTAAGTATTCATTGGAAGGACTGATGCTAAAGCTTCAATGCTTTGGTCACCTAATGCGAAGAGCTGACTCATTGAAAAAGTCTGTAATGCAGGGAAATTTGAAGGCGATTGCAGAAGGGAGCAGCAGAGAATAAGATGGTTAGATAGCATCATCAACTCAATGAACATGAACTTAAGCAAACTTTGGGAGATAGTGGAGGACAGAGGAGTGTTGTGTGCTACAGTCCATGAGGTCTCAAAGAGTCAGACAAGACTTAGTGATGGAACAATAACAACATAATCCTGTCCAGCTTCTACCTTAGTACATGGATTTCAGTAACCAAACTCAAAGGAGAGACTGAAAACATATATTTAATTATGCTTTACAGCTACGTGACATTTCGTATTTATTTTACACAGTGTTTCAGTTCAGTTCAGTCAGTCAGTCATGTCCGACTCTTTGTGACCCCATGGACTGCAGCACGCCAGGCTTCCCTGTCCATCACCAACTCCCGGAGCTTACTCAGACTTATGTCCATCAAGTCGGTGATGCCATCCAACCATCTCATCCTCTGTCATCTGCTTCTCTTCCCACCTTCAATCTTTCCCGGCATTGAGGTCTTTTCCGATAAGTCAATTCTTTGCATCAGGTGGCCAAAGTATTGGAGTTTCAGCTTCAGCATCAGTCCTTCCAATGAACACCCAGGACTGATCTCCCCCAGGATGGACTGAATGAATCTCCTTGCAGTCCAAGGGACTCTCAAGAGTCCTCCAACACCACATTTCAAAAGCATCACTTCTTAGGAGCTCAGCTTTCTTTATACTCCAACTCTCACATCCATACATGACTACTGGAAAAACCATAGCTTTGAGTAGATGGACTTTTGTGGGCAAAGTAATGTCTTTGCTTTTTAGTATGCTGTCTAGGTTGGTCATAACTTTTCTTCCAAGGAGCAAAAGACTTTTAATTTCATGGCTGCAGTCACTATTTGCAGTGATTTTGGACCCCCCCCCCCAAATAAAGTCTGTCACTGTTTCCATTGTTTCCCCATCTGTTTGCCATGAACTGATGGGACCAGATGCCATGGTCTTAGTTTTCTGAATGTTGAGCTTTAAGCCAACTTTTTCACTCTCTTCTTTCACTTTCATCAAGAGGCTCTTTACTTCTTTGCTCTCAACCATAGTCTTTAATTCCTGATAAATTCTCTGTGAATCTCAGAGGGAATGGCTGTTTGGTCACAGTTTTGTTAATCTGACTGGAAGGGATCCTGACTACAGGGAAGTCATGACTTCCTCCGGAGCGCTTCTGCTCTGCTGTCCTGTTTCTGTTGCATACAAGAGTGGACATAATCCCCTGTGACTTTGCTGAAAGACTCCAGACCTGTTTCCACTGCTGCTTCTGCTGCTGCTAAGTCACTTCAGTCGTGTCCGACTCTGTGCGACCCCACAGATGGCAGCCCACCAGGCTCCCCCGTCCCTGGGATTCTCCAGGCAAGAACACTGGAGTGGGTTGCCATTTCCTTCTCCAATGCATGAAAGTGAAAAGTGAAAGTGAATTTGCTCAGTCATATCCGACTCTTGGCGACCCCATGGACTGCAGCCCACCAGGCTCCTCCATCCATGGGATTTTCCAGGCAAGAGTACTGGAGTGGGGTGCCATCCTGTTTCTAGTAATCACATAATACCCAGGTCTGTTAGACCGGAACTATTTCCAGTGTACAATGTGTTTTCAGAATATTTGACTATTTAACATCACTGAATTCACATAAATTTAAATTCCAAGTGTGCCATTCTTATGTATGTATGTATTCATCCATTTTGGGGGTTTTAACATATAACAGATGATCAGAAAAAAGGAATCCAAAGACTTGAGTGATTTTAATACTAAGCCCATGACCCATTTTATCCTCTTTAGCTGGCCTAAGGAAAATATCTACCTTACCATACAAAACATTAAAGAGTACAAATATATATGATCTATAACTTTTAAGTTATAAAAATGTTTTATGAATTTTTTACTATAAAGTGATCCAATTTGGTGAGTTTCTTTCTTCTTTTAGTACTTAATAGATTCAAATAATGATTTGTGTTTTATTTTTTCAGTTACTTTATATGGAGTTGAGATTAAATAAATCTATTGTCTTTTAATTATTTTAGCTTACATTTTTCTGTGGTAAACAAGCTGTTTATAGCATTCTCTCTTCTCAGAGATGATTTTGAGGTTAAGGAAAAAAAGTTCTGTCCCCTAAACAGTTTTTATCAGTGTTGTGTATGTTGTAACAGTGCCTTGGAATTGAAAGAAATACATTGCCCTTTCAGATATTGAATCTTTTTAAGTCTTTCTCTTTCTTTCCATGATGTGAAAACTACTGGTCCAGGTTACTGTGACAGTGTCCAAATTTAGAAAAAGGAAAATGAAAAAAAAAAGTATCATCAGTCACAAATCTTGTGGGTTTATAGAATAATCTCAAACAAGAAAGGACAGTGTAGAGAAAATTGACTCTACTTCAAAATGGCTCCTTAGAAGCACAGTAATAGATCCACTATCATTAGAAAACAGAAGAGCAGGCTGTCTATACAGTGTTATATAAAAAGAATTTGAACACCTTCCTGATCTCAAATAACTTTAAGAATAGGTTTACCAGTCCAGTTCATCTTTTTGGGTAGGGCAGTGAATTCCACCATCCAAATTCCAGTAGTTTCCAGGGAAAACTAATGAATTCATGTTCCTTTCTCTATGTGTGCATATATATTTTTAAATTTGCTTTATTATAAAAGATTTCACCTTATAGAAAGTTATAGATTTTAATATTTATATGTATATATATCTGAATAACTATTAATATTTAGCAACTGATTATTTGGTCCATGTTATATACCAGGCAGTTTGTTAGCTACTGCGCTTCTAGGGTTTAAAGAGCAACAGAACACAGTTTTTGCTTTAAAAGGCCTTTAATTCTTGTAGTAGAGATGTGTACATTGAAGGTAGCAAATGTTATGAGATAAATATGCACACAGTAACCTAGGAAAATGGAAATATGCAATAATGTGAGAAGAGGAAAAAGACTTGAGTTGCAGATTTACTGAGAAAATTGTTTAGTGAGTAGAAGAGGGTTTAGTAGAGGTTACAAGAGAGAAGGTGACTCAATCTGCACTTGAGAGTTTTACCCTTAACATGTCAGGGGTTGCGTAAGTGCTGGGGGAAGTACGAGGAAATATAAGTGCCAGCAAATACAAATAAATGGGATAGGGAAGTTCTCAATGTAACGGAGAAGGTGCTATTTATGTAGGGTAGCAGGGTAAAAGCTCTCTGAGAAAATTACATATGAGAGGTAACCTAATGAAAGGGAAAGAGTGAGCTCTCTGAATAGGTATCTGGGGTGGGGAGGATGGTTGAATCTTGCGAGAAGAGAAGAAAGCAGTTTGTCCACTTATTATTTATCCATTTGATACATAATGGAAGACTTTACTTCTCTAAATGAATTCTATGACTTGAAAATTATCATACTATAGGGACAGAGGCCTGCATCTTAACTGTATTGTGATTTAGATGGTGTTACCAATTAATTGGGCTTCTCTGGTGGCTCAGTGAGTAAAGAATCCACCTGCAATGCAGGAGATGCGAGTTCAGTCCCTGGGTGGGGAGGATCCCCAAGAGGAGGGAATGGCATCCCACTCCATTATTCTTGCCGGGAGAATCCCATGGACAGAGGAGTGTGGTCGGTTACAGTCTGTGGGGTCACAAAGGGTCAGACACAACTGAAGCAAGGGAGCATGCACACATGCACCAGTTAATTTCTGTAAGTGGAACTGACGCTGGAAACTCCGCTGAGAAACAGATGGTGCAGGTTACTTTCCTTTTCTTTTTCTACCTTTGGACACTGTCATAGACCCTAGTCCAACGCTTTCTTTTCTCTTCATCAAAACAAAGTGATCAAAAGGGATTCAGTATTTGAAGTGGCAATATCTTTTTTTTTTTTCTTCCCAGTTCCAAAGAACTGTTAAAATATAGATAACGTTTCTTTTGGGACAGAATTTTTTTCCTTAACCCAGAACTCTTCTCAGGGAAGAGAGGCGAAAGCTGAAACTCACTTGTTTATGGCAGGAAAAAAAAATAGTTAAAATGATGAAATAGATAACAAAATATTTGTTGTATCATGAACTTCAAACAAAGTGTTTCTTTAATTTTACTGGACTTGCTAGATACTTCGATGTCTGCTGCTTGCCCAGAGAAAGGTAAAAATAGCAATGGAGATTATTAGAAAAGTGTAATGTTACTATTTTTTAGTAACATAGGGAGGAGATTGTAAGGGCAAATTCAAAATAAAAATAAGAAGCTTAATCCTCCCAGTTGAAAATAAGAGAAAAGGCTTACCTCTCCCCTACTTTACTTAAAGCTTTGGGAAATTTGTAATTTTAAGTTCTTCCTATCTCCTATGTATGTAAATTTGTTTAAAAGCTAAATAGCCTTCTGCCAACTTAGTGACTTCAGGAATTCTTCCCAAGGATTTGGGAGCACTCTCTGGTGTGTAATCTTCCAGGAAGGCAGTGACTCTTTCCTGGTTTCTGTGGAAGGCTATGATCAAAACTTCCTCCAACTTGCAAAACTACCACCTATAAAGATAAGAGCAGTGTATTTTTCCTTTGATAAAGCCAGTTAGCAATTGCAAGGACCACCCCAGTTACCCAATAAATTTAGAATGAGCTGTGGATGACAGGTGGTTCAGTCCAGTTACCTCACCTGAGATCCAGTTCTTGTTTACCTGGAGAACACATGTGTAGTGGGTTGTACCTGCTTTGTCCCATCAAATGGTAGAGATATCTATCTTTGCAATGTTTTAGCAGATCACCTGTGATGCACAACACATTCTGGTTTAATGTTTATTTGGTAACAATATTGTTTTCTTTCTCTTCTACCTTTGTGAGAAGTTTTCTGGATTAGAAGATTTTTAAAAATTTTTAATTATATTTCTCCAGTGCACATGATGTCTTTATTTAGCATGTCTCCTCTTGCTGGACTCTAGCTCTGTGAAGGCAGCACTTTATCTGTTTTAATTTGTGTCTCCAGTATCCAGCGGAGAAGGCAATGGCAACCCACTCCAGTACTCTTGCCTGGACAATCCCATGGATGGAGGAGCCTGGTAGGCTGCGGTCCATGGGGTCGCTAAGAGTCAGACACGACTGAGCGTCTTCACTTTCACGCATTGGAGAAAGAAATGGCAACCCACTCCAGTGTTCTTTCCTGGAGAATCCCGGGGATGGGGGACCCTGGTGGGCTGCCGTCTATGGGATCGCACAGAGTCAGACATTGCTGAAGCGACTTAGCAGCAGCAGCAGCAGCCGTCAGTATCCAGAATTCTGCCCAGCATATAGAAATACTAAATAATTATAGAGATACAAAATTGTTATTGTGAGTCAATAAATGTGTGAATTAATCAATCAGTGAACGGAATTTTATCACCTGAGTTTGTCACCAGATATTTCTTCTGTAAGATGTCATTCCAACTTCTGGTGGATCCAGAGCCCTAGTTCCATATTGTAAACTGCTGTCCAAGGCACATAAAGACCCAGACTTCTTTAATATGAGCATGCCCAGTAATGAGACCTCCAAATACTCAAAAATCTTTTAAGTCTCATTCAGGACGGTAAAGGTGTAGGTGTAAAACGGAAATTCCCTTAGTTCCCTCACCTGTCCAGTGCCCTTTCCATGGTATAGGGAAATAGATCATTAAGCCCTGATGTCAGAACATCTTATATTCTGGTGTCACAATTGCAATTCATTTGGAGATTTAGCCACAGCATTCTTTTGCAAGTCATAAGACTTTCTCTGGCTTATACAAATCATTAGGGACCTCAAATAGATGTCTTCTCTTCAGAAGAGTAAAGTAAATAGTGTTCGCTTGTGCAATAAGAGACTCCAAGACTTTCACAGAGCTATGTTCAGGAGAGCTGGAGACCTGAAATATACTAAGATCCCAGCTTGTCTGAAGGAGAAAGGATTTGTAACAGCTGCTATCCACAGGTTTCTGCACCCAGTGAGTGATATTAATCTAATTGAGGGAAAGTTGCAGAATTTAAATTAGACATAATAACTACATTTTAGAGGATATTATAGTGAGCAGCCCAGCACTGATGAAATAATACATGTGAATGCTTAATATTTTATCCTGCAGAATAATTTTTTCATATTTCATGCCAAGAGAAACAATAGATGCTCTAAAAATAAGCTCCCAATGGATTTCCCCATAAGCTCCACGGCTCTAAGAAGTATTTTTATATTATTGTTTCTCTGGTGCAGATTTAAAAAGTAGGGAAAAAGAAGAAAAATGTGATCATTTTAATATATTGATGATAGCTTTAGTTTCAGGATATTCTTCTGAAAATGAAAATATGTGAAGCCTTCAGTGAGCCTTCAGGCAGTTCTTTTCTCCTGCTGTTTCAAAAGCTATTTATGCCACAAACACTAAAGGACTTCCTGACATTCCCCTTCCAGTAATCCACATTCAAATTTGATTATACCTCAGATGCCTCAGACCTAAATTCCACTTGGGCAAACATTTGAAAATGCCATTGAAGCCAGACAGTGCCGTTTGCATAGTTATATCTGCACAACCAAAGCATCTCTCAATTCCAGAAATAAATGGAAGAATTGTGATAAAGGACTCCACAAGTTACAAAAACTTCACTCTGCTATGTTTGTTGTTATGAATACTTATGCCAACATATTAACTATATAATTCCTGTTGTAATCAAGTGGACATCTTTGCAAAAAGTTAAAGGAATTATCCACTACTAAAGTATAAGAAAGAAAAGTTATCTTGTTGGAATTATCTTATAGGCTGAAATTATTCTCAGATTTCTCGAATCTTTATGATGGCACTTCTTGCAGCTAGAGTGTAATTTCATTTAGTATGGAGTTTTTCTTGCATAATGTTTACGACAGAGGGAGGTTTGCTTAATAATCTGCAGACAGACGGAAAGACTTTAGAAGAAATGGATCCATTTTCTGGGGGGAAATCTGCTGTTAATACTGACTGCCAGCAAGAGACTAATTTTGTTGCTAACGTAAAGAGCTTTATTATCACAACTAAACAGACATGTGCCTTTGGCATCAAAATTCGCTATCTTTCATTTTGTGCTATTCATGGTGTTATTGACAGAGGTGTGGTTGGTGTGTGTGTGTGTGTGTGTGTGAGTGAGTTACTCAGTTGTGTCCGACTCTTTGTGAGCCCATGATAGTTACCCCTCCCCCAATTAATACGCTGAAGCTCTAAACCCGATAAGACTATGTTAGATAAGGCCTTTGAGAAGGCAGTAAAGGTGAAAGGAGCTCAGAAGGTGTGGCCCTGATCCAGTAGGCCTGGTGGCCATATAAGAAGAGATACCAGGAGTGTGCATGCATACAGTGAGAGGCCACATGAAGACACAACAAGAAGTCAGCCATCTGCAAGCCAGAAAGAGCGGTCTCACCAGAAACCAACTCTGTGGGTAGCACAGTCTTGGCACCCAGCCTTGAGAACTGTGAAAAAGTAAATGTGTATTATGCAAGCCATCTGGTCTGTGGAATTCTGTTATGACAGCCCAAGTGGACTGTCAGTGGTGGTGTTTAGTCACTCAGTTGTGTCTGCCTCTTTGCGACCCCATGGCCTGTAGCCCACCAGGCTCCTCTGTCCATGGGATTTCCCAGGCAAGAATACTGGAGTGGGCTGCCATTTCCATCTCCAGGGAACCGTCAATACACATACTAGTTCCAGTTTCTTTTAAGTATGGTATCCCAGAGATAGAAAAGGTGACTCAATTAAGGCTACCCTTGTGCTCTACTATTCTGATAAATATGTTAAATTATGATTTTGGGACATGTCAAAACCAGGCTCTAGTTATAGGAACAGATTAGATTGGGATGAGTAAAGTGGTGGAATATTGCTGGTGAGTCTTTCATGTTGTTGAGCATAGGACATGTAATTCAGTAATTGTTAATGGCAATGCTGCACTGAATGATTGCAGATACACTTTATTTTCATCTTAATATAAAATTATGTTTATGGATTATTGTATCATCATGGGCTTTGATTTAATAAATCTGTGTTACAAACTTTCGGAAACAGACTTAACAGCTTTTCATACTCTTAGCTTATAACTGGCCCATTTTGACAGGGCACAGGGCAGGTCGCAGAAATGGCCATAAAAATCTCCTTAGGGGCTGCAGCTCAAAACACTCTATATAGATTCCCAGGTAAAGAATATAGTGACTTGAGGGGTCTTTCCTCATCTGATTCTTTCAGCTCACTTATTTTATATTTCCCTCCTGCAAGTTTCCATTAACTTCCTATTGTTCCTCCCAAGCCAATTCAGTCTCCCCCAAATTTAGCAGCTACTCTGTCCAGTCACCTTCTACCTCTATACTGAATTCACTCTTTCACTCTTTTAGATAACTGATCTGTTCCTTTCTATGGTGCTTTACTCTCAACTGGTTTTGCTCTTAATTAATCACATATTCCCAATGTATCACTTGCCTAATAGTCTCACTGGAAGATACTGTGAATTTCGACTTGGGTTTAGTTTCTCTTCTTCTTTTTTGTTTAAATTTATTGATGATACAGACTTCATTCAACCATTGTGTTTTATTTTCTACCCTCTGTACTCAACATTTGTTATATTTATCAAAGAAAGTCACATGTTCTTCTAAGAATTCTCAAAAACATTATTCTCTTTTAGTTTGAAATTAGAAGCATTTTTTTTTTTAGTAATTGTTGATTTTGTGATTTTGTGATTTTTGTGATATGTGATTTTCCAAATAGTGTCCACCATTTATTATTTTTTGTTCATGTAAATAGGTAATAGCAGGTATCACATATGCAGAGTCAGAGGCCAGTCTGGGGCACACACAGCCCAAAGGTAGGGCCTGCAAGACATCCACAGGCCTGGGGCATGGAGTGACCTGAGCAGAAAAAGCCATAGAGAATTATATTCAGGCCTTGAAACCTGTTGGGAATTGACCTGCTTATTCGTGAACTTGCTTTAGTTCCGAGACCTGGTGATTTCTTCCCAGATCCTTCAGAGTGAGCATGGTCTTGCTGACACCTCCATTTCAGACTTCTAGAAGGCCTCCAGAAACGTGACAGAGTATACTGTGTTTTAAGCCATCCAGTTTGGGGTAATTTGTTGTGATATCTCTAGGAGACTAGAGCATAATGGAATGGCTAACAGCTAGAGAGTATTTAATCATAGTCTTTGTGTCTTAAACTTCCTTTAATGCTAATACTGCTTATACGTCGAGGTGTATGTGAACTTCAAACTCTGACTTGTTCAGTATGTCAGGTTCTAAATAAAATAAATTATGTCTAAAGTTGTAGCCTATTTTAGAATAAAAATATAAATACAGTGTTAATCTTGAGAAAAGTTTCATAACTGTTAATTATATTGTTAAAAAGTGGTAGTATCTGGTGTTATAAATTTAGCATGTCTTACTGGTTACTACAATTTCTTTTCTCCCCTTATCTCTTCCTCCCTTTTTTTCTCCTTTAATTCCTCCAAATTTGATGCCTCTACTATATCAGTAAGTTGTCAGAAATTTCCTGGAAAGTAATTGAAATGCATTTAAAGTCTTTTTAATATATAAGATTGGAAAAAAATATGAATTGTAAAAATATGGACCAAAGAGAAACTTGATTTCAGTTGGTTAGTGCTTACAATCTTGTATTATTCTTAAAAATACATATATTCTGGCAAGTTTATAAGATGTGCATATGGAGTAGAAAATTTCCAGTCTACTTAGGATTTTTAGCAGCCCATTGATAAAAATAATTACAGTAGTTTAAAATAAATTCACATGATTTACTTAGATCCTAATAGCGTTAACGATGTGTTTACAAAACATTTGAAAAACTATTATAACTTCAGTCCACCAGAACTTAATCTATAAGTTACAAGACATATTCACTATTTAAACAAAAGAAAAGTCATCAATTAATTACTTATCATGCACTTTTTATTCTTATGAAAAATTCATAGGATAAAAGCTCCACAGCAGGTAATTAGAGCACATTATGTATAATCACTTGCCAAATTTCATGTTTTAAATCAATCATTTTTTGTGTTCCTATGTTTGAAGTAATTTCAGAAGTAAATAATCACAGAGCCCAACAAATGAGATAAAAATGGTAAAACAAATTATGCAAAGTGTGTTACGAAAGCAATGAAATGAAGTGGGATCTCTCTGTGAGCAACCAGGCGTCTTTACACTGGCTGGAGGTATTGATAAAACAACATTTTAACAACCAGATAATAGTTGAGGATCCTAGAAAATAATAATATACATACTTTTAAAAGCAGTCTGTATTTATTGCCTTTTTAAAAATAAAGTTTGATCTTGTTTCACTAGACAGTTGTTCTCAATTTATTGCATTCCACTTTAATTATATCTTTCACTTTTTTTCCCCATGTGGTATTTGCATAAGCTATTAGATACATTTATTTTCAATATGCATCTTTTGATATATGGCTTTGTAGGATATCTTTAGGCATGAGTAATGTGTAACACTACACAGATTATAGTATAGTCAGCTTCTTTGTTTCATTGCAGTATACCAGGTATATTCTATACATAGCCAGAAGTCAGTACATATTTATTTTTAACATAGATCCAAGGAGAACATTGATCACAAGTCAGTCAGAGAACACAGACATGCTAAATCATCGTTTGCGAGAATATAACCACTGGGAATTAGAACACCAGCTGTACATCTAAGCAGGTTTGGGCTGTAAAGAAGCACATTCTTATGTATGTGTACTCTCATTGAGAGAGGGTGTGTGAGAAAGTGTGCCTTCCTGCAAAGCTCTCAAATGAAAAAATCTGCTTCTTTACCTGCTTATTGAAAACAATAATAGAACCCTCTGAGAATTTTTAGTCAATGGACTATTCTTGCTCATTTTGCTGGCGTATTCTCTTGAAAGAAAACAACCCGGGCCAGACACTTAATGTGATTCAAGGTTGGTATTGCCCTTTGGTGCCTGGAAGATACAAATACATTTATGTTCTAGATTTATCATCCTTTATCTGTCTCCCTCAGAATTCCCAGAGGTTTAATTTAGCCAAATATGAGCCAGAACTGAAGTCGTCAGAAACAGAGAGATAAGGCAGATCTTGTGCAATGACTTTAATAATAAGTTTTGAACTTCCCTCAGTAGTAATCTTGCATAGCTTTTGTTAGACTTTTTTTCCTTAAAGTAATACTATGTGGTTATCATATTTTTGGCCTTAATTCTTCAGTCTACCTTGCATTCATGATATTTATGTAATAATGAAAATCAAGAGACATTAAATCATCAAAAACTTAAGTTATTAGGACCTGTTTCTTTGTAATTAAGAACAGGATAAGTATGCTATTATTATTAAGTCTGATTAATATAATTACCATAAAATGTTTTATATAGTGCAATAAAGTAAAACAAAAAATAGAAATTAAAGAATTAGAATAAAAATTAAAGAATTAGAATATAATATCATTTTTCATGGGTCAAGTGCTCAAATATAAGGAAAAGTACCATTTTTGGGTAGCTCACCAATTTGACTGGATTTAGAATCAATGTACAAAAGTCAAAAAGCCAGTTTCATTTGTAGGGCAGCATTTGTTGAAGATATTTAATATCATATACTATTTATAATAGTGTAAGTATAAGTTGGTCAGCTATTTACTATTACAGGATAAAGTAATTCCACATAAAGCACAACAAATAAAACTTATAAATGTAAAAAAGTTATACAGCATAATAAAGTGGGGTTTATTTGAAGTAGGCAAGGCTGATTGAATTTTGAAAATCAGTTCGTGTAATCCATATCAACAAAATAAAGAGGAAAAGTGAGGTCATGATATATTAGTGTGAAGAAAAAGCATTTGACAAAATTCAACACTCATTAATGATACAAACCAGGAATAGAAGAAACTGTCTTGTCTTGATTAAAAAAAAAAAAAAATCTGCAAAGAACTTATGGCTTTACCACACTTAGTTGTGAGATACTGAATGATCACCCCCTGAGAATGAAAGCACGCAAGAGTGTCCCCTGTCGCTACTCTTGCTCAACATCATCCTGGAAGTCTGAGCTAGTGCAACGAGACAGTAAAGAGAAATGAAACATGTAAGGATGAGGAAGGAAGAAATGAAACAGTTTGCTGATGACATATTTGCCTATGTAGAAATACCTCCCAAATAAACATACTTATGGGTATCATAAACATAAGAACACCATTATATGTGTATATACGTATTAGATGTTATTTATCATTTTCAACTTGTATGATCATGGGGAACATAATCAGAAGTAATGATGCTTTTTTTTTTTTCCAGTTTAAACATGTCATACGTTCCCCTAATAATTTGAAATTTCTGCTGTTATTCAGGATTTCAATTTTTAGCTTCTATTCTTCATTTTAAAAATTCTACAAACAGCATGTTGAGAGCAGTTATCTTTGCATTTTGGAAAAGTAAAAGCTTTATCCAAGGATTTTATTAGTCATACATTGTGAAACATAGCTACTAGGTCAGCTATTTCAGTTTTGGCTTAAACCCTATATATATATTTGGCTTAAGCCCTGTATATATATACATATATATGTGTGTGTGTGTGTGTGTGTGTGTGTATTTATGAGTAATACTTAACATGTTTCAGTTGCCTATTTCAGTTCAGTTCAGTTCAGTTGCTCAGTCGTGTCCGACTCTTTGCGACCCCATGAATCACAGTATGCCAGGCCTCCCTATCCATCACCAACTTCTGGAGTCTACCCAAACCCATGTCCATCCTGTCGGTGATGCCATCCAACCATCTCATCCTCTGTCATCCCCTTCTCCTGCCCCCAATCCTTCCCAGCATTAGTGTCTTATCCAATGAGTCAACTCTTTGCATGAGGTAGCCAAAGTATTGGAGTTTCAGCTTCAACATCAGTCATTCCAATGAACACTCAGGACTGATCTCCTTTAGGATGGACTGCTTGGATCTCCTTGCAGTCCAAGGGACTCTCAAGAGTCTTCTCCAACACCACAGTTCAAAAGCATCACTTCTTCGGCGCTCAGCTTTCTTCACCGTCCAACTCTCACATCCATACATGACTACTGGAAAAACCATAGCCTTGACTAGACGGACTTTTGTTGGCAAAGTAATGTCTCTGCTTTTAAATATGCTCTCTAGGTTGATCATAACTTTCCTTCCAAGGAGTAAGTATCTTTTAATTTCATGGCTGCAATCAGCATCTGCAGTGATTTCGGAGCCCCAAAAAATAAAGTCTGCCACTGTTTCCACTGTTCCCCCATCTAGTTCCCATGAAGTAATGGGACCAGATGCCATGATTTTGTTTTCTGAATGTTGACCTTTAAGCCAACTTTTTCACTCTCCTCTTTCACCTTCATCAAGAGGCTCTTTTGTTCTTCTTCGCTTTCTGCCATAAAGGTGATGTCATTTGCATATCTGAGGTTATTGATATTTCTCCCGGCAATCTTGATTCCAGCTTGTGTTTCTTCCAGCCCAGCGTTTCTCATGATGTACTCTGCATATGAGTTAAATAAGCAGGGTGACAATATACAGCCTTGACGTACTCCTTTTCCTATTTGGAACCAGTCTGTTGTTCCATGTCCAGTTCTAACTGTTGCTTCCTGACCTGCATACAGGTTTCTCAAGAGACAGGTCAGATGGTCTGGTATTCCCATCACTTTAAGAATTTTCCATAGTTTATTGTGATCCACACAGTCAAAGGCTTTGGCATAGTCAATAAAGCAGAAATAGATGTTTTTCTGGAACTCTCTTGCTTTTTCAATGATCCAGCGGATGTTGGCAATTTGATCTCTGGTTCCTCTGCCTTTTCTAAAATCAGCTTGAACATCTGGAAGTTCATGGTTCACGTATTGCTGAAGCCTGGCTTGGAGAATTTTGAGCATTACCTTACTAGCATGTGAGATGAGTGCAATTGTGCAGTAGTTTGAGCATTCTTTGGCATTGCCTTTCTTTGGGATTGGAATGAAAAATGATCTTTTCCAGTCCTGTGGCCACTGCTGAGTTTTCCAGATTTGCTGGCATATTGAGTGCAGCACTTTCACAGCATCATCTTTCAGGATTTGAAATAGCTCAACTGGAATTCCATCACCTCCACTAGCTTTGTTCGTAGTGATGCTTTCTAAGGCCCACTTGACTTCACATTCCAGGATGTCTGGCTCTAGGTGAGTGATCACACCATCATGATTATCTGGGTCATGAAGATCTTTTTTGTACAGTTCTTCTGTGTATTCTTGCCACCTCTTCTTAATATCTTCTGCTTCTCTTAGGTCCATACCATTTCTGTCCTTTATCGAGCCCATCTTTGCCTGAAATGTTCCCTTGGTATCTCTAATCTTCTTGAAGAGATCTCTAGTCTTTCCCATTCTGTTGTTTTCCTCTATTTCTTTGCACTGATCCCTGAGGAAGGCTTTCCTATCTCTCCTTGCCATTCTTTGGAACTCTGCATTCAGATGGGAATATTTTTCCTTTTCGCCTTTGGTTTTCGCTTCTCTTCTTTTCACAGCTCTTTGTAAGGCCTCTTCAGACAGCCATTTTGTTTTTTTGCATTTCTTTTCCATGGGGATGGTCTTGCCTATTATGTGCCAAATACAATAGGTGCATTTGCTCTAATATGTATAACAATACTGTACCCTGGAGAGAAGATAATTCCCCATTTAATAGGTTCTTTGAATTTTCCATTCATCAAAAAAAAAACCCTACTCGTATTGTGTGACAAGCAGTAATATTTATACTTTGCTTCTTCAGTGATCACAACATATAAGAATGGACAGTAGTATTTGTTAGATTCTAATGATGGTGGATCACAACTCACTGCCTACTGAATGAATGAAAGAAACTTCTTTATCACTTTGTATCTTTGAATGAGAGGTTTCCGGGCAGAACCACACAAGGGATGATACCGGGGCAAAAGGTAGACTTTGGCTGCAACTGTAGTACTCAGCCTGCTTTTGAGAAGTAAGGTAGGGTTAGCTGGATTTGGAGGGCCTCTTGTGGACTGGATATTTTGAATGACTCTGCAGACCCAAAGCAGAGAGAGAGATCCCTTAATGTTTGGCCCTGAGGCCTCTGGAAGTTGATTATGAGTGTTGTAACCCAGGATTGTTAAAGTTTGATAAGGTAAAGTGATTGAGATATGCATTTAGAAAACTTCCTGTGAGGTGAAATTGAGAGTTTTTTTAGATATGATCTCAAGGTTGGGGTAAGAGAACACTTTTGAAATATTATTGTACAATTGGTATATGCAAGGAAAATATTTTCTAGATTAGGGAGACATGCACGAAAGAGGGTTGTGTTAAATGCTTCTTTTATTGATAATCATTTAACTTTCCCCATTGTTACTATTTTATAATCTCTGGACTCTATTATTGACAGGGTCTTATTTTCTCTATTTCTTATTATTCTGTCTCACAATCAGTGAGACAACCCGTGGCAACATAACCAGTGTTAGTGTTTTAAGAACGAAGTTTGGGGATTAATGTTGAAGAAACCTGAAAATTCTTTCTAATACACATATCTGATCGCTTCAATTCCCCAACTGCAACCATTTTTCCATCATTTAAGTCTAGGTAAAAAATCTGGCCAATAAATGTCTGAGAAGCTTTGATAAAATACAGATTCGTATGATTAACATGTCTGGAGTGAGGCATGGGAATCTGTATTTTATAAAACTTCTAGGCAGGTGTAAGAACACATGCCCCAAAGGATAATGTGTAAATTATTCAACTTGACATTTAAGGCTTTGCACATTCCATACCTTACCCACATTTCTAGACTATTTCCTATCAGTTATATGCATGCTTGCTAGGTATTAGGCTAGATTTTTCACCATTCCCTGCTCACAGTGCTTACTTAGAGAATTTTAGTCCTTTCTGCTGTGGAAGTATCTTTTTCTCTTGACTGAAAAGACATGACTTATTGGTCTGAGTTTCGATGAAGACAAACATATACGTTGTGGCTAGATTATAGAGAAATTGGTTTATTGCAGGCTATTAAGTGGCTTACAGAATAATTTGAAAACCTATATAAACCTGAAGGAACTTTCTAGAAGATTTCTCAAAGCTGAACCTCAAAAGTGGCCACCAGGGTGCTGTTCCCTCTTTTAAAATTAGGAATTCATCTTCTGTAATGGAAAGCTTTTGGTGTCCTTTCCAGCCTTAAAATCATCAAATACTTTAAGGAGGTTTTATTATGTAGTGGTATTTATCTGTATTCATCATATTAGAAATTAAAAATGAAAGCAAAATTAAGTCATGAGATTTTACAAGCACTTGTTAATAAGTTCTTGTATATACATGCTCAGTCACTTCAGCTGTGTCAGACTCTTCACGACCCCATGGACAGCAGCCTTCAAGCCTCCTCTGTCCATGGGATTTTCCCAGCAAGAATACTGGAGTGGGTTGCCATGCCCTCCTCCAAGGGATCTTCCTAACCCAGGGACTGAGCCTGCGTCTCCTGCGTCTCCTGCATTGCAGTGGATTCTTTACTGCTGAGCCACCAAGGAAGCCCTTTATTACATTATCCATCTAAGCAGGAAAGTCATTAAATGTGATACAGTGTCTAGAGACATTTGTGAGAGAATGGGAATAAAAATGGCATAAATAGTGGTATGAAAATAGTCTTGGCCATACTTAACCCAATAAAAAGATTTCCAGAACTCCCAGGGGTCTCAGAATCATTCTGAGAACCACTGTTTTAGGGCTAAGTAGTCTTTTAGAGGAACTTGAATTCTCCCTGCACTGTCCTCAGCTCAGAATATAAAATGTTTATGTAAATGAGATGCATAGTTGTTAGTGTTTTAAGAACCAAGTTTGGGGATTAATGTTGAAGCTCTTACTTTAAGAGTTTAGTTTCAAAAGAAAATACACCATTTACATGATTGTATTTCTATCAGTTCATATTTAAGTTGGAATCATATGAAATTTTGAACATTGAACATTAGAAATATGTTCCACACTAAAGAGGATCTGCTCTAATTAAATGAAAAAGTGAATGTATAATATATGCTTTAATTTACAGTGCTCTTTACTTTTACCCAAACTGAATGCTCCATGGATTACATGTTCTAAATTTATTTCTTTCATGATAAAATCTATGTATCAGGTATATTTATAAGACGTTTGTGTTATTTCCACACCAATGTTATAAATAGATTCTTGTTTGTTTTGGAGTATGCAAAGCTAAAAAAAAAGCTCTAGTCAAATATGGGAGAAGTTCTGCCAACTTTCAGTCTTGGAAATCATGGACAGTGAATTCTAATCCTGAGTTTTCCACTGACTTATTCGGTGGCATTGAACATGTGATTTTACTTTTCTGTCTCAGTTCTGTCATCTGTGAAGTAGAGATAGCATTGTTCAGTTGAGCACATTGTTCTAGCTTATATCTTCTGGATGACTTCACAAAAGAAGTTCTGCATATGAATTTGAATGTATGCCAACAAAGTTAGAACAATTTATCGACCTCAAAAGCACGCAAGAAGAAAACCAGTGGAAGTGATTCTGAAAAGGCATCATATATTCATTTTAATATTGAAATAAATATCATTCCAATAAATCCACCTTCACATTTGTAAAAATTTCAGAGATGCTTGTTTTTCCTCATTACAGAAGAAAGTCAAATATCAAAGTACCACTTGTCTCTTTTCCGTCGGAAAGGTTATGATCTCATCTCAACCATTTATATATCTGTTAATGGCTTAGTGAAAGGATCCATCTGCTAATTCCGGAGAGGCGGGTTTGATCCCTGGGTTGGGAAGATCCCCTGGGGTAGGGAATGGCAACCCACTCCAGTATTTCTTGCCTGGAAAATGCCATGGACAGAGAGCCCAGCGGTCTCCAGTCCACAAGGTTGCAGAGTCGGACATGACTGAGCGCACACACGGTAACTAGCGTTGGTACTAGCTAACTTACTGGAAAAACTGTGTTCAAAGAATGGCAGAGAAAACAGAGGATGAATATTTCTTGTTCTTTGTTCAGTTACTAAGTAGCCAATTTTTCAGCCTCGCAAAATTTCTATATTAATAGGTTAAAAAACAAAGTCCCCAGAATTCTCCACAAGTAGCAGCGTTAATTTTTCTTGAAAGTAGTAACCAAGACAGATAAAGGAATGTTTAAAAACTGAGAGAACTTATATATATGAGTATTTATTTTGCATGAGTGAAAGTAAATGACTTCCACTTTTACTTCTGACCCTCCCTGGTATTAACATCATTGGTAATGTAAGTTTTCATTGCTACTAAGTCTCAAGATCATAAATAGTGTCTTTCAGGTACAGTTTAGTTAGAGGAAAGTACAGCATAATGATTATGATCACAGATCTGGAATCAAAGAGATTTGGGCATGAATTCATTTCTTTCCATTTACAAGCTATGTAGATTTTTTTTAGTTTCAAAAGTTACTTACTGGAATTAATGTATAATCGTACTGAATATTAAAACATGTGCTTGGTTATAAATGGATAAGCATTTGGTTTAGAAAATTAAAGGAAAATCTATTATGTGAGAAACACTCTTTAAATAGCATGACTGATTTATGTTATAAATGTTAGAGCTGCTTTACCTTGCAGATGCATAAATTAACCTACGCATAAACAAGTTAAAGAAACTTGGAACAAAACAGTCAAATAATAGCGTTATTCAATTCTGGGTTAGAACTGAATATTTTAAATATTTCTTTAGACTATCTGCATTTTCTGAAAGTCCAGTGATTAGTATTGTGTTGGCCAAAAAGTTGATTCAGGGTAAACCTGAATGAACTTTTTGGCCAACACATGTATGTAACTTCAACAGTGTTTTCTGTTTATCTTCTTGGCAAATTTTGTTATATTTTGGGGTTTGATTTCCTTGTTGTTACCAGACCAAACTTGATTCTCCTTGTCTGTACACAATAAAGCCAATCTACTGACTGGAGTTGTGGTGAAGAAAAGTTCAGTGATTATTGCAAGGTACAAAGGAGTCTGGGACAGCTAATGGAGAAAAGACTCATCAGGAAAGCATTTTTTAAAGGCAAGCTGATAATGCTACCTTATTAGACTCTTATAGAAATGATGAAATATAAATACAGAATTGATGAAAAATATGCCATTTTCCAAATCCATTGAGAACACCATATCTCTAAGCCCTCTTCTACATAATTTATTCCATTTCAGATTTTTATCTTTAATCTTCACTATAAGAACAGAATTCAGCAACTTTAAGACAAGTCTAGATGTTTCTTTCCATTTTTGGAAAGACATTTTCTTTGTTATGGTCTCCACATTTTGATTATAATGTGCCTTGATGTGGTTTGTGTTTTCTCCTTGGGGTTCCTTGAGCTTCTTGAATATTTTATCATAAAGAGATTTTGTGCCATGCTGCAGCTAAGTTGCTTCAGTCATGTCCAACTCTTTGCGACCCTATGGACTATAGCCAGCCAGATTCCAGTGTCCATGGGATTCTCTAGGTGACAATATTGGAGTGGCTGCCTCTCCAGGAGATCTTCCCAACCTAGAGATTGAACCCTGGTCTTTTACATCTCCTGCATTGGCAAGCTGGTTCTTTACCACTCTCACCCAGGAATATGGATAAGGCTCTTTATTTTATTTTGAAACCTTTTTTAAGGGCCCCTCTGGCATGTAGAGGGGCTTCCCTGATGACTCAGCAGGTAAAGACTCTGCAGTTAGGTACCATAAGAGAGTCCTGCAAAGTTGTACATCCTGAAGGTGATACAAGTTACTTTTCTTCTGAAAAACAATTCATAGTTACTACTTTTCATCTCCAACATTATTTATTTATTTATTTATTTTGTAGAGTACAGCTGAATTTATGCTTAACAGAAGTGGGATTTTAAACAGTGGCCTACCAGAGCTTCCTTAAAGGCCATGAACATACTTAAAATTGAGCCAGTGGGATTTATCCTATGGAATAAGTTCATTTCTGAAAATTTCTGATCAGGAGGGTGAAGATGAAGTTGGGGGCTCATTCTCTTCAGGGGATGAACATGGTCCCAGTTTGGGGTAGAAAGAGAGGGATGAGTGCAGGCCTAGGAAGAATGAAGGCAGCAGGGGGGTTGTGCACCTGTGGGCAAACTGTTTAACACCTTGAAACCGCAGTTATTTCACATATAAAGTAGGGGCAGTGATACCTTAGAGGGTTGTTATAGGAATTAAATGAGAACCGGTTACTATTGTGTTGGATAGTACACAATGCATGCAAAATATTCCAGAAATTGTAACAGCTTTTATAGTTTTACTCTTAGGATCAGAATCTCACAGCTCCTCTGAATAAAATGACAAAGTAGTGAGATCATTTTCTCAGCTAGTAATGTTGAATTTTTAAAATGTACACTTGCATTTTAACTTTCAAATATGGCAGGTTATAATAAGAAACACCAGAAAACATTTAACTATGGATTAGCTGTCCAGTAGGTCTAATTAAGAAACTCATTCTTTGCAATTCTATGTTATTTTCACACTGATATTTTGACTAACTAATAAAATTGTAAAGACATTTTGTATGACTCTCAACAATATGTATTTCTCTTTTCTATGGATGCATGTGTAATTTAAATGCTTTCATATATGCAAGTTAATTAATTTTATTTAGATCATGGAGCCAAATAAAAATAGCCATTGAGAAAATAGAGTAAGGAAAGCTTTACATGTGGAAAAAGTTTCTCAAAGTTTCAAAGCATAAGGATTTTTTTTTTATCATATGGGGCAAACTGTTATTTTGAGGAAAGAAATCAAATCTTAATATACTCAAGTAAAATGAAACTTCTAAAGCAAAAAAAAAAAAAAAATGTGACTTGAACACATAGTCTAACACTGTTGTTTTTATTTGTAGGTTTTGCTCTCCCTAGAGTTTTTCTGAAGATTGAATTTAGCTGAGCTTGACATTCAGGGTCTTTCTTAAAGAATAACAACTTCCTTAACATTGTTCTGATGGTGCTGCCTTTGACATGACTCACCATTCTTACTGCAAAAGACTTTGTTCTGCTCTGCACCCAAACTTGTTTCAGTGTTGCTGTTATTACTTTTCTCATCAGAAATTCTTTTCTTGTAATCTGGACCAAAAAAAAAAAAAGTCTCAAACGTATTCTGGAACAACGCTTTTCTTTACTTTTTTTTTTTTTTTTAAATTACAGCCACAATAAGAGTAGTTATTAAAATTCAGTAAATAAATATTATAGGTATTTGCTCACATGTAAGCATATGCACATACCATCTACTTTATATGTGAATGCAATCCAATCTATTTCTGTTCTATTCCATCTTGCTTTATGTCACTCTGTTTGATTTAAAAGTAAGTTTTAGAGGATTCTGTTTGTGAAGGAAAATGGACGGCCCCTAAATCCACGTCTTGTCACATGTATTCCACAAAGCAAACAGATTAACAAGTTGAACAAGTAAAAACATGCATAATTCATGCTAGGAGACCTAATCAGTCTTTCGCCTTCCCTCTTCACTTCACATATAAGTAGAGAAATTAATATACACAACTAAAAAAGCTAACATAAGAGGGTGTTGTGGTACAAAATGTGTTTTGACCGAGATACATATATCATCAGAAAGACCAAGGACTTGTTGAAAACAGGTTTGAATCCTGAAATCAAAACCTTGGACTAGACTACAATGCTAGAAATTCATCATCAATGGGGCCAAAAAAGGAGAGAACTTCAGATGGTTGGTGGTGAATGTAAGGGAAGGAAGCAAGAGGGAAAATAAATCTTCTAGAGATAAAAGAGGAGGAAGGAGGAGAAGGACCCCATGGACTGTAGGCCACCAGGCTCCTCTGTCCATGGGACTCTCCAGGCAAGAATACTGGAGTGGGTTGCCATTCCCTTTTCCAGGGGATCTTCCTGACCCAGGGATTGAACCCCTGTCTCCTGCATAGCAGGCAGATTCTTTACCGTCTGAGCCACCAGCAAAGCCTCAAAAGAACTAAAAGTCACAGTGATTCTCCCCTCAAAATAAAGCTCCCATTATAGAAACTGCACTTCTCTGTAACAACAGAAGAGGGCGAACTTGAACCAAACAATATAGTAAACGTCACAGAGTTCTCATCTGTACTTGGTGGTGTTGCTTCTTCGGTAAATTATGAGACATTTCTCAATGGACAGAAAACTGCTTGCATAATACATAAACAACAATAGAAATAAAACAGCAAATGAGAATTACAAGATTTTAGCTAATGAGTAACTCTTCCAAGGTGGGGGGTGGGGAACATAACCCCAAATCTCAAAAAAAAAAAGCAAGGGAACGTATCAATCTATACTAAACATCCTTAAACAATCATTTGTATGTATATAGTAGGACAGCCTGTTTCAAGTAACACATTCAAAAACTTAAATCACAGGTGGATAATATGGTTAATAGGAAGTTACAGCTGGCAAACTCATAAAAGATATTCCAATATGTTTCATGTATGAAAAATACAAAATCATTTCACAGAAGACCAAATTACAGAGCACACACACAAACAACCTAGATTCAACTGAAAACATAGGAAAGATCATTCAGTGAAGGCAGGGAACAAGAAATAAAAAATACATAAGCCGACACCATTAGAGTGGGAGCGATAAATACAGAAGGAAAGTCCATACATTTACACTGAGTTCCTACAAAGAATAAAACAAAATAATGAAACAAAGTTAATGTTGAAAACTATACACCAAGAGACCATTTCCAAGAGAAAAGATCTACATTTTCATATTGAGAAGATCTGCCATGTAGTTTGGAAAATTGACCTACAAGGCCATGGAGATTTACTCTGAATAAAATTGGTAGACTTTAAAGATAAAACAATCATCTGAATCCCCAGGGGGGAAAAAGTGTCACTAAAAAAGCAACACAAAACTCAAAAAGAAATCATAAATATTTTCTATCTTTTGCTGTCATAAGGCACCACCTCCTTCACCCTCACAATTTCTTTGTATGTTCTTTAAATACAAAACACAGGAAGACTGAAAGTAGTAGATGAAAAGCTAGTATACCTGCAAATAATAAACCAAGGAAGTGATGATAACTATTTTAATATCAGACAAAGTTGTTTGAATGTTTTAAAGTATAAGGAAAAATAGAGATTTTTCTTAATAATGAAATGGTCAATTTTATAAGGAGACAGATTAATTTGTAAATCTCTAAGTATGGATTAATTTGACATAGTTTGTAATTGACAAATTCTTTGAAAAATATATCAAAAAGTGAAGGAAAAATAGAAAACAAATATCCTATATGTATGAAATAAATCTACAATAAAATTATTCTTACAAAGTAAACTTCTGATGAGCTTCACTGTTCAGATTTTCCAAATATTTGAAAAAGATACAGATAATATGAATAGTCCAAATATAAATAAGCAAAAAATAACATTTCTAAACTGATTTTATGAGTCCACCATAATTAATATCAACATCTAAAAAGGGAATTACAAGAAAAACCTAAAGCAAGGCAGTTATCTCAGAAATATAGATACAAAAGTAAATTGAAATCATTGATATATAAAAACAACTATTATGACAAAGAAGTTTATTTTAGGAATGGGTAATATGTTTAGAAGTTCAGGCAGATTCTTTACCACTGATTCACTGGGGAAGCCCCAATATATATGTGAGTATTTGTTTTATCACTTGCTTTATTCCAGTGTCTCATTGAACTTTCTTTTTTAACGGAGGAAAGGTAGAGGGAGGAGGGTGACAGTACTCAAGCCAAATGATCAATAAGACATTCGAAAAACAGAGTATGCATAATCAGATTTTAAGAGTAAATGCTGGGACAGAATTGACAGTTTTCAAAATTTTAAATCCTTCCTTAGCTATTAAAACACTCACAGAATTCAACTCATAAACTTGAGAAAAACATTTTTAAGAAATTCATGATCAGAACTCAGTCTGAGTCAGATATTCTTCTCATCCCATATCCAGATTCTGAAACTAGAGGCATCTTTGTAATAGAAAGACTCTCTCATAATCCGACTCAGTTCGGTTCAGACCAGTCTCAGCTGTGTCCAAAACTCTTTCCAACCCCATGGACTGATGCATGCCAGGCTTCCCTGTTCAACACCAACTCCCAGAGCTTGTTCAAACTCATGTCCATTGAGTTGTGATGCCATCCAACCATCTCATCCTCTGTTGTTCCCTTCTCCTCCTGCCTTCAATCTTTCCCAGCATTAGGGTCTTTTCCAATGAGTCAGTTCTTCACATCAGGTGGCCAAAGTATGGGAGTTTCAGCTTCAGCATCAGTCCTTCCAATGAATATTCAGGACTCATTTCCTTTAGAATTCACTGGTTGGATCTCCTTGCAGTCCAAGGGACTCTCAAGAGTCTTTTCCAACACCACAGTTCAAAAGCATCAATTCTTTGGTGCTCAGCTTTCTTTATAGTCCAACTCTCACATCCATGCATGACTCCTGGAAAAACAATTGCTTTGACTAGAGGGGCCTTTGTCAGCAAAGTAATCTCTCTGCTTTTTAGTATGCTGTCTAGGTTGGTCATAACTTTCTTTCCAAGGAGCAAGCGTCTTAATTTCATGGCTGCAGTCACCATCTGCAGTGACTTCGGAGCCCAAGCAAATAAAGTCTCTCACTGTTTCCATTGTTTCCCCATCTGTTTGCCATGAAGTGATGGGACTGGGTGCCATGATCTTAGTTCTTTTAATGTTGAGTTTTAAGCCAACTTTTTCACTTTCCTGTTTCACTTTCTTCAAGAGGCTCTTTAGTTCCTCTTCACTTTCTGCCATACGGGTGGTGTCATCTGTGTATCTGAGGTTATTGATGTTTCTCCCAGCAATCTTGATTCCAGCTTGTGCTTAATCCATGATCTGACTAGCCAGTGATATTCCTCTGGTTGCTATGGACTTCCTTTCCTCAGCTTGCCTTTCCCTTGTGTCATATGTATTATGTTATTTTGCTGGAAGTTTTTGAATGTCATAAAAGACCGGGGGCCAAGATGAAGCTAAAGATACATTTCCTCTCTCTTTTCTAGCTATTCTCTCTGCCTCTATGTTGTCTTGTGATAGTTCAATATACAAAAAGTACAAAGCTGTACAGTGGTTTTTCAACTAAAATATTTTTTTTCTCTCAAAAGCTAAGATGATGTCTTAAAATATGTATTTCTAGGTTTAGCTCTTAACTTGTTGTTGAAATATAAAAGCAGTATCTACTGTGGCAATTGTCTTAAGTATTTACAATTGTCTCTGATTAAATTTTGAATAGATTAAAACAAAATAGAATGTTTAAATGATTCTAGTAATCAGTGACCATTTAATATATTTTTATTAACAAAATAACAAATGAGTTTACCTGGGCAAATGCTCAACTGTAGAGAATTTGTTATATAATTATTTTATGTAAAGATAAAAGACAGATTAAACTGTTTTATGGTGTAAAAATAAAAATAGTGATTATTTCTGTTTAGAGTAGGGAGTACTGCCATGAAAGATTCACTAAGAAACCTTGTATATCTGGATTGTGTTTTTGATTACACAGGTATATACATGTGCCAAACTCATCAACTTATACACTTAAGAGCTATGCACTTTACTGAATATATATTTACCTCAGTAAAATTAAATTAATATAAAATCCCAAATACATTAGTCTCATTCATAAACTTTGATTTCAGAAACAGTTTGAATTGTTGTTGAATTGCACCTGTTTACATATAAGATGAATAATTACTATCAAGCTGACTTTTCTCCAGGAATAGAAGGCATATTTAATATTTGAAAGTCAATTTAATTCACTACATTAAATGATAAAGAGGATGGCTATTTTAATAAACTAAGAAAACTACTTAATCAAATTAAGGGCCATTTGGAATACAAGTCTTTAGCAAATCAAGTAGAAGGGAAATTGGTTAATCTGGTGAAAGGTACCATTACAAGATATCATAGTTAATTTTAAAATGCTGAAAGCTAAGATAATGAACAAGATAAAAGGTATCTACTGTTATCACTTATACTTAACATTCTACCATTCCTAGCCAGTGCAATAAAGCAAGAAAAATATATAATGACAATTGGTAAATAGAGAGGAAGAATAAATCTGCTGTCACCTCTCATCTCTAAATCACATAGCTGTGGATTTGGAAGAATACAAGAGTCTTTAGATAAACTGTTAAGTTGGTTGAATAGATTGCCACTTTAAATTGTATTTCTATACACAAAAATCAGTCTCAGATTTTAAATATGAAAGATTATAAATTAAGAATATAACAAAAGTATAAAATATATGTATATTTATAATTGCATAATTTGAGAGACATCAAAGATAAGTAAAGGAGGGAATATCATGTTCATTAATTAGACGCTTTGAGTTTGTAAGTATATTAGTTATTTTCAAATTGAGCAATATTTTCATAGTTGTTGATTAAAGTTCAAGGTTTTTTATTTGAACATTAGCAGTCAGATTTTAAAATGTATATAAAAATAAGAAAGTTCAAATTATCCAAAACAAGATTTGTTGTTGTTTTTCAGTCACTTAGTCGTTTCCAACTCTTTGTGACTCTGTGGATGGCAGCGTGCCAGCCTTCTCTGTCCTTCACCATTTCCCAGAGCTTGCTCAAACTCATATCCATTGAGTAGGTGATGCCACACAACCATCTCGTCCTCTGTTGTCCCCTTCTCCTTCAGCTTTCAATCTTTCCCAGTATCAGGGTCTTTTCTAATGAGTCAGCTCTTTGCATCAGGTGGCCAATATATTGAAGCTTCAGCATCAGTCCTTCCAGTGAATATTCAGGATTGATTTCCTTTAGGACTGGCTGGTTTAAAACAAGCTTAAATAAGAACAAATTTGTAGGAATTATTCTACCAGCAGTCAAGACTGTGTCTTACCAATTTATTGTCTCTCAGCTCCAGATTCACCCATCTGCTTCCTATTTTTTGATCCTGCAGTTGGATCATGTAAATATTTATCCTCTGCCTGCTGGCTTAATATCAGACTTTGATGCTATTAAGCCTGAGGGGATGCTGTTAGGACAGATCTGGAGAAGGTGCTTTGCTGTCTGGTAGTGGGATGATTTTGTGTTTTCTTTTCCCTGTATGCCAGCTAGTGAATTGGAGTGCAGGGAGCTCATAAGCTCGGCGCTCAGTGAAGCAGCCATCAAGGACCTATAGTAGTCAACTTGAACCGTACATTTTTTTCCCCACTGCCGCCGCCTTTTATTTTTTCACACTCCTTTATCCTAAACGTTGTAGCTGCTTTCTACATTTGATACTTTTGAGACCCTTGGAATCTTGCTCATCCCCATTATTTGTAGCAATTCATCATAATAAATTTGTCTTGTTTCCTGAATGGATCTATATAAAACCAGGTCATAAATATACAGCAATTAAGAGTCTTACTAGTGCAAATAGAAGCCAATAAATCCACTGATGAGCATGGAGAATCCTAAACTAGAGACCTGTGTATTAAGGACACCAGTTTAAAGCAGAAGTGACATTTCGGAGCAGTGAAACATGCAGTCCTGAATAATTTGCTCTGAGGCTATTTGAAAACAAACGTTAAATTTGACCCCTAACTGAAAATGTTCTCAAAAATCAACTTCAGAGGAATTGTTGATCAAAATGTGAAAGCAGATCAATATACCTTCTAGAAAATAATATAAGGCAGTATCCTTGAGAGCCCAGGAAAATATTTCTTAACCAGGACCCAAACGGCACATTCTGAAATCACATATGAAAAGAAACCAATGAAAATAATTTTAAGTCAAATTGAGAACTAAACAACAGCAAGACAAAATGTTTTTCAAGTCAGTTTTCAACATAGCATCCTAATTATATATCCTGATGGAATTTTGGGGCTTCCCAGGTGGTGCTAGTGGTAAAGAACCCACCTGCCAATGCAGAAGATGTAAGACATGAGAGTTTGATCCCTGAGTTGAGAAGGGCATGGCAACCCACTCCAGTATTCTTGCCTGGAGAATCCCAAGGACAGAGGAGCCTGGCAGGCTACAGTTCATAGGGTCACACAGGGTAGAACATGACTGAAGTGACTTAGCACACAAAAATGGGATTTTTATAAAACACACACAGCGGAGAAGGCAGTGGCACCCCACTCCAGTACTCTTGCCTGGAAAATCCCATGGACGGAGAAGCCTGGCAGGCTTCAGTCCATGGGTTCGCAAAGAGTCAGACAGGACTGAGCGACTTCACTTTAAATTTTCACTTTCATGCGCTGGAGAAGGAAATGGCAACCCACTCCAGTGTTCTTGCCTGGAGAATCCCAGGGACAGGGAAGCCTAGTGGGCTTCCATCTGTGGGGTCGCACAGAGTCAGACACGACTGAAGCGACTTAGCAGCAGTAGCAGCAGCAGCATAAAACACAGACGTGAATATAAATTGTCTTTAATAACAGAAGGAAAACAAAAAAATCAACAATTTTAATATTGTTCTAATATCAGTGTTAAATCATAACTAGAAATTTTCTTCCAGAAGAACATGTACTAATACTCTGGAATTTTCATGTAATATTGATTTCATCCATTCACATTTATTCAACAAATACCTAGTAAATGCAAATTAGATATTAGGATTTTAGCTACTCAAGTAGTAAGCAGATATCATGGGAAGGCAGTGTATCAAGTATCTATTGCCACTGTAAATTACAGTGTCCCAAAGTAAATTACAAAGTCTCAGCTGCAGATATTCATTCGGTTTACGAGTTTATGGATTAGCAGGGATCAGCTGGACATGACTAGATGGCTCTGCTTCAAGGGGTGGGTCTGGCCGGGGATTCTCTGAAGTTGGAACTCTTTATACATGTTCTGCATGTGCTTGCTCTATGGTCCTGACTGGGGAGCAGAAGCTATCCAGGTCTTCTTATGAAGCTATCAGAGTTGCAAGGGACATAGGCCCAATTGTACAGACATTTTTGCTACCTGTTAACATTTCACTGGCCACAGCAAGTCACAAGGTTGGATTCAGAGTAAAGCTACGGGGAAACACACTCCATCTACTTCGTGAAAAGGACATGAAAATTACATGAGAAAGGATATAGAAAAGGGGATAAAAAACTGGGGCCATCTCGTTGATCGACTACAGGCAGTGTAACCGCATAATACTCCACACCATTGCTTAATTCCAACATTAACCATAGTATGGCAGTAGGACTTCAGAACCTTTCGAGCCAAAGAGATAAAGTGTTTATAGAACTAAGGATTTGTTAGCCAGTGAGTGAGGGATACTTGTGTTTTTTTTTGTTGTTGTTGTTTTGTTTTAAGATATTGATGTAGTTTCATTAAATTTTATCTATCATATTAGAGCCCATGGATAAATTTTACTGTATAGTACTTTTCATAGTTATGTTTAAAGCTGATGTAGAGAACAGACTTACTTATCAGGGAGTAAGGGGTAGGGAGGGACAAATTGGGAGATTGGGACTGACAAATACACACTACTATATGTAAAATAGATAACTGATACTGTAAGGGCCTCCTGAATAGCACAAAGAATTCTACTCAATATTCTGTACTGACCTATTTGGGAAAAGAATCTAAGAAAGAGTGGATACGTATATGTGTATGGCTGATTCACTTTGCTGTGCACCAGAAATTAAAGCATTGTAAACAACTGTACTCCAGTAAAAATTAAAATAAAAAACCAGAAAAAAATGAATTCATGTTTGGCATTGGCAACTCAGATTCATCCACCATTTCCTTCCCAGCTGTCTATGATGAAGTGTTTTTAAGCTATCACCTGATTTGAGTTTAAAAACAGTGACCTAGTCGTATTCACAGTTGTGCTAATTAGCTCCTTTTAGATGTAATTTATGTTTCTCATCCTACCTGTTTCTATCACCACTGACAACAAACTAATAAAAATAATAAATATTTACTAATGTCATGAAATAATCATAACAACCAAATTGCCATATGGCATAAAAGAATGCCAAGCATCTCAGTAGTCTTTCCCTAGAGCTTTTGAAATGAATTAAATATCCAATAGATCTTCGGCTGCTTTTTTTTTTTTCTTAATATAATCCTGCCTGAAGGCTGGAGAATGGGTTAGATAAGGTCCATGGCTGGAGTGATTTGTGATAATACAGTGATGGATGAGAGTTGACAGTTTACTACTTACTTTTTTTCAGTTGTCATAAAAAAATAACTAGAAGTCAGTGTTTAGCATGGTTGCCATCCCAATAAAAGCAGCAGGCAAAACAGTAACAAAAACAGATAACAAATTCCCTGTGGAAATGCACTGGCTTGGCAGCCACCATAGGTAATGTCAGTGAACAGGCAAAGTGGGAGTTGGAGCCTGTAGGAGATGGTGCATGTGAGTGGGTTCCCTCACTTTCTGTAATCTGATGTTTCTCTTCAATCATAAATTATATCATAAATCAACCATAAAAATAATAGCAAGCTACTGTGATGTAAAAAAAAAACTTGTCTTAAAATAGTTTTTGTATTTTTACTTGAAAGAAGCATAGTTAATTAATTTCTCTCCCCTTTCCCCTAGGCTGTGTCGATTTCATCTTTACCACATTCTGTTAAATGTCATTTATTGGCAATAAAGAAAATGATATATTTTGTTAAATTGAAAACAAACTTGTCTTTAGGAATGAAAGAGATAGTTAGGATAGACAAGTTACTGCTCAGACAAGTTAAATACTGCTCAAATCATTGCTTTAAAAAATTAGAATTTTAAACAAACAGCTTTCAGTTTGGTAGAGGGTCAGATGTCTTAATAGTCTTTCAGAAATAAAGTAAGCAGCTTACGAACATATTAACACTGTGACAATTAAATTTTCATCTTTATAGCAGGGACATTCAAAATTTAAGTGAATATGACTTCAGGCCAGTTACTGTGCTTCAGTTCCTTCTTTTATAAAAATCACTAATAGTATCTGTCTCAGACAATTGTTGTGAGCATTAAATCAGATAAAATTTAAACCACTGGTATAAAGTATGTATTCAGTATTTATTTTTAAATGCTATTACTAGTACGATTATTATTGAATATATTATTATAAACTATAATAAACATCATGTTTATCTTTTAGAGTGTGAATTTTATTATCATAGTAAACAATTTTAACAATGAATTAATCAGCAATTGGATCACAGCTGGTTCTATAGAGCACATCTAAATCAGAAGATATGACTAATGATTATGCCTTTTAAGGAAATATTGGTATGTATCTTGTTAATAATTTTTAGCATGTAACATTTGTAAATATATAAAGGAAATTAATAGAGTTGGGTAAGCTTCATAGTCACTGAAAAATATTCTTTGAAATGTGAATGACTGGGGAGATAGAGAAGTGAGAAGAAACAATGTGTGGAAAATATGCATGTGATTACAATAAGGAAAAGCAAAAAGGGGTGTAAGAAAGTAGTCAGTAGGGATTTGTCTAGTGCTCATGTATGTCTGTATTATTTTCCTATTGCTGCTGTAACACATTACTGCAACCTTATGGCATAAAACAATGTGAATTTATTATCTTACAGTTCTGAGTGTTAAAAGTGAAATGGATCCTCCAGACTGTATTCCTTCTAGAAGCTCTAGAGGAGAATTTGTTTCCCTTGCCTTGCCCAGCCTCTAGGGGCTACTTAAACTCCTTGGCTTCCTCCCTTTTCAAAGCTGGCTCCATAGCATCTTGTCTCCTCTCTGATATTTGCTCCTTTCCTTGCATCCCCTCTCTGTGATGCTGATTCTCCTACATCCTTCTTATGAAGACTTTTGTGATTACATTGGACCCATGCAGATAATCCAGGATAATCTTCCCATATCAAGATCCCTAATTTAAAACCGCACCTTACAAAGTCTCTGTTACAAGTAGGGGAACAGCATACTCACAAGTTCTGGGGTTTTGGATATGGACATCTTTTGAGGGGTATTTTTCATTTTTCACAGTAGTACATGTTTTGTGAGCAACTATGGAAAGCAAGCCCAGGGCTTCCCTGGTGGCACAGAGGGTAAAGTGTCTGCCTACAATGCAGGAGACCTGGGTTCAATACCTGGGTCGGGAAGATTCCCCTGGAGAAGGTAATGGCAACCCACTCCAGTATTCTTGCCTGAAAAATCCCATGGACAGAGAAGCCTGGTAGGCTACAGTCCATGGGGTCACAAAGAGTCGGACACGACTGAGTGACTTCACTTCATGGAAAGCAAAAACAAACAAAAAAAAAAAAATTAAAGATAAAAACATATAGGCTACTGTATTTAATCAAACTCTGACATGATGGAGATTAAAAACTAAATGCAGTGTGAGGGGAGATGTGGCAAAGTGAGCAGAAGTAGAGATGAATGCTTTCCAGTGCAAAGGCATTGTGAGGACAATCTGGGAAATAAATGTTGAATCAAGTTCAGTTTTTTTTTTTTATTTCCAAGAAAGAAAGGGAAGGGAAAGGAAAGAGGGAAATAAAGAAATGTTATAAATCTCTGCTATGCAAAAATTAGTAACAGGACTAATTGAGAAAAACTATAGTAGTGGGGAATTTTTGAGAATTTTAGTGATTTTTTGAGAACTTCCTGTAGATAGTTTAGAGAAAATAGGCAACATTAGAGAACTTGCTATGGTATATCTATTTGTATCACTAACCATTTCATTTTTCCTTGCATATAATATACTTTCAAGTATAAGGGTAACTTTCTTCTATAGAAAGATTTCTACTCCCAAAACGCACAATTTGAAGACCTGGATTGAATTAGTTAACGCTTTAACTCCTTTGTGTCATAATAATCCCAATGATAATCCCAAAGTGTCTATACACACACGTATAGCTAGCCTCAACTATGATATGTTCAAAGAAATGTTGATAGCAAAAATGAAGCTTTATTAACGACCCATTTTTAACATAATGGCTTATATTGCTAATCTAAAAATAAATGTCCAGCGTAAAGATGGCAGTACAATTCTTTATTCCTGAAATGGTTATTTTCAAGTGAATGATATTTACTAAGAGGTTTTAAATAGTGAAGTTAATCCAGTTGCCGTATGGAGGTAGGAGAGAGCCAAATGTGAGTCTCTTTAATGCTATCTGTTAGAGTAGAAGAAATGGCCTTGTTCATGAGATAAATTATTTTCCAGTAAAATAGCTGAAACCAGTGCCACTTGATTGCCATCTCCATTAGAATAGATTAAACACAATCCGGAAAATTCTATATATGTGAAAACAGAATGTTGTACACTCAATTTAGTAGATTCTCAACATCTTTGAGAAACAGTGATCACACATAGTGATTTACTTGTGTTTATTCTTTTCAAGAAAGGGCTTAAATTTAAGCTATTGAGCATATTCATTAATCAAATAGTTAAATGTTTTTGTGTTTATATCACTATGTCCACACCATACCAAAAAAGACTAATATGAATCAGTAATTATTGGGTATACTTGTGTGTGCGTGTATATGTGTGTGCTCAGTCATGTCCAACTTTAGAAAGTAGTAAGGTTTGTAATATTCAGTGTTCTTATTATGTTCAGTAAGTATGTCATTATCCCGCTTTATGAGAAAGATAAAGTCAGTAAGGATAAATAACTTGCTCAAAGGGGTATAAGTAATAAGTGATCTCAGGTAGTCTTTTTCCAAGAGCCATGCAATTAGCTATTTTTCTACATAACCTGTTCAGAATAGTATACATTTACTTACATAGTGAAAAGATTTTACTTACTGTTATTATCATTATTTTAATTATTGGATTGGCAAAAAAGTCCATTTGGATTTTGCCATAAAATCTGATACTTAACAATATATGAAGGGATAAAAATTATCTCATGTCAGTGCTGCCTTTACCAATGCTGTCTGGGTAGGGAGGCTATAGAGAATTTCCTAGTCAGACATTCAGCGTATTGTGTTATGTATCAGATTTCTGTTTTCTATTTCTGCTTTTCCTATCTTGGATTCTGTCAGGTCAGTTTGTGGCATTTAAGCAATTTCAGGGTGTAGTGAACCATGAACTAAATTTCCATAAATATTCTAGATGGAGACAGGTAAAATAAAGTTGTCTACAGGTGTGAATGCATGTGAACATGTTCATTTTAAAGTATCTCTCTCTCTAACTATTCTACTTTTTGGGTATAAACCATGTATTAGTTATCAAGCTATCACAGAATAGTATTTTCATCATGGTTGCTTATCAGTATACCACATAATTTAAAGCACAATGGTAGGAATATAAGTGATAGTCTTGACGTGTGGACTCCTAATTTGTTTTTCATCACAAACAATATTTTTCCCTCATTCCCCACAGTGGTGAAAGGAAATAAAATTCCCTATTCCAGTACTCTTAATAGAAGCTTCTCTGTCTCCAGACTTCTGAGCTATATGTACTCAGATGATTGTACATAGTTGGATCATTCATGATGAGAAAGCATTTTCTAGTAAAAAATTTTCTCAGCATGGGTTTATTCATACTCTGGATTAAAAAGAGTTATTTCAAGATGTGACATACACTTACAATAAATTTAAATTTGAAAAAATGCATTATATTTGTCACATATTTTTAGGTACCAGTAAGGAGCCATCAATTTTAAAGGTTGAAACTGTTTCTTTAAATATCAAGCATCCGCTTGATATGCTGTGAGTGATGCCTCATCTAATATATAAGCTTTTGTGTCACCATTAGCGTAGATGTAAAACACTTCTCACTCTCCCCCCAAACCTTGAATTTATTTACAAAGCTCTATCACATCCTGTTGACTCGAGGAAGTGAATTAAAGTGTTTACTAATGCCATTAATGAAAATGAGGTTGTGATAAATGGAGATGCTTGTGACATGGATCATTGTGCTAATGATCAATATCCATAGGTTCGCACAAGTTACAGCTCTTACAAAAGAAAATTAGCTAATGCCAATTACAATTTATCAAGGTGCCATTGCTAGCTAGTGTGCTGTAAATGCATTAATAATAGCTTACAACAGGTTAGAATGTAAAAAGGCCCAGATAGCCAATTTTGTAAATGGGATGCTAATTTGGAATTTAAAGAAGTATGCAAATAACTGAGGCATGTGAAAGAGCAGTGTGAGGCGATGAGTTTATATATATTTTTTCTTTCCATTAGTCAACTGACACCACTTTTTTCTCAGAATTATTTTGTCAGAGACAGTCAAATTCTGGAAGTTTGGAGGTTTCTTCAAAGCTAAATATATACTGATAAAATTAGGAACATATATCTCTCTAAAAAAAAAAAAAAACCTGATGTTAAAATAAATATATTTTCTTATGGAATTCCTTAGAAATCAAGCTTGTTAAGCCATTGCTTTATGAGACAAAGCATAAACATTTACGAAATCTTGAAATATCATGAAATCCACTCAACTCATTCTAGTAAATAAACCTGCATAATACTCCTGCAAGGATAAAAGATGTAAGTTAAATGAATGTTTATATAATTGTTAATGAATATTCTATGTCCCTTGCTTGGCTTCTTAGTGTTCCCATAGATTAAATCCTTAAAATGAGTCTATTTTCATCCTCAAGAGGTTTCTATCTTCTAGTTAGACTCTGACTTGCTATCAAATTCTTACCATCAAGAGTAGTTTCAGAGAACAAGTGACGCATACTAGGATTTTTGCATTGGGTTACTCACAATGTACGAAGAGCACAACGATGGCCTCCTTGATTGTGGGAAAAAAGGCATGGACACATGTCTCAGTTTCCCACAGTGCTTACGTCACTGATGTATTTCTCACCATCCTTCAGTCTCTGCTGTATTATCATGAGATGTCCTATAACAGGTTGAAAAGGAAAGATAGGTCAAACTTGGTTTACAATTGGTGCCCATGGTTTTTTAGCATCAGACATAAAAGCACCATCTGACCTGTCTCTTGAGAAACCTGTGTTCAGGTCAGGAAGCAACAGTTAGAACTGGACATGGAACAACAGACTGGTTCCAAATAGGAAAAGGAGTACGTCAAGGCTGCATGTTGTCACCCTACTTATTTAACTTATATACAGAGTACATCATGAGAAACGCTGGGCTGGGAGAAACACAAGCTGAAATCAAGATTTCCAGGAGAAATATCAATAACCTCAGATATGCAGATGACACCACCCTTATGGTAGAAAGTGAGGAAGAACTAAAGAGCCTCTTGATGAAGGTGAAAGAGGAGAGTGAAAAAGTTGGCTTAAAGCTCAACGTTCAGAAAACTAAGATCATGGCATCCGGTCCCATCACTTCATGGCAAATAGATGGGGAAACAGTAGAAACAGTGGCTGACTTTATTTTGGGGGGCTCCAAAATCACTGCTGATGCTGATTGCAGCCATGAAATTAAAAGACGCTTACTCCTTGGAAGGAAGGTTATGGCCAACCTAGATAGCATATATTTAAAAGCAGAGACGTTACTTTGCCAACAAAGGTCCATCTAGTCAAGGCTATGGTTTTTCCAGTTGTCATGTATGGATGTGAGAGTTGGACTGTGAAGAAAGCTGAGGGCTGAAGAATTGATGCTTTTGAACTGTGGTGTTGGAGAAGACTCTTGAGAGTCCCTTGGACTGCAAGGAGATCCAATCAATTCATCCTAAGGGAGATCAGTCCTGGGTGTTCATTGGAAGGACTGATGTTGAAGCTGAAATTCCAATACTTTGGTCACCTCATGCGAAGAGTTGACTCATTGGAAAAGACCCTGATGCTGGGAAGGATTGGGGGCAGGAGGAGAAGGGGATGACAGAAGATGAGATGGTTTGATGGCATCACTGACTCGATGGACATGTGTTTGGGTGGACTCCGGGAGTTGGTGATGGACAGGGAGGCCTGGCGTGCTGCAGTTCATGGGGTCGCAAAGATTCGGACATGAATGAGCAACTGAACTGAACTGATAAAAGCACTGCTGCACTTTGGATCCATTCAGAGTGTGGCTCTGAAGGAAGGAAATTCTTTTACGTGGAAGGATTTCAGGCAGTATATCTTATTTTGGAGGGAAGATAACTGGAGGTATAAACCTACACTGATTAATTAGCAGAGGTTTGGTGTGTGCATCAGGACTTGAGAAAAACATGATTGTTAGAAAACATGTGGGAGGAGCTGGTTTCAGCATCACTAAAATTTTCCCTGTTGGCTTTTCTTAGTAATCCAGGGCTGACGATAGCAGAGTCCATGACATAACTAGGCTCACTGAAATAGCAAGAATCATAGAACTTGAAACCTATAGAGGCTGGGAGTCGGTGCTTATTTGACTGAAGCTTTGTGGACACGACTATTGGAGAGAAGGAAAGGATCAGAGTGCCAGTCAAGAGATCTGGATCACAGAGAGTTACAGAGATGACTGATGGAACCTGGTAGAAAAGGGAAAAAGAGATGGTCAGACAGCAAGAATACACCTCAGCTTGTTCTACAGAAAGATGTCAGTGGTGGAGGATTAGGAGCTTGAGGGAAGTCACCCCAAAAAACTGTCACCATCTCTTTCCCACTTTCCCTTTATGAGATCATTTTCACACTTGGAACCCACGGAAGGGAGAGGAAACCTCATCTCCAAAAAGAACAAATCTGTAATACCATAATAACTATAAATAATTATTCCATCAGTCTTCCCCATAGGTATCTGTGGCTGTTAACTTGAGTAACTATACACTTGGGAAAGAGAGATGCCCAGACATCTCAAGGACCACTAGACACAGGAGCAAGTTGATATCCAGAGAACCAAAGTGTCATCATGGCCGCCTGTTGGAATGCAGGCATATGATTCCAGCTAATAAATGAAGTCCTAGCCCATGCTAAGCTTGTAGAGTGTTCATTTAAGTTTGCACACACACTTGGTAGTATTTACCCAGGCTCAGAATGTGTAATTGGGCTTGATATACTTGGTATCTGGGGTAACCCTGTGTTGTGGGATACAGGGTTATGAGGTCAGAAACCTCTGAAATGTCTGAAACCATCCCCCTTCCCTACATAAGAAAATAAAAAATAATATTGTAGGGAGAAGAATGGAGGATATTGTACTATCTTTAAATCTCTAAAGGATGCAAAGATTATAGTTCCCATCATACCTCCAAATATATTGGCGTTTAAAACATCATTCCGGTACCTGCAAAATCAGATGGGACTTAGAGAACCAGAGGAGACTACTACATGCTCTATGAAACAGTGGCCCAGTTTTAATATGTAGGAGAGTTTGACAATATTTTTCTCAAAATATTTGCAACTATCTTTAATAAGTCTTGCTGATATACACATATATACATACACATGCATGTATAAGTTTTCTTAGTTCACTCTACAATGTTTTGTTTGACAAGCCTTGCTAATTCAAACATACATAATACACACACAAATATACGTATGTATGTGCATGTAATAGATTTATTTTGTTAGTTCACTTTGTGTCATGAAGAGAAGAGTATCCTCTGCTTTAATCAGTATGCCTCAGGATACTTCAGGATGTATTCATCTTGCCAGATAGCTTTGCTTCCAAATTACAGCTCCCTTTTCATAGTCTCAGATAATTTTTAATTGTCCTAATCTGTGTTGAATTCAGATATGCTAGTGATAATATGCTTTGCATAAATTCTGCCATTGGAAGCAATTTAATAAACTTAGAAGAAATAATAAAATAGCAATTGGAAATCAAATGAATTCAAGAAGGCACAAGGAGTAAAGTTGTGACTCAGTAACATGATTGGTGGGAGAAATACCAATAACCTCAGATATGCAGATAACACCACCCTTATGGCAGAAAGCGACGAGGAACTAAAGAGCCTCTTGATGAAAGTGAAAAAGCTGGCTTAACTCTCAACATTCAAAAAATGAAGATCATGGTATCAGATCCCATCACTTCATGGAAAACAGATGGGGAAACAGTAGAAACAGTGACAGACTTTATTTTCTTGGGCTCCAAAATCACTGCAGATGGTGACTACAGCCACAAAATTAAAAGCTGCTTGCTCCTTGGAAGAAAAGCTATGACCAACCTAGACAGCATATTGAAAAGCAGAGACATTATTTTGCTGACAAAGGTCTGCCTAGTCAAAGCTATGGTTTTTCCAGTATTCATGTATGGATGGGAAAGTTGGACCATAAGGAAAGCTGAGTGCTGAAGAATTGATGCTTTTAACTGTGGTGTTGGAGAAGACTCTTGAGAGTCCCTTGGCCTGCAAGGAGATCCAACCAGTCCATCTTAAAGGAAATCAGTCCTGAATATTCATTGGAAGGACTGATACTGAAGGTGAAACTCCAGTGCGTTGGCCACCTGATAGGAAGAGCTGACTCATTGGAAAAGACCCTGATGCTGGGAAAGATTGAAGGCAGGAGGAGATGAGGATGACAAAGGATGAAATGGTTGGATAGCATCACCGACTAGATGGACTTGAGTTTGAGTAAACTTCGGGAGTTGGTGAAAGACAGGGAAGCCTGGGATGCTGCAGTCCATGGGGTCGCAAAGAGTTGGACATGACTGAGCAACTGAACTGAAACAAGGATCACTTTAAGTGAGGGATTAATATAATAAGAATCATATTTCATTTTCAAAAGACAGCTTGGCAACTGAGAGCTTTCAGAGAAATCTAGCATAACAAAGAATCATTTCAGATAGATGCAGGATGAATTTCACAGGTATGCATTCTCAGGGCAAAAAGAAGACCTCAAATTGGAACATGTAATTAAAAAATACTACATTATATAGTTAATTTTATCAGAAATAAAACTTAGAATAAATATTTGCCATCAGCTTATGTTTTTGCTTTGAGTTATTTTTATTCTATCTGTGCTACCAGTAAAAATGTTGGAATAGGGATGTAGGTTCAAGAGGGCCTGGACATATGTATACCTATGGCTGATTCACGTTAATGAATGGTAGAAACAAACACAATATTATAAAGCAATTATCCTCCAATTAAAAATAAATTAAAAAGTTTGGACAAAGGAAAGTTATCACTGGAACAGATGTCCTTTCTGTATAACTTCAGAAAAAAATTTTTCATTACACAATGTGTATGCAGCTGTAAAGACATCACCTTTTCTCCTCACAATTGAGTTTTCACTGCTTTATATTGACCACTCTTTCATAACCATTGTTTAATAAAGCACAGAAAGAATTTTGAAAATTGAATAATTCATATGACTTGCTTTAGTGGGGGAACTTTATAAAAATTTGTCGTAACCTATCCACCATGTCTTTTCAGTGCTAGTATAAAGGAACTTGGGAGGAGCAGGGGTAGATTTGATCGATAGTAACTTAAAAATTTGGCAGATCCTTTCCTAAAAATTAAAAAATATAAAATTGGACAGAATGGTTGAAAACAGCCATAATATGTTCTCTGAAAATGATGGAACAAATAAACTGAGAGGCATACATTTATAAAAGCTGCCAACAGTTTCAGTAAGAGTAGCAAAGTCTACGACATTCTTTCCTGGTATTGGTCTAATCAAGCCCACCCAACTTTTGGCAGCAAGCATGGTAGTGTTACCTGGGTGGACGCTGGCCATGGGAATCAATCTTGCTGTGAGAGGGGGTATGTTCCCTTTGGACCAATATAACTGAAAACTCACATGAGTGACATTATTAGTAAAATTTACTAACTCCTAGGAAACGAGATGAAATTTATACATCTGTGAGCCAGAAGTCACAGTCACAGTTGGGGCAAGCTACAGGCCTGCCAGAAATTTAATGAGCAGAGCTTAGAATGAGAGGTCCACACATAAGCCACCCAATCCTGTCTGACTGATACAGTAAAACAACTGAAGAAAAAGAGACACAAGTGGGTAGAAACACTAACTATTTATTTATTTTTTTTAGCTTAGAATAAATCTGAGGGTCACTCCACACATTCCCCCAGAGTTTGGAAGAGGAACTGGGCCCCTTCATAATACTATTTGTTGGCTGCCTTGCCTCCCCTAACATTCACTTCCTCAATCCCTTAGTGGGAGTTTCCTAATCAACTACTGGTGGTGCAACTAATTGTCCTCAAATACTTTGTAAGCTTTTAGAAGATTTCAAACCTACCTAACAGTATATAAAACAGCCTATAATTATTTAAATTATTTGCCTACTTACTTATTGTCTGTGTTTTTCTACCAGAATATAAACTGCATGATGGAAAATATCTTGTTTCTATGAATTCATTCTTTCTCCCAAGCCATCATAGTAAATGCTTCACTAAATTCTTGTTGAATCAGTGAGTGAACATATAGTAAATATCTACTTTTATTTTTATTGTGCTTTCTATGATTAATGTATATCCCCTAATCTTTTTTGTTGTTGTTCTTTAAAATGAGGAAAGATACAATTTATATTGAACTGAAATATGGCCTGTGTTACAGCATGAACCATTCACTGGCCTTTGCCTCCATTAGCTTTTCAAGGTTCCTTTCAGTTCCTCCCACCAAATCTTTTATTACAGAGTTAGAGGATTCTTTTACAGAGTAATCCCTGGTAAACATTTTTCAACCCCAGTCTAAAAACCACAGCTTGGTGGAGCTACAAAGGAATTGTTGTTCTCTGAAGGCAGCACAGCATTTGTGAAAAATACCGTTTTATCTCATTAAAGGCTGATCATCTCTGCATAATAAAAGCTGTGTATCTAAAATTCATAGTCTGTTTTGTAAATGGCAGAACTATAGGGATGGAGAACAGAATATCATTTGCTGGCTGGGAGTGGGCTGAGCGGTGACTACAAAGGAACAATATGGGGGACTTTTTTTGTCTTCACTCAATAGTAAGATTTTGTGTACTTGTGAGAATTCATACAGCTATACATCAAAATAAGTGAATTTTACTGTGTTTGTATTAAAATATTATGGTCTATAATATTTTATCACTCAGTGGTGGTGAAGTCTCCAAATGCATTTGAAACAAAAAAATTGGAAATTTTTAACTAAGGTCAACTTAGTGAAATTTATCAGATTTAGAAAATAGCCAAAAACCTTTTTACAGAGTAAAAGGCGTTTTGAATACCTTCTGTATTTAGTGCCGTCATTAATATGAGTATTTTAAACTGGACTGAATATATTGTCCCTTAAGTTATTTTGTCCTTTGCCTCTGACCATACGTGTAACGTTATTGAAGGTTATAGGGTTGCAACAGTTAAACAAGTCTAACAGTTATAACAGCTGTAGAGTATTCTGCTTTTTCTCGGCTTTATTTCCCTTCTAAAATGACTGTTTCTCCTAATTTTATCCCAGAAGATTAGAAATTAGAAACCAGCCTGTGTGATTTATGTGTGTCTCTTTATCTCTGTCGCTCTTATCTTTCTCTGTCTCTGTTTCTGTCTTTCATTTTCCTCAGACTTATCACACAGGGGCTTCCCAGGTGGCACCAGTAGAAAAGAATCCACTTGCCAAAGCAGGAGACACAATAGATGCGGGTTCAATCCCTGGGTTGAGAAAATCCCTGGAGTAAGAACTGGCAACCCATTCCAGTATTCCTGCCTGGAAAATTCCATGGACAGAGGAGGCTGGCAGGCTAAAGTCCATGGGGTTGCAGAGTCAGACCCGACTGAGTGCACATGGGCAAACACATGCACACACAAAAAACAATCATAAAATTCTTAAGGTATCATTTCAAGCAAAACTCAGAGAAAGTCACTTTAAACACCCCCCACCTCCTTCCCAAAACAACACTGTTAAGCAAGGATCTGCTTATAAGTACCTTATAGTTTTTTTTTTAATTTTTTGTTGTATATTTCATTTATTTGTAGTTGGACAATTGCTTCATACTGTTGTGTTAGTTTCTGCTGTACAACAACATGAATCAGCTATAAATATACATATATTCCCTTACTCTGAGCCTCCCTCACACCCCCACCTTATAGTTTTTAAATGAACCCAAAGGGACATGTTGGTGTTTAGCTGTTAAAACCTGTAAGGATTACAGTTTCAGTTATACTGTCACACGTGAAATGACTACTAATAAGGGAGATCATGAAAGCGTAAACCTTTAGATCTGAACCTTTTTTAACCTTATATTTCCATGATAATCTCTTTTCTTTATATTTTGTAGTTATAGGATTTCCATGAAACTAGTGTTCTCTAACAACAGATGTAAATTTCTTGGGACAAAAACTGCTGAAAAATGTTTCAAAGATGCAGTATATTCAGCTTTACTTAGATCCTTTCCTGATAAAAGTTTTTCAGTTATTTCTAAATTAATCAATAGTGATTCAGTTATCTATCATTGTGTAAAAAAACTGTCTCACAATTTAGTGATTCACATCAACATTATGATTTCTCATGACTGCATGACTTGGCTGGACAGAGTTTTGCTAGTTTCACCTGATTGTACTCATGTGACTGTCCAGCTGAAGAATCACTGGGATAAATGATCCCTCACAATTTTGACATTGGTGTTGAGTGTCCTCTGAGACACCTTCAGTTCCCCATGAAGGCTTTCATCCTTAAATGGCAGTTTCAGGCCAGCATTCAAAGCAGGTAGAAAGAGAAGCCATAATACCTCCTGAAGACTAAGCTTTGCACTTTGCACAGGTTTTTTTTTTTTTTTTTCTGTCACAGTCTCGTCAAGGAAGTCTTAAGTCCATTGTAGTAAAAGAGTTGGACCAGTTGACTCCTCTGCTTGAAGGAAGTTGCTGCACAGTATAATATGGCCATGCTTTCAATCAGATGATCTTAGCATACCTCGTTAATACGAACCCAGAGCCTCAGAGTGTCACCCATTCTAATTGTATGAAGGATAATCTTTTATATCTTCTGAGTCATTGTTATTGGCCACCTACTCATGTTTATTCCCAGAATTTGATCATGCTATGCCTCTACATCACCCATTTGATTAAATCAACAGGTGTTTCAGGCATTAATACTTTTAAATACATTGTTGCATACTCTCCCTGGCTCAGACTGCTACTACTCTTTACTGTTTTACTTCATTGTTATTTGGCATCAGATTATTCGCATGAAAAACATACTAATGGCCCTGGAAGACAATATTATATTATCCCTATTTGACAGTTGAAGAAACTGAGGATTGGAGATGTTAAGGAGCATTTCATATTGGCATAGATGGGATTCTTTTTGTCCTCCAAGTCTGTACTTCACAAAAAAGATGATAATATACTGCCACACCATAAGTAAGCATATTGTTCTCACAAACTGATCTATCATTAGTCTCCAGTTTCATAGTCAAAACCACTGTAACTACAAGCCTAATCTTAATGCTGATGACTCACTTTATTTTAATTATGTACTTATTACTATAGAAAACTATCCTTTACATAATAGGTTCTGGGACCAGAATCTGGCTAATTCCTTGAGACCATTGGTTTTTCCAATGGGGTGGCTAAGAGGAGTGCATCTCGTGAGTAGTCTCTAAAAACCATACAAAGCAGAGGCGGAGTCAAAAGATTCCAACCTAGAAGCCATAGAGTAGAGGCTTTCAGGGCAGGGCTGAGACCAGAGAACCCAAGGGAAACCAAAGCAGGAGCCAAAGGTCTGTGAAGAAGGGAATAAATGAAAAAAATATGAAGAAGATCTAGGTATTAAGGTAGTTTATGGAAATCCTAAAAAAAAGCAGATATTTAAACCAGAGATTGAGTCACAGCATGAAGCAAGATGCGCCAGTGGTTTCTGAAAAAATCTAAATATCTTTGTACATGAAGCTGAAATTAAAAGATATTTGGCACCTTGGAAGAAAAGCTATGACCAACCTAGTGAAGTGAAGTCGCTCAGTCGTGTCCGACTCTTTGTGACCCCATGGACTGTGGCCTACCAGGCTCCTCTGTCCATGGGATTTTCCAGGCAAGAATACTGGAGTGGGTTGCCATTTCCTTCTCCAGGGGATCTTCCCAACCCAGGGATCGAACCCGGGTCTCCCACATTATATGTAGATGCTTTTACCATATGAGCCACCGGGGAAGTTCCTATGACCAACCTAGACAGCATATTTAAAAGTAGAGACATTACTTTGCTGACAAAGGTCTGTCTAGTCAAAGCTATGGTTTTTCCAGTAGTCATGCATGGATGTGAGATTTGGACTATAAAGAAAGCTGAGCACCAAAGAATTGATGCTTTTGAACTGTGGTGTTGGAGAAGACTGTTAAGAGTCCCTTGGACTGCAAGGAGATCCAACCAGTGAATCCTAAAGGAAATCAGTCCTGAATATTCATTGGAAAGAATGATGCTGAAGCTGAAACTCCAATATGTTGGGCACCTGATGGGAAGAGCTGACTCATTGGAAAAGACCCTGATGCTGGGAAAGATTGAATGAGGGATGAGACAGGGACAACAGAGGATGAGAATTTTGGATGGCATCACTGACTTGATGCACATGAATTTGAGCAAGCTCCGGGAGTTGGTGCTGGACAGGGAAGCCTGGTGTGTTCCAGTACATGAGGTTCGCAAAGGGTCGGACACGACTGAGTGACCAAACTGAACTGTACATGAAGCACCATACTCTGTTAAAATTGATAAATAGGATACTACCTTACATAGAAAAAGACAGAGACATTACAACCAAAGAATTAATTGCATACTTTCTTTTATGTTTTGTGGTAAAAATCATCTTGTGCCTGAAGAATATAATGACAGGGAAAATTGGAAAGGACTAAATAACTGTATGGTTCATAGAACCCTGAAAGGCTCTTAAGAAAGGCTTTCAGTTCAGTTCAGTTGCTCAACATGTCCGACTTTTTGTGACCCCATGGACTGCAGCATGGCAGGCTTCCCTGTCCATCATCAACTCCTGGAGCTTACTCAAACTCATATCCATTGAGTTGGTAATGCCATCCAACCATCTCATCCTCTGTTGTCCTCTTTTCTTCCTGCATTCAATCTTTCCCAGCATCAGGGTGTTTTCCAAAGAGTCAGTTCTTAGCATCAGGTGGCCAAAGTATTGGAGTTTCAACTTCAGCATCATCCCTTCCAATGAATATTCAGGAATAATTTCCTTGAGGATTGACTGCTTGGATATCCTTGCAGTCCAAGGGACTCTCAAGAATCTTCTCCAGCACCACAGTCAAAAGCATCAGTTTTTCAGCACTCAGCTTTCTTTATACTCCAACTCTTACATCCATACATGACTACTAGAAAATCCATAGCTTTGACTAGACAGACCTTTGTTGGCAAAGTTATGCCTCTGCTTTTTAATATGCTGTCTATGTAGATCATAGCTTTTCTTCCAAGGAGTAAGTGTCCTTTATTTAATGACTGCAGTCACCATCTGCAGTGATTTAAGAGCCCAGAAAAATAAAGTCTGTCACTATTTCCATTGTTTCCATATCTATTTGCTATGAAATGATGGGACTGGATGCCATGATCTTAGTTTTCCGAATGTTGAGTTTTAAGCCAGCTTCCTCATTCTTCTCTTTCACTTTCATCAAGAGGCTCTTTAGTTCTTCTTCACTTTCTGCCATAAGGGTGGTTTCACTGGATATGTGAGGTTATTGATATTTCTCTCGCCATGTTGATTCGAGCTTGTGCTTCATCCAGCCCAGCATTTCGCGTGATGTACTCTGCATATAAGTTAAATAAGCAGGGTGTCAGTATAGAGCCTTGACTTCCTCCTTTCCCAATTTGGAAGCAGTCTGTTGTTCCATGTCCAGTTCTAACTGTTGCTTCCTGACCTGCACACAGTTTTCTCAGGAGACAAGTCAGGTGGTTTGGTATTCCCATTTCTTTAAGAATTTTCAACAGTTTGTTGTGATCTACACAGTCAAAGGCTTTGGCATAGTAAATAAAGCAGAAATAGATGTTTTTCTGGGACTTTCTTGCTTTTTCAATGATCCAATAGATGTTGGCAATCAATCTCTGGTTCCTCTGCCTTTTCTAAAAACAGCTTGAACATCTGGAAGTTCATGGTTAATGGACAGTTGAACCCTAGTGTGGAGAATTTTGAGCATTACTTTGCTAGCATGTGAGATGAGTGCAATTGTGCAGTAGTTTGAGCATTCTTTGGCATTGCCTTTCTTTGGTATGGGAATAAAGACCTACATTTTCCAGTCCTTTGGCTACTGCTGAGTTTTCCAAATTTGCTGATATATTGAGTGCAGCACTTTCACAGCATCATCTTTTAGGATTTGAAATAGCTCAACTGGAATTCCATTGCTTCCGCTAACTTTGTTCGTAGTGATACTTCCTAAGGCCCACTTGACTTCACATTCCAGGATGTCTGGCTCTAGGTGAGTGATCACACCATCGTGGTTATCTGGGTCATGAAGATCTTTTTTGTATAGTTCTTCTATGTATTCTTGTCACCTCTTCTTAATACCTACTGCTTCTGTTAGGTCCATACCATTTCTGTCCTTTATCGAGCCCATCTTTGCATGAAATGTTCCCTTGGTATCTGTAATTTTCATGAAGATATCTCTAGTGTTTCCCATTCTATTGTTTTCTTCTATTTCTTTGCACTGATCACCAAGAAAGGCTTTCTTATCTCTCCTTGCTATTCTTTGGAACCTTGCATTCAGATGGGTATATCTTTCTTTTTCTCCTTTGCCTTTCACTTCTCTTCTTCTCTTAGTTATTTGTAAGGCCTCCTCAGACAACCATTTTGCCTCTTTGTATTTCTTTTTCTTTTGGATGGTCTTGATCACTGCCTGTTGTACAGTGTCACGAACCTTCATCCATAGTTCTTCAGGCACTCTGTCTATCAGATCTAATCCCTTGAATCTATTTGTCACTTCCAATGTATAAACATAAAGGATTTGATTTAGGTCATACCTGAATGGTCTAGTGGTTTTCCCTACTTTCTTCAATTTAAGTCTGAATTTGGCAATAAGCAGTTCATAATCTGAGCCAAGGTCAGCTCCCAGTCTACAGTTTGTGCTGACTGTATAGAGCTTCTTTGGCTTCAAAGCCTGTTCAGGTATCTTACTTGGATTACCGTGATATTGAGTGGTTTTTCTTGGAAATGAACAGAGATCATTCTGTTGTTTTTAAAATTGCATCCAATATTGCATTTCAGACTCTTTTACTGACTATGTTGGCTACTCCATTTCTTCTAAGGGATTCTTGCCAACAGTAATAGATATAATAGTCATCTGAGTTAAATTCACCCATTCCAGTCCATTTTAGTTCACTGATTCCTAAGTTAGTGTTCACTCTTTCCATCTCCTGTTTGACCACTTCCAATTTGCCTTGATTCATGGATCTAATATTCCAGATTCCTATGCAGTATTGCTCTTTACAGCATTGGAGTTTACTTCCATCACCAGTCACATGCACAACTGGCTTGGATCATATTAAAATCTGGTATTTTGGGGGAAGTACAGCAATGGTTCCTCATTGCAGATCTTTCGAAGCAGATTTCAGCAATAAATAGTGGTTTTTATGGACCATGAGTCTAACGTAGTAATGCTGTTCCGTTACCCCATATTGGACCCGAGGACCAACTCCTTTATGAGCTCTCAATAGAAAATAAATGATTCAGAAAAGATATTCCTACTACCAAAAATCAAATAAAAGACATATGGTGATAATAGGTGGCTACATGGACTTGAAATGAGCCATGTGTACAGTAGCTATTGGTTACTATGATTTGGTTGTAGAAATCTGTGCAGATGGCTCAGGTGCCATATTCATAAGTTAAATTCCCAAACTTGGCCAAAAGAGTAATTGTAAGGGTACACATATTTCAGTGCCCACGTCTTTGGACAGTGAAGAAAGGACACGACCGTTTTCTCATTTTAGTTAGATGTTTGAGATTTCAGAAGCAGGGTACTCAAGCATGTATACTCTTCTCAAACATATTTATATATAAAGTATCAAAACCAATACTCGAAGCAACTTCAGGAAGGAAATCCTGAGAAAAATGTGAGAACTAATATCTGCTGCTTTGCTTACGATCCCATCCTCAGCAGTGTTTCTGTGAGGTAGGAGATGGGAGCCTGCAGTGCAGGACAGAGTCTGGAAGCATCAAGAAGGAATTGGTTGCATTTTGTGTCTCAGGAAGGCATTGAGGCCTCTCGCTTGACTGAGCAAAGGTCAACCAGTTTGGTGATTTCAGAATGAGACTTCACATCATAAGACATTCTCAGATGTTCTCTGAATTCACCTTCTACCACCGGTGCTGGTAATTCTTCCTTGTTGGTTCTCCAAGAACAAGCTGTGATGTGTGCTATAACATGAAATGACACCATTCTTCCCATCATCCTGCCCTCTTCCTCCTTCACTGAACCAGACTACCATCTCCTTCCTTTATGTTAGAGTAAAAATTTCAGTAACTAATGGGAATATTCAAGGTAGGTGCATAAATGAATATATACAACTTTTTTAGTCTCAAGTCTACTCCATGAAACAAGAACCATTTTATTCTTTCATTTTAGAAAGCACTGTACCTCCTTTTCCTACTGTAGAAATGGAATAATAATAGCATTTAACGTGCAGGATTAAATTAAATTTTAAAAAGTTACCTTGCATTTCATAGTTAGGAAAGTGTCGCATAATTTCAATCAAAAATTGTTAGTTAAAAAAAAATTGTTAGTTATCATAATTATCATTATCAGAATGTACTGAGAAACAGTAGTATCTAGTCAGGAAGAGGGACTGTCTTTCCTCACTTTGAATGCTGACAGCCTGGTTGTTAATTCTATAAAAACTCTGCTAACTCGTGTCAGTCCTCCTAACTTACATTTATCAACACCTAAGTCAGAAATTCTGAGAGAGGGTCATTAGTTACACTCCTGTCAGTGGTGTGTGATCTCCCATTTCTCTGCTACATCCAAGTGAATCTAAAATGCAGCACCATCCTGATGGAATCTAAACTGAGAAAATGTGTCCACGTTGTCAGCCTCCCAAAAGACACAGACACAAACTGTCTTCTTCATCTAAAGAAAGTCAGTAAAAGTGCCTGGTCATCTTAGAATTAGGTAAATATTTTAAAATCTGAAGAACCATTTAATATTAGCACTGTAATGGGTGTATGTGTTTGTGTGTGTAGGTGGATAGAGGTGGGGGTAGACAAACTTAAGTCAAAGGTATGTCTAAGTACTTGGGGCTGTTACTGTTGAGTTCAGACCATCCTGGAAAAAATGGTCCATTTTTCAATGCCTTCCACCATGCTTTTTTTTTTTTTTAATGCTTAAAGCGTCATAAGCAGTTAGTAGTTTTCTTGCTACCTTCTATTCCTAGGAAATATTCAATCTCTGGGTATAAATTCACTTTCTATTTTTGTTAAATCTGTTATGAATTTTTTCTTGAAAAAACGATTGCCTGCAGCAGAGCTGTATATCAGAGCTGGCATATTGATTTTAGTGTGAAATTTCTAAAGATACCTACTCTATAAATGGTTACTGTGTTCTATTATAAAATAGTGCCACTGGCTACAGCCATCACTCTCTTCCTGCCTCTATCATTCTTCCTTGGTGGGTTCCCTCTCTCTTTTGTTCAACTCATACTCAATTCTCTTAGCTCAGTCAATTTCTTCCTCCAAATCCAATATCAGATGGGCAAGAATACAATAATATGGGTGGGACAGATCAGACAAAATTTTAGGACTCAGATGTTTCTGGGTGGCCTAGAGAGGGAAACACGTTAGAGAGTGGGGAGATTTTATCAGTAGAGATAAAGAATTTTTAATTTAGTTTTTCCTTTCATCATTTCTCTAACTATGCATCTACAGTCTCATTCAACCGTAAGCAATGGAGATGAAATATAATTTTTATCTGCCCACCATATCTAGGACTACAAATAGCTTTTATAATCCATGTCACTGCAGTGTAATTAAGTAACATAGTTCTCTGTTCTGAGTATCATTTTTGTGTGTGTGTGTGATCCTCAGGTTTTACACACTATTTCAAGCCAATAATCCATATTTATGCTAGGTTTTAGTATGTGTCATGTTTGATATCAGGAGGGCTGCTCATAAAATTGATTAATTATTTAAATGCTGTCAGCCTGTAATCAGAAGAGAATTTTTTTTTCAAATGAACAGATAACTGTCCTCTCCAAGAAGCATGTAGCATATCAAATAGTGTTTGTAAAACATGGCTAAGAAATTGTGTTTACTTATCGACAGCATGGGAAGGTATTTTATATATATAACTTCAGTTCAGTTACTCACTCGTGTCCAACTCTGCGACACCATGAACAGCAGCATGCCAGACCTCCCTGTCCATCACCAACTCATGGAGTCTACCCAAAATCATGTTCATTGAGTCAGTGATGCCATCCAACCATCTCACCCTCTGTCATCCCCTTCTCCTCCTGCCCTCAATCTTTCCCTGCAACAGGGTCTCTTCAAATGAATCAGCTATTTGCATCAGGTGACCAAATTATTGGAGTTCCAGCTTCAACATCAGTCCTCCCAGTGAACACCCAGGACTGATCTCCTTTAGGATGGACTGGTTGGATCTCCCTGCAGTCCAAGGGACTCTCAAGAGTCTTCTCCAACACCACAGTTCAAAAGCATCAATTCTTCAGCCCTCAGCCTTCTTTATAGCCCAGCTTTTACATCCATACATGACCACTGGAAAAACCATAGCCTTGACTAGACGGACCTTTGTTGGCAAAGTAATGTCTCTGCTTTTTAATATGCTGTCTATGTTGGTCATAAATTTCCTTCCAAGGAGTAAGTGTCTTTTGATTTCATGGCTGCAACATATATACACATTAGCATAGGCTGCCCTGGTGGCTCAGATGATAAAGAATCTGCCTGCGATGTGGGAGATCTAAGTTCAATCCCTGGTTTGGGAAGATCCCCTGGAGGAGAGCATGGCAGCCTGCTCCAATATTCTTGTCTGGAGAAACCACACGGACAGAGGATCCTGGCAGGCTACAGTCCGAGGGTTTGAACAAAGTCAGACATGATAGAGCACCTAACCACAGCACATACATTCACTTCAGTTCAGTGGCTCAGTCATGTCCGACTCTTTGCGACACCATGAACCACAGCATGCCAGGCCTCCCAGTCCATCACCAACTCCCTGAGTCCACCCAAATTCATGTCCATTGAGTCGGTGATGCCATCCAACCATCTCATCCTCTGTTGTCCCCTTCTCTTGCTGCCCTCAATCTTTCCCAACATCAGGGTCTTTTCAAATGAATCAGCTCTTCGCATCAGGTGGCCAACGTATTGGAGTTTGAACTTCAACATCAGTCCTTCCAATGAACAGCCAGACTGATCTCCTTAGGATGGACTGGTTGGATCTTCTTGCAGTCCAAGAGACTCTCAAGAGTCTTCAACACCACATTTCAAAAGCATCAATTCTTTGGTGCTCAGCTTTCTTTGTAGTCCAACTCTCACATCCATACATGACTGCTGGAAAAATAATAGCCTTGACTAGACAGACCTTTATTGACAAAGTAATGTCTCTGCTTTTTAATATACTATCTAGTTTGGTCATAAATTTCCTCCCAAGGAGTAAGCATCTTTTAATTTCATGGCTGCAATCAGCATCTGCAGTGATTTTGGAGCCCCCCAAAAAATAAAGTCGAACACTGTTTCCACTGTTTCCCCATCTATTTCCCATGAAGTGATGGGACTAGATGCCATGATCTTAGTTTTATGAATGTTGAGCTTTAAGCCAACTTTTTCACTCTCTTCTTTCACTTTCACCAAGAGGCTCTTCAGTTCTTCTTCACTTTCTACCATAAGGGTGGTGTCATCTGCATATATGAGGTTATTGATATTTCTCCCAGCAATCTTGATTCCAGCTTGTGCTTCATCCAGCCCAGTGTTTCTCATGATGTACTCTGCATAGAAGTTAAATAAGCAGGGTGACAATATACAGCCTTGACATACTCCTTTTCCTATTTGGCACCAGTCTGTTGTTCCATATCAACTTCTAACTGTTGCTTCCTGACCTGCATACACATCTCTCAAGAGGCAGGTCAGGTGGTCTGGTATTTCCATCTCTTTCAGAATTTTCCAGTTTATTGTGATCCCTACAGTCAAAGGCTTTGGCATAGTCAATAAAGCAGAAATAGATGTTATCTGGAACCCTTTCGCTTTTTCGATGATCCAGCAGATGTTGGTAATTTGATCTCTGGTTCCTCTGCCTTTTCTAAAACCAGCTTGAACATCTTGAAGTTCACAGTTTACGTATTGTTGAAGCCTGGCTTGGAGGATTTTGAACATTACTTTACTTGTGTATGAGATGAGTGCAATTGTGCAGTAGTTTGAGCATTCTTTGGCATTGCCTTTATCAGGGATCGGAGTGAAAACTGATCTTTTTCAGTCCTGTGGCCACTGCTGTGTTTTCCAAATTTGCTGGCATATTGAGTGGAGCACTTTCACAGCATCATCTTTTAGGACTTGAAATAGCTCAACTGGAATCCCATCACCTCCACTAGCTTTGTTCATAGTAATGCTTCCTAAGGCCCACTTGACTTTGTATTCCAGGATGTCTGGTTCTAGGTTAGTGATCACACCATTGTGATTATCTGGGTCGTGAAGATCTTTTTTGTATAGTTCATCTGTGTCTTCTTGCCACCTCTTCTTAATATCTTCTGCTTCTGTTAGGTCCATGCCATTTCTGCCCTTTATTGTGCCCATCTTTGCATGAAATGTTCCCTTGGTATCTCTCATTTTCTTGAAGAGATCTCTAGTCTCCCATTCTATTGTTTTCCTCTATTTTTTTGCACTGATCATTGAGGAAGGCTTTCTTATCTCTCCTTGCTATTCTTTGTGAATTGGCATTCAAATGGGTGTATCTTTCCTTTTCTTCTTTGCTTTTTGCTTATCTTCTTTTCACAGTTATTTGTAAGGCCTCCTCAGACAGCCATTTGCTTTTTTGCCTTTCTTTTCCATAGGGATGGTCTTGATCCCTGTCTCCTGTACAATGTCATGAACCTCTGTCCACATTTCTTCAGGCACTCTATCTATCAGATCCAGTCCCTTAAATCTGTTTGTCACTTCCTCTCTATACTCATAAGGGATTTGATTTAGGTCATACCTGAATGGTCTAGTGGTTTTCCCTACTTTCTTCAATTTAAGACACATGGTCCTTCTTCACATAAATGGCAGTTGTGTGTCTTGTCTGTATTTTGTTTATTATTTTGTGAAGTGAAGAGTAAGTGGGTGCAGTAAGATATAACTCAACAGTGGTATAGAGGCTATAGAATTGCCTAACAAGATTGTACATGGGAATAAGTGATAAATTGAGAGAATACATGTTAAGGCATTTGGTTAATTATGATATGTGACCCAGATAACAGCTATTTTCTATAGACTGTATACTTTAGTGTTTATATAATTCTCTTTTCTATATTAAGAGGTGCATATTCACCATTTTATTAGCATTATGAATACCTTTCTATGGATGAGGAACCTGAGGCTCTCGAGGTTAACTAAGTTTTCATAAATCACAAATTAGTAATTAGAGAAATCAGAACACAGATAAGGATATGGACATCTGCCTCATCCCACACTGTGCTCAGTTTGAGATAGCATATTTTATTTCACTATTATATTTAAAATAAATTTATTTTTGTTGAAGTTATAGTTGATTTACAATGTTAGTTTTAAGTGTATGGTAGTGATTCATCTTAATGGATCGCACTCGATTTAAAGTTATCACAAAATTATAGCTATATTTCCTATGATGTTCAATATTTCCTTTTGCTCATCTGTTTTGTGCACAGTAATTTGTGTCTCGTGATCCCATACCCCTATCTTACCTCTCCTCACTGGTAAATGCTAGTTTGTTTGTTATATGTGTGAATCTGTTTCTGCTTGGTTATATAATCAAGGGCTTCTCTGGTGGCTCAGACAGTAAAGAATCTACCTGCAGTGTGGGAAACTGGGTTGGATCCTGGGGTCAGGAAGATCCCCTGGCGAAGGGAATGACTACACACTCTTTTTTTTACTTTTTGCTATATGTTTCTTTGCTATATGTGGAGGTTTTTTTTTGTGTGTGTGTATATATACTTTGTTTGCTATATGTGAGTCTATTTCTGTTTAGTTATATACATTAATTTGTTTTATTTTTTGTTCCCACATATAAGTGGTAACATATAGTATATTTGTTTTTCTCTATTTGAGAATGCTCAAACTACCGCACAATTAGACTCATCTCACACGCTAGTAAAGTAATGCTAAAAATTCTCCAAGACAGGCTTCAGCAATACGTGATCCATGAGCTTCCAGATGTTCAGGCTGGTTTTAGAAAAGGCAGAGGAACCAGAGATCAAATTGCCAACATCCGCTGGATCATCAAAAAAGCAAGATGGTTCCAGACAAACATCTATTTCTGCTTTATTGACTATGCCAAAGCCTTTGAGTGTGTGGATCACAATAAACTGTGGAAAATTCTGAAAGAGATGGGAATACCAGACCACCTGACCTGTCTCTTGAGAAACCTGTATTCAGATTAATAAGCAACAGTTAGAACTGGACATGGAACAACAGACTGGTACCAAATCGGAAAAGGAGTACGTCAAGGCTGTGTATTGTCACCCTGCTTATTTAACTTCTATGCAGAGTACATCATGAGAAACGCTGGGCTGGAGACTGGTACCAAATAGGAAAAGGAGTACGTCAAGGCTGTGTATTGTCACCCTGCTTATTTAACTTCTATGCAGAGTACATCATGAGAAACGCTGGGCTGGAAGAAGCACAAGCTGGAATCAAGATTGCAGGGAGAAGTATCAATAACCTCAGATATGCAGATGACATCACCCTTATGGTAGAAAGTGAAGAAGAACTGAAAAGCCTCTTGATGAAAGTGAAAGAAGAGAGTGAAGAAGTTGGCTTAAAGTTCAACATTCAGAAAACTAAGATCATGGTATCTGGTTCCATCACTTCATGGGAAATAGATGGGGAAACAGTGGAAACAGTGTCAGACTTTATTTTTTTGGGCTCCAAAATCACTGCAGATGCTGATTGCAGCGATGAAATTAAAAGACGCCTACTCCTTGGAAGGAAAGTTATGACCAACCTAGATAGCTTATTAAAAAGCAGAGACACTACCTTTCCAACAGAGGTCCATCTAGTCAAGGCTATGGTTTTTCCATTTGTCATGTATGGATGTGAGAGCTGGGTTATAAGGAAAGCTGAGGGCTGAAGAATTGATGCTTTTAAACTGTAATGTTGGAGAAGACTCTTGAGAGTCCCTTGAACTGCAAGGAGATCCAAGCAGTCCATCCTAAAGGAGATCAGTCCTGGGTGTTCATTGGAAGGACTGATGTTGAAGCTGAAACTCCAATACTTTGGCCACCACATGCAAAGAGTTGACTCATTGGAAAAACTCTGATGCTGGGAAGGATTGGGGGCAGGAGGAGCAGGGGACAGCAGAGGTTGAGATGGCTGGATGGTATCACCAACTCGATGGACATGGGTTTCGGTAAACTCTGGGAGTTGGTGATGGACAGGGAGGCCTGGCATGCTGTAGTTCATGGTGTCGTAAAGAGTTCGGACACGACTGAGTGACTGAACTGAATTGATTGGAGTTATTTCATTTAGAATAATACTCTCTAGGCTTCCTAGGTGGCCCAGTGGTAAAGAATCTGCCTGCAATACTGGAGATGCTGGTTTGATCTCTGGGTCGGGAAAATCCTTTGGATGAGTGTATGGTAACCCACTCCAGTATTCTTACCCGGAGGATCCCCATGGGCAAAGGAGCCTGATGGGCTGCAGTCCATGTGATTGCAAATGAGCTGGACACGACTGAGCGACTAAGCACAACACAACAATCTTCTATTGTGTATGTATGCATGCATGTGTCTATATATACCACATCTTTGTCCATTCATCACTTAATGGACGCTTAGGATGCTTCTGTAACTTGGCTATTGTAAGTAATGCTGTGATGAACACTGAAGTGCATGTATCTCTTCATATTAGTGTTTTTGTTGTCTTCAGATATATACTGAGAATTAGAATTGCTGGATCATATGATAGCTCTGTTTTTAGTTGTTTTGAGGAAACTTCGTACTGTTTTTCCATAATGGCTCCTCCAATTGCATCCCCACCAACAGTGCATACTAGGGTTTCCTTTTCTCCACATTCTTGCCAGCATTAGTTATTTGAGTTCTTGTTTATGGTAGCCCTTAAGATAGGTGTGAGGTGATATTTCATTGTGGTTTGATTTGCATTTCTCTGATGATTAGTGATATTGAACATCTTTTCATGTGCCTGTTGACCCTCTGTATGTCTTTGAAAAAATGTTTTCAGATTTTCTTCCCAGTTTTTAATCAGGTTTTGAAAAAAAAATACTGAGTGGTATAAGTATTTATATAAAAATATATATTTCCTTATAGGTCATATCATTTACAGATATTTTCTCCAATTCTGGGGTTATCTTTTTGTTTTGTCAATGATTTCCTTTGCTGTGCAATAGCTTTTAAATTTAATTATGTCCTGTTTGTTTACTTTTGCTTTTATTTCTTTTGCCTTAAGAAATAGATCTAAAAAATTATCACAGCAATTTATGTCAAAGAATATTCTGCCTAAACTCTTATCTAGGAATTTTATGATTTCAGGTATAGCATTCATGTCTTTTAATCCATTTAGACTTTATTTTTATATATGGTATAATGAAATGTTCTTATATCATTCTCTAACACATAACTGTCCATTCTCCCACAACAACTCATTGAAGGGACTACCTTTTTACATTGTTTAGTCTTGTTTCCTTTGTTGTAGATTAATTGACCATAGAGGGTTGCTTTATTTCTGGGCTTTGAATTCTATTCCATTGATTTGTGTGTGTGCTTTGTGTAAATAGCATGCTGTGTTGTTTACTGTAACTTTGTACTGTAGTCTGAAGTCAGAGAAGTAGATGGCAACCCACTCCATATTCTTGTCTGAAGAATCCCATGGACAGAGAAGCCAGCAGGGTACAGTCCATGGGGTCACAAAGAGTCGGAGATGACTGAAGCGACTTAGTACACACACACTGAAGTCAGAGTATGTGGTGTCTTCAGATTTGTTCTTTTGCAAGATTGTTTTAGCAGTTTGGGGTTTTTGTGGTTACATATAAATTTTAGGATTATTTTATAGTTCTTTGAAATTGCAGTGTGTATTTCGATAGAAGGAGGAAGTGCGTGCTCAGTCATGTCCAACTCTTTGCGACTCCATGGACTGTAGCCTGCCAGGCTCCTTTGTTCATAGAATTTTCCAGGCAAGAATACTGGAGTGGGTAGCCACTTTCTTCTCCATGGGATCTTCCTGACCCAGGGATCAAGCCTAGGCCTCCTGCATTGCAGGCAGATTCTATACCAACTGTGCCACCTGGGAGGGAGGGATTGCATTAAATCTGTAGATTGCTTTGGGTAATAGGGACATATTAATAATGTTTAAACTTTCCTATCCAGGAACACTTGATATATTTCCATTTCTTTGTATCATTTTCATTTTTATTCATCAGTGTTTTATAGTTTTTAGAGTACAGGTCTTTTATCTCCTTGGTTAAGTTTATTCCTAGGCATTTTATTCTTTTTTGATGTGTTTGTAAACACATAGGATTATTTTCTTGAATTCTCTTTCTGATATTTCACTATTAGTGTATAAATAAGCAGCAGAGTTCTATATGTTAATCTTGTATCCTGGAACTTTATTGAATTCCTTTTTAGTTCTAACAGTTTTTTGGTGCAGACTTTGGGGCGTTCATAGTATCATACCATCTGCAAACAGTTACAGTTTTATTTCTTTGTTTCCCATTTGAAAGTCTGTTATTTCTTTTTCTTGCCTAATTTCTGTGGCTAGACCTTGCAGTTCTGTGTTGAATAGAAGTGGTGAGAGTGGGCACCTTGTCAAGTTCCTCATTTTAGAGGAAAGGCTTGCAGCTTTTCACCATTGAGTATGATGTTATCTGTGAGCTTGTCACAAATAGAATTTAAAACCTCACACTTTTTAAGTAATGCAGTCATAAGTTATAGAGTGCTGACTCATAGTTAAAGAGCGTCTAGTAGGCTACAAAGGGTGAGCATTAATTAATGCGTATGTATTGTACCAGAAGTCCTTTGTGTAAATATAAGTAATTGTCAGTGCATAGAGAAAGTATATTATAGTTTTTGCTTCTAGAGCATCATTACTAATGTCTGTAATAATTTTTTTGTTATTTTTTTGACATTCCAACATCTGAAACTTCATCTCATATTAGAGGAATCCACCATCTTCTTTGACAGTCTTCTTCTCACCATAGAAGCTGAAATATTTACATTCTGTATTGGGCAGTTTCCCTAGAAGTTACAACTTGAGCATCACGTGTGTGCCTCACTAGTCAGATGGACTTTCTCTGGATGATGAAACTGGATGTAATGACATAAAGAAAACGGGATCATACAGAAGTTGTTTTGCTATAGGGTTATAGTAGTTCTACCAGATTTTCACCAAGTGGCTTTTCTGCTGCCGTTGAGAGCTAGTGGCAGCATCTCTCATAGAGGCAGAATACAGTGCCCAGTTTTAGGGTGCTTGTAATATCTATTTTCTGTGCTCAAGTCTCTTGTGTTTTCACTGGGTTAGATTTTTACATAATGATGGGCATTACCTTCACGCTTGATTTTCTGGTCCTTGTGGATAGACTGTGAGTCAACAACACTGCTTAAGAACATCTTAAATCACCAAATCAGAAGCCTAACTAGTGAAACTTTAGTTATGGAATAGATAGGAAAAGAAAGATTATTCCATATCTATCATATAATATGTTGCATATTTCATGCTTTTTAATGTGCTCTTATTTATTGATTTAGAATTAGGAGGAAGTAAAGATCAGTAAAAAATTGATTTCCAAAGTGAGTACTGTATTTAGGAAGACTTTATGTTTTATGTGTATATAATGTGTTTTATATTTGTTTTTTAAGATAAATGATTCACTTTGAGTTAACTATACCAAATGCTCCAAAACCATCTGAAATATTTTGATGTAGTTAGTTAAATGTGCAAATAAATATTAAACAATTAAAATCACTTATGGATTTGAAGTGTATTAAACTATTTTTGATCTTAACTATCTGTTCAATTAAAATTTTCAAGGCACCTGAGGAATCTGCATAAAATTACAGCTCTGATATTGTTAAGATTATTCTTGCTTTTAGAAGTGATAATCCTAGCAAACAGTGTGAAATGATTCATCATAAGTGTTAGATATGAACTCATGTAATTTATAGTCAGGCAGTGCTCGATTGCTCTAAGCAGCTTAAAAACTCTCATGAATACAATGTAATAGGAAAAAAACTAAAACTCAAATGATAGTAATAACATATGGATGCAATTGCCAAATAACTGATCTCTCACTTCTAATCTTCAGGTAGTGAATTGTAGTCATTATCATGTCCATCCTCAGCGTGGGTGTGGTTGACAGTTTTTATGGTGAACGCAAAACAAAAGCAAAGTAGAATAAAAACAAAGCAAAAATTTATATTAATCATAAGTATTATATGTGTTTTTTAGGAGTTGACTAAGGATGAAGAGTTAAATGAAAGTGTGAATGAAAGTATTAGTCACTTTTTCATGTCCAACTCTTTGGGAGCCCATGGACTATAGCCCACCAGGCCCCTCTGAATTCTCCAGACAAGAATACTGGAGTGGGTAGCCATTCCCTTCTCCAGGGGATCTTCCCAACCCAGGGACAGAACTCAGGTCTCCTCCTATGCAGGCAGATTTTTTACCACTTGAGTCCCCCATCACCTGAAGAGTTAAAAATTTGAAGTGATTAATTAATTGTCTTAAGTTTTATAAAAGTTATTCCTTTTGTTTTTTTGGTCATTATAAATTATTTCAGTCCTTAAAAATAATCACCCTGATTTAAAACTTCTGGTACAGTAGTTTCTGATAAAAACCTGGTATCTACAGTGTTTAACTTAAGAAATATTTTTCAGTTTCAATCACACCTGGCCTCTCAGTAACATTTCATTTTGTTAACCTACGACTCTCTTCATTACTCAACTGCATTGAGGTGTAACTTGCCTCGTTTAATCTCTACCATGATCAAGATATAAGATACTTTCAGAACTCTAAAGAGTTCCATTCTGACCCTTTAGTGTCAATTCCGCCCCCCCTCCCACCCCCAGCTCCAGAGAAGCATTAATGTCTTTTCTTTCATGATGATTTTCTCTTTTTCTTTGAATTTTGTGTTTTGTCATTGACTTCTTTCATTTTCTTGTGAAGTGAAGAAGTGAAACTCATTCAGTCATGTCTGACTCTTTGTGACCCCATAGACTATACATCCATGGAATTTTCCAGGCCAGAATACTAGAGTGGGTAGCCTTTCCCCTCTCCAGGGGATCTTCCCAACCCAGGAATTGAACCCAGGTCTCCCTCATTGCAGGCAGATTCTGTACCAGCTGAGCCACAAGGGAATCCTTTGAGGACTTCCCTGGTGGCTCAGGCAGTAAAGCGTCTGCCTACAATGAGGGAGACCTGAGTTCAATCCCTGGGTTGGGAAGAGGAAGAGGAAGATCTTCTGGAGAAGGAAATGGCAACCCACTCCATTCCACTCCAATTCTTGCCTGGAAAATCCCATAGACGGAGAAGCCTGGTAGGCTGCAGTCCATGGGGTCGCAAAGAGTCAGACACGACTAAGCGACTTCACTTTCACTTTCTTTTACTTCCCTGGTGGCTCAGATGGTAAAGCATCTGCCTACAACGCGGGAGACCCGGGTTCAATCCTTGGGTCGGAAAGATCCCCTGGAGAAGGAAATGGCAACCTACTTCAGTACTCTTGCCTGGAGAATCCCATGGATGGAGGAGCCTGGTAGGCTGCAGTCCATGGGGTCGCAAAGAGTCGGACACGACTGAGCGACTTCACTTTCACTTTAACTTTCTTTCATTTAGTGGTATGATTTTAACGTTTTCTATATTATTGCATATTTCATTACTTTGTTACTTTTTATGGCTGAGTAGTTTTCCATAGTGTTTAGTCATTCAATAGTTGAGTGTTTGGGTAGTTTTCAATTTCTGGCTGTGATGCTGCTTATAGAATATTTCTGCACAAGTTTTTGTTTGTTTCTCTTGGCCAATAAGTCTTTTTTGAAATACTCTCTTTCTTTGCCTTTTATGGTACCATTCTCTGATTTTGTCTGTCTGCTTCTTGCTTTGTTTTCTAATTTCATTGTTATCTCCTCAGATATTATGTACCAGAGGTCATCACATCCTAGTCTTAGGTCTTCTCTGATGCTTAAGCGGTTTCATCTTGGGTTTAATTATCTCTTCTATGCAGTTAAGTCAGATTTATATCTTCAATCTAGAATTTCTAGGCACTGATCTATATATTTAACAGTCTGTTTGATATCACCCATTGGCCTTCTCTAAGACCTCTTAAAATCAACATGTCTAGAAATTTTATGATTCTTCACTACATTAAACCTGGTTCCTTCCCCGTTTTTCCCCAAGCTATACAATTTAGATAACAATAAGTGATCTTTAACACCGTCTTTATGTTAAAGAGATCAGGTTTTCTCAGGAGCATCTGAAATAATCTCCCCATGTCCAGCCACTGCTCCTTTCCAATTTTTTCTTCTCACAGCTGAGTGATCTCCTTTCAAACCTCAAATCTGATTGTGCCAATTTCTCATTTTCCATTTTCTGCTTGAAGTGAATCATTGGCTTTAAAAAGTTTATATACTAAGTACCAGATTCCTTAATATCGCCTAAGGTTTTACATAGAGAAGACTCGTTTCGCAAGTTTCCTGTCTCACTTTGACCCAGTGGGTACACTGCCTTCTATTAGTATCACAGACTTAACTTACTCCTCTGTCCACTGAGCCTTTGCACATTCTGTTCCCTCAGCTGAAACACTCAGATCTTTCTTCATCTGCTCCAAGCCTATTATTTTTTCTAACTTGAGCATGATTCACCACTTCTTGTTTCTTTTTTTAATTGGAGAATAATTGCTTTACAGTGTTGGGTTGGTTTCTGCCATAGAACAATGTAAATCGGCCATGAGTATACATATGCCCCCTCCCTCTTGGACCTCCCTCCTATCCCCTACCCCATCCCACACCTCTAGGTTGTCACAGAACACCAGGTTGACCTCCTTGTGTTATACAGCTGCTGCTAAGCTGCTAAGTCACTTCAGTCGTGTCCGACTCTGTGCGACCCCATAGACGGCAGCCCATCAGGCTCCCCCGTCCCTGGGATTCTCCAGGCAAGAACACTGGAGTGGGTTTCCATTTCCTTCTCCAATGCATGAAAGTGAAAAGTGAAAGTGAAGTCGCTCAGTCATGTCTGACTCTTAGTGACCCTATGAACTGCAGCCTACCAGGTTCCTCCGCCCATGGGATTTTCCAGGCAAGAGTACTGGAGTGGGTTGCCATTGCCTTCTCCGATAGCAACTTCCCTAGCTATCTCTCTTACATATTGTAATGTATATGTTTCAATGCTACTCTCGAGTCATCCCACCCCCTTCTTCCCCCGCTGTGTCCACCAAGTCTGTTCTCTATGTCTGCATCTCTGTTGCTGCCCTGCAAATAAGTTCATCAGTACCATTTTCTAGATTCCATATATATGCATTTATATATGATATTTGGTTTTCTCTTTCTGACTTACTTCACTCTGTATGACAGGCTCTAGGTTCATCTACCTCACTAGAACTGACTCAAATGTGTTTCTTTATATGACTGAGTAATACTCCATTGTATATACGTATTGCATGAAGTTTTAATACATGCGCTAGGAGCACTAACAACTTCTTCGTGTACCTGTGGTATAACTGCAGCTGTTTGTGAAATTGATTAATGTTTGTCTCTCAGATGAGTCCATAAGATCTGTGATGTCAGAGATCATGCATATTTATCTTCTCCTCTCATCGCATCATGTATCAAATTCCCTGGCAGGTGTCAAGTACTTAATAAGATTGGTCTGAATGAGTAAATGGAATAGACTCAATGGAATTTGATGAATGTGGGAATATGAGGAGGTAATTTTGAGGATTGTTTTATGGTTTAGGATATGGGGAAAGATAAGGAGTTACCAAAGGAGACACATAATAGAGGAATAATAATAGGTTTAGAGAAGTAGAAAGTGAGTGCCATTCCCTTGTGGCATACCTTAAATGGCACAACATTCCTTGAAATAATACTTTACATAAAATAATCAAAGGTATGCCCTATGTGAATAGATTTTTTACACAGCAGTGGTTTGAGATGCGCTTCCCAGAAGTAATTTTTAAGAACTGTTCTTATATCATTTTTTTCATAAATTCTCTCCATTTCTACTACTCAATATTTTTTTTGATACCAAAAAAAAATGTACATCGGCACATGGAACTTTTCAGAAAAAGATCACCATTAAATGAATAAATTATTAACACATGAGATAAATAACTGACAGGTAAAGCGGCAGAGATAAGTGAAATGTCAAAGATAAGACAGTATTTAAGGGACCGTTGAGAAGTGAGTAAACAGTATCAATCATATCAGTGTCATTGTAGGTGAAAAACAAGAAGGAGATGATCAGCGGAAACCAATTTTGCAGAAATAGAGGAGACCTGATGTTGAAAAGTTAAGTGTCCTATGTATGCTTTGAAACACTTAAGGCAGTAGTTCCCAGTGGAGGTTTCCCCTGCTCAGGTGCAATATAATTTGAAGAGTCTGTGCTGCTTGTTGAAGCATCACAAATGGCATGCTTTGACAGCTGGGGTACCTGTTGAATAATTTCTCTGTCAAACATTCAAAACAAAATGGCACAGATGTTAAGGTGCATGCATATGCAGTGAGAATATCCTATTGAAAGACAACAAAAAGCTATTTACATTCAAAAGTTTGAGGATAGAATGTTTTCTTCTGAAATAAAACAATTGCTATATTTTAAAATTGTATATTCACCTATAGTCATGTTAGCACTTTTATAGCAAATACCTATTAATATTGAAAGGCATAATTTTAAATAAAAGGAGACACTTTACTGTATCTTTCTAATTAAAGTACGACAAAAGTATAAGTTTATATAAAGGGGAGGATAGAAAATCAGACATAATAGCTTTCCTTAAGCATCTTTCAAAGTACTGTCTATTGGAAAGAGAAGGAGATAAACTGGAAGCGTCGATTCACATTTTCAACTGTGATGGAACCTGTTGTCTGCCAAAGGCTACAAAGAACATCTGTGTCTGCCAGGGCCACTTCAAGTATCATTGGCTCTGCTGGATCCAGTGACCCAATTGACAGAGTATCCGACACAGCAGCTTGGACCTGTTGCAGTGCCTTCTCTTGTTCTGGGCTCCTCCTCAAAGGTAGCAGTTTTTAGCTTGCTTGATAATGAGCTGGACTAACACACCCAAACGAGGAAAAGTGTTACTTCTAAAATCCAAAGAGGGCTGCTAAGCTTTGTGACTCTTTTTTGGTTGTAAAAGGGGCCGAATACAACTCATTCTTCACCTTAGAAGGGGTTTCTTGATATGACCCACACCATTGGATCCATAGAAATTTCACTGAGATAAAAGGCCGAGAATTTTTGTTGGATTTAATCTCACAGTCTGGCACCTAGATGCCTTGACAGTGAGTCTAGAGTAGTTGATACTGCTTGATCCCTAGGTCCTATCAGAATGTGCTGGTGCTGAGTGCTTAGTCACTCAGTCATGTCTGACTGCAACCCCATGGACTGTAGCACCAGGCTCCTCAGTCCATGGTTTTTTCCCCAGGTTAAGAATACTGGAGTGGATCACCATTTCCTCCTCCAGGGGATCTTCCTGACCCAGGAATCAAACACGTGTCTCCTGCATTTCCTGCACTACAGGTGGATTCTTTATCACTAAGCCATTGGGAAATCAGAATAATGACCTCAGTGAATTAGACCAGGGTGATATCTTGTGGAAGAGAAAAAACATTAATATCTATGTGAACTAAATTATGACACAGGACTGGAGAGTTGATATATACCTCTGTGAAAGGATGGTGAGGTTGCGTTGCTGACCTTGTCATCTAAAAGAAAACTATTTCTGATGGATCTTGTTGACAAGGATGGAGAAAAAAACATCTTCTGCCAGAGCCCAACAGGAAGAAGAAAGACTGTTCTTCTTTGCTGGCAAGGGCTCAACCAGTGAACCCTGGACTTTTGGTTTGCTATGGCCCTCCCAATTTTTCCCCTCTGTAAAAGCATTCTCCTTGGGCTTGTGATTGATTTGCCATGGTTGAGTGCTACGTGAAGTGTGTGTGTTAAGTCGCTTCAGTCATGTCCAGTTATATGAGACTCTCTGGACTGTCAGGCCCAGACCCTTACTTGTAATTCCCAGCTGATCTTGAATAAAACTATCTTTGCTGGAAGAATATCTGGCAGTCTCTTCATTTTAGGTCAGCAGCTACTTCCATAGATCCAGTAATAATTTAGTAAGCTTCTTACATATTTCACTTCTAGGAAGACTTGAATCACTAGCCAATTCCATTGTGTATATGTGTTACACTGTTCTGAGTACTACTTTGACTCCACTATACATTGCAACAGCTATACTCATCTTGCCTTTGGCAGTTGTCTACTGTCATTTGATTTCTGTTACCCTGGGATTCAGTGACTTGCATTGTACTCAGGTTTACCCATTCAGTGGCCTCCGTCCCCACTGTGAGTTCAGTCTACATAGAAGACTGACCTCAGAGTTCTTCAGGGATGCTGAGTCTCCCTTCACTAACTTATTTCGCATCAGTTAGTCAGTCAGTCAGTTCAGTCGCTCAGTCATGTCCAACTCTTTGCAATTCCATGGACTGCAGCATGCCAGGCCTCCCTGTCCATCACCGACTCCCAGAGTTTACTCAAACTCAAGTCCATTGAGTCAGTGATGCCATCCAACCATCTCATCCTGTGGTCCCCTTCTCCTCCTGCCTTCAATATTTCCCAGCATCAGGGTCTTTTCCAATGAATCAGCTCTTCACATCAGGTGGCCAAAGTATTAGAGTTTCAGCTTCAACATCAGTCCTTCCAATGAACACTCAGGACTGATCTCCTTTAGGATGGACTGATTGGATCTCCTTGCAGTCCAAGGGACTCTCAAGAGTCTTCTCCAACACCACAATTCAAAACCATCAATTCTTTGGTGCTTGGCATTCTTTATAGTCCAACTCTCACATCCGTACATGACCACTGGGAAAACCATACCCTTGATTAGATGGACCTTTGTTGGCAAAGTAATGTCTCTGATTTTTAATATGCTGTCTAGGTTGGTCATAACTTTCCTTCCAAGAAGTAAGTGTCTTTTAATTCTTTATAGTCCAACTCTCACATCCATACACGTGAGATTCACATGTGAGATTCACTTGTATGGATGTCACATCCATACATCTCACATTCGCATACTCATCATGAAAGCTGGAATCTCCCAGGCTAGCTACAGCATTAAATGCAGAATCCCAACCTGGTGGGCCCATGTTAAAAAATTTGGCCTTATCTGATATTATGTCCCTTCCACAATTATCTCACATCCTTAATATCTATTCCTACACGTATTCCCCAGATTTCTACCTGTATAAAGTAGAAAACTCTAAAAGTTCTTTTGGAGAGTAGTATACCTCACCTTTAGAGAACCACTGGGGCTTGAATTTAGTTATAGATCTAGAAACAAAGAAGTCACTGGGGTGAGCCCTCAGGAGAGTCTGTGTCGTCCTGTAAGGCAACTGCCTCAGGGAAGGCCATCCCAGTTTCCTCAGGCAATGCATAGTTAGTAGGTGGAGAGACCGCTTATACTAGGGGTTGGGGAAGCTGCTTCTACTGGCAAAGATGACTCATCAGAACTTAACTGTTCAATGTCCTTAGCTGTATCAGGATCTTACCACATATCCCCATTAAAATGTGTGAGTACTTGGTTTTGTTGTTAATTCCTTTAAAAATAAATACCCTGTGAGGCTGGGAATTTAATTTGCTTTGCTGTTCAGCCACTTGGAGGATAAGCTTCTGAGTTTGGATCTCAACCATTTTAGTTCTGCAGCTACTGGAGATGAGAGTCTCTTTTCAGGAAGCTATAGAAACTCTCAGGTTCTTTATACAGTAATTTTGTTTGGAATTTGAGTTCCTGAGCGCATTCCTTTTTTTTCCCCCACTTTATCCAGAGGCATTAGGAGCAACCAGTCCACCTCATCATACTCATTAATTTGGCATAAATAACCTAAAATATTATTTACATGGTCACTCAGATCCTTTGTTCTCACTGGTGTTTGATTAGAAATATCAAATGGAGATATTTTGTGTATTTCCATTGTCAGATCATGCCATTGACTCTCAGTGTTCTATTTGTGGTGGAATCATTTGTGTTTGTACATCTAATCAGATTGAAGAGCCAATTAAACATATGGCTACACTCTGACAGAGCCTTTCTGCTTGTACATATTTACCCCAGAAATATGAGTGCAGATGTCCACCCAGAGATTTTATAAGAAAGTTCACACAGTGGTTTTATTCATAATAGCTGCAAATGGAAACAACTCAGATGTCATTAACAGAGGAATGGCTAAATAAATTATGATATTTATTAAATGAAATAATATTCATTATAAAATGGATTAAGCATGCCTGCAACAAGGATGAATCTCACAGATGTAATGCTGATTGAAATGAGCTAGTCTCTCATTGGGCTTCCCAGGTGGTGCAGTGGTAAAGAATCTGCCTGTGAATGCAAGAGGTGCAAGAGACACAAGTTTGATCCCTGGGTTGGGAAGATCCCATGGAGAAGAACATGGTAACCTGACCCAGTATTCTTGCCTGGAAAATTCCATGGACAGAAGGAACCTAGAGGGCTACAGTCCATGGGGTCACAAAGAGTCAGATGTGACTGAATGAGCACACACACAACCTTTCATGAGAAAACTGATGAAACCAACCTAATGTAATTGATGGAAAACTAATCTATGGGAGCAGAAATAAAAACACTGGGTTACCTCTGTGTAGAGGGGATTGAATGGACAAAGGCCATGAGATAAGTTTCCAGTGTGGAAGAAATGTTCTGTATCTTGATCTGAATGTGGATTACATGCTTATCTATTTATTAAAATCAAACTGTTAATGTATATACCTTTCAATATAAGAATATTTCACTTGAAAGTCAGGTAGGTAGTGAGTGTGCAAAGTTTAAATGAAATAAACATTATACATGGTTGATGTTTGTTAAAGGTATGCTGAATTACTAAGTAATGTCTGACTCTTTGTGACTCCATGGACTATATATATATATATATATACACATACATATATACCCCACCAGGCTCCTGTCTAGGATTTCCCAGGCAAGAATAATGGAGTGGGTTTCTATTTTCTTCTCCAGGGGATCTTCCCAACCCAAGGTTCAAAGCGGAATCTTCTGCATTGGCAAGCAGGTTCTTTACTGCTGAGACTCCTGGGAAGCCTGATGATAGGTATATTGGAGTTTATTACAGTATATGGTTTACTTGGTTTACTTTACTATGTTTGGAATTCTACATAATATGAATTTAAAATTTTAGACAAATGGGAGAATGAAGTGCCAATGGGCCCTCATGGGTACCATTAAGACCCAAAGAAGTTGGCTACCTGATTGAAGAACATCTCACTTCTGCTTAAATGGAAGCTTCAGGAAAAGTGACTATAGAATTCAACCAAGGCTCAGGTTTTTACTCAGTGATTGACTAGAGAACAGCAAATCATGGAATACAGGCAAGAAAAGGGAAAATGTTAGGTTCTCTTGGGCTGATAGATGGAGTAAAAAACATTGAATTGTTTGTGACACCAAGAAACTCATATATGGGGAGAAGATGAGAGAGTGAGCTAGAATTAAATGATACTGTGTTCAAAAAGTGTGATAGCTGATTTATTATTTCAGATAAAGAAAGTAAAGAGAGGTGATAAATTAAGGTATATATTTGGCTGTGAATACAAAAATGTGTTTCAGATTCAAATATACAAGATTTTAAAATATTACCCTGTTATTTCAGTCTCTTCTTTAACTGTAAGTATAGTCATTTAATAGGCTTATGAAGAAAATCTCAGAGGAAGTTCCTGTCTCAGAACTACTATTAGAAATATATCCTAAGATATATAGTTGTAAAGAAACACTTTTCTGGATGATAGGGTATTGGCAGATTATAAATCATGTGCAAATGCTGCTGTCAGTTCATGGAAAGTTTAACTTATTCTGCTTTTCAGAGCTAAGCTTCAATGCATATAAGCTGGCAGAATTTGGCCCCTAGTACTATGCAGTCTTTTCCTGTGTGGTCAGTAATTCAGATTGTCACAAGGAAAGTGCCCTTGGCCGAGATGGTAAATCACATGGGTATGGGAGAAAAAAAGAAATGAGGCACAGGAATTCTATTTGATTTGCAATTTTTTAGAAACTATAGGAGATGAAATGGCAAAAATCTTAACCAGTGCTAACTAATTCCACTGCAGAGAAGAAATATTCCAATTCTTATGAAGTGACTGTGTACAGAAAAAATGTATATATTATCTAACTTAACCCTTAAAATAGCTTATAGCATTGTGAGGTTGTCTTTATCATCATTATTGTGAGGAAGAGTATTTAATGCCTCTGAAACCTTAGATGATTTTATGATGGTCAAAGTATTACTAGGACACAGAGCTAGGGTATAAATTTAAGGTTTTTAGATTCCAAATCCATGCCTGTGGGGAAAGATTAAAATGGAGGTTCCAAATATTGTTGGTAAGAGAAAATCTGAGTACTAACCTGAGTACAGCACAATAACATAAGAAAAGTTCTTGTGAGAATTTAAAACCTGGCTTGACTTTAGTACATTGTGCCTTTATCCTCTTAAATGTACTTACAGGTTTAGCTTCATGTTTTCCTTAAATTTCCTATGGTACATTTCAGTAGTCTTTTTGCCTTAGAATGATTTTTACCAGCTACTTTCAGGTTGTGGCAATGATGGGAAAGTCAAAACTGGGAAGGTTTACCTCTATCCAGTTTGCTTCACAGGATGCCAAGTGAATGGCAGATCATAATTTGGGGATCTATTTTATTATAATTGATTTAGCAAACAATGCAGGAGTTTAAGAGCAAAGGCTAGAACTAAAAAGGAGAAGTTTTGCAGCTGTGGGACGCATATGGTCACTAGTTCTTTCAGCATTTTACAGAAATGTGTGCTTGGGTCAGAGTGCAGCTGAGATATCATGGTTCGGGAAGCAGGAGAGGGGTCTCACTGTCTGCCATTCTTCATTTTTGTGACTTTTGCATGCAAGTGGTATTGCAGAGTAGAGGGGAAGCCTGGTGAGTAATGTTGAATATTAAACTGGCATTCTGATTCTTGATATGTCAGCTGCAGCTATATATGTGTGTGTGTGTGTCTGGATGTGTATATGTATGTGTGTATGTCTAGAAAGCTGAGTTCATTGCAGCCTTTCTACCTGTGGTAAGAACTTGACTCCGATTGATTCAAGACCAGGCACCCAGAGAGCTACTGCAGTTGCATAATTTTGTTATTTGACTTATGTGTGTTGCTAGTATGCTGAATTTTGGGAAGAATACCAGTGAATGTGAACAATATCATTGGTGTCAAAAACTGGAGAACACTTAAATCTATCTACAAATTTTCAAGTTTAATGCATGAATGCCAAGTGGTCACCAGAATAAAAGAGCAACAGGTAGATACAAAAGGAAAAACTTCAAAATATTCCTTTTGTTTACTCTCTTATTATAAATAATTCTATTAATATTAATCAACACATTATATTATAATAAGAGGGGCTTCCCTTGTGGCTCAGCTATTAAAGAATCCACCTGTTATGCCAGAGACCTGGGTTCCATCAGTGGGTTGGGAAGATCCTCTGGAGAAGGGAAAAACTACCCACTCCGAAATTCTGGCCTGGAGAATTCCATGGACTGTATAGTTCATGGGGTTGCAAAGAGTCAGACACAACTGCGCGACTTTCACTTTCATTATAATAGAATATAATTGAAGAATGGATAAAATGGACTTTGATAGGAAATGGTGGCTTTGCTTAGCCCAACACTATACACATGATTATTTCTTTAAGCTAGATTTGCTATTTTATATTACCTACACCATGATTGGAGAAGCCAATGACAACCCACTCCAGTACTCTTGCCTGGAAAATCCCATGGACAGAGGAGCCTGGCAGGCTGCAGTCCATTGAGTCGTGAAGAGTCAGACACGACTGAGCGACTTCACTTTCACTTTTCACTTTCATGCATTGGAGAAGGAAATGGCAACCCACTCCAGTGTTCTTGCCTGGAGAATCCCAGGGACGGTGGAGCCTGGTGGGCTGCCGTCTATGGGGTCACACAGAGTTGGACACGACTGAACGACTTAGCAGCAGCAGCAGCAGTACACCATGATACTGGCTGAAATGTAGCCATTAGGTTAATTAAATTTCTTATGTAGTCAGTTTCTTGTATATCTTTATTAAAATAAACCGAGGAACCTGCAGAGTTATACTGAGGAAGAAACAACCATGGTTAACATCTTGATTTGCTAAATTTTAGTTACCAGCAAGTCTGGTAATAATTTTTTTTGGAAGACAAACTGAAATATTTGTGTAGTCCAGCTATGAATAAGGATGGTTCTATACAGAAGACTCAAACTCTATATTTTCTAATTGATTGTACAGTCAACTATGTAATTAACTTTTACTTACAGTCTGAAATCTAAGTGCTAATGTAGTATTTGACCATGGAAGTCAAAACTATATAGCAAATACCAAAGAGAACTAATGATAGGAATTTGGGATAATTTGTAATAAGTGAGGTTGGGACAGGAGCAGTATAATAAAAAGTAATGAATGGGAAATTGAAGAGGAGAGAAGTGGAGTTTATTTGTGGTACATTTTAATTTAATGACTTAGATTTCATTTCTCCTGTAACTTTACTTGCAACTGACAAATCATTTTGTAAGGCAGTTAAAAAGATACTAGAGGAAGAAACATGTTCTATCAGTCACTTGCTCTTCCTATGTTGAGTAACCACTGAAATCCAATTTAATCTAGATACGACTGATGCTTTCCTTTTGGGCTAACTGGACACATTTATGACTGAATGATTCTGTATCTGTTTTCTATACTAATGGAATTAGAATAAGAAATGTTGTCTCTGTAAACTGTCTGAAACAACAGTAAATTGGGAACATAAAAACTATGGTTTTCTTTAAGTGTTAATTATACAGGGTAGACTTTGATTACTTGACTGAAAAGAAGGAAAACTTTGTAGTCCTAAACAAAAAACCCAGAGAATGCAGTTTTATATTATTAATTTTTCCACCTGTAATACTGGCTAATATGATTAATAGGAGATGGATAACAACTCCAAAAGTAGTGACGGCTAAAGATACAGTATGTACTTAGAGTATACAGCTCTAAAAACACACATGAGCACACACATCGTAGCTTAAAATATACTGTGTAGTGTGCTACAATGACATGATAAACATTATATGCCTTTTCACTAAAAAGAAAAAAATGATTATAAAAATCATTGATTATTGTTTTATTTCTTGCTTAAAAAGCCTTATATATGTAATGTTCTTGAAATGTAAAATCCTAGTGACTCAATACGGAGAAGGCACTGGCAACCCACTCCAGTACTTTTGACTGGAAAATACCATGGACGGAGGAGCCTGGTGGGCTGCAGTCCATGGAGTCGCGAAGAGTCGGACACGACTGAGCGACTTCACTTTCACTTTTCACTTTCATACATTGGAGAAGGAAATGGCAACCCATTTCACTTTCATGCATTGGAGAAGGAAATGGCAACCCACTCCAGTATTCTTGCCTGGAGAATCCCGGGGACGGGGGAGCCTGGTGGGCTGCCGTCTATGGGGTCGCACAGAGTTGGACACAACTGAAGCGTCTTAGCAGCAGCAGCAGTTACTCAATAATTAGTTGCCTCTATACTGTGATGCAATGGTAAAAATATAATAGGGAATAGATGTGATTGATAAATGATTACAATTTGGGGCTGTAGAATTAAAAAAAAAAATTTAAAATATACCACTAATCCAGTTAGCCAGAATGTGAAGTGAAAGTCGCTCAGTCATGTCCGACTCTTTGTGATCCCATGGACTATACAGTCCATGGAATTCTCCAGGCCAGAATACTGGAGTGGGTAGCCTTTTCCTTCTCCAGGGGATCTTCCCAACTCAGGGACTGAACCCATGTCTCCTGCATTGCGGGCAGATTGTTTACCAGCTGAGCCACAGGGGAAGCCCAGTTAGCCAGAATAAATGGAGTCAAAGACGCTTGACCAGCACAGGAGAATGCTGAAGTAAGTTTATTGTATACCTTTCAATCCATTATGTTTATATTTCCACCTACATTCACATATATGAATTCACAAGCATAATAAATATTATTTCAGTTTTAAAATTTTATAATTACTTTCATCCTTTATTCACGCAAGCAAATATTTTGCCAAATGTTATGTTTCTATATTCTGTTTAAATAGATATGCATATATCTAATACATTAACTTTTAGCCATGGTATAGTAATATAGTTTCTCATCCTCTGTTTTATAATTTACCATTCCATTATATTGACATTTTATTTGTTCACAAAGAGGACTGTAGTTAGAATTTTTGTAGTTTCTCCTTTCTCACTCCTTTTGTAATTTCTCCTTTTTCAGCATTGGGGTTTTTATGACCTCATTGTGTGTGACAGACTAAAGGTTATGACTGCAGATGTCCTTTGCCATATTTTCAAAACCTGCTCTAGAATGTTACTGTGGCACCTATTGCCTGGGAACCTTGGCCAAACTATGGGCAGGGGAAAAAAGTTCATTAAAGAAAATTCTGTTAGAGGATTCAGTTTCTTTGTCTGTGAACTGTCTAGTTATTGGGTTGTTCATAATTTTCTAATTGGTTTATAAGCATCATGTATTCTGAAAGCATTCTTCTATTAGGTTGAATGCTAATCAGTTCTCATAGGTCACAGCATAAATGTCGTCTTATGTATTAATATTACAAACTTGTTTATTTAGGTATAGTCATATATCAGATTTTTTCATTTATGAGTTTTCCCAAGATATCAAATTCTTTATTTTGTTATGTGAAACACTTAGTTTGTTGCCAATCAAGAAATTCTAATTCACTTTTTCAGTAGTAATTGCAGCAAGATCACTGTGAGAGAAATATCTGTACCTACATATTATCTGAATTTTTACCAAGAGATTAATTTTAAAGACAGAGATATGTGTATCAGGAAAGAATGACCTGTTTTAAGAAATCAAGGATTCACTAAACACAAGAGATTCATCAGATCGAGATATTTTACAACTGGAAACTGTGTTATAAAGCGTTAGGCTTTTTGTTCATCACATCATAAACACTGTGAAATATATTTTCTGTGATGCAAGGGGTTTAAAATATATATGAAGCTGTTAAATTTTTGAATTGTTTTTATAAAGTTTATTGAGAAATTCTAAGCATAAACTTGAAAAAGTTCAATCACTGTTCAAATACTGACTTAATTAAAATGGGAATGAATGTGGAAGAGAAACCCACATAATCATGTCTGTCTAATATATTCTGGTTATTACTGACATCAAGGGAAATTTTAAGATGTAATATCTTAAAGATTATCGTGACTAATTATTAGGCTTTCCATTCAGTCTTTTCTTCTAACTTTTTATTCAATGTATCACCGTCCTCTCAGAACGTCAGTTTGCCTGTCTGTTTTTTAAGGTGGCGTCTCGAAGTGAAGGCTCTGCTCTAGTTGAGAGGTGAACTAAATAAAAAAATGATTTCATTTATTATTTTCCAAGACTTTTGGTTTCCTTCAGAGCTCAATAACCACCTTCTCGGTATTTTTGGTGTTACTTGAACTGAATTGATAATAATCTTCAGGTCTTTTTTAAAGATCATCTCTGCTCAGTGGCTGGGACCGATTGTTTGTTAAGTGTATGAAAATCTTGAGCTTGTATGTGTGTACACCTGCTGGATGAAATATTGAATGAGTCATTTGGAGTCATAGAGGCAGTTTTCAAATTTAGAATGTTTTCTGAAAATAATAACAAAAGATTGGCACCCTTTCAAGTATTAGAATATTTGGTTGTCATGGTTTCTATTATTTTTCCTGTCAACACCACCTCTGTTAGTGCTTCTGCTGCCTCATGGGTTCCAGACAGCTGTGCAGGCATTTCCATCCATTACCACTCAGAACTGTTTAGCCACTTAACAAGGTACCTAGGATTACATGAGCTCTCTGCTGACACAAATGCTTCTACTTTAAAAAGATGAAGTGATAATAGTCTGAAACAGGCTATAGTCTTAAATAGAAAAAAAAAAATCTGTGTGGGACATTGAACCAGGAGTGAGTGAGAATAAAAGAGTAGACATTGAAGAACACCTTTCAAAGTATAGAATATTGTGTTCAGAGGACTGAATACTGTGGGATGCCATGTGTCAGAGTCACCTAGGTCCACTATTTTAAAACAGGAGCTTATTTTGAGTAAAAAAATAATAATAAAATAATTCTGAGCATACTTGGAATTCAGAATAAAATATAAAATTAGAAGTGAGATGGATAAAGAATACTGTTGCAGTGAAAAAACAGCATTGAAACTGGACCAAGGGGATAATGTCTGACATCTGTTCTACTTGTGCTGTCAAAGAAGTAACCTATGTCCTCAGGTGACCGTTAGTTAAACTTTCAGAATCTGCTCCTCTGTGAAATTGTATAATAAAGTTGTGTATTAATCTTATGTATGTGCTCAGTCATGTCCGACTCTTTGCGGCCCATATACTTTAGCCTGTCAGGCCTCTCTGTCCGTGGAATTTTCCAGGCAAGAATATTGGAGTGAGTTGCCATTTGCTTCTCCAGGAGATCTTCTGGACCCAGGGATCTAACCCGTGTGTCTGTGTCTCCTGCATTGGCAGGTGGATTCTTTACCACTTGTGCCACCTGGGAGACCCAAAATATTGAAAAGAAACCACCCAACATGGGACTCAAAACCATGACCCTGGGATTGAGAGTCCCATGCTCTACCCATCTTAGGTACATATATATAAGCCTAATGAATGAATAAATGATTGTATAATCATCAAATACTTTTTTCTGGGTATGAAGTTAGTTAGAAAAGATTCAGAGAAAATAAGAGATTATAGTGTTAGGTAATTAAAAGTATACATTAAAGGGATGGGTTATCACATTAGGTAGAAAAGAAGATTCTGAAAGGGATATAGACATACTTGTTTTTTTGACACATTTGCCTAATGTAAAGTTATAGTCCAGGATAGTGACATTAATGTTGAAGAGTTCCTCTTTCTCCTCTTCTTCCTTCTTCTCTTTCTCCGTCCCTACTTCTCTCTTTCTTCCTCTTCCTCATTCAGCTGAAATATACTATTCAAGTGATAGCTGGCTAAGATCCTAGATAAAGTATTACTCTGGACAGATCCCAAGAAGGTTGAGCAAAAGAATAAGAAAAACAGTGTAACTCATTCTTGTTCCTTTTTAAACTAGTGACAAATAATGAAGAAGACACTGAAGTCATGGTGACGGAGTTTTATTAGATAATTCCTGGGGGAGAAATAAGGCTATAGGCAGGGCAACTCCGGTTTCTGAAGACTGATATATATTGCATAAAAAAAGTGCCCATTTTACAAATAGTTTTTATGTGTGGCTCTATTTTTTGGTGATTCACGTATGTTTGTTTATTTGTTTAATTCCATTTTTTCTCATTGATTTAGAAATAATATGCAAGTAAATTATTCTTTTTTATTCAAGTGTTTTATGCTGTGTTCATAAATGATCCAGGACATACATGTAAAGGTTAAACTCAACTAGCTTATGCTCTGATATTTAATTGCTAGAATTCTGCTAGGGCTACTAAAATACTACAGCTAATATATTATACTTTGTCAACAAAGGTCTGTCTAGTCAAGGCTATGGTTTTTCCAGTAGTCATATATGGATATGAGAGTTGGACTATAGAGAAAGCTGAGTGCAGACAAATTGATGCTTTTGAACGCTGGTGTTGGAGAAGACTCTTGAGAGTCCCTTGAACTGCAAGGAGATCCAACCAGCCCATCCTAAAGGAAATCAGTCCTGGGTGTTCATTGGAAGGACTGATGTTGAAGCTGAAACTCCAATATTTTGGCCACCTGATGTGAAGAGCTGACTCATTTGAAAAGACCCTGATGTTGGGAAAGATTGAAGGCGGGAGGAGAAGGGGACAACAGAGGATGAGATGATTAGATGGCATCACCGATGGTTAGATGGCATCATTGACTCATATCAATGGACATGAGTCTGGGTAAAGTCCAGGAGTTGATGATGGACAGGAAGGCCTGGTGTGCTGTGGTTCATGGGGTTGTAAAGAATTGGACACGACTGAGTGACTGACCTGAATATATTATACATCAAATTTAGGTTAGATTCCATGGTGTATAATTCTGCCAAAGAATTATAGAATAATTATAGAATTATATATAATAATTATATATATAATTATGTGTATATAATTATGTGTATATAATTATATATAATTATAGAATAATTATAGAATTATTCTTTATAAATCCTTAAAGATTTTGAGATTATATTTGTTCCTATATATGTGATAAATAATAAAATTATTTACTGACCAAATGCTTGAAATCTAGATGCTAGGGAAATGCCTCTAACTTCTGGTAAATTTAGGTTTACAACCAACAGAATAGCATGTGAAAAAAAAATTCAATCCAAGGTTGCATATGATCAGTAATTAGTTTTCATTTGCAAACACAGCACTTTAAATTCACGAAACTAATTAGCCCCTTTATGATTCAATAATATTCTGTTTTTATTAAGCCCATAGGATTCTTTTTATTAGAAATGAATAGCTATTAAAATAGTACCTATTCAGTGGCTCCCATTTTTCAGAATATATTTCAGAATATATTTTATGTACAGATTCAATTTTATTGCATGTATTAAATCCTAAACTGCAGTTCATGTATCCAAAATAAATTTTTGCATAAAAGTCCAAATACTAAATTTTCTGAAACGTATGATATAAAAACAATCATAAAAATTCTGAAATATCTAATGGGCAGATTAGCTAGCCATTCAATACGTTGAGTCAGATATGCAGTGAATTGACTTGACAGTTCTCAATTTTGGTTTTCATCTGGCCAAGGTGCAAGCAGATTTGAGTGAAGAGTGAGTGAATGAGTGTGTTTGTGTGCATGCAAACACATGATAAATGTGTATCTGGGGATATGCTATGAGAAAGAGAGAGGGAGGGAGAGATTGAGTGACAGGAAATATAGAGGAGGGGAGAGAAAGAAGACAGAGGAGAGGGGAAAGGAGGGGAGAAAAGGGAAGATAAGTGATAGAGAAGACTTCACCTGGGTGGTTTGTAATAAGCTATTTCATATTTTTAGCTTTGTTTATGTAGGCTGCTGCTGCTAAGTCACTTCAGTCGTGTCCAACTCTGTGCGACTGCATAGACGGCAGCCCACCAGGCTCCTCCATCCATGGGATTCTCCAGGCAAGAGTACTGGAGTGGGGTGCCATTGCCTTCTCCGTTATATAGGCTAGGGTAGTTAATCTCTAAGGTTCTTAAATAAGTTAAGATACTTTGAGCTACAGCTAAAACCCAACTCAAATGGTTAAATCAATACATATTGTATTCTTTTTCTCATGGACAGAAACACAGAGAAAGGATAATTCCATGGCTAGTTAACTTGATGACTCAATCGATGCTCAGTTGTATCCAGCTCTTTGTGATCCCATGGACTGTACAGTCCATGGAATTCTCTAGGCCAGAATACTGGAGTGGGTAGCCTTTCCCTTCTCCATGAGATCTTCCAAACCTTTTATTAAAGGTGCTCATATTTATTGAAATAAGCATATCTAAAAGAGACTAAGAAGAAAAAGAACACAGCACAAGTGTGGTGTTTGTCTTAAAGTCAGTGCTAACTATTTTATTATAAATTTAGAAGCACTGATTCTTAAAAATCAGAAGGGAGTGACTCCAAAGCCTTGACTGCTAACCCAAAGGTCACTCCCTTCTTGGTGGGTAGGAGTGTCTCCCTTTTCTTCAATTGCTCTCTGAACATCTGGCCATCTGTTCACTAATCAAGTGGGAGGATATTACATACTGTTAGCCATCCCGGAAATCCTGCTCTCCACACCTGTTATTAGTTTGGGTACATATATAATGACATTTGGTTAACAAGATGAAGATTATTGAAGAGCTTATAAGAGTTGCTTACCTTTCTGGTCAGAAGCATGAAGAGAATGTCCCTTTCCTAACTGTGTAAAGAACCTGAGCAAACGGTGTTTGGAAACAGAATACTGAATCGGGAGATCTTCCCTAAGATAAAACACTTCAAGACGTAGACAGATGTAAGAGCTTGGGTCTTTGCTAATATCGTTGAGTCATTGAATTATCTAGCCATGGAATTATCCTTTTTCTGTGTTTCTGGCCATGAGAAAAAAATAAAATATATGCTTATTTAACCATTTTAGTTGGGCTTCAGCTGAAGCTGAAAGTATCCTAACTTATTTAAGGACCTTAGAGATTAACTTGGCTTTCCTGATAGCTCAATTGGTAAAGAACCCGCCTGCAATGCAGGAGACCCCAGTTCGATTCCTGGGTCAGGAAGATCTCCTGGAGAAGGGATAGGCTACCCACTCCAGTATACTTGGGCTTCCCTTGTGGCTCAGCTGGTAAAGAATCTGCCTGCAATGCAGGAGACCTGGGTTCAGTCCCTGGGTTGGGAAGATCTCCTGGAGAAGGGAAAGGCTACCCACTCCAGTATTCTGGCCTGGAGAATTCCATGGGATTGCAGAGAGTTGGACATGATTGAGCGACTTTCACTCAGATGGCGCTAGTGGTAAAGAACCCACCTGCCAATTCTGAAGACATAAGAGACGCAGGTTTGATCACTGGGTTGGTAAGATCCTCTGGAGGAGGGCATGGCAACCCACTCCAGTATTCTTGCCTGGAGACTCCCATGAAAAGAGAAGCTTGGTGGGCTATAGTCCATAGGGTTGCAAAGAGTCGAACACAACTGAAGAGACTTAACACATATGCACAGTGGTTTAAAAAAAAAAAAAAAAAAAGACCACAGATTCTTTAGTATCTCTCTTATTAGTTGGTGAGCCTATGTCCCTTACCCTTGTATCTGTGAAACTTGGGTTCTTCATTTATAACAAAAAAAAAAAAAAAAATCAGGAGAAGTTATGTTACCTGACTCCCAAGCTTGGCTATAAAAGATAATACAGTTTTGTCTTTTGCTTGGATTGCTTGTGCATGGAACCCTAAGCCACCACATATGAAGTTCAACTACTCTGAGCCTCAGGATCATAGAATATTTTATGTGAAATTTCAGGACTTCAAAGGACTGTTTCAGAAAACAAGATAGAATATCAGATAATCTCAGCTGTAGCTACCAGCTGACCATAGCCTCAGAGAGACTCAAAAGAGAACTTCTATCTGACCCTTTCCATGATTAATTCCTGAACTGTAGTATTGGCAGCCTAAGGACTTCTGTGACAGTCTAGTGGTTAAGACTTAATCTTCTGATGTAGGGAGTGGGGGCTTGATCTCTGGTTGGGGAGCTAAGTTCCCACATGCCTCATGGTGAAAAAACCAAAACATTAAAAAAAAAAAAAAAAGAATTGGTACCCTAATGGAATGGTTGTTTATGCCAATAAGTTTTGTGGTAGTTTGTTATTCCATGGTAGCACCTGGAATAGTCTTACATTCATTACTTTGTTTCATTCTAAAAGTAAATTGGACAAAGAAGTAGATATTTAAATTTTCATTTTATAGATGATAAAGGGAGGATCAGAATGGCCGAGCAATCTTCCATAGGTTTCACATCAAGTATGTGTATGTGGACTAGAAGCCAGGTCTTTTGCCCTGTCTATATACGTTCATATTGCATCTTAAAGTTTCTCTATGAAACAGATCTATAAGTGTTTCAAAGCAGCTCTCTCTTATTCACCAGATATGCCAAGCACTGTGATAGGTATTGATAATATAAAAATGAGAGGAATTGATTTTTTTTTCTCCCAAGGTATTTGTTTGTAGTCTAGAAAGAAGATAGCAGTTTAATCCAAAAAATGCAACAGTGCCTAACAGATCTAATAATGTTTGTTTTGCATGAGGTGTAAAATAATGATAGGAAGAGCATAGAGATTGAATTAAAAAGAAAATATGTGTCAGATTGTAGGGAGAGGGGGCTAACTAGAGGCACAGAGGACAGTAAAGAACAATAGCTGTAAGAGAAACTGAAATATATATGTTAAACAGGTTAAGCTCTATGTGAATGGACAACTGGTTGGTGGTCCATGATGTTAGTTTCAACTTTCTTGTTCAAAGGAAAGAACACGAAGAAGTGAAGTAAGGAATAATCACCTAAAGGTAGAAATATTCAATTATGCCTATCAGAAGAGAAAGAGAGAGAGGGAATGAAATGTACATAACACCAACCACATCATAGATCATGGCCTGTGCACTCCAGAAAAGTAGTTCAGTTCTTATAACAACCCTCAACAGATATTCTGGTTTTTCCTTTAAGAGAATTAAAGCTAAAAAAAAAACAATGAGTTTAAATTCTAAAATATGAAAGCAGAGAGGAAGTGGAGGAACATTTTATGTGGGAGATGAAGACAGAGAAAAGATGCAGAGGAGGGGATAGTTAGTGGGAGGAACAAAAGAAACAAAAAGTAGGATTTACACATTAAACAGGGTCAGTATCAGTCTCTTTTGGCTGCTGTAAGAGAATGACATAGACTTTGTGGCTTATAAGCAACAAAAATGTTTCTTGTGGTTGTAGAGGCTGGGAATTCCAAGACAAGAGCATCAGCAATTTTGATGTCTGGTGAAAACTCACATTCTAAGTCATAGGTGGCCCTCTTGTAGATTCTTTACATAAGAGGCAAGGGGGCTCTCTGGCAAGTCTCTTAAAAGGAGATTAGTTGAATTCATCTGAAGGCTCTCTTCTCTTGATCTAATCACCTCCAGAGACCCCACCTCTAACTGCCATCACACTGGGGGTTATTTTTCAACATAGGAATTGTGGTGGAATGCAAACTTTCAGTGTCTAGTGCTCAATGATTGAAGAACTTGAATATGAATATAGGCACTTGGATTTGATTTGCTGCAAACAAGGTGCTGTCAGAGGTTCTTGGGTCAAGATACTGCAAAATTATATTTTAGGGAAATTGATGTGGGTGGGATGAAATGAGGCTTCGAGAGGACATGAATCAGTGAAACAAGTCAAGAGGCTGTAAAAACATTTCAGGTCAGAGGTACCATGATACCTAACGGCTTTTCAGATATGACTTCCTCCACTTTTTCTGTATAATATAATAGTGAAAAAAATATTTTTAGATCCTCCACAATTTCCCATAATAATTTTCAGGTGATTTCTGTCCCTCGTCTGTCTATGTGTAAGAACGAAATAGGTAAGCATGAAGAAATGAGGAAAAAATTCAAAAAAAGTGAGGGAAAAACCTTCAAATCTGCAACCATAGGACATTTGTCATTGACCAATGTCAAACTCCCTTTGCTAAACTAAGAGTGTGAAAATCTCAGAACATAAGCTCACATTTTTAAGAAATGTAGTTGTTTAATGTTCTTTAAATGAACTTGATTTGTACTATAATCTGTTATCTCGATAGGCTGATGGGAAACGCACAAATCTTACACATTTGCATTGTGTTTGGAGATGGGACAGTGTTTAACCTCACACTTCTCTTTTCCTCTCCTCTTCTCGAAGGCATTGTCTGTTCCCTTTCTGTGACGCTTAGCATAATAACATAGATGGTCGAAACTTTAGGAAGAAAAAGACCATAAATGTGACTTTTAGGCACTTTCTCCTTTGGGACCCATAACAAATTCCTCCCAGAAGGCAATGAGTACAACAACTCTTTGCCACATTTCTGAAGTTAAAGAAGAGAAACTCCATGGATTAAAAACAAAAATTTAGCATCTCAATTAGGGAAGACAGTTGTGGGCATTTCTTTTGATATCATGGGCTACACCTTGAATTCAATATAAAAGACAGTTACTCTTTGTAATTATACATTTTCTGTTGGAAATTAAGATATTTCAGAACTACATGTGTCTAAATGTACTTCCTGTGTAAGAGAATGCTATCAGCATCCTGCTTGTTTCCAAACCTATACCTATTTGGACGATGAGCTGGATACTATTTTCCCCCCATTCAGGCCTCCTCTCTGTGCAAGTCTTGTATACCCTATTTCACTGACATACTTCCTGGCTGTATGACTTCCCTTGGCCAGTGGATATAAGCAGATATAACATATTCTAGTTTTGAAGATAAGTTTTAAGAGCTATTTTGTGATTTCATTTTGCTCTTTTCCTTTTACCAATACTGTTCCAAATATGGGCTGCTTCTGCAGACTAAAGAGGAACAGGGTTCCTGCCTAAACGCTGACTGAACAGCCTTGCAGCCAACCCGTAGTTGACATTTAACATGGGTTAAGAAATAAATCATATGTTGTCAGCCATTGCTATTCTGTGTTTGCTTTGCTACACAGCACAGATTAGCTTATCAGGTTGTTACAAAATTCCTATAGTTAAGAAATAAAAGGAGTCTAATGGAGATTTATTCCTGTGTTCAGTATTCTAACAAGTACACTAACACAACAGACAGTACAAAAAAACTGACTCATATAAAAGCATTGTTTTAATAGTAAGCAAAATTATCATTACCCCTACATCTCCAAATGAGTTCCTTAATTGGTGTTTGGGAGATGATATAATGGAAGGAAGCCTCAATATCTGCTTCTTACTTTCATTCACTCTTGGTAGGACCTGATGCATCAAGAGGAGAATGAATAAAGTCTTGTATACAAGACTTTCAAGCATACTGTACTAGAGTTGTTCTATTAGAAACATATCAGGCAGCTGGAGAACTGAGGGAGGATTTAGTTTTGTGTGGCATCTTTACTGTGCTACAACAAGCTTTACCAGAGAGACAACTCTTCACTGGAATGAGACCGTGGGAGATGCAGCCTGGAAGGAAGGATGATCAAGTACCACAGGGAACATAGAGTGGCTAGTATCTGTGATCATGTTCTGTTGCTTTTCACTGCTGCTTCAGAAAAGTCAGTCGGGACACTGGAAATATCACTTAGAAGGTGAACGTAAATAGAACAAACATTTCCACAAGATAATGCCCAAAACCCTTCAAGGTAAGCTTCAACAGTACGTAAAGCAAGAACTTCCAAATGTACAAGCTGCATTTAGAAAAGACAGAGGAACCAGAGCTCAAATTCCCAACATCCATTGGAGCATAGAAAAAGCAAGGGAATTCCAGAAAAATATCTACTTTTGCTTCATTGACTATGCTAAAGCCTTTGAATGTGTGGATCACTGAAAACTGTGGAAAATTCTTAAGAAATAGGAATACCAGACCACTTTATCTGCCTCCTGAGAAACCTGTATGCATGTCAAGAAGCAACAGTTAGAACTTGACATGGAAAAATGGACTTGTTTGAAATTGGGAAAAGAGTAAATCAGGCTATATTTGGTCACCCTGCTTATTTAGCTTCTGTGCAGAGTACATCATGCGAAATGCCAGGCTGGATGAAGCACAAGCTGGAATCAAGATTGCCAGGAGAGATAACAACCTCAGACATGCAGATTATATACTCTAATGAAAAAAGTAAAGAGGAGCTAAAGAGCCTCTTGATGAAGGTGAAAGAGGAGAGTGAAAAAGCTGGCTTGAACTTCAACATTCAAAATACTAAGATCATAGCTTCGGGTCCCGTCACTTCGTGGCTAATAGATGAGGAAAAAATGGAAACAGTGACAGATTTTATATTCTTGGGCTCCAAAATCACTGTGGATGTTGACTGCAGCCATGAATTTAAAAGACACTTGATCCTTGGAAGAAAAACTATGACAAAACTAGACAGCATATTATAAAGCAGGGACATTACTTTGCTGACAAAGGTTCATATAGTGAAAGTTATTGTTTTTCCAGTAGTAATGTATGGATATGAGAGTTGGACCATAAAGAAGGCTGAGCACCAAAGAATTGATGCTTCCAAAATGTACTGCTGGAGAAGTCACTTGAGAGTCCCTTGGACAGCAAGGAGATCCATCCAGCCAATCCTAAAGGAAATTAACCCTGAATATTCATTGGAAGGACTGATGCTGAAGCTGAAACTCCAATACTTTGGCCACCTTATGCGAAGAACTGACTCATTGGAAAACACCCTGATGCTGGAAAAGATTGAAGGCAGGAGGAGACCAGGTCGTAAGATGAGATGGTTGGATGGCATCACCAACTCAATGGAAATGAGTTTGGGCAAACTCCAGAAGATAGTGAAGGACAGGGAAGCCTGGCATGTTGCAGTCCATGGAGTTGCAAAGAGCAGGACACGACTTAGTGACTGAACAAACAAAATACAAACTATTTGCTTAGATGGAAGACTGCTTAATCACTTACACATTTTTTCTCAATTTTAGTTTTCTTTAAAATTTGGATTGATGAAATTGGGAAGAGAGAATGGTTATTGATCTTCCTTAAATTCAGCACTGATAGAGGTCAAGGCTATGGGCTATGGAGATAGGGTATTTACAGGCAAGTCCAAACTCCATCACTGAATCATTAAGGAAAACTCAGATATATGATTACCACTGTACAGTTCAGTGTCTTCATCTTTCAAATAGTAATAAGACTATCTTTCAGAGGATTATCTTAAAGGTTAGTAGTAAATGAGTCAATATATGGAAGGTGCTTAGAATAGATCCTGACATATAGGAAGCACTTAGTGTTACATATTAATTTTTCATGATCTCTTAAAATACCCATGAGTTAGGTGTTATGGTTTTATAACTGAGAAAACTGAAGCATACAGCAGTTAATAAATTTTCTCAAGGTCACCCCATCAACAAATTGTTAATTCCAAAATATAAACAAGTCTGTCTTACAATGTTCCTCTCCATGTTAGAGGAGATGGGCAGTGGGTGCCTTATCTAATGAAAGGGAGACTTGGAACATTGACCAGAAGTGGGACAAATTGTACTAAAATGAAATGTAGGAAAGCGGATATTTAAGGTGATAATTCAAATTAAAAAGTGCAGGAAATAGTGGGGAGAAGTTTATGTGATCCAGGCAAGAGAACAACTTCCTTCCAGTAAGTCCCAATAGTTTTGCTTGTTTGTTTGTTTGTTTTTAACAGAAAATGAAAGGTGAACAAGTTTATGTGAAACTTTCTTGCAGTGTGCTCCCCATCTGGATCCTCTCACCAACTTTGTTGGAGCTACTAGCCCAATTTTCAACTCAAATCAAGAACATGAACTTCCTCTTTTTACGTTGCTCTATAAGGGTAACAAGAACTCTGTTTAATTTTTAGCTTCTTGCATATTCATTGCATAGTAACCATTGACTAAAAAAATGCACAATGTGAGAGCTGCAAGTTGTTTTGTTTGGGGCTATATGAGGACTGCAGCCTAGAAGACAACACCTCACATAGTTCTGAGAAACTGCTTCAAAGAGGTCGGGGGAGGACATTATCACGCACATTTTTTTTTTTTTTTTGTAGGAAGTTTCTGCTGGTCTCAAGAAGCTTCTACTAGTCAAAAGAAACAGTTGTCACAATGAAGGAGTTTAGTGATTTTCTAGATATGAGGAGATATAAGAATTGGGCTCATAAAATCAGCTCCTGAGAATATCTAACTATCTGAAGACCTGTTCTGCCAGTTTTGCCCTGAGACACAGTGCCTGTTTTGCTCTCCACCCTGAACTCATTCAAGGGGTATTGCAGGTCAGCAGCTACAGCAGACCATGATTTAATCCTTTAGAGGCAGATGGCAAGTGCCAGTTTGTAGCTGACAAGACTCAGTGTGTATAGCATCTTATTCTTGAGACTCTATAAGTGACCAGGCATCTCCAAGTATAATCCAGTATAAGTGTGCCCAAAGAAAAATATCTTAAATAGACCATAACGAAAAATATCAAATCAAATATAATACTTTGAAAGTAAGATGATTATTATCATAATAATGAATACTAAGTCATAATTGGTTAGGGTATACTGGTGAACTATATAGTTTATATGAACTATATAGCTTTATAGTTGGAGTATAAAGAAAGCTGAGTACCGAAGAATTGATGCTTTTGAATTGTGGTGTTGGAGAAGACTCTTGAGAGTCCCTTGGACTGCAAGGAGGTCCAACCAGTCTATCCTAAAGAAAATCAGTCCTGAATATTCATTGGAAGGATTGATGCTAAAGCTGAAACTCCAATACTTTGGCCACCTGATGTGAAGAACTGACTCATTGGAAATAATCCTGATGCTGGGAAAGACTGAAGGCAGAAGGAGAAGGAGACGACATAGGGTGAGATGGTTGGATGACATCACCAACTTGATGGACATGATTTTGAGGAAGCTCTGGGAGTTGATGATGGACAGGGAGTTGGGAGCTGGTGATGGACAGGGAAGCCTGGCATGCTGCCGTCCATGGGGTTGCAAAGAGTCGGGCACGACTGAGCAACTGAGCTGATACGGGTGAAATATAGGGACGATTATTAAGGGGTCTTCCGTGGTGGCTCAGATGGTAAAGAATCTGCCTGCAATGGAGGAGACCTGGTTTCAATCCCTGGGTCAGGAAGATCCCCTGGAGAAGATAATGTCTACCCACTCCAGTATTCTTGCCTGGAAAATTCCATGGACAGAGGAGCCTGGCAGGCTATAGTCCATGGGGTTGCAAAGAGTAAGATATGACTGCGTGACTTTCACTTCATACGGGTGAAATAAAGGGATGAGTATTTAGGTAAATATACCATGTTTCACATTAACTCATTGTCTTTATCAGTTCAGTTCAGTTGCTCAGTCCTGTCTGACTCTGCAACCCCATGGACTGCAGCACACCAGGCTTCCCTAGCTATCACCAGCTCCCAGAGCTTACTCAAACTCATGTTCATTGAGTCAGGGACGCCATCCCAACATCTCACCCTCTGTCATCCCCTTATCCTCCTGCCTTCAATCTTTCCCTTATACTCTTGGGGAAATTGTATGTTCGGAGGTGTGTTCATGCTCAGTTGTGTCCGACTCTTTGCAATCCCATGGACTGCAGCCCGCCAGGCTCCCCGTTCATGGGGTTTTCCAGGCAAGAATACTGGAGTGGGTTGTGGTTTATTTTCAGAAGGGGGGGTTAGTTATAAATCCCACAGTTGGTACTTGCCAGCTGGCAGTCTTTGCAGAGATTCAAAAAGTACTTGAGAAGACATTCTTTTTCTTGTTGACATTCATATTGTAGGTTGGACTTGTGTTAAACCTACAAGTAGCAACCAGAATTCTTTCTAGCTCAGTCTTCTATACAATTAAGTACTCAGTAGGTGAAATTTCATTAATGTGAGTAACTTCAAGGAAAGATTATAGTTGATGCATCTCAATGTCTTCTCACTCTGGAACTGCACCCAGCAATTGTTCTGACAGCCGTCTTACGATTTTCCCACTTGGGTTCTTGACAATGTTAAGAATTTTATTCACATTCATACTGAGAGATGGCTTACATCCCAGCATTTTGTAATTATTTTACTTTACCTCCTGCATCCTGGGGTCATTTGTGCTGTGTTCCCCCAAGCTGCTCAGGAATATTGCCAATCCAGTAGACTTCATGCTGGTGACCCTCCGATTTAAGGACTTGAGGGATAACTGAAATCTCAGCTGCCAGTAACTAAGTCCAAATAAGGAACTGGGCAAGTTAGGGCAGAAGCAGATTTATTTGTCTTCTTTCTGTCTGTGAACTGACAGGGATCATTCAGTGAAATTGTGCTGTGCTGCAGTTTCTTCCTCTAAACAAAGGTTAATAAAAGTGCCTTCTCTCTCCCTGCAATAAAAGTGGTAATGATTAACTAGATGATGATTGTGTAACTCATTTAAGTGGTCTGGAAACATTCTTAATGCAACTAAAAGGCATACAAGGAGTTTGTTTTCTTTAGAGCTTAGAAAAGTAGTTAGAACTATCAAGGTGTGTATTCTGTTCAGTCGCTCAAGTCATGTCTGACTCTTTGCAACCCCATGCATGGCAGCACGCCAGGCCTCCCTGTCCGTCACCAACTCCCAGAGTTTACTCAAACTCATGTCCATTGAGTCGGTGATGCCATCCAACCACTTAATCCTCTGTTGTCCCCTTGTCCTCCCGCCTTCAATCTTTCCTAGCATCAGAGTCTTTTCCAGTGAGTCAACTCTTCACATCAGGTGGCCAAAGTATTGGAGTTTCAGCTTCAACATCAGTCCCTCCAATGAATGTTCAGGACTGATTTCCTTTAGAATGGACTGGGTGGATCTCCTTGCAGTCCAAGGGACTCTCAAGAGTCTTCTCCAACACCATAGTTCAAAAGCATCAATTCTTCAGCACTCAGCTTTCTTTATAGTCCAACTCTCACATCCATAGATGACCACTGGAAAAACCATAGCTTTGACGAGATGGACCTTTGTTGGCAAAGTGATGTCTCTACTTTTTAATATGCTGTCTAGGTTGGTCATAACTTTTCTCCCAAGGAGTAAGTGTCTTACTTTCATGGCTGCAGTCACCATCTGAAGTGATTTTGAAGCTCAAAAAAATAAAGGCAGTCACTCTTTCCACTGTTTCTCCATCTATTTGCCATGAAGTTATGGGACTGGATGCCATGATCTTTGTTTTCTGAATGTTGTATATTCTGTGTACAGTGTAGTCTGTACTTTGTCATAAATTTACTCTTCCATACTCTGAGTCTAATGGCAGTTATTGTGGAATACTGATGACTGGTAGTTCTGCATTTCCAAAATAAAGGAAATACCTTTACATTTGGAATATCTAATGTTTATGCAATTAATTCCTGAAGCACTAATACACATATTACATAAAATGTAAAAACTTCTAGGTGACTAAAAGGAAACTCATTAAACTAAAAGATCAAATGTGAAGGAGTTATGTAAAATGATAAAGAGCTAATACCTTTAATTTGTAAAAAGCTGTTTACAAATCAGTAAAAAAAATATAGTCTCCAAAATGGTATAGAAAAGCCAGCTTATGATGTAAATTCACAGAGAACATATAAAAGAAATAGGTGCCAAACATGATATGGAAAGTGTACAAACTTCTATGAGTAATCTTTTACTCCTGCGAGTAAAAGAAATGGGAAGAAAAGCAATAATCTGATGTATTTTTCCTAATCTTTCTAAAATAGCACATACTTTTGTGGCTGTGTATAACATACTGCAACTTTTGGCATTAGGTGTCAAAAAGTAAAAAAAGAAAAATGCTCGATCCTGAATTCTGTATTTGAAATTTGTTCAAAGGGAAAAGTTACATAAGTTCACAAAAATACATGAACAATATGCGTTACAACATTTTTATTATATTAGTAGGTTATAATACAGATTTACTTAAATTATGTCATACTACCAACAGTGGCAGCCAGCCACTAAGTAGGTGGCTAGGTAGATAGGTAAAGAGAGAGGAGTAGAACATTCATCCTAAACTGTGTCATACACATACACGTGCACATAGACCCACAGAAGCACACAGATACTAATTTGTCTGTTAAAAAAGAAAAATACACTCCATGTTACAAGAGAAAAAGACAAATAAAAAAATGAACTTAAGTAAAATTAATATCATGAGCAATACAAGGTATAAGTTAGTGGTTATGATTTTAAAAGTTGGAAGAAAGATTCAGAAAATTTGTCCCCTTTTTATCCTTCCTTGAATCAAAGCTGTCATCAAATTATATAACATAAAACAAAAAAACCTATGAGAAGGTGTCTTATAATATGATGAAGAGCTAATCTTACCCATTCCGTGAGGGGAGATACTAATGAATATTCACTACACATATTTTTATATGTGGGGGAAGTACTGACCTGTGCCACATTGCCCTAGTTTTCCCTGGCTTTCCAGTTATAGACCTTTATTCTCATTTCAGTTATATTTGTAACTGTGAAAAACTGCTCTCAAGAAAAGCTCTAAAATCCATTAGCAGGAAAATATAAATTGTAACCTGACCCAAGAATCTTTGTGCTTCACATTTAGGATTATTTACAGCCACATTTTCAGATTTGGGGAGCCTAGGGAGAGGTGTTAGGAGTTTCCCTGCCTGCCAAAACACACTGGCCTAGTGGTATCCTCCTCTATCTCTGTTCCCTGCAGGTGCCCTGGCATGAGGAGGTATCTAGGAAAGTGGCCAGACTGTTTACAGGCTTTGAGCAAAGGATCACTTTCAAATTAGACTTCACCTATGTTTCTGACTTTCAGATTTGCTAAGGTCTATTTTCGATGCAGGCAAAATGCCCTGCAGTGTGCCCAAAGTTTTGGGCAGGGCGGTAATGCCAACTAAGATCTCTAATCTTATAATTTTCCCTCTAATCTTATAAATTCTTTTCATTTGTTGATTCATAAATCCTCTCAACCACCTTGCAAGAGGTTGGAGTCATTACCAGAGAGGAAATTGTTCCTGCAGTTTCTGTGACCTTCTTGGAAAAATAGGATTTCAGTCCAAGCAGCTTAACCCTAGTGTTTGCACTCAAACAAACTTTATGCTGTCACATATTATAGAAATACTGACCATGGAATTCTCCAGGCAAGTATACTGGAGTGGGTAGCCATTTCCTTCTCCATGGTATCTTCCCAATCCAGTCACTGAACCAGGGTCTCCTGCATTGCAGGCAGATTCTTTACCATCTGAGCCACCAGGGAAGCCGTATAGTAATACTAATCAAATACACTTCCTTTTAAACTCATAGCTGCTAACATTATCAACATTTCAGATTCACTAGCTTTATTTGCTTTTTATGTGTAATATGTATTCCATTTGGATTTATCTTTATTAAAAAGCTGAACAATGAATAAAATATTCAGAAGATAAATAGAATAAATAAAATATTCTAAAGATAAATAGAAACTGACCCCGTCACCTCCCCATTCCACTCCTCTGATGTAAACATTAATAAATACCTGCTCTTATGCTTATGTCATTCTTTAAGTTCATACACATGTTGAGTCATTGGTTTAATAATATTTGAATTATCTAAATATACATAATTGTGTTTTTGCTTTTAAAAAATGGAATCACACTAAACATATTGTTCTATCACTTGTATTTGTCACTAAGATACACACTATATATATATATATATATATATATATGCATATGTGTATGTATATATATGTTTATATGTATGTGTATATTGTGCATATCTCCACTGCCGATCTATCCTAGCATTTTTGTGTTTATTATACTATAAACTGATGATTTTCTCCTTCTAGATCTTCTGTCTTCATGTGTACAGTTTAAACTTTTAAAGTATGTTTTCTCTTTCATTCTTAATCTCTTAACTCATTTTGTATTGGTATGTATTCATTAATAAGCCTTTCCATAGGTACTGTTTTAGGTGCTTAAACTATAGAAAGGTACCTAGATTATGTACCTGCTTTTTTGGAACTTATATTCGTGTTGTTAGATATTTCCATACGATTGTTCAGAACACTGATTCAGATTTTAGTGGCATCATTCTATTTTTTAGTTTTGTTTATTCGGTCTGTTCATGTAAAAGTCATGTTTTTATTGTCTTTTTTTTTTTAATTCTGAAAAGTTTTTTGTGCTGTTAATTTTATGTCACTGGGAGTTTTTATTATAGTTTTCCTAAAACATGTTTTTGGTTTTTTCCATTCATTATAGTTCCATAAGAGTCCATAATTTTGTATTTTGAGCTGGATCTTCCTCCCCGAGGTTACTGATCCTCCTTCAGTGAGATGAATATATTACTTTTCTTTAATTAGAGTTTATTTTGTGTCCTTTCATTAGCTATAAAGGTAGACTAATGGGATCACTTGAATAATGACAGATGTGTAAAAATAGATGCTGTGACATTATCTGCTAGAGTTAAAACTAGCTGGTCAGGGATTACCTGATAGTTGAGATGCAGAGAGAAGCTCACTAACTTTCTTGGATCTTCAGGGTAGAATATATGGCTTTCTTCTCTGATCTCTGGAGAAGGAAATGGCAACCCACTCCAGTATCCTTGCCTGGAAAAATCTCATGGACAGAGGAGCCTGGTGGGCTGCAGTCCATCGGGTCTCAGAGTCGGGCACGACTGAGCAAGTAACACTACACTCTGATCTCATTTCCCCAGCTCTCACTTAATGCCCAGAGGATGAATCTATTCACTTGCCCTTTCCACTGGAGATTTTGTTTAAATTAAGGTCATAAGGATACTCCAGGCTCTCTGAGTTCTTTTAATACAGAGAGATGGGTACAAGATTAGTCTTTCAGAGACATAAGCTCACTATCTTCTCATAAGTATATCTTTTGCATCTTTCTTTACCCCGTCCTGCTCTCTCTTCTCTGTACAAAACAGCATGATTTGAGTTAGCAAAATAATCAGACATATTTTAACCACAGTGGTGAAATAGATGATTTGATTGGTATCAGTCATTTTCATCTAATAGATCTACCTGATTGTGGTTTAGTATTTTTCCACTATTGTACATATATTGTACAATACACATTGTATTTTTGGGCTTCCCTGGTGGCTCAGACAGTAAAGAATCTGCCCACAATGCGGGAGACCTGGGTTCGATCCCTGGGTTGGGAAGATCCCCTGGAGAAGTGAATGGCTACCTACTCCAGTATTCTTGCCTGGAGATCCCTTGGAGAGAAAAGCCTGGCAGGCTACAGGCCATGGGGTCACAAAGAGTCAGACATGATTGGGCAACTAACGCTTTCACTTTCATAAGATTTTTATTTTAAAAATGTATATTAAAGCATCAGAGAACAAAGTCAGGTTTAGTAGCTAATGCTGGAAGCCACATCTTTAATAACGTAATTTGTGAAAGCATATCTCTGCATATTTGTGAGAGCAGCGTTGCATGTGTACAGCTTAGGGGAAGATGCCAACCGATACTTCAATGTATTCTTTTCACATTAGCACAGATCACAGCTGGCAGAAATGTATTGGCTTTTTAGATTTACTTTTTTTGAGGTCCTCACATTGGTTAGATAATAAAATGGGCAGATATTAAAAAACAAAGTTGGGTTATAGAAAGTGAAAGCAAAATGTCATTTTATGATAAATGAGAAAATTTGGCTGAAACTTCCTCCCTTTAGGGGTTTGTTCTAGTAAGAACCGAGCACAACTAAATGGTATTTGTTGCTCAGAGGAATGGCGTTGTATACAGTAGACAGCATCATTTTCCCCGCTTGTGTTTTCAATAACTATTGTACTTTATGTTCCTAAATATTAGAACAAAAAATGCTAAAATTTGCTCTAAGCTTCGTAGACAAAAATTCCCTATGTTCTGCTTTGAGTTTCTTTTCCTTGTGTGTGAGATGCAATCTGTATGCCCTTTACTCAAAGAGGGAATTCCTATACATGAAATTAAGAATTTTATAGTTTTATAGTTTGATCACATCAAGTTTGAATAAACTTGATAATCTTATGTATAAGAAATATATTCTACATTCCAGTGTGAGTTTGCTCTATTTCAAATACTAGTCTTTAAATTAGTATTTAGCTTTAAGGGTCAGAAAGAAATGATAAGGAAATTCAGTAGCACAGGGAGCTCAGGTCAGTGCTCTGTGATGACCTAGAGGGGTGGGGTGGGGGTGGGTGGGAGAGAGGTCCAAGAGGAAGGGAATATATGTATAACTACAGCTGATTCACTTTGTTGTACAGCAGAGACTAACACAACATTGTAAAGCAAACATAGTCTAACAAAAAATTAAATATGTGAACTAAGCAGTGTCTCCTGCCTGTCAGTGCAGAGATGTGGGTTTGATCCCAGGGCACAGCAGATAGTCTGTAGGAGGGCCTGGCAATCCACTCTAGTATTCTTGCTTGAAGAATCCCATGGACAGAGGAGCCTGGCTGACGATAGTCCATAGGGTCACAAAGACGCAGACACAAGTGAAGCGATTTAGCGGCAGCAGCAAGCAGTATAAATAATCTAGTCATGAAGTCTTATGCCATAGACAGTTGCTATTTTGTTTCAAATCTGAGTGCCTATGCCAATCAAGGGAGGAAGTATGGAGAAATATACCAAATGTTTGGTTCATTCACTTTGTATATACCCGGTTAAGCTTGTTTTACATGTATATATTTATTTAATATTTTCAATCAGTGGTAATTAGGGCCTCCCAGGTGGCACTAGTGGTAAAGAATCCTGCTACAATACTGGAGACTTAAAAGATGTGCGTTCGATTTCTGAGTTGGGAAGATACCCTGGAGGAGGGCATGGCAACCCACTCCAGTATTCTTGCCAGGCTTGCTCTGTAGTTCTTTGCTATGTCCCTTCCCTGTAAGTTATATTGCAAACGATTAGCAATAACTGCTGGGTTTAAAAACTTCCTATGAAGTAAAACTAATTTTATTACAAGTGGTTATTACTCAATTTATATTCATATTTATATATTTTGTGTATATATATATATATCTTATATTTGTTTGAAGATCTGATTCAAAATTCAGCTACTTGACTCACAGTCTAAACTACATGCGAGCACACACACGTCACAGGAAAATAAACTCAAAATATTAAAAATAATATGAAAATCAAATTACACTCAGCTTCCTAAATTTATCTTCATATACTTTTGCCTGAGCTCTTTGGTTATCTACCAAATGGAAAAGTATTTACTTCCTGTGTACATACTGTAAAAATACAAACTGTTTCACACACCATAAAATAAATTTGCAACGAATGTTTTCCACACCCTTCTGAGAGGCTACTGGCTTTTAAACATAGTAATTGAATTACACTCAACTGAACTAATTTTATTTGGGCTGATGGGAGTGATCAGACTGGCCTAAAGCTACAAATGAACTGCAAATCTCTAAGATTTTAACTTTTGATTTAAAAACTGTGCTCTATCAGTTCTATTAGTTTTCCTTCCCTTTAGAAACCACATAATCATTTGAGTTTACGACTACAACTGTTCCCAGCTGTGTTGTAGGAACGCATTAAATGAGAATGTGAAATATAAAAACGAAACTCATCTCATTCAGTGCTATCAAATAAACCAATAACAGATGAAACCATATCACTGTCAAAGGTGTAGAAAACAAGGACTTTGAATCTGAATAGATTCAATCCAAATCTGGACTACATAATTTCAGTCATTTCACATAAAATGTGAAACATTATAGTGCACAATACATTATCTGTTTTTGTCAAGGACCTCGAAACTTTACCTTCCTATTTAACAGGTATGCACAGTGAGAGATTTAATAGACATATATAGTATAACATTGTATAACATAATATGATGTGATAAAATACTATATAAATGACTAAATCTATTCGGAAAAATCATAAAGTAAGATTTTTTTTTGAGATAACGTACAGAAAAGGCTAATTGATCACCACTCAGCTATTTGTAACATACAGTTCTCTATAGAAATCCAAGTACAAGATATATGTCTTAAGTGTCTTAATGCTTGAGGGATCAACCATAAATAGAACTTTCATGATGATTGAAATGAATGTTAAGTACCATGTTGAGGCATGGATAAATACGTAAATATTGACTTGACATAAAGCTTTCCATTTAAAATTATGTGCAGTAGAAAATCTATATTTACTGTAATATTTCTATGTTCAACTTAATTTGACATGCCTAGATTGCAAATCCCATATTTTCCTTTATCATATTACATGGTTAACAAAAGATGTGATGTGCTTCTATTAGAAATCAGTTTGACAAAAGTAATAAGAAAGCGATGCTTGCTAATAATCATCTTTCATATACATAATGCAATTTTAATATCTAGTTTTAAGTGTGATAACTATATTTTTCTCATATGCCTAATTATGGCTATAAATGTACTTATAAATTCAAAAATGTAACTGAATGAGCTCTGTGTGTATATTTATGTTCAGAAAACAGGGTGAAGAGAGAATTAGCACTTACTGATTTTCTACTATTGCCAGACACTGAAATTACAAACTAAATGTGTTCTTTACAAATAGTACCTCAAATTCTTGTAAGAAACATACGATAAATATTATTTTATTCCCTTGAGCAAAACTTTTGAAGAAACTGAAGCTCCTCTATCCAGTAAGTCATTCAACATTTATTGAGCATCTACTACATACCAAGTACTGTTATTGGTACTGACAGTCCCTGTTTCGGCAGTAAGAAAGCATGTATGTGTTCTTCACAAGTGCAGTTTAGGTTTTTTACAGCCTTACTGTCAGTTCCACTGGTTTGCAAACCAGCTAAGGGGATTCACCGCTTGGTTGTGAAACCCACAGGGCTAGGGTGCACAGTATATGAATGAACAGTTAGTATAACCCCCTCCTCTTCTGTGTCCCTTCCTAGAGGCACAGGTCCCTATTTGATCACTTCTCTTCCTTCCTGCGTGTGGCTCTTTCTTAACAGCCTTGGTCGTAGAAGAGTCTTTCTGCCAATCCTCAGTTTGTTTTCAGTGAGAATTGCTTCACATGTACATGTAATTTTGATGCGTTTCTTGTGGCTTAGCTGGTAAAGAATCTGCCTGCAGTGCAGGAGACCTGGGTTCAATCCTTGCGTTGGGAAGATCCCCTGGGGAAGGGAAAAGCTAACCACTCTAGTATTCTGGCCTGGAGAATTCCATGGACTGTATAGTCCATGGGGTTGCAAAGAGTCGGAAGCGCCTGAGCAACTTTCTCTTTCACTTTGGGGGAGGTGAGTTCTGCATCCTCTACTCCACCATCTTGAGCTGCACTCTGATACCTCTTTTCTGATTGAGGCTGAGTGTTGCATGCTGAATTTTCATCTTTGTGTCAGATTCCTTATAAGTGGTGTATAGAGTGGAACAGAGGAAGTATAATAAACACAGATGAGGTAAAAGCCAAACTCTTTATTGACAACTGTGCTAACAGAGCACTAATGTTGCTTGATGTTGAATGGGATATTCTGTCTCTAAGCTCCTAGACATCTAATTTCTGTTACTGGCCCTCTCTGAGAGTAGCAGGAATATCTCACATCATACACATAGTGGACCCTTTTCAGCTGCATTCTTGAGTCACCAGCATATCAGGCGCCATCATACAGTGGTATTGGGAAGCTGTCCACCACTGTACTCTTAATTTGCTCCTCTCAAGAGGTAGGCTTACTTTATGGTATCTCCTTGCATGCCCTTCAAATATGGCCTTTAGTTAAATAACTGTCTTTGGAAGGAACTGGAGAAATGTGATAATCCTCAGTATGTCACTAAGCTTTTCTTTTTCAAAAAAGCAATACGTGAAATATTTTACATGGCACATTTTGGTTTTCTGAACCAAGTCTCCCAGGAGCTGGTATATTTCGCTCCTTTAAAAAATTGGAAGTAAACAGTCCCTTTTTGCATTTCTGTTACCTAGGCCTTCTAAATCTAGAATTCTGGTCTTTGTGGCAATAATTACTATTTTTTGAAAGCGGTGTAGGTGATTACTAATAGGTTTATGAGCCCCTAATGAAGGTTAACAGTCCCATTTAATTTCCTGCTTGGTGGCTGGAATATTTTTTTCCTACCCGAAGCATCTCAAAGCCTCAGAGTCCAGAATTCTTCCTTCCTCCATCAGTATTGATGCCTCATGTATCAGCTGCAAGATTCATCTGATGTTTATGCTTAAAGTCTTAAGAAATATTAAAAAAAAAAACCTCTCTGAAATATTCAGAATATCATTTGCACTGTTCCTGTTTCAACTGCAGGCAAATATAAGATCAGGTTGAGTATGATATTAAAATAAATTGGAGGGGAAATGGAATTCAAGAAAATACATGTGGACAAATTACATAGAAAGTAAACATAGATTGATAGAGATACATGGATAGAGATACACAGAGACAGATTCATAATTAGGAAAGATTATTAGAATCACTAATGAAAATGTTGGTTTCCAGCAGAGAGTGAGAGAGCTTGACTTAGAAGAAAATGTGTTAATTAAACTCAGTCGGACCAAATAATACACTTTCTAATTTTTAAATAGCCTGAAATTCATGAGATTAAACTAATTTTGAACAGGAGAGAGAAATTGTAATGAGTTTTTAAATTTGCCAAGCTGAAAAGTAGCTTAATAACAAATGAAAATCTTATAAATTTCTTATTTTTTCCTCTTCAAAATGTAAAATGAAATTGCAAACCACTTTAAAACAGTATATCAGAAATGGAAAATCTGCAGTTAATACCATGTCCTCAAAACAGATGTACATTAAAGGAATATAATCATATAAGTGTTATTTCCATTGTGTATGCCTTGATATTTAGACAGATGATAACATCTTAAAAGGTTCAATGACAGTTGGAAATAAAAAATATAGTTTTTATTTCAAGGCACTTTGGCAAATAAATAATTAAGCATACATAAACCTTCTCAATGGGCTTCCAAGGTGGCACTAGTGCTAAAGAACCTGCCTGCCAATGCAGAAGACATAAGAGACGCAGATTCAATCCCTGGGTTGGGAAGATCCCCTGGAGGAGGGCGTGGCAACCCACTCCAGTATTCTTGCTTGGATAATCCCCTGGACAGAGGAGCCTGGTCGGCTACACTCCTTGGGGTCGCTGAGTTGATCACAACTGAAGTGACTGAGCACAGTCATGCAAACTTGCTCAAAACAAAAACACCTGAGAATCTTGAAAACTGTGCAGAGCTGCCTTGTGTCTTAGCCAGTATTCTTCAGCTTTGTGCTAGAGACACCCTGGGAGAAATAAACAGCACCTCATTTCTCTGGAATTATTCCATATGTCTTTCTACCTTGCCTGATCTGTGTCTCCTTGGCTCACATATTCCTGGTTTTCAGTTTCACTATTTGGCTCCTTTTCTCTTCCAAATCCATTGGATGTTTCTGCCAGATTTAGAGTTACTCATTTCAGCTCTCATCTCTTATACAACTGCTAATTTTATTCAATTTAAATAAGATTGAGAGAAACCATGTACCATAGATCCTGACCCTCATCCCAGTAGCCTAGAAAAGCAGCTAAGATGATCAGAATCTGGGTACTTTGGGCACTCTGTACCACATGCAGTGTTGATACTTACCTTCTTAACAGAACTATATAGTTTAGAGGAATCCTCTGAACTTGGATATTGAGTAGCTCAGTGCAATTTGATTGAGATTCCTGGCTGAGCCTGATGAGTTGAGAAAATAGGCATCCAGTTTCCCAAAGTTCAAATGGGAGATGTTTATTTGCATTTGTTGACTTAAAACATAGTCACAACCTAAAATTTGAGAGTTATGTTTTATTAAGTGGAAATTTTGAGGACTTCAAGCCTGGGAGAGAGCATCTCAAGTGACCCTGAGAGAACTGTTCCGAGGGGGCAGGGGAGGAGTCCGGTTATATAGATGTTTGCAACAAAGGACAGGTAGTCTGAACATCAAAAGTATTTTTGTGAATGACAACCAAATATCTCAGATTACGGAATTGAACACTTTTCTATATATGGGACAATGCAAGAGTCTGTGCTCACTGAAATCATTCCTTCCATATGCATCTCAGCTATCTGGGGCCCAAATCATGCATTTGTCCTCAGTGCTCACCATAGGGAGCGGCTGTAACCTCAGGGCTGCCAGATCACAGGCATTGTTCTCCTTCCTGGTTGCCCTGGAGGGCTGGAATTGCTGATGACTGTGACATCGTTGTTTACTGATATAGCAGGAAATCCTCCATTTCTTACATTAGCAGTCTCAAAACAAACCAGTGATACTTCCACAGTCATCGATGTTTAGCTTGTGTCTTAAAAGATAGGAGGTTAATCAAAGAGAGTGAGAATTCCTTTGAAGAAAGTTTATCCAAACTGATTTGTGTATCACTGTCATACCTCTGTGGGAGAGACAAGTGGGGTGCCTCAAGGGAGCAACCCCCTTGAAATGTGAGGATGTCTACTAGGAGTGTAGAATGACATCTTATCCCCTGAAATGAATATTGCTGATGTGGAAAACACCTTAATCCCACTTGCATTGCTGCAAAAGTGGAATGAGTGAAAATGTTCTTGAAATTGATTGCTCTAGATCTCCTGAACTTAAAAGACATAAAGATTCCATTTTTTAAATCTTATCTGGAAATGCCAAAAAAGTGAGATTCTGGCTAAGCTGTTAGTGATAGCAGAGAAGGGTTAGAGGTACAGTAGGAACATCCTGGATGTCTAGAATTGGGCAAAGAGTTGAAAGAAGGTAGTGAAGCCAGAGCATTTTCAGATACCTGTTTCAGACAGGGCCAGTTTTTGGGGTGGAGAGACCCTGATAGCAGAAAGCAATATATGGTGACATATACAATTGCAACTTCTCTGTGCCTGACCTCATCTTCCTTCATCAGACCACATATGGAGGAATTTTTAATAGCATGATGAGCAGAGGAGTAAAGTACCAAACACTGCACCTGATTTCTTCTTTCAGATTTCTCTGGCTGGTCTGAGTTAAATATAGGGAAGTGGGAGAAACTTCAAATTGCAAATAAGCTTGAAGTATGGATTCAGATTACTGGGTTTATTAATACATGATAAAGAAATTGTTCTAATCCTGGCTCTGCCTGGAAAACTATAGGATTTCCCTTTGATATCATCCAGGTGTGGAAAAGGAATATTTTGATATAATCCTAAAGGTAGTAATCAGGGAGAATGAAGTTGAATTCTGCAAATAGTTGAAGGAGTCCTACCCATTTCATAATCGATTTATACTTACTCCTTTTGGTTAGGGAGTTTTGAAAAAAAAAAAAAATGTTTCATCGGTAGATCAAAATTCTAGTGTCAAAAAGTGAAATCAACTGAAAAAATCATAAGTTGATAGAAAATGTTCAAAATGTAAAAGAGCATGAGGTCTTAAAAATATTGTGTAAATTCTAGTAGCAAAACAGTAGTGTTTCTCAAAGTGTAATATGTGATATAGTTGGATTAGAATCATAGAGGTGGAACAAGTAAAGATGTAAATACCTGTATCACATTCTAGATGTATTGAATCAGAAACTGTGCTGAGCCTAGCGATTTCACATGGTCCTTATATGGTGCTTATCTAGCCAAAATCTGAGAGTCTTTTGAATATAATAATGAGAAAAAGGTAACATAACGAAAATAAAATAAATTTGAGACAGGTGAATGACAAATGCTGTTTTACTAAGTTGTCTTTAACCAGACAATACTTATTTTCAGTATATTTTCATTTATGTGCCTCCTGGGTAATAGCATCATAATAATGTTCACAGTAAAAAGGGATAGAAGGCAAATATTCGGGATATATGTAATGTCCCCCTTTGCTCTGCCTGCTTTCAACTGAGGTATTAATTCTGTTTAATCACTAAAACAGCAATTTGCTTAATTTGCTATTCTTAATTGCCTTGGCTATTAAAAAATTAATTATCAACTAAATGGGTTAAAATTTATATTGGCTATTTGAGAAGCTGTAAGATGTTGAGATTCCTCAGTTGAGTAATTTGGCTTTACATAATTGATTATTTGCCCTCTTATATTTAAAATGACATACTCTAAACTATTTTACAGTGTTTCCTATATTTTGAGTTGAATTGTGTCCCCCATAAAAGATATGTTGTAGTCCTAATCCTTGGGGCCTCAGAATGCGACCTTATTTGCAAACAGGGTTGTTACAAGTGTAATTAGTTGAAAGTGAAAGTTGCTCAGTCGTGTCTGACTCTTTGTGACCCCAGGGACTATACAGTCCATGGATTTTTCCAGGCCATAATACTGGAGTGGGTAGCCTTTCCCTTCTTCAGGGGATCTTCCTAACCCAGGGATCGAACCCAAGTCTTCTGCATTGCAGGCGGATTCTTTACCAGCTGAGCCACCAGGGAAGCCCCAAAATACTTAGGTGTGTAGCCTATGCCTTCTCCAGGGGATCTTCACGACCCAGGAATTGAACCAGGGTCTCCTGCATTGCAGGCAGATTCTTTACCGATTGAGCTTGAGGGAAGCCCTGTAATTAGCTGAGAGGACACCGTCTTAAGGGTGGGCTCTTAATTCAGTATGATTTCTGTACTTATAAGAAGAGATGAGACAGTCACAGAGATGTAAAAAGAAAGTATGTCTCTGTGACACAGAGGCAGAGACTAGAGTTATTCATCTACAAATGGTTGCCAAGGATTGCTAGCAAAATCCAGAAGTTAGCAGAGGAGAGGAAGGTTTCACAGAGTGAAAGTTTGATTTTGAACTTCTGGCCTCCAGGACTGTGAGACAAAAATTTTCTCCTATTTTAAGCCACTCATTTTGTGATGACAGCATGGGAAGTGGATATGTCTTACGTAGGTACAAATAATAACAAGTAAAATGAGTGGGCATTCCCTGATGGCTCAGCAGGTAAAGCATCTGCCTGCACTGCAGGAGACACAGGATATGCAGGTTCAATCCCTGGGTATTGTTATTGAAATAAACAAAAATTTTATAACATTGAAAAGAATATTTACAGGGAAGGAAATTGCCTTGTGTCTTTACTGCAACTATATTAATATAACTGTAAAACATTACAAAGCTATATAATATCCATAAGAGTTCCAAGAAAAGGCTCAGTTGGTGTCCATCAGGGCACCATGGTTTTAATGAAGTGCCTATGTAAATGGTAAAGGAATTTGCCCCAAAGCTGAAGAGAGACAAAAATATTCTGATTTTAAAGTATTGGTTAGTGTATGTATTAAATAGTATTTACGGAACAAAGCAATCTCTACTGTCTATAGCCATGTGCTTTCTGGTAAAATTAATGAATTAGGCAAAAAATAAAAGTGTAAGATCTAGAGATGAAGAGAAGAGGCATTCTAGATTCATGGAAACGCATGTCAGAGACTATAACGTTGTAACTTCTGAGACAGAAATGGTGTTGATGCTTGAATCCTATATTTCAGTAAAACTCTCAATTATATCTTAGTGCAGTTCAAGATAATTTTAGGCAAAGGAGATCTTAATCAGTTTTCTGATCATTTATTTTGATATAACTATACTTTATCTTTGTAAAATTATCCAGCAAAAGAAATGAGAAAAAAAAAAAAAAAAGCACAAAGAGAAAGATACGGATTTCAAGAAAAAATAGAACTAACCTAAAATGAAATAATAAGCTATAGAGTGAAACTGTACACTGGACCCAAGTAGCAATCTGTCAACATTAGGACAGCAATGGTTAGACTTCTAAAGCAAGTAAATCTGCACATACACAGAAGAGAATTCTAGTGCAGAAATATTTGGTTAAAGACTAAGAAAACATTAATGATAAGATTAAAAATACTTGAAAATAGTCATTACAAATCCCAAGAAAATAACTATAAAAATTAAAAATTGCAATCAAAAAAACTGACATGATTTTGGAAATTTCATAGATTATGAGAATAAAATCCACTTGTTTTTGACATTTGAATCATTCTCTCTTAAACATCACAAATTTAGGATAATTGAAATAAATATAATATTATTTTCTATTTTTCAGTGAATAGTAGTTTCATGATAATAATAACTTATCAATTTAAAATGCATCCAAGAGTTACCAAGGTAATGAAAATACTATTGGTTCCGATATTGTTAAAAAAAGACAATCTCTGGGACTTCCCAGGTGGTCAAGATATTGTTAAAAAAAGACAATCTCTGGGACTTCCAAGGGGGTCCAGTAGTTAAGACTTCACCCTCCAATGCAGGGTGTGAGTTTGGTCCTTGGTTGAGGAGCTAAGATCCCACATGCCTTGTGACCAAAAATCCAAAAGCATCATACAGAAACAATATTATAACAAATTCAATGAAGACTTTAAAAATGGTCCACATTAAAAAAAAAAATCTTTAAAAAGAAAAAGAAAATGCAGTCTCTGTGTTAAACTCAACATTTTAAGCTGTTTTTCTTATAGAACTGTTTACCAAATCCACAAGGAATATATGGCACACATCTCTGCTGAAAAGAAAATTATGGAGAACAGGAATAAACTTTATGGTAGTCTCCTGGGATGGAGGAGAAAAGGATTTATTAGAGTTATAACATGGTAAGATAGCCATGACTTAAGGGGTCAGAATCCCTAAGATAAGAGAAGCATAGAGAAATCAGCTTTCTCTCTTTTTTTTTTAAGTTACTTTTTTCCTAAGTCTTTATTGAATTTTGTTACAATATTCCTTTTCTTTTATGTTTTGATTTTTTGGCCTTAAGGGTTGTGGGATCTTAGCTCCCTGACCAGGGATCGAACCCACACTCCTCTGATTGGAAGACTAAGTCTTAACCATTGGACCGCTAGGGAAGTCCCAAGAAGTAAGCTTCATACACTTCACTGCTTCTCTCCTTCAGTTGTTTTGCACATTTATACATGCCGCAGGGCTAGAGGATAAAAAAGCATGAGGAAAGCTTCGACTGTGGTAGTCCCATGTCTTTGGTACAACTGGAAGGATCTTTCTAAGAATTAAGAACAAATCAGAAAAAGGCCTGAACACACAGCTTTGATTCAGTTTCTGATTGAATTTAAGGTAGTCTGCATCAAAATTTACTGACAGTCATGAACTGAAATCATTTATTTCCAGATTAGATAAGATTACCTGGAAATTTAAAAAATTTGCAAACAAATTATTTGATTTTTAATGAAACATCAGCTTGCATATAGAGTTGACAGAAACAAAAAACAGAAAGAGATATACAGGTTATTCACATAGTTTATAAAAATGCAAACTTAAACTGAAATTATATTCAGCAAAATAAGTGACTCCAAAGAACTAGATTTTCAGACAACTGGAATGTGTAAAACAAAGAAAAAAATATATATATGCAGTGGCAATTACAGAGCTGAACAATGAAACTATTGAATTAAGAGCTCAATAGATGAGTTTAACACTAGAAAGGACAGAGCTAAAGAGGTGAATGGTAAACTGTATAATAGGGCAATAGAAAATACCTAATCTGGAGCTGTACAAATGGAAAATACAGAGCTATTGTTCAGTTGTTCTATTTTCAACAACTGTAGGTGACAGTTGAAAATTTTTAACGTAAGTATAATCAGAGCTCTAAAAGCTTTAGAGGGAATGGGACATTCAGCCAAATTCAGGAAAAATTAAGAAATCCAATAACATAAAGAAAGCAAAGAAAACCTACCTAAGTACTCTATATTTAGAGTGAATATGTATCAGTTTATCATAATTTGCATAAATAATCCAGGTTAATTTTTCTTTGGTGTGATATTGAATTTTAATTTATACATTTAATATGTATGTTAATTATGCACATTTAATTTAATATTTTCCCTCCTAAAATTTTCCAAGTTGTAAAAATACATTTACATTTAAATGAATAATAAGTCAACCTGATTAGGTACAACAAACCTCACTATTGACTTCTCTAAAGGAGCAAAGAGAGCCAAAAGAAAATAGAATGGTATCTTTGAATATCTGAGAAAAAATAACTGCTAACCCTGATATTTAAATCCAGTAAATATGTTTCAAAAATGAGGACAAAGTAAACATCTTTTCAGATAGTTAAAAACTGAGAGAATCTGACACCAAAATGACTTTTGTGCAGGAATTAAAAGATTAATGAAAGATTATAGAAAATCCAGAAAACAAATTATAAATATGTGGTCTTGATTTATGATTGAGGTGAAACTTCAGTGCAGTAATGCAAAAGAAAAATTGATATTGGATGAATTGAATACCCACCTGAAAAAAGTAATCTTAGATCATAAAATTAAAAATTCTACATTCTAGACGTTAAAGATTGGAAAACGAAACCACCAAAAACTCTCTAGAAGGTAACAAATGCAGGAAAACAACTTATTGACCTTGTGAGAGGCCAAAGATTTCTGAAAGAAGATATAAAGAACATTAACCATAAAAGATATAGAAAGAGCTACATTAAATATTCCTATTTGTTAAAAGACAGCATTAAAAGCTTTAATGGGGAGTGAAATATGGACAGCATGTACAATATATATAGATAAATTATGTATGTTTTCAATGTATTAAGAACTCTTACAGTCAGAAAAAGGTAGTAAACAGTAAAACTGATGAATAAGGGACCCATACAAAATAAAGTGCAATAAATTAAAAAGCATTTGAAAAGATGTTCAATCTCATACTCAAAGAAAAATTATAGCTCTATCACTTTATGCAAAAGAGAATGATTAAAATGAAGAAAAGACACATGACGAGAATAAAGACTGGCATTCCTAGCGTGGCCCTGGGCATAGAGGAAATGGAGCTCCCATGTGTGGCTACATTGCTGCTGGTGTTAGGAAAATGAGTTGGCATACATAAGCTGAGCTTACATATGCATTGTGACCATGTAAAACTAGTTAATAGAGACAAAGTACTCTTTACATTTGGGTTTAAGGACAGTTCAGAGGAGGCTCAGATGGTAGAGAATTCCATGGACAGAGGAACCTGGTGGGCTACAGTCCATGGGGTTGCAAACAATTGAACACAACTGAGTGACTAGCACTTCGCTCTGTGAAGGTTCAGAGAAAGAATGAGAGTGGATTCTGGGTGCTTCAGTTCAGTTCAGTTGCTCAGTCGTGTCCAACTCGTTGTGACCCCATGAACTGCAGCACGCCAGGCCTCCCTGTCCATCACCAACTCCCGGAGTCCACCCAAACACATGTCCATCGAGTCAGTGACGCCATCCAACCATCTCATCCTCTGCTGTCCCCTTCTCCTCCTGCCCTCAGTCTTTCCCAGCATCAGGGTCTTTTCCAGTGAGTCAGCTCTTCACATCAGGTGGCCAAAGTATTGGGGTTTCAGCTTCAGCATCAGTCCTTCCAGTGAACACCCAGGACTGATCTCCTTTAGGATGGACTGGTTGGATCTCCCTGCAGTCCAAGGGACTCTCAAGAGTCTTCTCCAACACCACAGTTCAAAAGCATCAATTCTTCAGCACTCAGCTTTCTTTATAGTCCAACTCTCACATCCATACATGACTATTGGAAGAAGCATAGCCTTGACTAGACGGACCTTTGTTGACAAAATAATGTCTCTACTTTTTAATATGCTGTCTAGTTTGGCCATAACTTTTCTCCCAAGGAGTAAGCGTCTTTTAATTTCATGGCTGCAGTCACCATCTGCAGTGATTCTGGAGCCCCAAAAAATAAAGTCAGCCACTCTTTCCCCATCTATTTGCCATGAAGTGATGGGACCAGATGCCGTGATCTTAGTTTTCTGAATGTTGAGCTTTAAGCCAACTTTTTCACTCTCCTCTTTCACCTTCATCAAGAGGCTCTTTAGTTCTTCACTTTCTGACATAAGGGTGGTGTCATCTGCATATCTGAGGTTATTGATATTTCTCCCGGCAATCTTGTTCCAGCTTGTGCTTCTTCCAGTCCAGCGTTTCTCATGATGTACTCTGCATATAAGTTAAATAAGCAGAGTGAAAATATACAGCCTTGACGTACTCCTTTTCCTATTTGGAACCAGTCTGTTGTTCCATGTCCAGTTCTAACTGTGCTAATTATGTTCTATTCTATCTGGGAGTGGTTATGTATGTCTGCTCATTCTGAGAAAATCCACGAAGCAGTACAGTTATAATTTGTACTTTCTTGCATTATGTCATACTTTAAAGGAGCTTATTTATATATTAAAAAAAACAAATGACAAACTAAAAAATATATTTTCAATATATGTTGAAGAAATAAGTGATTAATACCAGTGTTAGTGTTCCAGGGCTGTCTCTCTCTCTCTCATACACACACACACACACACACACACACACACACACACACACACACACACACACACACGTGTACCATAGACTGGGTGGCTGTCTCTCTCTCTCTCATACACACACACACACACACACACACACACACACACACACACACACACACGTGTACCATAGACTGGGTGGCTTAAATAGCAGAAATTTATTTTCTAACAATTCTGGAGGCTAGAAATCCGAAAATCTGGGTGACCTCAGGCTTGGTTTTGTCTGAGGCCTCTTTTTTTGGCCTGCGGATGGCTGTCTTCTGCCTGTATCTTCACGTGGTTTTACTTCCGTTCGTGTCTGTGTCCCCGTCTCCTTTTCTTAAACGGTGCCAGTCATATGGACTAAGACCTGCACTAAGGGCTTCATTTTCACTTAGTTACCCTTTTCAAAGACCTTATCTCCCAATATAGTCATGATGAGAAGTGTTGTAGATTAGAACTTCAACATACAAATTTCAGCGGGGGTAGACAATTCTGTTCACAACATCATTATTGCAAGCTAGAATAAGACCACATAAAGCTATTAACTGATACAAAAGTGGGCAAGTGGGAGAAATATGCGTTTCACAAAATTTAAAAAAATACAGATTGCTCATAACAAAATGATAATTTTAACTTACAATCTCAAAAGAATGCATACTTAAAGTAATGTGGGTATATTATTCCTTTTTGGGGTAAAGTGAGAGAGAGAGAGAGAAGGAAAAGGATGAGAAAGAAGAGAAGGAGAAGGGGAGGAATGCAGAGATTATATAAAAACCCTTGAAAGTGAAAGCCTCTCAGTCGTGTCTGACTCTTTGCAACTCCTTGGACTGTAGCCTGCCAGGCTCTTGTATCCATGGAATTCTCTAGGCCAGAATACTGGAGTGGGTTTCCATTCCTTCTCCAGGGGATCTTCCCAATCTGGGGATTGAACCCAGATCTCCCATATTGCAGGTAGATTATTTATGGTCTGAGCCAGCAGGGAAGCCTGAAAAACCTTAAGATATACAAATGTTCATTGCTGTACAGTTTATATTTTTAAAATGACATTCTGAATATTTCTATCTTTATATTGTTACCACTTAATTTTCAATAATAATTATGTATTGTTCTTATGATAAGAATGAAAAACAATCCTCTGAAACATTAACAGCATTTTTATCTCATTCCTTTTGAGAGTAACATGATTTTCAACCATGACAGAGGTTTAGTAAAATAATTTACATGCTGATTGAAGTGAAATACCATGGCTATCTTGAGGGGAAAACACTAAGGGAGTCTATGAGAGCTTTAAAATTTCCTTGGGTATATTGCTGGTTTTGATAGCTGTAGGTCTATATTCTTAATAGAAGTACTACCCCATAGCTGTGGAGCAAATGAGAAGCAGGCTGCCTGGGAAGTTGAGAAGGAAAACCCCATGAAATAAAACTCTTAGATGTTAGAGTTGGACCTTTGAGGCAGTAAAGGAATCATAAATCAGCCTCACCAGAGGACATAGAGATGTGAAAAATAATATATCTATAATCACTTTTTGGTGGAAAGTAACAAATGGAATCAAAAGTGTTGCTAAGGAAAAGGTAACACACAGAAGATGGGTAGATACATTTATCTCTATGATATATACAAGCATCATATACACACATAGACATATAATTGTTTTTACCTGAACAGTATAAAAATGTATAATGTAAAATATATTTTTACCATCAAGGGCACCAAGTTTGCCATTATACATAGTTGAGTATTTTTCTATTGATATTTCTAATCATTGTATAACAGAATATCAAATATCTTCATAATAATAAACAGCAGTTTTTAGTACTTCCTATGTGCCCTGCACTGTAAAAATTATTTTATGTATATTTTCTCCTGATATTTGAGTAACAACTCTATGAGATAAATACTTCTGTTTTCTCAGTTGTATAGATGATTGAATTAAACCAGGCTTCCCTGGTGGCTTAGAGGGTAAAGAGTTCATCTGCAATATAGGAGACTCAGGTTTGATCCTTGGGTCAGGAAGATCCCCTGGAGAAGGGAATGGCAACCCACTCCAGTATTTTTGCCTGGGAAATCCAAGAAACAGAGGAGCCTTGTCCATGGGGTCTCAAAGAGTCAGACACAACTGAGCAACTAAGCACACAAGAATTAAACCACAGAGGCATTAACTAAGTTTCCCTATAAGACACAGCTACACACTGCCTATATAAGGATTTGAACCTAAGCATCCCTGGGTGACCCACTCTTAACCATTAGAATAGGTGGTTAGTTAATTCATTCAGTAAACATATGCTAAGCAGTACCACGAAGACTTAAGTAAGAAAGTGAAAATGTAATAAAGTGAGAAATAAAGTGAAAAGGTAATAAAAAAGACCTATAAGAATTGAGAAAGTAAATCAAGATGCTGTAATGGGAAAGAATAGTCCTGGCAGAGAGAATAGCAAGTGTGAAAGCCCTGAGGAAGGACTGACAAGGTGGTCTCTGTGTTTGCAACAGAAGGAATGACATGAACTAGAGTAGGGGATGATACAAGTATGGATAATGCTAGATCTGACCACCTGCCCACAACATGAAATCAGTCTTCACTGTTAATGAGGTGAGACGTGATGGGAATGTTTTGAGTATAGAAATAAAATGCTATGAATTCCGTTTTTAACAGGAAACACTGTGATAAATCATTTTTACTAGGTTTTCAGTTTCCTTGTGGTATTTTGTATATTGCTGCTGCTGCTGCTAAGTCGCTTCAGTAGTGTCCGACTCTGTGCAACCCCATAGACGGCAGCCCACCAGGCTCCCCCGTCCCTGAGGTTCCCCAGGCAAGAACACTGGAGTGGGTTGCCATTTCCTTCTCCAATGCATGAAAGTGAAGAGTGAAAGTAAAGTCGCTCAGTCGTGTCTGAGTCTTTGCTATCCCATGGACTGCAGCCTACCAGACTCCTCTGTCCATGGGATTTTCCAGGCAAGAGTACTGGAGTGGGGTGCCATTGCCTTCTCCATTTGTATATTGAGGTTTTCTCAAATAAATTGAACAGGTGTGCTTTTCTCAAAGACCATTCTGGAGTGAGAATGTATGTATTTTTGTTTTGCTGAGCTTTTAGTCATTTTGTTATCTTTAAACCTATTGTGAATATGACTGGACTCTTGCTCTGAACTTTTACAAATCCGATAAGCAACACATGTTTGCCTGTAACAATGGGAGCATATAAAGATCATTTGATGAGTTGAAATCTACTGGATTTACTCACAACGTGACCAAGTAAACCTGTGACCCACTATATACTTCCCCAGTTTCTGACTGCACAAGTGGAATGGACACATTCCACTCGATTTGAAAAAACATACTTCATTCTCATGACCTGGAAGAAGACCATCAATATAGTAAGTGGTAAATGAAAAATCTTTATGTTGCTCCTTTATATAAAATAGTATTATATATGTATTATATATAATACATACATTATGTATGTATTATAATGTATATATAATACATACATAATTGTATGTATATATATGTATATATAATACATACGCATGTATTATATGTATGTATATATGTATATATAATACATACGCATATATTATATGTATGTATATATAATATGTAATATGTATGTATATATGTATATAATACATTATATAATGTATTATATACATTACTAAATATAAACATAATTAATTATATTTATATATAATTAAATATATGTAAAGATGTATATTTAATTTTATATAATAAATATATAATTAATATATATAATACATTACATATGTATTATATGTAATACATTACATAATGTATTTTATAAAATACATACATTATATAGTATTATATAATTAATATATAATAAATAAATATATATATAATATATATAATAAATAAATAATATATAATTATATATTATATAATTATATACAGGGGCTTCCCTGGTAGCTCAAACAGTAAAGAATCTGCCTGCAATGCAGGAGACCAAAGTTCGATCCCTGAGTTGGGAAGATCCCCTGGAGAAGCGAATGGCTACCTACTCCAGTATTCTTGCCTGTACAATTTCATGGACAGAGTCTATAGTCCACAGGTGGCAAAGAGTAGGACATAATTGAACAACTTTCACTGTTTACAAAGAAATTCATGTTTGCATGATTGGAAAAAAGTCCTCAGGCTGCCCTAACATTAACTATTTTTGAAAAGGGAAGAGAGGAGAATGTCTTTATATTTAGTAGCAATATTACCTGATACATAGTTTTTTGTTGTTGTTGTTGATGATGTATGTACTTTTTAAAATAAAAAAAACTATGGTACTGGAAGAAATTGAAAATACGTAAAAATATTTGGGATGCAACTGACACAGTACTGAGAGGAACATTTACAGGAGTATGTGTTTACAATAGAAAAGAAGAAATATCTGAAGTCAGTAATTTATGTTCCTACCTTAAGAAAACAGAAAAAGAAAAGCAAAATAAATCCAAACTGAGCGGAAGGAATAGTAAAGTCACAAATTGATAGAATTGAAAGCAGTCGAGAAAATAAAACTGATTTACTTCTTTGAAATGATAAATAATATTAATGAACCTTTTGCGGGACTAACCAACAGATACCTATATCTACATCTATCATCTAGAACGTGGATAATATCAGAATGAAAGAGAGAGCACCACTGCTGAGCCCATGGACATTAAAATGATAAAGTGAGCAAGTCTATGCCCAGAAATTTGATAATTTAGATGAAATAGGCAATTGCTTGAAAGATACAATCTAAGAAAATTCATGCAATGAAAGATAATAAAAATTAGTCTACAAAAAATAAAGTACTAAGCCTAGTAGTTTCACTGGTGGATTTTGCCAAGCGTTTGAAGGAGAAATCATGCCAGTATTCTGTGTTCTCTTGCAGCAGAGACTGTTCATTTTATGAGGCAAGTATCACTGAAATTCCAAAATGAGGTAAAGAAATGGTAAGAAATGAAAAATTAAAAACATTAAAAAACATGAACAGAGATGTAAAAATCCTCAACAAAATATTAATGAAATCCAACACTTTGTGAAAACTATTATATGCAATGACCAAGTGGTATTTATTATTGTTATGCCAGTCTAATTCAGCATTTGGAAATCAATCATTACAACCCACAGTATCAGTAGGCTATATAAGAACAATTATTTGATCATTAGTAGATGCTGAATAAGTCTGTTACCAAAGCCAACCTCCATTTATGACTAAAAACTCTGAGCTCAAATAGAGGGGGACTTTCTAAACTGGAAAAACAACACATACAGAAGTCTGCAGCGACGTCATGCTTTATTTTCAAAGACTGAATGGATATTTTTCTTCCTGGATTGGGAACAAGATGAGAATGTCTGCCTCACTGTGCTTATTCAGCATATGCTAGAAATTCTAGCCAGGACAAAAAGGCTAGGCAAGAAAAATCATAAAGAACATACAAATTGCAAAGAGAGAAATGAAGCTGTTCTTATTTGCAGAGGATGTGACAGCTACATAAAAATCCCTGCTGTTTAGTCTCTGAGTCATTTCCGACTCTGCGACCCCATGGACTGCAGCGCACCAGGTTTCCCTGTCCTTCACCATCTCCCGGAGTTTGCTCAAACTCATGTCCATTGAGTCAAGGATGCTATCCAAACATCTCATGCTCTGTCACCCTGGATTCTTTACCAGCTGAGCTAACAGGGAAGACCTGGATTTGATCCCTGGGTTGAGAAGATCCCCTGGAGAAAGGAAAAGCTACCCACTCCAGTATTCTGGCCTGGAGAATTCCATGGACTTGGGGTTGCAAAGAGTCGGAAATGACTGAGCAACTTTAAATTCAATTCAAATTCAATTCAGCCTTCTTTATGGTCCAAATCTCACATCCATAGATGACTACTAGAAAAATCATAGCTTTGATTAGATGCACTTTTGTCAGCAAAAGTGATTTCTCTACTTTTTAATACGGTGTCTAGGTTTGTCATAGCTTTTCTTCCAAGGGACAAGTGAAATTAATAGAAAACCCTGAGTACTACAAAAAAGAATTATTGTAATAAGGCAATTCAGTGGGGTTTTAGAATACAATATTAACACAAACAAAACCAATCGCATTTCTTCATACTAACAATGAATATATGGATACCAGAATTAAGAACACAATATCTTTTATCATTGATTCAATGAAAATTGAAGTACTTGGGTATAAATCTCAAAAAGCATATATAGAATCTATATGTTGAAGACTACAAAATCTCGATGGCAGAAATCAAATAATGCATAAATAAATGGAGTGAAATATTATGTTCATGGACTGAAAGACTCAACACAGTAAACTGTCTGTTTTCTCCAAATTTATCTATAGATTTAAGGCAATTCCTTTTGAAATCTCAGCAAGTTCTTGTAGACATATTAGGCATATTTTGAAAATGACATGAAAAGATTAAGACCTTAGTATAGATATTAACTATTTGGAATAAGAAAAATAAAGTGAGATTAATAATTCTGCCCATTTTAAGGAATTCTACTTAATTATAGTAATCAAGGGATTTTTGGTACTTGAAAAGGGACAAATTGGCCAATAGAATAGACCCATGAAACAAGATCGAAAATCTAGAAATAATTCCATGTAGATATGCAATAATGAGCTTTGATAAAGATGAAAAAGCAATTCAATAACGAATGATAGCACTTTCAACAACGAATGTTGGAACAATTAGCCATCTGTATACCAAAAAAAGAAAAAAAATCTCTGGCTAAATCTCATGCTTTATATTAAAATTCACTTGAAACTGATCATGGACTTGAGAGTAAAACAAACAAAAAATAATACAAAATGTTTACAAAAAGTAGAATGGAAAAAAATGAGGGCTAGGCAGAAAATTATCAGACTTGACCCAAAGTGCAAATGAAAAATTGACAAATTGTTTCATTTTAAAATTGAAATTTTTTATTCTGTGAAAAACTCTATTAAGAGAATGGATTGACAGTTTACAGACTGGGAGAAAATGTTTGCAAATCACGATTCTGACAAAGGACTTGCATTTAGGATATATAGCAAGAGTTCCCCAAACTCAATAATAGAAACTGCTGTGAATAAATTCAATTAGGAAATCAGCAAAATACATGAACAGGATTTACAGATAGTAGATGTGTAGATGAAAATATATTCAACAGCATTAACCGTTAGGGAGAAGCGAATTGAAACCAAACAAGATATCACTACATATCTATCAGATGGCTAAAATAAAGAATAATCATACCAAATACTCGGGAGAATGCGAGAAACTGGGAAACTTCTACATTACTGCTGAGAGTGAAATAGTATAAGCCATTCTGGATGACTGTAATAGTTTAAACGTACAATTACCATGCAACCATGTAACTTTAATCTTGGACATTTATCCCAGAGAAATGAAAACCAAAGTCTACAATAAAACCTGTAAACAAATGCTCATAGTAGCTTTGGTTATAACACCCCCCAAAAGAAAGCAACCTAGATGTCCTTTTACAGGTGAATGATTAAGCAATCTGTGGTACATCTGCAGAATGGAATACTAAAACAGGACAAAACCTGGTTGAATCTCAAGAGAATTTTGCTGAGTGAAAAAAAGCCAGTCTCAAAATACAGAATAGAACTATGATTAAATTGATATAACATTCTAGAAATGATATAATTACAGAGTTGTAGACATACACATTTAGTATGAATGACATACACTTTTAAATGGGTGAAATGCAAACATGGTTGGTGGTTTGCATCAATGTTAATTTTCTGGCTGTGATATCTTACTGAAGCTTTGTAACATGTATTACTCTCCGTAGTATTTCCTACTAATAAATAATTAAAAATTACATAACATATAAAAACAATAGCATTATAATTTGAAAAACTTTTAATATCTTTAAAATGGGCTTCCCTGGCGGCTCAGTGGTAAAGGATCTGCCTACAACGCAGGAGATGAGGGTTCTATCCCTATATTGCGAAGATCCCCTGGAGAAGGAAATGACAACTGACTGAGCAGCTAAATAACAATCATTTAAAAACAAATTGAAGTCTACGAAATAATCCAGATTAGCTCATAGATAATTACATGAACTTAACTAACCTTGAATTTCTAATTTCTTAACAATTACTAAGCTATTAAGCAAGCTGTATTTCATATTGTTAATGAAAATAATTTGACTGAAAAGGATTACCATATATCTGAATTCTTTTACATTTCTGTCAATACTAGGATTATTCAAAATGAGACATTTTTGTTCTTAAGAGGGCCATTTAGTTGTACCTCAAGCAGGTTGCAAACGTGAAAGTCCCTTCAATGAATTAGTTTATTAAAGGTATATTATGAAAATTTAAGCATGCAAGCAACATTTGGTAAAAATGTATTTTTCAAGTTTTAGACTGTTTACTCTTATTCAATCAAAACAAACTTACCGCAGAGAGTAACCTTAAGAGTTGCTTCTTTTTGAGAACTGTATTTTTTATTTGCTGATTTATATTCATAAATGTCTTGATGCTGGTTCTAGTAATTTTTCATTAGAAAGTATATCTCTTACATAATCTACTAAATACAATAGTCTGTGGTTTCTTTGATGTAATTGCTACCTATATAAGGTTCTGTGTATTTTGTAAGCATCTCTTGAGAGTTCTTTGCCTGCAAGGAGATCAAACCAGTCAATCCTAAAGTAAAGCACCTTAGAATATTCACTGGAAGGACTAATTCTGAAGTGATGTTCTGATACTTTGCCCACCTGATGTGAAGAACTGACTCGTTGGAAAAGACCCTGATGCTGGGAAAGGTTGACGGCAAGAGGAGAAGGGGGCAACAGAGGATGAGATACTTGGATGGCATCACTGACTGATGGACATGAGTTTGAGCAAACTCTCAGAGATACTGAAGGACTGGGAAACCTGGTGTGCTGCAGTCTATGGGGTCGCAGAGTTGGACTCAACTTAGTGGCTGAACACCACCAACAAAAAATCATAATCATGCTTTTCCCTGGTGGCTCAGTGGTAAACAATCTACCTGCCAATGTAGGAGACACGGGTACGATCCCTGGGACGGGAAAATCCCCTGGAGGAGGCATGGTAACCCACTCCGGTATTCTTGCCTGGAAAATCCCATGGACAGATGAGCCTGTGGGCCACAGTCCATGGGGTCACAAAGAGTCGGACATGACTTAGCCACTAAACAACAACAACAACACGTAATCATATTCAGCTATATTACCATTGGCCAGAAAAATATATTAGGATTTACACACTAGATACTGTCTCTGTTATCTTGTGGTTTAGAGGCAGAAGAGAAACAACCAAAAGCCATTCAAATTTACTTCAGTGCTCTCAGAAGTACAAAATAATTATTAGAAGGCTAACATACTCAGTAGAATCAAAAGTAAAACAAAGCCAAGCCCATTAAACAATTCAGAGTTGAAAAACACATGTCAAGATAGTTTGCTCCCCCAAATAACAAAAGTTCAGACTCTCTTAAACAGGAACTGCTCAATGTGAATTATTTGATGATTTATCATTTCTTTCTGGCAGGACTCAGTAACCTCAAAGTTCTAATAATCAGAAACATGATTTCTCTAAAATACCACTTGGCACTTTTCAAAGCATTTTCATTTAAATAAATTTTTCCCTTTAAGGCTCTCCATGGCAGTGATATGATAGAAGGCTTATTATCTCTGGTTGACAAAGTAGGAAACAGGCTGAGAAGAGGGATGAAAGTGAATAGTTACTCAATTTAATATGCTGTTCCATTTTGTCTTCTCAACAATTCTCAACTTGACATAGCTTTGCTCACTTTACAGAAAAGAACATGGGCGCTCAGTTGTTCAGCAATATGTCTCTAGTCAGTTTGTAGCAGACAATATTCCATTACCCATACATCATTACTTCATTATGAAGGCTGTTTTTTTGAGAATCTGGAATCTTACTTGACTCATAACCTTTATATTAAAAAAAAGTTGTGGGAGTGGTATTTCAGTATGTTATTCACCTATGAAAAATACATACTGTACTAGTTTATAGAAAGGGTAAGGGCTTTGGAGTCAACCAAACTTCTGTCCAAATCCCAGGTCAGCCATCCTCTACCTTTACTGACCATGGATGCACTGCTTTATTTATTGAAGTGTCAGATACTCAGCTGTAAAATGGAGACCCTGGTAGTTCCTCCATCATGTTGAAGAAATTAAATGGAACAAAACTTACAAAGCACTTCGCATAATGCCGCACCAGCCAGTCACTCAATAAATAGCAGCTATTACACATGAGTCTTCATTTTATGGACTTCCCACTTCTGACAAATTTAAAAGATGAAAGTAAAAAGAATACTAATATAAATATATTATTGGCAAATCATTAAAAGAGCATATGTGAAACAGAACACCAGTCCAGGTTCGATGCATGAGACAAGTGCTCAGGGCTGGTGCAATGGGATGACCCAGAGGGATGGGATGGGAAGGGAGATGGGAGAGGGGTTCAGGATGGGGAACACATGTAAACCCATGGCTGATTCATGTCAATGTATGGCAAAAACCACTACAATATTGTAATTAGCCTCCAACTAAAATAAATAAATTAATTAAAAAAATAAAGAGGAAGCAAAAAATCAAAATAAAACTGCTATTTTTTAGATTGATGAATTTGAGAAAACTCGTCCCAAACTAATAAAAAAAGATAAGATACTACAAAAATTATCAATATGAAAATAAGATATGGTATCTCCACCGACTCTACAAATATTACTTCGCTAGTAAGGGCATATTATTGTAACAGAGCAGGGTGAGCCCAGCCCTTAGCAGATAGCCATTGCAGTGCCAGGTTACTCTGCACCCTGTTACTAGGCAACAGGTCCTCCTCAGCTATTGGTCACACTGCAGTGGGCCCCACCCCCTGGTAACTGTCAGTGAGGGACCACTGGGGAAGTGATTCAGTCAAGGGTCCTTAGTGTGGTGGTCATCAGGTGGGGAAAAAAACAAACAAAAAAATAAATAAAAGAGCAGTATTTGGGGGATAAATTTGGCATGTACAAAAGCATTATAGATATTGGAATATATTCTATTCAGGTGATTGTTAACCTATTTCTAGATATATCAAGTCTGTGCAGCAGAGTATATTCATGTATGTGATCCTTCTCCTGATTCAGTGACCTGTCGAGTCCTAGGAGACTGAAATAAAAAGACTGGAATGAGATACTACTGAACTTGTAGCATCATGTAATACTTAATTATACTTAGGGTATTCGGGAGTCAAATTTGTACCAAACTAAGGCTCATATCCCATAAATTCAAAATACCAATAACATCCCAAAGTAGCCTTCCAGTATTTCTGCCTCTTCCTCCCAACAAAATCTCTTACACTCCAACATCTGCTTGACAAGAATAGGGAATAGTTTGATTTTGTCAACTTTGTGCTATGTGTCTGATCTCGTCCTCTTTCCACTTGACTGCTAACTATTTCACTACTTTAGTGTTAACGCAGGAAAGCTCATGCTTTGCTGTACATGGTGAGCTATTCCAAACATCTGAGCTCCTATAGGTGTTTATAAGGTAGAAGAAACTGAAGTGCTCCATCTCTTTGAGTATTCATTTGAGAAGTTCTTTAATGGAATTCAAGGTGTGAAGATCAAGTGATTTATACTCCTCTAGGACAGTGAATAAAGAAGAAATATTTGCAAAATTTCTGGCCTATTCATTGAAATACACTTTTAATTTTATGATCCTTCCTCTCAGTTTCTTCATATCATATTTTAAGAAAACATTTTGCTTCTATATTAAGTTCCAAAACACCAAAGTGAGGAAGGGATTGGAGAATATGATTTCTATAGGCTGAATGTTTATGTCCTTCCAAAATTCACATATATATATATATTGATCTTTTAATTCTAATCTAAATTCTAATTCTAATCTAAATCCACATAAGCTATAATGTGACTTTCCACATTATGACTTTAATATTAGGACCATAGGATATTATGTGTGTGAGTACAGTTACCCTCCAATATAATCACCTGAAAGTATTAGAAAAGCTTTTGTATGGCAATCATATTTTCCCATTATGTAGAATATTAGTAGCATGTTAAGAGATGAGCATTTAAGAATTTATATAAAATGTTTCTATGTTCCACAAGTAAATTTCTAGGTTTTGGGGGAAATAAAAGGAACTCCCTTTTTTCACAAAATGGGATATATAGTGTAAGTTCTCTTTTTTGTCTTAATATATCACATAATCTGGCCCAAAGCCATACAGAAGTTAGAGATATAAAGGAAACTGAAATGAAAGTAGGATTAGGGTAGTAGATTTTTGTGAAAATTTAGCAATGAAAAATTGGACACAGGAATTTTTGTGTGTGTGTGTGTGAAGTTTTCACTTGTATGTGCTTACTCACTCAGGTGTGTCTGACTCTTTGTGGCCCCATGAACAGTAGCCCACCAGGCTCCTCTGTCCATGGGATTCTCCAGGCAAGAATACTGGACTGGGTTGCCATTTCCTTCTCCATTTCACTGTATATCTTTGACTTAACCCTTTTCTCTGATAGTCTCCTTAGGCTTCCTTTTCTCCTCCACCCCTTCCTCCTCATCCTTCCTAGGGTACTCCTTATGCTGTTTCTCCTAACTTTGGTTCAGTAAGTCCTTCTCCCTATGGAGACAGTGTCCTCTCAACAGTTTTCCAGATACTCCCAGTATTTGCTCGGTCCCTCAGTCGTGTCTGACTCTTTGTGACCCCATGACCTGTAGCCCACCAGGCTCCTCTGTCCATGGGATTTTCCAGGCAAGAATACTGTGATACAAGAATACTACCATTTATAACCACTTACATTTCACAAAGATCGTAGGATGAGGGATACTGTTTCTTTCCATTTCATTTCAGTAATTTCGTGTTCATACAAATCCACATTCTAATGGTGATAAAAGAGAACTGAGCACAATAATCCATGTGTTTCAAAGCACTTCTAAATGCCTCTTTAATGACTTGTTAGTACATTCAGTCTCTAGCAAAGGCAAGATCATTAAGAAGGAAATTTTAAATAAATTTTATATTTCAAGAATGTAGTCTCTTTATATAATAGCTGTTACAGTTTCACCAATAAACAGAATTAAGTGTCTCTTTCATGTCAAATATCATATCAGGTGTTACTGTAATCTTTAAAAAAAAATCACTAAAACTTTAAGTAACTTTTTTGGACACAAAAACAAAAAAATATTTTAGCCTAAACAAGATGGAAAATAATTGGAGGAAACTGATGTTAACAAATGGTAATTGATTTAGGATTCTCGTGAGTACTAATACAATGAATAAGCTTATAATACATTGATAGATAAAATATAAATGTATTATATTTGTTTACTACAAAATAAAATATTAATATTTGAGGTACATATTTTAAACGTATGAATTCTAAAGATTTAATCCAACTTAGTTAAAAAAATAGTTTCTTCCAAATTCTTGTAATTGTGTCCAATGTGTCAAGAGTATACACCGTTGATATATCCGTGTAGAATGACTTGTGATCACCATGTGCAGAGCACAACCTTATCAATCCATATTTCAACTTCTTTCTCTCCGAGTTTTTCTTCTTACATTGTTGAGGAGGTCAGAACCTCAGCTCACCATTAAATCCCTGACAGCCATAGTGGAGTTGTGTTGTCAAGCTTAAAAACATATTTTTTTAAACTTTAGCCTCTGCTTATTAATAGTAGAGTCCCCAGGAAGCTCTGCTGGAAGATTTTAAATTGTCCTTGGACCTGTCGTTACAATTTATTTTCCTGCAGCCAGAATAGAATGGCTCTTTCTTTTCACTCACTTTCTTTTACCTTTGTTATTTCCACTAAATTTTCTTCTCCTTGTAGATAAAAATGCAAATCACTTTCAATGGCAAAAACCCTTTTTATTGATCAAACTTTTAATAATGGATTTACTAATGAAGGTGGGGCTCCCTGGTGGCTCAGACAGTAAAGAATCTGCCTGCAATGCAGGAGACCAGGGTTTGATCCCTGGGTTGGGAATATCGCCTGGAGAAGGGAATGGCTATCACCTCCAATATTCTTGCCTGGAGAATCTTATGGTCAGAGGAGCCTGGAGGGCAACAGTCCATGGGGTCGCAGAGTCAGACATGACTGAGTGACTAACACTTCCATAGCCAATGAAGGTGAGGTCTCTCTCCCTCCTCAGACCACCTACTTTTCCTTTAAAGTGTCTTTATGAAGAATGAAAAATACATTATTCTCCATAGAATTCATTTATTTTTTTCTTGATTTCTGAAATATTTGCCTATAACCTAGGGAAGATAATTTGTACCAACACTGCTTCTGAATAATTTTTGGACTGTTATTGAGACATAAGTTGTTGTTGTTTAGTTGATCAGTCGTGTCCAACTCTTTGTGACCCCATGGACTGTAGTCCAGCAGGCTCCTCTGTCCATGGGATTCTCTAGGCAAGAATAGAACCTGCTTCTCCTGCATTGGCAGGCAGATTCTTTACCACTGAGCCACCAGGGAAGCCAGGTGTACTATCTGCTAACATGCAAATATGTGACATTTAATGTTAATAAGTTTAATTAATAATTTGTAAATGAGTATAAAAGTTGCACTGGGTTAGTATTTTACACTTAGTTTTTAAATTACAAGACTGTATTTCACAACTTTGAAATATGAAGATGTAAGTGCTTTGTAAAAATTTTTAACTTTCCATGGAAATTTCAGTTGCTTTAATTTAATATTTCATATTTTTGTAAGGTAAGGATATCACTCTTTTTTTTTTTTAAATCCTAGCTGTCCCAGACTTCTCTGCAGCAAATCTTGTGTGCTGGATGAATTCTATGTTAGGCAGAAATAGCTGTTGATCATTCATCTTCTCTTAAAATATAGTTTATTTAGAGCTTTATATTTGGTGTCTTTTTTCCATTTAAAAGATTCTAAATCTTTTTCCTTGAATTTTTAAACAATCACAAACTTAGGAAAACCAGGAGACAGAGGATAGAAAAATTATTGCTGTGCTATCTGACAATAAGTTATTAATATTTTACCCTGAATACTTTACTGTATATATTCTATAAGAAAAGTCAGCTTCCTCCATAACCACAGTGCCTGCTCAGTCAGTAAGTTGTGTCTGTCTCTTTGGGACCGCCAAGCTCCTCTGTCCTTAGGTTTTTCCAGGCAAGAAATACTGAAGTGATTGCAACTTCCTCCTCCCGGGGATCTTCCTGACCCAGGGATTGAACCCGGATCTCCTGCGTCTTCTGCATTGGCAGGCAGATTCTTTCCCACTGAGCCACCTGGGAAGCCCACATAACCACTGTAGGACTGATATAAGGAAATTTACAGTGATACAATACTATCATCTAATCTTTATAGCCTGTTTCATTCCACCAATGACCTCAATAATGTTCTTCATAGAGAAAACATTCTCTTTGTAATCACATACTGAATTTAGTTGTCATACTGCTTGAATTCCCTTCATTCTGCAACAATTTCTCAGCATTTTCTTGACTCTTAGGAGCTTGAAACTTGCGAAAATTTCAGCGTAATTATTTTAAAGAATGTCTCTAAATATAAATGTGTTTGATATTCCCTATGATGAGGTATACAAGCTACAGTTTTTGACAAGAATGTCACAGAAGTGTGCTGCATGATCTTCTTTGCTTCTTTCAAGTAGCATAAAATTTCCATTTGCAGTATTATTTATAATATTCACTTTGATCATTTAATTAATGTTTTGTCTGCCAGACTTCCACACTGAAAAGTTATTTTTGCTTTTTTGTCAATATGTTTTAGAGAGAGGAACTTTGAAAATATATAAGTATTGCTATTCATCAAACTTTAATTTACTTACTCTTATACCTGTATGATGAGTAACAAAAAAACAATCCAACTTTGCACAGGATTGAAGGGTTTCTCAGCACCCAGGACTTTCAGAGCTACAACTGGTACAATATTGGCCACTTGTACAAGAATGTATCTTCGTATTGAGAGTGTTTCCATTTAATTGAGCACATACATAGAAATGAAATAGCTGGAAATTATGGCAAGTATATGTTTAATATTTTAGGAGACTTTGAAGTAATTTTCCAGGGTAGTTGCACTGTTTTAACATTTTATTAGCAATGTATTACAGCTAGCAGCAAGACATCCATTACAGCTTATTAATTTCTGCAAAAATATCTGTAGTAATTGTGATAGATACTTTCTTGAATCTGTAAGATGACTGATTTCTTCCCATATATAATAAGGTATATTGTGTTAATGTTCTTTCATTTGTATCACCAATACTTTGTAGTTTTCAGTGTAGAAATATTACGTAGCTTTTGTGAAGTTATTCCTGAGTATTTTAGTTTTTATGTTGTGAATGAAATGTAGAAATTTTATTTTTCATTTATTCTCTGCTAGTTTAAAAAGCATATACTTCCTTTTATTTTTACAAACAGAATATAGTTACAGTAACTGTTTTAATGTCTTTATTAATTATATAATCTATATCATGCTTGGGTCAGTTTTATTTTTTGTATTAATAATCGTAAGTCATATTATCTGCTTCTTTGTCTACCTGATAATTTTAACAGGATGCCAGATAATATGGATTTCCCTTTTGGGTACTGGATATTTCTGCATGCTATAAATATTCTTGAGTTTGTTCTGGGATGCTCTTAATATAAGGAAACAACTTGATACTTTTAGGTCCTGCTTTTAAGATTTAGGTGAGACATTTTTATTGTGAATTTAATTCAAATTCAATTCAAATTATTTGAATTGAGTTGTTTGCCCTCACATCTGAGACAAAACTCTTCTGAGTGCTTTAGCTAATATCCTGTGAAATATGAAGTTTTCTAATCTGACTGTTGTGATCAGACAGTATTTTTGGTAGTTTGTGAGCCTGGACTTTTATTTCCCCTTTAATCCTTTGAGGTCACTCTTTTTTTTTTTTTTTAAACTTTAAACTTGATTATTTTGTAATGGAGTATAGCCGATTAACAATGCTGTGGTAGTTTCAGATGAAAAGCGAAGGAAGCTTTGAGGTAACGCATTCCATTATCTGAAAATATCTTTACTTCTTTCTTAAAAAATATTATCACTAAAATACCAGAATTCTGAATTAACACAGTTACTTTCTTTTTTTTTTCAGCTCTACAAAGATAATGTTCCTCTTCCAGCCTCTCTGATATCTAATCAGAGGTAAGTGATTATTTCCATTATGTTTCACATTCATGTAATTTATAATGATAATATGAATGATTTTTGAGTTGCTCTCCCTTTCCTAAAATCTTCCTGCGTTTGTTCACCCTTTTTAGCTCTTGTTTAAGGTTACTCAAAAAATTTTATAACTGATATTTTCTACAGGATAAGATTGTTAATAACTTGCATCCCGTTAGAGTGATTCCTTTTGTATTTAGGCAAGGAGAGAACAGAGAGGGCATATTCAAAATATTTCTTTAAAAAACTATCGAACAAGAATTCCATTACACTAAAACTATCATTCAAAATTGAAAATAATTAAGCATTAGCTGATTTGACTGACTTGTATAAAAGCTAATAAATCCATTGCAAACATCTCTGCACTAAAAGAAACATATCTTCTCTTCATATTACAGATATTTTTTGCTTTGTATTAATATTTAAGCTTGAGAATTTTTAATTGTTAATGGTTCAATTAAGTTCAACTGCTCGGTCGTGTCTGACTCTTTGAAACCCCATGGACTGCAGCATGCCAGGCCTCCCTGTCCATCACCAACTCCCGGAGTCTACTCAAATTCGTATCCATTGAGTCGGTGATGCCATCCAACCATCTCATCCTCTGTCATCCACTTCTCCTCCCGCCTTCAACATTTCCCAGAATCAGGGTCTTTTTGAAAGAGTCAGTTCTTTGCATCAGGCGGCCAAAGGAGTTTCAGCTTCAGCATCAGTCCTTCCAATGAATATTCAGGACTGATTTCCTTTAGGATGGACTGGTTGGATCTCCTTGCAGTCCAAGGGACTCTCAAGAGTCTTCTCCAACACCACAGTTCAAAAGCATCAATTCTTTGGTGCTCAGCTTTCTTTCTAGTCCAACTCTCACATCTATACATGACTACTGGAAAAACCATAGCTTTGACTAGATGGACCTTTGTTGGCAAAGTTATGTCTCTGCTTTTCAATATGCTGTCTAGGTTGGCCATAACTTTTCTTCCAAGGGGTAAGTGTCTTTTAATTTCATGGCTGCAGTCATCACCTGCAGTGATTTTGGAGCCCCCCAAAAATAAAGTCTGACACTGTTTCCACTGTTGCCCCATCTATTTGCCATGAAGTGATGGGACCAGATGCCATGATCTTAGTTTTCTGAATGTTGAATTTTAAGCCAACTTTTTCACTTTCCTCTTTCACTTTCATTAAGAGGCTCTTTAGTTTTTTGCTTCCTGTCGTAAGGGTGGTGACATCTGCATAATCTGAGGTTATCAATATTTCTCCCCACAATATTGATTCCAGCTTGTGCTTCATCCAGCCCATCGTTTCTCATGATGTACTCTGCATATACGTTAAATAAACATGGTGACAATATACAGCCTTGACGTACTCCTTTTCCTATTTGGAACCAGTCAGTTGTTCCATGTCCAGTTCTAACCGTTGCTTCCTGCCCTGCATACAGACTTCTCAAGTGGCAGGTCAGGTGATCTGGCATTCCTGTCTCTTTCAGAGTTTTCCACAGTTTATTGTGATCCACACAAAGGCTTTGGCAAAGTCAATAAAGCAGAAATAGATGTTTTTCTGGAACTCGCTTGCTTTTTCAGTGATCCAACGGTTGTTGGCAATTTGATCTCTGGTTCCTCTGCCTTTTCTAAATCCAGCTTGAACATCTGGAAGTTCACAGTTCACGTATTGTTGAAGCCTACCTTGGAGAATTTTGAGCATCATTTTACTAGCGCGTGAGATGAGTGCAGTTGTGTGGTAGTTTGAGCATTCTTTGGCATTGCCTTACTTTGGGTTTATAATGAAAACTGACCTTTTCCAGTCCTGTGGTCACTGCTGAGTTTTCCAAATTTGCTGGAATATTGAGTGCAGCACTCACAGCATCATTTTTTAGGATTTGAAATAGTAAATTAAGTATTACAAAAATATAAAATAGTTTAAAGTATGTTGTATGTTTTCATGGAAACATACACCTCCCTTAGTTGTTAAATATACTTTTAAAATCATCAATTGGTCTTTTAGCTCACATTTGTTATTAGAGAATTCTATCAGTATCATATTTGGAATCAAAAAAATTTTGGCCTTACAAGTGTTCATTTTTTCGTAAATGAGTCATGCGTGATTGATAAAACTGGTTACTAGCTGTAATGTGTAGAGGATTTCTCTGAATATGCTTTCAGGTTTCTTAACTGGTTTACTGAAATCGTCTATATTTTTACAATTAAAATTGTTTTAATGATTACATAGTTGTTTTGTTACACCATTGTTATTAGATTCTGGGTGAGTTTGTTTCTCCTTGATATTCTGTTCTTAATTTTTCTTTGTAGATTTAAAACTTCACTGTGAGGTTAATGCAGCATCTTAATTTATACCTTTAGTTTTGAAAAGTTTTTTTTTTTTTCACTATATGGTAAGTCATAATATTACTTCCATTACTATTTACTCCCATTAATATATCACTCTGTCATATTTTACCTGAGTATTTTTCCTGATAGCAATATTTCTTTTACAGATTTAATTTTGGTTAGTATTTGTTATATATTTACTCGTTCATTTATTCTTGAGTTTTGAGTCATTTAATGCAAGCTTGTGCTTCTTTATCCTTTTTGATTTTGGACATTTTAGATGAATTTTATCCATATAGTAAAAAATGGTATTTTTATATTAATTTGCATTCTGTGTTTTCTATTTGCCATAAATTGTCTGAACTTAATATTTTCTCATTTATGACCTTCTGTTCATATCAGAATGTAGTTTCTTTTTTAATTAATTAATTTTATTGAAATATATTTCACGTAACATATAAGTTTCAGATGTATAAAATAGTAAATCAACATTTTCATAGAAAATTCTTCATACAAGTTGTTATAAAATATTGACTGTATTGTCTCTGCTACATATTACATTCTTATAACTTACTTTATACCTAGTAGTTTGTGCCACTTAATCTCCTTCAACTATGTTGCCCATATCCTCACAGTGTATGGGAGGAGACCTGTAGTTCTTTCTAGGTATTAGTTAAATTTTGAATAGTCTCTATTTATTATAGGAAATATTGATTTACATACCTTAACAAATGTGTTTTATTTTACTAATTTACTTTTGTAGCTCCATTCGTGAAAGCCTAAGCACCATTTCATTCTGAAGCCCCTAGATGTTTGTCATACATGAAGCAACGCAGAGCTTATCCACCCAGACAGTGAACACACAGCCTCTGCTGGGTTTAGTTCTGGATCTTACTAAATCTGTAAATAGTATGAAACACCTCCACCCTTACCAGCCTCTCCAAACTTATGTTGTGATCTGTTTTCCGTTTTAGCTGCCTCATTTCGTGTCTCATATTTTTCACTTCGGCTTTGTGTTCATATCATGTTCATAGTATTTTTTTTTTTTTCATGTGTTGGGCCTGTGATTGATGAGGGTTCCTTCTGAAATCACACCGCCATCAAAGGGAATTTCAGCCTCTCATTGTTACTATGCCACCGTTTTCCTTTTTACTAGCATTTCTTCAGTTTCTTGGTAGACCTCACAGAGCCTAAGATTGAGCCTAGGATTCTGCACTTTGAAAGAGCTTCCAGGTGGAGCCCTTGCTGCTGGCCCATGAACCACACTTTGAATAATAAGACTTTAAATATCCCCACTGTTTTTTCACAGTGAGAAGATTGAGTATTTCAAGATGCTGCTTCTTTGACCCAAGATCTCATTATATAAACTTTTCATTCTTTGGGACTGGTCAGACTTGCCCCTGCTTTTGAAATCAGCCCACTTAAGAAAGAGTGTGCTGTCATTCATTTCAAAATTAATTTTGAGAGAGTTAATGGCAGGTACATTTCCATCTCTGTTCTCCTTTGCAGTTTAAACAAAATTAAAATCAATAAATGACAAAACGTGTCATTTTACTATTTGCAACCTGTATGTATCAATTATCGTGGATAATCAATTGGAAATTGAAGTTTGTGGATAAAATATATGTACTAGGTCATGACCTATAATGAAGTTTATTTTTTTAGTTTTCAACTTTACAAACGTCTATAATGTCAATAAAGCCTGGTTTAAGGGAAGAAGTTTATTTCCATTTATTTCTCTAGATTTACAACAGAAATTCGTATGCAGAAGCATAATTAATTCTAAGATTTGTGAGACTGTGAGTAATGTATTTTTGTTAACTGCAATAATGTAATAATGAAACCAATGCCTTCCATTCCCATTAAATGTAAAAATCATTTATGTTTTAGAGCCACAAGTCACCCTTATCTTCTTGTGAATTCCAAAGAAGATGATTTTCACTTGGGGACTTTCAATGATACTTTTGTTGTTTAGTCACTGAGTCATGTCTGACTCTTTGCAACTGCATGGACTATAGCCCACCAGGCTCCTCTGTCCATTGAATTTTCTAGGCAAGACTACTGAAGTTGGGGATCTTCCTGACCAAGGGGAATTCTACCCATTCCTTAAATTACCCAAGGCTGTGCCACCTTTTTATTTACCTTACAAATAAGAGGGAAAGGGAAGTCCCTCAGTCTTGTCCAACTCTTTGCAACCCCATGGACTGTAGCCTACCAGACTCCTCCATCCGTGGGATTTCCCAGGCAAGAGTACTGGAGTGGGTTGCCATTTCCTTCTCCAGGGGATCTTCCCAAGCCAGGGATTGAACCCAGGTCTCCCTCATTGTAGGCAGATACTTTATTGTCTGAGCCACCAGGGAAGTCACAAATAAAAAAGGGGTTGTGAGGCCACCATCACCCTAATTCCAAAACCAGACAAAGATGTCACAAAAAAAGAAAACTACAGGCCAATATCACTGATGAACATAGATGCAAAAATCCTTAATAAAATTCTAGCAAACAGAATCCAACATCATATTAAAAAGATCATACATCATGACCAAGTGGGCTTTATCCCAGGAATGCAAGGTTTCTTTAACATCCGCAAATCAATCAATGTAATTCACCACATTAACAAATTGAAAGATAAGAACAATATGATTATCTCAATAGATGCAGAAAAAGCCTTTGACAAAATTCAACATCCATTTATGATAAAAACTCTCCAGAAAGCAGGAATAGAAGGAACATACCTCAACATAATAAAAGCTATATATGACAAACCCACAGCAAACATTATCCTCAATGGTGAAAAACTGAAAGCATTTCCCCTAAAGTCAGGAACAAGGCAAGGATGCCCACTTTCACCACTACTATTCAACATAGTTTTGGAAGTTTTGGCCACAGCAATCAGAGCGGAAAAAGAAATAAAAGGAATACAGATAGGAAAAGAAGAAGTAAAACTCTCACTGTTTGCAGATGACATGATCCTCTACATAGAAAACCCTAAAGATTCTACCAGAAAACTACTAGAGCTAATCAATGAATATAGTAAAGTTGCAGGATACAAAATTAACACACAGAAATCCCTTGCATTCCTATACACCAATAATGAGAAAACAGAAAGAGAAATTAAGGAAACAATACCGTTCACCATTGCAACAAAAAGAATAAAATACTTAGGAATATTTCTACCTAAAGAAACAAAAGACTTATATATAGAAAACTATAAAACACTGATGAAAGAAATCAAAGAGGACACAAACAGATGGAGAAATATACCGTGTTCATGGATTGGAAGAATTAATATAGTGAAAATGAGTATACTACCCAAAGCAATCTATAGATTCAATGCAATCCCTATCAAACTACCAATGATATTTTTCACAGAACTAGAACAAATCATTTCACAATTTGTATGGAAGTATAAGAAACCTCGAATAGCCAAAGCAATCTTGAGAAAGAAGAATGGAACTGGAGGAATCAACCTGCCTGACTTCAAGCTCTACTACAAAGCCACAGTCATCAAGACAGTGTGGTACTGGCACAAGGATAGAAATATAGATCAATGGAACAAAATAGAAAGCCCAGAGATAAACCCACGCACCTATGGGCACCTTATCTTCGACAAAGGAGGCAAGAGTATACAATGGAGAAAAGACAATCTCTTTAACAAGTGGTGCTGGGAAAACTGGTCAACCACTTGTAAAAGAATGAAACTAGAACACTTCCTAACACCATACACAAAAATAAACTCAAAATGGATTAAAGATCTAAATGTAAGACCAGAAACTATAAAACTCCTAGAGGAAAACATAGGCAAAACACTCTCTGACATAAATCACAGCAGGATCCTCCATGACCCACCCCCCAGAATATTGGAAATAAAAGCAAAAATAAACAAATGGACCTAATTAAAATTAAAAGCTTTTGCACAACAAAGGAAACCAAAAGCAAGGTGAAAAGACAGCCTTCAGAATGGGAGAAAATAATAGCAAACGAAGCAACAGACAAACAATTAACCTCAAAAATATACAAGCAACTCCTGCAGCTGAATTCCAGAAAAATAAATGACCCAATCAAAAAATGGGCCAAAGAACTAAACAGACATTTCTCCAAAGAAGACATACAGATGGCTAACAAACACATGAAAAGATGCTCAACATCACTCATTATTAGAGAAATGCAAATCAAAACCACAATGAGGTACCATTACACACCAGTCAGAATGGCCGCTATCCAAAAGTCTACAAGCAATAAATGCTGGAGAGGGTGTGGAGAAAAGGGAACCCTCTTACACTGTTGGTGGGAATGCAAACTAGTACAGCCACTATGGAGAACAGTGTGGAGATTCCTTAAAAAACTGGGAATAGAACTGCCATATGACCCAGCAATCCCACTGCTAGGCATATACACCGAGGAAACCAGAATTGAAAGAGACGCGTGTACCCCAATGTTCATCGCAGCACTGTTTACAATAGCCAGGACATGGAAGCAACCTAGATGTCCATCGGCAGACGAATGGATAAGGAAGCTGTGGTACATATACACAATGGAATATTACTCAGCCATTAAAAAGAATACATTTGAATCCGTTCTATTGAGATGGATAAAACTGGAGCCCATTATACAGAGTGAAGTGAGCCAGAAAGAAAAGCACCAATACAGTATACTAATGCATGTATATGGAATTTGAAAGATGGTAATGGTAACCCTATATGTGAGACAGAATAAGAGACACAGATGCATAGAACAGTCCTGTGGACTCTGAGGGAGAAGGTGAGGGTTGGACGTTCTGGGACAATAACATTGAAACATGTATATTGTCATATGTGAAGCAGAACACCATTCCATGTTCTATGCATGGGACGGATGCTCAGGGATGGAGCGTTGGGATGACACTGAGGGATGGGAGGGGGAGGGAGGTGGGAGGAGGGTTTGGGAGGGGGAGCACATGTGAATCCATGGCTGATTCATGTCGATGTATGGCAAAAACTACTACAATATTGTAAAGTAATTAGCCCCCAACTAAAATAAATAAAAAAATAAATTAAAAAAAATAATAATAAAAAAAAAATAAATAAAAAAAATAAAAACTGAGGCATTACTTTGCCAAGAAAAGTTAAAAAAAAAAAAAAAAAAAAGGGGTTGTAACAATGAAGTTTTTTATTAAACAACTATTTTTTTTTTCAATTTATTTTTTCATTGGAGGAAAATTTCTTTACAATGTTGTGTTGGTTTCTGCTATATAGTGATGCAAATCAGCCATAAGTGTACATATATCCCCTCCCTCCTGATTCTCTCTCCCCTCCCCTACTCCCACCTGCCTAGGTCATCACAGAGCATCAGGCTGGACTCCCTGTCTTATATAGCAACTTCCCACTAGCTATCTGTTTTACACATGATAGGGTATATAGGTCAGTGCTACTTCCTCCATTCATCCCACTCTCTCCTTCATTACCAAAATGAATGAAGATAGAGGAATGTTGTAACTACTTACATATCATGCATGTTGCATTCTGCAAAAATCGCTACTTACCTTGTAAGTTTATGGTAAAAAAAAAAAAAAACAAAACTATTTTAATTCCTGAGTGAGAGTAACAATTTTTAGTATATTTTACTTTTGTGTTAGAAAGAGTCCAGTTGTTCCTTAGGAGTAAGCTTTTACATAATAAAATGGCCTTGAGGAATTCTACCAATGTCATTCACAGATACAAGCAAGTCTTCTTTCAGAATGAGTCATAACTGTGACATTGAAAACTCTTTGGCTTATATAAACATATTCACTGTATTCATTAAAGTAAAATTCCATTCCCTTTTGCTCTCGGTTCCATATGTCCCTCTCCACTACCAAGTCAGTGATGTAGCACAAGGGTCTTGCCCCAAACACGCATTTGCTTATTTTGTATCCTTTCTTGCACTGTGTCACAGAACAGCTGGTTGAGTGGAGCTACCTTCTGTGGTTGTAATTCTATTGCTTGGGGATATTTCCTCCTATTTTTTACATAAAAATAAATATTATTTCCCTTTAGACTCCTGGGATAATCTTGTATCATTAATTGTTACTATAGAATAATTAGAGGAATGATGAGCATTAGAAAAACTTTGCCAGAGTAGACTATTGAAATAGATAATTTTGTGACCATGTTGAAAATATACTTGCTTTCTGTTCACCGTTGAAATTTATCAGCTATCATTTTTAAAAGTCCACTTTCTAATATTTTTAACAATTAGGATTACTTAATTATTAAAACTGTATGTGCTGTTGATTCAGAAGTAATGCATTAGAATTTCAGTATCTTTGTGTAAGAAAAATATTAACAGACTGGAGGTGAGGAATAAAACAAACAAAGACAAATATATTACTCATAAATAAATGGACTACTTAAATATTTAATGGAGTCTATTTTAGAATTTTTTCTAGTGTGTATTTTGGTATGTTTCTTAGCAAAATATAATTGGTAGTTGACTAATTTTGTTAGATGCAATTTTGTGTTTGTTGTGCATGGACCAAAAAGAGCATTTATATTACTATCTTGGAAGCTAATTTATTTGGCTCTCACATTTCTGTTGCCAAAATAAATGTTTGTTTTCTTTACACTAAAATTATGATTTTCCAAAAGCCAGCAGTAAAATTCTGGGCGAGGGGAGGCAAACCCAGAATGAACTCAAGATACCAGTAACCTAAAATCATTATTTCAATTATATGAACCTCTAGAATTTGTGTTTTCTTTCCAAAGCTTTGATGTTTCAGCATATATGTCACTTTTAGTATTCTGTTTACAGTATACAGGGCTACAACAACAGATAACTGCTTCGGTTTACATTAAATAGCCCAACTGAAAAGGCACTTACCAGGCCTTTAAAGTATAAGGCATTTAACCATACCTGAGGTTTTGCCTTTTTGTAATATTTTGAAAGCTTAGCTATTTTGAGAAGAGATGTATAATCCACTGCTATGCATGGCCCAGCTAGCTAAAGTTAGTTTAACAGAAAGAGAAGGAAGAGGAGAGATGGTAGAAGACCACATAAGACAAAGTTCTGTAAAACTCTTTGTGATGCCCCTGGAATAAATTGAGTGTGGGAAACCTATCCTAAAGCACCCTGAGGAAACAGTCCTTGTTGATTTATGACCATACAGCTTAGACATAAAAATAACTGAAATATTGTTATAGAACGTGGGTAAATAAGAGTAGGAATTGCTGTACACCCATATTTCTTGGGAAGAATCATGATTAGAGTACTGCAAACAATCCAACATGTCGAACTATAAAAAATTTAAGTTGAATCAGAATGCATCAGAGCAGGCAGCACCACAAACTCATTCCTCTTATTTGAAGGTATAGGTTTGGGCAACTTCTGTGCAAATTCTTAGAATTCTAAAAGTATGTTTCTGGTTACAGTCTTTTAAACACATTTAGAATATCAATAAGCTTTATGTAGAAATTATACAGGAGTAATTAACTGGTTTGAATTGAGATATTCTTTCAGTGAAGAACAATATCCCCCTGGCATTAGGTGTAAAATTGGAAATGCAGTAATTGAATCCCCAAACTCAGGTCTCTTTTATTCTCTTTTTGTTTAGTTATTTTGGAGGAGACAACAAAGGCAAATAACTTGAAAGAGCAGAAATAGAAAAGAAGGTGAAGGCCTAAAAGACAGTAGTTTTCCTGTAGACAGAGAATAGTGAATTGAAAGCCACCATGGATGTAACTCTATTTCAAGTCATCAATCATAGTAAATGAGAGTTAAGATAGATTTCCAATAATATATATCAACTTTTGAAAAAACATAAATTTATCTACTTAAATGAGTATTTTAATGATCTTTCCTTGAAAATAAAAACATTAATATCTTCTCTTTTAATCTAGAACTGTGTTGTCCAATATGGTAGCCACTAGCTGTAAGTCATGTTTGAGCATTTTAAATGTAACTGGTTTGAATTGAGATATTCTGTAATTATAAAATACACACCCCCATTTCTAGGACTTAGCGTAAAAATGTAAAACTACTTATTAACATTTTATATTAATTACAAGGCATAATTATATTTTTAATATATTGTTTTAAAGAAAATTTTATTAAAATTAACCTTGCTAGTTCCTTTTGCTTCTCTTATGTGGTAATACAAAGTTTGCTGTTACACATATGTCTAGCATTTGTGACTCCACTTATATTTGTATTGGATGATCTTGGCATTGTGATAAAGATCATCACATACATAAGTGGAATCTATATCCCAAATATCTCCTGATAAAATTCTGTTCCATTTAATAAACCTTATCACACAAAATTAAAGACATACATACATTCATCTCCCAGGGATAGGGACAATTCCTTTTTCAAACCAATTAAAATGTTAACAGATGACATTTATGTAACTTCTCAGAATGAAGAAAACACCATTAATTAGTCAGAATTCACAAAAGTAAGAGTTCACAAAGAGTCAGACATGACTGAGTGACTTTCACTTTCACCAGCAAGGATGTGATTTTTAGAGAGCAAAATAATCTTTAGTAAAAAGGAACATTATGATCATTATCAATTGATTTTTAAAATAGATACTGGAAATTCCTTGGCAGTCCTCTGGTGAGGACTCCATGCTCCCACTGCATGGGACACAGGTTTGATCCCTGGTCAGGGAACTAAGATACTGCATGCTGCATGGCATGGCCAAGACAATTTGAAAATAAATCAATAGTAAGCCTGATATTACCCTTTGAAGTAGCTGTCCTTAAACTATCTACACTTCTCATGGGAAACTTAAATAAGTGAAAACTCTCCTTCAGCTCCAATTTCTTCACTTAATATACCGTGCTTCTTTTCCAGGATTACTTGGGTGCTGGTTGCTTGATGGCATATTTTATTTTGTCAACAAGAGAAGATTAAAATTATTTGGCAGCTTTGTCATGGTTGCGATATCCTATATAGAATTTTAATGTTTTGGTGCATTTGCACAATGACTATTTTCCACTTTTCTTTTTTTAAACATAATTTTTGATTAGTCAAATGGATTTAAACAGTATTTCAGAAAAAAACTATTACATGTGCCTGATGACATTAAAATGTTAATTCCAGTTTTCCATACTATATCTAAACTTGATTAATAGAGTATAAACTCTGTTTACTTTGCCTTGATTGTGAAAGTATAAACATTTGTGGCAGGGCATTTAAAACTCTAGAGATCAGATTGTAGATTAAGGATTAACTCAGGAGCTGACAGTGGCTCACATCATGAAAGCCTTATTAGCAAATTCAGACATAAATTGAAAACAGTGGGGAAAACCAGTAGACCATTCAGTTCGGTTCAGTTCAGTCACTCAGTTGTGTCCGACTCTTTGCGACCCCATGAATCCCAGCACGCCAGGCCTCCCTGTCGATCACCAACCCACGGAGTTGACCCAAAGTCATGTCCATCGAGTCGGAGATGCCATCCATCCATCTCATCCTCTCTCATTCCCTTCTCCTACTGCCCCCAATCCTTCCCAACATTAGAGTCTTTTCCAATGAGTCAACTCTTCGCATGAGGTGGCCAAAGTATGGGAGTTTCAGCTTCAACATCAGTCCTTCCAATGAACACCCAGGACTGATCTCCTTTAGGATGGACTGGTTGGATCTCCTTGCAGTCCAAGGGACTCTCAAGAGTCTTCTCCAACACCACAGTTCAAAAGCATCAATTCTTAGGTGCTCAGCTTTCTTCACAGTCCAACTTTCACATCCATACATGACTACTGGAAAAACCATAGCCTTGACTAGATGGAACTTTGTTGACAAAGAAATGTCTCTGCGTTTTAATATGCTGTCTAGGTTGGTCATAACTTTCCTTCCAAGGAGTAAGTGTCTTTTAACTTCATGGTTGCAGTCACCATCTGCAGTGATTTTGGAGCCCCTCAAAATAAAGTCTGACACTGTTTCCCCATCTATTTGCCATGAAGTGATGGGACCAGATGCCATGATCTTAGTTTTCTAAATGTTGAGCTTTAAGCCAACTTTTTCACTCTCCTCTCTCACTTGCATCAAGAGGCTTTTTAGTTCCTCTTCACTTTCTGCCATAAGGGTGGTGTCATCCGCATATCTGAGGTTATTGATATTTCTCCCGGCAGTCTTGATTCCAGCTTGTGTTTCTTCCAGCCCAGTGTTTCTCATAATGTGCTCTGCATAGAAGTTAAATAAGCAGGGTGACAATATACAGCCTTGACGTACTCCTTTTCCTATTTGGAACCAGTCTGTTGTTCCGTGTCCAGTTCTAACTGTTGCTTCCTGACCTGCATACAGGTTTCTCAAGAGACAGGTCAGATGGTCTGGTTTTCCCATCTCTTTCAGAATTTTCCACAGTTTATTGTGATCCACATAGTCAATAAAGCAGAAATAGATGTTTTTCTGGAATATCTTGCTTTTTTGATGATCCAACAGATGTTGGCCTATTGACCTCTGGTTCCTCTGCCTTTTCTAAAACCAGCTTGAACATCTGGAATATGTTCAATATGCTACTGGAGATCAGTGGAGAAATAACTCCAGAAAGAATGAAGGGATGGAGCCAAAGCAAAAACAATACCCGGCTGTGGATGTGACTGGTGATAGAAGCAAGGTCCAATGCTGTTAAGAACAATATTGCATAGGAACCTAGAATGTAAGGTCCATGAATCAAGGCAAATTGGAAGTGGTCAAACAGAAGATGGCAAGAGTGAACGTCGACATTCTAGGAATCAGCGAACTAAAATGGACTGGAATGGGTGAATTTAACTCAGATGACCATTATATCTACTACTGTGGGCAGGAAACCCTTGTAAGAAATGGAGTGGCCATCATAGTCAACGAAAGAGTCCAAAATGCAGTACTTGGATGCAGTCTCAAAAGCGACAGAATGATCTCTGTTCGTTTCCAAGGCAAACCATTCAATATCACAGTAATCCAAGCCTATGCCTCAACCAGTAACACTGAAGAAGCTGAAGTTGAACGGTTCTATGAAGACCTACAAGACTTTTTAGAACTAACACCCAAAAAAGATGTCCTTTTCATTATAGGGGACTGGAATGCAAACGTAGGAAGTCAAGAAACACCTGGAGTAACAAGCAAATTTGGCCTTGGAGTACAGAATGAAGTAGGGCAAATGCTAATAGAGTTTTGCCAAGAGAACACACTGGTCATAGCAAACACCCTCTTTGAACAACAGAAGAGAAGATTCTACACATGGACATCTCCAGATGGTCAACACCAAAATCAAATTGATTATATTCTTTGCAGCCAAAGATGGAGAAGCTCTATACCGTCAGTAAAAACAATACCAGGAGCTGACTGAGGCTCAGATCATGAACTCCTTATTGCCAAATTCAGACTTAAATTGAAGAAAGTAGGGAAAACCACTATACCATTCAGGTATGACTGATATCAAATCCCTTATGAATATATAATGGAATTGATAAATAGATTTAAGGGACTAGATCTCATAGACAGAGTGCCTGGTGAACTATAGACGGAGGTTCATGGCTTTGTACAGGAGACAGGGCGTAAGACCATCCCCATGGAAAAGAAATGCAAAAAAGCAAAATGGCTGTCTGAGAAGACTTACAAATAGCTGTGAAGAGACAAGAAGCAAAAAGCAAAGGAGAAAAGGAAAGATGTTCCCATTTGAATGCAGAGTTCCAAAGAATAGCAAGGAGAGATAAGAAAGCCTTCCTCAGTGATCAATGCAAAGAAATAGAGGAAAACCCACAATGGGAAAGACTAGAGATCTCTTCAAGAAAATTAGAGATACCAAAGGAACATTTCATGCAAAGATGAGCTCGATAAAGGACAGAAATGGTATGGACCTAACAGGAGCAGAAGATATTAAGAAGAGGAGGCAAGAATACACAGAAGAACTCTACAAAAAAGATCTTCACGACCCAGATAATCACGATGGTGTGATCCCTTACCTGGAGCCAGTCATCCTGGAACGTGAAGTCAAGTGGGCCTTAGAAAGCACCACTACGAACAAAGCTAGTGGAAGTGATGGAATTCCAGTTGAGCTATTTCAAATCCTGAAAGATGATTCTGCAAAAGTGCTAGACTCAATATGCCAGCAAATTTGGAAAACTCAGCAGTGGCCACAGGACTGGAAAAGATCAGTTTTCATTCCAATCCCAAAGAAAGGCAATGCCAAAGAATGCTCAAACTACCACTCAACTGCACTCATCTCACACGCTACTTAAGTAATGCCAAAATTCTCCAAGCCAGGCTTCAGCAATACGTGAACCGTGAACTTTCAGATCATTCAGATATGACTTAAATCAAATCCCTCATGATTATACAGTGGAAGTGAGAAATAGACTTAAGGGACTAGATCTTATAGAGTGCCCGATGAACTATGGACATTGTACAGGAGACAGGGAGGAAGACCATCCCCAAGAAAAAGAAATGCAAAAAAGCAAAATGGCTGTCTGAGGAGGCCTTACAAATAGCTGTGAAAAGAAGAGAAGCCAAAAGCAAAGGAGAAAAGGAAGGATACACCCATTTGAAGGCAGAGTTCCAACGAACAGCAAGGAGAGATAAGAAAGCCTTCCTCAGTGATCAGTGCAAAGAAATAAAGGAAAACAACAAAATGGGAAAGACTAGAGATCTCTTCAAGAAAATAAGAGATACCAAGGGAACATTTCATGCAAAGATAGGCTCAATAAAGGACAGAAATCGTATGGACCTAACAGAAGCAGAAGATATTAAGAAGAGGTGGCAAGAAGACACAGAAGAACTGTACAAAAAGATCTTCACGACCCAGATAATCACGATGGTGTGATCACTCACCTAGAGCCAGACATCCTGGAATGTGAAGTCAAGTGGGCCTTAGGAAGAATTACTACAAACAAAGCTAGTGGAAGTGATGGAATTACAGTTGAGCCAAAATTTTTTTGTTTCCAAATATGATTCTGATAGAATTCTCTTATAATAACAAATCTGAAGTAATAAAATCAATTGATAATTTTAACAATATATTTAAAAACTAAGAGAGTGTATGTTTCCATGAAAATGTAGAAGACATACTTTAAACTACTTTATATATTTGTAATACTTAATTTATTGTTTCAAATCCTAAAAGATAATGTTGTAAAAGTGCTGGACTCAATATGCCAACAAATTTGGAAAACTCAGCAGTGGCCACAGGACTGAAAAAGGTCAGTTTTCATTCTAATTCCAAAGAGGCAATGTCAAAGAATGCTCAAGCTGTCACACAATTGTGCTCATCTCACACACTAGAAAAGCGATGCTCAAAATTCTCCAAGCCATGCTTCAACAATATGTGAATAGTGAACTTCCAGATGTTCAAGCTGGATTTTGAAAAGGCAGAGGAACCAGAGATCAAATGGCCAACATCTGTTTGATCATCGAAAAAGCATCTATTTTTGCTTTATTGACTATACCAAAGCCTTTGACTGTGTGGATCACAATAAACTGGAAAATTCTGAAAGAGGTGGGCATGCCAGACCACCTGAACTGCCCCTTGAGAAATCTGTATTCAGGTCAGGAAGCAACAGTTAGAACCAGACATGGAACAACAGACTGGTTCCAATTAGGAAAAGGAATACATCAAGGTTGTATACTGTCACCCTGCTTATTTAACTTATATGTAGAGTACAGCATGAGAAATGCTGGGCTGGATGAAGCACAAGCTGGAATCAAGATTGCCAGGAGAAATATCAATAACCTCAGATATGCAGATGACGCCACCTTTATGGCAGAAAGTGAAGAAGAACTAAAGAGCCTCTTGACGAAAGTGAAAGAGGAGAGTGAAAAAGTTGGCTTAAAGCTCAATAATCAGAAAATAAAGATCATGGCATCTGGTACCATCATTTCATGGCAAATAGATGGGGAAACAGTGGAAACAGTGAGAGACTTTATTTTGGGGGCCTCCAAACTCACAGCAGATGGTGACTGCAGCCATGAAATTTAAAGATGCTTGCTCCTTGGAAGAAAAGTTATTGGCAACCTAAATAGCATATTAAAAAGCAGAGACATTACTTTGCCAACAGACGTCCATCTAGTTAAGGCTCTGTTTTTTCTAGTAGTTATGTATGTCTGTGAGAGTTGGACTATAAAGAAAGCTGAGTGCGAAAGAACTGATGCTTTTGAACTGTGGTGTTGAAGAAGACTCTTGAGAGTCCTTTGGACTGCACGAAGTTCCAACCAGTCCGTCCTAAAGGAAATCAGTCCTGAATATTCATTGGAAGGACTGATGTTGAAGCTGAAACTCCAATACTTTGGCCACCTGATGCAAAGAGCTGACCCATTTGAAAAGACCCTGATGCTGGGAAAGATTGAAGGCAGGAGGAAAAGGGGATGACAGAGGATGAGATGATTGGAATGCATCTCCGACTCAGTGGACCTGAGTTTCTGTAAACTCTGGGAGTTGGTGATGGACAGGGAGGTCTGGCATGCTGCTGTCAATTGGGTCGCAAAGAGTCAGACACGACTGAACAAGTGAACTGAACTGAAGTGAAAACTTCAGTCACTATCACCTGATATTTTTATCAGTTCAGTCGCTCAGTCATGTCCGACTCTTTGACCCCATGAATCGCAGCATGCCAGGCCTCCTGACAATCACCAACTCCTAGAATTTCCTCATACTCATGTCCATTGAGTCGGTGATGCCATCCAACCATCTCATCCTCTGTCGTCCCCTTCTCCTCCCACATTCTATCTTTCCTAGCGGCAGGGTCTTTTTCAGTGGGTCAGTTCTTTGCATCAGGTGGCCAAAGTATTGGCCATTTTATCAAAATCATCATTTTAGATTGTGAAACATTTTGAACTCCCTGCCTGACTGCTTTTGAATATAGTGACTCTGAAATTATTTTACACTAAATAGAGACATGTTCAGTGGTTTAAATTGGCACATTGTTGTGTATTATTAACTGTTGCTCTGTTTGCTATGTAAATACTTTGGGTTGCTTCCTTGTACAAGGCATGGACTTCTAAAGGGATATATAATTTACTTTCAAGTTAGTTGGCGGCCACTAACTTCACGTTAACTTCATGTTCTGTGTAAAACTATGAATTTATCTTTACTTATTCCTTGAGCGCTTCTTTGATCTTGTCTGCCCTTTCTTAAGTAAGCATTTTGTTTGATTCTTATTTTAATCTGTGTCTACAAAGGTACAGAATGTTATTCTCTCTGAAAAGGAAAAAAAAAAAGTATCCATGAAATTGGGAGTCCGAGGGAGCAGATAAATGTCTTGCTTCTCTTCCTTGTGTTCATATGATCTTTTCTTATATATTCTCTTATCTGTATGTTTTTTTCTTACTGTGTGTGAAAAATTTTACTTCTGTTGCCTTATTCATGAACTGACTAATTTGAACTTATGAGATTTGGCTTTATAAAGGTACTTCCTTGACAGTTTGATTAATGCATCCTGGTTCTACCAAGTTATTCTGTCTTCTATGCAACTGATGTTTGTAATTAGATAAAAATACTATAATAAAACTTCCTCAGGTTTTCTGTGAAATAAATAAATGCCAGTGTTTCCAAAAAGACTTATCTATTTTATGCCCAGTTAAGGTGACTAGTGTACACTAGAAGGAAGTGATCCCCAAGTCACAAATAACAGATGAGTTCAGTTCAGTCGCTCAGTCGTGTCCGACTCTTTGCGACCCCATGAATCACAGCACGCCAGGCCTCTCTGTCCATCACCAACTCCCAGAGTCTACCCAAACCCATGTCCATCGAGTCGGTGATGCCATCCAACCATCTCATCCTCTGTCGTCCCCTTCTCCTCCTGCCCCCAATCCTACCCAGCATTAGGGTCTTTTCCAATGAGTCAACCCTTTGCATGAGGTGGCCAAAGTATTGGAGTTTCAGCTTCAACATCAGACCTTCCAATGAACACCCAGGATTGATCTCTTTTAGGATGGATTGATTGGATCTCCTTGCAGTCCAAGGGACTCTCAAGAGTCTTCTCCAACACCACAGTTCAAAAGCATCAATTCTTCGGCACTCAGCTTTCTTCACCATCCAACTCTCATATCCATACATGACCAGTGGAAAAACCATAGCCTTGACTAGACGGACTTTTGTTGGCAAAGTAATGTCTCTGCTTTTAAATATGCTATCTAGGTTGGTCATAACCTTCCTTCCAAGGAGTAAGCATCTTTTAATTTCATGGCTGAAATCACCATCAGCAGTGATTTGGGAGCCCCAAAAAATAAAGTCTGACACTGTTTCCACTGTTTCCCTATCTATTTCCCATGAAGTGATGGGACCAGATGCCATGATCTTAGTTTTCTGAACATTGAGCTTTAAACCAACTTTTTCACTCTCCTCTTTCGCCTTCATCAAGAGGCTCTTTAGTTCTTCTTCACTTTCTGCCATAAGAGTGGTGTCATCCACATATCTGAGGTTATTGATATTTCTCCCGGCAATCTTGATTCCAGCTTGTGTTTCTTCCAGCCTAGCGTTTCTCATGATGTCCTCTGCATATAAGTTAAACAAGCAGGGTGACAATATACAGCCTTGACGTACTCCTTTTCCTATTTGGAACCAGTCTGTTGTTCCATGTCCAGTTCTAACTGTTGCTTCCTGACCTGCATACAGGTTTCTCAAGAGACAGGTCAGATGGTCTGGTATTCCCATCTCTTTCAGAATTTTCCATAGTTTATTGTGATCCACACAGCCAAAGGCTTTGGCATAGTCAATAAAGCAGAAGTCAATAAAGCAGAAATAGATGTTGTTCTGGAACTCTCTTGCTTTCTTGCCTAGAGATATCTGTTATGAAAACAGTGTGGGGTTTGGGTATCGATTAAAGCAGAGCATATGCTAGTGCTATAACACAGCCATTTCCATTCTAGGGATATAGTTATCAGAAATGTTCATATGTTTATCGAAAGATAAAGTATGTTTACAGCAGCACTATTCAAAATGGCTAAAAATTGGAAACTACCAAAATGTTCATGCACAATATTAACGTACACATGTATTGTAGTAGAAATTCCACACTGAGTACTACACAGCAACAAATTGAACAAACTAAAAATGTGTACAGCAAACTATATGAACCATATGCACATAGTGTTAAACAAAATATACCAGGTGTAAGTGATACATGCTTTATTATTTCAGTTACAGAAGGTTCAAAAACAGACAAAACACATCTTTGGTGACAGAAGTCAGAGTGGGTCCCTTGAGGCCGTAGGAATTAAATGACTTGAAATGGGCATAAAAAGAGCTTTTGTAGAGCCGGAGTACTATTTATCTATCCGCATGCTTGCTACATAGGTGTGTTCAGCCTAGGAAAGTTCACTGGGCTACATATATGTGATTTAGTTCAGTTTCATTTTAGATATTATGATTTAATTAAAGAATCCTTCCCACTCCCTGAAAAAGAGAAAATATTTGATAGACCATGAATCTAGCTGTAGTTATTACGGGAAGTTTTAACAGTTTCAGCTTCTCACAAGATAACTGAATAAGACAGAAATTTATTAATGGTATAAAGATGTGATGAGTAGCATAATTAACCCACTTTGACCTAATTCATATCTGTCTCTATCTATCTATCTTACTAGTCAGGGTATTTCTAGAGAAACAGAACCAATAGGTTATATACATACATACATTATATATACACACACCCACACACATATTTACACATGTATACATGCATATATATAGAGAGAGCGATATACATACACTGAGATACTTATTATAAGGAATGACTTATGCTATTACGCAGTCTACAGAGCCCTTCCCTTCACCTCCATCTGTTGTCCGTAAGCTGGAAACCAACAAAGACAGAGGTGTTAAGTCAGGCTGAGGAGAGGAAACCAGTGACCCAGCTCAGTCAGGCAGGAAGAGAGAACAGATTATTAGATATAATACAGAGCTTCATTTGACCTAATAATGTCATGTTTTAATTAATCCTGGTAGATTTTTTCAGCATATCATTTTATTTACTTGTTTACTGTTTAGTGAAGTCAAGTCTGTTACTTCTTTCTCTGCATTGAGCTTCTGATTTTAATTATATATTAAAATCTTAGATATCCTGTCTTTAAAAAGTTCACCTTTCTTAGTTTCCATAAATCATTGATCCTTCATTATGATTTCAATATCTCCTTTATATTTTAAGCATTGTAAATGAACTCATATTCTTTAACTTATAATTTATTCTGTCTTTTCGCATTCTGGCCCATTTATTAATTTTAATGATTTCAAAATATCATGTCTCCTATTTTTAAGTTTTTTCTCAGTAGGATATTCTTGAAGTTGTCATTTGAAATTCATTTTTTCAGTTTATTGTTTCTGTCAGGCAATGCATGACACTACTGTTTGGGGACAGAACTGAAGTATATTATTAGTGTGCTTTGAACTATCCCTGGCATATGAATTCACTGACCAAATTCAGGTCCATGTGGATGCAATAAAGTATTCTTAAGGAATGTTCATTTCATTTTGTGTGTTACACTCTAAGTAGAATTTAAGAAAGGCACATATTCCCTCTCTTTGTAGGGCAGTTTTTTTTTTTCCTGCAAAATGATGTCTTTTGAGGCTCCAAGTTTTGTAATAGGTGGAAATGGAGTGTCTAATGTGGCCTTAACATGTTGGCAATACTCAAGTTCTATCTCTTGTATTCTAAGCCAGACACCTGTTAAAACCCAGGCTTTATCTTATCAGATACCTCCAGGGAAAATGCCAGGGGTAGAGCTCACCTCTATTTCTGGAATAGAGCTTTCTAAATATCTGTGTAATAGATTTTCCTGGCATTGAAACCATGGAATTAAGAAAAAAAATGCAACATCTTTCATAGAGGAATATTTGGTGTGTTGGTTTGGGAAGGTTTCCTTTGAAAATTCTGGCAGAATTTGCCACAGATGTTAAGTGAACAATCCTTCTCAAATGTTAATGTTGTTATTTTACCAAACTAAGCAAAATGTTTCAATACATCACTTTGATTTTAGGATAAATGACAAAGTGCTGAGCCTGACGCCTAAGCCAGTTTCTCCTGCTTACTATCTTCACATCCCAACACATGCTCTGGATATCACAGGCTTGACCTGTGCGCTTGCATTACTTTACGTATACCCCTGTCTCCCAGTGCTCCATGCGTGTGCTTTGATAATGCTGCATAATAAATGACTTGAAAATATTGGTATCTTAAGACATATGCATTTTCAAGCATGGATCTGCACATCAGCTTCAGTTTGGGCATGTGTTTTGGTGATGGGCTAGTTGCTTTTATATTTCTTAGCTTCTAGTAACATGTCTTACTAAATATAATTATTGAAGTAAATCAAAATAAAAAATACAATGTAGGTCATGACCAAATTCTGAGTATTTGTTGAAGCTACCTCACTACTATGTAAATGTATATTTAATTGGATTTCATAGGTACTGGTCTTGGCAATATTAGTTTAATATCTGTCAGTTAAAAGAGTGTTATTACCTATGGACTGAATGTTTTTGTCTCCCCCAGACTCATACTTTAAGCCCTAATCCTCAGTTTGATGGTATTTGGAGGTGAGACCTTTCAAGCCCTCATGAATGTGACTAGTGCCTTTGTAAGAAGAGATGTGAGACATATGATATCTTTGTTGTGTGAGGCTATAGCAAGAAGATAGCTGTGGGCAAACCAGGAAGAAGGCTCTCACCAGAACCTGACCATGCTGGCACCCTGACCTGGGCTTCTTAGACTCAAGGATTGTGAGAAATATTTGAATGTCACCCAACCTAGAGCATTTTGCTAAAGCAGCCTGAACTATGATGTTATTTATAAGAACAGAATCCTAAAATTTATTTCCAGATAAGCAAAAGAAATGATCAGAATTAAATGCATATAAGTCACAGGAGAGTTCCTTCTTCTATTTCAGCATTCAGTCACATTCAGTTGTCAATTTAGGCAACTCGTATTTTAATCGATTAGTTCTTTAATATGAGCTAATTTGTTATTAACTAAAACTACCACTCAACTTGAATAAAATGGATAAAACAGTTTCTGTATGTAGATATAATCGGAGAGACATCTTGTTTTCTTGCTAAGAGAATTACAGGGTATACTAATTTCCACAGTGTAATTTATTCACTCTTTAATGTGTGTAGCTAACTTGTGATGTTCTCCTCAGATCTCTTTATTTTATCTGAGAAAAACTATTTTCATCATAAAAATACTACTGAAATAGTATGATGAAAATGTAGGCTATAATCTGCTAAAGCATTTGGAATTTTTTTCAGTGAACCTCAGACTGTATTAAGCACCAAAAAAGTATACTCATGTTTAATAGAAACTGTTAATTATTAAAGCAACTTCAATGACAACAATATAATTTCTACATAAGTTAGAGTCATTTTAGCTTGAGAGATAGTGTAATATTGTGGTCCTAGCTTATTGACAGTTTTATGTATCTTTCTTGCATTACTGACACTTCTCTTTCACAAAATTAGAGCTAACCTTTTCCTTAAATCTTTATTGTGTTGCTTAAAGGTGGTTCAGGGAAATATGAATACATAGTTCTGAGAAATTCTTAAAGGAAATAAACAAAACCAGGTCAGATATGTCCTATTTCTTCCTTTACAAAGATAACAAGATGCAGTATAAAATACATGAAATTCTCATCTCTATTTATTGAAATCATCAAAAATCTATCAATCAGGATTTGTTGGTTTTATCTTAACAGGTTTTCTTTCCTCAGAACTAATTAATATAAAATAAGTAATAATTGCCATCCATGCAGAGTAATGTTTGCATCTACCATGCTGTCTTCCAAATAGAGATCACAGCATATTAAAAAGTGAAGACATCACTTTGCCAATGGTCCATATAATCAAAGCTATGGTTTTTCCAGTCGTCATGTACAGATGTGAGAGTTGGACCACAAAGAAGGCTGAGCACCAAACAATTGATGCTTTTGAATTGCAGTGCTGGAGAAGACTTGATAATCTCTTGAACAGCAAGGGGATCAAACCAGTCAATCTTAAAGGAAATCAACCCTGAATATTCCTTGGAAGGACTGATGCTGAAGCTGAACCTCCAATACTTTGACCACCTCGTGGAACGAGACAGCTCACTGGAAAAGACTCTGATGCTGGGAAAGATTGAGGGCAAGAGGAGAAGGGGATGGCAGAGGATGAGATGGTTGGATGGCATCACTGACAATGGACATGAGTTTGAGCAAACTCTGAGAGAGATCGAAGAACAGGGAATCCTGGATGCTGCTGTCCATGGGGTCACAAAGGGTTGGATATGACTTACTTAGGGACTGAACAACAACAACAATAACAACTGGTTTTAGCCCTGAGACTACTGTAAAAAAATAAATTGTAGTCTGTGTATTTCATAAATGTCTGGATGAGTATTTCCCAAATAATATTTCAAAATAACATAGTATTTAAGGAAATATATTTAATAATTATAGATTTTCTCCTAGATTGAGAGTCTTAATCATCTTTTTAAACTGCCTGCTGATTAAATACATACTGATTTTTAGCATTGTTGAAGTTATTTCTTAAATGATAATGTTCATAGTTATGCAAAAGAATCTGTAAGCTGCTTGAATAGCTATAAAATTTAAGTTGTAATGACAAAACAAAGTCAATATTAAGAATAGGGATAATCAAGCATCAGGGTTTTGAAAGTATCTAATTTTCATTTCTCTTCAAATAATTTATTATTGAATATTTCTTTAAAAATGTTTAAAGCATGCATTTTTCTCAACATCGTGAGTACTTTCTTCAACATTTAGTTATGAAATAGTCTAGATTAACACTGTGATATAGTATATATGACAGACATAAAAATCTAACAAAATAGTAGCATAAAAGCTTCCATAAAGTTTTTTACACTGTTTCATGAAGTATCATGATAAGTTCAAAGCTGGTGTAAACACACAAACATGCATATGGTGGTATCTATGGAAACTAACAAAAAGAGATGGAGCTAAATTGTCAATATAGGGTATAAAATCAAGTACTTCAGTGTATACAATTGATTCAACAGAGTTGGTAAAGGAGGAACAAAGAACAAATTGCTAAATATCAAACAAATGTCAGCACGGGAAACTCATTTTATGAGACTGTTTGTGCCTCCCCAGAGCCTTTGAGAGCTACGTATGTCATGAGGGTGGAGCCCTAATGAGTGAGATCAATGCTCTTATAAACGAGACCCCACAGATCTGCCCCACTGCTTCCACCCTGTGAGGTTGCAATGAAGGTTTGAAAGTCTCCAGCTTATGAGAAGGTTCTCACCTGACACCATGATCTTGGACTTAACAGCCTCCAAAACTATGAGACACAGAAGTTTAAAAGTAACCCAATCTGTGGTATTGTGTTATAACAGCCTGAATGGACCGAGATGGAGGCCAACATAATGCTTATACCCTGACATGAAAAATATTACAAAACATGATAGAACACTGTCCCCCCAGAACACAGATACAAAATTTCTTTAAAAAAAAAAATTAACAAAACAAAATCAACGCTTATAAATTATAATCTTTATTATCCCAGAAATTTAAATTTGGTTTAATATCAAAAATTAAATACCTCAAATAAACAAAATAAATGAGAAATTATATAAGTATCTCAATAACTGGCAAAATTTTGAAAAATTAACACTTGTGTTAAAAAACAACAACAAAAAACAATAAAACTGATAGCAAAACTAGGACACAAGAGCAACTTCTCAATCTGATGATGGGTATCTGTAAAAAACTTATCAGTAGTGAACACACTTTGCTCGTAAGTGTAGGGACATGGCATGATGTTGGCTTTTGCCATTTGCCATTTTCCTGCAGGATTTTAACCAGTGCCATAAAGCATGATTAATAAAAATTATAAATACTAGAAAATATGGGACAACTCCATTTATGAAAAATATCATTGTCAGTATTTAAAAATAAAAATTTTATTTGTCACAAATTGCCTTTATTTTATTGAAGTATGTCCCCGCTATAACATCTTTCTTGAGAGTTTTTAGTCCTGAATGGATGTTGAATTTTGCCAGATGCTTTTTCTCCATTCTTTTGAGATGATCATTTGATTTTTATCCTTCCTTTATTAATGTTGATTGTAGATATTGAACCGTTTTGCGTCCTTGGAATAAATCGCACTTGATCTTTTTTTAAAGTACTTATTTATTTTGGCTTTGGTGGTTCTTTGTTGCTGTATGCGGGCTTTCTCTAGTTGTGATGAGTGGGGGTTACTCTCTGGTTGCTGTGCACAGACTTCTCATTGCAGTGGCTTCTCTTGTTGTGGAGCACAGTCTCTAGATGTGTGAGCTTCAGTAGTTTCAGCATGTGGGTTCAGGAGTGATGGCTCACAGGCTCTAGAGCACGGGCTCAGTAGTTTTGGCACATGGGCTTATTTGCCCCTTAGCATGTGAAATCTCCCTGGACTGGAAGTCGAGCCAGTGTCACCTGCATTACGAGGTGGCTTCTTAACCACTGGACCACCGGGGAAGCCCCAGCTTGATCTTAATGTCTCCTTTCTAAGTATTGTTGAATTCAGTTGGCTGATATTTTGTTGAGGATTTTTGCATCTTTGTTCATTAGACATGAAAGTGAAAATATTAGTCACACAGTTGCGTCAGACTCTTCAACCCCATAGACTGTAGCCCACCAGGCTCCTCTGTCCATGGGATTCTCCAGGCAAGAATACTGGAACTGGTTGCAATTCCTTTATCCAGGGAGTCTTTCCAACCCAAGAATCAAACCCAGGTCTCCCGCATTGCCGGCAAATTCTTTACTGTCTGAGCCACCAATATTGACCTGTAATTTTCATTTTCTGTAGTATTTTTGTTTTGCTGTCAGGGTAATTCTGACCTCATTGAGCACATTTGGACATATTCTCTTCAATTTTTTGAATCGTTTGAGAGGATAAGTATTAACTCTTTCTTAACTGTTGGCAGAATTCCCTTATGAAGCCATCTGGTCCTTGATCTTTGTTGTTGGTACTTTTTTGATTACTGATTCAAATCCCATACTAGTAACTGGTACATGTATATATATTTTTGTGTGTTTTTATATTACACATACACACACTTTTTTACCTTTCTGGTTGGTGATTTCCACTATTCTGTTTTCCAGTTTGATGATGCATTCTTCAGGATCACCTAATTTGCTGTTAATTCTTTCTAGGGTATTTTTCATTTATTATATCCTTCAGTTCTTATTGGTTCTTTTATATTTTTTAGTTCTTTGTTGAAGTTCTCGCTGTGTTTCTCTATTATTGTTTTCTAAGTTCAGCAAGCACTTTTATTACTATTGCTTTGAACACTTTATCAGGTGAATTACTTAGTCCATTTATTTAGACATTGCATACTCAGTCGCTCTGTCGTGTCTGACTCTGTGGGACCCCATGGACTGTAGTCCTCCAGCTCCTTCTTTTTGTAGAATTTTCCAGACAGGAATATTGGGGTGGGTTTTCATTTCCTCCTCCAGGGGATCTTCCTGACCCAGGGATTGAACCCACGTCTCCTGCGTCTCCTGCATTGGCAGGCAGATTCTTTACCAGTGAGCCACCTGGGAAGCTTATTCTGGGGTTTTATCCTGTTCTTTTGTTTGGAAAGTACTCCTCTGTCTTCTCACTCTGTTTGAGGTTTGCTGCCTTGGTGGGGTGTGAGGATAGAGTTAGAGGGGCTTGAGCCAGAGCCAGAGCCAGGGAGGAGCTTGGGCTTCTCCTGGGCTCAGTGACGGTTGTGCCCTGATGGGAGGCAGGACCCGGGCCCCAGGTGCTGGAGCAGGAACCCTGAGGGAGCCATGCTTCTCCCCAATATGATGGCCCCTCAAGTTGCTGAGGGCAGAGTGAGGGCTTGAAGTGCTGGAATGGCAAACTTGAGCTACCTCCATTTCTCCCCAGCACAGTGATGGTCTCTGCTTTGGTCAGGCTTGTTGCAAGGTGAGGCCAGAGAGGCTGAAAGCCACAGCTCTGAGCTTTTCCCTGGCACAGTGGTAAGTCTCTTGTTTGGTTGGGGTTGGGTCTGGGGCTGGAGAGGTTACGGCTACAAATGTGAGCTAGCCCAGCTTCTCCCCATTGCATGTGATGCAGTCCCCACCTTGGCTGGGAGCTGTACTGGATGAAGAGGGGCTGCGGCAGAAGCGTGCTGCCTGCTCTGGGGCACACTTCACTGGTCCTGGTAGGCCTGCCTGAGCATCGGGCAGTTCCCAGTCTTCTGGGTTGGGTTTGGAGCAAGCCGGTCTGTCTTCCTGGCCTTCAAGACAGGGTCTTGGTTTTTAATAACCCTCCAGTATGCCTCACAAGTTTTCAAACCAGGCAAGGGGGCTCATTTCCTGGTGCTATACCCAAGGCTGGGGTGCGAGGTATGGGGGTTAAGTCCCTTACTCCTTGGGTAGGATCTCCAGGCCTGTGATATCCCCCTCCTTTTCTGGATCACCCCCAGCAGTGTGGCTTCCTGACAAGATCACTTCTCCATTCCTCTTATGAGACTCCCTTGATAGCCTTGGTTGTAGAAGAGCCACTCAGCTAGTGTTCAGTTCATTCTGAAAGAGAATTCCCATCCATATAGTTCTCATTGTGTTATGTTGTTGGGGTAGGTGATCTCAGGAACTTCCTACTCCACTATCTTGCATTTCTTTTAGCAATAATTAAGAAGGACACTCGAATTTCTCAATACATACAAGCTGTAACAACATAAAGATGTATACAAGCAATTGGAAAATTTCACATTGCTTGGTCACTGCTTACTTACTGGATGGAATGTCAACAAATATAAGAAATCTGCCTTGAAAAATTGGTTTTCTTATCTGAAATGGTACAAAAGTATCACTGGATACTGTAATGTTTTTTGAAATCAAATCAATGCTAAAGACTCTTTCTCTACTGACTTGCCGTTGAGACAAATATTTGCAAAATACTTCTAAACATATTTGCCTTTTGTTTGAATAAAACCTTTTTAAAATGTAAATATGTTTATATATTTTCAAATTTATACGGTTAGTTAACCTTGTAAGTCAATAAAGATTCTTTTCAACTGGTAACTAAGAGGGTGTGGAAAATGAAACTCCCCTGCTTATTAATTGCACAGCAGTATGATTTTCCCAACAGGGTGTCTTTTCTAAGGAGCACTCTACCATCTGCAACCCAGGCAATAAATTCTGAAGATAGATGTAACAGCAGCTTGAAATCATGACTTTTCAAACTGAGAGACATTACTATTCTTTCCAGTATTCTGGTATTGGTGTAGTAAAGTAAGACTGTTTAATTATTATATCTTAATACCTTGGGACCAATGCCTTACTCCTGATGTTTGAAATCATAATGAACTGAAAACCTGAGTTCCTGAAAAAATTGCACACCAAACTATTGTGCTAACAAGTAGCTCGGTGGTTTTAAACTTTGGCTGTCTATTATAATCAAGTGGGGTTAAAAAAAAAAAAAAATATATATATATATATATATATATATATATATATATAGAGAGAGAGAGAGAGAGAGAGAGAGAGACATGCTGGGGCTGCATCCTAGAATAATTTAATCATGATCTTAGGAAGTCATGCTAAGGCATCAGTAACGTTAAAACCTTACCAGCTGATTTTAATGTGCAAACAAGATGTGGAATCGCTGATAACAAATACTAAATGTTAATACCTGGGCATATCATCAGAGGATACCAGTAGGGGCAGATGGGTGGGCATGAAAGCTGAATTATCACTACGCCCTGTACACCTGGGAGCAATAATCAGCGAACAGAGAGCTATGTATGATTGGCAGTCTAGAAAAACATTGCGGGTTACCTTGAGCTGTGCATGTGTGCGTGTTCATCGCTGAGTTGTGTCCAACTCTTTATGACCCCATGGATTGTAGCCTGGCAGCCTCCTCTGTCCATGTGATTTCCCAGACAAGAATACTGGACTAGGTTGCCATTTCTTTCTCCAGGGTATCTTCCTGACCCACGAATCAAACCCATGTCTCCTGCATTGCAGGTGATCTCCTATATTACAGGAGGATTCTTTAGTGCTAAGCCACCAGGAATTCCCAACCTTGAGCTACAGAGAACGAAAACTGGAGAAAGTTTTAGTAGTCTGTGATTTTATGTACAAAACTTTTTCATGAATTATTTTGTTCTTCTGCCCAAAGATTTATAGTATGAAGAATGCTTAAAAGTAGTGGTTCTCATGTGCGTAAGACTCATTTCTCACGTAAATTATCAAAGGAGTCCTACTCTAGAGATTCCTTGAAGTTGTTCTTTTTTGTTGTTGTTCAGTAGCTCAGTCATGTCTGACTCTTTGCGACCCCATGAACTGCGGCATGCCCAGCTTCCCTGTCCTTCACTCCGAGTTTGTTCAAACTCATGTCCATTGAGTCAGTGATGCCATCTAACCATCTCATCCTCTGTCACCGCCTTCCCCAGCTGCCCTCAGTCTTTCCCCACATCAGGGTCTTTGTTATTTGTTTTCAGGGCTCATGAATCTGCTCATTAAATCCAGCTTATTCTGATGTAGGTGGGCCACAGTTAATGATTACATAAACAGTAATCTACAGAGTGATGACGCCCAGCAGAATAAATTATGTGGTCTAAAAAGGAAATAAAACAGTGTCAAGAAAATTAAAAGGTGACACAGAGAAGAAAGGAAATAGGAAACTGCATTGTTTGATCATGCCTAGTCTTTCTGTGGGGAAAAACAAAACAAAACAGAATTATCTTGATTTCAGAAAAATACAGACTCACAGGCAATGTCAGCTATAATCAGTAAGGTGAAGAAGATTACATCCAGCATGAACAGCAGCACTAACATTACATGTTTTGCTAATGTTAAGATGATGTGTAGGATTAGCTGTATATTTAGGAAAAGTGTTTCCTCTTTGTTTATAGGTGAGGAACAATTGATTAATTCTGACTCTGTGTAATTTAATTCAAGTCTTGCTTCAGCTGAATATTTGTTTTGTCTAGTTTCGATGTCACTAGTGATCAAATGTGATTACAATTGAAATTACCTGGGGAACTTAAAAAAAAAAAAAGAAAAAAAATGATTCTTAGATCTCATGACTAGAGATATGCAAGGGCAGAGCTTGGATGTTGAGAAGTTTTTAGTGTCCATCTGGTGATTATTAAAGTGCAGCATGTTTTGAGAATTGACTGCTTTAAGTTAAAACTGTTTTATTAGCATTATTGTTCAACTAATTGAAAATTATATGTTAAAAATTGTTTTAAAGGCTGGTTGCTTGTTGTTTAGTCCCTAATTTGTGTCCAATTCTTTGTGAACCCATGGACTGTAACCTGCCAGGTTCCTCTGTCCATAGGCTTTCCCACACAAGAATACTGGAGTAGGTTGCCATTTCCTCCCCCTGGGAATCTTCCTGACCCACAGATCGAACCCATCTCCTGCATTGACAGGCAAATTCTTTACTGCTGAGCCACCAGGGAAGCCCTCTTTTAAAGCGTATGACCGATTTAGAGTCTCAACTTCATACTATTATCAAATTACTGTAATGTAGATAATCTGAATCTTTCTAAGAGAAAAAGAAAGCTGCTGTTTTAATTAAAGGTAATATGGAATTTTAGGCATACTTTTTTTTTTATTGTGCTTCATTATATTCTGCTGTACAGATATTGAGCTTTTTTTTTTTGCTATAGATTGAGATGTTATACAACCCTGCATCCAGCAAGTTAATCAGTGCCATTTTTAAAATAGGACTTCTCACTTCCTGTCTCTGTCACATTTTGTTAATTCTTGCAGTATTTCAATCTTTTTCATTGCTGTTGTCTTTGTTATGGTTATCAGTGATCTTTGTTGTTATTATTTGAGGTATCATGGACCACACCCAGATAGACAGTGAACTTAATAATAAATATTGTCTGTGTTCTGACTGCTGTAACCACCAGCCCATTTCTATCTCCTCAGGCTTCCCTATTCCCTGAGACATAACAATATTGAAATTAGGCCAATTAATAACACTACTGTGACTTCTCTGGTGGTTCAATGGTAAAGAATCCTCCTGCCAATGCAGGAGACACGGGTTTGATTCCTGGTCCAGGAAGATCCCCTGGAGAAGGAAAGGGCAACCACTCCAGTATTCTTACCTGAGAAATCCCATGGATAGAGGAGCCTGGCAGGCTATAGTCCATGAGGTTGCAAAAAAGTTGGACACGACTTAGTGATTAAATAACAAACAATAAAAACAGTGGCCTCTAAGGTTCAAATAAGAGTAAGAGTCTTCTCATATTTCTGACTGTAAATCAAAAGCTAGAAATGACTAGTGAGGCAGGCAGTACAAAGTTGAGATAGTCTGAAAGCTAAGCCTCTTGTACCAGTTGGTCAGGTTGTAAATAAAAAAGGAAAAGTTCTTAAAGAAAATTAAAAATATGATTCCAATGAACCCATGAGAGATAAGGAAGTGAAACAAACAGCCTTATTGCTTACATGGAGAAAGTCTTAGCGGTCCAGATAGAAGATCAAACCAGCCACAACATTTCTTTAGGTCAAAGCAGGAGCAGTGCCCTAGTCCCTTTAATTATGTGAAGGTGAACAGAGGTGCAGAGGCTATAGAAGAAAAGTGTGAAGCTAGTAGAACGGTTGGTTCAGGAAGTTTAAGGAAAGAAGCTGTCTTCATTGTGTAGTAGTGCAAAGAGATGCAGCAAGTGCTGATGTGGAAGCAAGTTGTCCAGAAGATCCAGCTAAGATAATCACTGAAGATGGCTACACTTAACAACAGATTTCCAGTGCAGATGAAATAGGCTTAGATTGGAAGGTGCCACCTCCGGCTTTCATAACTAGAGAGGAAAAGCCAAAGACTGACTTGAAAGCTTCAGAGGACAGATGGAGTCTCCTGTTGGGGGTTAATGCAGCTGGTGCTTTTAAGGTGAAGCCAATGATAAATGATAAAATTTATCATTCGGAAAAGCCGATGGCCTTTAAGAGTTATGCTAAATTTAATCTTTCTGTGCTCTATAAATGGAACAACACACCCTGGATGACAGCACATCTCTTTACAATATTGGTTACTAAATATTTTAATCCCACTATTGAAAACTAAAGAGATTTTTCTTTCAAAGTATTATTACTCGTTGGGAATGCACTTGGTTACCCAAGAGCTCTGTGAAAATATATAATGAGATTAATGTTGTTTTTTATTGCCTGTTGATGCAATATCCATTCTGCAGCCTGAGAATCAAGGAGTAATTTCACCTTTCAATTCTTCAGTTCAGTTGCTCAGTTGTGTCCGACTCTTTGTGGCCCCATGGACTGCAGCACACCAGGCTTCCCTGTCCACCACCAGCTCCCAGAGCTTACTCAAACTCATGTCCATCGAGTCGGTGATACCATCAAACCATCTCATCCTCTATCGTCCCCTTCTCCTCCTGCCTTCAATCTTTCCCAGCATCAGGGTCTTTTCCAGTGAGTCAGTTCTTCGCATCAGGTGGCCAAAGTATTGGATGTTCAGCTTCAGCTTCAGTCCTTCCAATGAATATTCAGGACTGAATTCAATGAATATTCTGTGTATTCTTGCCACCTCTTCTTAATATCTTCTGCTTCTGTTAGGTTCATACCATTTCTGTCCTTTATTGTGCCCATCTTTGCATGAAATGTTCCCTTGGTATCTCTAATTTTCTTGAAGAGATCTCTAGTCTTTTCCATTGTGTTGTTTTCCTCTATTTCTTTGCACTGATCACGGATGAAGGTTTTCTTATCTCTCCTTGCTGTTCTTTGGAACTCTGCATTCAAATGGGTTTATCTTTTCTTTTCTCCTTTGCCTTTCACTTGTCTTCTTTTCTCACCTATTTGTAAGGCTTCGTCAGACAACCATTTTGCCTTTGTGCATTTCTTTTTCTTGGGGATGGTCTTGATCAATTCTTAACATTTAAGAAATACATTTCATAAAGATATAGCTGCCATAGATAGTGATTCCTCTGATGGATGTGGGCAAAATCAGTTGAAAACCTTCTGGACAGGATTCACTGCTAGATGCCATTAAGAACATGCGGTAGGTCAAAATATCAACATTAATAGGACTATGGAAAAAATTAATTCCAACAATTATGGATTGCTCAGAGAAGGTTTCAACCCCTCAGTGGAGGAAGTAAACTGAAAATGTGGAAATAGCAAGAGAGTGGAATTAGAGGTGACATCTGAAAGTGTGCCTGAATTGCTGCAATCTCAGATAAAACTTCAGTGGATGAGGAGTTGCTTCCTTTAGTTGAGCAAGCAGAGTAGTTTACTGAGTCGGAATCTACTTCTGGTGAAGATGGTTGTGAAGATTGTTGAAATGACAGAAAGGACTTTGAATTTCATAGAAATTTTGTTGATAAGGTAGTGGCGGTATATGAGAGGATGGATTCCAGTTTTGAAAGTATTTCTGTAGTAATGCTATCAAATAGTATTTGATAATGCTATCAAACAGTGCTATAGAGAAATCATTCATGAAAGGAAGAGTCAATCTATGTGGCAAACATCATCGTTGTCTTATTTTAAGACATTTCCACAGCACCCCCTCTTGCTCCCAACCTTCAGCTGCCACTATCCTGCTCCATCAGCAGCCATCAGCACTGAGGCAACACTCTCCACCAGCGAAAAGATTGTGACTTGCTGGAGTTTCAGATGATGGTTAACATTTTTAGCAATAAATTACTTTTTGATTGAGGTATATACATTGCTTTTTTTTTTTTTTTAGATACAGTGTTACTGCACAGTTAATAGACTACAGTATAATGTAATAATATAAGTATAATAATGTAAGTATATGAGGAAACTAAAAAATCCATGTGACACTTTGTTGAGATTTTTCACTTTGTTGTGGTGGTCTGCAGCCAGACTCACAGTATCTGTGACATATGCCCATATAGCTGGAATTTTGTGCTTTTTGCTCTGCTTCCTTGTTTTCCTCTGGCCAGCAAAATGAATCTTTCTGAAGCCAATACTAGAGCAAGTTTGTTTCATTTTTCGACAGAAATATTTATACTGGCCTACCTTGAATGTATTTATAAGAAGTTTATAATAAAATCTTTGAATGCCATTTAGAGATCTAAGCTTAACGTGTCTGTGATAAATAATAATCACCCTTTGTGTATGACTCCTTACTCATTGATCATATTGCAGGTCTATAAGGGATTTTTGACTCCAGTGCCTATTTACTTGCCAAGTATTTAAATGAAAGCCATCTCCAACATTTTGATAATGCTATTTCATTTTAGGACTTTGGCCATAAAATATATTTCACTCTTGCAAAATTACAGAAATAGTAGTCTGGTTAATCTAAATCAAAAAGTGATATATTTGCTCTGTTTTTATGATGTTTTAAAAATAATAGAAACTGGAATGTATTTCTTTTAATCACTTTTATAAAAAATTTTAGTGTTACTTTGCGCTCTACCTTTGACATGAGATGAAAACTGTGTGTATATATATGTGTATATTTACACACACACACACACACACACATATATGAATATATACTTTGGGTTTATATAGTATTGGCCACATTTTAAAGATTGATATAATATTTTTAAAACAATGCTCTGAGTTGCTATAAACATCAAAAAATCAAAATGCTAGTAAAATCCCACAGAAAACCCAGAGTACCTAATATATTTGTCCACTAATAAATAATAGCTCAGTAAAGGCAAAATTCTTAAGACTGTTAAGTAATTGGTAATTTTTAGTTACTAAAATTGTGGGGTTTGCATTTATAGTCTTTCTTAATTAAAATATTTTAAATGATATTCAACATGTATAAGCAATACAAGTAAGACAGCATAGCAAACTATATTATAAACTTGTAACAAGGCAGGAGATATGTTATTTTACATGTGTATCATAAGCAGTAGGTTGATTATGAGGATACATACCATAAACCACCAAGATAACATAATAGCAGCACTCCCTTTTACTCACTGGAAAAAAAGTGTAGTGTCAGAAAAAGTCTTAAAATGCATATTTCAAAATGAAATATATTCAGTAAAGAATGATAAATTGAGAACAGAGGAAATCAGAAATTTAAAAGTCAGCTTTTTTTTTCATTTTTTCCTAAAATATTTCTACTAAATTTTCAAAATTTCAGAGAAAATGCTATTTACAAATAACACACATTTACTTTCTCCATAATAAACATCTTTGATAAATATCTAGAACATCAAGGCACAACACAGTGAAGTATTGGCATTGTTAAAAAAAAAAAAAAAAAAAAAAACCTCAAGTGTCCAAAGAAGCAAAATAAAGTTAAAACGTCAGTACAAAACATAATTAAATTAAGACAAATGTGTTTATACTAGGAAAGCAAAGAAGAGTAGTAGTACATTAAATTGTAGCTGGATTACACACTTAAATGAACACACCATTTAAGAAAATAATTTATTTAAAATACAGAGGAGGAGTAAAATTTTCCATTATTTTAACATATTCATTTTAATGTCACTCATTTAAATGAAAACATCCTTCTAATATGTTGTGGAATATTGCAAATATTATACTCTTTTATGAGGCCATGGCAATAAATACAAGTTTTGGATTACACACAGTTTACGTGTTTTCTCTCCTTTAGATCACAGGTATACTCACTGTAATGTGAAGTTTGGGGTTTTGTTGCACTCTGCACAAGAAAGGTAAAAAGCTCTAAAAGGAATGTCCAGTATTGAAGCAGTGAGAGCAAGAGACTAGAAAAGAGGAAGGAGTGCACGCAGGTCTCAACCGCATGGACCTCAGTTAAATGAATCTCTGGCTGCCTTGCGATGTGCTGGCATGGAATGTCCTTATTTCTTGTCTTTCGTCAACTGTGAAAATGACTAAACTGAAAGAAGAAAAGTTCCCCAGGAGACATTGTGGTGTCTGTTTTAAAGTGGACCACCCTCTCTACTAGCCCCGGCTGTGCTCATAGCAGGATTAAGGAGGTCCACCAGGCTTTGATCATGGAGTTTATAGAAGTGAAATAGATTGCCTGATAACTTATTTGTTTGATCTATATAAGCAGAAAAGTCTAGGTCAAGTGAACAAAAGTCTAACAGGAATCATAAAACCAGAGTCAAAGTCGTTCAATTAGTTAGGAGACCTGAGTCGATTTATAGACCCAGAAGCATTTGAATGAAGGAGAGGCCAGATCTCCTTGAGGACCCTGGTCTGCTGCCAACAATTTATACTGTTAATCCTTTCCCTTCCCTTCCCCAAGGAACTCCTAGCCTTTTACCAGAGTAACTGTGTGTTGGGAAAAGGAAATAATCAGACATTTTTGATAACTGCTAGATATAGGCTCTGAACTGACAATAGTACCAGGAGACCCAAAATATCAGTGGGATATACCAGTCATAGTGGGAGTTTCAGTAGGTCAGGTGATCAGTCGAGTTCCATCTCACCTTGGGTCCAGTGTTTCTGAACCTGTTATTATCCCAGTTTTGAAATGCATAGTTAGAATAGATATATTCAGCAGCTGACAGAACTCCTTTATGGTTCCCTGAATGGTACAGGTTGGGCTATTATGTTGATGCACACTGTATTCCTGGAGGGCTTGCAGAGATTCAGTTCAGTTCAGTTCAGTCGCTCAGTTGTGTCCAACTCATTGGGACCCCATGGACTGCAGCACACCAGGCCTCCCTGTCCATCACCAACTCCCAGAGTTTACTCAAACACATGCCCATTGAGTCGGTGATGCCAACCAACCATCTCATCCTCTGTCATCCCTTTCTCCTCCCACCTTCAGTCTTTCCCAGCATCAGAGTCTTTTCAAATGAGTCACCTCTTCATATCAGGTGGCCAAAGTATTGGAGTTTCAGCTTCAACAGCAGTCCTTCCAATGAACACCCAGGACTGATCTCCTTTAGGATGGACTGGTTGGATCTCCTTGCAGTCCAAGGGACTCTCAAGAGTCTTCTCCAACACCACAGTTCAAAAGCAGCAATTCTTCAGCGCTCAGCTTTCTTTAGAGTCAAACTTTCACATCCATACATGACTGCTGGAAAATCCATTACCTTGACAAGACGGACATTGGTTGGCAAAGTGATGTCTCTGCTTTTTAATATGCTGTCTAGATTGGTCATAACTTTCCTTCTAAGGAGTAAGTGTCTTTTAATTTCATGGCGACAGTCACCATCTGCAGTGATTTTGCAGCCCCTCAAAATAAAATTCTGCCACTGTTTCCCCATCTATCTGCCATGAAGTGATGGGACCAGATGCCATGATCTTAGTTTTCTGTATGGTGAGCTTTAAGCCAACATTTTCAGTCTCCTCTTTTACTTTCATCAAGAGGCTCTTTAGTTCTTCTTCACTTTCTGCCATAAGGGTGGTGTCATCTGCGTATCTGAGGTTACTGATATCTCTCCCAGTAATCTTGATTCCAGCTTGTGCTTCATCCAGCCCAGCGTTTCTCATGCTGTACTCTGGATATAAGTTAGATAAGCAGGGTGACAATATACAGCCTTGACATAATCCTTTTCCTGTTTGGAACCCGTTTGTTGTTCCATGTCTAGTTCTAACTGTTGCTTCCTGACCTGAATACATGTTTCTCAAGAGGCAGGTCAAGTGATCTGGTATTCCAATCTCTTTCAGAATTTTCCAGAGTTTGTTGTGATCCACACAGTCAAAGGCTTTGACATAGTCAATAAAGTAGAAATAGATGTTTTTATGGAACTCTCTTGCTTTTTCGATGATCCACTGGATGTTGGCAATTTGATCAATTTTATCTCTGGTTCCTCTGCCCTTTCTAAAACCAGATTGAACATCTGGAAGTTCACATATTGCTGAAGCCTGGTTTGGAGAATTTTGAGCATTACTTTACTAGCATGTGAGGTGAGTGCAATTGTGCAGTAGTTTGAACATTCTTTGGCATTGCCTTTTTTAGGGATTGCAAAGATTAGTGCTATCAAAAAAAACTTGAAGGATGGAGGGAGTGGTGATTTCCACCACATCACCCTTCATCTCACCTCTTTGGTCTGTACAGAAGACAGATGGATCTTGAAGAATTACAGTGGATTGTTGTAGACTGAACTAGGTAGTGACCTCAGTTGCAGCAACTATAACATAAGTGGTATAATCGTTTGAGCCAGTGAACATACCCCTGATTACCTGGTATATAGCCCTTGAGCTGACAAATGCCCTTTTTTCTATTCCTGTCACTAAGGTCCAGCAGTTTGTTTTCAGTTGGCAAAGTCAACCATATGGCTTCACTGTCTTGTCTCATGAACGAATCAACTCTCTACCCTATGTCATAATTTAGTTTGCAGGAATCTTGATCACTGCTTCTTATATAAGATATCACACTAGTCAATTCCACTGATGTTATTAGGCTGATTGGATCTAATGAGCAAAAAATAGGAACTACTAGAGACTCATTGGGAATACATTTGAATTCAGGATGTTGGGAAATAAATCTGACAAAAATTAATTGACCTTCTAATTCAGTTAAATTTCCAGCAGTCTAGAAGCATGGGTCATGCTGTGATATCTTTTCTAAGATAAAGAATAAGTTGTTGAGTCTGACCTCTACTACAACTAAGAGACCCATAGCCTAGTAGGCCTCTTTGGATTTTGGAGACAACATATTTTTTTTATTTGGGTATGATACTCCATGCTGTTTACAGAATGTCTCAATAAAAAAACTGAGTGTATCCTAAAGAAGGAAGAGGTTCTGAAACAAGTTCAGGTTGTGGTACAAGCTGACCTTATACTTGGGACCCTGTGTTGGTAGCAAAGACCAAGACTGAGTCCCCAGTAAAGCACCATTTACTGGAGTGATCTGCCATCTACATGATGGCTGGTTGATTACATTGGATAGCTTCCATCATGGAAGTGGCAGCATTTTTTCTTACTGAAATAGATACTCACTGTGGATATCAATAAGCCTTTCCCAAATGTAATGTGTCTGGCCAGCCTACTAGCCAGGGACTTACAAAATGTTTTACACACTGTCATGGTGTTGCTTACAACATTGCTTTTTATATAGGAACTCACTTCAGAGCAAAGGAATTGTGGCAGTTGGCTCATGGATTTCACTGGTTTTGCTGTATTCCCCTGAAGCAACTGGCTTCATAGAACAGTGGAAAAACCTTTTGAAGACTCCTTACAGTGCTTGGTCTTGTTGTTCTTCAGTCACTCAATTGTGTTTGACTCTTCGTGACCCCATGGACTACTGCAGCACCAGGCTTCCCTGTCCTTCACCATCTCCTGGAGCTTGCTCAAACTCATGTCCATTGAGTCAGTGATGCATTCCAACCATCTCATCATCTGTCACCCCCTTTTCCTCTTGCCTTCAATCTTCCCCAGTATCAGGGTCTTTTCCAACGAGTCCGCTCTTTGCATCAGGTAGCCAAAGTATTTGAGCTTAAGCTTCAGCATCAGTCCCTCCAATGAATATTCAGGACTGATTTCCTTTAGGATGGAATGGATGGATCTTCTTGCAGTCCAAGGGAATCTCAAGAGTCTTCTCCAGCACCACAGTTTGAAAGCATCAGTTCTTCAGTTCTCAGTCTTCTTTATGGTCCATCTCTCACATCCATACATGCCTACAGAAAAACCATAGCTTTGGCTACATGGATCTTTGTCAGCAAAGTGATGTCTCTGCTTTTTAGTGCACTTTCTAGGTTTGTCATAGTTTTCCTTCCAATGAGTGAGCATCTTTTAATTCCAGACCCGCGTCTCATGTGTCTCCTGTATTACAGGTGGATTGAAGCCCATTGTGGTTGTAGAGTACACAAATTTGGCCAAAAATAGATACTGTCGAAGGAGGAGTTAAAGATGCCTTTGAGTCTGTCAACTTGGTAGACTGCAGTAATCATGGTGTCATGAATGGAAGCAGAGAGTTCAGAAATATAATTTGTTCAAGAAGGTAGAGATAATGGATTTTGTTTTAAGATCCCATTGAATATATATCAAAGGTGAAGTACATTCAGAATTTAGATTTTGGAGTTGGACCATGGAGGAGAGTTTAAGAACAAAGATAAACATTTGGAAATCCTCTATTAAATGTAATAATTATGCTTTTTTTTTAAAGACTGTGTACCATCCAGAAGAAGAGAAATGAAAGAATGAGAAAAAGAAACAAAAAACTAAGAAATTCTCTACAAAGAAATGTTATGCTTAGTGAGGGAAAATATGAAGAGAAATAGGACAAGGAGGAATGGAAGGAGGAAAAAGAGGTCTTTTTCATATGATAATTTAAACCTGAGATTGAAAACTTCCCCACAGTGCTTAACTAATTATCACTCAGTTCAGTTCAGTCGCTCAGTCCTGTCTGAATCTTTGTGACCCCATGAATCGCAGCATGCCAGGCCTCCCTGTCCGTAACCAACTCCCTGAGTCCACCCAAACTCATGTCCATCGAGTCGGTGATGCCATCCAGCCATCTCATCCTCCATCGTTAACTATTTTATGGAAAAATTAAATTTCCAGTATCTTCAGAAAAGTCAGGATACTTTCACCGAAGAGAATCTGACTGAAAGCTTTAATTCATAAAAGATGTCTTTGTGTTTTATCCAAATCCATCTATTCCTAATTTCAAAGCACCAGCTTTAATCTGTTAGTTCTTCCTTCAGAGTAAGTACTCATACAATGTAAATCTGTTCTCTATAATTTCCTTAAAAATATTTAAGGAAATTTCTTTTCTTTTTTTTTTTTTGCTGTTTCTGGTTTTAACTTCATCCACTTTTTTAGCACATTGTGTTTATTCATCATTCTTTGTACAGTTTTGCTTCCAGTTCATGCAGAGAATGTACTTAGCTCTCTGAAGTTTTGTCACTGTCCCTCTCACTGTGATATTGGAAACCAGAGATGTTCTAGAAAGTGCTTGGTTATCATCAGTATTTTTTTTTTCTGCCTGACCATTATCTATTCTCTCTTTCTAGCAACAGAATTTTCTTGGGGAAATCCTCTTCTCCCCTAAAATTATTATATATGATCTAGAGGTACTTGTACCAACTCCTGTCACCCAGGAGCTTGTTTGCTATTGTTACAACCAGACATCAAGTCATCTGGCAGTAGTCATTCATCCGAGAGGCACTTGATCTAGGCTGATCAAATACAGATCAGTCCTGGAGCTCTTTGGAAATGTTGAGAGGAGAGAGGACAGAGCTGAATTCCATGAATCTGGAGCTGTGTTGATTTAAATCTCAGTTGCTGGGAGGAAAACCATGTGGAGAAAGTCTGCCTGAAAATGAAACCAACACAAAGGAAAGCAGAGTCAAAAGAGACTAGTTAATGATGACACGTTTTGAGCCTTTGAGGCCCAAGAGGGCATGGAGGCAGCTTAGCTATGGGAAATCATATATTCCCTGTTCCTACTTAAGCCAATTTTGGTTGAATTTCTTTAGTCCTAATTTAAACAAGAGTTAGTGGAATCAGCATGGGGTAATGATTGCTGGAGGCATAGAGCTGGAGTTCTGCTTCTAATCCTAAAAGTTTCAGGATGGTAAACTTCCAGTGAAGTTCGTTAATGTTGCTTTCCATCTACTCAATAGACTATTTTTACCCATAGTCCAGGCAGTGATGCTACTTAGTAGCACCAACCCCCTTATCTGGGAGCTTATTAGAAGTGCAAAACCTTAGCCCTCCCTCTCCCTACACCTATTGAATCAGAATCTGCATTTTAAGCAGAGATGCATCAATGTGTATGCACATTGCCATTATTGGAGAAGCATCTTTGTTAGCTCTTGCCCGGCATGCTTCGACTTTGGGGCCTTCACACTGTCCATTCATTCCACCTAGAAGAATTTTCTCACAGATTCTTGCATGTTAACCCTCTTACAAATCTTTCTCAAATTTCACCTTTTCAATGAAAGTTATTTTTTCTACCTCTCTATGTGAAAAATGTGAACTCCTAAAAGCAAAGAGTTTTTGTATCTTCTCTTTTGTGACATATCAAATTCAGGTGCCCGGTACATAGTGTGTAGTAAATACTTGTTGAATGAATTGATCAAATTCTAATACTTGCACCATAAAAGCCACCAAGATTGGTACCTACCTCTTAGGCATCATCTTCTATTACTCTCCCCCTTTTACATTCTGGTCCAGAATACACCATTTTCTTCTTTCTTCTTTGAGGAGGAGCTTCCCTGGTGGCTTAGGTGGTAAAGAATCTGCCTGCAATGTAGGAGACCCAGGTTCGATCCCTGGGTTGGGAAAAATCCCATGGAGGAGAAAAGGGCAACCCAGTCCAGTATTTTTGCCTGGAAAATCCCATGGACAGAGGAGCCTGGTGGGCTACAGTCCATGGTGTTGCAAAGAGCTGGACACGACTGAGCGACCTTCACTTTTCTTTCTTTAATATACCCAGTTAGTTCTGTTCAAGGCATTTGTGCTTGCTCTTTCCTACTCCTTGCACATTCTTTACCCAGACCTTCACATATGTTTCCTCATACAAATCACAGATCAAATTTCATCTCTTCAGAAATGTCTTCTCTTATAAACTGCAATTAAAGGTACCGTCTCCCCACATTACCACTCCTCTCTATAATAGTACTATCTGATATGGAGTCACTATTGTAATAATTTTTGCTTTTTGTTTTCTAAAAGCTTTATTGAGATATGCTCCACATATCATCAATGCATCCCTTTAAACAAAATGTGAAGTCTGGTGGCAGTGTATTCACAGACCTGTGCAATGGCCACCATTAATTTTAGAACATTGTCATTACTCTTAAGAAAAACCTGTACTCATTGGCAGTACCTCTCTATTTTCCTCTTGCCCTAGCTTTTGGCATGCATTAATCTACCTTCTGTCTATATCAATTTGCTTATTATAGACATTTTATTTAAATGAAATTCTGCAATATGTGACCTTTTGTGACTGGATTTTTAAATCTGCCATCACATTTTCAAAGTTCATCCATGTTGTGGCATATATCAGTGCCTCAGTTGTCTTAATGGACAAATAATATTCCATTATGTGCATAGTGTACATTTTGTTTATCCATTTATCAGTTGGTCGGAATATAGGTTGTTTGAACTTTTTTACTTTTAAGACTAATACTGCTATGAACATTCTTATGTGGGCATAGATTTTTAATTCTTGTGGGTATTTATGTAGGAATAAATTTGCTGGAATATATGACAACTTTTAACAGTTTGAGAAACTATCAGACTATTTATCAAATTCTACAGACAGTGTATGAGAGTCTGATTTCTCCATATTACCAATTCAGTTCAGTTCAGTACAGTTGCTCAGTCGTGTCCAACTCTTTGCGACTCCATGGAATGCAGCATGCCAGGCCTCCCTGTCCATCACCAACTCCCAGAGCCTACTCAAACTCATGTCCATCGCGTTGGTGATGTCATATCATCCAAGCATCTCATCCTCTGTCGTCCTCTTCTCCTCCTGCCTTCAATCTTTTGCAGCATCAGGTTCTTTTCCAATGAGTTGGTTTTTCACATCAGGTGGCCAAAGTATTTAACTTTCAGCTTCAGCATCAGTCCTTCCAGTGAATATTCAGGACTGATTTCCTTTAGGATTGACTGGTTAGAACTCCTTGCAGTCCAAGGGACTCTCAAGTGTTTCTCCAACACCATAGTTCAAAAGCATCAGTTCTTCAGCGCTCAGCTTTCTTTATAGTCCAACTCTCATAGCCATACATGACTACTGGAAAAACCATTGCTGTGACTAGACGGATTGTTGTTGGTTAAGTAATGTCTCTACTTTTTAATATGCTGTCTGGGTTGGTCATAGTTTTTCTTCCAAGGAGTAAGCATCTTTTAATTCCATGGCTGCAGTCATCATCTGCAGTTATTTTGGAGCCCAAGAAAATAAAGTCTCTCACTGTTTCCATTGTTTCCCCATCTATTTGCCATGAAGTGATGGGAACGGATTCCTATTGGTTTTTCTTTTATCCTAATTAAAAGTTAATTGATCATAAAAGTAAAGATTTATTTATGGACTCTCAGTTCTATTCCATTGATCCTATATGTCTTTTTTTTCATATTGTCATATTATTTTAGCATGTAATATGTTTGAAATTGCAATACAATAATGCTCCAAGTTTATTCCTGTTTTTCAAGATTTTTTTGATTATTCTGGATCCTTGCATTTGCATAAAATTGTAGCATAAGCAAAACTCTATAATAATAGAGTTTTGCCAAGAACACGCACTGGTCATAGCAAACACCCTCTTCCAACAACACAAGAGAAGACTTTACACATGGATATCACCAGATGGTCAACACCGAAATCAGCTTGATTATATTCTAGGCAGCCAAATGTGGAGAAGCTCTATACAGTCAGGAAAAACAAGACTGGGTGCTGAAGTGGCTCAGATCATGAACTCCTTATTGCCAAATTCACAGTTAAATTGAAGAAAGTAGGGACAACCACTAGACCATTTGGATATGACCTAAATCAAATAACTCACGATTATACAGTGGAAGTGAGAAATAGATTTAAGGGACTAGATCTGATAGAGTGCGTGATGAACTATGGATGGAGGTTCATGACACTGAACAGGAGCCAGGGATCAAGACCATCCCCAAGAAAAAGAAATGCAAAAAAGCAAAATGGCTGTCTGACGAGTTCTTACAAATAGCTGTGAAAAGAAGAGAAGCGAAAAGCAAAGGAGAAAAGGAAAGATATACTCATTTGAATGCCGAGTTCCAAAGAAAAGCAAGGAGATTTAAGAAAGACTTTCTCAGTGATCGGTACAAAGAAATAGAGGAAAACAATAGAATGGGAAAGACTAGAGATCTCTTCAAGAAAATTAGAGATACCAAGGGAACATTTCATGCAAAGATGGGCTCAATAAAGGACAGAAATGGTATGGACCTAACAGAAGCAGAAGATGGTAGCAAGTAAGAAGAGGTGGCAAGAATACACAGAAGAACTATACAAAAAAGATCTTCACGACCCAAATAATCATGATGGTGTGATCACTCACCTAAAGCCCGACATCCTGGAATGTAAAGTCAAGTGGGCTTCAGTTAGGAATCATCACTATGAACAAAGCTAGTGGAGGTGATGGAATTCCAGTTGAGCTATTTCAAATCCTAAAAGATGATGCTGTGAAAGTGTTGAACTCAATATGCCAGCAAATTTGGAAAACTCAGCAGTGGCCACAGGACTGGAAAAGGTCAGTTTTCATTCCAATTTCAAAGAAAGGCAATGCCAAAGAATGCTCAAACTACTGCACAATTGCACTCATCCCACACGCTAGTAAAGTAATGCTCAAAATTCTCCAAGCCAGGCTTCAGCAATATGTGAACTGTGAACTTCCAGATGTTCAAGTGGTTTTAGAAAAGTCAGAGGAACGAGTGATCAAATCGTCAACATCCGTTGGATCATCGAAAAAACAAGCGAGTTCCGTAAAAACATCTATTTCTGTTTTATTGATTATTCCAAATCCTTTGACTGTGTGGATCACAATAAACTGTGGAAAATTCTGAAAGAGATGGCAATACCAGACCACTTGACCTGCCTCTTGAGAAACATGTATGCAGGTCAGGAAGCAACAGTTAGAACTGGATGTGGAACAACAGATTGGTTCCAAATAGGAAAAGGAGTACGTCAAGGCTGTATATTGTCACTGCGCTTATTTAACTTATATGCAGACTACATCATGAGAGATGCAGGGCTGTATGAAGCACAATCTGGAAGCAAGATTACCGGGAGAAATATCAATAACCTCAGATATGCAGATGACACCACCCTTATGGCAGAAAGTGAAGAACTAAAGAGCCTCTTGATGAAAGTGAAAGAGGAGAGTGAAAAATTTGGCTTAAAGCTCATCATTCAGAAAACTAAGATCATGGCATCTGGTCCCATCACTTCATGGGAAATAGATGGGGAAACAATGAAAACAGTGAAAGACTTTATTTTTGGGGGGCTCCAAACTCACTGCTGATGTTGACTGCAGCCATGAAATTAAAGGACACTCACTCCTTGGAAGGAAAGTTATGACCAACCTAGACAGCATATTAAAAAGCAGAGACATGACTTTGCCAACAATGGTCCATCTAGTCAATGCTGTGGTTTTTCCAGTGGTCATGTATGGATGTGAGTGTTGGACTATAAAGAAAGCTGAATGCTGAAGAATTGATGCTATTGAACTGTGGTGTTGGAGAAGACTCTTGAGATTCCCTTGGACTGCAAGAAGATCCAACCAGTCAACCTTAAAGGAAATCAGCCCTAAATATTCATTGGAAGGACTGATGTTGAAGCTAAAACTCCAATACTTTGGCCACCTGATGCAAAAAGCTGACTCATTTGAAAAGAGCTTGATGCTGGGAAAGATTGAAGTTGAGAGGAGACGGGCATGGCAGAGGATGAGATGGTTGGATGGCATTACCGACTCAATGGGCATGTGTTTGAGTAAACTCTGGGAGTTGGTGAAGGACCAGGGAGACCTGGCGTGCTGCAGACCATGGGGTTTAAAGAGTCAGACAGGACTGAGCTACTGAACAGAACTGAACTGTAGCATCAGCTTGTCAATTCACGTACACACACACACACACACACACACACACACACACACACAATGCAGCTGAAATTTTCATAGAGATTATGTTGAATCTATAGATCAATTTGGAATTATAGTCATTTAGTATACTAAATATTTCAGTCCATGAACATGGAATTTGTTTCCATTCATTTAGGCTTTCTTTAATTTCCTTAATTTTGAAAGATTTTTGTGTACAAATTTTTGGCTTCTTAATGTATTGCTATATGTATGCATATTTTCTTATTGCCACTATCATAAATTGTGTAGTTTTCTTAATATCAGTTTTTGAGCATTCATTGCTAGTGTGTAGAAATACAGGAGATATTTGTGTATGGATCTTGTTTCCTAAAATTTTGATAGACTCACCAATTGGTTGTGATAGTTAATTGTGGACATATATTCCATTGTGATTTGAGAACATACTTTGTGATTATTTTTGTTGATGATTTGTTTCATGTAGTGTATTACTTTTCTTTCCCTGTTTTTAGTAGTCTCTGTCTTATCCTTAGAACAGTTTTGTGGTGAGGCATTTAAGTATATTTCTCATTGAGTTTTTCCTACATAGAGCTCATTGAGCTTGTTAGATGTATAGCTAAATGCTATTCATTAGAATTGGGAAGTGTTTTAGCTACTGTGTCTTCAAATATCCTTTCTGTTCACCTCCTCCTTCTGAAAAGTCCATTGTGATCATAGTGGGCCATTTGATTATGTACCATATCGCTGAAAGGCTCTGTTCATTTTTCTTCTTTTTCGGGGAGATGGGGACATGGTTTCTATTCCTCAGACAGAATAATGGCAGTTGACTCTTCTTTCCGGTTTACTGATTCATTCTTCAGGCAGCTGATACCAGCTTTTGCAACTCTTAAAATTTTCATTTCCATTGCTTTATTTTTACTCTTGTATTTTCATTTCTCTGCCTTTTATTGATATACCCCGGTTAATTCTTTTACTTTGCTTTAAGTTTTTAGATATGACTTCCATTAAGCCTTTGAACATATTTGTTTTTCTGTGTTTTATCCATGCTTTCCTACTTCTTTACAATTATAATATTTTAAAATAATTTAAATTAAAATAATGTGGCAACCCTATAAAGAAAATTCTATTAGAAAGAAAATTTATTATTATTATTTGGTGTTGTTACTGCTCCTATCCAGGTCTAATTTTTTAAAGTCTTATTCTTTATCATGTGTGACTGTTGAAGTCTGCTCAGTTAGCCAAGTGATCTGTTAATGATTGGGCAGATATTTTTCTTAAATTCATTGAACCAGTAATTCTTTGAAAATTTTCCAAGACACTCTATGTGTCTGTTGAAGCACAATTTTAATGTTTCAGCGAACAATAGCTGTGCCTTAGCTTTAACTTCCTGCTCATTGTCAACCTGAGGTAAGAAGTTAAATCTTATCAGATCTCTCCTAGGCATGGTAAACCTGTGGATATGTGTATGGCCTTCTGGATTCCCAGGGACATGTTGAAACTTTCAAAAACCCCTGTAGACAACTCATTCCCAAGTTTTTCATTTTAAATTTTTTGGCCAGCCGATTGTTAACCACAACTAGTATCTTCACCTCAGGAATACGTGGTATTATGCAATTACTGCTAATTGTTTGCATCAAACTTTCTGGAGATATGGATGCTTGTTTAGCTTGAGCTCTGAGTTAAATCAAGCAGAGGCAAACTCTGATTTTCCAGGGAGTTGCCAGAGAGGTTAAGTACTGACAATTTTTCTGAGGTTGGGACTTTGTCAGAGATCAAACATGTCCTGACCTCCTTGTTGTAGTCTGTCATTTTTATAGATTTTATGGGTTTCATGTAGATGTGGCTTATTTTCTTGGTTACTTCAGACCTGAGGAGAAGGGAATAATAATATTTCAAGTTAAAACATCACAGAGTTTATTGGTCTTACTGCAATTCAGCTCTTTTCCTTGAATAAACACTCATCTGATTGCTGCAAATTTTAGTTAATTTAGAGTTATAAAAAAATTGATTTCAACTTTTTTTCACTTCCTTTGTTTTTATAGAGGAGTGGATATTTGCAGTTCTTTCCTCTACCATTCCCTATCTATTTAAATTTATATTTAAATTAAGTATAATTAAAATTTCAGTTCCTATGTCATCGGTTCAGTTCAGTCGCTCAGTCGTGTCCGACTCTTTGAAACCCTATGGACTGCAGAACATCAGACCTCCCTGTCCATCACCAACTTCTGGAGCCTACTCAAACTCATGCCACTGAGTCAGTGGTGCCATCCAGCCATCTCATCCTCTGTCGTCCCCTTCTCCTCCTGCCTTCAATCTTTCCCAGCATCAGGGTCTTTTCCAATGAGTCAACTCTTCGCATGAGGTGGCCAAAGTATGGGAGTTTCAGCTTCAACATCAGTCCTTCCAATGAATATTCAGGACTGATCTCCTTTAGGATGGACTGGTTGGAACTCCTTGCAGTCCAAGGGATTCTCAAGAGTCTTCTCCAAACCCACAGTTCAAAAGCATCAATTCTTTGGTGCTCAGCTTTCTTTCTAGTCCAACTCTCACATCCATACATGACCACGGGAAAAACCATAGTTTTGATTAGATGGACCGTTGTTGGCAAAGTCATGTCTCTGCTGTTTAATATGCTGTCTAGGTTGGTCATACTTGCCTTCTAAGGAGTAACCGTCTTTTAATTTCATGGCTGCAGTCACCATCTGCAGTGAGTTTGGAGCCCAAAAAAATAAAGTCCACCACTGTTTCCACTGTTTCCCCATCTATTTGCCATGAAATGATGGGACTGGGTGCCGTCACTATGCATCTGGTCCCATCCTATGTCATACTGAGTACTTTTAAACTATCCAACAGTTACATGAGGCTGGTGGTTATCTTATTGGACAGTGAAGATATAGATCATTTTTTATTACCACAGAATCTTTTATTAGAGCTGTTTGTTGTACATTAAGTTATTGTTTGTATAGTAAATAGTAGTTACTTATCCTTTCTGAGTAGTTACTTATTATCTTGATCTTCCAGGTCTGCTAATATCTGCGTTTCTCACTTCACTTGTCAGGGCAACCACACAACTAACTTTAAGTTGTTTCTGAGGAGCTGTAGAATATTTCTGAGGAGCTATAGAATGGAACCAAAAATTGCTTTGTTGAGTAACTTGACTATTGTAATCTCGAAAGGAAAGTCCATGTAAACCTGATTTTTAAAAGACCTTGAAGGCAAAAATTAGGACTTCAGGCCTGGCATTTTCATTTGCAAATTCATAATAATAGGTAATCATTAATGGTCAGCTATTGTGTTATGTTCAAAGAGAATCTCATGCTACATTAAAGCTTTATAGAATATTCCAGGATTCATAGATATTTTATTTCTGCATGGGAAGGGTAAATGGTGTGATATTTGATACTTGTTAGTTATATTCAAAGTCTGATATACACAGTTGGGAGAAATCACAGGGTTCTCCTAAATTTTCAAAAGCTTTTGGTATTAATGATCTCATTTTATGTTCATAGCAACTTTAATACTGGTTGTATTTTCACACTGACAGAGAGGTTAATTAGCTAGCCCATAAATGTAGAATTACATATGGGGAAGTTGGTTTGTAGCATATGTTTGCTAGCTTCCAGCCTTTTAAATATAAAATACAGCACATTGCATAATGTAGCTCAGAACAATATGTCATAATTCCTTGGTTCTAGGTTGACATATACTCAAATATCCATCATTACTTTAATAACAATTTATATCAAGTTCACTATTATTTAGAAATGTATAATCCTTGTCCACATCACTTGGAAGACACATCCAGATTTCAGAAATAGTAAATACAAAAGAAATGTGAAAACACAATCTAAAATGCTTGCAATTTTCAAAGTCAAGGAGATGACTAAAAAACAAATGTTGTTTTACTTTTTTCTGATCGTGATCAAAATTGTTGTATTCATGTTATGCTAATTGAATTCTCTGGGAAGCAGATGGAACTATTTTTTAGGAGTTCAAAACTTTTGTTGGTTAGTAACACCTATGAAAGAATGGCAATTAGGCAGGAAGAGTTATGCCATTTCATAGATATGATGAAATGTTGCCAGCCCATCAGGGAGCTCTAGAACAGGAATTATCTGTTAGTCTTTCTTTGGGTAGAAATGACCAGGCCTTTGTGGTACTGCCTTTCTCAGTCATTAGCTGGGGGTCATCCTTGAAAGAATATAACCTTAGCTAAAAAAAAAAAAAAAAGGCCACCCATGAAGAAGCAAACAGCTAGAGATTGCCTGAGAGCCACACCCCTGGAAACTGGACAGTGGAAGAGGAGCTTGAAGGAGGACCTGAGTGATGCATCTGCATGTCTGCCACACACATCTATCACAAAATTAGAATTGTTAAGCACACAGAAATCATCATGCTGTGGAAATTTTATATTCTGTATAATTATAAATATCCAAGAAAGTCATCACAATGTGTACTTCTGTTATTACAAATAATATAAAAAGGATCAGCCTCTGGTAGGAGTTTTTTATAAAGTCAAAATTAAATAAATAGATGTTTATGTATTTACAACCTGATGTTAATTACTTACATGTCTGAATCTTCTCAATTTTGGTCAGAGAATCCAGTTTATATTTAGTAGGCCACATTCCCTAATAAAAACTGCAGACAAAATAGCAGACATTGACATATTTCAATAAATCTAAGCCATTACTATTTGTAAGATGCAGCATTGTATGCTACTAAAGAAAACGGTCAGTTAAGCAATGATGCAGTTGTATTTCTTGACATCCATCATAAGATGTAACAAGATGTCAGAGATGTCAAAACATGAAAAAAAATGTATGATACAGAATCATAGAAATGTGATTCTTATATTTCCATTGGTGACTTTGTCTCCTAGAGAAGCCAGTAATCATTCATTCTTCTGCCTAGAAAAAACTCAGTGATGTATTGGAGAGTCTGGCTTATTATATACATTCCAGAACTGCAGACTCTTCTCATACCCTCCTACTACACTTTCCCTGGCCCTTTTTTTATTTTCCTGCCTTTAATTTTGTTGCTAAATCCTCTTTTATTAGCATAAGCTAACATCTCAGTAACTGTTGTTGTTTGGTTGCCAAGTCATGTCCAACTCTGCAGTCCTATGAATTGCAACATGCCAGGGTCCTCTGTCCTCAAATTCGTGTCCATTGAGTCGGGGATGCTATCTAACCATCTCATCATCCCCTGCTGCCCCTTTCTCCTTTTGCCATCAGTCTTTTCCAGCATCAGGGTCTTTTCCAGTGAGTCGGCTCTTCATGTCAGGTGGCCAAAGTATTGAAGCTTCAGCTTTAGCAACAGTCCTTCCAGTGAATATTCAGAGTTGATTTCATTTAGGATTGACTGGTTTGATGTCCTTGAAGTCCAAGGGACTCGTAAGAGTATTCTCTAGCACCACAATTTGAAAGCATCAATTCTTCAGTGCTCAACCTTCTTTGTGGTCCAAGTCTCACATCTGTACTTGACTACTGGGAAAACCAGAGCTTTCAGTATATAGACCTTTGTTGGCAATGTCTCTGCATTTTAATAACTTTATAGATAAAGCTTTACTTTTCACTCACTCATAAGTATCTATGGCATGAGTAGGCCTATGTGTTCAACATAAGTCATTTAAGGACCCAGATAGTTAGAGATGCTGCCATCTTGGAATGGCGATATGTGTCCTCCAGAGACAGATGGGTTTTCTCTTCTGTCTCAGCCAAGAAGACAAATATTAACTTCAATTTACATCTGATTCTTAAAACTATCACATGGATGCACCTAACAGCAAAGGGCCTAGGCATCATACTTTTTTGTGTGTCAAGTAAGGGAAGAAGAATTGGAAGAGGTATACTTGCAATCTCTACCACAATTAGTCAAATCATTGTGACTCCTTTCCATCTCATTATAATTATTGAATAGTATCTTTCAGAGGCTTCATGCCTCAGAAGATATGGATGACATAGATTCCACACAGCTGTCCTCTTCTCAAAACGTATGGATAATTCATCCATTTGAAACACAACACTGAAATCTGCTCTCACATTTTTTTGTTGATCCATACTTTCAGTTTTTGGTTAAGTTCCTATGCTTTCATAACTATCTCACTTGTAGTTTCCTCAAGTAACCTGGAAAGGACAAAAAGTATACACACACACACATCACTATATATAAATAATTTACCAATAATAACTTCTCCATTACCTACTAAAGTTACTGAAGTAAAAAAAAGACAATAGGTTGATATCTTTTCACAAAATAGTTAACATACTTAAGTCCTTATCAATACTTTGGTCTTTATACACATTCTTATATTTTTGTCATATTTATAATTGTTAATACTACAGTTACTGACATTGCTCCCATATCTAATTTAATCTTTCCTAATAGTCTACTTGTTGAAGCTGAATCTAGTGTACAATTATATTTGATTCAATTATATTCTATTCAGTTATATTTTAAGAAACAAAAACACTTAAGCTCGTTTATGTCTCTATCCAAACTCAACTTGCCAATTAAAGTGGTTACATTTGGGTTTTGACCGAATTTTGAGTGTAATGGTTATACGATTCAGGTTGTTCAGTACAAAATATACCATTTTGATTATACTGTGATATGTTACAGGATCCTTCCTCTGACATATTAAACAAATAATTAAAAATTGATCTTAAATCAGTGGCCATAAGGAGAAGGCAATGGCACCCCACTCCAGTACTCTTGCCTGGAAAATCCCATGGACGGAGGAGCCTGGTAGGCTGCAGTCCATGGGGTCACTAAGAGTCGGACACGACTGAGCGACTTCACTGTCACTTTTCACTTTCATGCATTGGAGAAGGAAATGGAAACCCACTCCAGTGTTCTTGCCTGGAGAATCCCAGGGGCGGGGGAGCCTGATGGGCTGCTGTCTATGGGGTTGCACAGAGTTGGACACACGTGAAGCGACTTAGCAGCAGCAGCAGTAGCCATAATGGACTCACTACCTTATCACTAATTCTGTGACCCATGCATTATGATTGTCTTGAAATGATATATTTTCCACTGTTATTCCCAATGTTTTCTATTGTATCCCTCAATTTCTAAAATATAATTTTGTACCTCTGACTCTTGATGGGTTAGTGAACATGAAAACTGGCAATATGTTAATCTGACCTTTCCACCATACTTATGCCTTAAACAGTGGACCGAATTCTGTCTTACTGCATTATCTTTTGTGGCCTGGTTGACTGCCTTTAAAAAAATGAGAACAATAAATTAAATATAGACAGGTAAGTCTCTCTGAACTGGTAATAAAATTCCTATATTTCCTTTACCAAAAATACAAAAAGTTTTTACCAAATGGTGGCAAACAAATCATTTCAATTTGAAGAAGAAGTGAAAATTTAATTTACCTTTTAACTTGTAAGCACCAGTGACTGAAACTCCAACCACTAAAGAAAACAAAAATAATAATTAGAAATATTAAATCTACATTCATTTGCACTAACAGTCTTAAAATGAAAGCCTTTGAAAGTAATGGGGCTTTTAGTTGAATGCTTTGCTTTCTGGTATTGGTGAATTGAAACATAATGAGTTATGAGGCCGGGTATATTTACATACTTTTAAATCCAGTTGCCAGAATTGAACGTTTTAGGAAAGCTATTTAACCTTTTTTTTTTTTTCCCTCCCCTATATTTCTGTACTTTTTAATGTGTAGTGGGGTAGGGTCTGCTTTAAAGAGTTTTTGTGAAGATTTATTTGGATGTTTTTTAAAAAAAGTACAGACACAGTGGCACAAAATCAGTTTTAGAGAAATTCCTTTGTTTGCCTTTGCATTCAATCCAAATCATAGGATTTGGAATTTATGCTTAAATTCTTAATCTTGTAACAACTCCATCTGTGGAACACTTTAGAGAAAGAAAAGACATGGGGTAGACGTTTGGACGTAGAGTAATGTAGACAAAAGTCGGCACAAGTCAAATGCAAAGAGGAATCATGTTGAAAAAGAAGTCTTACAAATTGAGCACCTATAAAAGGATGCAAAAGTTGAGATCTCATTATTATTTGAACTCTGCTAATTATTATTCAAGTTTGTTGGTATTTTAATAGAAACGCTCCTATATACAAACGGAATGATATATTCACAAAACTGTAAAATTTTGTCAAAATATGAAAAAGTTTTGAACTGTTAGACAGAAATACCCATTCATGTAATTCATGAATTCTGCAGATTGTCATTGAGCATTATTGTTCCATGTAAATAAAATAAATTTTACAATGATGTGTTAGGAGGTTGAGCAATATTATTTTAAGACTATCAGTCATTGATATCATCAGTTCAGTTCAGTTGCTCAGTGGTGTCCGACTTTTTGCGACCCCATGAATCGCAGCACGCCAGGCCTCTCTGTCCAGCACCAACTCCCAGAGTTTACCCAATCCCGTGTCCATCAAGTCAGTGATACCATCCAACCATCTCATCCTCTGTCATCCCCTTCTCCTCCTGCCCCCAATCCTTCCCAGCAGCAGGGTCTTTTCCAATGAGTCAACTCTTCGCATCAGGTGGCCAAAGTATTGGAGTTTCAGCTCCAACATCAGTCCTTCCAATGAACACCCAGGACTGATCTCCTTTAGGATGGACTGGTTGGATCTCCTTGCAGTCCAAGGGACTCTCAAGAGTCTTCTCCAACACCACAGTTCAAAAGCATCAATTCTTCGGCACTCAGCTTTCTTCACAGTCCAACTCTCACATCCATACATGACTACTGGAAAAACCATAGCCTTGACTAGATGGACCTTTGTTGGCAAAGTAATGTCTCTGCTTTTAAATATGCTATCTAGGTTATCCATGACCTTCCTTCCAAGGAGTAAGCATCTTTTAATTTCATGGCTGCAATCACCATCAGCGGTAATTTTGGAGACCAAAAAATTAAAGTCTGACACTGTTTCCCCATCTATTTCCCATGAAGTGATGGGACCAGATGCCATGATCTTAGTTTTCTGAATGTTGAGCTTTAAGCCAACTTTTTCACTCTCTTCTTTCACTTTCATCAAGAGGCTCTTTAGTTCTTCTTCACTTTCTGCCATAAGGGTGGTGTCATCTGCATATCTGAGGTTATTGCTATTTCTCCTGGCAATCTTGATTCCAGCTTGTGTTTCTTCCAGCCCAGCGTTTCTCATGATGTACTCTGCATACAAGTTAAATAAGCAGGGAGACAATATACAGCCTTGGCGTACTCCTTTTCCTATTTGGAACCAGTCTGTTGTTCCATGTCCAGTTCTAGCTGTTGCTTCCTGACCTGCATACAGGTTTCTCAAGAGACAGGTCAGGTGGTCTGGAATTCCCATCTCTTTCAGAATTTTCCACAGTTTATTGTGATCCCTACAGTCAAAGGCTTTGCCATAGTCAATAAAGCAGAAATAGATATTTTTCTGGAACTCTCTTGCTTTTTCGATGATCCAGCGGATATTGGCAATTTGATCTCTGGTTCCTCTGCCTTTTCTAAAACTAGCTTGAACATCTGGAAGTTCACGGTTCATGTATTGCTGAAGCCTGGCTTGGAGAATTTTGAGCATTACTTTACTAGCGTGTGAGATGAGTGCAATTGTAAGGTAGTTTGAGCATTCTTTGGCATTGCCTTTCTTCGGGAGTGATGTCACGGGGACCCCCAAAATAGCTTATCATTTTCCTTAGCAGTTTATTTTTTTGAAAATAGTGCTATTATACCCTTGCTGCATGCTTACATTCTACATATCCATTTTATGAGCATTAGACAAGTGGCAAATCTTTTGTTTCTCTAGTTAGTGTGGTTGTTTATGAAGTGTCTCTTCAAGTTTCTACTATCCATGCATCTAGTGGGGTATAAAAATCAGATAGTAACCTCACCCATTTAAAACTTGTTGAATTGTGGTTTTTCTCAACCTGAAAATTAAGTTAAACACTTCAGAAATATTTTCATTACACCCGATGAAATAAAATAGTCTAAGTAATTATCCAGGAAGAACATCCGTTGAAAAACTCTCATTCTTCAGTGTCAAGTAACTGAAATATTTGCTCATTTAGAAAAGATATTATATTAAAAATGATCTCATTTTATTGTGTTCAGAAAGCATTATAGCACAGTTTTTGAGAGCATAGTTATTAATTTAGTTTGATAGACCAGAATTCAGTTCCTTATTGAATGAACTGGAGCATACTGTTTAAATTATTTGAATATCTGTTTCTCATCTTTAAAACACAAATATTAAAAGGGTTTTTATAGTGGGAATCAAATTATATAATTAATTTAATGTGTATAACACACTGTTAGAACACATTTGGTAAGGGTTTGATAAGCATTCACTATTGATGCTTTTATATTATCAAGTACTTTATATTATCAGTTTAGTTTTTAACCCATTTAAAGGGCCACAATCCTGATCCTGAATTAGTTTTAAAAATGGCTTCTGTACATGAATATAAGTGCTGATAATGATAAAATAATGATTATAATTATAATAATGATAATCATTCTAATGATAAAATAATCATTCTAATAAATTCTTAAATTCCGTATGTCCATTGACCTTAAATGAAACAGACTTACCTTTTCTGTTTGTTCAATTTTTTTACAAGTGGTAAACTTTATTAGATGTAGTGGTTCATGCCTTTATAGAACAGGATTTGAAAGGACTGTATTCATCTTTTTACAAAGAAAGGGAAAATTCTCATTCATTTTGCTTTCTATTTGATTATAGTGTTTTTGTGACCCCATAAGCTTTTATTTCATGAGAAAAGAGATTAAAAAACAGTGCATACTCCTTAGAATAATACTCAGAGGCCTATGACTTTCTGTTCTGCATTGCTAAACTTTAGGGCCCTCTTTATCAAAAGAGTCTCATTCTTCCTCCTTTGAAGTTCACTGGAAATTATCTCAGCTTTCCGTCCAGAGAGGTACCTTATTTTCCCTAGCCTAAATAACTCTACTTGCCACATCTGTCTCTTAGCATTTAGGAGACCTGAAGCAGTAATGTCACTCTGTCCACTGGATCAGCTGATACTCAAGATAAGAAAAGACTGTGATTAGGATGCTAAAAGTAATTAATTCGTCTTGTGGTATTTAACTTCATGATAGGAAGGCAAGAACTCTGGCAGTCAGAGTTGTTACAGAATTTATTTTCTATAGTTATAAATTATCTTGAGAACTAATTCCAGATATTTTTGAAGTGTTGAAGTTATCTCGATGAATGCTATGCAGCTCAGTGTGATATTAATAAGTTTGTAAAACAATATTTTTGAATGAGCACATTAAATATTAAATTTTGTAAGACTATTAACAGGAAAATTCATGCTGTTCTATAACAAAAATGAGAAATGCATAAAAAAAGTACTATGAACTAATTTCCACACAGAGTAATATTATTTGTCAATATTACAAAATAGAATTTTCCTTGAAAAGAGATCTCTGCATCATCTTTGTTATTTTGACAGTATTTTATTTTGTATGTAATGATTATTACCCTTAGACTATTAACCATTTCCCACTGTGTAAGAATCAAAAAGAGAAAAGATATCTTGTTCTTTGAAATATGTAGTGGAATAATGATATTTCTCAATTTCTATTTTATTCATCCAAGATGATAAATGTTACCTATTACAGATAAATCTATAGAAAACTAAGAAAGAATGAGCTCACGGGTCTATAATGGTTACTTTGAGAATAAAAAAGATACTTGCTTTCACAGTGTTTAAAAAAGGAGAAATATTTGCCTAGATGAAGGATATTAGAGTCGATTAAAAAAAGACAAGAAATTTTGAATCCTACAGCAAAATATCTGAAAAAGCTAACATAGTTTTTCAGCTATAAAATAAGCTTCGAGAGCTATCTAGTAGTACTTATTACTACTAGAAAGAAAATTAAATGAAGAGCTGGATAGGTTTACTTAAAATCATTTCTTTTATACTGTTCATTTATTTACAAATAATAGCTTATTTACAGATATTAACTATCATAGTAATTTTGAACAAACGCAAGTTTTTAATCATTTCTTACATTTTGAGTTGTGTTGCCTTTTCATGAATCAGAAGATAGAACATACAAGTAGGTGAGCCAAGAAAAAAGCAATCCCGTAAGGATTTTCAAACTAGTACTACCATCACACCATTTTCTAGATTCCCTATATATATTTTATTTGCAGAGTAAGAATAGAGACAAAGACATGGAGAACAATATGTGAACACTGTGGCTGGGGAAAGGAGAAGATGAGACAAGTTGGGAGGGTGGCATTGACATATGTACACTATCATGTGTAAAATGGATAGCTTGTGGAGAACTGCGGTATAGCACAGGGAGCTCAGCTCAGTGTTCTGTGATGACCTAGAGAAGTGGAGTGGGTTTTGGACAGAAGGCTCAAGAGGGAGAGAATATATGTATACATATAGCTGATTCACTTTGTTGTACAGCAGAAAGTAATACAAGATTGCAAGGCAATTATATTCCAACTTAAAAATGTAAAAATAAAACCACGAAAAACAAAAAGCATACTAATGCCAAAGATGGTGGAACAGGTACAGCACAGAAATGAGTCAAAATGGCATTAGTCTAGGATGGATATTAAAAGTTATAGGTTTCTTGAAAAATTAAAGTCACCCTCGTGATTATAAATGCAGTTAGTTAATATAGAGATCAGTTGTACTAAGTAAATCACAGAAGGTGTTATTAATGCCATGCTTCATGCTGGTTGCATGGATGTATGTATATTGTAATTTCACAAATCCAACTTTCAAAATAACCTTCCACAAAAGTTTATATAAACTAAGATCACTTTTACACTTTAATATAATTTATAATTCCCAATGTATATTTTTCCCTTTTCCATAATAAGTCTGATATGAGAGTGTTACAGGGGAGAAAGCATGCATTGGTGTTTGTTATCAACGGTGTCATATAGAGATCCAAATTTTCTCTCCTGAACCTTTCTCTGGACCTGGTCAAGACATCTAAGAAGGTCCCCCATGAGGGTGGGGGAAACAGACCCTGCTTAATGTCATAACTTCCCAAACCTACATCTGTCCATTAATGATGAGTCAGACACGAGGTTTACAAAATCCTAGCTAGCAAATATGCAGAAGGCAACAATTTCCAGTTTGAATTATCTTACTAAAAGCCATGCCCTAAAATGAAAATAAAATGCTAATATTCTAAGGAACAAGAAAATTCAGATTATGTTAGACAAAATCATAATTAAATAAAGGGTGTGAGAAAATAATTACAATATAAAAGGCATCATACATAAAAATCAAGTAAAGAAGCGTAGGTCAATATAGTGAGCCACATGTATGGGTTTTCCATTGGGTCTAGGCTGTTGGACAGTTTACCCTAATTCTATGATGTGATTAAAATTCATTTACCCTAATTTATGAAGATACATTTTGAAATACGCCCAACAAATTTGTTCTTTAAACGTGAAGAAAAGTCAATTTATCTATGAAGAAAAGCCAATTTATAACTAGGGTGCAAAATGTTGCTTGAACATTAAAATGTTTGACAACACAATTATTTGCCTTGGTCTCTGCAGAAGAAATATCAGGACAGTCCTGCTGTGAAATTATTAAAACATATCAATGATTCCTAGATAGAGACATAATTTGCTAATACCAGATTTGTGACCAATACATAGAGAGAGCTGTGGTACTTTAGCCAAGTTGTTTCATAAACTTTTTTGACAAGTTAAATGTAGATAAACTGTTGGGAATATATGGCACTTCCCTAAGATTTTTGAATGTATGCCAAGGAGAAACTGTGTAGCTATTAGTAAATTGCTACAGATGGTGACTACAGCCATGAAATTAAAAGATGCTTGCTCCTTGGAAGAAAAGCTACGACCAACCTAGACAGCATATTAAAAAGCAGAGATATTACTTTGCCAACAAAGGTCTGCCTAGTCAAAACTATGGTTTTTCCAATAGTCATGTATGGATGTGAGAGTTGGACCATAAAGAAGGCTGAGCGCCGAGAATTGGTGCTTTTGAACTGTGGTGTTGGAGAAGACTCTCACGAGTCCCTTGGACTGCAAGGAGATCAACCCAATTAATCCTAAAGGAAATCAATCCTGAATATTCATTGGAAGGACTGATGCTGAAGCTCTAATACTTTGACCACATGATGGGAAGAGCCAACTAATTAGAAAAGACCCTTATGCTGGGAAAGATTGAAGGCAGGAGAAGAAGGGGATGACAGAAGATAAGATGGTTGGATGGCATCACTGACTCCATGGACATGAGTATGAGCAAGTTCTGGGAGATGGTGAAAGACAGGGAAGCCTGTTGTGCTGCAGTCCAAGGGGTCACAAAGAGTCAAACACAACTGAGTGACTGAACAACCATAAATTAGTAAATTATGTAATGTGTTAGTGCATCTTGTGGCATGTTTGGTGGACTGATTGCCTTATGATTTCTATTGAAAAAGATTCTATCAGACCCATAATCTTTATTCATATGTAGAAGCTTACTATTACTATCATAATATATAGATTCCTCCATTGTAGGAGTTTGAGGGTGGGAGTTGGGAATTGAGGTATCTATTCAGGGAAGTCATCTGGGAGTAGACCGTCATTCTGTGAGGATTGTGTTGTGATTAAAGGATCAAGTAGAAAAGATAGCTCTGCTTATTACCAAAAAAAAAAAAAAAATTATATATGTATACACACTATTTTTTACAACAAAACGTAATTTAAAAATTAAGGATTCATTAATTAGGAGAACTTCTTTTTCCAGATTTACATGGTATGGATTAATTCCATCTATATTTATTAAGCATACTACTATGTTCCTGGCATTGTTTTAGACACAGAATATATATATATAAAAGAAGACTTAAGGTCTTATCCTCAATAACCTCTCAGGTTTTTTAAAGTAAAGATGAAAAGAATAACAGAGTATATCAAGTGCTATAATTATGATGTATCAGTTCAGTTCAGTCGCTCAGTCGTGTCCGACTCTTTGCGACCCCATGAACTGCAGCATGCCAGGCCTCTCTGTCCATCACCAACTCCCGGAGTCTACCCAAACCCATGTCCATCGAGTCGGTGATGCCATTCAACCATCTCATCCTCTGTCGTCCCCTTCTCCTCCCGCCCCCAATCCTACCCAGCATTAGGGTCTTTTCCAATGAGTGAACTCTTCGCATGAGATGGCCAAAGTATTGGAGTTTCAGCTTCAACATCAGACCTTCCAATGAACACCCAGGATTGATCTCTTTTAGGATGGATTGATTGGATCTCCTTGCAGTCCAAGGGACTCTCAAGAGTCTTCTCCAACACCACAGTTCAAAAGCATCAATTCTTCAGCGCTCAGCTTTCTTCACCGTCCAACTCTCACATTCATACATGACCACTGGAAAAACCATAGCCTTGACTAGACGGACTTTTGTTGGCAATGTAATATCTCTGCTTTAAAATATGCTATCTAGGTTGGCCATAACCTTCCCTCCAAGGAGTAAGCGTCTTTTAATTTCATGGCTGCAATCACCATCAGCAGTGATTTTGGAGCCCCAAAAAATAAAGTCTGACACTGTTTCCACTGTTTCCCCATCTATTTCCCCTGAAGTGATGGGACCAGATGCCATGATCTTAGTATTCCGAATGTTGAGCTTTAAGCCAACTTTTTCACTCTCCTCTTTCACCTTCATCAAGAGGCTCTTTAGTTCTTCTTCACTTTCTCCCATAAGGGTGGTGTCATCTGCACATCTGAGGTTATTGATATTTCTCCTGGCAATCTTGATTCCAGCTTGTGTTTCTTCCAACCCAGCGTTTCTCATGATGTACTCTGCATAGAAGTTAAATAAGCAGAGTGACAATATACAGCCTTGACCTGCTCCTTTTCCTATCTGGAACCAGTCTGTTGTTCCATGTCCAGTTCTAACTGTTGCTTCCTGACCTGCATACAGGTTTCTTAAGAGACAGGTCAGATGATCTGGTATTCCCATCTCTTTCAGAATTTTCCACAGTTTATTGTGATCCACACAGTCAAAGGCTTTGGCATAGTCAATAAAGCAGAAATAGATGTTTTTCTGGAACTCTCTTGCTTTTTCGATGATCCAGCGGATATTGGCAATTTGATCTCTGGTTCCTCTGCCTTTTCTAAAACCAGCTTGAACATCTGGAAATTCATGGTTCACGTATTGCTGAAGCCTGGCTTGGAGAATTTTGAGCATTACTTTACTAGCATGTGCGATGAGTGCATTTGTGGGGTAGTTTGAGCATTCTTTGGCATTGCCTTTCTTTGGGATTGGAACGAAAACTGACCTTTTCCAGTCCTGTGACCACTGCTGAGTTTTCCAAATTTGCTGGCATATCGAGTGCAGCACTTTCACAGCATCACCTTTGAGGATTTGAAATAGCTCAACTGGAAGTCCATCACCTCCAGTAGCTTTGTTCGTAGTGATGCTTTCTAAGGCCCACATGACTTCACATTCCATGATGTCTGGCTCTAGGTGAGTGATCACACCATTGTGATTATCTGGGTCGTGAAGATTTTTTTTGTACAGTTCTTCTGTGTATTCTTTCCACCTCTTTTTAATATCTTCTGCTTGAAGCTGAAGTTGAACGGTTCTACGAAGACCTACAAGACCTTCTAGAACTAACACCCCAAAAAGATGTCCTTTTCATTATAGGAGACTGGAATGCAAAAGTAGGAAGTCAAGAAACACCTGGCATAACAGGCAAGTTTGGCCTTGGAGTACAGAATGAAGCAGGGCAAAGACTAATAGAGTTTTGACACGAGAACACACTGGTAATAGCAAACACCCTATTCCAACAACACAAGAGAAGACTCTACACGTGGACATCACCAGATGGTCAACACCAAAATCGGATTGATTATATTCTTTGCAACCAAAGATGGAGAAGTTCTATACAGTCAGCAAAAATAAGACCGGGAGCAGACTGTGGCTCAGATCATGAACTGCTTATTGCCAAATTCAGACTTAAATTGAAGAAAGTAGGGAAAACCACTAGTCCATTCAGGTATGATCTAGATCAAATCCCTTATGAATATACAGTGGAAGTGACAAATAGATTTAAGGGACTAAACCTGATAGACAGAGTGCCTGATGAACTATGGACAGAGGTTCGTGACATTGTACAGGAGACAGGATCAAGAAAATCCCCATGGAAAAGAAATGCAAAAAAGCAAAATGGCTGTCTGAGGAGGCCTTACAGATAGCTGGGAAGAGAAGAGAAGCGAAAAGCAAAGGAGAATTGGAAAGATATTCCCATCTGAATTCAGAGTTCCAAAGAATAGCAAGGAGAGATAAGAAAGCCTTCCTCAGTGATCAGTGCAAAGAAATAGAGGAAAGCAACAGATTGGGAAAGACTAGAGATCTCTTCAAGAAAATTATGATGTATACAGAATTGCTAAAGAAAAACAAAAGTGGTTGTTGTTGATACTGTATTCTAGACAAGGAACAGTTTCACAGAGATGGTGAAATTGGGAAGAGAAATGGTGTTCTCCAGATAGAATTTTAAAAGAACAGGCATTAAAAGCAATAGAAAACAGTATATACAAATAATGTGAAGAGTCTAGAAAAAGGTCATCATACCTAGTTGTAGTATATAATTAAGACGGGAAGACTGTCAGGACAGAGTTTATAGGAATCTGAGATTCTTTTTTTTTTTTTTTTTAATTTATTTATTTATTTTTATTTTAGTTGGGGGCTAATTACTTTACAATATTGTAGTAGCTTCTGCCATACATTGACATGAATCAGCCATGGGTTCACATGTGTGCTCCCCCTCCCGAACCCTCCTCCCACCTCCCTCCCCATCCCATCCCTCTGGGTCATCCCAATGCTCCATCCCATGCATAGAACATGGAATGGTGTTCCGCCTCACATATGACAATATACATGTTTTCAATTTTATTGTCCCAAAACGTCCCACCCTCACCTTCTCCCCCCAGAGTCCACAGGACTGCTCTATGCATCTGTGTCTCTTATTCTGTCTCACATATAGGGTTACCATTACCATCTTTCAAATTCCATATACATGCATTAGTATACTGTATTGGTGCTTTTCTTTCTGGCTCACTTCACTCTGTATAATGGGCTCCAGTTTCATCCATCTCAATAGAACCGATTCAAATGTATTTTTTTTAATGGCTGAGTAATATTTCATTGTGTATATGTACCACAGCTCCTTATCCATTCATCTGCCGATGGACATCTAGGTTGCTTCCATGTCCTGGCTATTGTAAACAGTGCTGCAATGAACATTGGGGTACACGCATCTCTTTCAATTCTGGTTTCCTCGGTGTGTATGCCTAGCAGTGGGATTGCTGGGTCATATGGCAGTTCTATTCCCAGTTTTTTAAGGAATCTCGACACTGTTCTCCATAGTGGCTGTACTAGTTTGCATTCCCACCAACAGTGTAAGAGGGTTCCCTTTTCTCCATACCATCTCCAGCATTTATTGCTTGTAGACTTTTGGATAGCAGCCATTCTGACTGGTGTGTAATGGTACCTCATTGTGGTTTTGATTTGCATTTCTCTAATAATGAGTGATGTTGAGCATCTTTTCATGTGTTTGTTAGCCATCTGTATGTCTTCTTTGGAGAAATGTCTGTTTAGTTCTTTGGCCCATTTTTTGATTGGGTCATTTATTTTTCTGGAATTCAGCTGCAGGATTTGCTTGTATATTTTTGAGATTAATTGTTTGTCTGTTGCTTTGTTTGCTATTATTTTCTCCCATTCTGAAGGCTGTCTTTTCACCTTGCTCCTAGTTTCCTTTGTTGTGCAAAAGCTTTTAATTTTAATTAGGTCCTATTTGTTTATTTTTGCTTTTATTTCCAATATTCTGGGGGGTGGGTCATGGAGGATCCTGCTGTGATTTATGTCGGAGAGTGTTTTGCCTATGTTTTCCTCTAGGAGTTTTATAGTTTCTGGTCTTACATTTAGATCTTTAATCCATTTTGAGTTTATTTTTGTGTATGGTGTTAGGAAGTGTTCTAGTTTTCATTCTGTTACAAGTGGTTGACCAGTTTTTCCCAGCACCACTTGTTAAAGAGATTGTCTTTTCTCCATTGTATACTCTTGCCTCCTTTGTCAAAGATAAGGTGCCCATAGGTGCGTGGGTTTATCTCTGGGCTTTCTATTTTGTTCCATTGATCTGTATTTCTATCCTTGTGCCAGTACCACACTGTCTTGATGACTGTGGCTTTGTAGTAAAGCTTGAAGTCAGGCAGGTTGATTCCTCCAGTTACATTCTTCTTTCTCAAGATTGCTTTGGCTATTCGAGGTTTCTTATATTTCCATACAAATTGTGAAATGATTTGTTCTAGTTCTGTGAAAAATATCATTGGTAGCTTGATAGGGATTGCATTGAATCTATAGATTGCTTTTGGTGGTATACTCGTTTTCACTATATTAATTCTTCCAATCCATGAACACGGTATATTTCTCCATCTGTTTGTGTCCTCTTTGATTTCTTTCATCAGTGTTTTATAGTTTTCTATATATAAGTCTTTTGTTTCTTTAGGTAGAAATAGAATCTGAGATTCTTAAAGGCTACACTGTACTGTCTTTTTTTTTTATGTTATCAGTGATAAGCCTTTGAAAGCTTTAAATGAAGTAACATGATTAGATTTATGTTTTAAAAGGATAAGATTTAAACTGGATATATTGTAGACATGTGGCAGAGTCATGGGAAGGAGTGTAGGCAGACCTGGAAAATAAGAGTGAAGAGACTAACAGCTGTTTGAATATGAAGGGAAGAAGAGGGAGGAGTCAAGAGCACCTTTTTAATGAGTAGTTGGTGATAATGATCATGAGAGGTTACAAAATCTAGAGGTAGTAAAAGTGATTCTGAGTGTCTTGCATGTGTGTTTACTGAATCTCATGGCATTAAAGATGATATAGGAAAAAGATGAGAAATTTGGTTTTCATAATAAGTAGACATGGAAAAATATGTTAAATACCCAGGTATGCAGGTTAAATTGAAAGCACAACACACATATCCAGTGATCAAGGACAAGTTCTTGGCTGTGCTGTGTGCTTAGTCGCTCAGTTGTGTCAGATTCTTTGTGACCCCATGGACTATAGCCCCCCAGGCTCCTCTGTCCATGGAATTCTCCAGGCAAGAATACTGGAGTGGGTTTCCATGCCCTCCTCCAGGGGATCTTCCCAATCTAGGGTAGAACCCAGGTCTCCCAGTTGCAGATGGATTCTTTACCGTCCGAGCCACCAAGGAAGCCCAATTAGCAGCCTAAGACTCACCTAACATTTATATTCTGATTCTTCAACAGAAATCCAAGGTGAACCACTACTAAAACAGATTATAATATTATCTGGATATTGGATGAGTTGGTCTGCTGAACTCTAGAATTCACAGAAGGAATTAAAACTTTGAATTTGTTGTTTAACAAAATTCTGCACTGTGCTAGTTCTGGGCAGATATCATGAATTAAATGATTTTATTGATTTACTGAATTCATTTGACTAAGAAAATTCATTTAAAAATGTCTGTAGAGACAAAAACACTCAAGCCAATTAAATGAGAAGGAGATTTGTCTTAATAACAAGAAGTCAGAAATTAGTGATGTTTGTAGATCTTAATATATTGGGCCTTTAACTCCATTTTTGCTGTGATTCTCTTGTGTCAGTTCTCTTTGAACAGGTGGGTTTTGTACTCAGCCTGCTCCCTTCTCACATACAGCCACTGACAGCAACTGAGGCATCAGGCTGCCTTGTTATCTAAGATAGAAAGAGTAGGAGTGAAAGACAGAAGCATAGAATGAAGGTTCTATGATTCAGTTCTAATGGACTGTCTTAGAGTACATGCTCCTTCCTGAACCAATAAGAGTTGGCATCAGTTTGCCATGTGTTAATTCACTTAATAATGAAATAAGCATGGAGTTAGTCTAAACTTAGTTTTGTCCTAGTTAAGTAGAAGAGAAATGGTAACTTGAACAAAATCAAATTCTCTTAGGAAAAAAGATAAAATACTTGGTGTGTTTTTTTCAGTTGTGTCTGACTCGGTGTCTCCATGGACTGTAGCCTGCCAGGCTCCTCTGTCCATGGGATTCTCTAGGCAGGAATACTGGGTGGGTTGCCATTTCCTTCTCCAGGGAATTTTCCTGACCCAGCAATCGAACCCATGTCTCCGGTATCTCCTACATTGACAGGTGATTATTCACCACTGAGCCTCCTGGTAAGCCCAGAATACTTGATAAAAGTGAAAGGAAAATTGAAAGTGTTAGTCGCTCAGTTGTATCTGATTCTTTGTGGCCCCATGTACTGTAGCCCACCAGGCTCCTCTGTCCATGGGATTCTGCAGACAAGACTACTGGTGTGGGTAGCCTTTCCCTTCTCCAAGGGATTTTCCTGACCCAGGGATCGAACTTGGGTCTCCTGCATTGCAGGAGTCACCAGGGGGATACTTGGTAGATGGAAATTCAATCTTTGTTGAAAGAAACCTCAACAGTATGAAATTAAAGAATATGCAGCGGGGACTGAGTGCCTTAGGCAATACTGAAAAGATAAAGTCAGATATTGTGCAGGGGAATACAGGAAATGAGAGGGGCTTTGGAACCTAATGGAGAAGAGGTATTTTATGAGAATAAATGCAATATTTTTTAAGACTTTCGATCTAAAGCTGGGATTATAATTATTCAGTGTCTCAAAATATCTACTTAAGGTAGATATTATATAGTTTGTGGCTCAGATGATAAAGAATCTTCCTGTAACACCAGAAACCTGGATTTGATCTCTGAGTCAGGAAGACCCGCTAGAGAAGGAAATGGCTCCTCACTCCAGTATTCTTGCCTGAAGAATTCCATGGACAGAGGAGCTTGGCAGGCTATAGTCCATGAGGTCCCAAAGACTCAGACATGACTGAGTGATTAACACTTTTACCAACGATCATACAAACCAAGATGACAATCTATTTCAAAATCCAGTGTTTCTAAAACAACTAATAACTAAAACCCTATAAAGTGTTTGTTGAAGCATCGATCCTCCGTCTCTGGAGATTATGGTTCAGCAGTTCTTTGTGAGACCTGGAAACCTGTAGCTGTAATTCACTCACAGAGTTTCAACTGATTACTCAAGTTTTGAACACACTGTCCTATACCATGGAGATTTATTATTTATTGAGTGTGTGCTTAGTCACTCAGTCGTGTCCAACTCTTTGAGACGCCATGGACTGTAGCCCACCAGGCTCCTCTGTCCATGAAATTTTCCAGGCAAGAGTCCTGGAGTGGGTTGCCCTTTCCTCCTCCAGGGGATCTTCCTGACCCAGGTATCAAAACCACATCTCCTGTGTCTCCTGCATTGGCAGGCAGATTCTTTACCACTGAGCCACCTAGGAAGCCCTTTTATATAATGGTATTTCTATTTTCAGTTCAGTTCAGTTCAGTTCAGTCGCTCAGTCGTGTCCGACTCTTTGCGACCCCATGAACTGCAGCATGCCAGGCCTCTCTGTCCATTACCAACTCCCGGAGTCTACCCAAACCCATGTCCATAGAGTCAGTGATGCCATCCAACCATCTCATCCTCTGTCGTCCCCTTCTCCTCCCGCCCCCAATCCTACCCAGCATTAGGGTCTTTTCCAATGAGTCAACCCTTTGCATGAGGTGGCCAAAGTATTGGAGTTTCAGCTTCAACATCAGACCTTCCAATGAACACCCAGGATTGATCTCTTTTAGGATGGATTGATTGGATCTCCTTGCGTCCAAGGGACTCTCAGGAGTCTTCTCCAACACCACAGTTCAAAAGCATCAATTCTTCGGCGCTCAGCTTTCTTCACCGTCCAACTCTCACATCCATACATGACCACTGGAAAAACCATAGCCTTGACTAGACGGACTTTTGTTGGCAAAGTAGTGTCTCTGCTTTTAAATATGCTATCTAGGTTGGCCATAACCTTCCTTCCAAGGAGTAAGCGTCTTTTAATTTCATGGCTGCCATCACCATCTGCAGTGATTCTGGAGCCCAAAAAAATAAAGTCTGACACTGTTTCCACTGTTCCCCCATCTATTTCCCCTGAAGTGATGGGACCAGATGCCATGATCTTAGTTTTCTGAACGTTGAGCTTTAAGCCAACTTTTTCACTCTCCTCTTTCACCTTCATCAAGAGGCTCTTTAGTTCTTCTTCACTTTCTGCCATAAGGGTGGTGTCATCCACATATCTGAGGTTATTGATATTTCTCCCAGCAATCTTGATTCCAGCTTGTGTTTCTTCCAGCCCAGCATTTCTCATGATGTACTCTGCATAAAAGTTAAATAAGCAGGGTAACAATATACAGCCTTGACGTACTCCTTTTCCTATTTGGAACCAGTCTGTTGTTCCATGTCCAGTTCTAACTGTTGCTTCCTGACCTGCATACAGGTTTCTCAAGAGACAGGTCAGATGGTCTGGTATTCCCATCTCTTTCAGAATTTTCCACAGTTTATTGTGATCCACACAGTCAAAGGCTTTGGCATAGTCAATAAAGCAGAAATAGATGTTTTTCTGGAACTCTCTTGCTTTTTCGATGATCCAGTGGATATTGGCAATTTGATCTCTGGTTCCTCTGCCTTTTCTAAAACCAGCTTGAACATCTGGAAATTCACAGTTCACATATTGCTGAAGCCTGGCTTGGAGAATTTTGAGCATTACTTTACTAGCATGTGAGATGAGTGCAATTGTGCGGTAGTTTGAGCATTCTTTGGCATTGCCTTTCTTTGGGATTGGAACGAAAACTGACCTTTTCCAGTCCTGTGGCCACTGCTGAGTTTTCCAAATTTGCTGGCATATCGAGTGCAGCACTTTTGATAATTATTAAAAATATTTCCGCATTACCTCTTATCACCCATTTATGGTGACTTGGCAAAAATCAAATACGTTGAAAACATCTAATTCAAAGTGCTAGTGTATTTAAAAAGAAAAAAAAAAAGAGGGTGGCAGTCACAAACATACTGAAAATATACACAATGTTATTTTGTTTAAACTGTATAGTATCAGGATGCAGCTCCACTTGGAACTGTTTAGATTTATCGGTCAAAGTGTATAGAATAGAGCTGGAATGTATACAGAGATGATAATCTAAAATCAAGAAAGGTGTAGTAAAAATGAGAAAGAGCATGGCTGTCCAATGAGGACAGGGTAGAAAGATGAGGACTCTAGTCTCCGAAACAGTGCAACAGACATGTGGTTGAGTCCCATAATACAGAAGAATTAAGAGACAGTATCTCAAAACATGAGAGGCTAATTTAAGACCCCAAACTGAAAGCAATATATTCCACAGCAGTTAGTAAGTTCAGAAAATCATTTCCTCAGGAGAATGGTATGCATGAAATTATATTTACAGGAAGAAAGGTTTAGATACGTTTGAGGGTGAAAGATTTACAGAGTGAATTCTCTCTGCTAATATGGAGAAAAAACTTGTTTTCCTTCCTAAAACCAAGCTGTCTATTTTTCTCAGATCCCATTTCTTTATTCTCTCAGGTCAGGGGCAATACAGCATTTCTCCTCCTTTCTCCTGCATCACTTTTTCCTATGCATATTTTATTCCCAGTACTATGTGACCATGTATTTTGAAAATCCACTTTTCTGAAAATTAAATTCTTTTGGAATATTTTGTTTCTCTATGTCCTGTAATAGAAAATTTCTTGAGAAAAAATAATAATAAATGAGGAAGGTGGAAGGAAACTTCCAGAGGTGATGTAGATGTTTATGCTATAGGTTGTGGTGATGGTTTCAAGGGTATATACTTATTTGCAAATTCATCAAGTTGTGTACATTAAATATGTAAAGCTTTTTGTATGCCAATCATACTTCAATAGAGTGGGTTTAAAGGAAGGAACAAATAGAGTTGTTATTATTCTCTTCCTTTTCTCGATTTTAAAAATAAATAGAAAACTGCATGTATCATGATTGTTCAGCCCAGTGTATTTTCACAAAGTGAACATAGAAGTGTAACCATTTCCCAGATTAGAAAACAAAACAAAACTGTGCCCTTGCACCATCCCAGTAGAACCCACCCTGCCTTCCTTAAGGTAACTTTGTATTCCATGAATAAGCTTTTCTGTTTTTAAATATTAGGTACATGAAATATTGCAATGCAATAGATTATTTTAAAAAAAAATTTAGCCATTCTTTATGTGTGTGATGATATCTCACTGTGGTTTTAGTTTTTACCTCCATGTGACTTATGTGGTCTAGCAGCTTTTCATAATTGTATCAAATATAATTTAATTGTATAATTATTATATATAATTCATTAGACAATTCGTAATTGTATCTGAATTTGTGAAGTCCCCAAGTACTATATGTCTTTACTTATTTGTAATGGCAGCTTCTTTCTTTTTCTTGATTAATAGGCATTTCTATATATTCTGGATGCAAGTCCTTTGTTAATGATCTGTATATACCTTCTTTAATCTGTGGCTTGCCTTTGAATAATTTAACGATGTCTTTGGATAAAGTTTTTAATTAGACACATTGAGAAAATATTTATAATCTTTTTTAAAATCATCACAAAGGTACTTGTCTATGTTATCTTTTAGAAATCTTTATGTTTTACCTGTCATATATCAATCTATAATCCATCTAGAGGTGATGTTCTTGTGGATTGTGATTTTTTTGAGGAGGGACTCAAGATTATTTTTTAATGACTGTTTAACTCAGTTTAATTTATTGAAATGACTGTCATTCTCCCATGGTTTTATGGGACCAACTTTGTCAGAAACCCAGTGTTCATAAATGTGTGACTCGGTTTCTGAACTTTCCATGCTGATTATGGCTCTGTATAGCCTTGTGACATTACAACGGTGCTTTAGTGAAAATTTTATAAGAAATATTGATATCTGGTTAGAAAAGTTTTCAAGTGTTGTTCATTTTCTTTAGTATCTTATTGTCTAGTCTAGGCCAATTGCATTTTGCATATACATTTTAAATTCAACCTTCTAGTTTCTTTTAAAAAATTCTAAAACTGAGTTGAAAGTTATATTTATCTAGAGGTCAATTTGAGAGGACTTGATATCTTTACACAATTGAGTCTTCAATGCAGGAACATCAACTATTTAACCTTCTTAATTTTTTTTCAGTAATGTAGTACCATTTTCTAAGTAGTGATGTATACAGCTTTCATTATATGCCTATCCACATAATGTATGATTTTAAAATGGTATATTTTTTTTAATAAATTTTATCCCCTAACTGCTTGTTGATGGTAAACAGAAGTGCACAATTTTTATGTAGTTCGTTACATGCAATGGCATATAAGCCTCTTGGAGGCTAAGGTTTTTATGAGCCTACAGTAATAACAGTAATATATGTGTCTGTGGGCGGAAAAAGTGTCTTGGAGGAGACAGATTTCATCCACAGAGAAACCAGCTGTTTTTTCATCATTTTCTTCTCTGAGTCTTCTTTTCATTGCCCATTTCTTCAGAAGTCAGTTCACTACATTGTTGTCAACATTAAGAACAATTCTGCGTTTTGGCCAGGAGCAGACCATCTTATAGACATCAACAGCAGGGGAAAAATGTGTTTTTGTATGTGATGCTGCCAGTGTTGAATCTTTATGAATAACTCATGTTTGTTTTTCATTAATACATAAAAGAGACTCAATGTCTATGCAAACTGAGCAAGAAACAGTTCAGGTGGCAATGGAACAGTATTTACCAATGAAAGATCTCTGACAAAGGAGATTCCTCGATGTGTCATTCAAAGATGACTGCTGAAAATTGCTGTTTTGCGAGATGAATACGTAAAGCCCAAATTAGGCTATTGTTTCCTGGTTATGCATGATATTATTTCATGCATATGTTTTCATGGGTTTCAAGATGGCATAGAAAAATATATAAAATTATACATAAAATGGGAGAAAAATCTGATTTCTCTGAGCAGGAAAAACAGCATGCTATGCAGTCACTGCTGGTGGTATTGTAATAGCCTGAGAAGATCCCTGGCAGTCTAGCAAGAACTGAAGAGGCTGCTATTAAAAATTGAGTGTGGATCCCCTTCAAGATGAAACAGTCTAATTCAGTCTCTGGTGGCCTCCACCAAAGAGGAGGCAGACAATTACAAAGGAAACCAGAAAGGAAAATAAAAGAATCATGGAAGAATTAAAATACTTTGGAGACACAATTGGAACAACAGTGCCTTATTCCTGCTTTGAAAATAAAGTTCTATAATGAAAGACCCTTTTATAGATATGCAGATATAGTTTTACCAAATTGTATCAGTTGCTTTCAATCTCTAACACTTGTTTAGGATGTGTACCTAATTACCTACTGTGGGGTACGAAAGTATAAGAAATGCTATGTTTGAATATAGTGATACATTTGGGACTTCATAGAAGAAAAGTGAGAAGTTTGAGTGGAAACAATAGGATTTTGTTAATACAGCACTATCATTGTGTACTTACTTAGCATGTGTCTAGCTCTTAGATAGGTCACTCATTAAACCTCCACCCAAATTGTTTGAGGTATGTGTTTCATCCTCATTCTACATATCAGCATACCTATACTCAAGGGTGTTATGTGATATGTGAGGATCATGCACATTAGGTACCAAAGTCAGAGTCAACTCATGTCTGAATTCATAGTCTGTCTTCCACAATACGAAAAAAAAAATGTATTCATCTGCTTTTGATTATATTTACACGTTAGATAACAGCCTTGTTTTCCCTGTTGTATCGACACACATTCTTATTCCAAGTGCTCATTTTTTTCTTTCCTTTTTCTCCTTCCCTCAAAAGATATGTATTAGTGTATAAACAATAGTAGTAATTGCTTTTAATCTGTTAAAAAGAACCAGTTTAAGGAGTATGATTTGATAGAGGAAGATTATTATTAACATATTACATTGGGCATATTACATTGATTGTAAAGTCCTAATCCATTTAGTTCTTTTATTTGACGTACGTGAAGGGTCTCATGTATAAGATGGAAGAAAAACCAAGAATGAAATGTGTCCTCGAGTCACTTCTGAAAGTGATACTGGCACTAAGATAAAATATTTCATAAATGAAAAGAGATCGTTTTTAGAATGCTTTGCAGTAATGATTATTAGCTTGACATAGAAAAGGCATGTGGCTTTCCCTTTGATTGTGCTTATTTTCCTATAACTCTTATGTCAAACATTTTTTAATTCACCTTTGCAAATCAGGTCACAAACGAATTTTAAAAAAATGTCCAAGATAGGCTATGAGTGTTGAATCCTGAAATGTATTTTCCTCCACTATTATTATTTTCATATCAAATAATAGAGATCATAAAAATATGTAGTAACTATTAAAGACTTTCATATGAATAGAATTCTATTCCTTGATTCTAAGACTAATTGCTTAACCATATAGATGTGTAGTCCTAATCTCTTACTGTAAAAGCGAGTAGTATGAGGTGCCAGTGTGATTGCTTTGAGATTAATCTCGGAATCTCACTGACCCACTGATTTTTTTTTAACATCGAGAGGAGAAGAGGGTTGAGCCGCCATGGAAACTCTCAGTAAGAAGCAGATATCAACAAAAATGATCATACGGTTTATAGATCAAAAACAAGAAAGAAATGGAAATGAAAGGAAACATCTTTTAGAAGAAGATTGTATTCTACAGTTTGCAGCTTAGAAAATGAATAAAATAACCACAAATTATGCACTATCTTAATGCCAGATATATATCAGTGCCTTTATTGAGAAAATGTCTGTGGTTACAGAGAAGAGACCAGGATGAGGTAGACTGAGGTATTAGCATGAGGTGAAGAATTAGAGAAATGAACAAAGAAACCCTGTTCAAAAAGCGTGGGCGTGAAGGTGAAGAAAGGAAGAGGGCGGTAGCTGACTGGTAACGGAGAGTTGAGTGGGACAGCTGTGGTAATGTATCTTGTGTTCCTCCTGTTACCTGGAGCATAACTGATAAATGGCCCCAGGTTCTGAGCCTTGAAAGCCATCATAGCATTCACAAGGCCACACCTCCTCTAAGCTTCACCTCCTCAACACGAGTGAGTCAGAAATACCAAAGTAGACCATTCTGGAGAGACAGGGGCAGACTTGGGGATCTCTGATGACCTTGTTGAATGTTTCTTGGCTTGTACAACTTCCACCTAGCTGTCTCTCCTCTTTTTTCACTAAGGATCAATTTGCAACACTGCCTGGTTGGTTCTCTCAGCAGTCTTCAATGCCTCTGTCCCTGTTTCCTTTCACATAGTCTTGCCTTTAATCAAATCTTTGCATGCAAGGGACTTCCTTGATGGTTTGAACAGTAGAGAATCCACCTGCAATGCAGGAGACCTGGGTTTGATTCCTGGTCAGGAAGATCCCCTGGAGAAGAGAATGGCTACCTACTCCAGTATTCTTGCCTGGAGAATTCCATGGACAGGAGCCTGGCGGGCTATAGTCCAAAGTCGACTAAGCGACTTTCACTTTTTTTTTTTTTGCATACTTACTCCTTTGTGCCAGCATCTCAGAACAACTGACAAACATATCAAGCCAGGATTTTTTTTTTTCTGGTGAGTTTCAAATTAATTTGGAGGTAGAGAGACTTTTCAGGGGGGGGGGGAGAATAAGAACATAGGATATCTCTGTATCGTGGACTGAGAGTTACAGAAAACATTTAAGCTGCAAGTTTTGAGGAGGTAGGAAGCTAGGGAAGGAAGCAGAGTTATGTTTGTGAGAAGACATAGTGTAATCTGTATGGTGAGAAATTTCTAAGAAAGAAAATTAAGCAAAAGGTTTTACTTATTTGCCTGTAATGAAGGAGAGGAACCTTGCACAGCTTCTTTCATTTTTCTTTTTCTTTTTCTTTTAATCGTGCAATAGCACTTAAAATGAAATGTACCTTCTCAACAAAATTTTCAGTCACAATGCTGTACTGTTAACTGTAGGCACGGTGTTGTACAGCAGCTCCCTAGGGCTTCCTCATCTTGCATAACTGAACCTACATTTTTGAAAAACAACCTCTTATTTCTCCCTCCCTCTAGCCTATGGCAACCATCATTGTACTCTCTGTCCCTGTGAGTTTGACTGCTTAGGTACCTCATATATGGAGACTCATATAGTACTTTCTCTGTGACTGGCTTATTTCACTTAGCATGTGTCCTCCAGTTTCATCCATCCTGTTGCGTATGGCATTAGATTTTGAAAGAACTGTCTCTAGCCATCTCCTAGTGGACGTTGGTTACTAGGAATCAGGGCACCAGTGGTCAGATGCTTGCTATCTTGCCATTCTGGCAAAGATCCTGTTTATCAGTTTCCCTCAAGTGTAAAACAGAGGCTGCTGTTGTCAGATGCCTGGTCCAGGATCCAATAGAGGTATGGAAATGGCCATCATAGACTCTGGGCATGAGGGGAGAAGGATGGGCAGAGTCCTGATGGTAGAGAGAGAGCCTCATGTTTAGGCTAAGGCAGAAATCTTACTGGTCAGAAGCACTTCAAATGCAGATCTGTGTCTGTAGTTTCATGAAATATTTTAACCCATTAGCATTCATGTCAAGAAAATTTAGTAAATAATTCAAAGTATATAAAAGGAGGCCTTGTCTTATTTGTGTGGATTAGAAAGAAAACAGTGAAATATTCTAACTTGGATTAAAATAGAGTCGAAAATCTTTCAAGAAAATGATATTCATATTTTTGGGGAAATTTTAGAATTGCTTTGTCAGAAGGGATACTTAAGGCATCAAAGTTTTTGTCAAAAACTCTCTGGTTATCAGAGATAAATTGTGATGAATCAGCTGCTTTACTATGACTAGCAGTGATCCAAGTTTAGAAAAATCAATATATAAAAACTCCAGACTTTGTCATTTTAAAGCAAATATTTATGCTGAACTTTGTGCCAGTGGCAGTCAGGACGTAGCAGGCATTGTAGAAGCCTGTGCCTGCAGATTCTAGGTCTAAAAGAGGAAAATGCTGAAAAAATTGGTGCAAGTAAAGTGTAATTTCATATCGTAAATGAGCATTTAAACCATCAACCCTAAAGTGTCTCTTGGTGACAGGAAGTAATGACTCTGCATTTGGGATGAGCGAAGAATTCAAATAAATAGTTCTATCCAACTTTCTGTATGAATAATAAAGTAGAGATGTATATGAATAGGGGAGTTAATTTCAATTCAAAAGTTTGAGGCAGCCTAATGAAAAAGAAAAGTACTCATATTCAACTCGTAATACCATAAGATGTAAGTCTAATTTCTTATTAGCTCTATGCTTTAAAATGAGACCTTGTTTTTTGAGGAAAATTTTGAGAAACTCGTCCGTAATTTTTGTCAAAGTCTCCTGCAAAGTTCTGCTGTGAAGCAGGGGCTTAAAAGGATTTAGTGGGCTTTTTTTTTTTTTTTAATGTACTTATAATTATGTAAAGTTTCAACATTTTCTGACTTTGGAGTTGCAAAAGGGGTGGCTTCTGTATAGTTATTTTTTTGTTTGTTTTTGGAAGAGTTGTTATTAAATATGAAAACAAGTAGCCACATTGTCTCCATCTGTGTGGGAAATTCCCTCTTCCGTTTCATTTTATTGTCAATTATGTTTAGGATGCAGGACATCTTTAGATTTTTCTATGTTGGACATATCTAGCAACTTAGTTTCTAAATGAATAAAACTAGTTTTTATATTGTTGATGTCTTAATAATAGTGTATATAGTTAGAAAGGGTGACCTCTTGATTTCTGCCCTTGCAGATTCACTTATGGTTTGATGCAAAGTCATATACTTCAATTTAGAAAGAGCTGATGGCTTCTTCACGGCACAGTTATGCGTAAACAACCACACATTGTTAAGTATAAATTTATTAAATGTATGTATAATAATTAAAGTTATGAAATTCAGTTTTTTTTACATAAAAGTCATTTATTGTATAACCTACTGGGAACTGGCCAAAAATTAGAAAGTCAAGGAAATCATTTAATCTTCATTTGTGAAAAATATACTCTGAGTCTAAGTAACCAAGGTATCACTGAGCCAACAAAATACAAGTGAACAAAACATAAATTCTCTTAAGTGCTTGCCATAGTTTTCCACTTAAACCATCTTTCTTATGTAAAGATAGTTCTCACATGAAATATAGAACCAAAGCAGTAGTAATCAATATTATCCAGCTTCCTTGGGCAACATAAACCTAAAATCAGATGAACAAAGATAAAAGCCATTATAGTTTTGCTTCAGAAGGAAAAACAATGGAAAAACAATGCCCCCTTCATACTCACAGAATATTGACACAAAAATTGCACAAGCTTCCTGTATGTTGAATGAGGTATTTTTACCTCATAACAAATTGAAAAGATATGCTCCTTCTGCTTATATTTTTATGTGCTGCTTTCTAGTTCTACAGAGATAAAAGTTACATTGAATTTTAAACTTTCACTGGATAATCTTATATGAATTGCATAATATCCTTTCTAGGATATTGATCCACCTTTTGTGAAACTCATTTTTTCTTAAATATTTAACATTTCACTGTCTTAATTATATTCTCTCAGATTTATACTGCAATTATGATATCACACAACTGATTTTTTTAAAAATTCAAACTTTTCATCCAGAACACAGAGCATACATAAATAAAAACAGTATAAGGGCTTATTGTTAAAAATTAGTTTAAACACAACATTGTTTAATAAAGTTAATAAATATTTGTGTTGTTCTTGGTGATACTTCGGATTTTTGTCATTTCTACTTTTATTAGGTATTACTAATATTTTAATATCTCACTTTGCTATCTTACAATGTTTGCAGCTAATTTATCAGATCTAAAAGTAAAAGACTGTTCACTGAAATTCACAGTAATTTTCAACTGATTGCTTCTTCAAATAATTACAGGTTTGACCCTTTATGTAAAAGCGATTTAAACCTAAACCATTGAACTCAAGTTTAGCTTTCCTTTGATAGATAAACTTCACATCACTGAAAGTAGCACACCTCACTACCACCGCCATTTCATCATCTAGTCTCAGTTATCCGGTCTTAGAAACCTGTATAAGAATTTGCAAACTAGAGTACAGCTCTGTGACCAAGAGGAATAGAAAATAAGTTTGCTGAATACATGGCAGTCTCTACAAGGTGGCCAAACAAAGTACTGGAGCTTCAGTTTCAGCATCAGTCCTTCAAATGAATAGTCTGGGTTGATTTCTTTTAGGATTGACTGGTTTGATCTCCTTGCAGTCCAAGTGAGTCTCAAGTCTTTTCCAGCATCACAGTATGAAAGCATCAGTTCTTCAATATTCAGCCTTCTTTATGGTCCAACTCTCACATCTGTACATGATTACTGGAAAAACAATAGCTTTGACTAGACAGATCTTTGTTGGCAAAGTTATGTCACTGTTTTTTAAAATGCTATCTACATTTGTCATAGCTTTTCTTCCAAGGATCAAGCATCTTTTAATTTCGTGGCTGCAGTCACCATCCACAGAGATTTTGGAGCCTAAGAGTATGAAATCTGCCAGTGTTTCCACTTTTTCTCCATTTATTTGCCAGGAAGTCATGTGAGCAAATGCCAAGATTTTAGTTTTTTGAATATTGACTTTTAAGCCAGCTTTTTCACTCTCATTCACACTCATCAAGAGGCTTTTTAGTTCCTCTTTCCTTTTTGCCAATAGGGTGGTATTATCTGCATATCTGAGGTTGTTGATATTTCTCCCAGAAATCTTGATTCCAGCTTGTGATTCCTCCTGCCCTGCATTTCTTATGATGCACTCTGCATAGAAGTTAAATAAACAAGGTGACAATGTATGGCCTTGATGTATTCCTTTCCCAATTTTGAACCAGTCCATTGTTCCATGACCAGTTCAAACTGTTGCTTCTTGACTCGCATACAGGTTTCTCAGGAGACTAAGGTGGTCTGGTATTGCCTTCTCTTTAAGAATTTTCCACAGTTTGTTGTGATCCACACAGTCAAAGGCTTTAGCATAGTCAATGAAGCAGAAGTAGATGCTTTTCTGGAATTCCTTTGCTTTTTCTATGACTGGATGTTGGGAATTTGATCTCTGGTTCCTTTGCCTTTTCTAAATGCTACTTGTACATCTGGAAGTTCTTGTTTAACATACTGTTGAAGCCTAGCTTGAAGGATTTTAAGCATTACCTTGCTAGCATGTGAAAAGAGCTCAATTGTCTGGTAGTTTGAACATTCTTTGACATTGCCTTTCTTTGGGATTAGCATGAAAACTGACCTTTTCCCGTCCTATGGCCACTACTGAGTTTTCCAAGTGTGCTCGCATATTGAATGCAGCACTTCAACCGCATCATCTTTTAGGATTTGAAATAACTCAGCTGGAATTCCATCACTTCCACTAGCTTTTAGTAATGCTTCCTAAGGCCTACTTGACTTCATATTCCAGAATGTTTGGCTGTAGATGAGTGACCACACCATCGTGATTATCCAGGTCGTTAAGACCTCTGTTTTATGGTTCTTCTGTGCGTTCTTGCCACTGCTTATTAATCTCTCCAGCTTCTCTTAGGTCCTTGTCATTTCTGTCATTTATTGTGCACATCTTTGCATGAAATGTTTCCTTGGTATCTCCAGTTTTCTTGAGGAGATCTCTCTAGTCTTTCCCATTCTATTGTTTTCCTCTATTTCTTCGCACTGTTACTTAAGAAAACAGACTTTTTTCTCCTTGTCATTGCCTGTGATGTAATAATAGTTATTAATTTTTTTTTGCTAAACACCATGCTTACCATCTACTCTTCATCCTTAGCACACACCAGATGTACTCATCCAAACACTCATTTTTTTTTATCTGAACCCAATAAAGTTGGAGTTAAGCTTCCCATTCAAACCTTCCAAAAGGAAAGAAAATCCCCACATATCTCTGTAAGCAAACAAATCCTATATTCCTGACACTTCCATCATTTGTTTCCCACCAGAAGTGTGACTTTTTTTTTTTACTTAGAAATCATTCTCTTATCATAAAAATATTTGCTGAGCCCCCTGCTATATGGTTGCTTTGATCAATACCTCATGCTAAGTACATCAAGTGTAAGTTTTAACTTCTGGAAGTTTAAAATGTAGTAAAAGTTTTAATAGTATGAAATGAATAATGAGAAGAGCTGTAAGAAAGATGCAAAAGGAGATCTGTGGGATACTTAAAGACACTGTTGCTGCTGCTGCTGCTAAGTCGCTTCAGTCATGTCTGAATCTGTGCAGCCCCATAAACAGCAGCCCACTAGGCTCCCATGTCCCCAGGATTCTCCAGGCAAGAACAATGGAGTGGGTTGCCATTTACTTTTCCAATGCATGAAAGTGAAGTCGCTCAGTCGTATAAGACTCTTTAGTGACCCCGTGGACTGCAGCCTACCAGGCACCTCCGTCCATGGGATTTTCCAGGCAAGAGTACTGGAGTGGGTTGCTATTGCCTTCTTCAATTAAAGACATTACTTTCATTCAATGCCAATTCTGGGTTGTGTTGATTTTTAATTTTTGTGTATCAAAAAGTTGGCTTACAGCTCAGCATTCAGAAAACTAAGATCATAGTATCCAGTCCCATCACTTCATGGCAAATATATGGAGAAACAGTGGAAACAGTGGCTGAGTTTATTTTGCGGGGCTCCAAAAGATGATGATTACAGCCATGAAGTTAAAAGATGCTTAGTCCTTGGAAGGAAAGTTATGACCAACCTAGATAGCATATTAAAAAGCAGAGACATTACTTTGTCAACAACGGTCCATTTAGTCAAGTCTATGGTTTTTCCAGTGGTCGTGTATGGATGTCAGAGTTAGACTATAAAGAAAGCTGAGCGCTGAAGAATTGATGCTTTTCAACTGTGGTGTTGGAGAAGACTCTTGAGAGTCCCTTGGACTCAAAGGAGATCCAACCAGTCCATTCTAAAGGAAATCAGTCCTGGGTGTTCACTGGAAGGACTGATGTTGAAGCTGAAACTCCAATACTTTGGCCACCTGATGTGAAGCGCTGACTCATTGGAAAAGACCCTGATGCTGGGAAAGATTAAAGGCAGGAGGAGAAGGGGAGGACAGAGGACGAGATGGTTGGATGGCATCACCAACTCAATGGAAGTGAGTTTGGGTGGCCATCACCAACTCCCTGAGTCCACCCAAACCCATGTCTATTGAGTTGGTGATGCCATCCAGCCATCTCATCCTCTGTCATCCCCTTCTCCTCCTGCCCTCAATCTTTCCCACTATCAGGGTCTTTTCCAATGAGTCAGCTCTTCGCATCAGGTAGCCAAAGTATTGGAGTTTCAGCTCCAACATCAGTCCATCCAATGAACACCCAGGACTGATCTCCTTTAGGATGGACTGGTTGGATCTCCTTGCAGTCCAAGGGACTCTCAAGAGTCTTCTCCAACACCACAGTTCAAAAGCATCAATTCTTCGGTGCTCAGGTTTCTTTATAGTCCAACTTTCACATCCATACATGACCACTGGAAAAACCATAGCCTTGACTAGACAGACCTTTGTTGGCAAAATAATGTCTCTGCTTCTTAATATGTTGTCTATGTTGATCATAACTTTCCTTCCAAGGAGTAAGCGTCTTTTAATTTCATGACTGCAGTCATCATCTGCAGTGATTTTGGAGCCCAGAAAAATAAAGTCAACTACTGTTTCCACTGTTTCCCCATCTATTTGCCAGGAAGTGATGGGACCGGATGCCATGATCTTAGTTTTCTGAATGTTGAGCTTTAAGCCAACATTTTCACTCTCCTCTTTCACTTTCATTAAGAAGCTATTTAATTCTTCTTCACTTTCTGCCATAAGGGTGGGGTCATCTGCATATCTGAAGTTATTGGTATTTCTCCCGGCAATCTTGATTCCAGCTTGTGTTTCCTACAGCCCAGCATTTCTCATGATGTACTCTGCATATAAGTTAAATAAGTAGGGTGACAATATACAGCCTTGACGTACTCCTTTTTCTATTTGGAACCAGTCTGTTGTTCCATGTCCAGTTCTAACTGTTGCTTCCTAACCTGCATACAGATTTCTCAAGAGGCAGGTTGGCTGCTCCAACAAAACCATTAAAAGACTACTCATGCTTTTAACATTAGCTTCAAGTGATTGTCTCAATTTTTAACATTTCTTTTATGTCTGAATTATTAATTATATTATTAGCAAAAATGCTAGTAACTATTATACATTTATATTGTAGATAAGAAGTAAACATTTATGGTAGTCAGAAAATGTATTTATTTCATAAAGTGGTAAAGAAACAGTTAAGTTTATTGAATGGAGAACATTAACATTCAACACCTTGATTCAACTATCCCTATTTGCCCATGTATATTTCTAGTTATTCAAAATCATGTTAGAGTTTGGCATCCACTAGCTAGTGCCCGAGGTTTATATCATTCAGTTAAAATGTGAAGTATTTACAGCTTACTTTATCGTTGTTTTTGTTAGTCACTCATTTATGTCCAATCTTTGTGACCCCATGGATTCTAACCCACCAGGCTCCTCTGTCCATGGAATTCTCCAGGCAAGAATACTGGAGTGGGTAGCCATGCTCCTCTCCATGGGATCTTCCTGACCCAGGGATCGAACCTGGGTCTCTCACATTGCAGGCAGATTCTTCTAACATCTGAGCCACCAGGGGAAGCCCATGTCTTACTTTGGTTGTCTACTATTCCTAATTGACTGTACCTTGTGAGTAATATGTTACATTCTAAACTGTATTTTAAAAATTATATGCACTATTTGACAATCCAGATGCATCTTACAGAAACTTGAAATTTCATACATCTATATACAGACCAAACTTCAGGTAATTTGTAATATAAATGAGGAATAGAAAATACCACTACTGTATTTCAACTTGCTGACTAAGTTAAGTAGATCAAAAATCTAATATTTGCATGTATTATATCTAATGGATATACTATCACTAATATCCACAGTAACAAGGTAAAGATAGAGTATACCATAATCAACAAAAATGTATGTAGCATACTTAGGAAAATTGTTGCTTATCTTGAATTCTCCATCATCTGTTTCAAATATCAGTGCAAGATATTAATGAATTGATCTGAAGAGCTCTAACTTGTAAACTGCAAGTTGTAGGATATTAAAAATAGACTTTTGTTTTACTGGAGGTGCTAGATTTTTTTATATTAGAGTAGCATTACGGAAATTCATTAACTATTGTATTAATTCTCTACTGAGTGTGAAGTTTAATACTAAGTTTTAGGGGATGCGCAAACTATAAAAAAATTGTTTGCATTGAAGAAGTCACAGTCTTGGGGGAAACAAATACATGTTTTTATTATTCAAACTAAATATGAGAGAACAAAATATCAAATTCATTAATACAGATATTTTTTCTTTTGATAATAAAAAGATCCACTTGGCCTAATGGATCCACCTGGCCCAATGGATCCACCTGGTCCAATTTGCAAAAGAATTGGAAATTAACTTGATTCAAGGGTTGACCTCACCCCAAAGGATCATCTACTCTATGGTGCAAAGTGTTCAAAAATGTATAGGGAAGTTTAAGTCATGTAAGGGTTTTATTCAGTCAAATATATAATCTGAGAACAATATAACCCATAGAACATGGAAAACAAAGGCTAAATGAACCTGGATAAAGATAACTGCAGTGTATTGTTCTAGCTAGTTGAAGTTCCCACTGTTAGGTGTGAAAGTAAGAGAACTAGCATCATTTATGGAGAGAAAAGGCTTCTGGGACCATTTCAAACATGACCCAAATCCTTGGGAGAAGTGAAAGGTTAAAAAAACTACAATACAAAATTCAATCGCAAAGAGCCTCAAAAAACAAAAAAGGTAGATAATCAAAGAAAGCTGCCATTGAAAAGGTGCCTAGATAAGTTTTGAATCAGTGCTCTCCTCTGTCCATGGAATTCTCCAGGCAAGAATACTGGAGAGGGTAGCCATTCCCTTCTCCAAGGGATCTTCCCAACCCAGGGATTGAACCCAGGTCTCCCACGTTGAAGGCAGATTCTTTACCATCTGCAATACCAGAGAATCCCATATATATATACACAGTATATATATATTATATATATAATATAGTAATATAATAATATATATATAATATAATTTCCCTCTACTCTGCCACCCACTGTAAAGCAGTATTAACTAAGAGTAGGGAAGTTAAGAGCCAGTGATTATAGTTCATCATTTGTGTCCAAATGGAAATGCTGTCTTTTCAATTTAGGAGTTAACTGGCTGTTACTGTCCTTTTAACACTATCAAACACAAAAGGTGTATCCTGATAAATTCAGAAAAAAATTCAGTTGCCTTTTCTCTATTTGAGTTTTTTTCCCATTTAGACTTGCCTAGAGTTGTTTTGCTAATATATGCCTAACTTCAAGAAAAATAACTTCTACTTGGAGTAATGTGAATTTCTTTTTTTTTGCTACTGTCTCAAAACTGAAACATTTTAAACGATGTGCTTCAATTATTAGTTTTAAAGCTAGATATATACATTTGGGGTTGCTATTACAATAAAATCCATTCAGAATAACTAACCCTTTGGCACTGACTCTTTCCATTACTTACCATATTTGAGACTCGTTCCATAAAAGCAATAAAAAGTTAAACCAAATTGATTCTTAATGGTGAAAAATGACATTTAAAAAAAAATTTTTAGTACTCAGATTTGAAAGGAAGGGACATGTGAAAGATGAATGTGCAATACATTTCTTTTGAATGTAGGGGGAAAGTATTGTTGTTTCCTGTACTAATTTAGATCAGCATCTTTATATCTTTTACTATTTCCACACCTAAATGATGGCCAAGGACATATGGGTATTGTAAATGCACTTAACATCCCCAAGTATACACATATATTTGATAATTACAAGCATCTTGAGATCCAGATTTGCACCCAGAAGTGCTACTATACTATGACAAGACAAAATTTGCCTCCACATTTGAGACACAATTTATTTTGGGTCAAATTGTTTTCTTTGGGTATATATTGATTTGTGCATCCATTTTATTGATTTCCTGCTACAACTGTAATGCAGTGCTGATACTAAATTTTGTGAATATAAAAGTAACTAGCTGAAAGCTATATTAATTCCATTGTTAACCCCTTGACTTTTAGTTTTATTTAGATTATATAATTAAAGGCTCATTTATTCATTCAGCAAGACTTTTTTAATTTTTAATTTTAGTTCACTTTAATTGAAGTATAGTTTATATATAATATTATGTTAACTTGAAGTATTCAGCTTAGTGATTCAACATTTAAATACATTACAAAATGATCACCCTGATAAGTCTAGTAAACAACTGTTTCTGTACAAAGTTGTTGCATTATTATTGACCATATTCCTTATACTGGGGTTCCCTGGTGGCTCAGATGATAAAGAATCTGCCTGCAGTGTGGGAGACCTGGGTTCAATCCCTGGGTCAGGAAGATCCCCTGGAGGAAGGCATGGCAACCCACTCCAGCATTCTTGCCTAGAGAATCCCCATGGACAGAGGAACCTGGCAGGCTACAGTCCATGGGGTCTGAAAGAGTCGGACACAACTGAGCGACTAAGCACACACATGTTCCTTATACTATACAATATATCTTTGTGATTAATTCCTTTTACAACTGGAAGTTCATACTTCTTAATCCCATTTAGCTATTTCACCCAAACTCTTATGCAACTCCTTTCTGACATCCAACAATTTCTCTGTGTGTATGAATCTGCTTCTGAGTGCATTTATCTTTTCAAATTAGAATTATCATTTTCTTCACTTAAATACTGAGAAATGGAGTTGTTGAATCATATGACAGTTCTGTTTCTAATTTTTTGAGGAGCGTCCATACACATTTCTGTGGTAACTGTACAAATTTACATTTTCGCCACAGAATATGAAGGTTCCCTTTTCTCTACACCTTTACCTATGTGTTTTATTTGTTTTCTTTTTGATGATAGCCATTCTGACAGGTGTGAGATGATATGTCATTGTAGTTTTAATCTGTGTTTCCCTGATGATTAGGTATGGTGAGTACCTTTTTGTGTGTCTGATGGCCATCTGTGCATCTCACTTGGGAAAACGTGTTTTTTTTTCAGGTTCTCTTCCCATTTTTAATCATTTTTTGTTATGGCATTATATAGGTTCACAAGATGAATCATTTTGAAGTATCTTCTTCTGTTTAGCAGGTTGCCTTTTTGTTTTGTTGGTGGTTTCTTTAGCTGTGCAAAAACTTTTTAGTTGGATGTAGTCCCATTTGTTTGTTTTTATTTCTGTATACATTACCAGAGGAGACATACCAGAAAAATGCTGTCGAGTTATGCCAGAGCACATACTGACTATGTTTTCTTCTAGGAGTTTTATGATTTCAGGTCTTAAATTTAAGTCTTTAATCCATTTTGCATTTATTTTGTATATGGTGTAAGAAAGTGGCTTAGTTTCATTCTTTTTCACATTGCTCTCCAGTTTCTCAACATCACTTACTGAAGAGGCTGCCTTTCCCCTATTATATGTTCTTGCATCTTTTGTTGTAGATCAATTGCCCATATAAGTATGAGTTCTTTTTGAGATTATCTCTGGTGTTATGTGGCTTTCCAGGTGGCGCTAGTGGTAAAGAACCCATCTGCCAGTGCAGGAGACATGAGATGTAGATTTGATCCCAGGGTCAAGTAGATCCCCTGGAGGAGGGCATGGCAACCCACTCCCATATTCTTGCCTGGAGAATCCCCGCGGACAGAGGAGCTTGGAGGATTACAGCCCATAGGTGTGCACAGAGCCAGACACAACTGAAGTGACTTAATATGCATGCACCCATTCTATTCTGTTGTTCAGTATGTCTGTTTCATGCCAGCACCATATTGTTTTAATTCCTCTAGCTTTGTAGGATAGTTTTAAATGATGGCAAGTGATACCTTCAGCTTTGTTCTTCTTTCTAAAGATAGTTTTGGCTATTTGGGGTCTTTGGTGGTTCTGGTTCCAAACAAATTTTAGGATTATATGTTTTCAGTCTGTGAAAACTACTATTTGTATTTTGATAACAATAGCATTGAATCTGTAGATTGATTTGGGTAGTATGGATATTTTAACAATATTAATTCTTCCAGCCCATAAGCATATTATATCTTTCCATTTATTTGTGTTTTAATTTCTTTTACCAGGTTATATATTTTTCAGAGTCTGCATCTTTCATCTCCTTGCTTAAATTTATTGCTTGGTACTCTATTAGATACACTTGTAAACAGATTGTTTCCTTAATTTATCTTCCTGTTAATACATTGTTAGTGTATATATATATAGTTTTGTAGTATCTTTAGAGTGTTCTATAGATAGTATCATGCCATCTGCAAACTGTGACAGTTTTATTTATCCCTTTCCAATGTGGATGCCTTTTATTTCTTTTTCTTATCTCATTGTTATGGCTGGTACTTTCAGCAATATATTGAATAAAAGAGGCAATATAGGTTATCTTGGTCTAGTTACTGACCTTAGCAGAAATGCTTTCAGCTTTTCACCATTGAGTATGTTGTTAGCTGTGAATTTGTCATATATGACCTTTATTATGTTGAGGTATGTTCCCTCTATATCCGCTTTGTTGAAAGTTTTTATCATAAGTAGATGTTGAATTTTGTCAAGAGTTTTTTTTTTTTATTCATCTATTGAGAGATGATATGATTTTTGTTCTTTGTTTTGTTAATGTGGTTTTTCATATTTATCAATTTGCTGATACTGATCCATTCTTGCATTCCTGGATCCATCCCAGTTGACCGTGGTCTATGATATTTTTAATGTATTGTTGAATTCAGTTTGCTAATATGTTGTTGAGGATTTTTGCATCTAGGTTCATTAGGAATAGTGACCTGTAACTTTCCTACTTACGTTTTTGTCTGATTTTGGTATCTAGGAAATTCTGGCCTCATAGAATAAATTTGGAAGCAGTCTTAAAAGGGGATATATTATGTATAGAATTTAAAAATGTGTTATTAATTTCTACTGCTGGGTATTTTTATATTTGTTACATGAAGCATTTAGATTACTTGTCCTAAGATAACTCTATCAAAGTGCATTTCATTACAAATGAAAAAAGTAGTCCAAATTATCTTCAAGTTTTTTATGATAATCAGTACAGCAACTCAGATATTATGATTTAAAAAAAAAAAAAAAGGAACGAAAAGATCAAAAGCCAAATGCAGAATTTTTTCAGGAGCATTGATTAATAAATACTATTATTATACATGGCAATTGCATATATATTTATGTTTATTATTGTTGTTGTTCAGTATCTAAGCTGTGTCCAACTCTTTGCGACACCACAGAGGACAGCAGACCAAGTTCCTCTGTCCTTCACTATCTCCCTGAGTTTGCTCAAACTCATGTCCTTTGAGTTGATGATGCCATTCAACCATCTCATCCTCTGCTGCCCCTTTCTCCTCTTGCCCTCAATCTTTCCTAGCATCAGGGTCTTTTCCAATGAGTTGACTCTTCACATCAGGTAGCCAAAATAGCTTCAGCATCAGTCCTTCCAATGAATATTCAGGGCTGATTTCCTTTAGAATTAACTGGTTTGATATCCTTGCTGTCCTAAGGACTCTCAAGAGTCTTCTCCATTACAACAGTTCAAAAGCATCAATTCTTTGGTGCTCAGTATTCTTTGTGGCCCCACTCTCACATCTGTATATGACTACTGAAAAAATGGTAGCTTTGAATATATGTACCTATGTTGGCAAAGTGATATCTCTGCTTTTTAATATGCTATCTAGGTTTGTCATAGCTTTTCTAAGAGCAAACATCTTTTAATTTCTTGGCTGCAGTTACCTTCTGAAGTGATTTTGGAGCCCAAGAAAATAAAATCCGCCACTGCTTTCATTGTTTCCCCATCTATTTGCCATGAAGTGGTGGGACCAGAGCTGTGATCTTAGTTTTTTGAAGGTTGAGTTTTAAGCCAGCTTTTTCATTCTCCTCTTTCACTGTCAGCAAGAGGGTCTTTATTTCCACTTAGCTTTCTGCCACTATGGTGGTACCTTCTGCATATCTGAGGTGGTTGATATTTCTCTCATCAATCTTGATTCCAGCTTGTGATTCATCCACTTCAGTCATTAGCCCTAATATAGAGCCTGTACTCCTATCATAGAGCTACCAGGTGGGTGACCCACAAACTGGAGAGCAATTATACCAAAGCAGTTCTTGCACTGTTGCAAAGATTCTAGGACCCACATCTGACTTTCCAACCTGGGTATCTGGCAAAGGGACTAGGAATCCTCAGGGAATCTAACTTTTGAATGTCATTGAGATTTGATTACAGAACTTCTACAGGACTGGGGGAAACAGACATTTGGAAAGCACAAACAAAACCTTGTGTGCCCTATTACCCAGGGGTAAGGAGTCTCTGCAGGAGACTGGGTCATACCTGTGTGTGAGTGTTTGAGGGTTTTTGGTGAAGCACGGGTCGACAATGGTCTGCCGTGGGGACAGGGGCACTGGCAGCAGCAGTCCTGGGTGACACATGGTGGCATAAGTCCTTTTGGAGGTCACCTTTAGCCCTACCATAGAGCCTGTAGACTCCAGGACTGGGCCACTTTAGGGCAAACAACTAATAGGAAGGGAGCACAACCCTACTCATCAGCAGAAAATTGGAGTAAAGATTTACTGACCATATCCACCAGAGCAAGACCCGGTTTTCCCCACAACCAGCCTCTCCCATCAGGAAGCTTGAAGAAGCCTCTTATCCCCATCTATCAGAAGACAGACAGAAGAAACAACTACAATCCCAGGGTCTTCATACCAAAAATCACAATCACAGAAAGCTAACCAAAATGATCACATGGATCACATCCTTGTGTAACTCAATGAAACTATGAGGCATGCCATGCAGGGCCACCCAAGATGGACATGTCATGGTGGAGAGAGTTCTGAAAAAACATGGTCCACTGAAATAGGGAATGGCAAGCCACTTCAGTATTCTTGCCTTGAGAACCCCCATATGAAAAGGCAAAAAGTTATGACACTGAAAGATGAGCCCCCCAGGTTGGTAGGGGGACTAGAAATAGCTGCAGAAAGAATGAAGAGGCTGGGCCAAAGTGGAAACAGTGTCCAGTTGTGGATGTATCTGGTGGTGGAAGTAAAGTTTGATGCTGTAAAGAACAATATTGCATAGGAACCTAGAATAATAGGTGCATGAATCGACATAAATTGGATGTGGTCAAGCAAGAGATGGCAAGAGTGAACATCAATATTTTAGGAATCAGTAAACTAAAATGAATGAGAATCAGTTCAGTTCAGTTGCTCAGTCATGTCTGACTCTTTGTGACTCCATGGACTGCAAAATGCCAAGGTTCCCTGTCCATCACCAACTCGAGAAGCTTGCTCAAACTCATGTCCATCGAGTCGGTGATGCCATCCAACCATCTTGTCTTCTCTCGTCCCCTTCTCCTCCTGCTTTCAATCTTCCCCAGCATCAGGGTCTTTTCCGATGAGTCAGTTCTTTGCATCAGGTGGCCAAAGTATCGTAATTTCAGCTTCAGCATCAGCCCTTCCAATGAATATTTAGGGCTGATTTCCTTTAGGATTGTTTGGTTTGATCTCCTTGCAGTCCAAGGGACTCTCAAGTGTCTTCTCCAACACCACAGTTCAAAAGCATCAATTCTTCAGTGCTCAGCTTTCTTTCTAGTCCAACTCTCACATTCATACATAACTACTGGAAAAACCATAGCTTTGACTGTACAGACCTTTGTTGGCAAATTAATGTCTCTGCTTTTTAATATTCTGTCTAAGTTTGTCATAGCTGAATAGGAATGGGTGAACTTAATTCACATTATATCTACTACTGTGGCCAAGAATCCCTTAGAAGAAATGGAGTAGCCCTCACTGTGAACAAAAGAGTCCAAAATGCAGTAGTGCTTGGGTGCAATCTCAGAAACAACAGAATGATCTCAGTTCACTTTCAAGGCAACCCATTCATTGTGTGTGTGTGTGTGTGTGTGTGTGTGTGTGTGTATAAGTCCTTCCTAAAATTTAACTTCTGTAAGAGAAATATAGAGTTCTCTGAATGACTTTCTAGGTGACCCAGTGAACCATACTTGGTCAGAAAATTTGGTTTGGTAATACAGATCATCCTCAAACTATAATAGGATGACATCCTGGTAAGCTCATTGTAAGTTGAAAATATTATTAAGCGGAAAGTGTGTTTAATACATCCAGCCTAGTAAACACCATAGCTTAGTGCAGCTTACCTTAAATATTCTCAGAATAATTATGTTAGCCTACAGTTAGACAAAATCATCTATCAAAAGGCCTATTTTATAATAAAGTATTGAATATCTTGTTTAGTTCATTGGATACTGTACAGAAAGTGAAAAACAGAATGGCCATATGGTTGTATGAGTTGTTTGTTTGCCCTTGTAATCTTATGGCTGACTGGGAGCTGTGGCTTGAAGCTGCCTTGCATCACAAGAGAGAATTGTACTGCATATATCCAGCCTAGGAAAAGATCAGAATTCAAACGCTGAATAAATTTTTGTATTGTAAAATCAAAACATTGAACACCAGGGGTTGTCTGTATGTAGGAAGTGCTGTGTTAGGCTGTGCATGTATAGCAATGAATGACTTTAATGTAGGTAGAATGAAAAAGCATTTTTAAAACAGAGTGTGTTGAACTTGATCAATGGATACTGTGGGAGCATAAAAGATGATTATGTGGTTCAGCTTTGGGAGTGTGAATTGGTCAGCAAAATATCAAACTTGAGGGAAGAGATTTAGGCCTAAGCAGAGGTAACAATAGAATATTCATTGGATAGACTGATGCTGAAGCTGAAGCTCCAATACTTTGACCACCTAATGTGAAGAGTCGACTCATTGGAAAAGACCCTGATGTTGGGGAAGATTGAACGCTGGAGGAAAAGGGGAGATGGTGAAGGACAGGAAACCCTGGCATGCTACAGCCTATGGGGTCGCAAAGAATCGGACGCGGCTGAGCAACTGAACAACAGAAAAGAGGTAACAGAAGTTGGGAAGGAGCTGGCTTGGTGCATGTTATCACAGCTAGAAGCTTGGTATTACTGTAACTTGGGTATAATACTTAGAGGTGAAATGAGAGGGAGTAAGCCAGAGAGGGAGATAGTGGCATGATCTTGAAGAGCTTTTGTTTAAGTTTAAATTAGAATTTTTAGCAAAGATGTGGCCTCATGAAATTATTTTAAGTGAAGATGAGAAAGGCTATGTTTTTCTGGAATGGCTATACCAGAAGCTGTGTGGAAATGTATTCGATGTGAGGGGATTTATGTCACCTTTTATCCTTTGCTGTCTTCATGCTATTTTCTTACTAGTTATTTTATTCTCACCAAAATCTTCACCTACTAAGTCATAATGCATAACTCTTTTCCACATGCTTTGCTGGCATGGAAGTGTTCTCACTTTGCATATTTGTATGAGAACAGTGACTCCTACTAGTAAGGCAGTTGATATATGCATACCCCTCCCTTCTCCTTTGTCCTATTGTCTCATTGTTTTTTCCTGCAATATCAAATAGAGTGGTGGACTAAATATGCCTCTCTTTGTATCTATTTTTAACAGGATTATTCAATTAAATATTGCTTGTTCTTCTATGGACAGTGTTCTCACTTCTCTTTTGAGACTAAATCATTTGAAGAAACACCGCATGTGTGACAGTGCTTATACTCTGCATTCTGTATTGGTGTTAATGAGTGACTGTTATCATTAGATGCTTTAAAATGTGAGAGTGGGCTAAAGTGTTAGTTATATGTGAAAAAATCCTACATGGTTTTCCTGCTGGCTTGTGCCAGGAGTCTGTATAAAGAATAAGAAACAAAGAGAATTCCAGGTTCTTGCTAAAGAAATACATTGGAGTTGAAAGAACACTTTACCAAGTTGATATGTGCAAAAAAAAAAAAAATTGAAATAGCCAAAAGCTCAGTTGACCAAATGTGAAGGGTAGAGGAATAGGTTGTGCCGGAGACCTGCTCCAGCTGGACAGGGTTCCCTCAGGATGGACGGCGTCGGCGATACGAATGAGAAGACACAGCGAGTCGTGGTGTTTCCAAGTGTCTTTTATACTTTTAGTTGTACATAGAAACAAATGTAAAGTGTAGAGTCATGCAAAATCAAATCAATGGGTCAGCAGTTTTTGACCCTTATCGGAACCAGGACATGTTTGTGATGTTTAGTTACAAAAGGTTTAAAGTTATTTACATCATCTTTGGGCCTGGAGACCTGCTAACATCCTGTGACGCCTTTATTGGTAAGGGTTGATCAGCCAGAACACTTTTGTATCAGGCACAGAAAGTACCAGAGTTACATTTTTTAAAGAATACAGGCACAGCAGATTCTGACAAAGAAAGAATTTATAAACTCAGAGTTTCAAAGTAAAACCTGTTTCTCTGTAATCTATCTTATGCCTTGACCTTAACAGAAAAGAATGTGGTCCCATAAAGTCATGGCACAGCAAGCTGAGACAATGTAGCACAAAGGTCAGTGCTTAGCAAAACCACCAGCTGAATTAACAATTGTTTTATTATTTGTATTAAAGCTAAACTTCTATTTATATAAATCTCTAACTATTATGCTTTCATTATAGAGCAAAAACACAGTTAGTAAATGTAGACTAAGTAACAGTTTTATAAAGTAATGCTTCTTTTATTTTCTAATGAGCCCTTTTTCTTACGAAGGGCTCTGTGCCCACTGGGGCTTTCTGTGTGGAGGCTTTCAGTATTGTTTATTGTTAAGGAGCTGTCATGCACATTAGCTCCAAAGGCATAGGTACATTTATTAAACAAACCAATATGCTAGCAAGAGGAATTTAGACTAGCATACTCTATATCCCAGATAATTTTATTAGGGTGCTATCGTTCAGGGGCCTTGTCGATTGAGGCTTCAGAAGGATCTGTTTTAGCAGGGAATCAGAATAGGCCTTTTGTCTAAGTCACAGAAAATAAGAGGAGGTTTATGATAACAAACATCAGAGAAACAGATATCATCTTTTAAGGTGAGCACTGAGGCAGCCTCCCGAGAATCCCTGAGGTCTGAGAAGCTGTGCTCGATCAGCCCTCTTCCTCATGACTCTGTCATGGGTGGGATCTCATGAGCTGGCTCCCAGCAAAGATGAGAAAAATTGAAGGAGAAAAGATCTATACATGACCTAGAAGAGTTGGCCAATCTATAACTCATCTAGGACTATAACCTATCTAGCCTATCTCCAATATTAGAAGTAGAGGGTCAGAACTTCCAAATCAATAAGTTAGGCACTGCCATGGAAGAGTCAGAAGGTTCCGACTGAAATACAACCCATCTCCTTGATGACAAGGAGCCCAGCGACAGTATGTTGGAATTGGTCCAAAGTATCTATCACTGTGTGATCATATCACTGCCTGATCATATCACTGCCTCTTCCATCAAAAGGTCCTTACACTTGCACAGTTCTTACTATCTACAAAAAAATATTTTTTCCTTGCAGCAAAGGAGCAGAAGTGTATACTATTTGAAGTTGCTTCAACACCACTCTGAAACTGAACTTCATTTTCAGTCTAACTCATTGCATAAATATGTACATGAACCCCTTTCTTGGAAGAAATGTCTCCTTATCTTCTCTCTTTCAGATCCAAGGACTATCTGATAAAAGAAAATCATCTATCTTAGATTTTTTCCCAGAGTTTTCTGTTTCACAAGCTTTACTTCTATTAACAGTTTTCTGAACTTCAACTGTGTTCTAATTAAAAGCTCTCTGAATAGGAACCCTAGAGCCCCTCCTTATTAGCATGCTATCAGACTTCAGTATATGTGTTAGTAATGTTAAATAAGAACTCCAGCTACGCATTCCAAAGTCTCTTAACCTGAAATAAGGTGCAACAATTAATAAAATCTAAACTAGTTTTGGAGACTGTTCTATATGAATTGAAATCTAACAAAAACATGCAAATAAATACTGACAGAGCCGTCACTGAAGTTATTATAAATTGATCATTTCCACTGTTTAACTGTATGCAGTATGCATAGAAAAATTGACTTTGTCTTGTTTTTTGTATAAAGTGAGCAACAGAAATTCTCAAAGAAGCTGAAACACACACACACATGTGAGCGCACACACGTGCACACAGATTAATAATGAATGCTCATAAGTTTGTGCTAAACCTGTGAACAGCTTTACTCCAATCAAGTCCCTTTGAAAATTTGGTTCATACTTGAAGATTGGTTCCAGATTAAATGTTGTGAAACACAATTTCAGAAAAAAAAACTGGTAACATTATTTCTTTTAAAGCTTGGTTTTCTTTTCTGTGGTCATACCCCTTTGAGCCATGTGATCATTTCTCTTTTATTTTTCTCCTATTTTTTTCTCCCCTTTTTGAGTAAAGACATATAAATAAACATACCTCCTCAACCTCACTCTAGTACAAAGGATAGCTAAGCTGCTGATTTTACTTCTTGCATGTCAAGTCAATATTTTGGGTCCTGATCATTTTACATATTCTCCAGTGAATTACTCCCCCTTTCTCTTTATCTTGTATTTGTGTGGATATGCATGTGCTCAGTGAGGCTTAGAATTAAAGACTCTATTCTGCACAATGCATCCACTCTATCAAGAGCCAAATTTTTATCTTGCTTTGAACCCTCAGGGATCATTGACTTCAAAAGAATATATTATGTTCCAAAGTGGCTCCATACAGCTGTAGAGGAAGGCATAAAATTGGTCCCGAGAGACTAGTTTCTCAATTCAGTGTGATGTTATTCCACTGCATACATAAGCAGCTCTGTCTTTCTCTCTGGTGCTTGAATGTTTGCGTGTGTTTTTGATCAGGCACACTTGCATAAGACAGAATTCTGGTATTCTTTCTGTAATTATTTTCAGACAGTAGTAGAGAAGGTATTATCAACATAAAAACTTATTAATATTTTAAACAGAAGGCTGTTCTGTGATTTATGCTCCCTTTGAAGTACAAATAAGCAGTAAGTCAGATAAAAAACATATCCACAGTGAATAAACCGCTAGTTCTCTAGGTGCCTTCCAAACCAAAAAGTTTCTAGAATATCAGCTTACTTGTTTAATTGTGGTAATTATATGGGGATCACAGATGTAAAGTAAAGATCACATTATAGAAAACGAAAGGAAAGTGTGTGATCATTATGTATAAATACCTGATCCGCTTATATATATTCACAGGTAGTAGATACATAACATTCAGCCTAATGTCAAAGAAATATGAATTCCTAGGTACTGATGCAAGTCTTTTAGCCTTTCCCCTACACAGTCTAACTGTATAAATTAATTTGGGATACACATTTTTCTGTATCCATTTTTTACAAAAGGCATTTTATGCTAAAACAGGATACTAAGCAAAAAGATAAAACAAGGTTTCAAGGTCAAATGTATTGGGAAATTGGGAAATAAAAAATGTCAATCAAATTAATTTTGTTAGTAATAAAGTACTTTGTAGAGCCTTCATTGTGCCATATTGTCCTGCAAAAGTAGAATAATCATCATACCCAAAGTATATTTGACACCAAAGCAGAGCCATTCTGCTAGTCCATCCCCGCCTCACTATCAAGTTGACATTTTGCAGGATTTTTTATGCAGTATATATTTCTATTTAGTACAAAACATTTCATTTTTTCCTCTACATCTCCCCTTACACATTTTTTAATCTTTTTGTTAATTTCTCAAAAATGAGCACCACTCTTTACAGTCAAATGCACTAACAATTTTACAGTATTTGACAGTTCGAATTTGTACTGGTGCGTGAAGTTGATGTTTTAACCAGTGGTTAAGGTAGAAGGTTTTCTAGCTCTAGACATTCAAATTTTTCTGGAATATTATACATAGACATAGCTACTGAGGCTAAAAGGTGGCAGTCTTTAATAGTAAATATTAATATAAGAGCAATAATCCCTGACATATTGAAAGATATTGATGTTTTCACTTCAGTTCAGTTCAGTCACTCAGTCATGTCTGACTCTTTGCAACCCCATGGACTGAAGCTCTCCAGGCCTCCCTGTCCATCACCAACTCCCAGAGTTTACTTAAACTCATGTCCATTGAGTCGGTGATGCCATCCAACCATCTTATCCTCTGTCGTCCCCTTCTCCTCCTGCCTTCAGTCTTTCTCAGCATCAGGGTCTTTTCTGATGAGTCAGTTCTTCACATCAGGTGGCCAAAGTATTGGAATTTAGCTTCAGCATCTGTCCTTCCAAGGAATATTCAGGACTGATTTCCTTTAGGATGGACTGGTTGGATCTCCTTGCAGTCCAAGGGACTCTCAAGAGTCTTCTCCAACACCACAGTTCAAAAGCGAATGATCCAGTGGATGTTGGCAATTTGATCTCTGGTTCCTCTGCCTTTACTAAAACCAATTTGAACATCTGGAATTTCACTGATCATGTACAATTGAAGCCTGGCTTGGAGAATTTTAAGCATTACTTTACTAGCGTATAACATTAGTGCAGTTGTGCGGTAGTTTGAGCATTCTTTGGCATTGCCTTTCTTTGGGATTGGAATGAAAACTGACCTTTTCCAGTCCTATGGCCACTGCTGAGTTTTCCAGATTTGCTGGCATATCGAGTGCAGCACTTTCACAGCATCATCTTTCAGGATTTGAAATAGCTCAACTGGAATTCCATCACCTCCACTAGCTTTGTTCGTAGTGATGCTTTCTAAGGCCCACTTGACTTCACATTCCAGGATGTCTGGCTCTAGGTGAGTGGTCACACCATCATGATTGTCTGGGATGTGAGGATATTTTTTGTATCATTCTTCTGTGTATTCGTGCCACCTCTTAATATCTTCTGCTTCTGTTAGGTCAGTACCATCTCTGTCCTTTGTTGTGCCCATCTTTGCATGAAATGTTCCCTTGGTTTTCATTTATACCCTTATAATTACATGTTAATGATCATTACCCATTTTTTTCTGTTGGCAGTATGTACTAGTATCCCATTAAATATTGCTGATTAGAGAATTATAATCTTATTCTCTAATCCTGCTGGAAATTTGCAATAAATAAGACAATCATATTTTGACACACAGTGGATTGATATATAGAAAAAAAACACGTTGCACTGAGACAAAGATAATCTTTAACCCCAAGTTTCTTCAGCCTTATGAAGTAGGCATTAGTTGTATCATTGTTGCTTTTTATCCGTGTTTTTATAAAGAACCCAAGAAATAATAGGACAACAGAACAAAGTTCTTTTAGTGGGTCAAATATACTCATAATTAGGAGATTTCTGCCTCTCGTTTCTGAATGTATGCTGCATAATTTTCTGGACTCACACAATGTGACAAGGGAAAAAGCTTATGTTTCTTTCTAGAAAAATTAACCCAATATAAAACACCATATGAAAATAACTTGTATATTACTTTTCCTACCTTCTGATTCATAAGAAAAGTTACATAAGCATTAATATTTGGTGGAAAGAATATAATCCTATTTATTATAAAATTATAAAACTAGGTAGGAAATGTGAAAAAAGTCATAATCCTGAATCTAGGAGTTTTGTGAATGGCGTGGGCAGAAATTTTACTCATATCCAATCAAATATTTATCTAGATTTACTAAATTATATTTTAGTACTACAGTGTTTCAGGTCTGAAACTATTAAATTATTTAGGTTATCACTTGAAAGAGGACTCACTAGTTTTATCAGGAAAGTAAAATAGATAAAAGCAAGCCTAATTTTATTTGCCCCCTTGTATACTTCTCTATAGCTGCAAATACATAATTCCACAATGGATATAATTTCAGTCAATACAATAATAATAAGATATGTTAACAGGTACCTAGGAATCCATAAACCAAATAAAGATAAAGATAAAAATTGGATGTTGTAGTGGCCTACAGATACAACTTAAGAATAGGAGAGATGGCTTCCAAATATATGATATTTTTCAAAATGTGTTTTTTGCTAATTTCTAAGTATATCCCTTACACTTAGAGCATATGCTCTAAGCATGAGCATATGCTTGGATTTTGCATTTCTGTTTCACATTTTCATCAGGAGAATAATGCTAATACATGAAAGTATACTTTAAAATTTGTTGAAAGAAACTTAGAAATTACAGTCAAATTACCTGAATTAGAAATTGGTGAAATTAAATTGGAAAAAGCTCTTAACAGAGCATGCCATATAAATGCTGATGTGCTTCTATGCATGTCTGTTTATATCATTTGAAGACTAAGATGAATATTTTCCTCTGATATCAATAGCTTGAAATTTTCTGCAAAATAATTTTATTATTGTTACTATCATAGTAATTCAGTAGTAAGTAGTGGTGATGGTAGTGGTAATAGTGGCAGTGACAGAAGACATTTAGTATCAGCACTGTTCCCTTTATTTTCCATAAAACTTCTGTAAGAACTCCTTTGAAGATTGGAGGCTGTCTTTCAATATTAGGACCTATACATCCAAATTAAGAGACATTGAAATGGCCATATTTGGAATCTAGTTAGTTTATGACTTAGTTATGTGTATAATCTCACAGTTTAAGATCTCTTTCAGCCATACCATCTATCATGGCTGCAAAAGTCTACTATTACAAAATGAATTAGGCAAGAAATAGTTCAAAATATAGCAAGGTCTCATTAAATAGCTTCCACCAGAAGGTATCATGAACCTACTTGGATAAGTTATTTTTTCTTGTATGGTTGCTTAATAGAGGAATTCAATAATATCACAACTGATTCTATGTAATATATCTTATAGTTAATTTCCATTTAAAGAACTAGGGTTTTTCCTTTGAAGATCTTTGCACCTCATGGGATATGCCAATAGCTATTTTTCAATATTTTGTCTTGATCTGCAAATATATAATTAAGCTCTCATTAATTTGCGTAAACTCAGAGATTAAAAACAGGATTTTGTCTTAGAAATATATAACTGTAATGTTTTCCTTAAGGAAGGTAAGTAACTGCAGTCTGTAGAGAATACAAAGTGTGCTATTTTCTCAAAGTTCTATAATAAACATAAGAAGGAACACTCTTGAGGAAAATACATATTTTCACAGAACTAGCATCAAGTGGATAACTCTTAAAGCTGACAGTAATTCTTTTCTAATGAGAGAAATTTTCTTCAGTTGATTACTGTTCAATTCAGTCCAGTTGCTCAGTCGTGTCCGACTCTTTGCGACCCCATGAATTGCAGCACACCAGGCCTCCCTGTCCATCACCAACTCCCAGAGTTTACCCAAACCCAAGCCCACCGAGTCGGTGATGCCATCCAACTATCTCATCCTCTGCCGTTCCCTTCTCCTCCTGCCCCCAATCCTTCCCAGCATTAGGGTCTTTTCCAATGAGTCAACACTTAGCATCAGGTGGCCAAAGTATTGAAGTTTCCGCTTCAACATCAGTCCTTCCAAAGAATATTCAGGACTGATCTCCTTTAGGATAGACTGGTTGGATCTCCTTGCAGTCCAAGGGACTCTCAAGAGTCTTCTCCAACACCACATTTCAAAAGCATTAATTCTTCAGCACTCAGCTTTCTTTATAGTCCAACTCTCACATCCATACATGACCACTGGAAAAACCATAGCCTTGACTAGATGGACCTTTGTTGGCAGAAAAATGTCTCTGCTTTTAAATATGCTATCTAGGTTGGTCATAACCTTCCTTCAAGGAGTAAGCGTCTTTTAATTTCATGGCTGCAATCACCATCAGCAGTGATTTTGGAACCCAAAAAAATAAAATCTGACACTGTTTCCACTGTTCCACATCTATTTCCCATGAAGTGATGGAACCAGATGCCATGATCTTAGTTTTCTGAACATTGAGCTTTAAGCCAACTTTTTCACTCTCCTCTTTCACTTTCATCAAGAGACTGTTAGTTCTTCTTCACTTTCTGCCATAAGGGTGATGTCATCTGCATATCTGAGGTTATTGATGTTTCTCCCGACAATCTTGACTCCAGCTTGTGTTTCTTCCAGCCCAGTGTTTCTCATGATGTACTCTGCATATAAGTTAAATAAGCAGGGTGACAATATACAGCCTTGACGTACTCCTTTTCCTATTTGGAACCAGTCTGTTGTTCCATGTCCAGTTCTAGCTGTTGCTTCCTGACCTGCATACAGGTTTCTCAAGAGACAGGTCAGATGGTCTGGTATTCCCATCTCTTTCAGAATTTTCCACAGTTTATTGTGTTCCACACAGTCAAAGGCTTTGGTATAGTCTATAATGCAGAAATAGATGTTTTTCTGGAACTCTCTTGCTTTTATGTTGATCCAGCAGATGTTGGCAATTTCATCTCTGGTTCCTCTGCCTTTTCTAAAACCAGCTTGAACATCTGGAAGTTCATGGTTCACGTATTGCTGAAGCCTGGCTTGGAGAATTTTGAGCATTACTTCACTAGCCTGTGAGATGAGTGCAATTGTGGGGTAGTTTGAGCATTCTTTGGCATTGCTTTTCTTTGGGATTGGAATGAAAACTGACCTTTTCCAGTCCTGTGGCCACTGCTTAGTTTTCCAAATTTGCTGGCATATTGAGTGCAGCACTTTCACAGCATTATCTTTCAGGATTTGAAATAGCCCAACTGGAATTCCATCACCTCCACTAGCTTTGTTCGTAGTGATGCTTTCTAAGGCCCACTTGACTTCACACTCCAGGATGTCTGGCTCTAGGTGAGTGATCACACCACCGTGATTATCTGGGTCATGAAGATCTCTTTTGTACACTTCTTCTGTGTATTCTTGCCACCTCTTCTTAATATCTTCTGCTTCTGTTAGGTCCATACCATTTCTGTCCTTTATCGAGCCCATCTTTGCATGAAATGTTCCCTTGGTGTCTCTAATTATCTTGAAGAGATTTCTAGTCTTTCCCATTCTGTTGTTTTCCTCTATTTCTTTGCACTGATCACTGAGGAAGGCTTTCTTATCTCCCCTTGCTATTTTTTGGAACTCTGCATTCAGATGGGAATATCTTTCCTTTTCTCCTTTGCTTTTGGCTTCTCTTCTTTTCCCAGCTATTTGTAAGGCCTCCTTAGACAGCCATTTTGCTTTTTTGCATTTCTTTTCCAAGGTGATGTTCTTGATCCCTGTCTCCTGTACAATGTCATGAACCTCTGTCCATAGTTCATCAGGCACTCTGTCTATCAAATCTAGTCCCTTAAATTTATTTGTCACTTCTACTGTATACTCATAAGGGATTTGATCTAGGTCCTACCTGAATGGACTAGTGGTTTTCCCTACTTTCTTCAGTTTGAGTCTGAATTTGGCAGTAAGGAGTTCATGATCTGAGCCACAGTCTGCTCCTGGTTTTGTTTTTGCTGACTGTATAGAGCTTCTCCATCTTTGGCTGCAAAGAATATAATCTGTCTGATTTCGGTGTTGACCATCTGGTGATGTCCATGTGTAGAGTCTTCTCTTGTGTTGTTGGAAGAGAGTGTTTGCTATGACCAGTGCGTTCTCTTGGCAAAACTCTATTAGCCTTTGCCCTGCTTCATTCTGTACTCCAAGGCCAAATTTGCCTGTTATGCCAGGTGTTTCCTGACTTCCTACTTCTTCATTCCAGTCCCCTATAATGAAATGGACATCTTTTTTGGGTATTAGTTCTAAAAGGTCTTGTAGGTCTTCATAGAACCATTCAAGTTCAGCTTCTTCAGCGTTACAGAATGTGGTCCACTGTAGAAGGGTATGGCAAACCACTTCAGTATTCTTGCCTTGAGAACCCCATGAACAGGATGAAAATGCAAAAAGATAGGACGCTGAAAGTTGAACTCCCCAGGTCGGTAGGTGCTCAATATGCTACTGGAGATCAATGGAGAAATAACTCCGGAAAGAATGATGGGATGGAGCCAAAGCAAAAACAATACCCAGCCGTGGATGTGATTACTGTTAATAACAACCAAAATAGAGAATTCGAAATATAACTACATTAATAAAACATTAATTTATAAAAATCATCACAATACCTGATATATTAGTAGACATTTTGAGGGGACAAATTATCATTTGACCTGATTCACATTGTTAAAAAAAACCTGAAAGAAAATATAAATGATTAGTAAGAAATTATTATATGTTTCTTATAACACCAAATGAGTTGAAAAAAAGATTTTTTTAAGAAAAGCTGATTCTCAGACCTAGAAACAGCTTCATCTAGTCAGTATCATATGTTACATGAATATAACCCACTATGAAAAAAAAATATATATATATGTAAAAGCAAAAAGAATGGGACTAAATTTGAGCAGCAATTCTCAGCCAAATGAGAACCTTATTGTTGACATTTTATGACTTGTCATGAAGTTAGCGTGAAGAAAATATGTGGAAGCCCATTCTGCAACCCATAATATTATCTTCTTCACTGAGCTGGAACCTCAGTGCAATCTCACAAAATAAAGTACATATCGTTACTGAACAAATGGACTTTTGTTGCATGCTTCCTGTATGTGCATACCCTTCCACCATCCAGTGCTGGGGTCTGTTTCTCCCTACTTGGGATGTAACTTGATTGATAAATAGAATGGATGAGAGAGACGTCCTGGTACTTCTGATATTTCATTATTAGAAACCTTGAATCTTTCATCTGGGCTTCCCAGGTGGCGTTAGTGGTGAAGAACCCCCACCTGCCAACACAGGAGACATAAGAGATGAGGCTTCAATCCCAGAGTCGGGAAGATCCCCTGCAGAAGGGCATGGCAACCCACTCTGGTATTCTTGCTTGGAAAATATCATGAGCAGAGGAGCCTGGCTGGCTGTAGTCTATTGGGTTTCAAAGAGTCGGACATGACTGAAGTGACTTAACACAAACACAGACACACACACACACACACACACACACTCACTCACTCTCCCTCACTCTCTCCCTCTCATCTGGGCTTCCCAGGGAGCCAGTGGTAAAGAATCTGTTTACCAATGCAGGAGATGCAGGTTTGATCCCTGAGTTAGGACGATCCCCTGGAGAAGGAATTGGCATCTCACTCCAGTATTCTTGCCTGGAGAATTCCAGGAACAGAGGAGCCTGGTAGCCACGATCTGTGGGTTCACGGAGAACTGACACGACTTAGCGACCGAGCATGCATGTATCTTTCACCTAGACTTATTGCAGCACTCACTCTACAGAAAGCAAACCAGTGTGTAAGAGGGCCAATACCCTGAGACCACCATACACTGAGAAGCACAGCCACATGGATAGACCCAGAATATGCCTTGTGGAGAGAACAAGAGACCAAGGAAAACTGGGGCACCAGACATCTGAATGACGAGGTCATTATGGAATTGTGTTCTCCAGCCCCAGATAGCCAGCTGTCGGTGCTCTGGATCAGAGACAAACCACCCAATCAGAGTATTCCTGAATTCCCACCCACAAATCATAAGCAAATAAAATAATTATTTTGAGTCTTAAATTATTTGAGTCTTGAGGTAATGTGTTACCCAGAAATAGTTAAATGGGACAATTTCCAATATTATTTCTAGGTGGTAGAGAAACCAGGATCGTGAGCTTTTAATACAGAAGAGAAGGGAGCATTTGTTTCAGGTGAAATTATGCTGCGTGTGCTAACTAGACTGGGATTTTTGACACAGATTTAACTGGAATTTTTCTGGTTCAAAGGGTAAACTACAAAGAAACATGACTGAAATATTTTGACTGTTGGGTCAGAGAACACATCAGTGAATCAGATACTGCTTTGACATGTATTTTTATCTTGTTGCCTTGTTTTCCTGCATCATTGAGGTATAATAATCATAAAAGAAACCCAGCGCCCTGCACTGACTCTGCTAATGTTTTATTTATAATGTGAAGGTCTCTCTTTGCCTTTTAACTGGGCTCTGCAGGGATATTTCAATGAATTCTAAATCTTCGTTTTAACCCTCCTTTAAAGCCGAGCTACAAGTGTGTCTCACAGACGGCTATGCTGAGCAACCAGGTATTTGTCAGACTGACACATGAGTCATTTTTTTTCAATGACAAAGCAGGTGGCTACCCTGGAGGAGAACATAAAAGAAATCTCAGTAATCATGTCCTACTTGAGTTGCCTACACACTGCTGACTCAACAGCTGGCCCTAGTGAGAAGACGAGGCAGGAGATAAAATATAAACTAAAAACAAACAAACAGAAAGAATAAATGCAATAAAACCACTGGTGAAACAATAACCATTTTTTCTTTCGAAGAAGAATGATTTCTTGGCAGGCATGGTTTAAATGAAAATGCATAAAACAGATTATAAACAAAATCTTTACAATTTATAGGACATTGGGTATGGTGTTTCATCGGCAAAATATGATAGGAAAATTACAGTCACATGATTCTCAATTCCTTTCTTGTTTGCAAAATGAAATATCTAAGCCCAGAGGAATTCTAGAGGTCCTGAAAATGATCTCAGGCCAAGAATTGAGTCAGAAATTTCCAGGTCACGTTACCACATGATTTGCTGCCAGCATCATTGCATAACAGTAGGAGATGTAATTTCTGAAAATGCCTGAGAATACATACTGAGTGGAGGCATGTCATTCTCTTCTTTAATCCAGTGGTGGATCAGCAGAGTCCCTCTAGTGGCATGGGCGTCTTTCAAACAATCACAAGGGCCTGTGAACATGTAAGTAGGCTTCTTAGACAAGATAGTAAGTTGAGACATACCTTCTTCTTTTTAAAAGGTGTGAAATAAATAAATAAATAAAAAGGTGTGGAATTGTGTGAAAATAAAGGAATTTCTGGATAGATAATAAAAGAGAATACAGAGAGGATCAGAAAACCACAGTCCCCTATATCACCTTAGAGTAGAGGAAGAAGAACCATCTGTGTTGGTGGAGGCCACTGATAGGATTACGTCCCCAGCTGAGAGTTGGAATGTGCCTAAGTCTGTGCTAAAGACCTTCAGGGTGGGAGTGAGGGCAGGCAAGCAAAGGGAGCACAGGTAACTCGGTATGGAAGAGCAGCAGGACCACGAGTAAAAGGCAGAATGGGTCAAAAAACTTCTGCCACTGATGGTCTAAAAGCAAAACTACAGAAGACATTCCCGAAATCATTGTTTTAATGTTTCCATGTTATAGGTACCATTTCCTGACAAAACAATTTTGTAGATCTGATCAGGAACTTTTAATCTTCAAATTATTCCATTTTTAAAAGTGTATAGATTTAATATTTGATATGCATCGCGATGTAGTCACTACCATCAAGCTGATTAACATGCACAGCATTTCACGTGGTTAATTTCTGCCCCCTCCCTGGCCCTACCCACTGCTGCTGAGTACACTTAGGATCTATTCTTTTAGCAAATTTCAAATATAAGTACAGTATGATTACCTGTAGTCACCATATTATACATTGGATCTTCCAAACCTATTCATCTTGCACAACTGAAACTGTGTATGTTTTGACTTTCATCTTCCTATTTCCTCCTTCCCAGCCTCTGGCAGAGGCTTCCCAGGTGGTTCTAGTGGCAAAGAACCTGCCTGCCAATGTAGGAGACTTAAGAGACACCGGTTTGATCCCTGGGTCAGGAAGATCCCCTGGAGAAAGGCATGGCAATCCCACATTCTTGCCTGGAGAATCCCATGGACAGAGGAACCTGGCAGGTGTCCATAGGGTCACATAGAGTGGGACACAACTGAAGCGACTTAACCGTGCATACCTGTACAGCCTCTGAAAATAACCTTTCTACTCTCTGCTTCTGTCAGTTTGATAGTTTGTCATCACTTCTAAAACAAAATCAAGCCATACTGCTGAGATAAAACCTTGTGTGACTGTTTCCTGCCTCTCTTTACCCAGCCTTCTTCTTCTATTTATCCTCCAAACCAGCCATACTGGCCACCCACCAGCAGCTGATTTTCTGTCTCTTTTTGCTCAATGTCTATATATACATTTACTATTCATTCCACCTAGAATGCCCATCCAGTGTCCCATCACTGCTTCCTTTTGTAGGTGCCCAATATATACAGTGTTACCTGTGTAACTTATTTTCTTTTCCATTTCAAAGCATCAGGTATAGTCACTCTCTGGAGGAAAACTTCACCAACCCTCTCAGAATAGGTTAGTAACCTCATTCTCCCAACACTCATGAGATGCTGCTTTTTCTTATGACTTGTGTAAAAATCAGTTTAATGTCATTTCATCCTGCTAGATTATAACTCCCATGAAGGTAGGGCTTATATCTGCCATCCTAATTATTGTACCCGAAAGCCTGACATGAAGTCTGGAATAATAACTTAATAATTACTGGTTAAATAGTGAATGGTGAAAGTGCACATCTTAAAATATGTGTTTCCAAGACAACAGCAAAAGATAAAAGAATCCACTAAAGAAATATGTTTCATCTCTATAACCAATCTTAATTGTTTATAGCTGTAAAAATACATTTTTCTTTCTTCCTAATTAATTATGGTCATATGTATTGTACTTTTTGTAAAATGTTAAGGGCAGCCCAATGGAACTTCTGCCATAATATAGTCTATGTTTGCACTATTGAACATTTGAAATGTGGCTAATGAGAGCAAAATCTTTGCTTTTAAATTGTATTACTATTTAAATTAATGATAGTCACATAAGGGTGGTGGGTATAATATTGGACAGCATAGCCAAGCAATACAGAAATGTGTCTAATAAGTGCCGCTCATCAGTTGCTTCTCTGAAGAGTGGAGGACAGAATTTAGAATGTTTGGAAACCATAGCAAGGAAGACCAGGAAAGTGAAAAGTGTTCCCTCTCACTCTGAGAAAAATCTTTTGAGTTTTACGGCGGAAATAGTTGTATGGCCCCTTCACTGGGGCTCATTGCTCTCCATCTATAATATCTTTAGAAGGTTCAGTTCAGTTCAGTTCAGTCGATCAGTCGTGTCTGACTCTTTGCGACCCCGTGGACTGCAGCACGCCAGGCCTCCCTATCCATCACCAACTCCCGGAATCTACTCAGACACATGTCCATTGAGTCGGTGATGCCATCCAACCATCTCATCCTCTGTTGTCCCCTTCTCCTCCCGCCTTCAATCTTTCCCAGCATCAGGTCTTTTTAAATGAGTCAGTTCTTCACATCAGGTGGCCAAAGTATTGGAGTTTCAGCTTCAGCATCAGTCCTTCCAGTGAATATTCAGGATTGACTGCTTTTAGAATGGACTGGTTAGATCTCCTTACTATCCAAGGGACTCTCACAAGTAGGGTATATAAATAGGGCTTCCCTGGTGGCTCAGCAGTAAAGAATCCACCTGCAATGTGGGAGACTTGCAGGAGACATAGGTTCAATCCCTGGGTCAGGAAGATCCTATGGAGAAGAAAATGGCAAGCCACTCCAGTGTTCTTGCCTGGAACATCCTATGGCTAGAGGAGCATGGTGGGCTGTGGTCCAGGGGTCGCAAAAAGTCAAGACACTCATATGTTCCTATAATAGGTATTAGATTTTGGTAGAAATTCATCAGAGTTTCTGCGTATAATTACTAATAATTTCATGTAAGTGTATATTGGGCTATTCAAATGTGTATATTTCAGTTCTTGGCTGTTCATTACTTTTCTCATGTGTGGCCAGCTCCCTCCTACGTACTGTATGACTAGATTCCTTCATTTGGGAGGCAAATGTCTGAACATAGTACTCTGTGCATCTGTGTGTATTTTTAAACTTTGTCAACATACCATTGACTAGGGACAATTGTAGCTCTGCATTAGGGCACATTAAAATTCAATACAGCACAAGTTTGCTCATGTAAAAATGTAGAAGTAATATCCATCTACCGAATCTGAATGCTGTGCTCAATTAAATGCCAAGCACATTCCCCATGTATCTGCTCAGTGCATGCTCTGGTCACAGCCTAATAGTCAATTGTGCAGTGACAAATAAATGCATGACATTTCATGTTAAGATAATTTTGTGTTCTTAGGAAGTCTTAGCAGTTTTGAATTTTGAGCTTTTGTGCTTGAATCTTTATCATGGAAAGGAAGCAGTTCCTTTGGTATCATTAGTGATCTAACTTAAAACAAAAATGTCTTATTCTTTCAAGATGCTTTATCAGTCTAATTGAAGAGTGCAAACAAGACATTAAAAATGCAACTTCTTAGCCTTGTGAGTCAGAATTTTCTCCATGGTTTACAAACCCCAAAAGGGCAATCAGTTATATTACTTTTTCCATCATCTGAAGTCCAGATGTACATGTTTATGTATAGCTAAAGAATCTAATTTCTCTTAGCAAACTCTTTAGTGTATAAATGTTGTGCTTTTCAATTTACAAACCCAATTTATTCCAGTTCAGCTCAGTTCAGTCACTCAGTCGTGTCCTACTCTTTGTGACCCCATGAACCGCAGCACACCAGGCCTCCCTGTCCATCACCAACTCCTGGAGTTTACCCAAACTCATGTCCATTGAGTTGGTGATGCCATCCAACCATCTCATTCTCTGTCGTCCCCTTCTCCTTCTGCCCTCAATCTTTCCCAGCATCACAGTCTCTTCAAATGAGTCAGCTCTTCTCATCAGGTATCCAAAGTACTGGAGTTTCAGCTTCAGCATCAGTCCTTCCAATGAACACCCAGGACTGATCTCCTTTAGGATGGACTGGTTGGATCTCCTTGCAGTCCAAGGGACTCTCAAGAGTCTTCTCCAATGCCACATTTCAAAAGCATCAATTCTTTGGCACTCAGGTTTCTTTATAGTCCAACTTTCACATCCATACATGACCACTGGAAAAACCATAGACTTGACTAGAGAGACCTTAGCTGGCAAAGTAATGTCTCTGATTTTTAATATGCTCTCATGTATTTTTAATACAGTGGTCATAACTTTCCTTCCAAGAGTGTCTTTTAATTCCATGGCTGCAATCACCATCTGCAGTGATTTTGGAGCCCAAAAATTTAAAGTCAGCCACTGTTTCCCCATCTATTTGCCATGAAGTGATGGAACCGGATGCCATGATCTTAGTTTTCTGAAATGTTGAGCTTTAAGCCAACTTTTTCACTCTCCTCTTTCACTTTCATCAAGAGGCTCTTAGTTATTCTTCACTTTCTGCCATAAGGGTGGTGTCATCTGCATACCTGAGGTTATTGATATATCTCCCAGTAAATAGAACTTTAAATGTGTAAAGTGTACTTATCTCAACAAAACATCACTTTTATATTTAGTAATTCCTGTTTGTAGTGGGTATGAATGAACTTTCTCCTCCAACCTGGGGCAGAAAATTGACAACCTGTCTAGAAAGTATTTGCAAATTTTATATATGATAAAGGATGTGTAACCAAAATATACAGAGAAATCCTTCAGCTCAGTAAGAAGATAACAAGCAATCCAATTTAAAAAATGGGCAAATTATTTTCTTAATCATTTGAGCAGATATCCACTGTTATCCACTGCTTTGGAAAAGACTGTGACAGTTTCTTAAAAAGTTAAGTATGCATTTAATTCCATTCTTAAGTCCATGAGAAATCCAAACATTTGTTTACACAAAGACGACTATGCAAATACTCATAGCAGCATTATTCAGAATAGCTGTAAACTGGAAATAATCGAAAAATTTATCAACTGGTAACTAGATAAAAAAATTAAATTTCACAGTAAAAAGAACAAATTATTGATAAATGTTGCAACATGAATGAACCACAAAAACCTTATGGTCAGTGAAATAAGCCAGGCACAAAAGACTATGTATTCTATGGTTCCATTTATATAAAATATCCAGAAAAGGTGATTCCATAGAAATACAAAGGATATCTTTGAGTGATGGCGTGCGCCATAACTATATTGAAGCAATGGTTGGACCTACTAATTTCCTTACAATATATTGAATCATGCGCTTGAAATGGATGTATAAAATAGTGTATGAGTTGTAGTTTAAAAAAATCTGAGTAAAAAAGACCTAACATCCACTTCTCAGTTGTTCTTTAGAAAAACAATGCTTGAGTCTTTTTACAAGATTTTTAGAATTTTCTAACTTTCCCATTTCATGTTGTTATATTTATGTGAACTTGCTTGTGTGTTTTTTTTAAAAGTTTGGAAACAAAATTAATTATAATGTCTTTCTCAGTCTATATGTATAAACCTATTTATACTCCTCTATATTCAAGAGATGTATTTTTGAAAAGTAGAAATATTTTTGTTCTTGAAAAATTAAGTAAAACATTAGGAATACCTTCAAAAAAAGGATTTTCTATGTCTGTTGTGTAACTGACACTTGAAATTAATTTTTGTTCTTTGTTTTTAGTGGATTAAATCATCCAAACTACCTGTTTTCTTTAACTCATAAAAAGTGAAAAATTTCAACATAAATTATAAGTGTATTTTTTAAATAAAATGAATACAACTATTATTGTCCTAGAATTCTCCAAGTTGAGAGTATATGAATTAGTCTGGATCGTCTAACTGCAGGCACATCAGATCACCAGCTCTCCCTTCCAGGCTTCTGGTGGCAATGAGGTCATCTCACTCGTACTTATGATGTCCTCTTACCTATTTGAAACTTCCATCCCTGCGTCTTCCTGTGATGGCCACACAGATCTTTGGTCATGATGCAGCATAACCTGCTTTTCTTACTTAAGCAACTTGATCTGGAGCTATGCAGTTGTTTTACACAATCTCTAAAATTCACATTGAACTACTGTTATGATGCCAAAAATATTCTGATGATCTATTTTCCATCCATGACTATGCTGAAATAAGGGAGCTACAATCCATTTCTCTTACCCAGTTTTTACTAGGTTGCAGGGCTTCCCAGGTGGTGCAGTGGTGAAGAATCTGCCTGCCACTTTGGGAGATGCAGGAGATGTGGGTTTGATCCTAGTTGGGAAGATCCCCTGGAGTAATAAATGGCAACCCCCTCAATATTCTTGCCTGGGAAGTCTCATGGATAGAGGAGCCTGGTGGGCTACAGTCCTTGGGGTCATAAAGAGTCAGATGCCACTGAACTAGGTCATAAAGTAGTCTTACCTTCCTTCTTTGTTGTTTTATAAGATGTTCAGTATTAGAATACTGAACCTAAAGCTAGCAGGCCATACAAACAGCCCACAGCAAGTTGTCCTCAATATCATACCTTACCTTTATTAATCATTTTTTTTCTGAATAACAAATTACCCATACACTCAGAGACTTAGAATTTAATATATATACACATATATATATGTGTGTGTGTGTGTATATATATATATATATTTGTCTTGCTCATAGATCCAGTAGGTCAGATGGAGTGACTTTGCTTCAAGCTTTCAATGTTTGTTCATGTCTGCTTTGTGTGTCTTTTTGATTCTGGGTCAGTGGTTACTGTGGAACATGCTTTTAATTGATAATCATAAGAGAGCAGAAGGGAAAACCAAACCAGGAAAGCATTCTTAAAATCTCTCCCTGTATCTTATAAACTGAACAAACCCAAATCAATAAAGTGGATATATATTTTTATCCAGATGATATAATATGTATTTCTAGGACTGAAAAGTCTGTGTGTGACATAGGAGTGATAATTAGAACAGCAGTCCAGTCTGTCAAAAATCCCTTCCATGAGAATCTATTCATTCAAAACCATGTGTGTGTATTTTGATCTTCCTACTCCTTTTCTTAGAAGTTTCTATCTATGAAAATATTCCTCTTTCAGGCCCATTCCATCAATCAGCTTTTTCTGCTCCATGTTCTAGGCATAGTCACAGAAATCTGAGTACCATGCAATAGTAAACATGTGTTTCTAGCTTACAGTTGGCTGGGACAGCAAGGCTATCTGTCTGTGATATTTCATTCTTGAATCAAAGGGGAGAGAAGTGTCTACCTTCATTGTATTTTTCTCATGGCAAAGGCAGGTACACAAAAAGGCAGCCAAACTGCATAGGCAATACACTTCTGCCCATAGTACACTTGCTAACATCTCATTGGTAAAGCATCAAATGGCCATACCTGGAGTAAAAGTGAGGAGAAGTACTCTCTATGCCCTGTGAGACCACAGTTGGCCATCTTAGTCACTATGAGCCATTTCCCTCACACATATTTTAAAGCTATGTCACCTACCTTTGATTTAATGAGCTATCACTTTATTTAAAAACATTGCTATTTTTAGACTCTGTATTCCCTCTGCATTCCCCTTAAACTGGCCAGATAATGTTATACCTATCATGGTAGCTAGTTCACACTTTTAAATCTCTGCATCAAAACTTTCTTGCCCAGGGTGGCAAGTTCATTAAAGTACATTGTCTGATGTGTACTTTTACCAGATGTTGTATGACTACCAAATATAGTTTATGGTTCTTGCAGCCTCCAATAAAAGTTTTCTTGCCAAAATCCAATGCACATATTTTAAGGGTTTGTTTTTACACAACCTCTATCCTCATATTAAAATCAATATCAAACAGGTTTGTTCAGGAAAATAGAAACCACTGTATATGTGGTAGTTTAGTCACCAAGTCGTGTCTGACTCTTGTGACCCCACAGACCATTGTCTGCCAGGCTTCTCTGTCCATGGGATTTTCCAGGCAAGAGTATTGGAGTAGGTTGCCATTCCCTTCTCCAGGGGATCTTCCTGACCCCGGGATCAAATCCAGGTCTCCTGCACTGCAGGCAGATTCTTTTACCAACTGAGCTACCAGAGAAGCCCCAAAGCAAAACTTACTACAGAATTAAGCAGAAAACTGATGACCCTGGTGGCTTAGACAATAAAGAATCTGCCTGCAATGTGGGAAACCTGGGTTTGATCCCTGGGTCAGGAAGACCTGTTGGAGAAGGGAATGGCAACCCACTCCAGTATTCTTGCCTGGAGAATTCCATGGACAGAGGAGCCTGGAGGACTACAGTCCATAGAGTCCCAAAGAGTCAGACAGGACTAACACTTTCACTTTGCTTCCCTTGTGGCTCAGCTGGTAAAGAATTTGCCTACAATGCGGGAGACCTGGGTTTGATCCCTGGGTTGGGAAGATCCCCTAGAGAAGGGAAAGGCTACCCACTCCAGTATTCTGGCCTGGGGAATTCCATGGGCTATATAGTCCATGGGGGTAGCGAAGAGTTGGACACAACTGAGTGACTTTTACTTTCAATCAGAAAGAGCCAGAGATCAGAGAGGCTGCATTGTGAATTAGAGGATTTGACTCTGAAACAGTTGAGAGGTGGTTCTCATGAGCTTGCTAGGCAGTGGCTGCAAATCTTTGTCTACCTATAAGTCAAACTATAGCCCCTTCCCAAGAACAATAGTTTCTTCTTTTCATTTACCTTCCTAATCCTACATGAACTCTTCTTTTGGGCAAAGAAATTAGAAAAAATGAAGAGGATTCTGGGGAAGATAATGATCAGTCTTCAAATATGGTGGAACTGGGTTAGCAACAGAAAATCCAGCATGGTTGTCTTTTCACAAACGGTTAGTTGAGGTTTAACAATGCGTCCCTGACTCTGAGATCCCTATGCATCTTGAATTAAATCAAAATGCTTTTAAATGTATATCAAGGATTAGAACATCAGCGTGGAAGGAAATGGAGTTTAGAAGAAGTTGTGAAACACATAACAGACACATTTTAGAGAGACTGTTTTCTCTCTTGAGAAGAATGTAACTGAAACCGTTTCATAAATTGTCTAAAATGAACATATGATCCCAGTCTTTTAATAACAGTGAAAAAATCAAATATATCACCAATAATGTACCAAAAATATTTTGAATGGGTATTTTTCCTGTTCTGTCTCCATCTCATTTTTCTTTTCATTTTGTTCTACTTTCATGTGCTATGTTTCTTTACCTATATGATAGATACACACAAATAATATTTAAAGTGAAGAGCTATGTAAAAGCATCTATTATTTGGAAGAAGTATAGCATTAATCAGCATAAAGCATATTGACTTGTATAAAGCTGAAGATAATTCCTAATGAGAAAAACTTGATGATTAAATTCCTATAGCAAGTGTACTTCCACAGAGTTAGTATTAATAGTCTTGAAAATCATAAGTTGTAGCTTGGGATACAAGAGTAAAAAATGGAAATTTAAGGACTTAATGAGTATCCTCTATATTTCATGCTTCTTGTGGTTTAGTCGCTAAGTTGTGTCCCATTCTGCGACCCTATGAACTACAGCATGCCAGACTTCCCTGTCCTTCACCATCTCCCATAGTTTGCTCAAACTCAGTCTATTGGGTCTGTGATGCCATCCAACCATCTCATCCTCTTTTAGCCCCCTTCTCCTCTTGCCCTCAGTCTTTCCAGGATCAGAGTCTTTACCAGTGAGTTGGTTCCTCTCATCAGGTGGCCAAAGTATTGGAGCTTCAGCATCAGTCCTTCCAATGAATATTCAGGGTTGATGTCCTTTAGGGATGTCTCCTTTGATCTCCTTGCTGTCCATGCAACTCTCAGAAGTTAAGATGACTTAACTATTAGAGTATTTATTTACTATTTGTAAATAGTCTTCCTGAATTAAATTAAATATGTTTAATATCACTTCTGCTTACATGCATTTATAATTAAACAAACACACAGACACATACTGCATAGAGGACTAAAAGTAACTAGAAAACATGTCAACATCCTTAAGTTTGTAACATCTCACAGTCACATGCTTTGATGTCAAAGATGTACAAGGATTTGATGCAGATTTAAATGAATTATCAAGCTGTATGGAACTCTGATCTAATCCTTGGCTCTTTTGGCTACTAAGCCAGTGTAAGAAAAAGAAATGAAAGGAAATAAAAAGAGAGAAATGATATATTAATAGAAAGGAAAGGAAAGGAAAAAAGGGAAAAGAAATGATAGGCTAGCAAAGGAAATTAATTGGTAAAGAGAATGTAAGTCATTGAGGTAAGACTAAAGATTTATAAATTTGAGGTATATATATGTATTACATATTGGTATTTTTTGTGTTGCTATATATTGTGCCTTTTATTTATCTGTTTAACAATGCATTATTCATTTTTATGAATTATATTCAATAATAGGATGAAAGATTATTCATAGCATGTCTCATACCTATTTAAAATTTAGTCCTAGCAACTGAACACAAGGTGGACTTCTACATCAACTACAGAAGTACAGTGATTACAGAAATATTACCAGGATAATTCCATCTCAAAGTGTACTTCTTCCAAAGTAAATAGTAAGATGCAGTTCAGTTCAGTCCAGTCGCTCAGCCGTGTCCAACTCTTTGCGACCCCATGGACTGCAACATGCCAGGCTTCCCTGTCCATCACCAACTCCTGGAGCTTGCTCAAACTCATGTCCATCCCATCAGTGATGCCATCAAACCATCTCATCCTCTGTCATCTCCTTCTCCTCCTGTCTTCAGTCTTTCCCAGCAGCAGAGTCTTTTCCAATGAGTCAGTTCTTTGCATCAGGTGACCAAAGTATTGGAGCTTCAGCATCAATCCTTCCAGTGAATATTCAGGACTGACTTCCTTTAGGATTGTCCGATTTGATCTGCAGTAGCAAATGTCAAAATAAAGGCAAAGAGAGATTGTTTGCATATAGAAAATAAGATTACAAATATAATGTAACCACTGTATGTTCTGTAAAGAATCCTTAATCACTGAAGTCAAATCCCCTTAAGGATTATCTCTGTGTCCCCCTATAGTAAGAAACAGAAAAATTCATATTCTTAAGGGAACAAAGCTTCTAACTTAAATTGCTAGACTTGCTTTTGTAGTTTTCTCTATATCTTTTGCATTTGTGGAAGTCAGTTCTGGTGCCTCTGAAGTAATCACACAAGGAAAAGTCTCATCTGTTTGCAGTCAGCCACAATTCAAGGAGACACTTTGTATAATCTTATTTCAGGATGGCAGAGTTTCCACATAACATATTTCAGAAAATGTCCTAAAAGGCAGCTTAGCAATAGCCACCAGCAGCAAGTCAATACAATAGTCAGCAAAGAAAGTACAAGCTGTCGAGTAGAATTCTTGTTTGATAGAGAGATTTGGAATACTTTTTGTTTTGTTTCTCTAGAGTAAACTTTTTTCCTTAGTTTTTGGCATTCAGGTGTCACAGGAAATGCTGTGGTAAACTTTCTCAGTACCCTTTGAGATCAGAGAGTATAACTTCAGAGAATACATTATCAAATTATATTTAGTTATTACAAGAATAATTTTGTTTCAGTATGATTATATAATTCTAAATCAGGTATCAATATATGTGATTGTACAGTCTTGGCTTATTATACTCTCTTAAATATAAATTCAGGCTCCCCAGTTGGTGCTAGTGGTAAAGAACCTGCCTGCCAGTGCAGGAGACGTGAGACGTGGATTCGATTCCTCTGTTGGAAAGATCCCTTGGAGGAGGGATAGACAACCTGCTCCAGTATTTTTGCCTGGAGAATCCCAGGGACAGAGGAGCCTGGCGGGCTACAGTCCACAGGGTTGCACAGAATCGGACATGACTGAAGCGACTTAGCATGCAAGCAGTGTAAACTGATTAAATGTAAACATGAAACTAGAACACTTCCTAACACCATACACAAAAATAAACTCAAAATGGATTAAAGATCTAAATGTAAGACCAGAAACTATAAAACTCCTAGAGGAAAACATAGGCAAAACACTCTCCGACATAAATCACAGCAGGATCCTCTATGACCCACCCCCCAGAATATTGGAAATAAAAGCAAAAATAAACAAATGGGACCTAATCAAAATTAAAAGCTTTTGCACAACAAAGGAAACTATAAGCAAGGTGAAAAGACAGCCTTCAGAATGGGAGAAAATAATAGCAAACGAAGCAACAGACAAACAATTAATCTCAAAAATATACAAGCAACTCCTGCAGCTGAATTCCAGAAAAATAAACGACCCAATCAAAAAATGGGCCAAAGAACTAAACAGACATTTCTCCAAAGAAGACATACAGATGGCTAACAAACACATGAAAAGATGCTCAACATCACTCATTATTAGAGAAATGCAAATCAAAACCACAATGAGGTACCATTACACACCAGTCAGAATGGCCACTATCCAAAAGTCTACAAGCAATAAATGCTGGAGAGGATGTGGAGAAAAGGGAACCCTCTTACACTGTTGGTGGGAATGCAAACTAGTACAGCCACTATGGAGAACAGTGTGGAGATTCCTTAAAAAACTGGGAAATAGAACTGCCATATGACCCAGCAATCCCACTGCTGGGCATACACACCGAGGAAACCAGAATTGAAAGAGACGTGTGTACCCCAATGTTCATCGCAGCACTGTTTACAATAGCCAGGACATGGAAGCAACCTAGATGTCCATCGGCAGACGAATGGATAAGGAAGCTGTGGTACATATACACAATGGAATATTACTCAGCCATTAAAAAAAGAATACATTTGAATCGGTTCTATTGAGATGGATGAAACTGGAGCCCATTATACAGAGTGAAGTGAGCCAGAAAGAAAAGCACCAAAACAGTATACTAATGCATGTATATGGAATTTGAAAGATGGTAATGGTAACCCTATATGTGAGACAGAATAAGAGACACAGATGCATAGAACAGTCCTGTGGACTCTGAGGGAGAAGGTGAGGGTGGGACGTTCTGGGACAATAACATTGAAACATGTATATTGTCATATGTGAAGCGGAACACCATTCCATGTTCTATGCATGGGACGGATGCTCAGGGATGGAGCGTTGGGATGACACTGAGGGATGGGATGCGGAGGGAGGTGGGAGGAGGGTTCGGGAGGGGGAGCACATGTGAACCCATGGCTGATTCATGTCGATGCATGGCAAAAACTACTACAATGTTGTAAAGTAATTAGCCCCCAACTAAAATAAAGAAAAAAAAATAATAAAAATAACATGAAGCAAAAAAAAAAAAAAATGTAAGCATTGAATAAAAATAGTAACTCGGATAAAGAAGTGCTACAAGCAATCGGGTTCTTGAGTAAACTTGAGTTCCTAACATTTGGACAAAAAGAAAAATACCTTCTAAATAAATTATTTTATTTTAATTTCCTTGCTTATAATTATCTACATAATATATAATTGCCCTATTTATGATAGTATACTTACTATGTTACTTTTATAAAACACATTGAAAGCATCTTTTAATTGAAATAAAGTTCTAGTTGATATTTAATATACTCTGTGGATAAATTTAGAAACTGGAATGGAACTGTTTTATAATACTTGGTAATGGGTAGCACTTACATTCAGTTCAGTTCAGTTCATTCCAGTCCCTCAGTCCTGTCTGACTCTTTGTGACCCGATGGACTATAGCATGCCAGACTTCCCTTTCCATCACCAACTCCCGGAGCCTACTCAAACTCATGTCCATCTCATCGATGATGCCATCCAACCGTGATGCCATCCAACCGTCTCATCCTCTGTGGTCCCCTTCTCCTCCCGCCTTCAATCTTTTCCAGCATCAGGGTCTTTTCCAATGAGTCAGTGGCCAAAGTACTGGAGTTTCAGCTTCAGCGTCAGTCCTTCCAATGAATATTCAGGACTGATTTCCTTTAGGATGGACTGGTTTAATCTCCTTGCAGCCCAAGGGACTCTCAAGAGTCTTCTCCAACACCATAGTTCAAAAGCATCAATTCTTTGGTGCTCAGCTCTCTTTATAGTGTAACCCTCACATCCATACAAGACTACTGGAAAAACCATAGCTTTGACCGGATGGACATTTGTTGGTAAAGTAATGTCTCTGCTTTTTAATGTGCTATCTAGTTTACATTAAAAGATAACAATTTTAATTATTTTATTTGTAATAGTATATATTCTTTCCTCATGTAATTTTCTGCTTTTATAATTTCTGATTGCACCATGGTATGTTGTACTAGTCACAAAGTTTATGATGAGCTTCTACTCTATTTCGCATCCTAGGGTAAAATATTTTATCCATAATGAATAACTAAATACTTAAATGCTATTCAAATGTCAATAAGTTTTATGCACAGCTCTGTACTGTTGCTATGGTTCAAGGCATGCATCATTGCCTCTTCTGTCACTGCCCAGTGCCCTAAGATGTTAGGCTGTCGATTAATTTCATAATTTTACTGATCTCAAACAGAAATTTCATTTGTTAATTTTCCTGCTTAGGGTAATTTAGAAGAGTATTTGTATTAATTTAAAATTGTTTAACTACTCTGTTCTCAAATAAAAGAAAAAAATTTTGAAACAGTTGAAATTTGTCTTTCTATCTTAAGATGATGTGGATCCAAAGAAGAGTGGAATCAGTAGTGTGGGTGTTGGATGGATGGGAGGGAAGAATGATCAATCAGCAATTGCATTGAAAATGATACAAGTGTCCAATTTAAGAATGTATCAGATACAGTTATCCAGTTTGGAGTACAGAAAAGTAATCACTTGAATCTTCATTTGAATGTCAGTGATTTTCCACTGAATACGTTAATAGATGTTGAGCACATCTCAGGATTCCGGTGCCTTAAATTAATAAAGCAATGACATTTTCTCAAGGTGCAGCTGTGTTCCATTGAATACCACAGGCATACTAGACTGTGACACTTTCAGAGGAATCTACTGCATTGGTAGTTTTATGTTTTTTCATACCTCAATCATTAATTCAAAGTAGCACTTTAATTGTACTATACACCATGTGTGTGCGCTCAGTTGCTCAGTCCTGTCTGACTCTATTGTGACCGCATGGACTGTGGCCTGCAAGTCTTCTCTGTCCATGGGATTCTCCAGGCAAGAAGAGTAGAGCTGGTTGCCATTTCCTTCTCCAGGGGATTTTCTGGACCCAGAGATCAAACCTAGGGCTCCTGCATTGGTAGGCAGATTCTTTACCACTGAGCCACCTGGGAAGCCCACTATACAACTTGAGACTATTTAAAGATGTGTATATGAAGTGTTTATGATGTATATTAAGAGAGAGAGATGGGAAGTGGCCATGTGAAAACAGTATAAAGCATGAAAATACTCAGGGGATACTTGAGAGTTTTGTATGATATGATGAGTAGCCACTTAAGCAAGCTTGGAAGCTATCACCATGCATACTTACATTTAAATACTAATGAAATCCTGTCAATTTAAATTCACTCTGGGATTGCAAATGTGAAAAAAAAATCCCTATGTGCAGTTTAGAAAATTACTGAAATGGATTTTGAAAGAATTCCATCTTGTGGTTTTTAAGGAATCATAAAATATTCTTAGTTCTCTCCTGGTTTTGATGGAATTTGTCCTTTTAAATCTCTATAGACCATGGACCATTCGTTAGGCATAAAAGGCCGTACACTCTGAACAGTGATTCAGTTGTTATTGTTGTTCAGTTGCTCAGTCTTGTCCAACTCTTTGAGACCCCATGGACTGCAGCATGCCAGGCTACCCTGTCCTTGACCATCTCTGGGAGTTTGCTCAAACTCATGTCAATGGAATCTGTGATGCCACCCAACCATCTCATCCTCTGTTGCCCTCTTTTCCTCATGCCCTCAGATCTTTTGTAACATCAAGGCCTTTTCCAGTGAGTTGGCTCTTCTTATCAGGTGGCCAAAGTATTGGAGCTTCAATTTCAACATCAGTCATTCCAATGAATATTCAGGATTGATTTCCTTTAGGATTGACTGATTTGATCTCTTTTCAGTTCAAGAGTCTTCTCCAGCACCACAGTTCAGAAGCATCAATTCTTTGGTGCTCAGCCTTCCTTCTGGTCCAACTCTCACATCTGCACAGGACTACTGGAAAAACCATAGCTTTGACTATATGAAATTTTGTTGGCAAAGTGATGTCTCTGACTTTTAATATTCTGTCTAGGTTTGTGATTAAGTGGTTTGTTTACAATGATGTTTCACTCACTGAATGCCACAATTTTATCTCTTCCCTCTCCCCGTCACTCCATGAATATTCAGCCAAAGGCAGCAAGGTAAAACACAAGAGTTATTTCAAAATCAAAAAATGGGGAAAATTACATCCACAAAAATAAACTCAAAATGGATTCAATATCTAAACGTAAGACCAGAAACTATAAAACTCCTAGAGGAAAACATAGGCAAAACACTCTCCGACATAAGCCACAGCAGGATCCTCTATGACCCATCTCCCAGAATATTGGAAATAAAAGCAAAAATAAACAAATGGGACCTAATTAAACTTAAAAGCTTTTGCACAACAAAGGAAACTATAAGCAAGGTGAAAAGACAGCCCTCGGAATGGGAGAAAATAATAGCAAATGAAGCAACGGACAAACAATTAATGGCAAAAATATACAAGCAACTCCTGCAGCTCAATTCCAGAAAAATAAATGACCCAATCAAAAAGTGGGCCAAAGAGCTAAACAGACACTTCTCCAAAGAAGACATACAGATGGCTAACAAACACATGAAAAGATGCTCAACATCACTCATTATTAGAGAAATGCAAATCAAAACCACAATAAGGTACCATTTCATGCCCATCAGAATGGCTGCTATCCAAAAGACTACAAGCAATAAATGCTGGAGAGGGTGTGGAGAAAAGGGAACCCTTTTACAGTGTTGGTGGGAATGCAAACTAGTACAGCCATTGTGGAGAACAGTGTGGAGATTCCTCAAAAAACTGGGAATAGAACTGCCATATGACCCAGCAATTCCACTGCTGGGCATACACACTGAGGAAACCAGAATTGAAAGAGACACGTGTACCCCGATGTTCATCGCAGCACTGTTTATAATAGCCAGGACATGGAAGCAGCCTAGATGCCCATCAGCAGATGAATGGATAAGGAAGCTGTGGTACATATACACAATGCAATATTACTCAGCCATTAAAAAGAATACATTCAAATCAGTTCTAATGAGGTGGAGGAAACTGGAGCCTATTATACAGAGTGAAGTAAGCCAGAAAGAAAAACACCAATACAGTATACTAACACATATATATGGTATTTAGTCAATCGGTAAAGATAACCCTGTATGCGAGACATCAAAAGAGACACAGATAAATAGAACAGTATTATGGACTCTATGGGAGAGGGCGAGGCCGGGATGATATGGGAGAATGGCATGGAAGCATGTAAATTATCATATGTAAAACAAATCGCCAATCCAGGTTCAATGCATGATACAGGGTGCTCAGGGCTGGGGCAATGGGATGACCCAGAGGGATGGGATGGGGAGGGAGGTGGGAGGGGGGTTCTGGAAGGGGAAAGCATGTAAACCCATGGTGGATTCATATCAATGTATGGCAAAACAAATACAATATTGTAAAGTTAAAAAATAGAAAATAAAAAAAAATGGGGAAAATCATATTCTTCAACTTGTGAAATTTTAAAAGCTTAGGAGAGAAAAGGGGATTATATAAGCATATTGGGCACAAAGAAAGTTTCTAAAACAGACTACTTCTACTGCCACTGTTCCCAGCAAATAAATTAACTATTACATTAAAACTATATTTGTAAAAATCTGTATATGGTATACTATTTGATGTTTTACAAATGCTTTTTCCTGGTAAGGATATTCTTTTATGAATTAAAAACAAACTTCCTCAAATGTAAAAACTTTTTGGAAAATTTTATACAAAGATAGTGAGTAAAACAAAATAATCTCCCATGTAACCATCTCCAATGTAAACAATTATTGTGCGATGGGTAATCCTATTGCATTGACATCCTACTCAGTAAAACCTTTGGAACATTGGAAATAAATAAATAATACATAAAGGACTGTTATCATTTAAATTTAATCCTAAATGCTTCAGTGTTTATCTCTAAAGGACACAGATTCCTTTTTTCTTAACTAATACCAAATTCCTCAGAAAGTAAGAATAATCCTGTAACGTCGTTAAATATTCAGGCAGTGTTGGCAGGTCCCCAGTTTTTTGTCCTGCTTTATTGTTGGATTTTAGTGTCTTGACTTATATAAGGCTTATATATTGTTGTGTCTAACATTTTTAGCATTTAGGTTCTCTCTCTCCCATTTGAGAGTAGGTTAAAACACGATGTTCCATTTCCACTTCTTAGTTCCACTTCTTAGTATCCTCTAAGAATATACTTCCTTAGAGCTAAACAGTGTAATTAAAAAAAGAAAGAAAATCAATATTGAGAGAATACTGTGATGTAATGTATCCAAACTCAGAATCAATAACAGTCTTGTCTTTATATGAATACCAAAATTTGGTTCAGCATCAAATCCAGCAGAACATACTGCATTTAGTTGTCATAGCCTTCATGCTTTTTTAATTTGGAATATTCTTCCTTTGTCCATGATGAATTTGTAACTTGGAAAAGGACAGACTAGGTTTTACTCTTTTTTTTTTTTTTTTGGTAAAAATTACTCATTTTTGGTTTGTGTGATGTTTCCTACTGAATAGAAAAAAATTCATTCTTAGTAGAAATACAGAGATGATGGTTTATGCTTTCTTAGTCCATCTTTTTGGAAAACAAGATTTTTGAATTGTCTCCTGACTTATCATAACTTTGATCATTTGGTTAACATGGTGTCTGACATTCTTTCCATTATAGTGTTACTGTTTTTCACTTTTCAATCAAAGCCTTCAAGAAAAGGTACTTGAGACTATGTAAGATGTTTCAGGTCAAACATATCCCACTAGATTTATCATTATTAGTGATTCTTCTGTGAATCAGTTATTATTTTGATGGTTTAAAATGGTATTTTTCTTGTTTTTCACTTCTCTTTTCACTTCTTCACAAAGAGTGAAGTTTGTTGTCGTTCAGTCGCTCAGTCGTATCTGACTCTGTGACCCCATGGACTGCAGCATGCTAAGCTTCCCTGTTCCTCACCATCTCCTAGCTTACTCAAACTCATGTCCATCAAATCGGTGATGCCATCCAACCATCTCATCCTCTGTCATCCTCTTCTCCTCCTTCCTTCTATCTTTCCCAACAGTGAAGTTCTCTTTGTGACCCCATGGACTATACAGACCATGGAATTCTCCAGGCCAGAATACTGGAGTGGGTAGCCTTTCCCTTCTCCAGGGGATCTTCCCAACCCAGGGATCAAACCCCGGTCTCCAGCATTGCAGTCAGATTCTTTCCCAGCTAAGCCACAAGGGAAGCCCCAGTGAAGATAAGGATGCTGATCATCAATATCTTTGACATTGGTTGATATTTTATTACAAATAAGAACTTATATTCCACCTCCCTGAGTAATTTACAAACAATTTTTAGTTTTTTTGAATTTCCCTTTTCTTTATACTGAAATAAACATCTCAATATACTTAATTATATTATACAGAGAAACTATCTCAAACCTGCTAGCCAACATGACTCAGAATCAAAAACAAAACCAGCCTCCTGTTGAGAGTTCAATATTTGTTTATATAATGTTTTCCTTTTTTCTTTGGTCCAGAGGTGATATGCAGTCAAAATACGTTGTTCCTAAGTAATTTGGGTTTCTGAAGTCTATCGTTATTCACCTTCTTGAGGACTTTGCTCTTGCAGTTATATTTTTGTATTTGTGTTTATCCGTTTTACCTTGTCCATTTCTATCAGCATACAAGGTCACTTTATTTCTCTCTAATCTTAAAAATGCAAAATAGCAACAATTTTATTTCTTCCCTTCCAATTTAGATATCTTTGTTTCTTATCACTATGGCTCATATTCCATTCAATACTATGTTAAATAAAAGTTGAGAGAGTAGGCATAATTTTCTTGTTCCTGATTTTAGGGGGAAAGCTTTCAGCTCTTCAACATTGAGTGTGATGTTAGCTATGGATTTGTCATACATAGTTTTTATTATGTTGAGATATACTCCTTCCATAAGAACTTTTATGAGAGTTTTTACTATGAGTGGATGCTGAATTTTATCAAATGATTTTTCTCTGTTTATTGAGATGATCATGTGATTTTTATCTTTCCTTTTGTTAGTATGATATATCACATTAATTTGTGGATGTTGAACCATCCTTGCATCCCTGGAATAAATCCCACTTGACCATAATGTATGATCCTTTTTATCTGCTGTTGAATTTACTTTGCTAATATTTGTTGAGGATTTTTACATTTATATTAATCAGAGCTATTGGCTTTTAATTACCTATTTTTGTAGTGACTTTGTCTGGTTTTGGTATCAGACTAATGATGGACTCATAGAATGAATTTGAGAGTATTCCTTGATTCTTCTTTTTTTCTGTATCATTATGACAGTTAAACATTACTGTATCTAAATATTTCAGTGCTCACCTGAAAACCTTGCATGTAATGTTTTTTTTTCCTGTTTATGTGCCTATTTGCTTCTTATTTTAGTGAACTATAGTCTTTAATGTTTTCTTTATGAATGATATAGGACATTATTCAAGTAAATTCTTAGGAATGAAATATTTGAAATATATGTGTGACCATTGTTCCTCCAAATTAATGAAGTCAGTTGGGTTGGGTTTGCAAGAAATTCCTCCATATCTTCCATCACTTTATTACTCTCTTAGGAAGGCAAAAAGTATATGAATTCTTGGTGTTTGTTGCCAATTTTTTCCAGTCTGTACGGTGTTAGCAAATATTTTTCTCAGTCATGATCAGCACTATTTCTACTTATTTCATTTCAATACTGATTGAGGCCAGTCTGTGATCCCATCTGAAATTCTGCTTTAGTCATTTTAGTCAGTTTCTAATTGTTGAGTTGGAAGCATACATGATTCTACTTTATTTTCCAGAGTTCTACCTTTAAGTTTTTTTTTTTTGTTTGTTTGTTTTTTTATCTTAAGTTTAAATTGGAACTGTATTTGGAGGTCTGTATTATGGTTATATTACTTCCCATAAGCCTGCAAAAAGTTGATATAAAATAGGCCGTATACAGACATACCACATTGACCATTTAATTGAAATGAACACATTTTTTTTTTAAAAAGAAGAAAAACAATTCTTGTTAGAAAAAAAATCAGTCAAATATATGTATTTTTTGCTTCTTCAAAAAAGTCACTTTGCAGCCTACCAGGGTTTTAATCTCAATGTAACTGAAATGATTAGTCTGTATTGTGAATGGGCATGTCTTATTTCTTTATACATCTGTATCCATGTAGTTTTATGTTTTGGTTTTCTTTATAGCCTTATTTGTTCTAGGTCCATTATGAAGTTGTTTTACTTTGTTTCACCATTATGGAGAAATGCAACTACTCATCTCTGCAGTTAGCTTTTTTTTTTTTTTCAGTCTGCCACCATGGAGGCTTATATTCTTCAGGAAACATTATTAGAAGCAGATGATATATAATTATAAAAGAAATGCCAACAAGCTCATAAATATGTGAAGTTCCAAGATGGCCAGGGACACAAAGGTCAAAGAAATGGCCTCCAAGAAGATTCATTTGCAAGTATTGATAGGTGTCCTTTCAAAGCTGATTTTTTAATTCATTCATAGAGATGAAAATAGGTGATATTGATGAGTTAGACAACAGTATCAGTATCCAAACCATTACACCCTAGAAAAGAAAGAAATTTTCCTGGGATATGGATATGCAAAAAAAAAAAATAGAAAGTACAGAATCTGTGTCAAGAAAATATTTGAACTCTGTAAGCCTCTTTTTTTGTAATTAATGCATAGGTCAAAAATGAGATAATGTGCAACTGTTAAACAGATACACATTAGAACAGCTGATAGAATGCAGTCAACAAGCAAATATTTGCATTTAACTTTTAATCTTCAACACATCAAGCCTGGACTCAGGCACTATTTTGAACATTTCAGATTTGTATATATTATAGATGTTTGATAAAAATCTAGATGATAGGATACACTGATCTGTAATATTAATTTTAGATAACCTTAAATTTCACCAACTAATGTTAGAGGGCCTAATTTTGAGAATTTTAGAGAAAGACAGAAAAAATACTTTCAAAAATGCAAAAATTTAAAATTCCTGAAGAAATGTTATGGAAGAATCTTCATTTTAATGGAACTCAGTTGCTTTTAATATTTGAAATCATTTGTTTGATGCTTCCATAAGCTGTTTACTAAACAATAAAGCAAATTTGACCTTAGAAAGAAGTGTTGTAAGATTGGAAATGAGTGAACAGTTTCGAAGACATCAACAATATATTAGAAAGATGTTATTAAAATCCAATTTTAAACATTTAAATATCTGTATCCTAAACACCTGAACACACACATCTCAGATACTGGAGATGGTAGCTAGATATTTATTTAAAAGAATTTAAAGGTAAAAATATGGCTGAATGAATGTCAGCCTGTAACTTGAATGCTGCTGGACATGCCACATCTAATTCTAACAAAATTATCATTCAGGGAGAGAGTTGAGTATTGTAGAAACAGGGTCATCAGTGTCCATCTTTGATGTTCTCAATATGATATAGTATCGATTAAGAAATCATCATGTCAGGCCGCAGGAGGGGGAGAGAGAGCTTCTGACTCAAGTCCAGGACAAATGCATATTTAAATGAAGCACCTAGGAGTCTGAGCTGAGAATTAATTATAAATCCAAAATGAAACAAACTTAGAAAATGCCACTGTGTTTTTATGGTTTTCTTTGCCAGGCATGTGAATTAGAGGAACTGTTGTTTAAGTATCATTGTCCTCAACTATCTCAAAGAATGATGCTTCAGGTTCCTAGTCCAACTGGAGAGCTTGTCCTCCAATGTCTCCTGAGGTTTATAAACCATGCAACTAGCTCTCATGAGATGCACTCATGAGTCCTGCAAGTGACTTGGGAAGGGGATTAAGTCTGGGCCAGGGCTTCCCTGATGGCTTAATGGGTAAAGAATCCTCTTGCAGTGCAAAAGACATAGGAGACCAAAGTTTGATCCCTGGGTCAGAAAGATTCCTTGGAGGATGAAATGGCCACCCACTCCAGTATTCTTGCCTGAAAAAAATCCCATGATCATAGGGATCTGGCAGGCTGCAGTCCATGAGGTTGCAAAGAGTTGGACACAACTGAGTGACTAAACACACAACACAGTAACCTAGAAAGGTGGTCAAGCTTTGTATGCTGGATGGGGTTGAGGTGTGGTTGCAGAATGGGTATGTACATTTGACATGATGGCCTGGGGAAAACAATGACAGCATAATCAATAATGCACATTGTATATAAGTCATTAGAATACCTTAAATCTAGGAATTAGAATACCTTAAATCTACTCAACCCCCTCAGACACTGGCTGCTATACTCGCCTTTGACAATGTTATTGTTTTTATTATTATATTACATAAAGTGAAATCTGGAAACTTAAATTCTAGATTTTACTTTATGTTAAATTTCTAAATTTTCCATTACAACAATAAAATAAGATAAGCCTAGCATACCCATGCAAACACATTTATGTGTTATTCAATAGAAACTCAAAGTACACTCTACTTTTAAAGCTCAAAATCTTTATCAGCTTTGTGTTTTAGAAAGGAACTTAAGGTTTCCAGATTTTTAGAATAGTTTGAGAGCAGCCTAAACATCACCTTGGAGATTTTAACACCATGTCATAGCAAGAAATGAAAAGTAGAGTGCTTAGTGAAGAGGCATACGTCCTGTCAACTCAGAAAGTGCTTCTCTTGAAACACCAGGCTTCAAGGAAGCATTTCCAAATGGGTTTGAGGAAAAATATCTTCCTGGGAATGTACTTTGGTAAATAAGCAAAGGCTATTTCAATCAAAATCTTCTCTGAGAAATGTTCCTTTTTTCCCCTCTCTCAAAGAGCTTTTTTTAATGCACCTTCCCTATTTGCATTTTTAGATACAAGAAAGAAAATAGGAGTAAATGGACATACCTAGTTTGAAAAGAAATTGCAAACACATAGTGACATCTCAAGTTAGATTTTGAAGAAGAAAAATGCAAGTTTAATTGTTTACCATGGTCTTCCAAATTAGGTGCTTTTATTTTAATTTAGAGAGTTCCAGAATGAATTTTATACTCTTTTATCAAATGAAATTCCTATGTGTAAAAATATGAAATACATTTGTCCTAGTCAGTTATTAGCTTTCTTAATCTTTTAAGTTATGGCTCATAAAGTATAGCTTCTTGTTGATGAAACTGTGCTACAATGCCTATGTTAATATTTTCGTGAGGCAACTTTGTCTACCCGTCTCCCAATTCCGCCTTCTTTTGGAGACTGTAGACAGTAAAATTACAAACAAATTAATATGAAATATTATACCAGGCGAAAGTGTGTGCTGTAAACAGAATACAGCAGGATAAAGGCTGAGAGAGGGTTGGGCTGGGGGTGTGAATGTGCTTCATTAGTTACGGTGTCAGAGAAGACTTTTACGATTTTGGTGGCTGCTATAGACTGAATGTAGGTGTCCCTCCAAAATTCATTGAAATCTAACCCCCAGTGTGATAGGATAGGAGGTGGGGTCCTTCGGGGGTGATTAGGTCGTGAAGATGGAGCTTTCATAAGTAGGATTAGTACCCTTAGAAAGGGGCTTCAAAGGTAAACAATCCACCTGCAATTGCAGGAGATGCAAGAGACAAGGGTTTGATCTCTGGGTCCGGAAGATCCCCTGGAGAAGGAAATGGCAATTCACTCCAGTATTCTTGACTGGGAAATCCCATGGAAAGAGGAGCCTGGTGGACAGTCCATTGTGTTGCAAAGAGTCTGACACTGCGTAGCAACTTAGCACAGCACAGGGCACCCGTAAAAAAGTGATCCCAGTGAGCTCCTTGTTGTCTTCTGTCATATGAAGACATAGTGAAAAGACTACTAATGAACCAGGAAGCAAATTCTCACCAGACTCCAAATCTGCTGTTGCCTTGATGTGAGGCCTCAAAAAGTCTCCAGAACTGTGAGAAATAAGCTTCTGTTGTGTATTAGTCACCTACTCTGTGGTAATTTTGTTACAGCAATCCGAATGAACTAAGACAGTAATATTTTTATATATGTTACAAATATTTTCTCCCACTCTGCTTTTTTTCTTTCACTTTATCAGGAACTTTTATATAAATATATATTATCATTCTGATATTGCTTAAAAATCTGTATCAGCTTTTATAGATTTGTTGTAAAGAATTTCTATGCCTCAATGTTGTTTTGAAAACCTGATGAACTATGGATGGAGGTTTCTGACATTGTACAGGAGACAGGAATCAAGACCATCCCCAAGAAAAAGAAATGCAAAAAAGCAAAATGGCTGTCTGAGGAGGCCTTACAGATAGCTGTGAAAAGACGGGAAGCGAAAAGCAAAGGAGAAAAAGAATGATATACCCATTTGAATGCAGAGTTCCAAAGAATAGCAAGGAGAGATAAGAAAGCCTTCCTCAGCAATCAGTGCAAAGAAACAGAGGAAAACAATAGAATGGGAAAGACTAGAGATCTCTTCAAGAAAATTAGAGATACCAAGGGAACATTTCATGCAAAGATGGGCTCAATAAAGGACAGAAATGGTAGGGAACTAACAGAAGCAGAAGATATTAAGAAGAGGTGGCAAAAATACACAGAACTCTACAAAAAAGATCTTCGTGACCCAGATAATCGTGATGGTGTGATCACTCACCTAGAGCCAGACATCCTGGAATGTGAAGTCAAGTGAGCCTTAGGAAGCATCACTATGAACAAAGCTAGTGGAAGTGATGGAATTCCAGTTGAGCTATACCAAATCCTGAAAGATGATGCTGTGAAAGTGCTGCAATCTATATGCCAGCAAATATGGAAAACTCAACAGTGTAGATAGGACTGGAAAAGGTCATTTTTCATTCCAATTCCAAAGAAAGGAAATGCCAAGGAATGCTCAAACTACCACACAATTGCACTCATCTCACACGATAGCAAAGTAATGCTTAAAATTCTCCAAGCCAGGCTTCAGCAATACTTGAACTGTGAATTTCCAGATGTTCAAGCTGGTTTTAGAAAAGGCAGAGGAACCAGAGATCAAATTGCCAACATCCGCTAGACCATTGATAAAGCAAGAGAGTTCCAGAAAAACATCTACCTCTGCTTTATTAACTATGCCAAACCCTTTGACTGTGTGGATCACAATAAACTGTAGAAAATTCTGAAAGAGATGGGCATACCAGACCACCTGACCTGCCTCTTGAGAAACCTGTATGCAGATCAGGAAGCAACAGATAGAACTGGACATGGAACAACAGACTGGTTCCAAATAGGAAAAGGAGTACATCAAGGCTGTATATTGTCACCCTGTTTTTTTAACTTATATGCAGAGTATATCATGAGAAACGCTGGGCTGGAGGAAGCACAAGCTGGAATCAAGATAGCTGGGAGAAATATCAATAACCTCAGATATGCAGATGACACCACCCTTATGGCAGAAAGTGAAGAACTAAAGAGCCTCTTGATGAAAGTGAAAGATGAGAGTGAAAAAGATGGCTTAAAGCTCAACATTCAGAAAACTAAGATCATGGCATCCAGTCACATCACTTCATGGCAGATAGTTTGGCAAACAGTGGAAACAGTGTCAGACTTTATTTTTTGGGCTCCAAAGTCACTGCTGATGGTGATTGCAGCAATGAAATTAAAAGACGCTTACTCCTTGGAAGGAAAGTTATGGCCAACCTAGACAGCATGTTTAAAATCAGAGACATTACTCTGCCAACAAAGGTCAATCTAGTCAAGGCTATGGTTTTTCCAGTATTCATGTATGGATGTGAGAATTGGACTATGAAGAAAGCTGAGCACCGAATAATTGATGCTTTTGAACTGTGGTGTTGGAGAAGACTCTTGAGAGTCCCTTGGACTGCAAGGAGATCCAACCAGTCCATCCTAAAGGAGATCAGTCCTGGGTGTTCATCGGAAGGACTGATGTTGAAGCTGAAACTCCAATACTTTGGCCACCTGATGCGAAGAGCTGACTTATGGAAAAGACCCTGATGCTGGGAAAGATTGAAGGCAAGAGGAGAAGGGGACGACAGAGGATGAGATGGCTGGATGGCGTCACCAACTCGATGGTCATGGGTTTGGGTGAACTCTAGGAGCTGGTGATAGACAGGGAGGCCTGGCGTGCTGCGGTTCATGGGGTTGCAAAGAGTCAGACACGACTGAGCGACTGAACTGAACTGAACTGAAACGATACATATGTTCTACTCTTTATATTTATATTTTTTGTGAATGGTAAAAGGAGATGGAACTTTATTTTTTTTTTTAGAATTGATCATTTTTTCCAACTTGTTTTTTAATTAGTCCACATTTCCCTACATATTTTAAATTCTAACTTAACCATATTAAATTCCTATTTGCACATCTATCTGTAATATATTCAATTTTTCAATCTGAGAATGAGGAATGGGAAGATATTGAATATGGAAAGTAGCCCGAGGTTTTCTGGACCCTCTTGTTGTTTGAGGTCATGCAAAACTCTTTATTATTAGATAGGGTCTTTCTTAAGGTGTACCCATGAGGCTTATTAGTAGTGAAAAAATGTTTTCTATTACTTGAATATGAGGCAATTTGACCATTATAGCAAAGCATTTGTCTATAGTTTACTTTGTAATTATAAAATAAGATATTCCCATTTTTATTATATTTTATTAGTATGTGGGAGTTAGTCTGATTATGTAGTGTAAAAAATTGCCAGTAATTACTCCCCTCAGCCCTACCTTCCACAAAAACAAAAGAATGATATTTCTATACAACTAATAATATCTGTTCACTTAATTCAGTAGCAAACACTACTCTCTATATAAAGTAGAGTTGAGTATCATTATAATGTCTCTTTTAAAATTAAGATTTAGGGAAAATGACATTTGTAGAGCCAATATGTTCCTTTTAAAAAATATCTCCCTAGTTGACAATGTAAATTTTGTAATTAACATATACTTTTTGTCCTTTGCACACAAGAAAGCACTGAACCAAATGAATAGTCTAATTTTAAAAACTGTATTTGACTCATAGCTGGATATCCCCTCAATTCACACTCATATTCCCCATGATAATAAACTCCTTTGCTCTGTTTTTTTTGCTCTATTGCGTGTATTCTAAGAAAACTGCCTCAAATTTCCTGTGAGATGAATCTGAGTAAAGTTATATTTATGATATATGTAGACAGCTTAAACACTAACAGCACAATAGAAATAACTGTGAATTATATTACAGTGAAGTATATTAATGGTAAAAGAAATAAAATGAAGCCAAGGATAAAATGCATGCCATAAGGTTCTACACACTTTTTAGAATGGGACCACAAATTTGCTCTGAACTTTCTGAGAATCACTAACAAGGGAAAAATCTTCTCAGTTATACTAGTCAGAGTGCCCAGAGTTAAGATGAAGTTTGGAAAGTCTATCCCCGTTTCTAAGACCTCAGTAAATCTTATCCCAGGAATCCTCATAAGGACCATACACTGTGATGTATAGAATACTTATCAATAATATGTCTACAATAAACAACTCTAATTTCTCCTCTTTGGAAAATAACCACAGAGCAGAGATTTGACATTGCTAATTCAGGAAATTCTGTATGTTAAACAGTAAGCTAATTGTATGTTAAATAGTAAGTAAACACGCATGCTAAGTCACTTCAGTCGTGTCCAGCTCTTTGCAAACCTATGGATGATAGCCTGCCAGGCTCCTCTATCCGTGAGATTCTCCAGGCAACAATACTGGAGTGGGTTGCCATGCCCTCCTCCAGTAATAATGGATGGGGTTAATTCCCTATTGTAAAGGCTGAAGAGTCCAATGAAGATTTATGCCTGAATGGCAGGCTGCTCTACCTACGTGTAATTAGAACAGGATGACTTAAATATACATACAAATGCATACTAATTAATTCAGGTCTTAGGAATAAGCACAGCATTCTCTTCAGAGAGGTTTTAGTGAGTTTACATGTGCATTGCCTTGCACAGTGGGAGCACATGCAGTATATTATCACTCCACATACAGTAGAGCAAGATGTTTTATAATAAGGTTTAGCTATGATTTGAACTGAACAAGACACTTAAATTTCTCTAAAAGAAAAATGGAATTGATAGCACTTAACCTTCAGGGAAACTATAAAAGATAAGTGCAGTGGGTACGTGAGAGGCACTGTATATGTAACTTTGATACACTACAGACACTGTAAATTCTCTGCAGTGCATGTATTCTATATATAGCGATAATATCGACAAATTATTATAAGACTGCAAAGTTCTGCTTAATTTCTCAGTTTCTGTATTACAATGCATATTTATTATGCTTTAAAACTGCAACTTGGGCTGTAACCAGGTGTTGTAACATATATAATAAAACTACAAAAATGCAGTCATTCATAGAATTCACTTATCAATATAACACCATTGAAGAAGCAAATATGCCTTACTGTCCCCTTGCCTGAGTAGGCATTCATATGAGTGTATACTTTGCACAGTAAGTATCTAAAAATTTTCTCCAAAGTATAACTGTCTTTGGACATAATATAGGGAATGGAAATGATGTGAATGAAGAGGCACCTGTATATAAGATCTTTATCACCAGTAAACCAGCATACATGAATTTTGAGATGTTTTCATAGAATCTGGTTTTTTTTAGAGTTCAAGTTACTTGCACTTTATTTATTTATTAAAATTTTAGGGGAGTATAGTTGAATTACAGTGCTATATTCGTTTCAGGTGTACAGCGAAGTGAATCCATTATATATACATATACATATAAATGTATATCACTCTTTTTTAGATTCCTTTCTCATATAGGCCATTACAGAGGATTGAGTAGAGTTCCCTGTGCTATACAGTAGGTCCTTATGTTTTGACCCAAGCACTTCTTTCTCATGACTAATGGAATATATTGGCAAATTCTCTAAGTAATAAAATTTGCATTTTAGAATGATCTTGCTGATTGAATAGGAAAAATGATTTGAAGAAGGATGAGTCCAGTTGAAGTTGATTTTTATCGAATCATTCACTATTCATCTCATCTCATCTGCAGTGTCCAATTTCCTGTTAAATCTATTCCTGGGGTTTTTAATTTAATATATGACAACTTTAGGGTATCTATGCAGTTCTTTTTTATATAGATTCCAATTCTGTATAGAATATCTTCATCTTCATATTTATTTGAGCCATTTTCCTTATTTTATTTACTATATTAATGCACTTATTTTGCAATCTTTGTATGAAAATTCCTACATCTGGATTATGTGTCTCCTTTTGTTTTCCTCTTGATTATCAGTAAATTCTCTTGCCTCTTTGTAAGTTTAATGTTTTTTTGGACACTGCTGCTGCTGCTGCTGCTGCTGCTGCTAAGTCGCTTCAGTCGTGTCCGACTCTGTGTGACCCCATAGAATGCAGCCCATCAGGCTCCCGCATCCCTGGGATTCTCCAGGCAAGAACACTGGAGTGGGTTGCCATTTCCTTCTCCAATGCATGAAAATGAAAAGTGAAAGTGAAGCAGCTAGATATATATAAATAAAAGGGCCATAAGACCATATGATTCCATCTTCTTACAAATCAGATAGTCTCTTTCCTCTGTTTCACAAATTAAACTGTGTCAGGTGTGGGCTGCAATTTACAAGTTCACATTTTATCTATATTCATCCCTTTTCTCTGAATATAGTCGTCTTAGAATTTTGAGTGTGTATCTGATTAGGATCTTATTTGTAGCCTTAAAACATTGTAGCACTTTTTTTTTTTTCCCTGAAGTTTCCCAGCCTAGATGTCCAGCCACCTATTCAGTGTACTGGGAATCATTGGTGGTTCAGTGGTAAAGAATCAGCCTGCCAATGCAGGAGACCACCTGCAATGCAGGAGAAATGGGTTCTATCCTTGGGTCAGGAAGATCCCTTAGAGAAGGAAATTATAAACCGCTCCAGTATTCTTGCCTGGGAAATTCCATTGACAGACTTAGCCTGGCAGTTCTGTGTCCATGAAGTCACTAAGTCAGCCACAACTTAGCAACTAAACCCCGCCACCATCCAGTGTAGCTTCAGAACATAGCTTGTGCCTTAACTGGATAACTGGCCATGTGCTTGAAGTCCAGCCCTTTCTCCCAGCAGGTCTTTTTACTCGAATACCATGAGAAATGGTACTCAAATACCATGAGAAATGGTAATCTTCCAGATTTCACTTCCAAATCCTTGCCTTTAAAGATTTTAATGTAACTCGATGGTTTATACAACCTCAGAATGCAGCAAATATATTTATATATATTTAGCTTTCCTGGTGACTCAGGCAATAAAGAATCTGCCTGCCAAGCAAGAGACCTGAGTTCGATCCCTGGGTCTGGAAGATCCCTTAGAAAACAGAATGGCTACCCACTCCAGTATTCTTTCCTGGAGAACTCCATGGACAGAGGAGCCTGGCAGGCTCTAGTTCATGCGTCGCAAAGAGTCAGATATAACAAAGCAACTAATATTTCACACTTTGACTTTTGGCATACCAGCCATACATTTGGTGATTCCCAGTTTCCAATGCTCTTCACCTTATTTTCTCTCTTTCACAAAGAAGTTTGGGATTCTCTCTTTACCCCAGCAGAGGCTTTCTATATAGGCCAAGCCAGATTGTTAGTCCATGTGTATGCATTCATTTGACTCGCTGTGCAACCCCATGGACTGTAGCCTACCATACCAGGAATTAACATGCACTCCCAAGAAGAGAAGTCTTGGATGGCAATTGTCAGCATTATCATTTCACCACAGAAAGTCTTGTCCAGCAAAAGAAAATGCAAACATAAATCATCCTTCTCATTTGGAGGATAGGATACTAGAAGTCACAGCATGTGGAATATCATGATTGCTTACATTAACAGCAGTGATAACATGAGATGAAGTATAGATGAATAAAAACATACTGGGTGATCAAGGAGTATTGATACTTAGTTGCTGCATGATTACAAAGATAGTGTCAGGTAGTGGTCACTTTTGATAGCCCTGGAAAATTTATTTTGAGAAAAGAAAAATCAAAGCCTAGAATTCCTAACTAATATCTTAGTTGGACAAAAGGCAGTTTTCATTTCATATTTGAAGTTCATATCTCTTTTAGCCTCAGGTCAGGTAGGGCTTAGGATTGAGGCTAAAATAGAATTCTACACAGATTTAAAATAAAATACAAATGTTTTATGAGCTGCTATGGGGTGACTTAAAAAATGCCAAAATGTGTTTTTATAGAATAAGAGAGCCATGATCAAATACATGGCTGCATGTGTATTTGTATTGGGTACATATATATAATATGCCATCATTTGCTTGAGTAAGACTAAGCTTGCATATATGTTTTCTTATTTTTGTAAAAAAAATAAATAATGTATCAAAAACTACTCAAATTGTATGTGTGATGGATGAAACTGAAATGAAATGAATAGGGCAGAAAGTTGGAGAAGGAAATGGCAACCCACTCCAATACTCTTGCCTGGAAAATCCCATGGACAGACACAGGAGCCTGGTAGGCCACAGTCGGTGGGGTCTCGAAGAGTCTGACATGACTGAGCGACTTCACTTTCACTTTTCACTTTCATGCAATGGAGAAAGAAATGGCAACCCACTCCAGTGTTCTTGCCTGGAGAATCCCAGGGACAGAGGAGCCTGGTGGGCTGCCTTCTATGGGGTCGCACAAAGTCGGACACAACAAGCGACTTAACAGCAGCAGCAGCAGGGCAGGAAGTATGGCTTCTCTGCCTATACCTTTTATTTTGCATATTCAAATAATAAACTTAATTCAATGAGGACTAAAAATAAATATTTAGATGTGACTGTCCCAATACAGTACAGTTGAGAAGAGAGAGTGGTAGCAGGGGGAAAAATTATTTAATGGGCAGAAAGCAGACAATAATCCCAATAAGGAAACAAGGAGACCAACAAGAGAAAGTCAGAAGGAAATAGGACATTGGCAGTTCTGTGATAGAAATCAAGGGGGACGAGATGTTTTCCATTCAGTTCTACAGGGAGGGAAAATATTAAACACTAGGATGATCCATTGGTTGTGACAATTAGGGGAAAGGATTAGACAAAAGCTGGAAAGGAATTGGGGTGGGGAAAAAGGAAAAGAAAAAAACTGTAAATCAAAGAAGGAGCTCAAGATGTCCCTCAAAGACAAATATTTCATGACCGTTTTGCCCAGGGCTCACTCCAGAGTTAACATATTTGATGAACTGGTTTAATTCAGTTCTTCAATGTCAATACAGATAAAGGAGGCAAATGTAAAACAAAATAAAACAAAACAGGAAAGAAAGCAAACAAGAAATCCCCAGATGATTGTTTAAATTAGTCTCTTAACAACAGGGTTTGTTTTAATTTTTCTTTGTTTCTCTGTGTTCAAATCTGAGTCTTTTGCAGGAAAGCATGTTTCGGGCTAGAGCAATTCTCCGAAGGCCCCTGACACTGGAAATCCTTTCAGGATGTTTTAGTCATTTTCCCATGCATGGCGTGCTTTGCTTCTGAGCCCATTGTTTGAAATGTCTGTTGCTCTTCAGGTCACGGAGGACGGAAATTGTTCAAAATGACCATGCTGGCTTAGCCTATGGAGAGGGAAGTCAACATACAAGAAGTTCAATTACTGAATTTACAACAGAAAAATGTCTTTCTAAAGTCACAGTTATGTTCAACTAGAATGTATCCACAACTCAAAAATGGCATTTTTCTGTTTTAATTTACAATCATTGCTATCCTGCTGCTCTCCCAGGGGCTAAGCCAGTGCTGCCAGCTGCATTGCTCTGCTGGAACAGAATGGTCATGGTGACTTCACATGGGCTTGCCTGAAGTAGGGCCAGATCTGTTCAAAGAAAAAGCTCTTTATATATGAACCCCCAAGTAAAGTGCTGATGAGGATATGGAAATAGATGATAGACAGAAAGATGGATACACATACACATGTAGATGATCAGACAGAACGGAGAGGAAATTAATGCTATTTGAAACTGGCATAGGAGTGGAAATTACGTTTTTGTTCACCACAGAATCAGGAGTATCTCTTAATAGAGGGGGCAAAATCTAACCCTGAAAGCCAAAAAGTCACATTCTGGTTGGAGCTTGAGTATGGGCCCCACACTAATGACATTTTGAGAGGCAAAGAAATTTTTAGTTCCTAATGTCACTTTCGGAGAAGGCAATGGCACCCCACTCCAGTACTCTTGCCTGGAAAATCCCATGGATGGAGGAGCCTGGTAGGCTACAGTCCATGGGGTCGCTAAGAGTCGGACACGACTGAGCGACTTGACTTTAACTTTTTCCTTTCATGCACTGGAGAAGGAAATGGCAACCCACTCCAGTATTCTTGCCTGGAAAATCCCAGGGACGGCGGAGCCTGGTGGGCTGCCATCTATGGGGTCGCACGGAGTCGGACACGACTGAAGCGACTTAGCAGCAGCAGCAGCAATGTCACTTTGTCAAACAGTTTTATCATTCCAGGTCTAATCCTTTTTAGCATTGCCAAAGATCTTACCAGAATCTCAGTTATGTCCAAAAAAAAAAAAAAAAAAAAGAATATAAGTACAAAAGAGAGATTTTGGTTCAATCTGGCCTGAACATTAGTCACTCTGTACTAGTTTTATGTGGTTTGAGTGCTCATGTAACTTTTCTCATAAATTGAGCCACTTTTGAGGAAGGATGAACTGGAGGGAACGCATGCTAAAATGTTGGTTTTCTCTGTATTTTTCTTTTGAAACTGCAAATTTTATTTCTATTTAATTTATCTTTTCAAGTCTACAAAAATATTGAATCTGCTTGCTATTGGGTTTCTATCTGCAAAATTAAGAGGTATATCTCAGTAGTTTCCTGGCTCCCGACTCCTCAGGATGAGTCTAAGATATTATCTCTTTTCCTCTTTCAGTTGTGTCCTGGCTTCTGCCATTGTATAAGTCAGGACCACCATAGTAAATAGTCATCAGACTCCAATTAGGAGTTAATTAATAATTAACAAAGGACTGCCTGCAATAGTTTGGGCACAAACTGCAAGGAACAGTGAAGTACCCAGGACTGGTAATGATAGATTGTTACCAGTAACTTAAATCTAAATGGAGGAGACAGACTGATAAATAGCATCTAAAAAGGCTTAAAGGAGTGTTGTTAATGCTCCAAAATTTGAATACATGAAGACAGGAGCAGTTACCTAAACCCAGCAGAACCATATGGAGAGGGTCAGCTTGAGAGGAGCCCTGACCTTCATTGAAAGGATGTAGCCAACCTATGGAGAGCAAAAGAGAAAATATCACGATAGTATACATCCCAGTATCACTCAGTAATGATTCTGCTTCCCTCTGATCTCCTCACAGGACGCAGCATTGGCTGAATCTAAACAAACCAGAAAACATGGGAGCCTTTTTGTATGACCCATATGAGTCAGTTCTCTTAAGACACAGAGCAGGACCCCTACTCCTGCTCTCTGTGGAGAGAGACTCTAAGAGATAAATGGAAGATAATTGCAATAGTCTATGGCTTTTACCCTTCAGCAGCCACTCTGTCCTTGGTGTAGTGAAGCATTTGTGTCTCAGACACAGAAGACCCACAAATTACCATCAAGATATAATATCATCTCAGGGTGGTAGAAAATGTATTATACTCCAAAATTGAAATCTACAGCTTTAGTCACACATAGCGTTTTCTTCTATTAAAAAGTCGTGTCCTCTGGTTGAAGACAGTATTATAAGAGATGGCATGCTGTGTATAAAGCATTCAGCAAGTGAAAAAAATAATAGTACAGCCAAAACCACTACAAAAGGGGAAAGCAAATCCATACCTGGAATATATGTGTGTTCTTGTAACAATAAAGAGCCGTGTGCTGTGAAAGGAAGGGTCCAATGTGGTGAACCGACCACTGGGAAGCCTACTGACTTCTCCAGAGAATGGTGATGTACTAGAGATCAACATCTGCCTCTGTGATTGGCAGGTTGGGTACTCAAGCCATCTCTTCTTTCACACTAGGTGACCAAGCAGATTTACCACCAAAGTTGTGCCATCTGAGAAAATTTCCCTTCAAAGTGTAAGGATGAGGTCACTGCTAAGTGAGACAGTAGCATGAAAGCCATCAACCTCAGTTAGAATACTGTGAAGGTTCTCCTATAAATTAGGCTATTGCTTTTTTTCTCTTAAGTTAATTGGCCATGGTTTGTGATAGAAGTAGTGAATTTGTTAACTCTAGGAGAGTCTGTGCTCAGATTCTTCTTTGAGGTTTTCCAGCATCTCCTACAGTATAATTCTCTGCCTTAGAACTTCCAATGTGACCCTCTGTGGAGTCATATGATCTGAATAGTAGGGTGTCTTGTAAGACTACAGCCTGGACCTGCTGCAGAAACTTGTGCCCTAAGTCTCAATCATGGTTGTATTCCATAGGGATTATCTTTAATACAAGATGGGCAGACAGGAGCAATCAAGTGTAGAATATGCCACTCTAAAATCTGAGAGGTCTTACAGAGCACTGTGCCTCATGCTCTTCATGGGCGGTGTGAAGTGAAGCAAAGTTGTTCTTATTTTAGTAGGACTATCCCTAAATACTCCATTCCACTTCATCCTTAGAAACTGCACCAATAGGGTAGGCCTTAAGTTGTTGAGGGTTTATGTACGACATTCCTGGAAGCGTATCTAATAGTAAGACTTCTGGTATTCTTACTGCTTACTAGATCCACTGTAAGTGAAAATCCCCTAGATTTCCAGTGTAATAGATCAGCAAGATTACTGTTATGAAGGATATCAAGATGACCGTGACAACAGAGAGAAAAAGCAGAGCAGTAAAGGTGTACTATTGTCCTCACTGCATAGTTACAAACTGCTTCTGATTTTGCTCACTTATGGAAATGTAACCAATAGCATTTGGCAGACCTGTAGCTGTATACCAGGGGCCAGAAGTAAGATTATTTTCCCCAGAAAAATACTCTATCCAGTATGGCAGCTGCAATTGGCATTACCATCTCATTAAGTTTATGGAAACCTCCTATCACCTTTCCAAGCACAACGTGTATAGGCCAAGCAGGTGATGTAAATTGAGAATGTGTCAGGACTTACCATCCTTGCATCTTTCAGATATTTGATGGCAGTTCTATACCCTGTAAACAATCCCTGATGGCTCAGAGGGTAAAGAAATTGAAATGCAGGAGACCCAGGTTTGTTGCCTGGAAGATCAAAGAAGATCCCCTGGAGAAGGGAATGGCAACCCACTCTAGTATTCTTGCCTGGAAAATTCCATGGACAGAGGAGCCTGGCGGGCTACAGCCCATAGAGTCACAAAGAGTTAGACACGATTGAGTGACTAACACTGTACTCTATATTGGCCCTAGTGAAGCTAGATGCTTCTTGATTCACTATTTTTATAGGAGTTGGTGGCATTTCCAGGACTTTTAGTTTCTCCTTCTTATCATAATGGCTCTCACTTCACAAGCTAGGAAACAATACAAGGAATATATTCGTTAGTATCTATTTCCCCATCCAATCCGAAATAGCCACAGGTTGGGTACAGAATAACACTGTCTCCTCTTAAAGTTTGACATTTTTTCTTTCCAGATAGGAAGTGTGGTGAACACAGCCCAAAGTGACCACCAGTGAGCCATGCCTTAGGTTACTCCCTCCCCTTGAATGGTGGTGGACTTTGCAACTTGCTTCACACCAACTGAATATGGCAAAGGTGATAGGCTACCACTCTCATCGTTATCTCATGCTTTATGGCAAAGGAGAAGGGATGTTACAGATGTTATTAAGGTCCCTAATGATTTATTGACTCACATTACCCTAAAGAAAGATTATCTAGAATAGGTTTGTTCTAACTTGATGAACCCTTTACAAAAGAGCACGCGCCTTCCTGAAAGAAGATTGTGTGTTGCTATCTGTTTGTCCCTCTCCAATTTGGCCATGGATTCTGCAGCCACCATAAAATGAATTCTGCCAACAAACTAAGGGAGATTGGAAGTCAATCCATCCCTAGTTGAGCACCCTCAGGAGAATGCAACCAAGCCGTAACCTTGATTTCAACCTTGTGAAACCCTGAGTACAGAGCTGAGAACTCAGCTAATCCTCATCCAGATGTCTAACCTACAGAAGATGTGAGGTCATAAACAGATATTTTTTTAAGCCTCTGTTAGTGGCCATTTGTTTCACAGCATGGACAACATATATAAAAACTCTTACTCTGGTCCTAAGAGCAGCATTTCTTAACTTAAACACTCTGAGATATTGGGCCAAGATAATTCTTTCTTGTTAGCGATTGTCCATGTAGGGTGTTTAGAAGCATCTCTGGCCAGTACTCATAGATGCCAGTGGCATCCACCTTCCCAGTTGTGACAATCAAAAATGTCTCTAGACACTGTCAGATGTCCCCTGGTGGGGGGACCAACATCACCCAGATTCAGAACTCCTACTGTGGAGGCAACAGGGAGTGGCAGGGATTAGTCCCTAACAGAATCAGCATGTTTTTGTGAGGATGGACAACACTCATCAAAAGTACCATTAAAAGGATTTTTTTTATTAGATGAGAAAATGAGTTTCCTCCATAACAAATAACTGTCAGAGAAATTTACAATTTCAAAAATGTTCATATCACTCCTATCTTTCCACAGGTCTCTAGCCTTGAGAACCTACTCTCTCTCCAACAATACCCTTAAGTCAGGCTTAGAAGACTTCTGGTCTTCCTAACCTGTCAGACTTTATAGAGAACCTGGGGAAATTAAAAACAGTAGTGCCACAATCAACATCCTTCTTGAATTTTTTAATGCAAATTTCTTATCAAATTTCACTGAGTTCTGAAAACTCAGATTGACACTGATCAACCAGAAATAACTGTTTTTCCTACTTCCAAACTATAACAAAATATCACAAACACTTTACATTTTAACATGTTGCCTGAGAAGTGGATTATCTGGGAATGACCCGAATTATGTGTAACCTGAAAAGTGAGTCACCTGTCACCGGCAGGCCACTTCTCCATGAAAGTGCGTGTACCCAAACTCTGTTCTTCTGGTGTCTAGTGCCTTCCTTTTCCTTGCAGGAGGTGCTGTTCCTGAGCCCAACTTCCTCTCAGTCCCGAAATACTCCAGGTAATGGGAAGACATCTTTCCTAGACATCAGTTCAACAGCTGGAACTGCAATTCAGACTACTTGGTACCCAGTCAGCTGCTTATCCCACTGCTGAAAAAGTTATCTTCTGAGAAGGTAAGGGTTGTAGAATATTCCGTTTTACTGTTTAAAATGAAATATGTCACTGCATATCCAGCAATTTCCTTGATTCTGCTTGCTTCTGCATGAGATTAATGAAAGGATGAGGAGTGAAAAAAAAAAAAGTACCTTCTCTTCTTGTTGAACACCTGCCCTGTACGTTTCCCCCGATAAAATCCTTTTGTTAGTTCATGCCTTGTGTTGTGGAATTGGCCTGATGTGGAACTGGACTGACAGGTGGTGACCACAAAGGGATCTACTTTATTTAGGTATATGTCCAAAATAATTCCCAGTACTTTTTAACCAGATAGAAGCAAATAAACCCCTCTTTATTCAGATTGGAAAATATGACTTTGGTTCAACAGATTCTCAATGTATATATTTTCAGTGATCAAACTTTCAAGCAAATTCTTATGATTTTTATTCAGTTGAAAGCTCTCCAATGATAATGTATAAAGTATTTACAAAGAAAAGAACATAGTCTATTATACTAATGTATACTACATAGATGATATGTGTATATGTACTACATTATATAATATATTGTACTCAGAAGATACTTTATGTAGAAACCTTAAAAGACTAAGCTGTGGAGACATCTTAATTTTGCTGGCATATTATTTACAAATCGGAAATATAATTGCCTTTTTACATTTTATAATCTTAAGTAACTTAAAAATAAATTGTTTATTCAGTGATGGAAAACAAGCACCAATAAATGAATTGTGCAGGTATTACAGACTGAAAAAAGCAAGTATGGTTCTTGCAACATCAACTCTGTTCTGTGCCTCTTTGTATAAATAGCCAGAGGCAGGGTTGAATATCTTACTTGCATTTGAAATCAACCAGAAATTTCAGATGTTATCTCTTCCCTGCTACCACTACATTTATGTATATATAAATTTAAACTTTGTATCTTTAACCTAGTAAGAAACGCAAGGTTCTCATGAACTATAGCAGTGTTTCACAATTTAATGTATGATTATCTCCTTTAAAGAGTGACTTATAAATAGAAAAAAGTAAAGAGGTAAATCAGAACTACCCTACAAAACAATTTCATGATTCTTATCATAGCCCTAAACCTTAGGTTCCTGAAAATTCCACTACTAAATTACTATTATTTCTTTCTCAATATATACCAAGTATCTACCCTGTATACCTACATAGAAGTCTCATTGTACAGTGTGTATACAGTGATTATTTTGTATGGTCCATGAATTAAGGAATGAATGAACATCGATGAAAATGTGTTTATGTTTGTAGAAGTATTTTGGGTATCTGCTACATTTTTGTCTTCTCTACCTCTTTTCTCTGGGCACTGGCCTTGTTGAATGAATACTGAAGCATTTGACTCATACTAGACAATAAGAGGACTATATCCTCCTGGACCAAAGTTTTGGCGTATGTGTGTGCATGAATCAGGAATCTTTTGAGGCAATTGATGGAAGAGATGGGAAATAGTCTATCTCTTCCCTTTTGTGAAGGCAAACTGTAATGGTCATGTAAAGCCTGAATGGCTGAAGAATTATTTCCGGCATGGGCAGAGATCTCACTAGGGACTGAAGCCGAATAACTGAAAGCAGAGGTGAAAATGTGAGTAAGAAACCAGTGATACCATTTCATAACTGAAGGAGTAAATACTTTGTGTTTGTTTTATTGTGGTTTTAAAAGTCATTTTGAGTTGTAAAGTTTGGAACTGAAAGATTTCTGATTAATATTAACTGCCCTGTATAATTTAGTATCAGTTTCATCCCTACAGATCATAATTACATTTTGGCCTACTTCATTTTTTTTAAGAGATAAAGAGTACAATAGTTAGGTTCCTAATAGGAAATACATTTGGCATTCCCAATGGATAAATTGAAAGTAATTATTGAAGAAACTACTCATAGAAGTGTGGCAGGGTCAGAGGAACCAGTAAACTGTGATGAATCTGAATAATATAGTTCATAATATTTTAATAGTTAACATATTCTTCATGTATGCACAAAATATTTGTATTTTTGGATATTACCTCTCACTAGTGGAAATTCTATAGAAAAAATACATAATTATAAAGATATATGCTTAGAAACAAGAAAAAACACAATTACATTATGTATATTTTCTAAACATGTAAAATATATTAGATTCACATTTTAATCATTTTAAAGGCACTACTTTTGCATTATTAGAATAACTTGATTGGCTTCCTTTGCTTCATTCCCTCAATTCTCTTAATCTAATAATAACAAAAACTAATGAACATGCAAAAATTTAGTTCAGTGTATTGGAGTGTTGCTGTTTTACAGCTGCTCTTGTGTTAATGTCAAAGTGGACTCACTGCAGCTGCGTGTACAGTTAGTCCTGAGTTCTATGTCAAAATTAGGACTGGATAATATTAGAGTTAAGTGAACACTGGCAGACTGTCTTATTTTAATATTTATTAATGTGAAGTTCAGATAGCTTATGAAACCTGTTTAAGAGCACATAGCTCCAGGAGTAAATCCAAGACCACACACCAGATGTGAATTTGGAGTGTGTTTTTGAATGCTTGTTGGAGTCTTTACAAAAAAATATATAGCTATTATAGTGCAAACTGACTGGTCCCTATTGTTAGCAATAGGCTAAGAATCATTTGGTTCTTGTCATTTCTCTTGCACGTTTTATCACTTGTATTAGCCTCAGCATGCTAGTTTTAAGAATGTGTCATGCATAGTGCAAATCCAGGATTCCCGTGGTACTTGTGATAGTGGCTTGTACTTCATAAATATTGAATAAGAAGCTATACTTTGCATCAATATAAGCCTTCCCCAAGTTCAGAAGTCTTGACTGTAACTGTTGGTTCCATTTTTACCGTAAGTCTCTATCGCTAAATCACAGCTATTAAACCTTAAAGCTGATTCTCCCCCAGTCAACTACCCAGTGGCCTTTTCCCTAAACGAGGATACCTTCCCATGTGGATAATAATTTCTCTTGTTAGGACATTGATTACTTACTACTTTGAACCATGATTTCCTAACTGATAGTAGTGAGTATATCTTCTTAATGACAAGGGAAATATAGCTATGTTTATGAGACAGACTTCATTCATAGTAGTTATAAAATGAGATTGTCTGTTTCAAAATGATAGCTAAAAATTTTGGTCAAGTCATTGTGGAATTCAGATTGCTGAAAATTCTGAAATGATGGCTAGAACAAAACTTCACCTTTCCTATAAAAACACTCCGGGAGCTGGGGAACTGAAATTCCCCATTAACACAGTCATATTTATGTAGTAGGAAGTTGGGTTGAATTAAACTTTCTTCTTCCGTGAAAGGAGAATAGAAATTCAATTAGACTTGTAAAACAGAGATCTATTTCCTACTTTTGCTAGATTCTGGGGAGCAGAGGATCCCCTAGAGGAAATTCATTATGAAAATATTTTTGGAAAAAGCTTCTCAGTCATGATGAGGAAATGGTTGAATTATCATCTAAACTGCATAGGATAAAGATGCAAAAGCAAAATAGATTTTATAGCACACACAAATAGTTTAGTGAGTGTTGGAGCATCAGGAAATGTTTCAAGCAAAGATAAGCCTGAAGCTGTTAATAATTTGAACTTGGTTTGGTTTAAGATATCTTGGATGCAAAAATATTTATTGATATTCCTTTTAGTGCCCTTAGAACAAACATGAAATTTATAGGTATCTGTTTTTTTTTTTAATTTGAGGATTATTTAGCCATTATCAGTGGAAACTAAATTAAGCAACACTTATTTAAGCAATGGGCTTCCCTTGTGGCTCAGCTGGTAAAGAATCTGCCTGCAATGTGGGAGACCTGGGTTTCATTCCTGGGTTGGGAAGATCCCCTGGAGAAGGGAAAGGCTACCCACCCCGGTATTCTGGCCTAGAGAATTCCATGGACTGTATATTCCACAGACAGTATAGTTCATGGGGTCGCAAAGAGTTGAACTCAACTGAGTGACTTTCATTTTCACTTTATTTAAGAATAAACAGCTAACTGTATATATATATATATATTTACAACTAAACATAGCTTGAAGGATTTTGACCCAAAGCACTTCCTAAGTCCTGAAAGTGGTAATATGAAAGAATAGCTTCTGGACTAGTTGTATTTAATGAACTATTCCAGCAAGTATCATATTTTGGCTCTTAGATTAAAATCAGAATGATTTTATGTCACTAAGCTAGAGTAAGATTTTAAGAGCCTATGGAACATGCCCAAGGACATCTACTGTGTTATCTATTTCTGTCAAGTGGGAAAATCCACCTAATTGGTTTATATTGCAGCATATTAAAAAGAAACAAAAAAAAAACTAGCTGGCTTCTGTGAAGAGAAGCTAATGTAAGTCTCTAAATAAGGAATATCTTTGCTTAGAGGATTGAAACCTTGTTCTATCATGGCAACACTCAGCTAAGAATTAATGATGCTTTCCAACTCCGTTTTAGGAGGTGGATAGAGTTGGGACTGATGCCTTTGATTCTCTCCATGATGTTTCTCATAAATATGCTCAAAAGCAACTGAGCCTGAGCCTGCCACTGAAGCTAGGGAACAAAGCGTGTGATTCCATCATTTGTAAAAGGCATGGTAACTTTTGTAAAACTCTAGAGCTCTCTACAGGGTTTCATTTTGTATTCTTTTCTGTTTGTACTGTTCTCAGCTTGAAGCAGTTCCAAAAAAACATTAGAACTGTGAGATTCAGGAAACCTTTGGATCCAGTAATTACCATTTCCTTCATTATATATTAATTCAGGATGGTTTCCCTTTCATTTCTTAAGCATAAATGGTTCTGCATTTTTTTCTGAAACGGTTGGAATATGCTTTGATTCAGGGTGATCTGCAGCTGCTTCAGCAAACAATTCATTTTTTTTTTCCTTGAATAAATGCTGAAGGACATTATTTGGGAGTGAGAAGACAAATAGGGGTGGGTAATTTCCAAATAATCTTCTGTTCAAGAATGTCATGTATTATTTAAACATATTTCTAGAAAATAGGTATGCAGTACTCCACTTTTCACATAATGTTTCCCAGAAGGTCAAAATAATACAATAAAACGTGTGTACACATACACACATTGTTCATGAGGACAACAGAACAAAATCCTGCATAATTGCAGGTCATATTTTATTATGGTAATTTTTCACCAAAAATACAATTTATAATTTAAGATTTAAGCAGTCAACTGACATGCCTGATTGTATAGCATAACCTGTTATTGTGCTCTGTGTGAAGTAATTGGGAAAGGATATAAAGTAGAAAGGCACAATGCTTGCTCTTGAGCAGGATACAATCCAGTGTGTGAGAAAGATAAGCAGACACAATCATAACACAATGAAGCGAATGCTGTAGTGGAGGCACAGGGCAGAGTGAAGCTGGCATTCCAAGAGACAAGTGTATCATGGTTAAACTAAACCTTGAAGGACATGTAAGGATTCCTTTATCCAACAAGAAGAGGTATTTCAGATAAAACTACCAGGACATGCAAAGTTCTATAGACCTGAGAAAAATAAGCATGCAAGTAACAGAAGGATGTTCCTTTAAAAACAAAAAACACATGAATATATTGTGAATAAACCACACAAGATAATAATGATGAGAGGACCTCAGGAAGGTGAATAAGATCAGATGGCCCCAAAAGGTCCAGAATCTATATGCCAGGGGATTGTATCAAGGATGCTAAGCATATTTTAAGGAATATTCTGTGTCCTGAATTTTCTATAATTGTGTTGCCTATTGTATTTAATTATTAGGATCAACTTATACAATGATGGTATAATACTACCTATTGAATTCGCATGTTAAACAATTGTGGGCACCTATAATCTGACAAGTCATAAGTGTAGCGTACGTACCGTTTAACAGTCATGTATCTTCATATATGCAAACTTAGTTTTAATAAAGTGGGTGTCCCTATGTAATCAGCACCCATGTCTTAAAAAGAATATTGCTGACACCCCAAAAAGTCCACCTCTGTTCCCTTCCAGACACTATTCCTACCTAAAAAACAATGATTATCCTAACCTGTTTTTAGGATAACTTGAGAGATTAAGGTTGTCTGTTTTTGAATCATAGAGTACAACTCTTTTGTATCTGATTTATTTGCTTAATTAAATATTAATATAATTTATCCCTGTTATCAAATATAGCAGTGGTTTATTCATGTTCATTTTTATATTGAATTCCATAGTATAAGTAAATATTTAAAATATTTTAATCTTATTCACTGTGGACTGACATTTGGGTTGTTTTCAATTTGAAGCTGGATGAAAGCTCTGCTATGAATATTCTTGCTTATGAATGTTAGTGAATATAACTAACATTTCCATTGGATATAACTATAGCTAGCAGTGGAATTGCTGGGTTATAAAATAGCTACATATTCAAATTTAGTAAGTAATGCCAAACAAAATGCTTGTCAAGTTTATACTCTCAGTGACAGTATATGGAAATTCTAGGTGTTACATATATCTTTAATTACTGCCATTTTGGTTGTTAAGTAGTATCACAGTGTTGTTATTTTTATTCCTCTGATGGTTAATGAAGTTTAGTGCATGTCCAAATGTTCTTTGTCCATTTAGATATCCTCTTTCTTTGAAGTGCCTGTGATTAGTCCATTGTTCTATTGGAACATCTGTTTTCTTTGTTCTTTTTGATTTGAGGGAACTCTATATATTCTGGATCAAAAAGTTTGTCAGGTAAAGACTGACAAATACCTTGTCCCATTTGAAAGTTTGCATTTTGCTCTCTTAGAAATACCTTTGATGAACAAATATTCTTAATTTAATACAGGGTACTTATGTTTCTCTGATCTTTGTGATCTCCAAACAAACTTTTTGGTTTACGTAAAGGATATGTTGTCCTGTGTGTTTAATACATCAGTTAATTCTATTTAGAAAATAACTCCTGAAAATGAAAACAAATGACACACGGTCAAGAGAATATGCTTTAGTTTCATTTGGAAAAAACAAGTATATAAGTAAATGTATATTTTTAGGTAAATTCTCCCTAAATATCATTAATTTTTGTTTACGCTAAAAGGAAGGGTACACCTTGGAAACAAACTTCTTTTTTTACCATATATACCCCTGCATGCTCTATTTTAATTTTATTTGTTTTTATATTGTGTATATCTATGCATATATACATAAAAGTACATTTATTTGTGAGAGATTTTTCTCTTCAGTTCAATTCTGATTTTATATAAAATGATGGCAAAAACTCTAAGTGAATTTACAGTAATATTTATACTCAACTAAAACACGGTTGAGTTAGTTGTTTGTGGCTGCATAAACATTAACACAGAAAGAATAAAATTTTAAGAAAAGTTAATTCAACAGTGTTTATTCTTTGGTATATACATAATGGGAATATCAAAGTATAAAGAAGAAGGAAAAGGAGAAAGAGGTAGAAAGAAGGAAGAAAACAAACAAGGGGGAAAGTATGCTTCTCTTGATTTTCAAGAACCGGAAAAATGGTGTTTGTGCAATTATGACAATCCCCTTTTCATAGTGATATAGTTCCATTATCATAAAACACATATTCAACCATCTGCTTGAAGATTAGAAATACGATGAGCCACAGCTGTTGCGATAAATGCTATTTGTGGGTTGACTTGGACTGATCGTATTGCTCTCAGATTTAAAAATTCACTTCTGGATGACACACATCACTTTATGGTCACACTGAAGCAATATTAAGTGACTGGATGGCAGAATGCTATTTCTAAGTTTTTATCCTAAAAACATAAACAAGGTGCCTTCATGTTCACACCTTCAGTAATCAAGACCAATTCTGATAGAATTCTGACTCTCATCTAATGTGAGAAGTATTCTTAGATTCTCGGTTCCATTCTTATAGTGACAGATATTGGAATATGTTAATTAGCTTGACTGCAGTGATCATTTCATAGTGTATACATATATCAACATATCAAGTTGTACAACTTAAATATATCTAATTTTCCTACGCCAATGATATTGCTCAATAAAACTGTTTTAAAAAAGAAAAAAAGTCTCATCAAATCCTAACATTTTCCTTGAAGCAGATTAATGGCTAAATTTTCTAAGTCAGAGAGTTGTCATTCTCTGCTTAATGAGTTCCAGGTATGGGTCCCCTCAAGCTCTCTCAGTAGAACTTCCAGGCTTTTACTTCTCTTATCTTCTCATATGGTTTTCCTAACGTTTCACCTAATTGATTCTGACTAGAGTGTGAAATTTCATAGCTGTGATTATATTTGCATAAAATGTCTTCTTTTACTTGTATCCACCAATTAAGTCAGCCCATTGTATTTTAAATGTTTTCCTTCCTTTATTCTAGATAGGTCTACATACTGTGCTCTTTCCTCATAATATGTGAATTCCATTCACTTGGTCATTTTACATTTTAGTGTTTGGGAATCATCATCATTATCTTTTCTGAATTAACTACAATATTTTAATTTATTTCTGTAACCCATTGGTTTTCTCTAGAACTTTAAAAAACTCTGTTGCACCAAGAGTTTAAAAAAATGCACTTCTAGTAAAAAGAATAGTAGTTGTACTCAACACTGCCTCTGTCATTCCCCATAATGTGACTTAGGCTTTGTCATCATCAGTGTTCAGCTAGACTCTCAGCATTCATTCATTTTCAGTAGAGGTCAAACTTCAACTCATCTAAATTGAATTTAACTCTTCAAAATGATTAATTTTGATAAATGGAGTATATATCTGAACACCAATGCTTTATTTTAAAGTTTGATGACTTTGAAAAAAAGATACTAAAAATGATTATGCAAGGGTCAGGAGTCAAAATGCTCTGTGTGTGGTCTGAAATGGTCCTCACTCATCATGTCTTACACTCTTTACCAATGTTAAAAAAACTAAATAAATAAAGTTCCAAGTATTCTCCGTTCCTGGATTCAAGACACAGTTCAAGGAGTTCTAGACAAGTTTCCCATACCCAGGTCTGTAGACACTTAGGCCAGTTCCTTCCATCTTGACAATCTTCATACCCCTTGTCAAAAACCTTACACCTGCTACCTCCTCCTCACGTAATCTCAACTTCACAGCAACCAAAAATGCCTGTGATGCTAAGGACTGTTGTTAAAGGAACTCTATCTCTGCATACCCCAACAGGACAAGAATTCCCACTATTTGACCCTCATTCTCTAATGTTAATCTATATAAGTCTGTGTTGGAAGTGAGCAAATAACCTTTTCATCATACCCCACCATGCTTTTGCTGCTAAGTCGCTTCAGTCGTGTCCGACTCTGTGTGACCCCATAGATGGCAGCCCACCAGGCTCCCTGGTCCCTGGGATTCTCCAGGCAAGAACACTGGAGTGGGTTGCCATTTCCTTCTCCAATGCATGAAAGTGAAAAGTGAAAGTGAAGTCGCTCAGTCGTGTCCGACTCTTCGCGACCCCGTGGACTTCAGCCTACCAGGCTCCTCCGTCCATGGGATTTTCCAGGCAAGAGTACTGGAGTGGGCTGCCATTACCTTCTCCGACTGCTCCCCCATAATTCCCTCCTTTATTTCTATAAATAGCACTATCACCATGATATGTTACATGTTTTATTTAATTGTTTTTCTCCCTTCACTTGAACGTAAGCCCTAGAAGGGCAGATATTTTTATCTGTTTTATTCACTGATATATCCCAATTACCATGGTGCCAGACACTTTGTAGGTAAATGTGTGTTAAATGAATATATAAATACAAGTTAATTAACAATAGTCATTTAAATATGTACAAATATATGAAAGACTCATAAGGCTGTCATTTATATTGTCCATGCACATCATATATTAACAAATAATCAGGTCTATTGATTTCCTTGTATTAATTTGTTATACAGCAATACCACTACAGCTATGATGTCCTTAAGAACTAAATTATTGCATGTATCAGCCAAAAAAAAAAACAGTGAATACATGTATGCCCAAACTATATGAATATCAAAGTAGTTCTTTGCCTGAAGGCAAACATATCACAATATATTAATAGTAATTTTTTTTTCCCATAGAACAAGCTGTCTCACCTCATATTAGGAACACTTAAGCCTGTTAACATTGCTTGCATTTTATTTCTTGGTTAAAAAAAAAAATCCCAGCTTTATCACAGACAAGAGTTCTGCCTTTTTCTGGGAATTTTTTTTTTTTTTTTTTTTTCATTTTAAAATGCCTCCATAACTGGGAATATTTCTGCTTGAGCAATGCTAGTTGATAGAACCATCCCAGACTTGTTGTCTTAGATCCTCACATTGAAAGAAAAAGAGTAGTAGGAGAAGATGAGATGGAGAGGGAGGGAAGGAAGGAGAGAAGAGGAGAGAAAAGAGGAAAAGGAACTGGAGGAGGAGGGGGAAGACAAGGGAAGAGGGGGAATAAGGAAAGGGCTTTGGTTGGATGATTGGAGCCAGATTATAGGAGACCTGAAAAGTAAAGTAAATACACATTACAGAATAAGATAATAACATAAAAGAATAAACATTAAAGAATGATAGAAGAAATCGGGCAATTTTTACTGAAATAAATAGTGTGCTCTGTTTATCAGAAGAACACAAAGAGAAGCCTGGATTTACTGGAGACCTAGGAGGCGAAGGAGGTGGTAGAAGATGGATGAAAGAACAGAAACAAGTGGCTAGAAAGTGGAAGAAATGTGGAATGTAAAGCTGATTAGACAACATATGTAGAGAACCACATAATTCACATTAAGGCTTTTTGAAACACTACTGAATGGTGTGAAGTGAAGTCGCTCAGTTGTATCCGACTCTTTGTGACCCCAGGGACTGTAGCCTACCAGGCTTCTCTGTCCATGGGATTTTCCAGGCAAGGGTACTGGAGTGGGTTGCCATTTCCTTCTCCAGGGGATCTTCCCGACCCAGGGATCGAACCCAGGTCTCCTGCATTGTAGGCAGACACTTTACCGTCTGAGCCACCAGGGAAGTCCACTAAATGGTGTAGTTAAAATGTAAAAAATCTGATGTGTGTTTTCTTAAGACTATCTGATAGCAGGGAGATGATGGATAGGAGAATGCGAATATATACTAGGAGACTAGTTTTGAGATTCTGGAAGTAAGAAGCCTTATATGACCATAATAAAATAATCTCAAAAATAATAGTCTTATCCTGCTATATTGTGATTTAGTCACATTGTCATGGTTTTATCATTGCTTTCATATGCTAAAACTCAAGAATAAACTGATCCTACTCTATTGTAAACGTTTGTATTTCTAAGTTTGTCGCCAGCTTTCCAAAACCAGGGTATAAAAATACCAATTCCCAATTTCCAAACAAATCTCTTTGGCAGAGTAAAAACATAGTACCTATGCTAGAAATTCAATTGTTCTGCCTTTATTTTTGCAAGAGGACAGTAAAAAATATCAGTATGAATATCCTTGGAATTATTATTCATTGTCTTCATTCAGGTGAATAATACGCTGTTTTTAAAGGACACGGTGCATATTTTATGATAGCATTTTATAAGCTTTCACAGGGCAAAACTGTTTTATTATTTATTAGCTTTATCCACCCATTCACAAATTCTGGATATCATTCTTCTCCACCTCTTTAAGCGCTACCCTTTTCCTATTTCCCTCATGTGTCAAGAAAACAGAACAAGAAAAACAAACTTGCATTCAATCCAATGACCACTTATGCAACTGATCTCATGAGCAAGGTGATGTGATAAATTAGAAGCCCTTTATTTATTCCTGGCTGAATGTAACATACAGGCAAAATGCCAGTTTGTAAGTTTGGGGTCAGAATGTGACAAGAGTTGGATTGTGATGCAAAATGCTTTGAGATTACTTAAAGAAGATATGTATTATGTTTATTGTGAGGAATGTGATAAAACTTTCTGGAAGAGGGGACATTTCCATTTATCTTAAAAACCTCATCAACTTGGGAAAGCCAGATTACTACATCAAGAAAACAAACTGTTTCCTCTCTAAGTGGAGAGGACAATAAAAAATAAGAACAAAGACAAAAATAGGAAAATGTGAAGCATGGAGAGAATACTGAAAGCAGCTCCATGGGGGCTAGAAAAAGAAAACTTATGGGTTTTCACACTACAATGATTTGGAAATATAATATTCCCAAATATTTTAGAAACTAGATTTTGCAGTATCTTCAAATTGAGGTCAGTATAATTTCTAGAATGAATAATTTCCAAGTTCATTTTAGTTTTGTAAAATCATCAAAATATTTTTCAAAGAAAAAAGTGCAAATGTGAGTAAAACCAAAGAAAGTGAAGTTGTCCTATTTGTTATAGAGGTAGAAGAAATATTAATAGAATTGCTAGAACTACATCTGTGATTAGATGTAGTAGTGGGGATACAGGAGAAAGGTATAGATGGAATGAGTTTTAAGTTTTGAACCAAGTTGTAAACTGCAATTTGGAAGGACTGATTTTGTATGCATGGTGGGTGTGTATGTGAAAAGAATGAATTTAACTTCAGTTGTGTTGTGTTTGAAGTTCCTAAGGCCAGAGAAGGAGGAAGTCTATCTCAGGAAGGAAGAATATCTCAGGAAAGATATTTTGGGGAGAGTTATGTAAAGACGTACTTACTGTAAGCTATCACTTGGTATTGTGTTTTATTCATTGTAGCCTTTCTACTAGACATGTAGTGGTACTGTTATCTCCTTTTGATTTGAATTTCAGTTTTCTTATTGAATAATTAGGTTGAACATCTTTCCTGAACATATTTGTCATCTACATATCTTCTTTGATGAAGTTAACAATTCAGATTTTTACCCATTTTTAAAATTGAATGGTTTGTTTCCTTATTGTTAAACTAAAGAAAAGTTCAATCTTTCTTTAGTGGATTTTGCATTTGCACACATAGATGAGAACTTTTTGTATAACCCAAGGTCATTGAGGTTCGTTTGCTCCTATGTTTTATTTAAATGTTTAATAATTTTATATTACACATTTGGATATGTAATTCATTTTATTCTGGAAAGGTGTGAAGAACAGATCAAGATTTCAAGTCTATGTCCAGTTGTTCAAACATCATTCACTTACCACTATTCATTCTCCATTGACTTTCCTTTGCCACTTTTCAAAAATCAACTGGTGATATTTGTGTGGTTCTATTTCTAGACTGAATTTTTTCTCACTAATCTTTGTTATAATACCACAAGGTCCTTGTTATTATAACTATAAAATAGTCTTTAAAATCATATAGCACAAGCCCTCTCAATTTTGTTTTTCATTATCAAAATAGTTTTGACTGTTATTTTCATTCTCTTATATATTTTAGAGCGGCTTCCTCATATTCATACAAAAGGACTGCTGAAGTGATTTTGAGGGGATTATTTGTTATTTATTTGGTAGTATGGTAATATATTTTAATAAAATAAATTTAGCTGCTTTCCATACGTCAAGTCGTTTTTTTCCTCCCTCAGTTCTTGTCTTGTTGTAGCAAAGAATGGAAATGACAGACCAAGTTACAGCTCAAGCAAGCGGGATTTATTGAGCAGCAGACCATAAACCCTGGAGATGTGAAAGAGGACCAACTCCTATAGGAGTGGTCCCAACCTGTGTTGGTTTCCTTTATTATACTTTTTGTCTCTTCCTATTGGTGGTTCCTGGGTCTGGTTTGGCTATTCCCTATGCAGAATAGGGCTTGTACAAGAGACCAATCAGGGAAAGAAATGCGTTTCCAATCAGTGAAAGGAGTGTGTTAGGTGTGTTTTCCCACCGAAGGTTCTCACACCAGGCCACGGTTGCCCTTTTCCTGGGCTTTTTCCTTTCCTTTGCCTTCAGTTAAGTTCTAGTCGTCACTTCCTCTGACCACAATCTTGGAGCCTGTTTCACTATTCTAACTACGTAACACATATATTTCTATTTTATGAAAATATTGTGTAACATGACAATTATCTGTTCCTTAAAATTTTTAGTAAGCCATTTGCCTTTAAGTCTTGCCATGGAGGAACTGTTGTGGTTGCATCTCTGCCTTATTTTAATTGCACTAAAACTGCACATAAATTTAGAGGATTTTCATCAGAATTATGGTAGGTCTTCCAATTCATGAGATTGGTAATATCTTCTTTGATAGTAAACATTTGATTCTTTTTATCTGCATTTTGCGTCTTTAGCATAAAGATATTCATATGTTTTATTAGTTTATGCATTAGTTTATGCGTTAGTATTTTATAGATATTCATTTTCTACTTTTTGTTTAACTAGTATATGTCGCAAATTTAATTTTACTTATATGTATTTCTCTGTCCTACCATTAGAATATAAGCATTTGAAAGCATGAATTCTATATGACTTTTCGGAACCATTTTGTGTACTATATTTACATCCCAATATTTGGCAAAAACTTGATGGTTCACATATTTCTGAGAGAAAGGAAGAAAGAAAGAAAAAAGAAAGCAAGGAAATTTGTGTTTCCATGACAATATATCTTTAGTCAGCTATGTGATTAATATTCTGTTCTCTAAATTACATGTAAATATTACCCACTAAAAGCCAAGTTAAAGTTCAGTCAGTTTAAGTAATTAATTAAAATTATGGTATCTAATAATATAACAATATTTGAATATCACTTATAGCCACATTCTAAGACATCAAAAAGAAAATCTTAGGAAAAATCTCATACACATTTTTGAGAACAATACTCAATATAGTAAGAATGCAAAATGAGAATCATAATCTTTCTTTTCTCATTTAGAATAAAAATATGGCAGAATGAATTGAGTTGTTAATAAAATATAATGCATTATTAATTCCTCAATGAAGGGTTATTTAACATTATTGTAAAAAAAATCTGTGTCACATCAACTGATTCACACGAACATTACACACATATATTATATATACAGTGTTTGTGAATGTAACTATGAAATTCCAACTATATAAATTTTGATTATTAATCATTAGTGATTAGGTATTATAAACATATTATTTTTATAAATTTATCGTATTAATCATAAGTTCATACTACCACTCCCTCTATTTCATGATTACTTAAAATTAAAATGTGGAAATATTCTGACTATGAAAAACTATTCCCCATCTTATATGATAATCATATGTACCTTGCATCCAGTTTCATATGATCTCCTTTCCCACCTGATTAGCCTTTATCATACAAGATAAAACAAAAGAACAGTCTTTCCTTAATGCAGAGTCACCATAATCACCATAATTAAGAATCATCATTATTGTTACCACCACAAACACGGTAATTACCTTAATGCATGAACACAAATGACATTTAGTTAAATTATTTTGTGAATTTGTAGGACTGAATCAACCTATCGTTTTTTAAAACTTTGAATGTTGAATCTGTATAAGTAGAAATTTTGTATATTTGGAAACAGCGCAGCTAGAATTTTCTTTCTTTGGTTATAGGCTCTATCTTTCTGTTAGTGAAAACACTCAGTAAAAAAAAATGCATTGAATGTTTTCAAACATTTATACAACAGAATAGTGTATAAAACCTCCACCTGAAGGAAATAGGATCAAAATGAAGGAGGAAACAGAAGAGGCTCTATCTTGAGAGCAGGACTCCATCTTGGACCGGACTGTGAACTTTGAGCTAAATGCCCAATATCTATGGAAACAACATACCGACTGGAAAACCATGCCCCTGGAAGGAAGAGCCTCGGGGCTCTCCATCACCTAAAAGAATACCCTAATTATCTGTGTAACCGAATAGAATTATACATTCTATTATGCTTATTGGGGAATGGCCACAGCCTATTGATAATTGTCCACTGTTAACTACCTAGATTTAAGGCACATGAATCACGGGTTGACTTTGATTATATCTTTCTTTTTCCTTTGTTCAGACTAGTTTTAGGGGATCTGGGGAGGTGGTTTTGGGCATGTTAGCTTAGGGTATATAAGGTTTTCACAAAAACTGGTCAGGGTCCTTGGCTAAGAGGAGACTCTGCCTTGGGCCCGCCGGTGTAATAAACTGCACCCCACTATCTGCATTGCCCTTCTGAGTGAGTTTGTTTCCCAGAATGCGTGGCTACAACACAAATTGGAAAGGAGCAGAGAATTACTGCTGTAAAATGAGTCTGGAACTTTCTAAGTTTAACTTTTTCCATGTTAAAATTTGGTCTTATCTAGATGGCAGGTAGCACAAATGTTTATAATTGAGAAAAAACTTAAATTGACCATCACTAGAATTTTAGTGGAATTCCTTTGTGAAGTGTTAAAATTCACATTTAAGAATCATTTCATTGCAATTTTTAGATGAAAAGTTCTGGGTGACTTTGCTTTTTCCTCTTGGGTCCAGATGGAATAGTATGCACTTTTTAAAACCATCTGTCATGCAGCACCTTAATCTTCTTATATCCACTACAGGAGAATAAGAACATCTGACTTTGTAGAGATAAAGTTAACATGACAGGATGTCAACCAGACGCTTTCAGCTTTCATATGGTGCTTCCAACATTTTGTCGAGTCACTGAGATCTTTTCACTTGACAGTCTTCTGGGCTTAGGAAAGCAGAGAACATAACGCCTATTTTAGAAGCTGGTAAATGTCATTGCTTTCTTGCCAATATATATATTTTTTAATTCATCAAATTCTCCAGAAGGTCAACCTGAGCAGAATTTTCCCTACTTGGAAGTGACATTGCATAATGTTTATTTAAGCATCACCAACTATAAAGCTTACCACAAATAACGTACTGATATTAAGTACGGATGTTTTCTTTGAAAAGAAACATAGGCAAGACTAAGTATTGAAAAGGTAGATTATAGTCATTTTTTCATCCTTTACTTAAAGGATGTGTAATTTAGGGTCTGCAAAGAAAAAAGGTAGTACAATAGAGTAATTGAGGGCACTTTGATGAAGGGACAAATTTATTTACAAAGACTAGAGTAGAATTTATGAGGAATTGTCAGAGGAAACAATGCAAAGGTAGCAAGAGCTGAGAAGGTTCACCACTCTAGTCCCAATTATACTGAGAGAGAGATAGGCATCTAGAATGCAGGGAGAAGTAGAGCTGAATTAAATGGGCCATTTGACCCTAAAAGGGATCTGTGGCCTTAGGGATAGAAAAACAACTATTTTCAGTTTAAACCTATCAGGAGAGGAACTAAGGGCAAATATGCTCTTGATCTGCCCTTTCCCCCATTTCTTATGGCTAAAACGACACAGAACCTATAGGACATGAAGCCTCATTGACGCGAGATGAGTTAAGTCAGCTTCTTGAAGCCTATTAAATTATAAGAAATAGCAGGGAGTGGATTGCAGTGAGAATTAGAAAATATCTAGCACAATAATTTATTTTAGGTGTTGACTAAGACATGATTAGAAGGGAATGGCAACCCACGCCAGTATTCTTGCCTGGAGAATTCCATGGACAGAGGAGCCTGGTGGGTTAAGTCCATGGGATCACAAAGAGTTGGGCATGAGTGAGTGACTAAACAACAACAAAAAATAATTCAGTCTAAAAGTAGAGAGTTATGTTTTATTTGCCAGTAATTTTTAGGATTTCAGGCCTGGGAGGCAGCATCTCAAGTAACCCTGAGAGAGCTGCTCCAAGCGGGTAATGGGGGAAGTCAGGTTATATAGAAGGTTGCCCAAAAGGGCAAGTAGTCTGAATGTCAAGATACTATTTTTAATTAAAGAAAATCAGATATTCCAAGTTAAGGAATTTAGCACTTTCCTGCATATGGGAAGAAACAAGAGTTGATATGCATCTCAGATGTCTGGGGCCAGTATCCTGTGTTTTCACATCCTGAGTTTCCACAGGGCTCACTGTAGGGAGTGGCTGCAGTCTGGTGGCCGCTAGATGGCAAGTATTCTTTTCTTCATGAGTTCTTCTGGCCACATCTGCTCACGTTGGAGGGCTGCAAGCGTTGATTATTGTGGCATCCTTTGTTTACAGATATGAAAGGCGGTATTTCGTTTGTCACAGGCGTTGTATTCCCTTTTTTATCATCTTTACACTCACCAAAATATTGAGGACAGATTGTGAGGATTTACACAGTCAGTTAACAACTGGAATACAGAAAAACTTTAATCTTAAGGAAATTTGCCAAGAACAGCCGTCAAAGTCTCATTTGAGGATACTGCTACTGAAATTTTTAAACAAAACATATGTGTTCATTAGGTTTATCCTGTAACACAAATATGCTCTATGTTTTGATGATACAGGAGACTTCAGACAGAATACCTATCCTTAGGAAGCTTATTATCAGATTCAAGGAAAAGAACAAACATACATCTAAAGTAACTAAGGATATAAAAACAAATACAGAACAGTATTTTTCTGTATAGCCTAGACTTTATTATAAATATGAAGAAGAGAATAATATAGCCGTAGTAAAAACTTGCTGTAACATCTATGTCTCTAACTGAACTTAGACCGTGTAGAAAAGACAAGACATTCCAGAAAAAAAACAAAAACAACTAAGTAAGCATTAAATATATTATTAAAGAAAGTGAAAGTGTTAGTCATGCAATTGTGTCTGACTCTTCCCCACCCAGGTATCCAACTGAATCTCTTACCTCTCTTGCATTAGTATGTGGATTCTTTACGACTAGCACCACCTGGGAAGCCAACTTGAATTATTTTCTTATGTCCAGACTGACCCTGCAGCTATGGAAGTGCCCATTTATGTATTAACCAAAATTTCCATTAAAGGAATCCAGAAATCTGTGATCCCCAAATCTTAAATATAAGTCTGCTTCATGATTTAATTTTAATCTTCAGTGAGGTTTTGTTGTTGTTCAGTTGCTTAGTCATGTCCGACTCTTTGTGACCCCATGGACTGCAGCACGCCAGTCTTCCCTGTCATTCACCACCTCCCAGAGCTTGCTCAAACTTATGTCCATCAAGTTGGTGATGCCATCCAACCATCTCATACTATGTTATCCCCTTCTCCTCCTGGCCTCAATCTTTCCCAGCATCAGGGTCTTTTCTAATGAGTCAGCTGTTTGCATCAGGTGGCCAGAGTATTGGAGTTTCAGCTTCAGCATCAGTCCTTCCAAAGAATGTTCAGAATTGATTTCCTTTAGGATAGACTGGTCTGAAGTCCTTGCAGTCCAAGGGACTCTAAAGAGTCTTCTCCAACACTACAGTACAAAAGCATCAATTCTTCAGTGCTCATCCTCCTTTCTGGTCCAACTCTCACATTATAAGCATTTACTGGGTCTGGTAAGCATGTCATTCAAGAGTCTATGTGCTCCATCGCTACATTATGCCAGTTGCAACAAAGGTTATAGATAAGCCTTAGAGGATTGCATTACCCATGTGCAACTTAGAGCATCTGCTGCTGCTGCTGCTGCTAAGTCGCTTCAGTCGTGTCTGACTCTGTGCGACCCCACAGACGGCAACCCACCAGGCTCTGCCATCCCTGGGATTCTCCAGGCAAGAACACTGGAGTGGGTTGCCATTTCCTTCTCCAATGCATGAAAGTGAAAAGTGAAAGTGAAGTTGCTCAGTCGTGTCCCACTCTTAGCAACCCCATGGACTGCAGCCTATCAGGCTCCCCTGTCCATGGAATTTTCCAGGCAAGAGTACTGGAGTGGGGTGCCATTGCCTTCTCCGTTAGAGCATCTAAACCATCCTTAATCTCTAATATGTTAGAAATTAAAATTATATTAAGATGGCAATGTGCCCCATCAATAGAAACATACAGATTGATGGATTATAATGAAAACATGCACATCCCCATTAAAAAGAACTGCCAGGAACTCTTGCTACCATCAGGCCTTTATTTTTCTTTGATTTTAGTCAGTTTTAGTACTGACATAAACCTCTGTGAAAGACCCACAAGAAATGAACCTCTAGTCTAGAAAGTAACTGTCAGGGGAAGTTGCTCTTTTGTGCTTCATGTGATAGCTGTTTATATTAGCCTTTATTATCTTCTACTGCTTTAATGGAAGCATTTCTGATGAATCAGACACTTATGTTTTTATATTTGTCTTGATTACCCAATCTATGCATTCGACTGAAAGCAGAGCTCATCCCACAGATTCTCAGGAGTAAAATAGTAGTCTTAAAATATTCAGAAGAAACAGAGAGATTTCATCTTGAGCATATGCAAAGATTATAGAGCTGTGTTTAACTTCTGACATCAATTTTGTTAGGTATAATTATTTTATAATAATCAACAATAATTTACACCTTTTCTTCTGGGAAAGTAATATTCAAGATCAACTGGTTATATAGTTCTGAAATACTAACTCGAATTATGAATTTCAAATAAGCTGAGAAAACAAATTTTAAAAAGTAAAAAAAAAAATATTTCAATCCATAAATTGACAGGCCCAGGGTAACTGTTTAATACCAATATTTACAGAGGCCACCAATTACTCCACATTCCAGTTCTTCAGTGAAATGTATGAAGCATGGAAGACTTCTCAAGAAGGTCTGCTTTTCTTGTATTATCTTTTTCTCCCATGTCTTCAGAGAAAAATATATGAAAGAGGAATAATGAATAAAAATTAATACAGAAACTCCTGGGAAAATAAGTCACGGGAGAGATCCCACAGGGTACATTCAAATATAATTAGGCTTCTAGCTTTCATTTTGTGGTAGGATTTTATGCATTATCTGAAATTCTGTTCTTGAGCAAGTTGATAAAGGCTTTGATTGGAATAGTTTGGTAAATTCCATTATAACTGTATTTTCCTTCCAGTTATTTCTCTTTTTGTCTGTCATGATAATGACACATTTGTTCCTCATTTTAAGCAACTTAAAAAATAAAAGTTAAAAACATTTCTGAACCTAAGGAGACTTTCTTAGTGGAATGTTTCATTGAGGAAAATAATCATTTAATTATACAAATATTGATTGTATTTTGTTTTACTATTTTTAGGTTTTGTAAGAAAAATTCTCTTGATACAAGACACAAAAGAAAGCCTTTAATAAAACAAATACACACAAAACCCTCTAAATTACAATCAGAAAAATAGTATAGCAGTGTTGACTTCAGAAGAATCTAATCAATGATTCATTTTACTCTCAGCAAAGAACTCTACTTACATAGCATGTGTCTAATGATTTTGCGCTCATCTCTTGTTTAGTTTCACTGCATAATTATGTAGCAAAGTCAGAAGCGCTATGAGGAACTGAACTCTGCTTACTACCATTGGTCTGCAACACGTTGTAAACTTAACTCCCTGTTTCTGGCTCTTTCACATACAGTGAAAATCATATCTTTTTAGAAATCATAAGATAAAAGATCTTCTCTAACATCCAATAATCCAATAATAATAAGAAACAACAACATGAAACAGATAAACATTTTACTGATGAATCATTGTGCAGTGAAAGAGGGAGTAAATTAACACTCAACCTGTTCCGTTGCTAAACATCCACGATGAGGATTTAACATCTGGACTAAGGAAACCAGATGGTTACAGTAAGAAAATTAGACAACTTAAAGTCTTCAAAAAACTAAGAGCTCCCCAGCAGGGGGAAGATAATCAAGGTTGATTAAGCTTGTTGTTCAGTCACTAAGTCATGTCTGACTCTTTGTGACCCCATGGACTGCAGCACACCAGGCTCCACTGTTCTTTGCTGTCTCCCAGAGTTTGCTCAAATTCATGTCCATTGAATGGTGGTGCTGTCTAACCATCTCATCCTCTTCCACCTCCTTCTCCTTATGCCTTCAATCTTTCCCAATGTCAGAGTCTTTGCCAATGAATTGACTCTCTTCATCAGGTGGCCAGAATATTAGAGCTTCAGATTCAGCATCAATCCTTTCAATGAATATTCAGAATTGACTAGTTTCATCTCCTTGTAGTCCAGGGGACTCTCAAGAGCCTTTTCCAACACCGCAGTACAAAAGCAGCAAGTGTTTTCTCCAACACCACAGTTTGAAGGCATCAATTCTATAGTGCCCAGCTTTCTTTATGGTCCAACTCTCATATGTATACATGGCTACTGGAAAAAACCGTAGCTTTGTAATAAATTCACCTAAAACTATAAAGAGTCACAGTTTTCTTTTATAGGGACAACTAACATTATGGGTGACATCAAGAGGCATATGAATCACATTATATGGAGAGAATTGGGCCATTTTATTTTCTGTATTAATGGTAGATTACCAAACTGTAAACTCCATAAGATTTGCCACCTTCTATCCCTTGACTAGCAGAGTATATCCCTCAAAGCCACTTTTAGGTACATATTTGATCAATGCAAGAATGAATGAATACACTGATAAAAATACTTGAATTTACAGGTTTTTAAAAGCACATATTATTCTCACAATCACTATGTTCATGTTATAAGAGAAGCAAACTATTAATCATCTTCCCTTTGTCAAAGGTATAGAAAAATTTTCTCACTTCATATTTCAGTAGAAACTTTATTTCTTCAGTTCTTCTATACATTTATCTTCTCAAAATCTATACATGTTCAAAAAATGTTCTGTAATTCCCAAGTTGTTCAAAGTATTCGTCCCTCAGGTTGCCTAATGCCAGTCTTCAGAAGTAAAAAGTGAGAACCTGCATTAATATTAGTGAAATATTGTTCAATGTAGAGCAAAGTGTAGAAGTGGAGGCATAGACACACCCCTCCCATGCTGAAATTCTCAAAGGAGGAGGAGAATTCCTAGGATCTTGCTGCATGCAGCCTCGTTGCCAGATACTTAAACAAATATTTAACTTTATCACAACCTGGCTACCTAATGAGATCTTCTTTAAAAAGCAAAGTATTTTGTATGTAAAGAGCCTTTCCTCCATTGTTTTAAATGGAGAATCCCATAATAATGTATTTATAGTAATGCTTGCACCAACAGTATGATGATGAAGACCACTGCTGCATTTAGCAATCCTAGGGGAAACATGTAAGTGATCTGTTTGACTTTACTGGAAGATTAAAAGGATTTAGCTTTGTTTTCCTCAATTGTTTCTTTGTTCAGGACCCTCAGCAGATATCCAGTTGTCAGAAACATGTGCATAAATTATTTGACCCCGAGAAATAGTTTTCTTTCATATTATCCTCAGCTGTTATAAATCATATAATTTAATTTCACTTATTTTTAATATTTCCTAAAAATGCAGAAAAAAATCTTGTTATTCGCTTGCCAATAAGGGAGCAAGAGTCTTTGAAATGTCAGAAGTAGTAGTAAACCGTGGTGATTCTAGCATAACTTACACTATTAGCATTCATACACTGGAGTGCCCATGGTATGTCTTCGAAAAAGTTTGTAAATAAAGTAGTAAAATTCATGCCTGGCTGGTATTCCACCTCTGTTATGATTTATGGAAAGCATTGGCTATTATGTGTCTCTCAAAGTCTTACCTCAGGTCTGGTTTAAGCGAGTAGAATGTGTCTTGAACAATGTAAAGAAAATCATTGGAAAAAAACAACAGCAGCCATGGCTTCCTTAATAACTACATTTTATGGGCTACCTTTCAATAACTACCTTAATAATAGCAATTATTTCCACACATATGAGACTATTTTTCCATCATTTCAGAGCCCCAAAATACATAATAATAAACATGACTCACCTTTCTAATGTAAACATTCCATTAAGATGTCTGATATTCCTGATCCTATCACTATCATAGGATCAAACCTGGATCTCCCACATTGCAGGCAGATTCTTTACAATCTGAGCCACCAGAGAATCCCTGTAATTTGTATACCAAAGTCTTAATCTTTCAATAGTAGGTATTCAGCTAGAATGCACACCTGTGGTTATTAAAGCTAGTTTTATAATATTACACATAATGACATTTTTTTGTAATGGTTCTTTTATTAGTTTGCTAGAGCTATCGTAGCAAAGAACCACAGATGAGGTGCGTTAAACAGCAAAAATTTGTTGTCACAATTCTGAAGGCTAGAAATCCAACATCAAGGTGTCAGCAGAGCTGCTTCCTTTAAAGGGCAATAAGGAAAGGAGCTGTTTCAGGCCTCTCTTCTTGGCTTGTTAATTGTCATCTCTATGTCTGTTCATGTTGTCTTCTCTCTTTAATGTGTCTCAGCCTCTGGTGGCTCAGATGGTAAGGAATCTGTCTACAATGCAGAAGACCTGAATTTGATCCCTGGATCAGGAAGATCCCCTGGAGAAGGGAATGGCTACCCACTCCAGTATTCTTGCCTAGAGAATCCCATGTACAGAGGAGCCTAGCAGGCTGTAGTCTTTGGGGTTGCAGAGTCAAACACAGCTGTGTGACTAACTCTTTCGCTTTGGGCTTCCCAGCCTTCACTCTTTCCCAGCATCAGGGTCTTTTCAAATGAGTCAGCTCTTCTCATGAGGTGGCCAAAGTATTGGAGTTTCAGCTTCAACATCAGTCCTTCCAATGAACACCCAGGACTGATCTCCTTCAGGATGGACTGATTGGATCTCCTTGCATTCCAAGGGACTCTCAAGAGTCTTCTCCAACACCACAGTTCAAAAGCATCAGTTCTTCAGTGCTCAGCTTTCTTCACCGTCCAACTCTCACATCCATACATGACCACTGGAAAAACCATAGCCTTGACTAGACGGACCTTTGTTGACAAAGTAATGTCTCTGCTTTTTAATATGCTGTCTAGGTTGGTCATAACTTTCCTTCTAAGGAGTAAGCGTCTTCTAATTTCATGGCTGCCATCAGCATCTGCAGTGATTTTGGAGCCCCCAAAAATAAAGTCTGCCACTGTTTCCACATCTATTTGCCATGAAGTGATGTTTAGCCAGCCATTAAAATATATTGTGACAGACAACAAATCACATATAGCCCTGAGCTTCAGTTTCACCTTTTGTTGTCTTATTTCACCAAAAGGATAGATAATCAGAATAAGAAATTGAAAAGAATTTTGAAACTGAAAATGTTAGAAATTGTTAGGGAAAATGAAGCACATATGTTTTATTTCATGATTCATTTGATTATATTTTCCTTGTTGAGTAAGATATTCCATTAATGAGTCACTAAACTATTTAAGAGAATGGTGAATTAATTTTTCAAAATATCTTATGATTCTGGTACTTCTACAGTTAAGTTGGTCATTAGCAAATTCTAAATTAGTCAAAGGCATAAACCAGAACTACTGTAATTTACTGTAATTAGAATAATGCTTGAACATTGTGGTCCATCTATAAGTGTTTGCTGGACCAATATTAATTAAAAATATGAAGCACTTTTACAGTTTGCAAATAACTGTCTTTGTGAGAAAATAATTTTGCAGCTGTTTTGCTTTAGTAGACATAGCAGTGATGTAAAATAGTGTTCTGGAGAAAGCACAGGATTCAATGTCGTACACACCTATTTAACTCTATTACTTCCCCAGACCTGTGAGAGGAACAAATGACTGTTCCTTGTTAGAGAGGAACGTCTAAATTCTCACTTACTGATCCACTAAAAGGTATACTGAATTATATATAAAAATAGAAAGGATTGTAGATGTAGTGTTGTCAAAGCTACATATTGAAACCTGGCATAAGTTTTTTACAGCAATTGAAGAAAAATATTATGAAGATAAAGAGGCAATGAATATGTCAATTTGAATTATATCAGTGGACAGGATGTTTTCCACAGAAAAATTTTGATAATACTGATAATCTGACATTCTCATGTATTAGAAATTAAATTTAATGTGAATGGCAAATATGTTTCAGGTAAATGTTAGCCTGCTAAAAAGTCCAAAACTAGAATAGATCTGTTTTCCTATTTTAAAAATAACTTTTTTGGAACCACAAACGACCCCAAATAGGCAAAGCAATTTTTGAAAAAAGAACAAACTAGAGACATTATCCTCTTTGATTTTAAACTATATTGCAAAGTTATAGTAATAAAAAGAGTACAATATTGGTATTGAAAACAGACTCATGAAGAATGGAAGTCATTCATATGTAGGAGTCTCACTGTCCCTGGCAATAGGTGATTGATCGCTGAACTTTGTAAATCTTGCATTTGAGTGATGGATTTTTTTGTATTCCTCTAAATAGTGTTGGATTTTGCTTGGAATGCAGTTGAGTTATTCAGATCAATTGAATCTGTTCAAGGCTTGCTTTACGATTTGTTAGTATGAATACAGATCAGCTGTTACTATAGACATAATTAAGCCCCATTATTAATTTAATAACTTTCTCGATCTGTGGGTTAGGAGGTCTTTCTGTTCTGCTGATGGAAAGATAAATTCTCTCAGCCCTGTGTGAGCTCCAGGAATTGGTAATCCTACAACTTCAAGTGATTTTCTCTCTGCCCATGTGTAATTTGTTTTTATATATAGCCATATTTATACTCAGCTAAAACTTGAAGAGTCCCCTTTGAATATCTGTTAACTCTTTTTTTTCTAATATTATGTCCCCCCAACTCTATCTGTATTAGCCTACCCCTGAATTATGATATCGATCCCTTTAACAGATTAAGATCTCTGGATTCTATTTGCATTTCCCTCCTTGCACAACGCTCACCTGCTTTGTTTCCCTTTACTCACAGATCACAGACTGCCTTACCTATTGTCACACATATGAAGGTCATTATTTCTTAACTTCTGTTCAGTTTTCTAGTGTTGAAAGCATTGGAGACAATTCAGTCTTTGGTAATCCATCATGGTTGGAAGCAAAAGTCCTAACATTAAATCTGTTATGCATTTCCTCTTCTGTTTTTGTATATCACCATTTATTATTGTAGGTAATTTGTTCTTTGTGATGATTACTGTGCTACCAAGCCTATTTACTCCAGATAACTATAAATAGATATGGTCCTGATACCTTTTTTGTCTATGATAAAATTCTGAAATAGAAAGTGGAGCCATTTACTGTCAAGTGAAACATTTCCTATGACTGTCTATTTATTTCTATAATTGGCTGTCACAAACTGACATAAGCCAGATTTTCATTTTGTAAATGACAGGTCCTTTTGGTAAATATCAGGAGGCTTTGATGATTGGAGGCAGGTGGGATCTGAATGTACTTAAATGTGAATGCTGGTACTAGGTTGTGCATCACAATGAAAGCAAGTGTATAGTTTGCAGTTCTGCCAAGAGATCAGGGAAACATAGTCTTGCATTTTATCTGTAGTTCAAGGTGATCTCTCTTTATTTGACTTCAAAATCACAGACTAATACCTTGAACAATGTGACAATGTTTTTATATTAGGAACAACACTGTAGTTGAATTATTAATAGATGAAAGATCCTTCTGTGAAGTGGAGGCATTATGGACTAATGTGGTCTAGATCCCAGGTGCTAACATAACAGAACCCTGAGGTTACCCACCACAATACACCAATCTTGGATCCCCTCAAACCCCACATGTGGCCGGGTATGGAAGATCAGAGGCCACTTCCTTGTTGTTCAGTCATTAAGTCATGACTGGCACTTGCTACCCTATGGACTGCAGCACTCCAGGCTTCCCTGTCCTTCACGATCTCCCAGAATTTGTTCAAATTTATGTTCATTGAGTTGGTGATGCTATCTAACCATCTCATCCACTGCCACCCCCTTCTCCTTTTGCCTTCAGTCTTTCCCAATATCGGGATCTTTTCCAGTGAGTCATCTGTTCACATTAGGTGGCCAAAGTATTGGAGCTTCAGCTTCAGCATCAGTCCTTCCAATGACTATTCAGGGTTAATTTCTTTTAAGATTGATTGGTGGCTTTCATGGTGGCTCAGATGGTAAAGAATCCACCTGCAATGTGGGACACATGGGTTTGATCCCTGGGTTGGAAAGATCCCCTGGAAGGGAGGGCATGGCAATCCACTTGCCATGGAGAATGCTTGCCTGGAGAATCTCCATGGACAGAGGAGCCTGGAGGGCTACAGTCCATGGGGTTGCAAAGAGTTGGACACGACTCAGTGCCTAAGCACAAAACAGGATAGATTGCTTTGATCTCCTCACATTCTAAGGGACCCTCACAAGTCTTCTCCAGCACCACAATTTGAAATCATCAGTTCTCTGATGCTCAGCCTTCTTTATGTTCCAAATCTCACATCCATACATGATGACTGGAAAAACCATAGTTTTGACTGAACAGACCTTTATTGGTAAAATGATGTCCCTGCTTTATAATATGCTGACTAGGTTTGTCATAGCTTTCCTTCCAAGGAACAAGTGTCCTTTAATTTCATGGCTGCAGTCGCCATCTACAGTGATTTTGGAGCCCCCCAAAATAAAGTCTGCCACTATTTACATTGTTTCCCCATCTATTTGCCATGAAGTGATGGGACCAGATGCCATGATCATAGTTTCTCTAATGGTGAATTTTAATCCAGCTTTTTCACTCTCCTCTTATACCCTCATCAAGATGCTCTTCAGTTCTTCTTCACTTTCTGCCATTAGGGTAGTGTCATCTTCATATCTGAGGTTGTTGATGTTTCTCCATGCAGTCTTGATTCCAGCTTGTGCTTCATCCATGATGTACTCTACATAGAAGTTATATAAAGAGGGTGACAGTATGCAGCCTTGACATACTCCTTTCTCAACTCTGAACAAGTTCATTGTTTCATGTCTGGTTCTAACTGTGGCTTCTTGATCTGCATACAGGTTTCTCAGGAGACAGGTAGGTCATCTGATATTCCCAACTCTAAGAATTTTCCACAGTTTGTTGTGATCCACCCAGTCAAAGGCTTTAGCACAGTCAATAAAGCAGAAGTAGATGTTTCTAGAATTCTCTTGCTTTTTCTGTGATCCAAAAGATGTTGGCAATTTGTTCTCTGGTTCTTCTGCCTCCTCTTAATGCAATTTTTATATTTGGAAGTTCTTGGTTCATATGTTGCCAAAGGCTAGCCTGAAGGATTTTGATCATAACCTTACTACCATGTGAAATTAGTGCAATCGTACAGTTTGAATATTCTTTGGCATTCTTTGGGATTGGAATGAAAACTGACCTTTTTGAGTCCTGTGGCCACTGCTGAGTTTTCCAAATTTGCTTGCATATTAAGTGCAGCACTTTAACAGCAATGTCTTTAGGATTTTAAATAGCTCAGCTGGAATTCCATCACCTACAGTAGTTTTGTACATAGTAATTCTTCCAAAGGCCCACTTGACTTCAAGCTCTAGGATGTCTAACTCTAGGTGATTGACTATATCACTGTGATTATCTGAGTCATTAAGACTTTTTTTGTATAGTTCTTCTCTGTATTCTTGCCACTTTCTCTTAGTCTCTTCTGTTTCTGTTAGGTCTTTACCATTTTGATCTTTTATTGTGTCCATTCTCACGTGAAATGTTCCCTTGATATCTTTAATTTTCTTGAAGAGATTTCTACTCTTTCTCATTCTATTGTTTTCCTATATTTCTTTGCATTGTTCACTTAAGAATGCTTTCTTATTTCTTCTTGCTATTCTTTGGAACTCTGCATTCAGTTGGGTATATATTTTCCCCTTTTCCTTGCCTTTTGCTTCTCTTCTTTCCTCAGCCTTTTGTATAACCTTCTCAGACAACCACTTCACCTTCTTGCATTTCTTTCTTTGGTCACCACCTTCTGTACAATGTTACAAACCTCTGTCCATAGTTCTTCAGGCTCTCTGTCTACCAGATATAATTCCTTGAATCTATATGTTACCTCCACTGTTTAATCAAGCTGAAGTGGACAGGTTGTATGAAGACCTACAAGACCTTCTAGAACTAACATCCAAAAAAAAAAAATAAAAGATGTCCTTTTCATCATAGGGGATTAGAATGCAAAAGTTAGGAAGTCAAGAGATACCTGGAGTAACAGGCAAATTTGGCCTTGGAATACAAAATGAAAGAGGGCAAAAGCTAACAGTTTTGTCAAGAGAATACAAGGTCATAGGAAATACTCTCTTCCAACAACACAAGTGATGACTGTACACACAGGCATCATCAGATGGTCAATACTGAAATCAGATTGATTATATTCTTTGCAGCCAAAGATGGAGAAGCTCTATACAGTCAGCAAAAACAAGACCAGGAGCTGACTGTGGCTCAGATTATGAGCTCCTTATTTCAAAATTCAAGGTTAAATTTAAGAAAGTAGGGAAAACCACTAGGCCATTCAGGTATGACCTACATCAAACTCCTTATTATTATACGGAAGCTGCTAGGATATCCCATATTCCACCATGGAGTACATTCTTTCCAACACTGAGAGAATAACAGGAAGCTGAGATTTTGTTTAGCTTCCTTGACACTCAGGAGCAGTGTGGGTCTTAGGGACCATCAAGACCACTCCTGGGTGCAGAGGGCCCGTCTGTATCCCTGGAGCATGTACCAAGCTCTGCTGGGCCTCCACACTTACGCTACCCCCTGTGGCAGATCTAGACTTTGTGAGGCCCTGGGACAGTGGGAAAAGGGACTTGGTAGTTTTCCAAGGAATCTGTCCTTATTGAGAGCTGGGACTGAGAGAGCAGGAGCCCTGGCCATCCCAATTCAAGCCCTGGATGAGAAATGGGGTGGTCGCTTCCTTGTGCGTAGACTAGGCCTCTGACCAGAAGCCTCTGTTCCTGGAGGGACTGTTTCTGGGAGAATGAGTGGGAGCCTGATAGCCAGCCACCCCTGTTAATAGCAGCCTGTCTCCTGTGGGGATAGTACCAACAGAGCCTGAACTATCCCCTTGGAAGGATGCAGAATTCCAGGCTAGAGCCTGTATTGCAGTTCCCAGCAACACCCTGTTTTGCTCCTGTGACACCCACCTACTGACTCTCTTGGCTCCTAAAATTTGAGGCACTATAGCAGCCTCTGGAGACTTAAGCCCCAGCTGCTGCACTCAGCGACAAGGTCACTGATACACACCAGGTCACCCTTAGCAACTTCTACTCTGAGAACTGCTAACTCCCCAGATAACAAGAAGATTAGGAAGTATTTAAGTATAGCCTAAAATGGAGATGTAGCTTAAAATGAGAAAAATATTGTGAGGCATACATTTAGCTCCATCAACAAAAGTGTGCCCCCCAAAATATCCTCTACGCCCATCATCAAGGAACTGCACTGTTTTCATCATGTGTTCTAATCCTTCGAGTCTCAGTTCTTTCATGGAAGGAAAATCATACTTTAACAACTCAGTAAATTAAAATGATTATTTTAACTAATTAGATAAGGATTCCAAACATGTCTCAAGATATCACCAAGTACCCCTGGAATTGGGGACAAATGACCCCTAATGGGGCTTCCCTAGTGGGTCAGTGTTAAAGAATCCACCTGCAATGCAGGAGCTGTGGGTTTGATCCCTGGGTTGGGAAGGTCCCCTGGAAGAAGGCATGGCAACCCACTTCAGTATTCTTGCATGGAAAATCCCATGGACAGAGGAGCCTGGCAGGCTAAGGTCTTTAGGGTCACAAAGAGTTCACATGAGTGAAGCAACTTAGCACAATCCCTAATTGAAAGCCACTGAAATAGAGCTACATATTAATTTTATTTTTAATAAAAGAAGATAACCCAGGATAGTCACACCAATCTTGAAAAATAAAAACAAAATTGGAAGACTTACCCTTCCTGATCTCAAAACTGACTGCAAAGCCTCATTAATTGAATAAAACAGTGTGGTGCTGGCATAAGACACAAACCAATGGAATAGACTGAGAATCCAGAAATAAACCCTCACACTAACAGTCAATTACTCTTTGACTAGAGCACCAGGATAATTCAGTGGAGAAGGAAAAGTCTCTTGAACAGATTTGTCTGGAAAAGCTGGATTAATCATGTGCAAAAGAATGAAGCTGGACCCCTACCTCCCACCACATACAAACATTAACTAAGTACAGATTAATGACCTGAGTGTAATAGCAAGACCTGTAAAACCCTTGGAAGAAAACATAAGGGGAAATCACCATAACATTGGATTAAGTAGTAGTTTTTTGTTTTGTTTTTTAAATTCAACTCCTCATTTTACTTTAGAAAATAAAGGTTCGCTGGTAACAACTGCCTAGCCAGATTAACAGTACCTCTTTCGACTTAGATTGTTTTGTACACCAAGACAAGCATTCCAGGTTCGTGTCCATGCTTTTGAGACTGGAAACCACCTGAGATGCCTACTGCCAGTTGTTCATCCCCAGAAAGTAAAGAATGTTGAGGACCTGTGGCTGGTAGCAGGTGTCTGCCGTGGTTTTGCCCTTTGATGCCAAGATGCAAGTAGCCATTGATTGTGCATATTGATGCTCCTGAAGCAAACATCAGAGGGCTGGGAAGTAAGTGTATAGCCACACTGCTAGGAAAGATCAAGACTTGGGCTTGTTGTCTCCATTACAGTTCGAAATCTTCACCTCCCAGGCAAGGAAACATATGAAGTGGCACAGATTCTGAGTGGCTGTTACTTACCTAATCTTACAGTCAACAATAGCTTTTGAGTCCTGTGTTGAGTTTCCAGATACTGAGCAAGTAGAAGATGAGACACATCATCTCTGATAAATTCTGTGTAGGAAACTTTGCATTTCAAGATGAATCAGGGACACAAAAGAGCATCAGCAGTGAAAACTCAAACTACCAGAGAGCCTTCTTTGATACATATTTCCATTTTCAGATCATGTCTAATCACTATGTCAAAAGAAAATGATGAGAAACTCACTAACTGATCTTTGTTATTGTTTTGATTCTGGCCTTAGCAAAGATTCTAATTTTTCCAGCTTTACTGAGGTAGTTGACACATAAATATATATATTTAAAGTGTAAAAGCCTGGAGTGCTTCAGTCACAGGGTTGCAAAGAGCCAGGCACAACTGAGCAACTAAACAACAAAAAAGTGTGGGCAAAAAATGTTGTCCTGGTTCTTTGTCTCTCTCCTCTGCTTCTTGGTTTCCCATTTCATATGTTTGTGTGCTTGAAGTTGTTCCATAGGTTTAAAGTTCATCTTTTTTCATTTTTTTCTGTCCAACATTTTAAAACTGCCTCGGGCAGTAAGCTGAGGCAAAGATGAAAATATGAGACTTACCTTTCTTGCTCTCTTTTCCTTCAGAATTTACTGCCTGTTGCCCAATGGCTGAAAACTGTCATGTCATCATTTCATACATGTTGTCCTATTTTCTGTATGTGTATAATGAGAGGATAATTGTCGCGGCAGTTAGTAACACTTAGATCCATTTAGTTTTTTTACCATGTGAATATTATGTTTTTATCCCTGTTTCTCTATTCCAAAACATGGTAGCTATGTTATTTCACTCTGAGTAAAAAATTGGGTTCTGCTGTTTATAGATATAAGAAAAAGAAATTTCTACATTTAAAACAAGTGCATAACAAAACAGTCACCAAAATAAGGATTTCATATGTAATTTAAGTGAATTTTTAACTTTCTTCTTTATGGAAAATTAAGGGTCTAAATATTATATAAAGGCAAAATATGGCAGCTGTGAAATGCTGATTTAAATTTCATTTCAGTTCTTCAAGTGAAAAACATATACAAAGAATAGCATGTGCAAATGGGATGTTTTTCCTAATGATTTGTGATCCTGTGGCCTCATTGACTTTCCTACTATCTGATGTTACCACTCTCTCACATAACCCACCTCTGATAATAATGTGAGTAATAATTATATCTCACTGGCTTCCTTTGCAATGCTTTCATGTGGCTAGTCTTTTATTGTTATTTCTTGCTGAGCTTTTTTTCCAGCATTTTAAATTCCCCATTGCCTTAATTTAAAGTTACTGAAGCATATAAGCAAAAATGTCATTTTCTTTGAAAATAGCTTTTTGAGGCTAGTAAAAACTCCAAATCTCTCACTCATTTTAGGGAAGAAAACCCAAACTAATTCAATAGTATTAGCATAAATCTTCCAGTAAAAGACTTGTTCATAGACTACACAGCAGTTTGGAGGACTACCCAGAGCTTTGGAAAACTAAGCTCTAGATAGGTATTACCTTATATTGTGGATAAAATATTCTACATAGAGCAGCTAGAATGGCTTAAAATATTTATGCAGCAAAGAGAAAAAAAAATAGTGTAGATTTTACCACCATCTAATTTGAAATCCACCTTTGGGGATTTATATACTTACATTCTTCTTAAAACAAGCAAACACAATACTGTCTGTAACGACAGATCACAAGAGGCAATAAGTCCCCTTGAAGATATTCCTCTAAAAAAGACAACTTACTCTCTCTCTCAAGCTTTTACTCCGTGACCTTAAACTCAGGGCTATTCAATTCTATTGTGACATTCACCTCCTAAAGGAAGTTGAGCACATTGCTTAGCCTCAGGGCTATTCAATTTATATTGTTTGGGCTAGTATTTCCCCCCTTTCTTCCCTTTAGAAGCTGAATCTTTTCAGGAAAGTTTAGTCTTTGTACGTCCAGGGTCTTGTAGACCCCTCTTCACCCAGTAGACACACAGTATATACTGGTTTGTATTTTTTCAGTTAGTGAGCTAAGACAGCGCACTGAGTGTACTAGTGTACTCGGGTACTTGCCCAAAGTTTAATGTGGGCTAGACATCGTTGGGTTAAAGGTCTTTTCTTCTACTTTTTTCAGGTATCCAGACAAATAGACTTAAAGTAAGAGAGCTGATACTTTGTGACTTGAAGCCTTGCTATGTATTGATAAGTAAAAATTATATGGAGGTTCCAGCAAAGGTTGGGGAAAACCTGGCCACATAATTTTCTAAAAAATGATACTTATTGCCCATATATTTGAATATGCATATCTTAACAAGTATTAACAGTTTTAGATACATATTCAGCCATTATTATTCCTGTCTTACACTCAAGAAAATTGAGGCTTTGAGATGGTAGTTAATTGCCCAATTTTATACTGAGAAAACAGCAGAGTTGCCCAATTCCTCTGTATCTTTCTCAGTTCAGAAAAATGGAAAAGTCACTATACTGGACTTTGATGGCCTCTACAGCACAAAGAAAAGTCAGATATCTGGGACTCTTCTACCAACAGATAATGCTTTGCCTGGGAACAACTCATGTTACATCCACTAACAGCTTATTAAATGGAAACAATCACATGGCCACAGTTAGATGCATATGTTTTGCTGAAGACTGTTTTATCATTATAAGATCTCCTTCATCTCTAGTAATACTTTCTGTCACAAAGTCTATGATATTAGTGAGGTGCGGTGTTAATATATCATGCCAACCCTCTTCTGTTTACTGATTGTGTGGTATATTCTTATCCATCTTTTATGCACAATCTAAATGTCTTTGAATCTAAAGTGTGTCTCTGGAAAAGAGTATATAGTTGTATAATGGTTTTTAATTGTTCTCCCATTGTCCAGCTTTTACTTGAAGTGTTTACTCCATTTACATCCAATTACTGAAAAGATAGTATTTATGTTAACCATTTCCTATATGTTTTCTGTGTGCCTTACATCATTTTTTCTCTGTTCTTCCTTTACCGTTGTCGACTTAAAAAAATGCACAGCGTGAGAATTGTGAGTTAAGTTTTATTTGAGGCAAAATGAGGACTGCAGCCTGGGAGACAGCACCTTAGATAGTTCTGAGAAACTGCTCCAAAAAGGAAGGGGAAATGGACAGTATATTTGTGATTTTTGTAAAGGGGGAGTACATGAAATCAAGCACACATTTTTTGTAGAAAATGTCTGCTGGTCTCATAAAGCTTCTACTAGTCATGATAAATAATTGTCACCATGAAAGATTTTAGTGCTTTTCTAGATATGAAGAGATATAAGAATTAGGCTCATAAAATCAGCTCCTAAGGATATCTAGCTATCTGAAGACCTGTTCTTCCAATTTTGCCCTGAGTACACAGTGCCTCAATTCTGCTCCTGACCCTGAACTCCTTCAAGGGGTGTTGAAGGTCAGCAGCTGCAGCAGCCCATGATTTAATCCTTGAAGAGATAGATGGCAAGCATCATGGGAAGTGCCAATTTGCAGTTGACACTGTCTTCCTTTGAGTTAGGCTCAGAGATATTTTATAATACATCTGTATGAAAAAAAATTAATTTTAACCAAAGAGAGGTCTGGCTCTCTGCCCTTAGTTCCTTGGATATAATATCTAAGCCCTTGGAATGACTGGCCTGATAAGAGTATATTTGTTTACGTGGAGACTTTGAGTTGCAGAAGACAGTAACAATGTGATTTATTGTGAGGATTTGGGTCATGAAGTATCAGCTTGACTTCTGGAGGGTCTGGAGGCAAAAATCAGCCACACACACATGTGGTCAGTCATATCTACATGACAAAGCACTAATAAAAACTCTGGACACCCAGCCTCCGGTGATCATTTTGGTTAGCATTGATCCATGCATATTATCTGCCACACGTTGTTGCTAAGAGTCAACACTCTATGACTGCTGGGAGAGGAAAACTGGGAGCTCTATATTTGAAAAATTCCTGGACTCTTCCCCATTGGTCTCTTCCTTTAGTTAATTTTAATCTTTATCCTTGTTGTAATAGACTGTGTTGTTGTCTTTCAGTTGCTAAGTTGTGCCTGACTCTTTGTGATCCCACGCACTGCAGCACACCAGGCTCCTCTGTCCTACACTATCTCCCAGAGTTTGCTCAAATTCATGTCCACTGAGCTGGTGCACCACTGTCAAAACCATCTCAGGGTTCAACCTTTTTATTTTTTTCATGCCGTTATTGCCATATAAATTATGTCTTTATACATTTTTTGTTCAGTCTCTAAGTCATGTCTGACTCTTTGTGACCCTGTGAACTACAGCATGCCAGGCTTCCTTGTCCTTCAGTATCTCCTGGAGTTTGCTCAAACTCATGCCCTGAGTTGGTGATGCCATCCAACCATCTCATCCTCTGTTGCCCTCTTCTCCTTTATACATTATAAAACCATTAATACAGTTTTATGTTTATTAGTTTATATAGTCATCTTTATATCAAAGAGGAGAATTGTAAATATAATGTTCATACTTTTTAATAGTTAACTATGTAGTTATCTTTTTTAGTGAAGAGTTAAACCATAATCTAGTGTTCTCCAACCCCCCCCCCCTTTTTTTCTTTCTTAATTTAGGCTGAAGACTTTCATTATTTATTATAGAAAATTCTTACTAGTGATGATTTCTCTCATTTTTTGCTGGTCTGAAAATAATTTAACTTCTTATTGATATATGAGAAATAGTTTTGCTATATGTAGAATTCTTAGTTGACAGTCTTATTTTTTCCTTTAGCACTTTGACTCTGCCCTACTATGCCTCTGGCCATCATGATTTCTGAAAAGAATTCAGCCATTAATCTCATTGAAAGTCCATCATTTGATGAATCACTATCTCCTGTTACTTTCAAGATTCTGTTTTTGCAGTTCAACTCTGATGCAACACAGTGTATAATTCTTTGAGACTAAGATTTGTAAATGGGCAGATTAATTATATTCACTAAATTTGTGACTTTATTGGCCATAATTTCCTCAAATAAACTTTCTGCATCTTTCTCTTCTCTTTTTTGATATTCCCATTGCACATAGATTGGCATACTTGATTGTGTCTCTCAGGTCTCTGAAACTTTATTTGTCTGCCTGTATCTTTTCTTATTTCTCTGTTCAGCTAGATAACCTTAATAAATGTATGTTCTTGCTAGCTGTTTCTTTCTTCTGCCAATTCAAGCCTGCTGTTAAATTTCTCTAGTGATTTTTATTACAGTTATTGTACATTTCAACTCAATAATTTCTGTATTATTCTGTTTAATTTTTATGTCTTTATTGCTATTCTCTATTAAAGCATTATTATCATACTCTTTTAATTTTCTAGATATACTTCCTTTAGTTATTTGAACATTTTATAATAGCTTACCTAAACTCTTTCTAAGTTCTACATCTGAGATTCCTCAGAAACAGCTTTCTTTGCCTTTTCCCGCTTATGTAAAGGCCACACTTTCTGTTTCTTTATGTGTTTCATGTTTTTTGTTGTTGTTGAACACTGGACATTTTCAATAATCAAATGGGGCATCCATAGAAATCGTATTTTACCTAATATTTTTAAGTTTGTGATTATTGTTAGCCCTTGTTGTCATTGTAGTAGTGTGTTGATGATAATTACTTGTTTAACCCAATTCCTGGACTAATTGTTTATCATCTCTATTATTTGTCAAGTGCAACCAGTGAGGTCTATGCTTAACTGACTTAGCAGTCAGATAATGATCAGACAAGGATATCTTTAAATACTTTGAACCAGTAAGTCTCCCAGTCTTCACCTAGGAACTCTGCAGGCTGTGAGGAATGCTTTTACTGTTCCAGGAAGAAGTTTACAACTCCAACTCTTCTGTTTTCAAAAACCCTCAAGGTCAGACACAGGTGAAAATTTAGGCCCTTCTCAATGTTTTCCTGTGCATTCACATAGGCTTGTGCATATATGTGACCTTTGTGTTCTCAAGACTATATCAGAGCTTTTACAAGCTACCTATGGAAATCTCGTTTTAGACAGAGTGTCTTAGTTTAAAAAGGCTAAGACTGTTAGCCCCAGTGGGTAATATATTGGTGAACAGTGATGTTAAACCACTGCTGCTGATTGTTTTCAGGAAGTTGCTGAGAGAAAAGGCAGTTCAAACAGAGGTGAAACAAAGGTTGTCTCTAAGTTAGATCAAGTAAAACAATAATCTGATAATGGAACTTCTTAAGGAATTGCCAGCCATGTCAAATGATGGCAGTTCTCTCCAAACCTATCTTGCCATTTATGATGACTGCTAAGTTTCTGGTTTTCATAGTTACCTTTCTTACAAAACTGATGATTTTCAAGGCTATCATTGAGCTGAGAAATATGGGAATAGGATAAGTTCAAATGCTCCAAAATTCTTTTTTTTTTTTTTTTTTTTTTTAAGTAAGATTTAGTCATTCTCTGGATTGTTATAAGCTTTTGGTTAATTTTCATAATTCTAGAAAGTATTGGTTTTGACAATTGTTGTCAGTGGTATTGTTGTTTTTATGGAGAAAGTTACTTTCAGAGGTCCTGTCTCCATCTTTAACTAACTTTACATATCAAATAATTTGAGCTAAATCTGAAACATGAGATTTACATCAAACACTTTGGTACAGACTGGGAAAGATTAAAATAACAGCAAAAAGTAAGAGAAAAGTCAGATATTAAGGGCTTATTTTTGTTTTTATTGCCAACTTCAAAATGAATTAAATTTTAAAAAATGAGTTTTAAGTATGAGGGAGAGAGTGGGAGCAAGAGAGAGAGTGTGTATGTGTATGTGTGTATTTAATGCATCAGACATTGGACCTTGTAAAATAGGTCCTGAAGAAAAATAAAATTAATATTTTTTATTAGTTCATTATCCGGAGCCTTTCAGAGGTTAATGTGATGTGTTTTAAAAGAATCTATTTTGTGTCATGCTTATATTGACCCATATAACATCTGCTAGTCTAATAGAAATACACAATGGCTGATTCCCTGTAGTCTCCCAACTGTGAGCAGTGCAGTAGAATTTCAATTAGTCAAGTGACAGTCAGATGCAACCTCAGAGGAATGAGATCAGATAATGTATAGGACAATTTCCTTATGTTGGTCTGAAAAGCTTAATTATGAATACTAGTCATTTATTTTGTCAATGTATTATTAGTGTAGATGCTGCCTTATCAGTGAATTCTGGAAATTTTCTTTCCTCCTTCTGGATAGTTTAGTGAACTTGTATCTCAGAGTGTGATTCAAACAGCTCAGGATTCTATTGGAAATGAGAGAGAAAGAGAGAACAACAGGCAGACAGTCTCATGCAAGCAGTCCTGAGACTCTTCAACAGAAGATATCGCCTTTCATTTTCTGCATAATAACTGTGTGACTTTTCAGTTTATCACATATAGTATTTAATTCATCTGGTGATTCCTGCTCTAATCCAATTGATGACTATACTATCAACTTATAAGGCAAGGTGAAAGAGTTTATGAAAAAAAAAACAACCTTAGATGGCTCTTATTTATGAATGGTTAATTTGAGAAATCTCAGGGAAACTTATTTTTCTTTTTCCTTAAGGAGAGGTATAGTTTATTATTGTGACTTTGATATTTTAAACATAATTTGTGCTTTGCTCATGTTTGATACTAAATGAAGATAAATGTTATATCTACTTATATTATGTTATCTCTACTACACCCCATGTAATTTTGATGAATGTACATTTATCATTATATTATCTTCAGATAGAAATGCATATGTGAAAATGTAGCCAAATAATTTTGATTTATAGAGATTGATTTGCAATGGCTTTGCTTCAAGAATTCTAATATTCCTTACATGCTTACTTTAAATCAGACTCATTTTTCGGATGCTGTGAATAACAGCAGTGGTGGTGATAAAAGTCTTAAAGTGCAAATCCAAAAGTCCTTTATTCCAAAGTGGCTTCTTTTAGCACACTAAATGTAAAATGACATTGAAACAAGTAGCACATAACATCTGCTAATAATCACATTTGGGAGCTTTACCTCTATCACTGTTACCATTTACCAGATTATTACCCATGGTCTCTTCCTATTTTGTATTTGAACTCATGGTGTGGCTACAATGAACCTAAAAATACGGACCATTGAAGAATGACTTGCATTATTAAATGCATTACTTAAATTAAGTGAGAGAATAATTTATTTCAACAAAAACCTGTAGTGGTACCTCAAGTCACTCTTTTAAGAATCCATTTAATGATACATCTTGTGATTTTTTTTTTTTAAACAAACACAAATCAATGTGAGCTACTTTCTTACACTATCAGGGAAAGAAGTTTGGTTTTGAGTCAGCACAGTGTGTCCTTGCCTTAAGAGTACATACTATAATCCTTGAATTTGAACTCTAAATACATCAATAATTCCTTTTGTTTTATTCACTACATTGCTTGTGCAGTGTGTATATCTATGTTTTTATTTGTTGTGTATATGCATTAGATTTGATGTTACTTAAATAATTTCCCAGGCATTCTGTGATGATTTTTATAGCTATACTTTTTCTCTAAATTAGTTAGTAAATAGAGAAACATTTAAGAAGATCTAAAACTGCTTATTTAAAATTACCTTATAATTGAGGAGTGATTTAACAAGAAATTATTTCATAATACTTCCAAATATCACAATTATTTTTGATTTTACATATAAACACAGACATATATATACTTTACATATATCTATAATCTCCAAAATCCGTATTTCTCTAAATTATTCACAATTGAATTGTAAATATTTGCAGATTATCAATTGCTAATAAATTACTAAAGTCTTTGAGAATAAATTTTACCCATAGGAATTATGATCTGAAAAGAAAAAAAATTACTTTAGATTAGTTTTCTTTTTCTTCAGCTGGAATTACTACCTAAATCACTTCTCTAATACAATAATATAATTTTAAAATGTCCTTATTTGTTTTAGTAATAGTGGGTACAGAAGACATCTCTAAACTTTTGTAGTAGGGCAAAATGTTTAGTACTGTTAAGATACTTGATTAGGTCCTGTATCATACAGAGTTATCCAGAGAAACAAAATCAATGAATATCAATATGGATGTCTGTATATATATATATATATATATTTATTCATAATTTATATGTAATAAATTATATATCCATATCTATGTAACATGATGTTTGTGTATATATATATACACACTAATATCATATTGTGTAAGTATATATAATTGTATACATATCTACTCATATAGATACAGATATGGATATGGATATTGATATAAGTTTATTTTAACAAATCAGCGCATGCAGAGTGGCAGCTGGCACGTCTAAAAATTTTAGGTAGGCTAGTAGGCTAGAAACTCATGAAGAAGTTGATGCTTCAGTCTTGGGACACAATATTTTCTTCTCATGAAATCCTCAGCTTTTCCTCATTAGGCCTTCAACTGATTGGAGAAGGACCACCGACATTATCAAGGGTAGTATTCTTCATTCAGAATCAACTCTTTTCGTTAGCACACAACCACATGTTCACAATATCAACAAACAGCTTTCACAGCAATGCCTAGATAAGTATTTCATTAAATCACTGGATATTTTAGTATACCCAAGTTGACACATAAAACTAACTACCACATGTACATGTATATGAGTGTGTCAAATCAAGGTCTAATTACCTTAGACACATGTTTATGTTTCTAATCTTATTGAATTACATCCATTAGATGCTAAGTATTTTCTACTAAGACAGAAATTAAGTACATGGAAGAAAACTTTACACTAAAGGTTAATGAGTGGGCAACTGATTTTTCAGATATCAAAACATATGGCATATAAAGCATTATGTTCAAAAGCTTTGAATCAGATATGAATACAAAGGTCAGGTATGCCATACTACTAACATTGTAACTTCAAACAATTTGTGTAATCTCTCAGAACTCAGTATCTTCAACTGTAAAATAGAGATAACAATATGCCTGACACATAATGTGTCCTACACATCATAAGCACTCCTGAGACAATGTTTTATATACAGCAGGAAAATATTTTGTTCTTTAAATTGTATTTAAGATCAAGAAGAAGATGCTTTTGTTATGTATGATTCATGATACTTCCACTTATCAACCATTACATCCCTATTCTGTGTTTTCTAAATCAGTAGGTTTTGATAGTTGGAACATCTGTTTTGTTTTTTGTTTTTTTCTAATCACAGATTTATGCTCACTGTAAAGAACTTTCACATTAGTTAAAGTTGCTCAGTCATGCCAACTCTTTGTAAACCCATGGACTACACAGTCCATGGAATTCTCCAGGCCAGAATACTAGAGTGGGTAGCCTTTTCCTTCTCCAGGGGATCTTCCCAACCCAGGGATTGAACCCTGGTCTCCTGCATCAGAGCAATTCTTTACTAGCTGAGCCACAAGGGAAGCCCTTCACATTCTTAGAGGATATAAATTCTTCGCCTTGAAAGGGTTGGGACAGAACTAAATAAACTTACAAACAAAATAAAAGACCAAGAGTAAAAAAATTTAAGAAGCTGGAGGATGAAGCCCCAAGGCTGGAAGCCAGGGAGAGTTGGTTGAGAAATCTAAAAGAGAGAAAACTAGAAGAGAGAAATGTTGAAGTCCATTTTTAACCCTTATCAACAATATCACCTCTTGCACTAAGACACATCCTCAGGCAATTCACACTTTTCACTTTTCCTTCTGGAATATATAATTTAGAGGAATAAATACATCCATTGAATTCTGCTCCAGATTTGAGCCAGGTAATTATAATGGCAGTGAAATGACTGCTCTTAGAGAAGAGCCACAATAACAATACTCCAGTTCAGTTCAGTAGCTCAGTTGTGTCTGACTCTTTGAGACCCCTGGACTGCAGCACGCCAGGCCTCCCTGTCCATCACAAACTCCCAGAGTTTACTCAAACTCATGTCCATCGAGTCGGTGATGCCATCCAATAATCTCATCCTCTGTCATCCCCTTCTCCTCCCACCTTCAATCTTTCTCAGCATCAGGGTCTTTACAAATGAGTCAGCTCTTCACATCAGGTTTCCAAAGTATGAGTTTCAGCTCAACATCATTCCGTCCAATGAATATTCAGGACTGAGTTCCTTTAGGATAGACTGGTTGGATCTCCTTGCAGTCCAAGGGATGCTCAAGAGTCTTCTCAACACAACAGTTCAATAGCATCAATTCTTTGGCACTCAGCTTTCTTTACAGTCCAACTCTCAAAGCCATGCATGACTACTGGAAAAAACCTAGCCTTGAATAGATGGACCTTTGTTGGTAAAGTATGCTTCTGCTTTTTAATATACTGTCTAGGTTGGTCATAATTTTCTTAAAAGGAGTAAGAGTCTTAATTTCATGGCTGCAGTCACCATCTGCAGTGATTTTGGAGCTCAAAAATATGAAGTCTGCCATGGTTTCCCCATCTATTTGCCATGAAGTGATGAAACTGGAAACCATCATCTTAATTTTCTGAATGTTGAGTTTAAGCCAACATTTTCACTCTCCTCTTTCACTTTCATCAAGAAGCTCTTTAGTACTTCTTCACTTTCTGCCATAAGGATGGTGTCATCTGCATATCTGAGGTTATTGATATTTCTCCTGGCAATCTTGATTCCAACTTGTGCTTCATCCAGCCCAGCGTTTCTCATAATGTACTCTGCATATAAGTTAAATAAGCAGGGTGATATATACAGCTTTGACGTACTCCTTTCCCTATTTGGAACTAGTGTGTGGTTCCATGTTGAGTTCTCACTGTTGCTTCCTGACCTGCATACAGATTTCTTGAGAGGCAGGACAAGTGGTCTGGTATTCCTATCTCTTTCAGAATTTTACACAGTTTATTGTGATCCACACAGTCAAAGGCTTTGGCATAGTCAAAGCAGAAATAGATGTTTTTCTGGAACTCTCTTGCTTTTTAGATGATCCAGCAGGTGCTGGCAATTTGATCTCTGGTTCCTCTGCCTTTTCTAAAACCAGTTTGAACATCTGGTAGTTCACGGTTCACGTATTGTTGAAGCTTGGCTTGGAGAATTATGAGCATTACTTTACTAGCATGTGAGATGAGTGCAATTGTGTGGTAGTTTGAGCATTCTTCGACATTGCCTTTGTTTGGGATTGGAATGAAAACTGACCTTTTCCAGTCCCGTGGCCACTGCTGAGTTTTCCAAATTTGCTGGCATATTGAGTGCAGCACTTTCATAGCATCATCTTTTACGATTTGAAATAGCTCAACTGGAATTCCATCACCTCCACAAGCTTTGTTCGTAGTGATGCTTCCTAAGGCCCACTTGATTTTGCATCCCAGGATGTCTGTCTCTAGGTGAGTGATCACACCATCATGATTAGTTGGGTGGTGAAGATCTTTTTTGTATAGTTCTTTTGTGTATACTTGCCACCTCTTCTTAATACCTTCTGCTTCTGTTAGGTCCATACCATTTCTGTCCTTTATTGGGCCCATCTTTGCATGAAATATTCCCTTGGTAGCTCTCATTTTCTTGAAGAGATCTCTAGTTTTTCCCATTCTATTGTTTTCTTCTATTCCTTTGCACTGATCTCTGAGGAAGGCTTTCTTATCTCTCCTTGCTATCCTTTGGAACTCTGCATTCAAATGGGTATATCTTTCCTTTTCTCCTTTGCTTTTGGCTTCTCTTCTTTTCACAGCTATTTGTAAGGCATCCTCAGACAGCCATTTTCGTTTTTTGCATTTCTTTTTCTTGGGGATCATCTTGATCCCTGTCTCTTGTACAATGTCACAAACCTCCATCCATAGTTCATCATTCACTCTATCAAATCTATTCTCTTAAATCTATTTCTCACTTCCACTATATAATCATAAGGGATTTGATTTAGGTCATACCTGAATTATCTAGTGGTTTTCCCTACTTTCTTCAATTTAAGACTGAATTTGGCAATAAGGAGTTCATGGTCTGAGCCACAGTCAAATTCCAGGGTTGTTTTTGCTGACTGTATAGACCTTCTCCATCTTTGACTGCAAAGAATGTAATCAATCTGATTTCAGTATTGACCATCTGGTGATGACCATGTGTAGAGTCTTTTCTTGTGTTGTTGGAAAAGGGTGTTTGCTATGATCAGTGTGTCCTCTTGGCAGAACTCTATTAGCCTTTGCCCTGCTTCATTCTGTACTCCAAGGCCAAATTTGCTGTTACTCCAGGTGTTTCTTAACTTCCTACTTTTGCATTCCAGTCCCCTATAATGAAAAGGACATCTTTTTTGGGTGTTAGTTCTAGAAGGTCTTGCAGATCTTCATGGAACTGTTCAACTTCAGCTTCTTTAACATTACTGGCCTTGACTTGCCGTGATATTGAATGGTTTGCCTTGGCAACGAACAGAGACCATTCTGTCATTTTGAGATTGCTTCCAAGTCCTGCATTTTTGACTCTTTTGTTGACTATGATGGCTACTCCATTTCTTCTAAAGGATTCTTGCCCACCGTAGTAGATATAATGGTCATCTGAGTTAAATTCACCCATCCCAGTCCATTTTAGTTCACTGATTCCTAAAATGTCAATGCTCACTCTTGCCATCTCCCGTTTGACCACTTCCAATTTACCTTGATTCATGGACCTAACATTCCAGGTTCCTATGCAATATTATTCTCTACAGAGTCAGAGCTTGCTTCCATCACCAGTCACATCTACAACTTGGTGTTGTTTTTGCTTTGGCTCCGTCTCTTCATTCTTTCTGTAGATTTTTCTCCACTGATCTCCAGTAGCATGTTGGGCACCTACCGACCTGTGGAGTTCATCTTTCAGTGTTCTATCTTTCTGTGTTTTCATACTGTTCATGGGGTTCTCAAGGCAGGAATACTGAAGTGGTTTACCATTCCCTTTTCCAGTGGACCACATTCTGTCAGACCTCTCCACCATGACCCATCCATCTCAGGTGGCCCCACATGGCATGGCTCATAGTTTCATTGAGTTAGACAAGACTGTGGTCCATGTGATTAGATTAGTTAGTTTTCTGTGATTGCCATGTGATTAGATTGGTTAGCTTTCCATGATTGTGGTTTTCAGTCTGTCTGCCCTCTGATGGAGAAGGGTAAGAGGCTTATGAAAGCTCACTACACTAACATGTACAGTAATCACTTTATCTTGCAATGCGAAGACTAAGCAAAACCAGTAAAAGAACAGAGACAGAGTGTCTAGAAATAAACACAAGTCTGCATATAGAAACTGTATATATGAAATGAGGAATTTTAAATAACTGAGAAAAAACTGGGTTTGATCAGTAATGTCAGACGAAATGATAAAGTCTTTGGGGAAGTGAGAGGGCATTATGCCAAGCAATTTCAAAATGGATTATGATTTTTCGTATTTCCTAAAAAAACATGGTTATATTGGGAAAAAATTCAAGCTCTGTAAAGGCATGGATTGTTTTTTCTCTTTTCTGTCATGTTTATTGATGCACCCCTTATTCCTAGAAAAACATCACATATGTAGCTGGTATTTAAAAAATGCTTAACTAAATTAATTAATAAGCACCATGATAAACATCTAAAGAATACATTTTTATTTAGTTCATCAGATTATTTACTCTAAAATAGGATTGTCAAGACTAGCCAAAATTTCTCCTGCAACAGTTTTCTTCTACTAATTCTGAAAGTAAAGTAAGTGGTCTTACACTGAAACCACTTCAGTAGAGTCTGCCTCTACCCGTATTACCCAAAGGAAAAATGCTGCTCCAATTTCATGGTCAGTGTCTCTAAACAATCCTTGAAAATCTTAGGATATTCAGTAAAACCCGAAGAAACGAAAATTTACAGAGTACAAGAGGAAATTTATGTTAACCCATTAAGACCTGTAAATTTAATTAATATAATACCCCATTACCAGGCAACTAGTATAGCTTTTACTATCAACTTAATTAATGAGCTTAAAATAAAAAGATCATTTAGAATGGATACAGCTTCCAAGATATATTTCAAGGATGTAGTAAATTGAAGGTCTCAGGAAAATGGCACAGTCATTGGTGGAGAGAACAGAGCTCTCAGCCAGTGGCAATGAAATGAGAAATGAATAATTAAGACTGAGTTAAAGTTAGAATTTTGAGCCATTGCTGGAGGCTTCAGTGGAGGAGTAATGTTGAGCTTTCCACCCTGACATCATTCACCAGGAGCCTCAGAGAACCCAAACAGCATACCAGCGACAGCAGCAGCCCACGCCACTGTGAGATAGAAGTTTCAGAGTGCCCCGAATCAGGGTGACCTTAAGCTTTGTGAAGGTTTTGGCGAGGTACTGAAAAAAAAACAATGCAGATTTTCCAATGCATTAGCCTAATCAAGAAGTTCAAGTTGAAGAAATAGCTGGTCATCTCTCATGGCCAAGTTAATTTTTCATAAAGATATAATTGATAGTGAAAGTTTAAAGTATACAACAGTCAGTTAAACTTTTACTTTATTATTATTGGTTTCCTTGTTTCAGCATCGCAGTGAAAGAGGGTAGTGTTCCTGTATAGTTTAGTGAATTGGTCTAGAGTTTTGGGGCTGGACACATGTTTGTGTGGCCTCCTTAATCCAGCTTTTGTGACACTATTGTTTGTGAATTGGTTAGAATAAAGTGATTTTCTTGACACACATACACCAAAGAAAACAAAACAGGAACCCTAGTGAATTGGTATGCTTGTCTCCATGCATCTATGTAAGGACTTCTTTTTATTAATTATATGAAGTACCTGCATCATCCATAAATGATTTATGTTTATACTTTCTAAATTATATATATATATGTATTCATAACAATATGTGATTGTGACTTAATTTATAGAAAATTTTGAACCTTAAGATATTTTAAAACGTTGACTAATACAGCATGGATAATATGTAGGACCAAAAACAACAGAAGTCCTTAGATATTTTATGACAGTGCTGTGTACTGGTGCTACATTTCTTTTCACCACACTAGAACAAGAGAAATTGCTGGCACACTTCAAAAAATAATTAAATGATATTGTCCATGTGACTTCATAAGAAATACACATATAACCATTTAAAATATTAATATCACTATAGTATTTCTATTATTGTAATATAAAGTGCCATTTTAAAAATACATAGAAGAATTATAGAAATATACTGAATTTCAATTTGCACAATTTTCTAGAACCAGTAGAAAGGTTGTCCTATCTTCTTTTTAGTTTTCTCGGTTATATACACATATTTTTGACTGAATTTCTTTGACTACTCCTTCAAGCAGCCATAATTAATCTTTCATGTTCTCTTGCTTCAGAAGAGTATCACCCTCTATGAACTTATTTTTTGTTTTTAATATCAGTTGGTTTTCTCTTATATTGATTAAACTGAAAAGTGACTCCCAGAGCAGCATGCTTATTAGTGATTTTATGTTCACTTTTCATTATCATGTTAAATCTAATATTTCTAAGGAACTGAGGAAGTTTTCAAAACCAGATACTTTTCTCACTCCCAAGAAATTGTACAGGAATGATAGATGTTTTGCCAGGACCACAAATTATAGTGGGTAGTTAGTTATTTAATTTTTTTTAATTAAGGAAAAGTTCATGAATTCAAAAGAATTGATCATAAATAAATCAATTGTAATTAAAAAATACTTTAAAAGACCCAAACACTCATTTTATCAAACAGGGAAATAGAACATCTCTAATATTGTAAAGGTTTCAGGAGTCACTCCAGGATACTATTAACCCTCTTAGAGATAAACAGTATCTCTGATTTTGAATTTATTGTCCCATTACTTTTATATTTTCCTGCAATATAGTATCACATTTGTCTGTGTTTGAATTTTAAATACGTGAACCTTACTGAGCTTGGGTATGAGAGTGTATTAAATTAGTGCTTATCTAGCTACTTAACAGTTTTGTTTTTTTTAATGGAAAACAACTCCTGAAACTTTAGCATTGATTTAAATTGGTATCACTGTTTAGATAAAATATTCTCAATCATCCATGCAAACATTTGCCAACACTTGGTGGCATGGGACAAACAATATCCCCAGTCTGTAGTCTAATAACATCTTGAGTCTTGCAGAATTAAATTATTTGGAGTTACACTTTAAAACCATAAGAAAAAACTAAATTAATTTAGATATAAATTGTAACCCATATTGGGGCTGAGGGAAAGTAAAAGTTAGTGAGAAGTACTTGAGCCCTGTTAGAATGAATTTGATGGTGACTCTACATTTTCTGTAATATAAATGAATTTGGTAAAATGAGTTAAATTATGTGACAATTATCTATCCTAACCTGAAAGTTTTTATGATCATAACCTTTATTCCAGCATTAAATTTAATTTAAATTACTTATTAAGTATTTTAATATTTTTGAGTGCCCCTTACCTGCTAGGTCCTGTGCTATGCACTCGGGAATCAAAGAGGAACCTGAGCGAAAAAAGAGAGCTTATCAAAAATCTTGCAGCGTAGTATCAGAAAGAAATTAATCAAGCAAATATGTGAATAATTGTAAACATAGTGGTTCAGACAGTAAAGAATCTTCCTGCAATGCAGGAGACCTGGGTTGGATCCCTGGGTTGGAAAGATCCCCTGGAGGAGGGAATGGCTACCCATTCCAGTAATCTTGCCTGGAAAATTCCATGGACAGAGGAGCCTGGTGGGCTACAGACCACGGGGTCTCAAAGAGTCATACATGACTGAGTGACTAACACACAAATCATGATTGGTTGTAAATAAAATCTGATTTTTTGAGATAGTGATGGAGAGAAGAAAACCATAATTTATCTCCCTTTACTAGTAACATAAAGTATAGAAAAGTACTGTTAGCCTCTAAGTAGCAATTTTCTTTGTTACAGACAAAAAATAACAAAACTCCAAAACCAAACCTCAAACTAGTTATACAGTTTCAATTATTTACTAAGCTTCAAAAGTCCAATTATAAGAATATTCAGTAACTAGCTAAATAATCCAACAGAAGAGAAAAGGAGAAAGAAAGAAACCCCAACAGCTCTCGCATCCTGGTCAGAATATAAAAGGGAGTTTTTAATTAATTTTTTGCAATTATTTTATCCCTCAACTATATTTGTATTCAGAACCTCACTATCAGTGAAGTTCACTAATAGTTCACTATTCAGATGGATAGTGAACATCCATCTAATAAATTTCTATTTATGTCTACACATTATATAGTGTGCAAAATCAAGTAGAAATCTGTAATTTGGAGATGATGATAATGAATAAATTCTATGTAAGACAATACTAATTGCAGACTTGCTAAGTATAGCAGTTTCAGTCAGTTCACTTCAGTCGCTCAGGCATGTGCGACTCTTTGCGACCCCAAAAACTGCAGCATGCCAGGCCTCCCTGTCTATCATCAACTCCTGGAGTTTACCCAAACTCATGTCCATTGAGTTGATGATGACATCTAAACATCTCATCCTCTGTTGTCCGCTTCTCCTCCTGCCTTCAATCTTTCCCAGCATCAGGGTCTTTTCAAATGAGTCAGGTCTTCACATCAGGTGGCCTAAATATTGGTTTCAGCTTCAACATAAGTCCTTCCAATGAATATTCAGGACTGATTTCCTTTAGGATGGACTGGTTGGATCTCCTTGCAGTCCAAGGGAGTCTCAAGTGTCTTCTCCAACACCTCAGTTCAAAAGCATCAATTCTTCGGCGCTCAGCTTTCTTTATACTCCAACTCTCAAATCCATACACGACTACTGGCAAAACCATAGCCTTCACTAGAAGGACCTTTGTTGGCAAAGTAATGTCTCTGCTTTTTAATATGCTGTTTAGGTTGGTCATAACTTTCCTTCCAAGGAGTAAGCGTCTTTCAATTTCATGGCTACAATCGCCATCTGCAGTGATTTTGGAGCCCCCCAAAATAAACTCAGCCACTGTTTCCACTGTTTCCCCATCTATTTGCCATGAAGTGATGGGACCAGATGCCATGATCTTAGTTTTCTGAATGTTGAGCTTTAAGCCAACTTTTTCACTCTCCTCTTTCACTTTCATCAAGAGGCTCTTTAGTTCTTCACTTTCTGCCATAAGGGTGGTATCATCTGCATATCTGAGGTTATTGATATTCCTCCTGGCAATCTTGATTCCAGTTTGTGCTTCCTCCAGCCCAGCGTTTCTCATGATGTACTCTGCATATAAGTTAAATAAGCAGAGTGACAACATACAGCCTTGATGTACTCCTTTTCCAATTTGGAACCAGTCTGTTGTTCCATGTCCAGTTCTAACTGTTGCTTCCTGACCTGCATACAGGTTTCTCAAGAGGCAAGTCAGGTGGTCTGCTATTCCCATCTCTTTCAGAATTTTCCTCAGTTTGTGGTGATCCACACAGTCAAAGGCTTTGGCATAGCCAATAAAGCAGAAATAGATGTTTAGTTTACTAATATCAATTAAAAGCTGGACTATAATATTTACATAAACTAAAAATATAGTTTATGGACTTCTCATTATATGATCAACATTCCTGAAATTATCTTTTTTCTATTTTTCCCCCATTGTTTAAGAAAATCCTGTAAGAATTCAGCTACAAAGTCCATCAGTTTTTAAATTACTGCAGAATGATTTATACATGTACTATTTCCTTTTTTATATTACAGAGATTACAAAATCAATACAATCAGATTGCCTTCTTACATATTCTCGTAATAACTGGTCAAATGGCTTGAGTATCAGATTACATTTCATCTACTTTCAGAAGGATATATATGTATAAAACTCCATTTATTTTAGTATTCACTTATTAGATTCATGATCAGTTCTCAATTTTCTCTGCTCTATAGCAACAGCAATTTTGCAAAAATAAAAATGAAGACAGCCAGGATTCAAGATTGTAAGGATTTTTAAATGTGTACTTCTGAATATATTGAGGATTGATAAGATGATACTTCAGTTCTAGGATACAAATGAACTATCTCATTACCCTGGTGGTAATCAGAACAAGAAAGTCATCTATGTACTTAACCCTTGCCCTACAAATGAAAAAGGGAGTTTCTTCAAAGTCTTTGAGTTTATTATATCTAGACATTCCAAAAAAATAGTAATAATAATGGTAACCTGGAAAGGATAAGTTTAATCAAATAGAATTTTCTAACACCTACAGGATTGTTCTCTGAGTGATAAAAAGAAAAGTGCATTAAAAGTGTTGGCCTCATCTATAATAGATTATAAATTAAAATAAATGGAATAGACTGCAATTAAACATACTAAAGGTAATACAGACCTATAGTTTGAATTAACTTATGAAATACAAAAGTTACACATATCAATTCACAACATAGTAAAAAAAATGTTTAGTGTAAATTGAATAACAAGGTCATTCTGGGAAATCCACATTTTTCAAATAATTATTTAGTTGACAAAAATATTTCTCAATTATCTACATGTGAAAGAGACTGAGCCATGAATATTGGAGTATATGTGTCTTTTTGAATTGTGATTTTCTAAGGGTATATGCCCATACTGATTTGTGCTGTTGTATGGTGGAAATCAACACAACATTGTAAAGCAATTAATTTCCAATTAAATAAAGTAAAAAAGTAAATAAAAAATAAGATAGAAAGATACTAAACCATAGACTATAAAAAGGAAACCATAACATTCAAGTGTTTTCCGCCAAGTATCCTATAATCTTGACACATTTTACATGAATGAGGGCTTCCCTGATAGCTCAGTTGGTAAAGAATAGCCTGCAATGCAGGAGACCCGGGTTGGATTCCTGGGTTGGGAAGATCCCCCGGAGAAGGGATAGGCTACTCACTCCAGTATTCTTGGGCTTCCCTTGTGGCTCAACTGGTAAAGAATCTGCCTGCAATGTGGGAGACCTGGGCTCGATCCCTGGGTTGGAAAGATCCCCTGGAAAAGGAAAAGGCTACCCACTCCAGTATTCTGGACTGGAGAATTCCATGGACTGTACAGTCTGTGGGGTTGCAAAGAGTCAGACATGACTAAGTGACTTTCACTTTCACTTTCAAATGAAATTTCAATCTTTGGGTTAAATATGGACAGAAAAACTATATATATATGAATAAAAATGTGTTGCCATTCAGGATTTTATTCTATGACGTCAGATAAAGTTGTCATTATAATGCGTTATATTTATTTTCTAAATTTTTCTTGTTTCATAAGCACTGACTCTGTACTATATAGAAATAAAAATAGGGAAATAAAAGAAAAATGTTGTAAACATAATTGTACCATCGAATGATAAAAAGCAAAAGTTTTGAAATAAAAACATTTATTTCTATTATCCATTAATACAAATAATGCAGAGTTCTCCAACAGAAACCAAGTTTAAGAAAGAATGAGTATAAATAGTATAATGCATATGTGATAAACCATTCTATATATAAAAGATTAAGAAAAGATTATATAGGAGATGTAGGAAACGGTTAATAGCAAGACATATAATTAAATTGCCCACATTAGTTGTTCTGCATTTAACAAAATATTCCCAAGAATAAACAAATCATGGAATGGGAAAAATGAGAGATGGATTGACAATGCAGAGATAAGGGAATAAATAAATTTTGACAAGTTCTTAAAATGGTTGTTTTACATTAAGAATGTTATTTCAAGTTTCAGCTCTGACGTGTAAGGAGATCGGAAGTCATCAACCTCATCCTTACGATAAAAGCCTGAACACACTGAAAATCATTGACTCTTCTTGGATCCATCAGTGCATCCTCAGTGCACTGAGGTCACAAGGCACACTATCATGCAAAAATCTGAAGAAATAGATGCAACCAGAGAGACGCAGAATAGACTTGTTTACGTGGTGCAGACACTACTAGAGCCGTTTACTAGTAGGAACACTAGAATGGTCATTTTTATGGATTGCTGGAGATTGAGGGCTACAATTAGTGAGAAACCCCTGGGGACCTGTAGACTAAGAGGAGTTCCCGTACGGCGTGGGTTTTTTCTTCCAGAAATTCCAGAAGGTTCCCACATTGAAAAACCTGGAAAAAATTCTTCATAGTGCTGATAGGAGCTGGAAGGGAATTTAACCTTTGATAATAAGGCCCAGGGCTTCAAGGAAATTTATTGGGAATGCTGAAGCCAGAGAAGGGAGTAGGGGTGAAGGCAAAAGTATGCACTAAAGAAACACTTGTGAAAGTTACAGTCTTGAGACACAGGCCCACTAAAAAAATTGGATTTAATTATAGAATTATTGAACATTTTGCCCCACACCTGACTACCACATCAGCAAGGATTTAGTATAGCAATAATGGATTACAACTAAAAGAGCTTACAAGACACTGTCTCTGAAGAGTAGTATTTAGGGCAACAAACTCAAAAGGGAAGACAAAAATAAGGACACTAGGCACACATAGCTAATGAAAACATTAAGCCCAAGTCTTAGCCAGATTTAAACCAATCCTCACAACAATGGTCTGTTTACCTAAATTATTATTATCCAATAAAACAATAGAAGAATATCTATTCAACCTCACAAGAAACATTTCCTAAGATAGACCACATTCTAGGCTATAAAGTAAACCTTAACAAATTTAAAATAATATGAATTATAATAAGTATCTTCTTAGGAACTATTGGAATTAACCTAGAAATCATTAACAGAAAAGCAGTCTGAAAATACCCAAATATTTGAGTATTGACATCAATTAATGCAGAAAAACATTTCACAATACAACATCCAATCATGGAAAAACCTCAACAAAATTAGAATAGATAAGAACCTCCTTAACTTGATAAAAAAAAAATCTACAAAAACCCTATTGCCAACGTCATACTTAATGATGAGAAACTGAACATTTACCTCTTAGATTTAGATTATTAATATATTTTGAAGGTAGAACTAACAAGGATATCTAGTGGACAGAATATAGAATATGTGATGAGTCAAAAAATTCAGGATTTTTAATTTAGGCAAATTAAAAGAGAAAGTTCCTGTGTATTAAGGGAAACTTCTACCACTGAACCCATCGGGTGGCATAATTGGAGCTTTCTCCTTACTTTATGTCTCAACAGGCTCCTACCATCTGTGTGTGGCCATGCCTCCTAGTTATTTTTCCTTTCTGTGATTTACCTCTTACTTTTGGGAATTCTGAAGAGATGCCAAATAAATATTTATGCTCACTTGCCATTTTGAACTAGAAGTCCAGTAGTTTTTCTTTACAATGTAGTTGACGGTGTTGACAGATGCACAAGTATATAAATTTGTCAAAATTCATGAAACTAAATACTTAAAGTCTATGCAAGTATGTGTGTGTAGGTGTGTATATATAACTTACATAGTATGTAAGTTATGTTTCAATAAAGTTTATTAAAATAATCAAATAGAATAGATGACAGGCTTAGTAGGACAGTTATTATTAGGCTCTAATGATAATCAATTCACCAATATGAATAAAGTGACTTGTAAATAAGTTTGTTCTTGCCTGGAGAATCCCAGGGACAGCAGAGCCTGGTGGGCTGCTGTCTATAGGGTCGCATAGTTGGACACGACTGAAGCAACTTAGCAGCAGCAGCAAATAAGTTTGATTACTTTTCTCTAGCTTCTCAAAAAGACCAGAGTGATAGGCAGAACACAGTTCTCTTCTTTCAGAATTCATAATTTTCTCTTTGAGATCGCACAAGTGGTAACTGATGGTTTAGGTGATAAATGGTCACTCATCTATCACAGTGCTCAGCTTTCAAGGCTCTGCCAACATAACTCAGTAGGGAAACAGCAAAAGAAGTAAACCAGTTTGTTTTATTAAAGAAACATAATTCACAATCAGTGCTCTAACTTCAAATAGGTAACTCTGGATTACTTGTTAAAAATTATACTTTAAAATTAAAATTTTCTACAGCACATCAATAGAAAAAAATGTTCATCCTTCATAATGTATCATCTTTTCACAAAAATTATACAGTCTTCTTTGAGTTTATCATAGAAACCCCTTCCTGTTTCCATCTGGCAACAGAACCTTTCTTTCTAATACATAACATGCTCAGTATGGTTTGATTGGCATTGATACTCTTACTTACCAGGAAAGGGACAGGATCAGACCTGGCCATTTACCATATGGCACCTGAATAGCTGCCATTGTCATAGAGAAAAAGATGGAAAAGAGAAGAGTTTATGATATCATTTGAACTCCTCAATTATTATATTAGTACTTGAAAGGTCCCAAAAGTTCCTGGTTAAATGACTTAATAAATTCTTACCTCTTTAATCTATGTTGAGTTGGGTTTCTTCCAGTTACCAATAAAAATTAGTGTATAGATTCCTATGGTTCATGTGTCAGACAATGTTGTGAAGGCTGTACATAACATAAGTATTTAAAACATTCAGAAGGACACATTAGAAACTCTCATTTTGTGTTTTCAAAATATATTTGACCAAAAAAAAAAATTACCTTTTTTTCCCCCAAAAAAGACTATATTTGTATTTTATGAGGCTAGTTTTTGACATTAAAATTAAATAAATTAATAAATTAAATTCAAAGATGCTTGCTCCTTGGAAGGAAAGTTATGACCAACCTAGACAGCATATTAAAAAACAGAGACATTACTTTGCCAACAAATGTCCGTCCAGTCAAAGCTATGGCTTTTTCCAGTAATAATGTATGGATGTGAGAGTTGGACTATAAAGAAAGCTGAGCACTGAAAAACTGATGCTTTTGAACTGTGGTGTTGGAGAAGACTCTTGAGAGTCCCTTAGACTGCAAAGAGATCCAGGCAGTCCACCCTAAAGGAAATCAGTCCTGAATATTCATTGGAAGAACTGATGCTGAAGCTGAAACTCCAATACTTTGGCCACCTGATGGGAAGAACCAACTCATTTGAAAAGACCCTGATGCTGGGAATGATTGAAGGTGGGAGGAGAGGGGAATGACAGAGGATGAGATGGTTAGATGGCATCACCGACTCTATGGACATGAGTTTGAGTAAGCTCCAGGAGTTGGTGATGGACAGGGAAGCCTGGCATGCTGCAGTCCATGGGGTCACAAAGAGTTGGACAAGACTGAGCGACTGAACTGAATTGAGTTTTCGACATGACATTCTTTCATAAAATTACAGCTTTTAGAGATGTTTTTAAGTGTAGTCAGTGCAAAGAAAAAATTATGTAATGAATGTAAAAGAAAATATTACTTGGTTCTAATAGTTATTAATTGAGATAAGAGTGGAATGCAAAGTAAGGTGCTCTATCCCATATATAAAACCGTGGAAATATTTATTCTTAGGTGGCCCCTCATAGGGCAAATTGATCATCTTTAGTAGTAACCCAAAAGGCTATTGATAAATGAGAGGCTGAAGATATAGTGGACTACCCAGATCTCCATTTAAAACTACTTGGGCAATGTTATGAACGTAGGACTATAATAGGATTGAATTCAATATTATACTGTTTGTGATTTTTCTGCCCTGGAAAATTCAATGGTCAGAGGAGCCTAGCTTGATGGGCTACAGTCCATGGGGTCACAGAGAGTCAGGCAAAACTGAGCAGGCATGCACGCACATCAATATTCATGAAAGATATTGGTCTATAATTTTCTTTTCTTGTAATGTTTTAGTCTAGTTTTAATGATATTTTCATAATTTTTTAAAAATATTCCCTCTCTTGTGTTCTGAAACAGACTAGAGATTGTCCTATATCTGTAAATAGGTTTTAATTGTCTTGCTAAACTATGTTAGCACTTTAATTTTCAGAAAGTTTTAAATTATGAATTTAATTTTTGTGATAGGTATAAGATTATCCATGTTGTCTATTTCTGGCTGAGTATGTTTTGGTAGTTTTCTCACGGGATAGGTCCTTTCTGTCAAACTTTATGACAATTCTTTCTGTAGTATTCTCTTACCTTCTTTTTCATGTCTGTGTGGTTTGATGATGTCTTTTTTTCAATACTGCTGTTAGACATTTTTGTCTAATCCTCTTTTACCTGGATCATCTGTCTATAAGTTTACCAGCATCCATGAACTATATCTAAATTTAATGTGCTTTTGTAGGTGGCATATAGTAGGATCTTTGTTTTTGCTACAGTCCTCCAATTTCTGCTGTTTAATCACTACACAGAGCCTTTACATTTAAAGTTATTATTGGAGCAATTAAATTAAAAATTTAGCATTTTTGTAGCTACTTTCTATATGTTCCATTTGTTTTTTTCTATTGTCCTTTTCTAAGTTCTCTGAAGTTAATTTACTATTATGATCACACTTTATCTTCCATTTTATCTTCTATTCATTGCTGCAAGATTTTTTAAAAAATTAATATTTATGCTAGGGTTATTGATAGACATCTTTAACTAATCAAAGTATACCATCAAATACTATTATGTAGATTGACAGGTAGTGTGAGCTTTTCACTACACTATATTTTCAATTCCTTCCTCCTGTCTTTTATGCTATTGTTGCTATACATTTTATTTTTCTGTGCTATAACCCATAGCAAACTGCTGTTTTGTTTAGATAGGTTTTTTTAGATCAAATGAATAATACCTTAAATTGAAGAAAGTAGACAAAACCACTAGACCATTCAGGTATGACCTAAATCAAATCCCTAACGATTATACAGTGGAAGTGACAAATCAATTCAAGGGATTATTCTGATAGACAGAGTTCCTGAAGAACTATGGACAGAGGTTCATGACATTGTACGGGAGGCAGTGATCAAGAACATCTCCAGTAAAAAGAAAGGCAAAAAGGCAAAATGGTTGTCTGAGGAGACCTTACAAATAGCTGAGAAAAGAAGACATGAAAGGCAAAGGAGAAAAGGAAAGATATATCCACTTGAATGCAGAGTTCCAAAGAATAGTAAGGAGAGATAAGAAAGCCTTCCTCAGTGATCAGTGCAAAGAAATAGAGGAAAACAATAGAATGGGAAACATTAGAGATCTCTTCAAGAAAATTAGAGACAACAAGGGAATATTTCATGCAAAGATGGGCCCAATAAAGGACAGAAATGGTATGGACCTAAGAGAAGCAGAAGATATTAAGAAGAGGTGGCAAGAATACACAGAACTGTACAAAAAAGACCTTCACGACCCAGATAATCACGATGGTGTGACCACCCACCTGCAGTCAGACATCCTGGAATGTGAAGTCAAGTGGGCCTTAGGAAGTATCACTATGAACAAAGCTAGTGGAGGTGATGGAATTCCAGTTGAGTTATTTCAAATCCCAAATGATGATGCTGTGAAAGTACTGCACTCCATATGCCAGCAAATTTGGAAAACTCAGCAGTGGCTACAGGACTGGAAAAGGTCAGTTCTCATTCCAATCCCAAAGAAAGGCAATGCCAAAGAATGCTCAAACTGCCACACAATTGCACTCATTTCACACACTAGCTGGAGAAGGCAATGGCACCCCACTCCAATACTCTTGCCTGGCAAATCCCTTGGATGGAGGAGCCTTGTAGGCTGCAGTCCATGGGGTCGCTGAGTCGGACACGACTGAGCGACTTCACTTTCACTTTTCACTTTCATGCATTGGAGAAGGAAATGGCAACCCACTCCACTGTTCTTGCCTGGAGAATCCCACGGATGGGGGAGCCTGGTGGGCTGCCATCTATGGGGTCACACAGAGTCGGACACGACTGAAGTGACTTAGCAGCAGCAGCAGCACACACTAGCAAATGAATACACAAAATTCTCCAAGCCAGGCTTCAACAGTACATGAACCGTGAACTTCCAAATGTTCAAGGTGATTTAGAAAAGGCAGAGGAACCAGAAATCAAATTTTCAACATCCACTGGCTCATCAAAAAAGCAAGAGACTTCCAGAAAAACATCTACTTCTGCTTCATTAAGTATGCCAAAGCCTTTGACTGTGTGGATCAAAACAAACTGGAAAATTCTTAAAGAGATGAGAATACCAGACCACCTGACCTGCCTCCTGAGAAATCTGTATGCAGGTCAAGAAGCAACAGTTAGAACTGGACATGGAACAACCGACTGGTTCCAAATCAGGAAAGGAGTATGTCAAGGCTGTATATTGTCACCCTGCTTATTTAACTTATATCCAGAGTATATCATACAAAATGCTGGGCTGGATGAAGCATAGGCTGAAATCAAGATTGCCTGGAGAAATATCAATAACCTCAGATAAGCAGATGATACCACCCTTATGGTGAAAGCAAAGAATAACTAAAGAACCTCTTCATGAAAGTGAAAGTGGGGAGTGAAAACATTGGTTTAAAAGTCAACATTCAGAAAAATAAGACCATGGAATCTGGTTCCATCACTTCGTGACAAATAGATGGTGAAACAGTGGAAACAATGAGAGACTTTATTTTGGGGGGCTCCAAAATCACTGCAGATGTTGACTGCAGCCAAGTAATTAAAAGATGCTTGCTCCTTTGGAGAAAAGCTATGACCAACTTAGACAGCATATTAAAAAGCAGAGACATTACTTTGCCAACAAAGGTCCATCTAGACAAGGCTATGGTTTTTCCAGTAGTCATGTATGGATGTGAGAGGTGGACTATAAAGAGAGCTGAGCACTGAAGAACTGATGCTTTTGAACTGTGGTGTTGGAGAAGACTCTTGAGAGTCTGTTTGACTGCAAGAAGATAAAACAAGTCAACCCTAAAGGAAATCAGTCCTGAATATTCATTGGAAGGACTGATGCTGAAGCTGAAACTCCAATACTTTGGCCACCTGGTGTCAAGAACAGATTCGTTTGAAAAGACCCTGATGCTGGGAATGATTGAAGGCGGGAGGAGAAGGGGATGACAGAGGATGAGATGGTTGGATGGCATCACTGACTCTATGGACATGAGTTTGAATAAGCTCTGGTATTTGGTGATGGACAGGGAAGCCTGGCGTGCTACAGTCCATGTGGTCGCAAAGAATCAGGCATGACTGATCAACTGATCTGAACTGAAATAATACCTTTTACTTATTTACTTAATTTTTTTTTTTCATCTATGTGTGTGTGTGGATTCTAGTTTCTTTATTGTGACTTAATATTTCTTCTGGCAAAGGTAGAAAAACTTCCTTTAAAGAGTCTACTGGGGAACATTTCAATTTTTATTTCATTTAGAAAATTCTTTCAGCTTCTTTTTGAAATCCTAGTTTTATGCTGGAGTCCAGCTCTGGCAGCCAGGGAATCGCCCTGAAGGGATGAACGGGTCGGCGAATGAAAATGATGCAATCTCTCGCTCAAAGCACTGGGCTGCATGTTTATTTTAAGCATCAGGCTTTCTTTTATACTTTTACAAAAGCATTAGGTCAGAGGTATGACATCTTCAGTTTCCCCTCACCCATATTTACTGTCTCCATAAATCATTGTTGTCTTTCAGAGTTCCCTCTTAAGTGTCCTTGTGATAACATTGTAACTCAAGTTTGTCTCTGGGCTGTATAATACATTCGTCAGTTTATTTCTTATCTCTTTAAATCCTGCTACCCCCTAGTAACTTAAGCTCATCATCTCCTAAAAAGGCTTTTAGCTATTAGTATCTCTAAAATACCTAGTTTCCATAAGCTATAGTAAAATATGCCGACACTACAACATACCTTAAACTTTTAGCTTCTAACTATTCTTAATTATTCCTAACTCCTAAACTCAGCAAACTTCTTTTGCCATAAACATTCCCCTTACAGGCAGGTTTCAGATAACAGTGTTTCCCATGGCCTCAGGCTACAGCCTATGTGCTCATCCTGGAGCATTCTTTGTAAAGATCCTTGAACAAATGTCAATAGTTAACTTTATGGATTATAACATTCTTTCCAGCCAACTCAGGAAGGAAAGGACAAGTCAGAATCACAAGACCTAACTCCTTCATCCCAGACCGAGCCTGCGGGATGAGGAGAGGGGGTTGGGGCCGTGCCTCCCTTTTGTCAGTAATGCCTATTGCGGCTCCTGACAGTTTTACTGGGTAAAGAGTTCTGCATTGGCTTAATTTTAATTCCCCTAAGCACTTTTACCAGTTACACCAGTGTCTTCTGGCTTGCATGTTTTCTGATAAAAAAGTCATCTCTCTCTCTCACCACATTGGCTTTTGAGACTGTAACTTTGGTTGAGCCTGTAACAGGAAGGCCTGGGAGGATTTCCAAATTCTGCTGCCTCTTTGGCTTCTAGGTCTTCCTTTATCTTGCACTAGTTCACAGGTGCCCCCCCCTTATTTGTTAACCACTGTGGCTGAATTCTCTAATTAGTGAGTAGCTATGGCTTCCTGGTTAAGTGGCTGCACCCTGCCTGTCCCTTCAGGTGACTGTCTCCTTATATTTTTGGCCAGTGAGATGCCCTGTTATCCTCCGCTCTCAGAAAAAAGAAAAAACAAAAAACATGTATATATATGTATATGTATATATATTTGTGTTTTACAATATGGGAAAATTTATAAACATATTGTTGGTTATCAAGCCATAAAACAGGTTACTAATAGAGTTCACTGGGCTTCTCAGGTGGCTCAATGGTAAAGAATCGGCCTGCAATGCAGGAGATGTGGGTTCCATCCCTGGGTCAGCAAGACCCCCTGAAGAAGGAAATGGCAGTCCACTCCAGTATTTTTGCCTGGGCATTCATAAGTTCGGAGGCATCTGGCAGGCTATATTCCATGGGGTAGCAAAGAGTCAGACGTGACTTAGAGACTGAGCAAACACACAGTAGAATTCTCTAACCTCTTAATAGGACTGCTAAATCATTGCAGTTCTTCACTGAGCAGTCAGAGTTTTAGTGAACAAGTCATCAGTTTGATAGGCACCCTTGGATAGTGGGGCAAGATGTTCTTTGCTATCCCAATATAAAAGTATGATTTTTGTTTTTCTGGGTTTTCTGTTGCTGTTATTGTGTGACTAAAACATTTTGCTTTTTGCATTTTCCTACATTCTAACTGCAAGTTAAAGTCCAAATTCTTTTAAAAGGAGTACACAGAGGACTCAGGCCAGATGGTTGCCAACTGGGTACTGAATTTACTTTTTCTGATTCCTTGAAAAGTGCTTTTTTTCCCAATCAGTACCACTGATGAATTTAAAATAAAACAGAGCTAAACAACTTCAGGAAGCCCAGCCACATTTACAACCAAAGCAGCAATGTGATCAATTAGAGCTAAACAAAGATAGCTGAGTGCTGTGTTTTTCAGAATTTTATTTCTTACCTGTGTGCAGAGAATCTATCATATTAAAGGAGGACTCTAAACTGCCCTCAATTATCTAAGAACTCATTGGCATGCTTACATGGTTGTCACCTCAGCCTCACAATGAATAATGTTGTCAGTCAAAACAGACTGTTTTATAAATTGTCTCTTTAGACATTGCTAATAAAAGGAGGAATTGTAGAAAACCAAGCTCTAGATATCAGATATCTTTATTCTTTTCCTAAAGAAAGAAATCTTTTCAAATACCTGTCAAAAAGAGCATGTTGATATATAGCTCATCATATCTACTTGACAATTCAAGAAGGATGAACACAATACTCGATAGAAATGAATTATTTCAGCATTTCTCAATTGGAACACAGTTTAGAATATGATACTACTGCTTCAGTTAATTGATCTTTCATTTTAAAGGACAAAATAAATGCACAACTGATTAATACAGCATTAGTATTCTTAATAGTATTTAAACAATGTCTCTTATCCACTTAGTGAATTCACTAAGATAAAATGGAGATGTGTTCTATACTGAATGCACATAAAGAGAATTATATTTGATTGCAAGAGTGAAGTATAGTGTTTTAAAAATGTATCACTTTGTATCTTACATTCTCGAAAGAATAATTATTTCTTTAAAAGCATAAATTATTTAGATTAAATATGCTAGGGGTGAGGAAATGTAAACAAAAAACTAGGTATTATTATTATTATTATTATTAAGTTGTTTTTACTTATTCTAACTTTTTTTAAAGAAAAAATAATTGATCACCCTGGACAGTATTCTAAAGTTTATTGTTTTGGAAAAGAAATTAAGCAATCAGGTTATGGGTAGAAATTAATGATTTCTTAAATCATTTATTAGTTTTTACTATGTACTGGTCACTGATTGTAGGGTTTTATATTAATTATATTGTTTATGTAAAAGACATGATGTCAGTTAATTACTTTTGAAAGTGGGTAGTGTCCTGGTAAAGGAAAAAGTTGTTATGGCAATAGGGAAGTAGCATAGATAATAAGTAGGTTTGAAGACAGGTGTTGAGGAGGCCAGCATTAAAATGCTTTAAAATTGTGCTTTTTTATATAAAAAGTTAGATTGTTAGGGAAAATTGTCACCATATAAAAGGAAAGATGATTTAAAAATAGTTGCATAAAGATAAAATAATTTCTCAAGTATTTTTGAAAAGAAAGTTGTATCTGGCCTTTTTATAAATGGTATTTTAAACAAGAACTTGATTTCAAATCTACCATCTTTTTTTAAATGAAACAAATTACATGGAGAAAACATTATTTTGTGATATGGGGAGTTATCATTAAAGTCTTCTAGCTCGTTTGAAACAAATTAATCACTTATCACCTCTTTGAGAGGTATTTTGATGGGTTCTGACAGATTACAAAATAGTGGTTTCAAGACATTGGTATTTCAATTGGGATATCAGAGCTTAATATGATGAATTTATGAAACATCCTATAAGCTTCCCTGGTGGCTCAGATGGTAAAGAGTCTGCCTGCAATGCAGGAGACCTGGGTTCAATCCCTGGCTCAGGAAGATCCCTTGGAGAAGGGAATGGCAACCCACTTCAGTATTCTTGCCTGGTAAATTCCATGGACAGAGTAACATAGCCATAGAGTTGCAAATACTAAGACATGACTAAGTGACTTTCATTACTCATATAGCTACTCAAAATATTTCACAAGTGAGAATATAAGAAATTACTGAGTGCAAATGTCTGAATAGAGAGTGCTATGGGTTCTGAACTAGCCAGCAGGTACTTCATAGTATGAGGGAGTCAAAGTAAATTTTAAGTATGGATATTAGAGGAAAGAAAGGAGCTTTTTCTGTTGTAGGGGACCCAGCAAGGATATATAGCAATGGGTTTTGTATTTCTCAAAGCTCTTGACTGTAGCAAACATAATTGAAAATCTGTAAACTACTAAATTTATTTGAAAGTTAAACTGACTTATGTAAATTTACCGTGGCTATCATTTGATTTTAAGTAAAGAAAATTTTTGTATGTTCTCCTTATCATATCTGATGGATGGTTTTATAAAAAACAGGAGAGAGCTCAATTTAGAATACCAGTTTTCTTGTATTAAAAGAAATGTTATATTTATATAGATATAGGTACAAAGTTTGGCAGTAACCTTCAGTCTTTAATATGTGAAATAGTGTAGAAAGTTTCATCAACCATTTTTTTCCATGACTGAATTTGTAAGATTTTAAACTCTTCCTTGTTCTTTGCTACTTACATTGATGTTATAGAACTGCATAAAGACCAAGGTTTGAAATAGTATCTAAACTAAGACAGGAAAATATATTTAGCTATGAAGTCTATATACTAGGAGAATAGGAGAACAAAAGAACATATTCAGATTGAGTTATGGACACAGTAGGTTTGAATTGTCTAATTAAAGGAAAAGTCTCTACATTCACATCTCTTCTCTTTCATAATCCCTTGAATATCAGTGTGTAATCAATATAATACAGAATTGGTTTTCTGTTTTCCTTTTTTAAATTCGAAGTTGGTTGAGATTGAGAAAAATACCTGTATAAGTCGTATCAGTAAGGAGAAAACAAACGAATAAAATTGCAGTTTTTCCAGTAGGACAAATTAAGTCATATTTTAATGCCAACCAAAATTCCAATTACTAGATTAGCCAGTAAAATGATAAAAGTTTCAGTTCAGTTCAGTCGCTCAGTCGTGTCCGACTCTTTGCGACCCCATGAATTGCAGCACGCCAGGCCTCTCTGTCCATCACCAATTCTCGGAGTCTACCCAAACCCATGTCCATCGAGTCAGTGATGCCATCCAACCATCTCATCCTCTGTCGTCCCCTTCTCCTCCTGCCCCCAATCCTACCCAGCATCAGGGTCTTTTCCAGTGAGTCAACTCTTCGCATGAGATGGCCAAAGTATTGGAGTTTCAGCTTCAACATCAGTCTTTCCAATGAACACCCAAGATTGATCTCCTTTAGGACGGATTGATTGGATCTCCTTGCAGTCCAAGGGACTCGCAAGAGTCTTCTCCAACACTACAGTTCAAAAGCATCAATTCTGCAGCGCTCAGCTTTCTTCACCGTCCAACTCTCACATCCATACATGACCACTGGAAAAAAGTTTAAAAAGGTGATAATATGCATTTCAATTTTAATATCCCAGAGCTCTGAGCCGATACTGTTATAATGGAAGAATGTTAGGCCCAAAGTCGTAACACTGAGGTGTAATGATGTCCTGGGTTTCCTTAGTCACTGAAGAACTTTGAATTTGTTTTTTCATTTGCATAATTATGCACCTCATCATTTGATACATTCATGCCAATTTCTTTGCATATATTAAATGAGATAATATATGTAAAGTTAAAGGTTCCAAGACAGAAAGAAAGAAGCTTCTTTAAGACATCTGTGTGGAAAGTGAACTACATCTCTTTTGAGCTTCCCGATTATTAAAATTTGTTTTTCATTTCCAAAGTTGTTCTTATCTCAAGCCTTCAGCATTGGAATGATAGTATTTCACTGTGTTTATCTTTTTCTATTATTTTGTATGACTTTTTTATTCATTACATTGCTTTTCTCTCAGAATAGTTATAAACTGAGCTAGTGAAAAGTTCAGTATAAGTAATACATCTATAACAGTTTATTTTTATTCTGCACTGATAGGAAGATGTGACTTCCATTTCCTTTATGAAAGATGATTATTTAGTACTTCACACTTCTTCCATATTAATTATGAATGTACTCAGCAAGTGAAATAAATGTAGAAGTAATTTTAAAAAGTTTTAATCTGGAAATACGCCTGAGAATGGGAAGAAATGAAATGAACTTGTGGTGCTTTAAGTTTTTCTGTGTTTGTATAAATATCTTTTCACCTGCATGTACTACTTTGGCAAAAATGAAATGTAGAATATAGTATGAAAAATGAAAAAAATTCTTTCCTATTTTAGAAAACTGCACCATTGATCAGGTTGCATAAACCCGGCACTTGAATTATTATGATATGAATCGGGCAGTAATTACAGGATACTTGGCGTGTTTGGAGATGAGTTAAGACAATTTTGTTTATGGCATTTATTTACCCAAGTACAAAAATTGTTGTAGAGCTTCACTTATCAGTCTTATCTATGTTTATCCTTAATCTATTCAGAAATAGTTTAAGGTGAAAGGAAGTATAGAGATATTTAACTCACTTCAACAAATCATTTATTTATCACCTACTGTATGTGGTCTATTGTACTGTCCTGGGTATTAGAGATACAGAGATGAAAAGTCATGGTCCACAGCCCCTAGGAACTTAATAGAGAAAAATGCAAGGAACTGTGCAAATTGCCATTTTGTCATCTATGTTTCATATTACCTTCAGAATCCCACAGAAAATCTGAACTGCTGTGTGATGGAAAGAGAAGGCCAAAGGGATAGTGCAATAGATGAGATGGTAACTGAAATGGGACAACTCACATTAAGGGGATAAGTAATACCTAGAAAATGAGAAATTGACAAGCTATGTGAAGAACATAGCTTGTCAAAAAGATAGGACACTGAAAGATGAACTCCCCAGGTCAGTAAGTGCCCAATATGCTACTGGAGATCAGTGGAGAAATAACTCCAGAAAGAATGATGGGATGGAGCCAAAGCAAAAACGATATGCAGCTGTGGATGTGACTGGTGATAGAAGCAAAGTCCGATGCTGTAAAGAGCAATATTGCATAGGAACCTGGAATGTTAGGTCCATGAATCAAGGCAAATTGGAAGTGGTCAAACAGGAGATGACAAGAGTGAACGTCGACATTCTAGGAATCAGCGAACTAAGATGGACTGGAATGGGTGAATGTAACTCAGATGACCACTAGATCTACTACTGTGGGCAAGAATCCCTTAGAAGAAATGGAGTAGCCATCATGGTCAACAAAAGAGTCCAAAAGGCAGTACTTTGATGCAATCTCAAAAACGATAGAATGATCTCTGTTCATTTCCAAGGCAAACCATTCAATATCACAGTAATCCAAGTCTATGCCCCAACCAGTAACACTGAAGAAGCTGAAGTTGAATGGTTCTATGAAGACCTACAAGACCTTCTAGAAATAACACCCAAAAAAGATGTCCTTTTCATTATAGGGGAATGGATTGCAAAAGTAGGAAGTCAGGAAACACCTGGCATAACAGGCAAATTTGGCCTTGGAGTACAGAATGAAGCAGGGCAAAGGCTAATAGAGTTTTGCAAAGAGAATGCACTGGTCATAGCAAACACCCTCTTCCAACAACATAAGAGAAGACTCTACACGTGGACATCACCAGATGGTCAACACCGAAATCAGATTGATTATATTCTTTGCAGCCAAAGATGGAGAAGCTCTATACAGTCAGCAAAAACAAGACCGGGAACAGACTGTGGCTCAGATCATGAACTGCTTATTGCCAAATTCAGACTTACATTGAAGAAAGTAGGGAAAACCACTAGTCCATTCAGGTAGGACCTAGATCAAATCCCTTATGAGTATACAGTAGAAGTGACAACTAGTTTTAAGGGACTAGATCTTTTAGACAGAGTGCCTGATGAACTATTCACAGAGGTTCGTGACATTGCAAAGGAGACAGGGATCAAGACAATCCCCATGGAAAAGAAATGCAAAAAAGCAAAATGGCTGTCTGAGGAGGCCTTACAGATAGCTGGGAAGAGAAGAGAAGTGAAAAGCAAAGGAGAAAAGGAAAGATATTCCCATCTAAATGCAGTGTTCCAAAGAATAGCAAGAAGAGATAAGAAAGCCTTCCTCAGTGATCAATGCAAAGAAATAGAGGAAAACAACAGATTGGGAAAGACTAGAGATCTCTTCAAGAAAATTAGAGATACCAAAGGAACATTTCATGCAAGGATGGGCTCGATAAAGGACAGAAATGGTATGGACCTAACAGAAGCAGAAGACATTAAGAAGAGGTGGCAAGAATACACAGAAGAACTGTACAAAAAAGATCTTCACGACCCAGACAGTCACGATGGTGTGATCACTCACCTAGAGCCAGACATCCTGGAATGTGAAGTCAAGTGGGCCTTAGAAAGCATCACTATGAACAAAGCTAGTGGAGGTGATGGAATTCCAGTTGAGCTATTTCAAATCCTGAAAGATGATGCTGTGAAAGTGCTGCTCTCGATATGGCAGCAAATTTGGAAAACAGCAGTGGCCACAGGACTGGAAAAGGTCAGTTTTCATTCCAATCCCAAAGAAAGGCAATGCCAAAGAATGCTCGAACTACCGCACAGTTGCACTCATCTCACATGCTAGTAAAGTAATGCTCAAAATTCTCCAAGCCAGGTTTCAGCAATACGTGAACCATGAACTTCTAGATGTTCAAGCTGGTTTTAGAAAAGGCAGAGGAACCAGAGCTCAAATTGCCAACATCAGCTGGATCATCGAAAATGCAAGAGAGTTCCAGAAAAACATCTATTTCTGTTTTATTGACTATGCCAAAGCCTTTGATTGTGTGGATCACAATAAACTGTGGAAAATTCTGAAAGAGATGGGAATATCAGACCATCTGACCTGTCTCTTGAGAAACCTGTATGCAGCTCAGGAAGCAACAGTTAGAACTGGACATGGAACAACAGACTGGTTCCAAATAGGAAAAGGAATACATCAAGGCTGTATATTGTCACCCTGCTTATTTAACTTCTATGCAGAGTACATCATGAGAAACACTGGGCTGGAAGAAACACAAGCTGGAATCAAGATCGCTGGGAGAAATATCAATAACCTCAGATATGCAGATGACACCACTGTTATGGCAGAAAGTGAAGAAGAACTAATGAGCCTCTTGATGAAAGTGAAAGAGGAGAGTGAAAAAGTTGGCTTAAAGCTCAATGTTCAGAAAACTAAGATCATGGCATCTGGTCCCATCACTTCATGGGAAATAGATGGGGAAACAGTGGAAACAGTGTCAGACTTTATTTTTGGGGGCTCCAAAATCACTGCTGATGGTGATTGCAGCCATGAAATTAAAAGACGCTTACTCCTTGGAAGGAAGGTTATGGCCAACCTAAATGGCATATTTAAAAGCAGAGACATTACTTTGCCAACAAAGGTCCATCTAGTCAAGGCTGTGGTTTTTCCACTGGTCATGTATGGATGTGAGAGTTGGACGGTGAAGAAAGCTGAGTGCTGAAGAATTAATGCTTTTGTACTGTGGTGTTGGAGAAGACTCTTGAGAGTCCCTTGGACTGCAAGGAGATCCAACCAGTCCATCCTAATGGAGATCAGTCCTGGGTGTTCATTGGAAGGATTTCTGTTGAAGCTGAAACTCCAATACTTTGGCCACCTCATGCGAAGAGTTGACTCATTGGAAAAGACCCTAATGCTGGGTGGGATTGGGGGCAGGAAGAGAAGGGGACGACAGAGGATGAGATGGTTGGATGGCATCACTGACTCGATGGACATGGGTTTGGGTAGACTCCGGGAGTTGGTGATGGACAGGGAGGCCTGGCGTGCTGCAGTTCATGGGGTCGCAAAGAGTCGGACACGACTGCACAACTGAACTGAACTGAACTGATGTGAAGAACCAAGAGAAGTCCAAGAGCAGAACAGTCATTAATTCCCCATTAATTAATACCTTCAAGATATCCAGGGAAATAATGAAGACCATCATAGCTCATGGAGAATAAACCTAGAGAGGTATTAAAGGAAATCTGAGAGACAGGCATGGTCCAGGCTCTGCAGGACCATGGAGGCCATGACAAGGAGTTTTGATACTACTCTTGGAGATATGAAAAGACAGTGGGGAAGAAAGTGTTAAGGTTTAGTGTTAATTCGAAAGATGACACTAAGTGTAGGAAGGGGTCTGACTGGTGGGGGATATGTGAAAGCAAGAATTTCAGTTTAAGGCATGTTGCCTTTAGTCGGCTATACTGGTTAGGACAGTATAGCCGATCCTGTGATAACAAACACCACCAATGTATCAGTGATTCATGGCAACAAAAGTTTATTTTTCACTCACATAGCATTTCTATTGTGGGTTGTTGTGTATGAAGGTTTCTGTGTACAAAGACATCATCTTTGGGCTGGGATCCAGGCTGATGAAGCATGCATTCTCTGATACATTGTCAGTGACTGATTCAAAAGGGAAAATGACAGGGTAAAGCATCATTATCTCTTAAAACTTCTACTAGACGGTGGCAAGTCTCACCTCTGCTCACATTTCATTCGCTAAAACAACCATATGATGAAACCTGCCTTCAGTGGGGCCGGGATGTATAATTCTCACCCAGGTTAGAGAAATGGATATTAATGAAAAGCAGTGTTGTCTCCTGTACTAAACAAGAGATGGTGGTGGCTTTGCTCAAGGTAATGACTATGTGATAGAAATAAATGAAAATATTCAAGATATATATTTAGAACTTGAACTGAGAGGACCTGATGATGAATAAGAGAGTAGAAGGAAAGAGCTGAGCCAAGAATGAATCTTTTTGCTTGAATATCTGTTAAGATAATAATAGGTCCATTAACTGTGGTGGTGAAAAGCCAAGATTAGAGAATGAAGGAAATATGGGTTAGATTCCATCATGTCTGAAAGATAGAATACTAGAAGATCATTATATATCTATCTGTCTATTTATTTCTTCAGTTCTGATCTCTTCGCTGGCTCCACACTTAATATCTTACTTCAGAATATCATTAGAATATGATATTTAAGGCCATGAGACAGAATGAGATCAGTAAAAATGACAGTTCATATAGACAAGGAAAGAGGACTCAGGAAAAAATGCCTGAAGCATACCCAATTTGCAGAGCACAGAAGAGCAACTAGAGAAGAAAATTGAATTGTAGCTATCAGCTTAAAAGGATGAAAGCCAAAAGAAAACCAGATAACAGTGTTTCAAAAAGAAAGGATAAGCCCAATGAGTGAAAACTCTACTGTTCGACCCAGAAAGATGAGAATAGAAAATAAGCCGCTGCGTTTAGGAACACAGAAGGTGTTGGCAACCATGACAAAGGCATTTTCAGTGGTTTGGAGGGAAGGGTTTGATCTAGATAATGTGGATACACAAGACATTAGAAGACATAAACAAACCCACAGGTGATATTTACATCCTTGAGACTGGATTAACTCATCCATAAAAAATATTTAGAGAGTGAAGGCAAATGGAGCAGAGTTTAGAAAGCTAAATGAAATGAGTGAAAGTTGCTCAGTCATGTCTGACTCTTTGCGACCCCATGGACTATACAGTCCATGGAATTCTCCAGGCCAGAATACTGGAGTGGGTAGCCTATCCCTTCTCCAGCAGATCTTCCTGACCCGGGAATCAAACTGGGGTCTCCTGCATTGCAGGCAGATTCTTTACCAGCTGAGCTACTAGGGAAGCCCCAGAAAGAAAAGAGACACTAATATTTAAGAGGAACGAAGAGGAAGATAGGGAGACAAACAGCATGAAAATAGAAGAGAGAAAAGAATTTTAAAAATTAAATAATATACTATCAGAAACCAAAAGAGTAGAAAGTTTCAGGAGAAAGAGGATAACTGAAAGTGTTGTAAGTGAATCACAATTAGATAATCAGTGGAGCTGATTATCAGTGTATATCAACTTAGTGACAGTACTTGCGGTTGGACGAGGCAGAGCTCAACTTTGGCTGTGTTAGAGGGTAGAATTAGAGCAGACTCTCAGCACAGATAAACCTGGAAGAAGAAGCCAGCAAAGACTAGCTTAATATTACAGGGAGCTAGAATATAGGGTCGAGTGACGATGGGACTAACATCAGATGCCAACATAAATTTCTTAAGTTAAAAAAAAAAAAAGAAAGCTCTGATCTGGGTAGCACTGTTAAAGACGTCAAACCATGAGTCAGTTTTCAAGGGACAGATAAGTTTGCAGACAAAGAGTCGGACACGACTGAGCGACTTCACTTCACTTTAGGGTAAGTAAGCTGTTGGTTCAGAGTAACTTTTTATATACTGAATTTTTCTAAAATAGATTTTGTCCTCCCATTGCTCGAAACTGACTCACCCCATGGTACTCCATTCCCTTCCTCCCTCTGCTCATCCTATAATGCATCATTATCCTACCTAAGATGAATTTTATACGTCTGATAGTTCAGTGAATTCCATCTGCACTAGAGCATAGGATTACAGATGATTGGACTGTAATTACAGATATTAAATTGAGGCCATATTGCAAAAATCACTGAAGAAATAAACAGAAAAGTATTAATTTGAGGTATTGAGAATGTCATAGGTGAGTAGGAGAAAGATGTATTTGGCATCTCAGCAGAGACTTAAAAGTAGAGATACAAGAGAAGGAATTAAATAAAGACTAGCTATAATGAGAAAGTGTTAAAAGGCATGGATATAAGTTAAACACTAAAATTGAATCAAATTTTCAATCAATTGATATTGAATGTAAATATTAAGGGATCGACCCTGAGACATATATATGTGAGATTATATGTAGAAAATATATGAAGAAATAATAGGTGAGTATAAATATAGAAATCCAACAATTATAATGAAAAATTATTATATACTATGGTATAGTTTATAACCAATAGAAAGTGTTTTAGAACTTAACAAGTAGAAAGATGAGAAAAGTAGCAGAAACCTTTAAGTCCCCCTCATTGGTTAAAACTCAGTGCAATCTAGTTTCTTTATTCAGATTCACCAAATAGTTACTTAATAGGAAATGATTATGTATGAATGTCCAATAAAATAAAATGTAAATAATTTTTTTATCTTGTAATCAAATTGAATCTTAAATTTCAGAGGACATATCCTTTACTGGCAAGGAGTATTTTTCTGATCACAAAATATACTTTAAAGAATACGTCTGACAGTACATTTTGTTACTTCTGTCCCCTCTGTGTTCTTTCTTAACCCCATGGACTGTAGCCCACCAGACTCCACTCACCCTGGAATTCTCCAGTCAAAGATACTGGAATGGGTTTCCATTCCCTTCTCCAGGAGATCTTCCCAACCCAAGGATTGAACCTGGGTCTCCTGCATTGCAGGCAGATTCTTTACCATCTGAGCCAGCAGAGAAGCCCTGATGCTATCAATACAATTCAACTCAATTCTGACACTGTTAACCATGAGATGGCATCAGATTGCACAGGTGAAGGGCTCTCTCCAACAAGACTGCCCTCCACTTCAGAGATCAGTTGGAAGCCCAGGTTGTCAGTCATGCTTCTGACCATGAGGGTACAGATTGGAAGTTCTCATGAGCGCCTGCCTGGGTTGTTTGCCAGAGAGGCTCATAGAACTCAGGGAAGCCGTCTTCTCAGTAGATTACGGATTTATTGCAAAGGTTAGTAGAGGATAAGAATCAGCAGCCAGGTGAAGAGACACACAGAGTGAGATTGCTAAAATGAGCTTCTGTCCTCATAGAGTTTGCAGCCCAGGACTGTAGTATGTGAAGGGTTTTGGTTCCCCAACCTGAAAATTCTTCGAACTTGTCCATTTTTTATGGAGGCTTTTTTGGAGTTTTATGGAAGCTTCATTCATTACATAGGGATGTTTGATTAACTCATGGGTCACTGGTGATTGATTCAACCTCTAGTCCCCACTCCCCTCCCCAGAAATCTGAGAGTAATTTTTTGGCAACTAACTCCTTCCTTAGGTGCTGTCCAAAGCACCTGACCATTAACTTAAACCCAGTTGAAGTGTAAGGGGCTTACTGTGAGTAACAATACACCCATTTTACCTTCATGGGTCTGAAGCATTAAGAGACCAAATATTATAGCTAAAATTTCTCCCATTGATCTTATCACTCAGAAAATTCAGGAACGTGGGGAGCTATGAGCCAGAAACTGTGGATGAAGACCAAATATATATGAGATAATAATTTAAGTCATCTGAATGGACAAAAGTTACAGTTCATATAAATCACAATATCACAGTTAGTAACTAGCTAATTACATTGAATTAAGTCTATTATAATAAATATATAATGTATGTAAATACAGATTATATATATATATATATATTTATAACACATTTAATTAAACTCAGAATTTAGATGTGATTCTTGTCAAAGAGGTGATGCCTGCCCATTTGTTTCTGCTCTTATGCTTTCTCTAAAGTGGACTCTTTGCCCTCATTACTTTTATATACCTAGAGTGCATAAATAGCTCAGAGGTATAAACCATGGCACCAGTAATTATGCAAATCTTGAAATATTACTTTAGTGAGACCATGGCTTGGGAAAATGGGTTCTAGTTTTAAAAATGAATTTCAGTTCAGTTCAATTGCTCAGTCATGTCCTACTCTTTGCGACCCCATGGACTGCAGCATGCCAGGCTTCCCTGTCCATCACCAGCTTCTGCAACTTACTCAAACTCATGTCCATCGAGTCAGTGATGCCATCCAACCGTCTCATCCTCTGTCTTCCCCTTCTTGTCCCGCCTTCAGTCTTTCCCAGCATCAGGGTCTTTTCCAGTGAGTCAGCTCTTCCCATCAGGTGGCCAAAGTATTGGAGTTTCAGCTTTAGCATCAGTCCTTCCAATGAATGAATATTCAGGACTGATTTCCTTTAGGACGGACTGATTGAATCTCCTTGCAGTCCAATGGATTCTCGGGAACCTTCTCCAACACCACAGTTCAAAAGCATCAATTCTTCAGTGCTCAGCTTTCTTTAGTGAATTTATTTCCACATAATAAAGTGAATTTATTTCCATATAATACACTGCTATCATTTTATCTTACAGTGTGTTGTCCAGTGTTTCAATTGCTGCTATTTCAATGAAAATAAGTACATTATCTGCACAAAAATTCTCATTTTCAAAGCAAGCAAACCTTACCCATCTAAAACCTTCATTTACCAGAAGCTGCCAGAGAATAAAAATAAAAAAGAATGGAAAGGAGGATTTGATATTTTGACATCCTACTTTACTCAAGATTCAAGATGACTAAAGATCTGACAGGAAATAAAACAGTTTTGAGAAGTTGGATAAGGTGACAGAATTGAATCAGATGATAACACTTACAGAAAGTAGCAACTTCTGTGATTGACCATTTATCAAAGTGGATTGACTAAGTTTAGTGGTCATGTCTAGAATATAAAACACTGAAATAGTAGCAAATGCACAGAAAAATCCTTACAAAGAAATATGAGATAATTTTTGGAAATATTTTTTAATACATTATTTCTTTTAGCATTTTGGGAAAGGGGTATCAGGAACAAACATCAGTGTTTTCACTACTTAAAAAACAGTGCTTATCTGTTTTTTTTTTTTTAATTAACCAGAATCTGCACATCTTAGGAAAAAAAATGTATATATATATATATATATATATATATATATATATATATATATATATATATGGTTTTACATTTTATCTGCAACTGGTGGAAGTGTAGCCATCTATTTCAAGTTTATGAAACTCTGGCTTCTGTCAGTTTCTTGTTATATATGCACTGTGTGTCTGACACTGGAGAAACACACAGAAACACACATACAAGCGCATATACACACACACAAATAGCAAAATCTCAGTTAACTAGAATTTTTTATTTTTCTTCCTCAATAAAAGCTATCCAAGAAAAATATGTTAAACTCACTCCAGTATTCTTGCCTGGAGAATCCCAGGGACGGGGGAGCCTGGTGGGCTGCTGTCTATGGGGTCGCACAGAGTCGGACATGACTGAAGCGACTTAGCAGCAGCAGCAGCAGCAGTAAATGAAATTTTTGTATCACCAAAGGGTGACTTCTCTACATACCAACTTTTACAATTCTAGGAATGTAAATATGTAAATTGACTTGATTAAATGGAGCTGGTCACATTGTTTTATAGCGCCTCTTTTTTTCTTATAAGTCAGAGGAAAAAAAATTCAGTAAAATTTGCTATTCCCTATCCAAACCAAGTTAAGAATATCATAGCATTCTTCAGGAAATGTGTGATTTACCCAGGTCAAAATATTAATAAAGCAAAACATGGACAACAGAAAAATTATATAGAAGGGGAAATTGTTTCACAAAAAATGTGGAGTTGCAAAGATTTCTTGGCTCTCCAAAACCTACTGTGATAGCACCCATTTCCTTTTCTTGATATGCTTCTCCTTTTAATCAATAGAACTTGGATTGTTCATACTTTATTCTGAAACCACTTTCAGTTGACCATGATATAATGAAAACAGAAAGTAAGACTCCTTCTGAGTGTGTCTGCGTTACATAAAAAAACCTCTGAAAGATTGAAAAGCTTCCCAAACCATCACAATAAAACAACATTGATGGAGTGAAAGGATGTCGTAGCAATTCAAGTACAGGGAGACCTGCCTATGATCTCTTCAAATCATACTCAGATTACAACTGCTGTTAGGATGGACTCTGTTAGTAAGTAATCTTTATCAAGTTAGAAAGCATGCAGTGTAGTAGTTAAAGTCAAAGAGAACTTGGAAAATCATAAATCTATTTGCAACATGTAAGCAAAACTTAATAAAAAGAATATAAAGAATGTCAGGTGCATCTTTACCTCAAAAAATCAAAATGTTGCCATCTTTGGGCATCTGAGATAGGGACATTCTGAGCCACTCAGAGAGGAATAGCTCTGATCTCAGTCTGCAGTGCTGGAGAGTTTGACTTCAGGCAAAGAAAACACACTCTGCTTCTTGAGAGATTTTTGAGACACTGCATGAGACCTTCTGGGGCTTTTAGAAGGATCTTGCAGAAATGTTTGAGTGTCCCTGAAAGACTACAGAGATTGAAGAGAAAAGGATCAAGGAATTTAACAAAAATCAACAGAAAGAAATTGAAACACCAACAATGGCAAAAAACGATTTTTTTTTTTTTTCAGTAATCCCATGAATGACACATTTCAAATCCCTCTTTGGCGCCAGAGACCAGTTTAGTGAAAAGCAGTTTTGCCACGAACCGGGGTTGGGGGAAAGGTTTCATGGTGTTTCAAATGCATTACATTTATTGTGCACTCTATTATTATTACATCAGCTTCACTGCAGGTCATCAGGCATTAGATCTCAGAGGTTGGGGACCCTGCATTAGAGGAATCTCTATGTTCAGAGAGCCTACACATCCTTGATATCAATGGCAAGAGGCAGAGTCAACACAAAGTGTATATAGAAAGAACAAGCATATAAGTAACCTTCAGTTCCTAAGGTTCTGTTGACCTGAGTTTGAACCCCAGATCATTTTGTGTTGCAATCAGCAAGTCATGGAAAGACACTTGGCTCAAGGTTTACAAAAGACATGGTAAATAAGTTGATGGCTTCTGTTGTCATCTTCTAAAGCTGATCAGCTTAGGGGCATTATTCATTATGAGGTTTTTTTCTGCTTTGTTTTGTTTTTTTTTCCTAGCATTGAGCTGTCTGTCCCTAGGTGAAGTCAGGATTCCAATTTTCATCCCTGTTTTGGCCAGGATGAAGTTAAGGAATTAAAGCAAAAAGAATGTGGGTTTACAACCCTGAGGCTTATTGTAGAACAGGAGACAAAGGACAATGGACAAGTTGTAGAACTTCATTGCATGTAAAATACTGGCCAACAAGGTAACAGGCTGTGTTCATGCATTTCAAGAATAGGAAGGAGAAGAGAATGAGGATCAGAAAAAGGAGGAGGAGAGGGAGAGAGGGGAGAAGAGGGAAAGAAGGAGGAGGTAAGATTTGATCTGTCAGAAGAAAAGAGTTATAAGAACTGGTTATGTGGGGAGTAAATAACGATTTCTTTATGAAAGACAATGCCAACTGGGGAGCAGGGCAAAGGTTTTGGTCTCCATGCCATTAATAAATCTATCCACTATAATTTCCTGATTAGGAAGTAGTATAATAAGTACACAGAAGAGTCATAGGATAATAGCTTCTCAGTGTGAATTGGACAAGTTTAATCTCCTGTTAGACGCTGTGTACCTGTCAGAAAATAAGTATGAAGTTTAGTTATTGGAATGAAGAAAATTCTGTGATGTATTAATATCAGCTTCTTAATGATTAAATTACAAAGTGATTCATTCAAATAAAGAAGATACCTTCCTTATGAAAGTCTCAAGTTGCATAAATTAAAAATATCGTGGTAAAGTGAGAAATATTTGACCAAGTTCTATGTCTGTGAAAATAATCAAGAACTCATTTGCTACTCATTAGGTCCATTTTTTTATGAATTATCTTTGTAGAAAATTCACATATCACAAATCCAACCTAACTAGTCATTCAGAGAAGCCTCTGCTCAACATAGCAGATAAATTAAAGCTGCTTTGGAAAGGATACATTGCCCACTAGACTGGACATGTGATTCTTCACTGTAGACTAATTAAGAGAATACAGTGGCTGAACAATTCATGCAGCAATGGCACAAAAGGTAAAATAGTCATTCTCAGTATTAGAATGTCATGGAAGGGAATTTAAGTTCTGCTATCAGAATTTAAACTTTACATAACACAATTGTGAACTTAATACCACTAAATATCTACTAAAATTTAGCTGAAAGAAATTAGGTTTGCGGAGAATCTTCTGAGTGCTGCTTTATACAACCATTCTGCTGCTGTTGTTTAGTTGCTCAGTCGTGTCTGATTCTTTGCGACCCCATGGACTATAGCCCACCAGGCCCCTTTGTCCATGGGATTTCCCAGGTAAGAGTACTGGAGTGAGTAGCCATTTCCTTCCCCAGGGGATCTTCCTGGACCAGGGATTGAACCCATGTCTCCTGCATTGGCAGGCAGATTCTTTACCTTTGATCCACTAGGGAAGCCTGAACCATTCTGCTAGATTCTTACTTATGACCACTAGGTTGGCCAAACACGCAAGGGTGGGTGCTGGATGTCAGCTTTGTTTTGATTAGCCCCAACTTGCCACACCCCATCTGCATTAGACTCTAGCCAAACACACACACAATGAATCACATGATGTGTTACACTGAGTTGATTTTACTGATTGTGCTTTGGCATAAGGACATGGAAGACTATATTAAAAGTTAGAATCTTGCTGCTAGAATTACAGTGAAAAAGCTACTTTAGTTGAAAGTATTTTCTTTATGAAGATTCTTGGGAGAAGTTTCTTTATCATCTTAGTATCATCAATACTTACATCTTTCCAACACTTCTCTCTTTTGAACACTGATATATATAACTGATTATCTTTGTCTTTTAGTACTGTATTAAAGAAAGTGTTGGAAAGGGCAATGGCACCCCACTCCAGTACTCTTGCCTGGAAAATCCCGTGGACAGAGGAGCCTCGTAGGCTGCAGTCCATGGGGTCGCAAAGAGTCGGACACGACTGAGTGACTTCACTTTCACTTTTCACTTTCATGCACTGGAGAAGGAAATGGCAGCCCACTCCAGTATTCCTGCCTGGAGAATCCCAGGGACAGAGGAGCCTAGTGGGCTGCCGTCTATGGGGTCGCACAGAGTCGGACACACTAAAGCGACTTAGCAGCAGCAGCAGCAAAGAAAGTGTACAGTTTATGAAGGTTCCATTGCTAGCAACTAAAAAGTTGCCATGGTGTGCATTTTGTATCAGCCTCAATTCTGATTCTGTGTGATATTTCAGCCTGTGTTTGTTCCCGGTGTCCTTTTCATTTACTCCCAATGCTGGAAATTTTGCTTCATTTTATCTATATTTTATTTACATTGAGCACTTTTGTCAATCTACTTTCATCAAGACTTTTCAGCTAAAATGAGATATGGAAAGCAGGCAACTTTTCCAAAAGCCAATTTTTGATTTTTGAGGATGGAAGTTGGGCATGATGCATAATGCAACTTTCAGTATATAGCAATATTAATAGTATATATCAAGTGTAAATTTCATTAGGAAAACATATCAATTGAGAGCTTTTCATTCTTTCATAAAGAAGTTAGATAATTAAAGAAGAACTTCAGTCAACAAAGCACTTTGGAAACATAATTTTTACTCAGTGTAATTAAATTAGAAGTAAAGCTGTAGCTTTCTACACCATACACAAAAATAAACACAAAATAAATAAAATACTTAAATATAAGACCGAGAACCAATAAACTTTGAGAAGAAAACACAAGCAGTATGCTCTTGGACACTCGACTTAGTGATAATTTTTTGGATATATCTCCTCAAGCAAGAGAAACTAAAGAAAAAATAAGTAAATGAGACTTCATCAAACTAAAAAACTTTTGCACACTAAGAGAAACCGTCAATAAAATGAGGAGAGCTACTGAATGGATGAGATATTTGCAAATGCTGTTTTATAAGTTGTTTCCCAGGAGGGTAAGTGTTCACCATTCTAACACCATTCTGTATATTATATATGTCATTGAACAGTTAAATATAAGATGGCAGAGGGTGGAAGGCAAGTTTCTCACTATTGGAGTGGGAGGTTACAGATCAGTTCAGTTCACTTGCTTAGTTGTGGCGGACTGTTTGTGACCCCATGGACTGCAGCTTCTCTGTCCATCACCAACTGCCAGAGCCTACTCAAACTGCGTCGATCACGTTGGTGATGCCATCCAACCATCTCATCCTGTTTTCCCCTTCTCCTCCCACTTTCAATCTTTCCCAGCATGAGGATCTTTTCCAATGAGTCAGTTCTTCACATCAGGTGGCCAAAGTATTGGAGTTTCAGCTTTAGCATCAGTCCTTCCAATGAATATTCAGGACTGATTTCCTTTAGGATGAACTGGTTGGATCTCCCTGCAGTCCAAGTGGAGAAGGCAATGGCACCCCACTCCAGTACTCTTGCCTGGAAAATCCCATGGACGGAGGAGCCTGATAGGCTACAGTCCATGGGGTCGCTAAGAGTCAGACACGACTGAGCGACTTCACTTCCACTTTTCCCTTTCATGCACTGGAGAAGGAAATGGCAACCCACTCCAGTGTTCTTGCCTGGAGAATCCCAGGGATGGCGGAGCCTGGTGGGCTGCCGTCTATGGGGTCGCACAGAGTCGGACACGACTGAAGCGACTTAGCAGCAGCAACAGCAGCAGTCCAAGAAACTCTCTAGAGTCTTCTCCAACACCACAGTTCAAAAGCATCAATTCTTCAGCATTCAGCTTTCTTTATAGTCCAATTCTCACACCCATACATGACTACTGGAAAAACCATAGCTTTGACTAGATGGACCTTTGTTGGTAAAGTAATGTCTCTGCTTCTTAATATGCTGTCTAGTTTGGTCATAACTTTTCTTCCAAGGATCAAGCATCTTTTAATTATTGAACAGTTAAATATAAAATGGCAGAGGGTGGAAGGCAAGTTTATCACTATTGGAGGGGGAGATTACAGATAAACAAAGGGAATGACCCGTGTGATAATGAATTAGAGTTGGAAACATCAATATGAACTCAGGTTCTACTTAATAAAGATACATATGTTACATATGGAAAAGTGTATGCATATATATGTATTAATATATACAAATATCTATACAAATAGTTGCTACTCTTGTCAGCTGAAAGGGTATGGAAGTAAAAATATCCCAGTAGCAGTGAACATACTTGGAATCCAGATTGTGGCTAATATTGTTCTCCAAGAAAAAGGGATCAACATTCCTTGGAGAATCTTCAGGGCCAGAAAATGAGGAATTACTAAGCAAAAAAATTATAATGAGGGGACTGTGTCAGAGGGACCCAGGAACCAGCTGAAAGAGCTCCCAGTAGCCAAAGATAAAACAATTTCAGCAACAAAACAAAGCAGTATTGAATTATAACCCAAATTATAAAATAAATATCTATGAGTTCATGCTGATATTAAAAAAAAATGATTGAATAAGTCTATGGGGAGAAGAGGCAACTCTAAGGAGAATTCCAGATAATTTATGTACGTATTCTGACTTCAAGAAGCATAACTCCCCACTTGTTAGTGTGGTTTTCACATGGAGACTTCCCTTCAAAGAAGTACACGCATGCTCAGTCACTCAGTCATGTCAAACTCTTTGCAACCCCATAGACTGCAGCCCACCAGGCTCCTCTGTCCATGGAATTCTTCAGGCAGGAATACTGGAGCTGGTTGCTGTTTCCTACTAAGGGGAATTTTCCTGATCCAGGGATTGAACCCATATCTCTTGTGTCTCCTGCATTGGCAGGCAGACTCTAACATTAAGCCACCTGGGAAGCCCTACAACAGGGAAAGGGAAAACAAGTAACTTTACAGTGAAGAAACATGTCAGCTACTCCTTCAGACAGATAACCAAGTTTAACCTCAACAGTGATGAGTCATATACTCTTGATACTCTTGATGTGATGAAAATGGCACTTTACTTCTGTAATCTTCCTCCCAAGAAAACATAACCTAAGTTTAATAATAATAGTAAGTCCAACAAATCCCAATTAAGGAACTTTCTACAATGTACTTGACAGTACTCCTCAAAACCACTAAGATCATCAAAAAAGGGAGAGTCTGTGAAATTGACACACAGCTAAGAGAAGCCTAAGGACACTTGACAACTAAATGTAATGTGGTATCCTGGATAGGCTCCTGGAACATAAAATAGTATTAGGTGAAAATTATTAGAAACTCTGACTAGAGTATGGACTTTAATAATAATGTGTTTATATTGGTTTGTTAATTGTAACAATAATCTACCTGCCAGTGCAGAAGATCCAAGGTACATGGATTTGATTCCTGGATTGGGAAGATCCCCTGGAGTAGGAAATGGCAACCCACTCCAGTATTCTTGCCTGAAAAATTCCATGGACAGAGAAGCATGCTGGACTACATATAGTCCATGGGGTCATGAGTCAGACATGACTTAGCAACTACACAACGATGTCCAATATTTGGGGGTGAAATAGACACATATATATGTCATATGTTGGGGGTAAATTCATTAAAGATACCCAAAGAACTGTGCAGCTCATGAGTTCACATGGATAAGAACTTATTAACCTGTTTTGTACTGGAAAGAGATCTGGCACCATGGAAATCCTTCCAAATGATGGGTCCCCTCTGAGGAGGCTCTGCTAGTTATGCTTGCCAAGAAAAAAACCTTGCCAAGGTTTCATGGTGGTTGATGGTGTGAGACAGAGAAGGCAATGGCAACCCACTCCAGTACTCTTGCCTGGACAATCCATGGTCGGAGGAGCCTGGTATGGTGCAGTCCATGGGGTCGTGAGAGTTGGACACGACTGAGCAACTTCACTTTCACTTTTCACTTTCATGCACTGGAGAAGGAAATGGCAACCCACTCCAGTGTTCTTGCCTGGAGAATCCCAGGGATGGCGGAGCCCGGTGGGCTGCCATCTATGGGGTCGCACAGGGTCGGACACGACTGAAGCAACTTAGCAGCAGCAGCAGCAGATGGTGTGAGAACAAAGATAGGCAGCCAGGAGAATTTCCTGAGTACTCAGGATGCAACTCACATTTTCTGTCCACAAAATTATGTCTAAGAAAATGAGCAGGGTGAGTTCATATACCTGACATATATTCTGACATTAGTAGGCAAATTTCTCTGAAACTCCACTCTTTACTCAGATCACCATAAAATCAGAATAGCTCATTTAAAATAAACAGAGAGCTTCTCAACCCTGCTTGCATAGTAGAATCCACTCTGGAACTTCTAGAAGACCATGCCTGGGGCCCACTTATCACCAGTCAGAATCTCTGGTGGGGACAGGGCAGGAGCACAGGATCAACAGTTGTTTAAACCACCCAGGTGATTCTAAAGTGCACGTAGGATTGAGAGCCCATGTGGTAGATAAAGTTTTAAATCTTTGTGAACCTTAATCTTCTGGAAGTGAAGCTGCTGTATGGGAAATGCATATAGGATTTTACCTGATCCTAATATGCAACTTTTTAAGCTTTTGCAGCTTTCAATTAAAAAAGAAAATAGAAAAAAATAAAACAAAACCCACAAGCATATAAGAGAACCAGGGAAAATGCTCTGGGATTATTCTCACATCTTAGGAAAGAGTGAACTTAAAAAATACTTTATTTAAAATTCTCTCCCTTTTGTTTCTTTTGTTTGTTTGTTTCCTTGTTTTGCATTTCTTGCCATAATTAGGTAGAGACACATTTCTGACTTGTTAGAGTGAAAGACCAATCAGGCCTGGAGCTACAGAGCCAGGAAGAGAACCTGGGAAAGTAAGAGGGACAGCATACCTAGTTCTTTAAATTCATACCAACTAGAGCTTATCCCTCAGGTACTCTATGTGCTCAGTCACTCCCTTATCCCTGACATCACTGTGCTCCAAATGTAAAAATTATAGGTCAGTTGACTCTTGAAAGTCCCTTGGACTGCAAGGAGATCCAACCAGTCAATCCTAGAGGAAATCAGTCCTGAATTTTCATTGGAAGGACTGATGCTGAAGCTGAAACTCTAGTTCTTTGGCCACCTGATGCGAAGAACTGACTCCTTGGAAAAGACCCCGATGCTGGGAAGGATTGAAGGCAGGAGGAGAAGGGGATGACAGAGGATAAGATGGTTTGATGGCACCACTGACTCGATGGGCATGAGTTTGAGTAAGCTCCAGGAGTTGGTGATGGACAGGGAAGCCTGGCCCATTGGGGTTTCAAAGAATCAGACATGACTGAGCTTCTGAACTGACTATGAAGATAACAAAAAGTTCTCAGGCACAGGGTTCCAGGAATCACCAAGCAGCACTGAGGTGTTAGATTTAAGTAAATATAAAACCTTAACTCTCCAAGACAACTCACATTCAAGAAGAAAGAGAGGTGATTTATGACTTTCAACTTTAGGCAGAATGAGAATTAAAAAATATTTTTAAAAACCTTTGAAAGTGTGACACCTTTGACTCTACACATTTTATTTCATTGTTTGAATCCAGAGATGGCTTGTTTTTGTGATATTTTCTTAGAAAACTGAGTATCATAAATAAGCAATCAGATGAGACACTAAATGAAGCTATATCTTTAAAAGCTTCATACAGGTGAGAATAGAGCTTATAAATATGCACATCTTACTATAACACCTGCTTTTTAAGATAAATAGAATTAGGCTATCACAACTGGTATCTAAAAGTTATTAGCCTAATAATTTTCAGAAATCATTAAACAGAGTATGATATAGCAAAGGGAGTATTTTATCAAATCATTGAACCTTCTAGTTCTGTGGGAGATTCACTGGGTCTTTAAATGCAACCTATGAGAGAGTGTTTAGCCAAGTAAAAGAAGCACTAATTATCTGTAAACTCACAATGATCTTTAAACTTTCAAAGTAAATGGTTCTCTGGGGGGCATTTGCCCTTCTAGCTCCAGATGTTCTAAAAACTGTAACAAACTACAAGTCATCAGGTATCTCCTCTGAGAAGTTTGTTAAATTTGGGTTAATATCAGTTTAGGATAAATCTCGTTAGAAATGTCTTCATTCCCCTCTTCCAGGTACAGATTATATTCAGTTATAAAATATCTCGAAAAATAAGACATTTTCTTTCTCCTCAATGCATTAGATTGATTTTTTCTGCCCAATAATATAAAAACCCATTATCCACTATCCACCTAGTGTCCAGCTCTCAATAAATATTTTATGAATTAATCAAGGGCTGCAAAAATAAATATATTGCTAGCCCCAGCTCAAAATATCTGAACCCAAACTCAGCAATTGAATAATAAAACAGTTATGAAGCATTTGCTACTTGCCAGACACTGTGCTAGATTCTAAGAACAGAATTGAATAAGAGTTAAGGGAATGGCTGCCCACTCCAGTATTCTTGCCTGGAGAATTCCATGGACAGAGGAGCCTGATGGGCTACAGTCCATGGGGTCACAAAGAGTCGGACAAGACTGAACAACTAACTCTATACTTTATTAACCAATTTTAGAAAATAAGCTGCTTTTCATAAGAAATTCATAATATTTCATAATGGCTAATAGCTGATTGCAAATGAGTATTTCATATGCCTAATTTCAATGGAAGCTCAATTTATTTCTACTTACCTCAGAAAAGGACAATTGAGAAAATATTAGAACTGCTCATCAGCAGTTTGATTAATCTATGGCCAACGCCAGTATAATATGCTGATTAAAATGAAGCCTCTGAGGGAATTCCTTGACAGTCCAGTGGTTAAGACTCCTCACTTTCAATGACCAAGGCTCAGGTTGGATCCCTGGTCAGGGAACTGAGATTCCACAAGTACCGTGGCGACTCAGTCAAAAGAAAAAAAAAAAAAAAGGTAAACATCTGAGTTTCAATTCTGACTTCTTTGCTAGCTGTGTGGTTTTGGTATTTGTAAACTGCAATTTCCTAACTTGTAAGTTGGAGAAATACTGGTAGTGCCTATCGCATAGAGTCATTGTGACAATGAAATTGGATCATCTAAATCTGAAACAGATTAAACACTTAGTAAAAGCTACTAATATTAGATTCAGTGGTGGGGACAGCTTTATAAGACAAGATGGAGACTGAAAAGTGGTGATTTCTTTGCAGGTAGATAAAACCAGTTTGAGGCTGTATTTGCAGAGCAATTTACATAAGACTGATAAAAATGTCTTGGGTCTTTGCGTGTGTCAAAGAATGGGGAGAAAATGGATACATATTGTGGGAATCTAAAGTGCCACTAGACTTTTGATTGTTGTCACCATTAGTATTTATTACTTTTTTGTTACCACTTCAGGAGGAGTAAGGAAAATATGTCACAGTCAACTCTGTTGTCACATTTTCCAGTTGCTTAATATTGTGGGAAGAGAACTGATGATTGAGCATAAAAATGACTCCCTTCACAGTGTGGATTTAAATGAAAATTTAAATTTTCATTTAAATTCTAGGCACATGAGAAGCCTCAATAGGAAATCTCACTGCTAGCATTCATTCATTCATTCATTCACTTGCCCAAGTATTCATTTACATATGATGAAATTTGCTCAGTTGTGTCTGACTCTTTGTGACCCCATAGGCTATATAGTCCATGCAATTCTCCAGCCAGAATAGTGGAGTGAGCAGCTGTTCCCTTCTCCAAAGGATCTTCCCAACCCAGGGATCAAACCCAGGTCTCCCACTTTGCAGGTGGATTCTTTACTAGCTAAACCACCAGGGAAGCCCCCATTTACATATAAAAGAGTAGTAATGTCCATGAGGAACTTTTTTGAGAAACACGTATTTTTGTCTCACACTAGTGCTCCTATCAGAGAAGGCAGTGGCACCCCACTCCAGTACTCTTGCCTGGAAAATCCCATGGACGGAGGAGCCTGGTAGGCTGCAGTCCATGGGGTCGCTGAGAGTTGAACACGGCTAAGCGATTTCACTTTCACTTTTCACTTTCATGCATTGGAGAAGGAAATGGCAACCCACTCCAGTATTCTTGCCCGGAGAATCCCAGGGACAGGGGAGCCTGGTGGGCTGCTGTCTTTGGGGTTGCACAGAATCGAACACAACTGAAGCGACTTAGTAGCAGCAGTGCTACTATAGTGGTCAAATTAAAACTGAATTTTGCAAAATGAGGTTTTAAAAAGGTTCTTTTTAAACCTCCTGCTGACACAAGAAAGAATCAGGTTGCTGAGTAAGTTATTTCCTGAAAAATAGAAAAAGACAATGATAAGTCTATGTCAGTCAGCAGGTAATTCCATCAGTGACCTTGTGTGATTACATGCAGTGGGGAGCAGTAACAGTATAGAATTTTAAATTAAACATAGAAAATCAACCTATGATTTTCCTGAACATTTCTGGAACACTTCATAATTAAATTTAAATGATGAGAGATGGGAAGGGCAAACCCAGTGAGAAACTACAAATTGCAATTTAAAATTATTAACTGCATTGCAGGCTTAAATGTGGTCTGTGCTTTGTGCCCTGTAGCATAGGGAAGTCTTTCATGAGGTCACATCACTGCAACAGTATCTCCTGTTTTCACTCTATTGTTATTTAATCATTTTGCCAGTGTCTAAAATGTATACATTTATTTAATTTTAATGTGTCAATGGTGCCTTGTCGTTCATTTCTGAGCCCTGTTGACTTAAAATGTACTCAGAAGCTTAAAGTTGAGGGTTATGCTTTAATCGGCAGAAATTTTTAGGACTTTAAAACTGGGAGGCAACAACTCAAGTTATCCTGAGAGAACTGCTCTGATGAGGCAAGAGGGGGAACCAGGTTATACAGAAGTTTTGCAACAAAGGGACGGTAGTCTGGATGTTTTTGGTAAATTTAAGAAAACCAAAGCTGGTAAAGAATCTGCCTGCAGTGTGGGAGACCTGGATTAGATCCCTGGGTTGGGAGGATCCCCTGGAGAAAGGAACAGCTACCAATTCCAGTGTTCTGGCCTGGAGAATTCTATGGACTGTATAGTCCATGGGGTTGCAAAGAGTCGGATATGACTGAGCGACTTTCACTCACTCAAATATCCCAAGTTAAGAAATTTAGTGCTTTTCTATGTATGGGAAGATGCAAGAGTCTGAGCTCTCAGAAATCATTCCTTTCATATGCATCTCAGCTATCTGGGGCCAATATCCTGTGTTTTCCAGGGCTCACCGTACAAGGTGGTTGTAGTCTGATGGCTGCTTGATGGCAGGTATTGTTCTCCTCCCTGAGTTCCCTTAGAGTCCACTGGCTTACAGTGGAGGTCTGCAATGGTTGAAGACTGTGACATCCTTGTTTACTGATATGGCAGGAAATATTCCATTTCTCAGCTCTATCTCTTAAGCAGTGAAATTACTAAGACTCGCCAGCTTAGCCACCATCATCAACCACTAGTGTACCCTGTGTTTCCCAACCATTCTAAACTTAGTCTACACTTCTGAGAACCCATTTGCACTATGGGTCTCCTCCTTGAAATGTCAAGATCTGAGCACAGCTAGAGCGGCATTTGTAAACGCCTGCGTTCTCCTGTGACTCTTTTCCCCCATTGCCAGTGCATCTTGTTAGTGCTGTGCTTGGATCCACACCGTTAGAGCAGCAGCCTAGCTGCTGTCTTTCTCAGTTATCTAGGGCTCCTGCTAAGACAGACCAACTCAGAAAATGTCTTTGGCACCCATTTTATCACCCAGAGACAAAACCTTGAAAACAGACAACCAATTATTTGAAGTCTTCCCAAGTCTCATAGGATAAAACCAACTGCCCTTCCAAACTCAGAAAAAGAGCTGAACTAAGGCAGATAGAATAGGTCAGTACTAGATCAAAACCTACCTTCAGACTGGAAGGGCCAATTAAGATGACTGCCAGAAGGGAATGCAGGATACCAAAGAAGCAACTGTTTTCAATCTTTTATTTTTTTTCTTAATTTGAGAGAATTATAAGTAAAAAGTTCCATGATAGTCCACAATTCAATAAGTTTTTTATAACTAATTTTAAACGTATACCCCCTATATCATTTCAGGCAACAAGACAGATTATGTTCAATGTGTGTACAATGAATTAAAGTGTGATAAAATTTTCTTTAAATTAGCAAATAAAAGATGGAAATATCTTTCATGGATTTGCATACATTTTTCATTATAAGAGTTTTTCACTAACTTTGAGGCTAGTTTTGTATGATAGATGAGTTTGGGGATTAAAGATAATTCAAATGTTTAAAATTTGGGTAGGGGAGGACTTCAACTTTTGACTCTAACTTTAATTACCTAACTTGTCTGCACTTCAGAATCATTGGGGAACTTTAAAAATTATGTTATGGTGGTATGAGTCAAAACACTAACAATTAAATTATCACTCATCATAAATTGTAAGATGAACCCCCATTCAGAGAGATTATACATTGAAAAATAGTGAGGTGTAGAAATGATAATGACTGTAAAATTGGCTTTGCATGTTATAAGCCAGAGGTAATGATCTAATTAAACTTTCCCTAGCATCGGTGAAATAGGTAAGGGAATAGAATTCATAAAGCCAAAATAATTGTGAAGAATTTTATTTGTCTCTCAACTGTGACGTTCTAAAGGGACACACTGATGGCTTAGCTAAATTTCAAGAGATTTTTATGACACTAATTGGAGAAATAACAATCGTATCAACAATATGATTATGATTACTTCTCTGATTTTTCTTTTGAGAGGTTAATAAATGGTGATATTTTCTTTTAAAAGCAAACATGAATGATTTGAATTCTAAAGACTAATATATTCCTACATATTGTGGGGCAGTTTTTACAGCCACATAAAGTATATGGGACCAGAATGTCAAGGATTTACATAATGTATTACATTATGATCCATTTCTGTTGATATACATCCTTTTCTATCACTGATTCACCACATTTGTTGACATGGTATTTCTTCATTAAAGAAAATATTTGTACTGTGTAGGAACAAAAAAGCTATCATGTGTAAACTTTCAAAATAAATATTTGCCTATGTATTAAGTATACACCCATATTCAATCCTTATATCCACTCTAAGAATTAAAATGTTGAAAGAAAGAAATGCAAAGTTTACTTTAAAATTTCTGTGGGCTCTGCTTCAAGTCTTTCATGAGAAGAGTATGAATTTATATATTCATGTATCCCATACTTCTTTACTATGCACCAGATACCCTAGCCTAGTAAATGCTAGGTATTCAGCAATGAAGAAAACACTAATTCTTTATACTCAAGTTTTCTTGATCCTACACCTCACATAGTTAATCAAAGAGCATGTCTTTGTTTTTATCTATTAATAACAGAACACCCTACTCATGCTGGTTTAAACAAAAAGGAAATGAACTTGCTCACATGACTGGAGATTCTGAAGTATACAGGTGTCCTCCTTGCTATATCCTGTGGCTATAACTTGAGTTGTGTCATGTCTCAGACCCGCCTCCCTGTGAGGTTTTAGCAATTCTGAGCCTCATATTACTGACAGGAAAGTCCAAAGAAAAAGGAAAAGACAGAAAGTGGTTTCTGGAAGATCCCAGACGATATCAGAGAACTTTCTCAGAAAATTGCTTTTAGCATCTCTGTGTGCTCAAATGGTTCAGTTCTCATCCAGTCACTAGAAAAGTGAGCAGGATTACTTTCAGACCAATTATATGCACTCAGGCCATGAGTATAGTCGCGTTTACTCAAGTTAGGGGGTCTCAGAGGAGAGGAATGGATTTCTCAACATAATTATGATTATCTTAGGAAGATAGATGGAAGAATGGATGTTTGGTAGGCAAAGCAGTGTTCACTACAAGGAACAATTAAGGCACCAGGGTTTGCAATAACTAAACATTGCAAACAACATACATGTTCATTATAACATGTTTCAGAAAGTATCTTATATCCTATACAGATAACTCTTTGTATTAAGATAGAAGGTGACTATTAGATCCTAAATAGAAAGCAACATTATGTTTTATATAAAATATGTAAACAGAGATGTATAAACTTATCAAAATACCTGAGTATGATATCTATAACATACACACAAATAGAGACTGTTTGAATTTAGGGAAGTATTAACAAATGTTATTTTTAAAATATAAGTATTCTAGACTCTCTTAGAGTGAAGAAATCTCCTAGGTAATCTGTATATTAAAATGTTAAGATGATTGAGCTTATTTTTATGTTTAATATTGAAAAAACAAAATGTTTCTTAATACTCTTAAAAGCTGTTAATTTGTATAAAATGATTATTAACAACTAAAATAATTAAACAGAGAAACAGATTGTTACTATGAATAATACAAAAGCACCTTTACTAGGTCACCTTAGAAAGAACATGATATTCCTATGAAGTCAATAAATCTATTTAAATAATTTAAATAATAATGCAATATTAAAAACAGGCATTAATATAATGATTATATTTTGTTGAAATATTAAATGTGTTTACATAAATGTTAAATTATGACATATAGTAACTGTTAAAAACTGCATTTAATACCTGAATATTAAATTCAATTTAAGGTGGCCCCCAAATCATTAATAACAACAGTAATAATATGAAAAGTTTTAAGAAAAGAAAAAAGGCATTAGAAAAAATGAAATTAACCACATTCTACTAAAATCTTTCACTTGTACTAACATCTGGTAAAACTGAGCTGATGTTTTGTTTTGTGTTAATAAATGTAAGATATAGGTACCACAGGATCATTCTTGGATAGAACAGTGCTGAGAAATTATTGTTCCAGCATTATAGTTTCAAACATTTAAATATGTATAATTAAAAAATTTAGTAATACAATAATTGTTTTAAGTAAAATTTACTTCTTGTAGTATAGAAATTTAGTCTACAGTGATATTTGCCTTTAGGCTTGATTTTGACTAAATACTTATACTAATAATTGACTACCTCCCATGGAACCCAATGGTACTTGGAGAGATGTTTGATATGTGTGTCTGCCTGTGTATGCATCATACAAATATACATACACATATGTATTTATATATGTTTACTTATATGTGTATATCTTTACACATGTATGTTTGTATGTATGTGTGTTTGTATGTGTGTAAGAGAGAGAGAGAAACAATTCTGGAAAGCTCTGTAAACTATTAATGATAAATATTTCTGCAGGGTAGCATCATTGGAACTTTTATTTTTAGCACATATATTTCTGTTTTGAGTGTTTTATTTTTAAAATTGATTACATCTCTATTGAGGAAAATCAAATGAAGGGAAAGCACAGTAGACTTTGAGTTTAGAAAATAAAGACTAAGTTCTTCTTAGGGAACTGATTAGAGTATATTCAAACTGGAGCAATCATCCAATTAAGACTGAGAGTAAGGTTAAATCTCATTAGGACAATTATTCAGTTAATTACTCTGGTGTGAGCATAGCCTTAGTTTAAGAAACATAGAACATGAGTCTGTCTCCAAAGGGGAAGGAGGTCAAGACCATTTCCCTAGAATACCAATTTAGAAGATTTAAGTGAGCTGTTCTGTAAGCCAAGAAAGAATCACTTTTTGAAAAATTACCATTTAAAAGGGGATAACGTTTAATTAGCACTGAACACAAATCCCAGACACAGACATACCCCCAGAGAGAGATGTTGAAAGTGGAGGATTTTTCCAGTCGGATGGCCATTGGAACAGGTTAGCATCTTTATCATTCCAAACATAAATTATATGTAAAGTCATTTATTCATTGACTCTTTTAATAATTCACTATGTAATTATTTATTGAGTTTCTAATAATGTAGATAAAAAGTGTTTGCAGTCTTTCTAGATGTGCTGGCCAGGAATGAGGGAAGGGTCAGAAAAGCTAAAAGATGGAATGAGTAGTTTATGCAGCAATGAGTTATACGGATCCAAAGTGCCATTTGAAATACTGGATCCACAATCAATCCACTTTGCATGCTAGTAAAGTAATGCTCAAAATTCTCCAAGCCAGGCTTCAGCAATAATGTGAATTGTGAACTTTCAAATGTTCAAGCTGGTTTTAGAAAAGGCAGAGGAAGCAGAGATCAAATCACCAATATCCACTGGATCATTGAAAAAGCAAGAGAGTACCAGAAAAACATCTATTTCTGCTTTATTGACTATGCCAAAGACTTTGTGTGGATCACAATAAACTGTGGAAAATTCTGACCAGACCACCTGACCTGCCTCTTGAGAAATCTGTATGCAAGTCAGGAAGCAACAGTTAGAACTGGACATGGAACAACAGACTGGTTCCAAATAGGAAAAGGAGTACGTCAAGGCTGTATATTGTCATCCTGCTTATTTAACTTATATGCAGAGTACATCATGAGAAACACTGGGCTGGATGAAGCACAAGCTGGAATCAAGATTGCTGGGAGAAATATCAATAATCACTGACATGCAGATGACACCACCCTTATGGCAGAAAGCCAAGAAGAACTAAAGAGCCTCTTGATGAAAGTGAGAGGAGAGTGAAAAATTTGGCTTAAAATTCAGCATTCAGAAAACTAAGATCATGGCATCTGGTCCCATCATTTCATGGCAAATAGTTGGGGAAACAGCGGTTGACTATTTTGGGGGGATCCAAAATCACTGCAGATGGTGACTGTACCCATGAAATTAAAAGATGCTTACTTCTTGGAAGGAAAGTTATGACCAACCTAGACAGCATATTAAAAAGCAGAGACATTACTTTGCCAACAAAGTTTTGTCAAGTCGAGGCTATGGTTTTTCTGGTAGTCATGTATGGATGTGAGAGTTGGACCATAAAGAAAGCTGAGTGCTGAAGAATTGGTGCATTTTAACTGTGGTGTTGGAGAAGACTCTTGAGAGTCTCTTGAACTGCAAGGAGATCCGACCAGTCATCCTAAAGGAACTCAGTCCTGGGTGTTCATTGGAAGGACTGATGTTGAAGCTGACTCCAGTACTTTTTCCACCTGATGCGAAGAACTGACTCATTTGAAAAAACCTTGATGCTGGGAAATATTGAAGGCAGGAGGAAAAGGGCATGACAGAGGATGAGATGGTTGGATGGCATCACCAACTCAATGGAGATGAGTTTGAGTAAACTCTGGGAGTTGGTGATGGACAGGGAGGACTGGCATGCTGTGGTCCATAGGTTCGTGAAGAGTCGGACACAACTGAGCGACTGAACGGAACTGAATGACCCATGATTACTTTCTTTATTCCAAGGACTTTCATTTTACCGTGTTTGTATCTTCTGACCTATTAAATGGCATCCTTGTGATGCCCACCTCTGGTCTATTAATATGCAAAAACCCAACCTTTGCTCAATTATGGTACAAAAACCCAGGTATTTGTTCTGATATACCACATGTAGGATTATACAGCTATGCTCTAGAATTGCATGACTTGTCTCTGTAATATCCAAAACAAACCAAAGACACTAACTAGTATTGCATTCTTTTCCCTTCTTCCCTTCCCTTAGTCCTACCTTGTTAGTCTGGCATTGGATTTGCAAAGATAAGCAGCTGAGGTCTTTTTTTTATCTTTCTGCATCACTGAAAAGTTCATGGAATGAAATGGATCTGTTTCCCAAAGGGGGGAAATCAGAACCCTTTGTTTTCTTGCACTTGCAAAGCTTCTCAAGCATGAGGCCCTTCTTATTGACTGTGCATATTCCATTTAAAAAGAGTCTCTGTTTATTCTGGGTTCTTGTGATACAAAACAGGGGGAGAAAAATGCTGTGTATTAAATAACTATGTGGTGATGCATTTTTTTAGCCTACTGTAATCGTGGTCCCTATAAATGAGATTGTTACTTTCCAAATTTATGTTATAAAATTATAAAAATACAAGTTTGAGAATTAATTACCCATTTTAGCTATAAGATACTGTTTTACTGAAGTTTTTTAGTATCAGTTCAGTTCAGTCACTTAGTCATGTTTAACTCTTTGCAACCCTATGGAGTGCAGCATGCCAGGGTTCCATATCCATCACCAACTCCCAGAGCTTACTCAAACTCATGTCCATCAAGTCAGTGATGTAATGCAACAACCTCATCCTCTGTCATCCCCTCTCCTCCCACCTTCAGTCTTTCCCAGCATCAGAGTTTTTTTTCCAATGAGTCAGTTCTTCACAGAGGTGGCCAAAGTATTGGAGTTTCAGCTTCAACATCAGTCCTTCCAATGAATATTCAGGACTGAGTTCCTTTAGGATGGACTGGTTGGATCTCCCTGCAGTCCAAGGGGCTCTCAAGAGTCTTCTCCAAAACCACAGTTCGAAGGCATCAATTCTTTGGCTGTCAGGTTTCTTTATAGTCCAATTCTTACATGCATACATGACTACTGGAAAAACCATAGCTTTGACTAGACGGACCTTTGTTGGCAAAGTAACGTCTATGCTTTTTAATGTGCTATCTAGGTTGGTAATAACTTTTCTTCCAAGGGGCACGAATCTTTTAATTTCATGGCTGCAGTCACCATCTGCAATGATTTTGGAGCCCCCAAAAATAAAGTCTGTCATTGTTTTCCTTGTTTACCCAATTTTTGCCATGAAGTAATGGGACCAGGTGCCATGATCTTAGTTTTCTGAATGTTGAGTTTTAAGCCAAATTTTCCACTCTCCTCTTTCACTTTCATGAAGAGTCTCTTTAGTTCTTCTTCAATTTCTGCCATAAGGGTGGTGTCATCTGCATATCTGAGTTTATTGATATTTTCCCAGCAATCATGATTACAGCCTGTGCTTCATCCAGTCTGGCATTTCTCATGATGTACTCTGCATATAAGTTAAATAAGCAAGGTGACAATATACAGCCTTGACGTATTACTTTCATGATTTGGAACCAGTCTGTTGATCCATGTCCAGTTCTAACTGTTGCTTCTTGACCTGCATACAGATTTCTCAGAGGGCAGGTCAGGTGATCTGGTATTCCCATCTCTTTCAGAATTTTCCACAGTCGGTTGTAATGCACACAGTCAAAGGCTTTGGCATGATCAATACAGCAGAAGAAGATGTTTTTCTGGAACTCTCTTACTTTTTTTATGATCCAGCGGATGTTGGCAATTTAATCTCTGGTTTCTCTGCCATTTCTAAATCCAGCTTGAACATCTGGAAGTTCACAGTTCACGTAATGTTAAAGCCTGGCTTGGTGAATTTTGAGTATTACTTTGCTAGTGTGTGAGATGAGTGCAATTGTGAAGTAGTTTGAGCATTCTTTGGCATTTCCTTTTTTTGAGATTAGAATGAAAACTGACCTTTTCCAGTCCTGTGGCCACTGCCGAGTTTTCCAAATTTGGTGGCATATTGAGTGCAGCACTTTCACAGCATCATCTTTTATGATTTGAAATAGCTCAACTGGACTTCCATCACCTGCACTAGCTTTGTTCCTAGTGATGCTTCCTAAGGCCCACTTAACTTCTCATTCCAGGATGTCTTACTCTAAGTGAGTGATCACACCATGGTGGTTATCTGGGTCATGAAGGTCTTTTTTGTACAGTTCTTCTGTGTATTCTTGCTGCCTCTTCTACTTGTGTTGGGTCCATACCATTTCTTTCCTTTATTGAGCACATCTTTGCATGAAATGTTCCCTTGGTATCTCTCATTTTCTTGAAGAGATCTCTATTCTTTCCTATTCTATTGTTTTCTTCTCTGTTTCTTTGAGTTTATCACTGAGGAAGGCTCTCTTATCTCTCCTTACTATTCTTTGGAACTCTGCATTCAAATGGCTATATCTTTCCTTTTCTCCTTTGCCTTTCATGTCTTTTCTTTTCTCAGCTATTTGTAAGGCCTCCTTGGATAACCATTTTGCCTTTTTGCATTTCTTTTTCTTAGGGATGTTCTTGATCACTGCCTCCTGTACAATTTAATGAACCTCCATCCATAGTTCTTCAGGCACTCTATCAGATCTAATTCCTTGAATCTATTTCTCACTTCCACTGTATAATCGTAAGGAATTTGATTTAGGTCATACTTGAATGGTCTAGCGGTTTTCCCTAGTTTCATCAATTTCAATCTGAATTTGGCAGTAAGGAGTTCATGATTTCAGCCACAGTCAGCTCCTTGTTTTGTTTTTACTGACTATATAGAGCTTCTCCATATTTGGCTGCAAAGAATATAATCTATCTGATTTCTGTATTGACCATTTGGTGATGTCTATGTGTAGAGTCTTCTCTTGTGTTGTTGAAAGAGGGTGTTTGCTATGACCAGTGCATTCTCTTGGCAAAACTCTGTTAGCCTTTGACCTGCACATTTTGTACCCCAAGGCCAAATTTTCCTGTTACTCCAAGTATTTCTTGACTTCCTATGCTTGCATTCCTACTTTTGCTTTCCAGAGTGCAAGCTTCAACCTGTGTTTGGCTGTAACCCAGGGGTAACATCAGAAACAGGGGAGAGTGACCACCTTAACTCACCAGGCCCACTGTACTGAAGTATGGAAGAATTCTGAAAAGAAGGTAGAAAGTGAGGAAGACATGAATCAAGACAGAAGTCAAGACAATGAGGACAGTGGAGACTGAAGATATCTGCCTCACCCTTATGGAAGAAGTACTGCTCCTGGGGCTAAAAGATAAAAAGGTTTACACACTTTTCTGGAATGACTGCATATCATCTGTCCTGTGAGGTGGCATCCTGATAGAGGTGGCCATGCGAGGTCAAATCTATCTAGATCCCCACCATGTGTAAGAAACGACTACTAGACGGAAACATACTGCTAAAGTCAGACAGCCCAACAGGTGATGTTTTACTAAATGAAACTCTCAAATACACCAAAGCAACTAAACCCAAAGAAACTGTCCAAACATTGATAAAGCTACTCACCCCTGCTTCAACTGGTGGGGATTGGAACAGTGGCAGCCTTTAGCTGTATGTCAGCCATCAGAAGCTACAATCCATAACCAGAATACTGATCCTGAGATTTCAAAGACAGGGTCCTTATTCCCACCCCGACTCTAGCAGGCTACACCAGAACTACAGATTTCTGTTCCCACAGCTACCTATCATGGGGCTGGGGGCTGAGTAGTCACTGCTGCACTGAAGGCTGAAGATCACTGAAATTGATACTGACCACAATTTGGCAACCTAGCTCCCCCTGGAACCTACAAGTGTTTGTGGAGACTCAAGAGTTCCAAAGATAGTTGTTTTGGGTAGATTCTACTAGTATAATTATTGTCTAGGTAGAGAGATGAACTTCTAATGCTAGCTGCCATCATCCCAGATGTAATCTCTCAATGATTAACATTTTAAAGACCTTTATCAACTATAATCACTTGGACCACATAATGACATGATTACATGGACCACAGCTTTGTCTCACTCAATGAAAGTATGAGCCGTGCCATGTAGGGCCACCCACGATGGACGGGTCATGGTGGAAAGTTCTGACAAAACATGGTCCACTGGAGAAGGGAATGGCAAACCACTTCAGTATTCTTGCCTTGAGAACCCCATGAACAGTATGAAAAGGCAAAATGATAGGACACTGAAAGATGAACTCCCACGTCAGAAGGTGCCCAATATGCTATTGGCGATCAGTGGAGAAATAACCCTAGAAAGAATGAAGAAACAGAGCCAAAGCAAAAACAACACCCAGTTGTGGATGTGACTGGTGATGAAGTGAAGTCCGATGTTATAAAGAGAAATATTGCATAGGAACCTGGAATGTTAAGTCCATGAATCAAAGTAAATTGGAATTGGTCAAACAGGAGATGGCAAGAGTGAATATCGACGTTTTAGGAATCAGCAAACTAAAATGGACTGGAATGGGTGAATTTAACTCAGATGACCATTATATCTACTAATTGTGGGCAAGAAACCCTTAGAAAAAATGAAGTAGCCATCATAGTCAACAAAAGACTCCAAAATGCAGTACTTGGATGCAATCTCAAAAAACGACAGAATGATCTCTGTTCGTTTCCAAGGCACACCATTCAGTATCAGAGTAATCCAAGTCTATGCCCTGACCAGTAATGCTGAAGAAGCTAAAGTTGAATGATTCTATGAAGACCTACAAGACCTTCTAGAACTAACACCCCCCAAAAAAGAAGTTTTAGTGTATTACTTACTAAAGTACTGAATGCAGTGTAAATCTTTGCCAAGAACCTATAAAAGAAAATTATTGTTGAATTAGCAGGCTCTGTATTGATCTACTTAGCTCCATGCCTCTAAACCTCATGTAGTATTTGATTGCTCTGAGAATCTTTGCCCTGCCCACAATGCTGCAGGGACTTCCCTTGTAGCTCAGTGGTAGAGAATAGGCCTGCAATGCAGGAGACCTGGTTTTAATTCCTGGATCGGGAAGGTCACCTGGGAAGGGAATGGCAACCCACTCTAGTATTTTGCCTGGAGAATTCCATGGACAGAGGAGCCTTGTGAGTTATAGTCCATGGGGTCGCAAAGAGTCAGACAGGACTGAACAACGAACACACCCACACACACAATGTTGCAAGTAGTCCTGTTCCCAGAGAGAAAGAACAGCAAGACCTTTCATCAGTAATCCACAAGATAAGAATTAAGCCCGAATTGCTTCTACTACCTTGATGTTTTAACTACTTTCTAGTAAGTAATCTCCCACCTCATTCGCTTATATTAAAGGGAATATTTAAACCTCATTTCCAATAATATTCTAGTCTTTCATAGCTCCTTTTATCTAAGTAGATTGGACATCATATATGGAATTAGTTCATGTAATTTTGATTATGTGTGTGATTTTTAAAAAGCACATAACTTTTTTGCGTATGTACTTTGATGTGTATATTGCATATAATTATTATATACATTATTTTACGTATTACATATATATATATTATGTGTGCATGCTCAGTCATGTCCAAATCTTTGTAACCCCTTGGACTGCAGCCCTCCACCCTCCTCTGTCCATGGGATTTTCCTGGTAAGAATACTAGAGTGGGTTGCCATTTCTTCCTCCAGGAAATCTTCTGAACCCAGGAATGGAACCTGCGTTTCCTGCATCTCCTGCATTGGCAGGCAGATTCTTTACAACTGAGCCACCTGGAAAGTCCATTATGTATTGATAGGTTAGAATTAATTTATAGGACCATATAAATCACATTATTATCCCTGCGCTTTATGGGCTATATAAGATATTGTCAAACTCAGTGTTGACTAATGGAATTTTGCCTTGTGTGCTCAATTTAGAACCTAATTTCTAACCTACATATTGCTTATTAATTTTCCATTGTTGTCGTAATGAGTTGACACAATGTTGTTTTATCATTTTTATAATGTTGAATTCCCAACAATATTGTTTTAATGGCTGAAAACAACACAAACTTTCTCTGTTACAATTCTGTAGGTCAAAAGTATGACAACGGTCTCATCTGGCTAAAACAGAAGTGTTGCCAGTGTGCATTTCTTTTAGTATATTCTAGGTAGGACTCATTTCCTTGACTTTTCTAGCTTCTAGAGATCACCTGTATTCCTCACCTAACTGCCCCTTATATCTTTGAAGCCAGTAATGACAGTTCCAGTCATTTTCATGTTGCATTACTCTGACCTTCTCTCCTGCAACCCTCTCCCACTTTTAAGAACCTTAGAAATCACTCTGGACTTGCCCATATAATAAATAATACCTCCCTATCTCAAGGTCTATACCCTTAGTCACATTTGCACAGTTCCTTTTGCCATCTAAAGTAACATAATCCGGAAATTGGGCCATAGGTCTCTTTAGGAGTCATTATTCTGTCTACCACCTCCATTGTATATTTCTAGCAATATAGTTACTGTGGAAATTGTGTTGTCTTGCCTCTCACAAGAACTAATAGGGGATATTTCCCTTTAGCTGAAGATACATTTTTATCTCCTCTGCTTTCTGCTAAATTTCCTTTGTTCACCAGCGTGTACAATTTCCCAAGGTCTGCTTCTTAGGACTTCTCAAGTCTCTGGTGCTGCCCCAGAGAGGTGACAGTATTTGAGTTCTCCAGAAGAGTAACCAGTCTCTGCTGCACCCTCAGGTTTCCTGGACACTTCTATAATGTATATTTCATCCAAGTTTCCTGACTATTGTATTCCAAACCTCCATCATATTGAAGTCACCACTTATATCACTTCTGTGATAATCATTGCGATATGTCTCAATTTCTCTTCAACATAGGACCTGTAACTCAGCTGCTGGGAGTGTGATTGGCAGACATTATTTAGTTGTCAGTCCCAATTCAGCTGCCTCTTGGGGTGGCATTCATGTCATGATTTGTTGACAAGAGGGGTATGAGGCCTAGCTCAGAACAACCCTGAAAGTCAATTCTAGTTCCCAAGTGTTCCATGGGGTAGGCTAAATCTGTAATTGAATCTCAGTCACACTTGGACTTCACCTGCTCCTCTGTGCTGCTTCCTTCCTTTGCATCCATGGGGTTTGATCCCAAGAGAACGCAATTAATAAACATTCCAGTGGTAAAGAACCCATCTGCCAATGGGAGACATAGGAGGCATGGTTCAATTCCTGGATGGGGAAGTTGCCCTGGAGGAGGGCATGCAACCCACTCCAGTATTCTTGCCTGGAGAATCCCATGGACAGAGGAGCATAGTGGGCTGTAGTCCGTGGAGTCACAGAGTCGGACACAACTTAGGCGACTTAGCATGCATGCACTCAAACTATGATAGTATCTGTTTGAGAGTTGGCTTTATAGAGAACCCAAATTGTAACACCCTCTCAGAAAATAAGCTGCCTTTTGTACTAACATGTATTTTTATTTTTCTCACAAGTTTCAATTCAAGTATTTTTCCTTAAGATCTTTCATAACCTTTCTAGGTCAACAGAGTTGTTCATCCCATGCTCTCCCATATTTTACAACATAAGAACTTTGTCATAAGAGGTTAAATACTAAATTGGAAATATTACTATTTCTCTTTGCCTATCATAGTATGAGATCTCTGAGAACAGGCATTGTGTCTCTTTCTTGTTAACTCTCCAATGTCTAACAGAGAGATTGGCATAGAAATGCTTAATAAATATTTTTAATAATTGAATGAATAATTCGCTTCTGAATCTCCTGAAATCCCAATTTAGTTAGGGTTCATCATATTAGTATTCATACTAAATTGGCACAACATATAAAATCTTTGCACTAAATATATACTCTACCCTTGCTCTATCTCCACACAATCATAATTGAGGAAAATAAAGAGCTCATAGACCATGATCAGGCTTCCCAGGTGTCACTAGTGGTAAAGAATCTGCCTGCCAATGCAGGAGACATAAGAGACATGGGTTTGATCCCGGGGTCAGGAAGATCCCCTGGAGGAGGGCATGGCAACCCACTTCAGTATTCTTACCTGGAGAATCCCGTGGACAGAGGAGCCTGGTGGGCTACAGTCCATAAGGTTGCAAAGAGTTGGACACAGCTGAAGTGACTTTGCATTGCAGACTGGATCAGTAGATCAGAAATCAATAGGTTTCTACCATTTAGAGTACTTTTTGTAATTCTTCTACCCAATTTTTCTTACAGGTTGTTCCCTATTTCTCAATTACATTGTCTTTCCTGTCTACCTATGTAGGTTGCACCTAGCCAGGGTCCAATTGTCAGGAGATGATCAAAATCTGTAATACACAATCAATCATAGAAAAATTGCTTGAGTATTTCCTTCCCTTGAGTAGAGGTGGGGTTCTTTACATTCTTAATGGACCTACTTTCTTGGAGAAGGATTTGTAGTCAACCAAGAAGAGTGGAATACCAGTAAGAGTTTGTCTTGCCCACTTAAAAGTGTTCTCAAGCCTCTAGGTCACTACAGCTTTCCTCTTAACTTTGTTTCTCGAATTAATCTAAAACACTGGAAAAGAAATGTCCATATTAGACTCAGAAACAGGTCTGGGAGGTATATGATGCTTCATGGGGTCTCACAACAATGATCTCTTCTAGAATGACCACTGTGTTGTCAACTTGGTTTTTACCTAAATTGTAAGTGTCTATACTGAGACTGTATTTCAAGTCTGGCAAAAGTGATAGCATTTTTCTCTTTGCATTACCCTCACAGTTTGGGAATGTTTCTTTTAAATGTATCTTCACATGGGCATATTTTGAAATGTAAAATGTCAAACTAAGTAGAAACATATAAAAATATGTGTTGGGTATTTCATATAGAATGAAAATAAGAACTGTGATCCCCAAATATTATGTAACTGTCTTATTTAAATAAGTATAGCATATTTAGTAAATTGAAATACTCTAAACAGTAACACTGAAGTCAGAACTAGAGGGAGATAAACAAATATAAAATTTGCTAAACAGACTTCCTAAGAATAGAATTGATTTACACAGAAAACACTAAATTATTATGAGAAATGGCAATCAGAGCTAATTTACAAGATTGAGGATCCCTTCAGCTGGACATGAAATTATTGCTGTAATAGTCACAGAGTGTTTGGACAGAGAAATAATCTATTGTGGAATGAACTAGACATAATGATGAGTCTGGTGATGAATGATGTTGGAGAAATTATATTTTTTCTATTTCAAGATGGGACTACAGATGGTATCGCTGACTTCTAAATATAAGAATGGTGGAAAGTAAGAATTGGTGACCTAAAATTCTTTCCATCTTGATTACAAATTTGTCTTACAGATTCTTTCTGTTCATAGAGACCTTAGTATTAGTACCTTTCTCTTTTGGACTCAGAAGCTGCATGGCACCTCACTAAAGCAGGTTCCTTATTTATAAATTGTGCTTTTCAGAATCACCTAGCCATAATTGTTCTGGAATTGCTGCATCAAGGATGTCCTAACTGTGTTTCAAGATAAATTAAAAAAAATAGGAATATAGCCTCATATTTGCTTTCAGATTCCTTATATCATCTTCCAGCTGAATGGAACACATGTAACACAGATAACATTTGTATTTGAGGAGGTGCAAATTTGATCATACTTGATAGCATCATAGCATAAATGGATCACTATAGTTTAATTGGAATATACAGACCAGAATCAAAACATAAAGTTGTCATTTGCTTGTGAAGGGGAAGAGAAGAAGCCTCAAAACCTGGTCTAGGACAAAGGTGGGAAATAAAGAGCCAAGGATAGTGGCCATTTGGATAAAAAGTAATTTTTATATATCAGTTCTCCACACTTGTAGAGTTTTTAATAGATGTTCTTTTATAACTTCATTTTTAATATGACAATCCATAATTTAATAATATATTTTGTTAATCTACTCATCAAATACTTACTGAAAATTACCAGGAGAATTATTGGACATTATAATGTAGTTACACTCCTGAAGAAGTTTATAGTCTATAGGTGAAATGGCATGGATACACTAACAGAGAAAGAGAAATAAAAGGACACAAGATAGGATAGAAAGGATAAGCAAAATTAAAGAAATATTCCTGGATGCTTCATGGCATTTGAACATGTCCTTGAACAATATGTATTATTTTAACATACAAGGATTAAGGTCATGTCAACCAGCAGACGCAATACAAATCAAAGCATTTAACATGTACAGAGAAAACCAAGTAGTGTAATTTTGGTACCGAATACTTGAAATGTAGTCTTATGAAATGGTCCATTTTAACATCAGATTTTTCAACAACTTGGAATGAGTCTAGATTTTTTTTTTTTTTTTTTTTGGTAAAACAGGATTACTGATGATCTAGGAAAGAAGATTGTGTGCATAATCAAAATGGTAACATGAAAAAGGAGAGTGTGGTAGTTTCCTAAAGTGAAGTGAAGTCGCTCAGTCTTGTCCGACTCTTTGCAACCCCATGGACGGCGGAGCCTAGCAGGCTCCGCCGTCCATGGGATTTTCCAAGCAAGAATACTGGAGTGGGCTGCCATTTCCTTCTCCAGGGGATCTTCCCAACCCAGGGATCAAACCCGGGTCTCCTGCATTGCAGACAGACGCTTTACCATCTGAGCCACCAGGGAAGCCCTAAAGGTTGGACTAAACAGTGAAATGGACAAAAGACAAGGGACCAGTTAACAATTATCCAGGTGTTAGGAAGTAAGAAACTTAAACTTGAATGAAGAATCACAAAAAGATTTCTGGCATAAATATGAAAAATGAATAAAACAAGACTTGCAACTCACTGAATTTAAGGGTCAGTGCTAAGAGTAAAGGAGTAATGAATGAATAACTGGAGTGTTCAAGGTCATTACTAATAAGAAAATGCAGAAGCCACAGGAAGGGTTACATTACAACTAAATTGTTAGTTTGAAGTGCATGGCTTGGGCTTGAGAGGGAGGTTGGGAATGATTGTATGGATTTAGGAATTTAAAGAGAGATGGTAACTAAGCCAGTACAATTACAACAGCAGCAATGAAATGTCTATAGAGAGAAGAGAAATGACCTCCATGGAGGTAAGAGACGGTAGCTTGGGAGGTAAAAAGGAGATGAAGTGATCAGAACAGTCTAGAGAGAACCTAACTAAGCACTGCATCCAGCAAGAAGAGTTTTGTTAAAGGTGACTCGGTGAATAATGGAAATGCTGCATATAAAGAAACGTGCTGCTGGAGCAAAGAACATCAGCTGAGCAACCTTGATGTGCCTGCTGTGCACTCATCTCTGACTCTAGGGGTGCTTTCCTCTGTCCACTCTGAGCCTGTGCACTGTCTTCTGGTGTCAGCATTTCCCTGCCTTGTGAAAAGATCGTTTATTCACTCATTTAATCACCACTTTTCTAAGTCATATAATTGGATGAAGACAAACAAGAGTCTGAATGAGCTACTTAGACAAGACTTCTGGGTGTAATTATTTATGATTTCTTGATTATGACTGTTGTTTTCCTATCTGTATGCCTTCTTTTCTCTTGGTCTGACACACAAAAGAAATGAGATTGCATTTCAGATAATTGATACCTCTACTTTTCTTGGCAAACGGAGGAGTACATTTTATTTATCTCATTATAATGTGAAAAAAAATAGTGATTAAAGATGTGGAAGCTATCTCAGCTCAGCTTTCTGTAACTATTCTGATGATCTGAAAGCCTGTTATTAAAAGCATTCACTCATTTAAAATACTCACTCACATTGATATTTTCAATAATTTTATATCCTGTCATATCTAGCACATCATCATATATACAGAAAGTTAAAGTACGTTCTTATTATTACTTCCTCAGAACAATTCAGTTTCTAATGGAAAAACTAATCTGAGATTAAATGATGCTGTGTGATACTCATGGGACATATTCAGGGACCTAATGGAGCATAACTCCTGGGATAAGATATGGATGCTACGGAGAGGAAGATACCTGCGTTCCTCATTACCATTACATGCCTTCTCTGACCCAATAGTAATACATTAGGGGTCTCTTCTGTCCATGTCAAATGTCTTCTGGTCTTACCAGCATTTATATGCAGGAAACCCTTGGGTGGTTAATACGTGGAGGTTTTAAGAAATACTGGTTTTTAAATGGAAATTTTAAAAATTAAAAAATAAAAAGCTGCCTACAATAACATTCAGACTGTTTCCTTGGAATTAGGGTTTTCTATAAATATGGTCGAGAGGCATGCATTAATAATGGATTAGGGCACAGGAGAAGTGGTTTCAAATTTCATCTTTACCAGAGCAGTTCACTGTATGCTTTTAGGCATATGCACACTTATTACACAGTCATCCTTAAAAGCCACGTCTCTTTGAACACATTTTTAATATTTTGTTGATTTTCCATTTTGTGCATCCTACCTTAGCAAGCTGGAAGCCCGACTTTGCCTCTCCAGCCTCGTTTAGAGATATAACTTAGCTTTGTGTGTGGCTTAGAATCCTTCAGAGGGTCACTCAGAAGAAAGGAACAGGAGGCTGGTGGCCTTGAGCAAATGCAGTATGGCTGGAGAAGGCGGTGGGTGTGCTGTTGAAAAATGAAAGGCTCTCTGCAGTAGCGCCAGGAGCCCAGCAATACTACTACTGCAGGATTTGTGACACGGGGTCAACTGTGGAGCATGTGTAGAAGCATCAGAACAGCTCATGAGATCAGCTGGGGGCTGTGATTTTGCTCTTATTCTTGGTGGCATAGCTTCCAAACCAGATTTTTGGTTCCTCCTGCTGTTTATGAAAAATATCTACTCTCTGTTCAGTTCAGTTCAGTTCAGTTGCTCAGTCGTGTCTGACTCTTTGCGACCCCATGAATTGCAGCACACCAGGCCTCTCTGTCCATCACCAACTCCCCGAGTCTACCCAAACCCATGTCCATGGAGTCGGTGATGCCATCCAACCATCTCATCCTCTGTCGTCCCCTTCTCCTCCCGCCCCCAATCCTACCCAGTATTAGGGTCTTTCCCAAAGAGTCAACCCTTCTCATGAGATGGCCAAAGTATTGGAGTTTCAGCTTCAACATCAGTCCTTCCAATGAACACCCAGGATTGATCTCTTTTAGGATGGATTGATTGGATCTCCTTGCAGTCCAAGGGACTCTCAAGAGTCTTCTCCAACACCACAGTTCAAAAGCATCAATTCTTCGGCACTCAGCCTTCTTCACCGTCCAACTCTCATATCCATACATGACCACTGGAAAAACCATAGTCTTGACTAGACGGACTTTTGTTGGCAAAGTAATGTCTCTGCTTTTAAATATGCTATCTAGGTTGGCCATAACTGTTTTTGTAAATCTGTTGGACAAGGTTCCAGTGTTTACTAATAAGATCCCTAATTGAACTGAGCCCAAACATATTAAGGAACTTGCAGTTTCTCAGACCTATAGGTTAGCATTCGTATCTCAAATGACAGTAAGAGACAGATCTTTTAAGCAGAATGGACCTGTTATAATCCATTAGTAAGTGATGCAGAACTTAATGACTGGTGGACCTAGCTACACCCCCGCTGGTGGACCTAGCTTTAGCTATCAGGTCGTACTATTACACTGGCTCAGTCTTCCAGTTTATGAAAGAAACTGAAAATATATTTTTATTACTTATAATCTTTCAACTTTATAAATATTGGCCTTTAATAAAAATGTTTTAAAGCATGATGGAATTGGAGAAAGCTTATCTATTAATACATTCTGAATGAGGCCTGTGGGCTTCTAATTTATGAAGCTAAAATGATTTTTCATGCTGCTGCCTTTCTCTGGGATATTAAGCTGGAATGACACCTTAAGAAGTATTTCCTGACCACCACCCATACACATACATACATACATTCCAGGGGTAGGAAGCTGACTTTATTCTTCTAGGGTTAAAGATAGAAATTGGAGAAAAAAGTAAATTTACCACCTGCTAAAAGAGTGTACTAATAAAGAAAGAGTCTGTAGTTCTTTTTGACCACTACATCCCTAGTGCCCCAGCTGAGTAGACACTCAGTATTTGTTGAATCAATCATCACAGATTTATGAGTACACCACTTCATAATACTATGTGTGTGCTCTACTGGAAGAACTATTTGTTTAGAAGAATTCTTAAACAATAGCTATTTGGAAGCAGAGAAAATTTTAGACATAATCCAGTACAACTGTTTCAGTTTACCTATATGAAACAGACACAGTGAAATAAGTCAGCTTGCCAAAGTCGTAAACTTTCCTGCAGCAGAGCTAGGACAAAGCTCTGAAGACCCTAGATCACAGCCCTGATATGGCTACAGAGTTGGAGTCTGTGATATGCTCCCAAAAAATAACTTATTTTAAACAAGTGTTTATTTCTATCTTGACTTTAATGCCTTTTAATGGATAATATACAAATCCAGACACTTTACATATATGCAAAAATTGAAATATAGACATGCATAACTGTGTATGCCTTGTAGTTGGTTTAGCTTACATTGTAATAAACTATTTTACTACTGTTATTCTGTATATGATGTTTAAAATATTAGAGTTCTTCTACATAAAGTTTGAAAATATGTTTAAATAGGAAATATCCTGTTGGCAAGAATGTTTCAGAGATTTTCTGGAATGTTCTTCAATTATTCCTCTGTGTCACCATTTTCATATTTTTGTCATGTTCTCTCCTAGTGATTGCTTCTCTTCCAGAACTTACTGCACACTTATATATGAGGGACCAATATATATAGTTCAGGGATATGACTTCTATGCAGATGATTTTATTATACAGAGTCCCCATATCCATATCCCTCAGCCTCTCTAGGGAGCATACACCAGCTTCCACATACATTCTTTTCACATAAATTTTACAATTTCATTTTTAAATTATATACTTTCTATTTCTTTCCACTTGTTAAAATCTATAAAAATACCTTAATTTCCAAATAAAATACATACTATTTTTAAACTTTGTTAAAAAGAAATCACACTTTATGACTGCTTGCTGCCAGCAACAGTGAGGAATTAATACAAGCCAAAGAGTGAGCATAGCATTTACCATTAAAACTCGCTTAAATGCCAATGACTGTAACCTTGAGCAAATTAATTAATGATGCTCAATAAGCCTCTGCGTTCTCATTTGTAAGATGTTGGTAAAGGTCCCAGTTTTGCCAGGTTTCTGATACAAAGAAAAATGGGTTCTTTTAAAAAGTTTAATAAATGCCAGTGTGCTTTTATCCCTTATTGTTTATTTAAGATCAGCTACATGACAATTATGCTCTTTTCTTTTCAAACTACAGTTGCTTGCATGCCCAGCATTTGTTATACCCTGTCCCCATTACACAGGAGCCTGCAGCATGGAGGCATCGATCTGTCTCGAGCTCCTGGGATTGAGACCTCACCCCTCCTTGACATAGTAGACTAGCTCAGGAAGAAACAAGTTGAATTTGCTAATTAAAGCCCTAGGACTTTCATTGAACAATTAGAGGAAGAGAGACTCTGTACTTCTGGATGTTTTTAACGTCAGCCAAATGGAGAATAAGAAAAAAACATGGAAAAGAGCCTGGACAAGAGAAACACAGAGAAATAATTTTAATATATTGTTAGTGGGCATTTTACATCAATGCAATACCACTGAATCAAGGCAATAGACTGCAAGTTATTTAATCATAGTTGTGTTATTCATCATTGACACCATATTTTTATTTATTTATTTTTTTAAAGATTCTGAAACATAGATTTTTTGCCTGTTTTTTTCCTTTGTTTCCTTGAGATTATTTCCCAGGTGTTGAAACAGTTTACTGGGCTAAATAATATGAGCATGTTTACAGTCTTGTAACATATTTCCACAGAGCTTTTTCCCAAACTGTTCCTGACCATTTATTCTCCTTCTCTTTATTGATAAATGAGAAAGTATGTTTTTCTGCATTTTGTCCTTGGTTAGGAATTATCTTTAAATTTTTTTCAGAATTGACAGGCAAGAAATGTTCCAAATCATATATTAATTTATGATTCCTTAAGAGCTGATTAGTTGAAATATTTTCTTTAATAATGCTTAATCATCATGGCATTCTTTCTTTCTTAAGGAGTCTGTAGAGCAGGATTTTTACACAATGATAAATTAAATGGCAAATATATGTAATTGCAACTATGTAGAATCCTCCTGCCAATGCAAGAGATGCAAGTTTGATCCCTGGGTCTGGAAGATCCCCTGGAGAAGGAAATGGCAACCCACTTGCCTGGGAAATTCCATGAACAGAGGAGCCTGGCTATAGTCCATGGGGTTGCAAAAGAGTCAAATATAACTTAGCAACTAAACAACAACAAAAAATCAACTAGTCATGGAAAAAATAGTAAAAGCTAGCAGAAGCGGGCCCTGGTTTTTGTCCTTAAATCACTGTACATTAAATTTCCTTAAGCTGATTATAGTCTATTCATATAAGATTTTAAATTAATGAAATTATGTGGAACTTTAAAAACATGTTAATAAATATTGGATTTTACATTTTTCACAGGACAATTGTGAACTTCTTTGTAAATCACCCAATACAAAATCACAAGATATTTATAAATCACAAAATAAAAAAGTTATAAGATATTTGAGAATATTTTAATATTGAAAAATTAGATCTTTAGTCTCCCTAAAATTTGCATGCTAATAATACAATCATATTTAATAAAATCATATTTAATCTTTAACATCCTAGCTGTTACCACACAATGCCCCCACTCCTGCCTAGAACCAAAGGTAGCAAAACTTACATTTTCTCTTCATTTTAGGAATGTCATGTGAACAAATGAGTCAATCCCTCAAAACAAATTTAACGAAATATAGGTGTAATTCTACAATTTTTATTTCTGGGATTTTATGAGGAAGCTCTTTCTTGCTTTCTCTTTGGCCCTTGCACTTGCTTTTTCTCTTCTAAAACAAGTTTATAAGAGAATTTAAATGCATGAATTTATATCTACCACAATCCCCACATGTGGAGAGATGGTGAGATTTCTGGAAGGACAGAGAATAGAGATTCTGAGAAGGAAGGATAATGAAATGTAATCCTGTTAGTGTTAATGTTTGTGCATAGCCGGGTGTTCTCAACACTAGAGACAGCAACTGTTTCAAGAAAACCTGCATGCAATTTGTTAGGTCTTTAATTTCAATGTGTTTTTATTTATTTTTTTAACAAAGATCATGTAAATTTCTGCATATTTTGACTACTACCATGGCTCCCATGTGGCTCAGTGGTAAAGAACCAGCCTGCCAATACAGGAGATGCAGGTTCAATCCCTGGGTTGGAAAGATCCCCTGAAGGAGGAAAGGGTAACCTATTCCAGTATTCTTGCCTGTAAAATCCCATGGACAGAGGAGCCTGGTAGGCTACAGTCCTTGGGGTCACAAAGAGTCAGACAGGACTTAGAGCCTAAACAATGACAGTGGCTTGCCTACTACTTCAGAGATTAGCACAGAGTGTCCTTTATCTGTTTGAAGAGGATAACAAGAGATCTAGCTGTTAGTTGAACTTGTCATATATAGTCTGGGAGACAGTTTTTCAGTTAGTTATTCTGTTATGCATAAGAAGCCCATATGTTCTGAACAGGAACACAATGAAAACAACAAGATTAAAATATTCCACATTTTACAACCTTGTTCTAAAGACAGTTTGTTTCCTTAAGTGAGTTTACAAATTTGAAATGATTGGACTAGAGCTAGTCTAATTAGCAGCATAAATCTCTGTTAAGGTTTTATATAATGGATTGTTTCTAATTCTTTATATCAGGGGTCACCAACCTCCAAGATCTAATGACTGGTGATCTTAGGTGTGATAATAATAGAAGTGCACAATAAATGCAGCGCACTTGAATCATCCTGAAATCACCTCTACCCCAGTCCATAGAAAAATTGTCTTACACGAAACCGGTGCCAAAAAGGTTGGGGATTGCTGCTTTATATGGTGCACTTCCTAGGTAACATTAAAGAGAAATCTTTAAGGGATGTACTTTTTAAAAAGTTCTGGTGAATTAAATGAATAAATAATGTTCAGACATGAATTCAAAATCATAGATATGTTTTTTATGTAAAAGTAAAATGAACTTTGCATCAGATCAGTTTATTCATATCCAAATCATAAGCATAAATGACTAGAAACTATACAAATTTGCTTTTTCTTTATATATGTAATATGAAAATTAAGCATATGTATCATGACTTCAAAAGAAATGTCCATCATTATATAAAGGAAAATTAAATAAGTTGGAAAAGAGAAAAGTAACAATGAAGAAAACTGGTGAAAATAAATCTAGCCCAATTTGTCAAGTCTATAGGAAATGGCCAGAAAAGCACATAGCTATTTTTTCTGCCCTAGGAAATTTCTAAATGACTACTTGATTCCAGTTGACAGAAGTCTAGTAATTGCTAGACTTACCAAGTCTAATAATGTAGTAAATATTATTATAGTTTAGCTTGTTCAATTTTCCAGTTGAAATCTGTTTATTAAAACAAAAAGTCTAAGTGGCTATTTAAGTTATGTAGGAAAATTCTTGTGGCTTGTTTCTGTTGAAATTAAGAGTAGGTTATTAAGACTTTCTTTATATCATTCACCATTATAAAAATTCTTCTGAAAGAGTTGAAAGAAGAGGAAACTTCCTTATTCTATTTTATCATAGGGGTACATGCTGCTGCTGCTGCTGAGTCACGTCAGTCGTGTCCGACTCTGCGCGACCCCATAGACGGCAGCCCACCAGGCTCCGCCGTCCCTGGGATTCTCGAGACAAGAATACTGGAGTGGGTTGCCATTTCCTTCTCCAATGCATGAAAGTGAAAAGTGAAAGTGAAGTCGCTCAGTCGTGTCCGACTCTTAGCGACCCCATGGACTGCAGCCTACCAGGCTCCTCCGTCCATGGGATTTTCCAGGCAAAAGTACTGGAGTGGGGTGCCATTGCCTTCTCCAATAGGGGTACATACTACTTGATTAAAAATATAGCACATTAACCATATTAAATCTGCTATATGATAAGCAATATGTTTATATGTCTCTATATAATTAATGTAAGTTTATATATAATTGACTTGCACAATAATTACTTAACATTTGTTGAAGACTTAGCTACCATCAATCTAAATTATTTTGTTTCTTAGTAATGCATACACATACACACACACACAGAGGTATGGAGATTCACACTGTCTTTCTGAATCCAGAATTTTGGAATTTCAAAAGTGTATTTGCAAATGACTGCAGTTACTGGAATATAAGAGAAAAATAATTTCAAATGTGTGTGACACTGTAAATCTATGATTATTAAAAATATCTCAGGGATATATTTGCTATAATTAACTATAGTGCAGAGCAAAAGAAGTTAAAATGGATAAACTCAGACACCAAAAGTAACAGTCAAACACTCTTATAATTAACATCAAGCCCTTTAGGATCAGTAATGTTGTTGTATGTTGATCTGTATGGTGATGAGAGAGAAAAATAGCCTAACATCTGGAAGCTGGCTTGACACAGACAGACCTTCTTATGCTCCTGATGAGCGTAAACAACTTTATAAGACATCAGCATCAGACAAGGCTAGTCCATGATCATACGTGTGTGCGTACTCATTTGCTCAGTCATGTCCGAGTCTTTGCAACCCCAAGGACTTTAGCCCACCAGGCTCCTCTGTCCATGGAGATTCTCCAGGAAAGAATTTAGACAAAAAAAAAATCCCTCAGAAATCATATCTAAACACAGAAAAAAGCTTGAACAATTTTCACACAACAACAAAAAAAAGCAGAACCCTCCTACCTGGGAAGCCCAGTGGCTCAATAGTAAAGAATCCATCTGCTAAGCAGGAGATGTGGGTTCGATTTCTGGCACATGAAGATCCCTGGAGAAGGAAATGGCAACCCAGTCCAGTATTCTTACCTGGGAAATCCCATGGACAGAGGAGCCTGGTGGGCTACAGTCCATGGAGTCCAAGAGTCAGACATGATTTAGCAACTAAACCACCACCACCACTGTGATCCTCCTGTCTTGGAAAATATGTGTGACTGCTACTTCTTTGCCAGTTATAACTGTTGTCTCACTCTGTTCTTTTCTCCTTCTAGAAAAGATTTGTTAAAATGATCAGTCATAGAAATAGCCCTGCTTCCTGACATCATCCAGTGCAGAGTAAAACCCCACTTCCTTAAGCCCTTCCCCAAATCACGAACACAGGCCCAAATCCTACAGTAATCCCTCTGTAATACCATCTTATTAAGACACTGAATGGTTCCCTGAGGAGGGTGTTCTCCCTAAAGCAGTAACTAGTAAACACTACTTGTTCAACCTGTAATCATTTACAAGAGAGAATTGACAGAGAAAAATCATCAAATAGATATTTATAAACACTTAAACCTGAAATTGACTGTATTATTTATTAATATTCTTGCTATTTCTTTTGATAATGTATTTTCAGATGCTAACAATATAAGAATATCCCTAGTTCAGCTTTCCATCTTTGGTTGAGCAGTATTTGTATCATATTTATATGCATAGATTTCTTTTGAGTTGGATGCACAACAGGTTTAAGATGTAAAACCACACATGGTAACTAAAGTTATCTAACCACCTAAAGTTAAAAAAAATATAGTAATTATTGTTGGTATGTGATATGTCAACCTAAATAATTAGCATTATGAACAATTGTTTAGTAATCTAGTAGCCTATAATATAATTAATGAGATAATTCAGACTTTCAAAAATCAACATTTTCTTATGTATCTAGGAGACTAGAAAGTAGAACAATATTCTTATAGGCATCAACAACAATAAATAAGTAAGAATAAGCTCAGTAAGAAATATTTTGAACATATTTGATGGAAATCATAAAAATGTGGATATAAGATTTTAAAAAGATTGAATAGAGAATGTGTGTAGGAGGGGTGTTAGAGGATTTATGGGATCTGTGCAATTTAAATTAAATATCTCAAGGATATCTCTTGTACTTAATTAGTTGTAAAACAGTTTCTAAAATAAATACATGAGAACATTTAAAAAACTAAAAGCTATGAGGATACACTAAGGCCTGCCATAGATTACAGTAATATAAATCAACAAAATTCAGCATAGTATAGCAGAAGTAGACATACCAGACAAGTTGAATAGAATAAAAGTCTAAATGAAAGATCATGGTATGCAGAAAAAAAAAAAAAGGAAAAATAACAGAATGTAGTAGGTAAAATATCTGTGTATTTCCCCCTAGAATAGATGAATGTTACCTTATATTGCAGAAAAAACAGCAAATGTAATTATGATTATCAACCTTGAAATGAAGAAATTATCTTGGATTATCTCGGTGGATCTAATCTAATCTCATGAGTCCTTAAAAGCACAGAAGTTTCTCTGGCTGTGCCAAGAGAATCAGTGATGGAAGGTTCAGATGATGTAACATGAGGAAGATTTGACTTACCCTTGTTTGCTTGGAAGATGGAGCAAAGGGGCCATGAATCAAGAAATACTGAAATCTAGGCATCCTCTAGAAGCTGAATAAGGCAAGAGAACAGATTATTCTCTGTAGAATCCAGATATGAATGCAGCTTTGCAGATACTTTAGTGTCAGCCAATGAGACCTATGTTGGACTTCTGATTACAGAATTGTAAGATAATGTGTGTTAACCCATTAAATGTGTGATGATTTCTATAGCAGCGATAGCAAACAAAGGCACAGAAAATTTTCAGTTCAGTCCAGTTCAGTTCCTCAGTCGTGTCCGACTCTTTGGAACCCACGCCAGGCCTCCCTGTCCATCACCAACAGCTGGAGTTTACTCAAGCTCATGTCCATTGAGTCAATGATGCCCTCCAGCCATCTCATCCTCTGTCGTCCCCTTCTCCTCCTGTCTTCAATCTTTCCCAGCATCAGGGTCTTTTCAAATGAGTCATATCTTCACATCGGGTGGCCAAAGAATTGGAGTTCCAGCTTCAGCATCAGTCCTTCCAATGAATATTCAGGACTGAGTTCCTTTAAGATGGAGTGGTTGAATCTCCTTGCAGTCCAAGGGACTCTCAAGAGTTCTTCTCCAATGCCACAGTTCAAAAGCATCAATTCTTCGGTGCTCAGCTTTCTTCACCGTCCAACTCTTACATCCATACATGACTACTGGAAAAACCATAGCCTTGACTAGATGGACCTTTGTTGACAAAGTAATGTCTCTGCTTTTTAATATGCTGTCTAGGTTGGTCATAACTTTCCTTCCAAGGAGTAAGTGTCTTTTAATTTTGTTGCTGCAGTCACCATCTGCAGTGACTTTGGAGCCCCAAAAAAGTAAAGTCTGTCACTGTTTCCATTGTTTCCCCATCTATTTCCCATTAAGTGATGGGACCGGATGCCATGATCTTAGTTTTCTGAATGTTGAGCTTCAAGCCAACTTTTTCACTCTCCTCTTTCATTTTCATCAAGAGGCTCTTTAGTTCTTCTTCGCTTTTTGGCATAAGGGTGGTGTCATCAGCATATCTGAGATTATTGATATTTCTCCCAGCAATCTTGATTCTAGCTTGTGCTTCCTCCAGCCCAGCGATTCTCATGATGTACTCTGCATACAAGTTAAATAAGCAGGATGACAATATGCAGCCTTGACGTACTCCTTTTCCTATTTGGAACCAGTCTGTTGTTCCATGTCCAGTTCTAACTGTTGCTTCCTGACCTGCATACAGATTTCTCAAGAGGCAGGTCAGGTGGTCTGGTATTCCCATCTCTTTCAGAATTTTCCTCAATTTGTGGTGATCCACAGAGTCAAAGGCTTTGGCATCGTCAATAAAGCAGAAATAGATGTTTTTCTGGAACTCTCTTGCTTTTTCGATAATCCAGCAAATGTTGGCAGTTTGGTCTCTGGTTCCTCTGCCTTTTCTAAAACCAGCTTGAACATCTGGAAGTTCATGGTTCACGTACTGTTGAAGTCTGGCTTGGAGAATTTTGAGCATTACTTTACTAGCGTGTGAGATGAATGCACTTGTGTGGTAGTTTGAGCATTCTTTGGCATTGCCTTTCTTTAGGATTGGGATGAAAACTCATTTTTTCCAGTTCTGTGGCCCCTGCTGAGTTTTCCAAATTTGCTGACATATTGAGTGCAGCTCTTTCATAGCATCAACTTTTAGGATTAGAAATAGCTCAACTGGAATTCCATCACCTCCACTAGCTTTGTTCGTAGTGATGCTTCCTAAGGCCCACTTGACTTCACATTCCAGGATGTCTGGCTCTAAGTGAGTGATCACACAATCGTGATTATCTGGCTCATGAAGATCTTTTTTGTACAGTTCTTCTGTGTATTCTTGCTACCTTTTCTTAATATCTTCTGCTTCTGTTAACTCCCTAGCCTTTCTGTCCTTCATTGTGCCCATCTTGCATGAAATGTTCCCTTGGTAGATATTCTTGAAGAGATCTCTAATCTTTCCCATTCTATTGTTTTCCTCTATTTCTTTGCATTGATCACTGAGGTAGGCTTTCTTATCTCTCTTTGCTATTCTTTGGAATATTTATTACCCTGTTATTTACCTGTGGCCAAACGATTGCAGAGGTAGTGAAGATAATGGTGACCTCCTTTAAAAGGTCCCAGGATGACCCGGAGGGATGGGATGGGGAGGGAGGTGGGAGGGGGGTTCTGGAAGGGGAAAACATGTACACCCATGGTGGATTCATGTCAATGTATGGCAAAACAAATACAATACTGTAAAGTTAAAAAATACATAAATACACTAAAAAAAAAAAAAAAGGTCCCATGCATGTACTGCTACACTCAGTGCCCCCAATCCTGCAGCAGGCCACCACCGACCCATTCCTCTACTGGAGACTCCTGGACACTCCCGAGCAAGTTGGATAAGTCTCTTGTGGGCTCACTGCTCTTTTCTCCTATGTCCTGGTGCACACAAGGTCCAGTTTGTAACCTCCATGAGTCTGTTCCCCCCAGTCCTGTGTAAGTTCCAGCAGCTCTATGATGGGGTTAATGGCCACCACCTCAAAGAGGGATTATACCATACCCAAGTCTACTGCACCCAGAGCCCCTGTCCCTGTGGCAGTACACTGCTGACCCGTACCTCCAAAGGGGACACTCAAACACAGTTCTGTCTCAGTGTCTGTGTGGTCTCTGGGTCCTGGTGCGCACAAGGTTTGTTTGAGGCCTCTGAGCATCTCTGGTGGGAATGGGGTTTGATTCTAAAAGTGAATTCACCCCTCTTACTGTCTTGCTGGGGCTTCTTCTTTGCCCTTGGATGTGGGGTATCTCCTCAAAGTAGATACATATTGGTACCTCTTTATTCTAATAATATTTTAAAAGTAAAAATATTACATCTTAAATGAAGGTTTTACAATAGGGCAGTGTGGTACATCTTTAAAATAAATTTTAGAGAGCAATAGAAAATGTCCATTTTATTATCATATTAGAAAAGTAAAATACAGAACTGTATATTCAACATTATCTAAATTTTTAAAAGCACATGTGATATATGTATGTTATATAGATGTTGTCTGTATCTATTTATAGTCACCTAAAAATTATCACAGGTAATAATACTTTAAAAATTAATAGGATTGATCACTAAAGTGGGTATGAGTGATTTTATATTCTTCTTTCTAAATGTCTGTATTTTCTAAATTTTTCTCAATATGCATTTATTTTGGAAGACATTCCATAATACCTATTCAATCCTTAATAAGCTGAAGAATCAGCTATCATCACATCGGTCTAAGGATTTATTAAACTCCTGTGGCACTTGTTGAGTGAGACATCACTCTGAATCTATCACATTTGTGCCCTGTTACAAGAGCTGAAAAAGCGTAAGTAATGGTATCTACACGTCTTCCATTTTGAGTATTCTGGGTAAAATTCCGTATTTATAGATTGTCATTATTATTGTTGTAGTTGTGGCTTTTTTCTCACTTGCCATTTTCAATCTCTTGGGAATCACTTTGATCCAGATATATAAGCCCAGCAGAATTGTTTTTTCCTCGTAATCAACCTTGAAAGTTACCTTTCTTTTAATAGGCAAGTTTAACACGTGCATTTCTTAATATTACTGACAGTTTTCTTCTCGTCACTAACATTTTTTGATGTTCTGTTTTCCTTTTAAGTTTTTGCTTTGCAAAGCCTTCATAGATACAGCAATTTCTGTATGTTTGTTTTCTTAGTTGTTTTATTGTATTAGTGGAGCCCTTTCCTTTTAACTAATATCTATTTTTGTTTTTGCCTGTCTTTTTCCTCTTTCCCTCTTTTCACATCCAATTTAATCAGCAATATTACTTTTCTTTGTCTTTACCTTTGTACTGAGTGCTTATATCTCTACAATGAGATTTCTGAGTCACTACATACAAGACAATCAGCTAGATTATTCTGCGATCACTTTATTCCCCTGACTCCATATGCCAACTCCTATTATTATTAGTTATTCTATTTCTATGGCAACACACTCCAGTACTCTTGCCTGGAAAATCCCATGGACGGAGGAGCCTGGTAGGTTACAGTCCATGGGGTCACAAAGAGTCAGACACGACTGAGTGACTTCACTTCATTCTGTTTCTATAGTTGCTGGATATGTAACATCTTCATTATATTCAGTTACTTTTACGAGCACCTTTGCTTCAGATTTTCAGTAAAATACATTTGGACCTTTTGCTGAGATTTCCCTCAGTGACTTCTTGCTTGAAGTTTATCATGTAAGTCCTAAGGAGGATTCATGCAAACAATATCCCATGAGTTCGTACGTGTTCAAAATCCTCTGGTCGTAGCTTTCATCCTATAAGCACTACTTGACTAGATATAAAATGCCTACACATTCTTTCCTTGAGTGTATCATAAGTGTTCTCTTCTTTTTGATTGTTTATTTTTAAGTGTAAGGGAGAGATTCTGATCTATGTTGCCTACAGGTTCAACAAAAGCTCTGTAGAGAAAATTTTAGTTTAATATATATTTTTTTCTCAACATAAGGAACTATATCTAACAGGAGAAAAATCACAAAGAAATGTACGCCTCTGATAAGACAATTGCCCCAAAGCCTATTCTTCTCTGAGGAATGGGTTCACACCATGCTAAGAAAAACTTACAATGGAAGTATTCACAAGCTGTTAACTTAAGTCATGTTTCCTATATTTAGATATTTAGTACGAAAGCATTATCAAAAGAATCTCAGTTACAAAATTTGACCATAAAGTGAAAACTCTGGCTGTATCATATTGTGAAATGTCTTTAATTTCATTTGTAATACACCCACAGCCCCTATTTCCTCTGTAGCAAATAAGCTGTTAAATTATTTCTATGGCATCGTACATTCCAATAAAAAATTAAAGATTTCTGTTAGGAACATCTGTTTATGTAGATAAGTTGACAGGCCAATTGACATTTACACAAGAGTTTTGAAAGAACTCAAGGGTAAAATTAGGAAACTGGTAACCAAAATGTACAAATTCTAATTTTAAACAACTATTAATATATTATTGAGGAAATAGGTAAGTCATTAATCAGATTTTCCATACATAGCAAAGACATAAAAATCACCTCTAAAGGACTGCAGTGACTTTCTTACTAATCCCCCTGCCTTTAAATGATGTTCCTACATTTCAGCTCTTACACAACCACAGGAATTCTGGTGCTCAAATAACATTTTGTGTATCACTCCCTGGCTCAGAAACCACTTACTGTACAACAGTCAGACTCCTCAGTATTTAACACCCTACTCAGTATGGTATCAATCTATTTTCCCAATTATATTTCTCATCATTTTTCTGTTACATTAGACCTATTTAAAAGATCTTATCATTTATCCTGGAACATATAAAACAGAGTTCTGCCTTTCCTTATATCCTTTCCAAATTTTTATCCCTAGATTACCCTTTAGGGTTTCATACCATCTTCTCCCACTTCTCTCTGTGAATATCCATCATTTCATTGAACAGCCAGTGCGAAATCCTGAAACTCCTGAAACTTCATCCAAATGTTGCTACTCTTCTTTGAATTTCTATAACTCCTGTTAAAATAGAGATAAATAGTAATTTGAGAGAGAAATACTAAAAGTAGGGGGTACTTAGTATTATAGCTTGGACTTACATGTCATGAGTTTTAGAGAAAAATAAACACACAACAAAATTTACAAGGCTCTACACTTTTGTTTCACACCATATTCATCAGATAAGGACCAAATAGGGTTTTTTTTAGAAAAACCAAAGGATGTTTAAATGAAAAATCCTTTATTATACCTTATCACTTCAATAGATCAAAGGATGAATTGATCCTATCCAGAGGTACCAAAATAGTTGATAAATATATAATTTCTAATAATAGCTCTTAATAAATAGGAATAGAAGGGTATTTTATCAGCATGTATCTCAAAGTAACTGTAGATAAATATCACAAAAGTCATCGGTGACTTTCAGAAGATATCTCTGTTAGGTGAGAGACAAGATAAGAATGCTACTAGCACAACTTTTAGCACATTTTCCTGAAAGACCTAGAAAATAATATAACAAGAATAAAGATAGCAAACCAGAGTATCTTAAAGGAAATGATAAACATAACTGTATGCAGATGATACAATTTTCTGCCTAGGAATCCTAAGAATATTACTAAAAATATAGTGCATATTAAAGTAAACAAAATAACTCTCCTTTGTATTAGTAAAAATAGTTGCAAAACATTGGTTAAAATTATAATACACTAATGCAATTGAAATAAAAATCGATAAACAGTAAATGCTTCAATAGGAAAAGATATGATGGCAGGAAAAATACTCATTAACTCTTAAATAAAAAATATCAGTTTAATCAAATAAATACCACTGTTTTGTTTAGAGGGTAAAAATGAAAGTGATTATACCCAGGGTGGAAATAAACTGAAATGACAGCAGCGACGGTTATTTACTCAGTGTTTGCTATAACAAGAGAGTCAGCCACCATCACTTGATGGGTCAAGTGATATGGGGCCATGTCCATCAAAATAAAATTACATGAGACCATTCATGAAAATGTGAGAATTGAACCATAAAGAAGGCTGAATGCCAAAGAATTTATGCTTTCAAATTGTGGTGCTGGAGAAGACTTTTGAGGGTCCCTTGGACTACAAGTAGATCAAACCAGTCAATCCTACATGAAACCAACCTGGAATATTCATTGGAAGAACTGATGCTGAAGCTGAAGTGCCAATACTCTGGCCACTTGATGCGAAGACCTACTGATTGGAAAAGAAAGACTGAAGGCAAAAGGAGAAGGAAATTGCAGGGGATGAGATGGTTAGATAGCATCACTGAGGCAAAGGACGTGAATATGAGCAAACCCCGGGAGACAGTCAAGGACAGAGGAGCCGGATGTGCTTTAGTCATAGGGTCCCAAAGAGTTGGATACAACTTAGTGACTGAACATAGCAAGAACAAATTCATGAAGATGATAGTTTTGATATAAAAAGATGATCAAGTGAAAATAGCATTATTATAGTATATCCTGCATGCATGCTCCGTTGTGTCCAACTTTTGCAACCCAATGGACTATAGCCCGCCAGGCTCCTCTGTCCATGAGCTTTTCCTGGCAAGAATACTAGAGTGGATTGCCATTTCCTCCTCCAGGGAATCTTCCCAACCCAGGGATCAAACCTGGGTCTCATGCAAGTCCTTTTACTGCTGAGCCACTTGGGGTATGCATGTATGTGTGTATGTGCATGGAAAAAGTCTGAAAGGCTATAAAACAAAATGTTGTCAGTTGTTATCTCTGAATGATAGAATTAAAAGTTTTTGTTAATGCTTTTCAGTAAACTATGGCCATTTTACAGAGAAAGTATATTACTTTTGTGTCACAGAAACACCTGTGAAGCTGGTTAATAAAATATCAATCCAGAGAAATCCCTAGGCCTACCAAAAAAAAAAAATCATGGTGTTAATCTATTCAACAACAGAGAGATATTCAGAAATATGGTGTTATATGTATGTCAGCCTTTTTATTTCCCCAGCCAAATGGTTTTCAGTGTGGGCAAAAATAAGTGATAGAATTTCAATTAATGTGGTGATTTGAATCTGTACCTGGACTAGAACTGTGACCTTTTGTTTTTTCTCCCCTATTTTATTCATATCCTCAGGGCACTGTATTTCATTTATTTCAAACTCATTGCTTAGGTATAATTTGGAATTCATTGAAACATAAAGAAGGAAGGAAAGAAGGAAGGAGAAGAAGGGAGGGAGGAAAAAGAAATAAAAGAAAAGGAGAAGGAGGAAGGGAAGCAGGGAGTTGAATTTGGCAAGACTTGAAGGTAGGTAGAAGAGTGGAAAAGCTTTATAGTGGACAAAAAGGGCAGACTTCAGTATTCCCCTTGAAGGCTTTTAGCATGGGCAAATTGTAAGCAGGCTAACTAGAAGTGGCTCTTCTTGTGTAATAGGTTAGGGCTGCATATTTGGATTTCTCTGGTGTTGGTTCGAAGTTGGGAGCAGGGACAAAAGTTAGAGAAGTTCTCGGTTATAGGTCAAGTCCCGTTGTTTGGGGCCAGTTGTTACAGGGGTAATTTGGGGCTTCCTAGACCGATTTTCAGCTTCCCTGATAGCTCAGTAGGTAAAGAATCTGCCTGCAACAGGAGACCCCAGTTCGATTCCTGGGTCAGGAAGATCCGCTGGAGAAGGGATAGGCTACCCACTCCAGGGTTCTTGGGCTTCCCTTGTGTCTCAGCTGGTAAAGAATCTGCCTGCAATGCAGGAAACCTGGGTTTGATCCCTGGGTTGGGAAGATCCCCTAGAGAAGGCAAAAGTTAGCCACTCCAGTATTCTGGCCTGGGGAATTCCATGGCCTACATAGTCCATGGGGTTGCAAAGAGTTGGACATGACTGAGTGACTTTCACTTCACAGACAGATTTTCAGAGAGGGTTCTGACTTTCTAACATGTCTGACTTATAAATAGTAAGTTGGCTTCCTAGGATGATTCCTGCAGATGGTCAGAATTCTATTTTTATGTATAATCTGGCCATTTTCTGATGGTATATTCGGTTTCTCACCAATGTCACAATATTTGAGTAAACAGTAGGATGTGCGCATGAACTTCACTTACAGCTCAGCTGATAAAGAATCCGCCTGTAGTGCAGGAGACGCCAGTTTGATTCCTGGGTCAGGAAGATACCCTGGAGAAGGGATAGGCTACCACTCCAGTATTCTTGGGCTTCCCTAGTGGCTCAGCTGGTAAAGAATCTGTCTGCAATGTGGAAGACCTGGGTTCTATCCCTGCATTGGGAAGATTCCCTCGAGAAGGGAAAGGCTACCCACTCCAGTATTCTGGCCTGGAGAATCACCTGGTCTGAATATCCATGGGGTCACAAAGAGTTGGATATGACTGAGTAACTTTTCACATCACTTCAGGATACACATACACTATCAGCAGATGTGCAGATCAACATTTCAGGAAGACGATTTTGTATTTTACATGATAAACTCAAATTTCAAAACTGTCTTTGAACTGGTAATTCCCCATCAGAATTGTAATGCAGAAAGTATCCATGATTCATTTACAAGGACACTTATTGAAGCAGTGTTTAAAGTAATTAGAAATTAAGAGGAAAAGTTAATGTCCAATATTGGAATGAGGAGGAGGAGCTGAATAAATTTAATCTGTAATTAAAATGCATTTGCTAAAAATGAAAATAATGTAAAATTGTCTTTTGGCAAGAGGATTTTTTAAAGAATATGCATAAACTTTATATAAGCAGGGTGAAAAAAAACAAACTACAAAATGTCATTGTAGATAAAAGATGAAGAGAGAGAAACTGAGAAGGAAAGAAGTTAGGGAAAAAGGAGGGAGGGAGGACAAAAATTAATATACATTCTAGAAGGAAAGTAGTGCTCTTTGATCCTCAGAACTAAAATAGAATTTTACTTTTACAAGGCATTCTTTAAAGCATTTTTCCTGGGTTAACTCTTTTAATTTTCATCACAACTTTATAAGGAAGATTCTTATTATACAAATGTGTAATCTCAGGCCCAGAAAGATTAAAAAAGTTGCCAAAATTACAGAGCAAGTAAATAGTGGGTTTGGAATTTGAAGTATTGTTTTCTGACTCTGTATCCCAGCATGTAATTTTCTTCTTTATGCTTTTCAATGTTTATGAAATGTTCTTCAGCTGTGTATTTGTTTCAACCCTCTTAAAGGGTTTTGTGGGGGTTTTTTCGTTTTTTTTTTTTTTTTTTTACTGATTGTAAAGCCTTTTCTCATTTCAAGTATATGTTGTCATGCTCTTCTCCTGTTTATTTCTAGTGAATAGGGATCTCTCTAGAAATATATTTTTTATATTGCTATAGTGCCTTTAGCATAAATGACAGCAGTAGAAACTAAAGAATTTGTTGAAATTATAGTCAATTATTATACATGTATATGAAATTAAAGGACATTTTCCTTAGGACACAGTAAGGAACAATATAATGGTTAGATAATAAATGGTTAGATAATAATGAATTAGATAATAAATGAATAAGTTTTATGTAGGACGTTCCAATCCTTTGACCACTTTATGCGAAAAAATAAACTCAATTGGAAAAGACTCTGATCCTGGGAAAGATTGAGGGCAAAAGGAGAAGGGGGTAACAGAGGATGAGATGGGTGGATGTCATCATCAACTCAATGGACATAGGTTTGAGCAAATTCCAGGAAACAGTGAAGGACAGGGAAGCCTGGCATCTGCAGACCATGGGGTTGCAAAGAGTTGGACACAACTGAGCGACTGAACAACAACAAATTCACTATTCAATAATAGCAACTAATAAACTGATGCTTATGAGATGCCTGTCACATTAAGGTAGCATATAATTGATATTTATAGTTTCTGTTGATATTTTAAAGTTAAATTAATGTGCTATACACATAAACAGTGGTCTGTACTTATTAAAATTTGAAAAAAAAGAGAAGCACAATGAAATATTTAATTATAAGGGTGTTTATTCTAGATAGTTAAGTTCAGTCGCTCAGTCATGTCCGACTCTTTGCGACCCCATGAAATGCAGCATGCCAGGCCTCCCTGTCCATCACCAACTCCCGGAGTTTACCCAAACCCATGTCCATCGAGTCAGTGATGCCATCCAACCATCTCATCCTCTGTCGTTCCCTTCTCCTCCTGCCCCCAATCCTTCCCAACATTAGGGTCTTTTCCAATGAGTCAACTCCTCACATGAGGTGGCCAAAGTATTGGAGTTTCAGCTTCAACATCAGTCCTTCCAATGAACACCCAGGATTGATCTCCTTTAGGATGGATTGATTGGATCTCCTCGCAGTCCAAGGAACTCTCAAGAGTCTTCTACAACACCACAGTTCAAAAGCATCAATTCTACGGCGCTCAGCTTTCTTCACCGTCCAACTCTCATATCCATACATGACCACTGGAAAAACCATAGCCTTAGTGTCATAGTGTGGTGTCATCTGCATATCTGAGGTTATTGATATTTCTCCCAGCAATCTTGATTGCAGCTTGTGTTTCTTCCATCCCAGCATTTCTCATGATGTACTCTGCATATAAGTTAAACAAGCAGGATGACAATATGCAGCCTTGACATACTCCTTTTCCTATTTGGAACCAGTCTGTTGTTCCATGTCCAGTTCTAACTGTTGCTTCCTGACCTGCATACAGGTTTCTCAAGAGACAGATCAGATGGTCTGGTATTCCCATCTCTTTCAGAATTTTCCACAGTTTATTGTGATCCACACAGTCAAAGGCTTTTGCATAGTCAATAAAGCAGAAATAGATGTTTTTCTGGAACTCTCTTGCTTTTTCGATGATACAGCGGACATTGGCAATTTGATCTCTGATTTCTCTGCCTTTTCTAAAACCAGCTTGAACATCTGGAAGTTCACGGTTCACGTACTGTTGAAGTCTGGCTTGGAGAATTTTGAGCATTACTTTACTAGCGTGTGAGATGAGTGCAATTGTGCAGTAGTTTGAGCATTCTTTGGCATTGCCTTTCTTTGGGATTAGAATGAAAACTGACCTTTTCCAGTCATGTGGCCACTGCTGAGTTTTCCAAATTTGCTGGCATATCGAGTGCAGCACTTTCACAGCATCATCTTTCAGGATTTGAAATAGCTCAACTGGAATTCCATCACCTCCACTAGCTTTGTTCATAGTGATGCTTTCTAAGGCCCACTTGACTTCACATTCCAGGATGTCTGGCTCTAGGTGAGTGATCACACCATCATGATTATTTGGGTCATGAAGATCTTTTTTGTACAGATATACTAGATAAATTTTTCCCCAAAATGGAGTACTCTAACACAAAATTGAAAAAGTTCTAATAGAAAATAGTAAAGAAATATCCAGTGAAAGTGGGTTTAAATACAAATAAGAACTGCTAATTCCCAATTATAATTTTTCTTACACGCATAGATATTAGGACAAAAGTTGGATATATATGGGATTTTTAAATTAATCTTAGAACAAACAAGCCAATGCTGCTAGAAATAATGAGCCACTTATTGTTCCCATTCACGTAAAAATGGATACAGTAATATGAACCTCAGCCCATAAATATCATCCAACCCATATATGCAATGCAAATGACCTTCTAAAGATTGAAGATCACTGCTGAAATGAGTCAGATTTCTCCCACTGATATCTCCAACATTCTAGGCCACAGTGCTCTCTTTGCAACCCATGGCAGTGTACTCCTTTAATTCTGTTTGATGAAGGAATATTTATTGAGGCAGGAAACCTATTGCTTCAGGTTCCATTGTCTGAGATATATCATATAACTAATATACCTGAGTTCCTACTGCCTGACTTTTCTGAAGTGTAATGAAGTGTTTCACTTCATTTCTCTCAGCAGACCAGGTGAAGTGCCTTTCCCTTCCTCCTATGTCTCTCAAACCACCTTTCCCTACAGTTTACAGAACCTATAACGAACTCTGTTCTTGGGGTTTGGCTTTTTCAAACCTGAGTTTCACAGGTGCAAAATTCCTGACACAAGTTGTTTTAAAAGTAGCTCACCTTTTGAAGAGGGGTTGTAGAAAATATGTGAATGACCATTTTCAAGATATCAGTCAAAATCTGAGTAATTCAGTCATTTGAATTTTCTAGGACTTAGTCTCCACTCTCATTAATGAGGTCTGTGAATTCTTTGATAAGCCAATTTGGCAATTTTGCATGAGTCCATTATTCTAATAAATAACTTCAGACTACGGTATGCTCATTTTGTGCTGCTTTGCTTTTGTGTGAGACATACATTAGTACCTGTGTTCACTAACTGAAGGAAATCCGAGGAGTATTTTTGCTTACACACAAAATGGTGAAAAACAAAGATAGTGTTTAGTGTTCGTTTCTGCAGGGAGCCTTACAGAGGCAGCCCATACCCAAGCAGCCAGAGTGGCTCTGCCGGGTTCCTTCCTCAGGAATCACACTCAGCATCTCAGTACAAAGCCACCACAGGTTGGAACTGTGTCTGCGAGTGGCTGTGCTTTACCTCAGTTTATTTTGTACACTGTTACTAAGATGTGTGAGCTTCCCTGGTAGCTCAAATGATAAAGAATCTGCCTGTAATGCAGGAGACCCAGGTTCTATCACTGGGTCAGGAAGATCCCCTGGAAAAGGTAATGTATACCGACTCCAGTTTTCTTGCCTGGAGAATTCCATGGTTGGAGGAGCTTTATTCCATGGGGTTGCAAAGAGCTGGACACAACTGAAAGACCAACACTTTCACTTTCACCAAGATGTGTGCTAAGCTAATTGCTTCTTTGCTTTAAAGCCCTGTCAGTTTACAAATGGGTTTCATAAGAACTCTTTATTTTCAGATAATTGGGGAACCTCTCTATACGTGTTCCTTCTCTTTATTCACATATTGAATAATGACTAAATATTAGCTAAAATACTCAGGAATTATAGAATCAGCCATATTACACATGAAACCTTGCAGCTGTCCATGTAACTTCGAGTCACTTAAGCATATTGGTGCTTGGTTTTTGTATATGTAGGTTAAGAAAATAAACCTATGCTAAGGGGGCAGTGGTTTAGAAAATTAAATAACATATGTAATATTCCTACAGAAATATTTGTGAACTAAATTAAAGATAGAATTCTCTTCTTATTTATCACTATGACTATTATTAGTCTCATTATAATCATGAACATTTTATATGATCAACATACATTAATTTTTTTCCTAATATATGTACCGGGAACATCACCAGGTTAATACTAGTGGTTAAGATATGTCTAAAATAAAATCAAAGCCAAATCTCCAATCACAAGTTAAAATATTGGTCTAGCCAGGAAAGATAGCTATATTTTGGAATGCCCAGACAACACACAAGCATGTAAATCAGTTATTTAAGTAACTCACTCTCAGAATCTCACCTCTCTTTGAAGAACTGGCCAGAAGTCTATGTCTCCATTTTCCAAATAGTGTTTGAAGGAAGTATAGTCACTTTGGATGCTCCTGGAGAAAAACAGCAGGTTTCCATGATAAAATAAAATAGGAAGCACTACATTATGTCTCCTTTGGAAATTCACAAAGCATAGTAGGACATTCACCACTCTGAGAAGGTTTTCAGCAAAAAACTGTGTAATTGTATTAATCCCCAGAGTGTTAAAAAAAAAAATAATGTGACTTTGGAAATCTTTCTTAAGTTACCACTTTTGACATCCTTTGGAGCTATTATTATGTAAAGCTACCTAATTATTAATCAATAAATTATTATTGAAATTAATTGAAAGTGAAAGCTGTTCAGTTGTATCTGACTCTTTGCGACCCCATGGATAGTCCATGGAATTCTCCAGGCCAGGATACTGGAGTGGGTAGCCTTTCCTTTCTCCAGGGGATCTTCCCAACCCAGGGATCAAACCCAGATCTCCCTCACTGCAGGCAGATTCTTTACCAGTTGAACCACCTATTAGTAAAATTAATGAGACACATCTAATTAAAAACTGGGACTTCCCTGGTGGCTCAGACAGTAAAGAATCTGCCTGCAATGTGGAGGACCTGGGTTCAGTCCCTGGGTCGAGAAGATCCCCTGGAAAAGGGAATAGCTACTCACTACAATATTCTGGCCTAGAGAATTCCTTGGACAGAGGAATCTGGCAGGCTACAGTCCACAGGATCGCCAAGAGTCGGATATGACTGAGCGACACATACACATACAAAAACTGTATAAACCTTCAAATGTTGAGGCACGAAAGAAGTTTTACGATATGAAATCTGTGTGCATGTGTGTCTATGTGTACACATATTGTAAGCTTGTACAATTCAAATAAAATAATAGTAAAAGGATCAACAGTTCACATGGGAAATTGCAAGTAAAGCATAAAGCAGGGAAGAAAGTGGAAAAGATGTGAGCCTAGCACTAGAATAACAATTCAGAAGAATAAGTGGAACATATGTCACGCTGAGAAGTCATACGGGTATATGTTGACTTGAAAGATTACTCTAATTGTTGGAAGGGGACTCTAAGATGGGAAGTGGGAAAAACAGTAGAGGTGTCATTGTACCCCTTCAGGTAGGAGACACGATGGCCTCAGACAAAGTCGTTGAGGATGGAGGGACAGAGGCTTCTTTTAAATACAGAGGTTGATGGTTCATTGAACAAATGTTTGTTGAGTGTTTATTATATGTATGCCCTAGGACTTTAGTGCTAAATATTACTGGTTCCTTTTTTGCCCTTATGAAGCAAAAACTGATAGGTGGTAAGTGCTTGCCAGGAGCCAGGTACTGTACTGAAAGCATATTCTTAAATTATCTATTTGAAATCTCATACCAACTTGTGAGGCAGATATTATAACTCAGACATTGAGATGAATTAAAATAGAGAGTCTCTTTTGTCCAAGATCACCAGCGACTATAAAGATGAGGCACTTCTGGCTCCCAAAACTCCAAAAGTTTTCTTTTAACTACTGAGATATGTTTGACAAATGACTAAAAGATTTATCAAGCAGCTTTCAGTCCGTGAAAAGGGCATTCATCTCCATTAGTTAAATAGAATTAATTCAAAAGGTGACTGAGGAAAGGAGAGGGCAGAAAATGCATGGGAGGTAGTCCAGAGACTAGCCATTGAAAGAAATCGCTGCTACAGTAGGGCTGGAGGTCGTATAAGGAGGGAAGGGACCCCTGCCACAGCAAAGTCAGGGCTATCCCATTGGCAACTGGCCCCACAAATGAGTTGCAGCCATTTTTAAAGACAAAGGAGGACTTATTTCTCTCCTGAGTTCTCCTCTTCTTCCAACATGCCTCTAATTCTTGCCCTTATCCCCCACCAACGTCTCTCCATGGCTTGTCAAAAGCAGAGGGAGCTGGTAAGAGAAACGGGAGAAAGGAGTGTACAGGATTGCCCCTCTACCCATGCAATATGGAAACTTGTCTGTATTTTCATTCAGGTTGGATTAATCCATGGATGTCTGAAAATGCCATTTTCCTGAAGTAGTGATTGGTAGGTTTGTGTTTTAGATAGGTCACATTCCAGTTGTAGAATGGGTAAAGGAATTGAAGAATGCAAGATAAACCAGAGAAGCCAGCTGGAAGACTTTTGCATTAGTTCAGAAAAGAGAAAGGCTTCAAGGACAGTGAGATACCATTAATGCAGAAAGGGAACAGGGGGAGCAGGAGTAGATTAGGCCGAGGCAAGAAGGTCATGGGTTTAGAAAAACACTAAGTTTAAGGTGTTCCAAAGGAGGACTGTGGAAGAGAGAGTCTGTAGCTTAAGTGCTGTCGGAAAAGAACATTTATTTTTGAAAGCCCTTGGTTCATATAGATAGTAGTTGAAGCCATGGATGTGGTGAGACAATTTAGAGCAGAAAGAGAAATATAATGTCAAGATGCCCCCAGAATGAAATGATCAATTCTAACTAGTGTAACTAAAATCAAGTAATAAACCTCTCCATAACATTTTGTAAAAATACAGCTTATATGGATCAATGGGCATAGAGTGATGGAGGTGAGCTAAGTGGTCTGTGAAGGGCCCTCTTACGTCCACTTAGTGCCACTAATGTGCAGTGAGCTAAGTACAAGCAGAAAGCAGAAGTGGATAAAGTCTCAACCTTTTTAAATAGATAGAGGGTGGTTATCGAGTGTGAAGTGTGTGTGAAATAGTTATCCTGAAAAATAAATTCTCTTCTGAAATTGTATAGATTTTAATATGATTCAATGGATCATATCAATATCATATCATATTGTATCACATATGATACAGTTTCTGTTAATTATCAATAGATGATGCCTGTACTTTGACCTATGGATAATGAACATGTTCAGGGAAATAAAGATGTTTTAATTCACATCGTGATATGACCAGTTAGTGCAAATCAAAAATTTTATCTATCAAAGAGATTATATACATATAGAACATGTGTTAATGTATTGATCTGAATATATACCATTAAAGAAATCTGCCTAGAACAATACATTTCAGTAATTTGAAATGCTCCACAGTAATCTGAAGCCAGATACATGCCTAAGATTATAAGGAGGCATATTACTCAGTTCAAAACATTTTACGTATCTCATATAAGTAGCACCTGAAAATCAGTGAAAAAAAAAATGTAGAAGACTATGTATTTATAATCACAATAGTGAAAACCAGAAATTTATCTGATGACTTGATGAATCACATAATACTTTAAAAATAACTGGGAAATCACCGACAAAGAAAACACTCTTCCCAGGAGAGCAGTTTTAAAAGACACTAATATACACACTCACCCAGACATATATTTAGGAACTACTAAATATCTTAAAGCAATCACAAAATCAGTCTTTAACTTAATTCTCATCAGCATTTTAATGATTTCAAAATATAGCCACATTATAGGGTTTGAGGTTGCATATTGCTGTATTACTAGTTTCATAGCATTATGGCTTTCCATCTTGGTAGCAATAAATTCTAGTAAACAGAACCACTAACAGCATTTTTATAGTGTCAAATGGAGCGATGGTACTAGAACTGTGGTGCTAAGTAAAATTTGAAGGTTGCTATGTTATACCCAACTGTTGATTAAGGCATTAAAATCAGGTCTCCCCAGGGATGTCTGAATGATTTTCATGATCTTTTCTCCCCTTGACAGTTTTAGATTTTATGTGGCAATTAGGAAAAAAATGATTATGTAAGATTTCACAAAGTTTGAAGTTCTCATTAAAGTATGAGCTTTACAAAAGAATATTGCATTCTAAATAAAAGTAATTAAAATTAGGTGTTAAGTAAAATAGCTCATGATCATATTCTGAAATATATATTAATAATTCAAATAAGTATAATAATTATTTTGAATATGCATAAAATATGAAGCATCTTTAATAAAATTAATCAAAATTGGGAGTCTCTTGTTCTGCAGGTATGTGTCTAAGTTTGTATTAATAAACTGAAATAGCAATACTGTTACCCTATAAACCATTCTTTACTTTGGAAAATGACTCTTCACTCACCTAAGCATATTTTCAGGTTGTAAAAAATGTGTTCTAAAAAGTTTTATTACACACATGTAACTTCACATGAGTATAAAAAAATGAAAAACTTACCTAAACATAATTTTTCTATTTTGACTCTTATTTGAGCACATAAAAACAACATAATTACATCTTAAATATATTATAATATGAATTAGGGTTTAACATGGTTTGGAAAGATACTAGTGTTGAAAACAAATTTCATGCTCTGTTATTAGTGCTATGGCAGATAATTTTAGTTTGTTCATAGGCAAGTACATTTTGTGTAAGCAAAATGTGTTTATTTTAATCAGAATTTAACCAAATCAGAAAAAAAAATGTCAAATTTTATACATATGGTTTCATGGCTACTACTATGTGGGATGAAAATTAAGTTAGAATGTAAGTTTTAGAAACACTAAGTTGACAAAACTCCAGGAGTTGGTGATGGCCATGGAAGCCTGGCACGCTGCAATCCATGGTATTGCAAAGAGTCGGACACAACTGAGGAACTGAACTGAAGTTGACGAAATAATATTCATTAAGTAACAGCAAAAACAGCAGATAGATATGATGAAAGTCTTGAATGTGAATGTGACTTGGTATGGTAAATAACTGGTGGTATGTGAATAATTGGTATCAGAGAAACACAGATATAGTCCATTCTCTCTACATTATTATGAAAGAGACTGAGGTGCAGAGATTAGATGATTCACACAGTTTAACAAAACAGCAAGTCAAAATGCCTGCCTCTTAGCACAAGTCCTGTAATAGGAGCATGAATCACCTCCCCTCTGCTATCCCATTCACAGTTGCACTAATTGGAATAGAATCGAGTGTAAAATTTCTGAATACACTTGTATAATAACTCTTCCAGGAAAAATTTGAGAGTCTACTTCAAGCAATCAGCTTAAAACAAAGCTACCTGTAGATACATAGATACATACACTGGCACTTTTTAGAAACCAAAGGTGTGACACTTTGTCTTAAATCACCTGTACAGATTTTGTTATGTGAGTGGGTGGTACTTTTTTTTGCCAAGTTTTGGTAAAATGATTTTTGTATTAATTCTCTAACTATATTACAATAAGCACTTGTTTAAAACCTAATTTCCCAATCCCTCTACCATGTTTGTTCTAGTACCTTTGTATGCCACTCCATACAAAGATATTTCAAAAAATGATCAACTGGAATGTAATTTACTTACACTTATCCTTTAAATGTATTACTTAAACACAGTGATTTGGATTATGCATACATTATTGATGTGTATTCTCTCCAAAACAAATGCAAGGCTAAAAATTCAATAGGTGACTGATAGCATTTATACTGCATTTTCTATAAAAATTCTTCCCATGGATGCTAAATAAGTTCTTTATAAGATAATTTTTAACATATTTTTCTCTTTGTATTCTGGGGAATTTATAACAAGCTGTGCTTTTATTAAGATCTGTCTGAAGATGTGCAAGCCTTTAGGACAACCAGGAATTTTGATAATCCACTCCCATAGAGAAGAACTTAATAGATTTTAATGTAAATAAAAATGTTCTTCTTTTTAAAGTGCATAAAAATAGAAATAGAAACTTCTTGTTGTTCAGTTGCTCAGTCATGTCCAACTCTTTTGCAACCCCATGGACTGTAACCACCAGGCTCCTCTGTCCATGGTATTTTCCAGGCAAGATTATCGGAGTAAGTTGCCATTTAAAGTCCATAAAAATAGAAATAGAAACTTTTCATGGGTGTTTTTTATGTGTCTAACTATTAAGTCTTTTCTAAGATTTGTTCCTTAGGTTTGTTCCCTCATTGTCAGGGAAAACTATTCTTCTTTGAATAAGTTATATGGGTCATGTATATAAAGAAAATCTATACCCTATCTGACAACTTCCCAAATATTTAAAATCCGATTGTAGAAATTGTTTATTATGAAAGTCCTACCCTTTTCTTCCTTTCTTTAGTGTCACAACCATTTTATGTATGATACATGCATAGCAGCAGGTAAGAAGAGGGATGGAATACAATCTTAAACATAGTATTTGATTACTGATTAGCATGACTTTTAACCAGACTTTCCAAACTAAAATGAAGGCCATCAGCGTAAGATTCCCATATATGGACTACCCAGTGAGGCTACCCAATCTCTCTCAGGAAGCCAATTGAAATTTGATTGCAACCGATTAAATTCAGGAGACACAACCACACACCTTTTAGAATGTCTTTAAAAATAAAGTGACCAAACCAAGTCCTAGAGAGTATGCAGAGTAATTAGAACTCACATACATCAGTGATGGGACGATAATGTGGTATAGTTAACTGCTCTGCATAGTGGTTTCTCAGTCTCTCGTGAAGTTAAATGTACACTTATCATCTGACCTGGAAATTCCATCTCGAGGTCTTTACCCAAATGAGAAGAAAAATTTCTTTACACAAAACATTATGTGAATGTTCATATCACCATACTTCAATTTAAGAATGGATAAATAAACATATGGATATATAGTGATGAAATACTTCTCAGCAAGAGCACAGAACGCACTAATGTTGTGCTGGTAATGCTGATGAATATCAAATGTACCATGTTAAGTAAGAGAAGGCAGCCCAAAAATGTTGTATACTATATGGTTAGCGTATATCACATTCTGGGCTTCCCAAGTGGCGCTAGTGGTAAAGAACCTGCCTGCCAGTGCAGGAGACATAAGAGACTTGGGGTCAATCCCTGGGTCAGGAAGATCCCCTGAAAGAGGTCATGGCAACCCACTCCAGTATTCTGGGCCGGAGAATCCCATGGACAGAGGAGCCTGGCGGGCTACAGTCTATAGAGTCGAAAAGGGTCGGACACTACTGAAGCAACTGAGCGTGCACACATACAGCATTCTAGAAAAGGTAAAACTTTAAGGACAGAAAACAAAACATAATATTCTTGAGGAAAATGTGCATTGAGACAACCGATAATCACAACAGTAAATAAGGAAACAATTGAAAATAATGAGCACCTCTGGAGGAGAAAGCATGAGGATGGAATTAGGGAAGAAAACAGTACCTTCATCAAAGAATAATATTCCTTCTAACGTTGGTGTTTATCTTATCATTAGTTATGTTTCTGATTCATAACTTATAACTCACATGTGGATCACACATTTTACCTATGTACATGTCATAGGAATATTTTAATAGTATCTTTTAATCCTGAGGTAGGCCTGAGGTATAACTTTGACCACTTTCATGATATGTTTTCTGAAGGTTTTTGAGGCGAGAACTTTAGATCTTCTTTATAGTCTACTGAGATCTCTGTACAGTCATTTATTTAAAGTGGACATAACGTAAAGTGGTATCATATATGATAAGATTTTCCTAATAGTATATCAAAGAAATAGAATATTGGAATCATGTAGTTGTTTTTTTCAAAAATCCACATAACAGGCACACATGTAGTCATAACACCACCTTATGACTCTCAACACAGTGGAGACCCAGTGACCCGCAATCTTTCTTTCTATTGTAACATAAATTTTTATTCTACACAAACACAAAAAGTGCCTCAGATGAAATACACCCAGAAACTGCACCACCAACACCCATTCCTATGAAAACAAATAAAACTCAGAAGCAAACCAAATTGAATTTCTCATGCTATTCATTGCACTTCATTTTGGCTTCTGAGGGGTTCTTTTTAGACCCGTGCAAATTCATTTAAGCTCTGGTGATGCAATATAGCAATTATTTTCATGACTGCCCTATCAAATTTAACAACAGGCAGTAACAAGAGACTATATATTTTCATGGCATTCTCTCAGGGTATTAAAATATAATAACTTTGAATTCCAACCTTACTTTCAAGGTCAGATATACAGTCTATGAAAACAGAGTATTTATGGTTCTGTAGCAGAATATTTGATGTTATGTAGAAAAAATTATTTGTAAGATTTTATAGGAAACTATCACAAATATATTCAGTAAGATCCATTACTGAATGTGAAGTGGCATAAATAACAGACGATTAAAAAAGGAAAACACCACGCTTAGTTGACACACAGCCTCAGTAGAATGGTCACAGTTGCTATTTGGGCAACATTAGTTATGTTATTTTTTTCTGGTTAATCTAGCCCTTAATTTTATTTTCTATTGGCTTTAATGTCTTTCAGGTTTAAGACTGCTTTATAAAGAGTTAATGCACTCTACCCTCATTATAAAGATGCCTTTGGAAGTCATATATTTTGATCATAATAAGTAGATTGTGTTATGTTGAAAATAATTATCATTGACAAAAAAAAAAACACACACACATTTGGAAGTCAGTAGAAACAGTAATTTTATACAATTACAAGCGCTCCAAAAGTAAAAGAATAGATGCTCTTTAACTAATAATACAAACTTTACTTCGTGAGTCTCAATAATAAAAAAAAGAATTATAAATTACACCGCATTGTGGTTTTTTTCATTTTAAAATACTTTGTTTTCATGTGCCATCAATAGAAGAAACCTATTATGATAAACTACTATTGCTATTTATGTTTTATAATAAAAAGATATTTGTAAAATATTAATTTTATTATCAAACACTATTATACTACATCACTAAAAAGAATACCATTTTCAATTATAGGATAACAACATATTTTGTTTTGCATGGATGTAGATGGTAATAACAAATGATATATTACCTGTATGTTCTCCATACTCACATTGGCATTCAGAAATGTAAAATGTCTCAATACTAATTGCTTAAAAGTTATTAAACCTATGGCCCCTTTGGACTTTATACTTATAGGCCATAACTTAGAAGACCAAGGTCAAGGATGCCCAATCATATTATACAATTCTGGTTCAAGGAGAAATGTTCTTAAATAAAGAATAGTTCACCTATATGTATTCAGTCCAGTCTCTCAGTTGTGTCTGACACTTTCCAACCCCATGAATCGCAGCACACCAGGCCTCCCTGTCCATCACCAGCTCCCTGAGTCCACCCAAACCCATGTCCATAGAGTTGATGATGCCATCCAGCCATCTCATCCTCTCTCGTCCCCTTCTCCTCCTGCCCTCAATCTTTCCCAGCATCAGGGTCTTTTCCAATGAGTCAGCTCTTCGCATCAGGTGGCCAAAGTATTGGAGTTTCAGCTTCAACATCAGTCCTTCCAATGAACACCCAGGACTGATCTCCTTTAGGATGGACTGGTTGGATCTCCTTGCAGTGCAAGGGACTCTCAAGAGTCTTCTCCAACACCACAGTTCAAAAGCGTCAATTATTCTGTGCTCAGCTTTCTTTATAGTCCAAATCTCACAGCCATACATGACCACTGGAAAAACCATAGCCTTGACTAGACGGACTTTTGTTGGCAAAGTAATGTCTCTGCTTTTTAATATGCTGTCTAGGTTGGTCATAACTTTCCTTCCAAGGAGTAAGCGTCTTTTAATTTCATGGCTGCAGTCACCATCTGCAGTGATTTTGGAGCCCAGAAAAATAAAGTCAGTCACTGTTTCCACTGTTTCCCCATCTATTTGCTGTGAAGTGATGGGACCAGATGCCATGATCTTAGTTTTCTGAATGTTGAGCTTTAAGCCAACTTTTTCACTCTCCACTTTCACTTTCATCAAGAGGCTCTTTAGTTCTTCTTCACTTTCTGCCATAAGGGTGGTGTCATCTGCATATCTGAGGTTATTGATATTTCTCCTGGCAATCTTGATTCCAGCCCAGCGTTTCTCATGATGTATTGCAGTTACCCAAATAGGAAAAGACAAAACACACACACACACACACACACACACACACACACACAACCATACTTAGATACTAAAATCTCTAAAATAGGAAAGGATAATAGATCTTCTTACTAGTACAACCAATACTTCATACTTTCAAGTTAGGAATGCTTGAAGTAACTTCCTCGGTTCTTCCATAATTCTTTGCATTTCTTCATTTGTAATCCCTGAGCTTGATTGGAATGCTGATTTTAACCCAGTCACTAGTGTTCACCAGTCATATAGATGGCAATTGGGAAATTAGACTGTGGAAGCTATATCTGGAACTTACATAAACTGAAGTCCAATTGAAGAAGGATGGAGACCTCAAGGTTGAAGATCGTGACAGAACATCAGAAATCTCAAATGTATGCCTGTTACAACTACTCTATTCTAGATCTCACTGAAACAATAGATATCTTTCTCACTCAAAAATGCTATTCAAAAAAATATAATTTCATCTACTAACAAATATGCACATCATTGAAAATTTTTAAAAATTGTGTTGTGCATTTTTCTAACTGGTATTTCTAATTTGAAAGAAATTAGAGGTCGGTACGTATACCAAGTACAAAGGTTTTACTTGAGCTCATTTGAAAAATAAAAATGTTTAGAATAAGGACACCAGAAAGACATTTTCCTGGATTTTTAGCTTGTTAATTATAATCTTTATTCTTTAGCTTTCCCTACACACCCTAACTCTTCACACTTGCCACGTGACAGAAATAGACAGCCATAAACTTCAAGATTTTCCTTTGAGTATATGATGGGGCCCAAAAGTGACATAAGGCTAGAGAAAGAAGAGTCATCTCTGGCTTTGAAATATATCTTACTGGCCAGTGGAACAATCTCTACTCAGGCTTGTAGTCCCAATGCACACAGAAAATTGTTTACAAAGTAGCTTAGACTTCTCCCTAAATAAACTTCTGGAGGCTTGATCTCTGCAGAATTAAGCTCTCTGAGAGTAAAAATATGAAAGTTCCAAATAAAAGCATGACACAAGGAGGAAAAAAATGACTTATGTCCAATTCTCTCTCATTTTTTGATTTTCTATTTAAAAAAAAGTAAATATGCTTTAAAAATTCTGCTTAAAAAGTAATTTAGAATTTAAAGTAGTGTCAAAAGGTATATCTTTAAAAGATGTTTCCTAAATTTGGAGGCTTGTGTGATATTGTTTCATCTGCCAGTTTTTAAACAACTTTTGTAAGAATATAGACTTGGAATAGTCAAGTGCATCTTGTGAAAAAGTAAATAAGGTACATACAGATTTTATAATATATATATATGTATATATATATGTATATATATATATATATATACATATATATATAATTATAAATAAAAGAATAAAGCCACAGGATGAATAACCATATATCTAAACGTCTTTTTGGAAAAGTCATAATTGTGTGTGTGTGTTAGTCTCTCAGCTGCAACCCTGTGGACTGTAGCCCACCAGGCTTCTCTGTCCATGGGATTCTCCAGGCAAGAGTACTGGAGTGGGTAGACATTCTCTTCTCCAGGGGATCTTCCTGACCTAGGGATTGAACCTGGATCTCCTGCATTGCAGGCTAATTTTTTATTGTCTGAGCCACCAGGGAAAATTTACTAAAAATTAAAAAATAAAGTTGGATCTACTAGTCTTTGGCAAGTTAACTAATCAGATTCATCTGATAATTTACCATACCACAGTGAGTTTTTCTGTAAAAAGTATTTATAAAATTTGGCACAGAAAGATTTTATCTCAAGACACATTAGAATAAAATTTAATACATCAGTAGAGCATATTTTTCATTATACTTACTATATCTCCCTTAAGATAATGAACATTTTAATAGCTTGAATCCAAAGCTGGGATGAGATCCAGGATGGGTGGGTACAGAAAGGCAGGATGTAGGACAAATGTCTTTGTAGGTTAACATCATGCCAAAATCCTGCAGAATTGTCTCCTGGGTTTTAATGCATCAAAGCCAGTTCTCCTGAAGCTGACAGAAAACTCTGCCTCTAATTGTTATATAATTGTAGAGGAAAAATATCACCCTGTTTTGACATAGCAAATGGAATTTTTTTCCAGCAAACTCTATAACAAGGTTCAGTTAAAACAGCTGTGCAGTTTTTGCATGAACCAAATAATAGCAGATCTTTAAGGCATAGACAAAATTCCATGCTTTCTCAGCTCCTTTCAAAAAGAAAAGAAGCATTTTCTTCCCAGTGCGAATAATGTGAAATCTTCACAAGGTCATGTTCAATAGAATGGAAAATCAGCTTACAAGTTGGGGAGGGGGAAGGATTTTTCCACTTTTCTCTTATGATGATCAAAATATATGGCTAAAACTGAGCAGAGGCAGTGTCATCTCCATGTTTACAGCACACCCTCTTTGTCACAGTGCCTCTTGTATTATTAATTTATAAAGCCCCCAGTCATGCATTTCAGACCATGGTGAAGAGACTCTGTGTAAATATGAATGTTGAATTAGTCTTGGACTTCTCTTTTTAAATCGCTTTTGCTGAATTCATTCTTAGCATAATTAAAAATTAGTTTTGACTACATTAAAAATTTTTGGGTGGTATTGAACAACTCCTGATATTAGAAAAGATGAAAAAAATAACCATTCATATTCCTTATCTAACATCTCCAAGTGTATTGATTTTTAAATAATATTTTGAATATTAAAATACCTCAAATAATAACTCAGTTAAGCTACAGTTCTCAGGGTTAGAAAAATGGATGTATCCTTTAAGCTCAAAGAGCCTCATGTGGATGAGAACAATTTCATCACAGCCTAAGGCGAGAGAGACTAGATGAGGCACTGCAGGATAGATCAGCTGGTGGAATGTTTTAAGACTTTCCACCAAGAGGTACAGAATGTCATTTTGCTGTGGCAAGTAGGAACTCATCATCCAAATTTTTGGTAGAAACATGAGAGCATGTCAGTATTAACCTATATTCATTTTGAGGCTTTCAACTTCCAACTTTAGCATTTCTATTCTCTCTATGAATTCTTTTAAGAAAACTTTCAAAGAGCTTGGAACCTAATAAAGCAGGGTTCAACCGAAGACTAAACTTTGAATCAGTCATGTCTATGTTGTTCAGTTGCTCAGTCATGTCCAACTCTTTGTGACCCCATAGACTGCAGCACACCAGGCTTCCCTGTCCTTCACTATTTCCCGGAGTTTGCACCAACTCATATCCATTGAGTCAATGGTGCCATCCAACCAACTCATCCTCTCTCACCCCCTTCTCTTCCAGCCCTCAATCTTTCCCAGAATCAGGGTCTTTTCCAATGAGTCAGCTCTTTGCATCAGGTGGCCAAAGTATAGGAGCTTCAGCTTCAGCATCAGACCTTTCAACGAACATTCAGTTTCCTTTATGATTGACTGGTTTGATTCCCCTGCTGACCATGGGACTCTCTCAAGGGTCTTCTCCAGCACCACAGTTCAAAAGCATCATTTCTTCAGTGCTCAGCCTTCTATCTGGTCCAGCTCTCACATCCATACATGGCTACTGGAAAAGCCATAGTTTTGACTAGACAGAACTTTGTCAGCAAAGTTATGTCTCTGATTTTAATATGCTCTCTAGGTTGGTCATAACTTTTCTTCCAAGGAGCAAGTGTCTTTTAATTTCGTGGCTGCAGTCACTGTCTGCAGTGATTTTGGAGCCCAAGAAAATAAAGTCATCTGTATAGATGTGGGATTTATCCTCACACATGCCTACTTTCATGAGATTGTTTGAATGGCCGTGAAGAACCGCCTGCTTAAAGTGAAAGACGAGAGTGAAAAAACTGGCTTAAAACTCAGTGTTCAAAAAAATAAGATCATGGTACCTGGGCCCATCACTTCATGACAAATAGGTAGGGAAACAATGGAAACAGTGACAGGCTTTATTTCCTGTCACTTTATTTTCAGACTTTATTTCTGTCGCAGAGAGTTTGATCATAAAGAAAGTTGAGCACCAAAGAATTGATGCTTTCGAACTGTGGTTTTGGAGAAGACTTTGAGAGTCCCTTGGACTCCAAGGAGATCCAACCAGTCCATCCTAAAGGAAATTAGTCCTGAATAGTCATTGGAAGGACTGATGCTGAAGCTGAAGCTCCAATACTTTGTCCACCTGATGCGAAGAACTGACTCATTTGAAAAGACCCTGATGCTGGGAAAGATTGAAAGCAGGAGGAGAAGGAAACAACAGAGGATGAGATGATTGGATGGCATCACTGACTTGATTTACATGAGTTTGAGCAAACTCCCAGAGTTGGTGATAGGGAAGTCTGGTGTGCTGCAGTCCGTGGGGTCACAAAGAGTTGAACATGACTGAGCGACTGAACTGAACTGAACTGAAAGGCACCTGGGAGAAAGAAAATTCTTTCCTATGTATCTGGAAGACAGGACATTAGTGTGTACTATGTGGTAGATAATTCTTCCACTTTTGTATAGAAAAGAGAACTCTCCAGGAATTAATACATCACTGAAAGCATCGGAGTCACAGCTACGGTGAGCCTGGGGAAAAGGAACCCCCACTGAAAGGCAGCGGTTCTCTTTTGTTGAACATCAAAAGTTTCTAAAAAGTGACCTTGTTTAGAAGAGTGTAAGAATGCTCACACATACTTGTTAGTGGGAATGGGAAAAGATTTTTCGGGGCTAACGTTGTAGAGTTGAAATGGTTAGGAAGATGAGTCAGGAAGATAATAGTCTAAATGTAGCCTTATGTGTACCCACAGGCTCATGGTAGCTAGAGAAATTTAAGTTACTTTAGAAAGACTCAAGTAAAGCTTTATTCTTTTCATCGATTTACCCAGGGACTTAATTAGGTGACTAAAAGACAAAGTTGCCAAAATGATCTCTGAAAACCCGAGGGAGCACAAGTGGTGTCATTTCACGAACTCCAGGGGGCTGCCAAGAGACTGCTTTCCAGAAATAAATCTGTATGGCAGTATCAGCCAAGGAACCAGTAAAGTACCTTGAAAATTAATTTTTACCCTTTTTGCTGCAAGGGTAACCCTCTATAATTCTTTTAATGGGTGGGGTGGATCTAGACTTTGCAGGTAAAAGAAGTTTTCTCTATTTTATCTCTCTTCAAATTAAGACTTCAGTACAATGGATATCATATTTTCATAGTAAAGACTTCTTTTGTTATTTTGTTAAAAACACACTTCACAGTCGTGAACAATATTATGCAAAGTAGGAAAACCTGAAAGATTTTCATTTTACCCAAAATGTATTTTCTGCAACAAATAAGAAAGCGCAAAGTTAAAATACATATGGAATTCAGATTATACTTTATTGACTACGTCAAAGCCTTTGACTCTGTGGGCCACAACAAACTCTGGAAAATTCTTAAAGAGATGGAAATACCAGACCACCTTACCTGCCTCTTGAGAAATCTATATGCAGGTCAGGAAGCAACAGTTAGAACTGGACATGGAACAACAGACTGGTTCCAAATAGGGAAATGAGTATGTCAAGGCTGTATATTGTCACCTTGCTTATTTAACTTATATGCAGAGTACATCATGAGAAACACTGGGCTAGATGAAGCATAAGCTGGAATCAAGATTGCTGGGAGAAATATCAATAACCTCAGATATGCAGATGACACCACCCTTATGGCAGAAAGCCAAGAAGAACTAAAGAGCCTCTTGATGAAAGTGAAAGAGGAGAGTGAAAAAGTTGGCTTAAAACCCAACAGAAAACTAAGAACATGGCATCTGGTCCCATCACTTCATGGCAAATAGATGGGGAAACAGTGGAAACAGTGGCTGATTTTATTTTGGGGGGGCTCCAAAATCACTGCAGATGGTGACTGTAGCCATGAAATTAAAAGACACGTACTCCTTAGAAGGAAAGTTATGACCAACCTAGACAGCATATTAAAAAGCAGAGACATTACTTTGCCAACAAAGGTCTGTCTAGTAAACTATTGTTTTTCCAGTAGTTATGTGTGAATGTGAGAGTTGGACTATAAAGAAAGCTGAGAGCTGAAGAATTGATGCTTTTGAACTATGGTGTTGGAGAAGTCTCTTGAGAGTCCCTTGGACTGCAAGGAGATCCAACCACTCCATCCTAAAGGAAATCAGTCCTTAATATTCATTGGAAGGACTGATGCTGAAGCTGAAACTCCAAAACTTTGTCCACCTGATGGGAAGAGCTGACTCATTTGAAAGGACCCTGATGCTGGGAAAGATTGAGGGCAGGAGGAGAAGGGGACGACAGAGGATGAGATGGCTGGATGGCATCACTGACTCAATGGACATGAGCTTGAGTAAACTCCAGGAATTGGTGATGAACAGGGAGGCCTGGCGTGCTGCAGTCCATGGAGTCACAAAGAGTCAGACACGACCGAGCACTGAACTGAACTGAACTGATAGGTATAGGGCTTCCCAGGTGGAACTGAAAGAATGTGAAAGTTTTGTCGCTCAGTCGTGTCCAACTCTTTGCAACCCCATGGACTGTAGTCCACCAGGCTTCTCCATCCATGGGATTTTCCAGGCACGAGTACTGTAGTTGGTTGCCATTTCCTTCTCCAGAGGATCTTCCCGACCAAGGGATCGAACCTGGGTCTCCCACATTGTAGGCAGACGCTTTACTATCTGAGCCAAAGAATCTGCCAATGCTAATGCAGAAGAACTTGGGTTGGATCCCTGGGTCTGGAAGATCCCTGGTGGAGGAAATGGCAACCCACTCCAGTATTCTTTCCTGGAGAATCCCATGGACAGAGGAGCCTGGCAAGCTACAATCCATGGGGTTGCAAACAGTTGGAGACAACTGAAGCAACTTAGCATGTAGGAGGGGGAAATAAGACAAATTGTGATGCAGTATATTCCTGATCATCAATATAAAACCCACTTGTCATCCTCAGAAGTGGAGCCATACCCAATGTGGCATCAACAAGTGTTGCCAGTCACACTGAGTGACAGGCACAGACATATTTGCAAGGAAACCAAGGCCATACCTCTGAGTATCCTGACATTTGAACATCTCTTTGATAGCTTGACTGTGTGAGAAGATCCTTAAGGCAGCTCAGGTAATAATGTCAGTTCATATACACTCTCCTCTACCTTGTCACCACCTGCCACCTGAAAGCACCTTTTAACAACTCTTCCCAAGGGGCCTGCAAAGACCACCAGAGATAGCATACTGCCAGAAAAGTCATTCACAAGAGAACCATTCAGCTCTGTTAGCTATAAGGTATTGATTTTATAGCTGTACCCAAAGGGTGATGCTTGAGAAGAAATAAGGGAACATATAAAATATATACCATTCTCACTCATACACTTATAGTCATAGAAAAAGTTATACTAAGAAATAAATGGAATATTTGCTAGAGTAACATAAAAACTTATAAACATTTTCTGGAAAAGGGAAAATTCTTTTTTATTTTAAATAAGTAGTAATTCAGATGTTATACAACACAGAAGAGGCACAACAAAAAGCTTCTATATTTCTAGTATTGAAGATTCATTAATATCTCTAGTACTTCTTTCTGCTCATTTTTTCATCATTAAAAGAATCTCAAATGTAATTTCCTCATAGAGATGGATACCTAAGAACACCTTTGGAGAATAAAAGTATTTTTTTTTTAATTACAAAAAATAAAAGCTATGGGGAATAATTGCATTGTTTTTGATACCAATTACTCTTCCCCGAGGAAGGAAGGGGATCAGCATTTATTTAAGACAATTGGAAACTATACCTGGCAAAACATTGTAAAGCTGTTAGTAGCAAAACTGTGAAGAGAAAATGCTGTAGTGTAGTAAAAAGCCAATAAAGATCAATGCAATTTGCCTTGGGCAAAAAATAAATCACAAGTAAAACCTCCTTTTTCTACTCTCCCTTGAGGATTTTTACAAGAGCTTTTCATTGAATTTAAACAAGAGGATTTGTGCATATGGGAGAAGAATTGTTTAACAGTAGTCTTGGTATACTTAAAAAAGAGAAATTGATGACAGTTTTGAAATAATTTTAATATTGTGGAGGTAATTAAGGATGAGAAAGAATATTTGCTTATGCCGACTGTATAATAAAGAATAGGGAAAAATTTTGAAGGAATAGTCTTCTATCAATGGACGAATGAGGTCTAGTGATGTTATAGGAGATATTTTATGCATTGCTACTGAAAATGTCTAAGCGATAAGATCTGGGATAAGCATTTTTAGAATGAGATGCATATAGAGGAAATTTAGATAAGAACTGGGTGGCAATGGGATTTTATCATAGAAGGAAATAATTATTCACTGGCTTTGGTACATCTGTCAAAATAATCCTGCAGATGAGCTCACAATCAGAGGCATCTCTCTCTACAGAAATGGAAATATCCTGTGTTATGGAATAGAGGTTTTCATCATCATCATTATTCTCACTTCCTCCTCTTCTTCATCATAGTGGCTATCATTTATTGATTTTTCAAATGAGCTAGCACCATACTAAAGAGTTATATTTTGCCAAAAACCATTATCTTCAAATATTCTTTTACTTAATTTCCTCCAAAGATAATAGTGCTGAACTTTGGGATAACAGGGGTTCTCTGAGGGTAGCTTAGAATAACAAATGGAGGTGCTAAGTTTTATAACCAGGTAAAAGCTGACTAAACCCTGGACAAGACACGGCACTGGAGATTTATTTTTAACCCTTATATAGTAAGGTGACATTCCCAAGATCAGAGTCCTTGGTACATATATATGGTTTTCATTGTTTTAGCTTGAAAACATTATTTGCATTCTCACATATAAAAATATATTGTTTACACAAGGAGTTTATGGAAAACAAAGCCTATCCCAGATTCTATAGGTAGAACCTATGTGACTAAAAATGTAGTATATTATCTAAATTATATAATAGAACTTTTAGGGCTTTCCAGGTGGCAAAGTGGTAAAGAATCCATCTAATAATGCCAGAGACTCAAGAGATGCAGGTCCTGTTCCTGGGTCTGGAAGATCCCCTGAAGTAGAAAATGTCAACTCACTCAGTACTCTTGCCTGGAAAATTCATGGACAGAGAAGCCTGGCAGACTACAGTCCATGGGGTCACAAAGAGTTGGACACAACTAAGCGACTAAGCCTGCACGCGTGCAACCACAAATGACTGTTGAGCTATTGAAATGTGGCCAGCCTAAATTAAGATGCAGAGCAAGTGTAAAATGCACACCAGATTTTAAAAATGTATTATAAAGATAAAGTGGCTTATTAATAATTTTATATTGATTACATGTTGAATGATAATAGTTTAGATATAGAAGTTTCAATATAATACATTGAAATTATTTTCATCTGTTTCTTTTTTCATTTAATGCAGCTGCTAAAATGTTTTAAATTATATATGTCACTCACATCCGTGGCTTGCATTCAGTTTCTCTTGGACAGAGCTGTACAAACAGAGATAAAGCGTTCTGGAATAAAAATGATGCCAACAAACTGGGACAAAAAAAATACCCTAACTGTCTTGGGGAAAGCACTAAGCTCTGACTGCCCAGTATTCAAATGGTACTATGAAACATGCCATACAAAGTCAGAAGCCTTTCAGTAAATCCTAGGTAAAAGCATGTCAATAGTGAGTCTCTGTTTAGTACATAGAGTTTCTAGGTATTATTACTTGTAGCTATTTCTACTGGTCTTCATTCTGTGGTTCCTCGTACATTGTAGCCTATCCCCAACCAGCCCTTTCACAGACATCTTTCTTGATCAGGAAAGAGTGTCAAAGTGAAACCTACCAATCAAAATGTGCTAGAGAAATATATATATAGAGAGAGAGAGATAGATTTAGATATATAATTTCTATATTTGTTGCATATATTTATATAACTGTTAAAATATATTTAGTGTTTAGTGTATATTTAGTGTTTAATATATATAATCCATTTCTCCAAGGAAATGGCAACCCACTCCAGTATTCTTGCCTGGAAAATCCCATAGACAGAGGAGTTCTGGTGGGCTACAGTTCATGGGGTTGCAAAGAGTCATATATGACTGAGCACACACATACATATAAAATACAAGGTATAGAAATATATATATTAATATTTATTAGGACTATCTCAGGTAATCAAGGAATTCTGTATGTTATGAAAATTTGGTTTTCACCATGTAAACAATAGGGAGAACATTGAAGAACTTTAAACATAGAAGTGGCATATCAGATTTTTATTTTTCTTACTGTCTTCTAGGAAGACAATAGATAGGTAGGTAGATTGAGAGAGAAAGAGAGAGATATCACTAGAGACACTCCAGAGGTTTTGAGCCCAGCTGTATAATCTCCCCACCCCATCCCCACTACATCAGATCTTACAAATATCTTGTGTGGAGAGCACTTTTGTGTTTGAGGCACTCACCTTTGTTTTATTTTTTATTTTTTATTTTTTTTAAATCATTTATTTTTTAATTGAAGGGCAATTGCTTTACAGAATTGTGTTGGTTTCTGCCAAGCATCAACATGAATCATATATGCGAGGCAGAATAAGAGACACAGATGCATAGAACAGTCTTATGGACTCTGAGGGAGAAGGTGAGGGTGGGACGTTCTGGAACAATAGCATTGAAACATGTATATTATCATATGTGAAAGAGAACACCATTCCATGTTCGATGCATGAGACAAATGCTCGGGGCTGGGGCAATGGGATGACCCAGAGGGATGGGATGGGGAGGGAGGTGGGAGGAGGGTTCAGGAGGGGGAACACATGTAAAACCATGGCTGATTCATGTCAATGTATGGCAAAAACCACTACAATATTGTAAAGTAATTAGCCCCCAACTAAAATAAATAAATTTATCACCTTTGTTTTAGAAGGGCTCAGTCTCTTAAGGACACCACAGCTTTGAGAGATGTAAATCAGCCATGTGAGAGCCATTGGGCCTTGATCCCAACCTCTCATAAATAGCGCTAAATATAACATATTCCGTGGAAAAAGTGGGTTTCTGTTTGAAACTCCAAAAGTTTCCTGTCTATCATGCCAGTTCTTTGTGACCACCAAAAGTCTTGATGGATTTTGTCTCCTAGAGAACCCCCTTTATATGTGTCAAACCCGAAGCTCAGGATTAAAAAATAAAATTAAAAAGACCAGTGGTTGTCAGCTCGTCTTAAAAGAATCACCTTCCTTGGAATTTCAACTCACCTTGTGACTGTTGTTTCCACAACTGTTTGCTGTCTTTAATAATAGGAACTTTGTGATTTATCGAGTTTGTTTTAGCTGTACCAGGGGACTATTGCATCACCATGATCTCTTTTTTCCTGACCAGAAGCCGAAGTCTTTTATTTGTATGCTTCCTATACAAAGAATGTTAAGTTGACTCCATTTCCATTAAAATTAGACATTTCCATTTGTATTTTTTAATTTGGCGTATAGACATTTCCTAAAGTTTGACAAATTAATGAAAAATTATATAAACAAATTAAGAAATGGGCAACTTTTTAGCTAGAGTACTGATTTTGCTCTGCAGTAGAACCGATTGGAATTCTGTATCCTCAGTAAGCAGGGTTGAACCTCAGTTATTAATCACATAGAGCCTCAAAGCTTTCAGCTGTATCATTATTACCTTTGTTAATAGTTCTTGTGTGGATTGAATGAGATCATTGCATATTAAAGACTTAGCAGAAAGCCTGCACATGATGTGCTTCCCAGGTGACGCTAGTGGTAAGGAACCCTCCTGCCATTGCAGGATACACAGGAGATGCTGGTTCAATCACTTGGTCAGGAAGATCCTCTGGAGGAGGGCATGACAGTCCACTCCAGTATTTTTACCTGGAGAATCCCATGGACAGAGGAGCCTGGTGAACTAGAGTCCTCAAGATCACATAGAGTCGAACACGACTGAAGAGACTTAGCACACACACATTGGCCCATGATAGGTTCTCATTATTTGGTAGTCTTTATTAAGATATGTGCAACTCACTAAACTTCCTGAAAATGACATGAGAATCTTCACAGAAATTTTCAGATGCGAGTCACCTGATCCAATAATTCTCTGAAATGTTCTGAGCAAATTTTTCTTTTAAAAAACTGGGACTTAACAAACACAGCAAATGAAGTTAGTACAGTGTGATCAACTCTATATAACTGAATATAACATTAATGTAACAGTTCAAGCAATTGTTTTTATGCAACGAATCATAAATAAAACATATGAGGCTGGTATGATTTACCGCATTTCCATATTTACCACGTTATAAACTAGAGAAAATCTACACAAGAATGTCTAAGAAAAATGCTTCTAGCCTAGTTTTTATCTTCTCCCGTCATCACCCATTACTCTCTTGATCCACTAAAGGTGACTCATGCCTTCTGACAAAAGGGCTGTTCCTGTGTGTCAGAGTTTAAGTATCAATTAGGGCGAACTCTCAGTGTCTCCATTGTTCTCTGTTGTCGTATATGAAGTCCTGAACGTGTATCAGCTAGCTGCTCTGTGCTGGTTTGTTCTGACACAGAAGACTTCATTTTCCTATATGCCTATAATTGCTGGCTGCAGAGGACTGAGCAATTGGAAACTTGAAGACAGAGGAGTGTGGAATTTTAGTGCGAGTGAAAGTGTTAGTCGCTCAGTTGTGTCCAAGTCTTTGCAACCCCATAGACTGTAGCCCACCAGGCTACAGTGGGCTATACTTGCCTGGAATTTTCCAGGCAAGAATACTGCAGTGGGTAATCATTCCCTTCTCCAGGGGATCTTCCTGACCAATGGATCAAACCTGGGTCTCCTGAATTGCAGACAGATTTTTTACTGTCTGAGTCACCAGGGAAGCCCAGATCCACTCTAATCTATATGGCTTTTCACATGTTACTTAACTTCTCTGCACCTTAGTTTCCCCATCTGAAAAAAGAGGTTAAAAATAGTACCAGAAAGTTAGGGTCAAAACCACATTAAGATATGACCTTACGCCTACTAGGATAGCTACTCTTAAAAAAAAAATGCAGAAAATAAAAAGTGTTGCTAAGGATATAGAGAAATCAGAACCCAGGACACTGTTGGTGAAGAAGTAAAATGGTGCAGCCAGTATGAAAAACAGTGTGCTGTTTCCTTAAAAACTTAAAAATAGCAATACCGTATGATTCAGCAATTCCATTTTGGGTGGTAAAGAACCCACCTACCAATGCAGGAGACATAAGATCCCAGGGTTCCATCCCTGGGTCGGGAAGATCCCTGGAGGAGGGCATGGCAGCCCACTCCAGTATTTTTGCCTGGAGTATCCCATGGGCAGAGGAGCCTGGTAGGCTACAGTCCATGGGGTCACAGAGAGTCAGACATGACTGAAGTGACTTAGCATGCATGTACACATATATTCAAAGGAATTGAAAGCTGTGTTGAAAGAGAAATTTGCCCTCTCAACTTCATTATAGCAAGATTCACAGTAGCCAAGAAGTGAAAGCAACCTGAGTGGTAATCAGCTGATGAATGGATAGATAAAATGTGGTTATATGTATGCAGTGGAAAAGAGAAAGAAATCCTGAGGGATATTACAACATGGATGAATCTTGAGGACATTATGTTAAGTGAAATAAGCAAGTTAAAAAAAGACAAATGATGCTTGATTCTACTTCACCAAGGTATCAGTTCAGTATACTTCAGTTGCTCAGTCCTGTCCAACTTTTTGTGACCCCATGAACTGCAGCAAGGCCTCCCTGTCCATCACCAACTCCCAGAGTTTACCCAAACTCATGTCCATCGAGTCGGTGATGCCATCCAACCATCTCATCCTCTGTCATCCCCTTCTCCTCCTGCCCTCAATCTTTCCCAGCATCAGGGTCTTTTCAAATGAGTCAGCTCTTTGCATCAGGGGCCGAAGAATTGGAGTTTCAGCTTCAACATCAGTCCTTCCAATGAACACCCAGGATTGATCTCCTTTAGGATGGACTGGTTGGATCTCCTTGCAGTCCAAGGGACTCTCAAGAGTCTTCTCCAACACCACAGTTCAAAAGCAACAATTTTTCGGTGCTCAGCTTTCTTTATAGTCCAACTCTCACATCCATACATGACTACTGGAAAAACCATCGCCTTGACTAGAAAGACCTTTGTTGACAAAGTAATGTCTCTGCTTTTTAATATGCTATCTAGGTTGGTCATAACTTTCCTTCCAGGGAGTAAGCGTCTTTTAATTTCATGGCTGCAATCACTCTCTGCAGTGATTTTGGAGCCCGGAAAAATAAAGTCAGCCACTGTTGCCACGGTTTCCCCATCTATCTGCTATGAAGTGATGGGACCGGATGCCATGATCTTAGTTTTCTGAACGTTGAGCTTTAGGCCAACTTTTTCACTCTCATCTCTCACTTTCATCAAGGGTCGCTTTAGTTCTTCTTCACTTTCTGCCATAGGGGTGGTGTCATCTGCATATCTGAGGTTATTGATATTTCTCCTGGCAATCTTGATTCCAGCTTGTGCTTCATCCAGCCCAGCATTTCTCATGATGTACTCTGTATATAAGTTAAATAAGCAGGGTGACAATATTCTGTTTCCTATATAGAACCAGTCTGTTGTTTCATGTCTAGTTCTAACTGTTGCTTCCTGACCTGGATATAGGTTTCTCAAGAGGCAGGTCAGGTGGTCTGGTATTCCCATCTCTTTCAGAATTTTCCACAGTTTATTGTGATCCACACAGTCAAAGGCTTTGGCATAGTCAATAAAGCTGAAATAGATGTTTTTCTGGAACTCTTGCTTTTTCGATGATCCAGCAGATGTTGGCAATTTGATCTCTGGTTCCTCTGCCTTTTCTAAAACCAGCTTGAACATCTGGAAGTTCACGGTTCATGTACTACTGAAACCTGGCTTGGAGAATTTTGAGCATTACTTTACTAGCATGTGAGATGAGTGCAATTGTGTGGTAGTTTGAGCATTCTTATCAGGAGAAGCCAAATTCATAGAAACAAAAAGTAGAATAATGGTTTTTAGGAGAAGGAAAAGATGAGCAGTTGTTGTTCAATAGGTATAGCATTTCAATTTGGCAAGTTGAAAAAGGTTTGGCTATTGCTTCCACAACAATGTAAATGTATTGAACACTCCTGAACTCGACACTTAGTGATGTTTAAGATGGTAAATTTTATGTTATGCAGTTGTCATCGCAATAAAAAAATAATTTAAAAAGATACTCTCCACCTCAGAGCTAAAATGAATGTCAAATAATACATGTCAAGTGCTATGTTAAAAAACAATGATTGAAACATTGTAAGTACCCAAAATTGTCAACTTTTATTGATACTTGAGAACTGAATTTCTTTGCCATTTTTCTTTTGTTGGTGCTGTGGCTTGCTCAACACTGCTTATGCAATGGATGAATTTTAAATAAATGTGCTTTTATAATGGAGAGTGCTTCCAAGCTTTTTCCATCCAGGAAGTACACCTGTAGTATGCATAATTCATGGCTTAATCCCTACTGTTAGGAAGTTTAGCTGTCTCATACTAGGAATTTTTTTTTTTTTTTTTTTTTGCTGTATGCTACTTCATTTATATTATGTATGGGCTATGGAAGTCCACTGAAACTAGATAAAAATATAACTGATATTTTCTGTATGATATTTTCTAAAATCACACAGTTTAGAATGAGACTTACATAGGTCATTTCTTATAATTATGTAAGTATTATTATTTATAGCAGCGTGTGGACAAGAGGTGTTTTCTCTTGGCATATATCATTCTTGAATACCTTCTATCTCTTCAATTAAAATTTACAAAAAAATGGATAAAATCAAGGTTATTTTTTTTCATGTTTATCTAGATTTAAGAAAAAAATGCAACCGCTGAACAGCTGTGATTTCTATCATGATCTGTTATTTTTATATGCAGTGGCAGAACTTGTAGGTTTGTCTTGCTTGCAAGCTTACTAAGATTGCTTTTTGCATATGATTGAGGAGTACTTTGCAATCTATTCCTGTGTTACCAGTTCTATAAAAGTGTCTACTAGCATGCTGTCACTCTTCAGTCTCTTGCCAGAAAATATATACGTTGTCTGAAACGTAAATCTCCATCTTCAGTGGTATAATGGGTTATAGATGAGTAATCTAAATTTTGAAGATGAGAAAGCAAGTAAAAACCTATTCCACAAAAATGTCATAATATGCTGTATACCTGAAAAAGAAGTCTTATGGAACCCCCTTCATCATTGTAGCAGCTGTGATTGTAATCAGTTTTAAATGAAGTGTTCCACCAAAAAGGGTTGATCACGCACGTTATGCAAAGTTAGAATACCCAAATATATCTCCTTGTCTTGTTTGTCATCAGATGAATGAAAGCTTATCTGCTGCACTTCATGAAGTCTAAAAATACTCTATACACCTCATCAATGTAAAACAGTGTCTATCCTTGAAACCTAGTCCTCAATTACTCAGCTGTGATCCATTTGTTTGATGCATCCCTTAAAAGTAACAAGTTAAAAAGACATGTAAATAATGTGTAGCTTTAAAAGACAGTGAGGACTTCCCTGGTGGCTCAGACGGTAAAGTGTCTGCCTACAATGCGGGAGACCTGAGTTCAATCCCTGGATCAGGAAGAGGAAGATCTCCTGGAGAAGGAAATGGCAACCCACTCTAGTACTCTTGCCTGGAAAATCCCATGGATGGAGTAGCCTGGTAGGCTACAGTTCATTGGGTAGCAAAGAGTCAGACATGACTGGGTAACTAAATTTTCTTTACTTTCTTAAAAGACAGTATTAATAATTCTAAAACTTCCTCATGACTTATGACAGTATTCCACTGTTCAAAACTTTGAATCAATATGAGAATATATTTTTTTTCTCTTTTAAAGTATTTCTAGAGAACTTCTAGATTTTCCCTATTCATTAATTGGAATGCACTAAATTATTTCCCTTGAATTGAGGACACTATTGTTTTGCCATTTTTAAAAATATAATGGGACAGTACAAGTGATCTATGTATCTGTTCTACGGAACTGGAGTGTATAACCTCAACAGAGAGTGTTCCTGTGGCATCCATAGAATTATGAATTTCTTCTGAAAGTGTTCAAACACTTAGTAGTGATTTACCCCTATAAGAATGATCCATATCTTTGCCTAGAGAAAGTGTGCCTACTTGAAATTTAATACTTCCTACACTCAAGCTTCTTTTGGCCCTGACCACATAGATAATGTGTCTATCTTTAACCACATTTCACAGGATATCTAATTCTCCTAGAATTACCAAAATACCCTTCTTAAGTAGCTATGACTTTCTTTTTTATCCTCTACTTTATATAGCCTATTGGGTTAGAAACCAGAATTACCACTAGCTTCTGTCATTTTCCTTCTCTGTGATTTGGATCCTGATGTAAATTTGCTTTCTATCCACACCTGACCTTAGACTTACCATTGGCAGAGAAATCCTCGTGGAAAAATTCCTGTAATACAGTTATTATCCACAAAACTCTCGAACTTTCAGCTGTCTCCCAGATTGCCTACTAAACCCTGCTTACCTGCCTTTCATATCACAGCTCCCTGTGTGCTGAACTGCTTGGCTCTGCTCTTCTTTGGCTATGTTTCTGAATTTGGATTATTCCAGATCCGGTCTTAGAGGCAGATTTTCACCCTGGTTTCTGATCATCCCTTCACCTCGACGGTGTTACATTGATGTGAATTCCCTCCGAACTTCATATTTTCACCTGTCTGGTGGCATGAACCATAGGAATAGTGCATTGCGATTGGACATGAAGTTAATGATTTTCACATATATTTTATGTGCAGAGACTGTGGGATTTTGCTAAGCATGAACCATATATATTTTACTGCTGCTACTGCTAAGTCGCTTCAGTCGTGTCCGACTCTGTGCGACCCCATAGACGGCAGCCCACCAGGCTCCACCATCCCTAGGATTCTCCAGGCAAGAATAGTGGAGTGGGTTGCCATTTCCCTCTCCAGTGCATGAAAGAGAAAAGTGAAGTCGCTCAGTCGCTCAGTCGTGTCCTAGTCTTAGCGACCCCATGAATTGTAGCCTACCAGGCTCCTCCGTCCATGGGATTTTCCAGGCAAGAGTACTGGAGTGGGCTGCCATTGCCTTCTCCGATATATTTTACTACATTACTGTAAAAAATAATTAGTGCAAAAGCATGTTAATAAACCAGTGAATAGCTAAATTCCAAACTAATAATGGATGCTTACTGTTTTTGTTTACATAACTATATAATAAAATTATTGTTATTATTATTGAAATCCTTAAGCCCTTTATACACCAAGTCTGGGCTTTTAAAAAAGCCTTCATCTAACCTAGCCTAAGTTAGATACAAATCTCATTTTGTTCTTTCTAAAATTGCTTTTTATCTCAGAATTTTCTTAATATATTTCATTGCTTTATCACAATGTTGGACTATTCTTAGAATCATAAAATAACTCATTTATTGAGTACAATTTTTGTAATGATATAATCTTATTTAATTTTCATACCTCTAGAGATAAGTATTTTAAATGCTATTATGTAACATGAAGAGGCTATAAAATTGGAAAGATAAATTTCTTGTCCTAATTGCTAGGTCAGACTGCAAGACCATGCTCTTCCCTCTCTTTTGTTCCCTTTTTAAGTAAGCCTGGTCACCTTATCCCCTTTTTATCCTCTTCTACACCGATCATACTTATTCACAAAGTGACAGTTGCCTCAAATCTGCTTAAGAGCTTATCTAGTCATTTAAATATGAAAGAGTATAGGGATGGTACAGCCAGAGCCCAGCAATACAAACAGGAAGGCTTAATCTTATGCTCTCCAAAGTATCATTCATCTTTACTGAACCCCTTTCAAACATCAACATATTTTGGGTCTTTACATTGTTCCAAAGCATCCAGTATTTACAGAATGAGGAAACATATGACTAAAATCAAATTATGTATCCCATTACACTTTTTCACGTTATTATTATATTGATCTATCTTGTAGGGGAGGGAAGGGTGGGTGGCTATGGCTTCCCAGGTGATGTGGTGGTAAAGAACCCGCCTGCCAATGCAGGAGACATAAGAGACACAGGTTCGATCCCTTGGTCGGGAAGATCCCCTGGATGAGGAAATGGAAACCCACTCCATTATTCTTGCCTGGAGAACCTCATGGACAGAGGAGCCTGGTAGGCCAAAGTCCATAGAGTTGCAAAAAATCAGACACGACTGAAGTGACTTAGCACACCTAGGGTATACACATGCTAAAAGTTTTTATATATTATTTGGATTAAGTACATTTTAAGCACTACTGTTATACACATTAGACATATATAGCACAAGTATATTATTATAATGATGCATATTATACATATGTAGATATAAGTTCATATAACATATATAATTAGTAGACATAAGTATATATTAAGAAATGTGTATATATTAATATATTTCTTAAAATTCTGATGCCAATGTTGAATTTTCATGACACTCAAATGATACTGTCCTTTCCTTTCTCCTACAAATCCACATTCTTGATGCACATACCTACGCGCGCGCACACATACACACACACACACACACACACACACACAAAGCAAGGGTGGGCCAAAAGTTTGTTTTCTCTTAGGATTAACTAATTTGGTTAAGTTGTAGGTGTGTTTTCCTTAATGATTCAAATGTTTCTCTCTGTTAGAATCTACATTATTTATTATACCCATTTGTTTATATTAAATACATAATAGGAGCTAGAATCTGTCACTTCTAAATAGAGAAAACTCCTATTTAAATTGGCTTAAGAAAAATTGAAGTCATTCTCAAAAACAGTAACAGATAGTTCAAAGAAAATTAACACAGTTTAGAATCTCTACAGATGAACATCAGTAAACTGTATATAGAAGTAATCTTCCTCATCCTTTTCTCTGTTGAATACTAGCATCATATTCAACAGTGAAAGGCTAAACACTTTCTAAGATCAGGAATCAGGCAACAATATCTGTTCTTACTTATTCTGTTTAATATCATAGCCAATGAAATAAGGCAAGAAAGTGAGATAAAATACAAAATTATTGGAAAGAATTTATACAGTCATTATTTTCAGATGACATGATCATGTACAGAAAACCCAAGAAGATTTACAAAAGACCGCAAATAACTGGAACCAATAAGTGAATTTAATAATATTATAAAAATGGGCTTCCCTGGAAGCTTAGACAGTAAAGAATCTGTCTGCAAGTGCAGCAGACCCGAGTTCAATCCCTGGGTCAGGAGGATCCCTGAAGAAGGGAATAGCTACCCCCTCCAGTAGTCTTGCCTGGGAAATCCTATGGACAGAGGAGCCTGTGGGCTACAGTCCATGGGGTCACAAAGAATCAGACATGACTGGGTGACTAACACTTCAAAAATAAAAGGTCAATATGAAAATTAATTGTGTTTCTGTACTCACCTCAGTTCAGTCGCTCAGTCGTGTCCAACTCTTAGCAACCCCATGAACCACAGCACGCCAGGCCTCCCTGTCCATCACCAACTCCCAGAGTTTACCCAAACTCCTGTCCATTGAGTCCGTGATGCCATCCATCCATCTCATCCTTTGTCATCCCCTTCTCTTCCTGCCTTCAATCTTTGCCAACATCAGGGTCTTTTCAAATGAGTCAGCTCTTTGCATCAGGTGGCCAAAATACTGTAGTTTCAGCTTCAACATCAGTCCTCCAATGAACACCCAGGACTGATCTCCTTTAGGATGGACTGGCTGGATCTCCTTGCAGTCCAAGGGATTCTCAAGAGTCTTCTCCAACACCACAGCTCAAAAGCATCAATTCTTCTGTGCTCAGCTTTCTTTATAGTCCAGCTCTCACATCCATATGTGACTACTGGAAAAACCATAGCCTTGACTAGACAGACCTTTGTTGACAAAGTAATGTCTCTGCTTTTTACTATGCTGTGTGGATCACAATAAACTGTAAAATTCTGAAAGAGATGGGAATACCAAACCACCTGACCTGCCTCTTGAGAAACCTATATGCAGGTCAGGAAGCAACAGTTAGAACTGGACATGGAACAACAGACTGGTTCCAAATAGGAAAAGGAGTACGTCAAGGCTGTATATTGTCACCCTGCTTATTTAACTTATATGCAGAGTACATCATGAGAAACACTGGGCTGGAGGAAGCACAAGCTGGAATCAAGATTGCCGGGAAAAATATCAATAACCACAGATATGCAGATGAAACCACCCTTATGTCAGAAAGTGAAGAACTAAAGAGCCTCTGGATGAAAGTGAAAGAGGAGAGTGAAAAAGTTGGCCTAAAGCTCAACATTCAGAAAACTAAGATCATGGCATCCAGCCCCATCACTTCATGGCAGATAGATGGGGAAACAGTGGAAACAGTTTCTGTACTAGCAGTAGGAAATTAGAAGATGAAATGTTAAAACAAACATTCTCATTTATAATAACATTACAATATTTATGAATAGACTTAATGATATATGTAAATGACCTGCTCACTACAAAATATTGCAAAGAGAAATTAAGGAATGTATAAACAAATGGTGAGATGTTTTGTGTTTCTGCATGGGAAATTTCAATATTTTTTAACAGAGTGATGTCACTAAATCAAAAAACTCAAATACAAAAGAGGACATATTGCATAGGAAAGGGAAAGGTATACCCAACTGAATGCAGAGTTCCAAAGAATATCATGGAGAGATAAGAAGGCCTTCTTAAAAGAGTAGTGCAAAGAAATAGAGGAAACAATAGAATGGGAAAGACTAGAGAGGTTTTCAAGAAAATTGAAGATACCAAGGGAACATTTCATTCTAGGATGGGCACAATCAAGGACAGAAACAGTAAGGACCTAACATAAGTAGAAGAGATTAAGAAGAAGTTGCAAGAATACACAGAACTATACAAAAAAAAAAAAAAAAGGACTTAATAACCCAGATGGCCACAATTGTATGGTCACTTATCTAGAGCCAGAAATCTTGTAGTGTGAAGTCAAGTAGGCCTCACGAAGCATTGCTACAAGCAAAGCTGATGGAGGTATTTTAAATCCTAAAAGATGATGCTGTGAAAATGCTACAACTCAATATGCCAACAAATTTGGAAAACTCAATGGCCACAGGATTGGAAAAAAAATCAGTTTTCATTCCATTCTCAAAGAAGTGCAGTGCCAAAGGATATTTATACTACTGTACAAGTATGCTCATCTCACATGTTAGCAAGGTAATGCTCAAAATCCTTCAAGCTAGGCATTAGCCATATGTGAACCAAGAGCTTTCAGATGTATAAGCTAGATTTAGAAAAGGCAGAGGAACCAGAGATTAAATTGCCAACATTCTTTGGATCATGGAAAAAGCAAGGGAATTCCAGAAAAGCATCTACTTCTGCTTCATTGACTACCCTAAATCCTTTGACTGTGTGGATCACAATGAACTGGAATATTCTTAGATAGGAGAGAGGATAAGAGGAGAGAGGAGAAAGGAGATAGGATGAGACCACCTTATCTGTCTCCTGAGAAACCTGTATACGGCTCTAGAAGTAACAATTAGAACCTTAAATGGACCAACTGGCTCAGAATTGGGAAAGTGGTATGACAAGGCTGCATATTGTCACCCTGTTTATTTAACTTCTGTGTAGAGTACCTCATGTGAAATGCTGGGGTGGATGAATCACAGTTACTGGGAGAAATATCAGCAACCTCAGATATGCAGATGACACCACCCTAATGGCAGAAAGTGAAGGGGAACTGAAGAGCCTTTTGATGAGGGTGAAAGAGGAGAGTGAAATAGCTCACTTGAAATACATCATTCAGAAAACTAAGATCATGGTATCCAGTGCATCTCTCATGGCAAATAGAAAGGGAGAAAGTGGAAGAAGAAACAAATTTTATCTTCTTAGACTCTAATATCATGGCAGATGGTGACTGCAGCCATGAAATGAAGGACACTCTTTGGAAGGAAAGCTGTGGAAAACCTAGACAAGAGTGTTTAAAAGCAAATATATCACTTTGCGAGCAAAGTTTTGTATAATCAAAGCTGTGGTCTTTCCAGTAGTCATGGACAGATGTGAGAGTTGGATTGTAAAGAAGGCTGAGTGCCAAAGAAGTAATGATTTCAGATTGTAGTGCTGGAGAAGACTCATGATTGTCCCTTAGATTGCAAGGAGAGCAAACAAATCAATCCTAAAATAAATCAACCCAAATATTCACTGGAAGGACTGATGCTGAAGCTGAAGCTCCAATACTTTGGCCACCTGATGGGAAGAGCTGACTCATTGGAAAAAACCCTGATGCTGAGAAAGACAGAAGGCAAAATAAAAAGGAGAAAGAAAAGGATGAGAGTGTTAGATAGCATCAGCAACTCAATGGACATAAATTTGAGCAAACTCCAGGAGATAGTGAAGGACAGGGAATCTGGTTTGCTACAGTCCATGGGTTTGCAAAGAGTTGGACACAACTTAGCTACTGAACAACAACAACAAAATTGTGTGAAATTAGAGGAAAGGCAAAACAATACTGACAGAAAAATACTAAAAATAGCATATTAGTTCTGGCTGTATTTGGAGAGAACGTCATACTTGGAGAGGGAGAGGAGGCTTTCCACCTTTGCCCACTTATCTTGCTTCATGCATCTTTCAAAGGACTGTTGATTCATATACTTTAATATACTTTGTAATAAACTGCTAATCTAGTGAGTAAACTGGTTTACTGAGTCCTGTGAACTGCTCTGACAGATTACTAGAGCACAAGGAGGAGGCTGTGAGAACCTCTGATTCATAACCAGTTGTTTAGAAGCACAGGTAATAACCTAGACTTGGAATTTGTGTCTGAAGTGGAGGGTAGTCTTATAGAACTGAGCCCTTAACCTGTGGATTCTGATGCTATCTCTGGGCAAATATTGACAGAATTGTTTTGAGTTGTCAGATTTGCATCTTGTGTCAGAAAACTGCTTGGTGGTAGGGGGAAGAACACACCCACACACATTGGACTTTCTGTCTGAATCTTTAGCAACCATGTGTGATTTTTACTTGAATCAATTATTGATATAGAAGTTGCAAAATGGTGTTTTTCTCACTCTGTTATTCCTTCCACATTTCTTACGTTGCATTTTACTGTAAGGAAGAGCTTTTCTCCGTGGTATACTCAATGTGTATAGATGTGTACAGTATTTTAAAAGTAACACTGTAGATTTCCTGGATTGTATTTTAATTTGATATATTATGATCCATTACTGTATTACTCATTCCTATATCTTTTCTCTTTTTAGTGTGTGTGTGTGTGTGTGTGTGTGTGTGTGTGTGAGTGTATTGTGGTTGTTCAGTCTCTAAGTAGTGTCCAACTCTGTGACCCCATGGACTGCAGCATGCCAGCTTCCTCTGTCCTTCACTATCTCCCAGAGTTTGCTTAGATTCATGTCCATTGGGTCAGTGATCCTGTCTAACCATCTCAATCTCTGCCGGCCCCTTCTTCTTTCGCCCTCAGTCTTTTCTAGCATCAGGGTCTTTTCCAATAAGTTGACTCTTTGCATCAGGTGGCTAAAGTATTGGAGCTTCAGCTTCAGTCCTTCCAATGAAGATTCAGTGTTGATTTCCCTTGTGATTAACTGGTTTGTTCTTGTAGTCCAAGGGACTCTCAAGAGTCTTCTCCAGCACCACAGTTTGAAAGCATCAATTCTTTGGCGTTCAGCCTTCTTTATGGTCCAACTCTCACATCTGTATGTGACTACTAGAAAAAACATAGCTTTGACTATACGGTGCTGTGTCTGGAAAATGATGTTTCTGCTTTTATTAATACTCTGACTAGGTTCCTTATAGCTCCCTTTCAAGGAGCAAGTGTCTTTTTATTTCACAGCTGCAGTCACTGTCAGCAGTGATTTTTGAGCCCTAGAAAGTAAAGTCTTTCACTGTTTCCATTGTTTTCCCATCTGTTTGTCATGAAGTAATGGGACCAGATGCCATGATCATAGTTTCTTGAATGTTGAGGGTTTTTTTTTTTTGGGTTTAGGAAAATCTTTTTTTTTTTTTTATTAAATTAGTTTATTTTGTATTTTTTAACTTTACAATGTTGTATTTGTTTTGCCATACATTGACATGAATCCACCATGGGTGTACATGTTTTCCCCTTCCAGAACTCCCTTTCTACCTCCCTGAATGTTGAGTTTTAAGCCAGCTTTTTCACTCTCCTCTTTCATCCTCATCAGTAGGCTCTTTAGTTCCCCTTCACTTTCTGCCATTAGAATAGTACCATCTTTACATCTGAGATTGTTGATATTTCTTCTGACAATCTTTAAGCCAGCTTATGATTCATCCAGCCCAGCATTTTGCATGATGTACTCCACCTAGAAATTAAATAAGTAGAGTGACAGTATAAAGTCTTGTCATCAGTTCAGTTCAGTTCAGTCACTCAGTCATGTCCCACTCTTTGTAACCCCATGAATCGCAACACGCCAGGCCTCCCTGTCCATCACCAACTCCCGGAGTCTACCCAAACCCATGTCCATTGAGTTGGTGATGCCATCCAACCATCTCATCCTCTGTCGTCCCCTTCTCCTCCTGCCCCCAATCCTTCCCAGAATTAGGGTCTTTTCCAATGAGTCAACTCTTCCCATGAGGTGGCCAAAGTATTGGAGTTTCAGCTTCAACATCAGTCCTTCCAATGAACACCCAGGACTTATCTCCTTTAGGATGGACTGGTTGGATCTTATTGCAGTCCAGGGAACTCTCAAACGTCTTCTCCATACTCCTTTTCAAATTTTGAACCAGTCAGTTGTTCTATGTCCAGGATTTGGGGACTAGCTGTGCTCATTGGCCTAGGGGTATAATACGTTCTAGCTAACAGAGCTAGAAGATGTATATTCAACTCACTAGTTCATCCTGATATCTCAAATTTCAGTCCAATACCACAGAATACATCCTTTTCTTCAGTCTTTCCTTAGTTATATCCCACTTTTCCCACAACAAAAACCTTGTCTCTGAAGAGCAGCAATGTATTTACTGATTTGCTGAATCCAATTGTACGCATACACTCATGTACACCCACAAATATTTTTAGAACACTAGATAACAATGAAAATTTAAGTAAAGTTCAAGATGTTTTTCTTATTTCTGTCTTTAGACTGAATTTATATTGAAATTAGTGGAATAGTTTATTTTATTCTATTATATTATCAACATTATATTATCAACTTATATTATCATTATATTATCAACATTATATTATCAACTGGATATAACATTAGTTTCATGTTTTTTATTTTCTGTTTGGTTTAAATGTATATTTGTTACCATCCTTGTTGATTAGATTTATTTCTAAACTCAGCAAAACTTTTGTGTGGCTTGAGAAGACATAACTATCCAGAAATGTACATATATACACTTAGGGCATTTTCACTTCTTTCTATATCTCGTCCATACTCTTTCTGTGCTCCACTCTGTTAACAACAAACTATTCATTTATTCATCTTCTGTTTTTTTTAAGCACAAACACATTTCTGCACATCCACACACTGGAAATAACTTAGTTTATTAATAGCTGTATTGTACTATATTGCATAGAAGTGCAATAGTTCAGTCACTTTTGTGTCTAGACATTTAGGTTATTTCCAATATTTTGCAATTATTAAAAAATGCCTCAATGAATACCATAATGTATATGTGTGGATATAGTTTGTATGATTGGAGATGTCAAATATGATAAATTCCTATAAGTAAGGTTGGTGGTATCGTAGTCTGTTCAGGCTACCCTAACAAAGTACCACAGACTGGGCAGCTTAAACAGCAGCAATTTATATCTTACAGTTCTGGAGGCTGGGAAATCTAAGATCAAGGTACAAACCAGGTAGTTTTCATCCTGAGTTTTTTTCTCTTAGCTTGCATGGAAGCCACCATCTCCTTTAGTACTCACACAAATGACCTGTTTTAGTGCGTGTGTGGTGAAAGTGAGAGATATTAGACTCCCTGGTGTCTCTTCTTATAAGGACACTAATTCCATCAGATCAGGGCCCACCCTTAAAATCTCACTTAACTTTATAGGTCTTGTCTTCAAGTGCAATTTTTGTGTGGTGAAGGCTTCAACAAGCATTTTAATGCATAGCATTGTGCCAAAAGATATTTCCTGCCACTGTTTAGATTTTCTTCCATCTTTTTTTGGTAACATGTATATGTGATAAAATGTAAAAGCCTCAATTATTAGCTCAATAAGTTTTAAATTATCCAATGCAGAATATAGAACATTTCCATCATTTTAGAGATTTCACTTATGCCCTATTATGAGAAATTTATCTACTTCCAGAGTCAAAACTTACATATACATATATATTCATATCCCATTCCTTTTCATTCAACATAGTGTTATTGAGATTCATCCCCATTGCTGTGTGCAGCTGTAATACATGCCTTTTCATTGCTAAGTATCATTTTATTGTATGTATATAACATGGTTTCTTGATTTGTTTTCTAGTTGATGGATATTTATGTTATGTCCAATTTGGACCACTATAAATAAGGCTGGTATGAGCATTCTTGTACAAGACTTTTTGAAAAAATATATTATTATTTCTCTTGAATAAATACATAAAGATGGATATGTAAATGTTATATCATAGAAATATGTTTCATTTATAAGAAAGTCCCAGTTTTCCAAAATGATATACCATCTTACACTCCTTCTAGAAGTGTATGGGTATTCTAACCACTCCATTTTCTACCAGCCACATTTGTTATAATCTGCAAATTTTTGATTTTCATGTGCCTATCATTTCTTGCAAATTTCTTTCCACACTTGTGCCTGTTTTGGGGGCAGTTTATTTTAACCTGCTTTAAACTTCAAAATCCTTTTTCAGAAAATGTAATAATGATGGATATGTTTTCATGTGCCTATCATTTCTTGCAAATCTTCTTTTTTGAAACAGCTGGTCAAATCTTGTGCCTGTTTTTGGGGGGCAGTTTACCTTTTCTAATGTTCTCTAAGAATTCATTATATAAACTTGACCTAAATCCCTTTTCAGATAAATGTAATGTGAATCTTTTCTCCAGTCTGTGGCTTGAGTTATTTATTTTCTTGATGGTATGTTTTAATTCAGTTTCTTGCTCTATCTCTGAAAGCTTGGTTTAGATTTCTCCCACTGAGTATTACACAGTGCAAAGATCTTGGCAGTTTTTTCTGAGAACACCCTCTCCAAATTGCTTGTAGACTTTTGGGCAGGCCATTCTGAGGGCAACTCATTGGTGCATAGGTTCACTCTGATTGATCCTGGAGATGCAGAATCACTTCCATTTCGAGTGGTCTTGACTTTGAAAGCTTGGTTTAATTTTCCCACTGAGTATTACACAGTGCAAAGATCTTGGCAGTTTCTCAGAACAAAGAAGGGCAGGGTGCAACCAGTGCAAGAGACCCCCAGCATGACAGTATGTGCATACCTATTCTCACAGTTGAATCACTAAAACAAACTTACTAGTTTTAAAACACTGCTTATGCAGTTATTGGGGGCTTCCCCTGATGGATGGCTCAGTGGTAAAGAATCTGCCTGCCATGCAGTAGATGCCGGAGACTCAGGTTCGATCCGTGTGTTGGAAAGAAACCCTGGAGGAGAAAATGGCAACCCACTCCAATATTCTTGCCTGGAAAATTCCATGGATAGAGGAGGGAGCCTGGTGGGCTGCAGTCAGTGGGGTCTCAAAAAGTCAGCCGTGACTAAGCATGCATACATGCATATTCAATTATAATATTCAGGGTTAATTGATTATTATAACCATACCCTGTATATTATCAAAATGACTAAAATGATATGGAGATTTGTTTTTCAGTAAACCTCTTTTCTTTCCAGTAACTAGAAAGAATAAATGAATGTGAGGTATGTACTGGTAAATCTCTGGGTTTTTGTGGAATTAGGTTTAGGCTTTTTCTTTTGAATCACTAAGCTTTTTCTTAGATATAGCCCTGATCACAGGTGAATTTGCTCTTTGTGTCCTCCAACTTGGCCTACTGTGAGGAATTCTAATCAAGGGTTTCTTGAAGAGCTTCTCATAAGTTTCCCTAGTTGCAACCAGGAGAGAGCACAGCATAGAGCTTGTTAACTGACTCGGAGCACTGATGGTGTGTGTCCTGATGGAACAGAGAGGAGCTCTCTCTGAATAATGCCTCCAGCTATGTAAACCTCCCAAGGTGCTTCATTTGATATTTAATGGCTGAATCAAAACTCTTATTTACTGAAAATCCTCTTTTAGCCACTTGAAGATGAAAAATTTAAAAACTTAAAAAAAAAATCCCTCCTATATTTAGGGATTTTCCATTTTCTGTCTTTATCCATTTCAATTTGAAAGTCAGGGTCAGGTCAACCTGAAAAGAAAAGGTAAGCTTACATATTTCTCTCTCTCTCTCTCTTTTTTAAGCTACAGTGACGGTTATATATCTTTGTTACTCTTAAGACCAAAACAAAGCAAAACCAAAAGCACACCATATACTCTTACAACAATTACCTGTAAAAATCCATTTCTTTGAACTATATACATATGAAGTATATACATATTTCTGTTTATGTATAATCTGTAAATATATATATTGTGTGTGTATGTGTGTGCTCAGTCATGTCCGATTCTTTGCAATTCCATGAACTGTACGCTGCCAGGCTCCTCTGTCTGTGGGATTCTCCAGGCAAGAATACTGGAGTGGGTTGCCATTTCCTTTTCTAGAAGATCTTCCAGACCCAGGGATGAACCCACATCTCTTGTGTCTCCTGCATTGGCAGGAGATTCTTCACCAGTAAAGCAACCTGGGAAGCCCCTTATGTACTTATAAATGGCAAAGATTTAACACTCAAAATTATAGCCCCAAGTGGCAGAAATTAATGAAGCTAGTTATAACACATTTTGGCATAGCTATCCTGTTGAAGCCTTTTGATATCAAAGTACATAGACCATAAAATTAAGTACATATAGCTTATGTGTTTCTTAGCCCTCTCCTGAAAGACTAGAGGAAAAATGCAAAAGTAAAGCCTTTTCTCTAACAAATACTTTACAGGATTGCTAACAGGAATTCATATGCAGAATGGAGTTTTATCTCAACTCACATTTCTCCTTCTTCCTTACACTCTGATGCTAATGAGCATGGCAGTGGCTAAAAGGTCAAAAGAAAGAACCAAGAAAAAAATAAGTGGGGCCTTAAATGATAAGATTTGAATAGATGGTTCTTGAACACTCAAGTTGTTCCTTTAGATTATCAAGTATGAGCATACCTGTATTCTGTCTGCAATGAAGATGGTACCTCAGGTTAACTAGAAAGCTTATTAATCCAAATGCACAGGATAACTAATTTTGTTCATGCTTTTGTAGTAAACGGGCATCTCAGGTGGCACTCAGTTCAGTTCAGTCGCTCATTCATGTCCGACTCTTTACGACACCATGAATCACAGCACGCCAGGCCTCCCTGTCCATCACCAACTCCAGGAGTCTACCCAAACCCACGTCCATCGAGTAGGTGATGCCATCCAGCCATCTCATCCTCTGTTGTCCCCTTCTCCTCCTGCCCCCAATCCTTCCCAGCATTAGGGTCTTTTCCAATGAGTCAAAGTATTGGAGTTTCAGCTTCAACATCAGTCCTTCCAATGAACACCCAGGACTAATCTCCTTTAGGATGGACTGGTTGGATCTCCTTGCAGTCCAAGGGACTCTCAAGAGTCTTCTCCAACACCACAGTTCAAAAGCATCAATTCTTCGGCCCTCAGCTTTCTTCACCGTCCAACTCTCACATCCATACAGGTGGCGCTAATGGTAAAGAATTCGCCTGCCAATGCAGGAGACACAAGAGAAGCTGGTTTGACTCCTGCTTTGGGAAGATCCCCTGGAGTAAAAAATGGCAACCTGCTCCAGTATTCTTGCCTGCAAAATTCCATGAACAGAGGAGTCTGGTGGGCTATAGTCCATGGGGCTTCAAAGAGTCAGACCCAACTGAGCACTTTGTAGTAAACAAAGAATTCTAGCCTCTGCTATACTACTACCTAAATAGTAAATGTTTGATACTTTATATTTGTAAACTATGCTAACATGTTTAATATCATTTAATCTGTTTTGCAGGCTTCCCTGTTATCTCAGACAGTAAAGAATGTGCCTGCAATGCAGGAGACCTCGGTTCGATCCCTGGGTTGGGAAGATCCCCTGGAGAAGGGAATGGCTACTCACTCCAGATTCTTGCCTAGAGAATCCCATGAACAGAGGAGCCTGGCAGACTACACTCCATGGGGCCCCAAAGAATCAAACATAAGTAACTAAGCATAGAACACAATCTGTTTTGCAATATTTTTTTTTCTTTTATAATTGAGGAAATTGAGGCTTGGGAAAGTTCTGTAGGTTTTTTGTTGTTGTTGTCTTTTTTTACAAGACTAGTATCAGGTTATTGATTCAAATATGCCTTTTAAATTGTATTTATAATAACTCTATTTATAATGCTGCTGCTGCTGCTTAGTTGCTTCAGTCGTGTCCAACTCTGTGTGACCCCATAGACGGCAGCCCACCAGGCTCCCCCGTCCCTGGGTTTCTCCAGGCAAGAACACTGGAGTGGGTTGCCATTTCCTTCTCCAATGCAGGAAAGTGAAAAGTGAAAGTAAAGTCACTCAGTCGTGTCCGACTCTTAGCGACCCCATGGACTGCAGCCTACCAGGCTCCTCCATCCATGGGATTTTCCAGGCAAGAGTACTGGAGTGGGGTGCCATTGCCTTCTCCACTATTTATAATACCCATTAATAAATAATGCTGAAAGTTAGGTCTTCAATAGTCAAGATACTGGCAAACAGAAAGCATTGGATATCAGCGAGTTGGTGGTTAAGAACACTGCCTATACAATTGCACTGGAAAGCCACAACAAATTGGCTTAAAATCCTGGATCTACTCTGGCAGACAGAGCCCTTAACTGGAATTTCTAAGAAAGGTACCTTGTTGATGTAGAGTGGTTAGCAGCATTGTGGAGTGTGGAGCAGGGCTCATCAGAGGGGAGGGTGAAGGAGTAAAGAAATATAAGTCTGAGCCTCATTAGAATGTTTTGGGTCTCAGGACAGGTTTCAGACTAAATTAGAGTTAATTGGAAAAATTAAAACTCAGAAGCCAATTTGAAGGAAAGTTGACCACAGAGAGGAGAAGGGATGCCTGTGTGCCTGCTCAATTGCTGCAGTCTTGTCTTGACTGTGCAACCCCATGCACTGTAGTCTGCCAGGCTCCTCTGTCTATGGCAATTTTCCAGGCAGGAATACTGGCATGGGTTGCCATGCCCTCCCCCAGGGGATCTTCCCAACCCAAGGATTGAACCCATGTTTCTTTACATCTCCTGCATTGGCAGATGGGTTCTTTACCATTAGTGCTACCTAGGAACTCTCAGGAGAAAGTATGCCACATACTTAAGCATAAACAGTTGGAAAATAAGGTTGGAATTTCAGTTATACTAATGTGATAGAGACACACCATGTAGATAATTGGTTCTCAATTGTCGACTCCTCAAAAAGGCCACCAGGGAAACTTATGGATCAGGTTAATTTTATTAGATTCACTAGAGTAAGGGAGAACACAAACTTGAAAGAATCTTAATAATCTCAAATTAGGAAATTAAAGCAAGGGATTTATAGAGTTCTAGGGACTGAACTGGGTTATCTTAAGGAGGTGTTGCAAAACTGGAAATTAGTTAGAATTTTTAGCAGTTATGACAACATAACCTTGAATTGCTGCACACATAGAGGCACAGGTCTTAAAGCAAGTCTTGATCAGGAAACTGTTAGACTTGATAAGTAATCCGTTTAGTTGGTTCGTACTCTTATCTTCTATAAACAGGTAGTTCCTGGAGCAAGCTGCTAAATTATTTTATCTGGTTCCAGCATAATTTAACACAAGGAAAGAGAATTATCTTGTGTTCAGTTCTCGTAGTACAGAAGAACTGAATTCCAGTGACCTGTGTGTGTGTGTGTGTGTGTGTGTGTGTATGTATGCATAAAAGAGAGAGAGAAATTTATAATTTAATGAATGTGGGTAGTAATCATTTGCTCCTGAGAGTTACTGATGGAAAACAAAACTCTGATATTCCTCAGTTATCTGTATGTCGAACATATGATTCACAAATCTAAAGTGTTTTTCATAAATTAGGACTTATAAATAAGTTGATTGACCTGGTACTCAAGTGAAGAAATGGAATTATCTTTCAGTCTTGGAAATTTTACTAAATTTTCAAAGGTCAATTTCCTATTAGTGACTTTCAGCTTATCGATGACCCCATAGCATCCCATCCCACATTAGCTGTCATTCACTCTACCAAAGCATATGGTACTTAGTTTCAGTGTGTTGCTAACTGTGGTCAAGGGAAGCCCAGGTAGGAAGCAGGCAAGAGCTTGTAGGTATCTATCTGGTCTTTAGTACTCCAGCTAATTAGAACTGGAGAAGGGTGAGCTGACCTTAATATTTATCACCATTACTAAGTCTTTTCAAAGAGGTAGATAGATGTTAGGAGAAAACTGCTTCTTAGGTACAGTTAACTGCATTTAAGGTAGAGTTTTCAGGCACATTAAAAAAAATAACATATTTTTATAACCTCATACATTTCTCTAGAAGACTTTGTTTTTTTGCATAAAAATATATGAAGGAGAGGGAGAAAAAGATGGCGGAGGAGTAGGCAGATGTGGAGTGCATCTCTTTCCAAGGATATATCAGGAATACACCTTCAGACACAGAAGGGCATCCAGAACACCAGCTGAGAGTGGACAGGAGTACCTGACCAGCAGAAAAGAATATATAGGCCAAGGCAAAACTCAGTAGGATAAAGGAACTGGAGGCGGGGGCAGGGAGGGGACAAGAGTGCTAGTAGGACTGGACCAGCCCTTGGCAGGTAGGGGAACTGAAGCAGGGCTCTGATACCCACATGGGGGAAATTTTCTGAGTCAGTTGAGAAACATTAAAGGCTCAGACTGAAACAGTTGATCTGTGGCAGGATAAATGGAATGAGAATCAGACAGTCCTTGCCACAGTCATACATACCCCAGACAGGTATGCAGATCTCCTGGAAGGCACAGTGACTGGGAGCTGGAGTTTAGGGATTGTGGAGCAATCCCCAGGCAAGGGCTGCTGTTGACTGCGGCAAAATGGATCAAGGGGATGTAAGGGAGGAGATTGTGGTGGAAAATGCCTGTGGAGGAAAGCCAGGCAGCCATGGAAGCAAGGCGATGCTGCTGAGTCATGCGTAGCGGGTGGAGCCATCACCATAGCCTCTCTCCCCCTAACATGCCAGCATTGGCAGCTGTACAACAGAGAGGCTGTCCCATCAAATGTTTGATGCACTGAACTACAGAGTAGGACCCCACCCAGGGTGCCTGTTTAAATGCCTGATGCGCCGATCTACAGAGTAGGATGCCAGCCACAGGTCCCATCTATGTGCCTGACACACCAAACAACAGAAAAGGATCCCAGGCAAGGAAGGAGCTACAGAGAAAGAGTGGCCAAAGAGGCCTTCTGATCGCCAGCTACAAGAGGCTCGAAAAAAGACTCTGATAGGGCCATAACTCAGAGAAGGCAATGGCAACCCACTCCAGTGTTCTTGCCTGGAAAATCCCAGGGATGGGGGAGCCTGGTGGGCTGCCGTCTATGGGGTCGCACAGAGTCGGACACGACTGAAGTGACTTAGCAGCAGCAGCAGCAGCAGGGCCATAACTCCTGTGGTGGAGGCAGTCCATGTCCCTGCACACTTGGCACCTCCAGGGTCCCTGCAAGCCAAGCAGCTGCATCACCTTCATTCTCAACTCTCACTGGGGCAGAGCTGCCACAGGCAAAAAAGGCCTTGCGTCTGTGTGCACAGGGTCACTTCAATAGTGCCCGACTCTTTGCGACCTTGTAGATTGTCGTCTGCCAGGCTTCTCTGTCAGGGAGGGGTGTTCTCCAGGCAAGAACACTGGAGCGTATTGACCAGTACTGGCTGCCATACTCTTCTGGAGCATTGTGTTTCCTTCTGCCCTAGCCACCAACTCCCAAGTACCTGGTGCTGCCACAACTCCTGCGAACCAAGCAACTGCACCACCTCCATACCTGGCCTTCACAGGGGCAAACCCAAGTCCTCTAGGGTAGCTTCAGGAGCAAACCCCAGTGGAAAACCCACATGTAGAGGTGGAAATAAAACCACAATTGAAACCCAGGTGCAGTGTGACTGAGAAAGAAGACCCAAAACCCTCCCACCAGCTGTACAAGTTGCAGATTAAATCCACATGATCAACTAGGCAGAACTCTGTGACTATGGAATATATAAAAGGTCATTGAGAGCTCCCACAAAAGAAAATGCACTAGTTCTGATAACTGTGGACATTGGAGGCAAGAACACAGAGGAGTAGGACCAGATTAGAATCTGAGCTGCCCCCACAGCAGGTGCAAATATCAGTACAGTGCTGGAGGGCATCCTAAGGAGATGAGGTAGACTGTGACTCCCAGCGAGGCAAAGGACTCTGACAGCAGTGACTCAAGAAAAACATTTATTATTCTTATGTTTTGACTTGTTCTGTAGATTCTTTTGGATTTTTTTTCTTTTTTTTTCTCAGTCACATTTTTTATTATTGTTTTAAACCTCTACCTCTACTTTGGGCTTTTGCAGTTCTGGGGAGTTTTCCTTTTTTTTTAATTTTAAAAAGGAATTATTATTTAATTTATTTAAATTAAAAATTATTTTAATTAATTTAAAATTATTTAAATTAAAAATTATTTTAATTAATTTAAAATTATTTAAATTAAAAATTATTTTAATTAATTTAAAATTATTTAAATTAAAAATTATATAATTTTAAAAAATATTATTTTTTCTACATGTATTCATTTGTTTGCTTTTCCTGCTGTTCTTTTCTCCTTGCAGTTAATCTTTAATATATATAAAAATCTTCTTTTTCTACCTCTATTTAACTTTGCGCATCTATTCTTTCTTTCTTTACTCCCTTTCCTCTCTTCTTAACATATTTGTTAGTTTTGTTTTCATTGCTTTATTTCCCACTTGGCACCTTGCTTTAGCTTTGCTTTCCAGTGTGTGCTTTAGTTCAGTTCAGTTCAGTTCAGTCACTCAGTCATGTCCGACTCTTTGCGACCCCGTGAACCACAGCACGCCAGGCCTCCCTGTCCATCACTAACTCCCTAAGTCCACCCAAACTCATGTCCATCGAGTCGGTGATGCCATCCAGTCATCTCATCCTCTGTCGTCCCCTTCTCCTCCTGCCCTCAATCTTTCCCAGCATCAGGGTCTTTTCCAATGAGTCCGCTCTTCTCATCAGGTGGCCAAAGTATTGAAGTTTCACCTTCAAAATCAGTCCTTCCAATGAACACCCTTTGTTCTTAACTGATAAATATAATTTTTGATTTCCTTTGTTCTCTGGGTCAATCTACTGTACTTTATTTTTGTTGGACTGTTTTGACTTTGCTCATGGATATATATATACACATACATATATATATATGTATATATTCCATTATTTAATTATTATTTGCCTGATTTTGTAACTGTCATTTGTCTGGGGTTCATCTTTGATTTCTCATTTTTGGATCTCACTTAATGCCATAAAAAACCATTGTGGAATCTTTGTTCCTGACCAGAGATCAAGCCCTGAGCCTTTGGAGTGGGATCACTGACTCCAAGACCCTAGACTACCAGAGAACTAACCCTAAGGAGTATCAAATATTGAGAGCTCACACAAGTTCACTCACCACTGGAATACAAGACCCAGCATCACCCAACCACCAGTAGCATCCTGTGCAGGATGTGTCATCTAAACAACAAAAGTACAAACCCAATCATCAGCAGACAGGATTACCACCTCACTCTGCCTTGCCCATCAGAGGAAAAATAAACAAACAGAACGCAGCACAAATCTCACCCTACAGGAAGCTTACACAAACCACTGGACCAAACTTAGGAGGGCAGAAACCAAAAGGAAGAAAGAATTCAACCTTGAAGCCTGGGAAAAGGAGACCTCAAACACAATAAGTTAAAAAAAAAAATAATGAAAAGGCAGAGAAATACTACAGAAATGAAGGAAAAAACTAGAAACACAGAAGTCCAAATAAATGAAGAGGAAATAGGAAAAAATACCTGAAAAAGAATTCAGAATAATGATAGTAAAGATGAGAAAAAACCTTGAAAACAAAATGGAGAAAATGCAAGAATCGATTAACAAAGACCTAGAAAAATTAAAGAATAAACACACAGAGACAAACAACAAAATTACTGGAATTAAAAATACTCTAGAAGGAATCAATAGCAGATATCTGAAGCAGAAGAATTAATCAGTGAGCTGGAAGATAAAATGTTGAAAATAACTTCTGAAGAGCAGAATAAAGTAAAAAGAATGAAAAGAACAGAGAATAGTCTCAGAGACCTCTGGGACAATATCAAATCCACCAACATTCAAATTTTAGGGGTCCCAGAAGAAGAAGAGAAAAAGAAAGGGTATGAGAAAATTTTTGAAGCAATTATAGTTTAAAATTTCCCCAACATGGAAAAGGAAATAGTCAATCAAGTACAAGAGGCCCAAAGAGTCCCATACAGGATAAACTCAAGGAGAAACATGCCAAGACACATACTAATCAAACTAAGAAAGACTATAAACACAAATAAAGAATATATAAAGCAGCAAGGTAGAAGTAACAAGTAGCATACAGGGGAAACCCCATATGCGTAACAGCTGATCTTTCAGTAGACACTCTGCAGGCCTGAAGGGAATGGCAGCATATATAAAGTACTGAAAGGGAAAAAATCTACAACCAAAATTACTGTACCCAGCAAGGATCTCATTCAAAGTTGATGGAGAAATAAAAAGCTTTACAGACAAGCAAAAGTTAAAAGAATTCAGTACCACCAAACCAGCTTTACAACAAATGTTAAACGGACTTATATAATCAAGAAATACAAGAGAAGAAAAAAGATCTACAAAATCAACCCCAAACAATTAAGAAAATGGCAATAGGAACATATATATCAATAACTACTTTAAATGTAAATGGATTAAATGCTCTAACCAAAAGACACAGACTGACTGAATGGATACAAAAACAAGACCCATATATATGCTGTTGAGTTGTCATGTTTTCATTGCCATTTGTTTCTAGAAATTTTTTGATTTCCCGTTTGATTTCTTCAGTAACCTGTTGGTTATATAGAAACTTGCTTCATCTCCACGTGTTTGTGTTTCTTACATTTTTTTCTTGATATCTAGTTTTAAAGTGTTGCGATCAGAGAAGATGCTTAATATGACTTCAATTTTCAAATAGGCGTAACAGAAACCCACTTCATTCCTCAAGACACATATAGACTGAAAGTGAGAGAATGGAAAAATACATTCCATGCAAATGGGAAGCAAACGAAAGCTGGAGTACCAATCCTCACATTAGACAAAATGGACCTTAAAATAAAGAATATTACAAGAGATAAGGAAGGACACTACATAATGATGGAGGGATCAATCCAAGAGGAAGACATAATAATTGTAAATATCTATACACCCAACATAGGAGCACCTCAGTACATAAGACAAACACTAACAGACATAAAAGAAGAAATTTACAGTAACACAATAATAGTAGGAGAATTTAACACCCCACTCACACCAATGGACAGATCATCAAAACAGAAAATTTATAAGGAAGTCTTAAATGATACATTAGATGAGATGGATCTCATTGATATCTTCAGGACATTCCATCCAAATGCAGAAGTATACACCTTCTCAGGTGCACATGAAACATTCTCCAGGATAGAACACATCTTGGGTCACAAATCAAACCTCAGTAAATTTAAGAAAATTGAAGTCATATTAAGCATCTTCTCTGATCGCAACACTTTAAAACTAGATATCAAGAAAAAACTGTAAGAAACACAAACACGTGGAGATGAAGCAAGTTTCTATATAACCAACAGGTTACTGAAGAAATCAAATGGGAAATCAAAAAATTTCTAGAAACAAATGGCAGTGAAAACATGACAACTCAAAACCTGTAGGATGCAGCAAAAGCAGTCCTAAGAGAGAAGTTTATAGCAATACAATCCTACCTGCCAAGAATCGAGAAAAACATTGAATAGACAACCTAACTTTACACCTAAAACAACTGGAAAAAGAAGAACAAAAAACCCCAAAAGTAGTAGAAGGAAAGAAATCTTATAGGTCCAAGCAGAAATAAATGAAAAAGAAATGAAAGAAACAATAGTAAAGGTTAATAAAACTAAAAGCTGGTTCTTTGAGAAGATAAAATTGACAAACCTTTAGCCATGCTCATCAAGAAAAAAAGAGAAAAGAGTCAAATCAACAAATCTAGAAATGAAAAAGGAGAGTTTACAACAGACAATGCAGAAATACAAACAATTATAAGAGGTATTATGAACAACTATATGGCAATGAAATAGATAACCTGGAAGAAATGGACAGATTCTTAGAAAAGTTCAATCTTCCAAGACTGAACCAGGAAGAAATAGAAATTATGAACAACCCAATTACAAGCACTGAAATTGAAGCTGTAATAAAAAAAACTCCCAAAAAACATATCCCAGGACCAGATGGCTTCACAGGAGAATTCTATTAAACATTTAGAGAAGAGCTAATGCCTACCCTTCTGAAACTCTTTCAAAAAATTGCACAGGAAGGAACACTTCCAAACTCATTCTATGAGGCCACCATCACCCTGATACCAAAACTGGATAAAGACAACACACAAAAAAATAAAACTAAAGGCCGATGTCATTGAGGAACATAGATGCAAAAATCCTCAACAAAATTTTAGCAAACAGAATTCAGCAACACATCAAAAAGCTCATACATCATGATCAAGTTGGGTTTATTCCAGGCATGCAAGGATTCTCCTATATACACAAAACAATCAATGAGATACACCATATTAATAAAACCATATGATCATCTCAATAGATGCAGAAAAAGCCTTTGACAAAATTCAGCACCCATTTATGACTAGAACTCTTCAAAAAATGGGCTTAGAAGGAACCTACCTCAACATAGTAAAGGCCATATATGATAAGCCTACAGCAAACATTTTTCTCAGTTGTGAAAAACTGAAAGCATTACCCCTAAGATCAAGAACAAGACAAGGGTGTCCACTTTCACCACTAGTATTCAGCATAGTTCTGAAAGTCCTAGCCTCATCAATCAGACAAGAAAAAGAAATAAAAGGAATCCAGATCAGAAAAGTAACGCCCTCACTGTTTGTAGATGACATGATACTATTCATAGAAAAACCTAAAGATAGTATCAGAAAATTACTAAAGCTAATCAGTGAATTTAGCAAAGTTGCAGGATACAAAATCAATACACAGAAATCACTTGCATTTCTATATACTAACAATGAAAAATCATATACACAGTGGAATATTATTCAGCCATAAAAAGGAACACCTTTGAGTCAATTCTAATGAGGTGGATGAACCTAGAACTTATTATACAGAGTGAAGTGAGTCAGAAAGAGAAAGATAAATATTGTATTCTAATGCGCATATACAGAATCTAGAAAAATGATACTGAAGAATTTATTTACAGGGCAGCAATGGAGAAACAGACATAGAGAATAGACTTATGGATATGGGGAGAGGGGAGAAGAGGGTGAGATGTATGGAAAGAATAACATGGAAACTTATATTACTATATGTAAAGTAGATAGCAAATGGGAATTTGCTGAATGGCTCAGGAAACTCAAACAAATTGAAACTCTGTATCAATCTAGAGGGGTGGGATAGAGAGGGAGATGGGAGGGAGGCTTAAAAGGGAGGGGATATGTGTATGCCTATGGCTGATTCATGTTGAGGTTTGACAGAAACAATGAAATTCTGTAAAGCAATTAATCTTCAATAAAAAAATAAAAATATATATATGAAGCAAACTTACTGGAAAGTGTAGCAAACATCAGTAGGTGACTTCATTGATAACTGTGATGATTCCATGTTTCTATCAAGTATTTTGATACTTTGTGCTAATTGTCAAGTTTTCATATTTAAACATTATAAAAGGTAGCTTTTATCTGTAGTTGCTTCATATGCCCCTAAAATATATATCACCTGATTATTTTTTAAGCAAAAATAAGTTTTACATATGTTACCAAATTAAGAAGACTAGTAACTGGTAATATATTGATTTTATTCTGAAATTGGTTGTTGTTGTTTTGCAGTCACTGAGTCGTGTCCAACTCTTGGCGACCACATGGACTGCACCACACCAGGTTTCCCTGTCCTTCACCATCTCCCAGAGCTTGCTCAAACCCATGTCCATTGAGTTGGTGATGCCATCCAACTATCTTATTCTATGTCATCCCCTTCTCCTCCTGCCTTCAATCTTTCCCAGTATCAGGGTCTTTTCTCATGATTTGGCTCTTTGCATCAAGTGGCCAAAGTATTGGAGCTTCAACTTCAATATCAGTCCTTCCAATGAACACCCAGGACTGATCTCCTTTAGGACGGACTGGTTGGATCTCCTTGCAGTCCAAGGGACTCTCAAGAATCTTCTCCAACACCACAGTTCAAAAGCATCAATTCTTTGGTGCTCAGCCTACTTTATGATCCAACTCTCACATCCATCCATGACTACTGGAATAACCATAGCTTTTGACTAGATGAACCTTCATTGGCAAAGTAATATTTCTACTTTTTAATATGCTGTATAGGTTGGTCATAGCTTTTTTTCCAAGGAGCAAGTATCTTTTAATTTCATGGCCACAGTCACCCATCTGCAGTGATTTTTGAGCCCAAGAAAATAATGTCTGTCACTGTTTCCCCATCTATTTGCAATGATGGAACTGGATGCCACAATCTTAGTTTTTTGAATGCTGAGTTTTAAGCTAACTTTTTCACTCTCCTCTTTCATTTTCATCAAGAGGCTCTTTAGTTCCTTTTGGCTTTCTGCAATAAGGGTGGTTTCACCTGTGTATATGAGGTTATTGATGTTTCTCCCAGCAATCTTGATTCCAGCTTGTGCTTCATCCAGCCCAGCATTTCCCATGATGTACTCTGCATGTATATTAGATAAGCAGGTTGACAGTACCTTGATGTACTCCTTTCACAATTTGGACCCCGTCTGTTGTTCCCTGTCCAGTTCTAACTGTTGCTTCTTGACTTGCATACAGGTATCTCAGGAGGCAGATAAAGTGGTCTGGTATTCCCATCTCTTTCAGAATTTTCCACAGTTTTTGTGATCCACACAGTCAAAGGATTTAATGTAGCCAGTGAAGCAGAAGTAGATGGTTTTCTAGAATTCTCTTGCTTTTCCCATAATCCAATGGATGTTAGCAATTTGTTCTCTGGTTCCTCTGCCTTTTCTAAATCCAGCTTGTACATCTGGAAGTTCTGATATAGAAAAATTGTGAAAATAGAATCTTGGATTTCTTAACCACATTATTTTTTTCTGACTTCCCAGGAAATAATCAAGTTGGAAGGTCCTAATAAGAACACTTTGTATTATAATTAGAAAGCAATACTGAAGTTTTTTGTTTTTTTTTAATTGGAACCATGCAAAGATAGAATAACTGCTTTGTGAGATAATCACTTCAATTTTCAGAACTGATAAAGAATTTTGTGAATGACTGACTCTCAGAGTCAACCAAGAAGGAATTCCTACATTGAGAAAAAATTTAGTGTAGATGACATTTATAATTGTTAGACTTTCCTACAGAGAGTTCAGTATAAGAACTAGCTCTGAAACCTTGTTTGATAACTTGGTTTGTTACCACATTTCAGAATACCATTATATACTGATGAAGGTAGACTTAAATTTTCCCTCAGCTTGACCAAATAATAGATAGGTTTCTTCTCATGTTCAGGTCCTTGGCCTCCCTTTCCTTAGAGAATTTACTTCAGAAAGCTGTACATGTAAATTCTATTCCTTTGAGATATAAAGTTTTTGAAGCCTCCTGTCAATTTTATAACCCAGGACTGTCTTTCTGATAGATATAGGAGTGATCCCTCTGAAATCTGATCATCAAAGAAGATGGTGCCCCATTGCCCTCCCTCTGTGGGAGATTAGAAGGAGACTAACCCCAGTAGCCTAACTTCAGGCAGCACACTGGTCCAAGTAGTGCAGTATAAATAAAACAGGGTTCCTGAAAGGAAATAAAACCAGAAAATGATGTTGATCTAGGTCTTTAAGGGTCTTGATCACCAAGCTGAGAATTTTGGTTTTTAACCTATGAATCATGAGAAGCTGTTGAAGTATTTTAAACTAGAGAGAAAAGTGGTCACATTTGCACGCGATGATACAGCTTGATCGTAAAAAGGTTTTTGCATATATATTCCCTCAAAATATTGATATTGTGAAAAAATATAGCAACTCATAAAGATGCTTTCTCAAAACCAAGATTTATAATTAACATATTATCAAGAGGACATGGGGGAAAAAAGCCAGCATGAGGCCCTGATCAGAGGAGCATTCTCAAGAAGGTCAATTTTGGGAAGAGGAACCCATGGGATTAGAGGATGGAAAATGATTCCCTTAAAATTATTTGGCCCCACATGTTCCTTGGCAAATCTTGACCGTTTCCATCTATATGAATACAACATTTTGAAGGCTGTTGAGGGACAGTACAATGCAGAATATGAAGACTGAAGCCAGATTAGTAGAATATTTTATATTATTTTTATAATTAGCATTTAGTAGGAAATTCAGAAGTGGAAGTGGATTTTAGTTGTTGCTGCATTTAAAAAAAATCACTCCAAACTTATTGGCATAAAATAACAACCATTTGTAGTTGCTCTTGAATCAGGTAGAGTGGATAGTGCTGGGTGATCATGGATTGACTTACGCATCTGTAATGTGCTGACAGATAGGCTGGGGCTTCCCTGGTTTGGATGGACTTATTCACTAATGCAGAGAAGGCAATGGCACTCCACTCCAGTACTCTTGCCTGGAAAATCCCATGGACAGGAGAGCCTGGTGGGCTGCCGTCTATGGGGTCGCACAGAGTCGGACACGACTGAAGCGACTTAGCAGCGGCAGCAGCAGGATTCACTAATGGCTACCTGTCACTTGGGAGGATGAGGATAACTGAAGCACGTGTGTTTCCTTAAACATCAGGTTAGTCCAGATTTTGTCATATGGATGTGGCAGAGTCAAGAGAGGGCAGAAACAAACATTTTGGAAGTCTAGGCTTGAAACTGACACAGTATCTTATCTAGTACATTCTGTAAATACACATATGTTGCAAGACCAGTCTAGAATTACAGTGTCAGGCTGTAGATACGAAGTTCTTGCTGAGACTTATTGCAAAGTCATAGTTCAAGAAGCATAATCACAGAGAAGGGTTACTTTTGTGGTTGCCTTTGCAATGAGCTGCCATTGTGATATAGAGGGACCTTCTGAAATTTTACAATGGGGTTTCTTTAAAAACAATATTATTGGAAGAACTGGTAGGTTTTATCAGTGGAAAGACCCATCTAGAGCATGGAAATTAATAAAATAACTGAAGTTGGTTGGTCTAATGTGGTAAAACAGATTTAGTAAAGAAAGAATAGAGGTAAAAGAAGAAAGAATGTACAGGATTGGGCAAACTGTTGGCTATAGTAAGAGTAAAGTTCTTACTAAAATTCATTGTAATTGAATTTTATTCAAATATGGGTTTAATTAAAAGTCATTTAAACTGAAATGTCCTTGGTCATTTAATCTTTATTTAAATTTAGCCAACTTTATCACGGATTCAGAGAAACACTGACTTTGAAAAGGCCTTCAAAGCCATCTATCTAATCCAGTTTCCTCACTTAATCGATAAAAAGATAGTATTATTCAGTAATGGATAGGAATGATATTGTTTCAACCCATAATTAAAGAGCATTTGGTAACACCACTGAATCCAAAACCAATGGTAATAGAGACCAACCTATTTTCAATTATGTTTTCCAGGAAGTATTGTCTAGTATAACTATAAGAAATCTACAGTCAGTCAGTTCAGTCACTCAGTTGTGTCCAACACTTTGCAACCCCATGGACTGAAGCAACAGTTAGAACTGGACATGGGACAACAGACTGGTTCCAAATCAGGAAAGGAGTATGTCAAAGCTGTATATTGTCACCCTGCTTATTTAACTTATATGCAGACTACATCATGAGAAACACTGGGCTGGATGAAGCACAAGCTGAACTCAAGTTTGCTGGGAGAAATATCAATAACCTCAAATATGCAGATAACACCACCCTTAAGGCAGAAAGCAAAGAGCTAAAGAGCCTCTTGATGAAAGTGAAAAAGGAGAGTGAAAAAATTAGTTTAAAACTCAACATTCAGAAAATTAAGATCATGGCATCTGGTCCAATCACTTCATGGCAAATAGATGGGGAAACAGTGCTAACAGTGACACAATTTATTTTTGGGGGGTCTCCAAAATCACTGCACATGGTGACTGCAGCATGAAATGAAAAGATGCTTATCCTTGGAAGAAAAGTTATGACCAACCTAGACAGCATATTAAAAAGCAGAGACATTACTTTGCCAACAAAGGTCCGTCCAGTCAAAGCTATGTTTTATGCAGTAGTCATGTATGGATGTGAGAGTTGGACTAAAAAGAAACCTGCAGTGAATTTAAAATTCAGTTTTCATCATTAACTACAACCACCTTCCTTTTCAAGTGTCTAATAACTGATTTGCATGTTATATCAACTCATAATATTTACAATAAAAAAAAAAAACCTTGGAGAAAATCTAGTCTAGTTGTTCTAAAACAATGTTTTGGGGGCTTTGCTGATGTACTCTCTGTGCTTCTGAGAGGGCAGGACTCCAAACCTAGTCTAGAACCCAGAGCAGTTCTCCTTTTATCTGTCTTTCATTCAGGCACTTGATGTAGGATTTTCAGATAAAGTGTTTTTTTTTTTTTTTTTAAAGATACAACTCCTTTTCAGAAAGTGAAACTGCATAGTGGTCTTGTTCAACACAATTTTACATGAGGGAATTGCAGCATAAGTGAAATATGAGTAACGTCACTTGCTGAAGGTCATAGAGCTGGTCATTGGCAGAGCTGGGGCAAGGATTCCTTTTCCCAACCGTCGTCCTCCTTCCTGTACTTGGAGGCTGGCAGAGGAGCAACAGCAATGGAAGGAACAAAATAATAAATGCTATCCAAAGGCAGAACGTGAATCCCAGATGACTGCCTGAGAAATATAGATATGACTTCGGCTAGAACACACATTGGTTATGTAAATAGACAGGGGGTGTGCATTCCCAGTCTACACTGCTGAGGCTCTAGGTTGCTCTGCCAGGAACTGTCTGAGGCGGGCCCCTGGGGTTGCCTGTACTTCCCAGGTCTAAGCTGCTCAGGTTCAGGTTCTCGGATACTCCACAAAGGCTCAGACTTGGTTGAGCCTGGGTTTTGTGCCCTTCCCAGATCAGAGCAGCTCAGGTGACCAGTTGTTTGGCTAGCCGGTGGGGCGGCTGCGACTTTTCCCCTCCCTCGTCCCAGCCGCTTGAGGGCAGGATGATATGGGAGAATGGCACTGAAGCATGTAAACTATCATATGTGAAACGAATCGCCGGTCCAGGTTCGATGCATGATACAGGGTGCTCGGGGCAGGTGCACCGGGATGACTCAGAGGGATGGGATGGGGAGGGAGGTGGGAAGGGGGTTCTGGAAGGCGAACACATGTACACCCATGGCGGATTCATGTAAATGTATGGCAAAACCAATACAATACTGTAAAGTAAAAAAGTAGATAAATAAATTTTTCTAAAAAGTTAAAAAAAGAAAGAAAAAAGTATTGGAAAACGCTTAGCATATCAAAATTTTCTCTTATATAAATTCAGATTATCAGAAATAAATAGAGAAGTAAAAAAAGAAAGAAAGAAAAGGCAGTATGATTTCTGAACCAGACAAGTTTTATTGAGATAATAATTTTATTCAGAGAAACAGAATTTTCCTATCACTTGAATATAAGCTACTAAGAAAGCCTCAAGGCAAAAATATTCTTCAAAACCAGTTTCTCCTACAAGGTAGGTAAGATAGTAGTAAGAAGAAGGTTCCAAGTTTGATGAAAGAGTCATATATATAATGATTTTCAAAAATGATAATCAGATTTCTGATGGGATCTTTGTAAACTGCAAAATGAGCTTATGCCCAAGGGTATGTGTGTTTGTATGCACATGCACAAGTTCTTTTGTGTGTATGTCTTATTATGGAAGATAAATTTGTCAAATTTTTAAATCAATGTCCATAATTATTTATTCATTCAAAAACCATTCACTCCATGTCCACACTGTGTCAAGTGCTGTATATAGTCATGGTTTTCATTAATGGGTCAGTATTGTGAATCAGATATCAAAGAGGACTGGATTGCTTTTGTGATTCTGGAGACCTTTGTGTCTCTAGATGTTCTTTTTCATTCACCAGGCATTGCTATGTGTATTAGTTGCTCAGTAGTGTCCAACTCTTTGCGACCCCATGGACTTTGACCCGCCAGGCTAATCTGTCCTTGGAATTCTCCAGGCAATACTGGAGTGGATTGTCATTTCCTTCTCTAAGGCATTGCTTTATTTAAATATTTAAAATCAGTGCAAAAATTTAACGATTTTAAAAACAGGTTACCAAGATCAAATAACTTTGTCAGTCATCCTCCAGGTCAAGTGCTGATGGAAATACCAAATCATCCCAACACATAAATTCAACTTAAAATTCCGTAAATGGAGCCTGAGAACTTGCTAGTCATTGGCTGGACCATTGGTTTTCAAAAAATTGCTCATATACCTTGTTTAAAGAGATTTTTAAAGCTTGTATCCCCAAATGAATTTTAATTTCGAATCTCTAAGTTTTAGCACATTTATTATATTTTAAAAAATGTAATTTTTTTTAGAATTACGAATAAATGTGGTCCCTATCTACTCTACAGAGAATTGACACTCACAATCAAACATTTCAAAATATGAATGACCAGTTTCTCTAAATGATCAGGAATTTCAGATCCTTTCTCTATTATGGGTTTGAGAATTTATTGCTATTATTCAGTTCAGTTCAGTGCAGTCGCTCAGTCGTGTCCGACTCTTTGAGACCCCATGAACCGTGGCATGCCAGGCCTCCCTGCCCATCACCAACTCCCAGAGTCTTCCCAATTCCATGTCCATTGAGTCAGTGATGCCATCCAACCATCTCATCCTCTGTCATCCCCTTCTCCTCCTGCCCTCAATCTTTCTCAGCATCAGGGTCTTTTCAAATGAATCAGCTCTTCACATCAGGTGGCCAAAATATTGGAGTTGCAGCTTCAACACCAGTCCTTCCAGTGAACACCCAGGACTGATTTCCTTTAGGATGGACTGGTTGGCTAGAAAAAAAAATTGCTATTATTAGTATTGCACTATTAACCTCATCCTTTCTAATATGTGCAAACGTGGTCAGGTTATGGTTATGATGAAAATTAAGAGAAAACATAACACTCCATAGTAATAAAACATTCCAAAATAATAACCGTTCTGAAAGACAAAGTACAAATCATTCAAGAAAATGTGCCTCATTTAAAAATATCCAGGGACAAAATGTCTAAATTCTTTCGGGATTTAGAATTTATGAACCGTCTTTCAGAATCCATACCACTATCAGGTAGAAAACCTTCTGTATTACTGAAAAGACAATAGATATAAAGAACTGTTCATTAATAGCCAGTGCCCGTTATTCCACAGATCAGACTCTTTAGTATTCTGAACTAAAATAAATAGCTTAGATAAATACCTTAACACTAACCAGTACCAAGAACTCCTAAGGCATTTAACAACCTGTGGGAGAGAAAAGAAATAACCTGGCTTAGACTCTGCCCAGTGAGGCAGATTTGGATCCAGCCTTCTCCACCTGCCTTGAGTATGGAGAAAGACTCTGAGGTCACCATACTCATGTATGACATCATTGAATGTAGAATAATCCTGCCAATGTAAAGTTAATTTAACAATTAGCTCAGAATATGACTAAATCAGGTGAGTATCTCATTCTATTAAATAGGAATGAGATGGTTTAGATAGAATCTCCCGATAGTGCCAAACAGCAGATTGACACCTATGCAAAGAATTATCCACTTCATCCATTGCAAGTATTAGATCTGGCTGTCCAGTAGGGTAACTAATACTCATATGTGACTATTTAAATTTAAATTGTTGTTTAGTCAGTAAGTTGTGTCTGTCTCTTTTGTAACCCCGGGACTGTAGTCTGCCAGGTTCCTCTGTCCATGGGATTTCCCAGGCAAAAATACTGGAGTGGTTTCTCATTTCCTTCTCCAGGGGATCTTCCTGACCCAGGAATAGAACCCACGTCTCCTGGATTGGAGGTGAATTCTTTACTTCTGAGCCACTGTGCTGTGTGTGCTTAGTCGCTCAGTCGTGTCCAACTCTTTGCAAACCCATGGACTCTAGCCTCCCAGGCTCTTCTGGCCATGGGGATTCTCCAGGCAAGAATACTGGAATGGATCGACATGCCCTCCTCCAGGCGATCATCCCAACCCAGGGATCGAACCCAGGTCTCCCGCTTTGCAGGCAGATTCTTTACCATCTGAGCCACCAGTGAAGCCCGCTGAGCCACTAGGGAAGCCCAAATTTAAATTAATTAAAGTAAATAAATTTTAAGTTCTTCAGTCATCCTAGCATTTCAAGTGTTTAATGTCTTCATTTGGCTAGTGGGAATCACATTAAACAGGGCAGATATAGAGTATGTCCATCATGGAAGGAACGTTGCATTAGGCCATCATTAAACAAGTGGAAACTGGTTTCAAAATTTTTTTTATAAATAGACACGAGTTCTTTGTAATAAATATTAGAATATTTAAATATTACAATAATAAATGTTATATAAATAATATGAATATTATGACTCATCCCTAATAGAAATGAATAAGCAATGTATTTTAATAGATGGTAGCATCTTTAAAAGCACATGAAAATCATTTGATGTGTGAAAAGATGAGATTTTTGTATTAGCCTGTATTTTAATACTTTTCCAAAATAGAGAAATTTATAGGAAAAGGTCAGGTCTCTAGTGTTTAAACCAATCTCATTATGTAAAAATAATTGGTGCTAGGTCACTCATTTAATATTGAGAGATAGACAGTTAACAGGGATAATTGAACAGTCATTTTAATCTTGACTTTAAGCTTTAACATCAGTTCAGTTCAGTTCAGTTGCTCAGTCGTGTCCGACTCTGTGACCCCATGGACTACAGCATGCCAGGCTTCCCTGTCCATCACCAACTCCTGGAGTTTACTCAATCTCATGTCCATTGAGTTGGTGATGTCATCCAACCATCTTATCCTCTGTCATCCCCTTCTCCTCCTGCCTTCAGTCTTTCCCAGCATCAGGGTCTCTTCAAATGAGTCAGTTCTTCGCATCAGGTGGCCAGAGTATTGAAGTTTCAGCTTCAGCATCAGTCCTTCCAATAAATATTCAGGACTGATTTCCTTTAAGATGGACTGGTTGGATCTCCTTGCTATCCAAGAGACTCTCAAGAGTCTTCTCCAACACCACAATTCAAAGGCATCAGTTCTTCAGTGCTCAGCTTTCTTTATAGTCCAACTCTCCATCCAACATCCATAGATGACTACTGGAAAAACCATAGCTTTGACTAGACGGACTTTTGCTGGCAAAGTAATGTCTCTGCTTTCTAATATGTTGTCTAGGCTGGTCATAACTTTTCTTCCAGGGAGGAAGTATCTTTTAATTTCATGGCTGCAGTCACCATCTGCAGTGATTTTAGAGCCCAAAAAAATAGTCTGTCACTGTTTCCATTGTTTCCCCATCTATTTGCCATGAAGTGATGGCACCAAATGCCATGATCTTAGTTCTCTGAATGTTGAGTTTTAAGCCAACTTTTTCACTCTCTTCTTTCACTTTCATCAAGAGGCTCTTTAGTTCTTCTTCTTTAGTTCTTCTGAGGTTATATCAATAAGATATATGCTTATTATACTTTGGTAAAGATGTAAGTGTGTGTATGTACATGTATATATTCATGTGTGTCTGTGTATCTGTGTATGTTAGGGTTTATTATTTTTTTTTTAATTAGACTTTATGCTTTACCTATTCACCCACTCTAAGTGCATAGTTTGATGAATTTTGATATATGATTATGTAACCCAGGTTATAAAATATTCTCATCGTCCCAATAGTTCTAATGACCACATTTGCAGCCCTTCTCTTTCCAACACGAGTTCCTGGAAACCACCCTGATCTGCTTTATATCACTGAGGATTAAACTTGTCTCTTCTGGTTTCATATAAATGGAATTATGCAATGTGTATACTTTCACGTCTGGCTTCTTTCATTCAGCATAATACATTAAAGAATAATCCACATTGTTTTGTGTATTCATAAGCAATGTCTTTTGATAGAGTAGTTATTACAGTGTATATGTGATTTGTTTAATCATTGTCAGGATGATTGACATAGGGTTGTTTCCAGTTTCTGGCTTTTATGAATAATGCTGTTATGAACATTTGCACACAGGTTTTTAATTGGAAATATGTTTTTATAACTCTTGGGTAAATAATTAACAGCAGAATTTCAAGATTACGTGATAAATTTAACTTCAAAGAATATTTCAAGCTATTTTAAAAATGAGCTGTACCACTTTCATTTTCAACAGCAATGTATAAGACTTCTGTCTGTTTTCTAGTTTTAATTTTCATTTCTCTGATAATAATAGAAGTATCCTTTTAAGTGCTTATGGTTCATTTGGATACCTTCTGTGAAGTCCATGTTGAAATTTTATTGGATTGTTTGTCTTATTATTGTCATAAATATTATTTATATATTCTTTACAAATTCTAGATACAAGGAAGCTATGTTCATTGCAAAAATATTTTCTCCCAGCTTGTGGTCTATTGGTTTGTTTTCTTACAAGTGTCTTTCAAAGAACAGAGCTACAGAGTATGGAGTACTCAGCCTGGTGCCATCTTGCTCCCAGTGGATGCTGGGAGGTAGGGGGTAGAGACTCAGCTCCTGCTCCAACCCACCAAGGCAGCCCCGCCCCACCAAGGTACTAGAGCTTTGCCTGCATCTGCAGGAGTGGGGCGGAAGATCAGCTCCATGTTTCACCTTGAACTTACAGTCCTACTGGGGAATTGAAGTGTAACTATGCCCCTGCCCCTGCCCCATTTCCCTAAGGACAAGAGGAAAATGGGCTGGAAAATAAGTCTTCCTTTGGACCCCAGTTGGGAGATTAGATACAAATATTTTGTAGGTATTTGGCTGAAATGGGGTAAAGGTATTGCCAACAAGACTTTCTGTTTTTAGACCATGCATTTCCCCATCCTTTGGCTAGAGAAAACAGACTTTTCTTGAAGATTTACCTGTTTCTACTAACAGTTCTGGGTTAGAGGCTTCTGGAAGGCAATGTCTGGGATATATAGAAAACCAAAGAACTCACTCCCTTGCACATCACAAATCGCAAGGTCCCTAGGGAGCACACCTTCTACTTTTCATGTTAAAGAAACTTCCTAGGCCTGCTGGTTATGCTTCTAAGGGGTTTTAGTTTTAAGGAGGAAGAATGGAGTTAATATTTTTATTTGCTAGAAAAAATATATAAATATATATTTTAAAAGTCCATTTATAATAGAATCAGAATGTGAAACATGTAAAAACTATCTCTGGCTTTCAAAAGAAAGAAAGGGGTAATTTTTTCCATGATGTTGAAATAGGCAAATATTGTGTTTAGCATATTAAATACTAATATGCTAAATTATACTAATAAATAAACCTAACCATGCAAGTACATTAAGAACTTCTCTTAATCAAAAGACTCCATTGAGAAAGTGAATAATGAAGTCAGTGAGTGGGAAATATATTTGCAACTCATATGTATGACAAAGGAATTGTGTCCAGAATAAAACAAACAATAAAAGCAACAGATAGTCAAATAAAAAATGTGCAAAATATCTGAACAAATATTTAACAAAAATAATGTTCACATGGCATGTAACATATGATAAGGTGATCTAATTCATATTGCAATACTACAAAGCACCCACCAGAATGAATAAAATTGAAAAAAAAAAAGACAATAACCAAGTATTAGGAAAAATATTCAGCAACTGAAACTCATATGTACTTCTGGGAGGAATTTGTCTTATGATTTTGGAAAACTACTTATCATTACCCATGAACATACACATAGTCTATGATATAATAATTACATCCTGTGGTATATATCCTTCAAAACATGTACATACCTTTATCAAAGCATATATAAAAAGAAAGTTCCCAGACTCACTGTTTTTAATAGCCTAAAATTGTAAATAAGCTACCATATACTTATCCCAGTAGCCATACAACTAAACACTACATAGAAATGAATTAACAGGCTATAACAACACAAAACAATTGAATTAATCTTACAAATATGTTGAGCGGAAGAAACATGTGAAACATACATACTGGAGATTCCATTTATACAAAATTTTTAAATGGGCAAACTAAGCATGGTGGAAGATTTCAGGATGGTGTTTTAATGCTGTGCTGGGGAGATTGTGACTGCAGGAAGATGGAAGGAGGCTTATGTTTGTTGGTAATGTTTCATAGGTACAGGATCAGGTTACATGGGTGTTCTCACTTCTGGTTTGTGTGTGTGTCTATATGTATGCTACACATCAGTACATTTATTTGTGCGAGTGTGTATGTATGAATTAAATCACTTCCCACCATCTACACTGTTAGTATTCTGATTCAAGTGGTGTTTATCCATGGCCTACACCTTTCAGTAGCTCTACTCCTGCCCTCAGCCATGAAGAGAGACCCCACGTCCAAGGTAAGAGAAACCCAAGTAAGACGGTAGGCACTGAGAGATGGGATCAGAGGGCAAACAGACTGAAACTACAATCACAGACAACTTGCCAATCTGATTACATGGACCACAGCCCTGTCTAACTCAATGAAACTAAGCCATGCCGTATGGGGCCACCCAAGACACCCAGGTCGTAGTGGAGAGGTCTGACAGAATGTGGTCCACTGGAGAAGGGAATGGCAAACCACTTCAGTATTCTTGCCTTGAGAACCCCATGAACAATTTGAAAAGGCAAAAAGATAGAACACTGAAAGATGAACTCCCCAGGTCGGTAGGTGTCCAATATGCTACTGGAGATGAGTGGAGAAAAAACTCCAGAAAGAATGAAGGGATGGAGCCATAGCAAAAACAACACCCAGTTGTGGATGTGACTGGTGACAGAAGCAAGATTTGATGCTGTAAAGAGCAATGTTGCATAGGAACCTGGAATGTCAGGTCCATGAATCAAGGCAAATTGGAAGTGGTCAAACAGGAAATGACAAGAGTGAACATCGACATTTTAGGAATCAGTGAACTCAGATGGACTGGAATGGGGGAATTTAACTCAGATGACCATTATATCTACTAATGTGGACAGGAATCCCCTAGAAGAAATGAAATAGCCACAATAGTTAACAAAAGAGTGCGAAATGCAGTACTTGCATGCAATCTGAAAAATGACAGAACGATCTCTGTTCATTCCCAAAGCAAACCATTCAATATCAAGGTAATCCAGGTCTGTTCCCCTTCCAGTAACACTGAAGACGCTGAAGTTGAACAGTTCTATGAAGACCTACAGGACCTTCTAGAACTAACACCCCAAAAAGATGTCAATTTCATTATAGGGGACTGGAATGCAAAAGTAGGAAGTCAAGAAACACCTGGAGTAACAGCAAATTTGGCCTTGGAGTACAGAATGAAACAGGACAAAGGCTAATAGAGTTCTGCCAAGAAAACCCACTGGTCATAGCAAACACCCTCTTCCAACAACACAAGAGAAGACTCTACACGTGGACATCACCAGACAGTCAACATCGAAATCAGATTTATTATATAATTTGCAGCCCAAGATGGAGAAGCTCTATACAGTCAGCAAAAACAAGACCAGGGGCTGACTGTGGCTCAGAGCATGAACTCCTTATTGCCAAATTCAGATTGAAATTGAAGAAAGTGGAGAAAACCACTAGACCATTCAGGTATGACCTAAATCAAATCCCTTATGACTATACAGTGGAAGTGATAACTACATTTAAGGGACTAGATCTGATAGACAGAGTGCCTGATGAAATATGGATGGAGGTTCGTGACATTGTACAGGAGACAGGAATCAAGACCATCCCCAAGAAAAGAAATGCAAAAAAGCAAAATGGCTGTCTGAGGAGGCCTTACAAATAGCTGTGAAAAGAAGGGAAGTGAAAAGCAAAGGACAAAAGGAAAGATATACAGATTTGAATGCAGAATTCCAAAGAATAGCAAGGAGAGATAAGAAAGGCTTCCTTAGCGATCAATGCAAAGAAATAGAAGAAAACAATAGAATGGGAAAGACTAGAGATCTTTTCAAGAAAATTAGAGATACCAAGGGAACATTTCATGCAAAGATGGGCATGAAATAAAGGACAGAAATAGTAGGGACCTAAAAGAAGCAGAAGATCTTAAGAAGAGGTGGCAAGAATACACAGAAGAACTGTACAAAAAAGGTCTTCACGACCCAGACAATCACGATGGTGTGATCACTCACCTAGAGCCAGACATCCTGGAATGTGAAGTCAAGTGGGCCTTAGAAAGCATCACTATGAACAAAACTAGTGGAGGTGATGGAATTCCAGTTGAGCTATTTCAAATCCTGAAAGATGATGCTGTGAAAGTGCTGCACTCGATATGCCAGCAAATCTGGAAAACTCAGCAGTGGCCACAGGACTGGAAAAGGTCAGTTTTCGTTCCAATCCCAAAGAAAGGCAATGCCAAAGAATGCTCAAACTACTGCACAATTGCACTCATCTCACAGGCTAGTAAAGTAATGCTCAAAATTCTCCAAGCCAGGCTTCAGCAATATATGAACCGTAAACTTCCAGATGTTCAAGCTGGTTTTAGAAAAGGCAGAGGAACCAGAGATCAAATTGCCAATATCTGCTGGATCATCGAAAAAGCAAGAGAGTTCCAGAAAAACATCTATTTCTGTTTTATTGACTATGCCAAAGCATTTGACTGTGTGGATCACCATAAACTGGAAAATTCTGAAAGAGATGGGAATACCAGACCATTTGACCTGTCTCTTGACAAACCTGTATGCAGGTCAGGAAGCAACAGTTAGAACTGGAAATGGAACAACAGACTGGTTCCAAATAGGAAAAGGAGTACATCAAGGCTGTATATTGTCACCCTGCTTATTTAACTCATATGCAGAGTACATCATGAGAAACGCTGGGCTGGAAGAAATGCAAGCTGGAATCAAGATTGCCAGGAGAAATATCAATAACCTCAGATATGCGGATGACACCACCCTTATGTCAGAAAGTGAAGAAGAACTAAAGAGCCTCTTGATGAAGGTGAAAGAGGAGAGTAAAAAAAGTTGGCTTAAAGCTCAACGTTCAGAAAAAACTAAGATCGTGGCATCTGGTCCCATCACTTCATGGGAAATAGATGGGGAAAACAGTGGAAACAGTGTCAGACTTTATTTTGGGGGGCTCCAAAATCACTGAAGATGGTGACTGCAGCCATGAAATTAAAAGACGCTTACTCCTTGGAAGGAAGGTTATGGCCAACCTAGATAGCATATTTAAAAGCAGAGACATTACTTTGCCAACAAAAGTCCGTCTGCTGAAGCTCCAATACTTTGGCCACCTCATGTGAAGAGTTGACTCATTGGAAAAGACCCTAATGCTGGGTAGGATTGGGGGCAGGAGGAGAAGGGGACGACAGAGGATGAGATGGTTGGATGGCATCACAGACTCGATGGACATGGGTTTGGGTAGACTCCGGGAGTTGGTGATGGACAGAGAGGCCTGGCGTGCTGCAATACATGGGGTCGCAAAGAGTCGGACATGACTGAGCGAATTAACTGAACTGCTTTGCTGGGCATACTTCTCACATGTAATAGTTTCGCCAGGATTCAGAAAGCGGTAGTGGATCAGACTGGTAGCAGACCAGCAAAAGTGACTATGACCTTTTTTCAGTGCAACTTTGGCTTTGGGAAATGCTTTGGAGCTGCTTCTTGGTTCAGCCACTGAGCAGTAGTCACCAGTTATCTTATAAAACCTGCTTTTCATTGCATATCATAATCCAATTGAGAAATGCTTCATTGTTGTATAGAATAATAGAAGCCACTTCAAAATGATAACTTCTTTGATTTTCGGAGAGCTCATGTGGCACACATTTATTAAGCTTTTTCAGCTTTCCAGTTCAATTCAAATGCCCAATGACTATAGGTGGTCAATGTTGAGTTCTTGGGCAACTTCTTATGTAGTTGTAGAGGATCAACTTCAATGATTGCTCTCAATTGGTCATTGTCATCTTTCTATGCTTAGCTACAAAGCTCCCCATCTTTAAGGCTCTTGTCTCCTTTGCAAAACTTTTTAAACCACCACTGCACTGTTTAACATAACCACATTTATTAAGAATGTATTCCAATATTAAATGGAAAATTTCAACTATGCAAAAACCACAGTTATATTTGTGCCAACCTCATAGATGGTTTCATAATACTTGATCAACTAGCCTGTTCAGTCTATTTCTTGAGAGATATGTGCTACAATCAGAAAAGAGCTAAGAGCAAGCAAAATACACTTCAGTGTCATTAGCCAGGAATTAGGATACAGGTATCAAGATCACTGTCATCTCTAGTAATTATTGGAATCAATTCAGAGTAAATCACACCTTTGTCTAAATAAATATTCCATGTATCTATTAAGAAGGGATTGCAACAAATGTTTAATTAATTTTCTATGAAAAAAAAAAAAGTTCTGAAAGTGTTGTTCCTTATACAGATTCCTGAAATTTGGTGCTTAAATAGAACTCCCTATATACTTTTAAACCATTACATCTTCATAACTTAGTTAGTTTCATAGTTCATCACAGGAGAATTGTAACTTATACTGATAAATTCACCATTACGGACAATTAGGCATTACAGTGGTTCTGAAAATCAATGGATTCTTAGTGAGACACAGCAGACATTAGATATGAAATATCCCTTAATGCACATTATATTAAAGCACAATAACAGCTTACAAAAATGCAATTGTTTTTAAAACTTGCTAAAATTCAAACCTAACACTAATTTTTTGTAAATATTTGGAGAGAATCAGTTTATAAAGATGACCATACTCTACAACTGTTCAACTTTATTAAGAGGATATTAAGTTCTCTTTTGTAGAAGTAATTAAATTTGTTCTCACTTGCATACATTCGTTTTGCAAAATTGATTAAGATTTGATAACAGAAATGCTTTTTGTATAGGCTTAATCAACTCTAAATGGTCACCCAGGGACAAGGCCCTGAGTACTCATGAGAAAAATCAATAACTTCCCATCTTGTGTGATTTGAGATGCTCAGAGAAATCAGTACATACAAACCCCTACCCCACTGACTTTACCTGAAGAGTGGCAGTTCAGTTATTGCTCATGTAGTCAGCTGGAAGCCCTTTGTGTAAGATGTAAATGTTGTCTGAGAGGGTATCAGTTATTGTTTTTCAACCATCTAATTGTTGTATGGATTAGTTAAAAATTTAGTAAGACCTTAAATGCTTACTCTTAGGAAAGATACATGTTGATAAGGATAGAAGATGTCCAGAGTATCTTTGGGCACTGTAACTTGAGCATTCAGGGGTAACTTCTGAATACCTGTCAGGCAGAAATAGTGGAGAGCAGAAAAGATACAAAGGGATGGAAACAGGGACTTAAAAGTAAATTTCCCATGCTTCAATTCTGGGACATGTTTTGGCAATATACAGATGCTGCAGAATCTTTTGAGATGTTTATGATTCATTTTCTACATATGTATATATACAGGTCAGTAATAGTTGACTAGTTTGATGTAGCATTTACATGATTACATCATATTAAATGTAGCATTTATTCCACCTTTGAATCCATGAAATTGCCAGACTACAGAAGAGATACCAGTTTGCTATTTCACATAACAAACTGACTGGCCAAAGTCTCTGTGTAGGAGAGCCTCTTGGTTCAGCTTCTGTATTAGACAGATATTCTTATTGCTTCATGTCAGTTATCACAGATGTTTAAGACTGCATGGAAATGATTCTTTCTCAATGTCTGTATCTGGATGAAGAAAAATGAGACAATGAGTCCCAAGTTTGTTGTTAATATCATTTTAAATTTTTTTTCCAACCAAATAATTTTATTCTCTTCATGCTCTGCAGAAGGTTAGAAACATAGTCTTTGGGGCAAAGGAAAAGCTAGGAGATGCTGACATATCTGTCTTATCTGCAACTCCATAACTATTGCCAGGACTGCCCAGGAAAAATAATTTCATTAATAGCATTAATGTGGACAAACTAACTGGGCAGCACTCATTCCAGGCCGTGTCCTTCTCTGTGCACAGTGAAATCAAAGCAAAGCCATTATGTCACATACAAAGTATGTGTAGTACTGAGGTGCATGAGGACCAGTTTAAACCCTTTCAGCATCACAGGAAATCACTAAAGACATGAGATTTTTGGAAGAGAAGTATGATTCAATAATAATGTTGATCATTCTTATAATTGCACATAAAGTGTGATGCTTTCTACTGCTTTAATTGTATCATGGTCAGAAGGTAAAAGAAGAATGTTTCCTATTTTCTGTTCCTGAAGACAGACTCTTTACTTGCTGCAAAGCAGGAAGTGGAGAATAGGATTGTCTAAATCACTGGAAAAGAATGGATCACTCTGGTAGAAACTTATTAATTCACAGACACTTTCTGAAGAACCCCTATGTTCTACTGTTGTTTACAAAATTAAAATAAAAATAAAGCCTAAAATGTACTCTGCTCAGCCTGCATGTGCAGTTTTCAGAATCAAGGGGAGTTTTTTTCATGGTAAGGCCCTAAATCAACAGAGACAATGGTATTCATAGAAAAAGGACAACAAAAAGCTGTCAGCTGTACAAGCAAAACACCAGCCAGTGAAGCTGCCAGCTATCTGCCAATGAATATTTATTTAGAAAAAACCCTCTGGGAATCCTTATTAAGTGTGTGTAATTCTCAGGATGCTGTAGCCTCATAGACACTGTCACTTGTACTCAAAACCTGATCTCATAAATTCTACTACTTCAGTTTGACAAGAAGTCATCAGCCCAGTTGCATTAGTCTGCCCATAAATAAAGGTCCCCTATCTGCTCATTTGCCTTTCTTTATAAGGCACTCCTCTTAAGGTTACTTAACAAAGTTGTACCAAATGTTATTGTTATATTTTTATTTTTTTATTTTCTTAGTTATGTTTTGCTTTAAGGAGTTTACATTTGGTACTCAACTAATGTCTTAATACAGAGAAGGAAATGGCAACCCACTCCAGTACTCTTGCCTGGAGAATCCCATGGACGGAGGAGCCTGGTAGGCTGCAGTCCATGGGGTCGCTAAGGGTCGGACACGACTGAGTGACTTCACTTTCACTTTTCACTTTCATGCTTTGGAGAAGGAAATGGCAACCCACTCCAGTGTTCTTGCCTGGAGAATCCCAGGGATGGGGGAGCCTGGTGGGCTACCGTCTATGGGGTCACACAGAGTCAGACACAACTGAAGCGACTTAGCAGCAGCAGCAGCAGCAATGTCTTAATAATCATATTAGATATAGTTGTTAAACTCATTTTTTATGGGAGGAGGATCAACGACAGACTGAATAATTTCCCCAAATTCACAGAGATTGTTAAGTATGAATCTGGATATGTAACTAAGAATCATTGATGTAAACAACTATGCTTTGCTGCCTCGTTAGTTCTGACCCATGATGGCTCAAAGATGAGCAAATAGTTGAATGTCAGTGTAGTATATTCTAAGATCCTTATTGAATATGAATGTTACTTATTCACCTAACTATGCAAAAGATATGTCTAACAGATTCAACCTGAAAAGGAGTAAGCATTGTGCTTCTTGGGGATGAAGTTGCAACGGGTTTTCCAATAAGGACACTAATGAATAGATTCACAAAACTCTTCAAATTGAAAAATACAAATGAATAAGTTTCTAATCAGGTATGTAAGAAGCTTGAAAGTCACCACTCCATCCTAACAGTAAGTAAAAACTGAACAGACTTCAGCAATTCTTCTTAGCTGTTTAACAGAAGGGAATTCACAGAGCAAACTGCTGCCCCCTGAATTGGAGCAACCCGCAGATGAACATGGAGAATCACATCTTACTCGCAGAAATCTCTGAGCAAGAACCAGTGTTAGGGTTAGGGAACCTGAACTGTAGTTAATGAATTCCTGGAGGCTTAGTATGGCTATCTCTGAGATGTGAAAACTCCAGGTAGAGCCTGTCCAGGGAATCCCAACAGTTTTTTTAGTTTACCTGAAAGATCTTTCCTAGAACTTCACAGGGAATATGGAAGAATCCCCTTATACTCTTGGCAGTAAGGGAAGAGAAAAGACACATCTTTAACTGTGCCTGAACAGGGTGTTCTTCTTAACAAGTTCTGCTTTCTCAGAGGGAGTTATTTAACCAGAGCCTGACCTGCTAGCACATTATCAGAGCCTCCCTTACATGGGAGAAGGTAAATACTCAACTCCAACTGGCTCCAGCTTTCCTATTCACCTAAGGGGAGAGGACCGATAGGTCCCTTTCAAGTTCACAGTTCAGAAGCAAAAGACTCACAATACTAGAGCCTATTTACTGTGGTTCCTTTTACCCAGGACGTTGTCCTTGGCTGTCAAGAAAAAAATTCCAAGACATACTTAATGCAAAAAATACAGTTTGAAGAGACAAAGGAAGTGTCTGAACCAGACTCAGATATGGCAAGAATGTTGGAATTATCAGACTAAAATTTAAGATAACTATGACTCATATGCTAAGGGCTCTAATGGATAAAGTCAACAGCATGCAATAACAGATGGGCAATGTAAGAAAAAGATGGAAATTTAAAGATAGAACCAAAAAGAAATGCTGGAGACAGAAACACTTTCAGACAAATGAAAAAAAAAAAGATTTTAATGGGCCTCTTAGACTGGAAGTAGCTGAAGAAAGGATGGCTGAACTTGATGACATCTCAGTAGGTAAAACTGGAAAGCAAATGGGAAAAAACTGAAAAGAGAACAGAATATCCAAGAACTGTGGGACTGCTACAAAAGATGTAACCTACATATAAGGAGAATCCCAGAGAAGAAAGAAAAGAACAGAAGAAATCTTTGCAAAATCAATAACTGAGTACAGGTATTGCTGTTTTTTGAAAGTTTGCTTTATGCCACTTCACTTTTAGAGAAGACCTACACTAGTTTCTGTTTTAACTAGCTGAAGGAAATATGAAAAGGACTTTCACTTTCATTTAAAAAGGGGAAAAGTAAAAGGGCATTCAGCATGTGTTCTGCAGCAAGCCATTATGTATAGAGGCAGCACACACCGGAGCAGAGAGAATGACACTGAAAATCTCCTCCCCCAGGAACTATACTCAGCATCTCAGCATCAAGCCGCCATAGCTTTGAAGTGTGTCTGTGAGCATCTGTGCTTTATGTAAATTTGTATTGTGCATCCGTTAGCAGATCTGGCCTAAGGTAATTGCATCTTCATTTTATACAATTTCAACTAACGAGAGATTTCATAAGAATGCTCTACTTTCAGATAGCAGGGAAAACCCATATTTCCCAAATTAATGTCAAGCACCAAAATATAGATTCAGGAAACCCACGCAAGACCACGCAGGATGAATAACAATAAAGCAAGAAACAAAACCCCACTATACCTTGACATTTTTTTTTTCAGATGAGAGAAAGTGAAGGTTAAGGAAAAAAACCCTGAAGGACATCACGGGAAAATAGAATAAAGAAGATAACGATTACATCCAACTTCTCAGAAAACATAATATAGCAAGAGAGTGAAGTGAAATATTTAAAGTGTTGTGAGAAGAAAAAAAAAAAAACCTACCAATCTGAAATTATCTATCCTATGAAATTGTCTTACAAAAGTGGATATTTTCCCAGACAAGCAAAAATTGAGGGAGTTTGTTGCCAATAGACCTGCCTTGCCAGAAACATTAAGGAAGAACTTTAACAGAAGGAAAAGTATATGGGTCAGAATGTAGATCTTCATAAAAAAGGAAGAATATCAAAGACAAAATAAGTTGAGTTAAAAAGATAAAATCTTTATTTTTAAAAATTTGATTTAACAAATAACAGTTAAGGCTATGAAGAACAAGCTTCAAAGGAAATGAAATTGAAGATGAATAGAAAAGAACAGAGAGGTTAAAAGATTACATTAATAATAACTGAGACAGTAAGTGACAGCCTGTTACACATAATAGGTGTCCCAATGGAAGAAAACATTCAGAAAACTAAGATCATAGCATCTGGTCCCATCACTTCATGGTAAATAGATGGGGAAACAGTGGAAACAGTGTCAGACTTTATTTTGGGGAGCTCCAAAATCGCTGCAGATGGTGATTGCAGCCATGAAATTAAAAGACGCTTACTCCTTGGAAGGAAAATTATGACCAACCTAGACAGCATATTAAAAAGCAGAGACATTACTTTGCCAACAAAGGTCCATCTAGTCAGGACTATGGTTTTTCCAGTAGTCATGTATGGATGTGAGAGTTGGACTATAAAGAAAGCTGAGTGCCGAGGAATTGATGCTTTTGAACTGTGGTGTTGGAGAAAACTCTTGAGAGTCCCTTGGACTGCAATAAGATCCAACCAGTCCATCCTAAAGGAGATCAGTCCTGGGTGTTCATTGGAAGGACTGATGTTGAAGCTGAAACTCCAATACTTTGGCCACCTCATGCGAAGAGTTGACTCATTGGAAAAGACCCTGATACTGGGAAGGATTGGGGGCAGGAGGAGAAGGGGACGACAGAGGATGAGATGGTTGGATGGCATCACTGACTCGATGGACATGGGTTTGGGTAGACTCCAGGAGTTGGTGATGGACAGGGAGGCCTGGTGTGCTGCGGTTCATAGGGTTGCAAGGAGTCGGACACGACTGAGCGACTGAACTGAACTGAACTGAATTGAAAAGAAAAAATGTTCAAAGATACAATTAGATAAAATGTTTTTAATCCCAGACACAGACTATTGAGAGAATGCAGCATGTTCAAAGAAAAAAAGTGCTACTGTCAAATTAAACCAAGTTATAAATTAATAAAGGTAGGGAGTTTCAGTGATTAAAAAAAAATAGCTTTGGACATTTTTTTTTTTAATTTTTTTTTGGGGGGCATTTGGAAAAAGATATTAAATCACCTAAGGGGTATTAAATCCCCTCACACTTACCAAATACCACAAACATTGGTACAACATGAAGTCTAAACTCTGGACAAAATGCATTAACAAGCAGGTTATAAAATTTGTGACAGTAAATTTTTATTATAATTTAATGAGAGATATTGATGATTATCACTACTGGAGTGACCGTCTTTCATAAATTTTGAATTGACCGCTCTTATTGCATTCTTTTATCATTCTTAGGGATCAGAAGTATTTTGATAATTTTTCCAGAATCTTGAATGTGCCCAGGACCAGAGTCCAGCCCAGAGTGGCCTGTTGTTGAACAGTGTGCGGGCTAAAACAAAATAATTGACAGTAAATTAAATATCCTACTTCATTGTGTTTTAATTACCTTATCAAAATATTTTTCATACATCCAAATAATTTTAGATATGATTTTGCATTGTGAGCTCCATGAGAGCAAAGCCAGTTTAATCTTTCTCTCTCCAATGGTTAACCCAGTATCCAATGGATAGGAAAGATATGTTAAAAGTATAATAACTGACAAATAACAAATTTTATTACATATTTTAATACATAGTGAGCCAGGAAGACTTAGAAGATCAGATGCCCACAGATCTTTTACTTGCTGTTATCAGTTTCACCTAGTGTGATGTGTGTGTATGTATGTTCAGTCAAGCTCAGTTGTGTCTGACTCTTTGTGACCTCAGGGACTGTCCATGGAATTTTCTTGGCAAGAATACTGGAGCAGGTTGCCATTTCCTATTCTAGGGGATCTTCCCAAACCAGGTATCAAACGTGCATCTCGTGCATTGGCAGGTGAATTCTTTACCACTGTACCACCTGAGAAGCCTGGCACCTAAAAAGAGCTTGTTCAAATATGAACAAATTAATAAAAGGAATAAGCAGTGACATTGATGCATGCATTTCAGTTCTCTGTTTTCAAAATGGGTAATGTGCCATTGATGCTTTTAAGTAAGAGGCTGACTTTCTAATTAACTCAAGTTTGGAAATACCTCTAATTAATAGTTAAAGTGGAATTTACATTAAACCCATAAATAACATTTTTTCGATATTCCTCTACATCCTTTGAAACCAAAGTGTTTGGTTGAGATATTCTCATCCTTTAGTCTGTTTAATACTTTCGTACTGTGTTTATCCCTTGACCCGGCCACAAGGTCATCCCGTGATTGAGCCTCTCGGTTTGCCTTTCTGGCTTCTCTTACTTTCCCATGTTCATTTTTAGTCCTTGCAACTGTGGATCTCTCTGGCTGGAAATAAAATAAAACAAATTATTTGTTGAATGAGTGAATGGATGAGTTGGCTACAAAGAATTTGATCCTCTGTTTAAAAAATGAAATTGACCGTTCTTTAAATTTATGTAACCCTTGACTCTTGAGTTTTGCTTCCTATTTCATTGTTCATGAACCAACTTAGAACTTATTTTGTTTTAAGGTTAATATTACAGACCCCAGTTCTAGCATATTATATCATCATGCAATTGACTTTTTTCTTCACAGACCTACAGTATAAGTGAGTGATATTTCAATGCATTTATCAGGAAATGTAAAAGAAAAAAAGTACTATCTGGGCATCTGTGTGGAATGGAAGGGGTCTCTTGGGATTATGTCTGATGAACTTTGTCTGGGATACTGCTTTGCTCTCATTGCAAAGGAAGTACAACTTTCTTCAGTGTTTTTAGAGCAGGAGTGTGTCAATAATTTGGAGCAGGGCACCAAAATTCTGAAACAGAAACATTTTGACTTACACCTCCCATTGAGGAGAAGAAATAAGTTAATTTTGCAAAGCAACAAGTGCATTTTGGGACATTTATTGAGATCAGTTCAGTTCAGTTCAGTCGCTCAGTCATCTCCGACTCTTTGCGACCCCATGAATCATAGCACACCAGGCCTCTCTGTCCAACACCAACTCCCGGAGTCCACCCTAACCCACGTCCATTGAGTTGGTGATGCCATACAATCATCTCATCCTCTGTCGTTCCCTTCTCCTCCTGCCCTCAATCTTTCCCAGCATCAGGGTCTTTTCCAATGAGTCAGCTCTTCGCATCAGGTGACCAAAGTATTGGAGTTTCAGCTTCAACATCAGTCCTTCCAATGAACACCCAGGACTGATCTCCTTTAGGATGAACTGGTTGGATCTACTTGCAGACCAAGAGACTCTCAAGAGTCTTCTCCAACACCATGGTTCAAAAGCATCAATTCTGCAGCACTCAGCTTTCTTTATAGTCCAACTATCACATCCATACATGACCACTGGGAAAACCATAGCCTTGACTAGACAGAATTTTGTTGATAAAGTGATGTCTCTGCTTTTTAATATCCTGTCTAGGTTGGTCATAACTTTCCTTCCAAGGAGTAACCATCTTTTAATTTCATGGCTGCAAACACCAACTGCAGTGATTTTGGAGCCCAGAAAAATAAAGTCAGCCGCTATTTCCATGGTTTCCCCATCTATTTCCCTTGAAGTGATGGGACCAGATGCCATGATCTTAGTTTTCTGAATGTTGAGCTTTAAGCCAACTTTTCACTCTCCTCTCTCACTTTCATCAAGCGACTCTTTAATTCTTCACTTTCTGCCATAAGGGTGGTGTCATCTGCATATCTGAGGTTATTCATATTTCTCCCAGCAATCTTGATTCCAGCTTGTGCTTCATCCAGCCCAGCATTTCTTATGATGTATTCTGCAGAGAAGTTAAATAAGCAGGGTGACAATATACAGCCTTGACGTACTCCTTTTCCTATTTGGAACCAGTCTGTTGTTCCATGTCCAGTTCTAACTGTTGTTTCCTGACCTGCATACAGGTTTCTCAAGAGGCAGGTCAGGTGACCTGGTATTTCCATCTCTTTCAGAATTTTCCACGGTTTATTGTGATCCACAGTCAAAAGCTTTGGTATAGTCAATAAAGCAGAAATAGATGTTTTCTGGAATTCTTTTGCTTTTTTTCGGTGATCCAGCGGATGTTGGCAATTTGATCTCTGATTTCTCTGCCTTTTCTAAAACGATTTGAAATTTCAACTCCATATCTCTTTGCATTGATCGCTGAGCAAGGCTTTCTTATCTCTCCTTGCTATTCTTTGGAACTCTGCATTCAAATGGGTATATCTTTCCTTTTCTCCTTTGCTTTTCACTTTGCATTCTCAAGGCTTTCTTTTTCACAGCTATTCTTATCTGTAAGGCCTCCTCAGACAGCCATTTTACTTCTCTGCATTTCTTTTTCTTGGGGATGGTCTCGATTCCTGTCTTCTGTACAGTGTCATGAACCTCCATCCAGAGTTCATCAGGCACTCAATCAGACCTAGTCCCTTAAATCTATTTCTCACTGCCACTGTATAGTCACAAGGGATTTGATTTAGGTCATACCTGAATGGTCTAGTGGTTTTCCCTACTTTCTTCAATTTAAGTCTGAATTTGGCAATAAGGAGTTCATGATTTGAGCCACAGTCAGCTCCCTGTCTTGTTTGTGCTGACTTTATAGAGTTTCTCCATCTTTGGCTGCTAAGAATATAATCAGTCTGATTTTGGTGTTGACCATCTGGTGATTATTGAGATAAACACCTTTAATTAAAGCTTGAAATATAGGATACTCTCTTAGTTGCCATAAAATAAAAGCAGATTGTGTTAATTTTGTTGTGATAAAATATTGTGCAAGTGCCAGTCCTGCAAAAGTGACCTCAGATATAATACAGTGAGCTTGCTTTTGCTTGCTCTACTTTTAAGTGTTATTCTAATGGTAAGAAAGAAATATAGTGTGCACTGTTGTGTTTAGTCACTAAATCATGTCCAACTCTTTTGTGACCCCTTGGACTCCTTTGTTTAGGAAGTTTCCAGGCAAGAATACTAGAGTGGGTTGCTATTTTCTTCTCCAAGGTACCTTCCCGACCCAGGGATCTAACCCACTCTCCTACTTTGGCAGGTGGATTCTTTAACACTGAGCCATCTTGGAAGCCCAGTGGTATCTAATATTGTTGTTCAGTCTCTAAGTTGTGTCCAACTCTTTGTGACCCAATGGACTGCAGCACACCAGGCTTCCCTGTCCTTTACTATCTCCCGGAGATCACTCAGACTCATATCCATTGGGTCACTGATGCCATCCAACTATCTCATCCTCTGCCACCCCCTTCTCTTACTCTCAGTCTTTCCCAGCATTAGGGTCTTTTCCAAAGAGTCAGCCTTTCCCTGATATCAGGTGGCCAAAGTATTGGAGCTTCAGCATCAGTCCTTCTAATGAATATTCAGGGTTGATTTCCTTTAAGATTGACTTGTTTGATCTCCTTGCAGTCCCAGGGACTCTCAAGAGTCTTCTCCAGCACCACAGTTCGAAAGCATCAGTTCTTAATGCACACATGATATATTGAATAAATTGTGTGGTGTTTGTCCAATTTGAGATACCTACTGAATAAATGGATGAAAGCACTCTGTGCATTTAGAATTTTAAGTCACCTATCACAGAGTATTGATAAATTTACCTGATATCCCTTGGAGAGTATTTTAATGAAGAGAGGAAGAAATCTGGATGTTGGTTGCCTTACAGAAAAAAAAAGAAAAGAAAAGAAAAGAAAAAGAAGCATTATTTATAAATGGAAAGATTTCAGGAAAACAACATTATGCATAGTGGGAAGTCTTTGCCTTCTTCAGTTTTACAAAGGTCCAGTCCAATCTGAAGCTAATTGTTAGGTTTTAGGAGTTGACTTATTCTTAGAATGAAGTGTTTTGTTTAATTGAATGGGCCTAGTATTCATTTTGCATTTAGAACAGATTTCTAAATTAATTTTTTCACTCCCTCTTGTCATATGAAAGCATCTAAGGTAACACAATTTCCTACAATTTAAAAACAAATGGCTTCAATTCAACTGCCCTATATTTTATGCCTTTTAAAAAATTAACTGTTATCACAGCTCAATGTGCCAAGTGTCACCCTTATCAAATTTCTCAGTGCCCAAGAAAATGAATGTAATTGCTTCTTCTCTGTGATATATTATACATAATTGGCTTCCTATCTCAAAGCAGCTGGGAAATATTCACAAATATGAAAGAAGTTTGCATTTGCATTTAGATCATAGACTGAAATGTGTATTTTCACTGTAAGTTGTGACAAAAGCAAAAATGAAACTTTTGGTTGATATAAGGAAAGTGACAAAAACAAACAAAAATTCATCAATACTTTTGAGCAGTTTTCTTTTTTTTTTTTTTGACAGTCTTCATTTTTTTTATTGGAATATAATTGCTTTACAAAGCTGTGTTAGTTTCTGCTGTACAACAGTGTGAACCAGCTATGTGTATACATATATCCCTTCTCTTTTGAGCTTCCCTCCCACCTCCCCATCCCACCCCTCTAGGTCATCACAGACACTGAACTGAGCTCCCTGTGCTATACAGCAGCTTCCTGCTAGCTAGCTATTTTATACATTGTGCTTGCGTTAATCGTTCAGTTGTGTCTGACCCTTTGCGTGTCCATGGACTATAGCCAACAAGGCTTCTCTGCTCATGGAATTCTCTAGGCAAGAATACTGGAGTGGGTTGCCATGCCCTTCTCCAACTTTATACATGGTTGTGTATGTAATTAAGGACTGACTTCCCAGGTGGCACTAGTGGCAAAGAACCTGTCTGCTATTCCAGGGGACATAAGAGATGTAGGTTCCATCCCTGGATTGGAAAGACCCTCTGGAGGAGGGCATGGCAACCCACTCCAGTATTCCTGCCTGGAGAATCCCATGGACAGAGGAGCCTGGTGTGCTACAGTCCATAGGCTCGCACAGAGTTGGATATACTGAAGTGACTTAGCACATGGCACATGATGTATATATGGGTTTCCCTGGTGGTGCCGGTGGTAAAGAATCCACCTGCCAGTGCAGAAGACAGAAGATATGAGTTTGATCCCTGGATCGGGAAGATCCCCTGGTGTAGGAAATGGCAGCCCATTCCAGTATTCTTAGTTGGAAAATTTCATGGACAGAGGAGCCTGGCCATGAGGTTGCAAATAGTTGGACATGACTGAGCACAAGCGCACACACAGTGTATATATGTCAATGCTGCCGTTTCAGTTCATCCCTGCTCCTTCCCTTCTGTGTCCACAAGTCGGTTTTTTATTGTCTCTGCCTCTATTGTCCTGCCAATATGTTCATCAGTACCATTTTTCTAGATTTCATATGTATGTGTAATATACGATATTTGTTTTTATCTTTCTAACTTCACTTTCATCACAGGCTCTAGGTTCATTACCTCATTAGAACCGGTTCAATTTTGTTCCTTTTTATGGTTGACTAATATTCCACTGTATATGTGTGCTACGTCTTCTTTATCCATTTATCTGTAGACGGACATCTAAGTTACTTCCACATATTTTCTATTGTAAATAGTGCGGCAGTAAACATTGGGGTATTACTGTCTGTTTGAGTTACGGTTTTCTCAGGATATGTGCTCAGTAATGGAATTGCTGAGTGGTATGGTAGTTCTTTGTTTAGGTTTTTTGGTATTTTTAGGTTTTCCTGTTTTTGCTAATTACACTGCAGTTATATGAAGGAATATATTAGTTTATAGGAAGACATACTGAAGTATTTAAATGTTGGGATCATCATGCCTGCAGCTTACTCTCAAAAGGTTCATAAAAAATGAGATTTACATAATAGACAATAATAGAGAGAAGGGTATGACAAACATTTTAAAATGCTAGCATTTGAGAAATCTAAATGAAGGGAATTCTTAGTAATCTTTCAACTTTCTATAAGTCTCATCCTCAAAATAAAAAGTTTTGATAAAACTAACCCCAAGTAATAGCCTAAAGCATATTTTTTTAGTATTTTATTTGAAGCATATGAGACCAGTCACCTCCATTAATTGTCCTAGCCAAAAATAAACTTTATAACATCATTGCTATTGTTTTTACATCTAAATCAGAGTTAATAACTAATAACTCTATAAAATATTGTAAGCTCTAAAAAGTATAAACTAAAAAATAGCAATTAAAAATTTTAAATTAAAGCTAAATAAATAAATCCACAAATAAACATCTGCTGTTGCTAATTATGTTAAGAGAAATCAAGGTACTAACAGGCTAATCTTTGATCACTAAACATATATGAATGTGGGTGATTGTGTGTGTCTGTGTGTTGAGGGTAATAGAGGCAGAGGCTTTCTAACTAAACTGTAGTGTTTGTCTTCTCTTTCTGAACTTTTGTTCTTTAAGCCTTCAACAACATCTCTTAGCACTGTGGTGATATCACTGAGGTCTTATCCAATATCCAGCAACCTCAAAACGGATGACTATCAAAACTGCATAAATTCAAATCAGAAGTGAAAAAAGAAGAGAAAAGCCTAAACTGTATGTGAGAAAAGGAGATCACAAAATTTGATCAGCACAGTATTTGCTAAATAACATGACCAGATATAGAACACCATAGAAGAAATACACACAAAAAAAGATATTACTCCAGATTTATGCCAATTAACTGATGCAGGGTTGGGATGGGTGGTGGTGGGAGCAGGGGTGAGACTTCTTCGATTCTAATTGAAGCCATTCTCAAGTAGCCAAAATGTATCTACACGTCTAATTTTCATGGAGAAAATCGTGCAATTTACATACTGCTCCATGCTCCAAATTTACAATCTCTTCTCAATTCCTGTGCCCATAGAAACGTGAATCTTTGCCTATTTCTGCTTTATTGACTATGCCAAAAGCCTTTGACTGTGTGGATCACAATAAACTGTGGAAAATTCTGACAGAGATGGGAATACCAGACCATCTGACCTGTCTCTTGAGAAACCTACATGCAGGTCAGGAAGCAACAGTTAGAACTGGACATGGAACAACAGACTGGTTCCAAATAGGAAAAGGAGTACATCAAGGCTGTATATTGTCACCCTGCTTATTTAACTTATATGCAGAGTACATCATGAGAAACACTGGGCTGGATGAAGCACAAGCTGGAATCAAGATTGCCGAGAGAAATATCAATAACTTCAGATATGACAGATGACACCACCCTTATGTCAGAAAGAGAAGAAGAACTAAAGAGCCTCTTGATGAAAGTGAAAGAGGAGAGTGAAAAAGTTGGCTTAAAGCTCAACGTTCATAAAACTAAGATTGTGGCATCTGGTCCCATCACTTCATGGGAAATAGATGGGGAAACAGTGGAAACAGTGTCAGACTTTATTTTTGGGGGCTCCAAAATCACTGCTGATGGTGATTGCAGCCATGAAATTAAAAGACGCTTACTCCTTGGAAGGAAGGTTATGGCCAACCTAGATAGCATATTTAAAAGCAGAGACATTACTTTGCCAACAAAAGTCCATCTAGTCAAGGCTATGGTTTTTCCAGTGGTCATGTATGGATGTGAGAGTTGGACGGTGAAGAAAGCTGAGTGCTGCAGAATTGATGTTTTTGAACTGTGGTGTTGGAGAAGACTCTTGAGAGCCCCTTGGACTGCAAGGAGATCCAATCAATCCATCCTAAAGGAGATCAATCCTGGGTGTTCATTGGAAGGACTGATGTTGAAGCTGAAACTCCAATACTTTGGCCACCTCATGCAAAGAGTTGACTCATTGGAAAAGACCCTAATGCTGGGTAGGATTGGGGGCAGGAGGAGAAGGGGATGACAGATGAGATGGTTGAATGGCATCACTGACTCAATTGACATGGGTTTGGAGTCTCAGTCTTAAAAATGATGCTTCTTTTGTACTTAGAGTATATATTAAGAACCCTTTGGTAAATCAGAAAACTAATTGATCTTCTACTTAAAGCAAGATTTACCATTAATACACACACACACATACACACACATACACACTCACACACACACATTAAGAGGATACTTCTTTGGAGGTTAAACCAGTTATTCTTCTGGAAAAAAATATAATGTTCTTGTGGCAGATTGGGTTTTTTTCTTATAGTTTTCCAGCCAGAAAGCAACACGTGTCACTCTCTTCTTGCTGGCAAGATTACAGTGAATACAAATAGAGCTGAGGATTCTCTGTTTCCTCCATACATTCATATATCTTATCTTTATGACATTTTGGGACCCTTCAGTAAGAGCTTTGAATGTGAAAGTGGAGGTGATGATTGAAGGGCCAGAGTACAATGATAGTTCCAGGCATAAAAGAAAACTGGAGTGTAAGATGATAAGGGATTCAGGGAGACTCATCTCTCCCCTCTAACAGCTTACTGCACAGAAATATAATCAATCATCAGAATCGTCAGCCTTGGGTCAGAGAGAACTTTGTTCAGGCCAAAGGCTGGAGAAATCTTGTGAGCCACCAGACCTGACTGGGCTTAAAGAGCTTTACAACTAGCCTACTTCACCACCGACAATTGCATGCATACACACACACATAGGCATGCACACACTCCCATCACATCTCTATAACTATAGGAAAATAAATGGTTACTACTCTGAGTAAAGAATTATCTCTCTTCCTTTGTCAAAGACCTGATATATTAGAGTCTTCATCTTTATTTTCTTCAATATATTTAAATTTCCTCTTTCAGAAAGTTTGCACTTCTACCTGAAATAAGAAATAATTATCATTTAGTCTTAATGAGATAGATACATGCTTAGTTTTCTAAATAAAATCCCTTGCTTTTTGATATTAAAATAATTTGTAAATATTGAGATTAATAATTAAGCATTTCCAAATCTAGAGCTGAAGGCAATTGAAGAGGACTCGGTCACATTGAGAGTTCCCTGACACTTGGTGGTCTGGTGATCAACTCAGTTTTAGTTTTGTCCTCTGAACTCAGAATTTTTCACTTATCTTTTGAATTAACCTTCTCCTAAAGCCCATCAACAGTAGTACTTTTAAACAACATCTGGGATAGAAATATTTTAGTTAACTGCTTCAATATTTTAGATGGAAATATTTCCCTAAAATTTTATATAATGATAATTTGAAAGAAATGTTTGGAAATGATGCTTTAGTGAAGAGATTGGTGGTCTAGTGGATAACAGCACAGAAGAGATAGATGAGCCAGATTCTAGTTGCCTAATTTTCAACTTCAGGGAATTACTGTGACTCTGCATGGCTCATTTTCTTTGACTATAAGAGAGAGATAATAATAGTTCCCAATTTATAAATTTGTTGTAAGAATAAAACAGATCAAAATATAAAAGCACTAAGCTCAGTGCCTGGAACATAGTAAGCTTTCAGTAAATGTTTTATTTTATTCCTTATAATAGCTATATGTCTTAAGGTGAAAATTAAGGATCTTGTTCAGTAAGAAGGGAAGATAATTTTTGACAAGTCTTGCTGTATTTAAACTCTTTCTTTCCCTCTTCTATATTTGAGATTCATTGACTCTTTAATACATATAAAGAAACTGACAAACATAGAAACAAGAATCTGTCAGATGTCACAGAGTGTAGACAGAACAATAAAGATTCAAGCCCAGATTTTCATGCTACACAGTTCTTACCTTATCACCATCTCACTTTGCCTTTCAAGTTATGTTTGAGATGAACATGAAAATTAACCGTGGACTGAGAATATTTAAGCACCAAGTTTTCATAAATATGCTTATGTCCTCTCCATGGTATACAGTTTTATCCCAAAGGTCAATTAAGATATAAAAAAGACCCAAAGCAGAAGGTCTGTGGTTTCATTAATATATCATTATTATATTTTCCCTTCTCATCCTTTTTTGCTACAGAAGAAAACATTAAAAGCAAAAAATGGACCTGGGAGGAAATTGAAGGTAGGATAAAGAATCTGTAGCTCATTCTCCACTGGTGTTGGAAAGATAATCTTCACTAAGAGTGACTGGACACAAGATGATACCACACAAGTGGAAAGAGAATCGGGTAATAGAATTCAGGGAATTTCATGATGAATATGGTTTACGAAACTACTCCATCCTCTGGAGGCTTGATAAATCACTAGAGTCAAATGGGCTTAGTCATACTCTCCTGGTGAAAATCACTAGCTTGTCTGATCCTCCCTGCCCTTGGGATACATAACCATCTTCTCAGTAACCTGAATGCCCCACATAGATAGGTGGTTCTTGTTGTCCTCACATCTGTCAGGAGTGAACACTTTCTACAAGTTAATTGAATAAATAAACAGTGAGTAAAATAGTCAGTGCATTTTATGAATGCACGTACACACACACACACCCCTGCACTGAGAGCATAAATAAGGTATATTTGTGTGTATATTTGTAAAGATCACATCAGTATGCCATTCTGGACTCTTTCTGAACATTACCAACTGGTATGATATTCTGAAAAACTCTTTGTATGTTTTTTTGAGTTGCAGGTGTAATGAAATACATCCCAAATGTAAAAACAAAATTAAAATTAAATTTCTGTCTGTTGTTATAAGTTGTTGAATCTGTTTGAAACATTCAAAATGATAATCATCAACTTTGCATTGTATGTTTATATAATAGGACATGTAAGGTACTCATGATTCTGTTTCAAGTTTTCTTGGTGAGCACTTAAGAGAAATAAGCAGTCATTTTTCAGAAGCTGAAAAATATGCTACCAAGATATGCCTTCTGATCCACAGTGACATTCATATAAATCATCATATCATGAACAGAAAACCAACATTGGTTTCAGCTACACGCTCTAAAAATTGGAAGCCTTGATGGCTGATCTGCCAGACTTGGTTGATGATTTGTAACTGAGCTGCTCCTTACAGGAACAGCTCTATACAGTGTGCCCTGAAGGTTGTGAGGACAAAGAATTATTTATCTAATGATAGTTAATAATACTCTCAAGAAAAAAAAAGTGGATAATAAAATTAGCATTTAAATAAAATAGATCATGTTATTTATATCTACAAGGTTTTATATTTTCTATTGCCGTTTAGTCGCTAAGTCACGTCTGACTCTTTTGCAACCCTATGGACTGTAGCCTGCCAGACTCCTCTGTCCATCGGTTTTGTCAGGCAAGAATACTGGAGTGGTGCCATTGCTTTCTCCAGGGCATGATATAAAATTATCATTTTTGTCTGATACTTTCTCGAGTCATTGAATAACTCCCTTCTTCTCACTTCTCTTTGCATTCGTGTCTGACTTGCCCATTTTATAGAGGACACTATTGGGGAAGTGTTGATCAGGAAAGAAGGATGCTCTGAATATAGTGATAGTTCGTGATTATGGGACTGTAAACAAAATAAAAACACTATCCAACTCTCTTCCTGACCTAGGATTTTATAGTGTTGCCTCAATAAAACTATATTTATCGACTCCTCCTTGGCTTCCGTTGTGGCTCAGAGGGTAAAGCGTCTGTGAGCAATGAAGGAGACTGGTTTCGATCCCTGGGTCAGGAAGATCCCCTTGAGAAAGAAATGGCAACCCACTCCAGTACTCTTGCCTGGAAAATCCCATGGAAGGAGAAGCCTGGAAGGCTATAGTCCATAGGGTCGCAAAGAGTCAGACACGACTGAGTGACTTCACTTACACTTTTCCAGGAATCTTAGAGAATTTATGAAGAATAATGTATTTTCTCAACATGGCAAGATATATTTGACAAGAAAATTGAAAATTCACTTTATTCCTTTCCCAGTTTAGATCCTTTGTGAATCTACTGTTGTGAAATTTTTGCGAGAATTTCTTTAATGTGTATTTCTTTGCTGGCATCATTTCCTCTGGCATATCGTCATCTTTTTTATTGTAACCACTTTCCTCTTTTATGTTGGTAAATTTTGCCTTTATTTATATTCCCTCTGGCTGCACATCAAAACTCTTTCTAAAGGAGTTAACATTTAGAAGATCGGCTGGTTCTTCAGCTCCATTTATGTTCTACGCTATTTATACTTCTAGTGTTGTCAGCTATCACTTTTTCTTTTTATTTGCTGCACTTTTTTCTTGGCCAGTTTTCTTTCTCAGTTATGACTTTTGTGAAATATAATGTGAATTTATTATTTTGGAGACAAGGAGGTCACATAACCACATGCTTTGCTGTCTTTGCCAGAACTGAATACCAAATGCACAGCAGCAAGTTACCAATAGACTTTGAAATGAGTGATATGGTTGATCACTGATGACAAAATGCATCTGTTATTTATGTAGCAACTTGTGGACTGAAGAAGTAGCAGTAAAGCTTGTAATTTAGACAATCACCTAGAGTTAATATATTATGGTAACAGGAATTGAAACGTGTTATTGGAAGATTGATTTAAAGTTTGGTTACTGAAATGTGTGTATACAGGGACCAAGCAAAGCAAGGGCTGCCTTATTTTAGATGTCTCTTAGATAGGCCCCTGTAGATGTCAAAATAAATAATTCTGAAATTCACAGAAGAAATCTTGGAAGTGAAGAAAACCAAATCAAAACATGGAGTCACTGACAACTATATATAAAAAATGAAATTAGAACACTTCCTAACACCATACACAAAGATAAACTCAAAATGGATTAAACCTAAATGTAAGACCAGAAACTATAAAACTCTTAAGAGGAAAACATAGGCAGAACACTCGATGACATAAATCAAAGCAAGATCTTCTATGACCCAACTCCTAGAGTAATGGAAATAAAAACAAAAGTGAACAAGTGGGAGCTAATTAAATTTAAAAGCTTTTTGCACAGCAAAGGAAACTATAAGCAAGGTGAAAAGACAACCCTCAGAATGGGAGAAAATAATAGCAAATGAAACAACTAACAAAGGATTAATTTCTAAAATATGCAAGCAGCTCATACAAACCAATACCAGAAAAACAAACAACCCAATCAAAAAGTGGGAAAAAGATCTAAACAGACATTTCTCTAAAGGAGACTAACAGATGGCTAACAAAAGATGCTCAATATCACTCATTATTGGAAAAATACAAATCAAAACTACAATGAAATATCACTTCATACCAGTCAGAATGGCCATCATCAAAAAATCTACAAACAATAAATGCTGGAGAGGTTGTGGAGGAAAGGGAAACCTATTGCTCAGTTGGTAGAAATGTAAATTGATATAGCCACTATAGAAGATGGTATGGAGATTCCTTAAAAAACTAGGAATAAAACCACCATATGACCCAGCAATCCCACTCCTAGACATATACCCTGAGGAAACCAAAATTGAAAAAGACACATGTATCCCAGTGTTCATTGCAGCACTATTTACAATAGCTAGAAGATGGAAGCAACCTAGATGTCCATTGACAGATGAATGGATAAAGAAGCTGTGGTATATATACACAATGGAATATTACTCAGCCACAAAAAGAAATGTATTTCAGTCAGTTCTAATGAGGGGGATGAACCTAGAGCCTATTATACAGAGTGAAGTAGGTCAAACAGAGAAAGATAACTATCATATACTAATGCACATAAAGGGAATCTAGAAAGAAAGATGGTACTGAAGAATTTGTTTGCAGGGCAGCAATGGAGAAACAGACATTGAGAATAGTCTTATAGACACGGGGAGAGGGAAGGAGAGGGTGAGATGTATGGGGAGAGTCACATGGAAACTTACATTACCATATGTAAAATAGATAGCCAATGGGAATTTGCTGTATGTCTCAGGAAACTCAAACAGGGACTCTGTATCAATCTAGAGTGGTGGGATGGGGCAGGAAATGGGAGGGAGTTTCAAGAGGAAGGGGATATATGTATCCCCTATGGCTGACTTGTATATGTATCCCCTAAGTGACTTGGCAGCAGCATGGCTGATTCATGTTGAAGTTTGACAGAGAACAACAAAATTCTGTAAAGCAATCATCCTACAATTAAAAAATAAATGCTGCTGCTGCTGCTAAGTCGCTTCAGTCATGTCCTACTCTGTGCGACCCCATAGACGGCAGCCCACCAGGCTCCCCTGTCCCTGGGATTCTCCAGGCAAGAACACTGGAGTGGGTTGCCATTTCCTTCTCCAATGCATGAAAGGGAAAAGTGAAAGTGAAGTTGCTCAGTCGTGTCCAACTCTTCGCAACCCCATGGACGGCAGCCTACAAGTCCATGGGGTCTGGGGTCTTTATTTATTATTTAAAAAATAAATACATTTTTTTTAAAAGGAAAAAAAAAGTTGGAGTCATTGAAAGCAGGAGGCAGATCAAAGTTCTGGAGCAACTTTAAGATTTTACTATCATGTTTAAAATTTTCCAAATACATAGATTTTGTGTCTTATTTCCAGACATTTATATGTCAGGGATCTTCACCTAACTTGAAAATTGTTATGTTCAAGTTTATGTAGTTTATAGAGCACTTCATGATTTCCAGCCAAGTTGTTGTGATGATCTTTCCAGTCCCTGGATTTATACCATTTAAACTGATTAGATCATAGAACACTCTATGATTATCTAGAGTGACACAAGTATTGTAACTTGTATTGGCTCACTTTATTCTTTGGTATAAAGCTTCATTTTAAGAAATTTCATAGTTGATTCAATCAAAGCAAATTCAGGAACTTACTGAAATGCTCCAGAAACATTTGTCCAAATGTGTCACTGAGGGGAAGAACCTCAAATCTCCATAGCATATTAGTTCCAGGATACAAAAATCTAAGAATTGTGCCTGGGCTATCTCCGTGTGTGTAATAATTTCTGAAAGAATTATGTAATGTAGCTTTAGGAAAAAGTAAAACCAGATGAAACAAACTATTTTTCCTTAATGACTACTTCAGAATGGCTACTGAAAAGTCCCCATTTGAATCCTCATTCAAAATCTATAAATAAAACTCCTTTAGGCATGCTGATAGTAATACATATTGAAAAGTAGCCTTATTCCTTGTTGTTCAGTTTCTCGGTCATGTCCAACCCCAGGACTGCAGCACGCCAGGCTTTCCTGTCCTTCACTATCTCCCTGAGTTTGCTCAAACTCATGTCCACTGAGTCGGCGATGCCATCCAACCGTTTCATCATCTGTCCTCCCCTTCTCCTCCTGCCTTCAGTCTTTCCCAGCATCAAGGTCTTGTCCATTGAGTTGGCTGTTCCCATCAGGTGGCCAAAGTAATGGAGCTTCATCTTTAGCATCAGTCCTTCCAATGAATATTCAGGGTTGATTTCCTTTAGGATTGATTGATTTGATCTCCTTGCTGTTCAAGGGACTCTCAAGAGTCTTCTCCATTATTTTTACACTAAGAAATTTGCTGTGTCTTGATCTCAATAACTCAGTATCAAGATCAGAATATCTAGAACATGCATGGTAAGACACTGAATTAGAGGGGGAAATATTCTGGGACTTTAGACAATGAATTTTGTTTTTCTTCCTACCTGTCTGCCCCACTTATGGAGCATGTTGGTTCTGGCCACCAGTGTCCACAAGGGATCATCAGTGTTCTTCTACTTCTGATTTTCTCATCTCTCTATCCTCATCATGGTCCCTCTTTCCCTTTGATTTACTAAGGTCTTTATAAGCTGAATTCTAACTATGTGAGATTCCTTCCTGTGAACCTGAACCTTATCTTTCTCTCCCAGGCAGACTTCCCATATTCTACATCTTCCCTCCTTCATTTGTTTGCTTCAAAATATACCTGTCTTGTCCCAATGCTTAAAACTGATATAATAAATTGTTAATAGCAAACAACAGATTGAAACCCCTGCAGATGTTTGCATTTTAATCAAAGCCACTTTATATACAGTTCAATCAAAAGAAATTTTGTTCTAATGGTAGTATTTGTATCGCCAAGGCTGACTACTTGGGAAGATATTACTGATTAATAACCTGAATCACTATACAGCTGGTTTCCTTAGCAACACTGCAGTAGGTTCTCCCTTGAAGTTCCCCCCACCCCAGTCTAAGTTCTGAGAGAGATCTTTAAAAAAAAATTTTTGCTTTTGTAAGAACATTGGCAGGATTTCCCCTTGAATTTGAAGTGAGCAATCTCAGAGCTTAAAGGCAACCTAATGGTCACCTAGCCCAATCCTTTAATTTTACAACTGTAGAATCTGAGACCCAGATATGTTAGATGACTTACATATGGCCCCCAAATTTCCTAATAGAATTACTTCTTCAACTCCTAGTCTCTCCATCTTACCTTTCTCAGAGGTAGAAAAGATGTAAAACGTGTGGTTTGAATACAGCGTACTAAGCAGTGCCTCCATAGTTGCCAATGGAGTGTTGAATGCTCCTAACCCTTATTATGTGGGGGATGAGCAGTTATTTCTGGACCTCAGCTTCAGGAATGGCTTTTGTTGGATGGTCATTGTGGTGAGAAGCGGCCATCACTCAGCATTGCTTTACACTGTGCAATAGGGAAGACACTTCAATAAAAATTTAAATTTTCAACAGTCAAGAGCCAAGGGTAAGATCCTGAAGAGTGAGAAAGACACCAAAGGCAGGTTGGTATCAGGACTAAGAGCCCAGGGCTTCCCTCCACAAAAAGAATGGCAGTGAACACCTAGATCAAGACTTATTTTTCCTGATGTGGAAAAATTGCTCAGGGTATTTCTAGCATATGGATATAATTCTAAACTGTTTCAGGTAGGAGTCAACTCAGAGCACACTGCACAATTAATGAGGCCAAGGTCACAAGTTTATTCCTTTGAGAACAAGTTAAATTTCATTCTGTTCATACCCTCTGACTGTAAACTGCTATGACTGTTTGGGAACTAAAGGAACTTTCTACTACTGGAAAAATACCTGAAGACTGTGTTCCTCTGTCAGAAAAAGCACAGGATTACTTAAACATTAGCCTTGGGCTCATTTTTTTTTCCTGAATAAATCATTTAATTTATACCCAAACTCAAGTGAATAAGATGGTTTTGTTTCACTTTTAGACAACCAACCTAATTGTATAAGGAGATCTATATGCACTAAGTAGAAAGAAAAATCAAATTCTAGTTTTTCAGACTAAACAAATATATAGGTATTGACAAATATATTGCATCTGACTTGAGGATCACATTAGCACATGTATAGGACTCATTGAAAATACAGTCAGGATTGATAGTGCAGTTGAACTGAGTGAGTGTTTTAGTTTTCTTTCTTAATAGCCTAAATCAATTATCAAAGAAGGAGGGAGAGAAAAAGAGAATCATGCTAAGGAAGAGGGGGGAGAAGGAGATAGAAGAGATGAGAGTCCCAAAGACTTAATCTTTCACCATTTTTTTCTATTAACTTCGTAGTTTCACCTTAAGATCACCTACAGTTTATCTTAATGTGTATTTAGTGTAGTGTCTCCTGTGTTACAGTGAAAAGAAGGAAGCCAGTGATATTTAAGGCGCTAGTGGTAAAGAACCCACTTGCCAGTGTAGGAGACTTAAGAGATGCAGGTTCAACCCGTGGGTCAGGAAGATCCCCTGGAGGAGGGCATGGAAACCCATTCCAGTATTCTTGCCTGGACAATCCCATGGACAGAGGAGCCTGGCGCATTACAGTCCATAGGGTTGCAAAGAGTCGGACAAGACTGAAGCGACTTAGCATCAAGCATCAATCATCCCCATCAGCATGTAGTAAACTCTTATGCCAAATTTTTAGTTAACTGTTCATGTGTCTTTATTTCTCCAGGTACATTTTATAATAAGTTTATCAAATTTTGAAACACAGCTTCACTGTAAATTTTACAATTAATTTTATGAAAATAGACATTGTTATAAAATCAAATTGTAGCATCCAAGAATGTAACATATCTCTGCATTTATTCAGATCATTTCCCATGCACTTTACTATAATTTTAAAAGTTTTCCTTATTGTCTGTTAAGGTAATTCTTGTGGTTTGCTTTATACAAATATTGAAGCTTTAATATTTTAATAGGAAAATACATTTTTCTGTCACTCTAAAATTGCTTTCCAAACTCCTGCACCCTATTGGTGTAATTATTAAGCCAAACAAACTTGGAACAGTCTTTGAATAATCATTTTAGGGCCTTACTGCATAGATGGAGCCCCGAACTTGGCTGTACACCACCTGAGTACAACAGCTGAGGCATAATCCAGTAGAGAATCCTGACGCCTTCACTGAGGCTGCCAGTGTGCACTGCATTTTAGAGTGGTGACACATCTCTGGTTTGGGTGGATGCTTTATCACCAAAGGAAGAGCAATATAGTTCCCACTAGAATTAGCATAATAGAAGCCTGCATACATCTGTATAGCTGATGTGATGTTTAGGTTTGAACTGGGGAAAACGTATGCATCTAAATGTACTAGAAAATATACAAATAAAGATAACCAGAGTATGAATCCAATCTGAAAATTGAAAGGCATGCACTTGATATATGACCTATATTTCATACTTCAGTATTTTAAAAAGTAAACTGACAAAAATCACCTATTAATTGTAATTGGGAGCAAAAAACAAGGATACTTTACAACAATTAATGCTACTGAGTCTCTGAGGCAGTCACTCTCAAATAAGTGGGTCATGTATTTCATTAAGTGCCTGGTATTGTAAAATAAGCAAAATACGTGATTCCTGAATTTCTTGAAATAAAGCAAAATAATAAATTAAACATGCTAAAGATATGCTATGCAAGGCAAACAAAATAGCTATAGACACGTTAACCTCGATTTCAGAATCCTTACTAAGACGCTTTCCCTTTACCACAATTTCCATTTTGGGTGCCAGTTTTCCTTCCCTTAGTTTTCCAATTAACTCCTGCTCCTTTATCAGATACCAGTTTAGTTTTAACTCCAACTGAAAATCCTCATTAAAAACTGTTGCTTAATGGCCAAGCATCAATTAATATTTGTTTAATGAATGAATGAGTGAATGTCAAGAAAGAGAAAGCCCAGGAACTGACTCATATCTGTCTTTCCCTCCCTTTTCCTTTTACATCCTCCTTATCAATCCTCACATCAAATTGTCTGGTCCTATGATTGATCTTGTCCGAGTTGTGGTCAAGACAATTTTACAAAAATAATGGACTACTCTAATATCATTTTAAAATCCAATTATGAAGCATGGAAACATTATGAATGTAATGTACCCTTCACCTTTTAAAGGTATTATCGGAGCTTAAAAGAAAGTAATACATATATCAAGATAAATAAAAAATGAATAGGAAGCAGAAAGTGAGCATGAAAAACTGGGAATGACACGTCTTTTGATTACTTGCCAATTTCAGTAAAAAGGAGCTTTCAGTCTAACATGAATTTAGGGATAAGAAGTTTTGGGCAGATTCATGTTGGGAAGTGGGGTTAGTTGCTCACATAGAGTCTGGATTCTCTAATAATAATAGTCTGAATACATCAAACTTAATAATTAAACATTTGAACTGAATGTTCTTGAGGAATATAAGGATATTCACTATCATTCCATTACTTCAATCTGATATTGTACTGGTGGCTCTAGGCATTGTTGTGATAAGAAAAAGCAAAGGATTATTTTAAGGACCAGAAAAGTAGGAAATAAATACCAGTGTTGAAGAATTACGTGATCCTCTATGTAGGATATCCAAGAGACTCTAAAAATGAATTAATGAAGTTCATAAGAGAATCAATAATCTCTCTCTGGGTATATGGTTGATATACCTCTAAAACCAGAATATAAGATATGAGTAATTACTAACAATAACAATATAAGATATAAGATACTTAAGAAAAATGTTAGGCAAAAGTTCATTTGCATTCGTCCATAAGATAGTATGGAAAAACCCAAATAAATTTTTTGTCCAGGCCAATATAGCAAAAGATATTTAAGTTCTTTATAGAATAATTTAAATAAAATTGAAAGGCATGTTCCAAAAAGTTTTAAAATAAATGGGTATTTGCTGTTATGGATAAGTAAACCCAATATTCCAAAGAAGCTAATTTTATTCAAATTAATCTATAAATTCAATTGAATTGCAATAAAAATACTGCTAGCCTGTTTTGTGGTATTTAACAAGTATGTGTGCAGCCTAGGACTAAGACTCACCAAAGTAATTTTGATGAAGTGCAACAAAGTAGGAATACTTGCACAACTAGATATCAAAACTTATTATGTAACTGGTGTCAAGGCAGTGAGATGGAAACATCACTGATGGAAACAGAGTACATAGTCCAATGGATAAAAATCGATCTCAAGAAGAGAGCCAGAGGTACACTTGATATGTGATTGAGGTGATGTTATATTAATGGGGAAAGAGCAAATTATTAAATAATTGCTTCCAGACAATTGGATGTTTATGTGTAAACTTTTAAAATTGAGCATCTCTCTTATAAAATACGTAAAAGTCATTTCCAAGTAGATTAAAGCATAATTTTGCCTTACTTATAATACCATATAGTGAATATTAAAATACCCCAAATACTACTGTAACTTATATACTGAAGTAGAGAATTGTACACATTACTGAACACAAGTCTATGTGCCAAACACAGTGAGGCCAAACAAACTGAAACGTAAGAATTTGGAGTAATGAAAGGTTTATCACAGCGCATGCAAAGAGAGAGAGATGGTTTGCTCGTGCTCGGAAATCCCAAACTCCTGGAAGGTTTTCAGCAAGGTTTTTGTTTTTTTGTTTGTTTTTGTTTTCTTTTTTAAGGCAAGATAATAAGGAGGTGTGGTTAATTGTTACAGACTTCATTGGGTAGGAATCCTTTATTCTCGAAGCTGTCCACATAGGCCAAGTCAATATTCCTGTAAATCTCCAGTAAGACAAATGTTATTCTTTGTTCTGCAACTTTTTATCACTATGCGAATGAAATCTTAAAGGTCAGAGCCCTGAGAGGAAGCTATCCTGTATATATCAGGCTATAAGTGACATTCTTCAACAAAAGGTACAGAACCAGCATGTGAGCACAGGCAGCAAAGCACAGAAGTTAAAGGAAAAGGAACAGATCTGATGTGGAGTCAGATCTTCCCTATTGCACACATGTTTATACAGCTAGTTGTACAAGTATCCTTATATTTTCATAAAAGGCAAAAAAGGGAAAAAAGGAAATATCCATCAAAAGAAAACTGGACAAATAAATTTGTGACTTATTTAGATAATGAAATAATCTACAGCAGTGAAAATGAACAAATCAGTTACTTGTAACAATTTGGATAATGCCATAGATATAAATATGAGCAAAAAAGAAAAACAAATTTCAGGAAGAAAAATATAGTAAAACTCAATTTATATGAAATATATTTGGGGAGGGTATAAATATACATGTATATATACATGAGAGGAATAAATAGCAGTGTTAGGCTATGAAATGATCATTATTGCTGTTCACCAATAATTCCTGTTCTCAGGCCTTTCAAGCACATGACCCATATTTTCTCATGTCTTTTGGGTTAATGAGACTACAATATGTCCCAGCCAATGATCTGCTAGTGGAAGTAATGTAATTTATTTTCAGGTAAAGCATTTTTGTTGATATGAGACTCTACAGAAATCTGACTTTTCTTACTATTGATAGCATGGAAGCTATCACAGTTCAAAATAGTAGCTACTCTGTTTTTCTGGGTCCCTGAGTGCCTGTCCACATGGACTTTTACCACATGTGAGAAACAAGTGGTTTTTGTTTTCCATGACAGTGATTTGGGGCATAGTTTATTATCTATAACCTGTCCTTACTGATGTACAGGTATAGTTAGCTCTGTGACTGTGAGAGATAGTGGCATTCAACTATATCCTTAGTGTTTTATTCCTTAAATGAAACTATGAATACAGTTTCCATTATTTTTTCTCAATTATATTTGGTTTGAAACATTTTTGGTAAAAATTGAAAAATGAAATATTTGACAGATTTGGCCTTAAAAAAATGTTGACAAAAGGTAGGTTGTGTAGTGAAGAATTCACAGGATGGCTTTGGAATTTACTGTTCAGTCGCTCAGTCCCATCCAACTCTTTGCAACTCCATGGACTGCAGCACACCAAGTTTTCCTGTCAAACTCATGTCCATTGATTTGATGATGCCATCCAACCATCTCATTCTCTGTTGCCCCCTTCTCGTTCTGCCCTTAATCATTCCCAGCATAAGAGTCTTTTTCCAGTGAGTCGGCTCTTCGCATCAGGTGGCCAAAGTATTGGAGCTTCAGCTTCAGCATCAGTCCTTGCAGTGGAAATTCAGGGCTGATTTCCTTTAGGATTGACTAGTTTTAATCTCATTGCTGTCCAAGGAACTCTTAAGTAAGTCTTTTCCAGCACCACAGTTCGAAGGCATCAATTCTTTGGCACTCAGCCTTTTTTGTTGTCCAGGTCTCACATCCATGCATGACTACTGGAAAAACCATAGCTTTAACTAGATGGACCTTTGTCGTCAAAGTAATGTTTCTGCTTTTCAACACACTGTCTAGGTTTGTCATAACTTTTCTTCCAAGGTGTAAGCATATTTTAATTTCATGGCTGCAATCACTGTCCATGTCCACAGTGATTTTGGAGCACAAGAAAATGCTTTTTCCTTCTTTTCATTTTCCTTTCTCTCTCATGCAGTTTCATCACTTTCCTCCTCAATCCATCTCTTAAACTAAAAAAAAAAAAAGTAAGCATTGTTCTGCATTATGAGACGGCATATTCTGTCCACAGCTCATTGTACAGGAGCTTATGTGAGTAGACTACTGAACTGGAATCCATACAGTTTCCAAAAAATTTCAAGGTAGGTAATAATGATGGTGATGATTCACAAATAGTACCTCACTTTAAAAATTGCAAATCATAAACATTTAGTGTACCTCTGAGAGACCCTAAGTAGGTATTAGTTTTTCTTTGCATAACATTCCATAACTCTTTCTCTCATTATGGATAGAAAAATAACCAGTTAAAAGTGTTTCAAGAAATAACAGAAGCAGAAAAAATGTGTCAATAGCTTAACTGCATTTCAGAAGATGTACTCATTTTAGAAGCCAAAAGAGTTTTTGAGTCATGAAATGCATTCCTTCACTCTGCAGAACACAGCTGAAATAATGTTAATTACTTTCCTTCTACTCAGAATACTTCAATTATTTTTATAGTGTTACATTATTGTGGTATATGAACTGAATAAATAATAGAATGTTAATTCCCCATGGTGAATTAAGAAAGAAATCAGTGTAATAGCTCTCTTCAAGAAGTGATAGGAGCAGTTATATGACCCATTAATGAATCATATTTATTAGCTTCTTAGAGGGATCATATTTAAAAATCAATACTTTCTTCCCAATATGCACAATTACCTAGAAATTAGGTATATTACATGTGGAAGGTTGTGTCATAGGAAGTTTTGCCATAATGTAGTGATTAAGTGCATAACTTTGGATCTGTCTAACCTGTACTCTAATCCTATCTCTTACTATAAAATCTTGAGTGGTTATCTTTTTATGATACATAAGAAGACGATAATCCATTCAGGTGTGTGAAAGGTTAAATAGGTTACACCAAGTGCTTATCATAGAAACTGGCATGTAATAAGTGCTAAATAAATGACATAAACATAATCATCATCACTGACTTTGTGAATTAAAAGTTCTTATCACTAGTTGACACTCAAGGACGTTGAGGATCTGAGAAGTTAATTAACTGGTCCAGTTTCATACAGATGTAAGGAGAAGACATTAGCGTTGCCAAATTCTTTTAAATCCTTACAGAACCTGATTATTCACTTTTGTAGTTTGAATATGCACCTATAACTGTCAATAGTACTTTTGAGCAAGACATTCAAATATATGCAAGTGATCACAGTAAGCACCATTTTCTGGGGAAAATTCTGTGGCCACGTTATTGAAAACCTTGGTTGGACATATCTGTCATTTTTATTTATCAATCTAAATCAAGTTTCAAGTATTAAATCTCAACTTCCTCAAGTCTCAGGTACCAGATTTCTTACTTTAAAACTACCACTTAACTAACTGAATGGTAGAAAAAAGAAAGAAATACTTTCAGTCCAATGATGGCCGTCAACCCCAAATTAAACTTGGCGCAAGTGCCTGAAGTCACCAATGCATCTTTTCTGGTGTGTGTCATGGTTCATTTTTTGTTGTTGTTCAGTAGTCGTATCTTAAATGTCTACTAAGAGTAGGGAAAGCTGTAAGTCTCCAGGTGTACAAAAAATCCACCATTACCTAGGAAGGACTCACTTTCCTAAGTGGGAAGGCAGTAATGAAAGAAGCAAGTCATGTGCTCAACTTCCCTCATGACGTCAATGTCTAAAGAAGGGGGCTATGAATGTTTTTGAAAGTAATATTATGCATGCAGACATGGAGGTGAGAAGCAAAATAGTGTTTGCAGAGAAGGTCAAAAAGTCAAATGGTTGAAAATGGAATATACACTGTTTATGTGAAAGAATGGTTAAAACTGATGTAAAAGATGTTCTTAAATTCCACATCAGGTAGGCTTCATATTTATGGCCACAGAGAAAATCAGATATCCAGAATGAGAGTGACATGTATAGATTTTCATTTCAAAAATTATTATGACTACAGCCTACAGGATGATAGGCTGAATACATCTTTCCAGCTAAGCATGCAACCCCTCATTCATTTATTCATAGGCATAGTGTTCAAACATGTATTTTGCTTACGTGCCTAGTGATGTAACCCATGATGGAGGTACAGTGAAGAACAGAACAAGTATTCATTCTCTCCCCCTCTTTAGTCTCCCTCTGTTCCTCCCTCTCACAAGGCCTATTTAGTGCTAGTGACTGATGATGAACAAAGATGGATAATAAACAGACTAATCCAGTAGATAAATATAGTAAATCACATGAGAAATGATGGGGGTGTGAAATAAATCTCTAGTAGTAGGATTGGAGAGGCATAAGGAGACTGTAGAAGCATTTAGGAGCAGAATTTATGGGGCACAGCGATTGATTGAAAGTGAGAGGCAAAGAGTGAAAATGAAGGTCGCTCAGTCGTGTCTGACTCTTTGCGACCCCATGGACTATACAGTCCATGAAATTCTCCAGGCCAGAATACTGGAGTGGGTAGCCTTTCCCTTCTCCACGGGATCTTCCCAACCCAGGGATCAAACCCAGGTCTCCCACATTGCAGGCGGATTCTTTACCAGCTGAGCCACAAAGGAAGCCCAAGAGGCAAAGAGAGAAATGTTTAAAAGGACTCAAAGGTCTCAATTCTGACATTCTGATAAAACCAAGACACTGGTCCATTTTATTCCTTTACCAAATAGGTTAAATCAGAGTGTTTGCTACAACTGAAGGCAACTATTCTTGAATTTCAGGCATCTAGTTAGAGGTAGCCTTTGACTCCTTTGGCAGGATTGGGATCATTAACTCATGCCATATTCCAATGCTTGCACAGGTATATTTAGAGCAGAAATGGATACACTTGAGTTTTCTATACCAACTCTCTTTGGCTCATAGCTATTTAAGAAACAATGGGCCTAGCACACAGTGTACAAATCTGAAACCACATCCCCCGCTTTCCACGGTGAGATATCCAGACTATTATGTCAGGATTAGGTCTTTGGGGGAAAGCAGGGAGATGGGGCCGGTGGTGGGGCGGGGGGGCAGGAGTGGTATGTAGAGTGGAAACTACAGATCATTTAAAACCATCAAGTAGGTGAGGGAATCAACCTTGAGGGAATCAACCTTACTGGAAGCCTAGATCTTGGTTTGTATACACAGCCATGCATACACATGTGGGTCTACATGGAACAGATTTCTTTTTAAATGGACACAGCCTAAAAGCTAAGAATCTTCAAATCAGTCCACATACTCATCTATGTTAGTAAATATTTTAGATACAAATGGCAGACTCTTAAACATGGTGCCTCTGTGCAATGCACACATCCTAGAACCACATACAGCTTCCCACTTCCTAATTTCCTTTATGACTTAGACTATGATTTTTCTCCTAAGAAAAATCATTTAACTCAGCCAAAATCAAATCTTTGCCAAACTCGAATTTTGGACACATCCTGCATCCTTAAATAACTCTGTAACTTCCATAGTGGCCTCTCATTCTGAAACCAGAGAATCAGGGCTGTATTATTCTGTAGCTTTCTTTTCACTTCATATTCACTTCCCCCCTCCTCCCCCACACTCCCTTAGGTAAAATTCACCTAGTTCACCACTCTGGTATCTTCAGGGACAGAAGAGAAAGAGAGAGAGGAGTGAAAAGATGTTTGAGTTCTTGTTGGTGGCACAGTGGAAAAGAATCTGCCTGCCACTTCAGGAGACACAAGAGACACAGGTTCAATCCCTCGGTTGGGAAGATCCTAGGAGGAGGAAACCCACTCCAGTATTCTTGCTGGGGAAATCCCATGAACAGAGATAAAGCCTGGTGGGCTACAGTCCATGGGGTCGCAAAGAGTCGGGACATGACAGAGCACACACTCACAACAACAGCGTTGGGGTCATTCATTCCACTTTGAATGGTGCACGTTGCTCTAAAACCTGTGGTCTGTTTATCACAGTTTATCCTTTTGCTTCCCTCTCTTGTGGTCTCTGGTGGTCTCCTCTCTACCACTCCAGTGGTCTTCCAAAAAGCCGCATGTAGCAGACTGCCATTAGGGAGCTAAAGGTGACACCATTACATTGGTGCCTAACATATTGTGAGTTTTATTTATTCTGCTCTCCTCTCTCAGGAAACGGAAATAGCCATCGGCCTCTCAGTTCTTTACCATGTTGACATTCAGGAGGACACGTACTTATACAAGTGGAATGCTGAGATTTGGTAACCACTTCTGAATGATCAGTTCAGTTCAGTTCAGTTCAGTTGCTCAGTCGTGTCTGACTCTTTGCGACCCCATGAATTACAGCGTACCAGGCCTCTCAGTCCATCACCAACTCCCGGAGTCTACCCAAACCCATGTCCATCGAGTCAGTGATGCCGTCCAACCATCTCGTCCTCTGTCGTGCCCTTCTCCTCCTGCCCCAATCCTACCCAGCATCAGGGCCTTTTCCAATGAGTCAACTCTTCTCATGAGATGGCCAAAGTATTGGAGTTTCAGCTTCAACATCAGTCCTTCCAATGAACACCCAGAAATGATCTCCTTTAAGATGGATTGATTGGATCTCCTTGCAGTCCAAGGGACTCTCAAGAGTCTTCTCCAACACCACAGTTCAAAAGCATCAATTCTGTGGTGCTCAGCTTTCTTCACCGTCCAACTCTCACATCCATACATGACCATTGGAAAAACCATAGCTTTGACTAGATGGACTTTTGTTGGCAAAGTAATGTCTCTGCTTTTAAATATGCTATCTAGGTTGGCCATAACCTTCCTTCCAAGGAGTAAGCGTCTTTTAATTTCATGGCTACAATCACCATCCACAGTGATTTTGGAGCCCCCCAAAATAAAGTCTGACACTGTTTCCACTGTTTCCCATCTATTACCCATGAAGTAATGGAACCAGATGCCATGATCTTAGTTTTCTGAACGTTGAGCTTTAAGCCAACTTTTTCACTCTCCTCCTTCACTTTCATCAAGAGGCTCTTTAGTTCTTCTTCACTTTCTGCCATAAGGGTAGTATCATCGGCATATCTGAGGTTATTGATATTTCTCCCGGCAGTCTTGATTCCAGCTTGTGTTTCTTCCAGCCCAGCATTTCTCATGATATACTCTGCATATAAGTTAAATAAGCAGGGTGACAATATACAGCCTGGATTTACTCCTTTTCCTATTTGGAACCAGTCTGTTGTTCCATGTCCAGTTCTAACTGTTGCTTCCTGACCTGCATACAGGTTTCTCAAGAGACAGGTCAGGTGGTCTGGTATTCCCATCTCTTTCAGAATTTTCCACAATTTATTGTGATCCACACAGTCAAAGGTTTTGGCATAGTCAATAAAACAGAAATAGATGTTTTTCTGGAACTCTCTTGCTTTTTAGATGATCCAGCGGATGTTGGCAATTTGATCTCTGGTTCCTCTGCCTTTTCTAAAACCAGCTTGAACATCTGAAAGTTCACGGTTCACGTATTGCTGAAGCCTGGCTTGGAGAATTTTGAGCATTACTTTACTAGCCTGTGAGATGAGTGAAATTGTGCAGTAGTATGAGCATTCTTTGGAGTTGCCTTTCTTTGGGATTGGAACGAAAACTGACCTTTTCCAGTCCTGTGGCCACTGCTGAGTTTTCCAGATTTGCTGGCATATTGAGTGCAGCACTTTCACAGCATCATCTTTCAGGATTTGAAATAGCTCAACTGGAATTCCATCACCTCCACTAGCTTTGTTCATAGTGATGCTTTCTAAGGCCCACTTGACTTCACATTCCAGGATGTCTGGCTCTAGGTGAGTGATCACACCATCGTGATTATCTGGGTCATGAAGATCTTTTTTGTACAGTTCTTCTGTGTATTCTTGCCACATCTTCTTAATATCTTCTGCTTCTGTTAGGGCCATACCATTTCTGTCCTTTATCAAGCCTATCTTTGCATGAAATATTCCTTTGGTATCTCTAATTTCCTTGAAGAGATCTCTAGTCTTTCCCAATCTGTTGTTTTCCTCTATTTCTTTGCACTGATCACTGAGGAAGGCTTTCTTATCTCTCCTTGCTATTCTTCGGAGCTCTGCATTCAGATGGGAATATCTTTCCTTTTCTCCTTTGCTCTTCATTTCTCTTCTCTTCCCAGCTATCTGTAAGGCCTCCTCAGACAGCCATTTTGCTTTTTTGCATTTCTATTCCATGGGGATTGTCTTGATCCCTGTCTCCTGTACAATGTCACGAACCTCTGTTCATAGTTCATCAGGCATTCTGTCTATCAGATCTAGTCCCTTAAACCTATTTGTCACTTCTACTGTATACTCATAAGGGATTTGATCTAGGTCATACCTGAATTGATTAGTGGTTTTCCCTACTTTCTTCAATTTAAGTCTGAATTTGGCAATAAGCAGGTCATGATCTAAGCCACAGTCTGCTTCCAGTCTTGTTTTTGCTGACTGTATAGAGCTTTTCCATCTTTGGCTGCAAAGTATATAATCAATCTGATTTCGTTGTTGACCATCTGGTGATGTCCACGTGTAGAGTCTTTTCTTGTGTTTTTGGAAGAGGGAGTTTGCTATTACCAGTGCGTTCTCTTGGCAAAACTCTATTAGCCTTTGCCCCGCTTCATTCTGTACTCCAAGGTCAAATTTGCCTGTTACTCCAGGTGTTTCTTGACTTCCTACTTTTGTATTCCAGTCCCTAAAGGTCCTTAAAATGAATTTTTAGAAGATAGTGACAGAAATGTCTAAGAGTAAGATAGGATGATGCCCCATTTTTGAACTTGAGACTTGAATCTTTCAGGAGAAATGAACTGGCTTTAATAGATTAAATGAGAAATAGAAGCACACAGAGAGTATATATGCAAATATAAATAAGAAATGTAACTTTTATAGATGTATTTTAGCTCTGATAATTAATACCTTCAAGGTAAGTGGCAATGATTATGAGAACTAATTTCCTAAATAGAATTTTAGGAGTAAGTGACCTACACTTACGATAAAATGCTTTCCTAATTTAGGTACAACACATCACTTTTATGTTTCTATAACCTGTTTAATATATGGTCAAGATAGTCAAACTCCATCAAGCAGTGCACCCAAATACTAATGAAATGAACGCATCACGAGACAGAGTCTACAGGGGTTACTACTTCCATGAGGCATTATCAGCTCTTTTCCTGCTCTGACTAACATTTCAAACAAGCCTGAGTTGCTTTGGGTCACAGCAATGAAGTTAATTAACAAACGCTAATGCAGTCTTTCAAATACGTTAAAAAAAAAAAAGTATCAACTCACAAAACATTTTTCTTCACCCTGAAAGGAGACAGGGAGAAGATAAATACAACAATCATTGGTGGGTAAATGACACTTCAGTTATCATCTGCTTAGTACCATTCTTTAGGGTGAACCTGACCTCAGAATGCTCAAACTACTACACAATTACATTCATCTCACATGCTAGTTAAATAATGCTCAAAATTTTCCAAGCCGGCTTCAACAATACATGAGCCGTCAACTTTCAGATGTTCAAGAAGGTTTTAGAAGAGGCAGAAGAACCAGAGATCAAATTGCCAACATCTGCTGGATCGTCGAAAAAGCAAGAGAGTTCCAGAAAAACATCTATTTCTGCTTTATTGACTATACCAAAGCCTTTGACTGTGTGGATCACAACAAACTGTGGAAAATTCTGAAGGATATGGGAATACCAGACCACCTGAACTGCCTCCTGAGAAATCTGTATGCAGGTAAGAAAGCAACAGTTAGAACTGGACATGGAACAACAGACTGGTTCCAAATAGGAAAAGGAGTATGTCAAGGCTGTACATTGTCACCCTGGTTATTAAACTTATATGCAGAGTACATCATGAGAAATGCTGGGCTGGAAGAAACACAACCCAGAATCAAGATTGCCGGGAGAAATATCAATAACCTCAGATATGACAGATGACAGCACCCTTATGTGAGAAAGAGTAGAAGAACTAAAGAGCCTCTTGACGAAAGTGAAAGACGAGAGTGAAAAAGTTGGCTTAAAGCTCAACATTCAGAAAACTAAGATCATGGCATCTGGTCCCATCACTTCATGGGAAATAGATGGGGAAACAGTGTCAGACTTTATTCTTTTGGGCTCAAAAATCACTGCTGATGGTGATTGTAGCCATGAAATTAAAAGACGCTTACTTGTTGGAAGGAAAGTTATGACCAACCTAGATAGCATATTAAACAGCAGAGACATTACTTTGCCAACCAAGGTCCATCTAGGCAAAGCAATGGTTTTTCCAGTAGTCATGTATGGATGTGAGAGTTGAACTATAAAGAAAGCTGAGTGCCAAAGAATTGATGCTTTTAACCTGTGGTGTTGGATAAGACTCTTCAGAGTCCCTTGGACGGCAAGAAGTTCCAACTAGTCCATCCAAAAGGATATCAGTTCTAAATATTCATTGAAAGGACTGATTCTGAAACTGAAACTCCAATATTTTGGCCACCAGCAAAGAGCTGACTCATTTGAAAAGACCCTGATGCTGGGAAAGATTGAAGGCAGGAGGAGAAGGGGACGACAGAGGATGAGATGGTTGGATGGCATCACCTACTCAATGGACATGAGTTTGTGTAAACTCCGGGTGTTGGTGATGGAAAGGGATGCCTGGCGTGCTCCAGTCCATGGGGTCTCAAAGAGTTGGACAAGACTGAGCGACTAAACTGAACTGAACTGAACTGAACTCAGATAAGGCTTGGTGTTTTGTTTTTCTTCAAAACAAATCTAAGACTAGTTATCTAAAAATATTCCTGAATCACTAATTCATAGAACTTATCATAGAAACTCCTATTATTTAATGTGATATCTGTTCATTTAAGATTCATACAGAGGAGGTTTACATTGTTAAAACGGTATACAGTGTAGTATGTAAAGGAAAAAAATATCTTTAAATTCATTCAGGAAGCATTTCTTTCACATGTACCAAGAAATATTTGTCACCACCAGATAGGATATAAACTAAAAGAAAAAGATAGTCACTTATGAAGTTAATAGTGCAAAAGAAAAATGAAAAAAAATATACTAAGGCACATGTTTAAAAAGTGATATAGGGAATAAGTTCAGAGGAAAAAAAATGTTACAGAAGAAGGCAATCAAGAGACTTAAATTAATAAGTATATACTAAACTCTAACCATAGTGTGTGTAAGGGATTATATCAGGTAACGTTGATTGCAGAAAAATATACCAGTATTGTAATTTTGTATAAGAGGTAATCAATGTCAGCGAACAAAAATGCAATCAATCTGTGTGATAAGTGCCTGAGTACAAAGAAAATAATTTCTACAAAAATTTAGAAGAGGCAAGTCACCTGTTATGATCATGTAACATTTTAGGTAGGAGATAAGGTTTGGGTCAAGCCTTGTATAACAGTTGTAATTTGGTAGAAATGAGGTATTTTCATTAAAAGGGCTGTTTTTCAGTGAAAGTCCAATTTGAATGAAAGGTTTCTGAAGTTGGCACTTGCCTTGGTGATGACACCAGAGTCTAGGTCCTAAGATCGTTTTCATGTGCTCAGAAATTGGATTTTGTCGGTGTTCCAAGAGTGGGTCAATGGCTAAGGATGAGACTCACACTAATCAGGTTTGCAGAGCCTGAAGTATAAATAAGAATATCAATTTATTAATTTACATCACAAACAAAAGTACTTTGGGAGCCAACTTCTAATAAAAAGTTTTCCTGGTGAGCAAAAAAAAAACCAGAGCAAGAATGTAAGAGGATTTTGTTGTAAATAAATATTTGACACTGGGTTATGTTAATCACTTAATTCCATATTCAGAATAAATAAATCCCTGACAAAATTAACAGAACCCTTGAGTTTGCAGGTCAATCATATAGATGAGTAGCTTGTGCAATCATATGGATAGGTGATTTATCTTGCTCTGTCCCATTTATCTCTGCTTCCATAACAGGTCTGCTCAAGAGCCTACAGAAACACAGTCCTTACTGGGGAGGTAATGTGTCCAATTTTATCCCAAATTTGATATTGCTAGGAAACTCAGTTAGAACTATAGAATATTAGAGCATTTAATTAATTACTACTATATAGTAATTCAGTTCAGATCACTCACTCAGTCATGTCCGACTCTTTGAGACCCCATGAATTGCAGCACGCCAGGCCTCCCTGTCCATCACTAACTCCCTGAGTCCACCCAAACTCATGTCCATTGAGTTGGTGATGCCATCCAGCCATCTCATCCTCTGTCATCCCCTCCTACTCCTGCCCTCAATCCTTCCCAGCATCAGGTCTTTTCCAATGAGTCAACTATTCACGTGAGATGGCCAAAGTATTGGAGTTTCAGCTTCAACATCAGTCCTTCCAAAGAACACCCAGGACTGATCTCCTTTAGGATGGACTAGTTGGATCCCTTGCAGTCCAAGGGACTCTCAAGAGTCTTCTCCAACACCACAGTTCAAAAGCATCAGTTCTTAGGTGCTCAGCTTTCTTAACAGTCCAACTCTCACATCCATACATGACTACTGGAAATACCATAGCCTTGACTAGACGGACCTTTGTTGGCAAAGTAATGTCTCTGCTCTTTAATATGCTATCTAGGTTGGTCATAACTTTCCTTCCAAGGAGTAAGCATCTTTTAATTTCATGGCTGAAATCACAATCCGCAGTGATTTTGGAGCCCCCCAAAATAAAGTCTGACACTGTTTCCACTGTTTCCCCATCTATTTCCCATGAAGTGATGGAACCAGATGCCATGATCTTAGTTTTCTGAACGTTGAGCTTTAAGCCAACTTTTTCACTCTTCTCTTTCACTTTCATCAAGAGGCTCTTTAGTTCTTCTTCACTTTCTGCCATAAGGGTGGTGTCATCTGCATATCTGAGGTTATTGATATTTCTCCTGGAAATCTTGATTCCAGCTTGTGTTTCTTCCAGCCCAGCATTTCTCATGAGGTACTCTGCATATAAGTTAAATAAGCAGGGTGACATGTACAGCCTTGACGTACTCCTTTTCCTATTTGGAACCAGTCTGTTGTTCCATGTCCAGTTCTAACTGTTGCTTCCTGACCTAAATACAGGGTTCTCAAGAGGCAGGTCAGGTAGTCTGGTATTCCCATCTCTTTCAGAATTTTCCACAGTTTATTGCGATCCACACAGTCAAAGGCTTTGGCATAGTCAATAAAGCAGAAATAGAGGTTTTTCTGGAACTCTTTTGCTTTTTCAATGATCCAGTGGATGTTGGCAATTTGCTCTCTGGTTCCTCTGCCTTTTCTAAAACCAGCTTGAACATCTGGAAGTTCACGGTTCACGTATTGCTGAAGCCTCGCTTGGATAATTTTGAGCATTACTTTACTAGCATGTGAGATGAGTGCAATTGTGCAGTAGTTTGAGCTTTCTTTAGCATTGCCTTTCTTTGGGATTGGAACTAACACTGACCTTTTCCAGTCCTGTGGCCACTGCTGAGTTTTCCAAATTTGCTGGCATATTGAGTGCAGCACTTTCACAGCACCATCTTTCAGGATTTGAAATAGCTCAACTGGAATTCCATCACCTCCACTGGCTTTGTTCATAGTGATGCTTCCTAAGCCCCACTTGACTTCACATTCCAGGATGTCTGTCTCTAGGTGAGTAATCATACCATCGTGATTATCTGGGTCGTGAAGATCTTTTTTGTACAGTTCTTCTGTGTATTCTTGCCACCTCTTCTTAATGTCTTCTGCTTCTGTTAGGTCCATACAATTTCTGTCCTTTAGTGAGCCCATCTTTGCATGAAATGTTCCCTTGATATCTCTCATTTTCATGAAGAAATCTCTAGTCTTTCCCATTCTGTTGTTTTCCTCTATCTCTTTGCATTGATCGCTGAGCAAGGCTTTCTTATCTCTCCTTGCTATTCTTTGGAACTCTGAATTCAAATGGGTATATCTTTCATTTTCTCCTTTGCTTTTTGCTTCTGTTCTTTCCACAGATATTTGTAAGGCCTCCTCAGACAGCCATTTTGCTATTTTGCATTTCCTTTCCATGGGTATCATCTTGATCCCTGTCTCCTGTACAATGTCATGAATTCCGTTCATGGTTCATCAGGCACTCTGTCTATCAGATCCAGTCCCTTAAATCTTTTTCTCCCTTCCACTGTATTATCATAAGGGATTTGATTTAGGTCATGCCTGATTGGTTTTGTGGTTTTCCTTACTTTCTTCAATTTAAGTCTGAATTTGGCAATAAGGAGTTCATGACCTGAGCCACAGTCAGCTCCCGGTCTTGTTGTTGCTGACTGTATAGAGCTTTTCCATCTTTGGCTGCAAAGAATATAATCAATCTGATTTTGTTGTTGTCCATCTGGTGTTGTCCATGTGTAGAGTCTTCTCTTGTGTTGTTGGAAGAGGGTGTTTGCTATGACCAGTGCATTCTCTTGGCAAAACTCTATTAGCCTTTGCCCTGCTTCATTCTGTACTCCCAGGTCAAATTTGCCTGTTACTCCAGGTATTTCTTGACTTCCTACTTTGCATTCCAGTCCCCTATAATGAAATTAATCTTTATTAAAATATAATATGTGGATATTATAAAGCAAATCAGAAAATGCTAAAATATTCAAAATAAAAATAAAAAATCTTCCTCTACCCACTGCTGTCTTAATTCCTCTCCTCAGCTGTGGCTATCGTTAGTAGTTTTGGGTATATTTTTCTAGCACTTCTTTGCACGTATATGCAAATATAAAAGCATGTGCCCATGCTATTTTTAATGTAATCAAACCACATATACTGATCTCCACTTGCTTCTTTCACTTAAAAATAAAATTATGCATAATCTTCCTATGACAGCGCTCATAGCTATAACTCACTCTTCATTAATGGGTCTGTACTATTGTATCTTAACTGCATAGACCAATTCATGCACCTAACTCAGTATCATCCCTATATAACAAAATCCTTGTACATGTAATGAGCACTTGTTTGAATAAATCTTATAGACTAAATTCCAAATAATATATATATTTTATATTTTGAAAATTTACAGTTTCATTACAAAAATTGCTATGAAGCATCTATATACTTCTGGCAAAGGGTGTTTTTACCTTCCCTTGCTTTAAATAACATGTAACTTTACAAATGTGTACAATATTTGCCAGTCTCATTGGTAAAGAAACTTCTAAATTTTGTCTTAAAGGCATATTTTAACTAAATGAGGATGAGCTTTTGTGTATACTATTAGTCATGTATATATGATGTCAGTGTGTGTGTGTGTGTGTGTGTGTGTGTGTGTGTGCATGTTGGGGAAGAGAAGATTGTATTTCCACACCCTTTGCCCACTTTATGCATTTGTTCATTTAAAAAAACGTTAATACCTCTTTGTAGATTAAGGAAATTATGCCATATGTATTGTAAGCATTTTTTTCAGTTTGTTTTTTAAATTTTGTTGACTGTGAATCATTGGAGTTTATTTTATTGAGAAAGGCAAGAGTTGAGCTCTTTTTTCTCAAAACATAGCGAGTTATCTTAATCTAATCTGTTGAGTAATCTATTTTTTCATCACTGAGTTTTGAAAACCAGTATTTATCATGTACTAAATATCCCAAAGAAATGGTTCTATTTTTGTTCTTTATTCTGTTCCATTGATTTTTCAGCCCATAAGCCATTATCACATGGTTTAATTACTACAGCTTAGTGTATATTTGACAGGAGTAGTTCTCTACCCTTAAAAAACTTCCGTGGCATTTTCTTTTTCTTCTTACACACTTATTTATACACATAAACTTTAGGAAGTTGTTTTTTCCCAAAAAGTAGAATGAGCAGAATGAGAGAGGATAGAGAGTTATGATACTAATTTATTTAAATGTATTCAATTTATGTTTGCATTTGCCATTAATTGATGTGACTATTTCTGGGCAAGCACAAAGTATCATACTCTATTAAAATTTTCTTTCATGTCTAAATAAACATTTAAATCTTGTAGGTATATGTCCTGCATGTATCTTGTTTGTGTTTTGTGCTTTATTCTCATTTTAAAAGGCATATTTTCTATATAGTAAAGCTACTTGCTGGTTAATGTTTGACCTGGTCACAAAACTGCTTTCTTTTAACTAATAGTCATCATTCACTTTGCTTTTTTCCCCTTGTCTCCCAAATCCATGCATTTGCTAGTTCTCTCGTTAATACTTCCTACCTCCTGACTGCTAATAATATTCAAATCTGTTCAGTCTTCTCTATTCCTATAAACCCTGCACAAAATCAAACTTGTTATTCCCTAGACTATGTCATGCTCAATTTCATCCTTAACAAAGAACAAATCTATATATTTTACTTCCATACTTAATATTCTTCAGTGATTTCCATAAAAGGAAAAAATTCCAGGTTTCTTAAACTTGCATCACTGTCTCTCAGCCCCTATCACTGCTTCTCCATAATTCTCATTTTATACCCCAGTCAACTCCCAATCAGGCTCAGTATAGTTTGTTTCCCTGGACTTTGAGCTTCCTAGAACATATCCTTAGTTATTTCTTCTTTCCCTGAAATAGTGCTACTCTCCTTCTATAATAAGCATGGTTATCCTCAAAGCTGCTCCAAGTCTTCTGTTGAACTGTATGCATTTCCTTAGTGCTTCCATAATACACCATGTACAAACCTACTTCATATTAAACTTTGCATTATAATTATTTGTTTAATCATTTGTCAGCCAAATCAATGGAATTTTTGAAAACAGATTTCATTTCTTATTTATCCCAGGATTTTTCCCACATGAACTTGATTAATTGAATAGATGAATGAAAGATCAGATATTGTTGGAGGTCTATTATGTGTCAAGTACTCAATTTTAGGTGGTGCGTATACAATAGTGAACAAAACGCAAACAAGACACAAAATGGTGTTTTGTGAACAAAACAGAAAAATACCTGCCTTCATTGATGTTACATTGAAGTGGATAAAGAGAGTCAATCAAAAAATAATTAAGTAAATATGTGGTATATTGGGGATTAGTAAAACTGAAATGAATGGAGAATATAGCATGGAATGGGAAGTTTCAGTTTTGAAATGATAGAATTATCTCAAAACTGATCGAGAGATTCATTTCAATGAAAAATAAAACTTTTATTTTCTGAATTGAGAAATTGATTCTGTATACTTCAGAATGAAAATAAAATTTAAGAAGATGGTAAAGCTAATGAATTGTAGATCCCTGTCAGGTTGAAAAATTATTTTAGTAAAGGTACAAGAGGGAATAATATGGAACAGGACATAAGCATGAATCATTTATTATTATTACTATTAGATTTAATGGATATTTAAAACAAACCTGTCAAATTGCTGCTAAAACATGTGAGTGGCTTCTCACAATTTCTGCTCTGATGAGAGGATCAATCAACTTATCCTGATTTGCCTGAGATTTTGTCAGTGGTCTAGAAAGTGAAGTCGCTTAGTTGTGTCCAACTCTTTGCAACCCTATGGACTGTAGCCTACCAGGTTCCTCCATCCATGGGACTTTCCAGGAAAGAATACTGGAGTGGGTTGCCATTTCCTTCTCCAGAGCAGATGATAAAAAGACCAAGTAGCCGAACATGGGGGTCTGTAAGTGGTCTAGAGAATGAGGTAATTACAGATACTGGTAATGACAAACAAGATGATGTTCACAGACTTGGAAGTCTTAGGAAGAGTCAAGAACAAAATTATTATAATAGGTCAAATACCTGAGAGTCAAAGTTATTGAAAGAGTCTCCTCCATGGATATTAAAGTTGCCATGGCAGGAACAATTTTGGGAGAAAATAATAGAAAATCAGGGAGTAAAATCCTTAAAGAATGAGGGAGACAATCTGGGGTTATGTGAAAAAATGTTCTTCAAAATGCGGTGCACAATTTTTGTTACTCATCCACAGTGAGGATCATTGAATCTAATAATGATTTTAAAATGACCTTATAATATTTTATGCCTATTTTATTTCCCTGGTGGCTCAGATGGTAAAGAATCTTCCTGCAATGCAGGAGACCCTGGTTTGATCCCTGGGTTGGCAAAATCCCCTGGAGAAGGGAATGGCAACTCACTCCAGTATGCTTGCCTGGAGAATTCCATGGACAGAGGACCCTGTGGGCTACAGTACATGGGGTCACAAAGAGTAGGACAGGACCGAGCAAATAATACTTCCACTTTCACTTGTTTTAGTTGTCTGTAATTTATTTTTTATTGCATTTATTCTTCCAAAATAGAATGTAGTGAGAAAAAGCTGGTCCTTTCCCACAGTTTGATAAGCACTGGTACAGCTGACTGTAACAAGAAGGTTTATGGGTAGTATCCTAGCAGTCAAGGTTTGGTGAGACATCTATTCTGAATAGATATAGTTGTCGAATGGAGAGAGGATTTCTGGTGACGTGATGAGACCATCTCCTTTGGATGGTGCTAAAAAGTCAATGAGATATTCTACTTTTTTTTAACTTTTTAGTTTCTCTAGACTCCATGGAGACTATCAACTTTTAGTTTGCATTTGTTATTGTAAGATTATCTATTTCCACATTACACTCAGATGTCATTTTAGGATGGCTACTCCATGGTGACATATGGAGGTGTACCTTAATATTCACTGTTAATTGCCTTAAAATGGCACTGTGGTATCAACTGCCTCTGAGAAGCTTTTCAACAGACAGAATTGAACCTCATGGACTGGCAGCTAATTCCACACCTGTGGTATACCAGCAGTCTTATGAACTGTCACAGAGAGTGGAACTAACTGCCTTGTACCTAAATTGAATGTCCTATCTTAATACCAGTGTAATTACCTTTTATAGAAATGGTAAACTTATGTGTATGCAATTCCCACCCCCAGTTCATCCTGTTAAATTGAAAATAAAGCTGTAACATTCTAGCTTCGGTGATGCCACACTGTACTTTATGTGTGACATTGGCAGTGGTTCTCAAACTTTAATCTATATGTGAATTATCTAGAGATCTTATGCAGAGTCATAAGATCTGTTATCATGCAGATTCAGCAGGACTGGGGTGGGCTCTGAGCGTACACATAACAAGGGCTGGAGATGCTAGTCTCAAAACACACTTGGAGGAGCAAATGTTCCAAGGCTTTGTAACTGTCTTCTCTGAGTAATGCTTTCTGCAGGCTTCACAAACAGTTGCTCCCACCAAAGAACTTCTGCTGTTGATAGTTCTCAGCAACTTAGTTTCTCTGCAGCCGACCCCACTACAGGCATTTTCAGTCAGATTCTTGGTCTCTTTTGCCCCTTAGTGATGTTCCTTTGAGCAGATGAATACTTCAGAAAGGATAGTTGTTAAGAGCCTGGGCACTGCCATTGCAATGCAGAGTGACTTTAGGCAGTTTTCTTTAATTTGTATAATATCTTTGTTTCCTTGAAAATAAAATGGATGAAATAGCAATAATGACGATACTAATTAACATATCATATAATCCCTAGGAGTGTTATCAGGATCCATGAGATGACACATGATATTTCAGATAAGTAGAACTCAATACATATATTTTATTACTATTGGTATTATTCCTGTTATCTGATTTTGTATTATCTCATGGAATTAGTATCCTACCTGGCCCTCTGTAGCTTTCTAAATTCTGGTTATCTTGTCCAGTTTAGCTTAAGGTGAGGTTTCATCCACTCTCAAGGCTATATAAGAGGCTTAGGCTGCGGTATCTGTCAGTACCTCTTAGCATGATCTGAATTCAGACCTTAATGAAACTTGGAACAAGCTCCAGAATCTTCTTGATACTCCTGACCCACTCAAAAGCTTAGTGTGTGTACTCATACAAATGCATTTTAGAAATTCCATAATATTCCAAGGTATAGCTAATAGACTTTCAGTTACTTAGGAAGAAATATAATTCTTTGCTTAGAGCAGAATCCATCATTCAAAGCACAGGTTTGGCAGCTGCTGGGTTCTAGCTGGATGTTAAGTGAGAGAGTTGAGTTAGCATGAGATAATTCTATTTTTCTTTGACTATTTGCCTATGATTAGGTTGATCTTTTTTCTGTATTCAGCAACTAAAAAAGAACTTTAGGGAAGGCTTAATTAATCCTTGAATCATGTCAATTTTACCCTCTACTGAGTAGGCACTAAAATTTTGTATTTAATGAAACTCCTCTTTTCTTAGATTACCTGCTGATACCCGTAGGAGATACCCAACTTGGTAATTTATGCCTATTTAAAATTATGTATAACCAACATCAGGTGACTCCTGTTAACAGACATCTCCAGGTGTATGAAAAAAGAGATTCTTTCTGTTTAGCCCCAATGTAGACTTTTGCTCTCACCATCAGTAATTTGAAGTTCATAGATTTGCTTATCTGTGTACTTCTTGAAGAGCTTTTCTGTTATCCTAGGACAGGAATATCATCTGGGATCCACAATGTTTTAGGTAGCATAGTATTTTTTTTTTAATTCCATTGCTTTTGGACACAGCTGTTTCTGGTAAATATATGTGGACATTTTCCTAAATAAGCAATAAATTATCAAAAACAGAGACATCCAACACCATTTAACATAATTACCTACATCCAAATTCTTTACTTTCTAAGACAAATGGAAGAAATAAATACCATGAAATAAGAGACTTTGGAATTTATGATGGGAGAGGTAAAATTGACTTGACTCTTGGGAAATTAGCAAACCTGAAAAAGGGGCTTACCTGTCAGAAGTTCTGTCTCCGACTTTATGGGCAACTGCAGAGACATTACTTTGCCAACAAAAGTCCATCTAGTCAAGGCTATGGTTTTTCCAGTGGTCATGTATGGATGTGAGAGTTGGACGGTGAAGAAGGCTGAGCACCGAAGAATTGATGCTTTTGAACTGTGGTGTTGGAGAAGACTCTTGAGAGTCCCTTGGACTGCAAGGAGATCCAATCAATCCATCCTAAAAAAGATCAATCCTGGGTGTTCATTGGAAGGTCTGATGTTGAAGCTGAAACTCCAATACTTTGGCCACCTCATGAGAAGGGTTGACTCATTGGAAAAGACCCTGATGCTGGGTAGGATTGGAGGTGGGAGGAGAAGGGGACGACAGAGGATGAGATGGTTGGATGGCATCACCGACTCGATGGACATGGGTTTGGGTAGACTCTGGGAGTTGGTGATGGACAGAGAGGCCTGGCGTGCTGCAATTCATGGGGTCACAAAGAGTCGGACACGACTGAGCAACTGAACTGAACTGAACTGATGAAATACAAAGATCTGTCAACTCAACCATGTCAGTAAGAAGTTCAACAAATCACTCACGTGTCAGATTAAGTGCCTTCTGTTCTGTCCTTACCTCCCAGTCAGATTTGTACTGAAACCAGTCCAGCAGAGGAACTCAGGGAAAGGAATTTTATAGAGGTGAGGCTGTGGTCTGATACCGAAAGGGAAGACCTCACTCACTCTTACTATACAAATATAAATCTTGTTTTTGGATCTTACCAAGAGTTCGGCATCCCATCTTTTGTCCAAAGCTGGGAAGACTAATGCTGGCCCAGTATTAACTGTTATATTTTTTTCAATTCTGTGTCTGTAGCCAACTGACTTCAGAAATTTTCATTTACTGGGGAAAAAAAAATTTACTGTACTGCACAGTACTTGAAACTTGCCCTACCAGCGATTGAAACCCTGCGGTGGAAGTGCAGATTCGTAACCACTGGAATGCCAAGGAAGTCCGGGCATCATTTTAGAACAACATGCAGCAGTCAGTACCACATTTACTATTATTCGATACTCAAATATAAAAGAAAGTGTTTTAGAAACAAAATTATCTTAACTGAAATAGCCATTTATTGTAGATTTTCCAGTAATTTAACTGACTGCATATTTTTATAGATATATTACTTGGTTTTATGATGTTCTGATCATTTTTATAAAACATTTGGGGCATTTTTAAAAACTCCTATAAATATCAGTATTCTCTACCAGAGAGATAAGATCCTGGTATCACTAAAAAAGTGTCAGTCACACCTGTGACTGTGTTGGTATACCCTCAAACTAGTTGACTTTTTGATGGTTTGTCTACTGTAAGAATTCAAAATAATCCAACTGGGGCAGTTATCAATGTGGCCTATGTATCAGATGGTTTCAGCCTCAGCTGAAAATGAGTTTACTTTCTTAGCATCACTAACAGCTATCTTAATAAAGCTGCCAACAAGGCCCAGTACAGCTTGCTGGTGTCTGAGAAGCTGAAATCCTGTAAGGACTTATGGTACACGTGTAGAAGCAATTAGAGAAATACCACATGGTATATTAATTGGATTTGCTCTTTTATTATCTGATATTTAATAATTAAGTTGTATTTTCAGTGCTTATTGTACCTTCAATAAACAAAAATTAAGAGAAAAAGTTTGTGATAGCCCTTAAGGGGTGAATGTGTGTGTGTATATATGGTTAGCACTTTGGAATTAAAGTTACACTTTCCTGAGTTCTTCCTATGTGAGTGGTATAATTCACATGTTTCCTTTACTCCTAAGTATACACACACAAAAACACAGGTATTTATCTTAAGTGAGAATATTTTGTTTGATAGATCAATTTCTCTCAAATCACATAGCACACTATTCAGCACACTTTGCACATTACCATTTCAACTGTACTTCTTCATATTTTCTCTAATTATTTCAAATATCAGTCTTTCTTATTGATGCTAAGATTAAAAGAAAGTGAACACTATTTTGAAAAGATATATGCACCTCAATTTTCATTGTAGCATTATTTGTAATAACCAAGATATGGAAACAACCTAAGTATTCATAAATGAATAAGTAAAGAAGATGCTGATACATGCTCAATGGAATGCTACTAATGTATAAAAACATGCAAAGTACTGTGTGTTTTCACTTATATGTAGAACCTAAAAAAACAAAGCAAATAAAAAAATATAACAAAACAGAAACAGACTCATAGAAACTGAGAATGAACTGGGGATTGACAGAAGAGAGAGGAATAGGAAAGGGATGAAATAGATGAATAGGATTAAAAAGTACAAACTACCAGTTATAGTATAAACAAGCGACAAGAATGTAATGTATAGCACAAGGAATATAGTCAATATTTTACAATAATTTTGTAGAGTGTATAGTCTATAAAAATATTGAATCACTATGCATATACCATAAGTCAACTATAATAAATTTTTACAAAGTCAGTGGTAATGACTGTCTTTCATCCTTTTGTAATCCCAAAGCATTGAGCAGTATATTGAGAACAAAGGAACTGTGAGCACAGTAGATAATAAACACAAATGTATTTATTGAATGCTTCCATGTTTCTTGCATAGACATACGGTTCACCAAGGTAACTACTTTTAGTAGTGTCCTACATATTCTTTCAGAATAGACACACACATATCCTTGTAAAAAATTATCTAGTGACAATTTAATACACACATTTATGTTTCTTGGTTTAAATAAACAAATTGTCTTCTCACGTCACTGAATATACATCAATTTCATTTTATTTAATGGCTGCAGAATATTGTATCAATGTATAGGGGCTTTCCTGGTGGCTCAAATGGTAAGGAATCTGTGTGCAATGCTGGAGACTTGGATTTGATTCCTGGGTCAGGCAGATCCCCTAGAAAAGGGAATGGCTACCCACTCTAGTATTCTTGCCTGGACAATCCCATGGACAGGGGAGCCTGGTGGGCTATAGTCCATGGTGTTGCAAACAGGCAGACATGATTGAGCATATATCAGTGTGTATAACTTGTTTAACCATTTTCCTGTCAATGATCATTATTTCCAGATATTTTTGCTATTACAAAAGTTATAACAAAAATTGTAGAACATACATCATGGCATAATTTTGCAAGTGTATCTATAGAGGTTATTCCTATCCATAGAGTTGCTGGATGAAAGAGTATGATCATTTTTCAATTTGATGAATATTGACTATTTGCCCTTTATAACATTTATACTAATTAAAGTGTCTGCACTCATACTGTTATTAATTGTAGACCAAATGATAAAATAGGGTATTTCTTTCAAGATATTTCTGTATGGCTCAAATCAAGATTTGGTAGAGAAACCCACAATGTAACTCTGGGCTCAACTGAGCGACTAAACTGAACTGAATTGGTATAAAGAGAGAAAGATTCTTTCCTGATTATCAGCATCTTTCATGTCGGGAAATATCAGTAAGATCTCACATAAATCCAAGGTAGCAATTTGAATTTACTTGTCTATTGCCCAGTGAGTGATTGCATTCTCAGGTATATGAACAAATACAATTTTAAGCCACCTTCTTCGGCCTTTCAGGTTTAGCTTAATTTTCTTCTCCAGTGTATTGACTTAAATGATCAGAGACCTAAAAATACTAGTGCATTGTCTTCTTCTATTTTCCTAACACTTATTTTTAAAAACATACTAGACATCTGAACTTTCCCTGTTTCCTGATGCTTTCCTCAATGGCCTTTGGTGATAATGTGTCACAAAGATGAGTCTGCATCATTTGTAGCCTGGACCAGTCTTTACTGAACTTCCCGGCTATAGAGACATCTCTGTGAACAGAAACCTGAATTGTATTAGGCCTGTTACATCCAACTGATTTTTGTGTTGACCTGACATATCTTCCCTTTTATATTCTGTCATTTCCCCTGTTTCTGTTGAACTGTTTGTTCAGAGGAAAATCTAGTTCCCCTGGCATATTTTTCCTCTTTCTCAAGAGCATAAATATATCTTCAGTGTTGATACCTTTTCTAAGTCTCATTTCAGTTTATCTGACCAGGGTATATATGTCTGACCTTTACCATTTCTCATTCGTATTTTTCTATCTTTGTAATACCTAGTGAGGATATTCTGGTTTATGTTGGCACCCTAAGGGTTTTCTAAGAAGAGTCATAAGTGGTAAAATTCTGTAAACTGATACGACTGGGTTTACTGATGTGTTTCTTTAGCTCTGAGATGCTACATGGTGAATCTTGGCACTGGAAAGGGCTAGCAAATGTGAAAACAACAGCCATGTTTTTCAGACAAGTGAACAATGGCCTGGAGACTATGGCTGATTTATACAAGGTCATGCAGTGGTTCGAGGCAGAGGTGTGAACGAGAGTCCGGGGAGCCGGTGTCACTTCCACATCATAGAGCTCCCCTTTTATGAAATTGCTTCTAGTGAATATTTGACTTTGAGGGTAACCAGGATTCATACTCATGTGTGTGAGGATCCAAAGGAATACAAGAGACAGATACACTGTCACTTATTCTAGCTCAAAAGAAGTTGGGTAGTCCCTTCCCCTCAGGTTCTACGTGACCTGAGCAGAACCAGTCAGATGACTCTGTGTTGATTCTTGAGGGAGTGAAGTGACAGGAAGGGTCAATGAAGAATTTTTCATGGTCCCTGCAGTGGAGTAGAGAGTCTAGTGGTGTGATGACAAACAGTTCAGAGTCCTGGAGTCCAGTAACCAATGGATGACTGGAGGCAATGCCAGTTGCAGAAGTGGCCCCCAGTCATCGGTGATGTCTCTCCGGTTGTCTTGACTCGGCCTTGCTCTGCTTGTGCCATAGCCTGTGGCTGGCGCCTTCCTGCAGGTTCTCCGAGATATCCCCGATATCCACAGTTTCAACACTGTCATTTTCTGCTTACATCACCCAGAGTCCATTAGGCTATTTGTGACTAATAGAGTAGCTGTAATAGAATAGCTGTAATAAACCTATTAGGGATGCTGCTGCTAATTTCCCTGGCATGAAGGCAATTTCTTTCTTCTTATCTATAGTCAGATCTCACTTTTTGTTTTTATTCGGATTAAACCCCCTGTTTTACAGCACCTGATGCTATAGACTTGCTAAAACAATAGTTGTAGAAGGAGAGATGAAAACAATAAAAAAAAAAAAAAGAAGAAGGAAAGGATAAGAGAGGGAAATTAAAGAAAGTGGGAAGGAAGAGAGGAAGAAAGACAGAAGCTTCTGCACTTTCTGTTTTCTGAGACTGATCCTTCAATAAGAAGCTGCAGTTCTGATCCAGTAGTCCCTGATTATTTTAGGATCATGTTTCATTCTTTATTTTTTATTATTTTATTTATTTATTTATTATTTTTCTAAACTTTTTATTCCTGGGTAGCTTCCCTATAGACTTCACATGCATTCAATTCGTCTCCTTCTTTAAAACCAGCAAAAAAGTTTTTTTTTTTTTTTAAACCTTGCCTCCTTCTTAAACTTCCACATTATTGTTTTCTTTTCTCCTTTTCAAATATCAAATCTTGAAATATTAATATTTTTGAAATAGCCATTAATCCTCTTCAGACTACCCATTTCCCTACTATTTATCCATCTTTCATTTATTCAACATATTTTTATTGGGTATTTACTGTGATTCACATATTGTTCTAGTCAGAGGGATAAAATATAATTACTTTTCTAAAAATTTATATTGACGTATAGTTGATTTACAATGCTATGTTACTTTCAGGTGCACAGCAAAGTGGTTAAGTTTTATATAAATATATGTAAAAATAAAATATATAGAAGTGAATATATATTTAGATATATATTCTTTTTTACATTCTTTTCCATTGTAAATTATCACTATTAATATGACTGTTGTTTTAATCAGTTATCCTAGGTGGAGAGAAAAAATAGCCAAGAGAAAAATTACTAATAATAAACAAGAAATACAATTGGCTATTTGTTGTTCATTCCCTAAGCCATGTCTGACTCTTTGTGACCCAATGGACAGCAGCACGCCAGGTTTCCTTTCCTTCACTTCTCCTGGATTTTGCTCAAACTCATGTCCACTGAGTCAGTGATGCCATCCAGCCATCTCATCCTCTGTCAACCCTTCTCCTTTTGCCTTCAATCTTTCCCAGTATCAGAGTTTTTTCTAGTGAGTCGGCTTGTCGCCTCAGTTGGCCAAAATATTGGAGCTTCAGCTTCAGCATCAGTCCTTCTGATGAATATTCAGGGTTCATTTCCTTTAGGATTGACTGGTTTGACTCATTGCTGTCCAAGGGACTCTCCAGAGTCTTCTCCAGCACCACAGTTCGAAAGCATCAATTCTTTGCTGCTCAGCCTTCTTTCTGGTCCAACTCTCACATCCTACATGATTACTGGGAAAACCATAGCTTTGACTATATGGACCTTTGTCAGCAAAGTGATGCCTCTGCTTTTTAATATTCAGTCTAAGTTTGTCATAGCTTTTCTTCCAAGGAGCAAGCGTCTTTTAATTTCTTAGCTGCAGTCATCATCTGCAGTGATTTTTCAGAAGAAAATAAAGTCTCTGAATGGTTCCATTGTTTCCCCATCTATTTGCCATGAAGTGATGGGACTGAATGCCTTGATCTTCGTTTTTTGAATGCTGAGTTTTAAGCCAGCTTTTTCAGTCTCCTCTTTTGCCTTCATCAAGAGGCTCTTTTAGTTCCTCTTTGTTTTCTACTGTTAGGATAGTGTCATCTGCATATCAGATATTACTTATATTTTTCCCAGCAATCTTGATTCCAGCTTGTGCTTCATCCTTCCTGGCATTTTGCATGATGTACTCTGCATATAAGTTAAATAAACAGGGTGACAATGTATATCCTTGATGTACTCCTTTCCCAATTTGGAACCAGTCCATTGCTCTTTGGTTCTAACTGTTGCATACAAGTTTCTCAGGAGGCAAATATGGTGATCTCGATTCCAATCTCGATTCTAGCTTATAATTTATCAATAGGGTTCTGCAGGGCAAGAATATTGGAGTGGATTGCCATTTCTTTCTCCACGGGACTACCTTTTGTTAGAACTCTTCACTATGACCCATCCATCTTGGGTGGTCTTGCATAGCATGTCTCATGTCTTCATTGAGTTACACAAGCCCCTTTGCCATGACCTGATCCATGAAGTGGGTGGCTATATAATAACTGTATAGAGAAACAAAACTGGATGTCTACTCGTGACTGAGTAGTCAGAAAAAATCAATGTGATGTGATTATTTCTCAGCTGTGTGTATTGTACAGTGAGTGATGGGGAAGTGCCTTGTGGGTAATTGCTTGTGGAAGGCCTGCACTTACGTATAAGGCTATTGCAGTCATCCATCCAAAATACTGCCGAGTTTTTGGACAAGGAGGATGCTACTTGAGATGGTGAATAGTAGAGGAATTTATGAAATATTTCAAATATAAAATCTTCAGAACTTAATGAGCAATCTGTTGGATGACATGGAGTAGGGAAGAGCGTAATCAAAATTACTCCTTGACTTTTATCTTGAGGAACTAGGTGGATATTGGCTAGATTTTAAACCAAGGCAGGGAAGATTGCAAAACATTATGTGGATAGCAGGTAGAACACAAGCAAATCAAAGTTATAATTTAGATATGATAACCTTGAGATGCCTATTTGTCATCCAACTAGCTCTATCAGGTAATTTATTTGGTAACTTCATATTTTAGATACAGTTTAGAAGCCATTAGCACATATATGACTTTCTAAAATAAGGTACAAGTAAGTATTATCTAAGAATAAAGAGATAAGAACAAATCCTGGATATACTTCTACATTTATATTTAAAGTAGAAGAAGTAGGTACCATAAAGAAGACTTAGAAGGAGCAACCAGCGAAGAGGGGAAATAAACAGAAGAGAATGTGATCATAGAAGCCAAGAGAGGAAAGCAGTAGTCATCTGTATTGAAGGCCTGTGAAAGTTCAAATAAGAAAGGCCAGAAAAGTAACCCCCGGTTTTGGCAACACCCATATTATTAGTCACCTCCATCAGCACATACATTATTGGCCTTCCTCAGTGCTCTTTCAGTAGAATGGTACAGAAGATAAAGTCTGATCAGAGTGGGTTCAGGAGAGATTAATAGATAAATTAGTAGGAGTAGTAACTACCGACAACTCTTTCAAGACATGGTTGTCTGTGAAGAGAAAAAGTAGGGCAATAGGCTTAGGAAGCTGTGTCATTGTTAATGTTCCCCTTAGAGTGAGATCTTTTTGTCCTCCTAACCCTATTGAAGTTGCCTTCTAGCATCACTTTATTGTCACTGCTTTCCACTATTTTATTTTATTCATTTTGGTTGCTTTGACAAATTCATGCTCTTAATTCACACACTTACTTCCTGCTGCTTCCTTTCTTCTAAATACAAAAGCTTTTCAAACCCCTCAAATATAATAACTTGTCTCTGGGCAGCCTCACCCCAGCTTTCTCTTTTGTGTGGTCCACATCCTGCCCACAGGAAGCACTCACATCCTTTGTCCTGACAAATCCTGGGAGTGAAATGATGACTCATTCTCAACTCAGTAATTTCTCCTTTGTTTTGCTGGTTACAGTTAGCTTGCTTATCTCTTAGATTTTATACATATTTCATTCTTTTGTATGTTTATACATTTTTATTTTATTACATTTAACATATTGCCCTCTTTAGTGGTAGTGATGAAAGGGTAGGGTTAGGAATTATAACACATTTTAAAAGTCACCCTCAAAAACTCTCTTTCCCAACAATCTCTGAAACTTTTATACTTAAGATGTGGGGGCTATATTTCAAAGCCATGAAAACATTTTCAGCAAAAGCCTTAGAAAATATGTGACTTTGGCTCCTTTTTTGATGGTTCTTCTTTATTCTGTCTTGATATCTCAACAAATACTTACCTCTAACATCCCATCTATGTCCTATTTTATAAAGCCAAATTTATCATTTCTTTAGAGTCCTGGGACTTCTCTGAGTCTTTTTAGTTTTTACTGAGTGACAAGCAGTAGAAGCTGAGAGAAGACTGGACAGGATCTGCTGCTGCTGCTGCTGCTGCTGCCAAGTCGCGTCAGTCGTGTCCGACTCTGTGCGACCCCATAGACGGCAGCCCACCAGGCTCCTCCGTCCCTGGGATTCTCCAGGCAGGAATACTGGAGTGGGTTGCCATTTCCTCCTCCAGTGCATGAAAGTGAAAAGTGAAAGTGAAGTCGCTCAGTCGTGTCCGACTCTTCGCGACCCCATGGGCTGCAGCCTACCAGGCTCCTCCGTCCATGGGGTTTCCCAGGCAAGAGTACTGGAGTGGGATGCCATTGCCTTCTCCGGGACAGGATCTAATCCAGTTCAATTAGAACTCTCCTTCCTTTTTAGACCCTATAACTTAGTTATAGAAGTTGACCATTTTTTCTGGAATACATGTCTCAAATCTGCCCTCTCCCCTTTTATCCAATCGCCTTTGCCCTTCAGGCCCTCACCTGGACCACTGAAATCCTCTTGATCACCTCCTCTAGCCTCAGGCCTCCAAGCCATGGTAATTAGCTTTCAAAATCACGTATCTGGATTTATCCCTTTATCCTTTACTTAAAAATCTTTCAAAAGCATCCCATTGCCTATTGAATAAACAAACTCTAAACTCATTCAAAAATTAGTGTCTGATTCTTTCTCCAAAATTATCTCCTGCCAGCTCTTTCTCTCACATACACATCTGCAGTGATACTGAACTATAATCTGCACACAGGGGTGATGGTAGGGCACTTTTTAAATAGTTGGAAATAGAAGAAATAAAATTATCTTCTCATAGTTAAATTACAAAATCATACCATAGTAGAAGAGAGCAGGGAAATATAAATTTGCTTTAAAGAGAGAGCATGATTTCTATTATAGTGGGTTTATTATGTCAGCAGACCAGAAGAGGAAGAACAGAATTACTGCTAATAATAATTAGCCCTGATTTTCATGAGGTGACTGACTTGCTTTCTGTGTGGAGTATGGAATTCAGGAATTGATTCCCTGGGGAATTGATTGGTGCTTTTATAACTGGTGGTAACCATAACTGGCCAACAGCTGCAACAGCACCCCAAGGGCATGCTAATCAAGGGCTCCCCAAGGCCATGCAAATCAAGGGCTCTGACTCCTCGGGGATAAAGAGTTGAGGGCTGGTGAGAAAGGAAGGGACGAAGGGACGTATGATGACTGGTAAGAGAAGAAAGATGGTAAATATCAATTCCTCAAGAAAGACTGTACCTGCAGGTATAATATCTTACCCTTCTACAGTTTGTTTTGTAAGTTTTTCCTTTTCTTTTTTTTCCCTCAGAAATTGTGAGTGACCATCACCTTAAAGTACCATTGACAGTACAGATTGAATCTAATGCAGGTCAAAACTGGATCTAAAGTGGGACAAGGGGTTTATCTTCTCTGGTCTCCATGCCTTAGTCATCACCACCACCCCAGGGCTCACAGAATATCTGATTAATGACTGACATTTGATTCTATATAAAGTTACCTTGGACCAAGGAACCCACTTTCGGTCTAAGGCCGAGTACAACAATGAGCACATATGTTCCAGTAGCTTCCAGTCTAGTAGAACTATGGATTGCCCTCTTAAAATATATATGAAGTGCTAGCTTGAGGATTGGATGTGATCTGTCAAGATGCAGTATATACTTTGTACCAACCAGGATGAGGAGTTTCTGTATTCCTTACAACTAGAAGACATGAGTTTGAAACCAAAGGGTAGATGTAGGAGGAAATCTCATTATACCTCCTAGTGATTCTCTTGAGGAATTTGTGCTACCCTTTATTACAATTTTAGTTTTTTACTAGACTAGAGGTCCAGGGATGGAAATGCTTCTACCAGGGAATTTGGTAGATGTTCATTGGCACTTAAGACTTCAGCCTGTTAAAACCACAGCCATTCAATGTTCCCATCCTCAGGGTCAGGCCCCGAGTTTACCAAAGACTAGCCAGGGTTCTGAATTCAAATTTGTCTGAAAATTCCCTATTCTCACCATCCTGTCTAAAATGTAGGATTCAGCACATTCTGTCCTCTGGTTATTCTCTTTTAATGGTGTTCAGAGCCCCTCTGAATTTCACACTGTGCCTTGAGTTGATAGTTGAGTGACCTGAGCCTGTCATTGGCTTTTCCTCCAATGTTTTAACTACACTTAACAACCACCTTCTCACTTCCAAAACCTTGAAATTGCCATTGCCCCAACATTTTGCAAATACTAGAGTTGTATAAACAATGCACCTTCTTCTACCAGTACCCCAACACAGTTCAGCATGGGTGAGCATCTTAATAACTGTGGTACTACAGCATGCCCACTTACCAAATCAAGGCTGGCATCCCTTCCTGAGGATTTGAGTATGGGAATCTGGAACTTAACTTAGCTGCAGGAGCTCTAGGAACTAGTATAGCATGTGCTCCTCAGGGTTGTCCCACTATAGAGACAACAGAGTAAAAGTATTTAAACACCAATTCCTGAGAGCGTTGGTTAAGCAATAAACTCAGGAAGCAGTAATTCCCCAACCTTTTCAGCCTGCTGTTCTCACTGGCAAAGGAGGCTTCGGGATAAAAGAGCCTTCCATCAAAGACATGCAGGTGCTGACAGCTGGCACCCTTTCAGTAGGTAGGACACAGTGGGTAGCCAAGGCAACAAAAACAGCTGCTGTTAGAGTCAGGGCCTGGAGATTTTGAAGTTTTCAAGATCTTTGCTCCTGCTCGTTAGCTCTCCTCCCAACAAACTCACGACTTTCACGAACTCTTTGTTTCAAATTCAAAAAGAATTATTGGAATTTTCCTGAGGCCTTCACCTAATGGACTGCTCTGTGCCTCTATACAGTATACATGAGATGAATTAGAATGTCTTCCTCTGATTTCAGCCTGGAGAGCTATTCATTGTTCCAGAGAGTTTAGATCCCTCCCCCATCTTTTCAAAAACATTATGTTTCCCTGGTTGTCTCTATTCATCTGCCTTTCTACTGCTATGGAATCATTTTTTTATGGTTCTTATCATAGTGCATTATCACCCCGTCTGTCTTTCCAGCTATATCAGAAAGTTTTTTTTATGGCCTTACATATCAAGACTTAGCCTTATGTCTGTTATATACTAGACAGTTATACAGTGAATTAAGAAATTAAATCCATTAACCTTGAGAAGCATTTTCTCCTTTGGTTTAGGTATCTAAATGAAAAGATGTGAATATAGGTATGATCCAGAAGCAAGCAGAAGTTAATTTCATTAGAAGCCAATTACTAAGTCATCATCATATATTACAGACACATTTCTAAAAAGGGTATATGAAATCAAATTATATCAAAATATGCAAGCAAACTGAGTTCAAGAACAAATATACTTGAGGGCTTGATCTTTTAAATAAAGACTTAAATTACTAGAGAGTAACTGTTGCTCTGTTTCTTCCCTGCTCCCGTGCTCTACAGTCCTTATCTTCCTCTTTCATTTTATTTTTCTCTTTAAATCTTATAACTGTAGCATCTGAGCCCCAATGAATGTAAGTTCCTTCAGGATAGGAATTTTTATGTTTTTTTCTTTTTTCATTATTGAATTTCTCAGTGCCTAGAAAAATTGCCTGACTCACAGTAGAAACTCAAGTACTTATTAAAAGATTGAATAAATCTAACCTTTTAGCAATATCCATGTGATGTATTACTTTGATTAAAATTTTTTTCAAAAAGAAGAAACACAAAAATTAAAAGGTTTAAAAATGGTGTTGCTATAGACAACATATAATTTGTGTGTTAAAGGTTAACAAGCTGAATTATTTTAAAATTAAAATATATATTAATTCAATTTTTAAAATACTAGATGAAGATTTGGGGTTTTTTTAAAAGCAATAGGAAAATTTAATTGGGAATATTTGTACTATGGAATGTGATAAAGAATGACCATATACGCACACATACCCATAATAAAATTTGAGCTATTATATAGCATCTATTTAATTCCTCATTATTACAGAATTGTTGAAATTTGTAACCAAAATGACTAAGGGAAATGTATATATTCTCATTTGTTTTCTCCTTCAGCTCTGCATTGTTTTGTTACATGTACCATTTAATCTGGAGCAAAGTGGCTTCACTGAGTTAGAACTTTCCATTTATTCATGTAAGTGTCAGGTTTATGTCTACCCTTGCTCAGAGTATACTTACATTATAATTTTGATCAACTATATATTTGCCACTCGACCTCTGTTTCTAATTTATTAATTAATTGATAGAATACTATACTTCTGAAAATGTCATGGTTCTTCATAAAGGAGAGAGGTTTGGTGTAGGCACCTGTTAGTGAAGGGAAAAAAATCTCTCTGGGCTGCAGCTCTTGTCTGTGATGGTCATCCCTAACCTGCTTGCTTCTGCTCTGAGCGCAACAGGGGAATGGGAAATAGAGACTTTCCTGGTTGTGACACTATGTAATTTCTGAGTCCCCCTGAAGTAATGGCTCTTATTATGTTTCCTGTGTCACACCATGAAATGCAGTCCTCTGTTATAGCCTAACATTTTGTGATCCATCACCAGCTATGGATTCCATAATTGTTGCTTCATCTCTTAGTTGGAAAATAGTGAGGCAGGTTTATTCTGCAGCCTTATAGCCCTTTAACGAATGAAGGGGCTGGAGTCTACTGCTTGGTAACAAGATGGCTTTTGAAGTAAATTTCCCAAACTGAAGCAAGAGTAGGAAATCTGGAAGGGGCTTCTGAATTCATCTTTTAGAAGGACAGGGACTATTAGACCCTGGAGAAAACTAATAGCAGCTACAGAAGGTATGGAGGACTCCAGGTTGGATTAGAGATGTCAGAAATAACTAAGGTGTTCATTTAAGAGCAACTAAAGGAAAATAAAAGGATTTGAGTTGTTTGTCTTAGCTGAAAGCACTTTAAATGGAGAAAGGCAGCTTCAGTACTTATTTATAAGCTTAGGTAAAGAATTAAATTAAATTTCATTGGGTTCTTTGATAGCTCTTTCCATGGACTTAGCCAATATTTTATTGAATTTAACTCTAAGACTATATTTGGACCAAATAAGCTTTTCCAGAATAAACTATTTCAGAGTAGCATCGGCCCTACTTTTCTCTAAAAGATGTTTCTTCCTGTTCACTACCGTAGTGAATAGGTATCCTTTTTATATGTTCCTTTGGAACAGAGTCACATGCTTAGTTACATAATCATAATTTTATTTTATTTATGCCCATGTGCTATGCATTATATCATTTGATCTTCACAAACATTTGGGAAAGGGGCAATATATTCTGCAGCTTATAAATGAACATCAGAAAGGTTAAGGGACTTGTGGGTAGAAAACTCCTCATTGATGTCACAACTAATACTTAAAGTCAGATCTAGTTGATAAGTGGTGATTAACACTCAGGAAACAGACTTTACCAGGCATGTACATCAGAATCCTGTGAGAGGCTTTCTAAACCCATAGCTCAGACTTCCTCACAGACTTGGCACCAGAAGTTTGAAAAAGCTGCCTGTGTGGCTAAAATCCACAGCTTTAGAGGAGGGACCCAAGTCTCATCCTGCCAATGTCCCTGTGTGCAATAATACTAAGGCAGCACTCAGGCAGCACATACTCATATACTAATGACCAGAATTCTAGCCAGAGTTCGACTTGGTTTATCACTTTTCAGTGTCTGATGAGTGGAAACTGAGGGGCTGTCCCTGCATCAGTATGGAGTGGGCGGCTCCAGAGAGTAGGGGCCAAACTTTATTTACTCTATCTAGAAAGGTAAACAACTGATCTAGCAAAAGTCCCAAAAGAGATTGGAAAAGTCATTTTCTTGAATAAATTCAGTTCAGTCGCTCAGTCGTGTCTGACTCTTTGCAACCCCATGGACTGAAGCACGCCAGGCTTCCCTGTCCATCACCAATTCCTGGAGCTTACTCAAACTCATGTCCATCCAACCATCTCATTCTCCATTGACCCCTTCTCCTCCTGCCCTCAATCTTTCCCAGCATCAGGGTCTTTTCCAATGAGTCAGTTCTTTGCATCAGGTGGCCAAAAGATTGGAGATTCAGCTTCAGCATCAGTCCTTCCAATGAATATTTAGGACTGATTTCCTTTAGGATGGACTGGTTGGATCGCCTTGCTGTCCAAGGGACTCTCAAGAGTCTTCTCCAACACCACAGTTCAAAAGCATCAGTTCTTCAGCACTCAGCTTTCTTTATAGTCCAACTCTCATGTCCATACATGACTACTGGAAAAACCATAGCTTTGACTAGATGGACCTTTGTTGGCAAAGTAATATCTCTGCTTTTTAATATGCTGTCTAGGTTGGTCATAACTTTTCTTCCCCGGAGCAAGCGTCTTTTAATTTCATGGCTGCAGTCACCATCTGCAGTGATTTTGGAGCCCCCAAAAGTAAAGTCTGTCACTGTTTCCATTGTTTCCGCATCTATTTGTCATGAAGTGAAGGGGCCAGATGCCATGATCTTAGTTTTCTGAATGTTGAGTTTGAAGTCAATTTTTTCACTCTCCTCTTTTACTTTCATCAAGAAGCTCTTTAGTTCTTCTTCTCTTTCTGGCATAAGTGTGGTGTTGTCTGCATAACTGAGGTTGTTGATATTTCTCCTGGCAATCTTGATTCCAGCTTGTGCTTCATCCAGTCCAGCATTTCTCATGAGTTACTCTGCACAGAAGTTAAATAAGCAAGATGATATACAGCCTTGAAGTACTCCTTTCCCGATTTGGAACCAGTCTGTTGTTCCATGTCCAATTCTAACTGTTGTTTCTTGACCTGCATACAGATTTCTCAGGAGGCAGGTCAGGTGGTCTGGTATTCGCATTTCTTTAAGAATGCTCCACAGTTTGTTGTGATCCACACAGTCAAAGTCTTTAGCATAGTCAATAAAGCAAAAGTAGAACTTGAGTAAAGTTCTGGAAAATAGGAACATGTTATTCCAGCCTTCCTTCCTGAAATCATGGATCTTAAATAAGAGACCTAGGACTGCTTGAATAACATGGCCCGGCATGGTCACCTGTGCTCTGAGCCATGGAGAGAGGACACAACCAAGAGACGATACTGAATCATCACAGGGCAGACGTTGTAGTGGAAATACCCCAGGGGGACACGCTGAGAGCAGAGAATGGTATTAATACCTACTGAAGCAAAAGAAAGTGATGGTTTCTCTGATAGTTTCTCCCAAAGGAAACAGTTCCACCTGGGGGCTGTTTATGCACTTACTCATTTAGTAAACAAACATTTACTCAGTATCTTTTCTGTACTCCTACTAAGTCCCTGAGATGCAGTTAATTGATTGGCATAGATTTCAAGGAGGGGAAAAAAAATCTTTCAAACCAATGGATGTGCTCAGCTTTTGATTGCTAATAATTGATATTGTATTCTGTTTTCTGTTATTCTAAAGAGAAGCTCTTCTGCCCATTCCTAGAAGTGGTAAATGTGTCAGGAAGTAAAAAAATAATGCCTGCCTATCCCCAACCAGGATGGGAGTAAGATCTTTCTGCTTCTCAAAACTGGATACTTTAAGGTTTTGTGCTTTAAGAGCTGAGGTTTCTTTAGGATGGTTGATCAAGTATTTTTAGATGGATCATCAAGCCAAATTAAGGGAAGGGAAGGAACAAAATTATGAAAGAAAGGTGCTTCTTTTTTTCTCCCTTGCCCTAATATATACTGGGAAGAAGTGACAGGGAAAAGAAACTTGGGTCCTAGAACTTAAATCCTTGGGTCCATTCCTGTGACAACTGTCTGGGAGTGGGCCCAGGAAGAGCTTGCCAGAAGGATGCATTACTCCGTTACTGAGCCAAGGTAAATCATATTTTTAGCTCTGTGTCTGGAGTGGTAAGATACCATGATCATTAGTATAGGACCATGACCAGAACAGGGAAAAACGAATGGTTTCCCAAAGGAAAATCTATAGGACAGATATGAGCACTGGATAAATTGATGTTAGCTAGACAGTCAAACCCAACTGGGGTCTACTACATCTCTTGCCAAGACGTATTAAATCATCTGTCCATTCATTAAAGTACAAAATATATGTTAGTCCTTTATAAGAGTTTAATTAATAGGGAAACAATTAATGTAAATTGAAATTAAAAATTTTTAGGTGTATGCAATATGTCCATTGTTAAACTTCAAAATTTTGGTTTTAAAGGATATTATTTTAAAAAGCGTATTAAAAGTGGATATTGAATATTCAATAAATGGTGTTAGAACAGCTAAATCACCTTCTGGAAAAAGTAAAAGTAAAGTTTTTCATAACTTTCAGTGTAAAGAAAATGGATCAAAGATATGAATCCTGAAATCATAAAAAATACTAATAATCTGTGGAAAAGTAAAAACAGGATATTGGTGAATATTTTCTCTAAATATGAAATAAAACTCTAAATGCAAATAAAAATTTCTGGATTTTACATCTAAAAAAAAACCTACATTGACAAAGCTTCCATAAGAAAAGCCAAAAGAAAAAGAATTTGTTTCTTTAACTGTTATAAAGCATTGATATATCAATAAGATTCTCCATCAACACAGTATGAAGAAATATGAGCAAACAGATGGGAAGAAGAAGGGTGGGAGAGATCAAGGAAAGAAATACAGAATGAAGAAAAATCACAAAAGAAAAGATCCTCGAATTCGCTTATCCCAAAAGATAAATGAATTCAAACTAGGATTCCATTTATCTGCTATCAGATAAATAAAGAGTGTTCAATTTGTTGTTTGGTTGCTCAGTTGTGTCCGACTCTGCAACCCCATGGACTGTAGCACACCAGACTTCCCTGTCCTTGGCTTTCTCCCAGAGTTGGCTCAAGCTCATGTCCATTGAGTCGACGGTGCTGTCTAGCCATCTCATCCTCTGTCACCCCCTTCTCCTGCCTTCAGTCTTTTCCAGCATCAGGGTCTTTTCCAATGAGTCAGTTCTTCACATCAGGTGGCCAAAGTATTGGAGTTTCAGCTTCAGCATCAGTCCTTCCAATGAATATTCAGGGTTGATTTTCTTTAGGGTTGACCAGTTAGATCTCCTTGCTGTCCAAGGGATTCTCAAGAGTCTTCTCCAGCACCACAGTTCAAAGCATCAATTCTTCAGCACTCAGCCTTCTTTATGGTTCAACTCGCACATCCATACATGACTACTGGAAAAACATAGCTTTGACTAGACAGACATTTGTTGGCAAAGTGATGTCTCTGCTTTGTATTATTCTGTCTAGGTTGGTCACAGCTTTTCTTGCAAGGAGCAAGCATCTTTTAATTTTGTGGCAGCAGTCACCATCTGCAGTGCTTTTGGAGCCCAAGAAAATAAAGTCTGTCACTGTTTCCATTGTTTCTCCATCTATTTGCCATGAAGTGATGGGACCAAATGCCATGATCTTCGTTTTTTGAAGGTTGAGTTTTAAGCCAGCTTTTTCACTCTCCTCTTTCACCTTCATGAAGAGGCTCTTTAGTTCCTCCTTACTTTCTGCCATAAGGGTGTCATCTGCATATCTGAGGTTATTGATATTTCTCCTGGCAATCTTGATTCCAACTTGAGCTTCAACATACTGTATTTACAAAGGTATATAGAAGCAGCACTTTCAGACATAGAATATAAATGGAAACAGCCTCTGTGGAAGCTAATTTGGAAATATCAGTCAAAATATAAAATACCCATTCCCATTCAATGGTTAATTCCATTTTCTTAAGTTTTGCTCCATATATCAATTGACATGTGTGAGAACTGGAACTTATTCAAGATACTCACTATGGTCTTATTCCAAATAGCAGAAGACTTCATTCAAGACATTTGATGATGTTTTAATCATATAATGGAATATTACGTAGTTATGAAAAAAAATGAAACTGAGTAAGCTCTTTGAAGACTGATATGAAATTATTTTTAAATGAAAGAAAGTAAAAAAAAAAAAAAAACCAACAAGGTAAATATATTGAAATTATGCCAGCTTTCTATAGTTGCTGTTGTAATACTTGGACACAAATTTAGAGGCTTAAAACAATATGAATTTATTATCTTACAATTCTGCAGTTCAGAAGATTGGCATGGTTCTACCAGGATAACTCAAGGTTTTGTCAGTGTTACAGCTCTTCTTGGAGGCTTGTTTTTTTTGTCAGCTTCTCCAATTCCCCCATTCCTTATTTCATGGTTCTCTTCCTTCATCTTCAAAACCAGCAACATCACACCACTCTGAATTCCCCTCTGTAGTCACACCTCTCTCAGATCACAGCTGGGAAAGGTTCTCTGACTATAAGTATTTATGTGATCAGGATAATCCAAAATGATCCAGACCCATTTGGATAACCCAAAATAATCTCATCTCAAGAGTATGCCTTTAATCACACATATAAATTTCATTTTTCCAGGGATTAGAGGTGTACATCTTTGAGACTCCTTCTGCAATACACATTCCTGTGAATAAAATGCTACTGTTTCTTTTTTAAATGATAAAAAATAAAAAAAATAATGCTAGAATTCTATGTAAAATAGTTAACACTGGTTGCCTGGATGGAAGAGGAATGAATTAGACCTTACAGGCAGACTTCTTTTGTTTTCTTTGTACTGTTCGAAATTGGAATCATTTGAATTATTGTCCTATAAAACCTACATTTTTATTCAGCTGAACCTTAGATTTGCTATCAGTTTGTCTTTTTTAGCTTTCTATTTTATGTTGGCATATAACTGATTAACACTGTTGCGATGACTGCATGCCTTCTTAAAGGATAAAATCAAGCCTCTTTGCAAAATATAAAATGAAGATACATGCCGATTTATTCCCCAGTCTGGGATTGTAAGCCCTAGTGTTTGATGAGTAATTAATGTGACTTAGAAACACCCCAGGGCCCTTGTGAAGGAGAACCAGAAGTGAGGAAGCTCGGGGGAGAGCTAGAGTGTGGCCACCAAAACAGGGCAGGAAGAGCAGGGGTTGCTTCTTTGACCTGTTCCTGCTGTTAAAGTCTCCCTGTATTTTTATGTCAGCAATTCCACAAGAGCCTGAAGAGAAACTTATATTACGACCAGCCACAAGGGAAAAGTAAAAAGGGGGAGGGAGATTCCGCTGCTTTTCAGACCCAGTGGAGGTGGATGCTCTGATTATATTAATAAAAGACAGACTACAGGAGGCAAAATGAAAAAAGTTTATCCCTCTCTCAAGTTTTTAATACTTGAAATGATGGCCTGATGACACAGATTTTGATATAGGAGGTTAAATACCACTAACATAGTAGCAAAAGATCTCCTTGTGGAAATTTAGTTAAAATTGACTAGACATCTTTTTTCAGGTAAGGAATGAAATCACTTCCAACCAGTCATTAAGAAAGTCACAAATAATTAACTAGAAATTTAGGCGAAAATGCCAAAGATAAATTCCAACATGTGAAATCTTAAATGGTTGAAAAAACACAACAGTTTCACCATATTAGTGAAAATTAAGCACAAATTAAAGTAAAAAGAAATACCATTTCACACTTAATAGATTGACAGTTTTTAAAATTTGACTATCCTAAGTGTTGACGTGAATGTGGAGAACCTTTAACTTTTCGGTACAATTTGGCAAAATCTGGTATATGCGTACACTATAACGTGGAAGTTCCACCAGATATGTAGAATTGACATTTGTCCACAAAATAGTGTACAAGTTTGTTCATAACCGCTTCAACTTTTATATGAAAAATATTCCGGAAGCAATATAAATAACCAGCAAAATGAAAATAGATAAAGGAGCATAATACAGTCCCTAAGGGAATACAGGGAAAATGAATGAGCAAAAGGAAAAAATGTTATCATGGATGTATCTTTCAAACAACAATAATTTGAGAAAAGCAGCCTGTAGAAGACTACACACAGTCTGGGCCCTGTCTTAGGTTGTTGAGTTGTTACCTCAAAGCACCATAGATAGAGCGGCTTAAACAACAGACATTGGTTTCTCACAGTTCGGTAGGCTGGGAAGCAGGAGCAGGATGCTGGCAGTTCAGTTCCTGGTGAGAGCCCCCATCCTGACTTGCAGACAGTGCCTTCTCACTGTGTCCTCACACAATGGAGAAAGAGAGAGCGGAAGCAAGCTGTCTGGTGCCTCTTCTTATAAGGGCACTAATCCCATGGTGAGAATACTACCCTCATGACTTCATCTAAGTTTAATTATCTCCTAAAGACCTCGCATCTCCAGATACCATCCCACCATCATATTGGGGATTAGAGCTTCAACATTTGAATTTAGGGAAAAGGACCCAATTCAGGTTGCATTTTAATTTTAAAAATCTAAAAAAAAAAAAAAAAATCCATATTGTCAACATTTGTAGTGAATATAGGAACACTTGCCTTACAATGATGAACACCAAAGTCAGAATTGTTATTCCCCTTAGAGATTCGGGCATGGCAGATAGGAAAGGAGAAAGACATCAGTAAGACATGCATGGAAAATTTTAGAAATATTTAAAATGTCTTATTCTCTAAGTTTAGTGTTCGTTTTGAGTATTTGTCATATTCTTAACATCATTTTTACATCTAAAATATTTTAAAATGTTTAAAAACACAAAACTTTCTATTATTATGTACAACTTTGTCTCACATTCTAATTTTAGTAAAAATCTGTGGAACCAAACGCAACTGTTTTCACTGAAAAAGAAACTAAAACAAATATACTAAGATTAATTTTATCTATCAGGGAGACAAAACTCACAAAGTCGTGACTTAACCAAGACCAAGATGTTGATTTATGTTCCCCATGTGTTACTGAAGTGGTGAATAGCCCAGACACAGGAAAAAAGGAAGATGCATCCACAATTATTATACCACATAGTCCTTTACTCTCCATCTTCAACATATTTGGTTTTTACTTCTTTACCTGAGTTGGCTGTTCTAGCTCCAATCACTGCATCTGTATGTCAGCCAGGATCTATATTTCAGCCAGCAGCTAAAAGGAAAAGAGGGGAAAGGTATACCATTTCCCTTTATCTCCAAGAAACCTGAACAAGCCATTATGACTTGCATACTGTTAGCCAGGATTGTCACATGACTGTGACTAACTATAAGAGAGGCTGGAAAATAGTTTATTCAAATTTGTCACGTGCATTGTTGTCATATGTTAATTGCTATTGTTGATATAAATTTTATCAAAAATTTATTATTATATTATAGAAAGGAATATTTTAGGTAATTATTAGTTTGTTTACTGATTATAAAACCAGAACCATATGATGTTTAAGTAGCATAACACTTTGAAGCATTGAAAATGTGTAATACATTTAAAATATATAATGCAGAACACATTCTTATCTTCACGTGAAATATATACTGTTCTCCTGGATGAAATTTATAGTTAAATTATAAGTCCTCAAGCCCATCTAGCAATTCCAGTATAATTTGGAGGGTAGCATATATTTGGGGGTTTAAGTATTTGCATGATTTATTCTTAATATAGCTCTGTACCTATTAAAATATATCGATCTATATTAACAAAAAACTACATTTTCAACTTTAGAAAAACATTAAGATTTGTCTATAATTTTATTAATTTTTGTTAATAAGAGCTGCCTGAAGCACATATGTTAATCTTCAGCTTAAGAATTTATTAAAAGATGTTTCTGAGTGAAGAATGAAACCAATCTTCCATTCTGTTGTAGGTAATATATTTTTACCTACCTAGATATTCATTTGTAAGATTTTATCTTCATCATAAAAATCTATTACTTTTTCATTGATTATTTGGATTAGAGCTGTAATTTGGGTTGTTCTTAATTCCCCATGCCCCCTAGGAGTCTAACCTACTTTATAGAAGTACATCAAAGGCTCTCTTGCCCTCTGGCTTGAAGCTACATTCTACCTAAGGGAGCACCAGTGGGAGACTGGAGAGCAGGAGGGAGTGACTGCAGGAGGGTATCGCCCAGGATCCCTCCCTCCATTCTGTGCTGTTTGCTGTAGGTGGCTCCCTCCACTACAGCGCACAGCTCTGCAGAGTGGCCACTCTTCAACTTCCCTTCATGCCTAAGGTGACTTCATCAATGTTACCAACCAATTCTCTCTCTCTTCCTCGATCTCACGATTTCTGTTACTTCACCACCTCTTTAACGCATGCTTGCTATTTACTGCATTTCTCTATGGTCTTTTAGCATCTGCCCTTCCTTCTGACTGCTTCCTTCTCTGTGTTTCATAAAGGACAAGAACTACCAGTCAGTATCCACCACAGAGCAACCTCCTATCCCCCACCAGCCTACAATAGCTGATGTGTGAGACGGCTATAAGTATGGCCATAAGAATGGCTATAAGTAGTCGTTCAGTCCTGTCCGAGTCTGTGTGATCCCATGGACTGTAGCCTGCCAGGCTCTGCTGTCCGCGGAATTACCCAGGCAAGAATACTGGAGTGGGTGGCCATTTCCTGCTCTAGGGGATCTTAGTCTTTCTCAAAAGAATTGGACACAACTTATCGACTAAACAAAAACAGCAACAGCATGAAAACAAGTAAGTGAGATCACATGATAGAGTGAAGCAGGTAAAAAGGAATCTCCCAAAAGTAGCCTAAAAGCATGGCAAAAACAATGCAGATAAGGATAGAGCTTGTAACCATCGTTCTTCAGCTCAGTCGCTCAGTCATGTCTGACTCTTTGTGACCCCATGAATCGCAGCACACCAGGCCTCCCTGTCCAAAACCAACTCCTGGAGCCCACACAAACTCATGTCCATTGAGTCAGTGATGCCATCCAACCATCTCATCCTCTGTCATTCCCTTCTCCTCCTGCCCTCAATCTTTCCCAGCATCAGGGTCTTTTCAAATGACTTAGCTCATATCAGGTGGCCAAAGTGTTGGAGTTTCAGCTTCAGCATCAGTCCTTCCAATGAACACCCAGGACTGATCTCCTTTAGGATGGACTGATTGGATCTCCTTGCAGTCCAAGGGACTCTCAAGAGTCTTCTCCAACACCACAGTTCAAAAGCATCAATTCTTCGGCGCTCAGCTTTCTTTATAGTCCAACTCTCACATCCGTACATGACTGCTGGAAAAATTATAGCCTTGACTAGATAGACCTTTGTTGGCAAAGTAATGTCTCTGCTTTTTAATATGCTGTCTAGGTTGGTCATAACTTTCCTTTCAAGGAGTAAGCATCTTTTAATTTCATGGCTGCAATCACCATCTGCAGTGATTTGGGAGCCCAAAACAATAAAGTCAGCCACTGTTTCCCATCTATTTGCCATGAAGTGAAGGGACCAGATGCCATGATCTTAGTTTTCTGAATGTTGAGCTTTAAGCCAACTTTTTCACTCTCCACTTTCACTTTCATCAAGAGGCTTTCTGGTTCCTCTTCACTTTCTGCCATAAGGGTGGTATCGTCTTGCATATCTGAGGTTATTGATACTTCTCCCGGCAATCTTGATTCCAGCTTGTGCTTCCTTCAGCCGAGCGTTTCTCATGATGTACTCTGAATAGAAGTTAAATAAGCAGGGTGACAATATACAGCCTTGACGTACTCCATTTCCAATTTGGAACCAGTCTGCTGTTCCATGTCCACTTCTAACTGTTGCTTCGAACATCTGAAAGTTCACGGTACATGTATTGCTGAAGCCTGGCTTGGAGAATTTTGAGCCTTACTTTACTAGCATGTGAGATGAGTGCAATTGTGCAGTAGTTTGAGCATTCTTTGGCATTTCCTTTCTTTGGGATTGGAACGAACACTGACCTTTTCCAGTCCTGTGGCCACTGCTGAGTTTTCCAAATTTGCTGACATATTGAGTGCAGCACTTTCACAGCATCATCTTTTAGGATTTGAAATAGCTCACCTGGAATTCCATCAGTCCACTAGCTTTGTTCATAGTGATGCTTCCTAAGCCCCACTTGACTTCACATTCCAGGATGTCTGTCTCTAGGTGAGTGATCACACCATCGTGATTATTTGGGTCATGAAGATCTTTTTTGTACAGTTCTGTGTATTCTTGCCACCTCTTTTTAATATCTTCTGCTTCTGTCAGATCCCTACCATTTCTGTCCTTTCTTGAGCCCATCTTCGCATGAAATGTTCCCTTGGTATCTCTAATTTTCTTGAAGAGATCTCTAGTCTTTCCCATTCTATTGTTTTCCTCTATTTCTTTGCATTGATCGCTGAGGAAGGCTTTCTTATCTCTCCTTGCTATTCTTTGGAACTCTGTATTCAAATGGGTATATCTTTCCTTTTCACCTTTGCTTTTCACTTCTCTTCTTTTCACAGCTATTTGTAAGGCCTCCTCAGACAACCATTTTGATTTTTTGCATTTCTTTTTTTTTGAGGATGTTCTTGATCCCTGTCTCATGTACAATGTCATGAACCTCCGTCCATAGTTCATCAGGCACTCTGTCTATCAGATCTAGTCCCTTAAATCTATTTGTCACTTCCACTGTATAATCATAAGGGATTTGATTTAGGTCATACCTGAATGGTTTAGTGGTTTTCCCCACTTTTCAATTTAATTCTGAATTTGGAAATAAGGAGTTCATGATCTGAGCCACAGTCAGCTCCCGGTCTTGTTTTTGCTGTCTGTATAGAGCCTCTCCATCTTTGGCTGCAAAGAACATAATCAATCTGATTTTGGTGTTGGCCATCTGGTGATGTCCATGTGTAGAGTCTTCTCTTGTGTTGTTGGAAGAGGTTAAGTTACTCTGCGTGCGTGCTGCGTGCTAAGTCATTTCAGTTGTGTCCAACTCTTTGTAACCCTAAGGACTGTATCCCACCAGGCTCCTTTGTCCATGAGATTCTCTTCACTGAAGTGAGTTGGCATGCCCTCCTGCAGGGGATCTTCCCAATCCAGGAATGGAATCAGTGTCTCTTAAGTCTCGTGCATTGATAGGTGGGTTCTTTACCACTAGCACCACCTGGGAAACCTAGGAAGTTACTCCACTCATGTTCAGTGTTTATGTAGAGACTTCCTGCATTGGATTCTAATGGTGGACGCAGGTGCTGTTTCTCAAATCCTTCTAAGGTTTTGACCACTCCTCAAATCACACCCTCTACTGCATGCATGTGTAGACATGTACACATGCTCACACACATTATGCCCAAACAGAAAGGCTTCCACTCAATTTACTTCTTTGCCCTAAATTTATAACTTGCATTTAACCTGCTTTTTCCTGTGTCAGCGAACATAGCATTAGAGGCAGTGGCAGGGGAATATAGAAGTTTTTGTCCATTGATTTTACATGGCAACCAGAGAAGAGGTTTTGAAATCTGTAAGTGATTTTTGTTCTTGTCCTCCTGTGATTCATAAAAGGGTTTTTCCAACCATAATTTGATTATTGCTTTTTTCCCAAATCTTTGGCTTTCTTCCTCCAGAAAATGGATTATTCTTAGTTGTTGATACCTATTTTCTTATCCCTTTCTAAAAATTGTGCTTCTCGTTATTTTCTTGTTTCCATCCTGGATAAATTCCTTTGAGCATCTTTTCTGCTACTTAACAGCTGCCAGTGAGGATTTTAATTCCACTATCAGGATTTAAATTCCTTTCAGGCCCTTTCTCACTCTCTTAATCATTTTATTCTCTCTTTATCTCAGTTTTGTTGCATCTACATCTTATTTTCTGGATTTTTAAAAAGTTCCTCCTATTGTATCTCAGGAGATATTTTTCTGTGACTCTCTCCTCCAACTTCATAGATAATTCATTTTCATTAACTTATTACAGCTATCAGTTTTTGAAGTTTCTTCTAATCATCGATAGTTTTAGAAATATGTTATTCCCTCTTACTGTATAATTTTTTTCTCAAACTGCACACATCTTCTTCTTCTTGTTGTTTTCTCTGCTTCTCTTCAAAAGACAAGTGATCTGACCATGTTCAGAATATGTCAACTGGGAAAAAGTTTGGACTGCCTGTGTGCCTCCTCCTTTTTCACTGAGGACCTGATCAAACCCTGTTCTTAGACTTAGAGCTGGAACATAGATGTCATTTCCTTAGCTCAGTGCTACTATAAAGAACTCCTTGATCTCCTGCATATCTGCTGGACCATAGTGAACCGTTTCTGGACTTTCCATCTTCACCATGATGTAGGCAAGCGGGGAAATGGATTTGGCGATCTTAGGCAGCAGGCTGCTGAGAGATGTGGGCTGGGAGTGACATAAAAGTGCAAAGAATAAAGCAAAATAGAAATATTTTCTGTGTAATAGAAGGTTGTTATTTAGTCACTAAGTAACAACTAGCGACTAAATAACTATTTATTTATTTAGTAAACAATTTTATTTTGCAAAAAAGTAAATAACATTTTTTTGCAACCCAGCTCTTTTGCAACCCCATAGACTGTAGCGTCCCTCTGTCCATGGGATTTTCCAGGCAAGCATATTGGAGTGGGTTGCCATTTCCTTCCTTCTCAGGGGATCTTCCCAACCCAGGAATTGAACCTGAGTCTCCTGCATTAGCAGGTGGATTCTTTACCAGTGAGCCACGCAGAGTCAGACACAACTGAGCAACTGAACTGAATGTAACTGAGCTACCAGGAGAGCCCAGTACAGGGGGGACTACCTAGCTTTCTGATTGGTACAAGTCAGTTCCTATAAATTAGCGGACAGAAAGCCGGAGAAAGCTAAATTGTCTCTTCTGTGTACTTAGAGGTGGCGGTTTGCTGTTCTCATGAAGTGGAGATCGTTTTTCTCCAACACTTGTCATCATTTACACTTAGCGCAGTTCCTCTGAGATTTGGGCATTTGATTGGTCTTCTGAGTTAGTTGCTATTTGATATTTGTTTTACTCATCTTGAGTTTCAAATGAGAATTTGAGGGTTTTCAAATGAAAGTTGAAGTCCCTTAAGTAGACACAACTTTTAAAGAAATTGAACTGACATTTTTACAAAAAACTGAATTTATGATGGACAAGTTTGATAGACATATAAAAAGAAAGGTAGATATAGGTGTAGATATATATTTTTCTTGGTACCAACTACTTTTATTTAAATTGCATTTGGCTCACAAAATTTTTATTATTTTTATAAGAGTATATTTTGAATTTGTCCTGGGACATACTATCATGTTAGAAGAACTCATGGATTTTAGGATAGCATGGTGTACATCTAGACACAGCCTACTAAAGTCGCTGCAGTATGTTTCTATTTAAAGGTAATTTAAATGCAAAAATTGCATAAGGTTGTACTGATTAATCTAAAGATATATGTTTTCACACTGTTTTTTTGGACAACTAACTATGTAAGCTTAGATTGAGCAGATGGTTTAATCTATAGATTTATCAATGTCTCCCCTCTGAGAAGTAAAAGTATTTCCCCGAATAATTTTCCAGAATTGCGATCATACAGAACAAAGAAAGTAAAGTGGTTAAATACTGCGAACTGCTATAGTTGATCCAATCATCATTTATTTCCGATATCTCTAAGTGACATTATGTACTATTCTGTTTATTTGTCTGCTGCTTATCGCTCCTGATAAGAATCTAAACTGTATTAAGATAGCATTTTACTATCATGGTCTCTCTGTATCTCAAGACAAGATGACACTCCCTGTCCCATAATGGGTGCTGAGTAGTTACTGAATAAACTAATGAAGAAGCCAGCAGGCTATTGGTGATATAAGCATAAATAGTTTACAGTCCTTGACCTGATGAGTCTCACATTAGCTATTTAGAGCATTCTGCACAAATATGTCCAAATGAATGTTCATAAACATAGAGTAAAATGTACTCATTAAGAACAAATTAAAATTCTGAGAAATAATAGGCCCAAAGTGCTTAGGCCACTCATCTTTTTATTATAATAATTTTGTTTCAACTTCAGTTTCTTACATAAAAGTCCACTCAACTACTCTTTATTTAAAAGAAATATAATATCTGGTTCTTATTTATGAATCATACATAAAGCTACCACTTTCTAATATACATGATTCTTCTCTGCTATAAACCCAAGAAAGACTTGAAGTTGAATATCAGACTTACTCATAATATTTCACTTTGACTCTGTATTTAAGGAAACATTTTTGATCTGAATCTAACTCTCCTTAAGCATAAACAGCTCAGAGTATTCATTATGCCGGGAAATTAATAAATGACTTTACCTCTCCAAATCTTAGTTGTTTAAGAGATCTGTTTGTTACATATATGAATGTTTAGCAGTTTGATATGGAAAATTAATCTCAAATTTGAAAAAAAGTCACAAATTAATTAAATAAGAATAACATATAATCCAAATAAGTAGTATAAACCAACATGTCCTGCAGACAGATTGCTGTGTTTCCAAACCCTGACCCTTACTTCATATAATTATTTATCCTATCTAAACCTCAATTTCCTTATCTGAAATTGAGAAGAATGTTGATACTTACCTCATAGAGTTTAAAAAAACTCAAATGAGAAAATGCAAATAAAGAACTATAGCTCATAGTAATTGCATTTTTGAGTGCTTACTTCCTTCCAGGCACTATTCTATGTGTATATGTGTATACACACACACACATATGTAGATTTAAAAGAGGATATATAGGTATATTAGGTTGGTGCAAATGTAATTGCAGTTTCCGACTGTGACTTTTTAATCATTATAACTAGACTCAAACACATCTTTATTAATCAAAATAGAAAGCATTACAATCAACACATTTTTTTTTGCCAACAAGGAATAAGTTTTTTATTCCTGTAGCATAAAAATACATGCTTCAGGATTCGACAAACTCTTGGAAAACATTTTCTGCCTCCTGCAAAAGGTTGTTGAGATGCTTGAAGAAGTGGTAGTCAGTTGACAAGAGGTCAGGTGAATATGGTGGATGAGGCAAAACTCCATAGCCCAATTCGTTCAACTTTTGAAGTGTTGGTTGTGTGAAAGGTGCTTGGGCATTGTTGTGGAGAATAATTGGACCCTTTCTGTTGACCAGTGCCAGCTGCAGGCATTGTGGTTTTTGGTGCATCTCATCTATTTGCTGAGCATATTTCTCAGATGTAATGGTTTAATCAGGATTCAGAGAGCTGTAGTGGATCAGACCAGTAGCAGACTACCAAACAGTGACCATGACATTTTTTGGTACAAGTTTGCTTTGGGAAATGCTTTGGACCTTCTTCTTGCTCCAGCTTCTGAGCTGGTTGTTGCCAGTTGTCTTATAGAATCCACTTTTCATCACAAGTCACAATCGGATCAAGAAATGATTTGATGTTGTTGCGTAGAGTAAGAGAAGATGACACTTCAAAACAATGATTTTTAAAAATTTTTATTCAGCTCACAAGGCACCCACTTATTGACCTTTTTCACCTATCCAGTTTTCTTCAAATGCCAAGTGACTGTAGAATGGTTAATGTTGAGTTTTTCAGCAACTTCTTGAGTAGTTGTAAGAGGATCAACTTCAATGATCCTCTCAGTTCATCACTGTCAATTTCCCATGGCTGGCCACTGCACTCCTCATCTTCAAGGCTCTTATCTCCTTTGCAAAATTTCTTGAACCGCCACTGCGCTGTATGTTAATTAGCAGTTCCTGGGTCAAATGCATTGTTAATGTTGTGAGTTGTCTCTGCTGATTTACGACCCATTTTGAACTCAAATAAGAAAATCACTTGAATTTGCTTTTTGTCTAACATCATTTCACTAGTCTAAAATAAATATAAAATAAGCAGCAAGTAATAAGTCATTAGCAGAAAACATAAAGTGAGAAAAGTGCATTAAAATGATGTATAACATAACCACATTTATTTAAGAGTATATTCCAATATCAAATGGTGAAGTTGAACAATGCGAAGCCACAGTTACTTTTGCACCAATCTAATATATATATATATATATATATGTATATATCTTATGCACCTATATATCTTATGCATGTGTGAGTGCTAAATCACTTCAGTTGTGTCTGATTCTTTACGACCCTAGGGACTGTAGCCACCAGGCTCCTCTGTCCATTGGATTCTCCAGACAAGAATACTGGAGTAGCAATAATACCCTGACCTCTCCAGGGGATCTTCCCCACCCAAGAAGTCTCATGCATTGGCAGGTGGATTTTTTATCATTAGTGCCACCTGAGAAGCCCATATATCTTATATCTTTATCTATCTATCATCTATCTATCTATATATCTATCTATCTATCTAAGATATGTAGAAAGATATATACTTATATATCGATATAGATATATACTTATATATATATACTTATATCTATATCGATATATACTTATATATCGATATAGATGTATATATATCGATATATAAGATTCCCAGGTGACTCAGTGGTGGAGGACCATGGGGTCCCTAAGAGTCAGACATGACTGAAACACCTTGCACACACTCTTCAAGAGTTACTGGAAGCTCACCAGGCAGAGAAGTTTGAAAAGGGTGCATTAGAAACCAACTGGGCAATGCCAAGGAATATAACACAAGCTACTAATTACCTGTGCAATTCTAATTTTCTGTATAGTTATTCAACAGCAGTGTTGAAATGGAGCTTAGCTGGATCTTGAATTCAAACCCAAAGCAAATTGTGAAATATTTTAGGGATACCAAGACCAGCATTACATGGTCCATATGCTCCATTTCACTACAAATGAACAGCTTTATGACCTGACTCCCTTGAGAGTCTTCAAACAGGGATTTAGTTAGAACGCATTAGAGAAAATCATTCTGAAACAACAAAGGCAGTGGTAGCCATGAGAAGACATTACCCTAGTGAGAACTCAGTGTGTTCATGGCAGATAATATTTAGAAATTGTACAAATGAGAAGATATCTCTGAGGACAGGATTTTGCAGTACCACAGAAGTATTGGTATATATAAACTTACTTTATGGTAATGAATGTTCTAAATGTATTTCTTTATTAAAACATTGCTTATTGATTTCTGTATTATTTGTGGAGACCTATAAGAAAGAAGGCAATGGCACCCCACTCCAGTACTCTTGCCTGGAAAATCCCATGGACGGAGGAGCCTGGTAGGCTGCAGTCCATGGGGTTGCTAAGAGTCGGACACGACTGAGCGACTTCACTTTCACTTTTCCCTTTCATGCACTGGAGAAGGAAATGGCAACCCACTCCAGTGTTCTTGCCTGGAGAATCCCAGGGACGGCGGAGCCTGGTGGGCTGCCGTCTATGGGGTCACACAGAGTCGGACACGACTGAAGCGACTTAGATAAGAAAGAAAGTTGTAGGAGATATAGTAAAACAGAAAGAGCTCTCTGAAAATGATGATTGCTCTTTCTGTAATTATGAGTAATTTATTGTAATTAAAAATCCGCATTATATTAAGTTATGAATGTTTCTAATAAATATTTATAAATATGATCTGAAGTTTTGGTTGATAAATGTCTGATGCACCTATTGATTCAATCTTTTACTGTTGATATAATTTTCTAAGTTTGTATGATCTCTTCTGAGCTAAGCATTCATTATGCAAACAGTGCTAAAATATATTCACGAGGTTCCAGTTGCTCTCTATTCCAGAATCACAGATAAGCTCTGTTTTAGGAATAACTGATTTTTGTTTAACAGAAGAAATGAGGGATACTTAAATGTCTTAAATCACTTTTCCTCACATATAAGGTGGAACTAGATACCAGCCATACCATTTTATAATCTTTGGCCTAAACAGCTCTTGCCAATAGTTTTTAATTCCTAGCATATTTTTGTAAATGTCTGAGTCTGACGAAGCCTGTATTTGAAATGAAAATGTTTTTCACCTACTGACCCATCAATGAAAATTAGGATTTGGTAGAAGAGCGAATAGAGTACGTGATTCAGAAATAAGGTAGGGGGAAGTGGCTCTTCAGTGAAATGAAAGAGTGGTAGAATACACACGGACATGCACACAGAACCTGTTAATAATTAGGAATTGTAAATGAGCTTTCATATTTAAAAAGTATTTGGGCATCTACTATGTGCCAGGCACCTAAGGTACAGCAGGGAGCTTGCATCTGCATTTGTAGTCAGATGCTAGAGTGGAGAGACACACAATCACAGGAGGAATTTAGTATTAAGAGAAATATAAAGCCAGTAGGGATCATAGAGCAGTGAGAAGGGAGTAGCGCTGGTCATGAACACTGTCACTGATAAGGGTCATATCAGCAGAGATGGGGAGTAGTAATAGCAACCCATGAGGGTATTTGATGAGAGAGCATTCCAGGCAGAAAGAATAGCTATAACAGAGGTCCTGAGATGCCTGGGGTGCTCCATAGAGTGGGAAAGCTGGAGGGCTGGAGAAGATTAAGAGGTGAAGGCTGGAGAAGAGAAGAGCATGACTGTAAGAAATGGGGCCACAGGGTTTATGGGGCATTGGATCTCGTAGGTCTTGTTGATTGTAGTAAGAACCTAGGACCTGTGCCAGGCAGTACTGTTGTCCCTGAACCAAATGTAGCATTTGAGCACTTGAAATCTGGCTAGTGTGACTGAATGTAAATTTCATATTAATTTAAATTAAAAAATTTAAATTGATACTTGATTCACTTATTGGGAAGCTTTTAAATATGTTTCAAAGAGTTTGAATGTGTGCATATACTTTTCTAATTGTAAATTTAATCAAATGTAGACATGAATCAAGTATTTTTATTTAAAATACAGTGTCTTAATTGAGACATGGTAGATATATAAAATACATACTGTTTCAAATATTTAATACACAATAGACTTGAAAATGTCTCAATTTTCATAATCATATTTAATAGTCATAATGATTATATATTGAAGTTACAATATATGTAATCTTATTATAATCCATCCTAATAGTCAGAAGAGTATTAATTGTGTGAAAAGTGAATACTGACACAAGTCTTTGGGGATTATATAGTAGAGCACCTTCTGGGAAATATTTTTGAGACAATACATCAGAAACTTTATTAAGCAATTTCGCTTGTAGAGATATATCATATAGAAGTAAATACCACAGAAATGAATCTATAAATATGTTCCTTGCAATTTATTTAAAAAGGAATCAAACTAAGTAGACCCAAATAAGGGACACATTAAATTAATCATAATATAGTCATACAATTAAATACTAGGAAGTCTTTTAAATTTTAAATGTATGCATATCAATATGTAAGGGTAGTCATAAATTATTAAGTTGGAGAAGCTGATTACCACTGTGTGCATATACATTTTATAACATCATATTATAAACTTCATAAAATACAAGTAATAAATGTAAATAACTTTATATTTAGTTTAATTTATCATGTTTTAATTACTTGCATATTTTAGCTGAATTTCTATCTGTCTTTCTAAGGGTACGTGCCAAAATTTTAACAGTGTTTCTTTTTATGAATTACAATAATATAAGTAATTCTTATTTTTGACAGTTTCTTATACACTAAACTTGCAGACATTGTAACATAAAGATGTTAAAACTGCAATGATCATTAATAATGTGGAAAACTAATGGTTTATTATTATTTTTTTGCTGAGAAACTTTGAGTATAGCTTGGAAAAAAGTGCCTATAATATTTCAAAAATCATAGATCATTGTTGAAGTTTAATTGTCTCTTTTCAGTCAGGAGATGGAATTTTAATAGGTGCCATCACTGGTAATGATCCCATTTTTTTTTACACTTGAATAAGTTTTAAAACACATCTTGTTATGTAACTTTTGCATATATGTCAATGAAGTCCTAAGGAAACATTTCTAACACAATAGTGTCCAAGCTATTATGCAATAATTCATATAGGTTATATAAAAAAAGAAATCAAAATAGCAAAAAAGATCTGTTTCTAGTTCAGAAGAATTCACTGGTGCCATGAGTTAAAAAAAAATGCTATTTTTTATTTGCAGTCAAGACTTTCTGTTGTGCTGGTGATATAGGTCAAGGATCATAAGTGCAATCGTAGGCCTCCCAGAAAAGAGATATAAATTTTGCGTATTCAGAACTTATGCAGGTGACCTTCAACTTGACCCAAACAATAGGAAGGTGAGATTGCTTATACTAGGATGTGTCTTTCTGATTTTCTTTTGATATTTGATAAACACTAGTGGCCATCTCCTAGGGAAAATCCTTTAAGATTTTGCTTAAGCCCTCTTCATCTTCTTTTCCTAGGTGATCTTTTAAGAAAAATCACTCGCTTTGAACCATCCTCAGTAAGTTATATAAGTTATAGGACAAGATACAGAATGTATAAAAGGCACCAATAACACATCTTAGTCTCTCAATTTACTCAATTATTTTGAAGGCTATTAAATGTCATAGCATAGATTACACTCAAACAGCAAAAATGTTTCATCAAAAAGAGCACATAGGAGACTTCCCTGGGTGTCCAGTGCTTAAGACTCCAGGCTTCCATTGCAGGGGGTGTGGGTTCAATCCATCGGAACCCTGGTCGGAGGAACAAAGATCCCACAGGTCATGTGGTGAGGCCAAAAAAAACAAAACGTTCTGAAAAATCACATACTTTAAACTTTAGTCGTGTTTCATGAACTATTTCTCTCTTTTTCTATGAAATAGAGATGAGAGAGAAGACGAAAATAAATGAGAAAATTAGGCCTTTCAACCCTGAATATGTTTATGTCATTTGCATGTAAAATGCAGAATAAACTTGGGGTTTAAAAAGTAAAAGAAACAGTATTTGGTGTAGCTTTTGTTATGCCATTAGGCATCAAAATAAATGACTTTGCTCAAAGACTGGAATGAGCCATAGCTTGATCCCCGCCAAAGAAAACACAGTAAATTGCTCAAATAATCAAAAGATTCAAGCACTGGAGATCACTAAAAGAAGATGCAGACTTTTCAGAAAGGCCAAGGAAATGCTTCCATGTTCAGTCTCTCATGTGAAAAATGATCTCTGTCCTTGTAAGCTCTAAAGAGGCTGTGGCTCCAATTCTATGGCCTGATCACCTTGTTAGCTGCTTGAGAGGGTTGGGTCAGAATTCTCACGCAGTCACCCATTAACTTCTACCATCACCATGACAACTCAGTACTGGTTAAAAGGGCTCAAAAGGCCTGTTAGCAGAAAATTAAGGTAATGAGTTCTTCATTTTCCTTGTTGAAATAGTTCTAATCAGTTCTCTCAGCTATGACCACTCAATCATAATATAGTTTTAAATAGATTGCATGTCTCATTCAGGAGCAAATGGGAGTTCAAACGAACTCGATTTCTGTTTGGACCATTAATAGCAATAAATCCACTGCAATATCAGGGACTTTATATAGGTCCTTCTTATAGAGAAGCACAATGCATTCCACATTCTTTGAAAAATGTATTGGCAAAAAGTTTGTTCAGAAGTAGCTAAGAGCTAATACTGAGCATCACAATGCTCAATATAATTATCTCATATATGCATCCTCTCTAGCTATTACTCATTCAGTGCTTTAATTTCTAAGCATGTCAAATATAGTCTCAGTATCAACTTTACTCAACCTTTTCTCACATGCAATTTTATTGAATATTATCTATCAATGCATGTAGGTTATTTTTTCATCTTCCTCCCTCTCTAAGAAATAATGATACAGTCTATTAGAAGACTATGCCTCTCACATAACAGTCGATTACATGTCGAATCTGAGAAAGCTGAATTCATAGAAATAGAGAGTAGAGCAGTGGTTACTAGGGGCTGGGGGATGAAGGAATTAGGGAGATGTTGACCAAAGGGTACAAACTTCCAGTTAGAAGCTGAATAAGTTCTGGGGATCCAATGTATGGCATTGTGACTATAGTTAACAGCACTGTGGTGTGTACTTGAAAATTGCTATGAGACTAGATCTTAACTGTTCTCACCACACAAAAAAAAGAAAAGGTATTTACATGATGTGATAATTATACTCATATTGCAGTATGTCAGTGTATCAAATCAGTATCTTGTACATCTTACACAATGATGTCATCACTTATACCATAATAAAGCTGGAAGGGGAAAAAGGAAGAACCACATCTGTATTGATTATCTCCATTCTTTAATGCAACTGTGTCTGCCAAAGTCATTATTTATCTCTTCAAACTAAATTCTTCCCTCTCATCTCTAACCATCCATTGTTATATTTACCTCCCACTAGATTTAGTAAAAGTTCTTCACTCACTTCGCAAGTGATTTGATCCTGAGCATCACTTTTGTCCTGCACTCAACTCCTTTTTGTGGGTTCTCTTCTGCACTTTTTTTCTGCACCTGCTTCCAGCTGAGAGCTGAAGGTCCTCTGCAGCTCTCTCATGACTAGACCAGCACACAACCCCATTTAAAATATTCCATGGCTTCTTGGTCACTTCACAGCTTCATACTTGAAATCTCCTGATTTTAAGTCGTGCAATAGTTTCTCTGAACAAAGTTTTAGGTACAACTTTCTAAGGAAACAAAACCTTGTGCACACTACAACCCAGGAGAAAGGAGCAGTGACTTGACAAGAGACTGACCCAGACTTGTCCTTGAGTGTCCAGGAGTCTCTGGCAGAGGCGTGGGTTGGTGGTGGCCTGCTGAAGGGTTGGGGGCACTGAGTGCAGCAGTGCCTGAATGGGACCTATTGAAGGAGATCGCCATTATCTTCATTCAGTTCAGTTCAGTTCAGTCGCTCAGTAGTGTCCGACTCTTTGCGACCCCGTGAACCGCAGCATGCGAAGCCTCCTTGTCCATCACCAACTCCTGGAGTCCTCCCAAACCCATGGCCATCGAGTCGATGATGCCATCCAGCCATCTCATCCTCTGTCGTCCCCTTCTCCTCCTGCCCTCAATCTTTCCCAGCATCAGGGTCTTTTCCAGTGAGTCAGCTCTTCACATGAGGTGGCCAAAGTATTGGAGTTTCAGCTTCAACATCAGTCCTTCCAACGAACACCCAGGACTGATCTCCTTTAGGATGGACTGGTTGGATCTCCTTGCAGTCCAAGAGACTCTCAAGAGTCTTCTCCAACACCACAGTTCAAAAGCAACAATTCTTTGGCACTCAGCTTTCTTTATAGTCCCACTCTCACATCCATACATGACCACTGGAAAAACCATAGCCTTGACTAGATGGACCGTTGTCGGTAAAGTAATGTCTCTGCTTTTTAATATGCTGTCTAGGTTGGTCATAATTTTCCTTCCAAGGAGTAAGTGTCTTTTAATTTCATGGCTGCAATTACCATCAGCAGTGATTTTGGAGCCCAGAAAAATAAAGTCAGCCACTGTTTCCACTGTTTCCCCATCTATTTGCCATGAAGTGATGGGACCAGATGCCATGATCTTAGTTTTCTGAATGTTGAGCTTTAAGCCAACTTTTTCACTCTCCTCTTTCACTTTCATCAAGAGGCTCTTAGTTCTTCTTCACTTTCTGCCATAAGGGTGGTGTCATCTGCATATCTGAGGTTATTGATATTTCTCCCGGCAATCTTGATTCCAGCTTGTGCTTCTTTCAGTGCAGCATTTCTCATGATGTACTCTGTGTATAAGTTAAATAAGCAGGGTGACAATATACAGCCTTGACATACTCCTTTCCTGATTTGGACTCAGATGACCATTGTATCTACTACTGTGGCAAGAATCCCTTGGAAGAAATGGAGTAGCCATCGCAGTCAACAAAAGAGTCTGAAATGCAATACTTGAATGCAATCTGAAAAATGAAAAAGTGATATCTGTTCATTTCCAAGGCAAACCATTCAGTATCACAGTAATCCAAGTCTATATCCCGACCAGTAACGCTGAAGAAGCTGAACTTGAACGGTTCTATGAAGACCTACAAGACTTTCTAGAATTAACATCCAAAAAAGACATCCTTTTCATTATTGGGGAGTCTAATGCAAAAGTAGGAAGTCAAGAAACACCTGGAGTAACAGGCAAATTTGGCCTTGGAGTACAGAATGAAGCAGGTCAAAGGCTAACAGTTTTGCCAAGAGAACACACTGATCATAGGAAACACCTTCTTCCAACAACTAAGAAAATACTCTACACATGCATATCACCAGATGGTCAATACCGAAATCAGATTTATTATATTCTTTGCAGCCAAAGATGGACAAGCTCTATACAGTCAGCAAAAACAAAACTGGAAGCTGACTGTGGCTCAGATCATGAACTCCTTATTTCCAAATTCAGACTTAAATTGAAGAAAGTAGGGAAAACCACTAGACCATTCAGGTATGACCTAAATCAAATCCCTTACTATTATACAGTAGAAGTGACAGATCTATTCAAAAGATTAGATCTGATAGACAGAGTGCCTGAAGAACTATGGACAGAGCTTGTGACATTGTACAGGAGGAAGTGATCAAGACTATTCCCAAGAAAAAGAAATGCAAAGAGGCAAAATGGTTATCCAAGGAGGCCTTACAAATAGCTGAGAAAAGAAGGGAAGCAAAAAGCAAAGGGGAAAAGGAAAGATATACCCATTTGTATGCAGAGTTCCAAAGAATAGCAAGGAGAGATAAGAAAGCCTTCCTCCGTGATCAATGCAAAGAAATAGAGGAAAAGAATAGAATGAGAAAGAGTAGAGATATCCTCAAGAAAATTAGAGATAGGGAACATTTCATGCAAAGATGGGCTCAATGAAGGACATAAATGGTATGGACTTAACAGAAGCAGAAGATATTAAGAAGAGACAGCAAGAATACACAGAAGAGCTATATAAAAAAGATCATGACCCAGATAACCATGATGGTATGATCATTCACCTAGAGCCAGACATCCTGGAATGTGAAGACAAGTGGGCCTTAGGAAGCATCACTATGGACAAAGCTAATGGAGTGATGGAATTCCAATTGAGCTATTTCAAATCCTGGAAGATGATGCTGTGAAAGTGCTGCACTCAATATGCCAGCAAATTTGGAAAACTCAGCAGTGGCCACAGGACTGGAAACGTCAGTTTTCATTCCAATCCCAAAGAAAGGCAATGCCAAAGGATGTTCAAACTACCACACAATTGTACTCATCTCACACGCTAGCAAAGTAATGCTCAAAATTATCCAAGCCAGGCTTCAACAGTACATGAACCATGAACTTCCAGATGTTCAAGCTAGATTTAGAAAAGGCAGAGGAACCAGAGATCAAATTTTCAACATCTGCTGGATCATGAAAAAAGCAAAAGAGTTACAGGAAAACATCTACTTCCATGCTATTGACTCCTCCATAGCCTTTGACTGTGTGGATCACAACAAACTGTGGATAATTCTTAAAGCAATGGGGTTACCAGAACACCCTCCTGCCTTCTGCAAAATCTGTATGCAGGTCAAGAAGCAACAGTTAGAACTGGGCATGAAAGAACAGACTGTTTCCAAATCAGGAAATGTTGTATATTGTCACCCTGCTTATTTAACTTATATGCAGAGCACATCATGTGAAATACCGGGCTGGATAAAGCACAAGCTGGAATCACGATTGCCAAGAGAAATATCAATAACCTCAGGTATGACAGATGACACCACCCTTATGTCAAAAAGAGAAGAAGAATTAAAGAGCCTCTTGATGAAAGTGAAAGACGAGAGTGAAAAAATTGGCTTAAAGCTCAACATTCAGAAAACTAAGATCATGGCATCTAGTCCCATCACTTCATGGCAAATAGATGGGGAAACAGTGGCAGACTTTATTTTTCGGGGCTCCAAAATCACTGCAGATGGTGACTGCAGTCATGAAATTAAAAGATGCTTGCTCCTTGGAAGAAAAGCTACGACCAACCTAGACAGCATATTAAAAAGCAGAGATGTTACTTTGCCAACAAAGGTCCATCTAGTCAAAGCTATTATTTTTCCAGTAGTCATGTATGGATGTGAGAGTTGGACTATCAAGATAGCTGAGTGCTGAAGAATTGATGCTTTTTAACTGTGGTGTTGGAGAAGACTCTTGAGAGTCCCTTGGACAGCAAGGCGATGCAACCAGTCCATCCTAAAAGAAAGACGACAGAGGATGAGATTGTTGGATGGCATCACTGACTCAATGGACATGAGTTTGAGTAAGCTCCAGGGATTGATGATGGACAGGGATGCCTGGTGTGCTGCAGTCCATGGGGTTGCAAAGAGTCGGACATGACTGAGTGACTGAACCAACTTCTAAGGAATAATAATTAAAAAGCATCTAAACTGTTTCATTGGTTTACAGATAATAGGAGATGTAACTTGACCTCTAAACTTCGTGGAAACTATTTGCTAACTTTGAATTGTCAGCTTCCAAATACTTTCTTCTATCTCTCTATCTAAGAATTATTCTAGAAATTCGTTCATAATTATAAAGTTCCTTTCATAGCTAGGTATTCTTTGGCATAAACTAAGAACTCATAGGGGGCTTCCTGGTGGCTCAGTGGTAAAGAATCCACCTGCAACGCAGGAGCTGCAGGAGACATTGGTTTGATCCCTGTGTAGGGAAGATCCCCTGGAGGAGGGTGGCAACCCACTCCAGATTCTTTCCTAAGGAATCCCCATGGACAGGAGAGCCTGATGGGCTACAGTCCACGGGGTCTCAAAGAGTCAGACAGGACTGAAGCAATTTAACACACATACACACATGAGTACATAGAACTAAAAATGTCAGTTATATTTAAAGGCAGATAGTCGGTGAACTAACAGTATTAAATTCAAGGCAGACAATATATTTTGCTTACTTAAAAATAAATCAATACAACCATCACATACATATGCTTAAATAAACTTGATCGATTATTCAGCCCTCTCTCTGTGAATATCTAAGCAGTTTTAAACACTATCAAATGTTCTCTAATACTCTCACTCATTTCCTAGTTTCCGAGTATATATAATTTTTTTGGTCTAAGTCTCGATATGTGTTGCAAAGATATATGTGGAGGAACCAGGGAGAAGTCTCCACAATACAGATTTCTCTCTTACAGGAAGGAGTGGAAGCTTTAAAACTATTTTTTTGTTTGTTTGCTTTTTACATAGTTTTGAGAGTAGTGTTGCACAGTTTGTCTGTTGAATGAACTTCGATTATAGCTGGTTTCTTCATATGACACTTAAAGATGTTTATCAGCTCAGGACACAACTGCACTTGGTTATAATTCAGCCATTAAAATCTTAGAAGAACTGAAGCTTGTTTTCAGCATTACTATTCCTCACAGTCTTGATTTTTTTCTCTTTTCATGCTGACTGACCATTATCTGTATTTTTTTTTTCCTTTACTGTGTCCTTCCACAAGTACCCTCAATCTATTCAGGACCCCAAGATTTATACATATTTCTTTATTCAGAAAGTATAATTTGGGAAGTTTACCTTTTGACTGACTGATAACACTCATAATATTACCTTCTACTGTAGGCTGTTGAATTTAACAAATGACCCAAGACTTCACCTAAAATAGTGTAGCTCTAAGAAAGAAATCTCAGGTTTTAGTAAAGGGATTTGAGGATGGGGTAGGAGGTAAAGGAACTCTACCATGTATAGATAATAGAGCTAATCTCAAAACTACAACTTGGTGGCTCAGATGGAAAAAACCCTGCCTGCAATGCAGGAGATCTGGATTCAGTCCTTGGGTCAGGGAAGATCTCCTGGAAAAGGGAATGCTAATCCACTCTAGCATTCTTGCCTGGAGAATTCCATGGACAGAGGAGCCTGGTGGGCTACAGTCCATTGAGTCACAAAGAGTGGGACACGACTGAGCAGCTGACACTTTCACTTTACAACTTGGAGCACACAAGACTGTTTAAGGATAATACTTCTCAGGAATTAATGTCACTCCAAGCACATTTTTCATGTCTCATGAAAAGATATAGATCATTAAACCATGTAAAAAGATTTTAAATCTCTCAATGTAATATCACAGTAATTTCATTTGTGAAATGAGGGTAAACATTTAGACATGAAGTATATATTATGGAATGATGAACATTTAATGAGTGGCCTTAAAGTGCCATGTTGCATAAATGGTAAGAAGACATTAACCTATGTTAAACAAAATACTAACCTAAAGTTTGTTTGCTTAATTAAGAAAGCATTTGTCTTTTCAAGATTTGTCTTCCTTTTTTTCCCACTTCTTTTTCTTGCTATAAGCCTAATCTCATAAAATAGAAGCATGTTCTCAGTAAAATGAAAGCAAATGGCTTATGATAGAAAATGGAAAATAATGAAATAAAAAGTTAAAATACTTTGTGCTTCTTTGCTGATACAGCACATTATATTTTACGTGTGCCTGGGTAAATACTGCTAGCTCACTTCAGAGTGCTTACATGAGTGTGGAGCAGAAGCCCAGGGTGCCTCTTCCAGCTTTGGTGGCTTCCAACAGTCTTTGGTTTATGACCACATCTGTGTATCAGTATTCACAATGCCTCCTCCACCTCTGGGGGTGTGTGTAATCTCCATCTGCCTCACTCTTATGAGCATTTAGGATTTAGGGCATTTAGAATCCGCTTGAATAATGCAATGTAATCTCCCTATCTTCAGATTCTTCTTTTAAAAGATCCTTTTCTATTTTTACATACAAGGTTCCAGGGATTAGGTTGTGGGTATCTTTTGCAGGTGGACAGAGGGCACGTGGAGGCATTATTTTTTTAATTTATTTTTTTACTGAAGGATAATTGCTTTACAGAATTTTGCTGTTTTCTGTCAAACCTCAACATGAATAAAGCTCGCCACAGAGACATGTATTGTTTATCCTCCCAATTCCATCTGGAACCATACCCCATGTTTCTGTAATAGAATCTTAGTTGTTTCCCTCCAATTTCTACAACTTTCCCCACTTCTCAACAGCTATTCTTATTTGCTTTAATAGGAGGATTGAAGGGATAAAGGTACCACCTTAGTCTTTTTCTCTGAATTGGAAAAGATAAGAGTGATGTGCACAGAGTTGCATACCTGACATACATCCCCTCTTCTTTGCTAAAAGAATCCCATTTTGATTCTAAATATGATGTACCTGATCCCAGGCAGAGAATCGTGATTGTTGAAACCAATCAAAGGGCTGCTGTCCTCACTCTTTCCCAGACTTCATGCAGCCACATTCAACCAGTGATAAAGAAGAAATCTGCAGTGGTTAATCCAGGAAAGGTCTGTGCCTTCCAATAGCAAATTCAGGCTCTGAAAGTATGTATCCAGGGGGACAAGAGGTAGGCAAAGGGGAAGGATCCTGAAGTCAAACCATTTTGATCTAAACTGCTGCTTTTCACTGGTTAGCAGTTTTGAAGTTTAGGGTTCAGGAGTGTTATGATCAAGTTACTGGCAATGAATTCCTTTTGATTGTCTTTCTAATTGATATTAGTTTTTTAAAGTATTTGCATAATTTTGTGATTTTAACTTTAGTCTTCCACATTTAGTTAGGACGTTCCACTTGATTTTAAATTATGAGTTTGCTACTGCTTCTGTTGAAGGCAAAAAATCATAAAGTGCATCTCCATGGTTTTACACCTCACCCAGTTTTGGAAGAATGCCTATTTGAACACATGTACCTGTTATCTATAATAAAGGATATGAAGCAATTTGCTTTTGATGCTCAAAGAGTTTTTAGAATGATAAATGAAGTGAAAGTTGCTTACTTTCTTTGCGACTTTTTCTTTGCCAACTCTTTGTAACCCCATGGACTATACAGTCCATGGAAATCTCCAGGCCAGGGGTAGACATTCCCTTCTCCAGGGGAATCTTCCAAACCCAGGGATCAAACCCAGATCGATCTCTCACATTGCAGGCAGATTCTTTACTGTACGAGCCACCAGGGAAGCCCTTTTAGAATATTAAATATAATTAAAGAAATCTAGAGATGGTGCTTCCCAGATGACACTAGTGGTAAAGAACCTACCTGCCAGTGTAGGAGATGTAAGAGACATAGTTTCGATTCTTGGGTTTAGAAGATCCCCTGGAGAAGGAAATGGCAACCCACTCCAATATTCTTGCCTGGAGAATCACGTGGACAGAGGAGACTGGTGGGCTACAGTCCATAGGGTTGCAGTGTCAGATATATCTGCAAAGAGTCAGACATGAATGAAACAATTTAGCACAGAAATGGTGCTAAAAGCTAAATTACTGTCCAAACAACACGAAATTTCTGAATAATGATAGTGTTGGATATTCATCAGGAAATATGGTGTGAGTTATCATTTTCAGAAATAAAATCAAGCAGTAGTAAACAAAAGGTAAACACAAAGCTGCATTCTATGATGGAACAGTATGAAGACAGCCTAAAGGGTTGATGTACATATATTCTTTTCTCACATTGTCCTCCCAAAGCTGAATCAAAGCTTGGATCAAAAAATTTGCTCAAACATTCCAATGATTTTGTATTATCAGTCACAAGACAGTGAAGTCTTAGCGATCTAGACTGCTGTTGTTGAAATACAAATGCTCTAGTTTGTGTAACACTGAATAACCATGTCGAATTGAACATGCTTAATTTAGTTTCTATTTCCTTTAAAACAATAAAAATCACTGAGAACTGTCTCTCATGGCAAAACATCAAATGATGCTGATAAAGCAAAAGTAAGGCTGGGTAAGTCCAGAAATTGCAAGTGAAATCCAAAAGGCTTTACATTTGCTGTGTAAGTTGGTTGATGCGGCAAATCACATTTAATGCTGACAACTGTTAAAAATAATGATAAATGGAGACCAAAAATAAGCAGGTAAATGAAGCAAGTAAACCAGAGTCGCTGAGCTCCTAATAAATGACACAAGGTTCTGACAAAGGTTGAAAGCCTTTGAATGGTAACAAATGTGGGACGGTGGATGGAGGAAACTGATTTACTCATCTCATGAGTTTGAATCCTGAATGTGTATATTGTTTCCACATTAATATTTTATCCTTCTAATCTGCCCCAAGTTGTGTGTGAAGTGATATTAAAATACAGATTGCTTACCTTTTTGATAAATAAATATATGAACTTAGAAATTCCTAGGCAACTCCTAGACTAAAACTAGTTTGAAAGGAAAATTGTTCAGTCTAATTTTTAAAAGAAAATTTTATAGAAAACATTCCAAAATAATTAGTACACCTTAATGTTGCTTCCCATTCCATCCTAAAACTACCTGTTTCTAAATACTGAAGCTGGAAATCTGGTCTTAAAGGTTTTAAGATTAAAAGAGCTTTCCAAGCCTGATTCATATTGAGATAACTATCATACCTGGTCCAAACACTGTCTTTCACATTCATGGCAAAAATAAAATTATTTGGGGGAGGAAATGAATGGTTTTATGTATCAATTCAGTATTATAATAAGAATTAATGATAGTCTTTCTCAGTCAGTTCTAAGTGGGCTGTATTGTCAGGAGAGTATATCAGATAACACATGTGCATAATAACCATTTTAATCAGATCTATTAAAAAAATAACATCATTGAGGGTTGGTTGCACATCTCTACCCACTAGGTCATGAAATGTCTATGAATACACTTGGTAAGCTTCAGGTTGGTTTATCAGTGTGAAAGAGCATATGCCATAAAGGAATCTGGACTGGTTTCCTCTGGCCTGAAACAGCCTGGCCCATTTACTCTATGTCTCTAAACAACTATCACTGTTTTTCGCATTTGTCTTGATGTCAGAAATGGAGAAACAATAGAAAAGCTAACATAGGTTTGCAAAATGAATCATCAGCTTCATCGACAGAGCACTGAATAGCAAGTCTAGAATTAGGCTTAGGAAACAAGGTTGATCATTGCTGCTAGTAGGTATCTATAGAATTTATTTTTGTATTTAGATCTTCAGCCATCTTGCCAAAAATACTAATTCTAATGATGCTCTGTAACTGACACTTTGTTTTTTGTGAAAATAATTCCATCAAATAAGGTAATGACAAGTTTGGACTTTTTCTTCTGTTGACTAATTATGTATATTTTGTTCTTGTCTATTTAACTTACATACTAGTATCAACAGATGTTACTGATAAAAAAATCAAGTAGATATGGTGATAGTTGATATCTTTGCTTGTCACTAATTAAATGAGAAAGCTTTCAACAGTAAACACATTTTTGCTGTAGACTATTGGTAGATAATTTAATATATTAAGAAAGTTCCTTTTCTCCCTAAATTACTAAGCAATTTAATCATGAATGGGTACTGACATCAAATATTTTTTCTATATTTTTTGAGGTTAGATTATTTTCCTTTGATCTGTTACTTTAATGAATGTCATTTATAATTTTTAAATAAGAGCTTTTGTATTCCTATAATAGGCAAGACTCAGTCATGAGACTTAATTTTAAATTCCTAGATTTGTTGTTTTCGTATTTCACTAAAGAGTATACAAATAATTTGATGCATGTATTGTTTCCTTTTCATATATCATCAACCTCATTTATTTGTAAGGTTATAGGTTGAGCCAGCTTACAACTGGGTAATGTTTCCTTTATTTCTCATGCTCTGTAAGAGTGTTTGTTTTTTTTTTTTTTAATAAATATATTGATTTTTTTTTTTTTAATAAATATATTGATTTATTTATTTTTGGCTGTGCTGCATCTTTATTTTTCTCCAGGCAAGAATACTGGAGTGGGTTACCATGCCCTTCTCCAGGGGTTCTTCTCAACCCAGGGATTGAACCTGTGTCACCACTGTTGTACTGCTTTCTTGAAAGTGATTCTTGGCATGACTACGATAATGAATTAGGCAGCTTCCCTTTGTGATTCTATCAATTGTGTCTTCACATATTTTGATTTCACTAGATGTATTCAGATTTAGAATTTTTATATTACTTTGGTGAGTATAACATTTTATCACTGTGGTTTATATCTTACTCTTATAAAGTTCATTGTGAATTAAGCCTCATACTTGGGTGTGAGGTGTTTTGGAGATACAGATTGCTACAATATGGTGGTGACAACTCAGTACACAGCTCCACTGTCATTTCTTGAGGGAATAGTAAAGAGGGAAAGACGAGGCGCTCTAGTTTCTGCCTGGAAGGGATTAATTTCATTTCTGCCCATATTTCATTACCAAGGATGAGCCACCTGGTCATTGAGGGTCCATTCAGTCTCTGCCCCATGTCATTCTCCCTGAATCTGGCAGAGAGAGAAATTCCACCTCTGAGCTTTCTTAACTGTGAAGATATCAAAAGAAAGATGGAATATTGTTGCTGTTCAGTCTTTCAGTCGTGTCAGACTCTTTGCAACCCCATAGACTGAAGCACGCCAGGCTTCCCTGTCCTTATCCATCTCCGCAGCTTGCTTAAGCTCATGTCTATTGAGTCAGTGATGCCATCTAACCATCTCACGCTCTGTTGTCCCCTTCTCCTCCTGCCTTCAGTCTTTCCCAACATCAGGGTCTTTTCTAATGAGTCAGTTCTTCACATCAAGTGGCCAAAGTATTGGAGCTTCAGCTTCAGCATCAGTCCTTCCAATGAATATTCAGGACTGATTTCCTTTAGGATGGACTGGTTTGATCTCCTTACTGTCCAAGGAACTCTCAAGAGTCTTCTCCTACATCACAGTTTAGAAGCATCATTTCTTCAGTGCTCAGCCTTCTTTATAGTCCCACTCTCACATCCAAATGTGGCTACTGGAAAACCATAGCTTTGATTAGACGAACCTTTGTCGGCAAAGTGGTGTCTCTGCTATTTAATATGCTGTCTAGGTAGATGGAACATTATATATTGACTTTTAAAGCCTTCACCTGGAAGTAACAGACATTATTTCCACTCACATTTTATGGGCCAAATAAAGTGACATGGCTATGCATAACTTCAAGTGGAATGAGCAAATACATTTTTGACAAGCCCTGGGAAGCAGACAGTTCAAAATACTTAGTGAACATAACTATTGATCAGCATTTAGTTAAGAAATAATGATTATATGGACTGAGAAAGTGGAAGAGATGGACATAAATGAATTCCTTTTAATGTATTTGCATGTACAAGCAACAAAATTTGCTGAATGATTAGATAATGAAATAAGTGACTTTTTTAGCATGCTGCCAAGAGATGAGTGGTAGTGTCGATGACAGGGATGTGGAAGAGTGGAGAGAAACAGGTTTTATTGTCATTGAGGCAAAAGGGAGAATCAGCTTCATTCTTTAATTACAGAAAGTAAAGCCAAAACAATGGGTCGTATAACTCTATACATGTTTTTATTTCACTGCATCTTCTTTTCATATGTGGGATATGCAGAGCTCCCTACAAAACTTAAGAGAAAAAAACCCTATTCCTTAAGTAGATTTTTGAGAAAGGAGATGTTTAAAAAAGGAAAATTCCACCCATTGTGCCCAAGGCCACACCAGTGTCTATTGTTTGCACTACTAGTTCAAAGTCCACTTTTTCTGTGACTCTTTTAAGAGGCTCTTGTCAGTTTAAATTTCTTGATTGTCAAGTTCAATGGTGATGTGTTTCATCTGGCTATGTCAAGCACATCACTTTTCCCCCGTTCACAATGAAGAGAGTTCAGCTGGAAAGGCATGCTTTGGGGAAGATTTCAAACCAACTAAAATCCAACCCTACCTTTTAAATTGATTTAAATTAAGTTTGACATGAAATATGGCATCCTGGACCATTCAAACTGCAATTAACTTTGACAGTGTTCAATTGATTACACCTTTTATTGTGATTATACAGACACTGTGTTGCATATTAAAACTTCCAGGATGTTAGCTATCCAAAATTTAGGACTCCTTTATCTCCAAATGCAGAGGTATATAATCTGACATTTGTCATAAAAATATTAGTTCTTTACATTAAAAAAAAATCATAGATGTCTCCACAATGCTTAGAAGAAAACTTTTAGTAAATTCAAAATGCTTCTTCTTTTTTTTTTTTTTACTTCAAATGTTACTTTCTAGCCTTATCTTTTCCCAAACTACTACATAGATTGGCACATACCAATATGCACATGCTCTTAATTTCAGCTTTATCTAGGACTAAGAAAAAAAAATAAATTTAAGTGTTAAGAGAGATGCAATTCTGATTCTCTATCATCCTTTCCAGCACTCTAACCTGACTCCCTCATGTGGTGGTAGCCCTGGAACATTCCATCCTGATCTGTGTGTACATGTTGATCTGAAACTCCACTGCTATATTTAAAATGGATAACTAACAAAGACCTACTGTATAGCACAGAAACTCTGTTCAATGTTATGTGGCAGCCTGGATGCAAGGGGAGTTTGGAGGAGAAGGGATACATATATTAATATATGTATGGCTGAGTCCCTTTGCTGTCCAACTAGAACTGTTACAACATTGTTAATCAGCTATACTCCAATACAAAACAAAAAGTTAAAAAGAAAATTCCACCCCGACCAGTAGTATTCCTTCTGGTAACTTCTCCAGAAAAGAAATTGAACTAATATAAGTCAAATATCCATAAAACACATTCTTTAGTAAATTTTACCCAAATTGGGTCAAATGTTTACATGAGGATCATTCTCTGGGATTGGAGTGTGACAGTTTGGCTTTATCCAATTAGTCATTGTCAGAGAGCAGGAGTGATTGAGATCAGATCCAACCTAACATGGTGGCTGAGGAAAGGGATCAGGAGTTCCATTAAAAGTGACACAAGTACAGTAACTACATATTATTCACCATTTTATCTTTTTGTTCTTATTTCATTGCTAAGTTGTATCCAACTCTTTTGAGACCCAGAAGACTGTAACTCGCTAGGCTCCTGTTTCTTTGGGATTTCCCAGACGAGAATTCTATAGTGGGTTGCTATTTCCTTCTCCAGAGGATCTTCCCAACCCATGGATCAAACCCTTGTCTCCTTCATTGGCAGACAGATTCTTTACCATTGAGTCACCTGGGAAGCCCCCCCCACACACACACACTTTTTGTTATCTTATTATCCAGTATTCATAGATATTCAACAAAATTTTAGAAGATAAAAGGACTGTGGTCCTTTACATTTTAAACTGGTATACTACACTAAATAGTTTAAATTATGCAAAGGAAGAAAGATGGATAAAAGTCATAACCACTGAAAGTATGTTGAACAAAACTGAAAACTTGTTTTCATCATATTTTTTTCAGTGTACTCCCTACTCTCTCATTTTGCTGACTGGTGTTTTCTTCATACCTTTCATAGCTTCTCTATTCACTTGCAGAGACTTCTTTCAGCTATATGTTTACTGTTGACTCATGAGGTGACTTCTGTCAATTAGGAAATTTAGATTTTATCTGGAAGAATTCAGCCCTACTCAAAAGATTCCAGGATACATGACTCAATAACCAAAGAATGTGCCAGATTTCAGCCCCCACACACAGTACTAGGGTGTCTATGATGTATAGATTTGCAGTTTTCAAATGACTTAATCAGGTATACTCTTGCTTTACCTACCTGATAAGAGGAGTATGAAAGATTCTGCAGCCAACTCAGGCCTGGGCTCCCATGAAGCTGAGATACTGCACACATATTTGGTCTTCCATAATACAAAGAAGAAAAAGAGCTGGGGGTTGCTCCTGGAAATTTTCAGAAGCTCTCTGTGGTTTCTTTCTTCTGTTATGCTTTATTGTATGGTATGAAATAATGTTCAAAAGTAATTTTTACTAGATTCCCAGGTGGCTCAGAGAGTAAAGAGTCTGCTTACAATGCAGGAGACCTGGGGTTCATTTCCTGGGTTGGGAAGATGCCCTCGAGTAGGGATTGGCTACCTACTCCAGTATTCTTGCCTGGAGGATTCGATGGACAGAGGAGCCTGTTGGGCTACAGTCCATGGGGTCACACAGAGTCAATTTATACTTTTTGACTTTCCTGGTGGCTCAGTGATAAAAAAATCCGCCTGCAATGCGGGAGACTCAGCAGACGTAGGAGATGCAGGAGACGTGGGTTTGATCCCTGGGTCGGGAAGATCTCCTGGAGGAGGAAATGACAACCCATTCCAGATCCAAGACTGGTTTCATGAAAGAGAATTTTTTCATGGATGTGAGGAGGGTGGGGTTTCAGGATGACTAAAGCATATAACATTTATTGTGCATTTTATTTCTGTTATTACATGAGCTCCCCAGATAACCACAATGGTGTGATCACTCACCTAGAGCCAGACATCCTGGAATGCAAAGTCAGGTGGGCCTTAGGAAGAAACTCTACAAACAAAGCTAGTGAAGGTGATGGAATTTCAGTTGAGCTATTTCAAATCCTAAAAGATGATGCTGTGAAAGTGCTAGACTCTATATGCCAGCAAATTTGGAAAATTCAGCAGTGGCCACAGGACTGGAAAAGTCAGTTTTCATTCCAATCCCAAAGAAAGGCAATGCCAAAGAATGTTCAAATTACCACACAGTTGTACTCATCTCACATACGAGCAAAGCTCAAAATTCACCAAGCCAGGCTTCAACAGTACGTGAACTGTGAACTTCCAGATGTTCAAGCTGGATTTAGAAAAGGCAGAGGAACCACAGATAAAATTGCCAACATCCTTTGGATCATCCAAAAAGCAAGAGAGTTCCAGAAATACATCTACTTCTGCTATATTGACTATGCCAAAGCCTTTGACTGTGTAGATCACAACAAACTGGGGAAAATTCTTCAAGAGATGAGAGTACCAGACCACCTGACCTGCCTCCTGAGAAATCTGTATGCAGGTCAAGAAGCAATAGTTAGGACTGGACATAAAACAACAGACTGGTTCCAAATAAGGAAAGGAGTACATTAAGATTGTATATTGTCACCCTCCTTATTTAACTTATATAGAGAATACATCATACACAATGCCAGGCTGGATGAAGCAGAGCCTGGAATCAAGATTGCAGGGAGAAATATCAATAACCTCAGATACGCAGATGACACCACCCTTATGTCAGAAAACAAAGAACTATAGAGGCTCCTGATGAAAATGAATGAGGAGAGTGAAAAAGTTGGCTTAAAACTCAACATTTAGAAAACTAAGATCGTGGCATCTGGTCCCATCATTTCATGGCAAATAAATGGGGAGACAATGGAAACAGTGACAGACGTTATTTTTTTGGCCTCCAAAATCACTGCAGATGGTGACTGCAGCCATGAAATTAAGACGCATGCTCCTTGGAAAAAAGCTATGACCAGCTTAGACAGCATATTAAAAAGCAGAAGCATTACTTTGCCAACAAAGTTCCATCTAGTTAAAGCTATAGTTTTCCAGTAGTCATGTATGGATGTGAGAGTTGGACTCTAAAGAAGGATGAGCACCGAAGAATTGATGTTTTTGAACTGTGGTGTTGGAGAAGACTCTTGAGAGTCCCTTGGACTGCAAGGAGATCCAACCATTCCATCCTTAAGGTAATCAGTCCTGAATATTTACTGGAAGGGCTGATGCTGAAGCTGAAACTCCAATACTCTGGCCACCTGATGTGAAGAACTGACTCATTGGAAAAGACCCTACCTCTGGGAAAGATTGAAGTCAGGAGGAGAAGGGGACAATAGAGGATAAGATGTTTGGATGGCATCACTGACTCAATGGACATAAGTTTGAGCAATGGTGATGGACCAGGGAGCCTGGCGTGCTGGAGTCTGTGGGGTTGCAAAGAGTTAGACATGACTGAGCAATTATACCGACTGACATCAGCTTCACCTCAGATCATCAAGCATTAGATCCAGAGATTGGGAACCTCTGCCCTATAATCTTTTGTTAAAAATATGTATATATATATTGAAATATAATTGACTTACACTGCTGTGTAAGTTTCAGATGTTCAGCAAAGTGATTCAATTATATAGATAAATTTTTTTAAGATTTTTTTCTATTATATGTTATTATAGGATGTTAAGTATAGTTCTCTGTGCTATACAGTAGGTCCTTGTTGGTTATCTGCTTTATATATAGTAGTCTGTTCGTGTTAATCCCAAGCTCCACCCTGTACAGTCCTGTGTCTTCTTCCATTTATAGGCAAATCTCATTTTATTGTGTTTCACAAATGCTTCGATTTTTATAAATTGAAGGTTTGTGACAACCCTGCATTGACAGATGGCAGTTAGTATTTCTAAGCAATAAAGTATGTTTTAAGTTATGTACTTTTTTAGATACAATGTTATTGCACACTTAAAAGACTGCAGGATAGTGTAGACATAATTGCTGTATGCACTAGGAAACCAAAAAAGTTATGCAACTCACTTTAATGTGATATTTGGTTTATCAAAGCCACAGTATCTCTGAGGTATCCCTGGATCCCATCCCGAGTAATTAACTCCTCTCCCATTGCTGCACCACTGAATATAGTACTGTGGCTAAGAACATGGACTTGGCGTACAATTTCTGCTTTGAATCTTTATTATTCCAGTTGCTGAATGTGAGTTTGGAGACTAGTTGCTTACATTTCTAAGCTTTGCGTCCTCACCCATATACTGAGTGCAATTGTAGTACCAGTCTTATGAGTTTGTTGTGAGATTTAATGAATAATTATGCATAAGGTGTGTTTTAAAATATTTATGTATTTATTTGGTTATGCCTGGTCTTGGTTGCAGCACATGGCGTCTTTAGTTGTAGCATGTGGACTCTTAATTGGGACATGTGGGATCTAGTTCTTCACTGACCAGGGATCGAAACCAGATCTCCTGGATTGGAAGCTTGCGGTCTTAGCCACTGGAGCACCAGGAAGTTCCTAAGGTGTTTAAAATTGTGCTCATAGTTATTATTTATTACAACCACCATCGCCAACACATCTACTACTGATACTACTACAACTACTACAATTACTATGTTCTTTATCTCATTATAGATGGAAAGTGTTCAGACTAGCCTACTGTTGAATTCGATCTTTGCTCTCTGTTCTAGTCTGACTCCAAATTATATTTACGGAATATTTTGTCCCTGACTTTTTAAGTTCAAATAAGGTTACATTTTCAAGAAATTATCACTCAGACTTGATTACCCTAGGAAAATATGTGTCTTGGTTTTTGTCCTCTTAACTGTGGTACATAAAATTCCCTATCAAATATGCATGCAACTCATTTTAGGCTATCTTATCTGTATTTGAGAATGGCTTATAATTCAACTCCATTTTCTGAGGAGCAAATAAATTCTGGATAACTTCAAATGAAAAAGTGAGATAAGATTTGGGAGGATATGAAAAAGCTTTCACTATCAGATAAAGATCGCATGCGTGCATGCTCAGTCTCTCAGGTTCAGTCGTGTCTGACTCTTTGCAACTCTATTAATTGTAGCCTGCCAGGCTCCTCTTTCCATGGGATTTCCCAGCATGAATACTGGAGTGGGTTGCCAATTTCTCCTCCAAGGGATCTTCCCAATCCAGGGATCAAACCCACATCTCTTGCGTTTCCTTACATTGGCAGGTGGATTCTTTACCACTGAGCTAACTGGGAAGGCCCAGATAAAGGTTAGGAATGTGTCAAAAGCAAACATGGTCTAATTAAAAACAAAACAATGTCCCAGCATTTTTCCAGAAATGCATAATATAAAATAAAGATAAAGATATTCCTTGTAACAGCTTTAATGTAGTTTAAATTAAGAGCAGAGAACCCAATATTTTAGTTGCTGATGTATATTAATACTTAAAAGTCAAATCAATGATTAATATGTAGATTTGCTTAATTGCAAAACTGATCTTTAGTATTTGTTTATAAATCATACACTATTGTATTAATGATTTAATGTTATAAAATATGCAAAAGTATAAATTAAATAGAAATTATTTCAATATTTATTTATTCGTGATTTAAAAAACATTTTGCTCATAGATAATATGATAGAAAATGCTTTGCTAATTTTGAAAATTTAGTAAAGCACTTTGAGTCAACAAATTTTAAGTTTGATTTTTAGTTCAGTTTATATAAATAATTGATTTTATTCACTGTTGCAGGTAAAAAAATATGTCATAATAAGGTTTGTTTCAAACTAAAGAAGTACTGTCATCTATGCCTACCACATCGTGGTATTAAAATTGCAGTCACACTTACAAATTCTGTCAGTGTTTTTACTGAAATTGATCTGGTAAAGTTTCATTTTCCCTAGTACCCAGTACTTTTTTTAAGCTGATCAGAAAATGATGCCTTTTAATGTTGTTAACTAGTATATTGAACAATCATGGAAACATTCACTTAAAATTTTTTTAATATGTTAGAACATTTTATTTCTGGAGTTTGAAACTCTGAATATTTTTATAGGTGACACACATTCATTTTCAGCAACTAAACTGCATAATGAAAATAGTCACCAAGAGGCCATATCAATAATTTTTACTGTATAGCACAAGTTTTTTTCAAAAACTCAAAAACTGCCATTCACCGTCTCACCAGTCCAAGTTTGATGCATGAAACAGGGCACTCAAAGCTGGTGCACTCAGAGGGGTGGGATGAGGAGGGAGGTGGGAGGGGGTTCGGGATGGGGCACACGTGTACACCCGTGGCTGATTCATGTCAATGTATGGCAAAAGCCACCACAATATTGTAAAGTAATTAGCCTCCAATTAAAATAAATAAATTGATTTTTAAAATGCTAATGTACTTTGAAGAGTCACATTTTTTTTTTCATATTTGCCTGAAACCATATGAGAAAATTTCCACTTATTTGGAAAGGTTTTTCTCTAAAAGAAAAATGTGTTGTTTATATCCAAGTTCAACTCAAGTTTTTTAGACAAAGCAGCCAGCACATTTCTAAGTAATACTTTTGATCTTCAGGATCATAGCTCTTCCTGTAGTAATCTATTTTAAAAATTTCACTATGTGTAAAGATGTTTATTTTTTATATCAACAATACCAACATAGTAAAGCATTTTGTCCACTGCTGCCTTTATTTTCCTTCCTTTAATGTCTTGGCGACAAATAAGGCAATAAATGTATTTCATGTATGATGCAATTTCCTCAATGTTATCTTCTACTCATTTTTTTTTTAATGAAGTCAAGGCAACCAGTATTTATTTGGTGGTTACATTTACATATTTTTTATAATTAATGAAAATAATTATGTACTATTAATTAAAAAATTATTCACTGTTGAAACTTTATCAAATGAGTTTCCCTTGTAGCTCAGTTGGTAAAGAATCTGCCTGCAATGCAGGAGACTTGTGTTCGATTCCTGTGTTGGGAAGATCCCCTAGAGAAGAAAATGGCAACCCATTCCAGTATTTTTGCCTGGAGAATCCCATTGACAGAGGAGTCTGGCAGGCTACAGTCCATGGGGTCACAAAGAGTCGGACACATCTTAGCTACTAAACCACCAACCACCACCACCACTTTATCCAACACATATTGTTTTGAGAGGTTCACAGAAAAAAAATAATTTGAGTATTTTATCCTCAAATTTCCTGAGATAAGATTGTTAGAAACATGTTTTACCATCCAACTATAGTAACTCACATACTCAGTAACATGATCTGCTACTTGCTTTTCTAAATCTTTGCACTATTTTCTGTGTATCTTTTAACAGTATCTTCTGATGAAAGAACACATTTCTAGTTTAAGATCAGATTATTTTTCTAGTGTATTATTTTAGCAAGTTACACTCTGAAAGGAATAACAAGTGTTTCTCCAATTATATCTGATTATTCTTTTTCAATACTAAGAATCCTCGAAAAAGCCACCTAAATATTTACTGTTATGTTGACATCAGTGATATTTTATAAAGAATTTTACTGAGCATTAATGTTTTTAAAAATCACTGAAACTATTGTAGATGCTTTTATTTCTGTTTTGTATGCTTATTTTTAAAATGTATTTTGTTATTCATCATGGTGAATTCATATGATAATTAATATCTATAAGTAAAATATTTACTTAAGGTGTTGGACATTTTAAGAATAATGTAATAAATCCATGTTACAAATATTATCCTTAAATGTGAATGTTGAAATCAAACTTTTGTTCAGATCTGGTTAGCTTATCATTGTTTTAATCTTGTGCTGTGGGTGATGAAAATGGCAGGCTAGATTTAGAAATGTCAGGTCTACAGTTTTGATACAGACTGAGTGAGGATGCTAGTCATGATCTGTATCAAATATTAATAAAGAGAAAGATGTAGAGTTATTTGAAGAAATTATGGTCAGAAACTTCTAAAAATTGATGAAAAACATTAGCATACCCACTCAGAAGCTCAAATTTAATATAAACTCAGAGATCCACATGATCAAAATCACACTGATAAAAGTCAATGACAAAAAGTCTGTCCATGAAATTTTTCAGGCAAGAATACTGGAGTGGGTTGCCATTTCCTCCTCCAGGGGATCTTCCTGACCCAGGAAGATCTCTTGAGATGCATCTCTTGCATCTCTTGCATTGGCAGGTGGATTCTTTGCCACTATCACCACCTGGGATGCCCAGGTAAATGTATTATGACTTAATCCTAAATCTTTGCTCACTATTTCTGGTCAGTGCTTTTTGACATTACAGTGAGTCATGAGCCCTTCCTGCTCAAATTCACAATGGATTTTTTCATGATCTGCAATTCCAGCCATTCTGGAACTTTTGCTGCTCCTTCAGGGCAATAGACATGAATCAGAGTAAACTCCAGGAGATAGTGAAGGACAGGGAAGCTGGGCATGCTGCAGTCCATGGAGTCACAAAAAGTCGGACAGGACTTAGTGAATGAACAACAAACAACAACAATGGGGATTGGTCACTGAGTTTGTAACTCTCCTGGGAACAAAAATGGCAGTGTTATGAAAGGAAAGGGCCAGTTATTTGTTGTAGCAATCTTACTCCTCATCTGTACATCCTCCCTCCCCCAAAGGCATGCATTTAAACACTCTCTCTCAGCAATATTAGCAAGAAAAATCCAACGGATTGTAATTACACCGAGGGCTTCCCAGGTGGCTCAGTGGTAAAGAACCCGCCTGCCAGTTCAGGAGACTCTGGTGAGATCTCTGGGTCAGGAAGATCCTCTGGAGAAGGAAATGGCTACCTACTCCAGTATTCTTGTCTGGGAAACTCTATGGACAGAGGAGTCTGGCGAATGCAGTCCTTGGGGTCACAAAAGAGTTGGACATGACTGAGCAACTACACAACAGCAAAAACAAACATTGACTTCAAAATGCATATTTCAAATGGAGTACAAACCATGTGATGTTTGACTTGGTTTTGCCAAGTTGTTTGTCCTGGTTTTACTCCACAAAATAAAATCATGGTGTTGAGGTACTCTTTCTATGGGCCTTTGGTTCTTACTACCATTAACTGCTTGCATTCTAGGACACTGGAAATATAGGTATGTCTAAAGCAGCTTCATCAGAAGAAAGGGATTTTAATTCTCTTTCTGAGACAAAAATATCACTGCACTATTTTTGTATCTGCTCATCAAACAAATTAAATTTCTTTTGATCAGTTACTTCAGATCACATTATTAAAAGATTATGTTACAGCACAAACTGGTCATTTTGGGACAGAGGAAGCAAATTAGATTGTAATTCAATGCAGGCTGACAGGTTTTAGATCAAAGACTGGTTCCTGGCAATTTTCGTAATTAAGAGACTATCTATAAACATGAGGCTTGCGATGCTTAATTTGAATTCAGCATGGACCACTTTCTCCTGGTGTATATAGAAATGTGTCACTTACTTTTAAATGAATAAACATGACTTTAGTAAAAAGTTCTTGCATTAAAGATAACACGTTGATTATTCTTTTAAACATTACTTATGTTTCAGTAAGTTCAATTTGTTAGGTCGTGGTATTCGTGGGAGTCAAGTGCCTAGTAAGGATAAGTTAGTTTCCTTTGCTCCATGTTTTCAGATAACATGTTAAGCCTGACTTATTACTACAGATTTTTATGTAGTAGGATAAGGCTAAACAAGGATCAGGATCAGGCTAAAAGCTTACATTCTTTAGGGTAGGAGTCCCCAACCTCTAGAATCTAATGCCTAATGATCTAAGGTGGAGCTGATATAATAATAATAAAGTGCACAATAAATGCAATGCATTTGAATCATCCTGAAACCATCATTTGCCCCCACCTGATCCACGAAAAAATTATCTTTCATGAAACCAGTCCCTGATACAAAAAGATTGGGGACCACTGCCTTAGGGTAAACTCAGCCCTCTGAAGGTGAAAGAAGAGTAAAGGTCACTGTGGAAAATCAAGTGTGTCCCTAAGGGCTTCCCTGGTGGCTCAGTTGGTAAAGAATCTGCCTGCAATGCAAGAGACTGAGACTAAGCTTCATTCCCTGGGTCAGGAAGATCACCCAGGATAAGGAAATAGCAACCCCCTCCAGAATTCTTGCCTGGGAAATCCCCATGGACAGAGGAGCCTGGCGGGGGCTATACTCCATGGGGTCACAAGAGTTGAACATGACTTAGTGATTAAACCACCACTACCAACCCAGGTAAATTCTTCCATTGTCATGCCATGTTTTGCTTGTTTGGTATTCATATTGTATGGGAATGGGACTGTGGCTAAAAGAACATTGTGAAATGGTTCACTGGAAAGGGAGTTTTTTCTCTGTTGTGTGTTCTCTAATCAAAACAAATACTTTGGAGCTAGGTTAGAGAAAGCCATGCCCCAGTTCTTATTTTGTCCCTCTAGGAAATATAGTATCAACAGTTTCCTGAGATGTTGGTATTCAGACCAATTTTTATCCTCTTTTATAACAATTCCTAATGTCAAAGGATCATACACAATGTGAATAATCATCCAAAGTAACTTTTATTGGGCATCTAGTACACAATGCTTTAGACTCATGGGAAGAAAACATCTGTAATCAATTAATTTGTGTTTATTTTTTAAAAATCGGGATAACATGCCAAGACCTCAAATGTATAGTCTGTGATGCTAGGCTGAAGAATTAACTTATGAGGGGGGAATATCAGTTTTAGATTATTTGGGGTTTAGAATAGAGGAGAGAATAGAGAAGTTGGGAAAATAAAAAGATGAAGGAGGTAAAGGGAATCTGGGAAGAACACAGCATTGGTGCTGTGTAGTTTGCGAGTCTCCTTAAAACTCTTTGTAAAAACAGAGTAACAAATGAAACCAAGGTACAGCACTTACCATTATCTAGGTGATACGATACCTCCATGAACGCCAAAGTACAAGTGGGAGGGAAAACATATCTCATAAACTGAAAATGCACATTTGTATCAGCCCCTGTATGAGAAGAATCTCAAAACTGACCTGCCAAAGTTACATTCCTGGACAGGGCTAGACAGTGGGAAGAGACTTCTGGAATATGACTAGAATTAAGTGTAATGGGGATAACAGAAAGGATGAAGAGGAGATTCAATTAAAAATAGAAGAGGGAAAATTGCAGAGAACCATGAAATCTCAGAAAGCAGTTGTGAAGGACACCTCTCTCTAAAACCTTAGGAGAACTAATTTTTTACAAAAAAATTTAAAGGCAACAGAAAGGGTTAAGGAAAATTCCATACAATGTTATTATAAGAAGAAAGAAAATAAAAAACATATCCATGAAATTAAAATAATAACCTAATATTTTTCAAAATAAGCTAAATTTTTTAAATGATACAAAATATAAAAGAATAAATCAAAAATTTTAAAACTCTTAAGATAATGGAACATAGGAGAGCATTATAAATAAAGGAAAAAAATTCAGAAATGAAGAATTAGAAAGACTGAGAGAGCAAATAGACAGAGTAGATAATGACTTCAGAGAAAGAAAACAAGTAAAAGCCACAAGATATTAAAAATTAAAATGAAATAGATGAAAATGATTCAGGGGGAAAAAAACTTATATTGAGAATTAGCATATGGATAATACGAGTATCTGAATAAGAAAATCAGAGCATGAGTAAACAAATACTAAAAATAATGAAAACTTCCTTGACATTAACAAAAACAAATGAAACTACATATTTTCTGCATAGCAGAGAATATTGACTAACACCAAACTGTAACTGGTAAAATTACTGAGTTTTAGAAAAAAGGCCCAAAATAAGAATACTTCAGGGATCTAGGCTGTAAGAGTATTTGGTATATAAGAGAAAGACAGATAAGTAGTAGATTGTTTGCACAAATGGACCAATACTTCTGGTCCCGCTTCTCACTCTAAGGTAGTTCTGTCTCAGTAAACCTGGGCTTGCCCATGTGACTTGTTTTGGCTAATGAGACTTAAGATACTTAATAAGTACTTGCAGGGACTTCCCTGGTGGTCCGGTGGTTAAGAATCCATTTTCCAATGCAGGGGACTGGGGTTGTATCCTTGATCAAGTAACTAAGACCCCACATGCCACGGGGCACCTATGCCCACATGCTATAACTACTGAGCCAATGCTCACACTGCACACTACTAGAAAAAGGCCCAAGAGCCTCAGTGAAAGATCCTGCCTGCCACAACTAAGACCCAATGCAGCCAAAATAAATAAATAAATAAATGCACCTTGAAGAGTGCCTTCTCTTGTGGCTCTTTGGAACCCTACTGCCACTGTGTTAAAGTCTGGGTTAGCCTGCTGGCTGATGAGAGACACAAGACCTAGTTATCCTCATCAACCCACTTGATAGCATCAAAAACCAGACAGGTGAGGAAGTTTCCTGCGAGTCAAATGTGGGAGAATTTGAACTCCAATAACGATAACAATAGTAGTGAATTGAAATCTATCGTTATAGACTGAATGTTTGTGTCCTCCAAAACTTCATATGCTAAAATCCTAACCCCCCTTTTGTAGTTGAGTGGTGAAGTCCTGTTCAACTCTTTGCAACCCCATGAACTGCAGCACACCAGGCTTCCTTGTCCAGTATTTCCAAGACTTTGCTAAATTCATGTCCATTGAGTCAGTGATGCCATCCAACCATCTCATCCCTCTGTTGTCCTCTTCTCTTCTTGTGTTCAATATTTCCCAGCATCAGGGTCTTTTCCAGTGAGTCGGCTCTTCACATCAGGTGGCTGAAGTATTGGCCCTAACCTAACTCCCTTAATTGATAGTATTAGGAGGGTGGGGTCTTTGGGAGGTGATTAGGTCATGAGGACAAAGCTCTCAAGAATGGAATTAGTGCTCTAGAGACTCCACACTTTCCCCCATGTGAGGGAATGGTGAGAAGTCCTCCGTCTATGAGCCAGAGGAGAGCCCTCACCAGAGCCTGACTGTGCTGACCCCCTAATCTTAGACTTTCAACATCCAGAACTGTGCGAAATAAATTTGTATAAGCCATTCAGTCTGTAGTATTTTGTTACAGCAGCCTGATCAGACTGACACTCATAAAATATGTTTAAATCCATGAGTTCATAATGATGCAAAAAAAGGATAAAAGAGCTAATTGGTTGCTTTCAGAAGGTGTTTGGGTACAATTTCATTATTGTGGGAAATGGGAGATAAAAGGAAAAAAATAAAACATTTATCTTCCCTTACAGATATGACTGGGTACCAAAATAACAGTTGAGAGAGGTCCTCTATGTATAAAATTATTCCACCCAGTAAATGAAGAGTAAATGACAACAGTGGGATATCACCATTTTATAACTCCCATCAAATTAATGGATCTAGTTATAGCATTCACAGCTGCTAATATCACAAAAAGAAGGACACCCAAACAGCATGTACCTCCTAATAAAAGAACACAGTATAAGTTGCAATGTTGCCAAAGGGACTGAGTCTGAGTCTAATCAAATTTCTGTATCAGCTGCCAAATAGTGGAAAAGACACATCAGAGACATGTTTAAACCTATAGGTCGTTAGCTATCTATCTTACACATTGTATACATATGTCAATGCTGTTCTCTCTATTTGTCCCCCCTGCCCTCGCCACCCCAATCCCCTGCTATATCCACAAGACCATCCTCTCCATCTGCATTTCTATACCTGCCCTGCAAATAGGAAGCTGCTATGTAACCCATGGAGCCCAGCCCTGTTCTCTGTGACAACCTAGAGGGATAGGATGAGGGGGGAGAGAGGCTCAAGAGGGAGAGGATATATACATACTTATGACTGATTTGTATTGTTGTAAGGCAGAAACCAATACAACATTGTAAAGCAATTATCCTCCAATTAAAAATGTTTTTTTAAAAGACTATAGGTCAGATGGACTTAGTTTTTCAAAAAACAAATTGTAAGAAAAGGTAAGGATGGGAGGAAAAATGTAGAATAATAATGACTTAAGAGACATATCCAAAAATTACCCTGACCACCGCCCCCCCCCCCAAAAAAAACACTAAACTAAAACCAGGAAAGATAAAATACAGTTTCTAGGGATGTATATTTGAGGAATGAATCTTCAATGACTTAATTTGGTTAGGAATTTATTGAGTACATGTAGTTTGCAAGTTATGATCTAGACCCTAGAATATCTAGGTGATAAAACTATAAAGAAATGAAGAGATAATTACTATAAAAGTAAAGAAATTGGTTTCATTTTTGGGGAGGGAAGAGATTATTATGAGATGGAGCACAGAGAGGGCCTTCTGAGGTTCTGGGCATTGTTTAGTTTCTCGACATGAATGGTGTGTAGTGGGTGTTGGTCTTATGATAATTCATTAATTCATTGTATTGTATATTTTCATATTTGCATCTTATTTACATTTTAAAAATTAAAAAAAAAGGAATTTTGTAAGTTAGGAAAAATAACTCCATGGTGTTGTCTTTGTTGCTATTGTTCAGTCACTAAGTCATACCTGACTCTTTGTGACCTGATGGGCTGCAGCACATCAAACTTCTGTGTCCTTTACTGTCTCTCAGAGTTTGTTCTAATTCATGGTCATTGAGTTGGTGATGCTATCTAACCGTCTCAACTTCTCCTCCTGCACTCAATCTTTTCCTGCATCAGAGTCTTTTCCAGTGAGTCAGCTCTTAGCATCAGGTGGGAAAGTACTGGAGTCAGCTTCTCCATCAGTCCTTCAAATGAATATTCAGGGTTGATTTCCTTTAGGATTGACTGATGTTGTCTCCTTGCAGCCCAAGGGACTCTCAAGAGTCTTTTCCATACCCGATACCAAGATCTTAGTTTTTGAATGTTGAGTTTCAAGCCAGCTTTTTTACACTCCTCTTTCATCCTTATCCAGAGGCTCTTTAGTTCCTCTTCATTTTCTGCCATTAGAGTTGTATCATCTGCATATCTGAAGTTGTTGATATTTCTCCAGGCAATCTTGGAGAAGGAAATGGCAACCCACTTATTCTTGCCTGGAGAATCCCAGGGACAGAGGAGCCTGGTGGGCTGCCGTCTGTGGAGTTGCACAGAGTCAGACACAACTGATGTGACTTGGCGGCAGCAGCAGCCAGGCAATCTTGATTCCAGCTTGTGATTCATTCAGCTGGTATTTCACATAATATACTCTGCAGTAGTACCTAAAAATTAAGCAGGAAATTGCCATTTTAATTTTCTTGACCTTTTCTGTCCAGAATAAAATAATTCCAATGCAGTTAACCAGAATTGAGCTCTTATTTTCAGATTGATTACCTGCTTTAGTTTTCCTTTTTATCTCTAGAGATCAAAACAGAGACTGGCACATATTAGGTGCTCTGTAAATATTGGTTGAATGATTTCACATCTAGGTTCAAAGTTTTTAACACCTCTTAACTTTTTTTTTTAATCTAAAAAGAAATGTTCTTTTAATGCTAACTGAGGAAAGGGTATTCTTTGCAAGATTTAAGAGGAGCTGGCCTTATAATTTGAACTCTTCATCATAATAAATTATCTATTAAGATGCTTTCATGAATGTTCAGTTCCTATTTTCCTACTAAGTTTCCAGATCATTTTTATTATATTACCCTTTGCATACAAAAGTGAAAAAAGGCTAAATTGTTGCTTTTGTAAAATTTAGGTGCATCAAACGAATTATGGTGCAAAATATCCCTGATTTAAAGCTAAACAAATTACAGCTGAAACGCTGGTGAGAATACACATCATAAGATCAGAAAACATCATTAAGCTAATGATTGATGATCTGTAATTATTTAATTTTAAAAATGTAAAATGTCTTCTTTATTGTCAACTTTATGCTGGGAAGAATCACTGTCAGTCAAATCATTGTTTTTGTTATCAGTTTCCAATATCATTTCATAAATAAAATTTGTACACAGATAGAAGTTTTATTATCCAAGTGTGTTAGGATTATAAACACTATTCCTAGACTCTTAAAAGTGAATAAAAAACAAAGGGCAGCCTTCCCTGGTGGCTCAGTTGGTAAAGAATCTGCCTGTAATGCAGGACACCTGGTTTTGACCCCTGGGTCAGGAAGATCCCTGGAGAAGGAAATGGCAACCCACTCCTGTATTCTTGCCTGGAGAATCCTGTGGACAGAGGAGCCTGGAGGGCTTCAGTCCATAAGGTCGCAAGAGACGGACATGACTTAGCAACCAAACCACCACCAAACTTTAACTTTTCCCTTTCTGTTCCCATACTGAGGCTGATAATAACCAGAACAACATGGTAAGAGGCTTCAATGAAAATACATACTTTTCATAGCCTTGATCACATTCAAAGCTTCAGTTTCCCAGTTCCTAGAAATAATGGCATAAGGGCGTAAATGGAAATTGAATGGGAAAAATATCAAAGCAAATGTCAGAAGCATCTTTTCATAAAATATTAGAAACACTTTAAAAAATAGGAAATAAACAAAGAAACCCTACAAGCAAGGTTGTTAAAATCACTAGAGCTATTCCAAAAACAATTACACTAGATGACATCCTGAGGGGACGAGAGAACCTAAACACAAAAGGATAAACACCTACAGTTGAGTGATCCTCACATATTAAACCTTTCCTTGTTCTCCCAAAGTTTTGTTTGTATTTAGATACCAGTTACTGTGTGTCATTTCACAGATTGGTAAATATATCTTGCTTCTACAGTGAGAATTACACAACATAGGAAAATAATGAAAGCTTGCATAAAAGTCTTAAAGTGATTTTGATCACTTGTAGTCACTAAAAGGCTAGGATGTGGTGAAGCTGAGACCATAACATTTTTGAGTCATTGCTAGTCTTTGATTTTGTTCATTCTAAGTGAACTTCATTTTGCAATTTGTCTCTACCATAAGTATCGTAAAATGAGAAACTCACAGAATGACAGGACTGGGAAAAATCATTCACGTTCCCTTTGGATGGCTGATCCACTTACTAGGTTTTTGCTCTATGCACAAGGTTATGCAATTTTGGAAGTTAAGAGACACCTCTGTTTCCCCAGATACCCAACCTGCATTTCAATTGTATTAGCATCCCAATTTTTCTGATGTCTCATAGGTATGACTCCAATAGCAATGTAACTGTAACTTCTGATTGATGGCATTTAGAAATCCTACTAGGTTTTTGACACAGCTTAGTAACTACCAGCAATATTGTGTTAGGTATAAGCCTCTCTGTAGTGATTTCTTCCTAGATTATTTGCTTAGTTACAAAATAAATGCGATCAGAATTCTAAATTGAAAATTATTTATGCACTTTCCTTATTGTGTTTCTTTCTCTTCAACATGTCTCCAGGGCATCCATCTTTCTGGAGTTTCATTCGGTTTCCCTGAAAATAGTTAAGAGTAAAAAATGAAGTAACATTTTGCTTTTGGCATTCAAAATAGGACTTTGCAGTGAAACAGTGGCCCTCTTGGCAAGGACATTTTCTTGAGAGACTATTTTCCAGTTTCTTTTATAATATTCATCACATTAAGGGTTAAATCTGGAGGACTCAATTCATAGAGTTCTCCAGTAGGGAATGAAGTGGTGGGAGGTCACCACGCCTCCTGATGGAAGGGAAGAGGAGGCTAAGGTATAGATGAAGGGCTGAGGAAAAAAAACATAAAAACAGATCATTTATCCCTGGCCCTAAGGCATAGTACGTAGGGTGGTGAAAGAGGCAGATGTGAGGGTCTAGGCTTATAACACACTTGGCATTGACTGGGACAGGGAAAAATAACAACTAAGTAACCTGGGAACAAGAAGGAGTCTTGACTCCACTCCCTATTTAGAATTTTCAAAAGAGGCTGTCCTTATTACCAGAGGTTCAGGTTGAAGTTTAACCTATAATAAGTTCTATCTTTGTCTTTCTCACCCTTCTAGAGCTATGCTTCAGGTCAGGCAAGCACCTTACAGCTGATTATACTGGATCCAACAGCTTGGGGCCAAGTATTTTAAGACCTCTGAGCTTCAATTTCTTCATTGATAAAAATAAAGACATTGGACAAATCATTTTTGGTCTGCAGCTTTAAAATCTGATGATGGGTTTGCTTAAAAAAAATCTGCAGTTTTAATTTGCTATTCAAAAAGATGTTTCCGATAAACCTGTATTATTTCTTTCCCTTGTATCTCCTTATTACTTACACTTATCTTTTAACAAACAATGGAATTTAGCTGGATTTATTGAGTTACAGTTTTATTTTGTAAGAAAGAAAAAAAATTTTAAGAAAGTTACAGAATCACAATTTATAGTAATAAGGCAAACCACATTTCTTTGAGAATCTTATAAAGTACAGAAGTAGAGACAGGTTAACAAATCACATAGACTGCAGAGAAAATAAAATAGGATCTGAGCGAATATTATCTAGATTAAGAAAAGTTATAAATGTGAATGCCGAAACATATTTATGGTTTACCATCAGAAGTTGTTTTCCCCTATGAACTACATATTCTTTCCATTTGGGGAGAAATTTCTCTTACAAGAGTTTTATGACTGTGTGTGAGGGGGTGGAATTCCCACCTTTTTTTAATATTAGTCTCACCTGCTGCTGCTGCTGCTGCTAAGTTGCTTCAGTCGTGTCTGACTCTGTGCGACCCCACAGACGGCAGCCCACCAGGCTCCCCCGTCCCTGGGATTCTCGAGGCAAGAACACTGGAGTGGGTTGCCATTTCCTTCTCCAATGCATGAAAGGGAAAAGTGAAAGTGAAGTCGCTCAGTCGTGTCCAACTCTTTGCGACCCCGTGGACTGCAGCCCACCAGGCTCGTCCGTCCACGGAATTTTCCAGGCAAGAGTACTGGAGTGGGGTGCCATTGCCTTCTCCGATTACTCTCACCATTTCCATGCAAACAAGAGAAAAAGGGAAACCAAATACTATTAGGTGTTGGATTATTTCTTCCCTAGGCTAAAACATTTTATTAACTATAGCAATGATTATTTTTCCTTAAATGTCTGCATGATTGAATTGTCATAAGTCTACCTTGTCATCTATTCAAAATAAGTGATATATTTCAGCAGAATCTATAGAGTTCCTACATAGATACCTCCTGTTCATTTAATGTTACTGAAGCACTTGACTTCTTCTTATCATCACAGCAACAAAAGACTTTCCTAATAACCACATAAATGAACTGAAGCATCCCTAGACCCTGCCTGTGCTATGAAGGTACACCTCTCATTCTCATAACTCCATTTGTCCTTCTCTAGGTCCTTGGACTTTCAAGGAGGAGAAAAAGACACAGGCTTCCTGGGGCTGCAGTTATCTGACTCATGCTTACTTTAAATAGCACTTTTATCCACCATTTGTCCTGGTCACAGTGAACATTGATAGAGATATACTTAATTGAAGGAACTGAAGGCTAATTAAGATAAATGTATAGACAAAGTAAAAGAAAACTTTATGGAGGAGATACAGTGGGATTTAAGACAAGAAGATCAAGGTCACAATATCTGGTTGATTATCATCAAAGAAGGGAAAAAACGTCAGATAATTGAAATGATACATATTTTATGGAAAAGGAACAATTTTTGGATGACCACAAATAAAAACAGGACATGTGGTAGAAAACCTTCAGAAATTAAATACCCAACCTACAGATAAAAGATGAAATAATTCAAGAAAAGTCATTCACACAAGCAAAGTAAAATAGCTAATGCAATTATTTGAATGATTAACAACAATTACAGACAAAACTATTTGCTATTGAGAAAAATAAAAAGATTTCCCCCATAATATTCCAACTGACTGGCTGCATTAATCTAATTCATAAGATTGATTAATCACTTAGCTTTGTTTTTATCAGCAGCTTTGGTGTCCTAAAGCCTTAAGCTCTGTAGGCTATACTTTAGTTTCATTCTCTTCAAACTGAATCTTTGAATCCATTAATCACAAAATGCTTACTTACTGTGCTCCATGTCTCACAAAGAGTATCATTTGTGATTAACATGTATTTTTTCACATAAATCAGTATAACAAAATTCAACATGGTTATTTCTTTTAAGTTTTAGCTCGATAAATGGTAACAGTTATTAAACATCTAAGTATATCGTAACTCCTTTTCACTTAAGTAGTGACATTTGAGGAGAGACAAATGATGTAGTTCATTTTAAATAGCAGATCTCTTTAGCCAGATATTTGTGCCTAAGCCATCTTCAACTTCTCTAGTCTCCATAGATAATCGTGTATTATCCAAACTGCCTCTCTCTTATTTGGTCAGAGGAAGTCAAGTGTTTGCCCCTCTCTATATTTGAGAAAACCCAGTAAGTGCATTTGTGTTTGATGCAACCAGTTGACTTCTCATTTCCGCTCTTCCTACAGCCCTCTAGTCTGTCAAGTTCAGATATGGGGTATCTCCCATACTGTCTCATCCTAAAGCAGCAGTCACCAAACTTTTTGGCACCAGGGACTGGTTTCATGAAAGACAGTTTTTCCACAGCCTGGGGTGTGGGGGGAGTGGTTTGGAGATGATTCAAGTGCATTACATTTATTGTGCACTTTATTCCTACTATGATTATATCAACTCCACCTCAGATCTTCAGACAGTAATTCCCTCAGGTTAGGGACCCCTATCCTAAAGGACAGCAGCAACCTTTGGCTATCGCTTGTAGCAAAAATTCACCAAAATCTTGGCGTAATGAAAGGGTAGATAAATGCACAAAGCATATTTAAAAATGGATATTCCCAATCATAGACCTTCACAGTTTCTCTTACTGGATGGATGTGGCTCTCAACCCATGCCTACTATGATTTCAACTGGTCAGTTCACCAACCACGTAAGGGGAAATCCCTATCTTAGATCACCCTGCCTGCAGTCTGGACCCTCACCCTTTCTGAAGTTCCTAGTGAGAAAACAAGAATCCCCTCTCTGTTATTTTATGTTATTCCATTGTTTGTATTTTCCTGAATGTGAATAATGTCACAGATGCAACTTTGTCTAAAAGAAAACAAACTTTTCATTATTATGTATATTTTCATCAATATTTGGCTTATCCTTACCTTCAAATAGTCCCTTCCAGACTAGGATAGTGACCTTTATGTTAGAAAAAAAAAAAAAAAAGGCCTGTGGGGTCCTTTCCCTTCTTCCCCAAAGTTAAGGTACATCTGCTCTCAAAATTGAATTCAAAATGTCACAATTCTAAATAATATGAAAAAAAAAATTGGCAACATGAAAGCTGCTGGGTTTTCTTTTCCCCCACAACTATTTAGGTGAGTCTCATCCCAGCTATAGTACTCTTACTAAGTTAGAAATTATTTACTAGCTAGTTAGTACTCGATTATTCCTAAAATTAATCCTTCTGCGAATTAAATCAGCAGAATTTCTCAACCAGTTTGCATGTGTGGTTCAGTAATATGTCTGAGTTTCTGGATGCTTTCACAGTGTCCTTCCTTGGCCTCATATGTTGGAAACTTGAAAAACACAAGTATGCATAATTGACTTTAGTTGAATATTGCCGGAATATATGGAGCTATGAGTCAGATCATTTATAATCTAACTGAATCTCACTTTTAAAACACCATGTGGGAATTGTGCAGAGTGTTTTTATTATTTTAAAGCATAGAAAAAAGTCCTATGTGCATCAGACATTAAACTGTCCACTCAATCTCCTTTCCCCCAAAAAAGAAAGAGAGGAACCATCCACAACTTTCAAATAAGACAGTGAAGGGCAACTATTTAAAAATCTTAGATACTTTTGGAAAAGAGTCAAATATGTAGTCTTGTTTCCTAGAAAAGGCACCTGTCCCACATAATATTACATTTTTCAACTTACATGAAAATGAATTATGGATTTACTCAGTGGCCAACAGGGAGAATCTAATTGGATTCTAATCCAAAATTTGGAAATAAATTTTGGTGGGAAATTTTCTTACACTCAGTACATAGTAAGATGGCCAAGTCCTCAAAAACTCCTGAATGTTGTATCCATGATTTGTGAGACCCTCAAATAGATAAAGTGTAAAGATAATAGGACAGTACTTGCAGAGTAGTTACTTTCTGTGTCATAATTATTTAGGAAGTTATTATAAACCAGATCAGGAAAATGAAGGCACTGTGATATTAATAGGACTTACCAGGTGGCACTACTGCTAAAGAAAATGCTTGCCAATGCAGGAGACACAAGAGACTTGGGTTCAGTCCCTAGGTTAGGAGAATCCACTGGAGGAGTATATAGCAATCCACTCTATATTCATGCCTGGAGAATTCCATGGATAAGGGAGCCTGGCTGGCTACATTCCATAGAGTTGCAAATAGTTGGACATGACTGAAGCAACATCACACACACACACACACACATATGATATTAATAACAGGAAGCAAATTGCACAAAGAACAGTTTAACACTGAAAAGTTTAAGATGTTTAATTATTTACCAAATACAAGTATGCTTCCCAAATATTATTTATTTTAATTGACTTTTTCAAACTAGTTTATGTTTGTGCTGTGCTATTTAGTGGCTCAGTCATGTCCGACTTTGCGACCCCATGGACTGCAGCATGTCAGGCTTGCCTGTCCTTCACCATCTCCCGGAGCTTGCTCAAACTCATGTCCATTAAGTCAGTGATACCATCCAACCATCTCATCCTCTGTCCTCCTCTTCTCCTCCTGCCTTCAATATTTCCCAGCATCAGGGTCTTTTCAAATGAGTCAGCTCTTCGCATCAGGTGGCCAAAGTATTGGAGTTTCAGCTTCAGCATCAGTCCTTCCAATGAACACCCAGGACTGATCTCCTTTAGGATGGACTGGTTGGATCTCCTTGCAGTCCAAGGGACTCTCAAGAGTCTTCTCCAACACCACAGTTCAAAAGCATCAATTCTTCGGCACTCAGCTTTCTTCACAGTCCAACTGTCACATCCATACATGACTACTGGAAAAACCATAGCCTTGACTAGACAGACCTTTGTTGACAAAGTAATGTCTCTGCTTTTTAATATGCTGTCTAGGGTTGGTCATAGCTTGTCTTCCAAGGAGCAAGTGTCTTTTAATTTCATGTCTGCAGTCACCATCTGCAGTGCTTTTGGAGCCAAAGAAAATGAAATCTCTCAATGTTTCCATTGTTTCCCCATCTATTTGCCATGAAGTGATGGGACTGGATTCTATGATCTTTGTTTTGGGAATGTTGAATTTTAAGCCAGCTTGTTCACTCTACTCTTTCACTTTCATCAAGAGGCTCTTTAGTTCCTCTTCACTTTCTGCCATAAGGGTGGTGTCATCTGCATATCTGAGGTTATTGATGGTTCTCCCTACAATTTGTTTCCAGCTTGTGCTTCATCCAGCCTGGCATTCTGCATGATGTACCCTGCATATAAGTTAATTAAGCAAGGTGACAATATACAACCTTGATGTTCTCCTTTCCCAATTTGGAACCAGTTCATTGTTCCATGTCTGGTTCTAACTGTTGCATCTTCACCTGCATACAGGTTTCTCAGGAGGCAGGTCATGTGGTCTGGTATTCCCATCACCTGGATAATTTTCCAGTTTGTTATGATCCATACAAAGGCTTTAGCTTAGTCAGTGAAGCAGAAGATTTTCTGGAATTCTCTTGCTTTTTCTATGATCCAATGGATGTTGGCAATTTGATCTCTGTTTCCTCTGCCTTTTTGAAATCCAGCTTGAACATCTGGAAGTTCTCGGTTTACATGCTGTTGAAGCTTAGCTTGGAGAATTTTGAGCATTACTTTACTAGCATGTGAATTGAGTGCAGTTGGACGGTAGTTTGAGCATTCTTTGGCATTGCCTTTCTTTGAGATTGGAACGAAAACTGACCTTTTCCATTCCTGTGGCCACTGGTGAGTGTTCCAAATTTGCTGGCATATTGAGTGCAGCACTTTCACAGCATCATCTTTTAGGATTTGAAAGAGCTCAACTCGAGTTCCATCACCTCCACTAGCTTTGTTCATAGTGATGCTTCCTATGGCCCACTTGCCTTCACATTCCAGGATATCTGGCTCTGGGTGAGTGATCACACCATCGTGATTATCTGGGTCATGAAGATCTTTTTTGTACAGTTCTTCTGTGTATTCTTGCCACTTCTTCTTAATAACTTCTGCTCTGTTAGGTCCCTACCATTTCTGTCCTTTATTGAGCCCATCTTTGCATGAAATGTTCCATTGGTATCACTCATTTTCTTGAAAAGATCTCTAGTCTTTCTGCTCTATTGTTTTCCTCAGTTTCTTTGCATTGCTCACTTAGGAAAACCATATTTAGTACTTTATTTTTCTATATAAGACATGCTGGAATTATTTGTTGACAAATAAGAAACAAGGTTTTGCCACCACCATTTCATTGTCTTCATGCACACATTTATTTATTCACTCAACAAAGATTTAATGAATGAGAATGTTGTTTCTATTGGGTTTGTTTTCTGCACTCGGAAAATAAACACGAAAAGAGCATCCCCTATCTGCTTCAATGAGGCTCATCTTTTATGAAGGGAGGCTTACTGGTTTAAATACTGAAATTTTAATGTATTAATTATACTGAGAATATTGACAATTTATTATTAAAGGTGCTAATAATATAACTGTTGAAGTGAAGTTGCTCAGTTGTGTCCGACTCTTTGTAATGCCATAGACTATAGCCTACCAAGCTCCTCCATCCAAGGGATATTCTGGGCAAGAGTATTGGAGTGGGTTGCCATTTCCTTTTCCAGGGGATTTTCCCTACCCAGGGATCACACCTGGGTCTTCCACATTGCAGGCAAGATGCTTTACCATCTGAGCCACCTAGGAAGCCCCCATGACTAGTTAAAGGGACATAGTAAATAGTTTTTGCTGTTCTTTCTAGAAATTATTATAAGTTTTTAGAAGTTATAGCTTTCTAGAAATTTTTATAACTGAAATAGGTTAAAAGAGTTGATAGACATGAGTATTCGGTTTCTGTATTCTATTATGGTAAGTAAAGAACTCACTACTTGATTAGGATAATCAAACTGATGTCGGTGAGGCAGCAGTGAGTGGTGGCATGAAGCGAGATCTTCATTTCCTTCCCGGGAATTGAGCCTGGATGAGAACCAGACCAGCAAGGGCTAGTGGCTAGAAGCTATTTTCGCCTGGATATTTGCCCCCAGTGAAAAGTGCATTTATCATTGAGGCAGAAATTGTAAATTCAGGTACAGCGTTTATTTTTAGAGACAAAGCATAGGAACAAGTGGGAGAGCACACAGAGAAATGATTTGTTTAGTTAAGACAGAGGCAAGGCAGAAATGCACACCCAGAGAGAAAGGGTATGGGTGTCCCCACAATGAGGAGGAGCGTAGAAAAGAGGCGGTTAAGTCATTTTGATAGGTCAGTTCTTCCAGGTCTTTCTCTTCCTTCAGACCAGTTATCTGGCTTCTTTTTCCACACCTGACCTACCCTGGGACCCTCCCCTTGTGCACATCCACCCGTCAGCCAAGGTGGATCTCAAAGTGAAGGCTTCTGGGGGTAACAAAACTCATTATGGTCTGGCATTATCCCCTGACTTTTGACCCACAAGGAGCCTTTCTGCACATGTGTAGCATCTCCCTTGTCCCAAAAGAGGAGGGAGCAGAGATCCCTTAATCCTTTACTCAAACAGAGTTTTGCCCTTCTTTGTCCTTGCCATGACCATTACCTTAAGGTGTTTACAAGAGACTAACACTGGCTTTTTACCTTGTTTCTGTTGTTATTTCCATTTTGGAGGGCAGACAGGAGGCTAATTGTAAATTCCTCAACTGGAGCCTATTTATCTCTTGTCTCAGGAAATGCTAAGAGTTGTTAAGAATCCAGCCTGAAGCCCACTTCTTCATGCCCCATGAAATGCAAACAAGAGGCCAGTTGTAAATGTCTTACCTGAAGCCTGTCTAGCTCCTGCTTCAAAATTGTCCTGCGCTGTAAAGACCTCATATTAGCCGGTTAACTGTAATGGTTTACACCTTCTATGACTTTTAGGTCTTCTAATGGAACTTCTCTGTTAGGTGAACAAAACATTCAGAATTAAGCTGAAAATATGTGGAGGTGATTAGTAATACCTGGTACTCTGGACTATGTGACGTTCAGTATGAAGATGATCCTGGGAGTGTCAGAGAGATGGGGATGCTGCAGGGCAGCCTTCCAGCCCCCACTGAAATCAGCCTTTTCGTATTGAAAGGTAGACACCAAGGATTTTACCTTAAATGTTACCATATTGATAAGAGAGTCTTTTGAATGAGCTCAATTTCCTAAATGACACTCTAGTAAAGAAAAAAGAGTGAAATAAACACTTATAAAATGATGAAATATTGAATGTTGGGTGTGAATGAGAATGCTCTGAATTCTGGGTGCAATACCGAATCTGAGTCCCTTAGCTGCCAAAAACATTGTCTTTGTCAAGAGCCAGATAGTTAGCCTCAGGAGTCGAATTTCCCTGGTGTAGATAAGAGTCCATGACCTCCTGAAATTAAATCTTTTCATCCCATATTGCACTCTCGTGTTAAAGAAACAGAGAAGAAAACATAGTGTATGTATCAGTATTACAAGTATTAGTATGATAATAAAATTCATTTAATTGTGCATTTCATTTTTATTTTTCTGATTCATTCTTTTAACCTTATGATCAGGAGTATTTTTATACATATAATGAAATATTGTTCAGCCTTAAAAAGAAGGAAATTCTGCAGTATGCTACACCATGGATGAACCTTGAGGGCATTATGCTAAGTGAAATAAGCCATTCAGAAAAAGACTGATAACTGTTTGATTTCACGTACATGAGGTACTTAGAGTAGTCAAAAATCATAAAGACGAAAAGTAGAATGGTGGTTTCCAGGATCTGTGGGGAGGTAAGAATTGGAGAGTTGTTGTTTAATAAGTACTGAGTTTGTTTTACAAGATGGAAAGAGTTATGGGGTTGGATGGTGGTGATGGTTGCATAACAATGTGGATATATTTAATACTACTGAACTGTACACTTAAAAATGGTTAAGATGGTAAATTTTATTTTTTATATATTTTATCACAATAAAAAAAAGCAAAAAAAAAAAAAAACTTTTAAAATTTTGAAATAGTTACAGACCCAGGCCCACAAGAATTTTCAAAAATAGTGCAGAGAGGTTTTGTGTAGCCATCACCCACATCCTTGCAATGGTGCCATCTTACATAGCTGGAGAGCATTATCAAATGCAAGAGGTTAATTGGAACAGTACAATAAACTGTACTGCAGGCCTTACTCAGGCTTCATCATTGTTTGCATGCACTCATTTTTGTATGTCTTTTTAACTAATTCTATGACAATGTATCTCAGATATTGATTCATATAACCATCCTTGTAATAAAGATACAGAACTGTTCCATGACACCAGAGTGCTTCCCTCTGGCTTCCTCTTTTTACTCACACCCTTATCTCCTCTTCCCTATTACCGGCAACAGCAGTGTGTTCTTCATCTTTATAATTTGCCATTCCACCTGGCTTCCCAGGTGGCACTAGTGGTAAAGAATCCCCCTGCCAAGGCAGGAGACAAGAGACACGGGTTCAATCTCTGGGTCGGGAAGATCCCCGGGATTAGGAAATGGCAACCCACTCCAGTATTCTTGCTTGGACACTTCCATGGACAGAGGAGGCTGGTGGGCTACCATCCATGGGGTCACGAAGAGTCAGACACAACTGAGTATGCACATACAAATGGAATCATACACTGTATACTTTTGAGATTGGCTTTTGTTCTGGTAGTAGGATAACCTTAAGATTGAACCAATTTGTCTCGCGTATCAGTAGTTCATTGCTTTTTATTTCCAAGAAGTATCGGGTTGTCAGGATACACCACAGTTTATTTAACAGTTCACACTGAAGGACGTTTGAGCCGTTTCCAGTTTGGGGCTATCAAAAATAAAGCTGTCATGAATATTCATGTACAGATTTTGGTAAAAACGTAAGTTTTCATTTTCTAGGATAAATGCCCAGAAGTACAAGTGCTAGGTCATATGGTAAGTATATATTTAACTTGCAAAGAAGCTGCCAGACTATTTTTCTGAGTGGCTGCATCTAAAAGGCACATTTTCACCAGCAATACATGAGAGTTTCAGTTTCTTTGGAACCTCACCGGCATCATTATCTATTTTAATTTTTTCCCTTCTAATAGATATCTAGGGGTGTATCATGGTGGTTTTTAAATTTTTAATTAATTAGTTAACTTGTTTTATTTATTTTTGGCTGTGCTGGGTCTTCATTGCTTTATGAGGGCTTTCTGTAGCTGCAGCAAGTGGGGGCTACTCTCTAGTTGTGGTGAGCGACTTCTCATTGTGACGGCTTCTCTTGTTGCAGAGCACAGGCTCTTGGTGGTTAGGCTCAATAGTTGTGGGCAACATGTGGGATCTTAGTTCCCAGATGAGGGATTGAATCCGTGTCCTCTACACTGGTAGGTGGATTGTTACCCACTGTGCCACTAGGGTAGTCCTCATGGTGGTTTCAATTTGCATTTACTAATGACTAGTGTTGTTGAACATCTCTCCCTATGTTTATCTGTCATCTCTATATATTCTTTGATGACACGTCTGTTGGAGTCTTTTGCTCATTTTCTAATTGGATAGTTTGCTTTCTTACTGTTGAGTTTAGAGAGTTATTTATATATTCTGGGTATGAATCCTGGTATGTGACTTGCAAACATTTTCTGAAAATCGGTTGGTTGTCTTTTCATTTTCTTAACATAATTTTTTATAGAACAAAAGAGTTTAATTTTGAAGGAATCCAATAATTGAATTTTTCTTTTATGGATCATGCTTTTGGTATCATATTGAAGAATTTGTTCCCTAATGATTGGTCATGCAGATTTTCCTCCTATATTCTTTTCAAAAAAAGTTTTACAGTTTTACACTTCACATTTATATTGGTGGTCCATTTCAAGTGAAATTTTGTGTAAAGTGTGGGCTTTGGTCAAGTTTCATTTTGGGGGGAAATTGATGCAACTCATCCAATTCTGTTTGCTAAGAAGAATTTTTCATTGAATTGTTTTCTTCTTCTTTGTCAGATGTTAGCTGGGCATATTTTTTTCACATCTGTATTTTAAGTAGCAGAAAAGTCAGCAAGAGAAAAGAAAGGTCATGCTCACACCAGCAACATGGGGATAGGAAATATGGTCTTTATTACAGATGGGTATGTGTCCAGCTGAAAATTGTGGTGCATTCAATGAATATTCATGGACAAGTAGAAGTCTCTACCAAAGCAGTCGTCATTGAAAAACAAAGTCATGATTCAGCACTTTAGCAGGTTTTCTTTCTCATCAAAGAGAGATGAAAGAGAAGTGACATGGCTGATATAGTTGGGTGCTGAAGATCCTCAAGTCCTTTCTGCCTGCTTCACTATGCCAGTTTTAGTATTTAATTCCAACCCTTTGCTTCCCTCTCCCCTTAATCCTATGCCAACTGCAGCATTCTAGAATTGAGCCTAGTAAATTACCCTTGACTTCTTTCAGATGACTGTTTCACTCATGGTTCATGATTGCTCTGTTTCTGACTCAATTCTAGTCAAGTTTAGATGATACTAATGGGCTTCCCTGGTGGCTCAGATGGTAACGAATTCACCTGCAATGCAGGAGATGTGGGTTCAATCCCTGGGTCAAAAAGATCCCCTGGAAAAGGAAATGGCTACCCACTCCAGTATCCTTGCCTGGAGAATCCCATGGACAAGAGCCCATGGAGTCACAAAGAGTTGGACACGACTGAGGCGACTAATATATCGAACGTGGCTAATAACGTGTCCCTAAAGTCCAGTATGTTGAGACCTTGAGATTACCTGTTTAGATAAAACATGATGAAACTGCTCACATGGTATAGCCAATGTGCCTGTCTTCAAACACTGAAAGTTATAAGAGAGAAATGAGTGACACAGTAGGAAGGTGGAGCAGGACTGATTCTCAAGGCAAGTGGGTGTTTACACTTACATTTACGAAAGTGCCAAAAAACCTCAGGTTGAAGCTACAGAGAAGTTGAGAGAGTAGAGATTTGCCCTTTTTTATCTTTATTGATCTCTGGAGAAGGCAATGGCACCCCACTCCAGTACTCTTGCCTGAAAAATCCCATGGACAGAGGAGCCTGGTAGGCTGCAGTCCATGGGGTCACTAAGTGTCAGACACGACTGAACGATTTCACTCTCATTTTTCACGTTCATGCATTGGAGAAGGAAGTGGCAACCCACTCCAGTGTTCTTGCCTGGGGAATCGCACGGACAGGGGAGCCTTGTGGGATGCCGTCTATGGGATCGCACAGAGTCGGACACGACTGAAGCGAATTAGCAGCAGAAGCAGCAGGAGCATCTTTACTGATAGTGACTGTGTTGTCACCTGATGTTTAAATGGTCCCCAAGGGATCACTGACATGTTTCACTCAGGTGAGAAACAACCACATATTATTAGAAAATTTTCATTATTTAATCATATGCTATATCCTCTGTGGTTCCAAGAGGGGTCTAGGGTAGTCCTCATACAGTTGATTTGGCACCAAGTTACAGCCAGAATGGAAGCTTGGCTAGAAGAAGGAATGAATGTTGTCAAAAGACAAATCTGACTGCCTTGGACTTATTGTTTGAAAAATTGACATTCCTGTTACTTTATTATGTGTTTCCTTTGAAAAGTGTTCTGTGTTGCTGTGTTTAGTTGTGTCCAAATCTTTGTGACCCCATGGAGTGTAGCCCACCAGGCTCCTCTGTCCGTGGGATTCTCCAGGCAAGAATACTGGAGTGGATAGTCATTCCCTTCTCCAACAGATCTTCCAAACCCATGGATCAAACCCAGGTATCCTGCATCACAGGCAGATTCTTTTCCATCTCAGTCACCAGGGAAGTGTTGCTATTGTTGTCGTCACTCAGTCATGTCAGACTCTTTGTGACCTCTTGGACTGCAGCCTATCTGGCTCTGATTACAGTCTTATCTCTTCAGAGCCAGAGAAGCTAGTCTCAATTCTAATGCTGGTGACTTGATTTAATAAGAGAAGACCTTTCGAAGTGTGCTAGTCTATGGATTTTGACAGACAGGAATGGTAACACTAACTTCATTCCTTAGCCCTTGGCTGTATGATAACTGTTTTATTCATTCAACATGTTTCTAAAGAGAATGGGACAAGGTATTACTAGCTGGAATCTGTGCTGTCACTTACCTCTTACTAGATGAGAGTAGTGAATTTGTAACTTTTCTTAAAAATTTTAAGAACAAGCTTGTTTTAAGGAAGAATAATATTTAAAGCCCTCAAAAGCACATTAACTGCATAAAATCGTTTTTCTTCAAGAGATCTATTTTTATAGAAAACCATATGTTGTTTTATTTTTGCTAGAAATGAGTCTTTTCTAGAGCTGTTTAATTGTACTGGAAAAATTTGACAACTCCAAAGGACTTTGATTTCCATAGTAACATCTTAGTTTCCTGTTTGACACATGTAAATAATCACTTTGATTAAAAATAAAAAATTCTTTTTTCCACCATAGCTTTAATGTGTTAATATAAGATTTAGCACACCATTAATCATTGTTCTTCTCAATGAAAAATTTCAGTGGCCTATTGAAGTGATCAAAATGTTTGCCAGAAGTTCACTCTCTGTTGTCCTTTTTAAAAATATTTATGTATTTTTGGCTGTGCTGGGTCTTCATTGCTGCAAGGGGTCTTCTCTAGTTGCAGGGTGTGGGAGCTACTCTCCAGTTGTTGCATACAGTTTTCTCATTGCGGTGGCTTCTCTTGTGGAGCACAAGTTCTAGGTGCTCGGGCTTCAGTAGTTGCTGCAGGCTCAGGATTTGTAGCTCACAGGCTTAGTTACCCCTCAGTATGTAGGATCTTTCCCAACAAGATATCAAACCTGTGTCTCCTGCACTGGCAGGTGGATTCTTAACCCCTGGACCACCAGAAAAGTCCCTATCTATTGTTCTTGAACTGCACATGTATTTTGAAATGGGGTGGAAAATACAGACGTTATTTCTTAGGTCTAACTATAATGTTTCCATTTCTCCAGGTAGAACAAAATCATTCAAAGATGAACCTCTCTTGGCTTGTTCTCTTGCCACATCTATTCTTCTCATTAAATTATTCCTTCTTTCTCTTTCCCCTGCCTCACCATTGCTGACTTTCCAAATAAACAGAAAACAGAGAGCCAGGGATATCTAATTTAGACAGTAATCAGCGGAGAAAGCTTCATTTTGCTCTTATCTCAGGGCCCAAAAGAGGTATATGTGGCTGTCGATCAGTTTTAATGCTTTGTAAACTTCTCAGCTGTTTACTTTTTATCTTAATGATATGTTACTCAATGTAAAAACTCTCTCCTGTAGTCATTTATTTATAATTAATTTGCACAGACATTTCTCACTGATAGTTTCAAGAATCATACTATTCTCAAAAAGCAATGTAATGTATTATCTTTCTTGAGCAAAGCAAAGCAGAAACTACTGAATTCACAATAATCCAGTTCATGAATGCAGGTACCTTTGATCCCAAACTTTTTTTTTCTTCCCTAGACCATCTAGATTAGCTCAGAGGTGTTTTTAGCTCAGAGGTGTTATGAAATTGGGCAGCCCTCTGTTTTGACAGGTAAATATTGACAGTGTTAGGATCACTGATAGTAGATGTTTTATTTTGGCAGGGCTGGAAGATTGGGGAAATCAGTGGAGTCTGTAATCTGAAGCTCATTCAGGTTGCAAAACTATTCTCACTGAAATCAGATACTTTAGTCTTAAACAAATCACATCAACCTTCCTACATATTCTCCTCTATCATAGATCAACAAGGGAGTATGTTGAGGCACGTAGTTGACCTCATCAGGTCATATTTCATAGGTTATGGAAACAGAGCTGCATTCAGCATTTTACGTTTCTTCCTTAATCTAGAAACCCTTGTAGAAGGAAAAATGATCGGGTAACCCACTGCTGCATTTTAACATTGAGATGATTTTGCATAGTAGTATTCACCTGCAGGTTGAAAATATCATTATTGTTCTGCTGTAAGAGCCAAAGAAGAGTTTTGACCAAAATATCTGAGTCATTGTTACCATATTTGGCCAATCAACCCCCTAGCCACTGCTCAGCTTAACCCAAGGCCAAGAAACAGGTGTCTTATTTGATAGGTTCATTGACTGGACCTCAACTTGGTTAGCATCTATCACAAAGCTCTTCTTTGTGAACATCAATATTTAACATTGTAATGAGCCTTCAATTAGGAGTTGATGATAAAGATGTTCTGAGTTTATCAGACTTACCCAGTTGTGTTTGAATCCATATCACTTGAAAAACTAAAACTAAAACAGGCTTTAAAAATCATTTTACTTTTGGAAAAAAAAGGAGTATATCTTTAATAAGTACTATTGACAAGAGCTACTAATGTGAAGGGAAATATATAGTCTATTTTATTTGAATTTATTTTGACCTTGCTCTTTTGTGATGTCTTTTCTGTTTTTTTGGTTTTATGCCATTTTCAAGTTTATTTTTTTTAATGAAGAAAGAGAGATTGTGAGAAGCAGTCATTCCAAACAGTCTCCAGAACACAATTTCCAGCTACCAGTTCAAAGTATTTGGCACTACAGGCAATAATTTATAACCCTCCATTAGATCCTGCCATTTGCAATCATCACAGTTTTGTTATTTTATCTTGAAAATTGTGTTCTCCCAGACTGCCATTCAAAGAAAAATATACCAAAATATAGATAAAACCAATCATTCTGTCATTTCCTGTTCTGCATCTTAGTGGGGATGATGGTGACAGATGAAAAATCTTTGAAAGAAGGATTGCCTATGTGTATCAACCCAAACATAACTTGTTTTGCATTGTCAGATAACAATGCTGACTGGAGCAATGAGAAAATAAACATGGACGGGGCATCAGTGGAAAAGTCCATCACTCAATTTTTACCAATAATAAATAAATGGAGAAAAAATATATATTCATTACATGGTTGAAAGACCCGAAGCCCATAGCATTTAGAAATGCAATTTCCAAACATCCTGCGAGCATTTTCAGAAGCTGTAGCTGAATATCAATAGGGTATTTGTTCATCCCCAAAGTCATGTTGTTGCTATTTTTTCTTCTCCATGTTTTAACATGTGGTACTTTCTTTACTGATCTAGTTAAACATAAACATAGACAAGGAGTGAGTCAAAGCTACTATAAAATTAACAAGCATTTTGGAGATGAGAGAAATCGGTGAAAATAGGTATCTGTCATGGAGAGACAAACATTTTGAGGCTAAAGCATTTTTCAAACTTTCCAAATTAGAAAAGTTTTGCTGTTAATCAGCTGACATTATCATTAAATCAGGACTCCCACAGTTTTGCAGCCATCTTAACAAGATGCACTGAAATGAGCTAGAATGATGAGTGTCTGATAAAAGGTGATAAAATTGATGGAAATACTGTTTTGCATTTTTAGCATTGTTTTCTGGTTTGAAATATATAAATGGCATTTTTGGATTGATCTGACCAGGCTAACAAGCTGGTAGTCAGACCAACAGTCGAAATGGAGAAGTCAGACTTTGTGAATTGGATCCGATTTTCTCCAAAACCTGGCAATTTGAGTGACACATGAAAGCAGAATACTTAATAGACAGTGGGTACACTTTCAATTTTTACTAAAAATGAGTTTATTTTCTCTACATACTGTTTCATTTTCCTCCAAATGAAAACAGGCACTTGACTTTCAGGATATACATTGAATATATAACTTTTCCAATCTTAATATTGATGGCACTCTTCTCAGAATTTCCTTCTACTTCTTGCCTGTTTTATAACATGGAGCAAAAGAAAAACTGTCTTAAGATATATAAGCTCCAGAGATGTTAGTTGCATCTGGATATTATTCAGGATGCTCATTTTCTGCTCTGGGACTTTGTTTTGTGTAAGTGGCCCATGATATAGGGCAACACAAGAACAAGCTGTACCTCCCTCCATTTTTCACAGGAAATGTGTGTTTAGGAGCATTAGAACCTTACCAGCATCTGGCTGAAAGTTCCTTGGCTTCATATCTTGTTCTTGCCACAGAGTATCTCTATGTCAACAGAAAGACAATTGGAATTGCAAATATTGCAGGATTTTTTAAAAACACTTGATTTGTTTTATTTTTGGCTGTGCTGTGTCTTCCTTATTGTGAGGGCCTTTCTCTAGTTAAGGAGAGTAGGGGCTACTCTCATTACAGTGGCTTCTCTTCATGCAGAGCATGGGCTTTAGGGCGCCCCGGCTGCAGTATCAGAAGCACGCAGGCTCAGTATATTTGTGGCTCCCTGGCTTTACAGCACAGGCTCAATAGTTGTGACACACAGGCTTAATTGCTCCACGACACGTGGGATCTTCCCCGATCAGGGATCGAACCCCTCTCCTGCATTGACAGGTGGATTCTTTACCACTGAGCCACCAGGGAAGCCCTCAATTTTTTTTCTGTATTATTTTCTTGAGTTAAAAAATTAAAAGACCAATGTGAAAGTTTTCAGATTAGATATAAAAGTAATGATTATCAAAGAAATGTTCGGTCTCTTCTTGCTATAGAGAGCAAAATACAAGAATCTTGCTCTCTTTTAGGTTTGAAGATATAACAACTCAGTCCAATAAGAAAGAGGTTCTAATCTCTTCATTCCTCTAGATTAATGTCATAGGTTAGATATAAATTGCAAGGAAACTAAAAGTAAGTATGTAACATCAGAGGTTAGAGAAGAAAGGGACCCTCAGAGGTGAGAGGAGTGAAACTCTGTAGTTGAGGTCAGAGAGATTGTAAAACGGTCATTGGAAGAAGAGCTGGGACTCTACCACCTTCTTCCCTCTCAAGTGTGTGTACTGAAGATATGTATCCAGGAGGAGCAGTGTTAATTCAGATTCCATTAACTTGAAATATGTTATCATTTGACCTTGTCTTTGTGTAGTTCAGTTTTATGCTCTCTCTAAAAAGTGACACATAAAGGGTACTATAGAAAATATTTAACCCATTTGAAAGGGCTATATTTAACAACTTTATCACATTAATTAGGTTTGTCTAACGTGATGCTGCTAGTTGCAGACCCTGGACTCATAGGTCAGGATTTGGAATGATCTTTAAAGGTCATCTGGTTTAGCCTCTGTATCCTGACCAATAAAAACTCTCTTCTATTCATTTTGCAGTAAAATCTGCTCATGAAAAGAAGTAGTTGACACCTCAAAATATCTTGTGAGCAATTAGGCTTATTGTCATCATTGTTGCTGTTTCTCTGGATATAACAAGACTGTGTTCTTAAAAGTATTCTATAATTCAGAGTTTCTCCAAGATGTGATTATCCCCTCTCCCCATTAGTATCATTTGGAGGAGTCTTACTATATCCATGTCTGCTTTTACTCAATTTTACGTACAGATTTATGTCCTAATGCGTCTACGCCATTGTTCCTCTATTTTTGTCTATTCCATTTAAAAACCGGAGTTTTTTGTTTTATAAGTGATCAAGGCAGTTTTGTTTTTATCAGATAATTCCCTAGACCATGCTGATGAATTATGTTGTAATCTATATGAATGACAAGTAGCATCAATCTGGGATGGGAAATATGTGTGTATTTACAAGACATAGCTCAAGTTAATGAGATTGATTGGGTGTGTGCCTTGGGAACACAGTTTTGTACTTTCATAACCATCCCTTGTATGATTATAAATTTGTTTCCCCCCAAACAGTTAATATTTACAGGACAAAACTGCCCTTCAATCTTTTTGGAAACAGACTTGCTGATAAGTAAATTCAGAAATATAGCTCCGCATAATGCTTTGCAATCATCCTATTCCAGGAGCGGATCATATAAATTGGACTGGACTGGTAGAGCTCGTAAAAGGCCTTTAAGCCAAATAGGAAAAGAAAAAAAAAACTGCCAGGGCAGCTACTCTCATTTGCTAAATGCTTTTTGTTTACTTTCCTACCTATAAAGTTAACCCCCGCTTCAGTCACCTGGCCTTCCTCCCAGGTGCACCTGAAAGAAGGTTGGAGAGGAAACTTGGAAGGTAGGCTGACCTTCTGTTACCTATTAAGTAAATGGGTCCTGCTTTACAAAGTGAATTGATGTAATGACTGGGGAAAGAGCAATAGTGGAATGAATACAATAAGCTCAAGGTAAATAGGTATGTCCTGCTCTTTAGTGAAAGTAATGATTGTCTAATTGTGATTACCCATGATTAGGACCTTGGATTACAGAGTAGAGGGGAGAGATAGACTGTGGCTCTCTCTCCCCAGATGATAAGGCAGAATTCCGCAGCATAGAGAAGTTGACCACGGAAAATTTTGTGATAATAAAGCTGTGTCTTTGAAACACCTAAAAGCCTAAGGTGCAGGATGCCTTTCCCCTCTAATTGACCTTCAACTCAGAAGCATTTGTTCTGTGTCTGAAGACACTACTTGGCATCTGTAGGTTACTGTGTCACTTCCCTAGGATGGGACTTATTCGTGTTAATATCAGATTATCTCCATGCCCTTATTCCTAACTGTCCCTCTAACACCTCTGGCTGTGCAATGATGTTCTGCATCTTCACTGTCCAGGATTGCAGCCACTAGCCACATGTGGCTGCTGAGCACTTTAAATGTGGCTGGTACGACCGAGGAACTGAATTTTTAATTTTAATAAATTTGAGATTGAATAGCCTCTTGTGGCTATGGCATGGAAATTGCATTGTTTTGAAAATGTCACCAGCTACATCGCTTCTGGCATCCTGAGACTATTAGAGGTGCCCACCTCTAGGAGGAGCTCCAGACCTTCGCTCATATCTCTCACTTATCAAGTTAGTCCCTCAGTCATGTCTTACTCTTTTGCAACCCCATGGACCGTAGTCTGCCAGGATCCTCTGTCAATGGAATTCTCCAGGCAAGAATACTGGAGTGGGTAGCCATTCCCTTCTTCAGGGGATCTTCCTGAATCAGGGATCAAACCCTGGTCTCTTGCATTACAGGCAGATTCTTTACCGTCTGAGCCATCCAATTACTGGTCAGAGCTTCCTACCCGATGAGATCAAGTGTTACTCAAGATTCAGAATACAGATTAAGCACTGAACAGTGAATGTCGAGGAAAAAGATCATTGTGACAATGTGTATCTATCTTACTATCCACAGAATCTGTGCCTGAGGCCCAGAAGGGAGACTTGCTAGCTAGCTCCCAAAGCCTCGAGTGCACTCACTCTCTTTCTTTCCTCTCACCACTCTTCTTTCCTCTCAGCTCTCAACTCCAAGAGTTAGATATCCGGAAGCGCTAAACGAACGTGTGAAAATTATGGTGCTTCGTTCATGTAACACTATAAAGAAAAATAACGTTAGAGAATAAACGTTAAAGAGAATTGGGGGGCTTCCCAGGTGGTGCTGGTGGTAAAAAGCCCATCTGACAATGCAGAAGATGTAAGGGACGTGGGTTCGATCCTTGGGTAGGGAAGATCCCCTGGAGGAGGGAGTGGCAACTCACTCCATTTTTCTTGCCTGAAGAATCCCATGGACAGAGGGGCCTCGCAGCCTATGGTCCATAGGGTCGCAAAGAGTCAGACCGACTGAAGCAACTTAGCACACATACACCCACACACACAAAAAGAGGGTCAGCAAAGATTTTTGAAATGTACTGTTGCACTAAGCACAATGGTGGGTCAGGTTTTGGATAACCAGGGACTTCCACGTCTATGTTCCAAGCACTTTTCTGTCGGTTCAACAGCTATTGCCCTGTTTTGGCAAGACCTCTGGGTCTTTTGGGGCAGGCAGCCCAAACCAATCCTATAGCTAGGGTCAGTAAAGTCAATACTTTGTCTTATCCTGTCTCTCATTCCTTTCCTCCTAAGTTTGGGTCTGCCTCTTTCGGAATTAAAAACCAAAGAGCTAGGATAGTTTGGGGATAAGTAGATAAGGAAGACCCAGTGACCGTGGTTTGTGTTGTTCCTTTAAGTCAGTAGTTCTTAAACTTGAGCCACACATCAGAGTCACCTGGAGGGCTTGTTAAAATGCAGCTTCTGGGCCTCACTGTAGAATGTCAGACTTACTAAGTCTAGGGTGGTGCCTAAGAACGTGTATTTCTAACAAGTTTCCAGGTGATGCTTATGAAGCTGGTTCAAGGATCAGCTTTGAAAACAGCTGTTTTACTTCTTGCTTTAGAGTTTAGAGTCCAAGCTACAGTTGATAATGATAAATTATCTCAGCTTCTCTGCCAGGTCTGTCATGTTTGTGTGTATGTATGTGTGTGTGTTTATTTTGCCAGGGAACTCTTAGAGGAGCAGTCGTGGCTGAGGGCAAGATCCAGCATTTCTGAATCCCCTGATCAAATGCAGCCTTTATTCATTTATTTATTGTATTTTTGGCTGTGCTGGGTCTTTGTTACTGCCCACGAGCTCTCTCTAGTTGTGTCGAGTGAGATCTACTTTTTGTTGCAGTACATGCATTTCTCATATGGTGGCTTCTCTTGTTGCAGAGCACAGCCTCTAGGTGCTTGGGCTTCAGTAATTGCAGCACACGGGCTCAGTATTTCTGGTGCATGGATTTAGTTGCTCCATTGCATGTGGGGTCTTCCCGGACCAGGAGTCAAACTCATGTTCCCTCCATTGATGGGCATATTCTTAACCACTAGATCACCAGGGTGGTCCAAATGCACTTTTAAAATAATTTTGGAATAATGCTGCCCAAGAATGGGACCTGAATATTGTTTCTATTTTCTATTCTCTTCTTTCAATGCTGCCAACTTTCATTAATTCTGCTCTGCATTGGCAACCCTGTGACTTTTCATTTCCTGAGCTATATTCCAGAGTCCAGGATATTGGCTAAAACAGAAAGAATCCAACCAGCCCGCTCCTGTAAGAGATAAGAAATCAGAACCAGACCCCCTTGACTTTGCCATTTTTTTTCCGTGCCTAGGGGAGAGGCAGAGCCTGGGTGATAATTGCTGTGCTGTTGTTAGGTCCATAGGACCAAACATTTTTCTTTGGCAGGAAGGAATTAAGGTTGAATTGAAGGTCTTAAGAAGTAATGGAGAAAGGAAATGAGACTGCCTCAGGCCATTTCTAAAACAGAGAATTAATGTTGGGACCTTCATCTGTGAATGGGCTGCTCATCAGCATCCCCTGCAGGGCTTCCTCAAAACACAGCAGCCTGGGCCTCACTCCTAAGAAGGTCTGATTCAGTGGGTCTCATTTCATCAATGAGGCACCCAAGGAGATTTATTTATTATCCAACCTACTGGCATAGTGGGATTTGAAATTCAGTTGCCTGAAACAACCAATGTTGCTTCCACATATGCTTCCCCTCTTTAAATTAGATGACACTAATGACTCTCCCCCCAAAGAGAAAAGTCTATCTTTGTCTCCTCACTTACAAATGGTAATATTGCTGGTGGCTGAGATGGTAGGGGCAAAGGAATCATATCTTTCTGACCATATCACAATGTTAAAATGCTATAGAAACACGAAGAGTCTAGCACGCTTAACTCTTCTATGAGAGAAGTCTACTTTTATATATGGTCCACATATCTTAGAGCTCCAAAGACACACTTTATAAATATCCAGATGTTCCCAGACACTCTGCAATCAATTTCAACTCTGGATAATTGCACTCTTCCTTTCCAAGGGCAGTTTCAACAGGGTATGATAGATTTTGGTTTTGGTTTCCTTAAGTACCAATATCTCAAGAGGTGCTGTTATGATAACCCACTTTATCCCAGGTAGTGGCTGACCTCCTGGGAACTTAAACATTTTGTTATTAGTTTCTTATTAGTTATCAAAATTGAGGTTTTCTGAAGGAGATAGGAAGTCTTATTACTTCCATTTTACAGATAAAGCAGTCAAGGCCCAAAGGCTAAATGATTGTTTTGTAGCCTCACAGAATCCAGAGCCCTTGTGTTTCTGGGGTCAAGGCTCTAAGATCCAGAAATAAAAGCAAAAACAAAGTCCTGCCCTATTAAATATTTGTCTTGTCATCTCCTAACCTAAAAGAGAGTAGACTTTCTTTCTGGCAAATATGTCATAATTTATACTTGAGTCACAGAATCACAAAACATTTTTCTTTCTCCTCTCATTTTTTTTTTGCTTTGAAAAGAAAGTAGATTTAGGCATCAGATGTTAAATATCAACTTTTAAAAAGTCGAACGTGTTCTTCTTTTGTGTAAACAATCAACTATACTCAGAAAAATCTCCCTGGATTTGGAGCTTTGCGGAAGCATGTATGGGACTTAGAAACTCTGTGCTTCTCCATGGATTCCATCTTTATTGCCTCTCATCTTTGTGATAAGGGTGCCTGTATGTAAATACTGACCGTCCAGAGGAGGAAGATGCAACTGTAGGTTAATTCCTGCTATTTGTGCCCAAAGAGCTGCAGGCTTGCTTCTAACATAATACCCATCATCCCAGTTCACCAGTTTGAAGTTACTTCTTTACTGGTCTGAGTTCCTGCAAGGCGGAAATTGTTCTCTTTATCTTCATACTCCATGTACATAGAAGAGAGCCATGTACATATTACGTATGTGCACCTGGTCTATTCTTTGCCTCTCTAGAAGCCTTATCTTTTTTGTTTTTTAATTTTTTATTGGAGGATAATTGCTTTACAATGTTGTGTTGTTTTCTTCTGTACAACAATGAGAATAAGCTATAAGTATACATATATCACCTCCCTCTTGAGCCTCCCTCACACCCATCCATCCATACCACCTCTCTAGGTCATCACAGAGCAGTGGGCTGAGCTCCGTGTGCTATACAGCAACTTCCATTAGCTGTCTGTTTTAACATGTTGCAGTATATATACATGTTTCATACCATGAACAGTATGAAAAGGCAAAAAGATAAGACACTGAAAAATGAACTCCCAGGTCAGTAACTGCCCAATATGCTACTTCAGTAGAGTGGAGAAATAGCACCAGAAAGAATAAAGAGGCTGAGCCAAAGCGAAAACAATGCCCAGTTATGGATGTTACTGGTAATGGAAGTAAAGTCTGATGCTATAAAGAACAATATTGCATAGGAACCTGGAATGTTAGGTCCATGAAACAAGGTAAATTGGAAGTGGTCAAACAGGAGATGGCAAGAGTGAACACTGACATTTTAGAAATCAGTGAACTAAAATGGACTGGAATCAGTTCAGTTTAGTTCAGTTTCTCAGTCGTGTCCAACTCTTTGTGATCCCGTGGACTGCAGCACACCAGGCTTCCCTGTCCTTCACTATCTCCCTGAGTTTGCTCAGACTCATGTCCATTGAGTCAGTGATGCCATCCAACCATCTCATCTTCTGTCATCCTCTCCTCCTCCTGCTTTCAATCTTTCCCTGCATTAGGGTCTTCTCCAATGAGTCAGTTCTTCGCATCAGGTGGCCAAAGTATTGAAGCCTCAGCTATGGACTAGAACGGGCAAATTTAATTCACGTGACCATTATATCTGCTACTGTGTGTAAGAATCACTTAGAAGAAATGGAGTAGCCTTCACAGTCAACAAAGAGTCTGAATTGCAGTACTTGGGTGCAATTTCAAAAGCGAAGGAATGACCTCTATTCATTTCCAAGGTAAATCATTCAATATCACAGTAATCCAAGTTTATGCCCCAGCCAGTAATGCCAAAGAAATGGAAGTTGAATGGTTCTATGATGATCTACAAGACCTTCTAGAACTAACAACCAAAAAAGATGCCCTTTTCATATGGGGGACTGGAATGCAAAAATAGGAAGTCAAGAGATACCTGGAGTAACTGGCCAGTTTGGCCTTGGAGTAGAAAATGATGTAGGGCAAAGGCTAACAGAGTTTTGCCAAGAGAACGCATTGGTCATAGCAAACACCCTCTTCCAACAACACAAGAGAATACTCTACAAGTGGACATCACCAGATGGTCAATACAAAAATCAGATTGATTATTTTCTTTGCAGCCAAAGATGGAGAAGGTCTATACAGTCAGAAAAAACAAGACCAGGAGCCGACTGTGGCTCAGATCATGAACTCCTTATTGTAAAATTCAGACTTAAATTGAAGAGTAGGGAAAACCACTAGATCATTCAAATATGACCTAAATAAAATCCCTCATGTTTCTACAGTGGAAGTGACAAATAAATTCAAGGGATTAGATGTGCTAGACAGAGTGCCTGATGTGCCTGATGAAGTTTTGTAACATTGTACAGGGGGAGATGATCAAAACCATCCCCAAGAAGAAGAAATGCAAAAAGGCACAATGCTGTCTGAGGAGACCTTGCAGATAACAGAGAATAGAAGAGAAGTGAAAGGCAAGGGATAAAGAAAAGATACATCCATCTGAATACAGAGTTCCAAAGAATAGCAAGGAGAGATAAGAAAGCCTTCCTCTGTGATCAATGCAAAGAAATAGAGGAAACCAATAGAATGGGAAAGACTAGAGATCTCTAGAAAATTAGAGATACCAAGGGAACATTTGATGCAAAGATGGGCTCAATAAAGGACAGAAATGATATGGACCTAACAAAAGCAGAAGATATTCAGAAGAGGTGGAAGAATACACAGAAGATCTATACAAAAAAGATCTTAATGACCTAGATAACCATGATGGTGTGATCACTAGAGCCAGACATCCTGGAATGTGAAGACAAGTGGACCTGAGGAAGCATCACTGTCAACAAAGCCAGTGGAAGTGATGGAATTCCAGCTGAGCTACTTAAAATCCTTAAAGATGATGCTGTTAAAATGCTGCACTCAATATGCCAGCAAATTTGGAAAACTCAGCAGTGGCCACAAGACTGGAAAAGGTCAGTTTTCATAGAAATCACAAAGAAAGGCAATGCCAAGAATGTTCAAACTACCACACAATTGCACTCATCTCATATGCTGGCAAAGTAATGCTCAAACATTTCCAAGCTAGGCTTCAACAATACTTGACCTGAGAACTTCCAGATGTTCAAGCTGAATTTAGAAAAGACAGAGGAGCCGGATCAAATTGCCAAAATCCACTGGATCATAGAAAAAGCAAGAGAATTCCAGAAAAACATCTACTTCTGCTTCACTGACTGCACTAAATCCTTTGACTGTGTGCATCACAACAAACTGTGGAAAATTCTGAAAGAGATGGGAATACCAGACCACCTTACCTGCCTCCTGTGAAACCTGTATGCAGGTCAAGAAACAACAGTTAGAACTGGACATGGAACAACAGACTGGTTCCAAATTGGGAAAGGAGTATGTCAAGGCATTGTCACTCTGCTTATTTAACTTATATGCAGAGTACATCATGCAAAATGCCGGGTTGGATGAAGCACAAGCTGGAATAAAGATTTCAGGGAGAAATATCAATAACTTCAGATGACACAACCCTTATGGCAGAAAGTGAAGATGAACTAAAGAGCCTCTTGTGAAAGTGAAAGAGAATAGTGAAAAAGATGGCTTAAAACTCAATATTCAATAAATGAAGATCATGGCATCTGGTCCCATTATTTCCTGGCAAATAGATGGGGAAACAATGGACAGACTTTATTTTCTTGGGTTCCAAAATCATTCCCGATGGTGGCTTCAACCATGAAAGTAAAAGATGCTTGTTCCTTGGAAGAAAAGCTAAGACAAACCTAGATAGCATATTAAAAAGCAGAGACATTACTTTACCAACAAAGATCGTATAGTCAAAACTAGGGCTTTTCCAGTAGTTACGTATAGATTTGAGAGTTGGACCATAAAGAAAGCTGAGTGCCAAGAAATTGATGCTTTTGAATTTTGGTATTGGATAAGATTCTTGAGAGTCCCTTGGACAGCAAGGATATCAAACCAGTCAATCCTAAAGGAAATCAGTCCTAAATATTCATTGGAAGGACTGATGCTGAAGCAGAAACTCCAATACTTTGGCCACCTGATGCGAATAGCTGACTCATTGGAAAAGACTGATGTTGGGAAACATTGAGGGCAGGTGGAGAAGGGGATGACAGAGGATGAGATGGTTGGATGGCGTTACCGACTCAATGGACATGAGTTTGAGCAAGCTCCAGGAGTTGGTGATTGATGGGGAAGCCTGGCATGCTGCAGTCCATGGGGCTGCAAATAGTCAGACACAACTGAGCTACTGAACTGAACTGAACTGAACTGAGTGATTATAAGTCAGTGCTATCTCCCAATTTTTCCCACCCTCCTTCTCCTGCTGTGTCCACAAGTCCATTTTCAATGTCTGCATCTCTATATTGCCCTGTGAATGGATTCATCTCTACCATTTTTCTAGATTCCGTACTAGATACCCTATCTCTAATACTCTGTCCTGAACCTGGTGTTAAATGTTAGTCATTCAGTCATGTCAGATTCTTTTGCGACCCCATGGACTGTAGCCTGCCAGGCCCCCAGCCCCTCTGTCTATGAAATTCTCCAGGCAAGAATACTTGAGTGGTTTTCATCCTCTTCTCCAGGGGATCTTCCTCACCCAGGGATCTCACCTCCGTCTCCTGCATTGCAGGCAGATTTTTTTACTGTCTGATCCACTGGCTAACCCGTATGGAGCCATCCTGGCACCACCTTGGGTTTAGCCAATAGGAGGCATCCCAAGGAGATCTGAGGACAGGAAAGTGAGGCTGAGGTAGGTCTTCTTCTGTCTTCCTCTTTCCTGGATTGCCATGAGTAGTGCTATCCATCGTGATTAAAATAAATAAGCCCCGTGACAATATTCAGAAACATCTCATGACCCTTTGTACAGAAATGACAATCATAGACTTAAAGAATGCAAAGAGAAGAAAGCAAAACAAAAACAGCAAGCTGTTTAAATGCTATGCTTTCCAGAAACCTGAAATTTATACTGGACTGAGTGTCCGACAACTGTTCAAGGTCATTGATATGGTCTGCTGTTAAAATACAGATGAATGAGACTCCGGGAGATGGTGAAGGACAGGGAAACCTGGTGTGCTGCAGCCCATGGGGTCACAAAGAGTCAGACTCGACTGAGTGACTGAACAATGTGTTCATATTTGCATTTTGCAAGGTTTGTTTTCATTTATCGGTGAACTCTACACATGTGTACCTGAAAGAGATCTATTTCCAGCTGATATATAATTATGGTCCTGAGAAGATAATTTTTAAATAGTTTTTTAGAGACACATACAACCACTCATAGTCTCCAGTACCAATCTCTGTGTTCAGGGTATATTTGCTCGAGTCACAAGGGACTTCTCTGCTGTCTTAGATGATTTCCTTCCAGATTACCTAGAGTTGACAAAGTTTGAATCCTTGTTTTATCTTACTCAGGGCTATGTTAAAAACTGTATGATGATAAATCTCAAAAGGCACCCACAAATTAGAGATTCTTAGATATGAAATGTTTCCTGACTTCGAAACTCTGTAGGGATTTTTTAGCTTTTCCTGTAACATCTATCACAGTTGAGGCCACAGATGGTGTCCTTATTTTTCCGTGTTCTAGCAGCCCTTGGCAGAATGACTGGCATGTTGCAGGTACTCAGCCCATAATTGCTGGCATAATCTAAGGGGATCATCTCGTCGCACTTTTTGATTTAAAGCAAGAAACTTCTGCACATAATTTCTTAGAGATGGTCATATAGCTTCCATCCGAAACTTTGTCATATTGCAAGGCAGTTTCAATCTGCCTTCATAATTTAACTAAATTCAATCCTTCATCTAAGGACAGCCCGTGAATCTGAAGTCAGTTATTTTGCATTTCCTCTTAAGTCTTCTCTTTTAACTTCACATGTGTAATTGTTTTTTTCTTCTCTTCAAAAAAAAAAAAAAAAAAACCCTACCGTATAATGATTTCAATTCATGCTCATTTAATTATACTCCTGTTTGTTAACTATTTCTCTTCAACTCTGACCCCAAATCTAAACCCACAGATTTGGTCTAATTAATGGCATGTGACAAACTCTTCCTCTTGTTCTGAACAGTATACTCATGTTAATGCTGGAGATTTCATTGCCTCTAGAGAATGAATTATTGCATTTTGCTTACCTAAGTGGAAATACAACTGTTAGCGTTTTTGAGAAAAGACAGACAGTGTTATGCCAAACACCACACCATTATTCAACTAGTCAGCTAGAAAAGAAGTCCATTTCAGGAGGGTTTTGAGATCTGACTTCTCAGTAGACTTCTGATGTTTACTAGCCTTCATCCTGTGTCACAGAGAGGCAAGGTGCTAAAAAAACACATTATGAATACGTGTTTTTTTTTTTTTTTTTTATGAAAAAATATGTTCCATAGACCATTTGAGAAAACAGTTTTGATAACATGAAGCAGTAATATGAACCAATAAGACAGATGACATTTTTAGAATTCTTAAAGAATAATTAGTAATGTCCATAAAGTAGACTCACTATCTATTACTGAAATAGGCAATAATCAAGTTGAACAAATTTTGCATGCCATATTTACTCCCTTGGAACCCATGACATGATTCAGTTGTGTCCAACTCTTTGTGACTCCATGGACTGCAGCATGCCAAGTTTCCCTGTCCATCACCAACTCCCAGAGCTTGCTCAAACTCATGTGCAGCAAGTCAGTAATCCCATCCAAACATCTTGTCCTCTGTTGTCCCCTTCTCCTCCTGCCGTCAATCTTTCCCAGCATCAGGGTCTTTTCCAATGAGTTAGTTTTTCGCATCAGGTGTCCAAAGTATTGGAGCTTCAGCTTCAGCTTCAGTCCTTCCAATACTCAGGACTGATTTCCTTTAGGATTGACTGGTTTGATCTTCATGCTGTCCAAGGTACTCTCAGAGGCCTTCTTAAACACCACAGTTAAAAGCATCATGTGACACTGAAAGGTAACATAAGTAATTATATCTATTTAGTTGTTTACTCCTTGTTCTGGGTATAAGACAAGAACATTGGTGGGAGAATGGCCCGTTATCCATGTGCATGTTTAAATACAATTTGGCTGATCGAATGGGGAGTGGGAAATAGAGTAAGATAGGAGGAAAGTCTTCTCTAGTTTACCAGACTGAGAAGTACATGTTATTAGCCCTTGAATTTATTGAACAGAGAAAGGCAATTTTACTAAAGCTGTGGTGAAGAGTTTTCATTTAGATCAAAGAAATAGCCAAGATAGAGTCTTCATCTCATATAGGAACTATATAAGGTCTTGGCCAGTTAAAACTCTCTATGGTCATTTCATAGTCAGTTAAAACTTACATATACATATAGGTAATTATATTGTGATACAAAGGACCTATAGAATTAAGACTAAAAAAGTAGTAAAATTTAATAAGAAAAACTACCTGAGATACAGTGTGTATCATGGACCATTTGTGGGAGAAAGTTTCTCCAACTCATCTCTCCAGTCCAGTGGTTCACAGATTTACTGAGCACAAGTTCTGATTTGAAAATAGAGATTCTCAGGACTTCCCTGGTGGTCCAGTGGTTAAGATGCTATGCTTCCAATGCAGGGGCATAGGTTTCATTCTTAGTGGGGGTACTAAGATCCCACATGCTGTGGGGTACAGTCAAAAATAAATAAAAATGCAGATTCTCAAGACCCATACCCTGAAATTCTAATTCTGTAGGTCTCCAGCAGGACTTCATAAGCTTCTTTTAAACAACATCCCTGTGGACCCTGATGCAAGTTGTGTTCAGACCAGTTTTGGAGAACCTTGCTATTAAAACGATCCTTAAATGATTTTCGTTTTAGTTGATTTCTGGAATAACCATATTCTACTTGAATATCAAAGTACATTTCTGGGGTTAGTGGGTACTAATCAAAGAAGAGAGATGAGGCAGAATTATGTATATTTAAACATTTTTTTTTTAATTTTAAACTAATTTTAGACTTAGACATTTATAGGTTGTTTCTAAAAGCCTAGCTCTTAAATGGTCCTTCTGTGATGCTGAGCATGGTGGAATGGTAATAGAAGTGTGTGGTAGAAACATGAGGACTGAGCTCACAGTTTGCCTCTTGCTTATCTTGTAAAATGACATGCCCACATATATTTACATAGGCTTTACATATTTTAATTTAGAAAATTGTCACCATTTACTGATATATGGTATGCACTCTTTTTTTTTTTTTTTTTGTATTTTTGTGTTTCAAAATATGATGCCAGTCAGCTTAGTTGGTGGAGGAACTATACCATAGTCACAATATTTAAATTAAGCTCTAAAACTATATAATTTTAGAACAACTCTGAGTATTTCCTGCTAAATTTTCCATTAAAAAACTCTGTAGTCTATTCAATAATAAATAAATTTTATGCAGCCATTAAAAAGTTCAAGAAAATTTGTTATCAGCATATAGCTATGTTAGTGACCTTTGCACAACCTCTCAACAAAATACCACCATTAAATATTTCAATACCATCGTATGGCTTAATTTTATCATTCCTGAACATTCAAAACGATGTTAAATATTTATTTAACTTAATTCAGCATGAGTCATTTCATCCTGGATTTTAATGCTAACCTCAGAACATATAGTAATTGAAAGAAGGAATCATTATTATGTACTTATGGTGAAAATTAAATTAAAATATATTTTAACACACTTGTGAATTTCTAAAGCTGACAGCAATAAGAAATATACTAAGAAGACATTTTCTCTTTATTATTCATATTAAATATGCCACTCTTACATTCTGTAGGCAGAATGAGACCCATAAATATAGTGATTATATTTGAATACTATGCAGTCAGTACACTTAGAAATTAAATACGCTGAAGCAACCAAATTCTTCTCTCATCGGTTACTAGTAAAGAGATACTTCCTCTGTAGGGGACAGCTGTCAGTGTTAGTTAAAAATCCCTACTGTGTAAATTGGTAATTAGGTACTTTCTGAAAAGTGAGGGGTTTGCTAGTGTAGGCTATTATAGCTTCTTCATAATAGTTAAGACCAATCGTATCAACCCTCTGTGTTCTGATTCACTGACCCACTCCATAAAGTCATTATGGACAATTGTGTCCAGCCTCCCCAGGGCTCCATTAAAGATCTATTTTAGATCTCAGATGCCTGCTGATAGAAGACACATTTTCTCAAACGGAACCCCAATTACGCTACATGAATAGGTATAACAGTTTTTGAAATATCCATTTTATATAACAGAACCTTGGTCTAGTTTTTGCTTCTTAAAAATCATCATTAATGTTGCCCTGTGTGTGTGTGTGTTGGTTAGGAGAATTAGGGGAAAACTGGATAGGACTCAGACTATTACAACTTCAAAGCACTTAAAAAACCTCTTTTAAAAATAAGTTTATGTATTTTTGGCTGTGCCGGGTCTTCGTTGCTGACAGGCTTTCTCTAGTTGCAGAGCGCAGGGGCTCCTCTCTCCTTGCGGTGCACGTGTTTCTCATTGCGGTGGTCTTTCTTGTTACGGAGCACAGGCTCTCGGGTGCATGGCTTCAGTAGTTGCAGCTCCTGGGCTTGAGAGCACAGACTCAATAGTTGTGGCCCATGGGCTTAGCTGCCCCATGGCACACAGGATCCTCCCGGATCAGGGATGGAACAGGTGGATTTTTTACTGCTGAGCCACCAGGGGAGCTCTAGAAAACTTTTTTTCTTAAATTGCATCCTGGATCTAGTATAGCGCTAATAAAGGTGCTTGTCAACTGTCTATCCAAACACTTTCCATCTCCCCTCCGACCTAGGAGATTGGACGTGCCAGTGAAAAGGCAACAAGGTCTCTGTCAGTTCTGCCTTTTTGCTCTGTCGGGAGTTTCCACTGTAATAGACTCCAAGACTGTAGACAACTTCTGCTTATGGCAGTGCTAGGGTTATGGGCCCAGTAAATAGCCATCAGGTAATGACAGTGTTCAAGACCCAAAGAGGATGGCTGGGCCCAGTTTGGTCTAAGGAGTATTAGCCCAGCATTGTGGATTGTAAACTTCTATTCTTGACTCAGTTAATGACGGATGATTCAACACCAAGGTTTAATAATCTTCAGCTTTGGCTGTCCTGTCTGTAAGATGTTATGATTATAACGTCTATATCTTAGGAACGACATCATGCACTAAAATACTAAAAAAGCACTTCTGCCTGAAAGAAACAATTGTGGCTAAAAATATAATAAGAACACATTTGCAAATGATTTGGGTGAACGCTGAATAAAGTTACCCTTACCCTGTGTATAGCAATTGTAAAGCTAAGGGTGATTTGTGCAAACTTACTAGTAAGTTGTAAATACATCCTTCAAGTGGTGTTTTTTTTTTTTTTGTAATGTCTTTCATTGTATTTGAAGATTTTTCAAATGATATACAACAGATCATAAACCATGAAGAAAAAGGCCTGCATTCTGTGTCTGGCCTTATAATGTACATGGATAACTGTAAAAATTTTACATTAGATGCAACTCAGAATAGAGATGAAAACTGAAGCAAATATAAAACTTAGCACTAACTTGGATTTATCCAAAGACTATCCCTCATCAAAATATATTCACCAGTGTTAGGAAGGATGGTTAGCTTTTCTAGAATAGATCAGGCACACTAGTACCAGAAGTCAGATAGAAGGATTCTAGGAAAAAGAATAGAATAGGCTTGTGCCTAATATTTTCAGCTGACCCCTAAAGTGTCCTGACTTTCAGGTGACACATTCTGTCCAATACATAGCTCTATACAAGCTCCACAGCCAGGTGCTTGATGATCTCCAGCAAGTTAGTTCATCAATCTTTGTCTCCGTTTCATCATCTACAAACAGGAGCGATGATAGAACCAATCCCACAAGGCTTTTTCAAGATTTACTTCAGTGCAGCAATTAGAAAGCTGTGTGATCTGAGGACATCATAATCTTAAAGATTTTGTGTATATATATGTATATTTGGTATTGCTGCATGACATACAGGATCTCAGTTTCCCAACCAGGGGTTGAACCTGTGTCCCCTGCAGGGGAAGCTGGGAGTCATAACCACTGGACCACCAGGAAAATCCCTAGTTTTTATTATAGTTATTGTAATTATTGTTATCATTAGGTGTCTTATCATCCATCCCAGCTTGTAAGCTCTCTGCTTCTCCACACAAGAAATAATATATTATTGTCACATTGTTCTTACTGAAGGACTAAGTGAATGATTGAATGAATTTTATGAATTTTTTAAAAGGCATGCCCTTGAGAAATAGGGAGCTTGTATACTAGCAGGAATCATGACTAAAGTATGTAGTCATGCAGCCCTTAATATTTATTTTGATCTCAGGCAATATCCCCTTTATTTACTTATTCTATATTTCAGCCAGGTAGCTGTGTGTCTTTTTTTTAATATGTCTATTTTTGGCTGTACTGGGTCTTTGTTGCTGTGTGGCTTTTCTCTAGTTGCAGTGAGTAGGCTTTTCATTGCAGTGGCTTCTCTTGTTGTGGAGCATGGCCTCTAGGATATGTGGGCTTCAGTTGTTGCAGATCCTAGGCTCTAGAGCATAGGCTTAATAGTTGTGGCACATGGGTTAGCTGCTCTGTGGCATGTGGGATCTTCCTGGACCAGGGATTGAACCCGTGTGTCCTGAATTGGCAGGCAGACTCTTTACCACTGAGCCACCAGGAAAGCCCAATAGGTATGTTTCTTGAGTAGGCAATGGACCTTCTCAAACAAAGACAGTTGGGGGTAAAATATAATATTCCTGGGGTAGATTCTGAGGAGCACCATTCACTTTAAAATAACTCAGAAGCCAAGGAAACAGAAAGAGAATGAAATTGATCCAAAGACCACAGGGTATTCCTGGGAAAACAACAGGATATCAGCAATGACTACAACAATAATCAAACAAAATTAAAATACCACAAAAGAACTGGGATAGGTCCCAGGAGATAGATAAATGCTATTGAAAGAAGCTCGAAAGAAAAAGAAAAATCAGCTCAGGGTTCAGCCTAGAAGAGAGAGTTTAGAGAAAAGGGAAAGATTTTGTGACATCAGGAGATGATCTGAGACCCTGCTGAAAATATCACAGAGGGAACAGAGGCTCATTCATAAAATATTTCCTGTACCCAGATTCATCATAAGATTTCTAGTTATTCCAATTAGTGATTCATGCATCTTTAAAAATGCAAATCAAGGAGTCCAAGTGGGAAGAAATATTGGACATTCATACTCTAGTATGAATTATATTTCCTTCAATGCATTCTTCTCACAGTCTCCTTATCTCCATTCTTTCAGTTACTTATGTTGAAAGCCCTGGAATCACCCTTTTCTCTCAACCACATCTAATGCATCAGCATATTAGTAAGGTTTTCTGTTAAAGGGCATAGCGTTTAACCAGTTTTCATCACCTCCACTGCTTTGCCCAGCCCACTCCATTATCATCCGATAGTGTGTAACCAATGTCTGTGCTTCTGCCTTTGCCTCCTTGAAGCTGATCTTATATTCTTACAGCAGTCAGAAAGGTGCAGTTATAATTAAGACCCACATGCCACTCCTTTGCTCGAAACCCTGTGAGAGTCGGGGTAAAAGTTCCAGTTCTTTCAGGGCCCTTCAAGAGCTTGTTCACCACACACCACCCCTTCACTTTACCCTACTCTACATTTGCTCCTGCCTCTGGATCTATCTCCTCGCCCCTCCCTCTGCCTTAGAATTCTCTTCCTCAGGATGCTGTGTAGATCAATCCCTCCTTTGCTTCAGGCTTTTAATCATGTCATCCTCCCAAGCTATCTACCTAAGATTTCAACCCGTTACTCAACAATTGTTACTTAATCTATTTCATATACATTTTCTCTGATTTATTTTTTATCATCAGTATTTATCACTTACACATCCTGTACTTATACATTTATCTTGTTTATTATTTATCTGTCATATAGAAATGTAAATGCCTTGAGGATCAGGATTGCTTTTTTTGTTGTGGTCTTTTTTGTCTGCTAATACATTCTCAACCAGTCCATCATAAAGGAAATCAGTCCTAAATATTCATTGGAAGGACTGATGTTGAAGCTGAAACTCCAATACTTTGGCCACCTGCTGTGAAGAGCTGACTCATTTGAAAAGACCTTGATGCTGGGAAAGATTGAAGGAAGGAGGAGAAGGGGACACAGAGGTTGAGATGGCTGGATGGCATCACTGACTCAATGGACATGAGTTTGAGTAAACTCCAGGAGTCAGCGATGGACAGGGAGGCCTGGTGTGCTGCAGTCCATGGGGTCGTGGAAAGTCAGACATGACTGAGCAACTGAACTGAATACATTCTCAGCACCTATAACATCTGCTGTATAGCTGGTCCTCAGTAAATAGTTTCTAAAAGTGAAAAGTTCTAAAAACTATCTTAAATATATATTTTATTACTTAAAAATCCAGCTGTAGTGGATTTCCTAGGGGCCTTGGATATGCCTTTTTGATATCTGTGTGTGTTGGGGATGGGGACTGCTTTGACATAGAAACGTAATTTGGAATTGAGGCGTTGGAGCATGGAAAAGTATTAGTGGATCCAGGAGTGGAAAATGCAAAAGTGGATCTCTGAGCACCTAGAATGTATGAAGAGGCTGTTCATTAAGTGGATGACATGTGCAAGAGGTAGAAAAAAGATCAAGAACATGAGAAAAAAAAAAAAAGACAAGTTAGTAAATGGCATCTCGTCTGTGTTATGCTTTCTACATGTTGCTTCTTCTTCCTTCTTCCAGGTTAGTAAAAATTCTCGCTGAGTTCCAATGCTACTAGGACTCCATTAAAAAATTGAAGTGAGGGGTAGATGGGTGTCCATAAGTTCTAGGATATCTGTCGAAAAGCAGAGCTCTATTTATCATACTTCTGTCCTTGCAAACTCCAGGCCTCTGATTGGAAAGACTTCATTCTTGCTTCTGTTGCCTGGAGGACACCAGTGGCAGGATATGAAAAAGGCCAGGGTAGCCAAGGACAACTAGGAGATATGCATGGAGGCAGGATAAATTACCCATGGCTTTTCATCTTTGGCGACACTCTTGAAAAGCTAATTTGCTCTTTTTGTATAATATGCTACAAAAAAGAGAGAATAAACACCCCCCAGAGATGGATGACAAATACCTATGGGACGAAAGGAAGAAATCACAGATTCAGAGATTGCTTGTGGAACTGCCTGATAGGGTACTGTGAACTGAAGGCTGCAACACATTTATTTGCATTTATCCTCCATATCATCTTATTCAATCCAGCCTCAGAGTTGCACACAAATATTAAAGAAAAAATAATTAAAACAGAGTCCCACCCCAGAACCCTTCTTGTACTAACTTGGATTATCTTAATATGATTTTAGGTGCATGTGTGAGTGTGTGTGTGTGTGTGTGTGTGTGTGAGTGTGAGCATGTGCTTAGTAGTGTGCAACTCTTCTCAACACCATGGACTGTATCCTGCCAGGCTCCTCTGTCCATGAAATTTTCCAGGGAAGAATACTGGAATGGATTGGCATTTCCTCCTCCAGGGGATCTTCCTGACCCAGGGATGGAACCTACATCTCTTGGGTCTCCTACACTGGCAGGTGGACTCTGCCAACTGCGCCATCTAGGAACCCCTTAGGCATGTATGTGATGTTTATTATTCAGACACTGCAAATGCAATGTTTGAAGTTAGAGGGAAACAATAAAATATAACATAAAAATTATCCAAAAACCTGAAAATAGGAAAAAGATGTTAAAGGGGATTTTTCCAATATAGTGCTCCATTTGAATTTCTATCAACATGGTTATTTTACAACTCTGTAAATACATTTTTATTCAGTAGATTCAAGTTATGTCTGTCCAGTGGAACAGATGACCTCTAAGGTTACAGTTTATCTAGTTTTATGTCTTATCCCCTGATATATCCCAATGCATGCATGTTAAGTCACTTCAGTAGTGTCTGATTCTTTGCAACCCTATGGACTGTAGTCTGCCAGGCTGCTTTGTCCATGGGATTTTCCAGGCAAGTATTCTGGAGTGGCCATTTCCTTCTCCAGGGGATCTTCCCAACCCAGGGATCGAAACTGTGTCTCTTGCATCTACAAGCAAGTTCTTTACCACTAGCACCACCTGGGAAGCCCGATTTATCCCAATATCTATTTACAAATATTAAAAATATATATATATATATATATATATATATATATATATATATGTGTGTGTTTATCATTAGCTTCTCATCTGCTCTTTGTAGTTGTTTTTAACATTTTAACAGTTGTTTCCTAATTAATAAGTGCATTGAATAATATCCTTAACTTATTCCTTTTACCTCCTTATGAAAGATATATTTTTAACTCTTTCAGAATTATACTTTACTATTCTGATAGTTTTCATGAGCTCTCTTCATTAGCTGTCTGATAATTTTCTTTAGATCATCCTATGTTCTAGTGAACTTACCTAATGGAACTTAGTTCATTGCTGGTAGTGGTGGTTGTTCAGTCACTAAATCGTGTCCAACTCTTTTGCCGCTCTGTGTACTGTAGGCTACCAGCCTTCTCTCTTCATGGGATTCCCCAGGCAAGAATGCTGTCCATTGGTAAATATTCTTATTTACTTGCTTCAAAGCCTGATACATCACATTGCTCTTTTGCCTTTCCTGTTTTCTATAATCACATCACCCCTACCTCCCATCCAAGATATTTCATGGCCTGTTCTTACTTTTTAATAGGCCCCAATCCATTCTTGGCCTTCATAGCTTTGTAACAATTTGTCAAAGTTAACTTTGATAAAACTACTTAATTAGGCATTACACAGTTAGAAAAATAAATATTTAATGGGTCAAATTTCTTTTTTTCTATCCTTATCACTCTGCAGATAGCCAAAATATGGTATGAGGCTTTACAACACACTGAGTTCAACAGTAAAAAAAATTATTCCTAATATCCCAATGAAGGGTTAAATTCAATAAAAAATGATGGCACTCGTAAGTCATAGCATCATTATCGGTTATGCTACAAAAAGTTTGGTAAGGAATAAACTGAAATAGAACATAGACAGTGGAATTTTTTTTTGACAATTGTTCTTTTTGCTACTATAATATGATACTTTCCAAGAATGAGAGCAAGCTTCTGAACAGTCATAGACTTCATTTCTTCTTAAGTAAATCTTTTCTTCTAGCTATGGTCAAGTGTTTCTTCATTATCCATATGTCCATTAAAAGGGAACAATAATAAAAGCAAAAAGAAGCATTTCTAAAGATTATTTTGTATGGTTAGACTATTCTATAATTTGGTATTATTTCTTATTCATCCCTTCATGCAACCTTATTGTTATTTTTAGTAATTTTATTCTAAAAGATAGATGAAATACTGACATTAAAAGAAATTAAATAAATCAAATGAGAAACATTGGTAATGTTGCATAACAGAGTTTAAGAATAATTTCTTCCACTTACTGACTGAATAAAATATCACTGTTGGCTAATAATTTAGAAAATTGTTATTCTCCACTGTCATTGGTAAATAATGGAGAATATAGAGTCAGAGGGGAAGGAAATAAAATGACACAAACTTCTGTTCTTAGTGGATTTCCTGTAATATGGTATTTACTTTAAAAAAGTAAACTCCTGTTCTTCTGAAATGATAAATTTTCTGTGAAAATTTCTGATAAACACCAAAAATTAAGCTTAATCATTTAGCTCCCTATTCATGTCCCAGTGGTCACCCCTCAAATTTAAATTTATAAGTCTTCCTTAAAAATAAAATTAGTCTGTGCCAGTTCAACTATCACAGATTCAGATGCCTTTAAATATTAGCAAGTATGAGCTAATTTTTTTTTAAAAAATTGAGGTCAGATTTGGTTGGCCCAAGGTCACACTAATATGTTGCTTATTGTCTACAAGTGACATTTGCTGAATATTACCTTAGGCTACATTTTTAGCATTCCCTCTGGCATGCTGAGATTAGATGTGACGTTTCCTGGCCATAATAAAACACAAGGTCGATTCTAAAGAATATAGTACTATATTATTTCCATGCAACTTTGCATTTGCTTATCTATAGTACACAGGCAGTTCGTGTTAAAGCATGGAACTTATGAATCACTACTAGGCACATGCTAAATCCTTCTCCTTACAAGATGTCTCCCCACACTGTCCCAGCCTGTATGGCTATCTCCTGAGGCCTCTACAGAGTCCCTGGGAAAATAACTGCAGTGGAGGTCAGAACATTCCAGCTCCTACCATAAGAGGGTGAGGGAGTTTATCCTCCCATTGTCTGGGGAGATGATAGTTTCATTAGGAAGAAAATTTCCCACTGAGATAATGTTATACAAGATGACTGGCATATGTAAATCTATGACAACTATTATTCAACTCCAGTATGAGCTAAATAAAAATTTGTAGAACACCAAAGAATTATCAATTATTTACAAAAGTACTTAGGAAAGACAACCCATTAGTAAGTTTGTAGCTGGAAAAACAATTTGGAAATGTCATGAATTTGGCTTAATGTTTTATTTTTCTTCCTAAAGCCTTAAAAGGAAAAAGTCATCATCATAATAAAAACCCTCCATTGGTCTAGCTTTGCTCTCATAATCACTCTGTTGCATCCACTTACCCTGACTAGAGTCAATTATTAAACGAAAATATGAATATATACTTGAATTTTGCTCTCTGAACGAAATACAAGGCTTGCAAAATTCAAACATTTTTTTCCTCAACCAAACGTCTGTATACTTATTAGTTTAAAAAGTTGTACAAATGGATAGTAATCTCCAATACCAAGAAAACTGTCCATTTAAAAATTAAAATATGATCATAATTAATTGTCTTGGTTAGCTATTGATACTGAGCTACATGGCACAATAAAATATATTAAATATGTAGTTATGAGTTTATTTTGTTTTAAACTAGGTCTTATCTAGAAAGGCACACCTAGAGATGGGTTTACAATCCTGATTACAGGATTGTATTTATCAGTAATTCAGATTATCTAAAAACTTGAAAATAATACTCTCTCTTGCTTTATATATCATCTATAAGCAACAGATATTATAACAAAGGCCAATAAGTACCCATTTCCTTCTGTATGCAGCTCTCTGGGTTGGGATCTAGGAAATGTTACTCTGTGCTGAAGGTGCCTGAACTATTCTACTTCAACCCTCTATATTAAATAAAGTGACTGTCAATATCCTAGTTGAAGCTACAGAGCACAGATAGCTCTTTATATCTATAAGGAGTGCAATGAGCCGTCCAAGCTAACTCAGCAGAGAGAACATTTACTAACAAAATGATCGTAGAGACCCATTGACTTGATGGATGTCTGGGACTGTGTAGATAAGAGGCACCCGTGATAAAAATGGTAGCAGATTTGAAGTCTGTAACAGGCTCCTTTTATCCATCCTAGCATGGTTTATTAGCATGACACAGGCTCCCTGTTTTCTCTCTCTTTAATGATACTGTTCTATGAGCCAATGAATGTTTTCATTTGGAAAATAAGAAAGCATTGACATGTTATCTGAACTGTGGTTTCTTTAGTGATGCCAAGGGAATAAATATGTTAATTCTGTGCTTTGGGGAAGGTATTGGGTAAGAAATGTATTGATTTCATTGAATACCAGGTCCAGGTGAGAAAAAGTTAATATTATACACCTTGGACTATTTCATTATGTAAAAGTTTGACTTAGAAAATGGAGAATTTCAGTGATACTTGGATATACTTTTAGATGATGACTTTCATATTATATTTTCACAAGTCACATTTAATGTTTAACTCATCATTTGTTAATTATGATACCTGAAGCAATTGACCTCAAACTACTGCTTGATTCTTTAGAAAAGAGGCAATTACTATGAAAAACTACCACATAAATCTTGAAATGGTCACAAAGTCTTACACAAATAATTCTCTTTGATATAGAAATAAAAAACAATCTTCTTCACATACAAGGAAATGTACAAAAACACATTCCTCGAAGAAATAGTATTTTCTTGGCACATCAGGGCTTTTACAGCAGGAGTTAAATAACAGCAGAAGTGCCAACTGGAAAGAGTTTTCCCTGGCTTTAAAACTGGAACAAAACAACTCTCAACATTTGCAAAACATTCCTTTATTATTAGAAATAAATTATTTGTATAAAAAATTGCATGCGTCAACCATTGCATTTATTTTTAGCACAACCCAGGGCTTCAATCCGGTCAGCCATTACAAGAAACAGACTCATTGTCTTATACAAGTTGAACAATGTGGGACAGGAACGGGAGTTCTCACAATCACAGAAAAATACTTACTTACAAGAATAACATCAGACAAGGTTTATTTCATATTTCAACAGCATTTGTTTTTGTTTTTTTTTCACAAGCTAACATTAGTTTCCTTTTGTGATTTTTTTTTAACTGCTCATTAATAAGCAATACTTTAGCTTGACACTCATTGGTTGTATTGTATAAAACGGGTTTCTTCACTCCCTATTATTAATACTTTTGGCTTGTGGCTACTTTTTGTTCCTTACAAGATTGACTATTGATTTGATTGATTGTAGTCTACAGAGATCTCCAGGAGTGAGTGTTGGTGGTGTCACGTTCATTGTTTAAGATCGCATACCACATTTCTTCATATTGTATCATTTCCCTGTTTCAGATTGAATGATTGCTGTAGCTGATATATGTTGTCTTGGTGGAGGAAGCTGTTAAGACAAATTAAGACAAATTATAGTACAGGATAATACATCAGTTTGGTAAAATGATCTTAAAATTCAAATCTTAAAATGACTTTTTATGATATGTGGTCTTTACAACATGTTATTTTAAACTATGTGGTAGGAATTCAACAGTTGTAGAAATAAAAAGCAGAAATTTTGATCTGTGAAACCACTAGTCTCATTTATAATATAGACATTTAGCAGAAAACTAAAAATATGAACACTTTGGTGTTTAATAAAGTTAGGTGAAATTCTATTTAATGTGTGTTTTGATTAATAGAGATTTACAGTGTAAAAAAAATAAAGAACAGATCAATTCTCTATCCTGCAAAATAAAAAAAGATTTTTTTTTTTTTTTTTTTTTTACAATCCACATTAAAGACATCAATTTTTTGAGCCTGCTTGATGACCAAAAAAGGGTCAGTCACTATAATTAGTCATGCTTTGAGAGTGAATATATCTTTTATTTAAATATAATACTTTTAAACTCTAAAAGTGAATGCAGTAAAATGTGTTGCCAACACATATTTATGGTCTGGTTTCATCAAAAGGATACAAATGGAGATGTTTAAAAAAGACTTGAAGCAAACGAATATTTAATTTTTCTGGTACCAGCTTACTGTGAAATAAACCCATTATTGTAAGATTATTAAATAGGTATGAACAAGAAAATATTCTAAGTCAAATTGATATTCATACTTAAATTTCCAGAAATACAAGTCTAAATCCAGATAATTCCTTTGTGTTTTTGAAAGCTGTGATGGGATAAATCTCTGTTCTAAAATTCAAATGTAATGTTCTATTTTTCAATGGAACTCTGGAATGAATAATGAGAAAAAAGAAGAAAGAATGCTAAACGTATATGTTTCACTTTGTTGTTGTTTAGTCACTAAGTCGTGTCTGATTCTTTTGTGACCCCCATGGATTGTAGCCCACAAGACTCCTCTGTCCATGGGATTTCCCAGGCAAGAATACTGGAGTAGGTTGCCATTTCCTTCTCCAGGGGATCTTCCTAACTCAGGGATCGAACCCTCAGCTCTTGAATTGGCAGGCAAGTTCCTTACCATGGAGCCACCAGGGAAGCCTATGTATTTCACTATATAAATCCAATTCAAAGTGAAACATTTTTTTTTTTTTAGAGAATGATTTACTTTTGAACACTGAATAAGAAAATTGTAAAGTTCCTTCTCTGAAATAATGGGTAATTAGACTCATTCCATTTTAGTGTATGTGAACTCTGGTAATTGACCAGATAATTTTTTATCAGAGACTAAGATTACCTAAAGACCATAATCAGTAAAACTAAAGCAAGTAGCGCAGGATGTGCTAGTTGTAGATGTTTTTGCTATTATTTTTATTTCATTGACTATTATGAGCTTCATGCCAAAAAACAGGTGGGACATATCTGCATATCTTTCTATATTGCTCACATTAGGTTATTACTGACGTGCAATTGAAAGGAAGTAGATCTTAGACTTGGTTTTAAATTGCATCCTCTTCTCTACAAAATGAGTACAAAAAGGTCACTAAACCAGGTTACAGGGCCTCAGTTTCATCACTGGTCCACAATCCATAACATTAGGTTTTTGTGAGGACAGAGGCAGGGGAGATTTGTGGGGGAACAGCAGTTTTCTTAGAGAATCTATATGGAATGCTTTCTTTCTATTTACCCTTCTAAAAGCTAGGATGTCTGCTCCATTTGGTTTGGTGTAAAATGGGACAGTGATTTTTATGGTCTTTATTTCATTTTTAATTTTTTTTCTTTCTTATTTGTATAATGCTATCAAATGCCTCTAAATATTTTCTAAGAAAATAAAATCTATACTTCAGCCCTGCCTTTGAAAGACTTTTATATAGTCTTTGTTGACAAGATGAAGAAAAATTATGAGTTAAAAAAATGGTCCTGAAAGCAAAACACTCAACTTTTTGCCATACTCAGTATATTTAATAACTAAACACGTAAGAAATATTTATCAGATTTGAAGATAGCTAGAAAGAAAAATTATGGAGGTAACAGAAGAACAATAACTAAAAGACATTGATGAAGATGATATTCAGATGTTACTCTTCAAGGATCATTCCAACTTTAAGACTCTAAACCTCTTTAGAATTCATATGTTATTTTTTGGGCTTTTAGAAGTGACCTCCAGAAAAAGATGGTAGAATTCTACTGAGAACTAAAACTGTAACTTACAAAAGGAAAGTAATCGTAATTTTTTTGATTAGAAAAGGGATGTAAGGCTCTGAACACTTCTGAATTTTAAGTCTTATCTTTTCTATTATGCAGAGACCAATCTAGATTTTGTGGGCCAGACCACTAGGTAAAATGATATCGCATGCGATAAAGCAAGTCATGTGAATGTTTTTTGCAAGTCAGTGCATATAAGGGCTTCCCAGGTGGCACTAGTGGTAAAGAACCCACCTGCCAATGCAGGAGAGGCAGGTTCGATCCCTGGATCCGGAAGATCCCCTGGAGAAGGAAATGGCAACCCACTCCAGTATTCTGGCCTGGGAAATATCATGAACATAGGAGCCTGGCAGGCTACAGTTCATGGGGTTGTTAAATGTTGGACACGACTGAAGTGACTTAGCACATAGGCACTCACACGCACAGTGCATATAAAGGTTACGTTAGGACTTCCCTCCATCTCTGGTCAGGGAACTAAGTCCCACACAGGGATTTGGCACCACATGGCCAAAAAAAAAAAAAAAAAAAAAAAAAAAATTCTGTTTATAGCATTCTATAGTCTATTAAGTGTGTAATAATGTTGTGTCTAAAAACATAATGCACATACCTTAATTAGACAAAAATATTGCTAAAAAAATGCTAACCATCATCCAACAATGCAAGGTTGCCACAAACACTCAGTTTTTGAAAAAAAAAAGATGCAGTATCTGGGAAACGCAATCAAGTGAAGCTCAATAGAAGGAGATATTTTCATGACAGCAGTGGTACTTTTACCTTCATCCCAGAAGTGTTACAGAACACAAAGGATCAGAGATATACATATGAGCTAATGTAATACTTCTGATGATGAATATGCTTAGTGAAAATCAGGTTTGAATGCAGCAACAATGAATTTCCTGTGCACACACACTGGGTTTATAAGCCAGAGAAAGCGGATCTACCTCCAACAGCAGCTGTTCTCATGAATTATGCATGAACAGAGCTTAAGGACTACCATGTTACAGCACTTGTTAATTGGGTACCGTTGATAAAATTCATATATATCAACTTTGTTCCTAACTCTCTTTTCAGGAGAAGTTTTATGAAACAACACTTGACCTTTTTACATGTGAAATGTAGTATTCTGCAGATTCAATTATTAACATGGACTCGTTTGGTGTACCTTCCAGCTTCACATTCCTTTTACTTATTCTGTGTACCTTTAGAAGCTTTAAAACCTTATATATATGATCAGAATTTCAGGCATTAACAAGTCATCTTTAAGATGAAATGTCTTAAGTATGAGGTACTTGTAGAGATCTATGGATTTGAAGAAAAAATATTGCATTATAGCATAAATACAAAGCTAATTTGAAAAAAAAAATTCCGACTGTAGAACAGTAGACATAATTATCAAAATCCTTCACATATTAAAAATAGAGATGCTAAAACAAGTTTTTGAATTTTGTCTTCTCTTTTCTATGATCCCCAGGCCAATTTATATTTGCAAGACAGCAATGATACATCTACCTTTATACAGTGATTTATAGTTTACAAAAAACTGTCCCGTATGTCATTGTCATGTCATGGTAGTGAGGGTGATTTATCAAAAGTCTGATAGCAGAAAGTATGAAAATGCAACAACATGGACATAGTCCCAGTGGCTTTAACCAGCCTGGGACTGATTGAGAATAGGCTCCCTCAGTTTTGCAAGGAGGTATTTCAAATCCAAGGAGGTACAATACTAGTTACAGAGAATTTAATGGCCAAAGGTTTTCCAGTTTTCAATTATACTTCCAAAGACATAAAATGTTCTTATAGAAGAAAAATATTACTTTTAAGCTCTTCAAGTTTTTGGTAGTTTTAGAGAGTTTGTGATTTTTGGAAGACTTTGGACTCCATTCAAACCGCTGGCACATGTGGCAGAGGGGACAGGCATCCACGGGGTCCATGGTCACTGGTGTCTAAGTAAGCAAAGGTTAATAGTGGTTACAGGGAGTAGGATGGAAGAAGGATGTGTGAAGATATCCTACACTCTTTTTTGAATGTCTGAACTGTAATCACTTTATCTGAGCCTAATTTATTCAACCCCAACCACTCCTGTAAAAGATGAAAACTACAAAGTACAGTTTAACCTTTGAGGTCATAATTGACTTTATCTTGATTCACCTTATCTTAGCTTTCTTTTACCTTCCCAAAGTAAGCATTCGATTCCTCCAGAATATTATAGGATTACTCACCAGAGAGGCTGCACTTTTGTAATCTTTCATTCTTATTTCAAAAGAAATAAGGAAATATACTCATGCTATGAAATTTCCTTTTCAGCGTCAATAGAAAATAATAGAAGGAAAACAAAATGTGTTAGACTTATTTCTATGACATGGGATTAGTCTTTATCATCACCGGAAATTTTCCCTTCAGGGAACCAATTTCATGTGTGTATACTCTCACTGTATTCAACTTTCTGGTATTTTGCAATACATACTTTCAATTTGCTGTTCTTCAATAGATACCAAGATGGACTTGAATAGTTCAGTTAAACTCTTCTGGGTTAGTTTTGTAATAGTGTATTATTATGTGCTTCTTTGGGGATGAATATAGAGAAGAGGAAGATAGGTGAGGAAAGGAAAAGTTGAGTGGTGGTTGTAGCAAGACTCCTATTTTCAGGGTCATGAGACTTTCAGAGAAGAAATCTATCTGAATATATCTTGAGAATTAGAGAGATCAATGAAAGCCAGAGAAGGGGATCACTTTGGGGAAACAAATATAAACTATGATTTAACCTAACATGTTGGCTAACTAGTTTTCTCATTTCCCTAAATACCTAAATAGCATATTGTCTACTTGTGTAAGGGGCTTCCCTGATGGCTCAGTGGGTCAAGAATCTGCCTAGAAAGCAGGAGACACAGGTTTGATCCCTAGGTTGGGAAGATCCCCTAGAAGAGGGCATGGCAACCCACTCCAGTTTTCTTGCCTAGAGAATCCGATGGACAGAAGAGCCTGGCAGGCTACAGTCCATGGGGTCACAAATAGTTGAAAACAACTGAAGCAACTTAGCACACACTCATGCTATTTGTGTAAGATCTTTGGTAACATGCTCCATAAATACTAGTTAACTGCTAATTCTATGAAGAGCAACCCATATTGAACTAACAACAATTGGAGAGTGAACTCTAAAGGATAATTTTATAAATGGAGCCTAGTTCCAAGCTTCAAGCTCTGTGATGCTTCACAAGAGAGACTTGAGTGTCACCCTTTGTGAAAGAGAATTTGTGTCTATGTTCATGCTCTGGAGAGGAGCCACTTGCATTGAAATCCTTTGGTTCTAACCAAATGGTTCTAACCACTGTGATGGTTTCATGGTGTGTGGATACCACCATGCCCCTGGAACCATGTTGCACAGTCCCCAAGACCAGTAGAAGAATGTTCAACGTACATCTATCAGGAAGTGCTCCCGCTCTTGACCATCGGAAAGTCTACGGATGACTTACTGTTGGTTTCAAGACTCTCACAGAGTTCGCTTTTCACCTCGCCATTGGGTCTGTCATTGCCTTTTTGGATCAGTTTGCTTTGCATGGTGGCAGCGGTCACCACAGCCTTGAAGCTCCTCTTGCGTTTTTGAACATTCTGCTCTGGATGAAAAATTATAATATAAACCTTAGGCATATACAGCATGCCCAGAGACACCGAAGCACTTAAACTCATGGAGACAGTGAGTGTCGTTGTCTGGATGTACATCTGAGGAAGGAAAAAAAAAAAAGGAATCAATGTTGGTAAGCCTGATCTAAGATACAGCAAATAACACAACCATTTTCTGAAATTATTCCAGCTTCTCTTCTAAAAGGTCCTTATTAAAATTACCCTTACTTATCGTCAAACATTCCTTTATCCCCACCCGCAGATGTGGGTAAAGTTGTATTATTGATAAAGCCCAATTCCTTAAAACAGACCAAAAAACAAGTAGGCTGATGGAACGTAATTTCCTGTTCAGATTGTAATTAACCATATATAAGGAAGGGAACAAAACTAGTCTAGCAAAAGACTAACACTTTATGTCACAAAAACCTTCTTCAGGGGGGTATCCCAGGGTCAAACATATCCTTTAAACTTAACCTAGAAGGTAAATTATGTACAGTAGAAATAGAGTGGGAGTGAAATAGTCCATAACATCACTATTTCACACCATTGCTTGAATAATGCTAGTGTTTGCATCTACACATAATGACTTAAGTTGAGCTTCCAAACCTGATAAATCACAAGCATGCCATAAGGGCTTGATTTTTTTTTTAACAGCCTCTCCCACCCAAGGATAATTCTGATGGGGTTCTAGATGACAGCATCAGATCAAAATAAATGTGGGTGCTTTTAGAAAATAATGAAAGACTTCCTCCTTCCAGGGTTGAAATATGCCCTTTGGGGATGGGTCCTGACATCTGCATTTTGAGAATTCTCCCTGTGTGTTCATTTTTTATCCTTATTTCACTGAAATTGACTGCTCTGGTGCTTACAGAGAGAAGGCCCTCTGGAAGATTTTTCTTCCTGCAATGTAGAGGTTAATGAGCTGAAAAAGTTAAGCATAAAATCATTGCTTTTGGCTTTTTCATTTTGTTATGAAAACAGACATGATAGTATTTTAATCTTTTCTCTTTCCCAGTATTATTGAAGTATAATAAGAAAATAGAAATTCTATATTTTTAAGTATAGAACTTGATATTTTGCTAAACATATTATGAAATCATCTCAATCAAGTTAATTAATGTATCCATCACAGTTACCATTTTCTTTCATTCTTTTTTTTTTTTTTTTAATTTGGCTACATCAGGTCTTAGTTGCAGCTCTGAGGCTCTTCACTGAAGTACATGACTGTGGTTGCCACCAACATGTGGGATATTAGTTCCATAACCAGGGATCAAACCCATATCCCCTGCATTGAAAGTCAGATTCGTAACCACTGGATCACCAGGGAAGTCTCTTATTCATTCTTTTTATTTTATTTTACTTTTTGGTGAGAATGTTTAAGCAAATTTCTTAGCAAATTTCAAGTGTATGCAATTCAGTAATTTTACTATAGTCACATATTCATCTTGCATAACTGGAAGTTCATACGTTTTGAGCAGTATCTCCCCAGTCCCCCTTCCCCATGCCCTTGGTAACCACCGTTCTGCTCTCTGCTTCTATGCATCTGCCTATTTAAAATATTTAGGCTATTTTAGAGCCAACTCATTGGAAAAGACCCTGATGCTTGGAAAGATTGAGGGCAGGAGGAAAAGGGGGCAACAGAGGATGAGATGGTTGGATGGCATCATCGACTCAATGGACATAAGTTTGAGCAAACACCAGGAGATAGTGAAGGACAGAGAAGCCTGGTGTGCTGCAGTCCATGGGGTCGCCAAGCATTGGACACAACCGAGCGACTGAACAACAATTTTAGGTTCCACATGTGAGTGAAATCATGTGGCATTTGTCTTTCAGTATCTGGGTAATTTCCCTTAGTATAATATCCTCCAGGTTCATCCATGTTGCCAGAAATGTCAAGATTTCCTTTTTTATTGAGAGTCAGTAATATTCTATCATATGAATATATCACATCTTTAAAAATAAAAACTTTTGATTTACTAAAATTTTTCATTTCCTGAGCTCAAAAGATAATTTTTTCCAAATAAGTTGGAATACTGAGGCTACAAAGTAGCCATGTTTTAAGATTATGAAGAGATCCCTTTATCATCTACATGATCTTCATTAATATCTGTTCATGCATAATGATACCTATGAAAACATAAAGTTGTCAGATTGCATCTGTAATCTCCAGGACCCAAACAAATTGTGTCCTTTTTAATAAAGTCTCAAAATACATATACTTGCAAGGATAAATACTTGAATCAGCCTATGGCTGCCTTTTTCTAGGGGACACTGTTTCTATTAACAGATGACAAAGCCTTGAGATAAGACACTGTCCAACCTGTGAAGAGAACTTCAGGCACCGCTAAAGACTTGAATCAGCCTATGGCTGCCTTTTTCTAGGGGACACTGTTTCTATTAACAGATGACAAAGCCTTGAGATAAGACACTGTCCAACCTGTGAAGAGAACTTCAGGCACCGCTAAAGAGGAGGTCCTTGTCTGAGAAATCATATCCCATGGATTACTGAGTTTACGGTTCAGTTTATCTACCACTACGGCTGCTCTTTGCTTAAAACCCTATCATGAGTGTGGGAACACCCATCAAGTAGGGATATTTAGGATTGGCTTGTTTCAAAGTTCACCTGCTCCAGGAAGTCTTCCATGATAAATCTTAATTATATTGTCCTTATTTTACTTCTAAGCACTAATGCATTGAAAAATAAATACACTGGAGCACTTGCTAATGTGTAACTATATAATTATAGTCATTTATGTAAACTTTGTAGTAATTCATATAAAATATACAACTAGAGTATAAACTTCCTTAGGCTCTGTAATCCACATTTGTCCTCATATATCTCTAAAAATTACATAATAATTACTTAGATACCACTCATAATACAGAAATTACATAATAACACAAAATAATTATGTAATAATAATAAGAAATTACACAATAATTATATACATAATGTAATTACATAATAATTACTTGGAGAAGGAAATGGCAAGCCACTCCAGTATTCTTGCCTAGAGAATCCCATGGACAGAGGAGCCTGATGGGCTACAGTCCACGGGGTCACAAAGAGTCAAGACATGACTTAGCAACTAAACAACAATAATTACTTAGACAATAATTACTCATTATTTTCAAGTATATGAAGATCTTCAAGAACCCCTTTGATTTATACAAATAATATAAAATGTGTTTTCTATAACTTTCCACTCTGTCAAATGGACATCAGGATTGATGACATTTTAAGTGAGAAACACAAAATAATGAGATATGAACCCAGATTACATAGGCACGCTAAGTCACTTTAGTCGTGTCCTGCTCCTTGTGACCCCATGGACTGTAGCCCAGCAGGCTCCTCTGTCAGTGGGATTCTGCAGGTAAGAATACTGGAGTGGGTGGCCAGCCTCAATAGAGGCATCATGAAAATACCTCCCTTAGCAAAGTGATAAATTACTAAATGTCATGACCTCTCAGGCTCAGTTCAGTTCAGTCGCTCAGTCATGTCCGACTCTTTGTGACCCCATAGACTGCAGCACGCCAGGCTTCCCTCTCCATCACCAACTCCCGGAGCTTACTCAAATTCATGTCCATTGAGTCAGTGATGCCATCCAACCATCTCATCCTCTGTCATCCCCTTCTCCTCCTGCCCTCAATATTTCCCAGCATCAGGGTCTTTTCCAATGAGTCAGTTCTCAGGTGGCCAAAATATTGGAGCTTCAGCTTCAGCGTTAGTCCTTCCAATGAATATCCAGGACTGATTTCCTTTAGGATTGATTGGTTTGATCTCCTTGTGGTCCAAGGGGCCCTCAAGAGTGTTCTCCAACACCACAGTTCAAAAGCATCAATTCTTTGGTGCTCAACTCCCTTTATAGTCCAACTCTCTCATCCGCACATGACTACTGGACAAACCATTGCTTTGACTAGGCTACCTGCCAACAAGTGAAAACCCATATTATATTTGAGAGAACTAAAGATCTACTACAATTAAGAAGGTCCTGTTGTAATGTGACAATGTGCCTTTAAACCACATAAACCTCCCTAAGATATGCCACCTACTTTTAGGCAACTTATGAGTACTCATAAGCTTCTCTTGCATTGGTTAATCCTCTTTGGATTCCTACTTGTTCTCCTTCTAGTATTGCTTCAGAAATGCTATGCAGAAAATGGGCTGCACAGAAAGGATATAAAGAAAAAATAGAGCCAAATGCAAACTACAGACATAAATATTTCAAAGTATCTCAAATAGGTTTTATCCAAGTTGGACCCAGCCAAGTTAATTTAAATTTAAAAAGAAACAAGAATGAAACATAAATACCTCCAGAGATCAAACAGCCATGAAATGATAGGGACATCCACATTGATTATGCTCCTGCTCAGTTGCTAAGTTGTGTCCAACGTTTTTGGGACGCCTGCCCCCACCGCCCCCATGTACTGCAGTCTGCGAGCCTCCTCTGTGCATGGGATTTTCCAGGCAAGAATACTGGGGTGGGTTGCTATTTCCTCCTCCAGAGGATCTTCTCCACCCAGGGATCAAACCTGTGTCTCCTGCATTGGCTGGTGGGTTTGTTACCACTAAGCCACCAGGGAAGCCCACCACATTGATTACTTGGATTCTTTTTATAAGTCTTAATCTGCTGGTCTTTTTAAAACATATAATACTAGACCAAACAATTCATAAACACCTTTCTAGTTTGAAAGTCTTATAAATTTTATCTGCTACCATAAATATACCTGATAAATTTCTTCCCTTTTTCAGAATAATTTCTGTAATATATAGTTAATTTTATTTTGCTAAATATGAAGCATGAAGTAGATTCTGGAATGCTGGCTTCCACATTAAATGTATTACTGTAGTCTGTCCTTTCAGTAAACCAACTCAGTAGAAGATGTAATAAACATAGAATTAGGCCAAATAGTACTATGCTTAGTGTTTCAAGCTCTCCGTTAGTCACTATGCTTCCAAATTACACCATAATGCTGACCTTACTTATGTGCTCTATTACAACAGCTTATGAAAATTTTAATGTGAGTTTACCACATAAAAAGCATTTATACCAAAATCACACCCTAAAATCTAAAACCTTATGATGGCCAAGTCTTTGTTAACAGGATTTTGGACTGTGAGTAGACTGAGTTTTTGAACTTCATCTTTAAATATGTAATAAAATGAAAATGCATATATATTATAACCTCAGTGAAAGCAAAATAAGCAAAGAAATAAAATGCCACCACCTACTGTCATTCTAGAGACACTAACATGTTAGCATCATGGATGATAGGACTTTTAGTATCTCCTATATTTCAGAAGAAATGGAAAGATTACATTAAAGGATTGATGTTTCCAAAAACCTCCTGGATTTCCTTTATACCTGTTTAATAGTCTAATTATTTGAGTCATGTAAGGAAGGAACATGATAAAGCAGACCAAAAATTGAATTCCAGCACCAGCGCTTATGATTTATAATTTTTTTAAGATACAGAGGTTTACAGAGAAACTCTACAGTTGCCTTATGGGTGGTAAAATTCCCTAGTCGACCCACCAGGTGACAATAAAACATCTCTGGCAATTGAACAGTTGTGAGATCTTGTTTTCCTCCTTGACCTTTAATTTCTTACCTATGAAATGGAGGAAATTAACACTTTTCTCATAGAAGGATTATAGGTAGAATGGCATGGTAGTAGTTTAGTCGCTAAGTAGTGTCTGACTCTTGCCCGCCAGGCTCCTCTGTCCATGGGATTTTCCAGGTGAGAATATTGGAATGGGTTTCCATTTCCTTCTCCAGGGAATCTTCCCAACCCAAAGACTGAACTCATGTCTCCTGCTTGGCAGGCAGATTCTTTATTACTGAGCCACCAAAATGGAGAAAAATAGTACTTTTTCATAGAAAGATTACAGGTGAAATGACATATTTTTTATAAAATGACTCAAAGGCACAAAAGAGTAGTAGCTCAACAAAGATTATTTGCCTTACAACTTTGAATCTAAAAGGCTGCCAACAAAGCTTACTTCCAGGAATATAGAAGAGAGTGGTCTATGAGTCAGTTATCCAGAGTAGACAGTTTAATGAAGAGCTGACAGCCCTGCTCCGACTATATGATATAAAGGAAAGTGCTTCTGTAATAGTACTTCAAAGTAGGCAGAACAAAATTTTGCCTCAAAGTCAACTCCTATTTGCTGAAAGGGAGTAGAATAGTGTACTGGCTTTCTATATCAAAGTTACAGATCACCAGAATATCCTAACTATATTAGGAGGGAACTATGTTTAACTCCCTATAACCAACATAAATCCATTGAGAAATGCTGACAGTGGTGCTGGATATGTTAATGCAACCTTCTTCTTTCCATCCTTCTTTTATGCCCCACCTTCTGCCCCCTATCACTCAAAGATACTAGTACTTGGAGGAAGGGGAATGTCTTTTCTATTATGTCCACTGATAGCCTGTCACTCCCCTCTGCCTCTATGACCCCTGGACATTTTGAACTTGAAACAATCAGATGCACTGAAACAGATTTAAATGATGTCTAGCTAAATTAGGGAGGAGATGGCACAATAGAGCATATTAACATGACATCTTTTCTGGGACCTATTACAGATTCTTCTTCATTTTCTGCAGGAGTCATGTGTGCACATTGAAGGTCTACTCAGTGTAGGTCGTGACCTGGAATCACTAAAGACTACAGGAAGAGTAAGGAGGGAAGAGATTATATTACTTCAGGAGACAGGTCAGTGTTTCCCTTTCAACCAGCTGCCTGCACACAGAACTCTACAGATGTCCAAGCTGGTGAGTTTTCAACTCCTAAGTAACTAAGGTAACCTATTATGAAATCTAACACCCCAAATGGGTTTGTGCCACTTGATAAGAAACATATTATTTATTCCTCAATATTTCTGCCTTGCCCTGGATGGTTTCATCTCCCTTTCTGCCAGCCAGCCAGGTCCTATTTGGCTGCCTCACCCACAGTCTGACCAGTGAGAAAGCTACGTTTATGTTTAAAGCCTGCCTTTCTCTACCCCTGTTATCTACTCCCTCATCTGTGTGTCCACCAAAGTGACACCTGTATTCATAAGTGATTTTTCTTCTGCTATTCAGAAGGGCTTTGGTCAGTGGACTAAAATAACCTCATTAATTACTAGAAGTGATCAAAACAATTCTTTTTAAAGATAGAGAAGTTTACAGAGAAACTCTGGAGTTGTCTTGTGAGTGATAAAAGCCTCAAATCAACCTAGCATGCAACAGTCCAAGCTAGTCAAAACTCTCCTAACAACTGGACACAGCAGACCCCGGGGCAATGACCCAGTTCTTTGGGTTGACCCTGAGTACTGATGAACCATGCCAAGTCCATATTAATCATTTGATCATTGTTTCTGCTTCATTTAGTTCAAATACCTTGCTGGCATCTCCTTCTAGATCAGTTCTGAGAGATCCTCCTTATTCTCTCTAACATAACTAACATAATTACCTCGAGGTGTCACAGGCCTCGGGGTTTCCCAGGCGGCTCAGTGGTAATGAATATGCCTGCTAATGCGGAAGACAACAGGTTCAATCCCTGGGAGGGGAAGACCCCCTGGAGGAGGAAATGGTAACCCACTCCAGTATTCTTGATGGAAAAATCCATGGACAGAGGAGCCTGGTGGGTATAGTTCATGGGATCGCAAAGAGTCAGACACGATTGAGCATGCATACCTCCAGACCTCAGTCCTTGGATATTTATCTCTATCTGTCTATCTATTGGACCAGCTTTCCAGGTGCACTGTCTGTACTCAGATTCCTTCACTAGGAAAGACATCATGTTAAGTCACTTCACTTGTGTCTGACTCTTTGTGACCCCATAGAATGTAGCCCACCAGGTTCCTCTGTCCATGGGATTCTCCAGGCAAGAAGGCTGTAGTGGATTGCCATTCTCTTCTCCGGGGATCTCCCCAACCCAGGGATCAAACCCACATCTCTTATATCTCCTGCAGTGGCAGCCTGGTTCTTTACGACTGGTGCCACCTGGGAAAGACATCATAATTGATTTAATGTTCTTCTGTCACTGTTTTGAGATCTTAAATAATTTTTGAATGAGGAAGCCTGCCATTTCCATTTTTCACTGGACCACACAAGTTATGCAAGTAGCCCTGCCTTAAAAACTATTTAAATGCTGACCAATTTAAGGCAGATGGCCACATGAGTTTGAGAGCAACATGGGGTTGCAGAGTTGGGCACAACTGAATGACTGAACTGAACTGAACTGAATTCCAGGATCCTCCTAGGAAGCTCAGCTACCTTTCTGGGTAGCACCCCCTCCTTGTATATCTGACATATGATACAAGACTAACAAGCATCTTCATCCCATCATCGCTCCTAAACTACTTCTTCCAGTGGTTTCCTCATCTTAATTCCATCTCACCAGTTGTTCTTGACTCCTCTCTTATGTTTCTCCTCTCACTATGCCTGAATCCTGTTGATTCCACTTTCAGGATCTGTACAGAATACTTTCCTACTTACCCCTCTTGTACTGCATTGGTCCTAGCCAGGATCATCTCTCATTTGGATTTTCAGTATAGATGGTCCTATTGATGGACTTTCCTGATGATTCAGTGGATAAGAATCCACTTGCCAGTGCAAGGGACATAAGTTTGATCCCTGATCCAGGAAGATTCCACATGCTGCAGAGCAACTGAGCCCACAAGCTGCATCTACTGAGCCCACATGCCCAGAGCCTGTGCTCCACAACAAGAGAAGCCACTGCAATGAGAAGCCTGTGCACCGCAGTGAAGAGTAGCCCCCACTCACTGCAACTAGAGAAAGCGTGTGCACAGCAGCAAAGACCCAGCACAACCAATAATAAGTAAATAAATAATAAATTATTTATTTTTACAAAAAGATGTCCTATTGACCTCTATACTTCTCTTCTGCTCTTGTTCTCTTCTTTCTGATCACCTGACTGATTTTCAACACAGCAGCTAGAATAATCCCATCATTCACAAATCAGATTAGGTCAGCCTTACTCTCAAAACTCTACAATGATTCCTCATTGATGGTGTCCCCACAATGGCCTATAAGGGCCTCTGAATTGATCACCCTTACTCTTTCCCTCATTCATTCTTGCCCCACCATTCTGGCCTCTTGACTAATCTTAAAACATGTCAAGCACGCTTCTGCTTTGAGCCTTTAAAATTCGATGACTGCCCCTTACTTCCTTCAGGAAGTGTTCCTTTCTGAACTGTTCTTTCTCAGTGAATCCTTTCCTAAACATGAAGTTAAAGATTGTAACCCTCACCCCTTCACCAGCTTTTAGTTTCCCAGCTTTATTTCACTTGTAAGGATCTAACATTTTCTAGCATAAAATTCTATATATTTTACTAATTATATATTGTCTTTTCCCCTTAACTGGAATAAAAATTCCATGAGTCCAGGGATGCTGAGACATTTTATTCACTGCTATAAATGACACCTAGAACATTGCCTGAATACATGAATTTTCTGTATTCTTTAAGGCATTCTTACTATTGAATTTGACTTTTAAAGGAAATAACCCATGGGGACTTCCCTAGTGGCACAGTGGATAAGAATCCACCTGCCAATTCAGGGAACACACGTTCAATCCCTGGTACGAGAGGATTGAACATGACACGGAGCAACTAAACCCATGTGCCACAACTACTGAACCCATCTGCTACAACTACTCAAGCCTGTGTGCCTGGACCCCGAGCTCCGCAACAAAAGAAGCCACTACAATGAGAAGCCTGTGTGCCGCAATGAAGAGTAGTCCCCACTCACTGCAACTAGAGAAAGCCTGCGCACAGCAACAAAGACCTAGTGCAACCAAAAATTAAATAAATACATAAATAATTCCCTCTAAGGAAATAACTTATGCAATTTCAACAGGAAAATGACATCAGACTCTAAAGCTAGAAAATATATGAAAATGTGAGGGCCCCATTTTCTTCAGATCAGTACCTAGGCTAGGACAGAAACTATTGCATATATAAACATGATGATCTCTTTATTTAAAAAATTTTATTCAGTTATTTGGCTGCATCAGGTCTTAGTTGGGCATGTGGAGTCTTTAGTTGCACCATGTGGGATCTAGTTCCCTGACCGGAGTTTGAATCCAGGTCCCTGCATTGGGATCGTGGTCTTAGCCACTGTATCACCAGGGAAGTCCCAAGATGCTCTTTTAAACTGTAAATAAGACAACTCAAAGTCAGTGTTCTCCACATTTTTTTAAAAATTTATTTATTGGACGCTGATTACTTCACAATATTGTGGTGATTTTTGCTAATCATTGACATGAATCAGCCATGGGTGCACATGTGTCCCACCATCCTGAACCCCGCTCTCACCTCCCTCCCCACCCCATCCCTCCAGGTTGTCCCAGAGCACCAGCTTTGAGTGCCCTGCTTCATACAACGAACTTGCACTGGTGATCTATTTCACATATGGTAATATTCTTGTTTCAATGCTGTTCTCTCATATCGTCCCACCCTTGCTTTCTCCCACGTAGTCCAAAAGTCTGTTCTTTACATCTGTGTCTCTTTTGCTGTCTTGCATGTAGCATCAGGACATGGAAACTCTGGGCTCAGCTCTACATCCCTCCCCAACTTAAGAAATGTACAACTGAGAGTAAGGAACTCCCACTAGTTATAAACACCCACAGACTTAAAGATTTTAAGGAGACAGTGTATATAAAGTATTGGTACCTGGAATATGAAAGTGAAATTCACTCAGTCATGTCCAACTCTTTGTGACCTTATGGACTATAGAGTCCATGGAATTTTCCAGGTAAGAATACTTGAGTGGGTAGCCTTTTCCTTCTCCAGGGGATCTTCCCTACCCAGGGATCAAAACCAGGTCTCCAGCATTGCAGGTAATTCTTTACCAACTGAGCCACAAGGGAAGCTCAAGAATACTGGACTGCATAGCCTATTCATTCTTCTGACCCAGGAATCGAACCAGGGTCTCCTGCATGGCAGGCAGATTCTTTACCAACTATCAGGGAAGCCTAAACCTTTCTTCTATTCTCCATAGATTTCCCTCCATTCCTCACATGACAAAGACATAATAGAACTGCTCTCTGAGAATTGGCCTTTTTAACAAGGAACACACACACACAAATATAGGCCTGAAATGTTTGTTCATAAGGAAATGGTTTTTATATTTGTGGGAAACAATTCAAAGAGTCATAGTCTAGTTATATTCTGGAAAAAATCACCATCCTGAGTGTTGTGTCTCTCTTGTCAGGTAGAAATCGTAGGCTTGCTAACCTACCGACAGGTCAGAGACATTACATCGTGTTTTCATTCGTGGAGACGGAGACAGGTTTGCTCTGATCCGTTTGCTGTCTCCCTTTTGTCCCCTTTTGGCCAGGACACATGTTAGTGAAATGAAGAGTCAAGCCAAAGGGCGAAGACGATGGATGCAGAACTGGGCTGGTTCACTTGTGAGGTCTGAATCCTTAACTTTGGACTTATTAGTGGAAATCAGCTTCAGGGAATAGTAAAACATCTACCAACAAATAAACTATCAGACTTTCTAAGGGTAGGGAAAAACAAGTGTGAGGAAGCTCAAGATCTTCTAAAGAAGGCAGAACTGATAATAAGTTTATAATGGGTATTTATAATTAAATATACATGACATTTAATATTTGGATCAGTAAATAAACTTTCTATTAAAGCCTGGTAGATATTTCTTAAGGTAGATGCTTTAAGGTAGAGTATTATTAAATAGAATGTAGACTTTAGTTTTCAATTACTCTCCATAAGTAATATTTATAGAAATGTAATAAAAAATTCTCTCAAACAATGGTGCTACATTTTTGACTGTGACATTTGCAAATGAGTATAAAGCACCTGCTTGCTGAGTGTTTATAGGTTCCTCCTTTACAGGTTTCTTTTTTTTCTCTATGTTTCCCTCCATAGACTCCTGCTTCCATGCTGCCTTTTAGCCCTTTGTCATTTTTCAACAGCATGGGCAGAACCGAGAGTAAGAGTAATGGAGATACATTTAATTATTATGATTTTAACGCTATCCATTTGAATGTGTGCATGCATGCTCAGTTATGTCCAACTCTTTGCAACCCCATGGAGCCCAATGCAACTGTAGCCACCAGGCTCCTCTGTCCATGGGATTTCCCAAGCAAGAATACTGAAGTGGGTTACTATTTCCTTTTCCAGGGGATCTTCCTGACCCAGGGATCGAACTTGTGTCTCTTATGTATCCTGCATTGGCAGGCAGGTTCTTTACCACTAGAGCCACCTGGGAAGCCCCATCTATTTGAATAGATACAAAATATAATAAATAGAATGTTTATACAAAGAGAATAAATAAAAGCTTAAATTTGTTTTATAAAGAAGAAGAGGAGAGGAAACAATTATTGAGAGAACAAAATTTATCTTGGTGCCGTGTAATCACACACAGACACAGACACACACACACAAGCACACAAGCACACACACATAGATGGTCCCCAACTTAGGAGGGTTAGATTTGGAATTTTTTGACTTGATGATAGTGTAAAAGTGATACCCAATAAGCAGAAGCCAAACTTCAAATGCTGACTTTGGATCTTGTCCAGGGCTTGTGCTGTGTGGTTCGGACACTTTCTTGTGATTCTGGATGATGGCATTGCGCAGCTTCCAGTCATCCATGTGATCAGGAAGGTAAACTGGTACACTTACAACAGTTCTGTACCCATACAATCATTCTGTTTCTTGCTTTCAGTAGTGCATTCAGCAGATGACATGAAACGTTTAATACTGTATTATAAAAATGGGCTTTGTGTTAGATTTTGCCCAAATATAGGCTGAGGAGTTAATGATATTTGACAGGCTAGGTGTGTTAAATGTATCTTGGCTTACAATATTTTCAACTTATGATGGATTTATTAGGCTGTAACTCCATAGTTAGTTGAGAAAAATAGATATATATAAAATCTACCTATTATATATATATAATCTCTATATATTTCTGTATCTTTCTATATCTATCTATTTATCTGTCATTTATCAATCATTATCCTATAGTTATCATTGTCTGGAGATGGAAGTTTTGCTAGAATGTAAATTTCAGGAGATATTTCTTATATAGATTGTATTATTAAAGGAAATTTGATAGCATTATGGAAATGGTTTCAAACATAGTTTTCTAAAACTAATCATTGTTCAACTAGACACTTCCTATGTAACACTTTCTAAAGCCAAAAGAATTAAAGCAGTACCTCAGTATGGAGACATAATGTTATAGAAATATGATTTTCTTTCCCTTGTGATATTACTTACTGCAGGAAGAACCAAGAGTAATGGTGCTAAGGGCTGAATTGTGGCCCCTCCCCTTACCCCAAATCACATGTCCCATTTCTGACCCTCAGCACCTCAGAACATGACTGTATTTGGACATACGGTCTTTAAGTAGATAATTAAGATAAATGAGGTCTTTAAAGTGGGTTCCAATCCAATATAACTGCTATTCTTATAAGGAGAGCAAGTTAGGACACACAAAGTCACACCAGAGATATGTGTGTGCAGAGACCCTGTGAGGGCCTGACAGCAAGAAGGTGGACATTTAAGAGTCAATGAGAGGACATCCTTGGTGGTCCCCTGTTTAAGAATCTGCCTGCCAATGCAGGGGATACAGGTTGGATCTCTGGTCTGGGAAGATCCCACATGCCATAGGGCACCTAAGCCTGTGAGCCACAACTACCTATCCTGTGCACCTAAAGCCCACACTCTGTAACAAGAGAAGCCATTGCAATGAGAAGCCCTTACACCACAGCTGGAGAACTCCCATGCACAGCAACAAAGACCCCATGCAGCCAAAATAATAATAATAAAAGCCAATGAGAAAGGCCTCAAAAGAAACCAATACTGTCAATACCTTGATGTCAGATTTCTAGGGTCCAGAACTATGAAAAACAAATATATGTTTTTCAAGTCACCCAGTCTGACACTTTGTTATGGCAGCCCTAGCAGGCTAATTCAAATGAAGAGTTAAAATCTTACAGAGTTCTGTGATTGTAGTTGGTTTGTGCTTAAACAAACTAAAAATTTTCTAAGATCTCTGATATTAATTAAAGAGGTAAATTTTTAGGTACTGTACAACCCACTCCAGTATTCTTGCCTGGGAAATCCCACGGACAGAGGAGCCTGGTGGGCTAAAGTCCATGGGGATTCAAGAGTTGGACATGACTTACTTACCAAACCACCACCACCACCCACAATAGTTACCACCATAATATCTATCACTTATTGAGGATGAGGTTATCTGTATTATTGCCAAACATTTTATGGATATTAACCCTTCATAATAATCCTAAAAGTTAGGAATTGGTTCATTCTGGAGAATTTAAATAACATTTTATGAGTCATCCAACTCATGAAGATAAAGTGAAGGTTTAAACTGAAGTCTGTCTGACTTAAAAGCCCGTATCTTTAGCACACACCATATGGCTCCCATAGATATACAGAGATGTGAAAGAGCAGGGTTAATGACTCGAATCCTTACCAAGTCAGAAAATCATCCTGTTCTAACAGAGTTGGGCCAAATTTCTTAACAATAACAGAGTCTCAATTAAAGCACCTGAATTGATACTCAGATGATTCAACAAAAGAAATCTCATTGTAGATCCTGGAAAAACTCTTTCTTAGAACTATATCTTGTTGAACTTTTTACAGAATCATCTAGCTGGAAACACAGACTTAGAAAGATAGATAAATTCCTCTTCTAAATGAAGATATTTAGCACTGAGTTTGCACTGGCCAGAGCAGAAGAAAACCTGATGGAACCACTGACCACTAGAAGGGACAAGGATTCCTTACATTATAGCTGGAACATTGTTCCTGCAAAGCACTGCTACATTTCCACAGCCATCAGAGACAGACTATTAACAACACAGTAAGTAAGCAAACTTGGATTCACAATACAGATGAACAGACACCAAGTACTGGTAAATGCTCAGAAAAAAACTGATACTAGAAAAGAGAAGCATCAAATTCCACAAAAATGTAAAAATAAAAATCCAAGAAGCTAAATCTACTAGAGTTGGTGGAAATAGACTATAGAGATAAAAAATAACTATCTTTGTAAAATTTTGAAAGAAAAAGTATCAAATAAATATCATAGAAATGAATATTTTTATCATTAAATTAAAATCTCAATAGATGAGGGACTTCTGATTTTGGCTATGAAAGAGTAGCTGTGATTAAACCAGTCCACCCACTGAGAATAGCTATAAAAGAATCACAAATTTAAAAAAAAGAATGCTTGGAGGCATCAGAGAAAAACCAAGGCAGCCAGGACTTAGGAGAAGATCTCAGGGTGCACACACACGCACATACACATGCATGCGTGCATGCATGCACGCACACACACACACACACACACACACACTGGTGTGAGCCAGGTGTTTTTCACTGCTTTTATCCATTGGGAATTTGCTGTTTCATGGTATGAGTGTTAAAGGGCAGAAATGTTTAGACAGGCTTTTTATCATCAGTCTCATGGGGCTGGGAAGAAAAACATGGAATTTGGGTTTACCAATGCAGTCAGGACTTGAGGACTCAAGATTTCAGGGTATTATAGAGAAGTGGTAGTGTAATGGTGAAGAATCTGCCTGCCAATGAAGATAGATGTAAGAGACGGGCATTCGATCCCTGGGTAGAGAGGTTCCCCTAGAGTAGGAAATGGCCACCTACTCCAGTATTCTTTCCTGGAGAATCCCATGGACAGAAGAGACTGGTGGGCTACAGTCCATAGGGTCGTAGAGTTGGACACGACTGAAGCCACTTAGCATGAGCAAGATAGAGAAGCGAGCCTGAGATTTATACTAATAATTTTTCTTTAAACTTTGGTATATCTTAAGTGGGAGGGAGCAACAGACTAAACATAATCCAGATTCACAGGCTTAGAAATTAAGCAGTGTCATAAAGGTTGGGAAATAAAATTTGGAATTTGGGTCTGTTAAGGAGAATGGATAATTATAAACATCCTGGACTTTCAGCTAATATATCTAAAGAGATATCCTCGAAGATAAAAGAAATATCAAACACAGAAAAACCCACAGAAAGCCTGAAATCTAGGCTAAAATTATCACAATCCTGGATTATATCAAGGTGAAATGCCTCTACTTTAATGGTGGACTAGTGGAAAACTACAGCTTCTCTGGAGGAAAATGGCAACATCTATAATATTTACATTTTAAAAATGTACAATTTCAGGTATCCAGTAACAGATTGCCAGCTACCAGCAAAGCATGTCAGGACATAAGAACAAATTACCAAAACCAAAGGGGGGAAAATATCCAAGAGATAAAATGGTGTCACAAATGATCTAGATACAATATTTCTTAGATGAAGTTTACAAAAGCTTGAGCATAAGTCTGTTGAAGAAAATACATACTGAGATAATAGAATTTAGGGAACTGCAGTATATATTTAAAAATTCAAATAAAAATTATAGGGCTGAAAATATAGTAATTGAATTCAATATATGAGATTAGATTGACAGTGAAAATTAGAAATTATTTTGAACTTAATAATAATGACAATACAGCATATCAAAGTTGTGGGATACAGCTAAAATAAGCTTCATATATACTAGGAAAGAAGAAATTGTGCTATAATTATGCATCTCACAAAGTTAGGAGAGAGAGCATGACAGTGAGACAGAGAGCAATTAAACTCAACAAATACAGAAGGGAGAGACTAATTAGGATGAAAGATAAAAGTCAGTAAAATAGAAAACAAATGCAAAATAGGGAAAAAGCAACACAGCTAAAAATTCCTTGAAAAGACACACAGGTTATCAGATTGGATTTTAAATGTGACTCCAATAAGGAGGGGGCTTCCCAAGTGGCACTAGTGGTAAAGAACCCGTTTGCCAATGCAGGAGACGCAAGAGACACGGCTTGATCCCTGAGTCAGGAAGATCCTCTGTAGTAGGAAATGGCAAACCACTGCAGTTTTCTTGCCTAGAGAATCCCATGGACAGAGGAGCCAGGCGGGCTACAGTCTGTGGGGCCCCAAAGAGTCTGACACGACTGAGGGACTAAGTACATCATTAAAGAGAAAATAACATATAAAAGCTGCAAATAAACTAATAGGAAAAAATGTAAACACAAAAAAGAATAGTAATATTATTACCTATATATAGATTGTCAACAATACATTTTGACAATGTGAAAATGTGTGAAGCAACATATTGTAAATATACAAGAAGAAACAGACAAATCTATAATCATTTTGAGAGATTTCAATTAATCTCTTCAGAGATTTAAATTAAAATAAATGACGTAAAATTAAGGGTAAAATAGTTTAAGTAACTCAAATAAAATAATTTTAGTAGCTAAAAACTGCCATTTTAATTGCAGTATTTTAAAATCTAACAGACTCTTTGCATAAATTAATCATGAAATTAAATGAAATAGGAAACTTATAGGCTATATTCTTTCCCCTCAAAAACCAAGCAAATCAGAATTAAAATTTAAAATTAAATAATTGTTTGTTTTTATTTGGAAACTGAATAGCACCTCTGTAAGTAACTTGCATTAAAAAGGAAGTGACAAACTATTTAGAAATGAACAATCATGAGAAATAGTACCAGTGAAACCTGGTGGGTGCAACCTAAGTCACTGAAGGAGAATGTAAATCTAAAATGGCAATGTTAGGAATCAGGTAAGTCTCAATATTAACCACAAAACTAGTCAAAGTAAAAAAAAAAAAAAATGCCAAACTCAGTAGACGTAGAAGAAAGGAAATACCTGAGATAAATAAGACAAAAAGAACTAGTAAAGGCAGCAGACATAACTAACAAAACCAAGTCACATTTGGTAGTATGTGATCACAAAAAGGAGATAAGACATGACTAATTGACAGAAATTATAAAGAAGATACAAATAGATGCACATTACATTTTCAGATTATATGAGCAAATTATGTATAACTTAATGTTACTAAATATACACATCTAGAAAAAAAAAAAAGACATTATTGTCCAGGAAGTAGATATGAGAAGTTAGGGGGGAAAACTAGAAAACCATGGGGGAAAAATTCAGAGAGCTAGCATATGATTGACAAAAGGATGGTAACCCAACACAGAGGAGAGAGTCATGTTGCTTGTACTATACCACTGAGTGAGGGCCTATAAGGAAAATGCCCACCCCACCTCCCCCATTCTGTTTCATCTCTCATTTGATGACATATTTACATCAGCATTTCTTTGGTGCTTTTGCTCTTGTAATAAGTAAGGCCCAAGACCTTGGAAAGTTTATAATCCTTTTCAGAATTAGACATTCAAGTACCCATAAAATATACTGGCAGAAACGATTTTTCTCAGGTTCACTACCCTCTCAATCTTCCTTTGTGCCTCAATGTTGTTTGAAACAAAGAGCATGACAAAGAGCTTCCCTCTCTGGAGTGCTGAAAAGGGTCCAGTGGCAATACAGGATCTCTCCTACCCCTTTATCTGTGCACTATCTCTGGGGAGCTTGAATATTCATTAGCAGTGGCCCCTTTCCTAAGGTTAGCCCTAAGATATGATGAGTTGGGGAGGATACCAATGTCACTCTGTCTGAAAGCGTGACAAATCCACATCAGCTCAGCCTCAGTGACTCATAACCCTCTGTGTTCCATTAGATGCCTAATGAATGGCATCTTCCATAACAGGGACCATGACTCCTCTGGTCCAGCAATAATTTTTACCTACTCTTGTCATGTACCTGCCTAGATCCTGGCAGTACTGGACTCATCACATCACCATTTCTGAGATAATCTATATAGGGATGTCTCTGGGTGTAAGGAAATCTTATTCCCAGGACTAAGCGCTTCTAGAAGATACAGATGAAGGTCAAAGTAGCCAAAAAAGCCTGAGAGTTAATATTACTTTACTTTGTACAACTGTCCCTTACTGTGTCTGATACAGATACTTGTGTCTTCTTGGATTCCATCTATGGCTGAAGCTTTAAAACTTTACTCATACAAATAACAACTTTCCATACAGGCATATAGGTCATCATGCCTAGCCATGGTGATGCCGTGGGGCTAGTATCAGTCCAGAGATCTGCTACTGCATGGACTAATCACACACATTAGCACCAAGTACCTCACCCTGGAAACCCAGTTCTCTGTGGTAAAGACAGCTTTCAGGAAAAGACAGAATTATTTCAAATAGGTTCAAAACATTGAAACAGCCAGCAATCACAGTCTAAAGAAGATGTGGGTGTGAAAGGTGGAGCATGCTTTCAACAGATCACAGCTACAAGTCCTTTTCCAACAGATGTAAACTATGTGATGTCAAAGAGAGCTTGGTTGTTTCTCCTGTCCCACCCAAAGCTGAAAAAACCTCATCAAACTTTAGCAAAGGGCTATTGTGAGTGAAGTATCTAGTAGTGCTTTAAGATTATCATGGCCAGGGGGACTTCCTGGTGGTCTAGTTGTTAAGACTCCATGCTCCCAATGCAGGGGACTTGGGTTCAATCTGTAGTCGGGGAACTAAGATCCCACATACCATAAAGTGCAGCCAAAAATTAATAAATAAATTAAAACAAAAAAGATTATCATGGCCAGGCACCTGAGAAAGCTAAATGCAGAGTGATGGAGAGGAACCTCTGTACAATCTTCCATGAGGAAACTAACCCAAGGTCCCTCCCACACAGTTTGATCCAAACCCCAGAGCTGTTCCCTGACACTCACACTATCATCTTAGTAATCCTGCCAATAAGTTCTCAGAACAAGAGACTTATGAAGCACAGGGTAGAATGAAGAAACCTTAAAGTATATTTTAGAGCCAAGAATCAATCAGAAATATTTAGAACCTAAATCTCCTGGAATACTGAACACAGAGGTTATCTCGGATTTCCTCTTTCCAAAGAGTCTAACACCATAATTGGCTTCAGTACAAGCTGGATGCAGATGACCCATTTCATCCCCAAACAGGTCAATCAGACCATTGCATGGGACTTGAATGGCCTGAGCCATTGATATATAACTGTGTCTTCTCTTGCTGGGGCCCTATGCTGTTTTCTTGAGACTCCAAACACCAGATTCTTCCTACAATCATCAGTCCACTTCCAAAGCGATATTGCTCCAGTGCTAAGTATTCTCTTAAACCATCAAGCAGAATATTCTGAATTTTCTTGAAACTTACTCAGCTCTTTGCCCTTCCTCCAAAATGAAGCAGGGCAAAGGTTAACTGAATTCTGCCAAGAGAATGTGCTAGTCATAGTGAAGACCCTTTGTCAACAACACCAGAGACGACTTTATACACGGACATCACCAAATGGTCAATACTGAAATCAAAATTGATTACATTCTTTGTAGCCAAAGATGGAGAAGCTGTATACAGTCAGCAAAAACAAGACCTGGAGCTGACTGTAGCTCAGATCATCAACTTCTCGTAGCAAAATTCAGGCTTAAACTAAAGAAAACCAGGAAAAACAATAGGCCACCCAGGTATGACTTAAATCAAATCCCATATGAATTCACAGTAGAGATAATGAACAGATTCAAGGGACTAGATTTAGTTAACAGTGTGCCTGAAGAACTATGCACACAGGTTGGTAATATTGTACAGGCGAACAAAACCATCCCAAAGAAAAAGAAAAGCAAGAAGGCAAAGCGGTTATCTGAGGAGGCTTTACAAATAGTGGAAAAAAGAAGAGAAGGGAAAAGCAAGGGAAAGAGGGAAAGGTACATCCAATTAAACGCAGAGTTGCAAAAAAGGGCTTCCCTGGTAGCTCAGTTGGTAAAGAATTGGCCTGCTCTGCAGGAGACCTGAGTTTGATCCCTGGGTTGGTAAGATCCCCTGAAGAAGGAAATGGCACTCCAGTACTCTTGCCTGGAAAATCCCATGGACAGAGGTGCCTGGTGGGCTGCAGTCCATGGGGTCTCAAAGAGTAGGGCATTACTGAGAGACTAACACGAACACTCCAAAAAATAGAAGAGACAAGAAGGCCTTCTTCAACGAACAATGCTCAATAAGAGAAGAAAACAACAAATGGGAAAAGCTAGAGATCTCTTCAGGAAAACTGGAAACATCAAAGAAGCGTTCTGCCCAAAGATGGGAACAATAAAGGATACAATGGTAGAGACCTAATAGACACTAAAGAGATCAAGAAGAGATGGAAAGACTACATGGAAGAACTGTATACAAAAGAATTTAATGAACTGGATTACTAAGATGGTGTGATTAGTCGCCCAGAGCCAGACATTCTGGAGTACAAAGTCAACTGGGCCTTAAGAAGTACTGCTGTTAATAAAAATAGAGGATTGGTTCAAGATCAAGCAAGGAGAACGACAGGGCTGTCTGCTGTCACCCTGTTTGTTTAACCTATATGCTAAGCATATCATGAGAAATGCTGGGCTAGATGAGTTACAAACTAGAATCAAGATAGGCGGGAGAAACATCAACAACCTCAGATATGCAGAGGATACCACTCTAGGCGAAGAGGAACTAAAGAGCCTCTTGTTGAGAATGAAGGAAGAGAGTGAAAGAGTCAGCTTAAGACTAAATATTTAAAAAAAAAAAAAACAAAAAACTAAGATCATGGCATCGGACCCCATTACTGCATGGCAGATAGAAAGGGAAAAGGTGGAAGTAGTGTCAGATTTTCTCTTCTTGGGCTCTAAAATCACTGCAAACAGTGACTGCAGCCGTGAAATCAGAAGACAATTGCTTCTTGACAGGAACGTGATGGCAAACAGAGTGTGTTGAAAAGCAGAGATATTACTCTGCTGACAAAGGTCCGTATAGTCAAGGCTGTGATCTTCCCTGTGGTCACATATGGTTGTGAGAGCTGGACCATAAAAAAGGCAGAACACTAAAGAATTGATGCCTTTGAACTGTGGTGCTGGAGGAGACTCCTGAAAGTCCCTTGGAAAGCAAGGAGATCAAACCAGTCTATGTTAAGGGATATCAACCCTGAATATTCACTGGAAGGGCTGATATTGAAGTTGAAGGTCCAGTATTTTGGTCATCTGATATGAACAGACAACTCATTGGAAAAGTCCCTGATTCTGGGAAAGATTGAGGGCAGAAGGAGAAGAGGGCATCAGAGGATGAGACGGCTGGGTGGCATCACTGATGCAATGAACATGAACTTGGGCAAAGTCCAGGATATGGGGAGGAACATGGAGGCCTGGCGTGCTGCAGTCCATGGGGTCACAGAGTCGGACACGACTGGGTGACTGAACAACAACAACAACACTTATAAACCAGTTTTAGAGTGCTTGGTAAGTCCTATTCCATATAAACTCCTCTAAATCTCCAATCTCTTTTCCCTGCCTCCACCCTGTGGTCTCAACTGAAACTTCTCTGTTCCTAAAAGGATTATTTTCCCTGTTGTTCTCTCTGCCATCATTCTCCCTCGTGCATTGGATGTTCTGGTCCTGACCTACAGTCTTGCTCTATATCCCACGCAATATGGTTGTTTTAGATAAACTCAACATCTGTGTACATGATTGCTCCAGTTCCCTGACTTAGCATCTCCTTAACACCCTCATTTCCGATGATGACCTTTACTCCATCTCCACCGCTCACTTTCATGATTATCTTTCATGATTGTACACTGTTTTCATTTTTTTTTGTTATCAGTTCTGTAAAATACTTTTGGTTTAATATGCTATTTTTTAGTAAGAGATTATTTACATTATATTGTATTTTCCTCTAGGTCTCTGCACATTCCACTTAGAATAATGTTCACAGCCTTCATGGATGTCAACATTGTTGCCCATGAGTGACAAGTAGCTAATATACAGAAGGGGTGGGTATTTCTCATTTTTCATAATGCATATTTCTATATGGAAATAGCTTGCCAAGCAGACTATTACAGTGCCAGAATTAATGCAAATGCATATAGGGATCTTATGAAATAAATGTGGTTATGACTGATTCTGGGTATTTTAAAATTGGGGTTGTTAACTTTGACCATACTTCACTGTGATGGAATGTAGACTTCTCCAACTGTAAAAATACAAGTATTAAATAGTCTGACTCTATTTTTCTAAATAAAAAGTAAATCCAGCTATTATCAAATATCAAAGTATGTGCCATTATAATAGCTGTCTTATACATTATAGTGACAACATTTTTAATTAAATACTCAATATTCAGAAAATGACTTTTCATTTCTAGGTTTTTATGTTAATTACCAATATCACAACAAAGATATTTACTACAGGTTTTATTGCAAAGTTCTGCATCTAAATTATATGATAGGTTAAATAGGCTTTTAGTGGATGGCATAAAGACAATCGCCATATGTAATATGGAATGTATAAAATAATATCTCAAAGACCACAAATCAATTTATAAACAAAATTTGAGAACATAAACCATTCTTAAGTTGGAGGACCATCTGGATGCTATTATTAAAACTGTTTTCCTAGGAGTAGGCGTAGCGCATTATGTGGATAAATTATTCCGTTGGTAAATCTGATAGACAGAGCTCCAAGTATGTTCAAATTATTGATGCTTCAGTCTTCAGAATAATGACACCCAAATGGAACCTTTAACTGCTGTGAAGGAAACAGTATTGGGTATGCTTTCTTTTAATGTTATGGAAAAAATAGTCACGTACTTTTCTTTTCCTTTTATTACTTTTACCAAACAACTTAGGTGCAAATTTATAAATAAAATAACTTTTTTAGGAGAAAATTATGAGGAAAAAACTCAGACATGTTTAATTGTGAAAATGGATGTGGCAGGGATATCAAATTGGGTGCCCTTTATTCCATTGTATGAAATTATTTCTAGGGAGCGCCTGACCAACCAGTCTACTCTGATTAGAATTAGTGTGACCATTGACTAATTTTCAACCAATATAATGTGAACCAAAATGACATATGTAAAAAAAAAAAAAAAGGGTCTTGCATAATTTATTACAAGAAACCAAGAAATATTTCCCTCTTTGCTGACTGGGCATTTGTTATAATGAGGATGGCAAAACTATAGGATAGAAGAAATGGGGGTTTCTGAGTCACTACATTGAGGGCAGCAGCCAGTCAACCAGAAGGTCTCAGACTATTGTGTGAGTGGGAAATGAAACTGTATACTCAGATCATGTGTTTTGACATATTTTTTTTACAGGTAGTGGATTTGTGTTGCACACATTGTCCTCAGCCCTCTGACAAATGCATGATGGCTGAGCAAGGTGAAGGATAATAGCGATGGGAAAAAAACAAAGTTAAGATATCTTCAGACAGATTGCAACCATTGACCTCATTCGCATCATTACCATGTTCTGACAAAGTGTCTAGTCTATCAAATATAATCCCCAGCCTTTGAATTTGTTCCTAGGTTCAGTGACCCCAGTCTTTGGTTAGGAAAAGAAAGAACCAAGCTAGGTTTTCAAGGAAGAATTACATTTTCAAGGAAGAATCATTTCAGGCACTTTTTATAGGTTTCAGTACCTGAGGGACTTTACAGGAAAGGAAGCCTATATAACTCAGCACTTCCAAAAGGAAGCTGTGCTGTCAAATTAATAGTCTAAAATTCTGAAGTCAGCAACCTAGCACTTGTGCTTGACATACAGCTTTCTCTTTTGACCTCTTTTCCTCAGCTAGTTTATATCTGACACTGCTTCTAACCAACTTCTTTGCCACTGGAAACAGCGATCTCCAACCTCTGAATACCTAAGGAGAAAAAAAATCAAGCTACAGAATTATCACTGAGCAGTCTCTCACACAGAGAAATCCTTCCGAAGTCTTATTTTTTTATTTATTTATTTTTTTTAGGATTTATCTTTGTTCTACTCCAAAGACCTTCCTCTGTATCTTTTTCAGTTCAGGAATTTCCATTGTCTATTACATTACTGCCCTCACTTACTTACTCTGTCCTTCTGTATGATATGATTACACAATTTTGCCCATTGTCATATGATTTCCAGAACCACTCCTTGGAGAAGAACTTTCTTCTCCATCCTATCCTTGCCAAGATTCATCATATGATATGTTTTAAACAATGAGTTGTCAACAGAGACATGCCTAAGCAGAAGCATTAGGCATCATTGAGTGATGAGTCCTTGCTCTTTCTCTTGGCCAAAAGAATGGTATCTTTCAGATGCAGACTGTCCATCAGCAATGCAACTGTAATCTCAGATAACACAGGCAAGAAATAAAGCACTGTTGATTTTGCAAGACACTGATTTTTATGTTGCTTATTATGGCAGCACATTAGTAAAAGCTGACTAATACATTATGGAGACTCAATTTTATGCAATGGAAAGACCATTCTACAGAGTCAGAAAGCCAGTGCTAAATGCTTGACTTTGCCACCCTTAGATATGGTAACTCCAGGCCAATAAATGAACTTCTATGAGTCTCTTCCTCTATATGGAAAATAGGAAAAAAAAAATTTCCTGACCTGATAAAATGATAGGGTTAATTGTGAATAATGTATAAAAAAGTGTTTTGAAAGTAAGGTTGAGCGTTAATATTATTTAGTATTGATATCTTCCCTCAAGTATTTGTGCCTCCGGCTCTTCTGTCAAATAAAAGGGGTTTGGGAATATCATGCTTACATGAAGTTTTGATAATGGGCAAGAAGAATGAGACAACACAACCAAACCAAAGAGGTAATTAGAGAAAACAATTCCATCATCCAGTTGAGACTATGATCTGGCTAGAAACTCAGAAAACTCTAGACAAGTTGAGGGAAGTTAAACTTTTCTGCCACAGAGACTGGAGAAAATAAAAAAACATTGAGTACTAGAAAGGAGGAGACTTTCAAAAAAAACCTAAGATAAAAATAAAGCATATTTTTACAGTAGTGTTTATTATGTACCAAACTCTATAAGGACTTTTCATGCCTTCTCAGTTTATATGAATTCATACAACTTTTTGCCATACCAACTTTGGCAAATGATTTAATATCATCAAACTTCAATTTTCTCATCTATAAAACTGGTACACAATGCCATTTCTAATTGTCACACTAGATAACTATGAAAACAAAATGAGATAATGCATGTGAAATTGCTTCATAAACCATACAGATCATAAAGTATTGTAGGACATTTTAGATATGTGGGGTTGACCATAAAATTTCAGTATCTGCCTCTGTCACTTGCCTACAATCAAAGGGAGACAACTGATGCAAATCAAATTAAAATGCCAAATAACCAGAGAAAGGACAATGTACCATTTATATAATACTGGAGATTTATCAGACTAATTATTTTTCTCTATTCCACAGTTCTTGCTGATATCACCATTAGTGATTTATGCAATTCCATAGACTTTTGATTTCTATTTATTTATTTAGCTGGGTCTGGTCTTTGTTATGACACACTGGATCTTTTAGTTGTTAGCATGACTAATCTTTCATTGCAGCATGTGGAATCTTTAGTTGCAGCACGTGGAATCTTCAGCATACAAACTCTTAGTTGCAACATGTGGGATTTAGTTCCCTAACTGGGGATCGAACACAGACCTCTTGTATTGGGAGCCTGGAGTCTTACCCACTGGACCAGGGAAGTTTCTGAGGGAACTGAAGGAAGTTCCTCTCAATTTCTTGCATTATAGAATGCAAACATCATGCAGTAATCATGTCTATAAAGAAAGCTGAGTGCCAAAGAATTGATGCTTTTGAACTGTGGTGCTGGAGAAGACTCTTGAGGGTCCCTTGGACTGCCAGAAGATCCAACCAGTCCATCCTATAGGAAATCAGTCCTGAATATTCATTGGAGGGAGTGATGCTGAAGCTGAAACTCCAATACTTTGGCCACCTGATGCAAAGAACTGACTCCTTAGAAAAGACCCTGATGCTGGGAAAGATTGAAGGCAGGAGGAGAAGGGGACGACAGAGGATGAGATGGTTGGATGGCATCACTGACTCAATGGACATGAGTCTGAGTAAACTTCAGGAGTTGGCAATGGAAAGGGAGGCCTGGCGTGCTGCAGTCCATGAGGTTGCAGAGTTGGACATGACTGAGCAACTGAACTGAACTGAACTGAATCACGTCCTGCATCTCATTTGTTTTAACAATACCTGCATACCTGCCAAAGCCTCAGCTTCCAGCATTCTAGGCTCTGCCTATGAGTGTACTCTTTCAAGCCTATTCCTTTACAGTACCAGTGTCAATAGTTCTTCATCCTTACAATTTCCTTCAAAACACCATTCTTAAGTCCTCTCATTTTCCTCTATTCCTTTCGTATCTGTCTTAGATTTCACTGTCTATCATTAAGAGGATTGCTTTGAAAATACCCTCTACTTCCCTGTTCATCTTTCCTTTCGTTGCTTATATCTAGAAAATATAATTTCACCTCGGTTTAAATATAAATCATTGCTACCTCTATGTCTGTAATGATGGGAAAGTTCACACTGAGCTTGTTGTAGTTTAGCCTCATTTTAAGTTGTTAATAGTAAGTCTGAACTGGGCTTCAGTTAGCCTTAAACTCTGTTAGATTGTCCCCCTCAATTCACTATCCCATTCTTCAAGAACATGACTAATTCACATCTCTTTCCTCAAAACTGCAATATGTACCCTTCTCCTCACTTTCATCTGATAACTAGTTTTTATTTTACTGAGAAAACAGAAAAGACAATTAGAGAACTTCCACTTCTGCATCTCTTGCAATAGCCTACTGGCTTCTATAAAAATCATTTCTGCCTTTTCTCTGGTTACTATCTAAGGCCAGCTCACCATTGTGCACAAGATTCCACCTATTTCTCCTCTTTCAGCCCTTCTGATGATTTCCCTCCACTTGTCTACATTATCAATTTCCCCATTTCTAATGGACTCGTCTCATCAGAATGGAAACAGTCTATCATACCCCATTTTATGACACTCCTTCTGTGATTTCCTCATTTTCAAACATTAAAAAACTAGTTATCTTTGTCATTTTACAGTAAAATTCAGTGAAATTATGTCCTCCACTTGCTGAATCCTTTTGCCTTCTTCTCAATCTCCCCTGAATCCACCGCAGTCAGGCTCTGTGAAGATTGTTTTTGCAAATTCACCTCCACATGTCAAATCCAAATGACTGTTTCTCACTTTTCTCTTATTTGTCTCTCAGCGATATTTGACACATTTGATCAATGCAGTCAGTTTCAGCTGCCATCCTAGGACAATTTGGAATGTTCTATTTTCCACGTTCCAGAGTGAAATGCAGACCTCTAACTAAAGAGAATTTGTAAAAAAGATGTTCAAAAATTGTATACATTTAGCTGACCACCTATCTTCACTCTTAAAAGAAGTTTAAAGAAGCCCAGGGACGGACCAGAGGTTAGACAGACAACTTTCTTGGAGAAGTTTCTTCTTCTATACCTTTTTCCTTCCTGGTCTGCTAGGAGAGGGGTCTTTCACCTTCTGTAAGATTAGTGTAAGAAACGTCACAGAAGAATTGTTTTGTTCCCCTCCCAGTTTGAGAGACATAGAAGAGTTGTGCCTGACTGACACCTAAAGGGCAAAACGCTGACTGAATTGGCCTTTGACACCAGAGAAAATCAGGGAAAAGACCCTGATGTTGGGAAAGATTGAAGGCATGAGGAGAAGGGGACGACAGAGGATAAGATGGTTGGATGGCATCACCAACTCGATGGACATGAGTTGTTTGAGCAAGCTCTGGAAGTCGGTGATGGACAGGGAAGCCTGGCAGGCTGTAGCCCATGGGGTCGCAGAGTCGGACATGACTGAGCGACTGAACTGACTGACCAGAGAAAATACTTGGAATTAAAGAAGTTATTAATTGCCACCAGAAAAAGTGAAGAACACATATTTTTTGTGAACAAGTTGTGGAAAAAGAGAAAGATAGGAGAGAGAAGGTAAGTTCTGGAATCTCTTTCAAGGTATTTTATCCTAAAAGGAAAAGGGAAGAAGTGAGATTCCAAGAGAAGGTCTCCACAGGATACCTACAAAGGACACCTCCAAGGACACCTACCAAGTTATGGTAGTTATGGGAGTTGGCTAAAGAGTTACCTTTCACGACACAAAGTCAGGCTGAGATGTTTCCAGTGATGGGGAACTCTCAAAATCCAACATAAATGCTCAATGAGAAATGGATCAGCTCAGAGAACTGATACAGCAGCTCATACCAGTACCAGCCAGGTAAGACCTCCTGCCCACTCACCTGTCCTCCCTTCCATCCAATACATTTAGGAACTATGAAGTATCAGAAACCAACCAAACAAACAAAAACCAAACAACCTGATTCAAAAAAAGGGAAAAAGACTTGAATGAAGTTTTCTGAAGAAGATATGCACATGATCAATAAGCACATGAAAAGATGCTTACCATCACTAGTCATCAGGGAAATGTTAAAACCAGAATGAGACACCACTTCACACCCATTAGAAGGGCTACCATCAAGAAAATAGAAAACAACATGTTAGCAAGGATGTAGAGAAATTGTACACTGTTGGTTGGAAATGTAAAATGGTATAGTTGATGTGGAAAGCAGTATAGGTGTTTCTCAAAATTTAAAAATTAGAATTATCATATGATCCACTGGGCTTTCCTGGTGGCTCAGATGGTAAAGAGCCTGCCTGCAATGCAGGAGACCTGTGTTCAGTCCCTGGGTCAGGAAGATTCCCCGGAGAAAGGAATGGCAACTGACTCCAGTAGTCTTGCCTGGAGCATTCCATGGACAGAGGAACCTGGTGGGTTACAGTCTATGGGGTCGCATAAAGTCAGACATGACTGAGTGAGTAACACTTTCACTTTATGATCGACCAGTTGCACTTCTGGGTATATACCCCAAAGAACTGAAAGCAAATCTCAAAGTGCCATGTACTTTGCCAAACATTCATGTAAATAGCAGCCTTATTCACATTAGCTGAAACATGGAAGCAGTCCATGTGCCCATCAACGGATGAATGGATAGGCAAAATGTGGTATATTCACACAATGGAATATTAGTAATGAAAAGGGAATTCTGACATAAACTACAATGTTAACAAAAGTTAGGACATTATGCTAAATGAAATCAGCCAGTTAAAATATATAAATATTATGCTTCCTTTTATGTGATATACTTGGAGTAGTCAAAATCATAGTGACAGAAAATACAGTTTTGATTTTGGGGGACTGGTGGGGAGAGGGTGGAAAGGGGAGTTATTGTTTAACGGGAATAGAGTTATAGTTTTGCAAGATGAAAAGAGTTCTGGTGACGGACAGAGGTGATGGTTGCACCATAAGAATGTACTTATCACTGAACTATACTCTTAAAATGGTTAAGATGACAAATTTTACAATATGTGCATTTTATCACAATAAAAAACATTTTAAAAAAGTTAGAGGGGGAAACATGGCTAAGGGCAGATATGGCAAGTGTATGAGTTTAATTTCAGAATGTGTGTGTGTGTTAGTCTCTCAGTTGTGTCCGATTCTTTCCTGTTCCACAGATTGTAGCCCATCAGGCTCCTCTGTCCATAGAATTCTCCAGGCAAGAATACTAGAATAGGCTGCCATTCCCTTCTCCAGGGGATCTTCCCTACCCAGGAATCAATCTGAGTCTCCTGCATTGCAGAGAGATTTTTTTACCATCTGAGCCACCAGGGATTTTTTTAAGATTTTTTTTTTTAATGTGGACCATTTTTAAAGTCTTTATTGAATTCTTTACAATACTGCTTCTGTTTTATGTTTTGTTTTTTTGGCTACAAGGCATGTGAGATCTTAGCTCCCTGACCAGGGATCGAACCTGCACTGGAAGGCTAAGTCTTAACTACTGAACTACCAGAGAGGTGCCAAATAGAGGAGTTTGGTAACTTCTATAAAAGTTTCATATAGCAATTAATCTCAGAACTTTGCTTTTCAATTTTTTTAATTTTTTAAAAAAAATTTTGACAGGGGTTCACAGTAAGAAAAATACTTACATTTGATCCAGAATGTATAATGCATACCTATAACTAAAATTAAAATTTCATGAAACAGAACTTACCATTAGGCCCCGCTACACACTCTTTTACATTCTATTCCTGCCCTGTCTTTCACCTTCCTTCCCTCCTTCCTTACCTTCTCCTTCTCTCCTTCCCTCCGTAACTACCTCCTTAGGTTTCTATTTCTCTGTCTCCTTCCCCATCTCTCTGTCTTTCTCTGTGTTCTGTGTCTCTCCTTTCTTTCTCTCAATGCTGATAATGACTCAATAAAGAGATTTTGTGATCCACTGAAAGGACCACAACCAACCACTAATGCGACCCTATCCAAGAGCTGAAAAGCAAAATTTGGTCCAGAGCATGGATAACAACAGCTCATTATCTGTTTATCAAATTTTCATTTTTCCAAAACCCTTTCATCCAGACATGAGCATCAGCCACCACAATTTCTGTCTCAGGTACTTTAGAAGAGTGTTCTGCCTCAATGATAATTACCCTATCAGAAGGCCACAGTTTATAAAGCATTTAGTTACTTAGTGCCTATGACGTAAATGTCACAGTTCAAGTACCTGATGGAGAAAAATATTAAGTGAAGTGCACTTGTTTTGAAGATAATTTCATTTAGCATCTCCAAAGCAAGGCATAATTAAGTTACTCTGTCATACAAAATGATGGAGGCTTTAAATAAGTAACAGCTGATTACCCCTATGATGGAGCAACTACAGGGCAGCCCTTGGCAAGAAAGCTGTGCAAACTCAACCCAGGCAGTATGCTAATAGACCTATATTAGGATTAAGGAAGTAACTGGAAAAGCAATCAAACAAGTTCCTGTAGCTCAGAACCTGCATTTCAATAGCATTAATGTGTAGCATTATTAGTAATAAGTACTTATCTATCATTCCAGTACTCAGTACACAAGATAGGTGTCTTGTGTCCACATACATTTAAGGCTGGTCATTGCAAGACAATAAGCACATTCATTAGAAAGTACCCTCATTTTTAAGTGCGACTGTTATTTAAAGACCATATTCAAACCAAACAAGAAATTAAACATGATCTGTTACTTTAATATTAACATTTAAAAAAATGTTATGATAAACTTTATTCCAAACCAGTCTGTTTCATTTCTTTGAAAACTCTTACATGGATTTTTGTGAAACCAAACTTGCAACAGAGTTGGCCTTCATAAAAGAAATGTGATTAAAAATATTAAATAATAACTTCCCTTTTTGGAAGGCTGAATAAAGTTGAAGTTGCATAGATTTACTACTAATTTTTTTTCAGAACTTATTATTGTCATTTGACCTGCATGCCAACAAGGAAAAAAAATGAATTTGATTTATGTACTCGTTTTATCAGAATTCTTAAGTCCTGTTGTTGACCTCTTTGACTTGAAATCACTGCAAAAGCAGTTATCAGATTAACGCTCCTAACTAGTATTTTTGCTATATCACTTATTAAATAAGAATTTACAGTACTATGATTTATTAAGCAGCCAAATTTAAATAAACAAGCATTTTTAAGTGACAACCATGCATTAATTAGGTCCAAAGTCTCTAGCCTCAAGAAGCTAATTAGTCATGAGATAAAACAGATACAGAAACAAGAAATATCAAAATAACATGCTAAATGTTAATGTTGAGATATGGGGGCATAAAGAATTAGTACAGGACCCAGACTTGGAGTTCAGTTGCAGTTTCCTGAGAGAGATGTGTCCTATCTAGGTCTTGATAGAAAAGTCAGATACAGATATATGGAAAAAATATATATATATGTATATATGTGTATGTGTATATATATATGTATATATGTGTATGTATATATATATATATATATATGTATATATGTGTATGTATATATACATATATATGAACAGTTTCCAGGCAAGGGAACAGGGGGAGCAAAGACGTGAGCATGGAACACAGCATGACAAGGTGTGTTTGATCCCCACAAGGATAATATGTAAAATGGTGAGTGGTGCCTGGGGAAAGAAAGCTAAAGAATTTGCATAGAGGTCCACATATGAAATGTTAAAGAACTTAGTCTTTAGGGGAATTTAAAAAGGAATTAGAAACAGAGCTTTCTGTTGGAACTGTAAAGGCTGGGTGTGAGGGAGACAAAACTGAAGACAAAAAACTTCCATGATTACCCTTCTGCTAAAGTAGCAGGTTTCACCCTTTCTGGGCTTAAGACCTCCTAAAAATTTTACAGATTACTGAGGATACCTAAGTGCTTTTGAGTATATGGGTTATATGTATTACTACTTATAATATTTGAAATTAAAATAGAAAATTTAAAATATCTATTAATTCACTTTAAACAAAGATTCAACAAGATTTAGCTCAGTATGCTTGTTTTTAAAGTAATACATTTAAAAAACATATTATTCATTTTAGATTTTTTTAAAATATAATAAATATTAAAAGTTGAAGCAGTAACAGTTTTATTTTGGCAAGTATCTTTAATGCTTGGTTTAATACAAGACAACTGGATTCTTCTATTTTATTCTATGTTCAATTTATGGTCATATTTTGTGTTGGTAAAAGTGTTTAAAGAAAACTTAGCCTCAGGCACATAATATAGTTGCAAAATGAGGAGTATTTTAATAACCTTTTCTGATAATTATAGATATTTTTCTTTGAGACTACCCTATTAGTTTACTACAGTAGTTTCTTAAAGATTAGTGGTAATCTGGAAACCAAAGAAATATCAGTGAACTTTCATATACCACTACATTAAAATCCATTGGTGTATTTTGCATTTTGAATGAATTTTTCTTCCATGCATGGTCTTGTAACATCAAGTATTTATTGCAGGGTAAATAGTAGTTCACTAAGCTACTTCACTAAGTAGTTCACATTGATAGTATAAGTTTTCCAAATTCTACTTTTTTGCTTGAAAGCTAAAACGTTATCATAGGCAACAAATACTGTCAGTTGTTTTCCTTGAAGTGACAAGCTTATTCCATTCATTTCAAGGAAATAGCTGCCATATTCTTAAGTTTGAATAACCATAATTTATGTCAGTCAGTCCTTGAAGGAAAAATGGCACTCTGTAAGAAAAGCAGCTAGTTCAGCTTGCAACTCAATCTCATAAGAGTTTTTCCTTGAGACAGTCATACTTTGGAAACTATCAGAAGTGCTCTCCTTTCATTGTGTAGAAGCCTAGCAAATTAAGATTTAATAAAATTAATCATTCTGACTGCTTTATCAATAGCACTCAACTACAACTGTTTTTTTTCCTTTGCTTTTCCTAAATATAAGTGCATAGTGGTGAAGAATACAATGGCCAATAACACAGTTTTGGTGTTGGTGTTTTAGTATATGTGCTGCCAAAGCGAGCACAGGTGTTGGTATCTTGATTCACGTTAAGATGCCAACCGTTACAGCAATCACTTCTATATCATATAAATATCAATCCAAATTTTTTTAAAAAGTGATATCTTAGTATTATTATGAAAGTTTTTACATCACAGACACCTCAAATGTTATAGGGGATCCCCAAATGTCTTCAGACAATGTTTGGAAAAATGCCATGCTAAAGCCTCATGTCCAAACTCTTATGGCTAGTATTCATACATAATCTGGTTCCAGTTTAATATTGAATTAAACCAATTTCATCACTTTTGAAAGACAACTCTTTTCCTCACCTCCTAACTTCATGTATTTTTCTAGGCTTCATAATATATAAACTTTTCTTCTTTCAAGATCTAGCCCAATTCATTTCCATTTCTATTGTACTGGATTAGGCACAGGATTGTATGCTGTGATGATTAATTTTATGTCAACTTTATCGTGCTAATAGATGCCCAGATCATTGTTAGAACATTATTGCTGGGTGTCTGGGGGGTATATACAGAATAGATTAATATTTGAGTCAATAGAATCGTGGGTAAAGAAGCTCTCCCTCACCATGCTGGTTACCATTATCCAATCTATTGAGGGGCTGATCAGAACAAAAAAAGCAGAGGAAGGAGGAATTTGCTCATGCTTTGAGCTGGAACTTCCAACTACTCCTGCTTTTGGACATCAGAGCTTCTAGTTCTTGAGCTTTCAGATTGAGACTCGGACTTCTACTATTCTACCCTCTTCCCCACCCCCATCTCCATTCTCTGGCTGTTGGACTAGGCCTTCAGACTGAATTATACCACTGGCTTTCCTGCCTCTTCAGCTTGTAGATGGCAGATCATGGGATTTCTCTACCTCCATGATCAGATTAAGCAATTTCTATAATAAATCCCTCCTATCTATCTATCTATCAATCATCTATTACCTATTGGTTTTATTTCCCTGGATAACCCTATTGATTTTATTTCACTAGATAACCCTGACTAAGATATAAATAGATCATTGACCTAGAGCCAGACATCCTGGAAAGCTAAGTCAGGTGGGATTTAGGAAGCATCACTATGAACAAAGCTAGTGGAGGTGCTGGAATTCCAGTTGAACTGGAATTTCAAATCCTAAAAGTTGATGCTGTGAAAGTGCTGCACTCAGTTCAGTTCAGTTCAGTTGCTCAGTCGTGTCTGACTCTTTGTGACCGCATGAACCACAGGACTCCAGGCCTCCCTGTCCATCACTAACTCCCTAAGTCCACCAAAACCCATGTCCATCGAGTCAGTGATGCCATCCAGCCACCTCATCCTCTGTCATCCCCTTCTCCTCCTGCCCTCAATCTTTCCCAGCATCAGGGTCTTTTCTGATGAGTCAGGTCCTCACATCTGGTGGCCAAAGTATTGGAGTTCCAGCTTCAACATCAGTCCTACCAATGAACACACAGGACTGATCTCCTTTAGGAGGGACTGGTTGGATCTCCTTGCAGTCCAAGGGACTCTCAAGAGTCTTCTCCATCACCACAGATCAAAAGTATCAATTCTTCGGCACTCAGGTTTCTTTCTATTCCAACTCTTGCATACATACATGACCACTGGAAAAACCATAGCCTTGACTAGACGGACCTTTTTTGGCAAAGTAACGTCTTTGCTTTTTAACATGCTATCTAGGTTGGTCATAAATTTCCTTCCAAGGAGTAAGGGTCTTTTAAATTCATGGCTGCAGTCACCATCTGCAGTGATTTTGGAGCCCAGAAAAATAAAGTCAGCCACTGTTTCCACTACTTCCCCATCTATCTGCCATGAAGTGATGGGACCGGATGCCATGATCTTAGTTTTCTCAATGTTGAGCTTTAAGCCAACCTTTTCACTCTCCTCTTTCACTTTCATCAAGAGGCTCTTTAGGTCTTCTTCACTTTCTGCCATAAGGGTGCTGTCATCTGCCTATTTGAGGTTACTGATATTTCTCCCGGCAACCTTGATTCCAGCTTGTGCTTCCTCCAGCGCAGCATTTCTCATGATGTACTCTGCATAGAAGTTAAATAAGCAGGGTGACAATATACAGCCTTGACGTACTCCTTTTCCTATTTGGAACCAGTCTGTTTTTCCATGTACAGTTCTAACTGTTGCCTCCTGGCCTGCATACAGATTTCTCAAGAGGCAGGTCAGGTGGTCTGGTATTCCCATCTCTTGAAGAACTTTCCACAGTTTATTGTGATCCACACAGTCAAAGGCTTTGGTATAGTCATAGCAAGGAGAGATAAGAAAGCCTTCCTCATGATCAATGCAAAGAAATAGAGAAAAACAATAGAATAGGAAAGACTAGAGATCTTTTCAAGAAAATTAGAGATACCAAGGGAACATTTCATGCAAAGATAGGCTCAATAAAGGTCAGAAATGGTAGGGACCTAACAGAAGCAGAAGATATTATTAAGAAGAGGTGGCAACAATACACAGGAGAATTGTACAAAAAATTTCTTCATGACCTAGACAATCACGATGGTGTGATCCCTCACCTAGAGCCAGACATCCTGGAATGTGAAGTCAAGTGGGCCTTAGGAAGCATCACTACGAACAAAGCTAGTGGAGGGATGGAGTTCCAGTTCAGCTATTTCAAATCCTAAAAGATGATGCTGTTAAAGTGTTGCACTCAATATGTCAGCAAATTTGGAAAACTCAGCAGTGGCCACAGGACTGGAAAAGGTCAGTTTTCATTCCAATCCCAAAGAAAGGCAATGCCAAAGAATGCTCAAACTACCGCACAATTGCACTCATTTCACACGCTAGTGAAGTAATGCTTAAAATTCTCCAAGCCAGACTTCAGCAATACGTGAACAGTGAACTTCCAGATGTTCAAGCTGATTATAGAAAAGGCAGCGGAACCAGAGATCAAATTGCCAACATCTGATGGATCATTGAAAAAGCAAGAGTACCAGAAAAAATATCTATTTCTGCTGCACTCAATATGCCAGCAAATTTGGAAAACTCAGCAGTGGCCACAGGACTGGAAAAGTCAGTTTTCATTCCAATCTCAAAGAAAGACAATGCCAATGAATGCTCAAACTACCACACAATTGCACTCATCTCACACACTACCAAAGTAATGCTCAAAATTCACCAAGCCAGGCTTCAACAGTACATGAGCCGTGAACTTAGAAAAGACAGAAGAACCAGAGATCAAATTGCCAGCATCCGATGGATCATCGAAAAAGCAAGAGAGTTCCAGAAAAACATCTACTTTTGCTTTATTGACTATGCCAAAGCCTTTGACTGTATGGATCACAACAAATGGTGGAAAATTCTGAAAGAGATGGGAATACCAGACCACCTGACCTACCTCCTGAGAAATCTGTATGCAGGTCAAGAAGCAACAGTTAGAACTGAACATGGAACAACAGACTGGTTCCAAATTGGGAAAGGAGTATGTCAAGGCTGTATATTGTCACCCTGCTTATTTAACTTTCATGCAGAGTACATCATGCAAAATGCTGGGCTGGATGAAGCACAAGCTAGAATCAAGATTGCCAGGAAAAAGATCAATAATCTCAGATATGACAGATGATACCACCCTCATGGGAGAAAGTGAAGAAGAACTAAAGAGCCTCTTGATGAAAGTGAAAGAGGAGAGTGAAAAAGTTAGCTTAAAGTCAACATTCAGGAAACTAAGATCATGGCATCTGGTCCCATCACTTCATGGCAAATAGATGGGAAAACAGTGGAAATAGTGACAGACTTTATTCTTTTGGGCTCCAAAATCACTGCAGATGGTGATTGCAGCCATGAACTTAAAAGACACTTGCTCCTTGGAAGAAATGTTATGACCAACCTAGATAGCATATTAAAAAGTATAGACATTACTTTGCTGACAAAGGTCCATCTAGTCAAAGCTATGGTTTTTCAACTAGTCATGTATGGATGTGAGAGTTGAACTATAAAGAAAGCTGAGTGCCAAAGAATTGATGCTTTTGAACTGTGGTATTGGAGACAACTCTTGAGAGTCCCTTGTACTGCAAGGAGATCCAACCAGTCCATCCTAAAGGAGATCAGTCCTGAATATTCATTGGAAGGACTGATGTTGAAGCTGAAACTCCAATACTTTCGCCATCTGATGCAAAGAGCTTACTCGTTTGAAAAGACCCTGATGTTGGGAAAGATTGAAGGCAGTAAGAGAAGGGGACAACAGAGAATGAGATGGTTGGATGGCATCACCAACTCAGTGGACACGAGTTTGAGTAAACTCCAGGAGTTGGTGATGGACAGGGATGCCTGGCGTGCTGCAGTCCATGGGGTCGCAAAGAGTTGGAAACGACTGAGTGACTGAACTCAACTGAACACATAAATGTTATTTATATTTTTTCTTTGGGAATTAGAATTATCTCTCCAAGGTGAGTGCTGTCTTATAGCTCTTCTAACTTGACTATAGTACTTTGCACAGAGTGGGAGATATAATAACAATGATGCTAATGATATCTTCAATTTTATAAACCAGTCTTTCTAGAGTATGTCACAAATACACATAAGCTTCTATATATGTAAATAGTTTATATAGAAAACTTTTAAAAATTATTTTTGTGACATCTTTTTTATGTTATCCATAATAATAAAGATATATTTAATATGGAATGTCAATTTATAAAGTAATATAAACCTCATGCTATACAAATATTATGATAATGTAGCCATGTGCAAAGCAAACTGGACTAGAAGAAAGAAAATCTAAATTTAAGTGTCCACACAGTATGTACTTAGAAAACCATATGGACTTAGAGTAGCCACAAACCTTGAGTCCCAGTGTCTACAACATATCTATAACAGTGAAATGCTCCCCCTTCTTGTGATATTTAAGTGAAAATTTTTATGAGAAGGTGTTCTTTTGGTAAATAAGTTAGTATTTAAATGCAATTTATTGATATAAGTATTTCTCTGAGGTGGTGGTTTAGTCACTAAGTTGTGTCCGACTCTTGTGACCCCACAGAGTGTAGTCTGCCAGGTCCTTCTGGCCAAGGGATTTCCCAGGAAAGAATATTGGAGTGGGTTGCCATTTTTTTCCTCCAGGGTCTCTTCCCAACCCAGAGATCCTGCCTAGGTGTCCTGCATTGCAGGTGGTTTCTTTACTGACTGAGCCACCAGGGCATTCCCTGAGACTTGCACATTGACTGCAAACCAGGATCAGTTATAAGATGACTAGATGGACAGCATAACAATCAGGAGGATTTAAAACCCATAAATGACACATCTTTGGGAATTAAATCCACAATACTCCACTTTGAGGATGACTTGAATATTAGCTAAGTTTGAGGTATGTACATATCTCACATGTAACCCACATAAAGCAGAGAAGCCTTATGGTTCAATATTAGCAGCCTAACTTTGAAAGCCTTGAAGAAGAATAAGGCTCTGAAAAGATGATGCAACTGTATATTTGTATCTACATCACAATGAAGAAAAATTTCCTAAAACTCTTAAGACTTGTCTTTTTCCCTTTATATTTTTTATCTTTATCTCCTGCAACCCTCATCTCTCTGAACGGTACCCTTGCCAGCATGCTGTGCCCCAGTCAATTCCTCTTTTTCCTCCTACCCAGGTTCTCTAACATGACCATGACCACCCTCTTCCCTTCAGCCAGGCCTCTTCTCTCATGCTGAGTACCAGACTCTTGAAAATGATAGCAGTATTCTGCTGAATAGAGGCTTCCATCTTGTACATAAGACCCTAAAGCCTTAACAATGGAAAGCCAAGCCTCAGAGAACTTTTGCAATTAGTGCTCACAGCACCTTGACCAAAAACGATATAAGCATGTGACATTTCTTAGAATGAAGTTGGAAAAATAAATCATTACAGAATAGGAACTATGGCAGTGGGCAAGTGTTCTGGTCCCCTCTATTATGCAGATGGATAAATAGGGAAGGTAGTTTGTGTTTTCAGAGGTCCCAGTGGGAATGGGGCCCTCATGGACTCTAAACATACCCTTCTCTTCCTCTGCTTCCTTCCCAGGCCTGCTCACCATGCTCCCTCATTCCTACTTCCTGTTATTTTCTCCCAAGTAAACTGCCTGCACACAGGTCTCTCTCTCAGCCTTCTGCTTTCAGAGCATTCCATACATACAAGATCATCTGTTTCTACACAAATCATCTGTTTCATGGAAAATACACTATATTTCTAGACTCTTCACACAGATGATCCCCAATCCTGGAAAAAGGCTGGGAAGGATGGGAAGTCTCCATTATAAACATAAGGAAATAGTAATTCAGAGAGATCAAGTAATATGCCCAGGGTTGTATAGCTAATGCACAACAGATCCAAGATGTGAGCCTGTCTTTGGACCATTTAACTCTAACATTACGCTTTTTTTTTTTCTATGCTGTGGCAATTTTGTCATTAATTGCAACCATGAATAACTCCTCTATTTAGTTTGTTTAATCTATATTTACCTTATCCATTTAGGGCTTCCCAGGTGACTCAGTGGTAAACAATCCACCTGCTGATGCAGGAGATACGGATTTGATCCCTGGGTTAGGAAGATCCCCTGGAGAAGGAAATGGCAACCCAATCCAATATTCTTGCCTGGGGAATCCCATGGACAGAGGAGCCTGCCGGGCTACAGACCATGGGGTTGCAAAAGAATCAGACACAGCTTAGCAACTAAACAATGACAGCTTTATCCATTGTGAAGTCTGAGGTTGTAAGTGTCTAACCAGATTGGCTTAACATTTCAAAAGTAAGCATTGCTCTACAAGCACTAGTACCATCTTATGAATTTCATGAAATTATATACTATTTGACAAAATCATAATTTCCCTCTCTACAGACTCTAGACAATTTTCTCAATGGAACCACTCTTGTTTTATTTTAATGAAACTTAATTCAGCACCATTACAAATGTTCAAAAACTAAGCAAGTCCTAAAATAGTGTTTCTATTATCTTCATTTTACAGGCAAGAACAATGAAATGGATATTGTTTGTTATTTAAGTTTTCATAAATATATTATGTGCTTCTTCAAGGAGTTTCAGTTTAAGGAAAGTATTACAGATATGGAGCACTTGCATTTAATAAATATGTAAATGTAAATATAAGAACTTAACTTTCATAGAATTTCATACTATTAGAAGTTATGAGGCGTCACACAAATGACAGTGAACTAGAAATGAGGATTCACTAGAATCCACTAGAATCCGCTAGAAATGTGGATCCTCCTTCTTATGCTTGTCCTATAGGGTCCATGCAATTTTGGTCAATATATTTTATTTATTCTTAGCAACAGGTGCCTTATTTGTAGAAATAAGGTTAATAATAAGGACTATTGAAATAATAAGATAAATGTTGAAAATAACTTTGGAATATAAGAAAATAATAAATCAGTGAATGTAGAAAGATTCTCACTTTTGGTCTAGACTTCAGTGAATTTCAAATTATTTAAATCATTCATACAAATTATATATGTTTCTGTAAAACCTGTTTCCTTGTTTGTTTGTCTTTTTGAATTGGCTTCTAAATAGGTAAGATGATTTCAAAGAGGAATAATAAGAAAAACTATCTTCTCTTTTATTGCATAGTTTTAATTATGGAATTATAAAGTAATTAGGGCTTCTCAGGTGGTGCTAGCTGTAAAGAACCTGCCTGCTAATGCAGGAGACACAAGACACATGGCTTCAATCCCTGGGTCAGGAAGATCCCTTGGAGGAAAGTATGGCGACCCACTCCAGTATTGTTGCCTAGAGAATCCCATGGACAGAGGAGCCTGGTGGGCTACATTCCATGGGGTCACAAAGAGTTGGACATGACTGAAGCTACTTAGCACTCATGCATGCACTGTTTTCTAAAGGTACAGAAACAAAGGCATCCTTACTGAGTAATAAGATCCCCTGGAGGAGGAAATGGCAACCTACTCCAGTATTCTTGCCTGGAGAAGCCCCATGGACAGAAGAGCCTGGTGGGCTAGAGTCCATGGGGTCACAAAGAGTCGGACATGACTGAAGCAACTGAGCACTCACACATACAATAATTCTCATTTATGAAGCACTTTTTACATGCCAGGAAATGTGCTAAGAACCTTACATTCATTCTTATTTTAATGTAATACTAACTCAGCCAATGAGTCAGATCTTATTACTCACTTTTTAATCCTGAAGAAAACTGAGCTATACGTGCATGACACGTGCCACACAGAGACTCTTGCAACCAGTCTCCATTCCAAGTTTCCTGTCTCTTGAAGCCTTGTTCCTGTTTTTCACCTCATGCTTGTTCTTTATTAATATGGTTGGGTCTTAGCAAATATATATGGCAATATTTAACAAAATAGAATTATTTTCCTAATAATGAGATTTAACTGGGCAGTTTTATTATGTGACAATCATTGACTTTCGAGATAAAGATGTAGATAAATTTACAGATAGGTATTCCTTATACACAATGGATTAATTCTATCAGGTGGAACTCTTTTCCTTGGCAAAGCTAAGATACAAGCTAGAATTCTGAGCATCTGTCACAATAGTAGTACATGTAGCAATCACAAGTGAGTATTTTTAATGACAAACCCATTTGACTTCTGCCTGAAATTCTTCTCAAAATTGATAAAAGTATCTATGCTAGAATAAGTGTGAAACATCAGAAGAGGCACCAGTACATATGGGGAGGGGAAGAGGGTGTTGAGAAAATACGGTAGTTTGTTGATTTTGCTAGAGAAGGGTTTTGAGGGTTTGTTGTTGTTTCTGAATTTTTTTTTTTTAAAGAGAAGAGTGGATAAATATTTTTATCTAATGAAATTGTTCAACTAGGAAATCCCCTCTGCCTTTTTTAAAAAAGTTAATTATCTTAATATATTTAAGAAAGACAATGGAGGTTAAAAGGCATCTGACTGTAAGAAATCAGAGGCTATTTTTCTAAATACAACTGCATTTTGACTAACAGCAGGAGAGACAGGGAGCCCATGATTAGACCTGGAGCACAGACTGTCTGTCCCATGGTGGTGGCAGGAGTGGCCCTGGAGGGGAGGAGGGAGCAGAGGCCACTGATCATAAGACCAGGGAGCCAGAGACATTGACTGAAGCTTCTCCCAGACAAGGAAGCGAACAGCACACACCAAAAAGTCATAAGAATATACTAAGAGAGTAATGATCATGTTTCTCTGAAGAACAGATTTTAGCAGAAGATGAGTCTGAGCTGTGTAAAAACAAATTCCTGTGGCAGCCTCCAAGTGAGAAGGAAATGAGTAGATGAGTGCAGCAGCACCGTTTTATAGCTGTGCTGCTTTTGATGAAGGCTGCCTTGCTGAGTGGAACATCTAAAGCCTTGGCTCCATCAGTCACTAGTTCCCTGACAGTGACCGAGTCTCTAATCTCTATCAGACTGCTTTCTCATTTTCCAAGTTGGAATAATAACGGCCACCTTAAAGTTTTCAACCGTCAACTCTACATGGCGCTCTTGCTAATCTATCTCTAGTCCAGACATCTCCCCTGTGGTTCGCTCTGCAAGAGGCAGTGATTTATCTGATGGATACAATTAGGAAAAGGCACTACGAATGCACAACTCAGCTACTTCCCGGCTCCCTTTTTAGAATCCGCTGGGTGTGGGAGGCACGTTCTTCTCTCTGCAACTGCTGTCATGAGGATCAGCTTCCCATGGTATGACTGGCAGGGGAAATCTCAGCTCTGCAGATCTGCTCACAGTGTCCTATAATGAGTCTCAAGAACCAGACTTGATGGCCACTGGGGAAGGCCGGGGTGTTGGGAAGCCAGAGTTCAGCTCTCAGATCTCAGCTGTATTTTCCAACCCAATTTACCAATAAGAACATAATCATGTTCTAACTTACTTATAACTGTATTCATCTTGCAATTGGTTTAGAACTTAGAGAGAGGAGCATGTTTGTGATTCTCATACACTCACAAGTCTTTAGATGGAAAGTTATTGTCATCACCTTTTAAAGAACCAACCTAACCATTAGCTCAAACAGATGGCTATGCTGCTTAGTAATAGGAAACAAAACATCATTTCAAACAACTTAGAGAATATCTGCAAATCACATGCAGCTTAATTACCAATGTCATACACTTGATTGTAATGATTTTGGGGGGCACCTTTAATCTACCACATTATAAAAACTAAAGTAATTGTATTCATAAATCACATTTTTATCTCTTTAAGGAAGCACAAGGAAGTAGCATAGTAATTGTTTGCAAACTCTAATGAGGAAATGGATGGGGAAGACAAGCAAACACATACTCTATTTGTTTTCCTTTATTTCAAAGAGTGCACCCACCCACCCACACACACACAAAAAAAAAAGAAAGAAAGAAAGGAAACAAGTCAAGTCGTCAAAAGTAGAATTTGAAAGCCACTGCCATTGAGTGGGCTTATCTACTGGCTCAGTGGTAAAGAATCTGCTTGCCAGTGCAGGAGATGTGAATTCTATCCCTGGGCTGCAAAGAGCCCTTGGAGAAGGAAATGGCAACACATTTCCAGTATTACTGCCTGCGAAATCCCATGGACAGAGGAGCCTGGCGAGCTACAGTCCATGGGGCCTCAAAGAGTTGGATACAGCTTAGTGAATAAACAACTGTAACAAGCCAGTGATTGAAAATACAGAATTTCAAACTGCAGTTTTCTTGAAAACATGTTACTTCTCTGCTGATCTAGGTGTCTAAAATCACTAAATGCCATGTTTAAGAATGCACAAAACACAGTCTCTTTAATGAACACTGGGAAATACTACATGCTTGATAAAAATAGATGACTACTGGTGAAAAATGTGCTCAGTGTAGTTGACAGCATTAATAATTCCCTGTGAGCATTTACTAATGGGCTTCTTAGAATAACAAAAACATTAAATTAAAAATCAATTATAACAACAAGGACCTACTAAATAGAACAGGTAACTATACTCAATATTTTGCAATAATCTACAAGGGAAAAGAATCTGAAAAAAATATATATATGTATAACTGAATCATTTTACTGTATGCTTGACATTAACACAATTATTGCAAATCAACTATACCTCAATGTGTGTGCGTGTGTTAGTTGCTCAGTCATGTCCGACTCTTTGCAAACCCATGGGATGTAGCCCGCCAGGTTCCTCTGGCCGTGGGAGTCACCAAGCAAGAATACTGGAGTGGGTAGTCATTCCCTTCTTCAGGGGATCTTCCCAACCCAGGGATCGAACCCGGGTCTCCTGCATTGCAGGCAGATTTTTTTTTTTTTTTACCACTTGAACCACCAGCGAAGCCCCTCAGCTCCAAATCCACCCTATGTATATATGCCGGTGTGTGAGGGTGGGACAAAGTTCCTGTAAGATATGTTGCTTCTTGTTAGCTGGATTTCTGCTTCTAGGGCCAATAGATGGTAGAGGAGGGAGACCAGAAGACAAGGTGAGAGGAGAAGGGCTTTCTCCTTCCTGAGTGTGCCCCTAGCTATGACCTTACCCCACAGCTACAGTGGCTTTGGTCTCCATTTCCTGTCGTCACTTCTAGAGACGCCCCCTGGACTCCCCATAAGAACTAGCATAGCCGAGCACCACTCTTCCTCAAAGGGGTGAGTTCTAGGTCAAGGAAATTCTCCTCTAGGCTCCTGAGGTAGCAGCAGCCACATTGGGCTGCCTCCTCAGAAGTCTGAGTCCCAACTCTGAAGGACCCCTCCTTGATTCCTGACAAATCAGCTCTGCCACACAGCAAACTCTCTCCACACCCCACATCCAAAGTGTGAATTATGAATCCACAGGACCCCTCCTCCCAGCTGCTAGGTTCTGCTAACTCTTTTTTCTCTTTATTTCTCCAGCCCTGGGGAGTAGTAGCTGCTTTTTGAATTTATAACTGCTTTAGTTCAGCACCCCTTTTAACTTTTTATGGCTCCAACACCTTTTAAACCAACCAGGAGCATATATGAAAAAACTCCCTGAAAGATAATTAAACAATGCTCCAAATCAACACCTTTTATCTATTCAATACTTAAAAGCTGTATTATTGTTGCTTTTGTTGTTTTATTGATTTTTATTATTTTTTAACTTTTTCATGTTTGCTTTTTTTATACAGGTTGACATAGGCAATTCTCACTTCAGGAAACTAACTTGAAATGGAGAAAATTAACGTAGTACTACATTTTGCCACACAAACACATATAGGTAGGCACTGTTTAATGTTACAGTTTTGATGGGCGTATTTTGTTGTTGTTTTAAGTGGAACAGAGCACAGGACAGGAGTTGCCATCTTTAGTAATTGGTTCTTTACATCTGGGAACTCACTTGGTCTTTGTTTCTTTCGTCTTGTTACTTTTTTTTTTATTATTGGTGTATAAGATAGATACTGAAACATGCATAGAGAGCATTAATCTTAGATTTACAGCTCGATTAATTTTATATATGTGACACCCAGACCCACATCTAGCTCATTTCCAGCACCAGAAGCTTCATATTTCATAAGAACTCTCAACAGCAGATGAATCTTTACAAGGAGAGAACAAAGAAGAACAAACTCATGTAAATGTCCATGACAGAGCATAAAATATCTAGTGATGTCAGTGCAAGGCTAGCAGTTTGACCATTTTAAATAAAATTTATAACTCATATGACAGCCTTTCCTCCTCACTGTAAGTTAAACAACTTTGTTGATAGCTTATAGCCATAGTATTTAGGTACATTAAATCATGTTATCAAGGGAAATCATGAAATATCATCCATTCTTCTACTCAGGAAAAGCTTTAAAAATGCTTCCTTTGTGCCAAGCATTGGGTCAGATATTGAGGCTATCAAGATGAATCTAACATGGTTCTTACACTGAGTATAGATAGCTCCAATCAAGAGGCAAATGTATATAGCAAAGTGTGGTACCGATTAAGTTTGATAGAGATAAGAAGAAAGAAAAAAGGCATTTATAGAGCCATAGGTTTGTTTCTTTCAAGGCAAAAGGAATAGAGAACATGTCTTTCAGTAAAAAATTTCGAAGGACTAGAGCATAAGGAGTTACATGGGCTTAAGGGAAATGTTCTAGGAAGTTTGGACCTAAGGAAATCAGGAAAATTATTAATCCAGAAGGCTTTTCTTTTTTTCTCTATTTTCAGGAAAGTGTTAATACTGGATGGACTTTAGGGGGCTAAGATAATGGGTGGTTGGGAGTTTGGAGGATTTTTGTTACTTTGAGAGAGCATTAGAGATAACGTGAGAGATAAGGAAGCCTTACTAACTGGAGGTAGAAATACTGAAGAAACAAGGCCAGATTTAAGAGGTTGCTGGAGAATTTTGGAACTCAGAGATTTTGGTGACAGAATCCATGTAGGAAATGAAAGAGTCACAGGAGTCAAAGAGTGGGGCATTAGCAGAGATGAGAAACTGAAGGAAAAGCAAAAGATTTCCATTTTTGATCTGTTCTCTTGAAATACCTCCTAGACATATGATCGATGTGTTCATTGGCAACTTGAGATTCAGGTCTGGTGCTTAAAGGAAAGGTCAGAGATCAATTTGTTTGGGGAGCAGCATCAGGAAGGAGGACAAAGCAGTTCACCTAAAGAAAGAATTTTGAATTAGAAAAGTAGAGAAACAAGAGTAAGAACACTGAAATTTAAGATGGAACAAAAGAGAGATGAGCTAGAAAAAGTCTCAGAGAAGGAATATTGTTAGAGATTGGAAAAGAACCATAAAGTGTGGTATTTCATGTTACACAAAGGTAATATGGCTAAATGTATGTTTTAGAGACACACAACCTGAGTTTGGCTCCATTCTTTACCACCTAAAACTCTGTGGTCCTGGACCAGCTACATTCAGATTCTTCACTATCAAATGGCATAATGATAACTACTTTCCAGGGGGATGGTGAAGAATCAGTAAGTGAATACACGAAAAATGTCTAGAACTGTGTTCGTCCCATAGTATTAAGTGCAAATAAGCATCAATGATTACTAAATACCAGAAGCTCAGTTGTTGCTAGTCAGAAGTATTTCTTATATAGTTCTTAATGCATTATAATATAAATTATGAGATACTACATCAACCCAAAGGGGATTAGACTTCATTTTAACTTCATCAAAGTGCCCTCATGTGAATTTTACTTGTTTTGTAGACCATTAAGCTATTGGTCATCTATTATGTTATCCTTAAATTTTATTTATCAAATCACATATCATATTTCTGATGTTTTAAAAATAAATAATCTTTCAGTTCAGTTCAGTTGCTCAGTTGTGTCCGACTATCTGCAACCCCATGGACTGCAGCACAACAGACTTCTCTGTCCATCACCAAATCCCGGAGCTTACTCAAACTCATATCCATCAAGTCAGTGATGCCATCCAACTATCTAATCCTCTGTTGTCCCCTTCTCCTCCTGCCTTCAATCTTTCCCAGCATCAGGGTGTTTTCAAATGGGTCAGTTCTTCACATCACATGGCCAGAGTATTTTTGCATCACGTGGCCAAACCTTTTCACTCTCCTCTTTCATTTTCATCAAGATGCTTCAGATTCAGCATCAGTCCTTCCAATAAATATTCTGGACTGATTTCCTTTAGGATGGGCTGATTTGATCTCCTAGCAGTCCAAGGAACTCTCAAGAGTCTTCTCCAACCCCACAGTTCAAAAGCATAAATACTTTGGAGCTCAGCTTTCTTTATAGTTCAACTCTTACATCCATATGTGACTATTGAAAACACCATACCTTTGACTAGATGGACCTTTGTTGGCAAAGTAACGTCTCTGCTTTTTAATATGCTGTCTAGGTTGGTCACAACTTTTCTTCCAAGGAGCAAGAGCCTTTTAATTTCATGGCTGCAATCACCATCTGCAGTGATTTTGGAGCCCCCCAAAATAAAGTCTCTCACTGTTTCCATTGCTTACCCATCAATTTGACATGAAGTGATGGGACCAGATGCCACAATTTTAGTTTTCTGAATGTTGAGCTTTAAGCCAACTTTTTCACTCTCCTCTTTCACTTTCATCAAGAGGCTCTTTAGTTCTTCTTCACTTTCTGCCATAAGGGTGGTGTCATCTGCATATCTGAAATTATTGATATTTCTCCCAGCAATCTGGATTCCAGCCTGTGCTTCATCCAACCTAGTGTTTCTCACAAAGCACTCTGCATATAAGTTAAGTAAGCAGGGTAACAATATACTGCCTTGACATACTCCTTTCCTGATTTGGAAGCAGTCTGTTGTCCCATGTCCAGTTCTAGCTGTTGCTTCTTGACCTGCATACAGATTTCTCAGCAGGCATATAAGATGATCTGCTATTCCCATCTCTTGAAGAATTTTCCACAGTTTGCTGTGATCCACAGAGTCAAAGGCTTTAGCTAGTCAATGAAGCAGAAGTAGATGTTTTCTGGAATGCTCTTGCTTTTACGATCATCCAACAGATGTTGGCAATTTGATCTCTGGTTCCTCTGCCTTTTCTAAATCCAGCTTGAACATCTGGAAGTTCATGGTTCATGTACTGTTGAAGCCTGGCTTGGAGAATTTGAGCATTACTTTGCTGGCATGTGAGATGAATGCAATTGTGCAGTAGTTTGAACATTCTTTGGCATTGCCTTTCTTGGGATTGGAGTGGAAACTGACCTTTTCTAGTCCTGTGGCCACTGCTGAGTTTTCCAAATTTGCTGGCATATTGAGTGCAATACTTTAACAACATCATCTTTTAGGATTTGAAATAGCTTAACTGGAATTTCATCACCTCCACTAGCTTTGTTCACAGTGATGCTTCCTAAGGCCCACTTGACTTCGGATTACAGGATGTCTGGCTTTAGGTGAATGACCACACCATCGTGGTTATCTGGGTCATGAAGATCTTTCTTGTATAGTTCTTCTGTGTATTCTTTCCGCCTCTTCTTAATATCTTCTGCTTCTGTTAGTACTATATTTTATATCATCTTTAGTACTATATTTTATTCTTATAATTTCTTTCTGAATCTTTTCTATTTTTTTTACATCCGACAAGTAGTAATAATAGACTTATTTGAATAATGGTAAAAATTTGTACTCACATCATATAATTTACAAATGGATCTCCACAAATTCTGCATGAATTATTTATCCGTAACTGCAGGATAGATAGGAAAGCAAATGCTATTATTTCCATTTTACAGATTTTTATAAAATGAGTACTGAGCTGGAAAATGATGTTTGAAAACTAACCCACAGAACAGTTGAGAGAGCATGGCTTCATTACAGGGGTGCAGTGGAATGTTTGTAGTCAGAAATCAAGCTTTCGGGGCTTCCCTGGTGGCTCAGTGGTAAAGAATCCACCTGCCAACGTAGGAGACTGGGTTCAACCCCTGGTCCAGGAAGATCCCACATGCATCAGAGTGATTAAGCACATGCACCACAGCTATTGAGCCCACAAGCTCCAAATACTGAGCCCACGTGGCACAACTACTGAAGCCCCCATGCCCTAGAGCCCATGTTCTGCAACAAGAGAAGCCACTGCAATGAGAAGCCCACACACGGCAACTAGAGAGGAGCCCACTGCTCCTCACAACAAGAGAAAAGCCTGTGTAGCAAGAAGATCCAGCACAGTGAAAAATGAAATACATCAAGCTTCCAGAGATAGAGAATTTCCAGAAACAGAAATAGTTGGAAAGGGAAACAAAAGGATTGGTCTCATATTGCAGGACCCATATGATCACAGATGAGAAAAACTGAGACCCCCACAAGTAATACTTGATGCACTGAGATTTTTACATCGGAATCCTAAGAAGCCTGAGGAAAGTGGCAGTCAGTGGACAAAACCAGAAAAAGGAAGTAAAAAGAAGGGAGGGCAGACAGGTCAGTAGCGGTGGCAGAGATAATATTTATTAGAAACAGCGGTGTAAAGGACAGATTGATTAAAAGAGCAAGGACTTGTCATCACGGGGTTTGGGTGACTCTGGTCCAGTCAGATCAGGTTGGAAAAGCTCCAGGGACCTGGTAAACTCATCAGGAGATACAAATACCAAGCCAGAAAGCAGGGACAGGCAGGCTGGAAGTTGGTGTCAGAGTGAAGGCTGCCACAAGAAGGGAGGACATAGTGCCAGGTGGTTCTGGAAGGAGCTGATAACAACTCTGAGCAGAACAGTGATGAGCAGCCTGGACTTAAACCAGCCTGCAGAACCTGGGTGCAGAGGCAGGATACATGCAACAGGAGTGATCAATGCCTGACAGATAACAGAGGCTCCTAAGGTGTTTTCAGGGTCTGGTGATTAGACCTGTTTTACTTCTTAGAGCAAGGCTTAATTGGTTATAGTTACCATATGACCTGTTGGGATGAGTTACAGACTCTGTTTTCATGGTGAAGAATCTTCCATTATGAGTTAGTGACTTTATCTTCAAATATTTGGGCAGCACGGGTTGCGAATGTTCATTCCAAGAATGAAAAAATAGAACAGATTTATAATTTGGAAATCACTAGACACAGAGAAAATGGAAAAGAGGGCTTCCTTGGTGGCTCAGTGGTAAAGAATCCGCCTGTCAATGCAGGAGACACAGGTTTGATCCCTGATCTGGGAAGATCCCACATGCCACAGAGCAACTAAACCCATGTGTGACAACTATTGATCCCAAGCTCTGCAACAAGAGAAGCCATCGCAGTAAGAAGCCCATGCACCACAACTGTACCTGCAATCAGAGTAAAGCCTGTGCAGCAACAAACAGATAAGTAAATTTTTTAAAACAGAAAAAAATGGAAAACATAACTGCTCCTTAATGCTGTAGCCATGAAAGGCACACTCTACTTCTATGGACACAGACTTAATAAAAAGAGTGTGGTAGACTCTTCCTCAGGTATGCAAATGCAATGCAATCAAGCCAAGGGTAGTTTAGAAACCTCCTATACAGGATCTCTTTACAGAAGAGGGGAGATAGAAGTTTCCAAAATTATCCACTTAAATTGTTAGAGATAGACTCCATTGCAGATATTCTATTTTTAATACATGAAAGTGCATAAACCAAAATCCTCCATTTTAAAAGGGAAAAAAAAATATTTGTACTTAAAAAAAAAAGTTTGGTAAAATGCAGATTCTTAGGGTTCAAAAATAATTTTATGAAATGGCAACCCACTCCAGTAATCTTGCCTGGAGAATTCCATTAACAGAGGAGCCTAGCAGGCTACAGTCCATGGGGTTGCAAAGAGTCAGGCATGACTGAGCAATTATCACTCACTCATAAGATGACATATATATAATTATAATATACAATATGTAATAGTCTAAAATAGAGTTTCATTTTCTTATTTCTTATAAGTTATTCTTAATAAATAACTTGAAAATCCCTTATATCCAATTTAAGTTTTATTTAATACATTTCAAAAAATATAGAGACATAAAAGTGCTATTGACAGAATATATACTTTATAATAGGTAGTTTGGGGTCTAATATGAACATGGAGTTGGAAGACTAGATATAATTATCAAATATGCAGCAGAGGACTTAGGTCTTGCTTGGTCCTCTAGGAACAGTTCCTGGCTCCACATTCCAGGTGCTTTCCGTGGTGCTGTCAAGCCAAGATCCTTCCTGGCCATCAACTCCAGGGATGCTCATGGTTCCCAAGTCCTTCTTTAGGACTTCATTCATCTGGCAGGTGGGACTGGTTAAGAGTTAGGGATTAAAACTCAAGCATAAGCCATCACCATGACTCCCAGGAATTGATACATTATTCTCAGAGAAAGAATGTCTTTTTCTACTGATATTGTTAAACTGAAGGGTTGTGATCTAGGATTATAAGCTTTCATCTTTTTCTGTCATGAAGAGGAAGTGTATCTGCAGCTGAGAAAGTAAGACCCAGAGGAAAAAGAAACCAGAGAGCACAGAGAGGGATACAAGGGAGGAAGGGGTCAGAGCACATGAATATAAAATGGACATGAGTTGTGGCTCTGACCAGCTGACCAGATATGAGACTATTCATATAACTAATTATCCTACATGCACACCTGCATGCTAAGATGCTTCATTCATGTCTGACTCCTTGTGACCCTATGGACTGTAGCCCTCTGTCCATGGGGATTCTCCAGGCAAGAATACTGGAGTAGGTTGCCATGCCCTCCTCCAGGGAATCTTCCCTAGGACTGAACCCACGTCTCCTGATGCTCCTGCATTGCAGGCAGATTCGTTACTGCTGAGCCACCAGGGAAGCCTATAACAAACATTTCAGAAAGCAACAGATATGGGCCAAATTATTTAGGTTTGGGCAACATCATACTGACTTGGGCAAAGAGGACTAGAAAGCTAAGAATCTGGCTAGCTACAATTACCAAATCACGATCTTTTTTTTTTTTTTTCCCTTTTTTCGTAGAAGACTTTGTTTTTAGCAACAAAGTGTGGTGATACTTTAGCAATAACTATCCCAGTCCTGGCTACAAGTGACCAGATCGCTTTGTACTCACCCACCTTCCTCTGGCTCCACAGAGATAGAAGAGAATGTGACCAGGTCAGACGGATGATATGTGAGCAGAAGTGGCCTGTAACACTGCTGGGGTGAAGCATTTAAAAATCAGTGTTTAACCCTGTAGCTCCCTTTTCTCTGCCACAGTGATTATGGGGTTTATGCACTGAGATGGTGTACCCACCAGCTGGAAGCCTCTTTCACTGCTGAATAACCACATGGAGGACAGTAGCTCTGGGGGGTTACCCGAGTCATAGCAGGCTTTGCATGAAAGAAAAATAACCTCTGTTCTGATGAGTCACTGAAACTTCAGGGTTATTTTATTACCACAACATAACTTAGTCTCTCTTCACTAATATTTCCTTTTTATTTTCCATTTCATTTTGCTCATAAGATTGAGTTTGACAATATATGAGTAAGGCATTTCCAAAAAAAAAAAAAATGATCCAAAACCTTTAAGCACTGTTTTGGATCTGTAGATGTGATTTATGGAAATTCTATTTTCAAGGAATCATAAAGATGTGTGTAGTTGTCAAATATTTCATAATTAATTACTGATCAAGCTATGCATATTACATTTTAACAGGCTATAGGTTTATTAAATTTAAAGTGAAACATCTTAACATTCACTGTAAGTTTTCTATTTTCACATATAATTCAGGTTTCTTTTGGTAATATAAATCAAAAATTTTCCTTCCTTGGGAACCTGGACATTTTCCCGCTGATTTATTTGTTTTCCTATTCACTACATTTATAATGATGATATGTACGTATAGCATCAGTGTTCTGATGATTTTGCAGCTAATGACTTTTAATTTTTTATGTCTCAATACACATACAAAACATTATGTTTTTCATCAATCATTTTATCAACTATTTTCCAGTTATTCTGCTAAAATCATATATGTATATGGTAAAATAATCTTAAGACATCAATTGATTGTCTCTGGTTCTTTTTTTTCAATAAAATGTTTACCAATGTTTACAAAGGAGACATGATTCTGTGCCTGAAAATTTATAAAACTGTGCTGTAAAAGAGTTATTACCCACTAATTTCCAAATAACTAAGCTTTTGTTAGTATCTATAGTGAAGTGAAAGTTGCTCAGTCGTGTCCAACTCTTTGCGACCCAGTGGACTGTAGCCTTCCAGGCTCCTCTGTCCATGGAATTCTCCAGGCCAGAATACTGGAGTGGGTAACTGTTCCCTTCTCCAGGAGATCTTCCTAACCCAGGGATCAAACCCAGCTCTCCCACATTGCAGGTGGAGTTTTTACCATCTGAGCCACCAGCAAAACACAATATAGTACAGAATATCAAATCCACAAGCTAGCAAGTAATGATAACTGGTAGTGGAGCCAATTTATAGAGATTTTTCATAGGAAGAATGGAAGATGGAGGTCTTCAATTGTGCAGCTTGAGTCATTTTTCAGTCTGAAGTTTTCAAGTAGAATCATGAGCAGGAGATGCAACTCTTGTCATCAATTAGGTTTCATATTGATGGATGCAAGCAAATCCTTACTAGGACTGAAATTGATTTGTTGTATAAGCAGACATGTAAAAACAACAACCATTCTGTTTTCCTTCTCTCATCACCTAAATTTCCTCTAGTGTCTTAATTGTATAGACTCACTAATTAATATCACCACTAATTAACATGAATATTGACTAGAGTGGCCCTGATTCAATACCTCCAGTGTCTTCTTGAATAGACATTCAGATTGTAGATCTTTCCATAAGATTCTTTATTGAATTTGTATCTTGATAGGTTTCCCCCACACATCCCCATTCTAACCATGGTTCCTATTCAGTGAAGGCAGGCCAGGCTAGTGGCGGCTTGACAACTGCTCAGAGTCTGGAACAAGACCAGTATTTCCCAAAATCAATGGAGCAAGAAAGAGGCAATTTCTCAGCTCTGCAAATCTGTGTTTATCTGAGGTTAAAGGTAAGTAGAGTCAAAACAGGAAAAATTAAATGAACAGAGTTTCGGCCTCAGTCTTTTTCTTTCTGTGTCTCCCCCAGCCCACATTAAGATGCTTCTTTCAAATGTGTTCCTTGCAAAACTCTTGCCTTGGCAGTGTGGACTTCAGACTGTCTGCCTGTTCTAACTGGAAACTCTCAGGAGGGATTCTTCTTTCCCCAAAAGCCCCTTTCCACCTCTAGAAACCATACTCATCATTTCAAGCCTCATTAATTCATTTATTCAGGAAACATTTCTTGAATATCCTTCTGCATGACCACTGCTCAGTAACAAGGATGGATAGATGAGAGGCAGTTCCTCCCTTGTAGGAGGTAGTGATCTAGTGATGAACACATATACAAATTAGTATGTAAAATATAATGCAGTACATCACATGGGGTGACATACAAAGACCACAGAAGTTTAGGGATAACCCAAATTGTAGAGGTTCTCAGTGAAGTCTCCCAAATCACCCACAGTCAGATCAGTGCCCCTCACTCCTTTACTCTCCCCATGCGATTATCCTTGTGGCAGTGTGCATGTGTGTGTGTGTGCTCACTCACTCAGTTGTGTCTGACTCTTTTGCCACCCCACGGACTGTAGCCCACCAGGCTTCTCTGTTCATGTGATTTTTCAGGCAAGAATACTGGAGTCAGTTGCTATTTCCTCCTCTAGGGGATCTTCATGACCCACAGGTCAAGCCTGAGTCTCCTGTGGCTCCTACATTGCCAGGTAAATTCTTAATTGCTGAGCCACCAGGGTAACTAAGAAATGGATTCTGAAGCCCAAGAAATGGCTTCAAGTCACCTCCCCTTTCTATACATCAGTATCTTCGTCCATTTCATCTATAAAACAGAACAATAATAGCACATATCTTATAGCATTTGTATGAGGATTAATTGGGTTGATATTTTATTGTTTAAGACTTTCTTTGATATGAACCATATTGAATTATTGAATTTTCTACAATACTGATTCTGTTTTATGTTTTGGTTTTTCAGCTGGAAGGCATGTGGGATCCTAGCTCCCTGAGCAGGGATCAAACCTCACCCCCTGCATTGGAAGGTGAAGGCTTAATCACTGGACCACTAGGAAAGTCCCTGGGTTTATATGTTTAGAATATCCTGTTAAATCAGAACCTGGCACTTAGTAAACACTCAGTAAATGCTGGCAATAAATATACTTTTTCCTCTTCTGCAGTCAGAGATTGTTTTCAGTATAACTATACTATAACCTTTAATACATTTGTAATGTCCTTTGGGGAACTTTTCTACATTGCCAAAATTCAAACAGCAGGATCTCAATAACTCTTTTATATTTTTTTAAACTTTTTATTTTATATTGGAGTATAGCTGATTAACAATGTGATAGTTTTAGGTGTTCAGGAAGATGGTTCTCCTTCTTGATCGGTACTTTTTCTCCCTGGACTCCTGGATTGTTCCCTTTTCTGAAATCTAATTTGTTTGTATTTGCCCTCAACTTCTGGCAGTATTAAAATACCAACTTCCCTTTGACCGGAGTCCAGAATGATATCTAAGGCCTGAATGGAACATCTGTTCCTACAAAGAGTTGCTTCTGTTGGTGGCATGTCTCCTCTTTGATAAAATAGTGCTCTACACAACACCCTCTTCTTCCGCAACTGTACTTTCCTGTGACCCATCCCTAAGGTTTCTATGGTTTCAATTTGCTCAGCAATAACCCCTCTTCTATCAATAAAGACACCTTTTCTGGGCTCTGGGTTTTTCCTCTCCCATCTACACTCTTCAATATGAAATACACTTCACTGTCATCATTTTATGGAAGTACTGAGAGGTATGTGTACTGGCAGGACAGGAATAGGATGGCAACATGTAAGCATGATTAACAAACCCTCAGAGTATTTATTAGCTGTGGTTGAAGGAAAAAATCACATTTCCAGCTGCAGCTTCTGGCCTAAATTTCATGTTTTATCATATCTTTGTATATTACCTATCTTTGGCATTATAAGTGAATGAGATTTGTTTTACTATCATCAGTGAAGAGATGAGAGGTAGGTTAGTTAAATCAGATGAGTGGCTCTCAAATAGATGACCTAGCATGTGTTTTGAAGAATGAATGGCATGCATAAGGGAAAGTTTAAAAAAAATTTTGCAACCCTAGAATGAAACTGTGCTACTGAATAAATTAAGACCATTAGTAAATATACCAGACAGTGATTGTGTTTGCAAGAACCTATATCATAATAAGGGCATCAATGAAGAGGCTCTACACAGACCTGCCCAAGTCAATCTATATATGCTTGTCTTTCAATAACACAAACCTGGATGTGGGGATGGGACACATCTAGTTATCACTACTGATTCCTAGCTATCCCAAGGGGATGGGGTATGTATGGTTGGGAGGAGACAAGCAATGATTCAGCATCAATTTGGAAACTATAATGGAACTCTGAAGACAGGGGCAAGAAAGTGAATATTCAAAGATGAAAGTATTTTTAATAACTTTTTTGATTAATGGTTAAAATATTGGAATAGATATGTGACTCCTAGAAGAGAATGGCTGGTGGTGCATAGGAAATGTGATATTATGGGATTTTGGTTTCTGGGATGTTGCTTATGATACCAGAAAGATAGATGCTTGAGGAGACAAAGTATATCATTTCATGAGATTCAGAAAGTATGTATTTGTCCAGAGAATGGCTGATACAATCATAAGTAATTTAATTTGAACAGGGAATGGAGAGATGAATAAAAGCCCACATTAAGCTATGAATTCAGTCACAAATTGAGCACATTATCAAGGTAAATGCAGTGTAGAAACCACAATGTAACCAAGTATTAATAAAAGTATTATTGCAATTCATTGAGTGCCTACTATTTCCCAGGCAGTTGAACGATATCTACTTCAACGTCCCAGTGTCCCTTTGAGGTAGGTAATTGATGCCTCCAATACACAGATTGTTTCAAACTGTGTTTAAATTTAATTTACTTAAGTCACTTGATAAAAATCTCACAGCTGGCAAATGCTGGAGAATGTGTTTGAAATCAGGATCATCCAGCTCCACAGTTAACAGTGTAAACCATCGTGCTGTACTTTCTCACCATGGTACCTAGGCATTCAAGAGGAAGACATTTGGGAGGAGGGCAGGAAGCGTCTTAAATGACCACAGACCCATCTCCACACTGGATATATGTGGAAATATAATAAAATTGTCACGATAATACAGGTGAAGATTAGAGATTGATGAGTGTAAATAAAATCAGGAAAAAAAATGGGACAATTACTCCCTTTTTTGTTATTTGAACAAGACCAGAAGAGAAAACTTTAACACACACACACACACACACACACACACACACACACACACACATATCCTATTGATTACAAAAAGGAAAGGGAAAATCATCTGAAAATCCAGATTATATTCAGCTGGAGCAAAACTGAAGTCCCCTGGCCAGAAGGAGGACATAGATAAGAAGCTCCTGACCCAATCACAAAGCCACCATGCCAGCATGTATTTATCTATTGATGCAAGACCTGTTTGGCAGAAAGCAGGAGTCCTCCTAAGATATACAGAAGCACTTTAAAAGCAGGAAAAGACTATGTAAAAGGCAGCGGACACTATCCATGGGTCAGCAGCAATGCACTTATAAAAGACAGGGGTTCTAAGAGTTGGACACGGCTACATGACTGAACAGCAACAAGCTCAATATGATTCAAGAGTTGATAGAGCTTCCAGACGAAAGCTGATGTGATCTGAGTATTCCTTAAGAAATCTATGGAATCCAGTTCCCTGCTATAACTGACCTGTGCTATTTTGTCTCCATTGTCATATTCAGTGTCATCCTTGTCAAAAAATTTTCACAAGGGACTTACTGAACATGTGAAATGGGAAAACCATATATATGAAGGGCTTTTGAAGGAAATAAACACGTTTAAAATAAAACCATAATTCAAAGTAGTCATGGTGGGTATCCTCAAATATGTAAAGAATAAATTGATTGCCACATGGAAGATGGAGGATTAATCTTGATGTTTTATAATCCCATCAGCATAAGTTAAATAAAGATAAATTTTAACTCAACCTAAGGGAAGACTTAGACACATTGCTGACAACTGTGTTATAAGTTAACTAGAAAGATCAGGAGCTTTTAGTTACTCAGTGTTGTCCAGGCACCAGGTGGACCTATAGAGGTTAGCATCAGTTCTTGATGGGCAGTTGGATTCAGTGACCTTTAAGATATCTCTCAATGCTGACACTGTGATTTGAACATATTCCTTAACCACCCCTCTTGTCACATTGATACATATTTATGAAACATTTTGACCAAAGTTTTCAGCCAGTCTTTAGACATAATTAGCTTGAGGATCTTCATAAGTGTCTAACCTGTGAGATTTAACCTGAGGCCTTGGACTCATGAATATTATATCCTGCAAACCTGAACCTCTTACATAGCCATGGCCGAAATGTGTTGGTGAAGGAAACAGGTAAAAAAAGTATGGAGATATTCTTAAAATTCAAACATGTCAACATACTGATAAAAGTGCCCCTTTTCCCTTTGGAGACACCCACAAGCAGTCCTCTTTGGGTGAGTGTGGGGTGTGGGAAAGAAACACTGCCCATAGAAGCTCCCATGGTCTCCACTGATATAGAAGAATCAGGTGTCACTAAAGGCAAGCTCAGTGGAAAGCTTAGTATTTATTTCAGGGCTGTGCTATCCATTAAGGTCTGCTACAATATGACCACCCACCACTTCCTGGTTATCCAATGTCAAATTCCAGTACTCAGTGATGTATATGATGAACTTTGATGTGACAACAGGAAAGCTGATTTAAGTAATCTTAGCAGGATATTTCTTTTAGAATTTTAGAATCCATAGACAACCAGGCAGATATTTTTGGAATCTTTCTTCCCTCCAAGGTAGATTGTGATGAGAAAGGCTCTATGGGTATGCCTTTTATCCCATGGAGGGAAAGTTTGCAAGAAGCTACTACAAAGAGTATCAAGAAAATGAACAATAAATCCCTCCACGAATGACTGTTAACTGTGTGTTAACAGCATCAGATTTGAGTAAGAATGGGAAACTGAATGTAGGAAAAGGCCAAGGAATATACCAATGTGAATTTAGAAAACCTTCAAAAGAATATGGATAATTTATAAGAGAAATAATTCTTTAGTCAATTTAGTAAAACTTTAATTGTTAATGTAATGGGAGATCCCAACTGGAAATTTCTCAGCTTTGGTTGTCAGTTAAAACAAACAAACCAACAAACGAAAACATAAGAATGCCCAAAAGCCCAAGGAAGAAATAAACGGGAAAGACATCAGTGGCAAAATCATATACGAAATTGGATCTAGAAGAAAGTTGAGCACATAGAAAAGACTGAGTTAAAACAAAAATTTGAGATCCTGCAAAGGAAGAAAAATATCTAGTATAAGAAGATGAACCTCTAATTAAGGATCTTGAAAATTCCATTGAAATGAAAAGTTAAGGAAGGGTTTCTCACCATGTGGACTAAGAACTAGTACTGGAGGATGGGAGAAGCAAAGGAATGGGATTTGTTTGCTTCTCTTCTCCAAAAGCAGAGAGGAAGAAAATGGATCGCAATGGTCTCTAAGCTACATTGTACCCCTTTGCAGAGGAAGGTCGAGAATAAGATGGGTCTGACCTGTATCTGTAGTTCATGCCTGGACTTAGATAGCTCCTGGCCAATTGCATTCTCATCTGTAGCTGGTGGCTACTTTGTGCAGGTGAACAGATCTCTGAATCATTTAGCTAATAGACAGGTTAAAATGAAACCTAGCATTCATTGGCAGCAATTGAGGAGAACATGACTGACAAAATGCCATCTGCAGATCTGGGCCATGCCCATCCCTTGACTTCTGACCTCAACAGATGACACTCCAGCCTCTTGAGCCTTCCTCTCACTGCTTGTATTCATCATACCCAGGAATGTGCAGACTCTACTATCCAGTGTCTGCTCTGGCTCATCAGGTTCTGGCTGCCTAATGGCCACAGCTTGTGATACAGCTCTGCAGAGCCCATTATCTATAGTTGAAACAAAGACTGAAAACAAAGTCTCAGTCATTTCCATGCTGACTCGGCAGTGCTTAGGAGCCAAATAAAAGAATGAGAAAACATCCTGATCGTGAAGACCACAAATTCAAAGTTGATAAATGAATCTGAACTTGGATGAAAGCTATTCCCAGGTTATGAAATAAAGATGAGTAGAAGCACTGAGAAAGTGGCGAGTGAGAGGAGGGAGATTTGGAGACCCTGTTGGTCCACATTAATTCTCAATCTACCTAAAGGCATTAAATACTTATGCTGGAACCCACTGAGATAATCCAGGATAATCTACCTATTGTAAGGTCAGTTGATTAGCAACCTTAATTATATCTGCTATCTTAACTCTCCTTTGCCATGAAATATAACATATTCAAAGGTTCCAGTGAGTAGAATGTTTGCGTCTTTGGTCTTTATTATGCTGATCACAATTATTAGCCATTGAACTTTTAATGCCATCTATCCAAGGGTTTCCCAGGCAGTGCTAGTGGTAAAGAACCAACCTGCCAATGTAGGGGATATAAGAGATGTGGTTTTGATCCCTGGATCAGGAAGATCCGCTGGAAAAGGAAATGGCAACTGACTCCAGTATTAATGCCTGGAGAATCCCATGGACAGAGGAGCCTAGTGGGCTACAGTCCATAGCGTTGCAAAGAGTCAGACACAACTAAAGCGACTTAGCACGCACCCATCCAAGGAACATTGTCTTATTTTGATATATCTTTTCTTGAAATTTAAATGTATATTTGCACTGTAAATTAATGTTTTGTGCCTTAAGTATACACAAAATAAGTCGTATTAAAGTCTTACAGCAAATAATTTGAAGATTTCAACCTCTTGTTTCATATCTACATTTATCTCATAAATCTAGTCTTACCAACCTAGTACAGAATGGCCTGCCAGAATACATCTATTAAAATTTTAATTTGAGATAAACAAAAAATAATATTTTAGGATGTCACAAATATTGCACAGAACATATTTATACAAAATAATTATTGATTTTTTTATCTGAAATTCAAATTTAATTGAATGTATTTTTATGTAATAAATCTGGTAACCCTAATCTAACAACATTTTTTTAAAGTAAGTTTGGGAAATGATGACTTATTATATACTGAGTTGAGATGTAAAATGGAATAGTTTCTGCTTATCAGCACTCCATAGAGAAACAGAATATTTTAATATTATAAATATTAATAATTTCCTTCTATACATATTAATAATTCCAAAGTTGCTTTACTAGTTTAGGGCATTGAAATTTCAGGGATGTTATGAAAAAATTGTATTTTAAAATATAGTTACAGAGTTTTTCTTATGATATTGTGATATATACAGTATTTCATCTCAATAATGAGAGAGATGACTTGAAGGGGACCAACTTTTTGAAAATAAAGTTAAAGTACTGGAATTGTGGAATAAGAGGAAAAAGTGAATGTGGAATAAGATGAAAAGTGAATGTAAATTATTGAGAAAAATGAGCAATTGACTCCATTTGTAAGCTGCTCTTCACTAAAATATAAACTAATAGAGGAAACAAAATTATTCTTCTAGAGAACTGAAAGGGAATTTATAGGGTCATCTGGTAAGACCTTTTATAGGAAACTAAGACCCAAATTAAATGCAATTGATGAGGTCAAAATAGTTTCAAAGAGAAGCTGAAATTTGTTCAAATTTTTCAGTGACTGAATATAAATATTTGGTTAACAGGACTCAGAAGGAAGCATGCTGTTATGACACATGGAACTAAGCAAGCACCTATGTCTTCCTGATACAGAGTATGAAACCAATAGTGGAGTGATGAGAATGAGAACCATTTGGTATAATACCAGATCATATAGAATAACTTTAAATTGTTATAATAAACTGACAAAGAATATGTGAACCAATTTGAAAAAGAAGCCATGCTTTAGGAATTTGTAATATAAAGAGCTCAAACTGAAAAATGGTGTGTACTTGACTTTATCTGAGATATATTCTAGAAATTATATTAAAGCGAATTTCACTATGTAGAAATACATTTTCCCATTGACTAACAGTAAATTGAGGCTGTTTTTCTCTAAAAAATATACTGTTAATACTTTTTAACTATATATTACCAAACACATCAAGTTTTAAAAATCACACAGTTTAAGATTATTTCCTAATAGAACACATTATTACAATATAGGGACTATGGGGAAAAAAAAAACTTAGAAGTGAACTGTGTTCTAAGCACTCCTTTTCTACTTACAGTCATATTACAGCCATAAAAATAGTCATAAAATTTTTACTTATAATATAAAATCACATCATAATTAATATTAAATGATTAGTCTCTACACTATTAAAATAGATGAAACTGTGAAACATTTACTGCCTGTTTGGGGCTAGGTCTATGCTTCAAGAATAGGGTGCTGTAGTTAGGATAGATTTATGTAACAAGAATATAAACTTGTAATGCCTCAAGTACCCAAATGCATTAGCACAAAAGAAGGGAAGGTAGAAGATGGTGAATGTCAAAGCCATTCAGACTGGTTGGCTATAGGAAATGATGCTCAGTTGTGGATGTGTCTGGTAGTGAAAGCAGATTCCAATGCTGGAAAGAACAATATTGCACAGAACTGGAATTTTAGGTCCATGAATCAAAGAAAAATGGACATGGTCAAGCAGGAGATGGCAAGATTGAATATTGACATCTTAGGAATCAGTGACCTAAAATGGATAAGAAAGGACAAATTTAATTCAGATGACCATTATATCTACTTCTGTGGGCAAGACTCCCTTAGAAGAAATGGAGTAGCCCTTGTAGTCAACAAGAGTCCAAAATGCAGTACTTGGCTGCAACTTCAAAAATGACAGAATGCTGCTGCTGCTGCTGCTAAGTCGCTTCAGTCGTGTCCGACTCTGTGCGACCCCATAGATGGCAGCCCACCGGGCTCCACCGTCCCTGGGATTCTCCGGGCAAGAACACTGGAGTGGGTTGCCATTTCCTTCTCCAGTGCATGAAAGGGAAAAGTGAAAGTGAAGTCGCTCAGTCGTGTCCGACTCTTAGTGACCCCATGGACTGCAGCCCACCAGGCTCCTCTGTCCATGGAATTTTCCAGGCAAGAGTACTGGAGTGGGGTGCCATTGCCTTCTCCGAATGACAGAATGATCTCTGTTCATTTCCAAGGCAAACCATTCAACATCACAGTAATCCAAGTCTATGCTCCAACCACTGATGCCAAAGGCACAGAAGTTGACCTACAACACCTTCTAGAACTAAACCCGAAAGAGTGCCCATTTCATCATAGGGGATTGGAATGCAAACGTAGGAAGTCAAGAGATACCCAGAATAATTGGCAAGTTTGGCCTTGGAGTACAAAATGAAGCAGGGCAAAGGTTAACAGAGTTTTATCAAGAGAACGGGCTGGTTTTCGCAAACACCCTTTTCAACAACACAAGAGACAACTCTACACATGGACATCATCAGAAGGTCAATGCAGAAAGCAGACTGATTTTGTTCTCTGTAGCCAAAGATGAAGGATCTCTATACAATCTGCAAAAACAAGACCTGTGACTAACTGTGGCTCACATCATGAGCTACTTATTCCTAAATTCAGGCTTAAATTGAAGAAGGTGGGGAAAACCACTAGGCCTTTCAGGTATTACCTAAATCAAATCCCTTATGATTATATGGTAGACACTCTACTGCAGGTAGAATAGAATCAAATAGATTGAATAGATTCAAGGGAATAGATCTTTTAGACAGAGTGCCTGAAGAACTATGGGTGGAGGATTTATGACATTGTACTAAAACCATCCCAAAGAAAAATAAATACAAGAAGGCAAAGTGGTCATCTGAGGAGGCTTTACAAATAGCTGAGAAATGAAGAGAAACAAAAGGCAAGAGAGAAAGGGAAGGATATAGCAAAAGAATACAGAGTTCCAGAGAATAGCAAGGAGAGATAAGAAGGCCTTCTTAAATGATCAATGCAAAGAAATAGAGAAAAAAAAATGTAATGGGAAAGAGTAGAGATCTCTTTCGAGAAAATTGGAGATATCAAAAGAATATATCATGAAATGATGGGCATGATAAAGGACAGAAACAATAAGGTCTTAATATAAGCAGAAGAGATTGAGAAGTGGCAAGAATACACAGAGGCACTATACAAAAAAGACCTTAATGACCCAGATAATCATGATAGTTAGGTCACTCTCCTAAAGCCAGACATCCTAGAGTGTGAAGTCAAGTGGACCTTGGGAAGCATTACTATGAACAAAGCTAGTGGAAGTGACAGAATTCCAGCTAAGCTATTTAACATCCTAAAAGATGATGCTGTTATTAAAGTGTTGCACTCGATATGTCAGAAAATTTGGGAAAACTCAGCAGTGGCCATAGGGCTGGAAAAGGTCAATTTACATTCCAATCCCAAAGAAGGGCTAGGCCAAAGAATGTTTCAGCTACTATACAATTGCTCTTTTTACAAGCTAGCAAAGCGATGCTCAAAATCCTTCAAGGTAGGCTTCAGCAGTGTGTAAACTGAGAACTTCCAGATATACAAGTTTGGTTTAGAAAAGGCAAGAGGAATCAGAGACCAAATTGCCAAAATTCATTGGATCATGGAAAAAGCAAGGGAGTTCCAGAAAAATGTCAACTTCTGCTTCATTGACTCAGCTAAATCCTTTGACTGTGCATCATAACAAACTGTGGAAAATTCTTAAAGAGACGGGAATGCCAGACCACCTTACCTGTATCCTGAGAAATCTCTATGTGGATCCAGAAGCAACAGAACCAGATATGGAGAAGCTGACTGGTTCAAAATTGGGAAAGGAGTTGGACAAGGCTGTATATTCTTACTCTGCTTATTTAACTTCAACATGGAGTATATAATGCAAAATGCTGGGTTGGATATATCACAAGCTGGAATCAAGATTGCCAAGAGAAATATCTGGCAAATAACTGAACCTCAGATGTGCAGATGACCCCACTCTACTGGCAGAAAGCAAAGAGGAACTAAAGAGCCTCTTGATGAGGGTGAAAGAAGAGAATGAAAGAGCTGGCTTGAAACTCAACATTCAGAAAACTAAGATCATGGCATCCAGTCCCATCACTGCATGGCAACAGAAAGGGAAAAGGTGGAAACAGTTACAGATTTTATTTTCATGGATTCCAAAATGACTGCAGATGGTGACTGCAGCCATAAAATTAAAAGACGCTTGCTCCTTGGAGGAAAAGCTATGACCAACCTAGGCAACATACTAAAAAGCAGAGACATTGCTTTGCCAACAAAGGTCTGTCTAGTCAAAGCTATGGTTTTTCTAGTAGTCATGTATTGATATGAGAACTGAAACATAAAGAAGGCTGAGTGCTGAAGAACTGATGCTTTCAAACTGTGGTGCTAGAGAAGACTCTTGAGAGTACCTTGGAGAGCAGGGAGATCAAACCTATCAATTCTAAAAGAAATCAACCCTGAATATTCATTGGAAGGATTTGCTGAAGCTGAAGTTCTAATAGTTTGGCCACCTGATGCAAAGAAAAGATTGGGAAAGACCTTGATGCTCGGAAAGACTGAAAGCAAAAGGAGAAGTGGGCAGCAGAGAATGAGATGGTTAGATAGCATCATGGACCCAATAGACATGAATTTGAGGAAATTCCAGAAAATAGTGAAGGACAGGGAAGCACGGCATGCTGCAGTCCATGAAGTTGCAAAGAGTCGGACACAACTTAGCGCCTGAACAACAAAACCACAAGTCAGGCTCTAATATCCATACTTGTAATCACTGTTCCATGGTGCCTTCATGCAGCTAAATTGAACACAATTCAATTGCTCATGCTAAAAACAGTGTACAATGTATAACTATTGCAATTGTGGTCAGTTAGAACTGACCCTAAAACATTCCCTGTGATAGAAATATGGCCTTTATTTTTCAAAATAAATCCTATGTATTTCTTTGTTTGTCTTACAAGGTCCTTAATCAACTGGAAGAGAACTCTTGTCGTCTACATGGTTATCATACTTGAATTAAGTCTTAAACAGCATTATTATTTTTTTTTTTTAAGAAAATGGCTTTTCTTGTTTCCAGTTACAAAAGGGCTTTGAAGTACTACCTTTTTCTCGGGGTCCAGAGAATGACTGAATTAGGAAAAAAAAAAAAAATCAAGTGAGGGAAAAATTCAAAGGTATATAAAGGAACTTAACTGGTTTTTGGTACCAACATTCTATAATTTGTCATGAAAGGGCTCCTTAGTAGACCCAATTCCCTGTTCTGTTCCTAGGGCACTGTGGCAGAGCGATTTATGACACTACATTAACTAGAAGCACAAGGAAAATGTGGTAGAAGGGATAAGGAACTCACTAATGTCAGGTGAAATCAAAATCAATCTCTAACAAGAGATTACTTTACACATTAACTTCTCTGGGGTCACATTAAAGCTTTCCAGTCAGTGGCTTGTGTATATCTAGCAAGGGAAAAATAATTTGCCCGATAATCAAGGAGTAAGGATGAGTAGAATGTGCCAAAGAAAAGCAAGCTGAACTAGCAAAATCCAATGAGCTAGGAAATGTTTAGTTCACCTTTGTTTCCTTCAACTGGAGAGCAAGAGAATTTAGAAATTAATGTGGAGGATGGAGTACTGAGTGCCTCTGTCATTTTCCTGCCTAAGATATCTCAGTAAAACTGAAAGAAACATACGGTGTGAGTACATTCCCCATAGGGCTTTTTGGAAAAGTAATTTAGACGCTGGATCATACGTTTGTATCATGCTATGTTAATGTGAATGCACTTGATTAAGACTTATGAGACTGATGACTGCCTCAAGCACATTTATCATCTACGATGCTTCCTGAATTCATTTGCATCCTTCACTACATATGCATAATAATTTTCATGTGCATTTGCTTAAAAATTAGGTCATATCTCAGAATGGTTGACCATTTCCTATGTAGCCAGCAATCTTCTTTACAATAAGAGCATCTTAGAGTTAGACAAGAAATTAGAATTAGAGAAATTGTGAATCTTAGAATTAGAGAAATTGTGAGGAAATCATATATCTTGGAGGCAATGACACTCCCTGAGCTCTGAGATTCCAAGTCAGTCTGGAACACAGACCACCTGGTCAAGCCCTATTTTACAAGTGAGGAGACTGAGATTCAGAGAAGGTAACTCAATTTATCAAGACCACAGAGTTAGGCAAAGGAAATGGCAACCCACTTCAGTATTCTTGCCTGAAAAATGCCATGGACAGAGGAACCTGGCAGACTATATAGTCTGTGGAGTCACAAGAGTCAGATATGACTTAACAACTAAACTACTACTACTAAAATTCACATTGGAGAAGGAAATGGAAACCCACTCCAGTATTCTTGCCTGGAGAATCCCATGGACAAAGGAGCCTGGCTGGCTGCAGTCCATGGGGTCACAGAGAGTTGGACACAACTGAGTGACTAATACACACACACACAAAGTTGTTGAGACAAGAACTATTCAATCCAAATATTTTCCCTGCTTTTGTTTAAACTCACTTTCTGGCATACATTGACTCAGAACTGGTTTGGAAATATTTATCTATTTTTTGTCTATCTAATTCAACAAAAACATTTTCAGCTAAAAATTATTTGCAATGTACTTCGTCAGGTATGTGAGGCTAGCAAGAAAAAACTGGGTGAAATGAATGGCTGTGAGAGATGGAGTTTACATTTGAGCTAATGGTCAATAAAAGATCATTTTAATAAATATTCATAGCACATTTGATAACATTGGTAATAATTTTTACTGAGTAATTATTCTATTAATATCAGTTTAGAATCTACTAGAAATCAAGCTCTATGTAACCAGGCTCCTCCGTCCATGGAATTCTCCAGGCAAGAATACTGGAGAGGGTAGTGGTTGGTTCCCTTCTCCAGCAGATCTTCCCAACCCAGGGATCAAACCAGGTCTCCTGCATTGCAGGCAGATTCTTTGCCAGCTGAACTACAGCATTTATAGCAGAAGCCATGTGAACAGTGGATGAGTGCTTCAAGGGAATAGTGACTCAGAAAAAGACCAAAGTCAGGGGTGAGCTGAACAGAAGGAAGACGAGATCAAGGAGACAAAAAAACAAAAAGAAATGCAAAGCAGTATGGTTTCCCAGAGTGTAGGGGAGGGAAAAATAGAAGATGGAAGTAGAAGGGTATAAAGCAACATGTATTAGCAATCACAAATATATACATGCTCTATACATAAAATACACTATAAAATAATAAATGAAGTAGAAATAAGTAATTTGAGGCCCTTCTTTGGAGACATGTATTTTATAATCCTAGGGTACCGACTACTTCTACTCATGTCTGCTTTTCTTGCAACTTTCAACACACATCTTTCTTTTTCATTCCAAATGTAATTATTTATTCCATGCCTGTCATTGTCAATACTTAGCAATAAGTAGGCAACATAACCAAATGTTCAATAAATTGCAGTGTGATTGGATGGTTTAGCATGGCGAAAGTGTTTTGTTGAAGAAAGGGCAGTGCTACCGTGATAAGCTGCCTGCTGATGTAAACACTTTATGGTTTTATGACAGGCTCACAATCTACCAATACTGTTTTCAATTCAATTCAATTTGTGTGAATGAGGATTTTAGAGAAAACAGCTGGCAGAAGAAACCTATGACATTTAATCTTGCCTGACAACAGGAAATCCTTTACAAAGCTATATGTGTACGTGTATGTGAAATGTGTGTGTTTGTATATGCTTGCAAAGGTTATATATGGAACTGTATTTTTCAGAATTTGGGCCAACAGACAGCGGAAAACATCACATTTCTCGGTATTTTTCTGTAGATACACTTGACTGAACAAATAACTCAGTGAGTATAAAATTCTGATGAAAACATTCAACTGATTGTAATTTTTGAACTAAAAAAAATTATTTTTCCAAAATGACAATAACCTGAAGTCATCCTTAAAACAAACAAAAACCCTACAATTAATGTTGTAAGTTTTGATTGATTTAAAACTGCTCCCTGTGAACAAGATCCTGAACACTGCCCAAAATGCAGAACTTTGCGGTTTACCCTAAGAACTCAATACATGACTTTTTAGAAATGATTTTAAAGGGAAACAACAATATAATTGAAAATAGGATTTATTTAAATATTATATGCTACATGCCAAGAATTGCAGAAAACAAAACATATAATAAGGAAAAAAATAATGATTGAATTTGGTCATGATCATGACAAGCAGAGAAGTCAAGATTACTCTAAAATTTGCCCAAGATTAGCAGAATATAAAATCCATCTAATGTCCAAATTTATATCATGACAATGGTGGTTACGTATTTAAGTTTAAGTCATAGTCATTTTGTAATGATTTGACTTTTATCTCTAAAGAAATTGCCCTTTTATTTCCTCTCAAAATTCATTTGAATTTTAGTTAGCAGTTTTGTTCACTGAAAATCATACTCTACCAGATATTCTCATCTTTTCATTCTTACCTTTGCTTTTATCCACGTACTGATTTTTACACAACTTCACTATTTTAGGACCATATATCATTCTCCATTCTTGGTTGGAGGCAGTCATCAGCAATTTAAAAGAACTGCTTTCTCTTCATCAGCTCAGACCCGATGAGAAGCTCTGGGCTCTTTCTTAAAGTCCAATTAGATAGAGACGTTTCGGAATCACACCCAGATACTGACCACACAGTGCAAGCACCTCATCTCCCACTCTGTCTGCCGTTCCCAATTCAGCTGGAAATGAATCCCTTTTTCCATTGCCAAAAGTCAAGCCCCTATATGTCTTGCCCAGACTTCTTCAGTAATATTATTGTCTTTTTTTCTTATCCTTGCACACTACAACTCATCGGAATCATCACTGGCAGGAAATCTCACAAAATGGGACTGTATTAAGAATACAACCATGCTCAGAAAGATTCAAATATACTCAAATCCCTCACCAACAAAGCACAGCTTTGGCATGAGTTCCACTACGAATGGCTGCCAATTATCTGAAAAGCCTTATTTTGTGGGTAACCATATAATTTTTTGCTCTCACACTGGGAAATACATGTTTAGAGTAAAAGGAGTGCTATTAACAATGGGGCGAATCGGGACATATGGTCACCCAACTCTCCCTGTGACTATGCCGAACTCAGAACTGTTGTTCAGTCAAAAGTTTTATATACAGTGCCCTTATTTTCCCTGTTCTGAAAGTTTAAACCCACAGCTCCTATTGCCTGGAAGATGGTTTCCATTGTTTACTATCCAATTTTCGAGGCCGATTTAATCCCCCTGTTCTTCATGGAGACTCTCAATCTCTCAAGAGGACAGGATCTTTCATTTAACTATCCCTGACCCCATGGCTTCATACAAGGCATTTGCTTTCATTATGTTCCCCTTCTTTGTACCAGGCCTCTGTGTGCTGGGTCTGGTTCCACGTGTGTGTGTGTAGATGCACGCTAAGTTTCTTCAGTCGTGTCCGACTCTTTGCAACCCTATGGACGGTAGCCTGCCAGGCTCCTCTGTCCATGGGATTCTCCTACTTGACTTAAAAAAAAAAAACTTGTCACTTATCTTTGTATTTTCTTAAACACCAAGTGATCAATGCAAAGAAATAGAGGAAAACAATAGAGTGGGAAAGACTAGAGCTCTCTTCAAGAAAATTAGAGATACCAAGGGAATATTTCATGCAAAGATGGATACAATAAAGGACAGAAATGGTATGGACCTAAAGGAAGCAGAAGAGACTAAGAAGAGGTCGAAAAGATACACAGAAGAACTATACAAATTGACCTTAATGATCCAGATAACCTCAATGGTGTGATCACTCAGCTAGAGCCAGATATCCTGGAGTGCAAAGTCAAGTGGGTCTTAGGAAGAATCCCTACAAAAAAAGGTAGTGGAGGTTATGGAATTACAGCTGAGCTATTTCAAATTCTAAAAGATGATGCCGTTTAAGTGCTGCACTCAATATGCCAGCAAATTTGGAAAACTCAGCAGTGGCCACAGGATTGGAAAAGGTCAGTTTTTATTCCAAATCCAAAGAAATGCAGTGCCAAAGAATATTCATACGACCACACAATTGCACTCATTTCACACAATAGCAAAGTAATGCTCAAAATTTTCCACACTAGGCTTCAAGAGTACGTGAACCAAGAACTTCCAGGTATTCAGACTGGATTTAGAAAAGGCAGAGTAACCAGAGATCAAATTGCCAACATCCATTGAATCATAGAAAAAGCAAGAGAATTCAAAAAAAGCATCTAGCTAAAACCAGGATTGCAGGGAGAAATAAGTAATAACCTCAGATATGCAGATGACACCACCCTTATGGCATAAAGAGAAGAGGAACTAAAGAGCTTCTTGATGAAAGTGAAAGAGGAAGATGAAAAGTTGGCTTAAAACTCAACATTCAGAAAACTAAGATCATAGCATCTGGTCCCATCACTTAATGGGAAATAGATGGGGAAGCAATGGAAACAGTGACAGACTATTTCCTTGGGCTCCAAAATCACTGCAGATGTTGAATGCAGCCATGAAATTAAAAGACACTTGCTCCTTGGATAAAACTATGACCAACCTGGACAGCATATTAAACAGCAGATACATTACTTTGTCAACAAAGGTCCATCTAGTCAAAGCTATGTTTTTTCCAATAGTTATGTATGGATGTGAGAGTTGGACCATAAAGAAAGCTGAGCACTGAAAAATTGATGCTTTTGAACTGTGGTGTTGGAGAAGACTCTTGAACTGCAAAGAGATCCAGCCAGTCAATCCTAAAGGAAATCAGTCCTGAATATTAATTGGAAGGACTGATGCTGAATCTGAAGCTCCAATACTTTGGCCACCTGATGAGAAGAACTGACTCACTGGAAAAAACTCTGATGTTGGGAAAGATTGAAGGCAGGAAGAGAAGGGTGTGATGGAAGATGAGATGGTTGAATGGCATCACCAACTCAATGGACATGAGTTTGAGCAACCTTCTGGGAGTTGGTGATGGACAGGGAAGCCTAGTGTTACAGTCCATGAGGTTGCAAAGAGTTGGACACGACTGAGCAACGGAACTGAAACACCAAGCAAAATTCCTTGTCTATAGCAAATATTTAAGAATGCAATCACCAGCTGATACTTAAAAATTATCTATTTACTAATGTCATTAGCCCTAGAGAAGAGGAAAGCCATAAACCATTTCTGATGACCAAAGATCTTGAGACATTTAAAAAGATCAAAATCCCTCGCCTATTACTGTATCTAAAAGAAAAAAAGCTTTTTCCTGAAACTTTCACTTAAACCATTCTCTATGCAATGATTTCTATTTTTATCATAGATTTGTTTTTTTAAAAAATAAACCCCAAGTTATTTATTAAATAAAATGAAAACCCTCCATCACCCATCTCCCCATATCCTGATGCTATTTTATGGAGTTAACAAGTTTGAACAGCTTTTATTATTTATTTAACTACTTATCTACCTGTTTCTTTATTTGCTGCTGTTTAAATAATGCACTTCTATCTCTTGAGTTACCAATTTTAGATTGTATTTTTGACTGTTCATAGTAAAATTTGAGTGACTAATACCCTTACACAACTCCCCCCTCTATTGTCCATCCTTAAGCACCTCCCAATTAAAAAAATATATATATATCACTATTTTTAATTTAGCAGAGCTTATGGTATTTACATTCACTTCAGTAGATAAATTAACATTTCTGTTTTTGTTCCTAGATTCCTTCTAATAGTGTGAGACCAGTACAAAAAACAATTGCACATATTATGGCTACTAAATATTATTCCCTTCAGATTCATCCAAGAAGCATGACTGGATTCCCAAAGAAGGAATAAATATTATTATTAAAACTCTGCTTTTTAAAGGGTAATTAGACAACTGGGTCTGATTTCTTCTACAGTTGCTTTCAAAATTTCTTCATTTCTTCTAGGTCATGTGCGATTGCCAAAGTTACTCTTCTCATATTGGATATGCTTTTTAAAAAAACATTTTGCTAGATTATATCTAGAATAATTCATACATAAGCTGTGTAGGCACCAGATTTTCTGAACCAAATTTATTTTTAACCTCACATTGATTGATAGTTTGGCTGGTTCTATAACGGTAAGTTTAAAATACTTTTCCCTCAGAAAGTCTTGACTCACTGTCTTCTAGAATCCAGGAAGGTATATGAGGTCCAATTTTCATTACTTACAGGATTAGTTTCCCAACCTCTTCCCCCCAAAAAGTCTCTTAGAAATTTCTCCTGGTTAGAAAATTTTACTAAGATATGTGGCTCTTTCAGTTTTAAGAACTGCCTATCTTCAGTTTGTAAAATTTTTCTTCTGTTATTTTTGTAGATCATTTCTTCTCCTGCTTGTTCTCTTTTTCTCAGACATTTATTAGATATATGTAGGAATCCTGGGTGTATGCTCAATGTGTTCTAAATGTTCCTCATGCTTTCCTTTTTTTTTTTTTTTTTACTTTTTGCCTTTTATTTTACCCTCTAGATTATCACTCCAGTCTTTAGCCCTAGCCACCTCATGTTGAAGATGTTCAGCTTTTTATTTTCATGCTCCTAATTTTTATCTCTAGGGTCATTTTCTTATCTTCTAATTGACCTTTGATCTTTTCCACAGCCACCATACATGTGTGCATATGTATATGTTCAATATTCTCTTGATTATTTCTTAGAATGCTAATTAAAATTCTGGTTTTTAAAAATTATCTTATATTTTCTGAACCTCTTTTGGCTTTGTTTGTATCTGTGTGTGTGTCTGTTTTCCTTTTAAATTATGCTTTTGGTTCTCTTCCACTATCATGAAATCTTTGGCTGTTGATGTATAATTATGATTAAAGAGCCAGGTTGATTGATAAGGATTACTGGTAGGTTGCATTTTCTTGGATGGATGGGCAGACTATGGACCTGTATAAATTAGTTTCACCAGACTGACTTCTCTTAAAGATGCATGGATATAGACAAGTGAGCAGACTGAGGACCTATCCCTGGAGTAACTTATTCTAAAAGTGTAGAAATTTATCACATTTCTATCCTAGAAGGTGCATTTCCTATTTTCCACCTGTCTATGTCTCTCTGGCATAAAATTACTTTAAATTCTACTGTTTTCGTTTGAATGCCTTGTCCCCATACTAGGAGCATAACATAATTCCACGTCAGATAAGCCCTATTTTTCAGAGGAGAATTCTGTACTTTTAACCTATGCTGCTGCTGCTTTCTCATAGCTCAGTTGGTAAAGAATCTGCCTGCAATGCAGGAGACCCAGGTTCAATTCCCTGGGTCAGGAAGATCCCCTGGAGAAGGGATAGGCTACCCACTCCAGTATTCTTGAGCTTTCCTTGTGGCTCAGTTGGTAAAGAATCCAACTACAATGTGGAAGACCTGGGTTCAATCCCTGGGTTGGGAAGATCCCCTGGAGAAGGGAAAGGCTACCCACTCCAGTATTCTTTTTTTTTTTTTTTCTTTTTTTTTCCAGTATTCTTGCATGGAGAATTCCATGGGCTGTATGGTCAAGGGGTCGCAAAGAATCGGACATGATTGAGCGGCTTTCACTTTCACTTTCACTCTCTTCATTTAAGGAGAATTAAGGACCAACTAGCCCATCTATTTTAAAATTCAGCTTTTTAAATAAATTTCCTGATGGCCCATCCAAGGCCTGTTTCAAGTCCTTATGTTAACTTGAGGTTTAGAAATTTATTGAGATTTTTGTAGTAAGAATAATTTATATCTCTTGATCTGTGTTTTACCTCTTAATTTCTCTATAAATCAGATTCATTCAACATTTATTTTTTAGGATTTTCTCAAATTGTTTTACCTACTGTTGGCTCCAAAAATATACAGACATACCCTATTTTACTGGTCTTTATTTCATTCAAGTTGCAGATATTGCATTTTTTTAGAAATTGAAGGTTTGTGGCAACCCTGTATCAAACAAGTATATAGGCACCATTTTTCCAACAATAATTTCCATTTCATGTCTCTGTGTCACATTTTGGTAATTTTTGCAATACTTTAAACTTTTTCACTATTATTTTTATGATGATCTATGATGTTACTTTTTTAATTGTCTTACATCATGAACTACATCTGTATAAGACAGGCGATTTATATAGATTCATGTATGTGTCTGACCCCTTCATGGATCATACTCTTGTCATGACGAAGGGGCTTGTATAACTCAGTGAAGCTATGAACCATGCTATGCAGGGTCACCCAAAAAGGACAGGTCATAGTAAAGAGTTGTACAAAATGTGGCACACTGGACGAGGAAATAGCAAACCACTCCAATAATCCTACCTGGAGAGCCCTATAAACAGTATGAAAAAAGGCAAAAAGATATGACATCAGAAGATGTGGCCCTGAGGTCAGAAGATTTCCAATATGCTACTGGGGAAGAGTGAAGGACAATTACTAATAGAGCCAGAAAAAATGAAGCAGGTGAGCAAACGCAGAAATGACACTCAGTTGTGGACGTGTCTGGTGGTGAAAGTCAAGTCCAATGCTGTAAAGAACAATATTGCATAGCAATCTGGAATGTCAGGTCCATGAATCAAAATAAATTGGACATGGTCAAGCAGGAGAAGGCAAAATTGAATATTGATGACTTAGGAATCAGTGAACCAAAATGGACAGGAACAGACAAATTTAATTCAGATGACCATTATATCTACTACTGTGGGCAAGAATCACTTAGAAGAAATAAGTAGCCCTCATAGTCAGCAAAGGAGTCCAAAATGTAGTACTTGGGTGCAATCTCAAAATTATTTCAGTTTCTGTCCAAGGCAAGCCATTCAACAACAAATTAACCCAAGTCTATGCCCCAATCACTGATGATGAAGAATATGAAGTTGATAAGTTCTATGAAGACCAACAACACCTTCTAGAACTAAGACCAAAAAAAGTGCTGTTTTCATCACAGGGGGATTAGAATGCAAAAGTACAAGGTGAAGAAATACCAGAATAAAAGGCAAGTTTGGCCTTAGAGTACAAAATGAAGCAGGGCAAAGGCTAACAGAGTTTTCTCAAGAGAATATGCTTGTCATAGCAAACACCCTTTTTCCAACAACTCAAGAGATGACTACACATGGACATTGCCAGGAGGTCAATACTGAAATCAGATTGATTATGTTCTTTGCAGTCAAAGATGGAGAAGCTCTATGTAGTCAGGAAAAACAAGACCTGGGGCTGACTGTGGCTCAGATCATGAGCTCCCTATTTCAAGATTCAGGCTTAAATTGAAAAAAGTTGGGAAAACCTTAGGCCATTCATGTATGATCTAAGCCAAATCCCTTACAGTGGATGTGATGAATAGATTGAAAGGATTAGATCTAGTAGACAGAATTCCTAAAGAGCTATGGATATACGTTCATAAGATTGTACAGGAGGCAGTGACTAAAACCATACTAAAGAAAAAGAAATGCAAGAAGACAAAGTGGTTGTCTGATGGAGGCTTTACAGAGTGGGGAAAAGAAAGAAAAGTGAAAGGCAAGGGAGAAAGGGAAAGATATATCCAACTGAATTCAGACTTCCAGAGAATAGCAAGGAGAGATAAGAATGCCTCCTTAAATGAACAAAGCACAGAAATAGAGAAAAACAATAGAATAGGAAAGACTGGAGAGCTCTTCAAGAAAACCGGAGATATCAAAGGAACATTTCATGTAAGGATGGGCATGAAAAAGGACAGAAATGGTAAGGACAAAAAATAAGCAGAAGAGATTAAGAGGTGGCAAGAATACACGGAAGAACTATACCAAAAAAAAAGGTCTTAATGATAACCACAATGGTATGGTCAATCACCTAGAGCTAGACACCCTGTAGTGTGAACTCAAGTGGGCATTAGAAAGCATTACTATAAACAAAGCTAGTGGAGGTGATGGAATTCCAGTTGAGTTATTTCAAATCCTAAAAGATGATGCTGTTAAAGTGCTGTACTCAATGTTTCAGCAAATTTGGAAACCTCAGCTCTACCACATGGAACTGAAAAATGTCAGTTTGCATTCCAATCCCAAAGAATGGCAGTGCAAAGAATGTTCAAACTACTGTACAATTGTGCTCATTTCACATGCTAGCACATTTATGCTTAAAATCCTTCAAACTAGGCTTCAGCAGTGTGTGAACTGAGAATTTCCAGATGTTCAAACTGGATTTAGAAAAGGTAGAGTAGTCGGAGATCAAATTGCCAATATTTGTTGGATCATGGAGAAAGCAAGGGAGTTGAGAAAAATATCTACCTCTGCTTCATTGACCCAAACCCTATGACAGTGTGGGTCACAACATACTGTGGAAAATTCTTAAAGAGATGGGAGTACCAAACCACTTCTACCTGTCTCCTGAGAAACCTGTATGCAGGTCAAGAAACAATAGGTAAAACCAGACATGGAACAACTAATTGGTTCAAAATTGGTGAAGAGTATGACAAGGCTATAAATTACCACCCTGCTTATTTAACTTATATGCAGAGTACATCATAGGAAATGCTGGGCTGGATGAATCACAAGCTGGAATCAAGATTGCTGGGAGAAATATTAACAACCTCAGATATGCAATGATACCACTCTAATGGAAAAAAGTAAAGAGGAACTAAAGAGCCTCTTGATGAGGGTGAAAGAGGAGAATGAAAAAGCTGGCTTCAAACTGAACATTAAAAAAATTAGGATCATAACATCTAGCCCCATAATTGCAGGTCAAATAGAAGGGGGGGAAAGAAGAAGCAGTAATGGATTGTATTTTCTTAGACTCCAAAATCACTGTGGATGGTGACTGCAGCCATGAAATAAAAAGATGCTTGGTCCTTTGAAGGAAAGCTATGACAAACCTTGACAGAATATTAAAAAGCAGAGTCATCATTTTTCCAATAAAGGTCTGAATAGTCAAAGCTATGATTTTTCTAGCAGTCATGTATGGATGTGAGAATTGGACCATAAAGAGGGCCGGGTGTTGAAGAATCAATGCTTTTGAATTGTGATGTGAGAAAAGACTCTTGAGAGTCCCTTGGACTGCAATGGGATCAAACCAATAAATCCTAAAGGAAATCAACCCTGAATATTCATTGGAAAGATTGTTGCTGAAGCCAAAGCTCCAATACTTTGTCCACCTGATGGGACAAGCCAACTTACTGGAGAAAACTCTGATGCTAGGAAGGATTGAAGCCAAAGGGAAAGGGGGTAGCAGAGGATGAAATGGTTAGATAGCATCACCGACTCAATGTATATGAATTTGAGTAGACTTCAGGAGACAGTGGAGGACAGAGGAGCCTGGTGTGCTGCAGTTCACGGGGTGGCAGAGTCAGAGAAGATTTAGCGACTGTATAATAATAATATGTCTGACTGCTTCACCTACAAGGTCAGCTATTCTCCGGTTTGTTTTTTTTTTTTTTCCTTCTCCTTGGACTTTCCTGTTCCATGAGACACAACAATACTGAAATTAGGCCAATTAATAACCCTATAATGGCCTCTACATGATCAAGTGAAAGGAAGAGTTGCAAGTCTCTCACTTTAAATCAAGCTAGAAATGCAATACTTTGGCCACCTGATGGAACAAGCCAACTTATTGGAAAAGACACTAATGCTGGGAAAGATCGAAGGCAGGAGGAGAACAAGATGGCAGAGGATGAAATGGTTGGATGGCATCACCAACTCAATGTACGTAAGTTTGAGCAAAGTCTGGGAGATAGTGAAGGACAGGGAAGCCTGTAGTGGTGGTGCAGTCCATGGGGTCGCAAAGAGTCAGACATGAATGAATGACTGAACAACAACAAGAAATATAAACCTAGTGAGGACGGTGCGTCAAAAGCCAAGACAGGTCAAAAGTAGGTCTCTTATGCTAAACAATTAGCCAAGTTGTGAATGCAACAGAACAATTCTTGAAGGAAATTAAAATGCTACTCCAGTGGATACATAAATGAAAAGAAAGTCAAACAGCCGAATTACTGGTGGGGAGAAAGGTTTTGTGGCCTCCATAGAAGATCAAATTAGCCACAACATTCCCTTAAGCCAAGGCCTAATTCAGAGCAAGGCTCTAACTCTCTTATATTCATTTAATACTCAGAGAGGTGAGGAAGCTGCAGAAGGAAAGTTTGAAGATAGCAGAGGCTGGCGCATGAGGTTTAAGGAGAGAAGTCATCTCCATAACATCAAGGGCAAGCACCAAGTCCTGATGTAGAAACTGTAGCAATTTATTCTGAAGATCCATCTAAAATAATTAATAAAGGTGGCTACATAAAACAACAGATTTTCAGTGTAGACAAAACAACCTTATATTGGAAAAATGTCATCCAGGTCTTTCATAACTAGAGAGGTGAAGTCAAAGCCTGGCTCCAAAGCTTAAAAGCACATACTGACTCTCTTGTTAAGTACTAATACAGTTGATGACTTTAATTTGAAGCCAATGCTCATTTACCATTGTAAAAATCCTTAAGAATTATGCTAAATCTACTCTTCCTGTGCTCTATAAATAAAACAAAGTCTGGGTGACAGAAAATCTGTTTATAGTATGGTTTATTGAACATTAAGCAGATTATCGAGACTCACTGCTCAGAAACAAATATTCCTTTGAAAATATTACTGCTCATTGACAATAAACCTGGTCACCCAAGAGCTCTGATGGAGATGTACAATGATTATTATGTTAATTAATGTTATTTTCTTGCCTGCTAACACAACATCCACTCTGCAACCCATAAATCAAGGAATTATTTTGAATTTCAAGTCTTATTCCCTGACTTCCCTGGTGGCTCAGACAGTAAAGCGTCTGTCTACAACGTGGGAGACCCAGGTTCGATATCTGGGTTGGGAAGATTCTCTGGAGAAGAAAATAGTAACCCACTCCAGTACTCTTGTCTGGAAAACCCTGTGGCTGGAGGAGCCTGTTAGTCTATAGTCCATGGGGTTGCAGAGTCGGACATGACTGAGTGACTAAACTTTCACTTTCAAGTCTTATTATTTAAGAAATATATTTTATAAGGCTATAGCTGCGGTAGATAATAATTCTTCTGATGCATCTGGAAAAAACAAATTGAAAAGCTTTTGAAAAGGACCACACTAGATACCATCAAGAACAGTCATGATTTATGGGAATAGGTCAAAATACTGACATTAAGAGGAGTTTGGAAGAAGTTGGTTCCAGTTGTCATAGAAGAATTGGAGGTGTCCAAGACTTCAGTGGAGAAAGTAACTAGAGATGAGGTGGATATAGCAAGAGCAGTGGAATTAGAAGTGGGGCCTGTCTTTGACTTCGGTACTGAAATTGAAGTCCTCGTATACTCAAGAATCTTCACAGCTTGTATTGAACATATTTTCTTTTTAGGACTGAAGGAAAATTCTCCCATTTTTGAGTCATTCTTTTATGTCATTTCTATAAAATTGCATGTAATTTTATAAACACTTTTAAAATATATAATTTTGTAAATATTTAATATTCTGCTAATTTGATTTTGAATTGTAAATGTCAAGCATTCTGTTTTGGGTTTCTTTTATGTTATACTTTGTTAAAAAGGAAAAAAATTAATTTTTTTAGTCATATACATGACTAAATTTAATGTACTGAAAATAAAAATTAAAAAAAAAAAACAGAAGTGGAGCCTGAAGAGATGAATGAATTGCTGCACTCTTACGATAAAACTTTAATGGCTAAGGAGTTGCTTCTTAAGGATGAGCAAAGAAAGTGGTTTCTTGAATAGGATCTACTCTTAGTGAAGATGCCGTGAAGATTGTTGAAATGACAGCAAAAGATTTAGAATATTACATAAATTTAATTGATAAAGCAGCAGAAAGGTTTGAGAGGATTGACTCTCATTTTGAAAGAAGTTCTACCCTGGATTAAATGCTATCAAACAGCATTGAAAGGAAGAGTTAATCAATGAGGCAAATTTCACTGCGGTCTTATTTTAAGAAATTGCCATAGCCTACCCCCCAACTTTCATCAGCCACTACCTTGATCATCCAGCAGCCCTTAGCATCAAGGCAAGACCTTCTACCGGCCAAAAGACATGATTAGCCCAAGGCTCAGATGACAGCATTTTTTAGACATAAAGTATTTTTAATTAAGTAATAAACATGTTTTAGATATGATGTTATTGCAAAGTTAATAGTCTATAGTATAAACAGAACCTTTACATGCACTGGGAAACAAAAAATGAAAAATCTGGGTGACTTGCTTTATTGTGTTATTTGCTTTATTGTGGTGGTCTGGAACTAAATCCACAATATCTCAGAAAAGGTAATGATCTCTCTGTCTCGCTCCTCCTCTCCCTCCTTCTTTCTCTCTCCAATCTCTCTTTTCTTCCTTTATTTTGTTTTCCTTTTCTTTCCTTTTTTTTTTCATTTCATTATCACCTTAGAGGAAATATGTATATATATATATTTGTGCCAGGTAATATCTTGAACCAGAAACCAGACTAAGTATTTTTTGATATTTCTTTAAATGACGCAAATAAGTCTGCTTTGCATTTGTTTTAAATAGCCTGGAATTTATACTAATATTTGGTTAACTATTTCTCTGCACTATGAGGTGGATGGTACAAATCCATATGATACTGCATTTAGAGATTTTAAAAAACTTCCCAACATAAACATGGATATATGGTTACAGCCAAAAGGAACTATTTGCTTGCAATCTGCTCTTCCTGGCACCCTGTGTGCTCCATGAGATATAAGCAGCTACTGAATCATGGAAAATGCAATTTGAAGTTACATAAGTAAATTAGTCACTGCATTCTGTACCATCAACAGTCTGGGTTGTCATTAAAGTTCTGCCTATAGAGAAAAAAATAGGTCTATATGGTATTCCTGCTAAACATTTTGAAATAAAGTCATGGTCACTATATCTCAGAAAATATTCACATTTGGGCCTAAATCAAATCTAGTTCTCCAGCGTTTCAAAGATATTAAGAAAGCTAAACGATTTTAGTGAGATATGGAAGCTTGAAGACTAAATTCCCAGATTGACTAAGTGTTTAATTAATAATTTATTGTAATGGACATAGAAAATTCAAAATTTTGTAAACTCGATCTCAATTAAAAAAGAGAGAGATGGAGGTGCAAATCTCACCAATAGCCAAATGCTTAAGTTAAGTAGCCCCAAACCACACAGCTTCCTCTAAGCCACCCAAAAAAGTGGGATCATGGAATCTAGGCTAGGTTCATTGCGCAAATATTTCTTTTTGCCATCTAATAAAATAGGCACCCCTACAATGAGTTTACCTACATGTCTAAGTTGGTAATATTTTGCAGCAGTAATATGCAGAACAAATGGAAAAAAAAAAAAGTAGTAAGCCTGGCTAAGGCAGTCTTCTCTAGAAGGGCTAATTAACAGGCTTGCTTACACCATGCCTTGGGGCTTCCTGGGTGGTGATACTGGTAAAAAACCTGCCTGCCAGTGCAGGAGACATAAGAGAAGGGAGTTCCATCCCTGGGTTGGGGAAATCCCCTGGAGGAGGGCATAGCAACCCACTCCAGTACTCTTGCCTGGAGAGTCCCATGGACATAGGAGCCTGGTGGTATACAGTCCATGGGGTTGCACAGAGTCAGACATGATCAAAGCGACTTAGCACACACAGTGTGCCTTAGAATCTCCTTAATTTCATTTCTTTCTTCCATATCTTCACAAGCATATCATTTTTACTGAGTGTATAAAGTGTGTGTTAGTCACTCAGTCGTGTCTGACTCTCTGCAACCCCATGGACTGTATAGCCTGCCAGGGTCATCTGTCCCTGGAATTTTCCAGGCAAGATCACTGGAGTGGGTAAACCTTTCCCTTCTCCAGGGGATCTACCCAACCCAGGGATCAAACCCGGGTCTCCCACATTGCAGAGCAGATTCTTAACAGACTGAGCCACTAGGAAATGCATAAATGAACTACCATAAATGCTTTTTTTTCCCAGTCTTTTTTGTTTGTTTTTCTTTTTTATTTTATTTTTTTCTTTTCAGAGTTGGTTGTAACAAGCTGGTATGATTAATCTTGGCTAGACAGAATCTCCGATAATACCTGAAATTGTTCGGTAACCTGGGACACTGTGAAGCCTTTAAAGGAATCAGCTTCAAATGACTGTAAGTGAACAAAGAAAGGAAACTCTGTAAGGTTTATGACAATTGCAGACACACAAGATGGATACTGATCACTGTTTTCCTTCCTTTCTTTCCACAGAAATGGAGAAAAAGTTAGGAGACCATTATGGTTGGTCTGATCTCTTCTGAAAATTACTTCCATTGCAGTCTAGGTTATATCGACACTTTTACCCTAGGTTTTCAGGCTGCTCTTGTCTCATCTGTATTACTTCTCAAAGCAGGGACTTTATTATTGTTTTCAGAACCACCTCACACAACTCCTGTTAAAGTTACTCACTTTTCAGTTTTAACCCAAGTATTTCAGCAACCACTTTCTGATGACACTTGCCTTTCTTCTAGTATTTTCTACCGAATATATGAAAGCAGTTACATATTGCCTCAGAGCAACAACACTCTCTTCTCTCTCTTCCTAATCCTGAAGATTCTTGTGTCTGTTTTTAACTTCTGTAATCGTGTGTAATTTACCCTCAGGCAAGCCCCTGTGTTTGAAAAAGTACATCTGATTGGGATGCTCCACAGACATGGTCTAAGTGGCTGGAGAAATTAATGCAATTATCTGGATAATTTTAAATTCATTTAATCATTAAACAAATATTTCTGGAGAACCCATTCCAAGCCCAGTTTTTTGCTAGGTGTCAAGGATATGATAGTGAGCAAGATAAAATATAATTTCTACCCTCATGAAATACAGCCTAATAGTAACAACAGCCAACTTCTGTTGATTGCCTATTATGTGCTAAATACATCTTGTGACTCATAGCATGTAACTCTCAGCAAAACTACCATGCTTGTGTGTGTGTGCTGAGCCACTTCAGTTGTGTCCAAATCTTTGTGACCCTATGGACTATAGCCTGCCAGACTCCTCCGTCCATGAGGTTCTCCAGGCAAGAATACTGGAGTGGGTTGCCATGCCCTCCTCAAAACTACAATAAGGTAGCTATTAATACAAAAACATACCATAATGGGACAATAGGATTTTTTTTTTTAAGTCAATCATCTCCCTGCCCTTTCCTAGATGGTATGAAGTCAAGTCTGCTTTAGTTTGTGAATAGGGCTGGGCACAGATGGCAGGCGAATGCTTCATGCTGCTTTATATCTGTGTTTGCATTCTCCAGGGAATGTATTGCTATCTGCACAAATGGAGCCACTTCACTGCATTTTCTCAGGTAGTTCAGCAGAGCTTCAGAATTTGAACCCACATCCTCCCACTCCAGAGTTCACACTCTTCCTGTCTCCACTCATCCACCTCTGCACCCCTGCACTCTTCTGCTCTTATCAACAGATTGAGTGAAAGCATAAGGGAGATGCTTTTGTCATGCAAAAAGCATCTGGGAAAACAGCATTAATTCTCCTTGGATTTTTGCATTTTAGACAGAACTAAGGACAACTTTAAGAATTCCTTTTTATATTTCTCCCTAAGTATTTAGCAGTCCTATATCACAATAAGTGATACTGACAAAAATTTTTAAAGAAATGCATTTGGCCCATCATTCAAGTAAAAATATTTTTCAGGAAAAAAAGTTATAATGTGAACCACAATATGATCACTATATAAAGTTACCATTATGTCATACTCTAACTTAAATAATAAAATAATAAGCAAGCATTTTTATTATTATATCATGTTATTAATGTACAAGGAAGGCACTCCATTCCCTCATTCAATAGGCATTTGTTGAGAACATACTACACGAAAGGCTGTAATGTTAAGAGACGTATTCATTCAGATACACATCAGACAGACACAACTTACCCTCCATGAACTAATAAAGGATGACATTTGAAGGTGAGAAGAGGAAATAAAGGGGTGAATGTGAGTAGAGGGAGGGGTCTAACATAACACCAGGTTTCTGATTTGGGCTACTAGATAGAGGCTGCACGGCTCATCCAGGTGAAGGAAGAAAGGTTGGTTGAGGACATATGGGCTGTTTGACATTTTGGAGCTTTATTTTCTTTCCTATCTCTAGGGTATTTTGTTTTGTTTTCACCCTATGCTCTCGTTGAAGCACTGTGCTCCTTGGAGCTTGGTGGTGTCATAACCTTCGTCTGATTATCTAGGCTTTATGAACCCAATTAGAGATGGTAAAATATGTATTTAAGAGATTTCTGCCATCCTACCAACCCTCAACCACCCTTGAGTATTCTCTTCCTGACTAGTACATTAATTATATTTTTAATTTTTGTCTTTTCAACCTAATTATGAAAGTTCACTTTGGTCCCTGTCCATGCCTCAGTGTCTCCGCCCCTCCCCTTAGGCTGATTTTTTATAGGAAAAAAAAAAGTGTACTTAAACTATGATTTAGTAGAATCCAGCACTAGGTACAAAGCTAATGAATGATGTAACTAAAATGTATTAGGAAAAATATGATTCATCTTGATTTTAAAATCTTAAAGAAAAAGAACGTGGGGAAATTTAAATGATGTTTTGTCATTGAATGAAGACATACTTTAGAGAGCTTTCTGTGCTCATGAATGCTACAAAAGTCCCTTTATAACTTGATTTTACTCAGAGGTTTTCTAAAACATCTGTTTAAATTATTCAACTAATTTTACTTTTTATTCCTACGTCTGTAATAATTTCAGAGAGACCTATGTGGCTAGATGGGTTTTCTCCTTTAGATATGCCTCTATGAAACAGAATTCAATGCATAGTGTGTTAGTGTTAGTAGCTCAGTTGTGTCTGACTCTGCAACCCTGACTGTAACCCGTCAGGCTCCTCTGTCCATGGAATTTTCCAGGCAAGAATACTGGAGTGGGTTGTCATTTCCAGTATTCAAAGCATACTAGAAGAAATTTTGCTCTTCTGCTATCTTCCACATTATAAATTCTGTGTCACAGGATGCATAGCTCTCTTTTGGCTTTCTCATCTCAGATCTGACTCCTCACCGTCTCCCCCTGACCTTGAGCCTGATTTTCTCCTGCCCTTGAGCCTGGCGCTTGCTGGAGCTGGCAGGCGTCAGACAGCATCGGCTGGGAGCCAGACTGGGCCTTTGTACAAGGAAGGCTCAGGGAAGCAGACTGACATGGCTCAATAATTAGCACAATGCTGGACACAATGCTCAATAAGGATCTGCTGAATTAATGGCTGTGTGTGCCGCCTGACTGTTGCGAACACTTCAAGCCGATAACGCGGAGTTAACTGGCTGAGCATTATAAATGAGAGTGGAGAACTGGCCCACTCTTTGGTCTTCCAAAGTCAATAAAACTTAGAGAAAGCCTGCCTTTAGAGATATAAATGTTTTATTCACTTTTAATATGTGTCAGTAATTTTAGAAATGCAAAAAATAAATAGTTTCAAACATTATGTGTATTGTTTTGAATAATTAGATACTTTGACAGAGAATAGCAAGAAGCAAATTTGAATGTGAAGTGTTAGGATGACACATAAGTGTATCATATAAAATACTTCAGTAGTAAATCTCAGCTACTTATCATATAATAGCTCTCGATGTAGAGCTGGTCTAAATTAAGCATCTCCAAGCCTAACTAAACAATTTGAGCACTTTCCAATGTTCTGAAAACTCCTAAAATTAGTATTTCTTCTTGATTTCTTCAGTCATCTCCACATTCAATCATATTATCAATACCAATAAACTCCAGTTAGCATATTTTATAAATTGGTCTTACATTGTGCTTTGACTTCCTATGATCCCACAAAGCTAAAAGAGGAAAAGGAATTCTGGCTAGCTAGTATTCAGTCCAGAGAAGGCAATGGCACCCCACTCCAGTACTCTTGCCTGGAAAATCCCATGGACGGAGGAGCCTGGTAGGCTGCAGTCCATGGGGTCTCTAAGAGTCAGACATGACTGAGCGACTTCACTTTTACTTTTCAGTTTTCACTTTCATGCATTGGAGAAGGAAATGGCAACCCACTCCAGTGTTCTTGCCTGGAGAACCCCAGCAATGGGGAGCCTGGTGGGCTGCCATCTATGGGGTTGCACAGAGTCGGACACAACTGAAGCGACTTAGCAGCAGCAGCAGCAGCATTCAATCATCTCTCTGGAGGCATTGATACATTCACACCCATCAATTCAGTTCAGTTGAGTCGCTCAGTCGTGTCCAACTCTTTGCGACCCCATGAATCGCAGCACGCCAGGCCTTCCTGTATGTACATAAACTCCAGGTTCTTGGATGGAGTGGTACAACTCCCATAGGCCCTGCAGCACTGGGCAGCCTCCACCCCCTGACTTGTTCATGTGTCCATTTCATCCTAAAACTCTTACTGTATCCACCACTGCTCCTCAGGGGACAGCTGCAACTCTGCAGAATTTCTGATCTGAGATTCAGTGGTCATTTTTTTTTTCAATTACCTTAAAAAAAAAAAAAACTTAGTATGATCCGTGTTTGAATTACTATGAAGGTGTTTAATAGCTTGATATAGGACCATGATTTTATTTGTTTTAAAAATCAAGTCACTGAAAGAGTTCTCTGAACAGAAACAACATCTTATAATCACTTATATTTGCTCCCCCAAGCCCTTGAAATCACAACATGAAAAGTAAGAGCGGGCTGTCATTTATAAAATGTAAAGGAATTGAAAGCAAAATAAAAAGCGGGGGGGAGTTAGATGTCAGAGCTCAGAAGATTTTGTTTGGTTATATATTTATTGTTGGGCTTCCCTGGTGGCTCAGTGGTAAAGAATTTGCCTTCCAGTGCAGAAGACAAAGGTTCAATCCCTGATCGGGGAAGATCTCTCATGTCGTGGGCCAAATGGGTTGCCCCTATGCCACAACTATTGAGCCTGTGCTCTAGAGTCCAGGAGCCACAACTACTGAAGTCCATGTGCCTAGAGCCTGTGCTCCACAACAAGAGAAGCCACCACAGTGAGAGATCTGTGCACCACAACTAGAGAGTTGCCTACTCACGGCTATTAAAGAAGAGCCCAAGCAACAACAAAGACCCAGCACAGCGGAAAAATAATTGTTGTCCACAAGAAAGCAAAATAAACTATCTCTGGCTTTCTCTAGGTAAAACAATATACTTAAAAGAGAAGTATATATTCAAACACAAATACAAGTACCACTTAAATTGATGTTATTAATAATTCACATAATGTGGACATTTCCAGACCCTGAAAAATATTGTTTTTCCCGACTAGTACAACTAACCATGTCCAAACAGATCTAATAAACTTTAAGAGACACAAATTTCTTCCTAAGTAAAATTTACAAGTTTGATCCTAATAGATTCTCATCTGCATATGCCAAAATATAATGTTTTCTAGTTGTTAGGTTTAGAGCCCCAAACTGTCTTACTTTACTTTCCTGCCATTTTCAAGGATTTCCATCAGATCATTCAAGTCAAGAAAGGTCATAGGTCTGGAACCCACAGCAAATTTACTCTATTCACTGGTGTATTTGCTGAAGTATGTTTTTTATCTTTCAAAGTTGAAGACCACATTGATCGAGTAAGGGATGAATGCTCATACTAATGAGCTCTCCATGCTCTTGTTGAGTATTTTTCCTCTGAATTAGTTGAAATTTTAAGAGTCATGCAGGACCTTACTTGGAATGTTAGAACCCAGGGAATATAATCGCCACTCCCATCCCCACCCCAGATGTTTTGACTTTCTCATGACTTCTAATGATGGAGAACGGAACAATCTTTACATCTTTACACCAAGAGAAGAACTTTCTCGTATACAATTAAGGCTGAAGAGCTATCCCTTTAGAACGGTAGCACTTGCCTTTGTTTTATAAGCTGTCTGTTTCTGGCACACCACCCAAACCTTGAATTCATGGTTAACATTAATCCTCTGCTTTTCTATACATAGATACATATACATTCAGTTCAGCACGTATTTCCTTTCAAACACAGATGTTCTTTACATGCGGTGTTTTATATGGAGAAATTCATGGAAGATTAGTAACAAAATAAAATGATTTTGGGAAATTCAAATGATCTTCAACTTCTAAAAAAATATAAACTGCATTATATAATTATCTATTGTTTCTTAAACCCTCCCCACCATCCTCTCCATATGGAAAAATGATAAGAATGGGGACTAAAGAGACACAGTCAGATGGTTCAGATTGAACTAAGACATTTAATTTCTTTGTACTGTTGCAGTTTGTTTCTATGATTAAAACCATCATGATTATTAAGAAAGAGCTTTCTTTCAGAGTCACATTAGCACTGGAAAAGGAGGCATTTGTCATGCATTGAGATACCTCTGGCATAGCTCACTCCTCTGAATCATGTCTGCCCTTTCTCCCTTTCTCTTTTAACATTTGGAAAAGAACAGCTATGTTAGTTGATAACAGAGCTGGGAGGAAAGACTAAGAAAGTGATGTGAGCTCTGTCAATCTTCAACCTCGCCAAGGAAAACACATTAAAGTGTTTTTCATGGAAAATCAGCTTCAGTCTACAAATATTCAGAACAAAGTGACCTTGAATATATATATAACACACCAGGATTCTCGGGAGAATATAAGTGAGCCAAAGAGAAAGAAGAGGAAACATCCTAAAAGAAGAAATTAAATCCAGGGAAACAATTTGCAAATGCATTTCTTACCTTTTCTGCTGACTGGGCTGTACCAAAAAAGATGGGGATGAAAGCTAACCAAATGATGCAGGTGGTGTACATGGTAAATCCAATAGGTTTGGCTTCATTGAAAGTCTCTGGAACTCCTCTTGTTTTAATGGCATAGACAGTACAAGTAACCATCAAGAGAATACTGTACCCTAGTGAACAAATGAGTGAGAGATCAGAGATGTCACACTTGAGCACTCCCCTGGCGTTCTCTGGATCTAGAGTCCTCTGTTCTCCATAGTCTATGATAATGTGTGGTGGGTCCACAACAAACCAGACACACACTCCCAGGAGCTGGATGGAGATCAGGCTGAAGGTGATCACCAGCTGGGATGCAGGACTGATAAACTTGGGTGCTGTGACAGATTTCTTCCCCTGCTCAAATATTCGGTGGATTCGGTTTGTTTTGGTCAGGAGGGCTGCATAGCTGAAACACATGCCGAGTCCTAGGAAGATCCGCCGGAAGGAGCAGATGATGGTATCTGGTGCTGCAATCATCAAAAAGGTGATTGAATAACAGAGAAAAATCCCCGTGAGGAGCACGTAACTAAGTTCGCGGCCCGAAGCCCTCACGATAGGCGTGTCGTTATAGCGGACAAAGGTCACGATCACAAAGCTGGTGGCGATGATTCCCAAGATGGCAACGAACACAGGCACCACCGCCCAGGGAGAATGCCACTCGAGTTTGATGATGGGGATAAGCTGGCAGCCTGTGCGGTTGACGTTGGGTCTCTGATCCAAAGGGCAGAGTTCACAGGACAGCTCATCTACCTGGTAGTTGTAACCTTCACAGCGCTCGCAGTGCCAGCAGCAAGGGACTCCTTTCACTGTCTTCTTCCTCTCGCCGGGCTTACAGGGCAGGCTGCAGACCGACGCCGGGTGAGTGTGCTCTCTATTGGCCCACTGCATGTCTTCCACCTGTGGGTATAAAATATTAATGAGCCTTCCATTTTCCCCCCATTTATAATATCCTAATCCTAGCCACAGGTTTGTAATAAATCACTGAGTGCTGACAGGACAGTTTACCACAGCAAGAGCCCAGAGTTTCTTTCCCTGACTTTATGAAAATATTAAATGATTGGGGCCAATAAATCATTCACATCATCAACTTGATGAGTGTCATTAGTTTCCACTTACCTCCTTGATTTTGACCAATCTGACATTTGGAGAAAGATGCATTGACCCAAACAGCTTTAAAATGGGAGAGAAAAAAAGAAAAGTCCCATGGAAAGAAACGTGTTAGAGCTAAACTGAGATATAAATGCCCTGAAATATTGGCTAGGATATAAATGCACATATAAACAATGAAGCCAAATCAATTCTGACACCATCTACCTGGAAATAGCGTCAAGTCTTACAAATGCTATAGGAGAAAAACAGAAATTATGGGTCAACAATTTGTTATGAGAAGCAGCTTCTATATAAAAAGTAAGCTCTATGAACAGAGTGATTTTGCTCACTGATGTGGACAAACAATACTTATTGGATTTGTGAGGAAGGAAGAATGTGAGGGGTATCCCTGAGGTAGAAGGAGCCAACTTGAAAGCTCTGAGATCCGGAAACAAAGGATTGCTCAAGGAGGCACCAGAGATAAGAGCTGAAGGAATGTTTAAAACAAAACAAAATGAAAAACTATTTTTCCAAGACCAAGTCTATAAAAAGTCAAAAGAAAAATCACCATATCCTGTGATAGCCTGGCTCCAAGATGCCCCCACTAACTTTACCTCCTGGAATCATGCCCTCACGGAGTTCTCTCCCACTTTAAATGGGCTGATTTGTGTCAACAATAATATATTCCAGAAATGATGGCATGTGGTTTCTGAGGTTAGGTCATCAATGACATTTTGGCCTCTGTCTTGTTCTCTTCAGGGAAATAATTAGACCATCATGAGAGCTCTCCGGCAGCCCCATGGAAAGGAACTGAGGCCCCCCCTCCAACAACCAGCACCCACTTGCCGTGTATGTGAGGGTGTCACCCAGAAAGTGAATTGTCTGGCTCCAGGCAAGCCTTCGGATGACTGCAGCTCCAGCTGACACCTTGACCGCAAACTCATGAGAGACCCTGAGCCAGAAAAACCCAGCTAAGCTGCTTCTGAACTTCCAATCTACAGGAACTGTGTGAGCTAGTGTTTTCTTGTCTTAAGCTGCTAAATATGGAGTTATTACACAGCAATGGAAAACTAATGCAACTCAAGTTAAGATTTCTTACCCATTCTGTGAACACCACCAGTACAGCAGTCTATTGAGAATCTACTGAGAAGGTAGTGACAACTATCTTATACCAAAATATGCCCTCCAAGTTGTCTACTGTCAGCAGTATTTTATCATCACTCTTAAGACTGCTTCCCCTTTGACTGAGATTGTTTTCATAAACATATCTACTGCTTCAGGATGCTTTCCTTTCTTGAATGTGGTGTGAATAGTTGAGGGCAGAGAATTGTAGCCTCTAAGCTCAACATTTGCAGAGGGCCATCAAACCCACCTCAGGTGAAGTAGAGAATTCATGCATGTTTAATTTCAAATATCCTCCCTTGAGAAAGTAGATGGTACTTCATGTGTCCTAAGGGCACTCAAGATTATTAGTTCTACATTGTCTGTTCACCACAAAGGAAAAGCAATCTATCATAACCCTGTTAATTTTCTATTAGCTTTTAATGATTTAGAGAAGTTATTTTATTTATGTATAAGATTCCATTAGGCAAAAAAAAAAGTTAAATTGAAAGTGGCTTCTCTCAAAAATATTGAGAAAAATGAAATGCTTCACTGAGTGGCTAAAATATTGATTTTATCCCTAATGGACTCTTATAAGATAATAAAATACATTTTGTGAAGGTTATATTTCAAAGCTAATTATTATAAAACCAAAATTGTATTTTGTTTGGGGCTTCTATAGATTTATAATGTTACTGTTGAAGAATATCACAGTAAAAAAAAAATTCTCAGAAACATTAAACTTCAAGTTTGGTAGAGACCTTAAAGGCCAACCTGTCTAACCACATGTCTGACTCTTTAATTCTCAAAGCACTTTATTTTCTAGAAGGAAATGACTTATTAACAAAGAAATATACTCAATCAGATAGGCCTCATTACAGAAGATAAATATTCATCATTATAAGCTAAGCATTACATTTTTCTTGATCAATTTTTTGAATACTCAACTAGTGAAAAAATGTTTTCATAAATAAAAATTAAAGTCATAAGATAATGAAATATCACATCTTTTAACAACTGGAAATTTTCTTTAAGTGAAAAACAATGTAGTCATGAAATATGTGTGACATTTCGTGATATAATAGAGAAAACTATGTATGCTTCAGTAAACTTGTTAAAAATACATGACTGCATTTCATCAAGGAATCTATTATGTATAACTGTACTGTGTTTTGATACCATAGTTGAAGTCTGGGAACCAACTCATATCCACTCGAAAGAGGAACAAATAGCAAACACTTGAGTCAGGTACTTATAAATATATTAGTATTTGAGACATAATTTATTTTAGATATGATGCCAAATTAAAAATAATACTAATTGAGATTGGTAGTATTAATAGAAATTAAACGTCTTATTTTTCACAACTATGCTATAAAACACAAACTCTTGCTTTGCTATATTAACAAATTATAGCATCTTTCATAATGAGTAAGAATATTTTAAAATATGTCTTCCTCTCCTTTGGCATTATTCTGATATTAGGATATTTGTGTCTAAAACATGTGTTCTAACAAATGGATAATAGTTATATTGATAGACCTTCCAGAGACAAAAACCATAGCCCATCCCTGTCTTGACAATGTTCACCAACAGTGATTCATTCTGTAGGCCCCAATCCAGTTCATTTTATGGAATATGAGCATTCAACCAGCTTCTGCTGTCAAATTCTATTATTAATGCAAACAAATACACCAACAACCACAACACCAAAACTTTATGAGTGTGCCTACATTTTTTAATCTTTAATCTTCCCAGGCATAAATTAAAGACATTATTTTTTATAGAATAATTTTCTTCTGTGTAGTTCTTATAGCTCCTGGTAAAAGGGCTACAAAAATATTTCCCAATTAAAGGCCCCACCGTAATTAATCATTTTCAGTATGCACTACAAAATTCTCACTTAATTTAATACCTCTATTATAGTGTTTTTCCCCACATATTAAGCTGTATCTTCAACATTATGATTACTACACATGTGGAAAAATTTTTAATATAACACAAAGATAATTGATATCTAGTCATACCATCTTTAATTACCTCTTTTCATCTTGCTCTATAAATAAGCATAGCATTAATAATAATATTGATGACTACTTTGCTGAACTGAACTGAACTTTGCCACTCCAGTATTCAAAAACCCAATTCTTCATCTGACTTATGTAACAGCATAATGCAATCATTTCAAGTGAAACTGGACATTTTCTCAAAGGTTTACTTGTTAATTTCCATATAATCAATAGGTTTAACAAGTGTACTTAATTAGCATGAGTATTTAAAATTGGTATTTAAAATGTCAGAATTTGGTTACATATTTTCAAATTAGTTTATACATTCATATTTATAAATGTTTGTATATAAATATACATTGCTTCCTTAATATTCATCCTTTCTTTTGGGTCGTGCAAAGCTTTCTACTTCTGTTCAAGGTGGTAAGTAGGTTTAGTGTGCTTTGCAAATCTAGTATGTGTGTATGATACCCAGACTGAAGTCACAGTTTTGTGTGATGTTACAGGTCTACATAACCTCTAAAATGTAAACACTACTCCTATTTAAAAAGACAGTTTTAAATTAATTAAAATTTTACTTAAAATAGCATTAAAAATAAAATATTTAGGAATAAACTTAACAAATAAAGTGTAATATTTTTAACTTAAAGCTACAAACTATCATTTTAAGAAAGTTAAAGAAATAAATGAAAAGAAATCCAAAGTTCACGGGTTAGAAGACTGAACATTGCCAAGATACTCACAAAACGAATCAACAGATTCAATATAGTCTCTATTAAAATCTCTCTGACTTCTGTGAAGAAATTGATTAATTGATCCTAAAATTCATAGGGGAATATAAGGAACCAAGAATAGACAAAATGATCTTAAAAGAGTGAAGTTGGAGAATTTACACTTCTCGATTTTAAAACTTCCTACAAAGCTACAGTAATCAAGCAGCATGATACTGGCACAAAGAAAGACTAATCAATGAAAGAAAATTGAGAGCTCAGAAATAATCAATTACATATAAGGTCAATTGACTTTTTTACAAAGCTGACAAGAAAATTCAATGCAGGAAAAAAGTCTTTTCAGCAATGGTTCTGGCACAAGACATGTCACCAAAAGAATAAGCAACAAAGTAAAAATAAATAAATCTTTTTAAATATTCAAACTATGTTGATGCAGTCAGGAAGAATTAACATACAGCACTTCATTTGCTGTATAAAAAAACATATTGCATAGCCACTCTGTTTGAGACACAAGACTCAACATGAGAATTCAACAGTGACCAATTCAACAGTGACCGAGGCCAGTGACCCTGGCCTCCAGAGTCAGTGCAGGTGGGGAAAGAGATAAGCAGAGAGCCAGTCACAGCTCAGTATTAGACTCCCTGAGAAAGAAAAGCAGGGAGGAAGTGGCGCTGCTAGCAGAGGATTCAGCAGGGGCACTCAGCCGGGGTTTTTGGGATGTGTGACAGCAGCCTGAAGGCTGTATAGGAGATAAACCACCAGGAACAGGGATCCCAAGAAGACATCAAGCCAAAAAAAAAAAAAAAGACATTAAAATTCAGGGCTGAGAAGCCATAACAAACTGGAGAAACTAAAGGTATAACAAAGAGCAAAAATACAGATTAAAACATTGGATGGAGTGGCAAGAGGTAGGCTAAGGGAAAGAGGAAATGCAAGATCATTTCAAAAGAAACTTACAAGCCATTGAGAGGAGTTTGGATGTTATGTTAGAAGTGGTAGTTGGGATCCTCTGAAGGGACAAAGAAAAAGAAATGCAAAAAGGCAAGATGGTTGTAGGAGGAAACCTTACAAATAGCTGTGAAAAGAAGAGAAGCGAAAGACAAAGGAGAAAAGGAAAGATATACCCATTTGAATGCAGGGTTCCAAAGAATAGAAAGAAGAGTTTAGAAAGCCTTCCTCGGTGATCAATGTAAAGAAATAGAAGAAAACAATAGAATGAGAAAGACTAGAGATCTCTCCAAGAAAATTAGGGATACCAAGGGAACATTTCATGAAAAGATGGACACAATAAAGGACAGAAATGGTAGGGACCTAACAGAAGCAGAAGACATTAAGAAGAGGTGGCAAGAATACACAGAACTATACAAAAAAACATCTGCACGACCCAGATAATCACGATGGTGTGATCTCTCACCTAGAGCCAGACATCCTGGAATGTGAAGTCAAGTGGGCCTTAGGAAGCATCACTACGAACAAAGCTAGTGGAGGTGATGGAATTCCAGCTGAGCTATTTCAAATCCTCAAAGATGATGCTGTGAACGTGCTGCACTCAATATGTCAGCAAATTTGGAAAACTCAGCCGTGGCCACAGGACTGGAAAAGGTCAGTTTTCATTCCAGGCCCAAAGAAAGGCAATGCCAAAGAATGCTCAAACTACTGCATAATTGCACTCATCTCACACGTTAGCAAACTACTGCTCAAAATTCTCCAAGCCAGGCTTTAACAGTACATGAACTATGAACTTCCAGATGTTCAAGCTGGATTTAGAAAAGGCAGAGGAACCAGACATCAAATTGCCAACATCTGTTGGATGATCATAAAAGCAAGAGAGTTCCAGAAAAACATTGACTTCTGCTTTATTGACGATGCCAAAGCCTTTGACTGTGTGGATCACAACAAACTGTGGAAAATTCTGAAAGAGATTGGAATACCAGACCACTTGACCTGCCTCTTGAGAAACCTGTATGCAGGTCAGGAAGCAACAGTTAGAACTGGACATGGAACAACAGACTGGTTCCAAATAGGAAAGGGAGTACGTCAAGGCTGTATATTGTCACCCTGCTTATTTAACTTATATGCAGAGTACATTATGAGAAATGCTGAGCTGGATGAAGCACAAGCTGGTATCAAGATTGCCGGGAGAAATATCTATAACCTCTGATATGCAGATGACTTCACATTTATGGCAGAAAGAGAAGAAGAACAAAAGAGTCTCTTGATGAAAGTGAAAGAGGAGGGTGAAAAAGTTGGCTTAAAACTCAACATTCAGAAAACTAAGATCATGGCATCCAGTCCCATCACTTCACGGCAAAAAGATGGGGAAACAATGGAAACAGTGACAGACTTTACTTTTTTTAGTTTCAAAATCATTGCAGATGTTGACTGCAGCCATGAAATTAAAAGACACTTCCCCCTTGGAAGAAAAGTTATGACCAACCTAGATAGCATATTAAAAAGCTGAGACATTACTTTTCCAACAAAGGTCCATCTAGTCAAAGCTATGGTTGTTCCAGTAGTCATGTATGGATGGGAGGGTTGGACTGTAAAGAAAGCTGAGTGCCGAAGAATTTATGCTTTTGAACTGTGGTGTTGGAGAAGACTCTTGATAATCCCTTGGACAACTAGGAGATCCAGCTAGTCTATCCTAAAGGAAATCAGTCCTGAATATTCACTGGAAGGACTGACGCTGAAGCTGAAACTCCAATACTTTGGCCACCTTATATGAAGAACTGACTCATTTGAAAAGACCCTGATGCTGGGAAAGATTGAAGGTGGGAGGAGAAGGGGACGACAGAGGATGAGATGGTTGGATGGCATCACCAACTCAATGGACATGAGTTTGAGTAAACTCCGGGAGTTGGTGATGGACAGGGAGGCCTGACCTGCTGCAGTCCATGGAGTCACAAAGAATCGGATACGACTGAACAACTGAACAGAAGGGGCAAAGATGACGAGCTTTATTGCATAGAAGAATCACTGTGAAGTAGGTTAGAGAGAAGATGAAAGAAATCCAAGGCTGCTGCTGCTGCTGCTGTTAAGTCGCTTCAGTCGTATCTGACTCTGTGCCGCCCCATAGATGGCAGCCCACTAGGCTCCTGTGTCCCTGGGATGCTCCAGGCAAGAATACTGGAGTGGGTTGCTATTTCCTTCTCTAATGCATGCATGAATGCTAAGTCGCTTCAGTTGTGTCCGACTCTGCACGACCCTACGGACAACAGCCCACCAGGCTCCTCCGTCCACAAGATTCTCTAGACAAGATTACTGGAGTGAGTTTGCCATTGTCTTCTCCGTAACCTAAGGCTAGATGCGGTCAATCACTCGTCAAACTGAGGCTTTTGCCGCATTCCAGATGAAAGTGATGACAAGAGGAATCCAAAGAGCAGCAGTGAGCAGGAAGGACTTTGTAAGCAGCACCAGGTTTCTCAGACTATCCTCATGGCCCGAGAGGGTGATTAAAGAATTTTAACCAAATGTGTGATCTCATATAAAATAAAATATACATTTTTGAGATATATATATTGGAGATCAGTGTGGTGACAGATCAGGAGAAAGGATGATATACAAGCGAGAATAACAATTAAGGGAATAATGTCATAATTCTAGGCAAGACAAGAGCCTATGAACTGTTAGAATCAGTGATTATGAAGAAAATGGGATGGGTTTAAGATATAGTGGGAAAAAAAATAGAAATAATGGTGGCAAGAAGGAAACAGAAGAACCAAACAATGGCATCCGGCCTTGTGTTTGAGAGTCATCCTTATAGCATTTCACTTACTCCAGCCTTATTTCTGATTAACTGCCAACTACAAGGCCAGGCATGATCTCACCCCTGCCTAACTCCCAGGTAATTACGTACCAACACTCCTTACTCTCCTATGATACATCACACAACACCTTGTAGTCTTCTTCAATGGCACTTTTACAGTAAGCAATTCTGCATTTGTTTTTCTTTTTACCTCAATAAATGGTTTTATAAATTTTAAATTATGTTCCTTAGAATCACTTAAAGGCTTTGCTCAAACTATATCTCACTGGGAAGCAGTTCTTAGAGATTACAGTTTAACAGGTCTGGGAAGGAACTTCAACTTGGCATTTTTAAAAGAAGTCCTTCTTCTTTCAGTGATTCTGTCATGTAATTAGTGAACCACACTTTGCTAAGCACCAAGTTAAATTTATTTTTCTCAGGAGAGGAAGAGCTTATTCTGTTTTTCCACCATTGCGTTCCAAAGCCTAATGCAGTGACTAACCCCCAGTGAACATCCATAAATATTTGTTGAATGAATGAAGAAGGACTGGAAGAACAAGTGAACAGGTGATGGTGTCCTTTACCCAAAGTCCCAGGGAGGCTTCCAAGCCAGGAAGCTCAGGAATCAGCTGAACACATCAGCTGTGCTCATGAGTCAGGTTTGCCTGAGGCAAAGATTTCCAAGGCACAGTCATATGCAAGGCAGTTGAGACCATGAATATGTATGAGCAAGTTCTCACCCACAGAAACAATGGAATGTGTGAAAGGAAGATGACACAAATGGAGGCATGGAAAGAGCAAAATTTAAAGAGCAGACTCAGTAAGATTAGTAAAGGAAGATGGAAAAACATGGCCAGATGGAAACTAGGGAAGAATCTAGTCCAAGAAACCCAACAAATTATTTTCAGAAATGAGGAAGTGTTCAGTGGTGCCCAAAGACAGACTTCATGAGGATTCAATTTGAAAACTGAGAGTCCTTGATTACCTTCATGACAAAAAATTATTAACTTTTCTATGAAATCTTCTCAAACGACCCTATACCAGTCAGGTGGGTATACTCCTCCCCTGAATTTCATTATATACCATTATGAATTTTATTATAACTCTTTGACATTATATTGGGACTATCTGTTCACTTGTTCATTTCCCCACCAGACAGAGGGCAGAGAATCTCAAGGACAGATATTTTTACCTCCCATTATCTGTATTAAGACCTAGGATTCAGTAGGAATTCAATATTTGAAAAAAAAAAGACATAAATTGATTAATAATTAGAATGTGTGGTAAACACATCTATTACTACTTCAAATATATAAGACTCTCTATTTGGGGTTTTAAGTAGGATGGTAACAAACTTACTCTTCCTAAATCTGTGTGGCCTCTATACTGTTTCATCCATACCTTCAGAGAAGCCAATTTGGGGGACACTCTGTACTCTGATCTTATAGGGATGCACCTTAGAGGGATGTTGGAAAGATCTAACAAGTTGATATCTGTGAAAATGATTGGTGAACAGAGAATGTAAAGGGCAGTCTGAAACTTCACATGCTTTGATTTAGGACTGAGAGGCAGCATTGGAAAGAAGGTAACCACTCTCCACCTATTATTAAACATAGCTGTTCTGTTAAAAAAAACTATGTCAGCTGCAACAGACAAAACCACAGTCTTTGGATTTCATCCAAATCTGCTATTTCATGCTTTTATTTTCCCATAATCTCGGCTCTTAATGCTAGTTCCTGGTAATTGCCACAGGAGATGCCCCTTGACTCACCCCAGCTCTGTGCAGAGAAAAGCTTCTAGGCCAGTGCCTCCTGCCCTGGACTCTGAGGATGAAGATGGTGGCATCAGCCAGGGAGGATGTTGGGATGAGTGTTGCGGAACGACTGTTTTGGAGGACCAGAAAGGAAGTCAAACCTACAATACTTTCATTGAATGGGATGCGCTAACCTTATGATAGCGTTTCACCCCAACATACTACATATACAAATATCCAGGGAGCATGGGGTATTCGTAGCTATAGTACCGAAACTGGGTAATCTTTTCCCTTAATTTTAAGTTTGTGATAAAAATCATAATTTGAATGCTCTGAAGAGTAGTCATTTTAACTCAAAAGACATTGAGTTATAACTTGTATTATTATGTTTATGATTATATTATAAATGGCAAAAATATATATATATATATATTTAATATAAACGCTTTCTATTTAAGGGCTTCCCTGATAGCTCAGTTGGTAAAAAATCCACCTGCAATGGAGGAGACCCTGGTTCGATTCCTGGGTCAGGAAGATCCCCTGGAGAAGGGATAGGCTACCCATTCTAGTATTCTTGGGCTTCCCTTGTGGCTCAGCTGGTAAAGAATCTGCCTGTAATGTGGGACACCTGGGTTTGAGCCCTAGGTAGGGAAGATCCCCTGGAGAAGGGAAAAAGCTACCCACTCCAGTATTCTGCCCTGGAGAATTCCATGGACTGTAGTCCATGGGGTTGCAAAGAGTTGGACACAACTGAGTGACTTTCACTTTTCCATTTAAGATTAATTCATTTGAATGTTTACTATAAAATGACTATTTCAATCACTAAGAATGATTTGACATGCTAGATCTTTTCTGAATATAATTTTAATCATATTTGAAATCTTAAAATATGATATAAAGGTCATATATGAATAGCTACATTATAGACATTGTGCCTGTATTTTATGATGACTAAATTCAGTTAAGCAGATCCTTCATTGCTAATAAGAAGTAAATAATATGAAAATCAGCCTGGGGTAATACTCTCTATGAGCAATCTTTTTGACTCAGGATATTCCTTTAAATTATTCACATTTCTTATTTTTCCTACACTAAATTGATTTATAAATGCATGCAAAAATAAAACAATTCTTTATAAAGCATTTTGAGATATTTTGAACAATATAATAGATGTTCAGTGCAAAACACTTGTCTATTTCATTCTTAGCCCATATCACTCAAAGTATGTTTAACTCAATCTGTAGAAATTTATAGGAAGTGAATGCTTTCAGAATGTGAGAAGCTAGACAATGAGGTTTAGAATGATTATTTCCAGGGGAAAGCTACTTTATATTGCTAAGCAAACAGAACATAAAAAGTGATAATGATGATAACAGCTAACATTTATTGAGGGTATACTATGTTTCGGAACTGTCCTAGGCATGGAACATTAAATGCTTACAACAACACCCCATTTGGTTTAAGGGATCACAGAGCAGTAGGTGACTTGCCCCAAATCAGATAGTTACTAAGTGATGGAGGGGGTATGATGTCATACACCCAATCATAGCACTTTATTGTCTGTACCTGATGGCTCCCTGGGCAGTGCATGACATGATAGATGGTAGAAAAAATTAAAACTGACTGAAGATCCAAAATAGAGAGATGAGGAGATACTGGAGCAGGCATAACCCATTTGAAGTAAAAGTCCAGATGAAAGGGGTGTGGCCCCAGATAGGAGAGGCCCTAGACAAGAGCAGAAGAGGGAATGAAATCAGAGCAATCAGTTTATTGAGGATGGAAAGAAGAATAGAAAAAAGAATCAAAATAATTTGGTGATAATTTACTTAAAGGATTTTTTCACACCAGATCCAATATAAAAACCTTAGATAAGATTAAAAAACATTTGCTTCATGGTTTGAGTACACTCCATCCTAGGTATTCCCTCACCCTCAAAGTTATTACAGTGAAACCCTGTCTCCAACCAAGATTCTTCTAGCTATTACATTCCATATAAGAACATTATAAAGGAAACGATCAATTTAGCATGCTTTATTCACAGTAACCCTAAATGGCACTCCTCTTGCCTGAAAGGCATTTATAACTCAATCCCAAATGAATACATGCAAACTAAGATAGTTTATTTGAAATAAAAAGAGAAGACACCCAGTTTGAAAAAATCTCACTCTATACTGAAATTCTAGGGACTGCAGACTCTGAATTTCTAGGGACTGCAGACTCTACTACCCACATAGAGACAGGCGGGAAACTGCTAAATACCAGCAAAAAAGGCTGCTGCAGCCAGGAAGAAATAGAGTTATCACAACTGAGACATGTCATGAAAATAAATGACTTTGGGAAAAATGGTGAGAACCTGATGTGGCTTTTTAGCCCCAAACCTAGAGGCTAAAGACTTCCCACTGATTGCAGAATAGAAAGATTGAGAGAGATTAAGAAAAGTTCCCTTGGATCAGCAGGAGCAAAGTGACCAGACAAAAAAGAACACAGACAAATGAGAAATTGAATGATACAAGAGGAGACCACAGCCAGCAGCAAATATAACTCAGGAAGACACTCAAATATTTTCCAGAACTATTTGTTTTTATGCTTCAGTTCATAGGATAAATGGTATTGAAACACAATGTTAAGACTGTTGCTTAGAATGTGAAACTTTGAACAAATGCAGATATAAAAATTGAATTGTGTGAAAATTACAGGAAAAAACCCACATAATATTGACGTGTTTATTCTGAAACAGAAGTGACAAATATTATATCAGAACTAAGACAACATTATAAGAAAATGAGCTCTCTGATGTCAGAAGAGAAATATTGTCAATCAGCCATATCTAGCTAAGTGAAAGTGTAAGTGTTAGTTGCTCAGTCATGTTCAACTCTTTGCAACCCAGTGGACTGTAGCTGTCCATGGAATTCTCCAAGCAAGAATACTGGAGTGGGTAGCCATTCCTTTCTCTAGGGGATCTTCCAACCAGGGTTCAAACACAGGCAGATTCTTAACCATCTGAGCCACCAGGGAAGCCCTATATAGCTAAGAATGTCCTACAGTTATGAAGAACTTATTTATTCATTTATTCAAAAACATGAATTTCAATAGCAGTATAGTCAACAAGATAGGTACTAGGGATATAAAAATGAATGAAGCAAGGTTTGAGCACACAAATATCTTGGGACTTTAGAAGGGACTTGAATTCAATGTTAAAATCATATGATCAAATACTTGGTGTTACTGAAGCTGGGTCATACCTGACTCAAAAAAAAAAAAAAGACTAAAGATTTACTCTCTGGAAAAGGTAAAACTAGAGGCAGGACACCTGGCACATTTGGGATCAGGGTACCACAATGACATCAGTTGTGATAAGTAAAAATATGAATACTGAATTGTGAATTTTTCCATTCTCTTACCCTGCCAGGCTCACAGAGTACCACCAGCCTTGCTTACATCCTCTAAGCAGAGGATTTGAAGACTCATCTTTGGGAGACTTTTAGTTAGATCCATCAGCCTAGAAGAAAAGATCTAAACATTGTGACGTGAGGTGATTTCCCAGGGACATACACTGTCATCAAACACATTCACGTGCAGAGAGCTGTTGACCAGACTTTCCCTGCACCCTTAGACATGAGTGGAATCCAAGGGTCATGGGGCATGAAGACAATTTCTACCATAAACACTAGGCACTGCATCAAACAAATAGGGGGGAAAGGAAATTTCAGTATACAGAGGCTATACCTGGAGAGAAAAACATTAAAAATTATTAATACCTTCAGAGAGTTTTTTAAATTGCATCCATAAAACAAGAATATTCTGTGGGAAAGAAACATTCATAGAGAATGAAAAAACTCATAAATTACAAATCTTTATAACAATATACTTAATTACATTGATTCTATTCATAATTATAATTCTAGATAACTGAATCAATTATAGTTCTGAATTATAATTTTAGAAACAGAAATCAATAGAAGAATTAGAAGGTAAAGTTGAAGTAATATTCCAGGAAGTAGATTAAAGAGACGTAGAAGGACTTCCCCAGTGGCGCTGTAGATGGAAGTTTGCCTGCCAGTGCAAGGGACATGGATTCGATTCTTGGTCCAGGAGGATTCCACGTGCCACAAAGCAACTGAGCCCCTGAGCCAAAACTACTGAAGCCTGCATGCCTAGAGCCTGTGCTCTGCAGCAAGAGAAGCCACCACACTGAGAAGCCCACTCACTGCAATGAAGAGCTGTTGTTCAGTTGTTAAATCATGTCCAGCACTTTGCGACTCCGTGAACTGCAGCATACCATGCTTCCCTATCCTTCACTATCTCAGCCCCCGCACAAAGCAACGATGACTCACTGCAGCCAAAAATTAATTAATTTTAAAAGAGACATAGAAAAGAAAATCAGGAGAAAATGAAAGGATCAGTCAAGATTTAAATAATAATTCCAGAAAAAGAAAATGAAACATTGAAATTATTAAACCAAAAAATTTCTTAGAAGCAAAGAAAAAGACACTTCAGAATAAAAGGACCTACTGTGTGTCCGGTACAATAAATGCAAATTATATAGATATTAGGGTATATCCTGTTGAGATTTCAGAATAAAGAAGACAAATTGAAGATCGTAAAGGATTCTGGTGACAAAAAATAAATTACAAAGAATGACAATCAGAATACCCCAAGAGCCAGGGAACAATAAAACAGTGTCTTCAAATTCTAAAGTAAAATGATTTCCAGCCTAGACTTTGATAATCTGCAGTATAAGTATAATATTCAAATGAAGACACTTCTATAAATTCAAGTTCTTCAAAAAATGTTATCTTCAATTTTCAGTCTTAGGAGGCTATCAGTTAATATGTTGTACCTAAGTAAAAGAATTAATGCAGGAAAAGAGGAAACTGGATTATAGGTACAAAAGAAATGGAAAGAAAACCTCTGTATTATTGTAAAAAGAAGATGGTGGGATGTAAGCTTTGCCTTTATTTATAGATATAACAATCTAAACTGAAGAAGCTGGAGCGATATCTCTAAGAATACAAATATAGTTAACCAGATGTCTTCTGTTGCAAAGTTTGGAAGTAAGTTAGCTTTAAGTATATAAAAAGCAAAACAAAACACTAAGCAACCAAACAGTTTTGTAAATGATGATTATTAGGTACATGAAAATGAAAGTTATGATATATTGGGAGGATGAGAGGACAGGAAGTGTAAATGGCAGAGGAGGACAGATATAAAGGAGATAACTCCTCATATTCCATAGTGAGAAATTAATATAAACTGACTTAGCAGAAAAAAAAGAAGTAGAAAGTAAGTATAAGCAAATTACTTAGAAATACAGATTAAAATACATTGAGAAATAAGGAGTCGAATGTAGGTGCATTTGGTCATATGAAAAGAGACAGATATATTGGGGGCTGCCATTTTCAAATGAGCCTTGTGACACCAATGAATTTTTTATAAACATATATACAAATAAATTTAGTAAACATTTTAAATAAGAACAAGTTGAAAAAACTTAACAAGTACAGTTATAAAGAAAGATGAATAAGAATCAGAGAAGTGCCAGAGAGCTAAAAATGCAGTGCCCACTGAAACCCCACACAGGTAGCGTTCAAGGGAAGGCAAGAGTCTGTAAAAAATCATGTTCTTGTCTACAGATCAACCTGCAAAGCTTCTTAATCATTGGGGAAAAAACACAGAGTAGAAACGATAATAGAAAATAAGGCAGAAACAAGAAAAAGGAGACTTCGAGGAAAATTACAGACAAACAACATTTCTAGACAAACCAAAACAATTGTTATGGAAAATACAATCAAAGGTATAAGGAAAGAAGGGCTTCCCACATGGCTCAGTGGTAAAGAATCCACCAGCCTTTGCAGATGCGGGTTCTATCCTTAGGTCAGGAAAAGTCCCCTGGAGAGAGGATCCTGGCAGGCTGTAGTCCAGGCATCACAAAGAGTCAGACACAACTTGGTGAGTAAACAACAACAATGAGGAAAGAAAACATTTCGCTGCTATAGAAAAATCTGCTGAATGGATTGATGTGCAAAATTAATGGAAGGGACTGATAAAACATAAGAATTTTTGGTGGGAGGTATACGATTAAAGAAAAGTCCAATACAAATCAAGCAAGATTTAGAAAAAAAAGGACAAACAGAAAATAAAAATGATACTCTCAAACATTCCCACAACACAAATGCAGAATAAAAGAAGCATAGTATTTTTAAAAGAAACTCATGATCACATAATTAATAACCTGACAAGTTTTCTTTCACATTTGAGGACTAGAGGAAGTGTTTCATAGATATGCCACCTCAGAGAAAATATAATGCTTTAAAAAGACTTTATTGGAAAAAAAATTGTTTGAGTTTATAATCCAGTAAACTGAAAAGCAAAGGAAACTTGAAAAGTCCAGAGAAGGAATCATAACATTAAAGATGTGACCATGATCATTGAAATGTGAGAAATCTAACAAAATGGGAGTAAACTGGTTATAAAACTGGGGACAATTAACAAAAATAGTTTAAAGTGACATTTACCGTAAAACAAAAAGTACAATCACAATAATCTGAACCTAAATCTCCCAGGTTTCAATGAAAAAATAACCTGCCATGTACTTTTATAGGTAACAAAGTAAACAATGAGAAGAAAAAATGGTTAGACAAATGATAAATTGACAAATTCTAGACCTCAGAAAAAACATATTTTGAAATGGGCCATAAAGAAATTCTTAAAAAATTAAAAAAAAAAACTTGTCTAGACCATATTTTCTGATGAAAATTTCTAGTAAAACTGGAAATAAAGTCATGAACATAACACAACCACTTAGAAATTAAACAGTAACTCTCTTCAAAATGTTGAGTCAAAACCACAATTATAGTCATTAAGAAATAGAAGATAATGACAGTGCTATATACAGCATTCTGTACTTAGAGAAAAAATTTGTATTCTTCAGTGCTTTTATTATAATGCAAGAAATAAAAATAAATGAACTCAGTATTCAACTCTCAAAGCTAGCAAAAATAATAACATAAAACTAAGAAAAATAGAGGGGAAATTGATAATAGTAAAAGTATGCATTAAAGACTTAGAAGACAGGATAATGGTTAACTAATTAAAAACAGCATCAAAGAACAGTTTTTATGGATCAGTCAATAAAATTTACATATAGCTGGCAAGTCTTAATTGGAAGAAAAAGAGAAGAACTCATATATACAGCCTTAATACTGAGATTATAGATATAACCACAGATAGAAAAATACAATGCAGCATATAATATAATATAGTAGTATATTATTTTATAAATATAGCCTGACTCTCAGACCTTGAAAATAGACTGTGATAGCTGTATTCTTTAACTGGTGATTTCTTCCCCTTCTTTCTCTCTTGACCAGTCCTTTAGAAATAATATTTTATGCCTTCTGCACCATGATCCCCATGCAAACTAGCTTTTGCTATGTGCTCATCTTAAACATTATGCAAGAAAATTGCACACATTCAAATCCAATGACTTCGCAATCCACTCTTATTTGAAACCCTCCTGTCTTGACATCTTGAACCCTATCACTATTGTTTTTCTGCTATGGTCATAATGCTGGTTCTTTCTTCTTTGTCAGGATTAACTCTTTAGCCTTAATGTTTTCAAACTTCTCTATCAGACTTGCCATTCATTCCCTGGCTTCAAACATCATCAGTTCAGTTCAGTTCAGTCACGTCCAACTCTTTGCGACCCCATGGACTGCATCACGCCAGGCCTCCCTGTCCATCACTAACTCTTGGAGTTTACTCAATCTCACGTGCATTGAGTAGGTGATGCCATCCAACCATTTCATCCTCTGTCATTCCTATATAGTCCAACTCTCACATCCATGCATGACTACTGGAAAAACCATAGCTTTCACTAGATGGATCTTTGTTGGTAAAGTAATGTCTCTGCTTTTTAATATGCTGCCTAGGTTGGTCATAACTTTTCTTCCAAGGAGTAAGCATCTTTTCATTTTATGGCTGCAGTCACCATCTGCAGTGATTTTGGAGCCCCCCAAAATAAAGTCAGCCACTGTTTCCACTGTTCCCCATCTATTTGTGATGATGTGATGGGACCAGATGTCATGATCTTAGTTTTCTGAATGTTGAGTTTTAAGCCAACTTTTCATCCTCCTCTTTCGCTTTCATCAAGAGGCTCTTTAGTTCCTCTTCTCTTTCTGCCATAAGGGTGGTGTCATCCGCATATCTGAGGTTATTACTTCTTTCTCCCTATAATCCTGATTCTAGCTTGTACTTCATCCAGCCCAGCAGTTTGCATGATGTACTCTGCATATAAGTTAAATAAGCAGGGTGACAATATACAGCCTTGATGTACTCCTTTCCCAATTTGGAATCAGTCCATTCTTGCATGTCCGGTTCCAACCGTTGCTTCTTGACCTGCATACAAATTTCTCAGGAGGCAGGTGAGGTGGTCTGGTATTACCATCTCTTTAAGAATTTACCACAGTTTGTTGTGATCCACACAGTCAAAGGCTTTGGCATAGTCAATAAAGCAGAAGTAGATGTTTTTGTGGAACTCTCTTGCTTTTTCAATCATCCAACAGATATTGGCAATTTGATCTGTGGTTCCTCTGCGTTTTCTAAATCCATGTTGAACATACATTCACGGTTCATGTACTGTTGAAGTCTGGCTTGGAGAATTTTGACCATCACTTTACTAGCGTGTGAGATGAGTGTAATTGTGCTGTAGTTTGAGCATTCTTTGGCATCGCCTTTCTTTGGGATTGGAATGAAAACTGACCTTTTTCAGTCCTGTAGCCAATCCTGATCTTGCTACTCACCAGCTATTAACCACAGTCCCAGTGGTCTGCTGATCAAGCACCATGAGACAGAGCCAACGTATGAGAGAGAAAATGCATCATGCCTAAGGAGTTTTCCTCTTGATTTCTCTAATTTTGTTCAGTTGAATTTCATAGCCACTATCAGCTACTATATACATTTTTTTTCTTTCATCCATTCATAGTTTTGTCCAGCCCTACTGTAGTTGTTTGTCATAACGCCATTACTTGACTACCATAAAGGGCTTACAGTTTTTCTTATCTAACCCATCTTTTACATGCACATCAGGGCTTGGTCAAATATTCTGAGCATCTTTTACTTTTTTCCTTCCCTGATAGAAAATTACAGTGTGATTTTCCCGGCATGAATATGGGATTGGGTTGCCATCTCCTCCTCAATGGGATCCTCCTGACCCAGTGATAAAACCTGCATCTTCTGTGTTTCCTGCATTGCAAGTGGATTCTTTACCCACTGAGCCATCAGGGAAGTTCCACTTTTTCAACAATACAATGCTAAAATAAAAGTTGGTACCCTAACTTTAAGCCCTCAAACCCTCTGTCTCAATCTGCCTTTCAAGTGTTCCATAAAATGCCTATTCAAGGGGCTATATGCCTCACTCAGTTTTTATATTCATTTTTCTGAAATGAATATTTTGGCTTTCTTTTTTGTTTACTCCTGTTTTGCCTCTGCCTAGAAAAGCATGTTTCCATTTTTGGCTATCAAAGTAGTACTGTTCAGTTTGCATGTAAGGAGCTAGGCAGTTGGCACTCCATCCTAATGAGTAAAAAGCTGAACAGACTGAGCCAACAATAATTCCAAAATCCCTAAAAGTGGTGAGGACACAAGGAGTATCGCAGACCCCAAGAACAGAGAGACAGAAAGATGAATGGGGCTGGTCATAGCTTGAAGGAGCAAGAACCACCCTGCTCCTAGCAGGAACCACCATGGAAGCCAGTGGTGGGGTAGGAAAACCTGAACTGTAATTGTTGGAGACTCGATGTGGACAATGCTAGTAGGAGTTAGAACTACAGTGGAGACCAATCATAGTTTTGTGGGATTTATTCCCTGGAGCTCAACTAGGTTCTCACAATAAATATCAGAGAAACACTAGTGAAGTTCACAGTCCAGGATCATTGGAAGACTGAGATCTCATCACAGAGTTACAACCCTTCTCCCACCCCTAACACTCTATCATCACAATACTATAGGCCTATGTATGGCAATTTCTCTTACCCAACCTGTCTTATCAAGAAAATAATCTCCAGGCACCTTTTAAGGCAAAAAAAAAAAAAACACAAAAAACATAAATCTAGGAGGCAGAGCAAGTGTAAGAACCAGACATGACAGTGTTTTTGAAATTATCAGATTCAACATTAAGTTTTGGAATCAGATCAGGATTTAAACTCTGTTTTACAACTTACTAAAAGTATTTCTCTGAGCTTCAGTTTCCCCATCTGTGAAAACAGGTCAGTAATAATACCTTACTTCAAATGCTATTTTGAGGACTGAATGGATGAGTCCATACAAAGTCCTAAAACAGGGTAAGTCTGATAAGTGTAGCAACCATCATCCTCAACAACCACAACTCCATTCCCCTTCACTTATCTATTTCTCTACAAGTCATTGTGGCTACTGCTGTTTCATGTCCCAAAATACACCTAACATCTCCCCTACTCGCTGCTTGAATGAGATACACTGTTTTCTATTGCCTACTCTGCTGCTGCTGCTGCTAAGTCGCTTCAGTCGTGTCCGATTCTGTGCGACCCCATAGACGGCAGCCCACCAGGCTCCTCCATCCCTGGGATTCTCCAGGCAAGAATACTGGAGTGGGTTGCCATTTCCTTCTCCAATGCATGAAAGTGAAAAGTGAAAGTGAAGTCGCTCAGTCGTGTCCGACTCCTAGTGACCCCATGGACTGCAGCCTACCATGCTCCTCTGTCCATGGGATTTTCCAGGCAAGAGTACTGGAGTGCGGTGCCATTGCCTTCTCCAATTTCCTACTCTAAAGTATAACAAACAATATATCAATTATTTAGGAAAAAACTGAATGTTCTATTCTCTGCATACATTATTTTTCCCCAGAATGTACAGCTCTGGTATATTATTGCTGTAGCCTCATTGTTGTGTGACTGACATATTCTATGTGCTGTTTTCATTTTAGTGATATTAAATAAACACAATGATATTTCTACTTAATATTGAATGCCTTCTGTTATTCAGAGATCTCTGTATGCTGTTAAGTTGGTGATGTAGCTCTAAAAATATGTCCTTTTTGTGGTATGGAATATTAAAATTTCAGCTTTTGTGGATGGACCTAGAGAGTGTTATACAGAGTGAAGTTAGTCGGAAGATAAAGACAAATATTGTATATTAACACATATATGTAGAACCTAGAAAAATGGTATGAAGTGTTAGTTGCTCAGTTTTGTCCAACTCTTTATGATCCCATAGACTGTAGTCTCCCAGGCTCCTCGTGTCCGTAAGATGCTTCAGGCAAGAATACTGGAGTGCGTAGCCATTTCCTTCTCCAGGGGATCATCCTGACCCAGGGATTGAACCCAGCTCTCCTGCACTGCAGGTGGACTCTTTACTATCTGTGACACCAGGGAAGCCTCTGAAAAATGGTATAGATGATCTTATTTGCAAAGTATAAACAGAGACTCAGACATAGAGAAGAAATATATGGATACCAAGAGGGAAGTGGAGGTGTGAAGAATTGAAAGATTGGAATTGACACATATACATTATTGATACTATGTATAGAATAGATAACTAATGAGAATGCACTGTATAGCACAAGGAACTCTACTTAATGCACTACGGTGACCTAAATGGGAAGAAAGTCCAAAAGGGAAGGGAGCCATACATATGGCTGATTCATTTTGCTGTACAGTAGAAACTAACACAACTCTGTAATTATTAATTACACTGTAAAAATTACACTGTAAAAACTAATTTAAAAACAATACAGTAAAATGTCAACTTTGTCACTTGTGTTCCCTGAAACAGTATTTCATTTGCCCAAAACCAATTTTGAAATAGTAACTTTATCACATGAGTGAATGAATGAATCTCAATACTTTGCAATACTTTGCTTTCCACAGATAGACTGTGTCTCTCTTCCAAAGCCTGACATGAACTCTCCAATAGATCCACTCCATCCTAGTAACCCAGACTCAGATTTGGATATTAGACTCTTAGAAGTTAATCCAATTGTTATCACAATATGAATTAAGACTCAATTGCATTTTAGCACACAAGCTTATTTTAATATCTCCAGAGGTTTGCTAGGTGTTAGTGAAAATTCCACACATCTAACTATGGATATAGCTGAAAAGCAAATCAATGACAGCTCATCAATCAAAATATAAGAGGACAAGTAAACTCAACATAAAAGCTGAATGCATTTTCTATTGACAATGGCAAGGCAGTTAGTTTCATTATTCACCAAACCACAGATGATGTGAAATAAGGATTACTTCCCTGCTTCCAAATTGAGATTTGGTGCTCTTTCATGGTGGACTTTTACTTCAGTTTCAAAGTCCGTCTTCTGCATGTACACATATAATAAGTTATCCATGATTTCTGTTTCTAGAAGCATACTATGTATAAAATCTTTTCTCAATAAGATTTTAAATGAGTTGAGTTAAATAGAGCTTTCTAACAGTGGTTAAGTTTTTGGTTTCAGTTTGATGGAATACAAGTTTACATTCCCATAATCAGTAAATGTATGAGTGCAGATGTAAGAATATCCAAAAATTTTGTAGATAAAAATCAAAATATGTAAAGTTAAGTTTCAAAGAGACCACTAAAGAATAAATCAAACAAAAGAAGGGCATGGGAGAAAAGAACAAGAAAAAAGACAAAGTACACAGGTATTATTTTACCTAAAGACAGTTTTTTGCTTTTAAGAGGAAATCAGAATAGAAATGTAGTTAATTAAAATTATTTTTAGAAGTCTTTAGAAGTAGCTTTTTTGTTTATTTCTTTTCTGATGTTTTCAGTCTTCCTGTCTATAGTCCTAAGTATTATTTTCCAAGGCACTAAACTATATAACTTTGTTTATAATATTGTAAGAGCAACACAGGTTAATATTTGACATTCTTAAAGAATTCTCTATTTCTTTTTTGGAGAATAATAGAATAAATGCAAGAAGAAAATATTAATTTGAAATTTTAGTCTGTGTACATACATTGCTCTTATTTTCAGAAGAGCATCATGAAAATGAAGAATGTGTTGCCTACAACTCAAAATGAAGGGTTGAGAGCATTTAGAATAAATTATGATCTCCAAACTCAAGGAAACACTTAAATACAAAACAAAAAGCATAAATAAAATTATTTAGAACAGAAACACCAGTAGAAGAAAACAGATGCAATTTATCTTCCTAACAGATTCATGGGAAACTTAATCTGGTCCATGTGAAAAAGATAGACTAAGGTACAATTTACAGCCTAATCCCATGACACCGTGCCATGTTGCACACAGGAATATCCATAACTAGATGTGAAGAAGCAATGCATACAAATGACAAAAGCAGCTTCAGATGAATTGCTTATGCAAGAGATGATCTTCACAGTTTGGATTAAGAGCTAGGCAGAATTCAACAGGGTCTGGCTAGATTTCCCTTCCTTCACTATGATCAGCTCACACAATGCTGGGAACAGCTTTGAACCAGAATTCCTGCCTTGTCACACATAAACTACTCTGTAGGAAGATATTCATCAATTGTCAGAAATGAACAGTTATCACAAACATCAGCATTTATTGTACTTGCTATATTACATAATCTTGTCAACCATTCAAATGACTGATTTATTGTTTATAATTACAACTGTTTTTCTAGGTGTTATATTGATTATTAACTTCAAGGCAAATCATTTATTGTGAGAGTTTCTGGTATTTGATGCTTCAGATTATTAAATGAAGGTTCTACTAGCATTTTGTTATTCTTGTTCACCTTTTATAGCTTGTTTTGTTTTGATGTTTGATGTTTGTTTGTTTGTATGGTTGTAAGTGCCCAGATAATTTTTTCCTCAAAGTGTAAAATCAGGGTAGAATACAAATGGTCTCAGGATGAATTCCACTTTGAACATTACATTTGAATCCTGTCAGCTTAAAATTTGGTAATACCCATGAAAAGTAATTTTATTTGCTGTAAGAAGACATGCCAAGGAAACATTGTATCTCAGAATACTAAAATAAAGTACAATGGCTCTGTCTACAAAGCACCAAACACATGTCTACAAAGCACCAAACACATCCGGTTGAAAAGTGAGCATAATCTCATATCTGAAGATCCAAAAAACAGCATGTGGCTTTCTTGTCCTTTGTTGTTGTTGTTCCGTTGCTTAGTTGTGTCCATCTCTTTGCAAACTCATGGACTGTAGCACACCAGGCTTCCATGTCCTTCAGTATCTCCAGAAGTCTGCTCAAACTCATGTCCATTGAGTTAGTGATACTATCCAAACACCTCATCCTCTGTTGTCCCCTCTCCTCCATCCTTACTTCTCCAAATAACAAGTTATTTTGAGGTTAGATACATACAGTTGGAGAAATATCCCACTTTGTCTAAAGTTACTTAAGTAGGAGACAAAACACTTTGTATCCACGAATTAAAATTACTCAGGAGAGCAGATGCATGTTTGAATCATTTCAGTTCTCAAAGTGAGGCAAGCAGTTAAAAATAAAGTTATTGTTTTGTGGTTTTCAGATTGGCACCTACATTGTAAAGCTTCAAAATAAGGCTCTGGGATGACAATGCATCTAGAGATACAATAGAGAAGCAATCCTCTTTGAAAAAAAAGGTACATGATTTTATAAATTTTAGTTAGAAGCCTTGCCTCATTTTCAAAGGATAACCGCAGTCCTACAAACATCAATCATGCCTAAAACTATTAAAATAAAAAAGATACAAAAAAAGAACTATAAATGAAATATTTTTTTGTCCCAAAAAAAGTTTTTCTTTTTTTTTTTTTGGCTCTAAAGAAAGTGTTAGTTCCATTACATTGTCGTTAGTTTCTTTCTCTAATCAGGTATAATGGTATCATTCACGTTTTCCTCCATTATGTTTTTGTACCAACTTCATGTATATTATAAATGCAAGTTTATTACCATAGATCACAAAATTTCTCATTTCTAAAAAAGCCCTCCATAAAGATCTACCTTGTCAACTATCAGGTAAAAATGAAAGAACACAAATGTAGACAGCATATTTAAAAGCAGAGACATCACTTTGTCAACAAAGATCTGTATAGTGAAAGCTATGATTTTTCCAGTAGTCATGTATGGATGTAAGATTTGGGCCATAAAGAAGGCTGAGTGCTGAAGAATTGATGCTTTTGAACTGTGGTGTTGGTGAAGACTCTTGAGAATCCCTCAGACTGCAAAGAGATCAAACCAGTCAATCCTAAAGGAAATCAGTCCTGAATATTCATTGGAAGGATTGATGCTGAAGCTGAAGCTCCAATAATTTGGCCACCTGATGCAATGAGCGAGCCAGCTCATTGGAAAAGACCCTGATGCTGGGAAAGATTGAAAATGGGAGAAGGGGACGACAGAGGAGGAGATTGTTGGATGGCATCACGGACTCAATGGTTATGAGTTTAAGCAAGCTCTGAGAGATGGTGAAGGACAGGGAAGCCTGGTGTGCTGCAGTCAGTGGGGTCACAAAGAGTTGGACACCACTCAGCAACTGACCAACAACAAAATTCTGGAGGAAGTAATACCCACAGGACCAAAAAAAAAAAGTGCTGCCAGAAAATACAATCTGCTCTTCCAGGGAAAAGTGCAGTGAAACAAAGTATAACTGTAATAGATGTTCTGTTCCTCTGCTATTCTGCCTATCACACTCTAATGTAATATTAGAATGCTTTAGTAAGATGTGTAGAAAGTTTCCAATAAATACAGTAAGTACAAAAAAAGCTCTTGATATTTACTCAAACGTGAGTATTTCAATATTGACTTGTAACATAACAAATCAAAAGGTATGGTTGTTAGTTTCTGCAAAAAATCTCCCAGTCAATAAAGGTAGAACCAAGGCAACTGTACTAGATCTAAGGACCCAGAGCTATAAGTAGGGCAACTAAGTAGAAAAAGTAACGCTTGTGATAAAGTCAGGCTCTGATGCCCTGTTGCCACTTAGTGAAGAGGGCCAAGTACACTGATGCAAGGCAATCTTATATGCGTTTCACTAGAGCAAATCATGGTGTATAAGTGGCATGTGTGACATGCACAGTACACAAGAAAATGGGCCACAGGTAGCTGGAAAAGCAAAATAAGCCCAGTGCTTGCTTGGAGAACCCCATGGACAGCGGAGTCTGGCAGGCTACAGTCCAAGAGGACACAAAGACTTGTACATAACTGAAACTACTTAGCACACAGCACGCACACAGATCATGAAGGAAATATCGGCTGCAAGTAATTTCAACACCAGTTGAACAGTTTCAACTTTAACAAGATTCAAACTCTATCTCTATTACTGTTATCCTGGATCATTCTTGAATGGATTAAATTGTCTTGCAATTCAGTTCCTTCTAAAATGCCATTTAAATGACCTAACAACTTATGCACAGTGGTGACGGTGGGGTGTGAAATGTGTTTAGCATCAAAAACCGCTCAGTTGATTTGGTGAATTCTCCCAATGGTATTGGAGTCTCTGAGAATAAATTTGGGATTTCAGGGCCCCACATGGTAAGAATGTAAACCATTATTTTAAATTGGAACTGAAAATTCCAAACTTATTTTTCTGTTGTGTAGGCTCAGCATAAGTAGTGAGTGTAATACCACTGGAAGTGACATATGTGTCCATTTGCAACTGGATATATTAGATTTTCTTTGAAATTCTCTTCAATCACTCTCCAGCCTTGAATAGCAGCATCTGTAATTGTGTCAACAGACATGATCATTTTATGATCTGAGGAATCTGGAACAACAAATCCAATGCCACTTGAAATCTAATCCAATGATATAAAGCTGCATTGTCAGAGGAGAAGGCTGATCTTTACTTATGTATCAGTAGCAGCACTTATATCCTATGCTGACTTTGCTTCATTTTATTTAAAGGCACCACTGAACTTCTATTTCAGGTGAAAGAACCTAAAAATGTTGGACAATGAACTTTTCAAAGCCATATAATTTTTAGTCTATATTAGTGATTATGTAAATCATAGATTTTTAACTATAAAGTGAAAGTGTTAGTCTCTCAGTGGTGTTTGACTGTGACCCCATGGACTGTAGCCCACCAGGCTCCTCTGTCCATGGAATTCTCCAGGCAAGAATATTAGAATGGATTGCCATTTCCTTCTCCAGGGGATTTTACCTTCTTTAACTAGAACTTGGCAAGGCTTCTAATTATTAGGAACTGCTAATATTATATCTGCTTTATACAACACAGAAATAACATTGATATAGTATATTTGATGGAAAGGTAGCAAAGAATAGACAAAAATTATGTAAAAACTTTTGTATTCTTGACTCATACATTTTAGAAAGATGTTTATTTACAACTTGAGATTTCAAACAGCAGGAGAAAATGCTTTTAGTCAGCCTTTCACTGTTACTTATAAATGAGTCAATAAATAAGTATAAATCTCTGCATAGAGATGAAATGAACCAGAAACACACCAAAGAGTACAGTGTAAACAAACACCACAGAATAAATTTATTGGTCAAAATATGTCCTTTTTGGATAAGAACTCAGTGTGATGAGTAGTTAGATCTGATTTGGTAAATAAATTACTTTCTCTAATAGGCTTCTTCAAGGAGATCAAAAATACTCTAATGAAGCATTGTAATTCTGTAAGTACCATTTTGAAGTATTAGCATTCTAGCCTTGGGGGTAGGATTAAACGATTCTGGGATTGATGGCATTTAGGAATAGGATGAGGATAGTACAGTTATCCAATGAAGATCGATAAAATGCACATTTACTAACTTGGCTAAATAGGAACTTTAACAAAATACACTAATGAATGACAAACTTGTGTTTAATTTAATTATTGTAGCAGCCTGTGAAGTTATATGAGCTTTTCCAAGTCAATCCTTAATGTGAGTTGTAAGAAAATGGAGTTTTGATACTGGAAATCAGTTTTATATAAAACTTTGTTTAGTCAACTTTTCCTACTTATAATGACTCACTGCATGATATACTGATTCCACCAGTTGTCAACACAGCAGAATATATATTCCATTATTCCACCTGAGTCACCATGACTACTATTATTGGCACCTTCTATCTTGCATGTCCTTAAGGGAAAAAAAAATACAGCAGTAGTAAAACAAAAAACAATTCAGGATGATATACCATATCGCTACCAAAACGATGCGCTTCCCAGGTGACTCAGCAGTAAAGAATCAGCCTGCCAATGCAGGAATCACAGGAGACATGGGTTTGATCCCTGGGTTGGGAAGATCACCTAGAGTAGGAAATGGCAACCCACTCCAGTATTCCTGCCTGCCAAATGCTATGGACAGAGGAGCCCAGTGAGTTCCAGTCTGCGGGGTTGCAAAAGAGTCAGACACAACTTAGTGACTAAACAACAATACACAGTATATTTCGTTTTTACAATTAGGTCACAAAGAGCTGGACATGACTGAGCATGCGCACTTCAAAATGATAATCCTTTCTGATCAGCAGCAATGATTTATAGGTCCTTCCTCATCTATGAGGAGCCCCTGATGGCTCAGACAGAAAAGAGTCTGCCTGCAGTGTGGGAGACCTGGGTTCCTCATCTATGCATGAATTTTCTATTGTTTTTCTTTAAAATGGGTAAGTGATGTATAAGATATTTTCTTTTACACTTTTAAATCACACTTCTCTTTAAATAATATATCCAATTGACTTATCTTTAAAAAAAGTTATTTCCCAAAGCCCTGAAATGTAATAATAAAATTCAGAGAGTATATATAAAGTAGTTGTATGTTGTGTGTGTGTTAGTCGTTTCCGACTCTTTGTGACCTCATGGACTGTAGCCCGCCAGGCCTCTCTGTCCATGGGATTGTCCAGGCAAGAATATTAGAGTGGGTTGCCATTTCTTTCTCTAGAGGATCTTCCCAATCCAGGGATCAAACTCAGGTCTCCTGCATTGCAGGTGGATTCTTTACTGTCTGAGTCACCAAGTAAGCCCATAAAATAGTTCAAGATGATAAAATCATTAACTGTCAAGCTGAATGGATCATTAAGAGGATTGAACTATAGTTGAATGAGATATATTGTCTTGATGGTTGAAGTTTTATATCGGAGTATCTGGGGGTGAAGCTCTTGATAAAGAGAAATGGAGAAAGGTTATATTTGTGTCAGAGGTTTCACTAAGACTCAGTCATTTTCTTGTGGCAAAAGGAATGTGCTCACTTCCAAGGTTTCTTGAACTACTTACCCTGAGTGACTAGTGATAACTGGTTAGATAACTGTTTTTTGAGTTTTAATTGACTAGGGCATCCTGGCATGAGGGATATTTACTGTATTAAGTTTCATTCAAAGAAATGCAATACTAAATAAGCATTTAATGTTGAAGAAATACTTAGTTAATGTAAACTAAGAAAGAAGTTTCTATGTGGCGCATCATTTAAGAATCTAAATTAGGAAATAACATTTAGGTAAGACTTATATAAAATTTACCAGTCAAGAATACTGGAGTGGGTTGCTAGTCCCTTCTCCAGGGGAGCTTCCTGACCCATGAATCGAACCCAGGTCTCCTGCATTGCAAGCCAACTGACTCTTCCTCTGAGCCACCATGGAAGCTCTGTGTTAAAACAAAGGCTTTAAATAAGTGAGCTCTAAATGTTAAAAAGACAGTTAAAATAAAGAATTACCAAAGGAATGTATGATTATGTAAGTGGCTGACTATTATTATTCAAAGTATCTCAGAACTTCCCATTGTACAATACGTGGATATAATGTTTTTGGCTATAAAGCCCATTATAATGAATGTGGCAATCCCTTAGCCTCCTGTACTTGTATGTACTTCTCCCTGTTATACTGCAATTAGAAAATTTGACCCTGTAGAATCCACAGGCATTATACTCCACCCTCAGTTAATTATGACATCAATGATATATTTTTTTTTTTTTACTATGTGTATTTTATTTATTTATTTTATTTATTTATTTATTTATTTTCTTTATTTTAGTTGGGGGCTAATTACTTTACAATATTGTAGTAGTTTTTGCCATACATCGACATGAATCAGCCATGGATTCACATGTGATATTTTTAAATTCTTGGTACTTGAACCATTCTGAAGTTCTCTTTGTATAATAGCAGAACTGTTGCTTATCCTATGAAGGTAAGACAAGCATATTTTACCAGCAACACTCATTGTTTCTCATGCCACCCCCCAAAATACTAAGAAATCATAATGCTTAGTGAGCCTTTTTCTTTGACCCAAAAATCTAAGTTATAAACCCAGAGCTGAAAGGTCTAAGAAGAGCTGCCCCCAAACTGCTTTGATTTACATTCTAGCAAGGAGTCAGTAAGCTACCCTAAAGGCCAACCAAGAAGATTCAGGAACATCCCACTTCAAGGAAGGACCACCCCATCCCACCATAACCCTGAACTTTCACCCATAGATGGAGAAAATTACTGTGGAGGGCATCCATCTGATGCTCCAGCCTTCTGAGAAAGGCACTATTCACAGTAGAGACTACTGATATCTGATGAAAAGATGTTCTGGATGGATTTCTACTGTGCAACAGAACCTACAGGTATATTTGGAGCTACCAACAAAAAGAAGGATGGTGAGATAGGTTTTTAGAATATCCTGATGTATGTCCTAACGTGTATGAGACTGTATGTCAACAGAGAGTGTTTATTGCTAGAGAGTACTCAAGCCTGGAGACTTGCTAGAGGAGCCTGAATCAAAGAGCTAAAAAAATGACAACAGTAAAGTGCCTCATCCAGTCTGAAGTTAAAAGTGTGATGATTATGATTACATTCAGGGAGAGTGGGTGACCTCCAGGACCTTGGAGATGGGCAAGAGGATTTAGTAGTAGTTAATGTGGCTACACACACACACACACACACACACACACACACACACACAATGTGGCTCCACCTTTACCTGGAAAACACAGAAGTTAACGTAACAGGGAGGTACTGTAGGTAGGATTTTCAAGCAGCCTCTGAGTCAAGCAGTGAGACATCTCTCCTAATCACAGAGATTTGTTTGAAGATTTTGATCAATAGCAAAGGCCAAGGGATATTATGGCTGTTGTTTTCTGAAGTGTTTCTCATCAGAGAAGATGTGAGGATGAAGCTGAACTCATCTCAAAGAGATCAAACCATCTACTGATTCAGAAGATACCTGTCAGCCATAGTCACCAGCAGATGGAACTAGACTGGATCAGACTGAGGTCAAAGAAATTTCACAGTTACTGACAAGCCACCAGATGAACTTATTCTCACCTATTACTCCTCTCTGCCCCCGAACTAGCTGTAGAGAGAGAGAAATAAGATGCTTAAAAAGAGAACACTAGTCTTGGACACATCCCCCCACTCATTCCTGCCCACAGTCTCTAATTTACACTTCAGTTGGCCAAAATAATAGCTCTAGCCTACATTAGGGATGTAAGGGGTAGAGCCTTGGATAGGATGTGAGCTTGTAGCCATAAATGATTCTGAACTCATTTTGATAGCCAAAAATTATCAGAAAGCTATGGAATTTGCACTCAATTTTTCTAAAGAACTGGAAGAGAAGTAAGCAATGTTTTATTTATACCCCCAATAAATTAAACTTATTTAATAAGCCAGTTATAATAATAATAAAGGAAGAAGTTTGGCTATTGTTTCAGAGTTTGAGGGCCTCAAAATTGGAAAGAAGAATAGATCAGAGATGAGTATAAAGCTAAAAAGGAGGGAAGCTTCAAAACTTTATATTATCTCTTGCCTCAAACATTTCCAACATGAATTCATTATTCTGTTTAAAGTTTTATGAATTTCATGACATCAAATATATTCATTTACAATGACATTAAAAAAAAAGGTATATTAAAAATAAAATATTTCTAGATGATTCATTTATTTTTAAATTCTTTTCTATTAACATGAGTGAGTCAAAGATTATATCAATCTAAAAACCAAACAATGTAGGGTTATCTAATTAGCTGACAAAACATGTTTCTCTGGTTTACACTTCTCGATGAAAATTGCATGGCCTTTTCTCTCTGTCTCTTGTCTCACTGCAGACTATTATTTCAACTTCTTATAACTTCAAATTTTAGAAGATTTTAAAAATGGCAGAACTTGGGTAAATGATTCATCTCCTAAATTTATTGCAGATCATCCATCTGTTGTCTGCTGAAAATTATTATTAAAATGTGCAGTGCTTTCCATTATTTCAATTAATAATGTCTACCCTAAACTTAAAAATGTCAACCAGGTTAAAAAATACATGGAACTATTTTTCCATAGGATTTTTTTATAGCATTAAAATTAATTTTAAAAAGAGTGGCAGTAGAACATCTGGTGTCTTTAGTATCAGGACAACTGTTTGTAGGAAATCATGACAAAAAGGTTTGTATCTAAGGTGAAACAGGTGAAGTCAAGGTAAAATCACTATCAAGCTTGACTGAAGTGAAAGGGAACTCAGGAAACAAGAGCAAATCAAGGCTTGTAATCCCTGAATAGAAACCAGAGAACAAATTCACTGCTAAATGCTAATGATCCAGCCCCACACTCATGATTTTCAAAATTTCACTTAATCACACTTCTTAAAATCATTTTTTAGGGTATATGCCCAGTAGTGGGATTGCTGGGTCATATGGTAGTTCTATTTTTAGTTTTTTAAAGAACTTCCATACTGTTCTCCACAGTGACTGTATCAATTTACATTCCCACCAACAACAGTGTAAGAGGGCTCCATTTTCTCCTGAGAGAATAATAATTCAAAAGGAAATATGCACCCCAGTGTTAATTTCAACATTATTTACAATAGCTAATTCATGGAAACAAACTAAATGTCCAATGACAGATGAATGGATAAAGATGTGGTACATATACACAATAGAATGTTACTCAGTCACTAAAAGGAATAAAATAGGGTTATTTGTAGAGACACGGATGGACCTAGAGTTATCAAACAGAGTGAAATAAGTCAGGAAGAGAAAAAGAAATATTGCATATTAACATATATTCGTGGAATCCAGAAAAACGCACAGATGAACCTATTTCCTGGGCAGGCATAGAGATGCAGATATAGAGAATGGGGAGAATGGGCCTGTGGACACACGGTGGGAAGGGAAGGGTGAGACAAACTGGGAGATTAGGATTGGCATATATACATGGCCTTGTGTCTCGGGGCAGCCGAGAGGAGCTAGCCCAGGCCAGAGGTGGCCGAGAGGAGCTAGCCCAGGCCGGAGGAGGCCGAGAGGAGCTAGCCCGGGCCGGAGGAGGCTGAGAGGAGCTAGCCTGGGCTGGAGGCGGCCGAGAGGAGCTAGCCTGGTCTGGAGGCCGGGGGTGACGGCCGAGAGGAGCTAGCCCACGCCCGAGGCTGGGGGTGGCGGCTAAGAGGAGTTACCTCAGGTCCAAGGAGTGGTGGCTGCGTGGGCACAGGAGGGCCGAGAGGAGTTACTCCACATTCAAGGTCAGGAGGGGCCGTCATGAGTAGATACTCTTGTGCAAGGTAAGGAGCAATGGCTGCACTTTGCTGGAGCAGCCATGAAGAGATACCCCACGTCCGAGGTAAGAGAAACCCAAGTAAGACAGTAGGTGTTGCGAGAGGGCATCAGAGGGCAGACACACTGAAACTATAACTACAGAAAACCAGCTCATCTGATTACATGGACCATAGTCTTGTCTGTCTCAATGAAACTAAGCCATGCTGTGTGGGGCCACCCAAGACGGATGGGTCATGGTGGAGAGGTCTGACAAAATGTGGTCCACTGGAGAAGGACATGGCAAACCACTTCAGTATTCTTGCCTTGAGAACCCCATGAACAGTATGAAAAGGTGAAAAGATAGGACACTGAAAGATGAACTCCCCAGGTTGGAAGGTGCCCAATGTGCTACTGGAGATCAGTGGAGAAATAACTCCAGAAAGAAAGATGGGATGGAGCCAAAGCAAAAACTGTACCCAGCTGTGGATGTGACTGGTGATAGAAGCAAAGTCAGATGCTGTAAAGAGTAATATTGCATAGGGACCTGGAGTGTTAGGTCCCTGAATCAAGGCAAATTGGAAGTGGTCAAACAGGAGATGGCAAGAGTGAACGTTGACATTCTAGGAATCAGCGAACTAAGATGGACTGGAATGGGTGAATTTAACTCAGATGACCATTATATCTAGTACTGTGGGCAGGAATCCCTTAGAAGAAATAGAGTAGCCATCATGGTCAACAAAAGAGTCCGAAATGCAGTACTTAGATGCAATCTCAAAAACGACAGAATGATCTCTGTTCGTTTCCAAGGCAAACCATTAATATCACGGTAATCCAAGTCTATGCCCCGACCAGTAACGCTGAAGAAGCTGAACATGAACGGTTCTATGAAGACCTACAAGACCTTTTAGAACTAACACCCAAAAAAGATGTCCTTTTCATTATAGGGCACTGGAATGCAAAAGTAGGGAGTCAGGAAACACCTGGCATAACAGGCAAATTTGGCCTTGGAGTACAGAATGAAGCAGGGCAAAGGCTAATAGAGTTTTTCCAAGAGAATGCACTGGTCATAGCAAACACCCTCTTCCAACAACACAAGAGAAGACTCTACACATGGACATCACCAGATGGTCAACATCAAAATCAGATTGATTATATTCTTTGAAGCCAAAGATAGAGAAGATCTATACAGTCAGCAGAAACAAGACCAGGAGCTGACTGTGGCTCAGATCATGAACTTCTTATTGCCAAATTCAGACTTAAATTGAAGAAAGTAGCAAAAACCACTAGACCATTCAGATATGACCTAAATCAAATCTCTTATGATTATACAGTGGAAGTGACAAATAGATTTAAGGGACTAGATCTGATAGACAGAGTGCCTGATGAACTATGGACAGAGGTTCATGACATTGTACAGGAGACAGGGATCAAGACCATCCCCATGGAAAAGAAATGCAGAAAAGCAAAATGGCTGCCTGAGGAGGCCTTACAAATAGCTGGAAAGAGCAGAGAAGTGAAAGGCAAAGGAGAGAAGGAAAGATATTCCCATATGAATGCAGAGTTCCAAAGAATAGCAAGGAGAGATAAGAAAGCCTTCCTCAGTGATCAGTGCAAAGAAATAGAGGAAAACAACAGAATGGGAAAGACTAGAGATCTCTTCAAAAAAATTAGAGATACCAAGGGAACATTTCATGCAAAGATCGGCTCGATAAAGGACAGAAATGGTATGGACCTAACAGAAGCAGAAGATATTAAGAAGAGGTGGCAAGAATACACAGAAGAACTGTACAAAAAAGATCTTCACGACCCAGATAAGCACAGTGGTGTGATCACTCACCTAGAGCCAGACATCCTGGAATGTGAAGTCAAGTGGGCCTTAGAAAGCATCACTATGAACAAAGCTAGTGGAGGTGATGGAATTCCAGTTGAGCGATTTCAAACCCTGAAAGATGATGCTGTGAAAGTGCTGCACTCGATATGCCAGCAAATCTGGAAAACTCAACAGTGGCCACAGGACTGGAAAAAGGGCAGTTTTCATTCCAATCCCAAAGAAAGGCAATGCCAAAGAATGCTCAAACTACCGCACAATTGCACTCATCTCACATGCTGGTAGAGTAATGCTCAAAATTCTCCAAGCCAGGCTTCAGCAATACGTGAACCATGAACTTCCAGATGTTCAAGCTGGTTTTAGAAAAGGCAGAGGAACCAGAGATCAAATTGCCAACATCCGCTGGATCATCGAAAAAGCAAGAGAGTTCCAGAAAAACATGTATTTCTGCTTTATTGACTATGCCAAAGCCTTTGACTGTGTGGATCACAATAAACTGTGGAAAATTCTGAAAGAGATGGGCATACCAGACCATTTGACCTGTCTCTTGAGAAACCTGTATGCAGGTCAGGAAGCAACAGTTAGAACTGGACATAGAACAACAGACTGGTTCCAAATAGGAAAAGGAGTACGCCAAGGCTGTATATTGTCACCTGCTTATTTAATTTATATGCAGAGTCCATCATGAGAAACGCTGGGGTGGAAGAAGCACCAGCTGGAATCAAGATTGCTGGGAGAAATATCAATAACTTCAGATATGCAGATGACATCACCCTTATGGCAGAAAGTGAAGAAGAACTAAAGAGCCTCTTGATGAAAGTGAAAAAGGAGAGTGAAAAATTTGGCTTAAAGCTCAACGTTCAGAAAACTAAGATCATAGCATCTGGTCCCATCACTTCATGGGAAATAGATGCGGAAACAGTGGAAACAGTGTCAGACTTTATTTTTCTGGGCTCCAAAATCACTGCTGATGGTGATTGCAGCCATGAAATTAAAAGACGCTTACTCCTTGGAAGGAATGTTATGGCCAACCTAGATAGCATATTAAAAAGCAGAGACATTACTTTGCCAACAAAAGTCCATCTAGTCAAGGCTATGGTTTTTCCAGTGGTCATGTATGGATGTGAGAGTTGGACGGTGAAGAAAGTGAGCACCAAAGAATTGATGGTTTTGAACTGTGGTGTTGGAGAAGACTCTTGAGAGTCCCTTGGACTGCAAGAAGATCCAACCAGTCCATCCTAAAGGTGATCAGTCCTGGGTGTTCACTGGAAGGACTGATGCTGAAGCTGAAACTCCAATACTTTAGCCACCTCATGTGAAGAGTTGACTCATTGGAAAAGACCCTAATGCTGGGAAGGGTTGGAGATAGGAGGAGAAGGGGATGACAGAGGATGAGACGGTTGGATGGCATCACTGACTCGGTGAACATGTGTTTGGGTAAACTCCGAGTGTTGGTGATGGACAGGGAGGCCTGCCATACTGCGATTCATGGGGTTGCAAAGAGTCGGACACGTGTGAGTGACTGAACTGAACTGTGTAAATTAGATAGCTAGTGGGAAGCTGCTACAAAGCTAACAGGGAGCTCAGCTTGGTGCTCTGTGATGGCCTAGAAGGGTGGCGTGGAGGGGCAAGGGTTGGAAGGGAGGCCCAACAGGAAGCAGATCAGTTCAGTTCAGTACAGTCACTCAGTCCTGTCTGACTCTTTGGAACCACATGGATTGCTGCATGCCAAGCTTCCCTGTCCATCAGCAACTCCAGAGCTTGCTCAAACACATGTCCATTGAGTCAGTGATGCCATCCAACAATCTCAACCTCTGTCATCCCTTTCTCCTCCTGCCTTCAATCTTTCCCAGCATCAGGGTCTTTTCCAATGAGTTATTTCTTTACATCAGGTGGCCAAAGTATCGGACTTCAGCTTCAGCATCAGTCCTTCCAATGAATGTTCAGGACTGATTTCTTTTAAATTGACTGGTTTAATCTCTTACAGTCCGAGGGACTCTGACGAGTCTTCTTCAACACCACAGTTCAAAGGCATCAATTCTTTGGGGATCAGCTTTCTTTATGTTCCAACTCTGATATCCATACATGACTACTGGAAAACCATAGCTTTGACTAGATGGACCTTTGTCAGCAAAAAATGTCTCTGCTTTTTAATATGCTTTCTACGTTGGTCATAGTTTTTTCTTCCAAGAATCAAGTGTCTTTTAATTTCATGGCTGCAATCACCATCTGCAGTGATTTTGGAGCCCAAGAAAATAAAGTCTCACACTGTTTCATTCTTTCCCTATCTATTTGTCATGAAATGATGGGATCGGATGCTATGATCTTAGTTTCTTGAATGTTGAATTTTGAGCCAGCTTTTTCACTCTTCTGTTTCACTTTCGTCAAGAGGCTTTTTAGTTCCTCTTCACTTTCTGTCATAAGGGTGCTGTCATCTGCATATCTGAGGATATTGATGTTTCGCCCTGCAATTTTGATTCCAGCTTGTACTTCATCCAGTGCAGCATTTCGCATGATGTACTACTCTGCATAGAAGAGTACATCTTTCATGTACTCCTTTCCCTGTTTGGAACCAGTCTGTTGTTCCATGCCTGGTTCTAACTATTGCTTCTTGACCTGCATACAGATTTCTCAGGAGGAAGGTAAGGTAGTCTGGTATTCCCATCTCTTGAAGAATTTTCCACAGTTTGTTGTAATCCACACAGTCAAAGGCTTTAGTGTAGTTAATAAAGCAGAAGTAGATGCTTTCTTGGAACTCTCTTGCTTTTTCAATGACCCAGTGGATGTTGGTAATTTGATCTCTGGTTCCTCCACCTTTTTTAGATTCAGCTTGAACATCCAGAAGTTCTCAGCTCACATACTGTTGAAGCTGGCTTGGAGAATGTTAAGCATTACTTTGCTAGCGTGTGAGATATGTGCAATTGTGCAGTAGTTTGACCATTCTTTGGCATTGCCTTTCTTTTTTATTGGAATGAAAACTGATACTTTCCAGTCCTGTGGCCACTGTTGCGTTTTCCAACTTTGCTGTCATATTGTGTGCAGCACTTTCACAGTGTCATCTTTTAGGATTTCTGTCCTTTTAGGATTTGAAATACCTCAGCTGGAATTCCAACACCTCCACTAGCTTTGTTCATAGTGATACTTCCTAAGGCCCAATTGACTTCACATTCCAGGATGACTGGCTCTAGGTGAGTGATCATACCATTGTAGTTTTCTGGGTCATGAAGATCTTTTTTGTATAGTTCTTCTGTGTATTCTTGCCACCTCTTCTTAATATCTTCTGTTTCTATTAGATCCATACCATTTCTGTCCTTTATTGTACCAAATTTGCATGAAATGTTCCCTTGGTATCTCTAATTTTCTTGAAGAGATCTCTAGTCTTTCCCACTCTATCGTTTTCCTCTATTTCTTTGCACTGATCACTGAGGAAGGCTTTCTTATTTCTCCTTGTTCTTCTTTAGAACTCTGTATTCAGATAGGTATGTCTTCCCTTTTCTCCTTTGCCTTTAGCTTCTCTTTTCTCAGCTATTTGTAAGGCTTCTTAAGACAACCATTTTGCCTTTTTGCATTTCTTTTCCTTGCAGACCATCTTGATCACCACCTCTTGTACAATATCACAAGCCCCCATCCACAGTTCTTCAAGTACCTGTCTATCAGATCTAATCCCTTGAATCTCTTTCTCACTCCCACTGTGTAATAATAAGGAGCTTGATTTAGGTCATAGCTAAGTGGTCTAGTGGTTTTCCCTACTTTCTTCAATTTAAGTCTGAATTTTGCAGTAAGAGGTTCATGATCTGAGCCATAGTCAGCTCCCAGTCTTTTTTTTTTTTTTTTTTTTTTTTGCAGACTGTATAGAGCTTCTCCATTTTGAGCTGCAAAGAACAACATCAAGCTGATTTTTGTATTGACCATCTGGTGATGTCTATGTGTAGAGTCATATCTTGTGTTGTTGGAAGAGGGTGTTTGCTATAACCAGTGTGTTCTCTTGACAAAACTGTTAGCCTTTGTCCTGCTTCATTTTCTACTCCAAGGCCAAAATTGCCTGTTACTCCAGGTATCTCTTGACTCCCTACTTGTGCATCCCAGACCCCTATGATGAAAAGGACATCTCTTTTTGGCGTTAGTTCTAGAAGGTCTTGTAGGGCATCATAGAACCATTCAACTTCAGTTTTTTCAGCATTAGTGGTTGGGGCATAGACTTGGATTACTGTGATATTGAATGGTTTGCCTTGGAAACAAACAAGAGATCATTCTGTCATTTTTAAGACTGCACACAAATACTGCATTTCAGACTCTTTTGCTAACTATGAGGGCTACTCCATTTCTTCTAAGGGATTCTTGACAACAGTACTAGACATAGTGGTCATCTGAACTAAATTTGCCTATTCTAGTCCACTTTAGTTCACTGATTCCTAAAATGTTGATGTTCACTCTTTCCATCTCCTGTTTGACCACTTCCAATTTACCTTGATTCATGGACCTAATATTCCAGGTTCCTATGCAATACTGTTCTTTACAGCATAGGACTTACTTCCATCACCAGTCACATCCACAGCTGGGCATTGTTTTTGCTTTGGCTCTCTCTCTTCATTCTTTCTGGAGTTATTTCTCCACTCTTCTCCAGTAGCATATTGGGCACCTACTGACCTGGGGAGTTCATCTTTCAGCATCATATGTATACATATAGCTGATTCCCTTCACTGTACAGCAGAGACTAATACACTGTAAAGCAATACTATTCCAATAAAAAATATGTCATTTCAAAATTTATGTCCCCAAAGTTTAGCTTCTCTGAATAAATGTACAAAAGTTTCACAAATATCTCATAAGGAACGTATTATTTCTTCTCTCAAAACAGTGGCTCATCAAAGACAGAGGAGTTTCTTATTCTCATTTTGTTTTGTGTCTTACATAATGTAGTCAAAAGCCAACATTTCCTTAATTTTCTCTCTAAAATGAAGCTGGCAAAAAAGCCAAGTAGATATTGTCCGCAAAGAAGTACTTTCCAACTTGGATATTTAACAACCGTGACAGGCTCCAAGTAACAAAATTTTTGTTTTCTCAAGATATATTAAACTTCTTCAAAAAGAGAAAACATGCAGAAATAATTTTATTTTTAATTTTCTTCTTCTTTCAAGAAGAAAGGGACATTTTGTATTGAGATCAGAGCTGCCAGTCAAATCCTGACAGACCTTCTGTCAGGATGTGCAGTACCCCTCAGGTGGTATTAACATGTGTCACCAAAATTTGAATGAAATCAGGTGGAGAACTCACAAGGATGGAGCTTTCCTTAGCTAGTGTTGTCAGTTTTGCTGTGATTATGAGGATGGAAGGGGACAAGTGGTTCTTCCTAGTCATGTGTAAAGTGTGTCTTCTACAACCCCCAACGATAAACTTACTCCAAAATGCAGTCTCATCCATTTAGAAAGGAAAATCTACTCTATTAAGGGCTGCAAAGTGTTCAGATTAGTTGAATACAGAAAGGCAAATTACAGGTACCCAAATCACTCCCAGGTCTGCCAGTTTTTCAGATCTAAACAATACCAATCTTAGAAATTATCTTTTTTAAAAATCCTAGTCCTTAAAAATGCTTACAGTTTTCAATCAGAGCTCCAAGAACAACCTACTCCCAAAAGAAAAGATTTTCTCTCTCTACAGTCACCAGAAGTGTGAGTTTATTGTTTATTCTCTTGAATCTTACAACCAGAAGTTTCTGATTTTCCTCTTAACCTTTCCCTGGCTCTAGACTGCATCACATTTTTCCAATCTCCTTGATTCCTAAAGTAACTTGATATTTCTTTTGATTGGTATTGACTTTCCCCCACCTAGTTGCTTCTTTCTTCTCATTACTTTTCAATTAGTACTTTGCCATATGCTCACTTTTTACACCATGTATTAATATTTTCTAGCCTTCAGTCATTTTGTGTCTGGTTTCAGTTCACCTGCACTCTCTCACTGGGACACAGTATAGAATTCTTTGTTGCTGTTTACTCGCTAAGTCTTGTCCAACTCTTTTGCAACCCCATGGACTGTAGCCCACCAGGCTTCTCTGTCCATGGAATTTCCCAGGTAAGAATACTGGAGTCTGTAGCCTTTTCCTTCTCTAGGGTATCTTCCCTACCCAAGGATCAAACCAAGTCTCCTGCACTGGCAGGCAGATTCTTTACCACTGAGCCACCAGGGAAGCACATGGTATAGAATAGTATTGGACAAAAAAAAAAAAAAAATCCTTGTGTTACTAAGCATGGAATGGGATATGGGTCTTAGACATCTGTCAGGTAGGATATTTCATTATTATAACCTCAGGGCTCAAAGCATTAATCCACTACAGCTTCAATAGCCAATTTCATTGTATGAATATAAAATAAACTATAAATTAGAAATTCAAAGTATCTCCTATGTGCCTAGGAAGCAATCCACCCACTGACAAGGACTAGAAATCTCTAAAGAAATTTTTGTAAGTGGTAACAATGAATAATTTAGTTTAGAGCTATTCCTATTACCCATATATTGGAAAGTTGAAGAGCTCTTGAAAAATACCTTTATTTATGCTAAATTATAAAGCTATTAAAAAAACTTCAGGCTTGTTCTCTGATATTCTCTGCAATAACTCCCACCCATAAGAGTTACCATGACAACATTTCTGGCTACCCCATCCAAGGAAGATTAGGATGTGAAAGAGCAAAAACACAGTCCAGAACTCTGTCCAGTTAATTCTTATATTCACTTATAAATATCTTAACAAAATCCTGTCTTAAGAACATTTACTTGGAATGTTGGCAGCATAAGCTATGGCCAGATTCTTGGCTATCACTTCTTTTCTAAATCTAATAATCTACACAATTAACAGACAATTTTTCTCTTCACAAGTGAGACAATATTTCTTGAGGTTACTTTCAAAATCATATTGATATTGCTGATCTAGGACGTGAAGTAGGCTCATGAATTTGCTGGTCATCCCTTCAAGAGTCTTCTGTAGGAAAAGTGTAGTTGTGTAAGAAAGAATAGTCAGTAAAGACTACATAATTACACAAAATGGAGTTGTCACCAACAGATGAGATATTTAATAAATCCCAGAAAATCTGAAAACGAAGACTCATGGGTTGATAAAAATAAATGAACATTGCTAATTGGCTATGCTGCTGCTGCTGCTGCTGCTGCTAAGTTGCTCCAGTCGTGACCGACTCTGTGCGACCCCATAGATGGCAGCCCACCAGGCTCCGCTGTCCCTGGGATTCTCCAGGCAAGAACACTGGAGTGGGTTGCCATTTCCTTCTCCAATGCATGATAGTGAAAGTGAAGTTGTTCAGTCCTGTCTAATTCCTAGCAACCCCATGGACTGCAGCCTACCAAGCTCCTGTCCATGGGATTTTCCAGGCAAGAGTACTGGGGTGGCTTGCCATTGCCTTCTCTGGCTAATTGGCTATACCCCAATACAAAATAAAAAGTTTGAAAAAACAAATGGAGACTTCATAACCTAAAATATATTGCTAGAGGGCTTCAAAGAAAACCAGTTTGCCCAAAGGGAACCCCATGGAGACATAACACCCAGAGACAGCAAGTAATTTGAATTTTATGAGCTTTAAATGATATTAAAATATTGTGCTGAAATAGTAGATGTGCAGGATCACTGATGAATGGGATATTCATCCTTCTCAATTGGCATTTACTGCCAGACAAGAAATCAGGAGTCTCTTCTTAAAGAAACTACAAAAATCAGCCAGAATACTTGAATACTAGTACTAGAATACTAAGACTTTTAGTGTGTATGCTGACCTTTGTCTCAGGAGGAAAAATCCTCTTCATCAACCAATCAATACATCTCACCCCCCTCCCACCTGCACAGAGCTTCTGGCATGACTTCTCCTTCAGATCAAAGATTCAAGGGGAAACATATCCACAAACTTTCACAGAAACAGAGGAAACCCATTCCAACTACCTAGGAATTTTTAAAACCAAGAGTCACCAAACAGAAAAGGGAAAGAGAGATCAGAAGATTTACTGAAAACTCTCTGGTCTTGCAGGAAACTGAGGTGTTACACAGAATGAAAATAAACTTTAAAAAATTATAAATAATAATCACAGCATTGTGAATCAATGATACTGCAATGTAAAATAAAAAGCAAAAAAAAATTAAAACAATGTTAAAATTAAAAAAATAAATAAAGTATACCCATAAATACAAATAATATGCTCTTAAAAGAAGAAAAGCTATGACCAACCTAAACAGCATATTAAAAAGCAGAGACATTATTTTGCCAACAAAGGTCCATATAGTCAAAGCTATGGTTTTTCCAGTAGTCATGTATGGATGTGAGAGTTGGACCATAAGGAAGCCTGAATGCCAAAGAATTTATGTTTTGAACTGTGGTATTGGAGAAGACTCTTGAGAATCCCTTGGACTGCAAGAGATCAAACCAGTAAATCTTAAAGGAAATCAACCCTGATATTCATTGGAAGGACTAATGCTGACCCTTGAGAATCCCTTGGACTGCAAGAGATCAAACCAGTCAATCTTAAAGGAAATCAACCCTGATATTCATTGGAAGGACTGATGCTGAAGCTGAAGCTCCAATAATTTGGTCACCTGATGCAGAGAGTCAACTCATTGGAAAAGACCCTGATGCTGAGAAAGATTGAAGGCAGGAGGAGAAGGGGACACTGGATGGTATCACTGACTCAGTGGACATGAGTCCATTGAGCAAGGACTTGAGCAGTTTGAGAAAGGTCCGGGAGGTGGTGAAGGACGACAGAGAAGCCTGGTGTGCTGCAGTCCATGGGGTTGCAAAGAGTCGGATATAACTAAGAAATTGAACAACAACAAAGGTGAACAAAAATGCTACTCTTAGAGATTAATAATATAATTGCTGAAATAAAAAGTTGGAAAGATTGGAAGATAAATGTGAGACCACATAGAATGTATAAAGCAAAAGGTTACATTATAACAGATAAAGAATCATCCTACAAGGTATGATATTTGACTAAGAAAATAACAAAAAGAAAAATCAGAGAAGATTGAGGGTAGTATAATATCTAATAAACCATACAAAGAAATGTTCCAGGGCTTTAGACTTGAGTCTTCACATTGAAAAAAGCCTGGAGTCCCCTGTACAAGAAATGGCAGATGATGTCAAATCATTCTTAATTTCTTTCAGAGGTATTCCTGATTAGCATTACTGGATATTAGAAACAACCAAATAATTCCTTCAAAATTCTAAACAAAAATAATTTTTTATCAATGCTTCCAAATTCAACAAATCTATTAACTAAATACCAGTCAAAATAAAGTTATTTTTGAGACATTTACTGAGATAGTTTTGTTCCCTTGCACCCTGTGTGTGCTAAACCGCTTCAATAAAGTCCAAGTCTTTGCAACCCTGTGGACTGTAGCCTGCCAGACTCCTCTGTCACTACCATGGGGATTCAGTTGAGGATGTATTCTCAAAATGTAGGAAGTAAATTAAAAAGAAAATATGGAATTCATAAGATGAGATCCCATCCAAGAAGGGAAATCAGGGGAAGACACTTATACAGTGAACTTAGAAAGCAACCAGTAAAGTGGAACTAGAGAGACAGAAAGATACAGAAGGAAAATTTCCAAGAGGGTTAAAGGAAGACCAATGATGATAACGGAGAGACAGAGACAGAGAGAGAGAGAGACAGTGACAAACCCTGCAAGGAAAAATAAACAGAATGGCTACTGGAAGAGTCAGGACAAATAGCTTTTTAAAAATCTGAGTATAAAGCAAATAAAAATGCGTTTGAATGTTAAGCAACAGATTGAGTATAAGAAGACAGACTCCATCTGACCTTGAAGCTAGCAACATTGTCCTCTGAAAGGGCCATGTTTATGGAAACAGATCTTTCGGAATAGGAAACAGGAATCTCAGCCCAGAACTTCAATAATGTTTACATACTCAAAATAAGGTAAATGTTTAACTGTTTTCTACTTTTAGAGTCAATCTAGGGACAGAGACAGGGAAGCCAGTCGTGGTTGCCCTTCTGGGACAGAGGGTCAATGTTAAAACTTAATGATTAAATAGTGAAAGTGTGGATCCAAAAAGTGGGTTATATCCATGAAAAGACAGAGCATAACAAAGTGTATGTATTTTAACATATTTTTCTTATAAAACAGGGAGTAGAAATACAAATACATGTCATAAGATATATGTCAAAAGGTTAGAGACAGAAATAGAGGCTTAAGTATATTTTTCTGTGGTCACAGAATTTACCAGAAGAAAAGCCAGAGTTTCAAAATAACACCACAAAAACCAAACACTGGGGGGGAGAAGAGAGAGGGGAGGGAGCAAAAGTGAACTAAGTCTGACTTTCTTATGGTAATGTCGGTAAATAACTTGGTAAGTGAAGAAGTCAAGCTAAAAAATAATAAAGTTACACAAAAACCTTACAGACAATTAAAAGACATTGCCTCTCTACAATGGATCCAGGGTCTGGAGAGGTGATATCAGAACTGCTTGCTTTCCATTTCAAGCCATTTTCTAAAATAAAGACTTCAAAACAAATTTAAAAATGAGCCTTGTAACAACAATTTAAATGAAGCCAGTATCATCGTCAATTAAACTGGGAACTAAATTCATATTTCCAGGTTCAGTCAATGATGCTATTCAATGTGCTAACACTGAAAAGTAACGGTTGGTTTAATAAATGAATATATCAAAAAATTATCCTTTTTACAGTCAGATGGGAAAGATGGGCCCAGTAAAAGACAGAAATGATACGGACCTAACAGAAGCAGAAGGTATTAAGAAGAGGTGGCAAGAATACACAGAAGAACTATACAAAAAAGACCTTCATGACCCAGATAACTACGATGGTGTGATCACTCAGCTAGAGCCAGTCATCCTGGAATGTGAAGTCAAGTGGGCATTAGGAACAATCACCACGAAAAAAGCTAGTGGAGGTGGTAGAATTCCAGTTGAGTTATTTCAAATCCTAAAAGATGATGTTGTTAAAGAGCTGCACTCAGTATGCCAGCAAATTTGGAAAACTCAGCAGTGGCCACAGGACTGGAAAAGATCAATTTTCAATCCAATCCAAAAGAAAGGCAATGCTGAAGAATGCTCAAACTACTGCACGATTGTACTCATCTCACGTGCTAGAAAAGTAATGCTCAAAATTCTCCAAGCTAGGCTTCAGCAGTGCATGAACCAAGAACTTCCAGATGTTCAACCTGTGTTTAAAAAAGGCAGAGGAACCAGAGATCAAAGTGCCAACATCTGTTGGATCATCGAAAAAGCAAGAGAGTTCCAGAAAAACATCTGCTACTTTATTGACTACATGAAAGCCTTTGACTGTGTGGATCACAACAAACTGTGGAAAATTCTTCAAGAGATGGGAATACCAGAACACCTTACCTGCCTCCTGAGAAACTTTTATGCAGGTCAAGAAGCAACAGTTAGAACCGGACATGGAACAACAGACTGATTCAAAATTGGGAAAGAAATATGAGAAGGCTGTATATTGTCACCCTGCTTATTTAACTTATATTCAGAGTACATCATGTGAAATTCCAGGCTGTATGAAGCACAAGCTGGAATCAAGATTGCCAGGAGAAGTGTCAATAACCTCAGATATATAAATGATACCACCCTTATGACAGAAAGTGAAGAGGAACTAAGGAGACTCTTGATGAAAGTGAAAGAGGACAGTAAAAAAGCTGGCCTTAAAACTCAACATTCGGACTGCCCAGGTGGTGCAGTGGATGAGAATCCATCTGCCAATGCGGAGGATATAGGTTCAATTCCTGGTCTGGAAAGATTCCACATGCTGCAGAGAAACTGATTCCTTGTGCCACAGCTAGTGAAATCTGCATGCTCTAGGGCCTGCAACAAAGAGTAGCCCCCATGCTCTGAAACTAGAGAAAGCCCTCGAGCACCATTGAAGACCCAGCACAGCCATAAGTAAATAAAATTTAAAAAAAAATACTCAACATTTAAAAAGCGAAGATCATGGCATTTGGTCCCATCACTTCATGGCAAATAGATGGAGAAACAATGGAAACAGTGAGAGACTTTATTTTCTTGGGCTCCAAATCACAAAATCTTGGGCTCCAAATCTGTGATTCCAAAATCACAGATCATGACTGCAGCCATGTTATTAAAGGACACTTGCTCCTTGGAAGAGAAGCTACGACCAAACTGGAGAGCATATTAAAAAGCAGAGACATACTTTACTGACAAAGGTCTGTACAGTCAAAGCTATGGTTTGTCCAGTAGTCATGTATGGATGTGAGAGTTGGACCATAAAGAGAGTTGAGCACTGAAGAATAGATGCTTTTGAACTGTGGTGTTGGAGAAGACTATTGAGAGTCCTTTGGACTGCAAGAGATCAAACCAGTCAATCCTAAAGGAAATCAGTCCTGAATTATCATTGGAAGGACTGATGCTGAAGCTGAAGCTCTAATACTTGGCCACCTGATGTGAAGAACTGACTCATTGGAAAAGACCCTGATGCTCAGAAAGATTGAAGGCAGATAGAGAAGGGGATGACAATAGATGAGATGGTTGGATAGCTTCACTGACTTGATAGACATGAGTTTGAGCAAGCTCCGGGAGTTGGTGATGGACAGGGAAGACTGGCATGCTGCAGGCTGTGGGGTCACAAAGAGTTGGACATGACTGAACTGAACTGAACTGAACTATCAGAATATTAAACTCTTTATCACTGTGGCACATAAGCAAATTCACAGATTTCAGCTGAGATATAAGAGCTATTTAACAGATAACCATAAAGAGCTTATCATGATTGAGTGAAGGCTTAGTCAACAGTGAAGTTAAGTCTGAGCACAGACTGAGAGGAAATAAAGAAAAGATGTAATGAATTTGGAAACCACATACTCAGTGGCTCAGCAGTAAAGAACCTGCCTGCAATGCAGGATACTTAGGAAACTTGAGTTCAATCCCTGGGTTAGGAAGATCCCCTGGAGAAGGAAATGGCAACCCACTCCAGTATTCTTGCCTGGAGAATTCCATGGACAGAGGAGCCTGGGAGCTACAGTCTATAGGTTGTAGAGTCGGATACAACTGAGCAACTGAACACACACTCATCATGAACACATTCTGATTCTGGATGCCTTTTCTTAGGAGCTAAGGATTTTCCCATCCATTCTCTGGTCAGTGATAAACCTATGTATTCAGGACTGCTCTTTGTTTAAAATCTTCTGATGTGTTTTCCAACTGTGTTATCAATTTTCTTCTATAAGTTACATCTTTAAGGACTTCAGGATCTTAAATCTTTCAAGGCAATTTACCATTTCATTTCTTTCTCTATCTCCTTCCTTCCTTTTTTTTTTAATTTATTCTTTAATTGGAGGAAAATTGCTTTACTATGTTGTGTTGGTTTCAGCACAAATGAGTCATAACTTTACATATAGCCCCTCCCTCTATAGCCTCCTTCCCCTCACCTAAACCCACCCCCACAAGGACATCACAGAGCTTGGCTCCCTGTGTTACACAGCAACTTTTCACCAGCTATCTATTATACACATGATAGAGTGTGTATATATATATATATCTCAGTGCCATTTTCTCCATTCACCCCACTCTCTCTTCCCCCACCATTTCCACAAATCCATTCTCTACATCTATGTATTCCTTCCTACAAACAGGGTCATCAATACCATTTTTCTAGATTCTATATATATGCATTAATATACAATATTTGTTTCTCGCTTTCTGACTTACTTCTCTCTGTATAACAGATTCTCAGTTTATTTACCTCACTAGAACTGGCTCAAATTCATTATTTTTTGTGGCTTAGTAGTATCCCCTTGTATGTATGTATCTCATCTTTATCCATTCATCTGTATATGGACATCTAGGTTGCTTCCTTGCCTTGGCAATTGTTTAAGAGTGAACACTAGGGTACATGTGTCTTTTAGAATTGTGACTTTCTCAGGGTATATGCCCAGCAGTGGGATTTCTGGGTCATATGGTAGATTTATTCCTAGTTTTTAAAGAATCTTCATATTATTCTCCATAATGTCTGTATCAGTTTACATTCCCACCAACAGTGTATTCCCCACATTCTCCAGCATTTACTTTGTAGATTTTTTGATGATGGCCATTCTGGCTGATATGAGATGATAACTTAAGTTTTTGTGGTTTTGATTTGCATTTCTCCAGTAATTGTTAATGTCAAGCATCTTTTCATGTGTTTTTCATATGTTTATTGACCACCTGTATGTCTTCTTTGGAGAAATGTCTGTTTAGATTTTCTGCCCATCTTTTGATCTGGGCAGTTTGTTTTGTTGATTTTGAGGTTTATGAGCTGGTTATATATTTTGGAGATTAATCCTTTGCCATTTGTTTCATTTGCAATTATTTTCTACCATTCTGAGGGCTGTCTTTTAATCTTCGTTATGGTTTCCTTTGCTGTGCAAAAGCTTTTAAGTTTAATTAGGTCCCATTTGTTTATTTTTGTTTTCATTTCCATTACTCTAGGAGGTGGTTCCTAGAAAACCCTATAGATGCTGCTAAAAAATTACCACAGCTAATCAGTAAAGATAGTAAAGTTGCAAGATATAAAATTAATACACAGAAATCCCTTGCATTTCTATACACTAACAATGAAAAAGCAGAAAAAGAAATTAAGGAAACAATCACATTCACCATTGCAACAAAAAGGATAAAATACCCAAGAATAAACCTACCTAAAGAGACAAAAGACCAGTATGCAAAAAACTATGACACTGATGATAGAAATCAAAGATGACACAAACAGATGGAAAGATATACCATGTTCTTGGATGGGAAGAATCAATGCTGTGAAAATGACTATACTACCCAAAGCAATCTACAGGTTCAATACAATCCCTATCGAACTACCAATGATATTTTTAATAGAACTAGAACAAAAAAATCTCACACTATGTATGGAAACACAAAAGACCCCAAATAGCCAAAGTAATCTTGAGAAAGAAAAGTGGAGCTGGAGGAATTAGCCTTCCTTCCTTTTTAATTAGACACTTTCAAACTGCAGTGCACTATTTTTTTTTTTTTTAAACAGGATCCTCTCTTATTTTTTGGACTGTTTTGCTGACTGGCCCAGACTACATCTATTGTCTGATACTATTGATTGACCTGGCTCTTGAGGCGTGAAATCTATACTTCCTGTGCAGAGGCTCCCTGATGAATACTGACTCCATTAGACCAGGATAGCATACCATGACTCATAATCCACTGAATTTCAGGCTCTGCTTCAGAACCAGCTCACTGGTTATCCTCTTAAATTTTCTGGTGGCCCCTTTCCAAAAAACATTAGGTATGACATTTTACATTGGAATACTAAAACCACAGAAAACTCAGCTGCCTCATGACACTATAGCATAGTGACAAAATATCCAAATAATAATTTGGAAGAGATTAAATATTCATTGAAGTTTCCCAGTAATTCCAATGATGAATCTTTATGTAACCCATCTAACCAAGCACAATTTCTTAAAATATTTGGTATCCCTCTTGAACAAGCTTTCTTCCATGTATGATCTCTTGATCTCAAGCATTCATTTATCTTTCTTTCTTGCAGAAGTTTAAAAGACTCTTTATTCTTTCTTCCTTTTCAAAATCTCCCACCAAACCAGCCCAGACCCCCTTCTCTATACTCATTCTGATATGCTAGATGTATTTCTTTCTTTCTCTGATCTTTTCAGTGTAAATCAGTCAAGCTTATTTCAATGACTCCAGACTCTCCCCTCACTCATAGACCTGATTATAGACAGCAAAGATGGCTTTCCTTAAAGAGAAAACCAGACATATTGTTTCTGTTACATATAAACAGCACTATCATCATAAAGGGCTGCTTTGAAGCTAAATGAAATGATGTATTTACATATATTCCTGACATGGGAAGAATTTTTTGGTTAATGAAATAAAAGTAGTGACAAGGGAAGCAGGACACAGGTTGGCCAGAATCCCACATCCCTCTAGATACAGACTCTCAATCCCGCTCCCACTTAGCATCCTGTAGGAACAATGGGAATAGGAGAAGGGAGAAGGGTAAATGATGGTAGAGAAGAGATGGGTGGTTAGTATGAGGAATGAGCCACTGGTATGGGAAGAAATGCAGCTTGGCTAAAGTGTATGTGCCGCTCCATGAGTCAAGCAGTATGTGTGCCAGGTGGTGAGGAGGGCAGAGGCAGACACAGAACTCCAGAACAGCTGCTCCTCTTCCTTCTTCCACTCAAGGTTCAGAGAATCTGGCCAGTTTTGGGGTAGCCACTAGGGAACAGTAGCAGATGGCTGCTATGCTCTAGAGGTGCACTCTTGAATGGGGAGGGCTCTAGCTACCAAAAGCAGCTAACTTTTATATGCCAATAAATAAAATCTACTAAAAAGCTGCAAAAAAAGACTCTTTCGTGGAAAATAATAATTTTAAATTTGGGACTTTGGTTATCTAATATTACTAGTATATAGGGCTTCCCTGGTGGCTCAGACAGAGAAGAATCTGCCTGCCTGAAATGCAAGAGACCTAGGTTCTTTCCTGGGGTTGGGAAGATGCCCTGGAGAAGGAAAAGGCTACCCAGTCCAGTATTCTTGCCTGGGGAATGCCATAGACAGAGGAGCCTGGCAGGCTACAGTCCAATGGGATCACAGAGTTGGACCGGGCTGAGCAACTAACACACATACACAAACACACACACACACAGGATATATTATTACCATTAAAAAGAACAACAATAAAAGAAAATGCACATTGTCTCTTCCAATCTTGACTTTCCCAAGGGAGAAATGGTCAAGAGACAAACCTGTGAAAGAATTTTGCAGATTCAATCCACATTTACTGCGACTCTTCTGTGTACAACAACTATAATATCAGAATTTTTCATAGGCATTCTTAAGGAAGTAGGTATGAAATGTTATTATTTAAGAAAGGTAACCCTGCTTATTTAACTTATATGCAGAGTACATCATGAGAAACGCTGGGCTAGAGGAAGCACAAGCTGGAATCAAGATTGCTGGGAGAAATATCAATAACCTCAGATATGCAGATGACACCACCCTTATAGCAGAACGTGAAGAAGAACTAAAGAGCCTCTTGATGAAAGCGAAAGAGGAGAGTGAAAAAGTTGGCTTAAAACTCAACATTCAGAAAATTAAGATCATAGCATCCAGTTCCATTACTTCATGACAGATAAATGGGGAAACAGTGGAAACAGTGGCTGACTTTATTTTTCTGTGCTCCAAAATCACTGCAGATGGTGACTGCAGCCATGAAATTAAAAGACACTTACTCCTTGGAAGAAAAGTTATGACCAACCTATACAGCATATTAAAAAGCAGAGACATTACTTTGCCAACAAAGGTCCGTCTAGTCAAGGCTATGGTTTTTCCAGTGGTCATGTATGGATGTGAGAGTTGGAATATAAAGAAAGCTGAGCGCCAAAGAATTGATGGTTTTGAACTGTGGTGTTGGAGAAGACTCTTGAGAGTCCCTTGGACTGCAAGAAGATCCAACCAGTCCATCCTAAAGGAAATCAGTCCTGGGTGTTCATTGGAAGGACTGATGTTGAAGCTGAAACTCCAATACTTTGGCCACCTGATGTGAAGAGCTGACTCATTGGAAAAGATCCTGATGTTGGAAAGGATTGGGGGCAGGAGGAGAAGGGGATGACAGAGGATGAGATGGCTGGATGGCATCACCGACTCGATGGACATGGGTTTGGGTGGACTCCGGGAGTTGATGATGGACAGGGAGGCCTGGCATGCTGAGGTTCATGGGGTCGCAAAGAGTCGGACACGACTGAGTGATTGAAATGAACTGAACTGAATTTCACTTGACACACATACACCTAGGAAATATTCAAGAATCAGAGGAAACTAAATACTGAAAGTTCAGTTCTGTGGAAATGTATGCAAATCCAATTCTGACTAATTTTATACTTACCTCAATATACATCAAAACTTCTCCCAAACAAGGAAATGACAAAGTTGAATTGTTTTGTTTTGTTTTTAAATGTGATTTTGTGTGACTGCTATTCTCCAAAACAATTACGGTTCTCACAAATAATAGCTAACAATTCCACAGCACTTTGAAACTTAAAATGTGTTTTCACATACAAAACACTCCATCTTTTAATCTTTAAGAAGATTTTGTAAAATAGGAGCCAGTATGTAACAAGAAGCTTCAGTTTCTAGTTGAGAAAGGATTTCACAGCTGTAAGTGTGCTGACTGGAGTTGGCCTCCTTTCTGGAGTAGTGACATTTTAATAAGTGTATGGCAGGCAGTGGGTTATAACAGGCTTTGCTCAGGTACTGGTGGAAGGTGTTACCACTGGCCAACTAGTTCTATAGAGTTTTATGGAAAGGGCAAAAAAGTTTGCCTTCTAGGCAAAGAAATTTTCTTGCCTGTCTTCTGGGGTGCACTAATGTTGTAGTTCAGTTCAGTTCAGTTGCTCAGTTGTGTCTGACTCTTTGCAATCCCATGAACCGCAGCACGCCAGGCCTCCCTGTCCATCACCAACACCTGGAGTTCACCCAAACTCATGTCCATTGAGTTGGTGATGCCATCCAACCATTTCGTCCTCTGTCGTCCCCTTCTCCTCCCACTTTCAATCTTTCCCAGCATCAGGGTCTTTTCAAATGAGTCAGTTCTTCACATCAGGTGGCCAAAGTACTGGAGTTTCAGCTTCAACATCAGTCCTTCCAATGAATATTCAGGACTGATTTCCCTTAAGATGGACTGGTTGGATCTCCTTGCAGTCCAAGGGACTCTCAAGAGTCTTCTCCAACACCACAGTTCAAAACCATCAATTCTTGGTGGTCAGTTTTCTTTATATTCCAACTCTCACATCCATACATGACCACTGGAAAAACCATAGCCTTGACTAGATGGACCTTTGTTGGCAAAGTAATGTCTCTGCTTTTTAATATGCTATCTAGGTTGGTCATAACCTTCCTTCCAAGGAGTAAGCGTCTTTTAATTTCATGGCTGCAATCACTATCTGCAGTGATTTTGGAGCCCCCAAAAATAAAGTCTGTCACTGTTTCCACTGTTTCCCCATCTATCTGCCATGAAGTGATGGGACCAGATGCCATAATCTTAGTTTTCTGAATGTCGAGCTTTAAGCCAACTTTTTCACTCTCTTCTTTAACTTTCATCAAGAGACTCTTTAGTTCTTCGCTTTCTGCCATAAGGATGGTGTCATCTGCATATCTGAAGTTATTGGTATTTCTCTCAACAATTTTGATTCCAGTTTGTGCTTCATCCATTCCGGCATTTTGGATGATGTACTCTGCACGTAAGTTAAATAAGCAGGGTGACAATATACAGCCTTGATGTACTCCTTTCCCGATTTGGAACCAGTCTGTTGTTCCATGTCTGGTTCTAACTGTTGTTCCTTGATTTGCATACAGGTTTCTCAGAAGGCAAGTAAGGTGGTCTGGTATTCCGATCTCTTGCAGAATTTTCCACAGTTTGTTGTGGTCCACATAGTCAAAGGCTTTGGTGTAGTCAATGAAGCAAAATAGAAGTTTTTCTGGAACACTCTTGCTTTTTCGCCGATCCAACAGAGTTACAAAAGATTAATTTGTAACTTAAGGAGTTACAACAGATTAATTTGAACAATATCTACTTAGTGATCTGCTATTAGCCAGTATGAGGCAAATGGGTACTAAATACATTTTGAATTAGTTATCTCTATATCAAAATTCCCTAAATTCCTTAAAATGAGATCAGTTAAATCTAAGAAGATACCACAGAATAGACTGAGGTGTTTTATAAAAAGAAAACTTGCTTGTCCCATTGGAAGAATTAAGTTTTATTTAGGATAAAGAAATTTTTTTTGTAACTAATCTATAAGTTGGTGGCTCAGATAGTAAAGAATCCACCTGCAATGCAAGAGACCTGGTTTCAATCCTTGGGTTGGGAAGATCCCTTGGAGGAGGGCATGGCAACCCACTCCAGTTTTCTTGGCTGGAGAATCTCCATGGACAGAAGAGCTTGGCGGGATACAGTCCATAGGGTCACAAGGAGTCAGACAAGACTGAGCAACTAATCACAAGCTGTAAGTTAAAGGCATACCTATTCTCTAGTAATTTAAATGGCCAAATAGCACTGTTAAATTCTGATTGTCTCTGAAAGCTGTCTTTTTTAGACCGACGGCAGTTAATCTCCCTAATGCTGAATTGCTGTCCAGTCATTTGTTTACAGGTACTGATGGTAGCTATAGAATGATCTCCATACTCAAAGCTGAGATCCAAATTCCAAAATTCAGTTTTTGATTAGCTCTTCTGTGATTCCCCTTCCTATTCCCTCTGTTCTTCATGAAAAGTCTGAGACTTCCTCTCTTTGCATCTGTGCTAGCAAAGATTAAATGAGTTAATAAATGTAACTTAGGTGGAAAATTCAACTTAAGCCACCATTCCTCAGAGTGAGTTTCAAGGAATATTAGCTTCATAAAATGTTTTTCAAATAAAAAGGGATTCATGAATAAAAATCAATTTATTAAACATTACATTCAATGCCTACTTCTCAGCCAGCCATGATGTACATTAGTATATTAAAGGGTCTCCAGATTCTTTCAGGGAAACAAAACAAAGCAAAATAAAAACAGTTTTACTGATATTCATTAAACTTATTAGTCCAGAGAGCCTTTGTGTGCATATATAGTAGATATTTAAAATCCTGCATAATCAGTGCTCTGAGGAAGGTGTTTGGAAAAAATGCTGACTTGAAAAAGAGCCACAGTTATCATTTTGGAAGTTATTTCAGCCTCAGATTTCCAACTTTTTTTTTTTAAGAGACTACTATCTCCTAATATTCAGTCATCACAAATTCTCAGAAAAATGAACCAAATTGTCCTGTGGGAAGCTGTGTCCTAAGGATAGTAAAATGATATGAACTTTCTAAAGCCTATTATTTCTTAACAATTCTTAAAAGATATGAAAATGTTCTATTTTTTGTACAATGCCCAAAATTCCTCAGCTAGCCTGCAACAGGAGTGAAACTTCATCTCAGGAGAAAAGTTCGACATAAGAATATGTAAAAATCTGATAAAGAGTGGTAAGAACTCCAAGGAGACTCAGGAACTGGGTAAGCTCATGCCTGTGATGAAGGCAGACTCAAGATGAGGTCATGGTGCCTAAGTTCCAACACCTCTGTGTGTGTGTGTGTGTGTGTGTGTGCATGCTCAGTCATGTGTGACTCTTTGTGACTGCATGGATTGTAGCCCACCAGGCTCCTCTGTCCACGGAACTTCCAAAATTACTGCAGTGGGTTGCCATTTCCTACTCCAGAGGATCTTCCCAACCCAGGGATTGAACTTGTGTCCCCTGTGTCTCCTGCAATGGCAGGCAGATTCTTTACATAAAGCACTGTGCCACCTGGGAAGCCCCTCTCTGACCATAGAACTGTTGACTGTACATGAGGTAAAGAGAATAAATGCTGTGGCCTGACTGCCTCAATGTCGCAGGCTGAATGCAACCAAATTTTTGATGACACAGTAGGAATTCCGAAATCATCTTATTTTTCTCTTTTTATAGGAGCAAAAATAAGTCGAGCTCACATTTATTGCTCAAATATAGCCTGTTTTTCTCTACCATGACGTCCCCTAATTCTTAACAAACACAGGACTTAGCCCTCCTTTTAGAGATAAACTAGCATTTTTCCAATCACTTTAGTCATTTCAACTTAGCCCTGCTTGAATTCACTCTAACAGAATCAACTTAACTTCCCTATAGCAGAGTCCAGTTTTTTTTTTAAACGTGATAAAAACATGCAGCTGGGAGAGCCGAAGAAAACTACTGTCATATCCATTTCTAACAATGTTTACATTTCTATTAAAACCAAGGTAGCAAAATACCTTAGCTGCCATTATTAACTTCTCTAATTTGGGTTTATTTTTCATAGGGGATGAGCAGCCATGCTTCTTTAGAATAAATATGCTAGATTGAAAAAAAAAATCACAGAAGGAAGCTCTCTGTCTAGTGAAGTTTAAACTATACGATCATTTTTGTATAGATAAATAATGAAGGCTTTAAGCTTTTAAATCTAAAAAATAAGCAATCAAAACAGGAAACCACATCATAATATAAATCTCATTATCTGGATACCAGTTTGAGAATAATGGATCTGGAAGAAATTTTAGTGAATAACTTCATTAAATTCCTAATTTTACAAACATGGAACTTGAGAGTCCAAATATTAAGTAACAAAGCACAACCCTATCAAAGGATGAGTGAGAGCACAGGCTAAAATCAAGTTTCCCAGTTTCCAATGCCACTTTCCATGTCACGCAGAGCCTCCTCAGATCTGTCCTCCAAGTCCGTGTGTGCCTTGAACAACATGAAATCACACCCCAAGAAATATTTTACAGAGACCATTTATAAAAATTGGCTGACTCTTTGATAAACTAGTTTAAGGATATGATAATTGAGGAATCTAATTCACAGTTGCCAAGCTTAAAGTGGGTTCCTGCTAGGAGCTTTACAGAGCACATGCCAACTGCCCTGTCCTTGCAGGTCCCCTTTAAAAAAATTCACAAAGATAAGATCAGTAGTCTCAAAGATCTTTTACTGGCTTAATCTAGGAGTCATGTCTGATTTTTGGAATCTTAAAAATATGGTCTGTATGTAGAAAAATACATGTACCAACAGATGCAACAGCTACAAAAGCAGTCAAATGATAACTTGGCACACCAAAGCTTTGCAGAGTGTCAGAACAACTTAAGAAATACAGGATGGGAATGACGTTGAGGAAGTCTTAGAAACTCAGTGAGGGTTGGGTTTTGGTCACGTGACAGTAACTTTAGTGCAATATGGATAAAAGGCATGGGAAGGTAAAGCTCGAGGAGAAAGAACATATAGGTGTGTTTGCACAGACTCTGAAGTTAAGAGGATGCAAGTCCAGGTGGCATCACTTTTAAGTAAGAACTTTTTCTCTTTTGTATGTTTGCTACATCTGTAGCAAGCTTAACGCAGACAAGGTGTCACTAGGTCAGTTGTGAAGGATCTGAGGCGCAGGGTGCAGCAAGAAAGTTTGCTTATTTTCTAAAATATTCTATATTAAAGGGTAAAATGTAATTTCTAAAACTGTCATATAACAATGATTTAGTTCAGTTCTGAGATGAGACATCACTCTGGCCTGCTGTTTCCCTCAACATAAAATTCAACAAGTACTCATAGCAGGTTGCTGCATAATATTTTGAATGAGTTCTTCAAAGAGTGAATAACTAAACAGAGTTTAGTATATCTACACCATAGAATCTGATTTAATACCTAAAAGAAACACAACAACATGGATAAATATTGAGAGAACTATACTGAGTGGAAAAAAGTCACAACCAAAAGGTTACATACAGTATGATCTCATTCACGCAAAATTCTTGAAATGCCAAATTCATAAAAATAGAGAATATATTAGTTGTTGCCAGACTGGAGGGATGGGAGGGATGTGGGTGTGGCTATTAAATGCTTAACTTGGGATCCTAGTGTTGACAGAAATGTTCTGTATCTTGACCAGAGTGGTAGATACATGGGCCTACACAGGTCACAAAATGCATAGAAATACCTCCCTCCCACACACATACAAGTAAAACAGGAGATAGGATCAGGATTGGCAGTCTAAATAAATATCAAGAACCTGCTTATGCTGTTACACCAAAGTATTTCAAAATGTCATCATTCAGTGTAAAACTGAGCCAAGGGGACATGCGCTCTTTATTATTTCCCACAACTGCATGTGAATTGGCAGTTACCTCAAAATAATGTTTTATTAAAAATGATTTTATAACAAATAAAATCAATCAAACACTACTAAGATTTAGTATGTTTCTGTGTCCTCATTACATCCCTCTGTCATTTGTTTATGGATTTAAGAAAGAACATTATTTTATATCTCAACCCCTGAGTTTATGTACAGTTGCACATTTCTGCCACTTCACTTGGAGATAAGGGCACGACCTCAATAAAATATAATAGGGACTTTGGGAGGAGTCCAGCTTCTGGCTCTGTTTTCCTTCCTTAGACAGTAGAAGCTTTGAGGAGAGATGTCATGTTAAACATTTGATTCAGTCAACAGACATATTAACTTTTTTCATGTTAGTTTCACGCTCTTATCAACTACTGACCTCTAACTACAGCTGGGGGCTACATATTTTATTCTTATGTAATAGTACTCTTCAGTTCTGGTACTTCTCTTGTACATTGCAGATTTAACATAATACTGATGTGTCCACTGAGCTTTTTAAAAGTACCGTAGGATACAAGATTCACGTTCATTTTAGTAAATCTACCATAAGAAAATGACTTTTTTTTTATCAGTTATTCCTCTAGTCTACATTATCATTTTATGTTTATAACCTTATTGTAACCTTACTGATTCTACTCACCATGTTAAAATTACACTTATTTTACTCTTCCCAAGGTTAAAATAAAGATTCAAATACCATTTACTATCATTTTTATTACTTTATTATCCCCGTAAGAGTCTAGAGTCACCATCTTCCTTTGCCCTTCTTTGGTATCGGTTTAAAGAGGCACTTTCTATTAATATTTTATGTTATGTCCTCTTTAGTTGCATTGCCTTTTCCAGTTTAACTTCTATGAAGTTTTTTAGCTTTCTTTCCTCTTTCTGTGGTCATTTTCCTTATTTATCAAAATACCTACGCACTTATGACTTTTCCTATTTTTCATGAATAATGCTAGATTTTTTAGTGCCCTGCTTGCACTTTCCCTGACGAATTATTAAATTCCTTGGATACTATCAGATAACCACAGGAATCTGTGCCCAACTGCTGCTGCTGCTGCTAAGTCGCTTCAGTCGTGTCTGACCCTGTGCGACCCCACAGACGGCAGCCCACCAGGCTCCCCCGTCCCTGGGATTCTCCAGGCAAGAACACTGGAGTGGGGTGCCATTTCCCTCTCCAGTGCATGAAAGGGAAAAGTGAAAGTGAAGTCGCTCAGTCATGTCCGACTTCCAGCGACCCCATGGACCGCAGCCCACCAGGCTCCTCCATCCATGGGACTTTCCAGGCAAGAGTACTGGAGTGGGGTGCCATTGCCTTCTCCGCTGTGCCCAACTAGATCCAGGTAACTGAGTCCAGCTTCTCAGTTCTTAATCAGATGAAATCATTTTATGTGGCGTAATTCCATGTGTTCTTAAAATAGCAGCATGATTATTTCTTACTCTACTGAACAGCCTTGATACATCTATTGGCTATAATTATTGATGAGGAAATCAAACTCAACAACTAACTAAAATTTATAAACTCCCTTAATCTTTTCTGAATCCTCCTTAATCCTGTCCTGAATCCACCTGGTAAAGACTCCACCTGCAACGTGAGAAACCTGGGTTTGATCCCTGGGTTAGGAAGATCCCCTGGAGAAGGGAAAGGCTACCCACTCTAGCATTCTGGCCTAGAGAATTCCATGGACTGTATATTCCATGGGGTCACAAAGAGTCAGACACGACTGAGCGACTTTCACTTTCACTTTTAATCCTTTCTTCTTAATTTACTTGTTTTCTACTATGATAAATATATCTTAGTAAGTCATTTTAAATACTTTGCGGAACAAAACTCAAACCAAGGAGAAAAACAGATAGGGCAGAAAGAACCTGCCAAACAATCTAGTAAAATAAGAAAGAAAGTAATTCTCATTTATGGCTTCTACTAAATAATGGAACAACCTCTTCTCTAGCCAATCTACCCTTTGCCACCCAAAATATTTCCCTGAAGTTTAAAGCTGAGAATATCTTCATGGAAAAGCTCGCTATAGCCTAAAAAACATCAGCTTGTGTTGTAATAGTTTTTGAAACCCTGTAAAATTTAGCTGCAAAAAAAGTCAGCTTTCTCCACTCCCCACACTATGCTCTTTTCAGATAGTCCTCTGTCTCAACAGCTCAGGATCACACTCAGTTCCCTAAAGAAACTGTGACCCTTCCCACTCCCTATGAAAACCTAGTCAACACTCCTCGTCTCCCTCAATGCACTCACAGCTGACATTGTGTAGGCGGGATAGACCTACAGATGTGCACCCCTAACTCAGGGATGATGTTGGGGCCTGAATCTGTAACACCACTAAATAATTCCAGCACCTTATAAAGCAATGGAACATTGGAGGCACTTTATTCTGAAATGAATGGATATATAAATAAATGGAAGGAAGGATGGATGGATGAAAGTATATATGGATGCTTTTTCCACAGCCTATGAATTCTTCCTACCATTTCTAGCCATCAAAGCAATCAAAGATCCAGTTTGAATTCAACAAATTTTATCCAGTCACTGTAGTTGGAGATAATCATTGCATATTTTAATTTATAGTTTGTTCCTTAATCTGCACCTTCTAATTATGCTTTTATTATCATTATTGAAGTGCACAGTTGCCTTTAACTGATTGCAAATCATTTGCTACCTGGGAGCTTATTGAACTTTGTGCTCCTCAATGGCTTAACATTTGGCCTGGCAGGGAGCTGTCACTGAATAATCTGTGCACAAGTCTACATGATAATCAATAATCTTGGAACAGTGTTCAATAGTAAAGTAGTATTTAGAAAATATCAGAATAGTGTTCATGACAAAAATTAACAAATATTAATACTTACTGAACCCCTACTCTGTGCAAGTAAGGACACAGTTAAATTTCAATTACCTTGACTTTGCTTCATGTGTCAAAAACATGAATTTACTAAGTGTTTATTTTCTTATAAATGAAAAAATAATGACTGACCCCAAAATGACTAAATTTTGAAAAGAACAAATTTGTGTCTGGTGAATGAAAATATCGTTTTTTATATTTATGTCAATATAATATATTTATATATTATGTCATATATATGTCAACAAGTTTTGACAATCATCTTGTTACAAGGAAAGGAAGCCAAGAAAAAGTCTTGTCTGAATAGAATATAAAGGCAAGATCTATAGTGGCATTTAAAGTCCTATTGGAACATAGTCAAGAGTCTCAGAGAATTGACTTCACATTCATACTTTGTAGGATGGGAAGAGCTATTTATAATGTTTGTCTCATAGGGTAAAGGATCTTTTATATGCACTGACAATCATATGAAAGCATTTTCAAATGCAGGCAACTTAGCAATGGGGAAACAGAGGCAAAGAGAAAATGCATGATTTCTAAGAGTCACAGCAAATAAAGGGTCAAATGTCCCCTTGAACATTGTTTCCAGTCCATTCACTCTATCCTCTAATTCAAGGTAATTTCAATATTCTTCATTATAGAAAAGCTGTTCATCTATGACATTAGGGAATCTAATGATGTTGGTTAAAAACTTTTGATGTCTATCCAAAGCAATGTTAACCATGGAACACACGAAGGAACTCAGAAATTCTCTCTTTCTGTATTTCAAGCAAGCTGAGGAGCTCCCTAGTATAGCAAGTATTTGACTGGCTATTGACAGGTAAAGATATATACTCAATTAAAAAATCATGTTATAAATACTACACAGTAGTACAAAGAATTCTCAAACTACCGCACAATTGCACTCATCTCACACGCTAGTAAAGTGATGCTCAAAATTCTCCAAGCCAGGCTTCAGCAATATGTGAACCGTGAACTTCCAGATGTTCAAGCTGGTTTTAGAAAAGGCAGAGGAACCAGAAATCAAATTGCCAACATCTGCTGGATCATCAAAAAAGCAAGAGAGCTCCAGAAAAACATCTATTTCTGCTTTATTGATTGTGCCAAAGCCTTTGACTGTGTGGATCACAATAAACTGTGGAAAATTCTGAAAGAGATGGGGATACCAGACCATTTGACCTGTCTCTTGAGAAACCTGTATGCAGGTCAGGAAGCAACAGTTAGAGCTGGACATGGAACAACAGACTGGTTCCAAATAGGAAAAGGAGTACATCAAGGCTGTATATTGTCACCCTGCTTATTTAACTTATATGCAGAGTACATCATGAGAAAAGCTGGGCTGGAAGAAACACACGCTGGAATCAAGATTTCCGGGAGAAATATCAATAACCTCAGATATGCAAAGCCACCCCACTCCAGTACTCTTGCCTGGAAAACCCCACGGACGGAGGAGCCTGGTAGGCTGCAGTCCATGGGATCTCGAAGAGTCGGACACAAATGAGAGACTTCACTTTCACTTTTCACTTTCATACATTAGAGAAGGAAATGGCAACCCACTCCCGTGTTCTTGCCCGGAGAATCCCAGGGACGGGGGAGCCTGGTGGGCTGCCGTCTATGGGGTCGCACAGAGTCGGACACGACTGAAGCGACTTAGCAGCAGCAGGAGCAGCAGTCAGATATGCAGATGACACCACCATTATGGCAGAAAGTGAAGAAGAACTAAAGAGCCTCTTGATGAAAGTGAAAAAGGATAGTGAAAAAGTTGGCTTAAAGCTCAACGTTCAGAAAACTAAGATCATAGCATCTGGTCCCACCACTTCATGGGAAATAGATGGGGAAACAGTGGAAATAGTGTCAGACTTTATTTTTTGAGGCTCCAAAATCACTGTTGATGGTGATTGCAGCCACGAAATTAAAAGACGCTTACTCCTTGGAAGGAAGGTTATGACCAACCTAGATAGCATATTTAAAAGCAGAGACATTACTTTGCCAGCAAAGGTCCGTCTAGTCAAGACTATGGTTTTTCCAGTGGTCATGTATGGGTGTGAGAGCTGGACGGTGAAGAAAGCCAAGCGCCGAAGAATTGATGCTTTTGAACTGTGGTGTTGGAGGAGACTCTTGAGAGTCCCTTGGACTGCAAGGAGATCCAACCAGTCCATCCTAAAGGAGATCAGTCCTGAATATTCATTGGAGGGACTGATGCTGAAGCTGAAACTCCAATACTTTGGCCACCTCATGCAAAGACTTGACTCTTTGGAAAAGACCCTAATGCTGGGAAGGATTGGGGGCAGGAGGAGAAGGGAACGATGGAGGATCAGATGGTTGGATGGCATCACCAACTCGATGGACATGAATTTGGGTAAACTCCGGGAGTTGGTGATGGACAGGGAGGCCTGGCATGCTGCGATTCATGGGGTCGCAAAGAGTCAGACACGACTGAGTGACTGAACGGAACTGAACTTCTCCATCAAATCACCATTTCCAATTGACACCATGCTGCAAACAACTGTAGTGGAAACACCTTTATGAAATCATTGTCTTTTAATATTTGTTTTCAAACTATTTATTTGAATTAAAGTGAAGAAAATAAAATAACAAATCAAGCAAAAAGTATGTCTCAAATTATTACAGTAATCTAGAAAGTGTAGCTCTGGTTGGAAGTACAAAAACAAAGTCCTCAGTTATTTTAGGCCCATCCAGTAAACTCCATACACCTTCTCCCTGTGGACTCAAAGCAGCATACGGCTGTTCTTTTTACAGTTCAGGCTCCACTGTTTTCTCTGAACCTCTAGGTTATGATGTTTTGTAATCACTAATAAGGATCACCTGCCTCTTGAGAGATTCAGTTTCACCAAAACGGAGAAGCCTAATTGTTCAAATTCACTCTCAGGTAGACAATACGCCCTTCATGGGTAGACTGAGATTATGGAATAAAAAACCGAAATCATAATGAATAATTCTACTAATTGATTGTAATTGCTAAGTTAAGAACATATGCTAGTTCCTAAAAAAAAGAAAAAAAATACTTGGAACAATACAGACAATGCTTTCGAGGAAACAAAATGCTTCATAATTTTCTGGGGGTGGGGGGAGAATAAACTACTTGTTTTAAAATTTCTTTTACTTCACCAAGATATATTTAGGACAAATTTATTGGATTCATATATGCTTAATCATGCACCCTCTATGTACAAACTTATCCTATGGCTGGGTTCAGTGAGAAAAACGGGCTGCTTTTAAAATAAGTCAAATGCAATCCAATGCTTATCATTGAAAGTATGAAATCTTCAAGTCTGATTAAAGAGAACAAGGAGAGAGGGAGTGCTTGAAGAAGAGCACTCCCCTGCCCTCATCAAAACCCCCATCAGCAGTCAGGCCAGGTTAGAGGCCTGTGTTTGGCTGCAAGCGCAAAACCACAGACATACATTCATCTGTGTTCCTGCCTCACTGCACTAGAATTGTTGATTTGCGTGTCTTTCTATGTTTCCAGTCTGTGGGAGCCCTGAGAGCAGGGTCCACATGTTCACTCTAATTCCAACTTTTAGCATGGAGTATGTGCACAGAACGAATGTATCCAATCCATTCAAAATGACTGCCTAGGTGACAATAACTAGCCTCACCCTACCATAGGAAAAGAAACTACATATTTATATCAAATAAAGTTTACTTTGTAATGCAGAGAGATTTGCTAAAGTATTAAGGTCACTATTAAAGGCAGGCAATAGGCTATAGGGACAAATGGTCTCCATTTATTTATTTATTTTTGATTGAAGGATAATTACTTTACAATGTGTTGATTTCTGCTGTACAACAGTGTGAATCAGCTGTGAGTAAACATGTATATATCCTCCTTCTTGAGCCTCCCTCCCATCTCCACCACCCCACACACCTAGGTCAACACAGAGAGCTAAGCTGAGCTCCCTGTGCCATACAGCAGCTTCTCACTAGCTAAAACTTTCCCCATTTTAAGTGAACAGATTCTGAACTTGTTAAAGCAAACAAGTGCCTCTTCCAACAGGACCTTTACTTCTCTACTCAGCACACTCATCCTCAGATCTTCCCCTGACCACATGGTATCATGAGACATTGGATTAGTGATAAGTAACATTTATGGGCATCATACGTGCCAAGCTCTGGACTAACTGCTTTGCTGTATGATTTCATTTAATTCTTATTACAACCATCTAAGGTAAGTGCTATTAACGCTCCCACTTTATAAATGACAAAGCTGAGGCAAAGCATTTGTTTAGTGTCCTGCCTGAGATCGGGGGCTTCCCCGATGGCTCAGTGGGTAAAGAATCTCCCTGCAATGCAGGAGGCATAGAAGACATGGGTTCAGTCCCTGGGTCGGGAGGATCCCCAGGAGGAGGAAATGGCAACCCACTCCAGTATTCTCGACTGAAAAATCCCATGGATGGTGGAGACTGGAGGGTACAGTCCAACACAAAGAGCTGGACACAACTGAGGAACTAAGCACACACACACTGCCTGAGATCTAAGCAGAACTTGAGTAAACCTGTCACTTTCCAAGCAACTCCTACTGCACCTTCAAACAGATGAGTAATCCAGTTTCCAAAGAGAAATAGTCATTTTGTTTGTTCTGATAAAATTCAGAATGTAACCCTGGACTTACAACCTCTCTTTACAATCTAATTGACTCTATTTTCTTCTGAGAGTTGATTCTCTCTGTTTCAGTAAAGCTGCCATGGCTATGTAGTCATAAACAATCATAATCATGCATGAGAAATAATTCTCACAAATTGTTTTGATATATTTTATGAGCAACAACACAATAATAAACATAAAACTTTTCATGCACCATAAATGTACATAAAAGAGCAGCTTGAGATTCAACATAAAGTTTTATAATAAGCATATATATGGTGAGAGATGTGTGTGTCCACGTCTACTTGTGTACAGTTATTTTAGGTATCTTGCTATTATATATATGTGCATGGATTTTTCAACCATTAAACTTTGTTATTCAAATCCTTAATCATAAGACTATAGTAAGCAGGGTGGCATTTATAAAAGTCAGATAAAAAGAAGCTTCCCCATTTTAACCCTTAGCAAATTTTCTTTGTTGTGTTCAATTATTTGATTTCACAGAGGTCCACTGTCAAAAGGACTTTTGCCAAGAAACTATAGATGTTCAGGTTGTTATCAATAACCTGTAGAGTTATCAAAGTTTTGTTTAGGTAAATGTTAATTTGGGTTGCAGGAGGATAGAAGTTTCATCAGGTTCCTAGGGGCAGTAAGCTGTAGATATGTGGTCTTACATACTATAACAATAGTTGCAAAATAAGTTGTCTTTGTGCATTATTGAATGCAGAACTGTGATAATTATCAGGAAGTCATACATAGACAATAAATCATAAATATCATAGTTTTTTCATTTCTTATTATCTGCTTTGCTGAGAACTGTGGTAACTGTTGCTGTATAAACATAGCATTTCAGGGGCTATATTTGGACATCGAGAAGTGAAAAATGTATTAAAAACACCACACTAAATTGATGTCCTCTGAATGAGTTCAGACATAAGAAAGCACACACACATGTAACACACCCACAGACCCAAGTGGTCTCTCTCCCCACCCTCATGGATGACATGCATCACTACCTTGCAGCTAGGATAAGCTGCAGCTAGGAAAGGAGCTTAACTATTCATTTAAGAAATGAACTCAGCTCTCACAGTATTATGGTAGCTTTGAGAATCAAGAAGAATAGAGGCTGTTATTAGAAGAAAGAGTGAATACTAGGACAAAAGAACCATGGAATAATATGCTTCTAGTTTATCTGAAACATTTTAAAGGCTCCTTACTGCCTACAGAGGAAAAACTGCTGTTGTAGTGATTCCTCAGTCACTCAGTCCCTGTAAACAGTCCAGTGTTACAGACAGATATGAGAATGTATTACGGACATTGATGTTCATGTATGAAGGAACTCTGACCCTTAGCTGAGACTCCCAGGCACACTTCTTGTTTCCCTGTACCGGAAGGAGTCAGAGTGTGCATGGATATGGCACCCCAGGCTCTTAAATCTGAAATAACTCCTTACCCAGTGGTAAGTAGATGCTTCTCCAACACCTCTACACCCTCGTCATGCAGCCACCACCAGTCCTATGCCCTGGGACTTTCTGGGCCTCCCCACCCATCAAGTTCAGGATTAGCTTCCTGCTCCAGAGCCCCTTCTGATTAGTGGGTGCTGGTACCAGACACCACTCCCCAGGGTTCTCAAAGACCCGGTTCCCTAGGATAGTCCCTCTGGAGGGCTGCCTGCCCACCATACACATCTGCTAGAGTTTCTCCTGCTGCCTCCATCCACATGCCATCCCCACCTGGTCCCAGCAGGAGAAGACAGAGCCCAGGGTGTTGGTGACAGCACGGCACTGGGAAGGCAGATGCCCAATTGCCTTTGGCACCATCCCACCTGAGACCCAGGTGGGACCTCTCAGGGTGGAACCCACACTGGGACCTTGCTTCCATCTGGTCTCCAAGTTGTCCTCACATGGCTACTTGTAGGAAAAATAAAATCTGTGGACCTTGATGACTCTCCAGGAGATAGGGATGGCAGCAGCCCTATGGATTGTTAAAAAATCTAACCATCTCTTTTGGGTACATTAACTTTCTCTGGTGTTGTGATTCAAAAAGGTAATATAAATGAGGAGCATGATTCACTTCCATCAATCAGATGTAGCCATAGATCTCAACTTATGATATGGCAAAGGTGAAATACACTTATTTTTAAGCATCAACTTGGTCATTCAAGACAGACTGTCACCCCTCCTCCCCAACATCCACACATACACATACATACACACATACTGTATAAACATCTGAACAAGTGAGTCTTTCAGAAAAGTGTAAAATTTCCAAAGTGTTTATATAGTCACTTAAAAGGAAATGAGATCTTCACTAAATCCCTATAGATACCAGATTTCTCCAGAGATACTTAAGACTTTTCATCACATTTGAAGGTTGAGTAAGGATCAAATCATACATTTTCTAAAAATCTGCTTAGGTGAAAATCAATTCTAATGAATAATATATTGATATAATATACTTAAAAGTAAAGCATCACTCCTTGAGAACCATAGACATAAATGTAAGCTCATACTGATACTTGCTTTTAGATGAAGCTGATTAGTCCAGTGCCCAATGATTTTGTATTCTGTACTTTTGTTGGTTATTTGGTACTGGAAGATGTCATAACGACCAGGAGCATCTCCATTTTCATTAAAAGTGACTGGTGTCCCAGCACTACCTGTAAATGTTTAGAAAACAATGTTAATAACTTTCCAGTGAGATAGCCTACTGGGCTTATTTTTATCTAAAAAAAAAAATAGATAAAATATATTGTGCATAGTAAGAGATATGAAGATTACAATCCATACAAGGTCATTCTTGATAGCGTAGTATCTCTGACACGAAAAGAAGCCCAGACGTACATTCAAGAAGACCTGCCTCATTACACACATTAGAAAGTAAATGATGAGCATCCAAGTTAGGCAACGTATATAACAGTTAAATAAATAAAAGTTGATAGGCTAGATAGCTAATACCAGCTACAGAGAATGATGGTTAACAGAGAAGAGTGTAAATTCTTTGAAGCATAACAGCTACAGCACAATATAAAACAGCTATTGTACAATATAAACTATGATCAGTAACTCAAAATGTGGCAGGGGAATGTCTCAGACAGATTCCCTAGAGTTTTACTTTATTTGGACTTGAAGGCCATCTGGATCGATAGCCCCATTTGATGTTTCTTTTTGGCTTCCCTGGTGGTCCAGTGGTTCCATTCTTCCAGTGCAGAGGGTGTGGGTTTGATCCCTGGTCTGGTAGCTAAGATTCCACATGCTATGCAATGTGGCCACATAAAATAATAATAATAACAATATCACTTCTAAGATGCTGCTTTTGCTACCTGCGAAGGCAATGGCACCCCACTCCAGTACTCTTGCCTGGAAAAGCCCACGGACGGAGGAGCCTGGTAGGCTGCAGTCCATGGGGTCGCTAAGAGTCGGACACGACTGAGCGACTTCACTTTCACTTTTCACTTTTATGCATTGGAGAAGGAAATGGCAACCCACTCCAGTGATCTTGCCTGGAGACTCTCAGGGACAAGGGAGCCTGGTGGGCTGCCGTCTATGGGGTCGTGCAGAATCAGACATGACTGTAGCAACTTAGCAGCAGCAGCAGCAGCAGCCGCCCAAGAATTTATCAACATGGGCTACTGTTTGGACCCTCTTAATGGGTGAGGCAATGATCACTGAGAAGTCCCACCTCTGCTAAAATCACAGAAGATCCCCCAATTCACTGTGATAGTGTAATAGTGATGGGGTGGCAGGATGCAAGAAAAGTCATCTTTTCTAAACTCCCATTTCTCTCGGAAGCTTTAATCTTTTTCTCTTAATAGCGTCAGCTCAATTTTACTTTCCCTTGTTAACTTTTGCATAATCACAGGATTTCTCTCTTTCTCCTTTTGGTTTTGCTATTTTCCTCTAATTTAAGTATTTGAAAAACATGCAAATATCAGTTTTTAATTGAAGGAAAATTGCTTTACAACGTTGTGTTGGTTTCTGCCATACAACAATGCAAATCAGCCATGATTATACATATATCCCCTCGCTTTTGAGCCTCCCTCATTCCCTCATTCAACCCCTCTAGGTCATCACAGAGCACCAGGCTGGGCTTCCTGTGTTATATTCAACTTCTCACCAGCTATCTATTTTATTCATGGTAGTGTATGTATGTTGATGTTTCAGATTTATAAACTAATTGTATATAAATATCATAAAAACATCCCATCCCAAGACCAAATCTCCTTTTAGTGTAGAGACAGTAACACAATTGATTGGAGGCAACAAATTTAGTTAACAATTAACATATATTAATAACGCTGGGAATCTCCCTCAAACTGATTTTTCCCTTTGTTTTCCCCTCCATTCTTTGTTAAGAGAATCTTAACTTCAACAATAATCACAGGTTTTCAGGATAGCAAGCGATCTCGACACCCAGTGTTTTCTTGTTCCATCTATAGCCTCAATATCTATATAGAACTTCCTTTTGTCTAACAGTCTTTAGGTATTGCTTCCCATCCCACCCCCTCTGTCTTCTTGCCTTATACTTTGCTATCTTGACAAATTCACCTAAACATTAGTCTATTGCCTTTGTGCCTATCTTGTCTCTGCATGTTCCATTTCCTGAATTTCTTCTTACCTTACATCAGGTTTAATTTCTATACTATTCGAGAAACTATCCTCTACTTGCTATTTCTTTTCCATATTGTACTCTCCAAAAATATATGTACTATTAATACTTATACATTTCAACTCTATATAGTTCCATCTTATAATGAATTTCTTATTCCAGGGGTCCCCAACCTCTGGGATCTAACATCTAATGATCTGAGGTGGAACTGATATAATAGTAATAGAAATAAAGTACACAATAAATGTAATGTGCTTGAATCATCCAAAATCCATTCACCCCACCAATCCACAGTCCATGGAAAAATTGTCTTCCAAAAAACTGGTCTCTGGTGACAAAAATGTTGGAGACCACTTTCTTATTCTACTTGTGGAGTTTTTAAAGAAAACTAAAAATCATAAAAGTCTAAAACATTTAACTTATCAAACAAAATGATGACCTAAAACAGTAACTTGCAAATAAATAAAATCAGAATCACACAGCAGCATTTAGGGTACTTTCCTCCTATTTTAAGGAGAGAAATCTAATAGTTCTCTGATTGGTCAGTCACTCAGTCTTGTTTGACTCTTTGCAACCTCATAGACTGCAGCACACCAGGCTTCCATTTAATTTACTATCTCCTGGAGCTTTCTCAGACTCAAGTCCCTTGAGTTGATGATGCTATCCAACTATCTCATCCTCTGTTGCCCTCTTCTCCTCCTGCCTTCAATGTTTCCCAGCATCAGGGTCTTTTCCAATGAGTCAGTTCTTCACATCAGATGGCCAAAGTATTGGAGATTCAGCTTCAGCATCAATCTTTCCAATGAATATTCAGGGTTTATTTCCTTTAGTATTGACTGATTTGATCTCCTTGCAGTCCAAGGGATTCTCGCGAGTCTTCTCCAGCACCAAAGTTCAAAGGCATCAATTGCTTGGCACTCAGCCTTTTTTATTATCCAGCTCTCACATCTGTACATGACTACTGGGAAGTCATGTACAGAAAACCATAGCTTTGACTCTATGGACTTCTGTCGTCAAAGTGATGTCTCTGGTGTTTAATACACTGTCTAAATTTGTCATAGCTTTCCTTCCAAGGAGCAAACGTCTTTTTGTTTCATGGCTGCAGTCACTGTCTGCAGTGATTTTGGAGCCCAAGAAATAAAATCTGACACTGTTTTCACTTTTTCCCCTTCCATTTGTCATGAAGTAATGGGACCAGATGCCATGTTCTTAGCTTTTTGAATGGAGTTTTAAGCCAGCTTTTTCACTATCCTCTTTCAGTTTCATCAAGAAGCGCTTTAGTTTCTCTTTGCTTTCTGCCATTGTTAGTTACTCAGTGGTATCCAACTCTTTGTGACCCCATGAACTGTAGCCCGCAGGGCTCCTCTGTTCATGGGATTCTCCAGTCAAGAATACTGGAGAAGGTTGCCATTCCCTTCTCCAGCAGATCTTCTTGACCCAGGAATCAAACCCCGGTCTCCCGCACTGCTGGCAGATTCTTTACTATCTGAGCCACCACTAAGATAGTAAGACTTTCTGCCATTAGAGTGGTATTATTTGCATATCTGAGGTTGTTGATATTTCTCCTGGTAATCTTGATTACAGCTGGTAATTCATCCAGCCTGGATTTTCTCATGATGTACTCTGCATATAAGTTAAATAAACAGGGTGACGGTATACAGCCTTGACGTACTCCTTTCTCAATTTTGAACCAGTCCATTGTTCCATGTCTGATTCTAACTGTTGCTTCTTGACCTGCATACAAGTTTCTCAAGAGACAGGTAAAGTGGTCTGGTATTCCCATGTCCTTAAAAATTTTCCACAGTTTGTTGGGCTTCCTTGGTGGCTCAGATTATGGTAAAGAATCTGCCTGCAATGAAGGAGATCTGGGTTTGATCCCTAGGTCAGGAAGATTCCCTGAAGAAGCAAATGGCTAGCCACTCCAGTATTCTTGCCTGGAGAATTTCAATTCATTTTCTGTTCTCTGGAATCTTCTCAAAATTTGAATGCAGTGAGAAATCTCAGATGAGATACCTGGCATCTACAAACACTATCAAGGGCACAAGAGATTGGCACAGCATGGAGGAAAGAGCACTGTTATGAGAGACAAGGGCTGCTCATTCATGCTCACTTTGCTTCTGCATTTATTTTCACAACTTACGTATATCTCTTTTCTTCAGTTGTCACATAGGGACTTAACAACAAAGATGAACATAATTGAAGTCTCAAAAGTCTATATGCATTTAAATTATTCTTATTAGTTCACATGGGAAATAACTTTGGATATAAATCAAGAAATAGGGAATTGGGGATAAAACAGGAGCTCTCCTATCTCTTAGCTATTCACTGGATATGCAAGTGGAAACCCCTGTGCCACAACTGATCAAAATCTTTTCTTACTCTTAGTGACCCTGAGCAGTTGTTGCTGTTGTTTTTATTCGAGCGCAAATCTTCTGAGACCCCGTGGACTGGAGCCCACCAGGCCCCTCTGTCCATGGGATTTCCCAGGCAAGAATATTGGGGTGGGTTGCCATTTCTTTCTTCAGGGATCTTCCCAATCCAGGATCAAACCTATGTCTCCTGCATTGGCAGGCAGGTTCTTTACCACTGAGCCTCCAGGGAAGCACCCCCCACCAAACTTAGATAATTCAACTTAATTATAACAAGTTATACTAAATTTGGCATTTCATGAAGAGGCAGTATGCTAAATTATAAACACTATAAATAAGTAAATATATACATATACACTAAATTATAACATACTAGAAATGTGGGTTTGGGAGCCAGGTCATTGGGTTCCAACCCCAGCACTGACACTTATTAGACAGATGATCTCAGGTAAGTTACTTTAAACCCTTGTACCTCATTCAGCTCATTTTTAAAATGGGCTAATTTTAATTCCCACCTCAGAGGGATATGTGAGGATTAAATGAATCAATACACAAGAAACATTTCAGTAAACAGTAAGCATTGTACAAATATTAGCTATTATTTTCTTTATTGTTGTACGCCAGTGCTGTGTTTGAGATCCAGGGTCTATACATGAACAGAAAATTTCTCAGTGAGCTTGTATGGCTTTTTTGAAGTCACCCTTTCTAATTTTTGTTCTCTTCCAACACAAGGTCACATATACTTAAAGTCTAGTTCTTTAAGTTCATCATACTCTTTCTCACCATCCTATTTCACACATGTTATTTTCTATAAGTTTTCTTACTCCTTTATCCTAACCCTTCTTCTCTATATAATTCCTTCAAAATGTGTATTAAAGGCATGCCTATAAGGAACCTTATCTTCTAAACCTGGAGCAGGGGTCCAAGGCCTCTTCGTGTTCTGTCCTGCTCTCTCATGGCACGACATCAATACCATCCATACACTTGTACAATTCATCCCCATCCCTAATCAAAATATCCATCCAACAGATATTCATTGAGAGCTTATTATGTGCTCAATACTGGGTGGATCCTCTGCCTTCCTCACAAAACTGTAGTCTCCTTAATAAAGGCAGATTGTATCTCTTATTGTGGGCACTGCACCAAAGACTGTTCAATATTTAGTATGCAAACAATAAATTACATGAAAGAAGCACCCACTAACGATCTCAAACCAATCCAATGTTCACCCTCTTCGTAACATTATAACTTCACTTATATCATCTTTTATTTTTTATAGTAACAAATGAAGGAGCCAAATCAGTCCCTTTTTCATTGTCATTGGTATAGTGTTAGAAACTTCTTTTGCAACTTGCTTTATTAATCTGATTTCTGATCTTAGGCTAGGTTTGCAGTTGAATTACTTCAACTCTTTCAGCCAAGAACTGATTCAATTCATATTGGTTTATTTCAAATAATTGCCCTGGTACTGTGGTCTATGCAACAAAGAACACCCTAGAGTAGCCATGAGGGGCTATGGTGTTGGTGGTTTAGTCGCCCAGTTGTGTCTGACTCTTTGCAACCCCATGGACGGTAGCATACCAGGCTCCTCCGTCCATGGGATTTCCCTGGCAAGAATATTAGAGTGTGCTGCCATTCCCTTCTCCAGGGGATCTTTCCAATTAAACCTAGGTCTCCTGTATTACAGGAAGTCTCCTGCATTTCTGGAGGATTCTTTACTGACTGAGCCACCAGGGAAGCCATGAGGGGCTGTGTTGTTTACCCATTTCTACAAGTAGAAATGTAAAAGGTCATCTTTAGTACTGAGACTGGGCACCTTGAAAAACAGAATTAAGTGGTATTTTGTCCAGGAAAAAAAAAATCTGGTAGTATAAATTTTTGAATATATCCACCAATGTATTATGTTTTACTAAAAACACAAGAAGTACAAATATTTTTAGGCTAAATTCATACATATATAGTAAATTATGCTCTAGGAAATTTCCCTGTGTTTCTTTCCATCCTAGACTTTATTTCAGAAATTTTGAAGTGCACCAATTTTTTACATACCCTTCAATCAATGTGGGCTAGTGGAGAAATGAAACTAAAGAACAGGGAGGCTGAGGGAACTTTTACTAGCCAGATACTGCTCTCAGAGTCTCTATAGCACCTTGGATATTTTCTGCATGGAAATGCATGGGAGAAACTTTACTTTGATTACTAGGCAAGTCAAAGGCTCCAATGTGCTTTTGTAAGAAAAATGATCCAACCAATGAAGATTTTATTTGAAAATGTTGACTCTGTTGAATATTGTTCTGGGGAAGAGTATGCACTTGGGATTTGGAAACTGGGGTTTGATTTCTCACTCTGCCAGTTACCTGTGTGATCCAGGCAAGTTATTCTCCCAAAATCTGTTCTGTCAATTGTCAAGAGAACATTATAACCCCAGCCCCCCTGGGCTATTACTAGGGTTACATAAGATGATGCCCTTAAAGCACTTAATGTGTGACTGGCACACAACAGGTATGCAGTAGATGAAAGCTATGATATCATTATCAATTCCTTTGCTTAAACTTATGCTCCCTTGGTCTACATTTTCTTATTTCCACAATGCAAAAAGCAATGCAAGAGTAATTCATTCACCTTTATGTGTATACATTTTAAATATATTCATAAGTATAAGCCACTCAATGTACAGTCATGTTTATCACTTTGCTTTCTCTTCCTTGCTACAAAACTATCCATTTTTCTTCTCATAACCACCAGTGCTATTTGGTAAGCAGAAAAAATAAGAAGGCTAAAAATAAAATCAGTTAACGTATTAATTTTTAGCACCCTTAAAAAAGAACATATGAGATGGAAGTCATTGACTAAACTGCCAGAGGAAATAGCAACTTGCAACAGAATCTCAATTATTCATGCTTTCCCTTTTCTTATCCTATTTATTTTTATCAAGTATTCATGGCAATCAATAAAGAGAACTGTATATTTGAATTAGAATCATACTAGAATTTAATTATTTAGTGATCAATCAGACTACTCTTACATATCTGTTACTTAGCCTCAGTTCATTAAAAACTTTTGCATTTGACTCACTATATTCCTCTCCATCCATATTTCTGTTTATCATTTCTGGTGGCTTCATCATACATCTGAATGACTCATCATCCTGGCCTCTACATTAGCTGATGCTTGTACTTCCAGTTTTCATTCTTTTCGTGCATCTCACCAGCTGCTCTCGTGATAAGACTCTAAACTCAGTAACTACCTCATCTCCCAAACTTTGCTCTCTGTATACTGCCTTCCACCCTCACTGCGAGGATTCTACGAGCCCCTAAATTTATTGATTCATTTATTACCACAATTTCTCATTATATTTCACCCCCATGATAATTTCTCTTCCATCCTAGTCTTGCATAGTTTCTATGATTTTCCTTGCAAATGCCTTCTGTACTTACTTCTCCCTCTGTCTGATTTTATTCCTCTGACAAAACACACAAGATTGAACTCAATTGTATATCCTCTTTTTTTTTTACACAAGTAGCTCAATATTGTTCAAAAAAAATCATACAACTGGCTGGTAAGGTCAGGACTAGATTGAAGCTCGTGAGATGCCTGGGGCGTGACTCTGAGTTTTAGTGCCTCTCTAGATTCTGCACATTAGATGTCCCATTTGCTTTATTTAGCCCTGGCCCTGTGCTCTACTCTTACTTTAAATGCATGACCTCACGGATTTCCCTGGTAGCCCAGTGGTTAAGACTTTGCCTTCCAATTCAGGGGCGTGGGTTTGATCCCTGGTGGGGAAGATAAGATCCCATGTGCCTTCCAGCTAAAAAATCAGAAACAGGAAACAGAAGCAATATTGTAACAATAAAGACTTTAAAAATGGTCCACAACAACAAAAAAATCTCAATGCCTGACCTGACCTCAGATTCAAATATGTAGTCAACACTGTTCTGTGTTGATCCTATCACACTTCCCCCACTTCTGGATGACTGACTGTTTCATGCCTCACACATCCAACATCTTCCTCCCCTGCCACTTCAGCTCATCTTAGAATTTCTCACTGAAAAAAAAAAAAAAGCATCAGTAAGACAAAGACACCCTCCTCATTCCTCCACAGAACCTACAGCCTACCTGTATCTATGCTCAAATGATTCCTCTTGCTGAAACTGGTCCAATCAAAGGTGTGTTCCTCCACTAGTGCTAGGACCTCCTTCACTCTCACTCTCCAGGCACTTTCAGTCTCATCTTTTTGTCCTGTCACATCAATAGATTTAGACTGTCTATGGTGGTCCCTTCAGTTTACAACTGAGTTCTCATAGCTCTCATCTTAAAAAAAAAAAAATAGCAAGCCAATAAATCTCATTATAACTTTACAGTTTCATTTATCCATTCTCCTTAACAGTTAAAATGAAAGTTTTTTGAGTGAGCTGTCCTCACATTCCATTTTCTTATTTCCCATTAACTCATCAGACCCTGCTAACTTGAAATATAACCCCATAGCTCCACTGATGAGTCTCAAATGTATCCATCTACCCTGAGCATAGATTTATCCAGTTACCTGCATCTCCACTAATTGTCTGATAACCATCTTTCAATTTATGTGTCCAGAAACAACACTTGATTTTTTTTTCATTTCCAAACATGTTCCTCACAGTCTTTCCCCTCTTAATAAGGAACAGAGGATTTTCTATCCATTTAGTCAACTTGAAACCTAAGTTAAAACTCCACATATAGCGGTAAAACACAAAGAGTGAACAAAAATTGTAGACTTTAGCTAAGAGCAATGTATCAACACTGGTTCATTAGTTGTAATGAATGTACTACATTAAAAACATGAAGAAAGTGAAGAGGAACTAAAAAGACTCTTGATGTGGGTGAAAGAGGAGAGTGAAAAAGCTGGCTTAAAACTCAACACTCAAAATCATGGCATCCGGTCCTATCACTTCATGGCAAATAGATGGGACACAAGTGGAAATAGTGACAGATTTTCTTTTCTTGGGCTCAAGAATCACAGTGGATGCTGATTGCAGCCATGAAATTAAAAGACACTTGCTCCTTGGAAGAAATGCTGTCACAAAGGTCCAAATGGTGAATTTGTGCAGTGGTTAGGACTCCATGCTTTCAGTACAAAGAGTGTGGGTTCAATCTCTGTTCAGGGAACTAAGATTCTGCAAGCCTCATGGCAAGGCCAGATAAATCAATCAGCCAATAAATAAAGCTTAAAAAACTAAAATAAATAAGAAAATTATTTTCATTAAAGCATTTGTGTAACTTATCATATGTAGTGTATTATGATATCAAAATATAACCAATTCCCTGGTAGCTCAGATGGTAAAGAATTTCCTGCAAAGCAGGAGACCCAGGTTTGATCCCTGGGTCAAGAGGATACCCTAGAAAAGGGAATGGCACCCCACTCCAGTATTCTTGCCTGGAGGATTTCATAGACAAAGAAGCCTGGCAGGCTACAGTCCATTGATTATACACAGTCAGACACAACTGAGCAACTAACACACATAACACACATACAAATATTAATGAGATATTTTACATCATTTTTATATATCACATCTCCAAAATTCTATATATAATTTAGACTTACAGATCATTATATTTGGATTAGTGGTATTTCAAATGCTCAACTGTCATCCATATTTAACAGTGCAGGTCTGAAAGACCCAGCCCTGCCTTCACTAGTTTCTCCCCTAAAGAGCTGCAGATCCACCCAAGACTGACCAGTGGCTCAGTGGATGCCAGAACTGGAGATGAGATCCTAAAATAACATTTAAACTGCTCCAATGGTAAAAAACAAACAAACAAAAGCCCACATCTAAGACATTAACACATCCTGTCTCCAAAACACATCCAGAGTTGTCCAGTTCTCTCCATTTCCTCCTTTCTGCATTGGTCCAAGCTACAACTGATCTCTCCCTGAACTCCTAGCTGGTACTTGTGTTCACGGTGATCAACAACAATCCACTCTCCACCCTGTGGCCAGAGTGAGATTGTGAAACACGCATCAAATCAGATGGTTCTTTCCCCTAAAATCATGCAGTGGTTTCCCATTCCACTAGGATAAAACACAAAATGTTTATAATGGCCTTAAAGGCCTTGTTAATGCTCCAGTCCCTCATTTCCATATTTCGTCTACCCTGGGCTTCTTTCTGTTCCTCAGACACATGAAATTTGCTCTATTTCAGGACTTGGGGGATTTTCGCTCTATTTCTCTCAATTCTGTGCCTCTCTCTCCCTGTTCTCTCTCCCCTCAACTCTCTCTCCTTCTTTCTCAAATGTTCTTCTGAATTGGATCTTTTCATGACCCAGGTCCTTCTCATCCTTTAACATATTACGTATGACTAACAGGCTTCCCAGGTGGAGCAGTGGTAAAGAAACTGCTTGCCAATGCATAAGACTCAGGAGACGTGGGTTCAGTCCCCAGGCTGGGAAGATCCTGTGGAATAGGAAATGGCAGCCCACTCCAGTATTCTTGCCGGGAGAATCCCATGGACAGAGGAGCCTGTTGGGCTACGGTCCATGGGGTTGCAAGCAGTTGGACATGACTAAACACACACACTCACACACACACACACACACACACACACACACACACACACACAGTATTAATATAGAATAGATAAAACAACATGGACCTACCTTATTGCACAAAAATCTATACTCAATATTTTGTAATAATCTGTAAGAAAAAATAGTCTGAAAGGTTTTCTTTAAATGATTATTTGAGCATATGAAACAAATAGGACAAGGAATGCAGTCAAGTGGGATTTCTAATTCTCTCAGCCAACCCTCCTTCTTGATTTTGTCACCAAGAAACTGAACTGACAACAGTACTTTCTATTGTGTAAATGTCTTTATGATCTTGCATTAAAGGTGTTTTTAAAATGAAAAGTATCATTATCATGAATGAATAGCACTATTTCAGAAGTAGAAATACAACCTGTAATTGCACTGATGGTACTCAAATAAGGTGATTGAATGTTTAATATGAAAAAAGATCCATTATTTAGTGATATACATTTCAGGGAAGCAGATGAATTAGGAGGTTTAAATAAAATCTTTTATAAGAAAAGTGACCTGAGAGACGATTAAAATATCAAATGTTTGTTCAAAAGAAAGAAATGGAACATCCTTCTATTCTACCATCTTGAGAGTTAGTTCTCTGAGAATATGTAATAAGTAGGCATTTTTAAGTAATAATTTTAAAAGGAATTTGGAAACATATCAAAATGTGTTGCAATACTCAGATCTCAGTATAGTTTCATTCTCTGACAGAAAACCTCTCTTTTTCCAGAACAAGTTGATCCCTTTATAGTTTCTATTTGGGAGGTATTTAATACCATATATATGTATATCTTAAGTCTCCTGCATTGGCAGTCAGGTTCTTTACCACTAGCACCACCTGGGAAGACCACATATGGCCTCTGTGATAAGTTTTAATTAAGCATTATATCTGTAACAGTGCTACATGTAAGAGTACATTTATGAAAATGAAGTGCCTGTGTAGGTGAGTGTGTGTGTGTGTGTGTGTGTGTGTGTACATATGTTCTTGCCTTTTCAAATTTGCTGTGTGCTAGCAGGAGGTCTCTGACTATCTAGTCCAATGTGTTTTAAATCTGGATATAAAATAGTCAAATTTATCAATTTTTATAATAACTGCTTACTAAGAGCTTTAAAATTTTGTTTTTAATGTTTGCATTTTTTAATCTGCACACAGTTGACTTATGGTGTGAAGGTGGGAAATAATTTCACCTTTTTCATATGTTGATGTTGATAATCAGCACTACTCCCTTTTTCTAAATGACTGGACAAATGCTCTATGCCTAAGTTAAATAGAGGAAAGTGTCTTTTTTCTTTGGCCTTTCCCTCCTATTCCATCAATTCATTTGTGTGTCTTTGATTCTACATCAGACTGTATGAATTACTAAAGTTCCTTAAGACTGATAATGGTATGACAAGTTCCCACTCCCTGTTGTTTTTCTCAGAAGTATTCTGACTTCTCTTTGCTTTCTGCTCTTCTGTATACAACTTAGAACCATTTTTTAAGTTCCATGGACAATTATATTTAGATGATGATTGGGAAAATATATAAAATCTATAAATTAATTGAGAAATATTTGATATCCTTATAATATCTTCCTATACATAAGCACAAGTTGTCTCTCAGTTGTTCAGATCTACTTTTGCAATATTTAATGCAGTCTTATAATCTTTCCATAGCACTTAAACTTTTTTGTAGACTTACTCTTAGGTAATTAATATTCTCTGATGTTATTACAAATGGTGTCCTAAATTATATTCCTACTACTTGCTGCTAGTATAGAGAATTCAGCTGGGGTTGTTTTGTTTTGCATTAGTCTTTTATTTAGTCTAGGGGTTCTCAGCTAGAGGTGATTCCATCCCCTAGGGTATTAGCAAAGTATAGAGATAGTTTTGCAATCCCAGGTGGTGCTAGTGGTAAAGAACCTGGCTGCCAATGCAGGAGACATAAGAGACGGCAGGTTCAATGCCTGGATTAGGAAGAGCCCTTGGAGGAGGGCATGGCAATCCACTCCAGTATTCTTTTCTGGAGAATCCCATTGACAGAGGATCCTGGCCGGCTACTGTTCATAGGGTCACAAAGAGTGGGACATGACTGAAGCAACTTAGCAACAGCATCAGAGACATTTTTGGATGTTGCAGTTGGGGGAGTGGAACTACTGGTGACTGGTGGAAGAGGCCAGAGGTGCTAATAAACTTTCCACAATGCACAGGAGAGCCACCTATAATAAAGAATACATTTTACAAAGGTATACATGATTAGAGGAGAAGGAAATAGCAACCCACTCCAGTACTCTTGCCTGGAAAATTCCTAATGGGTAGAGGAACCTGGTAGGCTACAGTCCATGAGGTTGCAAAGAGTCAGACACGACTCAGCAACTTCACCTTCTTTTTTTCTATAGTTTGTTTTGAAGAAGGAAATGGCAACCCATTCCAGCGTTCTTGCCTGGAGAATCCCATGGATGGAGGGGCCTGGTGGGCTACAGTCTATGGGGTTGCAAAGAGTCGGACACAACTAAGCAACTAACACACACGTGCGATTAGAATTTTTAAAATTTGCATGCTTTTTTGCCTGGCATGCTGCAGTCCATGGGGTCACAAAGAGTGGGACATGACTTAGCAACTGAACAACAACAAAAATGAATGCAGCACTAATCAATTTTAAAAGGAAGGAATGCTGACTGTTCAGGAGGGATGTAAGGATGAATTAGTGATGAAAATGTATGTTTGGATACTGCTTTTTATCAGTCTGAGCTTTGGGAGACAGGGGAATATTTTCACAGATGCTTACTGGATTCCTTGAAGTAACCAAATAACTAACTAGATAAATAGATGAAAGCGGACCTTACATAGAACAATGATAAGGATGTGTCACTTACAAAGGAGCCAAGAGGAAAAAAAGAGAAAAAGAGACAAAGAGAAAAGGGAAAGGGTGAGGAAGAGAGGCAGTAAGGAAGCCTCTCTTAATGAATGAAGGAAAGGTGGAAATAATAAGTAAAAGAATGAAAGAAAAGAGAAATGCATTAATTATGTAAAAAAAAAAAGGAAGGATATATCGAAGGACAGTACTTTAACTGTTGTATAATTCTGTGAATTAACTGAATGCTATACTTAGCTCTGCTATTATGCCCTTGGAGAATATGAATCCTCCCTGTGGGTCTATGAACCCAGACAAAATAGGTCACAGATAGAACTGTCTTCATCCACTTCTCTGAAGCAGCTTTTCTATGTATTTCTAAATTTTATATTTGTCAAGCTCTGTCAGAATTCCCAGTTTATAAAATATAACTATCTGGGATTAGAATCACATTATATTTTTAGGCCAAAAAGCTTAATTTACTTTTTTATTATGAAGATGTTTCTGAAGAGTAAAATAAAGTTAAAATTCACCTCTTACCAGCTGAGTTATTACTTTATTTCCTGCCGAATATCAAACTGCTCTTTTATCTTGGGTTATGTATACTTTTGTAAAATTGATTGATTGAAATATTATTAACATACAGTCTTTCAATGTATTTCAGAATTAATATTTTGTTAATATTTATAGAATCACAGAAAGTTAAAGACAGATAATACTACAGGAGTAAATGTCAAAGTGTCTAAAGAAATGGATGAAATATCAAACTAGGAGCGACCTACTCATTTCTTATAAGAATTTATATATTGAATTAAAAACAGGATATCAAATCATTTATTTATAATGGCTCTGATTTTCTGTAATTACACAAACTGTCAATGTATATTATGCCACTCTGATAAATGTGAATTGTCTATGTTACCATGGTGATTTGAGGTATTTCTCGTCTATGCTGCATGCATAACAATTTGGAGCATAATTAAAAGAAACAGTGACATATGTCAATAAAAAACTGTCATAAATTAAAAAATAAAAGTATAATTTGACTTTTGTATATCCCTTTCAGAAGCTGACCCACTAAATGGATGAAAACACTAATTATTAAATTAGGTTTTATTTCAAATATGTATAAAATACTTATAAAAAGTATTTTATGCCCCAAATAAAATATGAATAATTATAATAAACTAGAACTTTTAAGGCAATGGCACCACACTCCAGTACTCTTGCCTGGAAAATCCCATGGACGGAGGAGCCTGGTAGGCTACAGTCCATGGGGTCGCTAAGAGGGGGATGACTGAGCGACTTCACTTTCACTTTCCCCTTTCATGCATTGGAGAAGGAAATGACAACCCACTCCAGTGTTCTTGCCTGGAGAATCCCAGGGACGGCGGAGCCTGGTGGGCTGCCGTCTACGGGGTCGCACAGAGTCGGACACGACTGAAGCGACTTAGCAGCAGTAGCAGTAGAACTTTTAATTCATATTCTCTGACCATAATTAAAGAGACAGAAATTGTTAACATAAGCTTTAAAAATTTTTAAAGTTAAAACAAGACTAAGGAAAACAAACATCGAAAATGTCTAAAGATTCAGAAAAAAGTAATTAAGTGCTCATGTTAATTAATTCTTGAGTCAAAGATAGCTGAAACTAAAATTATAGAGTACTATTTAGTGGATATCAATAAATTCCAAAACTAGAAGACATGTCAAGCTTACTCTCAGAAAAAATTTAGAGAATTCAGTGTTTATTGTTGCACATGGCCTAGATGAAATATAGAAAATGATTTTTATATTTGTGAAATAATAAATGGCTTTTTAAGCATGACATCAAGTAAAAACTACTAAGGAAATAATCAATAATTTTAACAACATAAAATGTATAATTTTGTGTATCAAAAAATAATTTTAAAAAGAATCAGTCTAGAGAAATATAAGAAGGGATTAATACTGTCAATATGCAAGGAGTTCTTGAAAATAATAAGAAAACTTTAGCACTCTAGCACAACTGGGAAATGAACAGAAAAGTCTTAAAGTAAAATATATACAATTACAGTAAATGTATATGCAATGATCCATCTAATTAGTAATAAAAACATCAATGAGACATGAATGTTCATTTGATCTAAAAATAAATATTATGAGTAAAGGGGGTAAAACTGATACTTTCACACTATGTGAATAAACATTTAAATTGACAACCATTCTGGAAGCAAATTTTGAAGATTTAACACACTTATTCTTTGGCCCAATAATAGAAATTTATACTACAAAAACGAGCAGGTGACCGTACAAAGACACATGTATAAATACGTTAACTGTACTATTGCTTCTGTACTAGGGTAATGGAAAAAAGTTGACAATCTAAATGGATGCAGATATATCAATCTTTAGGCCATTTTTCTTTAATACAGGGAAAATAGAAACAATATAAATGTATATCAGTCAAGGTATGGATAAATAATGACACATCCATACAATGGAATATAATGCTGTAGACAAAATCATTTTGGTTAAAATGAAAACAACTTGTACTAAAACAAATGGTTGAGGTAATATTCATCACGCTGATATTCTTATGTAATTTAATCTTAAATTTTGAAAACCTTTAAATAGCTAAAAGCACTTTTTTTTTCCCAAAAAACCATTAGGAATTCTTAAAATAATGTATATTAAAACAATGTCTCCCTTTTCATAACTATATAGTATATTTTGAGTATCCATATTAACGGGGGATTTAAGTCTCCATTTTACAATTAGTTTAGTTTAGCCTTTACATCAATTACAAAAGAACAATTTCTCATGTGTTCTACATGTATCGCAAGTATAGGAAAGAATAATACTTTAATCTTAAAAATAGGTACATGTTTTAAATCTATGTTTATAAAATTTTCCCAGTGTATTAATTAGCATGGTTTTGTACTGGAATGCTATACAGAAATTAGTTTTAATCAGGAATAAATTTCTTGGTTCATTTAAAAACAGAATTGGGTGTATTATTCATGATCATTAGAGAAAAAACCCTGTTGTCATTTCCAAGTTATGTTTTACAGAAACTCTTTGGATTAAAAAAGTAATTAGAGAATGAAGAGCAAGTCGACGTGTTTTAAAGTGATTCTAAATATGTATGTGAAAATACAAAGTTAGTTCTCTGCCCAGGCCATCAACAACTCTCTCCTTTCAACTGTTTCTGGCATTCTCATGTCCCAGGTCATAGCACCACAAAAAATATGTCCTGAGGAATATCAGACCCTGCCTTGGGAATTTCTGTAGCTTTGCATATATCACCCTTCTCATTCATTAACTGAACTTAATTTCATAGGTTGTGAAGCTTTGTTTCTCATTTTCCTTGTTGTGTTTGCATTTCAAAACTCAGCTCCAGACAATTTAATCTCAGTATTGGCTTAGACCCCCAGAGAGATCTACCTCTTATATTTGCTATTGACTGCAAGTTCCACATTAGTAGAGCAGAGTGCTTTCTAACCTAACCTGGTCCTCCTAGACACCTAGTACTGGGCCTTTGTCAATCTTCCCTTCTTGGCCTTCCTGCACTTTCAGGGCAATTGTATCTCATCATCATCTCCACTCATATCATCACCAACATCACCAACCAGTTTTAAGTCCTTAGTGCTTGTTAGACATTGTAGATATGCACAAACATAAGGTTACCCTTTACTTAAGTTAACCCATGAGATCTCAGTGATTTTATCTTTCTTTAAAGCAGTGATGTTAATGTTTAATGCTGACTTTTAATGATGGAGTGTTAAATAATGAACATGAAGGTCAGGATTGAGCATCTATGCAAAGGGAGAAGGGTCTAGTCATAGTAAGTTGGTACAAAAGTAATTGTGGTTTTGGACTGTGAATTTTTCATTATAACTAGGCTCAAACACATCTTTATTAATAAAAATAAGAACCATTACAATCAACATACTTTTTCCAATAAGAAATAAGTTTGCTTACTCCCGTAGTGTAAAAAATCTGTGCTTGGAGATTCGATGAACTCTTGGAAAATATTTTCTGCCTCCTGCTGGTTGTGGAAGCATTTCACTTGCGAAAAAAGTTGTTGAGATGCTTGGAGAAGTAGTAGTCAGTTGGGGTTGGTGAGCTGTCAGGTGAATATGGCAGATGAGGCAAAAACTTCATAGTCCAATTCATTTAACCTTTGAAGAAAGCATTAGTTGTGTAACCTGCAGTTGGGTATTGTTGTGCAGAAGAATTGGGCCCTTTCTGTTGACCAGTGCCAGCTTCAGGCATTGCAGTTTTCGGTGCATCTCATCAATTTGCTGAGCATTGTTCTCAGATGTAATGGTTTTGCTGGTATTCAGAAAGCCATAGCGGATCAGACAGGCCGCAGACAACCAAACAGTGACCGTGACCATTTTTTGGTGCACGTTTGGCTTTGGGAAGTGCTTTGGAACTTCTTCTCAGTCCAGCCACAGAGCTTGCCATTGCCAGTTGTGGTACAAAATCCATTTTTCATCACATCATAATCCAATTGAGAAATGGTTTGTTTTTGTTGCATAGAGTAAGAAAAGATACTTCAAAACAATGCTTTTTTGACTTTCAGTCAGCTCATTAGGCACTCACTTATCGAGCTTTGTCACCTGTCTGATTTGCTTCAAATGCTGAATAACCATAGAATGGTTGACATTGAGTTCTTGGGCAACTTTTTGTGCAGCTGTAAGAGGATCAGCTTCAATGATCCTCTCAGTTGGTTGTTGTCAACTTCCAATGACCGGTCACTATGCTCCTTCAAGGCTCTCATCTCCTTTGCAAAATTTCTTACACCACTATTGCACTGTATGTTCTTTAGCAGTTCCTGGGCCAAAGGTGTTACTGATGTTGCAAGTTGTCTCCACTGCTTTACGACCCGTTTTGAATTTGAATAAAAAAGTCGCTCAAATTTGCTTATTGTCTAACATCATTTCTATAGTCTAAAATAAATATAAAATAAACAGCAGGTAATAAGTCATTAGTAAAAAAAACATAAAGTAAGAAATGTGCACTAAAATGATGTGTAACATAACTATATTTATTTAAGAATATATTCTAATATCAAATAACAAAGTTCAACAATGCAAAACCGCAATTACTTTTGTGCCAACCTAATAGAAAGAGCCGACTTTGGAATGAATCCTGCCATAGCTTGTATATCTCTGAGAAACAATCACTGTGTTTGTTCCCTCTTATCCATGAGGTGAATGTCACTTACATCAAAAGACAGCTAGAGGACTGAAAGATATGACATTTAAAAAACATCATGTGGTAATAATTATTAGAGACCCCACCCCTCAGTGCCATGTCTATGAATGTAGAATAAATTAATAACTGTTCAACCAAAAAATTAACTTAAAAAATCTATCATTTCCCCCAACTGATTTAATCAATTAAGAGTGTAAAAAATTAAATAGGTTGACATTTCATTTTTGTCAACATGAATTCCCATTTGAAAGAAATTAATGCCTTTTAGCTATTTACATTCATAGTGGTGATTAATATCAAATTTCTGCATTTTACTCTATATTCAGCTAATTAAGAAATTGATCTGTTGAATACCACCAAAACTGTGAAAATGCAATAGTCAAAAACATCAAATCCACCTATCCCTTTACCATGAGCTGTGAAGCCCAAGTGTAATGGAGGTTTAATGTAATTATTTGTTTCTGTAAATAAAACTAAATTTTCAGTACATTACAAAACATTCTTTCAAAATTAAAATTTTACATCAGATAAACTCTGAGCGATGTATTTTTTATTTCCTCTTATGACTATCACATTTTAAAAAATATTTTTACCTAAGAACTCTGGCATATCACATATCATATTAGTGGAGTAAGTAAAGTAATTTTTCAAAATGCATAATATACACGTGTGATGTACATGTTTGTTACGTCACATACAGAGAGAAAATGTGATCCCATGCATTACAAAGGATGACACTGGGATTACAGGAGGCACCTATTAGAGTTCTAAACTAATGTCATTCAGCTTAATGATAGATTGTTCACTCACTGTTACAATAAAAGGAGTAATTAATTTAGTTTTATTCCAATATTATTAGACTTCTTAAATACACACAAACATTTACATATCATAAACTCATAAAACCAGAGAGTCCAATAGTGGTTATTAGGGGTTAGGAGGATGGGAGAAATGGGGAGATGTTGGTCAAAGGGTACAAAGCTTAAGTTATGGAAGGCAAATAAGTTCTATAGATCTACTGTACAACATAAGGCATTTAATTAACAATACTGTACTATATACTTGAAAATCTGCTCAGAGAGTAGCTACTATAAGTGCTCTTGCCACACTAATATTTTTTTGAAAAAAGATAAAAACAAATAAAAGGAGAAGGAGGAAACTTTTGGAGATGATAAATAAATTTATGGCATTGACTGTGGTGATGGTTTCATAAGTATATACATAACTCTAAACTCATCAAGCTGCATACATTAAATATGTACAGCTTTTTGTATTCCAATCACACCTCACTAAAGTGGTTTTTAAAAATTCATTACCAAAAGCAAAAACATTCCTCTTTTAGAAAGTTGAATATCCCAAGTTAATGGTGATAGTACACCAATTTTTTTTTTAAATTCATAAGATGAAGTTCTAAATGTTCCCCAACAAATGTCTGAAAAGAAAAACAACAAAAATATTCTTTGGAATTTTTATGAAGCTCTGTTTTTCTCCCTCTGAAATTGCTGAATGTTTTATACTTTATGATTTAAATGTCTTCAGAAATTGAGCTCTAGGAAGTTTATAGAAGCACTTAAGTTTATGACTAAAAAACCCTCAGAAACTTATGTAAAATATATATTTTGTATTTTTTAGCTCTGAGAATAGCCTAGGAAAATAACACATATAATAGATACTAGACAAGATTCTACGAGTGTCTTTTATCTGAATAAAAACAAAATCAGAAGCCACATTTATGTGGATTTTTTTTTTGGTAGTCTGAAAGCTTGTAGAAATTCTATCTATATCTGTTAGCTACCTCATAATAAATTAATTTGTTCTTATACCCTAATTAAATTAAAATACAAAATGGAAAGCTAGGAAAAAATAGCAAAAGCACAATAATGGAAGATAACTTTAAAAGCATGGAGGCTTTGGCAATGATAAATCTTTCTATTAATTTTCCAATACATTTAACTTTTGTCACAATAGTTTCTAAAGTTCCTCACTTTCTCAGTTAAAATGGCATTATTAAAACAGTTATAGCGAATCTAAAAGATAAATTGTAATGTTATCTGCAACAACCAACAACCATGATTGAATTGTCTTATTGGGGAAAGGGAAAAATTAGTATTCATATTTTCTTGGTCCATAGTCTAGACTGTTGTGTTTACAGAAGGAAACTATATCCAAGGGCCAACATCCAATATTGATATTCCATCTTGTCATTGTGCTCTCAAAGCCAAAACCATGTAATTCTTCATTTATAACATCAAAAATAGGAGGAGTCAGGAAATTGTCAATATCAGATGAAAGTAGCTGAACATCAATGTTGGAGAACCATGGTGATGTTTCTATTTTAAACTTAAAATATTCATTACAGAGAAATTCATATTTATTGTAAACATTTTAAAGTAAATATAAGTAAAAGAATGACAGGAGAATAAAAAAAAAAAGAATATTGGTTCATCATCCTACTATCATTTAGGGAAAATGGTTATTATTTGAACTAAAGTTTTTCCAAAAGTGATATAATACTATAATAATATTATCTATGCAGTTTTAAAGGACTTCCCTGATGGCTCAGATGGTAAAGCATCTGCCTACAATGCGGGAGGACCCAGGTTCGATCTCTGGGTCGGGAAGATCCTCTGGAAAAGGAAATGGCAACCCACTCCAGTACTCTTGCCTGGGGAATTCCATGGACAGAGGAGCATGGTAGGCTACAGCCCATGGGGTCGCAAAGAGTCAGAAACGACTGAGCAACTTCACTCACGCAGTTTTAAGTCCTTCCTTTTTTGGTAATTATGGAAAACTATATGTCAATACATAATGATCAGTATAATAATCTATATATTTATTCTGTTTCTATACCCACCATATAGAAACTATGGCAAAGCTAGGCAGTGTGTTAAAAAGCAAAGACTTCACTTTACCAACAAAGGTGTACACAGTCAAGGCTATGGTCTTTCCAGTAGTTATGCAGAGATGTGAGAGCTGGACAATAATGAAGGCAGAGTGCCAAAGAATTGATGCTTTCATACTATGGTTCTGGAGAAGACTTCTGAGAGTCCCTTGGAAAGCAAGGAATTCAAACCTGTCAGTCTTAAAGGAAATCCACTCTGAATACTCTTTGGAAGGACTAATGCTGAAGCTCCAGTACTTTGGTCACCTAATGGAAACAGCGAACTCACTGGAAAAGATCCTGATGCTGGGAAAGACTGAAGGCAGAAGGAGAAGAGGTGACAGAGGATGAGATGGCTGGATGGTATCACTGATTCAATGGACATGAGCTTGGGCAAACTCCGAGAGATGGTGAGGGACAGGGAAGCCTGGTGTGCTGCAGACTATGGGGTTGCGAAGAGTCGGACATGACTTGGAGACTGAACAACACAAACATATCCACCATGTTTTACTTAACCAACCCCAGAGTGGTGGATACTTATATCATTGCAAATTATTTGGTCATATAACAATATTGCCAAAAAATCTCATGCCTATTTATTTATATAATAGTCTATTTGTCTTTACATTTCTTTATCTGGGATTGCTGTGTCAAAGTGAACAAATATTTCATATCCTTATGTGAGTCACTTCCTTATAGGAATTTTACAACCAAAGAGCAGTGCCCATGAATAATTACTAATATTTATATAGTATAAAAAGCCCTAAAATTATTTTAGAATGTAAACACACACACACTTTTTTCTCTGGCCCATTTGTGTGTAGTGCTTAACGTTCACACAAATCACCAGGGATATTTTTCAAAGGCTGATTCTAACTCAGAGGGTCTGGGGTGGAGTCTAAGTGTCTTCATTTCTAACATTTCTAACAAGCTCCCAGGTGATGACAGCCTTGCTTATCTGCATACAATGCTTTGAGCGGCAAGAACCTACAGATTTAACAATGTATTATTACAAGATCCTGAGGAAAGCTTTCACCTCCATGTCTACACATCACTGACGGTTAACCTAAATTACATAGACTCCTAGGGTCTATATAGAAGCTTCATGAAATGTTTATAGCGCCTATATTAGTAAACAACGTGCTTGTAAAAATGCATTATTCTGGAGAGAAAAAGTACTTCCATCTAAAATTCAAAGGGGTCATGACACCAAATGGCTTGTTGATGATTTTTTTTATTGTGCTGTATGGAGTGAACAGAAAGACTGATCAAGGTGTGATCTGAATTCCATCTCTGTCCCTGATCCTTCCTGCAAAAGTCTTTCCCAAAGAAACACAACAGCAGCTGACTAGTCCACGATCAATCACTGCAGCCTCCTTTCTTAAGTGCATTTGTATGGCACAATACAGATAATCTAAAGAGTGCCACTTACTGGCTTAAGGAATAAATGAACTTTAAAAAAGCACTTGGAATAATTAAAACTGCTCTTAAAGTGTGCCTGCTCAGTCACTTCAGTCGTGTCCAACTCTGTGCGAACCTATTGACTGCAGCCCACCAGGCTCCTCTGTCCATGGGATTCTCCAGGCAAGAATACTACAGTGTGTGGCCATGTCCTCTTCCAGAGAATCTTCCTGACCCAGGGATTGAACCCGCATCTCCTCCGTTGCAGGTGGATTCTTGATCGATGAGCCACTAGGAAAGCCCGGGTCTTAAAGTGGCCCCCTCTGAAGTGACTATGAAGCCTGAGGACATCAGCTCAATACGGTTGAACTTGGTGTTGCCATAATTATAACTGGATTCTGGTTAAAGCATTAGCAACACAATTCTTGGAGAAGCCAAGTATTCTGGTATTTTTCAAATTGAGATGTCAGTTCTCTTGAGAATAGTGTGACCTATGATTTATCTTCCTGAGAAAAATACAATGTGAATTGAAAACCTATTTTTGAAACAGTTACAAAATTTGAGGTCAAAGAGGCTGTGGTAACCAAAAAAAAAAAAAAAAAGAAAAAAAAAGGGAAAACCACAGTTCTTAAAGTACACATATATAATCATATAAACTAAAATCACTATGGAACAAAAATAAACAAGGACTCTTCTGGAGGCAGAGGGTGGTGATGGTTGTACAGCTCTGCCATTGTTCTCTTAAAAATGATTAAAATTGTAAACTTTGTTTGTAGAACATGTCCGTCACTCAGTCATGTCTGACAATTTGTGATCCAATGGATTGTAGCCTGCCAGGCTCCTCTGTCCATGGAATTCTCCAGGCAAGAATACTGGAGTGGGTTGCCATTCCTTTATCCAAGGATCCTCCTGAACAAGGGATCGAACCCAGGTCTCCTTCATTGCAGACAGATTCTTTACTGCCTAAGCCACCAGGGAAGCCCTGGGTATGTATATTTTACCGCAATTTAAACACACAAATAAAAGAAGAAACAAACACATAAATAAGATACCGAACAACCAAAAGAAAATATAGCAATAGCTCAGGAACTGCTGCTTTGCGCAAAATGCCTCTCTCTCCTTGTACAGAAAGTTACAACATAGAACATTAATATCTCTTTGAAACATGTGGCTAGAAAAGAAGCATGAGCCTGTTGTTTAGGCCAAATTTAATTTGGGTAATTATGTTCTAGCTGCCTCGAAGTCCCCTAAAGTCTCTTATAATCTGTGTCACTTCAGTGCTTAATCTGTTTACAGCAGTCCACTGCTCCTTCAAGTGGCCATTACCATCTGCCCCTAAGGTGGCTGCATTTCAATAGGAATGACATGATTCGTATTACAGAGCTACCCAACTTGAACAATTATTCCCTGGAAGGTTGATGATGCAAATTTACCTTGAAGCACCTGAGAACGAAATGGGAAGTTTCCACACAGAGAGGTCATTGTTAGCAGTGATCAAATTAGCCCCCTGTTCTTCCTATCCCCTGAAGTTTGGTTTAATCAACACATTCTCGGGATGGAAGTACACTTTGTAAAAACTAAAATGAAAGCATACTATGCCAGAATTTTCTGTAAGATAAGTGTGTTTAACATTGCATTTTTAAAGAAAGGATACATCTACATTTTGAAAATAAACTTTTATCAGGTGCTAAAAGATTTTTTTTCTTTATTTTATTTTGTGGTCCTGGATTGTCTAAATATCACTGTTTAATTTTAACATTATTTTCCTTTCCCCTGTAATGGCTCTATATAGAGCCAACTCCATCCAGAAATAGAAGAAATGCATCCATGTAACACAGACACTTCCAGAAATCTTCCTACTATTCCAGCACAAAGCAAAGAATTACCACTATTAGCATAATTATTTAGATTAAGCAGAAGGTTACGTGTAAAATGCAAGAGGATCACTCTGGGAGATTAACCCTTAACTTGATAATACATCAACACAGATAATTGTATCTGTTCATTAGATAGAGGCAAGATTCTGATGTTTTGATGCATATGAACAAGCAGGTTTCTTCAGAAAGGTAGTTTCGAGTGTTGAAAGGCAGCCTAGGTGCGCAAGTATGGACAAAGAGCCAGAAGGCATGACCAAACAAGATGGAGAGTCATAAATAGTGCCAGGGTCCAAAGGCCAGGAGAAGAGTAATCCAAAAAAGCTAGAGACAAACTGGAGGGACTTAGAGATGATGTATCACAGGTACTCAATAGGCTTATATCCTGGCTTCATTGTACCTTCCACAATATTTTTCTGAATAGTCTCATTACATTAATATTGTAATGAGGGGTCAAGAAGATACGGTACACATATATAATGGAATACTACTCAGACATAAAAAAGAATGAAATAATGCCATTTGCAGCAACACAGATGCAACTAGAGAGTATCATACATATCATAAGTGAAGTAAGTCAGAAATAAAAAGACAAATACCATATGATATTACTTATATGTGTAATCTAAGATATGACACTATGAATCTATCTAGAAAAGAGAATCAGACTCAGGAGAACAGATTTGTGGTTGCCAAGGGGGAGGCGTTTGGGGAAGGGATGGAATGGGAGGTTGGGGTTAGCAGAGGTAAGCTTATGTCTACATAATGGATAAACAACAGGCCCTACTGTAAAGCACAGAGAACTATATTCAATATCCTATGAAAAACCATAATGTAAAAGAATATGAAAATGCATATATATGTATAACTGATATATGCTCAGGCTTCCCTTGTGGTTTAGCTGGTAAAGAACCTGCCTGCAATGTGGGAGACCTGGGTTCGATCCCTGGGTTCGATCCCTGGGTTGGGAAGATCCCCTGGAAAAGGGAAAAGCTACCTACTCCAGTATTCTGGCCTGGAGAGTTCCATGGACTGTATAGTCCATGGGGTCACAAAGAATCGGACACGACTGAGCAACTTTTACTTTCATGTATAACTGAATTACTTTGCTGTACAGCAGAAATTAACACAACATTGTCAATCAACTATACTTGAATAAAATAAATGAAAAAGTGAAAGAAAAGCAAGAGGTTAAACTGGGCTAAAGTAACAAGATACGGGCACAAACAGGAGATGACAATATTAATACCAATCATGATAAAATAAATAATGTAGCAATACCTAGATTTTCATTATCCAGTTCCTACAGTAATAACTGTGTTGGGCAGCCTCAGAAGCTGTGATGTGAACACAACTTTCTGCCAGGAACCCAGGGCTCTCTGGTTGGATGACGTGAAGGATCATTAACCACATCTTGCTAAAGAACATTAGAGGTTATAAAAATGTCATCTAGACCATGCCGACAAGCCCATCTGTATTTAAGGCTGAATCCCTTTGAGAGAGATCACTCCATGTGGCTCAATGGGGCTGTGATTTCAAATGTCAGAAAACTATTAACACATAACCAGAGCATACAAGCCATAAGAGAGTAGTTGAAGGGATGAGGGATATGAAATCATTCCAGTCGCCTTACTTAGGGCCTAAGTACCCATCAGAAGAGTACTTCTTAGGCAGGAGTAAAGAGACTTTCAAAGGATTTTGTAACTTATCAATACAATTAATTGAAATGTCAGTTAGCCTTTTATGCCACTGATGTCTAAGATTATTCTATCAATATTTTACAGGATGGTGAGTCTGAGAGATAAAGTTATTTATGATTAACATTGGATTCCATCTGTCATGGGAGAAAAAGTGTTTCCTGAGAATGAACCAGGAAAACTAAGAAGAAAACACATTTTCAGATTGGGATAAAACCAAGCTACTCTGCTTTTTATCAATCGAACCACATGAATGAGATGGACTGATGTCTGAAAGGGAATGACCTCTTCTAATATCTATGCATATTTATTGATTTCTGTATAAAGTCATTTATTTGTATTTTGGGTCTGTCTGTCTCACTGTGTATCTCTTTTTCATGTGGACATATAATAGAATATGTATAAAGATGTGCACACATGTACCTTCTATGGTTTTTGAATTAACTTCTCTGATTTGACTCCTTGCCAACATGTCTACTCCCTCTTTTCACTCTCCTTACAACCCCTGTCATGTTTGAAATTGGGGAACTGTTCTACAACAACCTTCCTATGTACCTTTCCTCATTTATTTTTTCCTTCTCCTTCTCTCCTGCTTCCATCTTCCTTATCTCAGGTGTATACAGGTGAGGAAGAGGAAAAGAGAGGTCCCAAGTTATATATTAGTTCTTTTCTTATCCTGCCATCATCATAATAATTAAAAGAATATCCTGCTGAGGAATGTGTCATCAGAGTTTAATTACTTCTAACCAAGAAGGTTTTTTGTTCTCTAGTGCAGATCAATATATTGTATTATCATTATTAGCAAATTTTAAAGAAAACTGGTAAAAATGCATCAGAAAATATCATATCAACCGAATTATTCCTCGTTACTTTTGTCACTGTAAAAATACTGCATAGTCAATATCAATTTATAATTCATTTTGAATCATACTGTTACAGTGCTGTGTGGAAATACTTTGTCAGAGTTTCCCTAGCCTAGATATATTTACTTGATCTCGGAAACTTTTTAAACTGATCATCCACTATTCTGAACTCCAGACAAAAAATACATCTGCAAATATATGAAATAAGTTCAGGTTTGTTTAAAGTTTAAAATCCTATATACACACAAATATATGTGTATATATTTAGGGATGTAAATGCATGCTTACGTATACATTTTATGTATCTCTATATGTAAACACAAAAACATATATGTGTGACAGTATATGTGAGCTTAGTCATGTCTGACTCTTTGCAACACCATGGACTGTATCCCCCCAGGCTCCTCTGTCCGTGAGACTTTCCAGGCAAGGATACTGGAGTGGTTTGCCATTTCCTTCTCCAGAGGATCTTCCTGACCCAAGTATTGAACCTGAGTCACCTGCATTGGCAGGAGTATTTTTTTACCACTAGCACCACCTGGGAAGCTATATGTAGATACAGATACGGATACAGATATATAGACATAGACATAGGTATGCATACAAGGTATGCATGGATGGAAGAACATGGAACTGGTGGGCCACAGTCCCCGGGGCCGCAAAGGGTTGGACATGACTGAGCGACTGAACACGTAGACATATATGTTTATTTTGTTGTTCAGTCGCTCAGTCATGTCTGACTCTTTGTGACCCTATGGACTGTAGCCCGCCAGACTCCACCGTCCATGGGATTTTCCAGGCAAGAATACTGGAGTGGGTTGCCATTTGCTACTCCAGGGGATCTTCCCAACCCAAGGTTATTTTAAATTCCCCATCTGATAATTCCAGTATTCCTACCATGTCTGGTCCTGATACTTGTCCTGTCTCTTCAGATTGTGTTTATTGCCTTTTGGTGTGCCTTGTGATATTTTTCTTCATAGCTGGACCCAATGTACGAGGTAACAAAGGACTATTGTAAACAGGTGTTTACTGTTGTGGTGAGGTGTAGGGGGCAGGGAAGATTTTTATAGGACTAGACTAGGCTTCAGGTTTTTAGTGAGCTTTTGCCTCTGGACTGTGAACTTCAGCATTTGTCAATTGTTTTTATCTGTCTTTAGCTCAGACAGGATGGCTCCAGTGGGCTAAGGTTGTGTGTTTCCCTTCCCCAGGTCAGTTAGGCTCTGACCAAACCCCAGGAGGTTAGGCTCTGGTTAACTAGTTTCCTCTGAGGGCAGACCTTGTTATAATAGTGTTTGGACATATTTCAGAATGATTCCTTTCCCACTCCCTCTGCTGGAAGCACAAGGAAACTTTCTTTGATATTTACTGTGGAAATACTGATTGAGCTCCTTGAGGTAAAACTAACAAAATTGCGGGGCCTCCCCTATGCCTAGCCCCGCCAGGGTTTTTAACTCTCAGTGTTTTCCTCACTGCGCTCCCAGGAATTTATAATTACAGGTCAGGCTTTGCTACTGAGGCACTGGTTCCTGCAGTGGTTTCCATTCCTGAGGCTCTACTCCTATAAGCTCTGCCTGCCTGCATTCCTGTATTTGCCTGTGTGTTTCTCCATTCTAGCCTATAACCCCCTCACTTTTATGGATTGTAGAAATATTGTTGATTTTTCAGTCTGTTCAGCTCTTCATGTGTTGTTAGGGCAGAGCTCTGACTTCCAAGCTCTTTATATGCAGAATTGGAAGCTCAAAGTCTCACAACATATATTTCTAGTTCAATAAAAACAAATACTATGAGCAAGGGCCTGCGGCTTCAAGAAACACCCTTTATTTGGTAATGAAGACACAGATACTATTAATCAAAATAAAGACACAATAGTAGGAGATGTGAAATAAGCTGGGTAGAAAGTAACTCTCAGGGTAGAAAGAGCAAGATCAGTTTTGGCTGCATGTACACATGAGGATGTGTCTTCAAGAAGCTGCTGTTTTGTGTCACTTGCCATGAAAGGCAGCTTTCATACATTATTCCATATAATCCTCACATTCCTGATAAATAGATAGCTTTAATCTCTATTTTGCTGATGAGAAAAAAAAAATTAAGCTTAGCAGGATGATTGATTTGGTAAATAAAAAAAAAAAAAAACAACCCACTCATGGCCATTTGTTCACGGGGCCTCTTTCTGTAATAGGAAACAACAAATCTGACTCCCCATATTAGATCTGTTTCTTTTACTTTAACCTTTGTATTCTACTACTTTGTCTACAAGTTAAAAAATTTGCCTGTAGCCTGAAATATACAAGAAAGTCCATTCTCAAGACTCTGACCTTTAAGGGTGTAACACTTTTCCATTCATATAGAGATAACTTCCCAGCGGGCACTAGTGGTAAAGAAACTGCCTGCAGCGCTGGGGACATAAGAGACACAGAATTGATCCCTGGGTCAAAAAGATCCTCTGAGATTATCCCCTGGAGGAGAGCATGGCAACCCACTTCAGTATTCTTGCCCAGAGAATCCCACGGACAGAGAAGGTGAGCACATTTCTACCTCAAAGGCAAACTGGACTGTACAAAAATGGACATGAGGAGTGGATGGATGTTGGGCTAGTGTCTGCCACACACAGAAAGCACTGAATAAATGATAGTCCTTAATTATTACTACCGGGTTTTGTTGAGTCAAAGGCCCACATTTCCCACATACTAACATTTCTTAAATCACTACGTGTTCTACAATTGCTGTGAGGAGAAGCTCGCACAGCTTGGCTTTGTGTTGAAGGTATTTGATGCTCATCCGTCACCACAGTGAAAGGGTTTTCACTGGCAGCACTACACATGATTGAACTTTGTTTTTTTAAATTTCTAATTGTGATTGAAAATATCAACCAAAAGATGGTGTCATGGTACCATATCCACATTTGCTATTGTTTGGTATAGAAAAGTGTTGTTATACCAAACAAGACAAAAGTAGTGTAGAAGAAAGTAAAATTTCTTTTAGAGGCAGTATTGCTAATGGTCAAGAACACAGGTGCTAGAATGAGAAGTGTACTCTAGTTCCACTGCTTGGGAGGTGTGTGACCTTGGGGAACTTACTTCATCCCCTGTGGCTCATCTATAAAATGAGGGTGCCAAGAAGGTCAGTGTGAGGATTAAATGAGCTAATGCTGATGAGAGTGCTCGAGATTATGCTCGACATAGGAAGTGCTCCATAAATGTTAGCTATCCTTATTATGAACATTGTTTGAGGCAATGAATCACTGTAGAGGAATCAATGTCCTCTCACATCATGTTTCAAGTCCAAACTCAAGTGCTTTCTAATTTCTCAGAAGGAAGAAACACAATGCCAATAAAACTGTATGTATATGTGTGTCTATATGTATAGTTATTAAAATAAAAAAAATCATCTAATACATATGAGGAAGGATAACTAAAGACAATAGAAACTGTCAAATATCTTGCGATATATAATAGGATTTGAAAAACTGAGAGAAATTCCATACACCCATAGAGTTTCATTGGAACTCAGAAAATGTCAAAAGCTTCTGGATGATACTCAAGAGAAACTGTTTAATATCCAGCAATACATACTTCCATTATGGAAAAATCAAAGCTGTGAATTCAACCAAATAGGAAGGGCAAACAAAGCCTGATGTCTTTAGACGTGCTTCAGAATTATTCTGTCCATCCTAAGGCAGGTAAAGAAATCATGATTACAAGCATGGGGTTTTGGAAAGGAGCTAGTCTTTGTGCTGCCAGATGTCAAAACATGTGTAAAATATGCAGACCACGAATATGATCAAGGTTTGGACCCAAATGTTCATTGTCATACAGAAGAATCAAGCCAAATGAAATCACTGGAATGATTTTATAGAAAAGTGAGATTGACTGAAAAACATGACTTACATTTAATATAGTATTTCTTTTCTTTTTTTTTTTTTTTTTCCAGAAACAAACTTATTAATTCAGTTGTGAACCTTACATGAGGTGGTATCTTGGAACAATGTTACAATTCCAAAATCTTGTATTTAAGGGCTGCTGCTGCTGCTGCTGCTAAGTCGCTTCAGTCGTGTCCGACTCTGTGCGACCCCATAGACGGCAGCCCACCAGGCTCCGCCGTCCCTGGGATTCTCCAGGCAGGAATACTGGAGTGGGTTGCCATTTCTTTCTCCAGTGCATGAAAGGAAAAAGTGAAAGTGAAGTCGCTCAGTCGTGTCCGACTCTCAGCGACCCCATGGACTGCAGCCCACCAGGCTCCTCCGTCCATGGGATTTTCCAGGCAAGAGTACTGGAGTGGGGTGCCATTGTCTTCTCCAATTTAAGGGCTAAATGAGGTTAAATCAGACTAAACTTTATTTTTAGAATAAATAAGACTTTTGTTATAAAGTTCAATAATGATATATATTTTGTTATGAATTTTAAATTTTTAATCATAAACCATCCCAGTCACATTAATAGCAGCCTCTTTCTTCACCAAAACAATGTTCTTTATTCATCATAATCTGGTTAAGCTTTTGGAAGAAATGTGGGCAAAGTGTGAGAACTCACATCATCTCTTGGCTTTTCTTAAAATCTCATTTTCAAGGATTAAAAATGTCTGATGCCATGGCCATATGGCAGTGTTTCCCATGGACAGAGATGATATATCCCCAAGCTGATAGGTCATGCTGCAAAGGAGGATGACTTTTTTTCCTTTTGAAAATTAGCCTCTTCAATCAAAATCTCTTGGAAATAATGATTGGTTTTCTGTGTATAGCTGGCACTCCACTTGGAATTGTCTGTTGCCTGAATCTTCCTTATTCTGCAGCACTGCATATACCATCCAAGTATGATATGTTACAGCCAAGATCCAAATGCCTTCTGACTCCCACAGTGGAGAAAGAAAAACTGGTAACGCAGTGAATTATTTCAGGTTAGCATGAATTTCTCTAGACAAACAGCTGGTTGTTAAAGAAAGCATTATGCACTGATGATGATCCTTGGTAGATGAAAATGTGAACAGATTTCACAAGTATTTTCAGCTTCACAGGTATTTTATAGGGATCGTTTTCTGATGCTAAATACTTAAATCAAGGCAAAATGTCCTATTTTAATTATCTTGGGGAAAGGAAAAAAGTAGCACAATGAAAATGCTTACTTATTTTTCTTCCTCTTCCTCTTCCTCTAAGGATATTAGCTGGCACTATTTATTTAACTGTTTACCTTACACTGAGTATCAAATACTTAATGCACCTCCAAAATATACCTCTATACATTTAAGGTAAATGAACTCCTCAAAGTGATGAGGGAACTAGCCTGGATGCTTGGCTAATGGGTATACATGAGTACACAGATGATAAAGTAAATGAGGGAAGAACTTTGGAAAGAAAACTCACCTAGCCCTCTCTAGTGAGACACATTTCATATTTGTACTGTGATTAGCTGTGTGTTTCTGTTTTTGCCATTTGACTGGGAGCACCTATTTTAGTGTGTGAACCATATGTTCTGTGCAATGATAGCCATGACCATGGTCCATAGAATTACACCTGAAAATGGCATAATAGATAACCATTTTCCCAAAGGAAAGAGTTATTCTCTGTGAGGATGCTAATGTCTCTTTGCTTTGAGCCTTATCCACTCCTCAATCCATTCTCCACACATTATCCAGCATTATACTGGGCTGGCCAAAAAGTTCTTTCAAGTTTTTCCATGATATCTTATAGAAAACCCAAATGTTTTGGCCAACCCAATAATTTTTAAATGTCTTTCTGCAGGTAAGAGGGAAAATGAAAATTTTCTGATTAGTATCATTTTAAATTCATGACCATTAACATTCAAAAAACTTCAAATCTCATTATCTTTTTCTGTCAGTTGACTCTTGCTCCTTGCTATTATGTCTCTGACTGACTCCGACTTCCTCTTTTCTCAGCTCATGATCTTATCCTATATTTCACTTGAAAAAAAAAATCTCTAAAGCATAGCCCCTAATTTTAGTCCACAACTGAATTTTCAAGGTTTCCTACCCACCTCTCCCTCTCTGTCTCTCTAGCTAAAGTAGAGAGAGTGTCTGTTCCATTAAAGGTCAACTCCACTCCACACAATCCTGTCACTACCGTCTCCACATAACAGGACCCTGCCTTCATAGGTCATCACATCCCTTACTGCTTCCTTAGTGTCTTCTTCCTCACCAAAGCTTTAAGTGTGCGTTAGTTTATATTATGACTGAGAGAAGAAGAGATGGTGAGAGGGAGGGAAGGAAGAAAGGAAAGGAAAGAAAAGGAAAAGAAAAGAAAGGAAGAAAGAAGACATGGTATCTTCCTTTGATATCATAACCCTTCTTCAGCTACTAACTTATATAACTTTGCACTTCTCTCCTCAGCCAAAGTTCTTGCAAGTTACCTAAAAAAAAAAAAACTTTCTTCACTCACTACCCCATCTTCCTTTACTCTTCTGCTTGTACCTGAGCCTATGGCAACATCACCCACAGTTGCTCAGATTAAGCACTTGCAAGATATCACTGAATATTCTCTTTTTTACCTCCATATTTTCCAAATGGTCAGTTTTGCCTGTAAAATACACCTCGAATTTGTCCACTCGTTTGTATCTCCATTCGCCACCATCCCAAATCAAATCACCATTATTACACAAATGAACCAAAACACTTGATTCTGAAATTCCTCACCCTTTCCCCACTTCACTTTCTTCCAATGCATTCTCCTTATAGCAAAGTAAATTTCTCAAAACCAAAGTAATGTTATTCCCTTATTGAAAATTTCTCAACAGTGTCTCATTGATTGCCCATGGGAAAAAATTCTAGATCCTTACTATCACTTCCAAAGCCCTGAGCAAAGTGGATTCTGGTTCAGCTGCATCATTTACCCCCTCTACCATTTATTTCACCAGGATCCTCCATCTCAGACCTCAACTCACCTATTTAAAACAGAAGGGGTTTTCTTTATCAGGATCTTTACATGTGGCTTCCTCTCTCTGCCAAGCCAGCATGACCTCATGCCAAACTTCAAAGACACCTTCTTATCCTGCCAATGTCAGTGAAGAGTTAGTTCTGATTAATCTGTCTCAAGATGTACTGTACTTTTCCTTCATATCACTTATCACACATTGCTGTTCAGTTGCTCAGTTGTGTCTGACTGTTTGTGACCCCATGGACTGGAGCACTACTCAATGGACATGAGTTTGAGCGAGCTCCAGAAGATGGTGATGAACAGGGAAGCCTGGAGTGCTGCAGTCTATGGGGTCACAAAGAGTCAGACAGGACTGAGCGACTGAAAAATAACAACAGTACCTAAGAGCACAAAATCTTATTATAGAATGTATTTATCCATATTAAAGCAGTTCACTTTTCAGCTGCTTCTGTGTTTTTCAATTAAAAAAAAAAAGATTATGTTACATATGGAAACCTCAATAAAAACAAAACCAAATAAAAATAGTCTAGGGCAAATAATCTGTAACAAGAATACCCATGAATACTCTTGGTATTTATTTTAATATAGTTCAGTTCAATAGGGTTTTTGCTTTCTAATAAAAAAGAAATCTATATTTCTATTTATCTTTCTCGGAAGTAGTAGTAGAACTTATTTTGGTAATATCCATCATAGGGAAAAAGGGGAAAAATTGGACCCAAAACTATCTCAGATGATGCAAAACATTTCCTTTGACGATTATCAGTAGATCTTATAACACAGACTATAAACAACTGCTGGATTTAAAAGTCACAATGGCATAGTCCTAGAGTTCATTTAGCAGGATTATGAGTGTTAAAACTTTTCCTAAAATCAAGAAAACGTACCATCCATTTGAATTAAAGTAAATTCTCTCTTTAAGCGTTTCTAATAACAACCAGAGCTCTAGGCAAGAGCATGTGTATTCTAATATTTCCTCTACATCTGGTCTTGAGTTGACATGAGGTGACATACTGTTAATTTTCAGACCAAATGGCATGACGATATGGTTTATGATTATAATTAATGTCTCTTGTTAACCACTGTTTAGATATAGACTCCCAAAACAGCCAAACCCTGGGTTCTGATCAGTTCCAGTTCTGCAAGTTTAACCTCTATTGGCTTCAGGTTCTAGAAACTGGAAAAATAGAATACTTCATTCTTAAGATAAACTTCTAGTTCTATATTCGTAATGAGAAAAATCATGGCAGGTTTAAGAAAGTAATTAATGAACTACAGAATTAAAATCAAAGAGACCTGCTGAGGTAAGCAGCATATTTTAAAAAAGGACAATGTAAGGTTAATTTTCCTCTAGACTGAGTGAACTTGTACCTAGTAGTTATGTGGACTTAAAAACCATAAGTGTTTTTAATAAATTAAACCTAAAATGAAGGCATTTAAAATTATTAGCTGCTTATCAGCATGACACACAAAGAACACTCAAGTGCGAGATTTTTTCCAGTGAAACTCATCATTAAACTTTCACTAACAATGCCATCATTTCTTTTCCCCTCTATGATTACACCATCTCCCAGGCACAATTTTAGGTTTAACAGTCTTAAAACTAAGGAAGACTAGGAAAGCTGAGCAGGCAAATCAAATGATTAAGCTTCAGAAAGTTTTACAGGTATTTAAGCCTTGGGAAAGCTTAATCAAAGTTAATGAAGAATTTAAAACAGGAGCAAAAATTAAAGCAGTAGGAAATGTTCAAGAAAAAATGACTATTAGGTTGGAGGGAAAAAAAAAAATACCTGGGAAGAGCCACAGGGAACTGATGCTAATTATCACTGACAGGAGGAACAAGTTCTAGCAAACAGAGGAAGTGACCTGAAGAAACAGAACTAAGGAAACAGGGCAGAAAAGGAAAAGTAAGGTTGATATGTAAAAGGAAGGATGCAACGTGGATTATATTTTTCAGGCAGAATGTTGATTCTACTCAAATATGCTTTCCCTAACTTTCATATTATCATAAAGACAATCACAATATCCTCAGCTCTTAGTATTCATTTACTCACTCCTTCATTTAACATTATATTTGGAGCTCAGTCTATTAGAACATCTGGCTGAATTCTGTATAATGAAATTCACTAACCACCTATTCTATGAGAATAGATCCCAGCTGCATCCCCTCATCCTATGAAATGAAATGTACAATTTTAAACATCTCATCCTTCTTGGTTTCAGTTACTGGTTATTCATCTTGAACCAGGGTTATCCATCTTGAACCAGGGTTATCCTTGACAGACATACTATCCGTAAATGACCACATAATATAATATTTTCTGGAATATCTTATTGTAAATATATAGTAGGCATTTGCATCTGTGGCATTCTTTTGATTTGTCAAATGATATCAAAATGTACAGATAACAGAAACTAAATAGATGGTCCAAACTTAAAGAAGCACTTCCTTTGGCTCAATCGCTTCTGCTGTTGCTGCTGCTAAGTCGCTTACAGGTTTATTTGCTTCAGTCATGTCTGATTCCATGTGTGTCTGACTTTGTGTGACCCTGAACTATAGCCTGCCAGGCTACTCTCTTCATGGGACTCTCTAGGCAAGGATACTGGAGTGGGTTGCCATTTCCTCCTGCAGGGAATCTTCCCAACCCAGGGATCGAAACCGGGTGTCCTATGCCTCCTGCATTGGCCACCAATTTATCAAACTATCCACATGTGATTTAACTGAATCCTGAGATGGATATATTTCCAAAGGTTGGCACCAAAGAGTAATTAAAACCACCTTCCAGGATAACTATATTTACAGAAATGCACAGAAAGTGAGCTAACCACAGTACTCTCTCCTATGGCAGAAAATGTTGTGTTTGGCCATTTCTCTATTGTTGGCAATGTAATGCAAATCCTAAACACTATCGTAAATAGTCTACCAAATAGTTATCAAAGATAGGGATGTGCCCCCTGAACTTTTAGCTTCGGCTTCTCTTGGGAAAGGAGGTAGGGTTTACAAAATAGAAATAATAACCACAAAATAATGCCAAGGAGCATTAAATGCCAACATTGTGGGGATTTGCAGTGTGGTATAAGGGCTCGTGAAGGTTCTCATAATCACAATGGGTTGTGAGGAACTATGCCTTATTCCTTGCTCCCTTCTGGCAGTCAAAACAGCGAGGAATGTGAAGGGTGGGCACAAAGGCCATCCTTGGTCTCCGGGGGCATCCACTGGCATGTCAACTGGGGAGGGATCTAAGAACCGTGACCCCTCCTCATGTCACCATCTTGGAGCAGTCATGAGAAGGGGGTCAGAGGTTACATCTGACAGGGGACAACTTTGGATTTTAGAGCTGCCTGCTTTCACCAGCAAGCTGTTTACTATTAAAAATTTAAAATTGAGAAAAGTGCTGTTTCTCATCAGTTAGCATTGCCTTTGAAGGCAATGTGTATTTAAGGAAACAAATTCATCCACCTCTGACATTGGTTGCAGAGTCTAACATTTGCTAATACATTAATGCATTAGCAAGGAACCCAAATGAAAGTGCTTATGCACGCAGTACAATGGCTATGATTTAGTAATGTTCACACAGCAATTTATATTTACTGACTGTTACAATGATTTCCATTATTTATTCTTCAGGACTGATATTTTTCTTTTTTTTTTTTAGATAAGGAAAACAAGGCATTCAGTAGTTAATAGAGAATCACACAGACTAAGTCACACTGCATCTATATAGACAAAAACAACTTTTTGGAAAATAAAAAATGAGCCTAAAATGTTTGCAATACATTAAATAGACCAGTGGCATTGAAATAATTTCTTACTAGTAAAATTCTTTTTTTTTTTTCAAAAATAATGTTACATACAATCCCTTATAAAGAAGATTAAAAACTGCATTGTACTAGTAGAATTTTACTAATATTTGCTAACATTTGCAAATTATTAGGACATTTAATGTTTTTATGGATTATAAAGTATTGAATCAGAGAGCATGGATAATAGTTCCAAGACTCTTTCACCTTCAGCAGCTGTGAATTTCAGAATTCCCGAACTCCACAGACCACAGGACCACTAGCTAACAGTGAAAAATGATAAATTCAATAAAACTGATATGCCTGTGGTTACATAATGCAATAGCGTCTGAGCCGGGGATGCAGTGAAACCCTTGAATGTAGTCATTTAATTAGCGAACAAACCATCCAATCCAGAGCAGGATGAGATGGGAAGAATCAACAGAAGAAGCGCTTACACAGGTTGATAGAAAGAGTCCAGTGGGAAAAACTCCCTGATCCTCATTATAGAGCTGTCCTCTCTCAGGCAGAAAGCAATGACATGACATAAAATTAAGTAAAGAGATGATAACAGTTATATTAATTTTTTAAGAAGAAATGATAGCTTGATGACCTGGAGGCTAGAATTGTCTGTCTACTGAGAAGGAATTTAATGGGACTAGAGCTTTTAAGGAGTGTATGAGTTCAAAAGGAGAAAAAAAAAGAGGGACAAAGAGAAGAGAAGCAGGAAGCACGGGTGAGATTCAGCTCATCGGAGTTGATGGCATAATGTGTCTGAGACCACAAGATGTTTGTGGGCAGTTCACGAGCCATAGGCTAAGCGAAGGAAGGCTTACAGAGTCACAGGAGGCCACTCCCAACAGAAGCTAAATGTGGTGAAGCCAGATTCCAGAAAGCGTAAGGCCTACCTCTCCAGGGACCAAAGAGAATATGAAAAGAATGTCCTCAGCTTGGTCATGAAGGACGATGTAAAACGAATCATGAAGAAGGACAGGAACTAGTGACTGACACCAATGAATGGGACAGGATGAGCAGAGAACAGAACTGGAAACTTGTCAGACCTGTGAGCCCATCATCAAATCCAGGAAGTTTAGAGCTAGTACATTTGAAGCACATGTATCACCTGTTAGCTTCATCCATAGCCTATCTGATGCTTCAAACCTCGGCACTGGGTTACTATACTGCTTCATATGAAGGATGACTTCTAGATCAACTATAGTAAGATACTTCGGTCACTTACAAAATGGAGCCATGGATTATGTGCTCTAAGGAACTGGAGGGGAGGAATACATTTAAATAAAGAAGGGCCAGGAGGAATTGTAATAACAGATTTTTTGGAAAAAAATTCTCTTATTCTGCAAATTTGTAGATTAGAAAATTACGCTAATACAGTGGGAATAGGAACCTACCTGGGGTCACATTTCTGTCAAACAAGAAAGTGTATGTGACCGGTCTCTTGAGAAACCTGTATGCAGGTCAGGAAGCAACAGTTAGAACTGGACATAGAACAACAGACAGGTTCCAAATAGGAAAAGGAGTACAGCAAGGCTGTATATTGTCACCCTGCTTATTTAAATTCTATTCAGTGTACATCATGAGAAACGCTGGGGTGGAAGAAGTACAAGCTGGAATCAAGACTGCCGGAAGAAATATCAATAACCTCAGATATGCAGATGATACCATCCTTATGGCAGAAAGCAAAGAACTAAAGAACCTCTTGATGAAAGTGAAAGAGGAGAGTGAAAAAGTGGGCTTAAAGCTCAATGTTCAGAAAACTAAGATCATGGCATCTGATCCCATCACTTCATGGGAAATAGATGGGGAAACAGTGGAAACAGTGGCAGACTTTATTTTTGGGGGCTCCAAAATCACTGCAGATGGTGATTGCAGCCATGAAATTAAAAGACGCTTACTCCTTGGAAGGAAGGTTATGACCAACCTAGATAGCATATTTAAAAGCAGAGACATTACTTTGCCAACAAAGGTCCGTCTAGTCAAGGCTATGGTTTTTCCAGTGGTCATGTATGGATGTGAGAGTTGGACAGTGAAGAAAGCTGAGCACCGAAGAATTGATGCTTTTGAACTGTGGTATTGGAGAAGACTCTTGAGAGTCCCATGGACTGCAAGGAGATCCAACCAATCCATCCTAAAGGATATCAGTCCTGGGTGTTCATTGGAAGGACTGATGTTGAAGCTGAAACTTCAATACTTTGGCCACCTCACGTGAAGAGTTGACTCATTGGAAAAGACCCTAATGCTAGGAACGACTGGGGGCAGGAAGAGAAGGGGGTAACAGAGGATGAGATGGCTGGATGGCATCACCAACGCAATGGACACGGGTTTGGGAGTTGGTGATGGACAGGGAGGCCTGGTGTGCTGTGTTTCATGGGGTCGCAAAGAGTCGGACACAACTGAGCGACTGAACTGAACTGCACTGTGTACACATATATATATAAAGACATAAATATATATATATACATAAATATATATATACACAAATTAAAATATATATATATATGTTTCCTGAGTATAAATGTGACAGATAAACCTTACAGAATATTTGGAAAATAGGGGAAAGACTAAAAAAACAAAAAACCCTCCACTTAAAGATGATCCTTCACTTAGTGGTGACCACATCCAACAGTTCAGTGCATTACATACATGGCCTTATTATTTTGCACATCTGTGCCTTGTTTATGAATAAAAATGGGACCCTAATACTTTCTATTTGTTAATACACTGTGTGCTTTGCCATTTCATTATAATCTTAAAACATTATTTTCAACTCTGCATGCGACTGTATTAACTTGTTTAATTTATTTATTTTTTAATTGAAGGATAATTGCTTTATAGAATGTTGTTGTTTTCTCCTGAAGTTAAAAAGTTAGGTCTTCAAAATACCACAATTTCAAATAAAGTTATGAACTAATGCTTGGTTTTATTTGCATTTTTGGTTACTCATGAGATTGATCATTTTTCATGTTTTGGACTATTTGCATTTGTTTTGTGTATTGCCTTCAAGTATACAGTCCATTTTTTTCCTGAGGTATTCAGCTTTTTAAAAGAGCTATCTATATAGTAAACATATTAATCCATGCTTTGTCATCAGTCAGTCAATCAGTTCAGTTGCTCAGTCGAGCCCGATTCTTTGTGTCTCATAGACTGCAGCATGCCAGGTCTCCCTGTCCATCGCCAACTCCCGGAGTTTACCCAAACTCATGTCCATTGAGTTGGTGATGCCATCCAGCCATCTCATCCTCTGTCGCCCCCTTCTCCCCCTGCCTTCAATCTTTCCCAGCATCAGGGTCTTTTCAAATGAGTCAGCTCTTCGCATCAGGTGGCCGAAGCATTGGAGTTTCAACTTCAACATCAGTCCTACCAATGAACACTCAGGACTGATCTCCTTTAGGATGGACTGGTTGGATCTTCTTGCAGTCGAAGAGACTCTCAAGAGTCTTCTCCAACACCACAGCTCAAAAGCATCAATTCTTCGGTGCTCAGCTTTCTTTATGGTCCAACTCTCACATCCATACATGGCTACTAGAAAAACCATAGCCTTGACTAGACAGACCTTTGTTGACAAAGTGATGTCTCTGCTTTTTAATATGCTGTCTAGGTTGGTCATAACTTTCCTTCCAAGGAGTAAGCGTCTTTTAATTACATGGCTGCAGTCACCATCTGCAGTGATTTTGGAGACCCCCAAAAATAAAGTCTGCCACTGTTTGCACTGTTTCCCCATCTTTTTGCCATGAAGTGATGGGACTGGATGCCATGATCTTAGTTTTCTGAATGTTGAGCTTTAAGCCACCTTTTTCACTTTTCTCTTTCACTTTCATCAAGAGGCTCTTTAGTTCTTCTTCACTTTGTGCCGTAAGGGTGGTGTCATCTGCATATCTGAGGTTATTGATATTTCTCCCGGCAATCTTGATTCCAGCTTGTGCTTCCTCCAGCCCAGTGTTTCTCATGATGTACTCTGAATAGAAGTTAAGTAAGCAGGGTAACAATATACAGCCTTGATGTACTCCTTTTCCTATACAGTGAGCAAAAACAAGACCGGGAACTGACTGTGGCTCAGAACATGAACTCCTTATTGCCAAACTCAAACTTAAATTGAAGAAAGTAGGGAAAACCACTAGACCATTCAGGTATGACCTAAATCATATCCCTTACGATTATACAGTGGCAGTGAGAAATAGATTTAAGGGACTAGACCTGATAGAGTGCCTGATGAACTATGGACGGAGGTTTCTGACCTTGTACAGGAGACAGAGATCAAGACCTCCCCCAAGAAAAAGAAATGCAAAAAGGCAAAATGGCTGTCTGAGGAGGCCTTACAAATTGTTGTGAAAAGAAGAGAAGTGAAAAGCAAAGGAGAAAAGGAAAGATATACCCATTTGAATGCAGAGTTCCAAAGAATAGCAAGGAGAGATAAGAAAGCCTTCTTTAGAGATCAGTGCAAAGAAATAGAGGAAAACAATAGAATGGGAAAGACTATAGATTTCTTCAAGAAAATTAGAGTACCAAGGGAACATTTCATGCTAAGATGAGCTCAATAAAGGACAGAAATGGTATGGACCTAACAGATGCAGAAGATATTAAGAAGAGGTGGCAAGAATACACAGAAGAATTGTACAAAAAAGAGCTTCATGACCCAGATAATCACGATGGTGTAATCACTCACCTAGAGCCAGACATCCTGGAATGTGAAGTCAAGTGGGCCTTAGGAAGCATCTCTAAGAACAAAGCTAGTGGAGGTGATGGCAATTCCAGTTGAGCTATATCAAATCCTAAAAGGTGATGCTGTGAAAATGCTGCACTCAATATGCCAGCAAATTTGGAAAACTCAGCAGTGGCCGCAAGACTGGAAAAGGTCAGTTTTCATTCCAATCCTTAAGAAAGGCAATGCCAAAGAATGCTCTAACTACTGCACAATTGCACTCATCTCACATGCTAGTAAAGTGATGTTCAAAATTCTCCAAGCCAGGCTTCAGCAATATGTGAACCATAAACTTCCAGATGTTCAAGCTGGTTTTAGAAAAGGCAGAGGAACCAGAGATCAAATTGCCAACATCTGCTGGATCATCGAAAAAGCAAGAGAGTTCCAGAAAAACATCTATTTCTGCTTTATCGACTATACCAAAGGCTTTGACTGTGTGGATCACGCTAAACTGTGGAAAATTCTAAAAGAGATGGGAATGCCAGACCACCTGACCTGCCTCTTGAGAAATCTGTATGCAGGTCAGAAAGCAACAGTTAGCACTGGACATGGAACAACAGACTGGTTCCTCTGTCATACATATTGAAAATCTCACTCATTTGTCTGATTTCATTTATGGTATTTTCTGACATATAAGAGGCTTTAAATTTTTATGTAGTTAAAACATTTTTCTTCCTGGTTTTTGTGTTTGGTGTCAAGTTCTGAAAGATCTCCTCTATGCTACAACCACACATACATACTCACCAGGGGTCTCTTCTTGTTCTTTCAAGGTGTAATGAACTTAGAGCTTGGAGTTTGAAAGTTATTCCTAACCCTTACTTTAACCCTGTACTCTAATATCCCTCTCTGGATCTGAGTGGTAATCTGATGTATGCTTTAATTTCCTCATTATAAAACATGATTAATATTAGCATCTCCTTAGTAGGACACTGAAAAGTAATAAACAGGATAATCCAGGTAACATACATGACCCAGTGCCTGGCATATAATAAATACCCAATAAAATCTAGAGACTATTTAACATCCCTACTACAAATGAACATTGTTTTGTAGAATACAATAAAAAAAGAACTTAAATTTAAATGCTTCCAAATCTGTCCCAATATTCAATATTTTGAATAATGCATATTGTGTCCCGCTAATTTGAGACGCCACCACTATTATATACTAAATGACTACAGGTGTTTGGATATGTTTCTAGACTTTTTATTGAAGTCCACTGATCTGCCTGAATAGTAATGCAACACTCCTACAATATTAAAATCAGTATGGCTGAGTAATGTTTTAATTACTTTTAGTGCAATTATCCCTTCATAATTATTCTTTTTTCAGAAAATGCCCTTGACTAATCAAGCAGCCAAAACTTCTGGTTAAGGCTCCAAGAGAGAATTAACAAAAGTATATGAAAATGTCATTCCTCTAAAGCACCCTCCAAGGGCTTCCTCTGATATTCGTTGGGAAAGTCCAAGGTGAACTTTTCTGTCTAAATTTTATCTGAACCTTAATTACTTCCTAGGTTGTGTCTAGTAGAGCAGAAGTGTACAAAGGTCAGTGAAATGAAATGAAATGAAATGAAGTTGCTTCAGTCGTGTCCGACTCTTTGTGACCCCATGGATTGTAGCCTGCCAGACTCCTCCATCCATGGGATTTTCCAGGCAATACTGGAGTGGGTTGCCATTTCCTTCTCCAGGGGATCTTCTCAACCCAGGGATTGAACCTGGGTCTCCAGTATTGCAGGCAGACTCTTTACCATCTGAGACACCAGGGAAGTACCAACTGTTAAAGAAAAATCAGGCTTTAAAGGCATCTTTGTAAAGACCTCATTGAGGAATACAGGGAGCCTCCTCAAACCATTTCCTAAACCTGGCCCCACGGACCCACAGGACCCTGATTCATCACAGGACCATGGTCAGCCAATCCAAGACGATGCTGCTCCATTCACAACTTCAAGGAAGAAGAAACCAAACACCTGCAGAGCCTGGGAAAGGGGGGTCCAAAAGCCAGCTCTTTCTCATAGTACCTCTGCCTTGCAGATGATGGTTGGTGTCTGTGGGAGTCAGATTCCCCTCACTTATCTGGTCAGTCATCACCCCTGTGGTGCAAGCTAATACAGAGGAAAGACAGGTGCCAGAAATATTACCATAACACTACTCCTTCCAAGAGAATAGACTTAAAATCCCCCCCATAGAAACATAAGAACAAAAAAGAAGCTCCTTAGCACATTGCTTCAAATCAATATATGCCATTTAAATGAGAGAAAGTTTTCAGATATTTACAGTGGCCTGATTTCTGCCCTATCTCCTATTTAATGGGTCCAGGTTTCTGCATGCAAATCACATGTTTTGACAGGTCACTGTTGACTGGTAAAATGCCATGTCGGCATTACTACTCTACTTGGTTTTTATTTCACAATAAATATCTTGTTAAGACTTTCCAAATTAAATTTACATTTTATAACGGGCTCTCTGGGCTCCTTTTACTTTCTCCAGGGATCGGTAAACTCAAAGGAAAAAGAAACTGAGAAGGATGGTTTAATAGAAATTTGTAAATTTTGCTGAACATAGAATAAACAATGAAAATAAACAATAAAATAAATAAACAATAAAATCTTCTCTTTTTTTTCAAATTAATTCTGGCCTTGAAGTAGATGCAGAGTGTGAAAATGAAAAAAAAAAAGACATAGGAAACATGATACCTTAAGACTCTTTAGAGCTAGTGAGAGAGAGGTTAAGTTTAACCGATGGGTAGAAGGCAAAAAGGGACCACGCCAAATCTCCTGATAAAGGGAAAATGGCTGAGATGCTGGAAGGGAAAAAAGCTCAGGAGGTGTATTAGGCTATTCCAAAAGAAACTTTAGGATTTCTTCCCCAAGTAATTTTTAAAAAGAAAAAAGGGCAGGAAGGCATATCTTAAAAGATCAATAGGAATCTGTGATGACATCAAATTTTATGAGAATCTGTGCACACAATAGGGCAAATAGTTAAGAGGAGAATGTTTAAAATATAGAGTTGGAAATGTTAGATCACATAAACTAAGGCTTGATAATACATACATATATGTGTGTGTGTGTGTGTGTGTGTGTGTGTATATATATATATAGATGACAGGCAATACAGTCTCCTCAGCTTTTCCTTCTTTTTTACTTGCCATTCAGATCCAAAAGGGCCAGAAAAGCAAGTGTCTTTGTTCCTCACAGAGGTAAAGATGAATGAATATTTGGGGTAGAGAGTGTAGTGCTGCTCTGCTAATTTTCTTCTGCATTGGAAGACAACTGTTGATTAAAGATGGTTAGGGTCAATACCAGCCTGAGTCTAGCCAGGTATGGAGACTGGAACAGGCACTTTCTAATTCCAAATGAACTGAAGACTCAGTCATGTTCACTTACTGGTGAACTTCCTGGTTTGTCTAAGATAGTCCCAGTTTATGCCTGCCTTTCTGGCATACTTATTAATAGACCGCCTTTCTCTTTTAAAAATATCTTTACTTGGATGATAAATTATATGGTCATCTTTAACAAGTATCAGAATGCCAAGAGTATTTAGCATTGAATCACTTTCGATCATTTTTGAGAATCTATGGAGAACACAAGTGGTGCTGTGAAAGTTGAGAGGAGCATATGTTCTGATTTTCAAAAGTGGAAAGAAGGAATCTGTTATTATCTTGACCAAAGAATATGAAACTTGACATTAATAACTGGAGGGACAGATTACCATACAAATTTTGTGATGACTTGGAAAGTGGAAAAAGCAGCTGCTAAGAAGGAACATGGGTTTTTTTTCTCACCAAATTGGATTAAGATGTGCTGATCAAAGTTACATCTGACACACGGCAATAACAGATACTGAGATATCAGAGTCGGGAGCCAAAATTATCTCATCAGACTAAGAAAATGAGCCAAGGCTTAAAAATTAAATTTCATGGGGAGAAACAATTTCGTAGGGAGAGATTTATTTTCCAAAAACCAGTTGCACAAAAATGAGAGAAGATGTGAGATTATAGAGTAGTTCATATGAAAAGGAAATCAAGGTTTTGTTGACTGAAAACCATAGAGAGGTGAGTTGGCCACAAAAACACTGGCATCAACATCAAGAAGGTGATATATCAATTCCATGTGAACCCAGCATGTCACACTCCAAATAGCATGTTGTACACTGGAATCTCAAGCTTAAGCAAGATAGTGGCAAACTAGAAACCAGGCAGCGAGTAATAGTCATTAAAAAAAAAAGAATAAATACAATGGCAATAATAAAGTTTTCAGCTCTTTATCTGCAGTTCCAAAATCCAAAAAGGTGGAAAACCAAAATACATTTAACTCAATTGCTGCCAAACCCTGGCTTGAAATAAGGAGAGGCTGTCTTTATCTATTCTAACTTAGTGTGCTTATTCATAAATTTATTTGAAAAAAAATCCATGTGCCTAATTACAGGATTCTGCCCTCTGCCCTGCTGCAAATATTACATAATATCTCCATTTATCTCCCCATTGCCTTTTACATAAAAGCCCAATAACAAGAACTTAAAAAAAAATCAAACCTCAAGGGTTTGAGGTAAAGGACAACAATAATAATCAATGATATAATAATTATATAAATATAACCACAATGTTGTAGTTTTATTATATAATATCATTTCAAATATAATAATAATAGCTAACAGGTAAATAGCACTATGTGCCACTGTGCTGTGACAGCATCCAGACCAGCAGGGACACCACAGCAGCAGAGGTCAGGACCCAAGAGCAACATGTGGCCAAAAGAAGCAACAAGAGTAACCTGTCATAATTGTGCCTCCCTCTGCATTTACTGTTGGAAGCAGAATTCGTGACCTTTGTGGACAATTTAAGGAAAACATCTCAAAGCGGAGATAGACTTTTAAGATGCACAAGACCATCTTGCTCTATATAGGTGAGTCTGAGCCTCTATTCAATCTATGAATCGTAGTTCTGGTCACATTTTCTAGGCAGAGATCTAAAATCACTGATGTGTCATAAATGCATGGATGGATGTGGGCCAAGCCATCAGGTTCATGCCCTGGTATGAGAAGAGGAAGGGAACTCCCAGGCCAGATACCTCAGGCTCCCCAGTATAGGGGAGATGATGAAGTCTTAGTATATACAGAACCATCTTCCCCAGGTAGGTCTTTTCAAGGCAGTCATGATATGCAGAGGATTGCAGACAAATTCTACAATGTCACATGAAAAGTAGGTATTACTGGGGAAACTTACAAAGACCAGATCATCAAGAAAAGAACCCGTGACTCTGCATCTTCCCACTGTATTTATAAAGAGGAGCGTGGGGCCTGTGAGCTGTTAACACACAGTGTGGGTTGCTTTTTTTTTTTCTTTTCTTTTCAAAGAGCAAACTCATGCTTGTCAAATTTGTCACAGTAGATGTTATCTTGAGCGCTTTAATCCTTCCAATTTCTAACGTTCAGATGTATGTCTTAAACATAAAAGTTTAAAGAGACATTAGCTAGAAAAGTAGACTACATGACCTCTAAGATACTTTCCAACTCAGAATGTCTTTGGTTTTATGAGATGCTCTGGAGAAGTATTACGCATTATTAATATTTCCCCTAATCTTAGTTGGCATTCTATTAGCCTTCTTCTTTGATACTGCACAGTATATAAAGAACTTAAATATATCAATATAGACCTTTGTCCTCGAGTCTCTTAACTGATTCAGTGCATTAAAAACTCCACTCAGGTTGAACATCATTTCTACCTAACTCACACACTACAATTCAGTCTCTTCTGATTCTTATTCCATCTTTCAACTTGCCAGATTCTTCCCATTTATTTCCTTCTCCTACTCATGTTTTACACTCAACAAAATCCATATTCCAGCTCAACTGTACTGCTTAGCAGAGATTTGATAGACTCCAAACAGCAACAGAGTAGATTTATAGTTATCTGTGTCATAATGATTGAGGAATATAAAAGGTGGTGTGTTTTTCTCTAGTCATAATCCTTAAATGCAGGTAATAGCATTTTCTGTGATCTCTTTGGGATCCTTTCTCATTCAAATGAGAGACTACATTGTCTTCCTGCAGTGGGTGCTTATGCCTTCAAGTCTGCTTCTGTAAGTCTGAATCTATATTCAAAGCTAGTTCCAGCTTCACATCAGTTATGTTCAGTCAGACTGTAGAGTGAATCAAATGTAGATTTCAAGAAAGTCTACCAGGTATTGCGCACTGTTAGATACTGAGGAAATAATGAGATGCAGTTGCTGGCTCCCAAGAACTCATAATATAAAAATAAAAAAAATAACTAAAATTTAATAAGTATAATAAAGGAGAGAGGTACAACTGGTAAGCTCAAGAGGGTCACATGACCCCCATAGAGGAAGAAACATCATTTGTCCTTAGCAAGTTATCAGGGCAATGAAAACATTCACTTGTAAGTTTACCTAAATTACATAGGTGAAAGTCACTAGCAATTACTATGTTTGTACATACCTGAGCTCAAAACCTGAGTGAGGACAAATTATTGAGAAAGAAAAAAAAAAAACCATGAATCAGAGTTCTGGTCACATCTCTAGGCAGAGATCTACATTGATGTGCCATAAATGCATGGGTGGTTGTGGGTCAAGATATTAGGTTCCTGCCCTGGTGTGAGAAGTGGAAAGGAACTTCTAGAGCAGTCACCTCAGGTTCAAACAGCCTTTTCTTTTTGTCCCAGGCAGACATGGAGATGTCATCACTTTCTGTGGGTGTCATGACATGAATACAGAAAGTGGGAAGCCCTAGAAGGATACCCCTTGGAAATTTAGAGGTGATTAGACAGCGTCACTAATGCAATGGACATGAATTTGAGCAAACTGCAGGAGACAGTGAAGGACAGGGGAACGTGGAGTGCTGCAGTGCATGGGGTCACAAAGAGTCAGACACGACTTAGCGACAGAATAACAACAACATATTAGTGGGTATCATTGATTTGAAGCAGCAACACTGATGAAATCAAGCATGCACAACACTAAGATTTCATATTAAACATTGTGATTTGATCACTTCCCTTTGAAAACTCCTCTGGGCATAGAAATTACATAGATCTAAAAAAAGATACTGACTTCTGCTCTTTGTTTTTTATATTTAAGTAATATCTGTTACATGTTAATACTTGATAAACAGATACAGACTTGTGTCCCAATTTCAAGGCAAAAAAATCAAATAATATCATGGAGGAATCTGATTTTGAAGAATTTTTGTGTAAATGCAGCTTTTCATCACTAAAGAGCCACTGAGTGCTGTATTTGTGTGAAGTTGGGAGGAAAAATGTGTTGGTTCTGAAAGATTCTCTGGGCAAAGGGAGGAAAAATAATAATATAGTAAAAAGGAAATATTTTTATCTGAGCTTGTTAAAGCACTTTTAAACCAGTGGTTCTCCTCTTTCTAATAAGAGAATTCCTTAGAAGTACTCTGTCAAAAAATATAGACCAGGAAAAAAAAAGAAAGAACCTAGCAGCATTTATTTTGTAAGTGGTTTTCCATTAAGAGGTACTCAGCTACCTGGAAGAAGACAGTGTAATTAATACATAATTATACAAATAATTGAATTATAATTGCAACAATTGCTATAAGTGTGAAGTAGGAGATGCTGAAAGAATACAAAACAAGGTGATTAAACCCAGTCTATGCATCCAGGGGCTATTTGTCTCAGCTGGCTCCTAAGTCGCTTCAGTTGTGTCTGACTCTGTGTGACTCATGGACTGTAGCCCCCCAGGGTCCTCTGTCCATGGGATTCTCCAGGCAAGAATCCTGGGGTGGGTTGCTGTGCCCTCCTCCAGGGGATCTTCCCGACCCAGGGATTGAACCCATATCTCTAATGGTTCACGCATTGGCAGGCAGGTTCTTTACCACTAGCACCACCTGGGAAGCCCATTTGTCTCAGAGGCTCTCATTAAAGATGGGACTTCATGAAGAGGAGACTTGCCCCGGGTCACATAGACAGTGAGATGAACAACTGGAACTGGAACCAAAGTTTCTTAAATCATGAGTGGCACATCCTCTACTATACGTTGGCAGGTTCCCTACTGGTGGTTATTTATTGCCTACTGACAATGAGATTGTCAGTAGAAGACTGTCTACTTAGTTTATAAGCTCACCTCTAGTCCTGCCTAGCCAGTCTGCTCATTCTTCAATGAGAGTGCTGACAATACATACATACATATTTCCTTATATCCCACATTTCCCACATTCCCTTAATCAAGAAGTACTTATTGCCACATACTAAAGTTTCCAAATGACTAGAACTTGTTTTTTTCCAGTTGTTCAGTTCAGTTCAGTTCAGTCGCTCAGTCATGTTCAACTCTTTGTGACCCCATGAACTGCAGCACGCCAGGCCTCCCTGTCCATCACCAACTCCTGGAGTCTACCCAAACTCATGTCCATTGAGTCAGTGATGCCATCCAACCATCTCATCCTCTGTTGTCCCCTTCTCCTCCTGTCCCCAATCCTTCCCAGAATCAGGGTCTTTTCCAATAAGTCAACTCTTTGCATGAGGTGGCCAAAGTACTGGAGTTTCAGCTCTACTGCACTGTGTCTGTAGCCTTGTCTTCTCCACCAGCTCTGCCCCTTTTCACAGAGCTGTCCATCACTCACGTCCACATCCCCTGAGAGCTGCTGCCCACTTGCAGTCATCCATCCATCACGAGAGTTGAGTCCATCAGGCCTGTTCTCCTAATGACTGCACAACTATAGATATGCCCCTCAGTGACGTGTTCACCTGAGATTACAAACCAGACAGAAAGTATGGTGCATACATTTTATCCCAGCACCTATTCCTGATTAGGGAATAGAAAAGCTTGGAGGGAACTCAAAGGTTTGAGGATTTGAGAAGCTTCCTCCAAACTGAACCAATCATATGGCAGAGCAGGGACCTTGTCTCTTTCCCCAGTATAAAGGTTCCCAGGCATCACACTGACTTGTGTTCACTTTCAAATTTTAGATACGTAATTCTAGAGGCAGATGCAGGAAGATCCTTCTCAGATGGTGAGTTCAGGGGCTCATTAGCTTGAATGATGACCCCTTTCCCAAGTCCATATTTCTAATAAAAAATAGATAAGTATCTGGGCAGGTATTCAACAAAGACATATTTTTTTTAACCTTGGAGATCATTTTTTTCTTTCTTCTTTATTCACTGCATTTATTATTTTTGCCAGTTCTTATGGGTAATCCTCCCTTCCCCCACTTTATGAATATGTTCTACTTGGATTTTATGAACTATCTCAAACCCAATATAGAGAAATAAATAAGCAACTGCTCTAAGTATAAAGAGCATCATTCATATCTTCATTCCTAGGAATGGTTCCTTCAAGAAGTTATGTATTGTTGTATTATAATCCTACAAATGCCTGACTCATAGGCACACACCTGAGGTCAGTATTGGTCTGGTCTGTGCAGCCAGCTTATCTCATGCATGTTCCTGCTTCATGCTATGGCTAACTTGGCCCCAGTGAAGTCTCTGTTCAACATGAGAACAGCTGGAGAGCTGAAGCTCCTGTTAAACAATTAATTAGAACTCCAAAGGGCAGAGATGAGGTAATCACACTCTTCAGCTCTCAATGTGAAGGGTAAAAATATTTCAGAATTTAGGAAGCCTTTTCCCTTCTCTTATTTAAGGTGTCTCTTTCTCCCTTTTCTACTTCTTCTCTCCCTCCATTCATATCTCAACTTGTCATCTATGGAACTTATCGAATGTCAAGTATGTGATGTATTTATTTTAGTAAAGTCAATGCTCCTTCCTTAATTAAGGCAAACATTTAAATATGTTACATATGGGATTTCCCTGAAGGTCCAATGGTTAAGACGCCGCACTTCCAAAGCAGGGGGCGTGGGTTTGATCCCTGGTTGGAGAACTAAGATCCCATATGCTGTGTGCCTGTCCCCAAAATATGTTACATATGATAGATGTTATACAAACAAGATATTTTGACCCAGGCAAGGGCCTAGACACTAGTTGCTTTTGTTGGAAAGACTTATGGTCTTTGGGTGATGGGCAGGTCCTTCTCTCCCATTGCTCTTTTGATCTATGAATGATATGTTAATAGTAGATTAAAGGCCCCTTGGGAGAAAATAAATTTGGACTGAACTGCCTTTTCTGTGAGATAGTTGTTAAAACACTGCTGAGGTTATTAGATAATCCACAAGAAGGCCAGAAGGCAGGAAATCGTAACCTTCATGAAAGAAGTGATGTGTTGAATTTTTTCACTATTGTGTTCTACATTTCCTAGCACCGTGCCTGACAGGTAAACATTTATGGATGAAGGGAAGGTAAGCAGGGGGAGGGAAGCAGTGAGGATGGGAGTGGGGCAATGATGGAGGGAAGGAAGAGACAGAGGAGATCAGAGAGAAAACAGTGTGGATGATCTAGGCTGAGATTCTAGACTTTAGCACCTGATTCTGGGAGGGAGAGCAGATGTAGTCTCAGCGGAAGGTGGCCAGTGCTGGAGTCCCTCCTGGTACATGGGCTCAACTTGCAAAAAATGGCCTGTTCTGTGTATTATCATGCTTGGTTCCCAGTTTGCTATGGCTTGTTTCTTTCTGACATGATGCTAGGCGAGAATATCATACTCCTCATTTTGATGGATGAGGTTTAGGGAGAAGGGCAGAACTCTGCAGCAGGGGCAAAGGAGTCCTCAAGAAATATACTGAAGTTCTCTGGAGAAGGTGACTTGGTGGTACCCCTGTCTGTAGACCCTGCAGACTTTAACTGCACTGCAACTCCATTCAGGGCAGCCAAAACCACTAAGGGGTCCAGGGAGCAGTGTCTGAAGAGTCTGACCCTGCAGATGTTCTGCTGCTTTCCAGCACATGCAAGCAGATCCATGACAAGAGGGATGGATTTATGATAAAATGTGACCAATACTGCAGATTCTCAGGATTATCTGGATAGGGAAAGCCTGTTTGTTTTTCTTACTCATTTGAGAATTGGGAGCCCATGCACTTTGTGTTCTGTGTATTCAGTTAGCCTGACTGTGTTAGTCACAGATCATTGAAGTCTAAAAGCTCAGCATTTTCCTATCACCCTTGATTGCCTTTCTACACTGTGAGCTCAGTGGAAAATAATGCATAGCCTCTGGACTAATGTGTTGCTAATTCCTTCAGCCAAAGGTATGTGACAAATCAGCCAGAAATCATTGACTTGCCTTGTCCTCACCAGGATGCCTATCATCCTACAATTCCAGTAGCTCACTTCTACCTGTTTTCATCTCTATATATCTATAGATATAAATATATATGGCTTCCCAGGTGGCTCCGTGGTAAAGTATCTGCCTGCCAGTGCGGAAGATGCAGGAGATGTGGATTTGATTCCTGGCTCAAGAAGATCCCTTGGAGGAGGAAATGGTAACCCACCCCAGTATTCTTGCCTGGGAAATCCCATGGACAGAGGAGCCTGGTGGGCTACAATGCATAGGGTTGCAAAAGAGTCAAACACTACTGAGTGATGGAGCACATATGCACACAGATATATATAGAGAGAGAGATTTTCACTATGAAATATACAAACAGAAAACCGAACAAAAACTAATCATACATCTTAATGAATTCTGACAAAACAAACATCTGTGTAACCACATGAGTCAGGAGATGGAGCACTGCTGGCACTTTCAGACAACAGCCCTCCATCCTGAGCACCATCAGGGACGCTTCTGTACTTTTTCCCAATCGCAGGTCTCTCCTCTTGTCTAAATGTAACCAATCTGACTTTTAAGACAATATTTTCCTTGATTACTTATCATTTCCACCTAAATGTGCATTTCTAAACCTCTTAGTTTTGCCTGTTTTTTTAAATTCATGTAAATAAAATCAAACATCTCTATTTCCCTATTTGAACTTTATATAATGGAAATACTATATCAGCTTGGCTACTTCTGATTTTGCTTATGAGACTCACCTTCACTGTTACGCCTGTGTGTCATTCATTTATTTTCATTGCTGAATAGTATTTTACTATATAGAGGCACTATTTGTGTATCTATGCTAGCATTGATGAACATATGGGTTATTTCTGTTTTAGCTATTATACACATTAATTCTATAAACATTCTCTTATCTATAGTGTTAGTCACTCAGTCGTGTCTGATTCTTTACAATCCCATGGACTGTAGCCCGCCAGCCTCCTCTGTCCATGGAATTTTCCAAGTAAGAATACTGGAGTGGATTGCCATTTCCTTCTCCAAGGGATCTTCCCAACCCAGGAATTGAACCCGGGTCTCCTGCATTGCAGGTAGATTTTTTGCTGTCTGAGCCACTAGGGAAGCCTTCTTTTGTCTATATCTTGCTACATAAGGATATGTATTTCCAAGAGTATATAACTAAGAACTGAATTGGTAGATTGGCCAGCATGAATGTCTTCAAACGTAATGGAAAATGCCTATCTGGTTACAGAGTGGTTGATCCCGCCAGCAGTGTATGAGAATCCTTGTAGCCTCACAACCTTACCAATTCCTGATAGTCTCAGTTTGTTCAAATTTAGCCACTCTCAAATATCCCATTACCTCATTGTGGTTTTTGACTCGAATTTCCTAGATTATTTATGAAATTTAAAGTCATTTTAACTTTTTTTTATTTATGAAGTATATATTCAAATCACATGTTTGTTTGTTTTTCTCTTATTGGGTTGTCTGCTTTTTTCTCATTTATTAGTAGGACATTTTTCTTAATAGATATTCCAAAATACATATGAGCAATTTTTCATATATATATTATAAACATCCTGCCCCATTCTGTGGCTTGCCTTTTAACTCTGCACTAAATCCAACAGGAGACATGTATTAAAGTCTGTGGCAGGTTCTCTTATAAACATATATCCAGCGTACTTTTGAGTACAAAAAAAAAGTTGCCAATTAAACCTATAAGGAATAGGGTCTCAAAACAGTCAGGCAAAGGTAAATCTTGAAAATATACATTCATATTTTTCAGTAAATTAAAGGGGCTTCTATGAATAGAAGGAAATAAGAACAAAACTAAAAAGAATACAATCTAAGTTTCACAGATGATACTTTGGGAGTATATGAGACTATGAAGAATGAATAATAGGAAAGCAAAGGAGGAGAGGTCCAAAAAAAGAAAGGAATAGGACAAGAAAGTTGAAGAACAGTTCCTGAAACGGGAAGAAAATCAAGTCAAGAGAGTGTCATGAACCATTTCCAAAGCAGAACATACCAGATGTGAGGTTTATTTTTCTGCATCAATTTAAATAGTCAACTCAAATAATCTATGGGATCAAGCTGTGTGGTCAGATACTGGTCTAGATGTTGTTGTCAGGTAATTTTCAGTTGTGATCAGTGTATAAATCAGTAGACTTTGAGAAAACCTTATCATGCTTCACAATGTAGGTAGGTCACATCCAATCAGTGGAAGCCATAGGAAGAAACACCGAGATCCCCAGAGAAGAAAGGAATTCTGTCTGCAGTCTAGCTTTGGACTCCAGACCATAACATCACCTTTTTCATCCTGCCAGCTCTCTACTTGCTGGCCTGCCCTACAGATTTGGGACCTGCCAGCCCTTGAAACATGTGAGTCAATTCTTTAAAATATCTTTTTCTACAAATTTATATATCCTATTGGTACTGTTTCCCTGGAGAACCCTGAAAAATACCACAGATGATACAGGGGTCCTAAATATACCCAGGGCAATGTATAGCTGAACAGGAGTGGAAGCATAATTCCTGGGGTTAAGAAAATCATGGCAATGTGACGTTTGGACTAATTTCAAAACCAATAAGGATAATGGGAGAAATTATTTAGCAACTGAAGTTATTGAGAAAAATAAGTATTTTAAATGGGAATAAATGATGCCAACAAGAATTGGGGAGAGTAATATATAAGAATGGCATGGACTTTTAAAGAAAAGCATCTGTCAAGTGAATGGGAGTCTCATGGGAAACAAATTCTGTGATTCCTCTTTTGTCCTATAAACGCAAGAGAGAGCAGTACTCTTGGATGAAGAAAATTTCCAAGAAAGGTTTATTCATCATCTGTTCAGTGATCAATAAAACCCTAAGTATCACTGAGGAAAGGTAAAATGAGTCTCTAAGATTTAGAAATATATATTCACTTGAAATAAATATTCCTTGTGATTTAAAAAAGAATTAAGGGCAGATGTGTGGTTGTCCTGTGATGGAGAAGAGCTGAGCTGGATAGCAATGAAAGTGAGTTTTGAAAGTTGTGGACAGAAAATAATTCTACGTTCGTCAAATATTCATACACTTACAAACTGTGTGACTGGAGTGTGAAGCAGAATATTCAAACAGTAGCCCTAAATGCTCTTTCAATCAGCAAACAATAAAGTAGGTAAAGTTGGAGCCCTCACTTTTCCCAAGCGGTAGGGTTACAGTGCTCTCTCCATTCTCAGAAGAGGGAGTACATAGTCCCCCTGAGTTCTGAGATGCCCAGGTTCTGAGCAGTTGGCTTCCTCCATTGCTGACAACTAAATGCAGACTGCTTGTCATCCAAAAAGTCTATTTCACTGTCTTGATAAGAGATTTATTCCCTGACCCCATTAGAAAAGAGCATTTAGGGCAATGTTCTTCCACTAGAACATTAGCCCACTACGTATCCAGAAGGAGGCTGGTCCTTATACCTCTCTGGGATGCTGAGTCTTCAGCAATGTGTTCCTCTCACTGGCATAAGCTTGTAAGATTCTCCAATAAAGCCTGGTCCTTGACCATGTGGTTCTACAGAATTCTCCCTGAGCCCTGTTGCAAAATAGTGACCTGAGACAGATAACAACCACCCTTGGCTTTGATATCCTTACCTGTAAAATAGGAACTATGCCAGCTACAGTAATGAGTTATCATGATGATGGAGCAAGAAAACACATTTAATATACTTAGCATGGGGTCTATTTTATATAGCTAATAGCAGGAAGTTTACTTATGAGCAGAATAATTAAAACTTAATAGCCGCAATTTCCCAACAGAATGATAAGTCATGGTTCTGGCCTCAAAAAAATCACTCACAAGGTAATGAAATAGAGAGTGACAATTGAGTGTGTGGAGGGTGTGATGGGGGTGTGTGGCTGGAAAGGATATTTACAAAAAGGGAGGGACTGGCCAGAAGTATATCAACCTCTGCAAATGTTATCCCACTAACTACTGTAGGTTGTATTTTCACTTATAATCATAACTCAGTACTTCTTTCTTTGTGTTTGTGCATATACATACAAATTATGTATGTAACAAATAGATGAGCAGAAGTCTCTGAATTATCAGGGGTAAATCTCTTGCTATATGACAGAACTCTGAGAGGATATATGTGTCTGTAGCCGTTGCTAATTGTTTGAAAAACATTAGGGGGAGTCTGTTTTCCTCTGTTTAAAATGACATAGACAGGAAACTGTAAAGTGGAAGGTCCTCTATAATGTAGGTTATTATAAAGAAGCTGGGCAGAAAAGTGTTAATCACTCAGTCACGTCCGACTCTTTGCAACCCTGTGGACTGTAGCCAGCCAGGCTTCTCTGTCCATGGGATTATTTAGGCAAGAATACTGGAGTGGGTAGCCATTCCCTTCTCCAGGGGATCTTCCTGACTCAAGATCTGAACCCAGGTCTCTCTCATTGCAGGAGCTTTCTTTATGGTCTAAGCCACAATGGAAAACCTCAAAGATAAGTTCTAATTGTGTAAATAAAGCAGTCAAAGCCAGGGCAAACTTTCATGTTGGAGCTGCTCCTGAATTTATTACTATTGTTACTAGGTCTGGCCAAAAGAACCAAAACTTCAATTACGGACAATATTGGAGAAATGAGACCTCACATGGTCCCACTGGGATGAAGCCTCTGCTTGGAGGGATGAGAGTGAGATGCAGAAAGGGAGAAGGTGAGCTTGGGAGCAGGAGAGTAAGTGTGGAACCAATCAATTTTATCATGTGCCCTTGTTCACGACCAGCATTAGCTGAATAGGAAGAGCCCCAACCACCACAGGACTTCCCAGAAAGCCCAAGGAATTCAACTCAGTCAGAATTTAATCCTGTAGACTACTCAGACCATTGGGGTAAATGCAAATAGAACCAAGTATGATGAAAATCTCACTGTAAATGAACTAATATTTGGATCTGAGTGCAAAGGAGTGTGAGAAACTTCTTCTCCATGGCAGTTGTGGAGTAGGATGCTGAAGACAAGAGCCCTGGTAATGTGAGGATGAGAGAAACAGGCTGGGAGGAGAGGAGACCTGAAGTGAAAGGTGGGGATGGAAAAGACCATGTTGCATATTCACAAAATAGAGTCAGACTTTCCCTGGGAGAAAGACCTTGACAGAGGAATGAGAGGGTTAACAAACAACATCTGTATTTCTAAAGTCAGAAGACATCCCTGAGAACCAGCATTTTAATTTTCACACTACAATCTTTGAAGCTCTGCTGTATTTGTGCCAAACTCTGTAATAATGGTAGATATACAGTCTTGTTGTAGAAGAAGAGGTAAAGAGAATGGTGACGAAATGCCTCATTGTCGAGTCCCAAAGACCTCTGGTTGTCAACCACCCAGGATAGTGATTGCTAAGGCCACTCTCTATGTCCTTGCTGTCAACACTGGATGACATGTGTTAAAGATGTTGAGAAGGGAGCTGTCTGTCTTCAGAACAAAGCACCACTCCCCACTTGGAAGGTGTGTTCAATATGCCATCCTGGGAAGAATGAACTCTTTGAGCAGCATATAATGAAAAAAGACTGTCCCTGAGCAATAAATTTCAGAATCTTAAAGACTACATTCATTGCTTCTCCTAACTGCAGAATATAGAATTTTACATCGTCCTAACAACAACAAAGGTGCAATTTTTCTCTTCCCTACCATGGAAGAGTTCCTTACTAACTTCTAATTTAGTTAAGGTTACTTTAACTGCATTATTCTTTCAGGAGTATATTCTTAAAAATCTCAAATCCTGCAAAAGTAAAATAGTCACTTTCCAAAAAGCAATCTTGTGAAACAGATGCAAGATCAGAAAATGAGTAGGTCATACTTCATGGGTGGATTCTTCTCACAGTCTAATGATTGGTTTATTTAACACCCTCACTAAATTATCAAAAACAAGGGTGTTTTCCTTGCTCCACTAACCAAACCCTCAACCTAGAAGAGTTGGCTGGAGAAGTAAATAACTTAATAATTGCCTCAAACTTTACTAACATAATTAGATACGGCACCTCCTCTAAAGGTGCCATATCTAATTAAACTATTGTAATATTAATGCCTATATTACATGCAATTCCATTATATTTCATTTTATTGTCATTTGCATAATTTTATTACATTAAAAGCTTCAATAAAAATCTTCATGCACAAATACTTTTCATTTCAGATTACTTGTTAGAGTAAAATTCTTGGAAGAAGCATTTCTGAACCAATGGGTAAGAAGAGCATAACAGGGAAGTTATTTTCCAAAAAGTTTTCTTTACTTTATAAACTAATCTTTTGCCAACTATATAAAAGAGTATTTTCACTTTTTTGCCCTATCATCAACCCAAAATATTTTTCCTGAATCTATATTCCAAGTCAATACGTGAAAAATAATGTCTCAAATTATGTTTAATTGATCCCTTCTAAATCTTAATCATTTTTATAGTCAAGTGTAGTTTCTTTTATGAATTGCTTGAATATGTTCTTTGTTGATTGATATTTTAGGATTTTGAGGGAGGTTGTTGGAATGTGTATAACCATTACAATATTCAATATATTAATGTTTTCTTTTATATTTGAAGCAAATATTTCTCCCAGCTATTTTTTCTTAACTTTGTTCATAGTGTCTAAACTTTGTATTTAGTTAAATATACTTTGATTTACCTATGTGATTTTTTTCCCCTCAGTTCCTTTCAGCTTAGAAAAATTTCTCCCCTTCTGTTGGTTGTTAGTTGCTCAGTTGTGTCTGAATCTTTGCAACCCTATGGCCTGTAGCCAGCCAGGCGCCTCTGCCCATGGACTTCTCCAGGCAAGCATACTGGAGTGCGTAGCCAGTCCCTTTTCCAAGGGGATCTTTCCGGCCCAGGGGTGGAAACTGGGTCTCCTGTATTGCAGGCATATTCTTTACCATCTGAGATATGTACTATCTACATTTTTAACATAATTGATTTATGGTTGGCTACTACACATAAGATCACGATCTGATCTCACAGAGATTATATCGGTTTATCAGTTCAGTTCAATCACTCAGTCATGTCCAACTCTTTGCGACCTCTTTGTGACTCTTTGCAGGGTGGTGTCATCTGCATATCTGAGGTTATTGATATTTCTCCCAGCAATCTTGATTCCAGCTTGTGCTTCATCCAGCCCAGCATTTCTCATAATGTACTCTGCATATAAGTTAAATAAGCAGGGTGACAATATACAGCCTTGACGTACTCCTTTTCCTACTTGGAACCAGTCTGTTGTCCCATGTCCAGTTCTAACTGTTGCTTCCTGACCTGCATACAGGTTTCTCAAGAGGCAGGTCAAGTGGTCTGGTATTCCCATCTCTTTCAGAATTTTCCACAGTTTGTTGTGATCCACACAGTCAAAGGCTTTGGCATAGTCAATAAAAGTTTATGATTTGAGGTAAAAGTTAAACATGAGTCTTTTCCAAATAGGAAAAATGCATTTATTTCCCCACTCATTTGTGATAACAATTTTTTCCAGAAATTCAGTTCTAGTATATTCCAGGATCTACTTCTGCATAAGCCATCTAATCTTATTTTAAAAGTTGCCTACAGATTTTTTAAAAAAATAGCTTTTTAATTGTTATTGTTAAAATTAAATGAAACTGAAACTTGTTAATGAAATTAGCTAAAAAAATTTTCCACCATTGACCAGATATTATAAAAAACATTGAACTTATCATGTTTAATGGTGCATAGATTTCCCCAAGCTGGATAGCTGTGAAATAGAGTGTAACCAATGATTTGAGTGTAACTGTGATTAAACTTTCCAATGTTGCAAGACACTTTTAATGGAAGCTATTATCTATATTTATAGCAGTTTCATTTTTTACTTTAGCTGTTTCTTTCTCATTTTGTTCCTCCTTTTTCTGCAACTGATTTGCAAAGTATTCCATTAATTGCCTCATAACTGTCATATCTATGGAAAATTCTTAGCATGCCTTAAAGTGATCAAGAAAGCTCTCGAGTGTTGAAATATACCGTCTTATTTTTAGATTTCTATGTCTCATCCAGGTTCTGCTTAGGCAAACTTAATTAGATTCAATGATGCTGCCATACATTTGCTATGAAATTACAATAATCAGGGTCAGTTGGACCCTTGAGATATGTTTGCCCCTCTAGATTCCTTGCCTGGACTAGAAGTCCAGCCATTTCTGTCTAGCTCCAAAGCCAAAGGCATTTCAGCTGGCCAGCAATGGTCTCTTCATTGACAATACCATGTATCTAGTGGTCTAAGCTTAAAAATGAGAAACAGAATTTGTGTGATCCTGTCTGAGACTGAACTCTAGCTTTTGCCTGCACCCCTGGTCTTGCTTCATGGATCTGCTATGAAAAAGTCATGATGTTTGTTTGTTTTTCAATGTCTGGCTACACACCAATTGTACTGCTCACCATTCTGAGCACTGAGTGCAGAAATAGCTGCTCCAACATCACAGATGCAGCAGGACAGCTGCACCCATGGTGCTGGCTAGCTAGTCTGGTATCTGCAGGGCAGTGACCCCTCTTCCCACCCAGAAAAAGTCATGATTTTTAAGGAACTATGTTCCTACTAGGACTGTCCAGACTGGATAGGGTAAATTTTCCAGGAATTTATACTGCAGGGTAGGGAGGAGAGGGACTGAGGAGTCTGTATTCAAGAATAACAAATTCAGGCTTCCCGGTGGTCCAGTGGTTAAGAATCATCCTACTAACGAAGGAGACACAGGTTTGATCCCTGCTCTGAGAAGATCCCACATGCTGCATAGCAACTAAGCCTGCCAGCCACAACTACTAAAGCTCGCTTGCCTAGAGCTGCTATCTCCACAAGAGAAACCACTGCAAAGAAAAGCCCATGAAGGGCAACAAAGAGTAACCTCCCCCCGCCCCAATTCCACACTCTCTGCAACTAGAGAAAGTCTGCAGGTAGCAACAAAGTCCCAGCATAGCTAAAACTAAATAAATAAATCTTTAAAAAAAATAACAATTTCTAGGCAGATAAGACACATCCTTATCCATCCCAGTATGTTTAGTAATATATGAGAATAGTTCTAAAGAAAATCTTGTTTTATTATAAATAAAATAAGAAAAGAAAAATGATAGCCAGACTGATATCTTCTATAATTTGGGAAATATCTATGTTGTGGGGAGCTCTTGGTGGCTCAGATGGTAAAGAATCTGCCTGCCATGCGGGAGACCCAAGTTTGATCCCTGGGTCAGGAAGATCCCCTGAAGAAGGGATTGACTATCCACTCCAGTATTCTTGCCTGGAGAATACCATGGACAGAGAAGACTGGCGAGCTACAGTCCATGGGTTCGCCAAGGGTCAGACACGACAGAGTGACTAACGATATGGAGCTTCCCTGGTGGCTCAGTGGTGAAGAATCCACCTGCAATGCAGGAAACACAGGGGATGCGGGCTCAATTCCTTGACTGGGAAGATCCTTTGGAGAAGGAAATGGCAACTCACTTCAGTATTCTTGCCTGGAAAATCCCATAGCATCACAAAGAGTGTAAGCACGCATGCACTCACCTACTTTGTGCCAAGAACTCTTATCATGCGCTAGAAGTAAAGCATTAAAAGACATAGCCCCTGTCCCCAAGGAGCTCACAGCATGGCGAGCAGATAAGTAGGACATGGTATAAGAGCTATGAGACCAAAGTGCTAAATGATAGGGAGTAGTTTACAGCTTAGACTGTAAACAGCTGGGAGGCTTCCTGGAGAAGGTGGCCTACAAACTGAGTTTTTAAAGGAAGAGAATTTCAGGCAGATGAAATCACACGATAGAAGGCTTAAGAAAGAGATAGCACTAAGTCGTGTCCAACTCTTGTGACCTATGGGCTGCCAGGCTCCTCTGTTCATGGGATTTTCCAAGCCAGAATACGGGAGTGGGTTGCCATTTCCTTCTTCAGGGGATCTTCCCAACCCAGGAATCAAACCCAGGTCTCCAGCATTGCAGGCAGGTTCTTTACCAACTGAGCTACGCAGGAAGCCCTTAAGAATGCTTAAAGCTGTGAGGGAATAGCTCACTTATGGTCCCACAAGAATTCCAGCAAAGGTCTTAACTGGTAAGTGGCAGGAGATGGAAATGGAGGGGTTAATAGGGCCAGATGATTAAGGTTCTTCTGTCTCACTAGGAATTCTGGATTCTATCCTAGGCTATGGGGAGGTACTAAAGGATTTTAAATCGTCAAGGGGATGATCAGATTTACATTTAAGAACAATTTCTCTGGCTGCAACCCTGTAACTGGAGAGGGTAGGGGGACATACTGAAACAAAAAAGAATAGAGGATGACTGTAGCAATTCAGCAAAGAAAAAATTCCTTCCACTTGTGTTGTCTAACACAAAGGGAGGTGTTCTAACTTATTTATTTTTTTTACTGTTCTTTTAGGAGAGAAGGAATTTGAACATGTCTGTTGTCTGAGGTTAAAGAGGGCTGATGATGGAGGGAGGGCTTTGGGAGCAGGAAGGCAGAGAAGCACAGGGAGAGATGGGACTGGAGAGAAGCAGGGGAAGCTAAGGGCTGATGTAGCTGTCAGTAAAGGTCTTCAGAACTGAGCGAGTTTCCACTTAGGAACTGACGGCCTAGGAAAGAGCTTTTATTGTCTGGATAACACATCAGCACACCATTCCTCTGCAGATCATTTCTTTTATCTTTTGAAGTGTTTATAACATTTCCTCACTACTTTCTGCATTTTCCCCATCCTTAAATTTAAAGGAATTAGTATGCCATCTTTATCTCCCGTAATCCCCTTCTCCTTTGAGCATCCATCAGCAGTTACTAATGTGAAGCTTCGACAAGAGAAGAACAAAGAAGCATTAAAAACACTGCATGATGCAAATAACAGGAGTGGTGTGTGCAACTGCTGCTCACACCATTTCAAAAACACTCTTCAACCTTCAAGTGGAAATTATACTCAAGGCTGCCATGGCTGGATCCTCAAGTTCACCACCGTCTGCACCTTAGAGCAATTTCCCCATAAACTGTTCTTTTATTTTAGTAATAAAATATCTGCTCAAAAAGGTGAAAAATAATGCAAGCAAATGCAGTAAATGTTTGTTATTTGGAGAAGCAAGTTGTTCCTTGTTGCACTACTACTGTTGGAGCTAAGTTCCAGAGGTGGATACTATCGGAATGGGTTATGAAACTACTTCTCAAACATGCTAAGTATCCAGGCTGTCCAATTAAGGCAATCTCCAAGGCTGGCGCTTCTCTGGTCATCTTTAATTAAGTAATAATCTGGAGAAACCCTCACAATTAATCTATAGAGTTGCTTTTTTTCCCTACAGTAAATGGAAGAGAAATTTTTTAAAGTGTATGTAATGGCTTGCTCTTTGTTATAATTTCATTTAGAGGAGTATGTTACGAAGATGAAAATATAATAAAATTTTTCTATTTTCTTCCATTGAAGGAAAACTAAACAAAAGAACATAAGTCTGCATAAAAATTAACAAAAGGGATGCTTACCATTTATAGTATTTTATCAATATTTAAATTATATTAATATTATTTTTCAGTTGTATCCATGTCACCAAATACTCCAGGCATATCAGGATATATGTTACTCAATAAACATAAATATATACTCAGTAATGCTTTTCTACCTCTGGGATCTGTTTGGGAAGGAAAAATGTCATATTGTTTTTCTATACCTGGAATGATTCAGACTTATCTGCCCATTAACACTTTATCCAACTGATGCTTCCTACAACATTCAACCTTACCTGATCAGCTCTTTTTTATTAATTTATTAGTTATTGGCTACCATAAATTAATAGATTAAAGAATGAAGGAATGAATTAACTGATCAGTGTGGGCAAGTTCCATGAGCTACACATCTTTGTATACATAGAGTCCTTTGGACAGCAAGGAGATCAAAGCAGTCAATCCAAATCAAGATATCCTGATTTCCTGAATCCATATTGGAAGGACTGATGCTGAAGCTGAAGCTCCAATGTGAAGAGCTGACTCATTGGAAAAGACCCTGATGCTGGGAAAGATTGAAGGCAGGAGGAGAAGGGGACAACAGAGGATGAGATGGTTGGATGGCATTACTGACTCAATGGACATGAGTTTGAGCAAACCAGGAGATGGTGAAGGACAGGGATGCCTGGCCTGCTGCAGTCCATGGGGTTGCAAAGAGTTGGACCTGACTGAGTGACTGAACAACATTTCTTTGTGACCCCCCAGTGGAGCCTACCATGGCACCAGGAATTTTAGCATGTCAAATAAATATTTACCAACTTATTAATTACACGTATATTGCACATACTGGAATATGTTTATATTTACTTTGATGAATTCTTCCTAAATTGTAATCATAGCTTCTGAGGAGAAAAGCATATATTTCCAGCAACTTGATCCTTAAAATTTTCAGAGGGACTTTTTCTCTAAATTTCTCTTGAATGTTGTGAAAGAAGCCAGTGGATGATTTCTGAATGTCTGGTAACTCTCCTCAGGGTTTAGCAATCACCTAAACCTGAGGGACTTTTATCTAATCTTAACCGTGCACCTGACTGCCAAGCAGAGCTAATCACTTAAGTTCCAGTGAATTAATGGGTTCATCTGTAAAACACGATTGTCATCAAAGGACTTCAGAGGGAAAGACTAATGATAGAGTGACCCAAATGACAGCAGATTTAAAAATTCAACAATGCTATCAAGACTCAGGGCAAACCCATTTTCCATACTGTCCCTCAATTGTAACTTTTGCTTTTATGAGGATTTAATTCAATAAAAATAAGCTTATTAGAGCTCTGTTGTGTGGTTTTGTATCTGCTGGATCAATGCCAAATGCAAATCCCTTGCTTTCAAAAATTTAAAATGGAAAGCACTTGGAAAATTCATGATATTTTCATTAGATGCCCAAGGACTCTGGATTTCAATGGACAAAACACACCCCCTGTAACTTTGTTAAGGTTTTTAAATAGAAAATCAATTCATACATTACTTTTTATTACCTTCTTCCTCTTCTATTTCCTTTCATTTGTCTTTAATATTTTGAGTTTGACTTTTACTTTTCTGCATCTTTGTGTTTTTTCACCCCTGAAGCAGCTGGAAGAATTTTTCAGACTCCAAGGTGGCATTTTCAGTTTCTAATGAGGTTCTCCCTTCGATGTGTATCAATCACTTTCAGGCTCCAGATAAAGAGCCAGAGTGCCCCACAAGTGCCCTAAGCCCAGTGGGGGCTTGCTTGCCAGAGCTGGTTGTGTTTTTCTCACTGCAATGCATATTTTGGGGGACAATGATAAATATTGGCTCAAAGGAAAGTGATGAAAAGTATTTCTCAGACACATAAGATCAGGGTCTATTGAAAATCCGCTTTTTTTTCCAGGCACTGTGACATCTGTTCAGGGTCATTAAGCATCGCTGCACAAGGGGATAGAGGATGTTAACTGAACTGGTGTTGGGTCCACAAAGAAACAGAAAAACATCAGAACCAAGGCACGCACTATTTAGGTAGTTCATAGGGTCCTTTTAATCACCCACTTGACTTTACACATTGATGTAATATGTGGGAGGTTGATATAGAGTAGAGAAAAAAACTGTAATTCCACAATTTCAGGATTGCTAATGAACCTAAAATGCTGTTTTGTGTGCAGAGTCTGAAAGAAATCATATAGGACTTCAAGAAAATCAGGAATGCAAGAATTCACAGAAAATAAAGCTGAAGACTGTAACAGAATTGAATACCTCATTCCTCTGCATTCTAGCAATTAGTGATTGATTTTTAAGAAACCTATTTCTGCAAGAATGCCATATAGTCTTTTATATAAATCTCACTTTTAAGAATTTCATAACAAGTTCTCACTTGTTAGTTCACTTAATTCTCTTCACAACCCTATAATTAAAAAGTTATCATAATCTGCATTTTAGAGTTTAAAAAGAGGAATAAATTACATAATTTGATAAGGCTGGTAACGGGGCCTCTAGAACTCCAGGCTCATTTGCGTGAACACTGCCCAAGGACATTCTCCCATCATTTGACAAAATAAAAATGTCTATTACATTTATATCTAAGTTGCTTTCAGCCAAAAAAAGCAGCTATCTAAGCTCTCAGATGCCGAAAAATCAGCCCAACAAAATTTAATTTTTTGACCAGTCATAAAACAATGGAGAGAACAATGCCACCTTCTTCTCCAGAGATTTTAAGCGTTTATGGTCTTAAGTCAAAATTGCATCCTGACCTAAGGACAGTAAATTTGCTTCTGTGCGCTATTTCCCACATTATCCCATTACTTGATTCCTCTCTCTCTCCATCCCTCTCTCCCTCTCTTCCCTCCCTCCTTTCCTTCTTTTAATAAGCCTGTATATGTAAGTAGTCATTATCAAGCACTTGCAACACACTGGGCAGTTTCCTAGGCTCTTCCTCGCAAACATTTTAAAGTGCAATAAGAGAAACAGGAAGCAATGAAATGAGTCAGCTATTTTAGGAATCAGTTTAGTCACAGTTGTTCCCAGCTGCAGGCCCAGAGAGTTGGGTTGGGCTGTCTTGAATTGCAACCACATGCAACTCAGACCTGTAGGAGCAGAGCGGCCTGTCAGTTCACACTGCGGGCCCATTTATAGCTCTTATCTTAGTTAATATCACTGATTATAAATGTAATAGGTACTTAGCAATCTCATGCCAAATCTGGAAGGGACCTCAAGATACTTCTAGTCTCCTGGTTCTCAAGTCTAACCATGTACCAGAGGCACCGGTGGTTTTGATAAGGAATGGATTCTTGCACTCCACCAAGGAAATCAATATTTCCAGGAAGGAATTTTTTTAAATTTTTTAATTTTTATTTTATCTGCATTTCTAGTAAACTCTCCCAGGGACTGCTGAGTAGCCTGTTTAAAATGATACTGGAAAACCTTAGACTATAATCTTGCTTTTGATTTTTATTATTACAAGATCTTGAATTGAGTTCAAATTATCAGGTTTTATGAGAAATGCATCTGCTTAGTCTTGGAAATACCTTCCAGAAGTATAAAATGCCTTCATAGTCCACTTCATTGACAGAAGCAAACAGAGTAACCAAGTATGTCAGGGTAGAGACATCTGGACCCCTCTGAGGCAACCAAAGAAATGAGTCTGTCAGAGGAGAGTGATCATTATAAGTAGGTTGGGGCTTCCCTGGTGGTTCAGTGGTTAAGAATCCACCTTGAAATACAGGGGACACTGGTTCAGTCCCTGGGCTGGGAAGATCCCACATGCAGCTGAGCAGCTAAGCCCCTGTACCACAACTACTGATGCCCAAGTGCCTGGAGCTTGTGCTCTACCACAAGAGTACTCACCACAATGAGAAACCCACGCACTGCAAATAGACAGTAGCTTCCTTTCTCTGCAACTAGAGAAAGCCTGTGCGTAGCAATGAAAATCCTGAACAGCCATAAATAAATAAATATAATTTTTAAAAGTAAGTAGGTTGACTGTATCCCTTGGTTTGTTTTGGACAAGCCCATTTCTCATGCCCTGCTCACAGCGACACTGGTACACCCTGAAGCCAGCAGCTGGGACCATGGTTTCCTGACTCCCCCACTTCCTGATGAGGCAGTGCTGATGGACCGATTCTGAGCAGTGTTCTTTGGTTCATCAAGTCACTCCTGAAGGTTCAACCTGGAGCTCTTACCAAGTCTTTCCAAAAAAAGTATAAGCACTCATTTATCATGTTAAATTCCCTCTGGCTATAAATAGTGTGGTTTCTCTTGTCTGTTAAAGAACAGTAAGTGATAAAGACCCGAAGAATGAAAAGGAGGCAGGTGACAAATCAGGAAAAGAGAATTCTCAGCAGAGAGAACAGCAAGTACAAAGGGTAAGAGAGGCTGGAAAAGGGCTTGACAGGTTCAGGGAGCAGAAACGTCTTTGGGGCTGGAACAAACAGGTGGGAATGAGAAGGATGAGATACAATAGGAGATAGATCAGATCTATGCCAGTGATATCAAGTTCAGATTTTTGTCCAAGTACATTGGAAAGCCAATTCAGAGTTTCAATCAGGCACAACTAGTTTTAAGAACTTACTCTGGGTGCCTTATAGATAAAGAAAGCAGGAAGACAAGTCATGGGGCTGTTTCAGTAGTAGTGGTGATGATAGTAGTAGTAGTAGCAGCAGTAGGGAGGGGAAGGTGGAATTAAAGGTGAATCCTCAGTTTTTAGCTGAATCAAAAGATAGATGTGGTACAATTCACTGAAATGGGAATACTTGGGATAGAATGTGTTTGAGGCATCAAGAATTTAATTGCACAACTTGATTTGAGATGCTAACTGGACATCCGAGGGTCTATATCAAGGAGAGGTTGTAAACAATAATCTATAAAAGAACAGCTTTCCATCTAGAGACTCTCATCTGAACCAGGTCAAATTTTTCTTACTACAGGAGTCAGAAAAAAACTCTCTGAGCACAGCACATCCAAGCACCTATTTCTTATATTGGCTATTATCAAAGACCCATCTATTAACCTTACTACCATGGCCTCTATATTTTCCGTGAAATTCATAAACACTTCCTCAGACCCAGTAAGGTCTAGACCTCTTCTGCCTACTTACCCTCAGCAAAAAACTAAATCGGGCACCGTAGTCATTTACAAGCCTTTTACTGTGTGTTTACATCATACCTGAGACAGTAACCTCCCGTCTTCTCAGACTGCTCTAATAACTACCTAAGGAAGCCAACTTGCTCTTTATAAATATGTTCACAACATCGCTAGACATGATGTCCCTTACGATGCCAATCTCCTTGTTGGTATGTAAATTTGCCCATCCCATATGCACATTTGATCATCAACATCATCGTGGTGGTGGGTGAAAACAGAACCTATATATATATACACACACATATATATTTCAATATATATATTTCAACTTATAAATTTCAATATACATATATTTCAATATATATAATATATATTGAAAGAGATTTATAAGGAATTGAATTGGCTCATGCAATTATGAGCCAACAATTATGGAGGTCAACAAGTCCCAAGTCAGCAAGCTGGAGACCCAAGACAGCCACTGGTGTAGTTCCAGTTCAAAGACTGTCAGGCTCAAGACACAGGAAGAGACAATATTTCAGCTCATCTCTGAAGGCAGGTAAAAGCCAAAGTCCCGGTTCACAGGCAGTCAGGCAAGAGAAATCCTCTCTTACTCATGGGAAGGTGAGGTCTTCAACTGATTGGATATGGCTCATCCACACTGGGGAAGGCAATCTGCTTTACTCAGTCTATCAATTTAAAGGTAAGTCTGAAAATACTCTGATAGAAACACCAAGAATAATATTTGGTTAAATATCAGGCCTCCTCGTGTGACCCAGTCAAGTTAACACATAAAACTGATCATCACAGTAGGTCAACATTCTCTCAGGATACAAAATCTTTTGTCTTTATTCAAACCCCACACTAAAGAAAAGAGTGAACATGAATACTAACAAGTGTAAACCACTCTGTCTGATTGTAAAATGTTATTAAGTTCACTTTCTTCATATCCTTATTTCCAAAGATTTGTTATTCACTGTTTCATCCATACCCAGTGTCTGCCATATTAACTGCAAAAGTGGATAAATCACTCATTAAGACCTTTAGTCCTTGTTATCTCATGCCCACCTTGCAGTCCTATCGCCAGCAGTCTTTCTTCATAACACTCCATTTCTATGCAATTACTCCCTAAATCTTCCTACAACATTACTACCATTACATTACAGTCAAGAATCGACAATGACTCACCAGAGCAGTAAAGGCAGATTAACTTTCAACTGTCACTCCTATGGGTAGGCTATGGTGATTATTATGTATTAGACACTAAAAATAAATAAATAAATAAAAGTTAAAGTCCTTATGTTCACTTTTAGAATTTTGAAGAGGAGTCAGAATTGTAAGCAAAGGGGAAACAAGATGCGTATTCTAATGAATGGCACGTGGGGTTTGCATTAGACCCCAACTGTGACTGCCATCAGCTGTGTATATCAAGAGAAGTGGAGTTCCAGTGAATATGACATCTTAGTGGTCTTTCTTTCCTTCATCAACCATTTATTTAGCATCTTCTGTGCTCCAGTCTGGGGCACCCCTGATAGTTTGGCTGGTAAAGAATCCACCTGCAATGTGGGAAACCTGGGTTCAACCCCCGGGTTGGGAAGACTGCCTGGAGGAGGGCATGGCAACCCACTCCACTATTCTTGCCTGGAGAATCCCCGTGGACAGAGGAGCCTGGTGGGCTACAGTCCATGGGGTCACAAAGAGTTGGACATGACTGAGCAACTAAGCACAACACAGCACAGCACGCTCTGGGATTAGTGTTTCATAACGTTAAAGGTGCAGCCTCTGACCTTATGGAACTCAGAAACTAGCAAAATTAATTCAATAATGACAGTATCCACTTATGGAAGGCTAACTTCAAACCAGACATTTGCATTCTCTTGCATAGCTAGACATGTAGTAGGTGTTTATTAATAATGACCTATGTGACAAAATTGAATTAGATTAGGAAACATTTTAATTGAGTCATTGGAATTTAATAAATGTATTTATTTTTCCTTTCTAAAAGGCTAGCCTGATCTCTTTTTCAAAACAATTTTTTCCTTCCTTATATACAGTCTTAGACTCTTGACTTTTCAGTCTAATTGGTCTAATTTAAAAATCATGTTGGCAGCAGCATTTTCCATAACTATCTGGAGTTGTAAAGCAGTTAGCCAGAGACGTGTATTTGACAGCTAAGTTATTTCTCTATAGAAATGCACTGAAATTTAGAAAGAGATCTGTTGGGCTTGTAATAGTTACTGTTTTTCTATAATACCTTTAAATCCCCTGCAGCATCTGCTTATGTCATTCTCCAGAAGCCCCAAAGTGAGTGCTGCTAGAAAGTATGACTTCATGATGTGTCCTACCCACTAGAGCAGTAACCCCTTCCTAAATGCCTTTCTGGCATGTGGGTTCTCAGCTCCCTCTGGTCAAACATCCTCCTCTGTCCAAAGCTTCTAAGGCATCTTCTAGACTATCTGTGCCTATGAAGTTTCAAGAGCCAAGAAACTTCATCCTCCCTGAGGGTGTTTTAAAGGATCACTCTACTCTCACATGACTTCCTAGGTGGTGCTAGTGGTAAAGAACCCACCTATTAATGCAGGAGATATAAGAGATGCAAGTTCCATCCCCAGGGCCGAGAACATCCCCTGGAAGAGGAAATGGAAACCCACTTCAGTATTCTTCCCTAGAGAATCCCATGGACAGAGGAGCCTGGCGGGCTACAGTCCATGGTGTTGCAAAGAGTCAGACAAGATTGAAGTGACTTAGCATACACTACTTTCACATGGCTTCCCAGGTGGCTCAGTAGTAAAAAATTCACCTGCCAATGCAGGAGACCTCGATTCGATTCCTGAGTTGAGAAGACTCCCTGGAGAAGGAAATGACAACCCACTCAAGTATTTTTGCCTGAGAAATCCCATGGACAGGGGAGCCTGGTGGGCTACAGTCCATGGGGTCGCAAAAAACTTGGACACAACTTAATGACTAAACAACAACAATTCTCATGTATAGACAGAATATTTGAGGACATCTGTGGGCCAAAGCCTTGACTGTGTGGATCACAGTAAACTGTGGAAAATTCTGAAAGAGATGGGAATACCAGACCACCTGACCTGTCTCTTGAGAAACCTGTATGCAGGTCAGGAAGCAACAGTTAGAACTGGACATGGAACAACAGACTGGTTCCAAATAGGAAAAGGAGTACGTCAAGGCTGTATATTGTCACCCTGCTTATTTAACTTATATGCAGAGTACATCATGAGAAATGCTGGGCTGGATGAAGCACAAGCTGGAATCAAGATTGCCAGGAGAAACATCAGTAACCTCAGATATGCAGATGGTACCACCCTTATGACAGAAAGTGAAGAAGAACTAAAGAGCCTCTTGATGAAAGTGAAAGAGAAGAGTGAAAAAATTGGCTTAAAGCTCAACATTCAGAAAACTAAGATTATAGCATTTGGTCCCATCACTTCATGGGAAATAGATAGGGTAACACTGGAAACAGTGACAGACTTTATATTTTGGGGCTCCAAAATCCCTGCAGATGGTGACTGCAGCCATGAAATTGAGAGACACTTACTCGTTGGAAGGAAAGTTATAACCAACCTAGACAGCATATTAAAAAGCAGAGACATTACTTTGCCAACAAAGGTCCATCTAGTCATGGCTATTGTTTTTCCAGTAGTCATGTATGGATGTGAGAGTTGGACTATAAAGAAAGATGAGTGCTGAAGAGTTGATGCTTTTGAACTGTGGTGTTGGAGAAGACTCTTGAGAGGCCCTTGGACTGCAAGGAGATCCAACAAGTCCTTCCTAAAGGAAATCAGTCCTGAATATACATTGGAAGGACTGATGTTGAAGCTGAAACTCCAATACTTTGGCCAGCTGATGCAAAGAACTGACTCATTGGAAAAGACCCTGATGCTGGGAAAGATTGAGGGCAGGAGGAGAAGGGGATGACAGAGGATGAGATGGTTGGATGGCATCACCGACTCAATGGACATGAGTTTGAGTAAACTCTGGGAGTTGGCGATGGACAGGGGAGCCTGGTGTGCTGCAGTTCATGGGGTCACAAGGAGTCGGACACAACTGAGTGACTGAACTGAACTTAACTGAACTGTGGGCAGAAAACAAAGTATCAGTGAAGAGGGAGAGAATAAAGAAAGGGAAACAATTGAGAAAGGAGAGCATGAGAGAGGAGAGGAAGGATCATGAACATGAGTGCAGGGCTTATTCTCAAAACCTTGGCCTGAGGGCTCCTCCTCCATCAGTGAAGAGCAGCAATGAACATGTCAAGGGGAGCAGGAAGAAGATAAGAATTTCTTTAAAATTTTTATGAGGTGGAGAAAAGTAACTGCACAAGACCCTAGAGAGTCTAAACATTTTTCTTAAGAAAGTAGACAGCGAGATCATTCACTTGGGAAGTGCAGCCGATTATGAAAAGACTTAAGGCCACCTCCATGAGAAATGTCTTTTGGGATCTATAAAGTTAATAATTGTGGTGAGAGGCCCAGTGAAAGTTGTTGGCACAAATTATAATAATGTAGTCCCAAGAATCCTTTAGCTCTCAGCCTATTCTGGACAGAGAAGAAGCTGAAAGCATGAATAACAGAGCTGATTCTGGAGGCAAATAATTCTAGGGACTGGAAATGGAAAAACTCAATGTGACTAACTGGCAGGTCCAGGCTTGGGAGGCTGGAGGGATAAACAGGAGCCTGCAGAACCTGCATGTACCATGAGTATGAGCTATCCTGGGACATGAATGGCAGGGTTAACAGAGTTCAGGAAACACAACAAACATTGCCCTCCTTTAGGCTGGGACAGCAGTTCACACTTGGCTGAGACCCACAGCTGTGGACAGGTTTTCCCAAAAAGAGACAATTAAGAAAAATAAAGCAGGTCAATAACCCTGTTTTCTCTACATGTAATTTTCTCTACATATGTTTCAAGACAGCCTTTATTTCTAGTTCAAAGATTGTGACAAGGAATATTTGAAAATATGTTGCCCCATATTACATACTACCCATTTACATGTTTATAAAAAATAAAATTCACAAAAAAAGTATTTAATCAAAATAATAATAGACCATAAGTCACCAGGTCTTTTTGTTAAAATCTGAATAATTTTATGCAAATATCTATTTACTTAGAAATCATGCTGAGAACTGGAGAAGGAAGTGGCAACCCACTGCAGTATTCTTGCCTGGAGAATCCTATGGACAGAGGATCCTGGCAGGCTACAGTCCATGGGGTTGCAAAGAGTCAGACACAACTGAGCGACTAAACAGCAGCAGCATGCTGAGAACAAAAATTTATGAGTATCTAAAAACTATTTTCTCACATCTAGAGATAACTCTTTCACAAGAACAAAATTGAATGGAACCCTTAATTTGAACTGTGATGCCTTGCAGAGTTTCAGTAACTTATTTCTATTTTCTCATTTTTCTGGACAGAAGGCTAAGCCTGCTCCATATAGGGAGAATAAAAAAGTGCATTTTTCAGGGACCATGTGCGTTTATACCTGACCATTTCAGAATCAGAATCTGCAACAGGAGAAAAGATTTGATTCACAGAGGTTTGGGATTTTCATTCAGAAATTCCACAGCCTGGCATGAGTCAGTAGAAGAATTTGCGTTGATGAGCTCTGCCTCTGTGCTGGTGAGTTTCTTTGTTGATCATGGTTGAGTTTCCATTGACTACCTTGCAGGGGCATCGTGGGCAGTGAGAGTCAGAGGTAGATGTAACCAGATGCTAACTTTATTTTTTGTTCTATTTTTAAACTTTTTATTTTGTATTAGAGTATAGTTGAGTAACAATGTTGTGACAGTTTCAAGTGAATAGAGCAGAGACTCAGCCATACATATATATGTATCCATTCTAACCTAACCTCCCCTCCCATCCAGGCTGCCATATAACATTGAGCAGAGTTCCCTGTGCTATACAGTAGGTCTTTGTTGGTTAATTTTGGATTTTCCATTTGCTTTTCATTTCCAGTCTCTAGAATTGTTTGTCACTAAAACCTGCTCTTTTTTACATGATTTCTACCTCTTCTTTGTCCAGAATAGGCTGAGAGCTACAGGATTCTGGGATTCTGGTGACTACACCATTAGACTTTTGCGCCACCAACTTTGCTTTGGGCTCTCACCACAGTAATTAACTTTTTATAGATGCTCAAGACATTTCTCATGGAGGTGGCCTTAAGTCAATTTCACATTGGCTGCACTTTGCAAGCAAATGACCTCACTCCCTACTTCTTTAAGGAAAATGTTTAACTCTCTAGGGTCATCTTACTTTTCTCCATCTCAAAAGAAAATTAATGTATAATCAATATTATATGCTGTGAGAAAATGTAAAACCTGGCTTTTGGAGTCAAACAGATACAAGTCCAATTCCTAGATGAGCCACTTAAAAGGTAGAAGGTTTTAGGAAAGTTATTTAACCTCTGTGAACCTCAGATTTTTTTTTTTTACCCATAAAGTGAATGATATGCACTTTACAAAGTTAGTGTGATGAAGAAATCAATAAACAAGATAATATATTTGAGCATTTTGTCTAATTCTTGGCACACAGTCAATAAATAGTCACAGTAGGCGTTGCTCATTTTTAACTTATTGAGTCCTTGCCATATAGAGGCAGATTTTGAAAGTAATTCTCTTAACATAAAGTAAATATGGATATTTTCTAAACTTTATTAAGTGGTCAAAGTTGAAGTGTTTATTGAATAAAGTATTCATCAGTATGAATGGTTTTAAGCACATAGGAATTCTGCTGCAATCAAGTACCAGTAACCTGGGAGGCATAGTTCAGGTAAGGTACCGAAAGGAACCATAAAGAATGTTGTAAATGATTTTGTCAAGCCTTCAGTTCGTTCCCATGAAATCACGCTATTGTAGTCTGTGACAGTCACCGTGTGTGAAAGATGACAATACAGGGCCTTGGAGCCACTGAGATAACTTACAGAGGTGTATTACTGGGAAAGCCTTGTGATAGTTCAGGTTTACCCAGGCTGCAAGCCACGATCATATTCAGCTGGGCAATCTTTCTCTGGAAAAAAATGCCACACAATTCACCAGGCCTCCAGGGAGCTGAGAAATTACAAATAGAGACTTGAGGAGTGGGTGGATTTTTTTTTTTTCCTTCAAAGCAGCAGCTGTTAGGATAAAAGGCAATCTTGAGTCTTTAAAAAGGAAATCAAGAAATACAAGGTGTTTACTGACTTCTATAGCAAGTTCTATTTTTTCTCTTCCTTGACTTCTTCTAAATTCCAATGCGATCGTTTTTAAAGTAACATTCATAATTTTGTGTGCTCAGTCATGTCTGACTCTTTTGCAATCCCAATTTTTACGTCTTCAATCCTAAAAGAGATCAATCCTGGGTGTTCATTGGAAGGTCTGATGTTGAAGCTGAAACTCCAATACTTTGGCCACCTCATGCGAAGGGTTGACTCATTGGAAAAGACCCTAATGCTGGGTAGTATTGCGGGCTGGAGGAGAAGGGGACAACAGAGGATGAGATGGTTGGATGGCATCACCGACTCGATGGACATGGGTTTGGGTAGACTCCGGGAGTTGGTGGTGGACAGGGAGGCCTGGCGTGCTGCAATTCATGGGGTCGCAAAGAGTCGGACATGACTGAGTGACTGAACTGAACTGAATAGATAACATCCCTAGAAAAGGAGTGGCTATGTCTCTACATCATAAACCTACCTTTACTTGTCTTGTCCTCTTTCCCTCTTCCCCACTCTCTCTTTTCTTTCCTCCCTTCTTTCCTTCTCTCTCTTCTTTTCCATCCTCTTTATATCCATTTAGCTCACCTGATCCTCAAAAGTTATCTCTGAAATAAGTAGCTGGATAGTAGAGCTGTTGTCCTTCTTAACCACAGATTGCTTCCTGCCAAGGGCACTACATGTGACTATAACAAAAGTAAAAATTGATTTTTAAACCAAAATTGTCATGGTATGATTATTTAAAAGGGATGACATAGAAAGAATAACTAAATTATTCTAAGACCTCCAATCACTTTTAAACATAAGATTTTACAATTTTTTATCATATACTGAAAAAAAAAAACTTTGGATGGTTATAATATAAATGAGAAAAAACATATCCCTGTCTTCTGTAAAACTGAATTTAACATAATGTAGTAATACTGCTTTGACCAAACATATTTCTTTACATTTACAAATGAAGAGAAAGAATACCTTCACTGGATGGGGGTAGGATTTTCTCATCCCTAAGAAAAGTTTGGGAGACACAGAGCTTACAAATAGCTTTTTCGTAAACTGCTTTGTGAGTGTTTGTTTTGGTGCCTTCCTTTACTCTTTCTCTCTAGCAAACACAGGGATTAAAGATCAGTGTGTTGGTCATTCTACTGTCATCAAAACATAAGATGTTTTCTGCTCTCTTGAGTGGCCATCTCATCAGGACTAACAGCTTGACCTTATACCCCAATGGTATATAGGATATACCTGCCTTTAAAATGTGTGAACCGAATTTTATCTGCAGTGATTTTTCATTTTATCCTTTGATCTGTCACTATTTCTCCACAATGTTAAAAGCTTCAACTTGGCTTGAATGGTGATCAAACTCAGAGGCACACAATTTTGAGTCTGATCCCAAATCTATACAATCAAAAATCTTTTCAAATCTCATTCAAACCTTGCACTTTGCCTTGGGATAGTAAAGTGCAGCCATCAGTAAAGCACTGCTTTCTCCTTTACGCTTTTAAAAATGAATATAATAAGGTTATAAAGAAATGAAACAGATTTTTGTACCAATTTTACAATAATAAATGCATCTAAAGAAACATGTCCCTTTGTGACCCCTTGGAAGTTTAAACACTTCCTTTGTGCCGTGGTCATTGGGATTCCTCTTTGGAACTGACTTCAAAGATAGTTTCTTAGGTTCATCAGAAACTCAACATCATCAATTCACTTTCACAATCATTCAATTGCTTAATATATTTTCGTCCTCTCATTCTTTTTTTTCTGTCTCACTTTACTTGGACTTGTCCCTTGTCCTGTCATGTACTCCTGTCTGAATGTTGATGCACTTTCATTTAATAAACATTCATTAGAGACAAATGCTGTGAGCAAGCCTTATACCTTCATTAATTTGTACTGTCAAATATTTCCTCTTTTTCCCTCTACCTCATTCTTTCCAAAACCTCTCCATTGGCTCAGAGATAAGGAATCTGCCTGCAATGCAGGAGATACATAGATGCGGGTTCAATTCTTGGGTCAGGAAGATCCCCTGGAGGAGCAAACGGCAACCCACTCCAGTGTGGGCTACAGTCCAAAGGATCGCAAAGAGTTGGGCACAACTGAAAGACTGAGCGTTCCATTCTGTACAGTGGTTAAAAAGCAAATATCGGTAATGGAGCTCCTTTTCTAGTCCTAATCCTTACTTCATTTTGTAGATCTTATTGTTATGATTTTTTTGTTGTTGCTTTTTTGAGGAATGGACTGTCTGTGTGTGTGCGAAGCTGCTTCAGTCTTGTCTGACTCTTTGTGACCCCATGGACTATAGCCTACTAGGCTCCTCTGTCCATGGGATTTCACAGGCAAGAATACTGGAGTGGGTTGCCTTGTCTCTTCTAGGGGATCTTCCCAACCCAGGGACTGAACTCAGGTCTCTTATGTCTCCTGCACTGGCAGGTGGGTTCTTTACCACCAGCCCCACCTGGGAAGCCCAAGGAATGGGCTAGGCTCAACCTTTATAATCATAGATTTGACAGACTGAATGGCACCCATCGCCCTTTTAGGAGAAGCACCTTCAGATGGAGATGGCTAATTGACCTTTGTGAATCAGACATTATACCTCTGACTGGGCCATCAGAAAGCACTGGGCCATCAAATCTGCACTTGAAATATTTCCTTCACTTTGTTCCTGAGCATCAAACTTATTTATTTGCAACTGGGCTTCTGTCTGAATGCCCTCAAGGAATTCAATTCAACACATCCAAAAACAGATTTTCTCTCTACAGACCTGCTCTTCCTCTTATATTTTAATTATTATACTTCCATCACCTAAAAAATGAGCTATTCTAGGTCATATTTTCTTTCTCCTTCCTTTAGCCAAGCCTCACCAATCTATCCTCTACATTGTTCTCGAACATGCCCCAGGCTCCGTCTCTACTGCCACTGCTCTCACCATCACTCACTGGATGTTTGTCACAGCATTTTAGAGCTTCCTACTTCTAGGCTCCTCTCTCTCCGATCACTCATCCACAGAGCTATGAGGATGATCTTGTTAAGTGACAAACTATTCTTGTCACTCTGAAGTCTAAAAAGTCTTTGTTGATTCTTACAGCCTTTGAGATAATTTTCAAAGTCTTTGACACTGCTTTTATTTAGCTAATGATACTTTTTCTCACTAAATCAACCAGGCTCAACTAATAATGCATCCATGACACTATCTTCTCTCTTTTTGCCCTCAGTCTATTTTGAGCAGTCTTCTAATGTATTATCACAATAATTTGTGATTTGTCTCTATCACAGCATCATTGCTTTATTAATTGTTCTCCCAAGTGGACTGTACAATGTCTAGGAATAGAGCTATCACCCAACTTTTGGTACAGTGCTTGTGGTAGGCAGAATAGTGTCCTCTTCCCAAAGATGTCCATGTGCTAATCCCCAGAAACTGTGAATCTATTATGTCACATGACAAAGGTCAGTTCAAGGAGCAGATGAAAATTGGGGCATGGGAATATTTACATACAAAGGGAAGCTGGGAAATACAGACTAGCGTGTGCCCATAAAGAAGAAAGAATACACTGAAGGACAGTTAGTAGTCCCTAACACAGCCTCTTAGCATGAAGGAACAGGTTAAGGACTGGGATTGATGGGGGAGATGAGGGTGTAAGGAAATTAGAATGAGGGAGGAATTTCTAAGATTACTTTTTGGAAGAATCATCTCTGACATCTACCTGAAGATTCCTGGAGCATTTAGGGCCTGAACTTCCTTCTTTTCCAGCAAAATCTCTAGTAATCTAAATGCGTGAAGTCAGGTCTTCTTTTCACAAGGATGTGGAGACTGAAATTGGGATGAGGTACGGATGAGTAAGTTTAGGTCAGGCAGCCCATCTTACAGGGACTCCTTTGGGAGCACTTGCCCCCTTTTTAAAAGAACTGATTGCCTGTGTCCTCAGAAAGAGGTAGAAACTAAAAGTTAGTGCTAAGGACTCTCCTTTCCCTGTGCTCTTATCTAGGGCTAGATAAGTGAGAGGTAAAAGCAGATCTGACACTGTTGGTGGTGTTCAAGGACATGGTGTGAAGGAGCCTGGGAGAGCTCTTCTTCACAATTATGCCTCCTTCATGAAACATCTATATTTCTTCATTTAAAAAATTCTGTGGATGTAGGAAAAAACTGATGGTTACCAGGTGGTATGGTGAGGGGAGGGATAAACTGGAAGGTTGGGATTGACATATACATACTACTATGTACATAATAGATAACTAATAAGGACCTATTATACAGCACAGGCAACTCTACTCAATACTTTGTAATGACCTATATGGGAAAAGAGCCTAAAATACAGTGGATATATGTATATATCCAACTGATTCACTTTGTTGTATTGAAACTAACACAATATTGTAAATCAACTATACTCCAATAAAACTTAAAAAAGAAATTCTGTCAATTGATAATTCCCTTTTGCTGTTAACTGTTGGCTTCAATTGAAAAGTTACTGGAGATCTGGGCCTAGCAGCCAGGAGAATAGATCAGAGGTAGGAAATGGAGTCCCCAGAGCTGATCTAAGTTAAAGAATAAGCCAAGCAAAGAGTCCCATGGATAACAGAAGTCAGAATGCCACCAAATGGGAACAATGCCTTAGGAATGTGAAGTTATTTATGCTCACATGTAAACTAAAACAGCCTTATTTCAACAAGAGGATAACAACAGGTCAAAGAGATAAAAAGAACCAGTGTTTGTATCAACAGGAACACTTAATATAAACACTGATAAAGGCAACTTTGGACTCACAGGTGTAGGCCATTCAAAGTACAGTGACATTGAAAACAGAGGTCTAGGAGGCGCTATAACATATCTGAATGAGGAGCAGGAATGAGAATGTCAGGCGGATTTTACATTTGTTGGTTAAAGGGAATTTTACAATTAACTATATCTTAGTCCATATCATTTAATCAAATTGCTTTTCTCCTAACATCTACTGAAGTTCAGACACTCTGGGCAGTAGGTGAAAATTGAGAGCACGGAAGAAATTTGGGTCATGGTGAAAAACACAAGTGATCGGGAATGATAACAAAGAGGAGAAAAACCCAAAACTCTAATCAATTTTACTAAAGGAAGTGCCTATAGATAAAAGGTCTATAGGAGCACTGGAGTGGGTTGCCATTTCCTTCTCCAGGGAATGTTCCTGACCCAGGGGTCAAACCCAGGTCTCCCACATTGCAGGCAGACACCATCTGAGCCGCCAGGGAAGTCTATATAGATAAAAGGTCACCTCTAGCCTCCAAGAGTTCACATTTACATGGAGGGTATACAGGTTTAAACAGGAGTCTGTGGGAGAGGGTTTTGTGAACGTATTCTTATGTTTTCTCTGCTCTGAGCTATTCGTCACTCACTAGACCTACTCTCAGGTTAGAAGAAGGGAGCAAGTTCTCTCTAATGAGACAAGTCAGACAAGTGAGCAAGCTTGTCCAGATCCACTAGACTGGATCTCTTTCTTCCTGAGTGGACAGTGGCATTCCCCAGCATCCCTTGGGGTGAGGTGTGGTGACCACAGTTCTGGCCAATGAATGTGAGCAGAAGTATTGCGTGACCCTTCCAGGCTTGCCTCTGAAAGACCTCCTGCTGGATCCTCCAAGCTTTCCTTCTTCCCTTACTGATGAGACAGGTACAAAGATCCAGAAGGGAACCATAGAGACCTAGGGGATGGCAAAGACACTGCTGCTGCTGCTGCTAAGTCGCATCAGTCGTGTCCGACTCTGTGCGACCCCATAGATGGCAGCCCACCAGGCTCCGCCATCCCTGGGATTCTCCAGACAAGAATACTGGAGTGGATTGCCATTTCCTTCTCCAATGCACAAAAGTGAAAAGTGAAAGTGAAGTCGCTCAGTCATGTCCGACTCTTCGCGACCCCATGGGCGGCAGCCTACCAGGCTCCTCCGTCCATGGGGTTTTCCAGGCAAGTGCTGTAGTGGGGTGCCATTGCCTTCTCCGGGCAAAGACACTAGGTGAAAGGAATCTGAGTTCCTGAATGAATGCATGGAAGAAGAGTCCTCTCTCAGCCTCACTAACCTGCACTGGACCATAGCATCAATAACAAAATCAATCTTTATCATGTTAATCCCCTTAGATTCTGGCATTGCTTATTATTAATACAGGATTGTTTATCTTGACAAGTACGTGTATCTCAGGGGTGCTTCATGATGATCCACTTACATTGCCTCCTTTATGAGTATGAACGTGTATAACTTAAAGACACATTTGTTTAAAGCACATTTTAAAATATGTGCCTGAAAAGCGGAAGCTGGAAATACACACATATGCATAATAAGCATCTATTTTGGAAAAAAATGACTGGGGAGTTTGGTTGTTTCCATACAAACCTCCTGTAACGATCTTCAAAACTGATTTTAAGCAGTTTTTTTTTTTTAAAAAAAAAAAAAAAAGAAAAATCAATGGCAGCATATAATAGGGCTTGGGGAAGAGAAGGAAATGAAATCAAAAGATATCGAAAGTTACTTAAACTGATGTACATTCTTATATGTAGCTAGAAATGGATAGTACCTCGTGTCAGCTTTTATGCTCTGTGGGTCTTGCAGACAAGGTACAATTGCAAAGGAAATGACAAGAGCAGACGTTCACTCAAGACAACTGGAGATTTTCTGAAAGCATCAAAGCGCCGTCTACAATGTATCAACAGTCAGGCAGATTGAAGCCGGTCACAAACCCCAGATTTATATCTTCAACAAAGCTGGCCTCTCAGAGAGTAATCTCATCATACTCAATAATGAAAGACAGCAATCTGCTGCCTGTGCCACCTTTAACTGAGACTGTCAATTATTACATGCATAAATACATATGACCTGTACATATTTCAATTCAGGGCATCTCTCTATAACTTGGCGTGTAAAGTACATGCAATAGTCAGGACCCTGACTATGATGCTCAGAGCTCAGGAATACCAGAAGGAGGCCCTGTCTGTCCCTCCCAAGCCTTATCCCACCCCTGATAAGGTCTACAATCCCTATGTTGCTTAATAATATGGCCAGGAGGAGGGGGGATACAGAAGAATTCAGTGTAGCCTGTTCCTTGTGTAAATGCACTGGCTGCAGCAGAAGTCCTTCTGGCTTCCAAATAGAGACAGGAAATGATCTAGAAGTTTAGAATCTAAGCTGAGATGGCAGACTTGCCCAATTACCATGTTGGATATTTAAATGTATTTCTCTGTGCCTCAGTTTCCTCATCTTATGAATAAAAATAATAACAGTTTCCCATGTATTTTGAGAAGTAATGTAATTACTGTATATCAAGTACCTTTCAAAGAGTGTCTGACATATAGTAAACTCTGTGCCAGTTGCTAGCATCATCATCATCATCATTATTGGTGGATATGTCAAAAAACAAAGAAAGAGGGGATATACCAGTCCCACTGATATCAGTGGCAATCACAGATCACATCTGTGCTTTTTTTGAGGGTAGCAGGCCCTCACTCTAGTGGCTTGCCTGATAGACTGACTGGGATACTCAGCATCAACAGTTGTTTGATACCCCAATTCAGACCTTTTCACAGGCATGTGGATCCAGACTTCGAAGGACATGTCACATCTTTACACCTATGTAGGTGAGTAGTTTGCTGCTCTGGCCACCACCACCCTTTGAGCTGAAAGGCCTGTCTAGGCAGGGTGAAGCCGGTTCACTGTGTGACTAGTTCTTTCTCTAACTCATTCCCACTTCTGACCCAGAACCAGGCTTAAAAAAATACAGCCAAAGACTTCAAAAATCCTCATTAAAAATGCTGTCAAGCACTTAAAAATACCAATTTATATATTCTCCACACATCATTTTCCTTCTTTAACAAAATAAGATTTCCTGAAAGTACATCACAGTATTGTGTTAGCTATGTTCCAATGACTGTATAATATAAAATCTATAAAATAGTATTTTAAATATTGTATATACTAGGAGAGGGCTTTCCAGGTGGTGCTAGTAGTAAAGAACCCACCTGCCGGTGCAACAGACACAAGAGACATGGGTTCAATCACTGGGTTGGGAAAATCCCCTGGAGAAGGAAATGGCAACCCACTCCAGTATTCTGCCTTGAGAATCCAATGGACAGAGAAGCCTGGGGGCTACAGTCCATAGGGTCCCAAAGATTGGACACAACTGAAGTGACTTAGCATGCGTACTAGGATAAGAGGGCAGCAGAGGATGATATGGTTAGATATTATCACTGACTCCATGGGCCTGAACTTGAGCAAACTCTGGGAGATAGTGGAGGACAGGGAAGCCTGGTATGCTGCAGTCCATGGGGTCTCAAAGAGTCAGACATGATTTAGCGACTGAACAACAACATATATGCTATTAGTAAACACATATATATTTAAATGTGTTAAATATTTTATTTAATAATATAACTATACAAATATATACATACATATATAACTATTGAATCACAAAAATCAAAGAGATTTTAGCTAGTACCTAAATGCATCCAAGTGAAATATTTAAATGGTTAAATATGCAACAACACATATAAAATATACACTTAAATGTTAACAAGTATAATACATAAATTCAATAAGATAGCATTTAAAATATTCTATAAACTTCTGTGGGTTAGTTTGAGGTGTGCTGCTATTGCTAAGTCGCTTCAGTTGTGTCTGATTCTGGCAGTCCACCAGGCTCTGCTGCTCCCGGGATTCTCCAGGCAAGAGTTTGAGGTGTATGAGTATATTAAGAACATATTTAAAAAAAAAACTCTAACCATTGCTATGTATAAGTTAATATAAATAAATCAAGGTGCATGCATGCTGTCATGTCCAATTCTTTGCAATCTCATGGACTATAGCCCACCAGGCTCCTCTGTCCATGGAATTTTCTGGACAAGAATACTGGAGTGGCTGCTATTTCCTATCCCAGGGATTGAACCCATGTCTCTTGTGTCTCCTGCATTGGCAGGTGGAATCTGTACCACCTCACCACCAAATTAACATATAAGAACTTTATAAATATAGAAACAATACCTGATTCAGAATTGTATTGCCTCAGAATAATATAGGTACTTAAATACAGTTTTTGAATCTAAAGCAATTTAAATGAAAAATACAACTTTATTAAGTTGACATGAGTTAAAAAAAAATAAAACGGTGAAATAAATTGTCACCTAGGTAGATGCCTCTCATACAGACTTTTCTAATTTTCCACTAAAATAAATATGAACACTAAGAAAAATTGAAAAACAAATATATCATCTAAAGAAAGTACTAACAATAAGGCCAATACCAGGATCTGAAGCAAATTTTAAAATAGCTTAAAGTGGATTTAAAAGTACTCCCAGCAGAGTGCCCAGGAAAGAGAATGTCTACTCAACTGAGATTTTGCCAAAAAAACCCAAAAAACAAAAAGGTCCTACCTCTGCTATTTGTCTTCCTAGACTCCATTGCCTTTAGGACTTGGCAGATTTTTGACCTCCTGAAACTGAGTAGCTGGGAACTGAGACCAACTGTAAGGTATCTAGCAAGTAGTGTCTTACTAATATTGTTCTATAGACACTGGAAGGGCTTCCTTGGTGGCTCAGATGGTCAAGTGTCTGACTGCAATGAGGGAGACCCGGGTTCGATCCCTGGGTCAGGAAGATTCCCTGGAGAAGGAAATGGCAACCCACTCCAGTACTCTTACCTGGAAAATTCCACGGACAGAGGAGCCTTGTAAGCTACAGTCCATGGGGTCGCAAAGAGTCGGACACGACTGAGCCACTTCACTTCACTTCATAGACACTTGAACACAATTACATCTAAGATTACCTTGGTGCTTACATTCTGACACAATTCGCAAATTCAGAATGGAAGGGTGACGTTATCTCTAGCACATTAGGAATCATAGGAACCCCTGTAGACAAACAGGAAAGTGGGTTGTGACTGTGAATATCATTTTAAGAAATGCCAGGAAGAAAATAATTGTTGAGAAGCTGTCTACTGTACAGTCACTGCTTTTGGAAGCAGTAAGAACAATCCAAGTCTGCCACTACTGCCCTACACCCCACCCCTACCCCTCCATGAGGGCCCCTCTTCACAAATGGCAGGCTCTGCCACAGAACCCCTCCTGTCTGTGCACTTGCCCTCAAGCACTGCTCTGGATGTTATCTGTGCAAAACCACTAATTCCCCTTTATTTCCAGACGAAACATGGAGCCCAGCTGGTTGACTCACAGTAGAAGCAGAAGACAAGGTCCCTGTACAAAGCACGCTACAGAAAAGGAAAACCACCTTGCTACTAGGAGGAGGCTTAGACTTTGGTCATTTTCCCATTGTCTTCTCTGTCTGTGAAAGATCAAGTCAAGGACTGGAGAAAGAATCACACAGAAGCAACACACCTCACCAATTCTGGAGAGATTTCCCCCATTACACAAATTTCTTATTTTTCTCACAAACAAAAAATAAAAACATATGGTGCCTATGGCAAATACTCCAAATTCACAAGGAAAAAAAGAATCTGATTCTGAAAAGTCACAGGAGAAGACCTTTGAAGACGTTTCAGTAGAGGAACTAGATGAACATCTTAGAAAACTGATGGACTCAACAGGAGACAAGAAGGAACAGCGTTAGTGATGTAAGAGCCAAAATCACAGGAGGTTTCAGGTGGGCTTGTGGGTCTGAGATAATATGACCCTTGGCTCTATGTCACTCTTGCCTGGACTCACCTTTCTCCAGCTACCCTGGTCTCCTTGCTGTACCTTAAACATGCCAGACACTTTCTAAGCTGAAAGGTTCTTTCCTGAACTTATCCCTCAACTCACCACCTCACTTCATTCAGGTCTTTGTTCACATTGCTCTCTTCAGGAGGGCTTTTCCTGTGGAGGAACAGCTTCCTTTATTCTTCACTGCCTTACCCAGCTTTAAAGTAGGTGGAGTTCGTAGCACTTGAACACAAGGGCAGTATATCCTAGTGATTAAGGCCCTGGGTTCGAATCCCAGAGCTGCCACTTCCTGGCTGTGTTACCTACTCACTCTTGGCTTCATCTTTCTCACTTGCTATTAATTGTAGCCAATGGTGTTAGTGTCTGACTCCCTTGAAACTCAGGACTCTGGTGCACTTGGATGGCCTCCCACTGTGGCATCTACAGTCTTAACCAGAAAGCATCCACTGGCCCAGAGAGGATACGCAAACTACATGTGAGGCAGGCCAGAGGGTGCCAAGGAGTTAAAACTCCAGCGAACGGCCTCCATACTATGATGAATCTAAGTCTGAAGATAAATATCTCAGTTTCCTTGCCTCCATTGGTGGAACTTTGGAAGCCACGTTTACAAAAGCGTTCTATAGCTGGGCTGAGCCCCAGTTGCTCACAACCCTTACACCCTGTCATGACTTTCTTCTCCTCCTTTCCTTCCCCGTCTCAGTTCTCCACTCCCTCACCAGTCCTTCTCAAAGTCTCTTCCCACCTAAACTAGTCCCACTTAAAAGTTAGTCTCAGGGTTTGCCTCTGAAACTTATGTGATAGGGTAGTTGAGTAGATTAAATGAGTTGATATAAGCAAATGTTTAAAACAGTGCCTGGGAATGAGTAAGCATTTGGCAAATATTAATTGTATTATTCATTGCTGTATCTCGGGAACTAGAACAGTGTCGGGTAAAAGGTTTAATGAATACTTTGTGGAATGAATTTTTAAAAATGGATAAAAGAACAATGATATGAGAGAAAGAGGAGATGAGAGAAATAAAGAACCATAAAAAATATGTATGTGGCATTGCTATTATAATTCAAATTAGAGGATAGTAAAGGCCTGAAATGGCATGAAGAATCCTGTCAGGAATATTGAAGTAGACTAGAGAAACTATTCCAGAATTTAAAGAAAAGAGACAAAGAAGTGAAAGTGACTGGAATGAATATGATGAATAGGGAGAATAAAGAACAAAACTCAAAGCTAAGAACTTTAGGAGTTCCTAGGGAAGAAATCATCAAGTTCCCTTTAGGAACATAAAAATAACCGACGGAAGAATAGGCTTAATATCAAAAACAAGGGGGGCACAAGGGACCTAGGTATGCAAACGGCCATTTCCAATTTCTTCATCCGCATCATAGCTCTCCACAAAAAAGAAAGCACTCATCTGTCTGGAAATAAACTAAAACATTCTTTGGCCACATTTTACTAATGGGACAAAGGGGTTCCTACACCTTAAAAGAGAAGAAGCCTGCCCAAGCGCTCATTTCCCACTTCCACGTGGGAAGAGGCTCCTGTAGCTTGGCCGGTTGGGGAGCTGCCATCCTCAATGAGGCTGGCTGGATACGTGGACTCTAGGAAGCAGACAACCTCACTAAGCCCCATACAATAAGTTGTGCTTCCCACTTTAGAAATTCAAATGTATGAGGGGTACTGAGTGATGGACTAGCCCTAAAGAAAGTGATGCATCATTTTTCATATCATAACCTTCCATGACTTTTCCTCATCCACGATCTCAGAGAGAAGAATTCAGATTCTAGGAAAAACGAACTTTTAAAAGATATCTCTACTAGATTAAATGTCAGGAGACAATGTAACAGATGTAAAAAGTTAAGAGTTTAAGGGTTTCTGGGCTAAGGGAAGAGAAATTCTCCTGGTAGCTTCCCAGCTGGTAAAGAATCCACCTGCAAGGCAGGAGACGACACTCCAGTTTGATTCTTGGATTGGGGACGATTCCCTGGAGAAGGGATAGACTACCCTCTCCAGTATTCATGCACTTCTGTGGTAGCTCAGACAGTAAAGAATTTCCCCCACCCCCATAATGTGGGAGACCTGGGTTTGATCCCTGGGCTGGGAAGATCTCCTGGAGGACAGCATGACAACCCACTTCAGTATCCTTGCCAGGAGAATCCCTATGGACAGAGGAGCCCTGCGGGCTACAGTCTATGGGGTCACAAAGAGTTGGACATGACTGAATGACTAAGCACAGTACAGTACATGTAAGAATTTAGAAAGACCATCTCTCTACTGAGAAAGTTGAGTCAGAAAAACAAAACATATAGACCAAATGAGAGCTGAATCAAAAATAAAGACTTACGAATAAGGAAGCAATAATGTAAGAGAAATGCTTGAGTCTCTTCTATTCAGTTCAGATCATGATTTAAGGCTTATGGAACTAGTGGAGAAGATTAGCAATAGATCCACACATAAACCGTATATGTGTCAAAGAAATGGGATTGGCAAGCACTGATTTAGAAGCTGAAAAAATAATGAAGGCTATGTAGCTTGAGCAGAGATTTGAAAAAAAAAAGCTTAAGACTTGCATGGAGACAGAATACAAAATAAGAGTATTTCTGAAGTTGGAAAATGCCTGAGCAAAGATCCAAGATATGACAAGTTACAAGGTCAATTTGTGCAACAGTAAATATACAGTTGGATTAGAAATACAAGAATCACTTTAGAGATACTGGAAAGTAAATTTGCAAGGAAATTTGGGGTACAGCATGAAGGATTCTGGATGTCAGTCCAGGAAATTTATGAATTTTTTGTAAATAATGCAGAACAGTTGAAAATTTTTGAGCAAAAAAAATGGAGTTACTAAGGGGCACTGAGGGGCATCTATGCAAGAGGGAGACAGGAGACAAAACTATCACAAAAGTTTTAGAAGGAGAGAAGGAGAAATGGAAGAAATGGTGTGATGGGAAAACAACAATAGTTGTTTACTACTTAAATGTGAAGCTTAATATGGAGAAAGATACTATTCTGAAGTATCAAAAGTAGGACTAGGGACTTCCCTGGCATCCAGTAGTTAAGACTCTGTGCTTCCAACGGTGGGGACACAGGTTTGATCCCTGGTCAGAGAACTAAGATCCCACGTGCTATGTGGCATGGACAAAAAAAAGCAGGATAAGGCTCAGGTGATTAATTAAATTTGAAGATTAGGGAAACAAAGGTATTTCATATACAGAGCACAAAAGGAATTATCTAGTAACTATGCACATTTGGGGGTAATAGCTATTTAGTTGATTTAGTTTTCAAATTCATCTTTTGATAATTATGTACAATATCTCCCCTTGAACATAATCACTTGATAAACACTGCAACATTTTACTAATGAATGTGGCTAAAAGTTATAATTTAATTAAATTATATCTATTTTTAAGCATATGTTTTAGAATACAATTATTTCCTTAAAGAGACCTCAAAGAATGTAGTTTTTAGATTAATTTTTCATATTAAACCATCTTTGCCAATTAGAAATTTGTGAAGGTAAAAATGATGTGATCATTCTTTATCCATCTGCTCTCCTAATATCCTGATGGTAAGACCTACTGTGGATTGATTACCTACACTGAGATAGCATTTGATTAGTCTGATACCTTGGCCATTATCAGCAGGAAGCAAAAGAACCACTGGATATCCCGAGAACTTCTTATATAACGAGGTTAAGTGCAGACCTAGATTTGACCTAAATATTTACCTTGGGGCTTAAATCATCTTAGAAGTTTGAAGAATGACTTTATGGGTTTCCTGACTTCTATTTCCACCTGCTACCTTTCCAATATTTCTTTAATCTTTAATTTTCTAAACCTGTTGTAAGAAGAAATTGAAAGAACATTGCCTGGATATTCCCAATGGCAGTAAACAGAAGAAAACCAAAATCCATTCTAGAAATTTCTCGTTTGAATTTAGGCATTCCCTGACATTTTATTATCCATACGGACTGTTTCTAGGCATCCTAAAACTTCAACTTAAAGTATCTTTAGTTAATGTATTTTCATATTCCACAATTTCATATGAGGAAAAAGTCAATAGAAGCAAATACTCAAATTTGGATTTGTATATTTCACTAGGATATGCACCATAGTTATAATCATGGCATTGTGATAAATGTGTGTGTGTATATATATATTCATATAAATTATGAATATAAATAGTTTCCCAGAGATGCTGAGAATATATTATTCTCTAATTTTCTCTAATAAATATCTGAAAATAGAAAATAACTCTAAGTAATCAATTAGATACATCATTTGTATTGTCAAGAATAGTTTTTTGATTTGGCTTTATTTTCTGTTTTAAATGAGGTTTTTGTAATTCAGTACTATAAAGGCTCCCTCTAAATAAGAGATAATATACATTTCCTGTTTGGGAGCTAACTTTATTTGCTATGAGAAGAACTGCCATAGGATATAAAGTCTAGGAAGCTACCATAATGACTATCCCTCAGAATAAAAGTAATGCCAAAACCCTAATTTGTCTAATGTGTTAGCAGTTATTCCTTTTATATAGTCATTAACCAAATTCAGTCTTTAGCCAGAACAAATATCATCATATGTTTTTTCACCACATTAGATGTTTAATATAATTTTAAATAAACTAATTTAAAATGTAACTGAAAGACTGCAGGCAGGTTATTAAGGATGATAAAAGACCAGTTGTAAAAGAACATCTGTTGTAAAAATTAAAAGATCCATTAAGAAATCTATGAAATTATGTAATTAAGTCTTCTGAATCTATTCAGAACAATGGCAACCATCTCTAAACTAAGAAAAATTCAAAGGCTCCGAAGAATAAATTATTTTTATTCTCTTGAATTGTACATCTTGTGTGAGTATCCCTTAGAGAGTTTGTAGGATAATCTACCCATATCCTAATTTAAAGGAAGATATATTATTGAAACCATCTTCTCTAGCTAGATTCAATAACTTACATAATGAAAGAAGAAAACATACTTTTCTTCTGTTTCATCAAAAATATTAATATAGCATAATAGAGCTTTATGAAATATATTTTAAAAATTCACCCATCTTGCTTTATGCAGTTCATTTGAGGAAGCATTTTCTGCCTAGTTGAAAACCTGACCAAACATATAGCATATCTACACATGAAATATAGTGGTATGAGGAAAGTACTTTCTTTTTGCTTTATCATTGTTGGAAATTTTTTTTAAATGATGAATTGTTATCTTTTCAAATAGCAACTTTCTACTTTACATTGAATCACTGTCTGAATCAAACCCTTAAGAAATGAAAAACAAGATTTTTTTTCCAGAATAGTTGAAAGAGTAAAGAATAATCCAGTTTCTTTAAAAGCATAATCAATCTAAATCAATTATGTTTCAGCTTGGAGGTTGCCTTTTTTTACCCTCTCCTTCACTAACACCTATAAAGGGCAATGTCTTTGTGATGAACAAAGCAAAATAAAAACATTCAAATTATTAAAGAATATTTCTAACAAGAGAAGGGGAAAAAGTGAAATAGTGACAGATTTTATTTTCTTGGGCTCCAAAATCACTGCAGGTGATAATTGCAGCCATGAAATTAAAAGAGGTTAGCTCCTTGGAAGGAAAACTGTAACAAACATAGCATATTAAAAAGCAGACATCACTTTGCCAACAAAAGTTCTTATACTCTAAGTTATGGTTTTTTCAGTAGTCATGTATGTATGTGAGAGCTGGACCAGAAAGAAGGCTTAGCAGCAAAGAATTGATGCTTTTGAACTGTGGTGTTGGAGAAGACTCTTGAGAGTCCCTTGGACAGAAAAGAGATCAAACCAGTCAATTTTAAAGGAAATCTTCCCTGAATATTCACTGGAAGGACTAATGCTGAAGCTGAAGCTCCAATGTTTTGGCCACCTGATGTGAAGAGCCAACTCACTGGAAAAGATCTGGATGCTGGGAAAGATTGAAGGTAAAAGGAGAAGAGGACAGCAGAGGATGAGATGGTTAGATAGTATCACCAACTCAAGAGTTTGAGCAAACTCCTGGAAATAGTGAAGGACAGGGAAGCCTGGTGTGCTGCAGTCCATGGAGCTGCAAAGAGTTGGACATGTTTTAGCGACTAAACAACATTTCTAATGATGAATGAATTGTCCTAATGAATGTTGTAATAAAATAAAAGATTAGTAAAGTATAGACTTTTTGTTGCTTTTATTTTGTTGTTTTCTTCACTTTACTACGTATAATATACATGAAATTCACATATAATATATATTATATTATGATGTCAGGCTATATGTTTGGTAATGAGCAGTGTTTCTTTTCCTTTAATTAAAAAAAATGACTTGCTAGGAAAAGTCCTACAACTAAATCTCATTTATAAATGTAAATGCCAAAATTCCTCAATAAAATACTAAATCTTAAATAATATTAGACTTAACATTATATTAAAAGAACAATAATTGTATCTAAAGAGTATTGTTACATAATATTTTTATTAGATAAAAATCCTAATGTCTAATAAATTACATAACAAAAATATATTATCATGCCAGTAGGTAACAAAAAGGCATTTGACATAATTCATATTGAAACGTGTTTTTAGAAAACCTTTGAATTAGCAGTAGTGCTTAGCATACTCAAGAGTAATGATAAGAGATCAAGAATAAGCTTTATAACCCAAAAACAGAAATAGCAGAGGCATTCTCATTAATATCAGGATCAAAACAGAGATGTGAACTATCATAATCAGTGTTGCCTATCATTCCAGATGTCCTAACCAGTGCAATAAGTAAAATAAATAAGAGATAAATATATGGAAGGAAGAGACAAAATCACCTTCATATTAGACATGAATATTTATTTTTTAAGCTGAAATTCTATTAGATGCAGTTAGATAATAAATAAAAGTGATGCTTACAAAATCCTTATTTGAAAAATATTAATAAACTTCCAATATACCTACAATAATAATCTTAAATATTATCAGAAAAGAATCCCATTAATAACATAAACAAACATAAACTGCTCATAAATATACTCAATGAGAATTGTCTAGAACTACCTTAAAAACTGGAGTTTGTGTGTGGAGAGCCACCCATGAACTGAATAAAAAATTTAAAATTACTGCCCAGGATACAGTATTTTCTCCAATTTGATGTGTGAATTCAGCCTATTTCTAAAGAAAGTCCCAATTATTTTAGAGGTGGGGAAAAGTAGAAGCAGTGATATATTTTATTTTCTTGGGCTCCAAAATCACTGTGGATGGTGACTGCAGCTGTGAAATTAAAAGGCACTTGCTCCTTGGAAGAGAAGCTATGACAAGCCTCAACAGGATATCCAAAAGCAAAGATATCACCTTGCTGACAAAGGTCCATATAGTCAAAGTTATGGTTTTCCCAGTAGTCATGTACAGATGTGAGGGTTGGACCATCAAGAAGGCTGAGTGTCAAAAGAATTGATGCTTTCTAATTGTGGTGGAATACAAGACCATCTGACCTGTCTCTTGAGAAACCTGTATGCAGGTCAGGAAGCAACAGTTAGAACTGGACATGGAACAACAGACTGGTTCCAAATAGGAAAAGGAGTACGTCAAGGCTGTATATTGTCACCCTGCTTATATAACTTATATGCAGAGTACATCATGAGAAACGCTGGGCTGGAAGAAACACAAGCTGGAATCAAGATTGCCGGGAGAAATATCAATAACCTCAGATATGCGGATGACATCACCCTTATGGCAGAAAGTGAAGAAGAACTGAAGAGCCTCTTGATGAAAGTGAAAGAGGAGAGTGAAAAAGTTTGCTTAAAGCTCAACATTCAGAAAACTAAGATCATGGCATTTGGTCCCATCACTTCATGGGAAATAGATGGGGAAACAGTGGAAACAGTGTCAGACTTTATTTTGGGGGGCTCCAAAATCACTGCTGATGGTGATTTCAGCCATGAAATTAAAAGACGCTTACTCCTTGGAAGAAAGGTTATGGCCAACCTAGATAGCATATTTAAAAGCAGAGCCATTACTTTGCCAACAAAGATCCGTCTAGTCAAGGCTATGGTTTTTCCAATGGTCATGTATGGATGTGAGAGTTGGATGGTGAAGAAAGCTGAGCGCTGTAGAATTTATGCTTTTGAACTGTGGTGTTGGAGAAGACTTTTGAGAGTCCCTTGGACTGCAAGGAGATCCAATCAATCCATCCTAAAAGAGATCAATCCTGGGTGTTCATTGGAAGGACTGATGTTGAAGCTGAAACTCCAATACTTGGGCCACCTCATGTGAAGAGTTGACTCGTTGGAAAAGACCCTAATGCTGGGTAGGATTGGGGGCAGGAGGAGAAGGGGACGACAAAGGATGAGATGGTTGGATGACATCACCGACTTGATGGACATGGTTTTGGGTGGACTCCAGGAGTTGGTGATGGACAGGGAGGCCTGGCGTGCTGCAATTCATGGGGTCGCAAAGAGTCGGACACAACTGAGCAACTGAACTGAACTGAACTGAACTGAATTGTGGTGTTGGAGAAGACTCTTGAGAGTATCTTGGACAGCAACGAGATCACACCAGTCAATCCTAAAGGAAATCAACTCTGAATATTCATTGGAAGGACTGATGTTGAAGCTGAAACTCCAATACTTGGGCCACCTCATGTGAAGAACTGACTCATTGGAAAGGACCCCAAAGCTGGGAAAGTTTGAAGGTAAAAGGAGAAGGCGGCGGCAGAGGATGAGGTGGTTGGATAGAACCACTAACTCAATGGACATGAATTCGAGCAAATACCAGGAGATAGTGAAGGGCAGGGGAGCCTGAGGTGCTGCAGTCATGGGGTTGCAATGAGTCAGATACAACTTAGTAACTGAACAACAACAATCTAAATGTACAAGAATAAAGTTAAGGATATTTTGAAAACAATACAAACAACGGTGACTTTTTCTACCAGAGCTTAACATACATTACACAACTACAATATTTAAAACAGTGTTGTACTAGCACAAAAAAAATGCATAGTCAGAGCAGTGGAATAGAAAATTCATAAACAGATTCAGAAAATGTAATATTGGAGTGTATGATTTACATGGCTTTCAAATCACTGAAACAGATGATGACTTTTTCTATAAATAATTTTGGATGCTGGCTATACATAAGTTAAAATGTTAGGTGTCTACCATGTATCTTACAATATAAAATGATGAATTCAATATTTTCTTGAAAAAGAATAAAATCATGAAAAAGTTACAGGAAAACATTTCTTAAAAATTGTGAGAGTACAGTATATCTGTTTTAGTCTAGCTTAAAACTTATGTTCTGGAGAAGGCAATGGCAACCCGCTCCAGTGCTCTTGCCTGGAAAATCCCATGGACGGAGGAGCCTGGTAGGCTGCAGTCCACGGGGTCGCTAAGAGTGGGACACGACTGAGCGACTTCACTTTCACTTTTCACTTTCATGCATTGGAGAAGGAAATGGCAACCCACTCCAGTGTTCTTGCCTGGAGAATCCCAGGGACGGGGGAGCTTGGTGGGCTGCCGTCTATGGGGTCACACAGAGTCGGACACGACTGAAGCGACTTAGCAGCAGCAGCAGCAGCAGCAGCAAAACTTATGTTCTAGTTGAACACTCTCAGTGTGAACAGGACATAATGGACAACATACACTTAGCTGCTGCTGTTGCTGCTGCTGCTAAGTCGCTTCAGTCGTGTCTGACTCTGTGCGACCCCATTGACAGGAGCCCACCAGGCTCCCCCGTCCCTGGGAGTCTCCAGGCAAGAACACTGGAGTGGGTTGCCATTTCATTCTCCAATGCATGAAAGTGAAAAGTGAAAGTGAAGTCGCTCAGTCATGTCCGATTCTTCGCGACCCCATAAACTGCAGCCTACCAGGCTCCTCCGTCCATGGGATTTTCGAGGCAAGAATACTGGAGTAGGTTGTCCTTATCTTCTCCAGAGGATCTTCCCAACCCACGGATCGCATCCATGTCTCCCACTGCAGGCAGGCTCTTTACCATCTGAGCCACCAGGGAAGTCCCATTCAAACATAACATTCATCTTAATTCAAACAATTGTACTACAATAAATTAACATCATTTGACTTATAACTTGAGGCATTCAGATTCCAAATAAGTTAGCGGAGAGTTTGGAGTACAGAAAGAAAAGTTTCATTGAAAGGTTAATATTTTTGGAGAACCTAGACCTTCCACAGAAGAATTTCCACAGGACTATCAATACACATTCCTAAGTATCACACAGTGACAGAAAGTATAGAGAAAAATCTTGATGGGTGTAACCTCAAAATTTGTTTATATTATGGCAAGAAGCACCATACATGAAAGAATGAACTACAGAAATAAATGTATAAAATATTTTCCAGACAAAGGATTGATGTACTCAGTCTAAAAGAGATTCTTACAAATCAACAGGAAATATGGGGATGCTCCAAAAGAAAAACAGGCAAAAATCTACAAAAGAATAAATACAATTGACTAATTAGCATAAGCCCAGGAATCAAAGACATGCAAAATAGAATAATAAAGTAAATTTTACCTTGCTTATTGATAAAGATGAAAAAATAATAATACTAAATTTTGGTAAATGTATAGGAAGAGAGGTAAACTTTATCCACTACTACTGTATGTATGACTAGGAAGGATAATTTGATAATATCTAACCAAAATCTTAAAAACAGCAATTACATGGCAAAGAATCTTCCTGAGAAAATAGTTGAGCAAGTAAACAGATTGTTGTCATCATCTTCATATACAAAGGATATGTTATTACCAAGATTCAGATGAATTATTTATTTTTTCAGAATAAAAAGCTGTTTAGTATTGTAAAGACCCTGTCCTGACAGTATACCCAAATCAAGAAAACACAAAGATTCTATTTTTTTTTTTTTGGATGGCACCCACAATTCAAAAGATATAATCACAGGAACAAAGACAGAGACAGAATAAAAGAGACAGATGGAGACAATGTGAGTCCCATTCATGCACCTGCAGGGAAATGGGTTCTCTGAAACACTAAATAGCTGGAGGCAGAAACAGGGACACCTGGGCACTAACTCTCTTTCTTCCACTGGATGAGAAAGAAGCCCTGCTAATGCTAAATTCAATTCAAGAATGAGAAGAGTCAAATATTTGAATATAATACCTTTAACAGAAGTGCCAGGTTGTTAATGTTAGTTTCTTCCAGAAGGCTGAGGTAAGCTCTGGGTACAAAAGACTTGTGGCTCAGCACAAATTGAACATTTTCACACATCAAACATCACTACTCAGTATGGGTAATATCAACAGCAGTTCTATGATCTGTTTGGGAACCAAGGGGCCAGGAAGGCCTCCACCAAAATATGCTGGGTTAAATTGGAAACAGGCTCAGTGGACAAAGAATCCTGTAATCCTGTGATGCAGGAAACACAGGCGATGGCAGGTTCAATCCCTGGGAAGATCCCCAGGAGTAGGAAATGGCAACCCACTCCAGTATTCTTGCTTGGAAAATTCCATAGACAGAGGATCCTGGTGGGCTATATGGTCCAGAGGTTTGCACAGTTGGACACAACTGAGCACACACAAACACAACCTGATTTGCAATATGTGTGGATACATGGGACTGTATTATGAGCTCTTCTCACAAACTGGAAATGCACAATCTTTACAACTATGCACCTATCAAAATTTTCAACTGCTTAAACTGTGTAAATATAACCCTCCAACATAGGGATCAAAAATGTTCTAGATTTTGTAAACATAACCTGCTGAACCAAGCAAAAGAGTTTCCATGTTTGATATGTTCAATTCATCCTGTAATTTGGACACAGTCATTCATTCATTATGTATGTCAACATTATGATTCTATAATTGCAATCTAGATGTTCCTGGTGGCTCAGCAGTAAAGAACCTGCCTGCAATGCAGGAGATGTGGGTTCAATCCCTGAGTCAGAACTTTCCCTGGAGAGGGAAATGGCAACCCGCTCCAGTATTCTTGCCTGGGAAATCTCACGGACAGAGGAGCCTGGCAGGTTTAGTGAAAAAACTACCATTATATTTAGGGAGTAAAGTATCTTAAATAATTCTAAACTTTGCTACTATTTAGTCTGTGAGGCACCATAATGTCAAAATATCTTGACAGAAATAAACAATGCAGCCTGCCAGTATTTGAAACCAACATGCTCATATTTCTAAATATACAAAGGTGTGTCTGATTGGAAAATGTTTTCATTACAGCAATACTGTCAAGTTTCTTAGAGATTCAGAATTATGTCCCAACCTAGTGTACCACTTCAATAAAATGTAATCTACCTCACTTTCTCTCTAAAGAGAACAGCTCACATATTAAATTTAATGCTAAATACACATTGTTCAATTTTCTCATTCTTTTCTTGGCCAATGGCCAAACTTACTTACAAAAGAGTCATTCCCAGTGTCCATTAATTTCTCCATGTATTTGGGAAATGTTTACTGAACAGTACTTAGCTAAGCACTGAACCAAGCCATAAGAATATAAAGTTGAATAAGTCATGACTCCTGCCCTCAAGAAAATTATAGTCTAGGTAGAGTCAGACAAGTAAATTAGCAATTCAACCACAGTATGGCTTTATCTACTGATGTGGAGCATGGAGGAGGAGCATGGAAACCAATCTAATGCTAATGACGATGGGCTCAAGTCAGGGAAATCTTTCTAGAGGTGACCCTTGAACTGAGCTGGGAAATAGGATGAGGAAAAGGTGACATATCAAAGACAGGAGAGAGAATTTTTGAGAAAATGGCAATGACATATGAATCATCACGAAGATGTGACATACTATGATTCATTACAGAAATAAAAGGTCCAGGATAGCCAGAGTAAAGGGCACATGTGGTAGAAAGAAAATAAAAACATTTTCAGGAAGAATGCAATGTGCTGCCAAGGTTTGGGGACATAATACTGAAAGCTACAGGGAGCCATTGCATGACTTTAAGCAAGAGAAAAACATGATGAGATAAGTGCTTTGAAAACAAGCCCGGTGGCTGTTGTATGGAGGACACACTGAAAGGAGAGCCAACTAGAGAGAGGGAAATTGGATGTTGTTGCAATAATCCAGGCAAGAAATCTTAACAGCTTCAGTTAAGGTAGGAGAGATATGGTAGAGAAAATCAATTTAGAATGTATTTCAGAACTGGTAAAACAGTGCATATGTGGTGAAAGGAGTCTACATTGGGTCTAGATTTCTGATTTGTAGTGCCAAGTGAATGCTGTTTAACTCAATAAGATGAGAAATTCAAGTGAAGTAATAGGTTTGAAGTGTGTGTCTGTGCTAAGTCACTTCAGTTGTGTCTGAGTCTTTGCAACCCTATGAACTGTAGCCTGCCATGCTCCTCTGTCCACAGGATTCTCCAGGCAAGAATACTGGAGTGGGTTGTCATTTCCTTCTCCAGGGGATCTTCTTGACCCAGGGATGGAACCCAAGTCTCTTATATCTCCTGCACTGGCAGGCAGGTTCTTTACCATTAGTGCCACTAATGTTTTAAGTGAGAGATGATAAACTTAGTTTTGAACCCAATGAGTTCAAAGTCCAAGTGGATCCATGCAGAATACAACTAGATAAGTGAAAGATCTAGGTCAGAGATACACAACTGAGCTGTATTAGAAGAGAGAGCTGAAGTCATGGGAGTGATCAAAGGTTTTGGGGCAGGAGCAGAAGATGGGATGTTATTTAGAAAGAAGAACAGAGGTACCAGCATGGAACCATTTGAAACTCTAAGTACAGAGGGGAGCAATAAGCAAACTACAAATACTTAATTACTAGAGGACAGGTGAAGAGGAGGAAGAGAGGTCTAAAAGAGGAGAAGAGATCTAAAGACTTGGATGAAGAACTCCATAGAGATAAAGCATTTCAGATACTTCAAAGAGTTCATTTAGGATGAACAAGACAGAGCCTTTAGCAATGTGGAAATCAGAGTTGAAGGAAATAGTGGGAGGAGGAAAAAGGAAAAGAGAAGTAATCAATTCCGGAAGGCTATGGAGGGAAATGGGTAGTGGGGACCAATTTTTCTAATAGTTTATCCAGGGAAGAAACAAACAAATAAACAAACAAAAAATGCACTCATGCTCTATATCAATCACTAATTTTAAAATATATAATTATTATCACATCTAATTCTTCCACAATGCATGTTTTCGCAACATCCGTTTCAAACAGAAATGATGACTTTTGCAAAAGGCTTTAATAGAATAGAAGATAAACTTTTTTTCCCCTTTCTACTCTGATGCCAGATTTTTAAATAAATAGCATCAACAGCAGAAGCAGCAGGTGGGAAAGAGAGTGAATCACCTTGAAGTTCCTTTCCAAAGTCATTCAAAATCATGTTTTTACAGACACATGCCATTAACACAAAACAAAATTTATCCCACCAGAGTGTAAATAAACATGTAATATTCACTTCATTGCACCTTATATTTGTTTTAAGATCATGGTGTTACGTTCAGCCACCTAATATTTAACACTAGGGTTTTCGATTAATTCTTCCAAACTTTTTCCTAGTAAAATCTCCTCTCACTATTCCCTCTCAGATCAGTAATTCTCCCATAACCCCTTTGTATAAATATTTTTAGTTCTTACTAATGTTTGTTTCTAACTCCAATATTATATCAACTATAAATATTTAATAATTATGGTGACTTACATTTATATAACATGGTTCACTCTGAGGGATCCCAAAGCACCTTTCCAAACTACACACTGCTCACAGGAATAAATGCCAGGCAACATTAAGGATGATGAAAACTACCAGTCACACAAGTAACATGCTGTTTACCTAGCTCCTGAACAATAAAGATGCTTCACGTGATGTGCACTAATATCAATCACAGGAGATGCTCCACTGAACACTATGCCACAAGCTGATATGATCTCTGTTAACATGGGCCATTTTTTATGCACTGGGATGTAACTCTTATCGAGTCAAACAGAATTAGTTTTGCCAAAAAGATCAATGGTCATTTTAAAATGCTTGAATAATCAAAACACTTGAATAAAATGCAGGTATTTTATGCATACTTAAAAAAAAAAAACCTTTCTTTCTCAAACTAAGCTTTTACTGCTAAACAGGGAACTCTGTGCTAATGGTTAACACAAAATGTGGCTCTCAAGTTATAAATCACAATTCAAATAAGCACTCCTTCCATGACCTTGCACAAATTACTTACACTACTTCTCTGTTTCATAGGTTTGGAAGAAAAACTTTATTCTTTTTGACTTGAACTCAACAATTCTTGATTTTAAAGACCATGAAAGTATGCTGAAAGATTCCTCCAGTCACAGATAATTTTAATAAAGGAATTTATCCTGAAAGCTCACGTTGTTTCAGGCATGCATGTTGTTTCATGCCAGCCATAATAGTGGGTGACTTAAATTTTTTGCAAAATTACTAAGGAAAATGGTAAGGCTAAACTTTTAACACCCTGATGAGCATCTTCTTGCAGTAAAACACAAAGGATTTTGATAATTCTTGCTATGAAAATGAGAAATTAAAAGTGGAGGAGTTTGTGATAAATAAAACCAAAAAGGGTAATTAATTAATCCTTTATTTAGAATATAATAGTAAGTATAAAACATATAGTAAAATTGCACTTGTGCAGATTAAATTGAGAAATTATTATTATTGACATAGTATATACTAGTGCATACATGTGTCCTAAGTCGCTTCAGTCATGTCCGACTTTTTGCAACCCTATGGACTGTAGTCTACCAGGCTCCTCTGTCCATGGGATTCCTCAGGCAAGAATACTGGAGTGGATTGCCATGCCCTCCTCCAGGGGATATTCCTGACCCAGGGATCAAACCCATGTCTCTTATGTCTCCTGCATTGGCAGGCAGGTTCTTTACTACTTGTGCCACCTGGGCAGGTCAATAATATGCTAAACAGATATTTTATCTCATATGACTCTCATAACTATTAAGACATTACAGTAGAGTGTTATATTTGTCACCAAAATAGTCAATACCCTAGCAAATAGCTAAATTTTCAAATATGGAAATTTTTATGCTAGCTTCTGGTCTTTAAAACCACATTCATGTTTAATTCAATTGTTTCCTGCTCATATCTTCACAGTGTAACCAACATTTCAATTTGCACTAAAGCTTGATTTTCCTTAAGTTGTTTTGCAAAGATGACAGAATTTACTAACAATTTTAGAAGCACTTTCTCTAGTTTCTGTGTATGGATCTTACAGCAGAACTAGTCATATCTTGGATCTGACCCAGTAAAGAATTTGACATTCTACTCTTTAATACATCCCAACCCTTTATCTGCTAAGAAACATCACTTTATTAGATCTCCTCTCAATTACTTTCCTTTTCTGCATAGTCACCAGCAGTTGACTTTCTTTTTAGGCTCATTTTTTAAAAAGAAATAGAGATTTTTATAGCTTCAAGAGAAAAATCTGCATAGTTGACTATACTCTCTCCTTAACTGAGGAATTCGCTGCTTTGAAGCACATGGTTTACTCCACATCATGGAACTTAGAAGTTGCTCTCAAATATCCCAGGTGGCTCAGTGGGTAAAGAATTGACCTACAATGCAGGAGGCACAGGAGACACAGGTTCGATCCCTGGTTCAGGAAGATACCCTGCAGGAGGGAATGACAACCCACTCCAGTATTCTTGCCTGGGAAATCCCACGAACAGAGTAGCCTGGCAGGCTATAGTCCAAAAGATCGCAAAGAGTTGGACACAACTGAGCGACTAAGCACACATAGAAACATTTGAATGCCATACCTGTGAAGGGCAAGGGTTAATTGTATTGTAATCTGTCTTTACAGAAAAGAGGGAGCTGAAACTCAGTAAAACTAAGTGATACATGCCAGCCACACATCCCGTAAATGAGAGTCTTTCAACTAAGTTCTGGAAAACACCAAATCCTTTTTTTTTTCTATTACAGTATAACATCTCCCAGCCTGTCTGGTAGAGTAAATGGTCTAGATTCTTGGAACTACTTTAATGAAAACTAGTTTTACTATTGTTTTGATTAGAACAAAATATTTTAAAATCCAACTCCTAGCCTTGATTTGGCAACTAACAGAGTGTGAGGTTTTACAGATAATCATCTTAACCTTTCTGGGATTCAATTTCTTTGTCTATAAAAAGGAACAATTTACCAGGGTTTAATGAGCTCCAAGGTCCTACTGGTCTATAAAAGAGTTACTAAATAGATTCACTGCCAGGAAAAGCTGTGTATGTGATTGCATATAAGTATATGCTGCGAGGTAATTAAGATGTGTTGCTGTTCATTTAATTCAGTCAAACATCCCTCATGCAACTAGATTACAATATTAATGTGCTTACTAAGCACTTGTGCTGTAAACATTTTAAGAATGAACTTCAGTTTGTTCTACATCTAAATCACCCTGACTTTAATTTAATAGGTCGAAAAATGTATGCTGTTTTACTACACTACTTGAACAGTTCACACTGAATGTAAGTGGGATCCACAATAGAATTACCCTCGGTTTATTCAGTTATAATTATTCTTTTCTTTACATAACTAGGGAAATAGTGCCTCAGATTGAGAATTTTCTCACTGCTCTTTTGATGTTTCTCTAAATTATCATATTTCTAGACTAGTGTCTCTCAAACTAGACTGTACCTAATAATGATAGTATAGGGGGAGATCAAATACAGATGATGAATTAAGGCACAGAAAGGCTACCTAACTTGCCAAAGCTTCATAGCTGGGGAATAAGCCAGTGAGATCTGGCCCCAGAGACCCAGCCTTTTGCAGTTGTAATACCCTGCCTTACCAAGAAGCTTTTCCAATATAGATGACTGGATACCACCCGATAGTGAGTCAGAAGTCCAGGAACATGTTTATTTCGTGTCTCTGTGTGTGTGTTCAATGTTTCCAAGGTGATTCTAACGGAGTTGCTTCCAATGTATGGAAATCACTAAACTGGACTACTTGAAAACCAGAAAGAAAAAAAAGACAACCTCCATTTTCAAGAGGAAGAAATCAGCATCCACGCATCTGGTCTTGTGTTGAGAGGACTGTCCTACAATAGCTTTGCTTACTTCAGAGATGCACTTCATATGCCTGCAAGGGCACACGATTTTGTAAGCATCAGTTGCTCTCTTTCCACTTACCCGAAGAACAACAGGCCAGGATATTTTTTTTCTTGCAAATCTCATCCCAAATGTGAGAGAATTCAAATGTCCCCAGGAAATAAGACCACTCCAACACAAGCTGACAGCATAATGTCGCAAAAAGAACAAAGGCTCGGAGGGCACAGCAAATAAAAGCTAAAGCCCCAGCTTGCCATTTGTGAAAGTATATGAATACTGGAAAGCTATTTAATCTCTCTGCGCTTGAGTTTCCTTATTTGTAAATAAGGAATAGAATAAGAGGAGCAACGTCCACATGATTGTGAGAGGGGTACAGCTGGACATTAAATGGTAGATTCAAATCCCAGCTCTGCCACCTCCTTCTCTCCAAGGCTGAGTTCCTCATCTGTAAATCGGTGACTCTCACACTCCTTAGAGAGCAGTGAGGGGGAGTAAATGAGATAACATGTGCATTATTGCTATTAGTATTGGGATTGCTGCAGGATTTAAGTTAAACCTTTGCAATGAAACTGGCCCAATAAAGGATTTGTAAACACTGCTTTCTCATTTTTTAACCTCATCTGCAGGTACAATGGCAGGTGAAAACATAAACCCTGAATGTGCTCAGAAACCCATACACCATCAGAGAGACTGAAAAAACAAGGAAGAACAGTTTGAAGGCATGTTTCAGGACTGCAAAATAATCCTAAAATAGAATCCTTTGGTTTCCTTTGATTTAGGATTTTAAGATGATCTGGGTGAAAATAGGATGAAGGATCCTCAAAAAATTAAAAATAGCACTAGCAAGTGATCCAGCAATTCCACTCCTGGTTATATAGCTGAAGGAAACAAAAGCACTATCTCAAGAGATACTGTACCCCCATGTTCACTGCAACATTATTTGTGATAGCCAAGACACAAAAACCTGAGTGTCTACTGATGGAAGACGGGATAGAGAAAATGTGGTATATATACATACAATGGAATATTGTTCAGCCTTAAATCTGAGATTCTGCCATATATGACAACATGGATGAAACTTGGTGCTAAGTAGCATAAGTCAGAAAGAAAAAGACAAGATAATGTATGATCTCACTTACATGTAGAATCTAAAACAAGCAAACAAACAAAATCACAGAAACAGAGTAATGGGTGGTTGCTGTGCGGGGGGGAGGCGTAGTGAAGGGGCCCAAAGGGCACAAGCTTCCAAACATGAAATGAATAAGTTCTGGGGATGTGATGTACAGCAGGGCAACCATAGTCAACAATGCTGTACTGTATTTATATTTGAAAACTGTTGTTCAAAGAGTAGATTTTAAAGATCTCAACACAGACAAAACTATGTGAGGCAACAGATAGGTTAACCTAATTGTGGTCATCATTTTGCAATATATGTGTGTGTGTATATATATATATATGTATATACATATATATCAAATCATGTTATACACCCTTAAACTTATGTGATTCTATCACAATATAAATCTGATATAAAAAAAAAGACCTAGGGCTAGCATTTCAAAGAGGAACCTCTGCTCCTTATCACAGCCTCCACCAAAACCACATACGCCACACCTTGAAAGACCACATTTCCCAGCTTCCTTTCCCACTGTGCCTACTGCCAACTTGCCATCAGTCAAACACACCAAGTATCTTGTTCCTCAATACTTATACTCCTGCCCTTCTTTCTCCACAGCATGTAATCCACAAACCATTCACCCAGCAAAATCTAACTCACTCCCGTAAGATCTGACCAAATACTATTTCTTCTTTCCTTAAATTTCTCAGTCAGAATGCACCTTTCCCTCCACTAGGCTCCTATAAAACAATCATCTGTGTTTACCATCATTATCAATTCTAGTCACTGATTCATTCTGATACATCTTTTCTTAGGGATTTTCTTTTTTTTTTTAAACTGGAGTATAATTGCTTTACCATGTTATGTTAGTTTCTGTTGTACAACATGTATCAGCTATGTGTGTGTATATACACACACATATATATATCCCTTCCCTCTTGAGCCTTCTTCCTACCCACCCCCATTTCACCCCTCTAGGTCATCACGGAGCACCGAGCTGGGCTCCCTGTGCTATACAGTGGCTTCCCACTAACTACCTATTTTACACACAGTTGTGTATATATGTCAATGTTACTCTCTCAATTTGTCCCATCCTCCCCTTTCCCCTGCTTCATGTCCACAAGTTGGTTCCTTATGTCTGAGTCTCCATTCCTGCCCTGAAAACAGGTTTATCAGTACCATGTTTTTAGATTCCATATATACGTGTTGTTGTTGTTTTTCAGTCACTAAGTCATGTCTGACTCTTTGTAATGCAATGGACTGCAGCATACCAGGCCTCCCTGTCTTTCACTATCTCCTGGAGTTTATATATGTGTTTTTCCCTTTCTTATGTACATCACTTTGTATGACAAACTCTAGGTTCAACTGTATCACTACAAATAGCCCAATGTTGCTCCCTTTTGTGGCTGAGTAATATTCCATTGTATATATGTACCACATATTTGATATATCTTAATGTTTGGCAATTTATAAAAACTTGGCTTTCCACTAGATTTCAAGCTTTCTAATGGGAGTTTATCTTACATATCTTCATTATTTCCCATAAAGGCTAAACTACTGTCTTGCACATAGTAGGTATTCAAAACAAATTTGCTGGAATAATAGATGGGCACTACAGACTGCCATGGACATGGATGGAGCTCACAGCAAAACTTGTCTCAGTCACATGGTTCCCTGCCATGATGCCTTTAATTCAGTATATGGAAGACACTAAATAAAACTGTGCTCTGAAAAATAAAACATAACGTCTTTAATATCTAACAAATAGACCAGTGCAAAACTAAGCCTGTGGCACATGTAGTAAAATTTCAGTGAAAGGATGCAACTAATTGGCAGTTTAAAAAGTCATTCTCACACATAAAGATATTATAGTTTAATGTACTGCAATGCAGATCCAATAAAACCTTTGCCATTTTCATCTTTAAATATTTGAAGACATACAGGGTAATGTCCCAGGAACAGAAATTAATTTTTAGTTCATGTGTGATTAAAGTTATTCACTTTCATATCATACCCTATGCTGACACTTTTGACAAGTTTTTAAAACTATCCTAAATTAGATTTCAATTATAGTCTTACAAAAAGAGAGAGAGAGAAAGATAGATGGCAAGCAGGGAGGTGGGGGGAAGGAGGGAGGAAGAAGGGAGTAAAAAAGAAGGAAGGAATGGAAAGATGGAAAGAAGGGAGGAAGGAAGGAGAGTAGATGTACCTGGAGTGAAAATGGGGAGGGAATCCAGCCATGGTTAAACAAAATAGTTTCTCTTATCTTGCTCTTCCTTAAAGAAATTATACCAAGTGGGGGTACTGACATTTTCAAATGAAATAATATTTGAGCTGCTTCTGTAGCAGTGTAGTTTGCCTACCCATTTTCATAATAGTTTTATCTTCCTTCTTCATACACCAGTACTTACAAAGAAATACTTTTCAGAAGAGCAGCTCTCAGTGTAGCCCACAGGGCCGTGATGTGCTCTTTCAGGTGATCCACCAGGTGAAAACTGTTTTCATAGCAATATTAACATTGTAATTGCCTCTTCTATTGTGTTGATATTTGCCCTGATGATGATAAAAGGTGATAGTGGGTAAAACTGCTAACCTCTTAGCATGAAGAAGGCAGGGGAACGAAAGGAGTTAGTATATTCACAACTGCTACACAGTTGGAGTAAAAGAAATATTGCTAGTTTCACTTGAGAACAGTCTTGATGAAGCAGACTTTTAAAACTTGACTTTTAAAATTTTGACTGGAGTAAAGATCTTAATGTCCTGTATGATGAAATGTAAAGTGCACATAAAGCACTTCTATTACAGACTGAAAAATGATGTTACACTCAGGGAAGGGTCAGAGGTAGCTCATATAGGAGGATTTCATTTGTGAGCTGAACTAGCCATCTTTATAATGGCATATGCTTTTTATTTAAAAAGTCTACTGACAGATAAACCACAATTATTAAGACTTGGGTGTGTGGAAGATTTTTCTCAAAAATGAATCAAGTAGGGCTTCCCTGGTGGCTGAGTGGTAAAGAATCTGCCTGCTGATGCAGGAGACACAAATCTGATCCCTGATCTGGGAAAATCCTACATGCCACACAGCAACTAAGCCTGTGTGCCGCAACTACTGAGCCTGTGCTCTAAAAACCAGGAGCCACAGCCACTGAAGCCTGAGTGCCTAGAGCCTGTGCTCCCCTATCAGAGAAGCCCCCACAGTAAGAAGCCCACACACCGCGAGGAAGAGCAGCCCATGCTCGCCCCAATTAGAAAGGAGCCTCTGCAAAAATGAAGACCTAGGACAGCCAAAAATACATTTAAAAATTAAATTCAAAATATAAACTCATTATTTAAAGTAAAACAGAAATTTTGACCAATGATCAAACCTGAGCTTTTGAGTGAAAATTAGTATTTTGGAAAACTTACTTCCTCCACAAATCTAATCAGGCTTTTATGATCATGGTTCTGATTATATTGGTGGTGATATTAATAACTGTAATGTTTTATTATTATAAAATGTTCCAACATTTGAAACAGACATAAAAACTCAATAAACCAATTTTACCCCCAAATTTTAAAATCTTCCATAGTTAAACGTTTCATTCAAAAACCACAGAGACCAAGGGATTTTAAGTTTATTGCTAAAGTATCAGTTTCTATATTGAAATTAGCTTTTATGAAAAAAAATTCGCTAAATTTTGGTGTAGTATCAAAGAGAATCTGAACATGCTACCAAAGTATTTTTCTCTGTCACTATACATCTGTGTGAAACCAGATTTCTTTTTACTATCCTACACCCAATAGTTCATATTGCAATAGATTTAGCGCAAAAGATATGATAATGCAAGCTACGTTCTATTAATCTACATATTAAAGAGATTTATAAAAGGTAAAAAAAATTACTACTCTTCTCATAGCTTTCCTTTTTTTAGAATTTACTCATTTTCATTAAAATGTTCTTTATATCAACATGCAGTTGGTTTATAATTGTTATTTTTAGATGAATTAATAAATGTTTTAAGTTTTTATTATTTTAATTTAAAATATAGTTAATCAATAGGTATGATGCATACAAACAAATGCTTTAGGAAGTTATTAATAATTTCTAGTATGTAAGATCCTGGGACCAAAGTGTCTGAGAACTCCTGATTTAGAAAATACTTTACATTATGAATCTACATAATTTATAGTAAAAAAGACAGATTCTCTGGCAATGCTATTTTTCATTCTATTGGTTTGAAATTTCTTGCTATACAGATTCAATGATCTGTAAGTCATTTATTCAACAACCATTTCTCAGTCCCCGTTATAGGCCAAGTGCAATGAGGAAAAACAACATAAGGCATGGGTTCTGTCATCACAGCATTTACAGTTTCCATTATTATCCATATAGTGATATATCCATATATTTATTCCCATCTCCTTCTGCATTGAAACTTGTATGTATCTTTGTGTGCCTTTGTGTGGGTGTTACAGCTACCTCACAAATATCTTCACTTGGATATTCCACAGAGACCTTTAAAAGGTCCAAAACTGAAATTATTCACTAAATTGCATATGCTCATTAACTGTAATTATACCTTTATACTTCAGGGGTTTGTTCTCTAATATTAACACTAGACAAAAAAGATAAATAAATAAAGAACTATTTTTTAACTTATGTAATGGCAAACCAAAGCTGTGAAATTTCATTACTTTTTGATTCTATTCCATAGGACAAACTCTGCTTATAAACCTATTCTCCCTAATTAATGATTATTGAATTTCTTCCTGTGAACTGAATTTTCACAATATTGTTCCTTAGCCTGTGCTTTCTTCCTTCCAAACAATAAATTAAATGTCATCCTCAAAATAAAGAGTAATTTAGAATACATTTTATATATTCAGTATATATTCTACTTAGTACTTCATTGTAGTTCATTAGCAACTCAGGGAAAAACAGTAAATTTATATCTCATGAAAATTCTCTTATTATTTGCACACATTCATTTTTCTAAAGAAAGCTAAAAAAGTACTTCTTCAAGTGGCAAAAGGACATTTTTCATAAGATACTATGAGTTTTAATGTAATTAATTATAATAGATGAGGTACATATATTTTTAAACTCGCCATAGAAAACCTCAAAAGGAAAATTTAGAATAATTGAGCCATACTTTTTAAAGTGTCTCAATCCCTGTAAATCAAACAAAAAAATAAAAACTAACCTTCAAAGTATGACTATACTTGGTTATAAGAGGATAATGTTTATCAAAAGACACCATTATGAAAAAAAAGAAATATTTTTATAACAAAAATATTACATATTTGTATACATATACAAATGCATATATAAAATAAAAAACTTGTTTCTATAATGAAGAAAGAACATTTGCAACTCAATAACAAGAAATCAAACAATTCAGTTTTAAAATCAGTGAAAGATTTGAAGAGACAACCAAAGAAGATATAAAAACGGCAAATAAGCATGTGTAAAAATGTACAAAAATGACTGCTGATCAGAGAAATGCAGATTACAACCACAATGAGAAATCACTATATACTCACTAGTAATCCTGAATGTTCATTGGAAGAACTGAAGTTCTAATACTTTGGCCACCTGATGCAAAGAGCCAACTAACTGGAAAAGACTCTGATGCTGGGAAAGATTGAGGACAAGAGGAGAAGGGGGCAACAGAGGATGAGATGGATGGATGGCATCACTGACTCAAAGAACATAAATTTGAGCAAACTCAGGGAGATGGTGAAGGACAGGGAAGCTTGGCATGCTGCAGTCCATGGGGTTGCAAAGAGTCAGACACAGCTTAGTGACTGAACAACAACAAAAAATGGCTAAAATTAAGACAACTGACAATATTAAGTGTTGAAGAGGAGAGGAGTAACTGGAAGCATCATACATTGCTGTTAGTGATCCACAATGATACAGTTGCTTTATCCTTTTCTCAAGTATTTGTCCAAGAAAAGCAAAAACATATGTCCTCATAAAGAGTTGAACTTGTATATTCCTAGAAGCTCAATTCATAATAGAAAAGGCTGAAAATTATCCAAATTCCATAAGCTAATGAATGAATAAACAAATTATGATATATTTATTAATAAAAGGCAGTGAACTAATGATAAACACAACATCGTGGGTAAATTTCAAAACTTTATCTTAGGTGGAAAAAAACAGATACAAAAATTATAAGATGTATGATTTCATTCGTAGTAAGTTTTAAGAAAGCAAAAATATACTGACAAGAAAGGAGAGTACTGGTTTCCAGGGAATGGTATTGTGAGAAAAGAGGTGACTGAAAAGAGGCAGGAAAAAACACTGAGGAGGCATGATAACATTCTAGACCATGATTGTGGTGGTGGTCATACAATTATATATATTTGTAAAAAACACATCAAAGTGTACACATGCTACTAGTTGGTTTTATTTTATATTTTACCTCAATGAAGGTTACAAGTAAAAATTATTGGGCTGGCAGGAACCTTAATACCCATTTCTTAGCCTCAAGAAATCCATGGATATTAGTATCCAAGACTCATACATGACTGTAATGAGATTTCAAAAGATTTATCTTGACTTCATGTTTGTTATGGGGCTTCCTTGGTGGCTCAATGGTAAAGAATCTGCCTGCCAATGCAGGAGATGGGTTTGATCCCAGGATCAGGAAGATCCCTTGGAGAAGGAAATGGCAACCCATTCCAGTATTCTTGCCTAGAAAATCCCATGGACAGAGGAGCCTGGCCAGATATTGTTCACGGAGCTATCCGCAAAAGAGTCAGACATGACTTAGCAACTAACTAGCAGCAGCAGCATGTGCATTATATTCATTGTCTTTCCATTCTTGGAAACAACTTTATTTTGGTTTTTGCTGCTGAGTCACTATTTCCACTTTGTTTAATATTATCTGTGTAGTAGTGTAGTGCCAGTAGCTCAGTTGTATCCAACTCTTTGCAACCCCAACACTCTTTGTATCCAGGCAAGAATACTGGAGTGGGTTGCCATTCCCTTCTCCAAGGGATCTTTCCAACGTGGGGATTGAACCCAGGTCTCCCACATTGCAGGCAGATTCTTTACCATTTGAGCTACAGGGATGTAGTCACAGAGAACTATCCTGACCCCATGAGTCCCACTGTTCTATCAAAACTATAAAGTTTCTTTGCTTTTTCTTTTAGACACATGGTTTTTTCATTAAAAAGTTTTCCCCTGCTTCTCCAATAGCACTTATCATTAGAGGCGGTATACCTTAATTAACATCAGTTCAGTTCAGTTAATTGCTCAGTCGTGTCCGACTCTTTGCAACCCCATGGACCACAGCATGCCAGGCCTTCCTGTCCATCACCAACTCCCAGAGTTTACTCAAACACATCTCCACTGAGTCAGTGATGCCATCCAACCTTCTCATATTCTGTTGTCCCCTTCTCTTCCTGCCCTCAATCTTTCCCAGCATCAGGGTCTTTTCAAATGAATCGGCTCTTCGCATCAGGTGGCCAAAGTACTGGAGTCTCAGCTTCAACATCAGTCCTTCAAATGAACACTCAGGACTGATCTCATTTAGGATGGACTGGTTGGATATGCTTGCAGTCCAGGGGACTCTCAAGAGTCTTCTCCAACACCGCAGTTCAAAAGCATCAATTCTTCAGTGCTCATTTTTCTTTATAGTCCAACTCTCACATCCATACATGACCACTGGAAAAACCATAGCCTTGGCTAGATAGACCTTTGTTGGCAAAGTAATGTCTCTGCTTTTTAATATGCTGTCTAGGTTGGTCATAACTTTCTTAACAAGGAGTAAGCATCTTTTAATTTCATGGCTACAATCACCATCTGCAGTGATTTTGGAGCCCCAAAAAATAAAGTTTGTCACCGTTTCCACCGTTTCCCCATCTATTTGCCATGAAGTGATGGGACCAGATGCCATGATCTTAGTTTTCTGAATGTCGAGCTTTAAGCCAAATTTTTCACTCTCCTCTTTCACTTTCATCAAGAGGCTCTTTAATTCTTCTTCACTTTCTGCCATAAGGGTGATGTCATCTGCATATCTGTTGTTATTGATATTTCTCCCGGCAATCTTGATTCCAGCTTGTGCTTCATGTAGCCCAGCGTCTCTCATGATGTACTCTGCATATAAGTTAAATAAGCAGGGTGACAATATACAGCCTTGACATACTCCTTTCCCGATTTGGAACTAGTCTGTTGCTTCATGTCCAGTTCTAACTGTTCCTTCCTGACCTGCATACAGGTTTCTCAAGAGGCAGGTCAGGTGGTCTAGTATTCCCATCTCTTTCAGAATTTTCCACAGTTTATGGTGATTCACACAGTCAAAGGCTTTGGCATAGTCAATCGAGCAGAAATAGATGTTTTCCTGGAACTCTCTTGCTTTTTCCATGATCCAGTGGATGTTGGCAATTTGATCTCTGGTTCTTCTGCCTTTTCTAAAACCAGCTTGAACATCTGGAAGTTCACAGTTCACATATTGCTGAGGCCTGGCTTGGAGAATTTTGAGCATTACTTTACTAGCATGTGAGATGAGTGCAATTGTGCAGAAGTTTGAGCATTCTTTGGAATTGCCTTTCTTTGGGATTGGAATGAAAACTGACCTTTTCCAGTCCTGTGGCCACTGCTGAGCTTTCCAAATTTGCTGGCATATTGAGTGCAGCACTTTCACAGCGTCATCTTTTAGGATTTGAAATAGCTCAACTGGAATTCCATCACCTCCATTAGTTTTGTTCATAGTGATGCTTCCTAAGGCCCACTTAACTTCACATTCCAGGATGTCTGGCTCTAGGTGAATGATCACACCATCATGATTATTTGGTTCATGAAGTTCTTTTTTGTACAGTTCTTCTGTGTATTCTCACCACCTCTTCTTAATATCTTCTGTTTCTGTTAGGTCCCTACCGTTTCTGTCCTTTATTGAGCCCATCTTTGCATGAAATGTTCCCTTGGTTATCTCTAATTTTCTTGAAGAGATCTCTAGTCTTTCCATTCTACTATTTTCCTCTATTTCTTTGCACTGATCACTGAGGAAGGCTTTCTTATCTCTCCTTGCTATTGTTTGGAACTCTGCATTCAAATGGGTATGTCTTTCCTTTTCTCCTTTGCTTTTCACTTCTCTTCATCTTACAGCTATTTGTAAGGCCTCCTCAGACAGCCATTTTGCTTTTTTGCATTTCTTTTTCTTGGGGATGGTGTTGATCCCTGTCTCCTGTACAATGTCACGAATGTCCATCCATAGTTCATCAGGCACTCTGCGTATCAGGTCTAGCCCCTTAAATCTATTTCTCACTTCCACTGTATAATCGTTACGGATTTGATTCAGGTCATACCTGAATGGTCTAGTCGTTTTCCCTACTTTCTTCAATTTAAGTCTGAATTTGGCAATAAGGAGTTCATGATCTGAGCCACAGTCTGCTCCCGGTTTTGTTTTTGCTGACTGTATAGAGCTTCTCCATCTTTGGCTGCAAAGAATATAATCAATCTGATTTCGGTGTTGACCATCTGGTGATGTCCATTTGTAGAGTCTTCTCTTGTGTTGTTGGAAGAAGGTGTTTGCTATGACCAGTGCATTCTCTTGGCAGAACACTATTAGCCTTTGCCCTGCTATATTCTGTACTCCAAGGCCAAATTTCTGTGTTACTCCAGTTGTTTCTTGGCTTCCTACTTTTACATTCCAGTCCCCTATAATGAAAAGGACATCTCTTTTGGGAGTTAGTTCTAGAAGTTCTTGTAGGTTTTCATGGAACCGTTCAACTTCAGCTTTGTTCAGTGTTACTGGTCAGGGCATAGACTTGGATTACCGTGATATGGAATGGTTTGCCTTGGAAATGAACAGAGATCATTCCGTCATTTTTGAGACTGCATCTGAGTACTGCACTTCAGACTCTTTTGTTGACTATGATGGCTACTCCATTTCTTCTAAGGGATTCTTGCCCTCAGTAGTAGATATAATGGTCATCTGAGTTAAATTCACCCATTCCAGTCCATTTTAGTTTGCTGATTCCTAAAATGTTGATGTTCACTCTTGCCATCTCCTGTTTGACCGCTTCCCAATTTGCCTTGATTCATGGACCTAACATTCCAGGTTCCTATGCAATATTGCTCTTTACAGAAACAGACCTTGCTTCTATCACCAGTCATATCCACAACTGGGTGTTGAAGTAATTGCCATAATCACCATAGTAATTAGGTATGCAACTTTGAGCTAAGGCTTCAAGGTCTCAAACCCTGCTTCCAACACTTGACTAGGTAAGTGAATTAAATATTTTCTTCAGTCTCCAGATATGCAGAAATATGGATAAAAATTGTTCCTACATCATCAGATTGTTTTCAGAATTCAATGAGATAATGCTTAGAAATATATAAACAATGCTTTGAAATACACCTGGAACATCATAAGTACCCCAAAAATGTTAACATTTGTATTGGTTTCATACTTTTCATGGAAATTCAATAAAAAGCAAACAAATGTGAATAGAGTGCCAAACTGAAATTTTAATGGGAAGAATTGTACTCAACTGTGATTTCAAAACCCATCAGATAAGCCAACCTCTGCTTTCCAGTGTTGTGTAGCATTTTTATTTTTATTTATTTATTAATTTATTTATTGCTACTATTGCATCTTTAATTTTCTGGTTTTTATTACAATGGGCAGGGATAAATTAAAGGTTATGTCTTAGGATGACATTTCTTATATGTATTATAAACTTCTATTTCATGTGTTTGCATTACTTTATTGTACTTATGTACTTTATTGTATCCTAAATTCAAATTACAACTCCTTAAAGGACTTGCCTTGGATATATGGTTTGGATAGGAAAACTAGGAATACCCAAGTCCTGTCTTGGTTTAATCAACTCTCCTATGGAGGCCTCCAAGGAAACATATAGAAAAAGAAGGCAAAAGAAAGTGCTTTATGATTTAATTTGATTATTAACTGTGACTTTGGCCTCACACTCCGTAGGGAACTTCACAAACCAGGGGAGACAATAGGCAAGGTTTCTTGCCTCTATGTTAGTTAAGGAAATGAACCAGGGAATCCCTGGTAGGCCAGGAATTAAGAATTAGCCTTCCAATAAAGGGGAGGCAGGTTCAAACCCTGGTCAGGAAACTAACATCCCACGTGCCACCGGGCAACTAAGCCCATGTGCTGGCAACTACTGAGCCTGCACACCACAATGAATACCCTGCACCTCAACTAAGACCTGACACAGCCAAATAAGTAAATACTGAAAAAAGAAAATAAACCAGTCACACAAGCAAGACCCAATTTTGAGCTGAACTAAGCCAGCTTGCCTCAGTCCTTCTCAGACTAAAAGAGTGATCTTTGGACAGTGGCCACATGTGAGAAAGTATATCCACAGTGCAAAAGCTAGATGGCCTGGCCTATTTAGAGAGAGCACCCCAGTACCTAACTACCGCTGTTCTTTCAGGGACCCACCAATGAATAGCCATGTTCACTCATTCTTAGCCAGAAGATGACTCCTCCCAGGAATACAGAAGTCAAGCCTCAAATCTGACTCATTCAGATCACTCTCTTCCTCCTTGAGGCTTGAGGAACACTCAGTGATAATACAGCAGAAAGCCTTTACTTTCCCTATAAGCCCACAGCAGTTGTTAAAATCACTGAACAGTAAAATGTGTGCCATGTGTAAAACAGATAGCTAGTGGAAAACTGCAAAACTGCACAGGGGTTTCAGCTCGGTGCTCTGTGCTGTCCTAAAGGGGTTGGGATGGGGTGAGGAGGGGGTGAGAGGAAGGACTAAGAGGGAGGGAACATATACATACATATAGTTGATTCACTTTGTTGTACGGTGGAAACTAACACAACATTGTAAAGCAATTATACTCCCATAAAAAAGTTTTTTTAAAAAATGCGACTAGTTATTATGTGATGTAGTTTGCTGTGTTATACTTCCCCACAACTGCAATTATAATCTGGGACATAACTGCAAGACAAAATATTTCTCCAGTGTTCAGTAGCATCATGTTGTGAACTTCAAAGGACAGGCTCACGGGATAGACATGCCTGGACCATTAAGCTACCTGGGCTTCCAAGGGTCTCTCCAAAGTGTTTACAAGATAATGTGCCATTTTGAGAATTATAGAAAATACCATACTTTTTTTTTTTTTTTTTTTTTTTAGCAAAAAGGACTGTGACTCCAGAGACAGAAGAGAAGCATTTAGCATGACAGTGACACCAATCCCTTTTCTGCTTTAAGGCTTTTGTACTAGTTTGTTCTTAGGCTCTGATCCTTCTCCTAATTCAGGTCTCAGTTTAAATATCACCATCTTCATGATGATTTACCATCTTCCCTATGGTCCCTCCCTCCGTCTTCCATCTCATTCTCTGTGCGTGCTTGCTTAGTCGCTCAGCCGTGTCCAGCTCATTTGTGACCCCGTGGACTGTACTCCACCAGGCTCCTCTGTCCATGGGATTTTTCAGGCAAAAATATTGGAGTGGGTTGCCATTTCCTCCTCCTAGGGATCTTCAAACCCAGAAATCAAACCTACAGGCAGATTCTTTACCTGAGGAGCCACAAAGGAAGCCCATGTTCTCTGTGTTAGCATTGCAATTCTTCACATTCTGTAGTTGTTTGTTAACTGACTGCTAGCCCTGCTAAACTGAGCTTCCTGAGGGCACTGTCCTTATTTAGCAATTTTAATAGGCTGCTTTCAAAGCAATATCCTATTTCAGCTCCTTTGAAACTTGGACCACTACACATAGAGTTGAAAATTCTGGGTCTAGTCTCAATTCCTTGATTTGGTATCTGGGAGTCTTAAATATATTACTTAACTTTTACACATCTGTGTTATCAAACGCCATAATAACATCCACTTACTTGCCCTCCCACATACAACTGCTAGGGCTAATGAGAGAATATATATGAAAGCACTTTAAAGTGAAAAGCATTAAGATGCCTGGGACTGTTATTGTGATATTGTGATATTGTGAAATTCAAGGTATTTAGCACTAAAAAGACTTAATATGGATAAATTAAATTTTTTTCATCAAAAGAAATCTTTCGCTGAGATACAAAATAAGAAAACCCAGGGAATGATTTATTAGAGACTTATCGTCTTAACACATACATATTTGTTTGAATGCAAATTCCAAATGGCAAGATTATTTTTCACCTAAAATACTAATAGGATTTTGACAATTCAGAGTCTAGGATGAGAACAAAAAACAATCATAAAAGTTTTCAGCAATAATATTTTTTTCATAAACAGCATATAGTTTAATTTTATTTGATGCTTTCTCCTATATACTTCAAGTGGTCTGAACCTATTCTAGAATCATCTGTATTTGTGACATGATTATCTTTGCCAGGAAACTATGAAAAGCCTTTTTAATCACAATGCCTAAATAATCAAATTCCTTTATCCACAGAGGGAAGTGTTTAAAACCTATCACTAAATAATGACATGGCATTTAATATTTCGTCACTAATTAAAATCAAATGATAGACATGAATAGGCTAGTCAGGAATTATTACTTCAAAGAACTCTTTCAATGCACAGGGTTAATTATTTATGTAAGGTTGAATTTCTAAGCATAGCTTCTGGTGCTATCAAACGGGACCACAGATCACCTAAACTCACATCTGGCCCTTTCTGAATGGAGGATCTCAAATCTACAGTAGATCGCTAAAATTTTAAAATAGCACATTCCACTAATCTGCAACACATCATGCCAAAATTATGATGTTCTAAAAACGTAGTAAAGAAGATGGATGTTGATCACAGTACTTAGTACATTTCTGATTGTTATTGTTATCAATTCTTAGATTAAAAATAATAAAATAATACAGGTAGTGAACTGACCATGGAAAGATTTTCTGTAAAAGCCAGCCCAAGTTAATATAAGCTCAAAGGTCATTTGGTTTATCTAAATCCTGGTTCAAAGATATGATGCAATTCAATGATTCTACTCTTACCCAGTCTCCATTAAGTTAGAAAATTTTTACCTTGACATTGGAAAAGAAATATATCCCTTTACTCCATAACCATTTTACTATTTTTATTCACTTGCTCTATTTCTATAGAAAGAAGTGTGCAAGTGTGTGTGTGTGTGTACACGCACTTAAAAGCTCTTGATTTTAGATCTGTTAAATATAACAGATCTAGTTAGATCTGTTGTAGGACTTAAAGGTGCTCAGATGAAACCATCCTTAAGTTTGCTAAATACGTTACTTTATTTTTATAAACGTTTTGTGTGTGGAGGTTGCTAGAAAACCAATGAACTGGTTATTTTCTGCTTCAATACCAGTAAAGTAGATTGTTATCATGTTCAAAAGCCAAAAGAAGACTTCAAGTAATGCCGAAAAGAAAAAAATCCAACATGAAATGGCATTTGTTTATTCATATATTAGCATATAATTGTCCAAAGTAGTATCATTTAAATTTTGCATCTATAGCCCACTTTAAAGTCTAAGATGGATCAAACTGATGAAGCACACCTGTAAAGGTATAAAAATAAGTATTATGCAAACATTGCAATAAAAAAAATCTCAATATTTTTAACGATATCTGATAGCTTGTGTGCCTATATATAGAAAAACCATATTGAAGAAGAAAAAACTTTCTGACCAAAACTACTAGTTAACTACAGTCTTTGACAGAAAATATCATCTCCCTCCCTCACCCCAAACTAGTTTCTGTGTATAAAAAGTATTCGTTCTCTCTTTGATTTGGGTTAAAGCATATCTAGTAGGATCAGAAAGATGTGTGCATGCAAGCTAAGTTGCTTCAGTTGTGACCAACTATTTGTGATCCTATGGACTGTAATCCACCAGGCTCCTCCATTCACGAGGATTCTCCAGGGAAGAATACTGGAGTGGGTTGCCATTTCCTTCTCCAGGGGATCTTTCCAACCTAGGGATCAAACTGGGTCTCCTGCGGTTCCTGTATTGCAGGCAGATTCTTTACCACTGAGCCACTGGGGAAGCCCCAGAAAGATATACCCTACTAATTCTTACTTAAATACTACCTGGAAAAAAAAAATCCTGAAATGTCAGTCTGAAGGTTTTTGTTTTTGTCTACAGAGGGCCAATATTATTTTGAGTGGGCTTCCCTAGTGGCTCAGCAGTAAAGAATCCACCTACAATGCAGGAGACACAGGAGACATGGGTTTGATCCCTGGGTAGGGAAGATTCCCCCAGAGGAGGGCATGGCAACCCACTCCAGTATTCTTGCCTGGAGAATCCCCATGGACAGAGAAACCTGGTAGGATACAGTCCATAAGGTCGCAAAGAGTCAGACATGACTGAAGTGACTTAGCATGTAATATTATTTTGAAAGATAAACCTGTAGATAGAAAAATCAGCGATCACTTATTTCTGAAAGTGAGTGCAATGTGCAATCAAGAACACTGCAGTTTTCTCAAATACCTCTGAATACTCTAGAATTTATTGACCCTAGAATTTGCAACAACTCTGACATGTTGTCATGAACAGCTAAGTAAGGAGAGCAAAGGCCTTTTCCTTCCTGGTAAAATAAGAGGATGGCATGCTAAATTCCTTTTGCTAAATCCTGCAGTGATGTTTTGGGTATTTGGGAATTACACTAGAGCACCAGCTGGAAGACTATAATTTCTTTCTCTTTAGTGCCTAGGACTGAGACTAGTGGAATTAAGAGTATTTTTTCATGATGCTGATTAAAGTTGAAATAGTCATGAGAATGCTGGTAGGTAAATACATATAAAATTGCAAGTTTGTCAACATCATAGAATACACATCAAGAACCCTAATGAAAACTATGGACTTTGGATGATAATGATGTGTCTATGTAGGTTAATTGGCTGTAACACATGTACCCCTCTGGTTTAAGAAGTTGATAGTGGGAGAAGCTGTGTGGGGGGGGGGGGGGGGGTGGGGAGGAGGCAGGGGATATATGGAAACTTTCCGTACTTTCCACTTAATTTTGCTGTGAACCTAAAATGGCTTTAAAAAATTAAGTCTATAACTTTTTAAAAAATTATGAAAGAACATGACCAAGATGAGAATATTATTAGAAGTAATATTTTTACCACTTTCTAAGAAATTGTAGGTATTGTATTAAAATGTTAATTTTTCCTACATTATAAACTTCATTAATAGATATTAAGTGTTATTATTTCATAAAATAATTCATTAGACTTTAAAAATTAAATTCTCAATATGTAACAAAGTAAATTAAATAACTGAATCTGATGTTAATAGAGAGAGATAATGGTGGGAATATGCTTTACTTCCCCTTTATCAAAAGTTACAGTGAAATGAAGCCAGGCATAAAAGAGTACAGATTATGTAGCTTCATTTATATGAGCTCAAAAGTTGGCAACCCTAGTCTGTGCTGTTCTGAGTCAGGACAGTGACTTACTAGAGAGACGTGTACTGACTGGAAGAACACAGGAAGGTTTTAAGGTGCCAACTGGAGATTTGGAGGAGTTGATTGGCTGTTATGGATACTGATTTAGGTGAAAATTCATGGAGCTGTCAACTTATTGCAGTCTCTATACATTTGTTATCCTTTTTTTAGAAGCCAAAAAAGGGCAGTTCTTCATTTCATGAAGTTCTGAAAGAAGCAAAGGAGATTGAGATGAGGCTATGCACCTTTTTATATAAGCCTGTGGTTTATATAAAGACAGAGAAAAATGAAAAGAAAGTTAAGAGAACTTAAAGGAGCTGGGAGGAATAGCCTTTTGGATGTATTGTTAAGCAGGTTAGAATTTCTCAGTGTGACATCTGTGTAACCTAGACAGTCAGGAAAGAAAAACATAAGATATGAGGAAAGTTAGATCTTTCTTAAATAGGATTAAAGATTATGAGTAAGGTAGAAATTAATAAATATCTTTCTGAGAGACTTATACCACATTCCTCTCACTTGCCAAAATGTGCACTGCCATTTTTATTTGAATTACTTTTTTAAAAGTTAGGGCTTATATGACCAACCTAGACAGCATATTAAAAAGCAGAGACATTACTTTGCCAACAAAGATCCATCTAGTCAAAGCTATGGCTTTTCCAGTGGTCATGTACGGATGTGAGAGTTGGACTATAAAGAAAGCTGAGCGCTGAAGAATTGATGCTTTTGAACTGAAGTGTTGGAGAAGACTCTTGAGGGTCCCTTGGACTGCAAGGAGATCCAACCAGTCCATCCTAAAGGAAATCAGCCCTGAATATTCATCGGAAGGGCTGATGCTGTAGCTGAAACTCCAATATTTTGGCCACCTGTTGCAAAGAATTGGCTCATTTGATAAGACCCAGATGCTAGGAAAGATTGAAGGCAGGAAGAAAAGACGATGACAGAGGATAAATGGTTGGATAGAATCACTGACTCAATGGACATGAGTTTGGGTAAACTCCAGGAGTTGGTGATGGACAAGGAGGCCTGGCATGCTGCAGTCCATGGAGTTGCAAAGGGTTGCACATGACTGAGCAACTGAACTGAATTGAACTGATGGCTTTTAACTAATGCTGTTGTATGGAATTCACTCTTCTCTGGTCTGTGGGAATGGATAACTCGAATAGGATGTGCACTGGTTTAACAGTGTTCTCTGGTGAAGCCGGGTACAGACAATGGCCTTCAGCTAAATTCTTTGCACAGGTCATAGATGTCTCATTCATAACCTATGTCTAAGTGAGTTTCCAAGTTTCTTAGCATACGAGGTGTATTCTATTTCAGTACACATACCCTGAACACTATTTCAAGCAACAACCTCCACCTCTTTACCTATCAGATCATTTTACTCAAGGCAAAAATGGATTAGAATGGTCTCTACATCCCGTTATTACTATATCTCACCTTAAACCGCTTAAAAAAAAATGAGTTAGAAGGTGACTAAAAGAGAGAAAAGGTGAACAAAAAAGCTTAATCAACCTTGATGATAGATGAGTTAAGTCTTGAAGAAATAAGAAATTAATTTCAGACAACACAGTATTACTGATTGTAAGAAATTTATATTAGCACAACCTTGTAAATCGACTATATTTCAATAAAAATGTCTTAAGAAATTTAATGGATGCTTTTGAAACGAAGGTGTGTAAGGGAATATATAAATGACTATGTATTTGAGGGATATTTAGGTATGTACATTTGAAATTCATTAAACATATACAGAAGATTTAGTTTTGTCATGTGGCAGAGGAAAAAATAACAGTTATCATTTGTTGATTATTCACAATGTGCCAGGAGTTGTGAATTATCTCATTAAATGCTCACAATGACACTACAAGCTAGGTATGATGATTATTTCCATGCAAAGATGAGAACATGGAAGTTTCTAAAAATTAAGTGACTTATCCAAGGTTTCTCCACTTAAGTGCAAGAGTTACAATTTTAGTTCACATCTCTGTTTCAGTTGAAAGCTCATACCCTTAGTCACTGCTACTATCTTGATTACTGAATGATCACAAGAGCAAATGGAGAAACATTAGGCAAGAAAAGAGGACAAAAGGAGAAGAAAAGAAGTTTAAGATCTAAAGGCGTATGAAGTAAGTAAAAGGAGACATGAGAACTGGAAGAGAGACAAAATACAAATTGCCCAGTTGAGGCACAAAATTGACATGCAGTAAATGTTTGTTTCTTGAATGAAGTTACATGACATAATAAATGAAATAAATGTCATAAATAATGTGACACCCCCAAATTTAAAAAATAAATTGATCATCTTTCCTTAACTTAGGTGTTTCAGTTCAGTTCAGTCACTCAGTTGTGTCCGACTTTGTGACCCCATGGACTGCAACACGCCAGGCTTCCCTGTCCATCACCAACTCTCGAGTTCACCCAAACTCATGTCCAACGAGTCGGTGATGCCATCCAACCATCTCATCCTCTGTCGTCCCCTTCTTCTTCTGCCCTCAATCTTTCCCAGCATCAGGGTCTTTTCCAAGGAGTCAGTTCTTTGCATCAGGTGGCCAAAGTGTTGGAGTTTCAGCTATAGCATCAGCCCTTCCAATGAACATTCAGGACTGATTTCCTTTAGGATGGACTGGTTGGATCTCCTCGCTGTTCAAGGGGCTCTCAAGAGTCTTCTCCAACACCACCACAGTTCAAAAGCATCAATTCTTCTGTGCTCAGCTTTCTTTATAGTCCAACTCTCACATCCATACATGACTACTGGAAAAACCATAGCTTTGATAGAGACGAATCTTTGTTGGCAAAGTAATGTCTCTGCTTTTTAGAATGCTGTCTAGGTTGGTCATAGCTTTTCTTCCAAGGAGTAAGCGTTTTTTAATTTCATGGCTGCCGTCACAATCTACAGGGACTTTTGAGACCCAAAAATAAAGTCTCTCACTGTTTCCATTGTTTCTCCATCTATTTGCCAAGAAGTGATGGGACCAGATGCCATGATTTTAGCTTTCTGAATGTTGAATTTTAAGCCATTTTTTTCACTCTCCTCTTTCACTTTCATCAAGAGGCTCTTTAGTTCATCTTCATTTTCTGACATAAGGGCAGTGCCAACTGCATATCTGAGGTTATTGATATTTCTCCTGGCAATCTTGATTCCATCTTGTGCTTCATCCAGCGCAGTATTTTGCATGATACTCTGCACAAAAGTTAAATAAGCAGGATAACAAAATGCAGCCTTGATCTACCCCTTTCCTGATTTGGAACCAGTCTATTGTTCCATGTTCAGTTCTAACTATTGCTTCTTGACCTGCATACAGATTTCTCAGGAGGCAGGTTAAGAGGTCTGGTATTCCCAGCTCTTTAAGAGTTGTCCACAGTTTGTTGTGATCCACACAAAGACTTTGTCATAGTCAATAAAGCAGAAGTAGATGTTTTTCTGGAACTCTCCTGCTTTTTTGATGATCCAGCAGATGTTGGCAATTTGATCTCTGGTTCCTCTGCCTTTTCTAAACCCAGCTTGAATATCTGGAAGTTCACAGTTCACATACAAAAGTGTTTTTCACATGGTTCAAAAGAAAAGTTATTGTATAGTCATGGGTTTTAATATATTCAAAAGACTGGGAAAACCCAAACCCCCAAAGTGTAATAATTAGATACCAGAATTAAAAATAATTTTCTCATTCTTATTCTTTACTTTCAAACTAACTTCTTGATTAAAGTTTAATGTAATTATAAGAGTTAATAACCTTAAAGAGAAAAATAATCAAGTCTCCATTATAATTTTCGGGTAGATTTTTTCTGAAGTGAAATATCACTAGAAAATAATTATCCCTAATAGAATGGGAGCTAGTCTAATAAATACTTTCTTTCATTTAAAAAAGTGCATAATTTTGAAGGAAATAGAAGAAACAGGGAGAAAATGAGCCCCATTTGATCTACCCTAGACTCAGCAGATACCCATAGGAGCAGTAGCGTACTTTGCCATGTACTTTGAGAAACTTGCAAAAACATTCGTATTTCTATTCCTTTTTCTGAGAAACTGACACTTCTGGGGAAACCTTGTTGATTGGTGCCCTGGCAGAAGCATTTTTCCAACCTGTGCCTTGTTTTCGCTCCCACTAGCGATCCTTATACATAGAGCTTTTAAACTCTGCATCCTTCTGAAAAGTCTCAAGTCCTCAGTCCCATTCCACTCATCTCATCACCTTTATAGGGTGATCTAAGTACTAACTTCATTATTTATCTATTAATATTCTCCACACGTAAGACAGTATATCTCTGATTAAGTACTTTCTATATATTATCACGTTAGATTTCACATGAGCTCAATATATATATATATATATGTTATATATATATACTCTTACTATATACTATATGTACTGTTAATATCCTCATTGTATAAATGAGAAAACAAAGATTTAGAGAGGTGTTGTTACTTGACCGAGATCACAAAGTAGTGAGTGCTGAAACTGGATTTAAATTCTCAGTATAAAGCCTGTGCTTCTGATCACTGTGATAAACACAAATCGTTAAATGTGAACTCCATCAGAAAGTCCCCATCACCTCAATTCCTCTCAGCTCCTTCATCTATGTCCAACACCAATACTTAATCCTAAGTTAGTGAGTCCATGGTACCTCATATAATTCTGGAATTTGCTTATCATTTTCCCCTAATTTTTGGCACATGATGAAGTTCATGAATTATAAGAACAATGAAGAAATAAAAGAAACCCACTGCAGTAGGTGAAGTTGAGGAGGATCCAAGGAGGAACTAAGGCAAGTCTATTGTTTGCCTGAAGCTTTGAAGGATGCTGCCTCCATCTTGGCCCACATGTAAGTCTATACATGAAGGGAAAAAATGAGAGTCCTCGTTCTTCATGACTATCAGAGGAATTAGACTTAAGCTCCCCCCACACACAGTTTATCATCTTAGAAAATGGAGGCAAGTATAATTATGCTGCTAAATTCCATGATGGCTTTACTTGTAGGATTAATAATTTTTAACCAGCCTTAAGTTTCCTTAATCAGAAACTGAAATATTACCTAATTTCAAGTCAACCTTCTTATTTATCACTACAGATTCAATATTGCTACATATGCCATTCACTTTTTTTTAAATGTATAAATATTTCCAGGAATTACTTCACAGTCTGCAAATTTCTATCTTCAAGAATAAATCATATAATGTACTTCCAAATGATTAATAATGATTTTCTCAGTTTTATTTCAAGTACGGTAACTATTAAAAACGTATAACCTTATGTTTAAGGTTAACACAGAAACGCTTCATCACATTTGATTTTTCTTCAACTCTATTAACCAATAAGTAATATCTAATCACAAGGAAATGATGCATCATAACTTCCAGAGTTGACGATTTTTTGTCAGTTTTTCCATATAGTGACATTTTATGTCTCATTTCTACTTATAAAGGTTCATAAAATAAAGCTGTGTCAAGCCAATTTTATCAATGGTATATACACTAAAACACTCTACTGTCACCTAAATAGGAAGGGAATCTAAAAAGAGTGGACATATGTATATGTGCAACTGATTCATTTTGCTGCACAGCAGAAATCAACACAACATTGGAAGGAACTGTATTCCAATAAAAATTAATTTAAAAAATGACAACACTAAATAATAAAGATATATGCACCCAAAAAACATACTGAATTAATCCTAGTAATGGAGTTGCCACAAAGTTACAAAGAAAGATCATTTTGGGAAGTAAAGATATTTCTCAAAACCTTCAAGTTTCTAATCAAAGCACAGTGCCTAGAAAAGAGCCAGAGCTCAAATGATTCTTTGTTCCCTTCCTCCCCTTTTCATTTCTTTACATTCCATCTGTACTTTCATTTGCCCCTTTCAGGCACTCTTCTCTCCTGGAAATGATTGGAACTGTCTCTTAACTTGTCATGCCTGTCTTCTATCTCTCCCTCCTGTCTGCAAATTGCTGCCATGGTTATTTTTCTAAAACACAAATCCTAGCACTTCACTGTCCTGTCAAAAAGCTTCAGTTCCCAAGCTGCCTCCTGTGTGACATTCAAACATCAGAATTTGGCAGGGATTTCTAACAGGCCCAAGTTCATGTTGCTAATCCCATCTTCAGACTGCTCCCATGTCAGTCCCTTGAATTCTTATACTGTGGATGCTCACTTTCTCAGAACACATACTCTTACCTGTCTTCCGTCTCCTATTAAACATCTTTGTCGGTCATGAATATCCTTTCTCATCTTGTCCACCTAGAGAAATGTCACTTTCTATTTGTAATTTAAATCAGATGTCACCTGCTCTCTGTGTTGTCTTCTTTGAGCACCCCCCAAACCCCCTAGGCTAAGCTCCCTAATCTCAGTCTTATGCTGTGTTTGTACAAGCCCACGCCTCCATCACATCACTTATCAAATTGAATTATTGTTGCTAACATGTGTGCGCCTCTCCTTTGTTAAGCTATGACATTTGAAAATTCATAGAACCACCCCACACCTTATTAATCTTTGCATTTTGAATGCCTAGCAGAGAGCCCCTTTATCAGATACGTTTTAAGATTCCCAGTAAAACGAATGTGGGTTAAAGGAATGATTCATAAAAAAATAAAAATAAACTAAAAACACAACAGTAAGAACACTGACAGGTATCTATATTTTTAAAATATGCCATTATCTTTAAAATAATCCATGGTGAATATAGAGCAGGAAGAGAACTGGGGTTATTTTAGTATAATCCTTCCATCTAAAAGAGGCTTTCTGGGTGGCGCTAGTGGCAAAGAACTGGCCTGCCAATGCAGGAGACTTTAGAGACTCAGGTTTGATCCCTGGGTTGAGAAGATCCCTTGGAGAAGGGCATGGCAACGCACTCCAGTATTCTTGCCTGGGAAATCCCATGGACAGAGGAACCTGGGGGGCTATAGTCCATAGGGTCACAAAAAAGAGTGGGATACGAAGCAACTTAGCACTCCATCTAAAAGATAAACCATCTTCTTCTATATTTTCTTCTTTTTTTTTCTTTTGCTTCTCCTTTTCACCTAACTCTAAAATAAATTCCAAATGGATAAGACTCTCTGATATGGAGAAATCAGGATCACTTGATTTCACTGTAAATTGATAATTAATAAATGTCTTTTCCCACTGAGTTCTAACTCATCTTTATCACATCATAAATTCATATGTATGTATATACATATACAAACTGATTATTATTATTATTATATATTTCCGGATATTTCTACCTGGTTGCATTTACTATATGTCTGTTCTGGTACTAGCTTCATACTGAATTGATTACTGTATCTTAACATTATGCTTAAATGTTAATATGTTTGGTAGGAATATTTTTTCTTTCAAAGTCATTTTAGTTAATTTTACTCATTTATATTCACAGTTAAAATTTTAAATATTATTTCACATTCCAGAAAATGCTCCTTTTTCATTTTGGTTGGAACTATACTAAGCCTGAATACAGATTTACTCATAAAAGGATAACATTTTTCCTATAATTTGTTTTTCTGTCTACAAACAAGGGATGTGGATGTCCCTCAGTAAAGTTGTCTTCATATAGATCTTTCATATTTTTTGGTCCCATTTATTCCAAGATATTGTCTATGTATTTTTTGCAAAGAAAACAGAGTCTCATTTCCCATATGAGCTAATGGCTTCTTACTAGTATGTAGGAAAGTTTTTAATGTTTTAATATTAATTTTATATTTGATCATCTTAAAGTATTCTAATATATTTCTCAATTTATTGTCTTGATATCAAATCATTTGAAGTAATCATAATACTACTTTCTTTTTCCTTTTTAGTAGTAATCTGTTATTTTTGTTCCTTATTTTATCTCAATGGCTAAACTTTGTAGACTATTAATAACAGTGCTAATAGGACTAGTTTGTCTCTGCAAAAAGAATAACTATAAATAAATATATAACTATTTATAGGCCAAGAAAGATGTGCTTATACTGTTAAATATTTATTCCACTTCTAGTTTGCTTTTGTACTTATAACAGAAATGTTTATATTTTAAGCAAATGGCTTTTCATAGAATCTTATGAGATATTGTTCATTGTCTTATCTGACCTATTAGTGTGCTTGCAATACATTTCCTAATATTAAGCACTATTTATTTCTTTTAGATAGCTTAAAGGTATTATACACAAGGAAATTTGCTTTAAATCTAGTCTATAATGTTCAGGGACTCTCAGAATTGCATATTTGGAAAACTTTCAGTAAGTCCACAAAATAATAAAGTTTCTAAAGAAAAGAAAGTTCTGATAAACTCCATCTCTATACCAGTCTCTGTAATCAGGCAAATGTTTACATATGCTTCTTAGAATCATGAGCATTGACATGGTTAGACCACTACCTCACTGTCAGTTTAAGGAAAGTACTTCATTCAGAGAATTCAGTCACAACATGAAGGCTTGCAATCGTTAAATAATTCCAAAATTGATTGCTCTCTCAGATTCCCACCAATTCTATGTGATTCTTAACTGTGTCTGCTCTACCTTAATAAAAACTCACCCACCTAGAAAAGCTAAGAGATTCAGAGACTATGGCATCACCCCTTCCTCAGGTTTTCATCTCTCTGCTCACTTTATTTAAATTTTCCCCCTAAGTCACTGATAAAAACTTCCTAAATGTCCCTTTCACCCACTGGGAGTGCCTCACGACAGCTAAGTTTTTACTACCTGCTCCTTGCTATCAATAATTTGGAACAGGTCTGACATCAAACTTAAGTTTAGCTAATGAGATTCAAGTTTCCAAGAAGTTAGAATTGAGACTTACAATACATATATGTTCATCTTAGCACATGTTCCAAACAGCAACCAAATTCTAAAAGTTGTGCTACCTACCCTAAGAACCTAGAAGTAGAGAAAACCCATGTAGGAAGAACAAAACAAAGCAGACAGAAAGATGTTTGGATTTCTGAACGGTTTTAGTACTTGTAATCAGTTCTTTTCTTAGGCCCTTCTATACTCTGCCAGGGGGTTTCTTGACACATCCTCATAAATCCATCCTTTTAGCTTAAGCAAGCTTAAGTTGGTTTCTGTTACCTATAGTCAAACAGCCCTGATTAGTATGCCAACTCTGTCCTGCTCAGCTGTAGAGAAGTAAAGAGACATTTCTGGAATTCTATCCAACACTTTTTCTTTATGATGAATAAGGTTCTCATGGCAACAGAAAAATCTTTGATTCTATACAAGATGTACAGTATTAATATTTTACTGCCTATAGACCAGACCACAGGAAGAAATTGACATTGTTGCTTAAGCACCTGAAAAATCTGAACTCTTCTTTATTTTATGTCTTTCTTTTGATAAATTTTTACCTTTAAAAAATTTATAGAAACAGCATTTTGTTCAACTGGTAGCAATAAAAGTAATCCTAAAAGCCAAGCCTTTGTTTTCCTCCAGCTTCCCAAGTAAAATTTTGTTAAGTAACACAGCTTATTAGGCTGTAAAAGTCATATGATACTTTTCTTTTAGAAATAATTTCTAAGAGAATTCTTTCCCTCCTAAAAAATAGATAAATTTGCTTCTATCATGTAATGAAGCTTATGTATTCCATCAAATGTCCCTTTACATTTTGACTGCTTAGGAAGCTCACTTAACCTAGTCCTTCCTTCTTACTATTGTACCAGACCCAGTTCTTTACTAAATTTGTTTCTCCTCCTTTCAATTGTCTTGATGATGTACTTCCACTTGAACAGCCCTACATGTCTTTTTATCAGAAACTGGCAAGTTATTAATAATGAATGAATGCTAACAGTAAGCCAATAGTGAAATAAAAAATTGATAAACATCCTGAAAATTACTGAAAATCAAATTAGATATCCCTTGATAATCTATGTATACTCAGATCTCTTACCCTATTATTATTACAGTACTATTATTACCAGCTATTGGAACACAGCCAAATTTTAAGCCATTAGCAAAATGAATCTCCAAGGAGCTCAGAGAGATTCTCTTTTAAGTTCATATACTGAAATTCTTGTATTTTACATGATCCTCATCTGGAGTGCATTTACTCTTGTATCAGACACAGTTCTATTATGCTTCAGTGGGTTCCTATTGCTTTCAAGATGAAGAACAAATTGTAGGAATGACCTATAAAACCTCATGATCTCTCTGGTCCTGTCTACTGCTTTACCCTTATCTCTCACTTTCATCTCAATTCCAGCTGTCTCTAACTCCCTAGAATAGGGACATATTCCCCTATTATAAACTTCAAGTCCAACGTACCTTCTCTTTCAATACTCATTGCAGATTACATAATTACAACCTTTGTGTGCTTTTTTGATTGATATCTAAATTCCCCAAGAAACTTAGGTTTGTTTGAACTGTTTTTACCAGTAATGTATCTTTAGTACCTATCATAATGTTTAACACATTCTATGGACTCAATAAATACATTGATGAAATTTTATGTGTGTTTTTGTGTTCATAGTAGATTGAAAGAAGCAAATTATGGAAGGGACCAGCCCCCAAAACAATCACAGAAACAGTACTCTGAAAATGTAAAGGGGAAAAAAAAAACTGTAAAAAGTAGACAGGACTCAGAAATCATTGGTGTCTAGAGGCAAATTGTGTTAATAATCATTAGACATTATGACTTTTTTAGTAGTCTTTAATGGCATCATTATATTACAGTATGGTATGATAATTAAAGTCATCAAGGAAGGGTTAGGTTTTTATCTATGGTTAAGAGAGAAATTGGTAATTCACCTTTGCAGTGCTTTAATCCAATGTTTCTTTAAAAGATCTCCCTCTCTTCTGGAGATGAGCTTCAGTTAATGAAAAAATATATTCATTTGCATTCCTCTTTCCACTGTTTAACAATTTAGATAAACAAAGTGTTCCCCAACCTCACATTAGGGTAAATAACCTTGCATTGTAACACTCCTCTTGTGCTCCATTTAATCACTCTAAGAAAATTATTTTCAAATTCCCTTTACTATTTATATTCCTAACAAAAGGAACAGCGTTATGTAATGTTTCACCAAAATTCTGTTGAAAAAAGAGGGTCCTTTGGATTGAATGTAAACCAAATTGTGTCTCCCACTGCCTGAACACAGCAAAAGAAGAAGTTTGCACTTGAATTCTAAATTGAAGATGACCTTGTGCTTTTTTGAGAAAGGCTGGCAGCTGAGGTCACTGGAGTGTATTATGATGGACAGTGCAGCACTGTGCATGGCTCGGAGGCATGTCCATTGTGTGGATTACAGCCAAACAGAAAGAATTAGACAGCTCAGAGCATTCTATCATTTCATTTGAAAACAATGGTCAAAGTCACGAGCAGCAACCATTACAACTTTCATGAAAGAACAGCAGAATTCAATAGTTTCATCACTTGAGACAGGCAGTTTGGCTATTCTCAGCCAAGTACTATGAATCCAGCATATTCTGTACTAGTTTTTTGTGTCACTCGGAGAAGCAGCATTTCTGCTGTGGCAGTAGGCAAATCTCATCTCCACTTCATTGTATGTAGTTCTACCTTACACGATACAGCTCATTGCTTCAAATTGACCCAGTAGTTGAAAGAAATACAGAGGAAAAGAAGCTGTGGAAACTTAACACAGAGCTTTTAGAATGTAAATATACAGCAGCTCCGAATCACCCCCTCTTCCTCAAGTCATCTTACTGTTTAAAATGCTGAAAATCGGTTTCAAAACAAAATGTGAACAATGCCTTCTCTAATAATGGCATGAACAAAACGTTTTCAAAGAAATCTAATCTGTTGTCAGTGGTTCCATATGAGCCTCCTAAGTTGTTTCTGAAAGAGTGATATTTTGATTGATAGCGGCTTATTTTTAACTGCTGCTTCTTTCAGGAACAGATAAATGGTAGCACATACACAAAAATGTGTTTGAGATTTAAAAGCAGGTGGAAAAACTCACACTTCTGATTAAAAGGGGAACTGCTTCTTATCCTACGCTTCCCACTCTGCTGGAGTATATTCTATATACAGGGAGAATAGACACATCCTGTCACTTCTCAAGTGTTTAGATACCAAAATAAGTTGCGACTTACCGTTAAAATTTACAGCCCGAATATAACCGAGTAGTTCTTTCCCATCAATGGTACTCATTCGTGGGCAAATGCCAATGTATCCAGGGCAGACCTCTTTGTGCATATTGTGCAGGGCGTAAGCCATGGAATACACAGCATCAATTACAAACTGGACCTTCCCCTCCTGCTCATAAGATGAATCCCGTGCAATTCGCTCCAGCCCTGTTAAAGAGAATGGAAAGCCATCAACTGGGGTTAGATTTCACTAAAAGATGGCATGAGGGCTAAGATTTTCATAATTTGAGGCACACCTAATGAGACAAAACTATTTGATTTTACTCTTGATTATTTTAGTCCTAGTCTTACTGAGTCAGGTTTTTAAACTGGGTATTGAATTTTTATTGGGAAAGAACAGAAACTATTTCATTAGCAACAAAAAGATATAAAGTAAATAAAAGACATATAGTTTCATTATCTTCATTTCCACCTTATTGAGTTCTATTATACTGTACATGCTAGTAATTACCTAGCATTTTGGCAGCGATTCGATCTTTTAAGTAAAATGTGTAGGCTGTTGTTCTTTTCATTCACCTCAGCTCCCAGAGCATCATCTAATAAGTGGCCCAAAGTAAGATCTCCCCGGGTCTGTTCTCGTTTAGAATGTGCTGTTTGGGAGCTCTTTTTGTAAATATTAAATGACAATATTTCCTTAAGTGCACTGCTTATCTCTAGGGCTTCCCTGGTGGCTCAGATGGTGAAGAATCCTCCTGCAATGCAGGAGACCCAGGTTTGATCCCTGGGTCAGGAAGATCCCCCAGAGAAGGAAATGGCAACCCACTCCTGTATTCTTGCCTGGAGAATTTCATGGGTAGTGAAGCCTGGCTGGCTACAGTTCATGAGATCGCAGAGTTGGACACAATTCAGCAACCAATACTTCATCTTTAGAAGAACCATTCAATTTGTTTTCTTCTTAATTTCTTCTCAAATAAAAACTCAATTTTATGCTTTTATTGTTTATTTTTTCCAGCTTATTGATATATAATTGACATATAACACCGTGTAAGTTTAAGAAACATAATGTGATGATTTAATATACATGCATACTGTGACATGATTACCACCATAAGGTTAGTTACCATATGCATCACTCACAGAGTTCCCTTTTTACTCCTTGTGGTAAGAACTTTTAAGATCTATAAGAACTTTCAAGTATACAATATTGTGTTGTTAACTACAGTCATCTTGCTATAAATTATATGAACGATGCAGAGCTCTTAAAATGAATGTCATTCAGAATAATTGTTTTAGGTATATTGAGGGTTGAGAACTGGCCTTGGAAATTATACCTTTAACTTCATGTTTATCATTTAACATGTGATAGAAATGCAGAATTAAAAATGGGAGATAAATTTGATGTTAAAGTTAGATGAAATATAATTAGTTATAATCCAACCTTTCATTCTAAAGATGAGGAAACCAAGATTATGGAGGTGAAACTCACTTAGACACACAGAGCAGATACAGGAAGCTTTCCCACTTCTCCAAATTGACACCAATATTCTCTTAGTCACCAGAAAGATGGGGTAGATGGCAAGAATATTGAACACATAAGGAAAAAAAAAAAACAGATCTTTCTATCTCTGTGCAGTGCCTTGTCTCCTAGATCCTAGAATAATCTTTACTGCTTATGTCCAGAATGTCATCAAGTGACTTAAGGACATGGAGGGCTTACTAAGGAAAGTAAAAAGGATCTCCTCTCACTTTCACATTCCCCTAAACTTTATACATCTGATAACACTAGGAGAGACCAAAAGCAAGCACTTTAAATTTTCCCATAAATGTCAGTTAGTCAACTTTAATAAACAGTCTTTAAGTTCAACAAATATTATCTTTCTTCACACTAATGCGTATGTCCTCTAAACTCAGAGAGGTTAATTTAAATGGTTATTTTATATTTGTGTCCTATACTCTGACAAAAACAGTGACTTTTTTCTAGACAAATGTAGTAGTTAATTTATTCATTTATCCAATCATTGAACATTTTTCCCCCGGTCTCAATCACTTATTATGCATGTGTGCTCAGTCACGTCTGACTCTTTTCAACTTCATGGACTGCCAGGATTCTCTGTCCATGGGATTTCCAGGCAAGAATACTGGAGTGGATTGCCGTTTCCTTCTCCATGGGCTCTTCCTGACCCTGGGATTGAACCCAAGTCTCCTGCATTGGCAGGCAGATTCTTTACCACTGAGTCACCGAGGAAACCTCAATCATTTATTATACTCAGGTCTAAGTGATTGAGGCTCCTAGGTAGTATTCAACGCTTATGTCCAGAATGTCATCAAGTGACCTGTGAAAACAGTCCTTCCGGCTTCTACCTAAAATTTCTCTTCCACGATTTTAACCACAAAATAGATAATTCACAAATAAATATTGAAGAATGGTCACAGCGACCAAAAAGATTCAGTTATTTCTTTAAAGATCTTATCTGGTGGCAAATCACTCTGGTTGCCCAGGACTGAGGAGTTTCTCAGGTCATAGGACCGAAACCTGGACAGTCCTGGGCAAACCAGCATGGCTGCTTATTAACAGAGGCATATGACAAGGGAAATGCAGTGATAAAAAACCCTGAAATAACTACCTTGAGGGTAGGTCCTTATCTATATATGGAGAGATCTTGTGTCATTTATTTTGCATCACTGAACTAGATAACTGAAAATGAAGACTAGGCATCCCAGAGCAGTTGTTCCCATCTTAGTTATCTTTTTTAAGTACAGATTAAACAGCGCCATTCAAAGTTAATGAATAAGAATCTCTCAACATGAGGACATGAATAATCTGTAATTTCAAAACATAGATATCTGTTTTCACTAGTCAAACTACTTATTTCCTTAACTAGTTACAAACTCCAATTAGTTTGAGGGAAGATTAAATACATCCAACTTCACTTTTTTTCTTTTAAAGTCCATAAGGCTGTCTAGTGACTATTGCCACACACATCAATGGATACTATAAGACATTTTTCACAAATCAATGTATGTGCATGATGACAAACTAAAAAACTGACCTCTATTACCATTTCTAAATTTTAAAAGAAATCATGTGATTTGTTTAGACCCAAACCCGAACGAACTTTTTGGCCAAACCAATATTTTTCTATCCCTTAAAATTTCAAGTTCATAATGATGGTAAAGATTTTACAGGAGCTAGAGTTTGCCCCTCACTTCCTATATCTGCTTCTCTTATCATCAAAAAGAGGAATTTAGCAAGCTGACAGTGACTCATCAACTTAATTGGCTGTAAAATTTCAGTATGCTATAGTTTCTAAAGTTGGTGTTAATGTATTGCTATAAAGTGCTAAATATTGTCAAAGGCTGTGTGTCAGTCATCCATTTAAAACACTGATTGTAAAGTTGTGATGTGTTTTGCTTAAAATTAACAACATATAGCTAAGTGTTTGTGTGGTGGGAGATGAAGTCAGCCTCATAAATTTTATAGCAAGATTGTTTTATGTTTTCATTAATGAAATCCAAAACTCTGACAGCATCTCATGTCCCTGGAACACAGAGTAAATGCTTATTTGTCTGGGCAATGCCACATGGACCTCAGTTAAGGTCTTTTGCACCCCAAAGTGCATCTTTTGGTTTTAGTCCTTCTTAGTGAAAAGGCAAATCTGTTCTAGTTTGCGAAGTGCTGTATACATTACAATGTGACTTCCTAAGATGAACCTGATATGAATTTTAAATTCTTTGATACATGGCTGTTGAGCTTTGTTTTCCAAGAATATCTAGTTTCTCAGGAGATAGCTTAGTTTCATAAACTGAGACCCTAGGGGCTATTTTCCTTTTCCTAAAATTATTATAAAACTCATGTTACTGCAGTGATGATCTTGTAAACAGTTGGTCAATTCAATGGAAAAAATGTAAAGCATATTAGACCTTTTATTCCCTTGGAAAGCAAACATCCAACCAGTTGAATTTTTTACTACAGTCTTAGCATGTAGTAAAGATAATTCCATACTCTAAATGTGTAGGTTAAAAACTATTTCTTTATTTAGCTCCTCCCTGACTTTTTCTTCTGTAAGCAGCAAGTCTTTTAAATAATTAAATCACCTTCTTGCAGTTGCTGTGAGGAAGCTGGTAAGAGAGAAGAGAAGATGTGAGCTGCTCTGAATAAACACATTTATGCATACAGGACCAAATTCAAAAGTCATTCTGAATTCCATAAGAACTCTATTTGCCCCAGTCCTTGACACATCAGAGACAGGACTGTCACACTCTGATCCACTTTCCTGACAATGCACATGTACGTAGTAATGCATAGTCATTCTTAAAACAGGCAGAATCATGCCAAGAACTGCACCACACACTGAAAAGTAATCATTAGCATTATCAGCAAACATAGGTCATTTTATACTGAATTTAAACCGATTTTGTTTCAAGGACACAATAGGGGAAGGATGGGAAAGAAACATTAGCATGTTTAATTAAACAGAAATAACTCCTAGGTACCAAGATATGCAAAGGAATTGTGTGCACCTCCCAAACTGCAGAGGGATAAAAACGGGCCCAGTGGCAAGGTGGAAAGACAAACTGACTGATGGAGGTAGCCAGAAGAACAGGACAGACCAGTTGGGCAGACCTGGATTGGGGTACAAGTTGCACAATTCAAAAGACCCGGGACAATTTTCTGAACCTTACTGAACTGGGAAAGTTGCACACAGGGACCTCTGTGATGGGGTCTCCATCTCTCCAGCCTCATCTGCTGGTACCACCCTACCTTTCTCTACTCCACTTTCCGGTCCTTGAATATAACCTGAGATATTCAAACCACGGGACTTCACTTAGATGTTCACCCTGTAACTTTCTTCACTGCATCCCAGGTGTCTACATTTCAATCTCCAAGGTTTAGGTAAGATTTCAACTCAAATTAGGCTGCAGTAGTGATATTTAATATTTTGTTTTTCAATTTAACAGCTCAGATCAGGTCAAGGAGCATCTTAAATATTTAGTTTAAATACTAAATATTGTTTGGTTGAAAACAAAGAACCAAGACTGGTATTTAAAATTACTTCTGGGAATGATATGTAAAGTACTGGGTTGGTCAAAAAGTCTGTTCGGGTTATGGAAAACGTGAACGAATTTTTCGGCCAATCCAATAAATTGAAACAAATATAAGTTGAAGGTAGAGATACAAGATGGGAGGCAGGGCAGAAATAGGTTGAAACAGTAGACTAAGAAAACAATGAGAGAAAATATATTTTAGATGTTAAATTAACAATATTTAGAAACCTGACATGGAGAAGGAAATGGCAGCCCACTCCAGTACTCTTGCCTGGAAAATCCAGTGGACAGAGGAGCCTGGTAGGCTGCTGTCCATGGGATCGTTAAGAGTCGGACACGACTGAGTGACTTCACAGTCATGCATTGGAGAAGGAAATGGCAACCCACTCCAGTGTTCTTGCCTGGAGAATCCCAGGGATGGGGGAGCCTGATGGGCTGCTGTCTATGGAGTTGCACAGAGTCAGACACGACTGAAGCGACTTAGCAGCAGCAGCAGCAGCAGAAACCTGACAGAATACGGTGAGTAAGAGTTGGAGGCAATCAACAACTCAGGAGTTTTGAGAATAGATAGCAGATAATGGTACCATTAACAGAATTTGGAAAATCAGGTTGTTAGGGGAAGCACACTGACTGAAACCACCCACTCTGGCCAGGCACCATAGCAACTATTTGCATGAGTTGTTTCACGACAGGAGGTCCTGGTAAGGAACAGGGAACTAATAAGCCACCACTAACCAGAAGAGTTCGGCAAAGGTCAAAAGGAGACACCACATGACCGACCACCTCCCAGAATCTTCTCTCTGTCATCCATCTTGGCTGAACAAGGCGTGCACCACCAGGAAGGACTCTGAGTCAGAATGATTGGCTAAAGACAACCCAGAAACTAATCCCATCACCATAAAACCAGAGACTGCAGAGCTGTTCTCCTGGGTCCCCTTACCCTACTGCTTTCCACCCGGGTGCCCTTTCCCAATAAAATCTCTTGCTTTGTCAGCACATGTGTCTCCTCAGACTATTCACCTCCGAGTGTTAGACAAGAGCCCAGTTTCTGGCCCTGGAAGGGATTCCCCTTCCTGCAACAAGAGAACAAGAAGGCTCCATTTATTGCAGTTAAAAAGACTGATTTTTAAATTCTATAGTATTTTATGTCCTCTAACATAAGATTCTATAGCATTTATATCCTCTAATATATAATCTATATAAGATAACCTTTATATAAATTTATCAAATTATTGAAGAATACAGGCCCAAATGCCTAGAATAATCCTATAATAGTGAGACAGTTGATTTTAACACTGAAATAATTTATACCACCTTGGAGTAAAATGGACTTCCCTGGTGGCTCAGATGACAAAGAATCTGCCTGCAATGGAGGACACCTGGGATCTATCCCTGGGTTGGGAAGATCCCCTGGAGAAGAGAATGACTACTCACTTCAGTATTCTTGCCTGGAGAATTCCATGGACAGAGGAGCCTGGTGGGCTACAGTTCATGGGGTCACAAAGAGTCAGACTTGACTGAGCGAGTAACACTTTCACTTTGGAGTAAAATACCTTATACAGTGCTGCCTTTAAACCAATGGTTTGCAAATTCAAAAACTTATGCTCAAGTCATGATCCCTCTGACATTTATTTATTTCTCAGTAGAAATTAGAAGACTGAACAAGATGATCAATATGGGTCCCTTCAGTCCTAAAATTCTAGAATCTAGAGCAACTTCTTTTATTTCTGTTTCCTCCTTACACTTTCCAAGATCACTTGAAGATTGCATTAGGGTGTGATGGAACAGATACTATTAAACTCAATTCTCCAAAACAGTTGGGAACATCTAGTAACCAAGACCTATAAATTCTGCACTAACAAAAAAAGTACCAAATGTCAGCCTGGATTTTTCTTCTTGAATTCTCAGACTGATTAACTGCATCACTACATTTTCATTATTCTTAGACTTGAGCTATATATTGAATTTGGTTTCTCACAAAGGAGAAACATTTTCATTTATCTTTTTAGTTCTATCCAAAGGTTAAAAGAATCAATTATGGAAAATCAATTATGAAGATGTGAAAGGGAAGAGTGAGGACACCAACAATTAAAACAGGCAGGACTCTTCACAGATAGCCTCTCTTTGATCATAAATTATCATTACTCCTTTTTTCTTCTTCTTCATTTTTTTAAATGGATAAAAGAACTAAGATTCAAAGAGTTGAATAATTTATCCAAGATCATACAAGTTATGGCAGTAAGTGGTCAGGTCAGGTCTGAAACCAAACCTCTGCCATTTGCTGCTTAACTTCCTCCTCCTCTGTGAAGTTTTCTTTGATTCTCCCAGTTCAGGCTTAATTTTTACTTCTCTGAATTCCTGTTTAATGTTCAGCCATTATGACCGGCTTATCTCCTACTAAAGTATAGACATTGTGTGTTCATGTGTGTCTGTTGTGTGTGTGTGTGTGAATCTTTAAAGAGATTAGTGGAGCATGGGTTAAAGAATATTATAAAATAATATACACTTTTACAGAAATCCTAATAAACACTAACAAATATCAACAAATGACAGTATCTATATTGAAATGCTAAGCGGGGGAAATACATTTCAACAACATCTTAAGCATTTTTCTAAACTACAAAAGAAAATTTTGTTTGTGAATTTCAACCATATACCAGAGACAAAATTAGCATAAATGACTGAAATTCATAAGCAAGGTGACTGGATATTTGTCGTGAAAACCAAAGTTAATAAGACCTATAACTTTACGTTTATAAAATATAAATGAGCATTTTAGCTCTGGAGGGTAAGAATGCACTTTTGTTCATGTATTTATATGTCTAGGGGATTTCTCTAGGAAAACAACACCAAGGTCAAGAGCGAATTGCACACCTAAGGTCCTGCTTCATAGACTCTATAGTAGGCTTTGTCAAGGACTTTTATGAACAGATGCATTAGACTAGCCAACTAACTTGAGCCTTGGCTTTATCTATTTACACAGGGAATGCAAAAATGAGAAGGTAAGGGTCCTCTACAGAGAATCACCTGCTCTCCATCTTCTTCTGTAATTTAAATATAGTCCCAAGAATTGAAGGCTCTTAACGGCCTGAGGACACATTAGGACACACTTGTAAATCAACCAGTGAAGAGTGCTACAGCAGCCCACAATAACATCTCTCCTTTGTGCCTGGCAGGAAATGGAAAATGCTTCAGGCAGGTGCCAGCTGTCCCCTTCAGGTGTTAAATTTTCCATACAGTGCCCTAGGGATTTTTTAAAACACTGAAAAACCTAAGGTAAATGGCAAACAAGATCGAGTGTATCTTCAGGCAAAACCAACAATTGAAAAGAAAGGTGTTCAGAAGAGAATGTCATTTCATAGATATATATCTAGGTCCCTAAACAAAGAATAGGCATTTGATAAAATTCAAACAGTTGCATTTTTCTACATAATTATCTTAGATCATATACACTAGAGACAAATTTTGATTCAAAACAGTATGTAAAGACGCTGATAAATAGTAGACTTTATCGTTGAGTTTTTCTCTTTAAAGTGTATTAAAGCTCCCCTATTGAAGAATTCAAATTGTCCCCTTCATAATTTCCCCTTCAGGGGACAGGATTTCAAGGGTTTTCAATTTCCAATGCCCCACCTTCCACTCAAAAGTATATTATACTTGTCATTGCAAACCCTATGACACACTTTAAGATTTGCCTTAAACATTTTTTTCTAATTATAGAAGTAAATCACAGTCTTTGTAGAAAAGTGAGGGGAAAAGTATAAAGAAGAAAAGAGAGAATATTTATTGACCCACCATATTAACCAATATTTGCACAATGGTCTACTGCCTCACATCATTTTTCTTTCCCTCTTTATTTCTAAAAATTAAGATAGTTCTGGTATACTTTTAAAATATGCACTATTCACTTCACCTGTAATGGGGATTTCCCCATATTTTAGGAAAGCGTGGTTTTCATAGCACTTGAAATATAGTTCACTTAACGCATTCAGGTGTCCGCATTTAGTTCCTGATATCCAAAGTGATATTTGGTGTAAGGTAAGGATCTGATTTTATGTTTTCTAAATTGCAAACCTATTCTCCTATTGAATGAATATTCTTTTTTCCCATTAATTTATATAAAGGTACTTTTAACACATATCAGACTCTTACACATTCTTGGATATGTACATATGGAAATTCTGGTCTAGGATGCTTGTCTCTTAACATGCCAATACTCCTTTATTCTCCTCTTTTTACAAATGTTGTAATTCTATAGATTGTACCATCTGCATATGCAAATTCTATCAGTAGTTTTATTATTTAATTCTTGATAATTTTTACAAATAAACTTTAGAATTATTTAAACTAGTTTCAGTAATTGAATCTTTTCTTAGAATTGCATCCGTTTTTTAAGTTAGTTACAGAAGACTTGCTGTAGAGCTGCAATATTCAAGTGTTCCCATTTGTGGACAGAGGATTTCTACTTATTCAAGTCTTTTGAAATCCTCAGACAGATGTGCTACTTGCTCATTTCCTTTCAAGTAATTCCTCAATATTTTGTGTTTTTTAACTTTATCAAGTAGAATTTTTCATTTTATTTTTAATTGATTCTTCATAGTATAATTCCTAAATTCCAATTTACTTTTAATGCTCAACATTTTCTCTCCTTATTTAAACTCTATGCATCCAAGAAGTCCCAGATTAAGTCCTCTCTCTTCTACAAAACAAAAAAATTGCAAAAAAGGATGGGCTCTGAGATCAGACAGATGAAAATTTGAGACTTTGTCTCTGAGTTATTCTTTATTCAGAAAATAGGAATGAACACCTATTATGCATGGCTGTTGTAAGCACTGAGATAACGTAGAGGATCTGGCATGTTATATAGTGAATAAATGGACACCATTACTTGTTATGTGGGGCTATAACATAGCTCATCTTCCATAATGTGCAACACTTTTCCAATTACACAAACAAAAGAAATCACAATATAAACCCAGGATATAGGTTCATACACTCATCCAATAAGTATAAAGAAGGCAATTTAGTTCAGTGACTAGGAACAACCACCCTGCAGCCAATGTGCCTGGGTTCAAATCTCAGCATCACCAATTATTATCTATGGGACTTTAAGTTCCCGAATACCTCATGCCTCAGTATTCTTATCTGTAAAATGGGTTAGTAATAGTATCTCACCCCATAGGGATTGTCATAATAAAATGAGTTAATATCTATATAAGGCAGTGTGTTGAAAATAGGAAGTACTATATAAGGGGTCGTTGTTATTATCTTTATTGTCTATCATCATTTGTCCTTGTATGATATACTAAGCACTGAGCTGGATACAATGGTAAATCAAAACTCACCTAGCCCCTGATGTCATAGAATGATACTAGGATTAAGATCTAAATGATTAGGTGAGAAAAGGAAGTAAGGGGAGCACAAACTGCAGGGTGATAGTAATCATGGAGAAATCTTGAACTTGTAATGAATAAACTAGGAATGCTCATGCTAAAACAATCCTAAAAATCAGCTGCTCTGCTGTTTTTAAACTTCATGCCATTACCTATTAGTGGTTCTTAAAATCAGTGTACTTTAAAGAAAAGAGTAATCAAGCACATCATGTATAGTAACAGGAAGTAATATTTTTATTTCAGTTGCTTTTATTTCAGTTGCAAGACATGTGTGTACTGGGTTGCTATGTACAACAAATTACTAATCTTCAGTGAAATAAAAATGGAAACTCACTGACCTAGTCCAATCTTCCTATTTTACAAACAATGAAACTAAGGTAGAAACTAAGACATCACTGAGTGATGTCTTTAGCTCTGATAGCTGATCAAGAGATAGAATCATGATAGAACCTTAATCACTTCATGCCATGGCTCTTCCCTTCATATCACTTTGCCTCTTTTCAGCTGCATTTTTGCTCCCTTCATAATTGAGTTCCATCAAGAATAAGCAAAACTTGAGGGACTCTCTAAATGAGTGTGCCATTATGAAATGAAAAGGCTTAAAAGAATTACTGAGTGAATTATGAGAAGAAATGAAGGGGCGAGTTATGGTAAGGCTCTCACGCCCACTTAACAGGAATATCAGTGGAAACGAATAACATTCAAAGAAGCATGTTTTTTGGTAGAAAATGCCAAAAATATAAAAGCCAAGGATTTGATGACAGAAACTTAAAAAACAAAGAAAACCTGAAGTATTTTGAGTATAAGATGCAAATCTTTGAAATGGACATTCTAGGGTGTCTTTCTGTAGTCCTGGACTACCCAAATGCAAAAGGAAAGCAACCATTGCCTCTGTACAATGAGGTCCATCCTCTGGGTGACTGACTGGGTCCTTCACTTCTCTTCCCAATTTTAGGGGTCACAGCACAGGCGTAGGTACAATACCAGAGGCTGATTAAAGCAGGTCGCAATCTGTCTGGGAGAGTTTCTATGTCATCCTTCATAGAGACAGGGACCGGACAAGATGACCTCTCTTGCTGCCTTCCAATTAATTCAATCAGCTTCTGCTTCTATCAGACACCTTAAGGGATGCAAACCATCTACTCATACCAAGTCCTCACCAGGAATCAGTAAACATAGAGGCTGCAGATGTGCTTAATGAATAAGCGGGATTCATCTTTCAGTCACCATTCTTTATTTACAGCTTGTTTCTAAACAGTATTTTTTCTCTCCTAATGATCTGAAACTTCATGAAGGTCAGCGACTGGATCTGCCTCCTCTGAATACACAATGGGCATAGTATGGTGCCCAAATACATCTTAAGTGAGTATCAATGTCTGTTAAACCAACTTGCATCAAGTTTCTTTCTAAAGAAGGCTTATGTCAATAAAATAATCCCAATTAGCTGTGCGTAACACCTCCATCTCCTTTGTTTTAATATTCTAGGAAGTGTCACTCCAGGAAACTATTATGGGATATAATAAAGTACAACTGGGAAAACTTCTGTCAAATAAGCTAAAGCTATGCCTTTGATTTTTATGTTCAAATAAATGTACATAAAAGATAGCATCAGTAGGGGTGTTCTGTTTTTTGTTTCTTTCCACTCAGACTAGTAGGATAATTTCCATAATAGAGGAAATAGAACACCTGAGACTAACTGTCTTGGACAGTGTTGAAACAACAGATCCAAGATGAGGTAGGTGTTCATTTCAAACTCCATATAAATCAGGAACCTGTGACTGTATTTCCTCACTTCCTAAATAATCAATGAAACATCAGTATTCATTAAGCCAAACTGATACACACAGTTGCCCAAGATCAAACGTTGTGGTTTTTGACTAGAAATTTACAACAGAGTAGATTTGTTTCACATCATTTTTTTAAAAAATCTAGTATAAACTGCAGTTTCCTTCACCATTACATATAAACTAAATAATAGCTCATGATTTAGTGTGAGTCCTATATGGACCTAGAACACTTATATGGACCTTTCCAAGACAAAGGTGGGATTCTAGCTCTGTAACCCCGAAGACTCTGTTCTGGCAACCAGCTCTGGTTTGAACTGAAAAGTCAGAGCACGACCAGTTGGAATCGCCCATTATTACCCCTGTATGTGAATGCAAAGAAAAAAAAAATTGAAAATATTTCCATCTTTAAACTTTTAATGCATGCAAATGCAAAAAAGAATTGAAAATATTTTCATCTTTAAACTTTCATCACATGCTTTAAATACCAAAACACATTTTGTGAGAAAAATTATAAATAGAATTTGATATATTTAGAACCAATGTGAAAATTGTATCCTGAGATGCACTTTTAAATTTATTTCTAACAAATCTGCTTTTTTGAGTCTGTTCCCAGTGGTTTATTTTTACTCCCCAAATTATGTTACTAGTATCAAGGACTTGAGTAGAAAACAGGGAGATATGATAAAGGAAACATGTAGACGTAATGGCTCAAATGCACAAATTTTCATAAAAAGTCTTCTTTTATGGCTAAGAGGTTAAGAGGCTAACAGGAAGCGAACTTCAATGGGATCTACTGTGAGCCAACATCCATGCTAGACAAATAGGATATGTTTTTACACAATCCCTGTAATAACTCCATGAAGCAAATTTTATAATTCTTTCCATTTTTTAAGATGAGGATGTATGTGCATACTAACTTGCTTCAGTTGTGTCTGACTTTTTGCTACCCTATGGACTGTAGCTTGCCAGGCTCCTCTGGGGAAATGAACACGTTTTCAATAGGCTTCCCATATTTTTCAACATTTGCTTCTTTTTGTCCCCCTTCTCTACAAGGATGGTGTTTAAAAAAATTAATGCACATTTAATTTTCTTAAAAGTCCGTGGGATTCTCTAGGCAAGAATACTGGAGTGGGTTGCTATGCCCTCATCCAGAGGATCTTCTCTACCCAGCAACCAAACCCACATTTCTTATGTATCCAGCATTGCCAGGCAGGTTCTTTACCACGAGTGCCACTGAGGAAGCCCCCCATGCACATAGTAACATCTCAATAAATGTACCCTCTATCCCATCCTTCCATGCTTGTCATCTCAGAATCAAAGGGTTCTTTCTTCTGCCATGTAATGAAAAGTTACAAATAGACTTAGGTCCTACCACTACTGATTACCTCTTGTGGCAACCTCTTATCCTTCACTTTCTAAGTACAATCCTATAGCCAATTATGTTCCTTGATAATAACTAATTATTCTATCCCACACTCTAATGGCTTAATAATAAATATGATAAATAAAGAAGACTCAAAGCCTCTCTATAGTTATTATAATTAGCATGTACAGACTTTTTGTTGATTAACTGGATGTGTTGATCTCATTTGGAAAAACATCAGATTAATGTGACAAAGTGCTTTTGAACTGCATGACTGTTTTTTGCTGTTTTTCTCAGTTAAGTTCACAGATGGAGTCATTTTCAGTGCTGTATTCTCAATCTGCAAATGCTATTTTCCTCACAATATTGGCTCTTTTCTGCCCCCATCGTCAGGGGCTGTGTCTCACCAAGTTTTGAGGGAGACCAAGTTCATTTCCAATTCTTCTTGCTTCTGTAGTTCTTGATCATGTTTCTCCTCTAAACAGCCATGCTTCTGTCCCTTCATCCCTGCCCAACAAGTGCCTGACACCAGCAAGATAAACTGCTTCACAAAGAGATATTCATGGCTGATAATGTTCAAGGTGGGGCCAGACTGAGATTATTTTCCTGACCTTCCTTCACTTCTGGAATGTATGTAATCAGCATATCGTATGTAGGAAAGAATTGCCAAATATAGATGGCCATTTATTTCAACTATTCCAATAATTATCCTCTCCCCAGATTTCTAGGAATCAACAAAGAGGAGGGGGGACAATTCCAGCCAAATTCTACAGTTTTCCTTTTTCTCTGGATACTAGTCAATTGAAATTACATATGGAAAAAACATTTAGCTTTAAAAAGATTTCCTATGTATAGCTTTTATTAATAACATTTCTACCTTTCTTCAAAGATAAAAATTCACTATTAAAAATACAGAAAAAACATTATCAAATATTATCAAACCAATTGTTATTTTCCGCTCAATCTAATTAAAAAAACCCTGCCTATCAAGATCTTTTATTCCTGTTACAGTTATAAAATGATGAATAATTTTCCATTTACTTTGATCAGTTTTCCAGGTGGCATCTCATCTTTATTACATAAGTTACCATTTATTATGTTTTGCTCTTTCACTTCTTCATAATCATCCCCAGCTTTTACTTGCTATGGCATAGACTTCTGTGCTTCAATAATTTGCTACATATTTTAATGCTATTTTTGGATATTTGATCTCATCTCCTGCACATATTTGTAGGTCATCACACCTCAATTACGGGCTTCCCTGGTGGCTCATATGGTAAAGAATCTGCCTGCAATGCAGGATACCCAAGTTCAATCCCTGGGTCAGGAAGGTCCTCTGGAGAAGGGAATGGCTACCCACTCCTGTATTCTTGCCTGGAGAATTCCATGGACAGAGGAGGCTGACAGGCTACAGTCCATGGGGTTGCAAGAGTCAGACACGACTGAGTGGCTAATATTTCACACCTCAAATATGCAACTTCTTCAAAGAAGGTAAATTCGACTGAAATATAATTCTTAGTGCCTTCAGTAATTTTCAAAGAAATTCCTAAACCTTGCATTTTATGATCAATTTCACTATCTTAGCTAAAAGATGTCAGTTGAGAATAAAATTCAAATAACTAAAGATGAGGAGGAAATTCCCACCTACTTCTTTCTATTTCAAACTATTATACCAGAAAATTCACTTCTACTATTTACTTCCTTCAATCAACCTTTGCTCAAAACCAACAAAAACAAAAGTCATCTAAAAAAGGTATGATTATTCTATCATTCAAAAAGTTCTTTCCAATATCCTTTATATTTATTTTACTCCTTATTCTCCAAATTATATGTGCTTTTTAACAGTTTCCATCCTACTGATACTACAATCTTCCTGAATATTGCCCCCTTTTTCCCAGAGTCACTCAAATATCTCAAGGCCTTAAAATGTGGGGAAATTTGGTTTCCCTATCTATTGCAATGATGAAATACAATTACATTAAAGGACGTAAAGAGTGAATTCTAGTTTATTCTTTACATGGTCTTTGTTACAAGTATACAGTTAAACATACAATTAGTAGCAAGCCAAGAAAACATTTAGACTAATTAGGCCTAGGCTCTAGGAAATGAGTTCACAGATTACGCCTGTGAGACAGCATTCAGGTCAATTCAGTCAATTTAAAACAAAAAAATAAATCAGCTCAGAGGTAGAAGGAAAAAATAAAACAGTCAATAGTTCTGCTTTCCAGCTGATATAAATGCAACCTTTATGAAAGTTAAGCTTTCTGCACATGGAAATAGATCTCATGCTGTCCAGATCATATTTAAGATCTTATAACAGGGCATTCTAACTTTGAAACAGCCTTTGAACCACCTGTATGACAAGGAAGAAAGAGAAGTAGAACAAGGAGCAGAGGTGAACAACATCAAACATGATACAAATGAATACGGATAGAAAAATAAGATGTTTTGTTTCCAGTATACAAGCAGGTTTCTACAATATGATTTATGGCACAGAGTAAGATAATCACTATAAACATCTTACATATTTTACACTTATTTTGCATTTCCTGCTTGCCAGAAGCCATGTTGAAAAAATCTAAGCTAGCTTAATAATGTTCAAAAGACTAACAACTACCACAGATAATGGCAATGAAACACAGTAACAGTGTAATTACTATTCAGCAAGGAGCAGAATGGAAGCATCCTTTCTCTAGCTGTAATCAGTTTATAATTATGGCCCTGCAAATAAGGCAACACATAAAGAAACAGCAAGAAACTCCTACTCAGCTTCCATGTTATAAATTTATGGGGTCTTGAAGCTTTTTATCTTCACCGCCCTGACAAATGACGGAGACTCCAAAGTTCTTCAGCGGCAGCTCCCTCCATCAGCACCAGCATCCAGACCAGATGTACAGGTTAATGTCCAACAGAAGCTAATTTATTTTTTTAATGCTAAAACCCCATTGAGCATGACAAATAACACAGGTTTAAAATATAAATACTTAAAACTAAGTATTAGGAGAAAGTAGCTACTACTTTGTAACAAATAATAAGCCTAAACTAACATGAAACACGCTCTTTCTAAAATATGTGGATATCATCTAAATGTATGACTTGCTAAAATGATTTTATTTCAGTGGAATAGAAAGTGTGAATTGCCTTCTGCTACTGTAGAGAGACTTTCTAGAGAAGTTTGCTATATAGATTATGCTATACAGACTCAGAGATCAATTTATCCGGAAAAGAAAGACCATAAAGGCTCTTTTAATTTATTTAAAGAGTTGAATACTCTTTTGTCTAACTGGTAGTTTGGAGTATGGAATTCATGATCTGTTTAATTGCAAAAGCAGTCTATGTAAGAGCATATTCTTAAAGATATTGTCAATGAAATTCTAGCTTTTTAAAAACAAACCAAAAAAAAAAGCACATGATTAGCATACTTTCTTAAAGCAAACCAAAAAAAAGCACATGATCAGCATAATCAAAGTATGTATTGAGATTTCTTTTTGTTTGATAAATACAGAGTTACTGTACTTGCTAAAGAGAAATCTGTTATGAAATTTAATAAGGATGAAAGAGATAATATGCATATTCACATCTACATTTTAAATTAAATGTTGGGTATTGGGCTTTGCGAGCTCCCGCAAAGACACCCTGCTTATTTAACTTATATGCAGAGTATATCATGATGACTGCTGGACTGGATGAAGCACAAGCTGGAATCAAGATTGCTGGAAGAAATATCAATAACCTCAGATATGCAGATAATACCACCCTTATGGCAGAAAGTGAAGAGCAACTGAAGAGCCTCTTGATGAAAGTGAAAGAGGAGAGTGAAAAAGCTGGCTTAAAACTCAACATTCAAAAAACTAAAATCATAGCATCTAGTCCCATCACTTCATGACAAATAGATGGGGAGACAATGGAAACAGTCACAGACTTTATTTTCTTGGGCTCCAAAATCACTGCAGATGGTGACTGCAGCCAGGAAATTAAAAGACACCTGCTCCTTGGAAGAAAAACTATGACCAACCTAGACAGCATATTAAAAAGCAGAGACATTACTTTGCCAACAGAGGCCCATCTGGTCAAAACTATGGTTTTTCCAGGAGTCATGTATGGATGTGAGAGCTGGACCATAAAGAAAGCTGAGTGCCAAAGAATTGATGCTTTTGAACTGTGGTGTTGGAGAGGACTCTTGAGAGCCCCTGGACTGCAAAGAGATCCAACCAGTCAATCCTAAAGGAAATCAGTACTGAATATTCATTGGAAGAACTGATGCTGAAGCTGAAACTCCAATATTTTGGCCACATGATGCAAAGAACTGACTTACTGGAAAAGACTCATGCCGGGAAAGATTGAAGGCAGGAGGAGAAGGGGATGACAGAGGATGAGATGGTTGGATGGCATCACCAACTCGATGGACATGAGTTTGAGCAAGCTCCGAGAGTTGGTGATGGACAGGGAAGCCTGGCGTGCTGCATACCAGGGGGTCACAAAGAGTCAGATATAACTGAGGAACTGAACTGAACTGGTGGCTCAGTGATAAAGAATCCGTCTGCTAATGCAGGAGATGCTAGCTCAACCCCTGGATCAGGAAGATCTCCTGGAGAAGGAAATGGCTACCCGCTCCAGTATTCTTGCCTGGGAAATCCCAAGGACAGAGGAGCCTGGTGGGCTACAGTCCATTGGGTCGCAAAGATTCGGACACAATTTAGTGATTAAACAGAAACAACATTGGGCTTTGCATTAGTATTTATTCACACAGTTGCATTTGTCATTGTAGTAAACCATTGTATCAGCATTTTATTTAAAAGATTGCTTCTTTTTCATTAAAAACTATGGCTATAAGTCCTGGAGGTGAATCAGCTGTATGTTCAGATGGTTATGCCAAGGAGATCAGAGAGCGAAGAAAAATTTGCCAAGTCAGAGACCACCTCTGGAGCTGGGATGCACTAATAGAGACAGGAACATATGGTAAGGATGGTTCAGAGTCCAAACAAGTGAAGGTGAATGGGTAAGAGCAGCAGTGATGTCCCATGAACCGTAGGTGCAGACAGGAATGAATGGTGACTCAGGGAGAAAGAGGTTCTGAGTGCAAGGACTCGACATGAACTCAATGGGTGCTGACTGCTTTGCTAGTCTGATGTTTTTCCTATTTGGGGGAGGGGGGGCTAAGTAGGAAGCTTGAGATTCTCGTTAACTCTTTGGGATCACTAGGGTGCCATTTGATAAATGACAGTGCCAGTGTTCTGGTGTTCTAAATAGAGCCCAGGCATCTGTTGGAATTAATGTACATCCCAAAGCGGCCAGCTTATTAATATAGAGTGTGACCCCACCCGAAGAATGCATCTGAGTGATAATGACTGGTACATGTCATACATGCAGTTATTCTATTAAAGAGACAGAGAAGCTGAAAGAGAGAGAGAGGTCTATCAAGCCTCACATGCATTTCTTAATAATATTATACTACTATAGCCTTCCTATTCTCAAAAAGGACTGAATTTGAGATGTCAGCTTGAGATAATTGAATATCTTCACTTCCTAGCAGTTTTCTTTATTTTGATTTGCACGTACAACACAGACCTTCTATTAGCATTGTTATTCTCTTTCTACCATCTGTACTATATTCATGTTTTAATGTGAAGCATTGTCTGTGTTGTTTTATAGGAGACAACTTTCCCAGACCAGTTTTTTTAAGACCTGCTGTAACCAGGGTGGCTAGCAGCTCCAGGCGGTGACTCACATGCCGAACTCTGCATACACTCAAGTAGAGAAACAAGGAGGAGGGCATTCCTTTCTCTCCTTGTGTAGGAGCTCTGAGGGGGAAACCGACTTGTACCGTCTACTGCCAATTCACAGGACTGTGTTCAAAAGCATAGCCCCTACATAATCTTTCGAAGTATTTTGCTCATAATTATTATTTGTCTCCATCAGGTGAGAAATAGCCTCTTAGCCACAGCTCTTGGGAAAAGGACCCATAAGAGTGGTTAACTGAATTCCATTAAAAAAAAAAAAAAAAACTCTAAAGCAGATAAACATCAATTTTAATCAGGTCATTAATCATTGTGCTGAAATGGAACGTGTAATTGCAGGGGAACAGGTTTTTTGGAAAGAGGGAGAGATGAAGACAGAGATACTGAATAGCACACCTGAACATTCTGTGTTCTTCCTCAATGCAGTATCAGATGCTGCTGAGTTTTCTTCAGAAATTAGGAGTGCCTGGTATTTGTTAATACCCTTTCAAAGGAAGCTCACAGATTGTCAATGAAACATTTGTAGAGGGGCGACTAAGAGACCTGTGGCGCATGCAAAATGCTGCTGTAATCTCCAGTGTCTGGTAGGACGATCCTCTGGAGGGCCAGGTTTATGGCCACAGTGTATCCCCCAGGAACAGAGGACCGGGGAAGGCCAACAAGGGCACGGCAGGTTATTTCAGTCCTGGTGGCCTTCCACTTATGAACAGTATGTTTTCTTAATGAGAATTTTAAAAAACCTCACAGTGAATGGTGTGTTGTCTTTTTTACCAATATCCACTGATGCTGGAAACCCAAAGTAATCAAGGCTACATTAAAAAAATTCTTTTTTAATTAGAGTATAGTGGCTTTACAATGTTGCGTTAGTTTCTACTGCACAGCAAAGTGAATCAGTTATATGTATACATATATTCACTCTTTTTTTAAATCTCCTTCTCATGTAGGTCACCACAGAGAATTGAGTAGAGTTCCCTGAGTATATAATAGGTTCTCATTAGGTATCTTTTTTGTATATAGTGTCCTGTGGACAGAGGAGCCTGGTGGGCTCACAGTTCACAGGGTAACAAAGAGTCGGACATGACTGAGCTACTGAACACGCGCGCGCGCACACACACACACACACACACACACACACACACGCGCGCGCGCGCGCACACACTCATCAATAGTGTATTTTAATCTCAATCTCCCAATTCATCCCATCTATCCCCTTCCCCGTTGGTATCCATATGCTTGTTCTCTAAGTCTCCAGTGGTCCACACAGAGTATGTGGTCCCTGGATGGGCCACAGCCCAGCACCCATCAGGGAACTTGATAGAAAAGAAACTCCTTAGTTCTCACCCCAGTTTCACAGAATCAGAAACACAGAACTGGGGCTCAGCTGCATTTTAACAAAGTGATTCTGAGGCACTGTGAAGTAAGAGCCACTGGTTTAAACTGTGAGCAGTTAGCTGTAATTCTGCGTTACTCTCTACTCATTAATTAACCTGAACATCATTGTCTTCCTGACTTTACCATCACAGCTCTTATGTTTCAAGGAGTTGCAAGCCAAAACAAATCCATGGTTCTTGAAAATAAAGCTATTTTTCTGACTTTAAAAAAAAAAACAAAACCCTCTATGTACATTGCCAGGTGATTTTTCCTTCCCAGCCAGTATACTGACTCTGTTGAAGCCATTTCAGTGACTGAGGGAAACAGAACACTATTTGCCAACTGTCAACAGGATGTCTGGCCATCGTCTCTGCCCATGTTTTCTGTGGTCCCTCCTGCACTGCCCCTCGGTGCAGAAGACACAAGCTCCTCCCTCACTCCCTCTTCTTCTTCCCTGTTGAGGTCCACTCTATAGAATTTACATCACAGTCTTTCCTGCAATATAATTTGTACTGCAGAATACTCCTTCATGTTCATGCTAACCACCTAAACCTCCTTTCCCCTCCCAGAAACAGAAGGAAGTTGGGGGAACTGTGTCCTAGTAATCGCGCTGCCATGTGAAACTTTTCATGATAGTTCTACCAGCTCGTTTTCAAATATTCACCTGGTTATTTGTTTTCTTTTTCTACTTGTAATAAAAATTGTCCTCTTTTCTGTTTTTTTTTTTACTTCCTTTCTGGACTATACTTCAAAACTTAAAGTAGTGGTTTCCTCGTAACAGCTACCATCCCACTGCACTTGTAACTTTTTTTGCCTGGTTTGGTTATGATAGAGTAGAAAGGTCACTACGGGCCAGAAGGTCTGCATTCAAGGGACGATTCAGGCACTTACAGGATGATAAGCACATGACACTTGAAACTCTGAGCCATGATCTCCTGACCCAGACAACAGAATTAATAATTACCCCCACCCTGCATGCTTCATACAACTCTTAAGATCAAATTTTAAAAGGTATAGGACTTACAGATACACATTACGATATATAAAATATCGAAACAACAAGGACTTACTGTAGAGCACTCAGTATCTTTTAATTACCTATAATGGAGAAGAATCTGCAAAAGGAGATATATACATATACATATATGTAAGTATGTACGTATGTACAACTCAATCACTTTGTTGTACACTTGAAACTAACACAACATTGTAAATTAACTAGACTCCAACTTTTAAAAACATATGTTTTAAAAAACTTGAGCAACCAAATAAAACTTCCTATACTTAAGGTGATTAACAACAAAATAAAAGTATGTGAAGTCACTGTGAACACAGTAAACCTGAGTTACTAGTATCAGTGACAGAGCTGACAGACTCAAAGCAAAAACCAGTAGAATTAGGACTTGAAAGTCATCATGTCTCCTCAGATTAAGAGTGGTCTTTTAATCTACGGTCAGAATACCACAAACCATTCAGACAGATTGATCCAGTTGATTAGCTAATAAATGTTTGTGCCCTGCTAATTTGCTTCAGTCGTGTCTGACTCTGTGAGACCCCATGGACTATAGCCCACCAGGCTCCTCTGTCCATGGGAATCTCCAAGCAAGAATACTGGAGTGGGTTGCCATGCCCTCCTCCAGGGAATCTTCCCCAGGGAACGAACCCGCTGCATCTCTTGTGTCTCCTGCACTGGCAGGTGGGTTCTTTACCACTAGTATCATCTGAGAAGCCCAGTAAATGTCTGTAGTAAAAAGCAAATAGTAATTGTTGAGTTTTGCTGAAACAATTCTAAGTAAAAAAAAAAAAAAAAAAACTCCAATAGGATTGCCTAGGATATTTCCACATTTGGAGAAAAACTGGAACAAAAGGAGTCAACCTACCAAAGACCACACTACCTAAAAGAACCGTGGAGATGGATTTGGGATCAATGATCCGATACAGAAATGTTTACTAATGTAAAATAGGCTCTGTGATTAATCAATAATGCCTTAAGAGATTATGGGGAAAATCACAGCCATAAGAAATTATTTTGAATCTTTAACAGCAAGCTGTATAGATGTCCACCCCCTTAAATGGGCCTTGAAAATAAAGCATAATATTTATCTCCCCGTTTTTTTTTTTTTTTAACTTAGGAAAAAATATTGATTTGGAATTCAGAAATCACTAAAACAAAGAGGCTAACATAAGATGTCTTTGCTCTCTTTATTTCTGAAACCACATAAAAAGTAGAAAAAAAGGAAGAAAAAAAAATAACCTAGCCCTCGGCACTAGCAGTGTTAATTATCTACATTATATTTCCTTGAATATAATCTTGAAAAAAAAGTCAGCCTATTAACCTTGTAGTGTGCATTCTCACAGACATTTTGCTCAGCATAGGCTTACAACCAATCCCAAACTGTTGTGTCAATTTCCCAGGTTTAGTGTCTCCTAAGGTTACTTTCTTTAGGTACTGAAGATCAGAGTCCCTTAGCTAAGCAGGGTCCTTAAATTTAACAGACTTTCATCACAAAGACCTATTTTCCAGTTCAGAAGATAAATGCCTTTAGTTTGTTACATAAGAAATTCTGGGGCTTCCCTTGTGGCTCAGCTGGTAAAGTATCCACCTGCAATGCAGGAGACCTTGGTTCGATGATAGCAAACAACAGAACACAGTTCACACTGATTTTTCTTTTTCTTCTGAAAACCATCTTTCTAGTTCATATTACTTATTCTAATATATGAAAATAAAGTGTTCATTCTTATCCAGTGTGTTAGCTATACCCTGTGATTTTATTATTCTGAAATTTTCCTTTGAGTAGCATAAAAGCATAAGATTATTTTCTTTAAAGAAAGAGAAGCATTAGTGATTGCTAATATGCTCTAAAACAGACTTTTCAATGTGTGGTCCACAAACTACCTGCAATGGAATTAACTAGGATACTTGTTCAGGTTCTTCAACTCTATCCGGGTGAGTTAGACTTGTTGGGGAGAGGGGCGGAGTTGAGAAGTTGCATTTTCACAAACACTGCTGTTGAGTGCTATGCACTCTACCATTTGTGAAACACAGTTAATCGTAGCCAACAGTTCCCCAATCACTGCACATTATATATATACCTGGGGAATTTGTAAAAACACTATGGCAGAACTCATTAAGACCAAAAAGCAAAACAAAAATATAAAATCCAATTTAAAAAAAAATTGGCAGACGACCTGAATAGACATTTTTCCAAAGAAGACATAGAAGTGGCCAATAGGCACATGAAATGATGCTCAACATCACTAATCATATGGGAAATGTAAATCAAAATCATAGTGAAATATCACCTCACACAAGTCAGTATGATCATCTTCAAAATGAAAAGAAATAACAAACGTATTGGTGAAGATGTGGAAAAAAGGAAACTCTTATGCACTGTCAGTGGAAATGTAAATTGGTGCAGCTACAATGGAAAATAATGTGATTTATTTTAATCAAAATATTAAAAATAAAACTGCCACATGATCCAGCAATTCCACTCCTGGGTATTTATTCAAAGAAAATGAAAGCATTACTTTAAAAAGATATATGCACTTCTATGTTCAATGCAACATTATTTACAATAGCCAAGATATGGAAGCAACCTAAGTGTCCATCAGTGGTTGCATGGCTAAAGAAGATGTGGGTATATAAATATATCTATATGTATAGATACATACACACACACACATATATATACAATAGAATATTAGTCATAAAAAAGAATGAAATATTGCCATTTGCAACAACATGGATGGACTTAGAGGGTATTATGCTAAGTGAAATAAGTCAAACAGAGAAAGACAAAAACCATATGATTTCATTTATATGTGGAATTTGAAAAACAAAGCAAATCAACAAACATAATTAAACAGAAACAGAGTCATAGATACAGAGTACAAATCAGTGGAAACCAGAGGGATAGGAAGTGGGCAGAGGATAGAAATAGGTGGAGATTGAGGTACAAATTTTCAGTTACAAAATAAATGAGTCACAAAATTAGAAACACACACACACACACACACACATATACATATACTAAAGACAAGGTTGACAGAATTCAGGACATGTTTATTTAACAAACATACACTAAAGAATTATTTGTTGTTTATCTGAATTTAAATTTAAATGAGCACCCTATATTTTTGCTTATTAAATCTGGCAATCTGAATTATGGAGACCCTGCACAAGATTTCTTATCTTTGAGTCAACTGGACAGCTGAGGTTGAAAGCAACTTATTCTAAACAAAGGCTTAAAGACATGAGAATATAAACTCCATGGAAACACTCAGGCAATACAATAAAATATTAAAATAAAAAGTGAATTCTAATCAGCTAAATGATATCAGAGTTAATAAATTCTAGTGAGAACACATCTTTGTAAATTAAAGCGAAAACACAAACCAAAATCAATCAATGTGGGTAAGCAACATACCCATTTCAAACTCTTTTCTTCAAACTTATCTCTATAAGACTGTCCACATATCAAGTTCCACAAAAACATCCCAAGAAGCTTTGTGTCCAGGAAACATCTAACAGCCATCTTCTTAAAATGGAATTTTAAAGTTGTCTTGCTATTATAATAGTACAGCTCCAGATTTGGTAAAAATTAATCCACATCTTCTACACTGTGGTGTTTATCAAAGAAGGAAACATAGGTGATCATCAGATGACTTAAATGACCTTCACTGAGCTGGGTCTATGAAAATAATGACATACTGGGCAAGCCAGTCATTAGACTGACCTACATATCTCACAGGATTTGGTGGTCTTCACAATGGCAATATTTAAGATGATCATTTATCAAAGTAAGTGTTTCCCACTGATAATTATAACCAACTAGAGAATAGGAATCTGCTGACTTAGTGCTGACACACTAAATTCCTTTATGTTAAAAATAAACTGTGTGCAAGATGCCAGCTCATTTGAGGTTCGCAGTGTGCCCATTTTTCCATGTTGAGTCTAAGAAGGCATTAGCATGTTGATCTCTGAATGCATGGCATAGAATTTGTTTACTAAGATTCTCCTTTTAAAGGAAACTTCCAAAAGAATAATTCTCTTAGCATAGGCCTACTCATTATCAGCAAGTAAGTATCCAATTCAGTAGTCCACGGAACATTTTTGGAGGGTCAGCTGGGCTGCAGCTCACTCCTAGACTCAGTCTTGCTCTGAGCTCAGCATCTTGCTTCTCTTCAAGACATGCCTTCAGAAAAGGAAGTTCTCTGTTTCTTCTCTTCAAGTAGGAGAACTAAATAGGACATTTAAAAGTTCTAATTTGTTTACTGAAAAATAAAAACTTTACACTGCATTCTAAGCCATAGAAATGGGCATTAAATATGGAGGTTTCCACCCTACGAGTTATTATCAGAATTGCAGTTTATTAATCCCTGAGATATTCTCAGTTTATAATTCCCCTAGATTTTCTGTCAGTATAAAGGTTAGGATTTAATCAGAGTTACCACACTAAACCTCTTAATTTTTATAAATACTTCATCTGTGTTGTGATTAGCATTAACAAAGATGGCTTAAACTGAGTGGCCAAAGAATATCATCTGTGATTTGCCACATATTATTTGCATTTTTTACACTTAATCTGGAATTAAAAGTACAATGGCACATATCCTTGATTATTTATCTGAAGTATTCAATCCTAAATAACATTCCCGACTGAATTTAACTTTTTCTTTTTAATTCACAATTTTAAATTCTTTCAAATGCCAAGCCCTGCTCCATGGTCCATGAATATATTCATTAGCCTGCAGCCAGCAGTGTGCAAATTTATCAATAACTTGCAAGTAAGAGACCTGAAAGATGGCCTCAGTCTGAAGCCTACTGACAACTCTCTGAAGCCAAAGCCTTTCAGTCTCTCAAGCATGGATTTATTCATGATTTTTGACCTTAAGAGTTTTAGGGGGAAAGTGTTGAAAAATTGAAGGTCTAATCATTGGATAAAAACTATTCTTAGAGCATGAAATATTATTCCAAAATTCATAACTAGCACTAAGATAGCATAAAACAACAAAGGCATTCCAAATTTGTTGCCCCTTCTCTTCTCACTTCAACATCAGTGTAAACTTGCATCTGGCTTAAGCCTGATACTATCTAAAGATACATTTTATGTCCACATTAAAAGTAGGAATACAGAGATCAATACTGGGCAAGTCTATTTAATTCACAGAAGTACAGCTAACTACTGATAGAGCATCTGAAAGAGACACAGGATTTTATTCTTTGTGAATACATTTACATCCTCAGGAAAAGTGTGAAAAGAAAATGTTTTATGAGAAGAACCAAGTAACATCACTAAGAAGTGACATCATTAAGAAGAGGTGGCATGAATACACAGAACTGTACAAAAAAGATCTTCACGACCCAGATAATCATTATGATGTGATCACTCACACTCACCTAGAGCCAGACATCCTGGAATGTGAAGTCAAGTGGGCCTTAAGAAGCATCACTACGAACAAAGCTAGTGGAGGTGATGGAATTCCAGTTGAGCTATTTCAAATCCTGAAAGATGATGCTGTGAAAGTGCTGCACTCAATATGCCAGCAAATTTGGAAAACTCAGCAACGGCCAAAGGACTGGAAAAGGTCAGTTTGCATTCCAATCCCAAAGAAAGGCAATGCCAAAGAATGTTCACACTATTGCACAATTGCACTCATCTCACATGCTAGTAAAGTAATGCTCAAAATTCTCCAAGCAAGTCTTCAGCAATACATGAACCATGAACTTCCAGATGTTCAAGCTGGTTTTAGAAACGGCAGAGGAACCAGAGATCAATTGCCAACATCTGCTAGATCATCGAAAAAGCAAGAGAATTTCAGAAAAACATCTATTTCTGCTTTATTGCCTATGCCAAAGCCTTTGACTGTGTGGATCACGATAAACTGTGGAAAATTCTGAAAGTGATGGGAATACCAGACCACCTGATCTGCCTCTTGAGAAACCTGTATGCAGGTCAGGAAGCAACAGTTAGAACTGGACATGGAACAACAGACTGGTTCCAAATAGGAAAAGGAGTATGTCAAGGCTGTATATTGTCACCCTGCTTATTTAACTTCTATGCAGAGTACATCGTGAGAAATGCTGGGCTGGATGAAGCACAAGCCAGAATCAAGATTGCTGGGAGAAATATCAATAACCTCAGATATGCAGATGACACCACCCTTATGGCAGAAAGTGAAGAAGAACTAAAGAGCCTCTTGATGAAAGTCAAAAAGGAGAGTGAAAAAGTTGGCTTAAAGCACAACATTCAGAAAACTAAGACCATGGCATCTGGTCCCATCACTTCATGGCAGATAGATGGGGAAACAGTGGCTGACCTTATTTTTGGGGGCTCCAAAATCACTGCAGATGGTGACTGCAGCCATGAAATTAAAAGACGCTTACTCCTTGGAAGGAAAGTTATGACCAACCTAGACAGCATATTAAAAAGCAGAGACATTATTTTGCCAACAAAGGTCCATCTAGTCAAGGCTATGGTTTTGCCAGTAATCATGTATGGATGTGAGAGTTGGACTGTAAAGAAAGCTGAGCACCGAAGAATTGATGCTTTTGAACTGTGGTGTTGGAGAAGACTCTTGAGAGTCCCTTGGACTGCAAGGAGATCCAACCAGTCCATCCTAAAGGAGATCAGTCCTGGGTGTTCATTGGAAGGACTGATGTTGAAGCTGAAACTCCAATATTTGGCCACCAATGCTGGGAAAGATTGAGGGCAGGAGGAGAAGGGGACGACAGAGGATGAGATGGCTGGATGGCATCATCGACTCAATGGACATAAGTTTGGGTAGACTCTGGCAGTTGGTGATGGATAGGGAGGCCTGGCATGCTGCAGTTCATGGGGTCACAAAGATTCAGACATGACTGAGGGACTGAACTGAAGTAACATCACAATACTCTAAGTCTCTGATTCTCTGCCTCAGGGAATGTCTCAGAATTTCTTTCCAGATTTGCACAGTGCCAAGTTCATTCTACTCAATTTGCCATGCATTATATTGAGATTAATATTTTAGAGCATTTTCTCCCACTGTGTAGTTTTCATCACCTTCCAGGTGCAAGGACAGATTCCAAGTGTATAACTAAGGATTAAGAGAAAAGGTTTCCACGTTTGCATCTTACCAAGATGGAATGAAAACATCAAGAAAGTTCTGACGGGAAAATACAGACCCACAGAAGTTAGTCAGGAAGTATAAGACTAAGGAAAACAGCAAAAATATGAACCTTTTCCTCTACTTTAGGGAGAGGGACAGACATGGTAATACTCACCTCATAGAGATGGGGTCACTTCAGTAGGCTCCCCTTCCCATTACTAGGATGAATTGATCAGCTCAAATCAGAGGTAACAACAGGGATGAGTATCCTGTGTCTCAGTGGGGATGGTAAAGAGAGCTTTGGCTTTTGAAACAGGGCTGTGCTGGCTCCATGACAACCTTGGAGCCTGCCAGGGAGCAAGGGAAAATCAAGCAGTTCATTTCAACAAGCTAGTTGAACTTAACGGAACTCCTCCTACATCCCAGGTGAGGTTGGAGGGCTTACTGCCCCTGATGCAATACACAGACCAGATGCTCTGTGCTCCTACAGAAGATCAGCGGACTTGGAGGACTGGGGCTGTTTTAAAGATCCTTGAAAGTGAAAGTGTTAGTCCCCTCAGCCGTATCCTACTCATTGTGACACCACGGAGGGTAGCCTTCCAGGCTCCTCTGTCCATGAATTTTCCAGGCAAGAATACTGGAGTGGGTAGCCATTCCCTTCTCTAGGGAATATTCCTGACCCAGGGATCGAACCCAGGTTTTCCGCATTGCAGGCAGATTCTTTACCATCTGAGCCACCAGAGAAGCCCAGCGTTACTGGGGGAGGTCCTCCAAGAAGGATCATTTTTTCCAAATGAAAATGAGAAAGAACGGCAATGAGGATAACTTGGAGCAAAAGTTCAATCTTCCTCTAATGGAGAACATTCTGCTTTGACTGCATCAGAGATGCTAGGTAGAAGACAGAGGAGTCATTAGGCGAGCTGAAAAGAAGTCACATATACATAAGAACTAAAATGCCAGAATAGCTAGTTTAGACATTCCAGCCTTTTGCTACCCGAAGTGTGACCTATGGAGCAGCAGCAGTAATACCCTGTGGAAGTTCAGGGAAATGTAGGTTCAGGATTTCCTCAGACCGCTTGAGTCAGAATCTGCATTTTGATAAGATCCTCAGATGATTGTTATACACACTGCATTAGAGAAACACTGCTCCCATATTTAATTGAATCATCCAAGGTACTAAAGCTAAATTAAAAGACACTTGCTCCTTGGAAGAAAAGCTATGACAATCTAGACAGTGCAGAGATATTACTTTGCCAACAAAGGTCCGTATAATCAAAGCTATGGTCTTTCCAGTAGTCACATATGAATGTGAGAATTCGACCATAAAGAAGGATGAGCACCGAAGAATTGGTGCTTTTGAACTGTGGTGCTGGAGAAGACTCTTGAGAGTCCCTTGGACTGCAAGGAGATCCAATCAATCCATCCTAAACGAGATAAATCCTGGGTGTTCATTGGAAGGACTGATGTTGAAGCTGAAACTCCAATACTTGGGCCACCTCATGTGAAGAGTTGACTCATTGGAAAAGACCCTAATGCTGGGTAGGATTGGGGGTGGGAGGAGAAGGGGACGACAGAGGATGAGATGGTTGGATGGCATCACCGACTCGATTGACATGGGTTTGGGTGGACTCCTGGAGTTGGTGATGGACAGAGAGGCCTGGCGTGCTGCAATTCATGGGGTCGCAAAGAGTCGGACACGACTGAGCAACTGAACTGAACTGAACTGATCCTAAATTTGCAGAATCCAGTCATCTCTTCTTTCCCAATCCAAGGAAAGGAGGAATCCAAGAAAAGGAGAAATAAGGAAAGGAAGAATTAAACCCAGATATCTCTCCAAAAGACATACCTAGAATTGGAAATCATCTCACATTACAAAGTCAGAAAACAGATAGACTTTTTTTCAAGTCCAATGACATGATCATCTTCAAATACAAGCTCTAACTTTCAGACTGTTTCTGATTTTTTTTTTGTTTAGATGATGGCCATGATGATAATGATGACTAATGCTGCTGAAAATAGTCTACCTTACCAAATTACTTTGTGGTACCTCAAAAACCGTAAGCCCTACAAATCTCATCATATCCTAATGCATTGCTTTGTACAGACCCAGGAAGGAGACCAGCCTCTGTCATTCATCAAAGTGTCCTTCCTAATGCATTCTAGGTACCCCTTAGAAATCCCTCATCTGCACACCAGGTAGGCTTCCTTCTCTCTCCACTGATATGAAATCACTGCCTTCAGTAGATTTCCCCCTGTTTTTCTTATTTAAATATTTATAAGTGTAATGTAGCTATGTTCCAGTTTATCAATAGTAATTCTTATATTTAATGACAGAGAAATGCATACCATTAAATGTGGAGCTAATGCTTCTGTCTCTCTTACTGCAAGATGATTTGTTTCTTTAACTGGACTCTGAGCTTGCTGTTCACATCATCCCAAATCTGCCACAAGAATATAGTCAATACTTGAAGGGTGTGAAGCTTTATAGAATACCCAGCTCTCTGGGATCATTTAAGCAAATGATTTAGGTAGAAAAATTGTTAAATCCTTGTCTTAAATGTACATCAAAATAACTTCTAGATGAATAAAAAGTTTCATGTAAAACTCAACAAATTGTTTAAAAGGAAACAGTGCAAATATACCTTAACTTACAGAATAACTTTTAAAAGTATCATAAAAAAAGTCAGAAACCTTAAAAAGAATGATGGTTATATTTAATGGGATAAAAATACAAAACACCTGAAATGCAAAAAATTAAAGCCATAATTTATCAGCAGTATTAAAAGGCAAGTAAGTCTCTGCTGGGTAAGTATTTGTAATATATGATGAACAAAAGATATAACACTGTATAAAGGGAAAAAAACTTTGAAATAAATCAGAGAAGAAAGAAATGAGAAATGTCTGAAATCAGTAAGATAAATTAATAGCAAAGGCTATAAAAAGAATGTTTTAAAAGAGAAATATAATCAGCCAATATGCATGCAAAAAGTATTCAATCTCATTTATGTCAGATACCAATCAAAGCTACACTGTAACACTATAATGCCTGCTCAGTAGTGAAGTCATGTCCGACTCTTTGCAAACCCACGGACTATAGCCTGCCAGGGTCCCCTGTCCATGGGATTTCCCAAGGAAGAATATTGGAGTGGGTTGTTATTTCCTCCTCCAGCATATCTTCCTGACCCAGGGATCAAACCTATGTCTTCTGCATTGCAGGCAAATGCTTTACCTTCTGAGCTACAGGAGGCCCCTAAGTCCCCCAGGGGTGCCTACTAAATGGTAAGGACCTTGGAACTTTGTGCCTGCAGTTCAGAGAAGCTACCAGCAGATGGTAACATAGGTTAACTGAGCAGGTAACAGCCTTGGCACAAACTGTAGGTAGTCCTATAGGGTGGTTTAGTTAGTAAGTCATGTCCGACTCTTGTGACCCTATTGGGTGCAGCCTGCCAGGCTCCTCTGTCCATGGGGATTCTCCAGGCATGAATACTGGAGTGGGTTGTCATTTCCTTCTCCAAGTCCTATAGATATTCTCCCTAAAATGTCTAGTTTAATTCTTTCTAAACACAAAAACTTTTGTGAAGATTTCAGCACTTAAAGTAGGAACCTCTATAAATCAATGTGTATAAGTTTTATAGAAAGATTAGAAGACGTGGGATTATATTTTCAAATGCTAATCAAAGTCAAAAGAAAAAAAGACCGCCACAGGTATTTCTAAAAGTCTCCCAGCCATCCAATACCTTATTATCAATTAATTGTTTTGTAAATTCCATACCTAGAATTCATATTCTTTACATTCTAAAACATGGGCTTCCTAGGTGGCTCAGTGGTGAAGAATCCGGTTGCCAATTCAGGAGACTCAAGAGATGCAGTTTTGATCCCTAGGTCAGGAAGATCCCCTGGAGGAGGAAATGGCAACCCCACTCCAGTATTCTTGCCTGGAAAATTCCATGGACAGAGGAGCCTGGTTGGCTACAGTCCATGGAGTTGAAAAGAGTCGGACACGACTTAGCAACTGAGCATGCATGCACATTCTAAAGAATAGTTTCAGTTGCCTTTTTCTTCCAGGCCTTCATGTTCTAGTTATTGAGATTTAAGTATCATTCTACGACTTCCCACAACCAAGTAAACTGATGTCCCTGATAATGCCTAAGCAAGGAAGCTGACCCAGGCAGTCAAAAAGCCACAGCTTTAAATTGTTCACTCTTTAGCTGGACAGATATTTGAATCTTATTAGACCTCAGTGTTCATCTGGAAAATGGTGTTAACAATACACCTGACACCTAGGACTGAATGAGAGAATACGTGTTTGAAGTGCTAAGTTGAAAGCACTGTGCCTAAAGCATAGTGGAGCCCTCACTAATGCTCTATTGTCATTACTCATGAGAAGTCCTTCACTGGGTCCCTTTTTCTCTGATTGAAAGTTCAGATGAAAAATGGCAGCAGCTGACCCACCTCGGCTTCCTACCCTAATCACAAAGCATGCAGGACAGGCTGACATGTTAGCAAGGAGCACACTCTCCCTTTACAACTGATTTCAATCTCTTTGCCAACTTCTCTGTCTGCATGCTGCAATTTTACAGCTCTTATCAATGTTGTTTTCCATTGGCCTGATTTGCCAGCTCCAAGGCTTTACCTGCAGCTGTCTGGCAGATGAGTGGGGCATTTTTTCCTCCTTCCATTTCTAAAACTTTAACAAAATTCTTACTTAGCAGGGTCATTTCTTCTTTTAGATTATCTTTCTAAACATATTCCAAACATGACCAAGACATGCTTAAGTGACTGTACACAAGCTTTTTATTTTTGCACATCCCCTCCAACTCTATTCCATTTCATTGTCTCTTTCCTCAGTTTATTCTCTTGCCATAGTTGGTCAGATTAATTAGTCAGTTGGAATAAGCCTTATGTCACTAACCTATTGATCTCACAGTCTTCCCCTACCCCTTTATCTGTTGTAGCAGCTTAAAGGAAATTTAACTGTAATTCCATTTCACAATCTATTCAACAGATAACTGTACTTGATCCTCATTGTCACTGCACTGTTCTGTTTTACAAGCCCCAAACACTGCAGCCTACAATGTGTTAAATAGTGGGCCTAGAAATAGTGAGCCTCTCTTCTTTAATGTATTAATTTATTTTTTTTTTTTTTGGCTGCATTGGATCTTTGTTGCTTTGCAAGGGCTTTCTCTAGTTTTGGTGACTGGGGGCTACTCTCTATTGCAGTGAGTGTACTTCTCATTGCAGAGTCTTCTCTTGCAGCAGAGCACAGGATCTAGGCTCCCGGGCTCATAAGTTGCGGCTCTCAGGCTTAGTTGCTCTACAGCATGTGGAATGTTCCCAGACCAGAGATCACATCCGTGCGCCCTGCATTTACAGACAGATTCTTATCCACTGAACTACCAGGGCAGTCCTGACTCTTTAGGGCTGCATTATAGCAACTTGGTAGTGTGGCTGAACTGCCTCTACGTGTTTATTACCAGGGAGAGGACATGGAATGGACTGAATCAAGTTTTCATCAAGATCTATCCTATCTATGCTAAGGCTTATTAACAGTTTGTATATCTTTTAGAATTTTATCCAGCTCTGTCCTGCTCTGCTAATTTTACAGAACCCCTTCCCACACCAACCCCCAATCAATCAATCAGTCAATAGAAGGAGTGAATTTTTTGCCCCAACTGTGGGCTTCTCACCATTTGATAAAAGGCATGAACATATGCTGATACTCTGCTTCCATCTGAGATCCTGAGTACACAGACTATGCCTAGACCAGCAACAACAACAGAACTCAGGCCCACAACCTGTAGAGCAATCAGCCTGGGAAGCCAAACTACAACCTCTGCAGGAATTGACCCAGAAAGATCAGAACGTGACCAAGTCAGTGACTGCCAGTTTCTTATTTTTTCCCCTGTTCTGTTTCCAACTCAGGACCAATCAGATAAAACTAAATATACTCCCCAAACCCCACTTCTAGATTGCCTATTTATTTTCAGCTTCTTTATACTAGCGATGTCCAGTCAGAGCAAACTTAAAATGGTCTTTTTGTTGTTGTTGTCTTTATTTTTAGTCAAGCTTTTTCATTCCCCTGCCTATCTGACACAAGTGATTGTTACTGACTCCTTTGCTAGAACAAGCTCTGAAGAAATACCTCAATTTATTCTCCATTGGGTGAAGAAAATGGCAAAAATCCCACGGACAGAGGAGCCTGGCAGGCTACAGTCTATGGGACTGCGGAAGACGTCGAACACGACTTAGTGACTGAACAACAACTCCCATTTGGGCAGTTTTTGTCATTTCCACAGTATTCCTGAACTTTCCACTGAGGTACTGTCACACTGCCCATTGTTGCTGACCCGAGGTTTCAGTCAATCAGGTATGGTACCCACGGTATCCTCTCGTGCTTCCCGTGGTCTTATTGAGTCCACACAGATGTGGTTAATCGGTACCAGCTGAGCTCTGCTTTTTCACTGAGTTCCTCAGCTGTGTATTGTGTCTGGTACCCAAGTTTTATTATTGGTTCCCATTTGTTGACATCTTTGGAAGGCAGTTCATTTTCATCCCTTTTCACAAAATCTTTTGTGCTTAGTGTGTTGTGCTGTCTACAAGTGCTGTTTATCATAACACCACTTAATAACCTAACAACACTGTGAAGGAGAATCACAGGACAGAACACAGGCAGAGCCCCCAGAAGTCTGTCATCGGAGCCAGTATCACAGACAAGTAAGACGGCGGATTTTTATCAAACCAGCTTCTACGTGGACAAACTTTGCTGTAAGTCTCCAATAAAAATAAATGAGGTCTTGCTTCAATTTCAATGTTTCATCCTGAGAGCTTGGCTTTGATCCAGAGAGAGAGTTCTCCACTTTTCTGCCTGCCAGGAGGCACAGATTGTCTGGTCTGCTGTTTTATAGGCAGCCAACTAGTCGGAAGGCCTGAGACATGAAGTACACGAGTGTCACCTCTGGCTGACCCTTGTCAGGTCTCCTGGGGTCATCAAGTCTAAATCCTCTCCTGAAGGAAAAACTTCTGCTTCTTTTATGTACTCAGTCCAACCCTAATTCTTGCGCATCTCTCTCTGACCGCCATAACTTCACCAAGGATTATTTGAGCCTTCAGAAACCATTTAGGAAACATGCGACTTGAACAAAATTGTTCATTTCAGAGGTGACTCAGTGAAAAAGGGAATGAGATTTCTCAGACCCACTGGGCAGTATTTCGTGATGGTGTGCAGAGACTTGCCAATGAAATTCTGCTCCAAAAATTCTTTAAAAGAGTTTTGGACCAAGGTTAATGAGCAATTTAAGAGACTTAGGCAAAAACAAACTAGCTTCATCTCCCTGGTAAATCCATTTCCTCCTTGTCCTCCGCTGCCTCCCTGATGCCCTTCCTCTTCCCCTTATCCAGAGCCCCTGTGACTTCTCAGTGCTTCTCCTAAGGTCCTCAAAGTACCAGTTGCCTCTAAAGATCTATCCTTTCCAGAGCTAGTTGTGAGACAACTCGAAAACTGACACCTCAGATGTGAACTGAGTTACAAGCAATAATGAAGGATTTCCCTAAATCCAGAAAAGACTACCAATTATCCCCAGAAAACTTAAGAATTCTTTTGAGCACATATGAACCATGGATCCCTGACCTGCATCAGCTTAAATACATACTGGTCAGAACACCTTGGATGCTAAACCCTGGATGGCAATAACTGACTGGACTGACCCAAAAAGGAACTGACAGGATCTCTCTTTCCACAATAAACTCGCGAGTCAAAAAAGGATGAAGAAGTAGGGCAAAGTTTCATAAAAGGCATAGCTGAATGTTTCCAATAAAAATTGATTGGACCATAATTCAGTCATGCATACAGAAAAGATGAAACATTAGGACATTTTCATGATAGAATAGAAAGTACCTTCAGTAATACTGGTGAGTGAAAAAGGTGCTGATGTAACACCAATCTTTCCTCCTAATTTGTCAATAGTGTTACACCTAAAGTTGGGAAAAAGTTTATAAACAGGAATTAGAGTAGAAATATCACTTTACATGAATTATAACATTCTACAGGACATTTTGAAACAAAATGGGTTTGGAACAAAAATGAGACAGGATCCAAAATAAACTTATGATCCTGCAACTATATGCCAATTAAAAAAAAAAAAAACAGCTTAAAGTCCTGCAGATCCAACAGCTAAGTAGCCTACTTTCTGACTGATCACCTACTGACAAAGACACTTATAGATACTGTCAACCACAAAAGAAGAAAAGAGGCTGGGAAAAAAGATTGTCCCATCTTACAAAAGAAACACCAAGTCAAAGAAAAAAAAAAATCCCTCAACTTAGATAAGTAAGGATGCTCTGAGGAAGGAAAAAGTACCCAATATCCTGCCTTACCAGTAAACACTCAAGATGAAGTAACTTTATATGTAGATGGTGGACTTCCTGCTGGATCCAAGAGCTACTCTTTCTTCATTAACCACCCCCCCTACCCTCTTCCCTCTACCTCTTCCTCAGAGTAAACACACCACACAGGTGGTAGGTTTTCCAAATAGTGCACAGGGTTTCCCTGCATTAAAAGCTCAGTTTTTACCTGAAACCCTTGTGCCCTGGATGAAAACCTTTCTTTCTGTTCTGTGATGTTGCCGCTGCTGTTTATTCACTCTTTGTGACCCCATGGGCTGTAGCCTGCCTGACTCCTCTGTCCATGGGATTTCCCAGGCAAGAATATTGGAGTGGGTAGCCATTCCCTTCTCCAGGGGATCTTTCCCACCCAGGGATCAAACCCGTGTCTCCTGCATTGGCAGATGGATTCTTTACCACTAAGCCACTTGGGAAGCCTGTGATGATACTACCCTCCAAATTTAATAAGGAGACTTACTTTGAAAGTGAAATTGTAATATTAAATGCAAACCAGAGGGACTATTTCTTGAGGTGCCTGGGACTCCTCTATAAATGCTACAGATATATCTTGCCTCCTCCATTATACTTGATAAAGGCATGTGATATGTGGATTATTTCAATTTCCAACTGCTTCTGTAAAATATTACCCAAAACTCAGTGGCTTAAAACAATATATGCTCATCATTTTATAGCTCCGGAGGCCATAAATCTAAAATGAGTCTCAGAAGACTAAAATCAAAGTATCAACGAAGCTGCATTTCTCCCAGAGGCTCCTGGGGTGAATTCATTGCCTTGTAATTTCCAGCTTTTAGAGGCCACCTCAATTCCTTTTCTCATGGTCCCTTACTCCACCTTCAAAATGAGCAGTGTGGCATCTTCAAGTCTCTAACTCATATCTTCTTCTTCAGCTTATAAGGACTCGTGATTACATTAGGCTCGTGTGGATAGTCTAGGCTACCCTCCTATCACAAGGCTAATGATTAGCAACCTTAATCCCACCTGAAAATTTAATTCCCCTTGTCATACAGTTGAACATATTCTCAAGTGCCAGAGATTAGGATGTGGCCATCTTTGAGGGTCTATCATCCTGTCTATTACAACCTCGTGCCCATGACTCAGATGGTAGAGAATCCGCCTGCAATCCAGAAGATGCGGATTTAATCCCTGAATCTGGAAGATCCCATGGAGAAGGGAATGTCTACCCACTCCAGTATTCTTGCCTGAGAAATCACATGGACAGAGGAGCCTGGTGGGCTACAGTCCGTGGGGCTGCAAAAGAGTTGGACGTGACTTAGCAACTAAACCACCACTACCACCATCTAACACTACTGGCTAAAACTGACAGAAGGAAAAAAAATCACTGGAGGAGAACGTATTAAAATTCAGATAGATCCAACCAAATAGCTACCCAAACTTCCCCCAAATCCCTTCAAGCCAGAAGTGAATGAAGGCCTCAAGTCTACAGATAAAAGTCTTATATCTAAAGGTCTCTTCATTTCCTACACTAACTAGGCTTTGTAACACTAGTCCTGCCAGCGAAGAAACCAAACAAAAGAAGATACTGATTTATTCAAGACCCCAGGGCTATCAACAAAATTATGATATCTTCCTTCCCAGTAGTATGTGAACCAAACAGCATCCTATCAACTATTTCAAATGAAGCCACTTGCTGCACTGTGATGGATCTCTGATCTACTTTTTACGGGGTGCCTGGAGACCAGCACAGTCAATATCTTTACACCTTCACCTGGAGAAGACAACAAAATACCTGGACAGTCATGCCTCAGGAGCTCACCAAAATCCCCTCTATTTTCCTCAGATTCTCAGTTAAGACTTAAAAGATCCAAACTTCTCTTGTGAATTAGTTATGATACAGTATACATATGAGCTTTTTTCAGAGGACAATAAAGCCTATACAAAGAATTCCTCTTACTTGTTCTAAGCCTTGGCAGAAAAGGACATAACATATCATAAGATAAATTACAGTTTTGTCAAAACAGAGTCCATTATTTAGGACATGTGTTATCTATGGAGGGGAAAATACACTCTCTTGGTAGACTAAAGACTATCCAAACTTATCCTATCAATTAAAGGATTTCTAGATTCAGCTAATGTTTCAGATAGTAGGCACCAAGTTCTCCTGGGATTGAAATTCCTCTCCATGAATTGGCTAAAGCCCCAGATAAAGAGATCTTCTCCCTGGAGAAGCCAAGCACAAGCCTTCTGTAACCTAAAGAAAGCTCTTTAAAAGCCTCCTTTCCCTAGGGATCGTTTGCTAGAAAAACCCCTTTTTTATCTATTTGTACATGTCTGGACAGATTGAAGTTTTAACTCAATTTCATGGGAGCATCAAAAACTCATTGCTTACCCAGCCTTACCCTTGACCCGACTGCCAGGGTTCAACCTCCTTGTCTCAAGGCAATAGCTACCACTGCAAAACTTGTCAATGCTTCTTCTGAATTAGTTCCAGGTCCCCTGCTTGATCTCATGTTTCCTCACAAAGTACAGACACTGCTGCTGACTGAGTGTGAAAAACATTCTTAGCTACTCACTTAACTGCTCAGGACACTCTACTACTCTCTCTTTCTCATATTCCTCTTCACCACAGCAAAATCCTAATCCTGCTGCTGCCAGAAGATGGGATTACTTTATGATGACTTATGAAAGTTAAGAACTTTCTCACTCAGATTCAGTAAAGACACCCATTGAGAACCCTGACCTAATGTTATGTGCTGATGGATTATATCCCCAAACTAAAACTGGGAGTTATCAAACAGGACATGTGACCACTAATATAAGTTCTCCTTTAAATAAACTTCTCTAAGTAGCTGCTAAGCTGCTGCTAAGTCACCTCAGTCGTGTCCAACTCTGTGCGACCCCATAGATGGCAGCCCAGCAGGCTCCGCTGTCCCTGGGATTCTCCAGGCAAGAACACTGGAGTGGGTTGCCATTTCCTTCTCCAATGCATGAAAGTGAAAAGTGAAAGTGAAGTCGCTCAGTCATGTCCGACTCTTAGCGACCCCATGGACTGCAGCCTACCAGGCTCCTCCATCCATGGGATTTTCCAGGCAAGAGTACTAGAGTAGGGTGCCATTGCCTTCTCTGTCTCTAAGTAGAGAAGACAACAAAATACCTGGACAGTCATGCCTTAGGGGCTCACCAAAACCCCCTCTATTTTCCTCAGATTCTCAAATAAGCTCAAGTGGCAGAAGTTTTTATACTTATTAGAGCTTGTCATCCAGCCAAAGACTGGAGAAGAAACTTATTCAGAGAGCAAGCATACTTTTGGAAAAATACATGACTCGGAATTCTTTAGATCCAAATGGGTTGCTCACCTCTGTTGGAACTTTTATCAGAAATGAACCACAAGTTAAGGAACTTTTAGATGCTTCCTAGAGAGGTGGCCAAGGGCTTCCCTGGTGGCTCAATAGTAAAGAATCTGCTGGAATGCAGGAGACCCAGGTTCAATCACTGGGTCGGGAAGATCCCCTGGAGGAAGAAATGGCAACCCACTCCAGTATTCTTGCCTGGTGAATTCCATGGACAAAGGAGCCTGGCAGGCTACAGTCCATGAGGTCGCAAAGAGTTGGACACGACTGAGCAAGTAACACACACACACACACACACACACACACACACAGGTGGCCATGTGGTCAAAAAGAGTTGGATATGACTTAGCAAATGAAAAACAACAACAGAAGAGAGGTAACAATTGTATATTGAGGCTGATGCAAAAAAAAAAATAAAGGAGATGCTAAAATAGATCATTCTACCAAATAATCAGCCCTCATCAAAATTATGATCCTAATTAAACCTGAAAGGATAAATCCTTAAGGGATTCAGAGTCCATTAGGAAATGATAAAGTTAAGTCCATAAGAAGGAAGAATGAGAAAAGTCTGGCTGTACCTTTAACTCAGATCATCTCTGGCACTCTCAATAAGTAGGTTTGGGTGGCACAAAATAATTTCAGTTGACTACTAGTTCAATTTCTCTATTAATTTAGTCATCATGGTGTAGACAAATTGGTTATTATCTTACCTCAACATTTGGGGGAAATTTTATAAAGACAGCCGAGACTATTTTCAGGTCATATGTCACCTGTTGACAACACAATCCTGGAAAAGCTATAAAGGTGAACATGGCCAGGAACTAAAGCCTCAAGTACTCTTTAACTCCTTCAGATGGCTTCATTCCACTTTCATCCTCCATCAGATATGAATATATTTTAGCTAATATGTGTTTATTTTTAGCATGGGTTGAAACACTTCCTTGTTGAAAAGCTACATTCTTCATGGTTACTAAACAACTCCTTGATTACATGTTTCTAATATGGGACATATCAACCTTTGTGTCATGTGACCAACACACATGCTTTATGGGAACCATTATAAAAGAAATACGTAAGTCATTATCCCCTTCCTCAAAACCTGCCACAATCTCCTAGAATGGCTGAAAAAACCAATAGCATCTTTAACAAAATTTTCAGAAACCCTTAAGCCAGCCTCCTTTGAGAGGTCAAAGTTACTTTCCCTAGCCTTCCCTCAGGAACAGATCAGTTTTCTGCATAGGAACTGGTCATCTGAAGGTTCTTTCATTCAAGTGTCTCTGATACTAGACCTGCTACACAAATATATCACAAAGTATTGCAAAATATTCATGTAGTTATACCCAGTCTTATCACCAACAAGTTAGGGTAGCCTTCCTACAGCATCTTCATGATCTTCAACCAGGAGATTCCAACCACTGGAACAGATATCAGAAGAAAACAGCTCTTGATTCTCTTTCTAAAGGACCTTATCACATACTCTTAACAAAAATACAGCACTGAAATTCCAGGGTTTCAACCCTTGGGTCACAATTCAGTCTTCCACACAATTAGGAGGCTACTTCAGTAAGGGATGATAAACTGAAGATTCTTGGAGATCTTACAGAAGTAACTGATCTTCAGATGTAGACAGTGGACCTAAAGCCTTCCAAAAAGGGATATGACCTCAGATGGTAGACAGCTTCTGCCTAAAATATCAGATCAAGACCTCTATCTAATTCCTGTTTTGTTGTACCATCTTGCCTATAACCACTCTTATTTTCTAAAGATGCCTGGTTGTCATCTACTCATAGTGGCCATTTTCTCTTTTTTGCTCTCTCTTTATTATAATGGTTAAATCAGGACATAGTCATTCTAATACCATTGTTAGATTCTCCCAAACAGTACAGTAGCCACTGCCCTCAATCTTATAGACTACTGTATGTTATTGTTCAGTCACTAAGTCGTGTCTGACTCTTTGCGAGCCAGTGGACTGCAGTGTGCCTGACTTCCCTGTTCTTCCTATCTCCCAGAGTTTACCCAAAATCATATCCATTGACTCGGTGATGCTATCTAACCATCTCATCCTCTGCTGCCCCTTTCTCCTTTTGCCTTCAATACTTCCCAGCTTCAGGGTCTTTCCCAATGAGTCTGCTCTTCACATCAGGGGGCCAAAGTATTAGAGTTTCAGCATCAGTCTTTCAATGAATATCCAACATTGACTTCCTTTAGGATTGACTGGTTTGATCTCCTTGCAGGTCATTCATAACCAGCTCTCCTGAGAAAAACCTCTGAGCAATCCTTGTTCCATCAAGTGAGATCATAAGGAATTACTCCAATGACTACTTGTCCACCTACATGGACAAATAAATGATCCTTAAACAAATCAAACTTTGCTACTGATCCTCTACTCCAGAAAAAAAAAGCAATGATTACTATCTATTGATCAGACCCTAGATAATTTTAAATTTGAATTTCATAATCTTCCCTGAACAATGGGCTAATTACTTGTTATCTGGAAGAGAGTAATTGAATAATTGATATTTAAATATGTAACCCAGCTAATATAAGGCCTTGGTTCCAACTTCATGTCACAAATAATTCTATTTCTCATGGCTCTCCAAATGCCCCTACTGGTTACTAAATCCTTTGTGACCAGGAAGCCTGGTTGTGTTTGCCTACAACTAACACCTCATACACTTTGGAAATAACATTCTGAGACTTTTCTATATATAGGAATCCTAATTCTATTCATCATCAAGTCTTGAAATTCCAACTCAAACATAAGCTCCAGAAAAAGAGGCCATCTTTGATTATTCACGCTCCCCTGGTAGCTCAGCTAGTAAAGAATCCGCATGCAATGCAGGAGACCCTGGTTTGATTCCTGGGTTTGGAAGATCTGCTGGAAAAGGGATAGGATACCCACTTCAGTATTCTTGGGCTTCCCTGATGGCTCAGCTGGTAAAGAATCTGCTTGCAATGCAGGAGACCTGGGTTCGATCCCTGGGTTGGGAAGATCCCCTGGAGAAGGCAACATCTACCCACTCTAGTATTCTGGCCTGTAGAATTCCATGAATTCTATGTATAGTATATAGGGTCTGCAAAGAGTCAGACACGACTGAGCAACTTTCACTTTCACTTTGATTATTCAGGTACTCTACCTAGAATCACTGACTCATTGTTTATATGGAGAATCAGAGCAGAGCTCCCAACAGTAGGATTCATATAAATAGAAAAGACTGTTAGAAATTTAACATTAACTGTAGCAAAGTTATTAACAACATTATCTGTTACTGACATGAAATATACATCACTCTCAACTCCTTGGAAGAAGCAGTAATGGACAATCTCATTGCTCTAAACATGTTTGCTAGTCCTGGTGGCCTCTGTGCCATTACTAATACTTCTTGCTATACATGATCAATGAAGCAGACAATTTAGAACATCCTATATATACTCTGTCTTAAGAAAAAGCTACTTGGATCTCAAATGTGATCCCCATGCTATATGAAATTTGTTCTCATAACCTGATTTGGTCAATTGGAGTTCTTGGTCCCAAAATATCTTATGAGGGCTGTTAATTTTCTTGTTTTAGTCAGAGTGATCATGATGGGGGTCTGTTGCACTTTTCCTAGAGCCTTAAATACATCTGTATTGAAGCAAGTCTCCTATCAGATGACAGTCATAGTGCTATAACAACATAAAGCTAAAAGATCTTGGCATGAAATGATTATGGAAACAACCAAACCCTCTTGAGTGCTGATGATCTGGATGTCTAGCTTCCCATACACTGGCCAACCTCTTTTCAAGTGAGAGAAATGCCCATTGAGAGACTGAATATACAAATGGACAATGACCAGTCATATGTGACAACAGAACTCAGACCCACTGGTTCTATAGCAACCAGCCCAGGAACCAAATCACAACCTCTAGAGAAAGTGTCAGCCACTTTTCCTATTTTTTTTTCTCACTTCCAATACAGGACCAACCCAGAAAAGCCAAATATGCTCCTGAAACCAATCACACTAGATGTGCCACTCCTAGTTCATGTCAACAATGTCCAATCAGAGATTATCTAGAGGCTCTGTTTGTTTTTTAATATAAAGATTTCCTACTCTCCTGCCTATCTCTGAATCTCTGACAAATACAAATGGTGGCAGTAGGAGATACAGCAAGACCTATATAAAACAGTTTTGCTGTTTTTAATTTGAATGATCCTCATTTATCTTCACATATTTGTACACAGTCCATAGCACACTTAACCTCAGCAGGTGTACCTATATAATGTGAAAAGACATCATAGCTTACTTACTATTAGTTCTTACTTACTTACCTACTAACTATTAGTTCTGCCATTCAGGATATGTGTATTATTGAAAGCTACTTAATATCTCTAAGCCTCAGTTTTCTTATCTGAAAAATAAGCATCACTTATTTTTCTTACTTAAATGGATGTGGTGTGGTGATTAAATCTGACAAATTTGGAACATATTTGTTCTATTGTCTGGCACATAGGTGGCCAATAAGCAGGGGCTATATTGATGATGAAGATGATGGTCTCTTGTACTTGCTGAGTTCTGCAATCTGGATTGTAATCCTGGATCGCCATCTGCTACCTCACAGTGGTGTTAAGAAATTGCATGTACAGTAGGTTATATATATGTTATATACATAGCATATGCAGAAGTACACAGAATATGAGAAACCTCCATATATTTGTCACCCAGTTTCATCAATTATCAACTCATGGATAATCTTTTCCACTCATAGACCCCCCAATCTCCCTTTCATTTTATTTTATTTGAAGCAAATCCCAAACAACATATAATTTCATTTTTAATATTCCATTATGTACCTATAACAAATAAGGACTCTCATAAAATATAACTGCAATGCTATTATGACCCCTAAAAAAGTCTTAATATAATCCAATATCAGTTGCTTGTCTTGGAATCTAATATGGTGATAAGTTCAACATGGATTTATACACATTTCAATTGTTTCCACATATTTATGGCTCCTTTTTTCATTTTTACTTTTCTTTAAACTGGTGTTCGTAAAAATAAACGGTTAGTAATTGAATTACTCCTCTAATTTTGTCAAGATAGAGGGTTTGGAATAGAACTAAATTTTGTCTCTATTAACACTTATCTTTGGGCTTCCCAGGTGGCTCAGCAGTAAAGAATTCACTTGCCAGTGCAGGAGACACAAGAGATGTGGGTTTGATCCCTGGGTCAGGAAGATCCCTTGGAAAAGGAAATGGTAACCCCCTCTAGTATTCTTGTCTAGGAAATCCAATGGACAGAAGAGCCTAGTGGGCTACAATCCATGGGATCACAAAGAGTTGCACATGACTTAGCAACTAAACCACTGCTGCTGCTGCTGCTGCTAAGTTGCTTCAGTCGTGTCCGACTCTGTGCGACCCCATAGACGGCAGCCCACCAGGCTCCGCCGTCCCTGGATTCTCCAAGCAAGAACACTGGGGTGGGTTGCCATCTCCCTCTCCAGTGCATGAAAGGGAAAAGCAAAAGCAAAGTCGCCCAGTTGTGTCCGACTCCCAGCGACCCCATGGACTGCAGCCTACCAGGCTCCTCCATCCATGGGAGTTTCCAGGCAAGAGGACTGGAGTGGGGTGTCATTGCCTTCTCCAACTAAACCGCTACCAATACTTATCTTCACTACCTTAGGTGAGTTTTCTTCACAATTTGTGGTATTGTAATAGCCAAACAACCCAGAGTCGGTTGTGCAATATTTACTATTTAATTCATTTTAATACAGTAGAAGAAATTGCAGCAAAATGATACCACGGGGAATATGTATGAGGATTCACTAAATCAATGCCATAAACATTCATCTAAATATTTGCAAAATAGTTACCAGTTTCCTCAGAAATAAGTTACCTGAGGGATGATGAGTTTTTGCTTGTCTGATTCATTTGTAAGGCTCAGTTTATTTACTGAAGATTATCGATGTACAGTTACCTATAAATTGAGAAAATATCCTGTAGGTTGCATATTTACAAAAAGCCCTTCCCAATCATTTATCATCCCCTACGTACATCCTGACCACTTTGGCCATCATCACTTTTGAGCAATTGATTTTCAGAATCAAACATTTGAGGGGAATGGATGCAGGGGGCTCATTTAGGCATTCCCATTTTTATGAGTCCACAACTCACCTCAGTGAAAAAGCTTTCATTTTGCCAAGGTAAGTAAAATATCCCTTCAAGAGGATAAAGAAAAAATATCCTAGATTAATCCTATATTATTTCATTAGATGTTCTTTTCATTCTCCTTTCTCTTGACACACCTTTTCCCCCAAACTACAGTAAATGCCATAGCATCTCAAAATCTTTACAAGCCTATGGACAAGACAGAATCAGAGGTAGTTCAACTAGTAAACTGTAGTCTTTAACTCTGGCTGGGAAATAGCAACAATGATTTTATTTATTTTAATTCTTAAAAAAGTTTTTCAAACTAGATAAAATAAGGATGCTGAAGAAAGAAACTTCTAAGAAAATTGACATTTTTAGCTTAATAAAAAATGTATTAGTCAATGTAATATTAACAGAAATGTCTTATCTTCAGCTGTCAAACAATAAAATTGGCTTCTAAATTAGATATGATCCCACCCCCACAACCTCAACCTCATGAGTTCCCTAGTATAAGCATATCCTAAAGCCAGTTAAATCTAAACTTAGTTTTCTGTGGTATTGACTTAAGGCTTGATTATCTTCTTGAAGTGAATAACATTAACTGTCCTGTTAAATATATTCCAGAAAGAACATCCAGAAGATATAATTGAAGGATGCAAAGATAATTTCTTTCTGTTTATTGTCATTAAACTAACTTTTAGGCCATTAGTGCCAACAGAAAATATCAAATGTCAAATCTTTCAACTCTAATAATTCCATTCTTCTTGTCATATTCAGTCCACCTCAAATAAATTCTGTAAAAGGGAAGATGCTCTAAGCTATTCATTTAACATTTTTAAAGTTGTGGATTTTCACAATCCTTATCAGAATTAACCTCAGCATTATGATGAACTGAGGCAAGTACATTTTTTTTTCTGGCATTAAGATATTCATTCTTGTAAGCTAAATCCCAACTAAGGAAATCAAACTCAAACTGAAGGAAATCACCTTAAGTTATTGAGCACTTTGACAAGGAAATGAAAATAATAAGATAAATGACATATTGCCTACTATTCAGCTTCCCCATGTCAGGAGACTTGTTCATTTTTGGCAGAACCTGAGGCATGCTTTAATCTACAGGAGGTAGACCTGGAATATCACTCAATCTGCATTTCCCTCGATATCCAGTTATTACCAGCTCCTTTTTTTCTATCTGCTAAAATCTCTCTAATTCAGCCCACGGCTAAGGCCTTAGTTCTGGCCCTCCTTAGCTTTCACCTGGATTATAAATAGACTAGTTATCTAAAAAAGTCCCCTGATTCTGTGTCCACCCAGCCAATCGTTTAGCCTTGACTGAACAACCAGAAGATCTATCCTCCTAGTGAACAAATCTTAGCATGGCTTACAAACCAGTTTCTGTGACACTAGTTTGTGTCACACACAAACTATTTCACAGTTTAGTTCTGCACACTTTATCACGTTTAGTCTCCTTACTCCTCGTTTCCTCCTATTTCCCCCTCCCCCTGATCCTGTTCACACACATACATATCACATCACATTAACCCCAACCTCCTCACAACTCTCCAAACACATAGTCCACTGTAAAAACGTCTGAAATGACACTGTATTTTTCATATTCCTATCACATTTTATAAATATTTATTATGTCTACTACCTGGTAAACTATGAATCATGTCTTAGTCTTCATTGTATTTACCTCCTTGATAAATATGCATCAAGGTGAAATTGATTCTAACAGACAAATCAAATAGATAGCCAATAAATAAATTATGAATATTTAAGTACCATTAAATGGTAAAGATGTCACTTCAATTTCATTTAATGTTATTGAGATTTGTGATCAAAAGTTTGAAGATGCTACACGTCAGACTTTCAGTTCACACAATGCAAAAGCATATATAAATATGTAAACATGTTGAAGGATGGAAAAGATCTTTCTAGATATGACTCCAAAGGCAGACATCAATTGAGAAAGTAGTGACTGCTTTTCTAATTAAAAAACAACTCTATAGCAGTGCTGATCAATGTCATTTTCAGCATTGATGGAAATGTCCCCTGGTCACACTGTCCAATGCAGTAGCCATTAGCCACATAGGTACAGGACACTACAAATTTAACTAAGGAGACTGCAAGACTTAACTCTATTCCATTTTATTCTATTTGACTACAGTTCAAATTACTTTTAAATTTAATAGTCACTTACAGCTAATTGTTGCCACTTTGGACAACATGAATCTATAGGTTCAAATAAAATCTTGTTGAAAGAAAATAAAAATGTAAACCACAAAACGGAAAGAACGAGAAACACGTCTGTTGATTGAATAAATACATCATATCCTTAAAACAAGTCATTCGCACATGGTAGTAAAAAGAAAATTCCCTCCTTTTCATCTGTTTTACATATAGCAGCTTGTATCTAGTAATCTCTAACTCCTAATTTATCCCTCCACAACCCCCTTTCTCGTTTGGTAACCACTTGTTTTCTCTGTCTGTGAGTTGACTCCTGTTTCATAAATAAGTTCATAGTTTAGATTCTACATGTAAGTGATATCATATGGTATTTCTCTTTCTCTTTCTGACTTACTTCACTTAGTATGATAATCTCTAGGTCCATCCATATTGCTGCAAATGGCATTATTTCATTCTTTTTAACGACCAAGTTATATTCCACTGTGTTTACATGGGTATGTGTCACATATTCTTTATCCATTCATATAACTGAATCACTTAGCTGTACACCAGAAATTAACACAACACTGTGAATTGGCTGAATAAATAAATAGCTAGAAAGGAAAAAAAAAAAACCTATTGGAGAAACAAGACAGTTACAGACAATGTACAAAAGGAGAAATAAAAATGGCTAATAAATATATGAAAAGTGTTCACCAGGCACTAGTTATCAGAGAAATATGAGTTGTAACAATACACTGATTCTAACTCCTCCCTAACAATCCCACCTTATCTTCACCCCATTCCCATTAGTCAGATTTGAGTCTATCCATTTTACTCTCTTTTAACATCATTCTCTTCCTTGATCAATTACTTTGTGGCACCCACCTGGCAAAAAACTCAGTCTTGGATAAATTCAGCAACCCACAGCCTGGACTACAGAACATGCCAGAGAACACTATACCACTGCTGAGATGGTAGAACCACAGGTGTGCGGTCTGACCACCAGTTTCTCAGCATGCCTCATGCACACTGCATGGCCTTTTCCAGCTCTCTGCTTTTCTCTACACTGGCCCTCCTGAAATCCTTCTACTACCTCAAACTTCGAATCCCGCCTCCTATTTTACAAAGAAATGAAAAACCACTAAGAATCTTCTCAGTAGTATCCAGCCAGGAACCTATTCTTTTCCTACCATTCTAGTTATTCTTTATCATATATTCTTTATATATTCTTTATCCCTTCTCAGGTCCAAGTCTATATTCCACCCATATTCTGGAGTCCACCCTCTATTCCTTATTTTTCTTGACTTGCCTATGTCTCCCAATCTAAGGAACATTTAAGCATACCTAATTTTTTTTCTCCATTTTCAAAAAGAGTATGGAATGCTGTGACTTAAGAAACTCAGCTTCAAATCCCAGTTCTGCCCCCTTCCTGCTGTGTGATCATATTTAATTCATTCATGTCTCCTTTTTCCCATCTAGACATGAAGAATCACAACAACAAAACAGCAGCATTTCCTCTGATGCATAGTAATGAAACATCAAGTGAAAAATTTCCACAAAGCTCTTATAAAATATTATAGATAATTTTCACCCTATTGTCAATTTTGAATCCTCCTTGGCCTCATATTCTTTCCAGGTATCATCGCCCATTCCTCCCCTTCCCTTCAGAGCAAAACTTAAAAGTCTTCTTTTTTGGAACCCATTTTAGACAGAAAAAAATTGTAGAACTAGTACAGAAAGATTCCATATAGCCCTCCCCGGTTTCCCTAATGTTAGCCATATGGCATAACCACGGCACAAAGACCAAAACAAGGAAGTGCTCAGTGCTGTAATTTTCCTTTGTCTACCCTAGCCATGTCCTAACCAATTAATAAATGATTAAAGAGAGTTAATGGGTTATGTTGTAGAATGCCCTTCAGCTGGGGTTTGTCTGATATTTTCTCAGCTTTGCAGTTTGAAAAAATCTCACATGTTTAGCAAGACTACCAAAGATCTGATTTTGTGTCCTTCTCAGGACATCGCATCAAGAGATTTGTGATAGCAATATGACAGAGCAAAACTTCTTATAAGAATTATCTCCTCTCTGTGACCTAAGTTCATCCTTATTCTTTTGGTTCTGATTCCCTCTTCAGTGGCTTCCCTCCCCATCAAGTTACTGAAACAGCTCTTACCAAAGACACCAAGAGCTCTCTAGTTGTTCAATTTAAAAGAAACTTCCTGGTCCTTTACTCCTGGATCACATGGCAGCCTCAACACTATCGAGTAGTCTCTTCTGACACGTATGCTCAGCTGCAACACCACACTGGCGTGATTTATCACTCACCTTTCTCAGGGTTTTCTCAGTCCCCTTCCTTGATGCTTATTCTCATAACCTACCTCAAAATGTCAGTGCTTATTTCTAACTCTGCACTCTCCTGAAGATGAGCTCACGTCCTTCTACTCTGCCATCTTGTTTGTCTAAAAACCAGGGCAAGAAGCAACAGTTAGAACCAGACATGGAAAAACAGACTGGTTCCAAATTGGGAAAGAAGCACACCAAGGCTGTATATTGTCACCCTGCTTATTTATCTTATATGCAGAGTACATCATGTGAAATGCCAGGCTGGATGAAGCACAAGCTGGAATCAAGATTGCTGGGAGAAATATCAACAACCTCAGATACACAAATGACACCACCCTTATGGCAGAAAGTGAAGAAGAACTACAGAGCCTCTTGAGGAAAGTGAAAGAGGAGAGTGAAAAAGCTGGCTTAAAACTCAGAATTCAAAAAACTAAGACCTTGCCATCTGGTCCCATCACTTCATGGCAAATAGATAGGGAGACAATGGAAACAGTGACAGACTTTATTTTCTTGGTCTCCAAAATCACTACAGATGGTGACAGCAGCCATGAAATTAAAAGTTGCTTGCTCCTTGGAAGAAAAGTTATGGCAAACCTAGAGAGCATATTAAAAACCAGAGACATTACTTAGCCAACAAAGGTCTGTCTAGTCAAAGCTATGGTTTTTCCAGTAGTTATATATGGGTAGGAGAGTTGGGCCATAAAGAAAGCTGAGCACTGAAGAATTGAAGCTTTTGAATTGTGGTGTTGGAGAAGACTCTTGAGAGTCCCTTGGACTGCAAGGAGACTGAATCAGTCAATCCTAAAGGAGATCAGTCCTAAATATTCTTTGGAAGGACTGATGCTGAAGCTCTAATACTTTGGCCACCTGATACGAAGAACTGACTCATTGGAAAGGACCCTGATGCTGGGAAAAATTGAAGGCAGAAGGAGAAGGGGACGACAGAGGATGAGATAGTTGGATGGCATCACCAACTCGATGGACATGAGTTTGAGCAAGCTCTGGGAGTTGATGATGGACAGGGAGGCCTGGTGTGCTACAGCCCATGGGGTCACAAAGAGTCAGACATGACTGTGCAACTGAACTGAGCTGCACTCTCCTGGCAGAATTGTAGCTCCATCTCTGGTGTTACTGGACACCCATGTTACAGACAATTATCACATCTAACCTTCAACACATTTCTATCTTCTAATTTTTATACTCATATACACATGTGCATTCCAAGCATCCCTATCAAGTATCTCATAGGAATCATAAACTGAACACATCATCCAAACAATCCAACCAGAGATCTTAAGTTTCACCTTGTGAAATAAGACTTATTGTACATTTCAGGATCCCCTACTGAGTCACTATAGTTATAATCTCAACAAAGTAAATAGTAGGTCAAGAATGTCATCTGTTTTTTTGAAAGAACAGATTTTTATTTTATTAACGCAGTCTAAAATTGCATTAGACTTTGTGGTGGCCACATCACATAATTGACACATATTGAGCTGACTAAAGAAGAAAAACCCCAGATTTCTTTATAAATATATTGCTTTAGCTGCTTTCTCCTAGTCCCATAGTTGTACAGATAAAATTTAAGACATACTATGTCAGACAGCTGAATTTAGCCCATCACTCAAGACTGATATATTCTGGGACCCAAACACAGTAATTTAATTATTTATTGAGAATCAACATACTCTGAGCAAGCACTAAAATTTTGTGAGATGTTGAGATACTACAATGGGACACACTGCTAGTTGTCATCTTAATCCCTTTTCTCTTCTTCCACAATATTGCAGGTTAATCTGTATTCCTGGCTATCAGCTAGATGCAACATTATCCAACAGAAATGCTACAGGAGCCATACACGTGATTTTAGATTTTTTATTGGCCACATTAAATGAAGTAAAAATAAAGATGTGAAATTCATTTTAATAATATATCTTAATTAGCCCAATATATCCAAAATATTATCATTTCAACATGCAATTAATATAAAACATCTTGAGATAGCATGCTTTCTTTCTCCATTCTGAGTTTTTGAAATTGACATGTATATTACATTCAAACATGTATATTACATGTAATATTACATCTCAATTCTGACCAGGCACATTGCAAGGGCTCAAAAGCCTCATGGGGCCACAGCTACTGTACTGAATAGTTGAAAGGTGAAGAGACTACATTTCCCTACAAGGTGTACCCCTGTTCTTGTTAACATAATGTGAATGGAAGCTACACTTGCAAATTAACAGCTTCATTTCCTTAATAGAAAACAACTTGTATTTTGGAGACTCTGATATAGCAGCTTTACCTTAATCTAAAGAATACAAGAGCTGAACGAGCAACTGCTTCTCAGGCCCTGAGTTTGCCATACCACCCATCTGCAAATGGGATGGCATGTCTTTTATTTATCCTCATCTTAAACATGGGATCCAAACACAACACAGTCCAAAAGGAAAAAAAATAAAAATAAAAAGGACAGAGCTCTGCCACATACAACTGGGGACTTACATACATAGGCTATAGCAATCCATTAATCAGAAGACCTCTGGTACAATCATCAACTAGTTACTAATTTTATTGCATTTGGAGAACTACAGGTTAGAAGCACTGTTCTACCGATAGGGCTGAGAGAATTGAAGATTTGTTTGTTTGCCCCCATAGCCACTCCAGCACATCTTTTGACATTCCTGGGCTTAATCTGCTACCCATCAAGGAGTCAGTTCACAGAAACTCCTTGACAATGTTTTCTGAATCACATCATACCTCTATCCTCACCTAGGGAAGAGTGATAATGACTAAAGGATTGCTTCACTGCCATGACTATTTACAGCAGGGTGGAGATTAACTAAGACTACTAGCGGTTTTATCAATAGTGGTTGGCAGGTTTCTGGGAATTATACACAGATATATTTATATCCTGTGTGTGTGTGTGTGTGTGTGTGTGTGTGTATAGCATGGAGTGGGGAACACAAAAGGAAACCTGTCTTAAATCTCTATTTGCATAAGAAGAGCATTTTTATTTTTAGATTGCATTTCACAAATCATTATAGCAGGATTTCTAAAAAAAAAAAATTGATTCATTTTTACATAAGATGAAAAGAAGTTTTTATATTGAACATATCATCACTGTGATTGTTACTCTTTCCCAGATTGAAGTGGCCAGGGCTCCTCCCTCAGTGAGTCACTGCATATTCTCCAATGACAGACAGTCTGGGTGAATTAATAGCAAGGGGATGTTGCAGAGTTTGTTTCAACTGTGGCTTTAGCATTGTGTTATGAATAAAAAATATTTTTATATATAAATCACAAGTGGGTATGAAGAAAGAAGAAGCCAAAGAACAAGTCAATAATTAAAACATGCTTGACTCCAAAAGTTCATTGATCCACTTCCCAGGAAGTCATTACTGTCTTATGACAGCACCTCTCTCCCTCACCTCCTGTGTGCTTGATTGGGAGAAGGGTGCTTTGCCACATGAAGGACTCTGCTTGTCGGCAGGCCACTGTGTCCCATAACAGACTGCATCTGGACAGACTGTAGCTCAGTCTCTGATGTTCTATTTGGCATATCACAATGATTGCCAGTGGTACCTGCCCCAAACCCATAGTATTCTTTATGCAATACAGCTTGAGATATCAGAAAAAACTGGAATATAAGAGTTTTATTAGTTTATTTACCATCTTGGTTAGTAACTAAGAAATATTTTGAAATATTTCTTTCTTCATGACTTCGCAGTCCCATTATATTGTATCCTCCCTTCTTAATCCGTATGTAGTCAAGTTACAGAAGACAACAAATGAACATTAGGAATGGAGTCATAAAAACCTCTGTACCACAGCACCCTGTCTAGGAGCCCCCTCTTTCCCATGAGACTAGTTTAAAAACAGGAGAATTTGGGAAGACCACGTGGGCAGCCCTTCATATCCATTGCTACATCAGAGTTTAGAAAGCAATTAAGCAAGCGTGACCTTCTTCAAAATGTACAACAAGTTACTATGAGGCATTATTATTTTCTTTATTACTGTCATTATTCTTGACTAATAAATAGGAAACCTAAGGTTTAGAGACATTAAACAACTGGCCCAGAGTCGCAAAGCTAATAAGTGACAAATTACCATATTCCGCAATTCAAGTCCAAAGTTCTCACCACAAATGGCCTTAGAATATGACAAAATGGCTATGCTTTCAGAAGTGTATTTAAATACTGTTACAAGACCTTGTAAAATGAGAGAATCATACCAAGAACAGACTCTGAATTTGTACCTTTACATAACAACTTAGAAAATGGAAACAGCATTGATTTAAAAAAAATCAAAACTTAGAGACAGTTACCCACAAATGACATGTCCATAGATAAAATAGCCCCTTGTATGTTATACTATATTTGAATGGTTGAATTTCTTTTCTATTTCATTTTAAGAGTTTCCATCTCTGGGAGTTTAGTAGACTAGATGTCTTTTCCCTTGGCAGGGAACAAAGCCATCTCAATAAGTATAATAGACTTGCAAAACTGTACAAATTAATGTTCAAGCATGTGTTGTGTACCTACTATGTACCAAAAGCCCAGGGAACCTCAAGATTGGGGCAGAGTCATGTCAAAACCTAGATCATTGTCTCTCTTTTGTCCAGGAGCTTGTACATATACACCATGCGTGCTAAGTCACTTCAGTCATGTCTGAATCTTTGGGACCACATGGACTGTAGTCTGCCATGCTCCTCTGTCCACAGGATTCTCCAGGCAAGAATACTGTAGTGGGTTGCCATGCTCTCCTCCAGGGGATCTTCCTGACGTATGGCTAGAACCTGTGTCTCCTGCATTGCAGGCAGATTCTTTACCATTGAGTCACTGGGTAATCCCTAACCCTAACCCTAATTCCAAAATAAGGCCAGAGTGAATGGATCAGATTCCTGGTTTACTCAGGTCTGTGCTCTGTCAGGACAGTGCTTCACAATGGAAGGGATAATTGTTGTAGCAAATCTCATAAAGCAAAGAATGGACATTCAAACATTTTTCACTTATCATAATTTATAATGCATTTTCCTTGAATATATTTGTTCTTATTGTTCAGTCTCTAAATTATGTCTGACACTTTGCAACCTCGTGGACTGTAGTCTACCAGTTTCCTCTGTCCATGAGATTTTCCAGGCAAGAATATTGGAGTAAGTTGCCATTTCCTTCTCCAGGGGATATTCCTAGACCAGAGATCAAACCTGTGTCTCCTGTATTGGCAGGCAGACTCTACCACTGAGCCACTTGAAAAGCCGTTGAATATATTTAGGCTGTTCTTAAACTTACTTATATACACAGTATCTAAACTCAATTTCCATTCAGTTAAAGCAAAAAGAAACCTTATATACAATTAAACATGATAAAGCTGAATTGGGATAACAGCTCACTTTTTTCTTAACTTATAATTAAATAGTTTACCTACATTTTCATTTTTTACCTTAGATTTATATGTTATGTAATCAAGTATAGTCCTGGTATTAACTAAGAAGCTATTCAGTAGGAAATCTTTAATAGAAAGGAAGGACAGCAAAGTGGCTGCAGACTTTACTTTTCTAAAACATACGACTATCATTTCCAACAAAACTTAGGAAGAAACATGTCCTTTTGATATTTTCATGTTAGAGAAAATGCTCATCTATTAGTTCTTTTTCTCAAACATTGTGTGCTGGTTCCCTAGCTAATGGTAATAATCAAGCATTAAAAGCTACAGCATATGCTGAATGGCTTCATCACCCCATAAATCATACTTACTCCCATTTGTTAACATGCTGTTTTAATTTCAGAAAATTCAATGTAAGTTCATGAATTTTGCACAATGTCAAAAAAAAGATATGATTTTGTATTGAAGACTAAAGGGATGTTGTTAATTTTAATGCATACTGGGAGGTCACACAACAGTCTCAAATTTAATGGTAAAGCAAATTCAGTTAACTCTGCAGAAACATAAGGAGTCTTACACAGTCTCTTGGCTAGCCAAGGGCAGACTAGGAATCAGGAAATTTAAGAGTTTAAATCCAACACCTGAGACATGCTTTGAAAACTTTTCTGCACTAAATGCAGCTTGTGTGGAGCACTTTGAGGGGGCAGTGACAGAGGAGCAAGAAGACACCTGATAACAGACAATAGTCACCACAGTTTAAGGCAACATCTCTATGCAAGAACTAATCTCCAAGTAATCATTCTTTGTACCCTACCTCTTCATTCTCATCCTAAAAGATGATGAGAGACTACCTTTTATGTCTAGATATGGGAAGTTTTCCCTAGAACATGGACTGTCTTAGTCTGCTTGGGCTGCTGTAACAAAATACTAATGAATGGGTGACTTAAAAAACAGACCTTTATTTCTCACATTTCTGGAGACTAGGAAGTCAGCGATCAGGTTTCCAGCATGGGCTGAGTTCTGGTGAGGGATTGCATATGGCTGCCTTCTTGCTATATGCCCATGTGATGGACAGAGGAAGCTCTGGTGTCTGCCCTTCTTACTTGGGCACTAATCCCATTATGAGGGGCTTCCCATGTGGTGCTAGTGGTAAAGAACCCACCTGCCAATGCAGGAGACATAAGAAACACAGGTTCGATCCCTGGGTTGGTAAGATCCCCGGAGGAAGGGATGAGACCTCCAACCTAATAACCCCATCTAAACCTAATTACCTCCCAAATACACCCTTCCTAATACCATCACCCTGAGAGCTGTGGCTACAACATGAAATCGAGCAGGACAAACACTCAGTCCATAATACTGGTCATTGAACTTCAGTGTGCCCACAAACCACTTGTAGAAATATAGGAAAAATGCAGAGGACCAGTCCTCCAACACTTGAGATTCTGATTCACTCTGGGAGATGGCTGGGAAATACTTTCCAAAACCATCAAGGTAATTCTATTGCAAAATTCTACTGGCCACAGTGTGAGAGATCTGCCCTAGATCTGCTTTGAGAAGAAGGGATGGCTCACAAGTCCCTGTGCCATACCTGGAGGACTGAAAGAAGTACTCAGAGATCAAACTGTCCTATGAATGGTAACAGCCAGAACAAGGCAGTGCCAACAGAGGGACATCTATACAAATGTCAGCAAAGTGGTGCTGAGTAATGTATATCTGAGTAACGTAGATATACTCACTGCCAAATCCCCACTCACACTGTCATTACTATGACCTTTGGAAAACTATTTTTGAGCAAAATATAAACAAAAAAGGAAAATCCTGGATGCATCCTCATATCCAACCTAAAGGTGAGTTCTTAAGATGGATTTCAGAAGGAGAAGCCGAAGGCAGTTGACTGCCAATTGGAGAATACATCGGTATGTAAGCCAATGGACTCATTCTGGCCTAAGAGAGCACATCCTGAGCAAGGACACATCTCCCTGACAGTGTAACATCGAGGGAAGGACCTTGGAAAGAGAAACAATAACAATAAGAGCTTTTTGAGACTATGCTTAAGTACATACAACATTTTTAATTTATTGATTCAATTTGTCTTCTCTGTAAAACATGGTCATAAATGGTTCAAATCAACAAACAAAAAATAACATTCAGAAAAAAGTCATAAAGAGAACTGATAATTCAGTAGTATGAAAGATAATGCAGGAGAGTCAACAAAAAAAAGTCTTAATGGACAAGGCTCTGATAGAATTGAGTGCTGAGGTTTACATTTTAAAATACTGAAATCATAAGCTTAACAGCTTCCAAGTATTTCACAACACAGATAGTATGATGATTTTTAAAACTATTACTGTTCATAGAAATAAGAGGGAAAAACCAAGAGGAGCAGAATACTACTAAGAAAATCAAAATTGCTTTTAGTGTGTGAGCATATTTCCCAATAAAAGTTCAGATTGTCCTTCAAATGTGAAAATAAGAAACTATTGATGTTTGAAATTAAAAAAAAATGAATGGCTTCACAGTGCTGATTATTATTAAATTATTTATATACTGGATTTACTCAAACTATGTTTTAGTAAAAGAACAAGCAAGTAAATAATGAAGTCTAATTTCTACAGATTACTCTTCTTGAGGACTTCTCAGATGGCACAGTGGTAAAGAATCCACCTGCCAGTGCAGGACATGCAAGACACATGGGTTTGATCCATGCATCAAGATCCCCTGGAGTAGAAAATGGTAACCCACTCCAGTATTCTTACCTGGAAAAGTCCATGGACAGAGGAGCCTGGCAGGCTACAGTCCATGGAGTTGCAAAGAGTTGGACGTGACTGAGCAACTGAGCACACATGGACACATTCCTCTTTAAAAGTAAAGACCTCCCTGATACCACTTAACTTGTCCTGCATGCATGCTCAGTTGCCTCAGTCATGTCCGACTCTCTGCGACCCTATGGACCATGGCCTGACAGTCTCCTCTGTCCATGGGATTCTCCAGGCAAGAATACTGGAGTGGGTTGCCATTTTCTCCTCCCAGGGGGTCTTCCCAACCCAGGTATCGAACCTGTGTCTCTTATGATTCCTGCATTGGTAGGTAGATTCTTTACCACTAGAGCCACCTACAAAGCCCCAAAATTGCTTTTATTTCACAAGAAATATTCCAGGTTAAAAGTAGGGCTCAGGAAATATAATAAAATCTATTAGCCATGTTCCAAATGCCTAGGAACTTGTTATCTCTGATACATTGTGGAGAATTTTGATCAACATACAAATGTTTATAATGATATATGGATTAACTCTTGTTGAAATTAAGTTGAATAGTAATATCCTTTTTAAAATCCTTATTTTTTTTGAAAATGTGAAATTTCCAAACATTTAGATTTATTATAGACTTGGTCTCAGGTGATTTGTAAGTACTGATGTCAAAACGCCATTTGGTACATAAACAGATTTCCTCAGGAAAACAAAAATGATCACATCTATGTGTCCTAAATGCCACCCCCAAAATTTTAGAAAATTCATTCAAAGGACAGAGTCTGGGTTGTTTTAAAGCAAACAACTTCAATGTGAATACTTTTCTCTGCCTTAAAACATACACATAAAACTCACCTATGAAAGGGTTAGGCTATCTTTAAGACCAAAGACTTGTTTAACAATTAGATACAGGCTGCTAAGACTGATGAATGAGCATGGAGGCAAGAGAAAAAGTTGACAACCACTCAGGGCATTATCTCATATCTTAAAAAAATTTCCTCTTCTGTCAACACATTTCATTTTGATTCAAAGTACTATGTACTATGCAACCACTTGTTTAAAACAATGAAGAACTTCCATCAAAATTTAAGCTGAATTCCATATAATTGAAGTTCACAGAGAATGGAACACAGCCTTATTAGAACCTGTTATAATTTCCCGGTCTGTATTATGTCCTTGCAAAGTTAAGAAAAAAAAAAAGCAGGAGGCACCAGTAACACCAACCAACAGATAAAAATCATATACAGATAATCTATAAGGAAAATAGTATATTTAAACACTAGGCAAATAAAGACAAAAGAATAAGACTTCTATGAAGGCACTATCAGAAGAATGATGGTAAATGATGAAAATAGGCACCAAACTTGGAAGCAGAATGCCTTGGGTCCCCCTACTTTCCGTGTAACTTAACAATAAAATTAAACCTCTGTGACAAGACCCTCAATGCCCTGCACTTGCTGTCTGCTGTCTTTCTGTATGATTTCTAACATGCGTTGTCCCTCCCTGCCTTGGTACCCATTGGCTCCTCCTCAATCATGTGACCCAGATCACACACATGTCATTCCTCAAACTTAGTCCTTGCCTAACCCACATTCTTAATCAGGTACCTATACTCTTTCAAAGTGCACTTTACTTCACATTTGAAACATTTGTCAACATGTATGATTATATGTTTATGTGATTATTCATATAATCTCTCTCCCGCATTAGACCATAAAATTTCGGAGAATTTATATATGGTGATAGGCACATAGTGTATGCTCAACTTTTGTTGTTCAGTCCCTAAGTCGTGTTTAACTCTTTGTGACCCCATGGACTGCAGCACGCCAGGTTTCCCTGTTCGTCACTATCTCCTGGAGTTTTCTCAAACTCATGTCTACTGAGTTGGTGATGTTATCCAAACATCTCATCCTCTGTCACCCCCTTCTCCTCCTGCCCTCAATCTTTCCCAGCATCAGGGTCTTTTCCAATGAGTCATCTCTTTGCATCAGGTGGCCAAATCTTTGGAGCTTCAGCATCAGTCCTTTCAATGAATATTCAGGGTTGATTTCCTTTGGGATTGGCTAGTTTGATCTCCTTGCATCCAAGGGACTCTCAAGAGTCTTCTCCAGCACCACAATTGGAAAGCATCAATCTTCGGCACTCAGCCCGCCTTATAGTTCACCTTTCACATCCGTACATGATGGCTGAAAAAACCATATCTTTGACTATACAGATATTAAATTGATGAAATCTCTGGTTCTGACACTAATTATGTTATTTTAGACAGGTCATCTGGGCTTCCCTGGTAGCTCAGACGGTAAAGATTCTGCCTGCAATGCTAGGAGACTCAGGTTCAATCCCTGGGTTGGGAAGATCCCTTGGGGAAGGAAACGGCAACCCACTTCAGTATTCTTGCCTGGAAAATTCCATGGACAGGGGAGCCTGGTGGGTTACAGTCCATAGAGTCACAAAGAGTCAGACACACTGAGCGACCAACATTTTCACTTTTCAGACAAGTCATCTAACTTTCTGACCTTCAGGTTTCTGATCTATAAATATGTGCCCAACTCTATAACCTCTGTATATTTCATCTGTTTTATATTTACAAAAACATTTTGCAAATTGGAACGTGCCATTTAAACTGAAGGTATTATCTTTGTGACATCAAGATTATAAACCAAAGAACCATTTAACTGCCCATTATAGTCTTCATTTAGTTGCTGTATCACTCTATATACATATCCAAAAATGTCTCACATTTAATGCTAATAAAGTGTGGTATTCAAGGAATATCATAGATTATGAATAACAATGATGCTTCTCAATTTACAGCTACAGTTGATGCCACATTAGGCATTACCAAAATCTCAGTTAACACTATTTCCTTTAATACAGTTTATGCCAAGATGCCACATAAAAAGAAACTGATTGGTATTACTTAATTGTTCTATTTACGTGAACGATTTCAGCAGTTTAGAAAACAATATAAGGCAATGCCACTTTATAATTCAAATATGCCTCTGAACATGGAAAACTAGAAGTATACTTTATACACCAAAGTGATATGACTTATGAATAATGAGTGGACTTATTGTCTGAGCTATTTTTCCAAGAGTGGAGATTCATTTATGTTGACCCATGTACAGTTCTCACCTTGTTCCTTCTTCAAATGGGAAGATGAGAGGATCTATGGTCCAAGAGCACTTTTTATTACGAGGAAGGGAGATTACCAGTCCCAGGCGGAACATGGCCAGGGTCTCTACTCTTCTATACCTTAACCCACTGGCCTAGCGGCCCTGGACAGCACAAGATTTGTGATGCTAAAAGAATTTACTCCTGTCTGGATATTTGGGGGATTTGGCTCCTGTCAGGTATTGCAACAAAATCAAGTGATTTCAATTTACCAAGCAAGGACAAGAAATGGTTTCAGGAAAAACCAAGGTGATGAACTATTGAGCATTCAGTTCATTAGCTGTCAACCATCTTGACATCTTCATCTTTCAAGCAGTACTTCAGAAAATCAAAGACTTGTAGTACTTCCCTTAAAAAAAAAATCCAAGACAGAAGCCATATCCTTTTAAAGTTAAAGGGACCGTGAAGGCTATTTCAAATGTATTATGAAAGATAACAGTTGCTACCGAGGTGAAAATTTTGATAGATGCTCCATCATAAATAGTATCTATGCCCTTAAACATATTAGTCTTAAAAATAATATTAAAAATTTATACTGAGTGAATTGCTGGAGTATTTTTCAGATTAGTCTAATTTGATGAATTCTGTATTTTAATAAGCAGTAGTAGCGATATGACAAATAAGTGATCTTTTAGAAATAGCATCTGAATAAAAAAGACCCAAGAGGAAAAAAAAAATGTTTTCCTGAAAAATCAGCCAAAAAAACATGGACAGTAAGACTCCAGTGACACAGTCAAGTACTGGTCATATCACCTTCCTTTTTCTGTTTCTCTACTCTGCTTGCTCAGCATTGAGGAACTGAAACTCCAGTTTTTCTGCACTTAGATGAAGAGTTTCCTGAAATTACAGAGTAATGTAAGCAACCAAAGATATTACAGAAGTGGCTCATTACTTTCCCCAACCACTAGCTCTTACTAAGGGGAAAGAAATGATTCTATCTTAAGTTCTTAGAGAACCCTCGAGATAAGGGTGCAAAGAACATCGTGCTTTACTTCTGTTTCCCACGTACGATTTTATTAATGCTTAGAGGCAGCAGCAGAGGCATTATAAAGTTGCACTTGAATTCTCTCTTTCCTGAAATATTGAGTCCTCCAGACCTATAGATAATTATAAACAAAATCCTTCTTCCATGTCTCCCCCAATCCCCAAATTCTCCACTTAAAGCATTTAAGCAGGTTATGAGAGAAAATGTTAATTCAAAGTAGTCCCTTGTGATGAGGGCATACCCAGTGGTTCAATTGGGAAAGAATCCACTGGCCAATGCAGGAGATGCAGGAGATGTGGGCTCGATCCCTGGGTCGGGAAGATCCCCTGGAGAAGGAAACTGGCAACCTTTTCCAGTATTCTTGCTGGGAAAATTCCATGGACAGACGAGCCTAGCAGGCTACAGTCCATGGGGTCGCAAAGAGTCAGATACAACTGAGCACACACGTACACATTTTGTGATGACTGGACCACAGAGCCTACATGAGCTCTCAGAAGCCTCTGTGATCTGAACAGTTATCAGAGGACAACTGAGGAACAATTGGAGGTGCTTCTTGGCCCATCAGGGAAAGCTCTAGGCACAGGTGGTTTGATGGGTTACTGCTGAGTACTGCTGTACTAAAACTTATTTGCAAAGTCTTCAGCCTGAAATTCTCCAACATATTATTGAAACTTATTATCATCATAATACCATCACCACCACCACAATGTATTGGAGGATTCTTGAACAGGAACTGCACGAGGCCCCTTATATAAAGAAACTCATACAATATTTACAGCGCCGTAGGAGATGGTGGTGGTGGTTTAGTTGCTCAGTCATGTTCCACTCTTGAAATCCCATGGATTGTAGCCCACCAGGCTCTTCTGTCCATGGGATTGTCCAGGCGAGAATACTGGAGTGGGTTGCCGTTTCCTTCTCCAAGGGATCTTCCCAGCCCAGGGATCAAACCTGGTCTCCTGCATTGCAGGCAGTCTTCTGCATTGCCGGCAGATTCTTTACCAACTGAGCCACCAGGGAAGGTTCAGTATTCACCTCCTATGAGGTAAACATTATTATTGAGATAGGCATTATTTTCAACCGATGGTGGAAGAAACAGAGGCAGGAAACAGGATCTAGATTTTTGCTATTCAGAATACAGTCCATGGACTAGTAGACACAGCATCACCTAGAAACTTGGAGATGCAGACTCACTCAGGGCCAACGCAGATGACTGAATAATAATCCACATTTTAAGAAGAGTTTCAGGTGATTTATACACATGTGAATATTAAAAAGCATAGCGTTAATGTAAACGGAATTACTGAGATTCAAATTCAGGGTGTATCTAACTCAAAAATCCAGATATTAAAATGGTCAGCTCTTCTTGATGATGCAATTACAGCTAAAGAATGAAAACCTTGAGGACATTTGCACTTAGGCATGATTTTTCCATTAGCTGACAAAATCCAATATGGAGAATTACAAGTTTTGGAGGATAAAAGGGTGAGCTGGGAATCAGAGAGATAGTAGATACCCCAATAGGGAAGTAAGAGGGAACCACTGGGAAAACTGATTAGGCTGAAAACAGACTTGACCCATTTCATAGTCTGGCTAAGGACTAAGAACTGACTCTGTTACCAACACTGTTTCAGTTCACTTGAAATGGTCCCAGAAGTCAAATAACATCATCGAAAAACTCAATTTGTTCTTAATTGAATGATGCACAGGATCACTTTCTCATGAACCATTTCCTATCCTATGCATAAGAATCCAGAAATACCCCTTTGCTTAGTGTACATATTTATTCTTCCAGTTCTTATGTCATAAAATCAGGCCAATATTGAGCTTTCTACAGCTACCAACTACTTCATTAAGTCTGACAAATGGAAATATCTATATGAGTGATAGTGCATTTTTTAAAATGCAATTTTAGTCTTCTCTAGTGGAAACAGTGGCTGATTTTATTTTGGGGGGCTCCAAAATCACTACAGATGGTGATTGCAGCCATGAAATTAAAAGACACTTACTCCTTGGAAGGAAAGTTATGACCAACCTAGACAGCATATTAAAAAGCAGAGACATTACTTTGCCAACAAAGGTCTGTCTAGTCAAGGCTATGGTTTTTCCAGTGGTCATGTATGGATGTGAGAGTTGGACTATAAAGAAAGCTGAGTGCCGAAGAATTGATGCTTTTGAACTGTGGTGTTGGAGAAGACTCTTGAGAGTCCCTTGGACAGCAAGGAGATCCAACCTGTCCATCCCAAAGGAGATCAGTCCTGAATATGCATTGGAAGGACAGATGTTGAAGCTGAAACTCCAATACTTTGGCCACCTGATGCGAAGAGCTGACTCATTGGGAAAGACTCTGATGCTGGGAAAGATTGAAGGCAGGAGGAGAGGGGGATGACAGAGGATGAGATGGCTAGATGGCATCATCGACTCGATGGCCATGGGTTTAGGTGGACTCCGGGAGTTGGTGATGGACAGGGAGGCCTGGCGTGCTGCGGTTCATGGGGTCGCAAAGAGTCAGACACGACTGAGTGACTGAAGTCAACTGAACCATATATAATAAATCAAGCTATATCAACCCATCAGGCATCCATCTAGGATCTACTTTGATGGAATTCAAGCCTAAGAAGGAATCAAAATGTTATTTTTGTGAATTAGCATCTGATTTTAAAAACAGTTTCCCTTAACCTTAAGTTGGTTAAGCATTTCTAATGCAATCTTATTTACACCATAGTATTTTCTAAGCAAACATCTTTGTTTCCCAGAACAGAAATGAATATAAACTGCAGGTCATCCACAATTCAAGTTATTGTAATTAACTAGGTTTCATTCTATTGCCTTTCATTAAAAACTAACTGGATCCCATTATCTTTCTTTCCTCTTGTAGTAAAGTATCTTATAAGTGCCTTTTACCATATCTAATTTTTTAACACTTTAATGATACAATATCTTCACTTTTTCTTGGAGGATAATTTAGTGCTATTTTTAAGAGTATTTTTTCTTGTTCATTACAACCTGTCATTGTAACCAGATGACCCAAGGAGACACTCAGGTTGTGTCACTATCTATGATTTTGAGTTTCTTTATTTTAAAATAAATTGGTGGCCATATGGTTTTTCATTGTGAAACTTTTCCAAATTCCACATCACAGCATGACTTGCTAATGAATACATTTCCACAGAGGAAAAAAAAATGAAGTGCGTATTTTTAATATAAATGAAAGGGAGCTCATTTTCAAAAGGAAGATTACAATTTTTCATCAAACTTTCATTTCAGTAGTGAAAAGCATATACTAATTTTATGTCATAGATGAGATTAGAGCTTCTGTTTTTATAATCAATATGTGTTAGATAACTCTAGCTCTTATCAGAGGGAAGATCTGGAAATTTAATAAAGAAGATACATTTCATTTTGTGTAAGTAGCTGTGTATGTGAAGATTAAAGGTACTGGCAGGGCCTGAAAATGCAATCCTTTATTTTTGATAATATAATAATGCATGCCTCAGCATTGTGTCTGCTGTAAAATCTCATAGAATGAGCCTTAACACGTACTGTGGGATTCACTTTCAGATCTAGAAAGACACTGGGTACTCTTCTGGTCATCTCTTATGACAACAACCATTTTATCACTCATTATAATTTGAGGGATCAAGAATTCAAGAAGAATCTTTCTGAGTAATTCTTATCGGCCATAGGCATGGACAGAAGCCACTGTCAATGGCATTCAGCTGGTGACTGGGCTGCTCCAGAGAGCCCAAGCCAGCTTCACAACATTTCTGGAATCTTGGTAGGAATGGCTGGAAGCTAGACACTGACTGTAGCACCTCCATGTGGCCTCTGAAATATGGTGGTCTCAGAGTAGTCATGGATCTTCCTTAACAGTCTAGGGTTTCCAGAGAAAATGTTCTAAGAGTCCTGGACAGAAGGAATAAGGTTTCTTCTGATTTAGCCTCAGAAATACTGGAATGTCACTTCTGCATGTGACATTCACTGCAAGTATTGGTCAATCAAGTCACTAAAGCCAGACTAAATTCGAGGGGAATGAAATCAGACTCCATTCCTCAATTCAAGAAGCAGCAAAGCACACACAGCCATCTTTTATCCACTAGGGCTAACCACTGAGATCGCTAAGCTTTATTTATTTTTTTTGCCCAACTAGTAACTGGAGTTGGACTTGAAGATAGAGAAAAATGAAGACATATGTATATATATATAACACAAAAATTTCCAACTTAGTATGATTTAAAGAAGACCCCATTTTCCTAAATGTAATTCTCTCATTGAGTCCCAGACTGGAAAATAAGTCAAATAAATGATACAATATAGAAAATTTTATTATCCCCAAAATAATTATCTACATTAAAAGCATATATACCACCACTGTCATTCTTATTTTCTCTTCTTTTGACCATTTATAGCTGCTTAGCATATTTTCCAGATATGGCTAAGAGGACAACAATGAGATACTATTACACACCAATCAGAATAACTAAAACAAAAATACCTAGATGGAAAGAATGTGAAGCAACAAAACCTTTCATTCATGACTGGTTGGGAATTCAAAATGGTATAGTCACTTCAGAAGACATTTTTGTGCTTTATTAATTGTCTCACTGAATGATTCATCAATTGCTGGAATGACCAAGATGATTTGAAAACTTACGTACACAAACAAATAAGTAAATGTTTTTAGTAGCTTTATTCATAATCTCCAAAAGCTAGAAATTACCAAGACATCCTTTAAAAGGGAATAAATAAACTGTGATACATCCATATAATGAAATACTACTCAGTGATAACAAGTAATGAATTATTAGTCCATACAGCTGCATAGGTGAATCCAAATGCACATTGCTAACTGAAGGAAGCTGGTCTGAAAAGTCTAGATACTATATGATTCAATCTACATGACTCCTGGTAAAGTCAATCGCTGATTGCCAGTAGTATGAGGAGAGGGAAAGGTGAAACGGGTCAAATACAGAGATTTTTCAGGACTGTGAAGCTCTTCTGTATGATATTGTGGTGGTAGACACAAGGCACTATTTACTCATTAAAACTGTAGAACTTCATAGCACAAGGAGTGAACCTTAAGGTATGAGGTCTAAAAATAAATTAGGAGGTCAGAGGATTCCAGTATGGAACGCAGACCCTGAAAAGAGAATCTAATTGTATTACAAATACATGATATAACTTTCCTGAAGGAGTGGGGATCAGTGGTGCTGACCAAAGTGACTTTGGAAAGGACTAAAGACAAAGGAAACTGCACCTAAGCACTGTATTCTAGTTGATAAAGCATTGGGATACAGGTTAACAGTTCTGAATGGATAGCAGACAGTGGCGTCCACTGTTGGAGTAGACAGTTACAGAGAAGCATGAGGAGGAGGCTAGAATGATCTGTGGGGTGATACATTAGAGTTGGAGACATCAATATGAACTCACATTCAGTTTAATAGAAATGCTGATGGGTAAATATAGAAATAATTATAGATATGTGTGTATATGTAGGTTAGCGTATACCCATGTATTTCCAAACTCTGATGAACAATTTGAGCAACGGCATGAACACTTAATATACTTGCAAAGAAAATGGCACTTAACCTCCATAGCCTCCTTCTCAAAAATCCATTACCCTAGTCTAATCATGAGAAAACATCAGGCAATCTAAAACTGAAGAACCCTCTACAAAGTATCTTCACCATTACTCATCAAATTGTCAACGTCATCCAAAACTATGACAAACCTAGAAAGTGTATTAAAAAGCAGAGACATTACTTTGCCTGCAAAGGTTCGTATACTCAGAGCTATGGTTTCTTCAGTAGTCATATACGGATGTGAGAGCTGGACAATAAAAAAAGCTTAGCACCAAAGAATTGATGTCTTTGATTTGTGGTGCTGGGGAAGACTCTTGAGAGTGCCTTGGACAGCAAGGAAATCAAACAGTCAATCCTAAAGGAAATCAATCCTGAATATTCATTGGAAAGACTGATGCTGAAGTTGAAGATCCCATACTTTGGCCGCCTGATGCCAAGAGCTGACTCATTGGAAAAGACCCTGATGCTGAGAAAGAGTGAAGACAGGAGGAGAAGGGGACCACAGAATACGAGATGGTTGGATGGTATCGCTGACTCAATGGACATGAGTTTGAGCAAACTCTGGGAATGGTGAAGGACAGGGTAGCCTGGCGTGTTGCAGTCCATGGGGTTGCAAAGAGTGGGACACAACTGAGCGACTGAACAGCAATCCAAAACAAGGAAAGTCTGAGAAACTGTCACCATCTAGAAGAGCCTAAAGAAACATCATGACTCAATGGAATGTGGATCCATGGACATAAAATGGAAACTAGGTAAAACCAAAAAAATTATAAATGAATGGTGGTCTTTAAAAGAATGGTTGCTGGAAGGAATAAATAAGATAGTTAATATAAAAAGGAAGCTCAACAGAAGACACACTTGTACAAATGTAGATTCATTAAAAAATTTTAAAAAGCAAAGCTTTCTGCCAGTCTAAGGGTGCTTTTTAGGGGCTGGGAGAAGTGAATTGACAGATAAACAGTAACTCAGCATAAGTGAACCTGTGGATCATCAGTAGAACCTAAGAATGGTCCTGAACAAGTATATTAGCAAAACTTTATCTGATCTCAATCCTTTATGGGAGAGAGGGAGGAGTAAAGCTGGGCAAGCAAGCAAAAAGCCCTGGATCATTGAACTGATGCTTTAACTTCTGATGTTGGCTGTTAATAATTTGGATTATTTATGTTTATAAATGGTGCAGATTTGTTTACAAGGTTTGTAGATACTTTTTTTGTTCCTGTTCATAGATGGGATGCTTCCTAATAACTGATGCAGAGATAAAATTAGTCCTTCAAACACTGCTGTATTTTCAGGGAAAAAAAAAGGAGGGGGGTGTTTCTATTGAAACTGTACTAAATTTTTGCCTACAATTTACCTTGTTAAATATTGTAGATAAATTGCTAATACTAATAGCCAAATAGATAACACTAATGCTTTCTTAAAAAAAAAAAAAAACATGAGCAGTGTTGTTCTAATGAAATTATGGCATCTGTCTTAATTAGTTTCTTAAATACATTTACTACTTAATGGTTTTGAAACAACGGTTTAATTTTTTTTAGATTTTGAAAACTCGCTCATAACCTTTGTTCAAAATTTAGTAGATTGTTTAATTCAGGACATCAATGACATAATGAAAGATCCTTGAAATGCTTTTGTTATTTCAGGCAAATCAAATTAAATCAAACTATCAAACTAAAAAAAAAAAAAAAGGAAGCTCATATGCTTATATTGACAGAAAAAAGTTAGATATGATAAACAAATTGTTTAACCACTAAACATTTTTGTGACTTATTGCTAAAAAGAGTATCCACAAGAATTTGGAGGAAAATTTTAAATGTAGTTTATTTGCCTGTAGTGAAATGGACTAGAGAAAAGAATACTCTCAGAAGAGAACAAAAGATTCTAAGTGGCAAAGGGAGGCTACAAAGGCCTGGCAGCAGACCCAGGAGAAAAAACAGGGCAGCCTGATGTGGAAGAACACCAGGATAAATGAGGATAAATGTCATCAAAAATACGTTTATGAGGATATAGGTTACTGAGACTTACTATTGGTCTTTATAAGCTGTTTATCAGATCATGGAAGCAAATGACTTCTGAATCACAAATTGCTGAAAAGAAGAAGCACTCCCACCCAAGGCAATGCAATAAAAGGAAAAAAGAAAAACACTTAACCTCTGAAAGCAGAGAGAGAAAATATGTATTGTGGTAAGCAGAATAATGCCCCTCCTCCAAAAAATCCCCACATCCTACTCCTGAGAACCCATAAAAATGTTATGCTACACTGAGGAATTAAGGTTGGAAATGGAATTTAAGTGGCTAATCAGCTAAATTTTTAAAATGAGATTATCCTGGCTTATCTAGGTGTGTGCATGCATGCTCAGTCGCTTCAGTTGTGTCCAACTCTTTGTGACCCCATGAACGGTAGCCTGCCAGGCTCCTCTGTTCATGGGAATTCTCCAGGCAAGAATACTGGAGTGGGTTGCCATGTCCTCCTCCAGGGGATGTTCCCAACCCATGGATTGAATCTGCATATCCTGTGACTCCTACACTGCAAGTGGATTCTTTACCCACTGAGCCACCAGAAAGTGCTATCTGGATGGACTCAATAAAATTACAGGTGTCCTTAAGTGGGGAGGAGGGATGCAGAAAAGCCAGAACTAGAGAGATAGTGTATTGGTCTGCTCTGGCTGCCATAACAGAAGACCACAGACTGGCTGGCTTAAACAACAGAAACTTACTTCCCACCGTTCTGGAAGCTGGAAGTTCAAGACCAAGGTGCCAGCAGACCTGGTGTCTGGTGAGAGCCCTCTTCTGGGTTGCAGATAGATGCCTTCTCACTGTGTGCTCAAAGCGCCTTTCCTTGATGCATTTGAATAGAGAGAGGAAGAGAGGGAGCGACTCTCCCTGGCTTTTCTGGGGAGGATACTAATCCCACTAGATGAATCCCTACCCTTGTAACCCCATTTAACCTTTAATTATGTCCTTTTAGGCCCAATTGTACAAACATAGTCACATCGGTGGCTAGGACTTCAACAAATGAATTTGAGGGTAACACAGTCCATAACACAGAGCATCGTGAGAAAGCCTTCATTGGTCATTGCTGGCTGTGAAGAAACTAGGGTGCTGTAAGCCAAGGAATGTAAGCAGGTTCTAGGAAGCTGGAAAAGGCAAGAAAACAGATTCTCCCTTGAAGCCTCCAGAATGGAAGACAGCTCTGCTGACACTTTGGTTTTGGCCCAATGAGACACACTTCAGACTTCTGACCAACCTCCAGAACTGGAAGATGATGTATTTGTGTTGTTTTAAGGTACTAAGTATGTGATAATGTTTTATAGCAGCCAAAGAAAATGCACACAATTGTGAAAAATGTATGGGGCACTTGGAAGAGAAAAGTAAATGCATGTAATTTACATACAGTTGCTCAATGATGACAACAATGATATGGAGACTTGACAGTATATTAGAAAGAAAGATAACTGTTTATAACACATAATGCTTTATCTAATCCCATCAGGTTCATAAAAAATGAGCTCCATGTATTGTTTGGAATATTGGTCCCCTTCCTGTTTTGCTTAATGTCAATTTTGGCAGATCTAGATTTCAGTAGCTAGCACATTGCCTGGTACATAGTAGAAACTATATAAGGAATAAATCCATTATTTAAACTAAATAGGGCTATAAAATAACAAAACTCTATCACATATGGCTTGTGAGATTGGGTACATTAGCAAAGGAAGGAAGAGAGAAGGGAGCTAAAATTAATTGGAATAAAAATAGAAATCAAACTGAGATCCAAGTAAAAATGCTAATACATTCCTAGTGAGACATTTTTAACCATTGACAAAGCTGCTGAATTTCAGTCGGGTCTTCATAACATCTTGCAAACATGCATGGCAAAGATACAGCTGAACACCCACCAGCTAAAGCTGGTCTATGATTGTTCTGGCAAAAACATAACCCAGAGTAAATATTGTCTTGCAAGAAGAAGTGAGGAGGAGGATTAGGCATTGTAATTACCATTTGCTGGGTATTTGGCATGCTTTTTAAAGATTTAATCATTTAGATGAGACTTGGTATCTCTAAAAAAGAAGTCAACATTTCTGTGAGCTGGGGTAGAGAGTAGCACTGATATTTTCCTTCAGTTCAGCTGCTATACCTGTCTACAAAAGAGTCTACTTCACCTGCTAGTTATTTATTCGAGAGACAGCACAGATAAAGAAATATGAGCAGCAACTTCCTTCAGTTAATTTCCTTGAACACACTATGTTCCCATATATTATTGATCAAAAAGTGATATTTAAATAGGTAACGATTTATAAAATTACCTAATAATCTTGCTATATTATCTTAATTAATTTTATGACCCAGCATTCATCCACTGTCCTTTGTGGTAAATCCAAAAGATTCATGTGCTGGTTAACAATAGCCAAGGCAGACTCTGATAGCAGCCTTAAGAATAAGACTTCTATTAATCTTCTCCTTGTCGATTGGCATCTACTGACATAAATTCCTTTAATCAGAGTTCCTGGCAGTAAACATTTGTAGAACAACATTTTGAGACAGATTGGCATACCATTCCTTTGAGGTAGTGCTCCTAAATTTAAGTGTACAGATCACCTGAACTTCTGGATTCGTGGGCTGCATCAGAGAGGTTCAGATTATTTAGGTCCAATGTGGAGTCCAGGAACCTGTATTTTTAACAAGCATTCTGGGAGACTCTAATGCATAGGATACATGGAATGAGATATACATAACAAAATCTGTTTTGCAATCATATAAAAATCTAGACAACAACATTTTTGCTCAAACTCTTTTGTTCCTTTCTTTAAAATTTCCAAGCCCTTATGTATATCATTTCTTTTATTACTTACAATAATCTTGTGATTCAGTTATTACCATGATCCCCATTCTGATGAAGAGGCAAATGGTTAAGTCACTTCCTGTATCAGTCTGCTCAGACTGCCATAATGAAATACCATAAACTGGGTGCCCTAAACAACAGAAATTAATTTTCTCACAGTTCTGGAGGCTGGAGGGCTGAGGTCAGGGTGTCAGCAGGGTAGGGGCCCAGTGAGGCTGTCTTCTGGCATTCAGATAGCTTCCATCCTGCTGTGTGCTCCTGTGGCCTTTCCTCCATGTGCTTGGAGAGAGAGAGAAAGCTCTCTTCCTCTTCTTACAAAACCACCAATCCTATCAAATTAGATCCTACCCTTACAATCTCATTTAACCTTAAGTATCTCCTAAAAGTCTTACCTCCAAATAAGCCATGATGGGGGTTAAGACTTCAACAGATGAACAAGGTAGGGGAGACACAGTTCAGTCTATCACACTTGCCTATGGCAGCTAGTAAGTGGGGTAGAAACTTTGCACCCAAACTGGCCTGAGAATAAAACCCACACCACTACATTACCCCATCATGCCACTTCTCCCCTCCTGCTGGGCCATGGACAAAGAATAGTGATTGGTCACTCAGTGACAGAAGCATGGATGTTTTCTAGGAACAATCCATCTTTAATTATTAAAGAACTGGCTTTAATATAATCCAGGTTACTCTATTAAAAAGAAAATTAGAGAAAATTAGAGATACCAAAGGAAAATTTCATGCAAAGATAGGCTCGATAAAGGACAGAAATGGTATGGACCTAACAGAAGCAGAAGATAGCTAGTGGAGGTGATGGAATTCCAGTTGAGCTATTTCAAATCCTGAAAGTTGTTGCTGTGAAAGTGCTGCACTCAATATGCCAACAAATTTGGAAAACTCAGCAGTGGCCACAGGACTGGAAAAGGTCAGTTTTCGTTCGAATCCCAAAGAAAGGCAATGCCAAAGAGTGCTCAAACTACCACACAATTGCACTCATCTCACATGCTAGTAAGGTAATGCTCAAAATTCTCCAAGCCAGGCTTCAGCAATATGTGAACCATGAACTTCCAGATGTTCAAGCTGCTTTTAGAAAAGGTAGAGGAAACAGAGATCAAATTGCAAACATCGAAAAAGCAAGAGAGTTTCAGAAAAACATCTATTTCTGCTTTATTGACTATGCCAAAGACTTTGACTGTGTTGATCACAATAAACTGTGGAAAATTCTGAAAGAGATGGGAACACCAGATCATCTGACCTGTCTCTTGAGAAACCTGTATGCAGGTCAGGAAGAAACAGTTAGAACTGGACATGGAACAACAGACTGGTTCCAAATAGGAAAAGGAGTACGTCAAGGCTGTATATTGTCACCCTGCTTATTTAACTTATATGCAGAGTACGTCATGAGAAACGCTGGGCTGGAAGAAACACAAGCTGGAATCAAGATTGCCGGGAGAAATATCAATAACCTCAGATATGCAGATGACACCATCCTTACGGCAGAAAGTGAAGAAGAACTAAAGAGTCTCTTGATGAAAGTGAAAGAGGACAGTGAAAAATTTGGCTTAAAGCTCAATGTTCAGAAAACTAAGATCATGGCATCTGGTCCCATCACTTCATGGGAAATAGATGGGGAGACATTGGAAACAGTGTCAGACTTTATTTTTGGGGCTCCAAAATCACTGCTTATGGTGATTGCAGCCATGAAATTAAAAGATGCTTACTCCTTGGGAGGAATGTTATGGCCAACCTAGATAGCATATTAAAAAGCAGAGACATTACTTTGCCAACAAAAGTCCATCTAGTCAAGGGTATGGTTTTTCCAGTTGTCATGTATGGATGTGAGAGTTGGACGGTGAAGAAAGCTGAGCGCCGCAGAATTGATGTTTTTGAACTGTGGTGTTGGAGAAGACTCTTGAGAGTCCCTTGGACTGCAAGGAGATCCAATCAATCCATCCTAAAGGAGATCAATCCTGGGTGTTCATTGGAAGGACTGATGTTGAAGCTGAAATTCCAATACTTTGGCCACCTCATGCAAAGGGTTGACTCATTGGAAAAGACCCTAATGCTAGGTAGGATTGGGGGCGGGAGGAGAAGAGGACCACAGAGGATGAGATGGCTGGATGGCATCACCGACTCGATGGACATGGGTTTGGGTAGACTCCGGGAGTTGGTGATGGACAGAGAGGCCTGGCGTGCTGCAATTCATGGGGTCGCAAAGAGTCGGACACGACTGAGCGACTGAACTGAACTGAACTCTATTAAGGTTTGAAAACCACATTGTATCTGTTGGCTACGACTGCTTTATTCCTGCTAATTGATCACTAGTGAAGTATCTACTCTCATGTAGAACATTTAGACTTCAAAATGTCATGTAAAAGTAGGCATCTGCTGGAGAGAAGTTTATGATGAGAGTGAGGTCCTCAGAGTTTTATAGGGAGGGAGAGGGAAGACAATGGAGGAGTGGATGGAGAGGTGTGGGGAAGGGTAAACCATCATGACTACTTCTACTGATCCTCCTAAGAAAAAAATGACTATAATAATCATCAACTGGATCTCCTATTCCATGCCCAGCACTATATAATATTTAAATAAATACATTATATATATACAAATATATATATATATACTTTATCTTCTTCATAAAAAACTTGAATATTGTATGGATAATTAGGGCTCAGGAAGATCAGCAATTTGTCCAAGTCATATAGATACTGGGTTGGCCAAAAAGTTCATTCAGGTTTTCCTGCACCATCTTATGGAAAACCTAAATGAACTTTTTGGCCAACCCAATATTAATGTGGAACCAGGAATTATGGCAAACTATGGTAACTGGGCTTATCATTTTAGGTTTAGGAATTTTTCAAGGAAGCTCTGGAAATCTATTAAGACTCAAACTCAATATGAAGCTCCTTCACTCAGAACCTTAATGACACAAAAGGTAACTTAAGGACTTGTTTGTTTTCTTCCTTCTTTCCTTTATCTATTGATTTACATGTAAACCTTGTGTCAAAGGTTAGTTATGCAGGATGAATCATGAATGAAAGAGGCTGGTCACCTTATAAGTTTTTCTAGGTCCAGAAAGAGTCCTAAAAATATACAAGTGAAGTCAGAAACTGTCTACCTGTCTCTAGCAGGTGAGCCTCAATAAGCCTGACCCACCAGAGGCTTTTCTATTCTTTCTGTGACCTGAGGCCTCTTAAAGTTAACTACAAATCAGGCAGCTAGAAATTTGTCACATACAGTAGAAGTGAGAAATAGATTTAAAGGACTAGATCTGATAGACAGAATACCTGATGAATTATGGATGGAGGTTCATGACATTGTATAGGAGACAGGAATCAAGACCATCCCCAAGAAAAAGAAATGCAAATAATCAAAATGGTGGTCTGAGGAGGCCTTAGAAATAGCTGTGAAAAGATGGGAAGCGAAAAGCAAAGGAGAAAAGGAAAGATATATCCATTTGAACCAGAGTTCCAAAGAATAGCAAGGAGAGATAAGAAAGCCTTCCTCAGCGATCAATGCAAAGAAATAGAGGAAAACAATAGAATGGGAAAGACCAGAGATATTTTCAAGCAAATTAGAGATACCAAGGGAATATTTCATGCAAAGATGGGCTCAATAAAGGACTGAAGTGGTAGGGACCTAACAAAAGCAAAAGATATTAAGAAGAGGTGGCAAGAATACACAGAAGAATTATACAAAAAAGTTCTTCACGACCCAGACAATCATGATGGTGTGATCACTCACCTAGAGCCAGACATCCTGGAATGTGAAGTCAAGTGGGCCTTAGGAAGCATCACTATGAACAAAGCTAATGGAGGTGATGGAATTCCAGTTGAGCTATTTCAAATCCTGAAAGATGACGCTGTGAAAGTGCTGCACTCAATATGCCAGCAAATCTGGAAAACTCAGCAGTGGCCACAGGACTGGAAAAGGTCAGTTGTCATTCCAATCAAAGAAAGGCAATGCCAAAGAATGCCCAAACTACCTCACAATTGCACTCAACTCACACACTAGTAAAGTAATGCTTAAAATTCCCCAAGCCAGGCTTCAGCAATACGTGAACCATGAACTTCCAGATGTTCAAGCTGGTTTTAGAAAAGGCAGAGGAACCAGAGATCAAATTGCCAACATCTGCTGGATCATTGAAAAAGCAAGAGAGTTCCAGAAAAACATCTATTTCTACTTTATTGACTATGCCAAAGCCTTTGACTATGTGGATCACAATAAACTGTGGAAAATTCTGAAAGAGATGGGAACACCAGACCGCCTAACCCGCCTCTTGAGAAACCTGTATGCAGGTCAGGAAGCAACAGTTAGAACTGGACACGGAACAACAGACTGGTTCCAATAGGAAAAGGAGTATGTCAAGGCTGTATATTGTCACCCTGCTTATTTAACTTATATGCAGAGTACGTCATGAGAAACGCTGGGTTGGATGAAGCAAGAGCTGGAATCAAGATTGCCGGGAGAAATATCAATAACCTCAGATATGCAGATGACACCACCCTTATGGTAGAATGTGAAGAAGAACTAAAGAGCCTCTTGAGGAAAGTGAAAGTGGAGAATAAAAAAGCTGGCTTAAAGCTCAACATTCAGAAAACTAAGATCATGGCATCCAGTCCCATCACTTCATGCCAGATAGATGGGTAAACAGTGGAAACAGTGGCTAACTTTATTTTTCTGAGCTCCAAAATCACTGCAGATGGTGATTGCAGCCATGAAATTAAAACACGCTTACTCCTTGGAAGGAGAGTTATGACCAACCTAGATAGCATATTAAAAAGCAGAGACATTACTTTGCCAACAAAGGTCCGCCTAGCCAAGGCTATGGTTTTTCCAGTAGTCACGTATGGATGTGAGAGTTGGACGGTGAAGAAAGCTGAGCGTCGCAGAATTGATGCTTTTGAACTGTGGTGTTGGAGGACTCTTGAGAGTCCCTTGGACTGCAAGGAGATCCAATCAGTCCATCCTAAAGGAGATCAGTCCTGGGTGTTCATTGGAAGGACTGATGTTGAAGCTGAAACTCCAATACTTTGGCCACCTCATGCGAAGAGTTGACTCATTGGAAAAGACCCTAATGCTGGGTAGGATGGGGGGCAGGAGGAGAAGGGGACGACAGAGGATGAGATGGTTGGATGGCATCACTGACTTGATGGACATGGGTTTGGGTAGACTCTGGGAGTTGGTGATGGACAGAGAGGCCTGGCATGCTGCAGTTCATGGGGTCGCAAAGAGTCGAACACGACTGAGCAACTGAACTGAACTGATAAGCTCTTGCATTTTCTCCTTTTTATTAATGAGGAACTAGGATAGTTTAATAGGGAAAAAGATATGAGTAGTGCTTACTCCTTGCCACCCTGCCCCTACCATCTGTTGCATTTTACACTACAGACAGAACCGCTACCATCTTAGTTTCTCCCTCTGCCATTTCCCTAGCTAAATTTCTGACTGATGATATCTTAAACAGGAAGAACAAAATGCCAGGCACCAATGTCTACCTCAAAAGCGGTTGTGAATCATCCCAGGCCTGGCTGCCTAGGATCTGTCATGCTCAAAAACAAGTACATGGAATGGCCAGAGTGGGCCACTCCACAGGGCAGGGCGAGGGTCTCAGAAGGAGAGGGTTTCATTGGTCTGAGCACATGCTAGAGAATATTTCCATCTGCAAACAAGGTTAAAACTGGAAAAAAGAATGTGGTTCCACTCACAGTACCACATCTGGGAGTACTTAACATCAATACCTCCAGCCCATAGAAGGACAAGGGGTGACCCAGCCTGCTCTTCCAGGCTGCCACCCCCTCTGAGGCCCCAGATGTCCCCACCATCGACCGTCCCTAGCATGTCAATATATTGTTTACACAACAAATTCTTACTGAGCACTCTTTATACAGCAGTGAACAAAACAAACAGAAATCCTGCCCCTGTGGAGGCTACACTCCAGTGGGAAAAGAAACAGTAAATACAAACAGGTAAGTCAAGTGTGTTAGAGAGTCAAAAGTGCTAAGGAGGGAAAACAAGAAATGGGGAGAAGAAATGGCAGGTGTGGGAGGTTAATTTTAGACAGAAAGGCCAGAAAGGAAGACTCCATTATGACTTTGGAGTAAATCCCTGAGGGAAATGAAGGTGTAATATAGACAAAGGAAGCAGGAGGGCGGAGGAAACCATTGTTCAGACAAAGGCCCTGAACAGTAAATGGGTGATTTTCTAGTGTGTTCAAAGGACAGCAAGGAAGTCAGTGAAGCAGAGTGAGCAAGGATAAGGGTAGCAGGAAATGAGGTCAGAGAGAAGTTCCAGATCACATACGTCATAGAAAGAGCACTGATGTTTACACTGGATGAGATGGGAAGCTAGCGGAGGGCTTTCCACAGATAAGTGACATGATCTGACTTCCTTTCTAACAGGATCACTCTGTCTGACAAGTTGAGAACAGAATGAAGTGGAGAAAAGTCAGAAGCATAGAGAACAGTCAGGAACTATTCCCAAAAAAGTCCAGGAGGGGTATGATGGTGACTTGGACAGAGGGGGAGTCCTGGGGATGTGAGAAGCAGTCAGAGTCTTGGTACATTTTACAATCACTGACAGTTGGATTTGCCAAATGTCAGACGTGGGATATAAGAGAAATACAAGCTATGTAAGAGTCAAAGAAAGGAAACGTTTGGAGTCTGAGCAACTACAAAGGATGGTGTTGTCTAAACCAGGATGGAGGAGTCTACCCTGAGAAGTAGACTTGGAGGGGACTCTCAAGACCCCAGATTCAGATACACTCAGTTAAAACGCCTTCTAGACAAAGCTTTCTGGCTATCACCCCAATTTGTGGCTATAAGGACCGTACATAAAAATTTTAGAACATTGAACATATTGATGGAATTTAGTCATGAGATGAGATTACTCAATGAGTAAGAAAGAAAAAGTAGCCCCTGATTTCCAGGAGCCAGCCTAGTACTATCACTTAGGTCTTGATGTTCACTTGTTGATGGCAAGTAATTTCATAGAACATTGACATCAGACAAGGCCACTCTGTGACCACGATGGATCACAACAGGAAGAAGACCATTCCATAATCATGCATGAACACAGAAAAAAATCAACATTGTTCAAACCACAAAAAAAAACCCACAAATATCCTGTTTAAGCACATTGCCTCTTTAATAATTACAGCTTTAGACTTTCTTTAGTCTTCACCCACTATGGGTAAGGTTTATTAAGATGCTCAGTCACAGAATTGTCGGACAACACCCAATCCAGAGTGAACTACCACTTCTTTGTGTGTGAAGTCGCTCAGTGGTGTCCAGCTCTTCGCAACCCCATAGACTGTAGCCTGCCAAGCTCCTCCATCCATGAAATTTTCCAGGCTAGAATCCTGGAGTGGGCAGCCATTTCCTTCTCCAGGGGATCTTCCCAACCCAGGGATTGAACCCAGGTTTCCCGCATTGCAGGCAGACTCTTTACTATCTGAGCCACCAGGAAAACCCCTATCATTTCTTGGACCCTCCCCAAAGTCACCCAACAAAATCCCAAACCCTGTAATAAATCCTTTCTAACGTCATCTTAATAAAACTCTTCATATTTCTCTATGTTGTGAGTTCTTCTTGCTCTACCAATAATAAACAAGCCCAACTTGTTGAACTATATGTGTGTTTCAGGTGGTCTTTGGCTGGAGATCACAGACGTGAGTAAATATATGCCCACAACTGAAGAACTCTAAGGACTGGGCCCTGGAGCATTCCAACATGTTAATATTGGGAATAAAAATGGGCCAATCAAGGACACTGAGGAGAACAGCTAAGGGCACAGAATGTAGCCCAGGAATGTGAGTTGTCTTGGAAGCCAAGGGGAGATAAGAATGATTAACTGTGTCAAGTACTTTTAAGCATCAAGTAAGATGAGAACTGAGAACTGAGCACTGGATTTGGCAACTTGGAAGTTATTAGTGACCTTGAAGAGGACAGCTGAAAGGTAGAAATTATAATGAGTGTAGATTCAGGAGAGAATAAGGAAGAGAAATTAGAATCAGCATGTAGAGTCAACTCTTTCAAGATATTTTGATGTCAAAATATTATCATTTCAAAGAATAATGTAAAACTTCTTTAAATACTTTATAGCTTTTGTGCTTTCAAAATTCATTGTGTATTTTATACTCACAGCACATCTCAATTTGAACCAGCCACGTATCAAGTGCTCAATAACCATATGTAGTCTTATTGGATGGTGCAGCTCTAAACTCATTTTCAACAGCCCATGGACACTTCTACCTCAATACCTGTAAGGCTAGCTTAAAATTTCCAAAACCAAACGAATGATATCCACTCATCTCTTTTCCCTTTACTGTCTTTATTTAATTTCTATTTTACTTCCTTCTCTCCTTTGTTTCCCAAGGGTCAGAACAGGTTCTCCTTGGAGTCCTTTCTTTCCATCTCTGGAATCACAATTCTCACCATAAGTAATTTCTACCTGGACAATTCCAATAACCTCCTACATGGTCCTTCCCCAGCGATCTCCCCATTGGTCATTTCTTCTCGAACCTATACTCTGATGTCAGAAGAATTGCTGACTTCAAGTTTGATGACATTCTCCCACTCATAGAGCTATCAAGGCTCCCCTCTGCCAATGGAACTAAGCCAAAATTCCAAAGCCCAGCATGAGAATCCCTACTCTAGATTATACCAACCTATCTTTTTCTTTCATTATGGACTCTCTTTTATCATAAAGCCCAGAAAAATAAAGATATCTTTCATCCTTGGAACGCTTTATATTTCCCACCTTCCTGTTTCACTTGACTAGTTCAATCCTGGGTTTCTCAATTTTAGCATGCATCAGAATCACCTGGAAGACTTATTATAACACAGGTCATTGGAACCACTCCCAGAGTTTCTGATTCAGTAGGTCTGGTGTAGAGCCCAAGATTTTACATTTGGGACAGATTCTCAGGTGCTGTTGAGGCTGCTGGTCCCCGGGTCACACTTGGAGGATCGCTGGTTAAATCGCTCAGGAATGCACTTCTGCTTATTTACACTTTTGTGAATGCTGCGCTTCCTTTGTTCTTAAATGCTGTGCCTTATAGGAAGTCTTCACTAGCTGTTAATTCAAAAATAATTTCTCTCTCCTTTGGGCTTCTGTAGGTAGCTGGACTTCTCTTAGCCTATCAACTACCATGCATTAGAGTTCATTTGTAAGTGAACATTCCCTAAGGTTAACATTAGTGATTTGTATCTTCCATTGTATATCAAAGACATTTAATAAATATTTCTAACTAAAGATGCAAACCCTGACCTCAAGAAATTAAAATATTTTAGAGTAAGAGAACACAGAGTCTTTCTTTAAAGGAGAAAAATGGCCTTAATGACTAAGAAACGTGAATTTTCTCCAGTTCTTTTAATCTGTTCCCAAGAATTGCTAAAATCTACTTTTTTCCCCAAAAGTAAATTCCTTGTCAGTTTTCTTTTTATTTTTTTGCCTGAACTCAAATAATTAATGAAAGATCAGGCTAATATGCAGAATGTTACAGCTATGGACCATACCAGTTTGAGTAATTACTTTAAGAAATATCATATCTTAAAATATTTCCAGCCAGTACATCCTTTTTATTAGCACTCTATAAATTTGCTGTCACAGAGAGATCTTCAGGGAATACCTGAAAATTAAAAAATCAGATAACAAAAATAATATCATCACAATTTTTAGCAACCCCTTCTGAAGGGTCTGAGTTGAAATATGTATTTGGAGCTGAAGTGATTATACTTAGAGGGGAAATGGTGTTATTTCTACTTGCCTTTCATTTGCATTTACTTGTTATTCTCCTAATTTTTCTGGGGTAGCTTCAGGGATGAGTTCTATTATGTGGTGACATCTTCCTTTATACTACTAAATTTATGTGTGCTCAGTCACTAAGTCACGTCTGACTTTTTGCAACCCCATGGACTGTAGCCTGCCAGACTCCTCTGTTAATGGGATTTTCCAGACAAGAATACTGGAGTGGGTTACTATTTCCTCCTGCAGGGGACCTTCCTGACCCAGGGATGGAACCTGCACCTGCATCTTCTGCATCTCCTGCATCTCCTGCACTGGCAGGTGGATTCTTTACCACCGAGCCACCTGGGAAGTCCACCACTAAGTTTAGAAGTCAGTAAGACCAGTGGAAATATTCACAATGCCTACCACTATGATATAGCTGAACTAGGGAACATGTTAGCTGACTCATTTGGGGGTGACTTCTTTATGCAAGGATTTGGAAAGGAGACCAAATACGCAATAATGCTCAGTCACCAGCCAAACAAGGCAATAACGAAATTTCAAAGCCCTTTAAATCAGGAAGAAGTTGCCTAGTTCCACACTGCTGGGTAGTTCCTATTATGGGGTATGCCCATCAAACATGACATATTAGGCACTACAAGATTCATGCATTCTTTCATTCTGTCCTGTGGAAGGTAGTCCTCTCAGCTAGGTCAATGAGCTCTTGTCTCATGATATTTGGAAAATAAGCATGCCTTTCTTCCTCTCCTTTGGGAGAGCTCTCTCTGACTAGATTCTTACACACATCTTAATGATAAACAAGTTCTTTGTCACTGCAGACAAAGTAAGTACTTGCAGAGTACTCACTCTATTGCAAAAGAAAGGTAAACTGTCCTTCTGTGAGGAGGGAGATCTTTACTTGGAGGATCACAAAATTTTACCCAATTACCCATGAGACAGAAACCATGCCTTTTCTAGAAAAAGCAGCAGGGGAGAAATACAAATATTAGGACACATTCTGTGGACTACCACAACAACTACATGGGATGGTAACTTTGCTTTTATTGGTGCCTACAGCAGTCTATCTAAGCGTTATGTCTGCGATTGCCTGCGATTTACAGACAGAGTTGGCAGCTGCATTTATAAGCAACAATTTTCCACTTGTTTACCCAGCTAAAGAGAGCCAAGATGTTGGGTTTGTAAAATACTCAGCAGAAAAATAGATAGATAGATAAATAGAGTGCAACATCAAACTGAGGAAATGCCTCAGTTCTAACAACTGCAATGAGGCATCTTCTCATAGCATCATCATTTGCTCCCTAAAAATCAATCATTTCCATTCACAAACAAAAAGTGCTAATACAGTTCATCTTAGAGAATAGCACTGACATATATGCACTACCATGTGTAAAATAGATAGCTAATGGGAACCTCCTGTATAGCACAGGGAGTTCAGCTCAGTGCTCTGTGATGACCTAGAGGGGTGGGGGTAGGGTGAAAGGGAGGCTCAAGAGGGAGGGGATATAGTTATACATATAGATGATTCACTTCATTGAAGAGCAGAAACTAACATAACATTGTAAAGCAATTATACTCCAACTAAAAAGAAATTAAAAAATAAACAAAGACACCTCCCTCTTCTACCTACACCCACTTCTACCTACACCATCATTTTCATGTTTTCCTTTAGAGAAAAACTCATTGGATTAGAGCTACCACCCAGCCCCTCTTTGCTTCTCTGCTTTATTAGTCCCATCACTCAGCTGTGTCTGACTCTTTGCGACCCCATGGACTGTAGCTCACCGGGCTCCTCTGTCCATGGAATTCTCTAGGCAAGAATACTGGAGCAGGTTGCCATTCTCTTCTCTAGGGCATCTTCCCGACCCAGGGATTGAACCTGGTCTCTTCCACTGAAAGCAGATTCTTCACCGTCTGAGCCACCAGGAAAACATGTTATTAAACCCATTGATTTGCAATGTTCATGCCAAGCCTATATTTCCTCTGCATTATAGACTCCTACATGTAATGCCATCATTACATGGATGTCTAGTAGGTATAACTCAATATGTACAAAACAGAATTTCCCATCCTCTACACATTCAAATCAGAGCCTTCCTAATTTTCCCCATTTAAAAAATTATTTCCACTTACCTAGTTATTAAGGCCAAAAGCTTGGTAATTCACCCCTTCCCTCAAGCCTCAATACTAAATAGGCTGGATCTGTTATATATTTGGTTGTAATAGAACTTACATAATAACTTGGTGGTATGAATATGGGGAATGCCCCCACTACAGTATTGGCTGTTATTGTTAAGGCTGAGTTGCTAAGTCACATCTGACTCTTTTGCAACCCCATAGATTGCAGTCCACCAGGCTCCTCTATCCATGGGATTTCCCAGGCAAGTATACTGGAGTGGGTTGCCATTTCCATCTCCTGGGGATCTTTCCGACCCAGGGATCAAACTCGAGTCTTGTGCATTGTCAGGCAGATTCTTTACCACTGTACCACCAGGGAAGCCTGACAGTATTAGTTATACAGTTCATTTTCCACAGAGTCTTGGGAGTCATAATTTTCATACTTAAACCACTCTTCTAATCAGAGTTCTTTAATTCATTCCTATTACACTCATAGCAAAACCCAAATTCCTAATCCTGGTGTAAGTATTTGCATGACAAGACTCACCTACCCCTCAATCCTACCTCTTATCCATCTCCCTCCCATTCAGGATGCTTCAATAGCTCCGGTCCTGCCCTACTTTTTGAACTTGGCAGACAGTTTCCCACTGCCACAAGCCCTCTGCTGGGTCCTCTCCCTTGGGTGCCCTTCCCTGTTCTTTGCATGGAAGATAATCTAATGCTCCCCTTCGAGACAGGACTTCCTGCCCTCCATATCATAAAGGACCTCTCCCACAGCAGTTTAGCTGGTTTTCATCATGGCACATACACTTCTCCCAACACACCTCCATCTCCCACCAAACTCCTGTTCCTGTGATTTTTTTTTTAATTGGAGTATAATTACTTTACAATGTTGTATTAGTTTCTGCTGTACAACAAAGTGAATCAGCTATATGTATATATATAAATATATGTGTGTATATATATATATATATATATATATAATGAAGATATATACACACACACACACACACACACATATCCTCTCCTTCTTTAACCTCCCTCCTACCCTACTCCTTATCCCACCCTTTAGGGCATCACAGAACACTGAGCTGAGCTCTCTGTGCTATACAGCAACTTCCCACTAGCTGTCTATTTTACCCATGGTAGTGTATATATGTCAATCCTAATCTCCCAGCTCATCCCACCCTTGTTCACACTGTCTCCAAATAATCTTCTTGTTAGTTTGTCAGCTTACTTCTCTCTTATTCCTCACAGCAGCTCCAGTGCCTAGGGTAGATTCCAGCACACAGGGGAGTTTTCAACTTAAACTTCCTAAACCAATGAATAAGAAGCTAGGCTTGTTCTGACCAAATCTGACAAAGGGAAACCAGCTCCATTTCAAAAGCCCTTTGACACACCACCTCACACTCCCAGTGAATTAGCTCACACTGAAGACTGGTTGACAAATTTCCCCAGGCTTTTTGCACTTTGATGGTAGGGAAGGGAAAGAAGCAGCTTTTTTTTTTATACGTGAGCAATTAGCATTTTGGATTTGAAGCCTTAGTTTATCCCAATGTGAAAGGTATCATGGATTGTCCTCAATACCACACCCAATATTATAAAGGATATTCCACTCATGTTTAAGAGCCAGAGCATATTAATATTTTAGAAGGTCACAGGTACTTTGAGAGTCTGATGCTTTGAGAGTCAGATCAAAACACCTGGAAAAAAGTTCACAAAAAATTTACATACAGTTTGAATGATACATGGGTACCTTGAAGTCTATTTATTCTACACTCTGAAGACTGTGGGTTGTAATAAATAATTCCTACATTTACTTGAATTACAAGAGTCCATCTCTGTCCCATGTAAATATTGGGTCATTTGTTGGTTTTGCTAAAAATTCTTCCTTAAACACTTTGAACAGCCTTATTGCCCTTTCAGACTGAAGAGAAAGAATCTTCAAATTGGGGGAAGGAGTGAAAGGAAAACTAACATTTACTGGACACTAATATGTGTCTCAGTTTAGTTCAGTTCAGTCACTCAGTCGTGTCCGACTCTTTGCGACCCCATGGACCGCAGCATATTAAGCCTCCCTGTCCATCACTAACTAGCGGAGTTTACCCAAACCCATGTCCATTAGTCAGTGATGCCATCCAACCATCTCATCCTCTGTCTTCCCCTTCTCCTCCCACATTCAATCTTTCCCACCATCAGGGTCTTTTCAAATAAGTCAGCTCTTCGCATCAGGTGGCCAAAATATTGGCGTTTCAGCTTCAACATCAGTCCTTCCAATGAACACCCAGGACTGATCTCCTTTAGGATGGACTGGTTGGATCTCCTTGCAGTCTAAGGGACTCTCAAGAGTCTTCTCCAACACCACAATTCAAAAGCATCAATTCTTCAGTGCTCAGCTTTCTTTATACTCCAACTTTCACATCCATACATGACTACTGGAAAAACCATAGCCTTGACTAGATAGATGGACTTTGTTGGCAAAGTAATGTCTCTGCTTTTTAACATGCTGTCTAGGTTGGTCAGAACTTTCCTTCCAAGGAGTAAGCATTTTTTAATTTCATGGCTGCAGTCACCATCTGCAGTGATTTTGGAGCATGTATCTAGCACTCTGCAAAATGCTTTCCATGGATTACTACGTTTAATTCTCAAAACAACCCTATAAGGACAATAAATCGCATTTTTGCATAGAAAACTGAGGAAAAATGAAGTTAAGCAATTTCTATGTAAGAAGTTCGTAATGGAGACTCGATTCATATCCAGATGGTAAATTCGTTTTCTCTATGTTGTAGCATGCATTTATGTTTTCATTAGCACCTCACTGTAAACAACCAAGCTAACTGGCCGTTTATTTTTGTTTTTAAAATAACACTCATTCTTTTATTTAACTAATGATTTAGACACTCCCCTTAACCCTCTGACTTCATCTTCTGTTACTATCACCTTTACCGACTTGATCCAAGACACATGCGTTTCCTTAATTCCTTTTTTATATACACTCCCCTTAACCCTCTGACTTCATCTTCTGTTACTATCACCTTTACCGACTTGATCCAAGACACATGCATTTCCTTAATTCCTTTTTTTATATACAATTTTTAAAGATTACTTTCCATTTACAGTTATTACAAAACATTGGCTGTATTCCTCATATTGTACACTACTTCCTGAGCCTATGTTACACACAATAGTTTGTACCTCCCACTTGCAAACCCTATAAAGCCCCTCCCTCACCCTCACTGGTAATTACTAGTTTATTCTCTCTATCTGACTATATCTGACAGTCCACTTCTTTTATTTTACAATCACTAGTTCATTATATTTTTTAGATTCCACATATAGCTTATTCCGTAAACTAAGTTTCTTAAAAATCAGCTATGAGAGCAATTAATAGACTCAGTGGTATTACTGTGATTTATAATGATTTCAGTGTGGAAGTAAGAATCTATGTCTTTTTTAAGAAACATTTTTTAGTAAAAAATTTTATTGGGAAGATGATGATCTCAACTAAGATACTAGCAATATAGATACATTTGCTAAATTTAAAAATATAACCAATTATAGAGAAAAAATTATAAATTAAAATGACTACAGTGTTATAATAAAAGCATAGATATAACTTCATAAAAATGTGCTTACCCAGTTTATAGATATTAACTCCAATTCTTTAAGGAATTAATAAAGCACAAAAGATTTATTTATGGAAATTACAAACATGAGTTTGAATATTCTGCTCCATTGTACATAACAGTTACAGGTCAAAGCATGCATCTTAAATTAAGAATACTGGGTGAAATACTGCACTTAAAATATCTGTGCTCTTTTGCCTTTTTAAATATATATTTTTATATATTGATATCCTTTTGCTTTTCTGAAAATAAAATCACTTTTAGTGCATGTGACCTGTGAACATCAGTATAGAACCGAAAAGACTTATGAATAATGAAGCATCCATTTGATAAGGTGAACATGTTAAGATTGTTCTATGGTTTGTGACTGCAGCAATTATTATAAATCTTTTATTGGTGAATTTCCCCTTTGTGGCCTTCAGCCATGCTCAGACATGTCTTTCTTATTCCATACTAGCCAACTAGTCTCCTGCTGTTTGATCTCAGCAGCTTAAAAGGACACCATGCTGGCTGAGACTTTGTTAATTTGAAATATTTCTACATGCAAAAATACAGAGAGAAGGTTATGTGAAACACACACCCAACATCAAGAATTTATAATCCCTTTCCTCCCCAGACATAATCCCAATATTGAAGTTGCTGTACATCCTTTCCCATCCATATTTTCCTTTTCCCTCATATGCTTCTGTTCATAAGGAATATAAGTATTGTTCCATACTTTCATTTTTTCTATCTACCACTATGCTCTCAAGATACAGTCATTGTGGATAATAAAGATCTAGTTTGTTTATCTTAAAACTTATATACCACAATTTACTTGTCCTTTCCCTATAAATGGTTATTTATATTGTTTCAAATTTCTCACTATGGTTATCAACAGAGCAGTGAATATCCATGGGCACATATGTGAGAATTAATAAACAAGAGTTTGATCCCTGGATCAGGAAGATCCCCTGGAGTAGGAAATGGAAACCTGCTCTGGTATTCTTGCCTGAAAAATTCCATGGAAAGAGGAGCCTGGAGGGCTACAGTGCATGGAGTTGCAGAGAGTCGGACATGACTGAGCACACACACACACACACACACACACACATGTAGAAGGGGAATTACTAGTATAGGATGCCAATTTTTTATATTACTGGATATTGCTAAATTGCCCTGTAATGTGGTTATACCAGTGTATCCTCCCCCCAATAGTAAGAGTTTTCAGTTTTCTACAAACTTTCCTATGTTTATTATCACCGGTATTTTTCAAAATTATTTTTCTTACCTGATGAGTATAAGATTATACATCCTTGATTTTTTACAATTTGTACTATCTTGATTACTGGTGAGCTTTAATATTCTAATGTTTATTTGGCTATTGTTCAAGGGTCAAGCCTATATATTCTCCCATGCTTTCGACAAAACTCATTTAAATTTTGTTTTCCACATATATGTCTCTAAATTTGTCTGGATTTTATTTTGTTTTAAAATGTGAAGTATGAGTCTAATTTATTTTCTTTTCCCACTTACATAGCAACTTACTTCAATATAATCAATAATCTATTCTCGCCACACTGATCTTTAATACCAGCCCATTGATTTGACTTCCAAAGTGGTCAGTTTCTAAGATGTCTATTCTGTTTTGCAATAAAAGTACAAAAATAAATTAATAAGTAGGTATCTTCCAGGAATAATTTTGAATTTTAAAAAATGCAATGACATTCGTTTCTGTAATATAAAAAGATTATTAAATAATTCTTATAGCCAATAAAATTACTTCTAAAATCTGTCTATAAATTTTCTTACAATACTTATATTCTTCAAACAATAATTTTGTTACTTATTTTCTAATCCTATATACTTTTTTATTCCAATCCCTATATGTTCCTCTTATCTTGTTGCACAGGCTAAGACCTACCTACAATAAATAATAACTGATGGCATGCATCCTTGAAGAAGAGGGCAACATTCTCACTATCAACTTAATATTTTAAATTGTTGTTAGTAAATTCAGATTTTCCCTTCCTTCCTGTGTTAATATTGAAAATCTTTATTTTCTTAAAAAAATTGTTCAGTTAATCTACTTAAGTTATTAGGCATAACATCTTCAGAATAGTCTCTTAGAATTTAAAACATCTTCAGTAGAACTGAAATTTTATTCTATTTTATTCCTCCTATTGCCTATATGTGTTTATGTGTGCCCTTCTTCAATGATCAATTTCGCCATGGGCTTCTTTAATATTCTTTTCAAAAAAGTATCCTGTGTATTTTATTAGAAATCCCCTACTGTTCTTGTTTACCCTTTTGCTATTTTGTGTTCCTTTTCATGCAATTTTCCTCCTCTCACTTCTTTGTAAGTTCTCTGTTGTTCATTTTCTAACTTCTTGTGCTGAACTCTCATTCACTTCTTTTCAAATGACTTATTTTCTAATATATACATTCATAACTAGAAACTCTCCTTTAAGTGATCATTGCATCCCACAAGTTATTATATGTACTATATTCACTGTCATTCAATTATAAATATTGTATGATATCTATTTTACTTTCTTCATTAACTCATTAATTATTTAAAGGCCTATTTGTCAATTTCCAGCTCTAAGGGAGAGTTTGATCTCTTTTTTATAGTTGGTGCCAAATTTTACTGAATTTATTTCATTGAATTTTGTGCTACTGTTTTTGCAGCTTTTATATAATACTGTCAACTCCAATTGATTAAGTGTTTACCTTATGTTATGCACTATTGTAAACAGTTTACATGTCATGTTAAAACTCACTAAAGTCATAAGTACTATTATTACCTGTAATTTACAGATGAGGATTCTGAACCATAACAAGACAAAATAACAGCACACCTAGCTCCTCTGCCCATGAGATTTCCCAGGCAAGCACCCTGAAGCATATTGCCATTTCTTCTCCAGGGGATCTTCCTGACCCAGGGATCAAGCCTGCATCTCCGCATTAGCAGGAAGATTCTTTAACATTGAACCACCAGAGAGGCCCAGTACATTGTGGTGCTGAGACTCAAACTTAGTCAGTTCAACTCCAGAGCCTGCACTTCTCACTCTGTAAGAAATATCCTCAAATTCAGCATGCATTTAAAAAAAGAGAGATGTTCACATTTGTTGAGTGTGTATTTGTAAATACATCTGTCAGATCAACTTTGTTAACTGAGCTATTTAAATCTTCTATATTCTAAATATTCTGGTCTAATTAACTTATTAATTTCTGAGAGATATGTAAACAATTATCCCTCATTTGGCCATTTGGATTACAGTTTTGTTAATGTCATGTTCCTGTGGTTTTTGTTTTTAAGCTCATTTCAGTTCATAATGGTCATATCCTTTGATGAATGTCATAACTTTTTCTGATTTTAATTGACTATACCACCCACCTTTCTTTTTTCTTTTCATTAAAATTTGCCTGGCATACCACTCTTTGTTTTTAATCATGTGACACAAGTACACATAAGTGTACATACATATACAATCACATGTAAGCATAAGTCTGTGTGTAATACGTCATTTTTTAGCTAGATTTTAATCTGACTTTTTTCTTTGTTTTAATGGTTGAGTTTTACTGTAACTATGATATTTGATATCTGTTTCTACCAACATATTTTGTATTACCTATTTACCATCCTTTTGGTTGTTTCTATTTTTTGTTCTTTTCTGACTCCCATTGGATTGATCAGCTTTTCAATACAGCCCATCATCCTTTTATGCCTCCAGGGATTTCTAAACTATCATTGTATTTTTATTCTCTTAATTGTTAACCTCAACTTTTTAACATGTCCAATTATATAATGAGGTGGTAGGATAATTAATATTTTTATATTTCTTCTGAACAATGCAAGGAGTTTAGGAAGGCTTAATTCTAGCCCCTCAAACATATCACTGTTGTCGAGAACTTTATTTCCAACGTTAGCCACTTTTTGAAAATACTGCTTCTTATATCCTACTGCTTATTTGTAGAATCAGTTTTCCTCTTTTAAAGTTAGTAGCCCCTTCAAAAAGAGTCTGAGGCAAATTACCTAAGTCTTTATATGATATAAAATATCTTCATTTCCCTTTATTCTTGTATGATAGTTTGAGTATAGATTTATAACTATTGTTATTTTTCCTTCAACATTTAAAAATATTTTCCTGCTGCTGTTAGTTTTATTGCTGTACTATTATGGATACTTTCTTTTCTCTTTAGCATCTTTGAAGCTTTCCTTTTGTCTTTGCATTTCACATTTTTACTTTTTCACTCTGATGTGTCCAAGTGGGCCTGCTTGTTCACTTAGCCTGAGGATCCATTTCATCTTAGATATCGGAGCTATTCTCTTATCATTATCTATTTGGTTATTGTCTCTCTTTCATTCTGTGCTTTACTTCTGGAACTCCTGCTTTAGTTTCATAGTTTTAGAGCCTACATTTAAATATTTGATCATTTTCAATTACTTTTTTATATGGTGTAAGCACAGTGGTATTCCTTAAGGTAACAACCACCTGGAAAGATCTCCTCTAAGAATTAAAAATCTGACCCAAAAAATCACATGATTTGGGGTCACTATGCATAAGTATTATCACGGCAAAATTACATGATAGAAGACATCAGACTCTGCTATTTCGATGTCTCTAAAAAGCATGGAATTATAAAATCTTAGTTCAGAGGTATTGGTTCTTTTATATATGTCCAGGTGCGTATGTTTCTCTATGGTTAACAGAACTGAAAGAAATCATCATTGCTGTACCTTTGATAAAGGATAAGGAAGTAGTATTGAAATACCAGGATCAAAACAGTTCAGTGAGCTCTTAGCAACTTGAGTCACTAGTATGAGGGGTCCTAAGGAAATAAAAAACTCATTTGCATAGGCTGATTTCTTACAATGTCCCGATGCAGCCATGTTCTAATCTCTCACTGCTGTGATTTTCAAGAAATGAAAGAAAGTAATGGATTTGGCACTTTCTCACCAAAACCATTGGAGATTTATTTGAAATTTAGATGTATCGACTGGAGACATTTATGAATATCTGGAAATTGATGTCAATATTTTCAAGTAATGAATTGTGGGCAAAGGAGAAAGAACAGAAATTCTTTATAACATGTTAAATCCCAGTAAGTAATTCTCTGCACTTCTTTCTATATTGCAATACCAGATAAAAGAGAAAGGAAAAAGACAAGTGAGAAAAGAAGATCCTGTTAAAAAGTTGTCTTGGAGAATAAAGAATGTGGTAGGAATGCTCACAGAGAAACAAGAGGAATGAAAGGAAGAAGAGGAAAGTCAGCAAAGGAGTTGGGAGGACAGGAAGACTGAGCTGGGAAAAGGAGAGACAAAGAAACCTAGAGGGCAAAGTATTACCATCGAGCTGTATTAGAAAGGATGCAGTCTGCAAACCAGGAGTGTGATTTTACATGGAGTTTATGAGATGCTCCCACCTGGAAAATCCCATGGTCAGAGGAGCCAGGTGGGTACAGTCCATGGGGTCACAAAGAGTCAGACATGACTGAGTGACTGAGCATGTGCGCTCACACACACACACATACACACACACACACACCCCCAATCAATCAATAATATATCTAAAAGTATTTATAAAGTCTCAATCTTAGTAACAGTTTTCAGCAGAAAAATCAGATAGCCAGGATCTCTAGGACACTTATCCATCTTAAACTGTTAATCAGAAAAAAAATGGAATGTGAAAATAAAGGAGTTTAGGCAGAGAGGTGGTCCTTAGTGGAGGGCAGCCTAGGGCCCTCTAGGCCTGGGTAAGCTGAGGGCCCAGAGCAGGGTGGCCAAGCTCAGGCCCAGGCCCTGAGGCAGCAACAGCCCAGCCTTCTTGGGATCTTAGCCCTGTAGCGCCTGCAGATCTCTGAGCTCTGGCTCCAGTTCTGCGGTGGCTGCTGTTCTGGGGTAGGTGGGGCGTGGCAGGTAGAGAAGAGAGGCAGCACCCAGACACCAGAAAGGACATGCCAAAAAAAATAAATAAATAAATAAATGCATAAAAATAAATATGTGGAGTGATGGATGTATTAATTCATTGGATGGCCAAAGTGGTGGGATTCTCTCACAATGTATAGGTATACCAAATCATGACCAGGTACAATTTAAATATCTTAATTTTGTCAGCTATACCTCCATAAAGCTGAACTTTTTTAAATCTTATTTTGCTACACCTGGGCTTCTACATGTAAAGAAATTTTGACATCTGATAGAAAATCCCATGTCTTAAACATGCCCTTTTGAAAGAAAAGGAAAGGATAAATCATAGGAAAGAAATGTTTTCTGAAAATGACTTTTGGAAATGGAATTTTCAGACCACTTCTAGAAGAGACAGCAGGAATCACCCATATTCATATTTGTTTATAGGTTAGAGGAAGTAGAGCCAAAGGCAATAAAGAAGGCAATAAAGAGGGACAGGAAGGTTGCCTATGCCAAACTGGTCAGACTTAGGGGATATTTTCATGTGATGCTCATCCCCCTGTGTGTGCATGTTATTACTTACAACTGTATAGACAGTAAAACGTGCTAAATACTTTTTGGAAATATCTCACCTTTGTGGGTGTTATAAAGTGCCTGGCTTATGTTTAAAGTAGAGATAATAAAATAACACATTTTATAATTATCCCTTTGTTAATATTCATATGAAATTTCTATTTTGGAAATGGACTGGCCAAACCACCTCTTTGAGGAGTACATACTGCATGTATGAAGTGGTCCAGGGGACAAGGGAGAAGAAGGCAGGGCAGAGGGCTCCGTGTCAGTAGTTTCACAGTAAGACAATGGTGAAGGGATTGATTCCTTAAGTTATCTTTCTGATTATTCATTGTTAATGTATAGAAATGTAAGGGATTTCTGTGTATGGATTATGTATCCTGCTACTTACCTAATTCACTAATTACATCAGTAATTTTCTGATAGTATCTTTAGCATTTTCTAAGTATAATATCATGTCATCTGCAAACAGGGAGAGTTTTACTTCTTCTTTTCCAATCTGGATTCCTTTTATTTCTTTTTCTTCTCTGATTGCTATGGTTAGGACTTCCAAAACTACATTGAATGATAGAGGCAAGAGTGGGCACTCTTGTCTTATTCCTGATCTTAGAGGAAATACTTTCAGTTTTTTACCATTGAAAATAATGTTTGCTGAGGGTTTATCATATATGGCTGTTATTATCTTGAGGTAGTTTCCTTTTATGCTCATTTTATGAATCATTTTATCATAAACGGATGCTGAATTTTGTCAAAAGATTTTTTTCTGCATCTATTGAGATTATCATGTGATTTTCATCTTTTAATTTGTGAATAAGATGTATCACATTGATTGATTTGCATATATTGAAGAATCTTTGCATCACTTGGATAAGCCCAACTTGATCATGGTTTGTGCTAAGTTGCTTTAGTTGTGTCTGACTCTTTATGACCCCATGAACTGTAGCTTGCCAGGGTCCTTGTCCATGGGATTCTCCAGGCAAGAATACTGGAGTGGGTTGCCATTTCCTCCTCCAGGGGATCTTCCCAACTGCTGCATTGGCAAGTGGGTTCTTTAACACTAGCGCCACCTAGTGTATAATCCTTTTACTGTGTTGCTTGATTCTGTTTGCTAGAATTTTGTTGAGGATTTTTGCATCTATGTTCATCGGTGATATTGGCCTATAATTTTGCTTTTTTGTGATGTCTTTGGTTTTGGTAATAGGGTGATGATAACCTCGTGGAATGAGTTTGGAAGTGTTCCTTCCTCTGCAAGTTTTTGGAAGAGTTTGAGAAGAACGGGCATTAGCTCTTCTCTAAACATTTGATACAATTCACCTGTGAAGCCATCTGGCCCAGAGCTTTTGTTTTTTGGGAGATTTTTGATTAACCATTGTCTTGTATGTCCTGTGCATTTCACTGTACTTTGCTGTGTATCTGTTGGATGAATGAGTCCTAAGATTACACCATCTAGCTTTTCCAGATTTTAAAAAAGTTGCCAGAGAGTGACAAAAGTAGAATTTGAAAACTATTTTGTGTATATTGTTTTAAAATTTATAGAAAAGACTTTCTTCTGAAAATCACTTATAGAATTAAAATTAAATTCATCTCTAAGCATTATTAAATACTTATACTTATCCACAATAAACACTAGAATTATTAAATAAAAGTGGAAGTGTTAAATAGACATTTTTGTGGTTGATCATGATGAAACAGAGAAGAACCTTGTAGGCCCTCCCTGGGGACAGACCCCTTGTACTCCCCACCTCTTGTTTGTAGAAAAGCTTTAGCCTTCTAGGCTTTTCCTGAGTTCCATATAGTAAATTTAATCAGAGAAGAGAAAAAAGTACATCAACAAAGGAAAGCAACCAAGCAAGACAAAACAATAATATTTTAGCCATAAAATAAAGTCAAGAACCTTTAGCTCCTCCTCAAGGACTATAGGTAATATCCTGAGCCATATTCTTGAGTTCTTTTGCAGATACTAAAAGCCCCACCCGGTGGAAAAAGATAACTGCATGCTGAACACCATCAAACAGTCCCCAGAGTAGTTGAAACCAGAAGGTTGATGACTGAGATTCCCAAAACATTCCCCTGTTACCTCATCACCAGCCAATCAGAGAACTGTGCATGAGCTGAATACCCTGTGACCCTTTCTTCTCACACTGTCTTTAAAATCCCTACCCTGAAAGACATCAGAGAGTTCAGGTCTTTTGAGCATGAGATCCCTATTCTGCCTGCTTGGCCCTCCAATAAACTCTGCATTTTCCTTTACCACAACCCAGTGTTGGCAGCTTGGCTTTGCTGCATGAGTAGACTCAAGTTTGGTTTGATAACAATGATAAACTAAAATATTCCTAATATTATGATTCATAAGATGTGTTGTGTTCACGGATCAAAATTATCCTTCATACTTTATCCTGTGCATAAAGTATTTGCCAGCATTGTCAGCCCACAACAAATGACACTCAGAGAGTAAACCCCTCTATATCGTTAAATGACCTGCATGTTTGGCATGAAAACCTCCTTCTGCTCCTGGTCTTATGTTTGCATAGGATGGAGGGAAGGAAAGCACCTCTGCTGTTCTTGGGGAACTTCAACTCCCTGTCTTTGGTCCTGAAGATGAGCAAACTCTTCTAAGGGTTGTTCTGCCCTATTTCTTTTCTTTCTTTTTTTCTCTTAATCTCCTGGTTATTTTCCCCTTCATTCTGAAATGCCAGCAAAGTTTGGGAAGCAGGACACATGATTAGGATCCTGGAGGAAGAAAGAAATTCCCATCCCGTAGCTTCTTCAGTCTAGACCTGGTTGTCCTCCATGGAGGTTGCTTCCCAGCACCAAAACAAACATTATGAAAATTAATTCTTTTAACTGCTAAGATTCTGCTTAGATCATCTCAAGTAGCAGTACTTGAACTAAAGAGTCCTCTGTTTTAAAATTAGGTGATATTAGGGTCTTCCCTGATGGTGAAGTGGCTAAGACTCTGCACTCCCAGTGCAAGAGGCCCAGCTTCCATCCCTTTTCAGGGAACTAAATCCCACATGCCACAGCTAAAGATCCCACACACTGGGATGAAGATGCTACATGCCAAAACTAAGCCCCAGGACAGCTAAATGAATAAATAAAATATTTAAAAATAAATAAACTAAAATTAGGTGATACTAGTGCCTTAACCTGGTTAGTATACTGTAACTAAAGTTGTATGGAAAGGGGAAAAAAATCCTCACCTTCTTTTTGGGACTATGTTAACTTTTTTGAAACTGTGCATTATTCTTTTGAGTGGATAAAACATTTAAGGTCAGAGCTGTACTAGAATATCCAGATTCCCTGCAGTTGGTTTTCTGCCGCTGAAACCTCAAAACCAGATATTCTCAGCAGTGTACTGCATATATTACACAGGTGCATCAAAGATTTATTACTCTTCTTGGTCCACCTCTGGGGAGCATTTCATCATCGAAGAAAATAACTAAACTCATTTGAGCCCCTGTTTAATTTTTAAAATGAAAATATATATCCTTCAGGCCTATGTCAGAGTTTTCAGAGGGAGAAAACTAAGATAACTTTTGTGAAATTTCTTATTTCTTTAAACACAGTTATCAAGCACTCAGATTATAAAAACTTGAAATTCATTGTATATTAATAAAAATAATCTACCAAATAGTTACCAAGCATCTAGTATTACGCTAGAGATTTATGCTGTGTGTGATTTAAAATATACACACACATGCACATGTCTGTAACTACTAATATATAATGTGGTTTTCCTTTCTGACATGTATCATTATTGATTCACCTTTGATAACTTTCACTGAGGAGAAGTTTTTAACCTAAATTGTGTCTGCATAGTGCACTCAATTTGGCTTTTTGATGAAACTGACAAGTCAATTCGAAAATAACCACACTCATTGCATTTTCTTATTCTGTACATGAGCCAATCTACTAACGCAGCAGTTTTTTAAGATACAGAACTTTTAAATTTTGGGCTTAGTAAAACCAAAACTTACTTTAATTACTGAGAAGGGAAAACCAACTAATGGTTATAAACTGTATATTATGTATTAGTTGAAGTGCTTTGTACATATTAATATTATTTAATCTAACTCTCACAAATCCTTACAAGGCCAGTACTATTATTATCTCCATTACCCATCTGGGGAAACTAACATTGAGATAGTCAAATAACTTTCCTATGATACTGAGCTAGAATCTGAACCTAGGGAATCTAGTTCAATAATTAAATGCCCAACTACTATACTCTATAATCACCCTCTCTAACTGGACAGATAGAGTATAAACAAATAAATGCACTAATTCAAATTAACTAGATGTAACTGAGGGTAAATAAACCAAAATATGAATCTTTCTGTTCCTGATCTCAAATTTGTCCAAAGTCATCTCTGTCATGAGTAGTATTCTATCTATCTATGTCCAGCCTCTCTGACCGAGACATGCAAAATTCAACAACATTCTCAAAATACAATTGGCTTCAGCTATTCCAAATATGTCAGACATTTGTTAATTATCATCACAAAAATACATGGAAATTCAAATTGTTTTCAAAATTTTATATTCCTTCTAAGTTGATATTTTGTAAAATTTTTGCAAATAATAATAAATGGTCTCAGGTGAAAACTGATTTCTTAATGAGTTACCCTCCTTATGAATATTAGAAAATAAATGAATAATATACATGTGAAATTTGCCTGTATATTTTCTATGTTGTGTGTCTAAGGAATTGTCAATCACTTTCATTCCTTCAGTATCATTTACATTGTGAAATTCCATTATTTTGAAGTCTCTTGTCTCCTTCCTTGAGTTTTAACTCTAACTATCTCATGGAATTATTCACCTGGGTATCTAGCATGCTTTCAAAATCAACACATCATCATTCCTGAAGCTTCCAAATCTGCTTAGATCAGATATATTCTCAATTCTCATGCAGGGGTGCATGACTCAGGGTAAAATAAGACTTTTAAAATGATATATTTTCTGATGACAAAAATTAAGATATGACTCATATTAGTCATCAAATTCTATCACTGATCACCAAATTTAGAGCTCATCCAACCCACGTGCTCGTTTTACTGATAAGGAGGCTCAGACTGTGAGAAAAAACATGACTTTTCCAAGATAATAATGAATTTGTAGATGAGCTGCAGCTAGAATCTGGACTCCTATTTTTTTTTTTTTGGTAATTGCTATTATTTTTATACTGAATGAGGATATAAAATTCATGTTTTATGGCAAGATGAGAAAAATTTAAACATAAAGTTTTTCTTTGCATTTGGGTCTCCTCTCTTCCTTTGAGTGTGTGTTGTACATATGCATTAATCAGACCTCCTTAGGAGATAACAATCCTAATCCCATAAAGTTTCACAACTCTTTAGAAGATAACCTTCTTCCTTAAGGTGTAAGGGGTTCCATGACCCATGACCTACTAGCTTTGTATGTGTAGATCTGAATTGTATCAACTGTTAATAATATGCCACTTGACATCTAACCCTTAGTCTCAAAAACTTATATTACTGTGCTTTGACTTCTAATGGGCATCTCCTAGAGTATAATCCTCCAGATTTGCTTAAATAAAATTTTCCATTGCTTTCTTAAACTACTAATCTTTCTGTCGACATAGACATACTATGAGTCAGCCACACTACTGAGTGTTTTACCTGCATTATCTCATTTAAGCCTCAAAATGACTCTGGAAGGTAAGCACTATTATCCCACATTACAAATGAGGAAAGATAAGCTCTGGGAAGTGAACTTGTTCATCCAGGTTCACACCCTGGAAGACCCAGAATCCCAAACCTTGTCTATTTCACTCCAAATGCCTTGGTTGTAGTCAGTTTCTCCAGATTAGTGCTTCTTCTGAGTCACCTACTTCCCTCATGCGAATGAAAACTGTATAGACATAGACACACATTTGACCATAATCATTAAACATGTCATAATCATTAAACAAGGCATTCCAGAATAGAACCAATGTATTAAAATGTTAACTACCACACATTTTACATAAATCCTATGAATCCTCAAACTATTCCAATTTATAAAATATGTCTGCAAATGGCAAGGTAGCCAAGTATTTTATTATGCTTTGTGTTTTGTCAGTAATTGGGCGTATCTATTTAAATTCTGTTAAACTGTTTATTAAGATGTCCAGTGCCTCTTTTCCTGAGATACAGATATTATCACTATAAATCAGCACCTTTCAAGCTTAGTTTTATGACAATTCAAAATATATTATTTTAGTGTGTGTCAGAAAAAATCTCAAAAATTATTTAGTTCATTTATATTTAAATAGCTTTATTTTGGAAATCTGCATATTCTTTATAGCAATTTAAACTTGGGATGCATCAAGAAGAGATATAAGTTTTAAAATAGTATTACAATTTTTTTTTAATATTATTACAGTTGTAAGTGGGCTTCCATGGTAATCATAGAAGGAAAAGCAAATAAGACAAATTAGTAAAGGGCCAGAATACCAGAAAGAATTTAAATAGGTAGTAAACAATGTACACTTTCTCACCTACATGAAGTCAAAGAGTTTGAGATACTCACAGAGGCAACTGTGAAAACCTCTATACCTTCCTTAGGGATGGTATACTCCTGAGCCAATGGGATAATTTTGGAAACACAGTCCATCAAAAGTCCAAGTTAGACAGTGAATATAGTCACAAGCATGCAATTATATGTTCTTTATCATGGTCAAAATGTACCATGTGGGCCATCTACTATATCAATTGTTCAGCAATCCAATTCATCTCATTAAGGCAACCTTAATAAAAGAACAAAGTAAACTATCATCTGGTTGCATCATGCATAATAAATCACCAACGATTTACCAAAAATGTCCTTTCCATTCTTCCTTTATGGATATTGCCTTAGGTCAGACACCATCGCCTCTCACCTGAATTATTATATTAAACTTTTAATGGATCTCCCTATCTCCAATCTTATCAACCCCATATTATCCTTTAATGACTTCTCATCTCATTGAAATTAACTGGAAACTCCTCTTTGTGCTCTGCCCAATGCATTTTTTTTCTAGCCATACCAGCCACCCTCTCATGGGAAGCCTATTTTCCAGTCACGTTAAATTCAGTGCTATTCATGGACTCAACATATTCTTTCTCCCTTCCTTTTATGTGACATTTCCTGAACAGAATGCTTCTCTTCCCATGACTTGGATGACATTTCCTTTGACACACTATTCAAGATTTATCTTCCCCTAGTAAGTCTTTCCATGACATTCCCCTGGCTAAGATGGTCTTCCGCTATCCTCTCTTTGGACATCTACCAAACCATTTATTCCCCAATAGCATTTACTATCTCCCCAATCAGAACAGTTTCTTGAGGCCAAGACTACAGGTTTCCCTCACTATCTGAAAGTAGAGTTCCAACAAACCCTTCCTAAGTTGAAATGGCATAAAGGAAAGAAGCAACAACCTTAGGATACATCTTGCTAACAGATGCACAAGATCAGCCAAGAATGCAGAAGACTATAAGGTACTGATGAAAGAAATCAAAGATGACGCAAACAGATGGCGAGATATATCATGTTCTTGGATTGGAAGAATCAATATTGTAAAAATGACTATACTACTGAAATCAATCTACAGATTCAGTGCAACCCCTATCAAACTACCAATGGTATTTTTCATAGAACTAGAACAAAAAAATTCATAATTTGTATGGAAACACAAAAGACCCCAAATAGTCAAAGCAACCTTGAGAAAGAAAAACAGAACTGTAGGAATCAACCTTCCTAACTTCAGACTATACTACAAAGCAACAGTCATCAAGACAGTATGCTGGCACAAAAACAAAAATATAGACCAATGGAACAAGATAGAAAGCCCAGAGATAAACCCACACACTGAGGGGCTCCTTATCTCTGACAAAGGAGGTAAGAATATACAATGGAGAAAAGATAGCCTCTTCAGTAAGTGGTTCTGGGAAAACTGGACAACTACATGTAAAAAAAAATGAAACCAGAACACCTCCTAATATCACGCACAAAAGTAAACTCAAAATGGATTAAAGACTTAAATTTAAGGCCAGAAACTATAAAGCTCCTAGAGGATAAAATAGGCAGCACACTCCTGGACATAAATCACAGCAAGATCCTCTGTGATCCATCTCTTAGAAAAATGGAAATAAAAACAAAAGTAAACAAGTGGGACCTAATTAAACTTAAAAGCTTTTTAAAAGCAAAGGAAACTATAAATAAGGTGAAAAGACAACTCTCAGAATGGGAGAAGATAATAACAAATGAATCAACTGACAAAGAATTAATCTCCAAAATATACTAGCAGCTCATAAAGTTCAATATCAGAAAAACAAACAACCCAGTCAAAAAATGGGCGAAGGCATAAACAGATATTTCTCCAAAGAAGACATACAGATGGCTAATAAACACATGAAAAGATGGTCACTCTCACTCACTATTAGAGAAATGTAAATCAAAACTACAAATGAGATATCACCTCACAGTGGTCAGAATGGCTATCATCAAAAAATCTACAAACAACACATGCTGGAGAGGGTGTGGAGAAAAGGGAACACCCTTGCACTGTTGGTGGGAATGTAAATTGATACAGACACTATGGAGAATAATATGGAGATTCCTTAAAAAGAAAAAAAAAAAAAAAGGAATACAACTACCACAGTGCCACTACTGGTAAAGAACCTGCCTGCCAACGCAGGAGATGTAGGGATGTGGATTCAATCCCTGGGTTGGGAAGATCCCCTGGAGGAGGGCATAGCAACCCACTCCAGTACTCTTGCCTGGAGAATCCCATGGACTGAGGAGCCTGACGGGCTACAGTACATAGGATTGCAAAGAGTTGGACATGACTGAAGTGACTTAGCATGTGTGCATGCAAAACTATTATATGATCCAACAATCCCACTACTGGGCATATACCTTGAAGAAACCATAATTGAAAAAGACATATGTACCCCAATGTTTACTGAAGTACTATTCACAATAGCTAGAATGTATGGATGTGAGAGTTGGACCATAAAGAAGCTGAGCGCTGAAGAACTGATGCTTTCAAACTGTGGTGCTGGAGAAGACTCTTGAGAGTCCCTTGGACAGCAAGGAGATCAAACCAGTCAATATTAGAGGAAATCAACCCTCAATATTCATTGGAAGGACTGATGCTTAAGCTGAAGCTCCAATACTTTGGCCGCTTGATGCAAAGAACTGACTCACTGGAAAAGACCCTGATGCTGGAAAGACTGAAGGCAAGAGGAGAAGGATGTGACAGAGGATGAGATGGTTGGATGGCATCACTCAATGGACATTGAATTTGAGCAAATTCAAGGAGATAGTGAAGGACAGGGAAGCCTGGTATGTTGCAGTTCATGAGGTCACAAAGAGTTGGACACAGCTTAGCGACTGAACAACAACAAAGGACATGGAAACAACCTAGATGTCCATTGACAGAAGAATAGATGTTAAAAAAGTTGTGGTAGATACATACAATGGAATATTACTCGACCATAAAAAGGAACACATTTGAGTCAGTTCTAATGAGGTGGATGAACCTACAGCCTATTATGCAGAGTAAACTAAGGAAGAGAAAAAGAATCATATATTGATGCATATATGTGGCATCAAGAAAGACGATATTGATAAACCTATTTGCAAAGCAGCAATGGACACACAGACATAGAGAACAGGCTTCTCGACATGGTGGGTGAAGGAGAGGGAGGGACAAATTGAAAGAGTAACACTGAAACATATACAGTACCATATGTAAAATAGATAGTCAGTGGGAATTTGCTGTGTGATGCAGGGACCTCAAACCTGGTGCTCTGTGACAACTTAGAGGGGTGGGATGGGGTGGGAGGTGGGAGGGAGGTTCAAGAGGGAGGGAACGTATGTATGCCTATGACTGATTCATGTTGATGTATGGCAGAAATCAATCTACAATATTTTAGAGCAATTATACTTCAATTAAAAATAAAAGATAATAAAAAACAAAAAATTTTCAAAATAAAAAAAAAAACAATCAAGATTAATAAGCACAGATGCTCACAGGCACAATGCAAAGCAAGGATGGCTTGATGCTGAGATGCTGAGTGAAAGGAAGGAACTCAGCGGTGCCACTGTCGGTGCTGGGCTACACCCTGCCTCCATAAGGCTACTACAAAACAAACACTGAACACAATGGTCGTTTTCACCTTTTTACATAAAATTGAAAATCCTCTCTGATTTCTGTCAGCAAAAAGAGGTACTAACATAGTCATTTGTAAAAACAAAGTGGCATAAAGCAAACTTCAGAAAAGTGGGGGATACTTACATACCCTATTTATGTTTCTAACCCAGTATCTAGCTGAGTGGCAAGAACATGGCAGATGCTCAACTGGTGTTTATTGAAAAGGTAAATAAATGAAATAAATTAAAATTTCCCTAAGTAATCTGATCTTAAGAATCACTCAGATGTTAATTAAAAAGTGCCATTCCCCCGCAACGCCACCTCAAAATACTGCAGGTCCCTAAACTAACCCTTTGGAAATTCATATTAGCCAGTTTGAATTAGGACAAAATATTATACGTGCTGGCCAGGCATTCCAAGTGATTTCCAGAAGGGCAAATGAGGAAAGGGGAGAATTACTATAGTCATTTAATCTTGAGAGGTAAGAATAACCTATGTCTGTACAAAGTATGTCTGTCCTCAGGCTTCCTTTCTTTGAGGTACCCGTGGGATTCTTCCCCCTTCCCCTTTACCCGGTACCTACCTGTGCTGTGCAAGTCCAAAGAAAAAAAAGGCTTTTTTTAATCATATGAAAATAAGGGCATGAGGGAGACTTCTCTGGTGGTCCAGTAGTTAAGACTCCATGCTCCCACCACAGGGGATGTGGGTTCAATCCCTGGTCGGGAAACTAAGATCCCACAGGCATGCATGTCATGGCCAAAAAATAAATAAAATTTTAAGATAATAAGGTCATGAGGGTAATCTAGCCTTAGCTCAGACTATAATCTCAGCAAGGGACCAGGTTGTGATTTCAACATTGTTTGTATTCTTTCAGCTAGTGTTTTCCATGTGGCCTAAAAATGTCATGACTCAGAGTAGTTATTTGTAGAATTGCTTCAAAATTTTATCGAAACCATTGTAATTTCACACCGAGCATTGAAACTAGCTGGTTTGCCTGCAAGACCACTTACTTAGCGATTATACAATACTTGCTGGAACTTGGTCTGTAATGTGTTATTCTTTAACTCTAGGAACACAAACTAGTTGAAAAGAAGTCTGTGCTCCACATTGCCACCTACTCAACATATGTCACTCCTTAACAGTAATCTTTTCACCTCCACAACTCAATGGAAACTTTTCTGTCTAAAATCACTAATAATCTCAGAATTGCTAAAAACCAACAAACTTCTTGGTACCTATTAGCCTCTGAACTAACAGTGCAGGGCAAGCTTTTCTTTAACACCCATTCCTCATTGGCGTCCTGGTTTTCCAATTTCTCTCTCTCGCTTTTGCATCTCCTTTGCTAATTAATTCTTTTGCTTCTCCATTTTCCAAATATGCTTGGTTCCATTTTGGGATCTAAACATGGTGGTCTAGCAGTTAAGTTCTATTGTGTGTGTGTGTGCTAAGTCGCTTCAGTTGTGTCCTACTCTTTGTGATACTATGCACTGTAGTCTGCCAGGCTCCTCTGTCCATGGGATCTCGAGGCAAGAATACTGGAGTGGGTTGTCATGCCCTCCTCCAGTGGATGGTCCCGAACCAAGGATCGAATTACACTATGGCAGAAGTTTCCATTGGGAAGTTTCAATCTAGACAGCTGGATTACTTGACTGTCTCACCTCTAAACCTCAGTCCCTATGTCTGGAATTTTCTTTACCAACCATACCTCTTGCTATTGAAATAAGACCCTTTCTTCCAGATTCATTCTAAATACTTACCTCTCCTCAAATCTTTCCTGTTCACTCTAACTGGAAGTGTTGCAGCTCTATGCAAAAAAGTTCTTTTGTACCACTATTACCCTCTGTTCTGTCATTATTGGTGTGAATGTCTGATCTTCTTGCTTAGAGATTAAAGTATCTGAAAAGCTGATATTTGCCAACATTCATTGAGTGCTTTCAATGTGCTAAGCTTCTCAGATCCTTATAAATCCACTGTGAAATGTATGGTGTTTTACCATACTAACATTAGGGAAACCAGGATTTAAGATGAAGTGATTATTAAATGAAGATCTCAAGACGAAAGGTGATTGCTGGGCTCATGAAGTGGTGAACCTTTAGTCGCCCTGGGCTGGCATAACTTCAAAGCCCATACCTTCAAAAAAAGAAAAAAGCATTTATTTATTTATTTGGCTGCACTTGGTCTTAGTTGCAGGATACGAACTCTTAGTTGCAGCATATGGGATCTAGTTCCCTGGCTAGAGATCAAACCTGGGTTCCCTGCATTGGGAGAGTGGCGTCTTAGTCACTGGACCACCAGGAAAGTTCCCCCAAAGTGCATACTCTTAATTCCAGGGACAGACTGTTTCCTCCATCTCATTTCATATTAGTGTCCACTCCAAATGCCTCATAACACTAGACATAGCTCCATGGGTGAATAAGTTAATAGTGAGTGATGCCTTATATGTATAAGGTAATTTGCAGTTCAAAAACTTGTTGACAACCATTATTTATTTCCATATGATTTCCCAACAGCTCTGAGGCAGCTCACAGGACATATTATGGCCATTTCACAGAGGGTGAGAGAGTTCAGAGGTCTTCCAAAGTTCACACTTCTATTTAGTGACAAGGATAGGACTTCTGACCCATGACTTTTACCTGAAAGTTCCATCAGCCTTTCTTTCAAACCCTCCAAGGGAAACTCATCAATGATCAACAAAGACTCAAAGTGTTATATCTCAATATACTGTTTTCTATTTGCCCTTTTTATTCTTTAAACAAACATGATAGTGAGGCTTAATTGTTGGTGTCTGTGGGAGGGGGAGAGGCAGTTTTGTCAAGTTTTCAGTGCTGGTTAAACAGACACAAATTTAGATTATCATCATATTATTTTTGCCCTAACCCCATTAAAATAACTTGCTTATATCAAACAAAATTCTGGGAACAGTAATTAGCAATTTAGCTATAAATATGCATGATTATTTTTAAGTCCACTAACATGCATGGGTCTTATCTGCAATTATATCTGCATTTTTTTCTCTTTTTCCTCCAGGAAAGCCACTTAGAATGCATTTGGGAAGTGTTAAAAAAAATTAATTCTAGCACTCTTATCTTCTCGAATTTTCTTAAATGTTTTATGGCTATAATTATTTTTTTCCTCCTCAAGGCAAAGCAATATATCACAACATACATAGTCATATTTGTTAACAAAATGTGAGATTCAAGGAATTAATTTTATACCAGTTAAATAACAGAAGAAAAGCTATGCTGCATTTTCTTCTTTATTAATTTTTTCATATACTTAAACAGTTTTTTATTTTGTCTTGTATCTGCAGTTACACTTAAGAGCAGTGTACTCCCATTTGCTTCATATCTATCTTTCAACCTTCTGTGTTTTTGTGATTATATGAGGTTAGTTGCAGGTGAGATAGAGGAGGATTAAATCCACCTACTCTCCCCAGTCACATGAAAATTCTTTGCAAAAATTATTTTATCTCATCTGAAAAGGAGCCTATAAGATAATTTTCCCCAAGACAACCCTGCCAGGAAGTGGCAAAGTCAGTTTCAAACCCAGGCCTGCCTCATTCCTAACCTTATAACCTTTCACTATGAATGACCAAGTGATTGAATGGTTGAATATTAAATGAAAGACCTCTTGGGTAAAACATCTATCTGCCTGATACCTAGTCACTAAAAAGTTTGCTAGATGAATAAACAAACAAATGGGTATATAGAGCTCAATGTACATCAGCTCATTTACCTCCCCACCAAAAGAGAATATTTTCAAATAAACATTCAGGAATACATGATCAGGAAAATGTTTCAACAATAACGGGGCTTTTATAGGATTACTCTTTCCAACTTCAATAATCTTAATACACAAGCAGTTTGCCTAGAGTCTATAATGCCCTTGGATTTCAAGTCTGATAATTTGGGAACAGAAAATTAAAAATCTGAAATATTGTTAAATAAATAGATTAAACTGAAAGTAGCCTCTTAGGACTTTTAAAGTACTTTCACATAAAGTCCAAGAGATAGATAGACACAGGAATGATGTTCACTACAAATAAATATTACCTTAATTCCAAATTTGACTTTTACAGTTCGATCTAGTGTTACATTCAGGCATATGGGGCCTCCCCGTGTAAAGAGTTTATACCAATTTAAAGTAAATGCATTATACAGGCAAGCATGAAGTTTCATAGTAGTGATATTTCTTCTGATATTTCATTCCACGTTTTTTAAAACCATACCTGCAGCCACTATGCAAACCTGTCTCCCATCACTTTACACACAGGCTTATTTAAAAACACTGTAATTCTTCTCCCTGATCTCAACCTTTCTTCCCACATCCACTCTTCCTATAAATGGCTACTAGGAAAAATTTCCCCAAAGACAGCTTTTATCACTAGCTCAAAACCTATCACAGTTCTCTAAAGCCTGGTATATAACACTCTTAAAGTCTTTAACCCTCTCACCATCCTAGCCTTTCATACCTCCCTGAATGCAGATTCTACATTAGTTTGAAAGGAAAAAAAGAGAAAGAAACCTGCCATGCCCTGTATGAAATACTCATTTTCTTATCTGTGCTTTTATACATGTTAGTGAGCCTAATTTAGAGTTTTTGAAATTGCTTTGCAAATTATCTATGACCTATTTTCATATGCCTGTGCTATCAGTCTCCATTATCAGTCAGGGTCCCAAAAGGAAACAGAATTTATCCCAGGTGGTTTAACTGAAGAGATTTTAATGAAGGAGCTATTTACCAACATGCAGACAGAGTTAAGGAACAAACAAGATGGCGAGGTAATGGTGAGACTAGCAACGGTGAGAAGACAGTACTACCAGTAGAAATAAAGAGACAATAAAAGAAGTAGCATTTCCACAGAAGCCCAGTTAAAGCTGGAGGCATGGAAGAGGGCAGCCTGGAAGGAGTGACAACCTGAAAGGGTACCACACAGCCAGCCCACAGGACCAAACAGGATGTAGAGAAGAAATACCTTTCTCCTCTCAGCATCTTGCTAAAGGCTTCCCGTTGGCCAAGCCCAAGATGAAAACAGCAAGAAAGAGAAACCTGGACATGCAATCTGTATGGAATCTGGAAAGGCCAGCTTCCCAGGATGCAGGAAGGACACAGCACCCTGGTGAATGGATGGGGGTGGGGCAAGCAGAGAACAGTTTGCCCAGCCCCTAGCTCGGCTATAGCCTCCTGTAGGGTGGCAGTTTCTGTGAGCACTCACATCTGCAGTGAGGAAACAGCTACAGGCCTTCCTGAAATCACAGCTATGTGTCACTTGGAGCAACTTAACTTAGAGGCTCAGCTTTCTTACCTTTGGTGCTTTATTAGCTAAGTCATATCTGACGCTTGCAACCCCATGGACTGTAGCCCTCCAGGCTTCTCTGTCCATGGGATTTTCCAGGCAAGAATACTGGAGTGGGTTGCCATTTCTTTCTCCAGGGGATCTTCCTGACCCAGGGATTGAACTGGGTCTCCTACACTGCAGGCAGATTCTTTACCGACTGAGTTATATGACAATAATACTCAGTTTATAGAATTATTCTGAATTATTAAGTGAAAAACATCTATAAAATGTCTATACAATAAGCTCTAAATAAATAGTAACTACTAACCCTGGGCTGGAGGAAGCACAAGCTGGAATCAAGATTGCTGGGAGAAATACCAATAACCTGAGATATGCAGATGACACCACCCTTATGGCAGAAAGTGAAGAAGAACTAAAGAGCCTCTTGATGAAAGTGAAAGAGGAGAGTGAAAAAGTTGGCTTAAAGCTCAACATTCAGAAAACTAAGATCATGGCATCTAGTCCCTCACTTCATGGAAGATAGATGGGCAAACAGTGGAAACAGTGGCTGACTTTATTTTTCTGGGTTCCAAAATCACTGCAGATGGTGATTGCAGCCATGAAATTAAAAGACACTTACTCCTCAGAAGGAAAGTTATGACCACCCTAGATAGCATATTAAAAAGCAGAGACATTACTTTGCCAACAAAGGTCCACCTAGTCAAGGCTATGGTTTTTCCAGTGGTCATGTATGGATGCGAGAGTTGGACGGTGAAGAAAGCTGAGGGCAGAAGAATTGATGCTTTTGAACTGTGGTGTTGGAGAAGACTCTTGAGAGTCCCTTGGACTGCAAGGGGATCCAACCAGTACATCCTACAGGAGATCAGTCCTGGGTGTTCATTGGAAGGACTGATGTTGAAGCTGAAACTCCAATACTTTGGCCACCTGATGTGAAGAGCTGACTCATTGGGAAAGACTCTGATGCTGGAAAAGATTGAGGGCAGAAGGAGAAGGGGACGACAGAGGATGAGATGGTTGGATGGCATCATCGACTAGATGGACATGGGTTTGGGTGGACTCTGGGAGTTAGTGATAGACAGAGAGGCCTGGCGTGCTGTGGTTAATGGCGTTGCAAAGACTCGGACATGACTGAGCGACTGAACTGAACTGATTACTGATAATGAAAATTAGTCATAAAATAAATAAATGTATATATAATAAAATAAATTTTAAAAGATATTTTTATATAATAAATAAATAAAATTTAAATCTAATAATGGGCTTCCCTGGTGACTCAGATGGTAAAGAATCTGCCTGCAATGCAGGAAACCTGGGTTTGATCCTTGGGTTGGGAAGGTCCCCTGGAGAAGGGCATGGCTACCCACTCCAGTATTCTTACCTGGAGAATTCCATGGACAGAGGAGAATTCCATGGACAGAGGGTTACAGTGCATGAGGACGCAAAGAATCAGACACAACTGAGCGACTAAGCACAGACAGTCTTATAATAATAAGTCTTGTGATAAACTGACTCTTCTAAAATGTCTTATAATAAAAGAATGAAGGGACTTCCTTGTCAGTCCAGTGGTTAAGACTTTCCCTTCCAATGCAGAGGGTGCGGGGTTCAGTCCCTGGCCGGGGAGCTAAGATCCCACATGCCTCACAGTCTAAGAGCCAAAACATAAAAGCAATATTGTAACAAGTTCAATGAAGACTTCAAAAATGGTCCACATCAAAAAAAGAAAAAATCTTTAAAAAAATAAAAGAATGAGCCATCAAAGATAGGAATCCCTGAGTGTTAGTGGTCATCTTTGTAGCTCACCTCTACCCCACTTCCCTTGCCTTATAGGCTATGACAGGACATCTTCAGGACTTGGCAAGCAGACTATTTCATCTTACACTAGTGACTTGGATGCCATTTCTCTTCCTTTCACTAAGTAACAGACGGTGCCCTGGACAGCAGTGACATCTGCAGCCTCAAGGGAGAAGGGTCAGCACAAATTTTAATTTTGCTTTTGGTTTGGGGCTTTCAATACACAAACATTTTTTTCCTCCCTGTCAGTTTGCATCTAGCTTTATATCTGACATTTTTTAATGCGTTATGTCATTGGACTAACTTTGAAATGTATAGCTCTGGGTTTTTGCTTATTTTGCTTTAAATCTTTAATTCAACCTCCTGGATTAAAAGAAAGGCAAGTTAAAATGTGAAAAAAGTACTCTAGTTGTCATTTCTGTAGCACTGAAGATGTTAGAAAGAGGGTATTCTGCTCCTCTTTAGTTTCCTCTCATTGCAAATGTTCCTTTTTGATATTTTAAATAATAAGAAACAAGAATGCTAAGTAATAGCCAATAAAAATCTGTACACAATGTGACTCAACTGGAAAAAGGAACTCAAAATCTGAGAGAAGAATTTACAAAAATTCACTGGAAAGGAATGAGATTCCTTGATCTCTGCTTTGAGAGTAAAAAGAAATGGATGGATGGATGGATGGATGGATGGATGGATGGATGGGTGAGGGGGGGGGTGGATGGATGGATGGATAGAAAGAAAGAGAGAGAGAGAAAGAAAGGAAGGAAGGAAGGAAGGAAGGAAGAAAAGGGCTTTATTCTTAGAAGATCAAGTGTCTGCACTGGGCACAGTTTGATCCTCCTAAGATCAATTGTTTCACGGGAATTTCTGTAATAGTAGACTCTCCTGATATTTGAATGTTGTGGTTACATTTGGGGCCATAAAAATTTCATACTCAGGCATCCCACAGAGAAAAGGTATCTATTCCTAAGTATACAAAGTGGTATCTTCATTACTGAGACCTCAGTAGTATTTGTAATTTCCCTATGCCAAGGCACAGTCTCCAGAGGTCAAAGAGAACACCAAAGTTTATGTCTATAATATAATTAGATCGAAATAGAATTGAAGGCTGGCCTCAGGTAGCTATTCCTAGGGGGAGTCATTCTCAGGACAATAAAAGCTACTGTTCATGCCCAAATATTCTCCTTGGTCAAGGAGAGACTGACCAGATAGAATCAGAATTCAAGGGTCACTTCTGATTGGCTGCAATCCAAAACATCACAAGAAACTCAAGAAGCTTCACAGACAAATAATTTACACAGCTAATTTAGGTGTTTATGTTAGACAGATGAATCAAAGTCCCCTTCATCTTCTTTGGCTTGACTGATTTGGAATTTACAACAGAATATTGAGCCTCACTTCAACTATGCAATGGTAGAAGAAGAAAGTAAAACAAAGTGGGCCTTCTTTTATTGTGATGCTAGAAAGACAAATAGAATGGTGTGTGTAAATCGCTCAGATTAGGAGATCACATTTAACAACAATTCATTATAAGGAGATATAAGGGGTTTCTGGCCCTGGTTCCTTTCTTTGGCCCTTAGACAAGTTATTTATTCCAATTGATTCCAGTTTCCTAGTCTGTAAAAAAAATACAGGATAAATAATTGCTAATATTTCTTCCAACTCTATAGAGAAGCTGTTATATTATGTATCAAGAAGGATAAAAATATAATTTTATGAATTGCGGCCTCATATTTCAATGAAGCTGCATTTCAGGTGAGTCTGAAGCAGCCAAATGTGTATTCAAAAACTTTAAAATCAGATAAAAGAGGACTCAGCCAAAATCATGCCAAGTTGAAGAATCCAAGTCACAGAGAAGAAATAAATCCTTTCACCAAGAATAGCTCATATCTCAAGTTATATTGTTGATATATTCCATACCCATTTGTTAGATATGTATCAAAAATGTTGGCTTATGGATAATCAATAGAATGCTGGAAAATGACACAGATTTTTCAACCATGTTTTTTAAAAAGAAAAACAACAGATGCAAAAAACATAAAAATCCAATGAAAAAATAAAAATCAGACTAGAGATAATACAGATAGTTTAGCAAGAAAAAATTAAGGGTGAAAAACAGTATCCAAATACCTGTCATAAGATGCTACACAGTAATGAAATGAGCTGTGATATTTCCTTTTAGCTCCCTAGGATTTAAAAATCATCATCCTCAATGAGCACAAGTTAACAATATAATAGAAACCATTTGCTGGTGCTATAAATTAAAAACAAAACACACCAAAAACCTGTATTCAAAATGACTAAGCCATTTAGAAAGATTTCCTTAAAAGGTGGAGACATGGAAAACATTCTCCACAACCCCAAACCGAATGCCATTCAGCAGTCAATAAAATAAAGAAAATCAAAGAAAAAATTGAGTAGCCAGATTGAGTGCATAAAACTTCATCTAAAGCAGAAATTTCTACATAGGAGTTTCACTAAACAAAATGCAGCAACTCAAATACTTTCTCAACCAACAACTGGATGCCTGCTCAGTCTATTCAGTCGTGTCAACTCTGTGACCCCAAGGAGTGTAACCCTCCAGGTTCCTATGTCCATGAAATTTTCCAGGCAATGATACTGGAGTGGGTTGCCATTTCCTCCTCCAAGGGTTATTCCCTACCCAGGGATCAAACCTGTATCTCCCGCGTCTACTACACTGGTGGATTCTTCACCACGGAACCATCTGGGAAGCCCAAACAACTGTATATCAGTAGCTTAATAAGCTTTTCACCTTTCTCTCTCCCTCTTTCTTTCTTCTTCTTTTTCATTCTTATCCAGTGGCTTTAGAAGAAGAAAATGGAGCACATTCTTTGTTGAAGAGCTTATGAATAGTGGGTTACAGGCCCACCTCTTAACCTGAAAGTCAGTTTTGCAACTAGAAATGACATAGAGAAAATGGAGATCATGTCCTACTGGGGAGAAATGTTTTTCATTGTAACAAACTTAATGAATGCCTCACCTATCACAGAATATTTTTAGGTCATTTTTCATTCAACAAATACTCATCCAGTGCCTTCTAAATGGCACACAGAGTGGACACAAAGGTGAGCAATAGAGATACACCCTTTAAGCTCATGGAGCTTACAATTTAATGGGGGATCAACATCAGTCAACCCTGGAGGAGGGAGCGCATGGTAACCCACTCCAGTATTCTTGCCTGGAGAATCCCCGTGGACAGAGGAGCCTGGAGGGCTACAGTCCATGGAGTCACAAAGAGTTGGACATGACTGAGCAACTAAGAACAGCACAGCAACATCAATCAAACAATTTCACATATAAATGTACAAGTGAGTGATTATGTAAAAGTGAGTATAGTGTTCTATGGGTGTGTAGCAAGGAGATCCACTCTAGACAGAGATAAGACTAGCAGGAGGCTTTTTATCCAATTCCTAGAGTCTCATTCATCAGCAACCAGGTAAGGAAAGTATTTCCAAGAAGAGAATGTCCTTCTGGACACCCTGAAGTCCAATCCTTTGGGTAGCCACAGTCTATATACCTCTCCATCCAAAGCTGACACTGCTTTTCAACTGGCCTTGCTGAAAATGAGCTCAACATGTCATAAGAGATAGAGCAACACTCTGGCACAAACCCCCATCATTCCAACATCTTCAAATCAGAGCAGTTCAATCTTGGTCATTATCTATGAAGGATGCTTGCAGCGCCATAGCTGGCTCTGCAGGGACCCCAGGGGGACCCACTGCCCTCTCCTCTACTGTATTCCTATGGTGACACAAATGTACTTTAAGAGCCTCAGTAAATAATTCAAGGGTAAAACTGAATAAACTCAAACTTTCTAGAGCTGAGACGTATACATTCAAACACAAACTAAATCCTAACTTCCAAAAGCAGAGGTTCAACATTGAAAGGCTTACAAAGTCAACCCAAGATTAGTCCACATCCTCTGTACCCTTAGAATAGTCAGCAGAGTACCCTAGCCATAATGGTCTTACTCAGTACTTGCAGCTCTTTGATAAAAGGCTGGAAAAAGAGCCCAGGTCTTTCACATCAGCAGGGGAATTGTTTTCTGTAGCAAGAAATGATGGGATGCTTAAGCTTACAAAACAGAAAATAAACTTGAAATAGCTTTAATAGAGAAATTGGGTTTAGATGATTTCATATAACAAACCTGCTCTAATTTTTAATTTTTGAATACATTTACTAATTCAAGAATGGGCTTCCCTAGTGGCTCAGATAGTAATTCAAGAATGGTTTTAAACCTTCAGGAGCAGGAGTGGGGCAAGGGAACACGTCTAGCTACCTTCTATCTTCAAAGGTAACTTTTCTGAAATAAAATAAGGAAACCCAACTTGTAATCATAATAAAGATTCTTCTCTAAATCCAAAAGCAAACTTTGTTTTTCTCCTTGGAAACGAAAGCAGCTGAAGTGCAGGAAGCTGCATTTTCTTAGTCCCTGTGGCACTTGGCAGAGTATTATTTCTGTCATATAAATAGCATGGAGTGATTATAATGATGTAGTTTTTATCCTACTCTTTATAACCACAGAGTTATCCAGGTAATTCTGTGCAAGTACAAAGATGCTCTGCCCTACTCAGTTGGCTTGTTCCAAAACAAGTATTCTATCACGAAGCCAAAGCAGGTGTTATAACACAGAGACACTAATGACAGGGTCATTCTGCTTACTCACATAACCTGCAAAATCAAATCTGAGCTTCCCCACATTATGGTCAAGACTTGCACAGACCCTCGTCATATCTACTAACACATTTGAGATCAACTAGCAAAGTACATAAGCCAACAAATGAAGGAAACAGAACAGCAAAATGCCAGACACATTTTATACCTCTTACTTTTTATTTTTATTGTAATTTTTTCAAAGGAAAGCATGCCTACTTCTGCACATTTTCATTTTACTCCTGTGCTTTTTATATTACAATTTCAAAATAATTTGACCAGAGACCCATACTATACAAGACCCTAAATGTGTAATAATCAACAAAAAACTTGCAAAGGCTGTAATAGTGGAATGTGCAACATCTTTTATGATGTCAACAGTGCTGCCAAGAAGACAAAAAGAGCCTAAAGGAGTGAATGAGAAAATCCATAGGATAAACAGTCTTCATTAATTTCTGAGCAGGCTCCATGAATTCTTTAATGTCAACAGATTAATAGTCTGGTCATATAAATAAAAAGTTGCTGACACAGATTTTTTCCTGAAGAAAAGTCATAGCTAATTCATCTTACAAAGTCAAAATTTCATTTTCCAAAATATATATGTGTGGAGAATTTCCTGAATAATATCCCCCACCCCTAAGTTACTATAGTTTCTCTGCAGCCAGATTCCCAGATAATAAAACATACAAACTGTGGAACTAAAACTTAGATATTTATCTATGCTTATTCTGAGTTGCAATGAATGAATGTACTAGAGTAGCAGAGTAAGGGCCAAAAGAAGGGCAGGCTGCATTCTGGAACAAGAGAGCAGCAATATTCTGGAAATGTATCCAGACAAAGTGGGCTCATGCAAGGGATCCAGATGATAAGCACCAGGGGGACTAAGATGTGGTCCATCTACATGTCTCAAAAATGGAAGTTTTTCATCTGGAACCTGAAATGAGCGTGAAAGCACCTGCAAATCAAACCAGGAGAGAGTGATTTTCAAGAACTAGAGTTAGATGGAAAAAAAAAAAAAAAAAGTCACCTGGAAACAGATACCTAAGCCCCAGGAAGTAAAGCTAAATTATAGCTAATTATAAGATTCCACAAGGATGGACTGAACAAAGAGACTGTGTGTAGTTTATAAATGCATATCGTATCTGGAGAGTTCCCTGAAGAAAATCTACTCTCAAATTATACTAGCCATGTTAGAGATAGTACTAAACTTTCTAGAGAGCCATCAGCAGAAAGTTTCCTGACCACAGGGCTGTGGTCCTTAAGAAGCGCTGGAACTCCCGGATGGTTAGAAAGTCACCAGTGACAGAACATGCTTTGGGTGTCTGTCTTTGGGACGAAAAGGAAGGGGCTGGCACTGAGCAACTGTGTAGAGTTTGCCCTTCTTTTATCAAATCCTACTCTGTATTTAGTGCTTCCCTGGTGGCTCAGTGGTTCTCTATTTATTGCTTCCCTGGTGGCTCAGTGGTAAAAAATCTGCCTGCAATGCAGGAGATGAGGGTTCAGGCCCTGGGTCAGGAAGATCCCCTGGAGGTGGGCATGGCAATCCACTCCAGTGTTCTTGCCTGGAGAATCCCATGGACAGAGGAGCCTGGTGGGCTACAGTCCATAGGGTCACAAAGAGTTGGACATGACTGGAGCAACTAAGCACACACACACTCTCTCTATTTATATCAAAATCATCATCATCACCACCACCCTCATCTCCAAGGACTACCCAAGTCTCTTGTTCACACTCTTCCCAACTCTGTCTACACCTACTCCAAACACACACCAAAGTTATTAAGAACTGGAAGAACAAATAGTTTGCCCAACTGCACAATCATCTGTCCTAAAAGGTCGTTTAAACATTTAATCAAACTTGCAGCCCTCAGGGAAGATATATGACTCATGCAGCTAGCATACTGAGCTGAAGTCAGGCTTTGCATCAGCCATAGAGATGATGCAGACTGATTCCACCATGACATCAGTAACACAGACATTTTCTGCCATGGGGCGGGGGAGAAAGGTTAAACAGTTTTCTGGGTTCCACTGAATTAAAACTTCAGACCCATTAAGGCAATGCCTCTGGGACGCATCAAGCCAGAATTTCCAGAATACTGGCTGTGTGTTGAGATGTAAACAAAGACTTCTGAAAAAGAGAGGTGTAGGTGGGGATCCAAAATCAATATGGATTATTTGTTTTTCTGCTTCCCTGATAAGCTATACCATGGCTCCCTTTTACAGGTACAAATACACAAAAGAAGCCTTCTGTTTCATAAAAGTAGCTCAGACAAATGACACTCCTCAGGGTGCTGAACCCAGAGCTGGCAGCCAGCCCATTCTCCAGGCTCTAGTCTGCTGGTACTTTTCTCTTTCACAGCTATCAGCCTTCGTCAGACCTACGCCTTCACTCTGACTGGGGACAAAGAGAAGATCAGTGGAAATCCTTCTGTGTGCCACTAATAAGCCTATTTAGAGTCAATGAGAAAGCCTCATTTTGCAACAAATAAAGCCTTCACCATTCTACTGAATCAGTAAAACTGAAATGTGGCTGTGCGTTCCTGTCCTCGTTTTACATCAGTCTGAGAGGTGACTCTCGGCAAAATGTGGAAGTGATGACCTCTAAGTTTCCTTTCTTCTCTGATATCCTCTGATTCTCTGTGGGCTAGTGGGATTTGAGTCTTATTTAAAGGATCACAGGTTCTGATGGAATCCTGAGCCCTTCTTCAGTTTTCATTTCTGTGTTCTGCTGAATCAGCACATTTGGAATCTTGGCCCTGTCTTAGCAAAGAATAGAATGTTGCACCCACCAAATAGCTTAGCTGGCATTGTCTACATTCTTTCTGGAAGAGATCTGGGTAGGAGACAGACATAGAGGATATTCGCATCTCCCACAGAAGGCCAGGGAAAGCCGTCTGAAGTGTTTCAGGAACCAGGAACAAAAGGGTCCTTAAAGAAAGAAATTAATCACTTTCCCAAACAAAACTACAGTTTTAACCATTTGACCACAGTGACGTAAGCAAATAAACCTGCAGCTAGAAGGTTCTGCATGGGCCAGTGGGGAAAGTAACACAGGGGTGAAATGACATCAACTACTGATCAGAATACTAACTCCTTTCCCGACAAATAGTCACATCCCAGTTCAGCCCAGTGTTGGGATGTGTGGAGAGGTGCATAAAAAAATAAGTACCACTTCTAAAAACAATGCAAGTTCTACGTTTAAGCCCAATGTTTTAGCCATAGAGCATTTGGGGTAACATAAGGGAGAACCAGAGTCATTTGAATGGCCTCTATGAAAGGTACATATACCAATAACCACCTCCACCACCAAAATTTAAAGGTAGGAAAAATTAATATTCAGCAAGAATTGTTAGAGGTTAAGTTACTTGCCCAGGATCACACAGCTAACATGCAGTGCCTGAGTGTCTACCAATGAGGCTGAGAATTTTACTAGACACAGAAAACACACTAGATGGAAACACTTAGTTCCTCTTAGGTCTTTTGATTTAGTTGATAAACTTGCAAGCACTTTGAACAAGTTTTCACTTACACTGCAAAGAAAAATGCTTAGCTAAATTACTGTTTGTCTGGGTGGGAAGTAGAACACCACCACCATCTGTAAAATAACATTTTGGTAGACTAGAGGGCATGTTGCTTAAAGGAACCCAGAGGTGAATTAATTTGAAAAATTAAGGAGCATTCTCTAACACTTGTATTTTATAATTCTGCAATTTATATAGAAACAGGTCTCAGTGAAAGATTGCTGAAAAGCTGTATATCATTTTAATTTTAATAAATCAAATCACATTTTACATTTACTGACTGGGAAGTCAGTATTTAAGAAGTCTCTAGTGAATCCATTTAATATAAACAATTTTTCTGTATTACAAATATTAACCTGGGGATTTATCTTAGAATTTTAATTTTTTCATATCTTCTTAAAATGTGGCATGTTCATGTCATGTTAAATAAATCATTCCCACTTATTGATATTACATAGTATGCTTTCAGCTGCAAATAAGAGAAAATCCAATGCAAAATGGCTTTAAAATTGAGAGAGTTTATAATTATCTCACATCAAAAGAATGAATTAACCAGTCCTTAACTCAGAACACTCTATTGCATGGTTCTGGTCTAGAAGAAAGGGTAATTGCCATTGGATAAGTTATAGTACCTGCTGTACTCCCTGTATAGCAATCAATATACTTTATGTGTATTATCTCTTCTAATTGTCCTGCGTATTATTATCATATGTTAGTCTGGACACTAGGTTGTTAGCTAAGGATGGAGAAATTGAATTAGAAAAGTCTTGAACTATCTCACACACCTGCAGGAAAGGCATGGTTAAGGTGCTGATCACACTCAGAACTCTTCCTGTCTGTCATCTCTGTTCCAGCTACATGTCAATATCATCATCTCAGACCAACTTTCTCCTCTCAGTGAAGAACTTGACAATCTCCCCAGCCTCACCTCTCACAGCCTCACCACCTACTCACTCTCAAGGGAAAATTATACTCCTCCTTCAGCTCCAATTCTAAATACCCTTTGGAGGGACTCTTGACGGTCCAGCTTGGGTCAAGCACCCAGCCTTGGAGTCATCAGTTACAGTTGCAGAGACATTAGGGAGGGAATTAAGGTTTCAGGTTGTAGATCAGAAATTTGATCTTAGGGGGTCCACTCATGGATACTGAGGATAATTCATAGAGATTTAGAATTCTAGGGTCTTCTCCTTCAACACATTCCCTAAAAGCTGAGTCTCTCAAGATCTAACTCAGGCCCTCTGCATTTTGCTGTCAACGTAATGACTAGATCTATTTCACTCAGTTTCATTTATTGGTCAGTGACTCCCAAACTCCTCTTCATAGCAAATATCTCTCCCCAACTTCAGACACACATAATTAACAAACTGCTTCCCAGATATCTGTAGCTGAATCTCTTACCAGTTCCTTCTATTCAACATATTCCACACAGAATTCATCATCCTCTCCTTCCCCTTCTTCCCCAATCATTCATTCAAATTTGATCCTCTCAACCAAATTTGAGACTCAAATCACTCAGATTCCCCAATCCAATATCAACTTGTCGTCCATAATTTTCCACTCCTTAAATACTCAACTCAATGCCAAGTCCTAAATCTCTCTCTTAAAATATCTCATATCCATCCACTCCTCTCCACTGCCCCCTCACCCCAGTGCAGATACAGTCATCATAACCTGGGCCACTGTCATCCTTGGAGGAATTACTGTAATATCCAACTGGTCCCCTTCCTCCAAGGTTCCACCTTGCCAGCGTTATGCTACAGCCAGAACAATCTTTCTAAAATGGAAATCCGATTGTGTCACTGATCTGCTTAAAACCTTTTTGTGCCTGTTCATTGTCTTTCAAAACAAATGTGAACTCCCTGATGAAGCATATCAAATCTTATTTGATCTGTCCTTTGCCTATTCTTTTCTCCTACCCTCTACCACTTCCCAGGTGGCGCTAGTGGTAAAGAACCTGCCTGCCAATGCAGAAGATGTAAGAGACTTGGTTTCGATCCCTGGGTCAGGACGATCCCCTGGAGGAGAGCATGGCAACCCACTGCAGTATTCTTGCCTGGAGAATCCCTTGAACAGAGGAGCCTGGCGGGCTACCGTCCATGGGGTCACAAAGAGTCACACATGACTGAAGTGACTTAGCACACACCCTCTACCACAGCCATACTAAACTTCTTCAGTTCCTCAAACTGTCATCCTCTCTCTAGTCTACTGGCCTTTGTGCTTCCCTCTATTTGAAATAATGATCCTACTGATCACCTTTGCCCTGTCTAAATCCTGCTTATGTTTTAATCTCAACTGAAATGACGTCATTCTTCTCCGTATACAACTTGAGGTCTCCCTGGTACACACTCTCATTCACCAGTCATAACACATCTCATTGCACAGATGTAGCCTAATTATTCATCTTCTTAATCAAACTTGCCCATGAGGGCAAGGACCATTTCTTTTTTTTTTCTTTTTTCACTAATGTGCCCCCAACATCTAATAGTGCCTGATTAAAAGTAGATAATAAATAAGCTGGATTCAATTCATTCCTTCATTCAATTGGTATTTTAAGGAAGCCTAATGGTGCCTAATGTTATCCTAAGCATTGGGATGCAGCGGAGAACAATACCAAGTCCCTACTTCATGAAGTCTGTGTTCTCGTGGGGAACAACAATAGACTAATAAACAAATGATAGACAAATAAACACTTTTAAATTGAATGAATAAATACATTCTTAACTGATATATTGTATTGTATTTTCCAACTGTCCTTTTATTATTCTGTTAGATAGAATAACCCTCCCACATAGTATAAATGTAATTTTTAAAAATGCAACAGTACATAGTCATGGCTTTTATAATCATGAAACCAAATATTCCAGTTAGATTTGACTGAAAGACACAGGCCTATATGTGCTTATAGAATTATTTTCTCATCTCTGTATTAGCAGTGCAGTCAGAAATTTAAAGACAGATAAACTACCAGAAAAGTAAATTTTATTCTTAAAGACTCTTTTAACATAACCGTTTAGAGTAAGCTTTTCCTTTCATTAAAAATTGCCATTCCAATAATTAAAATATTTGTCAAACTAATGCCAAGCTAGGCCCCATCATCATATCTACATGATTAGAGTGAAGAGTAAGAGGGTTATTGGCCATCATTTTTTAACCAATTGACTAATTTAACAAACATACAATGAATGCTAAGCAAATGCTAAGTCCTGAGGATACACACCCTGTCTACTAAAAGCTTCCAGATTAACCTCTTCATTTTTCTAACTACTGTCTTTTTAAAAAAATATAAGTTCCTTGAGCAAAAGTTCTGGAGAAGTTCAGCATGTTATAGAGTTTTAACAAAAGTTAAAAGTAACCAAAAAATAAGACTCCAGAAGATATTGTCATTAAGCCTTAGTAAACTCTGATCACACTTCCTTTAAAAAAAAATCAATTAATTATTTGTTTATTTTTGATTGTGCAGAGTCTTTGTTGCTGCATATGGGCTTTCTCTAGTTCCATCAAGCAGTGACTTTTCTTGTTGCAGAGCACATGGGTTCATGGGCTTCAGCAGTTGCAGCTTGAAAGTTCTAGAGCACAAGTTCAGTAGTTATGACACACTGGCTTAGTTGCTCCACCACATGTGGAATCTTCCCAGAGGGATCAAACCCATGGCCCCTGCATTGGCAGGTGGATTCTTTATCCACTGTACCACCAGAGAAGTCCCACACTTCCTTTGATGTCTCCTTTGCCCTAACATACCCAATTGTTCATTCAAGTGAATACATTGTACACTCCTAAGAATTTGTATAAATCTCTTATTTCATCTATGGTGATAGCCATGGAATTCCCTCAAATCCCATGGATTTAAAGGAATCCCAAGGTAAACTTCTCAGAAAATAATTACTTCTCTTGTAATGTAAATAGTTGGTACCTACATTTGTCTGTTCTGTATGCCTTTTGAGGGAGAGGAAGAATATCAAATTTTCTTAATATTGTGTCATCTGTATATTTTCTCTTTGTTTTGCTTTGTTTTAATGAACTGGTTCCATCAACTGAAGTTTAATAAGCATTGAAGCAAAGACAATTTCTTCTAATGTTTCTGTACTTTACACATTCCTCCTTCATCCTCACTGGAGCCATATTATGGGTTTCCAAATAATTGGTCCTCAAAATTACTTAACTGCCATGTACTTGCTTATATTCCCTTGACCATTTCTGCCTCCTTCAGCACAATATTCCAGAAATCATGTTTATTATGTTCTCAAGAGGTACCTGAGACTCTCTATCAATCAAGCTAATGTCAGAGTCCATTGTATGTTTTGCAGGAAGAGATTTCTAGACTCTAAAATTCATTTTGACTCTATACAATGGATGTTCTTCTGTTTCAAGTTACTATCTGAAAAATGTAAGAGTTTATGTACCCTTGAAGTTTGCTCTTCAAGGGCACTTCCCTAAGCTTCCATACTTCCAGCAGTATTGGTGCTTCTCAGACCAAGAACAACAATCTGACCCCCTTAAAAGTTAGGGAGCTTCATATAGAGGGAATACTTAACCCTAACATTGAAAAAGCAAGAAAGTTCCAGAAAAACATCTATTTCTGCTTTACTGACTATGCCAAAGCCTTTGACAGTGTGGATCACAATAAACTGTGGAAAATTCTGAAAGAGATGGGAATACCAGACCATCTGACCTGTCTCTTGAGAAACCTGTATGGAGATCAGGAGGCAACAGTTAGAACTGGACATGGAACAACAGACGGGTTCCAAATAGGAAAAGGAGTATGTAAAGGCTGTATATTGTCACCCTGCTTATTTAACTTATATGCAGAGTACATCGTGAGAAATGCTGGGCTGGATGAAGCACAAGCTGGAATCAAGATTGCCGGGAGAAATATCAATAACCTCAGATATGCAGATGACACCACCCTTATGGCAGAAAATGAAGAAAAACTAAAGAGCCTCTTGATGAAGGTGAAAGAGGAGAGTGAAAAAGTTGGCTTAAAGCTCAACATTCAGAAAACTAAGACCATGGCATCTGGTCCCATCACTTCATGGCAAATAGATGGGGAAACAGTGGAAACAGCATCAGACTTTATTTTTGGGGGCTGCAAAATCACTGCAGATGGCTATTGTAGCCATGAAATTAAAAGACGCTTACTTCTTGGAAGGAAAGTTATGACCAACCTAGACAGCATATTTAAAAGCAGAGACATTACTTTGTCAACAAAGGTCCGTCTATTCAAGGCTATGGTTTTTCCAGTAGTCATGTATGGATGTGAGAGTTGGATGGTGAAGAAAGCTGAGAGCCAAAGAACTGATGCTTTTGAACTGTGGCATTGGAAAAGACTCTTGAGAGTCCCTTGGACTGAAAGGAGATCCAACCAGTCCATCCTAAAGGAGATCAGTCCTGGGTGTTCATTGGAAGGACTGATGTTGAAGCTGAAACTCCAATACTTTGGCCACCTCATGGGAAGAGTTGAATCATTGGCAAAGACCCTAATGCTAGGAAGTATTGGGGGCAGGAGGAAAAGGGGACGAAAGAGGATGATATGGCTGGATGGCATCACCAACTCGATGGACATGGGTTTGGGTGGACTCCGGGAGTTGTTGATGAACAGGGAGGCCTGGCGTGCTGAGATTCATGGGGTCGCAAAGAGTCGGACACGACTGAGCGACTGAACTGAAATAGGTTACATATGTATGAAAACATTCCAGCCACTATGCCAGGGAAAAATAGTAGAATGGATCAATGAGACTCAACCCCTTGCTGGGAAAGGCTTTCGGAGCAGGAAAGGATTGAGGAAAGAATCAAGCATCAAGTCAGACTTCACTCCTACCATCACCTTCAGGTAGCTATGCGGCTTTAGACAACTCACTTAGGCAAGGTCGGTCTAAATTTCCTTTACTGAGAAATGAAAGAATTGAGCAAAATATTCTCTAAGGACCTTCCCAAATTTTTTACGTTTTTATGACTGAAGTGCAGTTTAAGTGTTCAGCGTATTTTTGTATCTTGATATGCAAGCTTTGCTGTCTACTTTGCAGACTGTGGAGATACAGGTGCATCTGTGTATGTTTCTTTAAATTTAGTAATTAAGCTTTCCAGTTTCAAATTTCCTAATGAGGAGACAAATACACACATACACATTACTGTATCTTTTTACTTCCCTAATCTAAATACTTACTGAAAATAGTATGCTTAACACAGACTAGTGATTATAAATTTTTGTATTTGAAAATTTAAAGTCTTATGTAGATGATCTTACTTAAGACATCTTGAGTTTGTCAGTAGTCTTTAGCACAGTTGAGTATATCATGCTAATTAAACATCAGGTACTTTTGTTATCTCTGTAAACAAACTCTTAATGCCCTCCTGTTATACAAACTGTGGCCCAGGGCCCATGAACATCCCATGACCTGCTGCTGCTGCTGCTGCTAAGTCGCTTCAGTAGTGTCCAACTCCTAGCAACCCCATGGACTGCAGCCCACCAGGCTCCTCCGTCCATGGGATTTTCCAGGCAAGAGTACTGGAGTGGGTTGCCATTGCCTTCTCCCATGACCTGAGGCTGGTCAAAAGCTCAGACTGCCTCACCCCAGACCTTTGAAATCAAAAGCTGCATTTTAACCAGGTACTCAGTTTATTTATATGCTCACTAAACTTCTAGAAGTGCATTATATATTATAGTGCTTCCTGCACTGCTTTAAAATATGCAGGGGGTTTTCCTCTAAAGGAGTAAATAAATGAGTTGCTTAACTGTACTTAACAAAGTGAATCTCTACAACTCAGTGCCACTGGACTTAGACTCTAACAGAAGTTTATGGTTGATAATTTCTCCATTTCTTTCAATATAGTTCCGGTTCTAGGCTCAATGGTAAAGAATCCACCCGCCAACTCAGGAAATGCAGGTTCGATCCCTGGGTCGGAAAGAACCCCTGGAGAAGGAAATGGCAACCCACTCCAGTATTCATGCCTGGGAAATCCCATGGACAGAGGAGTCTGGTGGGCTACAGTCCATGGGGTCACCAAAGAGTCAGAGGCAACTTAGTGACTAAACAACTACCCTTATAAGTGGGGGTTGAGACCTCTCTGTCAGTCCAGTGGTTAAGACTCCATGCTTCCCCCACAGGGGGCACAAGTTAGATCCCTGGGTTGGGGAACTAAGATCCCACGTGCCACACAGTGCATCCAAAAAGAAGAAAACATGTATGTGAGTGTGAGTGTGTGTGTGTATACATATATATATGTGTGTGTGTATATGTATTATATATATATATATAATAAAAATAAATAAATGGCAGGGACCAGGGAACCGGATGAAGAGCTCTATTCTCTTCAAGACCCACTTACACACATTACAGACACAGAAAGTCAATATGAAGAGTATTAAAATATTGGACTCTTGTCCATAGGATAACAACCAATGTGTTACTTTTGTTTCACTTTATAGCTGTTGATTTTAAAATTTCATAACACATTACTGTTATATCCATAAAGTATCATAAAGAGGAAAAAGAAACACCTTTCAACTATGTGGTTAAAAACTCTAAAATAAGTAAATAATGAAACAAATCAAGGATATAAAATTCAAGTAGAAGTTCAAATAAAACAGACAAGGATTCTAGTTGCAGCTCTAGGCCTGTGCGATTTGTCAACCATTCGCTAATCTTCTCTGGGTTCCAGCTTTTTCATTAACAAAATGAAAGAATGATCTTGATTTTATGTCCTAAACTTTAAAATTGTCCCAGCTTTAAAATTCTGAAGTCCAATACATCTGAAATCAATGCCCATTTGCCATCTCAAATGCATCTATTGAAATTCCATATGAAATCTCAGAAGTGGCCTAAATAAGTCATTCTGGAATTTCTGCTATTTTATTTGCTAAGAACAGGAGCATATGAGCTAGTGGGCACCTCATGGGGCAAATGTAAAGATATTATCCCCAACAGGCTTTTTCTCTATGCAAGGAGGAAATGAGAGGGACAGAACACATTTTCATGTCAGGAAAGTTAATCTTAGTTTCCTTTCATTCTGAAAACCAAATCAAATTGTGTGATCCATCTCCCTTGCTAACTATCCAGTTCACTCGTATGATCTCCTTGAATCTTAGTGAAAGAGTGAGAGCTTCCATCTTTGACCCAAAATAGGGGAAGGTCAAGGGAGAGTAACACCTGAAAGCTACCTTGTTACTCTGGCCCCAGAAAGTAAACTGACAAGTCTTTCAGGAGCTAATTATTGAGCCTGCTATTTGGTTCACTGACAGAATTTCTTGTTTGTGGGAAGAAACATATTTCTGCATTGCTTTTTCCATTATCACCATTTCTATCATCATAAATAAGCATCAATAGGCCATTTCGAATAGCATATGCTCACGACCATTTAGCATCTGCGTGTCAGCTATACACAAGCTATGCAGCAGTGCTCCAACCTCCTGGCTGAGAATTCAAACCCACCAGACAAGGAAAGCACTTCAATTCATGAAGACGGTGTTTATGTTTGTGTGAGCAACCAGAAGGCAAGGGTAATCTATTCTTTGTCTGTATCTCTAGCAATCTCTGGCACAAGGCTGGCCATCCAAAATAAATAAGTGAGTGAAGAATGAAAGAATGAATGAACAAATGGCTGAATGAGTCAAAAGGTTTTAAGATGCTGGACAGAGGAGCCTGGCAGGCTACATGCAGTCCATGGGAGTAGCAAAGAGTCAGACATGACTGAGTGTCTGGGCACATGGAACTGAATGGATTTTGAGGGTGAGTCAGAGAATGTTATTTGGGTAAGGGCAGACCTATTTACGATTCATGACGCAGAAATGAAAGCCAAGACACTGTGATCTGAGAGAGACTGCCTTGGATGAGCAGGTGCTCTGCACTGCCCTAATTTCCCTACCATATTCACTATCAGGCCTCACCAGTGAAAGCGAAGTTGCTCAGTCTTGTCCGATTCTTTGCAACCCTATGGACTGTAGCCTACCAGGCGCCTCTGTCCATGGTATTTTCCAGACAAGATACTGGAGTGGGTTGCCATCTCCTTCTCCAGGAGATCTTTCCGACCCAGGGATTGAACCAGGGTTTCCCACACGGTAAGCAGACACTTCACCGTCTGAGCCACCAGGGAAGTTGGCCTCACCAGAAAGACAAGAAATAAGAATGACGGCCATTCCAAAAGTCAAGTGAGACCTCGAAAGAAAAACTCTCCACTGTCAATGAGGGTCTTGCTGGACAAAACAAGGTCAGGCAAGGGACAGATCAGAGAAAGAGCAGGAGAAAGAAAAAGTGAGGTGGTGAGGGGGAGCAGCAGAGGGGGAGTTCAGGCAGAGGCCTGAGTGGGGAAACAGGAGCGCAGAAATACGCACCAAAACAAGGAGACGTGAGGAAGACCGACACCCGGTCCTCAAAGGAGGGTGTGGGTGTCTGGATGGGGAGGGGCGGGAAGGCATTAAGTCTTCAAGAAGACCAGGAAGGCGGGAAAGAGAGGGGGAGAGGTCAGAGAACTGTCTATAAAATAACACCCATCACCACTGATAAAAAATCCTTTTTTCTTCTTGAGAAAGACAAAGGGAATTTTAAGTAGGATTAAGTAGTAGTAGCTTTCAGAACTCAGCGGCTCTCAGGAGCAATAATAAGTACATAAATAGCTAAGTGTATGGTAGGAACTACTTCACTTTGGAATGCGGCCAGCATATCAAAGTTGATAGTAATATCACATCTTTTTGAAAGCTTTTCTGAGATTCTAGGGGGGAAATCATCTTAGAAAAACTGTACCATGTTAATTTTAGGAAAAGGATGCTCCTCACTGTTTGAAGACATTCTATTGCCTGAAAATTGATAAGACATAAGTTCTAGCCTGCTGGGAGGCACTCTCTTATCCATGTAAATACATTCCAGTATTGCCCCCAATTGGAAGCAAATAATTATGTTCGCAGATTACCTTCACCTAGTGTAAAATTTTACTCAAAACATAACTCACAAAAGATGCTCTAAGTGCAACAAAAAGGACCTGTGGATATCCCACTTTCAGAATTCTCTAGCTTTTGGACTCACTGTGAATAGTTAAGACATAAACTTTGTAAGGACTTCCCTGTAGCTCAGACAGTAAGAATCAGCCTGCAATGTGGGAGACCTGGGTTCAGTCCCTGGGTTTGGAAGATCCCCTAGAGGAGTGCATGGCAACCCACTCCAATATTCTTGCCTGGAGAATCCCATGGACAGAGGAGTCTGACAGGCTACAGTCCATGGGGTCACAAAGAGTCAGACACGATTGAGCGACTAACACTACTACTATTACTACTAAACTTTGTTAAGGCCAGATTTTGAAACACATATAACTGTATAACCCATTTCTGAATTAGGTGAAACTGGGAAAATTGGAAATACAAATAATGTTCAAATCCTGGGGCTTCCCCGTTGGCTCAGTGGTAAAGAATCCACTAGCAAAGAAGGAAATGCTGTTTGATCCCAGGGTCCAAAAGATCCCCTGGAGTAGGAAATGGCAACTCACTCAAGTATTCTTGCCTGAGAAATCCCATGGACAGAGGAGCATGGCAGGCTACAGACCATGACATCCCAAAGAGTCAGACATGACTGAGAAACTAAGCGTGTTCAAATCCTAGACACTCCTAGCCATGAATATCCTATAGATTTTTCCTCTTAAGTACATTAAGCACATTTCTTCTTTGTCCACTAATGTGCTGATCATCTTCTTTGCTTCCCAAAAACACATAAAAACTGAGTGTTGGTGGCAATTGGGGGTACAAATATCTTCTCTCACCATCTGGAAACATTCACGTGTTACTGTTTTCCAAAAAAGTAAGTAAGAACATTGCATTCTTTATTTATTTTCCACCCAGAGACAAGTTATTTCAGTATCACCCACAATGGAATTTGCATGAAAATCTGTTTACTGACCCTGTTCCCTAAGGGTACATTTGCCCTAGCACTTGGAGTAAACACCATTTTCATTGCACTAGAAATAGTTCTAATTGGACAGATTGTTACCATTTTAGCAACATCCAAAAAAATCAAAGGAATATGAAGCAGACATACCACCAAGTTTGGATTCTACAACACCTCAGTTCAGTGTTTCTGCCTGAAATAAGTGTTTCTTCTACACCATCAACAGATGCTTAAAGGACATCTAAAGACATCAACATTTTTTTTTTTGGAAAAATGACTTTAGAGAAATTGATCATCCTGAAAACAATCCATTAAAAAACTCTATGATTGTATATTAACTCATATATATGAAATCTAGAACAATGGTACAGATGAACCTATTTACCAGACACCAATATAGAGGCAGATGTAGAGAACGAACATGTGGACAAGGCGGGGAAGGGGAAGGTGGGACAACCTGAGAGATTAGGATTGACATGTATACACTACCATAAGTTCATTCATTTCACTAACTGGTTAATTTTCATTAATATGCTCTAAACAACAATAGGATATAAACATGTGGATGATCAAATGACGTTCAGAATTCAAAACTAAGCACGGTGTACAATATACATGAATGAAAAACACGTAAGGCCCTCTGTGTATAACTTCTTTCAAATCCTTCTATAAACTGATTGCTCCTTATATCCCATTATTCACTGACATGTAAACTCTTCATAAGATGAACCTCTCCTCTGTTCTTCACACTTCTCCATGCCACTCTCTGCTGACCCATCTTTTCCCTCATTTGAGAAGCTTTCTCAAATCTTTTCTTGTTCTCAATCACCTCCTCCCTGAAGCTTTGAGTTTTACAACTTAAACTTATAATCATATATTTTTCAGCTTCCTCAATATCTATGTCCAAATTTAACACTTAATCATAAGATACTTTGTTGCTCTTTACTTATGTACATGTTTGGGTATATCTCTCTTTCCCAACTAAATCACATGTTTAAAGGTAACACATCCCTCTTATGCCTCTCCTTCAAGTTTCTGTCAAGATCCTACTCCACGTTTAACATCTTTCTCTTGATATTCCTTCTTTATTTTTTAAAGACTTTTTTTTTGATGCGGACCATTTTCAAAGTCTTTATTGAATTTGTTACAATTGTTGTATAGTCATTAAATCGTGTCTGACTGACCCCATGGACTGTAGCTTGCCAGGCTCCAATGTCCATGGGATTCTCCAGGCAAGCATACTGGAGTGGGTTGCCATTTCCTTCTTCAGGGGATGTTCCTGACCCAGGGATCGAATCTGCATATCCCCCACTGGCAAGTAGACTCAATACCAGAGTCTCTGGGGAAGCCTTTGTTACAATATTACTTCTGTTTTACGTTTTTGGTTTTTTGGCCACAGGGCATGTGGGATCTTAGCTGCCTGACCAGGGATTGAACCTACATCCCCTGCATTGGAAAGGGAAGTCTTAACTACCTAACCACCAGGGAAGTCCCTTGATATTTCTTCCCACCACCATGTTTATCTGAAAAGATGCTTAAATTAGATGACTCCCCTAAAGAAATTTCTGCAACTCTGCTTCTTTCTCAAGTTCTCCCATCATCGCTACTTTATTTTTCTGCTAAACTTCTTTAAAAAAAAAGCATTCCTCCCTCTACTTCTATTCCACTTTGATCTCCAGCCCTCACCACCCTCACCATCTGAGTCTCCATCAAACTTCTGTCCTTCAACCATGCCTCTCTGTAGCACTGAACATGCATGCACCCTATCTCCTCTCCTGACCCCCAGTTCATCTCCTTCCCCAACACGCAATGCTTAATTTCTTCTGTTTCCTCTCCTAGAGGGTTAGGTTGTTATCCCTCATCTCTGCTCAAATTTCCCTGGTAACTGCATCTCTGCCCTTGTGTTTTAACTTCCAGGTCTCCTCCATCTACTACTACCTAATCTGTATTTCTAGTGTCTTACATTAGGCAGGGTCCCAAACCTTAGTTGCCACCTGCTGGGCAGTTCCATGGGGTGAGTTCAGAACCCAGTTCCAGTTAGTCCTTCCAATAGTCCCTTACCATTCTTGCTGTCTTTTCCGTTAAGTAGTTTTCCTAGACCTAGCTGGCAGAGATTTATAATTCAGAACCTCCATCACTCACCACCCCCCTCCCAGGGCACTCAGTATTCACCGTGTCCTGTAAATACTACCTACTCTGTGTTCCATCCCTAACTAGCACATCTCATGAGGCTGAGACTGTCCACCACTGGGGCTGCGGGATGGACACTGACTTACCTTTCTCTTTTCTCTCCCCTGATCTTCAACCCTCCCTACACTTCTGTCAGAGGAATCTTTCTGAAAGAAGTATCTGAGCAGTGTCCTAAATGAAAAGCCTTATTTATTTCTACCCTATAGGTAGGATAAAGCCCCAAATCCCCAGTTCTGGAGTTTCTAGGAAGAACCCCAGAATCCTGCATGAGCTGGCCTGTCCCAATCCTTTTCTGCTCTCACTCCCACTCTCAGTCTCAATTACTCTGTCCTCCCTGATCTTTTATTTTTTGTTTTCTTTACCTTAAACTCAAGAGGCTTGTGCTAGATCCTGGAATGGGCTGCTCTCATATCTTCACATGACTGAGGACTCTTGCCATTCATGTGCTTAGTCGCTCAGTCGTGTCCAACTCTTTGTGACCCATGGATTGTAGTCTGCCAGACTCCTCTGTCCATGGGGATCCTCCATGCAAGAATACTGGAGTGGGTTGCCATGTCCTCCTCCAGGGGATTTTTCCAGCCCAGGGATCGAACCCAGGTCTCCTGCACTGCAGGCAGATTCTTTACCTTCTGAGCCACCAGAGAAGCCCCTTGCCATTTATGTCTGGTCTCAAATGTTAGCTCCTTGGCAAAGCATCTTAACCAAAGGATAGTAATTGCTGCCTTCCCTCCTCCTTCCTGAGACCACCTGGTCACTCTTTTTACATTTACTCTGTTGTATTTCTTCAAGGCACATCTCAGCATCTGGAAGTCTCTGTTTCTTTATACGTTTACTTATTTAGTGACTCTTCAAACTCAAATGTAAGACCCACGAGCACGAACTTTGTCTCACTTCACTTACTCCAGCTCCTGGAAGTAAGTTCCCTCCACCGGGGCACCCCTCTTCACATCCCCATCCTTATTCCATTTATAGGGCTGCTCTAGCACATCTCAGATTATATCTTTATTTGAAAACCTATTTCCAAAGGAACTAAATAGAGGGAAAGGAGGTCATATTAAAATGTGTGGGCCAAGGGGAAAGCAAGAGAGGAGTGTCTGGTTATAAGATGCTCATTCAATGTAGATCTTAGTATAGAAGAGATGTATCTTTATTAAAATTATCCCTTTTTATATCCTTTTTAATTATGCTGTATGTATTTCATTTTCCATGTGTTAGTTTCTAATATATATAAATGGGTATATAAATATATCCATTAATATATATAAATGGATTTAAAAGGTACGTTTATACAGACCTTCTATCTTGTATTGATCTTACAAAATGTATTGCTTAGTTCTAAGTAACTTTTAAAATTCCATAGATGTTTCTACATACACTGTCATGTTATCTTCAAATAAAAAGTTAAATTCTAACATTCAAAAAATATACATTTAATATCACTGTTATTTTTATGTACAAAATGTAGAAAGTAGAGCATCAAAAAAGCATAGCTGCTAGAGCTATGCAGGATATAGGGGACATGGATTGAAATAGTTGAAAAGCACTGTCAGCACAATTTGTTATGATCTGTCATCCTCACTATATTTTGAACTCCTGGCAAACAAAATCATGTCTTGTTTATTTGTCAATATCCCACCAAACCTTATAAAGTACTTTGTCTAAAGTAGATACTCATAAATCGTTTTTTTTCAACAGAAGTGAAATACTCCAGCACTGGACACATGGCACATGTTCAATAAATACTTGTTCATTGATTGCAAGAACCAATGAGCAAGTTTAAGTTTGTTGAATGATCAATGGAAGCTCAGCCCTGCTGAGAAACTATAACAAGAGATGCGAGGAGGTATAAGATGTTGTCGTTACTATCCACATAGAAAAGCTTAATTTCTCAGGTAATGACAAACACAAATGCTCCAAGGAAAACATTTAAATGGTTACCTGTACATTTCTTTATATGACTGTTCCTTTTTCCATGTGATCCTAACTTGCATCCAAAATTCTCCTCCCAGAATTCTGCGAACCATACATTTCTTCGATTATTGGCAAGAGTTCGGCTTCTAAAGTATCGATCAAATCCTATTTTAAAGAAGAAAGGTATGAAAATATTTTTTTGCAAAATCAAAACCATGTACTATCAGAAATTTGAATAGATATTATATTATGTTGTGATCATTGCATGAAAAAATATATATATAACAAATGGGGGAGGACCAATAACCCAGAAATAAGGCTATCCCTGTGGCAAGAATCAATGAAGAACAGAGGACAGTATCTCCACTCCCACCATTCACCATTCAGGCACCTGGCTTTCCAGGGATGTGCCCAGCAGGTAAGCATGGGTGTCATCCTCACCACGTCTTCCTCTCCTCTATGTCTCCCAGTGGCAGCAACCAGTGACCTCATGCTGAATATTTAGAACCAACTCAGACTTTTTCTCCTCTCTTTCCCCTAGTAGAGGTCTATGTTCTGGGTTTCTGTGCTTCTACTCACCTGAAGATTTATCTGATCTGGATGTTTCATTTTCAGCTACCTCAATAAACCAATCACTACTAATAGAACCTTCTGGTTTTTTAGTTGCTAAGTCGTGCCCAACTCTTTGCAACCACATGGACTGTAGCCTGCCAGGCTCCTCTGTCTGAAATGGGTTACCATTTCCTTCTCCAGGGGATTCCCAACCCAAGGATTGAACCCACATCTCCTGCTTGGCAGGCGGATTCTTTACCAATGAGCCACTTGGGAAGCACCTAATCTTCTAGAGTCCTGGGTAATAAGCTGAAGTGTCCGCCTGGTCAGGTAACCACCTCATTGAAGGAAGAATACTGGAATGGGTTGTCATTTCCTTCTTCAGGGGATCTTCCAGACCCAGGGATCAAACTTGCATCTCCTGCATTGGCAGGCAGATTTTTCACCCCCAAGCTACCAGAGAAGCCCTTACTTTGTCATTATTCTCACTTTAATACATATACTCTTACACCATTGATGAAATGATCTTTTGAACAGCATACATAAAAACCAAAACAAAACCTCCAATATACTAAACATTTGTCAACTGACTCCCTCTCTGATTTTAATATTTCTTTCAATTTCCAATTGAGCTTTGATCAATAAACATGAGATTAAAACTGTAAATAATGCCTTGTTCCAACAGATAATGGCAAAGTTAGGAATTTTTGTCACAGTCAAGATCACTGGAAAAGATATTTGGGAGACAGACTGCTTTTCAGGGATGCGCCACATCTTCTGTTGCCATTCATTTATCCATAGAGTCAAAGCAGCATCATGCCTTAATTTGCTATAAAGCAAACACTATCCTTCCAACAATGCTATAACTGTTGTGCATGTCCATGGATATATGCAAACTTAGAGGGCAACTGCTAACATCATGGAGATATCTAAGGCCAACAACAGTGCTCCTTAAAAAAATGTCTTGTGGATATCTTTTCTAATTAAAAAAATATATAATGTGCTAAGTTAAGCAGTTACTGTCTTGGTAATTCTCCCATCAGTGCTACAAATTTTATCCAGAGTCATAAAATAATGGATGCATTTCATCATATGCTAATACTCTGATTTTGCTTTTGAGTTTAGATTCAGTTGGAATGAAACAAATTCTCTATGGTGCATCCTTACCATCAACTGATGCTCTTTTGGGCAAAATTGTCACAGCCCCTTCTGCAATCTCCTCCTGCTGATAAACGGGTGCTATTTTGGATCCCCAACTATCGGAGCCAATCCAGAGAAAATGCCCACTTTGGTTTAATTTTTTTGCTGCTTCCAATATCCTCCTATGAGAATAAGAACAAATAAAACACACCACATTTACCAAGAAACTCTATACATATGAATGTTACAAGACCTGCTATATCAAGTCGTCAACACTCAGTAGGTCACCATTAAACAACAAGTCAATCATTCTAACTGCCTGAGTTTTAACATCTCCTAAAAGAAATAAATTGGAGACTTTAGGTCCAGTGCCTGATAATTAGCCTTATTCTTAACCTCATTCACATTATTCTGTCTATCATCGTTGCTTGTCTCATTTCTTTTCAGTCCCCGGATTTTACTCAATAAACATTTCAGATTGATAAACCAGAAGGCTGTTGTTTCTATGTAGCAGAAGGCAGTCTGTACTTGCATAAGAATGCTACAATTCTTGTGAAATCTTACAAGATTCTACATTGAACATGAAATATATTAGAAAAAGGATGTGAGGAGCAAATATGATCCTAAATGAGGAAGAAAATCAATCAGTACCTGATGTCATCTTCATTAGCAAACATAATCACTGCCCGAGCATTAGGTGTTTCTAGCAGGCGCTTGATAATTTTTTCAAATTCTCCAGGTCTTGGTTCACGTGGAATTTTCTGTGACTGAGCAATGCAAACACCACCTATTTAAAAAGAGAGAGAGAGAGAAAGTGATTCAGAAAAGACATTTACTTAACACACTTAATGAGGTTAGCTACTTTATAGAAACACATGACTCGGTAATGGATATTGTTTCTCAAAATATCTGTCATTCTCACCTATTTAAAAGCAATCAGGATGTTTTGCATCCTAATATATATACATATATCAAATGAATGACATCAATGACTGAATCACACATCAGCTTTTTGTTTCAAAGTTTAAACATTATTTTTGTGAATGTCCTTTAAAAAAAAAAATCAAAGTGCACAAAATGTAGGACAGGAGAGAAAGAGTGGAAAGAAAGTCTGTTTTAATTCATTTTAAAAAAAGTACAAAGGACAAGTGCTTTGATTAAAAAAAAAAAGGTATGAATATGTCTTATAGGTGAGACTTCCTGTAATAGATATAGGAAGGTCCTTTTGCTAACTTATTTTGCGACCCCATGGACCCACCAGGCTCCACTGTCCATGGAATTTTCCAAGTAAGAATACTGGAATGGGTTGCCATTTCCTACTCCAGAGGGCCTTCCTAACCCAGGGGTCGAACTCACATTTATCAGCAGACCTCCTTTAAAGTTAATTTCCTTTTTTTAGCTCATAGTATTGTAGCAAGATACTTATTCAAAAAGATAATATGTTATGAGACAAATGGTCTTCAAGATCATTTGAGACACAAGTCAAGTTTCAAAGACACAAGCACTCAGCTGACATATGTCTCTACCATGAAAATCAAAATGGCAGAAATTTCATCCAACTCATGGCAAATAGGTGGGGAAACAATGGAAACAGTGAGAGACTTTATTTTGGGGGGCTCCAAAATCACTGCAGATGGTGACTGCAGCCATGAAATTAAAAGATGCTTGCTCCTTGGAAGAAAAGCTATGACCAACCCAGACAGCGTATTGAAAAGCAAAGACATTACTTTGCCAACAAAGGTCCATCTAGTCAAAGCTATGGTTTTTCCAGTTGTCATGTATGAATGTGAGAGCTGGACTATAATGAAAGCTGAGCACTGAAGAATTGATGCTTTTGAACTGTGGTGTTGAAGAAGACTCTTGAGAGTCCCTTGGACTGCAAGGAGATCCAAGCAGTCAATCCTAAAGGAAATCAGTCCTGAATATTCATTGGAAGGACTGATGCTGACACTGAAGCTCCAATACTTTGGCCACCTGATGTAAAGAACTAAACATTTGAAAAGAACCTTATGCTGGGAAACATTGAAGGCAGGAAGAGAAGGGGACGACAGAGGATGAGATGGTTGGATGACATCACTGACTCGATGGACATGAGTCTGAGCAAGCTCTAGGAGTTGGAGAGGACAAGGAAGCCTGGCGTGCTGCAGTCCATGGAGTCTCAAAGAGTTGGACACCACTGAGTGACTGAACTGAACCATTCAACTCACACAACAAAAAAAGGAAGAACACTTCTTTTGATTTCTCATCTTAAGGCAATGAGAGGCCAAAAAGAAAAATGTAGAAAATATCTCTGCCCTTTGCTGATGGGCTGGGATAGGAGGAAAAGAAGGAGTTTTCCTCTGGTGTAGTGGTGTCAAGGTAACATATTCTAATATAAAGAGAAAAAAATGACATCAGCAAGATGTTTCATTTGCATTATGGTTTGAACATACTTTTTGAGCCACTTGAGAAGAAAATCACCATTTATTTACAGCATGACTTCAACAAGCAAGGTACTTTTACTTCCACACAATTGACAGTGCATTCAGTTACCCAAACATTACAGGGTGCCATTATATGCCATGCATCAGGCTGGACACTGGGAATGCCCAGTCTAACCCAGCAGTTGCCAGCTAGTCTGGGAAAGGGGCATTCCAATAAATTATCATGGAGCATATCATGATTTTAGGATGAAGAGAGTATGCCACACTTTGGGAACACAGAGGAGGGAGTAACTCAAGTGCTTGAGAGAGCTGGATTTTAAATGGCAAATATACATAAGCACAAGGGCAAAACTGGGACATTTCTGGTAGAAGCCAAGGTGTGAAAGAACCTTGTTGGATCATGACTGGTTGGGGTTGAGGTTGGAAAGAATGGACAGGTCCAGCTTGACAATGACTTTGTAGACAGGCCAAATAATTTGGGTTTTATATTGAAAAGGATAGGAACCCACAGAAAGTTCATAAGCAGGAGAATTACATGATGAGCTATGTGTTTTAGGAAGAAACTTCAGGTAGCCAAACAAAGAAGAACCATGTGGTAGCCACACAATGGGTGTCCGGTGTGTTGTGATCCGATATGTGACAATGCCGTATGATTAACAGTGCAACAGTACTGAACGTTATTCTTCGTATAAGTTAGAACACTGCTAAAATTATCCTTGCAACAGCAGTACCCTCACTAATCCTACACTGTGCTCTTCAGTGGTGAGAACTGCCTATAAGCCACAGTCTGAGCCTTAAGTAGTTAGCCTACTGATATGTCCAAAATAGTTGTGATGATTGATTCATTCTTTCAGTAAATATTTATGGGGCTTCCTTGGTGGCTCAGATGGTAAAGAACCTGCCTGCAATGAGGGAGACCTGGGTTCAATCCTTGGGTTGGGAAGATCACGTGGAAAAGGGAATGGCTATCCACTTCAGTATTCTTGCCTGGAGAATTCCATGGACAGAGGAGCCTGATGGGCTACAGTCCATGGGGTCGCAAAGAGTCAGACACGATTAAGGGACTAACACTTTGACTATCTGCCAGACGCCATGCAGGAGATATGGATTTATAATGGTGAATAAAATGGACATGTTTTAATGGTGAATAAAACCATATTTTAATGGTGAATAAAACCATATTATAATGGTGAATAAAACCATATTATACTGGTGAATAAAACTCTTGCCAGAGTTTAGAAATGTTATGGGTAAAACAGGCTTAACACAAAACAAACCACCAAATAAGTATATAAGTTATGGCATGCCCTACAAGGAAGAGCAAGGCCATTTAATTTATATTGAGGAAAAGTGTCCCTATAGTTGGTATCTCTCCATTAAGTTCAGAAAGAAGAGAGAAGGGGAGAGAATTGAGTGGAAAAAGGCAGGAAATAACCAGTGGAGTTAATGAATGAAGGGGAGAGAAGTCTGAGACAAAGATGAGAGGTAGATGGGATCCAGGTCATGCATGTCATTCAAGACCTGTGCAAGATTATGAGTAATGAAGGTGCCTAATTTTCAGCAGCCCACAAGAGTATGTCTTTTTTATGACCACGGCATTTCATGGAAGAAAAATGAATGAGGACCACTAAGTGATATAAGAGGACAACCTGGAATGGAAAGAACCAGAGGCCATGATCCCAGTTAGGAAATTACTAGGACAGGAAACAGGGAATGATGACTGGGGTGATACTATCAGTACTGAGGAAGGGCAGATGAATGAGTGCTCAGTGGTGTCCGACCCTTTGTAACCCCAAGGACTTTAGCTTGCCAAGCTCCTCCTTCCCTGGATTCTCCAGGTGAAAATAGTGGAGTGGGTTGCCATTACCTTCTCCAGGGGATCTTCCTTACCCAGGGATCAAACCTGAGTCTCCTGCATTGCAGGTAGACTAATTACTGTCTGAGTCATCAGAGACAGGTGGACAGTGAAAATTGGAATTAGAATTAATAGGGCTTTGTAATATTTTTCCCACTTTTACTGAGACATGATTGGCAAATAAAAATTGTATATACTGGGTTGGCCAAAAAGTTCATTTGGGTTTCCCCATAACATCTTACAGAAAATCCTGAGCAAATTTTTTTGGCCAACCGAATATTTAGGTTGTATTAATTTGATCGAGGTAGCGCAGTGGTAGGAAACCATTAACCACGACTAAGGTTTTGGCCTTTGTGATCAGTTTCTGTGGGGCTTCCCTGGTGGCTCAGATGGTAGAGTGTCTGCTTGCAATGCGGGAGATGCAGGTTTGATCCCTGGGTCAGGAAGATCCCCTGGAGAAGGAAATGGCAACCCACTCCAGTACTCTTGCCTGGAAAACTCCATGGATGGAGGAGCCTGGTGGGCTACAGTCCATGGGGTCGCAGAGTAGGACACAACTGAGCGACTTCACTTTCACTATTTCACCTTTCTGTGATGACACCATTAAACAAGTAGGAAATACAGGAGGGGCAGACTTGATGAGTTTGATTCAGAACCAGTGGTTTTCAAAGTACCCATGGAACACTGAACTGGAAACAATGAGTCTGGAGCTAAGGAGAGAGAAGGGAGTTGTAACCACAATGTTGTTAGATGCAGATACAGTAGTAACTGAAGTGTTGGGAATGAAGTGATCACTCAAAGAGAATATTTAAATCAATAACAGGAAAAGGTGAATGACAGAGTTCTGAAAACCCACCAGCAGAAAGGGAGTTAGTGAATGAGACTGGAAAGGAGTGATTACATGTTTTGAGGAGAAAACTTTCGGGACAAAGTCTAGGGATTACTTAAAAACTGCAAAATGTGTGTAAAAATCAAATAAAGAACAGTGTTGAGTGGAAACATGAGGTAACCATAGAAATGTAAGATCCAAACTGTAACACTCTCTGGAGAGCAATAGATGTTTCAAAACATGACTGCACTTTTAAGAAAATTGTTCTAATTGCTTAAGGATCCCATTAAAGACATGCCATATCCTAAGTATAATTCTGAGATTAACTCTGACTCTATAACCAGAAGAAATTAAGGCCAGAAAATTTTGATTATGATTTTTTCAGATGAGGCTAACAGGCAATCCAGACTTATGGTTTAGTCTGAATTCATTGATTTAGTCATTTACTACAGATCCATTGAACATTTCTGTTCATTCAAAATGAGTCAAGTTGGAATTTTACATTAGTCTATATTTTTTTTTTATTCCTTCACCTCACCTTTTATTTGCGAGCCTGGTCAATTTGTATCTTTCTTGAAAGAGGAACTGCACAAGTAATTTATTTCAGCTGAGCAAATCCTTATGAAGAACATGCACCCCAAAGGCATTATGCTGTTTGGTGCTTAATGGACATTTTATTGTGGAGTGCATTACTCTCAAATAATTGGTGTTAGAGAATTAATATTCTTTTTCTTAGCCTTGAAACTCATTCACAACTTCTATCTTCACATCAGTCAAAAAGCCACACAGTCCATTCATAAGTACCCATGGTCTACTATGTTTCCAGAGCTAAGGACTTTCTGTCTCCATTCTGCCTGCAACAATCTTATAACTGAATGACAAGATGTACACATCAGAAAAGCCAGATAAGCATGTAAAATGATCCACTGCTAAGAGAATATTGCATAATGTCAAATCAACTGCAGTAACAGATTACAATAAATCACCACCCCAAATAATCATGACTATTTAAAACTATGTAAGAAGAGGTCATCGTACACTGTTAGTGTTTGGTTAAAATACAGTAAAATTTAGTCAAACATTCAGGCTTTATCAAAGATGTGTTTTCCAACAACATTCATTATCAATTGTTTTGATTTTAAAAGAGACTCTCTGACTTGATCTAGATTCCTAAAGTGTGGAAGAGGAGCTCTCCTGCATCAAAGCATGTCTATTCCATCTATTTCTTCATACCCCACTCTGGAAAAGTGACTGTGTACAGTTCCAGGGACACTAAATTCCCTGTTCTGCAGGTGTCCCCAGTTTAGCAAGAAATAATTTTTAAAGCTTAGCACTTAGGAAAAGACTGCTGTACGGAAGAATTTATAATTGGCTGCTTTCTAGAATTCCCTGTCTGATTTCCTCACCTGTATAAATGTTTTCCATTTGATTATTTAGTGATAATTAAAAGATCATTTGTTGAGCCGAGCATTTTACATACGCTCTCCAACACACTTGAGCACTCCTTCCCAGTCTCATGCATTTTGTGCCACCAGAGTCCTAGGGAAAACACTCTAACCTTGGTATTATCACCACAGTTCTGATGAGGAAACAGAAATAGGGGTGTCAACAGCTGGCAAGAGTTTGAAACCCAGTTTCAAAGCCACATCTGTGTGACTCCGAGACTTTTTCCATCAACTTGCCCATCCACAATTGACTATACTTGTGACTTAATGGTTTCATGGATATCCATGACTGATGAATAAGATAAAGTAAATTTAAAGACATTCAAAAGACCCAGCAGGTCACCCCTTATAAATCGAATCAATAGCTACACAAATGCAGTCCTTCTATTGAGCATTAAAAACAAAGTTAAAATACTTAGAACTCATGCAGATTACAGAACTGATTTAAACTTAAGTATTTAACTAGTCCATCCTCACATCTTTCCAATTGCCCCTGTCTTCAGGAAAATTTTCTGAGGCCTCCAGTCTTCCACATCACCTTTGACTATAGCAACCACAACAATTGTATATTTTTAAAATTCCGTTATCTTTTTTTTTCACCTTAGCCTATAAGTTCCATGACTACTGAATCTTGTCTTTCACACTGACCACCATACTTCTCACTACCTATCACTGTGCTTGGCACATATGGACTTCAATGAATATGTTTTGAATAAATAAATGTAAGACTTACAAGAGACACTGCTGGTATAAACAGAAGTGAGACATTTCTGACCTCAGACACCTCTCAGTCAAGTAGGAAAACATAAGATACATAAAAATATATCCTTATTTTTAAAAGTGGTTAAAAGTGGCACACAAAAAGCAAAAAAAAAAAAAAGAAAAGAAATTTTAATTCAGAGGAAGCTTTCACTGATATGGCATCTGGCACCCAAAATGGATTTTATCAGGGTACAATAAATTCGAATATTACCTTGGCCTTAGTTTGTTCATTTGTGGGATTGCACAATAATTTGCTCTTATTTACATAAGAGCAAATTTTTAAACAATTTCATTCATAATTTTTATCTCTTTATCTCATACGTGAGTACCTGGAAGTCTCAGGTCTGAGAGACGAAATGTTCTTTACATATATGTTGGTTTGCTAGTGCGGTAAGATGTTGAAGTGAAGAAGAAAAACAGATATGGGTCAGAAGACCTGAGGGTTGGTCCTATGTAATCTTGAACAAGTCTCAGTGTCCTCATCTCTGTGACAAGGTTCATAGCAACTATCTTCCAGGGATGAAAAGGGTAATATGATAAAGTGCTATACAAATGTTGCATTGAATACATTATTAATATTGTTAATCATCATTCTCATTTTAACCAGATAAACATCATCACCAGACTTGAGAGGAGAGATAGCTGATATTCAGACCTAAAACATGAGTTTGCCAACAGGTCAGATCTTGAACCCTCAACTTTATTAGTGTAGTATAATTCAATATCCTAAATTTCGAGAAGTGGTAATTGCCTGCTTTTCTGTGCCAGTAAATAAGATGACTAGATTTCACTTTTCACCTATTAAGATCATCACACTGTCATCAGGGCAGTTTCAATGTGAGAGAATGGAGAAAGTGACTGACTTCTCCTTTGTCATCCCTGAATTCATACCCGAAGGATTAAAGCCTCCTCTTGGAGGGATTTTACAAGTATTTTGAAGATCTGAGTTGAACATTAGAATTTAATTCTTTAAAAGAGTAATAGGATGGTGAAAACTACTAACCTATTAATGGTGCCAACCACTAAGTAGCAAATGTTGTGGAAACAACCCACATGCTCTTTTTATTTAAATATTTGCCTATAGATTATTAAGAAGCTGGACTATAGAGTGTTAAGACAATACTGTTGCAACCTTAGGAGGTTGAAATGCATGATATTTGCCTTGCTCTCCACCCAGTGGGAGACCACAGGGATGGAAACAGGACTGGGCAGGGAAGAAGTCCAGCTGACTATGGACCAATGACAAATTCCCAGCACCACTGGGAATGCTGAGGCTGAAATGGCTTCCAGAGTTGCTCTGAATTAGGTCAGATAGAACAGGGTATTACACTTCCACATTTGTCAGTGGCTTTCTGGGGGACATCCTAGGAAAGGGGGGTGGATACATTAGTCAAGGCAGTTCCTTGTAGTCAGGGCCACTCCATGGTGTAGCCACATTACTAGGCAAGGGCACCGGGAACCTTCACTGAGTGGGGCTCTGAAAGGGAACTCACCATATGTAAGAATTGAAACTTACAGAAAACCAAAGATATTATATCTCTGAAATGATAGTACAAGTCAAACAATTAATAAAATACCATTGTTTAAGTTTAAAGTTCCTCTTCAAAGAGGACTTATTGCACAAAGACAGGCAACCTATACAAACAGTACAATACTGGACTTGTAGCCAACTCAGACAAAAGAACTGGGAACATAAAAACTCCCTGTATTTCAACAGAGAAGTTTTGTTAAAGCAATCCAAGAGGACAAAGAATCATGTTTTTAGTTGTTGCTTGTTTTTAAGAACAAAATCTCTATTAATAATGTAGAAAGAGAAAAACAAAACAAGAAACAATGTCACAGCACCAACTTCCAACTGTGATGGAAATCCAGGAGGATTAAATTGTTAGGAATGAAATTACTTACAAAGCTGCATATAGAATATTGAATGCGATTTTCTTTAAACAACATGATTACCAGTGTCTCAAGTTGGCTCACAATCTCTGTCAAGTTAAGTTCCAAGAAAATCATATTGAGCCTCTGATTAAATAACTTGTTAGATCCGCATGAAAGAATGATTTTGATACATAACACATCAACAAAGGTACCATTTTATCAATAGTTAAGGCTACTGGTAAAAAAGTGATGGGATTCCCAGGTGGCTCAGTGGTAAAGAAACCACCTGCAACATAGGAGATGTGGGTTCAATCCCTCGGTGGGGAAGAACCTCTGAAGGAGGACATGGCAACCCACTCCAGGATTCTTGCCTAGGAAATTACATGGACAGAGGACTCTGACAGGTTACAGTCCATGGGGTCTCAAAAGAGTCAGACATGATTTAGTAACTGAATAATGACAACAACAAAAAAGTGATTGGTAAAAATTGTCGGTTGATCTTAAAAGATGGCTTATAATTGACCCTAATAAGAATGTGATACAGTCAGTCAACTATTATTAAATTATTTCCTATGAATGCATCTTTAAATAATAGCAATGAGCAAAACCAAATTAACTAGGTTTTTTTGTTAGTTTGGTTGGTTCTTAAAGATGATAGAAATATGTTAGCTCTTAGAAGTGCCCAGATCCTAATTCTAATTCATAAAGAGTAAGTAATTTCTCTACCATCACCAGGCAATTCTCTGACCCCAACTAGGTTTGCCACAATTCAACTCATTTCTGAAACTATCTACCTGGAGATTGTCAGATTCCACAGGTTAAGAGTTCAGGTTCTATAAGACTGCCCCTCCGCAGTTATAGATCAGAGATTCCCAAAACTCACTCCATAGGTTCAATTAATTTGTTAGGGAGGCTCACAGAATTCAGAGAGACACTATAGTTACTAGATCACTGGTTTATTATAAAAGGATACAACTCAGGAACAGCCAGATGCAAGAGATGCTCAGGGCAAGGTGTGGGGAAAGGGCACAGAGCTTCCATGCTGTCTCTGAATCCCCAAGAGTTCACCAACCCTTTAGGTTGTTGTTGTTAAGTCGGTAAGTCATGTCCGATCCTTAGCGACACCATGGACCACACCATACCAGGCTTTTCCTCTCCTTCACCATCTCCTGGAATTTGCTCAAATTCATGTCTGTTGAGTCAGTAATGCTACATAACCATCTCATCCTCTGCTGCCCCCTTCTCCTGCTGCCCTCAATCTTTCCAGCATCAGGGTCTTTTCCAATGAATCAGCTCTTCACATCAGGTGGCCAAAATATTGGAGTTTCAGCTTCAGCATCAGTCCTTCCAATAAATGTTCAGGGTTGATTTCCTTTAGGATTGACTGGTTTGATCTCCTTGCAGTCCTAAGGACTCTCAAGAGTCTTCTCCAGCACTACAATTGGAAAGCATCAATTCCTCGGCACTCAGTCTTCTTTATGGTCCAACTCTTGAATCTGTACACGACTACTGAAAAAGCCATGCCTCTTAAAATCCCATCCTTTCAAGTTTTTATGGAGGCTTCCTTACATAGCCATGATTGACATGAGCATAAGGGGTTGAACTCAATTTCTGGCAAGTCTCCCCTCCTCAAAGGGCTTTCCCAAAGTCACCTCATCAGCATAACAAAAGACACCTTTATCTCTCTCATCACTTAGTAAATTCCAAGGATTTTAGGACCTCTATGCCAAAAACTGGTTAAAACCAAACATGTATTTCTTATTATAAATCACACTATCACAGCCCTTCGCACTAATTATCCTTGACATCATTTCTTTCCACCTTTCTGGACACATAAGTAAAATGACAGTTTGGCCTAATGTAACTGGTCCTTTAGTGATAGTTCTCTGAAATTTGTTCTAAGGTTTGAACAAGTGTAATCACACCTCTTGTAACAGTATTTTCACCTCCTTATGTAGTGTACAACTGGGACTTACAGCAAAGTGCACAATGTGATAGAAGTGTGTCTGTTTGTCAGCTTCAAGTGCACTTTGTGAAAGAGATTTATCTCGCACATCACAGTGAAGAAAAAGTGTTATCTTTAACAACATGGATTAAAACAGTAAAATTGCACTTAAATCTGTGCTTATCTCCCCTCGTCCCACCAAACATTTTTTTTGTCTATCAAATGCCACATCATCCTTAAATGTACTCTGAGGAGCAATGAAATGAGGGAATGAAAGTCCTGGTGCAGAAGGGGCATAAGCTCCAGGCTGCTCCCGTTTGACCCCTAAGAGCGGCAATGGAGAGGACTGGCTCAGAGTGTCCCTCTCCTGCCTGTCTCCATGTGACTCTCAAAGCTTCTGGTGCTCAGGAGGGAGGCTGGACTGGGCTGGGTTCCTTGGGTCCATACAAACTAGAATGCAGTCATGAAATGCAACCCACTCTAGTTTTCTTGCCTGGAGAACGCCATGGACAGAGAAGCCTGGAGGGCTACAGTCTAAAAGGTTGCAAAAGAACTGGACGAGACTTGGCCACTCAAGTGTTTCGGGAAATGCTGACTGGAACCACCCACCCTGACCAGACATCATAGTGACCATTTGCATGAGTTACTTTCTGACAGGAGGTCTTGGTAAGAAACACAGAACTAACAAATCACCGCCAACAAGAAGAATTCAGAAAAGGTCAAAATGAGATGCCACACATCCTACTACCTCTCAGAATACTTCTTGCTAGCATCCATCTTGGCTGGGCAATGTGTGCGCCAACAGAAAGGACCTTGAGTCAGAATGATTGGCAAAAGACAATCCGGAAATTAATCCCATCACCATAAAACCCAAGACTGCGAGCCACGTGGCAGAGCAGTTCCCCTGGGTTCCCTTACCCTGCTGCTCTCCACCTGTGTGCCCCTTCCCAATAGTCTTTTGTTTTCTCAGCACATGTGTTTCTTTGGACAATTCGTTTCCAAGTGTTAGACAAGAGCCTACTCTCGGGCTCTGGCAGGGGTCCCCCTTCCTGCAACAAAACAACCACTCAGCCAGAGCTCATCAGAGATCCAAACATATGCTCAGAGGTACAGTGGTGTGACAGTTATGAATGTCATCCCAGAGCTAGACTTCCTGGCTCCAAATCCTAGCCCTTCTCTGACTAGCTATGTGACACTGGCTAAGTTATGTGATAGCTCTGTGCCTCTGTCCCTCGAGCTGAAGATTGAGGTGATGCTAGTACTAAGAGCTCCCAATGGTTATTGTGAAGGGATTAAATAATCACTCAACAGATTCATTTTTTCCCTTAGAAAACACATTAGTTGTAAATCATTTAAAATAAAAATTGAAAACCCCAAACAGAAATAGTAACTCACTTTCACCCAGCAATATTTACCTATAACATTAATTCAAGACAACTCAAATTTCAGTCCCCAAATAGGCACAGAATAATAAATCTTCAAGTGAGTCAAGTGAACGGGGATGCTAAGTACAAAGAGTTCTGTGTTAGAGGGGAAACTTGTGCCCACCACTAGCAGAACTAAACTTCTGAAGTGTGGCCTTTTCCCTCTCCTAAAAACTGAAATGTGTAAGGTGACATGGGTACAGTAGATAAGAAAAATTCAGGAAAAGAAAAGAAAAAGAAAAGCAAGGAGAGGAGGAGGAAGGGAAGGAAAAAGAGAATAAGAACAAGAAATAAGAACAAGGAGGTGTATAGGAGAAAGAAGGTCAGAGTGTGAGAAGAGAAAACGACATCACTTGTGGGAAGAAAAAGAAGAGGAAAGAGAACAAGGAAAGACTAGAGGGAGACCATCCACACCAGCAGTCTCTTTCCAGTTGGGCAAAAAATCCACTTTTCACGGGGTCAAAACAACAGATGTGCAGTTAGGAACATTTGCAGAAGGAATACTTGACAAGGTTTAATAAAGTTTAACTACTATGTCATAGGCTTCCTTGATCTCTCAGCAGTACAGAATCCAGCTATAATGCAGTAGATGTAGAAGATGCATGGCTGGATCCATGGGTCACTAAGATCCCACGGAGAAGTAAATGGCAACCGACTCCAGTATTCTTGCCTGGAGAATCCCATGGACAGAGGAGTCTGGGGGGCTACAGTCCCTGGGGTCACAAAGAGTCACACACAACTTAGCAACTAAACAAAGGTGTTGTATGCATTTGTATTGACATTGGTTATTTCACAAGTACTATTTTTAGAGTGTTTTGAGATTTTTGTTTGTTAGTTTGTTTGTTTGTTTTTGCCATTTCAAAGTAGATTCCCAGATACCATGACAAACAGTATGACAGGAAGATTTCAAAAGATAAAACTAACTCTCTATAAGTGCTCACAGAAGCAGAAGATACTAGGAAGAGGTGGCAAGAATACACAGAAGAACTATACAAAAAGATCTTTATGACCCAGATAACCACGATGGTGTGATCACTCACCTAGAGCCAGACATCCTACAATGCGAAGTCAAGTAGGCCTTAGGAAGAATCACTACTAACAAAGCTTGTGGAGGTGATGGAATTCAAGTTGAGCTATTTCAAATCCTAAAAGATGATGCTGTGAAAGTGTTGCACTCAATATGCAACCAAATCTGGAAAACATAGCAGTGGCCAAAGGACTGGAAAAGGTCAGTTTGCATTCCAATCCCAAAGAAAGGCAATTCAAAGAATGTTCAGACTACCACACAATTGCACTGATCGCACACGCTAGCAAAGTAATGTCAAATTCCCCAAGCCAGACTTCAACACTACATAAAACGTGAACTTCCAGATGTACAAACTGGATTTAGAAAAGACAGAGGAACCAGAGATCAAATTGCTAAAATCTGTTGGATCATTGAAAAAGCAAGAGAGTTGCAGAAATATATCAACTTCTGCTTTATTGACTATGCCAAAGCCTTTGACTGTGTGGATCACAATAAACTGTGGAAAATTCTGAAAGACATAGGAATACCAGACTACCTTACCTGCCTCCTGAGGATTCTGTATGAAGGTCAAGAAGCAACAGTTAGAACTGGACATGGAACAACAAACTGGTTTCAAATCGGGAATGGAGTACGTCAAGGCTGTATAGTGTCACCCTGCTTATTTAACTTATATGCAGAGTACATCGTGCGAAATCCCAGGCTAGATGAAGCACAAGCTGGAATCAAGATTGCCGGGAAAAATATCAATAACCTCAGATATGCAGATGACACCATCCTGATGGCGGAAAGTGAAGAAGAACTAAAGAGCCTCTTCATGAAAGTGAAAGAGGAGAGTGAAAAAGCTGGCTTAAAACTCAACATTCAGAAAACTAAGATCATTGCGTCTGGTCCCATCACTTCATGGCAAATAGATGGGGTAACAATGGAAACACTGAGAGACTTTATTTTGGGGGCCTCTAAAATCACTGCAGATAGTGTGACTGCAGCCATGAAATTAAAAAACACTGCTCCTTGGAAGAAAAGCTATGGCCATGACTTTATGTTATATACATATATATATATGTTATATACAAATAATGTTATATACATATATAACATAGATGCAGAGACGCTTTGTTGGCAAAGTAATGTCTCTGGTTTTTAATATGCTGTCTAGGTTGGTCATACCTTTTCTTCCAAGGAGCAAGCATCTTTTAATTTCATGGCTGCAGTCACCATCTGCAGTGATTTTTGAACCCAAAAAAATAAAGTCTCTCAGTGTTTCCACTGTTTCCCCATCTATTTGCCATGAAGTGATGGGACCAGATGCCATGATCTTAGTTTTCTGAACGTTGAGCTTTAAGTCAAATTTTTCAATCTCTTCTTTCACTTTCATCAAGAGGCTCTTTAGTTCTTCACTTTCTGCCAAGGGTGGTGTCATCTGCATATCTGAGGTTATTGATATTTTTCCCGGCAATCTTGATTCCAGCTTGTGCTTCATCTAGCCTGGGATTTCGCACGATGTACTCTGCATATAAGTTAAATAAGCAGGGTGACACTATACAGCCTTGACGTACTCCATTCCCGATTTGAAACCAGTCTGTTGTTCCATGTCCAGTTCTAACTGTTGCTTCTTGACCTGCAGACAGATTTCCCAGGAGGCAGGTAAGATGGTCTGGTATCCCCATCTCTTTAAGAATTTTCCACAGTTTATTGTGATCCACACAGTTTGGGCTTTGGCATAGCCAATAAAGCAGAAGTAAATATATTTCTGGAACTTTCTTGGTTTTTCAATGAAGTAAGTGAAGAAGTGAAGTGAAGTCACTCGGTCATGTCCAACTCTTTGTAACCCCATGGACTGTAGCCTACCAGGCTCCTCCGTCCATGGCATTTTCCAGGCAAGAGTACTAGAGTGGATTGCCATTTCCTTCTCCAGGGGATCTTCCCAACCCAGGGATTGAACGCAGGTCTCCCGCATTGTAGGCAGACACGTCACCATCTGAGCCACCAGGGAAGTCCTGCTTTTTCAATGATCCAACAGATTTTAGCAATTTGATTTCGGTTCCTCTGCCTTTTCTCAATCCAGCTTGAACATCTGGAAGTTCATGGTTCATGTGCTGTTCAAGTCTGGCTTGGAGAATTTGAGCATTACTTTGCTAGCGTGTGAGATCAGTGCAATTGTGCGGTAGTTTGAACGTTCTTTGAATTGCCTTTCTTTGGGATTGGAACGCAAACTGACCTTCTCCAGTCCTTTGGCCACTGCTGAGTGTTCCAGATTTGGTTGCATATTGAGTGCAACACTTTCACAGCATCATCTTTTAGGATTTGAAATAGCTCAACTTGAATTCCATCACCTCCACAAGCTTTGTTTGTAGTGATGCTTCCTAAGGCCCACTTGACTTCACATTGTAGGATGTCTGGCTCTAGGTGAGTGATCACACCATCGTGGTTATCTGGGTCATAAAGATCTCTTTTGTATAGTTCTTCTGTGTATTCTTGCCACCTCTTCTTAGTATCTTCTGCTTCTGTTAGATCCATACCATTTCTGTTCTTCATTGTGCCCTTCTTTGCATGAAATGTTCCCTTGGTGTCTCCAATTTTCTTGAAGAGATCTCTAGTCTTTCCCATTCTACTCTTTTCTTCTATTTCTTTGCATTGATCACTGAGGAAGGCTTTCTTATGTCTCCTTGCTATTCTTTGGAACTCTGCATTCATATATCTTTCCCTTTCTCCTTTGCCTTTAGCTTCTCTTCTTTTCTCAGCTATTTTTAAGGCCTCCTCATCAGACAACCATTTTGTCTGTTTGGATTTCTTTTTCTTGGGGATGGTCTTGATCACTGCCTCCTGTACAAGGTCATGAACCTCCGTCCATAGTTCTTCAGGCACTCTGTCAATCAGATCATGAGTAGGTGGATTCTTTACCACTGAGCCACATGAGTAGATTGATTCTTTACAACTGAGCCTCCAGGGAAACCCAGGTCCAAATACCTTTTAAAATATGTATTTATTTATTTATTTGGCTGCAACCGGTCTTGATTGCAGCATGTGGGATCTTCAGTTGCAACATGAAAACTGTTAGCGACAGCATGTGGGATATGGTTCCTGACCAGGCTCCTTGCATTGGAAGCGTGGAGTCTTAGCCACTGAATTACCAGCGAAGTCCCTCAAATAACTTTTGCAAATAGGATACTCTCAATAGTATCTCAACAGCAGCTCTTAAAGCCTGCAAACCTCAAGTTATATCTTAGTCTACTTACCAACATTACCTGCATTCTCCTATATATTGTCTTTTGATCAGTGGTCTTCACACAAAGCAGCATTTTAACAGATACTCAAAGGGGATTGACATTCTTGATTTAAAGAAGGAGCTAATAACTGAAACATCATTATTATTTTAGCTAAATAACTATTCAAAGCAAAGATTGCACCACAACCAATGTCCAACACTGGCTAAGCTAAGAAGTAGACTGCAGAGAACAAAAATAAAGCACCAAAAGCATTTAAAACTGCATCTTTGAAGCTAATGTAAGTACTTGGAGTGTTTCTCCAGGTAGCACATGGTAACTTTCCACAGAAAGATTTGATCTACGTGTTTAAGATATATAAAGGTTAAAAATATAGTTACATATCTAACTTCTTGGATTCAAATAGAACTAAAAAGAGAGGAGTGAATTGACATATTTTTTAAAGCAAGCCATCATACATTTTAGCTATTTATAGAACTCTTTAAAAAAAAACTTTTTAACAGTTTTATTGAAGTATAATTGATGCAAAAAAACTGCATATATTTAATGTATACAGTTTAACAAGTCTGGACATATGCACATACTTATGATACTATCATCACAATCAAGGTAATAAACATATCCATCATTTCCAAGTTTCCTTGTGTTTCATGGTCCCTTTGTGTGTGTGTGTGTGTGTGTGTGTGTGTGTGTGTGTGTGTGTGTGTGTGTTTGTGGTAAGAACATGAAACTTAATCTCTTAACAAAATTTCAAGTGAATACCATGATGTTAACTACAGGCAGTACTTTATACAGCATCTCTAGGCCTTATTCCTCTTGCATCACTGGAAATTTATCCCTATTGAACAACTTCCCATTTCCCTTTCCTCCCAGCCCCTGTAAATCACCATTCTCTTTGTTTCTATGGTTTGTCTACTATGTGTGTGTATGTGTGTGTGTGTGTGCATGTGTGTGTGTGCACACACTCAATCATGTTCTACCCTTTGCAACCCCATGAACTGCAGCCTGCCAGGCTCCTCTGTCGGTGGAGTCTTCCAGGCAAGAATACTGCAGTGGGTCGCCATTTCCTCCTCTAGGTGATCTTCCTGACCCAGGAACTGAGCCCACATCTCTTGCGTTTCCTGCATTGGCAGGTGGATTCTTTACCACTGTGCCACCTACATGACTTTGACTACTTTAGACACCTCACATAAATAGAACCATATAGCATCTGTCCTTTTGAGACGGGCCTATTTTACTTAGCATAGTATATTTTCACCCTGCTTATTTAACTTATATGCAGAGTACATCATGAGAAACGCTGGGCTGGAAGAAACACAAGCTGGAATCAAGATTGCTGGGAGAAATATCAACAACCTCAGATATGCAGATGACACCACACTTATGGCAGAAAGTGAAGAAGAACTAAGAGCCTCTTGATGAAAGTCAAAGAGGAGAGTGAAAAAGTTGGCTTAAAGCTCAACGTTCAGAAAACTAAGATCATGGCATCTGGTCCCATTACTTCATGGGAAATAGATGGGGAAACAGTGGAAACAGTGGCTGACTTTATTTTTTGGGGCTCCAAAATCACTGCTGATGGTGATTTCAGCCATGAAATTAAAAGACGCTTACTCCTTAGAAGGAAGGTTATGACCAACCAAGATAGCATATTTAAAAGCAGAGACATTACTTTGCCAACAAAGGTCCATCTAGTCAAGGCTATGCTTTTTCCAGTGGTCATGTATGGATGTGAGAGTTGAACAATGAAGAAAGCTGAGCACCGAAGAATTGATGCTTTTGAATCGTGGTGTTGGAGAAGACTCTTGAGAGTCCCTTGGACTTCAAGGAGATCCAACCAGTCCATCCTAAAGGAGATCAGTCCTGGGTGTTCACTGGAAGGACTGATGTTGAAGCTGAAACTCCAGTACTTTGGCCACCTCATGCGAAGAGTTGACTCATTGGAAAAGACCCTAATGCTGGGTAGGATTGGGGGCAGGAGGAGAAGGGGACGACAGAGGATGAGATGGTTAGATGGCATCACTGACTAGATGGACATGGGTTTGGGTAAACTCCGAGAGTTGGTGATGGACAGGGAGGCCTGGCATGCTGAGATTCATGGGGTCGCAAAGATTTGGACATGACTGAGTGACTGAACTGAACTGAACTGAATATCTTCCAGGTTAGTCCATGTTGTCTCAAATAGTAGGATTTCCTTCTTTGTTGAGGCTGACTAATATTCCTTTTTATGTATGTACAACATTTTCTTTATCCATTCACCTGTCAATAGACATTTGGGTTGTTTCAATCTCTTGGTTATTGTGAATAATGCTGCAAAGGACATAAGAGTGCAGGTAATGTTTCCAGATCCTGATTTTAATTCTTTTGGATAAATACTCAGTTGTGAGATTGATGGATTATATGGTAGTTCTATTTTTAATTTTTTTGAGCAGGCTCTATTATTTTCCATAATGGTTGTACCATTTTACATTTCCACTAACAGTGTACAAGGATTCCATTTTCTCCATATCCTTGCCAACATGTGTTATATTTTGTTGTTTGTCTGTTTGATAATTGTTATGCTAACATGTGCAAAGTGATATCTCATTGTAGTTTTGATTTGCATTTCCCTGATGATTAGTGATGCTGAGCACCTTTTCATATACCTCTGTCCATGCCATCCCCAGGCAAGAATACAGGAGTGGGTAGCCATTCCACTCTCCAAAGGATCCTCCCAACCCAGGGACTGAATCTCTGTCTTCTGCATTGCAAGCAGATTCTTTACCATCTGAGCCACCAGGGGAGTCCCTTTCATAAACATCATGGACACTTGTTTGGGGAATGTCTCTTCTTGGGAGAAATGTCTATTTAAATTCTTTTACCATTTTTTATCTATTTATTTTTCAATTTTAAAAGTATAGTTGATTTACAATGTTGTATTTTGACCATTTTAAAATTGAGTTACTCGGGTTTTTGTTATTGCATTATAGGAGTTTAAGAATGCTTGTTAAAATAAATTTTAGATGATTTTACCCAAAATAGAAGACAATTAGTAAGTTGAGATGCATGACTCCCTACACAAAAGAAATTAACTCTATTACCTTTTCCCGAACTAAAAGCCCATTTGGAACAAATAGAAAATAATTACAATAATAATAATAATGGTGTATTGAATACTAGTTCACCATGCTTTAATATCTCATTTCACCCTCATGATATTCCAGTGCTATTGAATAAGTAGGGTAAATACCACAAACTTATTTTTCTATTGTAGAAATTGCCCCCAAAGTCACACAACTAGGAAGAAATCAAGTATAGACCTCATTATCCTAATGATTAAGTATACCCATTGTACTTTGCTATTATCTCTTAAATTTTTCCCTTGGTCATTAAATCTCCTCAATATACATAATTAAACAGCATCAACAGGTAAGGTAGTATAGTTAAAATGTGAACTTCCAAGTTTTATACCATTAAGACTGACTGAAAAACTTAGGAAAGTGGACTTTGGTCTGGTTCAGGTTGGACAAAAATTTCATTCATTAACAGCTTCTCAAAAGAGTATTCTGTAGGAGTCTTCACCCTATGAACCCACGCATACCCACCATTACTCACAGAGTATTAACCATGTGCTTACTACATGTTGAGTGTTTTGTTGGAATCTGGAGATACAAAAAAGAATAAGAAGACATGGTTTCCAGTCTTGAGGCACTCACAGTAAATAATGCAATATGTAAACAGTATGTCAATTTGATGTAAGAAATGCTACACTGTAGGGTAGCCTAGGGATATGGGACCAAGAGAACAGGATCTAGATAACTACAAATAAGATTCTCCAGCTCCTGTCAGTGACTGTAGGAATACATGGTTAAAGAACCGTAAAAAGTATGGTACGTGCATACACATCAGGATCAACAAGTCAGAAAATATTTCAGAAGTAAGTTTATGATTGATTTAGCCAGCAAGGAGCCATCAAAATCTATTTCTGATGGATACTACCAGTGAAACATGTCCAGTACTTCTTGAGAAAATGTGACTGTCGTTAATAATTTAAATACAATGTAATAAACTCCTTGTGCTTATGTACAAGGGAGATTTAATTTTGCTTTTCTACAATAAGAAAGAGACAACTCAACTTTAAGTGGAATCAATATGGAGAAAAAATTTAAATAACCATTAATATGACCATTTGAAAGGAAAATAAAGCATCAGTTCTAAGAACCAAGGATTGTAGAAGGGTTCAATACATTTTAATCACAACTAATCAGTTTATACAAGGCTTTATTTATTTCAATGTTAAAACACATCAGAACTTGCAAGAATAGTTTTTTTTTAATTTATTCCTATTATTGCAAACTGTGACTGTACAAGTCAAAGCAAAATTGCATCCGTTAGAGATTCACTATCAAATTCACTGTGCTATAGAAAATACAGCAGGTGTGTTATAACATTTTGCATTAAATTATATCATTTATCTAAGGGGATTCTTAGAAAAGAACATTAAGCTTTTAATAATCCCAATATCATCTAAGCACAAAAATGAAAACTGATCAGAACTGCAAATGGCAAAAGGATAACCATTTGTTACCTCATAAATTTCTGTGATACAATTTTTACAATCTCTATTCATGCAGCGACTCCCAGATAAAACTCATTCTCTCTACAAATGCATTACTGTATATTTTAACCATATACTATAGCAAGTGAATATCTATAAAGTAAAAAGCAGTTTGGTTTGTGGGAAAAAAATTCTGAAATAGGAATAGTATTGAATAATGAATAGTATGACAGACACACCTGTCCTACCATTCTAGCAACAAGTTTACTCATGACATGATACAATTTTCTCATTCCTACACTGGATCATGCCCATTCACCATCTGTACAACCCTGGGCAGACACTTCACCTCTCTGGATATCAGTTTTCTCATTTCTAAAAAGAAGGGTGCTTGACAGCAGGCAAGAATCTCAAGATTCCTTTGAATTTCAACATTTTGTGTTTCTATGACTATACCACATATACTGTCTCCCATAAGTACTGTGAATTATATAAGTTCTAATATGAAAATAGAAAGAATATCACATAAAAAACAATTAATCGCTTTCTTTAAAGCCTATGAGAGAAGAACTGGAAGAGACATAAGAAAACATATTCAGTTCAGAATTATGAAGTCTGGCTTCACAAGTCAGAGGATGACTGGGTAACTTCAAAGCTAATTTTTACACGAGTATTAGAGTATCCATCAGGTGCTCAGGGTCTGGAGACCAGTTTGTGGAAGCACTCTCATTCCTTCTCAGTTCAATGAAAAGGAGATGAGAAGGGGGTTCCCCAGAGTCATGAAGGAGATGGAGACATTCATGCAGATTTCTCCATTAATAGCTTTCATTTCACTATTCAAAAAGCCTCTCTTCTCCTTGCATCCTGTAATTTCTCTCTCATATCTTTACCTGACTCTGCTTTCCTTTGCTTCCTTTCCTTTTCTCTTCTCATACTCCACCCTCTCAGCTTTCAAAACCCAGAAAATGGTGACAGGTCACATGACACAACACCCCTCCAAGTTCGCCTGTCCCAGTGTTCTCTAAGATTCACTAACAGAACAGAGCAGCAAAAAAAAAAAAAAGAAGAACTGCTGTGTGGCCTGGAGTCTGGTTAAGTATGGAAAATAGAACACATTTGTTTATCTCCACTTCCTTCAAATATCCAATTAAATTGTTGAGTACAACATGCAGAAAACAGGGGAAAAAAAATGTCACCGATGTTTCAAAAGCTGAAAAGCAGATGATAATCAAGTCAGAATTAACTTATCAGAGTATAAAAAACTGAAAGGAAAACCCACAAGGGGTGGAATGTAACTGATACCAAAGCAACCACTCCACCCAGCACCAGGAAGGCTCTAGGAGTAGAAGCATCAGAGACTCCAAAGGTGGGAGTGAAAATAGAACTCGATGAAAACCTGCGTCAGTGTCTTCCTCCAGCCCCAGCCTCTCTGCACAAATCAGAGCATCACTTTCTGTAGAGGATGAACTCAAGCACACCAAGGACTGAGCAAGTTTCTATAAAGTGAAAGCCTGTATGCTGAATGCGGAGTCCTTAGTCCCCCTTCCCTGCTTAACATCCAGATTTTAGCTGCCTAACTTTCATCAGAAACTGGCCGAAAGGTAACACCATACTGATACTCATAGATGGATATATTCCAATTAGATAATCATGTCTACCTGCTCATTTTAAAGTAAAACCACAGTCATCGAACCTGACCCACACTTCTCAAGCTTCCAAAAAGCACCAGGATCACATTCTTAATGCCACACCAAACAGAAAAGAAGAACTCAGTGGACACAGAAACAAGACATAAGAAGACGACTTCAAGAATATTAACAAGCTCAGAGAGAAGACATTCTGTCCATGCAACAGGAACAGGAGGCTATAAAAACGAACATTCAGAGAATAAGAAAGAGCTCATAGAAATTAAAAAGATAAGTGAGATAGAAAAATATCAATAGATAAGAAAGTTGAGGAAATATTTCATAAGGGAAAGCAAATGAAAATTTGTCATTAAATTAGCAGATTCATCCAGGATATTCAACATTCAAACTTTGAAGTCTCAAACAGAAACACAGACCATTACAAAGAAATAAAATATTGGAGAACTCAAGAAAATGAGTTTTTAAATTGAAAACACCTGTCAAGTTTCTAGCAAAAAGGAAAGAGAAGGAAGAGGAAGGGAAAGACCCACATGAAGAAACATTCACAAAAGATTTTTAAGTCACTTGAGAGTGAAAACAGATTCTAGAGAAAGGATTAGGGCTCAGAACGGCTTCTGGGTTCTCAGTGGCAGAACTACTGGTCAGAAGAAAACGGAGCAACACGTTCAAAATGAGAAGAAAACACACACACACACACAAACCCATTAAATATAAATCAAATGCATAAGTAAAATAAAGTCTATTTCACAGATGCAGAAATCTCAAAAATCTATTGCCCTTCTACACTTTTTAGGAGGCTTCTGTAGGATCTACACCATCCAAACAAGGAAGGAGACAAGAAAGGGGAAGACTCTGAATCCAGGTAACAGGTTATCCAACACAGGAAATATAAAGGGATTTCTCAAAGTGATGAGAGTTACAGCAAGCTCAGAGTTAACAGGTGTGGAACTGGTCTAGAAGTCACCCAGTTCAGGTTAGAGCAGGAAGATGGAAGATTCCAGAAGCATCTCAAAAAAATAAAGCCAGAATTGATGGACTGTTTGATGTGTTTGACATACTGAAAGGATATGCATAGTTCTACCTGAGTTTGAAGATGGATTTCATAATAGATACACAGAAAAATAAATCTTATGACAAAGCAAGGAATTAATTCTAGGAAAAACCAAATGTATATAGAAGAGAAATGTTATTTTAGTATCTTATCTAAAGCAATCATAATATCAAATGTATATTCATGACAATATAAACACTGAATATTAAATGGACCAAAATTGTGACACAATCCTGCTGAAAGGATTGTTTTAGGGTATGTCTATGTGAACACACCTGCGCAATTTGTGTATGCTGTTTATTTGTGTATGAGTTGTCATAATCTTCCACAGTAAGATGAACATTAAGATGAAAGTTTAAAAAATCAAGATGTTGTGGGGGGAAATGGAGACAAAACCCAGAAAAAAAAAACAGTCTAAAAGTATTGAAAACAAATTTTCTAAATTCAAGCTTAGGAGGACTGAGGTGTGCGATTGTGTGACTGCTGTTTTAGTTAAGCCTGGTTGTACAATATACAAAATCACTCAGATAAAATGCATGTGTGGGGTACTGCTTTTTAAAGTCATGAAGTAAGAAGAAAAAAAGAAAGAAAGAAAAAAGAGCTGAAAGACGGCTTCCTATCTGTTAAGGGAAGCCTCTTCTGTAACTGGATTTCTCTTAAAAATGTTTCTGTATCTTTATACCTAGGCCTGTATCATCTTACCTAATTGGGGGATTTGCTTATTTGTTTTTTCGTGGCATAGCAGATGCTTGTTTAATCTTGTGACCAAAACCCAGACAACAATGCATATTGACAAAAATAGTAATTAATAGGAACAACATGACAACCCACATTGCCAGAATTTAAAGCAACAGCTTTATCTCATTCAAAGCTAACCTGCCCATAAAATGCTTCCCACCCAAACTCTACAGATATATTAATAACTGTTTTCAGTGACATAAAAAACCTATCATTTAAACAAAAACACAACTAATACTTTACCTGGATACTATTTCCAATTTAATATAATGTTTGTTGTTATGTTAAAAAGAAAATGAGTTCTCTCACATAAGGATATAATTGTCTCCCAGGTGATCTTATTTCAAGGAACGCAAGGAAATGATGGTTTATGGGCAAAGTGGCTGGGGTGGAGGGCAGCCCAGAGGCTCCCAGAGGTGAGTATGTGCAGCTGGGGGCATTGGTGGAGGTGACTCTAGTGTTCTAGCTTTCAGGCACATGAGTTTATAGTAGCTTTGGTAGGTGTTCAATCCTACGCCAAAAGAAAAGCAGGTAGAAATAAGAAGCTGTCATCCAAACCCCACCAGTGAGAATCTGAAGCCTTGGCAAAAGTGGTTTCAGGAAAATATGAAAAGCTTTGAAGGAACTCCTTGGCCAAATTTTAGCTAATCCATCCAGAATTGAAACCTGGTGATCCCTAATTGGGAGATAAATCACTGAATATTTCAATAATCTGTGATTTGAATGCATTCTACATTTTAAATATATGCTGTCCACTGAAGACTGGAAGTTAATCTATACACATCACATTTTTCCAGAAAAGATTTGCTGTGATTTCTTTTCCAGCAACCAATAGGTTGCTTCCTTTTTACCATATGAAAGATGAGCCCCCCCTCCTCAGCACGCACAGGATAAAGGCAACTGCAAACAGCAACAATGGGAAGAAAGTCTCCTGCCAGCGCTGTGCCAGGCACAGGAGATGAGAGACCGGACCCTGATTTTCACAGAAGCTGGGCTCCAAGAGGTGAAAAAAGCAAATGGTATTGGATTCATAGTCATTTCTTTATTTTAATACCAAATAATAAATATTCATTTTAAGTCTCACAGATTTTGTAACAGCAGCTGGGTATAAAATTGGGAACAATCACACAACCTAACAATGTCACCCCAAAACTGTTAAATTCTTCTCCTACATTAGTCACTGTGCAACAGGGATTATACTGTCTAATCCCTGTGGGTGTCATGGGTGTCCCAGATACTGTGAGTTATGTGAAATCAGGTGACCACATTGTTTTCTGGCAACAGGTTTTTCTCACCCTCCACCAACTCCTATCCATAGCCCTCGAAAGGGTGATATTATCTTTCTTTCAGTTTCTTTGGTCCTATTGACATGATATCTGCATGGTTTATCTTTTTTATTTTAGAAAAAAAAAATCACTAATCTTCTTAGATGTTGATGGTGTCAATAGGAACCAGGTTCTCATCGGGCTCTAATTGGACACAGCCTTGTGCAAAGGAAGTGAATGGACATGGAAGCCTTTCAGAGCCAGTTTATGTGAGAAGTTTGAGGAGGAAAAAGAGGGAGAAACAGGTCAATGCCTTTCATGAGGACAAAAATCCAGAGTCAAATGAATGCTCGCTCATTGTCCTCCAGGAAGAAACATCTCCAGTGAGTGTCTGTGGGACTCCGGTAGGCGAAATCACAAGTTATGTGAGAAAAGGCAAAAAGTGGGCAAAGAGGAGGAGGAAGAAGGTAAGGAAAGAGGCTACAGCATCAGATGAAAAGGAGATGGTGCTGAATAGCTTCAGGTGGGATGTGACACGAGAACAGTAAGAATTCAAATACAGGGCCTGTTTCTTCCTGCTTCCATTTATTACTATTAAGCATGAAAAAAAGCCAAAATAACACTGGGTTTGTCATTTTTAGAGCTCACAGCATACATTTCATCTATTTTCTGCAGCATGGTTAGCATTCAATTTATTTTTCCATGGTTGCTACCATACAACATGGGCATAAAACTGTGAAAAATTAAATAGCTCCAAAGTGTAGGTGGGCTTCTGTGAAATTTGTGCTGAATGAATTTTTAGAAAGCAGAATGCAGTACTAGAATTGCTGCACATGTGTTCTATTATGAGATAGCTAACTCTTCTAGATTGGGAAGGATAATAACAAGCAATCTTGTGGAAAAACTGAAGACCTAAACAATACAAATCTAAACCAAAATAAAACTGTTTTGCTATTTTTTTTTACTTTTATAATTGTTAAAGTATCATTGTGGCATCATAGCACAAAAACAGACAGAACAGCAGCTAAAGAAGAACATAGAAAATAATACTCTCCACAACCTTACCATCCTAGCATTAAAATTTTTTTCAACATATTTCAGGTCTTATCCACATAAACCCATAATTTTTATTAATGTGCACATACTTTTGGTGTTCGGTTTTCCACTGATCATTGTTCTGTTAGTATTCTTCTACGCTATTTCAAGAGAAGCTGTAGAAAGAACGCTGGGTTTCTAGCAAGATGTGCTTTAAGACTTAGCACACATGATTTCCTTGCATAGTACCGATAATCATTATTTTCTCAGCTATTCAACCTTCCTTTGAATTGATATAATCAATTTTACTCACTCTTCTTGTTCTTCAGCATTTAGGTCATGAACAATAGTTCACAGGTCTATGTACCAATGCAATACACACTTCCGTATTATAGCTCTTTTCTTCTTTTGAAGACTATCTTTGATATAATTTCATGGCGAGATGAACATATTTTTATATGCTCTATACTTTTTAGTGTGTGTGCCTGCCAAGTTGCTTCAGCCGTGTCTGACTCTTTGTGATCCTATGAATTGTAGCCTGCCAGGTTCCTCTGTCCATGGGATTCTCCAGGCAAGAATACTGGAGTAGGTTGTCATGCCCTCTTCCAGGAAATCTTCCCAAGCTGGGGATCAAAACCACACCTCTTATTTCTCCTGCATTGGCAAGTGTGTTCTTTACCACTAGCGCCACTTGGGAAGCCCTTTTAGTGCATACTAACAAATTTTTTTCCAAAAGAATTGTACAAATTTATACTATTACCAGAAATAGTATAAATCAACTTACAGAATGAGAGAAAATATTTGCAAATAATATGATCAATAAATGGTTAATATATAAAATATGTGAACAACTCATACAATTCAATATCAAAAAAAACCCAACCCAATTAAAAATGATCAAAAGATCTGAAAAGACATTTTCCCAAAGAGAACATGCAGATGACCAACAGGCACATGAAAAGATGCCCAACACTGCTAATTATTAGGGAAATGCAAATCAAACCCACAATCAGATACGATCTCACATCTATCAGAATGGCTGTGATCAAAAATAATACAAATCACAAATGTTGACAAGGATGTGGAGAAAAGGGAACCCTCATATGCTATTGATGGGAATGTAAATGGGTACAGCCACTGCGGAAAATAGTATGCAAGTTTCTCAAAAATCTAAAATTACAACTACAACATGACCCTGCAATTCCACTCCTGGTTAATATACCCAAATTTTCAGAGCAGGATTATTTACAGTTGCTAAGATATGGAAGCAACTTAAGTGTTCATCAACATGTGAATGGATAAAGAAAATGTGGCATGTGTGTGGCGTGTATGTGTGTATTATACTACATATATAGTATATTATACACACACAATGGAATACTACCCAGCCATAAAAAAGAATGACGTTTTGCCGTTTGCAACAACATGGATAGAGGTGGAGGGTATTATGCTAAGTGAAAAAAGCCAGACAGAGAAAAACAAATACTGTATGATATCACTTATATGTAGAGTCTAAAAATACAACAACTAGTGAATATAACAAAAAAGAAACAGATTCACAGATATAGAAAACTAGCTAGTGGTTACCAGTAGGGAGAGGGAAACAGGGAGGAGCAATATAGGGGTAGGGACTTAAGAGGTACAAACTATTATGCATAAAATAGCTGTAAGGCTATATTGCACAACACAGGGAAGATAGCCAATATTTTATAATAAATATAACGGGAGTCAGACCTTTAAAAACTATGAATCACTATATTGTACACCTGTAACTTTCATAATATTGCACATCAATTACACTTCAACAAAAATAACACACTAAAATATGACTGTACAGCAGCCTTGCCAATATTAAGTATTTTATGTTTAATGTTTTGCTAAAGTATCTGAAAAAAAGATATCCCACCATATTATGTAGATGTTAAGTGTTAGCTTTATTATATTTTACAATATTCAGTGGAAGTTGTCAGGAGTCCTAAAAGTTAATAAAATTTTAAATTATGACACATAGTCCTGCAAAGAATTATAGGTATCATTTAACGTGGTCTTTCACCCATGGAGAAATTTTTGCAGCAATATCTTTGCTTGAAACCTGGCCATTATCCTAGACTCCTCACTGTGCTTAATTGCCCTCATTCAATGTGTTACTAAGTCTTGCTGTTTCAAACCCCAAATCCCTCTTTAATCTGCCCACTCTCTCCCTCTCGCCTGCATAGCTTTAGTTAAAGCCCTCCTTAGCCCTCACCTGGATTATTGCAATTACCTCTTCTCCAGTATTTTTGCCTCCAGTTCAATAGTTGGCATTGTGTGTGGTCTAAAATATTAATCCAATGGTAAGTGTTACTCCTTGCTTAAATACTCCAACAGCATGCCATTTTTTTTTCCAAGACAAAATCCAAGCTACTCATAATCTAGCTCGGCCTTTAGTCTCATTTGTCACCAATAACCCCATACCCACTCAACACCTGGAAAGGTCATACTCTTACAAGCCTTTGCTTACATAACTGTTGTCTTGCAAGACTCACCTGGAGGGTCCACTTCTCCAGAAGACTTTCCTGATTCCACATCTTCCCAGTGTTGGCTGGTCATTGATAATTCCATCAACAAAGCTTAGAAATCTCTAATCAGAGCCTTTATTCCACCATATTATCATCACTTACTTAGCTACTGGTTTTCCTGACTAGGCTATTGGCTTTTTCAAGTTAATGTTGTGCCTTTAACTCTGACTCCTCAGTGCCCTGCAAAGTGTGCACTATTAGTGATAGGAAATAAATGTCTGGTGGTTTAATAAACAAAAGAGAGAACAGTCCAGCCTCTGTCTTCCAGTGAGAGTATCTAACAAACAACCGATCTTGTTTGTTGTGACTTTTAAAGACTAGAGAGCTGCTACTAAATGTCTGCTCCATGGGATTAGGCCAATCGTCTGTTGAAATGTGCAAGGCACTGTTAAAGTGTTGAATGGCCTGAAAGATACATGAAATTGGTGATTTTGGGTGATTTACTAAATAGAATCCTGGATGCTCTTTGACATGTGCACTGTTTGAATTCTATCTTACTAATAAACAAATACATAGTAGGAAAAATGCAAATAAATACATAGCATATGAATGCCTTTCAGGAAGAAATTGCATTCAAGGGTGATGCAGAGCCTCAAGTCCAAGGGGTCTGTCTCAGAGGGTTCTCCTGCAGGTCAGGAAAGCTGTCTGAAGGAAGCAAGTCTGGAAGGAGGCTGCCTGGAGGCAAAGGTGTTGACACATTTAATGGACTTGGGCAGCTGCTTTCACACATTTTCAGTATGGAAGAATGAGTGGAAGCAAGAAAACTGGAGGGAAGAAAAAAAAAGAAACAGGGCCAAGCGTATTTATTTTAAAGGGAAAAGTAAATAAACAAGAGGAATGAGCGGGAGAGGCATGGTATCCTATCTATTCTATACTTGTAAAGACAATGATTAAAAAATGAGATGGTCCAATACCAAAGTGATGTAATTATGATGTTGCCTCATTTGAAAGGAAATACTATCTTGTGTGATCTGTCTAGTGCCACCCAAGAGAACTTCCCACAGTGATAGACATGTCCTATTGCTGCCCTGTCCAGGACAGTAGCCGACAGCAATGTGTAGTCACTGAGCCCCTGCCACATGACTGGTGTGACCCAGCAACTGTGCTTTTCATTGTACTGGATTTAAATATGAATAGAAAGCTAGCATTCTTTTGGGCGGAGCAGAATTCTATCACCCTACAGGCTTTAGAAAATAAGAAAACTTTTAAATTTAAGGAGGAAAAGGACTTAAGGGGCAAGCTTACCTGTTTGGGAAATAATGAAATAACATTTTTATTGGTCTTTGCAATTTATATGCACTTTCATGTGTTTTACTTAACAGGAGTATAGATGCTGAAGACACAAGTGGAGTCTGCAGCAACAGAGGCCATAAGAAGGGAAACAGGGCCCTGTGCCCTTAATGGAATGTGACTCCTGTGGAGTAAAGACATTGCTGAGCCACACTGGACAGGCAGAGGACAACAGCGACTAGAAATGCAGACACTGGAGAAGACTGCCTGTGCCCAAACTCAGCTCTGATTTACTAGCTGTGTGACCTTAGTCAAATTACTTAACTTCTCTGTGCCTCAATTTCCTTCTCATCTTAATGGGAAGAGTAAGTAGTACTAACATCATAGGACTGATGTGAATTAACACGTGTAAAACACTTAGAACCTGACATACATGATAAATTGCTCATAATGGGTTAGTAATTAACCAAGAGCTCAGTCGTCCCCCCACCCCCTACACGGTCTTTTGAAAGGACACACAGTTCTAGTCTTGGCTGGTCCTTCTAACTCTGATATGTCCTTGCTTCCTGACTCTCAAATGAGGTCTAAGACAGAACCCCAGACAAAGGAAAGTATAATGCTAAAAAAAAAAGTAATAGACGGTCTACAACTAAGGTTTCCTTTGCTCCAGATAATCCAGTTTCAACAGACTATCAGCCTATTGGTTATTCTAGTTTATTTGCATGGTCACTTTTTCTTTCAACTTTCTAATAGGTTACAAACTATAAGTAAGTATGAACTGATGATTCCTATCAATTATTAAACATTTTCATGTGAATATAATATGGTAAGTGATATTCACAGGCAGAATGGTTGAAGGTCTTCTACTTTTCAACTGGGAGGTACTTAATATACACAGTCTTGCTCTTGGTTACATACTAGTCTGTCCTGAACTTTCTCTGCTTTTCCAAGACTCCAGCATCCTCTTCCAGCTGTCACTCATCCACCTCTCACCTCTCCTTCCTCCTCTCTTCAACCAGCACACTGCTTAGTACAGGTGGATGGATGCTTTTAAAGTTTTATGGAAAGCTCTCAAGAGCAGTGAAATAATTTGTCTATAAGTAGAGCTGATGTTGAACACATTAGAATGGAGGTAAAATTTAGAATACCTCAGAAGAAAAGCATTAGTTACAATAGAGAATGATAAAAAAAAAGTAAGAAGTTCCAGAAGTTATATGAAATAAATTAAATATTTTCAAGGTGTTTCAGAGCTAAGAAGCCACAGCATATGACAAGGGCTCCTATAATTGCTAGCAAGGAAAATGCAAGAATATTTTTTATTTTCCTCCAGATAACAAATTCAATGATGTGCTTTGAATCAGTAGAAGAAAACACTTAGATTGTGAAGATGCTAGGAAAAATGGTCATCTCTAGGGACTTTATGAATTAATCCTTATGTGAGGCATGCTTCTGCATGCTTAGTGTGAATTATTCCTCATAAAATTACACTAAGCAGAATAGAAAATGTAGCTTGCAACTAGGTTAACAAACAATAGATTAACAGTATTTCACATCAGCACAGATAACTGAAAAGTCAAAAGCCCAAATATGTATTTATCAAGAATTCATAAAACATTTATTTTAAATAAAAGAAGTCATGTTCTGTCCTTCATTTCTTACACTTGGAAAACACCGGTGATTATCCCAATAATTTCAGAGGGCAGAAGTCTCACCAGGGCACTTGACTAATGTAAATGTGTCTCTACAATTCTTCACTTTCTAGTTGGAAATGGAAAAGCTCATAACAAGGAAAACACAGTCTCCTGCAACAATCTCAGTTACTAATGAGCCTGTTGCTTTTCAGGCAATCTTGTGCAATATCTAGACAAATGCTTCAGCCAGCACTGCCTGGTGTCATCAGCTCACACTGCAATATATTATCCCCTGATGTGGGTAATAAATTACAAGTACTTAATAATTTATCACAGTTGCTTTGAAAGCATCAGACAGCACTTAGCATCTAACTCAACAGAAAATAACTATTGACCTTCTCACCAAAAATTCCCAAGGCCTCATTTTTACAGTCACTTGCTAACAGTCCTTTTAGTCCTCTTTAATTTTGACTCTGAATTTTAAAATAGCATCTTAGTTGGAAAGAAACTTCAGGGTTATCTAGATTCAACCCTCCCAATGTAGGAATTTCACTAGCCTCTCCAACAGATTACTGTAAAGGATGTTTCTCTTTTCCTGAGCATCTCTGAAACATTGTTTTGTTTGTCCATTGGTAGGTTGACTACTTTGGTTTGGCTTTGTTGTGAGTCTTTCTTTAAGACTCTATTCTGTTCATTGCAGCATTTGGACTTTTATTTTAAGGACAGTGGAAACCCAAAATATGTGATGGTTAACTCTTCTCTGTGCCAACACTACAGACTGGAAGGTAAGAAAGTCAATCAATGAACACGTTGTTTATCCTTAGTTAATACCATATAAAGGGTGTGTTTTTATTTATTTATTTATTTTATGTATCATTTTATTTATTTGTTTTTTTGTTTTAATAAATTTATTTATTTTAGTTGGGGGCTAATTACTTTACAATATTGTAGTGGTTTTTACCATACACTGACATGAATCAGCCACGGGTTTACATGTGTTCCCCATCCTGAACCCCCCTCCGACCTCCCTCCCTATCCCATCCCTCTGGGTCATCCCATTGCCCCAGCCCTGAGCATTTGTCTCATGCATAGAACATGGAATGGTGTTCTGCTTCACATATGACAATATACATGTTTCAATGTTATTGTCCCAGAACGTCCCACCCTCACCTTCTCCCTCGGAGTCCATAAGACTGTTCTATGCATCTGTGTCTCTTATTCTGTCTCGCATATAGGGTTATCATTACCATCTTTCAAATTCCATATATATGCATTAGTATATTGTATTGGTGTTTTTCTTTCTGGCTTACTTCACTCTGTATAATGGGCTCCAGTTTCATCCATCTCAATAGAAATGATTCAAATGTATTCTTTTAAATGGCTGAGTAATATTCCATTGTGTATATGTACCACAGCTTCCTTATCCATTCGTCTGCTGATGGACATCTAGGTTGCTTCCATGTCCTAGCTATTGTAAACAGTGCTGCAATGAACATTGGGGTACACGTGTCTCTTTCAATTCTGGTTTCCTCAGTGTGTATGCCCAGCAGTGGGATTGCTGGGTCATATGGCAGTTCTATTCCCAGTTTTTTAAGGAATCTCCACACTGTTCTCCATAGTGGCTGTACTAGTTTGCATTCCCACCAACAGTGTAAGAGGGTTCCTTTTTCTCCACAATAAAGGGTGTATTTTTAGTTGGCAAACTAAAGTCAAAGTTGAGACCACACAGAGAAAGTCATAGACAACTAATAAAGAATTGACACTGTATTCATGATTTAGGAATATTTTTGAGTTGGCACAGCTAGCCAACATGCAGGACTCTGTAGAAGAATAATAAATAAAAGGCATAATTCTCACCCTTGAAGAGTACATGATATAGTTGGGTAATATAAGCAGGCATGTGCACCAAGTTGCATTATTGAGTTTAAAAGATATCATGTAAATAGCATACAAAAATGCCTGGAGACTTGGAAAAAAGTTTAATGAATTGAGTTAATCAAAGAAAACCATGAAAAAGTATAGATCTTACAAATTAAAATATATTTTTTAAAAAAAGAATGAGACTGCCCTGTGTTCTGGAAGGAGTAAATATTATCAAAAATGAATTTGTACAATTAAGACTGGGGAGGCAAAAAGGACAAGTAGAGATGGATCCTTCAACTGTTTTACTAAGACTAGAGTTGCTATGAAATGAAACAGAGAAAGAGGTCAATTTCTAGAGTTCAACAATATCAAAAAGCAGTAATGTTAAGAGGTCTGTCTGGGTTCCAGGAACCTCATTATCTAGATATCCAGGAAAGGGTTAGAATCAGATGATCATGCTGATGATGGTGAAAAGCTCAAGATTCCTTCCCTGAGGAACTAGGTCTCGTGTCCTCTTAGAAAGATCCATTCTTTCATGGGGGCAAGGAAAAAGCCCTCGGAACCATACTTGGACATCAACCACAGCTGTATGGTTGATTAGCCCCAAGCAGGATGCAATTAATGGAAACATACTTCCCTACCTCAGGAAAAAAAAAAGGAATGGGCTTCAAAGCTTTAAAAGAAAGAAAGCACTGGGTTCAATTAAGTTGCACACAGTCATATGGGTGTTAAGGGCAATGCAACCAAATAGGAATCATGAAAACAGTTGAGAGCATAGAGATTAATGACTGGACTAAGGTTATCTAGAAATTGACTCTAGACAGATAAAAGCATAGCTAGACACACCAAGTTCTTTCACTTGACTCAGTCTATCTTCTGTTCTCACTTAACTGGGAACTAAATCATTCTTCATGTGTTCTTCTCTAACCCCACTTCCTTTGCTACCCCCAAATAGCATCTTGTACTCTTCTTTCTAAGCACTTAGTACAGTTTACAGGTTGATAAACCTGTGCATGTTGGTGGATTATGTAAGTGGGAGTTGTGTTATGGAGATAGTTGCTAGAGTTCAAATCTTAGTTCCAACACTTATGAGTTGTAAATGTATCTCATGCCTCGTGATCGTTACGGAAAGATTGAGTTAGAACATGTGAAGGTGGCAGAACAATGCCTGGCATGTAATAACACTTCAATAAATATGGTATCAATCCCAATGGATTCATGAGAACAGGGACCTTGTCAATTTCACCTACCACCTCCTCTGCAAGACAAAGCACAGTGTTTGGGATGTAGGGGAAACTTAGTGTGTATATGTGGAATGAATGAATAAATCATCACTCAATACTAGTCACCCATCAGGCTTTGATACCTATGTAAGTGGTGGTGATGGTTTAGTTGCTAAGTGGTGTCTGACCCTTGTGATCCCATGGATTATAGCTTGCCAGGATTTCTCTGTCCATGGGATTCCCCAGGAAGGAATATTGGAGTGGATTGCTATTTCCTTCTCCAGGGAATCTTCCCAACCCAGGGATAAAACCCAATGTCTTCTGCATTGCAGGCAGATTCTTTACCACTGAGCCACCAGGTAAGCCCTGATACATATGTAGATACACATTCATTCTGTCTCCTTGCTCTCAAGGACTAGGACAAAACATCATTCCTTTTGGGTGCCCTGTATATTGCTCATAATGATCAGACCTATACCTAACCCAGTATTTTCCTAATACTTAAGAAACCAAATTTAGAAAAATGTGGGTGGAGGAAAAATCCCCCAGAGCTCTCAACTATGCTATCAAAGTGATTTTACATTTTAAATATATAAGAATTCATAATTTTAGTATATATTTAAGAAAGGCAAAGAAATAGCCAGTCCCTCTTACTTATCAACTGTGAGTCTTTCAGCCACAAATGTAATTATTTAGCCCTGCACTAAATCATTCATAAAAGTATTTAGGGATGGGTCTCCACAGCATGCTTGTGACTTTCTAAAATTGATTTTAATAATGGTATACACAGAGGTTAAACCACAGAGTTAAAAATGAACATACCAGTCATTTCTAGGCCAGAGAAAGTAGCAGTATAAATAAATTGAAAGGTAAATAAATAAAATGTAGCTTCAAATGACTAGAAATATTAAATTCAACACACCACTAAACAGTATGAGGTTCCTCTTGAGGGTCAGGAATAGAAATCTCAGGTCCTTTATGCCTGCAGTTAAGGTCATGGGGAAGGCAATTTCACTTACACAGTCAAACAAGACACAGGAAGAGACCAGAACTGTTGGTTAGACCAGACCTATGAGTCATTTTTTCTATGGAAGGAGATCAAACAGTCAATCCTAAAGAAAATCAACCTTGAATATTCACTGGAAGGACTATTGCTGAAGGTGAAAGTCCAATACTTTGGCCACCTGATGTGAAGAGCTGACTCACTGGAAAAGACTGATGCTGTGAAAGAGTGAAGGCAAGAGGAGAAGCAGGCAGCAGAGAATGAGATGTTAGATAGCACCACCAACTCAATGGACATGAATCCGAGCAAACTCCCAGAGGTAGTAGAGGACAGAGGAGTTTGGCATGCTGTAGTCCATGGGGTTGCAAAGAGTCAGTCATGACTTACGGACTGAACAACAACAACAACAACGTTTCCCAGGCTTAGGAGAGAGCCTTTCCCTTCACAGTAGCCAAGATATAGAGACAATCTAAACTTCCATCATGAATGAATGGATAAAGATACACACACATAGACACCATGGAAAATTATTCAGCTTGCAAGAGAAGGAAATCTTGCCATTTGCAACAACATGGATAGACTGGGTTCACATCAAATTAAGTGAAATAAACCAGTCATGGAAAGACAAATACTGCATAATATCACTTACACAGACAATCTAAAATAGCCATACTCATAGAAACAGAGTAGAATGGTGGTTGCCAGGGACTTGGGGGAGAGGAAAATGGAGAGATGCTGGTCAAAAAAGTACAAAGTTTCAGTTATGCATGATAAATACTGTAGATCTAATGTGCAGCAATATGACTATAGTTAATAATAATCCATTGTATGCATGAAATTTACTAAGAGGGTAGATCATAAGTGTTCTCACTATTAAAAAAAGAAGAAAGAAAAAGAAAATGCACATAATAAGGATCTACTGTATAGCACAGGGAACTATTTTATAATAGTTCAGTATTTTGAATTTTTCAGTATTTTGTAATAACATATAATGGAAAAGAATCTGAAAAGAATATATATATATATATATATATATATATGAATGAATGAATCACTTTGATATATACTCAAAACTAGCACAATATTGTAAATCAACTATACTTCAATTTAAAAAAAGAAACAGACAAAAAAGAAAATGGAAACTATGTGAGGCGATGGATGTGTTAATTTAACTTGACTGTGGTAATTATTTTACAATGTTTTATTTCAAAACATCAAGTTATACAACTTAAACATATATAATTTTTATTTTTAATATTTTATTTATATTGTCACTTATCCTTCAACAAAGCTGGGAAAATAAGTAAAATAAAATAAAGGGATTTTTAAAAACCCCTTAACTCAAATCCCACTATTACACCTCATTTTCTTTGACTAAGAAAACTTTGACTCCATGGAGGTTTGGAGCCATGTGCTGAAAGATTGTGCAAAGCCACAGGATAAACATGGCTTATTTTCCTGCAAATTAAGTATGACTTGAAGATATGAGGCAGAGGGAGGTGAATGTTTTCACCATTCATTTAAACCATTTGTTTCTTTAAACAAATGGATCAATTGTGCTGAAGAATCCAAGATTTGCATGCATTTTAAAAACAAAACAGGAAACTACAAAGAATCATCGTGCTTAGAGTAGATCATTTTAAGCTACTCAGGAGTTTGTACTGAAAAGGGAAATGTCATGGGGGAGAATTATTCAGAAAGAAGAGGGCAGAAAGGCAAAGTTCACAATTTGGCTGAGACCTAGACCTGATGAGGAAGAGAGGCTGGGAAACCTAGGTATAGGGGAACAGGAATTCTCAACACCCAAACAGGAAGGCAGCAACTAAAACTGACAAAACCCTAGCAAAGTAGGTAATCAGTCCAAGGAAATACTGTGTGGGGATGGAGAGGAGAGAAACCTCAAGGTTGGGGTGCAACAAAGCCAGAGCATCAGAACTGCAGCTACTTGTTGACTCAGCAAATGAAAAGGGAAGCAAAGACACACACATGCACCCTCATATGGATCCTGAATGAATGCTGATAATTGTGTGTGTAGAGGATGAAAACAGAGACCAACAAATATAAAGAGGAAACTGCTTAAGGTGTCCAGATGAACCTACCTTATCAGAAAACAATACACGTGTATAACTTCCAAACCATATATCCCAGCATACTAACTTTACCAAGTACCATGACTCTTCTGCATATTCCTGTTTCTCTCATGTTAAATAAATTTTGTTCCTTAGTATAAACTTGGGAAGCAGTTTTGTCTACCAGTTCAGTGCTATCAGAGGCAACAGACAATCAGATTGAGGAATACAAGTTGGCCACTCAGCTCACTATTTTCACATCTTCATGCAACAGTATAAGCATGCTTGCTTTCATGCATATGTTACTCCTAACAAGCCTGATTGTTCCACCAGGGCTGGCAAAGATGTCAGTATTAAGAAAAGATGGTAATCACTTAGGCCTGGATGCTTAGAATCAGTTATGAACATGCAGTTCCAGACACACAAGTAAGACCCCATGATAGAATTACCATGTGATTGGCTGAAAGGGACTGAACCAATGATAGATATTTGAACTTGAAAAAGCTTGTCCTGTGGTATTTTTCCTTGAAATTCAATTCACATTGTAAGAACATAGGAAGAAAGCTGAACAAGCAATAAGACCAGGAGAATAGTTTTCATTCCTATAATTTCCATGATGGATAGGCTCTTTTTGAAGGAGTAAGTTTCTAAAAGCAAGTTAGGGGTCCTGCCACATTTAATTTCTTTTCATAATTAGTCAGCAGGGTTGTGGTAGGGACTCTCAGACTCCACGGTATCCATTCATCCCTCTTCCTTCTAATTGTAGAATCCTCTAAAATTTATTTAAGGACCTACTGTATAGCACAGGGAACTCTACTCAATACTGCATAATACTCTATATGGGAAAAGAATCTAAAAAGTAATGGATATATGTATATGTATAACTGATTCACTTTGCTGTACACCTGAAACAAACACAACATTGTAAATCAACTATGTGTGTGCTCAGTCGCTCAGTCATGTCCAGCTCTTTGCGACCCCAGGCACTATTGCCCACCTGGCTTCTCTGTCCATGGAGTTTTCTAGGGAAGAATACTGGAGCAGGTTGCCATTTCCTATTCCAGGGGATCTTCTGAACCCAGGGATCTAACCTGAGTCTCTTGCATCTCCTGTATCAGCAGGCAGATTCTTTACCACTAGGGCTACCTGGGAAGCCCAAATCAACTATACTCCAATAAAAAATTTAAATAAATAAATGACCAAAAAACACTTCCCTCCCCATGCTATGCCTATCTAAATAAGGAACGCTAGGTCTCTGAATTATCATTTCCTAATTGTATGATATTGGGCAAGTTCCCAGGCATCTTTGAGACTAGGTTTCCCCATCTGTAACATGAAGACAATAATATTTAGCTCACTGATCGCTATGCGTATTAAGTGAGATAATACATATAAGATGTAGTTTACTATAATACCTACCATACAAGGCATTCAGATAAGAACAATGGAAACTTTCTTTGGTATAGTTGTTGTTCAGTCACTAGGTCGTGTCTGACATTTTACAGCCCCATGGACTGCAGCACACCAGGCTTCCCTGTCTTTCACTATCTCCCAGAGTTTGCTCAAACGCATGTCCATTGAGTCAGTGATACCATCCAACCATCTCATCCTCTGCAGTAAAATGCCATTCATGTAAGACAGTAACACCCTCACATGAGTTTGACATCCACTGGTTGTCAGGCAAACACTTTGTGCTATTTTCCTCATCACACTAATGAGTCACACTGGCCACTAAAGCACATTCTATCCCAAATTTCATCAATGCCAAAACATTATTTTTGCAAACCCAATGTCTGGGGTTGAGATGTCCTAGTGGAATGTAGATTCTGCCCTTTGTCAAGTTAAATGCTTCACATGAGATTGTATTCTCAATCTTGTTTCTTAGTAGTGCCACATTCTATCCAACTAAGCTGACCATGCCAGGCTTGGCTAAGCAAGAATTACAGCAGTGTGTGTCAACCAGCACCTTCCAAGACTTAATGATTTCACAAAACTAAAATTAAGTTTGGAAAAAAAAAATGCCCTCGTAGCCTACAGGGAACTGATTAGGACAATGAGTGGCATCAGTTAACCCAACATTCAGAGTGGAACAGGGGCTTTCTCTTACACCTAAAACATGGAGATAAGCCTGAAACTTAAAAAAAAAAAAAAGTGCTTAAAACTGAAGGGAAAAATGAGCCTTTTCTTTTGCAGATTAAAATAGAACCTTTCCTCCTCCACCTTCAATTCTAACTCTTTATCCTAGTTATATCAGGGCAAAAGACATGTAGCATTTCTTCTTTTAATCTATTGCTTCATCTTTATTTTTAAAACAATCAATTTTGCCCAGGCTAACATGTTTGTAGTGTTTCCTCTTGCAAGTTTCTGATTATAGTCACCACTCTAGTTTGACCCAGTTTGCTAAGCTGATTTTTCTCAGCCATAGAGCTGCTGGCTGAGTGACTTCACAGTTCATCTGCTTCCATTCCCATATGCCATAGTCCCTGGAACCTTCTTGGCTGCATCTGGTGGACACTTCTGGGCACTTTAGTAAGTGGTCACTGCTGTTGCCTTTCTGTACCCAGGCCCCTGGAGAGTATATGGGCCCAGATCACACCGCTTAACTGGTGGTAGACTTAAAACCAGATTCCATGGTCTTTGGTTCACCATGTAGACAAGAGCCTTTGAACCTCTGCAAATCAAATAAGAAATTTAAAAAGAACTTCAATTGAAGTATTCTACTGGGTGGCCTCATTTAGGCACAGTCTTATTCTAGGACTCCTGGCTATACCGTAATATCCCCTGGTAAAGGCTGGGCTGTTTTTTACGATTATCATTTGTACCCTCCCCCTCTTATTTTTGTCCTTCCTCTTCCTTTGAGAATGTTTTTGACTTTGTCTAGTTGAATAGCTTACTGCTTGGCTGGTTGTCCTGGCTAAGAGCCCAGCCTAGAGCTAGTGGCCACCATGTAATCGTTGCCGATTACAAGATTGAAAGAAGGGCTTTGTGTATCATTATTCGCTTGCTTGGCCAGTTTTCAGGTTATTTGTCTGCCTCTACCTTGAAACAAAGGCAATGATAATGAGGCACAGAGTTTTACACATTTTAGTTGGTTATCTCCACAGCAGGTTTTTACGCAGGAATGTGATCCACGTTCAAGTTCTATCCATCCATCCAAATTCAGTCCATTTGTCCCTGCTGCCCTGAGACGTCCTCATTCCCTCTCTCCTGTTTCCTTCCCTGAAGGACCACAGCACTTCTCACTTCGCCCATGACAGTTACTTCCAACCACGTATTAAAACAGTTGACATCATTTTGTGTCTCCCCTACTCACTCACAAGTTCTCTGAGAAGAGTCTGCTTGCCTGTTCCATCCATGAAGCCTTCTCAGGGCCCTGCACTGCCTGTGCCATGTGCTCAGCAAACACGGAGCCAAAGGCACACAGCGCAGCCAGTGCATCTCTTCACCCTGAGCACAAGCAGGTCTAATTCTTCATCTTCTGGAATGAGGTCTTGCTATAACTAAAGTAGGCAAGTTAGAGCCCTTCCTAAGAATCACATCTGTACTATAGCAAGACAAGTTCACATGATTGTTTAAATAAGTTTACATCCAGAAAAATAACAAACAAGATAATGCTCAAATACAAAAGTGGTGGCAAAAGCTATAAACTCCAAAGTTTGTTAGATTTACAAATAATCACTATTAAATATGAAAGTGGGATCTACCTAGAAACATTTCTTTTGAAAAGTTCCTCCACTCTTACATCAGATGGGGTAGAAATAGTTTCTTCTAAATATGTAGGATAAATGAAAATGTTTCCTCTTCTTTAAAAGTTTAAATGTGATTTATAATTAAAATGCACCTTGGCATATCTTTCCACAATACTTCTCCTCATCTGGATTGGAGTAAAAATTTGACAAAATGAGTAAAGCCTGTTGAAATCACAATTTTTTTTTCTAGGTAGTAAAATTGACGAGGGTGATTTCTTTAAACCTGCAAAAAAGTTTTAAGTTAAAAAACTACTTTCTGGATTGATTACATAAGCAGACAAACCTCCAAACATCCACATTCCCAACTAAAGAGAACAGCATAGAAGTCCTTTGTTATTATATTGAGAATCTGTCTATTTTCAAAAACACCAAATCTCCTGATAATGAAATAGTCATCATGTGGTCAAGATAACCACCCTGCAGACCTCTATGCTATTATTTTTTTTTTCATTCCACATGTCTTTTGTCCTTCCTTCCTTATATCATTTCCCCATTTCAGACTGTAAAAGTCGCTGGAGGGCTGAGACCATATTGCCAATAGTTCACTCTAATTGGAAGCAGTAGGTGCTTAAGTACTCATTACCTGACGGGAAGCATAACAATAACAAGCTCAGTTTGTAGGTCAGTGCTAATAAGGCCAAGGTCCTGGACTTGACATGGGTGAACGTTTGCTCTGCTTCGTGACAGTAAGCCAAATGCCTCGGTCTGGTCAATGCCATTTCTCACCCAGTGTGTTATGGCGGGTGGAGTGTGGACCATCAGGAGGATGTGAATGAACATTCTAACTCAAGTTCCCAACATGAGCAATGGTGGGGAAGGACAATCAAACATGGTGAAACCCAGAAGGATCAGACTGTGGTCAAGGTCAGAAGCAGACACGGTGGTTCTCACTTCTGTTTCTTTCTCTAACACACTTAAGTAGGAGCCACTCTTTCATCAGGAACACAGACTCATGAGCACTGACCATCAAACAGAGAGGGCACTCATTGGGCAGGTGAAGGGGGTGACTTCTATCATTTCATGGGGCACATATTTTGAAAAATGGACCCTGGTTGATAATGAAACCCAGCACTGAGTTGAAATTCAATCAAGTGGGGCAGTGCATATCAATGCCTTCAGGATCTTTTTAAAATGAAGTTTCTGATTCAGTAAGTTGGGGAACCTGAGATTCCGTGTTTCTAAATAAACTAGCAAGTGGTGCCAAGACTGCTGGGCCCTTGAACCTCAATTCAAGTATTAAGTTGGTGCAAAAGTAATAGCGGTTTTGCCCTATTGAACTTTGCCATTTGATATTGGAATACATTCTTAAATAAATATGATTATGTTATACATCATTTTAATATGCATTTCTCATTTTTTTATCAATGACTTATTACTGGCTGTGTATTTTGTATTTATTTGAGACTATGGAAATGATGTTATACAAAAAGCAAATCCAAGTGGTTTCCTATTCAAGTTCAAAATGGTTCTTAAAGCAGCAGAAACAACTCATAACATCAACACATTTGGCCCAGTAACTGCTAACGGATGGACAGTGCAGTGGTAGTTCAAGAAGTTTTACAAAGGAAATGAGCCTTGAAGATGAGGAGCATAGTGGCCAGTCATCAGATGTTGACAACGACCAATTGAAAGCTATCATTGAAGGTGATCCTCCTAAAATTACCTGCTGCTGGTGATGCTAAGTCGCTTCAGTCATGTCCGACTCTGTGCGACCCCATAGACGGCAGCCCACCAGGCTCCGCCGTCCCTGGGATTCTCCAGGCAAGAATACTGGAGTGGGTTGCCATTTTCTTCTCCAGTGCATGAAAGGGAAAAGTGGAAGTGAAGTCACTAAGTCATGTCCGACTCTTAGCAACCCCATGGACTGTAGCCTACCAGGCTCTTCCATCCATGGGATTTTCCAGGCAAGAGTACTGGAGTGGGGTGCCATTGCCTTCTCCGTAAAATTACCTGAGAAGATGCTTTAAAAGTCAACGTTGACAATCCTATGGTCATTTGGCATTTGAAGCAAATTGAAAAGGTGAAATCACACTCAGTAAGTGGGCGCCTTATGGGCTGACTGAAGATCAAAAAAATCATCTTGAAATTTCATCCTCTCTCATTCTATATAACAAAAACAAACCACTTCTCAGATTGTGATGTGGAACAAAAAGATTTTATATGACAACTGGCAGTGACCAGCTCAGTGCTTGGACTGAGGGTCCATTTGCGTGGAACATAGTGGAATGACTCTTTGGGTAATCCAGTGTGGGGTCCTATCCATTTTCCCACTCTCTAGTTGAGGTCTCCTATGTGAAAGATGAAATTATGTTTATAGAGTCATGTCCACAGAAGTGCCTCAAATGAAGGTGAGTCGCCCATGAATTCAATGGAGAGTAAATAGATGAACAAATTTACATCCATACACAGATTGATTTAGACATTTGCCAAGTATTTGCCAAAAGAGCTTTTCCCTTTTCTAAGGAAGGCATAGCCCTAATATTTTCCTTTGTAAATGACTCATTTTACCAGTGAGTTTGACAAAAGTTTAAATACTAAATGCCTAAGCTAAATATATACATTAATATTTTCCATATCTTCCCAGATAGATCAACTGACCCCCTTTCTGGGCTAAATGCTATCAGTATGCAAATAAAACCGAGATCCTTAGGTTAGTTATTGCACCCAGGAGTTGCTAACAGTTCTCATCAGAATCATGAAAGTAACTGTGGAGACTTTCCAGTGATCCCTCAGCAGCATGACAGAAAAAGCTGATACAGGTCTTCTGACTCTGAACACATACGAAGTTGGAGCAAATATAAAAAAAATAAATATTATAATGTAATTTCAACGTGCAGGAAAGATTGAAGATTCTCAGGAGTCATAAGCAAATAAGTAAGTCAAAGTCAGGACGTAAGTAGGAGCTGGGGCTCAAAATAACCCAAAAGGGGTATTACGAGAATATGGGCTCTGAAGGCCAGGCCTGGTGTCCTGGCCTTGGATCTTGGCCCAGTGAGAAACCAGAACTGAAAACCTGGCCCCTGGGGCTTCCCAGGCCTTGAATAGAGGACAGGAAAACCCCGCCCCTGCCCAGAGAGTCTGAAGCAAAGCCTAAGCTCTACCCTAAACAGACTTCAATGATTAAGATGTTAAGGTAGTAATAAAAAGAAATTTGGAAGTGATATTTACCATTACCCATCTTAAATTCAAACTGTCCCAGGAAATAGGAAGAAGTTAACCAAATCTTTTGTGACCTTGCTACCCAAAAGATAACGCAACAAAGCTAACACATGCATTTGCCACATATGAGGTTTTTAAAAGTAGAGAAAAGGTCCATCCATTCTAGCAAATATAACCTGCTGACTCATATCTAGACACACATGTAACAACTCCAAGCCTCTAATATTAGTATCATCATTAGGGTCTGACATCAAAACTTGCTCTGTTCTTCCCACACATTGTCCAGTTTCTTATTTAAAAAATATTTTATCTTCTACGAAGCAGGAGACCCCCCAAGCAAGGCTCAAGAAGATTTTTCAGCTTATGTTCTTGGCATGGTATGTCCTATGCTTACTCAGGCTTCATGAGCCTTCTTTAATAGATGCTGAGAAAAAAAATAACAAATTGCTCAAAAACATGTTCTCCATTTTGTAGTAGATTACAAGTCAATATAAGTATAAAAACTGGAAATAGAACTGCCATATGACCCAGCAATCCCACTGCTGGGCATACACACTGAGGAAACCAGAATTGAAAGAGACATGTGTATCCCAATGTTCATCGCAGCACTGTTTATAATAGCCAGGACATGGAAGCAACCTAGTTGTCCATCAGCAGACGAATGGATAAGGAAGCTGTGGTACATATACACAATGGAATATTACTCAACCATTAAAAAGAATACATTTGAATCAGTTCTAATGAGGTGGATGAAACTGGAGCCCATTATACAGAGTGAAGTAAGCCGAAAAGAAAAACACCAATACAATATACTAATGCATACACATGGAATTTGAAACATGGTAACGATAACCCTATATGCGAGACAGAAAAAGAGACACAGATGCATAGAACAGTCTTTTGGACTCTGTGGGAGAAGATGAGGGTGGGACGATCTGAGAGAATAGCATTGAAACATGTATATTATCATACTTGAAACAGAATGCCAGTCCAGGTTCGACGCATGAGACAAGTGCTCAGGGCTGGTGCAATGGGATGACCCAGAGGAATGGGATGGGGAGGGAGGTGGGAGGGGGGTTCAGGATGGGGAACACATGTAAACCCATGGCTGATTCATGTCAATGTATGGCAAAAACCACTACAATATTGTAAAGTAATTAGCCTCCAACTAAAATAAACTAATTAATTTTTAAAAAAAAGAGAAGAAGAAGTATAAAGAGAAATGAAAAGTTCTAACCTTTCATCAAGTTTGCTACAAACTGAGTCAACCGTGACCCAAAAGTATGTGTTAGTACAATGTTACTCCTTATCTTGATTTAGTGACACAGATCAAGTCCTTGGCAGAAGGGCACAAACCTAAGAATCCACAGGCTACATCCTGATACCAGTGCTGTGACTCAGACCAAGTCACTTAAACTTTCCAGGTCTGGATTTTTTTTTTTTCCCTTAATGAAATGAAGAGGTTGAATGATTTGTCTCTTAACTTTCTCCCAATATGAACATTCCATGATTCTGTGACAGTGTAACAAGGCCTGAGGCCTTCCTATCATAAAAGCAACCTTTTCATTCCACTTCAGTCTCTGAAGATTTTGATGTCCTTTCTCTTCAGTCCAAATCACTCACTTGAAAAACCTGAACTGAAATGAAGATTTCAGCCAAAAGTAAGCTGAAAAGTAGCTGCCATCAGAAGCTCCTTAATGCCTCACTGTGAAATTGACTGAATTGTAAATGTCCTCCAAGGAAGAGGTGTTGACATTTATGGCCAACTTCAGCTCACAGATGAGGAAACCAGGATTCTGAAAGGTCCTGTAATTTACCAAATGCCATACAGCATTTGGGTGGACAAGGTAAGTTCTCATTTATGCTTTATAATTCCTGATCCATCCACAAATCAATTCATGCAAGACTTAATGAACCTTTACTAGACACTGCTAGGCACTAGTACTAAGGAAACACAGAGTACTAAATACACAGAGTACTAAGACAAACTCATTGCCCTCACGGAGATCAGAGTCTAGTGGAAGTGAAGAAAAAGGGAAGAGTCACAAAACCCTAAAACACTTGCCAAAGCAGAGGTATTTGTGGGATCCTTTGAGAATCCAGAGAAAGGACTGCTTCATTGTGCTTGAAGAAACATGGAAAGTTTCATAGAGGAGGAGACAACTGAGCTGTATTTTGAAAAATTAGAAGTCTGTAAAGCATGCAGGATATGGGGAGAAAGGCAGAGAGCACAGCACATGCAAAGACATTAAAAGCACACACATGTTTGTGTTTGAGAGACTAAGCAGTTGGATAAGCTTGAACCTAGGATACAGGTTAGGAATGTAAGGAGACATGAAAGAAGAAAAAGGCAAGAATAAGTAATTAAAAAAAAAAAAAGAGCTTTGACTTTTGCCTAGGAGATGAGGAATGAGCCATCAACAGATAAGGGACATAGTTATCCTTGCTTTCAACACAGAGCATCCTCCTATAAAAGAGGGGACAAGAAAAGCCAGCTAATGATTTAGAGAAAAAATTGATTACCACAGAAATGAGAGCACTGGGAGACTAACACATGTCTATTGCTCTTTCCACTAGTTTGTGCTGGATTTCATTCCCTGCAGCCTAAAAGTGTCATTCGCCACATAAACCCCGTTCCCCTAGGGAAGATTTTGGAGAGTCTCAAGATTCCTGGAGGGACCAGGGTTAGGATCAGAACCAACTGCTTCTCATGGCTGGATCAGTGAGTAAAGGCTGAACCGGTCCCAAGAGAACCAGGGCCCAAGGAATCCAGAGACCCACAAGACTCAGTCACAGGTGGCACTGAAGTAGGCATCCACACCTCTGGGTTAAATCTCATCATCTGGTTTACTAGTTTAGTAGCTTTGCAATTTTCACAAGGTTATTTCATTTCTCCAGGACTCCAGGTCACAGTAATACCTGCTTTGGATCGTGTATATATTAAATGAATGATGTACATGAGGCACTCGGCACTGATCAGTCACATGGAAAGCATCCTACAATCCACAATTGTGATTATTATCACTTAGCATCCTGCAGTCAAGCCCCTTGCCTATTCCTAAAGAAGTCTGGAACCTGGCAGATGGTTCACAAAACACTCTCCTCAAGGTCTCATCTCTTTTCTTCCCTCTAGGGATCTCAGAGAGAACATATTACATTTAAAGGGCCTCTCCTTGGTTCCATAGTAGCAATTCTTACATTCTTAGGAAGCATATTCATGCTAAGTTTCAAAAAGGATCAGATCTACTGTTGGAGTAGCTAGTAACATTTTTAAAAATTATTTTCTTCCTTCTACCACTGAGTAGACCCTCTTTCAAAAAGAGCAAGGAATACTAGAACCAAAATATATGTTACAGGCTTATATTTCATATGAAAAAAATAGCATACCTACCTCTATTCTTCCTATCTCACAGTAGTTCTGTGAGCTAAGAGTTGGGGTTAAGAATGTCCCTTTAGATGGGAACTTTGATGAATTTTCATCCACTCATTTCCTGCCTTCATGAATTAAAAAATGAAAATAAAGCTAAATCTTTTACGTTGCTCGAAATTTTCATAAGTCTCAGCACTATATAAAAAGTTGGCAATATCAAGAGACCAGCAATAAATATTTCTTGCATAATGAAGCCAGAGGAACAAGGAAGGGAGAAGAGGAGACCTTTGGGGAGACTTTTGCCCAAATAATTCTTCAAAACTCTGAAACTTTACTGATGACTTTGACAAACTATAGTCATAATGGAAGTGCTTCCTAGAACTGCCCCCTGATAGAGCATCTGGAGAACTTCTGTCAAGCATTTTAGATCAAAGCTGTGGGTTTGAAGTTGAGGTTAACTCCCTCACTTTGTAATGCCACTACAATGCAGATCACAAACAAAAGTTTTAGAAGAAAGGGACTGATTAATTGGATTTAACTCTGTATTTTCGGGGTAAGTGGCTGGCAAATGTTCACTCCCCAAAATATAGTTGATTTAATTGAGCACTCAGGTAAGTCAAACACCCAAACTTACTGAGCTTGTTTTGCTTAGTTTGACAATCTGCTCTTTCAATTCTGTTTCACTTCGATTAGTCAGACCTTAAACTGAAATGAATAAATGATCTGCTTGAGCCTTCTGGTAGGAAGAAAAATACTGTGGAAAAATGGTCATAATAAAGTGGAGACAGGCTACAAGAATGTATTATACAATATGGGGAATATAACCAATATTTTGTAACAATTGTAAATAGAGTGTAAGCTTGAAAATGTATATTAAAATTTTTTAATTTTAAATGATTGATATAGGTATGTGGAAAATGATACCATTTTTGTTAAAATATACTTGTCTTGTCAAAAGATAAACCCTGTGTGCATAAGTACAAAAAGTTATCTGGAAGGATTTATGCTAAGATAATAGCAGTGAGTTTCTCTAGTTAATAAAATTTGGAATAATTTTTATTTTCTTTTTATGTATTATCTTTCTCTTTCTTTCTCTCCCCTATTCTTGTGCACTCTCTCTCTCGTGTACCCTGTTAGCATCTCTTCAATATAAAAATAGCTATTAATTACTAAAATATACCATGTATTCCCAACTATGTATATAAATCAAACCATCAAAAATTTCTGCTTAGAGTTATTAGTATAACAAGTTAAAGCAATTGGCCACACAATAATGATCATCATACCCAGTTTCTGGCTCACTATGTTCCTTACAATGCGCTGTTTCGCATAGTTTAAGTTTAACCCTGCGAGGTAGACATTCGTATTATTCCACTTCTACAGATAAGAAAAACCAAGGATGCTTCATAATTTGTCAAAATATGTAGGTATGAGATTTTTATATGAACTATAAGCCTGTAACATATATTTTAAAACGAATCAGTTGTAAAAGTCCAAAACTTTTGATGGTCCAAACCAATAATGGCAATGTGTGTGTACATTAGTCGCTCAGTCATGTGTGACTCCTTGTGAACCCCATGGATGGTAGCCCACCAGGCTCCTCTATCCATGGAATTCTCCAGGCAAGAATACTGGAGTAGCCTTTCCCTTCTCCCGGAGATCTTCCCAACCCAGGGATCGAACCCAAGTCTCCCGCATTTCAGGCAGATTCTTTTCCATCTGAGCCACCAATAATGGCAGAGACTGCTCTTATTCAGCACACTTAGGATGTTAACAAAAAGCCACAGGTATGTGCAAAAGCATCTTTAGTAGCGTTGCTGCTGCTGCTGCTGCTAAGTCGCTTCAGTAGCGTTAAGCTAGTAAATTTTGATAATTTACTTCTGCTTTGTCCCATCTGAATTGATATAAAGGCAGCAGCTACATTCACCACCTTTGCCCAGTTTGCTCTATTTTTGTTTTTTATTAAGCTTTCCACTCTGTCTTCTGGTTATTATAATGTTAAACTTCCTTAGCCTGTTAACTGGTGTGCCTTTCTCCTAGGGCCTTTCACTATGAAGAAGATAGTGTCATATGGCTATTCAATGGAGTACAGCACAGCTGTAAAATATATTAAGGACAATCATTAAGGACTTTTTGAACTGCTGTGGAGTGATTTCCAAGACACAGTGTTGAGTGAAAAAAGCAAAGTGCAAAAGAGTATCTAGAATATGACACTCTTTAAGGAAAAAAATGTACAAGAAAATACGTGTGTCAGTGCCTACTTGTACAAAGGAAATATGAGAAGGATTAAGCTGAAACCAAAGAGACTGGTTATGTAAAGGGGGTGGATGGGAAAGAGCTGGAAAGAAGAGGGAAAGGGTGTGAAGTAGCAGGGACAATGATCGAGTGACATTTGGTTAAGTTCTAGCTCTTAGAACCATAGTTACGTTTCATATGTTCACAAATCCCCAAGCAATCAGTAATTAAAACTATCTTTGAGGAATGAGGGTGGAAATACCAAAATGCAATACTAAACTAAGTAAATGAATCTCACTCTATTACAAAGGGACCACACTGAAGGGATGGGGAATAATAAAACTAACTTAAATGTGGAAAACAGTGTCTTGACAGGATGGTGTAAAACTAAAGATAAAATGAAGTACATCAATGCTATAATTAAGTCAGTCCGTGTGTTTCTTATAGTAATATGGGTTAGCAATTCTGAAAGTACTTTACATGCATGCACATGACAGTGAAAGTGAACGTTGCTCAGTCGTGTCTGACTCTTTGTGTCCCCATGGACTATACAGTCCATGGAATTCTCCAGGCCAGAATACTGGTGTGGGTAGCCATTCCCTTCTCCAGGGGGTCTTCCCAACCCAGGAATCCAACCGGGGTCTCCTGCATTGCAGGCAGATTCTTTACCAACTTAGCTATCAGGGAAGCACATGCATGCACATAGAATTCAACAAATGAATAAATATATAATAGAAATTATACTGTATTATGCAGGTTAGTATCCTTGTGTATATTTCCCAGTTCTGCCCACTGAGAAGGCTTAGAGCAATGACATCCCAGTAGTAAAAAAGCACACCTAGCATTAAGGTCACCATTTCTAAACCCTATTCCCCAATAAAAGAAAACTTGGAGAAGTGGTTGATTCTAGGACGAGGGTAGGGAAAATACAAATGAGCCTGGGATAATAGTGTGAAGCAAAAAGATGCTAAAAAACTTTTGTAAAAGATAGGGCTTATCAAGAGACCACAAGCACCAGTCTGAAGAAGTTCCTAAAAAACCAAAGCTGAAACAAGTTGAGTGAAAAAATTAAGTAATACTAATATTGGATTATGACCCATAGAATCAAATAAATATCCATGAGTCCATACTTGCGGATATAAATGACCAATTATCTAGATAGATGGGAGAGAAAGAGGGCTCTTCCTTGCTGCAGAATTACAATTAATAAGTGTTGAAGGGTAGGCAAGAATGGAAAATCACCATTAAGTAAATATCATAGTAACGATTGGTACAGAACTGAGATCCTCTGATGTATGCTAAAAACAGTGGATGAAAGTTGGAAGAGAAACAGGATTTTCAGTCTCAAAGCATTTCCTCCAAGATATTTGTTAACAACAAGGGGAAACATTGTAATTGTCAAATAAAGAAACCCAGCAGAAGCTAAATTAACCAAGTGATCAAGGTTAATATTATACCAGTAATGAAACAAATTGACATAATGAATCACATGCTATGATGCATTAAGTGGGACACACCATTGTTTTTGTGGAATTCTTTCCAAAATTAGTTACCTCAATCCAATTATAGGAAAAAAACAGACACACCCAACTTGAGGGACACTTGGCAAAATAACTGCTCTATACTCTTCAAAAATGGCAAAGTCATAATGGTTAAAGAACTGCTATACATTTTAGAAGGCTATGGAGAAATAGCAAAATGTAACGTGGGATCCTGAAGGATCAGTGTGGGATCCCAGAACAAACAACAAAACATTAATCAAAAAATTGGTGACATTAGCATATGGTCTTTAGTTACTAGTATTATATCAGTGTTAATTGCTTGGCTGTACTAAATTGCATAATGGTTAAGTAAGATTTTAACATTGAGGGAGTCTAGGGCATGAATATATGGAAACTCTCTGTACTAGTTTTGCTACTTTTTTCTATATCTGTAGTCAGTTCAAAATCAAAAGTGAAAAGTATTGTGCTTACCCCAACAGAATTGAAAATGCTTTTGAAGAAGTAATTCTCTTTTGAGGGTGAAGACCAGATTTGGTGGGGTGGGGGTACTCTAATGTGAAAATAATATTAAGGAAACTACATTTGGTTAAAATTCTCACTTTTGGACAGTTATAACTTAAGAATCCATATCAACCAATCCGGTTCCTTGTATCAACATATTTATGGGTTTTTATTCAACTAAAACCCATCTAAATTTTCCAGTTCCTTTTCCCACAGACAGGATCTCAAGAAGCTTTTTGTCATCTCTTAGCTGTTAACAACTCCAGCTGCAAAAAGCCTCTAGTACATTTGATTTTCAGCCTAAAAGAACCCTATGGCTAAGATGGACAACTCAAGCAGTTTACTTCACTTTTGTCTGCTGAGGTGGTGTATTTATTTGCTTTCTCACATCAAGAAGAAGCCAGGTTATTTTTTTTTTCTTTTTTTCCACTCCTCTATCCCATTCTCCCCTATTTAACAGTGTCTGTCAGCAGAAGAGCTACCAAGAGGCAGCTCAGCAAGTTAATCAGTCAGGGACCCAGCGCCCAGGAACTATTTGTTACAACAGCAAAGGGAATGAAGCATATATAATGAAGCCTCCAAGCAACAGACTAATTAATACCTCTCTCTTCGTTGAAGAAAATGACCCAATATTGAACTCCAGTGAATTAGACAACATTTTAATTTACTATCTGCTGAAAGGATGGCTACTTTATAAAATGCGTTCCTATTTATTCATTCTCTGATACGACTAGTAGTCATTCAAACAGGACCCTCTGGCCAAGATCTTAAGAGAAACACTACTAGGACAAGTAGCTATTTAATATGTGCCACATACTCAGGCCTCTTGTTTCTACCAAAGGAGACGCCATATTGACAGGATGCTGTGCGGAGTGGGCACACAGGCCCTGTCAGGATCTTGTACATGTCGCTTCCTACTTCCCGGCCTCCACTTCTCCTCATGTTGCTTTTGGTAGAATGTTCACAAAGATTTGCCTTCTAGACAACAATTTAGAAAATAGGCAGACGATAAATACCCTCAGAAATAACAAGAGAGGGACTTCCCTGGCAGTCCAGAGGTTAAGACATCACTTTCCATTGCAGGGGGTGTGGACTCAGTCCCTGGTCTGGGAGCTAGGATCCCACAAGCCTCATGGCCAGAAAACCAAACCATAAACAATATTGTAACAAATTCAATGAAGACTTTAAAAATGGTCCAGATGTTGTTTTTTTTTTTAGTCTTTAAAAAAAGGAAGTTCATAAAAAAGAAAAAGAAATAATGGGAGAAATCTCATCTGATAGTCAAACGGAAAACTGCTGAGGGATTAACCCAGAGCCAGCATGGCAAACTCCTAAGCCTCACTCTGTTGTCAGTCACAGGAATGTGAAAATCCTAAGACTTCTGAGGCTTTCCTCATCTGGGTACTAAGACAATAGAGGCAGATGGCCTTCAGTAAATTTTCTGGCTCAAAATCATTCTGCTAATAGTCAAGTGTTCTTTGTGTTTTATTTGCCATCTAGCAAATAAAAATACAGGATATCTACAACCCATTCAATATTTGGGATGTACACTAAAAATCATTCATCAGTTCAGTTCAGTTCAGTTGCTCAGTCGTGTCCAACTCTTTGAGACCCCATGAATTGCAGCACGCCAGGCCTCTCTGTCCATCACCAACTCCCAGACTCTACCCAAACCCATGTCCATCAAGTCAATGATGCCATCCAACCATCTCATCCTCTGTCGTCCCCTTCTCATCCTGCCCCCAATCCTTCCCAGCATTAGGGTCTTTTCCAGTGAGTCAACTCTTCACATGAGGTGGCCAAAGTATTGGAGTTTCAGCTTCAACATCCTTCCAATTCATCACTTAGTTGGAATTCAAATTTAACTGAATATCCTATATTTTGTCTAGCAACTCCCCTCCACCTTCTGAGAAATGATACACAATACTACAATTTAACTTCCAGGCCTGAATTCTCATACAAATCCACCAGTTTCTCACTGTGGGTCTTCAGCAACTTATTTAATGTGCATACTTCCCCATCTGTAAAATGAAATAATAAAAAAAAAACTTCCTTCTAGGGTTGTTGTGAAGAGTAACTCTAATAATCTCTTGAGTGCTTAGCATAGTACTATGCAGCCACAAAAATGCTTGCTCTTCTTATTGTAGTTACCTTATTATTATTGTTCACACTGAATAAAATATTGTTGAAAGAACAAACAGGTCAGTAACCAAAGTCTAGATTTTATCAGAAAGGTAAAAAATGTCTTTGCAAAGAAAGATGGAAGGAGAAGTCTGCAAATAAATTGAGAATCCTTAAATTACACTGTAGGATTTTCCTGTAATCCCTTAATAATAATTACTGTCAGACTTCAGAATAAGGAATGCTTATCGAACTTCCTTGAGATGTTTTATACATTTCATTTTTCACTTCAGTTAGGAAGGCAGAAGAATTGGAGTGAAACAACTGAGATAAGCCAAAACAAAAATGAGGAAAAGGTATATATGTAAATTAAGAACACACTTATTACTAGCCCTTGAATAAATGAATTGACATTGACCTCTAGTAAAATATTTCTGTGTAGAGACTGGTTGACAATCCCTTTCCAAGATTACCTATGCCTGGATAACAACCAATATTTAAGCCTTTCTCTTGAAGGGTCCTATCTGCCTCTTCCACCTTCATTTCCTCAAGAAGTCTCCTAAGAACCCATCAACACCAATACAAAGGCTGGAAAATAACATTTTCCTCTTGGCTGGATGCAAAAACCAGAAGAGCAGAAAAGTTCTCAATGAAAACTGTTTGAATCACTGTCCACTCATTCTTTCCGCTGACTAGAGAGGTAAAAAAAACACAAAAGTAGCTCTCGGTCTCTAGTTATACCAACAGTTTCCAAAGAACATTCCCTTTTTCCCAAGAGCCAGGATCAACACAAATGATTCATTTTCTTTATAACTAGTAGTCATAGTAGTAGTCGCGTTAGTCACACAGTCGTGTCCGACTCTTCGCGACCCCATGGACTGTGGCCCGCCAGGCTCCTCTGTGCATGGGATTCTCCAGGCAAGAATACTGAAGCGGGTTGCCATTCCCTTCTCCAAACTAGCAGTCATAGGTATCCATATTTGAGGGTGTTCCACAGCCTCACATAAGTCCTTTTTTCTTATCCAGCCTCAAGGGATTAATTATTCCTGTCAACTCAAGTCTGTCTTCCTGTTAACAAATTCCAGTGGGGTTTTTTCCCTATTCAATCAGATAAACTCCAGATTCAAACACTATAAGGAAATTTGTTTCCCCCTTTACCTTGCCGCCCCCCCGCAAAGAATATGTAGATCCCTGTAACATTTTCCTCTTCTCCCCTGTAACTTCGTCAGTAAGAGACTAGTCTGACAGCTTTGTCAGTTTCATAAGTACACACTGATATGTGCTGTGGAGGATTTTCCCAATGATTATAAGAGCTCTGTTCTAGTCAACCCATTCGCATTTTCAATAGCAGCTTTAAAAATAAACTTGATTTGGTCAAGCTGAGATCTGAGTACATTAAAAGAGAGGCTCTGCAAATGTATGTGTGACCTCTCAGCACAGAGTCCCAGGCTCAATCAATTTGGGGATGTTACCAGTTACTTAAAAATGAATGGCCCTTTAAAGCAATGAGAGCAAAGATGTCCACATGAAAACATTTTATAAAACTTAAGTTCATCACCATAAAATTAGGGCTTTATTAGTATTATTTCAGGAAGAAATGGGAGGAAGTTATAAAAATATCTCTGAGGTTTGAAAGTTTCCAAAGAGGAAATATGATGAAGGAAAAATTAAACTGTGGTATTAGAAAGACCCTACTCTACTACCTCAATAACCTCAGATATGCAGATGACACCACTCTTATGGCAGAAAGCAAAGAGGATCTAAAGAACCTCTGATGAAGGTGAAAGAAAGCAGAGAAAGAAAGAAAGATCTGGTTTAAAACACAACATTCAAAAAATGAAGATCATGGCGTCTGGTCCCATGAGTTCAGTTCAGTTCAGTCACTCAGTCGTGTCCAGATCTTTGCGACCCCATTAACAGCAGCATGCCAGGCCTCTCTGTCCATCACCAACTCCCAGAGTCCACCCAAACCCACGTCCATTGAGTCAGTGATGCCAACCAACCATCTCATCCTCTGTCATCCCCTTCTCCTCCTGCCCTCAATCTTTCCCAGCATCAGGGTCTTTTCAAATGAGTCAGCTCTTCGCATCAGGTGGCCAAAGTATTGGAGTTTCAGCTTCAACATCAGTCCTTCCAGTGAACACCCACAACTGATCTCCTTTAGGAAAGACTGGTTATATCTCCTTGCAGTCCAAGGGACTTTCAAGAGTCTTCTTCAATACCACAGTTCAAAAGCATCAATTCTTTGGCACTCAGCTTTCTTTATAGTCCAACTCTCACATGATTACATGATTACTGGAAAAACCATAGCCTTGACTAGATGGACTTTTGTTGGCAAAGTAATGTCTCTGCTTTTAAATATGCTATCTAGGTTGGTCGTAACTTTCCTTCCAAGGAGTAAGCATCTTTTAATTTCATGGCTGCAAACACCATCTGCAGTGATGTTGGAGCCCAAAAAAATAAAGTCTGCCACTGTTTCCACCGTCCCCCATCTATTTGCCATGAAGTGAGGGGACTGGATGCCATGATCTTAGTTTTCTGAATGTTGAGCTTTAAGCCAACTTTTTCACTCTCCTCTTTCACTTTCATCAAGAGGCTCTTTAGTTCTTCTTCACTTTCTGCCATAAGGGTGGTGTCATCTGCATATCTGAGGTTACTGATATTTCTCCCGGCAATCTTGATTCCAGCTTGTGCTTCATCCAGCCCAGCGTTTCTCATGATGTACTCTACATATAAGTTAAATAAGCAGGGTGACAATATACAGCCTTGATGTACTCCTTTTCCTATCTGGAACCAGTATGTTGTTCCACGTCCAATTCTAACTGTTGCTTCCTGACCTGCATATAGGTTTCTCAAGAGGCAGGTCAGGTGGTCTGGTATTCCCATCTCTTTCAGAATTTTCCACAGTGTATGGTGACCCACACAGTCAAAGGCTTTGGCATAGGCAATAAAGCAGAAGTAGATGTTTTTCTGGAACTCTCTTGCTTTTTCAGTGATCCAGCAGATGCTGGCAATTTGATCTCTGGTTCCTCTGACTTTTCTAAAACCACCTTGAACATCTGGAAGTTCACGGTTTCCGTATTGCTGAAGCCTGGCTTGGAAAATTTTGAGCATTACTTTACTAGTGTGTGAGATGAGTGCAATTGTGTGGTAGTTTGAGCATTCTTTGGCATTGCCTTTCTTTGGGATTGGAACGAAAACTGACCTTTTCCAGTCCTGTGGCCACTGCTGAGTTTTCCAAATTTGCTGGCATATTGAGTGCAGCACTTTCACAGTATCCTCTTTTAGGATTTGAAGTAGTTCAACTGGAATTCCATCACCTCCACTAGCTTTGCTTGTCGTGATGCTTCCTAAGGCCCACTTGACTTTATATTCCAGGATGTCTGGCTCTGGGCGATTGATCACACCATCGTGATTATGTGGGTCGTGAAGATATTTTTTGTACAGTTCTTCTGTGTATTCTTGCCACTTTTTCTTAATATCTTCTGCTTCTGTTAGGTCCCTACCATTTCTGTCCATTATTGAGCTCATTTTTGCCTGAAATATTCCCTTGGTATCTCTAATTTTCTTGAAGAGACCTCTGTCTAGTCTTTCTCATTCTATTGTTTTCCTCTATTTCTTTGCATTGATTGCTGAGGAAGGCTTTCTTATCTCTCCTTGCTATTCTCTGGAACTCTGCATTCAAATGAGTATATCTTTTCTTTTCTCCTTTGCTTTTTGCTTCTCTTCTTTTCTCAGTTATTTGTAAGGCCTCCTCAGACAGCCATTTTGCTTTTGTGCATTTCTTTTTCTTGGGGATGGTCTTGATCCCTGTCTCCTGTACAATGTCACAAACTTCCATTCATAGTTCATCAGGCACTCTCTGTATCACAGCTAGTCCCTTAAATCTGGTCCCATCACTTCATGGCAAATAGATGGGAAAACAATGGAAACAATGACAGACTTTATTTTCTTGGGCTCCAAAATCACTGCAGATGGTGATTGCAGCCATGAAATTAAAAGACACTTGTTCCTTGGAAGAAAAACTGTGACCAACCTAGACATTGTATTAAAAAGTAGAGACACTATTTTGCCAATAAAGGTCCATATAGTCAAAGCTATGGTTTTTCCAGTAGTCATGTATGGATGTGAGAGCTGGACCATAAAGAAGACTGAGTGCCAAAGAATTGATGCTTTTGAACTGTGGTGTTGGAGAAGACCCTTGAGAATCCCTTGGACTACCAGGAGATCAAACTAGTCAATCCTAGATGAAATCAGTCCTGAATATTCATTGGAAGGACTGATGATAAAACTGAGGCTCTGATACTTTGGCCACCTGATGCAAAGAGCTGACTCATTAGAAAAACCCAATGATGGGAAAGATTGAAGGCAGGAGGTGAAGGGGATGACAGAAGACAAGATGGTTGGATGGCATCACCAACTCAATGGACATGAGTTTGAGCAAATTCCAGGAGATAGTGAAGGACAGTGACACCTGGTGTGCTGCAGTCCATGGGGTCACAAAGAGTCAGATATGACTGAGTGGCTGAACAACAACTCAATTACTATTATTGAATAGGCTGAGTCTCAGTTTCATCTATAAAATACAAATAACCATGCCAAACTCAGTTTGTTTAGGTTTTCCTGGTAACTCAGAGGTAAAGAATCCATCTGCCAAGCAGGAGACATGGTTTTGATTCCTGGGTTGGGAAGATCTCCTGGAGAAGAAAATTGCAACCCATTCCAGTATTCTTGCCTGGAGAATCCCATGGACAGAGCAGGCTGGTGAGCCACGGTCTGTGGATCACAAAAGAGTGGAACATGACTTAGCAACTACACAACAACTCCGTTTGTTGTTTGATAAAGCATAATAGTGTATATAAGACCACCAAGCAATAGTGTCTGACAGTTAGTAGATGTTCAATAAATGCTAATTCCATCATACCCTTTTCAACATTCCCTTTTGAAATGAAAATATAATTGAAGAAGCCACAATATGACTTGTTATTATTTTCTAACGTTTTCTTTATCAGCCTGGAAGGAAGATGAACAGGGAAAAACAAGAAGCACATGGTAGGAAGGGATCAATAACGTGTGATGAGGAGAGATGAATCTTCCTGTCAGAATTCACTACAGAACACACTAGAAGCAAAGTTTATTCTTAGGCCTAATTAAACTTGCAAAGTTTATCTTCTCTTTTCTCTCAGAATGGAATTCTTCACCCAAGACAGAGTCTACTATTACTGTGAAAATGAATAATGAAGATAGATCTGGAAAAAGAAAAATAATCTAAGCAATGGAGAACCCTCTAAAGAATGCATGCATCTTTCTCGACCCTGGGTGACAAAATTACAGAATCAGAAGCACAGAGGTGGGATCTCATATGAACACTTCTTAAAGGTTCTGCAGATGACTCTGGTGCCCGATAAGGTTAGATCACCACATTGATGCAGTGCAAGCTTGTGCCTGGAAGGTAAGAGCTCTTAATTAGAGAGCTGAACAAAATTAGTATGCACTGAAACAGTAGCTGAAATAAAGTAGAAAACCTGTAATAGAAGAGCCTGTGACAAGTTCCCCCAGAGGATTAGATAACCATGGGATCTCTTCCCTTAAGGAAAAAAAATCTACGTGGAAAACAGTCTTGTCTATTGTATTAAGGCTTTTCCCTACCTGGCCCCACTCTCAACCTCATGCACTCAAATAGCAAGCAGTTAACGCATGACCCAGTTTATCTCACGAGGAAGAACATGTAGTAAAATCATCCAATGTCATCAAAACTGTATGGAATATAGACCTAGACTCAAAATTTACATTGTCTCCTTAACAAGGTTCTGAAACACAGTGAAATTTAATGTGGGTAGATGGAAGGAGAAAGCTGGTAGATGAAAGAAGAGGGCAGTGAGTTTGTCAGAGAAACCCTGAGAAAAGACTTTGATGGAGAGTGAAGGTTGTTAGCTCTAATTCATAGGGACCTGGGAATCCACAAAGCTCTAAAGATTGGCTTGAGTGCCGGATGAACTATGGACAGAGGTTCGTGACATTGTACAGGAGACAGGGATCAAGACAATCCCCATGGAAAAGAAATGCAAAAAAGCAAAATGGCTGTCTGAGGAGGCCTTACAGATAGCTGGGAAGAGAAGAGAAGTGAAAAGCAAAGGAGAAAAGAAAAGATATTCCCATCTGAATGCAGAGTTCCAAAGAATAGCAAGGAGAGATAAGAAAGCCTTCCTCAGCGATCAGTGCAAAGAAATAGAGGAAAACAACAGATTGGGAAAGACTAGAGATCTCTTCAAGAAAATTAGAGATATCAAAGGAACATTTCAGGCAAAGATAGGCTCGATAAAGGACAGAAATGGTATGGACCTAACAGAAGCAGAAGATAGTAAGAAGAGGTGGCGAGAATACACAGAAGAATTGTACAAAAAAGATCTTCACGACCCAGATAATCACGATGGTGTGATTACTCACCTAGAGCCAAACATCCTGGAAAGTGAAGTCAAGTGGGCCTTAGAAAGCATCACTACGAACAAAACTAGTGGAGGTGATGGAATTCCAGTTGAGCTATTTCAAATCCTCAAAGGTGATGCTGTGAAAGTGCTGCACTCGATATGCCAGCAAATCTGGAAAACTCAGCAGTGGCCACAGGACTGGAAAAGGTCAGTTTTCGTTCCAATCCCAAAGAAAGGCAATGCCAAAGAATGCTCAAACTACCGCACAATTGCACTCATCTCACATGCTAGTAAAGTAATGCTCAAAATTCTCCAAGCCAGGCTTCAGCAATACGTGAACCATGAACTTCCAGATGTTCAAGCTGGTTTTAGAAAAGGCAGAGGAACCAGAGATCAAATTGCCAATATCAGCTGGATCATCGAAAAAGCAACAGAGTTCCAGAAAAACATATATTTCTGCTTTATTGCCTATGCCAAAGCCTTTGACTGTGTGGATCACAATAAACTGTGGAAAATTCTGAAAGAGCTGGGAATACCAGACCATCTGACCTGTCTCTTGAGAAACCTGTATGCAGGTCAGGAAGCAACAGTTAGAACTGGACATGGAACAACAGACTGGTTCCAAATAGGAAAAGGAATACGTCAAGGCTGTATATTTTCACCCTGCTTATTTAACTTATATTCAGAGTACATCATGAGAAACGCTGGGCTGGAAGAAACACAAACTTGAATCAAGATTGCCGGGAGAAATATCAATAACCTGAGATATGCGGATGACACCACCCTTATGGCAGAAAGTGAAGAAGAACTAAAGAGCCTCTTGATGAAGGTGAAAGAGGAGAGTGAAAAAGTTGGCTTAAAGCTCAACGTTCAGAAAACTAAGATCATGGCATCTGGTCCCATCACTTCATGGGAAATAGATGGGGAAACAGTGGAAACAGTGTCAGACTTTGTTTTTTTGGGCTCCAAAATCACTGCTGATGGTGATTGCAGCCATGAAATTAAAAGACGCTTACTCCTTGGAAGGAAGGTTATGGCCAACCTAGATAGCATATTTAAAAGCAGAGACATTACTTTGCCAACAAAAGTCCATCTAGTCAAGGCTATGGTTTTTCCAGTGGTCATGTATGGATGTGAGAGTTGGACGGTGAAGAAAGCTGAGCGCCGCAGAATTGATGTTTTTGAACTGTGGTGTTGGAGAAGACTCTTGAGAGTCCCTTGGACTGCAAGGAGATCCAATCAATCCATCCTAAAAGAGATCAATCCTGGGTGTTCATTGGAAGGACTGATGTTGAAGCTCAAACTCCAATACTTTAGCCACCTGATGTGAAGAGCTGACTCATTGGAAAAGACCCTGATGCTGGGAAAGACTGAGGGCAGGAGGAGAAGGGGACAACAGAGGATGAGATGGTTGGATGGCATCACCGACTCAATGGACTTGAGTTTGAGTAATCTCCGGGAGTTGGTGATGGACAGGGAGGCCTGGCGTGCTGCAGTCCATGGGTTCGCAAAGAGTCGGAGACGACTGAGCGACTGAACTGAACTGAAATGAACTGAGTGTTTAATCAAGAGGAAAATGCCACGATAAGAGGCAGAAGGACAGACTACAGGAGGTGGTGCCAAATGCTGGAAGAAGGAAAACTACAATTGACCAGACCAGAGATGGAAAGTCCCTGAGCTAAAGCTCTGTCAGGGGCCTGGGAGTGAGGGGAAGATGGCATGTTTAGAAGCAAATTATGACAAAAGTTAACTTAAAATCACTTAAAGACTAGTTCTGATTCCTTAATTAAGAGATGACAACATTGTCCTGGGATTGGGTGAAAGTCATAGAAAGTTTGTTGTTCAATCAGTAAGTTGTGTCCAACTCTTTGCAACCCCATGAACTGCAGCACACCAGGCTTCCCTGTCCTCCACTATCTCCTGGAGTTTGCTCAAATTCATGTCCACTGAGTCAGTGATGCTATCTTACCTTCTCATCTTCTGCCATCCCCTTCTGTCTTTGCCTTCTATCTTTTCCAGCATCAGGGTCTTGAAACTTTATCTTCATTATACTCCACTCAAACCAATGAACATAGGACCCAAATTTTGGAGGGAAATGGTACACTTTCTTCAGTTGAAAGATTTCCAGGAAAAGGAAAAAACTTCAAGTTCACTTACCTCTTCATTTTTGCCTACAATCACAATCCATGCTATCAAATTCCACATACATCAGTCAGCCAGAAACCCAAGTGAATCAATAAATAAGAAAAGAACTCTGAAAATACTCCTCCTCAAAACAATTGAGATATCTTGGCTTTTGAAGAAATGTAGAAAACAGAAAACATAGCTTTAGTTGTCAAAAAGCAGACAATGTTTGATCAGAACCAGAAAGAAAATTAATAAACTAATTAATAACATTCTTCTGGCCCCAAGACAACACTGTTCTTAGAATGTCAACTTACAATTGAAAACGAAATTATTTGATAGTTTAAGAAGTTATGCATTCAGAGAAGATGACTATCTAGGGAGAAGTGGAAGCAATCATCTTAATATATTTTGGGCAGACTCAAGAAAATATTGGAACTTTAGACTGAGACCTAGATTTGGCTGAGTTCTAGACCCAAAAAGTTATTTGTGCATGATATTTCTCAGATACATATTTAGAAAGGAATTGAATTGAACTGAAATATGCAAATGGCATCGGGCTATGTCACTTCCAAGGAAATGTTAAAACCCAAACTATTACTATTTTGAAAATAACACAATTTAATTTTCTTCTTTATCTGCCTCTCCCACTTTCTATATATATTGAGGGATAGTCTGGATCTACCCTGCCAAAACTGGTCTAGCAATACTTAAAATTCAGCAAAGAACACTCCCACCTCCAGGATATACCTTCTTCATCATTATGGATGACTGGCATATAAAAAAATATGATGCCTAGAATTGGGGTCAGTTCTTCTCTTGCAAATATTCACACATCAAACAATTCTCCTTCTTCATTTTCATAAAGACTGTTCTGACCATATTATCATAGCTAAAGGACAAAGCATATCGCTCTCAAAACTCAATTGATCTTAGTTATCTAAGTCTTACTCTACATGAAGATAATGGAAATTCTTTCTCTGTGTAAAAGCGTTAAGCTTAGAGGGAAAAAAGTGAAAGATTTTCTGGTTCATTCTAAATAGGCTTTGGAGAAAGAATCGCTAAGTGCAAAACACCTTACCTACCGCATTTCATTGATCAAAGCGTTTTGTAAAACAAGCAAATGCAGAATTTTGAGAGGCATTTCAAGGCTTGTCTTTGGGAAGTTAATTCCCTTTGCTAATTTATCATTGATTTCCATTGTCTTTTCCTCTGTTATGCCATCACCACGTATAAGAGAATATAACAAGATTCTCATTTGTCTAAAACTTAGCTTGAATTGTTCACAAGGTGGATACTCACGGGGGCTGTAAAGGGTAGGATGTGTGCATTCATTCAGATCCTACTAACACCATAACATCTCTCCTACGTGCCGGGCTCTGGTTAAGCAGGCTGGTGCTGGCACTGCCCCTGCCTCTGAACAACACACAGCAGGTGCTTCCTGACATGTTTCGGACTCTGCAAATCCCAAGATAGATGCTTTAGAATGTTCTGCTCACAAGCTGTCTATCAGAAAGCACATTAATAGAGTCCCAGGAGCCTGCAGGAAAGCACTGTTCCCAGGCTGGTACTTCCTTGCTACATGTCCTTTTTGCTTGGACACCCGCTGGTTACACACAGTAGACCCCTGCTCCCCGATCAGAGGAGGATTGCCCCACTCTGCTATAGCTCCTCACTCATCCATTCTGGGTTTAAAGATTCTTCCAGACCCACCATAGAGGAATTTAACTCCCTAAAGGCTCCAAATATAAATAGGAAATCTTTCTTGCTGATACCACATACCCCATTCCCCCTTCCGCAGTTCTTATACTCAACACCCCCTCCCCCTTCTAAATTCTTCAGGCTAAAAGGAGGAATAATATAGTTCACTTATAAAATACTAATTATGATTATAATTTTTGATTACACACAAATATTTGTCCTGATCAGAATGCTTTTCAGCCTTATAATAATAAGAAGAAGAACACTAATATCTACAAAGACTTGCTGTATGTTTGGTAATGGATATTACATTTTCTCCCCTAAAAAACCCTACAAGGCAGGTACCAGGGTCAGGAAAATTAAGTTTTGCATAGGTTAAGTGACTTGGCCAAGGTCAAATAGCAAGGGATAAGAGACAATAATCAAACCAGGTCTGTTCAGATGCCAAAGCCCAGCTTTCAACATGTTCCCACGCTGCTTCATAAGGTCAAGATGTGGGACACAAAGCAAAAATATGATTACAGCACTAGGTATTTGTTGAATACAAATCGTTTCTTTTCAAGCTTTTCAGAAAACAAACTGAAAGAAGTATTTTATTCCAAGGAAAGACTGACACTGTAGAATAGTGAAAGTAGCCTAAACTTTTGATTTGTACTACTGTTAGTAAAACTTACAGTAGTTTATGTTCAAATGAATGCTGGGAATGGACTGGAATAGAATGTACCTTAATTGATTTATGGATACTGTGTTTCTTAATAACTCACAGTTAGCAATTTCCAATTTTAACCAATCCCCTTCAATAAGAGCTTTCTCAAAACACTTAACATCATTTTCTTTGAACACCTGTGGTTAGAGCAAATGTTGCCCACCACGATAACCTGATCAGCTAAGCCTACAGAAGCCTCCTGCCCATGTATTTGGTCTGCCCAGTGGTTTGCCCTGTAGGTCAGATTGTTTCATCAGATTGTTCCTGTGTACTCTCCCCTTACACTGAGTTTTATGCTCCATATTCAAGATGGTTATATTGTCCAGTGACTTCAATCCTATAGTCATTTCCCCATTCATGAAAACCTTAAACATCTTTGACCTTGACTTCTCTTCTGATATATCACTTTCTAACCTTTGTAAACATACATATATAATTACATATGTCTACGTGAATAATTTATTCAACTCTTCTGCATGCAAACCAATTAATTTACTCAGAGTTTGGTTTTGGTTTTTGTGTTAAGACCAGATAGACTCCAGTTTAGAAAGAATATTTTTGCTTGGCCTATAGTACAATGGCAGTGACAAAATAACACTCTGTATTATCAATTCACCCTATTTTGACCAGCTTCAAAGGACTATTTCATTTTTACATCCTGATACCATTGAGTCACTCGTCTGTTTTCATTTATAACATGAGCATTACTACTTTCTTAGCATAGTAATTTCTACAACTCATGCAATTAACAAATATGATTCAATCTGAATTTTTAAAAATAGAGATCAGTACAAAGAGGAGCTGTTTGTACCAAACATAGTCCAAAACATGAACACTACCAGATAATTTACCAGAAAGCACTTACTAAGCATTTATTTTGTTAATTAGGCATCTCTGTCCTTAGAGTTTCTATGTAGAGACATCATCTAGATCAGAGCTGCTCAATAGAAATAGGATGTGATGCAAGTAAAATACATAATTTAAAATTTTCTAGTAGACACAATTAAAATGGCAAAAGAAACAGGTGAGATTAATTTATTATAACATTAAATTATTCATATGAATTTTATTTAACCCAATATATGTGAAATATTGGGCTTCCCAGATGGCGCTATTGGTAAAGAACCCACCTGCCATTGCAGGAGACATAAGATATGCAGATTCTATCCCTGGGTGGGGATGATCCCCTGAAGGAGGGCATGGCAACCCACTCCAGTATTCTTGCCTGGAGAATCCCATGAACAGAGGAGGCTGGCAGGTTGCAGTCCATAGGGTTGCAAAGAGTCAGACACGATTGAAGCAACTTAGCATGCACATATGTGAAATATTATCATTTCAATATGTAATCATATAAAAACTACTGAGATATTTAACATTATTTTATATTAAGCTTTCCAAATCTGGTGTGTATATGTTTACACTTACAGTGAGTTCAGACTAGCATCTTTCAAGTATTTGGTGCCACATATGGCCAGTGGCTATTGTATTGCACTGCACAGGTCCAGATCTGTGGTTTGCAACCTAATTGCTCACTTGTGGAGTTTCTATAAATTTTTATTCTCAGGCCACTCCCCTCCCAAGCCAATTAACTCAGAATATCTGCGAGTAAGACCCAAACATCAATATTTTTTAAAGTTCCCAGGTGACCACAATGAGCAGCCAAAACTGACAACCGCCTGTCAAAGACAATATGGACGTTGGACATGAACGTCCTCATTCATTCATTTAAATGTCATGTGGTGCAATGGTGAGTGACATCAAGGAGCTCATAATTTGTGTGTGTGAGAGAGAGACATTAAACAAATATCCACTATGCTGTGATAATCACACAAATGAAAATGTAAACGAATATAAAATAGGATAGTAAAGAGAGAAAGAGCGGTGATGTCTGATGAAAACCTATTCCTCACGCATTAGCTGGTAGATTGGTAAATGTCATCAGATTGGAGTGGAGAGTATTTTTTGAAAGAGACAATAAATTTTTGAAAGGTATTTTAGTTGGTGCCATAAAAGCCTCCTTCATCGGAACCTAACTAATTCAGATTTTATAATTTCTGATAGACATTGAGGAAGAATATACTTTTGCCCTACATCTGGGGAGAAAACAAAAATGTTTGCTAGGAAAAAGAAGATTTTAATAGATCATTTAAAATTATTAATACTTTATCTAAACAAATAAAAAACAAACAACTGACATATTCACAAGTGAAGCTCTCTGAATCTAAATCAGTTTACTGCACTATCTGGATTAAAATGTCATCAAAGTTATTCAGTTATATTTTTTTAAAGAAAAGCATAATAATTTAGACCTATTCCAAATGTATGAGTTTTTTGTGATATGAATACAAATTCTCTTGAATCTGTTCTTCTACTGCCGAATATACTTCCTAGTACGATAAATTTTTGAGGAAGTTTTCCACCATAGAGTCTACTGTGGTTGCAAAATAAAAATATGCCTCTTGCACACACCCTACTTTTTAAGCTTTTTGTTTTCTTTTTTTGACAAATATATTCCTGGGGCTTCCCTGGTAACTCAGATGGTAAATGATCTGCTTGCAATGCAGGTTCGATCCCTGAATCAGGAAGATCCCCTGGAGAGTTGCATGGTCTCCCAATCCAGTATTCTTGCCTGGAGAATCCCATGGACAGAGGAGCCTGGTGGGCTACGGTCCATGGGGTTGCAAAGAGTCAGACACGACTGAAGCAACATAGCCCAGAATACATCCTTATTCCTTTATTTGCTCAAAGATGAGCTCAGAATGTTTTTCCTTTCTGAAACCCTCACTGACTACCCCCACATACAATCCCATGACCCTTCCTCTGTGTCTTCTGGTATGCTGTGGACAAGCTTCTCATGACACTTGTGTATATCAACAAATAAGCACAAAACTGAATGATTCCTATTTGAAAGATTATGAGCTGCTTGAGGGCAATTCATGTCTTTTCATCTTCCTGTCTCTAGCCACCAGCATACTGTGTGACACTTAGTAAGTAATCAAAGATATTGCTCAAGTTAGATTAAAACACAGAAAACAATGCCTTGTGAAACCAAAGCAAGAACCAAAAATACACTTCCACAAAAAATAATGGAAAAGATTTATACACCAAGTAAGGAAATACAGAGATTTCTTAAAATTGTTAGTGATTATGTCACCTTAAAAGGGAAAGGAAACAACAAAAGGTGTCAGCTTGTGCTCTCAAAATTTTCCTACAAATAATATGATTATCTCCCCTTGAAAGAGAGAAACATATATGTCATGATTTCTACACTGAGGGCTTAGGGAGTGGACATGTTTTGTTCTAATAGCAAAATAATTGGAGAGACTATTGTACTGGTCAGCATGACCCAGCCGGAAAACTTTTGATTTAGTAAACTTGTCTTCCTAAGTAAAACAAAGCTAATTGGACCAACAGAAACAATAATGTGCTGCTCAAGGCTCTCCCCAGATCGTCAGAAAAAAATACATCAATGAGAAAGAAAATTGCTTTTGAGAGAAACAAGTCAGTGTGACTGCATAGCTCTGAAAAACGAGAGAACAAGGGTGGAGACAGAGGAAGCACCCCTGGTTCAGACTGGGACTGTTGGGTTTGCATTGTCACGTGTTAAAGCACCCATGGTTCAGACTGGGACTGCTGGGTTTGCATTGTCACGTGTTAAAGCACCCATGGTTCAGACTGGGACTGCTGGGTTTGCATTGTCACATGTTAAAGCACCCATGGTTCAGACTGGGACTGCTGGGTTTGCATTGTCACGTGTTAATGGCGTGCTGCAATTCATGGGGTCGCAAAGAGTAGGACACGACTGAGCGACTGAACTGAACTGAACTGAACTGAATGTCACACCTAGGGCCAAACCCTACTACTTCAATCTCCCCAGAGCAGAAATAAATAAGGGCTTATACAGCCCTGCTGCATAAGTCTCCCTCACACTACATCTGCTATTGTGCTCACTCATCCTGAGACACAAAATGCCTGAACCATCCTACACTGGGGCCACGGATAAGATGAGGTTCCAGTAGTTATTGTCACTGCTTCATTTTTTCACATATATTTATTTCATAAATATGCAAAAAATAACTCAGATAATTCTGCAAATTCAATGGTCTTATTCTGATCTATGCCAGAATAAGAATTCCACAAGCTAAGGTTATCTTAAATCCACCTCCTTGGGAAAAAACATACAGCGATTTTAGATGCATTATATGGGCCTTGCTTCTTCACGTTTGTCTCTCTTTAGACTATTCTCTCCCTTTTGCCCCCAAATACAAATGTGTCCCTAAAAATGCCTGAAAGCATTGTAAAATGGTCAATTACATAAAACAGAGCAGCCTTCACATTTAAAACCTTACAGTATTTCATATACTGTTTCTGTAATTCTATTTGTCAAGTTTTAAATAGGTCCAAAATTCATATGTTGTCCTAAAAAGCTTTGAGAATATAGCCCTCTCTTCAAAGAGAAGACTACTATTAATATCCAACTGGTCAAGTTTAAACTAATAAACCATAATCAAGAAAAAATAGGTCTTGAGGAAAAATAGGTCTTGTCTTAAACCTTCGTGACTTAAAAGTTTCATATTTGGCACTCATAAGAAATCCCAATTCATGTGTGTGAATATACAAATATTCATGCATAGTTAAATGTGCACCTATAAATGCACAGGATATATATGCAGATTTCAATGTGTTTTATGATTTCAGCTTATGAAATGTCTTATAGACACACACTGGTCTTGGAGAAACTACCACTTTGATATCCATTAGATGTGATATATGAGTTTACCACTGTACTGTCATGGTAATATAATGCCATGGTCTAAGATTTATTTATTAGGCAACTCAGAAGTATATAAATACTCTAGAAATTAAAAGAAAATTGTGAAGCCATTAAATCATGGTCAGTGAAGTATGTCTATGTCAGTCATAATCTAATCAATCCTCCACCTCCATCAAGTTTTAGCTATATTGACATCCAAACTCACTTACCACTTTGGGGTCTTCTTTGCATCCTTGCTATAAGAATGACAAATTGCTTAGACTGGCTGACTTTTATTGCTAAGTAAAGCAAAAGCCAAACACTGAAACCCAAACCAATGATCATATCTATAGATGCCTAAATTAACAAGCAGACAAGACTACATGTTAAATGGTTAAACTCCGTACTCCCGGCATTCTACTATTTACTCAGCCCAGGAAGCCAGAAGCCTGGAACTAAACATTTGTAATAGTTGAAGTTTCTCCCACAGAAATTCTCACAGAATTGTACGAGAAAATTTCCTAAAATATTTTTCTAATTGTACAGATTGAGGAAACCATTTCATTCAATGGCTCAATCCTCTTGAGCCTTAGTGGATAACAATAAATGTCTCTAAATAAATTATGTGGTTCATGGTAAATGTGTGTTGGCCTTGTCATGGCAGGTTGTGGAAGGTAGTCAGATGAAAGTAGCCAAAACCAGCCAACAGGATAGAGATTGTGGCCAGGGACCATTTTATATAGACTGGGACTGGGTGGTAACGGTGCTAAAAACAAATAGCCAAACAAAGAGCAGGAATTTTCACTCACTGTGAAGTTAGAAAGATCCCGGCCAGGAGAAAGACATTGGATCTCACTGTCTTCCCAACCCTTTAACTCTCCTGCAAAGCCTCTCAATAAAATGGCTTGATTCCCTCTGTACCCCTCTCCAAAACAAAAGACTAGGAAAAAGTCCATAATAATAAAGAGAAACACATGTTGAACACTTAATCTATGTGTAGACTTTGATAAGCATCTGAAACATTATTCTATTCTATTTTCATCAGCATTCATTCATTCAAAAAAAGAAGCAAACATACACACACGCCTCACTGGATATAAAATAGATGAGGAAACAGAGGTCCAGAGAGGAGTTACTCCAGATCTTAAAATTACTGAATCGTTGATGCGGGCCTCAAAGCAGGCAGATACACTTAACTGGAACATTTAGCAGATGCACTTAACCAACTTACCCTCCCCCATGAGTCAATGAACAGGACTGATTTCCAAGAGGCTGGCCAAACCTTCATGGTAAGCAAGGTTCAAGGCTGGGACAGGTGGTCTGGGCTCTCCAGTGCTGAAGTTCAAGCTGGACAGGAGCACAGGTAACTACAGGACAAGGTATGTAGGACAGGAGTGGAGAGATACACTGAAGGCAGGAAGACACAAGAGGAAACTGCTCTTGGGTAGAAATCAGGGCCCATTTTGAGATTCAAGCCCCACATCAGAGAAAAGTTCGAAACAGATACCAAGAAGGGAGTATTTCGGGATTTGTAACAAGACCCTGGACCCTTCTGCCCTATTTATAAGGCACCAATCTGGGCTTCCCTCATGGCTCAGACAGTAAAGAATCTGCCTGCAATGCAGGAGGCCAGGGAAGATGGGTTGGGAAGATTCCCCGGAGAAGGGAATGGCAACCCACTCCAGCATTCTTGCCTGAAGAATTCCATGGACAAAGGAGCCTGGTGAAATTCAGTCCATGGGGTCAGAGTTGGACACCATTGAGCAACTAACACTTTCAGCTTTTCAATTTGTGCTAACAAGTGTGTACAAGCCTATGCAGGCAGAGACACAGCCTGCCCGTGACTGCAGCTAAACACCAGGTCTTCTAGGCTGAAGACCATTCATGCTTCTAAAATCTTCACTTTCAAGTTCCAAATGCTACGCTTTCCTCTTTTCCAATTATCACTATCTTCATCCCCATACACATCTATTAGAAAAAAGCAACAATAAGACATCTACTTAGTTCAGTCATCTGGGAAATGCTACGGATAATACAGTACTGTGGGTCAAATAATGCATTCAAAAACCAGTCAATTTAGTGGAAAAAAGAACAATCAAATTGCTTATTTTGCATCATGCAGAGCAAAAAAATTACAACTTGAATGTTGTGCTTTTCAAATAGTTGTACTGATGTTGGGCAGACATAATCACATTCACCAGGCATCTCTGCACTTTGTCACTTTGGTATATTATTTTTTAAACTGTCTGGTTTTTTTCCTGGAATCAAATGTATTTATCCTTTGGGGATGCTTAATTCCTTAATGCCAATCAATTTTTTTTTCACTAAAGCAAGCAAGTTCTTTGTTTTGCAGCTAAATTCTTAATCAGCTTTTGTTCAGAAACTGTTTGTTTCTATCTGCATTACAAATGCTAGATTTAACCAATCTATCAACCCAGGATAATATAAGGAGGGATCTTGTCAGTTTGTCCTTTCCTCTCAGGAACACAGATACTGTATCTTGTACTTTTTTAGAAAGGAAATAATAGGATTAGACTAAGATGGAGAACAAGAGGAGGTCAGACCCAAGAAAAGTATGTGGTCCTTCTAGAACTTTCCCATGTAACATGGGGAAATGTAATCCATTTGTGCTAAATGCTTTGACTATGCTCATTATGCAGAAAACACTAGAGCCTAGTATATTTTGTTACCATAGTTCTGCCTACTGGGAACTATAATTAAAGCACATTTGAGCAAATGCAATTTTATTTGTTATTAAGCAACTAAAAGCTTAGTCAACCTCGCAAATATGACATTATTTTAGGATTACAATATGAGCCAGGCAGCTAACCAATAAACTTTCTTAGGTCCTATCTTTATTAGCAATGCCTCCTATTCCTGTTGTAGGAGACCCCTATGCTATGTAACAGTGGTTATCAAACTTTAGGAAGCCTCAGCATAACCTGCAGGACTTGTTAAAATACATTTCTGACTCTTGCTTTCAGGGTTTCCTTACATCTGGGTTAGGGCCCTAAAATTTGCATTTCTAATATATCCCTAGGAGACACGGATGCCTCTGGTCTGCAGATCACATTTTAATGCTATATAATGTACTGGTTAGAACTTTGGAGTCAATTCACCCGGGTTCATATTCTGCTTTTGCAGTATTTATACATCCTTGGGCAAGTGACCTCATCTCTCTAAGTCTCAGTTTCTTAATTCATTTAGTGGGGACAATAATATTTATCCAAAAGGTTAAGATCCTGCAAGCCACCAGGTATGGCCAAAAAAAAAAAACAAACCCAAATCAAAACAAAACTAACTTTGTATAATTGCTTTATCAGATTTATGGTGATTGCAGTTTCCCTTCACTCTAGGAATTTTGTATGAAGGCAGGAGTAAGATATAACTTCCCTCACTTTAACACAAATGCCCTCACCCACAGGAAATGCATCCATTCTATAACACAACATAGAACAGGGCAGTATCTTCTGACATTTTTATTTGGGAGCTCAAGATATCTAATAACTTCAGTCAATGGTCTCTGGCAATCTTCATGCACATGGGTTAATGATAACAAGAAAATAAAATAACTTTCATTTTAGTTTCTAAAAATTCTAAAAATGTAAATTTTTAATGAAATGTTGGAATAAAATCATAGCTGTATTTGCAGTTCTCCAACTATGAAAATTTCATTTTAACTGTTTCTTATCTTTTGACTACCCAGTTTCTCCTTTAATGATGAAATTGATTATACTCAAACCAAGTAGAAAAAAAACACAAGATATAAGGGAGGTAGTATCAGGGACATTTTTTGAGGGTCCAAATAGAGACACACTGCAGCAATAATAATTAAAATTTCAAAATACACCAGTTTATCGATGACTGTCTCATTTTCTCACTGTATTAGGAACACACACACACACACACACACACACACACACACACAAACTACCAATGAAATCTACACTTCCAAAAAAATCCTTTGCACCTTGGAAACCTCTTTTGGTCCTGGCTCATATTAAATTCCTTTCTATAGTTATATATTAAAGGTTTACCAGAATAATGATTTTTTTAAATTGTGGTGTTTAAAATTTTGCATGTTTCTAATTATAGCATAAGAAATACGAGATATCATGAAATTTAACAAAAACGTCTACATAATTTAAATGACTACATGTGTAGAATATAATTTAATACAAAACTCAGTCACCTGAATAATGATATACTAGACACAGTCACACTGGTCATAGAGAATATCTGTCAGCTTAGGTGAAGAGGAGTAGCAATATCTTACCGAAAATTCATTCCTGTTTATCACTCTAATGACAGAAAGTGAAGACAAACTAAAAAGCCTCTTGATGAGGGAAAGGGTAAAGTGAAAAAGTTAGCTTGAAACTCAACATTAGAAGGAAAACTAAGATCATGGCATCCAGTCCCTTTACTTCATGGCAAATAGAAGGGTAAAAAGTGGAAACAGTGACAGATTTTGTTTTCTTGGGCTCCAAAATCACTGCAGACGGTGACTGCTGCCATGAAATTAAAAGACACTTGCTTCTTGGAAGGAAAGCTATGACAAATCTAGACAGCATATTACAAAGCCAAGACATCACTTTGCTGACAAAGGTCCATCTAGTCAGAGCTATGGTTTTCCCAATAGTCATATACAAATGTGAGTGTTGGACCATAAAGAAGGCTGAGTAACAAAGAATTGATGCTTTTGAATTGTGGTGCTGGAGAAGACTCTTGAGAGTCCCTTGGACTGCAAGGAGCTCAAACCAGTCAATCTTAAAGGAAATCAACCCTGAATATTCATTGGAATGACTGATGCTGAAGCTTAAGCTCCAACACTTTGGCCACCTGATGTGAAGAGACGACTCATTGAAAAAGACCCTGATGCTGGGAAAGATTGAAGGCAAGAGGAGAAGAGGGCAGAATAGGATGAGATGGTTAGACAGAATCACCAACTCAATGGACATGAATTTGAGCAAACTCCGGGAGACAGTGAAGGACGGGGAGCCTGGCGTGCTGCAGTCCATGGGGTTGCAAAGAGTTGTACACAACTTAGCAACTGAATAACAACAAGTAGAGGACAGTATTTGTTCAGTTGATTCTGTCTCTAATGGTTTAGTTGCACAATGAATGCAACTTCACTCTTATTTTCCACAGAAAAAGACAAAGACTGGTCTTGTAATTCTTCAATTCCATCCATCACTGTAATATCCAACTCACCCATTTGTATACACCTTTCCACAAGGGTTCATCTTCATTAAAGAATTCCTTGTGCATTTTATCTATTTTGATTAAAATGTGTATAAACTTCCTACAGTTTCATGATATCAATGTATATGACAATTTTAACTATTTTCAGTTCTTTGGAAGACTTAAGAAAAACCTCAAAAAATAAGCATTAGCAGAGTTTTGAAGATTCTGATTTGTTTTAACAAAAACACCAATTATTTCAAGTCCTTCGCTGATTAGAAAGTAGTGGATCTCACTCGACAGTCAAAACATTTTCATCTTATGTTTTGTACTCCCATACAATGCCTTGTTATTTCCAATAATCGTCTGAATGTTTGACTTTTTCCAATATCTTTCTCTCAGTCTTGTGTATCTGTTAGGGAATCAAAAGGTCTGCTTGCCTAAGAAGAAATATGCTAAGAAGAGGGTGAGACAACAATTTCAGAAGGAAAGGATAACAGGCAAATGCCCTTCCCTTCTTTGGTATAATTCTTGGGATTACAGAAAATGTAAAGACCTAACATACATCACCTTCAGCGAAACCTTTAGAAGATCTTTTAACTTATCTTTGTGGGCAAAATGGAGTAAGTAGAAGCTGAGTGCATGAATATTAAGACAGACTAGTCACAGTTTCAACAATACCCAGAGGGTGCTAACCTGGTTCTAGGTTTCCAACATCATAGAAGGATTCTTTCCTAGGTTCCATTTGTTTCAACATTTCACATTCTCATCAATGAGATGAAGCTATAAAGATGACAGCATAGAATGTGTAGGCAGGCCAGTGTTGGATGATTGAAAGGGATCAAAAAAGAAGCTGATATGTTAGAAACAAGGGCTGAGTAAGATGAAAAGCAATAAAAATAAATGTAAAATGAGGTGATTAAATCCAAAGGACAATTGTTTTGTACAGACTGGATAGTAGCAACTTAGTAACAATCCATGCAACAAAGGCTTCATGATATTAGTCTATGTTGTTGTTGTTCAGTTGCTCAGTCTTGTCCAGCTCTTTGTGACCCCATGGTCTTTAGAAAGGTTAATATGAATCAACAGTAAACTGAAAGTTTGTTGAATGAATGAATGAAGGTAGTATAGAATAATAGAGATGAAGAAAAAAGGAGGGAGAAAAATGAGGACAAAACAAGGGGACAGGAGACAGTCTATATGAAAAGGAGAAAAACTCCACAGACCACCCTAGACATACTACAGTATAAGTATGTATGGACCAACCGGATACCCTCAGGAGTGATCAGTCAAATCAATGGCATTCAAGGAACTCTTGAAGGAATCATGCATCTTTAGCCTTGGATATCTGATAATCATGTTCAAATACCCTAAGAACTTCAGTGGGAAAAAGAATTGGAGGTGGTACTGTTTCAACCCAATAGTTACAAGTAAGACAAATGAACGGCAGGCACAAAGCAGCAGAATTAGATTCTGTAAACACATCTTAGTGTCCAAGTTCTCCAAGGATGGAGCTCCTAGCCACTCTGTCTAGAAGGTGCTGGATCTCTGACTGGAAGATCTCTGGCAAGCTTTTTGCAAAATTAATTCAAGCATCAGATAGATGGTAAGATTAGATAATTTTTGAAAATCTTTCTTAACCCCAAGATTCCAATATTCAAACACCTTATTGTGGGGCAAAATAGTTCTTGCAAAAGATTTTTTCTAATAAAAACTACGGAAACAAATGGTTACCCTGGGGAGTGGAACCAAGCCTTCAGGAAATCCTAAGAGAGTCGTCTATTTTCTTGCGTGTTTGCTTTTTAGAGAGTTAATCTCCTTCCGCAGGAATGTATTTATATCTCTTTGTCCTCTTCTATACTGACCAACTCTGGGAATTTGCACATAGCGTGCTTTATCTTGCTAAATATAATAGTCCATCCAGCATTCTCCCTTTGTGAGAAATCCCTCTTTACTCTCATAAATTACATGAATGGATATGAAGCATACTTTCCTTTCTTCAATAGAGACTATTCCCAAAAGTAGCCTGAAACATGCCAAACATCTGCTCCTACACACAGTTGAAGGAACATGAGTCCACTCTCCCCTCCCTACATGATGTTGATATGTATTTTCACTGGGTGGATTCTGAATACAAGGCCAATTTAACACACTCCTGAACAACTCCTTCCTCCTCCCCTGGCCCAGTCACAGAAAGTTCAAGGAAATCAGAATAATTCTAATACTTGCCCAAACGAGCTGTATCTAAGCAGGTGAATCTACTAAAATGAAAACCACAGTAGAGCCTTCTAAAATCTAAATATAATAAAAAAATAAATAAATAAATAAATAAATAAATAAATAAAAATAATTTTTAATACGAAAAAAAAAAAAAATAAAATAAAATAAAATCTAAATATAAATGATATAAGTATAATGAAAAATGTTTCTCTAAAAAATACTTCAAAATATATAAGTACCTTACTCTCTGTTGTACTTTAATTCTCAAAGAGATTGCTTTTCCATACTGTGAATTGTTCTTGGAGTTGGGCAGACTTTATTGCCTGCTAAAGATCAGAGGGTGCAACTGTATACTCATTTGTACCTGTTCTCATGGAGCTTACTTTCTAGTGGAAAGATCAGCTATAATAGGTAAACAGTTAATGGAAAACATTATTTAAGCTATTAACTTTTTTTTTTTAGCTATGCAGCAGGTGGGATCTTAGTTCCCTGACCAGAGAATCTCCTACATTGGAAGTGTGGAGTCTTAACCACTGAATAGTCAGGGAAGTCCCTAAGTTATGAATTTTAATGCTAGAGTATCTTTGTTTCAGACTCAAGGCAACAAGGTTTTTTTGTTTCATTCAAGTGAGCCCAACACTACAGCCACCAGTGTGTTTTCCCTTGATGGTCTTCAGATGGAAAACACTGATGGATTTAGGATTTCCGTAAATCAACTGGGTTTTTTTTTTTCAGTCTTCTTTTCTTTAGAATTTCTACCCACAATTTTTTTATCTTAATACTTCTGATTTCAAAGTTTTGCCTAACTTTGTCCTTTCTTGGGGAAAAAGAGCTTGTATGTTCTCAGTATGAGTCAAGACTTTTTTTCATTAAATGAAGATACCATTACAAAAATATCTCAAACTAATTATCTTAAATTGTCAAAATAACCATTCTCCATAGTACTGTTTACAATTTTACTATTTTTTCTGCCTTTTTCTCATTTAACTGTCTACCCACAGCTTGAAAAAAAGCATCTCACCTGTATGCTTTATTCCATCATCAAGTGTTCTCCAGGCTTTCTGGTTTCAATGATCACAATTTTAGATGTGGCTACTCTTCACTACTTCCATTTCCATATAGTACAACAAACTACTCGACATTCCCTCTTGGAAAACCTCCACCCCCAGCTTCTTCATCTTGTCATTAGATTGCCTTAGTTTCACGTCATTAGTTTCTTGAACTAATATATTTATTCTGTTCCTAGGGGGCCATACAGTCTAGTCTGTCACTACTTATTCCTGAATGACTAAAACAACTTCCCTCAAAGGTTTAATATCTCAGTTTCTCTTCCTTGCAATTGATCATGTACACTAAATCATAGTTAATCTTAAAACAGTCTGCCATTGCCCCTCTCTGTCTTCTCTGCCCTGGGAGCAACTCTTGCCACTGCTCCCACCCCCAGAAAATATATGCCTGCCCCAAGTTCATCTCTTTGCACTCACTGGTCAGGATTACCTCTCAGCTGCTGAGCCAACCATTCTCTGTGATGGTGCTAACAGATGAGAGCTGCAGCTTGGCAGTCCCATGTCCCCTGACCTTACTTATCCCTAGCAGTAGCTTCCAAAATAGCACCATTTCAAGGGACATTGACACAGCAGCCAAGTTCATTTGGGTTGGAACTGCCACAGTCAGAGGGGCTTGGCTCTGGGGTAGGGATTAAGACTGTGTTTGGGAGCCTCAGCACTGGTTATGCCGAGAATCCTTCTCTGAAGCTACAGCTCTTCTCTGAAGCCATTCCAAGCTTTGCCCTCTTGGAGACCACGGGGGTCTTTTGCCTGAAGATGGCCTTTCTCATCCTCTTTGCCATGTGAAGGAGCTGTCTCCATCTTCCAGGGTCCTTTCTTCCACATCTTGTCTGCTCTGTATATTTATTTCCCCATACCTTTCCAGGCAGCCTGGAAAAAAATGGTCAACTCAAGGTTTGACAGAGGGAAGACAAATAGTAAATACCGTATGAATAAGAAAAATTATGGCCTGTCATTATCCTAGCTACAAATGTACCTTGGCTCCCTAATACCTACAGAATCAAGTTTCTTTTTCATGAACTTAGTACTTGGAAAAGATAATGCTGAAACTGAATAATTCTATTATTAAAGTGACCTTTTCATTTAGGAGGATTATAAATAACCTGTTTGGTCCCTGTAAACGATTTTGGGTTTTTCAGGCTGATGTGCCACTGGCTCCTATGACTTAGGCACCTGCATATGTCTCCTCACATTATCTAGCTAAAACTTTCCTAATTATCTTCCTCCCAACTTTCTACCAAATTCCTTCCACACAGCATACACATGCACACACAAACACACAGGAGAGAAGAAAAAAAAAGCTTTTAGAAATAATTTACTGAGTTCACTGACAGAAATGGGAGTTTTAAGAAGCACAAGCAAACTGTTTCAGCATTGTTTTGGCCAAATGTATATACCTTTCCCATTTCCTTTACACCCACATGAAACCTACACTATGTCTTTTTCCATAGGATCCAAAGCTCAGTAGCTTGAATTAATTACAGAATGACATTCTGCAGGCAACTTTTGGTTCAACATCTGCAAAATAAAATCAGCTCAGGCTTTGAAGAGAGGATCTACTAGTGATTAATAAATTCACCACTGCCCAGGAGGAAAAAAATAAAAAGAACAAACTGATTACTTTGTGATTTCAAACTAAATATTTATCTTCTATGTATTTTACTTGTCGAAAGAACAAGACTGCAATTTGAGTTTATTAGTAACTGAAGCAGAACTAATGAAAGATTCCTTCTTAGGATGTTCTAGCTACCTTTGCAAAAACATCTATTTCTTCTTTCATGAAGATTAAAAGTATGAAAGAAAATTCAAGTTTCTTTTATTAGTAATCATAGCTAGCTCTAGCAATCAAGGGAAAAGAAGTTTCTCTTATCTTTCTGCCATATTTTATTGCAGTTAAATTAATCCTTGTAGTTTTATTATGTCTTTAATACAAGTTAACTGATGCTTAAAGTAACTAAAGTCCAACATTTTTCCCTATTTTTATAATAATTAGTTTCTATTATAATAAATGTACTAGACTCTGAGAAACTCTGTAGACTTTTATATTTGCTACTTTTGTATTTTTCAAGATTCCCTAAAAACTATTCAAAATTATTAATACACATACATGTATATGTAATATAATATACATTAATATGCATAAGCAGTCTCACTAGATGAGATCATAGTCAATCAATGCTTAACCCACTTCTCAATACCACTGAATAGGAGCTTCAGGCTATCAGAATTAATTTCATTGACTTGGAGAGTACAGAAGACTTAAGTCATATTCCAGGTCACTGGCAAATAAGTGTGCTTAAATATTTCTGTATCTGTATGACAATATTTACTTAACAAACATATATAATACTTCCTATGTTCAAAGACTTTTGTGAATGTAAATTTATTTACTCCTTCTAAAAATCTTGTGAGCTAGGTAGTATCATGATCCCCATTTACAAACAGAGAAACTGCAGCATAAATAGGTTAAGGGTCTTGCCCAAGTCCACAGAGCTAATACATGGAAAATTCACAGTGCGAACCTAGGAATCTGGCTCCAGAATCCGAGCTCTTAACTGCTCTGCTAGGCTGCCTCTCCATCTTCAAAATTATTTGCATATTTGGAATATAATTTCAATACTACAAATATTAAAGCTTTTAATTTTGTGAAAAAAAAATAACATTTTTCCTTTCATATCTGAAATCATTTCGTGGCTGCTCCTACACAGACGCCCAAGGTCTCCCTGGTCCCCCACCACACTGGCTCAGGTGCCCTCTTGCTTTGCACCATCCAGCTCTGTGCCTTCTCCTATGGCAGCACCTATCATGATTTCTGCATATTAAATACTGTGTTCTTTCAGAGCAAGGAATATGTCTTTTCATAATTGCATCTCAAACACGTACCTGTGCATATAAAGCATTGTTACAAATCATCCAGTGGCCAGAGTTAAATGGCTTTCTTATCAAGTTCTGACACTTGTAATAGCAGATTAGGACTTTACAGGCGGCTCAGTAGTAAAGTAAAGAATCTGCCTGCCAATGCAGGAGAGGCAGGTTCAATCCCTGGATCTGGAAGATGCCCTGGAGAAGGAAATGGCAGCCCACCCCAGTATTCTTGCCTGGGAAATCCCATGGACAGAGGAGCCTCGCAGGCTACCATCCATGGGGTCACAAAAGAGTTGGACATGACCTAGAGACTGAACAACAACAACAACAACAAATAGATTTCTTCTCTTTACCCACAGCAGTAGGCACACTCCAGCTTTAAAATTAGCCAGTATGTGCACATAGGCTGGGCATTTGAAGGAAATGATACTGCAGAGAAACAGGTAAACGGGTGGTCCACTTTCTTCTTGGCATAGGGCTTTCAAAATTTGAGAGGCTTTGAACTTACCGACACTAGAGCTTCTCATCGGAAGAAGTGGCAGCTCAGTTGCACTGAGCATTTGAAGCTAAAAGCCAAGGAATATATACGAAGCTCCTCTGACAAAACACTACCATCCAAACCTCACAGCAAGCAAACAATTGCCAGCTAGCACATTGCTCTGCACAAGAAATGACGTTATGTCATTTTATGCAAAGGACATCAAAACAACTTGTCAGTTTAACAGAGGATTTAGATACACCAGGCGAAGGCTTTCACGTATCACTTTAAGCATTTCCAGGAAAATTGCTGTAGAAGCTCTTAAGGCACAATAATTTGAACTTAACTAGACTTGACCAACACAAACTATAACTTTTCTAAAGTGTCTATTTATAAGTGTAAGGATTTGTTAGAAGAGCTCTACTCACTCTTAGAAAAGAAAGTTCTCCAGAGACATGGTGATTTATTTACTTTCATCCAGCAACATTCACTCATCAAATTGTTAATTATGTACCTTTAGTCAAGGCACTCTACTGAGTGTACTTATAGGAATCATTTTTCTGCCAATAAAACCATATTTTTAAATTGAGTTAATAATTTCCAGATATTTTGTCAAATTTAACAACAGTGGATAATAAGTTTTCATAAACACAGGAATAAAGCAGAATTTCAATTGACACAATTCTACATTTTTTGCTGAATGCCAGGAACATATGTAGGTATGTGCCAGCTTAAACATGTAGTTTGAGTGTTCTGAGTAACTATCCATTTAGCATTTTTGCCTAATTTGATCAGTCAGTTGCACTGAAATAGTCAAACTGGCTTCAGCATGTAGGCAGGGATGGTACAGGTCCATAACACGAGAGAACAGACTGGACATCAGGAGACCGACTTCTCTGGACCGCAAGCTCCTGAGCACAAGAACCATGACTTCTATGATTCTGGGGCTGGATGCATTTCCCAGTACAGGTCAGGCATCAATATATTAGTGCTTGAATAAATGACCCCACATAACCTCTTTCAATCCTATAAAACTGTTTCCCATTTATAAAAATTTACAGAGATACCAGACATGAAGATGGCCACGTGGCCTTTACCCTTATAATATTAACCCTTCCTAAATGCAGAGATCATATTGAGGCTCTTAAAGCAAAATGATTTGAAACCAACTAGATTCATGAACCAAGGCAAAGTATAACTTTACTAACAGCTATTCACTTCAGTGAGATTTCCTTAATGTTCTTAACTTTTCATCCCTGATATTGTTTTATTTTGGGGTTGGGTTTTTTTAACCTTTTGGTTATCTTTTGGGGGTACTCTAATTATTGTTAGAAGCTAACAAAATAACAAATTATAACTCTGCTTCTTGGTAACCAGCTTAAATTCTTTTAACAATACATGATTATTGAAGCTTATCTCTTTTTCAAAATATTGATAATATTATAATATGAAATGTGCACCCCCCACCGTACTGTTGGTACCCTTTCTACTATAATGCATGCCTGCATAATCTCTTAACTAAACTCTAAGCTACAGCAGGGTCCAGGTTCCTAAACCTTTTTCTTGCCATCTCTGACAGGTTACACATGACGGTACTCCAGAAACATGTTGGAGAAAGCTAATAAAGTACTGCAAAACTGAGGACCAGGAGCTAGCAAAAAAAAGTGTCCCAAAACTCTCTGATGGAAAACTGAATTACAGATTCTACAAGAAGGGAAATATTCTCTTGTACTCTCCCTCTTTTAATCATCACTTTTAAAACTTATGCATCATCATAATCAAATTCCACTAGTGCTAACCTGACAATGTCAACATTTTGATGTATTTATCGGGCAAACCAAAGAGCCATTCTTGGGCCCTAGCCACCTTCTTCTGTGGTTAGGAACTCTAATGGCTACTTTTCCTGCTTCTCCTGTAGCCAAGGATTCTCATGTGGCACAGTTCTAGCTGGCACTATCACTTGCCTAGTCATCTTGTCCTGAACATAAGATGTCTAAACCTGCATTGTGCACATTGCAACCATGAAGCAAAAAAAAAAAAAAAAGTGAAAATGAAAGGCCAGCTTGTTGGGAACAGTAAAAGCAAAGAAAACATAGCATTATTGAACTATGCAAGCAAGCCAATGTAAGCAATCTGCTTCTTTCAGGAAACTTGATGTCAGGAAAAGATTTTTGATTTGTGTAAGCCACTGTTAATGGTCAAATGCCTTCCAGCTGAGTCATCAATTGAGACAGTTATGATTTAAATCCCAATTCTGCCTTTTACTAACTGTCTGACTTTGGGCAAATTACTGAACATCTCTAAGCTAAGTTTCTCATCTGTATAATGGACACAAGTATAACTGCCATTAGAGGATTGTTGTTAATTATTGTGAGAAATATGAAATAACCCATGTAATAAGCAGAACTTTAATATTACTCTCAAACATTAAAGATTTACATATACTAATACTAAAATATAAACACATACAAACATTTTTAAAGTAAATGCTGTGTCTTTTCTCCTCCCCAAAAATTGCATATAAAAATTAAATATCTAGGGTGGTAGAGAATTCAACTTTTTGTAAAGTAATTCTCACTCTATAACTCTTTTAGGTCAAGACATCTACAATTAGCATTAAAATGCATAAGTACACTTGTGTGTGACTGCATTAGGTGGTGCTACAGTTACTATAATTAAAATTTTTATTTTACTTATTGTCATAGAAAAACAAACTGCTTCCTCAAGCGTAAGGATAGACTGGAATGGCTCACACTAACTCCTAACTTTCTTTTGCCATCTCACCCAGAACCCCAAGTAATTGTGAATCTTTACCATTTCATTTATTAGGATATTTTCAGAATATTCAACCATTTCTTTTGGATCACTAACAAAAACAGCAGGTCTCTGGATTTTGTTTCCCCTTATTTAGTCATAGGCATTTCAATTTCACCTCAACAAGTTCATCATTCCAAATGCTCCTCTTTGGAAGCTTTATCTTGCAAGGTTAGTAAAAGACAGTGTTCCTAAGCCTAGAGACTTTCCATTTATAGCCTTCCATTAAGCTTCTTAAAGGTAGATATTATTCCAATTAAATATTTAAAGGTAGATCCTTTTATGAAATAGCTTTTTTATTAATTCAAAAAAGATAATTATTTATACTTCTAAATCCTTTCTAATAGGATTTGAATTGACCTACAACAAAAGACATAAATAGATCAAGATGAAAATAAATCAAAACATACCAAAGTACTAGAAAAGTAGATGCAAATATAAAAATCATCATTGATGTGATTATGCACAACATTCAGCTCTGAGCTTCCATGAAACTAAGAAGAAAATGGAAATATAGTTGATTAAGCAATTTCTCATAACTTTATAGAGCAGATCTGTAATACTTTTATATACTAATTCCGAGTGTGGCCTTGGTACTAAATTCCATTAGGAATTTATCTTATGGGTCTTTTTTCAAGGAAAATTGAGTTTAATAATATTCAGTATTTTCATCAATGAGGTTCACTAGCTGCTTTGAACTCCAATAAAAGTCAATAGCATGACATTATGCCAGTAATTTATAAATTATTTTTAGCCATGGAACCAGGGAAATAAAATATTATGCAGCAGCTCATATATAACATGGACAAATAAGAACTGCTCTAATTGAAACAGAATTAAAGGCCCTGAAGCTAGCATAATCACTGACTACAGACTCTGGGTAAGGAAAAAGCCTGTGTAGCCAGCAAACTGATCATATTAGTTACAAATATTAAAATGGAAATAAAATGTCCTGCAGCTAATATCACATTTAATGGTAAAAGACTGCATATCTTCTCCCTATGACTGGGCACAAAGCAAGAATGTCTACCAATATCAGTGCCATTGTACCTGACACAGGAGGTTCTAGAAAGGGAATGGGGGAGGAAGGAAATACCAGGCACACGGATAGGAAAAGAAAAAGTAAAACTATCTTTACTCACAGTCAATCTGATTGAGTACTGGGTGTATAGAAAATCTTTAAAAAAAAAAAAAAGCCGCTAGAACTAAGCAAGGTTGTAGCATACAAGATCAATAGCAAAAGAATCACTGCTTGTATTTCTATATGCAAACAGAGAATTGGAAATGAAACAAAACTACATTTATGATAGCATCAAAAAACTATGAAATACTAAAATTTAACTAAATGTGTGCACAAGTAGGATATTTAAAATTACAAAATATTACTGAGGAAAATTAAACAAGTCTTAAGTAAGTAAGTTGCTGAAGACTAAATTGTATACCTTGCACTTAAATTCATATGTTGGAGCCCCAATTTCCAATGTAATGGTATTTGGTAATGGGACCTTTGGGAGGTAACTGGGTTTAGATGAGATAGTGAGGGTGAAGCTCTTATGATGAAATTAGAGCCCTTATAGAAGGGAAAGCATGAGAGGGCTTATTTCTCTCTCTCTACACACACACAAGAGGTCATGCAAGCACCCAGCAAAATGGCAGCTGCCTTGAAGTCAAATTAAAGAAGCCTCAGCATAAAAACTACTTTGCCAACTTGATGTTGGTCTTCCCAGCCTACAGAACGGTAAGAAAACAAAATTCTGTTTTTTAAGCCATCCAATCTATGGTATTTCATTATGGCAGCCCATGCTATGACAGAGACATACTATGTTCACAGGTCAGTTGGCTCAACATTGTTAAGATATCAATTCACTGCAAATTGTTCTACAAATTCAGCACAATCTCAATTAAAATCCCAGCAGGCCCATATAGCTCAGCAATTCCACTCCTAGATATACACCTAAAATAATTGAAAACAACTACTAAAACAGATACATTTATGTCAGTGTTCACTGCAGCATCATTGACAATAGCCAAAAGTTGGAAACAACTCAAGTGTCCCATCCACAGATAAATGGATAAACAAAATGTGGCATATTTACATAATGGAATATTATTCAGCCATATATTGGAATGAAATTTGATACATGCTACTATATGAATGAATCTTGAAAACATTAAGTGAAATAAGTCAGTCACAAAAGAACACATAATATATGATTCCATTTATGTGTGATGCCTACAACAGGCAAATTCATAGAGGCAGAAAGCAGATTAGAGATCACCAAGGGCTGGAGAGTATTGAGTATTGCCCCTTAATGGGTACAGACTTTCTGTGTGGGGTCATGAAAAATTTCAGAAATAGTGGTAATAGTTGCATAACATTGTGAATGTAATTGATGTCATTGAATTGTATACCTTAAAATGGTTAAAATAGCAAACATTTTGTTTTATACATTTTACCACAATAAAGAAAAATATTTACAAAAGAAAATCCTAGGAAGTTTTTTTTTTTTGTAGAAAACAAGTTGATTGTAAAATATACATGACTATATGAGGGACCTAGAACAGCCAAAATCACTTTGAAAAGAGTAACTAAGTTGAAGAACGTATACTACCTGAGCTGAAGACTCGCACTAAGGCTACAATAATCAAGGTAGTGTAGTATTAGATATGTAGCTCTAATATGATCTATATAGATATATATATCAATGGAGGAGAACTGAGTATCTAGAAATAGATTCACATACAATCAATTAATTTTTGACAAGATGCCAAGGTAATTCAATACTGAGAGGAGTCTTTCCAATGAATGGTGAAGAACATCTGGATGTGCACATGAGTAAGTGAACTTTGAGCTTTCCTCAGATTATACATCAGATTAACTCAAAATGGATCATAGATCTAAACATAAAAACCAAAACTATAAATCTTCCTAAAGGAGAAAACTTTGCAAAAATCCAGAATTAATCAATTGAATTTCACCAAAATTAAAATCATATCTTCAGAAACCCCATTAAGAAAATAAAAGACTAAGCACCAAAATGGGAGGGACCAGGATGAAATGTTACACATATATGTATATATATATATATACTGCTACTGTTTAGTCACTAAGTTGTGTCTGACTTTTTGTGACTCCATGGACAGTAGCCCGCCAGACTCCTCTGTTCATGGGATTTCCCAGGCAAGGATCCTGGAGTGGGTTGCCATTTCCTTCTCCAGGAGTTCTTCCCAACCCGGAAATTAAACTCGAGTCTCCTGCTTGGAAAGTGGATTCTTTACCACTGAGCCACCTGGGAAGCCGTGTATATATGTGTGTGTATATACACGCACACACATATATACATGTACACACATATGAGTGTATAGAGCATATGTATGTAAATGTACGTATACTTTCATATATGTGTATATATGAATGTGCATATATATGAATTTATGCATTTATAAATTCATATATATATATATATATCAGTTGATGTGTGTTCATGTGTATCTGACAAAGGACTTGTATCTAGAACTTAATACGACAACAAAAACCTATCATAAAAAATTATCAAAAGGTTTGAACACTTTATAAAAGAAGATATACAAATGGCAACTAAGTACATTAAAAAATGCATAACTATATCAGTCAAAAGAAAAATGCAAATTTAAACCACATTAACATACCATTGTAAATCCATCAGAATGGCTAAAAATTTAAAAACTGGATCAAGTCTCATGCAATGCTGGTGGGACAATAAAGTGGTATAATTACTTTGTAAAGCAGTTAGGCAGGTTGCTATAAAGTTCAACACACATCTGTCATATGACCCAACAATCCCAAGAATGATTAAACTATATGCCTACCCTAGAAGAATATCCATAGCAGATTTACTCTTAGTAGCCGAAAAACTGGAAAACAAACCAACTATCCACCACTAAGTGAATGGATAAACAACTTGTGAAACACACATTCAATGGACTACTACTTAATGTTTAAATATATAGACCATTTTACTATTGTTACATGCACTGACACAGATTAACTTCAAAAACATTTTCCTGAGCAAAAGAAGACATACATACTATATCATTCCATTTATACAGAATTTCAGTACAAGCAAAACTATTTTAAAATGACAGAAAATAGATCAGTGTTTGCCCAGGATTGTGGCTAGTGAGAGAGAGGGGTGACTGCAAGGTGGCATGAGAGCACTTATTTTGGGTCATGGGCATGTCCTATATCTTTATCACGATGGTGATCACACAGATATATGTTGTTCATCGCTAAGTCATGTCAGACTCTTTGCAACCCCATGGACTCTGCAACACACCAGGTTTCCCTGTCCTTTACTATCTTCCAGAGTTTGCTCAAATTTATGTCCATTGAATCGGTGATGCCAAAATTCATTAAGCTTTATACTCAGGATGGGTGCCTTTTATTATGTGTAAATTGTACTTCAATAAAGGTGTGAAAGATTGAAGGCGGGAGGAGAAGAGGACGACAGAGGATGAGATGGTTGGATGGCATCAACGACTCAATGGACATGAGTTTGAGTCAACTCCAGGAGCTGGTTATGGACAGTGAGGCCTGGAACGCTGTAGTCCGTGGGGTCGCAAAGAGTCGGACTCGACTGAGCGACTGAACTGACTGACTGAAAGGTGTGAAAAATGGAAATAAATACCTGCACCCATGATTAAATCCACATCATGTACTTCTGAAGCTGTGACAAAATGGATTATCAAAACAATACAGCCATGCTCATGCACAGGTAAGCAAAAGTGTGAGTGTAAGTTCAGTCTTGAGAGTCCCCTGGACTGCAAGGAGATCAAACCAGTCAATCCTAAAGGAAATCAACCCTGAATATTCATTGGAAGGATTGATGCTGAAGCTGAAACTACAACACTTTGGTCACATGATGTGAAGAACTGACTCATTGGAAAAGACCCTGAAGCTGGGAAAGATTGAAGGCAGGAGGAAAAGGGGACTACAGAGGATGAGATGGTTGGACGGTATCACCAACTCAATAGACGTGAGTTTGAGCAAGCTCTTAGAGTTGGTGATGGACAGGGAAACCTGGCATGCTGCAGCCCATGGGGTCACAAAGAGTCGAGCAACTGAGCAACTGAACTGAACTGAAGTTCAGTTTGAGATTAAACAGAATCCTGAGTCACTAGCAAAATGTGGAGCAAGCTCTCTCTTATGCCCAGCTAAGAAAAGCCCACATTCTTTTCCACCAGCAGTGAACATATTCCAGGTCAATAGCTCAAGAGCCAGGAGCCAGAATATGAGGCATTTTCCTCCTGGAAGAAGATAGCTGCTCTAGCATGGTACTTGAGATAGGATTCAGGAAACCTTTGTTAAGGCCAGCTCTCCAGAAGGTATATTCTTTAGTAAACTATTTTATCTGTGAATGGTTTGAGTTTTGTGCTTTTTTGTCACTTCCATTGCTTACCTACCCAGAACCATCCACTAATTCTCAATTCCTCACCTTCAAGATACACCAGAAATTATTTTTTAAAACATTGAAAGCACAACAAAACTGGTGGTTTGTATTTTTTTGGCACAGATAAAAATTCATCCTGTTGCCTAAATTTCTTAATAAAGTTCATTTTCAATGATGACGATACAGTTAATTTCTAATTCTAGTATTAATATTATGGTTCTCAACACTTCAGGGTCTTAACCAAATCCTCAGAAGTCTATGATGGGCCTGGAACAAGAGTCCAAGGGTATGCATTTTAACATCTCCCTAATGATTCTAGTGTAGATAGCCTTCAAACACAGTCTGAGAAACACCACTCTCATGGGTTCCCTATTTCATAGCTTTGCTAGAGATGCTTAAATTTTTATTCTTCCAACTAGGTTGGAGTGAGTTGACAGACAGGCTAGATAATAATCAAACTACATAATCAAAGTCAATTTAGTCACTATATATTTTCTTCAAATATGTCTCTCATGAAGACATAACAAGATTATTTTGGGGTGGAGCTATATAAATCTGATTGCTGACTTGATTCTGTTAAACAAATCTTAAATACAAATGGCATGGATTCTATAAATAACATGGTCCTAGGAAAACAACCTATAAAGAACCTTTATACTTAACACTTAGAGAATAGCAACATGGACTGCTTAAAAGAATATGAAAGAGCTTGCTGTTACAGATTAAATTTCTTCTGAGAAAAAGTGTGAACTCTTACAGGTGGCATCCAGATGGGGAATTAATCCCTTCTCATTCACAGAAAGAAAGTCTATAAAACCTCTTCTACACATGGAGGAAAGGGAAGATAATCTGTGCCAAGAAATTTTGCACCCTACACATTGGAAGAGTGTTGTAAAGCTTGGGAGCAACCCATATTAGGAGTAACCGTGTAGTGTCAAATAGAACAGATAACTAAACTACAGAAACTGAATTGATGAAGAAGCAATATGCCAAAGTCTAAACTTTGAACAAAGATAGACAGATTTCATGCCTATGTCTGGTTTTGCTCTTAAAAATGACCAATGCAACATGAACCTACATGGGTCGACATGCAATGCAGAAGATGATGAGTTATGGATACAAGTCCTTTGTCATATACACATGCACACACATCAATTCATATATATATATATGAATTTATATATGCATAAATTCATATAAGTACTTACACACATTCATATATATACACATATCTCCAGAAGAGAACTAGGATAACAATAGGAGAGGATCAGTCACAACTTGCCAGAGACCCTCCTAGCCTCTCATGGTTCACTGACTCAATGGACTTGGGTTTGAGCAAGCTATGAGAGTTGGTGATGGACAGGGAAACCTGGCATGCTTCCATGGGGTCAAAGAGTTGGACACAACTGAGTGGCTGAACTTACTGAACTCCTTAATGAGTCAAACTGACAGTTAACCCCAGAACAATATGTAGTCGTATCTGAATGCAATTGTTTATAGATTTTTCTTTATATATGTGTGTGTGTGTGCTAGTTACTTAGTCGTGTCCGACTCTTTGCAACCACATGGACTGTAGCCCACCAGGCTCCTCTGTCCAGTGTGACATCCCATTCTCAGTAGTTCCTTTTAAAGACTTTATAGCTACTTTCACTGTTAAGAAAAAGTATTCAGACTAGGTGAATCCAAATTAGTGGCTCTTTTAAAATTTTAAAGAAAATTTGTTGTAAGTTCTTTAATCTAAAAAATTAATTATTTGAATATTAATTCAATTAAACAAGCTAAAAAAAGGACTGCACAAGTTTGGAAACAAATTGATGGTCATTTTTAAATAATTAAATTAATAAAATGACAAACACATTAGTAAGAGCAAAAAACCTAGTAGATAAAAGTAAAAATTAAACTACTGACTAAGGGAAACATTTGAGAAAATCAAATGAATGCAGAGAAAAAATACAAAACTTAACACAATTATAAGAAAAATAACATATACAGAAGGCAGAAAAGGTAGATATATGCAACAGAAAAATGTCCAAAGATATAGTACAATTAAACTTCTCTGATAATTAAGGGGAAAAAAATAAATCTGTATATTGAAAGCATACAATGTCAATTCCAAGAAAAAACTGATAAGCAATGATCACCTGCAAGAAAGACCTTTGGCTACAAATTTTCCCCCAACTTCAAGGGTGAAGAAAAACAATTCAGTTATTAGTTCTTGGTGTCTATTATTCTACCTTCACACATAGATTTTTAGGATGATAATCATCAAAATTATAATGACTATTTCTGGGAGTAGAATTTGAGGTGGGCAATCACATTTTTCTTTGCACCTTCCTCTATTGTTCTTATATTTATAATGAACATATACTACTTTAACAAAAGCAAAACATTATGAAAGGAAAGATGGAAGGAAGGAAAGAAGGAAGGGAAGGAGGAAAAGACTATGGACTTGTACTATTTTATCATTTTTCTTGTTACCTAATCTTTACCCCCACCCCCCAACAAAAATAAACAAGAAAAAAGAGGAGGAGGGAGAGAAAGAAAGAAAAAATAATCATTCATTTTGTGTTGATCACATATCATGTATGTGAATTCTTGGGAACATCTGCTTATATCTGATATATTAGAATTTTACTCAGTGATTTTGCCTGATATTTGTCTCTAATTTAGAGTATCTGCAAGACAATTCTGTATGTATAGAGACCCAACTGTGCTACTGATTAAAAGAGGTCTGTGTTCCCTAAATATTTACATTCCACTCTAGGAGAACACAGAAATAACTTAGTGTGCCTGTTGCTTTCCCACTGGAACATACTCTTCCTCAACAAAACCATTCTGGATCATTTTCTACATCCAATTATCTTTTCTACTAGATCTCTGGTAAAACGTCAGTTCCCCAAAGACATAGGCTGTGCTGTCTCTTTGTTTCAGATAATGCGTGGCTTTGCATGGTGGAAGCACTAAAAATAAAAAGTAAAATTGTAAGCTAATTGACAGTTATGGTGACGATATTGTTTCAAACCCCCTAAGGCCAGGCTGTGAACTGTCTTCACCAGACATATCTCCAAACATCTGATATTTGTAAGTAGCAGACCTAAGTGACTTTGCCAAGTACAATTCTGTTTGCAACGAGTCTCTTACAATTACCTACTACCTTCCCATTTCCTCTCTTGGCATTTCACTTAGAATTTTAGCGACTGGCTCACTGGAAACCTCTCTTCCACTATGCCAGGCATTATTTTTAGTAACTTGAATGTGCCTTGTTTTCTTTCTTCACTGTGCTCATTAAGCAAACAAACTGCGGGAAATTCTGAAAGAGATGGGAATACGAGACCACCTGACCTGCCTCTTGAGAAATCTGTATGCAGGTCAGGAAGCAACAATTAGAACTAGACGTGGATCAAGAGAGTGGTTCCAAATAGGAAAAGGAGTATGTCAAGGCTGTATATTGTCACCCTACTTATTTAACTTCTATGCAGAGTACATCATGAGAAATGCTGGGCTGGGAGAAGCAAAAGCTGAAATCAAGATTGCCGGGAGAAATATCAATAACCTCAGATATTCGGATGACACCACCCTTATAGCAGAAAGTGAAGAAGAAAGAAAGAGCCTCTTGATGAAAGTGAAAGAGGAGAGTGAAAAAGTTGGCTTAAAGCTCAACGTTCAGAAAACTAAGATCATGGCATCTGGTCCCATCACTTCATGGGAAATAGATGGGGAAACAGTGGAAACAGTGGCTGACTTTATTTTTCTGGGTTCCAAAATCACTGCAGATGGTGATTGCAGCCATGAAATTAAAAGACACTTACTCCTTGGAAGGAAAGTTATGACCAACCTAGACAGCATATTAAAAAGCAGAGACATTACTTTTCCAACAAAGGTCCGTCTAGTCAAGGCTATGGTTTTTCCAGTGGTCATGTATGGATGTGAGAGTTGGATGGTGAAGAAAGCTGAGCGCCAAAGAATTGATGCTTTTGAACTGTGGTGTTGGAGAAGACTCTTGAGAGTCCCTTGGACTGCAAGGAGATCCAACCAGTCCATCCTAAATTAGATCAGTCCTGGGTGTTCACTGGAAGGACCGATGTTGAAGCTGAAACTCCAATACTTTGGCCACCTCATGCGGAGAACTGACTCATTTGACAAGACCCTGATGCTGGGAAAGATTGAGGGCAGGAGGAGAAGGGGACGACAGAGGATGAGATGGTTGGATGGCATCACTGACTCAATGGACATGGATTTGGGTGGACTCCGGGAGTTGGTGATGGACAGGGAGGCCAGGTGTGCTGCGGTTCATGGGGTCACAAAGAGTTGGACATGACTGAGCGACTGAACTGAACTGAAACCCTACCTACTCCACACTTGCACCCCAGTACCTGAATGTGGCTGGAAAAACACACACACACACACACACACACACACACACACACTTGAGTTACCTGATCTCATTCAAACTTTTAAGAAACAATTTTAAGAAAATCATTCCTTTTATAAAAAAATAAATGTATGACCGTCAATCTCCAGAAACACCTCATCACCATTTAGCATCCTTCTGTGCTTTTATTGTAAGTTCGTTTCCTACTCTACCAAAAAATTTATTTTATGTATTTTTCTTCTCATCTCAAACCCTCAATGCTCTCCCTCTGTCTCTCACTCTGGGCTGATGACCTTGATCTCTAGTTCATTGAAAAATGCAAAGCAATCAGAAAAAAAGATCCTCATTTTCTTATCACTGAATCTTCCAGCCTTATTTCACATGACCCATGCACTTGGTCTTTCTTCCCCGTACAACGGAGGACCTCTCCTGGGTCCATTTAAACCAGTGCCCTGGATTCCATTCCTTCTCCCCTATTGATAAATTTTGTTACTGAAATTCTTCTACCCTCCTTTTCTGCTCCCTCTTCATTTTTCCCTCTCTCAACTGGGTCATTTCCATCAGCCTGTAAACCTGTTATAAAAAGTCTCTAATCTTAAAAAGCAAACAAACAAACTAAACTCCCTTGAACCTATTTGCCCTCCAGCTTCTGCCCATTTCTTTGCTTCTCCTTTGGGAAAGAGTATCTCCACTTACTCCCATTCTCTCTTTAATCAACTCTGATCAAGCTCAGCCTCCACCTCTGCCACAGAGCTGTTCAAATCAAGGTCAGTAACAACTTGTATCTTGCTACATCTGTCTCCAAATTACTCAGCCTCTCAAAAGTGTTAACTTAATGCATAATAGCTTTGTTCTTGAAACATTTGGTTCACTCGGCTTCCAGGAAAGGATGCTTTACTGGTTTTCCTCTCAATTCTTATGTTTTTTTCTGTTTCCATTGCTGGCTCCACCTGTTCTAGATGTTAGCATTCTCCAGAGTTCAGGCCTTGGCTCTCTTTCCTTCTATACTTACTTCTTCCTAGATAATCTCATCTAGTTCCATGATACTATATAATTACCAACAGGCTAAATATTCCCAGATCACACAGATATTATATGGTCCTCATATTCCATATTCAAATCTTTGTATTCTATTTCCAGGCTTCCACCTGTGCCCCAAGCTCACAATTCTTAGTGTCCTACTGCTTCCTATTCAACATCTCCAGTAGGTGGTCTAATAGACTCTTAAACTAATGGCCAAAGAAAAACTCTTCATTTCTGTCTTCTGCAAGTTCTGAATCTCCCCCAATTATGTCCATCTTAGTTACCAGCACTAGGACCAAAGTGAAACCGCTTGTTATTCATAATTTTGACTGGCATATAATTTTAACTTTCCCTTTCCCTCAATCCTGATTCATCCTATCAGCAAATTCTGTGGGCTTCATCTTCAAAATATCCCAAATCCAACATTTATTGTCACTTCTAATGCTATCACATTTGCCTAAACTACATCATTTTTCACGTGGACAACTGCAGGGCTTCTTAACTGGTCTCCCTGTTTCCATTCTTACCTCTCTATATTCCATTCTCCATTGAATAGTCAAATTGAGCTTTTAAAAACAGAGATTAGATTGTATTATTCCCCTTTGAAAACTATAATTGGTATCCATCCATTGACACTTTTTTTGAAACTAATTCATGTAATTCCTTTTTTATTGGTATTTAATTGCCTTACAATGTGTGTTAGTTTCTGCTGTAAAACAAAGTGAATCAGCTATATGTATACATATATACATACATATGCCCGCCATCTTCACTCTCTCCCCCTCCCCACCCCTCACCTAGGTTATCACAGAGCATCAAGCTCACAGAGCATCAAGCTGAGCTCCCTGTGCTATGCAGCAGGTTCCCACTAGCAATCGATTTTGCACATGGTAGTGTATACATGTCAGTGCTAGTCTCCCAATTCATCCCACCCTTCCCTTCCCCCTGCCCCATGTCTGCATATCCATTCTGTATGTCTGCATTGCTATTCCTCTCCTGAAAATAGGTTCATCTGTGCTTTTTTTTTTTTTTAGATTCCATATATAGTAACCATCCATTGACTCTTGACAGAACTTAAGAGTCAAGAGTCATGACTCACAAGGTTCCACATAATCTGGCCTTTCCCTACCACATGGAACTCATTTCCTGATCACTCCACCATCTTCTTGCCTCAAAGACATACTAAATCTCCATCTCTCAGGATATTTCCAATGCTGTCTTGTGAAATTCTCTCCCCTAACATCTTCTCATAAATGGACCCTTTATATCACTCAGATATCCTCTTAAATAAATAAGATATCCTCTTCAGCATCACTGTTGCAATGAGGTCTTGTCTGACCAGACTATGCAAAACCATGATGTTTTACACAGTCGTTCTATGTTCCTTTTTTCTGCTTTCTTTTCTTCATAACACCTACCAATGTTTATGAGATGTCTTCACCATTAGAATGTAACTCCCATCCTGTCCCACCTTGCCTCTGACTGACTCAAAGAAGCATTCTTCTAGAAAATCTCAGAAAAACTTGGATCAAAAAAAAAAAAAGATGGAAGAAGAAAAAGAAATATGGGCTGAAATTTCAACTGTCCACATTTTAAAGCACGTTCATCTTTATAAATATTGCACTATTAAAATTCTTCCTCACGCCTCAAGACATAGGTACTAAATTATCCGTGATGTATTTGTGAAAAGTATGCACTGTTCTAAATTATTTAAGAATATTTACGTTTTATGTTGAAATCTAATCTCTCAGTGTTTGTTCAGATTAACTACTAAAAGTAAAACATTCACTAAACTGTGTTTTTGCTTGTAAAAGCATTCCTGCTTGATTTAGTTTACATTTGTTAATTTTAAATCATTTAGTAGTTACAAAACGGAGAAGGCAATAGCAACCTACTCCAGTATTCTTGCCTGGGAAATCCCATGGATGGAGGAGCCTGGTGGGCTACAGTCCATGGGGTCGCGAGGAGTCGGACATGATTGAGTGACTTCAGTTTCACTTTTCACTTTCATGCACTGGAGAAGGAAATGGCAACTCCCTCCAGTATTCTTGCCTGGAGGATCCTAGGGATGGAGGAGCCTGGTGGGCTGCCATCTATGGGGTCGCACAGAGTTGGACACGACAGACGCGACTTAGCAGCAGCAGCAGTAGTAGTTACAAAAACAAAATTCAGAAATTCCAGGACCACTTTAAAAGCAGCCTCTGTTCCCTGTTATTCTAAAGCATCAAGCATTGGTCATGAGAGTGTTTTCCACATATTTTTAAGCTGCCTTCTGTGTAGCATAAATAAAGGATATATCCATTGCTTATCCAGGAAAAGCAGTTAAAAATCACCTGTTTTGATTTTTCAGTATTTCCAGTATATTCATACCTATATCAGTGGGATAAATTACTTATGAAACTCATTAGAAAGTATTACATAACACAAGTCACCATCACAGCTTAAATTTCTAAAGCCTATCTTTCATTTGACTTCTTCCTTGTTTAAATCTGCCAGGCTGAGTTTTGAGCCACATAACTTTTCCTGAATTGACAGGGGAAACCAATGATGCAGAACTTACAAGTTTGCTTTCCCATCCCTGCAAAAAATCATTTTGACTTTGATTAACGTGACTGACCACTGGGGGGCTGACCGAATTGATAGACTGTTATTTTACCTGTTAGAAAATCAATTCTTTCAATCAAGAGGGTTAATCTGATCATGTTGCAAGTATGACTTGAAATAACGATCTTTATCAATGTTGAGATAACCAGCCCAAAGCAATCGCTAAAGAATGAAGTATTTCAAAACTTACATTCTTAAACTCATTATCTATCACTACATTAATTAGGAATTTTGATCATCTAGACTTATTTTCTGTTGGGTCAGTTCCGTGAGACACTAAAGTATTAATAAAATTGACACATGTATGTATCTTGGCCAGACCCTGCTAGCCTTTGCTTTGCTTCAGAATTTTGCCAAGAGAACACACTGGTCATAGCAAATACTCTCTCCCAACAACACAAGAGATGACTCTACACATGGACATCACCAGAAGGTCAATTCCTAAATCAGACTGATTATATCATTTGCAGCCCAAGATGGAGGCTCTATAGAGTCAACAAAAATGAGACCTGGAGCTGACTGTGGCTCAGATCATGAGCTCTTTATTGCAAAATTCAGGCTTAAAATGAAGAAACTAGGGGAAAACACTAGACCATTCAGGTATGACCTAAATCAAACCCCTTATAATTATACAGTGGAGGTGACAAATACATTCAAGGGATTAGATCTGGTAGACAGAGTGCCTGAAGAACTGTGGATGGAGGTTTGCAACATTATACAAGAGGTGGTGACCAAAACCATCCCAAGGAAAAAGAAATGAGATAAGGCAAAGTGGTTGCCTGAGGAGGCCTTACAAATAGTTGAGAAAAGAAGAGAAGCAAAAGGCAAAGGAGAAAGGGAAAAATATACTCATCTGAATGCAGAGTTCCAAAGAATAGCAAGGAGAGATAAGAAGGCTTTACAACTCAAAGAAATAGAGGAAAATAATAGAATGGGAAAGATTAGAGATCTCTTCAAGAAAACTGGAGATACTAAGGGAACATTTCATGCAAAGATGGGCACAATTAAGGACAGAAATGGTATGGACCTAACAGAAGCAGAAGATATTAAGAAGAGGTGGCAAGAATACATAGAAGAGTTATATAAAAAAAGGTCTTAACGACCCATATAACCACGATGGTGAGGTCACTCACCTACAGCCAAACATTCTGCAGTATGAAGTTGCTGGGCCTTAGAAACATTACTAGGAACAAAGCTACGGAGGTGATGAAATTCCAGCTGAGTTATTTCAAATCCTAAAAGATGATGCTGTGAAAGTTCTTCACTCAATATGCCAGAAAATTTGGAAAACTCAGCAGTGGCCTCAGGATTGGAAAACATCAGTTTTCATTCCAACCTCAAAGAAGGGCAATGCCAAAGAATGTTCAAACTATCGTACAACTGCATTCATTTCACATGCTAGCAAGGTAATGCTCAAAATTCTTCAAGCTAGTCTTCAACAGTACGTGAACCGAGAACTTCCGGATGTACCAGCTGGATTTAGAAAAGGCAGAGGAACCAGAGATCAAATTACTAGCATCCACTGGATCATAGAAAAGGCATGGGAATTCCAGGAAAATATCTACTTCTGCTTCATTGACTACACTAAAGCCTTTGACTGTGTGGATCACAACAAACTGTGGAAAATTCTGAAAGAGATGGGAAAAACAGACCACCTGACCTGCCTCTTGAGAAATCTGTATGCAGATCAGGAAGCAGCAGTTAGAACTGGACATGGAATAACAGACTGGTTCCAAATAGGAAAAGGAGTACGTCAAGGCTGTATATTGTCACCCTACTTATTTAACTTATATGCAGAGTACATCATGAGAAATGCTGGGCTGGAGGAAGCACAAGCTGGAATCAAGATTGCCTGGAGAAATATCAATAACCTCAGATATGCAGATGATACCACTCCAATGGCAGAAAGTGAAGAGGAACTAAAGAGTCTCTTGATGAAGGTGAAAGAGGAGAGTGAAAAGGCTGGCTTAAAACTCAACATTCAAAAGACTAAGATCATGGCATCCAGTTCCATCACTTCATAGCAAATAGGGGGAAGGTGGAAACAGTGGCAGATTTTATTTTCTTGGGCTCCAAAATCATTGCAGATAGTGAATACAGTCCTGAAATTGAAAGATGCTTGTACTTTGAAAAGAAAGCCATGACAAACTAGATAGTCTGTTAAAAAGCAGATATATCACCTTGCTGACAAAGGTCCATATAGTCAAAGCTATGATTTTCATATAGTCATGTACTCATGTGAGAATTGGACCATAAAGAAAGCTGAACAGCAACAAACTGATCCTTTCAAATTACAGTGCTGGAGAAGACTCTTGAGAGTCCCTCGGACTGCAAGATCAAAACAGTCAATCCTAAAGGTAATCACCCCTGCATATTCATTGGAAGGACTGGTGCTGAAGCTCCAATACTTTGGCCACCTGATGCAAAGAACTGACTCATTGGAAAAGACACTGATGCTGGGAGACACTGAGGGCAGGAGGAGAAGGGGGATGAGACAGAGGATGAGATATTTGGATGGCATCACCAACTCAATGGATATGAACTTGAGCAACCTTTAGGAGATGGTGAAGGACAGGGAAGCCTGGCAGGCTGCTGTCCATGTGGTTGCAAAGAGTTGGACACAACTTGGTGACCGAACAACAACAATGTATGTATCTTAACTTCATGAACACTATCTAGAATGATATTCACTATGAAACATAATGATATAAAAAGTATAAGCCTGACTCAGCATATAGTACCTTTATAGAATGCCCAAACATTGCTTATATGACCCATAGGGCAAGAAGTAAGTCCACAGATGGAAGATGGATGCTTTACTCTAAATTATATTCTTAATTTTATATCTGTTCAATCAAGTGCTTTAAACAAAGTTTAAGATGAAGAGAATGTTTTTACTTTATCACAAAAATTACATAGCCCTAAAATTTCACAAGTTACAGCCCCACTAGTTCGGAATTATCGAAAAAAAAATACCTGGGTTATTTTTTCCTTGGTTGAAGTTTATGTTTGACTCAGTGTAGAGAGAAGTTACTCTTTTCTGGATTATTTTTCAACCCTTATAACATGGCCAAAGACTTAGTTCAGTGTTTTCATGTCTTTAACTCTTCTCTAAAGTTTGACAACTTCTTGTCTTTTTAAGAAAATTTAAATCAGTCTCAGTCTTTCTCCAGGCAACAGAAGCTGGCTAAAATTTAATAACGTCACTTTCATCACATTATATTTATTTTTATAATTGCCTTCTGTTTTCAGCAGAGGATACTGGTTTTCTATTCACAGTACTAATATAAAGTTTTCTCTTTAAATAAATTTAGATCAAAGTGAGCCAATTTAAAGAAAATATGCAGTAATAACTGTACAGGTGGTAAGCAAGAACATTTCAAAATCAGGAAAGTGGTAAAAAATAGCTATATGTTGGGAAGTCAGTATATGAAAGCCAATACATTTAAAAATTGCATACAAAATGGTAAGAAGAAAACCATCTACTTGGGTGAACAAATTAATTTCAATCCCATTCCCAGTATCTATTTGCATAACATTGTGTTAATTCTAAATGACTCTTCTATTTATTAAAGTGAGCCCACAAAAAACCTTAACTCAACAGCATTTTAATAGCTTCTTGTTCAGAACAGTACAAGCTTCAAAGTTATGACTGAACCCCCTAGAAGAAAAAAGTTTCTAATTCAAAAACTTTATTCAACAAATGCTTATCAATCACTGAGTACATCCAACAGGGCAAGCCAGATTTGAGGAGGGATAATAAGATTTATGTGTCCATTCATTATTCAAAAGCTATTTTTCTGAGTTGCTATGATGCTCAATGTCGCTTGCTGTATATGATGTAATTAAAGGAAGAGAACAAGAAAGATGCAGAGGAGAAGGAAGGATCCTGAACTCAAAGAGATTGCCATCTAATTGATTATTATTTATTATTGTCCTTCAATTTTACTTATTGTCCTAGATATTATTTCATTTTCTCACATATTTCTTCTTAAAAAAAAAGTCATTGTATTACTCAGTCAGAGGTAATATTTAAGAGACATTTCCTTTGAGTGTCAGATTCTATGAACCTCAGCAGCAAGTTCATGGAATACAAAACAGCACAACCTTAAACCCACGACAATGTTTATAAAATACTGAAGACTCGGCCTTTCACACACTCTTTGTGAAAAAGGTGATGCTGCCCCAAAAAGGAAAAGACTTAACATTTAGTAAAATTAAGTCACAGTACCAACTTGAACATATTCATTTAATATGAAAACTCAAATGTGACTTGAGGTTTAATTAACTGCATAAATTAAAATTTGTGGAAGGCAGCTGCTATCCTTCACAAAACATGAGGCTTCCGATTTTACTAGATTTGTACATCTCATTTAGGATGAATGGAGTTGTGATTCAGTGTTACATTTGTTTGGCTCAATGGTAAAGAATTCGCCTGCCAATGCAGGAGATGCAGGTTCGATCCCTGGTTCAGGGAGATCCCTTGGAGAAAGATATGCCAACCCACTCCAGTATTCTTGCCTGGGAGATCCATGGACAGAGGAGCCTGGAGCTACAGTCCATGGGGTCACAAAGAGTTGGACATGATTTAGTGACTAAACAACAACAAAAATATATTTGTTAAACTACTTGCATTTATATTCTTGTCTTCCTCTTTAATCTGTCTCTGAAGCCTGCGAGGATTTCTCCTACAGATAAAAACCCCAAATATATTGTGTTCTAGGGAAGGGTAATCGTGTTTTATATGAAAATAGATTTTGATGCTCAGTGCTTGAAGGACATTTTCATTTCTGATGCACTAAAGGGAAATTAAAAAAAAAAAGTTTTGTACCATATGTATTCACATATGTATTCACATGTGCATATGTATTCAGCATTATTTTAAAAAAATAAAAATCTTAAAGATTACAAGACTTTCTTAATATCCTACATTCTGTGTGACAGTATTTTCTGTACCTTGTATCATGGCACAGGATCCCTTCTCTATGCATTTTAAGCAGACGATGTAACTGGAATAAATACTGTGGATAATCCAGCCTCACAAAAGGATTATAAAACAGCTAATTAAGCCAGCCAAGATAAGTATCAGTCACCTGTGAATCCACATTTACCATTTCATTACTTAATTTCACTCAGTAGTACGGAAAGAGAGGTAATATTTGGCATCAAAGAAATTGAGCCAGAAAGCTGATCCTATAAGGGAATAAGGGTCCAGGGATCCAGCCCTGTGGGGTCTCGATCTCGCTGGGTCATTTCACCAGCTTCTGGGGCCAATTCAAGGCTTCCCAGGTGGCACAGTGGTAAAGAATCTGCCTGCTAATTCAAGAGATGCAGGAAACTTGGGTTCAGTCCCTGGGTCAAGAAGATCCCCTGGAGGAGGAAATGGCAACCCACTCCAGTATTCTTGCCTGGAAAATCCCAGGGACAGAGGCGCCTGGTGGGCTACAGTCCATAGCGTCACAAAGTCAGATACGACTGAGCGACTGAGCTTACAGCTGGGGCCAATTCTGTTCCCACTGCATCAAATGAGGAAAATACAGGTCCAAACACTAGTAACCTCTCCACTCCATCGGCAGGCCATCCACCTCGGTCCCGATAACCAGCATGGGCTCCTTCTACCGTGGCCAGTCCCCCACCCCCACATCCCCACCTCGTACCTCAGTTCTATCATCTGCATCATTTCTTGTCTTCTCACATGGTGTTTCAGGTACTGTGTTAGCAATGGGAAACCAAGAACAAGTCCCTTAGGGCGGCGGTGCTCACTAATTCCTAAGATTTCAGATATCCTGCCTCCTGTGGCAACTTCATTTAATTTTGCTTCCTATAAAAGCAAAAATATTGTTATTTTTTTCTTAATGTGAAAAATTTTGCAATATTCCATAATTGCAGCCATTTGGGTCTTCAATTCCACTTAAATAGCATTTTACTGCCTCGGATGTTATAATGAACTGAAGGCTTTTTTCTTCTTGCAATGTTTTTGCTTTAGTTCTTCCTACAGCTTCTACGATGGACTTGGTTTGCTGGTTTCCTTAATTAACTTCTCATCACATAGAATCACTGGAGTATCCTGCTAATTGGAAATGAATACCTCAAAATTATTTTTACCATAAAGGGTTTTTCTTAGCACTATTCTATAAGATGCACCATTTCCCTTTTATTCCTTAAACTCTCTATTTAAGGTTAGAGAGTGTCTTTCCTTCAGGAAAAAAAAAATAAAAAGAAATCCCTGGCAGTCCCATGGTTAGGGCTCTGAGCTTCCACTGCAGGGCGCATGGGTTCCATCCCTGGTCGTGGAAATAAATCCCATATGCCATGTGGTGCAGCCAAAAAAGAGAGAGGGAGAGAGAAACAAGGGTTTCCTGTCACAAATTCAGAATATTCTTGAAGATTTGGGTGGTGAACTAATTTCCTGTTGTTTAGAGCTACTAAAGCTTTCTCTCAGCCAGATGGGGAAATCCTACTTACTTACACTCTGAGGGTAACAGAGAGAGAGAAAGAAACAGCCTGGAATCATTGAGGCCATTGATAAAACAGGGAGCTAACACTGGGCTTCTTACTTTCAAACTTTCTGTTAAGTAAACAGTAAAGATCCCTGTGGTTTTACAGCACTTTTGATCAGGAACTCTCTTACCTGCAACCCAAGCATCCTCTGAGATCCCTACAGGCATAGCTTGACCAGCTCACCGGTTCAAAAAAGGATGAATGGGAAGAGACACAGACTGGGACAGGGAAGAAGGCAGTCTTCTGGTGATGTCTATTCCGCCCTTCCTGATCAAGTTCTCTCTGACAATTTTGTTTGGTTTCCTACAGTGAACAGAAGCTGTCATCTTCTGCTCAGAGTGTCAGGACAGCAAAGACCTGGAGACTGAAACAATGTCCTCACCTCAGCCCTCTTCCCAGGTGACGACATCTGGGTCATGGCCATTAGTTAATCCACAAAGGATAAGGGAGAGCAGTTGTCTGTGGACCAAAGGAAAGGCTGTCAACAGGGATGTCCTGGTAAACTGGATCTCTGAGATTGAGAGTAGATGGAGGGGAGCCTTGATATTGTAGCCCCTGTGAATTTTCCTAGTATAAAATAATCCCGCCATAGATTTCAAACTACCAACAGTTTAATAGCCAGCTGACAACAGTTCTGAATATTTGACAGTCAACTCTGGAAAGTCAGTCCCAGATATTAATGGGTTATCTTTTTTATTTTCTGAGAAACCACTGAGTACCAACAGGAGGCATTATTGAAGGAAAGTCAAGCACACAAAACTGATAATCAATTCTTCTCTTTGTAGAGCTGCAAGTTCGGCAACATTTGTAAAATAGAATTAAAAATCATTTCTAAGACAACATATTTAGAAGTGCAAATTAACTGAAAGCAAAGTGATATCTAAGCACCTAAGACATAAAGAAAATGAGTACAAGAATCCATCTCATAGGGTGGTTAAAAGGCTCAAATGAGATCACGGAAGAGATCTTGGTTGAGTTACTGGCCACTACAGAAATATAAAGGATCATTCCTTATATAGTGGAGTGAGGCTAATCTAAGAAGGCAACAACTGGGCTCCCAGAACATACCAATTGATGATGACAAGGTCAAAGATGGAAAGGCAGGATGCCTCAGGATACTGGGAAGACAAAGCAGCAAAGAAAGTCCACTGACCTCAGACAGTGAATGAACTGTGTTCACAAAGCCAAATCATTTCCTACTACACACCACTGCCTTTTTCATCCCATTTAGTATACAACCATGACCAAGACTTTAATTCCCCTGGTGGCTCAAAAGTTGCCTCTGCAAAACTGTCCTCAAAGGGTTGCTTTTTAGGATATTTAGGATAAAGACCTGAATGGTCTTCAAAACAGGCTTCTCCAAATTCAAGGCCTGGCTGTGGATGGCTTTGTGGGGTAGAAGCATGTCCTGTGGGACAAAATTCTGCCTCTACCACTTGCTTTGCTGCATATCTCATGCAAGCAACTTAAACTTTTGATGCCTCAGTTTCCTCATCTGTACATGGAGATGGTGGTTTTTAAATCATAATATGATTTTGTGGGTTAAATGACCTAAGGCACATAAATTATCTAGCACAATCCCTAGCACATATTAAGAACTCAATAGTTGGATGAGGCTATTATTATTGATTTTAAAAGCATCGCATCAAAATTTGGATAAAAAATTTAAATAAATAGTAAAGAAATAATAGGCATAAAGTGTTACCAACTGTTTTCAAATGAGACGGTTTTAAATTATCTAGAATGCTTTATTTCTACCACTTAAGGTGTCAAACTCACCTTACAACCAACCTTCTTGTGACTGAAAGTCTGTTGATCATTAGCAAGAAAGCTGCTTAGTACTTCTGCACATCTGACAGGAGAGGGAAGGAAGGAGAAAGAGAGCAACCCAAGAAGAGAGGGGAAGAGTCCTTCTGACCCTCCAACACCTGTCCTTCCTGTCAGGTCACATGATCATCCCAAGACCAATCCCTGTGCCAGAGGGTTGGGATATGCCAATTGGCTAGAACTGGAATGTTTGAGAAATTAATCTGGAAAGGAAAAAGGAAAGAGGAAGGTGGATACTAGGTAGGTAACCTAAAAAAAGTTTCCTATGGTTTAAAAACCATTTTCTTTACTCATCTGTTGCCTTCAAATCATAAGATACAGGCCATTAAACAAAAGACATGATTTGAACTTTGCTTCTAGTTCTGGTTCATATCATATTACATTCAAAACACGATATTGACTGCTATCCACTCTTACCATTGAATTTTCCACTACCATAAAAATGGGAGAGAAAGAGACAGTTTCATGCAAACAGAATATCTTACTAGCTCCAATACTGGTTGTTACTGTATTTTGTGTAGCTGATTTTCCTATTTTATTATAGCGACATATATCAATGTACCAAGGTTAGTTAGATATGCAAAAGCACACCAACCCAACCAGCTAATAAAGGGAAGAACTTGCCAACAGTTTTATTGCTAAATAATAACAATCAATTTGAATGATGTTAGTCAAGTTGACGAACTGAATTACAACCACTTATTTTAAGGGATCCATGAAGATGAGATCCAAAGAAAAATATTAGGCACATATTTTTGTATCTCTTCCATGCCTTTTACTGTTTTTATCGTAAAAACAAGCTTAGATTTTTGACTTAACACTGCTCCAGTTCTCAAGTTTCAAGTTTCTCCTTATGACAGTAGCTTTCTATTATTATGATGGATGAAAACCCAAATAATATTTATTCTACCCTATTGGGGAAAAACATGAAAATGTCCAGAGGAAAAGAATCTCTAAAAGTAATAAATGAAATACATCCACCAATAAAGGGGAATAGGATCTTGGTTTCTGGTCCCCTTTTCCAGTATTACTCCTCCTATGGGAATAAGACTATGGCAAATATCTAAACATGCCTTAATTCCTATATCTCAATGCTAGATACATTAAAGGGGCCAGAGTTAGCTGAAATAAATTTAAAAGGAAACAAATGCTTTATTGATCCCATAGAGAGGGGAAGAGTCCTTCCCCTCTCTGTATGTAATCCCCATAATCAAATGGATACTTAATGAAAAAGGGAAAAGGTATAAAATCAGGGAAATTTAGAGTGAAGTGAACCTGTTGTTGGTACCAGCTGTGTTTCTTTGCCTCTGTGCCCTATATATCTAAACCTCTATCTATCAAAAGAACATATCCTAAAGAACAACATGATGACAGAGATGAATTTCAATCTGACAAATGCAGTGAACTAAAAAATGAACTATATCATAAACCATTACTCCTTCTCAGTCCAAACAGAAAAAAAATTTCCTGAAGAAACTTACATTCTCTGTAGGAAATAACCAGGGTAATGTGGAAAGTGTTCACTAAATTTCTGCATACTACATGGCCAATCAATCTAAAGCTATGTAGAAACTATCCTTTCACAAAATGACTTTAAAAGTTTTATGTTAAAATATAACTTTGTTTGCTCACAGCTTTTCCAAACACTGGGATTTTTTTTCAACAACTAATAGAGTTTTAGACTGCAATTGCTGAATAGAAAGGATCAAAATTTCTCACTTCTCAATCAGTCATTCTGGCCTCATACATATACTGCCATATTCATTTATTCATTCAATATGTCCATATGATTCACTATTTTCCTGTAAAAGAAAAATGTTCATCTTGATTAATGGGATAATCTGTGAAGCAATTGTGCTAACTTTTCTAAATTTCATACCTATTAATTTTAATAAATTTCCACTAATTTCTGCATTATGAAATTGATTGAGTGGGAATATCTAATATGTCTTTACAAAATGCTTTATTACTGCAACTCTACTTCTGTAGTTTTTTAATACCATTTTGTGATCTTTTCTTCAGAACTGCGAAAATTGTCCACACCTACTATCATAACATGGTCCCCCTATTTTAAGCAGTTAAACTCTCTCAAATTTTACTGAAGAGTAATCCCAGGTTATCAAATTGATTGTGCCACAAGTCATGAGCATCAGAACATGGTGTTTAAAAGAGTATAATGTGATGGGTGGAGCCAGGGGGAGTGGGAGGAAGGTCCAAGAGGGTGGGGATATATGTATGCATATGGCTGATTCACTTTGTTGAACAGCAAAAAACTAACACAACATTGTAAAGCAATTCTATTCCAATTTTTAAAAGTCAAAAAAAAAAAGAGTATACTGCCATAAACTGGCAAAAGCCTCTAATCTTCCCCATTCTTGATGGAGAGCATTTGGCAATTGACCCCTGTCACCTTTGATCTTGTCATCTCACATATAGCAGCACCCACAAACCCTGCACATTGTGTACTGGGGTGGTGGCAACAAGAATAGAGAACAGCTAGAGCTATTTGCCAAGGTAAAGACAATGCAACTTCATGATATAAATAAATAAGCCTACAAATGACACCATATTTTCAAGCTTAAGTAACTAGAAGGAAGTATCATCACTTTCAGACACTAGAGAATTGAGATGTGCTTCTGATGACTGTCATTTAGAACCTGTTGGGTGGAGGGTGATGGCGAGGCATTCCAGATGGGAAATAGTAGGCAACTGAATGTGGGATACAGATATCTGAGTAAGAAAACTAGGGTAGACTTCTAGAGTTGTGAATAAAGATAATACCTATCTGATAGAGAGGAAGAATAATCTAGAGAGAGGTAGAGACAAAAAGTAAAGACATATAAATGAACGGATAAATATGTATGAGAGTACTTAGAGAATGTTTAAAGTTAGAATGGAGGATCAGGATAAAAAAGATGCATAAAGAAAAGGAAGAACAGCAGGTGAGGGAAGAGCCTTAAAATTTATTCATTCATTATTAATTCATTCAAAAAATATTTATTGAGGGTCCGCTCTGTTGTAGGCACTGTGCTAGACACATAAGGGAGGAGTTTATAGTCTAACGGAAAAGAGAGCAAGAAATTGGACAAATAACAAAACTGCCCCCACCTCTCACAAGTAAGTATAATTGTTATAAATGTTCCAAAAAGAAGGAAAAAAAGATCTTGGTCCAAGGGGCTCACATGAGTATGTGCTCAGTCGCTCAGTCACGTCCAACTCTTTTTGACCTCATGGACCATAGCCCACCAAGCTTCTCTTTCCATGGAATTTTTCAGGCAAAAATACTGAAGCGGGTTGCTATTTCCCCCTCCAGGGGATCTTCCCAACCCAGGGATAGAACGAGCGTCTTTTGCATTGGCAGGTGGATTCTTTACCACTAGCGCTACCTGGTAAACCTAAGGGCCATGGGGGAGTTGTCTATTCTTTTCTGAAGTGTCAGGGAAGGTTACTCTAAGGAAATGGCATCACCTGGCAAATGAGCAATTAGAAAAAAGACATCCTGAGCCCAAGTAATGACAGTGTTCTAAGAACTTAGCCATGTACTAGAGCATGTGCCCGGACATTTTAAATGGGCATTATTTAGTCTCACCATAAGTAGCAGGTTTTAAGGAGGATCTCAGAGTCTCTGATTCTAAAAGTGTATGTCAATTTGGCAGGTGACCAGTGCTTTTTTAGTTATTAAAGCATAAACAGGTTTCCAACATTTTCCTTTCCCTGATTATACACACTGATTTGTCATGATGCTCCCATTGTGAAGGGTATGTAAAGGCAGCTCTGGCCAGCTTGATCAAGAATCATTATACTGACACATTCTATAATGTTGTCCACTGGTGCACAAATTTCACTGAAAGTGTGTTCAATCTGATGTAACTTTGAAACCAAAAACCTTAGGATTTCAATCCTATCTCTAGAACAAGCTAATTGTGTTACCTGAAGAACATGACCAAATCTATCTGAGCTTTGGTTTCCTGAATACCTACATTTTGTGAGTATTAAATGAGATCCTTTATAAACAAATAGTCTACCCTAAGACCTACATGGCTGTAAGCTCTCAACAAATATTATCTCCTTTCTCTTTTGCCCGTTTTTGTACTGACCTGCATTTGAAGAGTTTTCATTATGCTGGTAAAATCTGTTCCTACAGTACAGATCCCAACCTAATTAAGTGTAACAGGAAGAGAAGATTTCTACTTAAATTCTGAAGCAAAGATACAACACACAGAACCTTAAATTCTGAAGCAAAAATTAGCCACATACAGAGGGTGGTAAAAATCACTTGCTCCCATGATTGGAATATCATACAAACCATAAAAACAATATCTTAAGGACCATTTCCATTTTTGAAAGACTAAGTTGGTATTCAGTTCAGTCACTCAGTCATGTCTGATTCTTTGCAACCCCATGGAATGCAGCACATCAGGTTTCGCTGTCCATCACCAACTCCCAGAGCTTGCTCAAACTCATGCTGGTATTATGTAATCACAAAGCCCAAAGCACAAATCAGAGGATAGAATACTGGGGACTCAACCTCCTTTTCCTATAGATGGGGGTGGGGTGGGGGTGGGATAGCCTGGGTACAGCCCTGAGCAGAAAGGGTTAAGAATGCAAGATGCTTCCTGATGAGTCCTTCTGCTCCCATCATCCAGTGACCCTTAAATTAACAGCTGTCTGTCTCCCTCACCTTGAATCAGTCCGGAGAGAGAGCAAATATCTCCCCAAGGAAAGCAGGGACAGCCCCTCAGCTCTCCCTCTCTCCATCACCTCCCCAATGAGTCATTTCTCTGACTCCTTCACTCCTTTTAGGGCAGTTTGGCAGGCAAATAACAGTGAGAACAAAACATTTATAAGCAGGACCCTAGTGATAAAACAGTAGCCACATTTATGGACACTGAGAATTCATTTCTTTCTCTAGCAGGAAATAGCAGTGATAACATTCCCTTGGTCTGTCTCGAAAATGTCAATTCATTTGTTTGTTAATACAAATGCATTGCCTCATTCATTCTCTCATAGGAAGGTTGAGAGGAGTGGAGAGAGGGGGAGAGGAGAATCATCGTTATCGCCTTGTAATTATTCAGAGGATGTTTCATTTTATTTTATGTTAGAGTGGCCAAATGTGTATTACTCCTCTGTTGCCCTAATCATCATCATAAATCAGGAAACAAGAATTTCAATGTCCAATTACCATTCAGAGTAGATACAGGAAGGAAATTAAAGCTTTCTTTCTAAGTGGAAAAAAGGGCAATTCCACAGAGCTTCCTCGGGGAATGTTCACTGTGCTGAACAGTACGTTATTGAAAAGAGATAAGCAATTGTGTGATGTACAATTGCCAACACTCTCTCGTCTTTCAACTTCTGTTCTAAATGCTTACGAGGAACAATATCTTCACATTTTTCAAAGACCACTATAGGAGAAAGCCACTTAACGCTCACTTACACTCACAAGTATTGCAAATACAACAGTTATTATTTAAAGAAGAGACACAGAGACAGAGACCAAGAGAAACAAAGAGACCAAAGTCTTGGCTTCCACACTGTCGAGTGCCATGGCCAGGAATGTATTCAACAAAACCCTATCCTCAGCATTAGGCTCGGGGTCCCAAACCTCACCAACTGCTTAAGGACCTCAAGCCAGAGAGCTACTTCAGAGGGAGATTTTTTTCTTCTAAGAAATATAAACCAAACCTAAACTGTTTTTAATTTTTTTTTAATTGGAGTATAATTGCTTTGCAATGTTGTGTTAGTTTCTGCTGTATGACGAAGTGAGTCAGCCATAAGTATACATATATCCCTCCCTCTTTAAACTCTGAAATTATTTTCTTTCCTTGGTAATTTCTTTTTCTGCTAATAACAGTGACAGCTAAGTGACATTAACTTCCAGCAGGTCAACTGTATTTGAGTCAATTTAGTCACCATTGTTGTACATCTGTAGGGGTAGAAATTGAAGCAATCCAGTTGCTTGGACAGTTCAGTCAATAAGTCAAAGTGATAACTCTGTGAAATTATATCTAAATTAAATTTCCCTAAGTAGATCTTGATTTGAAAAAGGCAACATCTCTCTTACAGTGTTTCTAGAAAATCTACTACCTGTCATGGTATTTTAACACAGGGACGTCATCTATTCACACAAAAACATTTTTAGAAAACAGATGAGTGTTGTTAAGTTTGCTAGGCTAAATCCCACCACTTCTTTAAGGTAGGAAATAGGATGTTAGATTCAGGTTAGAGAAAGTACTACAAAATATTATGTGAAGATATGGACCATTTTTCTCTCTCCTGATTTTGGAAGATTTTGTTTGTTTCCTCCTATTCCAGCGAATAATTGAGTTGAAGCTGATAAAAGAGTATGTCATCCAAACCTAAGTCCCATGTTTTAGGCAATTAATAATTGGCAACAATATTAAAATTGCACTTATGAGTTCTAACTTTTCTATCTAGGAACTAACTGGCTCACAGCCCAAACTGACTGTTAAAACTCTGTGTGGATCTTCTTAGAATAATACCACTTATTATCTTTCTCTGCATTGATGTTTTTTCGTTCCCCCAGCCCCAACATAAATTACAGCTGCATAGATCACTGTATGGTAAATATCTGATTTCAAAGTAATCTTTTTTTAAAAGTAAACTTTTTATTTTATGTTGAAGCATAGCCAATTAACAATGCTGTGATAGTTTCAGGTGGACAGCAAAGGGACTCAGCCACCCAGGTACATGTGTATGATTTCTAGAAACCCATCTGTGTCCTTATTCTTGCACATGCTATTGTCTGTGAGTAGCTGAATACTTTCACTTAAAGGTATCTTTTCTCTCTAATACTGAGAAGGAATACTTCTTTTATATTTTCAGTCATACTTTGGCTTTCCAAAATATTTTCTTCATAACAGGCTTTCTCTGCTTTCATCATGAATTTTTTCTTTATTTAGGATAAAAAATGTTCATGAATTTTGTTTATTCATACATTATTTATAGTTTCTTATTATGGCAAAACGTATTTTTAAGTCTTCTCATGATCAGGTTTGCCAACACCCCTCATGCTCTTTGAAAAACCACACATTATCTGTATGAAGGGGACAAACACTGAGAATACTTTCTACCTTACAGGAAAAAAGGTCTGTTAATTTCTAAAGTTGTTTAAACATATTTTTAAATCAGAAATTTCTCTTTCGAAATATTCACAACAACTGATCATCTTCTGAAATCTAAAACCGTGATTATTTCTCCTTTAAGTTTTAAACTATTAATTTTACATTTCAAAGGGATGTTCGTTCAGAAGCAAAAGGCTTTGATCATTTCATCAAGCAAAAACTGTAAAATTGAATTCATGGAGACAGACCAAAAAGTTCTCCTTGGCTGAAAAAAATATTTCCAATTTAAATCCATGGTCATCTCTCGTTCAACGTTTGCACAGTTCCACAGAATCTTGTTTGCTTATTAAAGCGAGGCCCTCCGTAAATGGTGGGTCCCAGTGTGGTTTTTCTCTATACCATAACATTTCAGGATATTAAAACCTTTAACATCTGAAGGGCATTTTAGAAAATAATTTGGTAATTTTTCTGAGATGTATTCCTGATGATGTCTGTGACTTCAAAATATCATTGTATTTAGAGAAGAATATTTCAAGTGTTCCTTTCAATATGAAAGTCTGTAAGTAAAGGACTTGTTTAAAAAGATGGAATTTAGTCAAATATGGAATTGGTTTTAAATCACTGCATGGTTAATCATTTGCTTGACTAAACTGATAGCTTGTCAAGTCTTATATTTGATTATTAACAGCTGCCATCTCTTATACAGCATTTCTGGTGCATATTTTTATGAGGACTAAGTAAGGTAAGATTAATTAACATGCCTAGCACAGGGCATGGCACAGAGCAAGAACTCAATACATGGCAACTGTTAATATTTTAATAGAAATTATTTTGCAATTGTTATTAAACTGAAAGAAAGTGAGCTATCCAGCATTGGTCAGGAAGATCATCCAGTTTTTTCCCCATCTTTTTTCTGTTCATCATTACTGATGACACCAACAATTGAGGTTTAATACCTTTTGCCTATTTTGACTGAGAAAATAGAACTAGTTGTTGTTGAATTGGTCACCCTGCTTCCAGTCAAGCCCTCATCCTCACAATTCTCCACACAGCCCTCAAATCATCTTATGTCCATCAGACCACATCCCTCTCCTGAATGAATACTGCAAAGACTTAGCTTCACACTGAGAATAAAATCCAGCTTTGCTCTTTTGGGGCATGACATCTATCAGGAACCAATCCCTGACCTCGTCTCGGGCCATGTCTGACTCTTTGCGACCCCATGGGCTGCAGCATGCCAGGCTTCTCTGTCCGTCACCAACTCCCAGAGCTTGCTCAAACTCATATCCATTGAGTCAGCGGTGTCATCCAATCAGCATCAGGGTCTTTTCCAATGAGTCCCTTCTTCACATCAGGTGGCCAAACTATTGGAGCTTTAGCATCAGTCCTTCCAATGAATAATCAGGATTGATTTCTTTTAGAATTGATTGGTTTGATCTAGTCTTAGTGGCTTTTCTTCTGTTTCTTGCCTTGGGCAAGCCTGTTCCCACCTCAGGGCTTTAGTACCTGCTGTTACCTTTACCAGCAAAGCTCACTACCCATGAGCTCTTCACACAAAGATTTCAACCCAAAGGCTACTTCCTCAGGGCAATGCCCATTCCCCAGAAAGGTGTCTCAGTCCTGCCATCTCATCGCCCCCCATCTGACTCTAGTACCCATTTTGTTTCCTTCACTTCTCCATATGACTTTTTTAAAAGCAATCGATTTAAGGAGAAATCTCCATTTATTGGAATATAAATATGAAATAGTACCCCAAACACTGCCATGTCAACCCCGCTTTCTCAAGAGGAAATGGTGCATTTCAGCCACTGTGGTTGAGAACTGTCTCACTTTGATTTTTAAGACTTGGGCCACTTCATTTTCAAATACTTATATCAAAGTTAATTCAAAGCTACTCTCTTCCCCATCCTCATCACAGGCTAGACCATAGGATGGTATGGTAGAGTGTGGAGTGAAATCCACTCTGTTTACACCCTTTTTTCTTTCTTTCAGTTTCTTCTGCTTCCAGACCCTGGACTCAGAGAACCTCAGTCTCACCCACCATACCCAGGAGAAGGAAGTCAGTCTCTCTCATTTTGTTTGACTTTTGGAATCTGGCAGCATTTGCCTTCATCCTCCTCCCCACCAGCGCAAGATGCTTTACCTCCACTATGTGCCACTTCAGACGTCAGGAGGCACCTGCTCTTCGGCTCACCAGTTCCTCTGTTCATTCATTCACATAAGCAACCATGTATTAGGTGTTTGGTATACATGGAAACATTACTCAGTCTCCTATATCTTAACATTTACTTCTTTCTCTTACAAGTCATGTACAGCTCACTGGGAGTCAATATCCTGTCCACAGACAGTTCACAAGATAGCAGACCAGAAGCAAACTCTATTATCTGTTTAGTTAAATCTTTGAAATTCTGAAAAATAGAGGCGCTAGCCTTGCTTTCAATAAAACTGGCTATAGCTGCTCTCACTTAGCAATTAAAATCCTGTCCTCAACAACTCTGAGAGAGGGAGCCTTCTGTCAGATAAACCATCATTTTTTTTTAAATAGACTTTAATTTTTAGAGAGGTTTTAAGTCTACAGAAAAATTGAGCAGGAAGTAAAGAGAGTCCCCATATGTCCCTGCCCCCACAGAGACACAACTTCCCCCACCATCACTGAACAAAATTTTTTACATGTCTAGACATGTGTTGGTGGTAAAAGGTTTTCTCTGTGTTATTCTGATTCAAGATGGTTCTAATGAATCTGCTGAGATGAGGAGTGGGGTTTTCTGAGGGAAGTACTCTTCTGCCTACCTTTCCAAGAAAGCAGCCATGAAACCTTTTAACCTTTTCCCAAGTTAAGAGCCCTCACACTTGATCCCATTCCTGCACTCAACTACTCCCCAGATGCTGCAAGTGGAGCCACCCTAACAATTGGAGTCCTCTTGCTCCCCATCTTGATGGCTGCCAATAACCAGAGTGGTGTAAACACTGCCCTGTCTCCCCAGTTACACCACACTCCCCTGTCCTGTGCTCTGCCAGTGGACTTCCAGCCTCTGCCTTTACACAGCTGCCCTAATCTTCCCCATGGCACTAGTGATAAAGAACCCACCTGCCAATGCAGAGGAGATACGAGTTTGATCCCTGGGTCGGGAAGATCCCCTGGAGAAGAAAATGGCAGCCTGCTTCAGTATTCTGGCCTTGGAAATCCTATGGACAGAGGAACCTGGTGGACTACAGTCCATCGGGTCACAAGAGTTGGACACAACTTAGACTAAACCACCACCACAGGGATGGAGCCTTACTGCCAGGTCATACTTTACTTTTCTTAGTCTACTCCAGAGACAGCATCAAAAAAGACCTCCAGGTCCTGCCAGGGAATGAGACCCTAGTCTACCATTCTGGAGGCATCCCCCAAATTGGTTCACTCAGAGCCCTGATCACCTGGCTCCAGGGAGGGGAAAGGCTCTCCTACCTCTCAGTGACAGGAAGGGAAGGGAACAGTCAAGCTCTGAATATGCATCCCCCAAATGCGGACTCCTACCCCCTTTCAGTCTACTTCTAACACTGGCTGGTGACAATGGGTGTAGTGGTAAAGCTCATTCTTATTTGATGCCTCCCATAAGCACTGCAGGAAGGCTGTTTTAGCAGCCAGCAGAACCTTGAACATAGAGTTTCACTGAGTTCTTTAGTCCCCAACTTTGAGCTGAAGCCCCAACTCCAGGACTAAGAAGGAAAATATCACTGCCATGTAATGCTTTGCTTTCTGTCCATCTCAACTTGCTCCTTTGTTACTCTCCACCATCTCAATCTACCCTTGGCACCTAGGGAAGCATTTGACACTTAATAAGTGCTCTTTAAAGTTCTATTAAATGAACCCTTTTTTGAGCTCTTATTTAACTTATATGCAGAGTACATCATGAGAAATCCTGGGCTGGAGAAAGCACAAGCTGGAATCAAGATTGCTGGGAGAAATATCAATAACCTCAGATATGAAGATGACACCACCCTTATGGCAGAAAGTGAAGAAGAACTAAAGAGCCTCTTGATGAAACTGAAAGAGGAGAGTGAAAAAGTTGGCTTAAAGCTCAACATTCAGAAAATGAAGATCATGGCATCCAGTCCCATCACTTCATGGCAAATAGATGGGGAAACAGTGGAAAGAGTGGCTGACTTTGTCTTGGGGGGCTCCAAAATCACTGCAGATGGTGACTGCAGCCATGAAATTAAAAGACACTTACTCCTTGGAAGGAAAGTTATGACCACTCTAAATAGCATATTAAAAAGCAGAAACATTACTTTGTCAACAAAGGTCCGTACAGTCAAGGCTGTGGTTTTTCCAGTAGTCATGTATGGATGTGAGAGTTGGACTATAAAGAAAGCTGAGCACAAAAGGATTGATGCTTTTGAACTGTGGTGTTGGAGAAGACTCTTGAGAGTCTCTTGGACTGCAAGGAGATCCAACCAGTCCATCCTAAAGGAGATCAGTCCTGGGTATTCATTGGAAAGACTGATGTTGAAGCTGAAACTCCAATATTTTGGCCACCTGATGCGAAGAGCTGACTCATTTGAAATGAATCACCAGCCCAGGTTTGATGCATGATACAGGGTGCTGGGGCTGGTGCACTGGGATGATCCAGAGGGATGGGATGGGGAGGGAGGTGAGAGAGGGGGTTCTGGAAGAGGAACACATGTACACCCATGGTGGATTCATGTCAGTGTATGGCAAAACAAACACAATACTGTAAAGTTAAAAACAAATAAATAAATAAAGTCTTGGTTCTACTCAAAAAAAATAAAATAAAATAAAAGACCCTGATGCTGAGAAAGATTGAAAGCAGGAGAAGAAGTGTCCGACAGAGGATGAGATGGTTGGATGGCATCACCGACTCAATGGACATGGGCCTGGGTGGACACCGGCAGTTGGTGATGGGCAGGGAAGCCTGGTATGCTGCAGTTCACGGGGTCACAAAGAGTCGGACACAACTGAGCGACTGAACTGAACTGAACTGAAAACAAGAATTAACACCATAATGAAATCCATTATGTATTGAAGAGCCCTGGTGGTTTGAAGGGCTTCCCAGTGCCTGCTAATGCAGGAGATGCAGGTTTGACCCCTGAGTCAGGAATATCTCCTGGAGAAGGCTATGGAAACCCAGTCCAGTATTCTTGCCCAGATTTTCCTCATAGGCTACAGTCCATGGGGTCACAAAGAGTTGGACAACGCTGAGAAACAACAAAGTGGTTTGAAATCAAAATACTTTCACTTTATGTATTTCTGTCTTACAGACTTTCTTCTATTGTCTCTTCCTTACTCTTAGGAATTGCATTAATCATCTCAGATGCCATAACAAAATACCACAGACTGAGTGGCTCAAACAACAGAAAGTAATTTTTCCAAGTTCTGGAGGCTGGAATTCCCAGATCAGGGTGCCAGCATGGTTGAGTTCTGGTGAGGACTCTCTTCCTAGCTTGCAGATACTCTGAGACCTCACATGGCAGAAAGAGAGGGAAGTAGAGCAAGCTCTCTGGTGTCTCTTCTTATATGGGCACTAATCCTATCATGAGGGCCCCACCCTCATGACCTCATCTAAACCTAATTATCTCCCAAATGCCCCTCCTCCAAGACCATCACACTAAGAGATGTGTTAGTATTGTTTCAATCTATGGATCTTGGAGGGATATAATTCAGTGCATAGCAGGAATTAACTAGTTGTTCACATTATTTATGAAAAGGCAATGGCACCCCACTCCAGTACTCTTGCCTGGAAAATCCCATGGACGGAGAAGCCTGGTAGGCTGCAGACCATGGGGTCGCTAAGAGTTGGAAACGACTGAGCAACTTCACTTTCACCTTTCACTTTCATGCATTGGAAAAGGAAATGGCAACCCACTCCAGTATTCTTGCCTGGAGAATCCCAGGGACAGGGGAGCCTGGTGGGCTGCCGTCTATGGGGTCGCACAGAGTCGGACACCACTGAAGCGATTTAGCAGCATCAGCAGCATATTATTTATATTACTTATCTTGCCCTTTCCCAATCTGAAGATCATTTGCTCCACTGGAAAGCATGAAACAGCAGAAAATTAAGATTTGAGTTTTCTTCCTTTTCTCCAAAATCTATCCTACAATACCATCCTCTCTAAGAGGTGAGCCTAGTCTTTCATTAGTTCTTATTTCAAATTTACATCTTGAAAAAGACATTTTATGGTCCAGCAATTTTCAGAGCTACAAGTTCCAAGTTCAGCATTGTGAGCTCTTCTTGACATCACTGTGTTCCTCCCAGGAACTCATTCCTCACCTCACCTCAGGACTTACAGTTTCCCTTTGGCATTTCCCCTGATCTGCCTCTCTACTTTCCCAAGGATTCCACCAGGCAAATCTATCACATTCAACTCATTTTCATTGTTGATTCACTGGCCTCTAGCAGCATTTCAGAAAGACATTTCTCCACCCCTGCCCATCACCCACCCAGGATGCACTGTCTGCAAGAGCTGAGTTTGGAGGCCATCACCAAAGAACAAACTTCCTGCCATCTTTCTAGCAATGCTCCTTAAAGAAAATTGAAGCCGTGTTCTTTAGAAAGGTTCATTTACAGCCTCAATTTGGGGTACTTAAAAAAATCAATAGCAATCTTAATTCCCACTGGAGATAAATAGCCCAAATCTTTAATTATGCATGAACATAGGAAATTTAAGAAAATATAAAAAGGCCATTTAGTCCTCAAATCATCTATTCCCTTCTGAGAACTCCAATTTTCCTAATATGGATAGCATCCAGATTTGGGTATGAGAAGGGATGAGAGAAGTAGTTGTGGGTTTTTTCTATACGATAAGGAGGATAAGAGTTCTCTATTTTTAAATTTGGATTTTGCTTTTTGTTGTTTTGTTTCTACTGAAGGCTGAAGTGGGAAAGATCTTTGCTGTACAATCTGGAGAGCATTTATCCAAAACTTCTCTCAAAGGCCTTTCTAAATATCCTTAATCAGTGGATCTTTAGAAATTATCTTATGGCCTTTCTTTTTTATTTTTTCCCAACCTGATAACTTGTTTTAATTATATTTTATTGACCACAGTAAGAATAAGAATCTTTTAACCTGTGAACTGTCTCTAACATTTTGTGCTTTTATCTGTTAGATGCTGTTTTTTAATTGATTATAAAGATTATTTACTTATATTCAATAATCCTCTGTTTGGTACATGTGCCATGATTTTTGTCTCCTGGTCTGCTACTTGTCTTTTGACCTTTTTTATAATGCTTTCCCACTACAAAATTGTAAAAATATTCTTTAGTGTCAACTTCAAATTATTGTAACCTATAGAACTGATTAACATATGCTTTGATTTCATTGAAAAAGCAATATACTCTTTCTTCACCTTCATCTTCTCTGTCCTAAAATCTTAAACCTTTTCTTTCCCCTAGTTTCCCCCTCACACCAGGGTTCTATACTTTAAGACTTGAGGCTTACTCCACATAATTTCCATGACCCTTGTATCAGATTTCAACACCTGTATCTCTAACAATATAATTCTGTATGCTCAGTAATGTCTGACTGTTTGCAATCCCATAGACTGTAGCCCACCAGGCTCCTCTGTCCATAGAATTTTTCAGGCAAGAATACTCATATATAATGTATATAATTGCATATTATAGCAATATAGTTTTAATAATAGTAATATCTAGTCATTTATTGAACACCTATTGTGGTTCAGTGGTAAAGAATCCACCTGCCAATATAGGAGATGCAAGTTTTATCCCTAGGTCAGGAAGACCCGCCGGAGGAGGAAATGGCAACCCAAATCAGTATTCTTGCCTGGAAAACTCCCATGGACAGAGGAGCCTGGTGGGCTACCATCCATGGGGTTGGGTCTCAAAGAGTCAGACAAGACTGAACACACTGGATAAGGACCACAGACTGATTTGGTTATTTTACCTGCACTATCTCATCAACGCCCTATAAAAACTTCATTTTATACGTGAGGAAACTTAAGATCAAAGAAGTGAAGTAATTTGTTCAAGGTTGTACAAGCCGTAAATATTAGAACCAGAATTTAAACGTGGGAACTTGGGTTTTCTGTCTCCAAAACCTATGGGCATCATCATGGCATTTCACTGACTATGAAAAATCGTATGCACATTTCTCCCACAAACCTCTATCTAGAAAGGACTTTCCTAAACGTTAAACCACAACTCTGAAATTTTAATAAGTATAGTACTGATGACCCACAGAACAATCCTCCCTCATATAAATTCTGGACACATACATTGAAAAGAATAGATTCCATTAATAATGAAAGCTAAAATCACATGTATAAACACATTGCTTTTAATCTATTCAATTATTTTCCCATAAGTACTAACTGTGCATCACAAATTATGCTGTCTAGAAGACATACCACAAAACTTTAAGCTTGGAAGATTCATTGCCATGGTGTAATGGAATAGCTTTCTGAAAGAATGAAAATTTTGAAACTCCAAGATGGAAGGTCCCTATCCACTGTTTCCTCATTCCATTAATCAAATTGGGGATGGACACAGATGGCAAACTACACAGGGACACTGCTGCATAATTAATTTTCACATCTTTTCATCATTACATATAAATATATTTTCTCCTCATGCACTTTAATTCAGGAGCTACAAAATGGTAATGCTCAATAGCCAAAATCAGCCAGCTGAAAAGCCTTAATTGTTCTACCCCAGTGAGTTTAGGGGCTTCCCTGGTGGCTCAGACAGAAAAGAATCTGCCTGCAATGCAAGAGACCCAAGTTCAATCCCTGGGTTGGGAAGATCCCCTGGAGAAGGGAATGGCAACCCACTCCAGTATTCTTGCTTGGAGAATTCCATTGACAGAGGAGCCAGAGGTGGAAAAAAGTCAGACTCGACTGAGCAACTAAACAACAATAATGACAACAATGCGTGCATCTTCTCCAGTTTTCCACAACCAGTAAAATTCCCTACTGTATCACACCTGGTCTGATGCGATACATTTATATACTTGGTCCCTCCCCTAGAGGCATTTGAGTTTATAGTCTCTGAATTAATCACGTGATTGTGAAGATAGTGAAACAAAAGCCCAAATTAGAGACCTTATAGTCTGAGTCTACCACAGGCATACCACCCCTGAAATAAACTTAAGAGCTAAAGCCACTATGGCAAATGTACAATCCATCAACAGTCACTCTGCTCTTCTAACCCTAACTCTTCCTGATCCTACTCCTTTCCTCCGCCTACCAAGCCCCAAATGGCAAGGTTTATAGCTGTACTTGTTGTTGACTCAAGATCAGTCCAGAAGGCTGTAGAGTCAGATTACAAAATTGGTTACACAATCGACGTCACAGAGGTACATCCCTGACCTTCCATAAATCCAGTGTTTTCACTGTGCAGTGTATGGTACAAGCTCCAGGGTATAAAAGCAAAATTGCACTCACTCCTTCCTTCGAATAACCTTGAACACTGCTACAGAGTGGATCATGGAGACAAAATTGGATTTTTGGAAAAGAACTGAATATCCTAAAAATAGCACTACTGTAAGAAAGCCCATAAAACTTTGAACTTTCACTCAAGTCATTTTAAAAGTCCTTGGATAGGGTGGCATAGAGAAAAAAAATCTGCAGAGCTTTAAAAACAGAACCAAGGTGGCTATGGTCACAAAGTAAACCAGCATGGCTTAGATCAGTTTCCAGTGAACAGTCATGCAAATAACTTTAGCCTTCAAAGAGAGATTTCAAATATATGTTTTTAAATCTCAGAATTAACATCAATGTTGGAAATATCTGCAGAGATGCATTTTAGACAGTGAGTAATAGTCCGTTAAAGAAAACAGTTCTCTTCTCACCATGGGGCAGAAAGTCAAAACAAAGGTAGAGAACCCTAGGAGCCCAGATTCCTTGGCTGGTCCCATCAAGTCATTTCAAAGCCAAGGGATTATAATAATATTTGCATTGTTGAGGCTGCGTGTATATGATGCCAGCAAACATTTGATTAGGTTGATACACTCCAGCAGCCAGTCAATTTAGTGAAACATTTACTCAAGCCCTTGTTGTTTGCCTACATTAACAGTGATTGATTGGCTGGTCACTTTGATGTTCCCTGTCTACTTTCCATGTCTCCTTTGGGCACCTGGAGCAGTCCCTCACAACTCTCACTTCCCATTTCTACACTCTGCAGGATCATTACCTAGTGACAGACTATCTCCCTCACTAAGCACTGAACTCTTTGCTCAAAGGGCACAGGTGATTTCCCTCCATCTTCTACCTCCAGCACCTGGCTCAGTGTCAAGGTCTGTAGAGCATGGGGAATCAGTCAGTGGCATGGATATTGGCAAGTTGCCCCTGGGAGCAGGAGACAGAATTTGTCCCATCTCTTAATTCTTAAACATTATTTATTTCATCCTGTGCAGAGGGCCTTATAAAAAAAGGTTAGTTAAGTGCTCCCTGAAAAGATGCTGGACAGTTTCCCATCTCTACACACTTATCTATCAGCATTTACCTTGTGCTCATGCACAAGCAAGAGTAACAGAGAATCAGGCAGTTGGACCCCCACAGTGTCAGGCCATTAGAGCCACACAGTTGTCTCCACTAATGACCAAGCCAAATGGTAACTTGACAAGCAGCCACCTCTGTGGGATCTGACCATGGGTCCTTGGTTAGGATTCTGAGGACCCTGTTGCATTGCAGAATCCCCTTCATTAAGATGCTTGGAAGAGAGTCCTGTCTCGTTTCAGCACCAAGGACAGAACTTCTTCCAAGCAGTTTTTCTTATCTTTTCTCGTGGACCCTTTGGCATTTTTAACCAACCAGCTTTCCCTTTTTGGTTAGAGCTAAATTTGTGGCCTACCCTAAGAAAGTAAGCAGGTTTTATGGTCATGTTAATCTTGTCCCTGATTCTATTTAATGACTCTCATTTACTTTCCTTTTTCCCTTGCTTTGAATTTAAAATGGATAAAGAGAAGGATAAGCCTTCAGAGAGGAGACGGAATACTACTTATCTCTCTTCTCTCAGCCTTCCACAGTCCCAACTATTAGCACTCCCACACCCTTCCATATCTCTCCCACAACATCGTCAGCTCAAAAACAGGTTTTTAAAAATTATTTTACATGATGGTGAAATGATTTTTAACCATTTTTTGAGTCATAGACCCCTTTGCTAAAAGCATAGATCTTTCCAGAAAAGAATACACTCCCGTCCAAAATGACTGAGTACATATCCAGGAGCTTTTGATTATATGATGCTGGACCCTGGTCCATGGACTGCAGGGGATAAACCCTTGCTTGAATGAATGCATGAGGTTTCAGAAGCCACCTCCCAGAATTGGCAGCAAGCCCTGCAGAAGGGATTTTCCCAAGCCCTGTCACCAAGGCCTCCCACCCATCTGAGTTTCCCCAAAACAGTAAAGTAATGGTTCCTTAAGACCCTCCTGCTGGGTCCTTGCCTCAGTTCATGCCACAACCTTAACTGGCATCCTAGCAACCCCACTTGCCTCCTTTTTCTCCAAGTATGACTTTCTGCTGAGTCCACTAGCACAGCCTCAGCTACCAAAGTGTTGCTGCCTCACAACTTCAGTAGTGGACAGAAGTAAGCAAAGAGCAGGGCTCTCAGGACCTTGTAAATGAGAAGACAAGAGAGACAGAGTGAAGAGCTTTCAGAAGCAGAGACTGAAGAAGAATACCTGAGCCCCACAGAGCCCAGGGCTCCCATGGAATCATGACTGAACAGATACTGAACTCCACTCTGTGTGTGTGTGTGCGCTTAAAACTGGGGCTTAAAATTATACTATATATAGCATGAGCAAAATCTGTCAACTCAGATGCTTTTAATACATACCTAAGAATTAATGAAGAGAAGAAAAACTAAAAACATGGTTTGACATTGTAAAAGAAATGGTTATTACAGTTATACATGAAATATATTTACCATTTATGACTAATTACCACAGGCAAAATAACTAGGATGGCAGTATACATATATATCGTTAATTTTACTATAAATGGAATTTGATTTGCATGCTAAAAGTTTTTTCCTGTCAGTCAGGCCTCAAGATTTGCTGCTCACAATTTCCAACATTAAGGGAGATGTTGACAGGAACTATATCTTATACTCCTTTGTTTTTCCCTTATCATCTAAATAATCCAGCAAGAGATGTCTGGAAAGTGATAATCTCATTATGGGGACCAGAGCTTGCATATGTACCTGAAACCACTGGATAAAAATTCAAGACAGTATGTGAGAAGGTTACAGTACACATGATTTACAGAAAAATGGGGATGATTTGCAACAATGGGCCAAAGTAAGCCTACATGAAGAAAGCAGGTTTTGAACTTAGTCTTAAAGAAACTCTAGGACAGGAATATGATAGAGGGCAATCAAGTCCAGGCTGAAAAATTGTTTTCTGTGATATAGAAAATATTCAGGATTTTATATAACTCTTTATTTCATATTAATGTACCCCTATATCACAGTGAAATAAGATAAGCTTTGAAGGAATTTTATAAAGAACTTTAAAACATTATTTTTATTTATTTCATATCTTGACTGCTAATTTTTTAAAAGCCAATGAAAAATTCAAAAGCCATAAAGCTGCCTATAAAGCTTAAATAATAAAATGTAATTTGTAGTAAAAACTGGCATAAAAAAATTACCAATGGTGAATGACACAACCAAACTTACTATTTCTTGCTTAAATAAAGTGGTAGGTTGAGGAGTAGTATTTCTTCATCTTGGTTTGAGACTGCTAAAACAATAACTATGCTTGGTCAGATAACAACTAAAATGAATGACAGTTGTTAGTAAATTAATCTAATTATGAAATCATAGCAAAATGAAAATGAATGGAATGTTTACAAGTCTAAGTTAAAGCTGAAGATTTTGGGAACTCACCAGAACCTCTGGTGGGCAAAGAGAGCTCTCACTCCACTTGTTCCAATGCCCCAGGGGCTTAGCAAAGTCACTGCATTGTAATCTGAATTCCCTAAGACAGGTGAGGAGACCAGGAGTATTGGTCCATATCCTCCAAAAAGCAACCACTAAGAGTATTAAATGTGAAGGATGCTGATTAGATGTTATGGACTGAATTGTGTCCCTGCCTCCATCACATCATATTTTGAAGTCCTAACCCCCATTACCTCAGAATGTGACTGTATTTGGAGATCTTTAAAGACATCAAAGGATTTTAAAGAGATTAAAGGATCTCTTAGTTAAAATGAGGTCATTAGGATGGGCCTTAATCCAGCAGACCTAGTGTCCTCATAGGAAGAAGACACAGACACAGAGGAAGCAGAAGGACCACATGAAGATATGGGAAGAAGATGGCGTCTCCCAGCCAAGGAGGGAGGCCTCAGAAAGAAAGTAACCCTTCTAACCCTTGATCTTCAACTGTTGGCCACTAGAATTGTGAGAAAATAAATAATTTAAGCCATCCAGTCTGCAGTATTTGCAACAGCAGCCCTAGCAAACTAATACATTACAAGGAAGGTCCTACAAGAGGAAATGAGGATGGAGCCAACGCGTGCTGGGAGTAAAGCTGGTCTGACTGTGAGCGAAGGAGAAAAAGGAACGGTGGATAGAAAGCCTGAGACTGTAGTGCTGATCTAAGGCAAATTTGGCAAAGCCACAGAAGAGTCCTCTATCTTGGTTCCCCTGCCACGCTCAGTCACTGGCTGAGAACTGCTCCCAGGCAGCATCCATGATGGATTTTAGAGTATAGCAATTGATTTGTCAGTTTATATACTCCCTACATCTGGAAATCTGAGCAGAACATCTTCATGGCTATCCATACTAAAGATCTTCATGGTTCTGGACAGTTCAAGAAGGACTTTCCAATCAGACAACACAAATGCCCACAGGCAGTCTTCCAATTTGGTCACCACAAGAAGCTCCAGAACATTCTATTTCCCCTCAGAAACAAATATTGTTCTAGGCTCTGTAAAAAAACCAATGTAGTCAGACTACATTGACTGAAGAGTTCTGGCCACATGGAAGGTATCTGTCCTGCAAGTTACCTCTATTCACTTGTGAGAAGACAAGCCAGTTACTCAAAGTGATAATGTTAATGAAGACTGTGATGGTCCTGCTGAGGAGCTTCCAAAGCAGGAAGCAACAGGTGGTACAGCCTAGCATGGCTGACCCTGGAGTGGAAAGACCAAAGGTAGTGTTTGAGGTTTGGTCCCAAGATGCCACAGACAAACTCAGCCCCACACCTTCTGAGCCTGTCTTCTTTCTTGGGGATGGAGACTAAAACTGCCCATTTTTTTTTAATGCTGTGAGCTAACACTTTAGGAGAGGATAAGAATATAAAAACAAGCTTTCATGAATAGAGAATTAGAATTTCTCATCTTCCAATCAAATCCAAAATGCAACCAAGTTCATCTGACATGCAACTTCAATCCTTTTATCTCCAATGACTAGCACAGGGACTAACAGTAGATGTTCAATTCATGTTACAGGAGTAAATAATGACACTCACATTGAATTATAGAGTTTTATGGTAATTAATAATAAATGAAAGTAGTTCCTATAAATGATCATAATTAGCATGTCTGTGGTCAGGTATAGGAGGGGGGTAAGTCACCCAGAGTAGAAAGTTACATGGAGGCACTTCTAAAATCCCCAGAATCCAGAGTCAACCCCAAAAGTGGGGAGACAAAATGAGGCACAGACAGTGGGGCTGGTATCAGCAGATTTTAGGGCAGGGTTGCAAAACAGTATCATCTCAGTACAGATGTATTCCTGATACAGATAAAATGGAAGTTTCTGTTCATTCATTCATTCAGTATCCATGATCAGGCACTATGCTATGTGCTGGAGAAACACAAATGAATTAAATGTACTCTCTGACATTAAGGAGGAACTTATATGTATCAACAGTGTGAGATCTGGTAATAGAGTTTATGTCTAAAGAGCTCCCAGAGCAGAGACAAAGAAGATATAAGTGACTGTAGTGTGAGTAATGGGATCACAACAGGTTGACATCTTAGCCTGGTTAAGTGGAGTACCAGAAAGCAAGGTTGTGTATTCTATCTAGACAGAAGAGCTGAGAAATGGCAGGTACGAACACATGAAGGACCAATAGTTTTGACTGAGATGAAGTGGGAAGGTATGAGGGGTGATAAGTTTGTGTGAAGAGAAAGAAAAGGTTATAATCCGAAAGATAAAATCCTTGGCAAATAGATGGCTCTGGAGTCACCTGTAGGAAATGCTGGGTAGCCCAGTCCATAGTGAGGCACTGGACTTCTAGAAGAACTCTGGCCAAGAAGCTACAAGAGATGAAGGGCACAGGGTTCGGAAAAGGAAGTTGGAGAACACCAAGAACAAGTTTGCCTTCTGTGCATTATCCTTTTCACATGCCGTGATATATTTAAGTTTCTAAACTTCTCTTAGAACCTAATATTCTGGAGCCATGCCCAAGCCCTTGCTCACAGTAGAGAGGCAAGCAGTGACTCTGTCACTCACACACACATACACAAACACGCCTCTGAAGCTGAAGCAAGCTCTTGAGTAGGAGATTCCCAATCCTTCAGTACAAACTAGGCAACCCAACCTTCCCCTAACTCTACCTGCCTGCTGTAGGGAAGGAAGACCCACCTGGATGGCTAAGATGCTTCACTCTGGAAGTGTTGTCATTGCTTAGTTGCTAAGTCATGTTTAGGGATCCCATGGGCTGTAGCTGACCAAGCTCCTCTGTCCATGGGATTTCCCAGGCAAGAACACTGAAGTGGGTAGCCATTCCCTTCTCCAGGGGAATCTTCCCAACCCAGGGATCAAACCCACGTCTCCTGCTTGGCAGGTGGGTTCTTTACCACTGAGCTATCTGGAAGCCTTCATCCTGGAATAATCAAGCTTAAAAAGACACATTGACCTCTGCTTGTGAAACTTCAAATGGAGTCTATTTATAAGTCCTAGTACAATTTAGATATTAAAGGTATTTAAAACAAATCCTTCACCGTTTACCTGAATTATGCATACAGTGTCTCTCTATAGGTGCTCTTTAGAACTAGAGTTTAGCTTTAAAAATAAAAGCAATTGGCACGGAATTTAATTTAAGTAACAGTTGGCTCCAAACTCAAAATCTCTTCATGTCAAGTAGGGCAGTAGAGCTAATTCCATGGCAAAGTTCAACAGGAATGGAGTCAGGTAGACTGAGGGTTATTTAAGGCCACTGTGGGCAGAGAACTAAGTAGGAACAACATTGGAGTGAACGCAGCAAAAGCTCACATTCACTGTCTGCTTTTGTGACTCAGGCATTTTCTTATTCGATCATTTCTTTTAATACACCAAAAACCACAAAGGAAAATACAGCCATACCTATGTACCCATCATCTGAAATGTAAAAGTTACATTTTGTCATATTTGTTTCAGACTTTTTTAATTTTTAAAAAGTTACAGATCCAGTAATTTATATTTTCTGAATCTCTTTTCCCTCCCTCTCTCTTTTCAGAGTCAGATACTAGGAGGGAAATCTGGGGCAGTCACTGCTATTTTCATATTTTCCTCCATTTATGTGTACCTATAAACACTAAAGAGGATTGCTTCAGGTTTGTGTTTTATTACATGAAATTCTCTTTTATCAATTCAAATGTATGATTTCAAAATTTATTACTGTTGATTAACCTATTCAGTTCACTCATTGATTTTTTTATACTTCATTGACTTTGCATTAGACTGTAAGAGAAATAGAGGGATTTTTTTGTTGCTGTTTTATTCCATAATGTACCCTGAGTACATAAACAGCACCTGCCATATAGTAGATGCTCAGCAAATATTTGTTGAATGAGTAACAGAAATTCAGTTAATTTATTTAATTTCTAGAATAATCTATTTTATGCAGGCTCCAGAAGTTATCTATCCATTTATATACTAAGATCTATTGAAATTCTTCCTAAGTTTTTGATATCGTAAACAATATTGCATGAAATCCTTGTATCCATATGCAAAAGTCTCCCTAAGGCATTTATGTAGAGCACAATTAGTAGGTCAGGGATATATGCACTTTAAACCTTACTAAATATTATCAAAGCACTCTCCAAAGAGGTTGACCACCATGCACTCTCATTGCTTTCTACTTTCTCATTAACAATTGGCATTCTGAGATCTTTATTTTTTTTTCCAAAAAATAAAAGTAAAATAGCAGGACTTCCCTAGTGGTCCAATAGTTAAGACTCTGCACTACCATTTCAGGGAACACAGGTTTGATCCCTTGTCAGGGAACTAAGATCCCACATGCCATGTTGTGCAGCAAAAAAAAAAAAAAAAATAGGGAGAGAACAAGATGGTGGAGGAGTAGGTGGACATGGAGTACGTCTCTCTCCATGGACACATCAGGAATACACCTTCAGACACAGAAGAGCATGCAGAACACCAGCTGAGATCAGACAGGAGTACCTGACCAGTGGAAAAGAATACATAGAGACCCACAAACACTCGAGATCAAGCCTTGAGCCTTTGAAGTGGGAGCACTGACTCCAAGACCCTAGACGACCAGAGAACTAACCCTAGGGAGTATCAAATAGTGAGAACTCACACAAAGGAAACTACTGGAATACAAGACCCAGCATCACCCAACAACCAGTAGCACCCTACACAGGACACCTCATCTAAACAACAAACAAAACGAAAATACAAACCCAATCATCAGCAGACAGGAGGACCACCTCACTCAGCCTTGCCCATCGGAGGAAAAACAAACAAACAAAGCAACAACAACAACAAACTCAGCAAAAATTTCACTCTATACAAAGCTTACATAAACTACTGGACCAAACCTAGGAGGGCAGAAGCCAAAAGGAAGAAAGAATTCAACTTTGAAGCCTGGGAAAAGGAGACCTCAAACACAATAAGTTTTAAAAAATAATAATACTGAAAAGGCAGAGAAATACTACACAAATGAAGGAACAAACCAGAAACACAGAAGTCCAAATAGATGAAGAGGAAATAGGCAAACTATCTGAAAAAGAAATCAGAATAATGATAGTAAAGATGATCAAAAACCTTGGAAATAGAATGGAGAAAATGTAAGAATCAATTAATAAAGACCTAGAAGAATTAAAGAATAAACATATAGAGACAAACAATACAATTACTGAAATTAAAAATATTCTAGAAGGAATCAACAGCAGAGTATCTGAAGCAGAAAAATGAATCAGTGAGCTGGAGGATAAAATGGTGGAAATAACTTCTGAAGAGCAGAATAAAGTAAAAAGAATGAAAAGAACTGAGGATAGTCTCAGAGACCTCTGGGACAATATCAAATGCACCAGCATTCGAATTATAGGGGTCCCAGAAGAAAAAAAGAAAAAGAAAGGATATGAGAAAAATTTTGAAGAGGTTATAGTTGAAAATTTCCCCAACGTAGAAAAGGAGATGGTCAATCAAGTCCAAGATGTGCAGAGTCTCATACAGAACAAACCTAAATAGAAACACACCAAACACATACTAATCAAACTAACAAAGATTAAACACAAAGAAAGAATATTGAAAGCAGCAAGGGAAAAGCAACAAGTAACATACAATGGAAACCCCATACGTTTAACAGCTGACTTTTGAGCAGAAACTCTGCAGGCCAGAAGGGAATGGCAGGATATGTTTCAAGTACTGAAAGGGAAAAATCTACAACCAAGATTACTGTACCCAGCAAGGATCTCATTCAAAATTGATGGAGAAATCAGAAGCTTTTCAGACAAGCAAAAGTTAAGAGAATTCACGACTACCAAAACAGCTTTACATCAAATGTTATAGGGACTTATATAGCCAAGAAATACAAGAGAAGAAAAAGATCTACAAAATCAAACCCCAAACAATTAAGATAATCGCAATATAAACATATATATCAATAATTACTTTAAATGTAAATGTATTAAATGCTTGAACCAAAAGTCACAGACTGGCTGAATGGATACAAAAACAAGACCCATATATATGCTGTCTACAAGAAATCCACTTCAGACCTAAAGACATATATAGACTGAAAGGGAGAGGATGGAAAAGTATATTCCATGCAAATGGGAAGCAAAAGAAAGTTGGAATAGCAATCCTCATATCAGACAAAAATAGACCTTAAAATAAAGAAGATTACAAGAGATAAGGAAGGGCATTACATAATGATCAAGGGATCAATCCAAGAGGAAAACATAACAATTGTAAATATCTATGCACCCAACATAGGAGTACCTCAATACATAAGACAAACACTGGCAGACATAAAAGGAGAAATTGACAGTAAAACAATAATAGTAGGAGACTTGAACACCCCACTCACACTAATGCACAGATCATCAAAACATAAAATTAATAAGGAAACACAAGTCTTAAATGATACATTAGATGAGACGGATCTCATTGATATCTTCAGGACATTCATCCAAATGCAGAAGAATACACCTTCTCAAGTGCACATGGAACATTCTCCAGGATAGACCACATCTTGGGTCACAAATCAAACCTTAGTAAATTTAAGAAAATTGAAATTGTATCAAGCATCTTCTCTGACCACAACGCTATGAGACTAGATATCAATTCCATGAAAAAACTGTAAAAAACACAAACACATGGAGATTAAGCAATATATTTCTAAATAACCAACCACTACTGAAGAAATCAAAAGCGAAATCAAAAAATTTCTAGAAACAAATGACAATGAAAACACGACAACTCAAAACCTATGGGATGCAGCAAAAGCAGTTCTAAGAGGGAAGTTTATAGCAATACAATCCTACCTCAAGAAACAAAAAAAACATTGAATAGACAACCTGACTTCACACCTAAAACAACTGGAAAAAGAAGAAAAAAAAATTTGCAGTAGGAAATAAATTAACAAATTTAGAAATGAAAAAGGAGAGATTACAACAGACAATGCAGAAATACAAAGGATTATAAAAGACTATTATGAACAACTATATGGCAATAAAATGGATAACCTGGAAGAAATGGACAGATTCTTAGAAAAGTTCAATCTTCCAAGACTGAACCAGGAAGAAATAGAGATTATGAACAACCCAATTACAAGCACCAAAATTAAAGTTGTGATCAAAAATCTCCCAAAAAACAAAAGCCCAGGACAAGATAGCTTCACAGGAGAATTCTATCAAACATTTAGAGAAGAGCTAATGCCTATCCTTCTAAAACTCTTTCAAAAAATTGCAGAAAAAGGAACACTTCCAAACTCATTCTATGAGGCCACCATCACCCTGATACCAAAGCCATACAAAGACAACACAAAAAAAGAAAACTACAGGTCAATATCACTGATGAATATAGAGGCAAAAATCCTCAACAAAATTTTAGCAAACAGAACTCAGCAACACATCAAAAAGCTCATATACAATAATCAAGTTGGGTTTATTCCAGGGATGCAAGTATTCTTCAATATATGCCAAAAAATTCAATGTGATACACCATATTAACAAATTGAAAGATAAAAACCATATGATCATCTCAATTGATGCAGAAAAAACTTTGACAAAATTCAGCACCCATTTATGATTAAAACTCTTCAAAAAATGGGCATAGAAGGAACCTACCTCAACATAATAAAGGCCACATATGATAAGCCTATAACAAACATTATTCTCAATGGTGAAAAACTGAAAGCATTCCCCCTAAGATCAGGAACAAGACAACGGTGTCTACTTTTACCACTATAATTCAACATAGTTTTGGAAGTCCCAGCTACAGAAATCAGAGAAGAAAAAGAAATAAAAGGAATCCATATCAGAAAAGAAGAAGTAAAGTTCTCACTGTTTGCAGATGACATGATACTGTACACAGAAAACCATAAAGATAGGATCAGAAAATACTAGAACTAACCAGTGAATTTACTAAAGTTGCAAGATACAAAATCAATACACAGAAACCACTTGCATTTCTACATATAACAATGAAAAATCAGAAAGAAATTAAGACATCAATCCTATTCACCATTTCAACAAAAAGAATTAAATATCTAGGAATAAACTTAGCTAAGGTGACAAAAGAACTGTACACAGAAAATTATAAGACACTGATGAAAGAAATCAAAGATGACATAAACAGATGGAGAGATAGCCCATGTTCCTGGGTAGGAAGAATCAATATTATGACTATACTACCAAACACAGCCTACAGATTAAATGTGATCCCTATCAAATTACCAATGGCATTTTTCACAGAACTACAACACAAAATTTCACAATTCATATGGAAACACAAAAGATCCCAAATAGCCAAAGCAGTCTTAAGAAAGAATCAAGCTAGAGGAATCAACCTCCCTGACTTCAGATTATACTACAAAGAGCCATCAAAACAGTACGGTACTAGCACAAAAACAGAAATATAGAGCAAAGAAACACGACATAAAGCCCAGAAATAAACCCATGCATCTATGGGTAACTTATTTTTGACAAAGGAAGCAAGAATATACAATGGGGCAAAGACAGCCTCTTCAATAAATGGTGCCGGGAAAACTGGACAGCCACATGTAAAAGAATGAAAATAGAACACTTCCTAACACCATTCACAAAGATAAACTCAAAATGGATTAAAGACCTAAATGCAAGACCAGAAACTATAAAACTCTTAGAGGAAAATACAGGCAGAAAACTCAATGACATAAATCAGAGCAAGATCCTCTATGACCCACCTCCTCGAGTAATGGAAATAAAAACAAAAGCAAAAAAGTGGGACCTGATTAAACTTAAAAGCTTCTGCACAGCAAAAGAAACTATAAGCAAGGTGAAAAGACAACCCTCAGAATGGGAGAAAATAATAGCAAATGAAACAACCGACAAAGGATTAATTTCCAAAATATACAAGCAGCTCATACAACTCAATACCAGAAAAACAAACAACCCAATCAAAAAGTGGGGAAAAGACATTTCTCCAATGAAGACATACAGATGGCTAACAAACACAAGAAAAGATGCTCAACACTGCTCATTATTAGAGAAATTCAAATCAAAACAACGAGATATCACCTCACACCAGTCAGAATGGCCATCAGCAAAAAGTCTACAAAAAATACATGCTGGAGAGGGTGTGGTGAAAAGGGAACGCTCTTTAACTGTTGGTGGGAATGTAAATTGATACAGCCACTATGGAAGATTGTATGGAGATTCCTTTAAAAACTAGGAATAAAACCACCATATGATCCAGCAATCCCACTCCTAGGCATATACCCTGAGGAAAACAAAATTGAAAAAGACACATGTATCCCATTGTTTATTGCAGCACTATCTACAATAGTTAGAACATGGAAGCAACCAAGATGTCCATCAACAGATGAATGGATAAACAAGCTGTGGTACATATACAAAATGGAATATTACTCAGCCATAAAAAGGAATGCATCTGAGTCAGTTCTAATGAGGTGGATGAACATAGAGCCTATTATACAGAGTGAAGTGAGTCAGAAAGAGAAAGATAAATATCATATACTAATGCATATATACAAAGTCTAGAAAAATGGTACTGAAGAATTTATTTACAGGGTGGCAATGGAGAAACAGACATAGGAACAGACTTATGGACATGGGGAGAGGGGAGGAGAGAGTGAGATGTATGGAGGGAGTAACATGGAAACTTACATTATCATATGTAAAATAGATAGCCAATGGGAATTTGCTGTATGGCTCAGGAAACTCAAACAGGGGCTCTGTATCAACCTTGAGGGGTGGAATGAGGAGGGAGATGGGGGAGAGGTTCAAAAGGGAGGGGATATATGTATACCTATGACTGATTCATGTTGAGGTTTGACAGAAAACAATAAAATTCTGTAAAGCAATTATCCTTCAATTAAAAAATAAATTGTTGAAAAAATAATGACAATAGAAGCAAAATAAAAACAACAAAAAGAGTAAAATGGCATCCCAGTTTTCTGTAAATTTAATGTTAGTCCTGATTACTCACTAGTTTGAGCTCATCTTCATACAGGTCCTGGCTCTCTGAATTTCCTCTTCTATGTGGGATCTATTCATACTTTTTGCCCATATTTCTATTTGATTATTATTTGTCTTTTTAAAAATAACTTCTAGGAAGAGTCTGGTCTTACATGTATGCTATTATCTTCTATCAGGGTGTGGCCTACATTTTCCCTTTTCATGGGGTCTTTAGTCATTCAGATATCTAACTTCAAGTAGTCCAATCTATTGGTCCTTCCTTACACTGATGTCATAAAGACATCCTCCACTATCTTTATCTATCATCCATGTTGCAACTGTGTTTCCTACATATAGTTAAAAAGTTTTCTTTTTTACATATGCTCCCGAACACAGCTTTTAAAAATTATTTTTTATTGGCATATAGTTGCTTTACAAGGTTGTGTTAATTTCCACCATACAGCAAAGTAAATCAGCTATATGTATATCCCCTCTTTTTTGGATTTCCTTCCCACTTAGGTCACCACAGAGCACTGAGTAGGGTCACTGAGCCATACAGTACGCTCTCATTACTTATCTATTTTATACATAGTGTCAATAGTATATATATGTCAATCCCAATCTCTCAGTTCATCCCACCCCTCTGAATACATCTTAAATAAAAAGAAATGGTATAAAGTAGTAACCTATTGGTGTTTTTCTTTCTGGCTTACTTCACTCTGTATAATGGGCTCCAGTTTCATCCATCTCAATAGAACTGATTCAAATGTATTCTTTTTAATGGCTGAGTAATAATCCATTGTGTATATGTACCACTGCTTCCTTATCCATTCGTCTGCTGATGGACATCTAGGTTGCTTCCATGTCCTGGCTATTATAAACAGTGCTGCAATGAACATTGGGGTACACGTGTCTCTTTCAATTCTGGTTTCCTCAGTGTGTATGCCCAGCAGTGGGATTGCTGGGTCATATGGCAGTTCTATTCCGTTTTTTAAGAAATCTCCACACTGTTCTCCATAGTGGCTGTACTAGTTTGCATTCCCACCAACAGTGTAAGAGGGTTCCCTTTTCTCCACACCCTCTCCAGCATTTATTGCTTGTAGACTTTTGGATAGCAGCCATTCTGACTGGTGTGAAATGGTACCTCATTGTGGTTTTGATTTTCATTTCTCTAATAATGAGTGATGTTGAGCATCTTTTCATGTGTTTGTTAGCCATCTGTATGTCTTCTTTGGAGAAATGTCTGTTTAGTTCTTTGGCCCATTTTTTGATTGGGTCATTTATTTTTCTGGAATTCAGCTGCAGGAGTTGCTTGTATATTTTTGAGATTAATTGTTTGTCTGTTGCTTCGTTTGCTATTATTTTCTCCCACTCTGAAGGCTATCTTTTCATCTTGTTTATAGTTTCCTTTGTTTTGCAAAAGCTTTTAAGTTTAATTAGGTCCCATTTGTTTATTTTTGCTTTTATTTCCAATATTCTGGGAGGTGGGTCATGGAGGATCCTGCTGTGATTTATGTCGGAGAGTGTTTTGCCTATGTTTTCCTCTAGGAGTTTTATAGTTTCTGGTCTTACATTTAGATCTTTAATCCATTTTGAGTTGATTTTTGTGTATGGTGTTAGAAAGTGTTCTAGTTTCATTCTTTTACAAGTGGTTGACCAGTTTTCCCAGCACCACTTGTTAAAGAGATTGTCTTTTCTCCATTGTATATTTGTGCCTCCTTTGTCGAAGATAAGGTGTCCATAGGTGCGTGGATTTATCTCTGGGCTTTCTATTTTGTTCCATTGATCTATATTTCTATCTTTGTGCCAGTACAATACTGTCTTGATGACTGTGGCTTTGTAGTAGAGCCTGAAGTCAGGCAGGTTGATTCCTCCAGTTCCATTCTTCTTTCTCAAGATTGCTTTGGCTATTTGAGGTTTTTTATATTTCCATACAAATAGTGAAATTGTTTGTTCTAGTTCTGTGAAAAATACCGTTGGTAGCTTGATAGGGGTTGCATTGAATCTATAGATTGCTTTGGGTAGTATACTCATTTTCACTATATTAATTCTTCCAATCCATGAACACGGTATATTTCTCCATCTATTTGTGTCCTCTTTGATTTCTTTCATCAGTGTTTTATAGTTTTCTATATATAAGTCTTTTGTTTCTTTAGGTAGATATATTCCTAAGTATTTTATTCTTTTTGTTGCAGTGGTGAATGGAATTGTTTCCTTAATTTCTCTTTATACTAATGCATATATATGGAATTTGAAAGATGGTAATGATAACCCTATATACAAGACAGAATAATGTCGGGAGCCGCCATAGGCATTACTGACAAAATGGAGGCATGGCCCCAACCCCCTCTCCTCATCCCGCAGGCATGGTCCTGGGATGAAGGAGTTAGGTCTTGTGATTCTGACTTGTCCTTTCCTTCCTCCAGTTGAGTTGGCTGGAAAGAATGTTATAATCCATAAAGTTAACTATTGACATTTGTTCAAGGATCTTTACAAAGAATGCTCCAGGATGAGCACATAGGCTGCAGCTTGAGACCATGGGAAACATTGCTATCTGAAACCTGCCTGTAAGGGGAATGTTTATGGCAAAAGAAGTTTGCTGAGTTTAGGGGTTAGGAATAATTAAGAATAGTTAGAAGCTAAAAGTTTAAGGTATGTTGTAGTGTTGGCATATTTTACTAGGAATTTTAGAGATACTAATAGCTAAAAGCCTTTTTAGGAGATGATGAGCTTAAGTTACTAGGGGATAGCAGGATTTAAAGAGATAAGAAATAAACTGAGGAATGTAATATACAGCCCAGAGACAAACTTGAGTTACAATGTTATCACAAGGACACTTAAGAGGGAACTCTGAAGGACAACAATGATTTATGGAGACAGTAAATATGGGTGAGGGGAAACTGAAGATGTCATACCTCTGACCTAATGCTTTTGTAAAAGTATAAAAGAAAACCTGATGCTTAAAATAAACATGCAGCCCAGTGCTTTGAGCCAGAGACTGCATCATTTTCATTCGCCGACCCTGTTCATCCCTTCAGGGCGTTTCCCTGGCTGCCGGAGCTGGACTCTGACAGAAAGAGACACAGATGCATAGAACAGTCTTATGGACTCTGAGGGAGAAGGTGAGGGTGGGATGTTCTGGGAGAATAGCATTGAAACATGTATATTATCATATGTGAAACAGAACACCATTCCAGGTTCGATGCATGAGACAAATGCTCAGGGCTGGGGCAATGGGATGACCCAGAGGGATGGGATAGGGAAGGAGGTGGGAGCGGGGTTCAGGATGGGGAACACATGTAAACCCATGGCTGATTCATGTCAATGTATGGCAAAAACCACTACAATACTGTAAAGTAATTAGCCCCCAACTAAAATAAATAAATTTATTAAAAATAAATAAATAAATAAATAATAAAGTAGTAACCTAGTTTAATATTTTAACAAAAATATCAATGAAAAAAATCTATCAATGAAAGAAAGAATGACAATCCCACCTCCATCACATACCAAGGTCTCATGTGTGTGAGCACTTTGTCAAGCTATCTATTCTGTTCTATTTGATATATTTGCCTATCCCTGTGCTAATTCCAAAATCCAAACTGTGCCATTTGCTAAAATCTTTTTTATAAATCAATATACAGGAAAATCCTTTTTTATGTTTTTTACTTGTTTATTTCAGAATTTTATGGCTATTCTTGTAATGTTACATTTGCATCTGAGTTTTAGAATCTGTCAAATCTCACACACACATCATTAACATAACTCTGCAGTATTGAAACATCTAATATGTGAATTTAAATAAACATTATCTCACTAATTATTCAGGCCTTCTTTATCTCTCAATAATGTTTATATTTTCTCCATAATGATTTTATAGATTTTTCTTATATTTATTCCAAAGAACCATATCATTTTAGTTGCTATCATGAAAAATACTTACTGTATTACATTTTTAATGGGCTATTTCTCTATTTCTTGTATATATGAGGAAGAGAAGCATTATCACAAATTCTAGAGTCAGTTCACCTTGATTTCACCACATACTGTTAGCATGGGCAAATTCTTTAAACTCTCTGAGACAGTTTTCTCAAATTTTAAATGGCAATAAAACAGTGCTAGCTCAAGGTGGTTGTGAGAAGTAAATTAGTTAATATATGAAAAATGCCTGGTGCATAAAAATCCAGTGTAAATGTTAGCTTTTATTATTAATATTATAAGACTATTATCAATTTGTATAAATTGATTTTATATCTGGCAGCTTTGCAAATTCTCTTGTAAATTCAAAGAGTTTGCAGACTATCTTCAATTTCATTTCAATAATGATTTAACCTGCAAGTAAGAACAAACTTAGTTTCTTCCTCTTTCTTCTTTATATCTGTAAATATGTCTCTTTCTTATCTTACTGTATTATCCAAGACTAACAGATTTATGATAAGTGGAATAGGAAATAGGAACATACCTGCCTTACCCTCTTCGAAAGATATATTCTAAAGTTTCTCCTTTAAGATTTATGTTGCCATAATTTTTTGTTAGATACTCTTTATCAGGGTAAGGAAGGCCCATTGCATTCCTAGTTTGATGTGTGTTCTTATCATGAATGAGTCCTGATACAGATACTTAGATTTTCCTTCAATTAACCCCTACACTTCAGTTTACAAGGAACATTTAGCAACAATATATGTTGGGCCAGAAGTCAGAAAATGATAGCTTAGACAACTTGTTTTGCAGAAAAATAAAAAAAATAAAAAGCTTATCAGAACACAGCCACACCCATTTGATTACATATTATCCGTGGTTGCTTTCAAATTATAATGGCAGAGCCGAGTAGTTGACAGAGAACAAATGGCCCACAAAGCTTGAAGTTTTTACCATCTGGCTCTTTACAAAAGATATCTGCCCACTCTGATACACACCAGATTAAATCTAACAATTTTCACCCTACATTGAGGGTCTGGGGAATAAGCAGGGAAGTAGGCCAAAGTGGATTTTTTAAACAAATATCCTATATTAATGAATATATATGTACGGAATCTAGAAAAATGGAACAGATGAATCTATTTGCACGGCAGGAATAGAGATGCAAACATAGAGAATGGACTTGAGGACACAGCAGGGAAAGGAGAAGGCGGGACAAGTTGAGAGAATAGCACTGACATATACTCACTACCGTGTGTAAAATAGCTAGCTAGTGGGAAGTTGCTATAGAGCACAGGGAGCTCAGCTCTGTGCTCTGTGATAGAGGGATGGGATGGAGGTTGGGATGCGAGGCTCAAGAGGGAAGGGATATATGTATAGTTACAGTGGATTCACATTGTTGTACAGCAGAAACCAATATAACACTGTAAGCAATTACCCTCCAATTGAAAAAAAAAGTCCCTTTTCTAGCTCTCTAATCTCCATTCCCTCTACTATCTCTCATGTCTATGGTTCTCTTTCCTCTTCTCTCCTTCCCTCTTTCCTTTCTCCTTTCTTCTCTTGTTCTTTTTTTTAAATTGCTGTTTTATATTTTTTAAAAGCAATGCAAGATCTCTTCCACTCGTTAAATCAAAAACAAAACTGACCATTTCTTCAATATCTAGTATGAGCCAGATGCTGTACTAAATTTCTTCATTCAAAATTCAGTCACTGACCCAGTACATACTGAACACTGTACATACACCAGGTACTGTTCTAGGTGCTTGAAATATATCAGTGAACCAAACAGAGTTTTCACTACCCTCTTTCACCCTCATCAAGAGACTCTCTAGTTTCTCTTCGCTTTCTGCCATTAGAATGGTATCATCTTCATATCTGAGGTTGTTGATATTTTCTCCTGGAAATCTTGATTGCAGCTTATGATTCATCCAACCCAGAATTTCACATGATGTACTCTACACAGAAGTTAAATAACAGGGTGACAATATACAGCCTTGTTATACTTGTTTCCCAATTTTGAACCAGTCAGTTATTCCATGTCCATTTCTAACTGTTGCTACTTGACCTACATACCAGTTTATCAGGAGACAGGTAAGGTGGTCTAGTATTCCCAGCTTTTTAAAAATTTTCCACAGATTGTTGTGATCCATACAGTCAAAGACTTTCGTGTAGTCAATGAAACAGAAGAAGGTGTTTTTCTGAAATTCCTTTGCTTTCCCTACGATCCAGTGTGTGTTGGAAGTTTTATCGCTGGTTCCTCTGCCTTTTCTAAATTCAGCTTGTACATCTGGAAGTTCTCCTTTCACATACTGCTGAAGCCTAGCTTAAAGGATTTTGAGCATTACCTTGCTAGCATGAGAAATGAGCACAATTGTATGGTAGTCTGAACATTCTTTGGCATTGTTCTTCTTTGGGATTGGAATGAAAACTGAACTTTTCCAGTTCTGCGGCCACAGTAGGCCTTACTCTGATGGAAATGAGGAGCCACTACAGGATTGTGAGCAGAATTAAGTCTTCTGGCTGATTTTTAAAAGAATCACTCTGGCTATTAAGGTGAGGACCATAGTAGAAGCTGCAAGGCTATCCTAGAGGCCATTATAATACTGAGGGAGAGGTCACGTTACTTAATCCCCAGAGTTTGTGTCATTTAATCCTCAGGATTACATGGATGAGATGATGATTCTTATTATGTTTTTATATGATAGCTCATATCTTTTCATGGATGAGGAAACTAAGACCAAAAAAAAAAAAGATAACTACCAGGTCACACAGCTACTAGAAAGCAGAGTTGGTTTAAACCTGGAGTCTATCCAACATCAAAGAGTGGTATCTGGAGTCAGACCAACCTGGACATCACTATATGAAATCACTTCATGAATAACTGCATATAATATAGGACATAATTATTTCCAGAGTTCATGATTTTAGATTAATCATACATTATTTTTGACTCATAACCTTTTAAATAAATCATATTTCTTTTTAAATACTGCTTGGATGTTATAGATCTAAATTTCTAGGTTTTAGTCTTGATTCACTTATCGAAGAAATAAACCCAGATTTTCATGTATTAGTTTGATACAAATAAACTTCAGGACCTGGAGATTTATTTACTCTAGCCCTAGAAATGAGAAGCACAAGATTATGTTCCTATGCCCCTACAGAGTCTCAGACTGTGTTCTTTAAAATTCATTTCACCGCTTGAGTGCTGATTCTTCTTTGTAAAATCTGCTGACTGACAGGTACCTTCCCCAGTTCAAATCCCATCTGGCACTCTGGAAATGCTGTCTTCTGTGATATTACTGATAAGAAAGATAGTCAGACAGAAAGGTTTGCTAATGAAATGTTTCCACTTCCTCTTCAGCTTCCCTGGTGGCTCAGATGGTAAAGAATCTGCCTGCAATATGGGAGACCTGAGTTCAATCCCTGGGTGGGGAAGATCCCCTGGAGAAGGGAATGGCTACCTGCTCCAGTATGCATGTCTGGAGAATTCCATGGACAGAGGAACCTGGCGAGTGACAGTCCATGGGTCACAAAGAGTTGAGTACAGCTGAGCAACTTTCACTCACTTTCTTCAGTGACAAATTGGGTGGCTCCAGCTACTCAACATAAAACATAAACAACATGAACATAATTCATGCAAATTTGATCTCTAGTCACTTGCTGTTGAGTTTTTAAACCAGCCACACTGGCTCAGGTTTACAGGTAAATAATGTTCAGAAATTCAAATTGGGTCTGGATGTGTCTGTGTGTGTATGAACAATCAATATATGGGTTGCACTGGGTCTTAGTTGCAGCATGTGGGATCTAGTTCCCTAACAAGGGATTGAACCCGGGCCTCCTGCATTGGGAGTGCAGGGTCCTAGCCACTGGACCACCAGGGAAGTCCCAAGAATTTAAATCAATCAGCCACAGACATTTTTTGCAGTTACTGAGTATTCCCTAAGTACGATCTTAGGCCCTGGGGATTCAGTGTTGAGAATATAAAGGCCAGGACCCCCGCCCTCATTAAGCCTACAATCCTGAAGGGGGACCTAACAATAAATATTGGGTTGACTGAAAAGATCATTTGGGTTTTCTGTAAGATCTTATGGAAAACCCTGAACAAATTTTTGGCCAATCCAATATATAATTGGAAGTATTAGGGGCACCGCCATTAAGTAATAGGGAGGATACAGGGCTTCTCTTAACATGCACCAAACCCAGCATGATGGGAAAGGGATGTTCAGGGAAGCCTGCCTTCAGAAGTGATGCTTCGGCTCCACTGAAGACAACTGAGCAAGAAGCAGCACAAAGAGGTGGAGGAGGAGAGGACTTTTCAAATAAAGAAAAGAATCTGTGTAAGGGCTTGATACAGGAGTGAATCCAATGGTTTAGGGGAAAAAGAGCGAGAAGTCTGGTGTGCTTTCTGGAAACCAGGATAGGGTGGGGACTGCGGGCGGTGGAGCTGGAGACCGGCAGGGGCCAAGTCAGGTCAGGCTAAAAGTTTAGATTTAACTCTAAGAGCAAAGAGAAGCCACTAGGGGGGATTTTAGCCATGGAGTGACACATCTAGTTCTCGTTATTTAAAGGTCAGTCCAGCTACTCTGTGAAGAATAAATCAGAAGAGAGAACAGGAATGGAGAGCACTTAGGAGCCTGTCTAATCATCCAGAGGAGAGGCTGTGGGACGTGGATGGAGCCAGGGGCAGGATGGTGGACAAAGGTGACAGATTCAAATCAGTAGGGACTGTGTAGGGGGACAAGCAAGAAGAAGCAATGATGAGCCCTCATTTTCCAGCTGAGTGGATGTAAGGGCCACTCACCGAGATGGGAGACACGTAGCAGTGCTTCTTCACCCCAGCTATGGGTCTATGCCAAGTATCCTTTAGGAGTGAAGGAAAGTCAGGATGAATATCTATTTCAGCACCACTTCTCTCTACCAGCCTGAATTGTTGCTTGTGAAAGATTTTATTTCATTGACCTCTTCTTACTGAAGGTATAAGAAGAGTGTCATCCTTGCAGAAGATGAGAGACAAATGTCTTGAGAAGAGCAGGGGAAAGTTCTGAAAAGAGGAAAGTTCTGAAGACAGAACTTACCAAAGCAGCCTGAGCACTGGATGCAGTGCAAGAGGAGAACAGGGTGCAACTGTAATTTATAACCAGAAATATGTATTTGGTCTTCATCCCCATTTCTGGCACAGAGTTCCAAAAACCCTTGTGATTTCCTGAGTGATGAGAGCAATCAAGGTGTCTTTTGTTAGGTCAATAAAGTGACTTTAGGAAAGTACCAAAAATGTGTTGCCAGCATGGCCGGCCAACCAAGTGATGAAAGGTTTGGAACTTGCAGCCCCATCTCCTGACCACTGGGGAGGGAAGAGGGGCTGGAGATTGAGTTCAATCACCAATGGCCAATGAATTGAGTCAATTATGACTATGTAATGAAGCCACCATAAAAACCCAAAAAGGATGGGGTTTGGAGAGCTGCCATGGTGGTGGACACATGGAGATTTGGGTAGCATGGTGCACTTGGAGAGAGTATGGATGTCCCTTGCCCTTTCTCCATGTCTTGCCCTATGCATCTTTTTCCATCTGACTGTTCCTGAGTTATAATCTTTAATAATAAACCAGTAATCTAGCAAGTAAAATGTTTCTCTGAGTTTTATGAGCCACTCTAGCAAAGTAATGAAACCCAAGGAGGAAGAAGTTGTGGGTATCTCTAATCTATAGCCAGTTGGTCAGAAGTACAGGTAACAACCAGGGCTTGCAACTGATGTCTGAAATTGGGGGCTGGTGGAGTGATTTAGTCATGATACTGAGCCCTTAGCCTGTAAAAAGTGACTCTATCTCCAGGTTGATAGTGTCGGATTTGAACTGAACTGACAATAGGCTGGTGTCCTGAGAATTGCTTGGCGCTGTGTGAGAAACCCCATCAACATTCAAGCTGAAATAGGGTGCTCAGAATACCAAAAGAGATAGAAACTAGAGTAGACCTCAAGAGGAATGCAACGGAGCCAAAGGAGGTACACAGGGAAGAACATTCTGATTACCACATTGCTGAGATCTGACAGTGTTCTAATCGTAACATTTCCCTTTTTGCTTTCCTTCCTTGTATGGGTGATGTACCTATTGATTACACAATAAAGATAACAGGGGAAGGAAGGGAGGACTGCTTTTCTCATTCAATTGTCTTTTTAAAGCCTTCTTCCTGGTTTCAAACACCCAAAAGGGAATATAGAATTTGCAGTTAAAGGGAAGCTGTTTCTGAGCATGAGTAAATGCTCTTCATCAACCTTTCACACAAAAGCTTGCAAATACCAAGTTATTTGATTATACAATCATATCATTTCTATTTTTAAATTATATCCTAGGTTATATACTAGGTTATATACTAACATGATCAAATATTTTGCAATACTGCAAAGGAATCTGAATGATCAGTTGGAACTTCTTATTCAATTCCTAAGGGGCTTCCCAGGTGGCTCAGTGGTAACAGAATCTGCCTGTCAATGCAGAAGATGCAGGAGATAAAGTTTCGATCCCAGGGATGGGAAGATTCCCTGGAGGAGGAAATGGCAACCCACTCCAGAATTCTTGCCTGGAGAATTCCATGGACAGAGAAACCTGCCAGGCTACAGACCATAGGGTCGCAAAGTCAGACATAACTGAAGTGACTGAGCACACACACATTCAATTTCTAAATATATACCCTAGTGGCTCTCAAATGTGGTACCCAGACCAGGAGCATTAATGTCTCTTGGGATTTTGTTAGACTGCAAATACATGGGTCCCACTATAAACCTACTGAATCAGAAATTCAGTAGTGGGAGGGGCCAGCAGTCAGCTTAACAAGGTCTCAACATGATTCTGATATATGCTAATGTTTGAGAACCACTGCTTTAATACAGTTCTTCCCAACCTTTTCACATCTCATGCCATCATAGAAAGTGATGGTATCTGTACTGTACCCCCATGTTAAGAAGATGAAGCTGCGAGTTACCTGAAGTCACCAGTCCCAACCTTGTTCAGTAGTGTGGCTTGAGCAGCTCTCTATTACCCTCTCACAGGCCCACCAGCAGGGCAACTCTGATCTAGAGAAACTCACATCAGTGTAAAAGGAGATACAGATGAATGATCTCTGTGGCTTCATCTCTCAAAACTTGAAAATCAGGACTCACCTGGATACCATGGCATGTTTGCACACTGGAACACCATTCACAGTTACAATGAATTAACTGGAGCTACAGATTTTAACACGGAGAAATCTCAAAAACATGTTGAGCCAAAAAAACAGGTTGCTGAAAAAATGTATAGAATTTGATAATGTTTACTATCAAACTTTATATATTTGATAATGTTCATTATTATTTATATTCAATGTTTGCAACATGCTGAATAACATTGGGCATTGTGTGTGGCATGTCTATGTGAAGTAAAATCATAAGGACATGCAGAGGGATGGCCTGTGTTAGTCACTCAGTCATGTGTGACTCTTTGCGACCCATGGACTATAGCCCACCAGGTTCCTCTGTCCATTATAAATAAGCCAGAATACTGGAGTGGGTAGCCATTCCCTTCTCCAGGGGATCTTCCAACCCAGGGATTGAACCTGGATCTCCTGCACTGCAGGCAGATTCTTTACCATCTGAGCCACCAGGGAAGCCTAGATGGATGAGAAGCAGGATGAGCCAGGGCAGGGCTTAGCTCTGGAAAAGATGATAAAAGGAAAGCAGATCAGGGATGCATGTTAATAAGGCATCAACAATTTTAATTCTTAACAAAAAATCTAAAGAGAATATAACAGTAAGTTAAATTTGACATGGGGGGAATGGATAACCTGGTGTTTTTTAATATTAATTTTCATACTTTTCTGTATACATGAAATTGTTCATTCAAACATTGATAACAGGAATTCCCTGGTGGTTCAGTGGTTAGAACACCATGCTTCCACTGCAGGCGGAATGGGTTCAATCCCTGTTTTGGGAACTAAGATTCTACATGACTCATGGTGTGGCAAAAAAAAAATTAATAAGAAAACAAAAATTAGTTGAAATCTGCTAAGAAATTACCTCAGTTTTAAGGCCAACTCTGATAACAGATCTTTGGTACTGGGCAGATTATTTTTCTCTCTTGGGCCCTCAGTTTCCTCATTTTGCAAAATAGAGAAGGGTGAATTCATCCTCTGTGATCTATTTTTGTCCTCAAAGAGAAAATCCCCTGCCCCTTGCCATTTCAGTCTCCACACATAGACTGCAACCTCCTCAGATCTTGGTCACCGTCCAGCTGTCCGCCCTAATAGTCCCCTGTTTACAATGGCCCCACAACTGGGATGGGCAGTAATAACATATCACAAAGCAGGCAGCAAAGAACCTATGTTCTTAGTTGTATTTTTAAGGCAAAAAGAATAAAAATAAAACCAAAAAATTCTGGCACACAGACAAGCTGTGTGAGATTTAGAAAATGACCTTGAATTTGTAAGCAACCTTTCCTTGAAGGAGAATCTTATCCCTAAGCATGGATTTCACTGAGTGGAAGGCAATTTTGAATGAACATTACAGTGACAATTCACTGCTTTAGCCCTAGTCTTTTTTTTTTTTTTAAGGTGGTGTAATGTGTTTTATTTTTTAATTAATTTTTATTGTAGTATAGTTATTTTAAAATGTTGTGTTAGTTTGTGCTGTAGAGCAAAGTGAATTATCTATACATATATCCCCTCTTTTTTGGATTCTCTTCCCGTTTAGGTCACCATGGAACACTAAGCAGAGTTCCCTGTTCTATACAGTAGGTTCTCATTAGTTACCTGTTTTACACATAGTAGCGTATATGTCAATTCCAATCTCCCAATTCATCCGATGCCCTCTTTCCCCCCTGGTATCCACACATCCTTTTATAGGTCTTATCCCCATTCTTTGGGTATCACTTCCACCTCCTTATCCCCCACTTTGATATCAGATACGACCCAACACAACTAACTAGATGACTTTTTCCACAAAGGAAAACTTAGCTTCTCATTTTCCATGGGTTCTTTTGCACTTCCTTCAAGTTATGCTTTGAAGAGCAATTCCCTTTCCAAACGGGTTTTTTTATTGATACTTTAAATGTGATCAACATTGTAGGAACATGGACACCATAATATTGATGAACTATGCTTATAAAGAATGATCAATTTTAACTAATTTATTATTTACTATAAAAGGTTTCAAATACACAAAAAGTATACTCACCACCAAGATTTGCCATATCTTTTTCCAAGTTTTGCTAATTTGCATATCCAAATCAGCAGGCCAGGTTGAAATCACATTTTCCTTTTTGGGGTTTGTGACACCAAATCACATGTTTGAGGGTTTCAGGCCCCTTTTGAAGCATCTGCTCCATGTGATATGGTAGGACACATAACTAATGTTGACTAACTAGGAATATGAGGCAAAAACAAGCAAATCTGATTTTAGCTCTAGGATGTAGTAGTCTTAAGAAATTATCTCTTGGCCTCAGTTTCCTAATCTCTGATATGAAAAAGTTGGACTTTGTTATTTGTAAGGTCCCTCCAATCTCTGAAACTCATTGGTTCCATGGAATGACCAAACAAATCTGGCCTTGTATATACAGTCTCAGTCTAAGTTTTCAAACTTTTTGGCTGAACAATGAAAAAATCAGTAACGAATCATGCAGACTACAGCTAGAGCCAAGGCAGTGTGTATACATATCTACTTATACAAAATGTATATATTTCAGATGGGAAAAATATACACTGCTCAGTTATCGTGCAGAAGATTGCCCAGTCTCTATTACATGATAGCATATAATTAAGGCTTACTAAATTAATTGATAGGATAAATTATTAAGCTTGTATTATAACAGGGACTATGTTAGGTACTTATGACAACTTTCCATTAATCCTTACAGCAGCTCTGAGAGGCAGATACTACCTATCTGATATAGATCACAGTACTATCAAATACCAGTCAGGATTCTAAGTCTCTTAGCCCATTTCAGTGAAAATACTAATACCCCAAAGATAGACATGTGCTTGGTACATAAGCTAAATAAGCTTTTTAAGAACTTCACATTGTATTTCACTCTAGCAACTTCTAATCTCCATTCAACATTGACCTACAACTTAATATTTCTTACTCAAATACTTCCCTGACATCTTCTATTATTCATTGTTATGAGGATATGCCTCTCTGGTGATGAAAAACGAAACTAAAATAATGGAGCCTAGAACAAGAATTAGTTATTGGGACCCACCCAAACCCTATTTTCACAGAGATAAATACAGTTGGCTTTTACTACCCTATGGGTGATTGACTTTGTGAATTACCTGTGGTACCTATTTTGTCTTCACCAAGCTTCTTATGGAGAAGGAAATGGCAACCCACTCCAGTATTCTTGCCTGGAGAATCCCAGGGACGGCGGAGCCTGGTGGGCTGCCGTCTATGGGGTCGCACAGAGTCAGACACGACTGAAGCGACTTAGCAGCAGCAGCAGCAGCAGCAGCAAGCTTCTTAATATATTATGTATTCTAACTTCATAACTTTCTTTGACAGGACTAGTATCTGGTCAGAAAATGTAGCCAACAATGTGCCCTGTATTACAGCAAAACATCTGGCAGAGGCTTTCATACCCAAATGAAGTAGACGGAGAAACGTAGATTGAATGTTAGGACAACTAGTAATTGGATCAACAGCTATACTCAGATTAAGAAAAGAATCTCAACCTAGACAAAGAATCATGCTGCAGGGTTCTGTCCTTGACCTTTTTCTATTCCCAAATATTACCAGAGGCTTTGATGAACAGACAGCAAGGTCCTAAAAGGTGAAAATGACAAAAAATTGAGTGGGATAATAAATGGATTATATAAGCCAAAATAGACTTGACAGGGTGAAGCGATGAGTCAAGTCAAAACAAATTGAAATTTAACAGAGATAAGTTTAAGATCCAAAAAAATAAACTTCGTAAGTACAGGATGATTTTTAAAAATGGTTTGGCAGCTACCATAAAAGAGACCTAGGAACTTTGGTTGACAGTAAATTCAGTATGAATCCACAAGATGACTACCCAAAATCTGGGGCCACCCTTAGCAACAAAAGAAATAAGCCATTTCTGCAATAACAGAATATAAGAAAAGTATCTCACAGAAGCAAAGCCATAGGCTTGCTCTTCTTGGCTCTGGTAATTTATTTCCATCTTGCATGTGGATTTTGATGTTGAATCTTAAAGATACAAAGTGGTATTGGAACTTAAAAGTGGACAACATGGACATTCAGTTTCTCAATAGAAAGAGTCCCATGTCAGATGAAGAGACATTTTGAAAAGTAATAATAATTATTTTCAAAAATCTGTTTAGGCTGGAGGAAAGAAGGATATGATAGCTATCTTTAATACTCTGAAGGACCCAGAGAGGTCAAATGAGAATTAGGAGGTTCAAAGAAAACAGATTGCAGCTTGACATAACAAGGAAATTTACATAGAGGATGATGAAATTGTGAGTTTCTTCATGCTAGATAGACTGAGAAGGCTATTGGTGGGATACTGTACAGGGGAATCCATCAGTGAGAGTCATCTCAGTGAATCTTGGAACCCCATGAAAATCTGAAGGAAAATGAATTAACAGTCTACAAGTTACCTGGGGGAAAAAAAAAAAAGACTGTTAAAGACTCACTCTTGTTATCAATAGTCTCAGCAAGATATGGTTTGAAGTTTAAATCTGCTACCCACCTACTTCCCAAATACGTATATACACATACATAAAGAAAATATGATTCTTGTCAAAACAGAATGAACAACAAAGTCTCACGAGACCAGGTTCTACTATTTGGAATTTGTAATAATTCAGAGGGGAACAGAATCAAAATTTGCCATCTCTGAGCCACCCTCTAGGGGAAAACATGTTTGCAAAGAAAACTGCTAGTGTAAACAAGACTTTGGTAGGAAAGCATGGCTTACATCTAAAGTCAAGAAAACACATCATTAAAAATAGTTTATGATTTCTGTATAAATAAATCTTTCCAATTTCTTAATGATCCATTCCTCACCTCAAGTCAGGTTGGACTTATCAGTTGAAAATACTTTATACTTGTTAGCAGCACTTATGCTAAATATTGTACAAAGTTGAAAGTAACGATTTTTATAATGCTAAAAAATCCAGCTTTCGTGTGAACTGGGCATTTCCCAAGTTTAAATTAAGCCTCATTAATTCAGTTTCTTACGAGGCTTTTTTTGATGATATGTGACTTTGAGTTCTTCTTGATTACAGATAAGCAAGAAATGAGGATAGACCCTTATTAACCAAAACAAAGTAATTATAATCTAGAGAGACATAAAAGTGAGTATTATAAACAGTCTGAAACTTACAATTAAAGGATCCAACCGAAGCGAGAGAGATCACAGACAAACTGGCCATAAATTATAGAAACTGTGAGTCTGCACACAGGACTGAAAGCTGTTCAAAAGCATGACTGGCAGGGCCGCATGGTAATGCTACATGTACTTGCAGAAGGCCCTGCGCTTAGGGTGGCCTTGAGCTCAAAATGGCTGCACACTTGTTTGAATGCTCTGCTGTCAATGTCTTGAAAGCTGTATAATTTTTTATTTAAGTTGATTTACAATATTGTATAAGCTCCAGGTGTAGAGCAAAGTGCTTCAGTTAACACCTATATTTTTTCAGATTCTTTTCCAGGAGAGGCTATTTATAAGATATCAAGTATAGTTCCTGTGCTATACAGTAAAGTCTTAATAATTTTTTTAACACTGGGCCCTACAGACTATGTTGGTGGTCCTGGAGATTGGTACCTCACAGCGAATACAAAAGGATGCAAGCAAACAAAATGCATATGCACTGGCAAGATCTAAAAATAACTCTCTTTATTAATGAGCACCAAGATCCTGTAATCAAGACACAGCCTGTTGGTTAAAGTTATAAAGAATTACTTTGCTTGTTGAATGTGTAAACCAAAGCTAATTCACAAATTTGCTAATTGTTTTTCTCTGCTGCAGATGTGAGCGGCCAACCAGTGGAGCTTGAATATTCAACAGTAATCAGCCACCATTTCAAACGCCATCAAGAAGTCATGTATCACTTTCAGAAGGCGCAGAATTTGGGTCCATTTTTACTGGAGTTCCAGAAGGAGTGATGAAGCAAGTATGAATTTTAAGACAACAAATAAAACTTCATTTCACTACTGAAATTAGAAGTAGTGAAGAATCCTGTAGCACTTCAGCCTTTTTCAGTACTTTCTGGATTGTGAATTGCCAAAGCGACATGAGAATGAAGGAATTCTGAACTTTTGCTCAAATTACATTTTCCTTGATGTGGGTTGTAAAGGTCCTTTCACCAGTGAAAAACATACACCTTGAATCCACATTTACAGGAAGAGTTACCAAAACGTTAAAGATCAGAAGCAAAATCTTGTGCATATCACTTATCTTCTCTACTTCAAAATCTAATTCATTTCCAGACACATAAATCTATAAATGAAGCGTTCAGGGAAAAAGTCAAAGTGAAGTATCAAATGTGAAACCCATCTTAGTTTTAACTCATGAAAATTTTCCCTATTTGATTTCAAGTTCATAAGTAGAGTCTATATAGACCCAGAGAAGGTGTTTAACAGTACCCTAGATTTATATAACAACATTTGTTCCAAGAGCACAAGGAACATTCACATACAGCATATAATTTGCTCATACAATATCCCTATAAAAATCAGGAAAAAATGCATTATCTTCATTTTTAAAATGGTAGAATTGTGGCACAAAATAGATAAAAGCTCACCTAAGACATCACACACACACACACACATACTATTTTACAATTCATTTCTCCTTTTTAACAGTTTCATAATATTAGACTCTCAGTGCAAGATTATTATTATGAAATGTATGCCTACAAAAGTTATTAGGTACAATTTCAATTATAAATTATAATTCAATTATAAATCATTTTATTCAGAGCTCTATAAGGTACTAAATAATTTTAACAACTATGCAAATTAAGAGTAGATTCTATTTTCTTAATCTTATTCTAAAATTATATTTAATTTTAGCACCAGCTCATATTCCACAGACAAAAGAAAACTAATATTAGTACAACCTCTGACAGGAGCAGTTTATTTAAAAAAAATATACTTTTTGTTTTAAACCTGCCTTGCAAAGAACAGGGGCTACAATTTCTGGAAGGAGCCATAAACAAATAAAAAAGAGCCATAATTCAAGCAAAGAAGCATTTTCTAATCTGTAATTTACAGTTCGGTTGCCTCACCACCTTATAACCCAAGTCCTGAGTCAAATAATTGTAGATTTGTTGCTCAATTTGAAAACCTTCCTGGAGTCATGTCTTTAATTGGCCGTTGTGACGTCTTACGTCATGATGTTGCGTCACCACGTGATGACGCTGTGCCATCACACACATCATCGCATATTGACACAATGTCATGGCATAATATCATCAAATTAAATTCATCAGCCTGGCCCCAGGAAGGGCGAGAGAGATTAAAAGATTTCCTTTGCTCTTGTCAACAGTCCTGGTCTGTAGGAAAGAACAGCAGCCTTTACTAATTATTTCCTGGTCTCCTAAAACTTCCTAGACCTCAATTAGAGGTATTTAAAAGTTACACGGGAGAGTTTATGGTGATGGTTTTCACAAGACTGATTTTCATGGGTGTTCCTTGCTTTGCCCCATAGCTAATAACATCCAAATCCCATTTGAAAGAGAAAATTTTACTTATATTAATATCCCCTTTCTTCAGGTCATAAGATAGTATAGTTTGTGGGCTGATGGCAAAAACAAAAACAAAACACCTAATTCCTTGGTTCCTCATTTCTTGCCCTCATCATCCACATTCTTCCAATTCTTTTGCCTCTTCTCCCACTTTCTTCTATAATGTTCTAAAATGGCAAGTAATGGAAAAGCAAGAGGCAGATGCAGCCAATAGTTTTGATGAGAAACATTTATGATTGGAGAAAGTGTTGAAAGCTGTGCTAGGAGACCTTTGGCCATCACAGCCTTGCTGATGAGCAGAGTCTCCATCTTAGTGTTCATGATAAACGTGGGCATTTGGATGAGACATATATTATCCAGACACTATCCAAACAATATCTGAATGTTACCTAAATTTACTTAAGTAGCTGTGGCTGTGGTTTAGTTGCTAACTCGTGTCAGACTCTTATGACTCTATAGACTATAGGCCACCAGGCTCCTCTGTCCATGGGATTTCCCAAGCAAGAATACTGGAGTGGGTTGCCATTTCCTTCTCCAGGGGATCCTCCCAACCTAAACCTTCCAAAAAGATGTAGTTACCAGTTCATTAAACAGGACATGCTGTACCTCTCTTTCATGAACTCACTTGCTATTGCTTAGTTGTTCTAGGTACAAGGGTTCAAGTTTAGCAGAAGAAGCAGTGTCACCCTGAGGAGCTCACAGAGCCATAAGGGCAACAGGTGAACAACAGATTTCAAGACAGTCTCCTAAGAGCTCTAATGATGATAAGACAAAGTGTTCTGGAGACTCAGAAAGGGAAAAGAATATCTGGAGTTGCCAAGAGGATCCCACAGGGAAAGGAACATGCTTTTGAATCTTGAAAAATGAGTAGGCAGAGGAGAGAAAAATTCCAGACTCCAATTTTTTTTCCAATGGGCATATGTGAGACCCCAAAGTATTAGACCAATTAATGCTTCTGTAGATATTTTCCCATCATGAACCATTCCTGTAATTGCTATTTTGAGGGGGCACTGACTCACACACTAACATCACCATAATCCTTCATCATAATTACAAGCAGCTTCTAGATGACTCTGAAATTTAATACATGAACTCAGTAGGCTTATTGTTTAGGAGAGGTTTTTCCCAAGAGGCTAAATATGTTATGCGATCTCTATAAAGAAATAAAAATTGGAAATCAAAGTCACTTATGTTTTCTTGAAAGCATTTGGCCACAAAGATCTCAGTAACTTCTTTTTCTAGTACGTACATAAAGATGGATTAGAAAAACCTCTGCTGATGATTCACCTTTTTATTAATAAAATAGACATTGAAGAATATCTGTTTTTTCCATACTATGGGAGAAACAACTCAGCCCAGTCAACGGTTCAGTTCAGTTCAGTCGCTCAGTCGTGTCCAACTCTTTGCGACCCCATGAACCACAGCACGCCAGGCCTCCCTGTCCATCACCAACTCCCGGAGTCCACCCAAACCCATGTCCATTGAGTCAGCGATGCCATCCAACCATCTCATCCTCTGTCGTTCCCTTCTCCTCCTGCCCTCAATCTTTCCCAACATCAGGGTCTTTTCAAATGAGTCAGCTCTTTGCATCAGGTGGCCAAAATATTGGAGTTTCAGCTTCAACATCAGTTCTTCCAGTGAACACCCAGGACTGATCTCCTTTAGGATGGACTGGTTGGATTTCCTTGCAGTCCAAGGGACTCTCAAGAGTCTTCTCCAGCACCACAGTTCAAAAGCATCGATTCTTCAATGCTCAGCTTTCTTTATGGCCCAACTCTCACATCCATACATGACTACTGGGAAAACCAGAGCCTTGACTAGACGGATATTTGTTGACAAAGTAATGTCTCTGCTTTTTAATATGCTGTCTAGATTGGTCATAACTTTCCTTCCAAGGAGTAAGCGTCTTTTAATTTCATGGCTGCAAACACCATCTGCAGTGATTTTGGAGGCCCAAAAAATAAAGTTAGCCACTGTTTCCACTGTTTTCCCATTTATTTGCCATGAAGTGATGAGACCGGATCAATGGTAAGTGTTTATATATTCTGACATTCGGTCCCATGTGAAAGTCACTGTTAGGTATTTTCTACTGCTACCATAATCCTCAAGAGGTTTTTAAAAACTAGACATGACAAGAGAAAAAAATCTCTAGGGGATTTCAGCCCCAAAAGACTTGCCTTCATCTCTCTGAGAATTACATGATGTTGAGAGGCAAGTTTTCAACAAGTTTCTAAAATGCTATTTCTAAACTAGGTGTACACATATGTACTTGGAAGTCAGCAATTATTTAACTAAATGAAATCTTTCATTTTTAATTTAATTTTTAAATCTTTTTTAACCTATGCCAAACACATATATACATACATACATGTATATCATTACTATATCTATCTTAATAAAATAATATAATAAAAGCAGAGACCTAGCACGTAGGCTCCAGAAGACATTCAATAAGTAGTAATTGATGAGAGAGAAAAGAAAATTTCTAAATACCAGTTCTTTCTTACATACAGAACATACAAAATTGTATCATGAATAGGATACTAAAGAAACAAAACCAGTAAGAAATTTAACTGAAATAAGTGATACATTTTAAGAAATAAAATATAGAGGATATGAGGGAAAAGATCTGCAGAAGACAGGAACTCAAATGTATACAAAGATAGGCTATGAAGTTAATGAACTTCTTAAGACTTGTCTCCCTGAGAATTTTAAGTATATCTTTTTTTAAAATTCCAAATCCAGGAGAAAAGCATCAGAAATTCCTTGTTTCTGCAGATTTATTCAGATGGATATTAATGTACCTTTCATCCAGATAGAATTTATTTTATGTAACAGATACATATGGAAAACAATTTTTACTTGATTTGTACCTTTCAGAGCAAAGAATTTCTGCAGTAAAATGATAACCCACAACTTGCCTATTTGACAAGTTCAATACTCCCTCTCTCAAATGGGGATTCATTTGTGCAAATATGTCTCCATTTCATATAGTGATGCAGTGGGCCTGGGAGTAAAGGCTTAGAAGTGTTCACATGAGCCTGTTTGCCTCCATATTCTATGCCTACGTGGAGATGTATATTCTATCCCTATATCGGAGACCTGTACTCATTCTTCCTACCCCTGAATCATTCTTCAACTTCTTTTCAGATTCCCATGAGCTGCAGCAGAACAACTCAAAGGAAGATTTTTAAATTTTATTTACCTACATGAATAATTTTCTTTAAATTACTGAACTCAGGGAAAGGGAAAGGTAAAAGCACTCCAATTTATTAAGGACCTGCTAGCTACTAGAAATTGTGTTTGGAGAACTACATATGGTATTTAATTCAACCATATTCTTAATGATCATGAAGAAGAACATGAGTCTCAACCAATACAAACTACAAAATTCAGCTGTTTGAATTAATCTGCTGGCATGACATTTTTTAACAATAAATATACTATTTATGTAACAATAGATATATTAATTTAATATTAATGTTTTAAAGTGCCTCTATGAGCTGGGTACTGTTATATTAAAATTATCCCAACTTACTATCATTTTACTTCAGCTTCTAGGTAAGTAGGCACAGATCCAGTTACCAATTTGATGAATAATGTCTGGCTTTGGGGACCCTCTAGTGCAATACTCACCCCACTCCAGAATTCTTGCCTGGAGAATCCCAGGGACTGCAGAGCCTGGTGGGCTGCCATCTATGGGGTCGCACAGAGTCGGACACGACTGAAGCGACTTAGCAGCAGCAGCAGCAGTGGAATACTCAGCCCCAGTACCACCTTCCTCTCCCTACTCTCCTCTTCCCTCTGCTAATGCTTATGGACAGTACTGCTATGTGCCCCAGACTTTACTCTACCATCTGGGTTGTTTGATGCCATTTCTCTACTACTCTTACTGATGACATACACTTTATCAATGCTATTCTGGCTCCCACCTGGTCACTCCCAGAGATCCAGGACTTCAGATGCCAGCCATACCAGCATGGAAATGGTCTCCTGCTTGTCCAGACAGAACAGGGAGTGATTGTGGGTCTCAGACTATAACCAACCAGAAAAAGAGATGCAAGTTGAAGTTTGGGGTTGGTTAGCCTCTATTTTTGAAACACCTTCTTGGCCCCCTGTTTCTGGCCTTTCTCACATTCCCTGCAGGGGAAAGGCCAATTCCTAGGAAGTCAGATCATCAGAGCTGCAAGCAATAGGCAGGTGCCTGAACTGCCTAAGCTCAGGTGTGCAGGGGCAGAGTCCCAACCAACCTAGTAAAACATCACTCAATCAGAAAAGAAGCTCCACCCACAAAGGAGTTGGGCTTGAAGCAGTATATGATAGAGAGGTAGTGTTATTTGCACAAGAAGTCATAGTATAATGAAAAAGCTATTATGGAAAGATTCGGGAGGAATTGGAGGAATTGTTGGAGTCAAAGCTGCCATGATACTTGCAAGTATGAAATGTGGGATTAGGCTGGTAACAGGGAATGCGGGGACCTACCAGAGACATTCTCAGCAGGACAGAAGTCAGGATTTACAGACATACTGGTTACAGGAAATATTGGAGGGTACTGGAAGACAAATACAACTGGAAAAAATTTTAGTAGATGTGAACAGTTTAGGATGACAACAGGATAGGCAAGTAGAATTCACATGTTCACGTCGCTATCATGGTTCCAGAGCCACAGAGAAGTCAGAGACAGAGATCTATTTCCTGAGAAGGAGTTCCCTGGTGGCTCAGCAGGAGATGCGGCAGGAGCTGTGGATTCAATCTCTGGATCAGAAAGATGGCCTGGAGGAGGAAATGGCAACACACTCTAGTACCCTTGCCTGGAGAATCCCATGGACAGAGGAGCCTGGTGGGCTAGTCCATGGGGTCACAAAAGAGTTGGACATGACTTAGAGACCCCAAGAAGAGGCTCAACACAAACCTTTTCAACAGCTATTAAAATTCCTAACCAAAATTCACCAAACCCATTCATTCATTCATGTCACAACAAAAAAAAAATTAACATGTCTTTCTTTATGAAAAAGAAATAGGTTTTTCTCTTTTGACTCAAAAAGCTAATCTTCAGAAAATGGTTGAAATCATTCACCACTCTGAAACTTACTGAAAAGCTTTGATTTGTTGGAAAAAAAAAAAAAACCTTCAAAAAGGAATAATTCCTTTAACATTCCAGACTGCGACTTGACTTTTTTTCAGAGATTCTATTAATTGATTTTTCTTGATGTTTAATAGTAGCAAAGTCATCACATTGAAGAAACCTTATGTCATTTATCAGCTTCCTTGCCAGAGCCTTGAGAACACCTGAAGATTATTTCAATCAAACTGATCATTCACTGAACACATAATCATGAATAATTTAGTAGAGCAATAGATCTATTACTTAATATAGTGCTAACCTTTTATAATGCCTCTACACAGGGAGAGGACTAATATCTGTGTCACAGAATAACTTACATCAGGCCTTAGCTTTTGGAGGTAACATTGTGACTCATGGAATACCTAAACACATGCAATTATAAACCACATTATGGGAAAATAGTTAACCTTTGTGTAGCATTTAAGAGTTTACAAAGTACTTTCTCAGACATTATCTCATCTGATGCTCAAAACAACCCTGGGAGAGAGGTGTTATTAACCCAACCTATTTTATAGGTGAAGACAACAAGGAACAGAGAGGGGAAGTGATTTGCCTAAAGCTGTCTAGCTATTAAGTAGTGGCACTGAGATTCTCAGGCTTCCTAGGTGGCACTAGTGGTAAAGAATCTTCCTGTCAATGCAGGAGACATAAGAGACGATGGATTCAATCCCTGGGTGAGGAAGATCCCCTGGAGGAAGGCATGGCCACCTACTCCAGTATTTCTTGCCTGGAGAATACCATGGACAGAGGAGCCTGGCGGGCTACAGTCCAGAGGGTTGCAAAAAGTCAGACACAACTGAAGCGACTTAGCACGCACATACTGAGATTCCCAGCCCCCCTCAAAATCTCTGTTCTGTCCTCAGCACCCATAGTTCTCTAGCAGCATGATCAATACTGATACCAATGGCTTTTTAAAACAGGCTCTGTGTTCCACATGCACCCAGCCATGCCTGGTTCGGCTCTTCTCCCCATCTTTCTTGGCTGCCTCCCACTGGTGGCAGAGGGTTTTCATGGTGGCCCCTGCTAGAGGAACTTCATGAGCTCCCACTTCTAGAGAAAAAAATGCTTCTTGTCTGAGGGATCAAATCACTTGCAAGCATTTTTGCAATGCATACCCATCCTCTCTGTAAGCCAAGGAAGCTGCACATCTGGTAATAACAGGTGCTGTATTTACTCTGAGTAAATGATTCCTGCCATGTGATGGCTCATGTAAACAGCAAACAGATTTCTACCCAATCAAGAATTACTCTTTATTTCAAATTCTTAAAGGAGACTCGCCTCACTGTAAGCTAATTTTGTGAAAGTTCGTTTTGCCCATTCAATATTTAGCTTGATTGGAGAAACTATCTGAAATATTCTTTTTAGTTTTCTCTCCCTCCTCCTCCTTCTCTTTCTCACCAAGACTGCTTATGATGGATAAAAGCAATGCTTTAGTTCTGTAATCTTGGAGAAGGCAATGGCAACCCACTCCAGTACTCTTGCCTGGAAAATCCCACGGACAGAGGAGCCTGGTAGGCTGCAGTCCTTGGGGTTGCCAAGAATCGGACACGACTGAAGCAACTTAGCAGCAGCAGCAACAGCAGTTCTATAATCTGCTCCTGAGAGTACCTCACTATGCTTCAATGTCTCCCCTTTGTTTTAAAGTTTATTATCCTGCATTAGATGCAAGCAATTAGAAGTGTCATTAGAGAAAACTGACATTTCTTTTACAGCAAAAGTAAACTCCATCCAATTTAGAACAATATGTCAGGTCCCTTCTTAACCAGCTTCATAGTAAATCATTTTGTTAAAATAATCTTTATTTTCATCTCAATCCATATTATTTAATTTTTTAACCCACAAATAACAACACTCTAAGGATCATGTTTACATGATCCTTATGCTTTTAGACAAAGCCCCAGTAAAAACTGACTTGTGATTTAGGGAGAACAAGGGGAGATATGATTTATAATTGCACATAGTTAGCTAACCGTACACGTCCAATCCCTTTAGACCCATGAAAGCAAACAACAGAGCAGTATGCTATCTCACTAAATAAAACATTTAACCTAATATGGTCAAACATGAGGTTCCAGTCTGCCACATCAACACTGACAGAGGGAGATCAGAACCACACTAGAGTTATAGGGCGTCCCTGCTTTTGTGAGGAAAACCTCTCTACCTGTCACTAACACCCCGAAAATGTAGCACTCAGTTGGAGTTTCTATTATACTGCAGCGCTTTTCATTGGAAGGCAACTGAAGTTCTTCTCCACTCTCTCCACGGGCAGCCAGAGTACACTGCTGCATCTATTATAACCAGTATTAAGAAACCTCCCTCTTATGCTCAGATAATCCTGTTTTCTGCAAAAACAGGAACCTAACAGTATGACTTAGGGTCTGGGTAGTGGTTGTATAGTCAGGGGAGCAGATGAGAGAACCCCTAGGGGAAATGTCAACATTCGACTCCTCCCACCAAAAGTTTCCTCTCTTGTTAACTAAACATTAGTGATATTCAAAACACTGATTTATTTTCACTAAAGGAGCTGACTCATTTTGCTGTACAGTAGAAAGTAACACAATATTGTAATGCAACTACACTGCAGTAAAAAAAAAAAATTAATTAAAAAAAATTCAAGGAATTAGATCGCATAGACAGAGTGCCTGAAGAACTATGGACAGAGGTTTGTAACATTGTACAGGTGGCAGTGATCAAAACCATCCCCAAGAAAAAGAAATGCAAAAAGGCAAAATGGTTGTTTGAGGAGGCCTTACAAATAGCTGAGAAAAGAAGTGACGCTAAAGGCAAAGGACAAAAGGAAAGATATACCCATGTGAATGCAGAGTCCCAAAGAACAGCTGGAGAAATAAAGTCTTCTTAAGTGAACAATGCAAAGAAATAGAGGAAAACTATAGAATGGGAAAGACTAGCGTCTTGACTCTTGAAGAGTCAAGAAAATTAGAGATACCAAGGAAACATTTCATGCAAAGATGGGCACAATAAGGGAGATAATATTTCTTCACAAATGAGCAACAATATGCTGTCATGACTGGGGCACTCACTACTCTCCTCATGAATATAGCACCTCAACTTCTTTCATAATCATCATGAAACAAACTTTCCCCAACTGAAAAATGGGCAGCATAGCTCACAATCAGCAGGGCTTTGTGAGAATTACATAAGAAACAAATGTAGACTTCTACGTCTGACACTGGTAGATATTCAACAAATGTTAGTAATTTTCCTTTCTTTTTTCCCTGCCAATATCCAGTAATGCAAATGAACAAATAGGTCACTCAAATTTGGAATAAAAATGTTCATTATCACCATTTATTATCAATCTCAGTGGCAGCATGATGGGAAGTAATTCAGTTCATTTTTCTTTGTCTTTTACATTTATCTTAACCTTCAAAATCTAAATGTCTTTTTAAAATACCATTTATCAGAATAAATGGATATCTGGTAGAGACAACCTGATAATTGTACTTGAAAAGTTCTAAAATGCACTTGTAGAACCAATTCATCTCCTCACTTACGTGTGTGTCTTTCGATAAGTCGGCTTGTTTCTATGCAAGGATCATTCTATACAACAATCTCCATTCTGAACACCTCACTGAATTTCATTGTCCTCTAAGCAAAAATCATGATTTTCAGGTAGAAGGAAGAATACTACACTTAAAAACCTCTGAAGCTGATTCTTACTTGTATCCTCAATGCAAGTATCAAGTGAGCAATGACAGAGTTCACCATCATTTTTGAGCAATCATCAAAATGACAGAAATCAGGAGTCTTTTCTGTAGTAATGTGTAAAAGTCAACACAGTCAATAGTTCTTCTCATACCCAGTCCATGTAAAGATTTTCCAAGTCCCTGGAAACTAGGATGCATCACAGGAGCTTGTTAAAAAAAAGGAGCTTGCACAGGGATCACTTTCTTTCATTCTGATGCTTATTATTGCTGAAAATTAAGAACCATTACCATATGCCAGGGACTGACCCAAGCACATTAGATAGATAGATGATATTTAAGTTGAACACAAATAATTCTGGGCTGTAGGGACTATGATTATCCCCATGTCACAGATGAAGAAACTAAAACTTATAAAATAGCCCAAGTTCCCAGAGTTGGTAACATCAGAGATAAGGCTTAAACCTGGGTCTATCTGTCTCCAAAGCCTATACTCTTAAGCCATTAAACTGTATAACAAAAGGAATTTTCTTCTCCTTTTTGGTAACATTATAATCCTAACCAAGAAAGATGTGGAACAATGTGATTTCATCTAGTAGTTTTAATAGCTTTCAATGATGTATCATAATAGGTATCTTGGTTTTACCTCCCATACTGTCTGCATACCAGGATCTATCTGTAGGCTGTGTTTTCTATGAGTTTTAGGTTCTATAGATCACACTTACTATCCTATAGAAAATACCATTACTGCCAAAGAAGGTTTTTCTCCAAACTAACTTCTTAGACTTGACAAGTAGTTTAAGCAAACGGGCTTTCATGTTCTCTTCATCATGGCTGGGGAAAAAAAAAATTTAAAGCTCTGAGTTTTACTCACTTCAAAAACTGAATCTCAAAGGATTTGAAAAAATGTTCTCGTTTTCAACTCAATTTTCAAAGGTTTTTAATGGTTGATTTGATATCCTAGAGTATTCAGCAGTATCCCTTAATGAGCTTAAAACTGGACTTTTTCTTAGAAACTTGGTTTTCAGATAATGATTTAAGACCACTTCATCCTGTCTTCTTTGTGCGTTGATGTCATTAGGCTCAGTCAAAGTCAAGCATGAGGTGAACAGATATTAATTTAAGACCATTTAAAGCTACAGTCTCTGCATCACCCACAACAAGCCTCCTTTATTAGCCCTTGATGGGGCCTTCATTAATTGAAACAGATCAAAAGCTAGGTGGAGACAACTCAGCTTTCGTTCCTAGTCCTCTTCATATTTGTAGAGGTCAGTTCAGAGATGATGGGCAACACTGTAACTCAAAAGAGAACGATGTCTCTGAATGTAATTCAAATTAGTAGTTTAAAAACATGGCGATAGTTAAGGTTCATGTTTGACTTTTTCTACAACTTTTTTTTTTCCCCTTTGGGCAGAAATAAATCACACTGACCTTCTCTCTGTTCAAGATATTTCAAATTGACTATCAGACACCACAATGGAAACTAAGTGTGGTAAAAACAGAAATATCTGTCTGTCTGTTCAGGATTTTCCCTCTGTGTCCCCACATGCCCAGCAGTGCCATGAGTGGAATGCCACAGAGACTGTTGATAAATATCTCCTGAGTTGATGAATTTCTCTCCATTCCCTTTGATGGCTCAGTTCTTAAGATGTCCTCAGGGCTGCCACTCTGCCCACTGAGATGCAGAGAGGCTTGTGTAGCTCAGTTGTTAAAGAATCTACCTCCAATGCAGGAGACCTTGGTTCCACCCCTGGGTTGGGAAGATCCCTTAGAGAAGCAAATGGCAACCCACTCCAGCATCCTTGCCTGGAGAATCCCATGGACAGAGGAGCCTGGCAGACTACAGTCCATAGGGTCACAAGAGTCAGACACGACTTAGCAACTAAACCACCAAACCACCACCATGTACTAAATACTGAATCTTCTTATATTTCTTTTGTAGCTTCTGGCTCAGTACCATATGTATCATAGACACCCAACAAATGATTATTAATTCAGTAAGATTGAATGGATGAGTGAATAAAATATACAGCTACCCTGAAATATAAAGAAACACAAAGAATGTTTCACAGAGAGGGAAAAAGTACAATTGAAAGTAGAAAGCTCTAGGTGCTTTTCCAGCCCACATGTTAAACCTTAAACATTATTTTTAAGCAGGTCTTAAAAAAGGGTGAGTAAGGTCAGATGATGTTCCAGCTTCTTTCTTTTATTTTGGCAGGAGAACAAAGGAGGTGAAGCTAGCCCACCGACTGCTTGCAAATAAGTCATCCCCTCTTTTTTTCTTTCTCCTTCTTGCTTCAAAAAGTAGTATTCTATAGAGACAGCTCTGAGAGGAGGGGAGGGAAGGTGAAGGGGGAATGAGGAGAGAGAAGTCAGTCATTCATCACCACCACAGCTGGAGGAAGGCAGCCCTCATCTGCCCAGGAGGGAGGAACAAATATCAGTGCCTTCCAGGCCACTGAGAAGACCTTTATGGAGGATAACACTTCTAGGGACTGCAGGGACCTAGTAGGACAGCGATCACTTAACAGTCAAAGAGGGTCGGCCACATAAAAGGCTTTCAGGGTAGAAGTCTGCCTCTGGGTCAGTCTGACCACACGAACAGGAAGAACAGAGTAGTGGACCATGACTCCAAAGGGGGCAAATGACTTAGCTTGGAGTAAGATGGTCTGTGTTCCATCCATGAAGCCCTGAGGGTAGCTATTGAGGATGTTTTATGATGGGAATAGGTTTTGAGTAGATCAGCACTTTCAAAGGGCTTCCAAGGTGATTATTGGCTTAGAAGTTTCCACTTACTCTTTCAGGAGTGGCAAAAGTATAGACCAAGGGAACTTATTTTGTCTGATCGCATGGGCTGGTTGGCTTGGTTTTCCTGAAGTCTGGCCCACTGAAGACTGATTTTAGCAGAAGCAGCATGAAAGCATTCTGAGTTTAAGCTTCATGAGCCACCCAGGCTCTTAGCACTCACTGGGAAGGAACAACCCACTAGCTCAGGGACACAGTGAAAGACCCAACCCAGATTCTTGAGCACCAAGTCTCCTGCACACATTTTTATGCACATGGCAAGACTATGTTCCTATAACTATAGACAGAAAATCCTATTGAGTATGAGTCACCAGCTCTTAAATAATTTGAAGTTTCTGTAACGAATTTTTGTCCTTGACAAGTCTTCTGCAGATAGGACTGTAACATTAATAAAACCTTTAGGTAAGCAAAGGAGTATGCTTTAATTTAACTTGTGCTTCCAGGACTATAGAAGTTTTAGTAATGCTGGAATGTTTCACGTACAAATTGCTGTAATGTGTTTGGTTTAATAAGACTTGGAAATGGAAGTAGTTGCTACTGATAAGCCCAGATGGCAATACAATAGTATGCTGAATTCATCTGATGTTCCAAATAATATTGGGCTTCTTTTTTTTATATATAAAAGAAGGTAGAACTCAAATAGTATGCTGATTAACGGTGATCCAGAGTACAGGCACCATTAGTGGGGTAAGGGAAGGCTTTGGGGACTTCAATATAAAACTCAGCCTTTTTGCCATTTATGAAAATTTAATTCCACGTTGTCCATTTTTTACATTTCCAATTCTCATTCACGCATCACATCTGAGCATGAAATTGTGCGATATAGGCAAAGGACAAGGACAGCAGAGGGTCACAGATGTGTGTGTGGAAAGGGAATGAGGCAGAGAGCTGCTCCTCTCTGGGGACACAGCTTCTGAGATGTCCCCACTTGCCCTCTTCTAGGTGATGATCCTCAGCTTTGTACGTCCAGCAACTTTGTTAAACACCTGGGAACTGGCTCACGCTAACCAGTACTCACGCATTTCACTATCATTTGACATGAAAAGATGGTTTTGAGATATGCCTTTTGAGATAACATAGAGCATCCTTCCCCATTATACAAATCACCTTGCCTATAGGGCTGAAAGAGTCCATCCAGTCTGCTCACCCTCTCTCCTAAGAGTGCTGAATATACACTAACTGCCTCCTATGTGTTCTCCTCCCTCCTTTGAAACATTATACTAATTCCATCTCCTGTTGGCACCTTCCTCTCTTGAGCGTTAGTACCTTCCATCCTGCCATAGTTTTGAATCCACTGACACAGGTAAGCTCTGTCTAAGGCTCTACCCTGACCCTTGGATTGGAAATTCCAGAATTCTGGGTACTATTTGGGTTCTCATTAGTGTCCCATTTACAAACACTCCCCATCATGGGGTGTTCTAAAAGAAGGCCAGCCTTCCCCTTCGTGTATTCTTGAAATTCATTGTACTCTCAGCATAACCTGCATATTTCCTATCCCAAGAGAGGCACACCTAATGTGGTCATCCCTACTCAATTTTTATGGAGGCTTTTTTTATTTTTCCGAGATCACTGGGATGGGAAACACTGCCCAGAATCAAGTTGCTGTTAAGGACCTAAGTGGAAGAGGTGGGAGATGGAATGCCAGCAGCCAGTGTCTTACATTCTCACCAGGTAAGGTTTAAGCTTAAGCTGGTTGCCCAGCTACAGACTGTGGGCCCCTAATATGAGAAATCGTGGGCAACCAATATTGTCTTCCACAGTAAAATGAAGCATGACTTGGAGTTAAGCATTAAATAAATTAGAATTGGGTATTCCCTAGGATGATGTAGCACATGGACCACACTGCACAAAATGTGGCTGTACCAGTAGTTTAATCAAATGAAATGAATGGACTAAATAACTAAGTAAATGGATTAAAATAAAATTGATGGAAATATAGTAATATATTTACTGGATAAATGCATTCAGTATTGTTTTTATTGGAAAGGAATGGAGGCAGGGGTATGCTAACAACAGAGAAACCAGAAATAAACAGGGCTACTTGTCTCATCGTCCATGAGATAAATCTGCCTTCTTGGTTTGGGGATGGAATAAGGTGGAAAGGAGTAGCAGTGACATACAGAGTCCACCCAGAACTTGTTAACCCCAGTTATGAACATAGGCCTGTCCTGTTTCTGAGGCACTTGCCAAGGGAACTCTTCCCATTATTGGGGGAAGTAGGGACAGGCATGCAAACAGCCAGGAGTTTGGCCATCGTTATGATCCCAAAGAAGGGAGGCCAGATAAATAAATAAATAAATAACCCTCACACCTACATCTTTAAGCTCCCACTGGAGTTCAAGTTGAAAAGGCCAGCATAGCTCCTAATTTATCTTTATACAACCCCAAAGCACCTAGCAGAAAGCCTTCCACAGGGAAAGTGCTTAAGATATTTATTGAATAGAATTGTATGGTGGCAAATACCACACTTTAAAAGTGTTAAAAGACTGATATGCTTAGTATAGTCAAAAACATTGTATTTAAGAGACAGAAGCTTGGAAAAAGTGGTTGGTAGTGAGCCAGTTTGGCTAACAGTTTTGAGTGTCCAACAGCTGCATTAAAAGCAGAAATTGGTAAACAACTTCCCAGAGTGTGGTAAAAGATTCATTAGGGCAGCTCTGAGTCTCACAGAGGGATGGAAAAGCTGAAAGAAACCAAAAATAAAGGCAGCAAGTAAAGTCACTCAGTCATGTCAGACTCTCTGCGACCCCATGGACTGTACCCTGCCAGGCTCCTCCGTCCATAGGATTCTCCAGGCAAGAATACTGGAGTGGGTTGCCATTTCCTTCTCCAGGGGATCTTCCCGACCCAGGGATTGAACCCGGGTCTTTCACATTGGAGGCAGACTCTTTACTGTCTGAGCCACCAGGGAAGCCCCAAAATAAAGCCAACTTGACTTTTTAGAAATGAACTTCATTTTTTTAGAGTAGTTTTAGGCTCACAGCAAAACTGAGCAGAAACTACAGAGATTTTGCATATACCCTGCCCCTCCCCCTCATGCATAGCCTCACCAATTATTAACATCTCCCACTAAGGGTGCATTGGTGACACTTAATGACCTACACTGACACATCATCGCCTAAAGTCCGTAGTTTATACTAGAACACACACTTGGTGTTGTACATTCTAACAAATTTATAATGATATGCACTTACCATTAAGATATCATACAGGGACCTCTACTCTGTATTCTATAATAACCTATCTGGAAAAGAATGGATATATGTACATGTATGACTGAATCATTTTTCTGTATACCTGAAACTAACATAATATTGTAAATCAACTATAATGCAATATAAAACAAAAGTTAAAATAAACTTTTTTGAAAAAGATACCATAAAGATGTGACTTCCCTGGTGGTCCAGTAGCCAAGACTCCATGCTTCCAATGCAGGGGGCCTTGGTTCAATCCCTGGTCAGGAAACTAGATCCCACATGCCACAACTAAAGAGTTCACATGCCACAGCTGAAAAAGATCCTGCATGCCACAAGGAAGATCAAAGATTCTGCATGTGCAACTAAGACCTGGTGCAGCCAAATAAATAAAAAAGTTAAAACAAAAAAAGAGTGAGAGAGAGAGAAAAGGATATCATACAAAGCAGTTTCACTGCCCTAAATATTCTCTGTGTTCTGTGCAAAAACAGACTTTTACTGCTTTAATATGCAACAGGAACAGAAATCCTCTACTTCTGTTCCACATTCATTCTGAAAGCACAGCAAACAGTCAAGGAAACAAGAGGAGAAAGCCAGTTTTGAGTCATGATCTATTCATCAGCAGTGAATAGGTAGTAAAAGGCGTGTGGTTTCAAGCCCAGGGAAACAGAGAATGGAGACTGTCCACAAGGAGATGCAGTAGAAGAAGCTTTAGGAAGCTTCCAGAACACCCAGCCTGCTAGAGTCTTTTCTTCTGTTTCTCCTTTTTCCTCCCATGACAACACTCTGACTTTAAGGCCCTTTAAGGAGTCCCTGAAGAACAAGATCCATCAGGGCTGTCCCAGGGATCTGGTGGCTGATGGGAACCTCAGGCTGTCATGCGATCCTTTGCTCCAGGTTTGGCCATCGTGTCCATCCCATATCTGGGGTTTGGCAGTAGGTGAGCTGGTTTGATTCGGGCACTATAAACAGACATCCTGCCCAAGTGAAGAACAGGAGTCACACCAGTTAAGCTTCAGGTTTTTCATGGATTCATAGGATACTAGAACAGGAAAGGTTGATGGCTGGACAACTAGTCCAACAAGGCCTTTAAAGAGGAAGAAACTAAAGTCCAAAGAGGAGAAATGATTCCTGAGGGTCACACAGAGAATTAGAGGGTGAACCTAGACACAGAAGCCCGTCTCCTGACTTCTTGTCAAGTGCTCCGACCACTATACACACACTGTATGCACCTGCTGTTCTCCCTTTAGATAGCCTTGTTATTCTGCATTGCTCTCGGTCCATACTAGTTTCCCAGAGCAGATCTTTAGTGGAGCATCCATATATGCACGTATAAGTGTGTGCCTCTGCTGAGCAGGGCACCTGCAGAGGTTTGGGAGAGCACATGCGCTCACTCTGGCCCTCTTGTGTTCTTCTGGCTAAATTCCAGGACTTTTCATAATTAATAGTCTGTTAACTGGTGGATCCTCTCATATAACCCGGATCTCAACCAGAGGTCTCCTCCCCCTTCGAGATCTAAACTGTATTAGCTTAAAAGTGAAGTCGCTCAGTCATGGCTGACTCTTTGCGACCCTATGGACTGTAGCCTACCAGGCTTCTCCATCCATGGGATTTTCCAGGCAAGAGTATCATAGTGGGTTGCCATTTCCTTCTCCAGGGGATCTTCCTGACCCAGGGATTGAACCCAGGTATCCCGCATTGCAGGCAGATGCTTTACCCTCTGAGCCACAAGGGATGCCTGTATTAGCCTACACCTCTGCTTTATTCTCTGTGTACCTTCATGGACTGACCCCAAACTGCTGTTTGAGAACCTTCCTCTGACTTCCTGAGCAAGTTCTAGTCTTCTGGTTACCTATGATCCTAACTTCCTTTCTGATGAATAATTCTAGCTGTAGACTAGCTACTGGGACAAATGTGATATTCCTGTTCTATACTGTATGTAGAAGTTAAATCTATTTCAAAAACTCCCACCAAAGATAAAACCACCCACCGTATGTACAAGAAGCTTTGGGTGAGGCTGTTTACTTTGAAACAAGACAAATCACTTCAAATTGGCCAGCAAACGTGCCTGTTTTTTAAAAGTGTCCTCCTTCCCTGGTGGCTCAGCTGGTAAAGAATCCACCTGCCAATGTAGGAGACTCAAGAAACTAGGGTTCAACCCCTGGGTCAGGAAGATCCCCTGCAGGAGGAAATGGCAACCAGCTCCAGTATTCTTGCCTGGAAAATTCCATGGAGAGAAGGGTTACAGTCCTTGGGGTCTCAAAGAGTTGGACATGACTGAGTAAACACGTGCAATAATATACAAGTTCAGGCCTCCCCCAGTGAGCTTTTTGGTAAGCCCTTGGTAACCTAACTTTTTAACCCTCTCCCTGACTCCTCTTTCCTCTTCTTTCCCCTTCTCTTGTTCTCCCTTCCTTCTCTTTTTAGGATTGCTTGGGATTCTATATTCTTCTCAATCTACTATCTAGAGCAACAATTCCCACCTGCAGCGATTTCCCTCCCCAACCCAACCCGAGAGCATTCAACACTGTCTGGAGACATTTCTGGTTGTCATGAGTGGGGGGTGCTACAGGCATCTAGTAGGTAGAGACCAAGGATGTTGCTAAATGTCCCACAATGCACAGGACAGGCTTCCCTAACAAACAGTGGTCCTGCCCCAAATGTCATGGGGTTGAGAAACTCTCATCTAGCAAAATGTGGTTGTTGCAAGGGCTATTCTCAAATGCAAAGCTAGGCTTATCCAAATTCCTTCCACCCACCTTAGAAAGTGGCTGTCATTTAAAATAGCGTCTTCTTACTTCTGTTGCACTAACAAGAGGCAGATGAAACATCACCTGCTCTCGCAGCCTTCCCTGATGCTCTTCCCTATCTTCCATCTGTGTCTTTATGGCACTTCTGCACAGCACCATCCTATCATGCATCCATTTTGTAAGATTCCAGCTTCCCAGTGGCATAGATCAATCCCTTTTAGCACCCCTTGCACAGATCCTGGCATACAAAAGGCATTTAATAATGCTTGCAGAATTGAATTCAGTGTTCAATGAGCAGCTTCCCATCTCAGTGCCAGGCCTGACAGAATGGTGGAGACTATTGGCAGCAGAGGGCAATCATAACTCCTATTAGATGGAGAAGGCACGTGTGCCCCAGGAATGACTATGTGGTGATGCAAAGCATGGCCTTAGTTGGAAAGACCACACACTGGTCCTCTTAGTGAAGAGATCCAAGATGACTGAGCACAGCTCTCAGATGCACTCATTGTCAACAGAGGATCTCAACAAGATTAAACTTTCGCCATTCCAATTTTCAGTGAAGGCATCACAGCTTGCGATTTGCATTACAATCAACACTATTTTAAAGGAAGAGGTGTAACAGCCTATCTAAATATTGCAAAAGCACACATAAATGCCCATTTTTCCTGACTGAGTAATGATAAGTGGTACAATTATTTTAGAATTAGCAGTAATTTTCCAAGGCTTTGTGAGCAGTTCACGAAGTAATGGAGTTTCGAATGGTAACTCCTAGATAAACGATGTGAGTGAAAAAGAAACAAAAAAATTATGCCCCTATGAAAAAGAGCACATATAAAAGAAATAGGAAATTTCATTATCACATTTCTAATCAACCATTTTGATCTCATCTTCCAAATATTGTTATATCAAGCCATCCAACTGTGACATACATAAGCAAAACTGAAGTATTACGCAACATCACATATTTTTTTTTAAAAAGTCAGTGGCAAACTTTGATACTTTCTAAGAATAAGATGCTGCACCACTTTGTTTATTTAAAGATAAAATAAAAGCAAACAGAGAAATATCTGCCTGTGGAGAGGCAGAACAATCAGTGGCAGAAACCATCTGGATTTTGCGTGGCTTCATCCCTGCTGAAGTTAATGGCTCTTTGCTGCTTATCCAAATACTGATCACCCTTTTTCTTGCCTCAGTTTCAGACCACTCCCTTGGAGCAGAACCCTGCTTATCTGTAGACCCAACAGCCATTTCCCCCTCTTCCTTGCCAGTTCAAGTGGCACAAGCCACCTGCCTCACAGCACTTGGCCCCTCCCATGCCCCCACTGGTAGATCTTGGTTTAGTCAATCTAATTCAGTAGTTCTCAACCTTCTTTCTTTCACTGACCCCTCATGAAATCTTTGTAGACAATTTTTTACTCAAATACTCCCCAAACTCCTCCCATGATATTTTAATACCACAGATATACTGTGCATCTGTTTATATAGCCCATTGAAGGACAATGAGCCATCATCACATATAAGTCTTTTCATCCCTGTGGAAGGCAGAATAATGGCCCCCTAGGCCTTTCTGCAAAGGTCCATATAGTCAAAGCTATGGTTTTTTTCCAGTAGTCATGTATGGATGTGAGAGTTGGACCATAAAGAAGGCTGAGCACCGAAGAATTGATGCTCTTCAAATTGTGGTGCTGGATGAGTCTCTTAAGAGTCCTTTGGACTGAAAGGAGATCAAACCAGTCAATCCTAAAGGAAATCAACCCTAAATAGTCTTTGGAAGGACTGACACTGAAGCTTTAATACATTGGCCACCTGATGTGAAGAGCCTACTCAATAAAAAAAAGACCCTGATGCTGGGAAAATTGAAGACCAAAGGAGAAGGAGGAGGCAAAGGATGAGACGGTTAGATACCATCACCAACTCAATGGACATGGATTTGAGCAAACTCTAGGAGATAGTGGAGGACAGAGGAGCCTGGCATGCTGCAGACCATGGGGTGGCAAAGAGTTGGACATGACTTAGCGACTGAACATAATAGGCCTTTCCACATCCTAATCTCTGGATTTTCTAAATATGTTTGGTTACACAGCAAAGGGAAAATAAGGTTTCAGGTAGAATTGAGGTTGCTATTATGCTGAATTTGAGATGGAGAGATCATCCTGAATTATCCTGGTACATCCAGTGTAATCACAGAGTTTCTTAAATGGGGAAAAGGAGACAGAAGATCAGAAAGAGAGGGAGCATTATGGAAAGATTCAATTGATCATTTCTGGCTTTGAAGATGGAGCCAAGGAGTACAGGCAGCCTCCAGAAGAGGAAAAAGGCAAGGACTGTCTCCTGGAACCTCAGGAGGAACACAACACTGGTGACATCTCAATTATGACCCAGAGAGACATATTTTGAGTTTATGACATCCTGATTTATAAGATAATAATTTTCTGCTGCTTTTAAACTCCTAAGTTTGTCGTACTTTTTTTAAAACATAAATTCTAGTTATTTATTTTATTATTAGAATATAATTGCTTTAAAATGTTGTATTAGTTTCTGCTGTATAACAGTGTGAATCAGCTATATGTATACATACATCCTCTCCCTCTTGGGCTTCCCTCCCAACCCTCCATCCCCCATCTCTAGGTCATCACAGAGTGCCGAGCTGAGTGCCCTGTGTTATATAGCTAGTTTCACACTAGCTATCTGTTTTATACATGGTAGTGCATTTATGTCAATGCTACACTATTTGTCCCACCCTCCCCTTTCCCCACTGTGTCCACAGGCCCCTTCTCTATGTCTGTCTCTATTCCTGCCCTGCAAACAGGTTCATCTGTACCATTTTCCTAGATTCCCCATGTATGCATTAATATATGATACTTGTTTTTCTCTTTCTGACTTGCTTCACTCTGTATGATGGACTCTAGGTCCATCCATATCTCTACAAATGACCCAATCTCACTGCTGTCTTATAGATGAGTAATATTCCATTGTATATATTGTGGCACTTTCTATTAGGAACATGAGAAACCAACCCTTATCTCACCCCAAACCAATCTTTGTTCCTATGGTGGCAATTCTGCCACCACTGAGCATGCACAGTCTAACTCTATCATTGTATTTCTACTTTCCTACTGATTTAGGAATAAGCTAATGACAGAATGCTGGCAAAAAAATCATGTGTGGCAGCGAGGGGCGGGGGGGGGGGTAGAGGGGAGGATGGTTCTGGAGGTTTCTGAGAAAGGGTTTTGCTCCTTAAAAAAAATAATAATAAATGAAGATATTCTTAAAGAGAAAATTGCCTTTGTTTCCCTATCAGTGTTGCCATCTACATGGGATACTTGAACCTCCTACAATGAGACAATGAGGGCAGAAGGATGATGAGAAACCCACCTGCTAAGAACAGCGGAGCAGAAAAGCAGAAAGAAGCAAAACCCTCGTTGCCTTAGTCGGGCACTGACATAGCCAACCGTGGAATTGACATACCTCCAGCCTTCTTGTTATAGAGGAAGAAAAATGCACTTATTATTTCAGCCGGTTTTGGATCAGGTCCAAGGCTTGCTAGCAAAAGCAGCCTTTCTTCCCTTTACCAGAAATAAGCTCATTCTGTAAGCAAAACGCCCACCACTAGGTATCCCCTCCTTAGCTGAGATTTAATATGGTGAATAGAAATATTTGAAGTAAAAGATCATTTCAGTCACAGAGATTATAAGAATGAGATGCTAATTAGAGATGTTGAGCAGACAGTTTAAAAAAAAACTAAAATATCACAGAAGGTCCTTTCTAAGCTAGCCTTTGCCCATAGTCACAGCCTATTCCCTCTTACTCACTCCATCACATACGTAGCACTACATAGCACTCCATGTCGCCTGTACCCCAGTAACCCTAAAAAACTTGTCATTGCAAACACATGCCTCTCCATCCCTGTATGATTGCACAAAATGGTCCCTAGAGCTCTTTTTCCTAACACCTTCTCATTCTTCACAGTTCAACTCATAGAACTAAGCCTGACATCACCCCTACCCAGAGAGTATTAAGCATTAGTGATCTTACTTAACCTCTGTTCCCACAGCATCTTAGGCACATCTTCATCTGCACTTTTCCAATTGTTAGGACTGTTGTGATTGTGTGAGTCAACACCTCTCTCTCCCCTCCATTAACCTGGACTCTGAAGGCAAAAACGGTGATCTTCACGCGTAACCCCTGCACCCAGCTCTGCACCTGGCCCAAAACAGGAGGGAGGAGGGGGGAGGACAAAGAGAGAGAAAGAGAGGGAGGATGAATATGAATAAGAGAGCTGAGTCTTGAGCTTGGATGAGACACCAGGGCGAAGATCTCATTTGGGGTGTCATCAACACACAGATGATGGTTGAAAGTGAAAGCTTAAGTGAGATTGCCAAGAACAGAGCCTTCAGAAACATTAGCACTGGGGTAGGAGGAGATAAAGGTGCCAAGAGGAAAAGAGAAACCTAGCACAAGGAGCTGTGCCTGCTGTTAAAGAAGACAGTTTCCAGAAGAAGATACCAGTCACAGTGAAAGACAAAGAGTCAAGAAGGAAGAGCTGGTGAAGGCCTTGAACTCGGCCTCTGAGAGACAGCCTTCAAGACAGCAATTTCATAAGAATGAGTAGAAAAGAGGTTACATGACAGGAGACTCGGGGAGAATAAACAAAGAATCGGTGTGTCCACACTGACCACACCTATACGTGCAAATGGTGTGTCCACACTGACCACACCTACACGTGCAAATGACTGCACCAGAAAAGAAAGAGAACAAAATATACCACTCTGTCTCCTTTTGTTTCATATTCACATAGGCTGATAAGCCTGAAAACATCTCTTTTTAAAAAAAGATTTTATTTATGTGTTTTTGGCCGTGCTGGGTCTTCATTGCTGCGTGAGTTTTTCTCTAGTTGGAGCGATCAGGGGCTGCTCTTCACTGCAGCGGCTTCTCTTGTTGAGGAGCACGGGCTGTAGGGCACACGGGCTTCAGGAGTTGCAGTGCGTGGCTTCCATAGTTGTGGCGCGTGGGCTTAGTTGCTCCACACAGCATGTGGGATCTTCCTGGACCAGGGATCAAACCTGCGTCTTCTGAACTGGCAGGCAGATTCTTTACCACTGAGCCACCTGGGAAGCCCCTGAAGACATTTCTGTTTTTCAAAATTTTAATGCCTTTACACATTTTGGTCCATTTAGGAATAAGCCCTTTAAGGATTGTACCCAACCAGCTACCAGATGACCATAATGCACTTTGCTATACAAAGAAGGGTATAAAATACAGTTCTCTATGCAAGTGGCTAACTTGGCAACCTGGAGATGGGTCACAAGGTGTGGTTTCAGTGAAGGGGTGTGCTTTGCTCGAAGAGAAAGAGCACAAGACAAGAGCTAGGGCACCTGAGTCCTGGTACTAGATTTTCCACTAACTCATTCTATGACCCTTACTAAGTCATTCATCTCCCTAGGCCTCAGTTTCTCCATTTCTAACCTGCTGTGTTTCTCTGATCCCACTCATTGGTATTGGGAAGTAATTCAGCCATTCAATGAATATTTACCTATGAGTTCAATGAGCAAAGCATTAAGCTAAGAGGCTAATTCTTCTAATGGAAAACTCTGATCCCTATTATCACATAAATCCCTCCTGGGAAAAGTAACAATTCGAGCTGTTATTAGTCATTAACACTAATGTGTAAATGTTTCCTTGGTTATAATAATGGAAAACATTTCTTAAGAGCTTATTGTCTGCTAGACCCTAAGATTAAAACTTTACATGGATTTTCTCTTTTAATCATCATAAGAACAATAGAAGTGAAGACTATTATTCTTGGTTTACAAATGAAGCAAGTTGGCCTCTAAGAAGTCATTAATGTTGTCATATAGTGAGATCACCAGGCAATGGCCAGAAAAGGATTCAGAGCCATGCAGCATGGCCGTAAAGCCTGTTGTGTAGTCAGGGTTCAAAGAAACAGAATCAGTAAGAGGTATAAACACACAGAGATTTATTTTAAGAAATTGGTTCATGCAATAATGAAAGCTGGCAAACTCAAAATCTGGAGTGGATCAGCAGGCTGGAGATCCATGAAGAAGCTCCCCATGGTGCAGTTCAAGTCTGAAGACTGTCTGCTGCAGAATTCCCCCTTGCTTGGGAAAGTCAATCTTTTGTTCAATCCAGACCTTCAATTGATTGGGTGAGGCCCACCCACATTAGGGTGAGCAATCTGCTTTACTTGAAGTCCACGGATTAAAACATCTGAAGACTGTCTGCTGCAGAATTCCCCCTTGCTTGGGAAAGTCAATCTTTTGTTCAATCCTGACCTTCAATTGATTGGGTGAGGCCCACCCACATTAGGGTGAGCAATCTGCTTTACTTGAAGTCCACGGATTAAAATGTCAATTAAAAAACTCACAGAAACATCCACAATAATGTCTGACTATATATTCTGGCACCATGGCCCAGCCACGGTGACATAAAATTGACCATCATATCTGTGCACTTAACACAATGGAGTACTCAATAATACTTCTTCTTTTTCTTTTTTTTTAATTATTAGTTCACTGCAAAACATTCCCTTTCATTTTTCTCATTGTGGTTAACCACAGAATTCTCTACCTAGGTGTCCAAACCGGGAGGTTGGGAGTTATCCCTGACTCTTCCTTCTTCCTCACTCTGTATATCCAATTGCTTGCAAAGACCTATTAATTCTACTTCCTAACAGGGCTCCTATTTATCACCTCCCCTCCATGTTCACTACCACAGCTTTATTTAAGACCTTGTTGCTTGTTGCCTGGACTATTGCAATAACCTACTAACTCATCTTGCTGCCTACAGATGGATTGAGTCTCTCCATCCATTTTTCAACCTACTGTCAGAGGGATCTTCCTAAAGCACAAATCTGGTCATGCTGCTGCCCTGTTTTAAATCCCTCAATAGCCCTATCTCCTTAGTCTGGTGAAAAGGTCCTTTACAATACTGTCCTCATTTATTTCCCAGTCTCATCTCCTGTCACCCCTCCAGTAAATCCCCCCGACTCACTGCAGTCCCCCTTTACTAAAAATAGTTGCACTCTCTCCTTAACAAAATTGCCATAGCTTCTCTTGGTCTTAAACTTTTGCAAGCGCTGTTTCCTTCTGCCTCAAATGCCAGCTCCCTTTCTCCTCAAATCAGATCAAAATGATCATTTTGTCAAAGTGTTTCCTGAGATATGGGCAAAACAATTTCATCCCTCCCCTCCCAGAGTTTCAGTAGAGAATTTGCCAGCCACTGTAAGTAACTTCCTCTCTAGAATGTAAATTCCTGGGAGACAGTTCTGTGTTCTGTTAAGTTTGGTAATAAACACACCTAACAACCCAGTACCTGTATGTATGAGACTAGGTACTTCATACACATATTTAGCATACATATGACCTTCTAGAGGTCACACTTGTGGTTGTCCCCTTAGTGAAAAAAAATGCCTACCATTTCAGAATATAACACAGGGCCTAGAAATCACCAAAGGTACCAAGAAATAGCAAGCAGTCCCATTTTCCCTGGGAAAGAGTATAAGATTTTGTTGTTGTTGTTGTTCAAGAGTTAAAAGAAAAAAAGAAGTTTCCCGACCTCTAAGGAGAACTGGTAACCAAGGAAGAAATGATGGCTAGAACGATGAAGAAGGACAGAGGCAGACTGATCTGCACTTCAAGATACTTGCAGACAAAAGGATCTTCTGACACAAAAAAAGATTAGGAGATGGATTCTACTAACGAGATAGGCTGAACTGTCATCTTGTTGTCTCCAGCAGCTGTGCACATGAGTACCTGAACGGCGAGAGCAGTCTGGGGAACTTTGGGTGTACACTAGTCTGTGTTTGTTATAATAAATAAGACATGAAACCACAAGCCACCTTCATTACAAAGGAGGCAAGCTTTACAGTACTCAGGGAACACAGACCACTGACAGTCTGGGGGACATGCGTGCGTGTGTGCTAGGTTGCTTCAGTCATGTCCAACTCTTTGCGACCCTATGGACTGTAGCTCACCAGGCTCCTCTGTCCATGGGATTCTCCACGCAAGAATTCTGGAGCAGGTTGCCATGCCCTCCTCCAGGGGATCTTCCTGACCCAGGGATCAAACCCCTGTCTCCTGCGACTCCTGCACTGCAGGCGGATTCTTTACCACTGAGCCACCAGGGAAGCCCCTGGAGGACATGAGGTTATAATAAGCCTTATATCTTATAAGTCATTAAAACAAAGCCATGCCATAATCATGTTGTATCCACACTAAGAGGGGAAAAAGGTAATTGTTGAGGGAGACAGTGATTCCAAGTCCCAATCACCTTGACTAAGTCTGAGGATATTAAGAAGTGTTTCTGTTCCTTCACTCACTTACCTACCCACCCTGGTCCCTGTTTAGGAATCGTTGCTACTGAAGGCTAGTGAAGGAGACACCACAGTTCCAATGACAATGACATTCAGACCACTGAATGTTTCAGAATAAGAACAGAGTAAGGCAAATCTCTATCACCATGAACATGAAAAAGGTATGGGACAAAATAATTCATACCAAGAATGTCAGGAACTCAGAAAAATAAGTCCCATCAATACAGCAGGTCCTTCTTGACCATAAAATTGAAGTGAGGGGAAAATACAGGCATATATGCCACTGGAAGCAAATGAATTTTTATTTTTATAATTGAGAATTTCAAAGTAATCTTTTTAACATTATTTGTCTTTCTTTTTTTAAAAAAAATTATTGACGTCTAGTTGATTTACAATGTTGTGTTAGTTTCAGTTGTAGAGCAAAGTGAATCAGTTTACATACACATAGATCCACTTTTTTTTAAGATTCTTTTCCCATATAGGACATTACAGAGTACAGGGTAGAGTTCCTTGTGCTATACAGTAGGGTCTTATTATATATCTATTTTATATATAGCAGTGTGTTTATGTCAATCCCAATCTCCCAATTTATATCTCCCCTCCTCACCCTCTGGTAACCATGTTTGTTTTCTATATCTGTGACTCTATTTCTGTTTGGTATTTAATAAATAAGTTCATCTGCACCGTTTTCCTAGATTCCATGTATAAGCAATACCATATGATATTAGGACGCAACCTAAATGTCTGTCAATAAAGGAATGGAAACAGAAAATGTAGTACATATACACCATGGAGTACTACTCAGCCACTGAAAAGAACAAAACAGTGCCATCTGCAGAAACATGGATGGACTTGGAGATTGTCATACTGAGTGAAGTAATAAAGACACAAGATTAGTAATTACAGCTTTTCATTAATAAACACACAAGATTGTGTTTATTAATGAAAAGTTTTAGTTCTATGAAACATTATTTGAAATGCTTCTGTCTCCCCCACCTCCATCCACATGTGCCTCCTCTTCCTCAGTACCTCACCCAGTGCTTCCCCTCTGTAAGTCCTCCCCCAGTGTTCCTGGTAGGAACACATCAGCTCACCCTCTGCACTCACAGAGCTCCTGATCTGTACTTCTATGGAGCAGTGACTTTCTCTCAACTTGCCTCCAAGCACCTGGAGGGTAACCATCCCATCACATTCATCTTTGTGTCCCTGCCCAGTGCCTCACAGCCAATGTGCAGTACATCTAGCCCAGTGTGACCTAGGGATGGATCCTGTCAGGGCATAAATAAAAGAAGCCAGAGTTCTGCTCCTGTTCCACCTTCATTAATCAAGTCCTACCTCCAGCTTTTCATTTACAAACAAGGGGGAAAAAAGCTGAACTCACAAGTTCACACTGCTGAGATCAAGACCCAAAGCATATGTCGGCCCACATGGAGGGCCCAATGCCAGAAGCCAGGAGGAAAACCAAAGTTCCTCCAAGGGGGAAAAAAAAAGTGGAGAAAAGAGGAGAAAACATCCTCTATCAAGGACGGGTACTGTAGCCAGCCAACTCCAGGAACACCTGTGCCGACACTTTGGTAACTACTGCAAGATGTTAAAGCAGGGCCAGGCGGCTGGGGTGGGGGTGTGGGGACAGGGGGCAGCAGAGAAGCAGCCAGTGAAGCCCCCCACCCCCTCGCCACAGCAGAGTTCCAGCCCAAAGCAGCTCCAAGCTGTGGGAGGGGAAAAATTTTCCATTTGGTGGAAATTCAGCTGTATGCCACTGGGCTGGCCATTTTAATAACTAAAAATGAGACTTTTCGTATATTTAGAAGTCACTAAAGGACTAAGAGTCTAAAGCCAAGATATCCTCTAGAGGAGGATATAGAAGGAGCTATACTATCATACGTCAAGAACCAGTAGGAAGAAAAAATAAAGATGTCGCTTAAAGAATTTGCTTAAAATAAAGGAGTTGCATTTTAAAAATAAAGAAGTGACACCTTGGAGGCTCTTCAACGTGCCAATTACATTTGCACTTTTTACATCAGATCTCAATAATGAGGCTTTTTCAAGTGCTTTTCTCCCTTGAAGATGCATAAAACACACAGGCTTCCAGGCTTCCTCATAGGCCTGCAGGGAATCCTGTTTTGGGTTTTTCGTTTTTTTTTTTTTTTTCTTAACGGAGAAATTAAAAAATTCATTGATTTAGAAACCATAAAAAGAACTGAAATATCTTCTTGAAAATAAAGAGTTCAGCCATGTTTTAAAACAGTCAAACAAAATATTCTAGTTCTTTCCTTACAACCTGGACTCCTCTGACTGCTGTCCAGTCAGCTAGTGGTCAGTCCTGGCCCATGTCTGAAAAGGCGGCTCTTTGGCCATGAGTGAACTATGCTATTTTCACAGGCTGGACTCCATTGGTGGTGAGGGATGGCGGGCATAGTGTGCATCTGGCCACAGATAACTGCTGAGGAGGCGGACATGGCTACCATCAACGAGCCTGAAATCCCCGGCTTCATTCCTCTGGTCACCAACACGCTCAGAGGAGAGACAGGACAGAAGGCAGAGCTTTTTCAAAGCAGAGAACACTTAACAGAAGTCTTTCCTTGTCCTTGAAACTGTTTGCTTGTTATCATTTAGACGGAGGCCAAAACTATTTTTGACAAATATTATGATTCATGGCTACATTTAAATCTTATTTTTCAGGGAAATTTTAGCTACAATTTAACATATGTTGATAGAACTCTATTCCGCCCCAGGCACTGATGAATAAGACCAGGTTGCTGCTACCCTGAGAAGGTCAAGGTCTAGATAGGAGGCAGAGAGGTCGACAGACGGACAGCACACAATATGCATAGTACTTCGCCTGTCTGGCAGCCTTTTCTCCTTGTTCTAGAAGGGCACCTCAATTTAGCCTGGAGGAATGATCCTTCCCTGCGGCTTTGACCATGTGTTTCAAGTGGGGCTCTCCCCACCTTCCTCTCTCCAGTTCCAGATGGACATGGGACCCACGCCTGGCCACTGTGAAAAGTGTCTTCCTTAAGCCATAGTGGTTGCTTGAGTGATGGACTGAAACCCAATATGGCGGGGCCAAGTCTGGGTCTCTGCTGGAACCAATGGGGAAGAAGCAGACCCTTCCCACTATGGTTGCCAGAGTAGGTTCATTGTATTCCCCCAGAAGATATAACTATCTGGAACTCAGAATGTTACCTAGTTTGGAATAAGGGTCTTTGCAGATTTAACAAAGGGAAGGAACTCAAAATACGATCAACTTGGATGAGAGTGGACCCTAAGCCCAATGACGAGTGTTCTTATAAGAGACAGAAAAAGAGAAGACTCAAACACACAGAGAGAAAGGTGGTGTGACCACAGGGACAGGGATCCAAGTTAAGCAGCCACAAACCAAGGGATGCCAGGAATTGCTGGCAGTCACCAAAAGCCATGAGAGTGGCATGGAACAGATGATCCCTCAGAATCTCCAGGAGGAGCAAACACTGCTAACACCTGGATTTCAGATCTGGCCCCAGGGCAGTGGGAGAGAGAATACATTTCTGCTGCTGTAAGTCACACAGTGTGGTGATTTGCTAAGGCAGCTCTAGGAAAGGAATACAGCTGCTAAGCTGGCAGTCCACAAGCACACAGCTGCTGGTGACCCTCCTCCTGCCATGGGGAAGAAACCTGAGGATAAAGCCAGCTTGCAAGAAAGCAGAAGCCAGAGCTGGACCAGGACGCATTCCTGTCAATTCATTTTAAAATGTGGAGCTAAACCGACCTGAGGTCAGAGTTACTCTGAGACTGTGAACCGCCCCCAATTTTCTTGTTGGCTAAGTTTGAGTCTTGACTGAAACCATGAAATAAATGTTTTAGCAAAAAAATTAATAAACATAAATCTCAACAAAAGAGAGTTGGGAGGCCAGAAGGGGCAAGCCTTGTGCCCCATGGAGAGCAGAGCACAACAGGAAGAAGAAAGATTCCTCTCCTGGCTAGGACTCAGCCAATGAAAAGCCATGGACTCTATTTACTAGAGACCTCTTCCTTTTCTCCTCTATAAAAGTGTGCTTCTTCCCTTGTTCTGCAGGGACCTACCTATAGCTTGCCATGGTTGCAGACCCCAAACTGTAATTCTCTGTTGATTCCAAATAAACCTATCTTAGCTGGAAGAATATGTACTTGTTTCAGGTCAACTACTTTCTTCACTAACAGTGTATGCAAAGGGTTGCAACTGCAGAAAAGAGCTCATCTAATGCCTTCTGGGAATCTAGGAAGGTTTCACTAAGGAAGTATCATTAATGCTGGGTAAAGAATGAAAATAGCTCCAGGCAGACATGCGGGATGCAGCATTTCCAGAAAACGGAAGAGGATCCACGCAGGTGCATTAGAAAATGCTCAGATCATAAGGTACAGCGCAAAAACACAATGAGTGTGGGGAGAGTGAAGGAGAGTCAAGAAATCAGACTGTTGAGAGAGCATGGTCTCTGTCTTCCCTGTAGCTCCCCAGGACAAGGATGGGAAACTTGACTGAAGAAACCAAACTCTGCGAACTTCAAAGAGAAATAGCAAGAGGTAGTAAAAAGAATACAAATTTTGGAGTCAGAGAACTCTTGGTTTGTATCCCATGCTACCACTTACTAATAAATTAGGTTATCTTGGACTGCTATGTACCCTTTTTGAGGCTTGGTTTTCCCATCTGTAAGAGAGGTATTATATGCTTCATAGCCTAGTGAAAATTCAGTTATATTGTACATATAAAGTAAGCACTAATAGTTCCCTCCCCTTTCAATGAATTATCTAAGGACAAACTTGGATGTGGGGACAATAAGACAGAGAGAAGGAAAGAGACTTTGGTAGGCAAATATTCACATTAACAGAATATGGTACATTTACAAATTTACAAATCAAAAGTAATTAGGTCAAATCATAATTTTACATGCTTTAATGAAAGCCACACTAAACCTAATTTTTAGAGACCACTGTGTCAAATCACCCATTTCTATGACCCTTGGCTATGTGGACCCAGAAGTGTTTCCAAATAGCCCTTTTATTATGAAAGCACAAAAATGTTCAGGATGCTGCGTGATTAATGAGACTTAAAATGAATCAGTAACACGAGTAAGAAGGCAACAAGAAATGTGAGTTAAGAGGAAAATATTTAGAACAATTAACAAGAAAACTTCTATTCCTCCTAGAATACCATAAGAATAGCAATAAAGATCTCTAATGGATTATGTTTGTTTTTTTTTTTAAAGTAACAACAACATGGGGGACACAACTTTAAAAAGTTTAAAGTTAAAAACTTTAAAAAGAGCTAAAGTTCTTTTTCACTGAAGCATTAGTTGGAATAAAATTTTGCCAGGAAATAATTCACTTGGTCTCCCACCCCTGAATCATTCTTTTAAGGGAATCATATGGTCATTTGGGACACATCCATTCCAATCTAAGGACAATCTAGGACACATTCTGCTGTTGACCAACAAGTTTTAAAGGACCTTTGTTTCAATGGCTTAGATCCCTGTAGCATCAAATCACCTCATTTTCCCAGGCCTGGGACTTTGATCCTACCAGTATCTACACCAATTCACACACCTCCTTCCCTTTACCCCCATCCTAGTTCAAGTCAATCCCAATAGACTTCTAACTCGTGTTCTGGTTCAATCCTGACCCTACAATCCTATTTTTGCAGATGATCCTCTTAAAATCTAAATTGTACTATGTCACTCTCTAAACCCTTCAAAAACTTTCCATCACTTGAGAATAAAATCCACATTTACACCCCCTGAATCTGCAGTTGCTCGCAAGCATCTGTACCTGGTGAGCTTCCTAAGTCAGATTTATCCTTCTCTTGCCCAAGAAGACAGCCTTCTCCTTCATATATGTATCCCTTCCCCCAGCATGCTTTGGACACCTCAGTTGAACGCTGGCATCTCCAGGACACCTAACGAATCAACTTGTCAATGTGACACACAAAGACTCTCTCTCATTATTTTCATGAACTCTCAGTTGGAGGCATCTCACACTGTAGGCTTGCGGGAGACCTGGGTTCAGTCCCTGGATTGGGAAGATCCCCTGCAGAAGGAAATGGCAACCCACTCCAGTATTCTTGCTTGGGAAATCCTATGGACAGAGGAGCCTAGCAGTGTACAGTCCATGGGGTTGCACTCCAGTAGGACACAACTGGAGTGACTAAGCACAGCACAGAAATAGGAGACTAAAAGAACATGTGAAGATGTTAAGATGGTACGAAGATGGTAAGCTTGATTACAAAGCCTACAAGGGCAGAAATCAGATGGGACTCACCCGGCGCCATATTCTAACCTCCTAGAATGGGGTCCCAACATATGGTAGGTGCTCAAATATTTCTCTTTATTTATTCATTTATATATTTTTGGCTGTGCTGGGTCTTTGTTGCTGCACACGGGATTTCTCCACCTGCAAAGAGCAGGGGCTGCTCTCCAGTAGCGGTGCACAGGCTTCTCGTGGGGGTGGCTTCTCTTGTTGCAGAGCATGGGCTCTAGGGCTTTCAGGTTTCTGTGGTTGCAAAGCATGGGCTTAGTTGCCCTGTGGCATATGGGATTTTCCTAGGGATCAAACCCATGTCCCCTGCATTGGCAGGCAGATTCTTAACCACTGGACTACCAGGCAAGCCCAAGGTGCTCAAATATTTCTTGAATGAAATGTCACATCAACTCCCATGAATATTTCCATCCATCCTGGGATCCCCCTGGCATCATGACGAGCCCACTCTGAAGGGATGCACTATGGCTCCCCTCCATGATGTCTGTGCCCATTTGCTCAGTCATGTTCCACTCTTGTGACTCCATGGACTGTAGCCCGCCAGGCTCCTCTGTCCATGGGATTTTCCAGGCAGGAATACTGGAGTAGGGCACCATTTCCTCCTCCAGGAGATCTTCCCCACCCAGGTATCGAACCTGCATCTCTTGTGTATCCTGCATTGGCAGGCAGATTCTTTACCACTGAGCCACCTGGGCAACCCTCCATGATACTCAATACGAAAGGCTAACAATGTGCTCAGTACTTCCTTCTTTTCCTTAATAGCCCATTATGCGGGTGCCAGCGCTGATTCATGATGTAAATGTGGCTCTGGAGTCACGTGGCCCTGGGGACCACTGCTTCAGAAGTATGTCTGAGCCGCTACAAGAGGCATTTTTTTTCCTCACTAGTGGAACTGCCAGGAGATATGTTTAAATCATCACTTAAAATTCCTTTCCCGACCAAACCTCTTCCCAGAGCTGTTAACAGGAAACAAAATGTGCTGACTTGAGATTCACTTTGCTTTCTTTATCCAGCCTTCCCCTTGTGGGGTCCCCAGTGAATCATGAAATCACTCTGACCAGGTAACACTGAAAGAAGCAAAGAAAGAAGCCCGGCATATGTCAAACATGCAGCTGTTGGAGAAGAAAGACCGAGCGGCCCAGTTTTGCCAAGGGATGTGACCCTTGAAATAATTGGCACCTTTTTTCAATAAACTATTCATCTTATACCCTCCTGATTGCTCTATTCTTGAGCCATTTATTTTCAAGAAAACCATAATTATTGCCTCACAGATCAGTCATGAAGGAAACTGGGAAAACACTCCTCATTCTCAGGCCGGCTCTTTCAGGACCTACAAAAAAGTCACATAAATGGATTCTGATGCTGCTTCATTTCTGTAGAAAGATGTTTTTACATTATGTTCTTCTAGCAACACAGTAAAGTGCGGATGGCACCTTAAAGCTCTCATCTAGGGCTGGAGTTTCCAAACAGAAGAGCTTGAACAAGAAAATGACTTTGGAAAGGGAAAGAAAAGAATGCAATTTCTTTGGGGCTAAGAACGGGGGGAGGGAGGAAGCACACTCTTGTCACGGCACAGGCATTCAGTAATAAGCTCTACAGGCAGAGCCCAGCTGGCAAGTTCAAGGGGAAATGGGGCTGGCTAATCTGGTTACAGAAGCTGATCCCTCAGGAGAAACTGGGTAGTCCACAACCCAAAATCTATATAAAGGACTGGGACAACTGTGGGTTCAGTTCAGACAGAACTCCATAAATTAGGGCTCAATCCAGCAGTTACTGTCTGTGTTACGGCTGAATTGTGATCCCCATGCCATCCAAATTCATACATTGAAGTCCTAACCCCCTGTATTCCAGAATGTGACCTTATTTTCACTAGAGATACAGTTAATAAAGGGTCTTTACAAATATGATTAATAAAGACGTTGCTGCTGCTGTTGTTCAGTTGCTAAGTCATGTAAAACTCTTTACAACCCCATGGACTGTAGCCTGCCAGGCTCCTCCATCCATGGGATTTCCCAAGTAAGAATATTGGAGCATGTTGTCACTTCCTTCTCCAGGGAATCTTCCCAACACAGTGATCAAACTCATGTCTCCTGCATTGGCAAGAGGATTCTTCACCACTGAGCCACCAGGGAAGCCCTAATGAAGATGAGGTCATACTAATAACATGAGGTCTATTGAATTAGGGTTCTGACATCTTGATCCTGGACTTCTAGCCTCCAGAACCATGACACAATAGGTTTATGTGGGACTTCCCTGGAGGTCCAGTGTTTAGGACTCCATGCTTTCACTGCGGAGGCCTTGGGTTTGATCCCTGATCAGGGAACTAAGATCCCACAAGTCATACAACCAGTAACCCCCTCCCCCCCAAAAAAAAATTTATGCCATCTAAGCCACGGGTTTGTTGTACTTTGTTATGGCAACCCTAGGAAACTCATATAGTTGGCAAGAAGAGTTAGGTACCAGGAAAAGAATAACTCTAGGACTATCCTGTTGGTAGGGAGATTCTAATCCTTCCTAAGCATTTCAGTGGGAATCTCTGCAAGAGACACTCAAACCAGCCTCTGAAGCAGAACTCCTCTAGTCTAGGGATACAACACTGAAAGGGCATGAGAAATATAACGACAACAAGCTAGACAGGGTCAGAACCCACACACACCCTAGGAACCCAATAGACAGGATTCTATGCAATGGCTTCACGCATAGTCAGATCCCAACAACTGCATGAATCACGCAGAGATCCGGTCACCTCCACCCAGTCAGGTGAAAGAGTTGACAAGGGACAGGCAGTGTGTCATGGTTCAACCTCAGAGGCCAGCGTCTGGGGCAGAGCCCCATTCCTAGGGACACAGAGGGTGAGTCAGGGTGGGGCAGCACTGTGAGTGTGCAGGGACCTAGAAGGGGCCCAAAGCTCACTCTGGGACCACCAGGTAGAGGGTCCACCATGGTAAACTCATTCCAAAGCCCAGAAACTTGTAAACTGAGGCTGGGACAAGCTGTTGGCCCTGTTTTAAGACTCAGGGACTGAACAAAACTGAAACTGCTGCCAAGGCCATGGATGATGCTGGGTGGCAGTGACCAGGGAGAACAGGGGCTGAAGCTGCAGAGCAAGTCAGACACTGGTCGTCTGTGAAGTGACACATCTGAGTACCACTGACAGATGAAGGAATAAGACTTGTCCAAAACAAGCACAGCATTGTAAAGAAAATTGACTCTGATAAAGAGAAAGAGTTGTCAAAAACTATACCTATTTTTACATACACTAATCATCTCACAAATATATATGTTACAAAGTTGGCATCATATTCCACACACACTTTTGGTGCTGTCTCTTTTTCTCAGGAAATTGTGTTGACCTTACCTAAATTTACTTCACTCACATCATACAGTAAACTCCCTTTGAGTCTGGGGGTCCATAAACTGTCACCCTCCACTGCCTTATGGTAGGTCTTTTTGTTACATGCACTGCAGGATGCCCTCTCTTGGGCACTGTGTTCTTGGACAATGACTCTAGTTGATGCCTCTATGAAAGCAACGCTCACATTCATTTGTAACTGTTTGTTTACATCTCTGTTTCCTCTGATATGCAGCAACCAGCTAGGAAGCAGAGGCCATGATTCATCTCTGGATCCTGAGAACAAGTATGCCCTGATCCACAGTGAGTACACAATGAATGCTGGCTGAGTCAGCTAATACACAGAAGGTTCGAAAGGAAGAAGAGAAAGCGTATTTGGGGAGCCAACACTGACTGGCATTTAATTAATTCATGCATTCAACCAGGTGCCCACACTATTCCACGTACGATATTAGTTATGCTAAGAAAAAATAATAACAACAGGATTGGTCTCTGCCAGGAGGTGCAAAGCAAGTTTCAGGAATGAGGGGTACTGGCTGCTTTGATTTGAGCTCTGATGGGGGCCTCACTTTGCCTTCTTATTTTCTCACTGAGCAAATGTGGCACAGACTCAGGGCAATAAGATGACCCCTGGATCACACGTCAGTAAAAATGGGCTCCTAACACAAGTTGGCAGCTGTGGACCACTTAACATGAGCCACACATTGTTCTGTATGACTTCATTCAATCCTTATACAATTGTTACCCCCATTGTACAGATGAGAAAACTGGGGCACAGCAAGAGTAACTTACCCAAGATCTTGCAGCTAGACTATGACAGATCTGGAAGTCAAACCCAGCTGATAAGAAGCTCTAACCCACTTCCCAGCACTGTTTGGACTGAGGGATAAAGGGTGGGTTCAACCTACAGATGATAGGCTTTGGTATTTTCCAGTAATAAAAAAAAAAATGAATTCTGAGTGGTTCAACAGTACTGCTGCTGCTGCTGCTGCTAAATCGCTTCAGTCGTGTCCGACTCTGTTCAACCCCATAGACGGCAGCCTACCAGGCTTCTCCATCCATAGTATTTTCCAGGCAAGAGTACTGGAGTGGGGTGCCATTGCCTTTTCCGGGTTCAACAGTAGGGAAGTCCCAAATGTTCCCATAGAGGTTACATGCTAGCGAGGAAAATTCACAAGCCATTGTTGGGGCCATCTCCACCCTTCGATTTCCAGAGTGCAAGCAAGCCTGACCACAAGGTCAGCACCTACACAGCCCTGAGGCTGGTGACAGTGGTCATTCAACAGAAATTCATGAAGCATGTGGCATATGCTAGGTACTCTGCTGGGTATTAGGATGGAGGAGGATTCTTCTATTGAGAAAAACACATTCTGGTGAGAGAGGTATACAGAGAGATTGGCATTACAATCAAAATGGCAAGTGGTTCCACAGAGTTAAGCTCATGAGAACACATCGCTAAGGATGAGACAAGGAATCCAAGCTTGTTTTGATATCTCAACAATGGCCTACCGGAGTAAGCAGACCCAAGCAAACACCACTCTTGGCGATATGATAAGCAATATGCAATAGCCAGGGGTGACAAGAATAAGACAGGGTAGAATCCATACCACGGTGGTTGTGGAGGACTAACAACATAGAGAGTAGGTAGTCAGGAGCCATTCAAAATCTCCTCTCTGATCTTTCAGGCAGAATATGACTAAGTTTGAAAGTAATTAATGAATCAAGCAAAGCCTTCTCTTTGCTTGAGAAGCAGGCAGTACATCCACCACCTTCACAATCATCTACAGCTTTGCCACACATTCTGGAAAAAAAAAAAATCTGTATTACCTCCACTCCTTTCACTAGCAAAACCTGGTATCAAATAGCACTTTCGAGTTTATGAAGAACATTCTATCACGTGATGATCACTAAGCAGAGGCCTTATCTATTTTACAGACAAGGAAATGAATCTTCAGACAAAATCTCTTAACTGAAGAAGGGGAATTTAAACACATTTCTGATTCCAAGGTGGGTTTCACTACATCAAATTGCCATTGTTTACTTAACACTTAACAATGGTGTTAGACTCATAGGTTTAAAAGCATCTATTGGATGCTATTTGCCATTTCACATTAATAGCAGCTGTTGCTACTTAGCCATTTCTAAGCCCTAAATATTAAGCAAGGCCAGAGTGAAGAACAGCTTTGAAATGATGCTCTATTTGATCAAGTTCTGCAGTAATTGTCAAAATCATATACATTTTCTTTGGATCCCTGTAAAGCTTCTGCAGGATCGCTGCACCTGCAATTCCAATTTGCAATTTCCTCAGCCCTCCTTTGAAGTTATTCTTGCCAATTACCTGGTGTTAATATTAATTAAATATGATTTGCAACTTGAAATGTGGTGTTATCAATGGAACTCAGCTGTAGGAATATAAAGCAAAAATTTCAATTGAATTAAAATGTTTCCTTTCATTCATAGTATTTTACAACATTAATACTTTTGTCAAATTGATTTTTGCCTGCTGGAAGTCATTTTTCCAAAGCAATGAACATCTGAGGGAAAAGGCTGCTCTCTGTATTTTTTTTCCTTTGTCATTGAAAATACTTTGTTTTAATCTCAATGCGAATCCATTGCAGTTAATAGAAACTTGATTCTTGTTTATAACTCAGGAGGAAAAAAATGCTTCCTTTTAAAACTGTACTGAGATAGCTTAAAAATATGATCAGTGGGCACTTTTTCATTGGAGAGTTAGAATAAAATTTACTTTTATTTCCTGACCCACGCTGAAAATAAATTACTATCAAGCGTTTTGGCAAGTATCGGTCATTTTATATACACAAAAAATGAATTAATTAAACTGATTTACTGCATTAACATTTTGAACAGATTTTGCCAATCCAACGACCTCTGTTGTCCCTTCCAAGTCTGAGATTTTAAGATTCGGAACACATGTCAGACAATAGTCAGAAGCTTCCAGCGTTTGCAAATTGGGAGAAAAAAAGTCACATACAGTAGAAGATTTGACAGAATCAGGTCTATTCTGCCCCCATAATGTGTGCGATGACAACTTGCGGGCCTGTCATCTTCAATAAGCCGTTCATAAACATGGTGGCTGATTAAAGGACATGTGTTGCTATACTGTGCAAATTCACAGTGATAAGATACGGTGCTTTCACACATTCCTTTTATCTTCAAAGATAAAGCTTTAGCTTCCTTGCCCCTTTATAATGATCATGGCAGCATTAACATTTATTATCCTGTCTTCTTTTTTAAATAATATAATAAGGTAAGACAAAGAGGGGAAACAACCTGTCTAAAGCCTCAAGGAAGTCATTTATTGAGTCACAAGCTACAAGTTTCAGAGCTTACAACAGAAAAGCATGGGCATGTATTATTAACCTCCTTATTCACAATATCAATGAAAACATCATATCAAATCATTAAAACAAAACAGACATAGAGGACTGTGGTCCTAAGAACTGAGGGTGTGTAAAATAGGTGATGGAAAAGTCCTAACAACCAGTAGCAACTAAGCTATTCCCTTCCCTCAAGCCAAAAGAGACCAAAGGGAAAAATAAAAATCAATTAGGCCAGAAGGACTCTCAGATGTCCATAATTTCCCAGGTGTTACTGCAAAGAACAACAGCTTGGAATTACACAAAGCAAGGGGGGCTGAACAACTGGTATCCTCACTGTCTAGGGAGTGGCCAGTGATTTTACTAGGGAACTTCTGACTGCTTAGAATCCTGGGAAAGCCAGACACAAAGATCCCAGTCCAGAACCCTGAGCTATCCATCAGGTCACCTCATCCACCCAACTAGTCAAGATAGAGAGAGTAAAACTCTGTGGCACTTCAAAAGGAACTTTTGGGCATATTATATTATGATCTTCTCCATTACCAAATTCTGTCTACTTAGAAACCCCCTCATCTTTATTGCTTACTGTTTGTCCTCCTGGTTTACCTCCCATCTCTGTCATGGAAATTTTCTCCCTAAGTACACCCTTCTTCATACTATCTCCCCTGTTATGGGTATTAAATTGTGTCTCCCAGAAAGATACATCCGATACCTCAGAATGTGACCTTATAAGGAAATAGGGTTATTGCACATATAATTAGTTAAGGTCATACTGGAGTAGGGTAGGGCCTTTAATCCAACATGACTGGCATCTTTATAAAGAGAGAAGACAGGGACAGAAATAAGAAAGGAAAAGACAGCAACATGATGATGGATGCGAAGACTAAATTGATGGATGAATCCAATGAACACCACTGCATGCATGCTTGGTCATGTCCAAACCTTTGCCACCCACAGACTGTAGCCCACCAGGTTCCTCTGGTGATCAATGAACACCATTGATTACCAGCAAATTCCAAGATGTGGCTCTGCTGACACCTTGATTTCAGATTTCTAGCCTCCAGAATTGTGAAACAGCTAAGTTTCTGTTGTTTTTAGCCACTCAGTTGGTTATGGCAGCCCTAATACACTCCCCGTCAAGGACAATCCTTGATCCTCTGTCACAGTGCCACATAATTTCAGCTGTGCCCTCTGGCAAAGTTCCTGTTCTCTTATGAAAATCTGCTCAATATCCTTGATTTTTTCATCAAGAACTCCTACCATCTCTCATCACGGAAAATCTCAAAGAAGACTGAGAGCCCCCCATAGCCACAAATCCCATCAAGAGAACACTCTGCCCTATTCTTGGCTTCCATTGCTGAACCTAACTATTGCCACATCTCCATTTTTCTCATTTATACTAATTTTCTTTTCCTCAACTTGATTGAGGTATAAGTGACAAAACTTGTACACATTTAAGGCGTACAACTCATGTTTTGATAAAAGTATACATTGTGGAATGATCACCACAATCAAGCTCATTGACATTTCCATTACCTCACATAGTTGTGTGTGTGTGTGTGTGTGTGTGTGTGTGTGTGTGTGTGTGTGTGTGTGTGTGTGTGAGAACACTTGAGATCAATTCTCAGTAAATTTCAAGTATACAACACAGTATCATTAGCCATAGTTACCATTCTGTATATTAGATCTTCAGAGTTTATTAATCCTGTTTAACTGAAAGTTTATTCTCTTTGGCCAATATCTTCCATTTCCCTTACCCCTCCCCCACTAGCCTCTAGCAACACACTCTGCTTTCATGAGTTTGACTTTTTAGAATCCTACATATAAGTGAGAGCATGCAGTATTTGTCTTTCAGTGTCTGGCTTTTTTCACTTAGTTCAATGCCCTCCAGATTTATCCATGTTGTCACAAGTGGTAGGATTTCCTTCTTTACTAAGGCTAAATAATATCCCATTATAGATAGATAGATAGATACGTAAGTATAGATATACTTTGTCCATTCATTCATCAATCGACATTTAGTTTGTTTCTATATTTGGCTATTGAAAATAATGCTACAATGAACACAAGACGCAGATACCTCTTCAAAATATTGATTTCATTTTCTTTGGACATAAACTTAGAAATGGAATCACTGGATCATGTAGTAGTTCTATTTTTAATTTCCAAGAAAACTCCATATTATTTTCCATAATGACTCATATCAACCATGTACAATGCTTTCCTTTCCTCTACATCCTCAACAATGCTCATCATCCCATACCTTTATGTAAAGCTTCTCCCCACAAGTGTATCGTCTGCCCCATTTAATTCTCACTCTACATTTCTTACTCTAATTCACACTCTACACCTTAGCAATTACCTTTCTCACCTCAATTATCAATTTTGTGAGGATGAGCTTCAGAACTACGTCTCAGTTCCTGCTTTGGCTCTCAACCAATGTCCTTGACTGTGTTCTTCTCCACAAAGATATGTACCAGTACTTACAGTTTATTGAGTTCATAATCAAACCATGCTTCCCATTCCAAACCAGCCTTTCCATTTTACTCTCTCTTTTCTATTCATGGCACTTGCATTTTCCAACTGACCAAACTTTCAAGTTTAATTTTGTCTTACCTTCGAGCTCTGTGTACTGTGCTTAGACACTCAGTTGTGTCCGACTCTTTGCAACCCCATGGACTGTAGCCCACCAGGCTCCTCTGTCCATGGGGATTCTCCAGGCAAGAATACTAGAGTGGGTTGCCATGCCCTCCTCCAGGGAATCTTCCCAACTCAGGCCCTCCCACATCGCAGGTGGATTCTTTACCATCGGAGCCACCAGGGAAGCCCAAGAATACTGGAGTGGGTAATCTATCCCTTCAGGGGATCTTCCCGACCCAGTAATCGAATTGGGGTCTCCTGCATTGCAGGCAGATTCTTTACCAGCTGAGATATCAGGGAAGGCTCACCTTTGAGCTCTACTTCCAAGCAATTGCTAAGTTCCAGAGACTTTACCTCACAAGTGTCCCTCAAGTCTGTTCCCTCATCCATTTCTATTATCACTTCCCTCTATGAGGCTAAGATTGATATTGCAAAAGTCTTTCAACTGGTCTCCCCATCTTCTACTTCTTATTAGCAAAATCTTAAATATGTATTCTGATGGATTCCTCTCTATTCAGTAGTTTCCTCCACTGTCTAGAAAATGAAGGATAAAATTTTTACACTATGGGGTACAATAGTCATCTATGTACCATGTCAAGCCTTCTAGTTTTGTCTTCCATACATTACTACACAAACTATGATCCAGTCAAATTGTGGCATTTGTTGATCCCAAATATTTTTTTTTTGCCTTCTCCAGTAAAAACGTTATAGTCAGGACGCTTGTGGCTGAGACAATAACAGTTAAAATATCAAGAGACTACTTGTCTTATTTTATCAAATAACTCCTGCCCCTCTCTCCCTGAGAAGGATCCTGATGACATCTGTGTTCAAGACCATCATTCATTCATAAACTTTGTTCTCCAAGACTCACTAAGGATGCTTTCCCACATCTCAGATTTTGTTAAAATGAAAAACATTCTAATCAAACCATACAAGCAATGTATCACTAAACAGATTTTCATTTCACTATCATTCCATTATGATCTGTCAGAATTAATCAGAGACAAAACATAGGAAGTCCCAGTCTACACTGAAATTTCGTAGCAATTATCGTTGCTGAAGGGAGAAATTCTTAACAGAGTACAGGAAAATTTACAAGAGTTGGGAAAATATACAATTTCATTAATCGGCAGACATTCCAAAAAATGAATGCATATATCTCCTTCTCAGTCAAGAGACTACGATCTTTAAAAACACTGGTAACACAGTGACAGAGATGTCATCAATGTTGTAGTAAGAGGAGCAAATGTTACAGAACTAATGAATTTTCATTAGAGTCATCAGATCACTTCAGAATGGGTTAAGTTGCTACCATTTGTCATTCCCATTAATCTCATTGTCATGTAAAAGGTTTAATTTTCAGATACTTTTGTTCTAGATAAAATCTTTGTCATTAAAATGAGGGATGATTTTGATATTTAATATATTCCATGGCATACTCTAGTGTGGCACTAATTTGGCCTTTTCAGTATTCTGCATATTAATTGACAATACAGCCCTCCTCCATTCCCCAGATAAGTGAGAACTGAAATAGAATGGACAGCCAATCAAGTCACAGAATACTGAAAGGATCAACAGAGAAGAAATGTTGCTCTAATCAGGAGCATATGCAAGGCACTAAAATTATTTTCTCCCATACTAATGGCTAAGATAGAGACAGTAATAATGAATGGTGCCACCTGAATCCTTTAAGGTGACAGTTACCAAAGTATAGCAATGTTCCCTAAAAGTGAAAACTAAGTATTTTTTTTTCTTCTGGTAAGAAGAATAAAACTGCACTCTCACTTTTAACTTTTAAAACAATGCATTTTATCAGAGTCTGAAACAATGTCCTGTCTTAAATTTTTCATAGTAATCTGTTGCATGCACACAAAATGTGTCCTCTAGTTGAGAATGTACAGGATCACTGCAGAAAACTTCTCATATTCTATTTAAATACATATTCTATTAGTTGCCTTCTTTTGTTAAATTATCACTTTGGTAAGAACTAACATCAGCTGCTTAAATAATGCATTCAACCTGCTTTCAGAAGCTACTGTGTTCATTTGAGTGGGCATTTCTCCTAAGGATGAACGTGAGATTCTTTTCCAAGAAGGTAATATAATTTACCATCATTTAAAGTTCAGTTGAATGTTTTGAATCATTTTTACAGCAATAGTGATATAATTTAAAATTCAAAAGAGCAAAGATTATGCCATCATGGATATTTATAACAAAGAATGAATAGCTGTCCCTTAAATAAATTAAGCCAATCTATCCAACAAGGCCAGGTCTTTTCTGCAGCAGCACAGTACTGGTACAAATATTAAACACACTAAATATCGTGCATCATAAGTTTCCATGCTTATTACATGCAGCATAACAGATCCTAGGCATCTTCATATCTTTTAAGAGAAAATCTTATTCCAATAAATTTAGATGCTTTGTCTGCTAATTAAGGAATAAACCCAAATCATTCCCATGGTCTTTTCCTGCATTAAAGCTTCAAAGAAAAACATTAAGTTATCAAAGTTCAAAATTACCCCAAAAGAGCTAAAGGACACTTTAAATTTTTGGCAAAACATTGCTATTACAGAAAACAATGCAATAGAAAAACATGCAAATTTTATTCAGTAATTCTTAGTAGAACAAATAGCATTTGTTAAGTAACTGGTAACATATCTCCTTTCATCCGAAAAGTTATATTGTTGCCCAATCAGCAATAAGATTTATGCCCTGTCAATGTATGGCAAAAACTACTACAATATTGTAAAGTAATTAGCCGCCAACTAAAATAAATAAAAAAATAAGTTAAAAAAATAAAAATAAAAAATAAAAATAGAAAAAATTAAAAAAAAAAAAAGATTTATGCCCTGAGGTGTTTTTGTCTTCTGGTTTTTCCACATAGTGTAGTAGATTTACAGCCTCATGGATAAATACACACGGAGTAAAATGCCCATGGAGATTTGAATGAGAACGTTGAAAAAACCCAGGACAGAGTTTACAAGCACTCTGCTCTAAACAAGTTTCCACATCTTGCCCTTAATCTCACTCACTGTAAGCTTCAGAGTTTGAGGTAAGACTCAAAATTCAAAAAGTCAAAAACGACAATAAGACTATCACTCAAGTATAGCCTTGGGGGCTACTTCAGTGTTGTTTTAAGATGATTACTAGTCTTAATTCCTTTAGTGTTGGATGTTAAATTCTACTGCCTTTTTAAAAATATTTAATGACTTGCTAATGTAAACTTCCATCTAGAACAATCAAATAGTATGCCATTTATTCAAATATACAGTGGCTCTAATGTGCCAGCAAACTCCCACATCAAAACAGACAACTTTAAAAAATGTTCGCCTGAGTCAGGAGCTCTACTTCCTAAATTAGCACAAGAGTGTCACCTTGATAGACCATGAACACAAAACCATTTATAATAAGCCCAGCTTCCCCCTAGAGTGGACAGCCTGGGTCATGCATCTGTAGGAGCTCTAATTATCCCACACAGATCAGAGAGCTCTTGGGGACACTCAGACTTCCACAACCTGTCACCTCAAACACAATCATCTGATAAATATACACTTACCAATCTCCCTCGAGATCTGCGTGAAGGCCTCCACACCACTCTCTCCGTAGTTACCCTCAGAAGCCAGCGTCGACACATAATTCCACCCCAGGGCCGTCACAATGTCCACCATGGCTTGCGCTTGGTAGGAGTCAGGGGGGACCACCCGGGAGAAGAAGTCATACCTGGTGTTATCACTTAGCTCTGGGGCGGTGGATGCATAGCTGATTTGAGGTATCTGCAAAACAAATGACAGGTCATTTCCACCCATGAGGAATCTTATCAAATGATGGACTGTTGCACAGGAGATTAAACAGTCAAAGCTATACCAGAAACCTAGACAGAGCAGCCTGCAGCCAAGATAAGATTTCACACCATCAATTTCATTAGAAAGTAGGTTGTATAGGTCTATGGGCTCACTTTCTTTCAAAGCACATTTCTAAACAAGAGGGCTTCCCTGGTGGCCCAGTGGTCAAGAATCTGCCTGCAATGCAGGCGATATGGGTTCCATCCCTGGGTGGGGAAGATTCCCTGGAGAAAGGAACAACAACCCACTCCAGTATTCTTTCCTGGGAAATCCCATGGACAGAGGAGACTGGCAGGCTACAGTCTATGCAGTTGCAAAAGAGTTAGACATGACTGAGCAGCTAAAAACCAACAACAAAACAGAAAGAATTTAGTTTTGATTCAGTCCCCATTGTTTCAGAAGCCAAAGCAAAACATTTGTGCTTTTTGTTGTTGTTGCTTTTCTTATTCTGTACATGATAACTTCTGGTGAAGAAATGAGGCAGAAATGAACATGAAATGTATACACACGCCTCAGAAAAGGTCACCTCTGAAATCATCTTTGGCTTCAGGATATAAAGGCTACATAATGATGAGTAGAGCATTTAATACGAGACTTTTTTTTATACTTGATACCATTTCAGTATTAAGATTATATTTTGGGTAAATTATTTTAAATATATACCTTTGCAAATCTAGTCAGTGCTTATTAATATAATCACTGAGTACCACAATAAGATTTGGGAACAGCTAACCATGTATCTTTTAATTATAACATCTCTCCAGGCTTCCATCCCTCAAAAAAAAAAATCACAAAACAGGAATCCATACCGTAATTTCTTTAGGAAAAGAGACTATTTTCTGACATAAACAGGGTGAATTGCTAGAAGATATTCTAAATTAGAGATATGCTGTTTCTCCTAAGTAATTTCAAGCTGAGTAGCAAATTAACTGCATGCCATAAATCTACCCCTAAAAAGGTTTGAAATGCAATATTCACTCCTATATACAAGTGGAGAGTCTTACTCTATCTATGAAAAGTGCTAGGACAGAGGAACACAGGGATGTTAAAGAAGTATGGTGGAGGGACACGCAGGCTAGACCGAGTACAGAAGATGCAGGAAATACAGCAAAAACACGAGGAAAGACATTTCAGCCACATGAAACAGCATGTCCAAAGGCAGAGAGTAAAGAAAGATATGGTGTTGCAGCGTTTCTCATGGTGGGAAAGCAGGATACCAAGGGGGGAGTGTCAGAAAGTATAACTGCAGAGCTAGACAGAAACCAGAGGATGAAGGGTTACTCAGATATGACAAGGAGTGTGGACTTTATCACCAAGGTCATGAGGAAGCACAGCATGATTGTAACCAAGGGAGTGGCACAACAAAGATTTTGTTTAAGAAAGATCACATTGGCACCAGTGGGAAGAGTAGAAACCCTCATATTTCAGTGTCCACCTGGGCAGCCCCATGCCCCAAAATTCTGACTTAGTATGTCTAGACATCTAAGAATCTTCATTTTAATATGTCCTCCAGAACAATCTGATGCCAGTGGACCCATAATTCAGAGATACACTGAATTAAAGGGAAGACATAAGAAGTTGCCTACTAGTTCCAGTTAGATAACTACTATAGAAATCTATGTAAGAAAGTATAAAAACTGAACTAAGGCAGTGGCAGGTGGGAAAAAAGGAAGGGTGTAGAACCTGTGAGTATCTAAAAGACCAAGAAAGGTGTAGGAAAAAATGGGAAATGACTCTCAGTTCTATGGCTGTGGTACCTGAGTAGATGATGCTTGATATTTTCCAAGGTAGAAGAACAAGAGGAGATTCGGAAGACAAAAATGATGAGTTCAATTTTTGACTTGTTTCTTCCAAGGTTCCTGTGAGATGAATGAAAGCAACTAAAACGTGGACAACACTGTTGTGGGGTCTGGAGTTTAAGAGATGTGCACCTCATCTGTGATGTGAAAATCCAGAGATCAAAATGACTCTACGATGCCCTAACTCAGGATGCTTGGTTGAAGATGCAGGTCTGACTCATACATAAAACTGTTAACTCTGCTTTCCATCAGATCTTGAAGCTAATGTCAGGGCTCTGATGTTCAAGGGGCTGCCATTTCATCTTCCCGCACAGAGCTACATACTCTGGGATCAATCCATCACCTACCACCCCCTGACCAGACGATCCCCAATCCACAAGGAGGTTACGACTCTCCTCTTGACATCTTGAAAAAGCCCTCAACATACATACCCATACCTTTTGTAGGTCTAGAGAGTCTTCCTCCATTTTTGGTGGCCAGTGAAGTGACACTGAACATCGTAAGGTATAAAAGCCTCCTTACCCAGAGAAGGGAAGACTGTGCTTGGAGCTCTCCAGGGTGCTGGAGAACTTGTTTGGCTTCTGAGTAGTATCTATCTATATCACGTGCAATGATTTAGTCTATTTCACATCCAATTCTTCTGGGTTCTGTTCTCCTAGTAGGACCTTATTAACTTGTCTGTAAATATTGTGGGATTGTGAAAACCAGTCTTGACCTGTCTCCTTTTTGTTCCTTTGCGTTCTCTACCAGATATACCAGTCACCTCTTGATAGATTGTCACCTTGATTAGGCTGTGTGCCTTGGTAGTACATAAATACTTAGCAAGGACACCCATCCAAATCTCTAACCACACACCAAATCCTGCCCTTCTTGGCTGCTTCCTGAGGACCTGGGAAAGAGATAATGGATGATTCAGTGATGTCTACCCTTTGCTAGAGATCTTTCCCAAAGATCAAGAGCATGTGTGTTTCTATGTTCTAGTGAAAAAGATCCAACAGCCTGACCTTCATTTTGGAAGAAATTCTGTGTGTGTGTGTGTGTGTGTGTGTGTGTGTGTGTGTGTGTGTGTGTGTATGCACACATGTGTAGGAGGGAACAGGGAGCATTCTGTAGCAAATTCCATAGTGCTATACCATTACATTGGACTATCTGGATGTATAATAATCCTCCTACTTCTTCAGCTACTCAGAGTCCAGCAGTAAAATGCCCTACACAATCCACACCCTGCCTATAATAATGAGCCACCCCTTTCTAAAAATGAGCACAAAGTGTGAAAATTGAGTGTTTGAAACCAAAACTAATTATCTCAAATTACTACCTTCAGTCAGTCACTTTCAGGGCTGTTTAATTAGCAGTCAGCATCATGTTTAGGATTAATTAAACAGGTGTAAAGGGTATATAAAATAAAAGTGCAGATAAGAAATGGTTGTTTGAATAATTAGGTAAAAGACTTTCTCCCCAAAGTCTGAAAGAATTTTCTCTTCGCTGATCAATGTGCAGAAAAGAAATACGAGAGTATGTGTTTGTATTTTCATTCGTTCAATCCATGCTGTCTCAGCCTACAATAAAGCGTCTTGAATACTGATCATATTTCAAGACATCTTTCCAAGTTGTCATGGAGTAACATCTCAATTTTACTTTATTGTGGCTGACCACTAAGCACTGGCTCATGAAGCAATTTAATTTCTGTATTGGCAACCTCAATATTTTCACTGCCTCAAATTAAACCCCTACTGGCAACTGAAGTGGGAATTTTTTTTTAACCTGGGATATTTTTTTTTCATACACTGAATCCATTCTAACTAATCCTTTCACCCTGGATATTTCAGTTTCCAGAAACAAAACAACAACAAAAAATGTGGTGAGAGAGGCATAGAAGTAAAAGAGGGAAATGAGAGGGAAAAGGAGAGTGTACTAAGAAAACAGGTGTGGAAAGCATTCTGCATCAGCTCATCCTTTTCAAGATGTACATCCCTTTTAAGCCTCTGTTAATTTCCACTTGCCCATTCAAAGGATAATATCCCAACTCATCCATCTGGCTCCTGAAGCCCTGCTATCAGACACTCTCCCATCCTTCTTCCCAGCTTCATGCCTTCACTGTCATATCCTGGTGATGCCTGCATCCCCGCCCATGCTGTTTTCTGTGAAGAGAGACACCTTCAACTTCTTCACAGATGGAATATCCAGCTCAAAAGTTGGGGATTAACGTATACATGCCACCATGTATAAAACAGACAACCAACAGTGAACTACTGTATAGCACAGGGAAATTACTCAATATTCTATAATGACCTATAATGGGAAAATAATCTTAAAAAAAAAAAAAAGAATGGATATATGGGTATGTATAACGGACTCACTTTGCTGTACACCTGAAACTAACACAACATTGTAAATAAACTGTACTTCAACAATCATTCCACCCATCCATCCATCCCCTCCTTCCAGGAAGTCTTCTCTCACGCAGAGCTATCTTTTGCTGCCCGTCATCCCAGTCTCCATCATCTGCCATAAGAGCCACAATCGTGTGCTGGATTAGCAGTCCCAGAGACAAAGTCTCTGTTGACTTATTTGGTGTCACTAGTCCCTAACAGAGCAGCTGTTCAATGCATGTTTGAAAGCAATTAATTCCTCAAAAACTGTGGCAGGGATTTTGATACAGCTTCTTCCCAACAGCCCCCTACCTGACATTCCACCAAAATACCATGTGGGCTCTTCATGTGTCCTTCTGGATCCTTCCCTATCCTGCTGTATGTCCTAGGAGGTTGCTTTGTGACTGTCTCACCTGGGCTCCCTAGCCTCAGGCTTTCAGTCGAATTTGCCCGGTGGGAGGCACCTCCAGGAGGTGGGAAGGCAGGAGGAGACGGAAGTCAGGGCATTGATGCCTCCATCTCTTTCCCTCACCCTGACCTGGTGTTTCTCTCCCTGAGTCCTCACCTGCCTCTGAGGCCCTCACCAGGTTCCTGTGATGAGTCACTGCCCTTGGCCCTCCAGGTCTTCCCACAGTTGCTAGTTCCTGAGCTCGCTCCATCTTGAGTTGGGGCCTTTGCCTGTGCCCACACCTTATAAATGGCCCTTTTCTTAACCTCTGTTCTATTATCCCATGAGTGTGCTGGAAGCCCACCAGTCCACCCACTCTTCCAGGTCTCTGTGGAAGGGACACCCACGGCCCTGCCTTCCCAACCTCAGCCCTGCCATAACCTCCTAGCCCTTCTCCATCCACTTCCCCTCCCAACCTCCTCCACCACCATTCTTACAGAATGTTTTCCTTCTCTTTCTCTTTCAGTGCCTTAAGGCATCAAACTGCATCATTTTTAAACACCTGTCTTTTTGCCTTTTTTCCTCTCTTATTTTCCTTGTGCTGAGGTTTCATAAGAATATGATGTGTGCTTAAAATAAGGCCATATATCCATTACCTAGATAAAGCATATTTGAGGCAATTAACTGTACAACTCAAAATACCCATGACTATACCCCTCTTTTAAAATTGGTTAAAGTTGCTGTATAACATAAGGAGCTCAGCTTGGTGCTCTGTGATGACCTAGATGGGTGAGATGGGGTGGGGGTTGGAGGGAGGCTCAAGAGGGAGGGGATATATGTATATCTATGGCTGATTCACATTGTTGTATGGCAGAAACCAATACAACATTGTAAAATAATTATCCACCAAATTAAAAAAAATAGCTTTCCCTTTTCTAATAATTATTTTTGTCTCCACTATATTTACACTTCCACTCAGAAAGAAGAGACCCCCACCCCAACCTCACTCCTCTTGGGGAGTTCCAGAGTATATGTCTCCTCCCTAGACCTCTCTTATTTTTTCTCCCCAAAGGGGAGGAGAATCTGAATGAGAGGTCAGAGTTCTAAGTTTACTGGGCAAGAGTGGATCATGCTCTGCCTTCATTCTCAACATACCCACACACAGCCCAGGCTTAGGCAGAAGCAGGTCCCAAGGATAAGCTGTGGTGCGGGAGGAGGAGGCACCATTCTGACCTCAAGTCCACGCTGAATTCTTTCCAATTCTGTTCTTAACAGACAGGCATGCATCTGGGAAGTTATCTGGTGTTTGCCCAGCTGTGAATAAAACCAATTGCTTGATCCACATTTAGCGAGATAGTCTGTGAATCTTGGACTGACATACTCTAATATAATCCAAAAGTTTAACTTAGATCTCAAGGAGGCAAAACTTCTATTTCAAAAGAAATTCATGTATAGTTTCTTAGATATTTTGCTAAAAATAGCAAACATATATTTTTTTTCTTTTTAAATAGAAGTTAGCAGATATTACTATACTCTAGTGTTTGTCTTCTCCTTCTTGCAGATAGAACCCCACATTTTTATGTAGGACTTGGCCACTTAGAATAAAACTACATTTCCCAGCCTTCTTTGCAGCTATGATCTTTAGTATAGTGGTGAGTGTAACTTCTGAAAACGTATCCTTAAAGGGAAAGAGCAGTTCTTTCTCATGCCCCACCCCTTTTTCCTGTTGGCCAGAATTTGGACATAATCAAATGTTCAATTTGCCATCTCAGGCCATCACCTGGGGATGGTAAAACAGCACACCCCAACCTAGTCCAGTCCACTGTGATATCTGCTGCCTAAAAACCACCTGATTATGGTCTTACTACTTCCATTCCTGCCCTTCTCAAATCCATTTGACACAAACAACCAAACTGATCTTTTTAAAAAATTAGGTAATATCAAAATTTGGTGAAAGCCCTTCATTTCCCCCAGTGATATTCAACTAAAGCCTAAGCCTCTATTCACAGGATCCATGACTCGGCCTCTGAGCTCCTTTTCCCCTCTCTCACTTGACTCACTAGATTCTTTCCTGTTCCCTGGCCCAGCTAAGCCCTATTTCTTCCCCAAGCCTCATGCCCATTGCTTTCTACACTTTCTAGACAAGGTTGAGAATGTGTACACCTTCCTCAGATGGACTGTGCCTCTCCCTATTGAAGTCACTGAATCTAATTCCACATGACTGGCAGGGTGAGACAGGATGTTACTGGGATATAAAGGGGCCAGAGGCTTTTTGGCACCATATATACTCTTTCACAGCACAAGAAGATGGCAATTCCCCTTCACGTGCCTTTTAAATGCCCCCCGCTGTTTGCACATTAAAATACTATGGTAAGTTTTAAACTTTCTCTGACTGCCCAAAATGACATGTATCCCACATGCATTTCCCCCAGTTTCTGGTTTGCCAAAGATCCACTAGGAGGCCAAGACACCCCTAACAAGCAATGAGTCCTAAAGCACAGCTCAGGGGAAGTCCTTCAGGATCATAGGAAATGTAAGTCTTCTGCAAGAAACTCACATACATCTGAGAATAGATTTGCAGACAGAAGACAATTTCAGACCTGAGTCACCCACATCTTTACCATCAATTACCAACAAGGTTTTTGTGCTTTTTCATCTCTACAAACAACCTCATCCATTGGTTGTCAACCTTAATGGTAGAGGAGGTTGGCGGAGTGTGTTCTTAATGTTGTTCAATAGTGTCATTGGTTTTCTCCAGTGAAAGATCAGCTTGAAGCTGTGCTGTTCCTCAGCAGGTAGTGCTTGCCTGGGCACTTCTTCAGTGATGCTGCTCTTAGTAACAGCCGCCATCGCTATGATAGCTTCCTGCCACCTGGTCTTGGAATGGATTTGTTGTTGCTGTAGAACCCGGTCCAGAAAATCATAATGATTACAGCCATCAACTTTGTCTTTTCAGACTTGACTGCTCTCTGGTATTAAAACTACTAGTTGATTGTGGCAAAACATGAGTATATAATCAGAAATTGGATAAAAATGAGGAGTCAGAGCTAGAAGTTAAGTTCAGTGTTGACCTTCCCCTCCTCCTGCTGCCCTGAGCTTTCATGTGCCTCTCAGCTTCATGAAAATGAAATGAGAGGGAAAAGGAGAAAGAAATGTGGAGCCTACACACAGAGAAACAAAGAAGAGGGATGACTATCCTGAGTTTGTTTTTGAAGCTCTACTACCCTCCCAAACCAGGACCTGCTCAAAGAAATCTTGCCTACACGGAAGACAGAGAACAAGCTTCCTATTTGTACTAGTTAATGCCAAATGTGAAATGAGTCCATGACTATCTTCTCAACTGAATCTTCACCACTGATGCAGAAAAGGACACTAGCTGTTGTGTTTTGATGCATGCTGTGCGTGTGTATGTGTGTGTTTGTGCTCAGTCGTGTCTGACTCTTTGCAACCCCAAGGACTGTAGCCTACCAGGTTCCTCTGTCCACGGGATTCTCCAGGCAAAAATACAGGAGTAGGCTGCCGTTTTCTTCACCAGGGGCTCTTCTCAATCCAGGGATTCAACTCATGTCTCCTGTACTAGCAGGTGGATTCTTTACCACTGAGCCACCTGGGAAGCCTCTGATGCATGGTGGGGCTTAGAAATAGAAAAGGAGAGGTGGTCTATTGAAATGGGAAATTGTGGAGGCCACAGAGAGAGAGAATGATTTCATTGTGGTGTGATGTTATCCACCTGCCCAACATCAGCTCATTCAGAGTCAGCAAAATCTATCTACACATGCACACTAAAAGGGCCTGTGGTCAGTCAACACAGCTGAGTAAAGAGTGATGGTTCATACATTTAAAGTCATAACTGTAATTCTGTTATGAGCCAGGATACGGAACTTACCTCTCACAACACGCATAACCAAGCCAACCAGAGATGAAAGAGACAAGGTCAATTCATTCTCACTATTAGATAAAGAATTCAAATATGGTTTCCTGCTGATGCTGAATATGAAATTTCAGAAGAAATTATGACGACCAAGTCACAGGAGGCACGCTTACTTTAAAACATGAAGAATGCATTTTTGTACATATATGTGTATGCCTGAGAGTAGAAATATGCTTTATACTACCATGTCATATCTTTGTTTTACATAATTCACTTGGATATATTCTACTGAATTTTGTGTGCCTGCTAAGGTCACCTTAGTTGTGTGCAATCTTTGTGACCCTATGGGCCATAGCCCATCAGGTTCCTCTGTCCATGGGATTCTCCAGGCAAGAATACTGCAGTGAGTTGCCATTCCCTTCTCCAGGGGATTTTCCCAATCCAGAGGTCGAACCCGCATCTCTTGCATCTCCTGCACTGGCAGACAGGTTCTTTACTACTAGCACCTTTAAAGGGTGCATTTATCAAGGGTACTGTATGAGTACTTTTTCAAGGGTACTGTATGAGTCTGAGAAGTGAAAGAAACAAAGAGTACCCTTGAATTTGGGTAACTTAGGGAGGTTAATAAGGGGGCTAATTCCAAGGCAGGGGCAATTTAGAGGGAAAGCAGTGGAAAGCCATAATCCAGTAAAGTCAGAAAGAGGCAGCTACTACTCCTGCACCCTAAAAACCAGAGGAAGGAGCTGTTACAGAAGCCAGAAGGAATCACGGACAGACACCATCTGAGAGAAGCAGTGACCTCTCCCCTACTCCCTGGAGCGGAGGGACACAGCCAGCCCCTAGCAACCCCACAGGGAGGGAGCCAGGAAATTATATCCTGAACTTTCTGCCCTCCCTGACTTCCTGCTGGTTCTCCCCTTGACCCAATCCACTAGAAACCAAGGAGTCAAAGAACCAGTTGACATTGTCTGGACAGAGTTGCCTCCTAGGAGAGAGAAGAGACCACACAGGAGAGAAGGTGGATGGGCTAGGCAAGCAGAGGCTATCCATCCCTGGTCTCATTCATCAGTGAACATCAGACATTTTAAATAAATTTACGAGTGATGCTGCAGATATGCAGTTTCCTGTGTTATATTCCATGTTTTTTTTTTTAACTTGATATTTTCAAATACTTTTGGCAGATCATCTGCATTAGGATATTTTGGTTTGGCTACTGGGAATTCCAACCCTAAAACTAGGGCAATTAAGTTAGCATTATCTTTTGAAAAATAAGTAAGGCTCTGTTTTGTTTTGTTTTTTTTAAACAAAAAGAATTGTAATGGTTTTAACCAAATTGGTAATGACATTTGACTTCTAACTTGTTTATTTAAAATGAAAGATAAGCAATCCACGAACATGAAAGAATTTACATACAAACAACCATAATTATATCCTATAAGATTAATAAACCTTTATTTTACATCTGCTAATTACTTTTTACAATGAGAAAGCACAGCAGCTCCTAGGGGAAAGGGTGATTATAATCTATCAAGTCACTAGTAGTGTGGGAATTTTTAAGCCTAACTACCCTGCATATATTCATTCAACAGTTCTAAGAGCAAATTAGATTTAAAACCTTCACTTTTGGGGGAAGGGACTTTAACATTCCAACTAATTCTATAGTTCCTCTAGTTTATGTTTTCTCCTGATCTTCAATTTTCCCTTATTTTAAAAAAAAAGTGAACACCATATTTTTTTTCTAATTTTCACACATTTCAGCATGCTGTGATTTTTAGAAAATGATAATCAGTACACGTGCAGTATCACACACAAATTAAAAAGGTTAATTCAATACACACACTTTTTCTGATTAGTGGTTAAATTAAATTTAATGTCTTTTTAATGGTTACTTTTTGATTAATTCAGTCAACAAATTAGCTCCCACTATGTGCCAGACTCCATGACAGGCTCTGGGGAGAGGGCTGTAAACAACACATGGTCCCCCTGCCCCCATGGAGCATATGGTCAGATGGAAAAGACAGGCATTAACTAAACAATCACCCAAATAAACGTTTAACTGCAACTGTAATAACTGCTGTGAAAAAGAAGTAGGGGCTGCTAAGAGTAACGGAGTAACTCATCTGGAGGGAGTCGGGATAGGGAGGTGTTGGGCAGGCTTCCCTAAAGAAATGAATTAAGCTGACACATGAAAAATGAGGGAGAAAAGGAAATGAACACTGAACACCAGCCACAGATCGCCTCTCACTTCAGCCTTTCTTCAGATATGTAAACCACCCAATTTGGAAAGCGAGGAGGATGGGCAGTCGACTGACAGGTACTTCGTTTTAGAAACCTGCCACAGGCAGAATAATATTAAATCAAAGACCACCGCTCCCCCATGCTTTTTACACAGACTATTTTTAACAAATATATGTCTAACTGGGGTTCTCACAGCAGAACTATTTGAGAGAGTCACTAATTATCGGCAGGAAATTGCATTATGTTCTCATAGATCCTCAGGTGTGTAGAGGTCCAGAATGAATGAACAAAGGAATGGATAGGTGGACGATGGAAGAATGACTGAATCCAGCAGAAACTAAGCCCATAAAAAGAAACAATTTTAACACAAGAACCCAGAAAAATAAATAAATGTATACTTAATGTTACTTACAAGCTCAAATATGTGTTTACTTAGGAAAGTTTTTAAAAGGTGATTGAAAACTAAAAAGGGAACTCTATTTTTACTCAGGCAGTGAAGGCTTTGGGATAAGATTTCAAAAGACATGAGAAGCAAGTTAGAACTGACCAAGAGAAGACTTTTTTTTTTTTTTTGGTTACAATATACATTTTCAACACCTCTCAGTAGAGAAAAGAGAAGTAAATGGCTCTGTCCACTTCTGAAAATTCTGCTCAGTCCAGGATTCCAGAGTAAAAGATGTTTCTCTGATACCTTCTCAACAAAGTTTTCAAGCAATTTGGGATTTCAAAATTATATCTATCACTGTGTGTGTGTGTGCTAAGCCTCTTAAGTATTCTTTTAAACAAAACAATTTTGCAATGAGTTCCTTAGGACAGTGAAAATTTTCTCTAAAGAGGTTTTCTTACATGAGTACAAAAAAATGATCAATTATGGCTTGTTATATTAGAAAAACTGAAACAATGGTGTGGTGCTTTCTTAGCATCATTTGCTAAATCACTTAAAGATTTAACTCTTTCTCCCCATTCATTCTCCTCACTGCTGACTTCACACCATCACCTAGCATTTAATTTTCCTCTTCTGCTGATTTCCTTGCTGTGCGATTACCACTGTGGTTCAGTTCCCCCCCTCCCTCAAGCATGTCAGCGCTCGAACATTAAAAAATGAAAAGTTAGTAATTATAACCAACGAATTGAAGCCAATAAAACTTAAGCTAGAAAATATTCCTTTTAGACTGGCATTATGCTACTCAATAATACATGATTTGAATCTTGAAAATAAGGCCTGATGTTGATAAGGACATTTGTCTGTGCAAATAAGTTTCTCAGATGACAATTTCTTGGATTTTCAGTGATTATCCATCTTGACTGATATTACGGTATCTGACTGATCATTTATCCCCCAGCTGGCATCCTCCAGGGACTGATTCTGAACACTAAACATCACTAGAAATTTTCATTTCCTTGATATTGTTTAAAGGGGTGAGCTCATATTACAAGAGAGTGCAGATGAGGTTAGAGGTCTTAGAGATCCATTTACACAGGGGGAAAAAAATCACTCTGTGCCCAAAAAAGACAGCCAGCTTCATAAATGACCATCGCTGGATTATAGGGAAAGTAGGTAAAGTAGTATAAATGACATAGATTTCATTATTCCACTCCACACTGGGAGTGTGTCAAGCCTACATTCCTCTGACAAACATCATCTCGTCATCTTAGTGTTCAAAAGGGCATCACATTAAGTCTCCTCAAAGTGGACTGATCAGCCTTTCTGCCCATCTCTGCCCCATCTACAGTCTTTTTTTTCTTTTTTTTTGAGAAGCCCAGCTCACAGCTCTTGATCAACCTCCTTTAGTGTCAGATCCCATCTGCACACCTAACTTATGCAACACTATGTGTGCATGTATGTGTGTTCATATGTTTGATTGGTTTTGTCACCATTTCTTTAACATGTTATATTGACCGAGAACTATGCCGTGTGTTCAGTCCCCATTTTACAGAGGAGAAAACTGAGATCTGGAGAAGTTAAGTGACTTTTCTTAGACTGAATAATTTGTGAATGGCAGAATGGGATTCAAACCCAGGCAGCCTGACTCTCAGCTCATCTCGTAAACACCTCTGCTCTCCACTGCCTCAAGTCCACCTTTTAATAATATTTTTTTAATGTGGACCATTTTTTAAGTCTGTGTTGAACTTATTAAAATATTGTTTCTGTTTTATGCTTTGGTTTTTGGGGTGAGAAGCAAGTGGGATCTTAGTTCCCCAACAAGGGATCGAACCTGAACCCCTTGCATTGGAATGTTGAATCTTAACCACTTAACCAGGGAATCCTCTTGAGAGTCCTTTGGACTACAGAGAAATCAAACCAGTCAATCCTCAAGGAAATCAACCCTGACTTTCACTGGAAGGACTAATGCTGAAGCTGAAGCTCCAATCCTTTGGCCACCTGAGGCAAAGAGTCGACTCACTGGGAAAGACTGAAGGCAAAAGGAGAAGGGAGTGGCAGAGGGTGAGGTGGTTAGACAGCATCACTGCACAATGGACTGAGTCTGAGCAAACTCCAGGAGATGGTGAAGGACAGGGAAGCCATCATCATATACAGCATCATAGTGAAAAGGAAATACTAATGTCAGCTATCAGCAAATATTTTCTCCCCCTTTGGTTTCTATGAGTTGCTACAGTTCCTTATGGGATGGGGGCTTTCTAGTCCAGCTGGGTACCAGCTTATTGGTCAGAGACAGTGTTGGCACACAGGGCTTGGAAAGGTTGGGGAGCAATCATCCAGGTCCACAAGGGAAGCCAGGAGTAAAAGAGTATCATTGATGTCCCAGGGCCAGAGAGAGCATGTGCAAACACAAGAGGGAGCAGGCAGCAGAGGCAGAGGTCACAAAAAGTGGAAGGAGAATGAAGGCTATTCCAGGCAGAGAAGACAGCCTTTGATAGAAAAGAACGTATAAAAGAATATGCTTAGGATGCTATTTACAATAGCCAGGACATGGAAACAACCTAAATGTCCATCAACAGAGAAATGGATAAAGAAGAGGTAGTACATGTATGCAATGGAATTTTAGCCATAAAAAGAATAAAATAATGCCATTTGCAGCAACATGGATGAACCTCGAGCTTGCCATACTAAGTGAAGTAAGTCAAGCAGAGAAAGGCAAATACATGATATCACTGATATGTAGAATCTTAAAAAATCATACAAATGAACTTGTTTACAAAACACAAGCAGACTCACAGACTTCAAAAGCAAACTTATGGTTACCAAAGGGGAAAGGTGGGAGGGAGGGATAAATTAGGAATTTGGGAATAACATATACACACTACGATATATAAACTAGATAACCAACAAGGTCTTACTGTATGGCACAGGGGACTCAATATTCTGTAATAATCTATATGGGAAAAAATATGAAAAAAATGGATATATGTATATATGTAACTGAATCATTTTGCCGTACACTTGAAACTAATGCAACACTGCAAATCAACTATACTCCAATATAAAAAAAAAGTAAATTTAAAAAATAATAAAATAAAATTTTTAAAGAATATGCTTAGGAAAATCAAACGTTTCAGTGATCTTGGTACAAAGTATTCATAAACCCAGTTCAGCCTGGTTTTCTGTTTGTTTCTTTACTGTGTATTTGTTATTGGTTTTCATTTTAACAACCATTTGTTATGCACCTACTACATGCCAACACTCTTACCTAGCTTCAGTGAAAACTCATTTTCCCAATTTTTCTCATAAATCTCTAAATCCTTTGTTGACTATTATTCCTTTAGTTCTTCCTTTAAATATTAGTATTCCTCAGGACGTGAACTAGGCTCTCTTTTCACTTCACACCCACTCTAAATCTATACACCCAGACTCAGTCTCTTTGCTGAGCTCCACCCAAGTTCTACTTATGTGAAATCTCCTCTTCAGTGTCCAACTGGTATATCAAAATCACACATTCAAAACTTGTCACATGTCTCCCAGCATAAACTGGAAGCCAATTGGTGCACCAAGGGTCTCAAATAACAGCAAGTCAATCAGCCTGGCTCTACATGTATGTGACTACTACACACTTTACCATAACAATTTCTATTACATAGTGTTGAGTGTTTTCCATATTTAGCACACAATGCATGACTCTGGTCTACTTTGGCCCTCATCTTTCCTATATTTTTCATTGGTCTGGTTAAGCACCATAAATAAAGCTTTTTAAAAAAATTAAATTTAGGTCCAAAATTCCTTGAAAGAAAAAACAAAACCTATGTGATTTGTGTATAAAAGATATATTCACATTGCAAAAAAAGTCAACTTTTCATCATTGACTACAGAAACTATACTCTCTAAAATCTTGCTGCTCAGGGTTGTCAGCAAACCTACAGCAGTAACATCACCCAGGAGCTTCTTAGAAATGCAGAACCCTCAGGCCCCACCCTAGACCTGCTGAATGAGAATCAGCATTTTAACAAGATCTCCAGGTGGTTTGCATACACAACAAAGTTGGAAAATCACTGCTCTAGTCTAAAGCATTGAGCCCCACATCATCTTTTGAAATGTTTCCATATCATATTCATTGCAAGGATGATTTTGGTAGATCTGAATGTTGACATCATGTGGAGATGTAAAAGCTCTCTTTAGGTTCACTTTATGAAGAAGTTGATACATTAAACCTGATGTTCCCTTCCCCTACGATGAATATTTCATGATAGCTAGACATTTCTTTTCAAAAATACCCCATTACTCAAAAATTATAATTATATTTTAAGAGTATCATGTTCTACTTCTCTGCATCAAATTTTGGCATAAAGTTTATTTTTAGTGTCCCAGTAAATCTACAGATCAGTAAGTACGTCATGGTGAGTGTTGAGTCAGTAAGAGGCTTTTAAATATGTTTCTCACTTACTTGAAAATAACAGATGAGTTTTGGAAAAATTAAAATTTGGCAAAAGCTGTATGATTGAATGTCAAATGTGAGATGCAATGTACCTTGTCATCAATAAATTTCCCATAGTATCCATATACAGCTTGATAATCTATTAAAATATTTTAAATCTAATTATGGCTGTTTTAGAAGGCCCATGAAAGATTTTTTCTTTTGTTTTCCTTTTTGGGCCCTCCCCAAGAACAATTGTCTATGGGGTCGCACAGAGCCGGGCACGACTGAAGCGACTTAGCAGCAGTAGCAGCAAGAGCAATCAAGCCTGTATGCCCTAGAGAATAAACAAGACTTATTTTCAGAAGCCTTAGTTTACAGAGACTGTACAACTGAATTATCTAGAGAAAGAGGATCACCCAAGGTTTGAAGAGGAAGAAATGGAAATGGAGAAAGAGATGGTTGGTTCAGGACTTAGAATAATGGAGATCTTCATTTTTCTGCTTCCCAGTGTCCAGGAACCCAGGAACCTCATCAAAGAAGTCCCTTTCCTATTCTTGCCATGGAAGGAATGGAGTCACTGCCTTTAAATAACCCATGGGGATCATACTGAGCATCTCTACAGTGACCATCTCAATAGCACTGGAAACTGATTGAATTTCTTGACATATTAGTCAATGTGGATCAGTGCCAGAGTTATGTGATACAGAAGAAGGAAGTTTCTTGCACTTGGGTTTCGAAGATCAAATTCATGCCTAATGCCACTCTCTCTCAGAGGGTTGACTTGAAAACTAAGACTCAAGGTTATACTGTTATTCTTTCACAGATGCTAGGAAAGCACTTTGTACATAGTAGATGTACATATTAGATGATCCATGTAGTTGTCACTGCCTACTAGTGACAGTGAAACAACTCAAATTCCTGACTTTTATTATCTGCAGCCTCCCTGATAAATATGTGTGTGAGTGCTCAGTCATTCAGTCATGTCTGAGTCTTTGCAACCCCACCGACTGTTGGCCCACCAGGTTCCTCTGCTCATGGAATTTCCCAGACAAGAATACTGGAGAGAGTTACCATTTCCTACTCCAGGGAATCTTTCAATTCCAGGGATCGAACTCGAGTCTCTTGCATTTCTTGCATTGGCAGGCAAATTCTTTACCACTGCACCACCTGGGAAGCCCTACCTGCTAAAAGTGCTTCTCTAAAGCTTCCCACATGTTTGGTGCTTAAGTGAAAATATACATTTCTTTTCTTATGAAGAGCAACATACTTTTTCATAGACTATAATTTAAATATATGAAGACATTTATTGTTTTTCCAATTCATTCTAATTTTCTAAATAATTTAAATATGTAAATGTTTTCATAATGCTTTGCCCAACTATATGTAAATATCACTGGTCTCTCTTTTAAAAAGAAACAAGAAAAAAAAAAAAAAACTTATAGGCACTTCTGCTTTTAAAAAACACTATTTCAGTCTCAAATGATGAGACTTATGTACTGCTATTGAAATGCCCTTTATTTTTCCATCCTAAGGAATAAAATTTGAGACAACTTAAAGCAGCTCAAGATGCATTTAAGAATATAATCAATCTCAAATTGAGACTAAATACTGAAAACATGGACTTTTCTTTTGTAAACAAATAGAGAATGAGACAACAAGTGGGACTCAAAGCGGCTTAAAGAAAAAAAAGAAGACATGAGGACAAACATACAAGAAGAGAAGGATTTGGAAAAGATGAAGGATGGGGGAAAGGTTCTCAATAAGTAATAGAGACATTATATGCAGGAGAGGGAGCAAGTATAAGGTTAAGGATTGGATGAGAAACCAGAATTAGAAAAATAAAGCTAGAGATTGAGAAGAGGATGGGTAGAGACAGCAGTGAGGCTTGAGAACTGAGTATCAGAAATAGGGAAAGAAACCTGAAAAGAGGAGAGAGATGGGGACATTTAGCAGAAGATGGAACAGGTGAAGAAGCCACTGCTTTCTCTCCAGTCTTCCATCCTCGCTAAGGGTAGTCATTGACCTCATCATCTGGCAGGCACCTTTCTGGACTGGTGGAGACTTGGTTCAGGGTAGTCTTATAAGGGAGCAAAACCCTACGGGGCCATCCTGGGACAAATTTCTCTTATAGGATCCCCGAGTTCCAAAGAATAAATTTAATCAGTAGTGAGAAAATTCAGAAACAAAGGAAAACAGTCAAGCAAGAAAAAATTATAATAGTTTAGCTATTAAACAAAATCAAGGACCTTAAGTTCCTCCTCAAGAGATATACATAGTAGTCTGAGCCATATTCTTTGAGCTGTTTTGCAGACATTGAAACCTCCACCAGGTGGAAGAAGTTAACTATAGACTGAACCATGACACAAGCTGCTCCATCTTAACACAGTTCCAAGAACTGGCCTCAAGGAGATGAGAACAAACTGGCCCTGGAATTCAAGGTTATCTGTACTTAAAACCGTCAAGATGACACTGATCAGACTAACATATAACTAATTTCAAGCTGTCAGAGATAACCGCTGTTCTGAATGTATACACCCTTGAAATTCCCCTTTAAAATCTCTTGACCCTGATCAGCAGTGGGGATTGGTTCTTTGAGATATGAGTCCACCTTCTCCCCAGAATTTCCAGCTTCCTCTATAAAGCTGTATTTCCATTTACCCAACTCTTGTCTTCTCAGTATTGGACTCTTGAGCATCGAGCAGCTGAAACTGAGTTTCAGTAACAGTCTCATTCCATCGATTCTAGTCTTCCGGGTCACTGAGTCCCTTTGTGACTAATCATCACCCAGATGTTGTAATTAAACATGTCTGGACCTACACAAACTTAACTGCATTATTCTGTTCATGGTTTCTGATTAAACATTACCAAATTTTCTGCAAAAATTCTTCAAATCTATGTCAATATACATGCATGCATGCTCAGTCACTCAGTCATGTCTGACTCTTTGTGACTTCATGGACTGTAGCCCACCAGACTCCTCTGTCCATGGAATTTTCCAGGCAAGAATACTGGAGTGGGTTGCCATTTCCTACTGCAGGGGATCTTCCTGACCAAGGGGTCAAACCCACATCTCTTGTGTCTCCTGCACTGATAAGTGGATTCTTTACCACTGTGCCACTTGGGAAGCCCATGTCAATATTTGACACATATTTTTCAAACATTCTCTATGAGAAATGGAAACCATCACTATCTTTAACTGATGGTTTATCTTGAACTTCCCTCCACCAAACCAACAAACCTGATTTTCTGGATACCCATTCTCTTTTCTTTCCTTCTGTTGCAAGAAAATATATCACTTCCTATCTAAGGTCAAATCTCAACTCATGAATTGCACATGCAGCAGCCTTTTTGTTCCTGACACTATAGAGTATCACCTCTCTCTCAAATCATTAACCTTGTATCCTCAGCCAGGTTCTTCCCAGCAGCATTTCTATACACTCAAGCCTCTCCTATTTTAAAGAAAACATTTTTAAAAAAGAAAATAAATGAAATCATTTCTGGAAACTCTCATCCAGTTACAGCTCCCAAGGTAACTCTTATCTTCAGTATGGCAGTTCCTTAAAAAACTAAAACTAGACTTACTATATGACCCTGCAATCCCACTCTTCAGCCTGTCAGTCAGTTCAGTCGCTCAGTCATGTCCAACTCTTTGTGTCCCCATGGCCTGCAGAACACCAGGCTTCCCTGTCTATCACCAACCCCCAGAGCTCACTCAAACTCATATGCACCAAGTCAGTGATGCCATCCAACCACCTCATCCTCTGTTGCCCCCTTCTCCTCCTGGGCATATATCTGGAGAAAAACATGATCTGAAAGGATACAGGCACCCCGAGGTTCATTGCAGCACTGTTTACAATAGCCAAGACATGGAAGCAACCTAAATGCCCCTCAACAGATGAATGGATAAAGAAGATGTGATACAGGTATACGATGGAAAATTTTTCAGCCATTAAAAAGAATGAAATAATGCCATTTGTAACAACATGGGTGGACCTAAATATCATCATACTAAGTGAAGTAAAGCAGAGAGAAGAGGACAAATATCATATATCACTTACAAGCAGAATCTAAGAAAAAAATGATACAAATGAACTTATTTATAAAACAGAAACAAACTCACAGACTTCTATAGAGAACAAACGTATGCTTACCAGCAGGGAAGGGTAGGGGAAGAAGGGATGGATTAAGAGTTTAGGATTGCCCTGTACATACTGCTGTATTTTAAACAGATAACCAACAAGGACCTACTGTATAGCACAGGAAACTCTGCTCAATATTCTGTAGTAACCTAAACAGGAAAATAGTTTGAAAAGGAATATATATATACACATACACACACACATATATATGTAAAAAAAAACTTTTAATTTAAAAAATAAAATTCTGTACTTAAATAAAAATTGTCTAAACATAACCTCTCCGTTGTCTGACCTCCCACTCTCTCCTCAGCATAAAAATCTAGCTTATGTCCCAGTGCTCTCCTGAAAGTGCTCTGAGCAAGACCACTCAAACTTTTCATGTCACAAAACGCAACTGGCAACTCTCAGTCCTCCTTTCATTTGAACCGGCACCATTAAAATTTTGATAATCATTAACAATACTTTCCCTGGCATCTGCAACATGCTCTGCTAATTTTCTCAAACCTTTCTAGATGATGCTTCTCTGCCATTTCCTCTGGTTCATCTTTCTCTGCCTGGGTTCTGAAAGTATAATTCCCCAAGGCCTAACCCAAAGCCCAATTTTCTTCACACACTTTCATTCTCACAACTGATAACATCCAATCAGGCTTCATGACCCTGATCACCTTCCATACTACTCCAATTCCCAAATGTATCTCTTCAACTCAGATTCCCTCTCTAAAATGCAAATCGAACACCAACTGGATCATGGATTTCCACTTAGAAATTTCTAACTTAAGTTCAGTATGATCAAAAGTGAACGCACAGACTCATTTCTGGCCATGATAAAATAATTGGGACTAGAAGTAATCCTTCCCACACACACTGTAAGCAACTAGAAAAACTGAACAAGATATATGAAATGACTACTTTAGAAAAGAGACAGTTCAGGACTGAGATCACTGAGAAAAGGAAACAAACAAGGTGAGTCCTCTGCCTGCCCTGGCTGTCTGTCTGGAGGCACCTTCTGGACTGTGGAGCTGGGAGGGACGTCTTGAACAAAGCAAGGTGATCCCACTGAATTGAGAAAGCAAATTTCAAAGAAACTGAAGTGACAGTAATTTGTAGATCAAAGAACCAGAAAAAAGGATGCTAAGGTGAGGAAAAGCTCCAGAAATCAGCACAGGTTTCCCCTTGACTCTGTTAAGTACTAAGTACCTTGTTCACTTTAAGTATATGATTAAATATAATTGTATTTGTCAATAAAATTGAAAACAAGACATTCATTTTGATTTAAAAGCACAGAGAAGTTAGCAGCAGGAAGATAAAAAGCATATACCAAAGAAATACTAATCATATAAAAACTAAAATAGCTATGACTAGATAAGAAGAATTCAGAACAAGGAATACTTTCTGAAATACAGACATTTCTCACCTGGATCTCTGGTGGCATCTTGGCACATACTCTTGTGTCCTTCCTATATATTTTCCACACTTCAGCCTAATGCAGACCTGATCATGATAGCCTTTTATTTAAAAAACTGTACCATCCTTACTATGATCTTGAAGGCCTTGCATGGCATGGTCCCTACATGCCTCTCTGACCTGTTTCAATCACCCTGTAGGTCTCCATACTCCAGCCACAGTGGCCTTTCTTTCAATCCTCAAAGGGACATGTTTCTTCTCTCATTGAGGCTTTCTCACTCTCTGTGTTCTGTGCTAATAAGCCCCCTCCACCTAAATCCTTGTTGATCCTTCAGATCTCTGCTCAGACATCACATCCTTGGGGAAGCCTTCCCCGCCCCTTTCCTCCAACAAGTCAGAGCCCCCCTGACACAGCTGCTTATAACACTCTGAGTTTCTCTTCCACAGTACCCACTTCAATCGGAATTGTATTAACATTTGTGTAATTTATTGTTAAATGTCTGTATCTCCTGTAGGGTTTCAGCTTCACAAGAACAGAAGACCTGGGGAATTTCCTGGCAGTTGAATGCAATGGTTAGGACTCCATGTTCTCACTGCCAAGGGTCCATGTTCAATCCCTGGTGGTCGTGGAACTAAAATCCCACAAGCCTCACAGCACAGCCAAAAACAACCACAGCAGCAGTAGCCCCGTCCATCTTATTCATCAAAAGTGAATAAATGAATGAACATAGCCTCTGACCAAGAACAAAGACCAAGGAAGCCCACAGAAGCGATAAAAGCAAGTGTCAACAATGACCTTAACTGAGAGCAAGAAGTTTCTTTAATCGCTGACATTTTGTTTCTAAAATGAGTCCAGAGGGACCCAGAACTCAGAGTAAAATAAACAAGCCTATAAAAGGTGAATGTCATTTTATCTTTAAGGGCTTATTCATTGTGATCTCTATGTTTTAAAATCTAAAACAGATGGATTCATTACCTGAATGGGACAATCTGCATCAAGAAGAGAAATTACTAAAATGAATGTAAACATACCATGGTGCATGGATTCATAATATTATTTAGAAATTCATTGGTCACCACGGAGAGTGGCTTGGGCACTAAATCATTACACTAAAAATTGACAACAAACAGGGGGAAAAATATCTATAGTTTAACTTCCCTTTCAGTAGTGCGGACAAATTAGTGAATGAGGGAACGTTCTTTAATAGAAAAATTATATCTAATAAATGCAGAAGGAATAGTTTCTCTGATGGCAACATTCAACTTTATCTTCTATCTCTATTTTGACTTGGCCTCTCCATAGGACATTTCAAATAGCACAAGCTACATGGCAAAGTCAAGGGTAACTCTTTTACTTCCAAGGATCTTCCTTGCCAATGATCAACAGGCTGAGGCATGGTTTGTATGATGAAACACTCAACACAGAGGTAAGTTTGGGGATATTTTGTGGGAAATGTTGAAAGCCAGTACAAAGCGTCTGTGCTTAATTTGGTAAGCGATGGGAAGCTACAGGAGGTTTTCTTTCTTAGTGATGGTGTGACATTATCAGAGCTGTGCTTTATAAAAATAAATCTGGCAGCATATATTAAAATAGACTAGAGAATGAAGGGACCGGAGGTGGGGAGAAAGTTGTGAAGTTATTTCAAAATTTAGGGAGGCTGTCATAATGGCCTGAAGTGGGGTGATAGCAGTAGGGACGGCAGATTCAGGAGCCAGAGGCAAAGCATAATTTGACAAAGTCTAACAGTTATGATTAAAAAGGAAAAGTATAAATGTATGAAGTGATACCCACAGTGCGATGATTAATAAATGACTTGTGATAATGATAATAATGACTGTCAGGATTCAGTTCGCAAGCTCCAAGCAGTCAAAAATTGACAGGACTTTGTTGGTAAAATAAAACGTTCAGTGATTAAGCAACACGATTGCATCCGAGTCTAACCAAATAACAGAAACCTTTTGAGTATTTAAAGCAGAACTACTATCGATATAACATAGAGAATTCATTACACAGGTGACAGGAGAGGCAAAACCCAGAGGACAGTGAGACAACCCAGAAATTAGTGCCAAGATGAAGCCACTAGCATGCCTACGGCAGAGACAGGGAGGAGAAGGAGGTGGTAGACCCAGAGCCAAGGGCCAGGGTCACTCAATGAAAGCTAAAACCTTGGCGAGACAGGCCCACAGGAGCTGAGGTTTCAGAGGAGACCTGGCTGCTGCCACAGATGATTTTCAAAGTAGAGATAGAAAGACAGAAATAATCTGAAATCCTTTCCCTTCCCATCTGTCAACCTCCTAGCAATGTTCCCCACTGACAAAGATCATCTGGAAGCCAGCTGACTGGGGAGCCAGTGAAATGCAGACTGTAGGGTGCCAGCCTCTTGGAATACAGGGCAAAGCAGAGGATGGATGAAGAATGGATATAAGAGCAGTTACACCTGCCAATACAGAAGACAAGAGACATGTGTTCAATCCCTGAATTGGGAGGATCACCTGGAGGAGGGCATGGCAACCCAGTCCAGTATTCTTGCCTGGAGAATTCCATGGACAGAGAAGCCTGGCGGGCTACATACAGTCCGTAGGGTCACACAGAGTCAAACACAATTGATGCAACTCGGCATGGCATGGCATGGCACACTCAGGGCCAGCACAGTTCTCCAGGTCAGGGTGAAAGCCTTTCAACTTCCAGCCCAAGTCTAAAGAGATACAAACATAAAATCAAGCAAATTAAGTAAATATTCTGTAACCTGAAATTTGAATTGGAAATGTCAGTGTACACTCGTGATTTCTTTTATTTTTAAACATCTATTTCCCAACTCTATCTGTGGAGATTGCTAAATGCAATTTCAATGCAAGATTAATGCATTTTCCTGGCACTCAGACTGTGGTCTCTAAATACCATTCCCCACCAAAAAAAGCAAGATTCCTTCTAGGAATCACTGATTCTAGATATATAGCAAGATGAACCTGGGGCATCTCTTTGAGCTAGAAAGCAGCACTATTAAGAACTAAGTTCTGTGTCAAAGGACACCAGAGCCAATATAAAGAAATTACCACTGACCTAAGATGGAGCAAATTTCATCAAAAAGAATAATGAATGCAATAAGTTGGACATAAAAATATAATAATCCAAAAATAAATTGACCTGAATTTAATCAAACCTCTATATCAAATTACCAGTTTATATTAAATATACAATAGAGCAACAAGTTAAATAACATGAGAAAGCAATCCATCAAATGCAAAAAGTGGAAACTCACTAAAATATAAATGAAAGTGTCTCCAACAAATCAATGATATTTAAAAAAAAAAAAAGAATACGTCATAAGACACATACCAACCAAACGCAATTTGTAGACCTTGTTTGGATACTGATTCAAACAAACCAAACATAAAAGATATTTTTGAGAAAATTTGGGCGACTTGAATATGGATTGAGTCTTAGATGCTATTAAGAAATTATATTAATTTTGCTCAGAGCAGAAAAGCATAACCATTTTTTTAAAAAAGATAAAGGATCTTAAGAATAATTTGTAGCTCTTCACCCAATAATGCTCAAAGTTGGCCTGTAAGAGCTGGATCTGAATATTAAGAAGTGGTTCCCACTGTAAAGCAACTATGTACTATGCTGCGCTAAGTCACTTTTGTCATGTCCAACCCTTTGCAACCCTATAGACTTCAGTCAACCAGGCCCCTCTGTCCATAAGATTTTCCAGACAAGAATACTGGAGTGAGTTGCCATTTTCCCCTTCCAGGGAATCTTCCCAACCCAGGGATCGAACCCACCTCTTTTGCATCTCCTGCATTGGCAGGTGGTTTCTTAAATGTAAAGAGCATGAAGGTATTCAAATAAAGATAACACAGTATGGCTAAGAAACCGGAAAGCAATTATGCTCCAGTTAAAAAAAAAGAAGTGGTTCCAAAGCTGACTGATTATCAGAATCACTTTAGGCAACTTTTAAAAATTCATATTCGCCGCTCTGGGGTGACACTAAAGAGTAGTTCTGAATATCCAAAAAATCATCCAGGTTTGAATATCACACTATAAAGTCAGTGGGGCTTTTTGGAGGAAAGTTTCATGTCAAGACCTTCAAGCTGAGTCAGTTTTGTTTGCACCACTATTTCTATACAACCTGGAAACCTGCCCTCGAAGCACAAGGTTTATCACTCACTCTGACCAAAGTGATCTTTCTCCGAAAATTCCTTTCAATGTAGTAAAATAACAGTAATAATATCTACTATCTGTTGTAAGTCTTCTAGGCACTTTAAGTATACTATCTCTAACTTTTGTAACGACCTTCTAAGGTGGATAGCATCTCTGTTATAGGTAAGAAAACTGAGACATAGAAAGTTAAATAGCTGCCCTTTGATTATAATGATGAAGGCTAAGGTTTAAGCTAGAATCAGTTGGATTCCAAAGATTATCTTCTTTCCATATTATATATAACTTCCCTGGGAATAGCAGGAAAAAATTTCCTGCCATTTATATCTTTAATATCTACATTCTTTTATATTTACATTTAGAATTTGCTCTTCCCTAATCAGCTTGTGGGTGGCAGCTGCCACAGAAGACCCAGCAAAAGACTGAGCAATAGCTAATATTACTAATATACATAGCAATAGCTAGTATGTGAGTGGAACAAAGAAAAAAACAGCAGGAAGAAAAAAACCCACGTGAATTAAGATCCTATAATAACTGAATTATTAACATTAATCATATGATTTCAAAACAACTCCTTCTTTAGTATATCCAACCTGAAAAATTGGAGTTATTTTTTCCTAGAAATAAATGATGTGTATAAATGACCATAAGCATGTCAGAATTTCATGCATGATGCATTTCATAGCAGGAACCCGGGTAAAGTCAACATTTTCAAGTCCTGACATCTTTAATAAATCTATAAAATCATAGGTATAAACCAAAAAAAATTATTACACTTTCAGTTGAAGAATAAATGAGACTTAATGCTTTTATTTACCTTTCTATGCTGCAGCTATTTAGCTAACAGCCTTACTTTATGAAAAAGACATCCATTTCCTTTGAACTGCTTTCCCCCACATCAAAGCAAAAGTATTCAATATCTTGGCGAAACTAAATTGCTGGGCATAGAAGCAAACTCCTTGTTCTTTAGTATAATTTTAACCATCAATTTATTACACACTGAAAAAAAATATTCTCATTGTTGGTTCACAATATTCAGCGTTCCCCAGCTAAGATCTGAAACTGGCCTCCATACACGGAGAGCAAGGAAAGACTGAAGAAAGACGCAGGCCACTCCAGATTGGTAGGCGGCAGGCTTAACAAGCAAGAGAAATTAATATGAGTCTTGGCTTGAGCCCCTACAAGACAAGTAGATATCTGCATCATGCAAGACTGAAAAGTTTATATGGTGGCCTTAATGGGGTTCAGACATGTTTTTCAGTCCAGATGGTCTCAATAACACATTACTCTCTCAAGGCTGCCTCCTTAGAACAGTTTCTAGTGTAGGAACAGTGGGCAGATGTCCATTCCAAAGACAGGGGAGGGAGTGAGGAGCCTTCAACTGTCTGAGTCAAGCTACAGGTCACCTGGCGTTCACATCCTCTCCAAAACCTCCTCCAACACTCATACAAATTAAGTATTCAAAATAACCAAAAACCAAATTCCCAAATGCCTATGCTAAACTGCTAAAGACTTCCTTTCTCATCTTTATCCAGACACACCAAGGAACAGCTTGCCAAGAGACTAAACTTCTCAATAAGTGAAAATTGCACACAGTAGGGTATTTAATTCCTGGCCACAGGAAACTAAACCAATGAGAGAATCAATCTGAAAGACTATTGTGGCAGCCAAGAATGCAGCTTTTTTTTCTCCTCTGACAGTATCTTGGTGGAGAGTTTATTTCTTCCTAAGCAACACTTGACATTCACCAAGATGACAGAAATCCTATGTTCCCTCCCCTCACACAGAGCTCCTTGGTGTAGTGTGGAACTTAAAAACTTTTAGACATCTCTCTTGTCCTGAGACTCCTAAACTGCTTTCTCACGGTTCCAGGACCAACTCAGGGAGCCACTGTGTCAGCTGGGTTCCTAAGCAGATATGCTGGTACCCAGAATCTTACAAAGTTTTACACAGAAACTTGCATTCTGTCAGGTCAAATCCAAACAAGAGACCAGAAACAAAAGATATTATGCCACACCTTCATTAATTCTAGTCTCTTCTCTTCTCGAAAGCTCTTCCCACAACCAGATCCCCCTCTGGTTGTTCAAGACAAGATTGCTTAGAAATTACGAAGAATAGAATTTGACTTGGGAGGAAGACCACAGCACTTAATATTTGAGCTCCTGAGCTCAGCCTGTGAAAATCCCTGTGTTAGCTTGTGTCCCTTTGTCTCCGTTTTCATTTGAAGTATAGTAGATTTAATATCTGTGTTGATTTCTGCTATACAGCAGAGTGATTCAATTATACATATATATATACATTCTTTAATGTTCTTTTCCATTATGGTTTATCATAGGATATTGAATACAGTTCTCTATTATCTACAGTAGGACCGTGTTTATCCATTCTATACATAATAGCCTACATCTATTAACCCCAAATTCCCAATCCACCCTCCCCCGATCCCCTCCCCATTGGCAACCAAAAGTTTGTTCTCTGTGACTGTGAGTCTGCTTCACAGGTAGGTTCATTTGCGTCATATTTTAAATTCCATCTGTAAGCAATCTTATATGGTTTTTGTCTCTTTCTCACTTTTTCATTTCATATGATAATCTCTCATTGCATCCATGTTGTTGCAAAATAGTATTATTTTGCCCTTGTTTATGGCTGAGTGGTATTCCATTGTATACATGGCCCACATCTTCTTTATCCATCCTTTCGTTGATCAACATTTTAGGTTGTTTCCATGTCTTGGCTCTTGTGAATAGTGCTGCTATCAACATAGGGGCACATCTATCTTTTTGAATTAGAGTTTTGGCTGGATATATACCCAGGGGTGAGACTGTTGGATCATATGGCAATTCTGTTTTTAGTTTTCTGAAGACCTTCCATACTGTTTTCCACAATGACTGTAGCAACTTAGAATCCCACCAACAGTGTAAGAGGGTTCCCTTTGCTCTACATTCTCACTAGCATTTGTTATTTGTAGTTTTTAATGATGGCCATTCTGCCCGGTGGGAGGTGGTATCTCATTGTAGTTTTGACTTGCATTTCTCTAATAATGAGTGATGTTGAGCATCTTTTCTTGTATCTATTGGCCATATGTATTTCTTCTTTAGAGAAATGTGTATTTAGGCCTGAATTTCTTGATTTGGTTGGTTGGTTGTTTGTTTGTTGAGTTGTATGAGCTGTTTCTTTATTTTGGAAATTAAGCCCTTGTTGGTCACATCTTTTGGAAATATTTTCTCCCATTCCATAGGTTGTCTTTTCATTTTATTTACGGCTTCCTCTGGTGTGCAAAAGCTTTTAAGTTTGATTAGGTCCCATTTGTTTACTTGTCTGTTTTTGTGTTTGCTTTTGTGGGAAAGTGTTAGATCTGCCTGCCACTATAATTGTGGTGATGGCATCAGTTAGCATACATCCAAACTCACCAAGTTGCACACATTAAATATGTGCAGTTCTTTGTTTATCAAGTAGACCTCAGTAAGGCTACTTGTAAAAATCCCCTTATTTGTAGTATATAATAGCACAGAAACATTGATCCTTCTCCTCTAAAGTCTCAGAAATCTCTGAAGCAAGCTTTTGCATAATCATGGAATCAGTTATGTATTGCCCAAACTAGCCCAAAGCTCAGTGGCTTAAAGTGACAACATTCATCATAGCCATGAAACATTACATCATCCATTCCACTGTATTTAACTACTTTTAAGCTATTTTTAATTTCTACAGACACAGTCTTTATATCTCTAGTCAAAAAAGAGCAGTGGATTATCTGGGGTTGAACTGTGCCCTCCCAAAGGAGGTACACTGGAGTCCTATCTCCCATGACCTACCTCCTAGTACCTCAGAATGTGACCATATTTGGAGTTAGGGTCTTTATAGAGGTAGTAAAGTTAAAATAAGGTCATTAGGGTCGGCCCTAATCCAACATGACTCATGTCTTTATAAAGGGGAAATTTGAACACAGAGACAGACATGCCTAGAAGGAAAATGATATGAAAAGACATGAAGGCAGGGAAAAGATGACTATTGACAAGCCTTTGGGAAAATCAAGAATTCATTGTTAAGTACATTTATATACAGAAAATGTCCTTTCTTAAGGAAAAAAAAAAGAGTGAGAAATCTACAATTTTGCAATAGATAACATTGTTCAACACTTCAAAGACCAATTTAAAACAACCACATCTTGGTACAGATCCACCTCCCTGAAATATCACCTCAACTTGATAAACTACCATTGCATAAATTCCAATGGGCCTGATTTAGCTTTAAAACCTGCTATGATTCAATGAAGGAAGTGTGAGAATCAAGTGGGATTATTTCAAGAATAAACTAAAACATTTTGCTATCAAAGGTAAATGCAGCTGAAATAGAATTTAAATTAAAATAGAGTCAAAACAATTTTAAGCAGAAAAAATAAAAAATAAAATGAAGTATTGTTCAGCTTGTTACCATAATATTTTGAAACACTGTAACTTTCAGAGCAAGGCTCATGACATTTTCTGGTCTCCTAACTGATAAGCATTTCATTACCTATAAAAGAAAACTTTAAGCTCTTAACTATAAAATGCAAGCAAGACCTATATCCTCTAGATATATAAAGTATTTCAGCTAAGTGAAGAGTCTATTCAAATTTCCTCTGGGTCTGTTGTACATAGGTCTGAACTTTCACAAGGATCTTGTAACAGACTAACATTTCTTACAAATTTCAGGAAAAAAAATGTTAATACTAATTGTACAATCAGTGAAGAAATACAATGTGATGAAAATTTAATAGGCAAGGGAATTTTTATAGTTTAATTCATCAATGGTACTACCTGTTGTATTAGGAAAATCACTGATTCAGATTAAGAATATGTTTGGTCATGTTGGGGTTTATGTTTTTGTCATCCTTTCTTTAAAAGAAAAGTTTACTCAATAAATTAATAGGATAGAAACATTCTTAGAAAACAGTATCTGACCCATTTATAGGAAAAAAATCTATTTTGAGGACTCAATCATGCCCATTTCCATATAAATAAATTTGAACATTATGTAAAACTAATTATAAATCAATTTTTTTAAGCTGTTCACCAAAGCAGGTCCACCAAAATCCCTAACTGAAAATAATTCCAAGCGACTCCTTTTAGGCATTGTTTCAGCTATCACAAATTTAGTTTTGAAAGTAACAAAACTAAATTTCAAACATTCATTATAAAGGTTTCTTACTAATTCCAGCTGAGCTTGCCCCACTCCTCCCTTCAGAAGTAACTTTGTTCTGCAAAGAACAGAACCGGACTGAGGGAATATTTCACTTCAAAAGTTAGAGTTGGGAGATAAAGAATTAATAGGAAATTTATTTTTTAAAATTAAATCAAGTATAAGACTGTTGGGCTTCCCTGGTGGCTCAGACAGTAAAGAATCCACCTGCAACGTGGGAGACCTGGGTTCGATCCCTGGATTGGGAAGATCCCCTGGAGGAGGGCATGGCAACCCACTCCAGTATTCTTGTCTAGAGAATCCCCATGGCAGAGAAGACTGGCTGGCTACAGTCCATGGGATCGCAAAGAGTTGGATACACCTGGGCGACTAAGCACACACATATACAAGACTGTTAGGAAGTATTGGGAATAATAATTTTTTTTACATTCATCTAGAATTGTTGTTCTTATTTTCAAGGAGGATTTAAATATCATAAGCTAGGTCATTTTCCCCACCTGGCTAGTTCCAAAGAGGTGTCCCTGTCTCACAAATGACAGGGGAAATACCCAGTACCATCTCTTGTCCTGGTATTATCTCAGTGGACAGTAATTTTGAGAGTGTGAGGATTAGTTCTTTCTGCTCTTCAAACTAACTACATCTTGCACAATGTTGTGCACATCATAGGAATTCCTCAAAGGTTCAGTGAATTCCACTGAAAAACTAGGATTATTAACTAAGCTTAGCTTCTTCAATGTCAAAGTGCAAAGATAAGAGCACTGAATTCTAAGCTAATTCAGTAAAAGTCGTAAGTTATGAAGCGCTTACAACAATATATGGTTAAGTATGGAGACCTAATTTAAAAATGACTTAGTTATTAAAAGACAAAACTAACACGTCATAGAATTTTCAAAGGAGTTTTATGTGTATAACATGCTAGAATTGGGGCTATCAAATTTAATATGAACAGTTTTCATCAAATTTGGATTTAATGAATGCAGTTGTGAAATTGGCAAATCCAATATACTGCAAACAGCCCAACTCTTAATTCATCCCACAGATATGATTTATCCTTAATAGCCAGAAGCATCACTTCAAATAGCTTGTGTTATGGCAGAATGGATTATGTTGTATTCATTTTACCTACAGGAAGGAAACTAGCATCCATAATAGTAGCATTCAACTGTGTGTTATAAAGCACAATCCAGCAGAAACTTTATAACATAAAATGTGAAGATATTTAAAACATAAATTTTGAAGGCTGTGGCAGATCAGAGACTTCTCTCTTTCCACTAAAGGAATATAGTTTTGATTCGAATCTTTCAAATCCTAGTACCTGAGATCAGCTGCAAAACTTACCTGGGATTGTGGAAAAATGTATCCACATTTGCTGTGTACTCCTGAGATTCAATTCACTGTTTCTATAAACTTGTACATGCACAGGCATGGACGTTTCTACAAAGAGCAAATGTGTCATTCATTTAACATGGAGAATGCATCTGCATTTGAGAATGTAGATATTTACATTTCTTACTCCAGATGAATGTGTACTACACACTAAAGCTCCAGTTGAGAGTGCATTGAGTTCTAGCTCTTTTTAACATTTCACTCCCCCAAAACTCTCCATTACATAAAAGCAATTTCTAAAATATTTGCAATCTAAAGAGGTTTCCACATCTACCTGGAAAAATGAATAACTGCATATCAGCTTGACAGACAGGATACAAGAATTAGATCAGAGGATAAAAATCATAGCATTCCAAGGCAAAGAGCTTTCAAGGTCATTAAGACCTCCAAGTCCAAATCTCAGTTCTGAAAAAAACTAGCTACCTGATCTTGGACAACTTAGTGTTGCTAAACCCTGCTTCCCTCATGTGAAAAATGGGGATAAAAGTAGGACTGCTGTGGGAGTTGAAGTTTACATACACATCACACATCCATGTCTCCAGCACAATCCCACGGATCAGGCACTACATAAACTCGTAGTTGTACGTGCATAATGTCATGTGGACACACTAGAGCTATCCGTACATCACATTTCCCACATTATACAGGCATTATCTGCTCATGTTCTCTCCTCCTCTCTGCATTATGGGCCATTACTGGCAGAGGCTGTGTCATATTCAATCCCATAACCTCAGGATCTCACACATGCCTGGCATATTGCATAAAGCAGTCAACTGCTACTTATACTTGGTGAGAACAGCTGGCTCCTCCTATATGTTACCATATTTTATCAAGTAAGGCAAACATAAAATGTTCCTTCTTAACCTAGTCAACTTTCTCCCTCTATTTTTGTTAAATTTCTGTAGGTAGACACTTATTCAGCTGTAACAATCAACTGCTGGTTTTCTATTTAAAATGTGAAACTTGAAATTCCCCCATTGTTTTACCATCTTTGGGTTCGTCTGGGTACTATTCCAAGAATTTAATTTGCTTTGCTATTAAAATATATATATGCTAACAGAATTGTGGGTCTTGATCACAGGTGAGTTTGTGTTTCAAAACGATATAAACTTTCTGAGTAAAAACTTAAATAACTGATTTCTGCCTGCTGGCAAGATGCCATGTTTACAGTTCTTTGCTAAAAATTTAAGAAATGAAAATCTTTTTGCCAGATTGTAAGCCCACAGGAAAGTTACAGATGAGAGTTTGCACTAATTGCTCAAGCTCATTTCTGTTTTAAAAAGGAGACCCTAATTTCTAACAACTTGCCAAGATTACAACAGCCTATATGGCACAAATCAGATTATTTTCATATTTTCTGTTTTTCTTGCTCCAAGGGGTAGCCAGTCCCAGTCAGAATTCTAAGCAGCATCTCCTAAGCAGAAGTCTAATCCAGTCTCCTCTCTACAAAGTGTGCAAGAAACAGGTAAAACAGAAAAGGTGGCACCACCCTGAATTTGAACCTTTGAGATACCCTCGAGGCACAACTGCAAAGCTCTTCTTCAATTTACCTTTTCCAAACAAATAAACCATGCCATCTAATTCCACCACACCCCCACCTCACACCCATTCTTCTTTTGATATATTATTCTCTTTGTCTTTATTTATTTGTTTGTGTTTAATATAACAAGTCCCATATACCCAGAGTCATCCCTTGGTAGCCATGGGGGATTGGTTCCAGGACCTCCATGGATACCAAAATCCATGGATGCTCAAGTCCTTTATATAAATGGCATAGTACAATAGGCCTTCCATATTCCCAGGTTCTGCATCCATGGATTCAGCCAAATGAACTGAATTGTTGATTGAACTGACTGATGCAGAAGCAGTGGGGATGGAGGGCCCTCTGTTTTTCCTACTCACTGCATCTAGTATTACATCAAATCAGTAAGTAACCTGAAGAACCTTGATATTCCTGGCAGGGGACCTAAAACCTGTGTTTTCACAAGCCCTCCAGGTGCTGGAGAAGACGCTTGAGAGTCCTTTGACAGCAAGGAAATCAAACCAGTCAATCGTAAAGAAAATAAACTCTAAATATTCATTGGAAGGAATGATGCCACCTGATATGAATAGCCAGCTAACTGGAAAAGACCCTGATGCCGGGAAAGATTGAAGGCAGGAGGAGAAGGGGGCAACAGAGGATGATATGGTTGAATGGCATCACCGAGTCAATGGACATGACTCTGAGCAAACTCCGGGAGATGGTGAAGGACAGGGAAGCCTGGCGTGCTGCAGTCCATGGAGCCACAAAGAATCTGACATGACTGAAGCAACTTAGCACAGCACACAACCCAACTGACTGTCTCCGAGATTCTCTGATGATTATTCATACATCAAGTGGCCTGCCTTTCCTATTCCGATGTTGTTATTGCATTGAAATTCCCCTGGCTCCAGTGCCAGACCCTGTCTGATTTCCATCTCTCCACTTCTTTTTCCAAAAACCTGGAATCCTTAAGCTTCACCCAGCTTTAGACACATCTCCAACCTTGTCTCTCAAGGACTGACCTTGATTTGGCAAGTAGGGAGACAAGCCTAATGTTCTCATAATCAGTGTCCTGTGACTCCCACTATTTGTCATTAAACTACACACAGATGACCCAGTTTTGAAACTAGGTGTGTGTCTTGAATTGGAAACAAAGTCACCACTTATCAATCAGTGCTAATAACATAAGTTCTGTCTTTGGGCTTTCCTAGTGGCTCAGACAGTAAAGAATCTGCCTGAAAGGGAGGAGACCCAGGTTCAATCCCTGGGTCGGGAAGATCTCCTGGAGAAGGAAATAGCAACCCACTCCAGTATCCTTGCCTGGAGAATTCCACGGACAGAGGAGCCTGGTCAGCTACAGTTCCTGGACTCGCAAAGTCTGGACACAACTGAGCAACTGTCACTTTCTCTATACTTTTATAATTGGTCTCATGATGCCACGATCCTCTAGAATCAGAACCCTAAATTATTCTTGCAGCCCTGACTCAGAATTTGTGACTATCTATATGCTGACAAAATTGTTGGCCCAATATTATTTTGTCTGCTCCTTAGAATTCCAAATATCACTTGCTTTGGTGTTGGCCATCACTGAGCTTCTACAACCGTCCACGTTCTCATTAGACCTATTACACCTACAAGATGCCAATGATTGCAGTACGTTGCTATCATCCGCCATTCCACCAACTCTCTGGATACCATCCTCAGTCTGTCTGGTCTTGTTCTATAACCCTGCTGTCCCCTCTCACAGTGCCCATCCCCACATAATTGTGGGGTGTGGTGTCCAGATCCAGGTCTCTGCTCATGATATGGTTGTTACCCTAGCTAAGCTATGGCACTAGAATTAATATTCAATTAGCTCTTCTAGACAGTTCACTCAATTTTACTTAAACCTTAAGCCAGAATATTGCCTTTCTAGTTACATCTTCCTGAATGATGTGAAGCTTAGAAAAACTAACAGAAACAGGACTTCAAGGGCCCTTTCACAGTGAATGTAACATTTGGGTGCATTATCCTTTTTACTCCCACACTTTTTCTCAGGAAAATAAAGACGTTTGCAATTCTCACTCCAACCAAAACACTTAATTCCTTCAATTTCTTTAGCTTATCTCCCACCTTCTTCATAACTACAGCAAGTATAAAATTTAAGTACACACAGCTCAGAAAGAAATCACAAACAAAAATAAGAAGACTTTAAAAGTGCCAAAATCTACCCTGTTATTAATTTCACTTATGTGTCTACACGGACTAAAAGTACGCTCATTGCAAAGAGAACCTTAAAGGTCACTCCTTCCAGTCTTCTGCCTTTGTAAGGAGAGGCATCCAAACCATTCTCATAAGACATAAACCCTGCCTAGGCAATAGCCCTCCCCATAGTTAAAAAATTATGTGGGGGCTTCACAAAAACAAGATCCATTAAGGACTTCCCTGGTGGTCCAGGGGTTAAGACGCCACATTTTCACCAAAAGAGTTTAAAAAAAAAAAAGAAAAGAAAAATATTTTAATTTAAAGGAAAAAAAACAGGACCCATTAGAGCACACCAGATACTTTCAGAACTTCCCAGTAGCTAGGCCAGAATCCCTGGTATCACCCAGCTTATTCTTCCAGCCCACACCAATCTAGTGCCTGGAATGAGGAAAAACACAAGCTAAATAAAAGCATTGTGACAGCAAGATAGATAAGTCTCAATGACACAAGCCGATTTATACACAAAGCCAGTTGCTCCCAGTGATACGCAGTGCTTTTCAAATTGCAGATCATAACCAAAAGGACTGGAAAGAGTGACCTACTAAGGCTCTCTCCCCAGTGAATGCACTGAAATTAATTAATAGGTCTTGACTGCAATTTTTTTCTTTTGCAAAATGGAATAGAAAATTTCAGAATGTAATTGCAAGCAAATAGTAAGGGTAAGACTGTTGCATGAAACTTCTTTCCTAGCTAGATGATGAAGAGGATAGTAGATAGATAATAGATAGATGGATAGGAACAAAAGTTCAACAACTATTTATTGAGGACCTTCTATGCCTTCTATGTGTCAAGTTCTTTTCTAGACAGACACATTAGTGACTACAACAAGTAAAAATTCTTGTGATGCTATATACAGTAGATTAGATAGAAATGTAAAATGCATTTCTTAGCGTTAAGTAATAGATTTTTTTTAAAAGTTTGAAAGACACTATTTATAATACAGAGATGCCACCATGCCATCAAGAGAGGCCCACCCAATAATTGCCCTGCCACACTGGGAAGACCCAGAGAGCAATGAAGTGGGAAGAATAGCCCATATCATTCTCTTCACCTCCTCCCTGCAAGTCTGCCTTCAAAGTCAAGCCTGACTTCTTGAAGCCATCCTCTCTGCTCTGTTTTGCATCTTTCCCTTTAATTTTCTCTCCTTCCCACAGTTTTAGTAGATAAGCCTGTTGAAAGGGAAGGAAAACAGTGAAATGAACCAGCTCTTGGTGAATATTCCCTAGACGTGTAACAGATGGAGAAATTTGGTTTAAATTTTTATGAAATATTCACTGCTAGTAACGGGCAAACCATTGTAATTATGATAGTCAATCCTCTTGGGCCTATCTACATATATTAGCATATCTACATATATTCTCCCTAAGTTTCTGTAGAAACATCCTAATAGGTATTAACTAGGGTACAGTATGATACTTCTCAACATATTGATTTGCTTATTTAGTTTGAAGCAGCCATAGTTCACATTCCGTGGGGCTCTAGGATGAGCCCAACACTGTGGTATGCACTGGGTCTTTCGTCTTCACGATGTTCCTCTGTGGGCAGAATTATCATCTGCCTTCTGTAAGAGAAGATGTTAAAGCATATAGAAGTTAAGTAATTTGTCCAGGATCATTCAGCTAGTAAGTGGCAGAGCTGAAATTTTAACAAGTGTCATGTAACTCCACAGAATGACTATATCCATTAAGGTCAGAAAGCTTGTTATGTATGAAAAGAATATAAACTCTGCTCAGAAAACTGACTCTGCAAGCCTCTGCTTCCCCTTGTTTGCTCTTCATCATCCTTTCATTCTTTAATATTTTCATAAACATTAATAAAGCCTATATATAAACCATAAGGTTTGGAACCGAAGTGTCAACACAAGTACTTTGCTGCCTTCCTTTGCTATAATGGGTTTAAGTATACGGTTGCTCACAATATTGTGGCATTTCTTGCACTAACTCTTTTTAGTATCCATAAGGATAGTGGATGGATAAGAGGGCAGACTCTGGGTTCAGAATGCGTGGTCTCAACTCCTAACCTCACGATTATATGAAGCTTATATACAGCTGTATAGCTTTGGGAAAGCCATGTCTCAGTTTCCTCACTTGTAAAATGAGATTAATAACAATACTTGCCTAGAGGGTTATTTTGAGGATTAAATGAGACGCTATACGCAAAGCACTTAGTGTGTCTACTGAATAATCACTATGTATTTGTTATCCTGGGCTTTCCTGGTGGCTCAGTAAAGAATCTGCCTACCAATACAGGAGATGCAGTTTCAATCCCTGGGTCAGGAAGATCCCCTGGAGAAGGAAGTGGCAACCCACTCCAGTATTCTTGCCTGGAAAATCCCACGGACAGAGGAACCTGTCAGGGCCTCAGTGCATGGGGTCACAAAGAGTGGGACATGACTTAGCAACTGAACAATAACAACAATTTGTTATCCTTGATTATTACTTCCTAAGAAGCACTACCTCCAATACTAAGTCTTAAAGTCTTGGAGTTTATAAAAAAAAAAATGAGTAAGTTCCGGGTGGTGAGGAAAAAAAATCTTTAAACTTGAAACTCTTATCAAGATGGAGAATTTTGTCTGTCCCCACATTCCTCAATTGCTTGGGTTGCTGAAAGGTGCACAGTGGATGTGACTGCCTAACTGATGCTGTTTGGGGAAAGCATTACACTTCATAAATTATTTGAAAAGGAACCATTTTGTTTTTATGCTGATATACGAGATCTTTTCGCTGTGCAAAACACAACCAGCATGTTTATTTACCGAATGGAGGTCAGTGCCATAAGTTTGCATGAAAAGAGAAATCATAATCATTGTCAAAATTCAAACCAATTTTGCAGCAGAGGTCTATATGGTTTTTCTAACAACTGTCTCAAATGTTGGTCAAATGAACAGGTTAAGTGCACGTCAATATGAAAGAATATGAAGGTCCTCATTATCCTTTAGCTTTTTCTGTTACTGAGGCAAGAACACATTTAAAGTGCATCTCCTCATAATCAATTTCTTTACTTACAAATGTCACTCTGAATGTACATTTTACAGCTGATTAATTTCTGTCCCTTTTTCTCATATGCAGATACAAGACCCAAATGCATACTTCTGGTAGATTTCCTTCCTGCTGATTCAAGTGCTGATTTCCTACAGATCTGCTATCTAAAGCCCTGGCAAAAAAATGATCTTTCAATCTATGCTGCTATGTTGCTTAAATATAGCCATCTCTTCTTTTCCAAAATATTTAAGATAAGTGAATAATTAAACATCTGATTGTAGAAGGTAGAAAACATTGTCATTGCCTTTGTCAAAAAGTCCACACATTAAATATGCTGCAAATACAAACGTACTCAATTAACATTTTAATTAAGGGTAACAAACAATAATTAAACAGATGACATTTTAATTAATTTTCTCAACTGTAAATAGTCTGATGGAAATTATTGTTAAATCTGATTTAAATATTTTTCCTTGCAAAAACAGTGACCTCAAACTACCCATGATGAAAAATGTTTCCCTTTTATGTACTTACATGATCATAATGTCATAGGCATAAATAGGTTTCCAAGTAAAGTTTCTCAGTGTTATTGACCTTGTTCTCTTCACTTGGTATGCAAGCAGCGGTGTAGCTAAATAATAATTACATCTTTCAAGACACTTGGTTACATCTTGTGAAAAAACACAGCACTAAAGTAACTCAGGGTTGAATAGTACAGTCAAAGATTCATGCTTGGTCATTAAATCCAGATAAGTTATTTTGTAAAGCTTAGCAAACCAATTCCATGATCTCCCATTTTCATATTGCCATAGGTCAGTGAGACCTGTCCCTGGTTTTGAAACACACTAGGGGTTGCTAATTGTGTCAAGTGGCATTATTAATTTCTCAGAGCAAAAGATTCGATTTAATTCATTTGGTTTTAAAAATAAACATGGGCCATTCAACACTTGGAAGCAGAGTGGAGTGACAGCGTGGCAGATGATGCCTGTTAAGATATTAACAGACAGTGACTTGTCAAGAAAACAGAATAAGTCCTGCTATCAGGGCTGCAGGAGGAGAAGGAGACGACAGAGGATGAGATGGTTGGATGGCATCACCGACTCGATGGACTCGATGTGAGTTTGAGCAAGCTCCAGAGTTGGCGATGGACAGGGAAGCCTGGCATGCTATATAGTCCATGGGGTCACAAAGTGTCAGATATGACTAAGTGGCTGAACTGAACTGAACTGATCAGGGCTGCCAGATTAGCATTAAATAATTAATTAACTTCGGGTTTTGCTTTTTTGTTCCATACTGGGACATACTTATTCCAAAAGACTGTTCAGGGCTCCCCAGGTGGCTCAGTGGTAAAGAATCCACCTGCCAATGCAGGAGACATGGGTTCAATCCCTGATCCGGGAAGATCCCACATGCCTTGGAGCTACTAAGCTCATGCACCACAACTATTGAACCTGTGTTCTAGAGCCAGAGATCCGCAACTACTGAGCCCACATGCCCTAGAGCCTGTGCTCCACGATAAGAGAAGCCGCTGCATTGAGAAGCCTGTGTACCTCAACTAGAGAGTAGTCCAACTCTCTGCAACTAGAGAAATCCAGTATAGCCAAAAAAAAAAAAAAAAAAAGATGATTCATTATTCATCAAAAATTCTGTATTTCATCTAGCAACCCTTTTTTTAATTTATTTTATTGAAGTATAGAAAGTATAGATGATTTACAATTTGTGTTAGTTTCTGGTGTACAGTAAAGCGATTCAGTTATACATATATATAATAGTTTGCATTGACTAATCCCAAACTCCCAATCCATCCCTCCGCTACTCACCTTCCCTCTTGGCAATCTGTTCTCCATCTGTGAGTCTGTTTCTGTTTCATAGATAAGTTCAATTGTGTCATATTTTAGATTCCATACATGCCTTGTTAATTTTCTTTTTATTTGTTGTTGTTTTTTTTGACTTTGCACATGGCTTATGGTATCTCAGTTCCCTGACCAGGGACTGAACCCAGGCCATGACAGTGAAAGCCCCGAATCCTAACCACTAGACCACCAGAGAACTCTCTAGTAACCTTTTTTTTTTCTCCTAATTGGCTTTCAAGGTTATTTTCTTTTTATCTCAAAGCTTTTCTTTTTTTTATTTTTTGGCCAAACCATGCAGCATGTGGGTTTAATTCCTGAACAAGAGATCAAATCTATGTCCCCTGCATTGAGAGCATGGAGTCATAGCCACCAGACTGTCAGGGAAGTCCTGATAACACTGCTTTTAAAAGAACAGTGCCTATAAGATAAAGTCACCTTGAGCAACATTTTCTTGGTCTCTGATATAGGGTGAGCTACGGCAAAAATGAGAAATCTGATGGTAGACAATTTTCTGGGCTCCTTGGGAAGGTAGTAGGACAGGTCCTTAGCCAATGTCAAGAAAGCATGTCTAGGAGACAAATATTGTTTATTTAGGAAGCCATATCTGGAGTTTAAAAGTTATTGATCTATTGTTTAATCCTTTCTGCTTTAACTGTTCTTTAATTGTAATAAATAGGTCTCAGAGGACTGTGAGCTGCAGCTTGGGGGCTCTCTGTCACAGAAGGAGACCCTTGGGGTCTATCACACACAGACTTGATGGTTTCCTACAGGGGAATTCCAGGAGGACAACCCAGTTCCCAGAAATGCAGCCTCCAGGGCAAAGTGAGCCTCAGACAAAGAAGTAGGGTTCTTACGGCTTAGGGTGGAGAAGGACAAGGGGACAGAGATACCCATGCACTGCAAGGCCAAGAGAGGGGAGAGCAAAGAGAACAGATTCCAGCTTTGGGAAGTTCAAGTGTTTCTTCCTATTGAGGATGCTATCAGGACAAATGGTCTCCTTGAAATCCATGTTATTTTTAAATCAACAAGATTAGAACTGTTATCTTTTAATTCATTGCATGCTAAGTCACTTCAGTAGTGTCCGACTCTTTGTGACCCTATGCACTGTAGCCCACAAGGCTCCTCTGTCAATGGGATTCTCCAGGCAAGAATACTAGAGTGGGTTGCTATTTCATCCTCCAGGGAGTCTTCCCAACCCAGGGATCGAACTCACATCCCTATGGCTCCTGCATTGGCAGACAGGTGCTTTACCACTGGTGCCAGCTGGAAAACCCAATTACCCAGATATTTTGCCAAAGAGAAGTATCAGTTCCAACAGGACAGAACTAGGGCTAATAATCCCCCTCCCTTTCAAAAATATCCCTCTCTTCACCTCCAATTACTCAAAAATCTCATTATAATTTTAAAGTCACTCATTGTATGGTAACTCTACCCCACTCTACCTCTGCAGTTCTCACATCTTTTGAGAGAAATTTCCATAGTCTTAAAGAAGGTCCAACTCAAAGTAAGGATCTCCAGCTGAAAAGGGTGTTTGCTTGTGGTAATGAAAAGCAAACGGAAACTAATCACCTAGCACCAGTGTCTACCTGGAATGTAAAGTCTTTGGCAGGCATCTGTCTCTATACTGGATGCTATCTTTTTTTTTGTTTTTTTTTTTCCAGTGTGTGGTTGTCATTGTTGCTATTAGCACAGTGCAATTAGCACAAACTTAACATGAGGTTCAAACATACTGGTCGCTCAATCCAATAATATTGAAGGTGCAAATAGGGACTTCCCTGGTGATGCAGTGGATAGGAATCCGCCTGCCAACACAGGGGATTAGGGTTTGATTCCTGGTCCAAGAAGATTCCACATGCCCTGGAGCAATTAAGCCCATGTGCCATGACTACTGAGTCTATATGCCACAACTACTAAAGCCCTTGCATCTAGAGCCGGTGGTCTACAACAAGAGAAGCCACAGCAATGAGAAGCCCGCACACCGCAATGAGGAGCAGCCCCTGCTCGCCACTAGAAAAAGCCCACACAAACCAATGAAGACCCAGTGCAGCCATAAATAAAATATATAAATTTTTTTTAAAAAGAATATTGAATGTACAAATGGATGGACCAATGAACAAAAGTTGAGCAGCCCACAGAAAACCTTAGTGAGAGGTAACCGATGTTTCCCAAGAGGCCTGAAGGCCCACCCCACCCCTACCGGGCAAAGCCAGAAATTCAAGTGTCCTGGCAGAAGTGTAGAGAGTAAGGATGCTGCCTTCTTACTGCTATGGGTGAGGGTCCTCAGACAGACCCCACCAACAGAGCGTATATTTTAAAGAACTCTTGTGTCCTAGTACATATGGACACAAACTCTCTAAGACCCTGTGCAAGCTTGGCTTGTAAATTCTCTATTAACTACTAATGAGCTGCAATTCTCTCTCACTTTCAGCTGTAGCCAGGTCCCTTTTGCCCCTTTTCTTAACCCAGGGATTAAAGCCACCCTCTGCCCTCTATAAGTGCACTGACAGCATAATTCCAACATCCTCCAGTCTTCAATTACCATATCTTTCTTTCAAGCTAGGCTCAAAACACCTCTCTGTAGAAGCCCCTCTAAATTAACTCATGGAATTCAACTTTACTGTTTTCTCCTTTTATCTGAACCCATACAGACTTACATGTCCAGGTCTTTAGCATATATTTTTATGTTATTTACTCAGAGAAAGAATGTCAGAGCTTTGTATATTATTGGTACTCCAATATAGCTTTAAAAAGTGGATAAGTAAATGAAAATTAGTGCAGAGGAACACAAAAGGCTCTGCTGTTCTAAGACATAATATGTATTCTGTCATCCATCTCGGAACTTAAGAGCTCAACACATTCATGTAGACCATTGACTTGATGCTCAAAGTATGGTCCATGAACCAGCATCATGTGGAAACTCATTGGAGGTGCAGCATCTCAGGCCCCACCCCTAACCCACCACACATCAGATTCTGCATTTTAACAAGATTCTTGGAGTGCTTTGTACACATAATAAATTTTCAGAAGCACTGACTTCCCCCATTCCCGGCATGAAATCATCTACAAGGAATATCTCTTGAATGGCCTCTATTCAAAGGTCTCTAATTTTTCACAATCAAACTCATCCATTAGGAAGCAGTTTTCCTACAAAAAGAGTTTAAATTTCTCTTCTCATGGCCTTGGTGAAACAGGAAAGAAGACAGGCCAAGAATTCCAGCCTCAGATTAGAAAGAATAAAATCACCTCCTGGAGAACAACTGATGAAGAATTGAAACTTAACACTGGAGGCATTGCAATAATAGCAGGGGTCACAGAGGGAAGTAGGTCTCTGAAATCAAGGAGTGTCCTCAGATACTACAGGAGCTTATGGCTACACAGTAGCACCCAGCAGAAGCTGGAGGTCACCAGAACCAGACCAGAAAAGAAGACAAACGTGCAGACTGTTCCAAGTCTTAATGGTGAAAAAGTGGAAATTTAAGTCACAGCCCCACTGGCTCACTTGTGCCTAGAGTTAGTGTGCCAGGAGCCAGATGAAACACTCCACAACTGTAATAGACAATTAGTGTTATTATCCCATTCCATAGATTGCATAACTGAAAAACCAGAAAGATTGTGAAATTCACTCCAAGAAATACCACTGAAAGTGACCTCACAGGACTCAGAACGAATCTAGCTCCCAAGCCCGCCCCTCAAACTCTCCTCTCCCATGTCCATCCACTTATAAGTGAGTAAAGAGTGAGTGGCTTTTATTGCAGAGTATGGACTCAACCACTCTTAATTAACACTTTGGTTGGCTTTATAAAGTCCAAAACTGAAGAAGCCCTTCAGACATATTACTACCCACTCACATCTGAAGTAGAAAGACCCTACCTCAAAAAGCCAGATGGCCATCATAGTGAACCTAGGAGGCTGGCATTATGAAATGCTGTCTTAACAAGGTGTTTTTTTCCTTTTCCAGGTGGCACATGCTAAATGGTACAATGGACAAAATTTTAGCAAAAATGAAGCACTTTCCCTTCTTTAGAGAAGAGCAGTTGCTGGCATGACTAAGTGTGTGGCCACTTGGCCCTGGGGTGCAGGAAGACTTTGGGGGAGGTCAGATTTCATGAGGGCAGCACTGGGTACCCTAAATTCTGAAGGTCTTCCAACCTGGCCCAAGGGGTTGATTTTAGTTCTCAGAGCTTGTGCTATCCCAGACCCATCTTCAGCCTTCACCTGCCTAGAGAAAATCACATCTCACACACTCTTACAATAAACTCAGTCATCCAAAGACTATGGTCACCTCTGAATATATAGCCCAACCACCTCCAGAAAAACCTCCACTCATAGCACCCTGGTAAGAAGTAACATCTTTTCTAAGGATCTGCTTGTGTCATAAAAGAAAAAATACCCCAAAACACAATTATGGGTGATTGTGAAAAGCCATATCACACTAAGGAGTCATCAACAACTAACTATATCAGGTGATTTCCTGAAATGTGCTCAGCCACATTGCCATTTCTGCCCTTCATCACCGCTGTCCTCACATATTCTTTGACTCTCTGAGTTTATAGCTCTCTATTGGACTTTAAAAACTACACATCAAGACTTTTCAAAAGTGTGAAAAGAGGTATAGGCAGCACATAGAAGGAAAAGCTGCTTCCACTTAGTTTATGATGACAAACCTAAAGACAGGATAGTATGGACTTTGAAGGGTCTTTAGACAGCTAGACACTACTCACTTCTTCTGCAGGCAGTATTACATGTAAATTGCATTTTATATTCTGAATGTTTATCGGTTTCTCATTTGCATTCCAAAGTCTTTTAATTCTGTAGTTCAAAAAAAGCTTTAATATCAGATGTTACTAAGCCACTTTTAAATTACTCTTACTATTTCTCACTTGCTAATTATTGAATTTTCATGTTTATTTTTAATCTTGAAGATAGGGAAACTTCTAACTTTCCTCCACCTCTTATCACTTTAGGGAAAAAGTGAACAAATAGAGTGTAGAAACTACAAGAATAAGAAAGACTGGCAAGACACATGGACACAATGGTGGAGGGGGGAGGTGAGGAACAAAGTAGATATTCAGGCTCAAGTTTCCATGTGGGTTTTACCACTTACTGAGTAAGTGTGAACAAGTTCATCAACCTCTATGAATCGTATTTTCATAATTTGTTAAATAAGCAAAATACCCACCTTGCAAGGCTGGTCTAAGAAAACAACACTGGATAAGGTTTACCTTAAAATCAAGACATGATCATGACTGAGTACTTATGACAAAGAAAATATTCTACCAATCTGATTAACAACTTCATTCAGTTTTCATAAACACTTAAGCTAGATTGTAAATTCTATTCTGATCTACATACTGTCTAGTCTGACTTCAATTTATCTTCACATTCAGACTCCTCAGTACTCAATAACTGATTCCAGGGGAAGATGGGGCAAGAGAGTTCTTATGTGGCTCTTTCCTTCGCAAGTTTGTTTTTGAGTCCTTGTTATAAATGAATATAGGTATTACGAGACAGAAACTAGTTCTTTAAATTGCAAGCACAACTGATGACACTTGGAGAAAACAATTATAAGATCCCTGAAGAAATCTTTCAAAGAGGAAAACTGAATAAAATTATTTTCAGACACCTTTAATGGAAATAGAGTTCAAATCTATATTATACTTATGTTCTTAACAATTTGGAACCATTTGTCAGTCAAAATTAAATTATAGGCAATCTATTTGTGGAATAACAAATCAGTCAATCTTATTAGCATGAATTACAAAAATCTCCTAAAGCTCTTGGGTTTCTTAAGGAGTTTAACACCTCCCATTTTCTCAATGTGAACATCAGATCACATTAATCACAAGACCATAACCCACTTACTTAAAGGGTATATTACATAACAGGTCACACAACCTGCTGTGAAATACTGTATCTTAGCATTTAGATCACTTGAGACAATGAAAGGAAGAACTCATTAATGAAGTGTGAGGCTCATTTTATTTATAGTTCATGGGAAAGGCATATTTCACAGCCATCAGAAGCACTTCTGTAGGCAAGAAGTCTCAGTTAAACCAAGTACCATCCAAACCTAGTGAAAGTCCAATCCCAGTGTTCCTGGCTGTCAGAAATACAGTAAAGAAGAGAGAAATGTGTTTTTAAAAAATTGATTGCTGAGGGACTATGAGAATGTGGGATAAGGTCAAATCCAGACCATTGCTAGAACTTTCATGTGAGGGACACCTCTGCCACCAAACCAGAGGGAAAAAGAAAAGGTAGGTTTGGCTATCGGCTTGTTAGAAGGTCTGGGGACATTGAGATGGTTCAGGGAAGATACTGTCAGTTTGCTCTGTAAGGTAGTAGAAAGTCATTTATTGAAAGGTGGTTGGGAGGGTATGATAAAAAATAGTTACCATGGAGGTGTTAGGGAAAGTTCATTCAGACATTGAGGAATGTCTGGCAATTTGAAGGTGGTGAGTATGAACTATGAGAAGCTTCAAACATCTCCAGCCAGTCTGTCCATTTCTTCTCCTAGATCAGACTTCTCAGGCCTTGATTGAGTTTGTATTATCAGCACCTAGGACAGCTCCTGGCATAAAGGAGTATTTGAATTCAATTACATATGACAGATACCTGAATTGTCTGACCATAAACAAGCTATATGTTAGACTTTTTAATATTTGCAAAATACAAGTGACTTTTAGAGAAATTCAACACGAAGGAAAACCTGAGGCCTAGACTTTGCATTCAAGATTGGTCAATGGTCCAAGGCAGGAGAGGTCCAAGTGCAGGGGATCTAGAGAGCATGGGTGTGAAAGTTAGATGGCTTCCCAGTCACTTCTGCCTAACATGACCTTGAGTGCAGTGGGGTTCCAGAAACAGGATGAAGGGAATCAGCAGAGGCACCACCAGACCTTAATTTTTCTAGGAAAATGATGCTTTGCAGGCTGGAATCAGGAGAAAAGCTTTGAAGGAGACCCACCATTCTTGATAGTCCACCTTTCTAGGTTTGCAAAAAGCGCTCTTCCCTGGAACTTAGAAAAATAACAGAGGAAACCTAGGTGTCTTTCTCAGGATCCAGCTCCTATCCCCACCTGCAACCTTCTAGTTTCTTCTCACTGCTTTCATCCTGGCACATTGTGTTCCAACTTTTCCAAATCATTTCCTGGTTTACTCCAAAGTATTGCCATGTCATTTTCAGTTCTAAGCATTGTATGGGATATCCTCTCCCAGGTGCTACTTCTTCCAAAAAGCTGTCTTTCCCAGAAGAGAGGGAAAGATGTCACACACACACACACACACACACACACACACACAAAGAGGAATATTACTCAGCCATAAAAACTGAAATAATGCCATTTGCAGCAACATGGACGGACCTAGAGATTATCATACAAAGTGAAGTAAGCCAGAAAAGACAAATATCATACGAGATTGCTTATATGTAGAATATTAAAAAATTATACAAATGAACTTATTTACAAAACAGAAATAAACTCACAGATATAAAAAACAACCTTATGATTACCAAAGGGGAAAGGGGGAGAGGGATAAATTGGAAATTTAAGATCAACAGATGCACACTACTATGTATACAACAGATAAACAGTAAGTACCTTCTGTATAACACAGAGAACGATATTCAATATCTTGTAATGATCTATAATGGGGAAAATTCTGAAAAAGAATATTTATATGTATATATAACAAGGATGAAAAAGAATACGGATTATTTTGTTCTTTCATCTTTTTTAACTCAGTCTAGAAATATGAAGATATTGATTAAAAAAAGATGCTTAAACATATTACAAAAGACATGAGGGGTTACAGAAATTAAATTCTGCTTGTTCTCTAAATTCAGGAATATTAGAATTAGAGGCACCTCTCGAAGCCTGAAGAAAGTGACTTGAAAATAAATAAAAGGGAGTGCTACTTTACACATCTGGGGGCAAACATGAAACTCTTTATTCTGAGAATTGGTACAGACTTGAAGAGATAAGTAGATTCCAAGAAGGACTTAGGATGATGGTCCCAACATAGTGTTAAATAGACATTAAAGCTATTTACCTTATCAGCAGAGTGCATTCACCCCTCACTTCCTACAAAAGTGCCACATGTATCCTTGTCACAGCCATAGCATGAGTGGCATACATCCAGTTTGGTCAGCTCTAACCTTGCATGGCATTTGTAGTGCTTTTATACTCTAAAACCAGAGCTCTGTTGTTTGGGGAAACTTTACCTTCTTGAAACAGAATGCAGTTCTTTCTGTGACTCATACTACGTAACTCAACTGTCATCAATCACTGGAAATAAAATATCTTCTGAAAGACTTAGTTCATTGAACAAGGACAGGAGGGAGGTCAAAGAAGACTGTACCCTGGCCATAAGCTGAATGTCTTTCTAAACCATGTGTCCTGGGGGAGGGAAAAACTGCATTCTCAGGTACACTAGATGTACAGTAGGTAGATACTGAGCCATGTAGGAAGGAAAAGAAAAAAATGAGAAAGAATTTACCCAGAACCAAATGGCAAGTTTGGTTCACAAAAGTTTTATTTACAAATGTCATCATGCAGAATCCTCAAAATCCAATCAACTCAGTTCAGTTCAGTCACTCAGTCGTGTCCAACTCTTGCAACCCCATGAACTGCAGCACGCCAGGCCTCCTTGTCCATCACCAACTCCCAGAGTCTACCCAAACTCATGTCCATTGAGTCGGTGATACCATCCAACCATCTTATCCTCTATTGTCCCCTTCTCCTCCTGCCCTCCATCTTTCCCAACATCAGGGTCTTTTCAAATGAGTTGGCTCTTCCCATCAGGTGGCCAAAGACTGCAGTCTCAGCTTCAACATCAGTCCTTCCAATGAACACCCAGGACTGATCTCCTTTAGGATGGACTGGTTGGATCTTCTTGCAGTCCAAGGGACTCTCAAGAGTCTTCTCCAACACCACACTTCAAAAGCATCAATTATTCTGCATTCAGCTTTCTTTATAGTCCAACTCTCACATCCATACATGACCACTGGAAAAACCATAGCCTTGACTAGACAGACTTTTGTTGACAAAGTAATCTCTCTGGTTTTTAATATGCTGTCTAGGTTGGTCATAACTTTCCTTCTAAGGAGTAAGCATCTTTTAATTTCATGGCGGCAATCACCATCAGCAGTGATTTTGGAGCCCAAAAATATAAAGTCAGCCACTGTTTCCACTGTTTCCCCATCTATTTGCCAAAAAGTGATGGGACCGGATGCCGTGATCTTAGTTTTCCGAATGTTGAGCTTTAAGCCAACATTTTTACTCTCCTCTTTCACTTTCATCAAGAGGCTCTTTAGGTCTTCTTCACTTTCTGCCATAAGGGTGGTGTCATCTGCATATCTGAGGTTATTGATATTTCTCCCGGCAATCTTGATTCCAGCGTGTGCTTCCTCCAGCCCAGCGTTTCTCATGATGTACTCTGCATAGATGTTAAATAAGGAGGGTGACAATATACAGCCTTGACGTACTCCTTTTCCTACTTGGAACCAGTCTGTTGTTTCATGTCCAGTTCTAACTGTTGCTTCCTGACCTGCATACAGGTTTCTCAAGAGGCAGGTCAGGTGGTCTGGTATTCCCGTCTCTTTCAGAATTTTCCACAGTTTATTGTGATCCACACAGTCAAAGGCTTTGGCATAGTCAATAAAGCAGAAATAGAGGTTTTTCTGGAACTCTCTTGCTTTTTCAATGATCCAGTTGATGTTGGCAATTTGATCTCTGGTTCCTCTGCCTTTTCTAAAACCAGCTTGAACATCTGGAAGTTCACGGTTCACGTATTGCTGAAGTCTGGCTTGGAGAATTTTGAGCATTACTTTACTAGCATGTGAGATGAGTGCAATTGTACGTAGTTTGAGCATTCTTTGGCATTGCTTTTCTTTGGGATTGGAACGAAAACTGACTTTTTCCAGTCCTGTGGCCACTGCTAAGTTTTCCAGATTTGCTGACATATTGAGTGCAGCACTTTCACAGCATCATCTTTCAGGATTTCAAATAGTTCAACTGGAATTCCATCACCTCCACTAGTTTTGTTTGTAGTGATGCTTCCTAAGGCTCACTTGACTTCACATTCCAGGATGTCTGGCTCTAGGTGAGTGATCACACCATCATGAGTGTCTGGGTCATGAAGATCCTTTTTGTACAGTTCTCCTGTGTATTCTTGCCACCTCTTCTTAATATCTTCTGCTTCTATTAGGTCCATAACTTTTCTGTCCTTTATTGAGCCCATCTTTGCATGAAATGTTCCCTTGGTATCTCTAATTTTCTTGAAGAGATCTCTAGTCTTTCCCATTCTATTGTTTTCTTCTATTTCTTTGTACTGATTGCTGAGGAAGGCTTTCTTATTTCTCCTTGCTATTCTTTGGAATTCTGCATTCAAATGGGTATATCTTTCCTTTCCTCCTTTGCTTTTAGCTTCTCTTCTTGTCACAGCTATTTGTAAGGCTTCCTCAGACACCCAATCAATAAACATAATTTTCAGAATATGTGTATAGAGGGACTTCCCTGGTGGTCCAGTAGTTAAGATTCTGTGCTTTCACTGCAGGGAGCATTGGTTCAATCCCTGGTCAGGGAACTGAGATAAGATCCCACATGCCACATGTTGTAGCCAAAAGAAAATATGTATACAAACAGGCTGGAATCACATGTCATGATTATTTAAGGAAGCAGAGAAAGACAATGAGTTAGTCGATTTTCCCACGTGGCTCAGCAGTAAAGAATCCGCCTGCCAATACCAGAGACACAAGATACATGGGTTCAATCCCTGGGTCAGGAAGATCTCCTGGAAGAGGAAAAGGCCACCCACTCTAGTATTTTTGCCTGAAAAATCCCATGGACAGAGGAGCCTGGTGGACTACAGTCCATGGGGTTGCAAAGAGTCGGACACGACTGAGCACACACACACACGTGCTCATTTTAATGTAGGATCTGTGCAATTGGCAGAAAGTCAAAGAATCTCTGATCTTGTAACATGGGGCTCAGCATGGGAGAGGAGGGTGGTGAAAACTGAGGAGTGGGTCACTCTTGATGGCTAACAGGCATTTAATAACTGCCAGTGCTCACTATTACAGGAGGCTAGCAGGGATTAGCTGTATCTACAGGGTGACCATGTCATAAGAAAGATTTCTGAGAAAAAGCAACTGTTTACTAAGATCATTCACCCCTCTTTGACAAAATCATGTTTCAGTCCACACATTTAAGGAATTCTAGGAAATAACTGATCCTCTATAATCATATCTACGTGTAAACATTACAAGGCAATCCACTCCATCGAGCAAGAGCCACTGAATTCCTCCCCCAGTCCAACCCTAAAGAAGCCACAGAGGAAAAGTGCATGTATCTGAAGACCTGATAGAAAGATTCTGGAGAAACTCTGGGGAGAAAAATATTGGTAGTAACCATAAGTAGGAAAAAAAAAGAAAAAAAAAAGGCAGGGAAGGAGGGAAGAGAAATGCATGGACAGACAGGCTAGGGGTTTGCATATGAGTTGTGTTCTTTGTATTCCATAGAACTTTACTTGTGCCCAGTGTGTGCTCAGTTCCTAGCTCTTTGAGACCCCATGGACTGCAGCCTGACAGGCTCCTCTGTCCGTGGAATTTTCCTGGCAAGAATACTGGAGTGGGAACTTTACTTGCCCCTTACTAAAAGACCAGCAGCACTAGCCCACCCTTCAGGGTAACTCAGGGGACGGCTGGAGTCTGGCTGCTGTTGGGAGAAGCTAAAAATAGGCGCAGTCTGAGTAGCCTGCCCCTGAAGGGTCTGTCCACCTACCTGTCCCCACCACAGCCCTAGGTTAGGACTAGAAAACCAACATAGAAAAGATGTAGGAAGAGAGAAGGCTCAGAGCAGAAGCAGAGAGAGGTTCAGAGTTTCTTAGCGAGGGGGAGCAAATGTGACATTCAAGTCCAGACTCGGAGCTTTGAACTCTCTAAGCCAGGGCACACCATTAGCCTTCCCTCCTAAAATCCACCACAGCTAGGATCTGACTCTGGCCAGGACTATATGTTCTCCTTTATTAATGCATCACATAATAAGATTTTGGCTCAGATGGTAAAGAATCTGTCTCTCAATGCAGGAGACCTGGGTTCATTCCTTGAGTTAGGAAGATCCCCTGGAGAAGGGCATGGCAACCCACTCCAGTATTCTTGCTTAGAGGATTCCATGGACAGAGGAGCCTGGCAAGTTATAGCCCATGGGGTCGCAAAGAGTCGGACACAACTGAACAACTAACACTTTCACTTGAACAAAATTTAGTGGAAAGTCTAACAACTACTGTAATTTTGAACAGAACCACAGCCAAATCACAACAAGCATGTAGCTTGCATAAGAACACCTGGGCTATTGCTGACACTGAAATTTAAGGAATTGGTTGTGGGTAGAACTGAGTGATAGAAGTAGAAAACAGGGCAAGGTTTACAGTGGAATACCATTGATGAACACTAAAAACACATTCACTGCAAAAGAACAATGCAGACTTAATAAGGATACACACAGATTTAAGATACCACATATTTAAGACATAGATCAAAGACACCAGAGTAAATTGTAAAGGAGAGAAGGGAATTAGAGCAGTGATCAGAGAAGATGAAAGAAAAAGAAAATAAAACAAGAAGAGGACTTTGCACCCATCAATGAGGATGATGCATTATAAACTAAGGAGGATGATTTACTTAACTCTCTGGACCTGAGATCTGATTAAAACAAACAAACACCACCTTAACAGATGATTGGAGGCTGAAAATAAGAAGTAATTGGCATTTATTAGAATAGATAGAAAAGCAGATAGCAATGAAAGAGTTTACACAAATGAACAGAGACTTTGTCAGATCTAATAGCCCTAAAATTGCTGTTTGCGTAGATCCCCTTGCCCCAACTCAAGAGAGTATAATATTGAGGCCAGGTCAGGGAAAAGAGCCTGACAGGCTAGCGAGGACAGGGGATAGGCACCGAGAACAGGCTTCTGGATGGCTCAAAACAGACTGTCTTTTCCGGCTCAGATATAAGACACCCTCCCTATCCACTGTCTTGTCAGGAGGACCCAGGGTAGACTCAGGAATCCAGTGGTTGTCCAGACATTTGGTACAGATGGGCCATCCCAACCATACCCCAAAGATGGCCAAATATCATCTTTTGGTCTTTTTAGCGCCCTCTAGCTGTAGGTGGCAACAATACATATTAAGTAGCTAGTTGGTAGTCCCCTAACTTGCTACAAGGTGGAAATAGTGCAGACATGTGCTTTCCAGCGTTCAGATTTGGTAAAGGTAGGCAGCAGAGAGGAACAGGGCATATAGAGGCCTGGCTGGAGCAGGACACAGAGAAGGGAAATGTAGCCTTTGATTTCAGCTCTCCTAGATAAGGTTCAAGCCATTTTTCTTACGAACAGATCTGATTCACAAGGTTCTCTTTTTTCTAAGATTATTAAGATTCTAAGCTAAGTCTTTTAGTCACTGTTTGATAATAAGATGCAAGATAAAGTACTTGTGAACACAGAAAATTAATGGAAGGAAACACTGTCTGAGTGTATGCTGAATTTAGCCACCAGCATCTATTTTTAAAGATGACCTAATTAATTGTTACATAGAATATGGAGAGAAAAGAAACATAGGCAAACCTTTTAGATAAATCACTATTGACTTTAAATGTATGACATTGTTGAAGCAGTTTTACAAAAGCTTATAGAATGATTTTAATACAGTTGTCAAACATGCCAGGAAAAATACATGAGGGTAGAAAACTGTTGAGTCTCTGAGGGGAAAAAAAAAAGGATGGGATTGAAAAGTGACCTTAAAAAATCTCTTAGCAATCTCTGTGTATCCCTTTAACGTGTGTGTGTGTGTTAAGTTGCTTCAGTCGTGTCCAACTCTTTGCGACCTTATGGACTGTAGCCCACCAGGCTCCTCTGTCCATGTGATTCTCTAGGCACGAATACTGAAGTGGATTACCATGCTCTCCTCCAGGAGATCTTCCCAACCCTACATCTTTTACATCTCCTTCACTGGCAGGCGGGTTGGGAAGCCCCCTTTAACATACTCCTCATTTAGTAAACAGAATTGTAGTCATTTTACCACGGACTCATTCTCACCACTGAACCTGTATATAGAGTCATTGATTTTTACACTGCTCTTTTTCTTCCATGAGAGTTAATGCGATTTAAATGGAAACTAGATCAAAGAGGGGTCTTGCCTCTTTATTAAATTAGAGCATTCTAAAATTTAAACAAAATAATCCAAATGTTGGATTTCCCCTATAGGACTGATACTGCACTTCAGGGCAATAAAACATGCTTGAAAGGCTGAAGCATACTACTTCGTTATTTTTGCAAGTAAATGATGATTCCGAAGATTGGCTTTACTTCCACAGTCGGAAAGCAAAGCTAAAGAACAAATACTCTAATGGAATGTAAAAAAACATATTTAAGAGGGAGATTTTATAAAAGTCTTGGCTAAGCATGAGAAAACTAGAAAATGGTATCTTAAAGCCTTTTAACATACATCTCTTTCAACAAAACACTGATCTAATACTATAGCAAAGGAGAGGTAGCCCATATACATATTCTATTTAAGCAAATACCCACCCAATATTATAGTTCATCCTTCAGTCAGAAGGGTAGTGAGTGAGCTTTTCAAAGTTACACCAAGCTGGGTGTGGGACTTCCAGGCTAGAATGGTAGAATAAACGGGCTTATGTCATTTCCCTCTCCCAACTTTAATGAAACAAAAACTAGGGGGAAAAAAAGTAAAACGAAAGTTGACCAACACTTGATAAAGAAAAGCCTAGAACCTAAGGCTGTCACCTGTGAAAACAGTGAGAGAGGAAAGAGAAGATTCTGAAGTGGAGCAGAGGGCGCTGTGAAAGAAGCTTCCATCACCCCTGACACACACATACACGCATTCCCATGTAGTCCTCACAATTTACCCTGGGGAGCCATAACATCCTGAGTCCTCACATTAGTAATAAATCTGGAGAGAGGCAAGTTGAGTGGGCTGCCTTTTTTTTTCTCCTTCCTCTGGGGAGCTATGGAAAGGCTGCTGGGAAAAATAGCCTCTGGGCAACAAGATGAATTGGAGGAGGAACTAAAGCACGAGGGGACCCCCTCCTGGGAGCAAACATGTAGCATCACCTGGCTCAGAAGCAAGAATGGCTGGCTAGCCATCTCCGGAAAAGCTAGCATCTCCCTCCACTCAGCCTGCCTGCTCACTGCTATGTTCTCAGCAATTAGTAAAGCAGATCAACCTCCCCAAAAATCAAAGCCCAGGGGACTTCCCTAGTGGTTCAGTGGTTAAACCTTCACCTCCCAATGCAGGGGTGAGGGTTCAATCCCTGGTTGGGGAGCTAAGATCCCACATGCATCCTGGCCAAAAAAACAAAAAATAAAACAGGAGCAACATTGTGACGAATTCAGCAAACACTTAAAAAAAAAATAAAGCCTGATGAATGGATAAAGAAGATGTGATACATATATACAATGGAACCATTAAAGGGATGCATTTGAGTCAGTTCTAGAGAGGTGGATGAACCCAGAGTCTGTTATACAGAGTGAAGTATGTTAGAAAGAGAAAAACAAATTTCGTATATTAACACATATGTATGGAATCTAGGAAATGGTTCTCATGAACCTATTTGCAGAGCAGAAATAGAGACAGAGACATAAAGAACAGACTTGACGGTAGCACTGAACCATATACACCACCACATGTAAAACAGATAGCTAGTGGGAAGTTGCTGTATAACACAGGGAGCTCAACCTGGTGCTCTGTGACAACCTAGAGGGGTAGGATGGGGTTAGGGATGGGAGGAAGGTTCAGAAGGGAGGGGACATATGTATACTTGTGGCTCATTCACACTGTTGTATGGCAGAAGCCAACGCAATATTGTAAAATATCCTCCAATTAAAAATAAATTTAAAAAAACAAAGCCTGAGTTGTCTTTTCTTAATAGAAACAAGTGGACCTCAGTCATGGGGGAGAGACAGTCAAGTACAGTGGTTATTTTGAGATGATGGGATTGAGGTCATCATTTTCACTTTCTTCTCTACACTTTTCCGATTTGCTTCAATAGACTTTATAAGGAACTTGAGATTTTTATACAAAACAAAAATTTTTTTTCCTTAAAAGATAATGAAAGCAAGAAATGAGACTGTGACATTTAGCTCACCACATAGATTTTTAAGAATTGTGAACCTATGGTAGAGTTATGACAAACCATACCACGTTTCCATCATCATCAAATAAACCCAATCCAGTTGGTACTTTGACCTGTAAGAGGAGAAAAGAAAAGAAAGAAAAGAAGAGACAAATAGCAAGAGTTAGGAAAAATATGAGGGGCAAAGGAAGAAACCAGTCTGAGAGATATGGATAGCCAGGTCCATTGCAGAGCAGTCGGGGGAGATGGAATCTGTCTTCTAACCCTAGCTTTCGACCCCACCCCACACTCCTCTGAATCAACTCTCCCATCACCCAAGTCACCACCAAGCCCTGACACAGTTTCTGGCATCTATAGTCAGGACAGCAATTGAAGCGGGTGGACATGAGATTTAGGTTACAGTGAAATGCATGTGTGTCCCTGTGTCCATGTTGTATGTACGTGCTGTGTGTGTGTGTTCATAGAAATTCTTCTTAAGCAGAACAGACCGACTTACTCTAAATGGGAACAGCTGATCTCTGAAAGTCTTTTCTCTCAGTCTTTACTTGAATGTACTTTTTCTACCAATGAAAAATCTGGTAATAATTTAAAGAACTAATCACTATAGAATATGAATAGGCTTACCATATGCCTGCCAATGCAAGAGACAAGAGACTTCAGTTTGATCTCTGGGTCGGGACGATCCCCTGAAGGATGAAATGGCAACCCACTCCATTATTCTTGCCTGGAGAACTCCAGGGACAGAGGAGCCTGGGGGGCTACAGTCCATAGGGTCGCACACAGTCAGACATGACTGAAGCGACTTGGCATGGCAGGCCGTAAGATATGAATAAATAAGACATTCATAATGACCAGCAGGAGAAGGAAATGACAACCCACTTCAGTATTCTTGCCTGGAGAATCCCATGGACAGAGGAACCTGGCAGGCTACAGTCCATGGGGTCGCAAGAGTCGGACATGACTTAGTGACTAAACCATCACCACCAATGACCAGGAGCCCTTGTGGCTCAGCTGGTAAAGAATCCGCCTGCAATGAGGGAAACCTTGGTTCGATCTCTGGGTTGGGAAGATCCCCTGGAGAAGGGAAAGGCTAACCACTCCAGTATTCTGGCCTGGAGAATTCCCAGTCCATGGGGTCGCAAAGAGTTGGACACAACTGAGTGACTTTCACTTTCAATGACAAGCAAGATTTAAAGAAAGTGCAAAAGAATGATGCAATCTTCTGTCGCTATTGACCATATTTCAGCGAATCTAATGCAGCACCTTAGATTAGATGATGCACCATTCTTTGATGCCATTATGGGAAAAAAAATACTACCAAGTCAACTGGTACTTGGTTCCTTCTTAGCACATTAACTGTGGGACAGTTCTGGTCCCCAGGATTTTCAAATGCAGATCTTAAACCAGATGAAAGGCAATAAGTCTCATCACTCGCTCTCTTCACTAGTTTGTGATTCTTGATGGATCCCTTAACCTTCTTGGTTTGTTTCTTCAACTATAAAAGTGCTGGACTTTTATATATGTATCATGTGTAAAATTCCTTTATGTTATAAAAATAATGTAGCTTCAGATCTGTTTTTCTCCCAGAATTAAGACAGTCTAAGGCCCTGAAGCCTTTCAGGCTATGAAGAATGGGAGGTCAAAGTGGATTTTACTGCTTGGAGAGCCTCAGGAGGGTCCAAACTTTGTTGGTACTCCAACCTCAACTCCATCGGTGAAGCCTCCTCCCTGAGTCACTGAACATCTCTCACCAATACCTCCATTCAGAGCTGGTTCCCTCTTGCCTTGTCCTCCTTCCTGGTGCCTCATTCCTGGTCCTTTTTCTTCCAGACCAGAAGAGAAAGATACAGAAAGGAAGACCCAAGGTCTCTCTTCCATCCAATCAAGACTTTGGCTTTCTTCCAGTTGGGGAATGGTTGCCTAGGTAACCAAGTATTAACTGAAAGTAATTCCTATTCTCTCTTTTTGTTAGACTAACCATTCTTCTGGTTCCTCCCTCTTGCCTTACTTGGGAGTTAATAGTAAAAGGATTTATTTAACCAGACTCTGCATTTTATAACCCCTCCCGGCTTCGAGCAGCAAACTCCAAACTGCTTCTTACTGGAGGCTTATCTTAAATGAACCAGAACTACTTTTTCTCATCTAAATATTTTAAACCTAATTGGAAGACAGCAAAGCAAAGCAAGTTCAAAACGCAGTTAGGGGAGCTTCCTTATGCCTTGATTTATCAGTGTCTGAGGCTGGTATCTTGAATCTTGAAATACAGCTCATGTTTTATAGCATCAAGATCTGCTGAAAATTGGAATGGTTTTGAAAGGAAAAAGGGAAAAGTCTTCCTTTACCAACATATCTAACCCTACTGGCTTATCAATGTTGACAGAAGAGATTATTTTCTTTAGTTGTATGGCTAGTGGGTGACGGAGCCAGGGTCTGGGGTACAGTGTGGTGAAGGCAAGCCTCAAAGGCATCCTTAGAAGCATATAGGTGACGCTGGGTGAGAGTATGGCAGCTCCAGATCTACTCGATTCTTCTCCATCCTGCTATGTGCCTGGGAGACTGATTTCTATGAACCATAGCAGCCTGTTGAGTATAGTCAATGGAAAGGACTTGCCAGGGCTAAGGAAGCAGGAAGGAAGTAAATCTGGGATACTTATGGCCCCCATTCCCTCTCTGCTGAGTTTCTCTGCCCACTGCCATAGCTCCTGCCAGGCAGACCTCTCCTCCAACTCCAGGTCTCCATGGGTTTCAGGAATCTCTTCAAGCCTGGATAGAGGTCAAAGTAGCTTTCCATACAGCTAAGCCTTGAGTGCTTCTCCAACCCTTGTTGTATTTCCTGAACCCTTAACCCTTTGGAAATTGGCCCTGCAGTAGCAACTTTCTTCAGAAATCCCAATTTCTTTGGTTGTGACAATGATACTGTGATTATTCTTGAAAAGGTTCTTTATCTTTTAGAGATACATATGGAAATATTTAGGGATAAAATGACATTTAAATGAAGTTTTTTTGGTCATGAGTTGATAATCGCCAAAGCTAAGAGATTGGTAAATGAGTACATGGGTCTTCTCTCCAATTTTCTGATTTTGTCCATGTTTACATTTTTCCATCATAAAAAGATTTTAATGGGAAAAATCTCTATTGAATAGCACCCTTCGGAGTGTGCTCTTTGTTTGCCACAGGGACCTAGACTGATACAGGAGTAGTGAAAGTCGCTCAGTCGTGTCCGACTCTTTGCAACTCTACGGACTGTAACACGTCAGGCTCCTCTGTCCATGGAATTTTCCAGGCAAGAATACTGGAGTGGGTTGCCATTTCCTTCTCCAGATACAAGAGTAGATGAGGAGGCAATAAAGAATCAGCAAGATGAATATGGCCCATTATATAAGGTTCCCTGGAACTATTGCTAAAAAGCAAGGGTTCCAAATAATCTGTGGTCATTTCTAAACTGGAATTAGATAGTAAGACCTCACTAATTCATTCTGATTGGGAGAACAATTCAATCAGACTCAGAAAAAATCAATGATTTTTTTTTAATTTTTAAGACTTTAATATTTACTTTCAGCCTCACACTGGCCTTCATGGACTCTCCAATGTTATTTCACAATGTACCTTTTTTTGCAAATCTTTATAGAAAACTTCTTTTATAGCCATCTTAGACATGTTTCTCCTCATCTAGCATAAAGTTCCTGGTCTTTCCCTCTGCATTTCAAAACTCACCCACCTCAAAATTCAGCTGGTTTTACCTCTTCTTCTTCTTTTTTTTTGTTGGTGGTGTTGGCTTTTATTTTATATTTTAATTGGAGTATAATCACTTTACAATGTTGTGTTAGTTTCTGCCATACGAAATTGTAAATCAGCTCAAAGTATACATATATCGGGCTTCCCAGGTGGCTTTAGTGGTAAAGAATCCTCCTGCTAATGCAGGAGATCCAGGAGACATGGGTTCAATCTCTGGGTCAGGAAGATGCCCTGGAGAAAGGCATGGCAACTCACTCCAGTATTCTTGCCTAGAGAATCCCATGGACAGAGGAGCCTGGCAGGCTATAGTCTATAAGATTGCAACAAGTCATACACGACTGAAGCAACTTCACATACATGCATACAAATACATATATCCTCCTTATCACACCTGATCATCTTGCCCATCTTGTCTTTTTCATTGTTGTTATTCAGTCACTGAGTCATGTCCGACTCTTTGCAACCCCGTGGACTGCAGCATACCAGACTTCCCTGTCCTTCATTATCTCCTAGCTTGTTCAAACTCATGTTCATTGAGTCAGTGATGCCATACAACCATCTTATTCTCTGTTGCCCCCTTCTCCTCTTGCCTTCAATCTTTTCCAGCATCAGGGTCTTTTCCAATGAGTCAGCTCTTCACATCAGGTAGCCAAAGGTTGGAGCTTCAGCTTCAGTATCAGTCCTTCCAATGAATATTCAGGAAATATTGATTTCCTTTAGGATTGATTGGTTTGATCTCCTTGCAGTCCAGGGGACTCTCAAGCGTCTTCTCCAGCACCACAGTTTGAAAACATCAATTCTTCAGCATTCAGCCTTCTTTATGGTCCAACTCTCACATCCACACATAAAAATGAAAGTGAAGTCACTCAGTTGTATCCGACTCTTTGTGACCCCATGGACTGTAGCCCACCAGGCTTCTCCGTCCATGGGATTTTCCAGGCAAGAGTACCGGAGTGGGTTGCCTTTTCCTTCTTTATGGTCCAACTCTCATATCCACACATGACTGTTGGAAAATCTACAGCTTTGACTATATGGACCTTTGTCAGCAAAGTGAGGTCTCTTTTCTGACCTCATTCTTCAAAAACAGTGCTTTGTCATCACAAATTCTTCACACCATGAACAGATCCTTCTCTTGCTGCTGTTTGCATGGACTCAGTCTTTTAATTTCTTCACCTTTAATTGTTCCCTAAGAAATTGCCTCCCTTCTGAATTACACCTTAAAACTGCCTTCAGGCTCTGCTCACCTGCTTTCCTTTTATATCAGAGTCACTGTCACTGAATCTTTTCACTTTCTTCCGCTTTTTTTCACTCTTTCTTCTTTGTCTCTTTGCTCCCATTTATAGCCAGAAGGAGAGGAGATTCCAGTAGAAGCTGCCAGTCCTCAGGGACTGGTGCGAGTATGGGGGGAGCAGGAGGAAGGAGGTTGTACTGATGGGAGTGGAAGATTCAGAGAACTAAGACATAGATGAGAAGTTACATGATCGAAGAGCCTCACCATCATTTTTCTGACAATTTCAGAATTTGAGAATTAATAAAATAAGGATTTGTTTTAGGAAGTATCAGGAGAGTCGGGAAGATAAATATGATGCTTTTTTCCACCAAGGGGAAAAAAATCCTAGTCATGAAAACTGTCACCATAGGAAACATTTCTAAGTGGGTTCATGGACTGAATTTTTAAAATTCCACCTAATTAAAATAACAGTGGACAGTTTAACCCAGAGGACTTTTCCCCCAGGTGAAGCAATATACACAGGCAAATATGGGGCTATCTGCATATTCCTTTTATTATACTTCTTGCTCCTCTGCTGTGAATTTTTTTTCTTTCTCCTTCATATATGGGGCCCAAAATCAGTTAAGAGTAGAAAACATAAAAAGCTTAGAAATTAAATGCTTAAGATTAACTTCTAAGGAATTCACTTCAGACCACATAAATTTAGAGCCTTTGTTCACCAGGAACTCAGCAACTCAAATTAATGTTCCTGCTTTCTGAAGTTGTGATGAATGAGGGCCACACAGACTCGGCTTGGTTTTCATCTGCTTGCACATCCCGCCATCCAAAGACTGGCTGGTGTACAAAACATTCCCAGGTACCACATAACCATCTGTGCAGGTGGCAGTCTGGCATGGGCAACACTGAATGTTCCAAATAGGAAAAAAAGGTAATCTGAGAGAAAGGACTGCTTTCTTTTCAGCAATAATTCAAGTCTTTTCATTATCTTGCAAGCTAAAATATCAAAAGGAAGAAAAATACCCGAGAGTTCCAGCTTTTTGCTTTCTCACATCCTTAGACACAAATTTCCCTCATAAAAATATGCTGCGTTATCTGAGTTTAAGGATTTTTTTTAAAAAAACAAAGATCTTGATATTTCTTCTTAAATGACATGCTAAAATTAATATTGGTTCACCTTCAACTGGCCTCTGGTGAGATTGGAGCATTTTAATCTTCCAGACCATACTTTTTCCTGATCAAAGGAAAGGGTTTTTTTCTCTCCTTTTGTGTTTGGATTAAAAATTATGATCTGCACGCCTGAGTTGAATGAAATTGAAAGTTTGTTTTCTTAAAGGAGGAAACTGCTAACTCTAAAACATTCTTTTAAAATCTAGGGACTGAGAGTTTAAAAAAAAAGAAAATAAAGATCTGGTGTTCCAGGGCAAGCTAAAGTGGGGAAAAGGGACAATTTGATTGAGATGCAGGCAAAAGGGGGGTGCTGTTTATAGAAAACTGAAGAGCCATAGTTAAACCAACTTAAAGCAGTTCTAACTTTGTATTATCACCACTCAGTTCTAATACAACTTTGCATCAAAATTGTGAGCTGGTCTATGGTGGTGGATTCTAGGACAGCTAGAATACCTCCGAGGATGGGATAGAAAAAAGGAAAATGACAACTAAGGTGTGCATGAATGAATATTCATGTATTCACTCCTCCATACATTCAACAAGACAGCTAGTCGTTACCCAGCATTGTGTCAAGTGCTGGTCTAGGCACTAAGAATACAGCTGGGATAAGATTCATGCCCCCTGGGAGTTTATATTGTGATGGAAAGCACAAACATAATGCACAGGTAAATTGTATAGTATGTTAGAAGGCAATTAAGTGCTATGGAGAAAATGATAAATGCAGTATGCTATGGGAGACTGGCTTCCCGGTGGTGCAGTAGTAAAGAACCCGCCTGCCAATGCAGGAGGCACAAGAGACATGGGTTTGATCCCTGAGTGGGGAAGATCATATGGAGAAGGAAATGGCAACCCTCTCCAGTATCCTTGCCTGGAAAATTCCCAGGAGGAGCCTGGGGAGCTACAGTCTGTGGGATTGCAAAGAGTCGGACACAACTGAGCACAAGTGGGAGATAGTGTCAGAAGGTTGTAGGTTTCAATAGGGTGGTTATTGGCCATTGGGAAGGTGACTTCTGATTAAACACCTGGAGCAGTGTGCCCTTTCCTGTCCCTGACCCTCACCTCTGGGAAAGGTGACTGAAGGATGCCTCTTGGTATCTTAATTGGATGTGTTGACCCCTGAACTCTGTTTTGTTAAGACTATTATTACATTCATTCTGCTTAAATCTTTTGGCAGTAAAATCTCTAAACATTTTTCTGTCAGAAGGAAAGACCTTTAACTTCTCCACTATTTTTTGAAGTCCCCTCCAAGGGTAGCACTGTCAGAAGCAAGATGAAAAGCATTAAACTGGGTACCAATTTTTATCCACAGTTCCCACCGAAAGTTGAATTTGAGGCTAGGATTGAGCAAATATAAGAAATATTATTTCCCAGAAATGTAGAAAATATGGTTTAAATGTTTTCTCTGATGTTTGCTAACACCAAGTATCTTGTCAGTGGTCACAGCTCTGAGCTTGTAATTTCCGAGTGTCAACCCTTACTTCAGAAGCCCAGATTTGAATGCTTGAGTTACAAATGTTTTCTATCCCTTATGACAATCAGCTATGGGCATACAGTGAGCTCTGTATCAAGAGTAATAGATTAGCCTCTTTTCCACATTTGACAGCTTCCATCCAAGCAAGACTCATGAGGATTAGACATAAACTCTCCATTTGAGACATTAGACATTAAAGACATTAGAAAGCCTGTCCTGACTCCACCACCCATAAAGTTTCCCCACCTGATGCCTTGACATCATTAACATGTGGCAAAGATTGTGCAATAAGGATTGACTCTTAAAATATAAAGTTTGGGGAGGGAAGTGGGAGGGAGGGTCAGGATGGGGAACACATGTACACCTATGGCTGATTCATGTGAATGTACAGCAAAAACCACCACAATATTGTAAAGTAATTAGCCTCCAATTAAAATAAAAACATATATATATATATATATAAAGTTGGTACATCTGGGGGAAAAAATTAATAAATTTATACTAAAGTGCAAATGACTAGTGCCCTACCCTTTCCTTAAAGCAAGTTCGTGTAGAACAGAGTAGAAAGAGTCCAGCAGGCAATGCAGATTCAAAAGTGAAGAATGCTCACAAGTAAGACAACATGCCTCCATAACCTAAAACCCACTAGGAAAGGTAAACTGGAGGGAACCTCCCTGAAGATATCTCCTGCGGGTGCCTTTTGTCACCACAGTCAGCACTTAAATCCTTGAATACTCCCCTCCATCTCATCTACATTCCTATTCAAACTTTCCAAAGCATGGGTTATTTTTACAGCACTAACTCTATTATGAATTTCTAAATATTACCAAAAAGAAAAAACTTGATTTTTGTAAGTTAAATCTTAAAATCAGAAATATAACTCTGCAGGAAAAAAAAATATAAAAGAAGTGAAAAAATTCCTTGAGAAAGAAGATAAGGCAGTGGATATCTTGTGCTTATTAATCACTGCCTGGTGGGCAATGGAGACCCTTCCAGTTTCCCTTGTTGACACTGCCATTAGCCCAACCTACAACCCCAGATTTTCGTCCCCTCAACTACCTAAATATAAATTCCCATCTGTAATTGTTCAAGAAGGCAAGAATACTTTATAGAGATCTACTCTATTCATAATTCTCACTACTACACTCTACTCTGCCTTATTATTCCTAATACTCTCCCATTTGAGCCAAACAGAATCATTTGGGGATATTAAAATCTCCTCCTTTTAAAAGTATTGACCTTTGTTATAATAATTTATTCTGTTCCTAACTTCACATAGCAAAACCCTACCCACCATTCACACTACCCCAATGCTTCCTGATGTTTTTTCAAATCCACCTATCTAGATGAAATTTTCCTTCCTCAATGTCTAGAGAAAACATTAAGAAAAGCCCAATTCCTAGACATACTGACATAAAGGGTCACACTAAAGATCTTTTTAACTCAGTTACCATTGCCTGATTGGAGAAGGCAATGGCACCCCACTCCAGTACTCTTGCCTGGAAAACCCCATGAATGGAGGAGCCTGGTAGGCTGCAGTCCATGGGGTCGTGAAGAGTCAGACACGATTGAGCAACTTCACTCTCACTTTTCATTTTCCTGCATTGGAGAAGGAAATGGCAATCCACTCCAGGGTTCTTGACTGGAGAATCCCAGGGACAGGGGAGTCTCATGGGCTGCCGTCTATGGGGTTGCACAGAGTCGGACACGACTGAAGCAACTTAGCAGCAGCATTGCCTGATATACCATGTTTGGCATTTAACAAAACAGTATAAGGAATGCTGAGAAAGAATAAAAAGAGGATTCTAGAAATCATAAACAGTAACAGAAATGAAAAATGGACTCATCAGTAGACTGGACATGGCCAAGGAAAGAACCAGTGAGCTTTAAGATATTAATATATCAATAGAAACTTTTCAAGCTTTCAGAAGGGGAGAAAGTGGAAACAATGACAGAGTTTATTTTGTGGGCTCCAAAATCACTGCAGATGGTGACTGCAGCCATGAAATTAAAAGACACTTGCCTTGCTGCTTGGAAGAAAAACTATGACAAACATAGACAGTGTATTAAAAAGCGGAGATATCACTTTGCTGACATAGGTCCATATAATCAAAGCTATGGTTTTTCCAGTAGTCATGTACAGATGCGAAATTTGGACCATAAAAAGGGCTGAGCATTGAAGAATTGATACTTTTGAATTGCGGTGCTGAAGAAGACTCTTGAGAGTCCCTTGGACTGCAAGGAGATTAAACCAGTCAATCCTAAAGGAAAAAAAATATTTTCTGAATATTTATCGGAAGCAATGATGCTGAAGCTCCAATACTTTGGCCACCTGATGCAAAGAGCTGACTCATTGGAAAACACCCTGATGCTGGGAAAAACTGAAGGCAGGAGAAGGAGAGGGCGACAGAGGATGAGATGGTTGGATGGCATCACCAACTCAATGGACATGAATCTGAGCAAACTTTGGGAGCTAGTGAAGGGTAGGAAAGCCTGGTGTGCTGCAGTCCATGGGGTCACAAAGAGCTGGACATGACTGAGTGATGGAACAACAAAAAACTTTTCCAAACAATGTTGCCACCTGAGCCATTCCTCATACCATTTTATCTTAATGATCACCCAGGCACCGGACTCAGGTACATTCATTAGCTCAGGTGCCAACATCATTTAGGAGGCCTTGCTATTATATGGAGGACCAAGAAGGAGAGGATCCAGGATCCCTGGCAATGCAGTGTCTGAGGAATAGGTGAGCCCAACAGGAATATATATATACAACATGGTTATTTTAATCTTTCTTTCCAGTGTGCAAAAACATTTTTACCCATTTAATCATCTTAATAAATTCCTGTCTCTTGTCATCTTTCTCATTATGTATGCATTACTATCTATCTCACTGGAGTATTTTGAGGCTTAATTAATAATGTGCACTAATTTGAACCATAAGAGAAAGAGCTAAAGAAAAGGCCTTATGTATATATTTGTACCATGGAGAACATACAGTAGCTTCATGATAAATATGCTATGACAGCATAAAACAAAAAGAGCTCTGGATCAGACAAGTGAAGGGGATGACACGGAGAACAGACACATTGTATAAACCATAGTGAAAGAGATACCCAGGGAAGATATATGGGCAAAGAAAACCAATTAGATAATTTATAAATCTGAAATATATTTCATTATCATTGTCTTGGAGGGAAGAGGGGGAATGGCCCTATGTCTTAATTAGACATGTTCACATATGAAAGTCCAAACCAAGAAATGTAACTCTCTCAGTCGTGTTCAACTCTTTGAAATTCTCCAGGCCAGAATACTAGAGTGGGTAGCCTTTCTCTTCTTCAGGGGATCTTCCCAACCCAGGGATCGAACCCAGGTCCCCCACATTGCTGGTGGATTCTTTACCAGCTGAGCCACCAGGGAAGCCCTCACTTTCACTTAATTAGACAAGTTCATATATGAAAGTCCAAACCAAGAAATGTAACAGGTATTGTGCCAGATATTTTCCATTGCCTTGAAAGAGAGACTCTATCTTTTCCATGCTTCCCCAGAGGTCTGACCTTTATGGTCTTTATTAAGGGCTGCCATCACTATAACTTCCCATGAAAACCAAGTTACAGGACAGCAGAAGACAGGAGGAAAATAAAACCAGAGTAGGTATTTTCCTAGCCTCCTCTTGGCTATGCTGTGGATGAACAATGCCCACACTTCTCTAACAGAGATCACAGCCGCTGCATGGCACTGTCACCTATATGAGTGGCATCATTCTATACTTTGCACCATCCCGTTAGTTCCCTTCATGCTGCTCACATCTTTAAAGCAATCCCCTTTATTTCTCCCTATTTGTTACCTGCCTAACCCTGATTGATACAGGTATAAAATATATACATACAAAGAGAATATGAAATACATTATTTTGCTGACTAGGACTTTTCAGTTTTAATCAAATAGATTTAACTTATACAAAATAGAGCTTCCTTGGTAGCTCAGCTGGTAAAGAATCTGCCTGCAACGCAGGAGACCCCGGTTCCATTCCTGGGTCAGGAAGATCCCCTGGAGAAGGGATAGGCTACCCACTCTGGTATTCTTGGGCTTCCCTAGTAGCTCAGCTGGTAAAGAATCTCCCTGAGATATGAGAGACCTGGGTTCGATTTCTGGGTTGGGAAGAAGCCCTGGAGAAAGGAATGGCTACCTACTCCAGTATTCTGGCCTAGAGAATTCCATGGATTGTATAGTCCATGGGGTTGCATAGAGTCAGACATGACTGAGCAACTTTCACACTATACAAAATAAGGGAAAATAGGATTTACCTCCTCTGTGGAACCAGCAACCCCAAGAGTTGGCTGTGACTCCCTCTTTGTTCTTACTTTTTATACACAGCATATTATATCAAGGATTGTGGTGGACATGAAAGAAGCTTAGACAAGGTGGCTTCATTTGGGAAAGCTTCATGGAGTGAGGGAATCTGAGATGTACAGACATACAGGAATGCCTAGAGATCTGACGACTGGAGTGATGTCAACTCAAGACTCTGTAGTTGGTTTGCACAGTCACACACAACCAAGAGATATCAAGAGTTGCACAATTCAGTGAGGGCGCTCTTAATTCATCTGTCTTTTCAGACAGATAGTGAGATCAAGAGGAGAGTTTCCAGCCTCTCCTTTCCATCCTCTTTATCCGCTGTTCTGGGCCATTGCTCAATAAGGATTCACTGATGTCCTGCTCTAGTTAAGAACACATAATCAGGACACAATCAACATTTAATAATGAGCTCAGAACTACCTTCTAAGTCATGTTTCCTGACAAAGACAAGTGCAAGCTATTTACAAGAACATCATTTAATATCAAAATGTCTAGGTTACAATAACCCCAATACTGTGTACCTTGAGAGGTAACACATACGCACTTCTTTTTTTTTCCATCACCAAGACCAAACTATTTTGAGAGAGGATTTATTTTTAAAAGAAGACTGCTCATGTCAAAGCAAGCAGGAGTGGCTCTTTTCAACTCAGAGAGGCACTGCAGGTCTACCTGTAAAATTAAAGTGAGTCTCCAACCCTTGAAGTCAGAATGCTAAATTTAGTGTTTCCATATAAATAGCAAATGGCAGTGCACCCAGATGACCTCCAAAGCCATCAGCTAATGGGCCATAACTGGCACCAATTCCCTGGTCATAAATCTGCATTTGATGTTCTCATCTTCTCTCTCCTGAATCATGAACTACTGGACGCTCCACAGTGTGATTCTTGAGCATATTCCAACCTCACAGTCCCTTCTGTGTCAGGTCCCTGCCACAGTCTGAGGAACTCACAACTTCTGCTCCCACTTCCTTCATTTCCTTGACTCCTTTCAGCTCTACACCCAATCCCAATTTTTCATCTTCCTATCAGTCTCCTGTCTACCACATCCCAATGGCTCAAATTAACATGAATATACTAAGACTTGTTTTCTCATCTGTAAAAAACGATGATAGAATGAGACTAAGCAAAGTGAACAGGCTCTTTTAGCTTATTCTTCCACTGCACTCATCTGATCTTGGCCCCTTGATGTTAGTCAGTCCTCTCACGTCCATCTAACATTTCCTGAGTGGCTGCAGTAGGAAGAGCACAATGTTGGATTCTAGGAATAGAGTAAGCATTCCTGGTTTTGACATGTAAGAGCAGTTAGCATGTCTGAGCATGTGTACATGTGATATTCATTTTTTTGCTTTTATTTTTAATTTAATTTTATTTTACATTTGGCTGCACTGGGTCCTCATTAATGGCACGACAGCTTAGGTGCTCCATGGCATGTGGTATCTTAGTTCCCCAACCAGGGATTTAACCCATTTCCCCTGCACTGGAAGGCAGATTCCTAACCACTGGACCACCAGGAAAGTCTCTATATGTGATATTTAAACCTGGCTCTTTGCATCCTCATGACAACCCTATGACAAAGCACCATTTTACAGATGAGAAAAACTAAGACACAGATGTTGATAATACGGCCAAGTCACACAACTAGCAAATGGCAGAGCCAGTAATCAAACCTAGGTAATTTGGTCCTCAATGATACTGCCTCTTAAATAATAACAGTAAAATGCCCTTCTTTAAAGACATGAATAAAACACTGGATAGGCGATCGTAGCTCAGCTAAGACTTCCAGGAGGAGCCCCTGATGTACCCTTAGCCAAGTCACTTCCATCTTGAGCATCGCTCAAAAGCCCACTCACCTGAGCTACCTTCAACAAATTGACTCCTATCTCCACTTTATTGTTTTGTGCCTGATAAGACTGTTCATCTATACATATACTACATCCGACATCATTTTTTCCTGACTTCTCCTCATTGCCATGTTTAATCTCCCAACCGATCTATCAAGGGCACCTCCAGACAAGTTTGGTACAGTGCTTATCAAATAGCAAGCAAACTCTGTTAATAAAGCAAATAATCGCTTTATCCAGGAAGTCAAATTGAAACCATCTAGACCAGTCTGAGGACACACATTCACCTTGACCTGGCAGAGCCTCCCCCATCAATCCACCAGGGCTAAGTTGACAATTCTCCAATCAGCACTCCACACCCTCATCCCCTTGACTTGTATCTTGTCTTAAATGATAATATAAACTCTAAGCCTTTGAAGTAGTGAAAGAAACTTTTATTTTCTCATGGTTTCCACTGCCCAGGTTTTTATATTATATTGTAAATCCAAAACTGCCATGAAAGTTAGAAAGTTTGAAAGTGCCTTTGTAGGAATTTGAACATTAGTCAAACATCTATCCTCAACATTTTCTCTCCAATGGTAGAATGTCCTCCCCTAGACCGAGCTCGAGTACACGGGGTGTGTTAAGAAGACTTTCACACATAAACTGGTTAAAGCTATTTTCCATCACTCTTCATCATAAATGTATTTGTGTTCTAACTGTAGGGTATTCTTAAACCCTGCTGTTGGTGATGGCTTTTGTAAACAACAGTAATTCTCAAGTGCCTTATCATGAATGCAGTGATTCATCCCCGCTGCAGAGAAGTGGCTTTATTTAGAAAGGCCTGGGGAGGGGGGGTGCGGTGGCAGAGGACAACATTACATTCCATTTGACAGGGGATCTGCCGAATTGTCTCCTTTGCCCCATGTAACAGGTCCAGTTTATTCGTTTTTCTTTCTTCTGCTGCAAGAACTGCATGTAAATATTTGGGCATATTAAGTAAATAGCCCCAAATTGATGTTTTACCTAAATTATTTCTTCTTAATTGGTCTAAAGAGCACTCTGCACACCCTCCCTCAGTCTAGTCTTCGCAGCCCCACGATGACACGTAGGAGACAGTAAACAAATGTTTAATTAATATTTGCTGAGCAATAAAGGGAAAAATAGAAGCAAGAAAGAGAGGGAAGTAAAGTTGGTAACACCAGGTGAAAAGAAGTCAAGGTTATGGAGTACATCTTCATCTGGTTCATGAGCTACTGAACCTTACGGGGCTTAGCACCTTTCTGTGACCTCATGTGCCAATCAATCTGCTCCTGAATTTTACTACTAGGAGAACCTTTAGAAAGAAAGTAACCAGCTTAGAGAAATACATCTCCACTACTGGAAATATACAAGCCAGCAGATTTTTACGTCTGAGAATAAATCAGCATAAATATTGTATCAGCTATCTACTGCCACATAGCACTGCATAACAAACAGCTATAAAAACCTCAGTAACAATCAGCAGTAAGCATTTATTGGTTAAGCCCGTGTCAGCTGGAGGTTGGCTAGATGGCTCTGCTGGTCTCAGCCAGGCTTTCTCACATGTCTGCAGCCATTAGCTGTTGGCTGATAACAGCTGGCCATGTCTGGGACAACTGGAATTACTCAGCTCTGTTCCATAAGTCTCTTCTTCTCCAACAGGTGATTCCAGGGATGGTCTCATGGCAACAGAGAAGTGGATTGCCATCAGAAATACACAAGATTCTTAAGGCCTGAACTCAAGAGTTTATATACCCTTCCTGCATCCTATTAGCCAAAACAAGTCATGTAGTAGAATCCAGGTACAAGGAATTACATCCCACTCTCAGTGGAAGTGGACTGTATCATTAAATGACAGGGACCTCCCTGGTTGCTCAGTGGTTAGGACTCCATGTTTCCAAAGCAGGAGACACAGGTTCAATACTTGGTTGGGGAACAAAGATCCCATAAGCCGTGTGGCATGCACCCAAAATTAATTAATTAGTTAATTAATTAATTTAAAACTTAAAAAAGATTAAATGACAAAGGGAGTGCTATAGGGAAAGATCGAGAATTGAGGCCAACAATGCCGCATACCACAAGTATATTTACATAAAAATTAACACTATAGTATTTTTAATTACAAAGATGGAAACCAGATATATTGGCAAGTCAAACTAGGAAATGAATCTGAAAGAAAGTGCCTATTTTTTCTAATAAATGCTTAGTTCAAATGGTATTTTTTAACTTCAATCTGTCATTATAATTAGCTTAAACATTAACTTGAAGTAAATAGCATTTATGCTGAGAATGAATTGATCTCTTTCCTCTCTGGGTATTCTTTATTCCAGTGGCCTGGTAAAACATTTTTATGAGCTAATAAAAGCTTTAATCACTTTTCTAAGTCTATGACAATGATAAATTTTTCAAATTTTGGCAAAAAGGAGAATGGAAATAGCCTGTCAAACAAGGATTATGAAAAAATTACAGAACTTCATTTCAGTATTTTAAATTTAGTAAATACTTTTACGTGACCGTTTTGACAAAACAAAGGTGTAAAGGTATCTGATTCCTAGATTTGTAGTTCTCATCCGATTCAATCATGTAAGTTTATATTTTGGAAATATCAACTCATTCACATGAGAACCAAGATTCACTCTGCAATATCAGAAGAAGTTTCAGATTAAAAGAAGGTTGAAATGAAATTACATCTCTATAGAAATCAGAATCTCTATTTCTGGGTTCAATGCCTTTGACAGTCTGACTACCTATATTGTTTTTATCATATGAAAAAAAAGAGACTACTTTCATTTCACATCCCTTAACCTTCTAGCAATGAAGAAGTTCTGGAGCAGCTAATGAATATAAAAGGGGTCAGTATTCAAATTACATTCGTTCATAGTTAATTGGAAAGTGTCTTTTGCTATTGAAGACTGGGACCTGTTTGCCTATTGGTTAGGGGCTCTCACTCTAATGCCTTCAAGTGGACCCTGTCCTGATTCAATGCAATGATGGTAACCCTTAAGTTAATATCATCCCATAAGCGATATGCTATCATTACCCAGATTTACAGGCAGAACCACATCCATAAAATTTAGATAATTGCTTGTGTACTGCCAGCCTATCTTGCCTGTTAATATAAATAATATTCTCCACATTAGCTACCAGAGGACAAATTTCTCATAACTGACTTGGTACTTAATTCTGTCAGATAATCTCCTCGGCAATTTGATGAAGAATATACTGTGAACAGTTTCTGACAACCTTCGTTTTTCTAGTGTGTTTTGCTGAAGAGGCCCAATCTGTTGTTTGTTTGGGGTTGCTACCACATTAAATTGATTTAGGGACATCATTTTCTATTCTTCTGTCTTCCATGCTCTGTTAACTTATGTCACATTTATTAAAACTCATGGCTGTGCATGTATGTTTCAATTTGCAGTAGCAAACTGATGAAATGGGTTTCTCCCCTCTTTTTGTAAAATAGTGTTTCACAACTGGTGCTACTTATTATTGTATTGCCACATCACAAGGAAGCTCAACATGAAAAAATCTGCACAAGATTCTGATTAAGAAATCCTACCTGGGGCGTCGAATATATGTGAAGTAAGTTTTCAAATAAAAACTCAGAGGAACGAGAACAAATGCATAAAAGAGGAACATATGTTTTATGTTACCAAATTATGCATCATTATTTTGAATAGCTAACCAAAGTGTGTTATAGGTACTAAAGCTTCATTTAAATTTTAGTCTATTTGCAGCTTTTTCAAATTCCCAAGGCAGGGTAGGGGGTGGGGTGGGGCGTGGCTCTTCTCAAGAGATGAACTCTAAAAATTTGTTTCTGGAAGATACTGCAAATTGTGGTCACAGATTCCAGACTGTTCCAAACACAGCTCTCTGAGCTCCTGTTTGCTAATTTATGATGTATCTGCTTTTACCTGCTAGGTTTGTGCTTTATCATCAGTCTCAGGGAGCCCATCAGGAATTACAAAGGAAAGAAAGTCGGAGAGACATAAAAAAAAAGAAATTGACACCAAGCCAGGGTGCCTTTTATATGACATGCAGCATAGGGTGAGCCCTTGGTACTGAAGGGCATGGGCTCAGTTGCCATCTTTACATTCTTCACGTTATTTAAATAAAATGTCTGATTATACTTGAAGTTTCCCAAAGCCTTGTGTTGGAAAAGAGGTACCAGGCTAAAGCACAGACAGTACACATTCCCACTTTCCTTCCCATCTCCCTCTGAAAACTCAACACTGTCCCCCAAAATATCACTGTCCCCCCAAATATTCTCTGATATATTTTGTACTTCCCACCTTCAAGCCTCTCACAACTACATATTGCCTGTATTTTAAGGCCCAAATCATTTCCTACCTCCTAGCCTTCCCTGTGGCAAGAATCCCTTAGAAGAAATGGAGTAGCCATCATGGTCAACAAAAGAGTCCAAAATGCAGTACTTGGATACAATCTCAAAAATGATAGAATGATCTCTGTTCATTTCCAAGGCAAACCATTCAATATCACGGTAATCCAAGTCTATTCCCCGACCAGTAACGCCAAAAAAGCTGAAGTTGAATGGTTCTATGAAGACCTACAAGACCTTCTAGAACTAACACCCAAAAAAGATGTCCTTTTCATTATAGGGGACTAGAATGCAAAAGTAGGAAGTCAAGAAACACCTGGCTTAACAGGAAAGTTTGGCCTTGGAGTTCAGAATGAAGCAGGGCAAAGGCTAATAGAGTTTTGCAACGAGAACACACTGGTAATAGAAAACACCCTATTCCAACAACACAAGAGAAGACTCTACACGTGGACATCACCAGATGGTCAACACCGAAATCAGATTGATTATATTCTTTGCAGCCAAAGATGGAGAAGCTCTATACAATCAGCAAAAACAAGACCAGGAGCAGACTGTGGCTCACGTCATGAACTGCTTATTGCCAAATTCAGATTTAATTGAAGAAAGTAGGGAAAACCACTAGTCCATTCAGGTATGACCTAGATTAAATCACTTATGAGTATACAGTGGAAGTGACAAATAGATTTAAGGGACTAGACCTGATAGACAGAGTGCCTGATGAACTATGGACAGAGGTTCGTGACATTGTTCAGGAGACAGGGAATCAAGAAAATCCCCATGGAAAAGAAATGCAAAAAAGCAAAATGGCTGTCTGAGGAGGCCTTACAGATAGCTGGGAAGAGAAGAGAAGTGAAAAGCAAAGGAGAAAAGGAAAGATATTCCCATCTGAATGCAGAGTTCCAAAGAATAGCAAGGAGAGATAAGAAAGCCTTCCTCAGCAATCAGTGCAAAGAAAATAGAGGAAAACAACAGATTGGGAAAGACTAGAGATCTCTTCAAGAAAAATTAGAGATACCAAAGGAACATTTCATGCAAAACATAGGCTCGATAAAGGACAGAAATGGTATGGACCTAACAGAAGCAGAAGATATTAAGAAGAGGTGGCAAGAATACACAGAAGAACTGTACAGAAAAGATCTTCACGACCCAGATAATCACAATGGTGTGATCACTCACCTAGAGCCAGACATCCTGGAGTGTGAAGTCAAGTGGGCCTTAGAAAGCATCACTACGAACAAAGCTGTAGTGGAGGTGATGGAATTCCAGTTGAGCTATTTCAAATCCTGAAAGATGATGCTGTGAAAGTGCTGCACTCAATATGCCAGCAAATTTGGAAAACTCAGCAGTGGTCACAGGACTGGAAAAGGTCAGTTTTCGTTCCAATCCCAAAGAAAGGCAATGCCAAAGAATGCTCAAACTACCGCACAATTGCACTCATCTCACATGCTAGTAAAGTAATGCTCAAAATTCTCCAAGCCAGGCTTCAACAATATGTGAACCGTGAACTTCCAGATGTTCAAGCTGGTTTTAGAAAGGCAGAGGAACCAGAGATCAAATTGCCAATATCCGCTGGATCATCGAAAAAGCAAGAGAGTTCCAGAAAAACATCTATTTCTGCTTTATTGACTATGCCAAAGCCTTTGACTGTGTGGATCACAATAAACTGTGGAAAATTCTGAAAGAGATGGGAATACCAGACCATCTGACCTGTCTCTTGAGAAATCTGTATGCAGGTCAGGAAGCAACAGTTAGAACTGGACATGGAACAACAGAGTGGTTCCAAATAGGAAAAGGAGTACGTCAAGGCTGTATATTGTCACCCCGCTTATTTAACTTATATGCAGAGTACATCATGAGAAACACTGGGCTGGAAGAAACACAAGCTGGAATCAAGATTGCTGGGAGAAATATCAATAACCTCAGATATGCAGATGTCACCACCCTTATGGCAGAAAGTGAAGAAGAACTAAAGAGCCTCTTGATGAAGGTGAAAGAGGAGAGTGAAAAAGTTGGCTTAAATCTCAACGTTCAGAAAACTAAGATCATGGCATCTGGTCCCATCACTTCATGGGAAATAGATGGGGAAACAGTGGAAAAAGTGTCAGACTTTATTTTTTGGGGCTCCAGAATCACTGCTGACGGTGACTGCAGCCATGAAATTAAAAGATGCTTACTCCTTGGAAGGAAGGTTATGGCCAACCTAGATATCATATTTAAAAGCAGAGACATTACTTTGCCAACAAAAGTCCGTCTAGTCAAGGCTATGCTTTTTCCAGTGGTCATGTATGGATGTGAGATTTGGACGGTGAAGAAGGCTGAGCACCAAAGAATGCATGCTTTTGAACTGTGGTGTTGGAGAAGACTCTTGAGAGTCCCTTGGACTGCAAGGAGAACCAATCAATCCATCCTAAAAGACATGAATCCTGGGTGTTCATTGAAAGGTCTGATGTTGAAGCTGAAACTCCAATATTTTGGCCACCTCATGCACAGGGTTGACTCATTGGAAAAGACCCTAATGCTGGGTAGGATTGGGGGCGGGAGGAGAAGGGGACGACGGAGGATGAGATGGTTGGATGGCATCAACGACTCAATGGACATGGGTTTGGGTAGACTCTGGGAGTTGGTGATGGACAGAGAGGCCTGGCTTGCTGCAATTCACGGGGTCGCAAAGAGTCAGACACGACTGAGCGACTGAACTGAACTGAACTGAGCCTTCCCTGAATAATTCAATCCAAAGTTAGTGGTTGGGAAGATCCGCTGGAGAAGGGATAGGCTACCCACTCCGGTATTCCTGAGCTTCCCTTGTGGTAAAGAATCCCAGCTGGTAAAGAATCTGCCTGCAATGTGGGAGACCTGGGTTCAATCCCTGGGTTGGGAAGATCCCCTGGAGAAGGGAAAGGCTACCCATTCCAGTATTCTGGCCTGGAGAATTCCATGGACTATACAGTCCATGGGGTCACAAACAGTCGGACACAGCTGAGCGACTTTCACTTTCTTTCAGGGAAATTATAGCTTTCACTTTCTCTATCATTCAAATATCTACCATATGACTTATGTCAATAGTCACTGTTTCCCTACTACATTATACATTTTGTAAGAATAAAGGCATGTCAGAATATTCAGCAGTACCCCTAAGTGGCTAACACTGTGCCTTATTCAAAGTAAATTCATATACAAGTTGGTCTTTCATGACTTTCGTATTTTTCTTTTTAAGATTTTACTTCTTACAAAAATAATACCATGTTGTTATACATACAACATTCAAACATAAATGATAATATAAAAGCCATATCTCTCAATAATGTCCATTCAGAAGTGTTGAGTTAATCAATTGAAGAGGAAGAGTTTGCACCATTGACCCAGGCAGGTATTTCAGGCTGTAGTGAAGCTTGAAATTTTCATGTCATTTGTTGGACGATCAAAACCTACCCTCCCTTACCAGTGGATCCATGAGTGGGATCCTGACTACTCAGGATGAAATTTCCAAGTGAATGTGGAATACGGCAAATCCCCAAGTCAACTCTAACTTGAAACCATTAATCTCAGGGCATTTCAAGGGGTTCTAAGTCTTACTGAGGCTTCAAGAGTGAGCCAGTGGCTTTTCCTGAGCAGTTGTTAATACTATGGGTCAAGAATAGTGGTTGTGAATTATATGTTCATAATCACCTTCTCAAATATTACAGCATCTTGCAACTTGCAGAGAAGATGGGGGTAAAAACACTATCAAAGTTTAGGAAGTTGCTTCTCTAAACTTCTACATCTCCAAAACTTAGAGCCCAGTCATCCAAAAAGCTTTCTGAAATATGTGTTGAGAAGACATTTCCATCATTGATCCAAGCATCCGAAAACAGGTATGGAGAAAGAACACAGCTTAATTAAAATCCCAAGAGCATTAGCATCCCATCCCTGGCATAACATGAATAATACTTGAAGCATGAACAAGACATATGAGTCCCCATCTTGAAGGTATGAGAGGGCAACCAGGGAGGAGCAAGACTATCTCTTCCCACTACCTGGCCCACAGGTTCAGAGTTCCTCCACCGGCTCTTAAACATGTAGTTTCTATACCCAGCTCTACAGGTGACTAGTCCTGTGCTTTCAGTCATGCAATTAGCTCCTCTCTGCCTCCATTTCCTCCATGTATAATGCAGCAGTGGATGATAATATTGAAGAATGTGGGTTTTGGAGTGTGAGTTCAACAGACCTAGGTTCAAATGTCTTCTCTGACATTGACCTGCTGTATGACCTTGAACAAGTTTATCAGTCTAAGCTTTGGTTCCTTCATCACTAAAACAGGAGTAATGCTCATGAGATTATGGTAAAACCTAAGTTACTATATGAGTGGCAGTAAACTGCAGCTGCTAGCATCATTATTGAAGGGTATTATTCTTTCAAGGGAAGTAGATTAGGGTACCTTCTAAATGTTCATCCCACTTCTAAGACTTTATGAAAGAACAGTAGAAGACTTTGAAGACAACCCCCACCCAACCTCTAACTTTCACTGCCATAGACATCAACTTGTTCCTTCTGCACCATAATGAAAAGGTCAGGCACCCTCGTTGGCTTTGGGGCATCCCAGCTCAAGAATCAGATACATTCTATTTTTAAAATTAAAAATACAAATGACATTTGGAATAATGGCCCCATTTCAACAAACTCCTTGATGGTTAATCTGTAACAAGCAATCCTCACTCCCTCATTTAACTAGCTTTCCTGATAGACTGATTATATGGGATATAGAAAATGTGAATACCAAGTAATGAGACTGATTTTGGCAAGACGTCCAGGAAAATCACCATAAATTACTCCTTAACACACTCATATAAGGAAAGTCATTTTAAGAAACTATATCAAAAGGATTAATAAACACAAGTCAAGCCACTTTTCCCAGAGACTTTCACACAACTTGGTGATTTATACACAGGTATATAAATCTGGGTCCCTCCCAGATCCCAACTGAAATGATAAATGGAATATAAAAATGTCAAAATAAAGCTTTGATTCTGACTTCCCTAATACCATTAAGCATTGAGATCTAAGAGTGATCTCATTGTAGAGGGCTCCAGTTTTGTCCTTGGCACATAACCACCACATCAGCCTTGGTCCTTCTTGTTGAAATCTCCTTGCTGTTCTCCTCACAATGAGTGCTTCAACCTCCACTCCACTCATTCATCTTTATCATTTCTCTTTTTCCAGCTTTACTGAGGTATATCTAATAAACAAAACGTTCCACATATTTAGTGTATACATTTTGATGAGTTTGGACACATGCATACACTGTGATACAGCACAAACCAGGTAATAAACGTATTTATCACCTCCAAAAAGTCTTATATCCTCTTGGATATGTGTGTGTGTGTGTGTGTGTGTGTGTTAAGAACACTTAGCATGAGATGTATTAAGTGTACAATACCTTATTACTAACAGGCACTATGTTGTACAACAGATCTCTATAATTCACTCTGTGTAACTATCATTTTAAACCGATTGAACAACTCCACATTTCACCCTTCCTCTACTCCCCTGGAACCCACCAGCTGTTTTCTGCTTCTACATATGTGACTCTTTTAGATACCTCATATAAGGGGAGCTATGGAGCATTTGCCCTTTTGTAATATATTTCACTTAGCATAATGCTTTCCAGGTCTATTCATGTTGTCACAAATGGCAAGGTTTCTTTCTTTTTAAAGGCTGAATAATATTCCATTCTATGTATACAGCACTTTTTCTTTATCCATTTGTCTGCTAATGGACATTTGGTTGTTTCCCAATCTTCGCTATTGTAATGCTGCAATACACATGGCAATACACATAGCTATCTCTTCCAGATACTAATTGCAATTCTGTGTATATACCTAGAAGTTGCACTGCTGGATCATATGGCAGTTCTATTTTTAATTTTTTGAAGAATCGCCATACTGTTTCCATAGTGACTGTACCATTTTACAGTCTCACTGACAATGTAAAAAAGTTTCAGTTTCTCTGTAGTCTTGCAACACATGCCGTCTCTTTTTATTTTGATAATAGTCATCCTAAATGGTGTGAGTTGATATCTCATTGTGGTTTTGGGTTTCAGTTTTTCTTGTACCTATTGGCCATTTGTATGTCTTCTTTGAAAAAATGTCTATTCAAGTTCTTTGCCTATTTCTTTATTTGGATTATTTGGGGGGTTTGCAATTGAGTTGTAGAAGTTCATTATGTATTTTGGAGATTAGTCCTTTATCAGGTCTATGTTTGCAAATATTTCATCCATTCCATAGGCTGATTTTTCATTCTATTGATTGTTTCCTTTGCTTGAATAAGTTTGTTTAGTTTGACATAACCCCATGTATCTATTTTTCCTTGTGTAGCCTGTCCTTTTATTGTCATACCCATAAAATCATAACCCACACCAATGCCATGAAGAATTTCTCCTATGTTTTCTTCTAGGAGTTTTACAGTTTCAGGTTTTATGTTTAAGTCTTTAATCCTGTTTGAGTTGACTTTTGTGTACGTTGCAAGATCAGGGTCCAATTTAAACTTCTTGCATATGGATACCCAGTTTTCTCAATACCATTTGTTGCAGAGACTATCTTTCCCCAATTGTATATCTTTGCCATTCTGCTTATATATACATGAATTTACTTCTGGATTCTCTCTTCTATTCCATTTATCTATATATCTGTCTTCAGACCAGTTCCATACTGTTTTAATTACTATAGTTTATAATATATTTCAAAATCAGGAAATGTACTTTCTGATTTCACAACACATGACTTTCTGTAAGACCTAATTCTAGGCTTTCCCTCTATAAAAAGCCTGATTTAGCCTACTTAGCCTTACTGTCCTGGAATATTGTCCCCCTGTACTCAAATTTTACAACAGTGAAATTTTAAATATCAGTGACTTCATTCTTACATTCCTTCATTTATCTTCTGTTTCAGTGTGATCCCCCCTCATACACAAGAACTTTCTATAGAATAAAAACTGTGTTTGCTACTGATTTTAAACCTTCATTCACAATGAATGACTTTCCTTTGAGATCTTCCTGAATAGAGCTCTTAATTAATTAATTAATCAAAGAATAGATGAGAGGGCTACATTTTTTCTTCTCGATAATGGGCACTTATGATGATGATATTAATGACACAATTCTTCCCAAGAAGGTTAATTTTGTAGTTCACATTATGCTAATTTTGCATATCAAACCCCAAAAAGACACCATTATCCTCAGTATATTATAGTGACAAAAATCAAAAATTCTGAAATAATTAAGACAAGCTTCAGGCAAAATAATGGTCTCTGGAAAAGAAAGTCAACAAAATCCCTTTATGAGGTTAATACCAGGATTCAGAATCAATACCTGCTTTGTAGCAGAACAAAATTCAACACAATCCTATCATGTGTGGTTGTTTCTGGGGAAAGAAACACTCTGACCTGCAGTAGGTCAGATCCCATATAATAACTATAAGTCCAAAAGTGAGGTCAACTCTATGGTCATTGACTCTGCCACATATCACATCCAAGCATCTGTATTAATCATGACTGCCCTAGCGCCAAAGCCATCAGAGAGGCTCTAGTCCTTTACATATTAATTAAAAAGTTCCTACTTTGTCTCTTTAAGTCATCTAAAAACAAAACCTGAGCTGTGCATTATTAAGAGACTATTTATCTGTGTCACTATTTTGCAATTCTTAATAGAGAAATTATGCAATACCAGTTTGGATGAGATAAAACATTGTAAGCAATAGTTTGACTTCTTTTTAACTGCTTTGTGAATCTAAAGAAGACTATTTTTTATTTTTTACAATTTTGTTGACTTAACCTTTTTTTCCTTTAAAATATTATATTGGTTTAGAAGCTGTTTTCTTCCATACTTATTTCAATGCATTGACCATTTCGATTTTGGAAGTGTTTGCCCACCCCAGATTAGACTAAAATCATCATCTGCCTCTAAAGTGCTCATCTCTTTCTTGGCCAGCACTTTGGACACCACATGGTCTTTAGTTGATGGTTTTAGGACTCACAACATCTTAGTACCCCAGATAGCCTCTCTGATGGCTTTGGCGCTAGGGCAGTCATGATTAATACAGATGCTTGGATGTGATATGTGGCAGAGTCAATGACCATAGAGTTGACCTCACTTTTGGACTTATAGTTATTATATGGGATCTGACCTACTGCAGGTCAGAGTGTTTCTTTCCCCAGAAACAACCACACATGATAGGATTGTGCTTCATCAGTAAAATTAATTGTAAATAATGCAATCTGATCTACTATCACTAATAAGTGGAGTACTTCTATTGAGAAAACAGGATTTCAAAAATATATTCATATTATTATTTTTTGTCAGTATATGTATTAAGTTTCCTATTCTGCTGTAACGGATTGTCACAAATTTAGTAGCTTAAAACAACATGAATGTATTATCTTACAGTTCTGGCTGTCTTACTGGGAATAAACCAAGATGCTAGCAAGGCTATGTTCCTCCCTGGAGCTGGGGGAGAATCAACTTTTTTGCCTTTTCCAGCTTCCAGAGGCTCACATTCTTTGGTTCATGTTCCCACTTCCTACATCTTTACAGGTAGCAACACTGCATCTTAGTCCATCCTCAGTCTTTCTCTGACCACAGTCAGTCTTTGCTTTTAAGGACTCATATGATTGCATTGGGCCCACCAGATAATCTCCCCATTTCAAGGTCCTTTACTTTGCTTCCCTGGTGGCTCAGATGGTAAAGAATCTGCCTGCAATGCAGGAGACTTGGATTCGAGCCCTGGATTGGGAAGATCCCTCAGAGAAAAGAACAGCTACCCACTTTGGTATTCTGGCCTGGAGAATTCCATGGACTCTACAGTCCATGGGGTTGCAAAGAGTCGTACTCAACTGAGTGAATTTCACTTTCACAAAGTCCCTTTTACCATGTAAGGTAACATATTCACAGGTCCCAGGGATTACAGCATGGACATCATTGGTGGGGAGGGGGCATTATTCTGCCTAGTATGATATTGAGTAACTAACACTTTCACTTTCACACACACAGTATGTTCAGTCAGTCAATTCAGTCACTCAGTCATGTCTGGCTCTTTGCGACCCCATAGACTGCAGCACACCAGGCTTCCCCATCCATCACCAACTCCCGGAGTTTGCTCAAACTCCTGCCCATCGAGTCAGTGATGCCATCCAACCATCTCATCCTCTGTCATCCCCTTCTCCTCCTGCCTTCAATCTTGCCCAGCATCAGGGTCTTTTCCAATGAGTCAGTTCTTTGCATCAGGTGGCCAAAGTATTGGAGTTTCAGCTTCAGCATCAGTCCTTCCAATGAATAGTCAGGACTGATTTCCTTCAGGATGGACTGGCTGGATCTCCTTGCAGTCCAAGCGACTCTCAAGAGTCTTCTCCAACACCACAGTTCAAAAGCACCAATTCTTCAGAATGCTCAGCAGAACATTATTATTTATGAGTTCAAAATAAACTCAAAAAGCAAATCTAATGAAAAGCAGAAATAAAAATTTAGAAAAGACTTAACTATGAGTAGGTAAAAAAAGCAGGTACTTTATAATAATGGCCCAGAAGCAATAAGTAGACAGCAAATCAGGAGAAAAATAGGTTGTAACACAAATATTTTCCTAACTACATTAAGTCTTATCCCCAGTATATTAATAAAGAAATAGAACGTGATATCAAAACCTACTATATAATCCTTAAGTTTGATTTGTTTTCTATTACTGTTTAAATATACAGGTAGATAGATATATGTAGTTGATGGATAGATGACAGAAAAAAGCGTGTATATGAAGTGTTATTCTATGTTTAGTTTTCTTAATGGAGCTTAAGATTAATGATGCAAAACAAATGATTTTGTCATCTTCAGAATTCCAGAGACGTGTTTAGAGGTTCCTGGTATAGTACTTTGTATATGGTCTACATTTTTACACTTTCTTCATACTTAGCTTCTTTAGTGTAACATAATAACCTGTCTGTTAATTTACCATAATTCAAAGGCAATAAAGTGAGTGCTTAAGAACACATCCTTGAGCAAGACTGCCTGGGCTTGCACGCCAGTTTTATCATTTTGTAGCTGTTTGACCTTGGACAAATCACTTAACTTCTCTGTGCCCCAGTTTCCTCATCTAACACAGAGATGATAATGACTGTACCCATTTTATGAGCAAAATGGATATGATCATGGGTATGACCATAGACTAAATTAATGTCTAAAATAATTTAGAGTGCTTGATGTATGGTAAATACTACAAGTTTAGCTTTATAGTAATTATTATTGTAATTAGGAATTCATGTGCTACTATTGGTCATTTAAGGTTTTTTCTAGATTGTTTAGTTATATCACAATAGCATCTCTAAGGATATGGGATTTGAGGATGGTTATTTCATTAATCATTTTTACTTCCACAGGTTTACTTCCTTAGAAAAAATCCCCAGGACTTCAGCCCATTTCCAAAAGGGTTTCTAGTTCAATTTCTAGATCTCAAATGCAAAATTACTTAATTTTCTATATTTATTTGTAAACTAAAGATATTTTCACAAAACGTCAACAACTTGTGCTGAGACAACTGGCAAAGAAATCAAAGGGCCCAAAGCTTTGGTTTTTATTTCAAGCTTTTCATCTCAGAGGATTCATTAATGAACCATTTCTACATACATCCTGGGGAGAGAGAGCTGTGACCAAAGAAAGAATACTTATTTCTTATTTGCTTCACAACTCAAAATTCATTGATGTGTGCATTTTGTTTTGCTTTGTTAGGTTTTTTTGCTTTTTTTGCCATCACTAAACAGAGTTTCTTTTATTTCCCTCAATGAGAAAGGCAACATATCTGTCAGAAAAAGAAAAAAGTAGAACAGGAAAACATCTCAGAGAAAGGAAGAAACAATAGGAAGAAAAACAATAAAACATGCCAGGAATGTCCTTGATATTGCCCTTCTATTGGTGAGAAGCAAGCACTGAATACAGAGAGAGCTAAAGAGAGATGGCATAAGACAAAGGGGGACAATATCACTTGTCACTGTTCTTATTTCAGGTGCCTCTAATATTAAAAGATTTGGGGCATAGAGAGTAGCCAAAGGAAAGATTTGCACTCTATAAACTTCTCTCTTCTGGACGTAACACATGTAGACTCAGTGCCATTTCTCTAGCAGAAAGACTTTGAAATCCAAATTCCAAATCACATGCGTACCCTACATTTTTGCTTTCTAGAGATGAAATCAACCAAAGAGATTTTTTTGTTTATCTGGGCCTTATGAGGTTTTCCTTCATTCTTGACTACCAAATAGCTAATTTGTTTAAGCAATATTTATGCTATTTCAGGACTAGTCTGAACATGATACATGGAAACTAGACAAAGATCAGCAAATCTTTAAGTCATGATGAGCATAAATGTGTGCACCCAGACAGCACTTGAATTGGAAACCCACATCTGCTCTATGATCTTTTGTCAAGTTATTGAACCGATCTGAGCAGCAATTTTCTATGAAATGAAAAGGATAGCAATTGGGGTGCATTGCATATCCTTGAATAGCTAAAGGAGCTCAATCATGTAAAGCACCCAGCACGCAGGTGCACAGTAAGCCCCAAATAAATGTGAGCTATTGTTGTTATGGTTTACTTCCTTCAGATGCTGTATGGAGTTGTTGTTGTTGTTATCCTATTCTGCGATTTGACCTCTGGCTTATGTTGTCCTGTGCTCAAGAAATACATTCATCTTTTATTTTGTACTCTCTGATGGATTTTCAACTTAACTCTGTTTAAAGATGATTGCTAATTTATCCAACTTACTTCACTTAGAATGATAATCTCTAAGTCCATCCATGTTGCTGCAAATAGCATTATTTTATTCTCTTTTATGGTTGAGTAATAGCCCATTGCATATCTATACCACATCTTTATGCATTCATCTGTTGATGGACATCTAGGTTGCTTCCATGTCTTGGTTATTGTAAATCATGCTGCAATGAACACTGAGGTGCATGTATCTTTTTGAATGATACTTTTCTCAGATATATGCTCAGGAGTAGCATCATTAGATCATATGGTAACTCTCTTTTTAGTTTATTAAGGAACTTCCATACTGTTCTCCATACTGGCTGTACCAATTTATACTTATGCCTGCTCTCTTCTCCTCACCCTCTCCAGCAGTTATTACTTGTAGACTTTTTTGATGATTGAGATAAACTAAGAGTTTGGGATTAACACACACACTACAATATATAGGACCTACTGTATAGCACAGAGAACTCTATTCAATATTTGTAATAACTGATATGGAGAAAGAATCCAAAAAAGAATATATGGAAATGTATAACTGAATCACTTTGCAGTATACCTGAAACACAACATTGTAAATCAATAATACTCCAATATAAAATAAAATTAAATTTTAAAAAAGATGATTACTAATGATAATCTCTTCAAAGCTTATTAAGTAGAAATTAAAATTGCTTTCAAATAAAAGGCAAACATGTGTCATGAATGAAGAAAGTCAAGCCTATTGCAAGTTTACGACAAAGGACCTTGAAACCACTGCTAGTAGTTAGTCCTTTCTTTGACAGGTGTGTTCCTCTCTGCAATGTGCAGAGATTGCATGTGATAAAAGTCAGGTTCCCCACTGGTTCAGATGCAGCTCTACTAAGATGACCATCACAGGCAGCTTCCGGCCTTGGCTTTTAAAATACTGTGCCACATTAGGAGAGAACAGAGGCCACAAACATCGGATTTCTCTCCGCTCTGTCCTGAAATCATCAAATCATTCCTTCACCTTTCAGCACCCTTTTCTCAAACCATGCTGCCTAGTCTTAAAAACAATGCAAATTTGTCCCTCCATGTAGAAAAGCACAAGCCATTCCTCGGATTGCCCAGGTCTCAGCACTGCTGCTGCTACTGCTAAGTCGCTTCAGTCGTGTCCGACTCTGTGCGACCCCATAGACGGTAGCCCACCAGGCTCCCCCGTCCTCGGGATTCTCCAGGCAAGAACACTGGAGTGGGTTGTCATTTCCTTCTCCAATGCATGAAAGTGAAAACTGAAAGTGAAGTTGCTCAGTCATGTCCGACCCTTAGCGACCCCGTGGACTGCAGCCTACCAGGCTCCTCCGTCCATGGGAGTTTCCAGGCAAGAGTACTGGAGTGGGGTGCCATTGCCTTCTCCGCAGCACTGCACAGGGATCGTAATTAGCCAGAGGACCACGCTAACTATGGCAGTGCCTGTTTTAAGCAGAAAGATACTCTAAATGGATAAACAAAAGTTTGCAGATAAAATACTGTTTGGTTCATTATACTATTGATTTTTGGAATATTTAAGTTCAACTTTGCCTCTTCGTAGATGTAGGTCATAACCAGGGGTGCTTTAAGTTACATGGGGAAGTACTATAATGCATACTTTTTTTTTTTGAGAAGAGAAACAGCTTTCATACTAACCAGAGGCACTTGTGAGGCTGAGCATGGGGAAACATGGAAAGACTACACAGATTTAAACCTCACCAAACCCTACGTGTTTCACTGGTCTTCTATAGTGAGTTAAAAGTAGAGCAGTTATTCAGGTGTTCTGGATGCTTGGTTCAATTTACACAGGAAGAGTCAATGCAATTCGGTTGTTCATTCTCTATATCCAACCTTGCACTGACTCAACAAATGTTCACCAGAGGCCTGAAGGAGACCCTACACTTGGTGTGAGGGTGGAGGGTCCACCAAAAAGAAAATAAAGTCTTTTGCTAAAAACACTGACACAGTCATAGAGTAAGCTTGCCTGCCTTCTACAGCCTACATGCTGGCCCAAAATTTTCTGGGAAGTAAAATACAACTCTCAGATCAGCTAAGTGGCCATGGTCAAGACCCCAACATAATTTTAATTCTAAAAATGAGAATTCCATTATGAAAATCTCTCAAGTTTCATTAGTTTTCCCCCTTCCCCACTCCACCCTCCCCTTTTTGATCTATGCAAATTCACTTAATTAGCAAATGGATAAGACTGATTTTTCGCGAGAAGCTCAAAGCTCTGTCCCAACTCAGAGTTCAACCCAACTTCTTTGGTGGATTTCCAAAAACAGTCAGTACTTTGGAAGTTCTGAGATGTAGGCAATGTCAGATTTAATTCCACACATAACAGGATTTCCATCAAGTCCTAAGACCTCTTACTAATCTTAATTTTCAAGTGAAAGCAACAACTTTACATCATTTACATTCTGCAAAATTTTAACCAATAAAAAGGGTGAGGTATGGTGTACTGACTTCCTAGGGCAACTGTAACAAATATCACAAACTGAATGGCTTGAAACAACAGAAATTTATTCTCTCACAGTTCTGGAGGCTGGAAATCCAAAATCAAGGTGTTAACAGGGCCATGCTCTAAAGAGAGCATCCTTCTTTTCTTTTTTCAGCTTCTATTGGTGGTGGTGGTGGTGGACACTAAGTCGTGTCTGACTCTTTGAGACCCCATGGACTGTAGCCCACCAGGCTCCTCTGTCCATGGGATTTCCCAGGCAAGAATAATGGAGTGGCTGGAGTGGATTGCCATTTCCTTCTCCAGGAGATCCTCCCGACCCAGGGATTGAACCCACACCTCCTGCATTAGCAGGTGGATACTTTATCACTCCGACACCTGGGAGGCCATCCAGCTTCTATCAGTTTCTGGCAATTCTTGGTACTCCTTAATTTTCAGGTGTATCTCCCCTAATCTCTGCCTCCTTATTCACATGGCTTTCTCCTCTGTGTGTATCTGTATCTGTTTTCTCTTCTTGTAAGAGTCCAAGTCACTGGATTAGAAGACATCCTAAACTAGTATGACTTCACTTTAACTAAAGTGAAGTGAAAGTCGCACAGTCATGTCCGACTCTTTGCGACCCCATGGACTATACAGTCCATGGAATTCTCCAGGCCAGAATACTGGAGTGAGTAGCCTTTCCCTTCTCCAGGGGATCTTCCCAACTCAGGGATCGAACCCAGGTCTCCCACATGGCAGGCGGATTCTTTACCAGCTGAGCCACAAGGGAAGCCCTAGAATGCTGGAGTGGGTAGACTATCCCTTCTCCAGTGGATCTTCCTGACCCAGGAATGGAACTGGGGTCTCCTGCATTGCAGGCAGTTTCTTTACCAACTGAGCTATCAGGGCACATCTCTAAAGACCCTATTTCCACACATTCTGAGGTTCCAGGTAGATAAGAATTTGGGAGAACACTATTGGACTCAAAATATATAGGGTACAAAAACTACTCACCTCTCCATGACTAGTGACTTTCAAAGGGAGTCAAAGTTAATTTGAAATCTTCATCAACTTCTCAATGTATAAACAAGCTTGTCATATCCTGGATCATAAAATCGGTCATCTTCATTATTTTATATTGTGTTTTATGTTTACAAAGTGCTTTCATATCGTTTCACTTAACAGTCACAAATGCAAATACTCACCCTAACATAAGTGGGCAAGATGACTAGTCTCTTTCTAAAAATAAAGTGAGGGAGAGAGGAAGGAAGTTTACCTTTTGTCAACCACCTACTCTGAGCTAGATAAATATTGTTCTTACTGCTTCATGGGCTGACCCACATAAAAACTTTAAGTGTGAGTGGTTTTAATCTCCATTATAAAGATGAGTAAAAGAGCACTGAATAAGTTACCCAAGGTCACATAGGTAATAAGAGGCAGATCTTTTCAAGTGTGTCTGTGTTCTAAGCCCATGCTTCCTTTTCAGTTAAACCTTCCTAATAAATCTTTAACCTTATCCAGAGCCGGAATTTGCTAAAATGTATAATGATCTTATCACATGACTCCCTTGACAGTCAAGGCAGAGATTCCATGATCTGATTAAAGGACTGACACAGAGAACCCCCAGCCACTTATCACAACATATGTAGAGGACCATGGTTTTATTACTTATTGTAGTTATTCTTTAAATTGCAATAAAATACATATACTTTCCCAACTGTGAAAAAAAAGAGGAAGCCTTATGGTAGTAAGAACAGTCAAAAATGTACCCAAACACTTTTTGAATTGTTTCAAACACAGTAACCCTCTTGGACTTTCATTCTTTTCTGTGAGTTCCAAGAGAGTGAAATGGGGAAATGACTCCCTCATGCATGGAATAAAAGCATGAGAATTCAGGGGGCCACCCACGAACCCATTTTCCCTCTCTTGTCCTGCCCAGTATGTGTGTGAATAGGCCTGTGAAGAAAAACTGCTTCAGGCACATCTATTTTTGTACCCCAAGTCATAAAAAGAAAAAGAAGGAAAAGAAATTATCATAACCTTAAGGAAGAAAGAGGGTTTCCCTGGTGGCTCAGATGGTAAAAAATCTGCCTGCAGTGCAGGAGACATGGGTTCGATCCCTGGCTCAGGAAGGTCCCCTGGAGGAGGGCATGGCAACCCACTCCAATACTCTTGCCTGGAGAATCCCATGGACAGAGGAAACTCATGGGCTACAGTCCATGGGGTTGCAAAGAGTGGGACATGACTGAGTGACTAACAACACAAAAGCAGAACTTTCCAGATTCTTAATGCACTCCATTTTACTTGTTTACAAGTAGATATTGCTAATAGTTACCATCTATTAATACCTACTGGATGCCAGGCCACAAAGCAGTTTCTGTATACATTCCTAGTTCTTACAATAATTGTACAAGTTACTTACTACTAATCTTCACCAACATAGACTCTGAGAAATTTAAATAAAGTCCTTCAGTTCAGTTACTCAGCCGTGTCTGACTCTTTGCGACCCCATGAACCAGAGCACGCCAGGCCTCCCTGTCCATCACCAACTCCTGGAGTCCACCCAAACCCATGTCCATCGAGTCAGTGATGCCATCCAACCATCTCACCCTCTGTCGTCCCCTTCTCCTCCTGCCTTTAATCTTTCCCAGCATCAAGGTCTTTTCAAATGAGTCAGCTCTTTGCATCAGGAGGCCAAAGTATTGGAGTTTCAGCTTCAACATCAGACCTTCCAATGAAAACTCAGGACTGATCTCCTTTAGGATGGACTGGTTGGATCTTCTTGAAGTCCAAGGGACTGTCAAGAGTCTTCTCCAACACCACAGCTCAAAAGCATCAATTCTTCAGCACTCAGCTTTCTTCACAGTCCAACTCTCACATCCATACATGACTACTGGAAAAACCATAGCCTTGACTAGACGGAACTTTGTTGACAAAGTAATGTCTCTGCTTCTTAATATGTTGTCTAGGTTGGTCATAACTTTCATTCTAAGGAGTAAGGATCTTTTAATCATGGTTGCAAACCACCTGCAGTGATTTTGGAGGCCAAAAAAGTAAAGTCAGCCACTGTTCCCACTGTTTCCCCATCTATTTGCCATGAAGTGATGGGACCAGATGCCATGATCTTAGTTTTCTGAACGTTGAGATTTAAGCCAATTTTTTCACTCTCCTCTTTCACTTTCATCAAGAGGCTCTTTAGGTCTTCTTCACTTTCTGCCATAAGGGTGGTGTCATCTGCATATCTGAGGTTGTTGATATTCCTCCCGGCAATCTTGATTCCAGCTTATGCTTCTTCCAGCCCAGCGTTTCTCATGATGTACTCTGCATAGAAGCTAAATAAGCAGGGTGACAATATACAGCCTTGATGTACTCCTTTTCCTATTTGGAACCACTCTGTTGTTCCATGTCCAGTTCTAACTGTTGCTTCTGGACCTGCATACAGGTTTCTCAAGAGGCAGGTCAGGTGGTCTGGTATTCCCATCTCTTTCAGAATTTTCCACAGTTTATTGTGATTCACACAGTCAAAGACTTCGGCATAGTCAATAAAGCAGAAATAGATGTTTTTCTGGAACTCTATTGCTTTTTTGATGATCCATCCAATGTTGGCAATTTGATATCTGGTTCCTCTGCCTTTTCTAAAACCAGCTTGAACATCTGGAAGTTCACGGTTCATGTACTGCTGAAGCCTGACTTGGAGAATTTTAAGCATTACCTTACTAGCATGTGAGATGAGTGCAATTGTGCAGTAGTTTGAGTATTCTTTGGCATTGCCTTTCTTTGGGATTGGAACGAAAACTGACCTTTTCCAGTCCTGTGGCCACTGCTGAGTTTTCCAAATTTGCTGGCATATAAAGTCATTCAAGACCTAGTAAATAGAAGAGCCAGAATTTGGACTCCAGTTCACATAGCTTCAAAGCCTGTCCCTACTCAAATAAAATGTTCACTCATTCATTTATATAGACTAGACTCCTTAAAAAATAATCAGGGACTTCCCTGGTGGTCTCATGGCTGAGACTCCACGCTCCCAATGCAGGGGGCCTAGGTTTGATCCCTGGTCAGGGAACTAGATCCCACTTGCCACAACTAACAATTCTGCATGCCACAACTAAGACCCAGCACACCCAAATACACAATTAAAATAAAAAAAAAAAAAACTGAATCAGCTACTCTCCTTTTCGATCCCTCTGACCCAATGGTGATTCAAAGAGGTAGGATCAAAAATCTTCCTCTTCAGATATATTTGTCTTTGAAGTTCAGTGAAGCCACAGCTTTTAGGCTTCTACTATTTAGAAGTTAGAAGGCAGAGCTGTCACGTCTTAGAGGCCAAATGCTCATATCAGGTTTTCACCATAACTTATGTTTTATGAGATATGGTTTGATCCATGTTATAACTGGACACCTAGTATAGGTTCATGTTATAAATGAAATTATTTTACAGGTCGGTAAATGCTATCAAGTATATTTCTGAATTTTTTCAAGAAAATATTTTCTGAGAAACATTTTTTAAAAATTTTTCAGATTAAATGTGGGATTTTAAAGGATTGAAATAAGCACAAATTGGTTTAACAGAGAAAGGAAACCAGAATAAGGGAGACAGAAGAGGAAGAGAAGGAAAAAGAAGACAGATGCTCCTCACAGCTAGAAAAGAAATGCCTAGATTGTAGAAAAATTTTTTAAATTTTATTTTCATAAAACTCTTGAAATGTAGATAATGCAAATAAATAGGGAACAATAAATATCTAAAAATATAACATATGTAAAACATAAGAGTATGTATTGGAGTGCTAATTCATTATGGAGTTCATTAAATTAACTTGCATTTTCATGGAATAAAAAAAGTGGTAGCCAACCTGTGCAGTTAATAGGTATCATAGTCACTGAATTGTCAACAGAAAGAGCCCTAAACAATAAAAAGCAGCTGTAATATTCTATAGCAACGTGTTTATGCAAGACTTTATGATACCGAGAACATGACATAACAATCTCCAATGCATTCTTATAGAGATCTGACGCTCTCCTGTTTGCCTTCAGACACTTCGGGCCAAGCACAATGGCTTCCCAGTTTATTGTCCAGAAGCTAAGTGGTCAGGAAGGCAGCTCCCCTGTCCTGCAGAGAGACACCAGAAGAGCTTCGGATCCAAGGGCCAAGTGTTCCAGTGAGGTTTCCTCAAGTGCAGCCACTGCCATCTGAAACTGCCAAGCCCTCGATGTGCACTTGACAGTGTTTGGAGGGTGATAAACAGATCTTTCCCTTGATTTGCCATCTGTGGATTTGAAAGCTGTTAAGGCACTTTTCAGTCTTTATTTCCATGATGCTCCTGATCTCATTCTGCTAGTTAGATGCACTCCCTAATCTATTATCCAGTTCTATGGAGAAAACTGTACAAATGCATCTCTGACCTGGCATTAGGGCAGCATCGCGCTTTCTTTTTTTGACAATACATCAGGTAAAATAAACCAGCTTGAAACTCTGAGCTTCTGGAGTGCTTCAATAATTCCTCTCATTTCTTCCTGACTGATAGCTTACATTAAGAAAGCTGTTAATACATTTGAGTAGAATTTGGGTTCTCAATTCAACCCAGACTGGGAATGAAAAGACATGGAGAAGAAACATGGCCTTCCTGGACAGCCTGAATCAATAAGTTGTTACCCTTTGCCAGATGCAGCTTCCATACGAATGGCTTCATTTCCACTCACCTTTGCAGTCTGAGCCCAGATGACCACTGTCATAGAAGCTGTAGGATTACACTCACAGCTGTCACACTGGCAGGACCCACTCATGTTCAACAACCTTTGCCTTTTTGCATTTGTTGGTTTTCTGAAAGACAACATGGTGCTGATCCTGACTATATGAGACCCAAAGGAAAACAGCCTCTCTATTTTCCTTGGGGCTTTCACCTTGGTTTCTTTTATCAGTGAGAATGCTGTGCCCTAGCTCAGCTGGCCCTGTAAGTGATTCTTCCAGTGGTAGCAATAGAGTCATTCAATCAGTTCGATCCACATTTACAGAGCAGGACTGTTCTCTGCCCAAGACTGTTTTGGAAGCCTCAATGATGATGAACCAAACCCAGTTCTTGGCTTTGTAGAGCTTTCATTCAAGGGGGTGGGATGGGAGGAGACAGACAGAAATGCGTGTAAACAAATAGGGTTGTGGTACAATGTTTGCAGTGGGTGAGAGGAGGCCTTCTCAATTTTGACACCAGTGACATTTTGGGGGTTTTGTTTGTATTTTTAGTATTTATTTTTATTTATTTATCTGGCTGCACCAGGTCTTCACTGTGGCTTGCAAGACCTTCCATCTTCATCGCAGCATGCAAACTCTTAGTTGAGGCATACGGGATCTAACTTCTAGGTTAGGGTTCCAACTTGGGCTCCCTGCATTGGGAGCTTGGAGTCTTAGCCACTGGACCACCAGAGAAGTTCCACTAGTGACATTTTGGATGAGGTAAGTCCTTGTTGTGGGGAGTGTGTACAATAGGCTATTTAGCATCAACATTGACTGTCACCCACTCCCACCCCAGACATGACAGGCAAAAACGTTTGCAGACACTGGTAAATGTCTCTTAGGGGACAAAATAAGAGAGCCAGTGGGATAGGGATAGGGCTTCCCTGGTGGCTCAGACAGTGAAGAATCTACCTACAGTGTGGGAGACCTAGGTTCGATCCCTGGGTCAGGAAGATCCCCTGGAGAAGGCAATGGCAACCCACTCCAGTATTCTTGCCTGGGAAATCCCACAGACAGAGAAGCCTGGCGGGCTATGGTCCTTGGGGTCACAAAGATCTGCACGACTGAGCAACTAACACATTGACTTTTCACTTCACAGGATAAAGATAGCCGGCCTGGAGAGGGGAGGGAGAGGAGCGGCTGCTTCTCAAGATAGGAGATTCTTGAGCTGAGACTTAAAAGATGAGGAAGAGATAGTTTTAGGATGATTTAGAGGAAGAATATCTACAGTAGAGCAAACAGCCAGAGGCTCCGAGATAGGAGTGATCTGACTCATGTTCCCTCCCACACCGAAGCCACCAGTAAATTTCTCCCATAATAAAACCTACAGGGAGGAGACGCCAAAGATAGAGCAATCAGAGACACAATTCCTGTCCATACCTGATAGAACTGAAATTGCAGAACCTTTTTGTTAAATGTACACACGTATTATTCACACAACTAGAGAACTACTGATGGATTTGGTACAATACTAGTGTTAAAATGTGACTTTCTGGGCATGCTAACTTGTAAAACCAAGTTGTCTGTGGCATGTCTTAGTGTTTGGTTTTGGTTGTTTTTGGTTTTGTTTTTTCTATCTCACCCTTTCTGTTCTAAAATGGTTAAGTCTAGGACCTGGGAATCTAGATATAGTCCTAACTGCCAGCAACATGACCCACATCACAGAGCTGACACTTCCCAGTTTTGCCATCTGACTCTAAATCACAGGCGCTGCAGTAGATTTTTTTCCCAAAGATCCTTCCTGAGCAGAAAGTTTTGGGATTGATTTGTAAATTAGTGCTAAGTAGTGTTTTGGCCTCACATGTGCGAATGCTGTTAACTATAATCACAGCAATTTTAGAATTAAAGGACTGTATGTATTTCAAATATTGCAAGTTTCACCAGCCCATAGATGCAAATACAGTCATATTTCCATTCACGCCTGAATTACTAGGGCTCAAGACTCCTTTGAAGCCTCCCTCATGTTATTTCAGGGGAACGATCAGATGTCACTCTTCACATCCAATAAGGACAAAAATCAACCACTTCAGTTCCTCACTCCAGCCTTTCTGCAAGGCCTCTCCTCGGAGCCAGGTGGAAAGCTGACTCACTACCATGTCTTCAGGGCCACCATGACATCACCAACTTTCTGGAGCCATCCTCTCCCCTGATGCTCTGCCCCTCTCCACTGTGCTTGGCTAGGGACACCAGGAGGATCCAGGGTGTCAATCTACCCTGCGGTCCACCTTGTGAGGAGAGGAAGATGGATGCTCACCTGGCTTCTAATGTTACCTGGGCCCTATAGTTCTTTCCTGCCCAAACTTACAGTCTTTCACAGACACTGCTCCTTTGTCTATTGACCTTTACCTCTCTCCAGCTAGACTCCATGTTTCCCTCTATTCTCATCTCTTTCTTCATCTCTATCCAGGCACTTATGAACAAAATATATCCTTCCTTTTCCTTCAGAAACAGAAGCATTGATGACCCTCGTCTCAGGCAATGACATCCCCATAGGAGTGAACAGCCTGATGATGCTTGAGGCTGGAATTCACGAGGAAGACCTGTCAGGTTCAGATGGATGTGAGCCTTTGGTTTTAAGGACATCAGTACCAAAATCAGTTCTTTGGTTGTTTGGGTTTTTTGCTTTTTTTTTTTAAACAGAAGAAAATCAAACAAAAGTTTAATAACATGTATATGGGAGCATGTGTGTGCTAAGTCACTTTAGTTGTGTCCGACTCTGTGCGATCCTATGGACTGTAGCTTGCCAGGCTCCTCAGTCCATGGGATTCTCCAGGCAAGAATACTAGAGTGAACAGCCACTCCCTTCTCCAACGGATTTCCCGACCCAGGTATTGAACCTGGGTCTCCAGCACTGCAGACAGAGTCTTTATCATCTGAGCCACCATAGCCAGGGTAATCATTCTGGTAAGCCTGCCCAAATATGGTAAATATGCCTGTCCCCAGTGTGGTAAAGTCATCTCTTAGACAGCTGATTTGAAACTATTACTCCATTTAAACTTCAGTTTTCCTAATCAATGTAGAAACGTTTTAGCCTGTGAATTCTGAAAGATTGATTATATAATCCTATATGACTTCTACCACATAGGATATCAACTGCCCTAAGCAGGGTAGCCTCGAGATACATGTGGGCTTTGCTAACTAAATTTGGATTGAATAAGCCATGCTTTTCTAATATACATAAAAATCTTTCTATGTTGGATTTTTCCACAGCTAGATATTCTGTAATCTTGAGAAGTTTTATTTCCTTGGAATTAATATGCCTCCATGATAACAGCACACTTCAGAAAAACTTCACCTGAAAATGAACGTCCAATTAGCTTCAGCAGCAGTCTTCTGTACATAATTCAGTAGGAGAGAAAGAAAGCCTCAACATTCTGCAAGCCCATAGAAATCCAAGCTGCTTAAATCTTTCATAAATGCTATGTGCATGAACACTGGAGTACTTGCCAGCAGCAAGTTCAAACATTGGTTGCCTTGGACATTCCTAGAAGACTTTCCCTTAATTATCAGTCAGGGCACTGTGACATTAATTTAGGCAAGAGATGACAGTAGCTGGACTAATAAAATAATAGCAGAGAGAAGTACAAAGAACAGATTCGGAAGCTCATCAGGAGATGAAATGAACATGGCTATATCCAGGAACATGAATGGGTGGGGAACAAGGGAAAGAGAAGAGACAGTGACAACACCCAGATTTCTAGCTTCAGTGTGAGAAAGAATGCTGCCATTTTTTATTAAACAGGAAATGAAGCCAAGCTGGAGAGAAATATGGCTAATTAAACACTAAGCTATAATTGCAAAATGATGAAGTATACAGAAGGGAATATGTTTTTGATTTAAAAATGCTTATCATAGTCTGATTTAAGAGAAAATATTTGTATTTACCATCTGACACACTTGATCCTGCATTATTTTCAGAACTCTTACTCCAAAGTTTTTCACATGTCTTTATAAGGCATCAAATAATGTTATTAGCAAGGGAGGGAAGTCATTAAATGAAGAGGAAACTTTTATTAAAACATCATAAATGTTCACTTAACCAACAAGCATTTATTGAATGTCAGCCATGAGCCAAGTACTGCTCTGGGTTACAGAAACCTTAATATCTAACATGTAAGAAGTACTGACCACCGTGCTAGGGGCTGGACCTGCCATCAACAATCCCCACCTCACAACCCTGTGAGAACAGTGCTATAGCAACAGCTGCACTTACAGACGACAGAACAGAGGCAGTGACATGCTGAGTAACTTAGACAAGTAAGGAGTCAGGATCCAACCCGGTGACTACAGAGCCACCCTGCGTGGTGCCACCTCCCACACAGAACTCGGGATGCCCTTGGAGGACAGATGCATAAACAGTTTTCAAGCTTATATAAATACTCCTTTGCTTGTTCACCTCCAATCTCACAGAACTGCCATTCTCAGGCTTCCAACCTCCTGATTCAGGACTCCTGATATGCTGTGTTATCACCTGTCCTGCCCCTCACATGGCCTGTAATCACAGCCATCACTTGTTTTCAGTCATCTGATTAGAGAGCAACATTGAGTTTTCCAGCTTGTAAGCTGGGTTCCTTTCCTTTTCTTTTTCCTGTTTCCTGAGTTTTCGCCTTGAATGCTTGACTTTTCCTTGGGGAAAAGTTTCCAATTCCATTCCTGGCACAAGTTAAACCCTGTAATGTCTCAGAGTGTGTGTGTGTTTCAACATTAGGGAAACAAACATTGAAAGTGGAGGTTCTGTTTGGTACAGCTACAATGCAGTGATAAACCAAGAGCCAGCCGACTCGAGGGACTTCCCATCTTCACTTAAATATAGTCCAGACTGCTCCCCTCTCACTACCCCAACAAGATTTAGCTCTTAGCACAAACCACTGCACCTTCAGTTTGCACTCTGCTATTGCTGAGGAAGGCAATTCACCTGCAAACTCCATGTGAGAAACAGCAGAGATACAGAGAAGCTGTTGGTCAGAAATGACCTTAGAACCAAGCGCTGTGCTGTTTTAGCTGCTCAGTGGTGTCCAACTCTTTGAGACCCCAAGGACTGAATCCTGCCAGGCTCCTCTGTCCATGGGGATTCTCCAGGCCAGAATACTGAAGTGGGTTTCCATGCCCTCCTCCAGGGGATCTTCCCAACCCAGGGATCTAACCCAGGTCTCCCACATTGCAGGCAGGTTCTTTATCAGGGAACCTGAGCCACCAGGGAAGCCCATGAATACTGGAGTGGGTAGCCTATCTCTTCTCCAGGAGATTGTCCTGACCCAGGAATCAAACCGGGGTCTCCTGCATTGCAGGTGGATTCTTTACCAGCTGAACTGGACCAGGTGGTAAATCAAAAAGGAAGCTCCTTAAAATCCCACCACCTTTCCCAAAATCCAGGATGCACTGTCCTGTATGAAGTCCAGCCAAGAGCTCAGAGTGTTCAGTGAAAGAGGATCACTGAGGTGGCAGAAGGGCGTCCATCTCAGAAACTCTAAGAATCTGGCAGCCCCCGCCTGGCCTACTGCTCTATCTGCCACTCTCTTTCCAGACCAAGTCTGAATTCCAAACCTTCAGAGCTGCATTCATTGCTTCCTGGGTAATATGGGTACAGTGAACCAGCATCCTTCACAAGGCTCTTGTAGGGACCCAGACCAGCATGGCAGTCGGAGAGATGGAGAGTAAAGTCACCGCGGATTCTAACCCAGGGGGGGAATCCCCTGAGGTCCAGTTCAGGTCCTCTGAGCCTCCACAACTAGCCTGGAACAATTCCGCCTTCATTGGGGGTCCTCTGGCCATAACATATCAGACTGAAGAGGATATTTAGAGTTTCCCAAGGAAGAGTGTAAGCACCAATCATGGATTCTCAACAAATACTAGCCGAGTAAATGAGAAATGAGTGACTATCCTATATGAACAGGCAATGAATCAGAGAGACACTATGACTGGAGGAGTCCCATGGACCATTGGCATCACCACACATGTAATTCACCATCTCCACCCTGAAAAAAGCTACAAAGCTCTGGAGTCCTGGCAAGAAAAGCCTTGAGTAGAATGGGAGAATCCCTAACTCTGTTAATGTTAGACCCAGGATAAAAATAAAACAAGCTCATAAAAAAAAATATATGAGGGTTCCTGGTGGATCTAGAGAGGCAGAATTAATTTCTCTGCTTTTGAGACAAACCCACAGAAGCACAATGCCTGAATTTTGAAGTCACACCACAAAGATGCTGATCCTTGTGGAATCTGGAGCGTTGCAGGGAAAAAAAAAAAAGCGAGAATTTAGGCATTATAATTAAACCAGATGCATTCGTGAAGATTCAAATCTGTAAACATATAGATTGATATACTGTCCTTTTACGTGTTTTTTTTTTAAATCCACATTTATAATGTTTTATCTCCAAGCCCCTATGAGTAGGAAATTGGCTAAAAAAGATGTTGGCTCAATACAGGAGAGTGTTCTAACCCTGTGAAATATCATGGAGAGAATGCTGTTGTAAAGGAGCAACCTCTGGTTCAGCATTCGGGCCAAAGTCAAATGGTGATTTGTCCTAGATGATTTTTGGAGCTCTAGTAATTTGGGTGTGAAGTGAGAGTGAAAGTGAAGTCATTTAGCGTGTCCAATTCTTTGAGATTCCATGGACTGTAGCCTTCCAGGCTCGTCCGCCCATGGAATTTTCCAGGCAAGAGTACTAGAGTGGGTTGCCATTTCCTTCTCTGGGGATCTTTCCAACCCAGGGATCAAACCCGGGTCTCCCACATTGCAGGCAGACGCTTTACCATCTGAGCCACCAGGGAAGACCGTGAAGTGAGAATAATTGACTCCTAAGATTCCAAGGGGGCAACCAAGGATGAGACGGTTGGATAGCATCACCAATTCAATGGTCATGACGACTCTGAGCAAATTCTGGGAGATAGCGAAGGACAGGGAAGCATGGCAAGCTGCAGTCCATGGGGTCTCATAGAGTTGGACACAACTTAGCAATTAAACAACGAGATTCCTTCCAATTCTAATGTACATGAGGAATAATTTTTATCACAAAAGCATCCAAAAGTAAAGTGATGAGTGACTTTTCCCTAATCACACAGTCAACACTCCAACTCCTACAATACAACCATCCCTGGTATCCACCAGAGACTGGTTCCAGGACCTTGCAGATACCAGCATTCTCAGACACTCAAGTCCCTTAGCCAAAATGGTGTAGGATTTGCATGTGACTTAAGCACTTCCTCCTGTGTACTTTAAATCATCTCTAAATTACTTATAATACCTAATACAATATAAATATTAAGTTGCCTGCAAGTTTTTGTTTTTGGAACTTTTGGAAATTTTTTTTCTAAATATTTTCAACCTGAGGAACCCACAGACACAGAGGACTGACTGTCCTTTCCACTGGCTGGTTTTTAGCATCACCAGTAAACTCGATTTCATGACACCAGGAGGACACTAGCACTGGCCTTGGGACATTCCCTTTGGTGTCGCAGATAATAGGCACAAATAAAAGGTTCAACATCTGATGGATACACTTTCCCTTAACTCAGGAAGATGATCCATTTAATATAAGTTCTACATTAGACTGGGACTGTTTCATAAACGTCTCAAACTCAATATAAAGAGTATCTCAAAGTTAACATAGTAGAACACTCTAGATCTGTATGTTCCAGTACTGGGGGTAATTGGATTAAACTAGTAATTTCATTGCTGGCCTCATAATCAAACATAATGGCTGCACTTACTTGCCTGAGCAGGTCTCATACTTAAACCAAGGGATAAAGAAGAATTTTTTTCTGTCATAAAGATCCCAACCTTACATAATGGTCTCTCTTGCATAACAGTCACACCCCTATTTTTGGAATGGCAGAGCCAGCATAAAAAAGTGTTATGATTACACAAATAAACACAGCACTTTAGAGGTGTTTTTGAGGACAAAGAAACATTTCCAACATCATTATTACTTTTCTGCTTTTTAATTTTTATTTTATATGGGAGTTGATTGACAATGTTGTGTTAGTTTCAGGTGTACAGCAAAGTGATTCAATTACACATACACCTGTAACTAATCTTTTTCAAATTCTTTTCCCATTTAGTTATTACAGAGTTATTGAGCAGAGTTCCCTATGTTATACAGTAGGTCCTTGTTGGTTATTTATTTTAAATACAGCAGTGTTATTACTACTTTTCAAATAGCAACACTAGACAGAGGTTCTAAAGGCCTTGCTTCACTGCTTTTGAAGCTATTGCAACAGTGACCCAACAGACTGCAGTCACATATCTTACCTAAACATAGAATTTCCCAGGAAGTCTAAGGTTATTTGTGTCAAGTTCATAAGGTATTTGATTCCAAGCCAGATAACACAGCTTTTGGGTTATATGAGCACACTAGGACCTGGTGTTCTCTTTTAACTGAGACATAAAAACCAAGGTAACAACCTACTTATATTCATTGTCAAGTTTTCATATCATTGCAGCCAAAGCAATGAAAACCACTTCCAACCTGCCTGCTGCTATTAATAAACACAGTGAACTTTGATGTAAATGTCAGACATGTTCACTTTAGGCTGCTGGTCAAATTTGCATGAGGATAATTAAATTCTGAGTTTCCACATCCCCTCTGTAAATTCAACAGACATGATATATTTCTCTTCTGGTACTAAGCCATGGTTGACTATTGCTCTGATCGACTGCCTGTAATTTTTCAACTCACTGGATGAATGCATGTAAACTCAAAGCTTGATGCCACAACTGAGATGTTACACTAACCCACATTCCTCCCAACACCGCCCTCTGCTACAACTGGCTCATTTCTCCACATACCTAGTGACCTTCAGTCAATTTTTCCTCCATAAACACCTTCAGTGGTTAGAGCTATGCTAATATGGTAGTCAATAGCCGCTTGTGGCTGTTGAACACTTGAAATGTGACTAGTCTAAATTAAGATACTCTATAAATGTAAAATTATTGTCATTTTAGTCACTCAGTTGTGTCTGACTCTTGTGATCTCATGGACTGTAGCCCACCAGGCTCCTCTGTCCATGGGATTCCCCAGGCAAGAATACTGGAGTGGGTTGCCATTTACTTCTTCAAGGGATCTTCCTGACCCAGGGATCAAAACCGTGTCTCTTGCATTGGCAGGTGGATTCTTTATCACTGAGCTATGAGGGAAGCCCAAAATATAAAATTACACACCAGATTTTGAGGACTTAGTATTAAAAAAAAAAAATGTGAAATAGCTCGTTATTAATTTTCATATTGATTACCTGTTGAAATAAAAATATCTTTTACATATTAGTGTTAGTCACTCAGTCATGTCCAACTCTCTGTGACCCCACAGACTGTAGCCCACCAGGCTCCTCTGTCCATAGAATTTTCCAAGCAAGAATACTGGAGTGGGTTGCCATTACCTTCTTCAGAGTATCTTCCTGACCCAGGGATCTCCTGCAATGCAGGAAGATTCTTTACTGTATGAGCTACAGGGAAGTCCATTTTACATACTAAGTTAAATAAAACATATATACTACAAATTTAAAATTTTCTACATGTGTGGCTCACATTGTATTTCTACTGGATAATGTTGAGTTAGATAATTTTAGGCTCTAACTCAATTCCACTGAGCCTTCAATTAGACATAAGTTGCATCTTCTAATTTTATGTCTCAATTTCTCTCTTTTCCAATCCTTTTGTCTTTCTATACTGAATCTTGGATAATTTCTCATATTTATCTTTCAGATCATTGACTCTTCACTGGGTCTAATCTGTTAATCCATCCGTTTCATTCTGGCATTTTTTAATACAGTTTTATTTGCTGTATTTTCACACAAAATTTCACCTAGGTTAGAAAAGGCTGGGAACTGTTAGGCAGTGCTACTAATGCTATCCACATGCATACTCCAGGACGTAGCTATTCCACTCCTAGATACAAACTGATAGAAATGGATAAGTAATAGCCAAAAACTGGAAATTACCCAAACACCCATCAGCAAGAGAATGGATAAATAAAGTATGGTTTATTTATACAACAGAATTCTACATTAAATAACAAGAAGCAAACTACAAAAAAAAAAATATAAATGAATTTCATATTTTTATTATTTTCATATTTTGAGAGTTAAAGATCATATGCAAAGCAGTATGTACTATATAAATCCATTTATAGTGTTTATAAAAACAGGCAACACTAAATGTAGTGTTAGAATTCAGGGTAGTGTTTGCCCTTGGAGTGGGGAGATTACCTGGAGGAGCACATGAAGGGGCTTCTAAGATGCTGATAATGTTCTGTTTCTTAAACTGAACACTGGTTATGAAGCACACTTAATTTGTGAAAATTCATAAGGTTGTGCACTTATAATTTGTATACTTTGCTATGCATGCTACTTTAAGAATATCATACACTCAAACCTTTCATCCGATTATCAAAACAAGACATTTGTGGTTAAAATCCTTTCCTTTTGAGTCTTTAATTTCAAATAATAATCTCTATTTCCAGAATCTCACTGTTTCTTTTTCAAATTCTGCCTAGTCCTTTTTAATAGCTTCCTGACTCTTCTCCACACTTTTAATGAAAGTTTCTTTTATTCCTATAAACTCTTCAAGGATCCTCAGTTTATTTTCTGACTCTGATCATTCTTATACTAAGGTCCTTGGGACATCTGATTCTATCGTTTTCTGTTTCTACTTAATGACTTGTGTATTCTGTGTAGTTGGTAACTTTTTTTTGTGAGCTCAGATAGGGCTAGTCACAATCTGTGAAGATTCTAAAGAACTTCAGTTCTGTGAGCATTCCTCCAAAGGGGAGCCTCATCTGATCCTGTCTGGCATTCTGAGTCTCTGCCACACTGGAATCATCTTAATTCCCTTGAGGTTTCCTGGACAGCATATGTATTAGAGATAATGTAAATTTAAACCCTAAACCCTCATGAGGTCTAAATTCTTAGGAGAGAGACTTTCTGTTCCTCTGTCCCCAGTCCAGGCTAGAACAAACAACTTTTTGTAGCAACTTTCTCTGCCAGATGGGTGGTTCTGGTGCATCTTTTCACTGGGTGTGCAGATCGTCAAGACTCCTGGCTTTTTCAGGCTCTTAATAAATCCTAACTCCCCACCTTATAGTGCCCATGACCTTGTCTCCCATTCCACAACAGACGACACTCACTCACCTGCTGCTGTACCGCGCTTGAAAACAGTGCTTGTACAGCACCGTTTCATTCCCCCAAGGCTCTGGGTTTCTCTAATCTCTAGGTACCCACAAGGCAGCCTAGAGTTCTCACTTACCACCATGATGTCAGCTCTCTCTTCAGTTTTCAGCCCCTATGAATTTACCTTAAATTTTGATGAGCTTGGCTACAACATTTGTATGCTATCCAACATTTTTCAGGTGTATAATTAGAAGTTTCTCAAAACAGTCTGTGATGATACCAGAGGCAGAAGTCCACCAGGCCTTCCGAATCTGATGCTTAAAGCCTGGTGAGAAAATACAGCTGTCACTTTGCCTCTCCAAAGCCCCCACTCTGCTATCTCCCGGCTTAACTACATCTGAATTTTATAGTACTAAAGCAATGTTTAAAGTTAATTGAAATAAGCTGGCATGTCAACTAACTCATTTCCAAAATACGCCCCCACCTACCACGTTGCGGACTTGCTAAAAGGCCACCCAACAGAGAGAACTTTGCTACTTCTTTATTTAAAAGAACCAAATAATTCAGAAACCATTCACTTATACAACAAACATTCACCAAGAACTTACTCTTTGAACTAGGCACAGTACAAAGGGCCAGACATGCAAAAGTGACTGAAACATGAATGTGATCCTCAAATGGTTTAGCAAGAATGCCTAAGGTTTTTTTTTCCTTAAATGCAAACTGATAAACAGGTAGAGATTGTCTAGATCAGGGGTCCACAACCCCTGGGCCACGGACCGACACCAGTTTATAGCCTGTTAGGAACCAGGTTGCATAGCAGGAGGTGAGCAGCGGGTGAGTAAAGATTTTTTTCATCTGTACTTACAGCCACTCCCCATCACTCACATCACCGCCTGAGCTCCGCTTCCTGTCAGATCAACCTTGGCATTAGATTCTCATAGGAGTGTGAACACTACTGTGAACTGCACATATGAGGGATCTAGCTTGGGCAGTCCTTATGAAAATCATCACAAAATCATCCCCTGCCTCCCATCCATGGAAAATTGTCTTCCAAGAAACTGGTCCCCAGTGCCGAAAGGTTGGGGACCGCTGGTACTGTATTAAGAATCTGAGGACAAGTCAAAGTTCAGTAGATAACAGTGCTCTGCGAACAATGTGAATGTCACCATGCCATGTTCCTGTTTTGGCACCACTAACTGCCTCCCATCATCCCTAGACTAGGATCCAGACAGACGTCTCCATGGTCACCAAGGCCATACAAGATGCTGCCCTGCCTGTCCTCATCTCACATCCTCTTCTTCTTACTCACTCTAGTCTCCCCACACGGCTTCCTTCTGTTCTCCAAAGACGGCAGTTCATTCTCATCTTAAGCTCATTTGCATATACCCTTGCTTTCATCTAGAAAACTCCTTTCTCAGATCTTTATATGGATCCCACATCTCACCATCTGGGTCTCAGCTCACATGAGAGACCCTTTGAAAGGGCCCTTCCCTGACCACCCAGTCAAAAGAAATCCCACCACTATTTCACTTATCTATCACATCACCCTTTTCTGTTTTCTTCACACTACACATCAGTAGCAAATTATCTAGTTTTTTAAATGGATTTTCTCATCAAGTCCATATTGTGCTCTCCTTGTGTTCTCTAAGTGTATGTAGTATAGACAGCGGATGTTCCAGTCACTTATGAGAATAAACAACTAAGTGGTTAAGGATGTCTGCAAGTGTGAAAAATAAGACAGTGGCTTTCACTTGTGCCACCTAATTGCATTCCAGGAAAGAAGACAAGTAGCAAAAAATTCCAGTTAAGTGCAACACATGCCATAAGGTTCAGTAATGGCCAGGGGGAACCGGGGGGGTGGGGGGGGCAGTAATGAACTCTGGTGGGAGCAAGGCTGGGAGACAGGCAAAGAAACCATCCCAGAAAAGGGAGCTTACAAGAGACCCTAAAGAATGAGTGGGCAATTACCGGCTGCACAAGGTGGAAAAAAGCATCCAGACTGAAAAAGAGTAAATCCAGTGGCAGGCAGGTGAGGGGCTGCTGCTTCCTTTAGGCTGTCACCCTAAACTCAGGGAAGGCAGAGCCCCCCAAAGAGTGTAAGTCCGGAGGTGGCCAGGATGTCAAAACACCAAAGTCCAGTTGCAGACTTGCTGCCAGTTGACTATATGATTTTTAAACCAGCCATTTCCCCTCTTGTCCTCAGCTCAGCACCGGCTCTAAAAGTCTGTGATATTTTTCCTATTGTTCGCTCCAGCGCACATTCTAAAACTGCCAATACTGAAACTGAAACTTTTACATTCCGATGGCTGTTTTTTGCTGCTTTATCTTTGTTACTTTAGTGTTTTAATGATTAAGAGAGAGTCTGCAGAATACGCGTGTGCCAGATTATTGCTTGACTGTGACTCAATGCAGAAATCAATTATGGAAGGCAGCTCTGAACTCGTGGAAATTCCAAAGCCTTGTGCACACCATCTGTGGCCAGTCAGCCCAGCCAGGATAAGGACGGGACATTTCTGTGATTCCCACACCATTGAGCTTCTCAACGTGAGCTCTGAAGACCATCTATTCTATATCACCTAAAGTCCTTGTGAAAAATTCGGGTTTCTGGGTCCAGTTATCCACCACTCCCCCAGACCCTACTGAATTAGGATCTCTCATGAGTGGGGGCTCAGAAATCTGCACTATTAATAATAAGAATGTCAAGGTAATTCTTCCTTTACACACCCTCAAGTAGAGAGCCCCTACCTCTCAGCTTCACTCTGCTCTGTGGCAAAATCAAAATGCTAACAACAACAGCGGCTAGCATTTACGGCATGCGTATTCTGGGCCATGATCTGTAACAGACTTCTACAGCTGATTTCTTTTCTTGCCTCAACAATGTTTAATAACTTGCTCATGTTCATAACACAGTCAGTTGGAAGAGTCAGAATTTGAGTCCATATTTCTCTGAGCCCAGATTCTGTGTTCTCAGTCACTCCCTAGACTGCAGCAGGATGCAAAGCTTAAGAGCTGCAGCCCTGGCATCAGCTTCCTTGAGTTCAAATGCTGCTGCTGCTGCTGCTGCTAAGTCGCTTCAGTCGTGTCCGACTCTGTGTGACCCCATAGACGGCAGCCCACCAGGCTCCCCCGTCCCTGGGATTCTCCAGGCAAGAACACTGGAGTGGGTTGCCATTTCCTTCTCCAATGCATGAAAGTGAAAAGTGAAAGTGAAGCCGCTCAGTCGGGTCTGACTCTTTGCAACCCCATGGACTGCAGCCTACCAGGCTCCTCCGTCCATGGAATTTTCCGGGTAAGAGTACTGGAGTGGGTTGCCATTGCCTTCTCCAAGTTCAAATGCTAGCTGCACCATTTACTAGCTGTGTTCCCATGGGCAAGTTCTTTAGCCTAGTTTTTCCACTTGTGCTGCGTGCTAAGTTGTTTTAGTCATGTCCAACACTTTGCAACGCTATGGACTATAGCCCGCCAGGCTTCTTCTGTCCACGAGATTTTCCAGGCAAGAATACTGGAGTGGGTTGCCATGCCCTCCTCCAGGTGGATCTTCCCAACCCAGGGATCAAACCCCTATTTCTTATGTCTCCTGCATTGGCAGGCAGGTTCTTTACCTCCAGCACCACCTGGGAAGACCGTCCCTATTTGTAATGGTTGGACTATAAGCACTCCTGTCTCCTAAGGTCCTTGTTGGTAAAGAATAATTGAAGTGATTCATGTAGTGTTTGGAAAGGAACCCAGCACATCACAAGCACTAGCCATTACAATCCAGCCTCCCCTTTCCCCTGCCTTCGGGCTCCTTGGTGGCTGTCACTGGTCTCTAAGGAGCTCTCTGGCAAGCATGAGGAGACAGATCTGAAGACAATCTACCCCCTTTGCTGGAAAACAAGCCATAGCATATGCTCCACTAACAGTGGGTCGGTAATGTGGTCTTTGGAGATAAAGGACTGCACATTATTTGAACTTAAACATTCAAAGGGCATCAACTCCTTTCTACACAGAACACTTTCAGACCTGCCGCTGCTTTTTCTTTTATGCTTCCTAATGGTTCTGTCTGTCATTATGAACCTCTCAGTTCTGCTTCAACAAAGCACAAAGGGATTCCATCCTTTAATCCTCAAAATAGTTTGTCTTTATAGTTTGGCCGGTAAGAGTTGGTTGCAGCAGTAACTCCTGCAGCCCGGCTCTCATTATGCCAAGAAGGCAATGTGTTGCTGCATCAAAGCGTGAGTGATAACAAATGCTTTCAGGTGGTGAGAACTGCTCTCTACCACCTGCCTTCCAAGTGCCCTCTTGACACAGAAGAACTTGTTTGACTACCATCAGTCATCATTAGGAGTGAATGGTGCTACCCGTCCGGGTGACATCTCGGTCAAGGAAGCAAGCCTCATCCTTAGACCATCAGCTACTGCAAGACTGAAACAGAGAAATACATCCAAGACTTCCTTTCTTCCATGGCAAAAATTATTCTGTAAGTCATGTTTTTACTAAATCTCCTAAGGAGGTACTTAAAATTATTCATTTTTCTTTCTAAATGAAACTATTTTTATAGTCATGCATAGAATTTTAAATAAGCCACTATTTATGACCACAGATATTTCAAGAGCTCAGAGAAAGGAGAGTCAGCATAAAAAGCAGGCTTGCCACACTATCCTCATGCAAATCCAGGGATGTGCATGTGAGCTTCCACATCCATCCCAAAAGCTCTGCCCAGAGATGAAGGAGATGAGGGATGTGAGGTGCACAAGGCACAAGCCCCTGTAGACCACAGTCCACGCAGCAAGTTGACTCCCCCTTTGGAAAAGCCAATCCACTAAGCAACACCCAAACATGGCAGGACCCACGCAAACAGGCAGCTCACACCTGGACAGGATGCCTTTTGTTGTACCAAGCTGAGACCGCTCTCTCTGAAAGAGGCTCAAGCTTTCTCAGATGCAGAACCCTTTAAATAAATGGGGAAAGATACAGGTTCCCTAAGAACCTGATCTTTAATAAATAAATTAATCAAGTTTGAAAACTTCTTGCTTAGTTTCAGGGAAAGCCAACACAGAAGGTCGATACCCACTTGCCATCTACTTGTACAGACTAAATCATGTGCTTTTTCTTCACAATGACTTGTCTGGCAGAAACCTTCTGCAAAAAAAAAAATTATATATGTGCTTGATTGATGATGCTGTCTCACCTCATCAGAGCTATCTAGATGCTGTTCATTTATGCTTCCCAAATGTAACTCAATTCACAACTCTCACGTTGTGCTTTTTTTTTTTTTAAGTCAGCAGTAACTACACCCAAAGAAGATGCCTGCTGTAGCTTTCTTCCATAACCTGCTGTGAGGCCAGTCAATTTGACCTGAGATCCAACGCTATAGTGATGGTGTTTCTGGCCTGGGACGGTGTCCAGTATAAGCCAAAGCTTGAGTGGTAAAAACTCTGTAATCAAAAGACTTGCATAAATGAAGGAACCTCCTCAGAAGTTTATTTTGATGGATAGTGATCTATAATTTTCTAAAACACCAAATAAGTTTCAAGGACCAACACTGAATCTATGCCACTATGTCAACAAGAGCAGCTGAGCAAAATATGACCCACATCATGTAAAAAAATCTTTCACTAGAAACCTCCATCCTAGAGAAGTAAACTGTCTGAATTAGAAGTTTTTTCTGCACAAACCGGTTGCAAACTTCAAGTGTTTCTCAAGCTTTAAGACTCAAGCTTTTAATTTTGCAAACCACATCCAAGAGACATGGCACTTCTGCATTACTGTTTAATTTTTTTTCTATTTTGGTTAAGAGGACAACAGAAAAAGTTCTGGCATTCTTGTTCTCTTGGTTACATTTGTATAAAGTTCGGACTGCCAGTTGCTCAAAAAATAAGTGACATGGCAGAATTCTTTAACCCGCTAAATTTCCTTAAACCTAAGGCTAAATCTTGAATACATTATTGAATTCTTTAATATCTTGATGGTTGGCAAATTGACAGCTACACATTTGTCATGCTTTGTTTTTTTGTTTGGGGTTTCTTTTTTTTTTTTTTTTTGCACTTTATTTTTCACTGCAGGTTTATTTGGCAACGACAATGAACAGTAAATTCTGTAAACCTGCATCAAGTTTAAGACTAAAGAACCATTCAAAACATTTAATTTTTAAAATTAGAATTAGAAGAATTTGGCTATCCCAAGAGCCCCTAGACCAACAGGACTGAGGTTTGCCTCTGTCCTCCAACTTCAAGTGTTTCCACTGCTCCCTAGAGCCACCCAGTTTCCGCACAAAAAACACATGAAAATACAAAAATTTATGCCTCTTCCCTAACCAGGGCACAAACTGCAATAATGAGTCAAAGAATTATTGCAAAATATTATGAATAAAACAATCATATTACAAAAAGGGCTCTTATGAGATAGATGGAATTAAAATCAAGAAAAACATTTACGGAATTGAAGAAACTGAAGTCCGGATGCTGAACTTCTAACTAGAGCAGATTCCCACTGCAACCACTCAGACAAGGAGCAAAGACCATGGGTTCCTCCAAGAATCTGCTTTCTAGACTAAGTTCCTGATGTGAACCCTCTTGCTATCCTCTTTGTCACCAAGCCACACAGCCCTTCAGCCCCAGCCATAGGCCTGTGTGGGTCTAATTCTAGTCCTCAGCCCCCAAGGGAAGGAGGCCTCTTCCCTTCCAGGCCCCTGGGTTTCAGGCCACGTGACAATAACCTCACAGTCACCTTCTTCACTCTTGCTGAAGTTCTCCATGGGTCATAGGCTAGGAAGCCCAGGTCATAACTATGACCTCTAGAGAAGTGCCACCTGCCCAAAGGGGCCTGGGAATTACCGCTAACATAAGGCTAGGCTGTCCCTAGCTTATGATGCAAGGATACAAAATCTCCACTTCCTTGCCTCAAGACAGAACAGACTCAGGGCAAAGGATGCTACAGAGCAATCACAGGATCAGGCTGACACTAGGCTTCACCTGTAACTACATTCTTTCTCCTGATAATGCGCTTCAATAAATCACTTGCCTAAGAATCCCCAACTAGGGAACTTCACCTGACGCAGTGCTCCTCCACAAGTGTTCCAAGCTGGCCTCCTGGCTCAGACCCCAGAATGGTCCGAAGGCCTGCATGGACTGTCTTTATCCAGAGCCCATCAACATGAAATCCAGTGCTCAGACAAGCCAGGAAGAGCCCCCTTGTCCCTTTCAGCTTAGAAGTCCACCCTTCCCCTGGGAAAAGCACTGATGTCCCTCCCTCCTTCCATCTCAGATCTCACCTGACTTATAAGCAGGAGCTGAAAGACATATTCTGAAGTCAGTATATGATCAAGCTGAATTTATCAGCAGCAGAACATTGCCGAAAATACAATCAATGATTCATACTTCTGGTTCTCCTTAGGGAGCAGAGAAGCCTCCCCCAAGGTCCCTTAACATGATTCCTGCAATGTGAAATCTTTTAAACAGAGAATAGGAGTCTAATCACAGCATTAACGAGCTACCCATTGCTCCAGAAATGACTCTACTCCACTTCCTTAGAGGAATTACCATGCCTGCTCCGTGTTCTAGCTGATGCTCTCATTCGGATGCAGTATTTGGGATGGGAAGAAGTCATTTCTGGGGCTTCTTACTTAACTATGACTTGTTTACAGAAAAACAGCATCCTCGCTGAGTTTGGACTTGTTTCTTTCCTGGCAAAGGTCAGATTATTGACAAAATATCTGGAGAATGCATAACCTTTGTAACAATAAGAGCTGTTTCTTTACAGCACCTAGTATGTGCTAGGCACCAGCAATATGCCACTTTCTTATTGGGGTATAGTTGATTTACTCAAATGTTAGTTTCACATGTACAGCAAAGTGAATTAGTTGACATATACATATATCCTTTCTTTTTCTATTCTTTTCCCATATAGGCCATTACAGAGTAGTGAGTAGAGTTCCCTGTGCTATACAGTAGGTCCTTACTAGTTATCTGTTTTATATATGGTATTGTGTATATATCAATCCCAATCTCCCAATATATCCCCCTCCCTTTACCCCTTAGTAGCCATAAGTTTGTTTTCTACATCCATGACTGTATTTCTGTTTTGTAAATAAGTACATTGGTACAATTTTTCCTAGATTCCACATATAAGCAAGGCAATATCATATGGTAGAAATATGCCATTTCTAATCCTCCTAACAGGTAGGGGAAATGAGGCTCAGGGTGGTTAAATAATATATCAGTGTCACATAACAACTATGTGGTTAGAAAGAGGATTTGAACCCAGGTTCATCTAACCACGAGACTTGTGACTAGGCCACTCACCAAACTGTCCTTGCCACTGGCCCAGTGGTTGAGGCTGGTTCTGCCCTGCAGTGATGCCCGTTCTGGGCTAAGTTTCTTACAGAATTACTGAATGTTCCTTGAAACCACACCATGTTCTCTGATCTTGAGAAAATGAAGCAATATAAAGGGTGTCTGGTGTGGATAATGATGAGGATAACAATGAGGAGCAAGGGGGTGTTTAGACAGGAAGATGGAGTAAATACACTCTTCCATCTTGCTCCCACAGCTACAGCCAAAAACAAGGATAATATATCTGAAACAAACATAATAAGACTCCAAAAGGTAGAGAGAAGTCCAGAAAGTTAAGGCTCTCAGGACCCAAGGAATGACATGGCAGTGAGTTCCTAGTTGGCTTTTCTTTTTTTCCCCCTCATATATTCCAAACTAGATACTGGAGGAGTCAGCAACTTGAAAATGCCAACAGGCTTAGACGAAAATCCAGAACTCCTCTCTCCAACCCAAGAGTGAAGAATGAGGCATCCTAGCCCCTTGCAGATAGAAAACTTTCAGATATTAATAACAATCACCCTACTCCAACTAAACACTGCAGGGGAAAACTGTGGTCCCAAGCCCAACCCACCAGCAAAGACTCTACTGAGTTGTCCCTGCACTCCCACCAGGATGATTTCTGAGACATCTGAGTGGGGAGACAGGACTTTCATTTCCTCCAGGTGCAATCTCAGCTGAGGAGGAACCTCACGGAGATTCAGGACTCTACCAAGTGCCCTCAGCCATACCATCCCCAGGAGTATGGGCGGAGCTCAGGTGGGGAGCAGTGTCCAAGCACCCCTCCTTCTCACTGCCAGACCACTATAGCTTCAATAAGCAATTACTTTATTGAAATGAATGAAAAATTGGAAAGATTTGACAAAGAAGTAGAAATTGTCAACAAAGAAAGAAGAACCACATGGAAATTTTGGAGCTAAAATATACTATAACTGAAATTTTAAACAAACAAACAAAAAACCCTCAATGGATGGGCTAACAGCAAAATGGAACAGATAGAGAAAAGAATCCATAAATTTGAGGACAGAAAAATAGAAAATATCCAACCTAAAAAATAGAAAGTAGATTGAAAAAAATGAGCAGAGTCTCAGAGACCTGTGGGATTATAGTGAAAGATCTAAAATATAGGTCATCTGGCTCCCAGGAGAGGAAAAAGAGGGTGGGGCCAAAAAAAAGGATACGAAGAAATAGTGGCCAAAAATTCCCAAACTCAGCAAAAAACAAATTTAAGAACTTCAGTGAACATCAAACAAGGTAAACTAAATATATGTCTTCAGGTAAAAACACATAGTCACATTTCTGAAAAGAAAAACCAAAACCAAAAAAAAAAAAAAAAAAAAAAAAAGAGCGGCCAGAGAGAAAAGATGCATTCACTATAAAGAAAAAACAGTTTGAATAACAGGATTTCTCATAAGAAATCAAGGAGGAAGAAGCCCAATATTTTTCAAGTGCTAAAAGAAAAAGCTGTCAACCCAGGACTCTATATCCAGAAAATATAGTCTTCAGGAATGACACTCTCAGAAGAATGAAAACTAAGACAATCTGTTGCCAGCAGACTTATCCTGAAAGCAAGGCTAAAGGAAGCTCTCTAAAGAGAAAATAAAAAATCAAAGCAGGAGTCTGAGAAGAAAAAAAGAACAGAAAGAGCAAAAACATAAAATACTATAGACTTGACTTCCCTTAAGTTTTCTAAATTTAGTTTATGATTAAAGCAAAAATCATAGCACTGCCTATTATGGTTTGCAAGGTATGCAGAGGAAATATTTAAAACAATCATAAAAGGAGGAGGGGAAAGGAAGGTAAGTTTCTACACTTCAGTGGAACTGGTAAAATGTCAACACCAGGAGACTGTGATTAATCATCTGTATATAAACGTAATTCATAGAGCAACCACTAAAAAAGCTACATAAAGAGACACACTCTAAAATACAACAGATAAATCAAAACAGAATACTATAAAATGTTCAAGCAGCCCATAGGGAAGCAGGGAAAGGGCAGAGGAGAGACTGAAGAGGAGGGAGTGGGGATGGGTGGAGGCGTCTCCACTTCCTTTATCAGGGTCACTCCCCAGCTAACTAGACCCTTTTCACAGGGAGAAAATAGTCTCTTTGCTGCTCAGGTATACCTTTTGGGTGGGAACAAGGGGAGGAACCCTTGTTTTTCCTCTGTGGAATTTAGGCAATTTCAGAGCTGTGCTTTGGAAATTACAGAGGGTTGGTGATGCTCCTACGGACAATCATGGAAGACCCTTGTCAAAACCAGCAGGCTGACCTGCCAGCCTGCCCAAAGGGGCTCCTTGCCAAGGCTTGGGTCTCTGCTAACCTTCAGCACAGTGGAGGCTCCCTCCAAGGGGAGGATGGTATAGTTACATGCCATTTACAAAAGCCAAAAGCCCCACTCTGCAACCTATACTGCTGGGAAAAAATTAATTAAGGTGGCTTTGATGAAGGTTGGATGCAGCTTGGGCAAAGGAAAGAAAACAAATGTGGTCTTCTGGAGCCATGCCCCAAATACTTCAAGAAATGAGCTCAGTTCAGGATCAGCCAGCCTTGGGAAACTCTCCCTACCAGCTATAAAGACCTATTTTAACAGGCATCTTCAGTCTTAGAAATACTAGGAAGAAAATGAATCCTGAGTTCCAGTGTAGTTCAAATTCTCACTTATACCAGAGGCAGGAATTCTGAATCCCTCCAAGCAGGTGGGGAGTCCCCAGTGTTACAGTTAATCATTTCCTGGGACCTGCCAGTCTGGTGTTTCTGCCCCACCCCGTCACAATCCTGTATCTCTTAGGATAATGCTTCTGAAAACTTACCATGACTGTTATCATTTTTAAGCTTTAAAAAAGGAAAAATGTACAAAAGTCCTGGGGATGATATTTGTATATTTCATGTCATTCATTATTCCAAATGTAATTTTAATCAATTCAACATAAAAGCATCTTAATATCCTCAATGATGGTACTGATAATTTTAAATATTAAAATCCACATTAGGAAAAAAAGGGGGGGCAGCTCTGATTCATTCTCTCCTTCCAAATAAGCAGTCTGGCACACACTTCCGGTCTTCCCTTCTCTCCTCTCCTCTCTCCTTCCTTCTGCCTTTTCTCTTTCCTCTTGATCTTCTTCCTTAGGAGGCAGGTAACAAAGAGCAGGGTGGTAGGAGCAGAGTCAGGGTTGACCCAGTAAAGCTAATTATTCTGTCTCCATCCACAAACTCAGAAACTTAAGGCTTTTTACAAAAGTAGTAGTTCTATTTTTCCCAGAGAAATCTCTGCTCTTCCTGTTCGCCGTCTTTAACCAACTCTAATAGATTTTTCCATTGAATTCTGGTCTGTATCCCAGTTTCCTAAAAGGTGTATTTGCAGACAGTACCAGATAGACTCTTTTGAGTTTTGCGACACAATCTTCCTTTCATCAAAAGGCAAACAGCTCAAGGAAGGCTCTCCTGCACCTACATCCTCCTTTGACTTTCCCAGAGCAGACCTGGCACTTGGAAAACTCGGAAAGGTTGCTGAAAATTCAGAAACAGAGTTTCATGGCTTTTAAATACTGTTAAATTTGAAATTACTGCCTCCAAGTTAATTTGGCTCTTTCTGCCTTGAGCTGATTAGTGAACACTAAATTTCATGCTAGTGCTCCCATACCATTTGCCTGCAATGCAGGAGTCACTTTCCAAATTCCACTGACTGCAATAAAAATATGTGTGCTCACATCATCTCATGACTGTGGTTCTATCTACAGTGTTTCTACCCTGCCTGTGCTCCTCATACCAGCGAGCTGGTGTTCACTGTGTTAGATCATCATACTCCAACTTTCCACTGGCACGTGAAGCTAGTGGTTTTCTATATCCTGGAATCCATTACCATGGAAACAAAAGGTACAGAAAGCGGTTTTACCTAATAGGAAAACCTACAGGAACTCTAAAAAGATAGGAAGTGTTTTCAAAACAAAAGTAAGTAAGGTCAAGTCCATTCTAGTTTGGGTTAACGAAGCCTTGGGGTGAAATATCAAAGCAGGTGAACAGAGGAAGAAGGAGGGGAGGGGATGTCAGCAAACACAGCAGCAGCACCGGGAGCCGCTGTGGCTGGACCACTGGTGGACACGCAGGGCTGCTGACCAAGTGCACTTCAGAAGGGGCTGAGAAAACATCCACCTCTCTTCCTCTGCCAAAGTACAGGAAACAGGGTGAGAACGCTGGTCTCTCTCCACATATGTAAAAATGAATCATCTGTCCTTCTGATATTGATAACGTTGTACACATTTTGGTCCCAATAGCTCCACCCCACCATTCCATTCGACTAGACTCAATTCCATGTGTTGAGGAAATGCTGTCAAGGATCATATTTTAGTTTGGGAAAGGAGTAGGTACAAACCACATGTGTTTGTTTAAGTGTCTCTGTGTTTTCCTGAACTCCAAGTTGTTTCACCACATCCTGCCATTAACTTAAAAGAATAATTGTGGATATGTTAGTCCTTCCATGGAAAACTTCCTGATCCATAAACTGCTCTGGCCATCTGTAATAATAAAAATTATTCCCATCCAGCCTCCTCCTCGAAAACCATCTGTCGCAATCGGAAGCTCCCATCCACAGTGCTGAAGGAGGACACATTTCCTAATGGTTCCCAGGAGCAAGAATGACACACGGGGTCACAGAGGTCAGACTCCATCCTTGTATCCAGGCCTCTGCCCACTGAGGATGTGCTGGCTACACCACCTGCCATTCAGGCTACTTCCGCTCTGAGAGTAGGAGGCTTAGAGAGTTGAAGTCCTCTATGCTAACTTCCTTGCTTAAAGGCCATCCTTTAGACGGACCAGGAAAAACGAGTTTCACTTAGAACAGAGTTAAGCTAACAGCAGGCATGTGTTCAGAGGAAAGGAACCATAATAGAAAGGATTTGAAACCATACTGTATGAAAGACTGCAAAGCAGTGGTTGAAAGTATGAGCTTTTGCATCCGTTAGACCAAGGTTTGCGTATAGCTTGGCCACTTACTTTCTAAGTTACCTACTTTCTAAGTTAAGTAAGCCTCATTTCTTCATCTGAAAACCACACTTATCTGATGGAATTGTAATGGGGATCAAATAAGATCAGGCATGCTAAGTATTTAGCACAGCGCCTGGCATATAGAAGGCTCTCAGTAAATGTTAGCTCTCATTCTGTTACTATCAGGAGCAGGTGGAACAGTAGAAACTTTTAGCCTGGAGAACTCAAGACTGAACAATCAGGACCTTCAGATATCTGAACTGTCCCATAAAAGAAAGAGACGCATCAGAAGACAGGAGTAGGGCCAACAGGTAGAAGTGATTGACTATGACCTCTGCTCCTGTCTTGAGCACCAGGACTGCTTCACTGTCCAAATGGCTGGGTGGGCTTCCCATCCCTTCTGGAATTAAAGCCATTCCTAAATCTACTCAAGAGGGAAGATTTCAGGTCAGAATAAAGAAAAAAATAAAGAATGTCATTACACAATGGAGTAAGCCAGTTTATAAGATTACTAGCAGCCCACCACTGACAGTGTTTAAATGTCTCAGGGTGCATTTCTTGGGGACCTCTCTGTGCAAGGACCATACCAGATACTCGTAGGGACATAAAAATGAGTCAGACATGTTTCCTGCCCTCGAGAGCATTGAACTCTAGAGGAAGGTTGAGTGGAGATGTATGTTTAACACTAAGAGGAATAAAAGGCAGCATTGAATCACTAGGTCTCAAGGATCTTAATAGATGAGATTCTGCTTTGGATGAAAGAATTTAACAGATCTCAAAAATGCCTTTCATCCCCAAGTTTCCATAAGGCCAAGTATTAGGGGAACGAGGGAAGACAACTTTTAAAAAAAGTAAATTATTTTTGTGCCAAGCTTCCTAAAACATTTTTTTTAATATTTATTTATTTGGCTGCACGAGGTCCTCGCTGCAGCTTGTAAACTCCTACTGCAGCATGTAAGATCCGGCTCCCTGACCAAGGATCTAACTCAGGCCCCCTGCACTGGAAGCTCGGAGTTTCAGCCACTGGACCAACAGGAAAGTCCCCCAAATATTTTTTTTAATGGGGAAAGATAAAGACACAGGCGTAGAGAACAGACTTGGGGACACTGCAAGGGAAGGAGGGTGGGACAAGTGGAGAGAGCAGCACTGACATATATACACCGCCATGTGTAAAACAGCGAGCTAGTGGGAAGCTGCTGTATGGCACAGGGAGCTCAGCTCGGTGCTCTGTGATGACCTAGAGGGGTGGGACTGTTGGGAGGAGGTAGGAGGAAGGCTCAAGAGGGAGGGGATATGTGTATATATATGGCTGATTCACACACAACAATGTAAAGCGCTTATCTTCCAATAAACTTTTAATATAAAATATCCATTAGTGGATACGATATTTGAAAACAGTTAAAGTCTTCTATTGAATTTAATTCTTATATAAAATAACTGTTGTTGTTTAGTTGCTATGTGGTGTCCTACTCTTTGGGACCCTGTGGACTGTAGCCCACCAAGCTTCTCCATCCATGGGATTTTTCAGGCAAGAATACTGGAGTAGGGTGCTATTTCCTTCTCCAGGAGATCTTCCTGACTCGGGGATCGAACTGCATCTCCTGCTTGGGAGGCAGATTCTTTATCAGGGAGCCACGAAGGAAGACCATAGAAAACAAAGTACAGTGCAGAACTGTGTACTTTCCCTTCATAAGATTCATTCTCTACCTGGGAATAGATTTTTAAGGGTAATTCTCATCAAGTAGATATGATCAGCGTTATTTATAGGTTTTGCATTTCTTTCACTATAATTCGTAAGCTTGTACCACTTGACCAGAATGAAATATTAATGCTATTAAACACAATGAAATTTTTAAAATGAGATGCTAAAATAATATTTGTTCACCAATCTTGGACCACTGCAGTATTTTACGTTATTGATTTAACATCTAAATTTCTTATCACATGCCATGCCTAACACTGATCAGTAGAGGCTGAAATTTAACTGTAATGGCAGTCCAAAAAGACAAGTTTTCATTTTAATTCCTCATAATTCAGAGAATTGCTTAAGGGTAAATACATTCCGATTCTTCCAGCCTGTGTTTAAACCCACCCTATTTCGCATGCACACCCTTGGCCCATACTGCCCTCTCAGTCCATGTTGGCTCAGATCAGCATGGAGGTGACATATGGGGCATTCCGTTAAGGAGTGGTGCTGGGTTATTTCATTTTTGCTAGAGAAGGAAGCAGTGGGAAAAATATTCTCCACTTAATCTATTTTACTTTCAGCAAGGTGTTACCTGTAAATATTAATTTACACACATGCAAAACTCACTGTACTTTGAGCTGTCTGAATGTAAATTAAATAAAATAATCCAGGCTAAAAAATGGAGTTTCTAGTATCTTTTCTCCTCAGGCAAAGGGTGAAAAAAAAAAAATACCCAAGGATTTAAAATTCCATCCCAGTGGTTTCAAAGACAACAAAACATCTCCCATCAAGCTCCTATTTAAATAAGTGGGGTTAACGAGAGTAGAAATTACAAGTACAACCACATTAAGAAGAAAAATAAGCATTTATGCCATTTTCATACAGAACCTATTTCCAAGTCACTATAATGCTTATACTTAAAATATTGTAAATTCTTCAATGTTTTTTTTTAACCTTACTGAGATCTATGACCACTTGGTGAAACAGAGAACGTGCAGATACGATTACTCTTAGGTAACTCGAGAATCAGAAAGACAACAAGGAGAAGCTGTGCGCCTCAAGGATGGTGGCTTTCCTGAGTGGACTGAGGCAAATCAAATCAGTTCACTGATAATGCATTTAATTTTTCTCTCAGCAACTAATTGCATATCTACACTTAATGAGGACACTAGAAATAATCAAGATATGCATGTGTCGAATGACAAAAAAAGTTTTTTTGATCTTAAGCTACACGGATTTCCAAAGCGCAAAATGGGAGGTGGGGATTGGGCTTCTCTTGGGTCCACTGGGCCCTTGCTTGAATCGCACAGCAACTCACCCCCTGTATCCACTCCTACCCCAATCTAGAGGGCTTAGAGTTCTGCCCTCTGGACGCCTGGTACTCACTTGCTTGGATTTTAACTGAAGTCCCAATGTCTGTGTTCAGTGGGAGCTGGGGGCCTAGACCTCCAACCCTCCTCTGTCCTCCTCCTCTGTCCTCTGTGCTTAGTCGCGTCAGACTCTTTGCAACCACACAGACTGTAGCCCGCCAGGCTTCTCTGTGCATGGGATTTTCCAGGCAAGAAGACTGGAGTGGGTTGTTTCCTTCTCCAGGGGATCTTCCTGACTCAGAGATCGAACCCGCATCTCCTGCATTCCTCAGTCCTTCTAGGAGACACTTAAAGGGATCCTTTGAAGTTCTGTCATCGCAGAAACAAAACAAGCAGCAGTGAAGCTCAAGAAACAAGCCTCCACTTGCTTCCATCTTCACAAAGCTGAAGGCATCAGATCAAAGGCTGGACTCTCAGACTCCCTACACTTGGAAGAGCTCTTCTCCTTGCCTGGCCTCAGGTTTCTACACTCCTACCCTTCCCCCTTGGCCCAGCCCTGTCCCACATGGCCACGAGCAGCTGACTGATAGCTGCAGCTTTCTCAGGTGAAGTCGATCTCTCTTCTAAACCCTAGCACCACATCACAGCCTTATCACATTGTTTCAAATGATTTGTTGTCGATTGTATTCTTGCTCAGTTGTTAAGTCATGTCCGAGTCTTTTGTAACCCCATGGACTATAGCTCTTCAGGCTCCTCTTTTCACGGAATTCTCCAGGCAAGAATACTGGAGTGGGTTGCCATTTCCTTCTCCAAAGGATCTTCCTGATCCAGGGATCGAATCTGGGTCTCCTGCATTGCAGGCAGATTCTTTACCATTTGAGCCACCAGGGAAGAATTATTGTTGCATACATGTTAGTAATTTCTCCCCAACTAGGTTCTAAGCAATGTAAAAACTTAGAATCTTCTACTTCTTTCATAATTATCCCCAGGAGTGTCAAACACTATGCATATACTTCCAAGATGCTGAATAAGCCCAAACACCTGCTGGGGACTGACTGGCTATTACCTATTTCACCTGTTAAAGAATGCAAATAAGTGGATAATACGCTGGCATTTCTTCACCCTATTCTGCTGCTCTTGGTGGAAAATAAGAGCTTTCACATTTACTGGCTTTAAAGAACACCACCAAGAACTATTCAGCAACTAACACTCAGGTAGGATTCTGTCCTTTCTACAAAGACGGTGCAATTCTGAATTACAAAAAATATCACTTCTCTTTCCCTGTGAAGTCTTTTCACATTTAAGTCACCTATCCATGTTTGATTAACAGGAAAATTTACCAGGCCACAATTAATATGAATGATTCACATTTTAAACAGGTGGAACAAAAGAGGTCAGCGTGGGAGTCAAAGTTTTATATACTTAGTTCCGTTATTTTTCTGGTTGTCCAAAAATGAATTTGACTTCTAGAGAAAGTACTTCTGATCCTTTTAATGCTTACATTTCTGACATTTGTATCAGAAGGTGACAGGTGTAAGTGTTATATAGTCCATGAGAGTATTCCCTCAATAAAGGGATACTGCTTTTGGTCCAGAGTGGGCCTATGATTCCAACTATATTAGATCATTGTACCACACATGGCAAAGAAAGGGAATTCCAATCCAAAAGAAAGCCTTAAAGACTGCCTCCAGCTTTGGGGTTAGTCAACTGCTCATCCTCAACCACAGCTCCACCTCTTACACCATCAAACCAGGGCTACTGGGAAAGAGTCCAATGGAGCCAGAATATGTTATTTTTTCAAAACTGAACCCTAGTGGCCCTTATTTGAGTGCTGGAATAACCTTAAAATTCAGCACAGCTTATCTTTGAATCATCCACTCTTTCCCTGAGTCCTGAGTTGTTTGCTAAATCAATGAAACTGACTCTAACCACCTAAGACATGGATTTTTAAATAGAACTCCTTATTGCCAAATTCAGACTTAAACTGAAGAAAGTAGGGAAAACCACTAGACCATTCAGGTATGACCTAAATCAAATCCCTTATGATTACACAGTGGATGTGAGAAATAGATTTAAGGAACTAGATCTGATAGAGTGCCTGATGAACTATGGATGGAGGTTCATGACACTGTACGGGAGACAGGGATCAAGACCATCCCCAAGAAAAAGAAATGCAAAAAAGCAAAATGGCTGTCTGAGGAGGCCTTACAAACAGCTGAGAAAAGAAGAGAAGTGAAAAGCAAAGGAGAAAAGGAAAGATATATCCATTTGAATGAAGAGTTCCAAAGAATATCAAGGAGAGATAAGAAAGCTTTCCTCAGTGATCAGTGGAAAGAAATAGAGGAAAACAATAGAATGAAAAAGACTAAGATCTCTTCAAGAAAATTAGAGATAACCAAGGGAACAGCTCATGCAAAGACAGGCTCAATAAAGGACAGAAATGGTAGGGATCTAACAGAAGCAGAAGTTATTAAGAAGAGGTGGCAAGAATACACAGAAGAACTGTACAAAAAAGATCTTCACGACCTAGATAATCATGATGGTGTGATCACTCACCTAGAGCCAGACATCCTGGAATGTGAAATCAAGCGGGCCTTAGGAAGCATCACTACAAACAAAGCTAGTGGAGGTGATGGAACTCCAGTTGAGCTATTTCAAATCCTACAATATGATTTTGTGAAAGTGCTGCACTCAATATGCCAGCAAATTTGGAAAACTCAGCAGTGGCCACAGGACTAGAAAAGGTCAGTTTTCATTCCAAAGCCAAAGAAAGGCAATGCTAAAGAATGCTCAAACTACTACACAATTGCACTCATCTCATACGCTAGCAAATTAATGTTCAAAATTCTTCAAGTCAGGCTTCAACAGTACGTGAACCGTGAACTTCCAGATGTTCAAGCTGGTTTTAGAAAAGGCAGAGGAACCAGAGATCAAATTGCCAACATCCATTGGATCATCGAAAAAGCAAGAGAGTTCCAGAAAAAGCATCTATTTCTGCTTTATCGACCATGCCAAAGCCTTTGACTGTGTGGATCACAATAGACTGTGGAAAATTCTGAAAGAGATGGGAATACCAGACCATCTGACCTGCATTCTGAGAAATCTGTTTGCAGGTCAGGAAGCAACAGTTAGAACTGAACATGGAACAACAGACTGGTTCCAAATAGGAAAAGGAGTACTTCAAGGGTATATTGTCACCCTGCTTATTTAACTTATATGCAGAGTACATCATGAGAAATGCTGGGTTGGATGAAGCACAAGCTGGAATCAAGATTGCCGGGAGAAATATCAATAACCTCAGATATGCAGATGACACCACCCTTATGGAAGAAAGTGAAGAAGAACTAAAGGGCTTCTTGATGAAAGTGAAAGAAGAGAGTGAAAAAGTTGGCTTAAAGCTCAACATTCAGAAAACTAAGATCATGGCATCTGGTCCCATCACTTCATGGCAATAGATGGGGAAACAGTGGAAACAGTGGTAGATGTGGGCTCCAAAATCACTGCAGATGGAGATTACAGCCAAGAAATTAAAAGATGCTTACTCCTCAGAAGTTATGACCAACCTAGACAGCATATTAAAAAGCAGAGATATTACTTTGCCAACAAAGGTCCATCTAATCAAAGCTATGGTTTTTCCAGTAGTCATGTATGGATATGAGAGTTGGACTATAAAGAAAACCGAGCACTGAAGAATTGATGCTTTTGAACTGTGGTGTTGGAGAAGACTCTTGAGAGTCCCTTGGACTGCAAGGAGATCCAACCAGTCCATCCTAAAGGAGATCAGTCCTGGGTGTTCTTTGGAAGGACTGATGTTGAAGCTGAAACTCCAATACTTTGGCCACCTGATGCAAAGAGCTGACTCATTTGAAAAGACCCTGATGCTGGGAAAGATTGAGGGCAGGAGGAGAAAGGGACAACAGAGGATGAGATGGTTGGATGGCATCACCCACTCAATGGACATGAGCTTGGGTAAACTCCGGGAGCTGGTGATGGACAGGGAGGTCTGGCGTGCAGCAGTCCATGGGGTCACAAAGAGTTGGAGACGACTGAGCGACTGAACTGAACTGCTTTCTTAGCTCCACTGGCTGGAACGAGGGATTGGTGAGATTCCAGTCTCATATTTGGCCTTCAGGCAAATTAGCTCCATGCCAGAGCCTATTTAGAACTATTGATTGCATTGTTTCCTGGTCAATGACACCATCTTTCATTCTAACCTGCCATTGTTCACAAAATAAGGCAAGTCAGGTGGGACGCTTGAGTGCTGGAGGAGAGGGTTAACTCAAGATGAATATTCAACTAACAGTGGACATCAATTATCTCCCCCCTCACTACGGTCAGCATAACTATGAGTCAGAGATTCCGCTTAGGACTTGCATGCACTTCATCTAATTTATCTTAAAACCTTATGAAGGAAGTACTATTAATTAACTACTTTTTATATCTAAGAAAGCTAACATTTAGATCACTTTGCTATACACGTGGCTTCCCAGGTGGTGCTAGTGGTAAAGAACCCGCCTGCCAATGCAGGAGATGCAGGAGGCATGAGTTCGATCCCTGGGTGGGGAAGATCTCCTGGAGGAGGGCATAGCAACCCACTTCAGTATTCTTGCCTAGAGAATCCCAAGGACAGAAGAGCCTAAGGTTAAGATCCATGGGGTCGCCAAGAGTCAGACATGACTGAAGCAACTTATCACGCTGTACCCGTAGAACTAACACAACATTGTAAATCAACTATACTCCAATAATTTTTTTTTAATTTTAAAAAATAAACATACACATAAAAAAAAGAAAGCTAAGATTTAGAAATTAACTAGCATGCTTAAGATTTGTTGTTGTTGTTTAAGTCCTGCCCAACTCTTGGCGACCCCATGGACTGCAGCACACCAGGCTCCTCTGTCCTGCACTATCTCCCGGAGTTTGCTCAAATTCATGTCCATTGAGTAGGTGATGCTAAATAACCATCTCATCCTCTGCCATACCCTTCTCCTTTTGCCTTCAATCTTTCCCAGCTTCAAGGTTATTTCCAATGAGTAGTTATGCTTAAGGTAATAACAGCTAATAAGTGTTACATCAGAATTTGAACCCAGGAAGTCTATGAAACCTGACCTATTTCATATAATTCACATTAATCTGTTTTACTCAAAACAGTACCAAGCACCACTAGATAAGTACATTACCATAATCTATAATTTGAAGAGACAGCTCCTGAGGATAAATATCTATAGGACACAAATATCGCTGCAACAAATCTGTATAAGAATTATATGTCCTTTGTTCTCTAAACACTATAAATGCAAACATTCTCAGAGCTGAAATGATAAATCACTTTGAGAACTCTAATACGTAGAATTATCACAATGTTAATACTTAAATTTAAAATGTAAGAAATAGTGCAAACACTAATGAAACTTAGAATTCACTCTCAATCCATGTAAAAAGAAGCAAGGGTGAGCTGGAGCAAGAATATGTCACCATCCCTACTTCCCAAAGGACCCCAGGGCAGCACGCGGGGGACACAGAACAGATACCTGACTCCAAAGTTGAGCCTCAGCAGTAGACCTGGGCTATCTTATATCGAGGAACCCAGTCTCCCCAAGCACAGAGGGAGCCTGGGAGAGTCTTGGAAGGAGACAAATGGCCAACACTGAAAACACGTGCCTATCAGCTTACTGGGCCAAAGGGAATAAAGCTGCAGAAATTGGCTTCATTCTGAAAACAGACAAAGGTAGCTTAGTGAAAGTCACTCAGTCAGGTCCAACTCTTTGCAACCCCATGGACCATACAGTCCATGGAATTCTCCAGGCCAGAATATTGGAGTAGGTAGCCTTTCCCTTCTCCAGGAGAATCTTCCCAACCCAGGGATCAAACCCAGGTCTCCTGCATTGCAGGCAGATTCTTTACCAGCTGAGCCACAGGGGAAGCCCAGGTTGATGTTATACCTGGATCCCTTCCCAACCCATCAGCCTGGTACTCATTGTGTGTTTAAAATACGTAAATACTGTGCTAAGTCACTTCAGTTGTCTCTGACTCTCTGCAACCCCATGGACCATAGCCTTCCAGGGTCCTCTGTCCATGGGATTTTCCAGGCAAGAATGCTGGAGTGGGTTGCCATACCCTCCTCCAGGGGATCTTCCCAATCCAAGGATCAAACCCTCATCTCCTATATCTCCTGCATTAGCAGGCAGGTTCTTTACCACTAGTGTCACCTACAAAGCCCAACAGGAAGATTACATGCATATTTTTATGTTATTAAGAGTGCTTAGACATAGGGAGAGTCCCTTAATACAGCTGAAAGAGATGTCTCTGTCTTTTGCCAGAGAACACTTTTTATCAATTAAATGGGTAAATAAGCCCTTTTTCCCCACTGTTGGGAAAGGAGGGCCTCTTGTGACCCGCTATTGATTAAGACTGCGGTGGAATGTTATTTGCAATCTCATCGCATAATGGAAATCAGGAGGTAGCTGTCATGGTTTCTGAAGACAAATTGCTGGTAGCTAAGTCAAACCATAGCCTCTTTTCATCTCTTACTGTTCTCAATTCCCTGTTAATGTGTACCTCACAGTCTAGGGTTCTTAAATTGGTCTGCTCCACTGTCATAGGTAGTAAAAATGAGGAAATGTGGTCATCTAAGTGACCCTGCTTTAGGGACCGTGTTCAAGTGGCCATTCTGCTGATCAGGACTCCTGAGCCATGCATTATTTAATAAGGAACATAACTTCCAAAAGGGCACACAATTAAAAATAGATCCATACAGCAGCTGCTGTGATTACGACCAATAGGAACAGAAATTCAACCAGGCATGAGTCAAAAGAATAAAAGGCTGCTACCAGACAGAACAATGTTCAACCTCATTTTTGTCTTGTGTACTTTGACTTGCTAAGTCAGCCAGCAAGTGATTTGCTCGGAGCAGAGGTTCTCAAAGCATGATCGGCAAAACAGCAGCATCAGCATCACCTGGGAACCACTGGAAATACCAGGTCTCAGACCCCAACCCAGACTTACTGACTCAGAAGCTCTGCCAGGGGCTCAGCAATGCTGCTTTCACAAGCCCTCTGGGTGATTCGGATGCAGGCTAAAGTTTCAGAGCTACTGGGCAGGAGGCAGGGGCAGCCCCCAGAGGTGAAGTTTCCCCAGAAGGTACAACCTTTGGTTGTTTTCTAGCTTTCTAGCTAGCTTCTGAAGAGTCTGGGAAGAAACATGTCCTGAAACCAAATAAAAGCACTGCCACCTTCAATTTGGCTGTATGCTAAAACTTCTCTTTAAAAAAAAAAAAAAATCAAGTCTCTAAATTTCTTTAAAAAAAACTAACCACTGCAATCTTCGGGGTGAAAGAGTTAACAGAAGAGCATGGGAATTTCCTTGCAGAAATTTATTTATCTACATAGTCGGTAAAGAATCTCCCTGCAATGCAGGAAACCCATGTTCGATTCCTAAGTCGGGAAGATCCCCTGGAGAAGGAAATGGCAACCCACTCCAGTATTCTTACCTGGAGAATCCCACGGACAGAGGAGCCTGGTGGGCTACAGTCCATGGGGTCGCAAGAGTCGGACACGACTTAGCGACAAAACCACCACCACCACATACACTCTGGCTTGTTCTAGAAAGGCTTTTCAGACAACTTCTTACGCGAAAAAAAAAAAAAAAAAAGCATAGCACTGTCACAATTCTCTTGGAAAAACTCCTCACTACTTTCCAAACAACCTCATTATTATTTATTTAAATTTTTAATTTTGGCTGCGCTGGGTCTTCGTTGCTGTGCAGTCTTTTTCTCTAGTCCCGGTGTGCGGGCTTCTCACTGTGGTGGCTTCTCTTCCTGCAGAACACAGGCTCCAAGGTGTGTGGGCTGTAGTCATTGGTTCCAGGGCTCTAGAGCTCGGACTCAATAGCTGTGGCATGGGGCTTAGTTGCTCTGTGACATGTGGGATCTTCCCCAACCAGGGATCATATCCATATCTCCTGCATTGGCAGGTGGATTCTTTGCCACTGAGCCACCAGGGAAGCCCTTATTTACTTTTAACTGAAAGATTCTTTAAATTCTATAGGCCTGTTTTATAGCTTTCTAGCTACCTTCTGAGGAGTCTGGGAAGAAACCTGTCCTGAAACAATTTTCAAAAGTTTCGCACACATGATTTCATATAATCCCATAATAATCCTTCTTTCCCCTACTCCTTTATTGCCCCTCTCCTCTTCCCTCTCCTCACTCACGCATGCGTGCATGCTAAGTTGCTTCAGTCGTATCTGACTCTGCAACCCTATGGACAGTAACCAGCCAGGCTCCTCTGTCCAAGGGTTTCTCCAGGCAAGGATACAAGTGCATTGCCATGCTCTCTTCCAGAGGACCTTTCCAGCCCAGGGATCGAACCTGCGTCTCTTTATGTTTCTTGCATTGGCAAGCGTGTTCTTTACCCCTAGCGCCACCTGGGATGCCCGTCCTCACAATCACTGGTTAAAACAAGGCATTGTTTTTACCTTTTTTTGTTTTTCAAATGATTAAGTGAGCTTAAGAAATCAAAGTCAAATAACTCATCAGTAAAGAATTTATTGAATAAATGATGCTCTATTCATATAATTAAAGTTAAAAGTGTTATAGCTAATGTTTGATAGCTCTCAGTCCTGGACAAATAACAGAATCACCTGGTGATTATAATATACCAATGCCAGGGCTCCACCCCAGTTTTGTTGGTCTTCGGTAGGATTTGGGCTTTTTAAAAAACTATCCAGGTGATGGTAACATGCAGCCAGGATTGAGAATTACTGAGGTGAATCTATACTAACCAATATGGAAATCTCTCCCAGTCACATTGTTACATGAAAAAAAATATGCCGTAAGGCATATCTATTAATAAAATTCTGTGTATGTAACTTTACTGATAGATATGTGTGTTTGAATATAGCCTGTTTCCTTTTACACGATCTACTTATTCATTGTTTGGACTTTTCAAAATGAGAATGTGCTCATGTCTTTTACTCAATTTTTAATTTTAAAAATCTGTTTAGAGAAAACATGCATTGGTAGGAAAATGAGGCAGCACATGAAAATATAGGAATTCCCCAAATATACCATCTCTCCTTCTTTCTCCCTCTCTCTCTCCTTTTGTTCCTTTTTCTCAAACAGTACAAAAGTAAAACACAAAAAATCCCATATCTGTTCTATGTACCCAACACCTATTATTTCCAATATCTGGAATTGGGGTGAGGGAGGTGGAAGTGGGTGGAGAGATATGGTTCATTCATTCATTCAGCAAACATTTATTGAATTTCCAGATAGGTCCACACTACGTATTGGAAATACAACCACAAACAAGATATATACGCCCTATGCTTATCATGGATATCATCCTGTCCTCATGGAGCTTTGTTACATGTAAAAGAGAAAATGTAGTGGAGAGAAGTGAGAAAAGACTTGCCCAAGTGGAAGTAGACCTTCATCATGGAAGTAACGGCAGCCTTGAGAGTTTTAAGAAGAGCAGCATGACCACATCTGGATATTTATGTATCCCTATTGCTGCGAGTTGTGTCAGCGACAACAGGTAGTGCTCATTTCCCCCATCACACCCACTTAGAGCCACTAAGAGAGAACACCCGTCATCTCTCATCTGAAGTGAATAGGCTCTTTACAAAACTAAATTAGAGCTTGCCACAGGAGCAAAGGATTGACTGAGGAGTCCATCTTTCAATTTTCCATTATCTATTTGCCATCAAATAAGATTTAACATAAAATGTGACCTCCTACTGAGTTTATTGATTGGGCTCATTTTTCTGTCCATCTAACTAGATAAGCCTGGATAGGCAGATTTACCTGTTCAGAGTTTAAAGTTAAGAAAGCCCATTGTATGCAATAAATAACTTGCAAAATGCTTGGCTTTATGGGACTGGTTGCTGCAATTAGTGGAGTCTTTTGGAAGAAAATACATCTTTGTAAACATAGAAGGGTTGGCGAGCACATCTAGGGTAATGGGATGCTTCACTGTACTTCACTGACTTAACATGAAGGTCAATTTTAGCCATTTAGAGCCAGGGCACTTCCACTCGGGGAGAAATTGTCTAGCCCACAAGTGGATTTCTATTCAAAAGTCCCATTTGGTTGCTTTGGAAAGCATACACTATAGACTAACCTCCCATCCTTCAATAGTCGAAAATTAACTCTAGGTTAAGATTACCAGAAAAACAGAAGAAAGAGAATTACATCTGACACTGTTAACCCCGATGCATCTATGTGGACATTAACATGCATTACCTCCAAGCGCCAATGTGCTATTTTTAACTTAGAATGTTCAATCTTTGCCCAAAGTAAGACATGATTAGTGTTTTGAGCAACAGATTTGCTCTCATTTAAAGGAGAGGGGTGGAAATTTCTAGAAAAGGAAAAAAATCCCAGCTCTTTATAAAACATGCATATTCCTCGAAACTGCTTTATAAAACAAATTTAAATGGTGGGCTTCCTGGCCAATATACCCAAAAGACCCTCTCATTCTTTTTAGTTCTTTTCAAACTACACAATCTCTATCTGAGAGCTGGACTCCTCTTTTCTTTGGTCTCTCTGCAGTGCAGGAGCCACTGAAATGGCAGATGTGTCTTCACGCAGGTTGGAGCAGTTCCGAGTTTTCTGAGTTTGCCACTCTGCAGTTATCCTAATCGATCCTACTATAATCTACAAATATTAACATTGCTTTTGTTTTTGTTCAGTTGCTCAGTCGTGCACAACTCTTTGTGGCCCCATGGACTGCAGCATGCCAGGCTTGCCTGTCCTCCACTATCTCCTGGAGTCTGCACAAGTTCATGTCCATTTGAAGAGGAAAAGTTAAAATTTTACATAATCTCCTGCTCCTTCTGCCTCGTAACTCAGCTTGCTCCTTGCAAAGTCTGGATCACGTAGGTCTCAGAAAATGGGGATTCACAATACTAGGAACTGGAGCTTATCTCACTCACCCTTGTCCTGCTCTTTGCAATCGCCCAGCCTCTGCAAACCCGCAAACCCGCAAACCCGCTTAATCATGCCTGTCCATGTATAAAAACTCTGTAACCCCTTTGTTCGGGGCTCAGAGCTTGGAATGCTAACTCCTCTGGGCCGGCCAAGCTAATAAACCAGGGTTCTCCAACTCTCCTGAGTGTGGTGCTTGGTTTCTAAATTACTAGTTTCTGCAACACATTGAGTCAACGTTGCCATCGAACCATCTCATCCTCTGTAGTCCTCGTCTTCTCCTGCCCTCAACCTTTCCCAGCACTTAGTTAAACATAAAACAGTCACTGAGGTGACTGCTCTGCCCTTAACCCAAATATGATGTGTGTGTGTTAAGGCTGTGTGTAGTGCTTCTAAAAAGTTCAGATCATTAATGTTTTGTCTGTGACTCTCAAATTTGTTTTCACTCCTAATGCTCCTGAGAAACAGGAGACAGTACAATCAGTAAAAATGGTTCTCAGGCGGGGATTGGGAGACTGGCACTCACTGGGTCCTGTCACAGGAAAAGCCTCTGAGGTAGTTCTGACCGCTGATACCCCCGTCCCCCAGGCAGGAGAGAGTGCACGCCCCTTGACTCGGGTAGATAATCACTGGTTTAGTGTGGCATTCAGTGCCCCAGGGGCCCGTCCCCCTCTCTAGTCGAGTCTGGTTCCACTCCCTGTCCAATTCACCTCTGAAGTTAAAGGACTGATTTTTTCATTTGCGCCTGAGCTTTAACAGGAGGAGAAACAAAGGGCAACATTCCTTCACTCTAGAAAGGAGCAGGACCAGCTGTATTCCAGGGCAGAGGAGATGCAAAGGTGCATGGCAGTGGGCTGCCGGCATGCTCAGTCATGTCCTACTTTCTGTGACCACAGAGACTGCAACCTGCCAGGCTCATCTGTCCATGGGATTTCCCAGGCAAGAATCCTGGAGTGGGTAACCATTTCCTTCTCCAGGAGATCTTCCCCACCCAGGGATGGAACTTGTGTCTCTTGAGTCTCCGGCCCACTGTTCTCCACCCCAAAAAGTGCCGTCTCTGGGGGGCTAAATGAACCTCCCCCCGTGTCTGAAGTCCCTTTACAAAGATAAACCATTTCATCAAACCACAATTAGTGATCCCACGAAAAACAGAATCTTCCTCTGACTTAAACAGACATGCTATATGCAGATGGCATGCAAGCATGTTATGCATGTGTACCTCCTTTCCTGAAACAAGGCTTCAGTTAGGAGAACATAGAGGGACATGAGGCAAGGAAAGACTGCCAAGGAGGGTCAGACTGAAGGAAGAGGAAGCTGGGGGTGCCCGAAGGACTTTGTCTCCTTCACAATGTGGCCCAGGCAGATACTACATGGCTTTACCCAGACTGTCCAGAAAAAAGAGAAAGACATTCAGAAATTACTTCTGATTTCAGCCCAAATATTTTCTATATAATTTTAAACAGATTCTAAAAAACCCAACTAATGCTTATTGTTGAGCAGGACAGTGATAAATTCGTTAATCAAGACCTTGTTTACATCCCTCACGGTCAGGGTTAATTGTTTGTGGGTTTCCAAACCAAGATGCTCAGCCTTCTGTAACTCCATTAATCCAGGAATAAGTGGCACTATATTGATATCTAGGAGTCTTTTTAGATAGTATGGGTCATATGCTGTCCTAGAGGGTCCCAAGCTCCATAAAATTGTCTTAAATGTTTAATTTTATTCACAGTCACAGCATTTGGTTAATCAAAGTATTAATCTTTCAAAAGGAAGTGTAAGCCCATCCCTAATGCATTAATTTGTCAATCATTCCTTTGATAACTATTCTAATATTTCATGTCAGTCCTAGCATACATGTTTAAACAGAATATATTTTCACACATAAAGTAAAAAATTTTCTATTCCAAAAGTGACCATCATCATTTCATAATTAATATCAGTGTGGAGCGTTGGCTGGAGGTCTCATATAAATCATCAAAATAAATGAAAATGGCACAACAATGAAACTGCAATTATCAATTCAGTCACGTGGTTCCAGGTTCAGCTAGAAGACAGGCTGATCACTTACATCTTCTCTGCTGCTGCTGCTAAATCGCTTCAGTTGTGTCCAACTCTGCGACCCCATAGACGGCAGCCCACCAGGCTCCCCTGTCCCTGGGATTCTCCAGGCAAGAACACTGCAGTGGGTTGCCATTTCCTTCTCCAATGCATGAAAGTGAAAAGGGAAAGTGAAGTCGCTCAGTCGTTTCCAACTCTTAGCGACCCCACGGACTGCAGCCTACCAGGCTCCTCCGTCCGTGGGATTTTCCAGGCAAGAGTACTGGAGTGGGGTGCCATTGCCTTCTCCTTACATCTTCTTACTTGCTTATAAAAGACAAATCTTTCAAGCCCCAGTTATTTGGTTAATAAATATATCTGCTTCCAGCATATTGGTCTTAGTTATGACACCTAGCATAACCAAGATCTCCTCCTGGCTAAAAGGCAGGAATGGCAGCCCCTTCATCTGCTGACCAATGGTTTCCAGAATTGGCCTACAGCACTGGACTCTGCCCAGAGTCACTAATAGCTCTCCCACCTGATCGAATAAGGTCCCTCAGAGTCACCCAAAAGGGTGAGGAGAGAACTGGCCTGTCAGTGAGAGAAGAACAAAGCAAAGAGAAGCCAGGTCTAGAATGCATTAAAACAAAACCTACCCTTCAGGTGGCCTTTCCTTTGGCAGCCCAAGCAGACAAAGGACAGTCAGGTCCTGATGGAATCCTTCACCTGCATTTTCTCATTAAATAATCCAACAGACTAACACAGGTAAGGGTTACCTTGCCTCCAGGTAAGGGATCAGTTGGCCCAAAAGAAATTGCTAACAACTTTATCCAGTTTCCTTTGAAAGTTTCCAGAGATGGAGAACTAGAGCACCTTTGGCTGCCTGTTTCAATTTGGCATCCTTCTTGCCAAGGAGGCTCTTCCTAACGTCTGGCTCAAATATCTCAGGTATTCCCTGATGCCTTTGTGTGACTCTTCAGTACTCGTTAGACACAGAGCACTTCTGCTCAGCAGCATCCTCATTTGAGAAAATTTCATCAAATAGTCATTAAGCTGCCTCTTACCATTCTCTCCTCTAAACTAAGGGAATACATACAGAAGCTGGGGGGATGTTATAGATGTGAATGAGACTAGATGGTCCCCCAAGACAGCTTCCAAACCAGAAAGACTTTGATTTGAACACTTCAATTTTTTTTTTTAGTTTTCCATCACTTTGTTCATTTTTGTCATTATATCTGTCATCTATCCAACTTCTCCATATTCTTTTAATATTTTTAAATCTAATATGCACAGAAACAGTTTCTCACACTATTAAATGGAGACTCATTAATTCAGAATAAGTTGGAAAAGTCATGTCCCACTAAGTAAAAAATCAGAGTGAAAAGTATTTTCAGTTTTTAAAATGTTGCCTATTACCAAAGACTACATAACAAATATTAATAAATAAAATGAGAATGTTAATGAAAGATACGTTACAATAACTTTACAGGACTTCATGCTTTCAAACTATTGTTTCATATTTATATTCTTTTGCCAATTTTGTCTGATATGTAAATGCAATCTGTAGGTAACAGAGCATCCAACCTAAACCAAAAAGTTTCACATCATCTTGATAAATCTGAGCTTTTAATGCAATAAGAATTACATATAATTATTCTAAGTCTGCATCAGGCAGTCTGAATTAATGAGACACTGCTCTTTTGTAGCTACAATAAACCTGACAACTTCATGGCCATCTTCTAGTCCAGAGTGTCACTCCCATCTACACATTAGTAATAAATACAATTTCCTCACACAGGAACTTTTGTCATAACAGAGCATCCCACATTAAGGAAGTTTCACCAAGTAAATTATCTTATACCTCAAATACCACAGAAATGTTTGATCTGATAAATGAGCTAAAAATTCATTAGACTCTCAAAAACTACTTGCTTTGCTTTAAAATCAGCCCAGTTATGTACACACTGCTATACTTAAATGGATAACCAACAAAAACTTATTGTATAGCACATAGAACTCGGCTCAATGTTATGTGCCAGCCTGGATGGGAGAGGGGTCTGGGGGAGAATGGATATGTGTATATGTATGGCTGAGTCTCTTCAATGTTCACCTGAAACTATCACAATATTGTTAATGGACTATGCCCCAATACAAAATGGTTTTAGTGTTAAAAAATAAAAATCAAATTAAAAGAGAATATCACAAGATGCTGAGGACTCAACATGTCATGGGAATTATCACCTGTTTGTTCAGAAAAAAAAAGTCACAATTAATCCAATTAATTGCTTTAAAAATGTGGAACTAAATCAACACAACCTAGACACAAACTCCTCTCTTTGGGGAAACTGTGGTCCTGAAAGAGTCTATGAGCATCTTTACTGGGTTCACTTTCTTCTTAAACCTGCAGCTGGAGTCAGGACAACTTATTGTCTTTTCACAATGGTCAGAATTGTCTAGTGCCTTTACCTACCTTAAAAAGTCTTAAAATGTTAGCCACCATGATGGACACGGAGCTCGCGGCAGCACCGATAACACCAGAAATCTTGTCAGGCTTGGTGAAAATGGGCGGATCTCCATTAGCACATTTCACATCAGAAGCATCCTTCTCTATTAAAGCCTGCACAAACGTTAGGGACTGTTCCAAAGCATAGGTGTCCCTGGAGCAGGTGTCGAGGATCCGGACACCCAGAGTGATATTGGAGAGGAGATCAGGGTCCTTATTAATCTGGTCAATTGCATAAAGCATGGCCTCCAATCTGTGGATCCCCTTCTCTTTCTTCAGCTCCCCACAAGGCACCCCTCTCTCTCCCTTTGCATGGACAGGAAAGAGACCTCCCAAAATGATGTCCCCATCCACTCGGATGGAATGGGCATACTCTTGGCTGTGAGTTCTTTGCATCATCGTGAGGATCCAGTAGAACTTGGCTGTCAGGAGAAAGAAACAAGGGCAAGAGGCTGATCGCTTTCCCTCGCATACCATTTTCTCCACTGGCGGTGTTGCAATCCAATACCCAAAACTTATTCTTGCCACAGAAGAAGGGGGACCACCTGAGGCTGCACCTTCTGGAGGCTACCATCAGGGCCCATGGGGAAAAGGCTCTGTGGGTTTCAGCAAGTGTTCTTGATTTGAACGTCACAGTGAATTTCCATCAGACCCCAAGGTTCGATTTTATTTCCACATAAAGTCAACTTGCCTGGAATGATGCAAAAATCAGAGGAACAGCTGAGGTTCTGATGTTGGGATGAGGTCACCAATTCACGTCCTTGAAGTCAGCCCTGTAGCAGAATTATTCCTGGGGGGGCAGAAGGAAGAAAAGAAAGGGTTCCATTCAATGGGCCTACATTTTTCATTTCTTAAGCCCTGTTTGCCCAGACCTCTTTTTTTGTTGTTTCATTTTCACTATTCAGTAAGAAACTAATTCTTTCTGTCCCCTTATGATTCTGAACACCTGGCTGCACTGCATCTAAACAGAGAGATGGATGACACTTTTGGAGCAAGAGAAACAGAACAGTTACCAGTAACTAGGTGGACTCTTCCAAATCAGAAAGTACTTTTATTTACCATTTTATTTCAATAAATCCAATTTCCATGAAGGTAAAAATCCTGTGATTGATAGCATTATTTCTTTTCAAATCTGTTTTTACTCTTTACAGCTGTCTGAATTTAGCATTTAAATTTTGTCCACAAAATCAGAATGAAAGGCTATTTTCTGTGGTGTATTCAACAAGCCAGTCATCTGTTAATGACATTTTTTGGTGTCTCGGATTTCCCAAGGGAAAAAGTGATTATTCAATCACAAAATAAAAAAAGAGAGCGAGAGAATCCACCCAAGGAGCCCAAAATGTGTAAGTTTTAGAGCTTGTGAAAAAATTAAACATAGAATGTCAGCAATTTCATGTAAATTATCTTACTGTTCTCTGGTAATAAAAAACGACATGAAAATTAAACACATAGGGTGAGTTATGTATGAAAAATATTCCTATCTCCTTTGTCTGTTTCCTATTAATTTGTCAGAATGGAAGCAATGGGTGTGCTTGCAGTTCTGAAGTAAACACTCCTTGATCCTAGAATCACTATGACCAAATCAGATCTGGAGATGAACTAGAGAGTTTCTCAATTTTGTCTGACTCAGTGGGGTAAACAGTTGTTTCATCCAGATGAGAAATAACCGAGAGTGAAAATAACTACAAGAAAATCTGTAGAAGTTTATTCTAAGACCTTCACTCTTTAATAATTTCATGAGATTTTTTCAAAGGACTTTAGTGGAGGTTTAACTGAAAATGAGAACTGACTTCACGGAAGGGAATTTGATGTTTGAAATGTATATGCAATTAACAGAGTAAACACACCAATGCATTCTGCTAGAATGGGTTATCTAATGTTCATTTCTAATCTATTTATACAAATGAGTTTGAAACCTGAAATGCAGATAATTCTCCTCTACCCTACTCAACCAACATCTGGTTGTATTTTGCATTCACTTGTTCAATTTCCAGTTGATAAAATTTTCATCCTGTCCTCACTATCCCAAAGGAAAGGATGGTGCCTCCCTAGAGAACAACTGAACATATGTCCAAAACCCTTCAGGGAAAGCTGCATTTTTTTTAGTTTCAGATGAAGAGAGGGGACTTGTCAGGGCCCACTGCCTGGAATTTCAGAGTACACACCTGGAATACACTCAGAAATACAGCCAATGACCCAGTCTGTTGAGACAGTTCTTGTCTGCCCATGATAAAGCATTTCCGGACTCTTGACACTTGCCAAGCCCTGGATTTTCCCAATTCTGCCCCCAAATACTTAGTCATTTTCTGTTTTTTCTCACCACTTGACGGATGTTCTATCACATGTAATTTTCCTAGCAGCTGCTTCTCCCACAGAAAATCTGATTTGGCAACAGCCTGACCTCAGGCATTCCACAGGAGGAAAACACTTAGAAAGTCAAGTTGACTTTCTGGATGACGCCATTGAAGTGATGGACAATAAATTACACCAACCACCCATTAAGAGAAGGAGTATTGTCTTTTACAGCTTCACAAGGAAGACCAGTTAGAAGACAGTAAAACCTTAACTCTGACCACTAATTCAGGGCTTGAGACCAAGTCCACAGGGCTGGAGTGTATCCTGGAGTGTATCCCTGAGTGTATCCTTTCTGGCAGAGCACAGAATGAATGGATACTCAAAGAATGATGATGAAGGGGCAAAGGGAATGTGCTGTTCTTCAAAAATCAGCCTTTCTTCATTACTCCAAGACACCTCCCAAGTACTTAAAACAATTCAGAGAATAAATAGTTTTCAATTATAGATGACCATAAACACAGTTCATCTGTTAATTACAAGTCATCCTTACCTTTGCCACTCACATAGCACTAACCTAGTTCCCCTTGCTGTACAGCCCTGGAAATAGTAAAATTGAGTTTCTTTTAAAGGTATGCACACCATAGGTCTGTTTAGAGCTTTAAGTTAAGGAAAAGTTGAGGAGTGAGTAACAGAGAGACAAGAATTCGTTTTGTTTAGTGGATGTGTGTGTAAGTCCTTAAGGCGTGTCTGACTCTTTTCGACTCCATGGACTGTTGCCGGCCAGGCTCCTCTGTTGGTGGAATTCTCCAGGCAAGAATACTGGGGTGGGTAGCCATTCCCTCCTCCAGGGGATCTTCCCAACCCAGGGATTGAACCCAGGTCTCCCACATTGCAGGCAGATTCTTTACCATCTTAGCCACCAGGGAAGCCCTTGTTTACTGGATGAATGCTCTTAAATGGAAAACGAGAGGTTCCGTTTGGCTTGTTATTCATTGGGCAATTTACTTGTATTTTTGCTTAAGTTTCTCCTTTGCAACATACAATTAATGGCACATAACCTCTCTGAAGCTCAGTTTCAGGTCTGTAAAGGGGTGTCAGAACCCACCGCATGGCACACAGAAAGCACAGTAGCTGGCACAGGGTAAGTGCTCAGTAAACAGGACCTATCATTCTAATTTAGTCTGCAGTTCATTTTCCACTGAAGCAGAACAACTGTTTCCGTATTTGCCCAGTTGGTGAGGCTGTAACTGAAAATTTCGGTCACTTTAAAAGTAAAATCAGAGCTACTCATAAAATATTGAAATACAGCAGTTATTTCAAAATCTGATACATTGTCATAAGAATCAGACTCCTGATAGCTAGAAGGCTTAGTTTTCCTTTTAAATTCTAAGGGAAAATATATTTGAAAGTTTGTGGAAAACAACATAAATCTGGTGGCATCGTATAATCTTGCATTGCCTAATCTTGCTCTTGGGCAATTCTTGGGAGCTTTCATCTAAACTCATCCTAGTCAGAGTCAATGCATTTTGACTAAATAATGACCTTTTTGTGCTACCAAGCCAAATAGCTCTACTTCAGGTTCTGGGCTTGATTTAAAATCAGTTTTTCTCTGACACTGACCTTCCTCTGGGGCTCGATACAACCCCCCCTGAGCTGATGGACTTCTTCAAAGAGGTGTGAGATCTACACTCCTGAAAGCATCCTCTGAGGAGAGCAGACACCTTCCACTATTTCTGAGCCCTCAGAAGTGCCTTCCAGGAGGCTTAACCATTAAATGCCCATGCAGCCCTGTTCATTACCTCCCAGTCAGTCCTAAGTACATGGTATATGGGTACCCTGCAGATCATTAGCACCTCCATTAACCAACGCACTGGCCCAAGTCTGCTGGGGAGCAGGCCCCTCAGCTGGGATCTGAGTCTGCAGTTCCAGCCGTTTTCTGAAAGTATGGATAGCTCCTCCAGGGCCAAGGCTCTGAATTCTGCTTCTTTTTATTTTCTAGGTACCATCTCTGTGCATGCTTGCTAAATCACTTCAGTCATATCCAACTCTTTGCAACCCTATAGACTGCAGCCCGCCAGGCTCCTCTGTCCATGGGATTCTTCAGGCAAGAATACTGGGGTGGGTTGCCATTTCCTCCTCCAGGGGATGTTCCCAGCCCAGGGATTGAACTCACGTCTCTTATCTCTCCTGCACTGGCAGGTGGGTTCTTTACCACTAGCACAACCCAGGAAGCCCTACCTTCTCTGTATCAAAGTCTCAAACACGTAACAGAGTGTCCGTTGAATTTTCATAGACCAAGCTCTTATGTAAATGGAGGGAAAAAAGGCTCAAAGAGGTTGAAGATGGTCCAAAGCCCTGAACGGCACCACAGGCAAAGTCCTCTTGGGGGGTCCTGCCCTTTGAGGAAAACCCCTAGAGCTGCAGAGACTGACTGGGACAACACAAGCAGAAGGCCCTGCCCCTCCACTGAAGTCTTTCAGAAACAGGCACAGCTTTGTTGACAAGCTCTTTAAGAAAAACAATGCACTTATTAGGAGGGGTCACCTGGGGGCATTTCCAGGGCAGGGTGATTTCTGAATCTTTCAAAGGACTGAGAATATCAAATGCAGTTTGTTCAAACGCCTTGGCTTCAAATCAGGTTTCCCAGGCAGCCTGATGCCAGTGAGAACAAAACCACCCAGCCATGTGTTTGGGGTTGGGGTGAGGGGCAGGGGTGTGGAATCTAGAATCTATCAGGGGCTGTCACCAGGTCTTCTTCCAGCACTTGGCTGGTGCTTTTAAAACATGATAGGGTAAAATCCTTACAAGAACAGAAATAGCCAAGGATTGTAATCATTTTCTCATAAAAAGGCCAAACAGCCTCCCTCTGCTGGATTCTATTCAGCTCTTTAACAAAAAGGTTAAGCCAAATATTGTCATCAATTCACAAAATTGCAAATTTGGCAGTTTCTCCCCATACTTGCAGCCCTTTTTCAGCTGCTGTAGAAAATGCATCAGATTTGTTTGTCATCTCCTCTGCCACCACAGGTGTGCACAGCCTGGAATTTTGGTTGGGGCAGAGTGAGGATGGGCTAGACAGAGCCTTCCCTGGTAAGACAGTCCCAGATTTGGATCCTTGTCTGTCGGTCCCTGGCTGGTGACACTCAACATGTCACCTCACCTCTGTGTGCTTCCATTTCCTCATCTGTGAGATGAGTGAGACGGACCATATAATCTCTAAGGTGTCTTCCAGCTTCCTGTTTTGAGGTTCTATTATTTAATAATAAAGGAATATGAGATTATGCTCAAAACACCAGAGCAAGGCTTTGCCAACAGAACACAATAACTGATTTTGTTTGCAAGCTGAGTGGCTTTTTCCCATCAGTAAGAGAGGATTGTGAAAGCTCTTCTCTAGGAGCAGGCCCCACATTAAGAAAATCTGATACAGCAGAAGAAGCTCAACTTACTAAACAGATAAATTAGAAGGTGATTATTTGCATTACAAAAGAATTCACCACGGGTTTCCTTTAAATAGCTAAATCCCCCCTTGCATTTAAAATGCAATCTGATTTAGTAGAATTCAATTTGTGCCATTTTTTTTATTTTCAATAACACAGCTATTGCATAAAAAGACCACACTTAAAGAAATGAGAAGCCGCTTTTATAATATGTATCATACAAGGAGAGGGGAACGGGTGAAACCAACATTTATTGAGTGCTACAATGTGTCTGCAACCCACTCCAGTATTCTTGCCTGGGAAATCCCATGCACAGAGGAGCCTGGTGGGCTACAGTCCATGGGATCGCAGAGTCAGACACAACTGACCGACTAAACAACAAACACATCATGCCTGGAGCCTCACATATGTTATCTCATTTCCACTGCACAATACACCCAATGAGGCTGCTATCACAGCCTCCACTGGGGATATAAGGAATCTAAAAACAGAAGGAGTATATGAATATGTCTAAAATCTTGGGCCCGAATTCACATGGACTGATTCTACCTTCTTTCCCTTACCCCACACCCTTGGGTGCAGCAGACCATGACAGATGGCCAGCTGACCTTGATTTGAAGGTTTGAACTGAGTGTGGCATCCTAGGGTCTGAGAAGTGCCCCCCAGCACTCATTCCACAGCACAGGGTAAGTCACTAACCTGGGACCAGTTTGTTTCTAAACTGAGGGATGATTTCTGGCCACCTCCCAGGGTTTTGAAATCAAATGATACAATGTATATCAAAGTATTTCATAAACTGCCAAGTGCTATAAGAATGCACAGGGACACTATTCTTTAATAATCGGTGCTACGATTCAAATAGTTTACTGATGTATTGTGCTTAGAAGACTTGAAAGACCTGAAGAAAAAACACTTTTCCATCATACACAGGGCTGGGCAGACCTTAACAAGTCATGTGTGCAATGAATCAAAAGAAAACTGGAAAGAAGGACATAAGAGGAAAGTCAATGGAGATCAATATCTGGCTGGAGAGCTGAAGTTCATGGACACTTGGAGCATCCAAGAGGGTTATTCTGGAGAAAGTGGTGAGAAGATATTCTTCTGTAGGGAGAAGAGGACAAGAGGAAGCCTTCCTAAGTTGTATGCAGGATATGATGCAGAGTTTCTACCATTCAGGTTTTTACCAATGGAAAAGTTGGCCAATAAACAGCCAGAAGACTTCTGTCTGCAGATACACCTTTGCCTGGAAAAGTATATGCCCAGTAATTTGCACATACTCCTCTTCAGCCTCTCCTACATCTTCCCACTTCTGCGTACCTGCTCCCTCCTGCCCCAGACCTGGATCTCCCCTCCCTCAGGGCTGATGTGTTCTACAGGTCAAAATCTTAAGACTTGGTTCTCCTGGTACCTTGGCCCTCCCCAGGCAGGGAGCACATTCATCAACAGGGATCAAAACCTGAAGATGCATTACTTGTCATCCCCCAACTGGAACATTTTATAAGACTGTTTCCAGGAGATCCACAATTTCTTTACCAAAGAAATGTCTCTAATAGCGATTACTACTGACACTGTAACACGCCAAAGTGGGGAGTGATCCTGAGTCTGGAGCCTCTCAAATCCCTCCCGCAGCAACACCCACCACTTGGAAGGTAGGTCCTGGGAGAAGAATGCACCCTGCTCAAGGTCCTCAGTCAGGGAGCGAGTTATCACAACTTGAATTCAAGCACTAAGTAGAAATGAAAATCAAAGCAAAGAACTCTCTGAGCTAAGAACGAAAAGAGGAAGAAGGGAGGGAGGAAAGATGGAAAGGAAGGGAGAAAGGGAGGGAGGAGAAAAGAAAGAAATGAAAGGGAGGGAAGGAGAGAGGGGGGAGGAAGGAGGGGATGGGAAAAGATAGTTCAAATCTAAATTTCTAAATCTAAATCCAAATCTAAATTTAGCAGACAGAACCCCACCCCCCTTGGGATGGAAACATTATAATCCAGCTGATTCTCCATTTACATCCATTTCTCCCAGAACATCATGGGGTGACCGTGCCCCCGCCAGAGCAAACTACATGAGTGACTCTGGTGATGTCCAATCAGGTCCTGTCAAGAAAACATCAGCAGTTACCTGAACCTTTAAATACCAGCCTATTCAACAGGCATGGAGATGTGGCCAGATCTTTGTTGTGGGTCCAGTTAAAAGATAAGTCCATCCAACAATTTCTTTTTAAGACAGGAGGAAGAGGAAATAATCTTTGAGAAAGGACACTGGGACAATGTGAATGTCAGCGGGTTGTTTGCTGCACAATACCAATTAAACAAGCCCCACAGCAGCTGCAACCTGCCCAGCCAACTCTGAAAAGAGCACATCTCTCCAGACCTCTAACTTTCTCCCACACTTACTGGAGCCCAACTCTTCCTTTTATTATTCTTTTTGGTGTTAGATGTTTTTAGAATTATTCAAGTAGTAATAATTTGTAAAAGGAGCAGGAGGGCAGAACTAGTTAGCACCAACCAAATAGAACAAATGGAGCCTAAATAACAGTACAGAGCTGTGTTCTCAGCATCTTTTTCTTTATTCTAGATAAATCCTCTGCTTGCAATTATTGACTGGTTTAAAAGCAAATTTCATAACGGAAAATGGAAATTACAGTCAAGTGCAATAAGCTGTTTATCCAAGATCTACCTGCTGGTGGCTCTTTTTCTTTTTTATTTTTTTCTTTCAAGTGAAACAGCAGCTATCATCGGAATGCATTTCTACCGTTTAAGATGTGTCTTATCAATATCTCCACCACCAGCCCGGTTTTCCAGTTCGTCTGTTGGCAGGATTTGTGTTCAACCGCTGTGGTGGCCGAGACAGTAGCTTATTCTTGGGTGTTTGCGAGACTCCCACGCCGTCAGGTCTGTGGGAAGGGATCACCCCCAAATGGCAAATAGGGCATTTACTCCTCCTCGAGCGGGACTCGCTTCGGGGTCTGAGGGTTTGGGGCTTTTGCAGCTTGCGGGTGGGTCTGTTTTCATCCCCAGCCTCCTAGGCGCACACTTACTCTCTGATTCTGGGCTCTGCAATTTGGGCCACGGGGGAAACAATTCTTCAGGGCAGCCTGGAGGGCGGGGGGTGTGCGGGGTGGGGTCTTGCGCAGTTGGGTGACTCGCACACCCCTTTGCATTTCATTTGCACTAAGGGAGCGAGTCTGACTGACGTTGGGGGTGGAGGAGAGAGGGTCTGTTAAATTTTCACCAACTGTATGAACCTCAAGGGATCTCCGAGCTGTTTGGCTAAGCAGCTGGGCTTGCTCTTGGTGCGGCTCAGAGGGTTCTCTACCTCTGCCGAGATTTCAGCCCGCAGCCACTCACCCCGCCCCCGCTCCCCTCTTCCCAGCCGCATCTTCCTTTTTCTTCTCAGTTCCTTCGACTGTTGAACCCAGGCTCCGGGTAGAGCCAGGGCCTTAGGAGAACTACCGGGTTCCTCCTGCTTTCCCGCGCCGCCGGGGTATTGCGGCGCCGCCCCAGTCCCCCCCGCGCGCAGGTTCCGCGCGCGACCGGGCAGGGAGCGCCTCCGCCCCCACCGCACCTGGCACTTGGAGTACCCACGCCCCGCGCGGGTCGGTGCCAAACTGGGGCCACACTGGCCGCAGGTGCTTCGGAGGAGCTGTCGGGTGCCTTGCCTTTGCTTTTTAAACTCAAGATCCTTGAGACCATTCCTTCCGCGCTCTCCACCGCCCCCGCCCCCATCCCCAGTAGGACACGGAACTCCAATGTTTTCCCGAAAGCCGCAAAACGGGGCGGGGGGGAGCGGGAATCCCAGTCTCGAAGGACTAACTCGGTGAATGCAAACTCGAGGCAGACGTATTCTACGTCGCGGTGTGGGGTCCCGCGAACGCCTCAAGTACCCGGCTTCTCCCGCGACCCCCCATCTTCCCTAGATCCTGGTTAGCTTCATCCAGCCCCAATCTCAAGAAGGCGGGGGGCTGGGGTTACCCCCAACTCATCCTGGAAGCCTGTAACTTCGAAAATCCCTCCCGTTACATTCGCAGAACGGAGGTACCTCGTCATCTCGGCGGGGCAAGTCCGGATTCCGCCAGGGGTAGGTCCGCGAGGTCACCCGGGCAGGCAGTCCGAGGAAGAACGCTTTACAATCCTGCCGCCGCGCGCCCCATCCGAGCACTCTAGGCGCGTCTGCCCCTTCCCGTCACCCTTCCGTCTCCCATTCGCCGACTAAACTTTTGGGGGACCACATTTCCAAGCCTCGGGAGTTCCATGCTAAAACCTCCCTCTTTTCCGAACCTCTTCACTAGAATGTAATCATGGGAAGATAAGAGGGGTGGCTGCCTTGTTCTTTGCAACGTAAAATCAACAGACACCCAATCAAGCTCCAATGCCCGGCCAGCCCCTCGCCCCCTGGTGCCCACTCTCCCTCGCCTCCCCCCTATTACCGTCACCTCCGCCCACTAGTTCTCTCCCAGACTCCGGGTGCGCAAGGCCATCTACTTGGAAGCCGTTAAAGCAGATCACTAAAGTGATCTGAAAGAGACGGTGCACCTGCCTGGCCACTGGATGATTTTAGGGAAGAAAACGTAAAGAGAAAGAAAAACGGGGCAATTTTCTTTTTTTCCGCAAGCACAGCCTTTGGGGAGAGTTCAGGGGTGGGGGCTTTTTTTTTTTTCTTTTTTTTCCTGTGGTTGGGCACTTGCTTTCCTCTTTTCCTCCTTCTACTGCTCGGCGAGTCTTACCCTGCTCCCCGCAGAGGGCGCGGTGAGAAAGCCCGCTGGGGGCCCGCCGCTCCATGTCAGCGCCGCTGCCGCGCGAGGCGAGCACCGCGGCCGCACTTGTGGCTGGTCTCGGGGCTGAGGGGGCTGAGCTGGCCCTGCCGGCGCCAAGTCTCTTCCATGTGAATAACAAATACTCCCACCGGCGGCCGCTATTGGTCTGCGCGCCGCGCCTCCCGATCCTCCGCCCGCGGCCATTCACCCGCGCAGCGCGCGGAGCCGCGGCCGGGTTCGCGCCCGGGAACGCCAATAGCTTCGCGCCAACCAGTCACCTCGGGAAGCCGGAGGAGGAACTCCGAGGGGCGGGAGCCCCTCGATTTCGGTGTCTCGGAGCTGCCCGGGTGCGGGCAGGGAGAGGGTCACTCAGCCGGCGGATTCCCTCTCCGCGCTACATCATCTCAGTCCTCAGCGATGCGGGGAACAGAAATGTCAATAGTTCTGATTTTTAAAAATCACCCCATCCGCCCCGCCCCCAACAAAAAAGGGAGGACCCAAAGACGCGGGGCGGGGCGGGGGAGGAGGAGGATTGTGGCGGGGAGGGTTGGAAGAAGTGCGGGCGGCTGGAAGGAGGAATATGGCTGTGGAGGAGCTGAGTGTCTCCGAAAGCCAGAAGAGCCCGGGACCCGTGCGGTAAGCGCCTCACCAAGGCCACCCGGAGCTCGAAGTCGGGACCGCGAGCCCGGGGCTAGCCTTCATCAACGCCGCTCCGAAAAGGGTCCCGGTGAAGAATACACCGTAGACGGCACGTGTCCCGTCCCACGCTTTCCTGTCGGGGATGCTCAAAGTAAAGCCTCCAGCCGCGCGCTTCCCCTGCAAAGTTTGCTCGCGCCGCGCTGCCGCTCAGCCATTTGTCCTGCCCGGCGGCTCGGGCGATCTTCTCCCTGCCCTTGACTCCCACGGCGCGGTCTATCGAGTCCCTGCAGCCCAAACCGGGACGCAAGACCCGCGGGCTGCCGGCCCTGCGCAGAAGGGGGTGCAGGCCGGCACGATGGCCGGCGTCTTATCGAGCTGATTCTAGCAGCCGCAGATGCGGGGCTGGAAAATCCTGGAGACCCGCGCCCGCAGCTCCTGGGTTCCCGGTGGGGAAATCGGGAGTCCCTTCGCCTCCAGCCAATGCAAGCCCACTGGACTCTACGACAACGGCCCAGCGGCCCTCCCGCACGAGTTACCGCCCAGGCACCCCGCACCTGTTTGGAAAAAGAGAGAGAGCCCCCTCGCCGCAAAGCGCCTGAGGGAGCTGCGGCCCGCCCGACCTTGTGTTGGTGAGAAAGTTCCATCTAGAGGCGGCCGCGCGCAACTGCAGCCCGCGCCCCAGGTCCGACCTCCTGCCCTGGCCGCTGAGCCGAGTGAGCCCAGGACCGGGCGCCTCCTGTCCCCACCGCCCAGACCGCGTGGGAACGTGGAGCAGAAAGGAACCGCCAGCGGAAGATGGGGAGGATGGAGGAGGGGAGGACAGGCCCGGTGCAAGGCAGGCCCTCTCTCCCCAGTCGGCATCTCTGCAATGAATTACACCTTTCAAAGCATCATGAACTTCATAAGCATGATGACAGGTACCTTGCATTAATCTCTCTATATTGCTTATCCTCTATGGGCTTCTTTCGCTCTCACATCAACTGTCAGGTGACCAAAATTATTAAGTCCACTCTATAGGTGAAGAAGGAAACCGAGGCTGAGAGACACAACTGGAAAGCCCTCGAGCCAGAAATCAGAGCTGCCCAGCTTCCAAGCCCCATACACATTTCTCATCTGGGGCTGTTGCTTTTCCCAAGGCTGGCATTAATGTACCAAGTTTCCTCTTTCATAAAGCCACACTCACCCTTTGTCACTTAGAAAAATCTACAGGTTTCCAGCTCAGCAGACCTATTCTCTGTTCATTTCCATCTCTTCACGTTCCTTTTCCTTTTCTCTCCCATCACCACATGAGGGGCTGTTCAGACACAGAATTATCCTCCTGGCGGGAGGATGGAGAGTTTGGAGAGAGAAAATGGGCTGGATCCCCTGTCCTCAAGTTTCTACCCGGGAATCCTCAATTCACTGCGAATGCACAGCATAGCCTTGAAGGGAGTGAACAGCAGACAGTGCAGCCCGGGCCAGTGCAGAGAGAAAAAACCTTCATTGATACAGAAATGCAGCTGGGAGGGCTCATGGGCCACATGTCTACACATGAAGTTTGGGGGACTTTCTTACCCACTGGAAGGGCTTCCTCCTCCCCCAGGTATGGGAAAGTAAACCTGATTCCGTAGTCAACAGCCAACCCCACCCCACACTGTAGACTGGCAATATCTGACTCAGCTTTACTATGTGAGCATTAATGCGTTTGTGGAGGAGGGGAAAGGCAGGCAGAGTCAGCCCAAAGGTACTTGTGCCCACAGAGCTACTGACTGCACGGTAGCCTTCAGGATCTGCTAGAGAGCAGCCATGGGGCCAGCAGGGCTATCGCCCAGGTGAGCACAGAGGGCAGCACCCTGGCAATCTGGTGGGCCCGTGTCAGAAACAAGGACAGCACAGCTGGTTGTGGTTTTGGAGGGCTAGCCAGGCAGAGTGAGCTGCTCAGGGAGAAATGCCTAACGAGCCTGCTTTTCTTCCTCTATTGATCACTGCCTGTGGAGAACTGGTGCCCTGCACACATGCATATCGCAGCCTCTTCTGGTGCAGCCCTCTGAGAGATAAGCAGAATTGACCTCTCCTAGGGAAAGTATTGGGCTTCCCTGGTTGCTCAGACAGTAAAGAATCTGCCTGCAATGTGGGAGACCTAGGTTTGATCCCTGAGTCAGGAAGACCCCCCTGGAGAAGGATATGGCAACCCACTCTGGTATTCTTGCCTGCAGAATCCCATGGACAGAGGAGCCTGGTGGGCTACAGTTCACACCATCGCAGAGTCAGACACAACTGAGCAACTAACACATGCAGGGGAAAGTATCCTCTTTAACTCTCAAAAGTCAGAACGGGGCTATCATCCCAATCCTACATGAAATCTGGTCCTTAGAGAACAGATTCATTCTACATATCTCAGAGTGTTTCTAGAGACTTTATCTGGTGGCCCCTGAGCAAGTGACAAGCTTATACACAGCCAGACTGATAGCCACATCAGGGCACAGGAAGAGAGACCGTCTCCAGGAGTCACTGTCCCCTGTCCGTGACAGTCACATGGAAAAGGCAGTCGGCAGTCCCACCTGGACTCATCCTGGTCTCACCCTGTGGCTCCTCTCACCTTTTGCTGCAGCCCACGTCAGCAGCTCATTCCAGAACCACCAGCCTGGTCCCACCTTGGGCTACCACACCACAGTAGGAAATGTGTCTTTGGAAAGTGTCTGACCTCATCATCCATCCCACCCCCAAATATTTATGCCAGCCAAATCTATTTTCTGATGGTTAATCCTCCAAGAAGGTTTGCCTGTAATCTCCTCATTTTTCCATTGATTTAAAACGTGAAAAACTGCCCATGTGTTAGAAAATGCAAAAAACAATGCCATATGTTTGGGGTCCATTTAACTCAAGCTGTGATATGTATTTCACACATGGAGATTTATACCACAATTCCTGCTTTGGGGTAATCACTGAGACTCAGAACCTTGCAGGCTACTCACCCAGGAGGAATATTGATGGCAGTAAGTTCCCACATGGGACAAAGCTGACAGAGCAAAGTGGGAATAAAATTTATTTCTTCTGGAAATTCAGACTATATATATATATATATATATATATATATTTTTTTTTTTTTTTTTTTTACTAGACCGTCTGCAAGTGGTGGTGAGTGTACCAATGTGGATTTTGCTCAGTTTATGAAAGCCCTGGCTCCTGGAAGCAAGATTAGACGTGTGAGACTGACAGACAGGGCCAATGAAGTTCAAGTGTGCCCCTCCGCATACTATCAGTCCACCCCTACCCGCAGGAGCCATGGAAGGGATTTCCTGAGAGAAGATTGATGACATTGTGTGCATGCATCCCTGCTAGCTTCAGCTGGGCTCCTCCAGAAGCACAACCTGAGATTTAAGGGCAGGCAGTTTATTTAAGAAGGGGCTTTCCTAGTAGTTCAGATGGTAAAGAATCTGCCTGCAATGCAGAAGACCCGGGTTCAATCTCTGGGTCAGGAAGATCCCCTGGAGAAGGGAATGGCAACTCACTCCAGTATAGTTTATTTAAGAGGAAAAGGAAAGGAACTTCCCCAGTGGTTCTGTGGTTAAGACTTTGCTTCCCAATGCAGGGGATGTGGGTTTGATTCCTGGTTGGAGAGCTAAGATCTCATGTGCCTCTTAGCCAAAAAACAGAAGCAATACTGTAACAGATTCAATACTCTTTTAAAAAATGATCCTCCTTTGAAAAAAAGAAAGAGGTGAAGAAGGGCCCAGTAGTGGAGTGAACAATTGAGCCACAATAGAATACATTATCAAGCCAGCTGCCCCTGTGGGGCCTGGGGAATTTTCATGTTTTGCAAACATTCCAGGTGATTGATGACTTTCACAAAAATGGGAAACACTGCTTTCAGGAAATCGTTCTCCTCACAATCAACAGGCAGCACATTTAAATACATTAAAACTTACTTGCAAAGCCTAGGGAAACAGACCTAGAACTCAGGAATCCCTGGAGGAGAGAGGCCCGAGCCACCCAAGTCTGTGGTCACAGAAGCTCCTCTTTCTCTTTTCCACTCTTTTTAAACCGAGAAAGTTCCACCCAGTGTTTTCTGAGGGGAAAAAAGGCTGAGTCTCTGCTGCCCTAACTTTGTCATTAACACGTCCTTTCATTTTCACCTTTTAACATTTCTACACCTCAATTTCTTACCTGTTGTATGGGTGTGGCAGAGACCTGTCCAACCAAGATTCATCAGTAGTGTGAAGTGGCCACAAGAAAGTGATACGCGCACACTCACACACACACACAGAAGGGCTACATTTCCCTACCTTCCTTGCATCTAGGATCCAGGCAGAGCTGTGTGTCTACTCTTTGTAGAATGAATGAACAGAAGTGATGCAGATCACTTCTGGCCCAAGGAAATCAAGAAGAAAAGGCTTCATCACCCTCTCTTTCCCCTTCTTCCACTGGGAAACAGAGATTTCCATGGTCCTAGAATCAGCAGCTCAAGACGGAAGGGCCCTGGGTCCTCGAATTGCCAAGCTGAGGAATGCACCGTGCTTGCCAGAACATCCACACTGAATTGTTGGGAGAGCAAGAAATTCTCACGTGTTGTCACTGAAATTTAAGGATTCAATTGTTATAGCACCTAACTGTTGCTCCAATAAGGTGGTGTTGGAGGAGGTCATCAAGAAGATGTGACCTCTTGACCGGCAAGCTGACCCCAGACAATCAGGGTTCCCTCACTCCCCTCACCTGTCCCTGGAGTGTACAGCTGCCTCCCGTTCCCATGCTAGCAGCTGTTTCAAGGTCGTGGCCGCAACTGTGAGAGAGTGAGGAGCTGTTGAGCTTGTTGGACTGAAAATCTAACTGAACCCAGGTAAGGCTTCTACATAACCTTTTAAGATTCTGGTGAGTCAATACGAACATTTACTCATCTCACAGTTGCCTTAGACAAGCCTCAGATGTTACGTTGCTTATTATTAAACCAATCTGGAGTGGTCTTCCTCGTTCTCCAGTCTCTCCCTGCCTTCCGTGTTCAAGTTCAGTTTCAGATCTCACCCAGGGAGCTCCCAAGGTTGCAAGCCAGCAAATGGATATGGTAACATCTGTCCCCACTTACCTAGAAGACACAAAAGGGAAACATTCCTGCTTCTCCAAGGACCACTTGAGGTCAAGCTGAGCAGGTCACATGCCCTCCTGCAGCACCACTGATGCACCCAGTGGCATGGGGCCATGTCCACATCCTTCACAAGCCCACTTCTCCCTACCCCTCACATAGTTGGGCCTGAGAGAAGGAAACAATGACTAATGCAGCTCCTCTACATCACTGGTGTTTGCCTCCTCCCAAAATAGCCACTTGCTGGAATATCTTCAAGCCCAGGGGACTGTACTTGTAAGGAAGAAATTGCTTTTCACTTCTTATATGAAAGAAAGAAGAAAGTGAAGTCACTCAGTCGTGTCCAACTCTTTGCGACCCCATGGACTGTAGCCTGCCAGGCTCTTCTGTCCATGGGGATTCTCCAGGCAAGAATACTAGAGTGAGTTGCCATGCCCTCCTCCAGGGGATCTTCTGAACCCAGGGATTGAACCCAGGTCTCCCGCATTGCGGGCGGATTCTTTACCATCTGAGCCACCAGGGAAGCCCTAGTACATGGGGGCTTTCAGAGATTTAATCATGCATGTCTATAGCTTGTCAGGCACTCAGAGCATTTGTTATGCAAGGAAAAGCATCTTCCATTTGTAAAACACTCTTCAACTGACAGAGAATTAGATATTGTTGCATTGAAAAAGGAAAAACATAAGGGTGTGAGGTAGAGAATCAACAATAGGCAGGGATTTCAATGCTTTTTAATAGTTTTTTTTTTTTGTATTGTGAATTGCAATCATTTCACATGCTAGTTAAGTAATACTTGAAATTCTCCAACCTAGGTTTCAACAGTACATGAACCAAGAACTTCCAGATGTTCAAGCTGGATTTAGAAAAGGCAGAGGAACCAGAGAGGAATTTGCCAACATCCATTGGATCATAGAAAAAGCAAGAAAGTTCAAGAAAAACATCTACTTCTGCTTTATTGATTATGCCAAAGCCTTTGACTGTGTAGATCACAACAAACTATGGAAAATTCTTAAAGAGATAGGAATACCAGACCACTTTATCTGCCTCCTGCAAAACCTGTATGCAGGTTAAGAAGCAGCAGTTAGAACTGGACGTGGAACAACAGACTGGTTCCAAATCAGGAAAGGAGTACGTCAAGGCTGTATATTATCCCCCTGCTTATTTAACTTATATGCAGAGTACATCATGCAAAATGCCGGGCTGGATAAAGCACAAGTGGGAATCAAGATTGCCGGGAGAAATATCAATAATTTCAGATATGCAGATGACACCACTCTTATGGCAGAAAATGAAGAGGAACTAAAGAACCTCTTGATGAAAGTGAAAAAAGAGAGTGAAAAGCTGGCTTAAAATTCAACATTCAGAAAACTAAGATCATGGCATCTGGTCCCATCACTTCATGGGAAATAGATGGGGAAACAGTGCAAACAATGAAAGACTTTACTTTCTTGGCTTCCAAAATCACTGCAGATGGTGACAGCAGCCAGGAAATTAAAAGACGCTTGCTCCTTGGAAGAAAAGCTATGACAAACCTAGACTGCATATTAAAAAGCAGAGACATTACTTTGCCAACACAGGTCCATCTAGTCAAAGCTATGGTTTTTCCAGTATTCATGTATGGATGTGAGATTTGAATCAAAAAGAAGGCTGAGTGCCAAAGAACTGATGCTTTTGAACAATGGTGTTGGAGAAGGCTCTTAAGAGTCCTTGGACTGCAAGGAGATCAAACCAGTCAACCCTAAAGGAAATCAATCCTAAATATTTGTTGGAAGGACTGATGCTGAAGCTGGAGCTTCAATACTTTGACCACCTGATGCTGGGAAAGATTGAGGGCAGGAGGAGACGGGGACAACAGAGGATGAGATGGTTGGATGGCATCACTGACTCAATGGATATGAGTTTCAGCAAGCTCCAGGAGATGGTGAAGGACAGGGAAGCTTGGAGTCCATGGAAGCTGCAGTCCATGGAATCACAAAGAGTTGGACACGACTGAGTGACTGAACAACAACAGTAGTTGGTGTACAGTATTATATTGTAAAGATCTTTAAAGATTATATTCTACTTACTATAAAACATTGGCTATATGCCCCATGTTGTACAATATATCCTTATAGCTTATTTTAGACTTAATATTTTGTACCTGTTAATCCCCTACCCCTATATTGCCCCTCCCTCCTTCCCTCTCTCCACTGGTAACCACTAGTTTGTTCTCTATACTGTGGGTTGGCTTCTTTTTTGTTATATTCACTACCATGTGACCCAGCAGTCAGCACTCCTGGGTATATATCTGAAAGAAACAAAAATACTAATTTGAAATGATACATGCACCCCAGTGTTCATAGCAACAATATTTATAGTAGCCAAGATATGAAAACAACCTAAAGGTCAATAAACAGATGAATGGATGAAGAAGATGTTTTATATATATATGTATGTCGTTTGGGTCTTTGCATGTGTGCTTGGTCATGTCTGACTCTTTGCCACCCTATGGACTGTAGCCCACTAGGCTCCTCTGTCCATGGGCTTTTCCAGGCAAAAATACTGGCGTGGGATGCCATTTCCTACTCCAGGGGATCTTCCCAACCCAGGGGTGGAACCCAGGTCTCCTGTGCCTCCTGCATTGGCAGGCCGATCCTTTTACCACTAGCGCCACCTGGGAAGCCCATGTACATATATGTACACACACTATAGAGTACTACTCATCCATTAAAAAGAATGTAATTTTGCCAATTGCAGCAACATGGATGGACTTGGAGGGTATTATGCTAAGTGAAATCAGCAGGACTAAGACAGATACTGCATGATGTCACTTATCTGTGGAGTCTAAAAAATACAGCAAGCTAGTGAATATAACAAAAAAGAAGCAGACTAGTGCTTACAGCTTTCATTTTATTCTTTTACTTCCGGATGATCACATAGCACTCTAAAGGATTTCTCCTGCTGGTACCTGACAGCAGTCTGATTTTCCCCCTTTTTATCCTTTTCCCCTTTCCCTCTTCCATATTCACATACTTAGTAGTGACTTTATTAGGAGGAAGAAAAGTGGAAAAGATGATCATTGTTTGGAAGCATTATCGCCCTTCTTAATTTTTTCCCCATTTCAAGTTGAGGAAGGGAGAAAGTGAAGCAGAAAAGGAACCAAAGAAGGAAGGAGAGGAGAGAGGAGGGGAAATGAAGGTTCCAGGAAAGACTCTAGCCCTCTGGGGTCTTACTGCCTTAAATTAGAAGTCAGGGAGGAATTCCCAGCTCACTTTTCTGAGAAGCAGAATCCAAGAAGATGTCCAGGGGCAAGTTGTGGGGACAGTTTTCTGAGCAGGAAAGCAAGTGGTGGTAGAGGCAGGTGTGCAGGCTGATGGGAACACTTGGACCACACACTGCAGACGGGAGGGTGCCTGCACAGCTACTGGGAGTGGTAAGACCTCGCAGAGGAGGGAACATGCTCAGAACAGTAGCTGAGGCCAGGACCAGATAAGAGGATGTGAAAACTGAGAATTTAAACAAGAGGTGGAAGAGTAATCTTTTTCCCCCAAGGACGAGTTAATGGTTGCTCAGAACTGGGGGTGTTTAAACAGGCCCATGGAAAGTCCCCATCGCTAACTCCTGGACCTGCTCACTTCTCTCTCCTTTCCTCCCCTGCCTTCTCTACCTTTGACTCCTAAATCTACCCTCTCTCTGTCCACCTTCCTTCCTTCCCATCTTTCTTTCCCCTTTCTTTCAGTCCTTATTTCCTAAGTGAACTTCTTACGGAGCAGAAGGGTATTTATTATATGTTGTACTTTCAGAGGTCTTCCCTGGTGGCTCAACAGTAAAGAATCTGCCTGCCAGTGCAGGAGCCATGGGTTCAATTCCTGGGCTGGGAATATCCCCTGGAGAAGGAAGTAGCAACCCACTCCAGTGTTCTTGCCTGGGGAATTCCTTGGACAGAGGAGCCTGGCGGGCTGCAGTCCATGGGGTCGCAAAGAGTTGGACACAACTTAGTGACTAAACAACAACAACAGTAATAATTTTAGAACAGAATTTCCATTTCTTTGTTCTCTGTTTAAAACATTGAGATGGTTATTTGTTTAGAAATAAAATAACATCTGAGTTTTAACTTCATTGTTTTTAATTTCTGTGACCTTCAACAGATTTTTCTTTCCCCTTCTCTGACCCTTGAAAAGAAAAAAGTTTTCATGTCCCTATTTTGAACTAATATGGTTGGATTTAGTCCTTGGCTATAAAATAGCATGTGTATGTGCATGTGAAGTCGCTTCAGTTGTGTTCCACTCTTTGCAACCCTCTGGACTATAGCACATCAGGCTACTCTGTCCATGGGATTCTCCAGGCAAGAATGCTGGAATGGGTTGCCATGCCCTTCTCCAAGGGATCTTCCCAACCCAAGGATCGAACCTGCATCTCTTGCATCTCCTGCACTGGCAGCTGGGTTCCTTACCATTAGCACCACCAGAGAAACCCTATAAAATAGTATATTTATTGGTAAATTCTCCCTTGACGAGAGGGTCATTTTTTTGTAAGCCCAAGGTTTCCAATTGAAAATAAGCATGACCTGTCCAATCTGAACTAAATTAAAAATTTCTGCATATGACCTGGGGATTAAGGATTCCTTCCAATATGAAGTCAATACAAAATGGGCATGTTAAACTGGTTTCTGTAATCTTTATTGCAAATATATTGCTACATCCTGACAAAGGACAGTAAAAGTTTTATTGGCAGCTGTGGAGGGGGTGGACGGATGAGTGAGGAAAGGATGGTAAGCAACAGACTTTGCAAAAAAAAAAGGGCCTAATTCTCAAAGCCTAAAATTAAACCTTTCACCTAATTCTGATACAATTTTAGATGCCTGAATAGAGCCTCCAGCTGCTGCATGCTGAGGTGTGATCTTGTCACTGCCATGTTCAAGGAGGACTTGTCACAGCTGTGCCTTGACTAAAAGAACTCTCAGAGGTACTTGACTGTCACTGGATTGTGCTCCAGCTGCCACAGAGAGGAGGCATCTCACCTGTCCCCACACCAGGCAAGGCCAAAACATCCCCTCAAGTCAGCAGACATCCGGGTATACCCAGTGCCCCACCATAAAGACACTTAGATAGTTCACCATGCTCAAGTTCAAATTAATCAGGTGAGGATTTTATAAACTTCCCAGGAAACAGACAGACAATATAAACCTGTCTTCATGTCCAAACAGAAACATGTAGAGGCAGCCAGCCCACCATCTGACAAGACCAGCTATCTACCCAGGTGGCTCCTTCCAAGGAACTGTTTTCAGAAAAATGCATTCTCACACATTCATCTCGGAAGCTCAAAACAAGTGTGTAAGGCCTAAGATTTTCTTTTGTAAATTCTCATAGGTGTAGCGGGAGGAAATTGAGTCTATTCTCTATCAGTGAGGACCAGCACTCTTATCTGGGCTTGGAGAGGAGACAAAGGAATAAGAAAACAGAAAGCAAAGAGGAAAGAGAGAGAGGGGAGAAAGCAGGAAGGGAAGGCAGAAGTTTGCTTCAGAATTTTGTGTGTGCGTACTCAGTCATGTCCGACTCTTTGCACCCCCAAGGACTCCTGCAGCCCACCAAACTCCTCTATTCACGGGATTGTCCAGGAAAGAATACTGGAGTGGGTTGCCATTTCCTTCTCCAGGGGATCTTCCCAACGCAGGGATCAAACCCTTGTCTCTTGAGTCTTCTGCACTGGCAGGCAGATTCTTTACCATTGCACCACCTGGAACAGAATTAAAGTTACCCCAAAACCAGGAGCACTAGTTTCTGAGGAACTCAAATTTTGACGAAACCTAGAATAAATGAGCTGGAAAAAACTGTTGAGATGATCTTTCCAAACACTTCAAATTCTAGTGAGGAGACTGATGGCCAGAGTCCCTGACAAGTTAGAGGAAGAGATGGGAGTAGAAGCTGGCTTGCTGACCTCGGTCCAGTCCTTGGCACACCACCCTGACCTTGCATGAGGAGCATTTAGTTTTACATTTTTAGTTATGTATATATGATATATATGTTTGCAGCATTACAGGTTTGTTTTCTCTGTGTTTGATTATTCTATTCAATATATTTTCAATTTAAGTTAATATGTTTTCTAATAAATCACACTCTAACATTGACTGGGTATTTAAATTTACATGACCAAATGTCTTAACCTCATTCAAAATGAAGTGTATTCAAATAAAGGAGACAAAGAAAGTGAATATTGTGATTTATTTACATTTCCCAAAAGCATGATTTAAGGATTACCTACTCTTGAGCACAGCATTGTCGTACTTACAAGCTTTCTGTATTCAACCTCATGAGATTGAATATGGAAATGAGATTCAATCTAATTTTCAAGACATATAGATAAAAGGTGTGGCATCTATAACAGTTTAGACTCCTCCCTGAGACTAGGATAAATTCTGGGCATTGGCAACACACTGGCAAAGATGGCTGACACTCATCTCTCCAAGCAAACCTGACCTGAGTCCCCAACCTTCTTCCTCCCAGCCCACCAGCCCCTCTCCTTCAGGAGCAAAATTCTAAATGTTTAAACAGAGGGACAATAGTAGAAACTTAATGTTTAGTGCATGCAGGATGTTTCTTTACTAATGAGGACTATTCAGATCACTAAACTGCATCAAACCAAATAAACCAGTGCTGAAAGCAACTGTATGTTAATCAAGTAGACAAGGAAATATAATTTCTTAGGTTTTGTCCTCAGCTAGGGTTAAGTTACCTGGTTTCTCAAGGATGGCTCCTACATGACTTAGTTTGCAACCTCTGTGGCATGTATAAAGTGAAAGTGTAAGTCTTTCAGTCATGTCCAACTCTTTGCAACAGCATGGACTGCAGCCCGCCAGGCTCCTCTGTCCATGGGATTCTCCAGGCAAGAATACTGGAGTGGGTTGCCATTTCCTTCTCTGGAGGATCTTCCTTACCCAGGGATTGAACCTGGATCTCCTGAATTGCAGGCAGATTCTTTACCATCTGAGCCACCACAGAAGCATGTTTCAACTAGTGTCTATTTATATTAAGACAATAAGACCCTCTGCATTTCTAGAATAGGTTTCCTTTCCCCATTCATGGCCCACATAGCTATGGCAAAGTAATTGGGAATTTCTGTAATGTTCTTCCCTCCCGTCTATTTCTTTCTGTTTCTTCTCAACCAAACAACTACCAACCAATCAATAAATAATTAAGCAATCCTTTTCTCTCCAAGGGCTTCCCTCATAGCTCAGTTGGTAAAGAATCCGCTTGCAATGCAGGAGACCCCGATTCAATTCCTGGGTCGAGAAGATCCGCTGGAGAAGGGATAGGCTACCTACTCCAGTATTCTTGGGCTTCCCTGGTGGCTCAAACAGTAAAGAATCTGCCTGCAATGCAGGAGACCTGGGTTAGATCCCTGGGTTGGGAAGTTCCCCTGGAGAAGAGAAAGGCTACCCACTCCAATATTCTGGCCTGGAGAATTCCACGGACTGTATAGTCTATGGGGTCGCAGAGTCAGAACCGACTGAGTGACTTTCACTTCACTTTCTCTCCTATAAACAGCCTATAGCTAACTAACTAACTAACTAACTAACTAACTAACTAACTCCTCAAAACCAGCCCCTGGGACTTCCCTGGTGGGGGTCCAGTTGTTAAGAATCCACTTGCCAGTGCAGGAGACATTGCAGTATCAGGAAAGATACTGCATGCCTTGGGGAAAATGAACCCCATGCACCACAACTATTGAGCCCGCCGCCTGGGGCCCGAGAGCTGCAACAACTGAGCCTGCGTGCCCTATAGACTGTGCTCTGCAACAAGAGAAGCCACCACAATGAGTAGCCTGCACACCACAGCTGGAGAAAGCCCACGTGCAGCAATAAAGACTCAGTGCAGCCAAAATCAAGTAATAAATAATTTTTTTAAAAAACCCACCCCCTTTCTTAAAAAATGACTAAAATTCCATCATCCATTTTTTCATTCTATTTTTTCAGGGGAGGTCTCTTTTTATTTCTTCATGTCTCAAATACCCTCACATTCTCTAGCTCAATCCAAATCTACTCTCAAGAAAAAAAGTACACTACACTAAAATTGAAATGACTACCAGCAGCTTAAAAAAGATACATCTCCCTGGAAAGGATTTGCCTTTTAGCAAAGTTCTGTGGAGATGTATGCCCAGTGCCTATTCAGTTCCCAGGACCTAACAGTCTCTCTAACTTTGTATTTAACTGAATTGACAGCTCACTGGGCAAAACTAAAGACTGCAAAATCAAACTGTTTTCATTAGATCACTCTTTGCAGAGTGACAACTGCTTCTACTGGTAAGTTACGGTTATCAGTATAGCAATATACTGGTTCATATAGAAGAGTGCTAGTATTCAGGTACCATTTGGAAAAATCTTTGACTGATGTATTTATTATTTTAGTCCAGGCAAACCAAATAACTCTTGTAACATAATTTTCATGGATAGCTTGCCTCACCAACTAGTTAATAAATTTGAATTCAAAGAAGATATAGATATGGTATCTTATTTTATACTGCCCTTAACATATGCCTTACCTGTAATCAGAGCTCAGCAGTGTTGGCCGAATAAATGCGAGGACAAATGAATAAAAATGGGATAGAAAAATGGAAGCATGGAAGGGTGGATGATTGGATGGATAGATGATTAGATGGATGAAAGAAAAGAAAATATCAATGCGCTAGAAGGGAAGTCACAGGTTAAATGCCACAATTCACTTTCACTCAAGACAAAACTTTGAGTTTCAATTAGAAGGGAATCTATATATGTTGGAGAGAGTAAAGGGGAAGAAAGGAAGAATAAAGGATCAGTGTAAGAAACAGCCTGGGCAGTAAGGAAGTGGTGATGATAAGAAAACCTTAACACACCAGGGTGTCAGAAATTTGTCTAAAACTTGGAAAGAGGCAAAAAAAAAAAAAGATTACTGGAAACCCTTTCACTGCAGTTCTGGGCTTGGCTTTTTATTGTCTGGGCCAGTTTACAGCTCTGCACAACAGAGGTTAACTTATAGATGTTTGGTGGAAGAGATAACCAGAGAGGTTATGGTTTATGACTCAGTTGAAATATTAACCAGTTTTGCATCTATCCCCTCACTCTTATCTTAGTATTGCCTATAAAGGCATAGGGATGCCTCAAATGTTCTTTGAACCAGTTTTTTAACATCTTATTGGTCTCCTCATTAAATTAATGATTTAAATAAAATATTTGATAAATGTTCATTTCACATTTGTGTGAAGGTCATGATTTTCCCTTTACAGAAATTATCAAAGATCTTCATGACACATCATTAGGGAAAGATTAAGTGATTTAGGAGCTAGAACATCTAGCCTGGTTCTCAGGCTCCACCACACAACCGGCCACTTGGCTGGTCCTTTGATGTCTGGTTTCACATCTATGAGAGTCTTATTATTTTCATCCAGTACTACCAAAGGAATGATATTATAAATATAACTTCATATACTTGGATGACAAAAGTAAATATTTATTAATTCATTCCACAATAATGTTCCTATATTACAGAGTCTCTGTACTAGGATATAAGGGGCAATGTCCTGGACTGATGCTGAAGCTGAAGCTCCAATACTTTTGCCCCCTGACGTGAAGAACTGACTCATTAGAAAAGACCCTGATGCTGGGAAAGGTTGAAGGCAGGAGGAGAAGGGGACGACAGAGGATGAGACGGTTGGATGGCGTGAGTTTGAGTAAGCTCTGGGAGTTGGTGATGGAGAGGGAAGCCTGGCGTGCTACAATCCATGGGGTCACAAAGAGTCGGACACAACTGAGCAGCTGAACTGATTATTTTGAAATTATAGGGCCATGGAAAACCATTTTACAGTTTTTTACCAATTAAAAAAAAAAGGAAATTTAATGGTTCTCTTTCTGTTTGAAGGGAATTCTATACCCACACTAGAAATACAGATTCAAAGGCCAAATGCTTTACTAAGACAGAAGAGAGAAATAACTTCAATACCGAAGCTAATTACTAATATTTGAAATTGTCAAGAAAACAGGGCAATGAAAATTTTGACAAATCTTAGAAAAACTTATCTAGCTATAGTAATTAGATTGAGGTCTACACAAAGCACATATTCTCCCTCATCCACTTCATAGTTACAGTGAGCTGGGATAACCACGCTAGATGGTTAGTTTGGTTAGAATGCTGTGTTAAAGAGATCAGGGTGGTAGGTCCTCTTCCTAGGTGAGCTAGTTAGTTGCATTCGATTCTACATCTGAAAACTGTCCCATATCTCCAGTTAGACATAGGAACATGTAAGTGCGAGAAAGTATTAGTTGCTTGGTTATGTCCGACACATTGCAACCCCATGGACTTGTAGCCCACCAGGGTCCTCTGTCGATGGAATTCTCCAGGCAAGAATACTGGAGTGGGTAGCCATTCCCTCCTCCAGGGGATCTTTCCAACCCAGAGATCGAGCCCAGGTCTCCTGCATTGCAGGAAGATTTTTTTTACCATCTGAGCCACAAGAGAAGCCCATGAGGTTGTGTGAATTTAAATAAAGAGCCCATAACTGGAGTCAGAGGACTGGGTTTTAATCTAGATTCTACCACTAATGGGCAAGATGACCTTAGGTGAGTCACAGGCCACCCTGATCCTCAGGATCATCCTCAAGATGAGGTCTCTTGGACTTCCCTGGTGTTACAGTGGCTAAGAATCCTCCTGCCAATGCAGAGGACACAGGTTCAATCTCTGGTCCGGGAAGATTCCACATGCCATGGAGCCACTAAGCCCATGAGCCACAACTACTGAAGCCCATGCGACTAGAACCTATTCTTTGCAACAAGAGAAGTCACCTCGATGAGAAGCCTGTGCACTGCAACTAGAGAGGAGTCCCCACTGTCTGCAACTAGAGAAAGTGTGCGCACAGCAACAAAGACCCAGCATAGCCAAAAAATAAATAAATAAAATCAAAAACTAAGATGAGATCTCTTATAAAGTCATATGCTGTCATTATGATTTACTTAAGGTTTGCTGATAAAATGAGAGATCAGAAAGTAACTGGCTAAAAAATAGCAATAAGATAAATTGTTAACTGTTTTTAGAAGTGATGTTATCATAAAATTTGGGGGTGACTGATGAAGATGTCAAAAACAACAAGGTCATCAAAATGAATGTATATAACTTCAGCTCGGAAGAGTGAAAAGTGTCCCCTAAATAAAGATAACCAGGACTTATTTAAACAAAAATATCCTTAAGCTGGAAAAAGCTCACACAGCAATTAATGTTAACCTAAATTAAATGTCATTTTAGCAACACTCTATTTCCTGCTCTAACTCTATGCTCACCAACACACTCTCAGCAAGAGCTGTCATACTATCCAAGAACATACTCATCCAACTGTCCAGGGCATGTGGGTAAACTGGGATTCCTATTTGTTAATAAAGCATCCTGTGGGACTTCCCTGGTGGTCCAGTGGTTAAGAATCTGCTTGCCAGTGCAGGGGATAGGAGTTCGATCCCTAGTCAGGGAAAATTCTACCTGCCATGGGGCAACTAAGCCTGTGTGCCACAACTACTGAGCCCCTATGCCCTAGGGCCTGTTCTTCTCAACAAAAGAAGCTACCACAATGAGAGGCCCATGCACCACAAATAGAGAGTAGCCCCCACTGGACAAAACTAGAGAAAAGCCCATGCAGCAATGAAGATACAACACAGCCAAAAATAGACAGATGGTAGATAGATAGATAGACATTTTTTTAAAAAATAAAGCGTCTTATGAATTCAGCTTGATATCATCAACCACAAGACACATTAAGCTTCCTGAAGTGACAGATTCAATGTCATAACTTTTTAAAAATGAGGATCTCACCCTGAACTAAAGTAATATAACTCGAAAACTGCAACCCATGAGGTCCTACCTGAAAAAGATAGGCAGCCATATTTTCACCTGCAATAAGAGTGCATGAGTGGGACTTGAAGCAGCATTTAGCTGTAAATAGGGAAACATTATTAGCAAACTCATTAATGAGGCTTCATTTTAATCATAACTTCATTGTGGCCCAGCTCCCAACAACAGAGAGATTTCAAGAAAAGGGAGGGTTTTTCTATACAATAAAAGGCATTGAACCAATGCCCCAGCCTTCGTAAGTCATGGGACTTTGGGAGAGCAGCCTAGGGGTATAGATGTTTAAGACATTAGCAAGGGAACTTAACTACAGGAGTGAGAATAACTGTTACATTTCATTATAGACAGCTCTTCAAGAGAGGCTGTAGAGCACTTGCATTTCACGTCAGTGAGTATTTTCAGAAGGCATGTTGCACCCGAGAACTGTGCATTTCAGTCGCCAACCCTGTCAGTAGATTCCAATCACTAACCAGCCAAATGGCAAAGGCTCCTTAAGGGAGTAACTGTTAAGCCCACTTGAATGTCTTAATATGACAGACTCCTCCGTTTTTTAGATGAAAGAGACTTAAAATGAGACAGTGGATATTTTAGGGACTTGACAAGTCTCTATGAAGTCACTTTTTTCCCCTTATATGCCTTCAGGGCAGATTTCTGACTGTGATCTCTAGGTCACCTGCTTTGCAACCATAGAAGAGCTTAAGAATGCAGATTTGGGTCCACAGATTTACAAAACCACTGCTTCTGGGATGTAGCCTAGGAATATGCATTTTTATATTTGTTGTTGCTGTTGTTCAGTTGCTAAGTCGTATGTGACTCTGCGACCCCATGGACTATAGCCCACAAGGCTCCTCTATCCTCCACAGTCTCCCAGAGTCTGCTAAAATTCATGTCCATTGAGTTGGTGATCTATCTAACCATCTCATCCTCTTCCACTCCCTTGTTCTTTTTTTTGCCTTCAATCTTTCCTATCATCAGGGTCTTTTCCAATGAGTCGGCTCTTTGTATCAGGTGGCCAAAGTATTGGAGAAATGGTATTTTTATGTAGTCCCCAGGAAATTTCTCAGCACACTCAAGTTTGAAAGACAGTATCTTAAGAGATGTTGGATTAATAGGAATATAACAATAAAACCCAAATGGAAAACATGTGGCTCACTAAAGAGCCTTTCTGACACAAATCTACTTATCCTCTCTCCCTTTCTCTCTAGGTTAGTTTATATCACATGTAAATTCAAGGATGTTGTCATTCAGCTTTCTGGGATCATCTCCTCTCTCTGATCCTTAACTTCACCCCACCCCCACAAGACCTCAAAACTACATAAAAGGTTATATCCTAACTTAGAATCACACAAACACACACACACAACACAAGCTTCTCTTGGTTTTTGTAGGGTTGCCTCCATTGTTGTTCAGTCACTCAGTTGTGTCTGACTCTTTGCAACCCCATGGACTGCAGCATGCCAGGCTTTCCTGTCCTTCACTATCTCCCGGAGTTTGTTCAAACTCATGTGCACTGAACCAGTGATGGCATCCAAGCATCTCATCCTGTTTCACCCCCTTCTCCTCCTGCCTTCAATTTTCCCAGCATCAGGGTCCTTTCTAATGAGTCGGTTCTTTGCATCAGGTGGCCAAAGTGTTGGAGCTTCACCTTCAGCATCAGTCCTTCCAATGAATATGCAGGGTTGATTTCCTTTAGAATTGACTGATTTGATCTCCTTGCAGTCCAAGGGACTCTCAAGAGTCTTCCCCATCACCACAGTTCAAAAGCATCAATTCTTCAGCACTCAGCCTTCTTTTTGATTCGACTCTCACATCCATACACAACTACAGGGAAAACCACAGCTTTGACTAGATGGAACTTTGTCTCAAAGTAATGTCTCTGCTTTTTAATATGCTGAGACATCACTTTTCCTTAGAAAGAGGAGCTAAATGGTAAACAATAAATAAAATAAACAGGGTAGAAGTGCTAAATATAACAGAAAAAAAATGGAAAAGTAAGGGCAGTGTAAGTGGGATCAGGATAGCATAGGTGGGCCCACAGGTCATGGCAGGCTTCTTTGACAAAGTGAGATTTAAGCTGATTTGATGGTGGGGGAGAGAGGGAGGGAGCTGGGGGAAGAATGTTCCAGTCAGGGAACAGCTGGTGCAAAGGCCCTAAGACATTAACTTGTGAGCCTCTGTGAGGACTTCAGCTTCTCCTCTGGCTGAAACAGAGAGTGGCTGCAGGGTTTTGGACAGAGGGGTGACACAAGCATCATGACTCCTTACTTATCCTGAGTGATGATGCACTTCAGCCATACATCCTAAGATATAAATCCAAAACATATTAACATATGAGTCCCTTTAGAGGAATAGATTGTGGGGACTTCCCTGGTGGTCCAATAGTTAAGAATCTGCCTTGCAGTGCAGGTGACATGGGTTCAATCCCTGGTCATGGAACTAAGATCCCACACACCATGGAGCAACAAAGCCTGAGAGTCATAAGTACTGAGCCTGAGTGCTGCATCTACTGAAGTCCGTGTGCTCTGGAGCCCACGCAACAACTACTGACCCTGCATATAACAACTAGAGAGTCTGTGGGCCGCAACGAAAGACCCCGCATGAAGCAATGAGTATCCCAAATGTGGCAGCTAAGACCCAACACCACCAAATAAATAAAAAGCAAAAAGAGGAATGGATTCTACTTGGGCTTACAGTGATTCTTCTTTGCAACAGAGCTATAAAATAGGACTAAATTTACCAAATTTCTCTCCTGCATTTGCTCGATCAGTTGTAGACATGATGTCTCTGGGGAGCAATGTGTGTGTGTGTGTGTGTGTGTGTGTGTGTGTGTGTGTGTGTGTGAGAGAGAGAGAGAGAGAGAGAGAGAGAGTTGTGTATGTGTACAAGTGTGTGAATGGGCGCACGTGCATTCCCTAAATGTCTCTGCCAACTCTACCTGGATCTCAGGCCAAATCCTATCCTACTCTGGTATTGAGGTGCAAGCCTGTGTTCCTGGATGTAGAGCAAGGTCTGGAGAGGAAGTGATAGCTAGTCGTGGACCATTTTACCAGTGCAAGAGACCAAAGTTAAACCCTAAATACACGCAGCTCAGGTCCCTTGATACCCTAGTGAAAGATTTTACGAGTGATATACTTGTTCAACTCTGCATAGTTAAATGACAGATGGTGCAGTGTTAGATCTGTGCTAGAAGGAAGTGGACAAGCATTTAGAAGGTACCGCACAGTCTTCATAGGTGTGGAAACAGCTGGCAAGGGCAAAAGGGTACACGTCCCCATTTTATTTTTCCCCGAAAGTGCTCTCATGGAGCGTCATGTAGTTCAAAGAAATTTTACTGCAAGAACTTTGGGGTACATTTTAGGGATCTCAGCAGCAGCAGTATGAACTTCCCATATTTTACTTCATTCCTGATATCTTTATTGAAAGTTAATTTTTCTTTAAAGGCCATTATACTTGCTAATAGCACCTGAATAAAGTGTAATGGCGCCATAAGGTAAAATGCGTCCCATGGAATGAATAAGCACCAGGCTGTTGAATGGGGACCTTGAGCTCTTCATTTTTGTTTGCTATTCCATGACAACTGTATGATGAACTTCATGGATGTTTTTCCTATTAAAACTGCATATCCAAGAGGGACAACACTGTACTCCATTAACATGTTTATCTAATAAGAGATGAGTTCAACCAATTATTACCCTGTGTTAATTCGCTTTCTTTGATTCATCTGGAAAATTGAATTAAGCCAGGTCAATCTTCTGACTGAACACAGAAGCTAATAAACTTCCTTCTCTATCTCCCTTCTAGTCGTAATGTAATCTAAACCCTGTCACTCGCTATTGTCAAATTATTTTCTAAGGGTGTTTGCATCCATGTTCAAATTGAATGGAAATCCTTTGAGATGGAAAACAAGGAACTTTAAATGTATTCCTTTGCCAATACACTCATTAAGGGCAAGACTCTAGAGTCAACATGCCTGGATTTGAAACTCAGCTCTGCACCCACTAGCTATATGATCAAGGGCAAATTATCTAACTTCTATGACTCAGTTTCATTGTCAGTGAAGTGGGACTAGCAACAAGGCTGTTAAGAGGATGAAATGAATTAATAAATGAAAGCATTTAGAGCAGTACCTGACATGTTATGATACGCTAAAAAAAACCAGAAAAATATTAAAAATCAAATTGCTCTTTTATGACCTACTGTAAAGGAAAGAAAATATTGTTAGGGGGACAATAAAATCACTACCTCAAGCATCATTTTATTAAAGATATGGGAATACCAGACCGCCTTACCTGCCACCTGAGAAATTTGTGTGCAGGTCAAGAAGCAACAGTGAGAACCAGACATGGAACAATGGACTGGTTCAAAATTGAGGAAAGAGTATATCAAGGATGTATTTTGTGCTTATTTAACTTATATGAAAGAGATGGGAATACCAGACCATCTGACCTGTCTCTTGAGAAACCTGTATGCAGGTCAGGAAGCAACAGTTAGAACTGGACATGGAACAACAGACTGGTTCCAAATAGGAAAAGGAGTATGTCGAGGCTGTATGTTGTCACCCTGCTTATTTAACTTATATGCAGAGTACATCATGAGAAACGCTGGGCTGGAAGAAACACAAGCTGGAATCAAGATTGCCGGGAGAAATATCAATAACCTCAGATATGCAGATGACACCACCCTTATGGCAGAAAGTGAAGAAGAACTAAAGAGCCTCTTGATGAAGGTGAAAGAGGAGAGTGAAAAAGTTGGCTTAAAGCTCAACGTTCAGAAAACTAAGTTTGTGGCATCTGGTCCCATCACTTCATGGCAAATAGATGGGGAAACAGTGGAAACAGTGTCAGACTTTATTTTTGGGGGCTCCAGAATCACTGCTGATGGTGACTGCAGCCATGAAATTAAAAGACGCTTACTCTTTGGAAGGAAGGTTATGGCCAACCTAGATAGCATACTTAAAAGCAGAGACATTACTTTGTCAACAAAAGTCCATCTAGTCAAGGCTATGGTTTTTCCAGTGGTCATGTATGGATGTGAGAGTTGGACGGTGAAGAAAGCTGAGCGCCGAAGAATTGATGCTTTTGAACTGTGGTGTTGGAGAAGACTCTTGAGAGTCCCTTGGACTGCAAGGAGATCCAATCAATCCATCCTAAAAGAGATCAATCCTGGGTGTTCATTGGAAGGACTGATGTTGAAGCTGAAACTCCAATACTTTGGCCACCTCATGCGAAGGGTTGACTCATTGGAAAAGACCCTAATGCTGGGTAGGATTGGGGGCGGGAGGAGAAGGGGACGACAGAGGATGAGATGGTTGGATGGCATCACTGACTCGATGGACATGGGTTTGGGTAGACTCTGGGAGTTGGTGATGGACAGAGAGGCCTGGCGTGCTGCAGTTCATGGGGTCGCAAAGAGTCGGACACGACTGAGCGACTGAACTAACTTATATGTAGAGTATATCATGGGAAATGTGAAGCTGGATAAATCACAAGCTGGAATCAAGATGGCCAGGAAAAATAGCAACAACTTCAGATATGCAAATGATACCACTCTAATAGCAGAAAATGAAGAGGAACTAAAGAGCCTCTTGATGAGGGTGAAAGAGGAGAGTGAAGAAAGCTGGCTTAAAACTCAACATTCAGAAAACTAAGATCATGGCATCTGGTCCCATCACTTCATGGAAAATAGAAGGAGAAAACATGGAAGCAGTGATAGATTTTCTTTTCTTGGGCTCCAAAATCACTGTGGACTGTGACTACCGCCATGAAATTAAAAGACTCTTACTCCTTGGAAGGAAAGCTATGACAAACCTAGACAGCATATTAAAAAGCAGAGACATCACTTGGCTGACAGAAGTCCATCTAGTCAAAGCTATGGTTTTTCCAGTAGTCATGATGGGCTTCCCTGGTGACTCAGATGGTAAAGAATCTTCCTGCAGTGCAGGAGACCAAGGTTCGCTCCCTGAGTCAGGAAGATCCCCTGAGAGGTAAATGGCAACCCACTCCAGTATCCTTGCCTGGAGAATTTCACAGGCAGAGGAACCTGACAGGCTGCAGTTCATGGGGTCACAAAGAGTCAGACATGACTGAGTGACTAACACTTTACTACCTTCATGAATGGATGTGAGGGTTGGACCATAAAGAAGGCTAAGCACCAAAGAATTGATGCTTTTGAACTGTGGGGCTGGAGAAGACTCTTGAGAGACCCTTGGACCTTAAGAAGATCAAACCAATCAATCCTAAAGGAAATCAACCCTGAATATTCATTGGAAGGACTGATGCTAAAGCTAAAGCTCCAATACTTTAGCCACCTGATGCCAAGAGCCAACTCATTAGAAAAGACCCTGATGCCAGGAAAGATTGAGGGCAGGAGGAGAAGGGGGCGACAGAGGGTGAGATGGTTGGATGGCATCACAGACTCAATGGACATGAGTTTGAGCAAACTCCAGGAGATAGTGAAGGACAGGAAAACCTGATGTGCTCCAGTGCATGGGGTTGCAAGGAGTCGTGCATGATTTGGCAACTGAACAGCAGCAACAAGCATTATCTTACCAGCTACTTTTATAGTTCACCTGATCTCACTGAATTTCTCCAAAATCCTCCTATTTGGGGGACCATACTCTCCCCCTCCATATAGTCAAAGCTATGGTTTTTCCAGTAGTCATATGTGGATGTAAGAGTTGGACCATAAAGAAAGCAGAGCACTGAAGAATTGATGCTTTTGAACTGTGGTGTTGGAGAAGACTCTTGAGAGTCCCTTGGCCTGCAAGGAGGTCAAACCAGTCCATCCTAAAGGAAATCAGTCCTAAATATTCATTGGAGGGACTAATGCTGAAGGTGAAGCTCCAATACTTTGGCCACCTGATGTGCAGAGCCAACTCATTAGAAAAGACTCTCATGCTGGGAAAGATTGAAGGCAGGAAAAGGGGACAACAGAGGATGAGATGACTGGATGGCATCACCAACTCAATGGACATGAGTTTGAGTAAGCTCCGGGAGTTGGTGATGGACAGGGAAGCCTGGTGTGCTGTAGTCCATGGGGTTACAAAGAGTTAGACACGACTGAGTGACTGAACTGAACTGAAATGAACCCTCCCCATGCAAAGGCAGCATCTGTACAGGGGATTCTGGGCATGAGGCCAAAACTCTCATCTCTTCTTTTGCTTTTGACATTCTCTTTGATTATGGGGGAAGAATACCTCAGGCTTGCCTCTGTGAGAGGAAACTTAATACAATCCTTCTGAGTGTTATCTGTGGTATGTACGGGAGTTACAGGGCTTCCCAGGTGGCTCAGTGGTAAAGAATCTTCCTGCAGTACAGAAGACACAGGTTCAATCCCTGGGTCGGGAAGATCCCCTGGAAAAGAAAATGACAACCTGCTCCAGTATTCTTGCCTGGGAAATCCCATGGACAGAGGAGCCTGGCAGTCTACAGTCCATGAGATCACGAAGGAATTGGATGTGACTGAGTGACTAAACAATAACACCAATGGGGGCTACAGGTAAACTCTGGGGGCATAAAAAATAGAATCCAGGCTCAAGAGGGAGGGGATATATATGTATACTTGCGGTTGATTCACATTGTTGTACGGCAGGAACTAATACAACATTGTAAGCAATTATCTTCCAATTAAAAAAATAGAATCCAAAAGTGGTTTCCCAGCTCCACAGCTTTCTGGCACCCTGGAGAAATGCTGACCCTGCCATCCCCAGGGATGAGGGTCAGTGATGAAGTGAACCAAAGTTAGAGTGATGTACACTTGCGTACACATGTACCTATAAACACACACACAGTGGCCACTCACCCCAAATGGTTTGTCCTTCTACACTTTCCCCCCAGAGGTGCTGCACATATTCCCTTTGCCTTGCACAGTCTGGTCCAATTCACAAGTTCCCTCCTCAGAAAGATTTTTTGTGATCAAACTAATGCCCAGGACAGTGGCTGGCCCATGATAGGCACCTAAAACATACAGAGAGGAAGAATGATCTATTTTTTCATATTTTTTACATCAACGTGAAAGTGAATTTTAAGTACAGAGGGCTTCTTGTAACAATTATCCACTGTAAACCTTTGATTGTTTTCTGGAACTGTTGATATGGGTTAAAAATCTCAGTGTCGTAAGTAATTCAGTGTAATTATGCTGTTGTAATGCCAACAATCTTTTATTTTCTACCTACTCATTGACAGGGAGCCCTGACTTCTCCCTCTCCTCCTTCCCAGAACACTTTCTTTTACTTGTCCAATTCTCTGCCCAGTGGGATACCAGTCTCTACCCTGTTTCTTTATCCCCATTTTCAGATTTCTGGTTCTTACAAAATTTCTTTGAGGCTCATGCATGCTTAAAAGTGATGAACCACAGAACAGGTTAAGACCAGCGCTGTGTCTTAGAAATAGAAATCACTTCTAAATTAATTGACTTAAAGTCAATACTTTCCCACCATGAACCCTATTACAGAAATGAATAAAACTGGAGTAACGAATTGAAAGATAATTTTGCATTTTACACCATTTGCATATTTGACTCACAAATTTCACATTTAAGTAAAAGAAGTTGGGGTTGAAATAGAAAACCATTACATAAGGAAAAAAGAAAAGTACTTAATAGAAATTTGATTATCAAGGGCAGGTATATTTTTCTTGAAAGGAAAATAAATTAACCTTTGACAAGTGTTCAAACAAGTGACTTAAGACAATATTAGTTATGCATTAAAATATCAATGGGGTTTTTCTGCTCAATTAGTAAATTGCCTTGGAAAAACTGGGTTTTCCCCAACCTGTGGCCAATGAACTGAATCGTATCCTTTCTACTTTGTCTCTTACTACAAGGAGCCTATTTCTGATAATCTGGATAGAAGAATCAGAAAGTATAACTGCATAATTTTAAAATTTTTTATTCAATATTATATAATTATAGAAACTATATATTATTCAAATATAAATATATGTGCATGTGTATATTTTTATCATAGAAACAACAGAAACCCAACCAATGCTTGACAACATTTCCTTGGCTGGAAGAAATATGCAGAATAAACTGTGATTCTCAAATAGAGATTCACTCTTAGCGGGGTGTTCAAACTTCAGAAAAAAAAGGTGGGGGGAGAGGCAGATGTAAATTTAATCAACAGTAGACAAGAATTTTAAAGAGTTGCTTAAAACTGGTATAAGGGGGATATACTGAGAGTAAGTAAACATCAGGCCTGTTTGGACTAAAGAAGGGACCTGTCTCCAGGCTCTCATCCTGTGCTCATGATTGTAACAGTCAACATTTTGACCATCACTCTGTGCCAGGCCCTGGACTAAGCTTTGACACCACCTCATTTAACCCTCAATGTACGTACTATTAATACTTCATTTTACAGATGAAGGAATGGATGCTTCAAGGGCTCAAATAACTTACCCAAGATCATGCAGAGAGGAAACTCAAAGCCAAGATTTGAAAAAAAGATATCCATGCTCTTAATCATCATACTCTATGCTATTCTACTGGAAAAGGTTGATTTTTGCCTCTCATTAAAACATTCCCATTAATATTGTTTCTGTATTTAACCAGAATTACTTTATGTAGTCTCTTCTCTTGAACCATATCATTTCTTAGGAGCTATGTTCCAGAATTATTTGGATATTCAGCATAAACTAGTAGTCATGGATTATATTGGGTATACTTAGTTGCTCAGTCATGTCCGACTCTTTGCAACCCCATGGACTGTAGCCCACCAGGCTCTTCTGTCCGTGATATTTTCCCAGCAAGAATACTGGAGTAGGTTGCCATTTCCTTTTCCAGGGGATCTTCCTGACCCAGGGATCGAACCCAGGTCTCCTGCATTGCAAGCAGATTCTTTACCATCTGAGCCACCAGGGACGCTCTATGGATTATATTAGGATTCACATTGTCAAATTACTGGCTCCCTACAAATCTGTTCTGTTGTGAGATGTATAATGAAAGCTCTTTCACCTAACAGGAAAATAACACAAACTAATCGTTATGGAATATGATGTGCTATATATTGTTCTAAGAACTTTAAGTTTATTAATTGAAATTGATTTAATCTTCATAGCAACTCTATAAGGCAGTTGCTATTGTTATATCCAATTTATGGATAAGAAAACTGAAAATGTGCTCTTTGAAGACCTATGAAAATGCATCATCCCTTAAAATATATGAATAAAATTTTACAAAATAAAAACAAATGCTAAATAAAATGTCTAGAATATATAGCCTTGTATAAGTCCTAGTAATTATTGAGTCTAATGTATCGGGTTAGCCAAAAAGCTCATTGGGGATAACATGCAGAACCCAAAGGAATTTTTGGCCTACCCAATACTTAAAATCTTTATTATATCTGAAAACAACTTGCAGGATAGATTTTTTTCTCACTTGCAGGAATCCCTGAGTATATTCTCTGTGCTTGCTAAGACACCACTGCCAACTTTTAAATTAAATGTGTTACTCATAGCCAAATAACTCAAAAACAAAATTATAAAAATCTTGTGAAATTTTCACAGAAAAAAAAAAAAAGAAAAAATGAGAAAGATATTGGGGCATTTTCCAAAGAAAAGGAAAGTCCTATGAAGGGGCTAAAACTACCATAATTGGTGATGTGATAAATTAAGGAACCTAGAAGAGTTAAGGGCTTCATATTCACCTCATTCAAGTTCACTCTGAGGTTAAGATCCACCAAAGAACCATGAAATAAGATTTGAAAACTCATGAACCTGCTATGCTCCCTGCTGGCTGTGTAACCCTAGGCAAAGCCCTTGGCAGCCCTGTCCTCATCATCAGGCAGGGCTGTTGTAAAATTTAAACAAGATGGGGTATTGCCAACTACACTTTTCTGAAGATGTTCCAATACAGCCATTAGGTCCAGCAATACCATTTTTCTTTTCCTGAGGGAAAGACAGTAAAAATTCCAAGATACTTTTGAAAGAAATTTTGTTTTCTTACCATTGCATAAATGCAATAATCCAACAAAATGCTGTCAAGTATATATCTGCTCTTGGGAGTCTATCTATAAGCAGCAAAAATAATGAGCCTATTGACCTTCCATAAATGAGCATTTCCTTGATGCCAGAGTAGTTTATCTGTTTAAGCAGTTTCAATATACTCACTGAGATATTATTTGCACCCGCCATGTCTCATCATGGTGTTTTGGACAGTGTGATATCCACCAGACATGGGGAAGGTGCTGCCAAAGACCTGAAGACAATTGTCTGCTCTGTTTTTCTTAAAAGCCCAGGTTCAGGAGCTGCCTGTTGGGTGGCCCTGGACTGGGTGAATCTTAGAGACGCTACACAAGACCCATCACTCAAGGCCTGGGCCTGAAAAGAAGAGACACAGATCTTCTTTTTGCAGCTCTAGTGAGGAGATGGCACCAGCCAGAGACTTTCCCTGATTTCCTTCAGCCTCAAAAACTTAAGGGGACCAGGGGACTTCCCTGATGGTCTAGTGGTTAAAAATCCACCCTGCAATGCAGAGGACACGGGTTTGATCCCTGATCAGGAAACGAAGATCCCACATGCCACGGGGCAACCAGGCCTGCGTGCCACAACTACAGAGCCTGCTCACCACCACGAGAGAGTCTGCACTGCAATGAAAGATCCTGCACGAGACAATGAAGATTCCAGGTGCTGCAACTAAGATTCAATGCAACCAAATAAATAAATTTTTTTTAATTTAATTTAAGGGGATCAAGGCAAGAGACGCCTGCAGGCCCATTCTAACCCAGAGGTCACAAGAGATAAAATAAGGAGAAGTAGAGAGAAAGATGAAGAAGGGAATGGCAATCCACTCCGTATTCTTGCTTGGAGAATCCTATAGACAGAGAAGCCTGGAGGGCTACAGGTCACTGAATTGCAAAGAGTCGGACACGACTGAGCGACTAGCACTAGAGAGAGAGGGGAGGAAGGAATCCAGAGGTTCTCCATCTAAAGTGAGTGTGAAGTCGATCAGTCGTGTCTGACTCTTTGCGACCCCATGGACTGTAGCCTAGCAGGCTCCTCCGTCCATGGAATTTTCCAGGCAAGAGTACTGGAGTGGGTTGCCATTTCCTTCTCCAGGGGATCTTCCCAACCCAGGGATTGAACCCAGGTCTCCCACATTGCAGGCAGACGCTTTACCATCTGAGCCACCAGGGAAGCCAAAGTGAAGTCGCTCAGTCATGTCCGTCCGACTCTTTGCAACCCCATAGACTGCGTAGGCCACCAGGCTCCTCCGTCCATGGAATTTTCCAGGCAAGAATACTGGAGTGGGTTGCCATTTCCTTCTCCAGAGGATCTTCCCGACCCAGGGATCGAACTCAGGTCCTCTGCATTGCAGGCAGACGCTTTACCATCTGAGCCACCAGGGAAGCCTCCCTTCTCCATCTATGTGCCTATTAACTTGGGCCATATTCTCACCTGGCCAGTTGGAGCCTCCGACACTGAGTGCAGCCAAACGTCAACTCTCCCTTCTCTGAGTTAAACCATCTCCCCACCCCAGTACCTGTTTCTGCCGTTCATATGCATTAGGCTTAACATTTATGGTTTCTACCTGGGAGCGACTGACAATGCTGAGGAGGGAGGAGGATTAAGAAGAGAAAAGGAGCAGAGGGTAAGATATCTGTTCTGTCTCTGCCTCCCGCTCTTCTTCCCAGTGCTAGGAGGGAGAAAAGGCCAAAACCTGGCAGAAGAGTTCTAGAGAGCTGGTGCAACTCCAGACCGGCAGAGCAACTACCTGGCTCAAGACGCAGAGCCGTGGGGGCCATTCTCCCGATCCCTTTAAGACAGCAGAGACACCTAAAGCCCAGAAGCAATGGAAAGATATGAGAGACGGAATAGAAATGAGCCAAATAGAAGGTGCAGCCCAGCTAGTCCGCCAGCTAGTCCGAAGACACGTCTCAAACCGCGGAAATAACACGTGACCTGGAGAGAGCACCAGAGTCAGGCGGGTGGGGGCTCCGGCGAGCAGAGCTACCCCTTAATGACAAACGTGGCCTGGGACATCTTGGTGACCTTGCTGACATTCCGCCTCTCACAAATCAATATTTGTGCCTTACAGTCCTGACCCACATCACAGCTCCCTTCCTCTCGTGGACCTGAGGGAGGAAGCCGTCTGCTCCGACTGGAGACTCACTTGTGGCTCCACAAAACTCTTCCTGTATGTGATACGGAACTCGGTGCAACTAGGTTCCTGGCTCTTCATCAGAAATTCAAAACAGGGGAACGTGTTAATAAAGGCTTTTATCTTTCCAATGAGACCAAAAGAGGGTAGAAATTAGCACAAAAACTAACTCACCTCATCCAACTCTGGCTCCTAGTGTGTGCTTTGTAACAAGGACTCGGAACTTGCCACCTAGCACAGCTTTGTATAGACAAGCATAGGTAGAGACTCGCCAGTGAACCTAATTAGCTACCCTGGAGATCTTCTCAACCTTGAAACATCTCATTCCTTCTTTCCAGGGCTGAAATTGTTATCAATCACTATTTATATATTTAAATGCTTTGTTTTCTTATGGTATGAAAACATAATCATTACTTCTTTTAGCTTCTCACAGATCTAGAAAAGCAAGGATAAATACCTAAAATCTGTGACTATGTTGCATAGTAATACAATATCCTTTCACAAAATCTTGGCTATCAAATTACTTGCAAAAAGATTCCTTTTCCAGTTGTGTGGCAGAAAGTGGGAGGAAATAGCACTTGGTAAGAAAATGTCAGCTTTTAACAGAACAAAAACTGGAAATAGAGAGACCATCACTCATGTAAAAGAAGATAATATTGTCCACATGTCACCTCAATGATTTTCACTGTTTCCCCCCTTTTTTTTTTAATGAGAAGAAATGGATAAAACAAATTCAACTTAGGCCAAAGAAAAGACTCCTATTGTACTCTGATTCCTATCTACCTCTGTCCAGGGCCCAAACTATTCTAGGGGAAGCTGTTCTAAGTAATAACAGAAAGAGGTGAAAGGGGGGGGAAATGGAGAAGATGCATAAAACCATCCTCCAAGAATCTCAGAAGGAAAAGGATTCAGACCCTGAGATGAAGGGGCAGGATAGAATCCCATGTTTCTGACCCAACTCCAATTATTATGCTCACTCGTATTAATATAAGACATTATTCAATGGGCCTTTGTCTGCCACTTGAAATCCTCCAGGCAGAGTTGCTCTCTCTGGTTTTACAAATTTCAAATAATGCTTTCACCTTTACTCCTCAATCTGAAGCAGCTTCAAAAAGGGTGCTATCTAAAACCTCAAAAATAATAGAAATGTTACTCTGATTAGTCATTTAATCTAAATTCTACACTTGGTTCATTTGGTTCAGTTACAGAGTTGTAACCAATAGCAGCAACTTAATGGTTTAGTGTGTATTAAGTGTAGGTTATTTCATAGAACAAAGAAGGTGACTATTTCAAGCTATTTTATCTTAGAAATGGCATCTAAGAACCAGTCCAAGAGACCTTGCTTCCTTCTTGCATGTATTGGGGGAATCTAGAATGCTAAGTCTCCATTCATAGGAACACTCCCAGCTACATATGTAAAGGACTCAAGGGCTGGAATTCCACATCCTTGAGGTTGTTCTCATCTGTCTTCTTTTTTAAACTGTAGAGCAGAGGATTGAATTAATCATACCCCATAGTTGATAGCACACTGTTTTCCTTGGCTTCAGGAAAGATCTCTCTTGTATTTTACTTCTCAATTTAGTTCCTGTCCCCTATCCCTGTTTCTATCTTCCTCTCCCACCACTGGCTGTATCTCTAATGCGTTTGATGTCTATTTCTCTCATTGGACCACTTCCAATCTGTACCCATGCCTCCCCCCAGTCTTGGCACTCAGTCTGCAGGGTGTTCTCCCCATCCTCACATTTGGTCACATCTTGAGGTCAGCGTTCGCTCCCCAGTTTACCTGCCCCTCTGCCTCCTCACTCACCCATTGCCTTTCCTTCACCCCTTACTGGTTGATGTCGCCATGACTGACTGATAAGTAACTCACCTCCTAGGCTCAGGGCCGGAGTTCTCCTATAAGGACAACACAGGCAGGAGTGACCTGAACCTTCCTGGGAGGACTTTGGCCTCCCAGAGTCTGCTGTCAGGGAATCTCCATCTAACACTAACCCAAAAAGTACCTCTTTTTGGAACTCCAATGATGTGTCAGACAGACACACTCCTACTTAAGGAATAAAAATACCTTCATCGATGATGTCAGGCTTTCCTGGAGGAGAGCTTGGAAGTGTCAAAGGAAGGAGACACCTGTTTGTGCCTACTCTTTATCCAAGGTGGTGTGCGCTTAGGGATGTACCAGGTAACCATAACATTTACGTATTGATTAGCTCCCCAGGATGCAGACAATGTGTACCCTCGACTCTTAAGAAAAACAGTGGAGAAAATATTACTGCATTTATAACACCAAAAAGGGATTGAGAATGAGCCACTGTCTAGAAAACTCACAGTGTTCAGATTTGTGCTGCCCTTGAGGGCCTGTTGCTGCTCTGGGACCACAGTGGTCGCTACTGTTGACTGAAGGCATCCTTACATGTCTAGGGGACCTCTGCTTACCCACTGAACACACTTCTTTTGGTAGGGTCTTCCATGGCAGGTGTGTCATAGAGGTGGTTTGGCAAAATAGACTAGTAATAGTTGTGTCCTTTCTGAAAAAGACTTCAAAGTATGCAATACCATGAAAATTCTTTGGAACTCATTTTAGATCTTCAATCTGGCAGTGTCAAGCAGACAAAATGTGGAGTAGCATATGTTTTTAAGCATCTTACAGCTGTCGTCTTAAGAGCTGTAGACGGCTTTCCTTCAGCGAACATACTCATTTCTTGCAAATAAAGGGTTGAGCAAACAAATACCCGTATCTCTATATTCAAAATGCATGTGCTTGACTATTAGTCTTTACTTAAATATGCCCTTTTATTTGCCAAGGGCTTCAGTTTTTATTGGCAAGGGGCTTGGCAAGCACCCAGTTACTCACTCCATATGGCAATCCTATGAATTACCTTTGCTAAAGTGACAGAAAAGAGAACTAAAACACTGCGATTCTGTCACAGACTGAGGGCCAGCACCTCCTGGATCCTGCAGCTTCAGGCATTAGGACAAGAAGACTGTGAAAAATGGGAGCTGTGTTTGGAGACCTGTGAATCACCACTTCCTGTCCTATGTGGATGTTCCTGGGGAGGCCTGTTAGATGGAGAAATCTCTCCTAGTTGAAAGTGGGAAAGTAATGCCGGACTACATTTTATGATTCTTTTCTCCTAAGACACTTGAAGTACTTTTCAGATAATAACTCACAAATTACCCTAACATCTCTCTGATATGTGTCTGTGGCGGAGATTATCCCTATTTTAGCAATGAGGAGGAAATTGAAGCATAGAATCACAGAACAAGTTGAAGCCTCCCCTTGCTCCCAGCAGATTGATTTAGCAAAAGACTAGGCATGGACTGGCAAGTTCCATGAAGAGCATTTTGACAGAAAAGACTTCAAACACATTTCCTTACTAGCAACAAAACTAAGACATAGTTCAGTTCAATTCAGTTCAGTCGCTCAGTCGTGTCCGACTCCTTGCGACCCCATGGACTGCAGCACGCCAGGCCTCCCTGTTCATTGCCAACTCCATAAGCATGTGTTAAATCCAAAACCAAAGTATTTGTATTGACGAGTCTCAATAAATATCAAATGACCATAGCAGTGATAAGAATGTGATTGTTCTCTGCTTAGGAACCGTTCTCAAACCCATTTGGTCACTTAAGTTTCTTTTAAGGCCAATTAGTTCTTATGGAGGTAGTTTGTTCACTTCTATGCAGAAAATACAATTCTGATTCTCTTTTTGATTCTCTGACAAAAATTCAACCAAAAAAAAAAAAAAACTTATGAAAGAAGCAGAAAAAACACGGAGTATGTCTGGTTCCTGTGACACATAATTAACCAAGTACCTCTTTGCTCGTGCACACGTTTATTCATTTGATATTCCAACTCTCTCAGGGATCCAAATGTAAAATAGAGCACTTGGGAACAACTCACAGATTTACAAGGCCCTCTAGGGGATCCAAGTCTATCCACAAACATGTTAGCTTCATCCATAGATGGGGTGCGAAGCGCTTTTACTGCCACAATATAGACACAGCGTTTCTAATCCAGAAATAATTTGGTATCGGTAACCAATATAACACTGGCCCCAAAACGTCCTTCATTTCCCTTAACTGCTTCCAGCCCATGGAAAACTAAATGCAATTGAGTGGAAATGGCTTTTCAAGGAGCTCTGTCGGGACTAGAAATGTGAAGCGAGGGACTGAGAATCCAGCTCATCAACCCAGGCCCAAGACAGAGCACTTCCCACTTGAAAACATGACCAGAAGTCCATAAGGTGGCTTCCTGTGTTGAACATACATGATTTCAATAGAATGATGTACTGAGTATGGTTTTACAAGCCAATAAGCAGGGGTACAAAAAATACAGCCTTTACATTTCCAGTAATTGAATTTAACTTCAGTCCCAAGTTCTCAGTCTTCTCTGTAGCAGAAAAGTTCATCTCCTTAATTTAATTCAAATTAGTGATTCCTCAATCATTTTGTGGCTAAAACCAGACACTTTCAGCGTTTCACACTTACCCTTTCATTCTCTTGAGATGGCAGTGAAGGTCTGTGGGTTTGCATGGGTCATGGCACTGGAGAGTAAGGCAGCTTCTCCACTGGAACCCAAGGAGGTCACCTTCACCTGCTGGTCTCTATCTCCACAGCATCCTCTGGCTTTTCAGTGCTGCTGGTGTTGACAGTAAGCTCTCACCATAACTTCTCTCAATTATGTCCACAGTCCTCTTAGGGACAATAAAAATTCCTATGGGCTCTCCTCTGGGCTTCAGGAGACTCAAAGCTGTCAGATCCATTCTTGCCTAGGCTGGCCCAGCTGCCATCTCTGCTTTGCTGCTGTTCAAATGTGTCCATGAGGTTTTCTGCACATACAGGCTTCACTGTAGAAGCAAGGCACAGGTCTTCCCTGCTCTTAGAAACTTCCAAACCAAGCTGAGCTTTCTATCATCCTCACCCAGGGCTTGGCCACTGCTAAACAAGGACTCTAGATCCATTCTTGTGCTGACTCTTTGCAACCCCAGGGACTGTAGCCCACCAGGCTTCTCTGTCCTTGGGATTCTCTAGGCAAGAATACTGGAGTGGGTTGCCATGCCCTCCTTTTGGGGATCTTCAAAACCCAGAGATCAAACCCTTGTCTCCTGTGGCTCCTGCATTGCAGGTGGATTCTTTACTGCTGAGCCACCAGGGAAGCCCTTAGATCCACACTGCATGTGTGCAAACATTGGCTGTTCTAATTACTAGCTGTGTGACTTTGGGCCCATCACTTGCCCTTCTGTGACTGTTTCCTCATCTGCAAAATGAGATCTGATAAGGTTGTTGAGAGGGGTCAATGAATCAAAGTATGTAATGCATTTGGAACAGTGCTGGGCACATAGCAAGTACTACGTGTGTTGGGTAGTGTTATTGCTACTAGTCCAGGATGGAGGCTGGGATGGGGCACCTCTTACCCCAGAATCATGTTAGCATCTTCCACTCAGCCTTTTAGGAGAAGAACTAGCTCTTCTTCTCACACTGGCTTTTTAAAACTGTTGTCTATTGTATGAATTATGTGCTCTGAACCCTTCCATCGCTTAGCCTTCTGGAACTCAAAATACCTTTCCTCTTTCAAAAACCTGGACTTCTGCAATTTACTTAAGTCATTGACTTTGCCATCAACATTAAGAAATTATTGAACTATTGGAAGTACAAAGTCAAGAATTTGTCTTCAGCACCTGTTTCTCCCATAAGGTAAGAATCCTGAGCCCTCCTTCAGGGGATCTTCCCAACCCAGGGCTTGAACCCGTGGCTCCTGTGGCTCCTGCATTGCAGGCAGATTCTTTACCGCTGAGCCACTGGGGAAGTCCTTAGATCTATACTGCATGTGTGGATTTACTTCCTGTGGTCAGGTATATACAATGGAAAAATTGTGAGTTGAAAAGTCAGCATTCCTCTCAATTGACCTGCTAGTCCTGAGCATTTTGTGAGGAGAAGAGTAACAAGGTGGCTTGGCTGGCCATACCTGTCCCATGCCTTGACTATTTCCAGGAATCATGAGAGCAGTTAAATACTAACCAAGACAATAGCTTGCTAAACTAATTACTTGTAGCAAGTCATGGAAACAATGCAGAAACAACAGGTGTGCCCTAGTCATCTGCAACAACACAAAAACAGCTCATACTACCAGGACTTGACTGCTATTGCCACTAATAGAACAAATATGTTAATACCTTTTCTGAAAAGCTAAAATTAGTAATAACTTTGTTCCCACACGAGCATGTTCTGAGCACAAATGGCATCAACACCTTGGGAGTTGACAACTGATCTGAGGAAGATACTCCAGAAATGTGTTTAAATCATGAATTTCCCATTGGGATTTTTATTTTAAGCTCTAAATATGTTTTTGCTTACTGAACTAGATCTTCTGGCATTAAAGTACATCCCCTGTGCATACTCAGAGATATATTGCCTCTTTCAGGCCACTAGAGCAATATCTGATGAGTTATGACCCCGGCTACAGGAGGACATTATTCACACCAAGTTCCAGAAAGCATCAGTTTGGCTCCACAAGATCTAAAGGTGGAGCTTAAAGTAAAGTCCTCAAAAGCCTTCTTAAGATACAGCTAAATGACACCACTAGGCATTTTAAATCAGCCCACATCCATTTGAACTTCAAGTGGTCAAACTTCGTATGAGAAAAGGTAACACTGTTTTCTCAGTGGTTCTACTCTATCTCATTACAATAGCCTTCCATCCTCTAAATATCTTCAGGCAAGTATTTTATGTGTCAACTTTTCAGGCACTAGTGAATCCACAGATTCAACACAGTGGGTAGAGCTGAGTTCATTATGATTGATGAGGGGCATTATCCTTGCAAATACCCCAGGTAGGAAGCTTTCAAAACCTCAGATTCATCTGTGTATGTAAATAGAGCCTGTTCCACATTTCTATAAAACCACAAAACTATTGATCACTTTTATTGGCATCACTTCCATTCTAATTGTCTCAGGCTGATCTTAAATGTATGATTAAATGACTGCCCAGTTGTTTGGTTTTAGTAACAGCTCACACTTACTGAGGGTTCATTATGGCCCACTCATTGTGCTAAGCTATTTATGAAGCTAAGTCGCTTCAGTCATGTCTGACTCTTTGAGACCCCATGGACTGTAGCCCACTAGGCTCCTCTGTCCATGGGATTCTCTAGGCAACAATACTGAAGTGGGTAGCCATTTCTTCCTCCAGGGCGTCTTCCCAACCCAAGGATTAAACCAGAGTCTCTTATGTCTCCTGCATTGACAAGTGGGTTCTTTACCACTAGCTATTTATGAGTATTATCCAATGTGGTGCTACAAACATTGCCATTTCATATAAACCTGATGAAGGTTTTAAGTTCGTCTGAGGTCCCACACCAGGACTCAACTCAGGTCTGCTTGATCTCATAGCCTCAGCTCACCCCCGCCAGGCCACACCACCACATGCGCTACAACTCAGGGGTCCCTAGCCTTCAGGCCGCAGGCCAGTACCTCCTCTCAGATCAGTGGCAGCATTAGATTAGAAATACAGCATATGATAAATGTAATGTTCCTGGATCATCCAGAAACCATCTCCCCAGCTCCGCTCCATGGAAAAATTGTCTTCCATGAAATTTCTCCCTGGTGCCCAAAAGGTTGGAGATTATATAATCTAATCAAAATGAGACTGCATTCTCTACTTTCAGCCCTGTTGTTGTATAGTTGCTCAGTCATGTCTAACTCTTTGTGACCCCATGGACTGCAGCATGCCAGGCTTCCCTGTCCTTCACCATCTCCCGGAGTTTGCTCAAACTCATGTCCATTTAGTTGGTGAAGCCATCCAACCATCTCATCCTCTGTGGCCCCCTTCTCTTCCTGCCCTCAATCCTTCCCAGCAGCAGGGTCTTTTTCAATGAGTCAGCTTTTCACATCAGGTGGCCCTGACAGAACCAAAAATGAATTTGACCCTGAATAGATGTTAAACTTACCTCCTTGAAATATCATTTCTTCTTTTACTCCTTTCCCTCATAGAATATCTCTTCGTCTCTGTTTACCTTACAAAACCTCTGACTCCTTTAAATGCCAAGGGTCTCAAGCTCTCCCTTCACACAACACCTGTACAATAATATAACATATTCATTACAGTCTATAAGGCACTTGAAAAACTAAAGCATGTATTTACAAAATATGAAAATTCTTATAGAGAAAGAATTTGTTACTGTGATCTTTTTCAGTTCTTAAAAAAAATTTAAGTGAAGCTTTAATAAATGAACAATGAAAAATTAAAAGCAATTAAATTGACCAAAACATTTTATCATAAAACTTGTAAATTTATATTGATATTTGCTTCTTAATAGGCCATGCTTGAAATAATCTAATTTAAAGTTCTCGAAAACTTAATTTGGACTGGGTGATTTTTCACTGTACGTTGTACTTAGATTAATTGTTGACTCACTGTTACTTTCATCCATTTTTCACTCGTTCATAATATTATGCTTGAGTAGTTGTTCATTTTATGCCATTAAAATGTAGAAATACTCTAAATCAGTATAGAAGGTTGCATATAATATTGTTAAGACTTTCACAGCTTAGGTCTAGTGAGACTTAAGTCTAGTCTAGACTTTTAATATTCTTTAAAATTATTACAGGAATACATCTAGATGATAGGGTTGCATTGGGGATCTATTGTGAAAGCAGAGGATGGACAGTACATGATGTAAGTGCAAAATCAGGTTTTTGGGGAAACTGGTGGTACTGTGCTCAGTCGTGTCCAACTCTTTTGCAACCCCATGGACTGTAGCCTGCCAGGCTCCTCTGTCCAGGGAATTTTCCAGGCAGGAATACTGGAGTGGGTTGCTATTTCCTTCTCCAGGGGATCTTCCTGACCCAGGGGTTGAACCTCTGTCTCTTGTGTCTCCTGCATTGGCAGGTAGATTCTTTACCACTGTGCCACTTGGGAAGGCCTTTGGGGGAAAATTTACAGGCAAAGAAGCAGCTGAAGTCACGAGCTCATTCTCTTGTTATCCTGCGAGGAGATAACCGTGGGTCATACAGAGCCAGACATACCATGGAAAGCATACCAAATAATGACCGTGTGTCTGTGCCTTTACCTAAATGGAGAAGCGTTGAGAGGGACCAAAAAAGTTCTAGACACCTATAAAACCATGGAAACTGTTTGGTACATGAGACAGTCTTGTTAGAAACGGTCCAGAGGTCAACTTCTGGGGTGGCCTGCTCCTCTGTGGAGATGTCTTGGATCCAAGGAGCCCGCTTCTTTCTAAGCTATTAAAAAAGGACAGGAAAGAGCCTCCAGAAATCTCCAGATTTATATCTTTACAGGATCTGAGCAAATATTTTTAGCATGCTCTTTTTTCAAATAGGAACAATTTCAAATATGTTAAAAGGACACAGTAGCCAACTGGAAAGGGCTCCCAGTGGTCAGATCTGAGACAGGTGGAGCAAGAACAACAACAAAAAGATAGAAATGGATTATAACCATGGAGTAAAATAAGAATCCAGGAGTTCATAGTGGCATAAATAAACTGAGTGAATGAGTAAAGAGAGATCTCTTCATTACAGTAGATTTCCAACAAATAAATGTTGGATGAAGTTTATTTGGTAGATACCACAGTAATAATTGTTTCAGATAAGAATCATTGATAAATCTGAGGCTGAAAAATCTGATGAGATTGACTCCCCTGATGGTCCAGTGGTTAAGAATATACCTACGGGTTTGATCCCTGGTCCAGAAAGATTCCACATGCCACAGGGCAACTAAACCCCGTGCGCTGCAACTACTAAGCCTGTGCCCTAGAGCCCAAGAGCCACAACTACTGAGCCTGAGCACTCTAGAGTCTGTGGTCCACAAGAGAAGCCACCATAATGAGAAGCCAGCGCACCGCAACAAACAGTAGTTGTTGTTGCAATTACTCCCCCCTCACCACAACTAGAGAAAGCCCATGCATGGCAACAAAGACCCAGCATAGCCAAAAATTAATTAATTAATTAATTTTTAAAAATCTGATGAGAGACAGGATCATTACAATCAGCCCTCCATATCCTCGGGTTCTACATGTGTAGATTCAACCAACCACAGATGGAAAATACTTGAAAAAAAAAAATTCTAGAAAGCAAAACTTGGATTTGCTGCACACTGGCAACTATTTACATTGTACTTACAACTATTTGCATGGCATTTACATTGTCTAAGGTATCATAGGTAATCTAGAGATAATTCAAAGTATATGGAAGGATGTGCATAGATTATATGCAAATACTACACCATTCTTCATAAAGGACCTGAATATCCTCGAAATTTGGTGTCTGCAGGAGTCCTGTATCCAGTCAATACCCATGGATACCAAGGAATGACTGAACAGAGTCCCAAAGTATCTCTCCATAAGATAACAAATAATTTACTTGCTAACATGAAGGAAAGAACAGATCAATAATCCATTTCAAATTAAACATGAAAAAAAAGTTAAAATGTGCCTTCCAAGTTCTCAGCTCAATACTGTATTCTAAGAGACTTTCAGAAAAGGTTAACCACACTCTGTAATTGTTATTTGGTTAGGGAATGGAGAGTGATAAGAAGATTGAAAATGTTTCTGTCCAGAACATTACAAATTCAGAGCCGATTGATTCCATAATTCTACTACCAAGCAGATGGACAGGAAGGGCAAGAACCATGGGTTCTTTCTGAATTTTTATTTCCTGTTGTGGAGGCAGCTACAGAGGGAAGCCTCTGTGTTATGGGGCTTTGCTAGTCAGGCATCAGAGTGGGGAAAAAGGTGGAGAAACATGTGAGGGGACTTGGCCCCACTTTAGGTCTTCACGTTTATGAAACCTAAGAGCAGACGTTCTTTCCTTCTGTTGCAAGAAAAAAGCATGAATAGTAATGTGCTAAAATTACTTCCCATCCATGTGTTCAAGACGGACTATAGCCATATGTTGTTATTTAAATTAAGCAACAGGCAATGCAAGTATTTAGCATTTTTTAATGAAATGGTTTATTACGGATACCCTATTGCTCTGTGGAACACTGTGTAGGGATTGGCCTTCTTGTCAGAAAACAAGACTTTCACTCCCTAGTATATACTGTGGGAGTGGGTCTGGTAAGACCTTTACAACCTTGAGACACTCTTTTGATTTACTGTAATAACCAATTGAAAAAGTATATAGCTCCCTTGCTAAGACTAGTGATTGGGGCACTCTCCATCCCCCTTCTGATATCTATGTCAGAAGCTTTCTCTGTAATAAAACCGCTACCCAAAAGCTCTTGAGTGATCAAGACTGGTCCCTGGTGCCAAAGCTAAATCTTCTTCTTTAGAGATCATGTTCACTGTAAGCTATCATTATGCCCAACAGTTTTTAAGGCTATATTATTATTTCATTTTATAGGTTAGGGAAATGAGGCTCTGGGAACTTACACTACTGGCTCAAGGCAACACAGTCAGCAAGTAGGGTTTGAATCCAGGGCTGTCTGTTTCCAAAGTTTGTGATCATTTCACTATTTATGTGGCCTTGAATGACCCAAATAGGACAACCTTATTCCAGATTTCAGTGCATAGTGATATTTTTAGCACAACTTTGGAAAAGCATTAGTTTTCCCATTTCTACTTGATTCACAAAATTCATGTTAGCTGCGTTCTTTCTATCAGTGGTATTGGGCTTCCAGATGGCTCAGTGGTAAAGAATCCATCTGCAAATGCAGGAGACCCAGGTTCAATCCCTGGGTGGGGAAGATCACCTGGAGAAGGAAATAGCAACCCATTCTAGTATTCTTGCCTGGGAAATCCTATAGAGAGGGGAGTCTGGCAGTCCCCAGTCCATGGGCTGGCAAAGAATTGGACATTGCTGAGCGACTAAACAACAACATTAGTGGTATTGCCTGCTCATTCTCCTAGACCTTCTCATGAACTCTTCAAAAGCATTAATTCTTCGGCACTCAGCTTTCTTTATAGTCCAACTCTCTCATCCATACATGACTACTGGAAACCATAGCTTTGATTAGGTGGACGTTTGTCAGCAAAGCAATGCCTGTGCTTTCTAATATGCTGTCTAAGTTGATCATAGCTTTTCTTCCAAGGAGCAAGCATCTTTGGTGTCTGCAGTCACCTTCTGCAGTGATTTTAGAGCCCAAGAAAATAAAGTCTTCCACTGTTTTCATTGTTTCCCCATCTATCTGCCATGAAGTTATGGGACCAGATGCCATGATCTTAGTTTTCTGAATGCTGAGTTTTAAGTCAGCTTTTTCACTCTCCTCTTTCACTTTCATCAAGAAGCTCTTTAGTTCCTCTTTGCTTTCTGCCATAAGGGTGGTGTCATCTGCATATCTCAGGTTATTGATATTTCTCCCGGCAATCTTGATTCCAGCCCGACATTTTGAAAGATGTACTCTGCATATAAGTTAAATAAGCAGGGTGACAATATACAGCCTTGACATACTCCTTTCCCGATTTGGAACCAGTCTGTTGTTCCATGTCCAGTTCTAACTGTTTCTTCTTGACCTGCAAACAGATTTTTCAGGAGGCAGGTCAGGTGGTCTGGTATTCCCATCTCTTGAAGAATTTTCCACAGTTTGTTGTGATCAACACAGTCAAAGGCTTTGGTGTAATCGATAAAGCAGAAGTAGATGTTTCTCTGGAATTCTCATGCTTTTTCTATGATCCAACAGATGTTGACAATTTGATCTCTGGTTCCTCTGCCTTTTCTAAACTCAGTTTGAACATCTGAAAGTTCTCGGTTCATATACTGTTGAAGCCTGGCTTGGAGAATTTTGAGCATTACTTTGCTAGGGTGTGAAATGAGTGCAATTGTGCAGTAGGTTAAACATTCTTTGGCATTGCCTTTCTTTGGGATTGGAATGAAAACTGACCTTTTCTAGTCCTGTGGCCACTGCTGAGTTTTCCAAATTTGCAGGCCTATTGAGTGCAGTACTTTCACAGCATCATCTTTTCGGATTTGAAATAGCTCAACTGGAATTTCATCACCCCACTAGCTTTGTTTGTAGTGATACTTCCTAAGGCCCACTTGACTTTGCACTCCAGAATGTCTGGCTCTAGGTGAGTGATCACATCATCATGATTACCTGGGTCATGAAGATCTTTTTGGTACAGTTTTTCTGTGTATTCTTGCCACCTTTTGTTAATATCTTCTTCTTCTACTAGGTCCCTACCATTTCTGTCCTTTGTTGTGCCCATCTTTGCATGAAATGTTCCCTTTGTATCTCTAATTTTCTTGAGATCTCTAGTCTTTTCCATTCTGTTGTTTCCCTCTATTTCTTTGCATTGATTACTGAGGAAGGCTTTCTTATCTCTCCTTGCTATTCTTTCGAACTCTGCATACAAAGGGGTTTATCTTTCCTTTTCTCTTTTGCCTTTTGTTTCTCTTCTTTTCACAGCTATTTGTAAGGCCTCCTCAGACAACCATTGTGCCTTTTTGCATTTCTTTTTCTTGGGGATAGTCTTGATCACTGCCTCCTGTACAATGTCAGGAACCTCCACTCCAACAGTTTACATTTTAAGATGACAGGATGAGAACTAACAATAGAAAGATCTTACCAGACCCACTCCTAAACTTTAAGATGACAGGATTATTCAAAATATTCTTAAGAAGTAGAAACATGTCTTCAAGCAGGACACATTGTTGTTATATAATCCTTAGTACAGAGTTCAAAATGAGTTGTTTTGTTGTATAAACATCAGCTCTGGGTTTAAAGAAAAAATCGTTTTATGTGAATAAGACTGAGGAATGTAGAAAAAAAAAAAAAAAGTTTGTCCTTTTCTCCTTCTTGAGAACTCCAGACCCATATCTCCTCCTTGGGAGTCCCAGACCTCTTATCAACCTACCTAAGAACTGACTTTCTCAATAACAAATGAGAAAACAAACATGAGCAGAGAAGTTCACACATACTAGGCCCTCGATGCATATGGTTCTCTTCCCTTGTCTCCTTTCCATGGAAATAGCTCCAGTTACCAGAATAATAAAATTAGGCCCACCTGAGGACATCTCACCAGAAACGGACTCCACTGACATGAACTCAGAGGACAACAATATATGGAAGTTGTACTCGCAAAGATTCATTACACACTTGGCATTCTTAAATAAGACAGAAGAGGTTAACCTTGACCTTCTTCTAGCTATACTTTTTAAGTCTTATTATTGTTTGTATCAATAGATTATAGAAGTAAAAATTGTGAAAAAAAAAATCATTAAAATATTATGAGCTTCCCTTGTGGCTCTGCTGGTAAAGAATCCTCCTGCAATGCGGGAGACCTGGGTTGGATCCCTGGGTTGGGATGATCCCCTGGAGAAGGGAAAGGCTACCCACTCTAGTATTCTGGCCTGGAGGATTCCATGGACTCTACAGTCCATGGGGTCACAAAGCGTCAGACACAACTGAGCGACTTTCACTTCACTTTCAAAATATTACAGATTTTCTGTTGTTTTGATTTTTTTTAAATCTTACCTTCCTAAAAAGGCTGTTAATTAATGGCCACGCAGCAAACCTTAGTGGCAGTATAGCAGGATTTTTGTAGTTCTCAGGGATTATTGGTAATAATGAAGCTCTCAGACTTCACTTCCCTCCCAGGCTGGCATAGAGTTGGTAGGGCCAGAAAGTACAGCTCAGCTGTGCATTTTGGTGGTTCTGCAGGAACAAAGCAGGGAAAGAAAGGTAAAGGAAGCCAGATCATGCTTTTCACAACCCTAGGTGGCAAACTGAGCAGCACAGAAGCTGGGAGGCTTTTGCAGAGGTCTTGTAGAGAGGTGATTATGGCTTGTCTTAACATAATCCAGGGAAAGAAACTTCTGGCAATGTGGTTTCTGAAAGGCGAGGAGGTCAAAGGTCACAAGCAGCCTGCTGCCTGTTCTATCCTGTGTGCACATTTAATGCGTCCCTCAGTGAGCTTCTGAAGTGGTAACAAGCTCCATCTGTTTTCTGCTCACAGCTGCTCCTCCCCGTGTCCCACACTGCTCATCCCTGTGCTGAAAGAGCCAGCATCGATGGCCTTGTCTGCCGTGTGGGGCTGTTTCCCAGAAGCCCGTCATCATGTGTCAAGGCCTGATGGGTGTAAGCAGAACTTGAACTGAGATGGGGCCATTGTGGTGGTCCTCAATTCTTGGTCCAAACTTGCCCTGCTCTGAATGAACTCTGGTGAGACGCAGCATGAAACACCCCTCCTGCCACCCTACCAGGCAATGGCACCTTGCCTTTATTACTGCTCAGTGTCCATCTCCCAGCCTTGTTAGCTCAAGTGTGGAGAATGGGTTCTTTCTGTCTTCTTTTTTTTTAAATTTATTTTATTGAAATATGCTTGATTTACAATGTTGTGTTAATTCCTATGGTAAAGCAAAGTGATTTAGTTATACATATGTATATACATATATATATATACTTTATCATATTCTTTTCCATTATAGTTTATCACAGGATATTGAATAGTTTCCTGTGCTATACTGTAGGACCTTGCTGTTTATCTAAGAATGAGTTCTTTAATCCATCTCCTCTGGGCCTCATCTTTTCATCACCAAGAATCTTTTCTCTTTATATCCATTATTAAGTCCATCATGAACGGAATCAAGTCCCCAGTTTTCAATTCCAAATTAGAACTTGAAAGCTCTGATTTTTCATTTTAAGAACCAGGTATTTGTGAGAGATGTTTAGAGGGAAAGGGTTGATGGAGGTAGATTTCAAGACCTTAGCTTGAATACTAAGAGCTTGTTTTTTAATAAGCTTTAAAATCTGAATGTCCATCAACATAAGGATGGATAAAGAAGACGTGGTACATACCATGGATGGACCTAGGGATTATCATACTACATGAAGTAAGACAAAGACAAATATCACATGATACCACTTATATGTGGAATCTACAAAAGATGATACAAATGAACATATTTAAAAAACAGAAATAGACTCACAAACAGACTTATAGTTACCAAAGGAGAAAGGTCAGGGACAGAGGGAGGTGGGGATAAATTAGGAGTTTAGGATTAACATACATATACTACTATATGAAAAATATATAATCAACAAGGACCTACTGTACAGTAGCACAGGGAATTCTACTCAATATTCTGTAATAACCTACATGGAAAAAGAATCTGAAAATGAATGGATATATGTGTATGAAAACTGAAACACTTTGCTGTACACCTGAAACTAACACAATGTGCATCAACTATACCCCAATAAAAAATAAAAATTAAATTTAAAAAAGCTCTTTGAAATTAGGGATTGTCTTACATTCCCTACTATCTAGCATAATGGGCAGGAGATAAGCAACAAATAAATGATTATTGACTTAACTGATGTACACAAAATGACCTGAGACTTAGAAATGAGCCCAAGGGAAAGAGTTGTCTTGCAGCCGTCTTGGTACCAGATGCATGGCTGCCTCTTGTGGCAGCTGAAGGAATCCTGCCCTTTTTCAGGATGTAATGTAAGTTTTTATATTAGGGTTTGTAACCCAAGTTGTAACAAGTGTACATTTGCAGACTGCTACCTTCTGTGCCCATATTTCCCACAACTTCCTTGAAGAGATGGCAGATTGCTTCCAGACAAAGATTATAGATATCATGGACTTCTGATCAAATACTGGTATCTTATTTTCACTGGGGCTTCCCCGGTGGTGCAGTGGTAAAGAATCTGCCTGCCAGTGCAGGAGGTGGAGGAGACGTGGGTTTGATCCCTGGGTCAGGAAAATCCCATGGAGGAGGGCATGGCAACCCACTCTAGTATTCTTTCCTGGAGAATCCTACGGACAGAGGAGCCTGGGGTCACAGAGTCAGACGTGACTGAGCATGCACATGCATGCACTATTTTCACTCATTATTCTAGGTCCCTAACTTTCTGGGAAAATTTTTACATTATAAATCTAATTCATCTTTTGGGTTAAAAGTCGTACTCTCTAGCCTCTATAAGTTATAGTTGCATGTTTCTAATTAGTATACAATATTGGATAACTAAAAGCAGTTCATGTCTTATGCTGGAATTATTTTTAATTGCACTTACCTAATTAGATTAATCCTGTCAATTTTTTTTTTTTTAAGTAAAAGGCAGAGAGATCTGAAGAGCTGAGGATGATAGGTACTTGACTGTATTTCCGTGGATTGATTCCAGTGGCAACAGACGTTCTTCAGCAACAGCCTGAGATGGTGGTTTAGCTTTCAATATCTAACTAACAATATCTCCGATAGTTCCATTGATTCATTCACGCCATCCTAAGACTATTCTTTACTTCTTAATAATAGCTCTTTTTCTCCTTTCTTAGGAAGAATTGACTTTTTGGTTTAGCCCTTATGATTCAGAGAAGAAAGAATATGAAGATTTTTGCCTTTAGAAGATGAAAGGTTAGGAAGTGAATGTAGAATTAAAATGGATCCTTATTTTTCCTATGATATCCTTTCTGAAAATCAATATGATTAAGAAATAAAAAGGCATACCCCTAAAGTTACTGCAAATATATCTAGAAAATCTAAATCAGAGAGAAAATATTTAAGCTAACTTTAAGTTGAAGAGAAATAACAATAAAATTCTAGAGAAAAAGAAACGTGAAGGCTTTGGAGGACTTTTACAGCTAAATATATTTGTGGTAGCTTCCAGTCCACACTGGTGGTAGAAAAGGAGGAGGGGCAGGAGGGGAAGTAGTAACAGTAGTTACAATAGTTACTAACAGTAGTAGCTAACATTGGACTGCTTGCTATGAGCAGACACCTGTGCAGCGTCTGTACATACTTAATTTAATCCTAAGGAAGTCCCTAAGGGATAAGTAACTGTTGTTATTATTACTCCCATTTTGCAGATAAAAAAAACTAAAGTTGCCCCAAAATGTAAGTAACTTGCCTGTGTTGTGTGTGCTCAGTCTCTCAGTTGTGTCCAACTCTTTGTGACCCCATGGGCTGTAGCCTGCCAGGCTTCTCTGTCCAGGGAATTTTCCAGGCAGGAATACTGGAGTGGGTTGCCGTTTCCTACCCCAGGGTATCTTCCCCACCCAGGAATTGAACCCACATCTCTGGCATCTCGTGCATGGGCAGGTGGATTCTTTTTTTACTGAGCCACCTGGGAAGCCCCAAGTAACTTGCCTAAGATCACATAATTAGTAAGTGGTAAGGCAGGATTTGAGCCCAGTCATTGATTGAAATGCTTGGACTGAGAATTTGAGAACTGAAGCAATCCCTACACAGTGTCTAATCCAATCTCTCATTCTGTATTATAGATTAAGGGGCTGACTCATTAATTCGGAGTTGTATGGCCAGTGTTAGAGGGAGAAAAAGCAGGGCAAGAAGTCAGGTCACCTCCTTTCCAGATCAGTGTTCTTTATACTATACAAAGCCAGTATAACAGCCCAGCCCATAACCCTTGTGAGATTAATCTCATATTCCAATTCCTAGAGTAAAAACAGAGATGCCACCATGGATAAAAGCATCAAGCGCTCACGCACATTCATTGAGAAGCAGCGCTAAATAGACGAAGCAAGCAGGACATACCGGCTTCTTCCCTCCACCTGCCCTCTTAGGCAATGTCTGTGGGCAGGGAAGGCAGAAGCATCCCTGCAGGGCAGCTCAGGGAGAAGTCAGGAGACTCAAAGAGACACAGATGAGATCAGCTGAGGATAGGAATATGAGTGATCCAAAGAGCTGCACTTAGTTCCTGAGAAGCTAAACCATCCAGAGCATTCACATGCCCCACAGGGCACAGGAAATACCAAAACTCAAGCCTCAAACGCAGAAAACTGGAAGTGAAATAGAACTTTATGGGAAGAAGGAAAACGGAAGAGTAACAGGCCTAACTGGGGGCCAGATGCCCTGCTCTGCCAGTTCCAGGAAAAGGATGTACTGTAAACAGGCAGTATTTTCCTGTCATTTTATTACAAGACTTTCCAAACATACAGAAAAGGTGAAATGTACACCGGTATACTCTCACCTAAATTTGACAATTAATGTTTTACTACACTTTTATCATGACATAGATATCCATCTCTTCATCTTTCCATCCCAGCCATCAATCTGTCTTATTTCTGATGCATTTCAAAGTAAGTTGCAGACATCAGCACATTTCACTCCTAAACACAATAGCATGCATATTGTCACCTGGAGTTCAAACCTTATAATTCTTTTCTCTTTTGGACATAAAATTAACATTCAGTGAAATGCACACATTTGAATTCATTTATTGTATGTTGACAAATGCACACACCTGTCTAACCCAAACGCTTATCAAGGTGCAGGACACTACCATCATCCCAGAAAGTTGTCTCAGGCTCTTCTCCAGTCAAAACCCATCCCCTGCACTAGAGGTAACCACTGTTCTAATTTTTTTTTTCACCATAGATCAGTTTTGCCTGTTCTAAAAACTTTTTAAAGATGGAATCATACTTTATGTGTTCTTTCGTATAAGACGTCTTCTACTCATTAGAGTTGTCTTTGAGATTTGTGCATGTTTTTGTGAGTACCAGAAGTTCATTCCTTTATGTGTATCTTGCATGTTAGTTGCTTCAGGTGTGTCCAACTCTTTGAAACCCCACGAACTGTAGTCCACCAGGCTCCTCTGTCCCTAGGACTTCCCAAGCAAGAATAATGGAGTGGGTTGCCATTCCTTCTCCAGGGGATCTTCCAGACCCAGAGATTGAACCTGGGTCTCCTGCTTTGCAGGCAGATTCTTTACCATCTGAGCCATGGTTGATTTAAGCAGCCACATTTCTTTATATTGCTGAGTAGTATTCTATTGTTTGTTATAAACCACAGTTTGACCACTCTCCTCTTAGAGAACACCTTAGATGTTTCCAGCATTCAGCTATTACGCATAAAGCTGTTATGAAGATACTTGAGCAAGATACATGTCTTTGGATAGATATATTCATTTCCCTTAGGTAAATACCTAGGAAAGAAATTTCTGGGTCATTGGGTATGTTTAATTTTATAAGAAACTGCTAGATTTTTTTTCCAGAGTAACTGAACCACTTCATACTCCCAGCAACAATGAACTTAAGAGATTTCTTGTTGCTTGATATGCTCACTGACCTTTGGTATTGCAGGTTTTATGGTTTTAGCCATTCTGGTGATCAAACTTAATTTACATGGTTTTCCATCCACTTTCCTCTCCTATAAGGAAGAGAAACAGTAATTTCTTTCTATCTTTAACATCACAATAGCACTATTCACTGGACATCTATTAGGTGCCAGATGCTGTGCTAAGCTCATGACCCTACAGTATAGAAATTCCTTTATTATTATCATTTTATAGATGAAGCAACTGAGACAAAGACAGTCACTCCATCAAGGCCACACACCGTCATTGGTACACCCATACTTGCCTGACTCTGACGCCCATTTTTTTTTTCACTTTTCTTTTTTTTTTTTGTTTTTTCTTGTGCCCATGGTTTTAACCTCTCTGCTGTACCGCATCCCAAGGCTGGCTGTGGGATGGAAAAAGATTTCACATTAGGAATTACTGCCTCTCCTTCTTCTGCTTAACTAAGTCTCCTCTCATGAGATGTACAAGTCCTCTTAGGTTAGCATGTGAAATAACTGGAGCAAATTCAAAGCTTAATAGGAATCCACAGAGTCCCAGGGAACCCACCTGAGTACCCGTGAATAGTGTGTCCAGTTCTGAAGGCCACTGCACCATTCATTCTTCCAGTCAGTCAACAGTCTCTCACTGGGTGCCTGATACTGTGTGAGACTTAGGATTCCAGAAAAATGAATGCATTTCTCAGAACCTAAGGTGCCACTCTTATATGTATTACTAAGAAGGAAATGGTAACCCACACCAATGTTCTATTCTGGGAAACCTCATGGACAGAGGAGCCTGGAGGGCTACTCTATGGGGTCACAAAGAGTTGGACATGACTTAGCAACTCAGCAACAACAAGAAATAAATAATGCTGCTTTCTTATCATTTGGATTTGTTATCTTACATTTACTAAAAGAATTATTTTTATACTTAGAGGCAGGTGTCAAGTAAGCTGTGGTCACTGGATCTTGATATTTTATAGCATGTTTGCTTTGACAGAATAATTTTGAGATGATCAAAGAACACCTGCATTTTATTAGCATTACACTTTGACTAAACTAGTAGTTTACTTATTCTCACTTGACAAAAATCACATGTTGCTGGAAGTTAAGGCGTTTTAGTTCAAAGATAGGAAGAAGTTTCTGATAAACTCATGTTTGATGCCTTAATGATAGGACTGCACCAGGCATGACTGGCCCCACCAGCTTCACTCATTGCTTTCAAATTCTATCACTCATCTGAAACGATGTGATTCTTCTGCCTTCAGGGGTTTTACTTGGCCTGCAGTACATAGTCTTTTTGCACGTATCTGAGGGAGAAAGATACCATAGCTTCATTTGCTTAGTCCCCTCCTAAGGGACTTCCTCGCTTAGGTACCCTAGAACACTAGATTTTGCTTTGCAAGAAAATACATGGAGAAGGCAATGGCACCCCACTCCAGTACTCTTGCCTGGAAAATCCCATGGACAGAGGAGCCTGGTAGACTGCAGTCCATGGGGTCGCAAAGAGTCGGACAGGACTGAGTGGCTTCACTTTCACTTTTCCCTTTCATGCATTGGAGAAGGAAATGGCAGTCCACTCCAGCATTCTTGCCTGGAGAATCCCAGGGACGGGGGAGCCTGGCGGGCTGCCGTCTATGGGGTCGCACAGAGTCGGACACGACTGACGTGACTTAGCAGCAGCAGTAGTAATGTGAGGAGATAGTTTTCTCTGGGGAGATAGCTCTTTTCAGACTCCTGATTCTCACTTACATACTGCCCTTTTCATCCACGTTGCATTGTGATTATTGGTTTTCTTGACTGTCTTCTCCTCTAGCAACTGGAGGGCAACTGTCCTCATTTACTCATCCTTATATCCTCATTGGCCCAGACTGAGCATGGCCCATAGTCAATGCTAAATGATTAAATGAATGGATGTAGCTCTAAGCCTACATTTTGTTAGAAAATCTCACTAAAGAAAACTTAGAATTTATGATTAACTATGAAAACAAACTCAAGTTTATCTGCTTACAGGACTTTCAAGTAGGACTGCCTAGAATGCATATCATTAAATGGCTTTTTTGCTGTGGTGGTCCTTGAGAAAAAAAAAGAAAGAAAGAAAATACAGAATTGCAGTTATTCCTCCAACAATGAATACCTGATTGACTGATATCAAACATATGGCCTATTGCTCTGAGTCTGTGCCTTTCGTTGTACATGACTTTTCAATGCTAAATCATAGAGTAACATTTTTTCTTCTTGACCTGAAAATGTTTTGTCTTAACCAAAAAAATTTCATGGAGAATTGAGTGTGTACTGTTCCATTTAGTTCTATTCCTGAGTCCCAAGGAAGCTGAGCAACCTTATCTCTCTTCTAGACAAGACAGATTTTAGGACAATCCTACCTTTTCTTTCAAACTCTAAGTTTCTTTGTTACAGGCTGGATTATCTGTGTAGCAGCATGAGCTTTCCAAAATACCTCTTCCATCAAGCCTGGGAGTTTCATTTTTCTTTAACTATTGAAATAATTATTTCTTATAAGCATCCAACCCATACGATGTTGATCATGAACCTCCACGAGGAATTTATTGCTTTCTGAATTGTAAGCAAGGAATCATTCTACCTGTGAGAGACAGAATATCCCCTCCCCCAATCCTCAGCTTTCTTGGAGCCCCAAAAACTTTGTTCCCAAAGGAGTCTGGCAAGGTCCACATGTGAAGGGCACGTGAAGGCAGCAGGCTGACCACGAGTGCTCTCCTCTCCTCTCCAATTTCCACTCCTCTCCACTCACCTGCACTTCACTGGGCTTTCACAGAGCTGGTCCCTGCCAATGAACTCTGCTCTAGTGTGACTTGGAAACCAGCCTTCATGAGCACAGAAGTTTGTCAGCAGATGCTGCACAGACTACTATATCCTCTCTGATTTAGATGTAAGCAGTCTGGCAGAGTAAGGCTCTGATGAAAATACCTATGTCATCCTGCATTTGGGTGAAGCATACTTGTGTTTATCCTGGACTCCCAAGGGCTCCAAGCATGGAAATCATACTTTTCCCCTCCTCTTCCTTCTAAATTTCATGCTGTATTTCTTGACAACCATCAGAAGCCTATCCTTCCACCTTCAAGGGTTGTTATATACCTGATGGCTTTGCAATGCTATAGAGGACAAGCTTTTTGAAGATAATTTTAACCATTTTTTTGTTTAAATTAAACTCAACATGTAGTGCCAACAAAGCACATCACATGATTGATGAGGGGAGTGTATGAAAAGCAGTGATCATGTGTGTGCTGCAAAGTCAAGGACACTACATCACTACAGCCACCAATGTCAGGGTGTAACATGTAACATAAAAACAGGACACGCATCTAGAAAGGAATGAACTATGGAAGAAATGGTGCCGATTTCAGTAAGTATCAGGGATCGTCTCCTCTTAGTCTACATACTCGAAAAGAGCAGACTCAGCTGTCATTTCAAGGGTCATTTTTACACAATAGTGAAAATTATCTTTAAAACTTTCTCTTTCCTGTTATACAACTAAAATGGGGATAAATTTAATGTAAGTTGAAGCTTAAAGACTAATTTACATTGATATTAATTAAATTGCTGGGAATTACAGTGGGTCCTAATAGAGTTATATTTATTCTTCTAATGAGAAAGAGAATTCTTTTAAATTTAAGGAACAATTTAAAATGTGGTTTCTGGTGGCAGCCTAGAAAGTATTAATGATGTGCATTTCTGCAATAAAAAGATGTGTCATACAAATCTACTAGTAGATATTTAGATACGTTAGCAAGTAATTTTAGAAAAAATATTACCTAAAACAAATGAAAGATTAGTCTTGAAAATAGGAATATAAACAGTACCCTAACTGATGAATTCAAGGTTCCATTTTGTTTTTCCTAGTTGTTAACATCAGCCTTCTTTCCATCTTCAACCATAATATATTTTGTAGTTGGACTTTATATGTCTCATTATGTTATTAGAGTTTCTCTTTTATTAACTTATGTTTTCTGAGAACAATGAATTAAATGAGTTCCATGGATTCCGCTTTATTCACAACCAAGAAGTCAGCGTTGACAGATAAAATTAGTGTCAGTAGCCAAAAACTACTAGGTATCCAATCCATTTCCCAGTCTTTTGCTTATCCCATTAAACCACACTCTCTTTCCATTTGTACTTCAGTTCTTTTCATTCATTTATGTTAACTTAGTCAACCAAAATGAACTGAGTTTCTTTGATGGGGGCCCTGGAACAGTGACAGCTCAAAAGCAAACCATTTCTCTTCTTTGAGTTCTTTTATCATCTTTTCAACTTACATGAGAACCCAGAGGACTGAAAGAAAAAATTTTAAAGAAAGCATGACTGTTTTTTTAAGTTTGACTATGCTAAACCATTCATTTCACCCATAAAATCAGTCCTTTCATCATGGATGTTCTCAAGTTACATATCTTTCATTCTTCATTCGTCTTCTTTGATATTATGTATATGATATGGTCCTGATGTGGGCAACTACTGGGAATAGTTATATTCAAGAGGATGATCACTCAATTACTTAAGAGATATTCCCAGGGAAATTAATCAAGAGAAATAATTTCTGGCATTCCATGGAATTTAATATGCCATCTTACATTTTAATTAGTCTGCAAATATCTACGTTATAAAGGATAAATAGGAACATTTGAGGGCTGTGAACTTTAAGTCTTGCCTTCACTGTCCTTTCTTTCTGAACTTTATTCTACCTTCATTAAATAACAGAGCTCCTACTGATGAAAAAAACAGAACCATATAATAACTGAAGTACTTTCAGAAGATTAGCATTAGGCTAAGGTGTTTGATTTATTATGCACAATGATAAACATTCACATAACACAGAATATGGAAAAGCCAGGTAAGTTAAACAATGGCAGACTGCTCTCGTGTTGCTTTATTTATCCTAAGAAACTTGGGTTTGCATGTATCATTTTCAGATTTCTGCTAACACTACAAGCAAAAGCCTGCAAAGGAGGATTAATGATACTATTTGCATGAAATCTAATTTCTACAAAGCACTTTATAGTATTTGGATGAAAGAAAAGTGTCAGAGAAAATTATCAAAGCAATCAAATAAATTAAATTGCTAATTGCACAGACCTTTTAGTTAGAAATAACTCACTCTGTTAAAGAATGGCATAGAAGTAACATTATGAAATTTAAGGTTTGTAATTTGGGGAATGTTTTTCATTCAGCTCAAAATGGATAAACTGGTCATTAAGCACTACCGTTCAAATTGAGGCTTTAGTCCTTTTCTTTCCTCCACAACAAGCAATGAAGATGCTTAAAAGGGAATTATGCCAAGCACTTAAGCACCACGCTGTTTTAAAAATGAAACTGAAATCTGACTTATGACAAGTCAAAGTAGAGGGACTTGAAAGAGAGCATCCAGTTATTATGTGTCTCTTCAAGTTTCAGGCTACAGTGAGTTGGGGTCTGACTTGCTTGCTTTAGTTTCTAGTACAGCTGTAACAAACCATCACAAACTTAGTGGCTTAAAACAGCACAAATTGGGACTTCCCTGGTGGTTCAGTGATTAAGGATCCGCCTTGCAATGCAGGAGACGTGGGTTTGATCCCTGTCAGAAAACTGAGATCCCACATGCCCGGGAGCAACTGAGCTCCTGCGCCATAACTACTGAGCCTGTACACCACAACTAGCGAGTCCAGGCACCACCAGGAAAGACACAGTCAAGATTCAGCATGCCACAACTGAGACCCGATGTAGCCAAATAAATACTATTAAAAAACAAAGTAAAAAATAAATAAAATAGCACCAATTCATTATCTTACCATTCTGGAGAGATGTAGTCTCAATAGTCTAAAATCGAGGTGCCAGCAGGACTGTGTTCCTTCTGGAGACGCTAAAGGAGAACCAACTTCCTTGTCTGTTCCAGCTTCTAAAGGCTTCCCATGTTCTTTGGTGCATCACTCCAACCTCTGTCTGTCATCCCACCTACCTGGCACTCCTGTCTCCTCTTTTACTTAAAAGGACCCTTCTGAAGACACTGGGCCCACCTGGAGAATGCAAAATAATCTTCCCATGAGAAGATCCTTAATTTAATCATCCCCCTTTGACATAGTCCTTTTTGCCACATAAAGCAATTATACTCATAAGTTCTGGGGATTAGGCATGGATATCTTGTAGGGGGTTGGGGATGGAGGGCTCTCAATTCTGTCAACCCCACCTGGGGAGTGCCTGTGGGCTAGCGGCCGGGAGGTGAGCAGGCAGAGGCAGCCCTGCTAGGCAATCTGTGCTCCAAGACCAAGTCAGAGCAGGTGATGCCTCGTGTCTTCCATTGGCCAGATGATATCGGCAACATGAGTGAGAGAGAATATTCAGGTGGCGTGAGGGGAGGAGGCCTCAGAAGAAAGAAACCAAATGTCACATTTCCCAGGCACAATGGAAGGGGCAAGCAATGAGCTAGATCAGTGCTCTTCGGTCTGAGGACTGGTGCCGGCACCCAGTCTATAATGTTGAAAAAGGAGAGAAATTGAAAATAAGCTTTAAGAAAAATTTTGTAGCGGTTTGACAGACTAATTTTGTGTTGCAGAATGTGATTATTTAAAATGCAGCTTTATATTTTGTATGTTTTTTTTTTCATTTTACTAGCAATTTATGTTTATCATATATTTCAAAACTATTGGGTCAATAGCAGATGGGAAATAATTGAAAATTACTCTTCCTGTTCTCTTTCTCTTTCTTTCACACACACACACACACACACACACACACACACACACAATCTTAGTTCTTCACCACAGATTTTTCAAAAAGCCCTGACTAGAGGAAAGTGCATGACTTACAGAGGGGAATTCCAAGTGAGAGGGACCCTGGAAATCTCCAAGGAGCTAGAATCAGCTGTAAACACTTGCCAGGCACTCCGGCGAGCTCTACACCAGTTCACAGCACTACCAGTTCACTAAGAACTGTCCCAGTCCCGTCCCCCTTTCTCTATCCCATATTCCAGCCCCAAGGCTATACAAGCTTTGGGGTGAGGGGGTAGGACCACTAACAGGAAAGGGGACAGAAGCCTGCCACACCCTCATCCTTTTAAATCAAGCTTGAAGTTTAGATTATTGCAAGGGACTAGACATTCTAATTACTGAATTTAGAATATACTCTGTGGTTTAAAATGAATAAAAGACATTTTCCATTGTATGCCAGTGACCAGAAAATTCATGAGATGGGCCCAAGTTTTCATCCAAGGCCAGGGCCAGGACAAGCCCCATGGAACCATTTTAAAGGAAGAGTTGACAAGAATAGAAGTCACTTTATGGTTTCATCCCTCGAGTCATGATTGTTCAATCTAATAATTATGTAACTCAGAGATAGGGCAAGTCTTAATATAGAGTCACTCATGTCATGGTTTAAGGCAGGGTTTCTCAACCCTGGCTACATTGCCTATTGAGCTGGGTAATTTTTTGTTTTAGGATGGGGAGGGGAATTCTCCTGTGTATTTTAGCAGCATTTCTACCACATCTCTAGTCCCTAGCACTTCCACCCCAAGTTGTGACAGCCAAAAATATCTCCAGACACAGCCAAATGTCTGCTGAAAGGGCAAAATTGCCCCTAGTTGAGAACCACTGAGGTAAGAGAAGCAAGGAAATTCTTTTTCCTTTTCCCACCCAGTAAAAACTTCCCTGCCAAGATCCAAAGCATCTGAAGTCCATCATGCCACATTCATTGCTATTCTAGGGTATTCTTTTTTTTTAATTTATTGGGCCATAGTTGATTAACAATGTTGTGCTAGTTTCACATGTACAGCAAGCTGATTCAGTTATACACATATATATTCATTCTTTTTCAGATTTTTTTTTCCCCCACACTGAACAGTTTGCAGGATCTCAGTTCCCTGATCAGGGATTGAACTTGGGCCATAGCAGTAAAAGTGCCAGATTCTAACCACTAGACCACCAGGGAACTCTCACACTTATTCTTTTAAATTCAAAGTCCTCTGAGAAGGGATACCCAGCTGTTATCAGTCATTGATACATTACTGTAATTGAGCCGTCAGATTCCTTTCTTTCACAGATTGGCCCATTTTTAATATACTGGTGGTCTGAAGCTAAGGTGAGAGTAAGGCACAAAGACCTGGGAAAACCAGTTGGTTCCTTCCGTGTCCAAAACATCCCTTAATCTCCCCCCACCCCCACTACAAATTCTCTCTTTCAGGAGCTCTACTTCTCACCTGTATTATGGCAACAAATTTTTACCACGTCCCCCTGCACCAGTTTCATGTCTCTCAAACTCATCCTCCTCATCATCCTTGGAGTGATCTTTCTAATCATGCCCAGTCTTAACTCGTAAGTCTTTAAAGACTTGACATAATCCAGAGGAAAACGTCCAAGCTCTTAATAAGGCACGCACCCTAATTCCATCCTTATGAATGGTTCCTAACCCCTTGTCTTTGCCCTTGCTGTTCCCTTTCTCTTTCTTTCACTTCCCTTTGTTTACTGGGAAAGCTTCCAAACTTTCAGCTGCAACTCAAACACTCACAGCCTTGAAAAATACTTCTCTGATTCACCCAGCAATAATTAAGATGCTCCTTTTCCCAGGATGCCAGATAACAGTGAGAATATCTTTAATGTGGCACTTACCTCTTTTTAAGTAAGCTTCCCTGATGGCTCAAATGGTAAAAGAATTCTCCTGCAATGTGAGAGACTTGGGTTCAATCCCTGGATCAGGAAGATGCCCTGGAGAAGGGAATGGCAACCCACTCCAGTATTCTTGCTTGCAGAATCCCATGGGCTACAGTCCATGGGGTCGTGAAGATTTGGACACCACTAAGCGATGAACACTTTAACACTACCTCTTTGTTTTTAATTATTGTTTTACTAGATTTTTTCTCCACTAGACCTTGAGTTCACTGAAGGTAGAAACCACAGTCTGCTGTTTTCCTGAAGTTCACAACATGGTTTAGAGAGACCTGTGTGATCAGGCCTCAGGATTCCTCTCCTGTCTTATCTGTTCACAGTGTCCTTCTTGCTTTCAACTCCCACACCACACAGACCTTTATTCAACTCTAATTCATCACATCCTCTCCAACTTCCAATCTCCCCATACAGCCTTCTCTCCTGTTTGCAATGCCCTTTTCCCCACTCCCTTGAATTCTGTCCCTGAAAACTCTGCTCAGTGTCCATTGCTCAGCTAAATGTTACTTCTTCCAAGAATCTTTTACTGCTTCCAAGTTAATCTGAACTTCCAGACCAAGGGAGATTCCTCTGTTTTACACTTCCAAGACAGCCCATGCTTCTTTCTTACCATTTTGCATGTACTGCAGTAGTGTGACTCATACCACCACATTCAGGTATAAGAGATGGTACTATTACTTTAATTTTCTAAGTAAAATTCAATCTGATTCTGAACTTTTCACTCTCTAGTGTGGGGGGAAAAATCAGTCATGTTTTTGCAAGGCTGTTAGAGTACAGAGTTCTGGAGGCCTCTGGAAAGTCTAGGACTTGGACTCTAGTCTTCAACCCACTGTGACCCATGGCCACTGCTGAGACACTCATCATCTGATTTGCATTTCATTCAAATACAGAAGGCTCTGTTGCTTCATGCTAAACTTTCAGGCTCCATGAGGTCCTAGTGAAAAGTGAAACTTGTTCAGTTGTGTCCAACTCTTTGCCATCCCACGGACTGTAGCCCACCAGACTCTTCTGTCCATGGGATTTCCCAGGCAAGAATACTGGAGTGGGCTGCCATTCCCTTCTCTAGGGGATCTTTCCAACCCAGCGATCAAACTCGGGTCTCTTGCCACAGAGGCAGATTCTTTATCATCTGAGCCACCAGGGAAGCCAGGTTTAATCTATCTATCTATCATCCTAACTATCTATCTACCTATCTATCTATCATCTAACTATATATATGCTGCTGCTGCTGCTAAGTCGCTTCAGTCGTGTCCGACTCTGTGCGACCCCATAGACGGCAGCCCAACAGGCTCAGCCGTCCCTGGGATTCTCCAGGCAAGAATACTGGAGTGGGTTGCCATTTCCTTCTCCAGTGCATGAAAGGGAAAAGTGAAAGTGAAGTCGCTCAGTCGTCTCCGACTCTTAGCGACCCCATGGACTGCAGCCTACAAGGCTCCTCCGCCCATGGGATTTTCCAGGCAAGAGTACTGGAGTGGGCTGCCATTCCCTTCTCCAACTATATATATATATATATATATAATGCTTGCATCTATCTATATTTATATATATCTACCTATCATCTAACTATATATATACATATATATATATATAATGCTTGCCTCTATCTATATGTATCTACCTATCTATCATCTAACTATATATATATATAATGCTTGCATCTATCTATCTATATATATCTACCTATCATGTAACTATATATATATATATCATACCTCCTGGGTTCTATCACCAAGTGGCACCCTGCTGCCACTTTCCTCTGAGGCCCCAAGGCTTTCCAAGTGCCACTGCCCCCAGGATTGTAACTTTTGCTTCTAGCCATCTGAGCACCAATCTCATCACTAATATTTACAGGGCCAGGACAAGAGAAAAGTAGAAGTTTAAGTACCCTACATCCAAATATTTTCAAAGTTATAAACCAAGCCAACAAACTATTGAATGACTTCTATTGCTCTATGCTCACATATATGCCCTCACAATTTCCTGGAAGGCTACATTCAAGTTAAGAATCCTTTGATTCCTCAGTGTCCCATACCAGAACATGGTAGCCTAATCACAATTGGTCCTGGATACCATACACCAGCTGCATCCTATACTGTGAGGGGCCCCACATACATTGATGTGGACTCCCATCTGCAGAACCAAGCTGTCACACCCTTCAAAAAGCCACCCTTTCGCCATCTTTTAGGCGTAAGAGAACTCAAGTGACATGATAGGATGGACTAGAAGAGGCTCTAGAAGGCGAGGCTGTTTGGATTTAGAATTCTGGGTCCCAGGCACCCTGAATGTAGTCTAAAGAAGAGTGCTCATGGTCCAGGTGGGCATATTCCCTTGGATCCACAGACTCTTCAAAAGTGACTGAAAGAGGGCCAGAGCAGGGCCATGTAAAGAGTGGATCCCAAAGCAAGGCTCTCTCTTACATGGGTTTGATGGTAATTTTGAAATCAAATCGTTAGGTACTGCTGGAACTAACTTCTCAGCACACAAGAAGAGGCACCAGAAAAGAAACTTGTTCAATATGCGAAATCAGTATTAATTCAACTAATACTGATGAGTGGAAACCAAGAGAAAGGGCCATCAAGCTGCTGCTAAGCTAATAAACAAAATCAATACTTCCTGAAGTTTTATTTTAAGAAATTACCAGTTCTACTAGGAAAAAGTACAGTATTCTGTAATGAAATGTTTGAAATGTATATTTTTTCAGCAAATTTTTAATGCAGAACTTCTCAGAAGCTTTAAAGTTTAAGCTTTAAAGCTTTAAGAATGTGGTCTGTGAATCCAAAATAAGCAAGTAAACTTACATGGGTGTGTGTGTGCCTAGGTGTGTGTGCATTTGTGTGCACACCTGTACACACGTGCATAATATATTTCTTGGCACTAGAATTCTGAAAATGCTATAAATCAAATAAAATAAAATCACTGTACCAGTCAGAGTTCTTGAGTGCCAGTGACAGAAATAAAAGAATTAAATGGAAGATCATTAGGCGACTCTTTAAGAACCAGGCTTAGAAAGCAAGTCGTCTGGGCAGTAGAAACCACAGCAAGAAGAACCCAATCCTTGTTATTAATACTTAAATAAATTAATTCCTAATCATTTCCACTTCCTTAAAGCACTGGGAAATGCTAACAAATAATACGGAGAAGGCAATGGCAATCCACTCCAGTACTCTTGCCTGGAAAATCCCATGGATGGAGGAGCCTGGTAGGCTGCAGCTCATGTGGTCGCGAAGAGTCGGATAGGACTGAGCAGCTTCACTTTCACTTTTCACTTTCATGCATCGGAGAAGGAAATGGCAACCCACTCCAGTGTTCTTGCCTGGAGAATCTCAGGGACGAGGGAGCCTGGTGGGCTGCCATCTATGGGGTCGCACAGAGTCGGACACGACTGAAGCGACTTAACAGCAACAGCAGCAACAACAAATAATAACTAAAAAACAAAACCAGGATGCAAAAGAATATGAGCCCAATTCTATCCAAAGGAAGAAAGAATGAAAGAGAGATACACAGAAACAATCGTAGAAGGAAATATAACAAAATGTTAACAGTGTTTTACTGAGTGACAGAGTTATAGGTGATCTTTATTTTACTTAATGTATATGAATTACATTTGTAAGTATAAAAATAAATATTTTTAAAACCAATCTTTCCACAATGAGGTACCATTACACACCAGTCAGAACGGCTGCTATCCAAAAGTCTACAAGCAATAAATGCTGGAGAGGGTGTGGAGAAAAGGGAACCCTCTTACACTGTTGGTGGGAATGCAAACTAGTACAGCCACTATGGAGAACAGTGTGGAGATTCCTTAAAAAACTGGGAATAGAACTGCCATATGACCCAGCAATCCCACTGCTGGGCATACACACCGAGGAAACCAGAATTGAAAGAGATGCGTGTACCCCAATGTTCATCGCAGCACTGTTTACAATAGCCAGGACATGGAAGCAACCTAGATGTCCATCGGCAGACGAATGGATAAGGAAGCTGTGGTACATATACACAATGGAATATTACTCAGCCATTAAAAAAATACATTTGGATCGGTTCTATTGAGATGGATGAAACTGGAGCCCATTATACAGAGTGAAGTGAGCCAGAAAGAAAAGCACCAATACAGTATACTAATGCATGTATATGGAATTTGAAAGATGGTAATGGTAACCCTATATGTGAGACAGAATAAGAGACACAGATGCATAGAACAGTCCTGTGGACTCTGAGGGAGAAGGCGAGGGTGGGACGTTCTGGGACAATAACATTGAAACATGTATATTGTCAAATGTGAAGCGGAACACCATTCCATGTTTTATGCATGGGACGGATGCTCAGGGATGGAGCGTTGGGATGACCCAGAGGGATGGGAAGGGGAGGGAGGTGGGAGGAGGGTTCGGGAGGGGGAGCACATGTGAACCCATGGCTGATTCATGTCAATGTATGGCAAAAACTACTACAATATTGTAAAGTAATTAGCCCCCAACTAAAATAAATTAAAAAAAATAAAAATAAAAATAAAACCAATCTTTCCAAATCTAAAAGAAAACTTGTTCCAATGCCAAAATTTTCAAACTCCTTGTTCACAATTCTCAAATCCTCCCTGATTTCATGAACTTTGATAATGAGTTTTTCTAATTTTTAGATGATTATTTAAGTTCATATTACCTGAGGATTTTTGAGGTGATAAACATTATTAAAGCTCTTTTTTGCCTTTTACGTGAATAAATAAGATATTATATATAAATCATAGTTCCAGTAAATTATTGACTCTAATGGCATACCAAATCCCTGTTGTCAGTAGCTAGTATAGTCACCAATAGTCAGTGCAATTAGTAGGATCTCATAACAAAGAACTCTAGATAATGGTTGCATATAACTTGAGATAACTCAACCTCAAGGATAATTTCACTTTTTTGAAACAAAATTGCCTCTTTATTGAATTAGCAACATAAATATTAATAAATGTATTCTTTATTAAAATCAGGATTAACAATAACAAAACCTCAACACTATCCTAAATAACACCAGTCAAATAAAAACAGCAATTATAATCTATTACTTTTAAAATAGCAACAATTAAGAACTATATACCAAAACCTTTAAGATGCAGTCAAAGCTGTGTTCTGAGGTAAATGTATAGCCTTATATGTTCTATTATTAAATAAGAAAGAAATAAAAATCAATGAACTAAGTCATTAATTAAAAAGAAACATTCTGAAAACAACAAAATAAACTTAAGAATAAAGAAGGAATTTTAAAAGAATAAAAGTTATATTAATGATGTATAAAATAGAAAAAATAATTAAATGTTGGTTCCTTTAGAAGACCACCAAGTCTAATAAAAGAAAGAAAATGCAACTAAAAAGATTAGAAATGAGAAAAGAGCTATAACTATAAATATAGAGAAAAATATTTTCAATTATAAGATTATATGTAGAAGACTGGCAAACTGTTAAATTCTATAAAAATGCATGATTTGCTTTAAAGTTGCTATTTTTTAAAATTGATACTCAAGAAATAGTAGTTAACCTGTCTAAGCCAAAACCATAGAAGAAAACTTAAATTTTTTTAGAGAGTTATCTTCCAATCACTTACCCTGAAAAAAGCTTGGGGCCTAAACAGCGTGGTGGGTAAGTTACTCCAAACCTTCAAAGAATAGACAATTCCTATACTCTATACTAATCTAGAGCATGGAACAAGACTTTTTTGAAGCTATTTAAGACAGAATTTAAAAATGCAAAGCTATAGTCCAAACATATTCGTGAATATAAATGCAATTATTCTAATTAAAATGTAAGGAGCTGAATTCAACAGTATTATATTGAAAGAGGAAAACAAATCCACTATGATGAAACAGGATACATCTCATATGGAAATAATCCAGTATTAAGAAAATCTATTAATGTAATTTATTATAACAATAGGCCACATGATCATCTCTTTTTGCCCGGAATACATTTAATATAATTCAACAACAACTTCCAATAAAATGCTTAGAATGCTTGAACCAGGAAACCACTTCTTTAGCCTGATAAAGACCTTTATTTCAATCAAACAGCTAACATTAAAAGCTGGTGAAATATTACTTGTATTCCTAAAAAGTCAGGAATAAGAACAAAATTAACATTAATACCATCATATAACATGTGAGGTATTAAATATTGTTAAGAGAGGAAATCACTATTAAGTATACTTCAAGTGATTGTCTACTTAGAAGAGAATCAACTAGAAAAATTAATGAAAGAGTACAGAAAAGTTACCAATTACAGAAACCAATAGCCTGACCCAACAAGGAGCAACCAGTTATAAAACATAACAGGAAAATGATCCCAACAAAGACATAAAATATCTAACAATACAATTAACAATAAACACGTACCACATACAAAACTGCTGAAAAATAGCAGCTTTCAATAATCCTGACATGTGAGAAGTTCCTGAATGGCAAAATAACTGTTACAACAATGAGCATTTTCCCCTAATTAAACTATGAGGCTAAAGCAATTCTAAATAAAATGCCAGTTTATTTTGGAAACTGAGCAAACTATAACTAAAGTTTATTTGGAAGAATAAAAGCACAAATATAGCTGAAAATATTTTGAATAAGAGTAATGTTTACTCCATTAAAAAGTTAATCACACAGTAAAGCAAATTACAAAATGACAATAATTAAAACATGGTTCAGGAATATAGAAGGGTACCCCTCCCCCAAAAAGCCGAGCAAATAAATAATAAATCCAGAAACCACTCAAAGTATATGTAAGAATTTAATTTTTGATAAATGTAGAATTTTAAAAACAGCGGAAGAGGGAGTTTTCAATAAGTGATGATGCAACAACAAAATAAATATTTAGAGCCTTAATCACATCTATATCAAAAAATAAATTCCATTTGGAGTAAAGATTTAAATCTAAAAAAATTAAAGAAAAAATAGACAAATATTTATATAACATTGAGTTGAAAGAAGACTTTTTCAAACATATCACCGAAAGCAGAAATCTTGAAAGGACAAATAGATTTACCTAAATAATAAATGTAACATTTCTGTATATCAAAGATACTACAAATTAAATCGGTACATATAAGACAAGGGGCAAAATATCGGCAACATATTGAATAAACAAATGTTTAGTGATTTAAATACATAAACAGCTCTTACAAATCAATAAAAAATGAACTCCCAACAGAAAAATTAGCAAATGTGTTTATTTATTCCTTTAACAGATATTTATTGTTCACCTAATATGTGCTAGGTATTGTGCTTCGGGCTAGAAACACAATGTTGAAGAATGGAGACATCCAGACACAGTCTCTTTCATTCATTCCAGTATGGGAAACATAGACACGAAAAGTAAATAAACAAATAATTGTACAAATCAAGATAAGGAATTCAAAGAAACAAAGAAGTGAGAAAACAAATGGGAGGAGAGAGGTGAGCACTATTTGCAAACAATGCTCTGGGCAGGCCTTTTTAAAGATGTTATATTTAAGCAGTTATCTAACGGTTGTTGGGGAGAGGCTAACCAAGGAGAGCAGCTTGGCAGAGATACCAGCATTTACTAAGCCCCTGGGGCTTCCCTTGTGGCTCAGCTGGTAAAGAAACCACCTGCAATGCAGGAGACCTGGGTTTGATCCCTTGGTTGGGAAGATCCTCTGGAGAAGGGAAAGCCTACCCACTCCAGTATTCTGGCCTGGAGAATACCATGGACTCTATAGTCCATGGGATCACAAAGACTCAGACACAACAGAGCGACTTTCACTTTTGCTAAGCCTCTGCGGGGCAGAAAAGCATGTTGGAGGAACCAGTGTGGGTACATCATGGTGGGCAATAAGACAGAGGAGCATAGATAGGGTTGGAGAGATAGGTAGGGGTCAGATTGTGCAGGACTCTGTGAGTCATGATAATTGGTTTAGATTTTATCTTACAATTTACTCAATTCAATTGAGGAGTAAGGTCATTGTCACCACTCCTTGAAGAATGTATTTAAGTGTGTCATGGGTCATGAATGAAAGTAGAGAGAATAGGTAGGCTGGCTGTCACAATAATCAGGTGAGAACAGTGATTAGAATTAAGTGATGGCATTGAAAATGAAAAGAAGACATTAAAGATACATTTGGGGGACAAAATGGCTATATTATGCTGGTCTACTTGATGTATGGGAGAGATGAAAAGAATCAAGCACGACACATATGTTTCTGGCTTGAGAAATTGGTTGTATGGTGGTGCTCTTTACTGTAATAGCGGGAACAGGTTTGGGGTGAGAATGAGGAGTCAGATTTTGGACATGTTAAGTTTGAAAGATCTGAGTCAATCAAAGGAAGATATTAATTAAGCAAGCAATTAGATATGTGAGTCTAAAACTTAAGAGGACAGATCGAAGTAGGAATCATAAATGTGTAACTTATTAACATAAAGCCAGTACTTAAATCCATGGCAATTGATAAGACCCTCCTGGGAAAGAACATAGAAAGAAAAAGGGGACCCAGTGGAGGTTTTAAAAAAACAAAAACCGTCAACTTTTCAAAGCTAGGCAGGAGATAGAGCATAACATTAGGGGCAAACAGTGAAGCAGGAAGAAAACCTGGACAGAACAGTCTTGAACATGAAGAGAGAACCTTTAAAGAAGCAGGGAGTGGTGCAAGTGAAGACAGGAAAATATCTTTTTGGATAGGGTAGTATGGAAACTCCGGGAGATGGTGAAGGACAGGGAAGCCTGGCTGCTGCAGTCCATAGGGTCACAAAGAGTCAGACACAACTTAACGACTGAACAACAATATGGAAGTGAGGGGCGGCTTTAAATAGGGCACTTTCAGGAGTGGTGGTGGGCAGGGGGGAGTGTCACACTGTGAATTGTAAAGTGAACAGAAGATCAGAAAATGAAGACAATCTATAGGATAATTCCTTAAAGAAGTTTGGTCATGAAGGAGAGCTGAGAAATGGCTAATAGATGGAAAAGATGTGCCTGAGAGAAGGTTTGTTTAAGAATACTGGAGCGTGTTTGCAGGCTCATGAGAATGACTCATTCAAGACAGAAATTGACATCGAAGAAGAAAAGGGAAAGCCTAAGGGAAAAAGTCCTTGTAAAGGCAGGAAGGGTTGAGATCTAAAGTCCAAGAGGAGGAGCTGGCCTTTGAAACTTCCTCCATAGTCACAAAAAGGAAGTTGGTGGTTACCAAGGCAGCTGGGTTGGGAGTGGAGGGTCTTGTGCTGGGAAGATAAAGTTTGTATGTAACATCTATTTTTCAAGGGAAATTTAAAGTAAACAGGGAGGAGGAGATTGGAAAATTTTGACAGATGAAAAGATATAAACAGAAGCGGGAAACTGAGACTACAGTAGGAACAATAGCACCAATTTGAGGTTTGAGATAAAGGATTCAAAGTAAAACTGTGATTTTCTTAAAGAAAATGTCCAGCTGTCCCAGTCAGGCCAATGGGAGGCTGACACAGTAAGGTTCATCCAGAGTTGAGATTTTACCAGGAAAGTACATTGAAAAAAATTGAAGTTCAAGACTGCTGAGGGGACTATATTTCAAGAAGGATGATAATAGTGACGGATCACAGGATATAGGCTAGACAAGAAAGTGACAAGGGCTGATAAATAGTGGGAAAAATAAAGTTAATGAATTGTCAGTGAACAAGGGATCCAGGCTGATAGGAAGATGGTGATCAGAGTGGAATGACTGATAAGGTGTTAGCTCAGGTCCTCCTAGAAGTTGGGAAAGATTGAGGGCAGGAGGAGAAGGGTGACAGAGGATGAGATGGTTGGATGGCATCACAGACTCAATGGACATGAGTTTGAGCAAACTCTGGGATATAGTGAAGGACACTGAAGCCTGACATGCTGCAGTCCCTGGGGTCACAAAGAGTCAGACACGACCTAGTGCCTGACTAACCACCACCACTCCTATAAGCAGACACGGAGGCAGGGTTTAACTTAGAAGACTTTTATTGAGGGGACATCTGTGAAGGAAAGAGGTAAAGAATCAGGAGAAGGACGCGCGGTTTTCATACCATAATGCAAGTCTGACACCTAGAAAAGGAGAGAGAGGTTGGACAAGAAGAGCCTTGGGCTCATGTAGCACGGTTCAAAGGAAGTTTCAGTCAGGCTGCTGAGGAGTACGCAGGCCGAAGTTGCTCCTTGGAGGAGTTTGGCGTCTCACTAAACACCCCGACTCTGCTCAGTCACAGACTAAGCAGCTCAGGAGACGCACCAACCTCGGTGCAAACCCAGTAAAGGATGCCCTGGGATGGCAGATTAGAACCTGGGAGCAAGGGCTGATTCGGAGAGGAACAAATGGTCACTGGGTATGAAGTTACAAGGAAGAGACTGGAGGTCGGAATTCAAGTTTAACCACAGTTATGGGTCACACGACTCCGGACAGCGCGGGTCACCAGCCTGTGATGATGGAATTTGAGGTGAAGCAGATTAAAATGGGAGCTAGTCTTTTAAGAATTAATAATGAAGGGAAATGACTAGGAACTCTACAAATTAGGAGGAGGGAAGAGGATGGTACTCTTCAGTGGCAAGATTCTCAAAGAAGCCGGAATTGTGGCAGACGGGATGAGGAAGTACCGCTCTGCGAAACGACTAGCAGGGAGGCTGTCCTCGCACCCGCCGGCCCTAAGGCACACGGTCCTCCTGAGGGGCTGCGTGGGACAGAAGTCGGTAAAGCGCAGGGTGACGGCAGGGCGGCGGTAGCTGAGGCCCCCGGGAGATCGCCGACGCCCAAGTGGACTTGAGAGCTCCGGCGGGTGCGGCGGGGAGGAGAGGCGCGACGGGCGAGGCCTGAGGTACTGGGCTGCGTGGGGCGCGCGGCGGCGTCCGGGCGCGGCCGGGCGGCGGCGCTCACAGGGCCGCGGGCTTCCCGAGGCCGCGGGCTGCATGCTGGCGCTCCCGGGCGGCGCCGCCGCGGAGCTTGGCGCGGCAGCTGGCGGCGGCCTGGCGCGTGGTGACAGCGCCCGCGGGCGGGCAGCGGCTCCCCGGGGCGGCCGGGCGCAGGGCGGCGGCGCTGCGGGGCGACGGCTTCCCGAGGCTTCGGCCCGTAGGGGCGGCAGCGATCCCCAGGGAGAGAGACAAAGACACGCCGGTTAGAAACAGGCCGAACGCGCCGGCGCCTCCCCGCTAATACAAGGAGCCGCCAACCCCAACTCAGCGCGATACCATTTCAGCCCAAGTTTGTCGTAGACACAGGAGATAAACCTGTGTTCATCAGGGGAAGACAGCATCCAACTGAAGTGTCATTAAACATGTTCTTAGCCATTTAGGAAAAGGTATCAAAACCCTTAAACTCTTTTGACCCAGAAGTTCTAGTTTGAGAGTTTTCCCTTAAGGAATAATTATGAATACATGCAAAATTTTCATACGGGGTATTCACTGCAATATCTATAACAGCAAAAAACAACAGGCAAAATGAAACAGCAATTTAAAGGAAAACTGGGACTATCCTATAACCAACAGTAAGATTAAAGTCTTGAGTTGATACTAACCTGTTATTAAAAGAATACCGGGATATAGTATCTATTCATATGGAAAGGTATACTAGATAGAATTTAAAAAAATAGCTTAATTCTCATTTGTAGTGTGTGGGAATGGGTGTATACACGTATACATATGTGTGTACATGTGGATACATACACGACACACCATACACGTATAAAGTAATGGAAACACTCCAAACTGTTAAGTGGTTATCTTCAGGTGATAAGGCTACAGGTAATCTTTACATATTTCCCAAATTGTATTCAATAAGTGTATCTATAATAAAAAATTCAACTAACTTAATAAAAGGCACTTAGTCCATTCTGATGTACCCATTCTTTCTACCAATTCAAAATTATGTTTTATATTGTGTAGCAAAGTGATGGACATCAAGAGATCTTAAGAATGAATGAATGACTTCCACAGAAGTAATTTATCCTCCTCAAAAGTTCTGAGTAAATCACAATATTTCAAAGCAGTTTATGTCTTAAACATTATGCAATGAATCAAAACCACTGTCTTCTGTGAAGTTATACCTTTACTCTATTAAGTATTCTACTTCAGGTGAAAAAAAGACTTTCTGAGCTTCTAATGACCCTAATTTGATTTGTAATCTCTACAGACTTGGAAACACAAAGTTTGCTGGAAAAAAAAGTTACCACACTTTTGGAACAAATGTTTTAGATAAAACCAATGTTTTAACAATGTATTCAATAATTTGCTCTTCAGCTTGAAAGAACTTAGTGGGAACAAACCTAAAGTATTACAATAAACTAGTCAAAACCTCATCCTTATCTTTGGTCTTCCAGTCATAACAAATTTAAGATTTTAGCACTTATTAACACCAAGGGAATCTTTTGGGGGATAATAAAATTTTATACCACCATAACAAATGGAAGGAATTGTAAGTCTTTGTTATTAAACTGATAGAAAATCCATTAATACATAAATTCCAATGATATTTTAGGCCAAAGGGACCTCAGAATTGTGAGATTTCCTTAATTTTTCTGTAATTTTGCATTTTCATAAACCAAGCTTAGATGTTTATTGGAATGTTGCTTAAACAGAGGATGACCTAATCAACCACAGCACTCTGCAAGTTTCCTTCCCTCTGTAGGTAGGTATGGGATAAAACAATCATGTCTAGAGACATTCATTTTAGTAAAATTTTTTTAAAAATTATCAAAAATAAAACATACAGAAAGAACAAATACTAAGTGGCCAAAAATTTGTGTTAACCAACTGCTGGAACAAAAAGGGTGTATGAACTTTTTATAAAGCAGTGTCTCTCCAAAATCCTTATTTTACACCAAATGATTTAACATAGCAGGATTAAATGCAGATAAGACAGAAGAACGTTTATTTCTGATGCTATCATCCAACTTTCATTTGGTATGTTGTATAGCAATTTCAATTCAACATTTTTGAGTGTCTGTTATGTCTCAAGCACTGTGCTCAGACCAAAAAAAAAAAAAAAGATAACTTGAGATTCCTTCCATTGAAAAGCTCTATCTAGAAAATTACCTTCAGATTATTCAGATAACTCCAACCCTAAGGCTAACCTGAATCCCTAAATCACCCTTCAGTCCTGCCAAAGCTTTTCATCTCATTATTCTTCAGATGAGCTTTCTAATTTCCTGTCATTCTTTTGCTCAGATTCATCCAGAGCATCCTATTGTTTCCACACTAGCAAAGTTATTAGTTCTTAATCTTTCAGGGGAGTCAAAGACTAGTGAGATTCTGATTAGACATGGACTTTGTCTTCCAGAATCATGCACAGAAATGCATACATACACCATATACTTCACTGCACTAGAAACTGATTTCCTGAACATAAGCAATATACAAAAAGCAGTATTTACAAAGAAAGGAATCCCTCCTTCATCCTTTCTTGCAGGAAAAAGTGACTTCCTGAAAGAAATTAAAAATTTTAACTGCTCAGTAGTAAATCTCAGTAAAAACATGGCTTGATTTGAAATTCTAATATGGTCTTTGACATAGTAACACATAGATAACCTTTGATAATCAATTGTAATTTTATTCTCCATGGCCATAAATGTTGAATTCCTTGACTCACAAAGGTACACAGAACCAAAGCCAAATTCCATAGAACTCTTTGTCAGATTAAGGCAGCGTGTGTACTAGAACACTAAATTCCTCCCAGAGTTTCAAGCCAAAGTCAAGTCCCATTATTTCCTCTGCCTTCAATTTCAATTTAGACCTCTGGAAAGGCAGCAAATTTCTGCCTAGTAGAGAAAAACATCATATTCTGTTCCCATCTCTTGGCAATACCTCTTGGAAAGGTGGTAACAGCTGCTGACATGCAAAGTAATGAGGCACAATGACATGTGCCTATCCCTTCCTCATCAGAGAAGGAAAACCATGATGCATGCCTGACGTCACAGGTGCACATCTGACCTCAAAGTGCTATCAAACTTTTTCTACCATTTGAGTAATTATCAGACAGTAGGGGAGACAGATTATTTTTGAAGATGCTGACAGCCTTTCCAGTTTCCAAAGAGTGCTAAAATGAAATTGATGCTGACATGAGAGAGCACATAAAATGTGAAGCCTGATGTACCAAGAGACACCAATAGTTTTATCCAGTTACATGATGAATGGAAATAGCATGGGGCTATTTTTTTCCAACTCTGGAGTAAATGATATCATTTGACAAGCAGTGCCTCAATTCTCTTTCATGGACCACATTTAAGAAACTTCGCATCAAACTACTTGACTCTCCACTCCCCTAACATACAATGTTCTCTCCCTCCTCTCATGTATTCAAATGCTCAAGACCCTCAGCCATTCTAATAAGCTTTCCCTAATTAACTGCAGTCTGAAATGACCTACCCATTTTTTTTTATGAATTCCCACGATGTTTTCTATTTATGACTGTCCTAAAGTGTGTATTATCATGAGACCACCAGCTTCAAAAATGCACTATAATCTGTATTTTTACAAACATCAGAAAGAGCTGTGGCAACTTCTCCAGTTTCCCTAAACCTATTTTGCCATTTTTAAAATAACTTATCCCCAGAATGATGGAGAGGAGAAAGCTGACAACAATTGTTGCTGGAGTGACAGATCAACTGACCTCAATTATTCCTTTCTGTACTTATTTTCACACACAAAATTTGATTTGTCAAGTGTATCTTTGCCAGATCCATAACGTCATTGTTGACTGCTGAGTTTACCACCATTGTACCTCTACTCCTAGATTGTCCAACCATGCCTCCCAACTCCCATGGTCATCCCACTATTCTAAGAATTCAGACCACTTTCAAAGTAACTTTATGAAAAGGAATTTAAGCAGATATGAAATGAAGATAAACTGATTAGATGGAAAGGCCTACTATTGACATCTATTCAAATAAGATATAAAATTATCTACATCCTAGAGCTGAGCAGTAACTTCAAGATTATCTCTTCCAATAGATTCACATTATAGATGGAAGAACTGTGGGGAATGGGGTATTTTGGGTAAGAAACTTAAATTTTAAAAGTATCAATATTTCAACAACAAAATGATAGCAGAATCATGCAAAGCCAAAAGGGATTGGCCTAATTCATTAGCTCATGGATTCAACATTAATGATAAATGCAATTAAGGAGTTAAAAGAAAAAGAAATTAAACAATGAAAGTAACTCAAAATGTGCAAGATGAGATTGATTAGTAAGCCAAAGAAATGACCCAAAAGATTGTCTTTGACATTAAAAGTATACCAAGGTAACCTGAACTTAACAGTTACACTTATTATCGTTTATTTACTGTATGCCAGGCATTGGGCTGTTTGACATATATTAGTGCAATTTTATTAAACTCTAATGGGGAAAAACTCTGCTAAAGGAGAAAGAAATCAAGAAAGCAAAAGCTGGCCATCTGTCTGCATTCTGGTCTACTAGAAAGGATGCTCTGAAAATTGATGAATATCTGGTCTGAGTGGCAAGTATATTCCTATAGGAAAACTGAACGTATCATACCACCAGAGCTTGCAGATAATGGTCACTAAGAGCTGATTCAATGTACATCAAGAAACCTTCAGATTATAATTAGTTTTCCATGTATATTTGTCTACCGGGGGAAATTACACTGAACCATAAACAGAAGTCAGTGTCCCTGATACATCTCATGACAAACTTAAAAACTAGTATTTTGGGCTTCCCAGAAGACAAAGGTTCATATAATCAGAGCTATGGTTTTTCCAGTAGTCATGTAAGGATGTGAGAGCTGGACCATAAAGAAGGCTGAGCTCCGAAGAATTGATGCTTTCGAAATGTGGTGCTGGAGAAGACTCTTCAAAGACCCTTGGACAGCAAGAAGATCAAAGCAGTCAAAGCTAAAGGAAATAAATCCTGAATATTCACTGGAAGGACTGATGTTGAAGCTGAAGCTCCAATACTTTGGCCACCTGATGTGAAAAGCTGACTCATTGGAAAAGACACTGATACTGGGAAAGAAGGCAAGAGGAGAAGAGGGCGACAGAGGATGAGATAGTTGGATGGCACCAATGAACAGGAGTTTGAGCAAACCCTGAAAGATAGTGAAGAACAGGGAAGCCTGGCCTGCTGCAAACCATGGAGTTGCAAAGAGTCAGACACGACTGAGCAACTTAACAACAAAGGTGGCTCAGTGGTAAAGAACCCACTGCCCAACAAGTTTGATCCCTGGGGCAGGGAGATCTCCTGGAGAAGGAAACAGCAACCTACTCCAGTATTCTTGCCTGGGAAATGCCATGGACAGAGGAGTCTGGCAGGCCACAGTATAGGCAGTTGCTAAGATATGACTTAGCAACTAAACAACATCATCATTGTGGTATTTATACTTAAATATTTATCTATGAGACTGGCTAGAATGACACAGTCCTTAAGCACCTAGTTGCTAGTTGAATCAGTAATGGCCCTAGATGAACCAATAGGACCAGCTTTAGAAAGCAGTGACCATGTCAAAGTTAAGTGTGAGGTCTAGCAGGGAGGCTAGCCTGCCCTCTCTGTCTTGCTGTTCACCATCTTCAAATTACAATGCCATGTGATTTCAAACACATGCATACAAGAACAATTTAATTCGAAATGGGAATAATGGAAAAAGGAGGAACAAAATATGGCATTGTTTCTCCATGTTCCAGTGCACTACCTTGTGAATTTAGAGTTTAGTTTCTACAGCAGAGAAGGCTGAAGATTTATTTTTGTTTTTCTGGCACCAGTAAGTAACTGTTTTATCTATTAAAAGAATTAGTCACCTAAGCAAAAAGTAAATGTTCAAGAACTTGGACATATAAACTTTTACTGAAGAATAAATACCAAAACATTTCTCATGTCCACAAATATATACAATATGCAGTTACTTACGGGTTTTGTTTCTGTTTGGGGTGTTTTGTCAGTTTTTGTTTTCTGATGACATCTCCAGAGGCGAAAGATCTGATAATAAATACAGCCAGGTCCTAACATGATTTATCACAATTCTTGACAAGATGTTCACATCACATCAAGAATTCCAAAGTCAAAATGCAGTTAGGACCCTGTGTCCATAGTCAAGGATAATACACAGTTGTACCAATGCTATGAACCTCATGGATACAATTTTGTTTGTACTACTACTGAATTTTAACTACTGTGGTGTCATTATGAAAATACACTTTTAGTCTGATTAACCTTTTTCCAATCAATAATGGAGTTATAATTAATACTACTTTCAAACAGAATTAGTAAATGATATGTGGAGAAGTACTGCCATCTTTAAGGAGAACGCAGGATTACTAGTAATCAAATATAAACACTTGGCCTCTATGAATCCTATCATGGACACTTGGTATGGTACACTTTTTTTCAGTGGATTTGTCTTCTGTGATAGTTTGGTCCAAAAAGATCTAAAATCAAGCAGTTTTAATAGGCCCCATTAATGTATGAAAAATAAAGCAATAATTGTACTGACAGATAAGCTAGCCAAAATAAACCATGAATGATCAAAATTAAGGGTATATTTTTATACAGATGACGAGTCATCTCAAAAAGATTAAACATGAGTTATCTCAAAACGATTAAAACATAGTTACAAACTGTTTTAAGAAACAAATGAAAAACTATATTTCTGTGATTAGCATATGGAGATTTTTAAATTTAGAAAATAAATATTTGTGGTTTAATATTTATAGCACCACTGCTTATCACTGGCACTGAGATATAAAACTGTTTGGAACATACCATATAGGTTTTTACACAAGTTTAAAACTAAATGATTTCCCTGAAAATTTCACCTACCATTTCTTTCTCATATAGAAAAGAAAACATCCCAATAAGCTATTTTTGGTTACTAGTAGTAATAATTATTATGTACATTTCACTAATTTTTTAACTTTAATATTTTTCATAAAATAAATCAATGACCATGATCTCTCTGAAAGAAATGTGAAATACCACATTATGTTGCACATGAGGTACTCAATCTGATATGCTAAAAGTAAAGGATAATACTTTGTTCACATTAACAAAAGTTAGTTGTCTGATAGGCTATATAGTAAAATGGAAAGTTCATGGACCAAGGCATAAAAATATATGGGTTCTACAGTTTTCAGACTTAATGCTAAAAAGTGAAAGAAAAAAAAAAAACCCACCAGGAACAGAAAAGTGTGTATAGTATGCTTCCATTTGGTAAAGGTGAATATATACATTTATATGATTATATACACATAAAACATCACGAAAGCCAAGAAAACTGGAAACTAACTTCTTAACTCAGGGGAAGAGAATAAGAGAACCAAAAGATAGGGTAGGAAAAAAACTTACCTTTCACAGTACATCTCTTTGTACTGTTTACTTTGTTAACATGTATACAATATTATCTACTAAAATCATCTTTAAGAGATGTCTGGTCTCTATTCCTGACTTCTTCATTGACTTCATGCAATCACTTACCTCAGTTTTCTCGTTTTAAAATGAGGTTAAAAAAAAATTAAAAAAAAAAAAAATAAAAATAAAATAAAAAATAAAATAAAATGAGGTTAAACTACATCTCTAGAGTTCCCATCTACAATTCAACAGAATTCTGGCTCAAAAGAAGGTATATACAAAATGTATATACCAGATGGCTAAATAAAATAACTATGAGCCTTACTTTGCAGCCTGCTCTGTTCCCATTAGGCTACAAAAGCAGCCTAGTAAGTAAAAGAGCCTGGGAAGAAAATTTATGTTTGTGAACTTGATAAAAGTTTGTCTTCTTTCTTCTGTTCCAAAAGTAAAAATCTGGTTAGTCCTGGGAGTTCCTTGATGGCCTAGTGGTTAGGATTCTGGATTTTTTACTGCTGTCGGCCTGGGTTCAATCCCTGGTGGGGGAAATGAGATCCCACAAACTACTCCCAACAAGTATATACATAATCTGGCTAGTCCTCCTTTTATATACGTACACACAACACACACACACACACACACACAATTGCTTCTAAGGTATAGATTCTCAAAACATTTTGATACGTGAGTAAATATTAAAAATAATTATAAAGAGGTAGAATCTTTGTGGCAGCTTTTTAATAGGATTCTGAGCCAGGAAAAAACTGAAAAATCACCCCTGTATCCCCCTAAAATTAGCCCAAGAACCTCCTAAAAATCCTTCACAATCTTCATAAACACAAGATACCAGCAGACCCAGGGTAGCCGAGGGTAGAGCAATAGAAGCTTTAGACCAGTAAAAACAGGACATGAAGAGAGGACACTGACATGTGAAGAACAGAAAATGGGGACAGGCCTGATGATCCATTCATTCATGACCTTACATGCTGCAGAGAAAAACGGTTAGTCTTGAGTCTCAGTGGGCTTAGAGTATAATCATGGGGACCCTGCAGTTAAATAATAATGCACTAATAACAAAGGATGAAGTGGGGGTGGGGGGAAGATAAATGTTTCGAGTTCATCAGAGGAAGAGGTCACCATGGGCTGGAGCTACAAAGAACAGATTCACAGAAGAAACAGAACTTAAAATCTGTGTGATAAGCAAAATGATGATGGAAACATGAACAAAATAAAGTCAGTTTAGTTTAGTCAGTTTGATTTTAAATAGTAACTTGGCAAAAAAAAGTTAGAATTATGTTGCCACATTCTCTTGATAGAATATTTCACAGGAGTGATGACATGCTAAAGATTTATCAAAAGTGACAAACAGGCTCAAATATAAGATTAATATGCATCTAGATACAATTTTTAACAGTGCAGGGTTCTAAAGTATGAGAAAACCATACCTATTCCAGGACATTTGGCCACCCCCCTCCAGTATTTTCTAGCAAGTAACTGGTATTATTTCCTATCACAACCCTCACACTCAAGAGACAGCTCCACCCAAAATGCACAAAATGAAGAAGTCAAGAGGTGCCAGTTCTAGTTTTCCATTGATTAAGATTGTGAGTTGGGTCTGGGTAATTGAAAGAGTGATGTGCGCTTTACTACATGAATACATGTCAAAACAAAACAAAAACTATCCTCTCAAGAGATTCTGTAACCATATGAACTAAGGAAATAATACAGAACCATGTAATAACTTTTGGCAAAATATATAAATTCAAGGTATTATTTATGAATACAATATATGTGGCTTCTGCTTGATTTCCTCACCATAAATCTTACCCTTATCCTGTCTCCAGTTTAGTCTTCTCAATGCTATCAGATGCTCCTGGTTTTTAAAATCCTTCAACAGCTACCCCTAATTTTAAAAGTGTGATTCAAACTACTCACTTGGTATATAAGACCTTTCTTGATTTGGCTGTAATTCCTTTCCATGGTTTACATGGGGTCTCATGTCCTCTGTATCTACCTGGAAAGTTTGCCTAGCTCACTCTTTCAAAACTCAACTTAAAAATGAATGGATGAATTATGAGAAGCCTTCACCAATTCCAGTGTGCCTTACAATTCCACTTTTGTGTATCCTTATAATGTGTTCTTCTTTCACAGCACTTCAGAAAAGGAACTGCACTTCTTCTCTCTGTAATCCTAGAACCTAAATCAGTGCTTCGCACAAGCAGGAGCTCAAAATGTCTAGAAATGGATACAGTCAGCCTAAAACAGTGAAATCTGAAGAATTCTCATGAAATTCTTTGACTTTTGAAACCTGAACAGGCTCCATGGAGAAGGGGAGTTTAATTTGCTTATTGTTTCCAGATATTTTTAAATATTTTTTTCATTTTCCATTCAATAGAAGTTTGCAAAATTAAAATCTTTAATCTTTAAAAGGCAAATAAATACCTCATGTAAAACACAACTAGTGCTTCAAGTAATAAACACTTTAATTAACATGGGGTACAAAGGCCTGAATCACTCAAGAGGCTAAAAAAGAATCTGGGTTAACTCAACTTAGTAAATACCTGATCTGTCTCTTGAGAAACCTGTAAGCAGGTCAGGAAGCAACAGTTAGCACTGGACATGGAACAACAGACTGGTTCCAAATAGGAAAAGGAGTATGTCAAGGCTGTATATTGTCACCCTGCTTATTTAACTTATATGCAGAGAACATCATGAGATACACTGGGCTGGAGGAACCACAAGCTGGAATCAAGATTGCCAGGAGAAATATCAATAACCTCAGATATGCAGATGACAACACCCTTATGACAGAAAGTGAAGAACTAAAGAGCCTCTTGATGAAAGTGAAAGAGGAGAGTGAAAAAGATGGCTTAAAGCTCAACATTCAGAAAACTAAGATCATGGCATCTGGTCCCATCACCTCATGGGAAATAGATGGGGAAACAGTGGAAATAGTGTCAGACTTTATTTTTGGGGCTCCAAAATCACTGCAGATGGTGATTGCAACCATGAAATTAAAAGACGCTTACTCCTTGAAAGGAAAGATATGACCAACCTAGACAGCATATTTAAAAGCAGAGACATTACTTTGCCAACAAAGGTCCGTCTAGTCAAGGCTATGGTTTTTACAGTAGTCATGTATGGATGTGAGAGTTGGACGGTGAAGAAAGCTGAGCGTCGAAGAACTGATGCTTTTGAACTGTGGTGTTGGAGAAGACTCTTGAGAGTCCCTTGGACTGTAAGAAGATCCAACCAATCCATCCTAAAGGAGATCAGTCCTGGGTGTTCATGGGAAGGACTGATGTTAAAGCTGAAACTCCAATACTTTGGCCACCTCATGCGAAGAGCTGACTCATTGGAAAAGACCCTGATGCTGGGTAAGATTGGGGGCAGGAGGAGAAGGGAATGACAGAGGATGAGATGGCTGGATGGCATCACTGACTCGATGGGCATGGGTTTGGGTAGACTCCAGGAGTTGGTGATGGACAGGGAGGCCTGGCACGCTGCGATTCATGAGGTCGCAAAGAGTCGGACATGACTGAGTGACTGAACTGAACTGAACTGCATGGCTAGGGCACCACCTATGCATCTATAACAGGTAAACAAATCTTAGCTGCCACCACCCTATAGTCCCCAAATCAACTATAGTCACATCAGCATTAGCATGAGTGTGGGGTAATGCAATTGTTGATTCACATCCTTAGGGAAATAAACGCAAATGGCAGAAGGGAGAAGACCATTATTATTTCAGAAAGGCCAGAACTACAGACCAAGGTCAGGGAAAATGTAGGAAGCTTCTAAAGCTTTTCTGCCTTTGCTATCTCCTGTTTTCCTATACTGATAAGCTATCTATTATTCACCCACTCATTCAACAAAGATTTTTTAATGTCTCAAGCATTGTGCTAGGCACAGGCTCTATATAACTCTCCCAGTCTCATAAATCTCTCCAGTGGGAAGACACACACTAAACAAATTAATGCACAAATAAAAACATAACTAAAAATTATATTAGCTGACAATATGGGAAGGAATATGAAACAGAAGTATAAGGGAGATAATTTTAGACTGCCTTTATTTAGAAGTGAAATTTAAGCTGAGACCTAACAATGAGTAAGTTAGTTGAGCAGTGAACATACAGTAACAACAGATCTGTCTGTGTTTTAGGAAGATAGTTCTGACAGCAGCGTGGAAGACAGATTAGAGGTCAGTTAAGAGATTACTGCAGCAGTGTAGGTAAGAGATAGGAGTCCTAACTAAACTATTAATACGAAAGGTGGGATGGCAAGGAGAAGCCAAATGTGAGACACATCCAAAGGCAGGATGGACAGGCACTGACCACTGATCAGGTAAAGTATGTGAGAGAGAGAAAGAAGCCAAGGCAGTTCCTAGGATTCTAATTAGCCCAGGTAACCAGGCAGGTAGAAGTGTAAATAACTGGAACAGGGAGCACGTAAAGGAAGAACAGGCTTAAAAAGAAGGTAAGTTCGGTTTACTGAGTTTCTGTTGCTTTTAAGTAAGATATGGAGAAATATCCAGGTGGAGACGCCTGACACGTAACTTTGAAAACAAATGGTCTAATAATCAGAATCACTAGACTATAAAATAGGTCTGGCTTCATCTTCATGGAAGTAATAAGTGATGCTTTAGGAAAGAGGAATCAGCAAAGGAGTATTAAAAAAAACAAAGAAAAAGGGGTAAGGAAAGTCTGATCATGTTTAAAGGCCTAGAAACAAAATAAAAAGTCAGTGCCAAGAGAGGAAGAATCAGAACTCACAGAAGTGTTAGTTCAATAAATATTTATCAGCATCCGCCATGTTCCAGGGCTTCCCTGATGGCTCAGATGGTGAAGAATCTGCCTGCAATGCAAGAGACAGACTCGATTCCTGGGTCAGGAAGATCCCTTGGAGAAGGGAATTGTTACCCACTCTAGTATTCTTGCCTGGAGAATTCCATGGACAGAGGAGTCTACAGTCCATGAGGTTGCAGACACAAATGAGCGACTTAACACACAAACACACACACACACATACACACACACACACACCATGTTCCAGGTACTATATAGGGTACAGCCCATGAGGTTGCAGAGTCAGACACAAATGACTAACACACACATACACACACACACACACACATTCCAGAGTCCTTAAGATGCTTAAAGACACAAATAGATAACTTCAATTTAGTTGTAGATGGGGCACTATAGGAACACACAAGAGGGAAACCCAGCCAAATCCAGATCAGGATACAATCAATGCAAAAAAACAGTGTCTGAGCTAAAGTTTTAAAATTAAGTGAAATCCTGCAAAGAAAACTGGTAAGGACAAAAAAAAATGAAATCAAGAGAATGCCTCTAGATTTCTGAAATGCTGAACAGGATAAAAGGTTATAGAAAAGAGCTGGAAGAAGCTGAGAGGCTAAAGTGAGTAAACTGGTAAGTTATTTAAATTGGTAAGAACAGAGTCACTCTTAGAAAAAATAAGAGAACCAGATGATGAAAAAAGTGGACAAGAGATTTTGGTAGGGGGATTCCCTGGTGGTTCAGTGAATAGGAATCCACCTGCTAATGCAGGGGACATAATTCGATCCCTAGTCCTGGAAGATTCCACAAGACATCTAGCAGCTAAAGCGTGGGCACCACAACTATTCAGCCCAAGTGCTACAACCACTGAAGCCCATGCACCCAGGGCCTGTGCTCCACAATGAGAGAAGCCACTGTGATGAGAAGTCCGAGCATGGCAATGAAGACCCAGTGCAAGCAAAAGTAAGTAAATAAATAATTTCTAAAAAGAGATTATATCTCTATTTTTTTCAAAAAGGTTTTGGTAGGAAGTTTATAGAAGATTTGGGGGGAAATGTTACAGAAGGGAGGTTGAGTGAAGCTGCCAAGCTGTACGAGGATTTGGGAAGAGATGGGTAAAGAAAACTTAAATGAAGTTTGCTGAGCTTAATGTAATTGTACCTTTCTATCTTCTTAGAAGATTTCTGTAAAACTGTAAAAGGTTCATTATTTTCCAAAACTTTGGAAGTATGTATGTTTCTTTTGGATGCAATACCATGCTGAGACCAGCCCAAAGTGATCCAGTTATAAGTGACCATGAAAATGTTGGAAAGGTAAATTTTTGTAAGCATTAATGGTCATAGGGGCTTCCCTTGTGGCTCAGCTGGTAAAGAATCTGTCTGCAATGCGGGAGACCTGGGTTTGATCCCTGGGTTGGTAAGATCCCTGGAGAGGGGAAAGGCTCCCTACTCCAGTATTCTGGCCTGGAGAATTCCACGGACTGTATAGTCCATGGGGTCACAAAGAGTCGGACACAACTGAGCAACTTTTACTTTTCACAGTGGTCATAGAGAGGTCTAGTACAATGAGAAGCATGAAGGCATTAGGTTTAGCATTTATGTGGTAACTGATGACCTTCAAGTGAACTTTCAACAGAAATGTAGGTGTAGGAAAAAACTACAGATGATTCACACGTGAAGGGTATAAGCATGGCTCAATATTGTCATTCATTCAATAAATATTTACTGAATGCCTACTATGTACCAGGAACTACCCTAGGTGTTAGAGAATCACTGATGACCAAGGCACAGGTCTCCTGAGAGTTTGATGGAGAGGGGAGACAACAAAATAGGCAACTACAGTAGTGAAATTAGTGCTAAAGTAAAGTACTGTGAGAGCCTAATGGAAGTTTAGAAAGGCAATGCCAAAGAATGTTGAAACTACCGCACAACTGTACTCATCTCACACGCTAGTAAAGTAATGCTCAAAATTCTCCAAGCCAGGCTTCAACAGTACGTGAACCGTGAACTTCTAGATGTTCAAGCTGGATTTAGAAAAGGCAGAGGAACCAGAGATCAAATTGCCAACATGTGTTGGCTCATTGAAAAACCAAGGGAGTTCCAGAAAAACATCTACTTCTGCTTTACTGACTATGCCAAAGCCTTTGACTGTGTGGATCACCACAAACTGTGGAAAATTCTGAAAGAGATGGGAATACCAGACCACATGACCTGCTTCTTGAGAAATCTGTATATAGGTCAAGAAGCAACAGTTAGAACTAGACATGGAACAACAGACTGGTTCGAAATCGGGAAAGGAGTACATCAAGGCTATATATTATCACCCTGCTTATTTAACTTATATGCAGAGTACATCATGAAAAACACCAGGGTGGATGAAGCACAAGCTGGAATCAAGATTTCCAGGAGAAATATCAATAACTTTAGATACACAGATGACAACACCCTTATGGCAGAAAGCAAAGAAGAACTAAAGAGCCTCTTGATGAAAGTAAAAGAAGAAAGTGAAAAATTTGGCTTAAAACTCAACATTCAGAAAACTAAGATCATGGCATCCAGTCCCATCACTTCACAGCAAATAGATGGGGAAACAATAGAATCAGTGAGAAACTTTATTTTGGGGGGCTCCAAAATCACCTCAGACGGTGACTGCAGCCATGAAATTAAAAGATGCTTGCTCCTTGGAAGAAAAGCTATGACCAACCTAGACAGCATATTAAAAAGAAGAGACATTGCTTTGCTGACAAAGGTCTGTCTAATCAAAGCTATGGTTTTTCCAGTAGTCACATATGGATGAGAGAGTTGGACTATAAAGAAAGCTGAGCGCCGAATAATCGATGCTTTTGAACTATGGTGTTGGGAGAAGACTCTTGAGAGTCCCTTAGACTGGAAGGGGATCCAACCAGACAATCCTAAAGGAAATCAGTCCTGAATATTCATTGGAAGGACTGATGCTGAAGCTGAAACTCCAATACTTTGGCCACCTGATATGAAGAACTGACTCATTTGAAAAGACCCTGATGCTGGGAAAGATTGAAGGCAGGAGGAGAAGGAGATGACAGAGGATGAGATGGTTGCATAGCATCACTGACTTGATGGACATGAGTTTGAGTAAGCTCTGGGAGTTGGTGATGGAAAGGGAAGCTTGGTGTGCTGCACTCCATGGGGATGCAAAGAGTTGGTCATGACTGAGTGACTTAACTGAACTGAATGGAAGTTTGACAGTGAAAGTAAGGAGGAATAGATGGCAGTAACTAGACTGAAGATAGTCTGGAAGGGAAGTTCACTTATTGATTGAGAGGAATTTGGACATGTTCGTAGGTCAAGGGGGAGAAGTTTGGGGAAAGGAAGATAGAAATGGGGAAGAGGACGGAGAGAAGGGTTGTTGGAAGAAGGTTTGAGGAAGACTGGCAAGGATAGAAGTGCTAAGTCTGGCAAAGAAGAACACATCTTCCTTCAAAGAACCAAAGACAGAAGATAAAAAAATAATTGTTATGCCAAAGGGGAGCATAAAGAAATGTTTTCTACTTTTGCCATGATATAGGCAAGGCAGCCTCTTATCAAGGAAGCAAAATAGGTCTGGAAGCTTTAAGAGCAAAGTAAAAGTTCTGAAGAAGCGATGAGAGAATCGGATAACTGAAATAACTAATTAATTCTAATTCCTAAGATAACATAAATAACAGGAAAGGCAATCAACAATTGTATACTTTGTTTACATTTGGGAGTGGAATATGAAAGTGAAATGTGAACTGCATTTCACAGAATTCCATAAACATGAATTAAACAAAGGCAAATCTTAAAAAAAAAATTATCAAAAAGTCACTAAATGTACACCCATGCAGTGCAAAATTGACTACAGATTATTTATTAGGGTACACATTCAATACAGCACTCCCATGAAACTGAATCTGTCACCATTACTTAGTAGCAATAGCAGAAGTTAGGAAGGTCAAATAAAAAAGTCAGGAAACAGAAGCCATCAGTAATTGAAACAAAGAGAAATACACAGGTAGAGAAGCTATATAGATTAGAAGATGAGGTAACAGGAAAATAAACTTAAAAGCAAAGACATATTGTGGACTAAAATAAGCCTGAAAATAACTGATGTAATGTTCCTGCTTTCCTTCTTTCCTTCCTTCAACATTCTCTTAGCACCAATTATATGCCAGGTACACTGGGAGGCATCAGTGATACAAAGAGAAGATGTAATTCTTACTTGTAAACTCAGAATATGTTATTGTACCCATAGCATAATGTTTACAATAAATAATAAAACTGAAAGCTTCTCTGAGTTTTGCTACTCAAAATCATGCTTTGTTCTATAAGATATTAATCACAAAAAAGCAAAATTGTATCAAAAAGTTTAACAAATTCTTGAACAATTAGTAAAAGGTGCTGCCAAAATTAAGCCACCCATAAAATAATATGCTCTAACTTAATAAACTGCTCTCCATCTTGACTTTATCACAGATGTTACATCTGACTTTTTCTTAAACGGTTGGATTAATACCAATGAAAAGGCAACAAATATCAAATGGCAAAGCAAGATAACAGAAACTATTTGCCAAGTGCCAGAAAGTATTTTGGCAGCAAACTCACAGCAATTGTAGTGATCATTGTAACCGAATTAACATATATTTATTGAGCTCTTGAGCCAGGCATTGTGCTAAGTATACTACACATATCATTAAACTTTTATAAATTCCTACAAGAAACCTACATATACCACAGTTTCTAATACTGTCATTTTACAGATAAGAAAACTGAAGCTTAGGAAAACTAAGTAACTTGCCCAAACTACAGTCAGTAAGCAAAGGAGACATGGCTTGAACTCCAGTATGCCTGATTCTTGAAAATCCATGCTTTAACCACTGTGCGATTCTGTTTTCCCAGAAGGGAATGTTGCCAGACACATGATGACACTCAGTAGTGCCTGTCGTTGAAGGAATGAATGAGACGATATAAAGCAGCTATTGCAGAGTATGCCCAAATGTGGAAAATACAAGAAGAGCAGCAGCAGTACTTCAAGGATTCACTAAATCACCAACTCAAATTGTGCAGCATAATTGTGGGTGTCTGGAAAATCGCAGCAACTGACAGAACGGCCTAATATGCTGTTACAGGAAATGGAATGGCTCTTTTTGAGTGGAAACTCCAGGCTGTCTCTAAATCTACAAAGCCAAAGATGGAAACAGCACCAGGCGGTTCAGGAAAGGAACTACAGGTGCTGATCAGAGAACTCTTCTCACATTTTTCTCAGCATGGAAAGGACTGTTGATGCTGTACTAACAAACAGTCAAGCCCACAAGTTACCTTTAATTCTACCACCTTTAAAGTAGAAGAAAATCACGTGGACTGGAAAGGTTATGACATTCTGAAAGTGAAATCCTGATCCCTCTTTTAGAAGACTGGCACCAAAAACTCCCTTTTACTGGGTCCAGGGCCGTGTTTTATGGTACTGACTCTGCTATCATGATCACCAACGGCAGGACCAACGTTCCCAGGAACAGCCAAAGTATGGCCAGCAACCCACAAAAAAGCCTGGCATGGGAGATTTGACAAGAATGCAGCTAATGGAACCAATCAGATTGTCTCTTTTAGCAGTCTAAATTCAAGCTATATGGAGAGGGAAAGCAGCTGAAAGACGCGGAGAAGGGAAGCAGCAGAAGTAATGAGGCAATTATATACCACACTGAGAAGATACCAAATGAGGTAAAAGGTTTTTGTTTTGCTTTTTTTTTTTAAGGAAAAAGCAGAGTCTGAGAAGGGCTAATAGCAGCCAAGAAGCCATACTGCTGCTGCTAAGAGGGTAACACCCAGTCACTAGAGTTGCATTATTTTTTCCTGATTTCTCTAGTACTTAGTTGAAATCTACATGGTGAAGCCAGTTTGTATGATTATTCATAGACTCTCTTAAGGCCGAGCCATTTCTCTCTAATTTCCCACACAATGCTCTGAAATCTCTTTACCAGCTATGGATCAATTTTAAAACTCCGTGCTTGCAACAATAAAAAGGGTAGCATGATGTTTTATAAAGGGTGCACATGGATTCACACATGTGCAATCAGATGACCTGGCAAATTGAGTGGTGGCTGGGTCTCACTTCCATCTGGCACAATCTGTGGTTTGAAGACATTGTGTTCTTTAGCTCCAGTTAACTGTCTTAGGAAGAAATGACCTTCAAAGAAGTATCTTAAACCTTACAAATTAACAATTCATATCATTACAATTATACACTTAGAAACTGAAAAGAGATCCAGGGCAGATAAAGGCAACAAAACCATGTCATTTAAAAGTTTCTTCCTCTGGTGTGTTTTTGTACATATCCAAATTTCAAGGCAAACAAGTGATTTTGTCCACTTATAATCATAAGGAACAACAGGTGGCTAGTCAAGACAGCCAGGCAAAGAAAGGATAAATTGGAAAATCATGAAAACGTGGTGAGGAAAGTTTAACTTGGGGATGTAAATATCGAAGATGACTCACAAGTTTCACTAAATGCATTTGTGCCTAACTCTATGACAATCCCATTAGCCCATCTTACGTCCTCAAAGCCTGCCCATTCAAAGGAAAGGAGAATGAAGCTCAGAAAGTCTCAAACATCTACAACTGTCCAAATGCTGGATTTCAAGGAACTCAGTAAATAATCTAATGAGCCAAAGGTATGTAAATGGCATGGCCACTCTCCTACAGAAGCTTATATAGAACGATCCTAACAATTTATATGTCAAAACCCCAAGAACACTACAAAAAACTCTTCTCCCCTGAAAGTTATTTTTTTCATATAATTCAATCACTTGTGCACACGATGTTCCTAGTATTTGGCTATTTTTTTTTCTTCGAAGTATTCCTAACTTTTTCTTCTCATCCAAAATAAAAACTACCAGACACAACCAGGTACTTTAGAATTTAGGTCTATCAACAATGTAGCTAAGAAGAGTCTCAACTTTTTAAAAATATTATTTTTGCACAGCTTAGAAAGAAACTCTGTCTAAAAGCCACAGTTCCATTTCTCAGAGCTAATTTCTTTTCAAGATAATTCCACAGATAGAAGGAATTAACTAATATTCAAAACCTGAGTTGTAAAGAGTTCTATGCATTTAGGCTTCATCCTGGTAAAATTTCTCCTCTGAAAATAACATTATTACACACTCTTATGCTGAAAGTGTTACCAGATTACATAGAGCAGGACACCCAGATAGGCTGCAAGTTACTCAAGCATTCAAAATGGGGTTATTTGTTTGTTTGGGTTTGGCTATTTTTTTCAACATCATTCTATTGCTTAAACATTACAATGTTTTGTATACTAGGAATATGCTCAGATACCTGACGTAAGAATTTGACTGCCAGAGTCATGAAGCCACACAACCCAAGAGTGGTAACCCTAGCACTTGATCTGCCCTTCAAGATATAAGAGTTTATCCAAACTGAGGGACAAAGGTTCTCTGGTGTCGCGATTATCCCCATACACAAAAATTTCTAAAACTGTCATCTTATGGTTAAAAAAAAAACATGATCAATAATAGGCAGGTATGCCACTGAAATCTCTCAGCAGATAATTTAACAGTGCTTGGGCCTCAGCTGAAATGTGGAATACTGCCACTAATGACTACCACTGGCAAGACCTGTGAAAAGTACCATTACTTATGTCTTCATGACACATTCACCAAAGCAATTTCCGACTTAGCCCAAATCATGCTCTCCTGAAGAATCCACTCTTTCTATAACTAAATACTTGCTTTCAAATAGTACTGTGTATCTACTTTAGTTCATGGTGTTTCAACTATGTTATTCAATATTTGCTCCATGTCAATATTTCACACATGCCCAAAACAAAAATATTGTGTGATATAACAGATACTAATGAAAATTTACGGACAGATGGGTTGTTCTAAGGAGTAATGATAAAAACAAGCCTAACTTACAATGAATGTGTTTAAAACTACCAATACTTCTTTCAAGATAAATGAAAAACACAGGAGTAGGATTGATAAGCCAGTAACATCAGATTAGAAGAAAACTGGTAGCAAGTAATAATATAGCTGGTTGTCATTTCCCAATTAAACACAAAAGCAGCAGCTAAAATCTAATATATAGCAATGAACTCTCTTCTAAGGAAACATTTTCATTTCAACTTAACTTTACAAGGTAATAAAAAAAAAATCCCACATTTATACTGTGAAATCCCACATTTATACTATGATTACTTATAGCAATCATATCTAACAATTACTGTAACATGACAAGGACCACACTAAGTGTTTTACACTTATCTTTGGTTTTCTTCTAAGAACAACTCTATCAAGTAAGAAATATTATTCTAATTTTATAAATGAGGTTAACTAGGATGTAGAATGTTTAAATAACTTAGCTTGCACAAGATCACGTAAGAAATAATTTGTGGATCCAAAAATTTCACCAGTGAAACTACCTCCAGACCATAACACCAAGCTGCCAACAAGTAATATGGTCATACTTTGCAAACAATAAAATCTGCAAACATAAGGTGCACTGATTAAGGCAACCCTGTTTGTAGTCAGACTTAAAAGTCTCAATTCTGTTTACTAGCTATGTGAACATGAATAAACCTAAACCACTGAACTTCTCTCTAAGCTTCTATTTTCTATTCTGTAAAGTGGGGATAATGAAGGAACAGTCCTTACTTCATAGGGTTGTTGGTGGATTAGAGGCATCAGGCATGTAAAAGATTAGCAAAGTGCTTGGTATATAGTAAGCACTCCATGAATGCTAATTACTATCAGCTAATACTAAGAAATTCTCTTTATTACTATAAACTCTCATTTTAGTGCTGGTGGCACTTTCTAAAATAAATTAAATCTATCAATACTGAGATAACAAAAGTTTAGGAGATTAACACCCAAATGTCTCAAAGTATATGACAGCACAATTTAGACGGAAAAGGCTAATACTTACTGTAACATCAAACATGTACTTAAAGTGCCTGGGTATATATGAAAACGTACAAGACACTAAACTAAAATTATCAAGATGCAGTTAAAAATACACAATCAAGCAAATTAATTCTGCTGAGTGTGCACAGGCAGTAAAACCTCCAACTCTGAACCAGAGCACCTTCGGTATTCAATAAATTCCCCTCCGTTTGTGGCATGACAGTGGTGAATATATGCAGAGAAAGAAGCTTGAAAAATAATAAAACTGACAAATTGAGTATAGATTGATAAAGATTCAGGAAGAAATGAGCTCTCTTTCCACCCTCTTACCTTCTTAAAAAAATGTTTTAATGATCTTGGTACTAATGATCTGTTAATCAACCAGAAGAGAAAAAAAAAAGATAAGAGCTAGAAGCTCAGCTCAGTCTATGCCCCAACCAGTAACGCTGAAGAAACTGAATGGTTCTACGAAGACGTACAAGACCTTCTAGAACTATCATCAAAAAAAACCATGTCCTTCTCATTATAGGGGACTGGAATGCAAAAGGAGGAAGTCAAGAAATACCTGGAGTAACAGGCAAATTTGGCCTTGGAGTACAGAATGAAGCAGGGCAAAGGCTAAGAGTTTTGCCAAGAGAATGCACTGGTCATGTCAAACACATGGACATCACCAGATGGTCAATACCAAAATCAGATTGATTATATTCTTTGCAGCCAAAGATGGAGCAGCTCTATAGTCAGCAAAAACAAGACCAGGAGCAAACTGTGGCTCAGATCATGAACTCCTTATTGCCAAATTCAGATTTAAATTGAAGAAAGTATGGAAAACCACTAGACCATTCAGGTATGTCTAAATCAAATACCTTACAATAATACAGTGGAAGTGACAAACAGATTCAAAATGGTTGTCTGAGGAGGCCTTACAAATAGCTGAGAAAAGAAATGACAGGCAAAGGAGAAAAGGAAAGATATACCCATTTGAATGCAGAGTTCCAAAGAATAGCAAGGAGAGATAAGAAAGCCTTCCTTAGTGACGAATGCAAAGAAATAGAGGAAAACAACAGAATGCGAAAGGCTAGAGATCTCTTCAAGAAAATCAGAGATACAAAGGGAAAATTTCATGCAAAGATGGGCACAATAAAGGACAGAAATGGCATGGACCTAACAGAAGCAGAAGATATTAAGAGGTGGCAAGAATACACAGAACTATACAAAAAAGATCTTCATGACCCAGATAACCACGATGGTGTGATCACTTACCTAGAGCCAGATATCCTGGAATGAGAAGCCAAGTGGCCCTTAGGAAGCATCACTAGGAACAAAGCTAGTGGAGGTGGAATTCCAGCTGAGTTATTTCAAATCCTAAAAGATGATGCTGTTAAGTGCTGCACTCAACATGCAAGCAAATTTGGAAAACTCAGTAGTGGCCACAGGACTGGAAAAGGTTAGTTTTCATCCCAATCCCAAAGAAAGGCAATGCCAAAGAATGCTCAAACTACCACACAGTTGCACTCATCTCACATGCTAGCAAAGTAATGCTCAAAATTCTCCAAGTCAGGTTTCAACAGTACGTGAACCGTGAACTTCTAGATGTTTAAGCTGGATTTAGAAAAGGCAGAGGAACCAGAGATCAAATTGCCAACATCTGTTGGATCATAGAAAAACCAAGAGAGTTCCAGATAAACATCTGCTTTATTGACTATGCCAAAGCCTTTGATTGTATGGGTCACAACAAACTGTGGAAAATTCTTCAAGAGATGGGAATACCAGACCACCTGACCTGCCTCCTGAGAAATCTGTTTGCAGGTCAAGAAGCAACAGTTAGAACTGGACATAGAACAACAGATGGGTTCCAAATCGGGAAAGGAGTACGTCAAGGCTGTATTTTGTCACCCTGCTTATTTAACTTATACGCAGAGTACATCAATGTGAAATGCCGGGCTGGATGAAGCACAAACTAGAATCAAGATTGCAGGGATAAATATCAATAACTTTAGATATGCAGATGACACTACCATTACGGCAGAAAGTGAAGAACTAAAGAGCCTCTTGATGAAGCTGAAAGAGGAGAGTGAAAAAGTTGGCTTAAAACTCAGCATTCAGAAAACTAAGATCATGGCATCCAGTCTCATCGAACGTCATGGCAAACAGATTGAAAATCAATGGAAACAGTGAGAAACTTTATTTTTTTGGGCTCCAAAATCACTGCAGATGGTGACTGCAGCCATGAAATTAAAAGATGCTTGCTCCTTGGAAGAAAAGTTATGACCAACCTAGACAGCATGTTAAAAAGCAGAGACATTACTTTGCCAACAAAGGTCCGTCTAGTCAAGGCTATGGTTTTTCCAATAGTCATGTATGGATATGAGAGTTGGACTATAAAGCAAGCTGAGCACCAAAGAATTGATGCTTTTGAACTGTGGTGTTGGAGAAGCCTTCAAAGTCCTTTGGACTCCAAGGAGATTCAACCAGTCCATCTTAAAGGAGATTAATCTTGAATATTTATCGGAAGGACTGATGTTGAAGCTGAAACTCCCATACTTTGGCCACCTAATGCGAAGAACTGACTCATTTGAAAAGACCCTGATGCTGGGAAAGATTGGGGGCAGAAGGGGATGACAGAGGATGAGGTTGTATGGCATCACCGATGCGATGGACATGAGTTTCAGTAGGTTCTGGGAGTTGGTGATGGACAGGGAAGCCTGGTATGCTGCAGTCCATGGGGTCGCAGAGTTGGACACGACTGAGCAACTGAACTGAACTGAACTGAGAGGCTCACAACAGATGTCAAAGGAAAAGAGTGCAGAAACAAATTATAAGAGAGAAGAGGAAAGGATTTGGAAAGTTAGAAAAGCCAAAGTAATTGTTCTTGTTTAGTTGCTACTGCTACTGCTAAGTCGCTTCAGTCGTGTCCGATTCTGTGCGACCCCATAGACGGCAGCCCACCAGGCTCCCCTGTCCCTGGGATTCTCCAGGCAAGAACACTGGAGTGGGTTGCCATTTCCTTCTCCAGTTCATGAAAGTGAAAAGTGAAAGTGAAGTCGCTCAGTCGTGTCTGACTCTTAGCGACCCCATGGACTGCAGCCTACGAGGCTCCTCCATCCATGGGATTTTCCAGGCAAGAGTACTGGAGTGGGGTGCCATTGCCTTCTCCGGTTTAGTTGCTAAGTCATGTCCAACTCTTTGTGACTCCGCGGACTGTAGCCCACCAGGTCTCTGTCCATGGATTCCCCAGGCAAGAATACTGTGGGGATTTGCAATTTCCTCCTCCAAGGGATCTTCCTGACCAAGGGATCAAAAAGCATCTCCAGCATTGGCAAGCAGATACTTTACTGCTGAGACACCAGGGAAGCCCAGTTTAAATGAAACACATTTTATTCTACAATTCTGTCACGGGCCAAACGCCTTCGAAACTGAACAAGTAATAGCCAATCTTAAGACTGCTGACACTTACTCCTCTTCCATCTTGAGGTTTCCATTAGCTTTTAAAATCAGAGAAGAGAGAAAGAATACCATAGAGTAGAAAATGATTTTGCCTAACAGCACAGCCAACTTCATGTTGCCCGTATCTTACAGCTCAGCCAGAGGTCAACTATGAGACGCTGTCTGAATCATAATCCTGGTAATCTAAAGATTACACTAGAAAAGTAAATTCTAAAACTCCTAAGGATCTAGATTATTTCCATAGGCCACTACAGGAAACCTGGAGACCTAGTTTCTGCAGTTTCAGCAGCATTTCAAATCTTGTTTTCAGTGGTCATGCCATTTGAAGACATCTTTTGTAACTTCATAGCAGGAAATGACACTTACTTGGGCCTTTATCTGCATATCTACTTGCCATAACAACTACTGGGAAAGTTCTCTCTATACCCACAAGCTCAAACCATAGCAAAACCATTAAACTCCCCACTACTGCATCCATAGGCTCTCTAAAGCAAACTGAGTAGAACAGCCTACTGACCATAAAGCAATATAACAAATACACATTCCTAAAGTGAAGGTACTTTTCAACAATACAAGCAAGGTGTCAACTGAAAATCTGGTGTGTGTATATTTGGTGCGTATTGTGTGTATATATACATGAGCCAAATTTTATATATATGGGGGTATATATATATGAGCCAAAATTTATATACATGTGTATGTGCGTGTGCGTGTGTGTGTGTGTGTATATATATATATATATATATATATATATATGAGCAAAATCTTATCTTTATATGTGTATAAAAATAAATAAAACCAGGCTAAAAATTAAGGATGGATAACTTATTATTCTTTAAGAATGTACACACTCTTTAAAAAGGTTTTGTTCTTGAAGCAGGGAGAAAGCAGGGCAAAGGGACATGAACTCCAAAAACGATTACTGTGCATTCAAAGTATATCTGCAATGTTAATAATCAACACCTGCTTAGTGAATTCCATGGCAGTCTAATGGTTAGGAGTCCAATTCTCACTGCTAAGGGCCCAGGTTTGAAACCTGGTCAGGGAGCTAAAATCCCACAAGCAGCATGGCATGGTCAAATAAAAAAATAAAGGAAAAAAACCACCTGCTTAGTGTCAGCCATCCTCATCCAGTTCTCACTTGCACTATACAAACTTGAAGTGCAAGCCATACCTTTTATTGTTTTTCCTCTTCCACCAATATAATTTAGGAGTAAAAGATATCTTCAGGAAAGAAGGTAAGTTGAATTCTATAGAAAAATTGTTGATCAAACAGCAGCAAACGTAGATACAACTTGTACCCAGAGAGAGATCTTAAAGTAAGGAGCTCTTGATAGTTCTTCACCTGATTAACCACTGCTCCCCCTCACTCCACAACAAAAAGTGCTACAAATACTTGCTTATCCAGCCTACATGCAAAAAACTTCTGGCACAAATTTCTTAGGCCTTTTCTCAAAAGCCTCAACCCTGATCCTCTTGAGATGACAAAGCCCAAGAGTCAAAATAAAACCAAAAAGTTAAGGATGAAGACCAGAAAGGAATAGGAAGAACAAAGAATTTCTAATCACTTCTTACATGTTCATTCTACTCTTAACTGGTCCCAGTTCTCCAACTCCTATGTCTCCCATGATCCATTAATTTAGCTATTATGATAAAACATTCTTAATCTCTCCAGGCCCTTCTAATTTAGACAAGTCCTGACATAGTGGCATTTTTTAACTCAATGACCCAGATGAAATCTTTTTATAGTCCTTGGAACCCTTGATGCTCCCTCCTAATTCCTGCTCTGTGGCCCTAATGTTATGACAGAGGAGACAAACTATGTGAATGGTCCTGTGAAAACAAGTGAGTGGAGGAAGGGAATCGCAGCAATTGGGCTCCACGAGCATCAGGCTATTTCTCTTTCTTCCCAACAGGATTTAACAAGTAAAGCAGAAAAGAAAAGGCTGGCATACACATGAGAGGCTGCAGCAAAGAGCTACCCCAAGGTTTTTAGGAATCCTCATTATCTGTCCACTTGTTAGAGGCAGTTAAGTCTGGAAAAATATCTTTAGAATATGTCTTGTGTGTAGGAATGCATAAAGGATAACACTTTGCAAAAGTCAAACATACAGGTTTAATAATGTGCCACTAATGAAGATGGTTTATAAATGAAATAACACCTACACATTTAGTTCCCTAAATATATTATGCTATTAATCATTAAAGTTAGACCTATAAGTACAAGTTTTCCATATGTGGAAAAGTAAATCTGTTTTTAAATTAAAGAGAAATTATCACTCTCTTAAAAATAAAACGATCAGGATAAATTTCAAGTGTAACCGCTCAGTCACTGAATAAATTTAAATTTGATAATAAAACATTTAAGTTTCAACCAATGCACCTTCGTTGAAGCACATTTAGCTGAAATAACTTCGAGTCTGGTTTATTTCCATCACATATAGTACATTTTTCCAACAAGAGCACGTACATTCAATATAGAACATTTCCAGCAAGTTACAGTCTTTCTACTTTCCTTTCACAGTATATTTTAGTGCAAAGCACTGGGAAGGGTAAATGCTTTTCTAGCTATAAAATCATTTTATTATGACCTTGTGGATCTTCAACATTTTAAAACTTTATACAAAAAGTATATAGATGGACAGGGTCCCTCCTAAATTCACATGCGAACCTATATAAAAACACGGTATATTCTCCTGCTGTACCTTTTAAAATTATAATTTGACAAAAATTACTAAAAATTATTAAAAAATAAAGTATTCCCTAAAAAGTACAAAATATTGATACACAAAAACCTGCCCAATATTTCATTAAAGATAGATGTACTTCTGTTTTCCCTAAAACCTTGATTACAAAAATGGACAAAATTTCATTATTTTTTAAATTTTACAGTAGGAATCAAATATTATCTAAAGTGGTCATTTAAGATTTTACTTGGGAGAGGGGGGAAAAAGCAGGGTTTACATCCTAAACTTCCTTTTCTAGCAATATTTAAAGAAATAAACTAATATTGTAAGAAGTGGTTGTGCAGGGATTGTCTGCATCCATAAAATTTGAGTAAGCTATTTACTGCCTTCATATTAACATCAGTAAATGTGTGGTCTTTAAAAAAAAAAAAAAAACTGAAAAATTAAGTTGTATCTATCATTAAAGTGCTTTGAATGAAATTTATAGAAATATAGGGGAATGTTTAATTTTCATAAAAACCTCAGATGTTTACAAATGAAGAATGTGATGATCCATGGACGAAAATGAACTGCAACTTTCCTGTAGTATAAATTTTAGAATGAAACTTTCAAACATTTAAGTGCTGTAGAACAAATTAGAAATAAATGGATGTAAAAATAATTACAAATATTAAGCAGGCTAAAAATTTATAATGTGTTGATATTAATTTATCTTTTGGTCTTAACATACACTCACCAGGAAATTATGTATCTGTACAATCCAGATAAAAATTCTGCCAAATGAAGTGGAACAAAACTAAAATCGCTAAGATAAAGTCTTTGTTAATTAAAAATCACCAGTGGTGATATTTTCTTCAGGTTGTTGATCACTTGAATCAACAAACTGCTGGAAAACAAAATTTCCACCATTTGTGTAGAAAATGTAGACCAAATGCACAAGGGTGGTTAGTTGATGGATTGTGATGACAGTACTTAATGTCACAGCTCCTTAAAAGTGCTGGAAGAGGCAGTGCCTTAGAAACAAGTGGTTAGATGGTTATTATTTTAGTCAGAAAACAGCAGTTACAGTCACATATTTATCAAAATTTTTTCTTTTTTTCCTCATAGTACCATTTGAAGATGTTTAGTGGTTCTAACACCAACTTAAAGTCTTTCCACAAAAATGAACTCCAAACCTTTTCGTACATCACTTGAAGTTATCTGAGGAGAAATGGGAATAAATGAACACTTTTGAGTTTACCGATAAAACCTTATTTTTAGAATTATACAATAAATGACTTCTAAAGGATGGTTTCATCTCAAGTTTTCCACACACAAAAAATGTGCGCTAGTCAAACCACAACATTTCACCTACTCAGCACTCAAACTAAGTATACTGCTTTAGAACCTGAATCCAAAACTAATTTAATACTAATTAAATATATTAAATGCCTTAATACGAGGGGCACAGGTACTGAAGGTAAACTTTAAAAAACACAGGGAGATTTGCAAAAACAAGTACAGGGAGTCTACACCTTATTTTATATTGCATTTTAAGAATCTACATTTGTTACAAAACCCTCTAAAAAACTAATATTATTTTCTTTCTTTCCAATAAGGATTTTACTTTTCAACACACAACCATAAAAAAAGAAAAAAACCTACTTAATAATATTAACTATGTTGAAATGATCACCAAAAGTTTATTTAAACAAAAAAGTAGAAATAAAGAGGATCTGGGACCTAAACAATCACTTTCCATAGATCAAAACTAAAACACAGTAATTAACACACACTTCCAAGGAAAAGGAAAAATAATCCAAACTTTGTTTATCAAGTTTTCCCCTTTGCCTGGAAGCACTATGTTAAACGTAAATAATAAATGCTAATTGTTCTAAATTCAATTTGGGGGTTGTATTTTTTTCTGAGTGCAGCACTTTATTTAGCCGTCACAGATTAATCTTTACAATAATTACAGTGCCTCAAAAGACGTTTTTCCTATAATTATCGCCTTCACAAATTCATTCTAATATACTTAACTTTCCCACAATGTATTAATTAGTAGACTAAGTCACTGAATCAAATTAAACCTGTGCAAAGTTAGTTAAACAGAAGACTTCTATTGTAAACATAAGCCAATATTAATGTATATATTTTACAACATTGAGAGGAAATCACTGACCCTGTGCCATCTATCTATAACTATATTGCATTGTCCTGTGGAAGATTAAGTTCTGAAGTTAACTTTTGTTCCCAAGCCATTGGAATAAAGGTCACTGAAGAGGTAAATGCAATATGCACATTACTCTTGCAGTTCCCATTGCCATAAGATATATGGAAGCAAACGTGTTAAAATGGAACCAGCTATAAATTATGGTCAAATGATTTTTTTAGTTCGATGGGGGGGGAAATAAAGCAAAACTCTGTAACTGTTCCTCACCAGACAAGAGCCTTAGATCTTGTACTTCGGCCTTTGGTTTTGTTTCCTTCAGGTGAATTGGAAGCATTTGCCTTATGAGTTTTCTTATGATGTTCAAGATAAGTCTTTTTGGCAAATGCCTTTCCACATTTATTGCATCTGTGAAGAGAAAAGTTTTTTGTGACTTTTACTTCAATACCAACATCAGCTACTTCATACTTTTTACTAGGAGAGTTAGAAGTGCCATCATGTTTTGAATCACTATGTTTTGCTTCGTCTCTCGAAGGGCCTCTTTTTGTCACTTTATTTAGAACAAAATCAATGGGCTTTTTTATAGCTCTGATCTCTAAACTGGCTGTTATTTTCCCAAGATAACGGGATGACTTTTTATGAACCACAGTTATATGTCGTATCACATCACGCTTCCGACGAGTTTCGTAAGTGCAAAGAGGACACTTGTAGAATTTAACATAAATGTTATTCCCATCTGTGTGCAATTCAATGTGTTTAGTCAAGTTCTGTTTCGAAGTAAACTGACGTTTACAAAGTTTACAGTAAAGTTGCTTAAAATCAAAGCCAGCTGAAAGTTTTGGTTTCCTGGTTTTTTGCTGGCCACCTGCAGCAGACAGACTAGTTGATTTAGGGCTTTCAGAGTCTTGTTTAACTTTATTTTTCTGTGCTGCCGGTGTGTTCTTTTTTTCATTTGAATGATTTGTTCCCTTTAATTCATTCTGTGGAGAATGGGTAATGGAAGGGGGTGAAGATTCTACAGAATCTGCTGGTTCAACTTTAACTTTTATTTCTGAACTGCTGGCAGTATTATTGGGGCCTTTCTCTCTTTTAGAGTTTGTTCCAGAAAGAGTTATCTTGTGGACAATTTGCATATGTCTTTTAAGCATTATTTGTGAACTATATTTCCTCTTGCAAAGAAGGCATTTGCATGCAGTTAAATTGTATTCAGCCTTTGAAGACGACTTTTGTTTTCGAGTCTTAAAAGATTTTTTAGGAGAAACAGAATCCAGGAACAAAGGTTGCCCAGGCTTTGTTGCTATATCAGGAGTAATTGAATCCCTCCTTAGTCCTCTATGAACTTCATCAAAATGCCTCCTTACATTCGCTTTTGTAGCAAATGATTTACAACATACTGGACAACTCCTACTTAATGGAACTAGAACATTCTTACTGCGTCCTTTAGAGGACTGGTTTGGATTCTTTCGTGTTTCAATGTACTTTTTTAGTTCTTCCATCTTTTTCTTGTGTACTTTTCGAATGTGACGACGAACACCTCGTCTGGAATTGAAATCTTTTCTACAAAGACAACATATCAACTGGTGACCAAAATCAGAATTGTCAGAAGTTTCCAAGTCAGCCTGTGATTCCTGCGGTTGTTCATCAGATGGAGGTGCAACGTCATCTGCAACAATTTCAACAGGAGGGGGCTCTACAGTTTCCACCTCTGTGTCTGTAACTGGAACTGTTTTAGACTGTTCAGTGCTAGTTTCCTGTATTTGAACTTCAGGCTGTTCAGGAGTACTGCTTGACTCTGTGACTTCAGTGGGATTATCAGTCCTTGAAATATACTGAAACACTGCATTTTGATTAGTTTCTATAGGCTCTAGCTTAATAATGTATTCTCGCTTGTCCACACTTGGATATATGGCTTCTAGGAGGTCGTTTATGGCTTGGCTTTGTTTATCATTTACATCAGGAAGGTCTGTTAAGGAAAAAACAAAATTTTAATCTGAAATAATTAGCCTGCTCTAGTCCTCTAATATTTTTAAATGTATTATTAACCTGTTTTAAAATTTATTATTAGTTTGTATTTATTTTACAGGAGTATTATCTACTTCTCAGTATTTTATGAGGCTAAACAAAACTAGTACTGATTAAATTTAAATTTGCTTTTAATTTAAAATCTCATCATGGTACACAAATGTTAAGAAATAGATAACAATCTGAAGAGCTACTTCTAATATAAGGGCCCTTAATATAAAATATTTAAGCAGATGGGTATCCCAAACAATAAACATAATACTTCATATTTTTAGGCTAGCAATGGAAAGTCAGAAGTTCTCATAACCCAAGATGGATAAAATACCATGAAGTATGTTAGTATAAAAATAATTTTCTTTTAGAAAACATAACAGCACTCCTATTAACTTAATCTGTAATAATCTAATCTAATTGTATGGGGACATTTGAACATCTTATAGAAAATGAAAAAGATTTTATAGGAAAACACAGAAACACAAATGATGATATATAGAAGTGTTTGCTAAATTCAGTCCTATTACATGTCTTCTTAACATGGCAGAATTCTATTAAACCAATGATTAAAAACTACAAATTAATTCCAAAAACAGAGCTAGTTATATTTTCTTGTGCAATATAGTTACTCTGTCTGTAGGCAACCTAATATTTCTATTGTAACATAGTTGACTAAGACTGGTTATGTTCCTACATACAATGCTAAAATCTAGCTACAAATACAACATTAAATCTGATAACCACTTAGAAATCAAGAAATGACTTATCATAGTTCTTCTAGTCTACTAATCTTTCTTTTTAAAATGGATAAAGTAGTGTCTGTAAGAAGAATACTTTCACAGAAGTATTTCTAGAATAAGTATTACAGAAGAGTGTACAGTAATCCAGCAAATCCATTTATCTATTTCCCTCTAAAATTCAACTAAACTTTAGTTCACACCAAAAGCTAACAAAGAATAACTACCAGAGAGTTAATTAAATTCCTACTAGTTCCTTAACTGCAAGGTTAATTTGACACTAATTTCTAGACTGCCTTTTCATTTACATCTCAAGGATAAAAGAAGTATAATAAGATCTAACGGGGTAGGAAAAGTTTTGAGACAAATATGAAATTTTTGTTTCATCTATTTCCTATAATATACTTTAAATCACTTCATGCTAATAATTAAAGTGGTACTTTTGCTAGTTGGAGTTTTGCACTACATTCCCATCCCCAAAAGGTTAAGTTGAAAAATGCACAAAGTCCACAATGCAACTGAAATATCAAACTGACAAAATAACTTCTATATTTTGTTAAGTCCACAAGAATTAAATCTCTGAACAAAAAACAATGAAAGTAATCTATGACTTAATAAACTATTTTAAGGAATTTATGCTAGTTCTTTAAAGCAAGAAAATATTATCATTACATACACTGCAACTTAATCATACACAGACAATACACTTAACAAACATTTGGTTACACAAAAACTTCATTAGCTTACTACCTGCCTTCATTACATAAAGCTATTTCAGATTTCAGGTTAGCTTGCAACACAATCCAATTTCTGATAAAATGACATATCAAGTAAATTTCACTGAGGATAAAACTGATCTTCAAATCAAGACCCAGAAAACATTAGAAAGATTATCAAATATTTTTTAATGCTCTCCACAATTCCCCCAAAATCAATTTATTTACTCATTCTTTGCTCTATTTTCAACCTTCTCATTTACTTAAGGAGAATCTAAGTAAACAATGAGTCATATCTGGTAACAAGCTGCTAAGAAGTAAAAATACCAACACCCCCATCAAGCATCAACATTTTAATTTACAAAAATCCTGAATATAAACTGTATAGCCCACATAAACATTCAAAAACAATATCCAATATTTTAATACAAATAAACACAGTAAAAAATACAACTTCATTTATCTTTAGCAAAATCCAAATGACAGATATTAAAAAATAGATATTAAATTATCTATTTAAGAAACCAAATATATAACATTGAGTCAAGTATTTTATTTTGTTCCCCATCACTAAGTCATCTGTAACTAGATACTGATACCATTCTAATGTGAATGTGCAGCTATAGTATAAGAACACACAGTAAATGCGTAAATGAACATATGAATAAAACTTACTGTCATCCATCTGCAGACTTGGTGGGCAGTAGAATTTTTTATGGGTAATTAAATTTGGCAATCCTCTGAAGAGACTGCGGCATAATTTACATTCAAAAATAGTGTCCACATCTTTTAATAAAATATGCTTAAGTTGTTTAGTTCCTGAGGAAAAAAAGAAAACACAAAGGTAACTTTAACATGTACTTTTAAACTAGAAAATCACTGCTGACAATCCAAAAGTGTGGTTTTACTCTTTAAAAACAAAATGCAAGCACTGCCAGTAGCTACCACACTGTACTCAAAAATAAGTTATAAATTACAATTATAAGCAAAATTTTATCACTTGGATGTTAGGACACCTGAAACTGATGGTCTTTTTCTAATTCAGCAGCCAATCAACTCCTCGGATATGTTGGCAATGGTTCTAATATCTGATCATCACAATGACCTGGTAATAAAAATATATATGACCCACTCCTGGAGATGCTGATGCGACAGACCTGGAGTAGAACAAAAGAATTAAATGCCACCTCAACCCAAGTTTTTGGCTGGTTCTTCCAGCTCTCTTTTGTACTACAAAGTAAACATGAAGTAATACATTTCCCCCTGATTACTTAAAGAAGGTCAAAACTGTCTCACAAGATTGTCTGTGCCTTTCTTTTTAAATTCAGCTCAAATTACTTGCGGTTCTGGGCCAATATGGGATTATGATCATTTAGTGGACAATAAAGAATCCTTGTCCATGGTTTTGAATTTTGCTTAGGTCTCTTAATACTGCTAGAAATTTATTCAAAGCCTTTCTCCCTCAAATACTCACCCTAATTGTAATTAATTAAATATTGACAGAACTACTAGTTTAGAGCTTGTCTTGCACTAGATTATAAATCCCAAAGTGGCCGAGACCAAGCCTGTCTTATTTACAGTTACAAAGTTCTCAGCTCTAATAACACGGAATAAATATTCATTGAAGAAAAGCCACTTATCTACAGAATCTAAGCATTATGATGGAAGGTCAAAAGGCAGGCAAAAAATAAACAGCAACAAGCACTCCTGAAGTATTTAAAATAAAACACAAATAGAACCTCGTTTGTCATTACTTCCTACTGGTCTTTGACACAGGTAAATGGACAAAATTGATCTGTGTTCCCTAATTAATAAGCCTTCAGTTTCTTCAAAAAAAAAAAAAAAAAAAAGGATAATGATATTGAATTAAATAGGAAAAAAACAAAAGTGTCCTGAAAAATACCATGAAGACTATCCAGGTGCACAGTGACTATTAAGGTTTGGGACTACTAGAGAATAAACACAATCTCAGTAGCATAATTAATACTGTAGGATCCATAAAAGTTAAGCATTTCTCATTCAATCTTTTGCAATCTGTTTACCTTTAATTTTTAATTTTCATCATGTTGCATTTTATCATCATTCTGAAGGCAAGTTAGCCTTCAAATTTCTATTGCAAAAAGATTACCACATTATCATAACTTTACTAAGTCTTTAGAGATTCCAATTCTGATATCATCTAGCTGTGTGACCTTAGAGAGTTATATAATCTTGGCACTCTGGTTTATTCATCTTATAAAACAAAACAAACCTATCTCGGAGAATATGAAAGAAAATATGAACCTAAATTCCAGAATAATTAAATTATAAATCCAGATTTCTACTGAGAAAAAAATATATATATATATAATGTAATAATTTCTACCACTTCCCAAATCCAATTCAATTATTCCACCGGATCATACTACCACAAAACCAGAAATATATATATATAATGAAATAATTTCTACCACTTCCCAAATCCAATTCAATTATTCCATTGGATCATACTACCACAAAACCAGAAAACATATATTTTAAAAGATTCAGAGGATAACCTGGGTATTATTCATTGTGTAAAAGTAAGTTCACACACACACATACACTTCTCTAGTCTATTTCACATTACAAAATATATTGGCAATAAATTGCTAATATATTTAGTTTATAGTTAACCTCATGAGTGATTGACAAACTATGAGAGGTAGGCTGATGATAAAGAACACTTTAGATAAACTTCTGTAATTGATCTACATATAGTTCTTAGTAAGCGTAGGTGGGTGCATTACCAGACAGAAGAAAACATGGGAAAATTTTGCATATTTTAATCCTAAATTAAAAAACCAGCTAGACCCATACTACAAATTCAATTCTGCCTTTAAGGATATTAAACTGTTTAAAAGGATTGAAGGACACAGAAATAATCTGAACTAGGTTTAGCTATGACTAGAAAGTACAACATGAAGTTATACATAAAAAACATTATCTGTAAAAACTTAAGACTGCATCCCTAAATCAGATATCATCTACCAGTTTATCTTAATCAACCATAACAAAAAAGAGTATTTGATTCTAACCTTGACTAGTTAATCTTTATTATCAAATCACAAAAAATACTCTACCACCCTCACACCACTTATGCACACACACGCACACACACACAAACACAGTTGTGTTGATCCAAGCAAACCAAATTTCTTTCAGGTCCTTGGATTCACCAAATTCTCTCACTTTTCAGGCCTTCTCCTATGTTTCTTTCTCTCTGCCTATAACATTCTCCCCATTGCCCTGGTCTGGCCCACTTCTAACCAGATTCCAGGTTAGATGTCATTTCCTCCAGGAAGCCTTCTCAGACCCCTCCTGTTTCCTGTTAAGAATTCTTCCCCTATACTCCAGAGTACCCTGTACACCTATACTATATTATCACACTATTTTGTGATTAGTTACTTTTATCTCCATTAAACTGGAAACTCTAAGAGGACAGAGAAGGTATCTTTGATGTTCACCACTGTATTCACAGCTTTCAGGACCACGCCTACTGGGCATCTGTTAGACATACTGGTGAGCTCTCTATGTTTAAGAATATCTTCCCTATAAATTTTTTTTAAAACTCTATATAAAGTTAACCAGAAAGTCAAAAATGGGACCTGAGTGATTTTCCAATTCTGCTTATATGTATTACAAATGAGAAAAATAAGATGTGCCCTCATTCCATAAACACAGGCAAAAGTTATTCCTTAAGTTGGTTTCAGTTACCATTTAAGGTTTTGTTGGTTTCCCACGAGGAAACATAATGGCTTTACTCTAATCAGCTACCGTTTTCTGATTGCTTTGCTCACTAACAGTTTGACACAGCCAACCAACTGTCCCTCTGTCAATAGTTAAAACCTACTATAACTTGAAAAAAGAGACAAGACAGCAACAAAAGTTCACCCAGACAGCAACGGAAATTCCTCCACAACTCTTAATCTTGAGAGAAAGAGAGCCGTGCTGCCTTACTCCTAATTATTCCTTTTCCTATTTGATAACTCTCTTTCTCACCTTAGGTTTTTAAATCATCTTAGAAGTCACTACATACTACTTACATACCGTTTACATAGATCATCAATTCAGTATCTTTCGAAAAACCAGCCCTCCAAAGAGAAGACTTTTGACCCCTGTTAACTAATTAATGAACATTCCAGATTCTCACACATAATGGGCCCTCAAAAAATTTAATTAAACCTCATCGACGGTTTAATCCTGTGCTATCAATTAAAATATCAAGTAAAATACACTGTATATACTGATAAAAAGGTTTAAAAAAATTTTTTTCAAACAGGATCAGTATTCAATTTCACATTAGGTTGTATGTCAGCTGCTTGACATAACATAATATTAATTCTAACTCTTCTGTGTTAAAAGACAATCCTCTGAAGAGACTGCAGCATAGTTTACATTCAAAAATAGTGTCCACATCTTTTTCAAAAATAGTGTCCACATATTTTAATAAAACATGCTTAAGCTGTTTAGTTAAGACAAAGTGAAAGTGAAGTCGCTCAGTCCAGCTCGACTCTTTGCAACCCCATGGACTGTAGCCTACCAGGCTTCTCTGTCCATGGGAAGAGTACTGGAATGGGTTGTCATTTCCTTCTCCAGGGGATCTTCCCAACCCAGGGATCGAACCCGGGTGTCCCACACTGCAGGCATATGTTTTACCTTCAGAGCCAGCCCATCAGGGAAGCCCAAACAAAGAGAAGCTTTCCTTTTCTCCCTTAATATACTGATATGTTGGTCAATGACCCTTTTAAGTTGCAGCAATAATGGTTTTTAAATAGGACATTGTATGCTTTATTGTTGATTTACACATGAACTCAGTTTCTTTAGGATGTCTGTTGAACCACAGTATCATTCCCAACATTGCAAGCAAATCTATAATTCCTGTCACACCTGATGAATTCCGAGACCAGTATGAAGGGAATTTCTAACTGATCATTCATCCTTAATATACGAAAACTTCAAAATTGTTCTCTTAAAACCATTACCTACAAGGGTTGGTTTAAAAAAATTACTAAATTAATTATGAACACTGTGACATGCTACAATAAATTTATAAGCAGAATGATATTATTTTAGTGCCTATCTGGTGAAACATTTGTTTAGTCTAACACACATTTACTGAACATCTATTAAAGACCAGGTATAATGTTATTCACTGAAGACATGAAAGTGAAGGATATGATCTAGGCCCTTGAGAAATTCCCAAACCAACATGAATGGCTGCTCTCCTAGGAACACAGCCTCAGGTGAGATGCTTTGAAGATGAATGTAGTAACAAATAAAATAAAGCTACATTTTTCTTATCTATCCCCAAAATATGCAATCTGATTTTAAATTTCCTACAATTGCTATGTATCAACAAAAAGCAAAAAAATCCAGCATATAATACAGCAGATATCTACCTCTGATAAGTCATACTTTCACCCCAAGCTTTTGCTTACAGAATCAGGACTAAGGCATCACCATCCAGTCACAGTTAACATTAATTGAAAGAAATGTCACTTTAGCAGTAAAAAACAAACAAAATCTCTAAGAAACTAAAGATCAAATTTAAATTTAGATAATGACAATAGCAAACATCACACAAAGCCAATTCTCACTTTTCACTACAATTTATTCCTCCCTAAGATTCAAAAAAGACACTGTTCCTTGCACATCATAGTAGTGTATTCTATAGGTAGTATCTTTTTCTACAATATAGTTGACCTTTGAAGGAATGTAGGAGTTAGGGATGCCAACTCTCCACGCAGTCAAAAATCTACATATAACTTACAGTCCTCCTTATACTCCCTTTCTTCATATCTTGAGTTCTGCATCCTGGGATTCGATCCAATCAAACAAGGATCATCTGGTACTGTAATATTTACTACCAAAAAAATCCACAAAAAGTGGACCTATGCAGTTCACCCCATGCTGTTCGAGTCAACTGTATAATACTGTAAAAAGACATATATTTCAAGAACTCAAAAAAAGATACCAACTTCATATTAAGGGCGAGTTTTGAATACTGGACAAAATGGTTATCCTCCCCTTTTCCCATTTTTCTGTTTCTAACCTTGGGGCATACCACAGCTTCTCTGCCTCTACCAGACGACCATGAGACTAAGAAAGAATATTAATCTCAATTAAATCAACTTTCATATATGTCACAGAAATACACCTTTTTGTTATTTAAAATTTTGTTTCAGTTTGGGCAGAGAGGATGGGAAAAGAAGGCAGCTAAAATAAGAGTTAACAGAGGGAGGAGTGGATTTGGAGTCTGGGACTAGCAGATACAAACTATTACATATAGAATGGATAAACAAGATCCTATTGTATAGCACAGGGAATTATATTCCATATCTTAATAATAAATCAAACTGGAAAGGAATATGATAAAGAATGAATACATATATAACTGAATCAACTCTGCTGTATACCAGAAACTAACACAACAATATAAATCAACTATATTTCAACTTCAATTTTTTTTAAAAAAGTTAACAGAAAGGAGGGAAACTTGAAAGACTGACAGAACTACAGGAAAGCTCAAGCAAAGGGCAGGGCACAGTCCAGGTAGTACCTGAAGCCAGGATTCAGGGCAAATAGTCCGTCTCAAGTTACCCAAGCATCAGAGGTCTCAGAATAGAAAAGATGCAGGTAGGTGCAAACAGGTAGCCTTCTAAAAAATATGAGATATTTATATATGGACAGATGTCAAACAACAATGGAATGTACTATTAAAAGCCAAAGATACCTAAATACCCAGTCAGCTACCATTTGTATCAGAAGAAAGTTAAGGGATATATGCTCATATATGGGTAGAGGGTCTCTGGAAGAAGACAAAAACCATGTATTAGTACTAACTGAGCAAAGACACTTATTTCTATATTTCTGTATACCTCTGTATTATTATTATTTTTAAGCCTCAGGTATATATTACGTAGGACTTCCCAGGTGGCTCAGTTGGTAGAGTCTGCCTGCAATGCAAGAGATACTGGTTCGATTCCTGGGTCGGAAGATCCCCTGGAAAAGGAAATGGCAACCCACTCCAGTATTCTTGCCTGGGAAATTCTATGCACAGAGAATGGCGGGCTATAGTCCATAGGGTTGCAAAGAGTTGGACATGACTGAAGCCACTTAGTGCGCACACACACGAATATTACCTATTCCAAAAAGAAAAGTCTATTCAGATTAATTTTTAAGTGAAGCAGATTAAAAATAGAGATCAGAAGTCAAGAAGCATTTGTAATTTAAAGCCAGGGAAATAGTCCAAAGCAAAAGTTGAAGTAGGAAGCAAAGAAAATGAGTCAAAACTGGTCAAGCAGTCAGTACAACCAGTCAGTACAGCACATATGAGGCTGGTGGACCTAAAAAAGTTAAGTCAACTCCTTCCTCAGCCTTTTATGAACTTCCAGCTTAGGTAGGAATTAATAACAGGTCACAGAGAACCCGGTATAGGCAGGAGATCATAAATCCCTTAAACAGAGCTGATACAGGAGTTGAAGACAACTATGTGAGCTTGAAGATAAAGAGATATCCTAACACATCATTATTGTACAACCTGGCTGAGCCTCTGAATGTTAACAAGAGCAAAAGCATGGACTTCAAAGTTCTATCTTCAAATATCGGTCAGATATAAACCACCACTATAGCTCTTTAAATGAAATGTGTGTGACAAAGCCACAATGGAAACAGCCTAGAAAGAGATTAGTCACTGAAGGGCTGCTTGGGAGAAACTTACAAGTCTCAGAATGAGAAGGCATCTTAGACCCTGTCACGTGGCCCAAACTTCCATCTCATCCTCCCAAGGTTTCAGTCAGCAGAGGCTTAAATACCTCAGTGCTAAAGAAGAGCTACCTTAGGAGACTTCAGATTATCCAGATATGTAAGAGATTACTCAGGAAATCAGAATTACTTAGCTATGAGATACACTAGTGAAGTAAAACAGTTCTTTTTTAATCCAAAATTAGTTTCTTTGTACCATTTAGCATATTTCTAAACCATCTCTAATTTAAATGACTGAGTACTTAGAATTTAAATTACAGTATTTTCAAAATTTGTTAAAAAAAAAAATAGCTCAGAAGGCAAATTTGCCAGAGACATTTTAGAAAGAGCACGTTATCCATTTCACAGTCCCTTCCTTAACCTTAATAAAGAAATGGCAAACAGAGAAAACCAATACAACCACAGTGCAGTGAGAAAACAATTTCATTTTTAAATATTCACCTTCCAAAGTCAAAAAAATATACAGATTTTGGGTCCAAGATCTTGTTGAAAAGGTATTTTTTTCAAGATAAAGCACAAATAAATGAAACAATTCTAACTTCTTAATCAAATAACGTTGTAATAAACTGAAATAGTATAAAATAATTTCAAATTGCAAATTTTTAAAAGAAACCTAAGGCAAAGAATATAACTAAGTGTGAAGTTATTACCTTCATCTCCATGATATGGGAAAGAACAAAAAGAATTTTTATCTCTGTACTAAAAGTAGCTAACAGAAACTCTTACTGCAATTAAAAACTAACCATTTTTCTGTTATGCCAGAAAGATACTTACATGTTGCCTCTAATTAGTAAAATTCTACCTGCATTTATCATAGGGGAATTTGACCTATTAGTTATTTCTGTTAACCAAGGGCAATTATCAAAAGTAAAAAGCAACCAAAAAAACACAATAAAATATGTTATACCACCATCCAGCATGAGCACAGGTTATTTGTTATGGCATACACGAAACTCTGATTTAAATACATAAAAGCAACACCATGAGGATTATAGATGAAAAGTGTTCAGAAATGAATCTCAGAGTCAGAAATTAACTTAAAGGAACAATCCATTTTTTAGAATCCTAAAATAAATCAAATGTATACTATTTCCCTTTAAAATCATTTAAAAACAAGCACCTTTAAAAATTTCTCATCAATACAAGCAGCTTCATATAAATTCTCTGAATCTCAGAATTTTTTCATTAAGATACAGTAATCTATAAAATAATAACAAAAGGTATTCTAATCCTTAACTTAGGATGTCCATCACTTAGGTGTCCTAAGTGGTGATGGATACCACTTAGGTGTCCATCAGTCATGTGCGTTTGCTAGTTCATTCTTGATTTAATACCCTACAACGTCAAAGAAGCCAAATCCACAAGTGGACAAGTGGATGTAAGAATTACAACAACCTAAGACCTTACTGATAGGACTTCTAATAGTTCTCAACCACTTACACTTACTGAGCAATACCTATTTTAGAGTACTGGATTGTAACTGCACAAATATACTTAGTATATATCCATTATTATAGTAATATAATGGAAAGAAAAGCTAAACAAATATATCTGAAGATATCAAGGCTAGAATAAGTCTTTTTTCTATCACGTGCTCTACTACAGATAGTGAAACTCCAGGGTTAGGTAGGAGAGGGTGAGTCACATAAACAGAGATGATAAAGTAATTAATCTATAACAAGAGACATCTCAGACATTCCGAGTAAATAATCTACCCTGCCAAAGCTCATAAAGACCTTGTGTAATTTAGTACTGTCTTCTGAGAGTTTATAAAGAACACGCCAAAAAATAACAATGAATCTTTAAGAGACACTTTACCAGCAAATATACCACATATTTCTTTAAATCATTCTAAACACTTTTTAAACTAGTATATAATAATATAGTACTGAAAAAGAATTTCTAATCAAGCAATTTTACTCATCTACTTTTTTAAAATGACAATTAAAAGTATATTATAAAGAAAATCAATGTATATATTTCATTTTTAAAAAATTACTTCTAAGGATTTCTAGGTAATTTTAAGGTACTATGTGAAGATTGAAAATACATCCTAAAATATTCATACCTGATCGAAAGCACTCAATTATTTGCTGAATACCAGATTTGGAGGTCTGTAGTGGTTGCTGTAACAAAGGAGCATCTCCAGGTTCCAGGATATAAACTACATGGAAGACAAATACCCACCCCAATCCCCACAAAAAAGGGTTATTTAAATCATTTACTATTGAAGTAAAACAACGGTTTGCTATAATCATGTTAAACGACAATCACACCTTTTTGTATGCATTTCACCATTAGCTTTTTAAGGCAAAATTTTATAATGGGAAACATATAACTACGATTTTTCTCAATTCAAGGTAAAACTAAGGTTGCTGAGGCTATGCATTAAGTTCAACTGCAAAGATCTTACTATTGTGGTGTTATTTAGTACATGTTAGTTGTATTTGCCTTTTTATTCCCCTTGAAGAGGAACTACTACATTTAGCCAAAATTCTAGGGCAATAATAGCCTAGCCACCCCTCATAAACCATTCCAAAACTCTCCAGACAATCTAGTACAGCTCTCTGGCAGTTATGAGAGCAAAACTTAAAAACCACTGCCTAAGGAAAGAACTGGCCAAGTGCACAATGACAGATGTATAAGAATGTTCACTGTGGCATCTGCAGCACTGTAAATAATTGAGGAAAATTTCAAACAACTTAGAAGTCTATCAAAAGGAACCAGACTAAATAAACTACGAAATATCCATACAACAGAATCTCTCACGGCTGTTACACAGCATGAGCTAGACCTACATGTACTGACAACAAAAGATGTCAATAACACATTGTTAAGCCAAACAAGTAGGTTATAAAATATGATCTCAATTATACTAATATGTATTTCAATAGCTACAGAAATAAATTTAATGTATATGTGTCTCTATGTATAAATGCTAATACAAACACAAAAAGTCTGGTGGGACAGTGGGATACCAACAAAACTTAACAAAGGTTCTTTCTGTTGGGTCTGGTTTATAGAGGTGATTTTCACTTTCTGCCTCACACTTCACTAGCCCAGGCTTTTGGAAGTACGCATTTTATAAAGAATGCATTTCTTATAGTAAGTAAAAATAATATTCCCATTGTAAATATACAGAGGTCTACATCATCCCTGCTTGCCAACACTTCCAAATTATTAGTATAAATATATAATAAATAAGGTTACGGTAATAAGAAACAAGGTAGCTGAAAAGGAAAACTGAGTTTTCCATTAGACATCAGGTAGAGACAGTTGTGGTGGAGAAAAAGCAGTCATTTTAATCACCTCTTTTTTTCAGTACGTTATAATGTTTTACCATCTTAACCCAGATGATGTTTTACCATCATCTGCTCAGTGTGAGAAGATAAGGAGGGTTACTTCAGTAATGGGTGCTGCTACGGCTTCAGGGCCTGGGCCTGGAAAGCTTTTAACTGTCTGATAAGGGGGATAAAGCCTGCTGTGCTATGTGTATAGACACAGCCTTAGATTCTCTTCTAAGCTTCAACTTTTAAGTTTAGTGTACACAAACGGGAAAAACTGTGTCTCAGGAACAAATCATTCCATTAAGCAAATTTTCCCAATTTTAAGAGACACTTTGGGGGTATTTTAAAAAACATACACACAAATACAACTCAGTTTGAGAACATCTGACATTGGCACTAACTGTAGTGGTTAAGAAAAGATTCCAGACCTGGACTGACTGTGCTGAAATTCTTTTTTTCCCATTTACTAGATACAGCTAGGGCAAATTACACTGATTTCTCTATTCTCATATCCAAAATGTGAATATTAAAAGAACCTAAATCATAGAGTTGTGTGAGGATTATATTAGCTAATCCAGGTTCCTGGTTAAATCAGAGCCTGGAATACAGTAAAGACTCAATAAATGTTCTATCATCATTATCATCACCTACAAGTCAACTGCTTTCCCGACACCAAAAACTGAAAAATCTTTTCCAAAATCTAAGAGAAGTAGAATTCAACCCCTTAGAGAAAAGCAGCAAACGTTTGTAAATAGAGTGATGATATCATTTATTTGGAACAGATGGATCTCTTTCTAGTATTTGTACTTTCTAACAACCAATAACTGATTACAAAAACTAATAAAAGATAGGGTGGAAATTATATAATTTTAAAAAGTCCCAAGGTCTGACTCTCCAACTGGCAAGAATTCTGTCAAGCAAGAATGAAAAAACAGTAATAAATAAGGGAGAAATATGAGAAAATAATAGAAACTTCTCTTCAGCACCCTCTTTCCTCATTCAGGTACATGCTCCAGAAACCTTCCTATAATACACTAATTTCCACTTCCACATGACAACATCATTTTAAAGCCAGAGCAAAATTTTGTTACCCATCACCATCACTGGTACCACCAGAATACATACACCTCCGGAGACACCATTCAAAATAACCCCAGGGTTAGTTTTGTTATGAGTGGACATATCCACCTGGTATACACATTTGTGTAGGTCCCATTTCTTTCTTCATTTGAAAACATCTTCTCAATCGTAAAAAAACTTTGTATGTCAATATTTTATAAAATTTCTTCTTGTATATCCTATCATCCCTCCCAAGATCAGGTCACATGACCATTATGGAAAAAAACAGCACCTCCCTCCAGCCAAAAACCCCACAGTCTCAGAATTTAACATCTTTCTTTACATTCTTCCAAGAACACTCTTCCCAGAATACCTACTTCTGTTGAGAGTCTCTCCTCCCTTAGAACAAGCCTCTTAAGATATTCTTCAGCCTAAGATGTCTGAGATTTGCTTACAAATAATAGCGAGTGGGGGAGCAGTTGGAGGATAGAGAAGTTAACTGTGGTGAGGGGAGAATACAGATCAAAAGTGATTGTCCACATACTCACATACTGATAGCTGATGGAGCTGTGTGTTGGTTACGTAAGGTTCCTATAGCATTCTACCTTTGAATGTTTGAAAATTTCTCTAACAAAAAAACTTTCTTAAAGCATAACTAAGAATATACTTTACATACACTGATAGGCTTATAACACCACCACTCACTACAAATTGATCCAGCTTATCAAGACCTCCCCAGGAACACACTGCTCTCTCTCATTCAGGAACTCACCTACTATTCATAATTCAAAAGGAGGACAGACCTCTCGGCAGAGTTCATTAAAAGAACTTCTCAAACATAATGTCATCTTCTTCCCTCCATCTGAGGGCAACCTCTTTTTAAAACTACCATTCCTATTTCTCTCAATACTGGAAACATCCTCTCACTTGGTCCATTATCTTCCTGTGAAATAATGACAATTAACTACCTCATAAGTTACACTTCTACCTTTCCAATGAACTAAACCCTCATAAAATGTTTACTTCTAACTAAGAAAGCAAAGAAATACCAACTACTTTTGACCTAAAAGTCTGAAAAATAAACTGCATGAGAGAAGTTTCTGGCAAAATAAAGTTGAATTTTTAAAATTAAAGCAACTTATCTGACTTTGTGTTAATGAGGGAGGAAAAGAAGCAGAAAAGTTTCAACACAAATTGAAAAGTTCATCTCTCGAAAATATCTTTAAAAAGACATTAAAGTATCTAGAAAACTTTATCAGAATACACTAAATAAGGTATGGTCACAAATTACCTTATCTGTGTACTTATTTACATCCCTCTCTTTCCACTCAAAGGTTCCATGAAGGAGTGAGCTTATCTGTTGTGTTCACCACTTATATCCCCATTGCCTTGAACAGTGCCTAGCACCTAACTTGGTGCTCAAGTCAGCACCTAACTGGTGCTCAATAAAGACTTGTCAAAGAAATAAATGAATGACAAAATACATTTCTTCCTAAGTAACAAGCTTTAATATGATTTAATTAACTAATTCAACTTAAATGACTTCTCAGAAAAAAAATGGAATAAAAAGACAGTGGAAGAGAAGTATAAGAAGTCATTCACAATTTTCCACTTCAAAACTAGCAAAATCCATTCAACAACTGGTAAAACATAAGGGATATAAATTCACTTCAAATACACAAAATGTGCAGCAGAAAGGATGATGAAACGTAGGTAGATCAGGGAGCAATTGAATAAACACTGGATTCCACTCTGGGATTGCCTGTTTTATTAGCAGAAGTTATTATTTTCAGCAAATTAGTGGGGATAGGGTCATAGTACAAATTTTATTCTAACGTGTACCAAAGTTTCCCAAGAACAGAAGTTCTTCCCCTTTAACACCACCATTTTTTTCCCCATTAATCAAAAAGTACTCTAAATGAACTCCACTGTGACAAAACCAAGTACACTGGGTGCAGTTAAAATACTCCAACAAGAAACAAGCAAAAGTACTAAAAAGTCCTGGAACTTTTACATCAAAAATAATGCTAAACAACTGCCTTTGAACTATAACAGAATAACCTTTAGTCGGTTTAGTGACAGTGTGTATTCAAGGATTCTCTTTTAAGCTGTACCTCTAAATGTTTGTAATAATGCACAAACTTCTAATAAGCAGAAAAACTATCAGTAGTTTATATATCACATTCTATTAGTGTTCTAACACTCCTTGTGAAACTTCAAAAAACACCTTTTTAGTTTCATAAAGTCAACGAAAAAATATCCCTCTGAACAATATCCTAAAAATATTTATCTTAAATAATTAGATTTTGCAATTCTGTGTTCTGTCCAAGATCTTTAAGAGGTCGCACTTAATACCTGATTCTCCCAACGAGTTGACTTCGACAAACCTTCCTTGGCCCAAACTAAACTCATTCTTAAGTTTAAGCATTATTCTCTCTTTCAACACTATTTAAGCAGGAGAAATTTCTAGTTTTTAAAAGTTTAAATGCAACAGCTTTCATAAAGATAAATGCTAGTATTCTAATACTACCTATTTTTTCCTTTCTCTTCAGTTTTAACCATTCACAGAGCATAAGGGTATACTACTAACTACAGGCTGCCTTGGAAGGAAAAGGGATTGAGTAATTGATCTGGTGGAAAAGATTTAAGGTGACACCTGCAGCACTTTTTTGAAGGGATCAAGCAAGGGAGACCTCTTGTTTGTACAAGCTTTTAGCTTCATAACTGATTTTATGCTGGGGGAAATTATAGCCTGCTTAGTTAGGAATGACTTCTTGGGCAGGAAGAAAACAGAGAGCAGAGTGCCTCTGATGGAGACCAACGCAACTGGAGAAGAAAGGGGTATACCTGGTTCACAGCATCCGTGATGATGGTGGTCAGTCTGACAGTATTTGTCCCTTAAAGGCATTTTCAGTGGGCGCGACCTACTTTCCTTTCACTGTAAGAAGCTCTTCATTGCGGCTTGGCTGTTGAAAGAAGCACAAACCCGTCACTCACCCTGAACTTCCTGGGGGGGCTCTAGCTGCATTTTCCAGAAACGTTCCCTTCACCCACCCTCCGCTTCCCCTCCAGCGCCCTTGCACCCTCCTCTCCAACTGAAAAATAAAAACGCACGAAGGCTTCACCAGCCCGAACTCCCGCACAGGTTCATCGCCCTACCCGGAAACGCAGCCCCGGGCGCGTAGCGCAGGGCGAGGGCCTGGCCGGCTGCGCGGGCGGCGGCGGCGGCGGCGGCCTCGCCTTCCCGGGCGGGCGCGCGCGGAGATGGAGGCGCGGAGCGCAGCGGGCACGGCCAGCGCCGGGCCCCGCGGGGGGCGGGGGGGCGCGGCGGCAGCCGAGGGGTAACTCCTGCCGGCGGCCGGCCCACACCGGCCCTCCCGCTACGCACGTGCGCTGGGGGTCTCCCAGGCAGAGCCCCGGTCCCCCCAACCAAGTGCGCCCAACTTACTGAACTCCTGGGGCGGGCCGGCGGGCGGGCGGAAGGAAGGAAAGCAGGCCGGGCGGCCGCGGGGACAGCCTGGCGTGGGAGGCGGCTTCGGGGCCCCACCTGGCGCAGCCTCGGCGGACCGCGCGAAGGGACCCCGGGGTTCGGGCCCGACGCGCTCCCAAAGAGTCCCCGCCGGCGCTGACGCGGAAGCGCCACAGCTCACCACGTCCCTCCGCGGCCCGAGGCGACGCGGCGGCTCACGGCGTCCCTCCGCGCTGTGGAACTGGGCGGGCGGGCGGCGCGCGGGCGCAGGCAGTTGACAGGAGGAACCGCCCCGCAGCCGCTGCTGCCGCCACCGAAGAAGCTGGAACCCGGAGCGGGCAGGACCTGAAGCTCCCCTCGCCTGGGCAACGGCTGCCGCCGGAGCCCGGCTCCCCCCCAGCGTCGCTCCACCTGCAACGGTCCCTCAGGCTTTTAGAGAGGGGCGGGGAAGGATGGGGGGTTTTTTTCCCCCACCTTGGGCCCCTTTTTGGTAGTAGTTGTTGGTTCAGGAAACTTTATTAAGTCAGCCTCTCTCTTCCTCGGTCTTCCCCTCCCCGAAGAGCCTGAGCTACCGCCGTAGAGCGAGTAGGAAGGGGGAAGCAGAGACTCTCCGGCAGCGACAGGGAGCGAGTGACTGACCCCGGACGAAGATGGGGCGAGGGCAGGAAGTGACAAGCTCTCGGAGTGGGTGGGGGGAGTGTGGCCGGCACGCCCGGGAGCGTCGCGCGCATGCGCCCGGCCCGGCGCCCCCGCCGGTGGGGAGGCGACGCGCGGCGGCTGGGCAAGGAGAGGGAGACAGGCCGGTGGCGCGGGGCCGACGGCTGGGGGTGTCTTCGACCGGCGGCTCTCTCAAGCGTCCCCGGCGGACCGGGAACGAAGTCCTGGGCTTCGCGGGCCGAGAGGTGCGAGGCCACTGGTGCGGTGGTTGGGCCCGGGAGACGGGCTGCTGGGCAACCAAACTGTTGCTATCGCTTTTTTTCCTTCGGTGGAACCGAAACCGGGAGGCTTGGAAAAGCACGGGAGGGAACTGTAGGAAGAGGCTTGGCAAATGCTTAAGCCGTAAATCGTGGTGATTCCGAAAAAGTTGTCAGCGCATTTATAAAGGGTACAAGTGGAACTTTTTTTTTTTTTAACCCCGCAATTACCGAAGTGTGCCTCTCAGAGCTTTATCAGGTCTTTGGAAGGAAAACAGTCTAGTCCGTGGAAGATCGGTATTGATTGCAGCTGCGCTCGGCTTCTGGCATCTGAAGGCGAAGTTGGGTCACGTGGGCTGTACGCACTTTTTTCTTCTCTTCGGCGCTCATCCTGCTTGGAAACCACCCCAGGATCGCAGTGGTCTGTCAAATTCTGCAAACCCGTGTGCGGGTGCTCGGGGGTGGGAGAGCCGCCTCTCCCGCCTTCTCCCGGCTCCAGAAGCAAAAATGAAAATGTTAAGAAAGAAAAAGCCCATTTAAGAAAATGTCCACCCGCCCTCCCCCACGATCCACTGAAAACCTTCAGGTTAAGTTGCCGGTTTTCCGTGAAAACGTTTAGTAGACAGGCTCTGTATGTATTTTGGAAGAACAAACGAGTGACTGAAATCTATTTTCAAAATGCAGAGTTTGTATTAGGTCCAGTAATAAATTTGTTGCTGTAAATACACTGGAGTATTTGCGTAGGTCTGAGTGATTTTAGATAGGGGTGACAGGAAAATGATACAAAAGTAATCTTTTTAAAAAGGAATTCCACCTACTGTTCACTCTGCACACTTAACTGGTCGCCTTACTATGTTTGATCATTTTTATCTGTCCCGTTGTCAAGAAGCAACACAGAACATCAAACTAAAATGAAATCGATCTAGGTGGTGGTGGTGGTGGGGGGGGGGGGCGGTCCAAGAGGGGATATGTGGGCATATATATATATATATATATGTACACACACACACACACACATATATATATATATCGGAGAAGGCAATGGCACCCCACTCCAGTACTCTTGCCTGGAAAATCCCATGGACGGAGGAGCCGGGTAGGCTACAGTCCATGGGGTCTCTAAGAGTCGGACACGACTGAGCGGCTTCACTTTCACTTTTCCCTTTCATGCCTTGGAGAAGGAAATGGCAATCCACTCCTGTGTTCTTGCCTGGAGAATCCCAAGGACCGGCGGAGCCTGGTGGGCTGCCGTCTATGGGGTCGCACAGAGTCGGACACGACTGAAGAGACTTAGCAGCAGCAGCACACACACATATATATACATATATATATATATACACACACATACATACACATATAGCTGATATACTTTGTTATATGGCAGAAGGTAACATGCATTGTAAAGCAACTATTATCCCAATTAAAAATGAAATGCCACAATTTCTAAAAGTAAAATAAACTACACCCACATGATAGTGTTTGTCATACAACCAATAAAATATTTTTCTAACATTTTCGTGCTAACTCTCTTCAGCCCTGTCCAATTCTTTGCAACCCAGGGGACTGTATCCGGCAAGGCTCTGTCCATGGAATTCTCCAGGCAAGAATACTGGAGTGGTTTTGCCATGCCCTCCTCCAGGGGATCTTCCTGAGCCAGAGAGGGAATCTGCACCTCCTGCAGCTCCAGCACTGCAGGCGATTCTTTACCACTGAGCCACAGAGGAATATGCTTATCCAAAACAATAGAAAAAAAATTTAAATATGACCCTTAACAGTGGAATTTTGATTTTATTTAACACTGGAGAGCTTTGGTAAAATTTGAGGTGAGATATTTTAACTTTTGGGAGATCTACTTTAATAAGCAAATTTATCATGGGCTTAAAAATGATTATACAATTTTAAATTTTCATAAACATGAAAAGGTGTTACTTCAGATACATGAAAGTTACAAATGTTTGCTGACCAGATGTGAATTAAAGATGTTTATATTTCAAAGTAGTCATTACTAGAGAGTCCACAAAATTGTTTGCTAATAGAATAAGTTTTAAACATTCTGAAAAATTAGAATTATAGACAAAATTGGAATGTGCATATGGTTAAAACAAATATTGAACACACTGAATTGTAGAATTTTAAAGACGAAGCCATGGAAATTATCTAGTAACCTTCCTTGCTTTATAGATAGAAAACTGAAACCCAGAGAGGTTAACTGGTTTTCTGAAGGTAACATAGTAACAGAAGTAAGTCTAGAACCTAGATCATTCCCTTTATAAAATAACAATATTAGTATCTGACATGTTTTGAGTAATTAATGTTTTAGGCTCAGACATGAAGTCATTTAATCGTGTCAACAATCCAATGAGATTTTGTTATTCTCCATTCTTCAGGGGGAGAAATGGTTCAGTTCAGTAGTTCAGTTGCTCAGTCGTGTCGGAATCTTTGCGACCCCATGGAGTTCAGCATGCCAGGCTTCCCTGTCCATCACCAACTCCTGGAGTTTACTCAAACTCATGTCCATCAAGTGGGTGATGCTATCCAACCACCTCATCCTCTGTTGTCCCCTTATCCTCCCGCCTTCAATCTTTCCCAACATCAGGGTCTTTTCAAATGAGTCAGTTCTTCACAATGAGTCAGGTGGCCAAAGGATTGGAGTTTAAGCTTCAGCATCAGTCCTTCCAATAAATATTATTCAAGACTGATTTCCTTTAGGATGGACTGGTTGGATCTTCTTGCAGTCCAAGGGACTCGCAAGAGTCTTTTTCAACACCACAGCTCAAAAGCATCAATTCTTCAGCACTCAGCTTTCTTTAGAGTCCAACTCACATCCATACATGACCACTGGAAAAACCATATCTTTGACTAGACGGACCTTTGTTGGCAAAGTAATGTCTCTGCTTTTTAGCATGCTGTCTAGGTTGGTCATAGCTTTTCTTCCAAGGAGCAAGTGTCTTTTAATTTCGTGACAGCAGTCACCATTTGCAGTGATTTTGGAGCCCCCAAAAATAAAGTCTGTCACTGTTTCCATTGTTTCTCCATCTATTTGCCATGAAGTGATGGGACCAGATGCCATGATCTTAGTTTTCTGAATGTTGAGCTTTAAGCCAGCTTTTTCACTCTCCTCTTTCACTTTCATCAAGAGGCTCTTTAGTTCTTCTTTGCTTTCTGCTATAAGGGTGTTGTCATCTGTGTATCTGAGGTTTTTGATATTTCTCCTGGCAGTCTTGATTCCAGCTTGTGCTTCATCCAGCCCAGCATTTCGCATGATGTACTCTGCATATAAGTTAAATAAGCAGGGTGACAATATACAGCTTTGATGTACTGCTTTCCCAGTTTTGGAACCAGTCTGTTGTTGTATGTCCAGTTCTAACTGTTGTTTCTTGACCTGCATACAGATTTCTCAGGAGGCAGGTCAGGTGGTCTGGTATTCCCATCTCTTGAAGTATTCTCCACAGTTTGTTGTGATCCACACAGTCAAAGGCTTTGGCATAGTCAATAAAGCAGAAGTAGATGTTTTTCTGGGACTCTCTTGGTTTTCCAATGATCCAACGGATCTTGGCAATTTGATCTCTGGTTTCTCTGCCTTTTCTAAATCCAGCTTGAACATCTGGAAGTTCACGGTTCGCATACTGTTGAAACCTGGCTTGGAGGATTTTGAGCATTACTTTGCCAGTGTGTGAAATGAGTGCAATTGTGCAGTAGTTTCAACATTCTTTGGCATTGCCTTTCTTTGGGACTGGAATGAAAACTTTTCCTTTTCCAGAATGGTTAGATAACTCATCAAGGTTACAACTGAAAGGCAGCTGAACCAGTATTCTAACCCAAAGGATGTGGCTCTGAAACTCATGACCTTAGCCATTGTGTTCTATTGGCTATATTGTGTTGCATACACTGTACCATAGCTGTTTTGGATCACATCATATGTGAAAGATAAGCAAGTAGATCCTGTCATTTGTGAGAGGTATTAAAATGCCATGTATATTGTCATATGTGAAGCGGAACACCATTCCATGTTCTATGCATGGGACGGATGCTCAGGGATGGAGCACTGGGATGACCCAGAGGGATGGGATGGGGAGGGAGGTGGGAGGAGGGTTCGGGAGGGGGAGCACATGTGAACCCATGGCTGATTCATGTCAATGTATGGCAAAAACTACTACAATATTGTAAAGTAATTAGCCCCCAACTAAAATAAAAATAAAATAAAATAAAATGCCACGTGTCAGCTCATGAAGTGGGAGTGGAATTGCTAGTATCACAAAAATTTAACTGAATTTCACAAAAAGACTTTGAACATCACCTAGAATTTCACTCTGCCTCTAAAAACACTATGCACAAACTATCACAGAAAAATCATTTGTCTTGTCATTTGTCTTGTTCACTGCAGCAACCTAGGTGACACATCATTACAGCTTTAAGGAACTTTTTGATAGTTAAAGTCTGGAAGTGCGTATCTAATGATTAACATATCACATTCAAGGCTGGAGAATACACACACACACACACACACACACACACACACACACACACATATATATACATACACATACACACATGCATGCATATACATATATATTATTGCTGCATAGCAAACCACCCTAGAATCAATGCCCTAAAGTCATTTTAGTCTGGCCTTGTCTGGGATCATGCACATAGCTGCTACAGTCATCTGGCAGCTTGACTGGGTGTTCTCATGGCTGGCAGTTGGTGTTGACTATTGGCTGGACCTCTCTCTCCCCTTGTAGACTTTCATCCTCAATATTATCCTGGGCTTTTTCATATCATGGCAGCATACCAAGCAAATAGAGTAGGAACTGAAGGAACTTGACATCACTTCCACCACATTCTATTGGTAAAGAAAGTCAGAAGGCCAGCACATATTCAGAAATTGGAAGATAAATTTCCCTTCTTTTTAAAATTTTTTAAATTGAAGTGTAGTTGACTTACAGTGTTGTGCCAATCTCTGCTATTAGCACAACACTGTAAGTCAACTACACTTCAATTTAAAAAATTTTAAAAAGGAGAAATTTATCTATCCAATTTCTGAATATGTGCTGGCATATATATATATATATATATATATATATATATATATATATATATATATATATATATATATAAGGAAATGGCAACCCACTCCAACCAGTACTCTTGCCTGGGACATCCCATGGACGGAGAAGCCTGGTAGGCTACAGTCCATGGAGTAGCAAAGAGTCGGACACGACTGAGCGACTTCACTTTCACTTTCATATATATACATATATATATTCTTTTCCATTATGTTTTATCCCAAGAGATTCGATATAGTTCCCTGTGCTATACAGAAGGATCTTGTTGTTACTCCATTCTGAATGTAATGCTGTAGTTTGCATTTGCCAACCCCAAATTCCCAGTCCCTCTTCCTCCCTTCCTCCTTCTTGGTGACAAGTCTGATCTCTATGTCTGTGAGTTTTTTCTATTTTGTGGATAGGTTCATTGGTGCCATATTTTAAATTTCTCTTCTTGATGGGAGAAGTAGCCAAGTCACATTTCAAAGGGATATGCGTATAGGAATGGAAGGAATTATTGTGATGATCTTTGCATGAAATCTATCACAATATATAATTATTTCAAGAATAATACTAGCTAATTAAAGCTGCTGGGTTGCTTTTTTTTTTTTTTTAATGCTTGATGATGCCTTTAAGAACAGCAAAACAAGGAAACACTAGTCAGACCAATTCTTTAAACTGACTAAGTGGGTCAGTTTGCTGGCACTGTATAGATACTTGGGTAATTCCTTAACTTTTTCCATAATTTTGTTTCTTTCTTTAAGATTTTCCCATCTGTTCTAAACAGATCTCTCTAAAACATAGTAGGAACACCTAACAACAAGTAGAAGCAATTATAGGACATATATATTCAGGTCCAGATTTTGCTAGCTTTAATTACGATGTGGCATTTTACAACACAAATTCATAACTTTTTAAAATCAAATTATGGGCCAAAATAGAGGCTGAAAGTTTAGAAAGGGTCATGGAAAAATTGATTTCAAAGGACAAATATTCAACTGTTCACCTACTATCAAGTACAGAACTTAACACCTAAGGACTGTGTAAGCAACAGAATACAAAAATAAAATGATAATGCTTTTCCTAAAATGTTTATTTTAAGGACACTAGGGAGTAGGTTGTAACCTGGGTTGCTGCCTGGAGATATGTTGCCTACTAGAACCCCCGATATAGACGTACAGTTTCCATTCCTGGTGCTAAAGGCACACTTAGGTCTTGCTGACCAGGTGGTACAGTGCATGCACCATGCTGCCATGTGGGCACCAAACCTTGTCTTACAGTCTTCCATTCAAATGCATTTCAGATAGCATTTAGGTGAATTCCATTTTTAAAAAATACTTGTTATAATCGAGTTTGTTCATAAATTAGTCTGTACTATAAGAATAGCTGGGCTTTCCAAGTGGCACTAGTGGTAAAGAACCCACCTGCCAATGCCAGAGACATAAGAGATGTGGGTTTGATCCCTGTGTCAGGAAGAGCCCCTGGAGGAGGGCATGGCAATCCACTCCAGTATTCTTGCCTGGAGAATCCCATGAACACAGGAGCCTGGCGGGCTACAGTCTGACAGGCAGAGTCAGACACGACTGAAGAGACTTAGCACGTACACATATAATAATAGCTAGAGATGATTTTGTCACTTATTGAATTCAGACAAAGTGCTAAGTGCCTTCTAATTTTTCACTAAATCCTTACTAAAATCCTAGGTTAGATGTTATCCCTTTTTACAAATTAGGAATCAGATAATCTATGTTTGATCTTAGATTTGAACATAGGACTGAGTCCACATCCTATGCTTCAAATTACATATATTCTGATTATTTCTAAAATTTTATCTCCAGTTCAGGTCTGTCCCTGAAGCATCTAAGCTCTAACTACCCACGAAGCACACAACCTGAATTTCCCCAAACATCTCAAAATTAGCAGGGCCCAAACTGAACTTCTCTTCTCACAAAACCTGTTCTTCCAAATTTTAATTAACAGTGTTGCTATCTATTCAGGCTATCAAGGCGGAGGCCTTGGAGTCAAAGAGAGGAGCACATGCAAAGGTGCAAAGTAATGCAAGTTACCTGCGTACAAGGTTTCTCAGCTCACTTAACCCCAACATGCAACCTGACACCATGGACAACTGGTTGTACTTCAGAAAGGTTTAGGAAATAGTGACCTCTCTCCATGGGCATCATCAGTCTTCAAGTCCAAACCCTCACCTCTGAACCTCTGCAATAACTACCTGCATGGTCTCCCTACCACCATCTCTCTGTCTCTCCATTACTCCACACTACCAGCAGAATTACAGTTTAAAAAAATACTGATAATATTACTTCCTAATTTAAAATCTCTGTCAACTGCTCATTTTCTACATGAAGAAGCCAAATCTCAATGAAAAGCAGAAAAAGCGTGTGTTTTGGAGTTGGAAAAACTGGGTATACTAGTAGTTGAACTGGATAGGGTGGGAGTGTGGAATACGAGGGAATTTTAGAGAGAGATGATTAGAAGTGTGTATATGGGTATATATTCATTAGCTAAAGCAACTATTAGGGACTTCCCTGGTGGCACAGTGGATAAGAGTCCACCTGCCAATGCAGGGGACTCAAGATTTGACCCCTGGTCCAGGAGGATGCTGCTGAGCAACTAAGTCCATGCGTCACAACTACTGAAGCCCAAGCTCTAGAGACCACACGCCACAACTACTGAGCCTGTGTCCCACAACTACTGAAGCCTGCATATCCTAGAGTCTGCATGCCACAACCAGTGAAGCTTGCTTGCCTGGAGCCTGTGCCCCACAACAACAGAACACACTGCAATGAGAAGCCCATGCACTGCAACAAAGAATAGCCCCTGCAACTAGAGAAAGCCCACATACAGCAATGAAGACCCAGCACAACCAAAACTAAAAAAATTTTTAAATGTAAATTTTAAAAAAATGTTAAATAAAACAGTTATTAAATAATAGAATAGTGGTTTGCTCAGAGGGTTGGGAAGGGTACTGGGGGGTGACAGTTTTGGGGTTCCTGACCATTTTATCAATTTTCACCACATAATCATTACAATGTATATTTGCTTTGTAATAATTCAGCAAGCTGATAGTTATGTTTTATGCACTTCTGTAAAAAAGTATAATATTTCACCATAAAAATATTTTTTAAAGCAGCTAACCTAAGACTCGCTTTAGATACCACTTCATCTGAGACACTACCTTCCACAAATGACAGCTCCATTTTCTTGCCCCTGTAATAAATCATTCTAATTAAATGACTGACTCTCTTGTTAGTCTGAATCCCTCAAGAAACACAGCAAAACATTCCTCATCGTTTTGCCATCACCTAGTCCACTTCTTGGCACATAATAGACAACCATTAAAAGTTACTAGATGGGCTTGAGTGAGTGAATTCTGATTTCCAATGGGCTAAAGAAGAAAAACAACATTCACTCTTTGCAATAAACATCATAAGAAAAAGGTTAGTGGGAAAAATCAATTTTAGTGGTTTGGGAAAAATCAATTTTAGCCCTTGGCCTAATAGGACACTCACTTTCAATGTAGAGCACAGCCATCATGGTGGTGGTGGTTTAGTCGCTAAGTTGTATCCAACTCTTATGACCCCATGGACTGTAGCCTACCAGGCTCCTCTGTCCATGGAATTTCCCGGGCAAGAATACTGCAGTGGGTTGCCATTTCCTTCTCCAGGGGATCTTCCCAAACCAGGGATCAAACCTGGGTCTCTTGCATTGCAGGCGGATTCTTTACCAACTGAGCCACCAAGGAAGCCCAGAGAACAACCATACAAGGACAATTAAAGGAACCCTATTGCATAATAATACTGTAGAATATATGCCATAGTTGGACACTTGAAACTACTAACCATTCATCATGATTGTGGTTTTGTTTATACGAGGGTTGATTATTTTTGTTTAGTTGGCTTTTTTTTAACTTGCAAATATTGACAAATGGGATGCTTTTTTAAGCAATTTCTGCATTTTTAGAAACCATTTTTGTTTTTTTTAACTTTTTATTTTGAAATATTTCAAATTTAAAAGCGAACGAGAGGACTTCCCTGACGGTCCAGGGGTTAAGACATGCACTTCCACTGCAGGAGGCAGGGGCCCCTGCGGGGGACTAAGATCCACATGAAAGAACACAATCCCCATACTCTACCCAGATTAACCAGTTTTTAATATTTTGTCCCATTTGTTTGCTCTCTCTCTATATATATATGTCTATATGATTATCATATATATATATATATCATATATATATGATTTTTTGAACCATCTGAGAGTAGATTCAAACATACATCCTTCTCCTTTATTCCTAATTACTTCAGTGTGTGTTTCTCGAAGCCAGGATTTTATTATCATACATGAGCACAATACAGTTATCATATTCAGGAAATTTAACATTAATACAATACTTTTATTTAGACTACAGTCTATATTGGGGCTTCTCAGGTGACTCAGTGGTAAAGAATCCGCCTGCCAGTGTAGGAGAAGCAAGATATGCAAGTTCCATCCATGCGTCAGGAAGATTCCCTGGAGTAGGAAATGGCAACCCACTCGGTATTCTTGCCTGGAAAATTACATGGACAGAGTATCTCAGGCGGGGTTGCACAGAGTCGGATACAACTGAGCACCACCACCCCCTGCCCCACAGCCTATGTTATAATTTTGTCAGTTATCCTGATAATGCCTTTTATTGATTTTTTCCCTTCAGTATAAGAACTAATCCAGGATCAGTTCAGTTCAGTTCAGTTCAGTCGCTCAGTCATATCTGACTCTTTGAGACCCCATGAACCGCAGCACACCAGGCCTCCCTGTCCATCACCAACTCCCAGAGTCCACCCAAACCCATGTCCATTGAGTCAGTGATGCCATCCAATTATCTCATCCTCTGTCGTCCCCTTCTCCTCCTGCCTTCAATCTTTCCCAGCATCAGGGTCTTTTCAAATGAGGTGGCTCTTCACATGAGGTAGCCAAAGTATTGGAGTTTCAGCTTCAACATCAGTCCTTCCAGTGAACACCCAGGACTTATCTCCCCCAGGATGGACTGGCTGGATCTCCTTGCAGTCCAAGGGACTCTCAAGAGTCTTCTCCAACACTACAGTTCAAAAGCATCAATTCTTCGGCACTCAGCCCTCTTTATCGGAGAAGGAAATGGCAACCCACTCCAGTACCCTTGCCTGGAAAATCCCATGGATGGAGGAGCCTGATAGGCTGCAGTCCATGGGGTCGCTAAGGGTTGGATACAACTGAGCGACTTCACGCTCACTTTTCACTTTCATGCATTGGAGAAGGAAATGGCAACCCACTCCAGTGTTCTTGCCTGGAGAATCCCAGGGATGGGGGAGTCTGATGGGCTGCCATCTGTGGGGTCGCACAGAGTTGGACACGACTGAAGTGACTTAGCAGGAGCAGCAGCAGCAGCCCTCTTTATAGTCCAACTCTTACATCCATACATGACTACTGGAAAAACCATAGCCTTGACTAGACAGACTTTTGTTGACAAAGTAATGTCTCTGCTTTTTAATATGCTGTCTAGGTTGGTCATAACTTTCCTTCCAAGGAGTAAGTGTCTTTTAATTTCATGGCTGCAAGGATCACATATTTCATTTAGCTGTCATGCCTCTTTACTTTCCTTTAATCTGCAACAGTTTTTCAGGCTTTCTTTGTCTTTCATGACAACGACATTTTGTTCAATATAGGCCAGTTATAGAATGAGTCAATTTGGACTTGTCTGATGCTTCTTTATTATGTAGAAGTTTTACATTTATCGAATGGAATATAACAAGTGATGTGGTATCTTTCTCAGGGTTTCACATCCAGAGGCTTGTAATACCTGATTGATTGTTGTTCATTGCTCAGTCTCTAAGCTGTGTCCAACTCTGCGATCCCATGGACTGGAGCATGGCAGGCTCCTCTGTCCTCCACTATCTCCCAGAGTTCGCTCAAATTCATGTCCTGCGAGTTGGTGATGCCATCCAACCATCTCATCCCCTGTCTTCCCCTTCTCCTCCTACCTTCAATCTTTCCCAGAATCAGGGTCTTTTCCAGTGAGTTGGCTCTTTGCATCAGGTGGCAAAAGTATTGGAGCTTCAGCTTCAGGATCAGTCCTTTGAATGAATATTCAGGGTTAATTTCCTTTAGGATTGACTAGTTTGATCTCCTTGCTGTCCAAGGGACTCACAAGAGTCTTCTCCAGCACCACAGTTCTTCAGCGCTCAGCCCTCTTTATGTTCCAACTCTCACATCCATACGTGACTACTGGAAAAACCATAGCTTTGACTAAGGTGGTCCTTTGTTGGTAAAGTGATGTCTCTGCTTTATAGTATGCTGTCTAGATTTGTCATAGCTTTCTTTCCAAGGTACAAGTGTATTTTAATTTCAGGGCTGCAGGCACCATCTGCAGTGATTTTGGAGCCTAAGAAACTAAAACCTGTCACTGTTTCCACTAATCCTTTTTATTTTCCTGACCTGCATGGCTTGCCCTAACTAACCGCGAGGCCACCAGGGAACTCTCGGTAATTCTTTCTCTTTTTTTAATTGAGATATAATTGACATGTAACATTATGTTAGTTTCAGGTGTACAGCATAGTGATTCAAATATATTTGTATATATTGCAAAATGATCCCCACAAGAAATCTAGTTAACATCCATCACCACAGAATTATGAACCTTTTTTTCTTATAATGAGAATTTCCAGGATCTACTCTCTTACCAACTTTCAAGTATACTAAACAGTATTATTAACTATAGTCACCATGCTGTACATTACATCCCCAGGACTTATTTATTTTATAATGAAAAGTTTGTACTTTTGTATTTTGTGTCCTCTTCATACATTTCACTCACCTCTTCTCCCATCCACCACCCCACCATCCCTACCCCCACCCTCAAACCCCATCCTACTCCCCAACCCCATCCCCCGTCCTCCGCCCCACCCCTACTGCTGGAAACCACCCATCTGTTCTCTGTATTAGTGAGCTCAATTTTGTTTTGGTTTGGTTTTTTTAGAGTCCATATATGTTAGACTGTATCGTATTTGTCTTTCTCTGTTTGACTTATTTCACTTAGCATAATACCCTCTAGGTCCATCCAAATTGTCCCAAATGGCAAGATTTCCTTCTATACATGGCTGGGTAATATTCTACGTGTGTGTGTGTGTATATATATACACACACACACATAGAAAGAGAGAGATTGATGATTTAGGTTGTTTCCATGTCTTGGTTATTGTAGATAATGCTGCTGTGAACATGGAAGAACAGATATGTTTGATATTAATCTTGCTCACTCGTTTAAGAGGTTATTCATCTTCTCCACTGTATAGTTACTCTTTTTCCTTTTATTATGAATAAGTAACTTGTGCATAGATAACAATGATTATATTACAGAGATTTCTTTTAACCAGTGATCTTAGTGGGCTTCCCTTGTGACTCAGTGGGAGAGAATCCACCTGCCAATGTAGGAAACACAGGAGATGTGGGTTCAATCCCTGGGTTAGGAAGATTCCCCTGGAGGAGGAAATGGGAATCCACCCCAGTATTCTTGCCTGGAGAATCTCATGAATAGAGGAGCCTTGCAGGCTACAGTCTATGGTGTCACAAAGAGTCAGACAAAACTGAGCACACACAAACAGTGATCTTAGTAATCTTATTTAGGTTTTAGAAACTCTCAAAGAAAAATTAAAGAGAATAAAAGTTAATTGATGCTATAATATAATTAGAAACTGTGGTCAGTCATGTAAGTAGAAATTGTTTTTTTGGTGTACTCTTACATGATTAAAAGTTAGAAAAAAAATGTATTACCCTGGGTGTTGATTTATTGTCAGTAAATCCATTCAATCAGCATTCACTGTGTATCCATTGTATTCCAAACGTCATGTAAAATTGAGAATACAAGGATGAGTATGACCAAGTCTCTTCCCTTTAGTCAACAAAAATTTCTTTAGCGCCAGTGCACAAGTACTAGGAATACATCCATAAACAATGTAGGAAGTTCTTGCCTTCTTGAAGTTTACAGTCTTATCATTGAGGAGCTTCCAATCTAATAATGGTGGCAGGTAAAAACTTGTATTGCTTTATGATAATCGCATAAGACAGGCACATGAGAGATGATTATAGCCATGGATTTACAAGGTCTATACACAAAAGCAGCAGGGAGGGAGAGGGGAGGGGGCATTTGCAGCATCAGTTTTTCAACTCACTTGAATTAGAAAGCTATAATAGATTGTGAATAATCGTTTTTTCCAAGAAATTTTAAAATTTTACTAAGACCTATTTCTTTAGGAGAGCTGACCAGTAGATTATCTATTAATATATATTAACAGAGTAATTCATCCTCAATCATATGTTGTAAATGCTATGTGATTCAATCTGTAAATGCTCTGTTATTTAGTCATTAAAGAGTTTTGCATGTGATACTGTATCATCATCAAAAAGGCATTCTGAGTTTTTCATTCATTTTCCCAACTGCTCCTCCTTATGGCCAAGATTTATTTGCAAGACTGAAGATAAGGCTACAGTTCAGAACTGTGGAACAGAATTAAGTTAGCTCTTTTACATATAACTTCATTAGGATCTTGATCTAAAATACTGAATACAAAATCTCTAGAAAAGTGAGATGATGCCTCATCTCTAACAACAAAGTATCAGAAGAAACGTACATTTTTGACTTATGAGAACTGAATCAATATATATGTCTAAGGTCTTAATTCCAGTTGAATACATAAACTACCAGCCCATAAACTATAACAAAATACTGTATTAATGGAACATTTTAAGAAACCAACTGGTATCTACACTTATTCTATTGATCTGAGATTTTAAACAATTTCCAAAATAATTTCTACAAAATGGTCACATTTTTATCTTAAATTGACATTGATTTTTCCCATTCAAAAGATCTATTTTTTTCTAATGAAAGTTGCATATTTTGCATCTGAGAAATCTCTAGATTTAGAGCCTATGCCGGTTTAGAAGACATCTTATAAAAAATTCAGGAAGCTTTCTTGGGTATTTCTTATGCTTTCAAGTGGTCAGACTATTAAAGCAATGTCTGTGTTACAAAGATCATACATGGAGTAAGGGAAAAGTTAGGTTGGTAAGAATTTTGAAAAAGAGCATCAGGACTTTTTCCACTTAGGCAGAAGAGTTCTAGTTGGGAGAAAGCCCCATAGGATACAGTGTCAAGATCCTTGTTAAGACCTGTGTTGCTAGGCAGTACTAAGTTGCCTTAGTGACCCCTAAATGCTCGAGTTAACATCATTGATTTCAATGCCATAGAATGACATTTACTTCTTAGTACTTTGTGGGGGAGTACCTAAATCTATTGTCACTTTTTTTTTTATAAAAAGTCATATTTTTAATAAAATAAATGTCTTTATAAAAATGCTAGTCAAAATTTAGTGTGTTTCTAATCATCTTATTGCTAAAGGAGATAGTGTGCCAGCTGTTAGGAATGGCAGTTTCATTTACGGGAACAAAGTTGCTTTACATTTCTCATAATTTTACTTATAAAGGAACAATTGCTGTAGTATATTCAAAAATTCCCCTATCAACATTAGTTCTCTTTTCTTAATCACTTTTGAAACCAGGAACTATAATATAATAATCTGAGAGAATATCTAGTTGAAAACTTTCTTTTAAAAATATTATTGAAGTATAGTTGATTTACAATGTTGTGTTAATTTCTGCTGTATAGCAAAGTGATTCAGTTATACATATATATTCTTTTTCATTAAGGTTTATCACAGGATATTGAATATAGTTCCCTATGCTATACAGTAGGACCTTGCTGTTTATTCATTCCATATATACCAGTTTCATCTGCTAATCCCAAACTCCCAAATCTTTCTTCTTCCCACCCCTTCCCCCTTGGCAACCACATATCTGTTCTCTATGTCTGCGCATATGTTTCTGTTTCTTAGATATATTCATTTGTGTCATATTTTAGACTCCACATATAAGTAATTATCATATGGTATTTGTATTTTTCTTTCTGATTCATTTCGGTCAGTATGATAATCTCTAGGTCCATTCATGTTGTTGAAAATGGCATTATTTCATTCTTTTTTATGGCTGAGTAATAATATTCCATTGTATATATGTACCACATCTTTATCCATTCATCTGTTGGTGGACACTTTAGGTCCTGACTATTGTAAACAGTGCTGCCATGAACATAGGAGCACGTATATATTTTTGAATTACAGCTTTGTCTGCATATATGCCCAGGACCAGGATTGCAGGGTCATATAGTAGCTCTATTTTCAGTTTTTTGAGGAAACTCCATACTGTTTTCCATAGTGACTGCACCAATTTACATTCTATCAATGGTACAGGAGTGTTCCCTTTTCTCCACACACCTTCCAGCATTTGTTATTTGTAGAATGTGATGATAGCTAACTGGTGTGAGGTGGTACTCTATTGTAGTTTTGATTTGCATTTCTCTAATAAATGAAACCTCTCATATTTTTAATCCTGTCTTTCTAGTCTTAGGAAGCTCATTTCTGTACAAAAACTCTGCCAGATGAATGAAGATGCAAAATAATGCATAAGTCGACTATATGAATAAAATGAATGTGTAAAGATTGCTTAACTTAAGTGCTATATTTTATTCTGAAAACATTTGATCTCATCTAACTGTCCCTTAGGATTTTACCTAAATAAAACAACACACTCATGTCTTCTGGGAATTAAAAAAAAAGTTTATAGAAGATACTTTATAATCTTCTTGTTCATTTCTACATCATTATTGTGTTAAAAGAGAAAGGGAAAAAGCCAAGAAAAAATATAAAGAGGTAGAGAAGAGAAAGGAAAAGTTAGCTGAGATTTGTTGAATCAGGACCAGACACCATACTAAGCACTTTAGATTCATTATCTCACTTACAAGAAGAGCAAAAGTAAGAAAAATAAAAATACTAGCCTTCTTATGTTCCTTAAATACAAATATTTGTATATTTTTGAGGACATGAAAGGAGATACATATTCTTTCCTATTGTTTTTTTAATTAATTTATTAATAATTGGAGGCTAATTACTTTACAATATTTTGGTGGCTTTTGCCATACATTGGCATGAATCAGCCATGGGTGTACATGTGTCCCCCATCCCGAACCCCTCTCCCACCTCCCTCCCTGTCTCATCCCTCTGAGTTGTCCCAGTGCACCAGCCCTGAGCATCCTGTCTCACGCATTGAACTTGGACTGGTGATCTGTTTCACATATGGTAATATACGTTTCATCGCTATTCTCTCAAATCATCCCACCCTCACCTTCTCCCACAGAGTCCAAAAGTCTGTTCTTTATATATGAGTCTCTTTTGCTGTCTCGCATATAGGGTCATCATTACTGTCTTTCTAAATCCCATATATATGCGTTAATATACTGTATTGGTGTTTTTCTTTCTGACTTACTTCACTCTGAATAACAGGCTCCAGTTTTATCCACCTCATTAGAACTGATTCAAATGCATTCTTTTTAATAGCTGAGTAATATTTCATTGCGTATACGTACCACAGCTTTCTTATCCATCCATCTGCTGGTGGACATCTAGGTTGCTTCCATGTCCTAGCTATTGTAAACAGTGCTGTGATGAACATTGGAGTACACATGTCTCTTTCAGTTCTGGTTTTCTCAGTGTGTATGCCCAGCAATGGGATTGCTGGGTCATATGGCATTTCTATTTTCAGTTTTTTAAGGAATCTCCACACTGTTCTCCATAGTGGCTGTACTAGTTTGCATTCCCACCAACAGTATAAGAGGGTTCCCTTTTCTCCACACCCTCTCCAGCATTTATTGTTTGTAGACATTTGGATAGCAGCCATTCTGACTGGCGTGAGATGGCACCTCATTGTGGTTTTTATTTGCATTTCTCTGATAATGAGAGATGCTGAACACTTTTTCATGTGTTTGTTAGACATCTGTATGTCTTCTTTGGAGAAATGTCTGTTCAGTTCTTTGGCCCATTTTTTGATTGGGTCATTTATTTTTCTGGTATTGCGCTTCATGAGCTGTTTGTATATTTTTGAGATTAATTCTTTGTCAGTTTCCCATTGCTTTTTATGTGATCTAGGGGGAAAAAATCACTTTGCCCAGTCTAAAATGCTCTGGCTCTGATACTTACATATGGGAGACAGAAAGGTTATTGCAGATTCATAGGAATTGTCACTACAATCCCAGTAGAAAATGTCTAGGACACTCCTGGCTGTCTACAAATCCAGTATTTGACAGGAGCATAGTAGCTACACATAAACCGCATTTAAAATATTGGGATTTGTCTGGACACTACACTTCAAAAGAGAGCCAAACAAATAGAGGCACATTCACTGGGAGAATGACCAGGGAAGGGAAGAGATGTGAAATCATGTCCTATGTGGAAAATTCATACAAACTGGGGAAATTTTGCTTAGCCAAAAGAGACTCCAAATACATACTAGGGTGGACTTCCCTAATGGTCCAGAGATTAAGAATCCGCCTGCCAATGCAGGGGACATGGATTTGATCCCTAGTCTAAGAAGATTCCACTTGCCATGGGGCAAGCAAGCCTGTGCACCATGACCACTGAGCCCACACACCGCAACTACTGAAGCCTGCATGCCCTAAGCCCATGCTCTGCAACAAGAGAAGCCACCACAGTGAGAAGCCCACACACCACAGCTAGAGAGTAGTCCCCAGTTGCTGCAACTAGAGAAAACCTTTGCACAGCAATGAAGACCCAGCACGGCTAAAGACAAAATACATACATAGATACATAATACTAAGTCGCTTCAGTCAGGTCCGACTCTTTGCAACACTATGGACTCTAGTCCGCCAGGCTCCTCTGTCCATGGGATTTTCCAGGCAAGAATACTGGAGCGGATTGCCATTTCTTTCTCCACACTTACATACATAAAATTTAAAAGACACGTATGGGTTGTCAGATGGAAGAGGAAAAACAGGTGTTCTATATACCCATCTTTGCTGGGTGTGAGAAGTACAGGAAGGCCAATTTCAATATGATAGAATAAAGAATTTTTTAAGCAAACTGTCCTTAACTGGAAGAATTGTCTCAGGAGGTGTTAAATTCCCTATCACTTGGAAATGTTCAAAGTTTGGTGAGGCCCTTGGCAGAAATATTGTAAAGGAGATTCAAACATTAAATGGAAGACTGGGTTTAAAAAGATGATTCTGCAGTGATTTCCAATCCAGACACTGTGCACAAATGACTGGTGATTGAACCAAACCTCATGCCTCAAAACTCAGAGTTCAAAATACAGTAAATTGGAGTAAACTTTTCCCACATGAACCATTCAGTAAGAAATCAGATTCTTCTCACCCTTACGTCCAATTCCAAGTGAGGATACTCCACTAATTTCAAGTGAGACTATACAAGTGAAAATAGTCCCAAGTAAGAATATATAATTCCTAATTCCAAGTGAGAATATATAATTTTACTAATTCCAAGCAAGAATATACAGTTTTACTCACCAGTTTCTTTCATAAATGGAGACACAAACCAACAACTTGACCTGTTAATGCCAATACTGTGGTCAGGCATCATTAGTTTATCCTCTAAAAATATCAAGGACAGAATTAGAGTATTTTGATTCATTCATGTAACAGCTATTTATTGAGCACCTGCCATATGCCATAACAGTGCTAGGGTTTGGGGTGGGAGATTTAATGATGAACAACAACAACAACAACAAACATGACCTCTGCTCTCATGAAGTTTATACAGTCTAGTATAATCACTGTCTCCCTGCAGATCACATGAAGTCTACTGTTTCCATGCATAAGCTTTCATTAATTTACTTTCTGATTAAAAATGTCAAATCAATTGAAAAAGAAAAAATATTTCCTTCTATTAAACATTCAGCAGAAATATGATTATTAACTTAAAGGGACTTAATTTATTCAATACATAATTTTGTGTGTGTGTGTGTGTGTGTGTGTATGTTAGTCACTCAGTCATGTCTGACTCTTTGCAACCCTATGGACTGTGACTTACTAGGCTCCTCTATCCATGGAATTTCCCAGGCAGGAATACTGGAGTGAATTGCCATTTCCTACTCCAGTGGATCTTGCAGACCCAGGGATTGAACCTGGGTCTCCTGCACTGGCAGGCAGATTCTTTATCATCTGAGCCACCAGGGAAGCCCTCATACGTAATTTGAAAAACCATATTTCTAACGAAGTACATGTATATTTATGGAGTTAGTACAAATATGCATAATATGCAAAAGTGTTCTTTGCTATGATTAATTTATATTGACAAATTAAGTTGCATAAAATGTGACTCATTAAGAGAATATGATTACTTGAATCATCAAAATCACTTATGAAAATTAATTAGCTGATGTTTTGTAGTTTTCAGTTAGTCTAGATAGATAATCTATGGTCTAGATAAGCAATAGAAAACTTTGAGGTTAGTGGGTCTAGTTCTTACATAGTCCAGTAGCTTGATTTGCTACAATATAAAATTTATAGTTGAGCTGGAAGTTTAAATTAGGAACTTAAAAAAAACTTACAAGATTAAGTCATGTGATTCAGTTGAGTGGCATTACCAAGAATAACATTAACATTCTGAAGGGAGAATCTAGGAAGCTTTAAGATGCTGCCATATACAAAGCTATGAAATTAAAAGACGCTTGCTCCTTGGAAGAAAAGCTATGGCCAACCTAGACAGCATATTAAAAAGCAGAGACATTACTTTGCTGACAAAAGTCCATGTAGTCAAAGATATGGTTTTTCTAGTAGTCATGTATGGGTGTGAGAGTTGGACCATAAAGAAAGCTGAACGCTAAAGAATTGACGCTTTTGAACTGTGGTGTTGGAGGAGACAATTGAGAGTTCCTTGGACTGCAAGGAGATCAAATCAGTCCATCCTAAAGGAATCAGTCTCGAATATTCATTGGAAGGACTAACGCTGTAGCTGAAGCTCCAATACATTGGCCGCCTGATTCAAGGAACTGACTCTTTTGAAAAGATCCTGATGCTGGGAAAGATTGAAGGCAGGAGGAGAAGGGGACGACAGAGGATGCAATGGTTGGATGGCATCACTGACTCGATGGACATGAGTTGAGCAAGCTCTGGGAGTTGGTGATGGACGGGGAAACCTGGCGTGCTGCAGGTTGCAAAGAGTCAAACACGAATGAGCAACTGAACTGAACTGATATACAAAGCCACATTATGAGATGAATTCCTACATTCTTGCAGGCCTATTCAGAATTGTTTGCAAGTAAAATGACTCCTGCCTTTTAACCATGGTTGATTAAACCAGTTATCATTTCATGAGTCACAGGCAACATTATATGGTCTGCCACATAGTAGGCACCCAATGAACATTTTAGAATGAATGAACAAATGGGCAGAAATGTAAATAAACCCAGAAGTGGTATAACAAGGATTAAATAAAGAGAACATGACTCACACGTTAACTCATTCAATAAACATTTTCTCATCTATATAAACAGATCAGGCACTATACGGAAGATACTGTCCCAAGGCACATAGGTGTAAGCAAGACTGGACATGATCATACTACCCCTCAAGTAGAACAGTGTAACTAAAAAGACAGATATTAATCCAAAGGCCACCCATTCAAAAGGAAATATAATATGTATAATGTGACAAGCAGCATGATAAGAGGTATGGTATTATGAAAGGGTATACAGAAGGGTCTGATCTTGTCAGGGAGGTCAGGGAAGACTTGCTAAAGGATGTGACAAAGAACTGGGGCTTCCCAGATGACACTAGTGGTAAAGAATCTGCCTGCCAATGCAGGAGATGTAAGAGATGTGAGTTTGATCCCTGGATCAGGAAGATTCCCTGGAGGAGGGTATGGCAACCCACTCCAGTATTCTTGCCTGAAGAATCCAATGGACAGAGGAGCCTGGTGGGCTACAATACATGGAGATGCCAAGAGTCAGACATGACTGAGCACACTCATATACAAACAGTGATGAAGAATTACCCAGGACTTCCCTGGTGGTCCAGAGGTTAAGAATCCGTCTGCCAGTGCAGGGGCTATGGGTTTAATCCCTGATGCAAGAAGATCCCACATGCCTCAGAGCAGCTAAGCCCCTGCACCACAACTACTGAAGCCCCCGTGCCCTAGAACCTGTGCTCTGCAACAAGAGAAGTCACTGTAATGAGAAGCCCATGCACAGCAATTAGAGAGGAGCCCCCACTGGCCACAGATAGAGAAAGTCTATGAGCAGCAATGAAGACCCAGAGTAGCCAAAAATAAATAAGCAAGTAAGTACAAGGCTTCTGTGCACCCCTGATTTTAAAAAAAAGAATTACTTAGGTGAAGTGAGGCTAAAGGAGTAGGGTCTGGTAGGTGCAAAGATCTCATGGAAGAATGAAGGCAGGGGCATGGTGTGAGGTGAGGCTAGAAAGACTCTTGAAGGCCATGAGTAGTGGTCCTTTAGCCTTCAAAGCAAAGTAAAATATCTCAGTGTGTAGAGATTGGAGATTTAATCACTACACACAAAACATAATGTCATCCCGTTAAGTGTGTATACAATGTGTATATATGTATATGTACACATACACATATATTTTTAAATTGAGATATACATAACTGATATAATTGACATTACATAACTGATATACATAACTGATATAATCATCCTGTTAGAATGAACAATTCAGTGGGTTTTAGTATGTTTACAGAGGTGTGCAGCCATCACCACTATCTAATTTCAGACCCTTTTCATCATCCCAGAAAGAAGTCCCAAAGCCACTAGCAGTTATTCTCCATTCCCCTCTCCCCCAGCCTCTGGCAACCACAGACCTACTTTCTGTCTATGTTGTTTTTGCTGTTCAGTCACTAAGTCGTGTCCAGCTCTTTGCTACTCCATGGACTGCAGCCTGCCAGGCTCCCTTATTCTTCATTGTCTCATGGAGTTTACTCAAATTCATATCCATCGAGTTGGGGATCTATCTAACCATCTCATCTTCTGCCTCCCCTTGATCCTTTTGCCTTCAATCTTTTCCAGCATCAGGGTGTTTTCCATTGAGTCAGGTCTTCACATCAGGTGGCTAAAATATTGGAGCTTCAGCTTCACCCTCAGTCCTTTCAATGAATATTCAAGGTTGCTTGTGTATTTGCCTATCTGGATACTTCCTATAAATGGAATCATATACTTATGTGTCTGGCTTCTTTCACTTAACATTATGTTTTCAAGATTCATCTATGTTGTAATGCGTACTTCATTTCTTTTGATTGCCACATAATATTCTATTGTATGGATGTACCACATTTTATTTATCCATTTTTATCAGCTGATGGACATTTGGGTTGTTTCCACTTGGGGCTATTATAAACAGTGCTGCTAGAACATTTATATACAAGTTTTAGTGTTGATATGTGTTTTCATTTCTCTTGGGTATATCCTTAGGAGTGTAACTGCTGGGTCACATGGTAACTTTATGTGTAACTTTTTGAGGAAATTCCTGGGGATTGTTTTGCAAAGTAGCTGCACCATTTTTCAATCCTACCAGAAATGAATGAAAGTATCAGTTTCTCCATATTCTTGCTAACATTTGCTATTGTTTGTTTTTTAATTATTGTTATTATAAACATCCTAGTTGGCATGCCAGAGAAGACAATGGCAACCCACTCCAGTACTCTCGCCTGGAAAATCCCATGGATGGAGGAGCCTGGTAGGCTGCAGTCCATGGGGTCGCAAAGAGTCAGACACAACTGAATGACTTTCCTTTCACTTTTCACTTTCATGCATTGGAGGAGGAAATGGCAACCCACTCCAGTGTTCTTGCCTGGAGAATCCCAGGGACGGGGGAGCCTGGTGGGCTGCCGTCTATGGGGTCGCACAGAGTCAGACACGACTGAAGTGACTTAGCAGCAGCAACAGCAGTAGCAGCAGCAGCAGTTGGCATGCAGTGTTATCTCATTGTGGGTATTTTTTTGTTGGTTTTTTTGGGGGGCCCCACACTGCACAGCATGGTGGGATCTTAGTTTCCTGACAAGGCATGGAACCTGTGTCCCCTGAATTGGAAGCTGAGAGTCTCAACCACTGCGCTGCCAGGGAAGTTCTTTCATTGTCGTTTTGATTTGCATTACTCTAATAGCTAATCGTAAAGGAGATCAGTCCTGGTTGTTTATTGGAAGGACTGATGTTGAAGCTGAAACTCCAACACTTTGGCCACCTGACTCATTTGAAAAGACCCTGATGCTGGGAAAGATTGAAGGCAGGAGGAGAAGGGGACGACAGAGGATGAGATGGTTGGATGGTATCACCGACTTAATGGACATGGGTTTGGGTGGACTCTGGGAGTTGGTGATGGACAGGGAGGCCTGGCGTGCTGCGGTTCATGGGGTCGCAAAGAGTTGGACACGACTGAGCAACTGAACTGAACTGAACTAAATAGCTAATGATATTGAGCATCTTTTAATGGGTTCGTTGGCCATTTGCATATCTTCTCTGGAGAAATACCATGCCTGCCTTTTGAATATTCTACTAGACTTTCTTAAAGGTGAAAGAATTGGTTACAATTATCTGAGCTTAGAATTTAACTCCAGGTCACATATAATCATGAAATATTTTTGCATAATTTTAATATCCTATGAATTCAAGGAATATGACTACCAGGTAAATTGAGTATCGATTGCACCGTGTTATGTTTGGAAGCTCAGCAAGATCTGTTCATCATTTCAAAGCACATTGTCAACAGCAGACCCCTTGTGGTGTTTGAATTGCTGGTGCAACGTGCCTTTCTATATCGGTCTGTGTTTGCTGCTCTGACACGCAAACAAGTATTCAAGGCAATTTGAAACTCCTTTTAACACATTCAGAAATGCAAGGGTCTCAATTAATGTTAATCATAAGGGTTGTTTGTAAATATTCTAGGTCATTTCTAAGTTAAATATTTTAGTATTGTGTAACGCAGTGTTATCTATACTGCAAAAACTAAACATTAAAATTACTTTATAATGGTCTGTTGTTTTTCAGTCTTATTTTATGTTCCCAGCAGCCTGTCAAACAACCCTCTTGATAGTCTCTTCCAATATAGTATTATTTTCCAATCTGTCTTCTTCCTCTTTGCCTGTCTAAGGATATAATATACAAGGCTTTTTAAACACCAAAGATTGGGTGCACTGAGATTTTAAGACAGGAGACAAGTTTTGTGTGTGTGTATGCACATGTATGTGCACTATTTCATCACTGTCTGTCTGATGTTATAATGAAGGGAATTATTCTACACTGTACTAACAAATAAGACCAAATTCATGTGCATGAATATCATTCTTCCTCATTTTCTCCATTTCAACTGTAGTAATTTGTCTTGGCTCTTACCTACACTTCAGTCACAGTTATTTCCCTCTTTCTCTCATCATATACAAATTAGTCTGATCCTGGTCTGTATTACACATCCTCATTCTAGTTGATATTTTCGTTTCCACTTGGACTTTTGCTCTTTCATTTTCTGGTATTTCTTGTACAGAGGAATTTCTTACTTCTCTCAAATTCAAACTTTTTCATTATAATGAAACTCAAGCATCTGACCCCTCCAGGATATCTTCTAGTCTAGACATGCCCAGGCATTTTTACATATGGAAAGATATTATTTCATAATAAATTACTTCTCCTTGGTCTCCCCTTTATATTAGACCTTTGTTATTATATTGATTTTTTTTTAATTCTGTGTGGATATAATCTATATTACCTTTGACTCCCAATTCAGGATAATAAAGGAGGCATTATGAAACATTAGCTGTGGAAACAGGACATTGGATTTGAAAGGGGTGAGACCCACTGCTCTGCATCATATCCTCATCCACCCTGGTCACCAAGCCTCAAAACCTGGCTATCTTCCCTACATCAGGCTCTATGCTCTCAAGTGAGTAGGCTTGGTCTGTGATATACTAAAGGAATTCAGATCATCATCTCTAGCCTAAGCCTGGTTTCAAGATTAAAGAAGTCAGTTAACTTCCCTTTCATCTCCAGAGCTATAAACCTTGAGCCTCAGCCTCAAAATGAGGAAGATGATAAAATTCATGATTTAAGGGGCAAATTTACATGTTATTTTAATTACCACTAACTATAAATATTTAAAGCAAGGTAGGAGATAACAAGATCATGTTTGGTCTCTATAAACTGCAGATATTATGGAGATAATTGCTCATGCGTTGACTCAAGACAAATGTAACAGGCTTTCTCGTTTTCTTTGAAATCTAGTGCAAATGTGGCCAGTGCCCCTCCCCCCCAGGCTTCCCCATGGTGCTAGGTATTATTAAATTAATCTTTTATCACTAAAAGTCTTCTGGGACCTTAGGGGATTAACAGCATAATAGTATAATGTACAAAGACATCAAACGTCTAGTTGAAGAGTGGCTTAATATCTTAAGAATGTAATTCCTTTATATCCTAACTTTATTTGATTGTTTCCAAGTAGCATAGTTGCTCAACTGTGGTCTTGGTCCTTGCAACTTCTAGCTAATAAAGGCAGGTCTTTGAATGAGAACCCAGTTGCTGCTATGTGAACTGGAAAACATAGAGGCTTGATGCATTCTTGCTTTCTGTCTCTGAATCCTCCCATTGTATTTCAATTTTAATATATGATTCAGTGAAGTTAAATTATACCCAATATCAAGACATCTCTTATATTACCATGGGGCATTAATGGCAATGAGGGTTACATTGTTCCATGTGAACTGTTTAATGAACATTGTATCATTGATCCAGTCACCAATATGGCTATGACATTCCAGACTGGAGAGAAAGGAGTCATCAACTGCCTCAAATTATTTGGGGGAGATAGTAAATATAAATTATGTAGCATGGAATACGTTACTCAAGATGGCCAAAAGAAAGAGATTCCTGAGAAAGACTATAAAATATTTTCATGGGAAATATTCAATAAGGAAAATACACATCTGTTTCAATTGGAAATGGACAGAGAGAAGACTGGGCTTCTTTGTTTCTTTCAGACAGAGAATTCTGTGATTCATTAAGAATTATAATTAAAATAAAAGGTTTTAAAGTTTTTGGGGTCATTTGCCAATTGACGACTTGATTAAAGGTGCCACTTTGGGACTTCGTGGCAGACTAGTGGTTAAGACTCTGCTTTTCCACTGAAGAGGGTGCTAGTTCGATTCCTGGTCATTGAACTAAGATCCCACAAGCTGCACTCATGGCCAAAAAAAAAAAAAAAAAAAAGAATAGAAGAAAAAAGTTTTAATAAAATTGCTGGTTTACTTGGTGCACCTCAGTAATGCCTGCTTTCTGTTTCTTTTCTCTATTCTGATCAGTCACTTATTAATAAAATGGAGTATCTTCATGGGCTTCCCTGTTGGCTCAGTGGTAAAGAATCCATCTACACTGCAGGGGATGTGGATTCAGTCCCTGGGTCAGAGGATCCTCTGGAGAAGGAAATGGCAACCCACTCCAGTAGTCTTGTCTGGGGAAGCCCATGGACAGAGGAGCCTGGCGGACTACAGTCTATGGGCTGCAAAGAGTCAGACTCTTCAAACTGAGCAACTGAAAAACAAGTGATATATGACTTCTGATGGTACAGATTCAGAAATTCTTTTGCTTACTGAGTTAGTTTTCTAGGGCTGCCATACAAATACAGCAAACTGAGTAGCTTAAACAATAGAACTATTGTCTCATGGTTCTGGAGGCTAGAAGATCAAGGTGTCAGCAGGATCATACTCCCTCTGAAGAAAGTAGGGAGGGATCTGTTTCAGATCTTCCTCTTAGCTCCTGATAGCTCTTCAGGTCATAGAAGCAATCTCTGCATGGTGTTTTCCCTGTGTGCATGCCTCTGTGTCCAAATTTCCCCTTTTCATAAGAACACAAGTCATAATGGATTAGGGATCCACCCTCCTCCAGGAGGACCTCCTCATCTTAACTGTTACTCTGCAAAACCCTATTTCTAAATAAGGTCACACACTTATATAGAACAGACTTGTGGTTGCCAAGGGGGAGGGGGGAGGGGGAGGGATGGAGTGGGAGGTTAGAGTTAGCAGATGTAAGCTATTACACATAGAATGGATGAACAACAAGGCCCTACTGTATAGCACAGGGAACTGTATTCAATATTCTGAGATAAACCATAATGGAAAATATAAAAAGGTATATATAACATATATATATATGTATATATATATGTATATACACACACATATAACTGAATCATTGCTGTACAGCAGAAATTAATGCAACACTGCAAATCAGGTACATTTTTTTAGTTCAACAATTTTTAAAAACTCAATAAATAAATAAGGTCACATTCTGAGGTACTAGGGATTAGGACTTCAACATATAATTCTGGAGTGGTAGGGGAGGGGTGTGGGTGGGCTGGTGAAGGGACCAATTCAACCCATAACATTTACCTTTTTACTTAAAGCAATAATGCTTTGCCTGTAAAATCATGGCTGTGGGAAAGGAAGTTAAAGAGTGGTTTTGATGAGTGGTATGGCAACTGTGACTTCTAGTTTCAATTTCTAAGTCCTCGAGCTTATTTTTCTTCTTGATTTTGAGGAAGAAAAATGCCACAGGTCTTGGACAACTGTAAGTGTCTATAAGTCATTTTGAGCATTTTTCATGAGACATGATATAAGCAATAGAGATACAACCACTTGTCATAGAAGAATATGCAAAATCACCAGCCAAACTTTACAGTGTCAAGAAATTGTTACTTTTACTTAGAGCACAAACTTATTATTGCCAGGGGGACTATAGCCCACCAAGCTCCTCTGTCCACGGGGACTCTTCAGGCAAGAATACTGGAGTGGGTTGCCATGCCCTCCTCCAGAGGATCTTCCCAACCCAGGGATGGAACCCAGGTCTTCTGCACTGCAGGCAGACTCTTTACTAGCTGAGCTACCAGGGAAGCCCAACAAGGACCTACTTTATAGCAAAAAAAAAAAAAAAAAATTGCTACTTTTAGATTTGAGTATATAAACATTGCTGACGTACACCTCAGCTTCCCACTGTCATTTTCCTCAAGATTAAGAATTTTCAAAGCAAAACCCAACCCAAGCAAAATTATGAAATAAAGGAGAACTTCCTTTTGACTATTCCTTCCTCTTCTTCACCTTGTTTCCTGCCCTTGAAGCACCTGCCTCAGGCACTTCCTTATCTTATCTGCCTTTTCTGACCAGGATTCTCTGGGGTCCGATAAACACTCTGTCAACTTTGCTGTGTGGCCCATCCCGTCATAACCATTCAGAATGTGTTATGATGAATTCATCTGCAGAAATCTGCCAGTTTTGAATTTTCTCAGGATCAGACTCTTTAAAATGCCATCTCTCATCACAATTTGCAAAATTAAAGGATTTGATCCATAATAATGTGGTTGTAGGAGAAAGAATAAGAATCTTTCCACCTCTTGTAGGAAAATCTATGCTGAAAAAAAAACACTTCTGAAAAAACGACAGATGCATCTGTTGTATAATTCATCATAGTGGCTTCTTCTGGGATTTTCAGGAAGGGATGGCTACATAATTTGCAGGATCCAGTGCAATGTGAAAATTCAGGGCCCCAAAACCAGTGCCCCAATTCACAGGGGACAGGAAAGCTCCAAAGGATTATAGCCTCCCTGCCAGTACATAGTCAACACTTGCATTGGGGATGTTCAAGAGGGCTCCTCTAATCACCTTCCAAATGTACAGGGTGCTGCCACTCCCAAGATACCACATTGCTGCACCAGGCAGAGGGTGGCATTGGGGTAGAGGGGGCAAAGCACACCCAGGGCACCAAGGGGCAGGGAGCAGACAGTCAAGACCCTCCCCTAGGGCAGAGGAGGGCAAATGGCACTGTGTGTAAACTAAGGCTCCAAGTCCCCAGAGGATGTTTCGTTGTCCCAACAGACTTCACTTCCAAACCACAAATTCAAAGACAAAATTATTACAGAGCTTCAAGATGGTAGCCACAAGGCATTAACCAAAAGGTAAGGACTCCATAGACTAGGGTGCAATATTTTCATACAGGTAGATCTTCATAGTGGTCCTTATTACATGGCATCAGAAGGACACCAAGACATAGTGCAAACAGCGTAGGATTTGGAATAAAAAGATCCAGATTTGTGTCTTGAGTTTCTGATTTACTAACCAAATTAGATTATTATTAAACTTCTCAAAACCATGCTCTTGTCAGTATGATGGTACTGTAAAGTGGTCTCCTATAAGGGTTAAGTTCAGTAAGGTTCATGGGACAGAAACCACAAGCTAGCCACCAAAATCCACCCAGCTCATCTCTAGGTGCACAGCTAGGCAAAGTTTCCTAGTCTTTCTTACAGATAGGTGGAGCCATCTGACTAAGTTCTCTACAACAGCATGTGAGCAGAAGCGATGCAAGCCTCTCCCAGGTCAGGCCCGGAAAACCTCCCACAGCTGCTCCTCCAAGCCTTCCCCGTTCTGCAGGCTGCCTGTAAATGATGATGAAGCCCTAGATAAAGAAATTCTTAATCTGGGGTACATGGAGCTCAAAGGATCCACAGATAGAATTCAGAGACTCTACGATTTACATGAGGAAAACCTTGAAATCTTTATTTCCACTAACCTCTATTTGAAATGTAGCATTTTCTTTCATTGTTAATGTAGGCAACAAAGCACAGTTCTATGAGCAGTAACTGGCCCTTTCACCAATAAAAGTCACCAATACTACAGCTGCTGGAGAAATCTGACATACAATGTATGCTTGTCACTATTTTGATAGTATAGTCATTATTATACCCACTGCTAGACCTTCTTATTTAACGTACTAGTTAACAGCATATATACCACTATATCACAAATTAGCTCTTTTAATAATTTAATTACTATATTTCAACATGATTGTCATTGTTGTCTAGTTTCTAAGTCATGTCTGACTCTTTTGTGACCCCATGGAAAACTATAGTCCACCAGGTTCCTCTGTCCACAGGATTCTCCAGGCAAGAATACAGGAGTGGGTTGCCATTTCCTTCGCCAGGGGATCTTCCTGACCCAGGGATCAAAACCATGTCTCCTGCATTAGCAGGTGGGTTCTTTACCACTAAACCACCAGGAAAGTCCTAATTTTCATTAGGTAATCTTAAATTACCTAATTTAATTTAATTTAAATTACCTAATTTAAGGCCAGAGGAAAAGGGGACGAGAGATGATGAGATGATTGGATGGCATCACCAACTCAACGGACGTGAATTTGAGCAAGCTCTGGGAGTCGGTGATAGGCAGGGAAGTCTGGCATGCTACAGTCCATGGAGTCACAAAGAGTCAGACACGACTGAGCAACTGAACTGAATATTAAATATTTTATTTCATGCATTTTAAACATTATTCCAAAAAAAAGGTCGGTAGCTCAAACAGACTGCCAAAGTGACCCATGACACAAAAAATTTAGGACCCTGGTAGGATTATGCTAAGGAGAAAAAAAATCTAGACACAGAAAGCTGTTTACTATGTGATACCATCTATAAGACATTCTGGAAAAGGCAAAATTTATAGGGACAGAAATCAGTGGGAGAGGGAAGGATATTGATTGCAAAGTGTCATAAAGTGCTTCAGGACTGACGGACATGTTCTAGATCTCAAATGTAACAGTAGTCATGCAACTGTACGTATTCATCAAAACTCACTGAACTGTATGCCTGAAAAGGAAGAAATTCACTACATGTAAATTATACCTAAATAAACCTGACTTAAAGGGGAGAAAAAACCTGCTAGAGGACAGCAGAGCCTCAGAGGAAGGGAACCTTCATGACAACATGGAGGAGAGTAGCCCCTGACCCACACAAATGCCCAAGGCTGCCGTGGGAGAGAGAAAGAAATGCTATTGTGTTGAGTCCAGGCTTGTGTCTACTTGATACCACAGTTTAGACCACCCCGACACAGTTAGTAAAAGTGTTTTGTGAACTATAACATATAATACAAGTGTTAAAATGAGAATATTCATATTCAAGTCCTGACAATGTCACTTTGAAACTTTTGCATTATTGGGACAACCGCTTGACTTCTCTAAATTTTGATTTCTTCATTCACAGAATGGGTAGAATTGATAATACTCCCTTTGCAATATGTTATAACAATGAGAGACAAAATAGACCTTAGCCTAGAACACCCAGTAAATGAAGAACAATTACACAGTAAGTAACACCTACTCTGATAGTGTTTGGAGCACGATCCAATGCATTTGTAGTCCCAGCCCTATAACATATAGCATTACACTTTCCTTTGCAAAACTATTTTTTTGACAATTTAGTCCTCTTCTTTATCAAGTGGTTTACAAATCTCCATAGTTAGATGGGATATTCAAGACCATGCACTCCATCCCTTTCATTTCCTACTTCCACTTAGGGGAAGTACAGCTAAAGCAACAGTAGGGCTTTAGGTTCTGAAACCCAGACATCAAAGAAAAGGTCCAGAAAATCCCCACATTCTGAGTCAAAGCCAAAGTCGTTGAAGAGAAGGCAGCATCCTATGGGGCTTGTGGAGAAGTGCCGTGTTGGAAGAACCAAGAAGAGAGGAACTGGAGAAGAAGAGGTCATGATTTGGGAGGCTATAGCTTTATTGAAATGAAGCTATTCTCTTCCTTTACCTCCTGAAAACCAAAGAAAGATGATCATAAAGGTCAAGGATTCTCAAACTCTCTTCCTCAACTACACTGGGGCTATAGATAAATACCTTATCTAGGAGGGGATTGAGGATTGGAGTGGGCAAGTACCTGATGACACTTCAGAGACAGATGCTAGATCTGAGGGAAGACTTGTCTGGGAGAGGTAACCTCATTTCTACTCTTTGGAGCAACAAGGATTCTTGAGCATCTGTGGGTGAAGACACTGCTGAAGAGGTCTATGTGCCTGAGTCATCTCCCATCAGCTTACTGCACTGAACAATCACCTAACAGTTGATGGGACTCCAAGTGGTGTGGACCCCAAGTAAAGTGGCAGAGGCTGCAGCCATAGGGGCTGGAGTCCAAGCCAGACCCTTCATACTAGGGACTGGGCAAAGAGGAGGTTTCTATCAGCACCCTTCAAAGAATCGACAAAGATACCTCAGAGAGAATAGCATTTGGCTGTTAACACAAAATGCAAATGTACAGGTGCCAGTCACAAGCTGCTACTTCATTACAGCCCATTCTATATGGAGATCTCTGCCTTTCCTACTTGTTTCCCACCCCAGCCCCATAAGGGAAGCAGTGAGAAGGCAGGGGTGAGGGGAGGTGCCTCAGATAGTGTCCACTGTGTGCTCTCTGGCCACTCCAGAAAGCCAGGCTACAAACCACTGCCCCAGTTTCTACCACCACCACCGATACCACTACTATCCCCCTTACCACCACCCTGCCCACCACCAGCACTACCAGCAGCAAGCAGCTAGAGGCAAACGTCTTACTTGTTTGGGCAGGGATATGACCACAGATTTGGTCATCAAGGATGTGTTTAATATGAATATATTTTTACTTTTGAATGTATATGAGTTTATTACTTTTAAATGGAGCTTCCCTGGTGACTCAGACAGATAATAATCCACCTGCCAATGCAGGAGACTCAGGTTCAATACCTGGGTCAGAAAGATCCCCTGGAGAAGGAAACGGCAACGCACTGAAATATTTTTATCTGGGAAATCCCATGGGCAGAGGAGCCTGGCGGGCTCCAGTCCATGGGTCACAAAGAGTCAGACATGACTTAGTGACTGAACAACAGCAGCAATACTTAAAACATGATTGCTGTGTGTATGTGTGTGTGTATGTATTAGTCACTCAATTATGTCTGACTCTTCGTGACCCCATGGGCTGTAGCTCACCAGGCTCCTCTGTCCATAGAATTCTCCAGGCAAAAATACTGGACTGGGTTGCCATTCCCTTCTCCAGGGGATATTCCCAAACCAGAGATGGAACCCAGGTCTCCTGAATTGCAGGCATATGTTTTACCCTCTGAGCCACTAGGGAAGCTCCATGTAAAAACATGATCAATGGACTAGTTTAATAACTATGTGCCTTTAAAGTTGTGGAATGGCACTGGAATGCCTCAAAGGAGCCCATGACTGAGAGGCAGAGCATAACTTGAGAAGGTAAGATCATTTCATGATTATACCCACAATGAATTGAGACTTTTGATAAAATGAATAACAAATTGACACTTTTTGATCACCAAGTGCATCCCAAGCACTAAGTTTATAAAACATGATCTTTTTTCATACCCAAAAGAACGTCATTACTAAAATAGCTCCCAAACTAGGGTAAGCTAACATGTTCTTCTCAACTCTAAAGAAAAAAGTATTGTTTTGCCAATACACTATGTTTAAACACATTTTAACAGGTACATTTACTGATCTAGAAATCATTAGCGTGTCATGAATTAAGAGCATGCAGCAGAAACAAGAGGTGCAAGGGATCTCAGAGCTTTGCCAGGCAACTGCCCATGAAGGCATTAATTTATCAGTTAATGGATGTCCACATAGCAAAAAACATGGAATGTTAAAATCGTTTCTTGCCACTAATGTATCTCATTTGCGGGTGATCAGTATTCTTTTGCAGAAAGTAAGGCCATCAGTCCTGAGACAGATGTCTGCACAAAAAACAAACCCATAATAGCACCAGTGAATAAACGATATCTTATGGAGCCATACCAGTAATTCCCAGAAAACAAGCCAGGACTAAGTAAATCTGTGAGCATTTAAAAATGTACTCTCTCAGATTTCCTTAGTGGTCAAAGGGTTAAGAATCTGCTTGCCAATGCAGGGTACATGGATTCAATCCCTGGTCAGGGAAGATTCCACATGCCTCGGGGCAGCTAAGCTGGTGCGCCACAACTAGTGAGCCCACAAGCCACAACTACTGAAATCCTCACTCCTAGAGTTCGTGCTGTGCAGCAAAGAGAAGCCATCACAATGAGAAGCCCACACACTGCAACTAGAGAGTAACCTCTGCCACAACTAGAGAAAGCCTGCGCGCAGCAAGGAAGACCCAGAACAGCCGTAAACAAGCAAATAAATAAAATTTAAAAGAGAAAATAAAGTGCGCATTCTCATCTCATTAATAATTCCTTATATTGTTTATATGTTGAAATAACTTGGAATATATTGGGTTAATAAAATAAAGTAAAAAAAAAGTTTAAAAACAAAATGTACATTCTCACATCAAATAGTGGTTTGCAAATTATTTTGTTTGACATGTTTGATGCCACTGCTTCTCTCTGGGTTTCAGTGGTGGTAATGGTGGTGGTATTTTGGGTTTCTTTTGTTTTTTTGTTTTTGACTCCCCAAAGGTTCACCATGAAATGACTCACCAAGACAGAAACTGAAATTCCATTAAAGATAAATTCCTCATAATTCTTCATCCAACCCAGTAGAAAAAAAGGCCAAAACTGCATGCTTAGCCATTGTTATGAACTGAACTATTTCCCTGCAAAATTCCTGTGTTACTCCTAGCACATCAGAATGTGACTGTATTCAGAGACAGGGTCTTTAAAGAGGTGAGTAAGTTAAATTAGGTCATTAGGGTGAGCCCTCATCCAATATGACTAGTTTTCTTATAAGAAGAGGAAACTTGGACACAAACAGAGAATAAATCATGTGAAGATACAGGAAGGAGACAGCCCTACCAGAGAAGGAGAAAGACCTCAGAAGAGGTCTGAGGTCTGATACCGGCTGATACCCTGATCTCAGACTTCTGGCCTCCAGAACTGTGAGAAAATTAATCTCTGTTGTTTAAACCACCCAGTTGGTATTACTTTGTTATGGCAGCCCTAGCAGACTAATAGAGTCATCATTATTTTTCAACTATATATTTTACTTAAAATCATAGCACTGTGCCCAAAGCATCAATTAAGTGCCTGAGTACCAATTATCCAGCCCAACTCTATCATTCTATGTATAGTAATAATAACTAGCAGTATTGGGTGCCTACTGTATGGCAGACACTGGGATGGATATATATATATATAAAATCAGTATGATGAGTTTTACACCCACCCCGCTCTGTGTATATATTACTATTATCCCCATTTTTACAGATTCCCAGAGCCAGTGACCACCAGAAAACCAGGGTTCACAGCCAGGTCTGCTAGGACCCCAAAGTCCTGAACTCTTGGACACATAACATGGGAATGAGTTTACCAATTTGCCTGTGCATGCACGTGTGCTCAGTCATTTCAGTCATGTTCAACTCTTTGCCACCCTTTGGACTATAGACTGCCAGGCTCCTCTGTCAGTAGGATTCTCTGGGCAAGAATACTGGACCGGGCTGCTGTGCCATTTTCTGGGGGGATCTTCCAGAAACCCAGGGATCAAACCCCTGTCTACTGCATTGCAGGTGGATTCTTGACCTCTGAGCCATCAGGGAAGCCCACCAATTTGCTTACTGGTACCGATTTGCCTGCTGTTCTGAGTCACAGCAGAAGTAGAGCTGCAACGGAGGTCACCTCATACCCATACCGTATCCTGCCTTGATGACCACAAAAACATTTTGAAATACAAAGTTTTATAGAGTTCATGCACCAGTGTGGGTGGCTTGACAAAGGGCTGAGACCCCCTGGATCTTTGATTCTTTTTTTTAAGATTTTTTTTTTTTAATGTGGGCCATTTTTGAAGTCTTTATTGAATTTGTTACAATATCACTTCTGTTTTATTTTTTGGTTTTCTGACTGCCAGGCACGTGGGATCCTAGCTCCCCAGCCAAGGACCAAACCCACACCCCCTGCACTAGAAGGTGAAGTTTTAACTGCTGGACCATTAGGAAGTCCCCAGATCTCTTGCTCTTATCTCATGCTCTGCAGATGCTTTATACAGCATCAGGAGATTGGAGTACTGCAGAGGAAGGGTGAGGCTTCTAGACTAGGAACATCTGTGAAGGTAGCTGGATACTGATCGTGGGTAAGAGAAGCGCCAGAGCCATGCTAATGAGGCTTAGGGGAGGGTTGTTGTTGTTAGGTCGCTCAGTCGTGTCCAACTGTTTGTGACCCCATGGACTGCAGCATGCCAGGCTTCCCTCTCCTTCACTATCTCCCGGAGTTTGCTCAAATTCATGTCTATTGAGTCAATGATGCCATCCAACCACCTCATCCTCTATACCCTCCTTCTCCTCCTGCTTTCAATCTTTTCCAGCACCAGGGTCTTTTCCAGTGAGCCGGCTCTTTGCATCAGATGGTCAAAGTATTGGAGCTTCAGCTTCAGCATCAGTCCTTCCAATGAATATTCAGGACTGATTTCCTTTAGGATTGACTGGTTGAATCTCCTTGAAGTCCAAGGGACTCTCAAGCATCTTCTGTAGCACCACGGTTCAAAAGCATCAGTACTTTGGCGCTCAGCCTTTTTTATGAGCCAACTCTCTCATCCATACATGACTTCTGGAAAAACCATAGCTTTGACAATACGGATCTTTGTTGGCAAAGGGATATCTCTGCTTTTAAATACGCTGTCTGGGTTTGTCATAGCTTTTCTTTCAAGGAGCAAGTGTCTTTTAATTTAATGGCTGCAGTCACCATCCACAATGATTTTGGAGCCCAAGAAAAGAGTCTGTCACTGCTTCTTTTTACCCCATCTATTTGCCACAAAGTATGTTTATTTTATTTTTTAAGAAAGGCAGACAGCCACTTGCAGAGGCTCAATTGCATGTATTTAAAATCTTCATAGCTTGATTACCCTCTGTTCTCCTACAAATGGGCCTTGAGAGCTTGTTTGGAGGTTCTAGCAGCAGAGCACAGCTACCTGCATATATCTGACCTAAGAAAGATGCTCCAGTATGCAGGAAGATCGCCCTCCACCAGCGTGCTGCTTCACGCTGGACATGTATGATGGAGTGGATAGGGAGGAAGAAGACAGCCAGTTAGGCAGCCGGATCAGCCCAATCAACCCTGGCAATCAATGGAGTATCAGATATCACAGCCAGATGACCCTCACGTGCAATGTTTAGTGCTTGAAGAGGAAAACTCAAATTTTGGGGTTTAGAACATCAGAAACAGACATGTTCACCATATATACAGATTGATAAGCTTTTATAGGGCTTCCCTAGTGGTTCAGTTGGTAAAAAGTCTGCCTGTAATGCAGGAGACTGGAGTTCAATCCCTGGGTCGGGAAGATCCCCTGGAGAAGGAAATGGCAACCCACTCTACTATTCTTGCCTGGAGAATTCCATGGACAGTGGAACCTGGTGGGCTACAGTCCATGTGGTCACAAAGAGTTGGACATAACTGAGTGACTACACTTTCACTTTTCATAGACAATCTGCACATCAATATGGAATTCTAGAATTTTGGAGGTTTTCTTTTGAAGGAATTGCTTTTCTTCTCTCGTGCCTTTCGAGATCTACATTGAACTCCTGTAGTTTATGCTTGAGCTTGTTTCTGACATACTCATTATGACGTCCTCAAAATCAGACTACAAAATTTCATGTTAAAAATCCTAAATAAAACCTGGAACTCATCACTGTGGTGTGAGACATCCTAAATGTGCTTAGTTGTGTCCGACTAAATGGAATATGCTAAATTGTAAAGGATGATGCTCTTTTTTGCAACGTTAAGGGAAAATTGCCTCTTCTAAGCTGTGTTCATGTGAGTAGTCTCTGTATCAGTGGTTCTCAAAGTGTGGTTCCCTGGGCCAGGAGCACCATCATCACCTGAGGTGGGGACTGGTTAGAAATACAAACTTTCAAGCCCCACTCCAGACATACTGAATCAGATACTGGGAAATCTGTGTTTTGGTAAGCCTGCCCATGTGATTCTGATGAGTATGTATGATTTGCAACCACTGTTCTGTAATAAATATTTTTACAACTTTGAAAAAGTCTTAAATAGTGAACTACAAAATCTTTAATCAGTAAAATGATTAAAAAAGGAGAGTTGTCAGAATGACCCAAGCCAATTACTAAATCATGTTCTGTCAAAGGCTCAATACCACCAATTGAAGTGACCCGGGTATTCTGGCTTCTTGGGTACCTTTCAACACTTAGAGTCCATGAGCATTGAAAGAGAACAATCTCCTGATTGAATAATTGCCTAATTACAAATAATTGGCACTTTAATTTTTTCAAAGTTTTGATTTCCCTTTTTCTTATAATTAAGAGTGCCATTCCTATGAAAATATCCTCCTGAAGCATAACCTATTCCATTTAGCATTCTCAAATCTAGATAAGCAATACACCAACATGTTAAAAGTGGGCAGAGGAATTATGGATGAATTTTTCTTGTCTTCATACTGTTGTATTAATATATTTTTTCTTAAAAATATTAAAGTAACATTAGGGTTTCCCTGGTTAAGAATCTGCCTGCCAATGCAGGGGACACAGGTTTGATTCCTAGTCTGGGAAGACCCCACATGCCTCTGGGTAACTAAGCCTGTGCACCACGAATACTGAGCTTGCACCCTAGAGCCTGTGCTCTGCAACAAGAGAAGCCACGGGAACGAGAAGCCTGCACACAGCAACAATGAGTAGCCCCTGCTCACCGCAACTAGAGAAAGCCTGCACGCAGCAGTGAAGGCCCAGCACAGTCAAAATAAATACATAACTCTTTTTTAAACAAATTAAGACAAGGTTCGATAAGCATATGGTTACCAAACCTGAGAGAAATCCATCTTTATAATGTCTGTAGCTAGACACACTATTTATGGGTAAAGAAAGATTTTTCTAAATTGACATAGAATGCATTTCCAATAAACAAGGTTGAACAGAGACTCTTTTTCCCCTATCAATTTTCTCTTTTACTTCTAACATGAAAGACGGACTGACTACTATATATTACATAGGAATTAGACTGGACTTAATTCTAGGGGAAAAGCCCAAAAAGATTTATTTTAATTGTAACAGATTTTTTTTTAATTGTGACAGATTTTTTTTTCAATATTGAAATGTTTTCTACACTAAATAAACAGTGTGCTTGGGAATCTACAGAGAAAATCTTTTTATAATACAGAGCATCACTGTATATAACCCCTTGTCATGCTTAATGGTCCTTGGTACCATGGGCTGTTACTCTCTTTGGCTGATTGGCAGTTACACTGTAATGAAAAGAGATTCACATTTTAGCTACTCACTCTTTATTGCCATAACTAAGATTGGAGTTTTTTATTTTCCTCACTTCGATTCTTTAAGATGTGTTTTCCTTAACATGGATCTGTTGTTTTTATTTTTAAATGTTTTTCATTTAAATTTCCTTTAGGTACTCCCCGTGACTTTTATGGGCCTCCATTTTTATGATTGCTATAGTTGTCATTTCTAAAATCAGTGACGCACAGCTTTTTATAGGGCTAACATGCACCAATCTAGTGAGCTAGGAGAAAGTTTGGCATTATATTTCCCCACAATTTTCTACCCCAGTAATGACTCTGTATGTAATGTTGCTAAACTAATTTTTTTCAATCCTAAATACAGTCTTTTTCCCTTATATACATTTTTGTCACGTTCCATATATTGTGCTGTTGTCTTCACGATACTGGTTTATCAAAGGAAGCACAGAGGTGGAGTCAAAAGTCTTGGGTTAAATTCAATTTCCACCACTTACTGATGCTATTAATCACTTGTTTGCATTCCACATTTTTCAACTATATGATGGGAATGATATTAACTACATCACAGGGATTAAAGAAATAAGTAATAGAGAGACCATAAAATTGTAGAGTAATTATGGTTTCTGCCTTGACTGAAGTGCCCTGGGAAGCATGAAGTAACTAAAGAAGGCAATAGAAAGAGTATAAATCAGGAGAAATAAAATATGCCTTCGTAATGAAGCATACAACTTACCTTGGTCACGTTCTCTCTGCCACATACATACCCTCCACCTACATACTCTGTGTTTTTATCAGTTCACAGTGGCTTGGTTGGAAAGGTCTTTAATCAGCACTGGGAGGAGTTTCTATAGGAATTTCTATACACCTTGAGTTTCTAGGGTGGGGTTGGAGGCTGGTGGTAGAAAAAAAATCCTAGAAGGAAACAAAATCTAAACACTCCCCTAGCACTTCAAACGTCTGTCCAACCTGTATGTTTTCCTTTGGAAAATCAGTGGTACAACCTTTCCTCAAGCCATTTTATGTATAAGATAGGGATTCTGAAATGGGGTAAAAAGAGATGGCTATGCAGGTGCACATTTAGGTGGATATAGAGTCAGTTTCCTGGGGATAAATGGAGCATTAGAAATTAAGGAACAGATGCACCTTGTGAAATGGATGAAAGACACAGTCCCAGAGCAACCTCTGGGTTTGAGAAGTCAGACAGGACCATGCGTGGAGGAAGGTCTGACTCTTAGGGTAACTAGAGAAGGAGAACAAAAGTAAGAGCTCTAGGTCACGAACTGGGGAATTTGAAATGGGTTTGACAATAACAGGATGGTTGGTGACAAGTACAAATATAGCAAGGATTTTTGTGTAGTGGTTAGTCTCTTTTATTTCACTGTGTTTTTTTTTCCTTTGCCAATTAAAACCTTTGTCCATCAGAGGATACTTCAGTTACCTTCTAGTCTCTGTGTTTGATATTTTCCCATAATTAAGAAATTGTTTTGAACTCACTGCAATTAATAATAATCGAAAATAATACCCCATCAAAAGTACAGATAGATTCTGCTTACATAAGAGAAGAATAAGAAGCTCTATGACACTAATGATTCAACACATTCACTGCAAACATGGTACCAATTTACCCACCTATATGCAGACGATAAAAGTACTCATTTTATAGGGGTGTTATGACAATGAATGGGACTAACACTTATACAGCACTGAAAATACTGAAGTCCAATTTCTTTTTATATGTTTTTCCATGATGTTTGTATATGTGTATGTGTGTTATGTGAAGAACACCTTGTAAAGAAAAATGACAATGTCTACTTTGTTGGCCCACAAGACAAAGATTAAAGTACTTCTTTCTTTTTTTTAAGCTGTAAGGAAGCATTAACTACCATCTAAGAACAGCAAAGGGTTTTATGTTATTCAGAAACGAATGGAACTACCCTATGTGTTCTTTTATTAGGCCCCAGTAACAGTAATTGAGAAAAATTAATTCTTTGATTCAAGAAAAACTTATTAAGCACCTACTAGGCAATATCTGGGGCTCTGGAGATTTGATTTTATTAAGAAGACATGATTACTGTCCTTGATATAGAGAAGTGTATGAAAGAAATTCTCTCCCATTTCAAAACAATGAAAAAATAAAATGCAATCATGCATTTCAAGGCTTAGTCTGTGGTCTATGTAACAGAGATATAGTTTGTTCACAGAGAAGAATAATTCTGTTCATCTACCCATATTAGTTTAATAAACACCATACTTCCAGATCTAAACATTCCTGAAGATTAAGTGTTTCAAACAAACAAAAAATTTAATGTTATTTTTTTTAAAAAGTATATATGTGAAATACAGCCAAGAAAGACTAATAGATTATAAACGATAATATTGAATCAAATATCAGCTTTAATGCTATTGAAATAAAAACCAAAGAATCCTCAAAGAACAAGTTTTGCTGAAGTTTCAATACTTCGGCCACCTTATGTGAAGAGCTGACTCATTAGAAAAGACCTGATGCTGGGAAAGATTGAAGGCAGGAGGAGAAGGGGACGACAGAGGATGAGATGGTTGGATGGCATCACCGACTCAATGGATATGAATTTGAGCAAACTCCAGGAGATGGTGATGGACAGAGAAGCCTGGTGTGCTGCAGTGCATGGGGTAGCAAAGAGACACAACTGAGCGACTGAACAATAACAACAACAAATCTGTCATTCAAGAAAATAAGCCATTAAAAAGAGGTAGGTTGAGGGCCATCACTGACATCTAGCAAAACCAAATAAGTAACAACCACTGCAGGTAACAGTAAGGGCTTCCCAGATGGCGCTGGCGGTAAAGAATCCACCTGCCAATGCAGAAGATGAAAAGAGACACGAGTTCCATCCCTGAGCTGGGAAGATCTCCTGGAGTAGGAAATGGCAACTCACTCCAGTATTCCTGCCTAGAAAACCCCATGAGGTTTTTGGTGAGAGGAGCTTGGTGAGCTACAGTTCATGGAGTTGCAAAGAGTTGGACATGACTGAGGACTCCTGCACATTCAGGTAATAAACATGGATGTCTCAAGATAAATGTTCACCACTTTTAGGTAGACTCATCTGTCAATAAAATTTTCCCAGGAGAAGATACTGCCACACCGACTAGAGGGACATCCAACCACATGACTCACTAATTGGTCCACACCTAGGACCTCTCAGCAGCACACCACAGATGATGCAGTAGGTTTTACATTAAAATAAAAATATCACTTCCACCAAGGTTAACAATATATTTTTCTGGGCATGGGGGTAATTTAGGAAACACATTAGCAGCACCTTTGCCAATCCCAGACTTCATACACAAAATGATGGAGCTTTTTAATAGGAGAAATAGACCAAAGGTTAGGCTTAGTCCCTCAGTTGTATTCGACTCCTGTGATCCCATGGACTGTAGCCCGCCAGGGTCCTCTGTCCATGGGATTCTCCAGGCAAGAATATTGGAGTGGGTTGCCATTTCCTTCTCCAGGGGATCTTCCCAACCCAGGGATCAAACCCAGGTCTGCTGCATCGCAGGCAGACTCTTTACCAACTGAGCCACCAGGGAAGCCCATACATCCCTATAATTGAAAACCAAATAAGCCAACTGGAGCAAACCATTCATTGGAGTCTGAGGATGAGCCTTCAATTAGACACCAATCTTAAAAATCAGACAGTTCTAACCACTTTAAAGCTACTAAATGTGCCACAATAAGTCAAAATATCATTAAATCACCAGCATCAACAAGCATTTCTTCAGTGCCTAAGTAAAACATAATGCGTGATGTTACAGATACATGCTGCTAAAGAAATGGAACACAGTATCTGACCTCAAAGGATTTATAAGATAATTGAAAAAGAGAACATAGACATTAAATGTGAAGTGAAATACAAGGTAGTATGAAGCAAACTACAGCATTAGATGAGCAGTGGAGATGAAGTCAGGGTGGGCAGCATTTAACTAAAGTCCCTTATATGACCCTAAGCCAATTCCTGACCAGCATCCTGTACACAGTTACATGCTTAATTTGGATTTTAAGAAAACAGACTCTATCCTCTAAGGAAACAACCCCATATTTAAGCAAAATTTCAGGCATAGGATGTTCCAAAATATTATTCATCACCATTGAATAATTGGAAGCAACCTGAACATTTAATAGAATTTTGATTCAACTACACAGAAAAATTACACCATTATATATAGCCATTAGAGGAGATATTTACAAAACATTATGAGAAAATACTAACTAGTATACTAGTGTGTGCACACGTGCTAAGTTACTGCAGTCGTGACTGAGTCTTTGCAACCCTATGGACTGTAGCCCATCAGGCTCCTCTGTCCCTGGGATTCTCCAGGCAAGAATACTGGAGTGGGGTGCCATTTCCTTCTCCAGGGGATCTTCCCTACTCAGGGGTTGAATCCCCCTTGTCTCTTTTTATGTCTCTTGCATTGGCAAGCAGGTTCTTTACCACTAGTGCCACCTGGGAAGTCCCTGGTGGGATACTAGTACACTAACTAAAAAGAAATAAAGAAGCTATATGCCTTATGATCTTAACTTTGTACCTTAAAAATCTATGAAATACTTACTCTGAAATTTAGTAAAAAAATAAAATCATTAGGCACTTGCCCTGTCATTTTAAGAGGCAAAAAATGTATGAGGGAAAGTTCTTTTATAGAGAACAACTCTAGCTAATAAATATAGAAAGACTAGAATTAGAAAAGTGACCATTTTGAAATTCCCAGTGAAATAATTAACTCAGGCAAAAATCTCAGTGGATGCTAACATTAGGTGAAAGGATGATGCGGGACTGGATCCTATTTGAAAGTGCCAAAATTTCACGCCATAGGTAACTTGCTGATCACAAAGAGAAAAAAAATGGAAGGATGTGACTGCATCACTTTAATTAGGAAACCAAACAGCACTGTTCCTAGTGAGACAATTTGATATTTTATGTCTCTTGACATGAACTAACATGAGCTACACAGCATCACCTGTGAAAGAGTCTTGCAAAAATGTTAGCCACAGCCTCAGATCTAACTTCCTGTCTGTAGGAAACACAGGAAACAGAACAAGTTTAAATATTACCTGGAAGAAGCATCACCCACCAAAATGTGAGACATTCTACAAGACTGGTCCCATCAAAAGATGATGGCATGAAAAGGAACTAAAGAAACATTGTAACCCAATGGCACCCGTGACTGTACCCTGGTTTGGAAAACCAAGTAATTATAACCCCCATCCGGGGGAAATGGAGGATGTTTTAAATACAAACTGGGTATAAGATTATATATGGAAGCAATTTTTAATTTTGATGATGCTATTCTTGTTACAGAAGAGAATGTTTTTATATTTAGGGAGGTAAAGAAGCATGGCTTACTCTCCTAAAAAAGCAAGAGAAGAGAGAGATGGAGAGAGTTCCAGAGAGACAAAGAGAGCCAGAAGAGACAGAAAAGGAATTATTCACGGAAAAGTCTAACACTCATTGAATCCAGGTGGTAGGTTTATGGTCCTTTGTCAGCCTTTCTTTTTTCTTTCTTTTCTGTATGTTTAACATTTCTATCATAAAAACTTGAAAAAAATATGTATAGAAAAAAGACTAAGCAGAAATATACCAAAGTATTGACAGTGATTATGTCAGTATAATTATAGATGATTTCCCTCTCAATTTAAAAATATTATTCTGCAATTTCAAATTTTTCTTATCACATATTATTTTTATCATCAGAAAAAGTGAGTAAAGGAAATGCAGGCATTAGGTAGAATTGTGTGTGGAAAAAGAAAAAGTCCTAAGCCTGTCCATTTAAGGTAACTGTGTGTGGGCTATTGTTGCTCTGGTTCTGACGTTATTTAATATATTAATAGCTTCCAAAAGGAAGTTCAAGGCATATTAGGTCATATTTCAAACAGCATCTTGGCAAAGCGATAGGCAGGACTACAAAAACAGGTCAACCCAGACACAGAATGTCCACACAGTTCATTAATAAAGAAGGACATTTTTTTTTTAATCTTGAAAAAATGCAATCTAATACCTCTGGGAAAATTCTTTTCTGCATAGTTATTCGATAATAGAGAAGCCTGGAAAGCAACAAATGGCAAGGAGGAGCAGCAGCGGAGAAATGCAGGAGATCTTGGAATGATAATGGAAAACAAATTAGAGATTAGTTTCCAATGACGTCAGCGAAAAACAGGTCAGTGCAGACTTGGGCTGGGTATCTGGGCAAGACTGCCTCTCCTTACTGCTGGCTGACATCACCTAGTTTCAGGTAATATTCAAATTGGGAATATAAGAAACCCGTGAACAGTGCTTCTAGCAAAGCATATAAATAGGAGCCTTCAGGGATTCATTCATCAAAAAAAAAAAAAAAAAAAAACCCAGCAAGAAATGAAATATACAAGACTTGCCAAGAGATGACAGAGTGAAGAGAGCAAGTTACAAAAATATGTAAAAGATATTAATGTCAGGAAGAAAGAGAAAGCATTGAGCCTGGAGCTAAGAATAATGATATGAAATAAAATTAAGAACTGGTAAAAAATGTAGCAAAAATTATTTCAGTGATGTCATCGGACCATTTCTTACCACTTGCCTTTAGATGCAACTGAGCAGTTTAGTAGTCATATAATCTTTGTCTCAGTGATTTGCATGGGTTAATGCTCTTTCCTTTTTACTCAGAGAGTGGCTTACACTCAGAGTCCTTAAATAATAGTCTAGTACAGTGGTACCCAAATCTTGGGCACTGTACATGAGGAGCACTGGGGGACTTTTTTAAACCCCAGTGTCCAGGTTGCGTCCCATTACCGTTAAACTGAAACATCTACAAGTGGGAACCAAGTATCAGTATGCTTAAAGATCATCAGGAGATTCAACGTATACCAGGGTTTGGGAAGTACTGATGTGTGTGTGCAGAGGCAAATGCTGAGAACTGTACCAATTACAGAATTCATGCTGATTAAAATACCTTAGGCAAAACCTCCCCCACACATGCTAACAGCCCAGTCGAGTCATATACCGTCTATATGAGAAGAGGCAAAAATTGTGATACTGTAGGCACAAAAGCCTAGAACAGAGAGAGTCGGCAACCAGGAGTGGGAGCTGATGAATTGTCCCACAGGTTCAGCATGGTGAGAATGTTGTAAGGACTGATTCCAGACTAGCTGAAAATAATGAAATGTCTTTTTTCACCCATTTTTATGGAGAGCGATTGAGTCTATATACTCTGTTACCATTTAAAACTAACTGCATAAATTTGCATCTCTAATTGATGTTGGTTTTATTTTAGAACATGAAACCCAATATTCAAACAATTCAATGTTTCCATTTCTTTTTTCTTTTCTGATACGGTGCTTGTTAATACTCCCCACATAACAATTTGGAAGCTTTCCTGAATCACTGTAATTTTGAAAAAATACATGAAGTAGGACTTCCCCGGTGGTCTAGTGGTTAAGAATCCACCTGCCAATACAGGAGACATGGATTCCGTCTCTGGTCCAGGAAGATTCCACATACCACGAGGCAACTAAGCCCATGTGCCATGACTACTGAGCTGTGTGCCACGACTATTGAAGCCCATGCACCATAGAGCCTGTGCTCTGCAACAAGAGAAGCCACCACATCGAGAAGCCCATTCAACTAGAGAAAGCTTGAGCACAGCAACAAAGACCTCGCATAGCCAAAAATAAATAAATAAGTAAATATCCACTAGAAAAACATATGAAGTAGCCAAGACATAGAAACAACCCAAATGTCCATCAACAGATGAATGGATAAAGAAGATTTGATACATTTATACCATGGGATACTACTCAGCCATAAATACTACTCAGCTGCAAAATAATGCCATTTGCAGCCACATGGATGCAACTAGAGATTATCACACTAAGTGAAGTAAGTCAGAAAGAGAAAGACAAATACCATATGATATCACCTATGTGGGAAAACTAAAATATGGCACAAATGAGCCTACCTACAAAACAGAAAGAGGCTGAAAAACAGAGAACAGACTTGTGGTTGCCAGAGGGGAGGGGTGGAGAGAGAGGGATGGAATGGGAGTTTGAGGTTAGCAGATGCAAACTATGACATTTAGGATGGATAAACAATAAGATCCTATTGTATAGCACAAGGAATGATATCCAATCACCTGGGACAAACCATAATGGAAAAGAATATTTTAAAAAGAATATATATGTGTGTGTAACTGAGTGACTTTGCTGTAAAGCAGAGATTAGCATAACATTGTAAATCAACTGTACTTCGATTAATATGTGTATATATATTTATGAAGTGATTTAAGTGTATGAATTTGTGATTTGGAAAATAATGTGAAGTTTATTTCACTTGAAAAGCATATAATAAATCATATTGTTTATCCGGTCTTTAAAAGCAAACATAATTTCTGCTTCTACCTTCTGTACAAGAGGCGAAAGCTATTAGTACATCCTCTCTCTCAAATTCCTCCTTTCATCAAACAAAACAAAACAATCCCTGGATGCACTCTTCTCTGATCCCATTCTATTGTCCATCAGGCTGTCCCTAACCCCCTCTTCATTCTGGTCCTCTCCATGGTCCCCATCCCTCAGTGAAAAGGAATTTTCCAGACCACAGAGGGGAACTTAGCCATCAAATTTGAGATGGAAGTAAGATCAGTGTTTCCCACAAATGATCATGCCCACACTGCCAAGCCTGAAATACTGTAGGGAATGGTGGACAGATCTTAGGTCTTAGGGCTGCCAGTAACTCAAGCGGGTGTAACATGGAGCTGCCATTGTCACTAATCAAATGGGATGGGAACTTCATTTCCAGAACTGTTTTGCCTTTGCACCTGCCAATAACCCAGAGCGAGTCTAACACATTCACCCATGACCCATTCTTTACAATCCTATATACTGGTGGTTGTACACAAAGTTTGCAATAAAAACAGAGCCTAGAATATAGGTTTTTAATAAGCAGTGATTTTTATTTGTTTTGTTAAATCTGCAATTCTTAAACAGTACCTGGCACACAGTATACCCTTAATGAATATTTGTCGAATAAATGATTGAATAACATCCACATACACTTAAATTTTGATCTTTCTGGGAGTATGTCCAACCTTATTTAAGTATGTCCTTTTGAAACATGGTCCTCAGTTCAGTGAAATATTAAAGGAACATCTGAGCCAAACACAAACAGCAGGGGAATCCACAGTCCTCCAGTCTTTAATTTTGACTATCTCCCTCCTCTCACAGAACAGTTGCTAATCAGCACAGCAAAGGGAGAGCTCATCTTAGACATTTCTCTGCTGCTTAGACAACAACCAGGAATGGGCTTCAGGAGTTCTCCCCCTTTACCTCTCAAGGGACAACTAGACACATGGTTGAATTCTCTTATAATTTTAAATGAGAGTCTTCTAGTCCTACTGAAGCTGGTTTTTGGAGATCCAAAGAAACTGCATCACTAGAGTAAGAGTGTATAGGGTCCTTGTCATCACACCATCAGAGGGGCACTTCCATGTCCTTCCTTGGATGGACACTGAGAAGGGATGCCCGTCCGTCAAGGACCATGCAGCGATGGCAGCAGTCCAGTGATAAAGCAGACACTTCCGTGGACACGGACAGTCCACTGAAGCCACCTCAAACAGAACTCATCTTTGCTGGCCTTGGTAATATTTTTGGCTGCAACAGACATTCTTTTTGGCTTGTTTTTGTTTTTTTGGTCTGTATTGTTTGTTCTTTTGTGACCCCGTGAAGTGTAACCCACCAGGCTCCTCTGTCCAGGGGATTTCCCAGGCAAGAATACTGGAATGGGTTAGTTTTATTTATTCATTCATTCATTTATTTAGGCTGTGCAGGCTTTTCTCTAGTTACGGGGAGTGGGGGCTACTCTCCAGCTGAAGCACACAGGCTTATTGCGGTGGCTTCTTTTGTTGCAGAGCATGAGTTCTAGGGCACGTGGGCTTCAGTAGTTGTGGCATGTGGGCTCAGTAGTTGAAGCTCCCAGGCTCTAGAACATAGACTCAATAGTTGTGGCACATGAGCTTAGTTGCTCCCTGGCATGTGGGATCTTCCCGGGCCAGAGATTGAACCCGTGTCTCCAGTATTGGTAGGCAGATTCTTATCCACTGAGCCACCAGAGAAGCCTCAGACATCCTTCCTGTTAAAAGCATAAGTCTCCTTTTGCTTAAGTGAGTGGTGATTGGAATCATTCTCTTTGCTTTGGTCAAACTCACTGGAGCAAACACAAGTGATCTGGAGAGAAAAGGCAGTATCTCCAGGACCAAGACAGAAACCCTTCATAGCCTGGCTATGAATATATAGACTCAAGACTACCAACAAAATATTTTTTATGTTATTCTCATTATATCAATGTCACATGTGGGATCTCAGTTCCCCAGCCAGGGATCGAACCCAGGCCCTCTACAGTGGAAATGCAGAGCCCTAACCTCTGGACCACCAGGGAATTACCTGATTACATTACTTTTCTAAATTCATATTCTTCATTTCTACCAATTACCTATAGAAAGAACTTCAAACTCCCCAGAATGGCACTTACGGTTTCCATGATTTGGTCCTACCTTGTTCTCGCTTTTCTTCGGTGCCAACATCCTTCTCCCTGTGAACCATTTCTCATGTCTTCTAAATGTGTCACACTAACTCCAACTCTATATTTGCCTGAATACAATGATATAGTATGCTTCTACATCTTCTCTTTGTATTTTAGAGAAGGAATTCAGTGACAGATGGTGAGTGCTTTCCATTTCTTAGCCATACATTTAACAATTTTCTTTTGGCACTAGCATATTAGTTTTATATTTTATTTCTCAAACTAAATTTAATATTATTATTATTGGCTACACCACTCGACTTGCGGGATCATAGTTCCCCAAACAAGGACTGAACCTGGGACCTGGCAGTGGAAACTCAGAATCCTAACCACTGGATGGCCAGAGAATTCCATCAAATTAAAATTTAATGTCAAAAGTTATAGGAGCAGACACTTTCAAAAACAAGAAGAGTAGAGCAGTTAAATATCTAGTGCTCAAATAGGCGAGAAATATGTATTTTAAAATATTTAAAACAATCGGCAAAATCAACAACATAACAAGTTATGTCCTAACTAACAATAAGCTTTTTAAATAGCAAAGAAATAAGGGAAAAGAATGATGAGTATTTACTGCTCAAATTAGTTTGGTGTGAGCTTTTTCCAATTTAAAGTATTGTTAAGTTACTGACTTTCCAAGTAAACCTAAAGAATATTTTAAATATTTAAAGCATCTTTCACAAACCACATTGTAGCACAGTAAATAAGATTTATCAATAAAAGAACAAAAACCTCACTATCCAGGTGCCTTCTTGACAGATCAAACTTGTAGAATTTATACAAATTTGTTTTAAAAAGAAAAATAGTTCACAAAAGAAATACACAAATAGCCAAACAGATAAACAAAAACATTCATTGTCAGTTCAGTTCAGTTCAGTTTAGTCGCTCAGTCGTATCCGACTCTTTGTTACCCCACGGACTGCAGCACGCCAAACTTCCCTGTCCATCACCAACTCCCGGAGCTTTCTCAAACTCACGTCCATCAAATCGGTGATGCCGTCTAACCATCTCATCCTCTGTCATCCCCTTCTCCTCCTGCCTTCAATCTTGCCCAGCATCAGGGTCTTTTCAAATGAGTCAGTTCTTCGCATCAGGTGGCCAAAGTATTGGAGTTTCAGCTTCAGCATCAGTCCTTTCAATGAATACTCAGGACTGATTTCCTTTAGGATTGACTGGTTGATCCCCTCCCAGTTCGAGGGACTCTCAAGAGTCTTCTCCAACACCACAGTTCAAAAGCATCAATTCTTCGGTGCTCAGCTTTCTTAATAGTCCAACCCTCACAACCATACTTGACTACTGGAAAAACCATAGATTTGACTAGACGGACATTTGTTGGCAAAGTAATGTCTCTGCTTTTTAACATGCTGTCTAGGTTGGTCATAGCTTTTGTTCAAAGGAACAAGTATCTTTTAATTTCATGGCTTCAGTCACCATCTGCAGTGATTTTGGAGCCCCCCCCCCAAAAAAAATATAAAGTCTGTGACTGTTTCAATTGTTTCTCCATCTATTCGCCATGAAGTGATGGGACCAGATGCCATGATCTTAGTTTCCTGAATGTTGAGTTTTAAGCCAACTTTTTCACTCTTCGCTTTCACTTTCATCAAGAGGCTCTTTAATTCTTCTTTGCTTTCTGCCATAATGGTAGTGTCATCTGCATATCTGAGGTTATTGATATTTTTCCCCGCAATCTTGACTCCAGCTTGTGCTTCATCCAACCCAGCATTTCGCAAGATGTACTCTTCATAGAAGTTAAATAAGCAGGGTGACAAAATACAGCCTTGACGTACTCCTTTCCCGATTTGGAACCAGTCTGTTGTTCCATGTCCAGTTCTAACTGTTGCTTCCTGACCTGTATACAGATTTCTCAGGAGGCAGGTCAGGGGGTCTGGTATTCCCATCTCTTGAAGAATTTTCCACAGTTTGTTGTGATCCACACAGTTAACAGGCTTTGGTATAGTCAATAAAGCAGAAGTAGATGTTTTTCTGGAAATCTCTTGCTTTTTTGATGATCCAGCAGATTGGCAATTTGATCTCTGGTTCCTCTGCTTTTTCTAAATCCAGCTTGAACATCTGGAAGTTCATGGTTCATGTTCATGTACTGTTGAAGCCTGGCTTGGAGAATTTTGAGCATTATTTTGCTAGCATGTGAGATGAGTGCAACTGTGTGGTAGTTTCAAAATTCTTTGGCATTGCCTTTCTTTGGGATTGGAATGAAAACTGGAATGAAATTTGGGATTGGAATGGAGTGATCAAAGAATTGCAATTTAAAATGAGATACCACATTTGCCATCTACTGGTTTTGGCTTTATTGTGTAATTCCATACTGTGAACACACACACACACACACACACACACACACACACACACACACACACAGAGGATTATACCACATTCTGTTTTTTTAAAGTACTCATTTCAACAGGGGTTAAGTTGGATGATTACATTATGATTATATTCAAACTCTTGCTGGCAGATGTTAACTTGGCTCAATCTTACTAGAGAATGATTTGCCATTTTAAATTGTCTATCCTGTGGTCATACAGTCCTCTAAAACTTAAAATTTTAATCACTAGATAATATTTCATCAAATGTACATATCACCAGTTATTTAATCATTCCCCTACATTAAGTGGGTTTCCCTGGTGGCTCAGCAATAAAGAATCCGCCTGCAATGCAAGAGATGTAGAAGATGTGGGTTCGATTCCTGGGTCCAGAAGATCAAATCCCCTGAAGGAGAGTATGGCAACCCACTCCAGTTTTCTTGCCTGAAGAATCGCATGGACAGAGGAGCCTGGCAGGTTACAGTCAATAGGGTCACAGAGAGCTGGACACGACTGAAGCAACTGAGCACCTAGTGGTAGAAAGCAGTTTGGTCATTGGCATGGACCAATCCATAGGGTACTGGTGGAGACATATGGGGACTTCTAGGGATGATGTAATTGTTCTATAGCTTGATCGTTGTGTCTGTTACCTGATTGAATGTGTTTCTTAAAATTCATTGAATTATCTACTTAATGCATTTTATTGTATGGAAATTATACCTCAATAAAACTGTTTTAAAACCCTTTTGATAATAGATGCTTTTCATTTTTGAAAATAGGAGCTAAAAGTGATATTTTTATGTGGATGGGGAATTGGCTTCAAAAAGATGGGAAACAAAGGGGTAAGTACTAAGTATCTCTTTCCCTGGATGGAGATGTTTTCAACAACAGGACTTCTTCCATGAGAGATTACTTCTCAAATCGATCTTATTAAATGCTAATATAATATAAAGAAGGTGAGTGCATAGGAAACAGAGCTTGTAGATTATACTTAAATATCTTTCAGTAGTGCATGCCAAGTGAATGAAAATGAACTGTTGGAAGGTTTTACACTGTGTGAACAAGGATAGGCAATGCATCTTAAGAAAAGCAATTCAAACCTACATTAATAATATTATATAAGCTCAAGTTATTTTCCTGGGATACATTGTTTTCTGAAATTATTGATAACTATTGTAGGCATAATAACAGTATTATGGTTTTTTAAATTCTTTATTTTTTAGAGATAAATTCTAAAGAAATTTATGATGAAGTGATATGATATCTGGGATTTGCTTTAAAATAATCCAGCAGGGTGACGAGAAGACGTGAGAATGGTTAGGAATATAGATTAAACAAGATCGGACATATACTGATAATTGCTGAAGCCGAGTGATAACTACAGGGATTTGCTTTTTGGTCTCTTTATTTTGTGTATGTTTGAATATTTCCATAATAAAAACGGTTTTTTGTTTTTTTTACATTTCCTGGAAAAAAATCTTGGCCTGGAGTCATCCTGTACTATTGCTACATGGTCCGTAAGGGCATAAGGAGAAACTGCAAACACATCTTTCAAGTCAAGGGGATGTGGTACAGCAGAATGACCAAGGGCGCTCATCCTTTCTATGCCAAGGGCCTCTCTGGAGAATCTGATCCAATTGGATGGTAAGTTTAGCAGGTATCACCAGGCGGAGGCGATGCCCAAAGTCTGGTGGATACAGGCTTGTGATTCTGAGCTAATTTGGTTCTGTGCTATTTGAACTAGGACCCCAGGCAGAAACTGATATGCTGGGGAGAGGGAAAGGAAAAGGCTAGATGAACTTTCAAGATTCCTGCCAATGAGAAATCATATGCAGGATGTCTATAAATCACAGAGAAGGCAAATTTTCAGGACATCATCCCAGCGAGCTGCTCTGAATCATAAACCCTACAGAATGCTAGGATCAGACAGAGTATAGAAGAGGAAATTTATTCCATCCTATATGTGTCTGCCAGGCTTCTCTGTCCATGGAATTTCCCAAGCAAGAGTATTGGAATGGGTTGCCATTTCCTTCTTTAAGGAATCTTCCCGACCTGGGGATCAAACCCATGTCTTCTGTGTCTCCTGTATTACAGGCAGATTCTTTACTCATTGAGCCATCAGAGAAGCCATTATCCAGTATACTAATTAGCCAAAAAGTACTATTAGAAATTTAAAAATTCAGAGAAGTGTAATCAATTATTTTATTATACCTCAAGGGAAATGTATGAAAACTAGAGACCAAAAGATGACAAAACCAGAGACTGATTGTAAAGGTTGTAAATTCATAGAGGTATAAATAGTATAGTAGGGACTTTCCCATGACATCCTAGAAAGCCAGAACTAGAATATGCCACTTAAAGCTTAAAGATGTAATTTAATTCCAATAAAACAAGAATATAAGAATGTTTTATCTAAGAACATGAAGATGCTTACACAGGGTCTAACTACCAAATAACAAAATAGAATTAAATTAAAGTAGGTTATCTGAGAGAAAAATCCTAAACATTTGAGACTAACACCATGTCATCCAAGCTTTTTACAATCTATCCATTGGTACTACTTCAGTGGCTGAGTTGGGCAAATCACTGTGTTGCCAAATACTGCAATTCTTAGTTTTTTGAGATTTGATGAAAACTCACAAGTCACTGTTCAGAATAACTGTTGGTCTTTGACACATTCTGGGCTTTGGGCTTCCCTGATAGCTCAGTTGGTAAAGAATCTGCCTGCAATGCAGGAGACCCTGGTTCGATTCCTGGGTCAGGAAGATCCACTGGAGAACAGATAGACTACCCACTCCAGTATTCTTCGGCTACTCTTGTGGCTCAGCTGGTAAAGAAGCCGCCTGCAATGCGGGAGACCTGGATTTGATCCCTGGGTTGGGAAGATCCCCTGGAGAAGGGAAAGGCTACCCACTCCAGTATTCTGGCCTGGAGAACTCCATGGACTGTATAGTCCATGGGATCGCAAAGAGTCAGACATTACTAAGCTACTTTCACTCACTTACTCGCTTTACTTTGACATATACAAAGAATCTCCATTTCCAGAATCAAACATAAGAACACAAGTTGGCTAGAAACAGAATAATGCAGCATTCTGCCACACCGTCCTTAAAAACGTACTCTTCCACTTAATTACTGTTGTGTAAGGGTTCCACTTAATTACTTCAACATCCAGTGGCTCAAAACAGCACCTTTTAAAGCTATATTTTATGATCTGGAAAGGGCTGGGCCAGGTGATTCTTCTGCTCCATGTGGCATCCAGTCACATGTGCTATTCACTTGTGTGAATGTGGGTCACTCGTGCTATTCAGCCAGTGGCTGGGCTTGGCTGGAGGATAGTCAGAGTTTCTTCCTTCACTAGCCCAATATCTTAGCCATGCTGCAGATGGCTCGGTCTAGTTGAGCTCCTCTGCCCCACTATATGATCTCAGGACCTCTCCACATGTTTTCTCCAGCAGGATTCTTATTTGATGGTTGACTTGTAATCAGGACTCCTGGAGCAAAAGGAGAAGTCTGTCAGACTCCTTAGAGTCTCGTCCCAGAATGGGCATCCTCACTTCTGTTGTGCTCTGTTAATCAAAGCACTCCAGGTCAGCCCTGATTCAAGAGGGGCAGAAATGGAGCTCTCAATGCAAGGAGTGTCAAACAACTTGAAGCCATTTTTAATCCATCATGGATACCCTCAGAAAACAGTCAGGAATGGAAACTAGCCCTGTCTGCCTTTAAGGAAATCCAGAAATGAATTTTCCTGGGCTAAATGCTTTTTCAATAAGAAAGATAAATAGTTCTACAGATCTCAATATTTTTGTTTTTAGCCAAACCAACAGAATATTCTCCACCACATATATTGATAGAAGTGCTTTGTTCCTCAATTTACCTGTGTATGTAGGTGAATGTGGGTAAAATATGTATGCATCATGTTGTATATACATTCATCAAATGATATTGTTAGAAAGGAAGTTGAAATTGTTCTAAATATCATCAGATGAATGAATCTTTTTACCTTTAATTTTCTTCAAGAGTCTTAAAGCTTATCAGAAAGAATAGATATTAATAATAATAGCAATAATAATTCATGGTTGCAAGTGTAAAGATACATAGTCATCTTTTAATATGTTACATCATTTAATCATTACAAGAACTCAGCAAGTTGATATGATTTAGTTCAAGGTCACATGCTGGATTTGAACCCAGGCTCACTACAGCTCAATAGCCTATAGTCACATCACAAATATAGTAGAGAAATAACAAGTGTTGGCAAAGAACTGAAACAACATAAATTCTCATATACAGCTGGTAGGATTGTCAGCTGTCACAGTTATTACCACCAATTTGGAAAGCACTTATTTGAAACTATATATTGTGTGACTCCATATTCTCACTACTAGTTAAATCCCTAAAGAAAACCATGCACATGTACATGAGGAGACAAACACTTATAACCTAACTGTAAGAATATCAAAGAAACAGGAAACAGCACAAATGTTAGTCAATAGCAGAATAGATAGCTAAGTGATAGTGTGTGTATACACTGGGATAATATGCACTAGTGAAAATCTGTGACCTGGAATACCATGCCTCAACAAGAATGAATCTCAAAACTGAAGCAAAGGAGCACATCACAGATGAATACCTAAGTATGATTCTACTTATATAAAGCAGAAACCACTGAACAATATGTTCACTAAAACGCATACAGTGGGATAAAACTATGATGAAATAAGGCAAGAGCACACAAAATTAGAGGTTTATCTGGTAGCTCTGAGGTAAAGAATCCTCCTGCCAATACAGGTGCATGGGGTCAATCACATGGGTCAGGCAGATCCCCTGGAGAAGGAAATGGCAGCCCACTCCAATATTCCTGCCTGGGAAATCCCCTGGACTGAGGAGCCTGGTGGGCTACAGTCCATGGGGCCACAAAGTGTTGGATACAACTTAGTGGCTAAACAACAACAGAAAATTCAGCCAGGAGGAGAGGAAACCCACTGGGCAACTGGTTTTGATAAATGTTTGAAAATCTGTTACACAAAAAGATAGGTTATTGCTCTTCTACAGAATGTTTGTGAAATAATATTACCTTTTCAACTGATTAAGGTGAAATATATGACTCTGGTTTTCCTTGGAATAGTATGTTTTATTTTTATTTACTTTTTTACATTATTTTTTATATTGACGTCACAGATCAATCATACAGCATAGTGCTCATGGTTAGCAATACTGTATTGTATATTTTTGAATTTGCTAAAGCAATAAATCTGTGTTAAATGTTCTTATTACGCACATAAAAATAATAGTAAATGAAGAGGGTGAAAGGAAATATTTGGAGTGATAGATATGTTTATGGTATAGATTATGGTGATAATTTCATGTGTGTGCATGCTCAGTTGTGTCTGACTCTTTGTGACCCCAAGAACTGTGTACTTATCTCTAAACTCATCAAGTTGTGTACAATAAATATGTACAGTGTTTTGTGTTTTCTAAAAAATCACCACCACATGCCACTATAAAAACATATTGCTTTAAAAGCAAAAGATGCTTTAAACCCACATACTTGTGATCAATCAGTCTACGATAAAGGAGGAAAGACTATACAATGGAGAAAAGACAGTCTCTTGAATAAGTGGTGCTGGAAAAATTGGACAGCTACATATAAAAGAATGAAATTAGAACATCCTCTAACATGATATACAAAAGTAAATTCAAAATGGATTAAAGACCTAAATGTAAGACTGGATATTATAAAACTCCCAGAGGAAAATATAGACAGAACACTCTTTGACACAAATCATATCCATATTTTTTTGGATGTCTCCTAAAGGCAAAAGAAATAAAAGAAAAAATAAGCAAATGGAACCTAAATAAATTAAAAAGCTCTTGAGCAGCAAAATAAAATATTGACAAAATGAAAAGACAACCTACTAACTGGGAAAAAAATATTTGTAAATCATAAGACCAATAAGGAATTAATATTCAACATATGCAAACAGTTCATATACTCGAACATCAAAAAGACAAGCAACCTGATTTAAAAAATGGGCAGAAAAACTGAATAGACATTTTTCCAAAGAGGAAATACAAATGGTCAACAGACATATGAAAAGATGCTCAACATCACTAATCATCAGGGAAATGCAAATCAAAACTACAATGAGATAGCACCTCACACATGACAGAATGGCTATCATCAAAAAGAACAAAAAGAAAATGTTGGCAAGTATGTGGAGAAAAGGGAACTGTTGGTGGGAATGTAAGTTAGTTCAGCCACAGTGGAAAACAGTGTGGAGGTTTCTCAAGAAACTAAAAATAGAACTACCATAAGACCCAACAATTTCACCCCTGGGTATATATCCCTCAAAAAAACAGAAACACTAATTTGATAAGATACATGCACCCCAGTGTTTATAGTAGGATTATTTATAATCGCTAAGATATGGAAGCAACCTAAATATTCATCAACAGATGAATGGATAAAGACTATGCGATACACACACACACACACATATACATACAGTGGAATACTACTCAGACATTAAAAATGGAAATTCTGCCATCTGCAACAACATGGATGGACTTTGAAAGCATAATGCTAGGTGAAAGAGAAAGACAAATACTGTATGATATCACTTATATGTGGAATCTGAAAAATACAACAAGCTAGTAAATGTAACAGAAAAGAAAATTGACTCCGATCGAGAACAAACTAGTGGATACCACTAGGGAGAGAGAAGGGGTAGGGTATATAAGAGGTACAAACTATTATGCATAAAATAAGCTACAAGATATATTGTACAACACATGAAATATAGCCAAAATTTTATAGTAATATAGATGGAGTATAACCTTTAAAAATTGTGAATTACTATACTGTATACCTATGACATGGGTTTCCCTTGTGGCTCAGCTGGTAAAGAATCTGCCTGCAATGCGGGAGACCTGGGTTCGATCCCCAAGTTGGGAAGATCCTCTGGTGAAGGGAAAGGCTACCTACTCCAGTAGTTGGGCCTAGAGAATTCCATGGACTGTATAGTCCATGGGGTCTCAAAGAGTTGGACACGACTGAGTGACTTTCACTCACTCACTCACATCTATGACATATAATATACATCAACTATACTTCAGGAAAAAAATAAATGGGTACTTGGTTGCTCAGTCATGTTTGACTCTTTGCGACCCCATGGACTGAGGCCCACCAGGCTCCTCTGTCCATGGGACTTTCCAGGCAAGAATACTGGTGTTGGTTGTCATTTCCTTCTCCAGGGGATCTTCCCTGCCTAGAGACTGAACCCATGACTCCTCCTTTGACAGGCAGATTCTTTACTACTGAACCACCAGGTAAGCCCTTCAAAATAAATAAATAAAAGCAAAAGGCTCACCATACCTGTGTAGAAAGGCTAACCATAGTCTCCATTACAAGCAAATCTGTCTGCATTGGTTGTGTACAAAGAAGAGCAGAAATGTGTTTATAGCTTGATACTAAAGACTTCCCTGGTGGCTCAGACAATAAAGCATCTGCCTACAATGTGGGAGACCCAGGTTCAATCCCTGGGTCAGGAAGATCTCCTGCAGAAGGAAATGGCAACCCACTCCAGTATTCTTGCCTGGAGAATCCCATGGATGGACGAAATTGGAAGGCTATACAGTCCATGGGGTCGCAAAGAGTCGGACACGACTGAGCGACTTCACTTCACTTGCTGAAGACAAATGTAAGAAAAAAGGAAGGAAAACTTCACTGTTCCATTGTGGAAAGAGGAAGTCATTAGGAAAGTAAATAGTTCTTTTAAATAGTACATTCTATTTTGTAATATAAATACATTAGAGCAAAAGAGTAAAGATTTGTAAAATTATTAAGTTTTTTACCTTCACAAAGGAGTTACATACAGTAATTAGAAAAATCCAAGTGAAGCACATTTGATTTCTACTTATTGGCATAAATGCAAAGCAAAAAGACTTCTTAGGGCTTTTTCTTCCCTTTAACAATAAATTAATGTCAAAATCACTGAAGAAAAAGAACTTCAAATCATAATCCTTTCTCCCTTCATATCAAAGGTTTTACTCCTAGTTATATTAAGTCAAAACAAAGAAAATTAAAATTCATTTTCTGGAGGGCACATTTTATCAGATTAAAATGAGACAGTAAGTTATGCATCAGGTAAGTAAAACCATGCTTTCAAAGCAATTTGAAAGGGAAACACTTTTTCCAGTTGTGAAACTTCAGAACTATTTATTTTTAAAAATTGGTAGTTTAACCTATTCCATTTCTTTTTAATTTTACAAGTAATATATCCCAGAATTATGTGATCTTCTATTAAGTAGACTTAAAATAACTATCTTCAATACAAAGAATGAAATTAAGATTATATGATGTGAGTTTATGTTTGTTTTTAATAAAATTAATAGGATTCCCTAATAACATTCATTATCATTATTAATACTAGATTCTCTAACTCTTTCCCAGGCAAGAGTAAATATAAACAACATAAAATCAACTTTACCATTTTTGTGCCCACCATTGCATATTACCTCTGATTCTTAAAAATCCATGCAGGTTCTTATTATTCCTGTTTTACATATGAGGACACTGAGGTTTAGAGAAGTTGAGCAACTTGCTCAGCACTGTGTTGCTGGCAAATGGCCAGACAGGGTTTGGAACCTAGATCTTTCACTGCATCTGTGTTATTATGTGTATTTATACTTATGTCAGTTAACATATAGCCTTTGGATTATAACAACTTTAACACAGTAGTGCCTGTTAGGGGAAAGTTATGTCCCTAAAACACCATCATTTTTTAAATATTCTACTCTAAAAGACTGTTCTGTTATTTAAACTTGATTAGAACATAGATTCATCCTGAATTACATAGACACTACCCTCACAATATTTCAAAAGCTGATGGAGGCAAATGTTCTGGAGTAACAGGCACTTCTAAATGTTTACAGCTTACTAGAAATCAAATATTCAATAAATATATTTGTTAAGAATCAGTGCATAATTTTGGACCAAAGCAATCTTGAGAAAGAAGAATAAAGCTGAGGACATAACGTTTCCTGATTTCAAATTATATTACAAAGCTGTATTGATCAAAACAGTATTGTATTAGCATTAAAAACAGGCATGTGGATCAGTGAAACCGAACACAGAGACCAAAAATAAGCCCATCCATATGTGGTTGTTAATTTATAACAAAGGGGCCAAAAATAGAGAAGTGATAGTCTCTTCAATAGATGGTGTTGGGAGAACTGGACAGCCACATGCAAGAGTGAAACTCGATTCCTATTTTCACCATTCACAAAAATCTACTTAAATTGGATTAAAACTTGAACATATGACCTGAAACCATTACATTTTTAGAAGAAAACACAGGGGTAAGCTTCTTGACATTAGCCTTGGCAATGATTTTTTGGATTTGGCATCAAAAGCAAATGCAACAAAAACAAAATAAACCTGTGGGACTATATCAAACTACAAGCTCTGCTCAGCAAAGGAAATCATCACCCAAATGAAAAGGCAATGTATGAAAGAGGAGCAAATGTTTGCAAGCCACATGTTCAATAAGGAATTAACATGTGAAATATACAAGGAACTCATACAACTCAATAGCAAAAAAGTGAATAACCCAATTTTAAAATGGACAAGGGACCTGAATAGACATTTTCAAAAGTAGACATGTAAAAGGCCAATAAGTACAGAAAAGGGTGTTCAACATCAGTTATCATCATAGAAATACTAGTCAAAACTGCAGTGAGATATCAGCTCACATCTGTTAGTATGGCTATTACCAAAAGGATAAGAGATCACAAATGCTGGGGAGGATGTGGAAAAAAGAGAATCCTTGTGTAGTGTTAGTAGGAATGTAAACTGGTACAACCACTGTGGAAAAGAGCATGGAGATTCCTCAAGAAATTGAAAACAGAACTACCATATGATCCAGAAATCCCACTTCTGGATATACATCCGAAGAAAATGAAACTATTATCTCAAAGAGATATCTGTACTCCCATGTTCATTGCCACATTATTCATAATAGCCAACATATAGCAATCAGAGAGTAGGGACTTGCCTGGTGGTTGAGTGGCTAAGACTCCCAATATAGGGGGCCCAGGTTTGATCCCTGGTCAGGCAACTACCACAACTAAGAGTCTGCATGCTGAAACCATAGATCCCCCCTGCTTCAGTGAAGATCGCAGATCCTGTGTGCCGCAACTAGGACTCAGTGCAACCAAATAAATAATATTCTTTAGAAAAGAAACCAGAGAGTAGAAAAGTGGTTGCCAGTAGCTTGTTGGGGGGACAGGGAGAGGTGAGTCATAGGGTACAGGCTTTCAGTTATAAGACCCATAACATGATCTAATGTATAATTTGGTGACTACAGTTCCTAGCACTGTTTTATACAATCAAAACTTGCTAGAGAGTAAAACCTAAATATTTTCACCAATAAAAGGGGCAGGGAATATGTGAGGTGATGGGTGTGTGAATTAACCAGATGGAGGAAATCCTTTCTCAAGGCACACGTATATCAATACATCGTATTTAATGCTTTAAAAGTCTTACAATGTATTTGTCAACTGTATCTCAATAAAGCTAAAAAAAGAATCAAAGCATAATTTCACACTGATCTTAAATGATGAGTTTAAACCACCTGATTCCTATGTAAAGAGATATCTTTGGAAAATGATAGAATCACCTATGTTCTCAAGTAGCTTGAAATTTGGGGAGGAAAAACCGCATTAACAAAACTCAGTAAACTCCAGTGAATAATGAGAGTGTGATTCTCTACATACACACATACAGCAGTTCTCATAGCCTCAGCAGAAGGAAGAAACAGAAGAAAAAAGAAGAAAAGGAGGAAGCAGGGAATAGGAGAAAGAGCAGAAAAAGTAGGAAGAGGAAGGAAGACAAAGAAGAGGAAGAGATGAAAGAAGAAAGAAAGGAAAGAAGACATGAGAGAAGAGGAACAGGAGGAGAGAGAAAAAGGAGAATCTGTCATGATATTCTAACTTCAGATCATTATTTGAAATTCTGGGTGTTTGAATTACATAGGTCTACTAGATAATACTTGGGGACAAACAAAAACAATAGCCTACCAAGTCATCTCTGCCCCTAAATTTAGACGCTGCTACTAGGAAGCAGAGACTCTGTACTATAAATTGGGGACCGCCACATTAGAAAATATAAAGTCCAAATTACCAAGAAGGGAAACAGAACTAATATTTATTGAATGCCTACTGTGTGCCAGGCCTTACACTAGGTGCATTACAAGTATTTTATCATTTCATGACATTGATGTTATTATAGCCATCTTACAGATTGTAAAACTGAGTCTTGAAGAGGTTAAATGACATCCCCATGGTTACACCACAAGTAAGTGGCAGCCCAGAATTTAGAAAGTCCCTCTTGACTCTTTCTATGCTTATCTCCTACTTCACTGCCCTAGAGGTATGGTGCATTGTAGTGATACATTCTAAACAGCAACCATTCAAAGCTCCCTTCCTCCTATCCCTCCTTAAGAAGAGCTGATGTAACCAGAAGCAGTCACTACCACTGAGCTAAGGCATTATGGACTGAAGTTTTCAGTATGGGTCAAAGAATCTCGTGTCAATATGGCTTGCTGCCCCACTGGATTCTTTAACTTCATCCTCCCATTCCTGGCTCTTCACTTGCTTAGATTTAAGTACTGTGTGACTAAAACTATTTGAGGGGAGAGACAGCTATGTGTGCTGTTGTCCATGGTCCTGAATCACTGTGTAGGTTAGGCTTTGTTCACCTGGGAACTAGATATGGTTATAGATGTAGGATAACGCACAAAACCAGAAAAACCTAGCAGAACCAGATGTGGTCCAAAGAAAAGTAATCATTGAATAAGTGGCTTAACCAATACGTCCAATAGAACATTCTGCAATGATGGTAATGTTCTAATTCTGCACTGTTCAATACTGTAGCCTTTAGCTACATGTGGCTATTGGGCACTTTAAATGTGGCTGGTAGATGAGTAACTAAATTTTAAATTTTATTTAATTTCAACTAACTTTTTTGTTTTTCCTTTGTTTTATTTTCTTTTTGGATTTATTTTTAATTGAAGGATAATTGCTTTACAGTATTGCATTGGTTTCTACCAAATAATTTTAACTAATTTAAATTTAAGTAGCCACACATGTACCATATTGTACAGCACAGGTTAGATCATTAGCACTAGGCCATTTCCTGAAAATGCAAACTCCTAGGCACTGTGCCAGATGTACTAAGTCACAACATCCGGGAAGAGTCCAGAAACATGCACTTTTAACCATGAACTTCCTGGGCTCACTGACACTTGAGACCCACCATCCTGCAGGACACTTGCATCAGACTTTTGAAGTTTCCCAGTTGGGCCCACTGACACCTGCCCCTTTCACTTCAGTTCCTAAGTTGGTCCTGCCTGAGGAAGTTTAATAGCCTCAGTCCCAAAGTCAGCCCTGCCTGTACAATGGGCCCAGTGGTTCAGGATGTTTGCTGAGTTCCCACATTCTCCCTCTGCATCCGAAGATTCCTTAAAGACTAACTTGAAAGGTACTCATGACACACAGACTCTAAGCACCTGCCTGACCCTGCGCTGAGTCACAAATTCATGTTTTTTGTCCTCCCTTCCCATGTATTTTTTTCTAGTCCAGAGAAGTAGGCATTTGTCTTGGTTTCTGCCTCCTTATGTCCCCTGGCCTCCCCTAATCCCTTCCAGTAGTAGGGATGGTTCCTTTCTAGTTTCCACCAGTCTGTCTCAGATGAATCCTCATCTTTACAGTCTCCATCCACAGTCAGAGAGTGTGGTGAGCTCTCATGACATTGACCACTATCCTTCTGACCTTCAAGTTAAACTCGCTTAGAACAGACCTTCAGGTTCTGATGAATGACTCATTCATCCATCAGTTTGATATATCTGTGAACCAATTCTCTTGGAAGGCCAAGTCTCTGTAGATGAGTTCTTTATTCCAAGCTTCACATACTGATCATTTGATCTGGGTTCCACATGCTATACTTCTGAGGCCACCTAGAGTTAACTAATTTTAATTTTATAATGGAATTCAAAGATTAAAAGCTAAATAATAATTTTCAGGACAGTAAATTCAATATCAGTTAAAGTTTTCAGGTGCGATGTCTTCTCCCTGTCCCACCACTACTTGTGCATACACACCATACAAAACTTGCAATGATACAACACTTTTAAAAAATTTCCCATGCGTTGTCATGTTTGACCAACAGTATGTATACACTATCACACTAATTGTCCCACATATATCAAGCCTCCACATTGTGGCAAAGTTCCCGCCCTCTTTGACCTTGGGCTTGGTCATGACTTCCTTTGGCCAAGACATTTAGCAAATGTGACACTTGGTAAGCAGAGATGTGGTAAGCATTTGCGCATTTGTTCTTGCCTCCTTGGAATTACTGCCATTGCTATGTAAGAAACCTGAACTTTGCTGCTGAAGCAGCCAAGTAGAGAACTGTGGCATTCTGGTGACAGTCCCAGCTGACTGCCAAATCAGGGTGAGGCCATCCTGGATCCACCAGGCAAACCACCAGATCACTGTAGCTACCCGAGTAACTCCAGAAAAGGCCAAAAGAAGAATTTCCCAGCTGAACTCAACCCAAAGTGTAAGCAAACAAATTACTGTGTTTTAGGCCACTGAGTTTTGAGATAGTTTGTTACTTTACAACAGATAACATATACAGAATGACTCTAGGAGGTACTGCTATTGCTCCTATTTTATAAATTAGGAATAGGAACTTCAGAGGGATTAGGTAATTTATCTAAGGTCTTAAGAGTGAGAAAGCAGCAGAAGAGGGTCTAGAACATTAGCCTGTACCCAAGTTCAGCACCTCTGCCCTACTCTAAACTGCACCTACACGACCTCCATTCAACTAGTAAAGTGTCATCAATGACCCTAGTCCTCCCCAGACCCCATTTGCTGCCCTAGTTACCAACCTCCAGCAGCCCTTTATTGAAGACAGAGTCATCCCACTTCCCTTCTGGCCTGCTGGCGACCTCACCTCATTACTTTCATTCTGCACAAACTAAGACCAGGAATTACTTTTAAGGGAACCACTTGAATATAGCTAATGGAAGTGGTAAAAGCTGAGGTCTACTTTATTTGCAAAATGGGCTTCCCTGGTGACTCAGATGGTAAAGAATCTGCCTGCAATGCAGGAGACCCGGGTTCAGTCCCTGAGTCAGGAAGATCCCCTGGAGAAGGGTAAGCCTACCCACTCCAGTATTCTTGCCTGGAGAATTCCATGGACAGAAGAACCTGGCAGGCTATAGTCCATGGGGTTGCAAAGAGTCAGACATGACTGAGTGACGGACATTTTTTTCCCTTACTGGCAAAATGAGTGTTCTGGTCTACAGTCCTGACTTAGGTCATCATAACAGAGAAAAGGAAGAACAAACTTATCAGGTCTGGAGGCAAATCACAATTATCCAAAGATTAAAAAAACTTCATATTTCACTATTTTCATATAGTGAAAAGCAAATGTTGGAATCAAAGGTCTTATTCATAGAGAACATTAGAGTTATAGTAATTCTTTATTGCAAAACTGATGATGTGAACCCATGGCTGATTCATGTCAATGTATGGCAAAAACTACTACAATATTGTAAAGTAATTAGCCCCCAACTAAAATAAATAAATTTATTAAAAAAAAAAAACGATGAATGACATGACTCTAAATGACAAAACTGTGAAAACATGCCACAAAGCTGAATAAAACCTTAAAATGGAAATCATGGGGTAAATAAGCCTCTGACAAATATATGATGAAAAATCTCACCTTTTGAGAAGTTTGGACATGAATTACTAAAGGAGCAAGAAGATGTGAATAGTTTTATCCTTCATTTCTTCCTAGATTCTTGAATAATGTCATCATACCCATTGGGCTAATTCATGGATTTAGTTCTAGAAGCAAATAATTTGAAAGTAGTCCTTGCTTCTCAGCTGAGGATGTGTTTACTTTGCTATTAACAAAAGGCATGTTAACTGGTCTTCCAAGTTTGGGACTTGGGGGCCCCAAACTTAATTTTAAAAATAAAATGTTCCTATCTGAAGGTAAAAGAGTTAGAAAGCAGCGGACATAAATTAAGTGAACTGCTCTCCAAGTCAGCTGGAGAATAACTCAGTGTGATGTTGTGATGTCATTATGAAAACTGGTTCAAATGACACAGCAACTCATGAACAAGCCTTCTCTGACCCAATACTTTTCCTGCAGTCCTCTGTCCACACCATGGAGCACACAGTCACACAGGCATGTCAAGCAGCACTGCACGGCCTGCCCCGTGTTTGTTCCAGGAGAACTTGTGGGCCCATGAAATTTCACTCAGGAAGAGGAAGCAGCGTGGGCTGCTGGGGAAATGCCACCACCTCCAACCCACTGTTTAACCTCTCTGTGGCTCATGTTCTCGTCGTCGGCAAAAGGTGGGTAGAAAGATTCAGGCTTCCTCCTTCATAGGGTTGCAAGCATTAAAAAAAAAATGGTAAACATGTTTTGAATAAGTTAAAAGTTCAGAGCAAAACCCAAATGCTTTGTATCTGGTGAAAAGTATGAGAAGGTGAAACCACGAGGCCACTGGTGATGTCTCACATAAAAGCAGAGGCGTCTTAAGACACAAAGACCTAACGGGGAGCAGAAATAAAGATCTACTGTCTGCAAAAGGAACAACAACAACAAAATGATTGTGGTTATTCTGGTGTCCTCACATCAGAAAATAATATTTTGAAAAACTGTCATGTTAAACTTAAGCTACCCTTGGGTAAACTTCAAACTATGCAATTTGCATTTAGCCTGTGCTTAATTATAGCCTAGAAGAATTCCTCTAATTCTCATTCATGACAATAATCCTGCAAAATTTAATAAAGACCCACTTAAAAAGACTTACGCACAAGATTAATATAACAAATCAATCATTTCTTTTTTTCCACTTATATTCTGAAAAATTATTTTCTTTCTTCTGCATAGCACAAGGGTTCTAAATCCTGTTTGCAGAAAAACCACACATTTTTTCCCATACATTTTATTATCTCCAAACATAATTTTGCATGCACTAATACTGAAAAAAATAAAAGAATGTTCTGTGTTCTAACTAGTCTGTGCTATGCTGTGCCTTAGTCGCTCAGTTGTGTCTGACCCTTTGCGACCCCATGAACTGAAGCCCGCCAGGCTCCTCTGTCCATGTGGATTCTCTAAGCAAGAATATTGGAGTGGGTTGCCATACCCTCCTTCATGGGATCAGTCTGACTAGTCTATTTCATCCAATTAAGTAGATATTTTTTTGATTGTACTACATCTAGTGCTTTTCTTGTACCTACACCAAATGTAGTTGACACTGGTTTTGGCATCTGAGGAGGAACACACTTATGAATATGAGTCTCTGCATCCAAGAAGCTTACATTCCAACCAAAAAAGAAGTAAGAAAAACATAAAATGATAATGCAAGGCAGAATACAAGCGCTTTAAGAGATGTTTAAAAGGCTCTGGGTGTCAAAAAAAGATCACATCTTGTCAGTGTGAGCTTTCGAAAGGCTGCTTTTTAAATAAACCTCAAGGTAGAAATAGAGAAAGGAAAAAAGGCACTATTTGCCAAAAACCATCTGTCTGCAAAAATAACCAAGGCGTAGGTGGGAGAAGGAGGAAGGACAAGTTGAAAGGCTCTGAGGTGGCAAAGCAAAGAGCCTAGTCAGGATGCAATGGTGGTGAAGCCTGGTGGAGTTCAGGGTACCAGTCTCTGCAAGGAGGGGAGAGAAAAGATGAAAGGTATTAGATGGTCTTTGAAGAGTGGAAGGCAAGGAAAATATGATATTTCACCCCTACAAAACCCGAAGTCTTTCTATTTCACAATTATTAACATAAATAATGTATTAAATTATAAAATCAGGTGTACATGTTTGCATTACAAATCAATGCACTGATTTGTAATGATCAGATACTGCTTTACTATCTTATTGATGTATTTACAGTATTATTGCCGGCTGTACTTTTATTAGCTTTCTATGTAAAGAGTATTTTCAACATGTCACTTTGTGGTAGTCAAATGCTATCCAGTTATTCAGTATTAGGCAAGTTTCCCCCAATATCCAGTTGACCCTTGAACAATGCAGATGTTGGGGCATCAGCTGTCCCCCTCCCCAGCCCCCACAGTGGAAAATCCTCACACGACTTATAGTCAGTTCCTCCATACCTGCAGTTTTGTACCCACATATTCAAAGGACCTTGGATCATTCAGTACTGTAGCAGTTACTATTGAAAAAATTCCCATATAAGTGGACCTGCCCAGTTCAAATCCTTGTTGTTCAAAGGTCAACGGTAATTTCAAGTTGACATATAGGTTTCTATTTCCAGCAATTTAACAAAGTACCCACTTGGCCCTCTTGCAGAAAACAAAATACTGGATAAAGTACAAGAAAAAAATATTTTAAAATGTCAATTATCTGGATATTTAATAAGGAGAACTCGGTGAAAGTAGGAACCTAGACAGGTAATCAAAGATATGAATTTTTTTTTTGTCTTGTGGAGCATTTGCTAAAATGAATGAACTTGTTTTTTGGTTTTCTCTATCCCATAAAGCCACAGAATAGAGGTCACAAAGCCCACAATTCAGTGTGAGAGATTTAACTGGAGAGTCCCCTTCTTAAAGTTGAGACTCAAAAGGCCACAGAGCCAGTGTAAGAAGGAACTAGGAAAAAAATCCTGCCATTCAAGAGACTGAAAGGAAAGTTACCTACCTAGAAATTTAGTCTTGGGGAGGGCAGGACTCTTGTCTAAAAAATTTTAACCACAAGCCAGCCTTCATGCTAAATTCTTACTACCAGGTGGGTGGGGGCACACCCCACAAGCTAAGAAGTCAATTTAAAGTTGTCCTGGGCTGGTAGTTCCTCCAGGTTCCTGACAGAAACAAACTCAAATCCTCTCTGGAATCTTAGCTTTATCACAGTTTGAAAGAATTCATGAAAAAAAAATTGAAATATGAAGTCATAGTTTAAAAAACACACACACACACAAAACATAACAGGACAAAAACAGTACCATGAAGCCCAAGCACAAGCCATCAGTATAGACCTGGAAAAAGAAGTCTAAAAGCCTTTATGTCTAAATAAATTAAAGACTGCTTTAAAATATGAGGGAAAAGGAAGACACTGTAGAAATGATGAAGCAGATTAACACATAGATAATATACGTAGTACTCACTTTGACAGCATGTACACTAAGACAAATATAATTTATAAAACACAAAAAATTAAAAGCAGGAGGAGAAGGGGGCGACAGAGGATGAGGTGGCTGGATAGCTTCAGTGACTCAATGGACATGAATCAGAAAACTCTGAGAGCTAGCGATGCTCAGGGAAGCCTGGTGTGTTGCAGTCCATGGGGTTGAAAGAGTCGAACACAACTTAGTGACTAACAACAACAATAAAATAGACACACTAGAAAAAGTGGAAGGGTGGAATTGGAAGATAGATCCAAATTAATCATCCCAAAGGCAGCATAGAGTGCTTGTGATAGAAATAACAGAAGAGAGACCAAGAGATATGCGAAGTTGGAGCTCTAAAAGGATGAGACATTAAAAAGTAGGAAAAAATAATATTCAGATTGATAATTACAATTTTTTCAGAAATGATAAGATACCCCTGCACAAATTGAAGAAGCCTAATGAATCCCTCCTAGCTCAGTCGGTAAAGAATCTGCCTGCAATGAAGGAGACCCAGGTTCAATCTCTCGGTCGGAAAGATCCCCTGGAGAAGGAAATGGCAGCCAACTCCAGTATTCTTGCCTGGAGAATCCTATGGACAGAGGAGCCTGGCGGGCTACAGTCCATGGGACTGCAAGAGTCAGACATGACTTAGTGACTAAACCACCACCAATGAATCCCAAGCTTGATAATAAAATGAAACCCATGCCTACATGCATCCTGGAGAAAGCATAGAATAACAAAGACAAGGAAAATCTCTCAAGAGCAGCCAGAGAGAAAAGACAGTAACCTTCAGATGAAGCACAAAGACAGCCACAGTGACAGTCAGAAGACCATGGAACACCATTTTCAAAGGGCTGGGGAAAAACAATAACTGACAGTCTAGAATTGTAAACACAGGGTATCTTTTAAAAAAGGAACAGAGGAAAATATTTTTGAGCACAAATAGCTTGTAGACTGCTATCAACATACTCTCAATAAGGGAAGTTCTAAAAGATATATATTTTATGCAGAAGAAAACTGATCCCAGATGGAAGAGCCAAGATGCAAAAAGGAGTCATCAACAAAGAAAGTAGTCAACATGTGGATAAAACTAATTAAACACTGACTTTATAAATAATAATAATATTCTGTTACAGAGTTAAGAGAAGAAATAAACCTAAAATGCATGCCAAATATAATACATTTCAGGAGTGATATGATTAAATGTTTTACGGTAACTGTATTACTCAAGAAGAAAAGGGTGATAATGCGATTAAATTTAGGATTTAATACATATGTTAAAATATCTAGGATAACAAGTAAAAGAACAGAAACAGCACCTATAATAAAGAAGGAAATGGAATGAGAAAAACACTCAATTCAAAAGAATACAAGAAAAAGAAAAGAAAAATAACATTAAAAAGGTAGGACAAATAGGAAGCCCATAATAAGATGATAGAAATAAATCCAACTATATCAATTACTATCAATAATAAATATAAATAGATAAGTATCAGGGGAAGAAATATGTTTTTCAACTGGATAAATCAATAAATAAAATCCACTTAAAGATTGTTTTCAAAAAACACATCAAAAATACAAAGGTATCTACAAAAGAAATGGTCTCTGCCTTTCATAAATATCAACAACATGAAAGAAAGACTGAGGACATGTTTCTGGCTAAAGAGATTAAAGAAATATGACAAATAAATGGAATGTGTGGTCCTGAACTGGATCATGGAGCAGAAATATTCCTCTCCTTTGCCCTATAGAATATTATGAGATAAAGGGTGATGCAGTACATAGATTAGACAAAAGTACTGTATCGGTGTTATTTCCTGATAATGTCTCTACCATGAGAAGCACATGTCCTGTCTAGTCTGCTGACCCTAGAAGGTGAGGGTATACAGAGTACAGTTGCCTCAACACAGCCACAGTCTTCCATAGTAACAGGCAAGTTTGACCTTGGAGTACAAAATGAAGTAGGTCAAAGGCTAATAGAGCTTTGCCAAGAGAATACACTGGTCATAGCAAACACTCTCTTTCAACAACACAAGAAATGACTCTACACATGAACATCACCAGATGGTCAATACCGAAATCAGATTGATTACATTCTTTGCAGCCAAAGATGGAGAAGCTCTATACAGTCAGCAAAAACAAGACCGGGAGCTGACTGTGGCTCAGATCATGAACTCCTTATTGCCAAAATCAGACTTAAATTGAAGAAAGTAAGGAAAACCATTAGACCACTCAGGTATGACCTAAATCAAATCCTTTACAATTATACAGTGAAAGTGACAAATAGATTCAAGGGATGAGATCTGATAGATACAGTGCCTGAAACACTATGGACAGAGGTTCTTAACATGGTACAGGAGGCAGTGATCAAGACCATCCCCAAGAACAAGAAATGCAAAAAGGCAAAATGGTTGTCTGAGGAGACCTTACAAATAGCTGAGAAAAGAAGTGACAGGCAAAGAGAAAAGGAAAGATATATCCATCTGAATGCAGAGTTCCAAAGAATAGCAAGGAGAGATAAGAAAGCCTTCCTAAGTGATCAGTGCAAAGCAATAGAGGGAAACAATGGAATGGGAAAGACTAGAGATCTCTTCAAGAAAATTAGAGATACCAAGAGGACATTTCATGCAAAGATGGGCACAATAAAGGACAGAAACAGTATGGACCTAACAGAAGCAGAAGATATTAAGAAGAGGTGGCAAGAATACATAGAACATGGAACAAAAAAGACGTTAATGACTCAGATAACCACAATGGTGTGATCACTCACCTAGAGCCAGACATCCTGGAATGTGAAGTCAAGTGGGCCTTAGAAAGCATCACTATGAACAAAGCTAGTGGAGGTGATGGAATTCCAGCTGAGCTATTTCAAATCCTAAAAGATGATGCTGTGAAAGTGCTGCACTCAACATGCCAGCAAATTTGGAAAACTCAGTAGCCACAGGACTGGGAAAGATCAGTTTTCACTTCAATCCCAAAGAAAGGCTATGTGAAAAAATGTTCAAACTACCGCACAACTGCATGCATCTCACACAGTAACAAAGTAATGCTCAAAATTCTCCAAGCTAAACTTCAACAGTACATGAACTGAGAACTTCCAAATGTTCAAGATGGATTTAGAAAAGGCAGAGGAACCAGAGATCAAATTGCCAACATCCATTGGATTATAGGAAAAGCAAGAGAATTCCAGAAAAACATCTATTTCTGCTTTATTGACTATGCCAAAGCCTTTGACTGTGTGGGTCACAACAAACTGGGGAAAATTCTGAAAGAGATGGGAATACCAGACCACCTTACCCACCTCCTGAAAAATCTGTATTCAGGTCAAGAAGCAACAGTTAGAACTGGACATGAAACAGTGGACTGGTTCCAAATTGACAAAGGATTATGTCAAGGCTGTATGTTGTCTCCTTGCTTATTTAACTTATATGCAGAGTACATTATGCAAAATGCTAGACTGGATAAAGCACAAACGGGAATCAAAATTGCAGGGAGAAATATCGGTAACCTCAGATATGCAGATGACACCACCCTTATGGCAGAAAGCAAAGAGGAACTGAAGAACCTCCTGATGAAAGTGAAAGAGGATGGTGAAAAAGCTGGCTTAAAACTCAACATTCAAAAAACTAAGATCGTGGCATTCAGTCCCATCACTTGATAGCAAATCAATGGGGAAACAATGGAAAGAGTCACAGACTTTATTTTCTTGGGCTCCAAAATTACTGCAGATGGTGACTGCAGCCATGAAATTAAAAGATGCTTGCTCCTTTGAAGAAAACTATGACAAATCTAGACAGCATATTAAAAAGCAGTGACATCACTTTGCCAACAAAGGTCCATCTAGTCAAAGCAATGGATTTTCCAGTAGTCAGGTATGTATGTGAAAGTTGGACCATAAAGACAGCTGAGTGCCAAAGAATTGATGCTTTTGAAGTGCGGTGTTGGAGAAGACTCTTGAGAGCTCCTTGGATTGCAAGGAGATCCAACCCATCTATCCTAAAGGAAATCAGCCCTGAATATTCATTGGAAGAACTGATGCTAAAGGTGAAGTCCAAACTTTGGCCACCTGATGCAAACAACTGACTCATTGGAAAAGACTCTGATCCTGGGAAAGAGTGAAGGCAGGAGGAGAAGGGATGACAGAGGGTGAGATGGTTGGATGGTGTCACTGACTTGACGGACATGAGTTTAAGCAAGCTCTAGGAGTTGGCGATGGACAGGGAAGCCTGGCGTGCTGCAGTCCCTGGAGTCACAAAGAGTCAGACACAACTGAACGATTGAACTGACTGACTGACTGAACCACAGTCCTCAGTGAAAATATAAGCTGCCCCCACTGCCAGAGCATCAAACAAAGCCATGCAACCAAGAACACAGTGACTCAAGATGCCTGGGAATAAATTAAGATCATTGAGAGTTGGGATTTTTTGCTGCAATAGGTAACTCAGACAATCACACAGTTAGGTTTTTCTAGGAAGAAATTATTTTAACATTAGGAAAATCAATTGACGTAATTCAGTCTTGGGACAGTTAGCTCTTCAAATGAAAAAAATTAAATTATATCTCTATATCACATTATATATAAGAATCAATTCCAAGGATTTCCCTGGTGGTACAGTGGATAGGAATCCACCTGCCAATGCAGGGGACAAGGGTTCATTTGATCCCTAGTCTGGGAAGATTCCATGTGCCGTGGAGCAACAAAGACTGTGCACCACGACTACCGAGCCTGCACTCTAGAGCCTGTGCTCTGCAACAAGAGAAGCCACCACAGTGAGAAGGCCCTGCACCACAAGAAAGAGTAGCCCCTGCTACTAAAGAAAGCCCGTACACAACATTGAAGACCCAGTGCAACCAAAAATAAATAAATATTTTTTTAAAAAAATAATCAATTCCAGATGGACTAAAAATCTAAATACAACAAGAAAAAAAACCATAAAACCTTAAAAAATAATAAAGGAGAACATACTTACAACCTCAAGTTATACTCTTAAAAAAGACATAAGAAAATATAAACTGTAACAATACAGATCGATAAGTTATACTACGTTAAATAAGCATTTCTGTCCATAAAAAAATGAAAAGGCAAGCCACAGAGTAAGAAAAAATATTTACAACATGTATAATCAGCAAAGGACTAATATCCAAAATATACAAAGAGCTATAGCTAACACAGAGAATAGTGAGGGTAACAAGAAATTCCCACTAGTAATGTAGAGAATAATAATAGCTTTTGTTCTTATTTGAAAACTGTGGACTTGCTGAACTCAGTGATCCTCAGAGATCATCTTTCCAACTTTTGTTTTTTGGCTGTGATGGATCTTCACTGCTGCGCAGGTTTCCTCTAGTTGCAGCAACTGGGGTCTACTCTTTATTGTGGTGTGCGAACTTATTGCAGTGGCTTCTCTTGTTGCAGAGCACAGATTCTAGGGCTTGCAGACTTCAGGAGTTGCAGCACATGGGCTCAGTAGTTGTGGTTCCTGAGCTCTAGAGAACAGACTCAGTAGTTGTGGCCCACAGGCTTAGTTGCTCCGTAGCATGTGGGATCCTCCCGGACTAGGGATAGAACCTGTGTCCTCTGCACTGGCAGGCAAATTCTTTACCACTGAGCTGCCAGGGAAGCCCCAACAACATCCCATACTACTGAATCTTCTGTTTCTCAGGTGAAGGCAGAGGGCTAGCTGTTACCACTTCCATGCTGCTTTCTCTTTTGACTCTCTGCATCCCTGAGACTGGTTCAGTGTTGAAATTCAGGTGTGGTCTCATCTTTCTAGCTGTCTTTTTTTCCCCCAATCAAATATTCTTCACTTCAAAAAGAAGTGAGCATGCTCAGTGACAAGAGAATTTGGTTGATGGTGGGATCCACTTAGGATATTTTAAAGTATCTAGCCATGGAAAACCAAAGAAATACCCACTGAATTTCAGCTGCTGGAGTTTGTCCTGAACTCTATATCTCCAAAGAGAAGCTTGTTTTGTGTTGCATTATTTTTCCCTCCTCTTTGTGGGCCAGATTCAATTTGTCACTACTTGGGTATTGAACACTTTTTGCAAATTAAAGAGAAACTCACCTCAGGCAACTCTCAAATACAGGCTTATGGACACTTGATGATACTGCAAATCATTAAAGAGCTTAGATTCTGTTCCTCTGCCCTCACTGATCAAATAGAGGGCACGGCTTTGAAGCCAGCAAGGACCCCTGGGACTGACCTAATGCTTTCGCCTTCAGCTTCGAAGTTTATCACATTACTAATTTTTGAGCCTCTAGATTCTGCTGGCTAGTTTACTCATCTTGAAGTACAATAATACTATTAATGCTGTTAGAAATGGTTTGTCCCTCTTTGTACTAACTGTTTCCCTCTGTTCAATTCATACATTTTATTTACAATTTTGCAACGACAAGTTGTCTTCTCATAATCCTTCTCTTTCTGGTCAAAGTAAAGACTATACTATCCTCTTTCTGTTAGGATAATCTGTTGCTATGGAAATAGAGTTTCCAAACAGGGATTAAATGATCCAGAAGTACTAAAGAAAGAAAGAAAAAAGAGGATTTTTCTAAGAAAAAAATTGTGTTCAAATACAATCCCTTTAAACGAAAGGGTCATAAAAAATATTTTACAATTATTAATTGAGCACTACACAGCTAGCAGGGTCCTAAGAAATACAGAGAAAGAAAGTCCATAAAATTCTGTCTCATCTAAGAAACTAAGACACATGTATAAGCAATGTAAGACTGTTTCTAATTCAGATGTAAAAAAAAAAAACACATTTGGGAGCATAAAAGCAGTATTAAAAAAAAAAAGCCAGAGTAGACTAACAAAGGTAGATCAGCTTGATGTGAATGAGCCACTAGAATATGATTTTAAAGCCAAAATCATGAATTTTAATTTCATAATTAGAATTTAGGTTTGGAAAGAAAGTGTAATGTGATCAGCTTGCTGCCCAAGGAAGATGACTTCATTCATTCATTTGGTGAACACTTTCTGAAGGTCTAATTGGCACTGGGATCCTGGGCTAAGCATGAGTGAGCCGGATAATAGAAAATACTGAAACAGTGTGTCTTGGATCAGGTTCCCTAGAAGCAGAGCCTGAGATAAGGATTTGAGTGCATATAATTTAAGGGAGTTCCTTAGAGACAAAGAGAAACAAAATAAGACGGGAGAAGGCACTAAGGTTGGATATGGTGATCTTACCTAAGGTAAGATCAAGCAAGGGACTGATTTCAGCTTGACCCCTTAGAGAGCTCTGGAGCATGAACATTTCCCATGAAATTGGTCCCACCTGGAGGCAGTGAAAAAGCATTTTGTACACCCCTACCATGCAGGGGCTGGAGGCTGCCCCCAGGGAAAGTGGGTCGATTGTTTGTTGTTGTTTAGTTGCTAAGTCATGTCTGACTCTATTGACACCCTGTGGACTGTAGCCCACCAGGTTCCTCTGTCCATGGGATTTCCAAGGCAAGAATACTGGAGTGGGTTGCCATCCCCTTCTCAGGGGATCCTCCTAGACCAGGGATTGTACCTGTATCTCCTGCATTGGCAAGCAGTTTCTTTACCATTGAGCCACCAAGGAAGCCCAACGTGGGTAGTTTACCAAGTTAGCTCTCTTTGAGCAAAGGGCAATCCTCCAGAAAAGGGAACAGGAGTGAGCTATTAGTAGCCAGTCCTTATGGCAGCTGTGGGCTGGAGGCCCTTGCCTGCTAACTGGGATCTCAGAGGGACACCAGCACTGTAAACAGTACTTCAAATTATTAAGAGAAATTTATTTTGAACTTAGAATCCTGCACCTGGTCCTCTAGCCTCTCTCTGAACGAATTTTGTCGTTCAGTCACTCAGTTGTGTCTGACTCTCTGCAGCCCCATGGACTGCAGCACACCAGACTTCCCTGTCCTTCACCATCTCCCAGAGCTTGCTAAACTCATGTCCATTGAGTCAGTGATGCCATCCAACCATTTTGTCCTCCAGGGGATCTTTCCAACCTGGTATCGAATCAGGGTCTCCTGCATTGCAGGCAGACTCTTTACCAGCTGAGCTACAAGCAAAGCCCCCGAATGAATTACTTGAGGGCAATAATGGAGCAGCAAGGTAAATGAGTTCAAGAAAGAGAAATGCATGGCATATAAGAAAAAAACATAAAGAAATACAAAAAGTGTCAAGTTTATTCTCATAACTCCTAATGCAGAAATCAAGAAGAAATCTGGAAGTAGAATTCCAGATGATTACCATAAGGCAAGTGGTGGAGTAGGATGAGAAGCAGAAAAATTAAAGTACCCTAAGGTGAGTATTGGGCTTCCCAGGTAGCTCAGATGGTAAAGAACCTGCCTGCCAATGTAGGAGATAAGGGTTCTATCCCTGGGTCAGGAAGAACCCCTGGAGGAGGAAATGGCAATTTCCAGGCAAGGTATTCTTGCCTGGAAAATCTCATGGACAGAGGAAGCTGGTGGGCTACAGTTCATGAGGTCGCAAAGAGTAATCAGACACAACTAAGCATGCACGCACACAAGATGAGTAGCAGTGTATCTAGAGAGGAAGAAACAAACACAGATCAACCCTGGACCTGTGCTCTTCAACATGATTGTTATGGGCTGAACTGTGACCCCACAAAATTCTTATATTGAAGCCCTAACCCTCAGTAGCTCAGAATGCATTTGTATTTGGAGATAGGGCCTTTAAAGAGATGAGCAAGTTAAAATGACATTGTTAGGGTGAATCCTGATCAAATCTGACTGGTGCCCTTATAAGAAGAGGACATGCGGATAGACAAGTGACACTAGGGATGTGTGCACACAGAGGAAAGGCCGTGTGAGGATACGGCAAGAAGACAGCCATCTACAAACAAAGAAGAGAGACCTCAGGAGAAACCAAGCCTGGCCACATCTTGATCTTGGCTTTCCAGCCTCCAGAACTGTGAGATAATACATTTCTGTTGTTTAAGCCACCTATGCAGTGGCATTCCATTATGGCAGCCTGAGCAAACCAATATGATGGTATTCACTGGCTACATTCATTAGAATTAAATAAATTAAAACTTCAGTTCCTCAGTCACACTAATCACATTTCAAGTACTCAACAGCCCATGTAGCTAAGTGGTTACCTTAATAGACAGTCTTAAAGATATAAGACTTTTCCATCATAACAGAAATTTTTATTGGACAGTGCTACTCCAAAGTGAAACTGCAAGTTGCTCAGTTGTGTCCAACTCTTTGTGACCCCATGGACTATACAGTCCATGGAATTCTCCAGGCCAGAATACTGGAGTGGCTAGCCTTTCCCTTCTCCAGGAGATCTTCCCAACCCAGAGATTGAACCCAGGTCTCCCACATTGCAGGCAGATTCTTTACCAGCTGAGTAACAAGGTTACTACTCTAAAGGTTGAAGTCAAATTTTAAGTTTCAATAAATGGACTAAAAACTTCAAAGATAATGATTAAAAGAAGAGAACTAAAAATTAATCAAAGAAAATATAATAAATCCAGCAAAAGACCCAAAATAATAAAACACCAATAAAATTAAGTACTGGGAATATAACTGACCATATCTATAATCATAATAAACACAAATATATTGAAATCCTCCTTTAAAAGACAGATTACACAATGGGTAGAGAAGGAAGGGAGGGAGGAAAGTATGAAGTAAAATTTAAAACAGAGGTATTAAAAATATTCAATCGCTAACAAAAAGAAAATGTAGCAATATTAATGTTAAACAACATAGGATTCAAGTTCAAAAAACAGTAAATGGAACAAAAAAGAACATATTATACTTTAAAAATATGCACTCAATCACAGAGACTGATAACTCTTCGAAATGTAAGGTAAAACTGACAAATCCATGAAAGGCTACACTCAGAGTGCAAACTTCATACTCAAAAAAGTGGAAAATACAATCTTGGCCTGGTAACAAGATTTGACATATATTAGATCACTGGTAAAATTTCAAAAAAGTAACAGAAGTCAGAAGTCTTATAAGCCATGGTAACTGATCACATCAGAAAAAAAGAGAAATGAAAAGAGAGAATCAAAATATTTATCAAATGGGACATATTTTGAACATCCTTCTAAATAACTCCTGGAACAAAGAGGAACTCAAAATGTTATTTAGAAACACTATTCAGAAAGGAACAACAATGAAAGCATATGTTCAGTCAAGATTCTGAGCTAGGAGCAATAGAAACCAAGTATAGCTGACTTGGACAGAAAATGAACTTATTAACAGGACACTGGCCTTGCCTGGCAGTCCAGTGATTAAGACCCTGTGCTTCCACTGCAGAGACTGTTGTTTTGTTGTTGTTCAGTCACTAAACAAAGAGTCGTGTCCTACTCTTTGCGACCCCATGGACTGTGGCCTGCCAGACTCCTCTGTCCATGGGATTTCCCAGGCAAGAATACTGGTGAGGGTAGCCATTTCCTTCTCCAGGGGATCTTTTGGACCCAGGGATTGAACCCATGTCTCCTGCATTGGCAGGTGGATTTTTAAGCTGCGTCACCAAGGAAGCTCCCACTGCAGGGAGCTCGGGTTCAATTCCTAGTCAAGGAACTAAGATCCTACATGCCATGCAGCAAGGCCAAAAAAAAAAAAGAAGACATTAATTAGCCCACAGAGTTTGGCAGTAGAACTAGACTCGGGCTGCACAGTTGGAGCAATGCCCACCGCAGTACCACTGAATCCATCTGGAGGGACAGGGCTCCTGCCACCACCAGGTGCCCATTGCCCCATCTTGCCCCACTGACTCTTGCAGCCATGGATGCTGAGACTGCCCCTGGTGGTCCTGTCCTAAGAACCTGGTCTTTCTGCCAGTGCCACTGCTGTCACTTCTGTGCATTGCTAACACTCAAAGCAAAACTGGGCTAGCATAACTATACTTGGAGCCTAGATCGTGTGTCTGTATTCATGCCACAAGAGAGACCAACATTTTCAGCTTTTATAGAGAAGGCAGGCATTGCCTCCCACTAAGACTTATCAACTCAAGAACAAAATAGGCCCAAAGAAAGTATAAGAAAGCAAATAACAAATACAAATAGAAAACTTATCAAAATGGAAAAGAAAAAGCAGATAGACTTGATTTTTTTAAAGACAGGCAAACTTTTACCATGCCTGATTATAGAGAGAAAGAGAAACCACAGACACCTTTTAGGATACAAAAAGAAACATAGGGACTTCCCTGGTACTCCAGTGGCTACGACTATGAGCTCCCAATGTAGGGGTCCTGGGTTCAATCCCTGGTCAGGGAACTAGATCCCACATGCTGCAACTAGACCCAGCACAGCCAAAAAATAAATGTTTGCTTTTTTAAAAGAAAAGGAACATAACTATAGAGTTCTTATTTATAAAGTAATATTACACACAGGTTATTATCAATAAGTTTAAAAACTTAGAGTACATGAATATTTTCAAAGGCAACATGAAATAATTGGCTCAAGAGAAGAATCAGAACACAAAGAGATCAATAGCCATTTTAGAAATCTTCCTGAAAAGAAAAAATTCTGTTTTCCTGAAAAAAGGGAAATCAAGACAAACAATTCAGATAGAAAAGGTTTTCCCACTTCATTTTACAAATTAAATATAAAAGTTTTCCATTAACAAAGAACAAAATATCAGGATTTTCTCCATCTTGATAGATATAAAAATGCATTTGAGAGCATATAGCAGGCTTCTTGAAATAAAAATTCCATTCTAAATTTTAGAAAACCTTTTATAAGGTAGGAATAGAAAGAAATTCCTTTTCCTCGATAGAAGTTAACTATCAGAAACATGCAAATTATTTTTGATGGTGAGCTACTATAGGTATTTTAATTGAAGACAAGACCAAGAAAATGTATCAGATAAAAGTTCTTGGGTTGAAAGAAATTGCCTGAAACTAATTCTGACTAATTTGATACAAAGGTAGGGAGAGTTTATTGGAAAGTTTTAGAAAGTTCTCCAAATCAGCCAAGAGCCAAGAGAACCTAGCTCCAAAACAGACAGGAATTACTTGGTCTCTAGAATCAATGAATTTCACTTTTTTTTGTTTGCTTACACATGGGTCACGTTCTTCAAGATCTGAACTCCTAGGACAGTAAATTCAAATGGCTAAGCCAGGGTCATGGTCTTGCCCTTTGACTATACAGGTCCAGTGACGGGAAAGATCTAATAAAAAAATGTCCAAGGTCCTCTTGTACATCCACAGTACGAAATCAGGGTGCCAGGACTTACTATTCTTCTGTGATGCCCACAGTAGGGGAGATTCCACAAAATCAATAAATAAATCAAGGTGCTGCTGGAAGCAGAAAGGGATGGTAGGGAAAAATAAGTCAGTCAGTGCAATAAGACAAAAAAATTTTTTTAAGAAAAAGGAAATAAGCGGTAAAGATCTCAAAAGGAAAACCTTCATTATCTGGAGATGATATCACTCTCAAGCTAGAAAATAACAATAGAATCAACTGAAAATTAATATGTTCTTTTTATATATTTAATATTATTATATTGTATAAATAATTAATATAAATTCATAAAAGTGGCTAAGTATTATACATGATCAACACACAAAAAAATCAATAAATTTATAGGAAATAAATCAATAAATTCCTATCTATTTTCAATAAGCAACTAGGAAAGGTAATGAAAAAATGAAAATAAATGAATAAAAACAAAGCTTTCCTGCTGGCTCAGCAGTAAAGAATTTGCCTGCCTATGCAGGAGACGCGGGTTCAATTCCTGGGTTGGGAAGATCCTCTGGAGTAGGATATGGCAACTCGTCCAAGCATCCTTGCCTGGGAAATCCCATGGACAGAGGAGCCTGATGAGCAACAGTCCATGGGGTCACAAGAGTCAGACACAACTTAGCAACTAAACAACATCAAATGAAAAAAATATCCATTCACAGAAACAGCAAAAACTGAAATATCCAAAAACCACCCTAACAAGAAATGTGTTAAACTCATGTAAATAAAAATATAAAATTTTCATGAAAGATACGGCAAAGAAGACCCAAGAAAATGAAGAACTATACCATATTTCAGAATGCGAAGACTCAAAATTATAAAGTCACTCAACTAACCTATAAAAGCAATATAATCCCAATCAAATCCAAGCATAGTTCTTTATGGAACTTACAAGCTTTTTATAAAGTTCATCTGGAAGAGAAAAACATATCATAATACATTTGGAAAAAATGAGGGAGCATTTACCATACCAGGTTTCAAAACAGAGCTTTAATGACTAAAACATGTGGTACAGTCAACAGAAGACATGACAGACTCTAGCAGCAGCCCCATATTCACAATTTCTGTTATGACAAAGGCAGCAATTTACATTAAATGGCATTGGTACAACTGGCTAAGCATTTGGAAACAAAATTAGATCCCTATTTCCTGTGTTTCACAAAAATAAATTCCACATAAAGAGCTAAATGTAAAAACAAAATTATAAAAGCATCCTAAGAACGTACAAGATTATTTTAATGCAATCTGGGGGTAAAAAGTCTTTTATCAGACCCAGAGGCCATATGTTGACCATTTCACTGTATAAAAATTTTAAATTTTAAATAATAAAAGGTACCTTTTAAAAGATTTTAAAAAACAAAGCAATAGACTGGGAGAAAATATTTGAGAGAGCTTCTGCAAATCAATAAGAAAAAGACCAACAACCCAATTTAAAAATAGGCAAAGGATAAAACAAGTATTTCACCAAAATGTTTCACATTAAACATGTGGAAAGATGTTCAATATAACTCTAATCAAAAGAAGGCAAATAAAAGTAACAATCAGATTTTTTTACAGTCAGATTTGCAGATGTTCAGTATCCAATGTTAGTACAAGAATGTTGTCAGGAAGCGATCTTTATGGAACTATAAATTGGCTACAGTTTTTTGGAAGACAATTTGGCACTACCTATTGAAAACTTAGATGCATATACTGTTTGCCCGAGCAATTCCACTTTTAAGTTATCTGTTCAACAGAAATATGCTCTCAACTATGATACAATATAAGTAGAAAAATTTTTATAGCACCATTGTCTGTAATGGCCAAAAACTGAACATGATCTAAATGTCCATTAGTAAGAGAAAAGAAAACTAAGCCTGTACTATGTAAAATTATGGAGCAGTTTGGAAGAATAATGTGGACATGGATATACTGGTACAGTATGCTCAAGTCTATTAAGAAAAAAGTCAACTTAAGTGAACAGTATGATCCTGTTTTGGAGAAGGAAATGGCAACACACTCCAGTATTCTTGCCTAGAGAATCCTGTGGACAGAGGAGCCTGGTAGGCTCCTGTCCATAGGGTCGCACAGAGTTGGACACGACTGAAGCGACTTAGTGTGCATGCATGCATTGGAGAAGGAAATGGCAGCCCACTCCAGCGTTCTTGCCTGGAGAATCCCAGGGACAGAGGGGCCTGGTGGGCTGCCATCCATGGGGTCGCACAGAGTCGGACACGACTAAAGCGACTTGGCGGCAGCAGCAGCGTGATCCTATTTATGTGAAAATCTAATCCTATCACTTTGTTAACACATAAATTCATAGGAAAAGGGCTAGAAAGGAGCACATCAAATTGTTTACGGTGATAACCTTTGGGAAAGGGAGAGGGGTTGGGGGAAACAGACTTTTATTTCTTACTCAACTGCTATACCTACTTCTCTGGTGGCTCACAGGGTAAAGCGTCTGCCTACAATGCAGGAGACTCGGGTTCAATACCTGGGTCAGGAAGATCCCTGGAGAAAGAAATGGCAACCCACTCCGGTATTCTTGCCTGAAAAATCCCATGGATGGAGAAGCCTGGTAGGCTATGGTCCAGGGGGTCACAAAGAGATGGACATGACTGAGCAACTTCACTTTCTTTTCACTTGCAACTGCTACACCAGAAATTTTTACAACAAAAATGTGCTGGCATCTGCTTATGTTAATTTTTTTTTTTATCATTTTTGAAAGATGAAGTATCATGCCAGTGGCAGAGGAGAGGAAGATGAAAGAGGACTGAGATCTTAAGAGACAGTGAGATAGCGAAGAGGAGACCATCACCCAACGAGCAAGAAGTGTTGAGAATGCAGAATAGGCAGTGGTACTCGGGGTGATGAGGACACAGACTCAAGAGAGAGGATCATGCAGCTGCCAATTTTCAAGTGTGGGCATGAAGAGGGAGGAATACCAACAGACATGCAAGTTTATAGCAGCACTTTTCACAATAGCCAAGACATAGAAACACCCTAAATGTCCACCGACAGATGAACGGATAAAGACATGGTACATATATACAATGAAATATTACTCAGCCATAAAGAAAGAATGAAATAATGCCATTTGCAGCAACATGGATGCAACTAGAGATTATCATACTAAGTGAAGTAAGTCAGAAAGAGAAAGCCACATGATATCACTTATATGTGGAATCTAAATTATGACACAAATGAACCTATCTATGAAACAGAATCACGGACATAAAGATCAGACTGATGGCTGCTGAGGGAAAGAGGGTTGAGGGAAAGATGAAATGGGAGTTTGGGGTTAGTAGATGTAAGCTTTTATGTATAGCATGGATAAACAACAAAGTCCTATTGTATAGCACAGAGAGCTGTATTCATTATCTTATGATAAACCATAATGGAAATGAATATTAAAAAAGAACATATATATGTATAACTGAATCAATTAATCATAAATTAACATAATATACACTTCAATTTTTTAAAACTGAGAACTAAGTTTTTAGATTTAAATGTCAGGACAGAGTGATTCTGGGTGATGATGAGGTCCATGTGTGACCCTGAGATTCTGAATGAGTCATGGAAATAGACTGCAAGGAATGAGAAAATTGGAGACAGGAGACCATAAAGTGTTGTAAAAGTATAGGCAGACTGCAGGTGCTACCTAGTTTAGTTCACAGAGAAAACTAAAACACAAAAGAAGGGGCTTCCCTGGCAGTCCAGTGGTTAAGGCTTCCCCTTCCAATGCAGGGGATGTGGGTTCGAGCCCTAGTTCGATTCCTGGCTAGGATGCCACATGCCCTGTGGCCAAAAAAGAAAATAAAACCATAAACAGAAGCAATATTGCAACAAAAATCAATAAAGTCTTTTTTTTAATATGGTTTAAAGAAAAAAGCTCAAGAGAAATGTCTTAGATTTATACTATCTAAAAGAATTTTGTCCAATAATTGAAATGTTCTCTATCTACCTGTTCAATTCAGGAGTGACTAGACACATATGGCTAGTGGACAGTTGAAATGCAGCTAGTGAGAATGGGAAACTGACATTTTATTTATGTACCTTTTAATTCATTTGTATTTAAATAGCTACATGTGGCCGATGGCTACAGTAGTAGGCAGTATAGTTCTAGATGAAACACCATATAGGAAGACGTATAGTTAACTAAAAGTACCATAATGGGATAAGTCGAAAACACTGGGAACCTGTGGATACCATTTACTTTGATGGAAAAAAGCAGTGTAACCTGTTCATCTTACTTCACAATGTTAAGGACATAGAAATGCCCTTTAGAGATCCCTTGGTCTGCAGAGAATATAATATTGGGGCAAGAGATGTGGAAATATGACTTATCCACATAAACTGGTACACAAACCAGGGAGTGGGTGAATTCCTGGAGACAGCCAATGTGGTGGTGACCAGCAGGGCTTCCTATGACCTCTATCATGCACTTTCAGGAGCTTGTCAATCACTGACAGGGGAAACAGACTGAGGGGTACTGAAGGACTTCATAAAGGGATTGAGGAAGAAATTTTAAAATACTTCAACGACTGCCTGAAAGATTTATTTGCATATTTATGGCTCTTTCTGTTAAAATTTTTTCACTTATTTCCATAGAGTTTATGGTTCTCCCTTTTATCTAGGAAATTCACTAATCATTGAAAGCTATCACAGGTTTTGAATCAAACATTATCTCAGCCTGAACTGAGTCTTAGTCCCCAAGGAACTGCTTCCCAAGTGTAGATATCTCAAATACAATGAAACCACACACAAGTTGTATTCTCCAGCCAGGAACCCCTGAACTATAGACAGGATGCAGTACTTTATTAATTATGCCTAACGGACATGCAGATGAGCCTCTGAGCACCTAGAGTTTTATCATTCTGTTCCTGACATCAGTTTTGATGGGGCCTGTGGCATCCTCCATTCCTGGTGGAAAGTATTTGTCTTAGGGAAAGAGTCTAGATTTTATGGAATTTGACAGCTAAGGGGGAGATTTCCAACATTTCGTTCTCAAATATTTGGCTGTAAGCACCACTCATTCCATGGACTTGGACTCCAGACCTTCCATTCCCCAATTTTTCTTTGCCCAGAGTCCACTTCCTACATCTCTAGTGTCATAGAACATTCTCTGTAAAAGAGTCCCTTCCAGGAATGGAGTTTACTCCAATCGTAAGAGTTCTAACTTTAATTATAAGGCTTCTTTAACAGCATTGCTATTTGTCATCCATGTAATTCTCTTGCTCCATCTCAGCGTTCCGCTCTGTGGAATGTGTAATCAGATGAGAAATCTACACCAACCAGAGAGGAATTCACAAAAGGTGGCTTATAAAATGTGTGCTAATTTTCAGCCTGCTATGACTTGATGTTTATAGCTAAACTTGATGTTTGTTCAAACTTGATCTTTGAAGAAAGAAACCTCACACTAAATCAGAAGTAGTACAGAATTACAAAATTACTTCATTCTCTCAAAACTTACATAATGCAAATCAGTGAAGCTGTAACACTGAATTCTCCTTTACTTCATACCCAGGAGTCAGCCTATCACCCCGAATCCTGGTTCTCTACCTCCTCCCTACTACTACCTAACTTTGATCATTTGGCTATTCATCACTCAAAATATAGGTAGAAGGAAAGAAAGGCAGGAGTTTAAAATTCAAAAACAGTGTACTGTATGGTGTGAACAGCTTTTACAATATTTTGATGGTGCTTAGGGGATGGAGACTGATCTGATTACTGAGACACATTTGGAAAATTCTCTGTGTATTTATGTGTACATCTCTATGGCATACACCTCTGCCATCTCCTTCCTGAACAATACTGATAACCAAAGTGAAAGCGAAGTTGCTCAGTCATGTCCGACTCTTTGCGACCCTATGGACTGTAGCCTACCAGGCTCCTCCATCCATGGAATTTTCCAGGCAAGAGTACTGGAGTGGTTGCCATTTCCTTCTCCAGGGGATCTTCCCGACTCAGGGATCGAACCCGGGTCTCCCACGTTGCAGGCAGACAGTTTACCATCTGAGCCACCTGGGAAGCCCTTCTGATAACCAAGATCAAGCATAAATACTACCTCCCTTGAAAAAACTTCCTCTACTTCCCTGTACAGAGTTTGTCCTTCAGCCTCCTTGGTCTAACAGCACTCTGTTTGGTATCTAGTATACTCAAGTAGCTGGAATACTATATTTTAATGTTTTCCAGATAGGTCTTGCCCTTTACTCTGTGGATGCCAGGATGCCAGGGGTCTTTCTGATGCATCTGTATATCTCTTGTGCCAGTCATTGTTTGATATATAGGTGATAAGTACACCTATGTATGTTTGGTGTGAATTTTGTTCAGTGAATGAATGATATGACTTTGATTCAGCAGTTTACCACTTTTGACCATCTCCTGCCTTGTCCACTAAGAATACCACTTCCACTGTTACTAGCTTTCTGGAAATTGAAAGTTTGTACCTCCTTGCTTGTTTGCAGATATAATATAATGTTCCAAACACACTCCATTTTTATCCAGACTCGAGTAAGAGGAGGAAGAAGAAGCAAAGGAAATAGAGAGCTCAGTTTCATAATGTCAGGAGCTACATCTATAACCAAGATCTATACATCTACAACCCAGGTGTTACAAATAGTCAGGAATATCCAGGGCATAAGTTTTGAAATTCTATCAATAGTAACAGGGGAAAGAAAGTAATCTTTAGAATATTGCAAAGAAAATAAAGCACAAAAATGTATGAGCAATATAATAATAATAACTAATATTTATTGAGCACTTATTCTGGGTCACCTACTGTTCTAAATAACTTTAATTTTACTAAAGTGAAATTTTAATTTCTTTTTTTTTAAAGTGAAATTTTAATTTAACTTTAGGACAAGCCTCCCATCTTGCTCTTCTTCAAGAATATTGTGGCTCTATTTGGTTCAGGGCTCTTCCATATAAATTTTACAACCAATTTTTCAAGTTCCACCAAAAATGAAAAAGTCACTTTGAGATTTTGATTGGAATTGCATTGAATTTATAAATTGTATTGGAAAGAGTCAATGTGGACGTGATACTGAAACTTATATCATCTAGTATACCTCTTTGCTTATTTAATCTTCAATGTCTATGAAATTTTATAATTTAGTCATAAATATAATATATATTTTTTAGAAGATTTATTCATTAGTGTCATATTTTGTTGCTATTATAAATAGGATATGCTTTTTCCTGTTATATTTTCTATTTGTTGATGGTAAATAGTTTGTATAATAACATTAGATCAAATCACCTTCTTATTAATTCTGTAACAAGCCTATAGATTCTTTGAACTTTCTGGGTAGGGAATTATTATTATTATTATAATTAGCTGCAAATAATGAATAATTTGCATACTTATTTCTTGCCTTGCTAGAAATTCAATAAAATGCTAATGAAAATTGACAACAGTAGATGTCATTGCCTTTTCCAAGCCTTCAAAAGAATATTTCTAAGATTTGACCACTAAGAATAAGGTTCACTGCATCACTAATTACTAGAGAAATGCAAATCCGAACTACAATGAAATGTGACCTCACACCTATCAGTATGACCATCATTGAAAAACCACAAATAATAAATGCTGGAGAGGGTGTGTAGAGAGTATGGAGAAAAGGCTGTACTGTTGGTGGGAATGTAAACTGGTGCTGCCGCTATGGAGAACAGTACGGAGGTTCCTTAAAAAACTAAAAATAGAGCTACAGTATGATCCAGCAATCCCACTCCTGGGCATAAACCCAGAGAAAACCATACTTCAGGAAGATACACACACCCCAGCACTAATTACAAGAGCCAAGATGGAAGTAATCTAAGCGTCCATCAACAGATGAATCAGATAAAGAAGAGGTATATATTTACAATAGAATATTACTCAGTCATCAAAAAAAGAATGAAATATTGTCATTTGCAGCAACATGATGAACCTAGAGATTATCATACTAAAAGAAGTCAGACGGGGAAAGACAAATATATGATATCACCTATATGTGGAATCTAAAAAATGATACAAACGAATCTGTTTGCAAAACAGAAACAGACTCACAGACATAGAAAACAAACTTATGGCTACCAAAGGGGAAAGGTGGGGGGAGGGGATAAATTAGGAGTATGAGATTAATAGATATATGCAACTATATATAAAATAGATAACAAGGATTTACTTGCATGCCACAGGGAACTGTACAATATCTTACAATAATTTATAATGGAAAATAATCTTAAAAATAATATATGTACATATATATGTGTGTATAATTGAAACACATTGCTGTACATGTGAAACTAACACAATATTATAAATCAACTATAGTTAAATATATAAATCAATAAATAAAAATTTTTTAAAGTAAGAATAATGTTCACTGAAATCTGTTGTTATTGTTTTAATAGTTTTTATTTGGTTAACGGAATATCTTTCCATATTTAGCTTCATGAGATTTTTTTAATAAAATCATAAACAGGTTTTTAATTTGTCAAATATTTTTTCTGGAATCTACTGATTGATTTTTTTTTTCTTTTAATGTCTTGATATGGTGAATGATATTTATATATATTTGAATGTTAAACCACCTTGCATCCCTAAGATAAATCCAATTTAGTTATGATACATTATCTTTTTTATACACTGCTGGATTCTGGGTTGTTAATATTTAGTGTAGAATTTTTGCATGTTCAGGAATGAGACTGCCCTATAATTTTCCTTCCTGTACTATCCTTGTCAAATTTGGGGATTTTAAGTTAATATCAGGTTCACAGAATAAATGAAGAAGTCCTATCTCCTTTTCTATATTCTGGAAGCATTAGTATAAAACTGAAGTCATTTGTTCATTTAAAAAAAAAAATCTGGGCCTGGTGTTTTTATAGGAAGATTTTAAGGACTTATTTCTTTTTATACCTTTTTCCTCTGATGAGTCTGAAATTATAGAATCTGCATTGACACATACACTGATGGTGCAAAAGCACCAATGGGTAAAAGTGTTGGTGCCTTAGCAGGAATCAAGGCAGTGTCACCAAACCAGGTGAGGAATCACTGTATTGTCACTGTCACCTACTTCACAGTAAATTTTCTAAAATGTGTTTCACTTAACAGTGTGCTTGGTGAAGCAAGAAAAACAAAATTAATTTTATTAAATCTTGATCCTTAAGCAATGTCTTTTTAATAGTCTCTGTGACCAAAGGGGAAGTACAAAAAGCACTTGTGCTGAATACCAAAGTGTGGTGGGTGTCTCAAGGAAAAATACTTGTGTGATTGAGTTTCAAGCTGACGTAACCAGTTTTTTCATGGAACACCATCTTTACTTCAAAGGATGACTGACAGATGAACTACAGCTATTCAGACTTGGAAAACTGTCAGACTTTTCTCAAAATTGAACTAAGTTGAGCCTGTTACTTCAAGGAAATCAACTGACAGAAGTTATTGCATATGATAAAATTCAAGTTTACAAGCAAAAGTTGGAATTTTAGAAAACCTGTACTTCCCACCATGAGCACGACAGCTTCTCAGTACAGGGACTTTTCTAGCAGGATGGTTGGTGATGTTAATGAGTATGATATTTGCATCAGTGTTGGGAGGATTTCCATTATTCAGTGAACCAATATTTTCCAAATCACCAGTCCACGATGTTACAAAGTCATACTTAAGTAAAAAAGATCCATATAAAGTTTCACGTAGGCAAATAAATTTTGATGTAACAGAATATGAAAAGCTTATCAATATGGCTTTTAAATTCCGCATGGCAACTAACCACTAGAAAGCTACTATGGGCTGAGTTTCAGTGTAAAATCAAGAAAAATATCCACCATTATCTAAAAAGACTATTAAAATGTTTCTCCCTTTTACTGCTACATATCTGTGTGAGGCCAGATTTTTTCCATACATTTCAATCAAACAACATATAACAACAGAATGGATTCAGAAGCAGATATAAGATTCTAGCTGTCTTCTATTGACGCAGATAGTAGATTTTACAAAGACATAACACAATTTCTCAGTAATATCTTTGTTTTGGAAGATAAGCTGTTTTTCTTAAGCTATGTTATTTATGTTAACATCAAATGGGTTTATCATTTTTTGAATGAATTAATGAAATATTTAAAGATGGTCTTTCAGTTTCTACTACGGTAAATATCAATAGACATAACCTACATATACAAAAGCATTTTGGGGTCCTCAATAATTTTTATGGAGGTAAAGGGGATCTGAGAATTCATGATGTGGGAGCTTCCCTGGTGGACCAGTGGTTAGAACTTTACCTTCCAATGCAGGGGGTGTGGGGTCAATCAATCCATGGTCGTGGAACTAAGATCCCACGTGCCTTTTGGCCAAAAAACCCAAAACGTAAAACAGAAGCAACATGGTAACAAATTCAATAAAGACTTGAAAAATGGTCCACATCAAAAAAAAAAAAACTTAAAAAAATAAATTGCAATATTACTTAAATATATATGGTAATAGAAGCAAAACCCAACTTTTTGTTTTGCTCACACTGTTCCTATAAGTTTTATTTAGCAGGGATAATATTTTCCTGCACCTGGATGAAAAGACAGTGATTCAGAAACTAGAATGTCCAATTCTGTATAATAATTATAACTGGGCAGGTTTCAGCAGTAAACCTCCTCCTCTCCCAGCTTGCTTCTGCTTCAGGTTAAAAGCCTTCCATGAGAAAGAGTGGCTGAATGGCTTCTTTCCTAACTCACTGCCTTGTGCTTCTTTTCTCATCCTTCTTATTCCTTCTTTCCGGCTGAAGTTTTGATGTCTTCCAGGTCAAAGTAGGAGGTTGGAAAAGAGGAACAGGACAAAACGTTCTTACTTATATCCTCATGATCTGAGAGTTAATGAGCTCTTCTGAGGATATTAGCAATGGACAGTTTTCTCTTGTAATTTGGCCCCAGGAGGGTACATTTTTAACCTGTCAGGTCTTTATAGACTTAGACTTTACACACCAGTGGTACAGAACCAGCCTCTGTCTTCTGATTTCTTCTCACCTCTTGCAGATGGTAGGCTCTGAAAGAAACCACACTGGCTCTTTCTCCCAAATGTCCATGTCCAGACTTCTTGAAACAATGAGACAGCCTTTGGGAGAAAAAAAAAAAAAGACAATCCTTTCCACATCTGCCACAACAGTGGTTGCTCAGCCTTTCTCTCTCACTTTTTTTTTATTATTTTATTTACTTATTTTTGGCTGTGCTGGGTCTTCCTTGCTGCGTGGACTTTTCTCTTGTTGTGGAGAGTGGGGGTTACTCTCTAGCTGCGGTGCACAGGCTTCTCATGGCAGTGGCTTCTCTTGTTGCAGACAGTGAGTTATAGGGTATGCAGGCATCAGTAGTTGTGGTGCGTGGGCTTAGTTGCTCCACAGCATGTGAGATCTTCCTGGACCAGGAATCAAACCCGTGTTTCCTGCGTTGGCCAGGCGGATTCCTTACCACTGAGCCACCAGGGAAGCCCAGCCATTCTCTGCTCTCTAGATTTCCAACATCAGAATCACACTCCAGCCCACACTCATCCAAACTTTCCAGGTGGTGCCATGGACCTGAGATAAAGAAGGAAGTGTCTCCACCCTTTTCACCTCCTTGACCTGCTACTTCAAGGACATGGTTCACAGAATTTTCAGACTCTCTTTGGTGTCCGTCATATTGGTGTTTCAGTCCAAGACCCTGTGACTCATCAAGTATGCTTTCTCCAGGAACTAGCTGACTATTCAGAACACCACACCAAAAGAAGCAGGAACACATGCTAATAAACTTAATTAACTCATTTAAATGTTGTAAATGCATGATAAAGTGCCTTAAAAATCAGCCTGCAGTATTTTAGTCATATGCTGAAGGCCCTGAGCTGTGAAGAATAGTGCTGTCACACCCACAAATCAATGTTATTTCTGGGAAATAATGATCACGTACACTACAGTGAAGGACCTGCCTTCTTCATTATGCATCGTGTTTTCAAGTCCCCTTGTTACACGAGCATGTCTCAGCCCACTTCTATCTCATTTGAATGCACAGGAGGCCATTTTTCCCTCCAGATACACATTGCATGATTATTTTCCGCTCTAGTAAATGAATAGCTTAATTAGCTCTTTAATTTGATTTTAAGAGCTGAAAAAATATAAGTAATAGTGCATTCTTTTTTTAATATTCTACATAATCACACTTTGTGACTAGTTCTTAAATATGCAAACTGCACAAAAAAAAAACAGCAAAGAATACAAAACAGCAACATCTACTGAAAGCTATTCTTGACAATTAAGAGGATTTCTCTTGTTTACATTAGAGAAGTAATAGTACAAAAGTAACTGAACACATGCCAGAATAATTAGCAGCTCTTAGCTCATTTAAATTATGTGCACATTGCCATTTTAATGCATCTTTTAAACACCCACTTGAAATCCTATTTTATTTTTGGAAGAAAATTAATAGGTTTCTACTAGGTATGACTAGTAAAAGCAAATGTGTTTCCTGTTTTCTTGGAAAATGTATACCTTCCTGACTTTATAGACCTAATTTTAATAATAATTAAACACACAAAATAATAATAATTGTACTTTAGATGTATACGATACTCCTGCCTGAAACTGGAGACATCCTTTTATGGAAGTTAACTCCTCTGAAAGAATATCATGTTTCTTCATGTTCATTATATTATGTGTTGATTCTAAGGATCATCTAATAATAATAGGATTAAGACTGTGATTTTCTTTTTTCAAGAGAATACACTAGTGGCTTCCTAGAAACAAATTCAGGGCATGAATTTTACACATTTTCTTCTAAATTTAAGTCTCTGATGATCAATCACAAAGTAGTGATTAGCAAGAAGGGCATGTATAAGCATATTTCTCACCCTGGGAGATGAAAACAGGGAACAAAGAGAGGAGAAAACCACTTCTTCTGAAGACATAAATAAAGAAATTTTGGTCATAAGGACAGCAGACCCACTGATATGAAAGCTTTAATCCAGATCAACAAAATTCTTGTCATTAGATGTTACAACATACATAGCTCAGCTAAATACCATGATCTGCCTCACTCAGACTTTAGAATATGTGGAAAGTTTTAATACAACCTGTCCACTGTTATCCTGTGCCAAGTCTGCCCTGGATCCTGACCACATGCTATGTGAAACCACGAAAGTAGCTATGACATGATGTAGGCCCTCTAGAGGCCTCCAGTCTATTGAGAGATATGACTGCTGCATAAATTTTTATAAATATAAATAGATCAAACCAATCAATCCTAAAGGAAATCAACCCTGAATATTCATTGGAAGGACTGATGTTAAAGTTGAAGCTCCAATACTCTGGCTACCGGATGTGATGAAGAGCCAATTCATTGGAAAAGACTCTGATGCTGGGAAAGATTTCAGGCAGGAGGAGAAGGGGATGACAGACAATGAGCTGGTTGAATGGCATCACTGACCCAATGACATGAGTCTGAGCAAACTCTGGGAGATGGTGAAGGACAAGGAGGCCTGACGTGCTGCAGTTCATGGGGTCTCAGAGTCAGACATGACTTAACAACTGAACAACAACCACAACCTATTATATTGTATTATAAATTATAAATACCCTGCAAAGAGAGACCAGAGAAGGCAAACACAGCCCTCAACCATAAGACCAAGGAAAGCCTCAGAGGGGCCATTTGGGGACAAAGGGGACACTTGTCACACCTCCTCATTGTGCAGAAATGCAGTTCAGTTTCATTCATACCAAGATTTGAATAAATTATACAAAAATAAAAGAAGGGTATACCTCTCACAGAAATGTCTGTAAGCTACAACGAATGAGGCAAAGTCAAACAAATATGATCAGGTAATCCAAAAAGACAAAAACAAGGACTCTGGGGACTTCCCTGGTGGTCCAGTGGTTAAGACTCCAAGCTTCCACTGCAGGGGGCACTGGTTCAATCCCTAGTTGGGGAACTGAGATCCCACATGCTACATGGCTTAGCCAAAAAAAAAAAAAAAATGCAGGGACTCTGGTCGAGTGATTAGCCTGTTACCTGGGGCCTCCTTATACCCAGATTCAAGCCTGAAACAGGATACTTAGGAAGCTGTGATCTGGTCCTGTAGGGGGGACACCGGCAGGTTGATCATACATTTCCATTTCCATTTCTATGCTCTCTCTTATGCTGAGAAAGAGACAGGTTGATCATACATTTCCATCTCCATTTCTATGCTCTCTCTCTTGCTGAGAAAGAGACAGGTTGATCATACATCTCCATCTCCATTTCTATGCTCTCTCTCTTGCTGAGAAAGAGAAGCAAGTGCAGTGTAAGTTGAGTACAAGTGGCTGGAGGAGACAATACTGATAGTTCAAGAAGGTTGAGGTTTTCTGCCTCCTTCTTTACTTTGAAAGAAGAAAGACTAATTATCACAGTGCCATCGTTATTTTTAGATGCTTATTCCCTACTTCTGATGATCTACAATCTAGTTACAACTGAGGAGACCAGATACATCACCAAGGTCCTTGAGATTATGCATTTTCAAGCTATGTGTGCAGTAATAATATTCATAGCATTTGATCACATTTTTGACAACAAAATAACATGTATAAAATAATCTCCTTAGAACTAATCATTTTTGCAAGAATATAAAGATCTGATTATATATTTTCAAAATAGCTTTCCTAGTACATGTAACAACTAGTTTGTAGGTTGATTTAATTTGACATGTTAAAATTAATCAACATTCTATCTTTGATCCATGCATGTAATTCCATTGATGTCAGTGGACTCTGCCTTCAAGGGCCAAAGGTGGAATCACTCACAACTATCTTCACCAATTTAGTTACTATGTTCATTACAAAAGCCACTTCACTTCCCATACTGACTTTTTGAAACTTAGAGTGCATACATTATATCCCATTAATACTGAATTTCTTCCTTCCACAAGCAGAGCATGAAATCCATCAGGGAATTGGTAATATAAACTGACCAGAACCAAGATTTATTTGAAATGATGAGAGTGAACACTCTTGAATGTCTCCAAGGAAGACACAAGTTTACACCGACTTCTTTAGTATATAGACGACCTACGGTGAAGTAAAAGACCGTCCCTATGTCTCCTATTCAGCAATAACACTGATAATCCTGGGACCTGGGCAGTCCAGGAAGACTTGGCACTTCCACTGCAGGGGGCAAGGGTTTGATCCCTGGTCAGGAAACTAAGATCACGCATATCTCATACTGCACCCAAAAAGAAAAAGTAAAATAAAATACTGATAGCCCTGAGATTTTTGTCCCAACCTTCAAGATGCTTATTTTAAACTTTAACCAGTTTCTCCCTAATCCCTTTCCAAAATTCACTCTTCTGCTTGCCTCAGCAGTACCTTCCAGCCATAGTCCAACAACGTAACATAGAACTTATTCATAATTAGATGCCTAACCACTGCAAAAGGTACTCCCCGCTTCCAAAACCAGAAGAACGGGTAATGAAACAACCAGTATTGGGAAAATTAAATCAGTTTACAGAGCTCTTTTCTAATAAAACACCAGTTAAAATGACTCGAATCCATAACAAAATAAACTGAGCAGGATGTCCTAGAATCTCTGTTGTTATTTTTCTTCAGAAAAGGATTACAAAGCCTGCATCCCTTTTTTGATGTACACATGAAAAAGAGCCCAGGGCTCTGCTCATGGGAATCAGAAATGGTTTAGATTTGTTCAGCTATTAAAACCTGCTACCAGGCACAGTTTATCTGCAAAGTGGGCATCTATTTTGGCACCGATTGACAGTTTTACTAAAGTAGTGACACTATGAACACAATCTTCAGAGAGGGAGATTCCTAAAGACTCTGAAATCAGCTCATATCATTCTGATTCTTCTATTACAAGAATTTATTCCTTCTACAAAATCTAACTCAAAATGGAGCATGGACTTATGTGCAAAACATAAAACTATAAAATGTTTAGAAACAAAAAATAGGAGAAAAACTTCAGATCTAGGAGTAAGCAACAAGTTCTTAGACTTGCTACAAAAAGCATAATCCATAAAAGGTAAAGTTGATCAAATTGGACCATATCAAATTGAGAACAGTTTTGCAAAAAAAAAAAAAAAAAAAAAAAAAACAACTATGTGACAAGGATGGACAGCAAGGTACAGAGGGAAAGTATTTCCAAATGACATATCCAACAAAAGGCTAGTACCTAAAAATATTTTTAAATTCTCTGAATTCAACAGTTTAAAAAAAGGAACAATCTCTTAGAAAATGGGCAAAAGACATGAATAGATACTTCAGTGAAAGAATGTACAGGTGTCAAACAAGCACATGAAAAGGTGTTCAACATCATTAGCCTCAGGAAAATATAAATTAAGGTAAACTACAATGAGATATCACTACATATCTATCAGAATGACTAAAATAAAAAACATCAGTAGCAACATCAAATACCAGTGAGGATACAGAAAAAAAATGGATCACTCATACATGACTGGTGGGAGTGTAGAATGATATAGTCATTCTGGACAACTTTTCGGCAATGTGGCAGGCTGAATGATGACACCTGAAGGTGTCCAGGTCTTAATCTCCAGACCTTTGGAAAGGTCTCCAGACCTTATATGAAAAAAGAGATTCTGCAGATTAATTCAGTTAAAATTTTTGAGATGGAGAGGTTATCCTGGGTTATCCAGTGGGTGCAATGTAAACATAGGGGTCCTTATAAGAGGAAGGCAAAACATCAGAGAGAAGAGAAGATGCTGCAGATCTTGTTTAAACATGGAAAGAGGGACCATGATGAACCTCTAGAATCTAGCAGAGACAAGGAATAGATTCTCCCTTGGAGCCATCAGAAGAAATTAACCCTGCTCACCTCAAAGACTCACTTCTCAGAGGTCTGATCTCCAGAATTAGAATACATTTGTGGTGTTTTAGGCCACTAAATTTGCACCAGCAGCAGGAAACTACTACACACAGTTTCTTATAAAATTAAACATACAACTACCATACGACACAACAGCTGTACTCTTGGGTGTTTAATCCCAGAGAAAGGAAAAACTTGTATTCACACAAAAATCTGGACACACATGGTCAAAAGCAGTCTGCTTTGTAATAGTCAAGAGCTGGAAATGGTCCAGATGCCCTTCAACAGGTAGATCAAACAAACAGTGGTACATTCATACCACAGAACACTCACTACTCAGCAATACAAAGGAATGAACCACTGATGCACAAAACAACTCAGATGAGTCTCAAGGGAATTATAGTGAGTGAAAAAAGCCAATCCCAAAAGGTTACAGACTGTAGGATTCCATTTGTCATTCTTGAAATGACAAAATAATGACCATGAAAACAGAGTAGAGACAGAAAATGCAGTGGGAGGAAGGGAGGTGGGTGTGATTATAAAAGAGCAACTGGAAGGATCCTTGTGATGGAATTGTTTAGGATCTTGACTGTAGTGATAGATACAAACGTTATAAAACTGCATAGAACCCAATACAACACACACACACACACACACACACACACACACACACATACAATAACTGGGGAAATCTGAATAAGAAAGGTAGATTTTATCCATTCCAACAACTTAGGTGTGATAGTATACTATAGTATTGCAAGATGCTACCTTTGGAGAAAAATGAGTAAATGGTACACAGGATTTCTCGCTACACTTTCTGCAACTGCATATGAATCTACTATTAGCATTTTCATGAAAAGGTTTACTATCTGTGTGAAATCATAATTTATACTCTAACATAGATAAATAGTATGGATAATGGTATGTACCAGAAGAACAAGTACTAATTGAGCGCTGATTCTATGTAAGACTCTGTGTCAAGACTTCATATGCACACAAACTCATTTAATTATCACTATGACCCTCTTAGGTAAGTGTTAGTTTTCACTCCATTTCTCAGTTGAAGAACCTGTTTCATGGAGAACATAAGGACACATAAATTCTAAATAGTACAACTGGATTTGACCAGATAATCTTACTTTAGAGCCCAAAGCCTCAACCACCATTCTCCAAGAGGCAGTAGATATAGAGGGTTTAGTAGAGCAGGGCATTTAGAAATGCATATATGGCAAAAATAAAAGCAAATATTTAGAATATGAAATCATATCTCACTTAGTTTTCTTCTATACTAAAAATTTTACATACCAATATATAATTATTTGCAATAAATACAAAAGTAGCTGTACAAAAATATTGATAGTATTTGTTTGTGTAAGGGACATACAACCCTTATTAAAGAGGAAGATACTATTTTAGTACATGCTGCTGCTGCTGCTGCTGCTGCTGCTAAGTCGCTTCAGTCGTGTCTGACTCTGTGTGACCCCATAGACGGCAGCCCACCAGGCTCCGCCGTCCCTGGGATTCTCCAGGCAAGAATACTGGAGTGGGTTGCCATTTCCTTCTCCAGTGGATGAAAGGGAAAAGTGAAAGTGAAGTCGCTCAGCCGTGTCCGACTCTTAGTGACCCCATGGACTGCAGCCCACCAGGCTCCTCTGTCCATGGGATTTTCCAGGCAAGAGTACTGGAGTGGGGTGCCATTGCCTTCTCCGATTTTAGTACATGGAGTATAGTAAATACCTTTTTAATTGAAATTTTATTGATTTAATTGTAGATTTGTGTGCAGTTGCAAGAAATAATACAGAGAAATCTCAGGTACCATTCACTCACTTTTCCCCAATGATAGCATCTTCAATGTATGGCAAAAACCACCACAATATTGTAAAGTAATTAGCCTCCATTTAATATAAATTAATTAATTTTTTAAAAATTATAGTACAATATCGCAACCAAGTTACTGGCAATGATACAATCTACCTTTTTATTCTTTAAGGACTAATGATTTTTTTTAGACCCTGTAATGTTATTTATTTATTTTTAATATTTATTTATTTGGCTGCGCTGGGTCTTACTTGCAACACATGGGATCTTCAATCTTTGTTGCAGGGTGCAAGATCTCTTAGTTATGGCATGTGGGATCTAGTTCCCTGACCAGGAATGAACCCAGATATCCTACATTAGGAGCACTGAGTCTTAGCTTTTGGACCACCAGGGAAGTCTCCAATCTACCTTTATTACTCAGATTTCTCCAGTTTTATTAACGTTTGTACTTGGGCATGTATGTATGTATTAAGTTCTATACAGTTTTATCACATGTGCAAGTTTGTGTAGGTTTGTTCATGGAGCACAGATTAGGGACGGGATGACAGAAGGCAGAGGGGTGGCTGGGGTTGAAAAAGGGCAAAACTAGAAATCTAGTATCCAGATGGTGAAGATAATCTTAAAGTTACAACTGCTCATATTTAGCACCATAAATTTTCCTAGGATAATACTAGAAAGTCCAGCAATGTGCCAGCAGTTGTGGAGGAGGTGCCCAAATTCTGATTATGACTCAGAAAGCCAAAACCAGATTTCCGGTTTCTATCTTGGGCTCAGCCATTGCCAGTGAAAATGAGAGTGTGAACAATGCCACAACCAGTCAATATCTCAGAAAGCACTATGTTGTCATCAGCATCCACCTTTAGCTTCCTTCCTCTCTAAGGCTAAATCCTCCCATGACATGCTGCAGGTTCATAGTCTTCATGACTAAGGGTGCAAATCTTTCCAACTGCTGAGGAGTCAGTAGTACCTCTACTATTTTAACTAGGTAAACTGAGTTCTGGAAATCAGGATTATTTTCTGTAGAACTAACAGTCAGAGTTCAAGTTTTCTTCCTTTTGACAGAGCGTTGTTCAAAAGCAGTTGGTCATACCTAAGATGCCAAACAACAAGATCCCTGAGTAGACTTGAAAATAAGAGATAGCTAAGCAGGTGCAGCTCAGGCAGTAAAGAATCTGCCTGCAATGCAGGAGACTCAGATTCAATCCCTGGATCTGGAAGATCCCCTGGAGAAGGGCATGGCAACCCACTTCATGATTCTTGCCTTTAGAATTCCACAGACAGATGAGCCTGGTGGGCTACAGTCCATGGAGCTGCAAAGAGTCGGACATGGCTAAGCGACTAACAATTTCACTTTCTTCAGGCAGCCGTGGATTTTCAGGAATATAGCTCTTCTGCCTTTGACTTTGACCCCTGTGTCATCCCATCTCCTAACCTATGCTGTAGGTAAGATATCTGCTTACACCGTCAGCAACTCTGTTTCATTCACAGGGTATAAAAGAAATTAGACTGCGCCCAAAAGAACACCATCTGCAAGCTCATCCTCATTTGGCTAAAACTTTAATATTCAAGCCACCACTTTGGGAAAAGGTCTAAAAACAAAGAGCAGCCTCGTGAAATATGTAAGCTCTGTTCAGCCTCTAATAATGTGTGCTGTTTTTGGTCAGTGTCAGGCTCTCCAAAGAATAAGGAGAAATCATTCACCTGTACCACTCATAGTCCTTTCAGGTCTATAAGAGAACTTTCAGGTCTCAAACCCCACACAAAATTGGATCCCAGCCTCTGTGACACCTAGGCAAGCAGTGAGAAGGACAGAGCATCTCTTAAACAAGCATATTTTTTCAAATGATGCAATGGAGCCTGATGAAAGAATAAGGATGCTAGCATGTGAGAAACGGTTCTCTGTATACAGAAGAGATTAACCAAAAATCTCTTACTGGCCCTGAGCCATCTGAGGTGTGGTACATCCTTCATTCCAAATAGATTGCAAATTCATGGCTTATCATGTTAGCCTTCAACTCTGGTGAAACAAGACTTTAGGCCATTTTAAAACAAAATCAAACATCCATGTGTGTGACAACCCCATGAATCCTTTCACAAACTCCATAAATGAGAACGGTCATTTTACTGATACTATTTTGAAATGCAAATTACGAGGAAGATTACACAAACATGTATTGATGTGTCACATATCCCTCATATAAAAGCCTCCTGACATTGACCCTGCTAACTATTCTCCGCCCACCGACTCTCCTTTATAATCCTTTCTTGACCCCATCCCCCACTGTGTTCTTCTCTTCTCTGTGATCCTACACCCTCTTTTTCTTCCTCTGCTCATTAACTGTGAGGATCCACAAAGACAACCTGTGCAGTCCTCCAGAGCCCTCCTTCTAACACTCAATATCAAGGGAACTGTATCAAAGCAAATGGTTCAATATCCCATGCACTCCCTGACCTTTCCTTTCTTGTATCTCCTGAGGTTTCAATGACTTAAAATAAGAGGAATTACCTGAAAAGTCCCTTCTTTAATGCAATGACTTTATACCCTATCAATATCTGTAATGTTATAAAAACTGAACTATTGTCTCCCCTTCATTCTGAACCACCACCCCTTTCTACCTGCCCCCCACCCCCGCCATTTCTATCAAATGCCGTGCTAGCCTTCCAGCCCCTTGATTGCAGTTTTAGACGTGGTGCTGTGGCTGGCTCCTCCCTCTTCTCTCTATCCATCCCCACAGCAGGATTCCTGACCCCCACCCCTGATCCCACTGCCTCTCACCTGGATGAAGACAATAGAAAGTTCATGCTCTTTCATGACACCAGTTACCATCTATGCACTGAAGACCTACACCTGCCCTTTTCCAACCAGTGACTTTGCTGTCCAAGCCAAAAACCTGGGAGTCATCCACAACTCCTGCCCGTCCCTCAGATATCCTACCCAGTCCATCACAGAAGCTTAGTTAATTGTCCTGTGGATTCCAGTTCTTGAGTAACTCTTTCATTTATGTCTCACCAACCCAACTGTAGCAGAGACCACTGTCTGACCACCCAAGATTTGTGCTCCTCCTCTGGAGTGTGAAACTGTCACAGGGGAGGAGCTTCCCAGACAAAAATGATTTCCTAAGCTCTAAATACTTGGAAGAGGGCATATGATTAGTTCTTGCCAGCGGAATGTGATCTGATGTTCCTTGCACCACTTGGTATTTACAAAGCAGGAGTACATCCCCACCTACCTGCTGAGCCAAGTAGACTTTTAGGTCTTAGAGGATTACAGGGCCGTGAGACAGTCCTAGGTCTCTGAATGAGCACTTGGAAGGCTGTTTTCCAGAAAGACACACACTGGGCTGTGACACAGTATGAAACGAACTATTATTGTGTTGAGTCCCTAGGAATTCTGGGCTTATCTTTTCCAATACCTAGTATTCTTGGAGAATTCCATGGACACAGGAGCCTGGTGGGCTACAGTCTGAAGGGTCACAAAGAGTCGGACACAGCTGACACTCATGCACACACACACACAAAGCACTCTCTGACACTACTTAGTTCAGGCCACCATCAGAACACTGTAGGTGACTCTCAGCTGATCTTTATGCCTTTAGTCATGTCTGTGCCTCTAAATTGTAAGTTCCATGAAGGCAGAATCTGGCTCTGCTTGTTCACATCATAGACCCCCATCATGTAGCACAGTGCTTACTATGCAATAAAAACTACTAGGGGGACTTCCCTGGTAGATCAGTGGCTAAGACTCCGTGCTCCCAATTCAGGGGTCCTGGGTTCAATCCCTGGTCGGGGAACTAGATCCCACTAAATGCCACAACTAAGAGTTTGCATGCCCTGACTAAAAATCCCACATACTCCAACGAAGACTGAAGATCCCACATGCTGCAAATAAGACCTGGCACATCAAATAAATAAATAATTTTTTTAATGACTATGACCCTTTATTCCCAATTAGTCCCTAGCTCATACTCTCCTTTCCTGGTTTTATTACCTAATGCCCCTCTTTCCCTTACAGGAACACACACACACTCACACTCACAGAGGGTTGACTTGAGCCCTCTTCCCAGTCCTCAGGCTGACAATTCTCTCACATCCCACCCCTCCCATTCCCTCCTACCAAGCCCAGTTCAGTTCAGTCACTCAGTTGTGTCCAACTCTTTGCAACCCCATGGACTGCAGCATGCCAGGCTTCTCTGTCCATCACTAACTCCCGGAGTTTACTCAAACTCATATCCATTGAGTTGATGATGCCATCCAACCATCTCATCCTCTGTCATCCCCTTCTCCTCCTGCCTTCAATCTTTCCCAGCATCAGGGTCTTTTCCAAGGAGTCAGTTCTTCGCATCAGATGGCCAAAGTATTAGTTTCAGCTTCAGCATCAGTTCTTCCAATGAATATTCAGGACTGATTCCCTTTAGGATTGACAGGTTTGATCTCCTTGCCATCTAAGGGACTCTCAAGAATCTTGTCCAGCATCACAAAAAAGCATCAATTCTTCAGCACTAAGCTTTCTTTATGGTTCAACTCTCACATTCCATACATGACTACTGGAAAAACCGAGCCCATTCCCCGCAATTACCTTTTCCCCCACCCCCGATGCCCCCACCTTTCAAGTTGCTTATAGCTCAGCTTCTATAAATTTTTGCCTGACTTCATCTTGGATTGATTATTCCAACATTTAGTTATCCTGTTGTCCTATGTACCTTGTCCTAGACCTCTGCTTGCATCTGCAATACTCTGCTTGCGTCTGACACAAATTCCTTCCCATCCCCCTTGCTATATTACACACTCCTGCAGGGAAGAATCAAGGTTCACTCTTTTATTAGAGCTCCTTAGTGAATGCTCAATAAATACCACCCACTGAATCCAATAATTTGCTTTGCATAATCCTCTGCCTAGCATCTTCCAAGGCACCACTGGGTCCAACTTCTGTGTGTGTGTACTTCAATTTAAGGGATTTTAATGGAAATTATACAAAGAACTAAAATGAAACACAACATTTACAAAAACAAGTCTCTCTCTATTACCTCCTTTGTGGCTCTGTAGTTTTCCATTAAGGGGAAGTCAATTGTTAGAGCATGAAACAAGCAGTTAGGTCCAGTGCATTATCATTCATAACAAGTAACAGTAATAATAATAATGTCTATTTAAACCAGTGCAAAGAGTCGGACACGACTGAGCGACTGAACTGAACTGAAACCAGTGCTGGGCACATAGTAAATGCTCTATAAACATCTCACTTAATTTTAACAACAATACTAAAGAGTGGTCTTCTTGTTGTTTCTGAATTATATCTGTCTCTTCCTGAGCTTCCTTTCTGAAAGAGTCCATAATCGAGAAAGGGGACTGTGTCTGAGACATCCAAGAGGCTCCCTGCTGAGGGCTTCCAAAAAACAAGGATTTGGTGAGCACACCAGAATGGAGCTGACAAAGATGCATGGGGGATGACCAGACTCAGACAAGGTTCTCCGATCTCCATAGGGTGGCTGCTGGGAAGTTACGGGGAAATCCTAGAGGTATGATGCCTATTCCTAATACAGACACCATCATCCATCCCCACTGTAATTTACCCACCACATACACTCCACTCATCACACAGTCACTCAATAGCCAACATTTGGCCTGCCAATGGTCAATGGGTCATCTAAAGTATGGGGAAGCTGGGTACCCAGCATCCCTGGACTGCTGATAGAGAGGCCAGCCAAGGACCAAAATCTCTTCAAACCATTTTATCAAGCACTCCTCAAAGAGACATAACCTCGCTCTCAAGGAAATAGATTAAGGCTTTCAGGCATGCCTCACCATGCTTTTGAAAAATTATTTTTCATTTATGTGCTGTACATTATCACTTTCTGTGCAGGCGTCATATATATTGTGCTGCACAAAAATAATTGATTACTCATGAGTGACAGAGTAATTGGCACTACCCTGGTTATTCAGCTATTTTCATGCATTATAATTACCAGCTTCAGTACACTAGACAGAATTTAATGTTCTTGAAAATTAATATTATTGAAGGACTTGATTCAAATGAATGTAATGTTTTTAAATTTAAAACTTGTCACACACTGATAGAGTCTCCCCTTGTTGGCCATTTATTAACATTTGTTTTAATCATTTCAAACCCCTTTATCAAGTTTCAGAGCCTGTGCTCCTGTCAATTTGGTACACCTGAATTCTAGTAAGTCTCCAATCTGAATTCAAGCTTGCAGTAGTAAATATTGCATGTTTAATGCTGTGTTGGATGTGAGGCTAGAGATCAAATTGCCAACATCCACTGAATCATCAAAAAAGCAAGAGAGTCCCAGAAAAACATCTATTTCTGCTTAATTGACTATGCAAAAGCCTTTGACTATGTGGATCACAATAAACTGTGGAAAATTCTGAAAGAGGTGGGAATACTAGACCACCTGACCTGCCTCTTGAGAAACCTGTATACAGGTCAGGAAGCAACAGTTAGAACTGGACATGGAACAACAGACTGGTTCCAAATAGGAAAAGGAGTACGTCAAGGCTGTATATTGTCGCCCTGCTTATTTAACTTATATTCAGAGTACATCATGAGAAACGTTGGGCTGGAAGAAGCACAAGCTGGAATCAAGATTGCCGGGAGAAATATCAATAACCTCAGATATGCAGATGACACCACCCATATGGCAGAAAGTGAAGAAGAACTAAAGAGCCTCTTGATGAAAGTGAAAGAGGAGAGTGAAAAAGTTGGCTTAAAACTCAACATTCAGAAAACTAAGATCATGGTATCTGGTCCCATCACTTCATGGGAAATAGATGGGGAAACAGTGGAAACAGTGTCAGACTTTATTTTTGGGGGCTCCAAAATCACTGCAGATGGTGATTGCAGCCATGAAATTAAAAAACGCTTACTCCTTGAAAGGAAAGTTATGACCAACCTAGATAGCATGTTAAAAAGCAGAGACATTACTTTGCCAACAAAGGTCCGTCTAGCCAAGGCTAAAGAGTGGTCTTGTTGTTTCTGAATTATATCTGTCTCTTCTGAGCTTCATTTATGAAAGAGTCCATAATCGAGAAAGGGGGACTGTGTCTGAGACATCCAAGAGCTCCCTGCTGAGGGCTTCCAAAAAAACAATGATTTGGTGCACACCAGAATGGAGCTGACAAAGTGCATGGGGGAGACTCAGACAAGGTTTTCTCCGAGAGGGTCCTGCTTGGAAGTTACGGGGAAATCCTAAGGTATGATGCCTATTCCTAATACAAGACACCATCATCCATCCCCACTGTAATTTACCCACCACATACACTCCACTCATCACACAGTCATGTATGAAATGTGAGAGTCATGTATGGATGTGAGAGTTGGACTGTGAAGAAAGCTGAGCACCGAAGAATTGATGAAAACTCCAATACTCTGGCCAACTCATGCGAAGAGTTGACTCATTGGAAAAGACCCTAATGCTGGGAAGGTTTGGGGCCAGGAGGAGAAGGGGACGACAGAGGATGGGATGGCTGGGTGGCATCACCGACTCGATGGACATGAGTTTGGGTAAACTCCGGGAGTTGGTGATGGACAGGCTTGGTGTGCTGCAATTCATAGGGTCGCAAAGAGTCGGACACAACTGAGCGACTGAACTGAATTGAACTGAATGCTGTGTTGAAGACCTAGAATCTTTTGCCTACAACTTGCATTGAAGCTGAGTTCCTTGAAAGAAAAAAAAAAATCTGTCATTATATATGATCTTAGTTATGTGCCTGGTGTGCTCAGGTTGCATGAAATATATTAAATAAGCAGGAAAATATACAACAATGATTCCTATAAACTTCCTAGAAGACATTCCATCTTCTGCACTGTGGTCAGAAGCCAGAGAGAAACTTCCCAGGATAAAAGACATAACTGTGAAGCTGAGTCTGGCTCTTAAAGTCATCCTCTGCAGGGTGATGGTACCAAGATAGGGTATCTTTCATTATGCTTTTGATTGTATAAATGGAACCCCCACCCCTACTTATACTTGACTTAACCACAGTAAGAACCAAAATGCTTCTTACTTCATGAAGCCTGGTTTTTTCTTCACTGCTATGCTATGAATAATTCCTGTGTTTATTCCAGTCTTTCTTTACTCTTTTATTCTGTCTACCTTTGTATCTTTAACAGCACAGGACAGTTTACATGTTTGTAACTCAAGCCATTCTCCTGAGAGGGTCTGCCCTCGGCCACAGTCCCGTGTTCCCCATCGTTCAAATGCCAAATGAATTGCCAGGTCCTATGGTTACTGACCAGGGTTCTTGGCCTCTTTAATCAATAGAAATTGATCAGAAGCCAGACAAGAAATTCAGGCAAGGCTTTATGGGAGCCCCTGCTGCAGCAGCAGGGAGCAAGAACAAACAGGTTCCCTTGCTCCCGCTCACTTCCTGAGTGGGAGGTGAGCTTTTTGCTTATATGGGGTGAGAGTAGGGGTGTGTCCAGGGCTTGGGCCAGAGGGGTGGCTTAGGTGGATTGCCCACCCCTTACGTGGTATTGTGTGCAGGGGGTATGCACAGTACCCTGCTTTCGCTCCAGGCTCTTCAGAAGTGGTATTTGCGTCTTTTGCCCATAACTTGCCCCAACTGTGCATGCACACAGTCAGTTTCAGTCCCACATGCTTTCTTTGTATTTTGTTGCTCGAGTAGAGGTGTGCCCAGATGCAAGCACTGCAGCACTGTAGCAAGGGTCCCAGGTCCCAACCTGTTTCACTTCTAGCCGTCGGGTGTGACTTTCCTAACTATTCATCTCTCTCCTGTCTTCATTTTCCCTTATCCTTCCCTTCAATCTCATCTATCTTTTTTTCCCTTCCTCAGCAGTTGGCACTTAAATACTTAATGAAAGTGGAAAGTGAAAGTGAAAGTGAAAGTCGCTCAGTCATGTCTGACTCTTTGTGACCCTATGGGCCATACAGTCCATGGAATTCTCCAGGCCAGAATACTGGAGTGGGTAGCCTTTCCTTTCTCCAGGGGATCCTCCCAACCCAGAGATGAAACCCAGGTCTCCCACATTGCAGGCAGATTCTTTACCAGCTGAGCCACAAGGGAAGCCCAAATACTTAATACTGAAGTGCTTAAGTAGTTCTTTCAATTGCCTGTTCCTAATGCAAGAACTAGATCATGGACTCCTTTTTTAACTTTATTACTGTCTTTAAAATAATAATTAAAGTTACATTTTACTCCTGTGGCTCATGAATTGCTTTTCTTTCTCCTCTGAGTTAGCAAACGTCCCTTTAAAGAAAATTATTTCCTATCCCCAATATAATGGCTTAACAGATACGACTTAAAGAATCATAGAATATTTTACTATTATTAGCTTCAAGAAATTAAAGTTAGAAAAGACAGAGATAGAATCAATCTTAAATATGGAGCTAGGATTTTAACACTTCTTCCCAATCAGATTAATAGAGTAACATAATTTCAATTAATTGACTATTGTTCTAACATACAGTAGTTTAGTAATCAAAGTGCCAACTTGATTAATACCCATAAATTTGCATATAAATATGCTTATTACCTCATACCAAATACAAAAATTAACTCACAATGGATTATAGACCCAAGATTATAGTTCTTACTATGTTCTTACTTATTTAGTAAGATCTAAATAAACAACAAAACTCTTTTAAGGACACATAAGAGTAAATCTTTTGATCTTGGATTATGCAATAGTTTCTTAGACATGACACAAAAAGCACACAAGTGATGAAAGAAAAAATAGGTCAACTGGATTCATCAATATTAAAAACTTTGTGCCTTAGAGGATACCATCAAGAAATAGAAAAGACAACTGACAGAATTGGAGAAATATGCACAAATTATATATCTGATACGAGTCCAGTATATATAGAGAGAATATATAAAGAATTCGTACCACACAACCCAGTTAAAAATGGGTCAAGGATTTGAACAGCTATATCTCAAAAGATGATACACAAATGACCAATAAGTCCATGAAAAGATCTCAATATCATTAGTTATTAGAGAAATACAAATCAAAACCACTAGGAGATACTAATTCACACTTACTAAGATGACTACAATCAAAAAGATAGACGATAATAAGTGTTGATGGGACGTTTAAAAAATTGGAACCTTCAAACATGTAAATGGAATGGAAAATGGTGCAGCTGCTATGGAGGACAGTTGGGCAGTTGCTCAAAAAGTCAAATAAAGTTACCATATGACCTGGCAATTCCACTTCTAAAAGTCTGAAAACACACGTCTAAAAAATTTGAGAACATTTGTTCACACAAAACTTGTACATAAATGTTCACAGCACCATTATTCACAGCAGCCAAAAAGTAGAAGCAACCTAAATGTCCATTAATGATTAATGAATAGATAAGCAACGTGTGGTATTTTCGTTACAATAGAATATTACTCAGCCATAAAAAGCAACTGATTCATACTACAACGTGAATGAACTTTGAAAATATTATGCTAAATGAAAGAAGCCTGAAACAAAAGGGCACATATTGTATGATTCTATTTATATGAAATATCTAAAAGAGGCAAATCCACAGAGACAAAAGGCAGATTAATTGTTGCCAGAGGCTGAGGAAGCGAAAAATGGAGAGTGACTCCTAATAGGTGTGGGATTTTCTTTTTTGCAGTGATTAAAATATTCTGAAGAGATCAGGCAAATTCAGGGTAGTATGTCCATAGACAAGTGATTAAAATATTCTGGAATTGGATAGTGATGATGGTTATACAACTTTATAAAAATGCTAAAAAATCACTGAATCATATACTCTTAAATGGTGGATATTGTAAAATGTAAATTATATCTCAGTAAACTGTTACTCCTTTGTAAGTGCTTGTAACAAGGAAATGCTATGTGTTCTGATCAGTGAAAGAGTTTCCAGAGATGCGAACTGGTTGGTGTCTAAGACTTGGAAGGGACAGAGGTCCATTCCAGAGCATCAGGGGCTTCACCCTGGCCTTCCCCTTTTTCTCTGCTTAACTAATTCAGAAAATCAACCACGTGTTGATGTACCTTTAGGTAAATTAACTTCTCCTAACTTCAGTTTTCTAAGGTATTCACCCAAGGCAGTTAGAACCCAAGTGTTAAGAGTATACACTGGAGTCAGGGCACTTACTCTTTGAATCCCAGCTCTACCTTGTTAGAGCTGGAATAAACGGCAACCCACTCCAGTATTTTTGCCTGGGTAATCCCACGGACAGAAGAGCCTGGTGGGCTACAGTCCATGGAGTCGCAAAGAGCTGGACACGACTGAGTGACTAACACTAGCACTACCATGGTATTTAACCTTGCCCAGCTTCACTTATCCTCACTGAAAAGTGGGCATAATTAAACCCAACGTATAGACTGTGGAGAATGAAAAAAAAATGCATGTAACATTTATTTGGGTCTTGATAGGGAGGAAGAATTCTGTAATTGCAGCTATTTTTGGCTCAAAATCCCCTTCCAGCTCTAAAAGTTCTGAGATGCCTAACAGAATTGCAATTTAAGTAGCATATATCATAAAAATAGTAACAGAATAATAGCCTAACTCTACATATAGCTTTAATAATAAGAAAAAATTGAGGACATGGGTTCGACGTCCTTATCCAAACAGGATGGTCCGGGAGGATTCCACATGGCATGGAGCAACTAAAGCCCGCACACCACAACTAGTGAGCTCTCACACTGCAACTACTGAAGCCCATAGGCCTAGAGGCCATGCTCTGCAGCAAGAGAAGCCACCACACATGGAGAAGCCCATGCACCACAACAGAGAGTAGCCCTGCTCAATGCAATAGAACAAAGCCTGTTCACAGCAATGGAGACCCAAAAATAACAAACAAATTATAAAAAAAAAAAAAAGTTGAAGTCCTCTTGTCATTCTGTACTAACACTTCCATCACAATAATGTGTTCCTAAATGCTTTTTCCATCTTTTATCAGTTTCCTGATTTCTTGGATCAAATGGAGTACCCAGTGATAGTTCTGTTGTCCCTGAATACACATTTTCTTTCTGTAATCTGGCTAGACTCTGGGCCATGACTTTCTTATCATATTTAAGATTGTTCCATTCGTGCATGCTCAACTGTGTCTGACTCTTCACAACCGCATGGACTGTAGCCCGCCAGGTTCCTCTGTCTATGGAATTTTCCGGGCAAGATTACTGAAGTGGGTTGCCATGCCCTCCTTCAGGGGATCTTCCCGACCCAGGAACTGAACCCATGTCTCCTGAGTCTCCTGCACTGGTAGGCAGATTCATTACTGGGAAGCCGGAGATTGCTGTGGTAGGTCACATAATTGATGAATGTACAAGGTAAGTGTATGGTAAGCCACGGGGACAGACATGCTGTCCCTTCTTTCTGAGTGAGAGAGAAGACACTTTGATAACGGCTCAGGGATTTTTTTTCCTACTAGTTTTGATGCCCACAAGCTTTGAGAAGCTGTTTCTTTGATTGCCAAGCAAACATTATTGACATCATTTCAAAATGACAAAATTACAGGGACATCTCCACTGACTATTCAATAGACTGACTTCTAGCTCTCAAGGTGTCTTCCCTTTTCTTCAAGCAGTAATTTATCTGAGATAATTACCAGCCATTAGATCCCCCACTGAGCTAGTCTAGCAGTCTAAGCTCAGAGTGAAGAAAAGGGGGAAATCATATAACTTACCCTAAGCACAGTCACCGATTTTTCTTAAAAAAAAAAAAAGAAACAGAAACTATATTTGAAAAAGAGTCTCGGCAATACTACTACTAAGAAGAAGAATGACTACAAACAACAACAACAAATTTCTGCAAGCAAAATCCTTTAGACTGAGTTGTAAGGTAATGAGGTTCATTTCATTTTCAAATGAATACATGCTACACCGAGGAACAGCAGCCTGTGACTGAATCTAGAGCCATTCAAATCTCTCCAAGCCTGTGAATATGCCATAAAATAAAAACCATTCTGATGTCCATAGGTCTCCCATCTGTAGTATATCTGACAGCCTGGAAGAGGGAGAGAACAGATATATATACTTCAGTTCAGTTCAGTTGCTCAGTCGTGTCCGGCTCTTTGCGACCCCATGGACCGCAGCATGCCAGGCCTCCCTGTCCATCACCAACTCCCAGAGTTTACCTAAACTCACGTCCATGCCCACTGATATGTACTTCAGATAATCCCTTTAAACTTATTATGGTTTCTAAAGGAAGCTTGTCCTTCATCTTCAAAGGTGCCCACAGGGAAATAACAACCCGTGAACACAAACACATGACACATCATGTTGAATCATAATCTAGAACAATGAAAATGGTATCATTCCACAAGTGATTTCACAGTACCAGACTGGTAAATCACGCAGGCTTCATCAAAAGAGCTGACATGCAAAATGACATTGAGAATAACATCTCTCCATCTTGATCTTCTTTTGCCATCTGTGAGGCTCCACAATTAATGTGTCCTACCATTGTGACTTACCATTTCATCAAACTGATTACTGCATGTCGATCCACAGGCTTTGTGATATAGACACTTAATGGGTAAATTGATTCAGAAAAGGACACCAAAACAAATTCTAGACAATTTGGGACATATTAAAATAAAAATATTTGGCCTTGAAATAGAATTATAATGCCTATGCATTTGCATAGGCAATGAACTCCAGAGCCAGATGAGCTGGGTTTGAACTTTGGTTCTGCTACGCTGTATGACCTTGGGCAGTTGAACTTCTCTGTGCCTCAATTTTCTCATCAGTAAGTTGGAATGGGAATCACGGCAATCTTGTAAGGTTGTAAGGAGAATTAAATAAGTTAACCTGTGTAAATACTTAGAATAGTGTGTGGTACACAGAAAGTATTATATAGGAGACAGCTGCCATTGCTTCTCTAGGACCAGAGGTGGGGGCGCCAATAGACTGCCATTTTAGCACGACCAACACAAAATGAGCCCCTTGGCTTGGCACTGCTAGATGCTTGGACCCTAAAACCCACTCTGACTGATGATCTGGACCAATAGATAAGCCACTTTACTAGCAATTTAAGGAAGAGTTGATGAGCTCTCTTTTGTCCAGGTACCTTCAACTCCTGAACATCTTTAGGGGATGGGGATGGGCAGGTTCTGGATCAGCAAACAGTAACTAACAGATGCCATATGGAGACCATTCACGTATTACCAATTTGCAGAAAACTGTGATATTGTAGTGTCTACTTACAATAACATTTATCAAGCAATTCAGTAACACAGAAAGCACTTCAAAACCCAATATTTCATAATCATTATTACTAATATCAGTTATTATTAATACCATACTATAGTGGGGCAGTCAGAGAAGAATAACAAAGATGAACTTGCATCAGCTATATCTTAGAAGCAGATTTTTTTTTTTTTTTTTTACTAAATACCCTTGATATAAGTATGCTTACTCACTACTTTCTACTTTTTTTATTTTACAGTTGCTTGGACTCTGGGCAATGAGCACTTCATCATTTCCTCTTTCTCTGTAAGAATGTATTGCTTACCCAGCTCCCCATCACACCACACAGACCAATTACACCAGACTTAGTAAGCACTGACAAAGTAGTTCCTAACATTTTCACCTCTAAGATCCTCCTAAGACATCACAAATGATGTCTTAGAAGATTTTATCTGTTGAAATACAATCACTGGTTAGCCACTTACTTGTGGAAGGATATCTAGGTTGTTTCCAATTTTTAGCTATTGCAAATAAAGCTGTTATAAATAGTCACATTCAGGTTTTTTGTGATGAGAAAGTTTCATTTCTTTGGGATCAATGTCAAAGAATACAACTGCTTGCGTGCTATACAACCGTTGGACAGTTATGTATTTAGTTTTATAAGCAACTGCCAAACTGTCTTACAGGATGGCTGGGCCATTTTACATTCCCATTGGCAATATAAGGGTGATCCACTTTATCTGCATCCTCACCAGAATTTGGTACTGTCATTATTTTTCATTGTAGCTATATCGATAGACATATAGTACTATCTCACCTAGCTCAACTCTTTGGGACAGTAAGAGCTACATCTCATCTCCAGGTCAGTTAGAATCTCAAGCCCCCGGCGGCATCAACATCACCAGGGCACTTGTCAGGAATGCAGGTTTTTGAGCTTCCCTGGTGGCTCAATGGTAAAGAATCTGCCTGCCAATGCAGGGGACACGGGTTCAATCCCTGGTCAGGAAAGATCCCACATGCCATGGAGCAACTAAGCCCATGAGCCACAATGACCAAGCCCATGCTCTAGAACCCATGCAACAAGAGAAGCCACTGCAGTGAGAAGCCCACACACCACAACTAGTGAAAGCCTGCGTGCAGCAACAAAGACCCAGCACAGCTGAAAATAAATAATTTTGTAAAAAAAAAAAAAAAAAAAAGTGTATTTTAACAACATCCCAGGTCATTCACGTGCTCTTTAGAGTTTGAGAAGCATCTCTCTAACCCAAATGGCTGAGAGAACCAATCGGGTCCACTAGGAACGTCCTCAGCCCCAGAGATGTACACAGGGAAGGGAAGAGATCCTCCAATGAGGATCTGTGAAGTGGTGGAGACACGCGAAGACAAAGTCACAGAGTTTTTTTATCTTCACAAAACCTCTGAAACATCTAAGGACTTAAGTCTTTAACTTCTCTAGTGGTGTCTGCTGCTGCTGCTAAGTCGCTTCAGTCGTGTCCGACTCTGTGCGACCCCATAGACGGCAGCCCACCAGGCTCCGCCGTCCCTAGGATTCTCCAGGCAAGAACACTGGAGTGGGTTGCCATTTCCTTCTCCAGCGCATGAAAGGGAAAAGTGAAAGTGAAGTCGCTCAGGCTTAGGCTAAAAGGATCAATAAGCTTGCAAGCCGATACAGCAAAGGAGAATAACCTATGAACACCATACAGTGTGTTTGATTTTACTTCCTGAAGGATCTAGTAAAGACAGCCATGACAGGTACTCAGTATCATCCTGAGATGGATGGAGAAATGTGCTTATGTCTCTGAATTATGGCAGCAGCTGAGGCAGAGTGTTCGGGGTTTGTTCAGGGAGGCAGGGTGGGTGGGACTCCTTGTTCCCTCTCCCACGTGGCCAGAGTTTTCTAATTCCCACATGACGTCCACTGGGCTGGCGATTCCCTCACAGCAACGAAGAACAGCACCAAGATGGCTCAGAAACCCTTGCCTGTCTGTCTGCACGTGTAGCAGTTTAGTTAGCATGTCAGCCTCCTTATCAGCATTTACGGTTGGCAGCAACTATTTTCATCATTTACTTCATCCTAAAAGCAGCCTTCTGTGGAGTTTGCAGTTGGAAAGGACTGGTGGTGGCTGTCTTTTCTTTGGTATAACAGAGGGATCTTACAGCAGCAAGGAAATGATATTTTTTTTTTTTGCAAATTGCAGATACCTTTATGCCATTTTCTCCAGATTCTGATTATCACCTACACAGCCTTTCCTACTGAGGCTGTAGCTGACACCCACCAGAAGTTCACCTAGAGCAACTCCCAAGCCAGGCTGAATATCAGGGGCAGAGTTAAAACCTCCGCTCCCTCCATTCCTAAGTCTCTCTGCTCTCAAAGTGATCTGACATAGCTGCATAGATACAGAAACACCAGGATGGGGGATGTCAATTAGAAACTGTGTTGCCACAACGATGCCTTGCCCTGCTTTTGCCCTTGATGAAATCGCTTAAACTATTTTCTGCTTTACAACACCATACACGGAAAACATTTTTCATGCCCTGGGCTCTGGCCTGCGGCAGTTTTTGCATTCTGCAATCAGGAGGAAATTGATTAATGTGAATGTTTTAGCTGTGGTTGTTGTTTGTGTATAAACTTTTGTTAAAACAAGTCCGGCAGAATAAATGACCTTTATGTAGACACCTATTAAGGCACTAAAAGGCTTGGCTACATTCATCTGAGACGCGTACACATAACGAGAGGAACAATGAGAGCATCAGCAGCTGCAAGGGGTTGAATTGAGCTCCTCAACAATGGAAAAGTTTTTCAGACCCAAATACCAGCAATCAAAGAGAATTTTTGCAGATAATCCGAGAGAAAGAAAATAATAAAATAGAAAAAAAAAATGCTAGCCAATTTCGCACCAGTTAACATAAGGTTGCCATGTGAGACTTGTCAGCTCAAGAGCAGACGTACTACCATTCTTTCACCCAACTGCAGTATTCAGAACTGTTTCCCCAAATAATCCCAGATGGCGTGCCACAAAATTTCAATTCATTTTAAAAGCTTTCTTTGCAGTTATTATGTGATTGAAAGTGCAAAAGCAAGTTGCCATTCTCATGGCACTATTTGCATTGACTATTATCCCCTAAAATCCCCTTTAAACCGCTACATTGTCAGCCCCTAGGCCTCATTTAGAACTACAAAAAAGCCCAGATTAATTCGATCAAAGAAAGAGCCAAGTACAAAATGCACTTTTCAAACTGTATCAGAGTGGGTTCGCTTTACAGATCGCTTCGGGGCAAGAACTGCAGGGGAAAGAAAGACCGGAATTAAAGTTTGGTTAGAAGCGAAATAACTCCGTTTGGCTCCTTCTCTGATTTATTGGAGATCCTCGAGGCAAAATCTCCAATTAAAAATTCTTAGAGGGAAATATATTTAAATATAAACACTGACACGGATGCCCGCAAATAGCAGCATCACATCCATACCCTTGCCTTTCAGCTGCCGTTCCTGGGAGGTAGTTGGAAGCCTCGTGTGGGTAACCTGGTTAGTTAGCAGGAGTCTCTAAAGTCTCCCTATATAAGCCAAACAACTTTGCATTGCAAACACTTATATCCCTGTATTTTTTTTTCACCCCATCCCTAGAGGAAATGTTTTCAGTTACCCCAGACAAGAAATTTCTGGAAAACAAAGGAAAATTGGGGTAACAGCCTTATCTTTTCACAAAACAAAACATGCTAAGATTCAGGTGGAATTCCGAGGGGGAGAAGCATGCCTTCTACAGGCAGGCTGACTGGACTGCTGGCCACAGGGTGGGTTGGTTGGATTTAGTCTCACCTGGGGGTCTGGAGGTGGGGGAGAAAGCTGGGGTGAGCCAAGCTGGAGTTGGGGTTTCTTAAGGATGCTCCATTAGTCTCCTAGGCAGGGTTAGCAGCGTCCGTATCCACTGAAGATATTGCAGCCGCGCTGCAGCCGGCTGGCTCCCTCCTCCCTCTCTGCCCGAAGCTTCAGCCACTGCTTTTGTGCGCTGAGAACATTTTACTGAAGAGAGATCGGAAGCACAAAGGTAGGGCTACAGGACAAGTGCAGCGAGTTGTGCAATTGCCTCTTCAGGGACTGAGCAGAGCCAGCTGCAACAAATGCGAAAGTGATTTGCTCGAGGGAGGAACCAGGGCGATTCCAGCCGGTAGTTTCAGTTCAGTCTTTTGCTCTGGGAGGAGTGAACTCAAAGGCCTACTGTTTCCCAAACCCTCCATGGAAACAAAAGAGCATCACGCTGCTCTAGTCACACCCCATGTAATGTTTAGAAAGGGCACGCTGTCCAACGGGCTCCAACCATAAAGCACTGATCCTGAACTTCTTGGTCACATTCTTGGCTAGAAGTGCATAGGACAGTTCATTCAAATTGCACATAGATGTGCACCACCCACAACAACTAAATCCTCATCATCATCATGAGAATGATCTAGAGAGAACAAATATGGATAGAAAGCTCTGCAAAGTGGAAATGTTACCCAGCTCCCACCTCTGAAGGCAGGAAGACAAGGAAAGAAGTTTTACAGGAAAGAGATTACAGACTCAAATTGCTTTCAGTGGAGGTAAACAATCAAATTTCCCCCCAAATCTTCCAAATTAATTGGAGTCTTTTCCCGATGGTTCTAAATTTTAACTATAGCATGGTACAAAGAAAAATGGTTCAGGTATTTTGAGACCTGGATAAACTTTCTGAAACTCTGCAAACCTACACCTGTAAAGGAAAGGGAAAGACAGGCATGTCTACTGACGCCTTATGAGAAAACTGGGAGAAAACATATCCACAGTAATTTATTTCTAGTGAATTTCAATAGACCATTAACTTAGTTGGAGTGGAAATGTTTCCTGTAACTTTTTATGTAGGTCTCACTGGAGCCCTGAATGAAAACACAGTAACTTCCTTTAATGGGTAATGTTTGTCTGATGAGAATTCAAAAAATATTCCAAGCAAAACAAGAAAGGAAGATCAGCACTTCTCATTACCACCATTGCCAGGATCCAGAGACCCGTGGTGATTCCATCAGGACTCACAAGAACACTGTTTCAGTTCAGTTCAGTCGCTCAGTCGTGTCCGACTCTTTGCGACCCCATGGACTGCAGCACACCAGGCATCCCTGTTCATCACCAACCCCCAGAGTTTACTCAAACTCATGTCCATTGAGTCGGTGGTGCCATCCAACCATCTCATCCTCTGTTGTACCCTTCTCCCCCTGCCTTCGATCTTTCCCAGAATCAGGGTCTTTTCATTTGAGTCAGTTCTTCACATAAGGTGGCCAAAGTATTGGACCTTCACCTTCAGTATCAGTCCTTCCAATGAATATTCAAGACTGATTTTCTTTAGGATGGACTAGTTTGATCTTCTTGCAGTCCAAGGGACTCTCAAGAGTCTTCTTCAACAACACAGTTCAAAAGCATCAATTCTTCGGCACTCAGTTTTCTTTATATTTCAACTCTCACATCCACACATGACTACTGGAAAAATCATAGCTTTGACTAGATGGACCTTTGTTGGCAAAGTAATGTCTCTGCTTTTTAATATGTTGTCTAGTTTGGTCACAGCTTTTCTTCCAAGGTGCAAGCATCTTTTAATGTCATGGCTGCAATCACCATCTGCAGTGATTTTGGAGCCCCAAAAAATAAAGTCAGCCACTGTTTCCCCATCTATTAGCCATGAAGTGATGGGACCAGATGCCATGATCTTAGTTTTCTGAATGTTGAGTTTTAAGCCAGCTTTTTCACTCTCCTCTTTCACTTCCATCAAGAGGCTTTAGACAATAGTAATAATTCAATATCATGGTAATCCAAGTCTATGCCCCGACCAGTAACGCTGAAGAAGCTGAAGTTGAATGGTTCTATGAAGACCTACAAGACTTTTTAGAACTAACACCCATAAAAGATGTCCTTTTCATTATAGGGGACTGGAATGCAAAAGTAGGAAGTCAAGAAACACCTGGAGTAACAGGCAAATTTGGCCTTGGAGTACAGAATGAAGCAGGGCAAACACTAATAGAGTTTTGCCAAGAGAACGCACTGGTCATAGCAAACACCCTCTTCCAACAACACAAGAGAAGACTCTACATATGGACATTACCAGATGGTCAACACCAAAATCAGATTGATTATATTCTTTGCAGCCAAAGATGGAGAAGCTCTATACAGTCAGCAAGAACAAGACCAGGAGCTGACTGTGGCTCAGATCATGAACTCCTTATTGCCAAATTCAGATTTAAATTGAAGAAAGTGGGGAAAACCACTAAACCATTCAGGTACGACCTAAATCAAATCCCTTATGATTATGGAAGTGAGAAATAGATTTAAGGGACTAGATCTGATAGACAGAGTGCCTGATGAACTATGGACAGAAGTTCGTGACATTGTACAGGAGACAGGGATCAAGACCAGCCCCAAGAAAAAGAAATGCAAAAAAGCAAAATGGCTGTCTGAGGAGGGCTTACAAATAGCTGGGAAAAGAAGAGAAGCAAAAAGCAAAGGATAAAAGGAAAGACATACCCATTTTGAATGCAGAGTTCCAAAGAACAGCAAGGAGAGATAAAAAAGCCTTCCTTAGCAACCAGTGCAAAGAAATAGAGGAAAACAATAGAATGAGAAAGACTAGAGATCTCTTCAAGAAAATTAGAGATACCAAGGAAACATTTCATGCAAACATAGGCTCAATAAAGGAAAGAAATGGTATGGACCTGACAGAAGCAGAAGATATTAAGAAGAGGTGGCAAGAATACAAAGAAGATCTTCACAACCCAGATAATTACAATGGTGTGATTACTCACCTAGAGCCAGACATTCTGGAATGTGAAGTCAAGTGGGCCTTAGAAAGCATCACTATGAACAAAGCTAGTGGAGATAATGGAATCCCAGTTGAGCTATTTCAAATCCTAAAAGATGCTGCTGTGAAAGTGCTGCACTCAATATGTCACAAATTTGGAAAACTCAGCAGTGGCCACAGGACTGGAAAAGGTCAGTTTTCATCCCAATCCCAAAGAAAGGAGATGCCAAAGAATGCTCAAACTACTGCACAATTGCACTCATCTCACACGCTAGTAATGCTCAAAATTCTCCAAGCCAGGCTTCAACAGTACGTGAACCATGAACTTCCAGATGTTCAAGCTGGTTTTAGAAAAGGCACAAGAACGAGTGATCAAATTGCCAACAACCGCTGGATCATTGAAAAAACAAGAGAGTTCCAGAAAAACATCTACTTGTACTTCATTGACTACACCGAAGCCTTTGACTGTGTGGGTCACAACAAACTGTGGAAAATTCTGAAAGAGATGGGAATACCAGACCGCCTTACCTGCCTCCTGAGAAACCTGTATGCAGGTCAAGAAGCAACAATTAGAACTGGACATGGAACAACAGACTGGTTCCAAATTGGGAAAGGAGTACCTCAAGGCTGTATATTGTCACCCGGTTTATTTAACTTATATGCAGAGTACATCATATGAAATTCCAGACTGGATGAAACACAAGTTGGAATCAAGATTGCCCAGAGAAATATCAATAACCTCAGATATGCAGATGACACCACACTTACGGCAGAAAGCAAAAAGGAACTAACAGCCTCTTTATGAAAGTGAAAGAGGAGAGTGAAAACACTGCCTTAAAACTCAACATTCAAAAAACAAAGATTATGGAATCTGGTCCCATCAGTTCCAGGCAAATAGATGGGGAAACAATGGAAACAGTGACAGACTTCATTTTTGTGGGCTGCAAAGTCACTACCGATGGTGACTGCAGCCACGAAATTAAAAGAGGCTTGCTGCTTGGAAGAAAAGCTATGACCAACCTAGACAGCATATTAAAAAGCAGAGACATTGCTTTGCCAACAAAGGTCCATCTAGTCAAAGCTATGGTTTTCCAGTAATCATGTATGGATATGGATGTGAGAGTTGGACCAGAAAGAAAGCTGAGGGCCAAAGAACTGATGCTTTTGAACTGTGGTGTTGCAGAAGACTCTTGAGAGTCCCTTGGACTGCAAGGAGATACAACCAGTCCATTCTAAAGGAAATCAGTCCTGAATACTCATTGGAAAGACTGATGCTGAAGCTGAAGGTCCAATACTTTGGCCACCTGATGTGAAGAACTGACTCATTGGAGAAGACCCTGATGCTGGGAAAGATTGAAGGCAGGAGGAGAAGGGGATGACAGAGGAAGAGATGGTTGGATGGCATCACCGACTCAATGGACATGAGTTTGAGTAAGCTCCAGGAGTTGGTGATGGATAGGGAAGCCTGGTTGCCGCAGTCCATGGGGTCACAAAGAGTTGGACATGACAGAGGATAGAGCATATCAGGGAGTTTTATACAAGGAAGTAACTCAGCTGGCACAATCCAAGAGCATCTTCTTCTGTGCCTACACCCCACATCTCACACATCCAACCTTCAGGTTTTGCCTGAAGACCTGTCTTTTGAGGCAGACCTCCTCAGCTCCCACATATATGAGGCAATTAATGCCCCATGGGGTGAATCTTTGACTAAGGCAAGAGAGTGGCTGACAGATAAATTCTTGTCCCTTCCATCTCCATATGGACTGCTCTGAAAAAAATCAAAGCCAGCCAGAAAATGATCTCACAAGATTGAGAAATCAATCATCCTTTTTTTCTCCCCTTTCCAGTTTCATTGAGATGTAATTGACATAACAGCATGGTGTAAGTTTAAGGAGTACAGCATAATGGTTTGACTTTCATACATCATGAAATGATTATCACAATAGGTGTAGTGAACTAATCCATAATCTTATATAGATGTAACAACAAATTAAAGAAATAGAAAACAACATTTTCCTTATGAGAAATCAGTCATTTTCAAACCCAAGTGGTGGCCTGTTGACTGCTGCACATTCACGTTCTCTCATCTTCTGCCTTACCCTCTTCCCTCACCCTTCTACCTGGGATTGGGTTCTGAAGCACAAGTCCAAGCAGAGGTGCATCTGCTCTGCCACCTTACCGCTCAGCAGCCCCTGCAGGCAGTGCTAGAAGTATCTGCAGTGGATGAGAACCCTGTGCAGAGTCTCTGGAAAGCCTTGGGGGAGAGTTAGCACAAAACACGAGGGTTGTGAAGCAAGGCCAGATCTTCCGTGGCAAGGACTACTCTCCATTTGAAAAACAGCCCCTGGTACCACTGAGACCTCATAGAACTTAACTGCTCTGGGGACATCAACTGACTATACAAGTGACTATGAGAACTGCCCACAAAGCTGGATGGGATTAGATCACTGAATCATGAGGTCAGAGAAATACAGCAATCCACTATATGACGGAAAATGAGTATTCAGTTTTGGACCCAAGCAAGTCCAGAAGGTATAAGCAAACTACCTAAACAGGCAGTCCAGATTCCCCTGCATCTCTATCTAGTGCATTAATGCCTCTTCCTTGACCCACAGCCTCATAGAGGATTCCTTGATACCAATTAACAGAAGAGGAAAGAATTCAGGTGTGGTCCATAGATGGGCCAATAACAGTTTATTGGTATAAAAACAAAATGCTACAGCTGCATTACTCAGGAGTGGGTCTAAAGGGCTGGGATGAAGGCAAATTCTCCCTGTAGGCAGAGGTCTGAGCAGTATACTTGGTCATCCACTCCATATGGAGGGGCCTGAAATACAGATAAACATAAATTCCTAAATAGTGGCCAAAAATGGCTTAATTGTCAAGCCCTGAAAGGAACAAGATTGGAATATCAGAAATAAGGATGTCTGGATAAACAACGAGATCCTAGTGTATAGCACAGGGAACTATATTCAGTGTCTTATAATAACCTGTAATGAAAAAGAATCTGGAAATGTATATATATATGTATATATATATCTGAATCACTTTGCTGTACACCAGAAACTAACACAACATTGTAAATCAATTATACTTCAGTAAGAAAGAAAGAAGTGGTCTGGGGAGGGGGTATGGGGATGGATCTATAGAAGTATACACTAAGTGTTTAGGTCTCTGAGACTCATGCTAACACCCTCAGTGGGCGTTCTTTCCAGCTAAGGCTCTCACCAACCAGACGGACAGGATAACTTGTCTTATGCACATGAGTCAGCCTTTCTTTCTTGGCCACCACTGTTCTTGTGCAGTAGACCCATGCTATATCTAGAGCCTCCATCCATGCTGCCTGCTATGGACAGGCTAAATAGCAAGAATTACCGCTCACTATGACTCATGTAGCTACTACCACTGCTGAATGCCCAAACTGCCAACAGCAGAGACTGTCACTGAGCTACTGACATGGCATTATTGCTAAAGAATTCGTGCTTCCCATTCCTTTAGCCTTAGGCTCTGCTACATAAGGACTCCTTGTCCTGGGTGAGGATACTTCTGCTAGGAAACACAGTAAGACTTCTACTAACCTTGAAGCCTTGACTCCTACTTGGTCACTTTGATCTCCTCAAATCCAGTAGACTAACAAACAAATGCATGAGTTTAACTTTAATTACCATGAGAGGCTAGGATGGATACTACACAACGGATCAGGACAGAGTATGTCTAAAACCCAAGGCAAGGGACTTACTGGAATATCTCTTGGTGCTTCCTTGCCCAGTGATAACAATGGATGGACAGTTGAGTTACCTGTGACTGATCAAATTAAGGCAACTAAGGATTCAGATCCCTCAAAGATGAAGGTCTAGGTCAGTCTACCAGAAAAGGAACTCAGACCAGTGGAGTGTTGGACAAGGAAAAGAGGGATGTAGAAGGAGTGGTGGAGGGAAAAGTTGGTGGATATCTATTACAAGTATGGGACAGGTTGCAAGTTGCAGCATCAGGACTGTAGACCATTTTGCTAACTCTCCTACCTTAAATCTTTTCAGAACATATGGCAGGCCATCATCTCGTGAATTACTGAATGTGTACCTCCTTTCTCATGGAATACATAAGAACACCTTCACATCACAAAAAAGAAGGCCACATATCACAGTGTGAGAGCCAGATACAGTGGGAGGGTGAAGCCAATCTGAGAGATAGAGGAGGCAAGCTGTATCAGCACTTCTCATGCACCTGTCCAGACCTTCTTGGTCTCACCCACCCACAGGGCCTTTGGCCAGTTGTTCCAGATACAGCTGCAACGGTAGTGACCTCCTCCGTGTGGCCTCTGACCCACTGAGGCACACAAGAGCTGGTGCTCCACACCAAGCTGCACACTCCCATCTTTGCCCTGGAGCATCCTTACCAACACCAAGGTACAGTACACACAGGCCTACTCAGTGCCCCGCAGGGTCCACTGCAGAATTTGCAGTACAAAATGAAAATGTGAAGTCACTTGTTCAAAAGGCAGGAAAGAAGCTCTTTTTTTCCTTCCAAAGTCTCTCTCTTGACCTGCCATGGTATATTTTACCTGCTATTTCACGCAGTACTCCCTCGAGCAGAGAGATATTCACCAGGTGAGTGCGGACCCTTCCAGGTGTCCAGGGCACCAGCCATGAGCAAGCGGCACAAAGTCAGGCGCTGAGAACCCATCTCAGGGAGGCAGGGGAAAGAAGAGACCACCTGAGCAGAGGCACCAAGCCCCTCAGTGCAGGCTGTGTTGTCCCTCAAACTTCACTTATAAAACACAAGTTCAGAAATAAAGTTAGTAAGACTTTCCAGGCAGTGCCTACAGAGCATTAAATCTCAAGAGTGGGCTCTAGTCTGAGATCGGCTAGGACTTCATTGGTCACGTGCCCAGGAAGGCTGCCCTGGTGCCTACTCATGCCCAGAGGGGAGTGTAAGGGAATTAAAACCCCTCACAGCAAACCATTAACCAATGGGAGATGGGAGACAAGTCAATTCTTCTCCCTCCTTAATCCAGACATATTGTCCTGAAGAGCCATTTCTCGGAAAATTAACCTATAAGAAATCAGTCCCACTGGATTCCAAGTGCAGGCTGGTTCCGCTGGGCATTTTCACATTAGTGTCTCCTTGAACTCACTTTCCTTTTTTTCGTCTTGCTTGGACTGCCTTCCGATTAAAGTAATAGTACATAAGCCATTTCCACAGGCTCTAAATTTTGGGTGACCCAGGCTAAGACCATCAATTAACTGAAAAAGCAAGACAACAGGGAACATACTTTAAACGGCTTGTTTTTATTTAAATGGTTTATTTTAGTTTAGAATGCTATTTTAATTTAAAACGTTTAAGCATGCATTCGTTTGCCAATGTTCCAAAGGTTTTTTTGTTTGTTTGTTTAAGATTCAGTTCACTCTGGGACAACCCAGAGGGATAGGGTAGGGAGGGAGGTGGGAGCGGGGTTCAGGATGCAGGATATACATGTATACCTGTGGCCAATTCATGCTGATGTATGGCCAAAAAAATCACAATATTGTAAAGTAATTATCCTCCAATCAAAATTAATTAATTAATTAAAAAAAAAGATTGGGTTCACTGGTCGAAGTCCTACTTTATCTTTTTTGATATACCGTAGCCATAAGGCATCATTTACAATTTGTAGGCTTGATTTATTTAAAGTAAAACAATAATTTAAAGACACTTTTAAAGTAATTTGAATGCACCATTTCTCAATTTTTATAGATTCTTTTCTTTCTTTAAGAGTTGCCCCACGAAGCCTGACTTGGCAGCACTCTTTTAGTGAGTACGTATATCAAGTAATTCCAAAGTACTCAGTTTAGTTCCATAATAAGAGTTATTTTTCTGACTATGTTTTCATAAGTTTATATGACATTTATTCAAATTACAGTCACAAGTACATTACCTATAAACAGGTTTACATCATTACGATTCTAAAGACAATCGCAAGTACAATAAACAGGTTTGATGGCAAAAACAATGGATTCCACAGTCAGCTCCACTGACAGGGACAGAAGACTGTGGTGTCCTTATATCAGTGATTCTCAAAGTGTCTCCAGATCAGCAGCAGCAGCATCCCCTGGGAAACAGTTATAAAGGCAAAATTCTCAGGCCACTTCCAGACCTACTGGAACCAGAGTCCAGAAATGCAAGTCATACACAAGTGTGAGAAACACTGTTCTAGAGAATTATTTAGTAACCGAGAGCATTGCGTGATGGGCAACAACTAGTACACTTTACTAAGTAAAGAGTATCTTTCATTTAACACGTTAGTTCATCGGTGGTCAGCTAAAAGAGTTTCTCTTGTGCTTTGTTAGGATTAGGCTTGAATTTGTCTAAATAAAAATTGTAAAACAATAGTTCATGTAAATATAGCTAAAAGGCTACAGAACTGTTCACTTAAAGATGGTTAAGATGGTAAAGTTTGTATTATTTTTTACCAGAATTAAATACAATTCAAATTTAAAAAGGAGTGGCCTGTATTTCCCCGGTGGCACAGTGGAGAAGAATCTGCCTGCCGAGGAGACATGGGTTTGATCCCCGGTCTGGGAAGATGCCACATACCTCGGGGCAACTAAACCCGCGCGCCACAACTACTGAGCCCAGGTGCTGCAGTTACTGAAACCTGGGCACCTAGAGCCCATGCTCCACAACAAGAGAAGCCACCAAAATGAGACGCCCATGCACCACAATGAAGAGTAGCCCCCACTCGCCACAGTGAAGCTCATATGCAGCAAAGAAGACCCAGCACAACCAAAAATAAAACACATAAATAAATAAATTTTAAAAAGGATTTTCCTTTAAAAAAAAAAGCAGCAGTAGCTTGAGCACATTAGAAATTTATTTTTCTTTCATCTAAAAGAAACCCAGAAATAGGCAGTTCATGACCTGTCTGGCACTCCCTTAAGTGACCAAAGGCTCAGGTGCCTTCTGCCTCACTTTCCACTGTCCCCCTTAGTGTGGGACGCTTGCCCTCATGGGCCAAGAAGGCTGCTAGAACTTCAGCCACTGCATCTACATCCCAAGCAACAGCCTGGAACAAAGGAAATGACAAGGCAATCCCTCCACTAGAAGGAGCCGTCACAGAAATCCCACACAACACTTCCTTTTAACATCTCGTTGTCCAGTAGTTACATGGTTTTCAATAGCTGCAGATTGAAAGGGAGCCGCAAATTGCCAAGGGAGCTGGCAAACGTCTTTTAACTTGATGCACAACGTGCCCACTCAGACATTACTAAGGGAGAAGACGATAACAAATATTGAGAGACAATTAGCCAATTCTATCACACACTGTAACTGTAAAATTATACCTGCTATTACCAAACCCCCAAATGAAGATATCTCTTGTGTAAACACTTTTAGACATTGCTGTCATAAAAATGCACATGAAGACAGTCAGCTTTCCTTGAAGAAATAAGAATTCACATCTTTTTCATGAGATTTTTTTAGAGAATGGGGCGAAGACAGATGCCCTTTACCAAGGCCTGCTATGTGCCAACCACAGTGCCTTTGCATCTGCATCTCGTTGACTGCCCACTACCAGGTGTAGTAGGAAGTCCAACTTTCTATAATGGTCAAGGTGGGCTGGATTTTATGTAATTAAAGAGAAAATTCCTGCTTACTTGTTGGGAGGGGGATAGGGAAGTGAAGGAATCACACAAGAGTTCCTATAGATCAAAGAAGGGGACAGGACCATACCTATCTTCTAGCAGGTGACTGAGTGCTGAGGAGAACTGGAAACATCGTTGACTGGATGGTTCAGGGTTAGAAAGAAACTCTTAGAAGCCAGAAAGCACTGCCTCACCACCTTTGTATCTAGCACCTGGCCCACATCCTCACACACCCAAGAAGACTGATAAATGTTAGTTTGCCAAAGGAAAGTTTTAAAATCCCCCCTAATCTCCCACATGATTATCCATCCAAGTGTCTTCATCAGTACCTTCCTGAGTCTCTGGTGTCAGTACTTTAAGACTGTAAGCCATAGAGTGCTGTGATTAGATAATTTGATACCACTTTGGACAAAAACCTTATTAAATAGGTTCTCATTCCACCTCTCAACTCCTCATTCTGGATCCACAAAGATTTTAGGCTTTGAAAAGAAACGGCCTTTGGACCACTGTGAACTTTTGGAGTGAATTCTTATGATTTTGAGGGAATTCTCCAGCTGTCCAGTGGTTAAGAGTGTGCTTCCACTGCACAGGACACGGGTTTGATCCCTGGTCTGGAGGAGGGCATGGCAACCTACACCAGTATTCTTTCCTGGAGAATCCCCATGGACAGAGGAACCTGCTGGGCTACAGTCCGTGGGGTTGCAAACAGTCAGACACGGTTGAGCGACTAGGCACACATACACACACACAGACACACAAGCACAAGCACACAGGGCACTAAGATCCCACATGTTGTGCAGCATACCAAAAATACTTTCTTAATTTTTAAAATTTTATTTCTTTAGTTTTTGAGTGTGCTGGGTCTTCACTGCTGCTCAGGCTTTTCTCTAGTTATGATGAGTGAGGGCTGCTCTCTAGCTGCAGTGCACGGGCTTTTCATTGTGGCGGCTTCTCTTGTCGTGGAGCACAGGCTCTAGGGCACGCCGGCTTCAGTAGCTGCGGCTCCCAGGCTCTAGAGCACAGGCTCAATACCTGTGGCGTGCGGACTTAGTTGTTCCATGGCACGTGGGATCTTCCTGGATCAGGGATCAAACTTGTGTTTCCTGCAGTGGCAGGCATATTCTTTACTGCTGAACCAGCAGGGAACCCACCCCCCAAATTTTTTAATTAAAAAAAAAAATTTGTGGACATGATTGCTAGCCTGGACTCTGACTCAAGCCAGTTCATGCGAGCAGTCAGAGGGCAGAGGGAGAAGTCTCAGGGCCTCCAGGCACATGACTCTGCTCACACAGGAGGTTGCAGGCCCATCAGTCTGCTGGAGCAGATGAAGAGCAAGGCCAGGAGGGTGTCATCACAGACAGGAAAGGTGGAACCTAGCTGCACCAGGAGGATGGAGACAGAAACTGACTACTTTTCCATCCGCTTAGGAGACTTCGAAGAACTCAGCCTGGTCTGAAGACAAAGAAGAATGGCACCTAAGTTGAGGGCTGAGAACCAGAAAGGAGAGAGACTAAACGAACTGGAAGGAGCTGTAAAATGCATTATACTTTCACCTGTAACTTTCTTAAACAAAAATTTCATGTCCTAAAATTCCCTGGTATTATATGAAAAGTTTGCATAGACAAGCTTTGATAGTCTATTGATTGGGTAATTACTACACTGCCACTAACCATAATTCTGTGTGTGTGTGTGTGTGTGTGTTTTACTTTCTCCCAAACTGCTCGATATCTACCTTTTTTTAATCTTAATTAAAAACTCTGTATGTGGGAATTCCGTGGCCATCCAGTGGTTAGAACTCAGTGCTCTCACTGCTGGGCCCTGGGTTCCATCCCTGGTCACAGAACTAAGGTCTCACAAGCCTCGCAGCATGGCCAAAAACAGGTAATAAACAAACAAAACTTCCACATGAATCCTTCATTTTGAAAGAGAAGGGTTTGTGATTCTAGCTGAGAGAAGAGGTAAATCGGAGCTTAGAACACCCTGAGCTCAGGTGACTGTACCTCTGATGGAAACCCTATACTGACCACATGCAGTTGGAGCACAAGGAAACATTTCCAACAAGAACACCGATTTGGGAGTCGCGCATGGTGGCAATTACAGTAAGGAAACTGGATAAATACCCAAAAGAGTTTTAGAATGATAAGAGAAGATCAAATATCCGGGTGCACAGCAACATTTTGTAATGGGTGGTGGAAGAAGAGATGAGTCAGAGGTCAGAAGAGAGGAAGTCCCAGAAGAAAGAAGTGTTCGCCCCAAGGAGAGAGGTTTCAGGAAGGGACGGCTCATGGCGTCAGGGGCCATAATGGTCAAGCAGGTCATGAGCCTGAAAAAAAAGAGGCTCTTCTGCTTGGAGGTTCAGGCAAGAAAACACCCAGAAAAGAGAAGGAGGACACATCTCAAGGAACCACATGGTCTACTTTGGAGGAAGATTCTACACGTTTGTTCCCTTCAGATCACGGGACAAGGATTTCACAAAGAAATCCCACCTTGGGGGGAGCCTTCACTGTAAGAATAGAAGGCAAGGGGGAAACATTTTATCACCTATGCTAATTATAATTAATTTCTGGACCACGTCAAGACTCACAAATGGGAACCTCCAGCTCTGGGTCTCCCAGGGACAGGGGATCCCATAGCACAGTCCCTCTCAGGCACATATGCACCTGGGGACTGGTATACCGGCCTAGTACTATACACCCACCCGCCTGCCCTCACCAAATGCATTTATTTCCCTCAAGCTGCCATCACAAAGTATAATCCAGGAGGTTTAAAACAACAGAAATTTATTCCTCCTTAGCTCTGGAGGCTACAGGTCCAAAATCAAGGTGTCGGCGGGGTCACGGTCCCTCTGAGGGCTGTAGGGCACTATCCTTCCTTGCCTCCTCCACCTTCTGGTGGCTCCTGGCAACCCCCAGTGTACACTGGCCTGTGGCCACGCCATTCCAACCTCTGCCTCCAACTTCACATGGCCTCTTCCCCGTCCGTATCTGTGTGCCCGCTCCTCTCCTCACCAGGACAGTAGTCACTGGGTTAAGGCCCACTCGAATCCAGGATGACCTCCTCCTAACCAAGTACAACGGCAGAGACACTATTTCCAAACAAGGTCACATTCTGAGGGTCCAGGTGGACCTGAACTTGAGGGACACTATTCAGCCATTACACTGAATATGTGAGCACCTCCCTAGGGAAACTTGCCCCAGCTTGAAGAGCATGACAGACTGCCGACTCATTTCTCTCCCCTTCCTCCACCTCTTCGATCCTCCTTTTTCCTTAGCAGTGCCCCATGGTGGGGTGGAGTTGTTCCAGAGGCTTCTTGTCTGGCCAGACTGTCTGCCTTAACTGTCATGAGAAATGTGCTGGCCTGTCGTGCATGAGAGCAGAGACCCAGGAACCCAGGACTCCTGAATTCACTCCCGATTGACCCTGTTGCATGACTGGTCTACTCTCAGCCCCTGCTCATTCTAGACACAAAGGCTGGCTACACTTACAGCTCCTGACCTTCAGCTCTGCCTTGGATGCAAAAATTCCCTCGACTCCCTGAGATAACGACTTCTTGGGTTGGTCCTTCGCTAACGGCCACTGGGACCTGGCCCAGGGCTACCACAGGCTCACTCCTTGACACTCGTTGTCCCGGAAGGCCTCACTCAGCCTAAGACCAGAATGTGGACTTCTGCTGCAGTGCTCTCCTCTTCCTATCCACTCTGCCAGGACTTTCAAACTCTATCCTTTATACACAGGTAAATGGAACTATTCCAGGCTGTACTGATGATACAGGAGTTATCTGATAACCACTCTTCACAGGGGACATGTTGGATGACACTCTTCTTTTAAAATGGGGGTGGGAACAGTATGTTTTTGGAGGATTTAATAAAGCTTTAACTTCAGAATCATTTTAGATTTACAGAAAAATTTCAAAGAAAATGTACAGTGTCTATATACTCTATACTATATATATATATATAGTATATATACCTATATACTCTAAACCTAGTTTTCTCTCTAATGAGGAAAACATCTTACATTGGTATAGCACATCTGTCACAATTAATGAACCAATATTTATTTATTATTAACTAAGATCCATACTTCATTCTTTAATTTTCTTGTTTATTTAGGCCGTAACTCTTAGCTTGCAGGATCTCAGTTCCCTGCCCAAGGATCAAACCCAGGCCCTTGGCAGTGAGAGCATGGAGTCCTAACCACTGGACCACCAGGGAATTCCCCATACTTTTTTTTTTTCTTAATTTTTAATTAATGTCCTTTCTCTGTCCCAGGATCCTATCCTGAATATGTTATTACATTTAGTCATCATGTCTCCTCCCACTTCTCCTGATTAATTATCCTGGCTGTAATAGTTGGGATGTTATCTTCTACAATAGCTCTGCTGTCTCAAATGCAATATCCATCCATAGCCCACCACCTAGACCCCAGAACCCATGAGCACTGGGAGGAAGTTCATGGGGCAGACGTGGATCACTCAAGGTAATGCATGTAGCCTGAGCCAAACTACACTGTTTATAAATGCCTACAAAACAACACAACTCTGTTGTTGCCTCTACCACAACACAAGAGAAGACTCTACACAATGACATCACCAGATGGTCAACACCGAAATCAGATTGATTATATTCTTTGCAGGCAAAGATGGAGAAGCTCTATACAGTCAGCAAAAACAAGACCGGGAGCAGACTGTGGCTCAGATCATGATCTCCTTATTGCCAAATTCAGACTTAAATTGAAGAAAGTAGGGAAAACCACTAGACCATTCAGATATGACCTAAGTCAAATCCCTTACGATTATACAGTGGAAGTGAGAAATAAATTCAAGGGACTAGATCTGATAAACAGAGTGCCTGATGAACTATGGACAGAGGTTCATGACATTGTACAGGAGACGGGGATCAAGACCATCCCCATGGAAAAGAAATGCAAAAAAGCAAATGGCTGTCTGAGGAGGCCTTACAAATAGCTTGGAAAAGAAGAGAAACAAAAAACAAAGGAGAAAAGGAAAGATATTCCCATCTGAATGCAGAGTTCCAAAGAATAGCAAGGAGCGATAAGAAAGCCTTCCTCAGCGATCAGTGCAAAGAAATAGAGGAAAACAACAGATTAGGAAAGACTAGAGATCTCTTCAAGAAAATGAGAGATACCAAGGGAACATTTCATGCAAAGATGGGCTTGATAAAGGACAGAATGGTATGGACCTAACAGAAGCAGAAGATATTAAGAAGAGGTGGTAAGAATACACAGAAGAACTGTACAAAAAAGATCTTCACGACCCAGATAATCACAACGGTGTGATCACTCACCTAGAGCCAGATATCCTGGAATGTGAAGTCAAGTGGGCCTTAGAAAGCATCACTACGAACAAAGCTAGTGGAGGGGATGGAATTCCAGTTGAGCTATTTCAAATCCTGAAAGATGATGCTGTGAAAGTGCTGCACTCGATATGCCAGCAAATCTGGAAAACTCAGCAGTGGCCACAGGACTGGAAAAGGTCAGTTTTCATTCCAATCCCAAAGAAAGGCAATGCCAAAGAATGCTCAAACTAACTCACAATTGCACTCATCTCACACACTAGTAAAATAATGCTCAAAATTCTCCAAGCCAGGCTTCAGCAATACATGAACCGTGAACTTCCAGATATTCAAGCTGGTTTTAGAAAAGGCAGAGGAACCAAGAGATCAAATTGCCAATATCCGCTGGATCATCGAAAAAGCAAGAGAGTTCCAGAAAAAACATCTATTTCTGCTTTATTGACTATGCCAAAGTCTTTGACTGTGTGGATCACAATAAACTGTGGAAAATTCTGAAAGAGCTGGGAATACCAGACCATCTGACCTGTCTCTTGAGAAACCTGTATGCAGGTCAGGAAGCAACAGTTAGAACTAGACATGGAACAATGGACTGGTTCCAAATAGGAATAGAAGTACGTCAAGGCTGTATATTGTCACCCTGCTTATTTAACTTATATGCAGAGTACATCATGAGAAACGCTGGACTGGAAGAAACACAAGCTGGAATCAAGGCTGCCAGGAGAAATATCAGTAACCTCAGATATGCAGATGACACCACCCTTATGGCAGAAAGTGAAGAAGAACTAAAGAGCCTCTTGATGAAAGTGAAAGAGGAGAGTGAAAAATTTGGCTTAAAGCTCAACGTTGAGAAAACTAAGATCATGGCATCTGGTCCCATCACTTCATGGCAAATAGATGGGGAAACAGTGGAAACAGTGTCAGATTTCATGTTTGGGGGCTCCAAAATCACTGCTGATGGTGATTGCAGTCATCAAATTAAAAGACGTTTACTCCTTGGAAGGAAGTTTATGGCCAACCTAGATAGCATATTTAAAAGCAGAGACATTACTTTGCCAACTAGGGTCCATCTAGTCAAGGCTATGGATTTTCCAGTAGTCATGTATGGATGTGAGATTTGGACAGTGAAGAAAGCTGAGCGCTGAAGAATTGATGCCTTTTAACTGTGGTGTTGGAGAAGACTCTTGAGAGTCCCTTGGACTGCAAGGAGATCCAACCACTCCATCCTAAAGGAGATCAGTCCTGGGTGTTCATTGGAAGGACTGATGTTGAAGCTGCAACTCCAGTACTCTGGCCACCTCATGCGAAGAGTTGACTCATTGGAAAAGACCCTGATGCTGGGAAGGCTTGGGGGCAGGAGGAGAAGAGATGGACAACAGAAGATGAGATGGCTGGATGACATCACTGACTCGATGGACATGGGTTTGGGTAAACTCCGGGAGTTGGTGATGGACAGGGAGGCCTGGCGTGCTGCGATTCATGGGGTCGCAAAGAGTTGGACACAACTGAGCAACTGACCTGACCTGACAAAACAAAATAACTCTTACTATGGTGTGTATGCAAGGTAGGGGGAATCTTGTCCTGTAAGAAACAGCATATAGCACAAGAAGAGGAATAGGAAATGGATCAAGAATAAAGCCTTCACATGGCTGTGAAGGAAACATCAGAACACATGTTATGAGGAGCTGCTCTATCAGTGGGACAGGAGGGAGGGTGAGTAGCCTGAGAACCCAGAGCAAGGCCACCAGGGGGCAGAGATAGACGCTGCTAATTCACACCTCCCGTGGGGAGCAGGGACACAGGCAGCTTCCAGGGTTCCACTCCAAGAGTCTTCATTCTCCAATCAAATGGACAAACTGTGTGATGGGCCACAGGGATGTATCAGACTCACAGAACCCCTCTCTTGTGCCATGAGGACCAGGGACCCCCTCAAAGGATGTTTGTTCCCCAGAACCAAAGATGTCTATCATGTGGAGACACTCTCAGCAGGCAGGGGGCATGAATTCTATTCTGTGCTCTATTTCCATCAGCTCATTCTCCATTTTCTCTCTATAGGGAATAGAACGGCCATCTCTCTCATTGTCTGGTGCCAGGTCAGCCTCACAAGGTGATCGTTCTGCTGACTGTAGTGAGGTGGTGGGGAAGGAGACTTAGTATATGGGAAAGAAAGGGGAAGCCACTTTGAGCCCTGGTGAAGGAACTGGCGGAAGGGGGCAAAAAACAAATAGAAAGTACTTCACCCATCTCTTCTTCATGGCCTCTGATTAGTCATTACCCATTTTTGCCTCCTTGACCCACCTACTATTTTTTTAGTAACTTTTAGAGATATAATTCACATACAAAACACTTCACCCATTTAAAGTGTACAATTCATGGGTTTTTAGGGTTTTAATGTATTCATTCACAAAGCTATTCAACTATCACCACTAATTTCAGGACATTTTTTATCACCCCTCAAATAAACCCGGTACTCATTAGCAGTCACCCTCCATCCTTCCCTCCTCACTCCCCAGACCCTGGCAACCACTAATCTGCTTTCTGTCTCTGTGGATTTGCCTGTTCTGGACATTTCACATAAATAGAATCATATAATATGTGGCCTTTTGTATCTGATTTCTTTTATTAACATACTGTTTTTCAGCTTCTACCATATTGTAGCATGTTATCAATACTTCATCCCCTTTTATGGGTAAGAAATATTCCATTGTATGGATATACCACATTTTTTTATCCGTTTATTAGTTGATGGACATTTGGGTTGTTTCCACTTTCTGGCTGTTATGAATAATGCTATTATGAACATTAGTGTACAAATTTTTCTATAAAAATATGTTTTTAATTCTCTTGGATATATATCTAGGAGTAGAATCAACTGGGTCAATATAGTAACTCTATGTTTAACTTTTTGATGAACTTCCAAACCATAGCTGTACCGATTCTTTCACAACAGCAAGAAATAAACCTCTCTGTTATTTAAGCCAGTGTCCTTTGGGGTTTTAATGTGTATACAACAGGGCCTAGTTATTAACGGTACACTTGGCCGTCAAGTCTTCAGTGTTTTGTAAATGGGTACATACATTTACAAGGTATGTTATCTGCCCAATAAGACTGGGTGCAATTTGGGGATGAAGTTCTTATCTTTATGCATCTATCACAGAATCCAGCATGGTGCCAGGCCCAACAGAATTAATTTAAATACTTCTGGGTGCATGGGTGTAGGGGCTCAGTCTAAAGAACACATAGAAGACAGAATCAGCCTTCTACTTCTGTGAGTACTGAGAATTTCCTTTTTTTTCCATTAGTCTGAGCTGCACCTTTTTAATTACAGGACACTATATTTTCTGTTGAAATTTATTCAGAGAGACACTAGGTGCTGCTGGTTTCCCATGAAAAAGAATATTGCTAGGAATTATCCAGTAATATTGGAAGCCCTTATTATCAACAAGTTAGAAAGAACTTTGATTTTTCATTTTTAGCTTTTGCCAAAATTCTTTCCAGATAAAATATTTACAAAATATATAATGTGTTAGGAAGAATAATATCCCCCCCCACACCCAGATATTCATGTTTTAATCTCCAGAACACGTTACATGACAAAGGAGAATTGAAGTTGCTGATCAACTGACCTTGAAATAGGGAGATTATTCTGGACCATCTAGGATGTAATCACAAGGGTCCCTTAGAATGGAAGAGAAAGGACGATGTGACTATGGAGAAAAGGCTCAGATCTGACATCACTGGCTTTGCAGATGGGGAAGGGGATCATGAAAAAAGGAACATAGACAGTCTTTAGAAACTGGAAAAACCAAGGAAACAGATTCTCCCATCGAGCCTCCAGAATGGAATACAGCCCTGCTGACACCTTGGTTTTAGCCCAGTGAGATCCTCTTTCAGATTTCTGACCTCCAAAGCTGTCAGGTGATTATTTTGTGTTGTTTCAAAGTCATCAAGTTTGTGGTAATTTGTTACGGCAGCAGTAGAAAGTCAATATATATACATATATATATATATATATATATATATATACACACACACACACACACACACACACACACCCCTATATATATATAAAATAACATTTTTTCCCACCTCATCCTTTTAAAAGTATGAATCTCCTTCTTAGGAAGACAGTGGGATGGGGGAGCCAAAGTGGGAGTTAGGTAACAGTTTACCAACACAGAGTTAATTTATCATTGTATTCTGTTATCTAGTATATGTAATGTCAGACATTAATAATAATTATATTTTATAGTACTTTATACTTTTCTAAGAACTTTGATGTACTATTTGATTTGATCAATGAACAAACAAAAACCATCACAATAACTTTGAGAAGCTCTGCAAATTCACTGCTTCCCTTTTTGACAGATTAAAAACAATGAGTCACAAAGAAATCCCAGAGACAGGTAATGACAAAATGAGCATTTTGCTTTCAACTCTTCCATGAGTGGCTCTCAGCCTTTAATATCTTACTCTTTCAAAGAACTTGGGTCCAGGGTACTAGAAACCAGAAGCCCACTTTCCTAAGGACATCTGTATATCTGCAGGCATTCTGCTACTGTACCTAGCACTTAGGGAGAGAGTTCAGAGACATTAAATTAATTGAAAGCTTCTACCTTGGGCTTACAATGACCTGAAGTCTGGTAGGCAGGGCAGGTCTAGCTATTTCAGACTTTATATTATGTTAATATGATTTACAGTCCCCAGAGGCCCCTCCTCACTGACTCTCCCCTCCTACCCAGCCTCTACCCTCCTCTGAACTCTGGCAGTAGCCTTGTTGGCCAGGGGTTTGCCATTGTCTGACACTGAATCTCTGGTTTGAATTTATCCCTCTCGCCTGTCTTACTCTGGATGTCAGAAGTAGAAAAGTCTACCCTGTTTGTGGCCACTCGAAGCCCAACTCTCTATACAAGTCAGACAGACATCCTACAATTCATGTCACCTACATTCCCAATGTCCAATTGATGCCCCAGCTTCCACCTTCCTCCCTGCCTCCCTTCCTCCCTTCTTTTCCTGCAATAAATACTGAGGGCACATCTCTCCTGCGTACTGCACAAGACACTTGGCATAAGGCAGTGAAGAGCAAGCCCACTCTCTAGCCTCTGACCCTGACACCTACAGAGAAATGCACACATACATTAAATAACAAATTCTGAAAAGGGGGAAACACGGGGCATCCATACTCAGTTAACAAGCAGACTGGCTCCAGCTCCCTTAATAAACTTGGAATTGGTTATTTTCAGCTTGGTGATACCACTCTTGAGGGGTATCATAGTGTAATGGTTAAGAACCTGGGCTCCAAAGCCAGACTTCCTGGGCCCAAACCCTGCACCTGCTCTTGCTAGCTATGGGCCAGTTATTTGACCTTTCTTTGCCTCAGTTTCCTCAGATGTAACAAGGAAGATGATAATAATGCCTCCTTAGGTATGATTAATGGGGATAAATTAATAGCACTGAGTTGTTCTTAAATCAGGTCTTTTCATACACGTAAATACAGTATATTACATGTATTACAAATATACTAAATTTTATATAGTATATTTAAAATATATATATATATTTATCTTAGCCTGGTATGTATTAGGCTAAGATCATATGAAACAGCCATCGTCACAGACTGAATATCAGCAACTCTGTATGTTTTAATCTTGGCAAAAGTTACATAAGTATAGTCACCATCTTTTTACAGAGCAGTGGGAGAGTGAGCAGATGAAAGAGCAAAGATGTGAGTGGCTCTGGAAGCCACAGAAGCTAGAAGAAAGGTGGCCTCTTCCCTCTTTAATCAGCACAGCCATTAAAACAGGTCAGAATGAAGGGTGGGAGGACACATGGAAAATGAACAGGTGCTACAAGACTATCTCAAGCACAAAGCAAAACACCAAATTACAGTGCAATCTTACAGCTGCAACAGCATAAAGGAAAGTATTCTCGGACAGATATTGGAAGGGAGCATCAAAATGAAAACAGCTGCTGCTTTACATAGCCAGGATATGCATGAAAAGCCTTTAAAAGCTTTAAAAAATCTTGTAAAGTGATTTAAACTTGATGGGGCTGAATACTCTCTCCATGATAAAGCTCATTTCTCCCTTGAATTCTTTGATATCCTCTGCTGGGTTTCCCCTGCTTTTCTGGTTGTCCCTCATCTGTGTGCTCTTCTGCTCTGTCTACTTTTTAGATGTTAATGTAAATGTGTAGTGTTACATATTGTTACACCTATATTACACTTACATAGTGTTACATAATGTAGTGTTAATAACATCACTAATAAAATACTAATGGGCTCCATCCTAGGGTTCTTGCTGTAGAAGAAACACACATGAGTTAGAGGATGGTAAGAAAAAACTGAGTGGAAATGGATTGGAATCGGAGATATTGGTGCAAACTTGCGATGTTTAAACTGTGTATGTGTGTATGTATAGCTACACATGCATGTATATATGTATATATGATTTATATTTCAAAGTCCGTCTGCTGTAAGGACCTAGAAGCAAAGACACCTCAGTAGCAATGAGCTCACATAGCTCCCAGATAATGGTTTCTAATACCCGTTTCCACAAAAAAGAACTAGGGATCACCAGAGAAGTAGTTGATTCCAAGACTGGGGCACAGAAACTGTAAGATGAGCCAAAAACATGTCTTCAAGACAGAAAGTCAGGAAGTACTCCAAAAAATGATGGGAGTGTGTCACAAGAACATGGGAGTTTGAAGGGATTCTTACTCATCTGGGGAAATTTGAGCCAGAAAATTAAGTACAATAGCAGATTATAAACCAATGAGGAACAGGAATCCATCAGTCTAGTAATAAATAGATAAATAAATGTTAAATAAGTGACAGAGAAGGCAGGGCTCTCACTGAGAAAATGCCAAGGACCAAAAGATAAATGCGGTAATAGTGCTAGAGTTGAAAAATCATTGATTTTCAATCATCATAGCAAAGACTGGGTTATCATCAGTTAAATTTAGGGGGGAAGTTTTGATAAATGCAGGATATGTGCATGGATTTAAAGTATCTCCTCAGATTATTAGCACTGAAACAAAAATACTTATTATACAGTGAAGAAATCAGACACCCTGTCTGAGTATCAGCATTAACATCACCAGTGAGAAGCAGCAGATGGTAATTTGCCTCTGGGAGTGACACTCTGAGAAGAGCATATAAAACAAAGAATGTGGCTCACCATCCAGGTATGCAATGATTAAGTCATCAGCCACTGCAGTCGTGGACCAACAATGCACCCCGGGAGGAATTCAGGGTGGAAAACAGGATAAGGTGCTCAGTGCTTTAGATAGTTAGATGTTTATCTCAGCAAGAATCTTCATGAACCCGGATTCTTGCATCTTCCCATACATGGTAAAGCACTAAAATCATTAACTGATAGCGTTTCCTTGTGACTAGCAATACCCTTTTACCAAATAACATGCTTGTTTGCACATACTCCCTAGCCAAAAATCAAAAATATACTGACTTCTCCCCTACCCCTCTAAAGAAATCACCTCAGAGCTACTGAGAGGCTATCTCCCAGATTATGGGCCTCGGTAAAACCCTGAATAAAATTTAAGCTCAGAGCCCTTACGTTGTACATTTTTCTTTCAGTCGACAATCACATCACTGATACAATATTTTGGCAGGGAATTCACAGCCTTAATCTAATCATGAAGAAACGCCAAAGGCAAAATGAGGACTCCTCTATTTTAAAAAGTGGGGAGGGCTGTATTCTTTTAAAATGTTACTGTCATAAGAGACAATGAAAAGGTGAGGAACTATTCCAAATTAAAGGAGATTAAAGAGACAGGATCACTAAACACAGTATGTGATCTGAGACAGAAGCCTATAATGGGGGGGGGGGGGAGGGCGGGGAGGGAAATACTATAAAGGAAATGACTGGGCTACTTGACAAGTTGGAATGCAGATGGTAGATTACAGAATTGTACAGATGTTAAATTTACTGAAGAATATAACTATATTGTAGTCATTTAAGAGAATATCCTTGCTCTTAAGAAAAAATCACTGGTAAAAGGTAAAGGGCCATGATGTATGCAATTTACTCTCAAATAGTCCAGAAAAAAAATATGTATGTGTGCACAGAGAGAGAGCACAAAGGATAAAATTACTGTAACACAATGTGAACAACAGATGAGTCTGGGTAAAGGGTACATGATTGTTCTTGTACTATTCTGGAAACTTCAGTAAATATGAGATTACTTCCAAAAACATCTTGAAGGGGATGGGGTGCCACTCCTGGCCGACTTCTCTGCAAAGTCTACACATCCTCTGTGTCATCACATGTACACCAGTGCCTGCCTCACACCCCAGACTCCCAAATCTTCATCTCTACTCCATGCTGTGCTCTTGAGTTCCCAAACTCTATGACAGTTGAGGGGCCTCTAACTAATTGGTGGGGGCAGTTAACATAATTTAAGATGGCTTGGTTAATGGAAAGGTTGAGAGCTCTGCATTTCAGCTCATAATTATACATCATTTATGATAACCCATACATACAGAAATATTCTACATGGCTATATTTACATAACATTGACATTGGGTAGAAAAATCCACTAAGGAAACCAAAGCATTGTCATTCAATATGTGTGCGTGTGTGTATGCGTGTGTGTGCACACACACTAAGTCAGTTGTGTCCAACTCTTTACGACCCTTCGGACTGTAGCCTGCCAGGCTCCTCTGTCCATGGGATTCTCCAGGCAAGAATACTGGAGTGGGTTGCCATGCCCTCCTCCAGGGGATCTTCCTGACCCAGGGAAAGAACCCATGTCTCTTGCATCTCCTGCATCAGCAGGCAGGTTCTTTAACACTAGTGCCATCTGGGAAGCCCTTGCCATTCAATACTATCATGCAAATCCTCAAAGATTATTGCCTGTTCTGAGAACTGCATGTGTCTGCATCTTGTCTTTGTAAATGACCTCACGTGTAAATTCACCAAATAAATAATTTTTTTTTTAATGTCGGTCACTTCTTAGCTTTTAAGCTAAGATCAAGTGTACAAAGTTTGCATTCCCAAGCTTCTAGACCTCACCCAAATGTGCCCTGCACTTAACATCCCTCCCCCTCTAGTCATCATCTTTCTTCTCTGAGCTGGGCCCCATGCCCCTCCCAGCTGCTCAGGTTGGAACCTGGGAGTCACACCACCTTGGTCAGAATCTGGGGGGTCACAGAGCAGCTGCTGGCTCTGCAGCCACATTTCTGTTAGATCCAGGCCAGAAATATAGAAGCCGTGCATGCCACCCATTCAACTCAGTTCCTAGTTCCAATCTCAGAAGGAGCCTCAAGTACCGCTGGCATCCTAGTTACCAAAAGATCTGACAAACATTGTTTCTAGCTGTTTCATCTCTGCAGTTCTGGAAGGCTGAATCAAAAGCAGATTAGGAGAAATGCTAAATTAGTTAATCTACTATATCTGCTACACACCCCCATGCCTATTCCCAGCACCACTGCCTGTCCACGTAGCTAACACCAGTTGGTGCTTATCTTTTGAAGCTCAACTAAAGAGTCACCTTCACGTTAGTTTCCTGATTCCTTGCAGACCAAGTTCAATGTCTTGTCTTTCCCTTCTAATCCTCCACTACAGCACTTGCCACACTGAATTATAATCATTCACCTTTAAACCTATATTTTGTGCTAAACACTGATAGAGTATATTTTGAGTGCCCAGCACAGTGCCTGGGATAAAGTGAAAGTTCACTCCATGTTTACTGAACTGATGAATAAACAGTGATAATATCCTCCATGTTCCAGGCTTCACCTACAAGTGGTTTAAAATTTAGGTCCATGAACACTAGCACCCATGGGTGGGAGTTACTGGGTAAGTCATCCTCAGTCAGTTGAATCAATAGCTCCATCCTCCTGGATCTCTTCATTTTCCCTTCAAGAGGCCCAGGAGCAGCAGCAGGAAAGAAGAGGTAAGGCTCAGGTATCAATAGACCCAGAGTGCACGAACCCACTGTGCACTCGATGCCCCACTCTGCCTGCCATCCAGCCATCACTTACTAGCTACTACCAGGGACAAAAGCTTCTATTTCATTATTAAGCCACAACCCATGATAAGATCAATTTGTCCTGTGTGGGTCTTGGTTTGCTCTTCTATGAAGGGAGTAGCCTACCAGGCAAGCTCCAATATTCCTTTCAGATCGGACATTCCGGGATTCCATAAATGCCCTAATGGGCTTGCACAGTGTAGGCCTGTGGTCCATGCACCCACCCATGTGGGATGCACTTCCCCATCTAAGCCACTAGTGAGGGGCAGATCACTCAAGCCCAGACTCATATTCTGAAGCCCTCCTTCATCACCCTGGATCATTCCCTGACTCTTCACCATTATCATCCACTGGCCAACCCACTCTTGTTGGTGTCCAGCACCCTCCTGGTATCGCAGTTTGGATAAACATGCTGTGTGAACCCCAACAGACTGTAAGCAACTTCAAGGCAGGGTCTTTGTTTTTTTTGGAAAAGCAAGAGGGCTGAAATGGAGAGAGAAGACAGAGATGGTTAGTGAACCCATGCTAGTTGCCAGATCAGCCTGATTCCCTCGGCCAAGTCTGCACCAAAACTTGGGAAAGATCTTAACAGTCATCTTTGCAGTTTGTACAGCATCTAGGTATGGCCTGTATCATGTGACAGCTGAATGACCAGGGGTTGCTAAAATGAGGACCCCAGCAGGAAGCTTCTGGCCCCAGATGCCTCACAAAGCAAGGCTCACAATTGTTGAAAATTCTGTTTCCTTCCGTACCCATGGGACTCACTGACTCACTGACCACCAGTCACACACAAGTGCTGACCAAGGTGCTGGAGAGGCTCCTGGAAAGCTCCCTGGGAAGATTTTAAAGAGATAGTGCCCCTCTCCACTCTTACCTCCTGCTAGACAAGTGTATCTTGTTAGTCCCTCTCCAGAAGTTGGGTGCTGGTCTGAAGGACCAAGTGTCAACTCACAGGAAAGAAATCAGCTTTTTAATGACTAAATTTGGGAAGCAGAGAAGGAACAAAAGTTTCATTTGCCAAGAGCTTTGCCACAACCATAAAAGGATGTGCAGGTGGGAGAAAGGAAGGTCCCTAATCCCCTTGAGAGATACAGTAGTGGAGGTGTCTGTTCTACACACCCCTCAAGTACAGGGGTTCCTTAAATACAGAGACACACTGCCGGAAGCTTCCTGCTGGGGTCCTCGTCAGGAGTTAAGACCTCAGGCCCAAAATTGGGCTCAGCATCTGAGCCTTAGGGCACTTGCCTCATCCTATAGTCTTCTTTTCTCGGCTATCTTCCTCCCTGATGGGTCCAGAATGAACACCCCCAAATCCTCTAACAACCAAAGGAAGCTAACGTACCTAAAGTCAATTCTAGTTATATTCCCAGAGACCTAGAGAAACGGCACATCCACTGAAATGGCCAAAGAGAAAACTAGCAGTAAAATAGCACAGTGGAAAAACGCAATACTAGCAAAAATTTAAAAAATCTCTTACTCTGAATGGATAAGGTTGGTATTTTCAGTCTTACATTCATTCATTCTGCTGTTTATTGAGCATTTAATATGTGCCAAGTTATGAAAAGTCCTGAGAGTGCAAAGATGACTAGGACCTGGACATGACAGTGAGGGGGTCTATAGAGTAGTTGGGGAGACAGAGAAGTCAATTTAAAATGAAAGTACAAGAAATGACTGTGCTCAAGGCTGTATGAACAAAGTGCTGAAGGACCTCAGGGAGGTGCCTGGACATCCCTTGGTATAGAAAAAATCAGCATGGAGAGAGTGATGCTTTAGCTGAGTCTGAAAGGGGCTGGAATGGGGTGTCCAGAGGGACTTTGAAGATGGAGGAAACAGTGTCTAAGGATCCTAGGTTTGGGAAATGTAAACCCAGTAGGTGATACAATGTAGGCGGTTAAAACCAACACAAATAAGTTTGGTCTCTAGACTCCTTCGAATCTCTTCTTGCTGGCTAAGTCTCTAAAGTGGGCAGATATCCCAGGGGACTATTTCTTACCTTTATTTAAACCAGTTTTAAAAACGAAGCCTCAGACTGGGGAATTTCACGCCCCTTTGGGTGGGTGTCCTTGCCCTGGCCACCTGTATAGTCCACAGGTGTTGAAATAAAGGTAAGACAATGGACCTAATTCTAAATACTAACCTTCAAAATACTTTGACTGTATGGACAGCACAGCTTCCGCTAATAAAAAATTTGCATGTAGTTTGCATTTAAAACCTTATGTTCACATAAGCTGGTATCAGTCTTCAAATTCACTCTCTCAGATATAAAAAAGAGAGTTTCATCCCTCAGTAGCAGCCCATAGGGATGCACAAATTTACACTGAACCAGATGGTCTCCCTGCTGAAGTCAAGGGACAGGGTTTACCCATGAGGGTCATTGGTTAGGTGGCCTTTGCTCTTCTGGGCTCCCTGCCCTGTGGGGCCAGAATCATTGTTATTTAGGTGATTTAGGAGATCTGGGTCCCAGGAGAAACAGCTGTCACTGCTGAAACTCACATAAAACTGTGTGGTAACAAACAGCCTATTTCACAAGTTTCGGTGTGAAAGAGCTCTGCTGTTAGGAAAAAATGAGGCTCCATTGAAATTATGAGGCAGCTGGCTGCCAATGAAGAAAGGACCATCCAGACAAGGACCCTTCCTTCCCAGCCCAGGCCAGAAACACAGTCCCCTGAACTCCTTGGCGGGCACCACAATCCAGGATTCCACATTGCTCTTTGCTAGGAGGCAGTAGAGAGGCAGAAAGAGCTGGGCTGCTTGGTTCAGATAAACAGGTTGCAATCCAGGTTCTGCCATCCCTGGCTCTGGACCTTGTGCAATTCATCCTGCCAAGCCTCCATTTCCTCATCTGCAAAACAGATATGCTTTACAAGACTGTTGCAAAGATTAAGTAAAATAACATAGGGGAAATGCTAGCAGTCAACTTTAGAGCAAGCACTTAATATAAGACCATCATTTTTCCTTTTGTTTACAGCACCGTTTGTGGCTAAGAAATCAAGAAGAGCTCAGTCTTAACTCCCAATTCTGCCAATTCTTGGGGGGGGGGGGAACCTAATGTGGTTCAGCACCTACTTTGTTTCAGAAACTGTGTTGGTTCCTTCTGTACTTAATTTCTTTATAACCTGAGAATGTAACCCTGAAATAAAGATATTATTAATTCCCATTATAAGAAAGTTAAGGTCAGAGATATTAAGTAATTTATGACTTAAAGACTTAAATATAAGACAGGATACTACAAAATTTCTAGAAGAGAACACAGGCAAAGCATTTGGGGGCATAAACTTGAGCAATATTTTCTTAAGTCTCCCAAGGCAATAGAAATAAAAAAATAAATAAATAAATGGATCCTAATCGAGCTTGTAAGCTTTTTCACAGCAAAAGGAAACCAGAAACAAAATGAAAAGATAACCTATGGGCTGGGAGAAAATATTTGCAAATGATGCAACCAAGGGCTTAATTTCCAAAATATATGCAAGAGCTCATATAACTCAACAACTTTTGGCTATATGGACAGCTTCAGTTAATAAAACAAAATTGCATGTAATCTGCATTTAAAAATTCATGCTCATGTAAAATGGTAGCAGTCTTCAAATTCATTCTCTCAGATATGAGAGGGTTTGGTCCCGCAGCTGCAGCCCACAGAGATGGACAAATTTACAGTGAACCAGAGATGGTCTCCTTGCTGAAGGCAAGGGACAGGGTTTACAATGAGGGTCATTGGATTGCAGGTGGCTTTTGCTCTTCTGGGCTTCCTGGCCTGTGGGTTTGTCTGAATCATTGATGAAAACCCAATCAAAAAATGGTCAGAAGACCTAAATAGACATTTCTTCAAAGAAGACATACAAATAGCCAATAGGCACATGAAAAGATACTCGATATTGCTAATTATTAGGGAAATGAAAATTAAAACAATGAGGTATCACCTCACACTGGTCAGAATGGCCATCACCAAAAAGTCTACAAATAATAAAGGTTGGAGAGGTTGTGGAGAAAAGGGAACCTTCATACGCTGTTGGCGGGAATGTTAACTGGTGCAGCTGCTATGAAGAAAAGTATGCAGATTCCTCATAAAACCAAAAACAGAGTTATCATACAATTCAGCAATCCCATTCCTGGGCATATATATAGAGAAACCTATAATTTCAAATGATACATGCATCCCAAATGTCATTACAGCGATATCTGCAATAGCCAAGCCATGGAAACCACCTCCATGTCCACTGACAGATGAACGGATGAAGATATGATGCACATATATACATATATATACAGTGAAATACTAAAGTGAAAGTGTTAGTCGCTGTGTCATGTCTTGACTTTGTGACCCCATGGACTGTAGCCAGTCAGGCTCCTATGTCCAAGGAATTATCCAGGCAAAAATATTGGCGTGGATAGCCATTCCCTTCTCCAGAGGATCATCCTGGCCCAGGGATCGAACCCAGGTCTCTTACACTGTGGGCAGATTCTCTCCCGTCTGAGCCACCAGGAACGTATCCATAAAAGAGAATGAAATAATGCCATTTGTAGCAACATGGATGGACCTAGAAATTACATTAAGTGAACTAAGTCAGACAGAAAAAAACAAAATATATCACTTGTATGCAAAATCTAAAAAATGACACAAATAAAACAGAAACAGATTCACAGACATAGAAAACAAACATGATTACCAGAGGGGAAAGGAGGGAGAGGTATAAATTACCAGTTTGGGATTAACAGATATAAACTGCTATATATCAAACAAACAACAAAGTCCTACTGCATATCACAGGGAACTATATTCAAGAGATTCAATATTTTATAGTAAACTATATGGAAAATATTCTGAAAAAGAATATATGTAATATATAATAAATATAAATATATTATAATAATTTTATTATATATAAGAGATTCCCTGATAGTTCAGTTGGTAAAGAATCTGCCTGTAATGCAGGAGACCTTGGTTCAATTCCTGGGTCAGGAAGATCTGCTGGAGAAGGTATAGGCTACTCACTCCCATATTCGTGGGCTTCTCTTGTGGCTGGTAAAGAATCTGCCCGCAATGCGTGAGACCTGGGTTCGATCCCTGGGTTGGGAAGATCCCCTGGAGAAGGGAAAGACTACCCACTCCAGTATTCTGGCCTGGAGAATTCCATGGACTGTATAGTCCATAGGGTCGCAAAGAGTCGGACACGACTAAGTGACTTTCACTCACTTGTATTATATAATAAAGGAATATATATATATATAATATATATATGAAATATATATATATGTATATATATGAATCACTTTGCTGTACATCAGACACTAACACAACATTGTACTATACTTCAATTAAAAAAAAAAAGGAATGATCCCAGTTCTAAAGTTAGCCATCATCTAGAAGCAAGGGGACAGAACATTTTTAAGGTTCTTATGAAGAATCAGCAGCATTGTCTGTCTAGCATTATTAGTGTAGAAACTTGGGCTGCAACTTACAGCTGGAGACTTTCTCTCCATTTGAACCATCACAGTTCAGCCAAGAGATCAGTCTCTCCATCACTAGTTATCACCCACGGAAACAGGCCTTGACCCTCCTAAGTCCTAAGAAGACAGGCATACCCAAATTAAGCAGGCTTTGGGGTTCATCAGACCTGGTTCAGACATCAACTAGTTACATGATCCGGGGAAAATTTAACCTCTCGGCCTTTGTTTCTTCATCTGTGAAATGGGGAATGATAACATCTGTGAGAACTAAATGAGATAATGGATGTAAGTGGCCCAACATGGTGCTTGTACTCTTGTGAAGTTGCCAGAAAGAACCCTGTAGTAGCAGCTTCACAAGACAAGCTGAGCACCTCAGAGCTCTGGGTAACAGATGGGAACTTCCAATATCTAGGGCACAATTATACACATGTTTATGCCTCAGATCAGAGATGCTCAATAGGGTGGCCTGGGGGAAGGAATGCAGGAAGCTCACAGTTATCAACCTGCCTTCTTACTCTTTTCTCCCTCCATCTCTTCTTCTCAGCAATCTTCCTGATTTGTAAGGTAATAAACATGGCTCAGTCTCATTACCTTATCAACATACCCCATGCACTATTTGAAATTCTAGGACCAGGGCCCAAGGAAAATTTATTTCTCTCTGTTGTCTGATCTAAATTCTCTCTCTTTCCTTTCTTAGAGTATCTAGCACAGAGAAAACTAGTGAAATAACTGGAAAATTTATTTTGGAGAAAGAGGAAGGAAGACAAGGGATTTATGTTCTTAAGGGTAGGGAGGGACCAAGTCTTCTTCCTTTCATTTGGGAGCATTTGCAGCCTTACGTATACCAATGTTTAAAATTATTAATCAGACACTGACTTGCTTCTTCGTTTGTTTAATATCTCCACAGAATTCAAAAGCACAGAATCATTAGTCCTAGGAAAACAGCTCTGACTATGGATCTTTCTATTCCATCCAAACCACCTGGAAATAACATCATATCCTACAGGAACTTAAGATATATCCTGAGAAACTTTTCCAGGATATCATGAATACTGACTTGGAAATATAATAAAGCATTCAGAAGCACATTACTTTCAAAGTTTAAAGCAGAAATTATGGAAGTTTAAAGCCCACACATGAGAAGGTTTTTTCCAGTGTAACAGCCTACACACAAACACATAAACACAATTCCAGGCTAAAATATTTGGGTTGTAACCAAGGCAGTTAAAGTACTAAGGTATTCCTCCCTAGATTTAAGCTTGTCGATTAATATGATGAAGTATTATTTCTTACCTCCTTTTCGTTTACCACTTACACTCACACTCTGTGTCCAGACATATACATGCATGTATATACACACCATTAGGGAAGCAAACAGGTCAAATTGATCAAGTTTAATGATTCTGCAGTTATCATTATTATCACTTGAATGCATCACTTCTGTTCCATTAAGTCTGCTCACTGTAGATAGTCCGGGTCACCTAGCCTCTCAATCAGATTATTTAATCACATCCAAACCCTCACAACACAGATCACTATGATGAAGAACAGGAAGATACATATTAGTCTGTGGCAGAGCACCGGTCTTTAGGATCCAAAGATCTCTACAACCAGCAAGAGCAGATGGAGGAAAGCAAAGAATAAGGAAATGATACTGTTTGAATCCAACTTCTCTGAGTCCCTCCATTAGTAGTAATACAGGTAAGGAAGATGAGTTTTATGGACTGAAACTCTATGACCTCCCTAAGCGAGCGGGCAAAGGACCCTGGTGACAGTAATGCATGAACACCCTGGCTGCAGGGATATGGAGGTTTAGCCAGAAGGCTATCCTTAGTATAGCAAGTACCCCAGGACTGTTCAGCTGAATTTCTACGACTTTCCTGTGAGGGTCACAGCATCTTTCTGGAATCCTCTGCAGCACAACTAGTTGGGGGGGTGGGGGTGTAAATCTCAGAGCTAATTCTTTGCATCCAGGCAGGATCAGAGCTTCCTGATCAGACCCCTCTCTTTAAGAAGGTAGAATTTTTTCTTAATGGGAGTTCAACATTGAGGGATAGACAGCAAAGTCACTCACTCACAATCTCAAGCCAACACTGTACAGCAGGTTAAGGCAGGGAGGGACAAGTGTGAGAGGTCTAGAAGCCTATCCAGGCCAAAAGCAGGTCACTCAAGAAATCCCTAAGAACCAACTGGTGTGCAGGGCTTTCTCCAGGATGGTCACAAGTGGTGTGGTTTGTTCAGACAGATTAGGTCATGCCCTGCCCTAAGTATTTCAAGTTTCCCAGTTCCACAATGAACTCCCCAAGCTCACTATCCCTGGGCCCTTTGGAGTAGGGGACAATCTGTCACTATTTCAAACTTCCTGGTCCCTCTCTGGCCTGCATTTATGTCCCCAGAGAATTGGGGCAGCAGTGGGCCAGACTCAAGAATGTGATGAAATGGAGTAAATAGTGGTCCTTGTATGTGTTTAGAAATTAACTGAACTCTCTTTGGAGTCATAGGTACTCCTAGCTCTGCACTAGGAGTAGGATATTAAAACCAAAAAAAAAAACAAAACCTTATTTTAAAAGACACTCACTTTCCCAACTTTTGCACTTCTCAATCCTAACCTCTCCCCACTCCTCCCCTCATGCACAGGCCACTAGAAGATGCTGTCCCAACCCTTTCAGTATCTCTGGGGCCCAAGGATAAAATGGCATTAATGGCATTTGACAGAAGATCCCATCCCACACTGAGGATTCCTCCCAGGTCAACAGAGTGAAGAAATAAGATAGTGACATAAGAGAAGAGGCGGGAGAAACCAGAGCCTGTCCCTTCTCACAGAAGAGGCACAGAAATTGGAGGAGTGAAAATGGCATCATCTCTTGCTAGAGGGCCACCAACCACCACCGGCTGGGAGCCGCATGATCGCTTGCTTCTCCTCTGGACTGAAGTGCAAGATGGTCAGGATGGCAGTGAGCGTCTGCTGGCGGCCCAGGGTGTCCGGCAAAGTCAGGAAGCGATAGATGATGTTCTTGAGGTACTCCAGGTTGGCTCCCTCCCTACTCTGGTCCCTGATGTTCTTCGCGATGTGGCTCTGCAGGGCTCCCACTTCCTCCCGATGCCGCTCCCCCTCCTCCAGCAACCGGTCCTGCAGCCGATGCACCTCCACCTCCAGCCGGTGCTTCTGCTTCCTCAGCGACGTGATCTCCACCTCCTTCCGGGCCAGCTGCTCGGCATACAGGAAGAAAGTGGGCTCGCTGGCAGCAGCGAGTTGCAGGGCTTGGGTCAGGCTGTCCGGGGTGGAGGTGTCCGCCTGGTCCCCGGGGCCCGCGCCGCCCACGGGGCTTCTGCGCCCCGGCAGCCCGGAGGACAAGGCCACAGACCGCAGCTGCTCCAGCTCCAGGTCCTTCTCAGCCAGCACGGCCAGCGCCCGGTCCCGCTGCTTGTGCAGCTCCTCCTCCAGCTTCAGCGTGCGGTCCCGGAAGTCCAGCTGGCTCCGCTCCAGCTCCTGCCGGTGGCCGTGCTGCAGCCGGGCCAGCTCCTGCTTCCAGCCCTCAGCCTCCTGCTGGTGCTGGCGCTCCAGCTCCTCGCAGGACAGCCGCAGCGAGATGTACTTCTCCTTCAGCTCGGCCAGCTGCTCCCGGGCTTCCTCCAGCTCCTTGCCCAGGTTCCCGTCTTTGATGTTCTTGCTCTTGAGGACCACCTGGGCCCGCATCTTGTACCTCTCAAACTCCTCCTTCAGCTGTTTCAGCTCCTGCTGGTAGTAGAGCGCTGTGGCCTTCTCCCCATCAGCAGCCTCGGAGCTGGGCATTATCTCCAGGTCGCAGAGCTTCTCCATGTCCAGGGTCACCTGGCTCTTCCTGGCTGCCACCTGCAGCAGCCTCTTCAGCTTCTCCATCTTGTCCTTCAGGACGTTGACATCCAGACTGGACTCCTCTCCATGGCTGTCCAGAGGGGACCGGCTGGAGGCCGCAAGCGCCAGGGTCTTGTTCTCCAGGTCCAGCTGAAGAATGCGCTCCTTCAGCTTCTGGATGGCCAGCTGGTCCTTCTGCTTGGCCTTCTCGTAGGTGCCCAGCAGTTCCGACACCTGGGATATTTGATTCTCCAGGGCCGCCACCCTCTGCTCTTCCAACTGCGACTGCTGGCGCAACTGATCCTCAGCGAAGGCTGTCTGAAAAAACAAGGGAACAGGTGGAGATGCATCCAGAAAAGCCACAAGGTCGGATGGCCAACTTTGAGAAAGCAAGAGGGGGGGACAAAAAGGTTATGGGATGGGGTGGCCTGGCAAAAAACGGGAACCGGGAATTTTTCTGAGTTTGGAAGCTAACTCAAGCTCCTGTAACCTGCTCCCAGACACACATTATACCCAATGATATGAAGACTCTTTGGAGATCTGCTACTGTTCTGCTTTAGTGTTTCCACTCTCTCCACCCATACACCATGCTCACATGTAAAGTGTGCTCGTCACCATATGACATTCTTTTCCTCTTCCAAGATTCCTGGAAGTTCAGAATTGACTTGGATCTCTCCCCATGCTGAAAGGAAGCACTGGAAAATAGCCTATCTTTCCAGACAAGGCAAAGACTGACTGCAAGCAATACAACAGGTGATTTCTGCTGGGAAGATTCCCTTTGTCCCCTTCAGCCACCCTACTTACAGACATTCACTGCTACACATAGATAGGCATATTGCTACGAGCATCCACTCCACCTTTCACTGCACAGCCGCTGCTACACTGCTTCACAGAGCACAGCTGGGAAGATGCCATGCCCTGACGCTCAGATCTGTCTGGCTCCAACCCAGACTACATTCAGAAACTCCACATTCTGTTAGAAGCACTCTGTGGATACTGTCAACACCACACAGAAAAGGATTTCCCAGGACCCACAAGTAAAACTTTTTGAAGAGCATCAAAAATCAACAGTGCGGGCACTTAGTTCTAACCGTCAAAGGAGAAAAAAAAAACCTAATATTTCCCCATGTGTCACAACTGTGTGTTGACTCGTGTCTGACTCTTTGCTTCCCTATGGACTATAGCCCACCAGGCTCCTCTGTCTATGCGGTTTTCTAGACAAGAATACTGGAGTGGGTTGCGATTTCCTACTCCAGGGGATCATCCTGACCCAGGGATCAAACCCGTATCTCCAGAATCTCCTCCATTGGCAGGTGGATTCTTTACCACTGAGCCACCTGGGAAGCCACTTTAAGTTAAATGACTCATGTTTGAAAGAGATGAAGATAATTACCTTCCTCATTTCCTGCTGCAACTGAGCCTGGAAATGGCTCTTAAGGCAGGCAGCCTCTTCTTGAAGCTCCTTCAGCCGGGGGTCAGGTTGATTCTTCTCATCTCGAAGAGCCTGAAGCTCACCTTTCAGCTCCTCCACCTCATGGGTCAGCTGCTTGGTCTGCAGTTCAAACCCTTCCATCTGACCAGCTGCATAGGCCCGCCCGGCCAGAGCTTCCCGGGTCTCCTCCAACCGAAGCTCCAAGTCCTGGCGCTGGGCCCGCTCCTCCTGCAGCAGTTTCTGGAGCTCACGCAGCATCAAGGCATGGTCACTCTGCTCTTGGGCGCGATCATGTTGCTGCGTGATAAGCCGGGCTTTGGTTTCTGCTATCTGTTCCTGCAGCCCCTTCAGTTCTCCCTCCAGCCGGCCCCTCTCCTCCTCTGCTTTTTTACTGGCATCCTCTAAGTCCTGCTTCATCTTCTTTTTGTCCGCCAGGTAAGAAGCTTCCATGCGGGACTTCTCCTGGGTGACTGTAGCCAAAGAGCTGGTCAAAGTAGCCAACTGAGTCTTCAGCTGGTGCAGTCGCTTGTCCACCTCCCCACCCGCAGATGGTCCATCCCCACTACTACTGCTAACGCCATTCTCTGACCCGCTGGCCTCTTCCAACTTTGGAGGTGGTGGTCCACGGGCCAGTCTGTCATCTTCTACCCCAAACTCACCCTTGGTGCTGGTGAGACTGGCCGCAGTATCCAGGCTGGCGGCGGTCCCTGTGCTATCCTCGCTGTGAGTGGAGCACCGGTCATCCACAGAGTCAGGAAAGGTGAGGCCTTGAGGCTGCACACCTGCGAGGCCCACATCCGCCTCGTGGGATACGGACAGCACCTTAATGCTGGCCTCCAGCGCCTCTTTCTCCTTCAGCAGACTTTTATAGGCGCGTACTACATCCTTGAGACGTGTCTGGTACTGGTGGAGCTGCTTCTTCTGACTCTCAATGGTCTCCAGCAGGTCCCTCTTGCTTGGGCCGCCCCCGAAATTCATTCCAAACTTCTCCATGAGGGTTCAGGACAGGTTGCTCCACGCCAGGGTTTGGACAGCCTGGGAGCGTCACGAAGATGCTGGCGGGGGTTGTATGCGACTGGGAGATAGCTGTCCCCCCCCCGCCGCACATCCGCTCCAAGCAGCTGTTCGAGACCGGATGCAGGGCGGCGGGGCAGCCTGGCAGAAACGCTTGCCAGGTCCCAGGCAGGAGGGCGGGGGCGGGTCCTATCCTAGAGGCGGGGCGACGCTGGCACGAGAGGAGCACACTGCCAGGGCTCGCCCGCACTGTCCCAGAAGCCGCTCCGCGCTCCCCGCTCACCCAGCAACAGCAGCACCGGCCGGCCCCGGCGCACGACAGGCCAAAGGTTTAAGATGAGCGTAGCTCTATCTCGACTTCCTAACTCTAGCGGCTGGACAACGGCGCTTCCGGGTCTGCTGGAAGTGACGAGAGCGCGACACATTAGGCCCCGCCCCCAGTGGGCGCGAGGTGGGCGGGGCTACCTCAGCTGGCCTGGGAAGAGAACCCAGCTGGGCTGAGAACTGGTCCCTCTCCACCACACAGTCATGTTGGTTTGGTGAAGGCCCCTGATCTAGCCCTAGCGCTAACGTCAGCGAGGGACGGGGGCGACATCGCAATGAGTCCTTACCAAAGACTCGGGTGAACGACAGGCCCCACTGTTCGGGTGCTCAGTACCGTTGTCCTTAAAGAGCAACAATTAAGACTACCATTTAGACCACAAAGATGGCAACCCTTTCTAGGACAGTATTTGACACCTAGACGGTGTATAATATAATCATTATTACACCTTTCCTGAGTTCTGCTGGGTTCATTTAACAAATATATATAGATAAATATATATAGGCATCATGTCCATTCTAAGTGCCACCTATATTTCAGAAGCTTCACAGGAGTTTTGCTATTTAGTCTTTATAATTATTCTGCTGAGCATCATTAGCACTACTTTACAGATAGTGCAACATGAGGCACAGAGAAGTAATATACCAAGGTCACACAGCCTTGGGTTTAGAATCCCATGTAGATCAGTCCGACTCTCAACATACCAAGTCCTATGCCAGGTGATCACCAGGAAGGGACAAGTTCCTACCCTCAAGGAGCCCACATCTAGAGAAGCAGCAGCTGTGCAAACACAAGTATATTCAGTGATACTGAAGCTAAGAGGGAGCCCTGTCTAAGGGAGACAGCGCAGGCTCTCAGGGGAAATATGTTGGAATTTGAAGGGAAGTACTGATTGTCTATCTAACTAGAAATGAGGGAAACAACATTCTATGCAGTGGGAAAACTTGCAAGGACTCTGGAGCATCAGAGAGTCTGTCTTACCTGGGAAGCATTGAGAATCATTTCAAGGCAGTAGCTTAGGGTATGCAAAGGAGGTGGCAACAGATACTGCTGACACAATAGATGGGCACCCAAATTAAGGTGTTTGGATTTTCCCTTCGGTTATAAGACACTAAAGGATTTCCATCACGAGAGTGGTATCAAGTCTTGTATGACAAGGTGGAGATACCAAAGTGCGGAAGACCATTTTCAGTCATAGGGATCAGATGGTAGTGAAATAGAGCAATGATAACAGGGATGTAAAGAAACAGGCTAATTAAAAAGAATGAAATAATGCCATTTGCAGCAACATGGATGGACCTAGAGAGTGTCACACTGAGTGAAGTAAGTCAGACAGAGAAGGAGAAATATCATATGGCATCCCTTGTATGTGGAATCTAAAAAGAAATGATACAAATGAACTTCCTTACAAAATGGAAAAAGACTCATAGACTTAGAGAACGAACTTATAGTTGCCCGGAGGGGAAGGGATAGTTAAGGAGTTTGGAATGGACATGTACACATGGCTGCTGCTGCTGTTTAGTCACTGAGTCATGACTGACTCTTTGCAACCTGATGGGCTGTAGCCCACCAGTTTCCTCTGTCCAAGGGATTTCCCAGACAAGAATACTGGAGTGGGTTGCTATTTCCTTCTCTAGAGGATCTTCCTGACCCAGGGGTAGAACTCCAGTCACCTGCTTGGCAGGCAGATTCTTTACTAGTAAGCCACCTGGGAAGTCCCTATATTTAAAATGGATAACCAACAAGGACCTACTGTATGGAACTCTGCTCAATATTATGTGGCGCCTGGATGGGAGGGAGGAGGTTGGGGGGAGAATGGTTCCATGTATATACGGCTATTCAGATACATTATCATGTTAATCTTCACCATAACCTCATGAGATAATTAGGACAGATATCAGTCTCATTTTGTAGATGAGAAAATGATAGGTTGTGAGCATTGTTGAAATCAAGCCCTAAAAAAAAAAAAAAAGGCAGAACTGGTATTTGAAATGAGGCCTGGAACAATGGCACCTAATGGGTACTCAATAGATATTTGTTTAATGAGGGAAGGAAGGAACGAAGGAACAAACGTTCTCTGATTTTCCAGCTCACCTCACCGTGTCCACTGCACAAGCAATTGATCCTAGAAGCCCGCTGAGAATCCAGAATAGGCAAAACGCCTGTCCTTGCGCCACTGAGCAACCAGTTAGTCCATTCAACCAAGCCAGCATTTGTTTTGTATGTATTGGGTGAGGCATTGACCCAGTCTCTGTCATAAGAGAAATTTAAATTAATTCCTGTCTTGCAATTTCCCCCCTCTGATGCTAAGATCAGTGGGGAAATAGCTGGTGAAGCTCTTTGGCGAGAGCCTCCTCACAGGATAGCTGTGCATCAAAAATCCTGGTTCCCAGGTCTGTGGCAGAGAAAGGAGCTTCAGAAGGGCTGCCCGTTGCGATCTGAAAGGCTTTATTGCCAGGGCCTTCTAGGAGAAGGCGGAGTTCTACAGTACACAGGAGTAGTGTCTACGCCGCCCAAAACTGGGGATCTTTCACTGGTTCTGCTTATTGCGGATCTCTGAAACTAGAGTATTAAGGAACCATGACGCACACATCTTCCTCCACCTGGGGCATACTCCTCTCGAGAGTCTAGGGTCACTGAACCCCCTGCTACGTTCCAAGTCCCTCGCTGGGAGCTGAGAGGACAAAAGGAAAGAGGAAGACATTTGCACGGAATTTCCGCCCCTCTCCCCCGGTGGGGGGGTGATGCACACAGTCGAGGCTGCTGGTTACCAAGAGCTAAACCGGAGCCCAGTGTGCGCAACAAACCAAAGTCCGGCGACCGGCCACTGAAGATGGGGGTCGGAGCGTCGTAGGCTTTTCTCGGCTTCGCCCGGGTTGCTGGTTCAGCTCCAAGGACCTGACAGGCGTGCTAGAAGCCTGGGGAGACCCAGGCCCTTTCCATCTTTGAAACTGGCGCGCTAACAGCCGACGCGGTGAAGACTCGCTCAGCTTCAGTCTTCCGGAGCCAGGGCCTGGAGGCGGGGCGGGGGCGGGGCTGAGGGCTGGGGGCGGGGCCAGAGCGGGGGCCGGCCCGAGGTGACGTAGGGCGGGCCGGGACGCGCGGAGGCGGCGGCGGCACCTCCTCCTGCTGCTGCTGCTGCGCCCCATCCCCCAGCGGCGGGCCGGTTCCAGCCCGCACCCCGCGTCGGTGCCCGCGCCCCCTCCCCCGGCCCCGCCATGGGCCTCACCGTGTCCGCGCTCTTTTCGCGGATCTTCGGGAAGAAGCAGATGCGGATCCTCATGGGTGAGGCAGACCAAGCTCACGGCCCGGACGCGAGCGCCGGTCCCTGCGCAGCCCTGCCGCCCCCGCGTCCCTCCGGCCCCCGTTCACCCGTGTCTGCGACCCCGAGTCACCCACGTCCTAACCCCCCGGGGGGCACTACTCTCGGGTGGATCGCGGTCTGCAGCACCGTCCCCGGGGCCTGACACCCGGAGCTGCGGGCCTGGGTGGGGTGAAGCTCCCTGAGCCCCAGCCCGGCTGGTAAGAAGGGAGGATTCCCCGCCCTTGGAGACGACTTTTAAAAGGAGCGCTCGGCCTTTCTCTTGCGCCTCTTTCCCTTCATTCCTCCGCCGCCCCTCGCCCGCTCTGGGGGCGGGAGTTGGCGCTCCCCACCCCGACAGCCCTCAAGGCCCCGAAGGTAGATAACAGCGTGCACCTGGAGGCGCCCGGGCTCTCCGCCCCCGTCAGCATCGGCTGTCTTGGCCTCTCCCCTTCCCTGGGCTCTAGGGGGCTCCCTCGCTCTCATCTCCATCCCTGTGCCCCTCTCCGTTGCAGTTGGCTTGGATGCGGCTGGAAAGACCACAATCCTGTACAAACTGAAGTTGGGGGAGATTGTCACCACCATTCCCACCATAGGTGAGTCCGGAGGCGAGGCCGGGAGGAGCGGGAGCGCGGCGGGGGCCCTTCCGAGGATCTGCTCCGTATTCTGCCCCAGGCCTTTATCTGCCAGGAACTGACCCTGACATCTGATCCTGCTACCTGAGAAGTGGGTCAGGGTATCTCTGTGTGCGGGATGGACGTTACCTCGCGCCGCCCGGTCTGTGGACTCTCGGGCCTCTTGGGGTTCTTTTCCCTGGGGCCTCGATCATTGCCTTCTGGTTTTGTGTCCCTCCTGAATCCACTTAGTGTTAATGAGTTCCTTCCTTTCAGGACTTGTGCTTCATATGTTGTACAATTATCTGCAGGCTTCAATGTGGAAACAGTGGAATACAAGAACATCTGTTTCACAGTCTGGGACGTGGGAGGCCAGGACAAGATTCGGCCTCTGTGGCGGCACTACTTCCAGAACACTCAGGTTGGGGCTACCCCACCCCCAGGGGAAGAGGTGTTAGGGTTAGGAAGGCTGAGGTGTTGGCCCTGAGCCAGGAAAAAACCCTTACAGCCTCTCACCCTCCTTTGTAGGCGAGCCTCTCCTTATACTTCTGAGACTTAGCCACCTTTGGCTTCTCCCTAGAAGCAGAGTTCTGAATCCAAGCTGCCTGATTTAGGGCTCATCACATGTCTTTCCCTGTTCCCTTGCACATCTTTTCGCTAGACCGCTTGCCTGAGGGCAGAGGCTGCATCCGTTGCAGGGTGTTTCCAGTTTGTGCTAGGATGTCTGCAGATCCTTATGGAAGCTTAATAGATGAGCAGGCTTTCGACACAATTAAAGACATGCAGAAGAGCAAAGGGTCCAGAGGAGGGTGTGTGTGTCCCAGACTCCAGTGATAGCTCCTCCTTCCTGTCTTCCTTTGCACCCAGGGCCTCATCTTTGTGGTGGACAGTAATGACCGAGAGCGAGTCCAGGAATCTGCTGATGAACTCCAGAAGATGGTGAGCCCCCATAGCCCCGGGAAAGAGAAGTCTCTGTGCCGGTGTGAGAGTCAGAAAGTGCCTCACGGCCGCGAATATCAGCCGTGAACATACCTTTCTCTTTGTGGGCACAGTCGCTAGAAGCAACTCACCCTGTTTTGAATTGGGGTCAGGTAGAAAGTGTAAGACTGACTTTTCCCTTGAATTTTCTCTCTTGTCTTCACAGCTGAGTCTGAGAAGTTAAGTGGGGAGGGGGGAGTTATACCAGGTGGAGGGAAACATCCTCTTATGTTCTTGTTTTGCCATTTGGAAATGTCATGTTGACTAGGGCAAGTAGTATAATTAGAAAAAGACCCTTGCTGGAGTTAAGGCCAAAATGGCCTTAAGCAGTTGATAAGTCTCTGTCTTGTGTTCAGTAGATGACACAGTATTCTGTTTTTCCCACAAATATGCTAGAAGGTAGAAAAGATGGGTTCCCATGCACAGCTGTGTTCCACCCACCCCCTTCACCTCCCCCAGCTGCAGGAGGACGAACTGCGGGATGCAGTGCTGCTGGTGTTTGCGAACAAGCAGGACATGCCCAACGCCATGCCCGTGAGTGAGCTGACCGACAAGCTGGGGCTACAGCACTTGCGAAGCCGCACGGTGAGGGCCCGCCTGGCCCCAGGAAGCCCCAGGCCTGGAAGGAAACAAAGGCATCTCCTTTTTTTCCCTGCTGCTGACCTCTTCCTTTCCCCCTCCCCACAGTGGTACGTCCAGGCCACCTGTGCCACCCAAGGCACAGGCTTGTACGACGGGCTGGACTGGCTGTCCCACGAGCTGTCGAAGCGCTAGCCAACCAGGGGCCGGCCCCTGCTGCCCGGAAGCTCCCGCGTGCATCATCCAGGGAGGACCAGACTCCCGGACTCCTCAGGCAGTGCCCTTCCCTCCCAGCTCCTCCTCCCCCGCAGACACAGGCCACTGCTCCTGCCTGCATGTTCTCTCTCTTTTGGGAGCCTGGAGCCCCGCTCTCTGGGCATGGAGGGATCTGATCTCCTGCCCGCTGGGACCTGTGGAAAGGGGGTTTCCAGGGCCAAGGCCCCTTCTTCCAGAGGAAGAGCAGGGATCTGGGTTTAGTTCTTTTTCTTCCGTTTCGGGTGTACCCTTGGGGCCAGTTGGGGAGGGGAAGGGAGGGCTCTGGGTGGTGCTATGATGTGGCACTGGATATTGAGTAATAAATTTGCTGTGGTTTGTACTCCGTGTTGTTTGTAGACTACAATTGGGGGGCTGGGTTACTGGCTGCAAAGATAATATGGTCGTGGGGGGGCAGATCTCAAAGCTGCTAGGGCTTCCCTAGTGGCTCAGCAGTAGAGAATCCACCTGCCAATGCAGGAGACACAGTTTCAATCCCTCGGTCAGGAAGATCCCCTGGAGGGAGGACATGGCAACCCACCCCAGTTTTCTTACCTGTGAAATCCCATGGACGGAGGAGTCTGGTGGGCTGCAGTCCATGGGGTCGCGAGAGTCGGACATGACTGAGAGACTAAACAACAACCACAAAGCAGCTAAGGCTGCCGAGCCAATCCCTTACCCTAAGCGTGCACACTCAACTTTACCCTTATCTAGCTCAGCTTCTCCCTCCTTACTTGCAAGACTAGAAGTATTTAGGGCCTCCAGTGGAGGAAATTCCATTCCTTCCCCAGTTCCAAGGGGCCTTTGCTGCAGGTAACAGGCTCTACCTTCATGGGTTCGTAAACCACCTGACTCCCATTTCCCATCCACCTCCCAGCTGCTTAGAGCAGTGGTTCTTAATGATGACTGTGCACATTGACACTTGAGGCAGGGGGAATATTAAGAATAAGGGCCCTGAGGTACACTTCTGAAAATGATTCTTCAGGACTAGTCTGAGACCCTAGAATCTGCATCTCTAAAACTAGCCAGGTGATTCTGTCACTCACAGTCTATTGGCCTTATTTTATAAAACCTTGGTTGGGCTTCCCTGGTGGCTCAGAAGGTAAACAAGCTGCCTGCAATGCTGGAGACTTGGGTTTGATCCCTGGGTTGGGAAGATCCCCTGGAGGAGGACATGGAAACCCACTCCAGTACTCTTGCCTGGAGAACCCCCATGAACAGAGGAGCCTGGCAGGCTACAGTCCATGGGTCGCAAACAGTCAGACAGGACTGAGTGACTAAGTGCAGGCAGGGTCTGGGGAGGGCTTCCCGGGTGGCGCTAGTGGTAAAGAACCCACCCGCCGATGCAGGAGATGTAAGAGACATGGATTCTATCCCTGGGTCGGGAAGATCCCCTAGAGGAGGGCTTAGCAACCCTCTCCAGTATTCTTGCCTGGAGAATCCCCGTGGACAGAGGAACCTGGTGGGCTATAGTCCATAGGGTCACAAAGAGACAGGACTAAAGTGACTTGGCATGCACACAGGGCATGGGGATTATAGTCCCTTACTGTGCACCACTGCAACTCTTTCTACCTGGGGAAACTCCACCTGCAGGGAACAAGAAGATACGTGTACAGGACCAAGGGTATGGAGTAGTCTCCAAGTGTGGTTCACTCTGCCTTTTTCCCTTTGCATCCCAGCAAAGCTCAATAAACCCACCATCACCACCACTGTTTCTTTTGACCTTTCCCCCTTCTTATTTCATGTTGTCAGTTTCTCCAGGTGCTGGACTGGTTTTTTCCATGAGCTTTGGAGCAGTGGGTTCTGGAGGCTCTTGGCCAGCGGAGACTGGTGAGGGAAGGGCTTGTGTCTTTAGGGGTGACCTGGCTGGCTGCCAGCAGCAGTGCCCTTGGGGACTGAGGAGGGTGCCCTGTGCCCACCCCAACCTGGGCCATTCTCCTTACCCTGCCCCCGAGCCAGCCCTTTCTGATGAGCATGAGTAATCTGACCCTTGTTGAGTATCTAGGGTTTCCTTTCACTCGCTGAAAAGTATCTCCTGAGACCATTCGGCCTCATCCACCCAAGAGCCATAAAAGTAAATAGATTTTTCTTGGCTATCTTGAGTTCTAAAAACACTTGAGCCCCAAGGGAGCCAGGCAGAACCCACTTCCTAGAAAGGAAAGAGGTTGATTTCTATCCTGTGATTAAAATGAGGCACACAAGTGAAGAGGGGAGGGGCTTGCCTGAAATCACACGTGGTCGTTGGCCCAGGCTGAGTTCTGATTCCCAGACTGAGCTACCTTGATGCCTGGAGGGATACCGGGAGACGAGTGCCAGAGGCTCTGGACCCACTTCCTCTGGATTGATGGTGCTGGGCCAGTGCCCTTTCCCCTCTATGGTGGGACAGGGGGCAGCCCCCACAGTCACAATGCTCCCGGGTCACAGAGGTGCTGGGCCCTGGGCCAGCCTCTACCTGGAAAGTTCCCTCTGGGAACATCTTCCGGTGGGTACTAAGGGCCTGATTCCAGGCCCTATGGCCTGTGGAACCTCACCACTGGGGGGAAGGCTGGGCCGGACTGAGTCATCACCTGTGGGGCTGGCCCCATGGAGGTGGAATGGATGCCAAGACAACCCAGGGCCGAGGACCTAAGAGTTGGGCTCATCAGCTGGGAAGGATCCTACCTCTCTTATGAACCATGTAAGAATACGATCACAGCTACAGCAAAGGGCTTGGGCCGGAGACAGGTAACCGAGCAAACCTGCACTGGAACCCTTTTTCCTGGTAGCCAAGCTGTGTGTGTGTGTGTGTCTGTGTGTCTGTGTGTGCGCCTGTGTGGATATATTTTCAACCTAATCACTTTTCTAGCGTCTGCCATGGTGAAGGCAAGCCAGGCTTTTGCTCACAGGCCTCCATTGCACCATCTCCCTGTCTCTAAACCTGTCCCACGTGGTGAAGCCTCAGCCCTGGCTTTGCTATCTTGTGTTGCTCTGGCTGCTCCCCATCCTCTATCCCCGCACAGAAGGGTTGTGTTATCACCAAAAGGAGAGGAGGAGAGCCCAAGCTAGAAGGCAGGATTGCAGGCGTCCGGGGAGGTTGGACCAGTGGAGTTACTGCAAGTTCTACTTCCTGGTTGTAATTTGAGAATGGGGTACTCTAGAAGCCATCGGAGAGTTGGTCCTCATTTTAGAGAGTGAGTGCTGTAGGCACCTCTAGGATGGTGCTAGAGAGAGAGGAAGTAACAAGTTCCCCTTGCTTGTAACAAAGCTGATCACAGCTGAAACAGACAATTGCATCTCGACTATGTACTCCCATCCTCATCCCTGGGACCCGTGGCCTGCCTGTCAGTGGTCTTGCTTTCCTCCTGCCGTGCTGGAGAAGTGGTTCTGGTGGGTGGATGTGTTGGCTGATTGTACTGTCCAGGGGAAATAGTGAGAAAAGAGAGAAGAAAGACTTAACCCAAAGCTTTTATGGGAAAATTAGGTATTTAAGGAAGTGATCAAGGAAGAGAGAGGGGGTTTTACCTTCCATTACCTGGAGGAGGTAGTAGGTACCTATAGTGTCTCTTGGGATCTTGAGAAGCCCTTGGGCTCCAGTAGGGGAAGTGCCCTGAGATCTTTTGATTACCACTGGGCAAGAGAGTAGAAAAGAGGACAGCTAGAAGGCCTATGTGGAGGGAAGGTGGTTGATCCCAGTGAAGGTCCTGGAACGATGCCAGGGGTGATGGATAGAGGGCTCCTCTGTCTAGCCTCTTTGCAAGACTAATTTCCCTCTTCTCCCTCCCGATGCCTCCAGACCTGGGAGATCCTAGTGAGCAATGAGTATGACACACAGGCTGTGGTACGACTAAGAAGCTTGCAGGGTCTCTACCTTCTGTGCGAGGCAGACGGTTCTCTGTGCTATGGGCGGCCAAGGACAAGCCATCATGGGTGCTTCCTCATCCGTTTTCACCGCAGTGGCCAATGGACCCTCCAGTGCATCATCAGTGGTCGCTACCTGGAATCTGACGGCGAGGATGTTTTCTGTACCTCCCGGGTCCTCTCAGCTTACCACATGTGGACCCCCCGGCCAGCCCTGCATGTCCACGTAATCCTCTTCAGCCCCCTCAACCACTGCTATGCCCGGGCTGACCCTACCATGGGCCGAGTCTGGGTAGATGCACCAATTCCCTGTCTGGAGGAATGCGGCTTCCTGTTGCACTTCCAAGATGGATGCTACCACCTGGAGACCTCTGCACACACCTTCTTGTCCCACTTAGACCGGCTGGTCTCCCAACCCTCAACGCAGACAGCTTTTCACATGCAAGTGCGTCCTGGAGGGCTTGTGGCACTGAGCGATGGAGAGGGAGGCATACTATATCCACAGGGCACACGCCTGCTCCTGAGCCTGGGCTCCAATCCCCATGGAGGCGAGGAGTGGTTCATCCTACAGCGTTGCCCGACGTGGGTCAGCCTCAGGTCCAAGGCTCGGAAGTTTCTCTCTGTCATCTATGGCAAGTGCTGGGTCTAACACAGCCACAGGGGGAGGGAGGGCTGGTTGCTTAAAAGAGGAAAATGTGTTTGGGATCAGAGAAGATTTTTGAACCTGGTGATTAAAGCAGATCCTGAGGTCCCCAGAGGATCTCTGATGCCATGGAGATGGGCTTTAAACTAGGGTCATGGACTTGCGAGAAAAGTGGCCTGGGTCTTCTCCAGGCTACTATGGGCCAAGATGAGAAAGGCTGAGGAGGGAAAGCAGAGAGAATGCCAGTCATCCAGTGTGGAGGAGGGCTGAGACTGAGACTGGGGCCAGACTCAGGCTTCTTCTGACCTCTTCTTCCTCTGTAGACGTGGAGGTGTGTGCTGCCTCTGAGCACGTAAACCCAATGTCGTTGTTCCAGTTTGAATGTGACAACAAGACCCCCACCTTGCAACTTCGTTCAGCCAATGGCTGCTACCTAGCCCAGGTGAGACCTTGACTTTCTAGACAAGAGAACCCTTAAGCCCTGAAATCTTCTCTAGACTTGCTTTTTCCTTCTTCAGGGCAGATGATCTGATGATGAGATGAAGTGTGGAGGCCCTTGTCAATAAACTCTCATTTTTATCCAGTGGACACACTTTCATCCAATCGTGCCTCTTTAAAAAAAGGAAATTTAAAAACACTTTATTGAGGCATGACTTACAATAAAACGCGCACATTTTAAGTGTACGATTCAATAAGTTTTGACAAATGTATACAGTCATGTTGCAACCATGTCACAAGTTAAAAAATATTTCTGTCATCACAGAAATTCCCCTCTGGCCCTCCCCACTACCACCAATATGCATTCTGTCACTATAGATTAGATTTGCTTGCTCTTGAATTTCAGATAAATAGAATCATACAGTATTACAGTATATATGCTTCTTTCACTCAGGATAATGTTTTGGAAATTTGTCCATGATGTTACATGTATCAGTAGTTTGTTCCTTTCTACTGATGAATTGTATTCCATAACACTACTCACAAACACAGACATAATTTGCTTATACCTTCACTTATTGGTGAATACTTGAGTTGTTTCCAGTTTGGGCCATTATAAACAAAGTTCCTATGAACATTCCTGTACAAGCAGTGGGCCTGAGCTTTCAGTTATCTTAGGCAAATAGGTAGGAGTGGAATTATTGGGTCATATGATAAATGTGCATTTAGCTTCTTAAGAAAATTTCAAGCAGTTTTCTAAAGTCATTGTACGGCTTTACATTCTCACCAGTAATGTATGAGAGTTCTAATTGTTCCATCTCACCAACACTAGGTCTTATCTGTCTTTTTAGTTCCAGTCACTCTAAAATTAAATGTGTAATGCCTATTTTATTGTGGCTTTAATTTGGATTTCCCTTATAATTAACAAATTCGAGCATCTTTTTATGTGCCTATTGGTCATTTGTGTATCTTCTCTGTGAGTGTCCGGTCAACTCTTTTGCCTGTTTGTTATTGAGTCGTTTGTCTTTTTATTGAGTTGTCAGAGTTTTTGTGTGTTCTAAAGTCAAGTCCTTTGTCAGATGTGTGCATTGTAAACATTTTCTCACAGTCTATGACTGACCTTTTCATTTGATTAATAGTGTGTTTCGAGCACCAAGTTTTTAATTTTGATGAAGTCCAATTTCTCCATTTTATAAGTGGTTAGTGCTTTTTTTTTTTTTTTTTTTGGCCCCAGGAAATCATTGCCTACCTCAAAGTTGTGAAGAATTTCTCCTATGTTTCCTTCTAGACGTTTTATAGTTGACTTTCACTTTTATGTCTATGATCCACTTTGAAATGATTTTGGAGTCTAGGCCAAAGTTCATTTCTCTCCATGTGGGACACAGCACAGACTGGAGAAGTGGGAGAGCTGAGCTCACATGTTTTCCAAAAAAGCATCTGAAGGCATAAGCGTACCCTGAGAGAATTAAAAAAAAAAAAAGAGCTAGAGGATGGAATAGGGGAAAGAGAGTCTAAGAATAAAAATAATAAGAAAAAAGCTGAGAGTTTGAGTCCTTGCTTCCCTTCTCTGTTCCCAATATTCTCTGCAGAGGCGCCATAGGAGAGTGATGGCTGATGGGCACCCAATGGAGTGTGAAACCTTCTTTCGTGTGCACTGGAATTGCGGCAGGATCATCCTACAGTCTCCCAATGGACGCTTTCTGGGCATCGCAGCCAATGGCCTGTTGATGGCCAGTGCCACCATTCCAGGTAAGCGAAGCAGCCCCTGCCAGGTTATTCCAAGTCAGAGTCACTTTCAGAGGGAGCTTGGTAGAAGCTATGGTAGAAAGTTATGGTTATGGTAGAAAGACTACCACGGTTGGGGGCAGAAGATTCAGGTCTGTATTACCTGCTGCATCACCAACTCAATGGACATGAATTTGAGCAAACTCCAGGAGATAGTGAAGGACAGGGGAACCTGGTGTGCCGCAGTCCATGGGGTCGTAGAGTCGGATATGACTTAGCAACTGAACAACAACAACCTGCTGGGTCACTGACTTTTCATCATCACTTGGGTAACCCCCTTATCTGAGGTTCATTTTCATTGTTTCTATCATCAGTGGATGTGAGAGTTGGGCCATAAAGAAGGCTGAGCACCGAAGAATTGATGCTTTTGAACTGTGGTGTTGGAGAAGGGTCTTGAGAGTCCCTTGGACTGCAAGGAGATCCAACCAGTCCATCCTAAAGGAGATCAGTCCTGGGTGTTCATTGGAGGGACTGATGTTGAAGCTGAAACTCCAATACTTTGGCCACCTCATGCAAAGACTTGACTCATTGGAAAAGACCCTGATGCTGGGAAGGATTGGGGGCAGGAGGAGAAGGGGACGACAGAGGATGAGATGGCTGGATGACTCGATGACTCGATGGCCATGGGTTTGGGTGGACTCCGGGAGTTGGTGATGGACAGGGAGGCCTGGCGTGCTGCAGTTCATGGGGTCGCAAAGAGTCGGACACAACTGAGCGGCTGAACTGAACTGAACTGATCATCAGTGGAGGTGATAGCCAACCAATCTGCCTCAGAGGTTTATCATGAAGATTAAATAGATTCACTCATCTCAAAGGAAAGAAGAATATTAAAATTTCTTGCCCTCCATGCTATATTGAGTGCTTTCACAAACGTTTCACAAGCACCTAACATGAGACCTGGCACGTGGTAACTGTTCACTAAATATTAGGATATTGATGATACCCTTTTGCCATCAGGGCCCGTCTCCCTGCCTCCATCTGGGAAAGCATCTAGAGACAGCCCATCCAAATAACTTCTTCCTGTTTCTTTCAGGCCCAAATGAGGAATTTGGGATTCGATTAGCCAACCGCCCCTTCCTCGCCTTGCGGGGTCGGTATGGGTATGTAGGTACCTCATCAGAACACGACCTCCTGCAGTGCAATATGGATCAACCAGATTGCATTCACCTACTGCCCTGCCGCCAGGGCATCTACCACTTCCAAGGTGAATAGCTCCACTTCCTCACCCCTGGCTTCACGGTCTAGCCCAGGCTTAGCCTCCACTAAGACTTCAGGGACTGCCACTCAGGGCCCGCTTTTCATAGGAGAAAAAACAGAGTTTCTGTTTGCTCTTACACTTTAAGTCTCCTGCAGTGGGTGGACAGAACAGAAACCTGCCCTCCTATTTCCCAGTGAGGGACCTGCCAAGACAGGCAGGGTAGGGCAGTCTGGGAGGGGTGGCGGGCCTCCTGGGAGCCCCCTCAGAGGCTGTACTGAGAGAGACCCCCCCAACTCCAGAATGGCCCACCAATCTGAGCTCTTCCCTCCCCAGCACAGGGTGGATCCTTCTGGTCAATAACACCCTTCGGCACCTTTCGGCCTTGGGGAAAGTTTGCCCTCAATTTCTGTATCGAGCTTCAGGGCAGCAACTTGCTCTCGGTGTTGGCACCCAATGGCTTCTACATGCGATCCGACCGAAGCGGCACCCTGTTTGCAGACAGCGAAGACATTACCAAAGAGTGTATTTGGGAATTTTAGGTAAGGACCCAGGGGTCGGAGAGCAGGAGCTGATGAGGAGCCGCAGAAGAAGGGAGGAGAGTGCGGAGGCATGTGAGAGCAAGAGGAATCTGCACCCCAGCCTGGCATCTGTCCCACGGCTGGATCCACTCTAGACCTTTATTCCAAAGCCGTGCCTTTTCTCATGGGGCTTCTAGACCTAGACTTGCTGGAGAGAGGAGGAGTCAGATCTAGGTTTCTCACTATTATATCATGCTGACACTTGTGCTTGCAAGTCAGACTGCAGAGGACAAGATGAGGGGGTACTTGTGTATCTGTCTCTCTTCATGAAGAGGCAGAGTTTTTCCCCCTTTGTAGGGAAGACTGGTAACTTTGAGGGGTATCCTTTCCATCCTAGGTACTTTCTACCCCTATACCTCAGACTCTCGGGGTGCTAACGGCACCCAAATTTATCTGCAATCTGATCCTTCTCCTGGAGTCTAACCTCATCTCTTTCCAACTTTCTGATTGACAGTTGACTTTACTTCATCCTGCCATCTCCTCCAAATGAGCCTACTCACCCTCCCCTTCAAAGGTGATCCTTCCTGCCCTCCCCATGGCCATGGAGGGCACCACCATCCTCTCAAACACTCAGGCTTAAGACCCAGTGCCATCTCTGCTTCCTCCCTTGTGTTGCCTTCACCAAACCCTGAAAACTTCAGTATTTCCTTGGCAGAACCTCTTGAGTGCTTGCTTCTTAGTAATTACCATAATTACTGTCACGATTGTGTGGCAGGCTTTCCATCAAGAGCCTGCCGTGCAACAAGCGCTCCCCAGCCACCAGGCCCATCACCACCTGATCTCCTCTCCGCCATGAGTCTGCTTTTCTAAGATGCTGCCTCCATTCCGTCTTTCCCTGCTCATAACTCTTCAGGGTACCTCACTCCTCTTAGTCCTGTCCCTTCACAATCGACCTCTCTTTCCTGGCTTGGGAAGTCAGGAGGATGTTGTAGAAAGAGATTCAGTTTTGATATTATATAGACCTGGAACCAAAACTAGCAAGGCGTGGGCCTTACTAGCTTTGTAACACCAGGGAAATTGCTCTAACATTTCTAGGCCTTGGTTTCCTTATCTGTAAAATGGAGATAATGTCTGCTTCATAGGGTGGTATGAGGGTTCAATGACCATAGGCCTGTAGATAGAGATCTCCATATTCATTCACTCTTTTCCTTCATCTTCTACTGATTTTCTACATAAACCCTTTAATTGTGGCAAACTGGAAAACAAAAGGAAATCCCACTAAGTCATTTCCTTATCTATTCCATGAAGGATTTGGATTGCACTAGATTTCTCAGACTCCTTCCAGGCCTGACATTCTAGTAGATGCTCCATCAAAGTGGTTAAGAGTTCACTTCTGGACTCAGAACTGGGTTCTAATTTGATGTTTATTAGCAAAGCTGGTTATTTGAACTTGGGCCAATGAACCTCTCAAAGTCTGTTTCTTGTGGGTGAAATAGGAATATAGTGTGAATCTCATGGGATTATTGTGGTACATGAGCTGATGACAATGAGATACTTAGAATCTTGCTTGTGCTTGTCACCTTGCTTGTCACCTTGCACACCCTCACTCCATCAGATGTCTTCCCCAAGTCAGTTTGAATTCTTAGTAAGTCTAACCTGTTGGTTGTAGTCTCCCTATGAATTCTGGTGGTATTTTGCACCATTCATTGGCTTTTTCAAAATCACTTTTACTGCTCTTTCCTATAAACTAACCTCTCTTTGTCCTTGTGGCTCTTCATCAAGAAAGGAACAAATCACTTTATCTTTACTCTTCCCACTGGGTCTCACCAGGTTTTTTCCTAATGCTAGAAATCAGCAAATGACCAACTGAAGATTTCTATTTCCTTTTTCCTCCCCAGATCAACAGGATGCCACCTACCGAAATCCAAATCTTCCAGGAGAAACTACTACATTAAACCAAACAGGAACCCCAGAGTCAAGATCCATGAGAAGAATATCTGTAACACAACTTTTCCTACCCAGTTTAGCAAAACACATGTTTCGAGCAACAATACATCACAAACGGCCACCCCCAACACCCTGGTGTGCATCTGACTTGAGAGTAGATGTGTGGATGTGGGTAGCAACTGAGACTCCAGGTCACTCCAAGTGGTGTCCAGAAGAGAGGAGACCAAATGGTAACCTATTCTTCCACTGATTCTCCGCATCCCCTCCAGAACCGCTAGACCTTTCCCAGTAATCCCATGAGGAACCAGCCTCACCCTGAAGGATTCACAATCCAAATGTGACTAGATGTCCTTTTGGTTTAGGACAAAGGGAGGATTATTAACCCTATAGGCACAAGTTAGTTGTAATGACAGCTTATGCATATATAGCCCACTCTCCCTCCACCATGGTTACCAACCATCCCACCATATCATTCCCTATGATCCAGTCAGTAGGACACAACAGATATTTTTCCCATCACTGCCCACCGTTTACAGGGAGCTGAAGTGATTTGCGCATGCCTGGGACCTCTGATGCAATTCTTCAATTAGAGTCGACCCTGATGCCCATGACTCTTTCCATCAAAACAGAGCTTCCAAAATGGCTGTGTTTCTTGTACTGTCTTCATAACCTTGGCCCTTAGTGGCATACCATCTGCCCCATTAGTGCCTTTCTTGACATAGGATCTTAAGTACATTTATTTAGAAAGGGATATTTTAATCACTATCATAAAATGGAAGACCAGAATTACTTGCCATGAGCAGAAGTGAAGTGAAAGTTGCTCAGTCAAGTCCGACTCTTTGCAACCCCATGACTTTACAGTCCATGGAATTCTCCAAGCCAGAATACTGGAGTGGGTAGCCTTTCCCTTCTCCAGGAGATCTTCCCAACCCAGGGATTGAACCCAGGTCCCCCACATTGCAGACAGATTCTTTACCAGCTGAGCCACAAGGGAAGTCCAAGAATACTGGAGTGGGTAGACTATCCCTTCTCCAGTGGATCTTCCTGACCCAGGAATCAAACCAGGGTCTCCTGCATTGCAGGTGGATTCTTTACCAACTGAGCTATGAGTAGAAAGTGACCATAAAAATGAATACACTGAAGACAAAAAAAAAAAGATACAATGAAAACAAAATGATGCCATAAATTTTAGTCAGATTTCCCTTCCTTGACCAAGGTTCAGAGTCTGAAGCTCCCTTTCCCTCTGTTAAAAAAAAATAGATTAACAAGTGTTACAGAGGGGCTACAGAGTAGAACCAAAATGAAAATTTTCTCTTTGATGCAATCAGAATTGAAAGGGAGTGGAAAAGGGAATAATTTGGGCTCATTGCTAACTCAATATTATATAAAGCAGCATCCAGACAGCTTCTCAAACATTCTCAAAGCCTAAGCCCTACTGCATCATCCCACAACCAGGGACTGGCTTTTAAGTTCATTGAGAAGAGAAGCTGAAACCAGAAACTGAGAGAGTTTCTGGTTGGGTAGAGGAAAGTGATGTCAAGTTTCTGTAAGTACATTTTTCCTCAAGAACTATGAAATAATTTTGTAAACATTTTAATCCAATAAGAGAAGGATGCAAACACTAAGGACCAGGGCATCTCCTTTCCTAGAGAATGTTAAGAACAGGCCAGAGATGTGGTGTGGAATACAGTCTTCAGAGATAAGACCTTGGGAGTCATTTAATGCAGAATCTCTTCTTCAGCCTTCCCTAAATACATATAGTCAGGCACACAGGAATGTATGTGCCCAGGGACACGTGCACATGCACACGCATACACGCACACACACACACACACAGACATCTGTGCACGCTTTTATGCTTCCCACAAGTGACCATCCATCCTCAGCTTGAATGTGCTCAGCCATGGGGCTTCAGCTGCCAGCTGCTTCCATTGCTGAGGTCAGTTTTGTAGCTGAAGTGAATGGCACAATCTCATTCACCCCACAAAACCTTGCCCATTTCCCTGGGTGGTCTGTCCAGTGGGGCCCCAGCTTGAGAAGAGAGAAGCAGGACAGGGGCAGGTCATGCTCTGTTATCCCTGGAATTTCATGCTAGAGCTGTGCTGTCTCATGGAACTCTCTGTGCTGATGGAAATGTTCTATAATGTTTACTGTCCAACACAGTAGCCACAGACATATGTGACTACTTCGCAGGTGACTTAGCGGGTAAAGAATCTGCCTGCTAATACAGGAGATGCGGAAGACTCAGATTCAGTCCCTGGGTCCAGAAGATCCCCTGGAGGAGGGCATGGCAACCTGCTCCAGTATTCTTGCCTGGAAAATTCCATGGACAGAGGAGACTGGTGGGCTACAGTCCATAGGGTCGCAAAGAGTTGGATACAACAGAAGCGACTGAGCACACACACAGTGTGAGTGAGGAGCTGAATTCTTCATTTTGTTTCATTTTAATCACTTTAATAGCCACATGTGGTTGGTGGCTACTTTCACTGGCAGTACAGCTCTAGAGTATTTGATGATAAAGAGACTTATTGAAGGATAACTTCTGTACCAGTACCTGTTGCAGATGGGAGTAAATAAACTCCGTCCTGATCCTCACTTTGCACCATCATCATTCCATCCCCATCTCTTCAAAAAGGAAAGAATTTGGAGAGATGAGCCCACCCCTCACTCCAAATATCCCCTCCATCACTTTCCTCCGTATCCCTCTCTTTTCTTACATCCCTAGGTTTCCCAGGAGGAGCCTGGAGATTTCTCTCTAGGGAGACAAAATTGAGACAATTTGGAACTTACAGAAAAGAAGAAGCAAGTAAACATGCCGCAGGAGCACATATAAAGGGATGAGCAGAATATAAAAAGGGGCATTTCTACTCTGTTTGCCACTGTGCAGAAAATGTATATGCAATTAAGGAGTTCATAAGTCTCTTCTTAGATTAAGGAATTAGACATTTTCTTAGATGTGGTCATGGTGTTGTGGTTATATAAGAAAACTTCCCTTATTTTTTGGAAATGCATGCTGGAGGACTCGGGTGACAGGCCATGAGGTGCTATCAGTATCTGTACATGTGCATAGGTGTGGGTATATGAACACCAAAACACCAAGGCAGATACATATACATACATGTGCAGATACATACATACATAACATACATATATACAGAGATTAGATAGATTGGATGGATAGACAGTAGCTAGAAACATAGCATATAAACACATAAATATATTAGATAGATGATAGCTAGCTAGATACACATTTTCATGGACAGATGTTTAGATAGACAGAGGGCAAACTGTTTATAATTATTAAATGTAGGGATGGGATTATGAGTACTCACATTAAAAACATGACGGACAACAGAACTACTGCCAATTTTAATAATGTTTTTATTACTGCCAACTGGAAGCCTCGTAAGGCCAGTGTGACACGTGGGTGGGCACAGCCTCTCCACTCAGTTGACACGTAAGGGGGCAAGGTCCACAGACAAGGAGGAGGCACAGGAAGGAGGAGGGGCAGTGCTCTGCTTGGACAGGTGGGGTCAGATCCTCCCCACCACATCTCCTTTCCACACAGAGCCTCCTCCCTCATCCCAGACCTCACAGTGGGGAGCCAGGCCAGTGCAAGTCCTGACAGGCACCAAGACTGGTGATGGGGGCAGTGGAAGGAAGGGCAAGGATGGCAAAGCAGGATGGAGTCCAGGGAGCTCAGCTGTGGGGGGCAGGTAGCCTGCAGGGATGAAGAGAGGTTGAGCTTGGGCTTGTTGTTGGCACCCCAGCCCTCCAAGTCACTGATGGGGAGAGAGGCAGATGTTGGCTCTTTACCCTGGATATATACACTCAGATCCCAATCCTGCCCTGTCTTCCTGCTACAGCTGTCAATGGTAGTATACACTCAGGGGTGCTAGTCTCCCCAGTTCTGTGGGCCATGCAAGGAATGAGGAAAACTGTATTGAGGTTCCATTGATAACCCCGACTGGAGATCAGGCCTTCTGGTGGGTCAAGGAGTTGGTTCGCCCTCCCCATACCCTGCAGGAGTGCGGCCTGGCATGGATTCTTACCCCAGCAGGACTGGAGACAGGCTTGTGGTGGGGTGTCACTCAGACACCCCTCAGATGCTGTTCCCCAGCAGAGCGGATAGCTGGAGGGACCCAAGGATTCCAGGGTAGGTAGGACTGCTGTGGACACATTGCCGGGGAACTGCTAGGAAAGCAAGAGGAAGCCCTCAGCTACCAGGGATGCCTCCTGTTTAGCACGACCAGGACCCCTGCCCCCAGGATGTATCTTGAACAACTTCAGGGGGAGCCATTCACACAGTAGACTATGAGGATGGTGCTTCCTGGAAGCGTGCACTGTGGGGGCCAGGGGCATCATGAATTCTAGCTCAGGCCTCCACTGGGATTGGGAGGAGCAGTGACCCCTTCGGTCTTCCCAGTTCACAAACTCCCCCTCCTCCTGGATACCTGTGCAGAGAAGATTCCTGGGGAGGCACTTGGTACAATCAGACCCTGGGAACCACCTACAAGATAAGGGTGAATCCACTCAACAGGAGGAACAAGGGTCTTTGGAGCAAGGGGTGGTGGCGAGAGGCAGGGGAAGTTTTAGGAAAGGCAACAACTTCTGGCAGGGGTGGGAGGGGGTGGATCCTACAGCCCTAAACTGCCTCCTCCCCAAGGCGGGGTCTTAGAAGACTGGGGAAGAAGGATTAATTCCCAGAGATGATAAATCGGGGGCCGGGCAGCCCTGAAGAGCAAGGATTGTGTGTGTGTCCAGCATCCAACATGAGGTCTGGTGCGTGGGATGTGCCAAGTAAATGTTTGGTGGATGGATGGATGGAAGGAAAGATAGGTGGATGGATGGATGGAAAGATATGCGGGTGAATGGATGGAGGGAAGGAAGGGGAAGGTGAGTGGATGGATGGATAGATGGATGAATGGAAGGGAAGGAAGGAAGGGAAATGTGAATGGGTGGAAGGAAGGAAAGGGAAGAAGGAAGGAAGGAAGAGAAAGGTGAGTGGATGGATGAGTGGATGGATGGGCAGAGAAATCACCTGGAAACTGCATCTCCCACTTGAGCTTCTCTTGTCGGCGCCACTTGGCTCTTCGGTTGGAAAACCAGATCTGAGGGAGGGCAGAAACCATGCAGCTGACTGTCCTCTCCAGGGCCCAGCACCTACTGTTCTCACCCACGTGTTCCTGACCTGGACTCAGAGAGCAGACCCTTCCCCAGACCCAACCTCCCTGCTTCCTGCTCCGGCCTTTGCTCTTTGACCCCTTCCTCAGCACCAAGGCTTGGAGAGGGAAGAGAGGAGAGCAATCAGCAGCAGGGGAACATGGAGGGGCTTTGTCTCATTTCTGCTCCAAACAAGCTGGTCTCCACCTTCCCGCCCCCTTCTCAACTGCACCAGAGCCCAAAGCCTGCCTGGCCCAGACTCACTGTCCTTGTGGTCTGTGCACGCTGTGCAGCAGGGCTCACTCACCCTCACCGTGTCCTCAGGCAGGGAGGTGGCCTCAGCCAGTTTCCCACGGGCCACTGAATCAGGGTACTGCCCACGCTGGAATTCTGCAGAGACAGAGGCTCACACGGCAAGGGTGCAGGGAGAGGAGCAAGGCCTGCCTCCCCCTCAGACCCACCCCCAACTCCCACTTCGCCTGGGACAATCCTGAACTGCCCTCCTCCTGGAGGCAGGGCCACCTGCAGCCTCCAGCGCTCAGCCATGGCCCACAGGCCTCCGGGTCCTCACTTCTGTGGCCCACATCCACCCAGCCCCGGCACCTTTCTCCAGCGCCTCGGCTTGGCCTGGGGAAAAGATCGTCCGATTCCGGTGGCCATTTCCTGGTTGGGGACCCCGGGGAGCCTCAGAGTCACTAGGTGGAGTTCGAGGAATTGGACCCAAACCGGCTGCAAAGGGAGACAGTAGCTGGAGCAGGTTTGTGACGGCGATACTTCTGGGGCTATGGGGCCGGGGCAGTGTGGCTATAGAGAGGAGGTGCACCACTGGGACATCCACCTGTACTCGGGGTTTGCTGCAGGGGCACTGGGTGAGGGGCACACTCCATACCGTGGTGGGCGCATGCTTAGTATTTGGAGGGAGACGGCTGCAAGATTTTGGTCCAGGCTTGTGTGACCACCGCAGCACATCAGAAGTGGTCTGAGAGGCTGTGATCGAGGCAGGGGGAATATGTGGAAGCCCTAGTCCTGCCTCCTCCTCAGCAGATCCTGTGAACCTAGAGGCCTAGGGAGATGGTCTCCGTTCCAGGACCTGCCAACACCTAGCTAGTGAACTTGGGTAAGGCACTTCCCTTCCTCTGAGCCTCCATCTTCTCCTGCCAGGAGAGAATAAGACCCCCTGCCAGGCCCTCTCGGTTGTCTTGTGGTGAGGGTGATGCAAGAAAGAACAAGAAAGGAACATGAGAACTGTAAGATGCTTATGTGTGGCTCTGATCATCCCCGGAGGCAGCTCCAAGACCCACCTGGCAACCTGAGATGTATCCAGGGTAGTCTCTGGTCCTCCTGCAATGCCCGCAGGACTCGGTTGATGGAGGAGACCTGAAGATGTGGGGTGTTGAGTAGGAAGACGGTGCACAGAGCTGGGTTGCTTCCTAAGGATGTTTCCCCAACATCCTCTCTCTCTCTCTGTCCCAGCCAACACCTTAATTCCAAGGGCAGCCTCCTCTCACTCCCCATACTTTCTTCATCTCACCTGTCTCACCACTTTTCAGAAGAGAAACTTCTGGGTCAGAAGAGAGCCCAGGAGCCCTGCCCCCAGCCTGGGAGGCCCCACTGCCAAATAAGAAGGGATCTACTTCCTCCTCCCCAGACAGCCTGCCTGCAGCTCCGGTTCCAGTTCTGCGGAGGAGAGGGCCCTTACACTGGGAGTCTTGTCCTGGGTGCAAAGCCCCTCTGCACAGAGCTGGCGCTGGATCTCCCAGGCGAAGAGAGCCGGGCACTCCCCCTTGAGCTGGGCGATTCGCGCCACTACTGGTGGTGTGGCCAAGCGTGGCTTGCTTCCTCCAATCCCCTTGGGCTCCAAGACACCTGTGCGATAGTAACGCCCTAGGATCTTGCTCACACAGCCATTAGATACCTGCGTCAGGTGAGAGGCAGAGACAGGTAAGGCCTAATGGCCAGAGGAGGAGTGTCCCTGGGACAGAGGAAGCTACAAGGCCACAGAGTGGAGCCCAGCCGCAGCTTCAGAAGTCTGAAGCTCCCTATCCCAACCCTCAGGGGAGCAGCCCAAGCCCAAAGGCCCTCCCAGTCTGCACCTGCTCCAGACTTGCCTTAAAGGGCCGCCTCTCCCTGCTTCTTGTCCCCATCACGGGGTGAAGGGCCCAGCATCCTACCTTGAGGCTCCGGGAGATGTCACAGGGCCGCATCCCGCTGACGGCCAGCCGCACAATCTGTTGCCGGGTATTCAGGGGCAGGGGCCGACCATTCACAAAGAGCCCCCCCAGCTGGTTCACACTGCTGATCCCTGGGAGGGAGAAAGAGGCATCCAACCCGGCAGCTCCCTTCTTCCTGGTCCACCTGTGGCCAGGAGGACCCTCCTAGGAGAGGATTACCCCTCCAGACTGCCTTCCCACTGTAGAGAAATTCCTCTCCCCAGGGGATGGCCTCTCTTCTGCTCACAGGGTCCCCCAAACATACCACTTTCTCTGGGAGCTGGCTCATGGGTGAATCTTTGCTCCTTGGCCATAGGCACTGGCCCTCCTGAGCTTAGGGACACAGGGTGGAACAGAGAGGCTGCCTTGACTGAGTTCCCTTAGAACTCTGGCCAAGCACACATGAAACCACGTGGATGGAAGCAGAATCTTGAGCCATTTCTGCCCTCCTTTTGCTACCCTGTCCTTCCATCTTCTCTCGGGCATCTTACCATCCTGTGGCATGCTCCAGGCTGAGCCTCCTCTCAAAGGACAGGCACTGGGAAGACTGGGGAGGGGAGTTTCTCCTGGGAGGTCCTTCTTTGTTCTTGGGGCTGAGCCTACAATAATCCAGGGTTCTTTGGGTGGAATCTCTTGCTTGGAATGATCTTGGGATAGAGTTTTGTGATAGAGGATAAGGTTTCTAAAATTTGCCAGTAGATTGATTACAAAGATTCAAATTCGTTTTACTAAACCTTTGAATTAAAACATCACAGGACTAGGGGACTTCCCTGGCAGTCCAGTGGTTAAGACTCAGCACTTCCGGTGCAGGGCATGCAGGTTGGATCCCTGGTTGAGGAGCTAAGATCCCTCAAAAGCCTTATCAGCCCCCAGGAAGTGATACACTTGGGGCAGGGGTCCCACCTCCTAAGCTCAGGAGGTTCTGCTCAGCCAGGGAGTGGACCAGGGACCACAGATCCCCGTCACCCTGGTCCAGGGCTGAGAACCACATTCAAGGCTCTGCCTGCAGTCTCATGCAGGTTATGTTCTCCAAATCACCAGCCAGAAAGCTTCCTTCAGAGCACGTCATGGGAGGGTCTTGTTCTGTGTTTTATACTCCCTAGGAAGGTCTAGGGAGACACCAGGGCTCGGCTTTACCCCCAGGCATTGAAGCTCAGTCCCCACCCACTGGAAGTAGAGATGAACAAGCCTGAAGTCCTAGCGTCTCCCAGAAGACACCTCTCTTGATATCTTCTGACCCACTGGGGTTGTTGTTTCCTGTTAACTCTGGAGAGTTTTAGATCTCATACTCTCATAGGTCAGCTCTCCGGGGCCAGACACTCATTCCTTCAATTACCACTTACCGAAGGGATGTCGAAGGGAGGGAGGGAGAAGCAGGAGAGGGCTGTCTCTGGCCTGCATAGATGCCAAGGTGAGCATGAGAGAGTCTCTGGGCAGCTAGGGACACAGGTCATGAACCACCATGTCTGTCTTGCTTTTAACGGCTAGACACGGCAGCTGAAGCCACCTCCTTTCATGCCTGGACCCCTGGCAGGGCTGGGGGTCACCCCCAGAGAATAGCTTATCCTTGGAACTTTCCTGTAATAACCACACCATCTCGACTTGGTTAACTAATCTGCAGTTATTTACTGAACATGGTATTAGTCATGAGTACATAGCTGGTTGTTCAGAATGAAGGGAGTAAAACGGAAAAGGACGAGGCTTTTGCTCTCCAAGAGATCACAGAGCAGCCAGGAAGAGGAGACTAGTGCTGGGGAGAAAACGATGAACGCAGGAGGGACTTGAGAAACTCAGGAACTGGAACAGCTTTTACTCCCTCCTCTCTAGACAGAGAGAGACACATTCCCCTACAGGCTCTCATCTTTCCAGAGAGTCAGGAAGGCAGGCAGAGGTTTCTCTAGAAAGAAAACCGAGGGACAAATTGGGGTTCTCGCAAATAAGAGGCTACCTGGGGAGTAAAGTTCAAAGAAGTTTAGAAGCCAGTCCCTCCTCAGAAGCTGAAATTTCCAGTTTCTAATGCTGAAGCTCTCTTTCTCTGCCTCCCCCCTGCCACCACGAAAGCAATGGAGAGAAGAAAGTCAATTCGGGGACGTAAGGGCTGTGTTTTAAAGCTCAGAAAATCAGCAAAGCCCTGAATCCTTGAGAGGACTCTGTCCACCCCTCAGCGATTAGAGCTCAAGAGGAGCTGTGGGGGCTCAGCTTTGATATCCAAACCTAAAATCCCCCCAACTCAAAATAGTAACCCATCCCCAGTCGCTGCACCACACATTTGCAACATTCATATTGACCTGTCCGAGGAGAGAACCGGTCCTCACAAGATGGGAGAGCAGGAGAGGGGGCTGAAGGGGCAGGAAGGAGGTGGCTGCAGAGACAAAGGAGGAGAGAGGTTGGCTTGGCCACACAAAGACATGGAGCCAGCCTGGGAGGCAGAGCAGACAATGAGCCGGAGGTGAGCTACCTGTGTGGAGGCTCTGAGGTGAGAGCTTTGATGCTTCAAGAGTCTCAGTCTCCTGATCTGGGCTCCTGAGACCCCTGCAGTCTCCAGGGAGGGTGCTGGTCTGGTCCTGATAACAGCTTCCTCTCTGTTTCTGCTTCAGTCCTGCCAGAGGGTCCAGAGCTACAGAGAGCCCGGTGATCGGGAGCAGAGGGCAGCCTTCTGGGAGCAGCCAGTGATGTCACAGGCCATGAGCAGAGGAGAGAGGAGGAGGGAGGTGTGCATGGGGCTGACTGACGCTGGCCCTGAGTCAGGGCGAACCACAGCCAATGACCCACTGTGTCCTTCCACCCCAGAAGTCCTCGGAGCCCATGTTGCCCCCACCTGCCAGCCAGAAGCAGGGCCAGAGCCAGTCTCACCCAGGGCGCCCAGCCCCTGAGCACACCCACTCAGGGGCCAGTACTCCTGAAGTGAATGAGGAAAAAGGAAGATGGGGGAATTTCAGACTGTGTCTCCAAGTCTTCAGATGCTCAAAAGCCCGAATGTGACTTCCAGAACCACGGACACAGCCTCCCACCCAGAATGCACTTTCAGGTTCTGGGTCAACTCCTGAGTCCTGTGTTGGTTGAAAAAAATAAATGGGTACATAGACCAACACCTAAATACTGGCCAAGTTGGCCCATGAATCTCTCAGAGAATGAGGTATGTGTAGAAAAGAGTGTCACATGGCACCAGTTCTTCCCAAGTGTCCTAACCAAACCTCCAATTGGCTCCTTGACTGAGGTGATGCCCAGGATGAGTCTTGCTTAGAAATTGGGGGACCCTGGAATTCAGGACACTGTCAACAGGGTTGATGGAGGGAATGAACCTCTGAGGGGAGTTAGGTTGCAGGTAGGGTATCTATCCATTTCTAGATCAGGCTCCAATCCACTAAGGATATGGCGCTTTTAGACTCTAAGTTATGAATGACACTCCTGTTCCCACCGTGGACACCACAGGGTACCCGGATCATTGTTGGGGTGGAGGGCCCAGCAGCTGGAAAGGAGACAAAGCCCCCAGGGCATGGAAGCTCTGTTGCCACCTCCAGCGTGGGCAGATCTCTTGTGAAGGAGGCAGCATGGAAAGCTCTTTGGGTCCGTCCCATACTTGGGATTCTGAGAGGCCCTCTCAGAAGTCAGGCTGAAAGTAAGCAGGGTGTGGAGATATAAGACTAGGTTTCATTGGTAAATGCTTTGGTTTTGGGGGGACAGGGGCATGGATGTCATGGTTGATCCTAGGGTTGGGAACTCATTCTCAAAACAGAGCCAAATGTATCACAGAAGTGGGTTTTTCCCCTTACCCTGACACTTACTCCTCTCCTTTTCCAGCCTCCTCAGGCCAGTCCAGAGCCCTGGGCAGACTGCAGCAGGTGGTTTCAGCACCAGGGGCAGGACAGCACACGCCCTAGTGGCTGTAGAGCCAGCTCACTCCCAGGGCAGCTGGCACTGCTGGTCCCAATACTCAGCCATGCCTGGGTGAGAGGAGGTCCCGAGGAAGGCATGTGGTACCCCTGATCTTAGTCCTCTTTTCCTGCCTCATCCCTTCCCCTTTATTTGCCCCTGCATCTGGGGACCAAAGGCTCCATGTCCGGACCCACTATTCCCATGGACAGCTGTGTGAGGGTGGAGATAGGGGTGTCAGGGGGAGCAGGGACAAGACCTGGCAGATGGTGGAGGCAGTGATTTCCCCCATAAACTACCCTCTCCCCGCCCCCCGCCTTTACAACACACTCTTGGGTCTGAACAAACAGAGGCTTTCGACCCAGAGGTGATGGGGGGAGGGAAAAGAGAGGAAGGGGAGCCTAGCCAGCCCAAAGGCTCAGCCACTCAGCCCTCTGCCCAAAGCCCCAGACTGTTTGAGGAGCAAATATCTGCCTTCACTGCCTGACTCTCTCAGCCGCCCCCACCGGGCTTGGGGCTAATTGTCCCTCATTAGCTGGGCCCAAGCCCCAGGCTGCTGCCAGCCCCCGCCATCTGCTCACAATTATACATTAACTCAGAGGTCTTGCCACCCGCCAGCCCGACTGTGCGCCCCTCTCCAGGCCAGCCGTGGCCATTCCTGATCCTCACCCTGTTATAGAGCCCGAACCACTGGCTTCTACTGCCCTCGGGGGCCCCTGGTATAAAGCCCTGAAGCTGTGGGAAAAGACCAGTCCTCAGGTGAGGCGGCTGGAGTTCCCCTGTCCTCCTCATGGGGCCAGCAGACGGGACAAGCCTGTGCGTAAAGCTGGAGAGGGCATTACGCAACCCGAGCTGAGACTGGAGGCTTTGCCCTGACTCCTCACCCTGGGGTTTGGGCACTCAATGAGGGCGGCGACGCCAGTTCCAAGCAATTGCTATCCCTCCCTGAGGCCCCTCCTAGTAAGCTGTAGGGTTCTGGCTCCTAACTTCCCTCTCTCCAGAGAGCCCCGTTTCCTGCCAGTCCTCAGCTTTCCCGAGCGCACTGGCCACTTCGCCAAAACCACTCTCTGGCAGCACGCGCCTCCGAATTGAAAGTCTTCATAGTTTCCTGGCCACAAAAACGTGGGGAATCTTCAAGCTCCTTGGATATTCCTAAGCTTAGTCCTGAAGCTGCAACTTCTGCACTACCAGCCCTGCCCTCCCAGACCAGACCTGGGAGACCCTGCTTTTCTGCAAATCCCAGCGCTTTTCTGGCCGGTGTCTGGAACGCTGGCTACTCAGCTCCCTCCCTCTGAATGTGCCAGGGAGAGTGAAGAGCACTTCCTCTCAACTGGGGACACAGAAAATACCCCCTTTTCCTTCTTTTTCACCAGGAGCGCCTAACCTCTGCGCTCGGCTCTCCCCATGTTTCTTTCAGGACTAGGCTTTGCCGGGCAGGGTAGGGAGCCTGCACTTTCCTAGACAACCCTTAGCAGAGCTGGGAAGTTAGAGCCAAGGACTCCAGGAGGCCAGGAAAGGAAACTCATGGTGTTGGGGGCGAGCGCAGCAAGGAAGAGCCCAGCCCAAAGCTGTCAGGTCCGGCCCCATGCACCTCAGACCACAGAGGCCAAGTTACTTGTGGGGAATACGTTTCTGGGTTTGCCGGCACACTAGCCCTGCCCAAGAGAAAGGGCAACGTCCTGACTGGAATTTTCAAACCTGCCTGCTGACCCAAGGTTCCATCGGTTTCTCTGGGATGGCCACCTCTGAGCTTTACAAAGCTTCCCCACTCCAGTGGAGAATCTGGGGAAGCAGATAGTGGTCCATTTTTAAAATACATTTTATTTTAATAAGCTTTATTTTTTAGGACAGTCTTAGGTTTACAGAGAAATTTCAAAGAGAGTTTTCATATACCCCATACACTGTTTCCCCTGTTATGAACATCTTACACTAGTATTTCTTATAATTAGTGAACCAATGTGGAAAGGGCTTCCCTGGCGGCTCAGAAGGTAAAGACTCCCCCTGAAATGTGGGAGACCTGGGTTTGATCCCTGAGTCAGCGAAGATCCACTGGAGAAGGGAATGGCTACCCCTTCCAGGATTCTTGTTGTTGTTGCTCAAATTGCTCCAGCTTCGGCCATTGGGCACTCTTTCAATTGGTTCCTGTGTCCCTTTGGCATATCCTCATTTTTATGGGGTTCAATTTTTATTGTGTGTGTATCTCCTTATTTATCTTACGCATCACCTGCCCCAAGCCTAGAATTAGTCATTTCTCCATGGAGCTCTGGTTCCCTTGGTTGGAGAGTGGTATGAAAAAGCAAAGATCTGGGCACAAGGTTTGCTTGCTGCTACTGGGATATCAGTGCTTCTGGATTCTCTCAGCTGAAAGAGCAAAGAAATAAACAGTGTGTGCTAATCTGTGTATGTAGACATATTAATATCTGTAAAGAGTTCCCTATGTAACCATTTCCATCTATATAAACTAAACATGAATTCATACTCATGTCTCCAACTCCAATCCATTATTACACAGATCATTCTAGTTTCCTCCCTTGCTTTTCTGTAAAGTCTATATAATACTTACGTACAATTTATTTTACCTTTAGTTTTACAGACTCCACTCATTTCCAAAGTTACTTAAATAGGCACCCTTTTCCCCACTCCCTTCCCTTCATAATCTAACTGTAGTACAGTTGGATTATTTAGTCATATTCTGCATTTCACTTTAGGATTCCCTGACCTCTAAATGGCCTGGTGTGCTGCAATTCATGGGGTCGCAAAGAGTCGGACACGACTGAGCGACTGAACTGACCTCTAAATAACTTTTAAAATCTGTATATATTAAGATTCACTCTTTGTGCTGTAAAGTTTTATAGGTTTTGATAAATGCTAAATCTGTGTATTCATAAGTACAGTAAACTATACAGAATAGTTTCCCCCACCCTAAGAAATCTGTAGCATTTCACCTATTCAACCCGCCTCCCTCCCCACAAGCCCCCAGCAACCACTGATCTTTTGTATGAATACCACCGTTTTGCCATTTCTGGAATGTCATAATGAAATCATAAAGCATGCTGCCTTTTCAGACTGGCTCCTTTCACTTAGTAATGTGCACTTAAGATTCCTGCACATCTTTTCTGATAGCTGATTTCTTTTGAGGACTGAATAGTTTGTCCATTGTATGGATGAACCACAGTTTTTTTATCTATTCACCTACTCTAGGCAAAAGTTTTCAGCTCTTTCCGGTAAATAACAACCAGTACAATTGCTGAAGCACGTGGTATGAGTATGTTTAGTTTTGTGAAAAACCACCAAACTGTCTCCCAAAGTGGCTGTACCATTTTGCATGCCCTCCAGTAGTGAATGAGAGTTCCTATTGCTTCACATCCCCATTAGCATTTGGTGTTGTCAGGATTTTGGATTTTGGCCATTCTGATAGGTGGCTAGTAGTATATCATTGTCATTTTAACTTGCTTCTCCTTAAATGATGGGATGTGGATAATCTTGTCATATGCTTCTTTGCCATCTGTTTATCTTCTTTGGAGAGACCTTCTATTAAGGTCTTTGATTCATTTGTTAATCAGGTGTTTATTTTCTTATTGTTAAGCTTTAAGAGTTCTTTGCATATTTTGGATAACATTCCTTTCTCAGATATGTATTTTGCAAAAGTTTCCTCCCAGTCTTCGACATATCTTCTAATACTGTTGGCCTTGTCTTTCCAAGAGCAGAAGTTTGTAATCATACTGAAGTTCAGCTTATCGATCATTTCTATTATGGACAATCTCTTAGGTGTTTTAGTTAGAAAGGCATCATCAAACACATTAGCTATAATTTTTAGAGCTGTTTTAGATTCACAGCAAAATTGTGAAGAAAGTACAGAGAAATCCCATATACCCCCTGCCCCCACACAGGCATAGCCTCCTCCATTTTCAATATCTCCAATTTGTTACAGTTAATGAACCTAAGCTGTAAATTTTGTAGATGTTCTTTATCAAGCTGAGGGTGTTCTCTTCTATTCCCCATATGCTGAGAGCTTTTATCATGAGTGGGTATTGGATTTTGTTAAATGCCTTTTCTACATCAATTGATATGATCATTTTTCTTCTTTATCCTGCTGATGTGATGGATTATATTCTTTGATTTTTAAATATTGAGCCAGCTTTCCATGCCTGGAATAAACTCACTTGGTCATGGTGTATGATTCTTTTTATACATTATTGGATACAACTTACTAATATTTTACTGATTTTTTTTCACCTATGCTCATGAAAATACTGGTGTTCAGCTTTCATTTCTTATGATGTCTTTAACTGCACTGGGGGCTTCCCTGGTGGCTCAGATGGTAAAGAATCTTCTTGCAGTGTGAGAGACCCAGGTTCCATCTCTGGGTCAGGAAGATGCCCTGGAGAAGGGAATGGCTACCCACTCCAGTATTCTTGCCTGGGGAATTCCATGGACAGAGGAAGCTGGTGGGCTACAGTCCATGGGGTCGCAAAGAGTTGGACACGATTGAGCATGTCAGGGTAATTAATACTGGTCTCATAAAATGAGTTAGGAAGTGTTCCCTCAGAGAACCAGCTTTGAGAGTGAGGACAGGGTTTACCAGGCACCTGTAACTCAGGCTGAGAGACATGCAATGTGCACCTCCTGTTTGACATCCAGGACAGTATATCCCAGTAATTAACAGTGGGATCTTTAGAGCCAACAAACCTCAGTTCCTGTCCCAGCCCTCCCACACCATCTGCACGATCATGGGCCAATTAATTGTTAATTTAACAAATAATAATTGAATACCTATTATGTTCCAGGCATGGTGATAACAGCAGTGGATAAAAAAGACAAATCCTAGTGTCCTTGGAGCCTTTTTTTTTTTTTAGGCTTATATTTTTAAACTTTCTGGGCTTCAGTTTTCCACATCTATAACATGTGACTTTAATAGTACCTGGGCTTCCCCGATGGCTCAGGAGGTAAAGAATCCGCCTGCAATGCAGAACACATAGGAGGTGTGGGTTCAATCCCTGGGTTGGGAAGATCCCCTGGAGGAGGAAATGGCAACCTACCCCAGTACTCTTACCTGAAAAATCCCATGGACAGAGGAGTCTGGAGGACCGCAGTCCAAAGGGTCACAAAGACTCAGACACAGCTGGGCGAGTAAGCACGCACATATAATAGCACCTACCTCATAAGACTGATGTCTTATATAAGTGAATATATATAAAGAATACTCCATACAGGCATTATACTATAATTGTTGTTACTACTATTACTGCTACTATTACGTGCCAACAGGTAATGCTATTCTCTATTGACTGAGTTCACCAGTTCTAGTCTAGGGCATTCCGAGCGCCGCCCTTGCTGCCTTAAGTCTCCATTCCTATCACTTCTGTCTCTCTGCTTCTTCAGTTGACCCTCGTGCTCTTTAGGCTCACTGAGCCTCTTATATGACATTCCTTCTCTCACCTAGAGTTTCCTTATCTGGAGATATTTGGGTGGCTATCTTTCTGCTGCCTTTGAAATATCCAAACTTCTGCACTTTTGAAAGGGAAGAGGATGAGGAACAGAAATCAGTGAGGATCTCAGGTCTTTGCCTGTATGCTTTCTGAAGATTATGGAATCCTGGCTGTGGTCTCTCTATGGAGTGAGAGGGGACTGAACTGTTTTAATGTAATCTAGTCAGCACTGAAACTATGTCTGTAAACAGGTCCTACATAGGAAAGCTCAGTGCTCCAGCTTGGGAGCACTGCTTAGCAAGACCCAAAGGCAATGGGGAATAAAGCTCCGTCCCTGAGGTTAAGGATCTTACTTCCATTCCAGGAATCCAGAGCTCTTTCATCTTTACTGTGTCCACCAAGGCCCCCAAAGCAACACCTGCTGAGCCCAATAGAAGTCACTATACTACCAGAGGGTAAATCATCTCATTACTGTCTCTGGCTTGGCACCATCAAACACAATAACCAGACTTTGAATGGTCTGTGTCCCAGGCTTCACCATCAGCCCAGCTGGCATATCTTTCACCTCCACCCCTCAGCTTACCCAATTCCTGTTTCCTGGTCCTCATGTCTACTTCTTGCCCTGACTCTCTCAAATCTCCACTGCGTGTGTGCTCAGTCAGTCAGTCACATCTGACTCTGTGTGAGCCCATGAACTGTACCCCACCAGGCTCCTCTGTCCATGGGATTCTCCAGGCAAGAATGCGTTCCCTTCTCCAGAGGATGTTCCTGACCCAGGGATCAACCCCAGGTCTCCTGCATTGTGGGTGAATTCTTTACCGACAGATCCACCTGATCTCAACTACCTGAAATCAATTATTTTAGCCTTCTCTGGACTGCTCCACGTTCACCTCTCTCTTTTTGTGGAAGAAAGTGCAACAGTGATGTTTCATGGTAACTCCTGTTTCTTCTCTGATTCTCTCTTCTCTCACTGTTCAATGTTTAGACTGTTCACCAAACCCCTCACTTTCTCCACCCACTATGCCGGTTTCTCTTTCTCCTGGTACTTTAAGTTCTTTCTGTTAGTTTTCTATATCTCATAATACAATATATAATAATAATTCTCTCCATCAAACAGTGTCTGGAGAGAATGCTGGCTAGAGCTGCTTGACCTCAGTCACCAGGGATCAGTCCCTCTGGAGCCTGCCTGGAACGTGCAGGTGCCCCTCAGGGTTTGCACAAGGGCTCCACCTGCAGGATGCCCAGTGCTCTGCGTTTGGTAGGGACAGCCTGGGTTGGTAATCCAGTCTTCCTTCATCACATCCCCTCTGAGAGTCTGAGCCGTGTGATTGGCAGGGGAGTCAGCATCAAGTCAGAAGAGGCAAAGGAGATGCAGATTTGGGAAATATTTGGCAGCTGCCAGTGCCCTGAGGCACCAGTTCCCCTTCTAACCCCGAACGCTTCAATATCCGCTCCCCACACCATGAGTCTGACTTTCTCCAGAGATGGAATTGAAAAGACAGGCTCAGGAGCTCAACAGGGTAAAATCCTTTGGGGGTTATTGTCACTGTTAAGAAAGTTGGGTTTGAGAAGGGGATTCTCCTCTTTTCTCAGGAGAGAACAAGGAATTTATTTTAAACCAACAGGTAAAAATATCAGTCAAACTAACATAATTGCCCAAATGTACTAATCTTAGTAACTCAGAAAAAAAAATAAGTCTGCTGGATCGGTAATAAAGAATGCTGATTTGACCTCTGGCATTTTCTTTTCTTTTTACATTGTGAGAAAATATGCACCACATAACCACGTTTAAGTGCACAATTCCATGGCATCAAGTACATTCACAGTGTGGTATATCCATCATCACTATCCATTTCCAGAATTTTTCATCATCCCAAATTCTGTACCCGATAAACAATAGCACTCCTTTCCCCACCCCCTCTAAACTTGGACCTTAATGTTACTTTCTGTTTCTATTGATTTGTCTATTCTAGGTACCACGTGTGAGTGGGATCATGTAATATTTGTTCTTTTGTGTATTGCTTATCTCACTTGGCATGGTGTCTTTGAAAAGCAAGTTCTTGGGCATGCTTCCCTTCTCTTTATTATCCTGGTCTCAAAAAAATTAAAGCTACTTTTGCAGCTATTGGTGGAGCATTGGGTAAGAACAGAGGTGGGGCCCTGGGCAACAATGGATATGTCAGTCCATCTAAGGATGAAGTGTAGAAGCAAAGGAAATCTGGAAGAGTAGATTCCCTTTGAGTTTCAAGTTCACATGTCTTGAGTACTGGGAGAGCCCCAGTTGAGAGAGAAAACAAGGCAAGATAATGTCATCAGCCAGCCCACAGAGATACCATGCAATTCAAATAGGAAAACAACAGGGACATACCTGGTGGTCCAGAGGTTAAGACTTAGTGCTTCCAATGCAGGGGGCGCAAGTTTGATCCTTGGTCAGGGCACTAAGATCCCACATGCTCCCAGGTGCAGCCACAAAAAGAGTAAACAGGAACAACAACAACAAAAAAAAACTGATTTAAAAAAAAAAACAGGAAATCAACAGCTTGTCTCTCTCCTCCAAATGCTAGGCTTTCTCTTTTCTGGAGGGTAAAAGTGAGAGTTACTCAGTACACTCTCTGGAACCCCATGGACTAAACAGCCAGTGGAATCCACCAGGCCAGAATACTGGAATGGGTAGCTGGTCCCTCCTCCAGGGGATCTTCCCAGCCCAGGGATCGAACCCAGGTCTCCCGCATTTCAGGAAGATTCTTTACCAGCTGAGCTACCAAATCCTCTGAACTCTAGTCTGCTTGGAAAGGCAACAAGTAGGTAGGGTCAAAATAGCAAAATTATGATGCGCAAGTGAGTCCTGCCTCCTAGTGTCTACATTCTTCCTCTCCTAACCCACTCTCATCTTTCAACAACTTATGGAGGAGGAGATGAAAGGGGAAAGCTTGAAGCAGAAGGAAGCAGTACCCTTGGTAGGCACTCCAGAGCAAATGCCCAGCAAGGCAATAATCCTCCCAGCTCTCACCAAGGTGTCATTTCTCCTTATGCCCTCACTGCAAGTTCTTCCTTATGGACCACTCCATGGGGCCAACACTTTGTGCTGATTGTCATATTCTCGTCCATGTGTTTAGATCTCCTTTGAGGTTCATCCTCCCCAAGGTAAAGAGAAGATCAGGAGCTGTGCAGAACCCCTAGGTAAACAAATCCCAAGTTAACTGAATACTTTCTACGAACAACTTGACCATCCTATGGTATCCTGATACGTGAGCTGCGTACAGAAAGAAGCTGTGGGCCAGGTCCTGGGAATAGCCTGCCAACAAGGACTCAACTGGGCAGCCAGAGGACTGTGTGGCTACCTAGTACCTGATAGGGAGGAATCCCTAAGAGGGGCAAAGGCTCAGGAAATGGGGCTGAAGCTGGGACCAGCAGGCAATATTAAAGCAAATCACTCCCAGGCTCCAGAGTACACACGCCACCACTAGAGAACCTGCACGCCACAACTAGAGAAAGCCTGAGCACTGCAATGAAGACCCAGCACAGCCAAAATGAAAAATAATAATAAGTTTTTAAAAATCACTTCCAGGACTCCTAAACCTCTCGGATATATTCAGCTCTGTCTTAAACCCCAGGAGCTTAAAGGAGACGCCCTCTAATCACTACTGTCTAGGAACAGAAATTTTCTTGGGAGAGAAAGGACAATCAAGTTAGATAAAAGAGAAAAAAAATTACCCAAGGTGCTAGATAACAGTTTCTGTAGGAGCAACACAGAAAATTGTCACGGTGGCTTGAAACAATGACTCATCTAGCCCAGGATTTTGTTTCTAGGACTGAAAAAAACAAGGATCCTTTGATGGAGAAAATAAAAGCTGAGTGAGCAAAAGACATTGTAAGTATGAAAGAAAGGGTGATAAGGTGAATGTTATTAAATGTTACCAAAAGAATGTCTTTGACAATGACCTTAGCCTTTGTGTGAGGTGGGATGGCCTTTAAGAGGCTTCCTAAAGTATGCTTCATGAATAGATTGACAGAAGGACTGAGTTCTTGAATTTAGAACTCAGTAGACCTGGGTTGGGACTTTCCTGTTTGTCAGTGGCTCCGTCATGTCTGATTCTTTGTGATCCCATGGACTATAACCCACCAGGCTCCTCTGTCCATGGGGGTTCTCCAGGCAAGAATACTGGAGTGGGTTGCCATGCTCTCCTCCAAGGGAATCTTCCCAGCCCAGGGATCCAACCTGCACCTCTTATATCTCCTGCATTGGCAGGCAGGTTCTTTACCCACTAAGCCACCTGGGAAGCCATGATGCCAATGCAAAGGCTCTGGTCTGCGAACCAAGATCTCACAGGACACATGCCCCGCCCCTACCCCGACAAAAAATAAAAGACCTGGGTTGGAATCGTATCCTCTGAGCTTCAGTTTTATTGCTTTCACAGTGGAAATATTTCCCCCATGGGAGATTATTATGGCAATTTCATGAGATAATATGATAGTGCATAAAAATATCTAGTACTATGCCATACCATCGTAAAGACTGAATAAAAGTTTGCGTTTTTAACTTACTTAAGCACCAATAGAAGGGAAAATGGAGCTACTCAGTTACCAAAAATGATGAGCACGTGGTTATGCAGACGTTCTGAAGCGATGTGCAATAAAACCAGGCCTGAGCAAAAGCTCAAACAGCAAAAACCTTTTGCTGTTTTTCTGGGCTATTGGTTTATGATCACACGGAACTCTCTCCTATTTATTCTTCCTCACCCAGATGAATTCTGGCCTGGAGGCTAAAAAGGCATAATTGTCAATCATGCTGTTGCCGAAGAGAAGCAATGTGCTGTCTTTCCAGGGTACACTGGGTGTGTTGGCCAGTAGACAGGGCTGGCAGGACCAAGTCCTGTAGAGCAGCCACATCACTGTTACCTGAATAAGTGATCACAGCTGCACTTCTGGGCAATCTTCATAGCATTCTGCAACCAGCACCAGCTATGGGGTATGGACCCTTAGAAAGGCGCCCTCCAACCCACCTGCGAACAAGGCTCGGGGTGGGATGGCCTCTGCAAGGCTGCCTTCTTGGGAAAAGTTCATGAGTACCACTTACCTCCTAACCAGTTACAGTCTTTTGTAAGCATTTATTATGCTCCAGTGCTATGCTCTGATTCCTTTTCTTTCTTTTGCATTTCCTGGCCCTAAAAAGGTTCTTTTTAAATATATATATATATTTATATACATGTACATATATTTGCTGTGCCGGGTCCTAGTTGTGGCATGCAGGACCTTCAGCTACAGCATGTGGGATCTAGTTCCCTGATGAGGGATGGAACCTGTGTCCTCTGCATTGGGAGCGAGGAGTCCCAGCCACTGGACCCCCAGGGAAGATTTTATACTGATAGGAGATGGAGGTTGAAAGTCTTAAGGAAAACAATGTACAGAGTGGAATTTTTGTATTAAGGATGGGGTGTTTTTTTTTTTTTAATCATTGTTTAAAGTTTTATTTTCTTTTTTTTTTTTTTTTGGCTGTGCTGCAGGGCTTGTGGATCTTAGTTCCCTAACCAGGGATTGAATCCAGGCTGTTACAGTGAAAAGTGCCAAGTCCTAACCACTGGACCACCAGGGGGCTCCTAATTTATTCTCTTAAGGGTCCATCAGCAGGTGGAATGGAAGATCCCTGGCACCTTGGGTAACCAAGTCTTCACTGCTTATTCTGTCTGGAGGGCCTGCACATCAGTGCCTTATTTCCCAAGTTGTTTCTACAGTTGATGGGGTACCTTCAAGTCCTCACATCACGTATTCCTCAATCAATCACAAGGGTCTACACACCTGTCTCCACAACTTCCTCCACATTTGTGGGCTGCACACCAGGAGAATACTCTGTTTCTGTCTCTCTCCAACCTCAAGACCAACTTCCCCCAGCCACACTTTGGAGCCCTTGTAGATTTTAGTAGAATCTTGTATTTTCATTTTCCCCCATGAGAGAGAAGCAATTTCAGGGGAATAAATAAGGAACTTCCTGAACTCCAACATCCTCTGTCCATGGAGCTGCGACCTCCAATGACTCTGTGCTTTATCTCTCACCTTGATTTGTTCAGGCCCTCTTGGCTAGCCAAGGGTGCTTAATTATAAAAGGCTTATTTTTAGTTTAGGGGAAGAGACAAATTCATTTAGGAATATGAGTGAGTTATAAGCAAAAATGAAGATAAATGGGAGGAAAAAAGAAAAAAGAAGGGAAGGGAATACCTAGGGGAATCTGTTTAACTGTAAACATTAGGGTAACTGCACAGACCTTTCCATTTGTCTGTCATGGCTAGGAAGAAGAACTTGGTCTCACATCTTACAAAAGAACAGGCTGGAAATCTAACTGCCTTGGAATTCCATGCGTAGTAACTCCCAGCAAGAGAACCCATCCTAATCCTTCCAGGGAAACTCAAACAACAAGCTAGAAAGGTCTAAAGTTACAGTTTAAATACACTGACATCCTCTTGTTTGCCCTTAAATCTGGGAATCCAGAGCTCAGGAGAGAAACTTCTCTTAATCCCTTTGTCCTGGCCACAGGAGCTGGATGGGAGTGGGGATGTTTATGCTTGCTTGGGAGCACAATGAGAAAGAGGAGGAACCATGGCTTGAAACTGAACTTGGTTTGGAGACCAAAATCAAGTTTTGATTTTGGTCAAAGGTGTGAGATGGGGAGAAAAGAGTGAGTGGGGAGTTCTTCTGCAGAGGTTCAGTCCCAAACGAATTAGTGGAATTAGACTGCTTGAAGAATAAAGAGCTCTACTCTCATAGGGCCTTAGGATTTTAATTTTATCATTTGGTACAATGAAGGGGGCTTCTCCTGTAGCTCAGCTGGTAAAGAATCCACCTGCAATGCAGGAGACCTGGGTTCGATTCCTGGTTGGGAAGATCCCCTGGAGAAGGGAACGGCTACCCACTCCAGTATTCTGGCCTGGAGAATTCCATGGACTGTATAGCCCAGGGGGTTGCAAAGAGTCAGACATGACTGAGCAACTTTCACTTACAATGAAGAATTTCTAAACTCTGGGAACAGCAGAATATTCCAGGGTTAGATTCTCTCATTTTGGATTAGGAGAGCATTGAAATGGCTACAATCCCAAAAGATGATGACTCGAGGACACGCAAATACAAGGATGTCACAGTACCTCCTGGAATTGTTGCTATTAATGCGGAAGGCAAAATAATAAAGCTTCCAAAAGATAATACAGGAGAATACCTTTATGATCAAATACCAGTTACACATATTTAAAAATGTTTAGCTGCAGGTTTACCCTCATGGTCCAGTGGTTAAGAATCCATCTTGCAATGCAGGGGACACTGATTCAATCCCTGGTCAAGGAAGATCCCACATGCCATGAGCTACCACTAAGCCAGGCCACCACAACTACTGAGCCTATGTTCTGGAGCCTGAGAGCTGCAACTACTGAAGCCCACACACCCTAGAGTCTGTACTCTGCAGGAAGAGAAGTCACTGCAATGAGAAGTCCGTGCACCACAACTAGAGAGTAACCCCTGCTCACCACAACTAGAGAACACCCATGCACAGCAGTGAAGACAGACCCAGCACAGCCAAAAACAAATAAATAAAAATTTTTAAAAAAATAGAAAGCAGGCAGATGCAAATTAAGACCATAGGAGATACTACTGCACATCCACCAAAATGGCTGGAGTTTTATTTATTCATTTAAACTTTTTATTTTATATTAGAGAATAGGAATGGCTGGAATTTTAAAACATTGATAACATCAAATGCTGGTGAGGATATGGAATAATTAGAACTCTCGTGTACTGCTGGAGGCAGTCTGAATTGGCCCATCCACTTTGGGAAAAAAGCTATCTACCAAAGTTAAGGTATTCATAACCTTTGACTCCTATAGATTCCCCAAAGAAACACATGTTTGTGAATGCTTATTTATAATAGCTAAAAACTGGATGCAATCTTGTTTCTGACACTACTGCTGTGTATTAAACCACTTCACACCTAGTGCATAAATCCATCACCATTTTATGATGGTTGTGGATTTTGTGGGTCAAGAGTTCAGAAAGAGCCTAGAGAGGACTGCTTATCTCAGCTTCGCCAAGTCTGTGGCTTTTGCAGGGAGAGACAAAGGCTGTGACTCAGTGGTGAGGGGGCTGGAATCATCTAAAGGCCTTTTCCTCATACAACTAGGCCACTAGGGAATGCTCAAAATGGCAGGGAATACACACATATACGCATGCTTCTTGATTTTGGGGGGGGCTTGTGGGATCTCAGTTCCCCGACCAGGGAATGAACCTGGGTCACTGCAGTGAAAGCCGAGAATCCTAACCACTCAGCCATCAGGGAACTCCCCTCCTACAGCTAGCTGATGGTCAGGATCTCAGCTGGGGCTGTTGACTAACACACCTGAACACAGCCTCTCCATGGTGTAGCTTGGACTTTCACCCTGTTTGGCAACAAGTGCAAACATCCCCAAAGAACAAGGTGGATGTGCAAGGCATATTTTATGAAGTGACTTAAAAGAAGTCACTTTTGCTGCACTTGATTAAGACAGAGCAAAGGCCTTCAAGGCGAGGGGACATAAATTCCACCTTTTATTTTTTTTAAAAATTTTGGCCACACCTTAGTTCCCCAACCAGGGATTGAACCCATGCACCCTGAATTGGAAGGCAGAGTCTTAACCATTGGATCACCAGGGAAATCCCAGATTCCACCTTTTAATGGGAAGAATGTTGAGGTCGCTTTATGAAAACAACATGTGTGTTGAGAGATATTTCTGTGGCCTTCTCTGGAAAATGCTGTCTGCCACAAGCCAACTATCCATCAGCAGGAGAATGGATAATCTAAGTATGGCATGTTCATTAGGAAGGGATACTATACAGTGATGAAGAGGGCAACCAACAGCCATATGAGATAGTGTGGCTGGATCTCACCAACATAGTCTTGAGCTAAAGAAGCCACATGAGGAAATACATAGCTTAATTCTAATTATAAATTTTTAAAAACACAAGTAAAGCTATAAGTCTGTTTTGAGATACAGACTTAGGAAGAGCAGCCATTAGAAGGACAGTTTCTGAGAATGCTGGCCATTCATCCTGACTTGGGTGATAATTACATCACAAAGCACTTTGTGATAAATCATAAAGCTGTACATTTTTGTTTGGGGCACTTTCTTGTGTCTTACATTTCACAAGAAAAAGGGTAAGAAATTGTGATCTTCTGGCACTGAAAATTAAGTTTATGTGAAAAGAATTCACTCTAAACTTTAGAAACGATTCCTAGCAAACCAACAGGACATTCAACTTCGTCTCCATCTCTGTTAGTTTCTTTTTAATGTACACATGTCTTCCTACTTTGTTATAATCAACATGCAAAACTATTTTGTGTGCTATAAAGGTAGTTTACATACATGTCATTTTTTAAAGCTACATGGTATTTCATTGTTTACAGATCATAAGGTTTCTTAGCTATTTTCATATTGTTCAGACTATGAGTAGCTTCAAATTCTCTAGATCATCATTGTTATCACTAACCTTATTAATAATTCCCTGGTGGTACAGTGGTTAAGACTGTGCTCCCAATGCAGGGGCCTGGGTTTTATCTCTGGTCGGGGAAGATCCTGCATGCCACATGGGGTGACCGAAAAAAAAAAAAATCTAAGAACTCCCTAGATCCTAGACCTTGTAAATAGATCTTTTCATTCATCTTCTCACATCAACCTAATGACTAATGAGACAGGCATGACTTTTATTCCTATGTTTACAGATGATAAAACTGAAACGTATGTTAAGTAAACTTGTAAGTTTCACAAAGTATAGCTTCCACAACAATTCATACCTTGGCAAACACATTCCAGAGCATGTCCTCTCGACCTTTTGACACAATACTTGCTGTGGATTCCTCCCACCCTGCCCCAGGACATTTTTTCCCTTGTTGTTCAGTCGCTCAGTTGTGTCTGACTCTTTGTGACCCCATGGATTGCAGCATACCAGGTTTCCCTGTCCTTCACCATCTCCCGTCCTTCACCATTTTTTTCCTTGGGATTTCCCAAAGTGTAATTGCCAGTTCAAAAGTTGTGAGCAATTTTAGAGTATTCCAGACTGTTGTCTATACTCCAGATGGTTCTCTATACACCCTGAACCAAAGTACACTGATATTAGGACAGTTCGGTTCGGTAAAGGGTCAGGATCATGTCAAGTTTATTGATTCCTTGATTCCAATTTTAGAGCCTTTCTGTAGGACTTCTCTCACCAAAATGGTGTAGGCTAGGGAATACCTAAATATTATTCTCACACTTGACCTATTTAGAATATTTTAGAAGATCTTCCTTTCCCTTTTCTTAACTGTTTTGGTTGACTATCAGTACCTTGGAGGAAATAATGAAGTATTTTTTTTCCCTTGGTGGGTTTTTTTTTTTTTTTGGCTGTACCGCACAGCTTGCAGAACTTAGTTCCCAACTTAGTTCAATCCCCAACCAGGGATTGAACCTGGGACCTCAGCAGTGAGAGCACCAAGTTCTAACCACTGGACCACCGTGGAATTCCCAAGAATTAGGTACTTTGACCCCTCTTTTTTTAAGCAGATTTTTTTTCTTTATAATGATTACTGTTTTCTCCCACAGAAACTTTAACTGAGTTATCATCCAATAGTATTCCTTTAGGTTTGATGTGACCTTTTAGTAAGAAAAAGTCATGTTTCTGCATCTCTTATAAAATTCTACTGCAAATACTGCCCATTATATTACTCATTGTTCTTTTCATAGTCATGTAACGATAACTTTCTAGAACTCAATGTCAAAGGAAAAGTTTGTATCTTCCCATAAAATCATATATTTCCTTTGATCAGACAGTGAAAAGTATATACAGCCTAATGTATCTTTTTTAATTTCTGCTTTGGTTGCAAGTATCTCTAACCCAAATATAAAGTTCAGCCATCATAATGATCCCATTCTGAGTTTCCGATATTAAGATGTAAGGTTGCCCCCCAAATAAAGTAATAATTTAAAAAAATAAAATGTAAGCTTCCAAAAGGCAGAGATTTTGTCTATTTTGTTCCTGTTGAAGGGGCAGGCAGAGGGAAACAGCTCAAATGCTTTATATTGGAAGAGATTTTTTTTTTTAGAAGAAACATCATATAACTCTGTGGCTGTTTAGCCCATTTCCATTGCAGTATAACGTAACATCCTATCCTCTGAAGTGCTCTTAAAAGAAGCAAACTGCTTTCCTCCCAACCACAGGGTATAAAATAAAGTTAGAATTATCTTGCCTTCTCATAAAATCGTTTCTCATTGGTATTTACATTATTCACGATTACATAAAACAAAGACTAGGGATGAAAAAGAAAAAGATTTTCTGGGGTTTGATGTCTCTGTGGTTTTGTGTGGAATGTGGCTGAAATAGGGTGTTTTTTCACCTGAAACAGCAGTCCCTTGGGTGAATTAAGCTGGAGGATGTCCAGAAAAGAGTGCCTGAGAAAAATGCCTGGACCATCCTGAAGTCCACCTTTTAGAACATGGGGTGCCCTTTTAAGGTGTCAGTTGAACTCGGGTCTCTTGCCTTAGCTTCAACCCCTATCCTTTTACTACCAGCAGATGACCTATTGGCCTGGACTCTGCTCACTGAACGCTGGCCACCCCACCCCTATACATTCCAGCTACTCTCTGTTTCCCACTCTTCACCCTGCCCCGGCATTCCCCACCATCACCACTCATTCAGATCCTGACCTCTTGTTCTGCTGCTTCTTTGTTGCTCTGACCCCTCAACTTTGACAGCTGACACTGGCTATCCTAGCGGGGCCATGTGAACCCACTCCAGAGACCCAGCTTTACTTAGTTTGGATCAGTTTCTGGCTATTTCAGACCACTGCCCTCCCTGGGAAGGGCCACATCTTCAATCCTGGGGTCACTGCTTCTATAGAGACCCATTCTGTCTTCTGAAGACATGCTACTTTGTGATAAAGGTGGTACCACTGGCTGGAGCTTTCTTCATGCCTTTTTTCTTAGAGACTTGAAGGTGGCAGGCAGGGTTCAAGGTGACACAAATGGACACTGGTTAAGGCCAATGGCTGTAGCAGGAGTAAATCAATATACAATTCTCTGAGGCTACTGAGAATCCAGAGACATTGATTAATAGCTTTTGGGAGAATGAGATGAAGTTAGGTCACACTATTAAATGACAATATAACAGTTTGCAAAGTTGATCCATTAACCAAAAGTTTATAACCATTGCCAAAATCACATGGTTGTATACACGGGCTTATTACACCTTTATAAATCCTTTATTATAAATTGACTTACTATATAGATAGGGAAAATTGGAAAGAACACATTATCTCTCTTGGATTGATATGAATTTTGTTCTGCTTTGTGAGGTCTGAGAAATAATGTCTAAGTCCAAGCACTGGATACATTCTTTTCCTTTTCTTTCTTTTTAAAATAGAATTTGAGTTCTACTTCTAATGTTACAAACTTTTCGTTGTTTCTTAAGATTAAGAAATGCTTTATGCTGTCATGCATTTTAATCAAGTTTGGTTTACATGAGGCATAGAGAAATAACTTAAAAACCTACATAAAAGATTCTGGTATCGGGTATGACAGCAGGATTCAAGTTTAATCACCTGGACTAGTGCTGTGTGATATTTTCATCACTAGCCTCGGGTGGCTATTTAAACTTAATTTAAATTAATTAAAATTAAATAACATTAAAAACCCAATTCCTCAGTTGCAGTGGCCACATTTCAAGTGCTCACTGACCTCATGTGGTTGATGGCTACTGTGTGGGACAGAGCATATATAGAGTGTCCATCACTGTAGAAATTTCTTTTGGCCTGGGCTGACCCAGACAACTTGGGTTTGTGAAGTTTTCTTTTAGATAAACATATAGTAAAACACTGTGGCCTCCCAGGTGGCTCAGTGGTAAAGAATCCACCTGCCAATGCAGGAGACGCGGGTTTGATCATTGGTCCAGAAGATCCCCTGCAGAAGGAAACGGCAACCCACTCCTGTATTCTTGCCTGGAAAATCCCATGGACAGAGGAGTGTGGCCGGCTACAGTCAATAGGGTCACAAAGAGTCAGACACGACTGAGCACACACACATAGTAAAACATTGTATTAGTCAGCTCAGGCTGTCATAATAAGATACCATAGACTGAGTGACTAGAGAAACAGAAATTTATTTTCTTACAGTTTCAGAGGCTAGAAGTTCAAGGTTAAGGTGCCAGGGTTGAATTCCGGTGAGATTTCTCTTTCTGGCTTGCAAATAGCCAGCTTCTTGCTCTGTCTTCACATGGCCTTTCTTCTGTGCACCTACAGTGGGAGAGAGAGAGAGATCTATTTCTCTTCCTGTTCTTATAAGGACACCATTCTATTGGGTGAGGGAATCACTCTTCTGACCTTATTTAACTTGAATTATCTCCATAAAGGCCCTATCGCCAAATACAGTTAGGGGATTTGGGCTTCAACATATGAATCTGGGGGAAACACAAGCTTGTCTGTAACAAACTTTAAAAAGAAGAAGAAGGAAGAAGGGAAGAGAGGAGGAGAGAGGGGAAGGAAAAGCAGGTCAGGGCCAGATGGTGAGTGCCTCATTGCTATGCTAAGGAGTTGAAAGTCTGTCTGAAGCAGAAGGGGAACCTCTGTAAAGTTAAGGAGGGAGTCTACGTGATTGAAATGTGCATTTTAGAAAGAACAGCGAGTTAATAGTATGGAGGGTGGGTTGAAGTCTGAGGGGGCTTGGAAGAATGGAGGCAGGAAGTTACTCCAGTGTTGAGTTTTCTCCTGTTTACCCAAAGGAGAGTCGAAAATGTTTTCTTTGAAACCTCTGGACCCTATAGGTGCAGATACAGGATGAAGGGGCAGCTTTGCCCCCCCCCCCCAGAAGCAGGCTAGCCAAACGGTTAGAGCAGAGTAGGGTCAGAAAGTTCAGGGTTCAATCTTAACTCCATCCCTTATTACCTATTGACTTAGAGTTTGTTCGCTCAGCTTCCCTGAGTATTTATGTCCTCCTTTGTTGAAGGGGATTGATTACACTATTTCATAGCATTGTTCTAAGGATTAAATTATGCAATGTAGGGGAAAACATTTAACACACAGCCCGTTTAGTGTTTAGTGCTCAATATATTTTGGCTATTATTACTACTAGGGATATAGTTCCTAAATTTACTCTCAAAGGAATACAGGAAATAGGGTTTTTGTTTGTTTAAATGCATCTTGTCTATCTCAAGATTCTCTCTCTGTATGTGAGTCTATGTGTGTATGTGAGTCTGTGTGTGACCACACAGCAGTCACCTTTAAGACTTTTGAAGTCACCATCCTGTATTGGTAGAGTGAACATGAGCCTCAAAGTCACAAGAACTAGTGTCAAATCCCTTCCCTGGTGGTCCAGTGGCTAAGATTCACTACTTCCAATGCAAGGGGCCCAGGTTCAATCCCTAGTCTAGATCTGGAATCTAGATCCCACATGCTGCAGCTAAGAGTTCTTATGCCACAGCTAAAGACTGAAGATCCTGCATGGTGCAACCAAGATCCAAGAGAGTTAAAAAAAAAGAAAAATCCCTTGTCTACCACTTCTCTAGCCCCGTGACCTGCAAGCAACATTTTACTTCAGTCTTGGGGCTTCACTGGTGGCTCAGATGGTAAAGCATCTGCCTGCAATGCAGGAGACCCGGGTTTGATCCCAGGGTCAGGAAGATTCCCTGGAGAAGGAAATGGCAACCCACTTCAGTACTTTTGCCTGGAAAATTCCATGGATGGAGGAGCCTGGTAGGCTACAGTCCATGGGGTTGCAAAGAGTCGGACATGACTGAGTGATTTCACTTTCTTTCTTTCAGTTCCTTATCAGTGAAATGAATATGAGAATACTTTTCAGTCACTCATTTACCCACAGATATTTACTTATATTTACTGCAGAGTTGGACTATAAAGAAAGCTGAGTGCTGAAGAATTGATGCTTTTGAACTGTGGTGTTGGAGAAGACTCTTGAGAGTTCCTTGGACTGCAAGGAGATCAAACCTGTCTATCCTAAAGGAGATCAGTCCTGAATACTCATTGGAAGGGCTGATGCTTAAGCTGAAACTCCAATACTTTGGCCACCTGATGTGAAGAACTGACTCATTGGAAAAGACCCTGATGCTGGGAAAGATTGAAGGCAGGAGAAGGGGATGACAGAGGATGAAATGGTTGGATGGCATCACCGACTCAATGGACATGAGTTTGAGCAAGCTCTGGGAGTTGGTGATGGACAGGGAGGCCTGGTGTGCTGCAGTCCATGGGGTCACAAAGAGTCGGACATGACTGAGTGACTAAACTGAACTAAATTGAACAGCACCAAGCACTGGGCTGGGAATTCTACTGTAAGTATATTAGACACAGTCTGATGACATTTTTGAGGGGTAAGAGACAGTTATACTACAATCTCTTAAGTGCTCTAACAGATAAAATGTAGGAGAAAAGACAAAACTAATCCTGCCCAGAGGAACGGCATTCCTGTCAATGCCTTCCAAGGGTTGCATTCTGGTTTTTAAGTGGGGAGTTGCAGGATGGGGAAATGAAAGCCAGGTGAAGCAAGTGGGGGCGGGAAAGAGCAAAGAGGAGTGGGAAGAGTGCTCCAGACAGACAGAAAAGTAGGCACAAAGGCCTGGAGCCAAGGAGTGCCATCTTGAAAAGTCAAAACCAAGTTCACCTGTCCTGGGTAGACTATGGAAGGGTAGAGCTGAGAGAAGAGCTGTAGAGAAATCGTGGGAAGGGCTTAGGGAGTAGAAAGACATGATCAGATCTGCATTTAGAAATACAACTTCAGCTGTAGCAGAAAGAATGGGTGAGCTGTAAGTAAAGGCAGGCTGGTGTCAGAGAGCTCTAGTAAAAGCCTAGTGCAGTGATCCAGGGGAAAATGTGCCAGGCTGAAGCAATAGGAGATACATACTAATAATCATAGCAAATTTAACACATATATCCAGGAAGTGTTCTATATATTTAGCATACACTAACATGTACGATCCTCAAAACCAGAATAAACCTAAGAGGCCAGTCCTTTTAACATCTTTATTTTATAGAGGAGGAATCCATGGAATAGTCTGTTCAAGTTATACAGTGTTGGGATTGAACCCAGGCAGTCTTGCTCTAGGTAGGGCTTCCTATGTGCTATACTGTGCTGCTGAAGACCTAAAAGATTTCTGAGATTGACTAAGAATTAAGGAATGAAGTAGAGGGAGGAGTCACAGAGATCTCCAGATTTATGGCTTGTGACTGGGTAGCTTTTCGAGTCATTGTTTGGGCTGAAACACATACTAGGGAAGAGCAGACTTGGGAGAAAAGATAACAAGTTGCTAGTGAGATAGGTTGAATTTGAATTCCTAAGGTAATAGCCATGGGTATATATTCAGAGTATCATTGTACATATGGGTCTGGAGCTCAAGAGAGTTATTATTACTAAAGTTTTTATTTTCTGGTTGCACAGTGTAGCATGTGGGATCTTAGTTCCCTGACTCAGGATAGAACATGCACCTGCTGTGTTGGAAGCTTGGAGTGTTTACCACTGGACCACCAAGGAAGTCTCAAGAGACTTATCTGAACAGGAGTTATATATTTGGGAATCATTAGCATGCAACCATATGAATGGATTAGATGTCTTAGGAAGAATGTTTTGAACTAGAAAAGAAGATACTTTGAGAAGAAAGCAGAGGAACACCAGTATTAATGGGTAGGTAAAAGGAGAGTCACTTATAATGGCAATTAGGAGGAACAGCTAAAGAGATGGGAGGAATATAGGGAACATGGGAAGGAAAGAGACATTTTGAGCAGTACGGTGTCAAATGGTATGGAGAGCTCAGCAAAGTGACCACCAAATGTGAAAAGTGCCCATTGAATATAGTCACAAGGAATTCGGTAGTGACCTTGGAGAGAACAGTTTCAGTAAACTGATAAGAACAGTAGTCAGAGTGCAGGAGCCGGAGGACTGAATGCAGGGTGAGGATGTGGAGGCAACAAACACAAAGAATTTCAGGGACTTCCCTGGTGGTTCAGTGTTAAGACTCCTTGATTTCATTGCAGGGGGCATTGGAACTAGGATCCCACATGCTGAATAGCATGGTCAAAATAAGCAGCGGGGAGAATTTCACCAAGAAGATTTGTATATGAAGGGAGGAGAGCTATCTGGGGAGGGAGGTGGATTAAAGGAAAAAATTAATTTTTACTATGCTAGACATTTGAGAATATTTAAATATTAATGAGAAGAATCCAGGATAACCTGAGAGGCTGTGAAATCAGGAGAGGGAATTATCTGAGAACACTTGAGAAAGTGGAGGGGGTGGATGCAGGACACAGATGGAGAGTTTAGCCTAAGCTGTAGGAAGTTTTTTCTTTGTAACAAGAAATGCAGAGAAGAATGAGAAGCAAAATTAGAGTTTGTGATGGGAAACAGAGGGAGTTCTTGAGGGCTTTTATTATCTCTTTGAAGTAGGAGACCTTATCACTGTTAGAGAGTGTGGGAGACAGTGGAGTCGAAGTTAAGAGGAAAACAGAGAAGGTTTAAAACAGACCCAGGGATTTTTAGGGCATGGAAAATACTGTGTATGATACTATACTGATGGAGGGATGGATGGATGTCCAATATACATCTGTCCAAACTCACAGAATGTACAACATCAAGAGTGAGCCCTAATAATATAAACTATGGACCTGGAGTGATTATGATGTGTCAATAGAGGTTCATCAACTGTAACAAATGTACTTCTCTTGTGGGGATGTTGATAATTAGGGAGGCTATGCACATGTGGGGGGGCAGGGGATACATGACAACTCTCTGTACTTTCCTCTCAATAGTGCTGTGAACCTAAAACTCCTCTATAAAAATTAAGTCTTAATTCAATAGCAACAACAACAAATCAGACTCATGGAGGTGGAGACCAATGTGATTGAGGAAACAGAAAAAATTTCCAGCAATGCATGAGGACCTATGAATTCACTATGGTAATTACCTGCACGTTTGTTCTAGTTAAGTGGTAGGTTTGGAGAAGACAGAGAGATCTAGAATTGGAGTTTTGACAGCTGAGTTCAATAGAAGACAACGGGGATTAGAGATGAGGATACTGGTAAGAGAGGGGCAAAAACAATGAGGACCACCCAAGGGACCAGAAGAGAGCAGAAAAGAGCTGATGTAAGGAGGATAGAGGGGAATTCCTTGGCAGTCTAGTGGTTAGGACTGGGTGCTTTCACTGCCAGAGCCTGGGTTCAACCCCCTGATTGGGGAACTAAGATCCCACAAGCTGTGAGGTGAGGTGAAAAAAAAAAGAGAGACATTTAGGGTCTTTGAATTCTACTTAAAGAACAGTGTGTGATAGGTAGTCTCTAAGATGAACCCCAGTGATCCTACCTCATGGTATTCATGCCCTGGAGTAGTCTTCTCCTTTTGAGAGTGAGCTGGACCTAGTGACTCATCTAACAAACAGAAGAAGGTGATTGGATGTTACTTCTGAGATGAGTTTCAAAAAGACTCTTCCTGTCCTCTATGCTCTCTCACTCATCGGCTCTGATGCAAACCAGTTACCATGGTCTGTGCCCTATGCAGAGATCCACATAGCAAGGAAATGAGGGCGTGAATCCTGCCAACAACTGCCTGAGTGATCTTAAAGTCAGATCCTCCCTTAGTCAGATAAGGGGCCTTCAGATAAGACCACAGCTTGTGTTGACACCTCGATTGCAGCCCCGTGAGGGAACCTGTGGCAAAGGCACCCAGCTAAACCCTGCTGAGATTCCTGACAAGAGCTATGAGATAAAACTAATACAGAGTATAAGAAGTAACTGAATGAGAAGGGAAAAAGGACAGCAATTACCATCAGAGATGGGAGTGTTTGAGGTTATAGTTTCAGCTATGTAGCTAAATGGATGCAGAGATCCAACTCAGTGAAGATAAGGTCAAGGAGTTTCGAGGCCAGGGTACTGGATAAGTCAGGTGCATAAATGTGGAAGTCATTTGGGATCATTGGGTGGAGAAGAGTGTGCACCAGGTGTCAATTTCAATGAATGACAAGGTGACACTGAGGCAAAGAGGACAGGAAACCTAGTGAGATGGAGGGTACTATAATTAGGTGGAATGAGCTGCCAGTTTTTTTTTTTTTTTTTTTTTTTGAAGACGGTGGCAAATTAATGGTATGGAAGGAGCACTAGGCATCTAGGAAGATGCTGACCCCAAAACTGGACTCGGGGATAAGTGAAGTGTGGGAGAATCACCTCTTCTCAAGAGTATAGGGGAGAACTGTCCTCAATGTTAGGAACAAGTTTCAAGATTAACCGGCATGAAAGTAAGGTTTTTGTCCCCTCATGGTGGGCCCTGGACGAACATTAGCTGTCTCTCAGTATTCAGGTAAACATGTATATGCCTTTTTTCTGCGCCTCCCTCTCCCCAATCTCTATGCCAAAGACTAGGGCTAGGTAAAGGGGTGGGTTCCGGTGGTTGGAGGCAGCGTGGCTCTTTCTTCACTCGGTCAACTGAGAGCGTGTTAGCAAGGCTTTCCGTAACTTCACTGGCGCACAAGACATATAACCCCGTAAGCGAGATTTATTTCTTTCACCAAAAAACACAATAGAGCGCCTAACATGTGCGAGACACCGGCGACACAAACAGGAGCGAGATATATTCCCTAATGCCGGGAGGGCGTTCGGTCACATTCGGTGTCAAGGCACACTTCCAGCTGAGGTAAAATGTCGGAAGTCGGTATGCACCAGAACTGAGATCCCTCCAGAATTCGGCCTAGCTGTCTTGCGTTCCCAGCTCGCTTTAGCTGGGTGCGCCCTCCGGGAAAGCTAACGTCCACACGGGCTACCCAGCCGCCAACGGGGCGGGGCGTAATGGGCGGGGCCAGGCCGGAGGGAGAACTGACCCCGCCCCTGGGGCTCCCAGGGCCCACTGCGCCCCGCGGCCAGATGCTGACGTGTCCTTTCCTTTCCACTACACCTCCCGACACTACCTACTACCACTGCCCCGGAAGTCCCGCCTCATACTTAGCCCATCACTGCAAATCAGCTCTTTCAGCGCTTCCTGAAGCTCTTGACCGGTTTTGAGACTAAGGGGCGGGGCTCCGCAAGCAGGGTGCCTATTGGCTTGGGGTCCGGCAGGTTCCTGGTTCTAATTGGCCGGAGGGCGGTGGCGCTCTGGCACGCTTGCGCGGCGAGTAGAACGTGTGGCGGCGGTGGAGATCGCGTCTCTTTCGCTCCCAGTCCTGCTGCTGCTCCAGTGAGCGCCCAGCGCGTCCCTCCAGTCCATCGCCCACAGCTGGTCGCTCGCCCGCTCCTCTCCGCGGCGGCCTCTCACCAACACCGACACCCACATTGACACGTCCTAGCCGGCCACCGCCTTAATCGCTGGTTTTCCATCTCTACACATGGCCTCCTCCGCGCAGGGCGGCGGATCCTCCGGGGGACCCGCGGTCCCCACCGTGCAACGGGGCATCGTCAAGATGGTGAGAGCGGGGCCCGGGACACCGATCCCACTGGCCGCCACCGTGCGGGAGTCTGGCGCTGGCTCCTTCCCCTACCGCCAGCTTGCACTGTCTCCCAGATCCTCTTTCCTCTGCCCCTTCCTCACTTTTCACCCAATCTCGGAATCCCCTCCCTAAACGCCGGTCGACACGGACTCCCCTTCGGTACTTTGCCTCCAGGACACCCTGGCACTGGGGGGTCACGGTGATTTCCGTGATCGCGGCACTCAAGTCTCCTGGCTTTTTACCGGGACAGATCGATTACTAATTAGTTAACGGGGATTTGTTGGTATCCGTCCTCCGATTCACCGTCCTTCTGTCCATTTTGGCATATGCTGAGTAGTTTGCAGTTTTTCATAGATCTTGACGTCCGCTCTTCCATGGAACTCTTGGAGTACTTGGCCTTCTTGAAGCTATTATGTTTCCACCGACTCTCAGTTACGCCAAGTTTTCTCACTCTCTTGCTCTCATTTCCCGTCTTCTCCCCTCCACCACTTGTGTCAAGTCAGTAGTCCTGAGAGCTCTTCATACCTATGCGCTCCCTCTCTTTGGCTCTCAGAGCCTTAGGCCGGTAGGAATCTTAGCGATCCTTGTTGTTCCCTCACTACGAATGAGACAACTTTGAAAAGGACAAGTGACTTGCCTAAGGTCACATGGTGGTTTGGGTTGGAGCCAGGACAGGAGCCTAAGTGTTCTGATTCCCAGCCCCCTGCTGTTACTGTAAATTCTGCCTGATTATATATCCCCTCACTCTCTACATCCTTGAATGGTGAATTTGAAACCTTGCAAGTTTCACTAAAAATTAACCCCCCATCATAATTTCATAATATAAATTCTCTGTATCAATTGTCCCCTCTGTTGGCCTCCCCTCAACATTCCCCAGGATTGGAAACTGACATTTCTTCGTTGTTACCAGAATTTCTGGTTGTGATGGCCACAGGCTTATAGATTTCATTTCAGGCCGCAATTCTGACTTTTCCATCTGGAAGTATTCTTTATGACACTTTGTCCCAAAATTCTGCAGCCTTTTATAGTTGTAGAAAGTCTGAAAAACATTGTTTTCTTGGCTCATTGTCTTTCACAGGATTATAATGTTTCTCAGCTTGTGTGTGAATTAGATTTCAAGATTTTTTTTTCCCCCAGATACTCACATATTCATTTCCTAGGCAGTATTCTGCCTCCAACTGAGATTCTTAGGCTTTTCAGTAGCGCTTTTCCTATTTATTTATACATAAATGGAGAGTCAGAATTTATCAGAAACTGAATGAGGAGGGAATTTCCAGGGTCCACATAGTTTCACCTCTCTGAAGTATTGAAATGACTTATGAAAGGATTATCCTGAAGTGGCTCCTCTTAAATTACCTTTTTCATTTGCACTGATCTTTCCCTTCACCATAGGAACAGAGCAGTGCTTGGCGGTCTGGTAGTGGGATTGGCAGCACCAAGTGAATCTTGTCCGAGTTTTTTTCCTTTGCTAAGGCTTGAATTTTTCTTAAAGGCCCCTCTTATTTGTAGAGTGGGAGCGGAAAGGGGCTGACCATATTTTTGCTTCTACAAATGCTAGAGGTTTCCAAGGCATCTGGATTCTATGGGGTGACCATACCTGTCCTCATATTACTCCCATGAATACTGAGTATCAACAGTAACTTGTTTATTAAGGCTCATGTCTTGTGCTGAGTTTTCTGTTTGTATTATCTCATTTGTAATACTGAACAAGTGGATAGGATCATTGGCTACATTTTACAGATGTGTAATCTGAGGTTTTGAAAGAATAGTTTATCCCAGGACAGGTACTTTTTAAATGGTACTGAGAAGCAGAGCTGGGACTTGAACCCAGACCCTGTTGGCCAAAGCATAGGCTTTTCAACAATCGTGGTTCAATTCCTCTGACTCCAGGCAATGATTTTAACAGAGGGCAGGGCCAGTGATGCATGGCCACAAAATTGCAGGAAAGTGAAGCTGACTATAATTGAGCCTAGGAGAGATTAGATGTTACTCCTGTCTTGTCCGGGAGCTGCTGTTGCAGTAAGTGCCTTTATTTGGTGCTTACGGTCCTTACCATAAGCAAAGGAATGTGGTGTGGAAGACACATTAGGGTGGGAGCAGACTTTGAAGAAGGTGTTAAGAGTTGCCTGTACTGCTGTTTTTCTGTTTTCAAGCTGCAAAGGGGTGGGTGGGTGAGTTCCAGGCAGAGATTAGGGGAGGGAAGCCGGATGAACTGCGGAGCCACTGGCAGATTTGTGCCAGGCTTCGAAGCCTGTCTGGAATGAAAAATTGACCCCTGGCAAACTGCTGTGTGTGAAGCTCTTCTGCTTAGCGAAGTTGTATTTTCCTGGAGAGTAATTGTTTCCAGTGGTACCAGGAACTGCTTCGTAAGAACTCTGCGAGGGAAGATGGAGCTCTGTGACAGAGGGAGGTGAGGAGGAAATAGTTTGATGACTAGGAAAAGAGTAATTATCAGTGACTGCTTTTCTGCCTTTGGGTTGAGGGGCAGAAACCGACCAACCAGACTTGGGCCTTTCAGGCCGAGCCCTCCAGATTTGTCTGGACTCAGGCTGAGCTGAAGGTCCGAAGTGTTCTTGGGTTGAAGTTGGCTGCATTAAAGGGGAATACTCATTCTTCCTCTTTTGGGTAAAGAACAGGTTATAAGGCAATGGAAGCTGCGTGTTTCTTCTGGTGTCTGCTTTGCCATCTTAGTAAACTGCGTTCCTTTTTCTAAGGTGGAAGCAGAAAGAACTTGGGAGTCAAGTAGTAAAAAAATGTTTGCATTTGACCAGTTTTTTTAAATGATGGTAGGGGCTGCGTCTGCTGTTGACAGTAGGAGCCAAGGGACAGAGCTGGTTCTGGAATATGTTGGAGGAAGTGGGCAGTGAGTTGACACAATCATTGTGGGGCTCTTCTGTTACTGAGAAGGCAGTGAGGATGATGGAAAAGCTGAAGGTGGATTTATATGTTTTTTTGAGTTGGGATAAGACTGGCAAGTGTGTGGGCAGGTGAAATAGAACCTGGGAAAGTAAATGTCTGTGTCACATCAGATCTTTTCTCGAAATCCTGGAGGATTCTATCTCTGGGTTTCTTGGGTAATTTGCTAGACTTTCTTTAGCTGTCTCAGAATATTGTCAGCCCATGTTAAATAGAGGTTGGGAGAAGTCTCCAGGATAGTGAGTGTGAAATTCAATCACCCCACTTAGCAGCTACGTAGAGATGGCAATTTTCTCTGGTTTTGCTGACCCCATTTATTTCTGTCTTGGGGGACAGAGCCCTTTTTGAAATCTTTAACTGTTCTATCTTATGTCTGCATATCTTTTCAAGCAGGAGCATACGGCAGAGTGAATCCGCCGTAGTTCTTGAATCTTCAGTGCTCATCAGAAGCAGCCATGGCAGCAGCCTATCTCATCCTCCTTATGGTGTGGAAGGCCAAATCCCAATTCCCATTTCACCCCATCCCATTTGAAAGGGGAAAGGAATCCCTCTGCTAATCTTTGGCTTTATGGTTAGAACCATGATCCTCACTGGATGACTTAAGTCCCGGGGCACCTAAAGAAAGAGATGGCCCTAATTTCCTCCCCCAACAGGAATTGTGCTGCCAGGCTGTTGGGAAGCAGGCTGTAGGCTTTCTGGTGAGGAGGTTAGTGGGAATTTCTCCAGTGTACAGCTTGTAGGAATTGCTGTCTGTGATTTAGATCATTCCAGCTAAGTGTTTCTAGATTTCTGAGCTAAAGAAGTATGTGTCTTCAGAGCGTAGTGAGGACAGAGTAGTAGTCTGCTGATCTGTTCCTTCCTGTATGCACTTAGCTCATGCCGACTATGAAAGAAAAACACCTTTCCTAAGCTACTTAAAATACCCTATTCTACCACTCAAAGGGACAAGGTAGGTGAATAACAGTATTTTACTAGGGCCATTTGCAAAGATTCCCAGGTGGCTTAGTGGTAAAGAATCTGCCTGCCAATGCAGGAGACACAGGTTTGATCGCTGGGTTGGGAAGATCCCCTGGAGAAGGAAATGGCCACCCACCCTAGTATTCTTGCCTGGAAAATCCCACGGACAGAGGAGTCTGGTGGGCTACAGTCTGTGGTATTGGTATACTTGCCTGGGAAATCCCATGGACAGAGGAGCCTGGTGGGCTACAGTCCGTGGTATTGCAAAGAGTCGGACACAACTTAGTGACTGAGCACACATTTGCAAAGCAGTAGGTGGAATAGGATGGAAGACTTCCCTCTAGTCTTAAAATTGTCTACTTCCCAGCAGGTGAGTATGAGTGAGTGAGTGAGTGAAAGTTGCTCATCATGTCTGACTCTTTGCGACCCCATGGAATTCTCCAGGCCAGAATACTGGAGTGGGTAGCCTTTCACTTCTCCAGGGGATCTTCCCAACCTAAGGATCCAACCCAGGTCTCCTGCATTGCAGGTGGATTCTTTACCAGCTGAGCCACAAGGAAAGCCCGCAAGTGAGCATGGTAGCTTTCAATCAAAATTGTAAGTAAAGGAGCACTAAGTTTTTGCTCTGTCTTAAAGACTTCCTGTCATTTTTCCAGTTTGAAAAAGAAGCATACCTTTGGCTCTAGTCATGCTAACAGTGGCTGCTGCCATGTACTAACTAATGATAGAGATGATGAGCAATCATATTTCCTTTCTCCAGCAAGTTTTATTGATCATCTGTGTCAAGTGCTGCCTGTGTATTGGAGAAACAGTGGTAAAAAAAGTAAATCATATCACTGCCCTTACAGTTTATGGAGGAGACAGACAAGTACATAAGAAATGAGCATGATATGAGGGCGATTTCCAGTAGGGAAATGGGACTGAGTAGTCAGGAGTAAGGGAAGGGGTGGCCCCTTTAAATTGGAAGGCTTCCTTCAGCTGAGATCTGATGGACATGAAAGAACCAGCCACAGAGGAAGAGTTCCCGGCAGAGGGAATAGCGTGTACGAAGATTGTAGGTATCCATTGGTGGTTATCTTCAGAATATTTACAGTAGCTTTTCAATTTCTTGAAGTTCAGTGATCCACATACATGGTATGGGTTTAACCTGAGCTGTTAATATACATGTTTTAGGGTAAGAAAAGGCAGAAAGGGCAGCAGAGGTGGTGGTGGTTCCAGTATCCTGGTGAGATAAGTTGCTATTTCATCACTCAGTCGTGTCTGACTCTTGTGACCACATGGACTGTAGCCTGCCAGGGAAGCCCTGGTCAGATCAGTAGCAGACATTAAGTCTACAGGATAAATACAATTGATAGGAGACTGATTTAAAACAAAATGCTTGCTCTTGGTCATGTTTCTTACAGGGCCAAGACCAGGGTTCTTTGACTTCCTACCAGCCAATCGTGTATTCCCGAGGTCACCACCTTTCAGTGGATAGGACCTAGATGAGAAGATAAATGCCAAGAACAGGCTCAACAAGAGTCACATAGCATCTAGAACCTGATGAAGTTTATGCTTCTGACATCATTTTGTTACTGCTTGGAATGTAGTAGCTCTGGCCTCTGGCAACACTTTTAACCTAGCAAGCTTTAGGTAATAGTGATGTTGAAAAGCAGAGTAGCTTGCTTCAGAGCTCAAAGTATGGGTCAGGAAGGAAGGGCTCATGCAGGGTTGGGGACTCCTGAGGCTGGGTTGTTCTCAGTGCTGGTAATAAGGAGGCAAATGATTTCGTGCATCGATGACCAGTTTACTTGGAGAATAAAATTGGGGAAATACGTGAATATTTTAGTTTTCATCTGTTAAGTTCAAAAGAGAAAATTGGCCAGGTTTTTGAATGCAGGTAAGGAGTCTCTGGGCTTCCCAGGTGGCACTAATGGTAAAGAACCTGCCTGCCAGTGCAGGAGATATAAGAGACTCAGGTTCAATCCCTGGGTCAGGAAGATCCCCCGGAGGAGGGCAAGGCAACCCACTCCAGTATGCTTGCCTAGAGAATCCCATGGACAGAGGAGCTTGGCGGGCTACAGTCCATAGGGTCGCACAGAGTCGCACGTGACTGAAGTGACTTAGCATGCATGCATTTGAGGAGGAACTAAGGCCTGTTGTGAAACTCACTTATGAGCATGGGCTGTCAAGCCAGCTGACATGTATGATTCTAGCAGTGGGTACAGTAGATATCCTTTGGAATCTGATGTTTAGATTTTATTTCATTTCTTCAAAGAAGAGAATAGGTGAAGATTTTAGGAAATTCTTTGCCTTATCAGGGGCAAGGAATGAAGTAAAGGGATTCAGCTCTTACTGGGCTTACATAGCTTTTTCTCCTATTTCTTCTTTGGAGGTAGATATCCACCCAGGTTTGTGTTTTTTTTCTTTTTTTAAAAAATATTTATTTATTTATTTGGCTGTTCCAGGTTTTAGTCGTGCACACAGGATCTTTATTTATTTTTTTTTTTAATAATTTTACTTATTTATTTATGGTTGTGCTGGGTCTTTGTTCCTGCGCAGGCTTTTCTCTAGTTGTGGAGAGTGGGGGTTACTCTCTATTTGTGGTGCATAGGCTTCTCATTGCGGTGGCTTCTCTTGTTATGGAGCACAGGCTCTAGGGCGTGTGGGCTTCAGTAGTTGCAGCACGTGGGCTCAATAGTTGTGGCTTCCAGGCTTTGGAGCACAGGCTCAAAATAGTTGTGGTGCACAGGCTTAGTTGCTCCTTGGCATGTGGAACCTTCTCAGGCAGGGATCGAACCTGTGTCTTCTGCATTGGCAGGTGGATTCTTTGCCACTGAGCTGTCAGGGACAGTCACACACAGGATCTTTAATTGCAGCATATGTTAGTCACTCAGTCGTGTCTGACTCTTTTCGACCCCTGGACTGTAGTCCACCAGGCTACTCTGTCCATGGAATTCTCCAGACAAGAATACTGGATTTCCTTCTCCAGGAGATCTTCCCAACCCAGGGATCGAACCCAGGCCTCCTGCATTGCATGCAGATTCTTTACTGTCTGAGCCACCAGGGAAGCCCTTAGTTGCAGCGTGGGAAATCTTTAATTGCAGCATGTGAGATACAGTTCCCCGAGCAAGGATGGAACCCCTGGCCCCCTGCATTGGGAGCATGGAGTCTTAGCTACTGGACCACAAGGGAAGTCCCAACACTTAGTTTTTTCGTTTTTGTGTTTTCCTCACCCAGTTTCTGTTGCTGTTCCTCTCTTGGGAGACCGACATACGCTTTGTTCTTACGGCAGAAATTGATGCAGAATCACAGGTTGCGCACATTTGATGCAGATGGAGTGTTGTGGGGTTTCACTTACTTTCAGTGAGACTCAATATGATAAATTAATGTTATGTTTTTCTCACTTAGCTCTAATATTTAGGGGAATAAAAAGAACAGTGGTTTCCGTTGGCATTTTTTTTAAATTAGGAAGTTAAGCGACTTACAGGAAAAATAAACCTAATGGCAATTTAGATGATATTTTTCAGATGTTGTTTTTGAGATGTTCAGTCTCTGATGTAAACTGGGCTGGCACAAATTTTCTCCATTTATGTGCTTATGGTGACTCTAAGGCTCCCTTTCGCTTCTTTATGAGGTGCTCCACGTTCTCTTTATGTGGGAAGTAGTCTGCTATGGTCTTGTAACACCAACCTCATGTGTAATAAGGGGAATTGAGGAGATTGGGGATCTGTGGTTCACGTTAATAAAGCCCATGTATTGGATTGGCCAAAAAGTTTGTTTGGGTTTCCCATGGCAGCTTATGGAAAAACCTGAGCAAACTTTTTGGCCAACCCAGTATTAACATTGTCCCTGGGAAGTAGCCTGGTGGAAAAGAGAGGTCATCACCCTGGGATTCAGGGGACACTGTTCTAGGCCAGCTGCTGCTGGTCTCCCTCTGGGCACTGTGGGGTAAGGTAGTACACCTTTCAGGCACTTTCTTTTTCTCTTAAATGAAGTGGTTGGACTCTGAAGCTCCTTGCAGTCCACAAAGGCTGCAGTTGTATCAGAAACCCTATATTACATGTCTTTCAGGCATGAATCAAAGCTGAGGAATCTCATACCTTCTGCTAGTCTTCACTTTGAATTGATGCTTACCTTGTGGGAGACATATTTTCTGTTCCCATTGCTTGTTTTACTTTTATTTTTTGAGAAGGTAGATTAGTCGAAATATAATTTTCTAGTGTGGAAGACCAGAGTTAGAATTTGAGTTAAACTAAGTGACCAGTTACTGGAGTGGCTGGAGGGTGGGTAGAATTGGACCAGGGAGGTTCCTGGCTTCAGCAGTGGTGTCAGGATAGACTAGTGGGAATGGTTGCTTGGGACCCAGAGGAACGTGGTACCTGTGGGTTTTATTTACGCAGTCTCACCTCTGCTTGTGAACACCCTGCCATTTTCCTGGGGCAGCAGGTCTAGACCTGAGAAAGGTGGGGATGATGAGGGCACTCTGGGAGCGTGTAGCTCACGGGGAGAGTTTATCATGGCCCTTTGTTTGGGTGAGTCTGGCGGGAGCTTGGGGCTTGGTCAGGTTCTGAGCTCTGGCTTTCGTGCTCTGAGGCCAAAGCCTCTTCCTTTAGATTATTCTCACTGTCCTGCAGATCTTCCCCACTTCTGTTTAATGTGCAAGTATAGGAATCATCTAAATCTATTCTTGGTAGTTCCTCACAGGGTTTCTTTTCTTTTGAGTTTATTTTTTATTGTTAGCTTTCTTACATTCTTTTCTGGGAGGAGATTTTGAGAGAGAGAGTGAGTTCCTAAGAGCGCAGTGATTTTCTAAACACATCCTTGCCTCAGGACCACCTGGAAGGTCGTTCTGAGGCACTGAATTAGAATCTGCACATGTGGCCTGGAAATTCATATTTTTAAAAAGCCACTCCTAGGTGGCTTTCTCTCCTGAAAGAGGGACCCTTTGGGATTGACCCAGGGGCTGGCATTTGAGACCCATTGATCTTATTTAACTCCTGTGCTGTATGTAGTTGAAGGGTCAGGACATAAATGCAAAAGGAGTGTATGCTTTTGGGGCCAGTGCACCGGAATTGTAGACGAGGGGAGATAGTAGCTTCTTTTTTTCTTTTTAGCACTTATCTTGATGGCTCCCAGGACACTTTGCATTGCTTTTAATCTGTAGCTCAATATTGGGCTGATGTCCCCAGGAGTCCATTTACAGTGACTCTGAGAGCTTATTCCTAGGTCAGAACTGACAGCTGAGAAGTTGTTTTATGTGCCTGATTAAGGCCATATGCTCATTTTAACACTCATCTGCTACTTTTCCTTCTATTTGCATAGATTCCCCAGATCTTCCTATAATTTGGCACAAATACCTTGGCACATTATTACTGTGGAAGTCTTTGGTGTCATCCACAAGCATGAAGATTCTCTGTTTCTCACTTTCTGCCCTTTTAATCCTACAGAACCATGCACGTGGGCTTTTTGATGTGTCTTTTTATATCCATCCTGTCTCTTGTTTATAAGCCCCATTCTTAACAAGAACAACACCAGTAAAACCCCAAATGACCTCTTTGGTGGTCTTGGTCTTAAGTTCTTATTCCACTAGCCTGCCAAATGTGGAGATAAAATTTTCCTATTGTTCTCAAGCCTTTGAAGGCCTGAGGATGAAGGGTCGCATTTGCAATCTCTTGGGGGCCTTTCCTTTTCTTGACCAGCTTTTCTAGTTCATCCCAGAAATCCTTCCAAATGCTCAGGTGAGTGCCCTCCAGTGTTAGTCATTTCACAGTTGTCAGTGTTTAAAATTTGGACTTAATGCTTGCTCTTAAGACTTCAGACAGTACAGAACTATGTGAAGTTGACTGCAAAAATCTTTCTCCCTATCCTCCTTATGAATTTTCTGCCATTCATTCTCATCCCTGTAAGTAAATGTACTTCGTAGTTTTTTTCGTGCAGAAAGATACACTCCCCATTTTTTTTTTTAAAGAAACAGAAATGAGGTTATAATGAGTTCTGTAACTTCCTTTTTAAAATTAATTGTCAAAACTACCTTTCAGTGTCATGATTATACGTCTGTCTCATTCTTCAGTATTTGAGGAGTGTTCTGTAGTTTGGGTGTATTTACTTACCCATTTTTTTCCCTGTTGATATGTTAGCTTTCTTTGATACATCTTTGTGTTCTTGTGTTAGCATTTCCCTAAGACAGATTCCTGAAAGTACACTTCATGTTTTTGGTGGCTGCAGGGGCCACCAAATTTAGACTTTACCTTTTTATATCCTACAAGGATCATCTTAAATTCGATTGAGGGCAGAATGCAAAAATACTGGAATGGGTAACCATTGCCTTCTCCAGGGGATCTTCCCAGGAATCTCACCCAGGTCTCCTGCATTGCCAGCAGATTCTTTACCATCTGAGCCACCAGGGAAGCCCAACAACCTCCTTACACTAATTAATCATTTCACAATTGGTAGTCTGCTTCCCCAGTCAGTACCCTTGAAAACCTCGAGGGCAGGGTTCAGCTCCTGGGGATCATTAAATCACCATTGTTTAATTGCTTCAAGGCCCCCCAGGGGTTTTAAGGTCTTGAACTTGCAGGAGAGTTGCCTCTGAGGGCTCTAGCCTTGTCTGCTCTCTCTGGGTTCTTGTAAGCTCCCTCGCTAAGAAGTGTGCCACTGCCCAGCTACGCATGACAGGAGGAGGTCAGAGGCAAGGTCCTGTGAGAGGCCTGACTTTTTTTCCCCTACAGACTGGTATTAATACATAGCTCTTCCTCTTCTTTCTTTTTTTCTACTTGGATTAGAAGGTGGGGGTGGTAGTGGTGGTGAATCTGACCACATCCTGCTCCGAGTAACCCGGCCATTTTTTAGAGTTGTTCAGAGAGGCTGAACCGGGGCCAGCTGATTTCAACCCCGGAAAGGGTTTACCTCCAGTTTCCTGGGTTTCAGGCGTGCATGTGCCCCTGTCGTGTTTTCAGCATATCTGAACACTGCCTCTACTTTGATTTAGGATGAAAATTGTCTTTAAAAATCGTCATGTTATTTTAAAAGGAAATGGTTTCACCATTGAAAATGGGAAACCAGTATAACTTGCTAGTTACTGCTTACTAGAAAGTACCTTCAGAAAAACCCCACAATGAAAACAAAATAGTGGGTGTTATTAAATTCTAACTAGGTACAGCATTTTGCAGAAGACTCTGAAGGAAGTGTGTAACAGGTGGTAGAGATGTGCTGCAGGCTTCCTGCCTCCCAACTGAAACTCCATTTAATGGGAGGGATTGAAAGAGAACTGAAAAGAAAACAGACAGCTCTTACTTACGTATGAATGTTAAATGCTGGTACACACTGGGATCGTATACTACGGGCACCCGTTTTTCTTGTTTTGTTTTTTAAACAAGCCCACACTTTGGAAAACGGACACATAAATTGTCCCTGGAGACAGAACCGAACTGATTTTCTGGGGTGGCTGTGCCCACGTCATTAGTGTCACGGACTACTGGCCACGATACCTTGGGCAAGTCACTGACCCTTTACCTTCCAGCTTTGCCTGTACATGAGCAGTGCTCACCTCATGGGATTCTTGCTGATAAAATGAAAGAAGGCAGTATTCAGACCATTGGCTGGAGCTGTTCCCAGCTCAGATGAGGGTGGAAATGGAACCAGCTGAGGCAACATGAGGGCAAGAGTGGCACCCGGCAAGTTTTGTAATGTTATTTAGTCGCTACGTCGTGTTCGACTCTGTGACCCCATGAACTGCAGCACACCAGGCTCCTCTGTCCTTCACTGTCTCCTGGTGTTGCTCAAATTCATGTCCATTGAGTTGGTGATGCTATCTAATCATCTCATCTTCGGCCACCCCCAGTTTGAAAGACTGGCTTTAATTTTAAGATCATATTTTTTCTATTATTATTGTTACTTTTTGACTAAAATGTCCTTTATTTTTCAAACAGTGTGATGGCATTTGCTTTCTTTCATGTCCTCGGCACAAATAAAAAACGGATAACATATCAGTCCCTAATTTTGGCTTAGCAGAAAGGTGTGCACCGGTAAATGTCTAACCTTCTGAGCTTTGGAGGCATCGTTCATTTAACTCTTAGGAAAGCTTAAACAGATTTAGGTAGTGCATGGAAAAGTGCAGTTGTGTGTGTGAATACTAGGTGAAGTTCAGTGGCACCGGTGAGGCTAGTCAGGTAGAAATGCATCTGGCAAAATTTTTAACTCCTTTGGCTCCTGCCCTCTCCTCCCTGCGACCCCCTAGCTTCTGGTACTTCAGAACTGGGCTGCATTCCATCTCCACCCTGCCCTCCCTTCTAAATGATCAAAACTTGATATATTTAGGAAAAATTTGCCACTATAATGTAAAACATTCCATTTTATTTGCCCCAGCATGGACTAGGTAATCCAGATTTGTCTGAGCATTTTCTGGTCCTCTTTTGGAGACGGGGAGAGAGGAACAGTGTATGTAGGATCAGCATAAATTGGTTATTTGCAAGGAACAGCACCTTACCTGGCCTCCCACCTTTGTAAGGACAGGGGAACTTACATCCCAGTTTGCCCGGGGCTGTTGTCTTGCCATGACTGTCAGTAACACCCCATTTTCACTCTCAGAGTGTCCCAATTTGAGTGATAAAATGTACATTTAGTAGGGTTTTGGGGAAAGATTGGGTTGGCATAGTTCAGAGAGGCCAAAATAAACTGAGGGTAGATGGTTCCATAAGTTGCTGGGAGGATGGCCTAAGGTGTGGGGTGTCTCCAGGCTTCTATGAAGCACAGGCAGCTTTGGTTTGAGACCAGGCTGTGCGCCTGATTCTGGGTAAAGCTTTTTAGGCTGTTGAGATAATAGGTGTCTCGTTGAAATGCTGTTTAATAGAGGCAGGTAACCATGTTTTATAGTAGAAGGGGGAACTCATGAAGTGAAATACTGAAGCTTTTCTTGGAGAATGGATGGGTTGGAAAAAATCAGATGTCATATTTCAGGTCAGTTTCTTTGCTTTAAACCTCTTTTCTGGGGAGATGGTGAAAGTGACAAGTCTTGACAGAGGCAGAGGAATAAAACGGGGGAGATAAAAGACAGCAGAAATGAGTAGGTCCAGGTGGGTATACTCAGATGTTCCTGAAGGCAGCTGCAAGCAACCTGCAGTCGAGGTAGCAGTTGAAGGCAATGTGCCTAAAGGCCTGTTGGAAGTTTGTGGTAGAGAAAGGAATGAGAAGCGAGACGTTTAAGTCTGTTTCCAGTCTCTAGAATGCAGTGCTACAAACTTTCAAACTAGGAATTCTGTCCTAGGAGAGGGCATTGCTTTATATACAGCCTTTAATTCCAGGGGCATTTTTATTTTTGGCAACCACCCAAAACAGTGACTTACTTTGCCAAGTGTAATTTATCTGCTTACCTAATAGGACTATCCCAGGTCTTCATGGAAAGTGGGACATTTCTTCCTTCCATTCCTTTCCCCTGTGTGTAGGTGAATGAGAGGGGAGACCTGGGTCTTGGGACCCCGCTGAGCTCTATTATTCTAGGTGCAGTAATTGTGTTATTATTCCTGGCGGGTGAGCCCTTTCGAAGCCCAGAAGCCAGGAGGCTGCCTCTGTTACTTAAAAGCCGAGTTATCTTATTAAACTCCTCTCATGAGAGCTTTAGACTCTCCCGAGACCTCCCGCAGGGTCTCCGTGGGGTCCAGGCCTGGCTCCCGGCTCAGCCCTCCCGCCCACGTGTTAGTCATCTCCCTGCCAGCAAGTCACACAGCCAGGCGGTGCAGGGCTGCTGGCTAGGCTGCTCAGCTTCCATTGAGTTTTGGTTTCCATTGAATTCTTTGTCGTCCCCGGATTGGTGCTCCTAATGAGCGTACCTCCCTTACTCTCATGTTGTAAGAAAATATGCTTCTTTGATTATCAACAGGAGAAGCAGAAAACCAGTGTAGAAAGAACAGTAAACTTGCAACTCAGATTATCTGAGTAACAGGTGAAATTGGGTTTTTGAAAGGAATTGATAGCACAGGGCTAAACATAGTAAAGATGCCCCAAGAGTCTGAGCTGTCCATCAACTTGGTTGTGAAATTTCTGTGCTTTATGTGTCAAAGACGTTCATTTATTTGGTAATACGTTGGAAAGAGTGTGCACCGCCCACCCCCACCCCCAAAAGGGTGAAGGGAATCATAGAGTTGGGCTTTAGTGATAGTATAGGTTAAGTAGAATATTACTGCATTTTTTTTTTTTTTTTTTTTTTTTGGCCTTGCTGTGTAGCATGCGGCATCTTAGTGCACTGACCAGGGATCAAACTCATGCTCCCTGCATTGGAAACACAGAATCTTAACCACTGGATGACCAGGGACATCTCTATTATTGGTATTTTTAATGAAAATGGAGGGACACTCTCTCCTGGGCAGTACTTGTAAGCAAATTCCAGATCATGGCCAAATGGCCTTCTGTTTTGCTTCTTGAAGAGGTGAGGTGTGCAAATCTGTGCATTATGGTGGAGGATGGGGTGGGCTGGGGCCCCAGCATATAGTGGGGAAGGAAGGACCCCTTGCCTTGTAATCTCCAGCTGTGTTAGGTGATAAGGGACTTCATCACACACTCAGAAGGATTTTAATTGTAAGAATTCTAGAATGGAATATTAATTTAGCAATAAAGGACTCTGAAAAGTTTATGGTAGATTTGTGACATCCACTTCTTTATTTTGACATCTCAAATTGACTATCAACATTTCAAATAGGAAAAGTTTCCAGAGAAGTTTGGACAATAAAATGGGAAAATTAACACCTTTCATGGGTAGCATAGAAGTTGCCTGACTTCCCCAAGTTCTACAGCCAGTCCTGCACATAAGCCAAAATAAACATATTAGCTATTTTTACGAAATGGTTCATTCTGAACAGTATTAGGTATTATGCTTGATAACCTAGCATCCCTGTTGCTGTCAGTTAGTTGTAAGAAAAAAAATGCACATGGTTTTATGGAAATAAAACCCGAGGAGCAGTGAAGGCAGTAATCTTTATTTCTCTAGGATGTTGCAAGAACTCTGATGTTCATTCACTTAGCTGTATCTCGTGCAGGTCTCCTGCCTCCTTTTTAATCGTGGGATTGTAGTTCGCTAGTTTGTATACTGTACCTACTGCTCAGTGATGGCAGTGCTGTGAGGAGGAGAAAGAAGAGATGACATCATCTGTGGCCATTGAAGCTGGGAAAGCAGTAGCTCTGCCCTCTCCCGTTTATTTCTTCATTCATTCATTTATTTGGCTGTGCCAGGTTTTAGTTGCTGCCCTTGAGGTCTTCGATCTTTGTTGCAGCATGTGGAATCTTCTTGTTGTGGCATGTGGGATCTAGTTCCCTGGCCAGAGATTGAACCTGTGCCCCCTGCATTGGGAGCTCAGAGTCTTTGCCTCTGGATTTCCAAGGAAGCCCCTCTCCTCCTTTCTGAGTTGGGAATCGTGGCTACACGTCTCTCCTGAGCACTGGAACTGAGGAGAAGCAGAGAGCAAAAGGGTGGGGAGGGCTGGACGCATAGAGCCCATTAACTGAGTAGTGCCTGGAATGCACCCTCTCACCAGACAACCTGAGTTTCACCTCCATTCGTCTTTGTGAGTGAAAGGAAAGGTGTTTGTCATCAGAACACTTTTTCTTGAGCTTCCTTCACAGAAGTCTTGTCTTTGGGGAGTTGCCTCCCATACCAGCAGTGCCAGCACATCGATTCAAAAGAAATAAGACCTTCAACCTTCCTCTCACGTTTTCATAGCAGTTCTGAAACGCAGAGTGGGTGGGTATGCAAAGTGTATCTGAACCAAAAAAGCATTGGTGATTTGAAACCCATGAGTAGGCTAAGGCCAGTTACCCTAGAAGTGTGTATTGAAGCATTTAAGAAAGCAATTGGTGACTTTTTAAAGTGCTTTAAAATTTCTCATAATCCACAAACCAAGTCTTTGGACTAGGATTCCAGTCTTTTGTTTGGTAAACAGTGTTACAGACTGCGATGTGGAAAATATTCAGAAGACATACTCTTGGAATTTTTAGCCCCATTCATGAGAGGCACATGAATATCTCTAATACTTGGTGCACAAACAGTGCTTAGACCAGATTTTTACGTCAAAGTTATAGAATCTAGAATTTGCTCTTTTCAGTGGCTGCATCGTGTTCTAATGGGGGGGGGGTGTCTAGCTGAGGAGGCGGAGTAGATTCTGAGCCCCTTGGAGAGGGCCGGGAGCTGCCTTGATTGTTTTTGTCTTCTTCACTGAGCGCTTGCTACCCTGTCAGTGTGTTCTCTGCCTCTACTAACATTTCTCTGTGAGCTTCTTCTCTGGAGATGAAGTGAAAACGTTACTCTCACTGCCATCAGTTTAGGCACTTGGATATGTTTTTGTTACTGTGGTATTTGGATATTGGCTTTGGGATGTAAGTCTATCAAGAGATCTTTGTCTGTTAAACGAGAATAAATAAAAGAACCAGGGAGAAGATAATCCTAGAAGAGAGCATTTGTTCGAAGTATCTCTTTGCAACAGGTAGGAAAAGACTGAGGAAAGTGGGAGGACAATTGAATATTGAATAGTTAATTGGGAGATTTCTCAGTGTGGTCTGGGATATAGATTTGAGTGGTTTCTGTTGACAATAGACCTGATGGCTCACAGGAAATAATCGAGTGGTTGGAAATGAGTTAGGTAAAACATTCTGAAAGGTGATAACAAGGGAAATTTGACATCTCATCATAAGAGGGCTGATGAAGAAAGCAGGTTGAAGAAAATTATTCCAGAGGAAACATGAATTTCTTAGGGGAGAGTGAAGTAATGCTGAAGACTGCTGGAGTTGCCTGAGAGAGGGCAGAGAGAGAAGGGTGGACTAAGTACTGAACTCTGGGAGGGGAGAATCTTTGAAGGGAGGGTTAGGTGAGGACATACTTACCTGTAGGTCTTCCAGGGCGTGGAGCGGGACTGGTTCCCTGGAAGGCCTTAGAGAACTTCTGGTCTACCTGTTGTCATTTGGCAGAGAAACAGGGAAAACACCTCTAGTGCGGTGCATGCTCTCAAGAGCTTGGCTCTCATTAGCTTCAACAGAAATCCACTAAGCTCTGAGCTGCTTAAGGACAAGGACTGTGTTTTAATTGTTTTTGTCCCTTCTTTCCAAAGTCTAGCACTTGATACTTGTGCTTGATACATACTGGGACCATTCATTTATTCAGGAAAAAACACTTACTGAATGCTTACTTTGTCTCTGGCCTTGTTCTGGGCTCCGGGGCTACCATGGTGAACAAGATAGATGGAGTCTTTGCCCGGAGAGAGCTTGCATGGAGGAGTGGAAAACTGCTACTGAACAATCCATTATGCTGTTTAATGTGGTGGTGAATTCTATGGGAGAGAAATACAGAGGCTCAGAGCATATGCAGCATCTAGCTGACCTAGTCTGGGGAAGGCCTCTCTGAATAAAAAGTTTGAGCCGAATTTGCTGGAGGACCTGTCTGAGCCAGGCAGATTTCTCAGGCAGAGTGGAGAATAAAGGAGTGGTGGTGGTGGATTAACCTTGTGCGAACCCATCACCCAAGGATCTTGTTAAAACACAGATTCTGAATCAGAAAGTTCAGGTAGGGTCTGAGCCTGCAGTATCAACAAGCTCTCAGGTGATTGCTGGTCTATTAGTGCCTTCAGGAGCTTTCTGTGCATCTTCCTTCTCCCCCTTCATTGTTACAGTTGAAAGATGATGGGGTTCAGCTGGTTCAGCACCCTCCCCTCCCCAAGCCCCCCACTCCACCTGATCTGTAGCCATGTTAGCTGCAGTGATGTAATTTTTCAGTGTACTCAAAGCATAGCTTATTAGCTGTAGAGACTTATTGTTCCTGCCCTATCCCTGTGCTGGCTGAAAATACTCCTCTGCTCCCCTGGCATCTTGATCCTGACAGCTTGCATTGTAGAGAAGGCCAGAGGTGTGGCTAGCAGGAGGAGGAAATTAGGATTTGGTAAGGACAAGAGAAAATAAAATCTAAATTCAGGATCTGGTGTCTTGCAAATTAACACATTTCTCTTGGTATTTCCCAAAACATCTTTCCCTTTGCTTCTAGACTAGAGAGAGGGACCCAGGCATCGTTTTTGACAATCAGATTCTTTTTTGATAATAAAGAAAGCCAACTCCCTGGGGAAAGGGATTACCATCAAGATTACAAGATTTTAAACCGAAAATACTTTGGCCACCTGATGCAAATAGCCAGCTCATTGTAAAAGACCCTGATGCTGGGAAAGATTGAGGGCAGGAGAAGGGGGTGACAGAGGATGAGATGTCTGGATGACATCACTTAGCGACTGAACAACAGCATACCAAAAATATGTATGGTGCTCTTGCCTCTGAGAGAATGTTCACAGTTACTCTAACTCTGAATGTTCACACATTGTGTCTCAAAACTTTTGAGATGTTAAGGGTTTTTCAGCTTTTCTGAATGTAAAACCTAATTAGATCACACATGCAGGTTTTTCAAATCCCCACTAGATAAACTCACACTGGAAGGAAAAGGGCATCTCCCTAAAATTCAAGATCCTTTTTGGGGGCCATAGACTTTTTGAACTGTATGCTCAGAGGTTGGAATTCTGTGATTGGAACATGTCTAGCATTTTATTTCATTTGAGAGAGGAACATAAAGTGATGATGAATGGATCATGGGAAGATATGGTCCTTCACTATTGCCATTATATGACAATAATGGTTTTGTCACTGAACTGAATTTGGATCCGCTTTACCGCACAGCAAGGCCAGTTTACAGACACTGGGTTTTGGTGAAGTACAGTGTTTATTTCTTGGGTGCCAAACAAGATTGCTTGTGCTCAAAACACCTGAATTCTTTGATGGCTGCCAGGAAATGATTTTTTTTTTTAATTGGCGTGTAATTGGCTTACAACATTGTGTTGGTTGCAGGTGTAGAGTGAAGTGAGTCAGTTATAGTGATGGATACACATGTATCCACTCTTTTTAGATTCTTTTCCCATATAGGCTATTATGGAGTATTGAGTAGAGTTCCCTGTACTATACAGTAGGTCCTTAATAGTTATCTATTTTATGTATAGTAGTGTGTGTCTGTCAATCCCAGTCTTCCAGTTTATCCCTCCCTCATTTGGGGTGAGGGCTTCATGGCATATGACTTTCTTCTGATTGATTGGTGGTGAGGTAACAGGGTGATGTGAATCTTAACCATTGACCCTCTGGTGACAGTCTACAGCCTGTTGTCACCATACTCGACCCGGGTGAGGGTCTGAGCTGCTGCAAAACAACTCAAAGATATGTGTCAGATGGTTGTGTGTTATCCCTCGAGGAGGAACTAGAATTCTGTTTTATCGCTGAACTGTCACGTTTCTTTTCCTACTTAACTTTTTTTCGTTTCTGTACCCGCTCACTTCCCTAAGGAGTAACTGCTGGCGCCTGCTCTTTGGAACTCCAGAAGGCCTGCGAGACTGCTTTTGTGAAGGCGGTACAGAGTCCTGCTCGGTTTCAGTTTGACTTTCATTCTCTTGGCGCCTGCAATGCGGGAGGATTCGATCTCTGGGTTCGATCTCTGGGGTTAGGAAGATCCCGTGGAGAAGGGAAAGGCTACGCACTCCAGTATTCTGGCCTGGAGAATTCCATGGACTGTAGAGTCCATGCGGTCGCAAAGAGTTGGACACAACTGAGTGACTTTCACTTTCACTTTCACTTTCACTGTATTGCATGCTTTCGTTTAAATTCCTCTTACTTAATATGATTAACATTGAACATATGAGCAATAGCACTATGACTTGTACCTGAACGAAAATTGTCTAATACTTTCTCTGTTAGGGTACATCACGGCAGCGTTCTTTGTGCCTAGGAAAACTTCAGGACTGTGATGCCTGCAAGCCAGTTTAAACAGCAAGATTACAACGCAAAAGCCCTGATGACTGTAGTAATTTTCCTTTAGCTTTAACAGTTTGAGTACTTGACCGTAAACATTTGGTTGAGGGGTCAAAGTCCTGTGATGCTCAGATGATCACTTTTATGTTCTTCTTCTTGTTCAGTCGCTCAGTTGTGTCCAACTCTTTGCGACTCCATGGACTGCAGCACACCAGGCTTCCTGTCCTTCGCCATCTCCTGTGCTTAGTGCTTAGTTGCTCAGTCGTGTCTGACTCTTTGTGACCCCATAGACTGTATCCCGCAAGGCTCCTCTGTCCATGGGGATACTCCATGCAAGAATCCCGGAGCGGGTTGCCATGCCCTCCTCCAGGGGATCTTCCCAACCCAGGGATTGAACCCAGGTCTCCCACATTGCAGGCAGATTCTTCACTATCTGAGCCACCAGGGAGCTCACCATCTCCCAGAGTTTTCTCAAACTCATGTCCATTGAGTCCGTGATGTCATCTAACCATCTTATCCTCTGTTGCCCTCTTCTTCTCCTGCCCTCGATCTTTTCCAGCATCAAGGTCTTTTCCAATCAGTCTGTTCTTTGCATCAGGTGGCCAGAGTATTGGAGCTTGGAGTCAGTTAATTTTTGGTTCTTCCTTTGCTAATTTTCACACATGATGGTTACTCTAAAAAACTTGACAGCTGGAATGGATTTTTAGGGAATGATACTTTGCCTCTGCCTGCCACATAGTTCCTGCTGAGTTCTGATTTCTGAGTGACTCTGGTTCCTCGAGCACAGTGGAGCTCAGCGTGGGTGGTGAGGACTTGGCCCTGTAGAGGATCATTGTGGGGTTGCTGGCTTCTAGGAACCTGAACCAGTTCCTTCCTGGTGAGGCTTTCTTTGTGCAAGTCACAGGCTTGGTGTTTTGAATGTGTCACCACTTTTTTGATGCATAATTCTCATAGCAAATGTTTAGTATTTGCAGTTTATTAGAAAGTACACTGGGAGAAGTTGTGTTCTAGTCCTGATGTACCACAGTTTTTTCATCTGTAAAGTGAGTGCCTGCCCTGCAGAGCATTGTAAAGGTGGAGAGGGGTGGACAGTAGAGAGGGAAGGGAAGAGAGACCATTGTGCCCTTATTTCTTTAGTATCTGCTAGGTGTCAGCTACTGTGAGGCATCTCAATAACCACAACCTGCAGAAAAGGTGATAGTAATAGTGTCCTCACGTACAGATGAGGGAATATCATACAGTGTTTCGCTTAGGACTGTCTGATTTCACAGTCATGGTCATCTGAGGCTGTGATTGTCAAAACAACTTTGTCATGTTTGAAGCTCACTGGTGGCTCAGTGGTAAAAAAAAAAAAAAACCCGTCTGCCAATGCAGGAGACACAGGTCCGATCCCTGGGTCAAGAAGATCCCCTTGGAGAAGGAAATGGCAGCCTACTTCAGTATCCTTGCCTGGGAAATCCCATGGACAGAGGAGCCTGGCCGGCTACAGTCCATGGGGTCTCAGAGTCGGACACGACTTAGTGACTAAACAACACTAACAATAGACTTAAGATATGATATTTATTTATGATAATCTCTGAGGACAAAGGTTCAGAAATCACTTTCCTAGAGAGTGGGAATCTTAGGTGATAAAGGAGGGGAGTGAGATCATGGGTCATCTCCCTAATTCTTTCTGGTTAAATTCAGTGGTGAGAGAATTTCCATGAATTTGGTGTTTACTTTGAAATCTCAGGAAGAAATGATTCTTTTTCTATGGTACATTTATTTTTCCAATCTTTACTTCAGACCACACTTTGAGCCATTTCATTTCTTTCTTTTTTAAAAAAATTCTGTCCATGCCAAGCAGCTTGCAGGATCTCAGTTCCCCCCGTAGGAATTGAACCTGAGCTGCGGCAGTGAAACTACTGAATTCTAACCACTAGACCACCAGGAAACTCCCGAACCATTTCTTATCACAATAATATTGGCTATTATTTATTGGGTCTTTTTGCCAACTTCTGTGCTGAGGGCTTTATTCCCTTGTTTAGGTTTCGTGACACCCCTCATGGATGTTCTGATATACTTATTAATGAGGAAATTGAGGCTAATACCAATGAACTTTCAAAAATCACCACTGACGTGGATTTGATACTGAAACTAAATTCTTTTGCCGCTTACTACTGCCCCTTCTCTGATTATAAAGATGAGCAGCCTGTGTAACTTGAAGTGGTCGTCCAGAATTTATTTTTGCTGTGCACATACCGTTTAGACTACCATAAAACTAGTTTTCATCTCACTCCCTGTCATAATGTTTTATATCAGAGGCTGGCAGGCTGACTCTGTGAAGGGCCAGGTAGTAAATACTTTAGCCTTTGCAGGCCATACGGACTCTGTAGCAACTACTAAGCTTTGGCGTTTCAGTGTGAAAGCAGGCAGATAGACAGTTACATAAATGAATGAACGTGGCCGTGTTCCAATAAAACTTTATTTATGGATGCTGAAATTTGAATTTTATACTCTTTTCATGTGTTACATAATATCTTTTTGATTCTTCTCCTTTTTTTTTTTAGCCACTTAAAAATGTAAAAACCATTTTTAGCTCCTGGGTTGTACAGGAACAGGTGGTAGGGCGGAATTGGCCAGTGGGCTGTAGTTTGCCGATCCTGCTTTTTCTCATTCTGAAGTTTGCTTCCTTTGTGTCTCTTTTTGGGTGTTTTGTAAAATTGGGACTGTAAGCTTGCTTTCCTTGCATATGGCAGTGTTTAATAAGTGTTGGTTTGGTTTGGGGCAGCCAGCTCATGGAAGCTTTGCTGGCTTAGTGACAGTCTCTGACACCTGCTTGGCTGGCACACGGAAATGGAGATTTTTAACCGAGGAAAAGATTTAATCAGTAGGTCATCTCACCTACCGTTTTAACAGATAGGAGCTCCTCAAATGCATGTTTCTACATGTGACATAGTGGAACATCAGAATTGGACACTTCAGGTCTAGTCCTTGCCCTGCCATCAATTTCATTTTAAGCAAAAGTCACCTTTACCTGTCTCACATGCAGATTTTTCGTCTGTACAATAAAAGGACCTTGTTGAGATGCTCTGGCTTAGCTCCTCTCTTGTTAGAGCCCCCTTTGAGATTTGAACTCGTTTCTTTCCAAACGGAGGTCCAGTTCTTGGTACAGCCGGCCCTGGAGCAGCCATTTGTGGTCATCTCTCCTGAATGAGTTGGTACACCCAGCGCAAGTGAAGTGGGCTGCCACAAGGCCATGGGCTTCCAGGTCATTGTGCCAGGCCCCTCTCATTTAGGTTTGCCTCTGGCTTTTGCCAGAAAAAGAAAGAAGAAGCTGGCCATGTTGGCATGAATGCTGGGAAAGACCTCCCAGGCCACATGGCTTACAGTCTTCTGGGATTGCTTGCTCCTTGTCCAGATGACTTTTTAATTTTCAAGAAAGAGAGGCAATAGCTCTGGTTGCCAGGAAGCTTTTTCCTGATATACTTTCTGAGATTTTTCTCCCAAGTTAGTTTTTTTTTTTTAAGTTATACGCTTGCCTTAATTCCATTTCTTTAGATGTTTTTTGCTTCATTAACATACATAACAATTCTTCCCCGCCCCCTGAAAGCATTTTTAGGTGGAGAGGGCACCTTGTCTGGAGAAGAGTCACTGGCCTGCTCCTTTGTCCTCTAAGCACCCTCTGGGTGGTGGCCCTGGCAAGCTTCCAGATGGTATGGACTGTTTAGTTCAGTGACCTTCTTGGTTCTTTCTGTGCCACAGAGGGAAGGAGTTCATTCTCCTTGTCTCGAAGAAAAAACTTGTATTGTTTTTGGTCATCTTTCTCCTTTTTCGGGCTTTGTAGATTTCACTAAAGTTTGGCTTCTCTCCTATGACTTCTACCTTGTTATTTCTCAAGAATTTGAAAGTTTACAGTAGCCCTTCATTCTGTTGTGAGTCACCATGCCTGACTTCTGGGTCTGAGTCAGCTGCCTGTTGGTGTTGTTCAGCTAAGGGTCTAATCTTCCTGCAAGATATGGAAATACCCCTTTGGTGAAATAGATATTTTATGTCATATTAATGTACATCCATATTGGACCTTAGCAGTTTTTTTATTGAAATAAATACGAAAGTGAAAGTCACTCAGTTGTCTCTGACTCTTTGTGGCCTCATGGACTGTACAGTCCATGGAATTCTCCAGGCCAGAACACTGGAGTGGGTAAACGTTCCCTTCTCCAGGGGATCTTCCCAACCCAGGGATCGAACCCAGGTCTCCCACATTGCAGGCAGATTCTTTACCAGCTGAGCCACAAGGGAAGCCCAAGAATATTGGAGTGGGCAGCCTATGCCTTCTACAGGGATCTTCCCGACCCAGGAATTGAACAGGGGTCTCTTGCATTGCAGGCGGATTCTTTACCAGCTGAGCTACTAGTGAAGCCCAAATAAATGTACATACCCTAAAATTATTCACAAGACTGTTACAACTGTCTAATTCTAGACCATTTTTCATTGGTACTCAGAAGGAAAAGAAACCCTGGACTCACTAGCAGTCACTCCCTTTCTCTTCCTCCAGCCCTTGAGAACCATTCATCTACTTTCCATCTCTATGGATTTGCCTATTCTGGACATTTCATATGAATAGAATTATTCAATATGCGGCTTTTTTGTCTTGACTTCTTTCAATTAGCATGTTTTCAAGATTTATCCATGCTATAGCATCAATCAGTACCTTATTTTTTTTTTATTTCTGAATAATATCCCATTTCACGGATATATACCACATTTTGCTTATTCATTCTTCACTTGATGGACATTTGGATTGTTTCTGCTCCTTTTGGCTCTTATGAATAATGTTGCCATGAACAGTTGTGTACAAGATATTGTGTGGATGTATGTTTTATTTTTCTTGGGCATGTACCTAGCAGTGGAATTGCTGGGTCATAGGATAATTCTTTGACTTTTGAGGGACTGCCAGAGTGTTTTCCAAAGTGACTGCATCACCAACAGTGTGTCAGGGTTCTAATTGTTCCACATTCTTGTCACCACTTGCTTTTGTCTGTCTTATTGATTTAGCCACCCTAGTGACTGTGAAGTGATGATACATCATTGTGGTTTTGATTTACATTTCTCTTATGACTAATAATGTTGAGTATCTTTTCATATGCTTACTGGCCATTTGTGTATCTTCTTTGAATAGATATCTGTTCAAATTCTTGCCCATTTTCAATTGTTGAATTATGATATTTCCTTATTCCAGAAACTAGACCCTTATCAGATATGTTTTGTGAATATTGTCTTTTCACTTTCTTGATAGTATCCAGTGAAGCATAATGTTTTTGGTTGTTTGTGCTTTCTAAGATGGTGTCATTGCCTAATCAATTGTATTATCCACCATCACAATGTTTTCTTCTAAGAGCTTCATATTATATTTAGGTCTTTGATCCTTTGAATTAACTTTTGTATATGGTGTGAGGTGGAGATCCAGCTTCATTCTTTTGCGTTTGGATATCCAGTTTTCCCAGGGCTTCTCTGTTGGCTCAGTGGTAAAAAATCCACCTGCAATGCAGGAGACTGGGGTTCTATCACTTGCTCGGGAAGATCCCCTGGAGGAGGGTGTGGCAGCCCACTCTAGTATTCTTGCCTGGGAAATCCCATGGACAGAGGAGCCTAGTGGGCTATAGTCCTTGGAGTCACAAAAGAGTTGGACTAAAGAAAACAACAGCAGTCCAATTTTACTGGTACAATTTTTGTTGAAAGGTTCTTTCCCAGTTGTCTGCACACCCTTTTTGAACATCAGTTGACCATACATTTTTGAGTTTATTTTGGGCTTCCTTTTTGTAACATTTTGGTATTCATCAGGTGACTGTCCCTACTCCTTTTTTTTTTTTTTCCAAGATTTATTTATTTATTTTTTGCTGTGCTGGGTCCTCGTGGCTGTGTGTAGGCTTTCTCTAGTTGTGGAGGGTGGGCTGCTCATTGAGCCTTTTCTTGTTGCCGTTCACTAGGCTCGAGCGTGTGGGCTCAGTAGTTGTGGTGCATGGGCTTAGTTACTCCATGATGTGTGGGAATCTTCCTGGACCAGGGTATCAAACCCGTGTCCCCTGCATTGCAAGGTGGATTCTTAACCATTGGACCACCAGGGAAGTCCTATCCTTATTTATACTGGATCTTCATATTGGTAGATATGACTAAGATATTCTTGTTATGTCTAAACAGGCAGATAAACCTGTTCAGCTAGTCCTCCTTGTAGAGCTAACAAGATACTCTCACCTAGTAAGATATGGTTTTTAAGGGAAGATTTTTGCTCTTGGTGCTGTGAAAAAAAAAAATTCTGGTTTTACTGACATATTTATGGTTTTCTATGGGGCTTCCCTGGTAGCTCAGCTGGTAAAGAATCTGTTTGTAGTGCGAGACCTGGGTTCGATCCCTGGGTTGGGCAGATCCCCTGAAAGAGGGTATGGCAACCCACTCCAGTATTCTTTCCTGGAGAAGCCCCATGGAGAGTGGAGAGTGTGTCCATGGGGTTGCAAAGAGTCGGACACGACTGAGCAACTAAGAACAGCATGTGGTTTTCTGTACCATCACTTTTTCTGCCTTAAGTGTAGTGTGGCTAGGTTTTTGTATAAGAGATTTTCTGTCTTCTGGTGTTTGTGGTTGGGTATTTAAGAATTAAACCAAGTCAATTTATCAGTGTCTAGAGATGATTTAAAGTGGGGTTGCTGTTGCTGAGCAGTATTTCAGTTGCGGCCTATAAAGTATGTCACTGTTAGGTGACTCTCCTAGTAAACTCTTAGTGGGTTTGATCAGTTTGAGTCCCCATTTTCCTTCTCAGCTGACTTGTTTCAGTCTTTGTCAGCCTCGGACTCGTGCCCTGAAGCCAGGTCCTCTGGATCACACCACGTTTCTCTGCAACCTTTATTGGCAGAGCTGAGAACTGTCTAATTCATGACCTCAATCAAACTGACTCATTGTGACAGCTGTTTTCACAAACCTCCTGGTGTATCAGGTAGGGCTAAGATCAGATCGTTTCTCTAGAATATGTCATTTTATTAATATAATTGGATAAAGCCGTTACCATATGAATTGCTTTTTATGCCCTATAAATTAGCAATTAAGGATAATTACCACATCCATGAAAGTTTGCCACATGGATCAGTACAGCTTTGGCAGAACAATTACCCCTGACAGTTTCCTCTCAATCTTAACGTTATTCTTATGAAATTAAAATTCTGAATAACAGACAGTATTTTACTTGTTTATTGTTTATCTGACTCCCCTCACTAGAATGTCGGCTCTCCAGGAGCAGACATTTTTGTCTGTTTTCGTTCTTTCGAGGCATGTTGCCTGGAACAATGCCTGGCATATAGAAGGCACTCAGTAAATTTGTGTTGAATGAGTAAATGGATTAATCAGTGGATAAAATTGTAAGTAATCAACTTAGATGTCAGATCTAGTGACTTACAGAAGAAAAATGACTTGTTTTCATGCCATATGAGATTCATGTTAAGTTTGATATATAGACCGTTGGTCTTTTTCATATTTCACTTAAAGACATTTAAAATATTTTCCGCCCAGAAGACCTTCCCCTTGGCTTTATTCGTTAGGGAAACTTAGGCAAGAGAAGACCATTAAATATTTTTATTGAGGAAGAACTTGAATAGAGACTTTTGACAAGTGAGACAGGTGGCGGGAATTGAAGAGTACTTGGAAGATGATGAAATGGAGAGAACAAAATAACAGAGATGGAATGTGTTTTGACCTATTTCAGTTTGCATAAAAAATAGGAAGGAAACAAATTCTTTCCATGCACACAAGTCTCTTCCTTCCATGATGGTCTGTAGACAGTCTTTTCCTATCTCATCACTAATGCTGTGGCCAATGAATGACAGGGAGAGAGTTTCAGAGGAAAGATGTAGGCGTGTTAGTCCTCTCCTCCTGGGGGAACAGGAATAGCAGTGCCTGACACAGTGAATATCTGTCCTTGGAAGGTTGACTTGGTGGTTGCCGCTTACATTTTCACCTTCAGTAGTATTGGGTTGGCCAAAAAGTTCATTTGGATTTTCCCGCAAGAGCTTATGGAAAAACCTGACGAACTTGATTTTTGGCCAACCCAATAGGCGTTGCGCAGCCTATAAAGTCATCTCTCTCTAAGATTAATTCAAATGTGGACTGTTGCCTGAATGGCCTATTTGGTGCAAAAAAAGCAAGGAGGCTCTGACAGCAGTCTTCAGAATAGCTTTCAAGGTGAAAATGGGGAGTGTACAAAGGAGGTTTTTCAAAATTCCTTCATATAAATTGTTTACTAAAGCTCTTTATGGGGCTGGGATAATATTTATAGACCCATTGTCCCTCAGGGGTTTCGTTTACTAGATTGAGGGCGTTAGAGGCAACACCTTGCTGGCATTTAAGGGGAATAAGAGGGTACCCATCAGCCATTCTGTTCTTGAGCTTTTCAGCAGGCTTTGTCAGGCTTGAGAAATAAAGATTGTTTCTTAGCCAGGGTCAGTGCTCATTGCTCAGCCAAGGCGAGCGTCTAGCTGGGCTTTCTAAGACGTTCTAGGTCTTCTGGGAGAGCTTTATGAGTTTTCATGAAAACTTGACAAGAATCAAGGAATAGGCCTTTGAGACAGGAACTCTGCTTTGTATGCTGTGGGCTCCTCAGTCCTGTTGGACACTGTACATGAATGATTTCAAGGCAGGTATTCAACAATGTGCTGTTTTTCTGCCACTTGGTGAAGAATTGACTGTAAATGAGTCACTTCCAAGTTCTTTCCTTTCTTTGGCCCTTCTCATTTTAGGAACATCAGCCGTCCTGTGCTGTAATATATCTGTTCTTTGGCTTTACTTTGTTTGAGGGCTTGTCTTTTTAGGGTGTCAGATCCCTGGGATGATGCCCAGGGCATGGGTTCTCAAGAAAGGCTGTTTGGTTGGAGGCTGTAAGGTTTTGCTTGCTGGTAACACTCGATCACAGAGGATAAAAATGAAAAAATGACTTATAATTAGATAAGGAAGACAGTCTTTTATTATGTGTGTCATGGTGTAGCCAGGGAGTTGTAGGCCATGGTGTAGACCAAGGTCTATGTGCTTAAGTTATTGGGGATAATGAGATGTTACTATTTTTTTTTTAATTAGAATGTGTATATTTTTCGGACAGAGTTTCTGTAAGAAAGTAGGATAGCTTCATACAGTGGAAGACTGTACAGCCACAAAAGTGAATAGTGTTTTGGCATGAATGGGTTTTACCAAAAAAGGGCAAAAGAAGCAAGTCACTGATGGGTATACATCCTGTCGACTCAGTGTATATAGAGATTAGAAATAGGAGATGAGGAAGCACCATATTGCACGGAAACATATACACAAAGGATAACACTACAGAAAAGCAAGGGAGAGGTTGTCACGGTGGTTAGAATAGAAGTGGTGGTCAGCAAAAGGGGCTGTGAGTTAAGAGGGACATGGCATCCCAGGTCCTGCCGGTGTTCTAGTTCTTCTTTTATAAATTTAGCTGCACTGGGTCCCCCTTGCTGCCAGGGGGTCTTTGCTAGTTGTGGCACTTGAGCTTAGCTGCCCCACAGCATGTGGGATCCTAAGTCAGAAATCAAACCCATGTTCCCTGCATTGGAGGGTGGATTCTTCACCACTGGACCACCAGGGAAGTGTTCCAGTTCTAGTCCCAGTTCCAGTGTTCTAGTTCTTAACTTGGGTGATGGTTACTTAGTTGTTTCTTATTCTTTAAGATGTAATGGGTTGGCCAAAATGTTTGTTCAGGTATTTCCATACAATCTTATGGAAAAACTCAAAGGAACTTTTTGGCTAACCCAATGCATATATGTTTAATACAGTCCTCTATTTGTGTTACTTGCCCACAATTTAGAGCATGAGTTAAGGTGGAGAGGTGAGGGAGACAAGTCAGCTAAGCAAATGACGATCGAAGTGGCTTCCCTTCCTATTCTTTCTTTTTTCCCTCTGAGTCAGCTTCTTTTCCAAGGACTGTTTCCTTTACAGAAGGCTCCGTGGTCTAGTCTGCCGTGAAGTTCTACACTGGCAGGGCTCTCCAGCCTTCTAATTATTTGTTCAGCAGCTATTTGTTTTGAAACATGGGATTGAGCCTTTCAGCTCTAGCGAAGGTGCTGCTGAAGCCTCGCTGGTGATGAAATTGTGCCTCGCTGAGCAAAGAATTTGAATAACTTGGGCGATGTTTGTCATTTTTTCTGCGTGCCTTTTCTTCTCTTCTGCCACGTGAAACCCTTTCTCCTTCCTCCCTGCAAATATTTGAATTGGGCTTTAGAGCTCTTTTCATAGTTGCAAGTCGGTGGTATGCTAGACATCCTTCTTCAGAGAGAGGGAGGGAACTGTTGTGCTTGGGAGCCCGAAGGTCCTTCTTCGATTGCCCTGTTTTCATCATGGAGGTCATGAGTTTTCTAGAGGCTCTCCTTTAGCCTAGACTGTTTTAGCCTAGACTCTGAGCACTGTGTCTCTCTTTTAGCCTAGACTCTGTGTTTCTCTTTTAGCCTTGACTCTGAGCACTGAATGCAGAGGGAGTATTGAGTCCTGGTCTCTGATGACACTACTTGCACGTTAGCCCTGGGCACCCTCAGGTCCTTCTGGCTGGTGTGGGTGGCATGTCAAGGCTTCTTCCTTCAACATCCACTTTTCTCTGGCCTTCTTCTGTTGTTTGCTTTTCCCGTCGTAGAACAGCATGTGTGGATGGAGACATTAGCTTCTTAATAATTGAAAAGAGCACAGGTGGTGGTCAGCTTGCTGGGATGAAATTGCAAAGGCTGTCTCCATGACTCACATGCCTCGTCACCCTCCAATCTTTTCTGACTTTTCTATCATCTTGTTTAATTCTCATTTGTATTTCTGGTCAGTCCCTTTGGAATCGAGCCCAAGGTTTTATGGAGGTATTTCTCTTAAAAAATTGAAAGTAATTTTGTTCATTCAGTCGTTCAATAAATGTTTGAGTGCCGTGTACTGTTCTAGATGTTGGGGATACAGTAGTGGACCATCTCTGTTATGGCGATGTTACCTTTCAATGGCTAAATTTTTGTTTCTCCCCCAACCTAGGTGCTCTCAGGGTGCGCCATCATTGTCCGTGGGCAGCCTCGTGGGGGGCCTCCTCCTGAGAGGCAGATCAACCTTAGCAACATTCGCGCTGGAAACCTTGCCCGCAGGGCAGCTGCCACACAACCTGATGCAAAAGACACCCCGGACGAGGTAGGTGCTTTTCCTTGCAAGCCTGTGGACCCTGGTGATAGTCCATTCTCCTCCTTGACTGCACATTTGGTGTACTTTCTTTTCTGTATATTTTGAGTATTTTTATGTCACAGGACTAGTGATAGACCCTCAGTGGCATGCCTCAGTTTATGCATTCACTGCCTTAAATCCCAGTAACCCCCCCCCTTCTCTTTTCCTCATATACTTTCCCATAAGTTTAGAGCCTTTCCAGATTTATCAGCCTTTTCAGGTTTACCCTCTTTCTCTTAGAACAGCTTAGAATTTTCCTAGGTAGTCTCTGCCCTTTGAGGTTGGTATTGGTTATGGCCGAGTTCCTTTATTTATGTTTAAATCCTTCACCTTCAAAATTCAGAGGGATGCACAGCAAAAAATCTAGTTCATCTCCCTGGACACTACAGGTGTTACTATAGTCTTGAGTCTCTAGAGACATTTACCATCCATATAAGCAGGCATTTAAGGAAAAACATGTAGTTTTTTCATCTGTAATAAAAAGCATTTTGTTGGACTTAAGATAGTGAAACAGTGTTCAGGAAATAGGGAAAAATCATCCCCAATTCTGTCATCAACAATTAGATTCTTGGGATAATGACTAAGTAGAAGATCAGTGATTTTCCACTGGCCTTCTCTCAGTAAGCACAAGTATTGGGAATAACCGTATACCTCAGGGTTGTTCAGTGAGGATTAAACAAGATAGTGGAGAATGCTTCGCACAGGCCTGTAAGGTACTTAACAGATGTTAGCTGTGGTCATCTTTGTGTGCTCAGTCACTCAGTCGTGTCTGACTCTTTGCGACCCTATGGACCGTATCCCACCAGGCTTCTCTGTCCATGGGATCTCCTAGACAATAATACTGGAGGGAGTTGCCATTTCCTCCTCCAAGGGATCTTCCTGATCCAGGGGTTGAACCTGGGCCTCCTGCATTGCAGGCAGATTTCTTGCTGCTGAGCCCCTGGGGAGGTATGTGGTCATCACTGGTGCTGTTTAATTTCTGCAACTACAAACACTTCTCGTACGGTTAGTCCAAGTACTGAAGAATAAATGTCTCTCAGCACTTTTCAGATTTTGGCTGCTAAGTGCTTTTCTTGACCAATGTTTTGAATAGTTCTTTCCTTTCAGTTTTGTGTTGTGTAACAGCTTGCCTGCTTCGCACAGGAGAAGAGTGTTGACCTTGGTTGGCTAAAGCCAATCGAGCTTATTTCCCCAGAAGGAAGAAGCAGGGTTGCCTCCAGGAAATAAGGGTTGGGTTTTCATTTCCTGTTTCGTGGGTGAGGATCAAGGCCAGTGGGAGCTGGTTCTAAAATCTCTTAGCTGTAGCCTGTGCAATGGTGCAATAAAAGCTTACCAGAACTATCCCAGCTGAAAGAACACCATGTAATCTGACCCCCACTCTCATTAGTTTCTTATATTTCTATAGCTGAGTTAGTGGGTTTTTGTCTCTTCCAGAGCAACTCAGTTTCTCCTAGCAACTCTTCCAAGGTCCCTGTGACATGAAGTGTTAGAAACCTGCAAAGTTCACCCTTTGTCAGCCACAGTCACTATTTCTCTGTCTAATAGTCTAGTCTCTCCCTGCCTTGCTGTGATGTGGTTTCCCCCTACTATGCCCTTGAAGTTTCTCTGGCTCAAGTAAGGAGTGATACCAACTAGTAACCCAATTCTGAAAACACCCCCAGCTTTTATCAAGGACTAGAGATTCTGCCTTCTTAAAAATTTCTCTTCTGTGTTCTTGAAGCTTCATTACAACTGCCATTGTTCTTTGTTCAACTCTGAACGTGTGCTTGGAATATTGAGAGAACAGTCTATCTGCCTTCATTTTCCTGTCCTCTAATCCTTTCACTGATACTGTCAGATCTTTTTGAAACTTAATTTCATTTTTTCCCTGACTCAGTGTTACTCCCAGGTATTTCAGCGATTCCTCATCCCTGCTTGGACAGATGTAAATGCCTCAGCCTGGGATACAATCCCTTCTGTAATTTGGCTTCTAGTCTTCTCTCACTGAACCCATGCTGGGATGCGCAGTCCCAACCCTGAGGAAGTATTCAGGTCTCCTAACAGGCCACCCAAGTCCTACTGGCTCGAGGCGTGGCTCAGTCTGCCCCCTCCATCGGGAGCTCCTTTTCTGTCTTGTGCCCTGGTGATCACCTATCATCTGTTAAGATCTAGCCCCCTGAAAAGTCCCTCCTGATACCTCCTTTCATTATCCCCTTTTGGTGCTGTCATCCTGTTCAGTGTTCCTGTGTCTCTTTACTAGATTGTCAGCCCCTTGAGGGGAGGGACCTTCTCTCATATCAGTGTTTTTCTGCCTAGTCAGTGCCTGACATGAAGCGGGTATCCAGTGAGGAAGCATTTCAGTGAATAACAAGGAGAAGGAACCCGAGCATCTCCTTTTGAGGATCAGTAGATTGTGGAACGTGGCAAGGCTTTCTCTCGGGCTTTCCATTGTTTTGGAGTAGGTCTAGTTGTTTTTCACATTCAGAGTCAAGAACGTTTTTGCCCATTTGCTTCCCTTTGTATCACTGTCCCAAATATCATGCACTTGATTATTCTCTGCCTTCTTTCATATCTGCTTTCAAGGGAACTTAGCTCTCTCCCAAGTGCTGTGGCAATCACAGCAGCTCTGCTACGTGTCCCCAGCCATCACTGCCCAGTTCCAGGCTAATCCCTGGCGTTGCCTAGCTACTCTAGGCAGCCTGGACACTGCATTTACAGCCACTGTGGGAATTATATGTTTATTTCCCACAGATTGATTGAGCTCTCGTTATGTGTGAAGCTGTATGTTGATTTCATGTGAAATACAGAAATGAATGTCACAGTCGTTGTGCGTTCATTGGAGCCTTTGAAAGTTGGGACGGTGAGGTGGCTGGGCCAGAGAGGGATTAATTACATACACAGGTGATACAGTGGGATGATGGACTAGCTAGCTTTGAGGTCTTACGTTGTTGTGGGATTTAATCTTGCTTCAGTAGTTTAGGAGTCTACCTGGTGCAAAGGAAAAATGGGAATTAAAATTCCATTCATCACAGTAGACCCCAGAACCTTGTGTGGGTCTGGGAGAGCAAACTGCTGGATCGCCTGCTCTTGGGCATTCTGAAGGGAAGAGGCAGTTTTGAGAATCAGCCACTTAACAGCCATTGCTTTGTAGATGGAGCTCTGGGACATCACTCGACTAGATCGCAGTGGTTCTTCTTATGGGGCCATTGTGGACCGTGTGGATGAATGTGTGCATGCTCAGTCATGTCCAGCTCTTTGTGACCCCATGGACTGTAGCTCGCTAGGCTCCTCTGTCCATGGGATTCTCCAGGCAGGAATACTGGAGTGGGTGCTGTTTCCTACTCCGGGGGAATCTTCCTGAGCCAGCGATTGAACCTGTGTCTCCTATACTGGCAGGCGGATTCTTTACCACTGAGCCACCTGGGAACTGGTGGATGAATGCTTTGAGTCAGCTCCCCTATATGTAGGGTGATTCTGGGAGGCGCTGTTGCGATAGCCTTCTCCATGGGGTAGCCTTCTGCTGACTGTCCTCTGTGTGGACAGGACTGTCTCCTGGAGTGCTCTGTTGCATTGGGAGCAGTGATGTGGTCATTTGCTTCCCTGAATATCCCAATTGCCTCTCTTCCTGGCCTGTACCTTGTCCAGTTATTGAATTTGCCCAACCCTGGATAGAATACAACTTGCAAAGGCTGGAAGATTAAAGAAGCTAGATCGTTTTCCTTCCAAGATAAGTTATACATCTTTCTCAGGACCTCAGTGTGGCTTTCTCTTACTGCCCAGTGACTGACCAGCTGTAAAAGAAGTCCTGAGAGAAGGGTGCCCCTTCTGCAAGCCTTAAAAGCTTTTAGTAATTTTGCCCAGTTGGTAGAAATTGGAGGTTTCCCCACAGGGGTTAGCTATTTCTTTGTGAACTGACCCTTGGTAAATGAATTTTTACCGAAGTCTTGGCTTCCTTTAGGGGCACTTTGTTTTGTCAGAGCTTTTCATTTGGGGAAGCAGTGTATTACTGTACTTTGAGTATTAGTGTAGTACTCAAAACTGAAGCCTGAAAAAAAACCCACAAAAACTGAAGCCTAGATATTTGATCAGTGACCGAGGATGTTTTTAGAGTAAGTGAATCACTAAGGTGATAAAAATGTACAAGGCTCTGTTAATTGGTTTAGTACTTGTTTCTGTGATGTGGCTGGTATTTGGGCTCATCATCAGTCATGAGACTCTTTGGTTACAGGTATCTGCTTCCATTATTATGGTGTGGCACAAAGGGTGGAAACAGGAGATAAAAATATGGTGAGCTCTGTATTGCCTTTGAGTGGTTGGCTCTTTTGGTCACTGGTGCTTTGAGAAGAGTGCATTAAATGAGTGAGTAGGCTTGTTTTTGTGTCTTTAAGAGCACTTACTCAGGATTAGTTCTTCCCAGAACTGTCCACAGTTGGTGTTGGCCGACAGTACTGGTTTTGTGAACACGGGCCCAGCAGGTTGGTGGACTGCCACCTTTAAATTGGCTTCTGGTTTCTGGGAAGTCATGGATGTTTTTCTTCTAGAAAAGCTTCTTGGCTCACCCCGTGGAATAATCTTCATGGACTGAAAAGGTAGGCAGACGCTTCCTTTTCTGGTCACTGGTGGACTGTTTTGCCTTTAACTCTGCAGAGCCCATGTTCTGGGGCTCCAGGAGGTAGTAGCACATACATATTGTATACCACCCTGCCCTTTTATACGTTAATTGTTTCTTCCCGTGAACTTCTGCAGATCATGTCCTCCTTAAACTCTGTTCTAAGGGAACTTAGGGCACCGAGCTATGTCCAGACTGTAAATTCAAATGCTAGTGACCCCTGACTGCAACAGAGCTTTTTCAGAAGAGACATCTCCCTTTGTCTGTACCATCCCCAAAGTGATGAGGCAAAAGCATCCTTTTGCACAGCATCTTCAAATCACATGGGAGCTCTATTTGTACACACACAATGTGGATGTGTGGCTCAGCCCCGTGTCAGGGTCTTTAACGGGTGAGAGGAAAGGATCACCGTTGTCAAGCTGATCCCTTACCAGGGCCTGTTACTAAGTAAGAAGTAAACTGTGGTTCTGAATAGACAGTGATAGAGGTGGGGAAAGTCCTGGTGCTGCTGCCTGGGAAACCACAGTGCCTGTGTTTTGGGCTGGTGCAAGTTACACCAACAGTTAGAGCTTCGTTTTTTAGGAACCCCCTGATTGTGTGAGCCGGGCTGTGTGTTTTCATTTTTACCTGCTCCTCAGGGCCTAGTGCATTGCTGGGTTGTTGAAGGAGTGAAGTTGCTTGGGTGTTGATTGTGTCATGTGAAAATGGCTTGGCTCCTGAACGTGGCGGTTCTGTCTTTCAGCCCTGGGCGTTTCCTGCTCGAGAGTTCCTTCGGAAGAAGCTGATTGGGAAAGAAGTATGCTTCACGATAGAAAACAAGACTCCACAGGGACGAGAGTATGGCATGATCTACCTTGGAAAAGGTGAGTAGCAAGGGCGAAAGGGCTCGTTTTTCTCCTAGTCTAAAGTTCCTCCAGAGATCAGTTTTCACCTGGTAGAGGTGGCTCTGGACGGTCGGCTGTGGGTCTCACTGGGAGGGTGCAGAGCTCAGGATATGTAGGTGCAGAGGAACGGCCCTGATACGCCTGCTCCTTGTTCACCCTGTGCCCGCTTGCCTGCCTTGGTTTAGATGTGTATGTACAAGGTGGTATTCGTTTTCTCCATATGCAAGCCATCAGCCCGTGGAACTCATTGGCTCTGTGCTTCTAGGTTAGGGTGCTAATTGAATTCCTATAGATTTCCTATTGCATCTTCTATTTCCTTTATCTGTCTTGTGGCTTTTCTTCTCTTTTCTTTTCTCTTTAAGAAAGCATGATTTGTTTAGGGCTTGTGGTTTTTTGCAGGCCACATGATTTGTAATGGAGTGGAAAGAACACAGGCTTCGGAGTGGTATGATGTGGGTTCCTGGCTCTTCTACCGTGTACTCTTACTTGTTGTTTTTAGTCTCTGGGTCGTGTCTGACTGTTTGTGACTCCATGGACTATAGCCTGCCAGGGTCCTCTGTCCATGGGACTCTCCAGGCAGGAATACTGGAGTGGGTTGCTGTTCCCTTCTCCAAGGACAGAGTATACACTCAGTAAATATGTTTGTGTGTGCACACAACATACAACTGTGGTTTAGCTGTTTAACTGTAGCTGCCATTTGAAATTTAATTTAATTTATTTATTTAATATTTTTGGATGTGCAGGGTCTTTGTTGTTGTCGCATGGGCTTTCTCTAGTTGTGATGAGTAGGGTCTACTCTTCATTGCGGTACACAAGCTTCTCATTGAGATGGCTTCTTTTGTTGTGGAGCACAGGCTCAGTAGTTGTGGCACATGGGCTTAGTTGCTAAGGGGCACTGCCATTTAAAATTTAAAGTTGTATTTAGAAATTTGCTTTTTAAACTGACCCACATGACAGTGAATATAATTTAGCATGTTAATAATGTACTGTTTGGTTTGATAAGACCTGGCACATGGAAGATGATTGATAAGTATTTACTAAGAGTGATTTTGAAATTATCTGCATCTTTCAGTTTCAGCGGCTTAATGGCTTAAAGTTATATTTTCACTCAGATATTTTAACTCTCAGTGCCAACTGCAATGAAACAGTGCTTTAGCTAATTAATTAGCGTTCATACATTTATCCTATTTTGTGACTACTCTTTTTTTTTTTTTTGCTATATGTAGATGGAATGAAATATTCATTTAACTATAGTTGACTTACAGTATTATGTTTCAGGTATGTAGCTTCTGATTCTTTTCCATTATAGATTATGACAGGATATTGAATATAATTTCATGTGCTGTACAGTAAATTCTTGTTTACATGACTACTGGGGTTTTTTTGTTTGTTTTTGGCTGTGCTGTGCAGCTTGCTGGATCTTAGTTCTCTAACCAGAAATTGAACTTGGGACCCTGGCAGTGAGAGCATGAGGTCCTAACTACTGCACCTCCAGGGAATTCTCCCATGAATACTCTTTTTATGATGGAGGAGAATAATGAAATATGAGAATTTGTGGTTAACCTAGAACTTTTTTTTTTTAAAGGGAGAGATGACTGATGAATCTTCAGATTGTGAGAAAAATATAGTCACCCACCTGTTCTGAATACCAGCCCCAGTTGTGACTTGATCAGATTTGCACTTTGATTAGTAATAAGCGAGTATTGTACCTTTGTCCTACAGAGTCCCTGTTTTCAGTACTCTATCCATCACATTTTGTTGCCTTCTTTGAGAGTTTGGCCCAGAGAATTGTGTTTTTCTCCCTTTTGAAGGAGCAGTCATCTCATTTAGAAATGAGCCAGCCAACAGCCTTTCAGAGTGCTCTGTGCCAAGGAACTGTCTGAGAGCTATTTGGTTTGCTGTTCACTGGCTGACTTTATGGCCGTTCACCTTCTTTGTACCTTGCCTTCATTCTTTTTATGCGCCGACCTGTTGACACCTTACTGCTCAACTTTTCCCATAATTGTGGAGTTCTTCCTTTTGACTTCCCACTCTGTGGGATTATTCCTATTGCTCTGAAAGAATCAGTGTAATATTTATTGATGGCAGATAGCTGTGTGCATCTGTGTCTGGCCTTAGCAGTAACTCCAGTGCAAAGGTTCTTGTGATTCACATTCAGCTTCAGAACCTGAACTTTCTTTGTATGAACAGCATTCATCTCAACCTTTTGTGTGTGCGGTAGAAAAAGGGGCTTATGACTTGCCTCAGAAATTTGGACAGAATAATGGCAGGGCATTTAGGTTGGGTTTGGGCTTAGTATGCAGACTTCTTGTTGCTTGCAGAATTCAATGAATGCATGGTGTACTGAATATAAATCTTACAGAATTTTATTCTATGCTGATGTTACCTATCAGCTAGACTGCTGTGTTTCAGTTTATCGAGGAGCTTGTTCTCTGCTATAGTAAAGATTTTTATGTGGTGATTCCCTCATAGATGTCTTCTTTTATCATTTTGGCTGACAAGCAGAGATTTAAGAGAATACACTGAGCCTAAAAGCTTTTTCAGTAGCATGGAAATGCAATTAATGGTCCTGGTGCCCAGGTGGAACCTAATCGGGTTGTTTTTTGTTTCACTTCATTTTTCTTGCCTACTCTGAAGGCTGCTGTGTGAGATTGGACGTCTGGACTCTCTCCCTTGCATCTCTTAAGAGCATGAGAGTGTGTTTATCAAACGATGTAGCTTGTCTTGGTCGCCTCCTGGAGCAGAGAATAGGACATCCTGAGAGGGACTGGACTCTCTGGTGTAAAATGTAAATGGGCCTCCTAAGTGCCTCTGCTGTCTGATTGTCCAGGTGTGGCGGCTGCCTTTGGATTCTGTTGTTTTAATCCCTGCAGTGTGCTTGGCACTGCACTTGGCGATTTACACACATTGAATTCCCATAAGAGCCCATCTAGACAGGCACTCTTCCCATTTTATAGGTGAGTATGTGTGCTGAGGCGCTGAGAGAGCTGTGACGTGGCAGTGTTTGTACTGGGCACCAGCCTCTCCTCCTTAGGTTAGTGTTGTTTATCCTCTCCCCGGCTGCTACGTGGGCCTTGCTTTCCCGTCAGTCTCCTGGAGCTCCTGAGATTGCCTTTGGCTCGGGAGATACACTAAGAAATAAGTCCAGAGAAGATGTATCAACCTCTGGGTCATAGAGATGAGACATTTTGAGGGAGAAGAGGTTTTCTGAAAAACCCAACCCCAGCCTGCTGCCTTGTCCAGTTAGTGGGTAACATTATTCCTTGAAGAGTTGAGGGTGAAAGTGGTCCCAGTAGAGCCCTTTTGCTATTGGAGATGGATTTAGATCCAAGATTCATGTCTCTTTTTTTTCCTTCTCAGATACCAGTGGGGAAAACATTGCAGAATCACTGGTTGCAGAGGGCTTGGCCACCCGGAGAGAAGGCATGAGAGCTAACAAGTAAGTCTCTGCTGCTCTTCTGACCCTCAGACTTCCTCCCTCTCCATCGTGAGAGCTGGGGGAGTGGACTGTGCACTTGCTTTGATGTGTTTTCATTCCTGCCCCCGACAGAAAATGGGTAATATCTGGTGTTCTCCTGGCTTCTAGAACATTCCTGCCCAGGTGTAGGTGTGTATTGTTCTGAGTGAGGAGGTTTCTCAGCATTTGTGAATGGCATTTGGTATGTGTAATCAAAAACTTCTTTGCTTGGTGACAAAGAAGTGCTATGCTTCATATCATAAGAGTCAGTAGGCTTGTTTCTTATCCCATTGATACTCGGTTCCAGAGTATTTATCTATCCATCCCCAAATATTTTTGAGCATGTATGCAAGGCTATGTTCTAGGCACTGTGAATATAGCAGTGAACAAAGACACTTAGCTTCTGCTAACAATTTAACTGGGAGACAAACGACAAACCAATCAACAAATAGATGTACAATATTATATCAGGTATACAAGGAATAAGTAAATGCAGAATAAAGCCGATTGAATAAATAAAATGCAAAGCAACACCTGCTGCTTGGAATATAGGAAAACTGACAGGGGCTGAGTGGTTCTGTTTTCAGGGAAAATTTCTGTCTTTCCAAAGCCTTTTATGTCTGTTTTGGCTTATGGATCTGTAGATACTTAAGTAATAAGGTAAGTGTATTTGTTGTTAACAGCAGTGTGAATTTGTTAGAAATGAGTGTTAGGTTTATGGACTTCAGGTGACTCAGATGGTAAAGAATCTGCCTGCAGTGCAGGAGACCCTGGTTCAATCCTTGCATTGGAAAGATCCCCTGGAGGAGGAAATGGCAGCCCACTCCGATATTCTTGCCTGGGAAATTCCATGGACAGAGGAGCCTGCTGGGCTACAGTCTGTGGGGTCACAAAGAGTCAGACACGACTGAATGTCTAAACAACGACAATGTCAGATTTATAGTGCATGTATCAGGTTCAAGTTCACCAGTGTTGGCACCTCAGAAGGATGGGGGTTACAGCTGGCTTTAATAAGCACAACAGTGTCTGAAAAGTGATAAGCTCCATCAGTAATTTGGATTCTGTAGATGCTGTTTGGCTATTATTTTTTTGGCTAAATGCCTTATGGGATCTTAGTTCTCTGACCAAGGATTGAACCTGGGCCACAGCAGTGAAAGTGCCGAGTCCTAACCACTGGAAGGTCAGGAAACTCCTGCTGTTTAAATCATTAAGTCCATGTTGTATTACGACTGTAACTGTAGAATAAGCTTTAGATAAATATTTGCGTGAACTCTGCCAATGGTAGGGATGAGCAAAGGCCAAAATGTACAATTTGCATCCTTCTTTGTGATCAAGTCATTCATCCTATAGTTCTCTGATCCTTTCCAACTCAAAAGAGTCGTTGGCTAGAGCTTATGATTAGAGTGTGAGTGAGCATGTGGGAATTTGTTGAATTCTGACACTTGTCTTAGGTGCTGTGTATGGAAGCACACTGAAGCTGTATTTTAAGGACAGTTGCTGGCATTTTTACCGTTGCAATGTGTTTTGGAATCCAGTTTGCAGCAGAATGAAGAATTATAAAAAAGCCTACAGCAGTATTGTACCACCTCAACAAAGAATCCCTCCAGGAGTCCCAGTCTTTTTTTACTCCAAAGTTGTCTTGACTTCTTTTCTCGGTTACAGTGTTTTTGCTTCTATCTCAGGCTACATTCCCCCCCTCCCCGCCCCCGTCAAATTCTGACAGAAAATTTGGATCTCTGAAGACGATAATTGTCTTTTTTTTTTTTTTTCCTTCTTTTTTTAATGGGGAGGAGGGAAAGAGCCATACTGAAGACTTCTGGTTGGAGAAATTGTAGGTCATGCTCCCTGTTGAAAATCCCTACCGATCAAGGTGGCAGGGTCAGTTTCTCTAGATGCCTGTTGATGGAACGAGGTGTTGACCTCGTGGAAAGGCTTTCCAGTGTTCACTTCAGCTCAAATACAGATGAGAGAGTGCAGAGTAGAGCCATTTCTGGGTTTGGTTGTTTTTGATGACTTTTTTTTTTTTGGAGGGGAAGGGGGTGAGTGGGCTATCTACTGGGTTTCTGCTCTTGTGCATAGGTTTCTTGTCTGATGAAAGAGTCTTCCATCTTCAGACTCCTTTTGCTTAGCTGGCCTTATGGCATGTGTAAGTAGTGTTGGGGTGACACTGTCTGTAATAATGATACTCGTTCTGTATTCCCCAGTCCTGTTCTGCAGATGACAGGGAGTAAGGGTGATTCTTAGTCACTTGCGCTGCACTGTGTCCGGCTGAGGTCTGCCTGGATTCTAGTTCCTGAATCTGAGGTGGTTAAATGAAACTCTCCCACCTGGAGTGGCTCCCTTGTAAGCCACCAACTTGTTCTCCTGTAATCACTCATGGTGGCAGTACTGAGAAGGGTGGTCTTCAGATATTCTCATTAAATGCTGTTACAACTGAGTCTTTTGCTGGAGGGAATAAATCGAATCTGGAAGTTGCACTTCTGGTAGGTTTCTGGTTATAGGCCTGGGTCTGAAACAATTGCTTTGGTTTTTTCCAAGCAGAGAAGATGCTGTAGAAACCCAGAATTAAAGATGACCCTGATATTTCTCTCGTGAACTCATTAACCACACTTGTTTCTTCTTTTTCACGTCCCAGTCCTGAGCAGAACCGACTTGCGGAATGTGAAGAGCAAGCGAAAGCAGCTAAGAAAGGGATGTGGAGTGAGGGGAATGGTTCACATACTATCCGGGACCTCAAGTATACCATTGAGAACCCAAGGCACTTCGTGGACTCCCGCCACCAGAAGCCTGTCAATGGTGAGGCTGTCAGGGAAAGACAGATATGACTCAGGGTGATTTCTCTCTATTTGTTGTCGAGCTCCTTGAGGTTAATAAAACAGATTCTACTTTAGTACCCACAGAGAATTGTTAAGGGTAAAACAACACCATGGTATTTTGGAAGGGAGCTTTCATCCAGTTCATATATGCATCAAATGTATTTTGCAGAGATTAGTCCTTTGCTGCTATAGAGTAGTAAATTGCTGGCAATTTTGCACACGGAGGATCTTCCTGTTTTCTCTAAAAAATGGCTATCTCTAAATACCACCTCTAAAACTTCAAAGTAGAAATATGTATTCTTTATATATCTAAACATTTATGCATGCACACATGCCCCCACACACACTATATAGTTCTCAGTTCTACTTTGAGACCTTATTAACTTGCAGACTCAGTAAAATAAAATGGTTACTGATCCTGAATTATTGTTAGTTTTTGCCAGGCACTCAGTATACAGGTGAGCAACCTGGCTTATGGATAATAGGGCTTAGGTATGAGCCAAGAGGTCCCAGAAGGTTCAAGAGATGTAGCAGTTGGTTTGAACCAGATCCTCTTGGAATAGTCTGGGCAGGAGTCTCCGTGTGAACACTTGTGATCTGCCAGTGCTTTGTCACCTTTCAGAGGGGGGCTTTCTCGGGATTTGGGAAGAGGAACTGTGCTCCGGGCAGTTTGACGGGGCATTGTTTCTCCTTGGCTCGACTTGTGTCCCTCAAGCCATTTGTTCTGTCCTGCAGCTATCATCGAGCACGTGCGGGACGGCAGTGTGGTCAGGGCCCTGCTCCTGCCAGATTACTACCTGGTCACAGTCATGCTGTCAGGGATCAAGGTCAGCTCATAACGCTGGGCTACGGGGTGGTTCATGGAAGTGTTCAGTGATAGGGGGACTTTGTCCATACCATTTCTTTCTAGTATGGGCCGTTAACATTGACTAGAGTATTTTAAACTTTGCAGTGGTGCAGTTCTAATTAGATCAAATAAGACTTTTTAAAGTACTCAGAGTCTGTTTGGAGTGGGCTGTGCAGAGATGGTTGAAACCTAGAGAGGAGGGGATGGGAAGCCACTCCATGGGATCGCAAAGAGTTGGACACGACTGAGCAACTAAGCACGCACACGCAAAGTTTGCCGAGTGTGTTGTCTTAATGTAAAATAGCTGTTTTGATTAAAGAAAAAAATCAGGGATTTAAAGCGAGGCACTGGTGAATCTCTTCTTGGCAAGGGGTCATTTTCAAGTGTAATTGATGATTTTTCCCCATGGTGTCATGAGTTTTATTTTACTTTACCAAGAAGTCTAAGAGGATGATATTTCCAGTTGCTTTTTATCAGTATGTTTTTAGAAGGGTTGGAAGACCTGATTGGACATCTTTCCCAGCCCAGCTTTGTGGGGTTTGTGCTGTTTGGATTGTTCCCTGTGGGCTGAGCATGCCCAGCACCCATGCGCCCGCCTTACTTGTGCTTTAGTGCCCAACTTTTCGACGGGAAGCGGATGGAAGTGAAACACCAGAGCCTTTTGCTGCAGAAGCCAAATTTTTTACTGAGTCTCGACTGCTTCAGAGAGATGTCCAGATCATCCTGGAGAGCTGTCACAACCAGAACGTTCTGGGTACAATCCTGCACCCGGTGAGTGAGCCTGGCAGACTGGGCCATGTGAGGCGGGGGTCCGCTTGGGGTTTGAAGAGTTGCATTTGGCTTCTGTTCTTCCTCTCTGTGTTTAGGAGCCATTGAAATATCTTGGTAGGGTTATCATCTACTGACTTGGAGACCTTTTTAGGGAGTTATCCGTTCTCTGATAGAATTGGACAGATTTGCAACTTTGTACTTTTAAAAAACTAATCTCAGTTGTGGTTGGGTTTATAAGGGGAGGAAGGATGCTGGCACTTATTGTCCCAGATGCTAGTCCTAAAGATTGCCAGTAAGAAAGGTGGGAGGTTGCCACATCAGTTAAGAAGTGGCAGTGGAACTTGTAGAATGGGATTGGTGAGGTTTGCAAGTAGGTTAGCTATTGAGAGTACAGTGAGTCCCCTACAGAGGAAGGAGTTCAGTTCTGAGAGTATATTTAAGTCTAATTTGTTTGTAGGTACAACAAAGTTAGCCTTGGTACCTAAGTAACACAATTGGCTATATGTTGCTGGCTTTTACACTTCTTTCCAGATATCCTGGGCTTGAAATGAAGATACTCTACTCCTGTACTTTATACAGTACTGTACAATAAAGTACACAAAAGCACAACCACTTGTAGAGGATGCACGCATGTGACAGTGTACGCCAAACCCATGAACTAACTTTCATGGCTGGACATGCAAACACACGTTCACATCATTGAAAGTTCGAAACTTGAAGGTTCACGTGTAGGGAATTTACTGTATGGATAGAACTGTCATGAGGAAACCCTCGTTTGGAAAAGCTGTGTCCTAGGCCTTATTCAGTTGCTGCCTAATGCTGCTTTTGAGTAGGAAGTTGGTTAAGATCTTGTAGTTCTGACTATTGGGAGTTTTACCCTAGTGTATACTTTGGTCGGTGGGATATTCTTGAATGGGAAATTGCTTTTTAACACCCAAGTTTAAATAGGTTGTCATTATTGTAACCCGTATCCAGTACCAGAATAAACTACTGTTCTTCTTTGGCTAGAGAATTCTTCCATGATGGCAGTTGTGGAAGGCTGGGAGGCTTGGTTTGGAATGTGCCAAGGTCATGTCTATTTCTTCTGAAGTGCCTGCTGTCTGCCAGAGCCCTGCCAGATGGCTCTGTGTCGCTGTACAGTGTGAATTGTAATTCACCGGGCAGAATGTAACTGTAGTTATCCCCTTACGCAGCCTGTTCTTTGGCTCTCCCCTTATGAAAAGGGGAGTAAATGCTGATCTCAGGGAAGGAAATAATAAGGTATAATCTCTACTGAAGATTAACATCCTCTGTCCACAAGAAGAGCTATTGAAATGCCGATTCCATTCAATGCCACTAACATTTATCCTACCCCTGTGAAGTGCGAGTTACTGTGCTGGGTGCTGTGGGGAAATGAAGCCAGGGCTGTTGAAGGGAGTCACAGAGCAGCGTCTCCCCTCATAGGGCTGGTTTCTTCATGAGAGAAATGACTCTACTTCATTTTTTTTTTTTAAAACTACAAAATAGATTGTGGCTATGTTAATCACGTCAGAAGTCAAGAGAAACGGATTCCCTTGCAACAGCATCTAATCTGTGCCTGCCTTCTTTTTTAGAATGGCAACATCACAGAGCTCCTCCTGAAGGAAGGTTTTGCCCGCTGTGTGGATTGGTCGATTGCAGTCTACACCCGGGGCGCAGAAAAGCTGAGGGCAGCTGAGAGGTAAGGCCCGTCGGGGAAGCCTTCTAGCCAAGGATCTTGGTGTAGGGGACTCCAGGGGAAGGAACCTCGGGATCTTCTCTCACCCAACCATGTCAATGTAAAGGATTGGGGAAATTCCAGAAGAAGCTGGGATCTCGTAGAGGAGTGACTGGCTTAGAGTCTCTGGGTTCAGTCTAATTCAGGGGTGTCTACTGATTTTTCAGTCAAACGTTACTGGTCACCTGATTTGCTTTATTAATGTTTTCAGTTCACCTTTTTTCCCAAGCCTGTCACTTAGATTTCAGGTTTGAGGCATTTGAAATGAAATAAACTTGAGGCTCATTTGAGGACAGTGAAATAACTTATCAGCTCCTTCCTGACGTGCAGGCTGGAGCCAAGTGTATGATGGAAAGACAGAGCCTGTGGGTCCCTAAATAGGGCTATCCAGTGTTGCTGCAAAGCCTGATGCCCTAATTTATTGAACCGTATGCTGTAGTTATAAATGCTAATGCAACTGTAGGGTGTCGTGTTTTTGGCTAGGTGCCCCATAGTTAAAGCAGATGGAGCAATAATGGATTTCTAGAAAAATGATAAGGGGATATGCCAAAGATCAGTGGCCATTTCAAGTGTTTCCAGGTAGAGGTGAACTTGAGTCTCCAGGTGGAAAAAAATGAAGCAGACAGATGAATAGAGATGATGTTCATAAAGTCCCACCCACTACCTCCCAGGATACGTTCAGGTAGAAGGCTGGGACCACTGGTGACATTCCACTCAAGCCTGTGTGGTTTATTTCAGAGTCATACAACTTAGTTTTTTGCCTTTGAGGTGCACAACGAAGAGGTGTGCAAGAACATGAATTGAATTTCCCCTTTCTTAGGTCTCTGACAGCTTTCTCTACTTACAGTCATAAATACTTAGAACTTTTTGTAAAAATAGATTTTAATCTGGGCCATTTAATATTGGCATACCTGACAAAGGTAGATGCTTGGAAAAAACACAGTGATTGTATACATTGTTTAGTCTTTTTATGTTCCACAATTAAATTCAAAAGATACAATACGCATATCGAGCATGCTTTCCAAATATCTCTGATTATTTTGTGATGCTCAATTTTATTTTTTTGTTGCCATTGTTCAGAAAATCCTGTAGGTCTATTTTTCTAAATTATTATTTTGGTTGATGATTCTTTTTGCATTCTTTAAGTTCCTTCCTCTCTTTGAAGAAAGTGAGTTACAGTGACAGTAGTTTCTACATGTTTTATAACATCTACAGGAGATTTTTAAGATGGCTCATCATTAAAAAACAGATTTAGACCAAGGAATGCAGATCATATTTCAGTGATATGATTACTTGCCTACTGTTTTGCATGCTGTGTTAGAACTTGCTTGCCTTGTCGGTAAATCTCTACTGAGGTATTTCACGTGTTTTTACAACTAGAACATGCTGCTTTTGTCTTTTCTCATTTTAGCACTGCTTTGAAAAGCTGCAATACCATTTTCAGAAATAACAGTTTAATAGTTCCTTTGCCCTACATCCTTTTATTTCTAAATAAATACTTTGACAGTTTTTCACTGATATAAAATATATGTGTGTATGTATGTATGTTTATATGTAAATCTTTGCACATATTCTCTGTCCCTCTCTTGCTCTGACTCAAAAAGTCTTTTGGGCTTTGTACTCTAAAACAAATGTTTACCAACATGATTTTTTAACTTTTGTTTAAATTCTATTGGATTATTGTCCATTTTTCTTCCTCATTAGATGCACTATAGTGACCATTTTGTTTATGTTTTCCATGTGGGATTTGGGTAGCTAATAACCTTTTTATAAATTTAAATATTTCCTTATGCATTCATTTTATTTTATGTATTTTTTTTTATCTTTTGGTCACTCTGTGTGCCATATGGGATCTTAGTTTCCTGACTAGGAATTGAACCCATGTCCCCTGTACTGGCAGCATGGAGTCTTAACCACTGGACCACTGGGGAGGTCACAGTGCTCTTTTATTTTTGAAGAATGTTTGTCTTTCATAATCAAATAGTAAACTCAGAGCACAATGACTATGTCCTACTCAATCTTTGTAGCATCACCGACTCAATGGATATGAGGTTGAGCAAACTCTGGGAGATACTGAAGGCCAGGGAAGCCTGGTGTGCTGCAGTCCACGGGGTCGCAAAGAGTCAGACTCGACTGAGTGAACAACGACCTTTTTATAATTCAAATAGAAATGAGCAGGCTTATGCTGCTTAAAAAATACTTTTGTTAGATGTGTGCGCTCTTTCCTTCCACTTAAGAGAGCAGTTACTCTGTCACCCCAGCGCCTGGCATTTAGAAATCACTCGAGAGGTACTTGATATGCCAAAGAGCTAAATAGCAAGATGGACTTCTACTTTCCAGGCTTGAAAAAGGGTGTACCCAGACCCCAGCCTGTCAGCCATGGGTTTACGGCATATATGCATGTGGGATTGTTTCAGGTGCTGTATAGTTTTCCTGGTGGTAGTCACACTTTGTGCCGGTCTGATTAGCCTTTTCTCATGGATGCCTTGTCTGTAAGATAGGGCAGGGTTTTGTGCTGTTTGCTCCTGTGATTATGGTGGATTCTGTCGCTGCCCTAGTCCCTCTGAGTGATCTGAATCCTTGCTTTGTTGCCAGGTTTGCCAAGGAGCGCAGGCTGAGAATATGGAGAGACTACGTGGCTCCCACTGCTAATTTGGACCAAAAGGACAAACAGTTTGTTGCCAAGGTGAGTCATTCTCAGCATCTGGCACTGCACTGTGCACGCTGTCAGGCTAGTGATAATACAGAGATCTGAATAATCAGTCAAGGGCTGAAGTGTTTCTCTTGCAAGGCAAAGCACTGATGCATGCATATGTGTGTGCGTGATCGCCTGCACGGGTGTGTTTGTTGTAAGAAGCTTGGAAACTATAAGAACGTAAATTTCTGCTGTAGATTTGCATAACTTCATTAGAAATTCATGGGTTAAAATTGTGTACCTTGAAATCTCTCATATGCTGGAGATTCTGTCTGTCTGCTTAGCAAATGACATTCTCTTAGATTGCTTTCTTTCTTTCTCGCTTGCCTTTTTTTTTTTGGCCTGTGCTGCGCGGCTTGCAGGATCTTAGTTCTCACCAGGACTTGAACCCTGGCCACGGCAGTGAAAGCGCTGAGTCCTAATGACTGGATCACCAGGGAACTCCCTCTCTTAGATTTCTTATGCCCAAGGGTATAAGACCTCAAATTTCTTTCTGTTTTGAGACTCTTGTGGTTTTTGATTTTTTTTTAATGTGGAATGTTTTTGTGGTTTTGAATTTTTTCTGTTGTGATGTGTTTTTCTGAAGGCTCTCTACTTTGCTGGCATGGATTTCTCTGAAGGGAACTAGAACTACCAAATAGATTGTTTGGATCTAGCAGCAGTTCTGTAAAAATGTTTTTCTGAAAAAACTTCATCACGGGGTTCGGTGCCTTGAGCAGTAGAACCTATAGTAGACCTTGCTTTCCCAAAATTGCTAATGTTTTTAACTTATTTTTACTTTTGGCAAGACATGCTGGAAGCTTTGTCATAATGGACTTAAAATAGTTAAATATCCATATCCTTGGGCTGAGAAGTGACTGTCCTAAATGTCCAATGGTGAGTTTAAGGTGGAGAGCCACTAGGTGGCACTGTCAGCCTGAAAAATTTTGGAATGCTTTCTCTTCGAATGGTAAAATTTTAACAAGTCTCCAAGGAATTGACTGACTTTCTTCACTTTCTTTTTTATGATGCCCAAAGCAGTAGGTCACTGAGCACTCAAGTGGCCCCTTTCCTCTTCTAGTAGATAGTCTGTCTACACCAGCTGTCAGGTTAACTGTAATCGTGCCTTTCAGTGGACGTTGAAGGAGCTCCTGGTTGGATTCTCCATATGTGTCTTTCACATCTTGATGCAGATCAGAATGGACCACTGCTTCTTTGTGTGAGGACCACACCAGCTTGGGAACTTGGACATAGCTGCTCTGCCAATTGGAGCTTACTTGTGTTTATGTTTTCCTGTAATCTGTCCTAAGACTATAGAAGGACATAGCTACACAAGGAAAGCATGACCAATTCCTCACCAAGGAGGCAGGCCTTCCGTTTTTCACCATCATCGCAATGCTAGTGATACAGATGACCCTTGGGAGAGTCTCGTTACACTGTACTGTCCCTACCAGCCCCTCCTCAGTTGAAACTGAATTGGTAGAGAAACCTAGAAGATTTGGAAGGGTTTTGGGCCTTGGCTACTTGGGACACTAAGGCATTGCTGAAGAAAAACTCTTCATCTAAAGGATTAGATGATTGAGCCAGCGGCTTTACATTTATCCTGAGTATGATTTTATTGGTAACTTGAAAAAGGAGAGCTTTAGGACATACAGAACATTCTTTCCGTTTTGAAAAAATCCAGGATCTCAGAATCTATTTTTGTCTTTTTTGTTTTAAAACAAAGTGAGCCTTTTTTTTTTTTTAATTACAATGAAGTTTTATTTTTTACAATGCCAGAATAGAGGAGATTATCTCTATAAAAGCCATCTGATTAAGGATCCTGTAGTATCCTAAACATAAATTTAGGTCATTCAGATATGGGCCTATTCAGAGAGTAGAGAGAAAAAGGTTTTCACTGAATTTTTTAAATCCTTCAGGATTATTTTTGTTTTTAAAACAGGAAAAAGCATAAAAAGAAGGAAAAACACACATACAGATGAAATTACTATGAAAGAAAAAGTTGATCATACTGTCAATTGTGGGTGTTGGCAAACTGGCCCATGGGCCCATCATTGTTTTTGTGTGGTCTGTGAGCTAAGAGTGGATTTTACATAGAAAGAAGGGTTTGTGTCACGTTGGAATTATATGAAATTCAAATTTCAGTGTCATGAGTAAATTGGAACATAGCCACGTCTCTTCGTTTACATATTGTCTGGAGCTGTTTTTGTGGTATGGTGGCAGAGGTGAGAGGTTGTGACAGAGACCATATGGCCTCCAAAGCCTAAAATATTTGTTATCTGGCCCTTTATAGAAAAAAATCTGCTGACCTTTGACCTATACCAGTCCTCCTCAGAATGGCTTGATATGATATAAGGAGCTCGAGCCACAATGTAAATCAAGGCCTTGCTGCTTTCATCAAGAAGATCTTGCTACAGAAAAAATGTCAGCAATGTTCTCAGTGATGTAGTTGATCTATGTTCCGGCACAAGTGCCTTACCTCATTGCAGACTGGCAGTCACTTTTGAGTAGTATTGACTTGTATTCTTTTGTATATAATTTTTAAGTTGGTTAAGTTTTTATTTTTAACATGTAGACATTTTTATTACTTTTTAAAAATTTTATTTATTTATTTTTGGAGTTCTGATGTCAGTGACTTTATTACACCTGAATTTCCTTAACTTTGGACAAAATGAGACATTGACTAATTTAACAGGCTACATACAGTCTTAAAGGCACACTTTCTTATAGGAATATATCTAGTACTAACCATAGCAGGTTAGATTAGTGAAGGATTTGACAAATTTTAACTCTAAATTTTTTTGCGTAGACATTTTTAAAGAACTCTATGGGCTTCTTAAGAGAAGTGTACTCTCTTATTTCCCTCTTGCTTGAGGCAGCCATTTTCAACTCTTGGCTAATCCACATCTTCGAATAAAATGTTCAGTTGCTTGCTCTTAATTTTTCAGGCATAACCCTTTTTCCTTCACACCATGGAAGATGAGGATTTCGTTTTTTCACTCGTGGGTGTGCATGTACTTTTCTCCCTGCCTTCTAATAGGACTATATCATAATTCTGGCTCAGTTAATATTCAGTGTTTACTTTGTAAATGCTAATCACTTCCGAGATACATAGCATGTTATGACTGCTTTTCATTTCCTGCATGATTTTTTGTTTCTCCTGGAGTTAATTTTTAAATTTTATGTATATATCTTTTATGTACTTATTAATTCAACCCCCACATTCTGTCATCTGTTTAAATCTTTTCTCAAGACATGATTCGGGTCATTATTTTTATCTTTTTCAATAGTACTTTCCAGGAGCCTTGTGACCTATAACAGTCTAGTTTAATTTAGTTCTTTTTTTTTCCTTGTATAAAGGTGTCTTCTTTGGATTTCTTTACCGTTATCTTGAGTGTTTCTTTGCCTCACTCCTGGATTGGTGCTATGTTTGCTGAATCTTACGGCTTCATTATGATTTACTACTTGATTTTGGTGACACACATTCTGTTAGCTTCGTGGGAAAAGAGTGCTTGGGAGGTAGATTTTTTGAAATTGTTCATGTCTACTCTGTCATTACATTTGATAGTTTAGATGGGTATAGAATTTTGTTAGAAGCTATTTTCTTTTAGAATTAGGAAAGCATCGCTCCACTTTTATTTGTTAGGAATTTTTGTTTATTTTGTTTCTTTCTTTATTTCTTTAGTGGCCTGAAACCATTCTGATCTCCAATCCCAATGCTATGTTTTTTATTTCCGTAAGCTCTTAGCAAATTCTTCTTTATTCTGAAATTTCACAATGATGTGCTTTGCTTATCCATGTGTGATCATATTATGGTTTAAAAATTAAACCGTGTTAAAAGTTAAATTTTAACTCTTTTGTTGTTGGTTTCCATCTAGTTTCTCTGCTGTTTTTCTGGAATTTCTGTTTGGATGTTTAACTTCATAGACTAGTCCTAATTTTGTCTTACTATTTTCCATATTTTTGTCATTTTCTCCTTTCTAGATATCTTCATGTTTATCTCTCATCTCTTCTATTAGATATTTTATCATGCTGTATTTTAATTTCTAAAAGCTTCCTTTGTTCTCTGAATGTTTCTCTTATTACTATTAAAAAATAACATGTAATACTTATTTCAGAGATGAATATCATCTGTTAGGATTTGAGGAATTAACAATAATTTGTTAAAGATTTTTCTTTCCCTGTATAGTTCTCTTAAGTTGTTTTTAATTCTCTTTGGTTATTTTGATCTCTTATTTTCCATATTAGAGACTTTCTTTAGATATCTGGTAACCTTTGGTGGTCTCTCAAAGAACGAGGTATTCAACACTGGTTTAGGAGCAGTATGGGATTTAGGTATTCAGCACTGGTTTAGGAGCAGTATGGGATTTAGGTATTCAGCACTGGTTTAGGAGCAGTATGGGATTTAGGTATTCAGCACTGGTTTAGGAGCAGTATGGGATTTAGGGTATCCATCTTGTAATCCAGGTGCTTCTTACATAGATTTTAAACCAGTCCTAGGTTTGGGCCTTATTTTCATTCCCCCTTGAGATCCCTGATTTGATAGTTTCTCACTCTTGGTGAGTAGGGGAAGTCTGCAGTATAAATCAGAAAGACTATTTTCTTTTCTCACCACTAACTCAGGATTTAACTTTCATGAGTCTATAGAGTCAGTTACCACTCATTCCTCTGCTTTCCAGCTTCCAAGTTTTGTTGCTATATTCTTCTCTCTCATTATCTTTGTCCTTTTGGGCTTTGGCAAACAAGACAAAACAAAATGAAAAACAGCCCCCCAAACCCTTTATTTTTGTGTAGAAGCATTTAGGGAGGGTAACAAAGTAAATACATGAACTTTCTTTATTGTTCCTTGTGTTCCATTGTAAGGCTGCATCATAATTTATTTAACTAGTCCCCAGTAGGTCATTATTCATGTCATTTATCACTTTTCCGTTATTTAGAAAATGGAATAAATCTCTACCTAAGTGGCAGTTATTTCCTTAGGAGTATTTTGGAGTATATTTGCCAAATAGCTCCCCAGGCATTGGTAACTAGTGCATATCCCATGTGTTTTCATTTTCAAATATGTTGTCAGATCAGAGCTTGACCACCATTTTTTTTTTTTTTACTAAGAAAAAGCTGCTATTTACTAAAAGCTGTGCTTTGTGCTTTATTTCTTTTTTTTTTTAAGCAATAATGTTATTTTTTAAATTATTTTCAGAGTATTTTTTTTTTTAGGTGTTTATTTTTTTTTTTTTAATAAATTTATTTATTTTAGTTGGGGGCTAATTACTTTACAATATTGTAGTAGTTTTTGCCATACATTGACATGAATCAGCCATGGGTTCACATGTGCTCCCCCTCCTGAACCCTCCTCCCACCTCCCTCCTCCTTCTTAAAGGACTATAATAATAAATATTTTAGTCTTTCTGGGCCATATAGTCTCTTTGCAACTCTACAATTCTGCCACTATAGCAAGAAGACAGCTATTGGTAATGTGAAATGAATGGGCGTGGCTGTGCTCCAATAAAGCTTTATTTACAAGAGTAAGTGGTGGGCCCTTGGCCATCGTTTGCCAAACCCTATTGTAGAACACAAGATGTCAGCATTAAATGTAAAAGGGAAGATGATTTCTTTTCCCAAGCTGGAACCCAGCGGCAGTTTTGTAGTTATTTTGCCTAATTTAAAACATTAGCTAATGACAAAACTACCCTTGCAAGGAAACCTGAAAAGGTCCTAAGGTGCCTTGGGCTTTCCTGAACATAGTCTGGCAGTCCTGCAAATTTTTGCCGAAGGATTGTGCTCTGAGGCTGGTGTGACCATAAGGCCTGAACAAATAGAGTGCCTACTGAAGAGAGGACCACTGTCTTGTAGGTATTAATTTATGCCCTGGTAGCTCAGCTGGTAGAATCTGCCTGCAATGCAGGTGACCCTTGTTAGATTCCTGATTCAAGAAGATCCCCTGGAGAAGGGACAGACTACCCACTCCAGTGTTCTTGGGTTTCTCTGGTGGCTCAGATGGTAAAGAATCCACCTACAATGCAGGAGACCTGGGTTTGTAATTTTACAGAGAACAGCTAAGTAGCTAAAAAGCCTGCTAAAGGTGACCTATGAACTCTAACTTTGTGCCCCTGGGACCCTCTGGGTGACTTCTGGAACTGATGCAAAGCTGGAGATGGGAGTGTTGGCCAAGAGTCCTACTCCTGAGAAACTTGAAACTCAGCCAAGTGTTCTCTCGATACACGGGGCACTGCAAGACTGGTTTCCGTTCTCCTCCTCTTAAGGAAGGCAGTGCTAGGGAACGTTCTCCTTGTCTCTCTAGGTTAGCAGAGAGACATGTTCACTTCACAGCAATTAGCTGAGCCTACTTGAGACTTTTGTGCCTGTTGTGGCTTGCCAGTTTCCTGCTTGCCTTCCCTGTGGCGTTTTAGCTGATCTGTGCTGTTTGTAGCCATATGGTCCCTTGAGCACGTGGCTTGGCTTCCCTGTCCCTGCTGCTGGATGCTTGGGCCTTGCAGATTTCACAGACCTGAATAACACTTGGGGGTGGGGCAAGGGGGCTGATTCTTCTCCCTGCCCAGCCTGGTTAGATAGAGGCGGCCAGCTTGGTTCTCTGTACCAGCTGATTGCTTAACCAACAGATTTCCGCACTAGGTGCTTTGAGAAGATGAAAAAGAATGAGAAGTGGTTTCTGTCTCAAGGAGCTTACCTTCTGGGGCTTCGTCTGGGAGAACCCTTAGTTAGCTGTGTGATACTGTTGACGGTGTCCAGTTTTGGAGGTCAGGTTATAAGCTGTCCATGGGTGGGGCACTGGTACCTATTTGGTTTGGCCCTGCTGATTTTTTGCTGTGCAAAAATGTCATGGCTTTGTATGGATTTCATTATCATGTCTTCTCAGATGGTGGCTCAGTGGTAAAGAATCCGCCTGTTAAAGCAGGAGACGCAGGAGACGTGGGTTTGATCCCCGGGTTGGGAAGATCCCCTGGAGGAGGAAATGGCAACCCACTCCAGTATTCTTGCCTGGAGAATCTCATGGACAGAGGAGCCTGGCAGGCTATAGTCCATGGGGTTGTAAGGAGTCAGACACGACTGAGCAACTGAGCATGAGCATGAATATGGTTTTTAAGCGACGATACTTAGTATTTTTGTCTTAGTTCAGTTCAGTTCAGTTGCTCAATCGTGTCCGACTCTTTGCGACCCCGTGAACCGCAGCACGCCAGGCCTCCTTGTCCATCACTAACTTCCTGAGTCCACCCAAACCCATGTCCATCAAGTCGATGATGCTATCCAGCCATCTCATCCTCTGTTGTCCCCTTCTTCTTCTGCCCTCAATCTTTCCCAGCATCAGGGTCTTTTCCAGTGAGTCAGCTCTTAGCATCAGGTGGCCAAAGTATTGGAGTTTCAGCTTCAACATCAGTCCTTCCAATGAACACCCAGGACTGGTCTCCTTTAGGATGGACTAGTCGGATCTCCTTGGAGTCCAAGGGATTTTGAAGAGTCTTCTCCAGCACCACAGTTCAAAAGCATCAATTCTTTGGCTCTCAGCTTTCTTTATAGTCCAACTCTCACATCCATACATGACCACTGGAAAAACCATAGCCTTGACTAGACAGACCTTTGTTGGCAAAGTAGTGTCTCTGCTTTTTAATATGCTATCTAGGTTGGTCATAACTTTCCTTCTAAGGAGTAAGCGTCTTTTAATTTCATGGCTGCAGTCACCATCTGCAGTGATTTTGGAGCCCAGAAAAATAAAGTCAGCCACTGTTTCCACTGTTTCCCCATCTATCTGCCATGAAGTGATGGAACCAGATACCATGATCTTAGTTTTCTGAATGTTGAGGTTTAAGCTAACTTTTTCACTCTCCTCTTTCACTTTCATCAAGGGGCTCTTTAGTTCTTCTTCACTTTCTGCCATAAGGGTGGTGTCATCTGCATATCTGAGGTTATTGATATTTCTCCCGGCAATCTTGATTCCAGCTTGTGCTTCCTCCAGCCCAGTGTTTCTCATGATGTACTCTGCATAAAAGTTAAATAAGCAGGGTGACAATATACAGCCTTGACGTACTCCTTTTCCTACTTGGAACCAATTTGTTGTTCCATGTCCAGTTCTAACTGTTGCTTCCTGATCTGCATGCAGGTTTCTCAAGAGGTAGATCAGGTGGTCTGGTATTCCCATCTCTTTCAGAATTTTCCACAGTTTATTGTGATCCACACAGTCAAAGGCTTTGGCATAGTCAATGAAGCGGAAATAGATGTTTTTCTGGCACTCTCTTGCTTTTTCGATGATCCATCGGATGTTGGCAATCTGATCTCTGGTTCCTCTGCCTTTTCTAAAACCAGCTTGAACATCTGGAAGTTCACAGTTCACGTATTGCTGAAGCCTGGCTTGGAGAATTTTAAGCATTACTTTACTACCGTGTGAGATGAGTGCAGTAGTTTGAGCATTCTTTGGCATTGCCTTTCTTTGGGATTGGAATGAAAACTGACCTTTTCCAGTCCTGTGGCCACTGCTGAATTTTCCATATTTGCTGGCATATTGAATGCAGCACTTTCACAGTGTCACCTTTTAGGATTTGAAATAGCTCAACTGGATCTCCATCACCTCCACTAGCTTTGTTCGTAGTGATGCTTTCTAAGGCCCACTTGACTTCACTTTCCAGGATGTCTGGCTCTAGGTGAGTAATCACACCATCGTGATTGTCTGGGTCGTGAAGAACTTTTTTGTACAATTCTTCTGTGTATTCTTACCACCTCTTCTTAATATCTTCTGCTTCTGTTAGGTCCCTACCATTTCTGTCCTTTATTGAGCCCATCTTTGCATGAAATGTTCCCTTAGTATCTAATTTTCTTGAAAAGATCTCTAGTCTTTCCCATTCTATTGCTTTCCTCTACTTCTTTGCATTGATCGCTGAGGAAGGCTTTCTTATCTCTCCTTGCTATTCTTTGGAACTCTGCATTCAAATGGGTATATCTTTCCTTTTCTCGTTTGCTTTTCTCTTCCCATCTTTTCACAGCTATTTGTAAGGCCTCCTCAGACAGCCATTTTGCTTTTTTGCATTTCTTTTTCTTGGGGATGGTCTTGATTTCTGTCTTCTGTACAATGTCACGAACCTCCACCCATAGTTCATCAGGTATTCTGTCTATCAGATCTAGTCCTTTAAATCTATTTCTCACTTCTACTGTATAGTCATAAGGGATTTGATTTAGGTCATACCTGAGTGGTCTAGACTTTTATAATCTTGTTTGGTAATATGGAAAGAACAAAAATGACTAGCTACTCCCTTGATCTTTGGTCATGTGGCTTTCAGATGAAAAAGAAGTTCTGGGGATGTTCTTTCTGGTTAGAAAGGTGGCCCCTCTTAAACCAAAAAGAGGTCAAGACTTGGTTTGTGTCTTAAGTTAGCAAACTAATTTGCTGATACGAAAATGGTTAATTTAGAAAAGATTTGTAAACATTTACCTACTTTTAAAATTGAGACTTTTTTAGAACAGTTTTAGATTTACTGAAAAATTGGCAGATACTACAGAGTTCCTTCGTTAGTGTCCCCCACCCCCCACTGCCCCCCAGTTCCCCCTATTATTATCTGACAAGATTATGGCACTTTGATTATAGGTAGTTACCAGTATTGATATATTATCAAGTGAAGTCTATACTTTAGTCAGATTTTCTTAGCTTTCCTCTGATGTCCGTTTTCTTTTCCAGAACCTCATCCTCAATAGCACCCTAAATTTAGTTGTCAGATCTTGTTAGACTCCTCTTGGATTTGGTGGTTTCTCAGATTTTCTTTGCTTTTGATGACCTTGACAGTTACGAGGAGTGCAGGTCGGGTATTTTGTAGGCTGCTTCTCTATGGGAATTTGTCTGATGCCTGGCTTCCTTTAAAGTACCTATTAGAGCGTCCAGTTTGTTGGCTCACGCTTTGGTGCCTAAGGGTATTGGCCTCAGCAGGTTGTGCTTCGTATCGTGTGAGGATGCAGGGTGGTAGCTGGGGTTTTCTGGGGGCTGTGCGGTGAGCTCCAGCCATCACTGAGATAGGGTGGGGTGCTCCTGATGTCCCCCACTGTGGTGTTGCTTCACTAATGCTTCCAGGTTTAGCTTGGGGAGAACAGACCTGGCAGATGCAAGCTGGGGAAGCAGGAGAAGCAGCCGGATGTCCTGAGTTAGAGAGTAAGAAGGGTGTTTGGTGTCCCCTTTCCAATGGCCCCATCAGGGGCGCTCACTGGTGGTAGCTTTAGGAGCCCTGTTTGAACTGCTTTTCCTTTTCTTTCTGTCTGGTACTGATAACTTCGGCAGCTTTGGGAGGACTGGTGGTTGTGTCTGGGACTCTTCTGAGGGTCTTTCTGTATGTTTCATAGATGCTGCAGGGTTTTGAGAAGCTGAGCAGCAGCAGCCCTTTGCATTCAGTGCACAGTGCTGTAGATGGGCGCTGTAGATGGGGGGAATGTGGCAGGAGGCCAGGGTGACGGATGGATGTCCCCTGCCTCCGATAGCGCTCTGCCATTCTCCTGACTTGTGGCAGCCCTTAGCCTGCTCCGTGTCATCATTAAGCCTCTCATTTTTCCTTTTACAGTTGGGCTCTAAGAAATGCAGAGGGGATTGGGTTTAGGGCTTGCATTTCCAGTCCAGCTAGTGACCTTTTATTCTGTATAGATTCTGCTCTTGGAGCATGTGGTTAGTAGGGGTGTGTGTGTGTTGACTCTAGGTCAGTAGTTTGAGGAGGTGAGCGATGATATGAGCATACTTCAAATTGCCCTGATGGAAAACACCATCAGAAACATCACCGTTAGAAACAGTGGTATGTGATGGTGCTGACGAGCAGACTTTGGATGGTAATCCACTCTGCATTTTACTTATTGCACTGTGTGACTGTAACTACTGTTTGATTGCTTCTTCCATGTCTCTGCCCAGGAGCTGCTTGTTCTCCGGACAGTAATGGCACAATTTACAGAAGAGTAAAACCCCGCAAACCCCACTTACATGCAGACACACACAGACAGGCCCACTCTCCCTGCTTCTCCAGGAAGGCAGGCCTCATTTAGCTGGCAGCGTCAGAGCGCACAGTTCCTGAAGAGGAGGTTGCTAATCAGGGAGATGCCGAGCAGAGAGAGTCTGCTGCTGAGGCCTGAAATTTACAGCTCCGAGAAGCCGCTCACTGCTGCTGCGGCTGCTAACACGTTATAAGGGGTGACGAATACCAGTAACTTATCACCGGGGTATGCTTCGAGCCTCACATTCTGTAATCAGAGGGTGAAGATGTGAGCGCTATGATACTTTCCCTGGTTTTATTTCTCTGTGAGCATGACTAGGGTATAGAGAATGTCTAGATATTTCTCATGTCTTAATCATAGGAAGCTTCCCTATGTTTTCGGCAATGGACACTTTAATAGGAGTTGGTTTTGGAGTGAGAGGAAGGTGCAGCTTGATCCATCATTGAGATTTTGGAAATCCCGTGATGTGTGTGCACTTGAGATGCCTGACAGTTACCAAGTCTGTTGGGCAGTGGTTCTGCACCTCCTCTGGAGGGAGGAGCAGTGTTGATTCACTGTGCTAGCTGTTGTGCTTGGTATGGCTTTATGGAATTTTTGGTTTGAAGGTGGAATAGCAGTATAGCTATGGCTACTTCTTGGTCCCCTCCTCCACCTCCCTGTGCTTATAATCTAGGGGTCCCTGACCTCCGTGCCATGGACCAGTACCTCCTGTCAGGTGAGCGGTGACATTATGTTGGAAATAAAGTGTGCAATAAGTGTAATGTGCTTGAATCATTCCGAAACCATCCCCCCACTCTTGGTCTGTGGAAAAATTGTCTTCCACGAAACTGATCTTTGGCGCTGAAAAAGTTGGGGACCTCTGCTTTAATCCATTTCATACACATGTGGGATTTCAAAGGATAGGGAAATCATTAGCTGAGGTCTTTCTCTTGTGGGCAGTTGGCCAAGCCACTGCTGCTGTCTTTAGGGAGTGAGGGAGATTCCATTATGGCAGGCATTTTTACTTTGGCATTAATGTGTCTAGATGGTAATGGTAGCAAGATATACTCTTTTTCTTTCAGTTACTGAATCTATATTCTTGGTCATATCTTCTTGGCTGTTTTTAGTTCTTCACTTAAAATGACTGGGCTGGTGTAAGGGGGTCTTTGTTTTGGAGGGTTCCAATGCCACCCATACTAGGTAATCATTCCTGACCTTGGCTTGGCCCTCATGTGACCACACATCATGCTTTTGATTATCCTTGGGCTTCACTAAGGTTTTCTGGCCAGGTGAGTTTTGAGGCTCTGGCTCTCTGGGCTTTAGAGTAAGTTAGCCTTTGTGTGATTCTCAGCTCTAAGAAAGGTTATAGCAGAATGGCTGTGGTTATCTGAGCCTGGTTTTTTGCTGCATTCAGGTTTTGCAAGTTAATCTTACACCTAGTTGAAACTTGAAAATAATTACCCCCTCTCCTAATCTATAGAGCTCTTTCTCAGACCCTTTACTATCCTTGTGGTCCCTAGCCTGTTTTTCTCTATACCACTTCCATTACTAATGGTGTGAAAACCCTGGGTTATCTTCCCATCCACCAGCGGTAGTCAGCCCTCCATGGACTGAAAGCTTGATTCCAACTGTCATCTTTCTTTTTTCATTCATTCTGTTTGATGGCGCTTTCCTCCTGCTATTTCCTGTCATGTATAATTTCTCACTTGGATTTTGCTTTTTGCTCCTTCTTCAGATTGTCCCTTAAATCACTTTTTTTTTTTTTTTCCTGTGTGATTGGCTCGTTATCAGGAAAAGGTAGAGGCTAGCCATTTTTGCAGGAATCTGCAAATAAATGGGTATGTTCTGTTGTAAAAGGTTGTGAGCCTTCCAGGGAATAGTTAGTGAAGGCTCTTTAGGATACTTAGCAGTGTGATACCCACCACAGTGAAGGAGACTCGAGCTCCTTTTGTTTCACATATAAAAGACAGGGGACTTTTGCAAGTCTTCCCTCATGGTGGCAGCTGACCCTGTAGTTTATTCAGCTACCTGTTTGCTCCTGATGGGGTCTGATTGAAGGTGGGGAGAGTGGATTTTGATTCATCAGATGAAGTGGATGGTGACTGTGTTTTGTAGTCAATAGCTTCCTTGTAGTAAAGTATTACTTACAAAAAACCCCAAATGGCCTTGTAACAACAAATTCTGAATATAATCGGGTGAATTGTAGACTGCTGGCTGAATTATGAGGTCTGATTATAACCCTGATGTAGTTTGAGTGTGGTTTTGAGGGAATTTTATTCTGTGCACATTGGTGGGGTGTTGTGATAACCTCCACAGAGGAATATTTGTGCTTTTGCTGTTGAATAGATATCCTCAAAAGCTTGGGAGTTAGTTACTAGCTGAGAGTGGGGTCCAGAGTTACTGTTTTGGGTTCCAAAACAGAGATACCCATAGTAGTGCTCTGAAAAAGTGGCTTCCAGAGTAGTTGAAGTCATATCTGAGTAATTTAACGTTTCTGCCTGTGAGATCAACAATGGAGCATCTTTCACACGCTGAGATGACAATACTTTTTGCCCCTCACTTGCCTTAGATTTTTCTGCTCTGCGTTGGGACATCCTGGTTTGGTTTTTTCTCATCTAGAGCTGGTACCTCCTAATCCAGCCCTTGCCTCTTTTCCTAGAATCATGCTGTGATAGGGATTTTGATTTTAGCTTAGAACCTGTTTCAAGGAAAATCTTCAATAGCATGTAGAGACTAGATTTCCAGTTCGTAAGCTTTGTAGTTCCCCACAAATCTTGGTCAGAGCAAAAGATAAAAAAGCTTGGCCATCTTTCTGAGTGATACAGATCCTGCCTTGCTAAGAAATGATCGTATCTCTCAGGTCTGCTATTAATAGGATAGTTTTCTTCAATGTTGTACCGTCAAGAATGATGTTGGATCTATTGCAATGGCTATTGGTCTCAACCTTCTTCCTGTGACTGGTGTGCCTTGCTTCTTAGCACATGTGTTGTGGGATTTGGGCCATTGAGGCACATTTCAGCATTTTTGCCTTCTTGCCACCCACAGGTGATGCAGGTGCTGAATGCCGACGCCATTGTTGTGAAGCTGAACTCTGGGGACTACAAGACCATCCACCTGTCCAGCATCAGACCACCGAGACTGGAGGGGGAGAATACACAGGTGAGACGAGAGAAACAGCAGCACCTCTTTTCCGAAACCAAGAGGGAGGAGCTGGACGATCAGTTAGATGTGGTTCGTGTGTAGGAGAACACTAACAGACCAATAGTGTAAATCACCAAAGTATTATTTCCTAGTATTTGCAGCCTAGCTGCCACTGGGCAAGTCTGTTTCTCTTGAACCACACTCACTGCTCTCCTTCATTTTTGATGGGCCCCACTAGCATTCCTCCCTAGGGGGCTTGAGAGAAGTTAGGGTTGGTGTATGTTAGGTGGTGAATGAGTCTTGTTAACGAGATCTTATTCTCTGAAGATAAGGAGAGAAAGGGTCCGTGTCTCATGTACATGATAGCAAGGCTCGTTCTGCTGGTCATTTTGATGTGCTCTGTGTTTTTGCTCTAGGAAGAAATAAATCTTGGTGTATATGTATTTTTATATTGTCTGGGGTCCATTACTCATCTTTTCCAAGTGGCGACTAGAATTGTTAGTTGCACTGTTTTGTGCTATTTGCTGGGTCTTCGGGCAGCAGGGGTGCTTGGCTAGCCAATGTGTACAGTTTTGGTGTGTCAATTTGAGAAATTATGCTTAGGATGAAAACTGCAGGCAGTTTTGTTTTAAATTTTGTGGTCATTTTCTTTCTGTTGTTATGACTTATAAGAGATTGGGGAAAGGGATTGTGGTTGAACTGTTTTGCTTATTGGGCTGTCTTGTTTTGTAGACATCTTTTCCAGCCCCTGTTTTTGCCTCCTGATAGCTAAAATGTGTAACTGTGTGGATTGGTTGTAGAACTGGGTCCTCAGTGAGAGCCATTGCCGTAGGCAAATTAAACAGTGTGGTTGAACTTAGTACCATGTGATTTTTTAATGTATCCTTTTGTAGTTTTAGAGATTTGAAATTTGCTTTTCTGATGTTTTGCATGTACCCGTGTCTCAGTGCATTCACGAGTTGAAATTCAGGCCCCGTTTTCATTTGTGTGAGAGTTTATAGGCAGCCCATAAGAGTAAAATAAAAATATTGTGATTGTCTTTTGAATCAAATCATGCATAAGAAATCCATACAGGATGGATTCTTTGAATGTCTGGCCAATCAGTTCATCTCCACCCCCCCCATCCTCCCAGCCTTTTTTCCCCCATAGAGGAGGCATTTTAATGCAGCAAACAGTATTGTGGTAAGCTTGAGAATTTAAATGCACGAAAGCTTAGAAATGCCAAAATAAGGTTCTCTCAGTAACTGTAGCTCTGCCTCATTGCACAGAGTAAATATACATCTCCAATTTTATCAGTGTTGGGAGTAGTCCACACTTCTGCATCTGTGCCATGCAGTTGGAATTAAGGTTCCCACAGCAACCACAACTTTGGAATTCTTGAACGTTAATCTTTGTGCCTGTATCATCAGCCAAAGCATTATGTTAAAGTAGATTCAGGAGCTGAATTTTAAGCAGTTTTTAGGGGTGTGGGGGTGTTATAGCAGGTTGATGATGATAAACTACCCACTGAGAAGTTTATATTTTTTGTAGAATCCTTTGTAACTTTCCAAGGGGTAATGGATGGATTTCCCTTAGCTGAGTGGACAACAGAAAGTTGTTGGAATATATTTCCTAGTTTAGGCAGGGTCATGTTTATAAAATTTCTTGTTCTTTACCAAGGTAGGTTATTGCCTATTTCAAACTCCTGTTCGTTCCTGAGATCTTCCTCCATTTTAAGAAAACTGTAAGAGAGTCAACATACGGCTTTCGAGTGAATTGAGGAGTGAGTTCCCTTACTTGTTCATTAAATTCCTTTGGAAGATTTAGTGAGGGTCACATAAGAGATGAATATAACCCCCTTTGAATACAGTGATGGAGGTGTCATGCAGAGCCCTGTTGTGGTGGTTGCTAGGGAAGTCTTCTCAGCAACAGCTCACAAGCCTCTTGAGCACTCATGGATGAGAAGTAAGCAGGAGGGAGAAAGGCCCTCTAGACCAGCCCTGTCTAATAGATGCATAATGCAAGCCACAAATGTGAGCTCTGTGTGTTATCTAAAATTGTCTAGTAGCTCTGTTTTAAAGAACATTAATTTTAATGCAGCTTATTTGACCTACTATATCCAAAACAGTATCATTTCAACATTTAATGAATATAAAAAATTCATGAGATATTTAACTTTTATCTTTACTGTGTCTTAGAAATCTGGTGTATATTTTATACTTGGATCTCAGTTCATCCTAGCATATTTCTAGGGTTCAGGAGCCACAGGTGTGTAGTGGCTATTGTAATGGACAGCACAGGTTGAGGAATTCTGATGAATAGGTTCATTGTCCTTGATCAGTCCTTTCCCACTTTGTATCAGATGTTGTGTTGCGGATGCCATGGGGAATAAACCCTCCTAAAACTACTCTCATGGAACTTTACAGTCTAGTAGGGGACATACTCACGTAATGTTTATGTTATGTGCTGTGGAAGAAAAGGTTAGCATTTATAGGAGTGCATAATCTGGGAAAGCTTCTTAAGGCCTGAAGGCTGACTAGGAGTTAGCTAGGTAAAAAATGGATAGAAGACAATTTCTGACCAAGACAGCAGCAATGACAAGAATCGGATGAGTTTGGCCCTAGGGAATAAGTGGCCACTGTGGATGGTGCACGTGTGGTGTGATGCTCTGTGGTCCACAGCACGGGCAGGGCAGGTCACACATGTTCTGTGAACATTTCCAGGTACTCATGAAAAGAGACTGCGAGCCATGGGATGAACTGCTGGCAGTTTTGTATGATTGGAATAGAGGATACTTAATGCTGGGGTGGGGGTGGGGGGGAGCAGGGTAGTAAGAAATGGGTTTGGGAGTTAGGCATGGGCCACAGATTGAAAACATATGTGCCATGGTTTTTAGATTTCTTTTGCCTTGAAGAATTTTAAGGGGTAACACCTTTCAGATTTGAGAGTGCTTGTGTTGGTGGCTTGCATTTATAAAACATGAAAGTAACTTTGCATCTATAAAGGAAAATCATGCTAGATGAAAACTGATCTGTAGCGAGGGGTTCTGGTTTTGTTTTTGGTAAAGCTCGCCTGGAGGCGAAAGGAGTGGGAAATGTGGGGTTGTGGGTGTGGCTCTAGCAGCCTCTACACTAGAGGAGTCAGAGTTCTTGCCTTTCTACTTCCCCTGGAACTCTCACAGTGAGTGGAAGACCTAATGCTTATGTTAGATTTACAGTGTAGATGTAGGAATAGGCGTCACCCAGGGATCCCAGCTAGGCTGTAACTGTGTGTGTGTCATAACTAGGCAAGCAGGAGTCCCTTTGGAGCCCTTGGTTTCCCTAGTGTTCTTTACCGTATACAGCAGTTTCTTTACTACAAGGGGAGCCCAGTCAAGTACTGAAGGCGAAGATGTCAGGACATCTGTGAGGCCACATCGTACCCTTATGCAAGTTAGAGAAGACTGCCCCTTGCTTCAGGCAGCCTCAGGTCAGGGCACATGGCTTGGCAAATAGAGTGGGGGCTGGATTTCAGCTCCCATTTTCCCTCCGTCCCCCTGGCCAGGTGCCCTCATTCATGGCACAGTGTGTACAAGACGATGTGGCTGTCCTAGTTAGAACAGCCCTGATGGACTCTCCAGAGGAAACATTGAGGGTATGTTTTGGGAACTGGAGGGTGGTCTCGTAGTTACAGAAACAAAGGATGCTTGGCCATTGTTTGGAGATGACAGATGGACCATGGCGGGCATTGAATGAAACCCTTAGGAGATTGCCTTCTCTCAAAGTTTGGGACACTTTTGGGAGAGGGTGTCAGTGGCTGTGAAATGGAGAAAAAAGTAACTTGGCAGCTTATGGTATTGGAGCTCGTTCTAAACAAAAGAGCAGAGTGGAGAAGGTGCAGATGAGGGAGTGGGAGGAGGAGAGGTAGAGGCAAGGGTCTGCCTGAGCTTGAGCTTCCTCACAGTCAGGTGGATGGCATGCAGGGACTCCTGCTACGGACAGCCTCCTTCCTCCAGCGCCCAGGTGATGACCCAAGGGGGCTTGTCCTTCAGGTGATGGTGGGGAGATGCATCTAATGTTTATCTTCTCTATACCCTGAAAACTTGTATGGCATCAGCTCACACAGATCTTCTGAGACATCTCTATATTGTGAAGATAGTAGTGCAAGTTGGTTTTCCCTTTTTTTCACATACAGAGACAAATTCATTTCTGTTACATTATACATGAAGGCAAGGAGGTTTTGCCCAAGGCTAACTGTACTTCCACTCCCCCCTTTTGGTTACTTTCTAATTGCAGCCAGAGGAAGGGCTCTGGACAGAACTGCATGATCAAAGGAACTGCTTTCATTCTCTGCAGCTCCTTTCTAGTAGTACAGGGAATTCAGGAGTAGCCATGGCTCCCAGATTGTGGTTAGAGCTTGATTTGTTGCTAGAACATGGGACAGAGTTAGAAGCTAGAGGGTGTAGTGTCTCCCTGAGAAGGAGTACAGTGTCTGATGCTGTGGATTCTGTTTCTGTGGCACCAAAGTATTGGATTATTCAGGGAAGATCCAGTGTCAGCTTCCCAACCCTAGGATCAAACCTGCGTCTCTTGCATCTCCTGCATCGGCAAGCAGGTTCTTTACCACTGCGCCACCTGGGAAGCCCTCTCTAAAGGTATAGTCTGTGTTATCCAGTTGTTTGCCACAGAGATACAAGTGCTTAGTCTTGGAGAAAGGCTATGGGTTTTCCGAGCTACTGCTTAAAGGAGATAACACATTGTGCAATCTCAGGACTTCCTAGAGAGCTTTTGGCTTTGATCTGAAGCTGGAAAACCTAGTGCTCTATTGCCCAGGGCTGCTGCGGGCTTTGTGTTACACTTGGACTGTTAATGACAAAGGAAATACAGCCCCTGGGCATCCGATGAAGGGGCTGACTTATTTCCCCATGAAGTCCAATCGTGCGGTGCTATTGTAGCGGGCACACACACACACACACACACACACACACACACACACACACACACACACACACACACACACGCCCTCTGGGAAGTGGGGAAACCCTTCCCTCATCTCATGTGTGGTTTCATGCTTTCAACTTGTATTGGTTTCCATCAACCTGTCTTTCAGCCTCTTCCCTTGAACTAACTTACCACATAAGTGTTCTTTCACAGCAGGGCCTCTAAATAGTCAGACCTGGGCACTGTAGGATGAGTTTTGTTAAAGCTGCAGTCTGCCTAGTCTCCCAGAGGCACTGCTGCCTATTGGGGGTTTTGTTTCCCAGGCCTGACCTCACTGGGTCTGCCCTGCAGGCAGGTGATGGGAGACCAGAGCTGCAGGCAGGCACATTACTAGTAATGCCCTGCAATGCTTAAGGGCATTTCCTCAGAGGCAGGGTGGTTGGGTGGTAATATTCCCTTTTGCTGTGCAGAACCCCAGGGTGCTTTGCTATTTAAACACGATTAAAAGTGGTTTCTCAACCTATTCCCTTTAGTTTAGATTTCCGAAGGCAAGATGAGCTTTTCCTGGGACCCTAAAACAGATGATGCTGCCTCTGAGATGCATACCAACAGGAAGCTGTGGGGCTACAGTTCCTGCATGGAGCAGGAGCAAACCAGTAAACTGCCATCTCAGTGTGTGACTGGGAGCATAAGGCAAACAGCAGGTTGGGGAGGGACTCCAGCCTGGCATTGAGCACCTTGGAGAAAAGCAGAAGCTCTTTGAAATGGATCTAGCATCTCACCGGTTTCTAATGGAGAGATTTGGGGACTGCAGCAAAGTGATCAAAAGACACAGAATGTGTCAGAGCATTGGCAGAGGCATTCTGTACCTGTTTCAGATTTGTTTGGTCTGAGAGTTTTTGAGAAGAACACTTGAAACTTCTTTGTTAGAGGACTGAAAAAAAAATTACTATTAGGAGACGATGGCTTGGTCTTAGCTCATCTAGTTAAGATTCCAGGATGTATGTATGCAGTTGTTTTTTAAAGATCAATACCTGTTGCTTGGCTGGAGCAGTCACTGGAGTCAAGACATTTCATATTTGAGTGGAGATATATATATATTATATATTTTTTATATATTTATATATATTATCTATTTATATATGTATACAATATATGTATGTTTGCATGCTTAGTCACTTAGTCATATCTGACTTTTTATGACCCTTTGGACTGCAGCCCGCCAGGTTCCTCTGTCCAGGGGATTTTTTCAGCAAGAATACTGGAGTGGGTTGCCATTTCCTACTCAAGGGGATCTTTCTGACCCAGGGATTGAACCCACGTCTCCTGTGTCTCCTGCATTACATTAGATTCTTTACCCACTGAGCCATCAGGGAGGCCCCATATTTGTATTTCAGTTCAGTTCAGTCACTCAGTCATGTCTGACTCTTTGAGACCCAATGGACTGCATCATGCCAGGCTTCCCTGTCTATCACCAACTCCTGGAGTTGACTCAAACTTGTATTTAGATAGAGCTATATCCAGAGTTTCCTAAAATGTATGTTCCACTGGTCTTTATAAGTGAATTATATCCTGGAGAAGACAACAAATGCCTATTTCCCTTTGATTTAGTTTTTTTCTATTAAAAATTATATTTTCTTTTGTTCCCTGTAGTTAACGCATCCCCTTTCCCATGATCTTGTCTCTCCCCTGCAAATAATTTTTGGGCGAGTTTAACAGTCTCCTAGTGGATCTTGCTGGTTAATCCTTCCCCAAACCATGTGCACTGATGTCTTTCAATCCATCTCTCTCTCTCTCTTCTCCCTTCATTTAATCATCACTATTACACATTTCTATATTTTCAATTTATCTAAGTCGTCTCAGCGCTGCTTTGTTCATATTTATTGCCTCTCTTCAGTCCTGTGAGCTGCAGTAATCTTCTGTTGTTTCCAGAGTTGACAGCCCCATCGTGTTTACTGCCCTGTGACCATTGAACACAGCTGCTGTGCTGAGGTAACCCTTTTTCTTGCCCTCGTTCTTGAAATCCTCTTTAGGCCAGAGATTTCCATACACAGTCCTTCCCTTTCTCTGTATCCTCCTCTTCTGATGGTTTCTGTCCCAGCCCGCTTCCTGCTGTGAAGCCTAAACTCCATTGACGGTTTTCTCGGCTTCCTCTCCCCCCTATTTCCAAAGCTTACAGAGTGCTGTGGCTACTGGAGGCTTTTAACAGATGTTTAAATCGACATGTCTGCTGAGGCTGAAGACCTAATCCATACATTAGTTTTGAGTGGCATCATTTTTAGCACTCCCAAGCCATCGCTAATCTCCTTGACTGCTTCTGCTAGCCATGGCAACTTGAGCCAGTGTATTGGTGTCGAAAGGCCCCAGGAGAGTTTTTGCAGTCGGTTTTCCCCTCCTTCCTAATTGGATTGCTTGTTTTGATGGTCACGTCACATATGGCTTGGTTTTCTGCAGGCACTTCCTCTTCCCCATTCCTGGTTTCAATCTAGTTGCCGCCATTGGGGTGACGAGCCCTGCCTCTGAGCAGTGGTTTTCCTCATAATAGTATTTCATTAGCACGGGACAGATTGGGTTCAGTCCACCAGAGGGGTTAATTTCAGGATTTTAAGTATTTTGCAGATTGGTCCCCAACTGACTTTCTTTTAACATGTCTCCTCTTACTCAGGCTTTCCCAATAATCTCTCTTTCATAGCAGTTTAGAGGTCTCGATTCATTGGAGTTTTGGGATGTGCTTCCCTTCCGAGGGCCATCTTTTTCCTGTTGTCGACCTTGTTGGTTGTCAGATTATTTCTTTGCATGGAACTAATTTTAAAATCAATTAGAGAAGCTTTCCCTTCATCTTTCTCTCTTTATTTATGAGATACTGATTGCAGAGCTACCTACACTGTGTTTAGATAAATTACTTTTTTTTTTCATAACATTTATATTCAAGGCAAGTTTAGTGCAGCCATCCAGTGCCTTGCACTTCTGCAGGCCAAGGCTGTAGGTTTCATTCCTTGGTGGACTAATTAGCTTTGTACTGGGAAAATTGTGTTCAGTTCAAAAACCCCAAATGTTCCAGTTCCTCATGTATTATAGGCACTGTGGACCTGGGAAATTATTTTGATTAGTAAGATGTTTGTAATCATAGAAGCTGAGTCTCAGATCCTGAGCAGCATATGCCTGGTGTGGTCACAAGGTAGACTTTAGATGGATAGTGGGGAAAAGGCTTGTCAGAACCGATGAAACAGCATCAGGTCACAGATTGAATGTCATCTCCTTTATCCTCGTCTCATTGTATTGGGCCCTTCGTGAGTCTAAGCAGAAACATCCCCTTTCTGGGGCATCTGCTGAGTCTCCGTGTTCAGATGTCAGTCCCAGAATTTGGTTCCTTTTGCTGTCCTGCTGGTTCTGGTTAACCCACTGAAGGGATAACCTGAGCACACAAGGGAAAATAGCAATAGTTGACAGTTCACTCCCTGGCTCATAGTTTTTGATACTCAAATGTTTGTGTAATTTCTCATTTCATTCTCACTGGCTCCTCATGGTTCATAATTGGGGCAGGGGCGGGGTTGGGCAGAATAAACTGATACTGGCCTTTCTGAGTTGCCCGCTCTACCCTTCTAGGATGTCTTCCCCATCATTACTAGGGGGGCTGGTAGGAAGGCTTGGCTTTCTTTTTTTGTTTGTTTAAATGTGCTGTAGTCTTCTATGAGATGGTCTGGAAACAGGAGAAGGCCACATCCTTTTATACAGAACTGCCTTCAATGTCTGCATGTGCAGCTGGAGGTGCTTGTTTTAGAAAGCCTGCCCTGCAGAAGCTGTCGGTGGATATCTGCAGAGGGGCTGCTGGTGTGCCGCGGGCCCAGGCCAGCTCCCTCAGGCCCTGGCCGGAGTGGGAACCTACGGGTGGGGGTGCAGATGTACCACCCACCCTAGTCTCGTTGGCCCCCTCTCCCTCTTAGTGCGGCCTCTGAAGGAGCGCGCTGTGTTCTGCATGGGATGGGTGGCAGCCAGCTCCCCTGGCTGGTTTTGGCCATTGGGACAGCCAGGACCATTAGGACGATTTGTACCCTGGTGGCTCAGACTGTGAAGAATGCGCCTGCAATGCAGGAGACCCGGGTTCCATCCCTGGGTTAGGAAGATCCCCTGGAGAAAGGAATGGCAACCCACTCCAGTATTCTTGCCTGGAGAATTCTATGGATAGAGAAGCCTGGCGGGCTACAGTCCGTGGGGTCACAAAGAGTCAGGCACGACTGAGCGACTAACACTTTCATTCTATTCTTAACACTTTGTACTTTAAGAGGAGGGAGACTTGACATTCACTCAAAGCAGCTTATTTTATTTATTTCTTATAAAGCACAAAGAAGTCATCTCAGCTTTGCTATTCCTTTCAGTGTATAGTAAACTAACAGCTCAGCGTTTTCTTCAGGAAAACATCTGGGTTCCTCCCTGGCCTTGACCAAGCTCTGCCTCAGTTCCCAAGATCCTCCACCATGCCTGCCTCCTCCCTGTTAAGACTTTTGGCTTCACCTCTTCTTCCCTCACCCCCTTCCAACCCTCTTATCATGGAGGAGTGAGTGCTTCTTTGAGTCTAGATGCTCCTGTTTGCAAACCGAGTTACAGTTACTCCGGAGGTGCTTGGATCCTATAACATCAACATTCTGGAAAATGTAAGCTTCTCAGTTGAGAAGCCGTAAGGCAGCTTCTGTCTGTAACACCCTTGGGCCCCTGGTTATTATTAGATATTCATAAAGTCCCACAGGGGGAGAATGGTCATTGAGACTCTATTTGAGAGAGATGTCTCCATCCTAAAAGATATGTTAGTCCCAGGATACCTGAGGTAGTAAACGGGACTTGACAAACTGAAAATTCAGTGCAATCAAATCCTACGGCCTTTCATCTCTCACCCTCATCGCCCAGGGAGAAATGAATTCCCAGGGCAGAAGCTGATAATGCTGAATATCTCGGTCTTGGACTATAATTGAATGTGCCCAAGTGGGAACACGCTCTCTCCTTGCTCCTGTGCTCGCCCCCACGTGGCTGCTCTGGAGACTGGTGGCCCTGTTTTTCCGTGTCTCTCCCCCTCTCCCCCACCGCCTCTCAACACACTGTCTCCCTCTCTCCCTCACCACAGGGTCCTCACAAGTTTTAATGCAAGCTGGTGCCCTTTCTTTGTTTACTTTTGTGCTTTGGCTTGGAAGTATTTCTGCAGGCATCAAAATGGTGAGAGTATAGATTTGTGCTCCTGCTAGTCTAGTTTTCCTTTGGATTTCTTTCAGTTACCTCTCCCAGTCCCTGCTGGGGTGCCTGCCATTTCCCCTACCACCCCTGGAGCTCAGAGAGGGAGTTTGTAACCTTTTTTTTAAAGATATATTTGACTGTGCCAAGTCCTAATTGTGGGTGCTTGGGCTCTCTAGCTGTGGCACACGGGCTCCCGGGCATGTGGGCTCACCAGCTGTAGTGTGTGGGCTTAGTTGCTGTGCAGTGTATGGGATCTTAGTTCTCCAACTGGGCACTGAACCCGCATCTGCAAGGCAGATTCTTAACCACTAGACCACCAGGGAAGTAAACTTTGATTTGAATGATGAAGTCACTCCAGGCACAGGCATCTTATCTTGGTCATTCTGTTACCATTACTCACGCATTCTAAGGAGCTCCTGGCTGTCCCTTGTATCGCCCTTGCCCTGAATGTTGCTCTGAAATCCTCTGGGCGGGGTTTTGGATGCTGCGTGAGTCAGCAGGGAATCCTCATTTACGTTCTACAGAGTTGAAGTTCGCTGTCACCCTTTGGCTGCCTTGCTTTGGGTTCAGCCGGAAGGAGCGGCATCTTTCCCCGAATTCACGACGTAAAACGTGAACAACCAGACTGGCTTGCCCTGGTTTTCTTGGATAACCACATTTAAGCTACTTATTCACTGTAATTTTAGGTTCTAGAAAACTTCACTGATGCAATTGAAAGCAGGCCAATATCCCTCTGCTCTCAGAATTTACATAATTTATATCTTTGTTGGTCAGTTCTCTAAATTGATAGATGATAGATACTGATTAGAAGTAGGCGCCTGATGGATCACAGTCGAGTCTGCTTTTAAATGAGTGCTCGAGGCTGTGCAGGGTGTCTGTGGCAGGGCAAGAAAACATCCTTCTGACTTCCTTGTATTAAAAAGTTATTCATGATACTTGTTAAAGAACAGTAAGGCACCCTCTGTTCAGCACAATTGTGATAGGTATAGGGACCACTCCAGTGGGGTTTTGCAGTGGAAGAGTGAGATTAGGCCCTGAATGCCACAAGAAGGGTGGACGTTTATAATCAAGGCAAAGAGTGGGGCTGGGGGATGGTGGAGGGTGAGAAACCCAATCAGATCTCCAGGGTGATCAGATCTCAAAGGTGGGGAAATCTGGCTAAAATTGGATTGTTGTTAAAATAGGACAAAGCAGGGGGGAACACAGTGCCAGAGGCAGGGTCCAGTTGAAAAGAGTGCTCAGAGGAACCTGAGTAGTGTTTGGTCAAGGAGAGGATGGCATTTGTGACGTCAGGTTTCAACCTTGAAGGAGGTTTCAAAACCCCTTAAGAGGCTGTGGTTCACTTCTGGGATGCTTATGGGAGGAAGCAGGCCTCAGACAATGGAGCTTCAAGAGACTTTTCCCAGCACCTTTTCATTCCCTCTTCCATTGCCGTCTTGACCTCTCCCTTTCTCCAGCTTGGTCCTCATCATTACTCTGGTGGTCTTTGTCTTTGGTGGTGGCGAGGACCATAAGAGGAAGCCAGGACCTAAGAAGGGAGTTTCCTCTTTTCTCCTTTTATTTTCAGTCCACACTGAAGTCCACACTATCTTCTCTGCTCAGTTACAACCTCCTGCCATGGCTAATTTGGGGATGTAGAGCTCCTCATGGTAGTAGAGGTAACTGAGCTCAAAGCAGCAGGACACTTAAGGGTGTAAAATCTGAGGAAGCAGTTTTTGACTCACCCACTCTCACACTTGTATACCTCTAAGCATTATGATGCTGAAGTGACTTGGAGTTCAGAAGCTGGGGAGGAGGGACTCATTGCTATTTCTGGTTTCTGTTTAACCTTGGTCTATCTCTTCCATCTCTGCCCCCTTCCCTGCTAGGAGAATGATGTTCATATGTGTGGTTCTAAGGTATCCCCTGATGGGAAGTTCTACAAGGGCAAATCATTTGACTGTTAACTGTTAAATTCACTGCAAATATGGCTGCCAATGTTACTGCCTCTCATTTGCTACAGATGAGCTCTGGCCTTCTGGGTTTGCACAGGACTACTCTGAGGGCAAAGATTAAGTGGCTCTCTGTTAATGCCGTATCTTTTAATTGAACAGCCGACTTGCAGTGTGGATAGAGGTTTGCCACAGCCCTTCTCTTTCTAGTTTCCCTTCCTCCCTTCTTCCCCCAAGCCCTGGCTCACAGGCAGAGGCCTGTACCCTGCTGGTTCTCATGTGAAATCCAGGCTTTAACCCCAGAGTCAAGGCTAGATCAGTTTTCCCTACAGTGTAGTTTATAAGCTACCTGTGTTTGAATCTCTGTGGTTGGAGCCTGGAATGTTCATTTTGCACAATTGCCAGGTGTTCCTGTTGTATTTTAGCTTGATATTGGTGTTCTAGATTGTTGCTCCTAGCAGGGGAAAAGTGGGGGTTTACTTTTCCAGGATTTTGGTCTCTGACAGTACCATTTTTCTTCCCGGAGCCAGACTTAGACAGTCTGTAATATCTCTGCTGTTTTCTGGGTGAGCTTTTCTCCCCCTAGGTCTCAGAGCCAGCTGTGAACCAGATGTATCCCTTCTTAGCTTAGAACGTCTCCTGAGGATTTCAGTGAAAGGAGATACGAGAGTTCCGCCTGAAGAAATTTGTCTGCCTCAGAGGACGGAGCTCCCTGGGGAGCAGTGGAGTCTCTCAGAGTCTATGATGTACCCTTTGAGCTGATGTTTAGTTGCAGGGGGGCCTGTTGATGATTTCTGGGTGAACTTCATAGTAAAAAGCGAAGAGGTTTATGAAGTGGCGCCCTGTTAGAGCTGGATTCACACCTTATGTAAGGTGGAGGAAAGGGTGCCGGATAAAGAGTGTGCTTGTCTTTGGCATGTGCAGGCAGCATGCAAACGAATGGGAGAAGATCCAGGTGTTTCCTGGCGCATACAGTGGAGTCAGGAGCTTGCTCACTGTTCAGGATGCAACCATCACAAGATCCTGAAGAGCCTTCTGAATCGTGACAGGCGCACATTCAGAGGTTATAGGGTTATGACAACTCTGTGTTAAGGCTGAGGAGGAGGCAAGCTTATTCCTTTTTTAAGGTCTTAGGGAAGGTCGTCTGCTCAGCTCAGCTTCTGTTTAGGGCTCCGCTCTGAGTTTTTCACGTTGAGAGTGCTGCCTATTAGACTGGTTAATTGATTCACACTAAAAGAACTCATAGAGATGTGGTCTGAAAGTCACTTTGTGGGTGTATTCGTTCATGATATGAAGTCCAGCTGCCAAGTAGACTGGAAGGTTCTTATGCGCCCAGGTGTTTTCCCTCTTGTAGGGGAGTCTGTTTATTGTCCACAGAATTGGAAGTACAGGGGGTTGCTGGATCCTGAGGAAGGCTCAGGTGCCCTGGGTGCCCGTGTGGCCCAGGCCGAGTGTGGGGCACAGGGCCTGTGCTAGCTCCACCCCACTCCTGTGAGAGAGACAAGGAGACAGAAACTTGGGAAGATTTGAGAACTGGTTCAAAGCGCCTTCTCCAGTAAGTGGAGGAACCAGAATCCCAACTGAGATCTATTTAACTTGTCTTCAAGTGTACCTATTGGACTTTCATATTCGCTGGATAGGTTGGTGACCCTCTCCCTTACGTTGGGTGAACTTCCCTCCAAACTCGAGTTTTTTTTCAGAATTTCTGCCAGCTACCAGAAGCTGCAACTGGTTGTCTTCGCAACGCAAGTTTTCTTACTTCAACTTGTTTTTACAAATGAAAATGTTTTCCTGCAGCTGTTTTGGAAGTACCATAGTGGATATCAAGAGAGATTTGAATTTACAGTTTTGCTGAGTGTTTAACATCAGAAAAGTGGGTGAACTGTGTCACCTTAATGTTTTTGTCTTCTATATGAAGTTTTCCTGGCAGTAATTTCACTATTTGAGAACAGTCAGGCCAACTCTATGAAGAGATTGGATTCTCCCTTTTTAATAAAGAGTATCAGTACTTGTCAACTTTGTACAGGTTTCTGAGCCCTTTGAGCCTCTGCTTCTGGATCTTGCATTGTATGTGGTCAGTCGTGTCTGACTTTTTGTGACCCTCCATAGGCTTCAGCCCGCCAGGCTCCTTTGTCCACGGAATTTTCCAGGCAAGAATGCTTGAGTCGGTTGCCATTTTCTTCTCCAGGGTATCATCCCAACCCAAGAATTGAACTTGTGTCTATTGCGTCTCTTCCATTGGCAGCCGGATTATTTACCCCTGCACCACCTGGGAAGCCGCTCCGCTTTCCGCCCCCAGCTCCTGGATACTTCAGTATTTTCACACCGTAACCCCATTAGATAGCTTAAGTTTCTGGTTTCACTTTTACATGCATTCCCTACCATAGACATTTTTTCCCTTGTTATAAATGAAACATACTCGCTTTATAAATTTTGGAAAATTTTTAGAGATGAAAATATAAATTATATCTCACCATCAAGAGGCAACATCACCACTGTTAATATCTCACGACCTTCTTAGCTGCTTCTGTGTTCATGTTTTGTAGCAGAGCACTTCCCCTGGCCTTTAGATAATTTTCTAAAACATGATTTTTAGTGGCTGTGCTGTTTTAAAGAATGCGGATCTACCATAATTTACCAGTTTCCACCAATTTTGTGAAGATAAGTTGTTTCTGATCTTTACAGTTATTCTCATCCATAAAAGAGGTTTGCCTGGAGTGGAAAGCAGGAAAAGGTCCATTCAGAGCCAAGGCTGCTCTTGCGCAGGTTTTGCTGTAACACAGTGCAGGAGATTCCCGCCGCAGATGCACTCCCAGAGGGGCTGATATTTCACCCCGTTGGCAGGAGACTCTCTAATCACCTAGTTCCTTAACTGTTTGTGTTATTTAGAAGCAGGCTGCTGTCCAGGCCCTTTGTGTCTTGTTGCCAGAATGGTTCCCTCCCCACCCCACCAGCAACTGAACTTGGTGCTTCTGAAATAAAGCGTGGAGTAGATGGTAAATCTTCTCCCGGGGACCACCGCTCTTTTCTGTTGCCCTGGCTGGGACGTGGGGAGACACTTTAATGGGAACAAAGGCTCCTGTGGCAGCTTTGTGAGCACGGCTGGCAGTGTCTATTTGTTTCGTGCCATGTGCTGCTCTGTCAGTGACTTCCTTCCTATGTGCATGCCCTTGTGCATATTTGCACAGTTACATTGTGGGTTATTACACTGCAGCCTATTGTGATAAAAGCGATTATCCCCAGGTAAATGTATAGGAAGCAGTTATATTTAACTAAGCTACAACAGCATCGCTGACCAGTGGATATTATACTATTGCTAATTTAAAGCGGTATTACCAACGCTGCTGGTCTTCTCAGGTGGTGCTAGTGGTAAAGAACCTGCCTACCAATGCAGGAGACATGGGTTCGATCCCTGGGTTGGGGAGATCCCCTGGAGGAGGGCATGGCAGCCCACTCCAGTATTCTTGCCTGAAGAATCCCACGGACAGAGGAGCCTGGTGGGTGACAGCCGATGGGGTCACAAAGAGCTGGACACGATTGAAGTGACTTAGCGTACACGCACCAACGCCGCCACCCTGAGGAGGGTGCAGCTCCTTCAAGGTTCCAGGAAAGGAGACACATGCAGGTTCTCCGCTGCTCTGCTGTCTCTGTGTGAAACCTCAGAACAGGCTACAGAGTCTTGTCTGATCTCAAGAAGTGGTGTGTTTGCAGAGAGGTCAGGCTCAAATCGCTGAGGTAATGAGGTACAGCCAGCATCTCAGATACACTCTCGGGCAAAAGGCAGCCATTGTCACCTGGGTCCGGTTGTGCTGTGTGCTCTCCACGTGCCTGTCCCTCAGCAGCTGAGCTGCTGCATTCTTTACTTGGCCAGAAACTCTGATTTGGTGCCTTGGTGCATCAAGTGTATCATGCGGTGACCCAGAAGTTACTTCACATGGTTAACATCTATATGTATAATCAGAAGACACTCAGAAGACAGCTCCTCTCAACTGTTCAAATGCACTTTTATTGCATATTTTTTTGTGTGTGTTTTCTCTGAGGATCAGTACCTGCTATGGGCGAGTTTCTTCCCCACCCTCAAATCCCTGCCCCAAGACTGGTCCGTTGTTTACTCCGAGGGGGTCTTCTCGACCAGGGACAGAACAGTTGTGGTCACAGAGAGCTGTGTCTTTCAGGATCGGTTGTCTTACCATCAGCTGAGGTCAGAGGACCCCAAATTAAAGTTGCATCTATTTACTATTTGCTGTTCATTTATTTTTTCTTCATATCTCTCCATCCTTTCGAGATGATAAATCCTGGTCCAGGGAACAGAGGAGACCAGGGGAGGATGGAGGGTAAGAGCTGAGTTACCAGTCTGTCGGAGGTGTCCTGTATGACACATGCTCCTCCCTCTTCCTTCCTCCACTTGGTAAACTTTCTCCCTGTTCCCCTCAAGCTCTGGAGGGCTGCCGTAAGAACTGGTAGAGGACTTTGCAAGGACACTTTCAGGCTTGGTTGTGTCTGTGCGCAGGAAGTGTGAGTGGAGAGATTTTAATTTGTGCACAGGTGTGTCGCTTGGAGTGACATTGGCTCCCCCTGGTTTGATGTTGATGAACCTGAGAGCGGTGGGTTTGTGCTGAAATGAGGCTGCCGTTTCTTTCTGAAGGGAAAGAACAGGCCAGGCTGGTGATATTTGTGATACTGTGTCATGTGTGTGGGTTCCTCCCTGTGGTCCTGAAGAAGAAATGAGTATATTGGCCATTTGAAAAAAGTAATTTTAGCTCATAGGCTCCTTGTCTCACTTGAGTAACTTTTGGAAAGTGTAATATTTTTTCCAAATCCCATTAAATGTTAGGCGTTCTTTCTATATTCCCTTTACTGTCCTTTAACTGATTAGCGAAATATTTATGTGAACCCAGAAGGCTGATTTATTTATTTTATTGTCTCTTTTTAATAACTTGCTTCTCCCCATTGCTGGGTGCTTTCTGAGGGCCAGACAACCGCCATGATTTCTTTGGTAATAATCATCTGCTGGCCCCTGGCCTGCACCGTCAAGGGATAGCTTTGAGCTCTTCCAGATTTAATGAAGCCTCTAGCTGTCCCTCCCCCTGGGTAGGTGGTAATAAATCCCCCCAAAATGCCCCCTCCAAAGGCCAGTAACTCAGCGAATATAGCTGATTAGTGGATAAGACTTAGCATCCTGAGCCCAACCCCCACCCCCGATCCCAGAAGGACCATGGAAGAGATGTAGAAATGAAAATGCCATGTAGCAAATTGGACCCAGACCTCTTGCTCTGGGGGCTTTTCTTGTCTGAGGCATGAGGGTTTCTGTTACGATTAATTTCCTGGCAAGGTGTTCTGGAAATTCCTCAGCACCTGCCTCTGCCTGGGTAATTGCCAATAATCATGGTCTCTGAGATGCTGCTCTGGAAGGAGATGGCAGATCTTGTGTTCCAAGTCCTGAAATCGCCGTGGTGAAAAGATTGGTGAGGAGAGAGCCTCTGGGTGGGGAGACACCCTTCCCACGTACACGTCCACCCTCCCTCCTACCCCTACCCACAACCCCCAGTATTTGCTAGTCGATAGCACATCAGCAGCTTTTGGCAGATCCCTCTTTGTTGAGCCAGTGTTCAGGTTGCTCTTCATAATTAAATTCTTTTTGTTGCCTGCAAGCACAGATCTTAGGTGTTAAGATTCAGGGTAAAACAGGTTTCTGCAATCTCTCCTGCTGTAAGGATAACTGGCTACATTTGTTTGTAATGGACACATGCTTGGCAGTGCCTCTGTGTTGGGGTCGGGGGGAGGGTTGGGCTTTGGAAATGGCTGGGGATCTTTTATTCATCAAGCATCTTTTGAAGGCAAAAGGCTAACCAAAAAGAAGACCGCAGCTTGGGTATTTTTTAAACACTGATTTTTTTTTTAACGTGTTGATTTGGAATCACGGAAAGAAAAGCAAACACAGCTTGGAACACAGTAAAAGATTAATGAGAAACAAAGCCATGAACTCATCAGTGTCTCAGCTCCACTAAATTACAGCCCCAAAGAATCACAGTAACTCATCTGTGTGTCATGGAACAGAACCGATTATGGTCTGACTCTAGCAACACGGCTCAATCAGTAGAGCAATGCAGAGTGGAAATGTTAAGTGTCGATGCTTTTAATGCAGAGATTTTCAGCCCTTGACTGCACATCAGATCATCTAGGGATCTCTAAAAAACCTTATGTGCCCCAGGTCTACTGAGTCAGAATTTCCAAGAATGGGTCCCAGATAGCTTCTCTCTCCTCCCGCCCCCTTCCTTAAAGCTCTTCAAATGCTTCTGATGTGCCACTCGGGTTGAATACCACCTTTTTTGTGTGTGAGTTTCCTGGGTGGCTGTCGTAGATGTGGGAATCTAGTAAGATGGATTCTGGGTGGGGGTCTTATGGTTAAAAAGCAGTGGCATCTAACCCAAATAAAATCTTGTAGCTATAAATTTTGTTAAGTTTGCCTTAGGAATTGCTCGAAACAGTTATTCTTTTAACAGTTTGGGGAATTTTCAGTTATTTCATAATAAAGATGTTGTAGCCACTCATTTCTTGAAATTTGAAATATTTCCCTTCTGGAAAGCTCTTTCCCTATAAAACATTATTGCATATTCTGTCTCCTCTGGAGATAGGGAGAGAAAATCATTATAGTTGTGATATTATTGTGATTTATAATACACATATCTTTTAGTCTGTGTCCATGTTTGGCTCTAAAGCTGCCTTTTTTTTATATTAATAAGGAGACTTTGGACTTCACCTGTGGATGGAGGGGGGCTGGTTGCTAGGAAAGCCAACCTTGTGATTCGAAGATTGGCCCTTTCAGTCCCACCCCCTGACCTCAGGGGGAGGGATGTGCTGGAGGTTGGACCAGTCGCTAGTGTTCAATCATTTAATCACTCTTGCCTGTTTAAGGAGGCCTCTATAAAAACTCAAAGGATTGGCTTTGGAGAGCTTCCGGGTCATTGAACACTGGAGAGGAGAGAGTGGTGAGGGCTTGGAGAGCGAGTGGAGGCTCTGTGCCCTTTCCCCATATCTTGTCCTCTGCATCTCTTCCATCTGGCTATTCTTGAGTTTTACCATGTTAAAGTGGTAATCTAGTAAGTAATGTATTTCTGGGTGCTATGGACTGCTCGAGCAAATTAATCAAATCTAAGAAAGTTGTTGGAACCTGTAGTTTGTAGCCATTCCGCAAGGAACACAGGTAACAACCTGGACTTGTGATTGGCATCTGAAAGGTGGGGGTGGGGACGAAATCTTAGAGGACTTTTCCCTTAACCTGCTTCCAGGTAGTGTCAAGAGTTGTGTTGAATTGTAGGACACTCAGCTGGTGTCAGAACATTGCTTGGTTCCATAGGGACTCCTCAACTTCCACCCCACCCCCTCCCTACACATTAGACTTGGCGTAAGAGTGGTAATCATTAATAGTAGTAATGTCTGGCTTTTTTTCTGTCTTATGATTTGGGCCAGTGGTTGCCTTAAAAGCAATAATGCATCCTGATTTGTTCACAATTTCAATTTACGTGGGAAACTTTAATTTTCTGTCAAGAATACCTGTAACTTTTCAAATACTTACATGTTTCACCCCAGAATTGGCTTATCCTATGTATAACTTTCTCAAGAAATTAAAATGACTCTTTTAATATTGAATGTGATTTTGTTACCAACCTGGGTCCTTGAACTGTTTCATCAAGAGAAGGTGAAGAGGCCAGACACATTTAGGGGCTCTTGCTGCAGCAGAAGGGAGCGAGAGCAAGAAACAGATATGCTTGCTTGCTTCCTGGGGCAGGTGGGTGGGTTGCTTGCTTCTTGAGGTGGGTTGGGGGCCAGCTGGTTCCTTAATTGGGGGGAGGATAGGGGAGGGTCTGTGGCTTGTGCAGAAGGCTTACTGGGTGGTCTGTTGTCCACCCCCTTGTGGTGCTGTGTGTAGGCATCCAGAGCTTTTGCACCTCCAACGGTGGTCAGCTTGTGGCCTCTTTGTATCTTGTTCATAATTTGCCCCAGCTGCACGCAGTTCATACATGCAGTTACTTTTAGTCCCTTATAGTTTCTTTGTATTCTCTTGTTCAGGAGCCGTTTGTCCACCTGCGAGCACTCAGGTAGAGGGTCCCAGGTCCTAGCCTGTCTCAGTTTTTTTCTTCTTTTTTGGTTTCTTCTTCTACAAGGTAGCTGCTTGAAATGCCCCTTTCATTTTGTCCTCTGTTTACTCTTTTTCTTTTTTCACCTTTTGGCTGCACTGTACAGCAGGTGGGATCTTCGTTTCCAGACCGGGGCTTCCCAAGTGGCTTGGATGGTCAAGAATCTGCCTGCAATGCGGGAGACCTGGGTTTGATCCCTGGGTCAGGAAGATCCCCTGGCATAGGAAATGGCGACCCACTCCAGTATTCTTGCCTGGAGAATCTCATGGACAGTATACACGACTGAGTGACTAAACACTTTCACTTTTACTTTCTTCAGCCAGCTGAAAGTGCAGTCTTAACCCCTGGGCAGTCAGGGAATTCTCTGCTCTTTTTAACATTGTTAAAAAGAGCCTTGCCTTAAAATTACCTATGGGACTTAATGACAAAAAAGGCCCAGGAGTGAACCAGAACCATCCCTCTCCGGGAATGCAGCACAGGCTTTGTTGTATACCACAGGTGACTCTTAAACAGATTGTAGATGCCCGAGTTGTCAACGTGCTTCTTGGCCAGCACTTACCCCCCTCGCCCTCATTTTTGGACGGTGCCTTCAGCTGTGTATCTGTTATGGCCCTTATGAGAGACCTAATATCTCTTCTGCAGGTGACTTTAAAAGAGCACCTAGTTAAAATGGAACTCAGTAGATTTTTCCACTTTTGAACTTTGTTCCTAATAAATGATAATACTGTATTATTTAGGGTTCTTTGGGGGGAGAACTTGGATATGTTTAAAGGCCTCACAGTTAATTCCCACAGTGTTTCCCCTGAGTCAGGTAAGGGATTCCTTATTGTTAAAACTAATGCCCCGAAATTGCTGGGCTCTGCTGTCTTGTTCTCCATTGTTCTCAACTTGAATGCTACCCCTGTGGGGTTGGACAGTTTCCCAGATTGTCTTTCTGGTAATCTGAGCAGAAAGACTCACCACCTAGCTTTTCTTTAGCTGGAAGATAAGTCCTACAGGGACTTCAGAAAGGTATTCTTTCTAATTTTAGGTGATAGGCATTTGGTGGCTGGGTGTGGCAGCCTTAGATGAAGGATGTTGTAACGTTAGGGTTAGTGTGTGAAAGTGGGCATGAAAGCTGGACTGAGCCCAGCCAGATCCACTGAGACCAGAGGACACCCTGTGCCTCCGAGATGTGTCTTTGGCTGATGTTTAAATTGCTTCAAATTAAAGGGTATTTCTCATTCTCCACTGTCATGTCACCAAAGGGCGGAATTAGTGTCATTTTCAGCGGCTTTGAGCTTCTGGAACTGTCACTGTCCCTGAGGGTCACTAGGGGTAGTAACTCGACATTTCACATTCTGAAGAGGCAAGAAGCTTCTCTGGAGGACTTAGGAGACTTACCATTCCAGGTCCACTAAACCTACTCATCTGTGTTGCAGTATTTTTGTTTTCTTTTTTTTTAAACCCTGTAGTATGAAGTTCATATTAACTTGTCATACTTAAAAGAGCAGTTTGGCGGGGATGGGGTGGGGAGAATGTGGCAAGCACCATGTACTGCTGTATGTTTGAAAGTGCTCTGCAAAGTATGCATCATAGGGGTGTTTGCAGTGATCAGTCATTTTCTAGCAGTACAGTTCTTCCGGTGGGTATTTAGTCCTTACTGTGAACAATGTATTGTGTTGGGGATGAGGGAGGGCTACAAAGGTACAAGAGGGAGCCTCCACGGTCAGAAATGCACAGTCGGGTAGTGGAAAGAATTCCAGCACAGGTTAAACAAGGCAGCATTTGCTCCCTGCCGGAGGAGATGCAAAGGAGACTCAAAGGAGAGAGAAATAAGGTTTGACCCGTTCTTTTCACTTGGGTTTTGGGGATGGTCCTGCTTGTGCCTCATGAGATGGAAACCCAAACAGAGACCTGTCTCTGACAGGGATATGGTGCTAGCACATGTCACCCCGCTCCACCCAATTTTATTTTTACTTCAGGGATTTCTGTTTAAACCTTTCAGTCAAATCTAGTGTTGTAGGACCCAACCTCTCATCCAAACAACTATTTAACTTCCCTCTGGGGGAAAAGGAAGATGAGGGACAGGAAAGATTGGTGCAGAACTTATTGCTAGGATTGGAACTAAATTACATGCTGGTCAGAAGCCCCACAGACTCATAAGGTGTTGGTCATTTGTTGGATGTCTTCCATTTGAAGAGGTGCCTTGCGGTGTCCAGGAACCTTAGTCTGTAAAGCATTTTCCCATGAAACTCTGCTTTTTACCTAGACATTTTGTGAAGGCCACTCCTCAGGCAGCATTTGTCGTTTTGCTGAATGTCAGCAAGCATTTACTGTCACTACTCAGATGCCGGGGAGGAAGGTGATGTTTTTACTTTCTAGCAAAATGGCCCCCGGCCTTTTGGTAGCTCTACATTGAAAGGTCAGCACCCTCTCTCTCCTTCTCCTGTCTCCTCTGTCCTCACTATCATCTTTATAACCTGTCCCTCTGGAAGCTGTTTTTGTGAAAAGCACTGGAACCATATTTTACAGAAAATGTATTCAGTAAGTCTGAAAGTTGTTGTGTTGAGACAGTCACCTTGGTCCTCAGGAAGAAGTTGGTTATTTATGGTTTCTGGCTTTTGGAAGAAAGTATTGACTTTTGGTGTGGTGTTTTTTTTCTTTTTTGCTCACTCTAACCATGTATGCCAGTCATTCCTGGACTATCTTACAGCGTGAGCATACTGTAATTTTGAGTAGTTTCCTTATTGAAATTGGCCAAGATAATCATAGTGGTTTGAGTGGGAGAAGTCTCACCTGCTGTTGAGATTCCTTTTCATTTCGCAGGCTGCACACCTGTCTTTTATCAACAGCTATGTAAATTGCCCATAGATACAAATATTTTTCAGATGCGTAATGATGCTGGTTTTAATGAAGAACTCGGAGTTGCCCTAAAAACCCTTTTAAATTACGTTTGTATGTGGTGTTTTTTAATGATAGTAGATTATAATCTTTCATGGTGGTGATTAAGTTATAAGTTTAGTCAAACATCTGTTTATTTGGCAAAGTGATCATGAATATTCCCTTTGCAATTAACACTGATTTAGAGAAGATCTATATTTATAATTAATAGATATTGAAGGTGTGCTAAATATACTTAGGCTCCTCTTCTTTCCTATTTCCTCCATGTTCTTTTAATTCATTTTGTTCTTTTTTGTAACCTTACCTGTTCATTTGCTTTCCTTTGTGTATTGAAGGTATAATATTAACTCATTATTGACCATCGGTGGCTGGTGATTCTTCTTTTGGCCAGCCAAAATTCATTCTGTTATTTCACTAACACTTTGCGGCTTATTAGATTCAGAGGTTACATCTGACACACCTGTAAAGTCTTCAAATTTTCATGAAATGTTGTCTTCAATTTACTCTTCTGTAGAAGCAAAGGAGCATTCTCCAACACTGTGAGTTTCATTTTCACTTTCCTATCAGAATCAGTCACTGACGTTTTTTTTTTTTGCTTTTTTTGGTCCAATATTCACATCGTCTGAATCAGAACTATATTCTGAAGAACTATCATCTTCTGAGACACTAGTATACATGTCGCTTGGACAATAAGACTCTATCTGCATAAAATTCACTGAATTCTTCACTCAAAATTTTGCAGTGCATCAATGTTGAAAATTTAATGTTTTTAAACAGAGTTGGAACAAAACCCTAATGGAACAGACTGAATGATAACGACGATCAGAAGTTGTATCATGAACCCTTGATGACTTTTAAGCTCTAACAACTTTGCACAGTGATGTTAATTGTTATCACTGTCTACAAACGTATTGATATGTTTCCAGTCAGTGACATGTTTTAAAAAAATCAGTGTACTTTATGGTGAAATGTTCATTTGCTGAGTCAGTCAGTTTTTACCCTTTACCACCCTTGCGTGACCAAGGTAGAGGTGTTGCGCAAACGGTGAACATGAAGTAAACGTTATTGCCTGAGAAGACACTTTTGTCTGTCTCTTGGCCTGTCCTGCACAAGAAACACTTTGAACTAGGTTCTCACGTGAATCTGTAAGTGACGTGCGCATTCCCCCTTAGCTGTCCCGTCTTTTCTCTTGAAAGAATCACCTGTGTGTGATCAAGAAAATAATACACTTGATAAAGTCCTTTGTTAGGTTATGACTTTAAATCTTGGTCCCCTTCCTGTAAATTCAGATGTATAGGTGGAGAAAGAGAAATGATTTCTGTGGAGTGCCAGATGGATAGTGGAAAGACAAGAGTTTGGAGAGAGAATAAATGGAACCCTTGCTTATTTAAAACAAAAAGCCTCCCTCTGAATGGTAAGGGCGGCTCCTTCAAGTAAATTCTAAGATGACCACAAGCGCAACTTTTTTCCCTGAGCCTTGTCTCTGTATCTTACAGATTATGTGGTCCCTGAGCAGGCTTTCCTTTTTTAAACTTTGGTTACATTCATAAACTGATATTGAGGGAGATTAATTCCAAGAACCTTAAACTATAGAAAAATAGTACTGTTAATCCTTTAAACACCCCCCGATAAGTAGAAAGATACTCATGAGAAGATGCAGTCACTCAACTGTGTGAAGATTAGGGAAAAGGATGAAGACAAGGGACTTAATTTGTCCTGTAGATTCAGGCTTCTTTCCCCTTGTTTCCTTTAGTAGAAGCTTTAAGGATGTTGCTGTGTCTTGTTTTCAGAATTTTAACTGTTTTGGTTACCGGAATCTTGTGTCATATGCCTCTTGTAGCATGCCATCAATGATTTGTAATGTTGCAGAGACATATCTTCTTCTTAGCACAAGGGTGGGTTGGTTTGGATTCCATTTCTTTTATCTGTGAGGTTATGACTGATGCACTTCACTTTCTGTTCTTTCCATTGCCTGCTACACATTTACCTAAAAGTGATTTTAATCTTCCTGTCTGGAGTGTGTAGCTCCATCATAGACATAGTTAGATCTGTGTTAACCCTTCCAAGTCCGGAAAGCTCACAGAGTCTGATCAGTAGTAGTCCTGGGTGGCCTGAGCCACTAAGGGTCTGAAGAATGAGGGCGGCATCAGGCCTAGGGGCCAGCAGCAGAGGCCCCCCGCACCCCCCCACCTTAGCTCCTGTGTGTCTGGCCTCCCAGCCGTTACTCAGAGGGTGTCCTCCCCCATCACTGCCAAAGAAGCTGTGATTGTGTACGCACCTGAGTGTCGATGTTGTTTTTTCTCATACCCTAGAGGCAAATAGTAAAGTACCTGCGAGAAATCGTCAAGGTAGAGAATCACACATTTTTTTTTTAGAAATCCCTTTTTGTTTCAGAGCACAGTCTCTACTTGCCATTGCAGTGCCTCGCAATTTTAGAAATAATTAAAAAACTGTCTGGTATTGGTTATAGCACTGTCTTAGAGAATCTGGCAGAGGTGTTCGTTTTCTTACACATTCCATTCAGCTAACCTGGCTTTGGAGCCCGCCTGGTCTTACATCCATTTCCATAACAACTGGTTGTTGTCCCTCCAGCTGTAGGGATTGCGATTTGAGATGGGAGGGAAATAGCAGGAACCAATGAAGGCTTAAATGAGAAATCGGTTTGTAATGTCACACATTCATCAGAGGAGGGCATGAAAGATGGAAAGGAAGAATGGAAACACAGACATCCTGCTGGTGGAGTGAATTCTCCCTCCTTCCGGATTTTCTGAGCCTTATTTCATTGGGAGATGCTTCTGACTGCCCTGTGTGGCTGCCCTTTTTTTCCCCTTGCATCCTCTGAACACAGATGCTGTGAGTGTGGTGGCGCTTTAGGCTAGACAACTGATGGCTGGCTTCTGGTAGTACAAAAATACCTCTTGATGCAGTGGCTTCTGTGGCTTTGTTGATGTCCAGTCCCTCTTCCCCTCAGCCGCCAGCAGTGACTGGCCACTTTGAGCCTGTGATCAGTGAGTTGCAGAAATGGCTAACAGGCTGCTAATGTTCCATGTCAGAATCTCAGCCTGTGCTTGTAACATGTAACTCTAGGTAATCAATATGACTTAAGAGGCAAGGTGTGCTGTCTTCTTTACTTGTACATTTTGTTCTGTATTTTCTCTGGTCTTAAAAAATAACTCTCTTAAAAATGTCAGAATAATAAACACTTTATACCTTTGCATTCAGTACAGATAAAATATCTTGTGTGTGTCTTGGGTGGCAGAGTTCATATAGAAATGGAGGGAAAGTGTGATTACCAGAGCTCTTTTCAAGGTTGGCCAAGTTCTTCAAAGTGACAGACATCTCTGTTCCTCTGAAATTCATAGACACATTGGAGTGCCCTCTGATTCATTGGCCAGGGTCCGTGTGTCCTATGCTTTGGATGGGAGAGCACACGTGCTGTACAAAGGACTCTTAACATGTAGGACTGACTGTGCAATCCCAGCCCTTGTCTCTCTGAGGAATCATGGACAGGAAATCATGTTAGCTTCTGTTTTTCACTCCTTCAGATCACAACACTTGTACTCACAGGCCACTTAGCATAATGCCTTGTTCCAGACATGCACGGTGTTCCAAGGAATTGGCGTTGGGAATTGAGGGATGTGTCTGTGGTCTTGTGTACTCTGGATATGACTTGCTCTAGCTACAGTCTAGAGGGAAATTAGAGTCAGATAATCCAGAAACTTGATACTTGGCCTGGAAAATCCTTTAGAACCGCTCCCCCCTGCCCAGTGACAGCAGCTATCAGAGCCTGGCTGGCACATTGGAAAATACTGAACATCATGGTTTGAGGAAATGACTCTTGCTTGTGTAGGCCCACAGCAGGGTGCTTTCCTACAAGGACTAATTTTTCAGGACATGCCACTGTCATGATTTTTAGCAGTGCTTTAGCTGAAGGCAACTCATGCCTTTCCGTTATCAATGTCACTGCCTTGTATTGTCACTTGGTCTTTCTCCCGTTTGTTTGCCTTTTATTTGACTAATGAAGGAAGACACTGTTGATTGACAATAGGGGAGAACAGTGTGTCTTGATGATGGTAGAATTAATATATTTTTGTATGATGACCCAAATGTCGTTATTGTCCCCCACTTCTCACTCCTTTATGCGTGTGTTTTGTTGCTTTGGATTAGAAAACATCTTGATCTTTTGATATGTTTCTTAAGTGCCTAAGTATCAGTTGCCCAAGTCAGTTTTGTGCTCACCTGTTTTTTAAAAATTAAAACAAATTTTATTGGAGTATAGTTGATTTACAATGTGTATTCCAGGTGAATGGCAAAGTGACTCAATTGTACATATATCCACTCTTAAGATTCTTTTCCATATGGTCATTACAGAGTATTGAGTAGGGTTCCCTGTGTCAAACAGTAGGTCCTTGTTAGTTATCTAGGTAGTCTGTTGCTTTCACCTTGTTTCTGACTTGGTGGAAATTCAAGCTTGTGTGAAAACAGGACATCAAAGCGAGGTTTGGGCACAGGGAGGAGCCATTCCATCTTGGCTGACTGTGCCTGCGATCCTTCTGCTCTCCTAGCCTGGTGATGTTCATTTTGTGACCTCTTGTCTCCTGCCTTCTGACTCCATGCAGACTGACCATAATACTTAGTAATATGATTGCTCACACTCAGTCTTTGCACCTTTCTTTGATGTGCCTGAGGTGTGAAGCTGCTGTGCATGGCAGTACGCTTTCAGGACACCACTTTCCCTCTTTAGGTACTGGACCATAACCTCCTCAGCCACGTGTGTTGAGTAACTTGCCATGAATTTGATAGCCATGAAGTCTATTACTCCTCTGATATATGGCAAAAGTAATTTGAAAGTCAGTTTACATCTTTTCAAAAGATACCATAATTACATGTGTGAGAATTAAGCTTAACATACCTCGTGAGACTAGAAAAGGGTTTAGAAGTCTTCCTGTAAATTATAATCTATTAATAGTTGACCAGCAAGCCTAAACACAGTTTTAAAAACAAGTGTCTTATAAAACATTCCCACTTCAGTAGAATATAATATCACATACCTTCATGAATTAGTTGTTTAGAGATTGCTGTAGTTGTTAAGAAGCAAGAGAAAGTGTTTCAAGATGTGTTGAAAGAGGTGGACTTAGAAGAAATGGGAGGGTAGGTGAGTGAAAGGTGCAAGACATAAGTGGGTGCTGGGGCTAAAGTTTTTCTATGGAAATGGCATATGAATCGTGAATGCACCTGGGAATCATGGAGGGGCTTTAAAAAATAAAGGAACAAAGCTGCAATGACAAAAAGAGCGTGGTACAGCATCCCTCCTGTTTAGTTGCTCAGTTGTGTCTGACTCTCTTTGCGACCCTATGGCCTGTAGCCCACCGAGCTCCTCTGTCCACGGGATTTCCCAGGCAAGAATACTGGAATGGGTTGCCATGCTCTCCTCCAGGGGATCTTCTCGACCTGAGGATTGAACCTGTGTCTCTTGTGTCTTGTGGATTTGCAGGTGGATTCTTTACCACCTGAGCCACTGGGGAAGCCCAGCACTCCTCCTAACTAACTTCAAATATCTGAGGAGGGCGGGAGGATATATAGACATGGGTGTAATAGATCTAAAAACCTTCCCTGTTAATTCAGATGTCTGTGTAGCTTTAAGAAGATAAACCTGCACAATGTTGCTTAGAACCAACACTGAAAGCTCTTGATAACTACAGGAAGGGTAGTTTGGGCTTCACGCTGCGGGCTGAGAAGCCTTTGAAGGTTTTTGAGCAGGTGTTGTGATAAGAGAGAAGGGTGTGCATATCCAGAATGCCTTTTATTTTATTAACTTTTTAAATTTTATTGGCTACGCTACGCAGCGTGTGGGATCCTAGCCTTCTGACCAGAAATTGAACCCATGCCCCCTGCAGTGGAAGCACAGGGTCTTAACAACTGGACCACAGGGAAGTCCCTCCGAGTGCCCTTCAGATGGAAGGAGGAGACACTGCAGTGGAGAGTCAGTGAGGTGGCTTTGGGGGTATGAACAATGAGGTGTGGAGACTCCGAATTAGGTGGTAGACACAGGAAAGGAAAGGAGGCCGGAATGTTCATGCCAGGAAGAATCAGCAAAGTTCAGTTGTTTGCTTAAACCTGGGGAAAGGGTGGTTAAGTTGTAGATCAGTGGATGTGAATTTGTCAATTGAGACTTCTGATTTTGCTCTGGGGTTATATGGGTTCATTAATGAAATTAGGTGGATGTGGAGCTGGTTTGGGAGACTGGGTAACCCCAAGAAGTTCTGCTTCAGGTAAGTTGGCACACCCACAAGTGGGAATGTTCACAAAGAGGGGTGGAAATAAGTGAGGTGTAACTCAACAAAACGTGTGATGACAAAAATGTTTGACTCGCCTGCATACAGGCTGGTTAATCCAATAAAGGGTTACACACACTGCAGATGGATCGAGGAGTAAATCCTGGAAAGGCTTGAAGGTTGGGTTGGAGAGGTTTTAGACACACTTATGGGCCTTCCCTTGTGGCTCAGCTGATAAAGAATCCCCCTGCAGTGTGGGAGTCCTGGGTTCTATCCGTGGGTTGGGAAGATCCCCTGGAGAAGGGAAAGGCTGTCCACTCGAGTATTCTGGCCTGGAGAATCCCATGGACTGTATATAGTCCATGGTGTCGCAAAGAGTTGGACATGAATGAGCGACTTTCACTTCACTTCAGAGGCACTCATGTGCCAGTTCCCAGGAATAGAAGAATGGAGAGCTGGGGGGAGTGATGAGGAAGATATGAGGAAACATGGGCCTGCAATCCTTTCTTTAAAAATCATTAGGGTCATATGTATTTGAACTTGGGAGCAAAGGTTGTATGGTCCAAATAATATTAATTACATACTGCCCTCAGTGGGGTGCTGGATAGCAATCTCACAATTAAACAGATTAATATCTGCAGTGAAACGTGTGTGTTCACACTAAATGGAATAAAAGACTTTCAAGTAACCTCACATCTATTCAGGTGAAGTTTTGCAGCATGTAAGTTCAGGTTAGGTGAAGATTTACTATCAAATATGTTATAAAATGCAAATTTGGGCTTTCAGAGCCTCTTGGAGTTCACAGTAGTGAACAAGGGATTTTAGACCTGTAGTTTGAGGTTTACTGTGTTAGAGAATTCTGACAAGGAAAGGATGTCACCACCACCATCTACCTTCTTACCGCACTGCCCCTTCTCCCCCGCTAAAGCAGAAACAAGCAGAAACTCAAAAGTACAAGGTAGGAAATAACCTTTAAGAGATGAATTTGTACTGGTATCTTTGGACGCCTCGCTGGGCTTCCCTTCAAGTTAGTCATCCTTCTGGGGTTTATATAATGGCCATAGGTAGTTATGTGGGTGGTGGGAGTCTTGCTTTACCAGTGACTTGGATGGGGGAGACCAGTCTAGGCGCTTTATTGATGTTATGGAGGCCAATCTGAAGAATTATCAACAGTATAAACAAACATCCATTTTAAGTGGCTGCAGTGTTGTTTTTTGGCAGCATGTTCTGTCAAAGCTTGTTCAATCTCTCCTCTTTTGTTTTACCTTGACTTCCAGTCAGGAAGCATCTTCACAAGCATTTTTAGCTCCTCTAGGTGACTTTCATAGATCCTGGCTTGGCTGTGAACACGTAAGACGTTTGGTATAGTAGCCCGTGGGCTAGGATAGTCTTGTTTAGTTGTTATGTCGTGTCTGACTCTTGCATCCTCATGGACTATGGCCCGCCAGGCCCCTCTGTCTGTGGGATTTCCCAGGCAGGAATACTGGAGTAGGTTGCCATTTCCTTTTCCAGCGAATCTTCCCTACCCGGGGACTGAACCTGAGTCTCCCACATTGGCCAACAGGTTCTTTAGCACTGCGCCACCAGCAAAACCCCTCGGACAGTGCAGAGATCTGTGTTGAGAAGATCAGATGAGGAGTGGAAGCTTGCCTTTTTACCTGTGTACCACTCCCTGTTGTTTTCCTTGGTTTTATATATATGTCTTGAGGGATGAGTTAGAATGGGGAAGGTTTTCAAAGGCAGACAAATTTATTGATTTTAAAAAATACAAAACTTGGAAGGAACCTTGGGTTATAGCCTCCTTTGATCTAGGGGCACTGTTTGTAGAGAGACAGGCCTCAGTGTCCTCATTTGTTTGGAAGATAATGCTGTTGAAGGTCTGTGGAACTCACAGCAGTATTTCCGCTCTGGCAAATCCTTGGTGAGGACAGGCTTGGGAAAATCAGGAGTGTCCTTGCAGTTCTCCAGGATTGTCACGAACAAATGACCCTTTCGCATTCCTGGTTCCTCAGCACCCTCTGGAAACTGGCCTGGTCACAGGCAATTGGCTGTCCAAACAGCGTGCACAGGTTTGCAGCCGGAGCTCTTAGCAAGGATGAGGCCCTGCACTTCCCCGGCCGACTGCCCGCGGGAGCTTTACCTGGTGTGCAGCTGTTGCCTGCATCTCAAGTAGCATCTGAATGTGCGACCAACACCAGCCCTGCCCGCCGTCCTTTCTGCTCGCTTCTCTGTGACTATCTGATCGATGGGGCACGCGCTGGCGGGGATCCAGCTCGGCCAGGCATGTTGTGGCCTGTTGAGGCCTTCAGCCTCGCCCCTTCTCATCTCCTCCTCTCTGTCAGCATCCTAGGAGACTGTGTCCCTAATAGAAGCAAAGAGTTGATTCCAGCAGGGATTGTGGACGGGGCATGCTGGTCTCCATATAAATCGAGAGTGGGTTTTCCTTCCGTTCTCTTGGTGTCTTGTGGTTTCTAAAAGTGAGCATGTAGAAATTTGGAGGGTAAACCCTGTGTGGTGAGTTAGTGGTAGAACCGTCATCATGTTTAGGTTCATGAGCCATTCAAAGATACGCATTTATTAAATACCTGTCGTGTGCCAGGCGTGGGAAATGTAAAGCTGAGCCAGCCCACTTCCCTCAGGAGCCCCAGCCAGCCCCTGGCTGCCGGGAAGCCTGCTTCTGCTGTGTTCCTTGGTGGTTCCAGTGGTGAGCTCTGGGCTTCTACACACTGTTTCCTTGGGGGAAGCAGAAGGGGAATTGAGAGACCATAAGGAAGTGGTTGGCACATTTTTTTTTTCCCTGTAAAGGGGCTAAATAGTAAATATTTTTAGTAAATATTACGCTTTGCAGGCCATTCAGTTTCTGTCACAACTATTCAGCTCTGCTGTTGTCGCTGAAACCAGCCAGAGACACCACCTAAATGGTGGCCACGGCTAAGTTCCAACAGAACTTTGCTTATGAACACTGAAATCTGAGTTTTGTATAATTTTCACTTGTCTCCACATACTCCTCTTGGACTTTTCCCTGACAAATGTAAAAACCATTTTTAGCCTACCAGCCACACCAAAACAGATTAGCAGCGAAGCAATGTGGCCGGTGGGTGGAAGCTGGTCCACCTGCCCCTGGCGTAAAGTGTTGGGCTTTGGCCTCTAAGTTGGCCTCTTCTGCTTCCGCTGCTGTCTTGAGAGTTGCTCTTCAAGATGGCTGGCTTAGCATTGATCAGTTGCTTTGTTTTCCCTCCCCCTCACCTTGACTCTTGTTTGTGTGGTTTGGCTGCTTGGAGACACACTTGGTATTGACCCAGTAGTCTTAACTCACTCTCAGCTTTGAGGGACAGGTAACGTCCCTCTTCAGGGCTGCAGAGGGCCAGAGGTTCAGTGCCTCCTCCTGGATCACGAATTCCTATCACATAGCTCAGAGCTTCGTGTAGAAGAGACTGGGTTCAGAGCAATGTGTTTTAAATTCTTACAGGAGTATTTTGCACTTTCGGGAGGGTAATCAAAAGAGAGTCTTTTACTAACAGCCATCTTGATAATCGAAAACAGTATTCTTGATTCTCTCGAAGAGCAGAGGTCATGTACAACAGGCCCATTGGAGCCTTGGATGCTAGGAGCCAGATGTTGTGTGTAGGAGTGCTAGGCATGAAAATTGAGGTGACGTTTTCTTGTTTTAAATTGAAGTCCCCCTCCCCCAACTCCCAATCCTCTGCCTCCAAGCAAATCCTTGCTTATTCTGATTATTGATGGTAGAACAGGACTGGGATGAGGGCAGCACAGCAGAGGCTCGTAGGGTGCCTAGACATATAATGCATCCTGTTTCTGATAAGTCTTCTGATTCTTTGGCAGAAAACCCAAAGTTTACAAGCAAAGTAGAGTGGACCAGTCTGGTCTGTGCATTTTCCTTCCCTCAATGTTATGTTGGTTAAGGATTATCCTTTATTGTTATGTTTGTTAAGATACCATTTGTTGTATCCCGCCTTCTGAGGACTCTGGAAAAATATTTTTGACATTGAAATGCACTTCAGCTCTTATTTTCTGTTGAACTCTGCACAACTAATGTAATTTTGTGCCAACCAAATCCTACTAAAATGGTTACCTCTTTGTCATACCTTACCTATCCAGATGACAGTGAGAAAGGAAAATTTTGACTGCTGAAGAGCCGAAATAGTTGTCTTCATAAAAATTAGCTTTCAGTAGAGTCCCCTTGACAACTCAGAACCTATTTGTTTATATTTTATTCGCACTTAGCCCAAAGAAGATTATCAATTAGCAGTGAATTGGATCTAGCAGCCTTACAGCAGGATAGGAAGCAGAGAAAGATGAAACAGACACTAGACACTCTGAATATGATGTGTCATTTTGTGCCACACTATTTTCTGTTTTGGGGATAGAAAATGATTTCACTGTTGAAATTGTATAGATTATCTTCTTGAGTGCAAATGGGGCTCCAGTTGAGGAGGTCAGATGGAGTAAGAATGTTGCCTTCCTAAAATGAGCCATCATTCTGTGGAAGATGTTTTTCTCCCTCTGGATGTTTTGTTGCTTTTCACTGTAGTGTCAGTATCCTGATGGGGACCAAATTTCTTATAGCTTTTATTTGATCCACTTAAGCTAAGTTCTGTTTCAGTAACAAAAGCTCAATAGCTTTCAATAATAGAGGTTTATTTCTCATTCATACGTCCATGCTAGGTAGGCTGTAGCTGTGAACCAGATCATTCTTTATCTGGGATTTTACCAATATCATAGTGGAGCGAAAAGAGGAAATGGCAGTCAAGCACTGACTTCATGGCGATTTAACTGGCCCCCTCCACATTGAGCAGAACAGCCATGTATAAGCCCTCCTTGGGGAAGGGCCCTCTAAGCCACATGGCCAAGTCTGACGGTGAGATGGGAGATGATTTTTTTTGTCCCAGAGAGAAAAAGGCACTATTTCAAAACAGTACCACAGACTTGATGGATGACCAGCTTTTTCCAGCCCCAGTGCGGAACCCCTAGTCCTTCACTTTGGGAAAACTATTTTTGGAGGAGGGCGGTTTTTTTTTTTTTTTTTTTTTTTTTAAGATTTTATTTTGGCCACTCCATGCAGCATGTGGGATCTTAGTTTCCCAACCAGGGATCAAACCTGAGCCCCCTGCACTGGTGTAGCACAGAATCTTAACAACTGGACCGGGGAAGTCCCTGGGGAATGTTTTTTGGTCTGCAAAACTTTTACCGGTCTGATGGGTCATTAACGATAAGCATTAAAAGATAGTATTCAAGTTGTGGGTCTTATTTTTATTAACCGTTTCACTTTCCAGAAAGCTTAATTTCTTTTAGACCTGGATAAATCCCTCGGGGTCCACCGACTTATTCTGATTTGCATAGCTGTCCTTAGCTCTGGGGCCGAGTTGTAGCGATGATCTCTGTAACCTACAAAAAAGCCATTGGAATATGGTCTTCCATCTGCCACCAATTTGTGTTTTGGGTAAATGATGCCAAGAGGTATACTCGGCACCTGACATCTACCTCCTTTCACCAGAAATACCCAAGTAGGTTCCTGCTAACTTTATTCAGTGCAGCATCACTTACCTTGGGTAGCACGGAGCCCGATGGAGTGACAGCTAGATGCCTACCTGTATGCAGTTGCCCTGTGGAGGTATGTGATGGAAGCGAAAGCAGAAAGACCTTCTGCTCTTCAGGTGGGGTTATGCGTGCCCCACCCCCCAATCTTTGCTGTAAAAGAATAACATTTGGTGATTTCATATGAGCCAAGCATTTTAAAACCTCTTGTAAAATCTGACCATAGCTTTTACCCTTGCCAGACAGTCTGAAGATCAGAAAAAGTCGAGTCTGTCTTGTCTTTTGAGAAATCCCAAGCAGTCCTTCCGATGCCGGGCAGCCGTAGGTGCTCTGGATCGGGGAGTGAAGTATAAAATCTCCTTGGCGGCTGGTGAACAGTGGGCTGCGTGCAGCCTGTGACCGTGCCCTTCAGAGTGTGTAGCAGCCGGCTGCAGACGCTGCTCTCTCATTTGATGCGGTGGCTCTGTCTGTGAGCGGAAGCTGCTGGTTTTCAGACCAGCTCCCTGTAGGGTAATGAATTGTCATGCCTCTGCTGATTATCTAACAAGTTTGTACAACGTGTAACACAAGCTGACAAGACAAACAATTTTATTAATTTAAGCCTGCTGGTAATGGAATTGCAGGATACTCCTATGAACGTAGGAGTGTTAGACACACATACAAGAGTATCCAACCCCACAAATAGTTATACTCTGCGTTTGGTAATGAGCAGAGTCTATTCATTGAAAAATAAAGTTTGGTATTTCCATTTGTCCTTAATAAAATACTATTCATTTGAATGGTGAAATACTTAGGGATGTTCAGGGATTTATAGAGCTCAAATCAACGGCTCAAATGAGCTGTTGTATCAGCCTTTGAAGTACGAGAGCTAATAGATGCCAGTGGGCAGTAGATAAACTGGTTTTTACAAACCAATTACAAGTAGAGGAGCTTTTGTCGTAAATCTGTCTGGAGTTTCGGTCTTCAGCTGGAAGAGTGCTGGAGCCTATGGGAAGACGGGCTAGACTTTTACAGCCTCTGATCTGCAGTATTTTCATTTCAAATTCTCATATTCTTTTATATAAACTTGACAATTTGAGGCCATTGAACCTTGGGTTGTTGGCTAGAATTGATTAACCATGTTTATGAAAGGAATGCATCATCCAAAAGAGAGGGTTAATTCAGGCAGATAAGAAAAGAGGTTTCCTATGAACTCTGTGTAATATGATTTTTGGCTTCTGAGAGATGTGTTCCCAGCATGGAAAATGATCTGGCCTACGAAGCAGGGAGTTTCAGACTCCACCAGAGTACATGGATGTGGGGATAATTTCAGCAAGCATCCTTCTATTTCAGATACAATAAACAGGGGTCTTTCCTTTCAGGACTCTGGGTAAGGAATTTAGCAGCAGAGCACGTTCCTGTCAGCCTCCCAACATCCAGACGTTTAGAGCGCAGGCTATAAACTGTGCCAAGTTAATGCGGCAGGCAGTCAAGAATTTAGGGCACCGGTATTTAAAAAAAAAAAAAAAATCACTTAACAAAAAATCGTAATAAATCTAAAGCAGCAAGTGATTGAGGCTTTCTGCCCTAATTGTGTCAACTTTATATATCATTCTGTTTGGGGATCATCCAGTGTTTGCACCCCAACAATTGTGGTGGTGCTGCCTGTTCATCCTCCTTGCCTCTCTCCCTGGTACCTCCCTCACATCCGCTTTCCGAACAGCTTCTGTACTTCAGACCTGTGTATTGTCTTAAAGCAGATTGCCACAGGGCAGGGGGTGATAGCAGGCAAGTTCTGGAAGTGCATTTTGTATAACGTTTAAAAAAAAAAAGAGGGAACAAACTAGAGACTCTTAGTTGATATTTCCCGTTTTGTCTTTATTCTTCTGAAGCAGGGGCTGTGTTCCCAGAGTGTCTAGCCTCTGGTTCTTCCAGTGTCCTTCCCCTGTCCCTTTGTATCTTAGACCTGCATGTCTTCAGTTTTTCTTACCACCACTCTCTGCTTTATCCATTCCTCTCGGGATTCTTCCCCTGTAAGGCTTACTGCCTCTCAGGTACAGAGGCAACATAAAATCTGGGCTCCTCTACCTTGTTTACTTGCCCCCAAACAAATTAGATACACAGCTTCATTTTCTAAGAGGTAGAATTGCCAGCTGCTACCAGAAATAACAATATTTGCATAATGGTACAAATACCAAGTAGCTTTTGGATTCTGCTCCTGTTACCAAGTTCAAACCCGTGCTGCTCGCCATACGATAGGTCAATAAACCAAGAGATGAGTTGTTGGGGCAAGAAACAGCAACTCTTTGGAAAGCCTGAAGACTTAGAAGGTGGGTGGATTAGTGTCCCAAAGAACTGGAATTCAGACTTCTTTTATACTAAAAAGGGAGAGGAGAAAGTCCTGGTTCCTGCAAGACTCTGGAGGGAATGTGCTAATTCCTTTCTTCTTGGAGCTATTATTTATAGGTAGGCGTGGTCAGGATGTTTCTTGTGAACGAAACAAAGGCAAGTTAGCTTAACACTCATTACCTAGGAGGCAGGGTTCCCAGAGAGAGCCCTGCATATAATTTAAGAATAGGCAGCATCCCATGAGTGAGTGATTAAACTTGTAGTAGGATACAAAGGTTCTTCCCTATTACATTCATAGTACTAATATGCTTTTCTTCATTAAATTGTAAATGGTATGACTTTGCCTATCTTTGCCATTTTCTGAAAGCCATTTTCTGAAAAGAAACCTTTTTGAGGTTAAACACTCAGTCATGTGTATAAGGTGTAGTAAGTGTACAGCTTGATGAATTGTTAGGTATGTATACACCCATATATCTACTGCCCAGGTCAACACAGTATTTTAGCATGCTAGAAGGTGCCTATTCCCAGACCATGTGCTTTGTGTTAGGTAAGAACTGCTGTTCTTAAGGGCTTCCCGGATAGCTCAGCGGTAAAGAATCTGCCTGCTAGTACAGGAGATGCAAGACACAACAGGTTTTGATCCCTGGATCAGGAGGCTCCCCTGGAGAAATGGCTATCCACCCCAGTATTCTTGTGTGGGAAATCCCATGGACAGAGGAACCTGGCGGGCTCCATGGGGTCACGAAAGGGTCGAACACGACTGAGTGACTAAACAACAACAAACCACTATTCTTATCATCATTGATCAGTTGTGCCTATCTGTTCTTGAACTTCACTAAATGGAATCATGCATTAAGTACCCTTTTGGGTTTGGCTTGTTTTATGCAACACTGTGCCTGTAAGATTTATGTGTATAATATTCCATTATATGAATTAGCTATAGTTTGTTTTTCAGTTCTATTATTGGACAGTTAGATTATTTCCAGCTTGGATCTATTATGATAAAATGCTGATGAACATTCTGGTATATGCCTTTGGACATGCACACCTATTTTTCCTGTGTACCTAGTAATGCTTTTGTTTGATCACAGGGATGAATGTGGATGGATCTGATCCTTTTTTTTTTTTTTTTGCTTTACAGCTTCATTAACCTTCCCTGCTTATTTATTCCTTGAGAGACTTGATACTGAAGGGAAGAGGAATGGACTTGAAAGGATTAGGCTAGTTGAATTAGGCTGGTGTCTGAAACCAGCCCACCACTAGGTCTGAGACATTAAGAGGATAACTGACTTTAAATCTGTTTCTGAATCTGTGAGATGGGTGTTACAATGTCTAGTTACTGTGTAGTAAATGAGAAAAGATAATGCATTGTTCAGTGGCTTAGTCTTAGGCTCTTTGCCACCCCATGGACTGCAGTGCTCCAGGCTTCCCTCTCCTTCACTATCTCCTGCAGTTGGCTCAAATTCATTCATTCAGAGATAATGCATAAGGGATATGTATTTAACACACATTACCTTTTTTTTTTTTAACTTTCTAGAGAAATCTGATTGCCTGCTCATAGCTAATGAAGAGGAAAATATTTGTTTGACTTTAGCACTGTTAATTTTGAACTTTCCTAGCTTTGTCTTGGATAATCATCTCTGTGCAAACGTGACAATAAGAAAAGTTAGTAAAGAAGTTAATGTATAACTTTTATGTAAGAAGTCTCAAAAGGCACCTTTGCCATGTTTTGTCATCCCACTTTTTTGCTATTAAGGGACGAGCCTCTAAAATTTTAACCTAATTATCTATTCAGTAGTTCTTTTAAGTGCTAGCTTTATGTCTAAAGGGCTTCCGTGGTGTCTCAGGGTAAAGCATCTGCCTGCAACTTGGGAGACCCGGGTTCGATCCCTGGGGTCGGGAAGATCCCCTGGAGCAGGCAATGGCAACCCACTCCAGTACTCTTGCCTGGAGAATCCCATGGACAGAGCAGCCTGGTGGACTACAGTCCGGGTCACAGAGAGACACAACTGAGCTACTAATATTAACATTTTCACTGTAGACATAAAGTGAAAAGTGAAGTTGCTCAGTCATGTCTGACTCTTTGCGACCCCATAGACTGTAGCCCACCAGGCTGCTCTGTCCATGGGATTCTCCAGGCAAGAGTACTGGAGTGGGTTGCCATTGCCTGCTCCGGGGGATCTTCCCGACCCCAGGGATCGAACCCGGGTCTCCCAAGTTGCAGGCAGATTCTTTCTTGTCAGAGCCACCAGAGCCACCAGGAGTGGGACACGACTGAGCAACTAACACTTTTACCTTTTTGTCTAACAGTTTCCTCTTTTGGTTATTTCTTCCTACCTTCAAACATTGAGACTCTGTGTGTCCAGACATGTACTAAGATGTAATAATATGAACTTGATGAACTACAAACTACATTGTAATCATAAACTCTTCTGAACAATTTTGTACGTCATCACAATGTTTTTATAGCACAATATAATTTTTAGAGCACATTTTAAAAGTACATAATGATTTCAAAGATAGATTTCATGTGATTGCTCTCCATGTATACCTTAACAAGGGCTTCTGGAAATCAACTGTTTTCATCTTACCTCCATATGGTTTTCTAGGCCACCTACCATTACCATTTTGGTCTACTACCATTTTGGTCATCGTGTATAAGATTAGCATGGTGAAGAACTTGAATATTTTGCCTGCCTATAATTACAGCTCACTGTCCCTTACTTTAAGTTAATCATCTCCAAACCCAAACAGTTTCTCTATGTGAGGGATGAAGAATTTGGAGGAGAAAAGTGCTTTTTAACATTTGTATGTAAGTTCCTTTGTCAAGCAAATTCCTAGACTTAAGGGGTTAATAACTAACGTTGTCCATGCTTATCTGTCATTCGGCCAACTGTAGTTTTGTGGGTTATTTTGGGGGAATTTCAAAGTGGGAAAGCTTTGGCCATCAGCTCATCTGCAGCCGTTTGCTTCCTCATTTAACTGAGACAGTGTCAACTAAGGGAGGAAAGCTAAACAAATAACGTGCTAAGGATAGATACTGTACAGAGACATAGACATCTGAAATATGTAGTCATGTTTGAACTGTTCTTGTACACTCAGGAGTCTCTTCCATTCTATTAGGTTCTCAAAGCTAAAGACTTTTAAGTTCCAGTTTTGATTGCATTTCTTCATCTATGGGGTTTCCCATGTGGTGCTAATGGTAAAGGTTCTGCCTGCCAGTGCAGGAGATGCGGGTTCAGTCCCTGGGTTAGGAAGATCCCCTGGAGTGTAGAAGGTGGCAACCCGCTCCAGTATTCTTGCCTGGCGAATTCCATGGACAGAGGAGCCTGGCGGGCTACAGTCCAAAGGGTCGCAGAGAGTCGAGCACCACTGAGCAGCGCACATGGTTCAAAACTAGCATCTCTCTGGTCTTACTAGCTGTTTGAACTTATTCAACATCCATTTTCCCCTGAAAGCTGCTAAAATTAGCTTCAGCTCCCTGCCAGAAGCAAGTCTTCCTTTTACTTGTTCAAAGCCTTTGTGTGACTTTTTAAAAAATTACCCTATTTCAGTTTTTCTTTGAAGGCACAGATCTTGTGGAGCAGGTATGGTTGGTATAGGATACTGCAAACGCTTGTACCTAGATATGTTGTTGGTCAAATCTATTGAATGTTTTGAGCGCCCTCAAGACTCGTGTTCCAGAAATTGAAGATTCAGTTGCAGATCTTTGATGCTCAGAAATATCTTGGAGTCTCTTAATTGTTCTTGTAGAATGGAGGAAAGCGCTTCGGTGTGAGAAGAAATCTAGATTCTCATGATCTTCCACTTGCTTTGCGGTCGCAGGTGAAACCTAACCTCATGGAGCTTGATTCCATTATCTGGCAATGGAAGGGTTTGGAGTAGATCAGGAACAGTAGGGCAATGTCCTTAAGGACAGGTTGGTAACTACCAGTTTGCTAAGGCTTTCATAATGTACCACACACTAGATGGCTTAAATAATACATTTATTGTCTCACCATTCTGAAGGCTGGAAGTTCCAGATCCAAGGTGGCACTGGGGTGGTTTCTTTTAGGCCTGGCTCCCCGGCTTGCAAGTGGCTGCCCTTCTGAATCCTCTTCATATGGTCATACCTCTGTATGTGTGTGACCCTGGGGGGTGTCTGTCCTTCTCACCTCTTATGCTGCCACCGGTCAGATCAGGTGAGTGCCCTCGCTAGGTACTCTCATTTAACAGGTAACAGCTCCAAATACAGTCACATCCTGAGGTTCAACATGTGAATTTGCAGGGGAGAGATCTTAACTCATAACAGTCGTGTCAGTGATTCAGGCAGCTTAGTCTGGCGGAGAAGATTTTGCCTTATACCTTGTCTCCTGCTCAGACGGAGCTCCGCATTAGGCTAACACATGATGCTGACTCTCATCTGCAGAAAGCTCGACCCTCTTAAGCAACTTCTAAATTGAACTCCTGGTGGTTTCCTGTTTGTAAAATCCTCTTTATTTTCAAGGAATAATTGTGAAAGAAATTGGATATTCAATGGCATAATATCCTTTGCTGTTGGGACCAAGCAAAAGATGTGGGTGGCTTCATAAAATGTGCATAATCTGTATCAGAGTTGTCACCCTCTTAAAGCTCTATTTAAGGAGAGGACTTGAAGAGCCAAGCTTTGTATCTGAAGATGTTCGCTGGTAGGACAGTCTCTCAGAAAAAGCAGAAATCATCTAGGCAGAAGTAGAAGCTAGCTTATATAAATTCTTGAATATTAATGGCATGTTAAAATTTTTAATTGAATTATTTCAGTTAAGTCACAAGTGTACAGTTTGAATTTTTACATTTGTGTATAATTACACATTCTAATTCTGTATCTACCAAAAATTATAAAGATTATATTTCTGCTGGGAAGATTAGGATACACTGTTAAATTGACCAAAAAGGCATAGATCATTCTGTTTGTACTATTATAATTGTACAAAAATCTAGACTTAGAATGGGACTGAAAGGGAACTGTTTTTAGAGCAGGGTTAAACAATTGTTTGGGGAGAAAGGAAAGTGGATGTTTTCATTTTGATTTTCTGTAAGGATTTCTTTTTGCTAGATTTGTCTATGCAGATGACACTCCTGTTAAAAGAGTTTTGACAAGGCAGTTTCACATTATGGCTCTCCTGCATTGGGCCTTTTTTATGGCATCAGCAACTAGTTTAATCTTTCAAGTCCCTCTAAAAAAGTGGTTCTCAATCTTTTTGGTTTGAAGACTCCTGTATATTAATAAAACTTTTTGAGGGCCTCCCAAATTATTGTTTATGTATTTTATATCTATTGATACATTAAATACATATTAGCAGTGAAGACTGAGACATTTAAAAACATTTAAGTCATTAAAAATTCCATTATATGTTAACATAAATTTTTATGAGCAATAACTTTTCTGAAAAATGAGTGACACATTACTGTTTTATTCAGATCTGTTTACTGTGTGACTTAAGAGAAGACAGCTCGAATCCTATCAGCTGCTACATTTTCTTTGTTTTGATGTGTTGTTTTGGTTGAAGTTTTTGAAGAAATTCTAGCCTCATGCACAAACAGTGGGAAAGGGAGGGAAAGAGAGGAGCCAGGAGTCTCTGGTCTACATTTTTGAGAACCGCTGCTCTAAAGCAATAGTATTTCCAAAGTAGCATTGTAAATCCTGTTGAATGTACTACCTGAGCCTTGAGAAAATCTTCTGGCTTGAAGTGTGTGTGGCTACAAATTTTGTGAGGTACATTCAATAAAGTAAAAGTATCATCTGGAAGTCTATGTCTCTGACAGTCCACTTATTTTGTTCACTTACCGTGAAACCTTGCTGCTGCTGCTGCTAAGTCGCTTCAGTCGTGTCCGACTCTGTGCGACCCCGTAGACGGCAGCCCACCAGGCTCCGCCGTCCCTGGGATTCTCCAGGCAAGAATACTGCAGTGGGTTGCCATTTCCTTCTCCAGTGCATGAAAGGGAAAAGTGAAAAAGAAGTTGCTCAGTCATGTCCGACTCTTAGCGACCCTATGGACTGCAGCCCACCAGGCTCCTCCATCCATGGGATTTTCCAGGCAAGAGTACTGGAGTGGGGTGCCATTGCCGTGAAACCTTAGATGAAAATAATAGCCCTAAAGAGCAAACACCTTCTCTAATTATACTTAGGGAAGATAAGAGATCCCTGGAATTTTTAGCCTACTTCTGTTGTCAGAGAACAGAATGCTGAGTCTAAAGTCCTGTGTCTTGTTCCTTGTTTAATATCTAATGGGAGCTTTTTTCCAAAACATTTAAGACTCTTCCACTGTTAAGTTTTATAAATATATCACTGGCTTCCAAACATGTTCAGGTGGCAAGCCTCCTAGAACTCATGGTACATAGGAATGTTTAATACTCTCATTTTGATTCAAGATAATTCTCCAAGTAGACAACACATTATATCTAAGTTATATAAAATCAAGCATATATGTGCACTAAAGTATTCCTTCTATTAATAGTAATTAATAGCAGTGTTAACTTAATGTTGGTTCATTGATTTATCATGTTTGACATTTGATAGTAGATGCTCTTCTTGTCAAAGAAAAATGTATGGACAAAAATCTCAAACTGAGACTATTACAGTTACTAACTTAATTTTTGGTAAAGTTATTTTTAGTGGTGATGGCACTTTTTCTACATTGTTTGAGAAGCACCCATATCCTAGAAAAGCAGATTGAGGCCTATTAAAATACAGTGTCAAGGCCTATTAAGTCAATTTCAAATAGTGATAAAATTACTTATGGGATAAGACTTAATCCCAATCTGAATACTATGGCTTTTGCAACAGTAATGAAGGTAGCAGCTACTTTTTTACCTATTGAGATAAAGTGTTTCATTCCTCTTGCTAGAGGAGCTCTCTCCCACCCTTTTGCCCATTTCCACATAATATGTGCTTTCACTTTGCTTTTGGTTATTAGCTCCATGAGTCAGTGCAATGTGTGTGCGCATATGTGAAGTCCTTTAGTAGGACGATTTGGCTTTTCATGGTCCTTTTCTCTGGATGCAACTTCACAACATCATTGGGCTTCTGATATTGCTCTATTGCAGATGCTGCCGAGGGCTTCCTCTGCTCCGGGCTACCATCTTCAGTTTGCTTGGTGTAGAGTCAAATAACAAAACCAGACCAAAGCAGAACCTTGACATGCATGGTGCAGGCTGTGGTTTTATCAGAATGTCTTTTAATGTTTGTATATTTGAGATATTTTTCAGAAATTTTGTCCTTATTTCCTTGTTGCATTTCTGTATGCAAGTGAAGAGTTTGGGATGCGAAAACAATAATTTGTTGGTACCAGATGATGTTCCCAGGACTGGTTTGTAGGATCAGATGTGAGTTTTTCAAATTGGAACCTTTTCTAATGGGCCCGTGGGAAATGTCTTAGCTAAATTGCAGCAGTGACTGGTGAAGTCGATCGAGGTAAATTGCTCCCATTGCTGAGGGTTCAGAAACCAGGCAGTCAAAGCTAAAATTCCAGGGGAAATCGGGCAGAACTATTGCAGATGGTTTCCCCCTTGAATAGCAAAGGGGGCTGGTGTCACTATTGATGAATGAGAGGAGATTAAAGCCTCATTTTTTTCTTTTTTTGTTTTGCAATGAATCGGTAACCTGTTCCTTGGGAGGTGAAAGAAATTTATGAAAAGACCATCAGAATCAGTTAGGTGATTCTTCTCAATATTGGCTACAAATGGTAGAACACACCATGAACATGTTGGACTCTCTGGTGCTTAATAGAAAGGTACCACCCAGAAACTTGTGTATGCCCTCAGTCACCTGAGAGGTGGAGGGAGTCCTTAGGTTGTTGCTAGTTTCTACGTGATGGTCAACTACTGAGCACTTCCGATTTGCCTTTAGAAAATGAACCTGGCTGGTTTTAACTGGTTATGGTGTTATTTGAGAATTGAAGTTATCAAGAGAGTATTTGTGATTGGTATTCTGAGGGTCTGGCTCATGTCTTTCCCACACACCTACCGTGTATTTGAGAAAGTCCTTCAAGTTCCCTGCAAAATGGAAATAATAATACATTACAAAATTGTGCGATGCTATCAAGTCTTTTGTAATAAAACTCGGTGCTATAAACTGTCCGTTGTGCCAAATCCCTGGTAAGTGCAGAGAAACACTAAATTAAGGTCTGGCCTTAAATCCTTAAGCATTGAAAGGCCAAGGCCTTCCTGGGCTGTGGCTCATTCAGTTGATTGGAGGGTACATTGTGAATGTCTGGGAACGCAACTTTTTATGTGTTCTCTGTGCAGAGAATTTCTGATGTTTTAGTTCTTTGTTTCTTGGAAAATAGTTCATAGATGTTTTAGAAGCCCAGATCTTGTATTTTTCTAGGGGGATAAAGGACTTGATGACTTCCTCAGTTGATGAAAATTCTGTAACTGTTGCTTGTAAAGGCTGAACTTAATGTAGTTTAGGTTTGCAGCTTACCAAGACCGTAAGATCATTTTTTGACTTGTTTTTCTTTTCTTACCTAACTGTGTGGATGTTTAATCAATGTTCCTATTTTAATATCACTTGGATGAACTTGGCGTCATATATTATACAACTAAAATTCATGTTTAATGCCAGAGGTGGAAATGGCCACGGAATTGTTGTGATGGTATCAACTCTTGGCCTTCAAGAGTTAAGGCTTTGGATTACTGATGAGTTGATTCTGGTTTGTGTGAACTCTCCTTCTACAGATCACTGCTTAATAGTCGCTGTCTTACTGCCTCCCAAAATTATTCTTGCCAAGAATTTGGTGCAAGTAAATATTTTCCTGTTTTCCTCACCGCTCTGTCCATGTCTAATTTAGGCTGAGTTCCTCCAGGCTCTAGTGCCTATGTTCTGTGGTTTGTAAAGTGCTGTGTACTTTTATAGCCTCTATAAATAACAAAATATAGCTCATGGCAATAACACTGTGGCACCCTATACGTTTAGAGAGTGTGTGTAAGAGAGAAAGGGAGAGAGAGACACATTTATCTCGAGTAGAAAATGTCTGGCATGCAAACCTATTCATCTCATACACATCTGTACTGCTTCTGATTTTTGTTCATTTATTACTAAATGATATCCCTTTATCTTGGGACATTTGATGGTGAAACTAGATGTGATGCTGGTCCCTTCCTCTCTCTTTTTTTATCCTTTCCCTCTTTTAACATAACAAGGATGAGGAGAGAAAGGCTGTTTGCCAGCATGATGAGATTTCCAACCAGATGTTTGTATGCTAGGGGCTTAGCTGCCTATCCTGGTCTTTCTGTTTCGTTCTTCAGTGGATCACTGCAGATGTCATCACATGTTTGGGAGATGTGAAGCTAAAAGGCTATTTCTATTAGCTCTGTCAATATAGTTTGATAAAATGCAAATGTCTTTAAAATGGTAGACTTCCAATTAAAAGGCTCCAGCAGGGAGTCTGTTTTGATAATGAAAGTGATTAAGAAGGTTCTATTTTTTCCATTGGTATGAATATTCAGCTAAAAGAGCATGGATTTCTCTCTGTATTTGGACTCTGCTAATGAGGTTCTAATAACTCTTAGGTTCTAATAATGATTCTAACAAATCTATTCACTATCTTCAGTGAATAATACTGGACCGAGAAGACATAAAATCCAGATGATGGTGGCATCATACAGAGTTTTCATTCCAACCAGTTCCTCTTCTCCCTCATTCTAAGGAATGACTGGAAGTTTAGGGTTTTTCAGTGTTTGGAATTGCCTTCAAAACTTGGAATTTATAGGCCTACAGGTGTTGGTTTTAATGTGAGAAGGAAAAGGACAGTAAACACAGCCACAACTGATTATAGACTGAGCTTTATCTGAAGACTAATTTCTAGAGCATTCAGTCTCTTTAGACCTGGTCTTCCTTGCTTAGCCTCAAGGAACAACATGGAAGAGGATTTTCTGGTAAAACTGGATTGAATAAATGGATATGCTATAGTGTAATCTGAGACATGTTTTTTATTTTATTGAGGTATATTTGATTTACTGGGACATATATTGAGCCAGCATAGTTACCCAAGATGGCTGCCTTGATTCTCTCTCAGCACCTCATCAACAGCCTGACACCCTTCATCTTTGCTTAATAGGGTCAGTGTTTGGGTTCTCTGTGATTTTCATAAGTCTGTCCTTTCACTCGCTGTTTTTCTACCTTTTCCTTTCATTGCTCATTCTCTGAGAGCCTGTTTGTTTTATATCAGTTTTCCCTCCTAACAAACTTGAGGCAGAGCATAACCTCTCTAGTACAAGAGGATTAAAAGGCATCTGAGGGGCAAATGGCCGTCCTGGGCATGTTCAGTGGCTCAGGATGCTTCCCCATTTGCTTTGTTATTTTTGTTGTTGTTGCTGTTGTTTGGTGAGGAGGCACCAAGGATTCATCCGGGGGGCATCTTGATCTATAATCCATAATCTCGTTTTATATGATGCTTTGTTAGTGGCCCTCTGAGCGGCATGAACAAAGAGGTTTTTTATGTCTTTGATTTTGAGGAACAATTTTTAAATGAAAGGATAAAACTAACTTAAAGCTTTGCAGGTGATGAGTCTTTGTGTAAGAAAGAATAGTCTTTCTCTTGTTTAAAACTGGTAGAGGTGGTGTTCATATTCTTGGCAGCCAGGAAAATAGGAATTTTTTTTTTTTTTTTTATTTCAATTTGTCAAGAGACAAATTGTTGTCTCTTACTGGGAACTATAAGTCTAAGGTCATAGTATGAGATAAAATAGTGTATAGTGAAAATGACCCTTAAAAATCTCTTCTTCATTGTCATCTTGTACAAACAAAGCAGTGCTTTCAGAGTGGTCAGGACCAGTTTAAAATCAGCCTTTTCTAAGTGGAATTGGGAGGGAACAGGGATAGACAGTAAAGTTTAAAGTTAGAGCTACCCCACCCCCACCCCACCCAACCCCTGTCTTTCTCTCTGAGAGAATACCAGTTATATTCTGGTAAGTTAAATATGTTTTAGAGACAAATTCTTTGTTTTCATTGTACCTCTGGAGTTCATAAGGACCTGCCCCTGGAGAAATAAATCCCAGAAGATTCCATGAGGAGACTGGGGTGGGCATAGACAAAGTCTTAGTGTACTGCTGGTGACAGTGGGTCAGTGCTAGACCCACAGCTAACAGTGGTCAAGAGGGATGCTTGGGTTGGTTTTCCAAGGCCCAGAAACATCAAGTAGAGTGTTTTGAAAAAGTGGCAGTGCTGAACTCTGCTTTTTCGGGATGGTAGGCTGCACAGGTCAGGCAAGTCTGCTCTCGTATGCCCAAGGCAGGCTGTAAACATGCTTGTCAGCTCTGTTGGATGCTTTGTGCCATTATAGGGTGACTTTGTACCTAGGACTACAGATTGCTGACTTCTGAAGGCTGTCTTAGTTTCTCTCTAGCAACGTACCCAATTGATTCTGGTTACTTATTTTAGGGGGCAGTCCCTCCCTGTTTGTGCTTCCCTGGTGGCTCAGTGGTAAAGAATTCATCTGTAATTCAGGAGATGTGGGTTCGATCCCTGGGTTGGGAAGACAGCCTGGAGAAGGAAATGGGAACCCATTCCAGTATCCTTGCCTGGAGAATTCCATGGACAGCAGAGCCTGGTTGGCCATGTGGTCACAAGAGTTGGACACGACTTAGCGACTACATCACCACCATCACCCTCCCTGGTGTTTGTTTTGTCAGGGATATCCCAGCCAGTTTATATTTCTTGGCCAGGTCTGTTCATTCCATGCATCTTGTTACCGAGAGGGTCCTTTGAAATTTCACTCCATTTTCGCTTACATAATGTTGGCAGACTCTTAAAAAAAAAAAAAAAATTCTTTGTATATATGTATTTTAATATGGGATTCCATATGCATTCATCTTGTATCTTCTCTCTTCCTCTTCCATTGCAGAGGCAGCTGTATTAACTGGAACAGTGCCCTTCTGTAGCGCACTATTGGAGTGTGCATTGCTTAATCCTCTCCTGCTTTTTTAAACTCGCAGCCTCTAATGAATTAAATAGTTTTTGACTCTTCCTGATAAGGATATTTATGGGTCAGACTGGCAGAGTTCCACCAAAGCACATTAGTGTCTCCTTTGACTGGAAGCATTTATGTAGAGGCCTCCTTCTGTATGGAGGGAAATGGCAACGCCCTGGACCTCTTGCTGCCCCGGCCCTACTCGCCTCCCAGCTTTGTGTCACTCACCTTCATCAGCATGAAGGGTTCTAGGCAGTGGGTACCAGGTCTCAAGCCCACAGAATTATTATGTTTACTTATGCTTCATTCACTCATTGCCCAGGTATTTCTTTAGCGGTGCTATAGAACTTAAATATTTTTTGATATCATATTAGTTACTGAGGGGGAGGGGTGTTCAAAGATGTTTTTGAAAGTAGGTGAGGTGGATTGAGTCAAGATAAAATAGAAATAAAGACAATGCCAGGTAGAATAACAATGTAACAGGAAAGGCACAAAAGCAAAGAACTAATGAAATTCAGAGCAAGAAAGATGTTTGTGCCCGATAATGTTGTAACTGGTATTGATGATAAAGAGCACATACCAATTTTGTATCTTTTTTCCAGTGCCAGGCAGCAGGTAAGAGTTTTCCTGCAGTAATTCTTACCATACAAGCCAAAGTCCTATGAGGTGAAGGTTTTATTATCTTTATTTTGCATATGAGAAAACTCAGCTTGGTAAGAAAGGTCACCTTGCTTGTGCAAGGTCAAATACCTGGTAAGTGGAACCCTTGGGTATAGACTCCAGGCCTGGCTCAAGGGCTGTACGTTAACCACTACATCTTGCTGTTTAATTTTTTTTTTTTTTTGATGTTTCAATTCAGTGCTTTATCTAGGTCACCAGTTCTTCCCATTTAAAAAAAAAAAAAGTGTGGTGAAATGAATGTGTTGAGTAATTTGTGTTGTGCTGAATGCTTATTGCTATTTCATGCTATACACTTAATTGCTTCTATATGCTTATTGCTTAATTACATAAAATGCAGTAGTCCTTTTATCATCTTTCTGCAAAACTGCCCTTATTTATTATGACTTAAGCAGATTAAAAAAAAAAAGTGTGTGCTACTTTAATTTTGGTAGTCAGAGTTCTTTTTGGTAATGTTGTCTTTGTGAATGCACTGATGTCTCCTGGTCAAAGCATGTGTCTGGTCAGAATGCAGCTCTTCAGTGTGGAAGCATCAAACAGCTGTCACTGTGCAGCGTCTTTTCCAGGCACCGGGTTGACATCTGGACTCAGTATTTTGGTGTAAGAGAAATGGTTCTTGCTAATCGTGTTGTCACAGATCATGCATCAAACAGAGCTGGGGGCTGTGTGTTTCTGCCAATTGCCTTTCCATCATTATTCACCCCGAGTTAATGCAAAGGAAATGATCAGCTCGGGGGCCACCGGGTGATACTTGGCATACACATGCTCTTGGTTTCCCAAAGGGCCAAATATAAGTTTATTTTCCCTAAATGGCTGTAAGTGATCTGGATGGGTGGTGGTTGGCTAAGCTAGTCAAGTGCCTTCTACATTCTTTTCTATATGGTTACCACAATATCGTCCTAACTCTTAAAGGTCTGTTTGCTGTTTGAGTGATTATAATGGATATGAAGGATACATAATGAGTGTTCAGGGTAGGAATAATTATGAACTAGTGTTTGCCAATACTTGACCTTATTGGAAACACACTGCATTTCCTGAATTCTTAAAAGGTATTTCTCTCCCCATTTCCAAATTTTAACATCTGGTTTCAGGACGAAACTTCTAGTTATAACTGACGGCTTTGTCTTTAATGGTGTATAAAATAATGTGTCTTAAAATAAGCAGATCTGAGATTGAATTAAACATGGTAGCTCTACTATGCACCATTATTTGGTTCTAACCTCCACTGTCCTTTCTATTTCTGTTGACTTGGTAACTTGCTTAGTTTGTTTAGAACCCCTAAGTTCTGGTTCTGTCTGTCCTGGCCATTTGCTTAAAAAGATGTGTTATTCATTGTTCATCATTGGTGCTTTCCTACCCTTTGGATAATATATGTAGCACTTCAGAGTTCATGTGACATTTGAGGATTGTAGGTGATGGAAAAGATGGTGTCTAATTTAAATGCACCAGAAGCATAGTCTTCACAAATATAGTCAATGCAAAGGGACATTAGAGGAGGGGAGTGGAGCATATATTTCAGGGAAAACTCATTTAGATTTAATGCTGTTTACCTTCACTAAGAGAAAGGAAGAGCAGTAGCTGTGTCCTTGAATCTTAGAGACTTAGACCTTGAGGGGACTTTTCTCACTTGTCAGAATTAGATTTGAGTAGCTCAGGCACATGGTCCTTTTCCATATGTACAGAGGTTTGGTATTTCATCATCCATTCTGTAAGACTACTTTCCTATGCTTGCAAAACTTTTATAGTAGACAGTGGCCTTTGAACTCAGTTCTAGAGAGGCTTTTTTATTATATGTATGTCTTTAAAATGTGATATTATGTTTTTAGGTATTTTCCATTATTGATGGTGATTTTTAGGATAGGAAGAAATGGACTGTATTAGATCTAGTGCCTGCTTATACCAGATCTAGATCCATTCCTTAAACATTCGCTGTACTTTGCTTAATATTAGAGATCATCACAAACATTCCTCATTTCTATTCTGTGTTGCCACAATGCTGATGCATGTTCAAAGGGTATGTAAAAGAGGCTGTGTTGATATTGTTTACATGCTGTCTAAAAATAAGCAAATTATGAAACATGTAGTTTTCCTTTTTTTAATTACGAAATAATATACTAAACAGACGTCTCCAGGCACTGTCTGGCAAGCAAATCATATGAACCAGAGGCATATGCTTCTGAAATCAGAATGAACCCTCGGCCATCCATCCGAGAGGTCATTTGAATATCAGACGATTTATAGCTTAATCTTCAATATCTTCCTTAGTGATATGATCAGTTTAATCAGTTTCAGTTAGTACATATATTTTACTGTTTAACAATGAAACGGTTTTCATTTGTAAATCTAAAGGATAGGAATCAAATTTTTATTATGTTCTGAATTATGCTAAGCTTATTTGATTTGTACACATTAGACATCGAGCAGAAAAGAATGTTTGAACTGCAGTAAAATCCTTTACTCTTAGCTCTATTAGAATGTAAGTGTACACTGTAACAATAGTGTTGTGCCTAACTGTGAATTAAGTGTACCAACACACGTTATATTAAAGATCATAAAACGCCTATATGATGATGATGGCTTGACAAGACCCCTTTAGAAGCAAATTGGTGTCTGACTTTACAAAGAAAAAAAATAAAGGTTTCATTTATTTCATATCCAGTTATAAAAATATTCTCAGCCCCCCCCCCCAAATTCAAGCAGTATATTTGTGAATGAACATTCTTACTAATAAGAGGGAGTTATGAATCAGGGATGTTTGTTGCAAATATTTTCCATTGAAAAAAATGAAATCAATTTAAAAATTATCAATCAATATAAATATTTTGTTAGCCATTTTGAGGTGTTTTGATTCAGTGTGAAATGGCCACAGATATGGATATAGAAGTGAAAATATTACTTGCTACATTAACTGAAATCTCATTCCTTCATTATTGTCTACTTGAAGAGAATTTTACTATGTTAGATATTTGCCCCCCTATTATGGGTTAAGTTGTGACCCTCCCACAAAAGATATGTTAAAGTTAGCACACTAAGAACCAACGACTGTGACATTGGATCTGTGAAGACCCTACTTTCAGATGATCTGTTAGGATGAGGTCATACCTGGTGAGGCTGGGCCCTAGATCCATGAGAGGGTCAGATGCACACAGATGCAAGAAAGCCCTATGACAGAGCAGAGGGTGATGCAGCTGCAAGCCGAGCATCACCAGGGACTGCTGGCCGCCACCAGAAGCTGGGAAGAGGCAGGGAAAGAGGCTGCCCTGGAGCCTTTAGAGGGAGCGTGGCCCTGCCAACACTCTGAGCTTTGAACTTTGGGCTCTGAACCAGGAGACAATAAGTTCATGTTGATTGACGCCATCAGTGTCGGGTAATTTTTATGTTAGCCCCAGAAAATGCATACCTGTGTCTCCCCCCCTTTCTTTAAACATTTTATGTGTTGTGATGAAGAATGACTTTCCCTTTTTTTTTTTTTGGAACAAAAACTACACACTTGGCTTTTAAGTGAATATCATGTATGTCAAGGCATGTTAACCTGGATTTTTGAAAGGTTGCTTTGAATGCTGAGACTGGGCGAATTTCCTGACATTGTCATCCATCCTGTGTACAGGGGTTCCGTTCATGCCTCACCCTGGGAGCACCGTGGTTGCCCTGTTGCAGTTGCTCTGGTTTCCCTGTTTACAATACTTCTGAAGCAGCTTTCTCTTTCCCAAGCATCTTGGGATTCTAAGTGTGTAGCATGTAATGTAGAACAGAGTTATGTGGTCTGTTTTTGTTGTGTGACCTTTTCATATGATCACGGGCAGATCTCCCAGCTCTTGTTTCTAGAAAATAAGAATGGCAATTTAGATAAACTCAGTGGGTGTAAATATTTTACAAAGGTAACTAAAACAAACTTTATCTCCGTAGATCTAAATTTGTAGTTGTGGCCAGTGTATACATGTTAGTTTATATTGTGATATTCATAACTGTTCATGAAATAACTCTTTTCCTTCTGTTTTTACAAACAGCTTTATTGGGACATAATGGATATGGAGGAAAAGTGTGAAATTTGGGAAACTTGAGAAATACATATATACCCATGGAATCACCACTGCAGTCAAGATTGTGAACATACTCATTACCTGCCCCCTAGCCCCCCAAGTTTCCTTGTACCCCTTCCTTTCCCTTCCTATGTACCCTGCAAGCCTTTGATCTACTTTCTCTCATTATAGTTTCATTATCTAGAGCTTATATAAATGGAATCATATAGTATCCACTCTTTAATCTGGCTCCTTCACTCACTTAAATTATCTAGAGATTCATCTAAATTAGTTTGTGTCAATAGTTCATCCTTCCTGTTACTGAACAGTATTCCACTGTGTGGATATACCATGGTTTTCACATCCATTTACCTGTAGTGGTCATTAGGGCTGTTTCTAGTTGCTTCCAGTTTTGGACTCTTTACGTATAAAGCTACGATGGACATTTATGTATGAGTCTTTGTATGGACATATATTTCCTTGTCTCCTGGATAAATACCCTGGAGTATAATGGTTGGGTCATTATGGTGATGGTAGGCACTGTTGCATGGAATGCTTTCCCATGGTTCTTTCCCTGGGGTGACTAATACTGTGCTTGACCCTGTGTGGATTTCAGAGGTCATCTCTCTGCTGCTGTCTTTTCCCTAGTCCTTTGTGCCAAGAGCTCTAGCTTCCATGATCTCCCCCAGACCCTTGTCCGTCCTCACTAGAAACTCTAGGCATTAAGCAATTGTAGGAGCTCATTTGTGTCCTGTCTGTCAGGGATCACTATTCTTTGTCTGTTACCTATCTTACTGAAAACCACGTTTCAAAATGTTTGGGGATTTTTTTTGTTTTAAGCAGTAGAGTAGGTATGGTCTTTGTTTCATTTTTGGAGGTTGCACATTTTTGAATTATGGCACTTTTAATTTTAAACACATATATATTCCATTAAACAAATATACTATTTTCAAATTATGCCCATGTTCCAGATTTCTTTTTCTTAATAGCATTAAATATGTACTTTTCTCCCCATTTAGGATTATTTATTTTAGAAATATATCCACAAGGTGATACATTAGTATGTTCAGTTCAGTCGCTCAGCCGTGTCCGACTCTTTGCAACAACATGAATTGCAGCACGCGAGGCCTCTCTGTCCATCGCCAACTCCCGGAGTCTACCCAAACCCATGTGCATCAAGTCGGTGATGCCATCCAACCATCTCATCCTCTGTCGTCCCCTTCTCCTCCCACCCCCAATCCTACCCAGCATTAGGGTCTTTTCCAATGAGACAACTCTTTGCATGAGGTGGCCAAAGTATTGGAGTTTTAGCTTCAGCATAAGTCCTTCCAATGAACACCCAGGATAGATCTCTTTAGGATGGATTGATTGGATCTCCTTGCAGTCCAAGGGACTCTCAAGAGTCTTCTCCAACACCACAGTTCACAAGCATCAATTCTGCGGCGCTCAGCTTTCTTCACCGTCCAACTCTCACATCCATACATGACCACTGGAAAAACCATAGTCTTGACTAGACGGACTTTTGTTGGCAAAGTAATGTCTCTGCTTTTAAATATGCTATCTAGGTTGGCCATAACCTTCCTTCCAAGGAGTAAGCGTCTTTTAATTTCATGGCTGCAATCACCATCAGCAGTGATTTTGAAGCCCCCAAAAAATAAAGTCTGACACTGTTTCCACTGTTTCCCCATCTATTTCCCATGAAGTGATGGGACCAGATGCCATGATCTTAGTTTTCTGAACGTTGAGCTTTAAGCCAACTTTTTCATCTCCTCTTTCACTTTCATCAGAGACTTTTTAGTTCTTCTTCACTTTCTGTCATAAGGGTGGTGTCATCTGCATATCTGAGGTTATTGGTATTTCTCCCGGCAATCATGATTCCAGCTTGTGTTTCTTCCAGACCAGCGTTTCTCATGATGTACTCTGCATAAAAGTTAAATAAGCAGGGTGACAATATACAGCCTTGACGTACTCCTTTTCCTATTTGGAACCAGTCTGTTGTTCCATGTCCAGTTCTAACTGTTGCTTCCTGACCTGCATGCATGTTTCTCAAGAGACAGGTCAGATGGTCTGGTATTCCCATCTCTTTCAGAATTTTCCACAGTTTATTGTGATCCACAGAGTCAAAGGCTTTGGCGTAGTCAATAGAGCAGAAATAGATGTTTTTCTGGCACTCTCTTGCTTTTTCGATGATCCAGCAGATATTGGCAATTTGATCTCTGGTTCCTCTGCCTTTTCTAAAACCAGCTTGAACATCTGGAAGTTCATGGTTCATGTATTGCTGAAGCCTGGCTTGGAGAATTTTGAGCATTACTTTACTAGCGTGTGAGATGAGTGCAATTGTGCGGTAGTTTGAGCATTCTTTGGCATTGCCTTTCTTTGGGATTGGAACGAAAACTGACCTTTTCCAGTCCTGTGGCCACTGCTGAGTTTTCCAAATTTGCTGGCATATCGAGTGCAGCACTTTCACAGCATCATCTTTCAGGATTTGAAATAGCTCAACTGGAATTCCATCACCTCCACTAGCTTTGTTCGTAGTGATGCTTTCTAAGGCCCACTTGACTTCACATTCCAGGATGTCTGGCTCTAGGTGAGTGATCACACCATCATGATTATCTGGGTCGTGAAGATCTTTTTTGTACAGTTCTTCTGTGTATTCTTGCCACCTCTTCTTAATATCTTCTGCTTCTGTTATGTCCATACCATTTCTGTCCTTTATCGAGCCTATCTTTGCATGAAATGTTCCTTTGATATCTCTAATTTTCTTGAAGAGATCTCTAGTCTTTCCCAATCTGTTGTTTTCCTCTATTTCTTTGCACTGATCGCTGAGGAAGGCTTTCTTATCTCTCCTTGCTATTCTTTGGAACTCTGCATTCAGATGGGAATATCTTCCCTTTTCTCCTTTGCTTTTCGCTTCTCTTCTCTTCCCAGCTATCTGTTAGGCCTCCTCAGACAGCCATTTTGCTTTTTTTGCATTTCTTTTCCCTGGGGATGGTCTTGATCCCTGTCTCCTGTACAGTGTCACGAACCTCTGTCCATAGTTCATCAGGCACTGTGTCTATCAGATCTACTCCGTTAAATCTATTTGTCACTTCTACTGTATACTCATAAGGGATTTGATCTAGGTCATACCTGAATGGACTAGTGGTTTTCCCTACTTTCTTCAACTCAAGTCTGAATTTGGCAATAAGCAGTTCATGATCTGAGCCACAGTCTGCTCCTGGTCTTGTTTTTGCTGACTGTATAGAGCTTCTCCATCTTTGGCTGCAAAGAATATAATCAATCTGATTTCGGTGTTGACCATCTGGTGATGTCCACATGTAGAGTCTTCTCTTGTGTTGTTGGAAGAGGGTGTTTGCTATTACCAGTGCATTCTCTTGGCAAAATTCTATTAGCCTTTGCCCTGCTTCATTCTGTACTCCAAGGCCACATTTGCCTGTTACGCCAGGTGTTTCTTGACTTCCTACTTTTGCATTCCAGTCCCCTGTAATGAAAAGGACATCTTTTTTGGGTGTTAGTTCTAGAAGGTCTTGTAGGTCTTCATAGACCCGTTCAACTTCAGCTTCTTCGGCGTTACTGGTCGGGGCATGGACTTGGATTACTGTGATATTGAATGGTTTGCTTGGAAACGAACAGAGATCATTCTATCGTTTTTGAGATTGCATCCAAGTACTGCCTTTCGGACTCTTTTGTTGACCATGATGGCTACTCCATTTCTTCTAAGGGATTCTTGCCCACAGTAGTAGATACAATGGTCATCTGAGTTCAAGTCACCCATTCCAGTCCGTCTTAGTTCACTGATTCCTAGAATGTCGACGTACACTCTTGCCATCTCCTGTTTGACCACTTCCAATTTGCCTTGATTCATGGACCTAACATTCCAGATTCCTATGCAATATTGCTCTTTACAGCATTGGACTTTGCTTCTATCACCAGTCACATCCACAGCTGGGTATCGTTTTTGCTTTGGCTCCATCCCATCATTCTTTCTGGAGTTATTTCTCCACTGATCTCTAGTAGCATATTGGGTACTTACTGACCTGGGGAGTTCATCTTTCAGTGTCCTATCTTTTTGCCTTTTCATACTGTTCATGGGGTTCTCAAGGCAAGAATACTGAAGTGGTTTGCCATGCCCTTCTCCAGTGGACCACATTCTGTCAGACCTCTCCACCATGACCCATCCGTCTTGGGTGGTCCCCCACAGCATGGCTTAGTTTCATTGAGATAGACAAGGCTGTGGTCCGTGTGATCAGATTAGTTAGTTTTCTGTAATTTTAGTTTCAGTGTGTCTGCCCTCTGATGCCCTCTCGCAACACCTACCATCTTACTTGGGTTTCTCTTACCTTGGACGTGGGGTATTTCTTCACGGCTGCTCCAGCAAAGTGCAGCCGTTGCTCCTTACCTTGGACAAGGGGTATCTACTCACGATGGCCCCTCCTGACCTTGAATGTGGAGTAACTCCTCTCGGCCCTCCTGTGCCCACACAGCCCCTGCTCCTTGGGCCTGGGGTAACTCCTCTCGCTGCCGCTCCCGGGCCCCAGCCTGGCCTAGTCCCTGTTGGCCGCCGCCCCCGGCCCCCGGCCCCCGGCCAGGCCTAGCTGCGACAGCTCCGCGCATAAGCGAGGCAGCTGCTACGGCTCTGCGCAGAAGCGTGGCCCAGAGGAGCTAGGCCGGGCCGGGGCCCGGGGCGGCGGCCCACATTAGTATGTAGGTATAACCTAATTAGTAGGTTAAAGAGTATATAAGCTAATTTTCAGAATGTACCCCATAAACATTTAAACTTTCCTAAATATAACCCAATTTTTGTTTAGTCTCTATTCTTTTTGCCTTAAACAATTTTAGAATTGTTTTCATCTGCATATAAGATTACCAGTAAGAATGTGTGTTTTCATATAATCTACATTTGATTTCCCTTCATGTAAATCATTCATCTCCTTGATTACTTTGTTTTGAACTACTTTTATTTAAAAAAGTTTTATTTTGTTGGAGTGTAGTTGCTTTACAATGTAGTGTTAGTTTCTGCTGTACAGAAAGGTGAATCTCCTTTGATTACTTTCAACATAGAATTATTTTGTTGGTTATATGTCTGTATCTTCTTACATGGCTTTCAGATGGGTTTTATTATTTTTCTATGTTTAGATACTTTTTCAGTACATTTTATTTTGTAAAAATACTGTTTAATTCTGGATCATTTTATGTCTTTCCTCAAGTGGGCTTAAATCATAAATCTTTTTCCATGCTATGTCGTGTTTATTTGTTTAATGTTTAATTATGAGATACAGAGGGACATTTATTGTAATACCTTGGTGAAATAACCAAAGTGCTTTTTAGAGATCAACTCTTTCGGTAGAGGAGTGATTGGTGTCTCCACTCTTTCTAGCCCAGCTCAAACTATATTTTTCAACCCCTTCAAACCTTGGCTTTTTATAATCTACTGCACTGAGACAGTTATACAGATATTCTGGAAATCTACCAAACTTCAAGAGCTTCTTAACGACAAAACTCTGTTTTGTTTGGTAGGTGTACTGAAGAAATTAAGGAGAAAGACTGTCACTGTGTTATTTAGACATCTGAGCACAGTGGGTGGTCTGAAACAGTAGGTGCTTCTGTTTTGTTTTTGGACTCTACCTCTTTTTCTTTCTTTTCTTCTTGATGTTGAGTTGCTAAGTCATGTCTGACTCTGAGACCCCATGGACTGCAGCACGCCAGGCTTCTCTGTCCTTCACTATCTCCCAGAGTTTACTGAAACTTATGCCCTTTGAGTCAGTGGTGCCATCTCATCCTCTATGGTGCCCTTCTCCTGCCTTCAGTCTTTCCCAGCATCAGGGTCTTTTCCAGTGAGTAGGCTCTTCACAAAAGGTGGTCAAAGTATTGGAGCTTCAGTATCAGTCTTTCCAATGAATAATCAGGGTCAATTTCCTTTAGGATTGACTGGTTTGATCTCTTTGCAATCCAAAGGACCTCAAGAGTCTTCTCCAGTACCACAATTTGGAAACATCAATTCTTCAGTGCTCAGCCTTCCAACTCTTACAAACGCACATGACTACTGGAAAACCATAGCTTTGCTTTTATGGACCTTTGTTGGCAAAGTGATGTCTCTTTTTAATATGCTGTCTAGGTTTGCCATAGCTTTTCTTCCAAGGAGCTAGCATCTTTTAATTTCATGGCTGCAGTCACCATCTGCAATGATATTGGAGCCCAAGAAAATTAAATCTGCCACTGTTTCCACTTTTTCCCTATCTATTTGCCATGAAGTGATGGGACTGGATGCCATAGTCTTAGTTTTTTGGAATGTTGAGCTTGAAGCCAACTTTTTCACTCTCCTCTTTCACCCTCATCAAGAGGCTCTTTAGCTCCTCTTCACTTTCTATCATTAGAGTGGTATCATCTGCATATCTGAGGTTTTTTTCTGTAATTTATTTAAAATTTATACTGGGGTGTAGCTGATTTAAAGTGTTGTGATAGAACAGTGGTATTCCTTAAAATCAAGAGTTCAAGGGCTTCCCTTGTGGTCCAGTGGTTAAAGAATCTGCCTGCCAGTGCAGGGGACATGGGTTCAATCCCAGGGTTGGGAAGATCCCACATGCCTTGAGGCAGCTATACCCTTGCGCCACAACTACTGAGCCCATGCTCTAGCTCCCAGGAGTGGCAACTGTTGAATCCATGCGCTGCAACTACAGAAGCTCAACCTCCCTAGAGCCTTATGTTTCACAAGAGAAGCAACCACAATGGGAAGCCCATGCACCGTAACTAGAGGGTAGCCCCCTTCTCCTCAACTAGAGAAAGCCCTCTCGAGGCAATAAAGACCCAGCGCAGCCAATAATTAAATAAATTTAAAAAAGAGTTCAAGGCATTTATGGCCAGGCCACAGGGAGGAGGATGTTGGGGTGGCAGTCACTTTGCAGACTAGCACTTATTCAAACGTGGCTCCATTTAAATCCAGCTCAGAATAGAAATTTCTGCTCAGGGACAGATTAATTTTTAGAATGTGTTGGCCTTTTATCCTTTGCAATCTGTGGGTTCAGGCAAAGCACATTCTTACTCTGTTGAACTTGGGTACATGTCTTTTGAGGATTTTGCATGCTCCTCTCCTGATTTTTAGTCTTTAGGCCCCTTTATACCCTTGTTCACAGATAGTGGATTTTGTAGCTGTTACGATGTTATCTCCAGCGACCCAGCTTGTTGAGGGGGATGTCACAGTCCTTGCAGCTTTATTGTAAAATCAAGGCCCTCACTGCACTTTTTCACCTCTTAAAACCTGCTTATAACAAGTGCATACATTCCCTTGTAAAGAGAAAGTGAGGCCTTCATATGGCAGAAGTGGGGTTGAACTTTATTGTTGTTAGACTGCTATCTTAGCATTATATTCAAAATACCATCATGGATTTAGCAAAAATAAATGCTGAAAAACTCCAAAGAATAGTTGATTAAGTTGTTTGTCGTGAGTGAGGATTTAGTAAAGGAAGCCACTTTTTAATCTATATCATTTAGCCTGTAGCACAGACTTGGATGTCTGCATTTTACCTACTGACTAGGTAGGATACTTGTAAGAGCAAATTTGGGTGTCCTATATGGGGACAGTGACAGGAATGGGTAGTAAGTAAAGCATAGCTACTATACTAGATGATACTGGGACATTCTTGACTTCAAAAATACATAACCACAGTATACTCCAGAATAGAGTGTATTTCAGGGTGTTGAAAGGGAAAAGCCCAATGTATGTAAGCTTACAGAAGAAAATTGGTTGACTTTTGAGATCCGTCCCCTCTTCCCCCACCCCACCCCCACCCCCACCCCTAGTGGCTCAGTGGTAAAGAATCTGCCTGCAATGCAGGAGACACAGATGTAGATTCAATCCCTGGAAAGGGAAGACCCCTTGTGGGGGTTGGGGAGGGGTGTCCCAGACTTGCCCTCCTGCCCAGCAGGGAGCAGGGGCAAAGCAGAATAGGGGAGGGGGCAGCCCACAGGATGAGTCCAGAAAGACAGAGGGATTAGGGATTCTTGTGACACTTACTGCTAACATCCTAGCCAAATATGAAATTCCTCAAGAGCTGGAGGCACTGTCTACCCTTCTCCCTGCTCAGATCGCAAGACCAAATCCAGCTTAAGTCTATACTACCCCTCAGATCAGGGCTTCCCAGGTGGTTCAGTGATGAAAGAATCTGCCTGCCAATGCAGGAGATGCAAGAGGTGTGAGTTCGATCCCTGGGTCAGGAAGATCCACTGGAGAAGGAAATGTCAACCTACTCTAGTATTCTTACCTGGAGAATTCCACGGTCAGAGGCGGAGCCTGGCGGGCAAGAGTTCATGGGGTCCCAAAGAGTCCGACATGACTGACTGCATGCACATACTTTACCAAAGACAGTTTTGACTATCGCAGAACATAATGAGTCTTCCAACTTTTTGTGGGAGGAGACACTGTTTTTGTTATCCATTCTCTGTTCCCCAAAGCCCTTGCTGAAAAAAGGTACCTTCTTTGCTCACAGCCATTCTTGCTTAGCCTAGTGGCTCTGTTGACTTTTCTCAGAAGTTTGCCCTTGATGTTGCAGTCTGTCCCTTACCCTCCATGAGGGGTTGTGTGTGTTAGTCCCTCGGTCGTGCCTGACTCTTTGCGACTCCATGTGCTGCAGCCCACCAGGCTCCTCTGTCCATGGGATTTTCCAGGCAAGGATACTGGGTGGTTTGCCATTTCCTTCTCCAGGGGATCTTCCCGACCCAGGGATCAAACCTGGATCTCTTGCACTGCAAGCAGATTCTTTACTGACTGAGCTGCCAAGGAAGCCCCCATTTGGGGTTTCTTGACCCAAATTTGTCATGTTTGTCCACCCACTTGCCAATCCTTTTTATGTGTGTCTTCAAATCACTTGCCTTGTCCTTGTTATATTGTTATAGTAAATTTCTGAAATGAATGGTCTAGAAAGAGGACAGTTTGCAGTCAGAATGATCTGGGTTTCAAGGCTGTGACTTGGTAATGACTAACCTCAGGTGAGGTATTCAGCACCTTTGAGCTCTGGCTTCTTTATCTGTAAAATGATGATGTTGTTGAAATTTTGGTCTTTGTGAAAATTAAACGGGACTTGCGTTGTGCCTTACGCATTGCGTATTCAAATATTATGTAGTTATTAATTGTTCTTGTCAGGCTTACGTAGTAGCTCTGGCTCACTTTGGATTCCTAAATAAGAAGGTGCCTCTGGCATTTCATTTTGTACATCCATCTCACTGAGAGCTGCTGACCACTTTCCTTAGGTCAGATGGTTTTTTTTTTTTTTTTTTTCTATTGAAAGACTTAGACTTATAATCTTGGCTTTCACTTTGAATGGCCTAGTCTCAAGTGTCATTTTAAGTTGATTTGTTATGCTAATGCCTTAACATATAATGTGTTTCCTAACTAGCTCACGTGTAATAAGGCCACCAGGTACCTGCCTGCATACTTGCATGCAAAATATTCTGTGCGAAAAACCCTTGGCTCAGCTTCACACTATGGGGGAGATTGTGGCAGCCCATGAAGAAGTCTGTTCTCTGATTTGAATGGTAGTGACATGTTACACTAGAATACATCATGAAAGCCAGGGATCCATGGTGATGGGAATCATTTAAAATGGGCTTGAACAGTGTGCTGTTGAACCGAACACCTTGTGAATAGTTCTGGTCTTAATTACATCTTTCCTTTACTGCTCTAATAGCCTCTTCACTGGCCTCTTTTATCTCCAGTTGTCCCCCCTCTAATCCCACTCTATATATGGCTGCTGTGTTAATCTTCCTGAAACATACCTCTGATTCTGTCACTCTCTTTATCCTCAACTTTTTAAAAAGCTTCCCATTTCCTGGAGAAAAGGGCTGAACTTCTGAAATCGCATGATGTGGCCTAAATTTCCAAACTTTCTTTATATAACGCTTTTAGAGTGGGTATTAACAGTGGGAAGTTAGAAATGTGTACAGACATTGGGTGCACATCACTGGTGGATGTTTTTACTGGCTAGGGGGCTTAAAGTGCTAGATGGGATAGTCCTACCAATGAAAGATTTGGCTAGTAGCAACAGTGAAACATCCATTGAGCAGACGGCAGGACTTTTGAAAAATTCAGATCCATTGCGTCAGAAGTAATCTCTCCTGCTCAGCTGCCACAGCACTTCATCCATAACTTATTTTATGGTGCCATTTTCTGTTTTGTGCTGCAGGCACATGCCTCGTCTTTCTAACTAGAATTCTAGCACCTTTGAGGGTAGATTTCATGTTTGTGTCCCTAATATATGCAGAAGGTTTCCTTGCAGGGCATGAACACTTGTTTTTATTTAGTGGATGAAGTTTATTCCTGTTTCAAAGCAGTGACAAGTTCAGCAATTGCTGCTTGTTACTTGAAAATCTTCAGTAAAAGGGGGTGAGGGAGTTGTGATTTCTCCTGTTTTATAATAATTCTCCTGATCACACTGATTAAAATATGGTAGCTTCAAGACTTCACTGGCAATCCAGTGGCTATGACTCCTCACTTCCAATGCAGGGGGCGCGGGCTTGATCGCTGGTTGGGGAACTAAGATCTCACATGCTGCATTGTGGCATGACTAAAAATTAGAAAGGGAAAAAAATGTTTTTAATAAAATGTGGTAGCTTCTGCTTGTGAATTCCAGCCAACACGTGAAACAAAGAATTGTTTCATCTTATGGTGAGTAGGATTGTATTCTTAGCAGGAAGCAGTAGGATGCGTGGTGAAGTCAGAATTCCTTTTACCATTTACAATATTGGAGTATTAAAATTGTCAGTCTTGTTAAGATGCATGGGTCCAATCTCCTGATGTTAAAATTATTATTTGTAACTCATTGAGCCTGACTTGTCTGGGGCAAGAGTCTGAATCCCCGTGGAAATCATCTCAGCACTGCTGTATTTATTTTGTTAGTTTTTGACACCTCTAATTTGTATTTAGAATCACCTGCCTCTTCAAAGATGGCTTCCTTTGGTCATTTTTCTTCTTGACGTAATGAAAGCCTATCCTTGTGTTCTCTGTTTAGGGTTTAACTCACTGATCATAATGACACCATTAGTCTTATCTCTGGCTAGAATTCTTTTCAGTGTCTTAACTGGCAGATTAGACAATGCAAAGAAGAAAGCCTTAATTTTAGATCCATTTTTACCTAGTTTGGTCATTTAGAAGATCAGAGCGACAGGTGGTATAATTCATGAAGAATGAGTTTCACAGTGCGGGGGGATTTAGTATCCCTAGCTACCCTATGGCTGAAAACTGAGTTCTTTATTTTTCTGGCAGCATTTCGTTTTATGAAGTTTTATGACCTCTTTGTTAGGCTGCACTGCAAAGAAACTGTAATACTGACTAGTCAGTGAGAGAGTTTACTAGGTTCACTTGTTGGACATCAAGGAGTAAAACTAGGACCAGTTATAGGGAAACTTCCTTAAGTTTAATACAAAAAAAGAGCTTTCTAAGAAAGCTGTTCAGTAGGAGTGGGCTGTCCCACGAAGTTATAGTTTCATCAAATTCCTTGACACATGACCTGAATAACCAGATGGTAGGAACCTTGTGGAGGAGATTGGACTGCATAGAAGGCTACATGTACACTTTTAAGTTCCCATCCAACCCACAGGCCCTGTGATTCTGTGGCTTATAATTCATGAAAATAAGCCCCATTAAGTCCCCATAGAAACAATGCACCTGTCCTTATATCTATATATATTCATCACAAGTGCAGTAGGCGGTTCTTGAAGCTTGCTTATACCATGTGGCAATGATCCTGCCTTTTCTTTTTTACTTTATTATGCTAATTAATATAATTGAGCCGATACTTTAAGAAAAATGGAAACTGGTTTACTGCCTGTGATATTTAGTTCTCTTTTTAGTTGTAACTCATTCCAGTTATACCAAGTTGCTGGGGTGGAAGGGATAGCAGCTTTTGTGGTTCTTTAGGAATTAAGAAAAGCAGAAAACTTTTTCTTTGAAAATTTTCATTTGGAGTAGAAATCAGGATCAGAACTTTATTTCATGATTTGACTTATAAATTCTACTTTTAATCCTAGGAATGACTTTTGGCTAGCCCTAGAGCAAATTAGCCACATGCTTATATTTAATAGAGCTTTCTTTTCTCTTCCTAATAATTAAAATGAAAGCAATCAAAATGAATCATCATTCCAATAATAATGAAAATATTTAAATATGTTTCCATTTGTAATCTCACAAAATACATGATAGCTACCTGGCTTATTCACAAGAACCATTTCACAGAGAGGAAGCCCAAGATACTGAAATTAGAGAATTATTTGCAGAACCAGGTCCACATCCCCATCTCCACTTCAGACAAGTTCCCACAAAACTCTCACCAGTTCCTTTCAGCTGTGATCAGCTGGCAGTATCTGTGATGCTGCTTAAGGCTGTGCGTCTCTTATAAAGGAGGCAGAGAATAGTTCCATGCCCTGCCTGGCAGGATCCTAAGTAACAGTCAATGCCTTATTTACCTGTCTGATTTCCTGTTTCTTGATCGCCTCTCCCAGGCCAGGGAGATTAATTTAAACACACTGACTTCCTTTATGGTCGTCAAGGATGATTACTGTTGGGGTCTGATTGTTTTCCAGCGGGGGAAGGGAAGTTAATTTAAAAAGATCTTCATCAGAGTAGTAGTTTCAGTGATACATGTGTATGATTTTAAAAACCAGTACTGGGGCCCTGCATCCTGCCATGGGCCTGCATTCTTGTGCTTGCGATTCTGATAAGATACTGGTCTTCAGAGGAGATGTGCAGTTCCTTTGAGGTTAAGCACTCTGAGCTGTTGAAAGATGGCTTATTTTTCTATTTAAACCTCATTCTGTCATAGGTTACAATCCTTTGGGGGCAGATACGGGTTGTTAGTTTGCTGAAAATAGAACTTAATTGGCTCCTGTACAAAGTACTGATTTTTAATTTGGCAAGAGAGTCATAATTCAATCAACCTATTAGGTCCTTAAGGTTGTATGGAAATGAGAAAACATAACGAAAACCCCACCTGGAACTCTGCTCCTGTGCAAACCAAGTATATAGCCCTCTCTGTGTGATTGTGGGTTGTGCACAGTAGAGCTTCTGCCATTTGTGTAGCTGGAGAAGCAGTGTCTGCCCCACCTCTGAGGAGTGCCCGGGGATGTGTGCACTGAGTTTTTCAACTGCTGTCTATTTACTTGTTGTGGAAACGTGGAGGACTTGAACTGTCCAACAGATGAGGAATTATCTTCCTGATTTGGACTTTAGGGTTTTCTCTAGAGTACATCATGAGAAACGCTGGGCTGGAAGAAACACAAGCTGGAATCAAGATTGCCGGGAGAAATATCAATAACCTCAGATATGCGGATTAAACCACCCTTATGGCAGAAAGTGAAGAAGAACTAAAGAGCCTCTTGATGAAGGTGAAAGAGGAGAGTGAAAAAGTTGGCTTAAAGCTCAACGTTCAGAAAACTAAGATCATGGCATCTGGTCCCATCACTTCATGGGAAATAGATGGGGAAACGGTGGAAACAGTGTCAGACTTTATTTTTTTGGGCTTCAGAATCACTGCTGATGGTGATTGCAGCCATGAAATTAAAAGACACTTACTCCTTGGAAGGAAGGTTATGGCCAACCTGGATAGCATATTTAAAAGCAGAGACATTACTTTGCCAACAAAAGTCTGTCTAGTCAAGGCTATGGTTTTTCCAGTGGTCATGTATGGATGTGAGAGTTGGACGGTGAAGAAAGCTGAGCGCCGCAGAATTGATGCTTTTGAACTGTGGTGTTGGAGAAGACTCTTGAGAGTCCCTTGGACTGCAAGGAGATCCAATCAATCCATCCTAAAAGAGATCAATCCTGGGTGTTCATTGGAAGGTCTGATGTTGAAGCTGAAACTCCAATACTTTGGCCACCTCATGCAAAGAGTTGACTCATTGGAAAAGACCCTAATGCTGGGTAGGATTGGGGGTGGGAGGAGAAGGGGACGACAGAGGATGAGATGGTTGGATGGCATCACCAACTCGATGGACATGGGTTTGGGTAGACTCCGGGAGTTGGTGATGGACAGAGAGGCCTGGCGTGCTGCGGTTCATGGGGTCGCAAAGAGTCGGACACGACTGAGCGACTGAACTGAACTGAAATAGGAGAGAGACCCATTGGGACAGTATAGTAATATACATGGTCAGTGATTTTTCTCATGTATAATTCAACAGATATTGCAGAGGTATGAGTTCTTACGATAAGCTCCTGCTCATAGAAAACTGAGGAGGGATATCAATTCTGGCGCTGTTTCCTTTATTTTTTATTTTTTAAAAGTTTTACTTATATAAAATTTTGGCCATACCACACAGCATGTGGGATCTTAGTTTCCCCCACCAGGGATCGAACCGTCAACCTCTGCAGTGGAAGCGTGGAGTCCTAATCACTGGACTGCCAGGGAACTCCTGGCTCTGATTCTTCTAAAGGGCAGTTACCTCCTCTCCTTTTGAGGGTGCATGAAGCACTTTCCAGTGGATGCGTAGAGTTACTGTTCCCAGCAGACCTTGAACCAGATGTGCTTGCTGTTGCAGAAGTGAAGTCTGACAGCTGCTACCTAACCTCTTCAAGATCCTTATTACATGTACTTCACCCTTTTTAGATTTTTGAAGCCTTATTAGATATGAACAGTTTTTGCCCAGAGGAACTGGCTTCTTCTCCCCATACACTGATGAAACACTGGTCATCAGATAGGGGTTAGCATAAGGTTGGGATTCTCCTTTTCCCTGATGAATATTTGTGTTCACAGAGAAACAGCAGCTATAAGCACCATTGTTTAGAGAGACTGGTAGAGAGACTGGGTGTTGTTAACGTGTTGATAATCAAGGTTACCGACTCTGAAGAGTGGTGGTCATAGGCCAAGGATACTTGTGTGTTTCTGGAGACTGTTATGGTAACTGAACTTGGACGTCACCTGAGCCTTTCTTTGCTGTTTTGCTTCATGTGAGATTTTGTGAGAGTCATTTATCATCAGTTATGAAGTATTTATTGAGCACCTACTGTGCCCAGAACTTTTTATGCTCTGCCTTGAAGACTTCTTAAATTTTCCCTGATTATATATAACACACTGTGGTTTGGATAATTAGTGTTCATGAAGGTGCATGCATACACCAATTATTTGGGGTTTTTTGTGTATGGAGAGGAAACATGTTAAATCGAAGCCTTCGGGTTCTTACCTAATGGCTTACCTTCTTACTTTATGGCTAATGGAACCATATCTAGACAGCATTCTAGGTTTAAAGGGAACAGAAAGATATTGACTTTTGAGTTGCTCTGTGTGGGTCATATTGTTGTCAGTCAGGCACTTTATACATAGTAAGTGGTTTAAGCTTCAGAATACTGCCTCAGGTTTCCTCTAACCCTTGCTGTTGAAGTTTTCATTTTTTGTTTTATGCATTGTAATATCATCCATTGCCAAGCTTTTGGGCCCCAGTTTCAAATAACACTCTCTTCAGTCTGTCTTTCCACACTGTTGCTTAGTTGGTCTTTGTAAAATTCCAGTCACGTTCTTCGTTTTGTAAAATGGTAAAATTCCAGTCTCTCCCCTTCATTTCTCTGTTCCAGAGGTTAAGATCTCTGCCTGGCAAACAGCACCAGGCCCTGGCTGAGCTTTCCCCTGGCTCCCTATCCAGCATTTACCTCCTGTTTGAACTCTCCATTCTTTCCTACTGCTTCTCTTGTGTCTCTCCCTCTGGAAAACTAACTCATCCTTCCAGTTTCAAAACTAGAGAAAATGCCTCACCTCTTCTGATGTTATTTCTTAAAAGGGTGAACAACTAATTCCCAAAACTTAATATATTTATGTGTGTGTGAGACACATATTTTTAATAATAATAAACAGTCCTTCAGTCTGGAATAATTGACATTAAATTTAGTCAAATTCAGACTTGACATATTATCTTTTTTTTTTTTTTTTGAAAACTGGGGTAAAGTTCACCCCCAAGCTCTAGTTTTTCAGACTTGTGTTTTTGAGTCTCTTGTGTATGAGGGGAAATTGACAGAAAGGCTGGAAATAGTGAGGATGGGAATGAAGCAGGAAATATTTTCAAAGGTTCTGTTTACTGAAATATCGAGTATTGGAAGAGCAGTGAGAGTGGAAAGAAGTGAAGAAACCTGCTTAAAGGAAGGGCATTGTAATTGACCTAGTGGAAGAGAAGAAAGAGTTAAAAGGGCAACTAACTGGAGAATGAACAGCACTGAGAAAAACTTGAGACATGAAGCCCTCCCCAAGATTGTCTAATGTCTACTTGAATTTTGTGAGCTGGTTCCTGATTATACAGAGATAGAAATGATATTGATTCATCTTGGGTATTCTGATGCGTGCTCTTCAAAGAGGAAGGAAAGACCATTCTTTATCCAAGTTTATTAGTGGTGAGATGACATTATTTAAGAAATATCACCCATGGTGGTCACTGGGGAACTTGAGCCATCTAAGCCTTTTGGCCTAAAAGTAATTTAACAAGTCAGTATCTTTCTGGATGACTGTAATTGCTAGACGTTCGATAGTCATGAAATTTAGTTAGCATTCTTGCTGTTGAATTGATTTTTAATGTTTATTTGCAAAACCGTAAATGTGTGTCCAAAGTCTTGAGTGCTTTCCCAGGGTTATCCATTGTACACTCCCCAGATATGAAATATCAATTGTACAGGCTAGCAAAATGGTATTTAATGGTGGCTGACAGGATAGTGTTTAAGGACAATATGTATTGGATACTTAAATTTTTCTATTATCTGACTCTTGGCACAGATCATTGAATTTAAGTTGTACTGAGATTGCAGAAGATCTGGCTGCCTTAATAACCCAAGCTGTGCAGCATGTTTATTTAGTCTCAGGACCTTCCTGTGTCTTCTGCTTTCCAAGCATGTACAGAAGAAAATAAAACAGTTTTGGTTCCTGTTTTCACATCTACTTGTATTAGGAAAGATGTCTTTTAAAAAGTGGTAGAGACATTTTCGGGACGTTTCTTGAAGCCTAGGACACACTGGTTTTTTGTGATTTGTTGACATCAGTCATTTCTTCCCCCCCTTCTCTACTGTTTACCTTTGATTATACCTCAAGACCCAAGGTTTCACCACATTTCAGTTTAAAATTTGGGGGCTAAATTTGGTCAAGCTACAGCTGTAAAGGATGTTCTGTTTCATACCCATATCATTTTGTCTTGAATTTCATTTAAATTGATCATTGTATTTTAGGCATATGCAATGTCTTCTTAATGGCTTCTTGGATAAAATACATTGTTCAGTTAGAGAAGTAAATGAAATTGTCTGGGTTACCAAGCATGACTCACTTAAAATCTCATTTGGAACAGTTTCTCTGTCCACCCTTTGTTAACCATATATCCTGCTGGTTCTGTAGTACTGGGACTTGCACAAGAGTTAAAATAAACCATGGGGATCTGGATTGGGGGTAACAGTCTCCATCGTCAATTCAAGGACTGTGGATGGATCTCTTTCCTTTCTGCTTTTTCTTTGATTTGTTTTTGACTTTGCTTTCATCCTTTGCTATAGGTTGCTTAACTGCTTGTTTATTTTTTCTTAGAAAAGTATGAGCATATGTGTTAAACTACAAGGAAGTTTGGAATGATTAAATGGATATGATATCATATACATAACCCATATGGGTTGTCTTAATAAGATTCCCCTTTATGATAGGCCAAAATTTGCATTTTTGCTTATAGTTTCTCCACCATATCTTTGCGAGGGTGCCTCTGGGACATACAGTAAGCTTCCCATCTTTGTCATGCGTCCATCTGCTCACTGGAACCCTTTCTACTTAGTCCTTTGTCCCACCACTGAGTTCTTAGGCTACAGTCTTGGTACAGAATGGCGAGGGGTAATATCTGTTACCACTGGATACTGTATAAACCTGTTGGAAAAATGGTATAAAAAATTAAATCCTTCAATGTTTTCTTCATCCCTATATTCTTTTTATGAACAGTTTAGCCCTGCTGATGCTAAATTAAATAATGACAATCTGTTGCTAAATTAAATAATGATAATCTGTTAACTTTACAAGGACATAGTTTAAAGGCACTGGAAACACAAAGGGAAAAGGTATAGCTCTTTGTAATTTTTCTAGAATGCAGCAAATAAAATTGACTGTTAGTAAACCAATTTGTTATAGAAGCACTGGGGGAAAAAGTGTAAATAAAATGATTTTTAAAGTTATAGAGGAGTCTTTTAAAATCACATAATCACTAATATTCTGTTATGTTGGGATTTTTGTTTTCCTGCAGTAAATTTTAAGCAATGCTACTTGATTTCAATTTGGATCAATCAACAGAAAAGTGAAAGTGAAAGTCGCTCAGTCATGTCCAACTCTTTGCGACCCCGTGGACTATACAATCATGGAATTCTCCAGGCCATGATACTGGAGTGGGTTGCCTTTCCCTTCTCCAGGGGATCTTCCCAAACCAGGAATCGAACCCTGGTCTCCCACATTGCAGGCAGATTCTTTACCAGCTGAGTCACAATATAGTCAGCTAAATATTTGCAGATAGGACAAAGTGTTAATTTACCAAGTGTGAACACATCACCACTCGGTAATTAATTCTCTATTCTTTGAAAATTGTTTCACGCCAAAGCTTTATTGCTAAAACCTGTAATCTAAATATTTCCTGTGGATTAGGCTAGATTAAATTGTTATTTGCCCCATCTGTTCAAAATTCATGTGGAATGAGGTCCAATTATTTTGTAGTTAAATTCTGATTTTGCATGTTGAATGAAGTTCTAGAAAAGACTAGCGAGATTGGAGGGGCCAGTGGAGTTATTAGGGTTGTAGGGTGTGATGATGGCGAATCAGTGCATCTATTTTGAAACAACTGCCATTGTTTGTGACTGTGTTAGCCACACCCCCCACACACATGTGGTGGCAGGTGAGGGTGGGGCCCAGGTTTGAGTCCTCTTCTCCCCAGAGTCTGGTTCTATCTGGCATTTTAGAGTAATAGCAGACATAATTGCCTTCTAATTTTTAAGGTTGTATGACTTTCTCAATAATAATGGGAAAATGGTTATTCATTTGAGTGCTGTTGATCAGTGTTGATGTTTTAATGTCTCACAAGTATTTCTGTTATCTGTCTTCTGATACCAGGGGCATCTCTACTGTGAAAGTTGGGGCTTCATTTATTTTCCTTCTCCCTGTTCTTTCCTGCTTCCCTAGCTCCCAATTTGGATTAAAACTTAAACAGCTTAGGCCTCGAAGAAATAAGACATTTACACAATTGGAGATTTATTACTTTTGAATTTTTAAAAATGAACTTTAAAAGGGTTCTTTTATCTTTTTAATGTTTCCAAGTACTGCCCATGTCTGAGGAGACTGACAGTTATCCTGGGGGAGGGGAGGGCAAAAGAAACTCCTCAGAACATTCTCTGAAGAGATCAATCTTCTATTTCCTTTCTGTGACCTGATTTGGTGAAGATATTTCTACCTCAAAGGAGGATCTTAAGAATACCATATATTCTCATTTTTAGGTGATGGATGCAGCTTTGATGTTATCATGCCCTCGCTTGAATGTGAATGTTAAAACATGGCAAATTTTCAAGGAATCATAGGGAATTGATCTATTTTATGTAACATTTACAGGCTGATGGGCATTTAGAGATAGAAGGAATGTCATTTAGACCCGGCCACTTTTTCCCGCCTTTTCTAACAAGAAGAAATTGAAGCCCAGAGAGATTAATATTATTCAACAAACATTAGTTGAATGTGTTCCATATGTCAGACCCAATCCTAGAAGCTAGGGGCTACAGAGATGAATAAGTTTAAGTAAGTCCCTGTTGGAAATACATACATAGTTCTCAGATCGTACAGTTTGTAATTAGAAGGATAGGGAGTAGAATATTTATCAATCATTCCTAGTCAGATCTTTATATGATAATTGTCAGCTCTCGGTGCTTCCCCTTACCTTTAATTTATTAAATCATCCAATAAAGATGATTTGCACTTATTCACTTATTTTGTGGGGCTAAATCTGGAGTTTTTCCTAGGCTTCTTTGCTTCTTTTGTCTTCCACTCTTGTAAGATTAGTGGACACTAGCCATCTCCATTTTATCAACTATTCAGCCTGCAAAAGCTGACTGAAACTGACTCTTGCTGAAGTTTTATTGCCACCCTGAGTGGCCACGTTTCAGTCCTTACTGTGACTGTTTTGAATGTGCCAACTCTGACTTCTCTTCTTAAACTCCATTCTCCCTTGGTTCCTTGGTGCCCCAATTCTCCTGCCTCTCTTCCTTTTTCATTTTCCCTTTGTTTTGCCACTGCCACTTCTTAATTCCCTGAATGGGCCACACTTTCCCACATCTCTGTAGCAGTTGGTCATCCTTCAGACTCGGCTCGGATCTCATCTCCTCGGAAAGTGCTGCTAACCTTTTGAAGAACTGAGCCACTTCCATGTCTTGGCTCTTCTTTTGCACCTTGTATTTCTTTATGAATCCTGTAATTTTGTGGTATGTAAATCAACCTTCTCCTTTTGAGATTTTTTTTTTTTTTTGTCTTGATGGAGAACAGGGACAGTTTTTCCTACAACTGGCACTTGATGCTGCTTTTACAATATACTTTAGTACAGAATGACTTCTGTAGCTCAGCCCACCTGCAGCAGTCCATCCCTCTGTTTCTCCAGCGCTCTACTGGGGTCTGTGTGCTAGGCCAGTACTTTGCTGCCAAGAAACAGCCTGTGGTGACCTGCTATTAATGGTGGATTTATAGTACCCTTAGTTATACTCAGATCGATTGGCAAATCTTTTTTAAAAATTCATAAATTATACATGCATTAACTTGAGCCTAACTCTGATTAAATCTTAGTTCATAATTAGTGTGAGGCAACTAACAAATTTTTTACAGGTAAAATAAGGGGTTCTCAACACAGTAGTGATTTTCTTGCATAATGCATTGTTTCCACATTTTATTATAACCTAAACATTTATGACTCCGGTGTGCTGAGCAGCACCCCATCCTACCTTTTTTGTCTTTAAGGAAATATACTGTGTATCACAATTAAACAAGAACATACAGATTGGTTTTCCCCAGTGCCTAATTCTCTGTGTCACGTGACCATGATAAGACTTTTAGACCTCTTAATAAAATGATTCATTTGCTGAGCTAGAATGTTTTTCTCGTTTCCCCATTTCATTTGGGTTGCTGACCTTTTATCCTTGGTTGTACACTTGTCCTTGATTAAAATTAGATCAATAAAGCTAAATCAAGGTAAAAAGAATATCCTCAGTAGAGTAAGTGACCATATATTACCATTAAACTGTTCAGAAGGAAATACCAGTTGGCTTTTTGGTTTTGTTTTTACTCACAGGCTTTTATTTCTGGTTTGTACTGATAACCAACCGTATGCATTGTACCTTATTTTGTGAAAGTATGGCAGTAGGGATGTAGATTTTTTTTTAAGCTGCTGGTTCCAAATTTTGTGTGTGTTTGTCTTTTCCAGTAACCTCTTGGTCTTGGGTGGCATTCAAATCTGTAAGATTTATTAGGTGAACATTCTGTAGCTAAGTGGCAAGATGTTCTGGCTTCTCATTAGCAGTGACCCTGGGTAGTTTTCTCACATTCAGCAGCATGTATTGAAGCCACCCAGCATCTCTGTCACCTAGCAGTGAGGCAGAGCTGGGGTGCTGGGTGAGGAGGTCACTTTGTACACATCTCCACTGCAGGGAGGGCTCTTTGTAGGGAGTGCTCAGGCCAACTGGTTTCTCTTTTCTTTTTGCATGTGAACTCTACTCCTGTAGCCAAGAGCTTATTGCTTGGAAGAAGACTTTTCTTTTGCTCTAAACTGGAGAGGCATCCTAGAGTCCTTAGATGCCTTGTAATAGAATTCAGCGGCCATGGATTTTGGAGTCAGTTAAGAGTCACTTAAACCAGAGGAGCCTGGTATGCTGCAGCCCATGTGGTTGCAGAGTCAGACGCGTCTTAGCAACTGGACAACAACAAAGCAGAGTGTGATTTTTGCGCCACCCATTTCTACTGTTGTGAGCTTGGGTCTAAATTACACGGAGCCTCTTTTCCTTCATCTGTTAAAAAAGAAAAATTGTATTTGCTGACTATTGGATTCTATTGAGGATTAAATGAGTACAGTGGAATTAAAAAGATGAGTCAGATGCTGTTTTTAAGCTAAGTTTCTAATCACCTATGAGCTATAAGAAGCATATATACTGACTTGGGCCAGATGAACCATGAGAGAAAACAGGATGTTTGAGAGAGCTCAGACGGTTTCCTAGGGATGGTGGGTGGCATTTGAGGATGGCCTTACAAAGTGTTTGGCATTTTAGTAAGCAAAGTCTTTAGCACTGAGATAGCAGTCACATCCAGGCACTGGAAATAACATAAAAAGGGGAGTAGAAGATTCAGTCATGGGCTTGTTCAGGAAGGAAACAATTTGAAATACAGTTGTTGGGATCAGAAGTGGGCTAGCATGTTTGATTCTATCCATAATTAATACCTTCTTGTAGCTAAGTAAAGATCAGAATTCATATCTGAAAAGTCTCATGTTTACTTGGGTTTTGAATTTTTAACGTGCTATGGCTTCTTGCCACTTAAATCAGAATATTACCTTGATTGAATTCCACTTTTCTGTTCCTTATGGTTAAATAGCATAAAATTTACATTCTCAACCATTTAAGTGTACAGCTCAGAAGTGTTTAGGATATTCACTTTGTTATGAGCCAAATCTCCAAAACTTCATCTTGCAGAACTGAAGCCCTTGTGCCCATTAATCAGTTCCTTTCCCCCTTCCCCTCAGTCTCGGGTAACCATGATAGCTCTACTTTTCTTGACAGTTGACTTTAAAAGAAGTTTCTAGAATTCATCTATAACATTGCATGAAAAATTACATGACAGCAAATCTGGTGCTATTTATCTCTTTTTTCCGTCTGGCTATAATGGAATGATGACCTTTTGTGGGTGTTCTGTGAATTTGACCACCCTCACTAACCCTTACATTGTGTATATGTGTCTCTTCATGCAATATGGTAGGTAGCCTCACTGACACAGTGAAAGTTTTTACTTTTCCATCTTTACCAGATATATACCTGTTGTGGTTGGTCTTTAAAATCATAAAATGATTCGCTACTCATGAGGGTCCAGCAAACTGTTGGGGAAAAAAAATAGGGTACATTGTTCTCTTACTGCTTAAATTCTCTATCTTGTAGACTCCATGGATTTGACACCTACTGGTTTGGAAGTCTTCCCTTTCTGCTAATGTGATGCTTGTGCTGCCAGCTGTTAAATACTGAAGCATTTCTCTTCATCAGCCGTTTTAGCTATGGAAGCTCTTTGTGTACACTCTAACCATTTTTCTTGTGGGTTTGTGTCTGTGCACATGTGCACCTTTTACGTTGTAGGTGGTCCTGCTATATGGGGATTGGCTAGGTAGAAGTATCTGGAACAGGTAAGAGGCATTATTCTCTCAGGAGAGAGTTGATTATCAAGAGTTGTACTGTTCCTCTCTGGTTACAATTTTTGTTGAGTTATATAGAAAGGGTGCTTTTGGCCACTATGGTAGTTTAGAAACCACAGCAGTTATTTTAACAAACAGCTTAACATAAAGAATTATTAATTAGGAATGGGAATACTAAAAAGGCAAAAAGAGAACCATAAGGGTTACATGGAGGTTTTAACCACAACACACAGATACAACCGCTGGACACAAATGTGAGATCGAAATGTGAGAACTCAGGCATTTGGAGGAAGGACCCATTGGAAGCGGGACTCAGATCTCTGTTGAGCCAATGAAGGGTGGAAGAGGAACTCCGTGGACCTGGTACCCACACTTTCCAGGAGGGGCTGCCAGTTGATTGTTCTGGTGATTCTGAAAGGGTGTGTTGAGGATGTTTCTGGGAGTGTCGGGAAAACTGCAAGCTGGAATCAGTTGGTGCTGCTGGAACAAGCTGCCATTGCAGAGAAGAACTGCTCTGGAGAAACTGACTGAAACAGGAAAGAGTTTGTCCCTTCTTCCTCCTGTCCATTCTCCCTCTGACATCCCCTATTGGCAGAGCCTAACAGGGAACCAGCTGGCAAGGCAGAAACAGGGTTGCCAATTTTCCCACCCCGGCACCACAAAGTGGAATTTTAAAAAAGCTAGATTTGGAACCTATTTTCCAAGCTATTTGGACAGTGGCTGGCACAAACTATGTTCACCTTTTCTTGGGCTTCCCAGGAGCTGGTGGCTTTGGGTGGGCCTGCATTCCGTGCTGAAATGGACCCTTTCAGGTCTGAGAAGGGTTGCGTGTAGAACCAGGTGGGTCAGTTCTTGCTACCTCAGTGGTTGGGAGGCAGGTGAGAAAAACTAGCCTGAACTCTTTTGGGACCTATTGCTCTGACATATGTTATGTGGGGCCTGCTTTTTATCTGGACCCTTAACTTCTCAGTTGAGTAAAGCTGAGAGTTCCAGCTTTATTGGTTGCTGTGGGGATTAAAAACAATACGAAATGTAGAAAATTGTGGAGAGACAACCTTTTAAGGGGGTTAAGTCAGAAGCCCAGCTGTGGGAGACGAAAGTGTGTGGTTATCAAAATTGGATGGTGACATGATTGACCTAAAAACATTAAATAGGCACAATTAAAGTGACATTACATAAAGCAAGCTTCCCAGATGGCACTAGTGGTAAATAACCCACCTGCCAATGCAGGAGAGACATAAGAGATGCGGGTTTGATTCCTAGGTCAGGAAGATCCCCTGGAGGAGGGCATGGCAATCCACTCCAGTATTCTTACCTGGAGAATCCCATGGACAGAAGAGCCTGGTGAACCACAGTCCATGGGGTTGGAAAGAGTCAGATATGACTGAAGTGACTTAACATGTAGGCACTTAAAGCAGGACCTAAAACTGCCTTTTCACAGACCAAGGCCCTGGTCTCAGGTCCCCTCTCCATCCACACGGAGACAAACAGCATTGGGTGACAGCCCTTGGCATAGGGTGACACGCTCCTGCCCACACCCTCCTGCCCCCCACATTCACCTGACTGTTCTGGTGACCTGGTCACTTGTCTACTTGTTCCTTAGGCACCAACAGCTGGCGCACAACAACCCCATTATATTCCTGAGCCTGTTTCTTTCATTTGGGCAGAGGACTAGTCTCTTGCCCAGGAGCAGCCTCCACCAGGTCTGGCTTCAGGTTTGTGAAGGTCCCCTTTCCTGCGGTCGGTCAAGCCATGGCATGTGTATATGATGAAGTCGCCTTGCTGCATCTGAGTGTCTGTGCTGTTCACAATTCTCGTAACTTCCTTTGCCTATATTTCTTCATGGTGGTGGTAGGTGACAGATGTTATATTTTTCATATTGGTGACAGGCTACACAGTTACGAGAGAATCATCTTTGTAAGGTTAGAATGATACCTGTCCTAAAACAAAAAACCACAGGCCCCATTTTGCTGAGTGTTTAAACACAGGCAGAGAGTACTTTGAATTTGTAGATAAAATATGTGGCACTGGACCTGCAGCCTGATTCAGATCTGGGAGTGATGCAGCAGGCAAGGCAGGAGCCCTGTGTCTAAAAGGAGGCTTTAAGCTGTGCACTTACATAATTCAGTCCCATTTTTTTGAACTGCACTACAATGTATTGCACAAATGTGACTGGAAATCTGGCTCAGTTGGAGGTTCCACTGGCATCAGCTAAATAATGGTGTCATACCCAGCATCATTGTCCCCTCCTGTGTTCTTCCAGGAAGAAACTTAAATAATTATTATTATTTTTTAACATAGTGGAGAAGGGAAGGCATTCACAAACATTTCTCTAACAAAACAGTGTTCTTTTCTGAATGAGTTCACCCTAGCCTGCTGTCTGTTGCAGAGAAGATTGCCTTCCTATTGCAAGAGATTTATTTTCTTTTCCTCCGGGACCTTCCCCCTCTTCTAGAACGGTGGGAGGGCCGGTGGCACATCGCCGCATGCTGGATGGGTTTCATCTGGCCTGCAGCCTGTACTTTAAGTAACGGGGTTGTCTCTTCGGAGGGCACGGGCTCTCCATTTTTAGCCTAGGGATGAAGGGTGAGAAATAGGGAGACATGTCCTCCGTTACTAGAAAACAAGATTCAGGGCCAACTGGTTAATTATGAGCTTCCAGTGAAAAGGAAAAATGTTCCAGAGGGGCTGAGTGAGTTGAGATATGTCAGTCCCCGTGACTTTCCAAGATCTCTTAGACCCCAGGCCTGCTCTGGTCCTTGAAGACCCCCATTTTCCCTTCTGCTTTTAAACTCTGATTTCTTATTCGTAGGCCTTTTTTTTTTTTTTTTTGGTGTCTTTTCCTATGTTAACATTGATTTATGTTTGCAATCCATCTTCAGAACTATTAGCTCTGTAGAAAGAGGGCCTTACTAGAGAGACACTAATTATTTTTATTCTCGGCTTCCTTTGCTCATTTGAGCAACATGTGAAGAGTGCATCATTCAGCAGAACCTCACACCTCTGTTGTCAGAGACTAGCCTTTTGAGGACAAAGGAACAACTCTACAATCTTTAGCCTTTTCTTTTTCTTCCATCTTAACCATAAAAAATACTACCCAGGCAATTTAGGCTTGGTATAAACTCAGATTGGTGAATTAGTTAGGAAGGTAGGGTGCTGGTACTTTTGAGCCCACATTAAGGGAATTATCCCTTTTTATATTAGGGCTTCCCTGGTGGCTCTGGCGCTAAGAGAGTCTGCTTGCAGTGCAGAAGACCTGGGTTCGATCTCTGGGTTGGAAAGATCCCCTGGAGGAGGGCATGGCAACCCACTCCAGTATTCTTGCCTGGAGAATTCCATGGGTAGAGGAGCCTGGCGTTGCAAAGAGTTGAACACAACTGAGTGACTAACACTTTCACTTTTTTCATATTGTAGCTTACTATCATTATATGTAGTGCTGAACTCTCACAGTCTTTTTGTTTTTGTTTTTATAGTATCAGTTCAGCTTTACTTGAATTATTATATATGTTCTGTAAGGATAACCATTAGCTAATGGTAGTTTTGCAAGTGTGTTATTTTGCAGATCACAAGTAATTGAATTCTTTATGTCAGATTTGTAGAGAGCAGAAGATTGCCTTGAAGTCTTAACCAAGTAAAAAGAAAACACTAAGTATTCAGATTTTGTAAAATTGCTTCCCCCCTCCCCCCAACATAACACATAGAAACTATCAGGATTACTGCTTTTGCATCACTGCTTGCAAAGAGCCTAGTTTTACAGCTGTACAGTGAGATATCTAGTATGGAGTCTTTTTAATCATTATTCAGGAATATACTTATCTTTATGTAATACAGAATCATTTCTGGTAATAGTTGCTGGAAGGGAGAGACATTAGAAATAGTTCACATTCAAGTGGTGCTATATGAGAGACATTCATTACTAACAGTGATATGAATCCACAGTGATACTGACTCTTTTTTTTCAAGTTCTCTTTATGTACTGACCACTTCAACTTATTCCCCTAATCAGAAGTGCAGTTTGAGTTTTTTAAAAAAATAAATATTTTAGCAAGGCCTTTTTGCATCCCCCATCTTATTCTCTGTGTTGGCATGTTCTAGGAAAATGGCACTATACTAGGCACTTCGTAGGTATTATTAAGATCGGTTCTCCTCTCACATAAATCTTCCTTCCTGTGGTCTGGTAGGGAAGATAAGGCCTACATGAATTAATTAAATTACAGTAATACAAGGAAGAAAGTGATTAGTGCTGTAACTTCTGCTTATCTCTTCTGTTGCTTGATATTTTAGCATTCGTTAACATCCATGTTAGATGTTGTAAAACTTTAGCTAAGTAGCTTCTTAGTTACACGTGTAGATCTGTTTTTTTCTCATAGGGTTCTTATTACCTGAAATATTCCTTGAATGTGAATTTAAGAGTTGCCTGATGTTGTATTAGTACATAGATTTAGTGCCTTCCTGATTCTGACTGGACTTTGAAGTCATTTTCCCTGGGTTTTATGTGTTCTGTGTGACGCCAGGTTATTCTTAACTGGCTGACTCTTGGGAGGAAACTGAGGCAAACTGCGAGCTGCTGGTGCAGAGTCATTGTCGAGAGCCTGGGCTTCTGTTCATTTTCTGGGTGACAGTGAGCTGCCCACTTAACTCTTGATCACTTGTTGCCATCAAATGCTGGAGGAATGTTTGATTTCAAGTCCAGGACAGCGCTTTCTGTCTGACTTCAGGAGTGCTGAACTTGAGCTTTGTTCTCCTCAAGGATCCGATGCCCTTTCTGTCTCATTATCCCAGTCTTAATGGCTGCATCCTCACCATTCCTCCAACTCGCCCTTGGAGAAGATCTTTATTTTCAGAGGACTGGCTGGGTGGGGAAAGTTTTTGTCTCCTGTGCTGGAAAAGGAAGATGGGTGGGGCTTTCTCACCTTTTCTTTCCTTCCTGGGTCTGGAGCCTCCTTGCAGCTGGTTGCATAGGTTCCTACTTTGCCTTTGCCTTTTTCGGGCCTTGAGGTCTGTGCGGGGCGGTGTTGTTCTTTCTCTTTTTCTTCTGGCCAGCAGAATTTGTAGCTGAGTGAAAATGTTGGTTGCTCAGTCGTGTCGTACTCTTTGAGATCCCATGGACTGTAGCCCACCAGGCTCCTCTGTTCCATGGAATTCTCCAGGCAAGAATGCTGGAGTGGGTTGCCCTGCCCTCATCCAGGGTATCTTCCTGGCCCAGGGATTGAACTTGGGATTCCCACATTCCAGAGAGATTCTTTACCATTGGAGCCACCAGTAGCTGAGTGAAGGTACCCCATATGATTTGCTACTTGGATAATGGTTTTGGAGCCCTTACAGCCTTAACAGTATTTAAAATCTTGACAAGGTTTTGATAGTGAAAAAAACTTGATGTTTGGCCTCTTCTGTCCCACCTCCCTCCCCTGTGCTTACTGCATCCATACATTAAATAGCAAGAACTTCTGAAAATGTTCTTAATCGGTACTGTAATTGTGTAAGAGAGCCATCTCCAGAGACAGATGTTTTGCTCTTTGCATAATGGTCTTGCAAAGGGACTTTCATTTGGGGAACAGCACCTTCAATGGAACGTAATGCCACACTGTGCACTATAGATGATCAGCGAGTCCCTTCCTGGAACATGAGGCTGCCGAAACCTGCTTTCCTTCTTTGGATGTTGCCCAGAGACCTTGGTAACGGGCTGTTCCTCAAACTTGCCACTTGCTCTGCTGTCACTGTGGCTAGTGTAGGTGTAGACCACTGGATGTCTGTATGGGGGGCGGGGAGATGGGTGCCAGTCCTGCTGTTCCCTGGCATGGGCAGGTTGAGGAATATTTAGTAATCTTGTTTTCCTACCATTACTAGACTGTTGCCAATTGTCTTGTCTGTAAAGACATTTAAGGAGTATTTCAAATTATCTTCAGCTACATGTGGAGGAAGAAACGTGAGTTCCCCAGTTATTTACTAATTTACCTACTTACTTAGCCATTTAGAGTTTAAACAAGCTCCTCAGTGTTGCTTTGTGACTGTCTAAACCTTTGGATTCTCTTTGCTTCTGTTTCCATTGGTTTAAGTTGGGCCAAAATGCTCAAATGGCACGCAGCAGCATTTCTCAAAAAGTGCCCCGTGGTCCTTCTCACTACTTACTGTAAACACAGAGCCGGGGCCAGGACCCCAGACCTACAGAATCAGAGTATCTGACGTGGGCCTGGCAGCCTGCATGTTCCCAAACTCCCACAGTAAACCCTGACGGTCACTTACAGGTGGTGATTGATTGTCCTTTGATGGTTAGAACCCAAGAGAGAGTAGTGTCTGGCCCTCCAGCTGCAGCCACTGGGATAGCCAGGGTCAGAATCCTAGCTCTGCTTGTTAACGTGACATGAGGCATGTTGCTTAACCTTAAGCCTCACTTTCCTTGCTGTAACTGAAGTTCATAATCCATTTCATAACAAATTGAAGACTGAGAAGCAGACCCAGTGTTTTTTGTCCTAGGTCTGATGAAGTGTGGGCAACTATATAGAAACAGTGGGTTGAAGACTATGAGAGAAGTGTAGTCAACTAAGGTTTCTATAAAAGCAACAAGATGCTTCAGGGGCCCAGTGTCTTACATAATCTCACGGTTCAAAGTCCAGCCTTCTTCCATTCTCCCACCTGTAAATTTTTATAATCACATCTCAGTTTTTTTTTTTTTCCCCCAGCTTTTATTTAACATTCTTCTTTGCCTCCTCGGAGATACCTCTGGAATGTGTTGCATTGTTGCGAACAGGACTTACCCAGACTTCATCTTTTTAATAGACCCTATTTATGTTTAGGGGCTTCCCTGGTGGCTTAGACAGTAAAGAACCTGTCTGTAGGTTCTTCTGCAGTGCAGAAGACCTGCATTGAGTCCCTGGATTGGGAAGATCCCTTGGAGGAGAGCATGGCAACCCACTCCAGTATTCTTGGTTGGAGAATCCCTGTGGATGAAGGAGCCTAGCGGGCTACAGTCCATGGGGTCACACAGAGTCAGACACGCCTCAGTGACTAAGCACAGCACAGGTGGCACTAGTGGTAAAGAACCCTCCTGCCAATGCAGGAGACATAAGAGACCTGGGTTCGATCCCTGGGTTGGGAAGATCCCCTGGAGGAGAAAATGGCAACCCACTCCAGTTTTCTTGCCTGGAGAATTAAACGGACAGAGGAGCCTGGAGGGCTACAGTCCATGCGGTTGCAAAGAGTCTGACACAACTGAAACAACTTAGCACGCAGCACACATTTACCTTTAAGAGAGATTTTTTAGGAGGAAGAAATAGAGTTAATTGAGAAAGAAAGCATCTTTTTCTCTGAAGCAACCCCTGGGGAGTGTTGGTTACATGAATCTTCTGTGTGTGCTCCTGTAGATAGTGTAAGATATCTTCCATTTGGCCAAGGTGGTTGTGATTTTGACCCTTTCCCTACAGCTGCTGGCTGTAGATTTCCATCTAGTTAGACCTGTCTTTTATAAAAATATGCTATTGTATGTGTTAAAGATAATAAATAGTGGATATCCCTATGGATTCTGTCTCCTGGCTGCCAAGGGAATTGAAAGGTCCTTGATTGTAAATATGCCCAGGGCATGTGGTAATGTTCCTATTTTAAGTCTGTAATTCAAATGGAAATCACAGCCTTTTGTTTATTAACAGAGCTTGTGTGGCAGGGCAATTGGGACTGGTCCATTTACCTTTTGAAATTTTATCCATTTAAATCTGATCGTGTCTGTTCTTATTTTAATTCAACAGTCTGTCTTAAGATCTTCATAGAATATAATTCTGCTTGGCTACTTGTGATATATTTCAAGCCTTTAAAAAAACAAACAAACTTGTTTTTGACCCTGGTTATTTGAGAGCCTGTTGGTAGTTAAATTATTCCCTCTGCCTCTTGGAAAGGTACATCTGTGAAAGAATATTATTTTGAGAGAAGGGGGAGAAAGAGGAATTTAATGCATTTCTTATGAGGAAAAGAATGGCCAATTATTCTTCCTCTGAGAGAAATAAAAGTATGAGACATTGTGAGCCAAGGGAAAAGCTGAACAAACCAGGTGTGGGGTTTTCCTATCCCTAAACATTTTTTAGTCTAAAAAGGCCCTGACGTTATAGAATAATTTAGCAAACTTTCCTTCTTCTGCCTTGATGTTATACCACGTTGCCCAGATCCTCCTCTTTTTAAAGACACAGCCTTGCAGATAAAGTGCCTGGGCACTCATCCTTGACCTTGTTTCTTTCCTCTTCTGTTTCTTCCTCTGCCTATCCTGCGTCAGTAACCGACCATTGACCTTCGTTTCAAGGTATTTTTGTATTTTGGCTGTTTCCATAGCCCTAGGAATAATGTTGTTTTTAGTCTGTATTTAAGTCATTATCATTCTGCAACTGCCCTGCTCAGTGTTGTTTTTCAGATTTGTTCACTGTGTCGCTCTCATTTAGGCTGACTGCTCTGTGTTCTGCTCTGCGATTGTACCATAAACATGAGCACTGTCTTCCTTGTCTTCGGGAGCAAGGCTTCTCTTTGGTATATACCTACCTGTGAGGAGAATTTCCTGGGGCTTCCTTGGTAGCTCAGCTGGGAAAGAACCCACCTGCAATGCAGCAGACCCCGGTTCAATTCCTGGGTCAGGAAGATCCCCTGGAAAAGGGATAGGCTACCCACTCTAGTATTCTTGGGCTTCGCTGGTGGCTCAGACAGTAAAGAATCTGCCTGCGATGCAGGAGACCTGAGTTTGAGACCTGGGTTGGGAAGCTCCCCTGGAGGAGGGCATGGCAACCCACTCCAGTATTCTTGCGTGGAGAATCCCATGGACGGAGGAGCCTGGTGGGCTACAGTCCATGGGGTCGCAAAGAGTCAAGACATGACTGAGCAACTAAGCACAGCACAACAAGGAGAATTTCCTAAGTATTAGGGATGTATATCTCTAACTTCAACCTCATAGAGTGTGTACATGGAGTAGCACCATATGAACATGCCATAGTGTCCGAACCATGTTATATTCCCATCGGTGGTTATAGCATACCCATTCCCCTACATCCTCATTTTTAGAGTTTGACAGCATAATCAATGTCCTATAATATCTCAGCTTATGATGCCTTGATTATTAATGAAGTGATACCTTTCTTCAAACACTGAATGTCTCGCTGCCATTCTTTCGTGAAATGCCTGTTCATACCTTTTGGCCAGTTTTTCTGTTGGATTGTTTCTCTTGGTGATTCCAATAACTCTCACTACCACACGTACCCACCTAACAGTATCTGCATCCACACACTTTAGGGTGAATTATTGGAGCTCCTGTGAAAAGCCACCCCCTCCTTCCCTATGTAAAGACATTGCATCAACAGTTCTATCCTCTTCATTCTGCATTATCACTTACTTGCTTTCCATGGGAACTGTGCCTCTCATTTCTTCCCTCTAAAACCAGAAACCAAAACCCCTGCTTCCTCTGCCAGCTGCCACATAATGTCTTTGTGTTTTGTAGCAGAACTTTCTGAAGTGTCACATGTACTCACTTTGTCCACTTTTTCTCTTCCCATTCCCAGTTCCCATCAGGCTTTCCTACTGCTTCACCATAATTAATTTTGCCAAGTTATGGATGACCCACGCTTAGCTTGATCCAAGTGGATCTTAGTCAGTTGGTTTGTGCATTGACACAGCTGGTCTTTCCCTCCTCAGTTCACTTTTTTCCTTGACTTGGACGTAACACTGGTCCTTTGTCCTGCTGAGATCACTTATTGCTCCTTCTCAGTCTCCTGTTGTTCATTCCTTCACTTATTCCTTACCTTTTAATGTTAAAATGCCCCAGTCTTCTGTGCTTTTCAGTCTCTTTGCTTTAAATACGACCTATGTGCTGCTGCTGCTGCTAAGTCGCTTCAGTCGTGTCCAACTCTGTGCGACCCCATAGACGGCAGCCCACCAGGCTCCCTGGTCCCTGGGATTCTCCAAGCAAGAATACTGGAGTGGGTTGCCATTCCTTCTCCAATGCATGAAAGTGAAAAGTGAAAGTGAAGTCGCTCAGTCGTGTCCGACTCTTAGCGACCCCATGGACTGCAGCCCACCAGGCTCCTCCGTCCATGGGATTTTCCAGGCAAGAGTACTGGAGTGGGGTGCCATTGCCTTCTCCAGACCTATAGGCTAACCACTCCCAAATGTAAATTACCAACTCAGAGCTTTTCTCCAAACCCACACTGCCCACACAACACCTCAACTTGAGAGTTTAGCTTGCCCATAATTGAACTCCTTACCCCCCTCCCTCTACCTGTGGTCTTCCTCATCTCATGTGATGACCCCACTAACCCACCAGTTATTCCTTTACCTTTGCTCATGCTTGACTTCTCCCGTTTTCCTCTTCTCACATTCCATCTGCCTACTTTCAGAATATTTCCAGATTCTAACCACTTCTTACTCTCTCACTGCTCCTCCTTGGCGTAATCTGCCATCATTTCCCGCCGAGATTAATGCCATTATCTCCTAACCCGTCTTCTTTGTTTTCTTCTTTCTTTGCTTTAGTGTCTGTTCTAAGCACAGTGGCCAAAGTAATTCCTTTAGATGTTAAGTCAGACATGTCTGTTGTTCTTCCCTCTTGCTCTGTGCTGTAGCCCCAGTGATGCCTCTGCTATTCCTTCAACCTACCAGACATCTCCTAACTCGAGGCCTTTGCATTGGCTGTCCTCTCTGCCTTTCTCCAGATGACTGCATCCCATACCTCTTTTGAGTTTGTTAAAATGTAATGTGATGAGGGTGGGCCTCACTGAGAAGTTAATGCCTGTGGCTCAGTATTCCAGTTCTCTCTCACCTGGTTCTGCCTTTTTCTTTATCCGTTTCACTTATCAGCTACTGAGTCTGTGCTTTGACCCATTGGTTTGTTCATGATGTCTTTTCAGTAAAGAACTCTAAAATTTTACTGGAGTCACATTTATCAATCTTTTCATGGTTTGTGTTTATTCAGCCTTGTTTTAAGAACTCCTCCAGGGCCCTTGGGTCCAGTAAAATTTTTGGCTACAGCTTTTTGGCTGCAATATGGGCTGGATAAAATTTAGGCGTGAGAGGGGGTTGAGAATCAAGACCTTGATTAATGTGTGTCAGTCACTTAGTCGTGTTAGGGATCCCTTCTGTTCCCTCCAGATGAGTATTGACCAGAGACCTCATTTTAGGAAGGTAAGATCCTGAGGGTTGGGGAGGATGCCAGGCATGTCTTTGGGTGCTGAGATGCTGATATTGGGCTTCCTTCCCCAGCCAAGAAGAGGTAAAATGATTGAAGTTATCTATAATGCGAGTCATTGCCAGGCCTACATACAGAGTCACTTCTCGGGATGAACAGTGATTACAGCACATATTGGTTTGTATATTATCCGCCCACCAGAAAAATCAAGCATTCTTTTCTATTTTTATTTATTTATTTTTTTAAGGAAAAGCATTTCCATGTAGATTAGAATCTAAACTAGACAGTCCATTTTAGCAGGCAAGATTCAGCTAAAGTCTTGTTTTCTCAGAATACATTCCATACCTCAATTGCCTCTTAGAGATTTCAAAGGCTTTTATGTACCTGGTAATTTGGAGGAATTGCTTTTATTTTGTAGTTTCTTAGGGACTTCTAATATCTCTCTTGTAAGATGTTTACAGATGTCAATAGCTACTAGATGTGAAGGGTTAGAGTAACAAGATCATTCTGTTTTCACTGGTGATATCTTGTTTTCTGCTTGTGCTATTAGTTCTTTCCTAGGTTCATGAGAGACATATAATCAGACTCAAGTTGCCCTGTTTTTCATTGGGATGTTTGATGTACTGTTTTCTTCATTTGAGGGTGTCTTGGCTCAGCCCAATTCTGTAGAGCACCTTTCTTGTTCAGGCTGCCGCGTTCGCACATTTTGGTGTGTCTCATCCCATGGCCCTTATTTGAAATGCTTATTGAAACTGTTCTTACCATTCCTTGTTTTGGAGTTCCAGTTGAGTGACCTTGCCTTTAACCTCTGTGGTATTTCAGAATAAGTAGGGTAAGCTTCTGATATCAGGTTCTATGGCATATCCTAAGGCTGTGGAACGGAAATTTTGGTTATTTTGTTTAAGTCATTAAAAAAAAGCAAATGTTCACTTAATTATCACATACCTCCTCTCCGAATAGATTGCCCTGTATTACTAGGAGTATAGTACGAATACATTGGGACTGTTTTGCTCCTGATGGCTGATTCTGATAGTCATTGATTTTTGTCTTTATTTAAAATTCTGTTCATTACTAGGGTTATCAAAACCCTAGTATCTTCTGTCTAGCAATCTTTCTAACACTATCAATAGTGTTGTCATCAACTCTACTTTAGGACTTCTCAATAGTGACCCACTATAAGGAAAACTCAGTGTTAGGTTATTTCTTTAAAGAAGTTCATGTTTAGGTCTATACTTATTAGGCAGCAGTCATGCCACCATATGACTTTGATCAGAGTTTAGAAATCCCAGTTGTTCTTGTTCAGAGTGTGTAGATTCTCACACCTCAACTCACAAAAGGGATAAAGACTCACCTTCAATTCTGAAGGTGTCTTCACTTCTTTGAGGAGCACTGCAGTGATCCTGCTGCCTTTATTTATTTTTTATTGGGATGTTTGATGTACAAACATCAAAATGAGAAGACAGTTGGTATATATGAGGATCAAACTCAAAGAATTGTGCATATTCTTGGTGATATCAGTGAACTGAAATGTTTAAGTGATGTGTTCTGGAGGCCAAGTCTTGCTTTGGGTCTAGGGGGAAACCTCTATTTTGATGCCTTTGACCTCAGAATTGTTATTAGGATGAAAATGATAAGTGTTCTTAATTTGAGTGTAGTTGGCTGCTTAAGAGGACATAATTTGCATACTTTAAGTACAGAATGAATTACATAGAGATCTTGTTGTGTCAGGTGTATAAGAGATGGCAAAGCAAACTTAAGCCCAGGTGGACTAATCATACAAAATGGGAAGCAATGACATGCATCTGGGTTGGAGGGTATTGCTTAGTTTTCTCTTTTTTTTCTCTGAGTTTTTTTTTCTCCAAATATCTGGTCATGCCGTCCTATTCCTCTAGCATACTTGTTCTCATATATCATTCTGCATATTTCTTTTGTTAGTACATCCAAGTGTTTGAATATATACTATAAGGGAGGTACTATATACTTGGGTCTGGGGTCACAGAGGACAACAGAAATGGACAGGATCTCTGTGCTCATGGAGCTCAAGGGGCTAGCGGGGGAGAAGCATTAATCATACCAACCAGTCTAGCCAGCATCTCCCAGTTTCTTATACACATGCTCTAGTCCTCTGTACCCTGTGCTACCCCGCTCCCAAACTTCTCAGGTTCCTTTTCCTTTATCCCCTCTGTCCATTCCTTTGTCAGTTGCTGTTCATTCATTTCTTAAACTAGTTCTCATGTCTCTCAAGGTCCTGTCAGTTCCCAGTTCTGTTGCTTTTATCTGGACCCTCTCTCTTCATCTCAGTTGTTTTGCTCAAAGCACCTCTTTTGGGGGCAGTCTGAGCTCCAAGAAATAATGAAGGGATTGATTGCGTTATTTGTGTGTGGAAATACTGTTTGTTCCTGCCTCTCTACTTTTGCTTGTCTTGCTTTTTTCCCCATCTCTAGTTTTCTTCCTAGTTCATTCCTATCCTGCAAACTCATGTTAAGTCCCACCGTGTCAATGAAACATCTCCCGATTACTTCTTTCTTTCCACTTCCCTGAATTCTAATAGCACTTAGTCCCTCGTCTGTATCACATAATTCTGTGCTTATTCAAAACTGCTTCTATTATTATTGTTAGGTTACAAGGATTTTAAGTCCAGGATTATAACATACATTTACATAGTGCTTTGTCGGGGCTAATAGTTGGTACATACTTAATATAGGCTTATAGAGTAATAGAACGAGATTTATAGTATATCTGTAAATATTAGAAGGGCCCTGATAATTCAGTGAACTGCTTTTATGTTGCAGTTTATATAGCTATTTCCCTGTTGATGAACATTTAGGTTGTTTCCTGTTGCATAAACAATTCATTGCTTATTTTTGAGCCTGTCATTTGTAAAGGATAATTTTGTTCCCTGCAAAGCAACCAAATACTTAATCACTCACTGTGTATCCAGCAGTTATTCAGTATTTGTGATACTGGAAGATAGAGCCTCCTTCAGGTACATTGTCAGTATCTTGTGCTCTTGGGTGTGTTCCTGTGTCAGTTTTTGCTTTGATTTCCCATTCCTAATGTGATATTTTATTTTGCTTTAAGGATAAGAACAAGAAACTCCGTCCCCTTTATGACATTCCCTACATGTTTGAAGCCCGGGAATTTCTGCGGAAGAAGCTCATTGGGAAGAAGGTAAGCGATGACAGAAACCTATTTGCAAATAGTCGTGTGTTGTTTTAAGCCGGCCCCTTGTGGTGGAATCCCAGAGACCGGCAGATAGATGACTCGCCTCCTCCAAGTCAAGCGATTTTGCTTTGATACAAAGAGAGGCGTGCCTCTGTCTCAGGAAGTGACATCCCTCGGGAGAAGTCTAAAATTGGGGCCCTGACCACAGTGTGATTGCCAAGGCGCTCACGGTGAGTTCTTTCCAGGGTCCAGGCTCAATTCCAGTTTCAGTAATTGCATATTGCCCTGAGCTCCATTCACTTGGCTCTCTGCTTCTTTCCAGCCACCTCCATTAAAAGTTGGGGCTGTGGGATTTGCTAGGGAAAGAAGGTGGCTGCTCTTTACTGCCTTCCCTATTTCTTTGGAGAAGAGGGAGCCTGCCTTGGTGAGGAAGAAGCCATGGTTTCCTGGTGGTTCTTGGGGAGACTTTCTGGTGGAGCCCAGAGGCCCTCAGAGGGCATTTCCTTGGGTTGTCAGAGCAGAATGTTCTAGGAGCTGCAGAACTTGCCGTTCTGTCAAGTGGATCATTAACCTCTGATCTTCCCCTGACTTTTCTTGACCTCCCCACCCTGCCTGTGCTGGGCATTTCCTGGGTAAAGAGAGGGAATGAGTGGAGTATTTCCTTTGGTAATTGAGAGAAATTTGTGGAGAAGGACTGTGATTTGTCTTCTCCTTACTTTGTTCGGGCGGGAATTCTTCCAGGAAATGTTATGTTTTTGGCCAACTTTGGTTGTGGGTTCAGAAAGGTCAGGCCATTTGGTTCCAAGTCTGGCTTCAGCCTGTCGAAGCCATATTAGCATTCTTTACCTCCATGTGGGTTTTTAAATGATGGGAGTTGTGAGAGGTTTGTCAAAGTAGTGTAAAAATAAATATAAATATAAGCCATTTTATTATATATCATAGTCACTAGAATGATAAATTATAACAAGAGATTTTGAAGCTGGGCATAAGATGAAATTGCTAATTTTGAGGTAGAGACACCAAACTGGATTCCCTAACATGAGTATTAAATCTCCTCAGGTTCCTTCAGAGAATAGGCTCATTTGTCATTGTATAAAACTTGACAGAATGCTGTATTCATTCATGAAGTGCAGTGCGAATGATGGCTTTAAGCCTCTTTCAATTTCTAGATCTCCTGTTATCTGATCGAATGTCTAACATCTCTATTTCACCAAGTTGATACCGTATCACTCATTTACTGGCTCATAAACAATGGCATAGAGACAAGCAAGGAATCCCATTCCCTACCCCGCCAGCCCCCATACGTATGCATATCTATTGAAATCCATCCAAGAATCACATTGAAAGGGGTGGCAGTGCCTGTTCACTTCGTGGGCAGCCAGTTGTGTGGCCTGTGTTATGGCCTCCACCTGCTTGGTTTGAATATTGCCTTCCCAGATTCTGCTTCACCTCTGGGAGCATAGATCACAGCTCAGGGAAGCAGCTGCTGAAAGGTTTTAGGTTAGTCCAGGGCCCTGCTCTCAAACACTGTGTGCCTGCTGGGCCTTTGTAAAGTCCTCCGTCTCAGGATAAAAGGACTAACCTCCAGTGTCGGATTTGGTGGCAATTCTTAAGCAATTAGTCTCCTTCTTGGTGGGAGAAACCTCATTTACTGGTGCCTCTGCATCAGAGTTGATTGGATTCTGTTTGTGCTGAGCCCAAGTTTTGTCCCCCACGGTGACACTGTATAAATGATGAATACTGTATCCCCGCGTAGGGAGAAGGACGCAGCTCAGCTCTGCTGGGCTAGAACATTCCTGATGCAAACTGCTTTTCCTAACTCACCACCTGAAACCACTTGCCTGTCTTCTGGGCCCATCAGTTGCAACAGCAAACACCCATGTGCTCTGGAGTCTGGGAGCAGACAGGGCAGTGGCTGCCTCAAGGGGGTGGCCCGCACATCATCACATTCTGCCAATTCCCTTCAGACCTCTGCAGCTGTTGAGAGCAGCATGTAGTGATTAAGAGGCACTGAGAGGGTGCATGCGGGCCTGTGTGTGCCCGTGTGCACGGAAGCTGATTAGGGCTGCCTGTCACAGCTTAAGCAAGATAATGGAGGTAAAAATCATCTTCTCTGCCCAGACTATTATTTGACCATCCCGGAGAGTCTATAATAAGACAGTTTGGAGGGGATTTCTAGAATGTAGAGAAATAAGATTGAAGGTAAAGTGGTGCAGTGCTTTGTTAGATTCAGTGGCCTCCATTTCAGTTATGGAAATGCACTTTGGTTCACTCCCCAGATTTAATTCTGGCTAAATGCCTTAATTAAAGTAACCAGGCACCTCGGTGAGTCTTGGTTTTGTCATTTGTGAGCTGGGAATATTATTTGCCTTTCCTCTCTCATGGATGAGAATCAGGCATAAAACTAGTCAATCACGGTTTTCCAGATTCCTATTAAGATTTTGTTTTGTTAAATGATACTGCTTTCATGTAGAATCTAGCATAGCCTGACTTTTTCAGGTGAGGTCAAGAGATGTGAATCCGTGGCCAACTAATTTGCCCTTGCCAAGATTTGGGTGTTAGCTGATACGCACTTCCACAAAATGAGTATGTGCTTGTGTTAAAGTATATATTTGTGTGCGTGTTTGTGTTTTGTGTGGTTTGAGGAAGAGGTACAATATGTGTATATCCTGGAAGAGTTTCAGAAGCTGTCTGAATTGCCACACTGCCTGGTTGAATGCCCTCCCCATCCCCTGTTTACCATCTGCCATCTGTGCATTCACTCAGATTTGACTCAGGAATATGCATGGAGGAGAGAACTGTCTTACTGATTTCTTCTGGGGTTCTTCATGGCTCCAGTGTAGTGGACGCATGGAATCCTTGGTAACTTCAGCATGTCCTGTAGTTTTCCAGAATGGCATCCTTAGTGTGTGTAAGATGATGAGATTGTGATGCCCTTCTAAGAGAACCAGAGCTACAGTCCTGATAGCAAGAACAGTTTCTTTCTCTGTGTATTTTTTTTTTCCTTAATATTTAGAGATTGTCAGCCCTAGGAAAGCAAGAGTTTGGACTTCTAAGTCATTTTGCTCTCAGTGGAATAAGGTGATGGTGGCTGGGAATCTTCATTGGGAATTTTCCACAGCTATTTCATAGAATCTCTAAATATTTTTTAATCTGTTTAATACAGCTTTACAAATGACATGTGAATCACTGTAACTTCTATCCCTTGATTGTGGAATTTTTGTCACCATGGGAACCATTGTGTTCAAAGTTGTAACTTGTTTGGACCATTGAAGGGTCAGAAATGGTGGATGAGATGCAATTCCAAAAAGAGGTGAAGCTTCAGCCCTGGCAGTAGAAAGATGCTCAGTCCAGGCTGTCCTGTCTTTAGAAGTTCTACCCCCACCCCCACCCCCCACCAGTTCATCTGTTCCCTAAAGATTTTACCACTGTTTTCATTGAATAAGTAAATTGGGGGATGAGGCTCATTTGTAAACCAGTAGCTGACTTTGTGTGCTTTTTATGTCATTGAAATTTGTTCTGTAAACTATGCAGACTCTTTTTAGGCATTCAAAATTAGGTAATTTTCTTGATAAATGCAGACATTTGGAAAGTTATTGGGCTATAAATTAGGGAATTATTGCTTTAGATTGTTCTTTTTTTGGAAGCCTATTTTACTTGGTCATGCTTTTTGGGGGTGTGGAGCTTTTGGGGGGTGGGAATGATTTCCGTGTGTGTCAGACTTTACAGTTCCAGCAGGTTCAAGACTGAACCTCATGAAAGATCTGTTCTCACTTTTTAGAATGGTTGGTATAGTGTGTAAACGATATTATCTCTATTCTGAGTTAATGTGCTTTTATGAGCCAGGCTGGCAAACCCCAACCACTGTTAATAGGCTTGCTTCTCTGGGATAAAATATTCTGAATGTCTAAGTCGACTACAGAAGATATGGCTCATTTGTTCTGTGGTGGCTACCTGTGTGTGATTTTCATGCCATTCCAATATGTATGTAGCATGAACTAAAGACGTGTTTTTTTTACAGCACTTCATATAATGCTCATTTTAACTTAAAAAGTTAGAGCTGTCATTTATTGAGTTGTTTCTTCCTGGTAAACACTGAATTTTGTTTTCACTTTTTAAAATTTTCACCTCTGCCCTGAAAGGTATATGTATCATTCCTATTTTATAGACATAGAAACCGAAGCTTACCCCAGATGTCCATGCTTTTAATGATGATTCTGATGATAAAAGGCATCCAGAAAGGTCTGCTTTCCTGTTTGTACTGACTGACGTGTAGATGGCCAGGGTCGGGGTGCTTTGGGGGTACGTCCATCCTTGTGTATGACACCCTACCTGTTGTGAGAAGTTGATTCTCTGCCGCCCCAGCATCCTTGTCCACAGATAGCCGCAGGTGGTCAGAGCACCAGGGATCAACCCTCTGAATGCCTTCAGCCTTCTAGACATTATCTCATGAGTCTTTGAGATGTCCCTGTGAAATGATGTTTCCTCAGATTGCTCCTCCGAGAAGCCTGTGTCAGATTACATGATCTTCTTCAGTTCCACAGACAACGTGAGGTCATAGCAAACAGTGTTAAGCCAGTGTGGTGCTCGATTTTACTTTCTCTGCCATCTCCTGGCAGAGGTGAGGCTTCTGGGAGAAGAGAAAGGGCAGGTTACTTTTTTTGTTTGTTTTCTTAAATCTTCGGCAGGGCCCTCCAGGTTGAGGAACACACTCAGTGCTCCAGCCCCTGTGTGAGCATGGGACCCTGAGGAGACCTCGTGTAGCCTTCCTCAGCCGAAGCGGCACTCAACTCAGCCAGTGGGTGCTCTTCAAGGGCGTGGGGCTTCCTTGAGAATTCGTTCACTCTTCTCACAGGCTGCGTGGCAAAAATACTTTTGCTGTGTGTTAACTGAATCCCCTGTGTTAAGTACAAAGCTGGCAGTCTGGGGATTCTTGTTCTTAATTCCCTCTGATGCAGTTTAGTTTGGTTTTTATAAACATTTCCTTTGTCATCTCCACATTTTTCACTTCATATTAATGTGATTCACTCACGCCATGGAAAAGTCCTCTACATTAATGATCAAAACAGGCCCTAGGGTTGTGAATGCATTGTGATTTAAATTGACAGGTTTATGCGAGGTTGCTTGTCCTTGCCTTCTCAGTGCCAGCTGTTACCATCAGTGTGGCTGTAAATTTTTTGAATAAATGGCTGAAGATATTCACCAAATCGAGATGTTTGGAATTGGCTCGTATTTTCTGACCATGCCTTTTCCGAGTAAGACTTCTCCCACTTAGACGGGACGGGAGCTTGTCAGTGCACCACTGGAGACCAAAGGTCATTGGAGATGCCATTGACCTCTTGGCTGGACTCATCAGCTCTCTTGTCTGGTGTAGGTAATTAACAGAAATGACTGTAGAGTTTCTGGAAACTCAGTTGTTCCCAGCAAGGTAGCATTCTCCTGGCTGCCCCTTGAGAGCTCTTCTTGATGAGCTCTTGGTTTTGTTTTATCTGTAGGTGGGGCAGAGCACCTCTGTGCTTTAGGGACTGTCAGGGTGTTGAGCTGAGCACATAGCTCTTTGGTGAAGTGTGGTATTTGTATGAAGTATATTCTTATGCCTTCTTCAGAAAGGACATCTTATATAAATGAAGAAACCAGAAATTGAAACTGTATTCCTGAAAATTTCTTCTGTAGGCTCACCTGTGGGAAATGGTTTATTAGGTACCAGGATCCTCAAGATCTCCTGTCTTTGGGTACTGTTAGACCTTACTTGGTTTAAAGACCTTCTTCCCTGGACTCCCAGGTTGCTTGTAGGTTCTGGTGAGAATTTTTACGTTGATAACTGATTCTCAATTGGCTTGTCTTAAGCCACTCACTCCTGATCTTTTCAACCAAGATTGTGAAATATCTGTCCTTGGGGCTGGAACTTTCCATGCCTGTTCTCTGCAAACTGGGCTTTTATTTTAGGGGGAGATTTGTGCTGAATCAGCTCAGCTGTGTTTGGGGGTAGGGAGAGGACAGGCTTTTTTTCCCTACTTTAAAAATAACCCTTATGTGCCAAAAACCCTATAAAATGTGCTGAATTGCAAATCTTCCAACTTCCTATACCTCCTGGTTTACACGAATAGATTCTTTTGAGCTTGGGCTCAGTGATAATGTATAGGATATCTTACAGTGTGTGGAAGAGAGTAAAGCGAGACTGCCCAGACGTGCTCTGTTGGGAAGCAAACCCAACTCTTGTTATCTTTTCTCACAATATTTTTTCCCTAGTAGTTTCTATTCAAAGGGTTTGTATAGGGATAGCACATATAAATTTTCTAGGAAGAAAGGTTTTGGTATATTTGCAAAATCAGACATCATTCTAAGGTAGTGAGTCCAAATTTTAGGCATAGACTCTTTAGGATTTCTTTCTGTGGCCTCTGTTTTGGATGTGTCCAGAAAGTTAGGCTAATATTTCCATTTGCTTGAGTATCTTTCCCAAGGACATGAACAACTTGTGGGTGTACAAGAGGGTAGTATGCACAATTGTCTGGTTCTAAGATGGAAATTCCTCCAATTCATTACAGCTGGGTGACTCAAGTGGTGTCTTCGGGCTTCATAATTGAGGTCATATGGTTGTGAGCTCAAAGGCTATGTGCTCCTTATTTTAATGCATTTAAAATCTGAGCAAAGCTTTTGTTCTTACCGAATGGAGGTCTTTTGTTGATACCTAGAACTGCCTTCTTGCTTCCATTGACTAGTTATCTTTCCTCTGGCAAGCTTTCAGATAGTCCTGTGTGTGTGCTCAGTTGTGTCCAACTCTTTGAGACCCCATAGACTGTAGCTCACCAGGCTTCTCTGTCCATGGGATCCTCCAGGCAAGAATACTGGAGTGGGTCACCATGCCCTCCTCCAGGGGATCTTCCTGGTCCAGGGATCGAACCTACGTCTCTTCGGTCTCCTGCATTGGCAGGCGGATAAGCGTTGCAGCTCTACCCTATAAGGACTGCTGGCTTGGACAGTCATTCCTGGTGGTTTCATGATGATAGGTGTAGTGGGCTGAGTAGTGTCCCCTTAGAATTCATGTCCTTTTGGAACCTCAGAATGTGACTTTATTTGGAAATAGTCTTTAAAGATGTGATGGGTTACAACGAGATCCTACTGGTTTAGGGTAGGGTCAAAACCCAAAGACCCATGCTCTCATCAGAAGAGAGTAAGACACAGACGGAAGGGCCTAGGACAGTGGAGATGGAGATGGAAGTGACGCAGAAGGGACTAAGCCATGGAATGCCAGGGAGAGTGCCAGGAGCCACCAGAAGCTAGGAAGAGGCTAGGAAGGATTCTTCCCTAGAGCCTTCAGAGGGCGTGTCAATCTCGATTTCAAACCTGAAGCTTCCCAGATTGTTACAGTCCATTTCGTTGTAAACCAACCAGTTTGTGGTGCTTGGTCACAGCAACCCTAGCAAAGTAAAACAGTGAAAATGTAGGTTAGCATCTTTGTCTATCTGGCCAGTTGACTTCCTGACTGGAGTTCTCATTTTTAAGTTTTGTACTTTAGTGATAAGCTCCTTTGAAAAGTAATCCATTGGTTGGGGTTTTATGTTGATGTTCTTTCACCTCTGACCCCCCTGCCTGTCTTGTCTTTCTTGCATTTTTTCTTTCCCTGCTTTCTTCTCCCCGGCTTTAATGCCTGTGTTCTCCAGACCAGCTGACAGTTGATACCGAGTAACCAATACTTGGGCTTCCCTGGTGGCTCAGTGGTAAAAAATCCATCTGCCAGTGCAGGAGATGTGGGTCTGATCCCTGATCGGGAAAGATCCCTGGAGAAGGAAATGGCAACCTACTCCAGTATTCTTGCCTGGAGAACCCCGTGGACAGAGAAGCCTAGCGGGCTACTGTCCCTGAGGTTGCAAAAGTCAGATACAACTTAGCGACTGAAAGATGACTACGACAGCCATTACTTGAGCACATTTCTAGTGTTGTTGGCAGGCTCACCCGAAGACGTAGGCCTTGTTTCCCTTCCGTGAAGAATGAGTACCAATGTCTACTTAAGAAGGCTGCTGTAGTCACAGGGCCTCCATCATTTCGACTTTGATCATTAGCATTTTGAAATATGGCACGCCCTGGGAGAAATCATTCTGGCAGAAGCTTTTGATGAACTATGCTCATACCATTTAAGGCTGATGAATAGGACATTAGGAATAATTAGCAGAGGCCTGGTCTGCAGAGCCACGTGAAACAGGTCACTTGTGTAGGTGTGTGCCACGGGGAGCTGTGCCTGAGTTTCTCCTGTCGCTATAGGAATCACAGTTTTTGTCTTCAATCTAGTCTTTTTGGGCCGGATAATTTTTCTGTGGCTTTGCCTTCCCTCCTCTTCTGGCTGTAAAAAGTGATTGGACTGGGCTGGGCTAATGAGCAGGTGGCCCTCTTTCGAAGACAAAGGTTGAATATGCTTACTCTCTTTGAGGACTGAGCCCCTAAAGCTTTGATCATGCCTCATCAGTTGATAGTATAAGAAAGCCAGAAGAGGAAGCCTGGTGAAATCAACTCATTTTTATTGTTCAGCAAATAGTTCTTGAGCAACTACTCCATACCACACCTTGTTCAAGACATTGGGGATGGAACCTTAAAAACACCTGTGCCCATGGAACTAATAGTCCAGAAAAGCCACATGGTGGTTGGGTACCTTTGGGGAGTTAAATGTGAATAAAGTATCATCTCTGTCACAAGCTGCCTACAGTCTAGCTGCAATAAGATTACATCAAAACGTGCAAAGTTGAATAAGAACAGATTTGAATATCTGGTGAGATAAGAAATGTATCTCTTGGCAGGATTGGATTAATATTAATGTGAATTGTACAGATCATAGTTGTCTTTCAGACACAGGAGAGGTCCCACCTGCTGTGTGACCTCATGCACCTCAGTGGCTTCAGCGGCCTGTTACATATGAATATTTCCACCCCTTGCTTCTTTCTCTGGCTTCAGATGTACTTTCAACTGCTGAACACTGGATCCCCAGATAGAGATGCCAGGAGATAGGTGTCAGCTATTAGGTCTAAAATGTAGTTTTGGGCTTCCATGTGGTTTTCTTCTCTGCCCACAAACCACCTTGGTACCTTTTGGTGGTCTTAAATATTGTCACCACCCAGCCATCATCCCAAACTTTAGTATCGGCAATCTCCCCATCCCAAGTTCACCTCATTCTGCCATGGTTATTGCTTCCAAATCTTCCTTTTCCCAGTGTTACCCACGGCTATGAGTCTGTATGCTCCTTATCTCTCAACTATTGCAACTCTGTCTTAAGTGGTTCTGCTCCTTCTAGTCTCTGCCATCTTTCACAGTGCTGTCAGAATTGCTTTCTGTGTGCACAGTCATGGTCCCCTCACAGACTCTGGTGTACCCAGATGCCTGCAGGAAAGCCCCTGCCTCCTTAAATGAAGAGAAAAGAAAGCTGGTTGTGTATAAAATATCATAATGTCATTTAGGGATGTTTCCATTTCCAGTCTCACTTCCTACTCTACCCTCCATATGATACATCACAAAGAACTTCTCACCCTTGCTTCGACGTGCCGAGCCCTTTCACAGCTTCCTGCCTTCACACTTCTTTTTCTGTAAGGATCTTAGCACGGTCTTCTATTCCTGGCTCCCCGTGTAATGTTGGGGCCCCTCCATCCTGCTACTCCCCTGTGCCGGTTTCTGGAGTATCCGTTCCCGGCTCTGACCTCCCTCCCTCACCCCTATTAGGCAAAGAGCCTGTCTGACCTTTTCTTCAGCTCTGAGCTCCTGATGTCAGGAATCACATTAGGATCCCCCAGTTATAAGTCTCTACAGAAGCAGTGGAATTTGTCCTCCACCTGGCAGTACTGAAAAATCGGAAGTCTTTGGATCTAGAGAAGCGATGTGGAAAGCTCATCGCATAGCTCTGAGCTAGGCAGATGGTTTTCCTGTCACCTGTCCTCTTCAATTTCCTCATTCTAATATAGACCCGGAGCCCCACTCCAAAGAGACTTTAGGCGTAGCTCTGTCTGACAGATAAAAACCATGGCCTTACAAATAGGTAGAATGAGGATGTCTCTCGTGTGTCTTTCCAGATATGAGTTGCGGTTATGAACTGATGACTCCCCTTGACTGGCAGTGTGCTGGTTTCCTGTGAGGCGCCCCCTCCCCGGGGGCTGTTCCGGAGGCAGCCCGAGCAGCTGCTCCTTGGTTCGGGAGGTCTACTTTGGGGCCGTTTCTGCCTCCTTTTGAAACCTGTGCAGCATTTGTAATTTGTTCTCTTTAAAAAACAATTTTTGACAGAGGGGCTTACTCAACTAGTAGGCAGTAAGTGCATATTTTTCACTTGAATCCTTCATTATGATTTTAAACCACTAAATGACAGATGCTTGATGGCCCCCGACTGCTGCCTGCCGTGCTCATTCCCAGGGACGTGGGCTCCATAATGTCCATCTTCCCCAACAATAGTCCAGATGAATTGGAAATAAATAAGTCCCTGACTGGCTCCATTTGGCCATTTCTGCGACGTATGGCTTGCCTTATAGCCTGGCAGGTTGCTGCTGAGCCCGGCTCCTCAGAGCCTGTCAGGCTAGTCTTGGATGTCGGGAAGAGGGCGGGAGGACTGTTGGGCAGGAGAGGCCAGTTGAGCATGGGGTTTTCCTGCTGGAGGCCCAGTCCCTGCAGCCTGTAAACCTCTGACACCCCTTAACCTCACTCTAATATAGACCTCGAGGGAAAGGAGGAGAGGAGGGAAGTAAACAGTGGAGTGACCTGGGCCCTGATTAGGAATTGGTTGAACGTTGCGGTGAAATCTTGCCACATGCAGCTAGAGAGCTGCAGAAGCTTCTTTACTCTCCTAGTGAGTCTTAAGAGCTGAGAGATACATCCCTAACCAACCATATGGTCTGCGCATTCTCACCGCCTCTGTTTCTCCATTTGTAAAATGGGCATGGTTATTTCAACAGCTGGGACTCCTCAGGTGTGCAGTTATAGGGAAGTGATGGAAGCAGCCTGCTGCCTTAGGAGTAACTTTTGGGGTACGGCACAGAGGGTGGAACCATGTACGCTCCACAGGATGGAAGTAGAAACTAGCACCTCCAGTGCAGCCCTGCGGCCGCATCCACAGTTGTCAGCCTGCATCACAATGAACAGGCGGGACGTTTCTGTGACCTCAGAGGCCGAAAGATAACACAGCTGAAGATGGTGTGTGTTCAAATTCTTATACTTAGGGTGAATTTCTTTCCTGCAGTCTGCCTTGTTTTCTTGATCTGTAAAATACAAAGGAATCTGCCTTTGTAAGACCTTATTTAAGAACCCAGAAAGGGTTATTGGTCATCCTGGTATCTCTGATGAGACTCTGACGTAATGGACATCTCCTGGGTTGGCCAAAAAGTTCGTTTGAGTTTTCCTGTAACTACAGCCAACCCAAATACTGATCACTGTGTAATTTTCCTGGTAGGGGAAAGGGCAGGCTAATTTCCCTTGCCTGGGCCAGAAGTGGGAAAACACAATTGCCTGGTACCCAGGGGCGTGAAGTACACCTAGTCCTTGTTCACTTAACCCCATGACCTTGGATTATGGTTCCTTTTATTTCCTTAATTTCCTTGTCAGCAAAAAGGGAATGAACATTTTTTGCCCTGTTTTTGCTGAATTGATCTACTTGATCTTTTTATAGTCCTTAGAGTTTAATTTTTTGACACCAAAGACGTATTTTACTTCAAATAACAATATAATGTGAATACCTGCAGTAGCCAAAAAACAAGATTTGAGAGGTGTGTTTGAATGTGTGAAGATAAATCTCTACCCCCTATATGGCGTGGCTTTAATTATCCTTAACCTACCAGACTCCTGCTTCCGTAAGAGAAAGCTCGGAGATGGAATTCATTTTTTTCCTGCTATACTTATATTACTGTTACGGTCAGAGTGTTTGTTCTGTCTTTTCATCTGAAATTTAGAGTTTAACGTGTTACGGTTGGGGTCACAGTTTTCCCAATGGGGAAAGCGCCTCTTTTCTCCCTTTTCTGGAACCTGTGTCTTCAGCTGATTTCCTCCCGTTGTGGGGCCGGTGTGTGTTTCCCTCCATCATTCGTCAGCTTGCTACATCTGGGGAACATGGTTTTGGAGAGCAAATATGTCAGAACGACTGACCCCTTGAGGCGGCCCAGAGCCTTTTCACATTTTCTACTAGTTTCTTCCATTGCCGGTGGCGATGCCAGCCATGGGGGGGGAAAGCTGTGTGCGGTTTGAACTCCGCAGCACGGGAGGCTTTTTGAAGATGAAAGATAAGGATAAGTTGTGTTGCTCTTCTTCAGTGCTGCTGGTTTGGTGGTCGCTAATCAGAATTTCTGAAGGGAAAATGGTAATACAATCACTAAGTCTAGATAGATTTATTGTGCCTCTCTTGCTGTTCTGAGAGTGAACGTGGTATTGATAGCCTCTCATATTTCCTCCTTTTCACACACCTACTCCCTCTTCTTTTCCTTCTGTCTCTAACCTTCTGGTGATTTCCTTCTTCCCGCCTCTTCTGCCTTCCCTTTTCCATCTCCCTCCTCAGAGGTGCTCAGACCCACAACACGAACAGCTTTAGAATTCTAAGCTTGTAGTAGCTCTCATGTTCCAGTTCACACACCTATCTGCCGTGCTGTCTGACTTGGCCATTGCACTGGGTCCCTGGGACCTTTCTGGCCTTAAGAGGGAAAAAGTGATTTGCTAAATGTCATCTTTTCTTGTTTCTGTTCTTCCTCCCAGCAGCATGGAACTTGGTCCATGACCAAAGCTGACAAAGCATCAGCTTCTGTCTGAACAAGCCCACTCGGTTTGTTTGGTGGTTCCAGTTTCTCCTTCGGCTTGGGCCGTCTCGGATGAGCACAGAATTTGACAGGCTAGGTGATGCTGTGTACATTTTAAATTGCCTGCTTGAACCGTCACTTGCTCTGTTTTTGGAAAAGGGAAAGCATGCATGAGGAAGAAACTGTTGGTCACCCCTTCTAGCCAGGATTGGGCCAGGGTATGTATGTGCTTGCTAGGTGCTCCGGTGATAGGTCAGCTCGATACTGCCCTGAGCGCAAGATCTTGTGGGTGCTTGGGTATTGTACTCGTTAAGAAAAGAGAAACTATTTGGTTGACACTGGGACCTGCTTCCACATCTGGGAACGTGTGTCTTCTCTGCATGGCCCTCCTTCCTGCAATTGATATTTGGATTTGTTTCTCCCCTGACTCCAAGCCATTGTCCCTGTCCTCCACCCCTGTGTGTGGGGGGTTGATTTGGGGATTCTTCTTTCTTCCTTTTCTTGCAGAGATTCCTCTTTGCATTGATATGTATCTATGGCAAGGCAAAGATACTTTTTTAATTTAATTTTTAAACAGCCAGGAAGCCATAATTTGAAACGCTTTTTGGTTGTTTTATATAACATGTTCTTTACTTTTTTAAAAAAATAGATGGAGGTTTCATTTTTAGAAAGGACGTATATGGATAAAGCCGTGCATCTTTTTTTATTTTCTCCTGAAGACTTTCAAAGTCAAATCAAGAAACTAAATCCTCTTTGTTGTTTCATTTGCTGAAACAGATATTTTGAAGTCATTTGGCAGGAAAGCCAATATGGAAACACAGGATATTTTTGACAAATTGTTGTATAAAATAGGCAGACCCTTAAATTAGTTAACATATCTTTTAAGCATTTGTTGAAAAGTCAATAACATTGTTTTAAGTTTTTCTTGCGTGTGGGGATGGGGTTGCCTTAGTCTTACTTTTTGTGTTAATTGAGTGGTAATACATTTAAAACTCAAAATGCTAACAAAGGCTGTATTAATCAAAGATCTCCCTTCTGTCCTGGCCCTTCAGCAATTCAGTTTACCTCCTCAGAAATAATTAGCATTATCGTTTCCTTGTAAATCTTTTCCAGAGATATTTTAGGCCAGTGTAGACAGATGTGTTTGAGGGTGTATATTCTTCAAATACTAGTATCATAAATAGTTAAAATTTCATATATATTGCCCAAAATGATATCTTTGCATTTGTATTTCATTTTTATGTACTTAAAAGTACTAAAGAGTTTTTGTTGTTATTCAACCTAGTTTTCTCTATGACCATAATTTTTCTACTTGAAAGTGTAATTATGAATTCAGCTAATATTGGGGAGAATGTCCATTCTGTATGACAGTGTATTTTGTTTTTGCTGCTTTGCTATAAATAACACACACTGCCTGTTTTATCAGTGACAAAAGCAACACTTATTCACTCTAAAAAAAATATTTCTGAAAGAAAAGTTAAAGCAAAAAGAAACTACCACCCAGGGTAGCATCTGTTAATACTTAAGTATGTATTATTCCAATCTTCTTTTTATGCATTTGGGTATTTGCATAATTTTCAACTTAGCTAATAATTATATGGTACTTAGTGTTTTGTAACCTTCAATATGATGGTTTCCCTGTATCATTTAGATAGACACTTCCACGAGGTACTTTTATTATTTAACATCAATTGAGTATTTAGTCAATATCCTATTTTTGGCTGTTTGTCGTGGTTTAGCACATGGACGTTCGGAAGCAAAAAGATGTGGGTTTGAATCTCTGGGGTAGCATTACCTAATTCAGGCCTGTCATGAGCATTAAATGAGGTAATATATGGAAAGTACTTACTGCAGTGCTCGGCACATTGTAAGAGCTCAATCGATAATAGCAAACTACTGAGTCAGGGCTTGGGGAAAATGAAGAACAGGGAGCAGTATATAATATGACAAATAAAATGGGAACTTGTTCTATTCTGTGTCCTGATAAGGTTGAATGAGAGAAAAGGAAGATGGCCATTCATTTTATTTTCTTTGGCCTCTGTTGGCTTGAAAACCAATCTTAAGAAGATGACACTCAATTGCTTGCCCTTCTTTTTAAGAAAACCTTTTTGATCCCCAAGTGCTCAGTGGCCCCGACTTGTATCTGTCTGACTCATAGAGGAAATGGGAGTGGGCCTGGGGAAGGAGGGGCCTGGAGAGAACTCTTAACATCGTCTGCTTCTTTTCTGAGATTCCTGGTACATTTTTTATAGCTTGATAGAGTTTCCATGGGAACTGGCAGGCTATCTGATGAGAGCTTAATTTTCTGTGACCCAAAGAAAGCTAAATAAAGGACAAAGTATGCCCCAACCAGCATTTTTTTTTAGCCCCCAGTCTCTCTGAGAGTCTCAAACTTGAAATCCCAAATTGAAGTCTCTGTCCCCTGAGCTTACCTATCCAAGAAACACAGCTGTTTGATCATCAGTTAGAAATAAATGTTTGATGTCCTGCTTTTCAACTCCCAAATGAATGCTCAGTTAATCTAACACTTCAAAATATTACTGCCACTTTGATTTACTTTTAAAAGGTTGAATTCGGAGATTGATTACATTTGCAATAATACTATGAAACAGGTTCGTTCCTAACCCCGTAGGTAGCACATTTTAAGTACTTCACTGATGCTTCAGGTGATTTGTTATTCTTTGTATTATAGAGTGATTCTTCATTTCTCAGAGCAATTAGTAAGTTATCCTAGTACTAAATAAGAGAACAAAATGAGGTAAAAATTTGGCTTTATTAAAAGATGTAAGTAAACTGGTTATGAGTTCGTGTCATATTGTCATTTCTCCGTAGTGTTACCCTTAAGGTTTCCACTGATTCTAAATGATGTCGTTTTTACAATAAAGTGCATATTAACCAAAATTGATCAAAATGAGTTAGGCCAGGTACATCTTCAGCAGTATTGTCATTTGTTGGTCTCTCTCCCCCTGCCCCCATTACTGGCCAGTTCTTCTAAGGACTAACTAATTTAGGGATAGGATTTACATTGGCTGTATAACCTAGAATGTAAATTCTGATCTTCATTCACTTTTATTTGTGCTAGTGTTGTCATCACACAGTAGCATTCCCACTGCTAGGAAAAGATGGATTCCTATGCAGTTTCCGCAGATACCAATGGGAATGCAGATGGAGATTTGTATTTTACCTTTTTGAGCAGTGGGGTGTCTTCGTTTCTAGCAGTTCTGCTCATCTTGTTACTGTTGATCGTCTTATTTCTTTAGTTCTTCACTTGGCAAAGCTTTTCAGATCTCATTCTTGGCCCTTCTTCTTTAAGAAGGACCCCATTGACTCTCTTCTCAGGTTAAATATTTACCAAATATTTTCTCTGGTTTTTGGAATGTTGTACACAATTACTATAGACTTGTAAGTTATTTTTGAAAATAGGGAAGTAGGAACATGCAAGCACCAAATAAAATTTTGTCACTTGATTCTCAGCCTTCTGGAGACCTGGACCTGGGAAATCAAATCTCCCCTATTATCAGTATGCTTTTGGTGAGTGTGACTATTGTCACTTTAGACCACACCGTAACTAAGATGATCTTTTGTTTGATTATAAAAACAATGTATGTTTGTTATATTAAGTTTGGAAAGTATAAGAGAAAATTAAAAGTAATTCAAAGCACCTTTAGCATTTTGAGATTTTCTTTGATTCATACATACACAGATATAAATAAACCTACATGTCAATTGACAGCATAACCTGAACATTTCCTCACAAACTTAAATGAAATTTCTTGAAGTGATAATTGCAGTGGTTGTGTAATTTTATTTCATGATTGTGTGATAATTTGCCAATTTGTGTTCATCTTAACTTTTTTGAACTATGGTGCTGTGGCTTTTTTTTATGTTTTGATGAACGTGCCGCACTGTATAATCAACTAGATTCACTAGCATACAAAATCAGGCCTCTCCATGTGGGAGGATCTAAAGTTAAGGGCAAAAAAAGCTTCTATTTACATATAATTTATATAAAATTTTAATTTGTATATGAGTCTATTCATTGACGTTGAGTGCTTTATTTACATAGGATTTGGCCATTTAAAAAGTATAATAGCTTCCCCTGTTTTAAGTCCCTTCGATTTTTCTCATTTAAAGTCAGACATCTGTTTTTTGAGATTTTAATTCGTGAATTTTGTACTTTTATTTTTTCTCCATAGATTTCATTTAGTCTAGTTCTTAATGCTTAATTTTAACCTTCTATTATTCCCTTATTTTAGAGCAGCTAAGCAATAAAATAGGTTTTGTTGTTGTTATTGTTTTTGATATTCTTGCTTATAAATCAGCAGGAGATATAGCAATCAGCTGGATAGTTTTGGAGAAAACCAGAAACCATAACCAAAGTTGGAAGTCTTTCTTAGCCTTCTCATGGATTATTCCTTCAGCCACCTACACTGTATAATGTATTTAAGGGTAGCTTCTCAGCCTTGCAAGACCTTGGGCTCTTAAACTGTAAATCTCTCCAGGCGTGTAACAGACCTAATTTACTGAAATGACTTTTTATTGTGGATTACTATTCTTGTAATTTCAACTTTTTATTTGTAGGATTTAGTGGTTATAACTTTCATTGAATTGCTGTTTAAGTTTGGGTAATGCACATAACTCCTCTGAATCTGCTTTTTCTTACATGTGGTGTGTGCTTGCCCTAGGTAATAACTATGATTGCTTTCATTTGATGTGAAATAAAGTCATTCATTTTACTTTATGCCTTAAAAGCTCAGCTAAGAGTTGGAATAAAAAAAATAATCTCAATGTAATAAAAATTTTAACTTAATCATTAAAAATAACTTACTACTGACATATATCTTCCATTGTTAGTCTTTACAATAAGCTAGCCTGTTCCAAATTGTACGAGTTAGCCATTTTGTATTGCAGAGGAGACCTCTCTTGCATAATTTTTGGACAGATTATATAATCTTCCTGAATAACTGTCATGCTGTAAATGTTATTAATGTGACTCCCCCTGCTCCACAGCCCTGCCACCTCTAAGTGGTTAAAATACAGTCTCACAGTGTTCAAGAGAATTGAGAATGTGTATTTAAAAAAAAAAAAAGGAAACTCTCACAGATTGATTACCGATATATTGTAGAATTATTAAAAATTGGTTATATTCATTCTTTTTTTAGGTTTGGGAGTTGCTTATTAGATCAGTGCCAGTTATTAGGTAGGCCAAAAAATTTGTTTGGGTTTTTTGTTACAGTTAATGGAAAAATCCAAGTGACTTTACTGGCCAACCCAATAATTCTTCTCTTTCCCCACATTTGCTCCAGATTAGGGTATCTCTAACGTGCCTGTCATTTCCTACTAACTATGGGATTTTTTTCCTAGACTTTTGAGCCTCATACTTACCATTGGATATTTTAGTGGTTACTGTATTATGCTTATTGTGATATTTACTCAAAAGAACTTTTATCAGATGTCACTAATAGAATGCTCATTTTATTAAATGTTTCAATTTATAGCCTTCTCTCTGTTACAACCAGTTGTTACGCAGGATCTATGTATAAGTGGGTCACTTCATTTGATTTAAACACGCCTATGCATCTTGGTGTATCTTTTGCAGAGGAAATAGACAATATATTCAGTATATTATGGACTCATCCTTTCTTTTTTACCTAAGGAACCTGAATTTTTTTTAATATATTTATATGGATTACTGTTGTTTGATTTTATTCATATACACATATATATGAAATTTAGCATGTATATATTGCAGTTTTGTCTGCCCTTTTTGTAATGCAGTAAGTTTGATTTCTATTACCTACACCTACTAGATGTTCTGAAATGTTTTAAATAAATGAAATGATTGGGCTTCAGACCATTCTTTTGAGATTGTTCAAGAAGTCTCTCTTTAGGGTAGTTTGTCTAAAGATCTTGGCTACTGATTGCAATAAACTCTTGGCTATAAACGGATGCCTCAGTTGCTGATTTTCTAGTGTTTGGAGGTTGGTACTGTTGTGTGATCCAGGTGCTGCTATCAGGATTTTCTACATATGCTCACCAGGCATTTTCCTGTTACCCTCTAGACCTGCTAGAAGTTTTAGCTTAAAATTCTTTCCCACAGACTTGTCTAAACTTCTGTGGTGATGCTACAGTGGCAGAATATTGTTAAATATCCTCACTATATTCTTAGGCTGGTCTTTTGATGATCAGATTAGGAAATTTATAGCTCAGACAGTTATGTAATGACTAAACCAGTTTTCCTATTTTGAGTTTATCTTATGTGCTAAAAGACATGGGGACTTTTCTTTAGTAGCAGAAGAATAAAAAAAATCTTTCCTTGCTAAGTTATGGAGGAGGGCTCATTGGGTCTTTCTGTTTATTCCTGTCCTTCTGTGCTGTAGAATAATTCATCGTTCATTTTCCACTGTGGAATTGGTGCAGGCTGGAGAGGAATTGGGTCAGCTGGTATGTAGACCATCCCATAGAAACGAGCTCACATGACCCGTCAGAGAGTGATACATTGCTGTGGAAATCAAGGATGTATTCAAACAGGCTAAGTCATGAAGATACGAGGATCCTTGAAACTGTGTTACAGTCTGGTTCATTGTGAGTGAGTGTGTGCAAGGAAACTGGAAAGCAGATGCAGCCAGTGGCAGGCTTAAAGCTTTACAGGGATTTCATACTTTGAAAGAATATTTCCATAGATGGTATCTGTATCATTTTTGCCATTTTAAACAGTACCTGAGTGCCTGTGCTGTTTGTCCTGAGCACATGACCTGTTGGGAAGAAGATGGCTTTCCTCAGAAATGGCTGGCTGGTTGGTTGTTTGGACCATCTCCCCAAGACTTAGGCCCTGAAAGATTTCTTTTTCCTCTTTATGAGAGAGTGGTGCTTTTTATTTTTTTTAAATGGATTTGGTTGAAGTTCTCTGAACCGGACAAGTTGGGAGATTCAAATATTTCCTTTCTGTGATTTGACTCCAGTGGTTTAGTTATTTGTGTTAATCATGGTAGCTTTTCTGCATATGGCATCAGATAGAGCCTTTCTTCTCTCAGCTGATTCTCAGTTAAATTTTCTTGTTATAAAAAATAAGATTATTTTTATCATTATAATGAGATTTTATTAAAGTGGTTCTCAGTGCACTTGCTGTTATGGCTGCAGTCTCAAAAGTATATTTTCATGGATAAACACAATATGGTATATGAACACACTATATACACTCGGCCATAGAAGGAAGTAAAGTGCTGACATATGGCACAACCTGGATGAACCTGAAAGCATAATACCACATGAAAGATGGCAGACATGAAAGACCACTTATCGTATGTTTCCATTTAAAGGACATGTTCAAAACAAGCAAATGGCAAGAGGCAGTAAGTAGATGGGTGGTTGCCAGGGGTTGGGGAGTGAGTGCTCAGTGAGTAAAGGGTTTCTTTGGGATGATGAAAGTGTTCTGGAATTATAATGTGGCGGTTGCACAGCATTGTGAATATAACGGAATTTGTTAAATTGGTATACTGTTGACTGTTGGCGGAATGGCTGCTGAATGAAGGACAAGGAGTAGTTGGTGTTTCCTTCTTGATGTTGTTGCTGGTTGGCGTTTTATCCAGTGAGTTAAGTGGTGGGTGAGAGTGGGGATGGGGGTGGCTGCTGAAATGTGTGAAGAGTCCCCTCATTAAGAGAAGCATCTACTTGTCTAGGGATTTGCTAATTCATAGAAGTGCTTTGGATAATTACCTTTATGTTCTCATTATTAATGGGAAAGCAAGACATTTGGTTCACATGCTTGATTGATTTCACATTTGTATGTTCGCTGTCTTTTGCTTAAGAAGATAATATCAGGTTTTGAAATTTTACTTTCCTTCTTTTTGGAAACTAGTTCCCAATTTGTTGACTAGATGTGGTAACAGGCCTTAAACTGATATTTGCTGGTTCATACAGACCAAAGTTCTACTAATAGGAGCAGTGACTGTGGAGGCAGTTTAGTGGTACACCCAACATGTTCTGTCATATTTTATCACCTTCAGATTATCTGCTGCTGTAAGACAGTGTTTCATCACCGCTGGTTCTTAAACCCTTTGCTGATCTGTGCATTATGTTAGGGGCTTCCCTGGTGGCTCAGCAGTAAAGAACCCACCTGCATGCAGGAGATGTGGGTTTGATCCCTCAGTTGGGAAGATCCCCTGCAGGAGAGCACAGCAACCCACTCCAGTATTCTTGACTGGAGAGTCCCGTGGACAGAGGAGCCTGGCAGGCTTCAGTCCATGGGGTAGTAAAGGGTTGCACATGATTGAAATGAATGACCACGCACGCACACATTATGTTAGAGCTAAAAATGGAAACCCCCTGGGTTGTCACCAGCCTTTATTGACTGTACCATGATGATGAAGGGAGAGAGAATGAGTTTGGTTTATTGGAGTAGAAAGTCTGTCTTTCTTCTCTGCTAATGGGAAACAGAGTTGCAGGGCATGAAATGAGGATGGAGCACAGCCCTTCAATGAGTAGCTCTTGGACGTAGGAGTAGAGGAAGAACAGCTGGGGAAGTCTATTGTAAAATGTTGGTGCTTAGTCAGTGATCAGTTGGTAAAGTGGTATTTTAGGTCCTGCATCCTATGAGGCATTGTGTAGCTACCTCAGCTATAGGAAGTGCTGCAGATAGTTACAACAAACATGGACCAGTAGGATCAGACTTGTCAGTGATCAGCGTGCCAAAATGCAGTTCCTTGTTACGTGACAAGTAGGGAAAACATATGGCAGGCAGGTGGCAGCGGCAGCATCATTATCAGCACACAGTGAGATTGGCAGTTCATTTACAGATAGTGATGCCCACCTGCCATGGAAACAGCGCACCACTGGGCACCCGGAAGTGTCCTTCTAGCAGTGTTCTGCCGGCCCTGCATCATCCTTATTGGTTGGCCTGAGTGGTGACCCTGAAATCATCCGGGGAATTAGTTGGAAATAAATGTTCAACATTGAAATCTGGTTAAAGGAGGCCAGGTTTTTTGTTTTTCGTTTTTTTTGTTTTTTTAAATGAAAGTACATGTTTCTGTTGTCTGTTTTATTCCACCTACCACTGGTTTATATTTTTAACTTACCTTTTTCTCCTTCAAATGTAATTTTAAATCTTAGAAATTTATGATGTGAAAAGTTGAACCACATACCTTTGAAGGTAAGCCCTTCTAACAGTGTTAGGTAAGTTCCACCAGATTGTTTCTAAGTATGTCCCTGAATTCCCCCAAATGAGATGATAACTACCATTGTGTCTTAGCTTTTTAAAATTTGAAAATCTTGCCATAGCAGAAGATACAGATCTCCCTTGTTTTCAACAGCTACAGCATATTTATGAGACGTGCTTGTAATAGGGAAAAAATGGCCATGCTTACTGGCAACTTGGAACTTGGGCTAGTGCGAGAGTTCGATCGCAGCTTGTAATTATGCATTTGTGTTAAACCACCATGAATGCAAAGGACAGAATGCTTGTACATATATCTTTGTTTCTATAGAACTATATTCCTTGAAGTGAAATTGCCAGGTCAAAAGACACTGCATATTAAATATTAGTACAATTGCCAGTTTGACCTCAGAAGATGTACCCATTTAGGTTTCTGCCAACACTAAAATTGCCGCTTAGAGAATCCTATGAAAACTGAATGTTGATTAGCTACGAGCATGGACAACAGGGATTAAATTCAACTGGAGAACTAGGTAGAGGTGGGGGATTATGGTGGAACACAGAAGTTTCCCAGAAGTGTAGATGGACCTCCATAGAGGACTGCTTCTCATAGAGGGCTTGTGTCAGAGCACAAGACTTCCAAAATTGTGTGGCAGTTTTATAGGAAGAGAGTGAGCTGTAGACTACTACTCCATCCCATTCTATAGCTGCCTCTGAGAATTGGTGACACAGGTCCATCTGGTTAGACTTGTGGTACCTAGGCATGAGGCTTCAGTTGGCTCACTTTAGGAAGCAGAAAAATAGCTATTTCGGAAGATGGAATGATTTGTCCTCCGTGACTGAGGCTTCTACTCTGTTATTAATGGGTTTCGAGACATGACTTCTAATGACTGCTGCCTGTGGGTAACCATCTATTTTCCTGGGAAAGTGATAGAAGTATGCTCTTGAATTCTTCAGAGATTCTGGAGTAGTCTGGGCTCTGCCTGACTTATGTGGGTAGAATACCCCAAGTTTAAAAATATGCGCGCACACACATTTAATTGTTAGATACACATCACATCAGATTTACCATCTTAACCATTTTAAAGTATATAATTCAGTAGTGTTAGGATATTCTCATTCTCCTGCAATCAGTCTCCATCTTGCAAAACTGAAACTATACCCATTAAACAATGACTCCCTGTCCCCGCCTGCCCCCAGCCTCAGGAACCATGATGTACTTTTTTCTTGAACTTTTACTACTCTAAGTACCTCATTTAAGTGGAATCATGCATTATTTCTTTTTTGTGGCTTATATAATTTAGCACGACATCCTCAAGACTCATTCAAATCATAGCATATGTTAGAATTTCCTTCCTTTTTAAGGCTGAAAAATATTCCATTGACCGCATTTTGTTTCTTCATAAGTGGATATTTGGATTACTTCTACCTTTTGATTATTGTGAGTAGTGCTGCTGTGAATATAGGCTACAAACATTCCTGAGACCCTGGATTGAATATACCCAGAATTGCTAGATCTTAAGGTAATTCTATTTTTTTTTTTTTTTTAAGAACTCGAGAAATATCTTTGCTTTGTGTCTCTATATGAGTAATGGAAATTGAAGAATTGTGATTCTGGGAGAGGGCTTCTTTGTACAGCTGCTGAGAGGTAGCTTATGTCAGGAATCTAGGCTGTAATTGGTCCCTTTGACTTAGGTTTAAAATCCAGTGGTAACCACCTAATTTCCTAATATGTATTTGTGGGCTGGAAAGTTGGCTGTGTGCATATATGAATACTGGGTTGTTTGTTTGTTTGTTTGTTTTAAGGACCTGGATTTGAAGGTGAACACAGATGCAATCAGGATGGTCTTTGATCCGTGTCTGTATAGTTTCAGATACCGACCTCAGGTGTTGCTCTGTGCCCGCTGTGCCTTTGATCAGGGAACTGCGTTTCATTTAGTAGGCCTCTATCTTCTGTGTGCAATGCAGGAAGAGGAAGGTAGTCTAAAGGAAGAAAGGCTTATGATGGTAACACCTGACTATCTTGGAATCTTTTCTTAGCAACACAACCGAGAATAATTTATGTAACAGAAGAGCTGTATCTTTGAGCTGTTTTTCTTTGTGCCATTGGCAGGTATTCCTTAAGAATTATATATTTTTTTATATTTCTCCTTTGAGGTCACCATGCACTTCTCTTTGTCTAAGTTACCATTCTTTCACCTTTCACTAACTTACCTGAGTATATATTTGTTTCCATGGTCTGAATGACTTCTAAATGCCACCCTGTGGGCATACTGGAGAAGTAGGTGTGCCCTGAACTGTGGTGGACACAGGTTGGCTTTTCTGTACTGATTTCACAATATCCAGCCCCCAAAGCATTAGGAATTGATCAGAACTCTTGGGCATACTTGAGCTCCCACTTTGATTGTTTCAGTTTCTCAGTTTGGCTTTTTGGTGAGTGGCCTTTTCCTTTGTAGACTGGCACAGATTTGTGGAGAAAATGTAATGTAACCTTTTTGTTTTTATCCATGTCTTAAAAGCATTCTTCTTTTCCTCCAGTAATATGACTGAGATGCCATTAAACAAATACTCTTTCTTCATATCCCTGTGCTTCTAATCTTAGTTTTATTATAGCTGTTGTTTTCAAGACTGGGTGACATTGTGTGTATTCTACACAAAGGCATGAGTATCTCCGTATATTTGTGCTGCTTGTGTGGCTGGAACTCCTCCAGGGAGAGTTCTGGACGGAGTGATTTAATTTCCCCTGACTGCTGCTGACCTTGGAAATTCTGGACACAGATGACTGTGACTGACACTTGTATAGAGGAGGAAAAAGACCCACACTCACCCTTCATCCTCCAGAGGAAGGCAGTGGAGATGGTGGCTCCGAGGAGAAGAAAGAAGAGTCATGAAGGGGACCCATGTGACAGTTCCCAGTAGTGTTTTGGAGGCAGTTGGCATTCTTGGGTATGGATAGTGTGGTATGACAGTTAGGTATCGGGATGAGTTAAACCATGATGCGTAAGATAATGGTTAGAGCACTGATGCAAACACAGGTTATGCTTTTCAGATGCATTTGTAGGTTTATAAGGACTTGGGAATCAAGAGCGTTGGTGAAAATACTTGTAACTGAGGTTACTTGCAAAGAGTGGTTTCTGTTCGTCTGTGATCCTCCTCAGATTTACTTGAAATATTTCAAACGGTCAGAACTTCATCTCCCTGATGATTTTATATGTGCTTGTAATCTACCTTATACATACACAGTGCCTCATTTCTGACCATGTTAATGTTCTGTTTTTGTCAGGGTGTTATCACTATTTCTAGAAATCATTGCCCAGCTCTAATGACCTCTTACATAAAATGTTTTCACGGTTACTTGTGAATCTCATGCCTGGGTATGCTTCTAATTAAGTATTTGCCAAACTGAGTGTTTATCGGGAAATAGTGATATCCACTTAAATGAATGCCTAATGTCAGGTAGAGACTCTTAGCATCGCCACAGGCTCTTCCTGAAGCTGGGTTTTACCTTTCCTCTCAAAACAGATGAATGCATCTGCCCATCTGACAAGGGGGTGGAAGTAGTGGTTTTGTTTTGTCAGAAACATCAAATAAGAGAGCTCCTTGACTCTGTGCGGAGGTTCATGTTCCATTGATGAAATGTGCTCAAAATAGCTCTGACTCGGGGGGGGGAGTTGGGAAGGTTGATTGTAGATCGGAGGAAACAACATAAATACATGTGAATAAACAGCCAGCCTTAGCGTCTAATTACAGTGATTTTGAAGGGGGTGTTACCCAATACACCTAGGCTGGCTTGGAGAGGCAGGAGAGGATCATTGCTTATGTGTCCTTTTCTTTGCAGCATAAGTGTATAACTTTTTGTCAGTGTATCTGTGAAAGTTCTTTTAATTTAAGACATGCCAGAGCTAATGATGTCCTAATGGGACATAGAGATTTCAGCTTTTGTCTGTGCTTACAAACATAAATGGTTCACATCTACCAGTTGCTCACTTTCTAATAACACCATACACAACAGAGACATTAGTCATAACTACAAAAGCAGGTGTTTCTTTACCATGAGTTTCTAGTTACCATCCATTAGAATACGTTGGAAACATCAAGGTGAAGAATTCTAGACTTGGGTCAGCAAATCAAGGATGAAGTCCAGCCACTGATTTGGTAGAGAAGTCACTCAAAAGTATCTTCCTCAAACATTGAACAGAATATATTCTATAATGACAGTTATAAATTGGAGGAATTTTCCCCCTTTGTGTACACATTTATTCTCACCCCTGAAACGTTTTTTAGAACCGAAAATTATGTAAATACCTTGTCTTTCTAGTCTAATCAAATAAGTTTTTTTTTTTTAGTCAGAAAATGAATGATAAACATTTTATTTTTTTATACCATGTTTTTTTGTATTTGGTTTGAGTATTTACAAGGATTCATAAATATAAGATAACAAAAATTCCTGGGAGAAACTAGAGAAGGATAGAACCACGAAAGGTAGGATCATGTATAGAGGATTGAGGCTAAGACTCTGGTCCCTTAATGAACAGTCTGGGCATGTACAGTCCAGTATTGAGACTGCAGCTATACGTGGCTGCACACTTGAAGTATTGGGGATCCAGACTGAGATGTGTTTTTCTTGCACAACACACTCTGGATTTCGAAGTCTTTGTCAGTGAAAGAAAAGAGACCCAATACCTTAAGAAATACTGGTTATATGTTGATATGGTAATCTTTTGAATGTTTTGAGTTAAATCGGAAATACTTTTAAAAACTAACTAACTTTCTGTTTCTTTAATGTCACTGGTGGCTCAGCTGGTAAAGAATCCACCTGCAATGCAGGAGACCCCGGTCAGGAAGATCCCCTGGGGAAGGGATAGACTACCCACTTCAGTATTCTTGGGCTTCCCTGGTGGCTCAGATGGTAAAGAATCTGCCTGCAATGTGGGAGACCTGGGTCCGATCCCTGGGTTGAGAAGACCCCCTGGAGGAGGGTTTGGAAACCCACTCCAATATTCTATCCTGGAGAATCCCTGTGGACAGACGAGCCTGTCAGTCTATAGTCCATGGGGTTGCAAAGAGTCAGACACGACTGAGCGACTAAGCACAGCACAGAAAATATATGGGTACATATGTTGCTCTCATTTGTGACTCGTGTTGTTGTTGCTTTCTGAACAACAAGGGTACATTTGACACCTCCTCATGAGAGTTTAGCTTGTGTCCTATAGATGGCTGAGCTGGCAGTCAGTGTGCCCAGAAGCAGGACCAAGAGACCCCTTGACAGTTTTGTTAGATGCTCATCCTATATCTAGATGAATGAGTGACTAAAAATGTGTTTCAGATTTTAAGAAGATAATCGCTGATACTTTCAAAATAAGTATATACGCTTCTTGTTAGCAGGGAGAAAAGATCAAGAACATAATTTAAAGACATAAATTAAATATTGTCCTGTTATGCCCAGAGCAGATGCCAGCTTGTTTGCTCTCTGTTTGTTATCTTCCTAATTTTGTAAGGCAAGGAGCATCCTCCCCAAACACCTCTAGTTAGCCTATTAGTTGAGATGATTCCCCACACTCTCCTTCAATTATCTTGGGTAAATACAGTCTCCACAGCTAGTACCTGCTGATTAACCTGGAGAGTGTCTAAATAAGTACTAAATAGTATATCATTCTTTGAAATAACTCGTATTTATCTGTAAATTGGGATGAATATGGATGAGGTACGTAGTCTTGTTTGCTGTGGCTCCTTAAGGAGGAAAGTGTATTTAATTGAATGTTTCTGCCTAATGACTTAAAGTCAACATGCACCTTATTTATGCATATATGTATGTGTGCATGTATTTATGTATTTATCTCGCAGACACTTATCACCTACCCTGTACCAGGCTCTCCTCCAAGGAAATCAGTATGTTTGTCTAAAAATAACTGACACATAGAGCTTATTATGAGTCAGGCCCTGCTCTAAATGTTTCATGTGTATTAATGCATTTCTCTTCTAAGGGTGAGATAGGTAGAGTTATCCATGTTCAACTGAAGCCAGAAGTGAAGTCACTTCTCCAAGTTCACAGAGTTCAGAGGTAGAATTGCTGGGAACCAAACCTGCAACCCTCCTGATAGCTCAGTTGGTAAAGAATCTGCCTGCAATACAGGAGACCCCGGTTCATTTCCTGAATTGGGAAGAACCCCTGGAAAAGGGATAGACTACCCACTCCAGTATTCTTAGGCTTCCCTTGTGGCTTAGTTGGTAAAGAATCTGCCTGGAATGCAGGAGACCTGGGTTCGATCCCTGGGTTGGGAAGATCCCCTGGAGAAGGGAAAGGCTAGCCACTCCAGTATTCTGGCCTGGAGAATCCCATGTATATGGAGTCCCAAAGAGTCAGATATGACTGAACGACTTTCACTTTAAAACCCGCAGCCAAGTGGCTTCCAGAGCCCATGCTCTTACCCAAGCTGTTGAAATACTTTGTTCTACTTACTTTTGTCTGCCTGCTGCCTTAGCCAGACTTGCCCAAATGATGTGTTTTCTGTTTCCATCATGAGGATGACAGGTCACATGAGAGCCTTTTTCGTGAGGCATGGTATTTTTTTGAACATCTCTTTGTGGGTTTATGATTGGCCGTGTGGAATAGTGGGTAGGATTATATAGTAGTAGCTTCATGTAACAGCCCAGATTCAGGCTGTGGCCTGTAAATGTTAGGTATCTTTTATGCACAAGCCTCCAGATTATCATCAGCATCATAAAGTCTGCGGAGTTCTTTGATGGTTTGACACTACTAAAGTATGATGATACTACTCACTCATCATCTAGTGAATGATCAGTTTCATGAAGAGTATCCATAGATTGAATTCCTTAGGTGTGACCTGAGTGTTTTCTGTTAATACTAAGCTGTTTCCAGACTTTATATGAGATTGGTATACAAATTTGGTTATCAGTTCTCATCTTAGTACTCTGAAGGGTCTTTGAAATTGTTTTCAAGGAGAATTCCACAATGGACCACAGAGGAAGCAGATTGCCTCCTACCCGCCACAGGAGGGTTCTTTTTCTCTGAGAGCTTCTTTGAAAAGAAAAAGTAATATGCAGAATTACACTTTTCTTAATTCAAAGCTTTATCCCAATTTCAAAATATTTCTTCCCTCCTTCATGCTTTAATATATAGGACAGAATGGTCAACAGCTTGACCATGTGGTCCTAACCATCTCATTTACTGTCCTTCAGAATTTTACGTCTGAAAGGGTTCCTGATTACATGTATCCATTCATCAAAAAAAATTCACTATGTATACTCCTACTGTATAAACCCTGTGATGCTATATAGCACACAGTGTCTGGCTAAATTGTCTTCTAGGATTCTCGAGTTCAGTGATGCTCTAAAGTTCTAGTCTAGTGCTCTCATTTACCAAGTGAATTGCCTGAGAAAAGTGAGGCCCAGAGAGGTGATGTGTGACTCATTCATAAGAGAATGACAGGTGGAATCAGCGGAGAGCTGTGGACTCCTTATGGTCCTTGCTATAAAGAGGGCCAGGCCCCGCCCTTGTGTCCTGTACATGTAAATTCTTGCATATACCCAACGTTCCAGGAGCATCTCTGCTGGAAAAATGAGGGAAACATTTGCATTAACGCAATATTTCTTTTCAACTCATGCCATCCCATATGTAACCACCCACAAGCACAAAATTCAGGTTGTTATTATTCAGATGAAGACTTTGCTAAGATCTGCCATTGTTTAATTGAAACTGCTCTTTATCAAGTGATTGACAAGTCAGGGATGAGTATCTGGAGATGAGAAACTCCAAGGCAGGAGAGCAGATCTCAGACTCCCCAGGAGAGGGACATAAATGCTAATTATACATTGACTTTAATTCCTAGTTTGTCATAGCTGTCTGCAGGTGTGCATCTTGGCTGTGGGCTATTCTCAGGGCCTCATTTGTATTTGAGATTTTCTTTAATAATGTTACCTCCCCCAATGAGCTCTTTAATCTCTGGCTTTCAGTTCTTTCTCTAGATAGAGGAAAAAATTAATTCGCAGGTGAATGTAGAATGTAGTTACTAGTTCTTTTGCTGATTGAAGATGAAAGATTTGGGGGAGTGGGGTCTTTCCATTGATTTCCTTTGAAGACAGTTTGGGGATAGCATGCCTTTGGCCTGGAAGATGAGATGCAGAGCTGTTCGTTGCCAATACACCCCTCACCACGACCATCACCACTGCTACTCACGTGGCCTTCCTGGTGATTTGCATATTTCTGGGAAGAGAGCTGATGTTACTGTGTGCCATGTGCTTGCACTGATGAGCCGCTGCCCCACTCCCACCTCCTGAGGAGGAGGCCTGTCATTGGCAGATGCAAGGTAACCTTGAGATTCACTGAGTTTATTTTTAAGCAGGATGAATTATTTTTTCCCCCCTGGTAGTGGAACTGAGGGCTTGAGCTTGTTACTAGATGGATTGGGTGAAAACACAAAAAATAGGTGAACATCTCTACGTACATTTTGACTTGCCCCCTGAATGCCCCAAATTGGACCATACCCCCTGTTGGTGCCCTACTGGGCCCTGAGTTACTTCATGTACTGCTGGGTGGCTACTCTTGAGGTTTAGCTCGTGTTCAGTGCTGATTTCCGGTGTGATTTTTGCCATAACTTCAACAGGTATCCACATGCTTTCCCAGCCTCTTCCTTCTTCCAGAGGTTAATTATCCGCCCTTGTCAGAGGAGAGTTGCCAGAGGGGTTGGTCAGAATAGATAGCATGCAGAGGACTCTTTCCCTCCAGGGATTGGAGTCAGCTGTGCTTCTGTGTGTGTAGACCGCCCATTCCTTGCCCTCTGGGCTCTAAAAACTCTGATCAGCTGCATGTGGGGCAACTCTGAAAACCTCTGTTGGTGGTGGTAGTTTTTCAGCCCTGCCCCCACCCCGACTCCCTGTCTGTTCACATTCCTCACATTTATCCATCTCCTTAGCTTGGACAAAGTGATAAGGCTGAGCAGTAATGTCAGTGTGGACATGTGACCTAAGGAGTCCTCTTTATGATTTCTTCTGCGTTGTTGTATTATGACAGTACTTCTCACGAGAAACATTTGCCTTGCCTTCAGCCCTTAATTGGCTTTCTCACTGATAGGGCTCCTTGTTGCTTTTAAAACGTGATTAGGTAGAGTGAGTGATCTGACAGTCAGAATTTGGAGGCAGCTGTTCTTCTGAAAATTTCCATATTCATTTTTAAAATGGATTTTTGAGGAGCAGGCAGTTTGAAGGGATTTTGGTGGTGCTCACCAGCAGTGTGGTTGATGCTCATACATCGTGCTGTCTTCAAGTAGCTCAGTGAGAACCAAAGTGGTTTTTAGGAAAGGTGATTCTGGACTTTCAGACTGTGAGGATGGCCTCAGGGTGCTTGACCTCAGTACAGGTGTATAAGCTTGGCCATAACCAAAGTCAAGTATATGCCTTAATGCTGTAATGCAGGCTCTGTATGTTTGCTGATGGACACAGCATGCCACTTTGTTTTGACATACAAACATGGTCATCTTGAAAGGTTTCATAAAGAAAAAGCATTGCTCGGCGTGTTTGTGTCCCTATGTTTAGTATATTAGGATTAGCCCAGTATTAAAGGCTCTTCTGGTCCAGTCCATCCTCCTCCCACCTCACCCCCCAAATTTTCCAAGTCCACTGCCAATACCCTATTGGTATTCAGTGTAGTCAACTGTGTCGTTTTGATTCTACTTGATAGTTCTTAACTTGGGCCTTGAGAACTTATGGCAGACTGAAACTACATGTAGTTATTCTGTTGAGGCATTTCATATTTTTAAACAGATTTTCAAAGCAGTCTGAAAAGGTTAGAGAGCTGCTTTACCAAAATGTCTAGGAATCCTCCAGAAATATTCCAGATTTCTTCTCTGTCGACTGAAGTTTCTGTAGGACCTTAAAGGTTCAGCCATTTGTCCTTTTTCTCTTGACATCAGTCATCTTTTAGGTTCCACAGCATCTTTTAGACTCAAATTAGAATTGAGCAGAAAGTAAAGAGAATTTCTGTGTCCCTGCCCACCCCACCCCACCCCGCCATGTACTTCCATGTACTTCCTCCTCTGTTATCGGTAGTCCCCCTCCAGAGTGGTATATTTGTTATAATTGGTGAGCCTTCCTTGACACATCATCATCCATAGACCATTGTTTACTCTGGTTCACTCTTGGTGTTCTGCATTGTACAGATTTTGACAAATGTGTAATGACATGTATCCATCATTATAGTATGATCCAGAATAGCTTCATTGCTGTCAAAATCCTGCCCCCACATCTGTTCATCCTGTCTCATCCTGCTAACCCCTGGCAATCACTGATCTTTTTACTGTCTCCCACATTTTTGCATTTTCCAGAACGTCACAGTTGGAATCATACAATAGATAGCTGTTCGATGGGCATTTTTCTCTTAGCAATGTGTATTTCAGATTCCTCCATGTCTCTTCATGGCTTGACAGTTCATCCTTTTTAAGTGCTAAATAGTATTCAGTTGTGTTCATGAACCACAATTTCTTTACTCACTTACTGAAGAACATATTGGTTGCTTTCAAGTTTAGGCATTTATGTATAAAGCTACCAGAAACATCCATGTGCAAGTTTTTGTGTGGACGTAAGTTTTTAACTGGTGGAACGTATGGTAAAAGTTTGTTCTATACAAAACCATTGCTCAGAGTGGCTGTACTGTTTTGTATTCCCAGTAACGGTGAACAAAAATTCCAGTTGTTCCACACCCTCACCTGCATTTGTTGTCAGTGTTTTGAATTTTGACTATTCTAATCGACATGTTAATAGTTGTCTTAGTTTGCATTTCCCCAATGACACTTGTGGGCATATTTTCATATGCTTGTCATCTGTATGTCTTCTTTGATAAGATATCCAAGTCTTTTACCCATTATAACATTGGGATTTTGATTTTCTTATCGTGGAGGTTTAAGAGTTCTTCCTGTATTTTGAATACTATAGTCCTTTATCCGAGATGGCTTTTGGAGGTGTTTTCTCCTTCCCCCAGTGTGTGGTTCAGCTTTCAGTTGTTTTTTTAAATCTTAGACCCACAAAGTCATACCATGAGTGGGCTTTTACAGCCAGCACACAGGGCTGCTAGTGAGCTGTGTTGCAAATTCTCAACCTTAATTACCTTGATTTCTTATTTTCAGGTCAATGTGACTGTGGACTACATTAGACCAGCCAGCCCAGCCACAGATACGGTGCCCGCCTTTTCAGAGCGTACCTGTGCCACCGTCACCATTGGAGGAATGTGAGTTTTCTGGCTGGTAGCAACTTTTGGCCATGGCTGGGAGTTCTCTTCTCATTCATCTCTCTCCTCCCTTTCACCCTGATTTGCTTTCTGTCACTCTTAACACAGTGGCTTGTGATTGCTATATGCCTGTGTAGCACTTTGTTTGCAGAGTACTTCATAATTGCTCATTAGTTAATCATATACTTTCATTATTGTCATTATTTAAGATTTATTGGGCTCTGTGTGCTTGGCACTATGTAGCATTCATTATTACTATTAATAATGCCATTTATTGAGTATCAGTCAGGCCCTTACGTACTATGCAAAAGTAGAAAGATTCTGTGCGTATTAGTTTACGAAGTTTAACTGTAGGCCAGAAAAAGAAGAGTGGTTAATTGGACATTTTTTTTGAATAGACATGTGTAATCAGTAGATGACAGGGTCTTCGTCTTGCGTTCCACTGGCTGTACCCTGGTTACGTTCCAGAGTCTGTAGGGAGCTTGGTTGACGAGCATCCTTCCAAGGAGGTATCTGATGGGGGCAGGAGGAAGCCCGCTGGGCCATGCTTCCACAGTAAATATTAAAACAATCAGTCAGTCCCCAGTAGCAATTCTTACTCTGCATAAAATATACCCGCATGCTAATTGTCTCCTTCTCTATTTAACAGTCTTAAATGGTGTTTGTTACCAAACTGGTATTTTGCTTTTGTTTTAAAAGGGGGCATGCATGGTGGAAGGGAAGAAAAGAATAGGTTTCTCATCAAAACAGAGATTGTCTTATTGCAAGTACAATGGAGCCCATTGGGAGAAACACCTTTCTCTAAGCTATAGCCTGCCTGTCTCTGACAGGAAGGATATGGCCGCTAATGTGCTTTCCAGAAGCTCTCCTACCACACAGGAGCTTCTTCCGTCCACGTTCCAAACACCCCACCCTACCCCCACCCCCGCTTCCTGTTGTCACTTTTGGAAATAAGTATTTTTAGGTGCTATTACCACTCCTATACCTGTCAATGTTGTTGATGTTCACACAGCAATCAGGGACTTCACTTTTGCCTAGAGGAACTGAATATAGGATTTTGATGTCATTATCTTAACACCATCACGGGCGTTGGGTTATTTTTAGAACCAGGTTCTTGAGAAATTAGATAATGTTTTCAGAATGGGGAAAACTGGGAAATATTTTGCTCATTATTCTCTCTAATTTGCAGTAATGATTATTACCGATTTGTCACCAGTTCTTAGCTCAGTGCATGCTTTCCTCTTGTGGAGAGCAGGAAAATGAGTATTCCCCTAGACAGATTTAAGATTTTTGCTGCCACAAACAAGGAGTCCTCTCCAATAACTGCTCTTTCTATCTACCTATGGTAAAGACAACACACTACTGTCAAAATGCACATCTTTTTGGCAGACGGTTTCTATTCATGTTTATCTAATGACCCATTAGAGTAGAGGGTGTTTTTGGTTTTTTTTTTTTTGGATTACCGCTGAGGTATGTTTCCAGAATTTATGCTGCTTAAAATTAGATATTCTGGAAGTGTTCTTGTAGGGAGTTAACCTTGACCTTTCTCTCTCCCTGTTGTCATAAGATGGTATTTGATTTACCAAGGTCCTTACCTCAAATTAGACCAGCCTGGAAGGGTACCTGGGGTGCCCTGGTATCCAGGGCATCCCAGATACTACTGTAAGAAAGTTTGAGGTATGAATAATACCAATATCCAAACACTCAACTTAAATTTAAAAATTATATTGAAAGTCTCCTGACTTTAATAGTTTTTTGATAACATTGGCTAGAGCAGATTTAGGTTTTTATCCCAAATGTCTTAATTCCATTTTTAACATAATGAGTTAAATACACTGAATTTCCTCATGGATTTGTTTCTACTAAACTAGACTGTCTTGAGTAAACTACTGGGCAGTAATTGGGAGAAATATGAGGATAACCTAATATCATTAAGACCAAACTTCACTAGATAGTAAGCTCCCTGAAGATAGGGTTATCGTCTCTCTTATTTCCTGATGTAGTCTCAGTGTTCAGCAGTTCATAGGAGTTCAATAAATTTGTGAGTTATTTGTTTACTATATTGCAGTGTCCCTTTATGAAATAAAACAGGGGGTGCTTAGATGTCTCATAACCTGGGGCAGCTGTTTCTTCTGAGCTACAAGTTGGCTTTAATCTGTTAAATACATACGTAAAAAAACTTGTATCTGATCCAATAGTTTTCCCTGTTTATTTGGTTATTGGAAGGTCCGTGCCAAAAATAATGTGCTGTGCTTAGTCGCTCAGTTGTTTCCGACTCTTTGCGACCCTATGGACTGTAGCCCAGCAGGCTCCTCTGTCCATGGGGATTCTCCAGGCAACAATACCAGAATGGGTTGCTGTGCGCTCCTCCAGGGGATCTTCCCAATCCAGGAATCGAACTCAGGTCTCCCACATTGCAGGCAGATTCATTACCATCTGAGCTACCAGGGAAGCCCATGCCAAAGATAGAATGCTTCTGGAAAATGTATCTGATAGCATGCTTCTGATGTTTGGGTCTTCCTCAAGGCTTCTTTTTATTTTCCTGTGGCCTTGATTTTGTTTTCACTTTTTCCTCAATTTTCTCTACTTAAATCATTCCAAGTACTACTATAGGAAAGTTGAGGTATGAATGATACCAATATCCAAATACTCAGCCTAGATTCAGAATTAAATCAAATGCTTCCTGATTTTAATAGTTATTTGAAAACATTGTGTAGAGCAGAGGATTTATTTTTTTATCCCAAATGTTTTAATTCCATTTTTAACATAAAAATGTACTTACATCTCCAAATCTTTGATGTATAATATCCTGGTGTATTAAAAAACTTCTTCTATGGAATGTTGACTTAAAAATACTACTTATGGAACCCTAGATTTTTGTGATTTACATCTCCCTCTTCTGTTATACTTTTCCTGCTCTAATTTTTGCACATTTTGTTGCCATTTAAATGCCATGCCTCTTACTAAACCTTTTGCAACAACTTGTTTTTATAAAGGCTTGTTCTTTTTGTACTCATATTTCAATATTTAGTGAAGTACATAATAAAAATGACCAGTATAAATCTGGGGACAGAAGTGCACAGGTGTGTTCGAGTGGTCCTGTTACTAACTGGTGCCAGTCTGTGGGTTTTGAGGAGGTCGTAGAATGTGCAGGTCAGTTAAGCAAAGGTCACTGGGAGAGCTTGTCTAGTAATGCACCACGTCTCTCGTGACAGGCTTTAGACTTTGTTCAACTTTTAGAGATGCAGTAGCATTAAGAAAAGATCAGTGCTATGTCTGTCATTACCTTTAGGCTCATACCCCTTTGTATTGGCCTTTGTAGTGTCTAGAGGCTTTCCCTTTAGTCACGGGATCAGCTGTGAGTCTCTGATTCTCCAGTAGGTTTTCTCTAACTGCTCATTCCAGGGAAGGAGAAAGAAGAGGCAGATGACATGGCCTCTTTGAGGAGGTGATATTTTTCAGTGGATTTCACGTGCCCACGTGTGTGAACCGGCCCTGTCCTCAGTAGGGTTCTGTCAGTCCTCCGGTGTTTTCTTTTGCCGTGTGGGACGGCGTCGAGCTGCAGGGCCTTTGGGAGGCCCCTCTCGTGAAACAGTCTTCAACTTCCTCTCTCTCACCCTCTGGGGAGCGAATGAAAATGAGGTTCATCCTTCCTCTAATAGGTTAAATTTTTTTTTCTTGATTAACTTCACTCAAGTTGGTGAGAGTTGTTACTTTTTAATCAAAGCAATTTAAATAAAAAATAAAAAGATCAAACTTTGAGTTGTTTCTCATTCTCTGGCTCCCAGGTTGGGAATTAGCTGATCCCTTTAGGCCTGGACTGTGACAGGAAGCTGTCAAGATGGCGCTTCCTGTTAATTACTTTTTATTGTATTTAAGACACTTAAATAACTCTTCTTGTGATTTAGTCTTCTATGTAATTAGCTTCAGTGATTAAAATCTCATTCTTCCGTTATTGCCAGAGCTTTCATGAAGAGCAAGTTTTGTGGGGTGACCTTTACTTGTGCTGGACTTCACAATTACTTTGAGCTCCAATTTGGCAAGCCCATAGTATATCTATTAGCTGATTGCCCATGTCTTCTTGCACATCACATTTTCAAAAAAAAAAAAGTTAAAAATTTTTTGTTCACATTTATAAAGGGGCACCTAAAAAACTAACTTGGGATCCAGCTTTACACCTACACACTCATAATTACCACCACCACCCCATCCACCATCCATGGAAAATTGTCACATATCCAGTAGGTACAGTGTCGCTGAGGTATTGCCCCATTGCTTCTCATTATGTTGAAGTATTTCACAATAATAGACAGTAGACATTTTTCCATTTTGGAGAAATGAAAGATGGCACAGAGATGGAAGTGTGGAATAAGAACGGTTGGAAAATGCCTATTTTCTGCACAAGGTCAGTTTTTTGAGAGGTGATTTGAGTTTTATAACAGTGATTTTTAAAACATTGTTGTAACCTCTGCTCCTGACTGCAAAGCTTTGCTCCCTGCAAAAGCACTACTGTCCAGCTTAATGCCTGTGTGGGGTCCTTACTACCAGAAATGCTGTGGGACATCTTAGTTACCTCTTTTGTAATGACTGTCATCTAGCAGGTGTGAAGCCATCTTTATGAACGTCCTTTGTGGCTCTTTGACTTCTTCATAGATAGTTTGCCTTTATTATGTTTATTTAAATCAGACTGTTACTTACAAGGAATCCAACTTCTTTGCTTTTTTTCTTTTTCGTTGGCTCCAGCATGCAGGCATTCTTCCTCAGCTGTTCTGTTAGTCACTGACCATGAGGTTAAGATCTTCTCCTTCTAGAATAGTTCTTTTCTAATCTTAGTTCAGTTTTTCTCAGCCATGTCATACCACCCTTAGTTTTTCGGGCTTGAGCTCTGTAGCTGTAAGGCTTTTGCTGTCTAGCCAAATCTTAAAACATACTAATGTCTGAGCTAGTATAACATATTAGTGTGTCTTAAAACATACTAATGTTTTCCTAGCTAAACATAGCTGAAATCTCAATTTCTGTCCTAGTGTTCTTCCTCACCAGGTGGCCCACAGCGTCCTGACGAGTTATTCTTTCAATAACCGACATAGTATTAATGTCAGTGTCTCAGCCAGGAGATAGGATCTGGGTTGTAGCCACCTCTTCTCTGCACAGATTTATTGCTTACAGTTCATCTACTTTAGTGGATTCCTCTACTCCAACCTTTTCCTCCTTTGAAGGAGAAAGAAGACATCAGAAGAAACGTTCCTCTTCTCCTCCCCCTGAACCCCCTAACACCTAAATCATAAACACTTAACCAACCTTCACTTCTCAAAAGAGCACCTTAGATTGTTTTCTCAAACTCAGAGGCTGCTTGATTTATATAATTGTGCTACTTCTGCCATGTGGAGTAGTGGAATTATGCCTGTTCACCATCCTGAAGACGCTGGAAGCATCTGTGTCATTTGGCTTAGAATACTTTGGAAAGAATAGTTAAATAATTTCACGTATCTCCTGCTAGCTTGAGCACAGTCATCATTTTAAGAGAACGGCCTCATAAAGCACCATAAGAAGGAACTTGGTTTTTGCAAAGGGTTCAGGTGGGAGTCAGGAGAACACTGCAATTTTAGTTGAATCTTACATTTTGTAGCCGTCTATATGTGGGACTATCATGCTGCTGAGCCTTTTTTTCCTCCTTTTTTCTGCTTTAAAGCCCTGATGCTTTCAGATTACTGTATTACCCTCATCACTATATGGAAGTTCAATTAAGCTTTACATAATGGAGCACTTGGCTCTTATAAATCAGCCAAATCCTTTGCTGAGCAATGTGTGTTCTTTCCCTTTTTTTCCGCCTCAACATTAGTTGAGTAGAATATCAAGTACTAGGTAACAGTATTTACTGAGTGGATCTTTAGGAAACTCCCTCATCAGTTTCACAAAGTATACCATGGAGTTTCCAAAGTATACCATGGGAGAAAACGAGGCTTTTCTCCAGATAAGAGGAGCTCATCCTCAGGGAGGAACACGAGAGATGGATAAAGGTGTTCAAAATCATAAGTTAAAGGCTGTTTGGAAAAAGTAGGAACGCTGTCCATTTCATTTCTGTGGGCCCTAAAAATAGCTCAGTGAGGATCTGGTCCCTGACAAGAGACAAGCTGCTGCTCCTGTCTGCTATGAACAGTAGATTTATCAGTTATTCATCAGATATTTGCTGAACACCTACTGTGTGTCAGGCACTGGGAATATAGCGGTGAGCGTTTCCCTGTGCCAAGTCTTCCTGGCTACACTTCATTCTTGGGAACCTTCTTGCCTCTGGTGGCTGAGACAACAAGAGTCCTTAAGGATATTCACTGACTTTGCTGCCCCCCAGAATCTTGCTTGGGTAGATTTTGACTTTAAGAAACACAAGTGACTTTATATAAACAATACCTGAAAAGGCTCTTTTCTGTTCAGGTCTTGCCTGGGACGTTTAGCGAATTTACCACTCAGAAACAGGTTAAAATGAAAGATAATCCCTCTTATATCTTTATTTTTGGTTGAGTCAATAACTGAACCTGTCAGTAGACAAAATGAAATGCTCAAGCAACTACCCGTTGGAGGCTCTTTGCCCTTTTCCCCCTCACATCACCGTTCCTGACTCAGTCGGCACTGATGAACCTCTGTGAGTCTGACAGTTCGTTATGACTCCCCTCTCTCTCCATGTTCCTAAAGACCTGCTTACCTTATTCCTGTCTCACCTGGCAGAGGAAGGACCCAGTGCTGACTTCCTAACAGAGTCTGCTTCTCACTTTTGTGGATGGTTATCCTTATAACTCTATTATAAATTAACACTACTAATTAAAAAAATTTTTAAACTGTATCTATTTTTACTTTGTTTTAGTATTTGCACTATAATTTCTACCCTTTAACCCCTAGTTATCTTATATTTGTTTTGTGTTTGTGTGTGCTCAGTTGTGTGTGTCTCTTTGCGACCCTGTGGACTGTAGCCCGCCAGACTCCTCTGTCCATGGGATTTCCCAGGCAAGAATACGGGAGCAGGATGCCATTTCCTACTCCAGGAGATCTTCCCAACACAGGAATCGAAACCACGTCTCTTGCATCTCCTACGTTGGCAGGCAGATTCTTTAACACTGTGCCACCTGGGTTTTACCAGTGGTAAACTTTGTAACGTTCACTTTCTGTTTCTGAGTAACTTTATATAGTATCTCTGTACTGCTCACTCTGAAAGAATTAGGAAATTATAGTGGTTACACTTATTTAAAGAGGTTTTATTTTTTGGTTTTATCAAGATGGGCTTCCCCGATGGCTCAGTGGGTAAAAAATCCACATGCAGTGCAGGAGATACAGGAGATGCGAGTTCAATCCCTGGGTTGGGAGATCTCCTGGAGGAGAAGAGGGCAAACTACTCCAGTATTCTTGCCTGGTGGGCTACAGTACAAAGGGTCACAAAGAGGCGGACATGACTGAGCAACAGAGCACACAGCATAGCAGTTATTCAGTTTCTCCTGTGTCGGTGTAATTGTCTTCTAACCTTTGCTTGTAAGTTGATCATAAATATTTAAAACCTGTCTCCCATCTCCATAGCTGTTAGAATTGTGTAAGTGTTACTGTGGAACAAAAGACACAGAATGATTAGTCCTATAGAAAAGGAACTCGGCCTTTAAATGCAAAGAGAAATGCTGAATTAGTTAAAGATCTGCTCAGTAAACACTGTCACCCAATACATTAATTCTGTGTCTGTATTTTCTTCTTCCTTTTTACATTTCTTTATATGCCACTGTATCTCAAGTCATTCTTTTTGTGGTTTTTCCTCTAATTTGTTGAAGAACTTTGATTTTTCTCATGTGTTGGGTGGTCAAGTTTCTAAATTTCTGAATGTCTGAAATGTCTAAATATTTTTGGATGTATTCTTATTTGTTAGTGTTATTATAAAATTGTAACTTGAAAATTGTTTTCCTAAAAACTTGGAAGGCATTGTGCTCTGTTGCTTCAACAATGTTTATAAGAAATCCAATTTCTCTTTCTTTAAATGTAACCTTTTTTTCCCTCTGGCTTTGGAATTGTTCTTACAGTTTCCCATTAATTGGTTTTCTGAAATTTTATCAACATATTTCTACATCTGTCCGTTTTTGCTTCGTACTCAATTGTCTTTTCCACTGTGAACACCAAAACTATTTTTTTGTTGCTGTTACTTCTTGAATTATTTTCTTTCTCTCTCTTGCTGCATTGTATCTTATGCTTCGTATATCTAACTTTTCTTCCAAATGTTTAAGACCTCCTTTGCATTTTTGTTCTATGATCAAGAAGATGTCTTCATTTTTGCCTCTTGCTTAGTCAGCCAGCCATGTGTATTGATTCATTTACATTCATAACCATCTCTTGTTCATTCATCTCACTCATTCATATACTTACTTATTAGTTCATAGATCCAATATTCTGAGAGTGCCTGGTGTGTACTAAGCACCAGGAATATATCATTGTTCTAAAATGAAAATGATTTGTATCCCATGAAATTTACATATTAATCTCTTAATCAAACTCATTTTACTTTTTAATTGCAGCACTCACATTTAAATTTTCTGTTCTTTAAGTGCTCTATTTTAATAGCATCCTCTTCTTAGTCTATGAATATATTTTCTCTATCTCTGAGAATCTTATTTAAAAATTAATCACCTCTTCCAGCTTTCCCCCATGACTAAATGTTCTTTACTTTGTTCTTTTTCTTTCATAAGTCCTCAAGCATTATGTGAACCTTGAACCTGTATTTATGAAGGAAGGACCAGGTTGGAGTTGGCACAGCTGTTCTCTGCAGTTGTTTGTGTCTCCCAGACATCTCTGTCATAAAAAAGTCATAGGAGAGCAGGAAGTATCAGAGGGAGACTTCCTTATATGGTGCCTGAAAGTGGAGCTGGAACACAGAGGAAGCAGGCAGATTGCAGACCCCACAGAAACTGTCAAAGCTTGGGGGCTTTCATCACCTGATAGGGAGCCTTAGTGTATTTTCCCGGCCTATAAGGTTGAGGGGTGGGGAGCAGGGATAGGGTGGGTCTGTGATGTGTTCCACCACCTCTCTCTAAATGTTGTGCCTTGGCTTTACTTTCTGGCCACACAGTCCATCTAAATCACCTGCCCTCTGTTCTACTAGAACACGTGTTTCTTTGAAGTGAATTATCTTGTATGACATTGACAATCTGGGGAAACACATTGGATATAAAGTAGAAGTCATGTTGGTTTGTAAGTGACATTCCCAAATACATTGAAATATTGAAAGGGTAAGGGATAAACTCTTACATTTAAAGGGAGAGCTTTAGAAGGTGTAAAGACTTAAGAAAATCTCAGTGTGAAGTTGAGACGTTTACAGTAGGAACTTCCTTTAATTTAAGTCATGAGTGCTTTAGTGGCTTCAAGAACCTTTATGCTTTTCACTATGTTAAGCTCAGTAGCATCCTGTCAGTGAGGTCGGAAAAGCTGTGAAGACACTTTTGCCAGTATTCAGACAGTGGATTAATGAAGAAAACTGGGCTTCCCAGGTGGCTCAGTGCTTGAGAATACACCTGCCAATGCAGGAGACATGGGTTCGATCCCTAGGTTAGGAAGATCCCCTGGAGGAGGAAATGGCAACCCATCCCCATATCCTTGCCTAGGAAATCTCATGAATAGAGGAGCCTGGCGGACTCCAGTCCGTAGAGTCACAGAGTCAGACAGGACTAAGCACAAGCACATTGAAGAAGGCTACACTTTGCCTCAGACTTTGGTTTGATTAAAGTGGTCTCTATTGATGGCACAACATGGTAAATCAACTATACTTTTAAAATAGTCTCTGTTGAAAACAAAGCCCTATAGTCCCTCCTCTAGGGATAGCATCAGAATCCCAGAGTTCAAGACTACTCATCCTGTAGAGATTTCCATTGTGTGCCATTTTTATTAGGGTTGTTTTTGCTGGTGCTTAGGCTGTAAAGTTCCATAGGGTTTAAGGGGACCACCTATCACCCTGTTTGTTTAGGAGTTTTCGTGCTTTTTTGGTGTATGAACTGATCAGGATCACACAAACAAGCATATGCTGGGAATAATGCCAAGTGCTTGCTGGTTAGGGTATTTCTCTCTTACCAAGGGTCAAAGCTCTCTGCTCCTAGCACCTTCATGAGCATGGTAGAGATGGGTGGGGAAGAGGCCGCCTGGCTGGCCCTGCTCTCCTGAATGCTGTTCCTGATCCATCGCTCGGATGATATGCCCAGTTCCTACTCACTGTGTGCTTCGTATGTGTCAGTAAAAGCCCTTGATGTGCTGCGCTTAGTTGCTCAGTCGCGTCCGACTCTTTGAGACGCCATGAACTGTAGTCCGCCAGGCTCCTCTGTCCACGGGGCTTCTCCAGGCCAGAATATTGGAGTGGGTTGCCTTGCCCACCTCCAGGGGATCTTCCCAGCCCAGGGATTAACCCAGGTCTCCCACATTGCAGGCAGATTCTTTACCATCTGAGCCACCAGGGAAGCCCTTGAGGCACCCCCAGTTTGCCACCCATCTGATCCCATCTGTTTTCTGTCTTTCAGGATTTGTGCAAACTTTCTGATGTGCTGTTAACACACGTTCTTATTCTCCAGCACCATTAGGGCTTTATTCTTGTGCATATATCTCTTTTGCGTCATTTCAGTGGGACCTTGTAAAGAATGTCATGTGGACATAAGTTCTCAGTCTGCCATTCTGAACCCCCCTCAAGCATTCTTTCTTTCTTTGGAGAATGAAATTGATGTGATGAGGAGAAGGGACATTCGACATGGTTACCAATAAGCACAAATTGTGTCTTTTAATGCCATTTCTCAGCCCCTTTCTCTATACAGTTCTTGTGGCCAGCACAGTACACAGTGGTAACGGAAATAGGAATGGATTTTTATCTTCCATGGTGATGCCGCTTAACAGGGATTTTTCTCCGGTTCATACTGAATGACTTTTTTAAAGTAATAAAAATTGTAGTAGCATTTTCAAAAGTTTAAAAAACATGAAAGAATCACTCATTATGTAATCGTGCTAACATAAGCCTTGTTTGAAGGGTGTGCCTTTTGAGTGCTGGTTATTTTTTAAGGATGTAATTTCGAACAGGAAAACTTTGACCATTTGGCATAGTGTTGGATGAAGGCTAGTTGTTGCTGGATCTGAAGATTCTGTAGCTGTTTTTTTAAAGTGGGCTTTGGAGTACACACAATTGAGATTAAAACTCGGTTCTATGCATGGCTGATTCATGTCAATGTATGGCAAAACCACTATAATATTGTAAAGTAATTAGCCTCCAGTTAAAATAAATTAATTAAAAAAAAACCTCGGCTCTATGCCTCGATAGCTGTGCAGTCTTGGGCCATAGTTTTTTCCTATATGAGTTCTGTACAATAATACTACACTCCTAGGACTGTTGTGAGCATTAAATGTATCAATGCATTTAATTTGTTTAGCACAGTGACTAAGCCATAACAATCAAATACGTCCATGAGTCCTAAGTCAGGCCTCCGAACTGGTCATTGGCCTAATTTCAGACCTAGTGGTCTCTTTTGTCCCCTCTGTCACCTCTCCTACGTCTCTGGCCATCTCTTTGACTCAACTTTTCCCTTTTTTAAAGGATTTTTATTGACTGCTTTTATGTTCCGTCCTCTTCACAGTTCCCCCTCCTGCCCCTGGCCAAGCGCACCCACTTGATAACGTTGCTACCTCACAGATGTACTTGAATAAGATATAGAACATACCTAGTATATGCTACATGATCAGAGGTTTAACAGCAAATCACCCATGGGATTATGATTAGATGTTGTTATCCTAGTCTGTTTCTTGTTTGGTTTTTTTGGCTGTGCCACTTGGCACGCAGGATCCTAGCTCCCCGACCAGGGATTGAACCCTTGCCCCCCTGCACTGAGAGTGAGGAGTCTTAACCACTGAACCACCAGGGATGTCCCCTGTACTAGTCTGTTTTTATTGTTCCATGGCAGACGCTTTGGTTTTAGACTTCTCTTTTTTCATTTTTTCAATTGCCACTAAATCACATCATTTTTCCTCTAAGCAGTGAATATAAATATGTTCACCTAAGTACTACTGTAAAAGAAGTAGAAAATATTCATGAGTAATTCTTAATGTTTCAGGGAGTTTAACATGCACTTACCATTGAGTAAGGACAATATATATTCCTTAGTAAAAGCAATTTATTGAATAATCTTTGAAACCAAGAGGTGTTGCTAACAAGCGAACTCCCTGAATATACTTGCTTCATATACATATTTAGTTACCTATTTACTTCCTGTCTGTCTATATGAGTTATTTTAAAGGCAGAGGGCTATTGACTAAGTGTTTTAGGAGATGCTGCTATTCTCTATCCCTACATTTAAAATCTTACTGAAAGGCAGATTCTGTGTATTGCAGGGGGGTTGGGGGAGAGCTGAAGAATCTTAGTTCCCCTACCAGGGATTGAACCTGGGCCCTGAGCAGAGAAAGTGGGGAGTCCTAACCTCTGGATCTCCAGGGAAGTTCCCTTTGTAGATCTTTTAGGGATCCACATCTCTGCTGTGATGCCTTTTGTAAGTTTTGTGCCATCATTGTGTTCACAACAAGTTGAACATGGAGGGATTTAACAAATCCCTGGACCTTGGAGGTCAGCACGCGTGGTAGAATTTGGAGATATTTAATGGCCTGAGCTTAATAAGGGCCAAAGGAAACTTGAGACTGCCTTTCATCAAGTTTCCAGTGTCGGTTTTCCATAGAGCCTTTCAGCTTTCTGATGTATCTGTTTACATAACAGCTGTGATTGAGCTAACTATTGCCTTAACGTGAGCTTCTATTGTGTTAAAATCGTGATTTATACACCATCATGTATCAGGTCATTAACAAGGGGAATTAATTGTATTTCAGTTCTTACACCATCCTGCCTCCTCCCAAAACAAAACCACTTTGACACTGACTACAAAATCACCTTTCTTTTTCTTTAAAGTAGGAAACACCTGTGTAAAGCACTCAACACTTGTCACCACTTTCTCAGAAAGGTGGCTTTGAAACTGTGTTCTATTGTGTGTCACTTAGCACGGCCTGTGGCTACAGAGCAATCAGACCATTTAAGTGAGGCTTGATCACAGAGGCTCTGGAGTGGCTTACTGTATTTCAAAGTTGGGAACCAAAATAATCCCATGTTTCCCCCAAGGGGAGAGAAGAAAAGGAAACCTTGAAACCCTGATTGTGTTGCTGGGTTCATTTGTTGCTTCTATTAAAATGAAGAATCCTTAAGTTAAAAACCAGTTTGTCTTCTAATCCTTAGGGAAACACTGACCACCTGAAAACATTTTTGTTTAGACTTGGTTGCAGAAGTAGAAACTCATTTCTAGAGCGGTTACCCACCTCAGGTGTGTATTTTGTTTATGCAGTGAAAGTCGAAAGCCACTCTCACATTCTAGACCTTGTCCACACTGACCTTGGGCTTGGTCCAGTTGCTAATGGATTCCGGGGAACAAAACAGGACTTGCCTGTTCGTGTGGTGCCAGCTGGCTGGGTTATGGAGCATAAACCATAACGGAGCTGTTAGTAGAATTCTTACTCAGCCCATTTTTCCTTCCTGACCCATATGGAAGAACTTCCCTTGAGCCTCCACCCTGAGAAGCCACCTGTGCCAGAACAGTTTTTCTTCTAAATTATTTAGAAGAAGTTAGTTATTCTTCCAGTTACCAGTGGCTGGGTTTTTCTTGTAGCAGACTGACAGCCATCCAGAATCTAGGGTATTATTTTGAACACCTTCCTCTAAGCAAAGCATTTTCAATATATATCAGCAAATGGAAAAAAAAAACAAAAACTACAGAGGATTTGAAAAAGGTTGCCATTTTGGTCTTTATCGGACCTTGCGATTTGGCTGGTTCTCCTCATGCTGTCGGAGCCAATCATTCCCAATGCCATTATGTAATTTTCTGTCTTGGGTGCATGTTTGTGTGGGTGGGTGGTTTTGTTTTGTTTTTAAGTGGTGTTTAATGTCAGGCTAATAATAAACTGGATACATAGGCCTGGTTTTGTCATAATGGCCACGCGTTTGCTTATTTGTCCCCTATTCCCCTGAGAAGCAGAGAACTCCCCCTCCTTAAGTGGTGCCTACATGTTAGAGGGGGGGCTCTTGTCTTCACAGCTGCCTAGGAAATGCAGCACAGCAACTGGCAGCTCTGTCCTAAAGGGACAAACGTGAGGAATCTTCTCCCTGGTTGCTCCCACAGCCAATTCCTTGTCTTCCTGTGACCTAAATAGAGCCAATAGGAATGCCTTTGCCGTTCCTGAACCAGTTTCAAAGTTTGGTCTGCTCTCTACCCACAGTTCTTAAATTCTGTATCTTTGCGAAATGCCAGGACCTTTGACACATGACGCTTTATGAATCTGGGAGCCTTAAGCTGCATTCCGTCATCCTTGGCCTCTTGAATTCTTGAAAAGAAGACTGTATTAGTTGTCTGGGCTGTTTTTTCTCAAAACTGCATGATTGTACCACTTGGGACTCTTAAAAAATAATGGTATCCTATATTTTAAAAACCAGGTACTAATATTTATTGTTTTAAAAATATCGATTTTTACCCCTAGAGATGCTGGTTTTCTTGGCCTGGAACGGGTATTCTGAATGGTGATTCTAATGTGCCGCCAGTATTAATAAGTTCTAGGAAAGGAAGGCCAGAGGAAACAGAAGTTTCCAAAACCAACATTCTCCTCTACTCTCAGCTAAGTTGTAGATACAGGTAATAGGAAGAATAAAAATAACGTCACAAGTGTGTGTTTTCTCAGTTCACTTTCACTCCCTAAGCTCAGCCTTTTCCCTCCATTAATTTCTCTTATACCAGCTCTGCTTCAAAAAAGTGCAGAATGGCAGAGTAACGTTGGGGCGAAGGGGGTGATGGTTATTTCTAGCTCTGCCTCCAGCTTATTGAGTGACCTTGGCAAGTCATTCACTCTCTTTTCCTAAGACCCTAATCTTGTCTTTTCTGAAGGAGAAAATGGCATAAGCAGTATTTCTAATATTATGCCTCTTTCATGTATCGCTTCTTAGTAATGCAAAATTCCTTTAAACTTGTCCTTGGGTTCCTAACAGAAGTTCAGCAGGGAGTGTTAAAGTCTTGGCTTTAAGTCTTGGGGTGAATTTGTCTTCTTGTGTAGCCCTCCCTGCTCAGCCTCTAGATCATAAACTCTTGGTTTACTTGGAAGACTGTGGATTTACGAAATCAGACAGTTAACTCCTAGTGATGTCTACTAACTGACGGAGTGGTTTCATTGCTACTAGCTGCTGTGGTGTTCAGTCACTCAGTTGTGTCCGACTCTTATGTGACCCTATGGACTAGAGCCCTCCAGGCTCCTCTGTCCTTGGAATTTTCCAGGCAAAAGGACTAGAGTGGGTTGCTGTTTCCTCCTCCAGGGAATCTTCCCGACCCAGGGATCAAACCTGGGTCTCCTGCAGCTTCTTCATTGCAGGCAGATTCTTGACCACAGCTGACATGACCTTAAGTTGTTTACCGTGGGAACAATGTACAATACTGTGAGGTGATTAGACTTCTGATACTCCTTTTACATCTATCTCTAATTATCCAATTCAGAGATTTTTGTCTGCTTGGTGGCTGTTGTATTGTTTTAAAATTTTCTCCTTAACAGGAACTCTTAGGCAGTAAAAGGTGTTAGTGTCTTTTGTTGGTGGTGATATTGTTGATACCTAACCAAAACTGTGTCTTTTAAATACTTTGGGGAACAAAAGAAAATAAAGTTGACTGTGTTCTATTTAGGGTGGTAGACTGACGTATCTGAAATTAATAAGGTGTATTTAGATGACTGAGGCATAATTATTTGGCTGCGTTTAATCCAAACTAATATCCTCAAGTGATTTGCTGTTTCTGTTGATGCCCTTCTAGATGTAACCCCACGTATGACCCTGACTGTTTTCCTTCACGCCTTACTGTTTATAAACAGGGCTTGTACTCAGCTAGTATTCACTTGTATAATAAACTAGCCCGTACTATAATGTTAAATATTTTGAATATTGCCCCCTGCTTATAACACACAAATGTTTGAGTCTGTTCTTACCTTGGAAGACTTGTTTTCCAAATTTGGTTTGGTTGTCAGAGAGGAAAGAGTCAATGACTGGAAGTATTTGTTTTTGGGGGGTTGGATAGTTTGAATTGGCACTGTTTTCCATACCTTGCTCTGCATTGTGTTTGAGAGGGTGTAGCTGAAAATCTCTGCCTGAGCTTGAGTAGAACTTGGGTGGTATGCGTTTTTCCTATAAATGCAATGTCCTAGGATAGAGCCATAAAAAGTAAATAGAAGTCCCTGGAGGCTGTGTTTTTCCCATCAGAAACTCAGGAAAATTGGAGTATATAGTTTGTACTGTGCTCATTCTTTTTTTCCTCTTGAGAGCCTTACAGCATTAGTTGAGGGCTTCCTTTTTGACATTGATAGTGTTCAGCAGTAAGACAGTGTTCATTGTGGATTAGAAGAGCATTCATTAGGGTCAGCGCTCATCTCCCTTCCTCTCCCTAGCCAGCCCTCTGCACAGTTTACCTTCCATTTTCATAGCTGAGTAATCTTTTTCTGGAAGGTATAGTTTTTTATGGCAGCTCCTAAAAGCATGAGCCGAAGAATGAGTTCACTTTGCCTAGAGTCCAGGACAGTGGGATTGAAAGCAGACTGGAGAGTGAAATCGTGTGTACTAAGTCGCTTCAGTCCTGTGTGACTCTTTGTAGCCCCATGGATTGCAGCCCACCAAACTCCTCTGTCCACAGGATTTTCCAGGCAAGAATATAGGTAGCCATTTCCTCCTCCAGGGGATCTTCCTGACCCAGGGATTGGACCTAAGTCTCCTGTATTGGCAGGCAGATTCTTTACCACTAAGCCACCTGGGAAGCCCTCAGCAGACTGGGATTGCCCTAAAACTTCCCTAGAGTAAACTTGTTTCCAGGGCACAAAGTGATAGCAGCATCGCAGCCCACAGCCTCCCAAGAAAAACTAAGACAATTAAAGAGGTGAAATCTGGCTAGGGTATCTGGAATCTCTTCTCCTTCTTGTTTAGGTCTTGAGGATGTTATTCACTCCTGATTTTTGTTCCGTGTGATTTCAGGAGATGATTTCCCATTCATGACATAACTTATATGTCACCCCCTCTGTCTCCCCTGTGATAACAAAATTGCTGGGATAGCTCTCCAACCAGCTAAAAAAAATCTGATAATTCATTTCTAAATTGGAACTTGTTTCTTTCTAATCAGCCTTGTAATGTATTACCGACATCACTCTCAGCATTGGCTACAGAAGTGATTTAATGCTGGGTTTTTAATGACTCCTTCATTAATCCTGGTATTCTGGGATTTAACACCCACTGGCCTTTGACCAGTGGAAATGATGAAAACTTAGATTTCATGCATATTGGATAACACTGGCCCGTTGCGGGAGCCATGAATCTTGCCACTGCAGCGGGTGTGTGTGATGGAGAGGCTGCAGCTGGGTGGGCACTCTCCCAGGCCACGCGCCGCTGCCCACGAGGTGAGCGCGACATCTCTATCAGCCCAGGGTGACCTCCTTTCAGGACAGCCGGGTTTGGAGTAGGAGCCTGTACTGGTGGCTTCATCCACCAGACAGGTCTCTGGATTTGAGAAGTAAGGCTCACCTTTTCAGCGTTTCCTCAAAGATGCTTCTTTGAGGAAAGCATCATGTACCTTAACATGATAAGGTACATGTAACCTTAACATCGGTCCTTTTTTTTTTTCCTTTTTTTTTTTTTCTAGTAAAGCCCCAGAATTTTGCAGTTCAAGACTGTCTAGTCCAGAAATTCCCTGATGGTCCAGTGATTAAGACTTTGTGCTTCCACTGCAGGAGTCACAGGTTCGATCCCACATGCCACAGCCAAAAAAAAAACCCCAAAAGGCTATCTAGTCCACCTCCCTCGTTTTATAAACAAGATGTCTGAGTTCAGGAGGAGTGGCAGAACTAGGCCACTGTTGAAGGTAACAGCAACCACGGTGATCCCCAACAGGTGCGGTGCTCACCACGTGCAGGCAGAACCTCAGTGTTGTCATTTACTTACTTCCTCACAAGAGCAAGCCCAGGTCCCCACTGCTTCTCTCCCCACCTCCTGCTGCTGTTGAAAGTACATTGCCCCTGTTGGTGGCTCTCCTCCGTCTTGATGGAAGTGTTGGGAATGCTCTTTCAAAGAGACGGGCTAGTTTATTTGTGGTAGAATCTTGTGGGCAGACTGAATACCAAGAGTAGATGCTAGGTTCTTTTCTTCTCCCCACAAATTGCTGCTCAGGAGAGAGGATGTCACCTTATACTTGGAGTCTTCACAGAGGCTCTTGTATTATTACAAAGTGCTCCCTCAGTTTATTTGGAGCACATCGGTTAGCCGGCTACAACGGCATGAAGGTCACATGGCAGCATTATTAAAAAGGAGCCAGTAATTTTTTTTAACATGAATGAAGCAATTATTACAGTGAATATAACCTCCTAACTGTGAGAGCCGAGTGTCATAGGAATTACCCTCTTACAGGTCACTTTAAAAAGCAGTGCTATGAGGCGGGAGAGAGAGAGTTTTTTTTTTTCCCCTGTAAAGGACTAGATACTAATATTTCAGCTTTGATAGCTATGTGCTCTGCGTGGAAACTATTCAACTCTACCTTGGTAATCCTAAGGCTGCTGGACAATATGCAGACAATTGGGCGTGGCTGTGTTCCAGTGCAACTTTAATCATACAGACAGACATTGAGTTTGCATCCCCTATGCTATGGAGATATGAACAGATACTTGTAGAACAACTAGTAAACCCAGCCATAAATAAACGATTTCACTTATATCCAGAAACTTGATAAAGATGCACAATCCCCCACCCAACCCCTCTCCCCCAGCAAAAGCAGCCCTGGTCGCACGTGAAGTGCAAGTATGTTTTCTTGAAATGTTTTCTCTTGACTCTTACCAAGACTCAGGTTATGTGGAAGTGGCTGTATTTGAAAACTGTTTTCTATACATTCTCTTAAATTTCACTTCTGTCTCATTGAACTGTGGCTTTGCTGGTCACTGATGACAGTGCAGTTCTCTCCCTGCCTTGGGCGCCCCCGGCAGCCATCCATCCACTCCTCGCTGAATGTTCTCTCCTAGGTGATCCTTTAAGCGTGTCCTTGTGTTTTCTGGAGGTCTGATTCTCATTCTTTAATGCTTCCTAAGTCTTGCTATTTGGCACACTTGAACCTGGAGAACAGCAATCTTTTACTGTGCTACCCACTTAATTTCTTGGTTTCTTTTTCTTCCATCTGTCACTCTCACCAGATCAGCGCTGACTTAACTTTGGCTTTGTTTTGGTTGAAGTTCTCAACCGGGTCTCATTTATGAAGGAGGGCACTACCCGCATGAGTCGTTTTGCTGGTCTCCTAGTGACAATTTTTCTTTCTTTTTTAGCGCATCTGGAATAACAGCTGCATTCTCACTCCTGAATAAAATGGGTTAGCACAGCTTCTCATGGCAAAGCACCTGGACTCTTAGGCAAGATTGGGGGTAAAATCCAGACCAGCTTCATCACCAGCAGGGTGGGAGGATCGATTTTTATATAAGGGGTGGGGATAGACCACGTGAATGAGGATGTGAACAAAACTGGCGTTGTAAGAGCCCCACTTGTATCTGTTAAATGTAAGGGATTAGATAATCCATCATTATGCTAATTCTCAGTAACAGATGGTGGAGAGTTCTGCCTCTCAACAGCAGTTTTCACCATGGGGGAAATTAGCTTGCACCCAGATCAGCAGACAGGCAGGAATTCCATTGAGAGAGAAACGCTACTGGTGATTGCATTGGTGTGTCCCTCTGCACATGTGCTGAGTTCTTGTATTTCTCTCTAGTTTACATATTCTTGGCCAGACCTCTTTGCTCCTTTCTATAATGTAAAGAAATTGATATGATTTCTTTCCATGCAGTTAATTTGGGAAGATCAATATTGGAAGTAGGTTAAGTAAATGTGTCTCAAAGCATTAGTATGTCATATTTCTTGAGAGAAAAGATGCCATACAGATTATCAAAAACATTGCTGATCATCAGTCTTCATAATTGAACTTCAGAGATGACATGCCAAGTACTGTAAATGCCCCATCTTGCCTTGATATAACACTTAAAACAAACAAGCTTTAATTAAGCCCTCTGGCTTCATCTTGTCCAAGAGTTGCCTTGATCCTGCTATTTTCTGTATGTAAATGATTTCTCTTTGGTGTTTTGTTAATTCATAGCTTCACCTGTCCTCTCTGCTAATGGTTATCCACTTTTTATTTCTCATTGCTTGTTCCTACTCCCGACTTAACCACGTACCTGCTTCTCATTTCCATTTGTAATATCCTAGTCTCATTTCAACGCCAACATGTTTAACACTAATGCTGATTTTAAAACTCGCTTTCATACTCATCTGTATCCCAGAGTCACCTGTGTAGCTTATTAATCAGAGGTGATCACCGCTCATACAGGATGTAGTTGGTTACAGGTGTGCTTTAAATTGGCAAGGTCATTCAGATTCAGTGGTTCACTTAAGTTGAGTTTTTTTTAAGAAGTGGTACAGCCATCCTGGACTGCTGCTGCTGCTAAGGCACTTCAGTCGTGTCTGACTCTCTTAGCGACCCCATGGACTGTAGCCTACCAGGCTCCTCCGTCCATGGGATTTTCCGGGCGAGAATACTGGAGTGGGTTGCCATTGCCTTCTCCGCATCCTGGACTGGGAAGCCTAAAAGTCAGGGACCAGCCATCCATAGCTTTAGTTCCCACCAAGAGCTGAAATTAACAGTGTTTGTTCCTGCCTTGGTGACCCGTGGAGTTTTGGGAGAAAGCACTTTAGTGATTAGGTGATGATTTAGTGAAATTCCCTTATCAGTTCTTTCCTATTTCTCTTACTGTTGCTCTGCTCTTTGCAATCAACAACTTGGATCTGTATTAACACAACAGCCTTCTAGAGACACCTTTTCTAACAGCAGATTTTCTGCTCTCCCATTTCTTCCTGCATAATACAGCTGGATTAATTGTCCATAAATGCTGTCTTTATGCTGTTAATTCACTACAAACAGCCATTTTAGATTTTAACAAACGTCTTCAGTCAAGCCCCCTACCTCCTTCTCTCTTTCAGCATACAAACTCATCTACTTTCTGGAGAAGATACCGGCTTATCAGGAAAGTGCCTTTAATTTCTTAGTCTCTGAACCCCAAACTTGTGTTCCTCCTACTTGCTTTCTGATCTTCCCCTTTCCCATCTCCACAAGATTTCACCCTCTTTCTTTCCAAACTCAGTTTTCTACCCATGTGCCCTGAATTCTGTTTCTTTTGGTCTAAGGATTTTGTGCCATTCAGTTCCCCCCCACCTCCCTTTTAAAAGCAATTCTTAAAAATTTCTCTTTAGTCTTCTCTTACTACCATCTGCTTTTCTTATTCTTGCCTTCTCTTCATAGCCAAGTTAATTGAGTTAAAAGCAGTTTTAACCCTGTGTCCATTTGCTATGCATTCTTTACCATCTGGCTTTGGCTACTCCACATCGTTGAAACTGAGCCTACCTAGAACAGCAGTGCTTCCCTCAAAGACACTTCTCAATCTTTTATGTGCTCTCTCTGTAGTATTTAAAACATCACAATCTTGTTCAGACTTTTTTCCCTTCCTTTTCAGTACACCAGACTTGACTGAATTTCTTTCTGCGATTCTGTTTACTTGTTCTCTGTCTGTTTTAGAGCTACTTAAGTATTTGTGCTTCTTAAGCCTCCACCCTTGACCCTCTTCCTACCTCTGCTCAGTCTCCCGGGTTGTCTCATTCATCCCCTGGCTTCAGTTTGCAGGTAGATGTTGCTACTGTACCTGAAATCTGTGTCTCTAGCCCAGTTCTTCCTACCAGGCTCTCCACCAGTATATCCAGCTTTTGACTGTATGGATATCACCTTTTACTGATGTTTAATATGACTGAAATGGAGCTCACAATCTCCCCTTGAAAAGCTGTTTCTTTATTCAAATGAGCACATCTTGATGGATGGTGCCACCTTTTACTTAGCCTTTTATGCCACAAATCAAAATGTCATCTTTATCACCTGTCTCCATACCTGATTGCCTACAGGTATATCTCAGGTTCATTTCAGCCTTTCTGTCCTCACTGCCTAGTTGATGCTGTCAGTCTTCCTACAGGCCTTCCTGTTTCTAGTCTGAATCCCTTCTGATCCATTTTGCTTTTTGCAGTTTGCTTTCTGAAACAAATCTGATCTCCTGCTTAAGGTCTTCATTAATCATCCCACAGCCTTTTGGATTAATAGAAATCCATGGACTGACCCTAGCCTATCTCTCCATGTTTATCTTTAATATGCCCTGGCTCTCATCCATTTCTGTAAAAATAATAATAAAAACAGAACCCTATTTTTTGTTATTGTTGCTTTTCAGTCGCTCAGTCGTGTCTGATTCTTTGTAGCCCCTGGACTGCAACACACCAGACTTCCCTGTCTGTCCGTCACTGTCTCCCAGAGTTTGCACAAATTCATGTCCATTGAGTCGGTGATGCCATTCTTCTTAAATTGTATTATTTTTGGCAGAGCTGGGTCTTCGTTGCTGTGAGCAGGGAGAACTCTCTCGTGGTGCACAGGCTTCTCCTTGCGGTGGTTTCTCTTGTTGTGGAACACAGGCTGTAGGCTCCCAGTCTTAGATGCCCCTAGGCTTGTGCAGTCCTCCCGGAGCAGGGACTGAACCCATGTCCCCTGCATTGGCAGACAGGGTCTTTATTTTTTTCTTTTTAACTTATTTATTTTTTAATTGAAGGCAAATTGCTTTACAGAATTTTGTTGGTTTCTGCCAAGCGTCAACATGAAGCAATCATAGGTATACATATGGCGGACAGATTCTTAACCATTGCACCACCAGGGAAGTCCCAAAACACATCATTCTTGAAGTTAGTTTGCTCTGTGTGCTGGGAACATAATTTCCCCTCACCAGCTCCCACTCGCCCTTTAGCTATTGACTTCTTAGTGAAACTTTACCTTTGCGAACCAGGCAGACCAAGACCCCAGTTGAGCATCTGTGTATGTCCTTCCTCAGGACACTATGCTTGCTTAATTACAAGGTTCACAGCATTTAGAATACTAAGTCACAGATGTTTTGGATTTTAATTCCTAGTACATAATCCAGGAAGGTGGGAGGGGGACACGGCAGGAGACCATAGGTTGTCATGGGCCGTTGAAAGTACTTGGCTTGTACTTTGAACAGGACAGGAGACATCAAAGAGTTTTGAACAGAGGAATGCTGTTTAACTTTAAAAGAAAAAAAAAAGATTGTGAGATTTCTCTCTTTTTAAACATTTATTTATTTTTATTTGGCAGCTCCAGGTCTTAATTGTGGCATGCAGAATCTGCAGTTGCAACATGTGGGATCTAGTTGCAAATCCAGGCCCCCTGCATTGGGAGTGTGGACTCGTAGCCACTGGACCACCAGGGAAGCCCCTTTTTTAAAACTTGATTTTGAAGTAATTATAGATTCAAACAAGGGTCCGTCCCAGGTACCCTTTACCTAGCTCCCCCCAGTGGTTATGTCTTACGCAATTATCGAACAATAGCACAGATGGGAAATTTGGCCCTGGGATAGCATGTATGTAGGTCTCTTTTCTCATGTGCGTAGGTTCATGTAACTGCCTCCATAGTCAAGACTGACAGCTCTTCTGTTATCACAAAGATCTCCTTTGTGCTACTCCTCCTAAGCCTTTCCCCTCCCATCATCTGTGACAACCACTCATCTTTTTCCATCTCTATCATTTTGAGGTCCCTCTGAGTTGTTCCACGTATCCATAGTATCCATAGCTTTTCTAGTCTGTGTGTGGAAACTGGAGGCAGGCTGACTGGGTGGAAGGACTTGAGACCTGAGTTCTAGCGCAGTTCAGTCACTAAGTGTTATTTAATGCCTTAGTTCTCAGAGTAGCCACCTGTAAGATGAGGAGATTGGACTTTTCAGCTCTAAGCTCTGTGACTATAACAAATGAAGTCTTTGTGATTCTTTTTTTCCTGTCATAATGAGGTCCATTTTCCTTGTTAATACTTACTGTGCCATAATCTATAGTCTTTTGTATAGTGTTAAGCACAGAAGGACTATTCAAACATCTCATAATTGTTTTATTGACATATTGCTGCTACTTATATTTCTCAGGTATAAACTTGATACACCAAAGTAGTAGTAATACTTGGCAAACCATGTAAATATGAAGATTCTTTTATTTTTTTCCTCTATTTTTCGTAATAAGACACAGAAGTAAACTTCTAGCTCTCTATAATCTTGTGAGCCTCAGAGATAAAAGAAATGTGATAAATTGCCACTAAATGTCAGTTCTACTCTTGAATCAGTTCTTTGAACACATTTCTACTGATGAGGTTGGTCAGTTTCTTGCTGTTGATAAAAGTTCTTAGCCAAAGTAGAAGGTCCTAGACAGTAAAGAATCTGCTGAACTTTGTTGGTAGAAAATAAACTACATATTTCTTATTTGTTCATCACCCCCTCCTCTTTTTTATACTCTAGAACATGTAGGTAATACATTATATCTTAAAGGAATGATAAGCCTTGAAGAATCCCCTTGAGTTTGCCCAGCAGCCTAGACAAACCACTTACCCCATGTGTGCACAGAGAGTGTAGGGCACTTACAGTCCCTAGGGCAGGGGTTGGAAAAAACTGTGCTTGTTGCCACAGTGCCTCACCACACTGTGCCTGTGGCCACAACCACAACCAGAAATGTGTTTAAACCCTATATGTGCTATATGCTAAGTCACTTTAGTTGTGTCCGACTCTGCAACCCTATGGACTGTAGCCCACCAGGTTCCTCTGTCCATGGGATTCTCCAGGCAAGAATACTGAAGTGGGTTGCCATTTTCTTCCTCCAGGGGATCTTCCCAACCCAGGGATCAAACCCTAATCTCTTGGGTCTCCTGCATTGGCAGGCAGGTTCTGTTTAATACTTATTACAGTGATACATAATCTAGTTGGCCTTGAATATTATCAGTTATTGCTGTATAAAGATATGTAAGACTATTGATATGTAAAACCTATCTCCCTTTAAAAATGACCTTAGAATGTCTCTGAGCTGAAACATATCTCATTGAGCATTTAGATCTACCTTCTCATTTTATAGATATGTAAACTGGTGCAGGCTTAGCTGCTTTACACGAGTTTAAATGGCCAGAGAGCTGGGTAAGAACCCAGGTCCTCTGGTTTGAATCACAGCTCTGTGCCATGGGTTCTTTATGAAACGAGCTCATAATTGCTCTCTTTGGAGGGAGGAAGTGGGAAACATTAAGTGGCTTTCACTATTGAAAATAAATATAAATGCTATGTGTAATGTCTCTTTGTTGGATGAGGGAGAATTGGATAAACATTCATTCTTAACATTTTTGTTTTACGATATTCATCTTTTCCTGTATTATTCAGTCTCTTCACTCATTTTTTATAACTTAGATGAGGATTTTTTCCTTATTAAAGTGTTGATGTGAGATGTGATAATTAGATCCTCCTTTTTAAAATTAACTGTGCCCCACTGAGTGTCTCTTTTAGAAAGTTGGTTTCCTCTTTGTATATTTTGGAGCGCAAACAAACAATAGGCTAAAATTGAACATGCTTTGGGTACCTAATGATACAAAATTCTTTTAACTGCTAAGCAGTGCCTCTGATCTGTTTTTTCCATTACGAAAATGAATTATTTCGTTTTTGTTTAGGAACTTAAACTAGAAGTATCTTTCACTAATGATAGGCCCATTTCAGATTTACGTTGTTAATTCCTTCTTACCATCACCTCTAATCCATATATCTGAATATAGTAGTGTCTTTGTAAAAACATATATACATATTTTCTTAACTTTTAGAAATTTACCTTTCATATATTTTGTACTTTAATCTTTTCATAGATATTCCTAAACTAGTTTTTATTCTTTACTTGGAAAGGGGGGATGTAATTGCCTCTTAACATCCATTTTTTAACACGTAACTGTTTGGCTCTCAAACAAATTCGTAAAGACCATATCATGCAGTGCAGTGTGGGATGACTCCAGTCAGCTTGTGTAGCAGGAGCTCTCCTAGATCAATGCGTTGATTCAGGAGTCAGGGCGATGGTAGTGGAAAGGGTCATTTCTCCACCATCACTGAGGGAGAGAAGGCTCGGGAGGTTTTCACATCACACCACTCTTTTGTAAAATGTTAATTTCTCAAAGGAAAGAGGAGCAAAGAAAAGGGATGAAGAAAACATGCTTATGCCTACAGCCAGCATTTATACATTGTGTTGGAACATAGAGAAAGAAAAAAGTCCTCTGAATCCCCAAAAGGCAAGCAAATTATTATAATGAAATGTTTAATGTATATTTTAGCTAGGATTATTAGTATTAGAGTGATCAAATTTATAATATGATGTGGATGGATTATTTTTAACGTGCTGATAAATTTTTAATACATGTCTTGGATAATTCATGTGCACAATATATTTACTACTATTTTATAGAACTGTAAAAGGACAGCTGCATAGTAAAGGGATACAGGCTGAGAATCGGAAGGCTCTCAGATGCCCACTGAGATGGTATCACTCTGTTTCTTTAAACATCTCATTTCACAATTTTCATGGTTTCTCTCTGGATCTGTCTTCATCTGTATGTGGAGGTTTGCAGATTAGTTTATCTCTGTGGACTCTTTTTGCTCAAATTCTATGACTCAGTTATTACTTTTGTTTTCATCCAACCACCCACAGAACCCCTGGGAACACTGAGAATGCAATCAGTCAGCTAGCCAATAAATATTTATTGAGTGCCTACTAAGTGTTTGGCTCTTTTTTGGACCAATAGGGAATATGATCTGGTTGGGAAGACAAGATATGTACACAAAGCAAGATAATAATCTGCAGCAGTAAAAGATAAGTGCCAAATGAATGGCCGAGCCAAAGGAATTGAGACGAGGGGCTGCAGTGCTTGACTGCTTGGATTAAAGCAGAAGATTGAAAGACTTTATAGAATAAGGTTAGAGAGGTATATGCAGGCTCTGTTGTAGAATGCTTCTTTACCTGCAGTTTGTAGCAATGTAGTCAAAAAGAGAACTGGATTTAAAATTTTTTAAAATTTAGCTTCTAATTTTGATTGCCACTTACTAACATACTAGCAGGATTACTTGTAGCAAGCCTGAAACTGATTTTTTTTTTTTTTTTAAGAAATACATGCTTACCACCTTTCTATTACTATAGAAAGATTAGGTTGTGTGCCCAGTCACTCAGTTATGTCTGACTCTTCACAAATCTATGGACTTTGGCCCTTCAGGCTTCTCTGTCCATGGGGTTCTTCAGGCAAGAATACTGGAGTGGGTTGCCGTTTCCTCTTCCAGGGAGGTCTCTCCCAGACCTGTGTCTCCTGCATTGGCAGGCAGATACTTTACCACTGAGCCACCTGGGAAGCCCATAAGATTAGGTTAATGTGTGTTTAAAAGTGTGCCCTGTAGCAGACACCCAGTAGATGGTCATTAAATATGAAATCATTCTTGGAAAAGTTCAAACAAGGTTTTTGTGATTGTGGTAGATTGGAGCGTGAAGATTAAGAGGATTCAATTGAAAGTGATCAGGATTGGATAACTTTGCAAGGAGACCAGAATTGGGGGCCGGGGTGGGGGGGGAGGTGTGGACAGGTAAGTTAGAAAGAACAGAATAGAGAACAGTCATAGGAGAAGCACTGGAGACTTGAGTTCAAAGTTTGGACAACTAATTTTATCTGGGAATGAATACAGATGTCAGCCTTAGTTGACTGGGAATCTAATGGTCCCACAATTAAAGATGTTAGGGAAATGAGCTGATTTGGTAGATTTCAGAAAAGCTTAATCTGGGGAAGTGAGTTTTATTTTTGAAATGCTGAGTTTTACATGGTGATGAGTCATGCAAATTCACATGTCCTGCAAATAGTTTGAAATGTAAATGTATGGCATATTTAGCAATGAGTGGACCAGTTTGGATATGAAATGCATATTTGTTAGACAGCTTGCTTATTTCAAGCTAGATCCTTGATTTAATTGATTATCTTAGTTGCCTTTGTGGGATCTAATTGTCTCCTGGGAAAGAAACATGGTTGTCCAGTAGAGGAAGTGTCACTTTGGGTATGTACCCCATGTTCTGTCCTGCAGGTGAAGGGAGATTCAGCTTAGTCCATGAAGCTTCTATGAAACAGACATTCTTATTATGAGAGGTGGAGACTGGGGTAATATTTGAAGGTGGCATTGTTTCATTGCTCCTTACACTTAATACACCTCTCATACCTCAACCAAGGTTCATCACTGGACTAATAACCTCCTCTGATATTTTGCTGACTTGAAAGTACAGCAGTACTCAGAGACGAGCTGGCATAATAGAGTATAATACCACAGTTTTTCTTGTCTTATAAAGCCATAACCAGGATATTGCTGAATAAATGGAGCTATCATATAAGAGGTGGCAATAAGATTACAGTACTGCAGAAATCCTGGGGGCAGAATAAAATTGTCTATTTAGTAAGCATAACCATTGGGTGTTATGCCTTTTTCCCTTCCTTTTTAAAATTGTTTTGACCCATATTTCCAGCACTATTCTCTCTCCTAGCTAGAGTTAAGAAGTGAATTAGGTGTTTAATTCTCCTGCTTCCAAGTAGGTTTCTGTCTTCTTTTCTGCCCATTGGTGTTTTCAGGAGATGAGGTTAGGTGAGCCCTCATGTAGAGCCCGAGTGGGAATAGGGTAATGAGGACATTAGGGCTCAGACACACAGTGGAAAAGAAAAATGGCAGTTCTTGGAGGGTCGAATGAGAAGTCACATCTCTTCATCACCCACATTTTTACGCCCTGGTCCCTAGATATCTTTGCTTTTCTTCCTTTTCTTCCCAAACTGAAGAGCGCTCTTGGTGTGCAGTGGGCCGTGGCCCCTGAAGCTGGTTAGGCTTTTGCCAGTGTCCAGGGGTAAGCCTGCTGTTGACACTGAGGGTTGGGTGGATGTCTGTGTTGGGGATTCAAGGATTTATTTGTCTGTGAAGCAGTAGTTTTTTCATGGAAGGATTCCCTTTCCCCTTTCTCTTTCATCTCCACTCTTCCCTCCCTTCTTCCTTTTATTTCTTTGTTTCTGCAAATCTTGTTTGTAGGTCTCCTTGGATTTCATTTTAATCATGCATCCTCCTGGATTCTTCCAGCTGGACTAAATCCGTATCAGTCTTCATTGTTTTCTTTCCCCATCACCCTCCCTGTGAAGGAAGAATGATTAGGATTTATGAAAGTACAAAAATAGAGTCCTTGATCCTAAGAAGTCTTGATTTTCGTATCTCAAGTCCAATCTCTAGAAAATGTTCTCATTGGTAGAACAGTTCTGTTTAGAACCTGTATATATTCGGAATTAATTCTCATTAAATATGAACTACTTATTGAGAGTGTTTTGTTTGAAAGGGCCCTTTTTTATATGTTAGTGTATAACCAATAGAAGGAAATGGCAGCCCACTCCAGGATTCTTGCCTGGGAAATCCCATGGACAGAGGAGCCTGGCAGGCTACAGTCCCTGAGGCACAGAGTCAAACACGACTTAGTGACAAAAAATCAGACATGACTTAGTGACTGAACAGCCATAGCCAATAATGTTGTCATAGTTTCAGATGGACAGCAAAGGGACTCAGGCATATATATATTACATATACATATAATACATGTATCCATTTTCCCCCAAACTCCCCTCCCATCCAGGCTGCCACATAGCATTGAGCAGAGTTCCCTGTGCTGTATAGTGTGTCCTTGTTGGTTAGCCATTTTAAATATAGCAGTGTGGACATGTGAATCCCAAACTCCCTAACTCTCCCTTTTCCCCATCCTTTTTTTGCTTGATTAGCTTCTAAAGCTACTCAGATCAGTCCATTCTATACCTCCCTGCTCTCAAGTCCAGCTTTCTGAGGTCCTGCTTCTTTGTGGATCATACCATGTTTCATGTTCATAACCACAGCTGGGCTGGTGGGTTGACAAAAGCAGTCACCTTTGGCTCTGTGTCTGGAGTGAATATATCCTGCCCTAAGACACTCGGTACCTAATGCCATGCTTGATAATAACTTTTTTCTCCTTCATTTCACTGTAGTTTCTAAAGCTGCTTCCTTTTTGTTTTTGATCTATGTTACGAGTTCTGGGAAAGTCCCTAGCCATCATTCAAACCCTCTGGTGACTATCCCGGTGACAGGACTTGTTAAACAGAAAAGGGAACCATTAAGAGTAAAAAGATCCAAAAAATCTATTTTAGTTATTTTTAGAATTACATTAGTTCAAGGGGTGAGTGAAAAAATAGGGAAGACGGTGGGGGAGAGATTTGGGACACATATAAAGGAGGTTGTGCCACCTCAGATGTTTCTAATTACTGATGCTTCTAAAACAGAGTCTCCTGTCTACATATGCTGCTTGGTCATGTGGGAAGTGCCTCCTGGATATATTTTAAGGAAAAAAAAAAAAAAAGGAATGTCATTGTTTCAGATTCTCAGGAACTCAATCTGAAATCGGAGGATAAAAGACAGTTTAGATGCTAGATGGGACAAGCATAGCACGACCCCTTGGAGACACTGCTGTACTGGCTTAAGGCAGCTCCCTGTTGCTCTGTTGGGCTTTTTCCTAGTTTGAGGCCTAGGGGAGAAACAGCAGTCAGTAAAGATCTTTATTCATGGCCCATTGTCTGTAGATCCCTCTCACCCAGAATTCCACTCTCACCCTTTACAGTCTTATTTTGTGAGTCTATAAAAGCCTGTCTCAAGTTTGAAATTGTCAGGTTCTTGCCTGGCATGCATATCAGAGGTCTGAGTGTGAACTCATAGAGAAGGTTGGAGGGGAACCCGGCCTTGGGGCCTGTTAGCCATTAATCATCCACCTCCCCCCCCCCACCTTCTTCACCCTCTTAGACAAGAAGCCCATGTTTTCTGTGTATATGACCCAAAGTGGCTGTCATACTCTGAAGAAAAGCACTCTGTCCAGTGCTTGCTTCCTGCCTCATCACCCAGTCTTGGGGTGATTTCTCCCTCCTTCCTGGTCTCTAACCTATTTGCAAAGAAAGACATCAGCTGGCCCCTGCCCTCTGTAGTTTCCCTGTGGTTCAGCCCCACAGCGCTGAGATGTGAGATGAGCCATACGATACATTAGAAATAAATTGGGGAGCCCTGTCAGCCAGGGCGCTTCATCTCAACACTTGTGAGGGAGTGTGTCCTTGTGGTGAAGTTCCAGCCAGTGTGGAAGGAAGTGGAGTCAGTTTCCCAGATTAAGATACAGGAGCTTTTGTGGGTTGTGGGTGACAAAGGCCCTGTCTATATGCCTCATGCCTTGTTGGATCATATTCTCCCAGTATATAGCCATGGGGTGCATTGTACGCTCAGTTTATGAAGTTCGACCCATGGGACCTTGAAGTTACTGTAGAAAAATCATATGGGGAATGCATGCGTGTGTGTGCGTGGACGCGCATACGTGAGATGGTACCTCTCCTAGAGGTGATGTGACTGTTATAAATGAATTGAGCTGTTGTCTTTCAACCATTTCCTTTTAGCCTTGACTCCATAATAGTGTAAAAGCATTTCTTTATGGGCTTACTTTATTCTGAATATGTGTCCACGTGTTCATTTGCCTCAAGGAAATACTCGGCTTTGTAATCTCCATGGACACCTCAGTGACTGATAAAATGTTGATGGTTTTTAAGTGGAAAATGTTAAGCTCAAATAGCTAGATAGAGATCTGTGAGCCACAGCCATTGAGAATTATCTGTTATCCTTACTCAGATGGAGAATGAAGTGTGTTTGTATGTGTGTGCATAATGGTATTATGCCTTATGTGCACTCTTGAAATTTACTTATCCATTTACCCTAGCTTCTCTTCTGACAAGTAGCACATACCCTTTAAATTAGCCCTACCATGTGCTGTGCTTAGTCGTTCAGTCGTGTCTGACTCTTTGCAACCCCATGGACTGTAGCCCACCAGGCTCCTCCGTCCATGGCAGTTAGGACCAAATTATGGAAGTCAAAGAAGGTGTGAGACGCTGTATGTGTATGCAGAGAAGATTATTCACATAAGTGAAAGTATTAAGGATAATGGAAGGCAGGCTTCTCACAGTCAGAAGGGATGTACAGATAAGGAAAGGAAGAGAACTGCACGTGCCCTGAAGTGTTGAATGGGGTTGTAGTACCTTTGTGAACTTCTGGTTTGCTAAAAAGCTGATGCCAAGACAGGGTGAAATAGACAAGAGGTTAATTGGGGAAAACAGAGAAAATGGGAAGGGAGCTGGAGGAGGCTGTGAATGCTTCACCTCTGTGGAAAAGGGAAGGATGGAAGGTTGAACTGGAAACATCTAATCTGGGGCTGTGGGCAGTTGTAAGAGTTCCAGTGAAGGTGAGGGGGTGTGCTCAAAGCCACAGCTCCCTGTCAGAGCACGCCCAGGTCTCTGAGCAGCAGGCTGGGTGTAGTGACTCCACTGTACTCAGTCATTGGCTGGAAGCAGCTGGGGGGAAGCGTAGCTTTGGAGGAAACAGCGATGGGTTTCAGAGCACAGCAGCTGGGGCTATCAGTCAGTTATGCTTCCTGCAGTCAGAGATCCGAGAGGCACATTTTCATGACTGCCACACATGGTTTTCAATGGTTATAGATACAGAAATAAGTGTATGGAGATAAAAATGTAAATGTGGACTATTTGGATAAATGGCTGATTTCAGAGCTGCAGAAAACAGTGGAAGATGAGCCTGGAACACATTGTGGCCTGAAAGCAAGGAAGTGCTCAAATGATGACAGGACATAGGAGCCAGCTTGACCTGGCTCCCACTAGCCAAATTGGGAATAATTTCAGCATCAGAAAAAATAATGATTGTAGTGGATTATATGGCTCTTTAGATAAAATATTTTGTGACCATAAACCCCTACAAATCAATAAAAGAATAACTTGAGAGTTTAAGAGCTACATAGTTTTTCAATACCTGTTATAAAGAGGAAGAGAATAACTTCATAGTGGAGAAGCCTGGTAGACACTGCCTGAATCAAGTGATCAAAATTAACATTATCAGTAAATTACACATCATTTCAAAGGAGGCCACGGGAACAACATAGCATCACTTCTGTGACATTCCTGCCAAAGATTCATAACTTGCTGCTGATCACAGAGACATCAGACAGTCCAAAATTACTGGCCTGGACTCATAAGAAGTTTCAGGGCTGTGGTAGACTAAGAAAGATTGAACTTCTCCAGACTGAGGAGACAGGATAACAATGCAAAACCTGATTCTGCTCTAGATCCGCTTTCCCCTAAGTTCTCTATTGGAACAGTTGACAAAATTTGAGTAGGGTTGTAGGTTAGATGGCAATAATGTGTCCACATCGATATCCTGGTTCAAGTCATTATTTACTGACTATATCGGAAAGTATCCTGATTTGTCGGAAATGCGCATTAACGGTTTGGGGGATGATGGTGTAAACAGGTCATTTGCTCTCAAATGAATCAGAGATCGGCATGTTCTTTGTTATTGGATGTGCAATTTTTCTGTAAGATTGTTTTAAAATTACTTATCCCCTCCTTCCCCTACTTTTAAGTAATCTAGTTAATTTTAGTCAGTTATCTGACCTTCTCTATATATTATTGCTTCCAGTCTTGGGTTTGGGGTGTAGGGATTGGGGAAGGCAGGCAAAAGTGTGATCAAGTAATTCTTGTGAGTGAAATCTACTTTTTAAGAATCCTATTCTCATATATGGGCACAGCATACCTTTTCCATATTGGCAGAATATAGTACCCCATGGTTTCAAAAGTATCTTATAATGAGAAAGTAAATGCTTTTCACTACCTGCTTGCTGTGGAAACGAGTGGGCAGGGAGAATGTCAGGTACATGGAGATCTTTTGAGAAAGCTCAAGAGACCCATGTTGCTTGTGTTTTTCTCAGGAACATCTGATCCTGCATGGTGGAAACAGTTCACTTCCCATATAACCTAAAATTCTCCTTGAGCTTGGAGAAGCATTTCAAGTCCAGCACTTATTCTCTCTCTGTTTCCAGCTGATACAGAGAGAGATGATTTCCTGTTAGACTTTCAAGACTGTTAGGTCCCTTTTTATAAGCTGATTGTGAATTATCCATTCGAGCCAGACATGTGTAATTGGAGTAGAATTACTGATATACTCAAGAAAGCAGAATTTATAAATTTGTCTAAAGCAGCATAATGTCATGGCACATAATTTAATGTTCTCTTTTCTTACTGGGCAACTAATCAGTACACCAGTGTCTAGTTCTGAGCCATCTTTGGCCAGGGGGAAATCTCCTGACCTTTCATTAGTGGCACAAAGAAATGAATGAGAGAGTCAAGTACACGGATCTCGGCTAATTCCATTTTATTTGTCTCCCTTTCATTCTCTTTGAATACAAGTCTTAGATAATGGGGAGGAGAATGACAAAAGCTGGGAAGGCATGTTGGAAGCTTTTGTTCTTAATTCTATGCTGGGCAAGCTTGGCTAATAAATGCTTAGGATAAGAAATAATGTTCCAGCGCTGTATTTCACATACTTGGCTACAGAGCAAGAAAGACACAGCCCTTGCCCTCTTCGACTTCATCAGTTTGAGTTGAAAGATGGATGATGAATTAATTGTAATACGGTGTGATTTCACAGGGGAACACATACCAAGATGAAAATGCATGCAGTGTGATTCTCAACACACCTGGTTCATGAGCGGGGCCCCATAATGATATCTGTCATTGTTTCCTGTGTTTTTACCCTCCATGCCACTGAGCACTAACATTGCAGCCATTCTCCAGGAAAAGTCTGTGTTTAGGGAAAAGAAGCTAAGAAAACATGGATTTCACTGAAGCTTTGGAGAGAAGGGGCAGGAGGTGATGGGCAGGTTATGGAGTTTAGAATCTGAGGCCCTAACTGGTTGCAGATATTTGCTGGCAGGATTCGGAGGGTGAGAAGCCCGCAGGAGAGGAAAGGGTTGTGTCCTTGGTTCTGCTGGCCATGCAAGAACTCAGTTCGATACTGTAAATTGATTGGAGCAGCATTAACCAGGATGGATCATTAAACATTTGTGCTGTTTTGCTTTGTATTCTCCAGCTTTTCATATAGAAGCTTATTTGTGTGGATTTTCCCTCGCCTGCTCTGTCATTCCAGCTTTCTGCTCCAGACCCCACATATTGACTGTAAAATGTCAATGCTTTGTTATTCCAAACGCAGTACCAAACATGTCTTTGTTGTTCTGGTATTTCCAATCACTAAGCCCTCACAACCTGTTGCAGGTGGGCGTGTCCCAGTCTTCCCTCTGGCCTCTTGGTGGGCGGAGCCTCTCTCCTGCCTTCTTGGACCTTGGGTGGAGACCCTTAGTTAAATTCTCCCTGTCTACAGCTGCTAACTTGGGGCTGCTGGCATTCTCCACCCTGCCAAACCCAGCTCGGTGATGATAACAGCGTTTGCCAGCACGCTTATGCGGTGACTCAGGAGACAGGGTGGCCAGCAAAGCAGCCTCTTTGTGGGAGTGGATTTTGAGAAGTGCTAATTCCGTGGCAGTTTGGAGATATTAATATCGTGCTGGCAGTAGATAAACAGGCAGCAGAGGGGCACATAATGAGAAGAGAATCAGCCACAGCATCTTTTCCTTCTTTATCTCCCTGTACATATTCCCCCCTCTCTTTTTCTTTTTTCTTTTAAAGTAAATCCCTGGGCCTCGATGAAGAGAACCCTTAAGTGGCTTGAGCATGCCCATAGACTGGTTTAGCCCAGCTCACGGCATCCCCATAGGCTGGGAGTCTGAGAGCACCAGAGTGCTGAGAGTTAACTGCCTTCCCCAGCAACACTAAATCATAGCATATGGTACAGTAGCCTATTCCTTACCATCCCTCCTCCCTAAAGGGCAGCTCACCAGATGGTCCCTCAAGAGTGCTCACTGACCTATCTTTTCTGTTGCAGAAACATTGCTGAGGCCCTTGTCAGCAAAGGTCTAGCCACGGTGATCAGATACCGGCAGGATGACGATCAGCGGTCCTCTCACTATGATGAACTGCTCGCCGCCGAGGCCAGGTGAGATGCCTAATTATTAAAGTGAATGCTTTGGGTCCCCCAGCCCTGCTTTATTCTTTCCCACTCCCCTGCCTGCCCCTGAGCAGAATGTGATGGAAAGCAACGTGCTGAGAAAGCCCATATTCTTTTATGATTCTAGCTTTTCCTCATCAAGATAAAAGGGGCCTCACTTCATACTTGCAATCTAACCCGGGTTAAGCACACTGGGGCCTCTATTTTTTAAAATTTGCAAAATTTAGGCATATATTAGATATAAACTTCCCAGAAGATGCTGTAAAATGAACATATGAATAAATACTATGTGGAATATTTTTATCTCCACCATCCTTTCCTTCCCAGGAGCAAACCGTGGAGCCCTGCTTACTGTGCAGGACGTTTGCCTCAGGTTCATCCCTCCAGGGGCCTCTGCTCCCCAACCCCTCCCACTTACCACCTCTAGACCTTTCGTCATGTACAAAGGAAATGAAAACATTTATTAGGGAATGAGTTTGGGTGTCACACTTCTGACAGCTGGCAGGAGAGCGTTTGTGAGAAGCCCCGTGACATTTTCCTTTTGTCCTTCATCCCTGTGGCTGGTTGCCCCAAGGACATGCATGCTGCTCAGCAGTATTTCTTAGCAGGGACCTTCCTCAGGGCTCTTTCTCACGGGGCCTTCTGTCACTGGACGGGGCTGGGAGAGGAACAATTCCTCTAGCCTTCCCAGGAAACAGCAAGAGCTCAGTGACCATTGCTGGATCCCTGTTCTGATCCAGAGCTCAGCAGACTGCTGGACTCTACCAAGATATACCCATTGTTTCAGAGTGGCTTTAGATACTTGTCTAATGCAGACGCTTTCCTGTGACCTAGGACTTTGTCCTAGAAGTTTGTTAGTTGCCAGCCTGTACTCCACGGTTCAAGGAGGAATGAGTTTGAGCCCGTGGTATCTGTACCTCAGATTTCATCCCTGACATCACTTCTGTTGCTCTTTGGCCCAGAACATTGACCTGATAGGAGACATTTACCTCTAACACCATGTCACATCCTGATGGATAGGACATCTCTAGGATGTCACACATCAGCTAAGAGAGCAGCCTGTCGCATTGCTATGGCTTTTTGGATTCTTTTCTTGTGGGATGTTCCCCGGAGGACCTGCCTGGGACTTCATTCTTAAGCACAAAGTTCAGTGTCTTTGGTTGTTGAATGTCTAGTGTAAAATAATACGACGTGGACTTCCCTGGTGGTCTAGTAGCTGTGACTCTCTGCTCCAATGCAGGGGGCCCAGGTTCAATCCATGGTCAGGGGAACTAGATCCCACATGCTATAACTAAGACCCGGTGCAACCAAATAAATACATTAAAATATTAAAAAATAATAATACAATGTGTAGCCCATAATTGATGCTTCTCTTCGATCCTCCCTCACTTCTTATGCCTCTCTCCCTGCCTGTGTTACCATTAAGCCAATGGGTTGAAAGGACCCATAGCAGGAAATGCAGCTCCACATTTCAAGTACTTTTGCTCACTATTCTAGGAAATGGGCAATGATTAGACTGTTCTTTATGTGGGATTCGGGGGTGGGTTCTTGCTGGGCATGCTCCGTTGGTCTGACGGTATCCTGAAGAAGCAGTCATGCCTTGCCAGCGTAGCAGGAGCCCTTAGCCATTCCATGGGATCTCGAGTCCCATTTTCCGCTCTGCCTTCTCTCCGCCACTAGTGAATGTTTAACTCTGACAGGCAGGTAAGCATGAAAATAATTTGCCTAGCTGCTCCGGAAAGTGAGGCCACAGCATGCTCTTATTAGGCTGTCGGAAGTAGCTGTGTTGTGCTCTGATGTTTAATGAGTATGCAGAGTTGGTGAAATTTTTTAGGTTTTAAGAAGAAAACAGTCCGGTTCTCATTTTGAGCTGATGGAATGTAGCAAGATGCTTGCCTGTTAAAGCAATGAGCTGCCTAGAGATAATTGTGTTGAAAGCCACTGCTTTCAGACCGATGGTGGAAAAACCGGCTTTGGGGCCACGGCCCTGTGGCAGGTTGACTAAACAGAGGGCAGTCAAGTGATTCCCCTGGCTGGTGAGGCACTGCCATGAGGCATCACACACCTCACGATGCGTTAGAAGTGGCCCGTGTGACCCGCGATTGAGTCCTCCTTGGGAGCAGTACTGTCCATGAGCCCCAGGAAGGTGGCCCCATGCCATCTTCTAGATGCCAACCCCAGCGAGAAAGACAGGAACACCTGCCAGGTAGGAATGGTGGCCTTATAGCCATTGAAGACTATTTTCAGTGCAGAATGCAAACACCGCCCCACCCCACCCCCCGCACCCCCGCCTTTGGGAAAATGCTAGTCAACCTTATTGCAAGAGCACCTCTTTTCTGAAACACTGCTTTATCTTAGGTCGCCATCATTCGCACTCCGGCCCCTAGGAGACATTCCCTCTGTCACCTCAGCACTTCTGTGCTCATGTCATGTTATAACATGTCAGAGCGCTTTGTGCTTACTGCCTCTGCCCCTTACCCTGCCTGTCTTGTGAATGTGATCTGAGTTCATATTCTGTCTGAGTTCACCTATCTATCTAGTTCCCCTGGATAGATTAGCTGTATTTTTTTTCCCAATTGAACTCGGCCTTGTAATTTTATGTCCCAGTCCATGTGGTTCCTCCACCCCCCAGCTGAGTGTCCTCTGCAGATCTCATTAGCAAGTTGTTTACTCCTTTCCTTGGCCCTGAATAGAACCCCTAAACAAGAATGGCCTTGCTGTTGACCCCCAGTCTTTCACTGCCTGGATTGTCACTTAACTGTCTTTTGTTTGTCATCCTGCAGCCACTTTTTAATCTTCAGAGATTGTGTACTGAACCACGCCAATTTGGATTAATTTCCCAAGTAAAATTTCTGGAGGTACTGTATCTAATGCTTTAGCAAAGGCCGAATGAATAACATCTGCTGTGTTCAGGGCAAGTCACTCATCTTGGAACTCTTTGAATGAATAATAAGTGGGTGAAGGTAATATGGCAAGGCCAGCAGTCATCTTGAGTCACCCAAGGATGGTGCTTCTGAGAGACTTTCTGTCCCTGAGCCCCAGATCCCCGTTTTCCTCTCTGGTTGTCACTAGTTGTCTTGGCCATGGTGCCCAGTGCTCTTCCAATGACTTGGCTTCCCGGAGCACTGCTCAGCCATTAATCCTTTTAGAGAAACGTTGTAAGCTTTGGGGAAAGGGCAGCCTGTTAACTTGGCTGACTGTTTGGGTAAGCACAGCTGCCTGTGCAGGAGCTGATGAGCCCTGCCTCCCCTGCTTCCTCTGTGAAGGGATATGATCTGCCGACCTTTCTCAGATCATCTGATGGGAGCTCAGGGAATGACGTGTCAGGCGCACATCAGGAGAGCGGGTGAGACAGAAGAAAAAGAAGAAGAATGCCAGTTTGCAGCTCCCTATGCTTTCAAGCACATCCACCTGCCCGCCAGAAACGAGCTCACTGTACCCTCCGCAGCTCTGTTCTGTGTGCACCTGACCCTTTGCGACACCTTCATTCAAATGGCGCTTTGCTTTTGGGAAACCCTCAATACGCCTCAAACACAGGGTGCATCTTGAGGAAGCCACATCTTTTTTTGTTTAAAGGACAATGAACCCCTAATTCCTGGCAGGCGGCCTTCCTTTCTAGTTCACTTGTCTATCATTGGCTGCCTCTTCCCTCCTTAGCTTGTGTCCCAGCAAGATAAGGGTTTGGCACTTTTGTGTGTATTTTTGGGCCTCGCTTCTCTCGTGGGCTCCATTGGAAAAACCCTTGGTTGTGTCCCAGCCTTAGAGCTCCAGTGTATGTCCTCGACATTTTTAGTAAAAAGAACTTGGGTACAGCTGACCCACACTTTCTGATGACTCTCCTGAACTTGGTGCCCTCTGTTAGGGACATCACATGGTCTCTTTTGGCAAGTGTGTCATTTTTTTCTGCACCATTCTAATTTTTCACTCCCATACTGACTTCCCAACACTTCTCATTCTTGTCTGACTTCAGTATTTCTTGGCCAATGGGCTGGCTGCTTTGTCTATCTTGACACAGTATTCTAAGCTGAAGGCAGGGCTCTGACTCCTACCGGGAGTCACATATCTTTCCGAGGTATTTCCAAGATACTGGGTCATTCATTATAGGCACCCTTCTTATTTTCTAAGGTATTACAGTCTATCAAATTCTGTGTGTTTGATATAACACGTCCTGTTTTATTTTAAATAGTACAGAATGTGAATTCCCCTACTGTTCTACAGGTCTTCCTGGTGAACTTTTGTGGAATTCATTATGGACACTAAAGATAAGTTCATAACGCGTGGAGTCAAAGCCTGGCTGTGTGTCCTGTTTTCCTTGGACATCCCAACCTGTAGGATATCATCTGTCTGCATTCTCCTGAAGCTACTTTATATTAAAATGTAGTATTTTAAGGTTTCCTGGAAACTTACTCTGTGATTCATTGCAGGAAAACACAGAAGTTGTTCAGAAGTTGGGGCTTTATTCCTTTAAGGCATCTTTTAATTCTAAGATTTTGTGATTTCAAGATAGGCTGTATATATTCAGAAAAGAAATTGATGCCCCAACTTGACAGTGGGAAAGCAATTGTGTTGAACAACCTAGGGTCTGAGCAGATTTAAATGAATTTAGATTCATTCTGGACATACATAATGAGGTTAGGGTTATCTCGGGAGAAGAGAAGAGGGCAGGCTCTTATCTTTCCCTGTTTTCTTCCTTGCCAGCACACTGCAGATTAAGGAAACTGGGGGGCCGTCCTTCCTCTTGGTGAGGCAAGCACGAGCCTGCCCGTCTCAGCTCTGTGTGGACTCCGTGTCCTCCCCAGCCCTGCAGGGAGTCCTGTTTCTGATGGCAACTTTACTTTTCTTTAAAAACAAAAACAACTAGTGTTCCTACCTTGCCAACTTTGGCATCTCTAGTCTCTCAGCCTTATAGATACCAGTCAGGGAAGGACAGAGGATGAGATGGTTGGATGGCATCACTGACTCAGTGGCCATTAGTTTGAGCAAACTCCGAGAGATAGTGAAGGACATGGAAGCCTGGCGGGCTGCAGTCCATGGGGTCGCAGAGTCAGACACATCTCAGCGACTGGACAGTAACAGCATTAAAATCCTATCAACTCTCTCTTGCTTTTACCCAACGTGGTTGACAGCACCCTCCCTATTGTGGAGTTCTCTTAGCTTAAACCTCCAGGAAATCTGTGTTGGCATTTCCATCACAGACTTTGATTAGAAGGCTATAAACTTACCTCTTTCCTAGGCCAACACCTATAGTCATTATTAAGAGGGAAACTGTTTCAAGTAAAGATCTCTCTTGGTGATACAGTTACTGAGTCTGCAGTGGGCTTACTGACTTCCATGTAGCAGTGCTCTTGTGGCAGTGAATTGTAAATATATTTTACATTTCTGTTGAAGTACTTTCAATACCACTCGGAGAGAAATGTGCTTGAGCTCCCACTCCGGATTCAGTCAGAGCAGCTCCACTTTTTTCCCCTTGACTTATAGAGGGATTTTCCCACAAAATTTTAATAGGTGGAGGAAAAAAATGCCTTATGTTTAGACAAACACAAGATGTTTTGGTAAGGTATTTCCTGTCTGTGCCTTCAATTTAACTGGCATTTTCAATGCTGGTTATGAATGAAATGTGAAGAATTACTCACCAGTGCTTTTTTGCTTTCTATTGCTTTAATTGGAAGAGGTCAGCATTGCTGGCTTGACACAGTTTTGACTTGTGAAATGCCTTGGTATGAAGCAGATTTCATCTTCCTACCAATCCAGTGGGATTTCTCAATTCAGAGGTTGAATCTGTTTTTCGAAAATTTGAAACTAATATATCCTATCACAGTGTAGAGACTGCGTGAGTTAACCAGTTCTCCAAAGAAAATAAATCATTCTTCTAGTGGGTACAGTTGTTCAGGCTGGTTTTCTCTCGCACATGATGGCTTTGCATTCATTCCTTTTGTTTGCCATTTTCTTTAGTGTATCCTGGGTCCTAGGCACTGGGGATAATGGTGGTGAAGAAAAAAGATACCAGACTGAAGCCTTACAAAGCATGCAGTCTCAGAGGGACACGCGTTAAATAATTGAATAGAGCCTCTGGGTGTTGCTATTTTTCCTATTCTCATTTTCTTACCTGTTTTCTTAGCCCCTCCTCTTTTTTCCCTCTGCATCATTAAAACTGCCCTCCTTATATCTTTTTTATTCCTTTTCTTATTTCGATTAAATTTTCCCATGAGGACACCTCCCTGAAACTCATCTCTTCCATCCAACCTCTGTTCTGTCAGTCGTTTAATGGTACAGCTTTAAATAAACCAAGATTTCACACTTTCAATCTAATGACCTAACCAAGTAAACATTCTCTTTGGATAAAACTAGATCCTACCGAATACTGCTGAAAACCAGAGCTTTGATTTGAAGTTTTTCTCTTCCCTTCCTGTAGCACCAGAGTGCAGGTGGGTTTTTGTAGCCTAGAGTCGTAGAAAGCTGGAGTTGGGTAAATTGTCTGCTGCCCTCTTCACCTGGCTGTGTTACAGGATGCTGGTACAGATTGGACGCCAGCTCGAGAAGGAGACTGGTCGTTGTCTTAAGTAACTGCTTCTTTTTCTCCCATAACCCCAAACATGCACACCCCACCAGATTGGGGACTTGCCTGTAGGTGGCACAGCCAGAGGTTGCTAATGAGATTCAGCACGCGTCAGTGTTGGGGGGTTTCACCGTGGGGGAGTAGGACACATCAGCTCCTGCAAGTGGATGTGGTAACAGGAAAATGCATTACAAGAGCGGGTGTGGGGAAGTGATTTGACGATACAGCTGAATGTGGGGAAATTTAGCTTTTCCCTTTCTTCAGAAGAGATGATGCACTCAACATCCAAATAGCAGTAATCAATCTGCATTTAAGGCAGCACAAATGGCCACTTCTGGAGAGCTGTATAATATCTCCATTTCCAAATAATTTTCTGTTTCAGGATATTAAGAGGATCTGTTCACTCTTCATCCTGTCTTTCCTCCCGACTCCCAGTTCTAACCCATACTACTCAAGCTGTGACACTCGTCTGAATGATTAGTGTCTGGGGTTTGGGGTAAAGTCAGAACCCATGAGCTTTAGCTCCTATGTGTACACAAGGTATGGGCAGTCAAATCATGAACTCATAGTAAGAAGTCCTCATCGGCCAGTCTTTTCTGTAATTATTAACGTGCACTTGTTGTATTCTTTCAGAGGAAGTTGTTCTTGACTAACATTTTTAGTTAATTTGGTGTTCGCTGCCCCTTCCCACCCAGCTGTGACCATTTATCTGCCTACAGCACCTCGTCCGTTTTCCACCATCTCATTGTTATTTTGGCTAAAAGGCTCTTGCTCCTCTCAGATAGCCCCTAAGTATTTGAGGTTTCAAAATAGTTCCAACATATTTCAAAATACATTTGAAGATTATCATACTGGGAATATAATTTTAATCCCAAATAAATAAGTTGTACCAATAAAGCGATAACATTTGATCCTTGCCATTTTTGAATGTCTCCTAACTTGATTCCCTAAGCCACTGGTTCTCACAGTCTGGTCCTCAGACCAGCAACATCATTTTCACCTGGGAGCTTGTTAGAAATGTGAATTCTCAGGTCTTGCCCACATCTTCCTGTCCTAAACCTATGGAAACAGAAACTGGAATTCAGCCCCAGCCATCTCTTTTTACACGTCCTTCAGGGAATTCTAACACACACTAAAATTTGAGAACCACGGCCCTAAACAATTCTTAACTACTTTTTTTTTTAAGAAAAAAATCAAAATTGTGTCCTTTCTGCGGCACATTAATAATTTAGTAGTTGGAATTGTAACCGTTAAGTAAAGGTAATAGAGACTGAGGCGTGGATGGGATCAGCTTTGGATCTCTCTGGACTCCTGTCCTCGTGGTGCTTTCCCAGCAGCCACACTTGTTTCTCAGCAAGCCTGTTGACTAGCTCTGTGTTCCCTTTAATTCCTCTTTCCCCTTCCTCATACCCTACATTTGTGACTCTTTAACCAGATTCCTTCTGAGTAGCCTCTACCAGCTCTTGGCTAATTTAACGTGAAATCATCTTGAGAGTTGCTGTTCTCACATGATTTGCCTCCTCTGTGGTATCAGGGGGCAGAGTGGTTGGGGAGCTGAGTCTCTATTATGGACGTCACTCTATTTTTGCTCTAATCCTTGGAAATCTCTCCGGAGAACTGGAGTTCAAATAATTAATCACTGATACATCAATGCCCAGAATTTTATAGCTGCTTGTGAGAGAGAAATCTCCTTCAGAGCTTTCTTTCATTTGTAGGTCTCTTTGCATCTTAAGTTTCCTGTAAATTCCCTCATGTGAATGTGATCTTCTGCGCTGCCCCCCAACTCCCCTCCTCCAGCTCTGGGCCCAGAAGTTGAGTAGGCTTACTTCCCATGCCTCTTGCTTCTGTGTCAAGTTCAGAGAGCCAGATCTGTAGCGGATGGCGGTGAATCTTTTCCAGCAGATCCCTATAAATGTACTCACATTGGAAAAACCATTTTCCCAGCAGTAAGTCTGTTGCGTCTTTTGACTGAGTAAAAGGCATTAAATTTTTCTCTGATGTGTTGTTTTTACAGTAACAAATAGCAGGTGCATTGGAGGAAAAAGCAAAAACACATAGTCTGGTGGGGATGTGGATGAGCAAGGAAATAATTGTGAACATCGTGATAAGCATGGAGATCGCAGTGGGCATATGGGATGCGTGGGAACGAGCACCTAAATTGAAGGGTTTATCCACAAATAAGAGTCCACAAGCCAAGGCATGGGTTGCCTGGGGAAAGGAGGTGAAAAACAGGACTGGTGCTTCACTGACCCATGGCACAGCCATCCCGATTATATGAATTTAGTCTAAGGAATAATTAGTAAGGTGCCTGACAGTTTAGGAGTTATTCCTTTGGCATTATTTATAGGGCTGGAAGTATTACACTGGAATATTACAGTCACAGAGATACCCAGCAATAGACAATTGTTAAATTATTGGATGTGCATCCGTGTTACAGGTTTATGTGCAATGATTAGAAAATGATGTAATAAAACTAACAACACAAGGAAGTGTTAATTTAGTTACTGTTTCTGAGGGGGGAAAAAAACAATTGCTAAACTTTGCCCACAGTTTTCTTTAAGTGGGCAGGTATGGTAAAGAATCTGCCTGCCAGTGCAGGAGACGCAAGAGATGCAGGTTCAGTCCCTAGGTGGGGAAGATCCCCTGGAGAAGAGAATGGCAGCCCACTCCAGTATTCTTGCTGGAAAATTACATGACAGGGGAGCCTGGTGGCCTACAGTCCGTGGAGTCACAAAAAGTCGGACACAACTGAGCGACAGCACGCACACACACGCGTGTGTATCAACACTTAAAAATTATGTTAATAGTGCTTTTATCTTGAAATTATGGATTATTCTTTCTTGTACTTTCTCTGTCCTTGTATTGCCTCTGTGATAAAGACATGAAAAAATTATAAAAGCCAGTGTCATTGAGACAGTTTTCAGTTGTCATTGCCTCTAATCTTCCCTTTCTGAAGCCTTGTCCCATCAAGAAGACTTGAGACTGATACAGACCATTTCTACCGGGCGTCACTAGTCCTTTAGCCCTAACCTGGGACAGCATCGTCTGCTCATGTTTTCATGAATCTAACATTGTGCTGCCTGGTGGTTCTCTTCCACAGAGCTCAGTTTTCCCCTCTTAACCTGAGCACATCAGATCGCTTGTCACACCTGGCACAACAGAAATACATCTTCATTTCTTTTTACATTAGTTTTAGATGAGGTTGCCCAGAGTTCCTTGTTATTTGCTCTACTGCCTCATAAGTCCACCCACCTCCCCTTGACTGTAGGACTCAATTTCCTCCTTTCCCAACTATGTACGCTCCATCTTTTCTGTCTTATCAGTGATTCTGATTTCGTTGACAACGCAGCTGCATCATCTTAGCGCACCCGCCCCACCGTTGTGCACCTGTGCCCGTTCCGCATCTCATTTTCTGAGTGTCAGGACCTGGTTGCCTCCTCCAGGTGCCAAGGCACCAGTAAAAAAGCTGAAGAAAGTGTTGCTTGCTGCTGTGTTTCACTGCTGTGTTTGTTTCAGCTGAAACTCTGTATTCATCAATGTGAGCTGAAAATATGTTACAAGATTCTTTAGAAGTTTAGCAAGTTAACTGGCTCTTTGTTCTGCTTTTCCTCCTTTTCTGTTGAATTCTTTCCCTCTCTCCATAGTTACATACTCTGTACTACCCAGTAGGTGCTTCTGATGGTCCTGCCACTTGGTCCTGTTTTATTGTTCGTGGTAGCTGGGGCTTTACTCCCATCACTGCCTTTCCGATGGCCAACCACCTCCTCTAGCTCTCGGGGACCTAAGGAGGGGAACGCGAGGCTTCTGATCTTGATGCCCTTGTGCTTCTGCTCAGAGGCCAGGCTTTCAGCTCTTCTGCCTTGTCCCGCTCCAAGTAGCAAAACCAAGATGCCTGCGACCTGGAGCATATATCTTACCACAAATCTGCACCTCCAGGAGAGCCAACAAACTCATTCTTCTGTGCTCTATGCTCACTTTGGCATTATCCAGTCTCCAGTCTGAAATGTTTTCACACTGTGTGTTAGTCAGCAGACATATGTTCAGCTTTACCAGGCACACGATAATTGAACTAGATGACCCTGAGTTTAAGACTGTGTGAATATAGCTCTGTATTAAATAGTGTAGCAAATATTAAGGCTAGAATTCAAACCCTCAAAGGGCCCATGGTCTAAGTATAGAAATAAAGTGAATGCATGATGCAGTTCAAAAATACTGCATTGCAATTTGTAACTGGATGCTCAACTGAGTGATGCACAGACGTGTGCCCGTTCACATATATAATTCTACTGCTTCTGAGTAGTTCATAGATACTTCCAGTATTCAAACAGACCCCCAGCTAGGACACCTGATTTAGCACTTTGTATGTGACAGCTGTTTTATGATTGGGATGAGGTGGTGGCTACAGATAAGCTGTAATTCTATTTTTTCTCTAGTGTGGATCTATGAATAACTTACACATAAGGGTCTGGAGAAAATGGACCCCACTGGATTAGAAGGAATAATGTGGAAATCGTGGGAAGACAAACGGGCCCATGAAAGCCAGGTTACACTTTCCCCTTGACGGCACAGGCTGGGGGTCTCTGTTATGGGTATAAGCAGGGGAGCAAAGTGATGAACTGATTTTCTGAAGAAGTCATGGAGCGGTTGCGTGCACTCTTAAAGGAGCCTGAGTGGATTTAGTTAAAATAGTTCTGATGTTATCTTAGAATAAATTGATGTGGGCCTGGGCCAAGAGGGTTACAGCAGAGCCAAGTGAGCACAATTAGGAAGGAAGAAAGGCTTGGCTGTAGGCAAGGACGCAGAGCAGAGTTGAGGGACAGCTCGGTTTCCTGGTTAACAAGACAGTGTTGTTAAAGGGGAGTTGTCAGTCAGGGCCTCCTGATCTTGCCTCGTCATTTCCCTGTACCTCTCTGTTGTCTGCTTTCCATCACTTTGTTTCCTTTAGACCCCTTTTATGTATAAAAGTGGTTCTTTCTGTTGAAACTGTTGGAGTTCCCATTCCCCAGAAAAATCCACGTATATAATTCTCCTACTATTTCAGGTTGGTTCATAGATACTCCCAACGTTTTCCCTGAAGCTCACTTATGTCACCAGGTAGAGAATTCCTGGGACTTCCTTGGTGGTCCAGTGGTTAAGACTCCATGCTTCCAATGTAGAGAGTTCTGCTTCATTCCTTGGTTGGAGAACTTAATAAAATTCCACATGCCACACTGTGTGGCCAAAAGGTAAAAAAAAATTTTTTTTAAATCCCAAGAAAAGGGACTTCCCTGTTGGTCCAGTAGCTAAGACTCCATGCCCTCAATGCAGGGGCTTGGGTTCTATCCCTCATCAGGGAACTAGATCCAGCATGCCACAACTAAGACCCCATGCAGCCAAATAAATCATTGAATTTAATTTTTAAAAATTTCCTTATGTGGCAGCTGTTTTATGATTGGGTTAAGGCTGGCTCTAACCATACATTCTTTGAACTTTTTTTGTAAACTTACAAAAATATTCAGAATACCAGGCTACCATTGTTGTGTTGAAATTAAGGTCATGGCCTCTTTGCCACAAGATGAACTGATGACTCAGAATGTCAGTGGTGCTAAGGCTTGTGCCTTGGAGATGGAGGCTTTTCTGCAAGGGGCCCCAGAACCGAAGAGCAAACTGTTTCTTTGTACAGAGTGTTAGGTTCTAATCCTTTTATGCTATGTAGTGGGCTAATCTCCCTTTTAACAACACCCATGTCTGCCTTTGCAGAGTTGATGGTTTTATCTTCTAGTGGGAAGTCAGTAGCATCTCATACAGGAGAATTTCAAACTTGGCAAGAAGAGAAGCATTTTCTGCTGATCTGAATGGGGTTCCCGTCCCATGCTATAGCTTCTAGAAGCTTCTAGAAGCAAACCTAAAAAGCTGAGTTTTCATCCCTCTTCTTTACTGTTGCCTCTGTGTATGTGTGCAGACGTTACTCACTTTTCCCGGCTGGCGATGATTTCTATCCATTATTGACACTGCTGTTCGTTGCCATCTTTGTGCTGCAGCTGCTTGGAGAAGAAAGCCTCCAACAGGGGCAGGCTGCGTTCTGCCCCACTGCTTCCTTTCTCCCGGCCGGCCTGAGCTCCAGCCTGCCTTTGTGAGAAAGCAGCTATTAAGCAGACACAGCGGGCGAAGTTTAGAAGTCAGGAGTTTCATTCCTTGCCTAATGAAAAGGGATGTTGAACCGTGGTTTCAGCCTGCAGGAAGCGTGGGGAAAGGAGTCGCCGTTTGCTCGGTGAAGTGGGCATCGGTGGAGAGCAAATCCACTACCTCCTATACCCTCCCAGGTCTTAAAGTAAGAGCGCCCCCAAACCTAGGCCACAGAGGCTGTATTATATAAGATACGGAGATTGCCCCACCAAGAAGTCATGACTAGGCAGCAGAAGCAGGATCTCATTTTCATTTTCTGTATGTACAGCTGTTAGTAGACAGGCATGTCATATGTGCACTTTGCATCCTGGAAGAAAAAGGTACATAGTATATTCCTTTCGGAAACAGTACTGTGGTGAGCCTACCGCTCTTGGTGTTTGCTCCTTACTTCTTTGAGATAAGAGCAGGTATTTCTGCACTGGGTCGTTCCCCCAGATCCTCTCTCTCTAGAAGCCCTTGTGTCAGACTGATGGAGGTTTTCTGGGGATGGCTCACCCAGGGTCCTTTCTGCAGCAGTGGGCAAACAAGGACCAAAGCAACCGCAGCACAGGGCAGGAGAACATTTAGCAACTTTGTCAGTGAGCCTTCACACTGTTCAGCCTGGGTCCAGTGTACCATTTACTCTTTAGAAGTTGTCTTGGGCAGGCAGCGTTTGTAGTTAGTATCTACAGATAATAATACAAACTTTCACTTTTGTCTCTGTTTTGTTTAAGAACTAACAGCAAGAACTATTTCTCAGCTTAAGTATAATCTGTTGTTTAGTTGCTCAGTCGTGTCTGATTCTTTGTGACCCCATGGACTATAGCCTGCCAGGCTCCTCTGTCCATGGGATTTCCCAGGCAAGAATACTGGAATGGATTGCCATTTCCTTCTCCAGAGCATCTTCCTGACCCAAGGGTTGGACCCGGGTCTCCTGCATTTCAGATAGATTCTTTACCACTGAGCCACCTGGGAAGTCCTTAAATATAATATTGCCTCCTGAATGTAAATGCAATTTACAAAATGTGCCTGAAATCTTATCTAATTTAGCAATTGTACCTAAGTATGAAAAGATGAAGTCTTTGAAGGTTTTTCCAAAGTTAATGCCTGAATGCAACCAAGTATCTAATAATAGTCTTTTTAGGAACAAGGTAAGCAGCCTACTCAAACTCAGTCCATCAAGTTAGTGATGCCATCCAACCATATCATCCTCTGTCGTCCCTTCTCCTCCGCCGTCAGTCTTTCCCAGCATCAGGGTCTTTTCCAATGAGTTGGTTCCTCGCATCAGGTGGCCAAAGTATTGGAGTTTCAGCTTCAGCATCAGTCCTTCCAATGAATATTCAGGACTGATTTCCTTTAGGATTGACTGGTTGGATCTCCTTGCAGTACAAGGGACTCTCAAGAGTCTTCTCCAACACCACAATTCAAAAGCATCATTCTTCAGTGCTCAGCTTTCTTTAGAGTCCAACTCGCACATCATCCATGCAGGACTACTGGAAAAAAAATAGCCTTGACTAGACGGACCTTTGTTGGCAAAGTAATGTCTGCTTTTTAATATGCTGTCTAGGTTGGTCATAAGTTTTCTTCCAAGGAGCAAGCATCTTTTAATTTCATGGCTGCAGTCACCATCGGAGAAGACAATAGCACCCCACTCCAGTGTTCTTGCCTGGAGAATCCCAGGGATGGAGGAACCTGGTGGGCTGCTGTCTCTGGGGTCACACAGAGTCAGACATGACTAAAGAGATGCAGCAGCAGCAGCAGCAGTCACCATCTGCAGTGATTTTGGACCCCAAGAAAATAAAGTCTGTCACTATTTCCATTGTTTCCCCATCTATTTGCCATGAAGTGACGGGACCGGATGCCATGATCTTAGTTTTTTAAATGTTGAGTTTTAAGCCAACTTTTTCACTCTCCTCTTTCACTTTTACCAAGAGACTCTAGCTCCTCTTCACTTTCTGCCATAAGGGTGGTGTCATGCGTATCTGAGGTTATTGATATTTCTCCCAGCAATCCTTATTCCAGCTTGTGCTTCAGCCAGTCTGGCATTTTGCATGATGTACTCTGCGTATAAGTTAAATAAGCAGTGTGACAATATACAGCCTTGACGTGCTCCTTTCCGATTTGGAACCAGTCCGTTGTTCCATGTAAGGTTCTAACTGTTGCTTTTTGACCTGCATACAGGTTTCACAGGAGGCAGGTCAGGTGGTCTGGTATTCCCATCTCTTGAAGGATTTTCCACAGTTTGTTGTGATCCACATAGTCAAAGGCTTTAGTGTAGACAATGAAGCAGAAGTAGATGTTTTTCTGAAATTCTCTTGCTTTTTCTATGATCCAAAGGATGGTGGCAATTTGATCTCTAGTTCTTCTGCCTTCTTAATATTAAGATTATTTTAAAGAATTCTGGTTTGTTTCAAATGTCATATGCATACTGTTATCCATATTTTCTGTTTGGGGTATGATGGTTTTTCCCCTTGGGGTAGTATGTTTAACCTTGGTTAAGTCCTAAATTTCTGCTTATGTCATAAAGCTCCTTTGGGATCACAGAGAGAAAGAAGAATTTTAGTTTACCACCTCCCTGATTTATAAAGAACCTGTTTTCTGACTTACTGCCCAGGCCCTGTTCTTTTTTCCTCATAGTATATGAGGTGCTCTCCAGCCCTCAGTAGAGGCCAGGCGTTCAGCAATGTTCTCACATGAACCATCTGTTTACTGGGGGTAGGTCCATTTATTTTGGTTGTCCTGATTGTTAGAACAGGAGAGGGCTGTAGGTAATTTGTGACCCCACAGGACCTGCAGAAAGCTAAGCATGCCTCACCCTGAAGGGAGGCAACTTACAATTGGGGTGAGGTGAGCTTGCCTTGCCTCACGGCAAGTTTGTTCCCAAGACCCCTCCTTCGAGTTTATGGTAGCAAAATGGGGAAAGCTTGTTGGCGGGAGAGACTGTATAATTGAGTCTGCAGAAACTGCAGAAGAGACTGTAGAAACAGAACACAGTCCGGATACACACAGGGCTTAGAAGCTGAAAGAGTTGGAGCTACTATGAGTGTTGAGATCCCAAGAGACCAGGGGCTAAACCTTGAAAATCAGCCCCCATCTGTGGTCATCATCAGATTCCCTCAATGATAAAGCACTGGACTAAAATTAAATGGAGAAATTCTGACCCACTTGCAATGTATAAAGCCCTTGCCTTGATTCAAATTCAGGAGGAACTGTGGCATTCAAGGAACTTGGGAATGTTTTCTTTCCATTAACAGTTCAGAGTAGAGCGAGTTACAGTTTTTTTTAAATTCTGTATTTTGATTTCTTACCCTCATCACGGAATGGAAACTGAGTAGAAAGGGAAGTGTTTTGTTTGTTGTTTCTGAACAGAAGTTGTTTCACATAAGTTTAGTGAGAGATAGGTCCCCTGGGGGAAAAGGAGGCGAGTGATGAGGGCCATGTATGTAAGAAATGACTGTTCTACTTTCCAGTCAGCAACTCCCACCCAGTTTGATTTGTGAATTGGATATAGAAAGTTAGGACTCAAGAGTAGTACCTCTAGTTCTGGTCGTTCATGGAGCCTGAGTGCGAGGAATGCTGCAGTGTGGTTCATCGTATGAGGGTCCGACGCCTTGACCCTGGTCTGGGCAGTTTACTTAAACGCTTTCTCTGGGATATGGAAACCCTAGTAAGTCTAGTTCATGAAGCAGACACATTCCTGAATCTTTCTCTGTCCCTAAACACAAGTTCCTTACATGGCAGTATGCACAAAGTGTTAATCACTCAGTCGTGTCTGACTCTTTGCAACCCCATGGACTATAGCCTGCTCTGTCCATGGGATTTCCCGGCTAGAATCCTGGAGTGGATTGCCATTTCCTCTAAGTATGCGCAAAGGTCTTGACTGATTGCTTATCCCTGTACCATCACCTTTGAGTCTGTGGTCCTTCATTGTTACACGAGTGATCAGGTCCCTGTAGCTACCACTCAAGGGATTAGGACGCAAAAGGTGGGAGATTGGACCAATTTAATTAGGACACAATTGGACCAATCCAGTTAAGATGCAAAAGGTGGTCAGATGTGTGTTGCAGGATCCCCTGCTAAACCCATTGTCATTACAACCTGAGACTGATTAAAAATGAGGCTTATTCTCAATTATGCATCTTTGCTAATTTCTTCCCGATTTATTTATTATTTATTGGCCATGCTACACAGCTTGCATGATCTCAGTTACCCAACCAAGGATTGATCCCAGGTCAGGCAGTGAAAGCACTGAATTCTTACCACTGGACCTCCAAGAAATGCCCTTCTTTCCCAATATTAAAAAGACTTCTGTACAATATTGCTTCATTCAGGGCAATTTATCTTTTTACCTGGGAGAAACTTATTTCCATTAGAATTGGAAAGCTAGGTACATAAATTGCATTGAAAATGTTTCATGTGATTAAACCCAGAAAGAAACATTATTACTTCAAGAAACATTATTACTTCTGTTTTTTAGGAATGCGCTCTTCCAACTGATTCTTCTTTTATGCCTGGAACAATGCCTTTCATTTGGACACAAGTTAGGGAGCTCTCTCTGATAACAAGGCAAACAGCTGGCCGTAACTAGCAGCCAAGTCATGGTTACTGGGCTTAGGGGAAGAGCAGACGTGTACCCTCCCCAGCATGGAATGTTCTGGACAACACTAGCTACTCAGCAGTGTGCCCTCTGTAGTCACACATGGCCACTGAACTGACCTCTCTGCTTGCCCCCTTTCCCACCCTCCTTACCCCTTCCCACTGTGGTTTGTATTTTCATCGGGCTTTTTTTTGTCTTCCTCTTCCTTTACAGAGCTATTAAGAACGGCAAAGGATTGCATAGCAAGAAGGAAGTGCCTATCCACCGGGTCGCAGACATATCTGGGGTGAGTTGTGGCGTTGAATGGAGCCATGTGACTTTGAGGCGCCAAGAGCTTGGCTGCTGCTTCACTGAAGGGCCTCTGCTTGTGTGTTTTCTGTAGCTCATTTGTTTTCAGGCACTGAATGTGAGTTTTTCCACGGCTTCTGCTAATGCCTCTGTAGAGATCCTGTTTTATTCTCTGGGAAAACAGAATTTAAACCAGGGCATAAAACTTCCCAGCTCTCCACCTGAACTTTTACTGAGTTGCGTTTCCATTTTCTTATTATCATGCATTAGAAGATATTTCTCTCGAGTTGTGTTAAAATGAAATTACCTTAAATTAAAAAATTCCCTGTTTAATTCTGGGCTGCAAAGTCTTAGTGGAAAAAAATGTCAAATGTGGATTTTCGGACAAGTTTAGGAGTTAATCCTAATGAATGAGGCTGGAAGGGTGTGAGCATCCTTTGAGCTAACAGCTCTACTAGATGATAGAAAAGAAGAGGTGATATAGATACTTTTGAGCTGCCTAAAGGCTGTGTCCAAATGACTATTTGTGACTAGGATGTTAACTTGCATATTTAGGAACTTCTGTGTCTGAATTAGATACCTTTGTTAGTTGAGATGGTTTATTCATTTATTCAGCAAGTGCTTATGGTGCCTGGAACCATTCTCAACAGTGAGGATATAACAGTGAACAGGACAGATAAAGACAGATAAGGTCCCTTCATGCAGGCACCAAAGAGAGACAACAGTAGTGCCAGGGAGCAACAGCTTGGAGGAGACATAGAGCAGCCCAAGGCGGCAGTGAGGGTTCTGAGTTTGATTTTGATCAGGGAGCCAGGGAAGACCTGTTGGCTGTCAGTTTCACCCTCTGTTCCTGGGACACACACCATCCAGTTCCACTCCCATAGTCACTAATGGGTAAGGAGAGGCTCCAGGTCTTGTGTAGAGAGAGCACATAGCCCAGGGGACATGACAGAGGAAGAGCTTGTCAGCCTCAGCTTGGACATTTGGAGAGCTTGCCCTGGGCACCAAGAAGAAAATACTATTGTAAACAGAAGCTCAGCCGAGCCCACAGCAGTGATGAATTCCAGGGTATCTTGTTCTGTTGTGTTCCCAAGCCTGACTCAGGCTCTACCTGTAGTTCCTTGTGATGGCTTCTAAACTCATCTGTCCAGCTCTCTATTGCCTGAGTGTGGTGCTCCCCTGTGGGCTTCAGTCACTGGGATTCTGTTAAACTTTCCCTCTCTGTAGCAGTCACTGCATACTATAGATAGTACAGTGTGGCCTATATTGATTGGACCTTAGTCAAGATATCACGCCACTGTTTATCAAGTGAGGTACATTGCTATGCGTCCCTCGTAGCTGAAGTCTGGCTTTTGAGCTGCAAGTGACTATGTTGTATCTACTGAGGCTCATGTTTCACAGGTGGTTTTCCCTGCAAGCTGGTATCAGGACAATTTTCTCACTTGTTTACCATGCTGAGTAATTGTTCCTGTGTGTATTAATTTCTTTCTGTATCTGCTATGGCATTCTCAGCCATATTTCTTTTAATATCATTCTTTTGGTCAAATCAAAGGGTAATTTTTGTTTTGATTTTTTAACTGCAGGGGGAAAAAGTTGTAAGATACCTATTTTGGAAAACGTAGTCATGACTCCTGCACTGAGAGCAGATATGCCCACCCCAAAGCTCTTGTCTGGCCCCCACACTGGGGCCATCCAGAAGCTGAATTGAGCTTTGGGATGGTTCTCTGTTTTGGCCTACAGGGTTCGTGTTCATGCTTAGATTTCCCACTGGGATCGAGGTAAGGCCCTTGATGGGTTTTTGAGACAGAGTTACACTTGTTTTGGGATTGTCCTCTTGGCATCCCCAGCGTAGTGTCCTAGTGATCTTTAATGCTGTCTTTGAATCTCATGCTGCCTCCTACCTTGATGTGTTTCCTTTGTGTGTGTTTTGTGTTTTGGTAGCCATGAATCTTAGGAAACTTGTCTTCATGATCCCCCCCAAACTGTAGTTCAGTTTCATACATACCTTTATTCTCTTTTCTGCCTAGATATTGGAGAATTGGTTTCCTCTTACATTACCCAAAAATAAATGTAAGTCAAACTCCTCCACTTACCACATAAATAAAAGAGGATAGCTGGGTCACGTGGGAGAGTGAAAGTGAAAGAGCTATTCCATTCAGTAGATGTCAGAATGACCTTGTCCACCTTCATCACACATCATTCAGTTTAGATTAAAGGTTTTTTTGGTGCCCTCTCTAACAGAAGAGTTTTGTCTCCCTTTTCTAACCTTCTCTTCTTTCTGTCACAGTATCATGTTCAGTATGTGTGTGTTGAATTCTCTTGCGATATTTAAGTGTGATGTATGGGTCTCCAGTTTCCTGACGTGTTCTGGCAATGTTACTGAGGGACCCGTGGTCAGGTGGGGTCAGTCAGGCCAATGGTTTACATCGAGGTGAACTAACAAACATTGGAATAAAGGTCATCTAATACAAACATGTGTAGTGGTTTCATATAAGTTTGTAAAAAAATTTTTTTAATCTTTGTGTCCCTCCCTCCCCTCATTGGCCACCTTCTCAGTTGCAGGCTGTGGTAAATGGCAGTGTTCATTGAGCCAACAGTATATGCCGTATGCCACCACGATATTGACTGTGAACTGATATTCGTGCATGACCTCTCACCCCACCCCAGGACACATCCTTGAAGGAGAAAAAGACATATATGCTCTTAATATTTTGTTTTCTAAACACACTCAAGTAATATGCTCTGTGGAGGAGGTTATATATCATGATCAGGAGACAGGTAACCCATAAACTTGTTCTAGTCTTAATGGTCTCCCAATCTTAGAGATGGGTTTCTACCCATTGTTCCTGTCTCTTCTCTTCTGTTTTATAAAAACGATTTCAACAGGTCAGGGTTGGAGTGCACGAAGATGCCTCCTGTGGAGAGTTAGTAAGTGCAAGACCTGCTTGGCTGACTCCCTGCTGTGGGGAGTTAAGTAGCCAGGTGTAAGAGTGAGTGGCTGACTCTGCTTGGGCAGGTGAGATGCTGGCCTCATCCTGTGCTGAAGCAAGCAGGCCATTTCATGTGCATCCATCAGCTTTCCCCGGGACTGGACTGGACTGATCCATGTTGGCTACCAGACATGCTTTCTGACTTGGCGTTCTCTTGTCCTCAGTTGAGCTCTTACATGAGAGCTCATTACAATTTTTTCTTTTTCTTTTTTTTTTTTGACTTTTCAAGAATGGTACGATGGTTCCCCAGTGTTTAGGTTGTGTTGGGTTTTGATTTTTGTTAATGTAGATGATTTTTGACATCGATGTCAATGGAATGTGGTGTTTTTCATAAGGTTCATGGCATCTGTAATGCCAGATGCATGAACCTACCTTTTGACTAGAGCTAGGATAAACTTGACTTTTCTGCATCTCTGCTCCTGTTTTTCAGGGTATCCACAAAGGAAAAAAAAAAAAAATCTGGGAGTTTGGGTCCTGAAACAGTTGCTGGTTTCCTTTATTTCTGATTTTTGAAAGGTGAAGGAAATAGGCTATGACAAGCACCTGTCACCGCGGTCCTTGCTCCCCTTGTCCACTTCCCCTCCAGGCCAGGACGGTTCTGTGAGCATGAAACCCAATGAGAATCTGATCGACTTGGTGCTAGATCTGATTGCATTTGGAGAGTGGTTCTGTGGCGACTGCTTCCCTTCATTCAACCCTGTTTTCATTATTCGTGCCTTTTCTTTCTCCCTGAGCCTGTCTCCACTCCCCACCTCTCCGACACACGAAAAGTCAGAATGCGCATTAGTGGAATGTAAGGCTGTTGCTTATCTCCGGGTTATTATTGTTTTTGCTGTAGTCTGCTCTGTAATAAATACAATCTCCCGCAGATAAAACGTGCAAAACAGGCAATAAAATGTGGCTGATGCGTGGCTTACTGTTGTTCTGGTAAATCAGACAAATCAATTACAGTTCTGAGGTAGGAGAGAGCTCCCCGCTCCTCAGGTTGCAGCCCACGGTGCACCGGTTTCTCCCTCTGCCTCCCTCCCTGGCAGTGGGTGAGTCCTAGTGTCCACTGGACTGTCCCTTTGCTCGCTGTTGCGTGTCCTTTCCTCTTGGGTGCTTGTGGAGTTATGTGTGTTTGTTGACGACACCGCAAGAGACTAGAGCCTCGTCCAGCACCCTGTCCACTCCGGCCACATTTCTAACAGTCCAGAACGGGTCCGATTACTAGGATGGGCCAGTCCACCTCCCGAATGTCTTCTGCCCTTCCGTGAGGTGGAATCCTGACAACTCTGAAGCAGATTTTGCTGTTACTGATTCTGTTCTCCTGTCCTTCCTTGTGTTCCCACAGGGCTCACTTGAAAAGTGTGTTCTTTGTTCACATTACATAGTCACTTCCTAGTAACCTCCTCTAGCCATGACTGGTTTTTGCCGGAAATGCATACTATTACTAATACGAACGTGCTGAACCGTGGCCTGGAATAGTCCAAAGACTGGCTCTGGGGGTGGCAAGTAAAGGGGGGGTGGGGCGGTTGTTAGGTTTTCAGGTCCTTATTTCTCCATTAAATGGTGAAGTAAAGACCTGCAGAGTTGGCCAGTGAGGGTCTCACATGTAAATAGAGAGGATGGAAATATTCCTTTAGAATAAATAACCAGGTAGGATGTTAAGCATGTCCTCCGACCTCTGCCTCCAGGTTCTGGTTTTTCAGCGCCTTTTTCAACTTGAGTAGCCCTGTTGTCTTGCCCTCAGGGTATTGGCAGCAGCCTTTCCAGTGGAGGCTTATGAGCTGTTATAGAAGTTGTCCTTTTTTAGCTCCCAATGGAGTTGGGCCTCAGTGTAAGAGTTTTAAAATATTTTTGGCTGAAGAGATTTAAAATGTGGTTTGTCCAGCAAGTCTGGGGAAGGTGTACTGTCACACAGGGGCTTTATAACTTAGGTCTGTGTTAACCTGCAGTTTCCCCTGTGTGTATTCCGACTTGGTTGTTTAGATTGCTGACTCCTGCTTCTGTGACTCTAAGGTTCCACTCAGCTTCTCATCACCAGGGACTTGCTAGTACCAACACTCCTTTCTTGTTTGTTTTCATAGCTCTTCCCTCTTTTACTCTCCCTTAGCCTCTGAATAACCTCCTTAACACTCGAGGGTCACTTTTGTGCTGACTGCACAAGGTCACGGCCGAGGGCTCTGCCTGGGAGTTCGGTTGCTTAGCCCTCGAGCTCCCTTCACACCGTGTATTTGCTCCCCTGGGGAAATCCCAAAGGAACCTTGTCCTGCCAGAGCCAGCGCCCTGGCTGCCGACCTTGCTGCGGGAAGCCGTATGTGCTCCATAAGGTTGACAGCCCCTCATGGGGAAGGCATACTGAGCACCAGTGCTGGGTTCTCATGTGCCATTTGGCAGCTCTGGTTTTTACCAATTTAGGGGAAGTTGCTGTTCTCTTTGTTCCACTCTTCCTCTCCCCCCACAGAAGGTTCTTGAACTCCTGTCACTCCAGTCAGACTGCAAGGTACAGCTTATCCATCAGCAGTCTCCCAGCTCAGAAACGCAAGGCAGCCCTGTGGTCCAGGCAACTGCAACAGCAGAGTGGCAGCCACACTGGGATTGTCTTCCTTCCTCCCATCTACTGAGCCTTTTTCCTGTCTCCATCACCTCCCCACCTCCTCTCCCGTTCTCTCCTGTCCTCCCCATCCTCCCATCTCTCCCCACAGCTCCTTTCTCCCCTCTCCTTCTGCAAGAGAGTTTGTAAGCAGACCTTGATTGTGGGGGAGTTGGCTTCAGCTGGTCACCCTCCCTAATGGCCAAGGGCATCGCTTTATGGCTTTTTGTCCATAGTTCTTGCAGCCCTAGGAGTCCTGTGTGGCCAGTTCTTGTTTTGTAAAGCTCTCCTATTCACACTCCCCGGAACTGCAGCAGTATCTGTCTCTCCTTCTAAAGAAACCCAAAAGCATTTATGCTTTCCATGGGAGTAAGAGAGAAGTCTATCTTTCTTAGACTGAACACATTTCTGAATGAAATTGCAAAGAAATGCTGGAATTTTAAAAAGATTGTATTTCAGCTTCTATCACAGTTAGTGATTGTATTTAAGCACCTCCTTTTACAAATTTAATCCAGTTTTCAACCGAGTTCTTCTATTGTTGATTTTTTTTTTTTTTTTGCACTGTCAGACTCTAAATGTAGGACATATTCTCTCACCTCTTTTATTTAGTTGGGAACATCACGAGAAATCGTTAGTAGACTTTGAAACTGGCGAGATGATTATTGGATATCCTTTCAGTGGAATGCTGGGTGCTACCTGATAAACCCTTTGGGGTTATCTGATTCTGTAGCCCCTTTGCTTTTATCTGGATTGTTTTGCACGCCTATGGAGAGAGAATTTCACTTGAAAACCTGATAAGGAAGCAAATGATTCCTGTTTGTACAAATGTGGTCCTGTATGAAAGTGGAAGCATTAGTCACTAAGTCATGTCCGATTCTTTTGTGACCCCATGGACTGTAACTCACCAGGCTCCTTTGTCCATGAAATTGTCCAGGCAAGAATACTGAAGTGGGTTGCCATTCCCTTCTCCAGGGGATCTTCCCAACCCAGGGAGTGAACCCAAGTTTCCCACATTGCAGGCAGATTCTTTACCTTCTGAGCCACCAGGGAAGCCCCTAGTCCTATACAGATAGTTAATTACCACTCTGTGAAAGAAATGTTTTCATACTTCACATGTTTACTCTATAGTTTTGCTCTACAGTTTTGCATCTTTAGCAGATTCAGTTCAGCATTCCTAGTTGCATATGTATATGTGTGTGTGCTCAGTCACTCAGTCATGTCCGACTCTTTGCGACCCTATAAACTGTAGCCCACCAGGCTTCTCTGTCCATGAAAGTCTCCAGGCAAGAATACTGGAGTGGGTTGCCATTTCCTTCTCCAGGATATATATCTATATCTATATATCTCCTCCAGACCCTGCTTTGAATCACTTATAAAATCTTTCTGATTCCTTCATTAATAAGTGGATTAATAAAATTTTGACACATTTTCATTTTATATTTGTTTAGAAGTCATGATTTTACTAGTTTGAAAATTACCCTTTAAGAGGGGAGGCAATTGCAAGAACAGGAGAGCAACACCAAACTACTTATAACATTGTTTTTATTGGCTCTTCTATACCTGAAAATGTGAAGAGTCATTTGGTTGTAGAAGTTCTTTTAAGACATAAAGTTCTAAAGTGAGTATGTCTCTTTCATCTGCAGAATGCTGCATTCCATGCCCCTGCCTTTCTGGGTCTGCTGTCTTCTTCACCAACAGGCTTTTGTGTTGGAAAATTCAGGTGTCTTAGTAAGTTGACATAGAAGGATTGGACATTGAGCACAGGGCCCTGTGTCTAGACATGTATTCCAGCTCTTAAATTCAGCACCTCTGAAAATATGTTTGATCAGGTGACTTGCCCAGAGGTGGACCATTGTTAGAGAGAGGGGTTTTTTTGGGGTTTTTTTTCCTTGCTTCTTTCAGTAAAATATCTTACTTCCAAAATAATCTGTAGACTTGATGTGCTCCTGCAGTGAATTCTGTTTTCAGGAAGTTTTTCTGCCATACATTTGTCTGGTTCCCTTCTGATTTCTTGTTTAACTCACTTCACTCAGAGAGATGCATACAAATGAGCTCTGAGAAACAGAGTCCTCCCTTTCATTTAAGTGGCCTGAGCTACAGTTTTTTTGGTCTTTCTTCCTTTGTTCAAAGAAAGGAGAAAGGAAATTGAGGGAGTCCTGGAGCATTTCTTCCAAAGAAAAAATGTCATCTGTTTTCAGAGAGTTGCCTGTAGCATAGATTCTGCTTCCACTGGTTCATGCTCTTCAGTTCTCTTTTCTGTTTTCTGGGCATATGGGGAGATTGTTCTGTGAGCCTGTTCCATGGGTCCAATTGGCTGAATGAGCCCTGTACAGGCCTGGCTAAATGAATGTTCGAGTATGCAGGAGGCAGTTGATAAAATTCCTGATTCCCAGGTTCAGGTGTGTGATTGGATTGTTCGATTTGTGCCATGACTGCCAAGTGATGTGATAAAACCTGAAACGTTTCTGCCCAGCCATGGCTTCACTCTCCACTTCCCCATCATAACACTACTTAGCCCTAGATTGAACTCATTTTGTCCTGTGGCTATTGCTTATATAAACATCTCAAAGTAAGTCATTTTACTAACACAGACATTCTGCTTACTCGAGTTTTAAGGCTTTATTTAGCATGCTTCCAACTTATTCCCTGCAGAATGTTGTACAGAATGTTGGACACTTCTCGCAGTGTTGACTTCCAGATAAATATCCTTGAATCAGACCTTAGGGCAACTTTAGAATTACCTAGTAATTTTGTGCCTCAGTTCCTCATGAAAAGGATATTCTCAGGGATAAATGATAGAATTTGTATTATAAGATTAGATTTGGAAGTATTTGAATTTGGAGGAAGACCTGTGTTCTCTTGTAGGACATTATGGCAACATGCCTGGCTACTTCAACCACTGTAGACAATATTTTCATATTCATTCTATTCCATTATTCCAAGTTGTCAGTCTGCTGACTCCAACTGCATTATTGATGAGCCTTTTTTGAGTAGCTGTCTCTTCTCTCCTGGCTGTGCCCTCCTCCTTCTTCAGGCTGTTTCTCTTTTCCCTGGCAGTTTTCCCCTTTGATCTTCACTGCCTTCTCATCATGCCTTCCTTCAGCATTTACACAATCACTTATTACCATAATTTTGTATTTGTTGATATACTGATTGGTAACTGATCTTAGTTGACATATGTACAATGATCTTCTTCAGTAGTTGCTAAACTCCTGAGAAAAGGATCTCTTTTTTATATCTCTTTACAGAGCCTGATTTAGATTTGATTTACCAAGGGATGACCTAAACAGAATGAAGCTGTTTGAACGAATGTGACCCCCTAGATCCTAGATGTATGGTTAACTGTGCTGGTTAGTAACTAGAAGTGAGAGGCTGGTAGAAGGATGCAACAGGAAGGATGGGCTGTTTTCTAGAATATAGCAGCAGTATGGAGAACCTGGTTAGTAGCGTGAGCCCAAGTATCAGATCACCAAATTCAGGTCTTGGCTCAGTTTTTTATTACTTTGTCACCTTGAAGTTATTTAACCTCTCTGTGCCAGTTTTCTCATCTGTAAAATGAATGTAATAAGGGCCCTTATTACCTCATTAGGTTGTGGTGTGCTTCAATGAGTTAATACATCCAAAGTATTTAGAACCATTGACCTAGTGAGAGAGACCAATGGTTCATGTGGTGGTGGTGATTAAAAGGCGGGGCGTTCTGCCTAGCATACGGAAGTTCCTCAGAAATGATCCATCCATCCTCATTGGTAATATTTGTATTGCAAACATTTTATCTAGTTCAAGTCCCTATACTCCTTCTCTCCTGAGTTCTTTTACTGCCTCTTTATCTCTCCTTGGTATTTAACATATGCTGTCTGGCTTGTGTTTCAGATGCATTTGACATGTTGAGTCATGAATGAATGGTCAAACAATAAGTATTGAAAGCTTATTATAGCCCCTGGCTTCCTTTGTGGTTCAGACAAGGAAGGATCTTCCTGAAATGCAGGAGACCCCCCGGGTTCGATCCCTGGGTCAGGATGATCCCCTGGTGAAGAAAATGACAAGCCACTCCAGTATTCTTGCCTGGGAAATCCCATGGATCGAGGAGCCTGTTGGTCTGCAGTCCATGGGGTCCCAAGAGTCAGACACACCTGAGAGACTTAAACTTTATTATATTCCAGGCACAGTGCTGGGTGTTGAGGATGCAACCTTACAAAGGACAGGTGCAGTCCTTCTAGGTCATATGCAACTGGGTCTCTAATTGGAGTTGTAATAGAAGTATGAAAGTGTTTTAGCTCAGTTGTGTCCGACTCTTTGCGACCCCATGGACTGTAGCCTACCAGGCTCCTCTGTCCATGGAATTCTCTAGGCAAGAATACTGGAGTGGGTTGTCATTTCCTTCTCCAGAGAATCTTTCTTCTGACCCAGGGATTGAATCTGCATCTCCTGCATTGCAGGCAGATTCTTTACCATCTAAGCTACCTGGGAAGTTATTGACCTAACTTGAGACTTGTATCATCACAGTTGTACCTTCTTCCATGTGGTCAGAGACCATGTTTTAAGTGATTTTAAATTGAGGCCTAAAGAAGAAATTAGTTGGAGGTCTTATTCAGGGCTGAAGGATATTAATTATGTACCAGAAGGTCCTGTGGTAGAAAGTGACACGCAGGTGTGGTAATGAAGTCAGCATTTCTCACTTCATTCTGGTCACTCTGTGGAATGAACAAGTAGCTTTAGTATCTTTACCTGGTTAGGGGAGGACTTCACAGTGTACTTGGGGGGTACTGAATGGTGGCTGGAACTAGGTTTTTGACAGGGAATGAAGAAAAATAAGTGTGAGATCTACTTTGATAGAAAAACTAGTAGAATTTGGCCATTGCCTGGATCCGGAGGTCATGGATAGAGGATGCAAGGTGGGTGTCATGCGTGTGTATCCTAATGTCCAGCACAAATAACTGTTGATGCTGCTTTTCCCATATGATAATTTTCCTCCCAAATACATGCCACAAGGGTTTGCGATTCTAGACCTTTTAAAATTGAGGTAACCATGGACTGTTCAAATGGTCCAAGGCCAGAAAAGTGGATGGGCTTTATGCATGAGTTAGTTCTGTTGGATGAGTGTACAAAATTACCCAGGGAATGAAGGGAGAAGAGGGGTCCCTAGGCCAAGCCCTTTATCTCCAAATTTTAAAGAATCTTTAAAGGGAATTTCCCAAGCTGTCAGGGGAAAAATCATAAAAACTAAAAAGTAAGAGCTTCATGACACCAGTGACAACCATAATTATTAATACACATGCACTGTTGGAGACAGAAATGGCAGTGATATGAGATCCTTAGCTCCTTCAAACCGTTGGTCTGAATTCTCTGCCATCACTCACATATTCTGGGGTACATGGTTTCCCCTGGTAGTCTAGAGCCTGGGAGTCTCACATTGAGAACCTCAATACAGTATCCATATGCAAATACATCATATCTAAGTTGTAAAGTCACTGGTTGGGGGCAGCATGAAATCTGTATTTTTCTTTGGGAAGAATTACAACTCCCAAATGTACCCCAAGACACAACATGTCGAGCATCTTTAAAGTTATTTTTTTTTAAGGATAGCTTCGCCTATTTTTACACATTTTTCTTGTATATGTGGAATTCTGGGTACTTTCTTTAAAATTTAATTTTATTTATTTTTGGGTGCACTGGGTCTTCGTAATTGCACATGGGCTTTCTCTGCAGTGAGCATGGGCTACTCTCTGGTTGCAGTGCATGGGCCTCTCATTGTGGTGGCTTCTCTTGTTGTGGAGCACGGGCTCTAGGATGTGTGGGCTTCAGTGGTTGCAGCTCAAGAGCTCAGTAGTTGCGGCACACTGGATTAGTTGCCTCTCAGCATGTGGAGTCTTCCTGGACCAGAGACTGACCCCATGTCCCCTGCATTGGCAGACAGATTCCTAACCACTGGACCACCACCCTTCTAAGTACTTTTAGTTAAATATCTCTGAGCCCAAAGTCATGCTCTTTACACCATGCTGCTGACTTTACTAGGAACACATTTTTCTTATTCTCACATCGTGCTAATGCGTGATTTCTGTTTTTCCATGTAATGTCAACACTCCTTTTGGCTCTACACCACAATTATCTAAGTTAAATGTTCATTCCTCAGGAGAAGAGCTACTTAGTTTGCTGTCATCAGCGCCGTAAAGCTCTATGCTTCAGATGCTGTTTTTGAAGGAGGCATGGATCATGTTTCTCACGCAGTTTTAGGTTGGGACGTTTTCCAAATCAGTTTCCAGGCTTTATTTAGTGTCCATAATATTTATTTGTCTCAAAATATATCGAACAATTATGAAGAACTTATTCACTCAAGAGAATGTTGACTCTTGGCTCTTAAATTATCTGACCTGAATAATTTGCAAGTTTATCTGGGCAAAATCAAATCAGCCCCTGAATGTTAATATATTTTCTTCTTTTAAAAACAAAACCTTTCATACTTCTTAACACAAGTTTTCTGTCAAAATTTTTGTTTTTAAGTGCCTCGAATATAAATAAGCCAGGGGAAGAAAATCATCTCTACTAGTACTACCAGAAAGTTTCAGTAAGAATACATCTGTTCACCAAAATGTGGGGTTGTTTTCTTTCTTCATTTTCTCTCCTATTCCCCCCTCCCTTTTGTAAGTGATGGAAGGTTTTTTCAGAACTGAGACTTCCACTGTTTTATTCTTATCTGTGGAGTCAGTGCCTGGAACAGTGACACATAATGGGTGCTTCATTCCTTTTTCTACTTAATTATTTTCCACATGAATATTCCTCTTTTACCTCACTTTTACTATCTACCTAGTGTTGTCTTACATGTTGCTGGATATTTAGTTTATTTAGATTATTTTTTCCTTTCACAAAGTTATTGTTTCCTTTAGCTAAATCATGCTGCTGCTGCTGCTGCTAAGTCGCTTCAGTCGTGTCCGACTCTGTGCGACCCCATAGATGGCAGCCCACCAGGCTCCGCCATCCCTGGGACTCTCCAGGCAAGAATACTGGAGTGGGTTGCCATTTCCTTCTCCATCGCACAAAAGTGAAAAGTGAAAGTGAAATCGCTCAGTCATGTCCGACTCTTCGTGACCCCATGGACTGCAGCCTACCAGGCTCCTCCGTCCATGGGATTTTCCAAGCAAGAGTACTGGAGTGGAGTGCCATTGCCTTCTCCGAGCTAAATCATAGTCGGTAGTTATTTTTCTTAGAGCAATTCTACTTAGAGCAAAGTAGAAACTTAGACCAAAGGTTAGCATGAGTGATTTAGCAGTATCATTATTTACCTATAAATCTTTATTGAGTAAAATGGTTAAGTTTTAGTTTAATGCATTCTTATACACTGACCATTTATGTCTTAATAATTTCTACCATAATGGAGGTCCTTTTTCTCTGTTTCAAAAACTTGAATTTAACCTTCCAAATTTTATAATAATTTCATTAATGCTTTAAAAATGTAAATATTAACTCCTCCACAATGCTTTTTACTTAAATTTGTTGAGCCTAAATTGGTATGTCTGCAAGCAAAGATGAATGTTCCAGGTAATGGGTTGGCTAAAACGATTGTTAGGAAAAAACCTTAACCTTTTGGCCAACCCTATACTTTTAGGGGATGTTGAGATTATTTTAATCATCTCACCTTTATTTAACATTTATCTTCATTTTTTAATGTCCTCGGTTGCTTGATTTTTTTTTTTTTCTTTCCCCTCCTCCATCCTTTTCTGAAGTTGTGTTCTTGTCTCAGGTGGGGCAGAGTTTAGCATGGCATCAATTTCCTTGCCTCTGAGTTCTTGATTTGCCCATGAAATGAAAACTTGTGCTTCATAAGACCATCTTTTAAATTCTTTACTCTGCATGTATTATTTTAATTATATCTCTCAAGCCACTTTGTGGTTCTGTAATAAATTCTCACCTCTTGCATATAGAGACTTCAGAAGTGATACAAATTGATCTAAATTTTACTTTTAAATTGTGTTTCAGACCTGTGTGTTACTTTTTAATCATAGCCTCATAATTGATAATTCAGAGTTACAGACACTGGTTGATGTGCTTTGTTCCACACTCACACTGTCACATACCATGTATAAGTTATATTTTTAGACCATTCTCATGTCCTTTTTCTGGAAATGTACAAGATGGTTATTGTAGTATTCCTATAATAACTTATAATTATTTTTTTCTTAGAAAAGTAACAGCAGCATTGTTAAAAATCTAAATGGCCCTTTTCTCATATCCCTGTTGGTTGTGTTTATCTTTAACAATTTAAAATAGGAATACTACCTTTTAGCTATTATCACTGTAATCATCTATTTGATATAAATTGGTTTTTCTACAATTTGGGTAAATTACACATTTTTTGAGAACTAATTAGCCTGAAAATAATGGGAAGATATGCCTTCCCCTTTAAACTTTTTTTGTTATAAATTGGTAATTTTGGGCCACTATCTTTTGTGTCCATATTCTTGAACAAATATAATTGTTTTATAATAAAATACTTTCTTCATATCATAACTAAAGCACCCAGTGGTGTCAGAAACATAGTTTATTGCTATGTTCATGGATTATGAAAAGAATTTATCTGTTCAAAGTTCTCATGATTAGGATAGTCTTTTACTCAAATAAAATTTACAAAAGCAATCCTATATTTACTTAACTGACCTAAGATAAAACATTTGCTCCAAAAAAGAAGGATAGGATTTCTTTTTTAAAGGGAAAGGCTGTCAGGAGGAAGATTTTTAAGGAGGAAGGCATGGATTCAGGAAATACAGTCTAGGAAAGGCTGTGAAGGGAATTTCCAAGGTCAGCCCAGGACATCTGCTGTGTATCAGGCCCCACAGGCCACCGTTCATGCAGAGGTCAGTAGGAGGATGGCACCACTCCAGGGAGAGCTGGAATTTTAAAAGTTATGATTTTAGAAATGCTGAATATCTTTGTGATTTGAGAAACACTGAATTCTTTAACCAAGGATTGTAATAGTCATCTGTTGGAGATCTAGAGTCTGTAGAAATAGGGATGGGGTCGTTTGGGTGAAGTAGTGGGTGGGAGGAAGGGGGAGTTTATTTGTGGAAACCACACATTATGAGCCATAACTCGGAGACAGTTGTGCCTTGGCAGACCGGAGCAGGGATGTGGTTGGCACTGCCTTGGTCATCCCCGCTAGAGAAAGAAGTTGGAAACAGGAAGAGAGCAGGCTCAGAGTTGACACCTTATCCTACGTAGCTGTAGACTCACCTCTCCTCTCTTTGTCTGAGGCATAGAGATACCATCAACTGCACTCTCTGTGCACTAAACTTATAAGCAGCTTTTTTTTTTTTGTCTTTGAGGGTAACCGAGGGCGTTGTATTTCCTGTAGGTGATCACGTGCAGGTTTTTCCTCTCCAAGGCTGTGGCTTCATTTCTAAAGGTTAAATTGCACGGTTCTTACAGCGTAATTTCAGCCAGTTAAATTTGGGAAACTGAAAGTCATTGCAGTAAAAAAATTATCTCTGAGCCTATATAGCATGTTCATTTGATTGGGAACTGGGTATTATTTTATGCACGTTAAGCCAGATCACAGAATGATTTTATTTCAAGGTAGAGAAGAAATGTCAATAGATGTATGTACTTAGTAGTGCTCTTTTCAGTGCTTGAGTAGAACATTTCCTCTGCATAGCCAATTGAGGGTGGCATCATGCTTACTCTTAGCCATTGCCTGAGAACTGATACCTTCTTATGATGCTTTTGGGAAACGTAAGTTTTTTCCTATGCTCGTCTAACCTTTTGCTTTCTCATTCAAACTATTTTCAGTTTAAATTTTTAAAAGTACTTCAAAGCATTGACTAGCTAAAGTGGTTTACCTAAAATATAATTACTGAGTACTGAATTTTGAACTTGTTATTCACTGTGAAATACATATAAACTAGTTGATTAAGAAAATTTTCTTGAGTTAAAAATGAAAATCTTGCATAGTCTACCTACCCAAGACATTTTTTTCTTGTTTATTTTTTATTGTTGTTGTTTTATTTTTATTTGAGCATAGTAACTTTACAATGTGTTAGTTTCTGCTATATAGCAAGGTGAATCAGTTATATGTATATATATGTCCCCTCATTTTTAGATTTCCTTCCCATTTAGGTTATCACAGAACATTAAGTAGAGTTCCCTGTGGGTTTTTTTTTTTTTTTAATTTAGATGTAAACGGACTTTTGATAAACATGTATACATCTAACCATTGCCACAGTCCAGATAAGAGGCTTTCATCATTTCCCACCTCCCCCCCCACACAATTCTTCCATCCTCTTTGGAGTCAGTCCCCAGCCCTTCCTCTGGTCCATGGCCACCACTGATCTGTAGTGTGTCTTTACAGTTTAACGTCTGCAAGAATGTCATAGAAATGGGATCATGTATTTGAGATTCATTCTTGTTGTTACCTCCTTTTTATTGCAGAGTAGTATTCTATGGTGTGAGTGGACCACAATTTGCTTATCCAGTCCCGTTGAGGAAGATTTTGGCTTGGGGTGATGACAGATGAAGTTCTGACCATATTCTATGAGTCCTCTAATCTATTTCTGAAACAGGATTTGACTTTCTTTTAATTGGAATGCTATGATTGTTGTAATGCTGCTTTGCATGTTTTCATCCTAAACATGATTGTGTCTCTTCTTCTTAGCATTGGCCAAGTCCTGCTTTCTTTTCTCAGTGTTGTACTTCATGGAACAGAAATGGATGGTGGGCAAGACCAACCCAATAAAAATAATCCAGACACCTGTTTTTTGCAGGGCTGTAGAGGGCAGACATAGCCTCAGTGTTTCACGTCTGGTGGTAGAGAAAATTTCTCCTCCATGTTGGGGATACAAAGAAAAGAAAGAAAGAAAGTTTAGTCGCTTAGTCGTGTCCAACTCTGCAACCCCATGGACTGTAGCCTAGCAGGCTCCTCCGTCCATGGGATTTTCCAGGCAAGAGTACTGGAGTGGGTTGCCATTTCCTTCTCCAGAGGATCTTTCCGACCCAGGGATCGAACCCGGGTCTCCCACATCGTAGACAGACGCTTTACTGTCTGAGCCATCAGGGAAGTCCTCACGGATAAAAAGGAGGTGTCCTTCTTCCAGCATGTGAAGTGCACCCCACAGTCTCCTTCTGCTGTTTGGTCTCTGATTTTTAGGCTGCCCTCCCATACTAACTGGTGAAGAAGTAGAAGCAAGGAAGAAAACTGAAGGTCATGTTCTCTGAGTGTGCTACCGATCAGAATGCAGCCTCTCAAGTTAAGGGCTTTCTTCCAACTTAGTGCTCCTGCAAATGTCCTCTTGATTCATTCCTCCCAGGAATGGAGCCCAGAGCCTGAAACATGGTTTCTCCTACGTTCCAACACTTTGAAGGCCCGAGTGAGGTGCTGTGCCAGCTAGCTAAACACTGTAAGAAACTGTGAACCACAGACAGCACTTAATGAGAGATTATTGATGGCCCAGCTGCAACACCTTTTTTATTTTTTATTTTTTGGTAGTGTACGTGGTTTCTTAGATTTTTTTTCCAGCCAGAGCGGTTTTGTTTCTAGGGTTCTCTCCTGTGTTCACTTCATTCCTGGTAAACTTCACCTCACTGCTGTTTACACCCTCCACCAGCCCCCTTTACAGACGCTTCACCATGAAGCATGGCAAACCAGACAGGGAAGGGGAACTTTGTGGTCATGTTGGAGCTGGGGGCATTCCCAGGTGTCCCCTCCCAGGGCTCCACTGATGTCAGGAGATTGTCTCACTAGACAGCTTGTTCCTTGAAGGGGATCATAAATTCCTCCTGTGAACTGAACTATCACATGGAGCCCTGGAGCCTGTGGGTTGGGAAGGAGGGAGTGTGGAGTGATGGAGGTCCTTTTTGCTTTTCTGGTTGGGAATGTGGTTATGCTCTGCCTGCTACGTGATTGCAGAGGTGATTCTTCTGGGCTGGAGTGCCCTGACCACAGAGGATACCTATGATGAGAAGTTAGCACAGTACAGCTTAAAATGAGGCTGTGTGTTTGCTTCAGTAACTTTAGAACCAACTTCCATGTTCTCTTTTTTCTCTCTGTATCTGTCCACTTGTACACACATACTTTGCTGCTTCAATATTAAGGTTAGTTGCACCCAAACAGCTTTGTGCTCCTGAGTCCTTTAGCCTCAGGTCAGCCCTGCAGAGACAAGACTGTCAAGCTCTTTTAGGGGGGGAACCCTCCTGGTTTGCTGGAGTGGGCAGTTCAGGACACAGTTGTACCTGCAGGAGGCTTCATCATGTTTGAGTTCAGTTTCCCAAGTGCTTGTGGAGTTGAATACCCCCATGGTACCATTATAAGCTCTGCATGTATTTGTTTTTAGTTCTTTTTCGTATGATGTTAATCAAAGAGTGATTGTGATGATGAGAACTAATTAGTGAGTTTCATTATTAACAGTTCCCATCTGAGACTTGCACATGATAATCCTGAGTGGTTGATTGTTAACTAATAGGTTTACTTATTCCCATTTCCCTGTGCTGTTTTGTGTGCTGTGATGTCTGCCTCTCACCAGTCCCAACTATGTTATGCCTTGTTGTTCAGTCGCTCAGTCACGTCCGACGCTTTGTGACCCGATGGACTGTAGCCCACCAGACTCCTCTGTCCATGGAATCCTCCGGGCAAGAATACTGGAGTGGGTTATCCTTCTCTAGGGGATCTTCCTACCCCAGGGATCAAACTTGTGTCTCCTGCATTGGCGGACGGATTCTTTACCACTGAGCCACCGGGGAAGCCCATGTTAAGGCCTACTCTGTGGCTATTTTCAGTGGAAAAATCATAGATTTCACTTTGCTGGCGACTAGTATAAACTGACAACCAAATTCGTGTTCCAGAATTTAGAGAGATTGATGTGTGTTTAGTTCTGTTCTCCGAGGATCCTGGAGACCCACCTGTGTGGGTAGTGCCCTTGTGGCTCTCTGCCCTGTGACTGCCATGTAAGGCCTCTCCTTTCCTTGTTCTCTTCCCCACCCCATCCCCCTCCACAACTTCCCCACTCTCCCAAACTTGACAATTCATTATACTCAATTATTTCAAACGTGTTTGCTTACACAGCCAAGTGCTTTGTTAGAGGTAAGTTAGTCTCACTGATGAAGGGGATCTTTTATAGGCATTGACACATGCACCCACGTTTACAAGAGGTTTAGACTGACCATCGGAAGTGAGGGCAGAGTAGGGGTGTGTGCTTGAGGTGTGTTTATAACCTTTCCCACTCCCTGGGGATCATCCTGCCTTTCTTCAGTTCCTTTAAAACCTCACTCCTATAAATTTGAGGTATAGATATTAACATCCTTTGAAATGAAGTCACCCCAGGCACATTTGTTGCATCATTACTTTCTCAATTTCAAGGTGCATTGAGGAAGCAGAAACATTCCTTAAAGAGATGCCATCCACAATAGCAGGTTAAATGTAGCTAATGCAACCTTAAATTAGCTTTTCTAGGAGGACAGAAAAATACTTAATGTTTGGTTTGTTTTGGAGCACAGGTATTGTGAAAACTACCAGTGCAACAAAGAAGACTTATCTGGTCAGAACTACAGTTGTTTCTTGATTATTTACACTGGTGGAGGGGAATATTAGTACAGAAAACTATAGCTAATATATCCACATGCATTCTCAAAGCCTTAAGACTATATAATTCAACTGTGATAGCTACAGCAAATAGATTCCCAGGCCTCATGTAAACCAGCCTGAGGATGGTTTACTCCACAGAAAACTTGAGGATGAGGGTCTTTGTAACAGTATTTCTAAACAGAAATATTTGATATTTAATAGTCTTACCTATGCCTTAAGTCTCCATGTTGTTATTTCTTTAAATTTGAGGACATTAATCTTTATTTTTAAAAATATGTTTGGAGTTATAAGGAAATCTGTCATTTCACCAAGTCTTAGAAGGTCCTGCTTTGAATTATTGGAAGAGAATTTTAAATGTCATGTTAATGACATCCTTTCAACTTTATCATTTGGCTGCCCTTGAGATCCACCTGCCATCTTCAACTCTTCATTAGGGCTAAACTGGACTCTTATTATACTGGTTCTTGTAATTATGTTTTCTCTTATTTACCTATTGCTGAAACCTTTAGAAATGAGTATTGGAGCCTAGCACATGGCTGTACTTTGACCGGCTCTTAGGAAGGCAATCATTTAGCCGTAACATTTAGTCCATTTTCTAGTAAGATAAGCAAAAGTCCTAAAATTAAAAAAAAAAAAAAAAATGATATAGCTAAATTCACAGAGAATGACTATATCACTTGAGGGAACTTGTCAGTCCATCTTTCCAGTCTTTTCATTTGAGCCACTGAAACAAACGCTAAAGGTTTCAAGAATTTTTGTATTGAAAAGGAACTTGCCAAGCAAAGGAAGAGCTTGAGATGACTAGGAAAGACAGATACCATTGTCTGCCTGTGATGTGAGTTTCGAAAAAGCTGATGACATCTTTTGGTGATTGCATTCAATTTAATTGGCTTTATAAGAATTTTTTATTTCAAAAACGCTACCACCTTGGGCAAGATTTCCATCTTTTCCTTTAAGGAATGGTCCATGGGCATATCACCTGCTCAAAAGGATTAGGAGATCTGCATTTTGTCTCACAGTTTTGCCTCTGGAAAGAGACATGCATGGCCAGTTCTGGTGGGCTTTTAAAATTTGCTTTCATGGCTTCAATTGTCACAGTTGGCTTTTACTTCTCATCGTCCTAATCGATGGCGTGTCACATTCCCTTTGCTCTCTTCCCATGTATTTCTGGAATAGGATTAAATTGTAGGTTGAGACTTAGAAAAGAAGTAAGGAACATCCATTGTTTTATTTTTATCGGTCCATCTGTCTGTATCTGTCTTACATGGCTAACAATAGGGCCCCTTCATTTCTCTCTGATTCTCTGTCTGAGTAAGTATCCCTTGATAAACTAGGTAATCATTTAGCAAAATAGGAGTTTGCTGCCACTTACTTTTTTAGTATTAACATTAGAAGTGTACGTGTGTGTGCGTGCGGTTTTATTCCCGTAAGCATCTTTTTCTCAGATAAATACATCTAAGAGACAGAGATGAGCAAACGTCTGTTTTTGAAAAATATAGATTACTGTGGTCTCGAGGGAAAGGCCTTCTCTTTAGAGACCTTAAGTTGCCTCATGATTTGCGATAATCAATTTGATAATTGTTGTTGACTTATTGGCTCAGCCCAGGAATAATGTCGCAGATTTAGACTAGCATGCACAAGGGTTTTAATCAGGTGGTGCCTTCCTTCCCGTGGAGCATTTATCTTGCTTGACTGTTCTGGACCTCAGCCAAGTGCCAGAAAAGCATCTTCCCACTGTATATGGATAGAAGAATGTGTGTTGTTTAAGTGTTCATTGGGGGAGTTCCCAACCCATTAAAGCTCATTGTTACCTTACCTTTTACCAATGTGCCCTTAGAAAAACACTGAGAATAGATGACTGTCTCTCCTTTTCTCCAAGAATCTGTTTAAAGAGAAGGATGACTTTCATTACTATAAATATTGCTTTCATCCCAGCCTACCTCATGGCTTCTGAATGAGAGGAGCCCCTTTGGCTGCTGTGAAGACTCTCAAATACTTGATGGCTTGTTAAATTTTCATTATCTAATGTGCATTAATTTAGGTACAATAGCTCTGTTGCTAGGAGCGAGTTAGGAAGGAAGAGCTTGGCGAGTGCAGACGGCTTCTGTCATCTGAGTTGGGCAAGTGTGCAAAGCTCACTGTCCTCTGAGGGAGCTTGGGGCTCTGCTGGCCACGCTGCAAACCTCTGAGATTTATCCAGTGACTATTCCCCCAGCACGTGCCACGTGATACCTGATGCTTGCTTACTCTGTCATCTGTTTAATTAGCTGGAGAGACTGCAAGGATTTGATGGCTCTCAGCTCCTCTGAAGCTGAGAGCTCTGAGGTTCAGAAGGTCCATGAGTTGGTACTCTTGAGGGTAGATGCTTGCACTTTGGGTTGACGCATGGGAAAAGTTTTTTTAAAACCCCTATAAAGTTTCACATGCTTTTATTGTTTCTGTAATTATTGGTGCTGACATGATGTGGTATTTTCTGGTCCCCGTGGATCACATTCTGCTATTGCAGGTTTCCTGGGCTGGGAACAGGAGCCGCGTGCCCCAGTCCCTCCTCATCCCTGGAAAGACAGAGCAGGGCTTGAAGTATTGGGTCCTCCCCACCGAACCCCCAAAGGCTGCGCTCTCCTCCTCGTTAGGAAAACACAGCCTGTTAAAGACTGACAACTGTTTTGGGTTTCCTAGAAAAGGGATGGTTATTTTTTTTTAATTGAAAATTAAACGTTCCATTAAACTTTGAAGATGGTAGGTGTTGGTCTTTTCCTTTAATTTTCTGTAGGAAGAAGAAGGGCTCTTTTTCCTGTCCTGTAAGAGTGAAATTCTTATTGCAAGCCACCATCCTAATTTCTCAAAAATTATTTATTTATTTTTGGCTGCACTGGGTCTTTGTTGCTGCGAGAGGACTTTCTCTAGTTGCAGTGAAACATGGGCTACTCTTCATGGCAATGTGCGGGCTTCTCATTGTGGTGGCTTCTCTTATTGCAGAGCACAGGCTCTAGGTACGCGGGCTTCAGTAGTTGCAGCACTTAGGCTCAATAGTTGTGGCTCCTGAGCTTAGTTACTCTGCAGCACGTGGAATCTCCCTGGACCAGGGATGGAACTCCTGTCCCCTGCATTGTCAGGCAGATTCTTACCCACTGCGCCACCAGGGAAGTCTTTTATATCCACTGAATGCTTTAGTAATTGAACAGAGGAGAGAAGAGAGTCATTGAGAATGCTCTAGAAGCTTTTGATTAACTCTGTTTCTCCTGTGAATGTCACATGGGTTTCTTGTTTTTGTCATAGTTTCAGGAATGTCTGATATTCTAAGGTTGTTTGCCCAGCTTCCTATGGTCTGCAAGACTTTTTGCCCCAAACCAGAGAGAAAGAAATATTTACCTTGATTCCATTATTTTTCTGATGGTTCTTCTTTTCTCCCCCAGGACACCCAAAAAGCAAAGCAGTTTCTGCCCTTCCTTCAGCGGGCAGGTCGTTCTGAAGCTGTGGTGGAGTATGTGTTCAGTGGTTCTCGTCTCAAGCTGTATTTGCCAAAGGAAACTTGCCTTATCACCTTCTTGCTTGCGGGTAAGTCTTCTGTGTTATGTGGTGTTCTGAAAATTCTTCCTGGAGCTCAGAAGTCATCCCTGGAGGTCACATGCCCTCCTTCCCACTGGGTTTTCCGCAGGACTTGGAGCCCATGGGGGTGCTTCAATCTCTGATGGAGACATGAACGCAGAGCTCCTAGTTTGATCCTGGGTTACTGCAGACCCAGCACTGGTTCCATCCTGCTTCTCATTCCTGCCAACCGCAGGACGTGGGCACATAGGACAGCATATGAGACACATATATGCTCACACCCTGAGTGAAGGGAATTCCAGACCTAAGACAGCATTCGTCATGGAGTGAGTGTGCATGGCTAGTGTCTGCCATTTGGGCTAGACTGCCTGCTGTGTTTGTGAACCATTTTTAAAGTCTTTATTGAATTCGTTACAATATTAGTTCCATTTTACGTTTTGTTGTTTTGTTTGTTTGTTTGGCCAAGAGGCATAATGTGGGATCTTAGCTCTCTGACCAGGGATCGAACCTGCAGCCCCTGCATTGGAAGGCAGTCTTAACCACTGGACTGTCAGGAAAGTCCCAAGCCTTCCTCCTTTTCTTTGCTGACCAAATGTCCATCTTTCTTACCCTATCTTTTCTAATAATACTTCACAAGCCAGCAAGTCTATGTGTGAACCATCCTCTATGAGCAGTTTACATGTATGCATTCAAGGAGCAGATGGCTTCATTATTTCCCTGCTGGCAGGCAAGAAAATTATTTCCATCAGTACTTTGCAGAGGCTGTGGCCTTTGAGGAAGAGGGTCACCCCACACCTGTGCACACAAACTTTTGCTCACTCCCAAGGGACATATCCCAATGTGTTTACCTGCTGTGCGCTGCCTTCTCTGGGGCTATCCTGTTGCCTCAGCCCTACTTCTGTTGAATTCCTGAGTAGAGTTTGCCACAGGGGAAGAGAACTGAGGGCCCCCTTTGCCATTCTCTCCCACATTGCCTCAGCCTCCCTTTTGTTGAAGGCACTGATAGTGTCTTCCCCAATAAGGGTCTCCTACAGACCCCAGCTAAATGGATCGTTAGGTGTGATCAGTGACTCCCTGAGCATGTGGCCATGAAGCTCACGGTTGCTGCTTGGCCCTCATGGCTCCTTGAGTCTCCTGCAACGTTACTGATCGCCACCTGGCTCTCCAGGCCTTCTGAAGGGGCTAGTGGATGTATGATACACAGCTCAGGGGCAGCTCTAGAGAAGGAAGGCTGCAACAAAGCCACACCTCCCTGGAGGCCCGTGCTTTCGTGTCTGCACATGTGTGCTGTAAGTGAACGGAGGGGCAGGACAGCAGTGTGTGTGAGGCCTTTCATGGAGCCATTCATGTCCTTTTTATTAAGGTTCTCATAGTGGAGGAGTTTCTTAGCAGTGAATTCTTGTTGTTACAGGATTTGAGGTATAATATTCAACTCATTCTTTGCTCACTGTCTGCAAAACAAAAGCATCCTTTTGACAGTGTTGAGCTTGATCCCAGAGGTGTGAAAGAGAAACAGCATTATTCTTTCCCAGAAACTTGGCCACAGATCTATAGGGGAAAGAAAACACTGAGGTTCTGGCTTCCCAACCTAAAACCACCTGAATGGAGCTGGCCCAGGGCTTTAGACCTGTCTTGGCTGGAGTATTCCTGCAGAACCTTCTGGTCATACCTTGCTGAGACACAGGCAGCCTGATCACTTGCCTTGGCGTCCCCCGGTTCTCCTGTGTACTTGGCATTCTGTAAGCTTAGCCATTCAAAAGGCATTGCTTGAGTTACCTTACATAGTGAAAGATAGATTACAGAAGCTAATACCTGATAAAAATATAAGCTTTTACATTTTTCTCCTGCCATCCTCTATGCAGTTGTGTTATGCATCTTCTGATTTCTTTAGAATCCTGGCAGGGATACAGAACATTGAAGAGTCATGAGAGAGAGGAGGCAGGGAGGCCTCGGTTTGAACCATACCTCTGCTATGTATGAGCAGAGGACTTCAGTGAGGTTTGTTGTTGTTGTTTTTCTTACTCTCTTCAAGCCTTGGTTTACACGTTGGCTAACTGGAGAGCATTTCTTGCCTTTTAGGATTTTTGTGAGGGTTTAATGAGATGTGTAAACCTTCAGAGCAGGCCTGCTATAAAGTAGATCATCAATAAATGTTTCCTTCCTGCCCTCCTCACAAAGACTTAGTGAATTCATAACCAGAGCTTTCCTTAACTCCGTGTGGAATGGCACAGTTGTGCACTGTGTGTATCTAGGAGACTCTGACTACCACATTAATTCAAATAAATCAAGAGAAGGAGCTGCCGCAGCTGCCTCCTGACTTAGCAGAATGCTCACTGAAAGAAGAGCTACTGGCTTTCCTCTTTAAGTTTGGAGCAAGGAACTCTGCATCCTGGTAAGACACAGGCCTAGGTCTTAAGACGCTCTAGAGGAAAGACAGGCATGTGAACAAACTGTAGTGTTGGATGGTAGGCAAGAAAATAGAATTACTTACAAGACACAGAAGTAGCTAGCACAGAGGAGGGAATGGTTGGTTGGGTGGAGGTCAGGGATTGTGTATCTGGGCTGTGTTTGAAAGGAGATATGCGTTTGCAGTGTTGTAAAGACAGGGTGAGAGGGGAGGAGAAGAAATATTCTAGGTAGAGGTACTAGCAGGTACAAAGATGTAGAGGTACAATATATTCTGATGTGTCCAGGGAACCATGAATCCTTTGGTAGAGTGTAGAGTGAAAAGTGGGGTGAGGCTGGAAATATAGAAGGAAGCTAGTCTTCCATGGAACATGCTGTGGACTCTCAGAGTTGTTTAAGGTATTAGGGGCATGACATGCTCACACTTGGTGTTAAGACAGTTTATCTTGGTAGATATGTTAGAATACATGAGGCTGGAGGCTGGGAGAGTGGTTAAGAAGCAAGAGGGACAGAGGCCCAAAATCTGGTGATAGAGGAGAGGAAAGGTTAGAAGAGTTTTTAACAGGAAGACTTCCTCATTCAGGGAATGACTTGGGTTTTTGGGTCAAGGATGGGGGGTGACACTGAATATAGGAGAGAAAGTAAACTGGCCCAGGGCTTGAGTTATTGGGCAGAGTTTGATGTCCACCAGCAAGGGCAACACTAAGGTTTTTGGAACTAGATAGTTGGTGGCCAGGGGATTAGATGGAGAATCCTGAGAGAGCAGTCTTCTGGAAGCCCAGTGTTGGGTTTTACCTTAAAAGATCGAGTAGGTAAAAACTGTGGAATGATTTTATACTACTGATCGATTACTAAGTCACAGATTTTTTTTTTTTTAATCAGGGTTGATTCAGCTAACAGATTACAGACAATTGGGGAGTAAACATGGGTAAGAAGAAACAGAATTTAAAATAGATGGCTCTTCATAACAGTCTAACAGAATGGAAAAAGGAATGCAAAAAATTGAGTGCTAAAGGGTCAAGGGAACATTCTGAGGAAGACAGCATCTTGAGTACCTTTATAAAAACTGTAATTGTTAGGATCGGAGCAGAACATGACATGAATACTTAGAAAAGCTATTCAGTATACCTATTGTCTTCATAGTGCCAATTATAGAATGTAAAACTCAACAAAGTCTTCTTGGCTAGTGAGGACATAAAAAAGATGAAGTGAGAAGATACCGGGACCTTGAGAAGCACTGGTCTGAATTCTCAGGAGCAGGAACTCAGAGGGGATGCAAGTCAGTCATCCATCGGGCAGTGACCTAGTGGAAACAGAATGAATGAGATGGAGAACATGGCTAGAGATCCTAGAGAGAAGGGCTCCTCAGTTGTCTGAGACCAACCCCAAAGCTGAATGTGAGTGTAAACAGACATGATAATTGCACCTTCCAGCTGCTCACCTGGACAGTGGTCCACGTGACACAACTTGGTGGCTCTGCATGGAATGTCCCCTGCACGCAGTAAAAATTGCATCTGCTAGAAATGACGTTATTGTTGTGATTCTCAAGGGGAAAGTCCAGGTAATTGTTCAGCAGTCCCACATGTGCTGGTCTCATCACTCCCAGCCTCTTCGAGAGCCCTCTGGACTTTGAGGTGGGGTGGACACTTTCCATTTTCATGTGGCCTTTTTTGGGCAGACGGCCCCACAGCTTGATAGGGAGTGGCATTTGGCCCGAGCCAGCTGGCTTCTCTGTCACGGTTCCTGCACCCCTGTATGTGGAATGATTGCCTGGTCAGATGGGATAGCAGGTGGGGCTGGGCAGAGTCAGCTGTAGCTAACAGGTCAGCGCCTCCTGAGAGTGTTTGCCCTTCGGTCCTCCCAGCACCTGGCTCAGGTTTGGCGAGGAGCAGGTGACCTTACCCCCTCAGAATTGAGAGTGCTCAAGGTCCCCCGCCTACTGCAGAGGCCACCTCCTAGGAGCATTTATTTCAGTCTTCAAGGCAATCACGGGCAGTCCTTGTCCTGAGTTAACAAGGCCAACATTCCCCGGGCATTAAAAGCATCCTTTCTCCTCATCTAGCAGCATTTAGTCAGAGAAGGCAATGGCACCCTACTCCAGTACTCTTGCCTGGAAAATCTAAGAGTCAGACACAACTGAGTGACTTCACTTTCACTTTTCCCTTTCATGCACTGGAGAAGGAAATGGCAACCCACTCCAGTATTCTTGCCTGGAGAATCCCAGGGACGGCGGAGCCTGGTGGGCTGCCGTCTATGGGGTCGCACGGAGTCGGACACGACTGAAGCGACTTAGCAGCAGCAGCAGCAGCATTTAGTGAGTTCCATACACTATCTTAGGGCTTCCCTGATAGCTCACTTGGTAAAGAATCCGCCTGCAATGCAGGAGACCCCGGTTTGATTGTCTTTATTTTTAGTTCATTTTCACTTGTCCTGCATGTCACCTTTACTTAGTGCCTTGTCTAAAGGGACACTGAGGCACATATTTGCAGATTGCTTGGCCCATGATTCACAGTTTTATTTCAGAGCACCAGTGGGCTCTGGAGTGTCTTATTGCTGCAACTTTTGTATGACAGTGCCTTATTTTGCATTACTTTCTTAGCTCTGGGCTGTCTGGGTCATGCTGAGGGCACAATTCAGGAAGTTGTCCTGTTGGCTAAGCATAGCAGGTATCAAAGTGTCATTAAATCAAATGCCTGAATGAGAAGAGAGTAATAATTTGAAATTTCAGTGCAAAATACTCTGGGGAGTCTTAATATCATCAGATACATGGACTCTTGTAACTCAGCAGTCCCCAGCCTTTTCGGTATCAGGGACCAGATTTGTGGAAGACAATTTTTCCATGGAAAGAGGGGAAGGGAGGTGGTTTCAACATGATTAAGGCATATTACATTTATTGTGCATTTTCTTCCTATTGTTACTACATCAGCTCCACCTCAGATCATGAGGCACTAGATCCTGGAGATTGGGGACCCCTGTATTTAACTGACTGATCCCACCTCATTTGCATTTCCACGGTCTTAATGGTAGGGCAGCAATATGTCCAAGGAATTGTGGACCAGGACAGATTTGGCTGTGTGGTGGGCAGTGGATGTCGGTCACCTGGTGTGGAACTCACAGGACAAACCATCTAGAATGCGGCAAGCCACCTGGCAGGGTGTTCCCATGTGGATCACAGCAGGCGACTTATAATTAACCAGTTACCTGGTCATATGAAACAAGACTAGAAAATGAGACTTTTCTTTGCCTGCCCTTTGGCATTTTTCAATTTTTTATTTTCTCTTTGATTACAAGTGTCCTCTTGAAACTGCCTCCCTTGTCATAGGCAAGGAGGAGAGCTTCTAGAAGTCTGGGGTTTGATAAATGATGGTATGTATGTGCCCCATGAGCTAAAGGGTTGGCTTTGTGTCCTTCCACCTTGAATGCCTTTGAACAAGTTACCACATTTCCTTCTCTCTGTAACATCTCTTCTCCAGTCAATCCTAGTAGGAATATCAACTGCCTGTTTCAACAGAGCCAGAACTTTAATGAGAGAGGAGAGGGAAGGTGAACAGGAATATCATCCTCATCTCCTGGCCCCAGGAATGGTGGATCCCCATTGATTACCAGTGCCTAACCAAATTACACAATTAACGCCAGTGTATGTTTAAGTGAGAAATCCCATTCTGCTATCACAGAGGTGCTAATGAATCAGGCTGTTATTGTAGTTGTGTTTGCTAGGCTTCTATCCTTAATTAAGCAATTACAGGGTCTGCTGATACTTATGAATTCTTTTCAGATACTTTAATTGAATTGCAACTTAATGGATATTTGTAAAGTGGGGTAGTCTTTCTCTTGGGACTTGCCCATTTGGTTCTGTCTCCTCCGCCTACTTGTTTCCAGTTGGGTCCCATTACAGGAAATGGGCAACCAGGCATGAGACTTTTCTAGGGCTGTTCTAGTTCTTCACTTTTAAAGATATTATTGTGAATTATATGAATTATGTTGGTATCAGAAGGTCCTCAAGGGTCACTTGTAGGAATTAGCACAATAAACAGGTTTCGGGAAACTTTCTTAATGAGGCCAAGATTTTTAGTACAAGTCCACTAAAAGAAAGGCATTCTCTGATAGGTTGTGGCTGATACTTAAATTAATCAGATAATTTCTGCCTTCTTGAATGCCTTGTAGTCTAATAGTTGAGAGAGCCATGTGAAAAACTGCAACAGGGAAAAACAAAATGTGAAGAGTATAGGTAGCATGAGAGTGCAGAGGAAAGAACAGTTAATTGAGGAATGGGAAAGACTTCCCAAGGGAGATGGTGTTTGAGTGTCCAAGAGGATCTGGGACTTTTTTTTTTTTTACCTTTTTGGCCAGCTGTGTGCGATTCATTTAGGCAAAACAACTTTGCATATATTAGTTCTCAGGAAGAGTCACCTAAAGAAATGAATGGATTCATCCATCGTTTTTCCCTCTGCTTTTGTCTGAGTGTATAAATCTTCTCAGCCTTAGAACGTTCAGAGCTCTGCCTTCAGCTCCCCATCTCTGCAGTCAAACCATCACCCATGATCATGTGGATGGAAGTGCAAGCCTACGATTACCGCCTGATTATCTTCCATCTTTAGATTGTGAATCATCCCCAGAATGAGCCTCCTCATGCTTGTGGGTCATTCAGTCACATGGCTATTTAATAATTTTTTTATATCTACTGGGCACTTTGCTAGGAATATTGAAATGTGTACGATAAGGCTCCAGCCTTCAAGCAAAGTATTTGTATCTACCGAGGTACAAGATACATATACATGAAGAGAAATGTATTTGTAAGAAGTATAAGGGTAGGAGGAGCAACCCTTACCCTTGTATAAAATTATTGTTCTTCTGTGATTGTGTCAAAAAGATTAAGACAGTCCTGATTCATAGCCCAGAAATATGGGATCCAGGAAGGCAGCGAGCTGAGAGCTGGCTCAACCATGTCAGTGTGGGCCTGGAGTCTGATGTTCCATCTGAGGAACACGACTTTAGGGTGGTCATCAGCAAACTGAAAAGGGTCAGAAGGGAGTGACCTGGGAAGTAATACCTTGGGAGGCCAGTACCTGAGGACTGGTAGAGACATCAGAGGAGGTATTCGGGACACAGCAGAGTGGTCTCTGGGTTAAAGAGGCAAGGATTCAATTTTTTTCAGTAATCATTTCAAAAATTTTTTTTTAACTGAGACATAGTAATAAATAAAGGGGCTTCCCAGGTGGCACAGTGGTAAAGAATCTGCCTGACAGTGCAGGATATGCAAGAGACATGGGTTTGATCCCTTAGTGGGAAAAATCCCCTGGAGGAGGGCATGGCAACCCACTCCAGTATTCTTGCCTGGAGGATTCCCTGGACAGAGGAGCGTGGTGGGCTACAATCCATGGGGTCTCAGAGACAGGCACAACTGAGCACATAGCACAGTAATAAATAAAGACATCAATAAAAATAACACTTGTTCAGCATGATTTAATGGTAGCCACAGACCTTGGAGCTAGAACAGATAAAGATGCATTCTTGCTCTCCGGCTTCCTAGTTAATTATTTCCATCAGACCAGCCTGCTTGTCTTGGTGTGATGCTGGGACTTAGAGGTGCGGGGAGCAGCAGGGCACGTGTGGCAGCTCCCAGCCAGTCAGGCCAGAGACTTCAGCAGCTGAGGGAGAGAGGGTCCTAGGGGTGGCCCTGCCTTCTGTGGAGTCAGTCTGAGGGGTGCTGCAGCCTCCCATTTAGGATGTTCTACCCTCACCATCAGTTGGGTTTCTTGTGCCAAGGAAAGAAAGATGTGGATTTTTATCTCTTTATCCTGGATAAGCCCATTGGTTGCCTCTGGGTGGGTAGGTCAAAGGTAAAGTGAAAACAACCCTGACTTCCTCAGTAACCCTTAATTCTGCCTTTTAATGTCACCTTTTCCTCTTGCTGCCTTGGGATCTTAATGTCTATGAGACAAGGGGAGAATGTCCTGCAGAGGTATCAGGCTATCCCTGCAGAGCTAATGAGAGCCAGTAGAGTGGAACAAAAGGGTCAGACCTGTGAATTTTCCCCCAAGGGTTCCTTTTCCATTCCTTTTCCTCGCCTCCTACTGGAAGGTTCTTTCTGAATCTGTTAAAGCTTATTTCGGCTGCCTTCCACCTGGTGGGCACGGGGGGAGGGAATGGGAAGCTCACAGAACTCTGGTGGCTGTTTTTTGCTGGAGTCTGTCCAACATCAGCTCCTGTCTCTGGTTGTGCCCAGATGCCTTGGTTCTAATCCCGTTCTTGTGGTGTCCCCAGAAAAATAAATCTCAATGTGAATATTTCACTGCCATCTTCCCAGCCTGTTGGCATTTTCCACCAGCCCTATAGTAGTGATGGTGGCCAGCAGCAGTGCCCAGGACTGGGCTGCCCACCACTCTCCCCGCCCTGAGGGGGAGAGGTCTCTATTTGGCCAGCCTAAGAGTAGGAAATGGCAGGACCTTGGATGCAGGAGAAGGGAGTGTAAATGGTGTGGTAATTTGAAATTAAAGGGAAATGCTTAGAAATCTGGTAATGGGCAGCCCTGGGGTGAACAGTGCTCACTGTGCCTGTAAGACTTAATCTTGGTTGCTATGGGAACCACCTCTCACATCTCCCTTTCAAACGGAGATATGACTGGATTTTTAAAAAGCAGAAAAGTTCTTCATCATGGAAAAGTGTCTTCGCCCCCAAGCCCCAGGTCTCTGCACACCTTGGGTTCCTTCCAGAAAGTTCTCCTGAGGCTTCCCCACACTAATGGGCTAGATTCGCCAGACCCCGTGCCTGGCCCTTTATGTAACAGCACTGACGGGGGCATTAAAACACGTGGTGTCCAGTGTGGGCAGCCAGCCCATGCACACTCTCCTGGTGCCCCTGGAGGGGTGCCATGGGTTTCCACTTGAGGGGCAGGATAGGACCACTGGCCGCATTGTAAGGGGCTGTGAGGAACCCGGGGAGCTGTGCCTGGTCTCAGTGCCATGGGGTCGGTCCCAGAATCTGGTGTAGGGCTGCCAGGCTCAGACCTTGTAGGAGCAAGAACAATCCACAGAAGTTCCTTTCATATTCAGAAGACATCTGAGACTAAACTGCATTCTCAGTCATGGTTTTTCATCATTAGCGCTTTTCCCCTTGTATTTAAACTACCCACTTAATCCAGGCCTGGTAAGTTTTCAGGTTCTTTTAAACCATCCTTTGCCTATGATAAAAATGCATGAGATCTACATCTGTCTTCAGTGACCTTTGGTTTCTAGACCTACAGCTCCCTGCAAAGTTGACTTCTGGGCTTCTAAGTGGGCTTTGTGGAAACTTTGTCTAAGTTTTTCAGATTCCACGTAGTTTTTCCTTATTATACTCACGCTTTACAATAGCAGTCCTGAATAAACCCTAGTAACTCCCGTGCTTACCTTCACTGTATGTAGGAAGATATTTAAATGGACTGGTTCGTCTACGGTGGGTGGAGAAGTTCCCATTTCGCTGCCCTGGTGTGCCTCCTTTTCCTGAGCTTGTACATCTGCTAGTGATTTTTCTAGGGTTAATTTGAGTGTTTTTATTTTTAAATTGGAACATGGTGTCTGTCTCTTCTCTGTGTGTGTTTTGGATGCAGCCCCTGTGTTAGGCATGCGGTTATTAACTCCACTGATACACCAGTTCGCTCATTAGCATTTGCATTTTAAATTACAAGCTAGAGCAGACGACATTTATGCTATATTTGTACCTCTGCCTTCTTCATGAATGATGTCGTATGTGCAGAGACTGCAGAAATAACTCCTCTGGGGCCCTGAGGTATTTTAGTCTCTTCTTCAACAAACTATTTCTTCTTTACTCTTCATTCTCATTGTTTGATAGCGAATTGTTAAGTTCTTTTCCAAGTTTAGCCTTATTCGTGAGTGCTGCTGATTACAATATGCTGATGATAGCCTCACCCTTCATATCAAAATAGGCCTGCTTCGTGGAGTGGCCTCTTTCCTCTCACATGATGGTCCTGGGGAGCAGGCTGCTTTGACTAGAGAGGAGGGAGTTTCTTCCCCATGGTTGGGTGGGTGGGGAGACATGGTAACAGATGTTTGTTCTCGCTCGTATTCAGGCTCACACCCCTCTTTTTCTATCATTGATCAGGCAGAGGTTATTTTTTTAACACCTGTTACTGCTTGGCGCTCCAAGGAGAAAGAGAGTAGGGTGAGAGTACATGCCTTCAAGGAGCTTCTTTTTGCCAAGAAACATTGATATTGCACTACAGAGCAGCATGTACTTAGATGCCAGGAGTTATGTTCTCTTCAGGGAACGGTTTCTCTTAGCAGATGGAAATGTTAGCACCTAAATCACAAGATCCGAGTCAGAAGTGCCCAGATATGGATCGGGGACCTGGGAGGGGAGCGTCTGAGGCTCAGGTGTGCCCAGCTCTGCCCCAGCCAAGCCTTGGCTGGCTTCTGACAGCAGACTGCAGGCAGGAAGCAAAGCCCTGATAGATAGCTACGCACTCACGTCATCCTGCTTCCCCTTTGTGATGACAAGTTTCTGTTCTCGGAAGGTCTATTACAGGGACCCTTCCTCTTGGTGAGTTCTGCTTTTAAAACACATCATGAAAAATCCAAGGAAGTCACACTGGTGCATTCCAGATAATACATAAAGAGCTAGGTAACAGGTCTTTAGCAGTTTTGTCTTTCCCATCAACTCTTCTTTCAAAAGAAGTTTAAAAAGGTTGCAAGGTTGATGGGCATGACAGAGTTGATGAAGAACTGTTACCTCCCTCTGCATTTCTTTACCCCCATGAGGATGGTTTGTGTTTTGTGTTTGGCATACTGTTACAATGTCCTTTAGTGGCTGCGCTGTGCTCTGGGCTCCAAACATGGCCCTTTGAGCCTGAGTGGTTTCCCCTTGCCTCCATAGTCTCCGGCTTCTTTTGATCACTGTGTCTGTTACCTACAATATTGTTCTCCAGAAGCTAAGTCTGATAAGGCAAGTGTAGATAAAGTGGAGGAGATGAGTAGGCCCCTGGAGGCTTCGGAGTGGTGAGCAGAGCAGGAGATCCAGTGGCTGGGACACAGTGGGTCAGATGAAGGTTCCTTGGGGTTGTATGATGGCAGGCATCTCCATGGTACTCAGAGTGTTCAGAAGTCTTGTGTGTAAATGCTTCGTGAGGATGCTGATGGAAACAGTGGAAACAAACAGCTCAACTGAAGACCCAAAGAGTCCCACAGACTCTCATGGTAACACCTGTTATCAGGGGAAGGCCTGCCTGCTGCTGCGGCTCCAGAGGAGGGGAGACGGGTTGACTGCCTGCACTCCCCTAGCTGCTGAGCCATCCCGCCCTCTCACGGTTCCCTGCACCTTCCTCCACTCTGTCGCTGGGTTCTGACAGAGACCTTGAATTAAGTGGGTTAGGAATAAACTGCTTGAATGCGTTTGTGCAGATAGCTTCTCTCACCAGCTATCTGAAGTGCTTTTGGAAATACACGGGAGTCCTTTGTAAGCTGCTTTATAAGCTGTGAAGTCCATTGTTGCCGCGCTCCGCAGCCAGCGAATCTCTAACCTAAGTAAGGTGGACTTGGCCTCCGGCCAGGGCTAGGGATTGGCACTGTCAGCAGCAGCAGCACCGCCCACCAGAGTCACCAGCAGCTGTCGCAAGTTGGAGGATTTGCAGAAATTGAGATGGCTGTTCCCGGTTATTGGCACTTGCCCGGTGATGAATGACCGCGTCTGTGCGCAGCGGCTCTGTGTGCTTTCCTTCGGCCTTTTCTTCTCAGCCCCCGATTGTGGCGCCCGCTCAATGGCCCCGTTGTGGAGGAGGGTGCTGAATGGAGCGCCGAGTGGCCTGCCTCTCCCGCCATCCCCTCCCTCCATTGGCCTGAACCAAGCCAGTAAGAATAGCTCTTTGATCCCCTGAACTGGTTCTTGGGGCAGGAATTTTCGTGGCACATAGTGCAGATGCCAAGGGGCTAAGAAGCCAAACTCCAGAGGCCAGAGAAATGAACTTCACCTAAAAGAGGGCCACGTGATCCCAACTTCCATTACTGTGGGGTCCTTTGGCCTTAACCCACACGTTTGCGCCAGAGTGGCCAGAGAGGGAAGACCAAAGATCAGAAAAAGTCTATCTTGATAAAGTCATTCATGGGTAGCATGTTTATTTCTGATATGATTGCCCCAAGAGTGAAATTTTTAGGGGTTTGCACCACTTTTGTATAACTTCTTATCCCACAGTCATGCATATTCATGTATGCATATGCTGCAACTGGGGTTACAGTGCCATCTCCTCAGAGATTAAACTGCAAAGAAAACTGGCATGAATGACCTCTTTTAAGAGACTTGCACCCTCCCAACTCTAAGCTCTACTATGGTTCTCTCATGTTACCTTTTAATTCTCTCTACTTGCCACTCTCTGAAATTTTCTAGTTTATTTACTCTCTTGTTTTTTGGGTTCTTTTTTCTTTTCTTTTCTTTCCTTGGTGACTATATCACCAAGATGTAAGATGTTGGAAGGACAGGGACCTAGTCTCATGACTGCAGAACCTCTGTAAGTAGAGCCCAGACAGTGTGTGATTCGAAGTCCGCATTCACTGGACAGTTCTTGGGTGAGTGAATGCACACTAGTTCTGGGCTAGCACTTAGTTTATCTGGGAATTCTGAAAACAAAGCAACAACACTGTTACCCTGGAGAATGAGTGCTGGAGCCACAGCAGCATCAAAATGAAAAACAGTACCAAACTGGGTGCCTGTCTAGAGAACTGAATTAATGCTTAGAATTGCCCCCAAAGTGCCATAACTTCTCTGGGCCTTGGACTTTTTCAAAGAGACGGGATCAGATTAGGTTTCTCTAGGGTTCATTAGAGATTTGAATCTCTAATAATAATAATAGCCTTAATGGGTATTATTTATTGTTTAGTCTCCAAGTCATGTCCAGTTCTTTTCTGACCCCATGAACTGTAGCCTGCCAGGCTTCTCTGTTCTTGGGATTTCCCAGGCAAGGATACTGGAATGGGTTTCCAGTTCCTTCTCCAGGGGATCTTCCTGACTGAGGGATCGAACCCACATCTCCTGCATTGGAAGGTAAATTCTTGATCACTGAGCCACCTGGGAAGCCCTTAATGAGTATTATATACTGTGAATTAACTCAATCCTTACCATAGTATGGGCTTCCTTGATAGCTCAGTTGGTAAAGAATCCACCTACAATGCAGGAGACCCCAGTTCGATTCCTAGGTCGGGAAGATCCACTGGAGAAGGGATAGGCTACCCACTCCTGTATTCTTGGGCTTCCCTTATGGCTCAGCTGGTAAAGAATCTGCCTGCAATGCCGGAGACCTGGATTCGATCCCTGGGTTGGGCAGATCCCCTGGAGAAGGGAAAGGCTACCCACTCCAGTATTCTGGTTTGGAGAATTCCATGGACTGTATAGAGTTGTACATGACTGAGCTACTGTCATTCACTTTACCATAGTATTAGGTGGATACCATTACAACCCCCATTTCATAGATGAGAAAACTGAAGCCTGGGAATGTTAATTTGGTAAATAAAGAGCAGAACACATTTTTTGTCCATATCATATGTACTGTCAGTTAGAATGCAGCACCCAACTTGACACTGAATGTACTGAAGGTCTTAGCTCTTGTGTTTCTCCAGTCTTCCATCCTTTCATGTCATCTGCCTGCACTCTCTTGCTGGCTGGGAATCAACCAGATGCTGTCGTTCTTTGGGGATGACCGAAAGCAAAGCTTAAGAAGGGGACGGTGGTGGCGTGTTTGGTAAATGCAGGAGCGTGGGTATGAGATCTTGGTTGATGTATTAGAGTCTGGGTTTGTTTCTCAGCCCTACCGGTGTCACCAGTAGGAACACATCTAAGCCCAGAGCCTGGCTAGGACATGTGATTGAGGATGAGAGAGCAGGTCAGACCTGTGGGATAGGTTTATGAGCAGGGGCATTTATGGACAAATTAAACTTTAGCCCTGAGTAAGCAAAGTCCTAAGCCAGTTATTACTGCTCTGGCACTTCTAATGGGCCCTGTGCAACCTTTATAAATTATTCAGCTGCTTTATTAATAAAAGGCCAAGCAACTTGCCCAGTCCTGATGATACTTAAGTAGAGCTCAGAGAGAACAGGTTAGAGGGGCAGCAGTACTTACCCACCTCTAAGGAACCAACCTTTCTTATTTGGAGGTGAAAGGGTTAAACTCACTACCTCCCGTAGCAGAGTTTTGACAGATAATGCATAAAATTGGTGTTGAAATGTTAATATTGGAGATAGACAAAGGGCTTTCCTCTGAGGAGGTGCCTGCCAAGGTTCCCTGGACTGCTGCATCTGATTCACGTTTCACAGAATGTCTTGATTCTGGCAACTAAATGTCCCAGGATATCTAGCACTTAAGCATAAGAAGTTGTTGGGTTTTTCTTTAATAATTCTCATAATATTTTGTTTTGTTATAATGTCAGATTTATAGAAATGTTACCAGTTCTGCAAAGATCTTTTCCTTTTCCTTTGTTGAATCGTTGACATATTGCCCCATTTGCTGTAAATGTAGTCTTAGAACCAGGAAACTTGCCACGTTGCTCCTCACATCTATAAACGATGTAAAATAACTGTTTTCATTTCATACAGGATATACTGTAAAATACTTTTCTTATCTTATGTGGTCACTGAACTTGTTCCCTGACAGCAACTGTGATACTGCCCCAGTTTGGAAGGTGGTCTCCAACAACTGTATGTACATCCTGGCTTTTCAAGGAATCCCCTGCTTTCAAGTGCTCCATTTAAAGTTTGGGCCAGGCATCAAGCTGGTGCATCTTTTTAGTTCAAAAGATATCATTATAATAGCTTTGGGGGGCTCTTTGGCCTCAGATTTCCCCAGAGGTTAGGGATCCCGGAAGTAGCATTTGGGGAGGCGGTCTCTAGCCCAGTATGGATGCCCCTGGGAAGGCGCCCATCCCAGCAGGTCTAGCACGTTTGTTCTCTAAGCCCCTGGGAATGATCAGGGCTTTCTAATCTTCCTTCATTTCAGATTTCAGTTTACAATGGATCTGAGTAAAGTGAAGTGACTCATTCATACACACATCCAAGAATGTTTGAGTTCTGTTTTCTTAAAGGTGTTCTGAGAATATCAGTGATTTCTTAAGGAACCCTACATTTATCTGGACTCTGATCTGCTGTAGGGCACCATGGAAAGAAGACTCAAGGCAGAGGCTTCCCAACATGCCCTGTAAATGCCTGACACTCCTGTTCAAGGGCCTGACGTCTTGTCTCATGGTGCACAGCACAGAATTTCCAAAGAGAGACTCTTTTTTTTTTTTTTTTCAGCTTTGCACATTCTTGTCACCCTATTTGCTCTTCTGCACCCACTTCCACTATTATGCCTTCGTGACTTTTCATGAAAATGAATAATACCGTGTTGGTATTTGTGCTTGCCCTCATTGTCGCTTTCTCCTTTGCTAGACTATATTTTCATCTGTTGGTGAATGGCCTTGATTTTATAACAGCAAGAATTGTCCCAATGTTACCACCATTATTAGCATTTGTACCTAGTGAAGCACTTTGTCCGCGTTGCTTTCTATGATCCTGTAGAGGACTTGATGAGACTGTTACCTTTTAGTACAGCATGAGGTATTCAGTTTAGTAAAGTTGTACTTGGAGGCCTCATTCTAGGGGCATAAAATGGATGAAAGATGAGTTAGAGATATTTTAAAGAACAGGTGATGATAGGTCACTGGACAGGGAATGGGAAGACCTTGTCTCTCCTCCAGACCCTAGTGCCGCCTCTCTGGCCTTTGACAGGCTCACTCAGGTGTCTGTCCTCACTTCTGTGACTCCCCTTGTTTGGCCACTTGTGGGCGCTACCCCCTGATTGTTAACTCCAGACTATGGTCCCGGCTTATGTGGCCTTGGATTATGTTCAGTGAGAGCTGATGTTCTTTCTAGCCCTAAAATGCCATGACCTTATGAACTCTCCCCATTGCTCAGTAAGTTGAGTTGATTGGATTTTCGCCCTGACATGAATGTGATCTGTATGAGGAGGCAGTGACAGCTTAGTAGACATCTGGTGTCTTCCCTCAGTTCATCAGATAAACACTCTAATTGGATGGCAGGACCCAGTTTTAAAGTATCCTCTGCTTAAAGGTAAGCTAGCCAAGGGCTAATGCTAATCAATCTAGATCTTAGAAGAATAATTAGGGCCCTAATGAGACAAGGACCACGTGCATCTAGGATGGCTCCAAGGAAGCCGAGAAACTGCCTTGGACTTCCTTGGGGTAGGCTGCTTCTTAAGAGCACACCCTTTGCTCACATTTCTCCCATGTGTTCATGTAGGACCTGAGCCTCTCAATGGCCCAACTGTCTTATGTTCCTAGGTCGGTGGGATTCGAGATTTCTGTGCTAAGCATTGGCTCATACGGAGTTTGTTTTTCTTCACGTGCCCACTTTTTAAAGCTACAGGTTTAAACACATAAGCTGAGAAATACACGAGTTTCAAATGGTGTTGGAATGCTGGTTCGCCCACTTCACACATGCGGTATATATTAAGGGTTCACCTTTAGCAGCAGCCCAATTAGTGACTGCCGATACTGCTGAAGTACGTCTATGTGGGATTGTTAGCCGTTGCTATGAGAACCCTCACTTCTGCACATCCTGACTCATTTTACACTGAACAATGCAAATGTGCAGAGATCTGAAGGGGAGGGCTGATAGGATGGGGAACTGGCAAGCACATGAAGCCCTGCTCTCAAATCCCTTTGAATGGTGCGTTCTCAGCGCTCATTCAGTTCCTCCACCTCATGCCCTCATGGCAGCTTGTTTTCCCTAAATCCTTAAAAAAAGAAGTAAAATAGTTTGACCTTTATTTGCAGTCAGCTTCAAAGCAGTTCAAGTTTAATACTTACCAGGAAGATTGCCTTTAATGAGCTAAGTTTAGAGGAGGTGGATTTTAATCTCTTAATGTTTGGAGGATGAGATGTGCGTGCACAGTGAGAAAACACGTTTGCAGCTTTCATTCTTACATCTGAAATGGAACCAGTCCCCCAGCAGCATTTAGGAACCCAAAAAAACTGTGGGTTCCTTTTCTTGTCCTTGATTCAGTTTTTTGCACGGAAAAGCACCACTATAGCATATGCCTGTATGTGGTCTTGCTTAAATTAAAAAAAAAAAAAAAACATCCTTTGCTCAAGTCACTCAGAGGTCATCTGGACTTATTTTGAACTTCACCTGGGGAAGAAGTTCCCATTCCACAGCACGCTCCTTTGCCTCCTTCCTGAGCTCCCTGCTTTCTCAGGATTTGGCCCCAGCCTGGGGTGAAGTGCGGGTTAGATTCCCTCCAGAAGGAAAAGGTGCTTCCCTCAGCCTTTGTCAGCGCTAACTGCCAGCTGTGTTTAGTCCCTCTCTCACTTGTTTTTCCTTTCTGGTTGTCTGGTGGGCCTGGTTTTATGCTGAATAGAAGAGAAAGCCTGCTTGCTGATCCCTCCCCTTCCCTCTCAGCTCTCCTCTCACCGCGCTGGGAAGAAATTCTGGATTTGCGGTTGGGAGTGGAGGCTTCAGAGGGCCTGTCGTCACCATGACCCTGGCGGGAACCGACTGGCATTGCCCACTTGCTGCTGCAGGTGTGGTATTTCCTTAAAGTCACAGAAGGGTCCCTGAGCGCTTCCACTTGGTGCTGAAACCCACTCCCAGTAAGTTCTAGCCTTCCGCCTTTCGCACTCAGCAGGCCTGGAAGAGGGTCAGAGACCTTGCATTTCTGACAGGTTTTCTGGTGATGTCAGTGCTGCCTGTTTACAGACCAATCTTGATTGGAAATGATCTAAATCACCTTTCCCTTTTTTTTTTTTGCCCTTCCTCCTAGTCTTGGAAATTATGAAGTCTCCATTGCGCACACAAAGCCTTAGTGGCTATGAGAACAGGTTTTGGGAGCTGGTTCCCATCTAGTCTACACTCAGGCTCCCCCACTTGCTAGATATGTGTAGTTTACCCATTAAAAAAAAAAAAAGTGGGACTGAAAGGGTGTTAATTGTGTGATGAGCAACTCATTGCTGTGAAGCACTGCTAATCCAGTGACCAGCAAAGACGGAAGTGGCATTCTGAGCCCAGACTTGATGGAATGGTTTGGATTCTGTTCGCATAGATGCCATCATCTGAAGAGGCCTCAACGTGGAGGTGTCAAGGCAGCACCTTCTTTCCCGCCCACGAGACTAAACTATTGTCTTACTGTGACGTTCCCTTTCCTCTGCTGGCATTAGCCCCAGCTTGCTGAGGGGTGTAGGGGATCCTCAGCTGGTCTGTCCTCATGGCCGCATCTGGAAGAGCTGGAAGGGATCTTTTCTGCTGTGATACCTGTGTTTAGATCATCTGTGTGGTACAGCGGAGTGGGGGGGATTAGCTCTTGGTGACGGGTACCCAAGCAGTGTGTTCAGGAGCAATGGAAGTTCCCAATTAAATTTCAGCTGTATAAGTTACAGTCTCTTAACATCGAGAGATACTCTGAAAAGGAATTCCCAGCACTTCCCTCGTGGTCCAGTGACTAAGACTCTGCACTACCAATGTGGGGGTACCTGGTTCAATCGCTGGTCAAGGAACTAGATCCCACATGGTGCAATAAAAGATCCTGCATGCTGCAACTAAGACCCAGCATAGCCAAATAAACAAATATATATATATATATATATATATATATATATATATTTTTTTTTTTTTTTTTTTTGAAGAAAAGGAATTCCTTCTAGGGGGTAAAGCTACATTGTTTGGGATAGAATGTGATGATTAAAAGTGGAAGATGGAAACATGGGGTTGGCTTGGTTGAAGAATGTGCCCAAGTTCACGGGTGGGAACCTCAGCACATGCCTCAGCTTCTGTCTTTTATTACTTCAAAAAAAAAAAAAAAAAAAAACCGCTGCTTTCTCCTGCATGGGATTCCTTAGTTCTTATTTGGCCTTGTTTCAGGCCATGTATTGGAAAATCCACATTGGTCACATCCATCTCTTCTCAGCTTCTGCCCTCTTCCCAGAGAACTTAACTGACTTCTGGGCTAGGGTCAGCCCTTCCCCCTTGTAATGTGTTCCCAGAGTTCCCTGCCTTATGCTTAGAACACTGTCCAGTGTAGACCTCCTCCAGCTGACTCGCAATTCCCAGAGTCTGTCTTTGTCTCTATTGTATCCACCATGCTTAACACAGTCCCTGGCACATAGTAAACACTCCATAAATATCTGTTGACTAACTGGAAGAAAACTGAGCACTAAAGAATTGATGCTTTTGAACTGTGGTGTTGGAGAAGACTCTTGAGAGTCCCTTGGACTGCAAGGAGATCCAACCAGTCCATCCTAAAGGAAATCAGTCCTGAGTGTTCATTGAAAGGACTGATGTTGAAGCTGAAACTCCAATACTTTGGTCACCTGATGCAAAGAACTGACTCATTTGAAAAGACCCTGATGCTGGGAAAGATTGAAGGCAGGAGGCGAAGGGGACGACAGAGGATGAAATGGTTGGATGGCATCACTGACTCGATGGACATGAGTTTGAGTAGACTCTGGGAGTTGTTGATGGACAGGGAGGCCTGGCGTGCTGTGGTCCATGGGGTCGCAAAGAGTCAGACACGGCTGAGTGACTGAACTGAACTGGAAATTCCACTTCCCTTCAGGAGCCACACATTCTTCAGTAAAAAAAAAAAAGGGGGAGCAGGAAGGTCACTTATGTTCTTACAAGCTCATCCAGGAACAACTTGTATGTGTATCTCTTTTGACACATACTTCTAAGAAGCTCCTGGGCTTCTGCTTCTTAGTTGTACTACCACCACACATTTTTAAGCTTCTCTCAGGACCATATCCCTACCTCCAGGAACCAGGAGAGCACATAAATAGAGATCGTCACAGAGTTCCAAAGGGCAGGCGGCAGTCGCAGAAGGTGCAAATAGATGGAACCCACATAGGGAACAGGAGAAAGCCAGCTTCACTGAGAAACTATTAGCTTTAGGCTGAAAATTAAGAACTGTTAGCTTTATCTTTTCAGACCCTTGGCCTTAACAGCCTCGGAGATTACCAAGCAGATCCATCAGCCTTCAAGGAGAGCAGCTCTGGTAGATTTTTATGGCTGTTTGCTTCAGCTTTGCGTGTCAGTAACTCATTTTTGACATGACAGACTACACCGATCCAGGTTTTTTCTGAAGTTGCTTATCAAAATTGAAAGTGTCAGATACCCAGTATTTTGAGGCCAGGAATTAACTAGAACATTTTTATTTATGTAGATGCCTATAAAACATCTTTATCGATATATCTTGACCTTTTTTTTTTCTTCCTAGTGTGGGTAATGGTAAGGCAAGTAAGAAAAGCAGGTAGTTAGGAAAGAAGAAGATATCTGTGTGATGCGATGTTTGACTCATTCTGGTGCCCCGCCCCGCCCCCTCACCCCAGCCTCTGAGGTCTGCTAATGGGAGCAGAGGGCCATGTACTAGAATGTTCTCTCCCCTCCCGTTGAACTTTTCCTCCCTCTGGCTTCACCTCCCACACACAGTTCTCATTCACAATTCCTTTTCCTGTCTTCTGAAGTTTCAATTCCATTTCCTCTTTGTTTATCCAAGATACTTTTATTTTTTTCCTGCCTTCTAATAGGCAAGGAGGGCAGGCAGAATGCTTTCCATGGTGGGGCCTGAGAAACAGCACCTACTTGAATTCCTCACTTATTCTCCCTTAACTCTCTCAGTCTGCCCTTACTTAATTTACCACCATTATGTTCCTTTGGGGGATAATAAGAGAAATTCCCATAGTTCAAATGGTAAAGAATCTGCCTGCAATGCAGGAGACCAGGTTTCGATCCCTGGGTGGGGAAGATCCTCTGGAAAAGGAAATGGCAATCCACTCCAGTATTCTTGCCTGGAGGATCCTATGGACAGAGAAGCCTGGCGGGCTACAGTCCGTGAGGTCAGAAAGAGTCAGACGCAACTGAGCGACTAACACACAAGAGAAATACCAAGGAAAGGTTCTAAATGCTTTGAATCAAATGAAATTTTTTCCTTATCCTATCAGTGATTTCTTTTTCACTTAGATATAAAGCTGTTGCAAAACAAATCTTGTTAATTTTCATGTATTCAGAGACTGCTTATCCAATTTGGCAATTATCGCTTCCTTCCCCGCTCTCTCCTGCTGCTGCTCTTACCTTAGCCTTTTTACTGTTCCTTCTGCACCGGAGGGATGGAGAGGAGAATGGGTAGAAAATTTCAACAGTGAATGTTGCTACTTACTGTTTAATTAGATTATTGTGAGGCCAAAACTGACAACAGTTACATTTGGGAAATTGGATTGACTTCTAAAAATTCACTATCTGACAAAGACTTCTTGGTCCTGTGGGTGAAGACAGATTGGCTGATTGATGGAGAGGACAGGGCAGCTAGGTGAGTGCCTTTCGACGCGATGAGTCTGGCACAACCTGTCTTCCTTCCTCCTCCCTTCAGCAGATATTTATTGAATGTACACTGTGTTCTGGGGACACAGCAGTAAATAAGACAATGGCCCGCCCTCCTGGACCAGCAGTGGGTTTCTGTCAAGAGGTGCCATGCTCCAGATCTCACTTGGAAAATACGTGTCTTCACTCCCCACAGAACGCAGCCCATGAGCTTCTTAAGAGCCTGAGCTTTTTTTACCTACTCAGGAGGATCATCCGTCCCTCCCTCACTTCTGCTGGATTTGCTCTTGTCCTCAATGAAGCAGTGGCTCTGCTGGTCTCATGAAGCGAGGCTTGAGAGACACTCTGGGGAGATTCCTCTCACCCTGCAGTCTCTTCTATCTCCACCTTTGTCTCTCTTCTCCTGGAATCTCAGTCTCCAGCCGTGTGACCGCTCTCCAAGAGCTTTGTTATTTGTGTTGGCAGAAGTTCGGATCTGGATAGCAATGCTTCTTATGGATTAATTGCCAAAGTAATTATATTGTAAAATAATACGCATGATTGATACTTAATATATCCCTCTCCTGGGAGCTGGAGAGCATCACTGATTTGGAGAGATGAGCCAGTTGCTGGTTTAGGAGCAGAGCTTTGTATGAAAAGCCAAATTGATGGCCTGGGCTTAAAGGCAGGAGTAGATGATGGGAGGTAGTTAAAGGATAACCAAGGTAATCATGGAGTGTGTCGTCCTGAGAAGGCATCCCCTGACATCATAAATCTCTAGGAGATGACAGGCACCAGGGTGAGACAGGGTATCCTGTTCTCCTGCTCAGGCTTGCTCAGAATGAGCCTCCCTGTGTCTGCAGTGGGGTCGTGTGGTTGAAGAATCTCCTCTCCTGCCCTCCAGACTCCATAACCTTCTCTCTGCTCTTCGCTGCCAAGCAGGGCACATGCAGCCTCTCCACACAGCAAGAACGCCTTATTTATTTGGGTGATCTGTGAGTTTACCTAACATGCCTCTTTAACACCCCGCTAAAAGCACTTTTCAGCCCATGATCATGTAAGGAAGCCCCCTAAATCCTGGGCCCAGTGAGCTGTTTAAGGATGTTCCTGCCGCTGGGTATTTATGGACAGCGGCCGGAGTTATGGCATTTATGTCTGTTGGTTAGGACACTGATATACATCTACCGCATCTCCCATGGAGGGCTGCACCTTACTAATCTCGAGAGAGAGCAGCCGGTGCACACCCATCACTCATGCTCCCTGCAGGTGGGGACTCTGGTGGGGGAAGCCACTTGGCCCCCTACCTGGGTGGGGCAGTGAATGAGGTGAGCATGGTGGCACCTGCCAGGGAGACTTGGATGGAAAATCATCAAGGAATTTTTGTTGTAAAGATTTATTTATTTATTTGGGTGCACTGAGTCTTCGTTGCTTTGCACAGGCTTTCTCTAATTGTGGCAAGCAGGGCCTACTCTCTAGCTGTGATTCTCGGGCTTCTCACTGTGGTGATTGTGGTGGCTTCTCTTGTTGCAGAGCATGGGTTCGAGGGCACGCAGGCTTCAGTGGTTGTGGCTCTCAGGCTCTGGAGCACAGGCTCAGTAGTTGTGGCCCACGGGCTGAGTTGCTTCTCAGAATGTGGGATCCTCCCAGACCACGGATGGAACCCATGTCTCATGCATAAGTAGGCATATTCTTTACCACTGAGCCACCAGGGAAGCCCCCATCAAAGATTTAAAGCTGGAGAGAGGACAGTACAGTTCCTAACAGCTTTCCTCAGGGAGGCATGTTTTAACCAGCTTCCTTTTTTTTTTTTTTTTAAATGTATGTATTTGTTTTTTAAAGAGAAGGTTGAGTGGTTTCCTTTTTCTGTTTTGTTGTTGTTGTTTTAAAGAAATAACATGGTTATTGACAATTTTGTGAAAATAGAAAAATTAACATGAGTAATAACTTCCATCATCCAGACAATCACCAACATTTGTGTGCAGCTCCTTTCCTGTTGCTTCTTCACCTGTTTCCTGCCGGCTCTGAGAGCCAGGAAAGACCTGGTTTGATCTCCATGTCTTATGCAAGGGCCCTCACTAACTTGGATTAACTTGTCTGTTGTCCTTAAAATATAGGACTGGTAAATTTAAAGGAGATTAAAAATAGAAAAGTAAATGGAAAGTGAGCTGGAGAAGAGACAGGCTGAGTTCTGTTGTTAGATTGTCCTTGATGCTGGCCCTTGGGAATTTGTGGTTGAGCAGAAATTTAAGGCTCTTTTTGAGCTTCTGAGACCTGGCCTTTTAGGACCAACATTCACTCCATTTATTGGGCATAACACCAGGAATCCATGGAGTGTCTAGAATCTATTTCTTCTAATCTTTCTTCCAGACAGGATCCCAGTCTCTTAATGGATCTTCCTGCTTGTGTTCTCATAGTCCTTCTGGTCTGTCCACCCCTATAACAGAGACTTGTCTAAAATGCACCTCTGCTCACATCATTCCCCTACTTATAATGTCTCAGTGATTCTTTTGCCTTCAAAATAAGGCATTTCAGATTCTTCATGGTCTGAGCCCTGTTCATCTTTTTAGATTTGCCTCTCGGCACCCCCACTAAGCCCTCCTCCTGAGCAGAGGCATTTGAAGTGTCCAGAACCACATTCTGCTCTCTCAGCTTAGAGTGTCTGGCCCCTGTTCTCCTTTCATCATCACCCCCGGGAGTCCAGGTCTAGGTATGTGCTGTCAAGGAAACCTTGGTTTAGCATCCTGATGATCTGTGTACATGTCTGTATGTTCCCCATCCATCTCTGTATGCTCAGTGCCTGGTGTGGAGCCAGCGTGCCATCCTTGTGTGCCAAACGAACCAAGCAATGAACAAAGATTTTCATACGATCATCACCTGCTGGGTCTCTGCTCCCATCTCCTTCCTCCATGACCATGCAGGCTCCCTGAAACGCAGAGCCCAGGTACCCCACTTGCTCTGATTGTCCCACTGTGTGCACGAGAACTTTGGAGGGTACGCTAGGTGGCATGCGAGTGGCAAGTGCACTAGGGGAGAATGGTGTGCTTGTGAAGCCAGATTCACATTGTCAAGGCAGCAAATGAAGATGTGGTCATAAAACACCTGTGGAAGTTCGTGGGAGAAAGTAATCAGGAGGAGCTCCGAGGAGGGCCTGGAGCTTCAGCTGAGTCCTGAGGGCCATTTCCTGATCTGGCAGTGATTGTTGATGGCTTGCTGCTGGGTTCCAAGGTCAGGAACAAACCTTGACAAGTCATCTCCTCACCCTAGGCCTGGCTGCTCCACTGCACACACTTTGGTTCATGAGTATGCATGTGTGTGTGCATTAGGGGCGACGTCTCCCTGGCATGATCTCCCTTACTTTTTACAAATATCACTCATCACCTTCCATCACACTGTGCAATTTGCTCATTTAATATCTTTTCCCTTTACTTACCGTGTAAGTTTCAGGAAGGCAGGGATTTCCCTCTGCTTCATCTGCTACCATAGAGTGAAACCTGGTAACTGGAATATTGCCTGCTTTATAGTAGGCCTTTAATCAATAGGGAGCATTTCCCAGAACAAGGAAATCCTGTGTAAGAGGCCATGTAGCAGCTGAGCATTTACCAGTCTGTCCTTCTTTGTTCTGTGGCCAGGGGAACTGGAAATACATAGTTAAAATGCATGGTCCTATAGTTCTGTCCCCAGCTCTCCAAAGAAGTAAGTCCAGGTGTGGTTTTTGATCAACACAACCTTACTATGTTGTCCCTGCTACTTCTGAGCCAATGGAATAGAGATGTGAGTGTTAGGGCCACACTGGCATGGTGTTTGGGGCCAGTGGTAGTACACTAGCTAGCACGCTCTTCTGCTCAGGTTCTCAACATCCTGATGGAAACTTATCCTGCTGGAGCCAGCCCCATCCTTCGGAGGCACTGGTCCTATGTAGGTGGCAGTGGATTTGATGACCATGTCACGTGACAGTGCCTTTGATGAACTGGAATTTCTTCCCTCATCTGGTTCCTCTGATGCTACAGCTGCTGTCTTATCCAGACTGGATAAACACCCCTCTAAGTTCCTGTTTCTGACCAATGTGTTCTGTGGAAGGCTACCATTTCTATCCCACTTGGTGTGTACCTTTTAAACAGCAGCTGGATTGTGGGCTTGTCCTCCTCAGTCTTGGCTGTGTAGTAGACGATCGTTCAGAAAAGGGTGGCTTTGGAGTCTTAGACTAGAATTGTGTGATGAGGGTAATAGCTGCAGCTAACTCGGTTGTGATTAGCAACTGTTCAGCTGCATCTTCAGCTATTTTCGAAGGTGGGGAGTGGACGTGAGGATATTTGGTGAACCCACAGACCCCAGGAAAATCTGCCAGAAGGCTAGTAGTTCTTCACCAGTCCAGATTGAAGGTTCACATCGCCTGTTGGAAGCTATCATATCACACTGTTCCTTGCCCCACCAGGGGTTGAAGTTGAAATGGTTAACTCTTCTGAATTACTTTAGTAGACACTATTTACCAATACTGGTACATGCTTCTTAAATAGTGAATTACCTGATTTAACATGCATGACAATCCTATAATGTATTTGAAATGTGATTCCTGTTTCTCGAGTGAAGAACCTGAGGCCTGAGGCCATCTGTGCAGATGGCCCCCCCAAGAATGAATCAGGGTATATAGGGCATAGCTGTGCGTGGTGGCCCTGAGAAACAGAACCAGGACTCCCTACAGTCCTTTACTCTTCCTTTGAGGGTCAGGGCTGACAGGTATGACAATGAGAGTCCTATAACACTAGGGTTCTTATTCCCCATGGAGATTCAGGCCTCTGTGAAGCCCCTGGATACATGTAACACGTCGTCTTAGACTGACTATTCTGCCTTGTTTTCCTCCATTCTTAAATATGCAGAGCACATGCGCCTGCTCTCTGGCCCTCTGCTCCACTGAGAAAGAGGCATGTGGGGCTCCCTGCAGCAGGAGCAGCAACCCAGAGGCATCAGGCATGAGTACCAGACTAGAACCAGTGACTTCTCAGTCACCTGGGTTCTCTGCACACACAGGAAATAGGACCAGAGTTGCAAGTTGAGGGTATGGGATGGAGAGAGAGAAGACAGTGCTGCACACTGGCCAGTTGGCTGATTTAGTTCAGTCGCTCAGTCGTGTCCGACTCTTTGCGACCCCATGGACTGCAGCACACCAGGCCTCCCTGTCCCATCACCAACTCCCAGAGCTTGCTCAAACTCATGTCCATCAAGTTGGTGATGCCATCCAACCATCTCATCCTCTGTCATCCCCTTCTCCTCCTGCCTTCAATCTTTCCCAGCATCAGGGTCTTTTCAAATGAGTCAGTTCTTCACATCAGGTGGCCAAAGTATCATAGTTCTAAGCCAGCCTTAAATTAACTATTAATAAAAATGTATATACTCTCGGAAGCTAGATTTGTATGGGGCTTCTTCTTGTTAAATGGGCTGATTTAATGCCATCCAGGAATGGTGGAGATTGTAACAGTGGTGCCCACGAACTCAGGAGGAGGTGGGGTGATGCCCTCCAGGCTTCTTCCCCAGGCAGTGCCGTGTGCCCTGTGTCTTTGTTCAGTGAGAAGGTGGGATAAACAGTATCTAGACATCAGCTGTCAGTGGCCCTTGGGACTCTGCTTCATGTACATGGGGACACCATTTAGGAGTCTCGCCCCAGCAGGCTACATGGCAATCATTTTTATGTACACACTTCTACACATGTAGCTGTCTGTATGTTTATTCATCTCTGGATGCCATTCTTACAAGGGCTTCCCATTTCACTCAAAGTAAAACTGGAGTTCTTTCTGTGGCCTCCAAGCATCCTGTCTTCCCTTCCACAGTAAGTACATTTACAGCATGTACAGTGGTGCCTGACATGTAGTTGGTGCTTGGTAAATATGGTGCCTGACACATAGTTGGTGCTTGGCAAATATGGTGCCTGACACATAGTTGGTGCTTGGTAAATATTTGTTGATGAATGAATTCCAACTGATAGCCACAGTATTCTCCCATGATACAGAAATCTAGACCGGTGTGTTGGCAGTCATGTTGTGAGAGTAGATTTTCATTTTATCTCAGTACTGGCAAACATCAGCCAACAGGAGAGTTTGTTCATGTTCTCCCTCAAGTTCCTGTGCCCCTCCAGTCTACTCAGGTGGAGATGAAAGCAGAAATAGATCTGCTTTTCTCGCTGCAGCCCGTTCGTCTTCTGAAGCCAACTGGGTCAGAAGAGAGAGGCCCTCAGGGCCTTTGCTTCTGTCACTTTCCCCTTTCCCAGCCCTACATGACAGGATCTGGACCAGTATCACAGTTATTGGCACAGATGCCCTGTTTTTTTCCACTTTCTAGAATGGATCTCCATTATGGATTCCCAGTAAGTTGATGGTGAGGGACTGCCCAGTTGAGCATCATTAAATGCCCTTAGCAGCGTCCCTGCTTCCAGCCACTGCAACAGCAGAAGTGTTCCTCACATATGTCGCACTCCCTTTGGGGGTTGATCCTGCTCCTGATTAAAACCACAATCTCTAACAGAAGAAGAAAGAAAACATCCTATTATAGTTATCTAAAAAATGGGAGGGTGTGCAGAAGTTTTGCTATGTAGCGTAGCTTATTTTTTTTCTTACTTTTTGTGAAGCCCCAGCTGAGGTTAAGTAAAGATGAATTAATAACGAAGTCAAATCAGCCTGGTTATATGACTTATTCCATTTATTTAGCTGTGTTCTACAGCCTCAAGGGTATCAGTTGCCGAGAAAATAGACATTAAATCTGATTTCACCATGATCCTTCTGTGTTGATCTGTGCAGAAAAATGGACCATGTTGCCATCTATGTTCACATCTTCTCTGAGTTATATTTTAGGAGGGAGATTAGGGCCAGACTCTGAGAGCCTTTAAGGGATTATATCAGATGCTGCAGTGCTACAGTGAAATTGGAATGAAAGCTCAACTTCTGAGAGGTTCAACACCCACCTGCCAGCTGCCTAGGAACATCCTGGGATGGAGCTTGAGGAAGCTCAAGGGAAGTTAGGTCCTGCAGAAGAGTTTTCTAGAGCCAGATGTGTCCTTTCTTCCCAGATAGACTCAGGAGGTATAGGCAGAGGTGGCTCAGACCATAAAAAGTCAATTTTACTTCTTCCTGGCAAGAGAGAGGACGTTGATTAAATGCATCCCTAGCCTTTGGACCATGTAAACCTTCTCACATGTGAGCCTCTAGGTTTTTCCACAGCCATAGCATTCTATCCAGATAGTTACTGAATTCATGGATAATGTTGATGCATACCTGTTTTTCAGAATTAAATCACCTACTTGGGTAACTAGGGAGCATGAAGTTTTAACATATCACCCAAGTATCTTAAGTATATTTCTAAAATCTTACTGTAGTTAATCAGTGGCCTTTTTTTTTTTTTATGCAGTATCTTCAAAGGGTGTTTTCTTACATTTTTTTTCTTCCTTTTTAAACAAATGAAGCTACATGGTGGTGAGGTCTGGATTCAGACATCTTCATTTTGAGCTACTTGAACAGCCAGCTGAAACATGAAACTAGAAGAAGCCTTAGAATGATAGCAAAAACAAATAAAAATTAAACTCTTTGAGTGTTTGCCACTGTACCAAACACGTGCAAAAAACTCTCCTTTGCGAGAAAGACAGACCTAAAACCAACACAACCAAAATCTAAATACCACTTTTGCCATGTGAGATTGTCTAATCAGCCTCATTTTCCTCTATTGACATCATCATCTTCTGTTTGTTCTGATGCTTCATTTTTAGTATCTTTATGGGCTTATGAAAGCAGTAAGATTTGCCTGGGTTGGAACAAGCTTCTCTACCATTTCCTATGTGTCCATTCACCACCAAAATAAATCAATACAAATGCCAGTGTCCACTCCTTACCAGGCCTTTGAGACCTGCTGAAAAGGAAAAGAGTATATCTTATCAAGCTAGCTGAAATCAGCAAGCAGGACACACTTTAAAACAACAGTTGTGTTGCCCTTTACAGAGTCAAAAGGGCATCTCTCTTAGCATTACCTTTGAGAGCTGATTGACCTGACCATTTGTAACACGTAACCTGTGTGTTCCAGAGATTTGATCCTATCAGCATATTATGATCATCTTGCATAACTCTTAGAATTTGTTAAGAGAGTATCACAGTAGGATAACCACATTGGTGCACATAATTTATACCTTTTCTCATCACTATTAAAAAGAAAAGGTAACTTCAGAGTTCTAATGTAACACCAAAGTACACTTTGCATAAAGAAGCATGATGGATTTTCTTACTACTTTGAATTGCTGGACTTGAAGGAAAATAGGGAATGGGAATGAATATAGTCAAATAAATTAAGCCTTGAAACCCAAATAGTGCTGTGTAAGCAAGCTGACGACAAATCAAACACAAGTGTTTGCTGAAGAATACGTGATCTCAGTTGAGGCTGAATGAAACAGCCTCTTTGTACATATGTGTATATTTCTCTTGACATGTGCAAAGACTTGTCGTGTGTCCATTCCTGTGCCCTCAGATCTCTCTGGTGAAAAGTATCATTCATCCATGAAGCAGAAAGCTTGCAGAGTAAATTTTACCAAACAACACAGAATAATCATAATCAAATGTTGACCAACAGTAGGTGGGACCTGGGTGGGTTTTCTAGCCTTAAGGACCCCCAGATTTCTGATGTTTGTATTCTAATACGTGGTTCTCGTTTCTTAATTTTGCTCTGGCTGGCCTAGACCAGTCCTGAAGGCCTGGTCATTGTGTGGGTCACAGCGATCAAGCCCAGTGTATTCATTCTTTTCAGCCCTGTCCTCCAGGCAGCTTCTGATAGCCTTTCCAGAGCAAATGCTGGAAACTATCCAACGTCTCATTTTACAGATGAGGAAACAGAGGCCTAAAGAAATGGAGCACCCTTGTCACAGTCACAAGCTGTATTAGTTGTAAGGCAGGGACTTCCCCCCATGGACTTTGATCTCTGTGCCTTGCATTTTGGCATAGTGTGTTCTAAACTCACCTTTTTTGAACAGATTGCTCCCAACTCAGAGCCAAAGCTTCTTGAAGCATCAGTTCAAATGACACTGTGATCTCTTGGAGTCTATAGAAAAGTTTGGAGTGGAGCGTATTTTCCTCTTTAGAACCTTGTGTCAAATCTACAATTACTTGTTAGTTTATTCTGATGAGTGCATTCCATTTGATCTATTTTTCTCTAAGTTGTTCAACAGCCATAGGCCAAAATCATTATGTTCTGACCTGAGCCAGGAGATGGAGGCAGCTAGCTTTGAAACTGAAATGCGAAGCATGTACAGGGTGCAGCATGTTGTTCGCTTAGGGTGAGTGTAGCTGAGGGGGGAGGGGAGGCCAAATTGCATCTTTCCCAGCAGGAGGCAGTTGTGGCATTTGGGGTAGAACTTTTCCCTCCTCACCTGGACTTCCCATGAATTGAAGAATGTTTAGCATCTTAACTCCCCCTCTGGAATGCCCTAGCACCCTCTCCTGGAGGAAACATTGAGCACATCAGTAAACGACTCCCACAGTTTTCTAAACCCTCCCAGGTGGTGTTTGCACAACCCCTGAGTGAGAGATCTATTGGTTGGTAGCAGTCTTGGGAAAGGAAGTTAGGAACATTGAAAAATAGTTCTCCTGCTTTAGGAGTTGGCAGTCTCGGCCCTGGTGGCTTAGTGGTAAAGAATCACCTGCCAGTGTAGGAGGTGAGGGTTCCTTGGGTCAGGAAGATCCCCTGGAGGAGGAAATGGCACCCACTCCAGTAGTCTTGCTAGAATAATCCCATAGACAGAGGAGCCTGGTGGGCTGTAGTTCATGGGGTCTCAAAGAGTTGGACACAACTTAGCAACTAAAAAGCAACAACAGTCTGTTTTTCAGTAGGATCAGTATTTAACAGTGGCTTCCAGGGACTTCCATGCCACCCTGATGCCTTGTGCACAAGTTAGTGGCAGGGATGGGGGTGGTGGAGAAAAATTTGTTAAAATGACAATGGGGAAAATCAGCAAAGAATGTAATTTCTCCTTTCCTGTAGCTATCACTTGTTGCCATCCATGCCTTTTCTTTCTGGGAACATGAATAACAGCAGCTTGATTTACTCCCTTCTTCAATTCCCAGCTGTTGTCTGTTCTTCATGCTTCACAAACCTCAGTGAGAAATAAGTCCTGGCATCTAGGAGATGCAGACCATTTCTTCCTAATCAGCACCCTATCCCTCCTGGCTGCTTCTTACTCCTGCCATGTTCTTTATAATCAAAAGTATTAGCGTCGTGTTGTATTTTTCTTGCAGTATCTTTTTACATAAGAGTACGGTAACTCTGCATTTGCCTGGAAGCTAAAGTTCCTAAAAATATTTCCAAAAGGTCCAAGAGTGTTTTTGGTGGTCATTGGATCTCCTATGAAGCACTAGTTTTTGGTGGTCATTGGATCTCCTATGAAGACATGGTCACATATACTAAAACTTTTCAGGATGATTAGCCTCTGTATAGTAATACATACTTTTCAGTGTTTTCACATACTTTCCCTGCTGGGTGCTTATTACAACACTGTGGGATAGGGTGGGCTATAGTTCTCACTGTTTCGCAAGTGAAAACACCAAGACTCAGAGAAGTTGTTACTTGGCCAAGGTCACATGGCTTCATTAAGGATGAAGCTGGCACTTCGTCCTCCGCCATTTCCTCCTCTTCAGGGGCTGAGCGAGGAGACCAATTTGATTTGTCCTCTTTGGGTGTCAGAACAATGTTTCTTTTTTTAAAAGAATATTTTAAGCTTTTTAATTCCGATCTTCCATTGAGACAAGTTCTTTATTCCTCTGCCAATGGAATGTGACCTCCTGTCAATCAAATATCTGTGTCCCCCTTTAACCCACTCTACTCTTGGTTTTGAAAGTTGTCTCAGTGGAACAGACCTGCAGTCCCTTTTGCCTGATGTGTGTATACAATATGGGAGAAAGCCAGTTCCCTGGTAGTAGGAAGTTAAAGATTTTTTGCAAACTGCTGATGAGTTAGGAGTCCACTTTTTACTTTCATTCCCCCTTTGGATGCCTCTGCAGAGGTTTGATGGTTAGACGATGACAGAGGGAAGAAGAAAGCTATGATAATGGTTTTCAAATAGATCATAATTTTAATTAAAAGGAAATCTGGCTCATCACATGAAAAGCTGTATTTAGATAGTAGATATGTACACAGTGTTAAAATAATTATTACCTTTTTAGATTCTGTGAAATTATAGCAAATCTGTTGGGAGAAAGAAGGCATCGGAAGCAGTTGTGTGTTCTTAATAAGCCAGTTCCTTGGTTCATTTTCTGCCTTAGAAGTGAGTACAGTAGGAAGATCGGGCATTGTACTTTCCAGGGATAACACATCAGCTCTCAAATGTCCTGACCGGGGCTGTGGTTCTCAGAAAAAACTCAGTGTCCTGCCAGGCACACCTATAGAGTACTTCGCTCCTCCTCCCGCTCCTACTCGCCTTGTGCAGCATCCTTCTTGCTGTTACAAGTATTGGGAGGATCAGTAAGCAACCAGTCCCCACACTTTTGCTCGATATGTGTTCCTCTGGCCAATTGTTGTTCACTCTTTAAGCGTGAACGAGTGAACTTCAGGCTTGATTTCTTTCCAACCCTACCTCCTCAGTGTTCACGGGGCTGCCTCTGTCATTTCATGATCCTTGTAACTGCATTGTCATTGCATTGCCTTGTGAGTGTTTCTTTGTCTGGAGTTTTGTTTGGTTTTTTTTTTAAGTATTTTGAATTTTTATTTATTTTTGACACTGCATCTTTGTTGCTTTTTTGCATGGACTTTCTCTAGTTGTGGCGAGTGGGGGCTACTCTCCAGTTGCTGTGTGCAGGCTCCTCATTGCCGTGGCTTATCTTGATGTGGAGCACAGACTCTAGGTGCACGGGCTTCAGTAGTTGTGGCACACTGGCTTAATTGCTCTGCTGCATGTGAAATCTTCCCTGACCAGGGATTGAACCCGCCTCCCATGCATTGGCAGGTGGACTCCCATCCACTGCATCACCAGGGAAGTCTGGTCTAGAGTTTTGACACTTGGGATGTGGTAGAAATACTGTAAAGTGTGGTGGGTGGGCGTGATCAACCTACCCAACCACCGCATCCTGAGGAGGAGCATCACCGTAGCATGTCCATTTTTCAAGTCTGTCATTGTGAGCGCCTTAAACCAGGAGAGGAGGGAAGTGTGCTGAGCTGGTTCTCCTGCTGCATGTCGAGGTGGAACCTATAGTCTCATGCAGTGAGGCAGCATATAGGAGAAAGTAAATTATTTAAGAGACAGAATGCTTCGGGTATGAGGCTAGTTCCACTCCCTCATGTATAAAATGACAGAAGTGGACAAAGATAATCCCAAGGATCTCTTAGTAACTCCGACCCTAGGAATTCTGTGAGATGTCTTTTTTTATGGAGATACTATAGTGAAGTCATTCCAAATATGAATTTCCAACTCATAGGAACAGACTCAAATTCTGGATCTGCCATTTATAAACTCAGTTATCTAGGGCAAATTATTTAACCTGTCTTTGCCTCTGCATCTGTACATTAGGGCACTCTTAAGTATTAAATAGTGTGATGTGTGTTTTTAAAAAGTACTTAAAAAGTGTAGTCACTCAGCTGTGTCTGACTCTTTTGTGATGCCATGGGCTGTAGCCTGCCAGACTCCTGTCCATGGGATTCTCCAGGAAAGAACACAGGAGTGGGTTGCCATTCCCTTCTCTAGGGGATCTTCTGGACCCAGGGACTAAACCCAAGTCTCCCACATTGCAGGTAGATTCTTTACCATCTGTAATCTGGTGCTTAACCACAATCAAATTTACCATTCAGATTATGTAGCTATTACTTGTTAGACTAATTTCTTTCTGATGCGTCTATATTCTCTGATATATGTCCCCAGAAAAGCCTTTCAATGATATATAAACCTAGCTGTGATAACAGCAACAAGTTCCTAATGTGTTTTTTAAAAGCCAACATAGCCAATCAGATTATATTATCTGTCTGCTCAGAAAGAGATCCCCCAAACCAGAATTCTGTAGGCTAAAGCAGGACACTGGGCAGCCTAAGATGAAGTGCATTCAGCCTGAACTGATAGGATTCAATGGAAAGAACAACTGCCTGTCAAAAGATAGGGCTTATGATCTGTGTCTCATAACCAAGTTGGCATGTGACTTTGTGTAGGTCATCTAACTTCTCTGATTTCCTGTTTCCTCCTATGTGAAAATAGTTTGAGCTCAATGATTTCTAAGGTTCTTCCCAACTGTAAAATGCTGTGATTCTGTAAATGCTTAGATGATTCATGAAGGTGTCCTTACAGGCATTTCCTTTTGTGTTTTAGGCTAGAAACCTAGGAAAGATAAGCAGTTTTCATCCTCCAAGTTTTCCGTTAGGTTTTGTGTATTATAGAATTTGACTGGTCAGTGTCTGTGTTTTCTGGATCCTTTATACATGAACTTGTATTAAACCATGTTTGTCACACCCTCCCACCCCCTATCTTCTGTTGAGACACTAAGTGTTATCCCTTTTAACTTTGACCCCTGATTCTTCCCTCATTGAATCTTTGTTCTCTCATCTGATATGTAATAAGCAGAGGTCTTCAGTGTCTTTACTACAAAAGCACTGGATCCAAGTACTGTGATTCATTCATTCCTTCAACAATCTTTTCAGTGAGCTGCTGCCCAGTTTCAGGCCACCCTTTGCAGCCAGATTATTTCGCTGGACTTCACCTCTGAGTTGTTTAGATGTCACCTTACCTTGTAGTTCAGTTTCTTTGCTATTTAGAGTGGTCACCAACCTTTTTTACGTCTTAGAGAGCTGTAGGCCTTCTGTCCAAAAAATACCAGATACCAACAATGAGGAAAGGGGTGTAACCAGACAAGGAAAGAGGGGAAACTTGAAAAAGCATTGTTAACTCAAAATGCAAATAGTTTAATATGGCTAGCATGTCTCTTGTAAGAGGGATAGCGGTTAAAGGTGAGTTTGGAAAATCAGACTCCCCGTCTTTGAAGGGACCTCTGTCTATGCTGCTTAGGTTGTATCGCAAAGAAAAGTCATAGGCATTCTCTATGAATGATAAATCTGAAGAAGGCTACCAGTCTTCTGAAAATACATGACCACACAGAGATTTTCATACAACTTCATTGGGTGGGCAAACACTACCCTAAGCCTATCGCAGGGCTCCCCAGGTGGTACAGTGTGAAGAGTCTACCTGCCAATAAAGGAAATGACAGAGACGCAGGTTCCATCCCTGGGTTCGGAAGATCCCCTGGAGGAGGAAATGGCAACCCACTCCAGTGTTCTTGCCTGGAAAATCCCCTGGACGGAGGAACCTGGTGGGCTAAAGTCCATGGGGTTGCAGAGTCAGACACCACTGAGCACACACACATTCTTGATGCACACCCTGTCCCAGCCCCATCCTCCCCAGGTTAGTAATTCCTAAGATAGGTAATAGGAAGCAAGGAAGCAATGAATGGTGGATAATGCATCATCTTTTTTTTTTTCCCCCATCTCTAGGAATGATTATTACATAATAAAACACACAAATCTTAAGTATACAGCTTTATTAATTTTATAACAGTACATATATAACTCCAGGTCACCACTACCCCAATATGGAGATGCAGAATATTTCTCGCATCCCAGCAGGCTCTTTAATGGCCTTCCCCTCAGAAATAACCAGTATTTTGACTTCTGTCACCATAGATGAGTCTTGCCTCTCTTGGCCATCTCACTTGGAGTTATAGTCTTATTTTACCCAACTTTATTTTATCCAGGTTTTGTCTGAGTTTCATCCATGTTATTATATATAGCGGAAGTCCACATAATCTCTTAAAAAGAGATTACTTTTACCACAGTACAAAGAGTAGATTGGGGGAATCCACACTGAAGTCAGAAAGTGTGGTTGGGGGAATGCTTGGACTTCGGCTACAAGGTGGGGATGAAGAGGAAAGAACAGATCTGGCTAGGAAGGTTCCAATGTAGAATTTTGCTGGTTATTTGATAATAGAGGATGGCAGAGAGAGAGGTCACTTCTCTGGCTTGTAAATAATAGGATGTTTGCAAGGAGAAGGTTGTTAGGTCAGCTTTGAAACCTTGAATGTTACACGCCTGTGGATTTTTGCAGGTCCAAATGAATTCGATAGAAAGGTCAGAAGTAAAGATGAAAACTGAGAGTCATCCACTTAGAATGGAATCTGAAGCACAGGGAGTGAATGTGATTGCCCAGGATTGGGGTTTCAAGGAGAAAGCAGCTGCAAAGGAGCAGGTTGAAGGAGCAGTCGAGAGAGGACGTTCTAACCGCAGAGACTGAGAGAAGCAAGAGGGGCACCGAGAGGAAGGGTTAACAGGGAAGCCCAGCCAGGACCAGTAGGTGTCTCAAAGGCCTGAGGTGTGGGAGGAGGCTTCGTGAGGTGTCCTGTGGCCCCTTTCCCCTTCCACTCCTCCTGTGGCTTTAACTGTGTGAATCCTCAGAGGAGAGGCGCTGGGTTCCTTCCCCTACTCATCACTTTCCAAAAATCTAAGAGTCAACCTTTTACCTGGAAGTGCTTGCAGAACGTCCCGGTTGCACGATTTCTAAGGCAGCCTGGAATGGGATGACCTTTCTGAGGAGCCCTGAATCCCCTGGGGGTCTTCTTTTGCCTGAGGGAGCCTGGGCCTGGGGACAGAGCTGGCTTCCAAGCCCGGGCTGTGCCGAGCCTGAGGGGCCACAGGCAGCCACGCTCTGGGAACGCCCTCCTCTCAGCAGGCTGGGCAGCTCCTGCCGTTACATAAGATGTGTGTGTTCTGGCAGGGAAGAGCTGCCCGAGTGAGTGGTTAGCAAAAATGATTTTTGCGGAGTTATTTTGAGACCCCACTGGAGGGAATGGCAGCCCCGGCCGACAGTATTTTAAACCGCATCACCCATCTACAAAGATTAATACATTAGAGTCTCAGAACACAGGTAACAGGGAAATAAGAACCTTTAGGGTCCTAGCAGATTATTAATGCCGGCTCTCCTGGTACACACAGGGTGACTTCAGTGGTTTAGACTGAACTCAGTGCCTCCAGATTTCCACCATATGTATTCTTTGATCCTGTCTGCCCCAAGGGCTGCAAGTGGCTGCACAGGCTTCTTTCCATGGGGTTGGCCTGGGTCACTGAATAGCAGCAGTTTGGTTATGTTCTCAGTTGCTCTATAGGATACCAATTGGCTTTATGATAGATAGAGGAAGGGACATCCTTTTTGTGGTCCCCAGAGTCATCATTCAGTGATGGAGCGCCTTGTGGTTCCAGGCTGGCCAGGAGAAATCCCTTGTTCCCTACCCCAAGCATTTGCCTTTCTCCTGACTCAAACGAGAACAACTGGCTAAGGGTGGGTGAAATACAGAATGTAGAATTTTCCAGTTTAGTGGCATGAGGGGAGACAGCCTCCATATGAAATACTTCTCTTGTTTTTGTTTTTCTCGTGGCTGTTATGCTAGGAAATTTGCCTCCTCACACCCCCACCCTCTTACCAGCAGCTGTCCTCTTTGCCATTCAGGAGTCAATGTCTCCCTCGATGGCTGCCCTAGGATGGAGAAGGCTTTCTCCTTTTTTGTCCCTGGGTCCACAGGTGTATAGCTGGAGAGTTCTTTGTGCCAGGACATCTGATTGCTTTCTGAATCCAAGGGGTCCATCTGTGCTAGAGGACTTGCTAGAGTATGGAGCAAGGGTCCAAAAAGGAAGAACCCAATCCAAGACTGTCATTTTGTTTTGTTGCATTTTTTAAATTTACTTTTTAAAGTTTTTTCTTTCTTTCTTTCTTTTTTTTTTAAATGTTTTGGGGTTTTTGGTCAGGAGGCATGTGGGGTCTTAGCTCCCTGACCAGAAATCAAACCCACACCGCCTGCATTGGAAGGCAGGGCCTTAACCAGTGTACTATCAGAGAAGTCCCTGTTACATATTTTAAGAGAACAAAGAATTGTTTAATGACACAAACTATGGAAACAGAAAAATAGTCACATAAAACAGGTGACCACATGGTATACAGCATTTCAGAGCCCCCAGATTCCTTACAAGAATGTGCCCTCTGGCAGTTATTGTAAACATAGGTGCCTTGTAACAAGCTTCTGATTCCCCAGCACTGGTCCTACTAGGCAGATATGGAAGGGGGCACACTTCAGGGAAGAAACACTGCTCACACATGTGTGTGTGAGCACGTCCTTCCTCTAACCCCAGAGGAGCCGCTGTCCATGGTCTGAAAGTCTTCCACCGATGGCATTTCTTTCTGGTTGTGATCCCAGACAAGGCTGGCCTTATGGGGAGTGAGGCTCAGATATGGTGAAGCATGAAGTGAGAACATAAGGAACTGAGAACAGAGACGGCACAAACAAGCCAGCACTGTGAGTTTTCAGGATGATAGAAGGACCCTATAGGCAGCTTAGGGCTTGGGAAGACATGTCCAGGGTGGAGGCAGCAGAAGGGCGGCTCATATCTCCCTTCCCCCTCCTCTGCTGAGGAATCCACCCATTCCTGCCTCTGGCCTCTGCCCTTCAGGCATTCTCCCCGAGTGTCTGTGCCTATCCGTAGGTGGATGCATCCCTGGTGTCACTGTACCCGCAAACAGCAGTGTCTCCAGGTTGTTACGACCCCTGCGGCCTCCTCAGTGCCTCCTTCCTCCGCTCTTCGGTCTCCCTCCCCCCACCCCTTTCCTCCCTTCTTTGCACCGCTTTCCTTGGATGTGTGAGCACATGCAAGTGTGTGCATGTGCGTGCACACCCCGCCTTGGTTGTCACAGTACCCAGAATCATCATCAGGCAGCGCGCTTGATTGCTAGCTGTGTTGGGGAAGTTGATCGTCCCCACCCACCCTAAAGACACCACTGCCACTTCCTCTCCAGTCGCAGCCTTGTTAGAAATGTACACGATTCAGGGCAGGCTTCTTGTCCTGGGGCTTCTGGCACGAGCTGTCCCTCAGCTATGAGTAATAAGCCCACTGGAGCAGCTTTCCTCTGCCTTGAAGACAGGCCCAGCCTGGTGAGACAGGTTAATATCTCCCATTCGCTGCAAAAAATGAGGCAGCCTGTCTGTCAGGTCTCTGATTCTCTCCTTCCTTGTTCTCCCTCCTCTCCTGCTTTTCAACTAAGCTTTGTATCCTGCATCATAGCTGAGATCTGGGTGCTCTGCTGCCCCGTTGCCACACTGTGACAGGAGCTAAAAAGCCTCAATTAAATGCCAGCCGTGCTGTCAATGTCCCACTGGCCACAGTGATGGCTGCGGTCCTCGTTTCTGCAGGAATGCATCCATGGCAGGCACTGGATGCCGAAATCCTTTTCTTTCCCTCCGGTCTCCCAAACAGAGCATATAATCACTTCAATAGAGCTATCTTTCCCTGAATTCTGCAAAGTGGGTTTGAGGCAGTGGTTTGGATTTGCTGTTACTTTTTATCCCCAAGAGCCCCATGAATGAGAAAGGAAATGAATAGATGGCTTGTCACAACACCACCAGGGTCTCCACGGTGCAGGAGAATGGAGGCGGGCTGGAATGGAGGCCGTAGAGGCTGCTGCCTTCCTCAGAATGGGCCCCACTGCTCCCCATAGCCCCTTCGAGAGCTCCCACATCCTGGGGGTTCCTTCTGCAATGATGGAGCTGTCTCTTGCTGCAGCCTCTGCCTGGTCATGGCGGAGGGTGGGGGCGGTGCTGGTGTATAGTCTCCACACACCCCTCCCCAATCAGTCCAACTTGGCAAGTTCACCTCCAGAGGTGCCTCTCTGCAGCATGCAAGAAGGGCTGCTCCCAGTGAATGAGCCCCACTACCCCATCAGACCTCTCAATGAAGTCAGCTCTAAAGGTATTTCCTGTTGGAAGATGTAAGTTCCCTGGTGGCTCAGACAGTAGGTTCCCTGGTGGCTCAGATGGTAAAGAATCTGCCTGCAATGCAGGAGACCTGGGTTTGATCCCTGGGTTGGGAAGATCCCCTGCAACTCATTCCAGTATTCTTGCCTGGACAAACCCATGGACAGAGGAGCCTGGTGGGCTACAATCCATGGGGTCGAAAAGAGTTGGACACGACTGAGTGACTACACTTTTACTTTCAAGGAATAAAAGCAGTAGAATGGTAGGAAGTCAAAAACCCACATCTTGTGAACACCTGGGGTGTTTTAGTCTGGAGAAAATAAGACATGAGGATGAGAAAAAATAGATGTTTTACTGTTTTCATGTATTTGAAGGGCTGTCAAAGCGAGTAATCGATGTTTCATATGGTCCCAAGGAATTTAACCAGATTTTAGAAGGCCTAGAGTGTCAAGTTGTGGATTTCTGATTTTATATGGTAAACCCTTGGAAGCCACTGAAGAATTTTAGGGAAATCAGTCAGGAAGGAAGAATCAGGATGGGGGAAATAGAGGGTGGGTTGGTAGATCAGAAGACTTGGCCAGAAGTGACAGGAGCCTGAACAAGCAGAGTCAGGTTGAGGATTGAGAGGATCCCATGGTTTACATAAACAACTGTGGAGGTGGAATTAATGGGATCAATAAGATGTAGCAATCAGTAGGTTATGTGGATAAAGTAGGGACAAATCAAATATAGGTGAGAATTTTAGACTTAATGGGTTGCTAGTGCTGCAGTCGGGCTAGGGGACAATGGAAGGAGTGGAGGAGAGTTAGCAGGAAGATGAGGTTGAGTTTGAGGGATTGATGGGACGGTCAAGGGGAGATGTCAAACAGACCCTGGAGGATTGTCAGACACTCCTTGAGAGCTTAGAGGACAGTTCAGGCTTACCTGTCTGTGGGTTCCAGGTGATCACAGTGATGGAGAACGTGAAAATGGGTGGGCTTTCCAAGGGAGGCTGTAGAGTGTGGAAAGGAAGGGGCCCAAGACATAACTAAGGGCAACAGCAGGAGACAAGATGAGCAGCCCAGAGAGAGGACCCAAGAGAAAGGAGGAAAGGGAAGAACCTTCACTGTAGGGTTGGGGCACAGTGTCGAGTACATACAGAGATCAAGTTACCTTTCCAACAAGAGTAGAAAGATGAAGTCTGAGTACCAGCGAAAAGTGTGATAGAGTTTGCTGTCACGGACTGGAAGGAAGCAGTTGTGGGGAACAGAGAAGGGCAACCCTGGAAAGTTCACAGTTTTGAATAGAGTCTGCTAGAATAGAGTGGGAATACAGGGGAAGATGGTGGGTACTGACGACGTTCCTAGAAAGGAGTGTGGGAGAGCCAGCGAGTGGGCACACACCCGTGCTTGCTATTGGCTGCATTGGCTTCCCTTGAGCCACATGTGCTGGCTTCTTACCTCTTCAGCTACATGACTGTGGACTTTTTTTAGTGTCTGTTTAGGATATCCTCATGCCGTCGCCTGTACTGATCCTCTGTTTCTGAGAAGCGAAATTCTTACCTTGCCTGTTTTTTTTGTTTTTTTTTACACAGTTTTACAACAGGCAAGAGTCAACCCACCTCTTCTCTAAAGGGCCAGATAGGAAAGAGACACTGAAATTTGAATTGCATCCAGTGTTTCACATGTCACAGAATATTTCTTTTGCAACTATTTAGAAATGCAGACGCCATTCTTAACTCATGGGTTGTACAAAAACAGGCGGTGGGTTGGACTTAGTCCTCAGGAAGCTGTCTGCTGACCCCTTTTTTGTGAAACTAAACCAAAAAAAAAGGTGAATGCCGGTCTTCATCCATAGCCCAGAATTCAAGCTACTTATCAGGATAGGGTGTATTTCTGCATCCAAGATCAGCCTGTGCTCTTTAAGAACCTTGGTTTCTCAGAATTCCTTTCCTTTTTGGCTTGTTTTCATTTCTTCCTTTAAGGATAAAGAGGGTGAGGTGGAGGTCTCTTCCTCACAACATCTCAGCTCACAGTCTTATTCATTCTCCTTGCTCCAGGGGTCTTAGTATTCCTGCCAGGCACTGGTTTTTCTCTTCTCCAGTTCCACTAGCTGAGCATACTAATCTCTAGACATTGGGCTTTCACTTGCCTCAGGAGGAGAAGCTCAGAGAAATTTTCTGTGAGTAGAAAGCTCGAGAAAGGCAGTGGTTTGAAAGTGTACTCCACACATCTCAGAAGCATTTTGTTCAAATAACAACACAGCTTGGTTTAGAAAAAGTCACTCTAAATTTATGCGAGTAAGCAGCTTTTACATTTGGCTGCCAGGTGTATGGCAGGATACCTCCTGGAAGCTGGTATTGCAGGATCCACGTGCTCGTTTCCCATGGCTTTCCTCCTTCCCTGGAGCTCTTCTCTACCAGCCTGAACAGGAGATTCAGGTTGGTCTCTTTATCCACAAACAGGGAATTTAAAAGACCAAATGAGGATTTTGGGGTACCGAAAATGACATTTATGTTTTAGAAGTCTTAAGTTTTGGTTCAGAGATAAAGTTACATGTTTAAAATAAGTCAGAAAAAGCTAACGTTGAGGTTCTCATAGAAACCGACTCCCCCTCACCACTCAGACACGGGTTTGGGCTTGTTAGGTTCGGTCTCCATGGTGCCACGGTGTTACGTAAGCGCTGGAGTCATGTGGCTCTGTGGTCTCTGGGAAGACCATTGTGGGCCTAGCTCTTGATCTCAGATACTTTGTTTTCTATGTAATGAGGTTGTGAGGTGGCTGTGTTGATTGGGATAATTAGGAGAAACCCAATGGAAAGCATTTTTAGAGGGCATGGTGGTTTCATTCTGCTTCTGGTTGGTGGTGATATTATTGCGGCTGCTGCTTGCAGCAAACCCCTAAATGAACACATGTGTCAGGAAGCAGACAGCCTGCCATCTCCACCCTCCCCTTCACAAACACACCCCCAGAGAAAGCCTGGCTGGCTTGTTTACGGCCGTGCACTTGGCATGTCACGGGACGGGAACAGCCTCGTTTGTCAGTGAGAGTTCTTTCTCCCTTTAAAAAAAAATCATCGTTTTCCATCTCTTGCTCTGCGGTGGGACAAATCATAAAAGGTTATTCTGATGCTGGCCCCATTATTATCTGCCACTCCAGCTCCATCTGAAAAAGCTCCTCTCCCTTTGGGGAATGATTCTTCGGTGTCTAAAGCCAATGATAAATCAAGTTGGTGAAGCCAGTTCTGCGCCCCGCCTGGCTCAGCCATCCAGCGTGAGGCCTCTAAGCCATCCCTTCCTTGTCCCCTTCTCAGACAGCGGTCAGTGATTTAGCGTCTAACACTCTCTCTCTCCTTAAAGTCCCAGAAGTGAGAGTTACAAGATTTTGTGGTGAACTCACCAAGCGTTAACTAGTATAGTATGTTTGCAGGAACTCGAAAGAAGACATTGTTATTACAGGTTTGCTGCATCTATTTTTACTCTCTGGTATTTGTTTGGCAGACAGTTATTGAGTATCTACTTTCGGGGCTCCAGAGAGGAGTGGCATGTCCGTCCCCTCAGGTAACTGCAGAGTGGGATCCACCAGTGATGGGCTGACAACCCACAGAGCTGAGACACGAAACGTCGCCCTCTCCTAGTGCTCACAGTGTGTGGCTCTTGCGCCAGAGAAACTTGTTCTTCCCTATGGCGGGCCTCCCCCCACCCCTCCCTTTCTTCACGGGGAGCCAAAGCTCCCATCATATTGTGGAGACTGGATCTCATTGCTCCTGTTTGCCAATTAACTTCACTTTCTGGTCTTTTCAATGAATGCATCAAACATGACCAAGTCAAGCAGCCTACTAAAAGTCTCCCCCAAACAGTTGGAACTGTGAACTAAAAACAGCTACACTCTCAGCTCTTGCCCAGTTCTGACTCCCCTGACTTCAATTACCTGAGGAATGTGATCCTTTTAATTAGGATTCCTTCATTCTTCTTTTATCCCTTTCTTCTCATCACTGAAAGAGCCTTACCAGTGACATGTTCCAAAATTGGCCCAGAAGCTGCGACCTCCCCCGAGGTGACAAAATAGCGGTTTAGAGAACAAGAGAGAGAATAAAGAATCTGAAACAATGCAAAATCCTCGTTCGTTTCTGACCCTTTCAGTACAAATTGAGGCCTTATATGCTACAGAACTCTTAGGAGCCAATGGTCTTTGGTTTGCCTAGCTCCTTGGGCCGTTTTGGGAATGTGAAAACATAGGACCAGCTGGTCCTAAGTGGGACGGTTTGCTGTTCTCAATTGTTAACTGACTCACTGACGACATTTGCAGCTTGGGGCCTCCAAACAATTTCTGCTTTAAATCGTTTGAGAGAGGACTGCAAGCAAGCTATTTGGTACATGAGATGTGTTACAGTTCTACTTCTTTCTTTTTTTTTAAACAGTTCTATTTATTTATTTATTTGGCCATACCACGAGGCATGTGGGATCTTAATTCCCCAACCACAGATCACCTCCTGCCTTGGCAGTCAGAGTCTTGACCACTGGACCACCGGGAAAATCCCGAGACGTGTCTTCGTTTTTGCAATCCAGCCATGTGCAAGGGTTTGGCTTGGCATGCGGATTCAGATGATAACTACGTTCCTTACCATCAGGCAGCTGGCCTATCAGCCTCTGTGTTTTGTGCCAAAAGCTTAAGAGGTCTAGATTCTCTTTTTGATGCTTCGAGAGAGAGTAGAAAAATAAGAAAGTGTTACTTTTCTTGGACTGCTGTGTCTTACTCTGTAAATACAGAGTTCACTGTCTTACTCTCTAGGTAACGTGGGTTGTTTTTTGTTATTGTTGTTGTTGTTCTTGGGGGTAAGGATGGCAGGGGAAAGCAGAGAAATGGAACTAATTGACTGTTAGTCGCTCAGTCACATCTGACTCTTTGCGACCCCAGGGACTGTAGCCCACCAGGCTCCTCTGTCCGTGGGATTCTCCAGGCCAGAATACTTGAGTGCCTAGCCATCCCCTTCTCCAGGGGATCTTCCCCACCCATGGGGTCGAGCACAGGTCTCCTGCATTGGCAGGCAGGTTCTTTACTGTTTGCCACAAGGCAGGGAGTTATGAATTGGCCAACTGCAGCAGCACGGACTCAGGTAGAGATACCGGAGTGCAGTCAGTGTGACAGGCAGCTTATTTTGGCTTTCTGTCCGTGCCTTGTCCTTGACGTTCACTCTTCCAGGGGACTGCGTTTATATAGCAAGAAGGCAGTGTCCATCCATGGTCTCCTCTCTGGGAAGTTTGCAGCACTTCCCCAAGTGCTCACCCGGGTCTTAGAGACTAGGGATGAAGATGCTTCAGGACGTGAGATGATCCAGTCCTCTGCTCTACCCAGCTGTCTGTGCCCCGGTTCTGCTTAGCTCCACTGTATCTGCTGGCCAGGCACGTGTCACATGCTAGCAGGTAAAGCCTGTTTTTATTCTGAAAGCCCCACCAGAATGGTCATTTTGTCTCCTCTGTGGTTTGACCAACAAAATTGCTTAAAATTTCAGGAAGCAGTATTTAAACCAGAAGTATTTTGACTTAGATGTACTTAAGAAGTCTCTCTGTAAATGTAGAAAATAAAAGTCCCCTGGTCCAGGCTGCTTTCCCAGAAGCAGAGAGATGGGCTTCACGGCTACCTTTCAGCTTTAGGATCAAACAATTGCCTTTTCCTTTCAGGAAACTTATTTATAACCCCGTAGTCATCCCCACACTAAGTTTTTCCGATATTTCATCCAGCTTTTCTTTCCCCTAATAATTATACCCCCTGTTTTCAGGCTGAGCATTTTCCCTCCTTTTTGTGTTTACACCTTTCAAATATTTGCAGATTGCTGTCGTGTCACCCTCTTAGTCACAGCTTAGCTGAGCTGTACAGATTTAGCACCTTTTATCTTTTCCTTTCAAGGCAGGCGTCCCCGCCCCTGAGTCATCGCCCACTGCTCTCTAAGTGCGCTTCAGTTTTCTGCCCTTCTATCCGGCTGCCTGACTGCCTGGAACCAAACAGGGGGTCACGGGTGGGCATTGCTTTCCTCCTCTGTTGCACTGGAAACCAAACACGATTGCGGTGCTCCAGCCTCAGGTCTCACTGACGTTGCTGGTCAGTTCAGTTCAGTTGCTCAGTTGTGTCCGACTCTTTGCTACCCCATGGACTGCAGCACACCAGGCTTCCCTGTCCATCACCAGCTCCCAGAACTTGCTCAAACTCAAGTCCATCGAGTCGGTGATGCCATCCAACCATCTCATCCTCTGTCATCCCCTTCTCCTCCTGCCTTCAGTCTTTCCCAGCATCAGCAGTGCTGGTCGGTGCTGCCCATATTCCCTGTCCGTTTAAATTTCTTTTCCCAAGTGTGCCGATTCAAAGACCAGTGAGGCAAATGGGTGTAGCTGTGTTTTCTTTTTGTCCTTCAAGTGTCACCATGGGAAAATAGGATGTGTGTGGTTCGGGATCCTGTCAGCCCCTCACTGGTATTTGCATAAGGTCTTTGACCTGACTGTTCATGAGCCATTTCCTTCTCTGTGTATGGACTTCTTTCCAGAAGTATTTTTCACTAATATTTATTCAGTCTTGATTGAGGAATTACAGTGCTGCTCTGTGCTAGGCAGTGTGTCGGATGCTTGAAAAAATAAAATTGGACTAAGACACAATCCACAGTCACCTCGAGCCAGACATCCTGGAGTGTGAAATCAAGTGGGCCTTAGGAAATGTTGCTGCAAACAGAGCTAGTGGAAGTGATGGAATTCCAGCTGAGCTATTTCAGATCCTAAGAGATGATGCTGTGAAAGTGCTGTACTCAATATGTCAGCAAATTTGAAAAACTCAGCAGTGGCTACAGGACTGGAAAAGGTCAGTTTTCATTCCAATCCCAAAGAAAAGCAATGCCAAAAAATGTTCAAAGTACCCTACAATTGCACTCATCTCACAATGCTAGCAAGGTAATGCTCAAAATCCTTTAAGTAAGGCTTCCATAGTATGTGAACCGAGAACTTCCAGATGTAAAAGCTGGATTTAGAAAAGGCAGAGGAACCAGAGATCAAATTGCCAACATACACTGGATCATAGAAAAAGCAAAGGAATTCCAGGAAAACTCTGCTTCATTACATTAAAGCCTTGACTGTTCGGATCACAGCAAACTGTGAAAAATTCTGAAAGAGATGGGAATACCAGACCACCTTACGTGCCTTCTGAGAAACCTTCACTTTCTGAAGAAGCAACAGTTAGGACTGGACGTGGAACAACAGATTGGTTACAGATTGGGAAAGAGTACGTCAAGGCTGTATGTTGTCACCCTGCTTATTTAAGCTAAGCACTGAAGAATTGATGCTTTTGAACTATGGTGCTGGAGAAGACTTGAGAGTCTCTTGGACTGCAAGGAGATCACAACAGTCAAACGTATAGGAAATCAGTCCTGAATATTCATTGGAAGGACTGATGCTGAAGCTGAAGTTCCAATACTTTGGCCACCTGATGCAAAGGGCTGATTCATTGGAAAAGACCCTGGTGCTGGGAAAGATTGAGGGCAAGAGAAGAAGGAGAGCAACAGAAGACAAGATGGCTGGATGGCATCACTGACTCAAAGAACATGAGTTTGAGCAAACTCAGGGAGATGGTGAAGGACAGGGAAGCTTGGTGTGCTGTAGTTCATGGGGTCACAAAGAGTCAGACATGACTTAGCGACTGAACATCAGCAACAAGACATAGTACCTACCCAAGAAGCAATTTCATCTTAGTTTTATTTGGGTTGGAAATACCAGGTTCTCACATAGGCTTACTTGTGGTAGCATTGAGAGGAGAGAGCAGATTTATGGGAACATCCAGTAAACTCTTAAACAGGAGCCAAGCTAAGATCAGGTCTTCCGATTCTAGAACCCCTGAGAGCGGTCTTTGGTCAGAGGTGGTTCCCACCTCCCTGGCTCCAGTGTTTGTGCTCCAGTTTTGAAGCAATGCCCTCCCCTCCTTCCTCCTCCTGATGGCCTCATGTTCTACACGCTGCCCAGTTTCCAGAAAGGATCTTTCTCTCCTGTTATCTTTCACTTCTCCTTAGACAGAGCTTGCTTCCCCTCGGCCATCTGCTATAAATTGACTATCCCTGAATCAGGTACAGGAGCAACTCTGCCCTCTCTCCCTCATTTCTCACCTCCTGCTCTGACATCCATCCCCAACTTGTGACTAGAGAGAGGACAGAAGCCAGGGGCATGTGCGGGAAAACAGCTGCCTGAGGCCGCCTCTTAGCAAGGCACGGCCAGTGGTGAGCCCGTGATTGACTTGTCCAGTGCATCCTCCCAACAGTCTCCTAGACACGGATGCACGTGCCCGCCACAATCCAGATATGGCGTGTTACTGCATAACATCCGGCACCCTACAGACTGATGATAAATTCTGTCACCGACAGCATGCTTCATACAATGGTGAGGAAGATGATATTGTCATGCTGCTAATTAGGCTTCATTAGGACAAAGGCTGTCTTTTTCATCATTGAGTTTTTACCTCCCAACCCAGTGCCTAACCCAGAGTAGGCAGTGATGCGTATTTGTGCAATAGGGGGAGAGAAGGTCTGCCAGGGGATCTCGGCAAGTATCCAAAGTCGGCAGAAGGCTCCATCCTTCCCTCCGTGATGTCCAATGCAGTAACAAACACACAGTAGATGAGTAATAAACACCATCGACTAATCCTTCCAATTGGTTACTGTGTCCGCTAGAGTTCTGTTTCCAGCGGCAAATGCCTGGCCTCTTGTTTACTGGACTAAGAGCCATTGGGAAGCTGTCACTTCTAGCCGAGGCGAATTTGTGATACTTCCCTCACTTCAATAAAGAAAAAAGGCACCACACTTTGAGCCCAGAGGCTTAATTATCATAAAACTCAACATATAATGTAAAATATTCAAGCAATACACGACTCTCTCATATGGCCATCAACAGAATCTTATGTAGCCATTATCGTATCATTTACAACAATTTGTACTTCTTGCTCCAGAGCTGACTGACCAAAGTGTTTGTGTTAATTGACCTAGTTAGTCAATGTCTCTAAATGTATAATTTATTTTTAATAGAATGCTCATATATAAGCCCAGAATTTGACATTTGAAAGGAGGCACCCTGTACTCCTGGAGTCGAACCTGACATGGGAAATCTCAGAAGGGCATAATGCAGATGGTAGGATTTCCTGGCCAGGAGAGAATTTTGGAGCTCCTTCATTTTACAGTCAGAGACCTTGAGGCTTGGAGATGTGTGATACTCCGTCGGCAGCAGAATAGAAACCAGAAATGATGTGCCGATGGCTGGTGATGAATTTTCTCTTTCTCAATTGTACAGGATCAAGCAAATTCTCTTCTGGTTTTGTTTTTAAGTAATCTTGGTTGGCCTTCCTATCTCAGAAAGCATAGAGAAGGTGTGAGGGATAATGGCTTTTCTCTTAGGCAGGTCAGGGAGCCTCTGGAGCAGAAGCAGGCATGTCTGGCCTGCCTCTCCTGTGTCTGCCCTTGGCAGAAGTCAGCTGCGAGGGCCCCATGGGGGTCTCTCTCTTCTCCATTCTGCCTTTCCCATTTTAGGAAAGGAAATGTTCAAGAATGTTTGGGATTTAAAAAACAACAACAACAATGTTTTCAGTATTCAAGGCTTGCCTGTGTCAGGGGTCAGCTTGGTGGCTGACATGCACGTGGCATGGGAAGCTTAGCAGAATTAACTGTGTCCTCAGGAGCAGGCAGGGCGGCTCCGGGGCCCTAGTGGGAAAGATAGCAGACAGTGGTGATCAAGCCCCAACCAGAATTGCAGCTCTGCCTGGCCTGCCTACCGAGGGCTTCCGGAAACCGATGACACGTGCTTCCTTCTCACCATCTGGGCGCTCACCTTTGCAGCATGTGGGCCGGCCCAGCTCAGCCACTGCAGCCTCCGGGTTGCTCTCAGAGAACCCAGCCTTCTTTCCTGTGATGTGTTTTCTTTAACCTTCTCTAAGTCCGTTGCAAGCAGCACACTGGGGACGCCAGCCCGGCACCGAGGGGCATTTGAGTCAGAGGTTGTGGACGGGCTTCCCTACTGGCCAGGCTCTCAGGAGGGGAGGGTGTAGCAGGACTCCCCTCGCTGGCTGCACACGTCCTCCCCCTGCCTTCAGCAGCTACGTCTTGTCTCTCCTACCTTATGACGTTACCTTGTTTGACTTACTCTCTGTTAGTGGACCAAATATTTCTCATCCTGTCCTTGATCCCTTGGGACACAAAAGCCAAGTCCCAAAGCTGCTATGTAAGCACTTGGTGTAGCCTTTGACCTCTCAAAGAGGGTCATCAGGCCACCCAGCCTTCTGTCTTCACACCTCAGTCTTCCCCAAGCCCTAGACCTTGCAGCTCCTGCCCTTCACCCCGAGGTTTTCAGTTAATTCAGTACCATAACTGTATGTTTTCATTAATGAAATAGAGAAGGGAGACAGAGTATCATGTGTAGTCACAAGTGACCACTCTTTTGTGGAAACTGTTGTATATATGTACATCCCCATATGTGAGTGGGGGAGGGAATCATATAAATGATAAAAGTTTGAAAAACACTCATCTACTCAGTCCGTCTACAGAAGTAGCTTGGCTCATCCGGTTTCTAACACTCAGATAGTCAGTGTTGTAAAAGCCCTTCCTGCTTTCCTGGCCCCAACTGTGAGCCCTGGTCTGGTAATAGATTCCACCTCACTCACCCACTCCCTGTTCTGCGATCCTGCCTGGGGCCCCCCTTGTATCTAGAAATGCCCCTGCCTCTGCTCTCGTGAGGACCCCAGTGCCGAGGGCACATCTGCCATACATACAGCTGTTCCTGCCCTCACCTGCCTGACACGAAATGGAGTCCCCTAGTCCTGCACTCCTACCTTGTCCAACACCATCAGGCGACAGCAGTGCTTGACTCCAGAACTGGGCTTTTTCTCAGTAGCTTTAGCGTCTGACAATCTAGGGTTCAGATTGGCTACTTAGTGACTTGGAGCCTCGTGGCAATTCATAGATAGTCAAGGATGCTCAATAAATACTCATTCCCCGCCCCCTCCAGCTTTATTCTCCTAGAACTTATACCTGGGTTCACCTGGGTTTCAGTGTTTGGTACCTGCTCCCACAGGATATAACCTTTCTCTGTCCTGGTAATTAGCATCAGCTAAGCCATCCTGATCCAGACCTGAGATGCGACGTTGAGACAGGTTTTGCCTCAGAAGGGGTTACCTCAGAGGAGGCAGGTCAGAGAGAGGGACGAGTCAGCCCAGGAGAAAGGGGAGTGAATGATAAAAGCAGCGATGATATTCTTATTCTCAGGCAACTTTCCTTTCTCTTACCCGCCTGCCTGATGGGAATTGACGTGCTGGGATGTGTTTACTTTTCCCATTTGAAGGGCAGGGAGACAGCCTAGTTCAGCTTTCTCCCCTTGAAGAGCTGAAGCCCAGCTCCTGGCAGGTGGAGGGGTAGCAGAACTGAGGCCCACATTTGCCTCTGAGTCCACATGCAGTGGTTAAGGTTTGTTCACCACAGGCCCAAGAGTGTCTCCAGGAAGCTAATCTGAATCCATTTCAGCGTGACTGGTTTGCCACCCCCCCAGGCTCAGTGGGCCATCCTGCCTCTCCAGTTAATCACGTGATGATCTCCCAGGATTCAGAGGGGGCTGGCTGGGTGTGTTGCTCCCTTGAGACTTCAGAATACCCAGGCAAGGACAGGAAGAGAGTGGGGACATCTGGTCACCTAGAGTGACTCTGTGTCCTTCCTCTCAGTGACACCGCAGCCCCACCCACAGCACCCCAGCCCTGTCCCATCCAAGAGTCACAAACAAACTGAACACTTGTTTTCATGGTACTCTTGTTTCAGCAACAGTGTTTTACCTATGGTTATGTGGCCAGAATAGAATGGTTTATTTTCCTCTGATAACTACAATTTTTGCTTAGTTTACACATATAAAATGGAAAGGGTTTTTGGTTAATAACATTGTGAAAGTCATGGATGGGCTAGCTTTCATTTTTCTGGAGCTCTCATCTCCTCTTAAGGTGCATCTTAGGCTTTTTGGTCCCATGAGTTGATTGATATCTTTTTCAAAAAACCAGTTCCACTTCCCCCTCACAGCCTGGCAGTAAGGTGCGGGAAGGGGGAGAGGCAGCCCTGGTGACCTTCTGCCCAGGTGGCACGCGGGTGGGGCCTTTCCCATCCCATTCCCGCCCGAGTCGGGGAACAGTCCTGGCACCAGCGCCAGGTGCTCCCCTGCTGTGGTTTCTCTCCTGGTGCTGTGCCCCCCGTCCAGAGTTCCGTTTGATGTCATGTGTTCCTTTCCTGAGGCCTGGAGGCTTGGAGAGAAAGCTCTGTTCTTGAGCTTCTGAAAACCTGGGGTATAAACTATTACCTTTCCTCTGAGCTCCTTGACCTTGAATCTGTGCTGCGACCAGAAACATGCACAGCCACCTGGCTTCATCCGTAAGGGGTGTACCTTCTGTCCCAGCAGCGGTGGCCCCTGTTCTCCCAAAGGCTCCCAGCAGGTGTCCGCCCTACGCCACCTCCCCGAGCCAGATCGTCCGTCACTGTCCCTGAGACTGTTTATAAATAAGAGGTCACACCTTCCAGCAGAACTGCCTTATTGCAGCAGGAGAGGCCAGCAGTGGTTTAGATATGGGCACTAAGTGTATCCCGTCCCCCCATATTTTGATTATTTTCCTTTCCTAGGTCTCTAACCTAGGTCACATTTTTGGCTTCATAACTACAGCTGCAGTTTGAATTTTGGGGAAATCTAATTCAGACATCAAAATGTGACATAGTTTGTGGCCTGTCACAGGTGACCACCATCAATGATAAATATCTGCAACATCAATAATTGAAACAAAGAGAAAGAAAACGCAGTCTGCTTTGGTTAGTGAGCACCCATTTTGTACACAGTGCTGTCCTTGAGTACACAGGCGTGTGAAGGGTGAGATTTTGTCCTCAAGAATCTTGCAGGCTACTTTATAGAATGAAAGACGACAGAGATTTTGAGCATGGGGAATTGTGTCAGTGATAATAATGATACAATAATAAGAGCTAAAACGTATTGAACCTTTCCATATGTCAGGCATGGTACTAAATATTTGCCGTAATAATCTCCCCTAATTCCGCCAACAGCCACATGAAGTAGGTTTTACAAATAGGACAGCTGAAGCTGTGAGTGGGCTCAGTCACTGGCCATGGTCACAGATCTAATAAATGACAGCTAGGATGTGAATCCAGGTCTGTCTGGCTTCAGACACCTAATAATTCATCAAGATTCTGTTTTTTTTCTATCTCCCATTCTGAATGAAATACTGATGGTACTGTTGTCCCAAATATAGCCAGAGGACAGAAGGGGAAGCTTATTTGAAGAGGAAAATGACACCAAGTTAACACTTTTGAATTGCATGCGCAAGTCAGATAGTAAAGAGAAAATCTCTAGGCATCAGCCAGAACGGCTCTCAGGAGGCAGAATGGCTGGGGATATCAGTGTAATTTAGACGAGAGAGCCATTTGTGTAAGTGATGGTTGAAGCAGCAAGACTATAGGCCCTTACAGAGCGAGGAGTCTAAGACAAGGATTCATCCCACATCTTGGTGGAGTGGGGGGGGTATTTCCCGAATATCTTACTTGGAACTCCCCTGGTGATCTTAATAATTTCTAGACTCTGTGACCAAGATCCCCTTCTCGCTGTTGCTGCCCTGCTAGTGGTCGTTTTTCCCACCTCAGGTGAACTAAACACCTCCCCTCTTACCACATCTCTGTCCTACCTCATGTCATGCATTATCATCTAGTACCTATCTGGCTCCCAGAGTCAGGGGACCATTCTTGCTGGACACCAGGCCTCATGGGCCCCTTTTCATCACAGATTCTTCCTTTCTCCTGACACAGGTATCGAATGCCCCAGAGGAGCCCGGAACCTCCCAGGCTTGGTGCAGGAAGGGGAGCCATTCAATGAGGAGGCAACGCTTTTCACCAAGGAGCTGGTGCTGCAGCGAGAGGTAGGGCGTCTTCCAGTTGCTTCTTGAATGAGGAGGGTGGAGGGAGCGAGGCTCACTCGGTCTGGTGTTTTCCTGCAATGTCGGAGATCCGTCTGCCCCTTTCTCTGGCACTCCGCCTTCCACGACCATGATCCATTCCGTGTCTGCCCACATCCTGTTCCTGGAGCCCTGCTTCATTGACCAGCCACCCGCCAATTGCTCCTCACTCTGGGTGTCCTGGGATGCGGGGTGAATGCCGGCTGGCCCAGCCAGGATGCTGAGGCAGTGAGCCTTTGGCTCTGCGGTCTCCTCCTTGGTGAATCAGCCCAGAGCTGCCTGCCTCCAGCTGGATTTAGAAGCTTGACTAACCCTGTCAGGGGCCAATTTTCTTTGAACATTTATTTGTATCTTTGAGTAATTGCATTTTCTGTAGCGGGTTTTCTGACTTAATTTAATTGTATTTCTGTTTCTGCCTGTTGGGCTGGCTCTTGCAGGCAGGAGTGAGGCTGCTCAGCTGCCATGATGCCCATCTACCTGCTAATTTCTATCAAGTCATAGTCAACAGATCCATCTTCTTTCCAGGAGTATGCCTGTCACTCATTCTGCTAGGAGGGCACAAAAAAGGAACAGTTGGGAGTGTGCTGGACTCAGGCTTAGGGTTTTAGATCTGCCTTTTTCCTTTTTTTTTTTTTTTTTTAAGCAATCAAATCCAGAGAGTACCTCCTGCTTTAATGCAATACCATATTTCATAACATAGTGAAAAAGATTATGGGGCTCTTAGAGGTTATCTTGCTCATGGATCTTTGTAGATTCTTAGGAGCAGATGTATGGGCTTCTTTGGGATATTAACTGGTACAAATACCTGTTTATAAGCTTTCACATCTCTCATTTTGATTTGAAATGTCAGTGAATATATTAAGGGGGGGTGCTTAACCTCCTTAATTGTCTCATCAGTAGCACATTGCCCTCTATTTCATGTGTGGTCAGATGCATTTGTTCGTGAAGAAGCAGTCCTTATGTTGGTATGCAAGGTGTCTTTCCCCGCTATTTTGCAACTGCACGGTGCAGGCTGAATTGTTATCAATTAAAGATACCCCGCCCCCACATGCCAGAGAAGTGTTTCCAGAATCCAAACACTCCTGTTGTCAGTAGCTGTTGACATTTTTGACCCTATAGGAATTGAGTTAAAGGGGTGGCTATTTCAGAATTTCCCTCCTGCAATATCCCCTTTGAATAAGGAACTGGAAAACTGTTTCATGTTGGAATAGCAGGTGAGTCCACTCAAGGTCATGACTTGAAGACTTCACATAGGGAGCAGGAACAAATGTTGGTTGGTTGGTTATGCTTTGGATGGGGGAGGAAATCCGCTCACTGGGCTACCTGAGACTTGTGTTGGTAACATCCTCATCACTTACTCTCTTAGTCACGTTTCTGTTCATTTCTCACCAGTGTCCTCTTCCTGTTGTTTCACATCTTCTAAAGCTGCTTTCCCTTTTCTTTTTCAACTCTTGTTTCCTCAGCCAGTTTTCTTCCTGATCATGTTTCTGGCCCGCTGGTGATATCCAAAAGCACAAGGGGGTCAAAGAGAATACTGACCACTGAAAGGAGTGAGTGGCCCAAAGCTCTTTTACTGTCTCATGGTTATTATGACCTTACCTTTGTCTGTGTACTTGCTGATATTTGATTGTTGAAAAAGCTAAAGTGTTTTCCGTATCCTCTTTGGTGCCCCTGGCACATGATTGAGTTGGCAGATCCTTAGTCTTATCCACGGCTGATATTGATCTTTCTTAGTTGGAGTGTCCCAATCTTCCACAGCCGTAAGTTAGGGGTTCTTGATAGAGAACCTTTCCACGTTTTCTTAGCTGCTTGGATGATTGTTGGGCTGACAGGTTTGAAAGGTCTTTATCCAGAGGAAAGACAAGTATGTCCTAAACGGAGGGTAACTTGGGATTCTGACTAAAGGAACCAGTTACAGCCTATTCTGGGCAGTTTCCTTCATAGTATATAAAAACTCCTTTCTGAACGGCATAGGAATGAAGAGGGTTTTTGTTTTGTTATAGGTTTGTTCACTAACTTTTGCCTGTATAGTATCCTTGTTTTAATTTCAGGAGTTGTCCTGGGGAGCGTTTCTCTTTGCCATCTTCCCTCTACCCCACAAGAATGTAGAAAAGCCTGACGGATTGGTCCTCAAGTGTAGAGATCCTTCCCACCCTTAGGAGAAGGGCCATGTGGTTGCCTGGGTGGCTGAGCATGGGACCACAGACGCACACCACACATAACTCTCACCTTCAGGGCAGTGTCCACTGAAGACTTCGTTCCAGGAACTCTTCAGGGGCCAAACTGCTGCTGTGATGGCCACAGTTTAATGGGTTTTCTTACCTTGCGCCTGTTTCCTTGGTAATCACATTTAGCTCAGTAAAACAGGTGTGGTGATGCGATTGTCCTTGACCCCGCCACATCCCCCTCTTTATATATATTTATATGTTTTATTATCTTATTTTGGGCCAGGAGTTCTCCAGCCCCTGCCTATCTTCCCCAGTCACTACAGATCTGATCTCGGAAAGGAGCAGCACTCAGGTCTTACATTGATTTCACAGCACCTCCTGGGCCCCATGTGTGACCCCACAGAGGGAGGCGTGGCCATCGAGCTGGACTCAGGAACCCAGAGACAGCCTTGAGAAGGATGTGAAGTATGGGAGGGACTGTGTAATGAACACCCTAGCAGGGAGCAGACAGAAAGCTCGAGTATGGGGCCCCTGGCCCTGAAAAGTGACTCCTTGTTTATGAGGTGCACTGTCTTAGCTTTGGGTCGTTGGGGCAGGAAGTGCTGCTTGTCTCTTCCCCAGTTTCGGGTGGAGACAGACTTGCAGTTTTTCCATCCCATATCCTCTTGTGGAGCCTGAACTTTCGCACACAAGACCCTTCTCATTTCAGCCAGCCCCCATTATCTTGAGACCTGAGTGCCCTGCTTTGCTGAAATGTGTTTTTACAATGACACTCATCAGGAGAGAGTGCCTGGCATTTGGGGCCATCACGCAGCTCATTTTCCTGAGTGTCTCCCTGCCACCTCTCATTGCCTTTCTTCTTTTTTTCCATCTTTCTTCATGGCCCTTCTCCTTAGCCATTGGTTCCTCTTGGCATTTGTTCCTTTCCCTGAGTCGGGAGCCTGGCAGGACTGTTCAGGTCAGTGGTCTGGGTGTCCTGCTGGTGTTGCCAGCTTCAGGGCGTTAACTGTAGGCTAGACACCACGTCGTTACCTGGTTCTCTTTGTGACCTGGAAGGCCACAGCAGCTCAGGAACTCTCAAAGGACTTCAGCTGTTCTTCCCAGCCTTGCTCATTTGGTGTAGAGCAGGGATGGGCAAGCCCGGCCCACTGCCAGTTTTGTAAATAAAGCTTTATTGAAACACAGCCACACTAACCTTTTTACATACTGTCTATGGGTCCTTGCATGTTATAACAGCAAGGTTGAGTGGTTCCAACAGGATATATGGTCCGCAAAGCCTAGAATATTTACTATTTGTCTTTTTATCAAAAATGTTTACTGACTGTACTACACAGGTTTTTCTGGGTTGGGTATAGCCCTGAAAATGGATTTGTTCTCATGTCCCCTGCCTTTGAGGCTGGACCACTTCTGGATCACACATGAGATCATTGTGTCCCATTGGACGGCATGTGCTTGGTGACACCCCCTCTTCCAGGCACCCCCTGCCCCTCAAATACAGCTGCCTCTTTCAGGCAGTTCCCTGCCACACTGCCAAGGACAGGAAGATCCGGTGTAATTTCCCAGATGGAGAATTGTGCCCGTTGCTAGCATCTTCCCAGAAGTGGTGGTGAGAGAGAGCATTAGATAACCAACCAGCTTAAAAGTGCAAACTCCGAGGTTTTCACACTCCAGTTATCATGTGTCCTGGGTAAGTGATTCTTTCCTGCCTTGGCATTGCTGTCTAAAACATTGATCCAGCGATCCCAGGTCATCCTCTTCTTTCTGAGGCCCTTCCTGTGAGTTAAACAGTCATTGGGGAATCTCTCCACACCTTTGTGTCAGAAGGCCAGCTAGCTAGCCCTCGCTCACTGACCCGCTGCTGCCGCTGCAGCAAGAGAACCTACACTGTTAGAGAGGGGACCAGAAGGTATTATTAAAAGAGATCAGCACCACAATTAAACCCTCTTCACAGTTCCCGGCTGTAGGAAGGCAGTTCCTGGGAGGATGGGAGTATCATTTCCAAGGCCTTTCTGAATGACCCCTTTGTCCTGAGCTCTCCGAAATTGCCCTTTGCTGCTGACTGGAAAATGACATCCTCATGCTGAAGAGGGAGCCGAAAGCTCCGGCTGCTGCCCTGACGTATTTCCCTTCTTCCTGCCCGCATCCACAGGGAGGCTGTCCCCCTGGGAGCTCATTCTGCAGGCTGCAGTGGCCAGGGCTCAGTCCTGGATTCCCTCCCTCCCACTACCCCTGCTTTTAAAAAAAAATAGTACACGGAAGCATCGCAAGCAACTATTGCTGTTTGAAGAGCAAGTATTTATGTTTCAGAAAAATGTGGGCTCAGCGTTGAATATTGGTGTCTTATTTACAGAGGAGTTTGTCTGGGAAAGAATACTTAATTGAAAGGAAAGTGGTTCCTTCTCCTTTGTTTTAGCACCAAATATACTGTATCTGGTCTGAAAAAGGTAAACTGGTCTAAGCAGTTCACCGCTGATCAAAATAGTGTTTTTCCTCATGTCCTGTCTTTCCCCAAAGTTCTTGGTACCTGCCCTCTCGCCCTTCCTTTCCCATCTGTCCATGCAGGCCCCTTCCCTGTCCAGGAGACAAATGTGAGGAGGAACAGTAGCCACGTTACTTCTCTGGATCAAAGAGATGGGGATGGTTCAAGCCACGGGAAGTCCACCAGGGTGGAGGACACCCACTGCTCTCCAGCTCTTATCAGTACCTTGCCCCTTGGTAGCCCTCGCTGAGCTGGAAAGAAGAACCTGCTGGAAAAGCAAGCCAGCCATCCGGCAATGTTGCACTTATTTATACAAAGGCCCCCTAGTCTAGATTATCTCTACCACTGCCCAGGAAAGAGCGAAGACAGCAAGGCCAGCTTTCTAAACACCTCTGTTATCCCCCAAAGCATTGAAGGCTGTTTGGAGGGCTGAGGTTTTTTCTCACCTCCCTCACACATTCTTGACAGTTCATCACCCACCAGGGGTCTTTCCATTTTTTTTTTTTTTCAATTAATTTAAGGCTATTTTCTTTGATGGGGGCTCAAGTAAAGATTTTCTGTCTTAATAGTGATCAATTTTGTATAGCATTTTCTAGTGTAAAAGCACTTTCTTATATACTACTTTGTTTTAATCTCATAGCAAACCTGTAAGAAAAATATTATCCCCAGATTTACAATTCTAGAAACTAAGATGCAGAGTGAACTGCCTCTATTCACAGAGCTTATTGTAGGACAAATATCAATACCAAAATTCAAATGTCTGCATTCCCAAATGAGTGTTTTTTTCCCCAAATCCTTCCAGTTTTGCTATTATAAGGTGGTTATTCTTTTTAGCTATGTTGTATATTCCTCAGCCTTCAAATATCTGAAACTAATAAATTTGTAAAGAATCTGCCTGGAGGTCCAACACTGGTTGAGTGGTCAGAGTCTCTGAGTCTGACTCTAGGGGCTCACAGCTGCAGAGGGGCCGTGCCTTCCCAAATTACTTGCTCTCCTCTTGTCATAGTTCTTATATCATTTAGCTGCTTGATTCCTGCTTCATCCTTTGTTTGGCCTTAGTGGGCCTTAATTTTTATATAATTTCTCACTGATCTGCCTTGCTTCATATCAGTTTGATCACGTATATCCATATTTCTATTTTTAACCTTTCTCAAAAGATGCATCGTTTATAAATATGTAACTCCCCATTGCCTCTGGGATGAAGTTTAATCTCCTTAGTTTACATGTATCTTTGATAACCTCTAAACTTCAGGTATCTCCACTATTCATTTCATAATCTGCACCTCATCACAACTGACATTATAATTCACGATCCCCCATACGTAACATTTCATTCCATCTCTCCCATCCGTGAGGTCAACTTAAGCTCTCCACCCAGTAGATCAACCACCCGCTTCTTTTGCTCTCTTATTCCCATCTGTCCGCCCAGATATACCCTCTTCTCTCTCTTTAGTGCTCCCTGGATCTCTCAGGCTGGGCAGTTGGCTTTCCTTCAGTCCCCAGAATGCTGTGTCCATACAGACATCTGTCACATACTGGCCAGTGATGATAAGTGATCTATGTTGGTCTCCCCACTAGATTGTTAGCTCCTCAAGGACAAGAAGCATGCTTTCTGCCTTTGTGTTCTTTGTATCTTGCCTCGTGCGTAAGAGAATCTCAACGGATAAATGTTCATTAAATCAACTCTTTGGTTCCCTGTGATCTAATTCTAGAAACTAGGAAGAAGGCCTGTTCTTGTCTGTTCTGGTTCTTCGGGAAAGCTCTCTAAGCTTAACATTTGTGGGGTGGAGAGGAAGTCTTTGGAGTATTGAGGTTGGACATACAGCTGCTAATTTAGGATCTTCTCATAGAAAAAGTCCATTACTCAGACCTGACTGTGTGCTTTCTAGAGGACTCTGACCTCCTTTGGTCTCCCCGTCTTACAGATGGGGTAATGAGATAATGGTATTTAAGTGTTTTTTTGTTTGTTTGTTTTGTTTTTAATTCCAGTGTTCAAATAGAAAGCATTATGTCCTTCCCCACTCTCCTAATAGATGCTGCTTGTTTCTTTCCCTCCCTGGTGGTTTCCATCCTCTGCTTTTGTTGATCTAACTGCTTACTGAGGTGAAGGGTTTATTTTGAAGTTCAAATTTCTGTTCAGGGATAGGCTATAAGCACCGTGTGAATACCAGGCTGCCCACTTACAGCCCCTTCATTTATGGGCTCCTGACTCTTGCCAAGTTATCTCTAAAAGCTCTAGGAGGAGGGCCCTCAATTCCCATTCTAGTCCCATTCAATGAAAATGGCATCAAAATACAAAGAGGTGAGGCTAAATATAATGAAGAACGTCACATTGCCCTTTTCTCCCTCCTCCTCTCTGGCTACTGGTCTCCCCCCCCCCCCCGCCTTGGCTTTTAAACTCCTTGGGAGCCAGTCACCAATTGCCTTCCCCAAGCAAGCTCAGCAGTGTGCACTGATGGGAGCCAGCAGTGTGCTGGCTCCAGTGGGATTCCTCTCAGCAAAGCTGCTGGCTCAGCTAGCTGTTGTCTGTTTCCCTGTTCTTCTGCCTGGAACTTTCCTAGCTAGTCAAGCATAGAATGGCATCCATTTTTCTGAAATTGCTGCTGGGCGTCATTCTTCATTGACTTGGCCAAGATCCTATTACCTGTAATTATGTCATACAGCCTGACTGGTATAGGTTTGATAGGCCTCACTGCCCTCCAGAGGCTAGTGTTTGCATCCCGGGCTGGCTGTTGGGATTGGTGGGGCAGAATAAAAGTTACCTGCCTGACATAAAATGATGTTCTTTATGAGCCATCCCTGTGGAAGACGGCTATTGCCAGGCACATTCAGCCTCCTGGTCTACCTTCTGTAGAGCTATGGAGAGCCTCTGGCCTGGAACAATGGAGAATTGCTATCAGGAGGTAAGAGACTGCTGGACTCCTCAGAGGTAAAAGTGCCGGGTGAGCTGGGTGACATTTATTTTAATTTAGATTTCTCTTACCTCTTCAGTCATCCTGGGGGTTCACTGCTTCTAAGCTTTGGTTACAATTCTCTTTAAAAAGAAAAAGTAGCATGGGGTAGGGAGGGAATAACATTCTTAATGACAAAGGGCTAAAGAAAAGGGACTTGGAATTAGCATTTTTCAGGTGAAATCCCTTCTTATGAAGTCTGTCCACTTCTTTCTGGAAGGCCTCATTTGGGAAATAGTTCTGTTTCATTCATATCTCTTGACTAGCACATTGTGTTTACTTTCCACACAAGAGAAGGCCTCGTGCAGACTTGACCCGTCTGTTTCCAGAAGAACTTCACCTCAGACCCTGAAACCTTGGCCCACGCCCATGTAGACCTGAGTGTGAGCCTTCAAGCTGGCATACTCAGGGGTCTTCAGGCCTCACGCCTCCCTGTTCTGTTTGTCCCAACTATTCCCAGATGCACTCACTGCCTGAATGTTCATCATTTCCCCTTGGAATTATATGATTCAACTGATGCCTATTTTAAAGCCCGTCTCCTCCTAGACAATAGCAGGGCTATCTGCAGAGAGGAAGCAGCTTGTGGGTTGCATTTGCTCTCCAGGTAGTATCGGTACTAATGTTCTAGCATTTCACATGCAACTCCCCTCAGAGCATAGCCCTGACTGCTCTGGTGGATGAGCCAACCTCAACACCACCCTCTTCTTGCCTTTAGCACACCCACTCCCTGTGTCTATCGCCAAGGACTGGACGAGATCCTGCGGGTTCCAAACCTGGCTTTAGTGATGAACTTCCCACTTGCCGCTCCACCCGTGACCGTTTCTGGTCAGCTGAACTTAAATGGATTTTGAAAATGAAAGTGACCAATGGTCTGTTATGAAACGCGGTGGTGCATGAAATAAGATTATGAGCAAGCTTGAGAATTAACAGCAGAGATCCCCTAACCTGGTCTGAACAGCATGTCTCACATATTCAGCAAGGATAAGCTCATTCTTTAGACCCATCTCCTGAACACTGAAGGACATCTTTCCCTTCCTGGCCACTTAACAAAGACTGTTAGTAACATGTGCAGAGTCAGACCTGGGTGCTCATTCCAGCTTCACCATTTATTGTGTGACCTTGGACATGATACTTAGCCTCTCTAAATTCAGTATTCAATAGAATTCAGTAACCCCAACAGTGCCTCTGGGGTTGTGCAGTGCAGCCATCCTACTAAACCTAAGCCCTTACCTATAACAAAGGTACCTCTCTGTAGGGTTACCATGGATATAATGGATATTTGCAGTGTGCCCAGCACTGGTGCCCTGGTAGATAGGAGATTCTCAGTGAGCAACAGCTCACAACATCTTTTATATTGTTCACGAGAATTCTCACTGAGTTGAGCTAAATCTAGGATTGGAACCTCACTGAAGACAAACCATAGCCAAGGCAGGCAGGATGGGCTGGACAAAGGCCTGTGTGTTGGGAGCATTTAAGTAGAATCGGGTCAGCCAGTCTCTTTTCTATAAAGAAGAGAAAAGTCTGGGTCTCTTTGCTACTGCTTCCACATCCTCCTGCACATTAGAACAACTTCTTCCAGGTAGCATTGCGTGCAGTGGAAACACTAATGCTCAGAAGTCCTAAACCTACAAACAGAGCCTCTTCTCAACTTGACTGTGGACCAAAGATAATCCACCTGTCACCAGCGGGGGAAGCTAGGACTCCACATATGTCATATGGACATCTAAGAAGGAGTGGCTTGAGGAACTGTGCCATGCATTCCGACTGCCATGGCATATTTGGAGAGTGATCTGCCGTGCTTTCTCTGTTTGCACTGGACTCTGACCTTACTCATTTCCTAGTGTCACTGGGACTTGAAAATGAGGGCTACCAGGATGACTTATTTAGAGCCTGGCTGGTCCATGCTTCCTTATGCTCTGATGTAGCGGTGGTCTTTTTTGTCTCCATACTACCTTACCATGACCATAGTTATCTGACTGCTATGAGTTTATCTTTGATCTGTGTAAAGTTGGAGGGCTAGAGGAGAGTGGAATGCCAGGCAGGAGCTCTAAAGAAAGATCCAGGTGTTATCTGGGATTGGAAGGGACAAGAAAAGGACCCACGACAAGTCCTTTGGGACATTGAGCGCACCAAGAACAAAAGCTGTCCATTGAACCAGGAATGAGAAGCAAATGTGAAGCTTCACAGTGAAACTGTGTCATTTTTCATTCCAGGTTAGCTTAATGCCTTCCCCTTCTCCCTCTCCTTTCTCTTGATGCAATGGATTTCCTAGTAACAGTCACCAGAAAAGGATCTTGGCACTGAATGTATACCTAGAGGTGGAAGATCATGCAAATAAGACCAGCAGGTCCGTCCTTCCCCGCCAGAGCCTTCCATAGGCCACTGCACTTCAGAACCTCTCCAGTGTTTGCAGCGCTGGGTGGCCGTTGCCACTCCAGTTAAATCAATCTAAAACTACTGACCCCGGGTTTTTATAGCAGTACTGCAACCTTACATGAGGAGATGCAACACATAGTCCATTACCACTGATTGGATATGGATTTTTGGCCTGGCCACTTGCCACTTGGTAATTTTAGAATAGGGTCACTTTCGGAGTTGGAAGATGCCTTGTAGGAGGATACTGGTGTTTGCTAAATAGTTGTTTCTTATCTTCATGCCCTCTTACAGCCGTGCTCTCACTCCTGTGGGTGGGGCCGGCGGTCTCTCTTGTCTGCCTGGCAGAGTTGGCCAGGGCTCATCCTTCATCGGCTTACAGGGCTGCAGACGTGGCCATTTGTGAACGCCCAGGGTACACTTAACCACCTCCTCCTCCTAATCTCAGCACTTCCACTCTAAACACATCAGCAGCTTTGTAACTTGCATTCTATTTCACTCTACGTTGTGGGCCTTCAGGTATTTGTGGGAGGAAGGTTGGGGAGACTGGCGAACTGTGTTGTCATTGATTTCAGAATTATACAATCACAGCCTGAGTCACTGTCCCTGGAGAATCACGCCAAGAGCTCCCGGCAGGGCTCTCGCTGCTTTCACGCGTGGCTTTTTATGGTTGGGTTCTACTTTGTATTTGCCATGCGACTGCCTGCCAGCCTTGGTTTCACCATCTGCAGAATGGAACACTTAACCCTGTTCCACCTGGAGAATGCTGAAAGGCATAGGGTGAGGTTCCTAGGGAGCCCCCTGTTATTCCCATGTATGTAGAAAAGGGTTGCCAGGCCCCCAGTGACAGATAACCACCCACAAGCTGAGGGCACTCTGTGACCTGGAGAGGGACCTCTGATCACACAGTCTTTCCTCATCTGCCTCTGAACCGTTAGACCCAGTGGATGAAACAAGAGAACTGTTGTTCCTGACCCTGAGGTCTGACCATCCTTGACCTCATTGAGCCAACCTTGGGTAGAATTTCCCTTTTCCCTATGCCATGCCATCTGTCTGTTACATTGCCTCTTTCCTGACATGACTTTGATTCCAGTAAGCAGTGCTTCCTAAACAGCAGCTGTCCCCAAGTACTGAAGTGTTCTCAGTCTTCCTTAAAGCCAACTGGTTGGTCCAAGCCCTGAGAATCAGACAGTCCATGTGTGTCTTCCTGTTATGAGTTGATATGCCTGTCTGTGATACCACTGCAACCTGTTTTCTGCTTCACGGGGGAAGACTATTCACATATAAATAACATCGTCAAGCCTGTCTGCACATAATCCCAGGATCCAGATCTAGCCTCTCACCTTCTGATCTTTTTGACACACCTTTCAGCCCAGAGTGTTTCAAAGGTCAGGCTTGAACCCCAGAAGCCATCACTTTTGTCATTATCAAGTATGATAACATATATAACATTATGTAACATGCAGACTAGTTTCAACTTTATCTGCTGCCTGTCTAGTTTTGTTTTTTTTTTTTGCCAGTTGTCCCAGAGGTGGGGTTAGTACAGTGAAGCCAGAGTTTATTCTTGAAGCGTTTGATTCTTGGTTCCCCATTCTGAATTGTAGTCAGCTGCTGAGGTAACCTAGCTAGACACCACTGGAGAACGGCAACATCAGAAATTCATGAGACCTTGGGATCTGCAGTACCTCTCAACCTACAGAGTTGAGGCCTCCTGTCAGGAGGAGCCATTTGGCTTCTTGTGCCCTGATGAGGCCTACCAAGCATGTGAGGTGTAGAGGGAGCCCCAAGGCCACTCTCCATGGCAGCGCTGCTGGGGTGAGGAAGGGCCCTTGTCGACACGTTTGCATGTGTCCTGAGCATCCATAACACCCCTGGACAAGAAGACCACCTCCAGGGAGGCCCTGCATTCTCCCGCTGCCCAGACTTCTTCCATCTGTCCTTCTCTCTCTCTCCTTCACCCTCCCCCTTGTGTTTCTGTAATTTGTACAGTATCGTTGAGAGGTATTGAAGAGATCAATAGCAATTCACCTTTTCCTTTATTGATTAAGGTGTTGGCAAGGAAAAATGGCAGGCAGTCCCAATTCATTTATCATGAGTGATCTATTTCCTACCAAGCCACCAGTGACCTCTTCTTCTGCCTGTTACTTTGCTGGTCTGCAACTGGGACCACTCTTGTTTCTGGACTGCTGGAACAGGAATGAGAGAATCACTGGGCTCGGCTCCCGTAACCAAAGCTGGGTGGGGATAGAGACTCTGGCTTTGAAGGGTTGGTCACGTGTGCTGTACTCTCAGCAAGAACAACATGGCAACAGCTGATGGACATTGCTGCCTCACCTAGCAGTTTCCTCCCCTTGTCCTTCCAAAGGGCACAGCCTGCCTTGATTATCCATTTTTCTACAGAGTGTAAACTGTGTATATGGAGTAAAAAACTGCCAACTGGCTGTTTTTGCTCTAGAGGCAAAGGTCGGTCCTCCCATCCATGAGCCTTCGGGTCATAACTTGGACTCAGCTTGGGGGAACTAGGCTGGTGGGGAGTGGGGGAGGAAGGGTTCTTAAGTTTAGGACAGCTGTTTCCACCCCGGGTAAAGAACAGAGACAGCTCTCACCAGCTTCTTTCTTTAGTGTTTCCTGTTCTCCTTCAGTGGGAACACCTACCTCTCACTTGGGGAAGGTGATGGAGACCACCCCACCCAACCCCCAAGTACTTATGACGTCACCCACCTGGGGGGATACCCCAGAGTCTTTAAATCCTTTAACAGGGAGGCTGGCCCTGACTCCAGAGGCAGCGCTTGGCTCACCCAGCATCTTTTCCCCTTCTGTGTGGTGGTTTGAATTTTGTTGATTCTCCACCGCATACCCTTACACAGAAGCATCTGTTGTCCACCATGCCTTGCCCAGTCATTAAGCCCTCTCAGCCCCTCTGCAGCACAAGCCAGTTCCAGAACATCCAGTCTGTAGAGTTTGGGCCACCAAGTGTTTGGAGCTGCCCCTGCTCTGTGACCTCTACCAACCAGCAGAGGGATCCACTTACCTGGATGGGCACTTCATGGGCGATGTGAAGCCAGTGTTGCCGTCAGACAACTCGCACTCTTTTGTGTCAGCTGGAGCACGGGGCCACGCTTCTGCAAAGGAGCACCGCCACCACAGTCGCACATCCTGAGTGCCTGCCCAGTGAGTTAAAGTCACTATTTTGGATGCCCCTCTCCCAGTGGGGAGATTTTGCTAGAAACCCAGTGCTGGTGTGTCAGGTAGCTCTGCGGTCAGCAGGTGCCAGACCTGGAGAAGGCAGCCAGCTCTCCATGAAGCTGGTTAATTACAGGCGAAACTGCGGCAGGACAATTGTTCTTTTCCTGTGGATCATTAATAAACCACCCTGGCCTGCACAGACAATTCCATCACCTTCCTCGGCTTTGTCAGACAGGTCTTCCTTTCCTCCCTTTCCATCTAAAGCTTTCAAAACAGCTGGGAGGAGCAGAGGAGGTGAAAGACGTTCCACTTAATGCACGTGTTTTTCTCCTAAGCTGGAAAGCGGCCCCCTGCTTTCAGATGGTCTTGGCAGCCCATGTATGGAGGGTTCAAGACTTGTCATGGGTGGGAAGTGCTAGTGGCTCAGCTCCTGATATTTGCAGCAAACTACAGAACAGGCCCAATTTGGAGACGAGGCAGTGAGTGCAGCAGATGGCAAATAGTCCTGCTCCACTGGGGCCCAAGATGGGCACCATATTCTTGCTTCAGCCAAGGCAGCCTCATTCCTGCTCTACCAGAGTACCGAAAGCACTTCTGATTTTTTAGAAACTTCTTTTTTAGGCAAAGATGGAAGAAGGCAGAGCAAACAAAATATGGGAAACTCAATCTAGTTAAAAACATTTCCCTGTCAAACAACCTAAAATAGAACTTTTCCTTTGTTAGTTAGGAAGAATTTAGAATAGAAATCTACATTTCTCCATAGAGCATTGAGTGCAAAAATAAAAAATGGATTATAAATAGAAATAAGCATGACCCATTCCGCTTCCAAGGACTTGAGCATACAGCCTTCAGAATACTGAATTAGAGCATTTTATAGCTATGAGGCCTAGATGTTATATTGTCCAATCCATAGGGTTCACAGTAGTTGAGAACTGAGGCCGGAAGAAGGTGATCACTTAGGCACGTTCACACAGCAATTCATAGACCTGCTTTCTCCACGCTCTGATCACATTGCTCTCACCTGCACTTCTACCATGCCTCTCAGACAACAGCCACAACACCTGTCCATCCCCTTGCAGTACAGGTAACCTTGGAGACTATGACATTGGAGGCATATAAAAGGGAGTTAGGTGTATGTGACAGGCAGACAGAAGAGGTAAACCTGTGTGTTGTCTACACTCCATTATTTTAGTGAGAAAGGAACAAGGAGCTAAGTCAGGAGGAAGTCTTCCAAAGCCTCTGTGTTCTGTAAAGAAGACTCACTAGACAAGGGTGCCCAGAGAGCAGCTCCCAGGAGGGAAAGGGCTGCCAGTGAGGGAGGAGGCCAGGTACCAGACCCACCTGGAACTTTGCATTGCTTATCCTGACATGTGAATCGTAGGAAAGCTGCTTTCTTGCCAAAAACTAAGCTTCAGAAGAGCCCAAAATTGGTTTGTTTACTAGGAGAGGTGACAGTTGGGGGTCAGATTTCCTAGCTGGATTGCCCTCGTGCTCCTTGGGGAACTAGGGTTGCCCCTTAATCTTGAGCTCTGTGTTCTGGTCACATTGAGCCTGGGCGCAGGGTAGTGCCTGGCTGCTCTCCCAGCATCCTGTGGTCTTAGAGCCGCTCACTCTGTGCTCACAGGAGGCCGATCCAAAAGCCGTGTCCTGTTACTAGGGTCTGGGCTTCACCTCCACCTTATAGCTGAGGCCAGTTACCCATCTGGGTAGCAGTGATGTCTGTCTGTCTTTCATGGGGTTGTCAAGTGGGGGAGGAACAAATTACATTTTCCGGCAATTTAATTAACTGATTTTTTTTTACCCCCTCTTCCAAAGCATAGCTAAATGGAGCTAAACATACACACAAGGGCTATATTTAGTCCTAATGGTGTGATAGCGTAGGGAAGGCACAAACACAGAGGTTTATCTGCTACCTAGTAAACACAGGGAAGTGTCAGGGCTGGAGAATTCAATAGTAATAATAAGCATTTATATGGTTCAATGACAACTTCAATACAGGGCATAATTTTCTGGGGATTGCTATTAATTGTGCTTCTGCCTGTGAACGGCCCCCTGGTGAGGGGCTTTGAACACCAAGCAGAGTTAAGCTATATTAAACGTCAATTAAAACAGTGTAAAATAGAATCGGAATAAAATATGCAAAGGTCAGAGTGGCTGTAAACATGCAGGGGAGAGAAGGGAGAAAGGGGTTAGGGCCTGGGGAGCCTCGTATGCTGGTGGGTTCATGCTGCTAGTCGCGCTAAGCTTTCGAGTTTTCAGGTGTAGGTTTGCTGGAGAGTGAATAATGGTACCTTCTGGCTTCTCCCAGTTCAGTTCTTCCCCAAAAAGGTGTCAGAACCTACTCATTGTGGCCAGTAAGAAATGAGCAGAGACAACCAGGCAGTCCCCCAGCACTGTCCAGAGAACTTTCTATGAGTATAGAACAACAGCTGCTTTCTGTCCAGTGTGACAGCCACTAGCCACTTCTGGGTATTGTATACTTGTAATGTAGTTATTGCAACTGAGGCACAGGATCTTTAATGAAATTCAAATAGCCACATGTGGTTAGAGGCTTCCCGTATTGGACAATGCAAGACTTTAGGCCATTTTTGCCCATACTCTCATACACTCAGGAAGTATTCGATTTGCACTCTTCTTCCTGACCAATTTGTACCTTCTACACCTCTTGCTGTTTGTTTCCTTTTTTTTTTTTTTTTGACCCAGTCCTCTCATGCTTTTAACTTCAGCTTCCAAATTCTTTCCTAAGGGTCACACACAATGCCAAGAAATGTGACAGGGAAACATCACCTGCATCAAACCAGACACCGTGGCTTTGGCCTTGCCCCCTTTTCTGCTTGACAGCCCAGAGTCAAGCTAATACCAGTTTCCCACTGTCCCAGGCAGAGAGGAGGGGAGTGGCTTTGGATCTCTGGCTGGAGATCAGATCTGTGGCACTGTCACCGTTCCCCACTGACCATCTGATGCAGTTGCTGAATCTGACCCTTGAGTTTCCTGGAACCTGCAGGGATTGTAGAATCCCCAGGTCATCGAGGGAACACTCTCCTGAGGTCCCTGTGGCACCTGAACTGTAAAAATAGCATTTCCCGTAGCTCTTTTGACACTTGTTGAATGCTTAGAACGGGTCCACTCATTGCAATAGTATAGTGGAACAGAGCACTAGACTTGTAATCAAAAATCCCATGTTTAAGTCCTGGCTCCTCCATTTACTAAATCTATGACCATGTACCTCCCTGGGACTTTATCTTCCCCAATAAAAAAGACTCTGCTGGAGTGAGTGACCTGTATGTGCTGGGAGGACCCAGAAGAGGCCCTCATTGCCACAAAGCCCTCCACCTCCACTCCGTTACCCTTCAGGTGTCGAGCCTACATTTAAAGCACCCTTTTCCTGAGGCCACCGAGAGAGGCCTTACCTGTGTCCGATTACTACTGACTCACACTGGGAGGTTGTCCAGCAGGACAGACACACCCTGAGCCAGACTGGATGGCATTCCCACCCACCACACCCAACCCCAGTTGTTGTCATACTCCTGTGCAGTTTAGGAAGTCAGCGGCAGTCCCCATGACTATGGGTCCACCTCAAAGATGGTGTTTTAGCCTGCTGCAGAAGGCAGCAGAAGTTTCTTGGCTTAGGCAGTAGGTCCACCAAAAAAAAAAAAACAACAACGAGGGTTTGGGAGTTGCCTGATGTGTGCCGACCACCCTGGCCAGCTAGCTCGCCAGCCCCCTCCGCCCAGCTGTCACTAGTCGCTGCTCTCAGGATTGTCCCCGGCCACCCAGAGCCCCTGTGGAGCTGCCAACACTGCACAGCTCACAAAGGGCCCTGTAGCATCTCTAATTGAGGAGCTGGTAAGCGGACGCCCTCAGTAGAGGTATTTTTAGCTGCAGTGATACAGCCTCATCTTTTTTCAGGATGTTTTGTTTAGGTTTTCTTCTTTTTTTTTTAATAAGTAAATTTGAAGATGTGGTCCCAATCCCCAGTGCCAACACCCAAGAAGTTTTGGCTCATGCCCCTCACTACAGGCCTCATGAATCCTCTACGGTCAGATGCTACGGTTCAGAGTTTGCCCCGAATACCAGGCCAATGAGCCAGAGTGCACAGAGAGAGACGAGCTAGAATAGAGAAGGCAAATGCAGGCTGGCCTGGTGTGAGGTGCTGAGGGCCCCGGGCAGCTGGAACAACTCTCCTTCCAAACCTCTCAGACCTTTGGTGGGTCTGGGGAACCGAGTGAGTGGGCCTCACAGTTATGGCAGCCTTGCCCTGAACAAGCAGTTCCACTCTGTGGCTAGCTGACTTCTGAATGCTTTTGTTTTCCTTCCCTTCTTCATCCTGGTCTGTGACTTGTCACCATTTCTTTGACTTTATTTATTCATTTTTTTTTTGTATACCATGTGATGGGGGTTATAGGACTTTGGTGAAGCTTGCATCAGACCCCATGGGTGGGTCCTGGGGAGGTGGGCAAGGGTAAGTTTCCCAGGTATATTAGGTGATACCATGGAATCATTTTGCTAATTTTATTAGGTATGATAGTGGCACTGTGGTTATATAAGAAATGGCCATGTTTTGGGGGGAGATGCACTGCTGAAGTATGGAAGGGCGAAATGACATCATGTCTCAAAGATGCTTTAAAATATTTCAGCAGAGAAAAGGAGGGGATAGCTGAACCGAATATGACAAGTTCAATAACTGTTGAACCCGGATGGCTGGTATATGGGAGTTCATGACAACTCTCTGTTTTCATTGTTTCAGATTTTTCAAATCAAAAGGTTTTTTTAATAACGAAAAAAATGTTTAATTAAAAAGCTCTCCAGGTGATTCTGATGTTTATTTCAGGTTGAGAACCAGTGGTTTAAGTGATTAAATTTGGATCGCTGCACCCTAGATCAGCTCTGACTTTGGATAACCTAAGACTGACCTTTCAGGATGAGTTCCCACGAGTAGTCTGCACCTCAGACTTATGGCTGGGTGAGGTGTGGGGTGGGCACAAAGAACAGCCAGACCTGTGTCTGCAGTCAGAGTTCACGGTGGACAGCTGGTCTGCTGTGTCTCTTGTACTGCGCCACGTAGCGTGCCTGCCAGCACTTCCACACTCTATCCCGAGGCCCTCGTTCGCACACAAGAGACAGAAGACAGCTGCGTCGTGGCACACACCCCAGGAGGGTCCGGCTCTCCTCGGGGTACAGCACTATAACCTAGTGGGATTTTGCTGAAGCTAGGGTGGGGGTGGGAGGCAGGAATCTGCCCCCCCCCCCCCCCCCCCTGCTCCCAGGAGTCCCCGTGTTCTCAGCTCTGCATGCGAGTCCTTGATGACTCTTTTGTGTCCTCGATGCCTATGCTGACTCCCAAGCTGAATGTCGCACTGGCTGCTCAGCAGGTGGGGCGAATAGCAGCTGGCTGCAGCCAAGCTGAATGGAGCTCCAGAGCTCGAACTAGAAGCTTCCATGTAACATTTACACAGCACAGCCTTGCTTAGGATTCTGGCTTAGCACCTCTTCATTCAGGGGCAAGCTGCTGGCCCTCCTTCACTTGAGGGGGGGCCTTGTGATTTACACCTAAATGCTCAGCAAGTCTGTGTGTCGCTAAGGGAAGCTGAAGCGGAAGGAAGGCTACAGACTGCTAAGGTCACACAACCCAGAACTTCGCTACCAATCATATTTACTGAGAGCTTGGGCACCCTGTTTTGTGCTCCCAGGGGAAGCCTTGACATAGTCCTTTCAGCAAATGCCAGCTTGAGAGAGGTGCAGAAGTCACCTCCTTCATTTCTAGGAGGGCCTGGAGCATCTACCTTCCCTCTGAGGTCTGAGTCAGTACTAGTCCCGCCGGTGACCAGTGCTCCGTCCCAGATTCCAGCACGGGGAGCTCCTCCCTCACCTGGACGAGACCAGCAGGCTCCGAGGCGCTGTTTAGGTGGGAGAAGGCGGTTGCTCTCCCTGACTCCGTGCTGCTCCCTAGCACACAGGTTCCCGGTCTCCACCTGCAGACCATCCATCGTAATTGTCTCCCCCGTTGTCCTGAGCTCCTCAAGGGCACGGCCTAAGTCTTTCATCTCCACAGTTCCCTGTCCCCTGGCACACTGCCGGCCGCTGGACTGACTCTAAGTGAACCACAGAAGGGCTTCGGCAGCCAGCACCCGTTGGCCAAAAGTCAGAAACCTAACGTTCAAAACAGTACTTTCTCCTTCGTTTAGGCTTCTGAACCTAAACTGGGTGCTGACCTGGAACTCTGTCTGAGTCTGTTTATAGACCAGCCTGTGACCAGGGAAGGTGTCTGTTCTCTTCCCACTTTCCTTTGGAATAAATGATATTCTCTCTGTGCCTTGGTTTCTCCCACTTGATACCCATGGGCCTCTGAGCAGTCTGTCCTCTCTCCTTCCTTGCTGGGACCTCTGAGGAGGGCAACATGTTTGTAGGAGGGTTTCCCTGTGTTTTTTTCGGGGCCATCGGTTGAGTGATACCTGGCCCAATGTTCTTGGAAGTTATTCTCCTGAGCCTGAATGAAACCTCCTGGCCGCTGGCTCCGCTTAAGCAAAACCACCTACAAGAGGAACCCTCTGGAGTCGGTGACAGGACTGACCTGTCCGATCGCGCTCTCAAGATAAGAGGGCTGTCAGCCCGGGCATGCTCTCGAACCACTGGGATGTATCTTTAAAATATCAGAGTCCTGTCTTCTCCGTATCTGATCTAGCAGCAGAACGTTGGATGTTTTTTAACCGCACTCTCGGTGCAGGTAACGTGTTGGGGACCAACTACCTCTGTGTCAGAGGGTCTTCGCCAGAAGGAGCAGTAACAGCCCTTGAATATCCATTGCTGGCCTCCCTCCCCCACCCCACAGGAAGGTGAAGATCAGAAGGGGTGTTTGCCGCTTCTGGGCACCCCTGTCTTCCTTAACCTGTTCCGAGACACCGCTATCGTCCCAGATGGTGCGGTAAAGCCGCAGCCCCATCCCCATCCCCCATGCCACGCAGAGCCCGGTGCTGCTCAACCTTGGAGGGCAGATAGGTATCTGTGGAAGGCAGGTCAACTGTTTTAGAGGACAATCCAGAGCTGTCTCTGCAATTTGTTCAAATGAAGACTTTTTTTTTTTTTTAAACTCTAGCTGGAGGGAGTCTCACCTGGGTCACACCCGCCAGCTTCCAGGCATCACCTCCCCGCCCCACCATAGCAGGAGAATCTGCCTCAGCTGCGAGAGGCAAGGCCAGACACCAGTTGAAAATCCCAGACAGCCTCCTCCCCTCCCTCCACATCTTGTCAGATATTTCAAGCTTTGAGTCCTTATTCGTGCTCTGCCTACTTGGCTGGCTGTTCTTGCACTTGAGCTGCTTGTTTGCCTGGACAGGTCCAAGCTGTCTGAGCCATCAGCAGCTGCACCTCCTCCCTCGCGCCTTCTGTCGGAGCCAACCTTGATTCACAGTAGTGCAGATGGCCCGGCCTTCTCCAGCAACGCCCGCCACTCCCAGCCCTCTCGTGCCCTGCTTTCCCAGAGATGAAGGGGCTGGGCCAGGCCTGGCCTGCAGGTCAACCTGGGGCTACCAGGGAGACCACTCAGTTCATGCTCTGGCATATTAACCCAGACAACACACTAAAAAAAAAAAATTTTTTTTTTTAAATCTGAACCACATTGGATAAGGATACGTCAAGGTCTAAGTTCAGATTATGCAGGAAACACTTCCCAGCCTGCAGTAGAGCTAATCTGTTTTTGCAAATAGCCCTGGTTCTAGCTTCCTAACTCTGCTTGCTAACTGTTACTGAGAGCTGAGAGAGAATCAGAGACAAGGGCAGGTGTCAGACATCAGCCTTCCCTCCCCATCTCTCCCTTTAAGGCAGACTGGGCAACTTCTCTACTGCGCCTTGCTTTCTCAGACAGGCTCCAGGTGCCAAAAGGTGGTGCCCTGTAACATACCACTGTCATCAGTTCATTTCCTTTTTCCTTGTCCCTCTCCAAGAGAAATGAAGTGGCAGATGACAAATGTGAGCGGAGTCGGGGGTGACCTTGGACATAAGAAAGACATGCACACCAGGGCTCGGGCGTCACTCTGCCTTCCTGCTGAGCTGCGGACGAGGCACAGGGATGGGGGTCCCATCTAGCAGGCTGGGCCTGGGTGAGACCCACAGCCATGCTCTGGCAGCAGCCTGCAGCAGGGCGGGGTGCTGGGGCCACAGGCTCCTCGCCCACCCTTGTGGCTTGGGACGAAGTGCAGATACACTGGCTCATTCGGGTCGTCTGTAAACCTAAGGGACACTAGCACCTACTGGAACGCCATTGCTCCAGCAATACCAGTGTGCACAGGATTTACCCGAGGCTCAGCTCCCACTCACATTATTTCCAAGCATTCTCCTCCGTTGGAGAAACTGTCCCAGTTGAAAGTGGCTTCAACAAAGCTCCCAAAGCCAGCCCTTTCATGAGGGAATATCAGGACTGAGATATATTATCCACTCTCCCTACAACTTGGGGTACTTTCTTAAGGACTGGGTATTTTTAATCCTTGATAATGCTACAGTATCTTTATTGGCACCCAAGGACCAGTAAAGGAAATCAGTCCTGACTATTCATTGGAAGGGCTGAAGCTGAAACTCCAGTACTTTGGCCACCTTATGCAAAGAACTGACTCTTTGGAAAAGACCCTGATGTTAGGAAAGATTGAAGACGGGAGGGGAAGAGTCAACAGAGGATGAGATGGCTCGATGGCATCACCGACTCGATGGACATAAGTTTGAGTAAGCTCCGGGAGCTGGTGATGGACAGGGAAGCCTGGCATGCTGCAGTCCATGGGGTCGCAAAGAGGCAGACACGACTGAGCGACTGAACTGAACTGAAGGACCAGTAACACAGAGACTGAGGCAGAGGCTGCCTGAAGAGGTATCTGCTTCTCTCCCCGCCATCAGAGCCAGTCATTTGGCGAGCACGCTCATGCCCTAGTAAGCATGATGCAGTGAATGGGGTAGAATTAAGAGGCCTTCGATAGTGAAGGACAGGGAGGCCTGGCATGCTGCAGTTCATGGAGTTGCAGAGAGTCGGACAGGACTTAGCGACTAAATAACAGTTTCAGTCCTAAGATCATGGTTGGGGTCTTTTCTCTTCTATCCAATTTGATAAGTAAGGAAGGAAGATCTTTTACCTTTCACCAATACCTGGGAACCTTTTTATTTCTCTAAAGCCACAGGATAAGTATCACCAAACTGCTGGATTTCCTATTCTTCAGGACTGGCACTGTCCTCCAGGGCTTCTGTCTTAGCACTGAGTGTTGCCTTCCCTTCCTGCTACAATTGCTGCTTGGCCTATTAGCCTCAGGAAACTTACTCTCTTGGATCCATTCTCTTCAAGTATCACCACATTTTATCCACCTGCCTGCTTTCGTTTTTGATCCACGCATTGTCATCATTTAGAACCGCTGGTCTAAGTGACCCATGGCACAATCCAGGCTCTTGAGATGAGTGTGTCCAGGGTCTGAAATTGACACTATTTGTCTTAAGCCTTAAAGTAACCTTGTTGTAGCCAAAAACCTTAGCCAGCAAACACCTCAGCAGATGCACTGCCCTCCACCCCACCCCACCGCCCTGGTGACTCAGGAGAACAGCCCTGGAGCTGCAGGGCGCGGCGTCTAGGGGGCAGCAGAGCTCCAGTGGGTGCTGCCATCCCCTGGCTGTCAAGCCCCTTGTCACGTAACAGGTTCAGAGGCTTGGAGGTTAGGGTGGGGAGGTTCTGTCCTCCAAACTCACCACGGCACTGCCTGTACACCTGCCGAGCCAGGGCCCAAGAGGGCTGCCTGCATGGCCCACATCATCTGGGTGTCTGCTTGATGCCACAATGTCCTGGGCCTGCAGGGGCTGCAAGCTGCCCACTAGATGGTTCCTGCTGCCCCAGCACAAGGCGACCCTCTCAGGCTCCGTGTGTGGCATTCAGTACAGGTGTAGGCATGAGAGATGGTGCCCTTCTCTCTGGGGACAGGTAAGGAAGAGATTTCCCAGCTAAGTCTTCCTGGGTCTCTGTTCCAAATGAAAAAGAGACCCCCCCTCCCCCTGCCGCCACCACCATCCCTCAGTGTCCCCCACTCTGCGCGCCTGATTCCGCCTCAGTCCATTTCCCAGCTGCAGCTCTACTGGGGACAAACTCTTTACCCTCGTGGTATTCTGTAAGCTGGAGCGGTAAGGCCCGAACCTCCAGAAGGGAGATGAAATGACCTTGTGGGGCTGGCGGGTAAGAGCACAGCCAGCATTTGTTTCGGGGTGTTGATTTCCACGTATTAAGGTTTGAGTTGCTACTGAGCTCCCTCGCCCGTGTGTGTGACGGTCAGGCTCTGTATCCACCGTGATGTCCGAGCAGGGACGCGGTGTGGGGCAAGAGCTTTGCTGCTGTGCTCTGGCACCTGAGCACGTTTTCATCTCCAGCACGGAGCTGCCAGTGGGGAACTGCTGAAGTGGCACTCCGGAGGATCCACCAGGGAGACCCCTCCATCTCCTGCCAAGCTAAACAAACCCTGCCTTGCCCTGTTCTGAATCACACCTCCCTGCAGATTCATTCCTCTTTCCTCTGCGCGGCTCGGGCACCGCCTTCCGGGAAAGTCCTGGGTGTCCACAGAGAGGCGTTGGAGGAGAAAGGAACTGATGAAGGAAGGGGGAGTGCCGCTCAGTCATCTTTTAAGTAGAAAGGAAAAGGTCAGCAGAGCCGCACGGGGCCGCGGCCGCATTAGTGTTGACTCTGCCTCGCTGCGGCAAAGGGGCCGGCTCACCGGGGCGAGCGGTGGGCACTGCCAACCCCACCCAGCTGCTGACAGCCAAGCACAAAGAAATGCGTGCTCTGTACACACAGATGGGTCTGAGTGTCAGCAGGAGCCCGTTTTTAGCCCTTGCCCAGGAAGGGCAGCCCACAACACAATAATTTAATTAAATTTGCTTCTCTCCATGGCCCACATATTTGAAGAGGTTTGAGGGGGAATGAATCTGGCTGAGGAACATCACCCTGCCACTCTGGCACTGCCCCCGAGCCGAGCCACAGCACCATAAAGGGTCTCGCCATCCTGATTACGGCCCAGGGCATCTGTCTGCACTGCGGGCTCTCTGGCCGGGCTGCCTGCTGGAAGCAGTCCGTCTCCATCACAGGGAGGCCACGGGGAGCAAAATAAGGGGACTCCCCGCCCCCGACTCGAGACCTGCTGGCAGCAGCCGCGGCGGCACCTAGAGCCGTGGTGTCATCAGCTTTTCCCACCGGCCTCAGTACGAGAAGGGAGAGGGCAAGACAAGAGGACCCCCCCGCCACCAACACTGCGGCCTCAGTCATCACCCAGTTTCAGCGTTAGCCCACATGCCTGGGCTTCTGCCCTGAATGGGATCGGTTTTTAAGGACCTGAAATGGACTCAGCTTTTTCATATTACCCTGCTGCCTACCTCAGGTGCTCTCAGTTTTTGTTCATTATGCCTGAGCTTAACTCACACCCAGACCCCCATGACCTCCCACTGCCTCCCAGCCAGTCTTGGATTAAGTTTATCAACTCCTCGGGGCTTCCCTGGTGGCTCAAACAGTAAAGAATCTGCCTGCAATGCAGGAGATCTTCCCCTGGGTCGGAAAGATCCCCTGGGTGAAGGGAATGGCTACTCACTCCAGTACTCTTGCCTGGAGAATTCCATGGACAGAGGAACCTGGCGGGCTGCAGTCCACGGGGTCACAGAGAGTCAGACAGGAGTTGCCTAAGCTTTTGCTTTCTCGTCTTCTCCCTCCTATCCCGAGTGTCTGCCCTTTTCTCTTAGCACTAACCTCTAGCCTGTCTCTCAGCCTTTCTTGTCCTAAGTCAGCAGCACCAAGCCTCGGAGGGGTACATTCTCTGGTGATCTTTCTGTCCCCTCTCCCAAGAGTACATCCTCCTGGCTGGTAATCTCTCCTGTGTAATGAGAATAGCAGTACCTCCGAGAGAAAGGGAATTTCTCTGGCACGGTTCAGCTCAACACCAGCAGAACACAGGCTGTTGCTTAGGAGTGGGAATCATTAGTCAGGCCATTATTGGAGGGGACCGGTCTCTAGGGGAACTAGCAGAAATTACCGCTCCTTAATAGACGGAAACTCATTTGCTCAAAGCCCCCGCCCTCCTCTTTATTTCTCTGCATTCCCCACCTCCATTCTCTTCCCAGCTTTGAAGTTGAGAAGAGAGGTAACTCCACCCGATCCAAGATGGCAAATTTCTGCTAAATTAACTTGGTTAAAAGAGATCCTTGGCTGCAAGTGGCTGTTTTTTAGAATGTTTCTGTTGGGACTTCACTTGAAACCATCATGAAGGAGACCGATTCTAATTAAATGTATGTGATAGAATTCTAGCCAGGGCTACTCTGTCGTTTCCCTAGAGAGGATTTGTTGAGATGGGGGAAAGGGCGTTCATGGCTGCAGGCCCCCGAGTCAGCCCAGGCTGTCTGAGCTTTTCCTGTGAGGGTCTCTCCTTGCTTACAGTACCAGGGAAGACGTCCCTGCTTCTCCAGTAGTCAGCTCGACCTTGAACGGACCTCTGACGTGATTGAGCTTCTGCAGAACTTCCTTCTACCTGTTATTTACAGCTCTTCAGTTTTATGGAGATGAGATGGGTAGGGTGGCCTCGGCCACAAATGCTCCTTCTAATTTGTTTGCTGGCTGGGCAGCCGTAGGAACTCCCCTGCCCTGGAACACTCGTAGTTGAAGAGAAAGGAAAAGTTGCTGGATTTCTGAGTTCTAGTTGTTTGAGTGAAGTCAGGTGTGGGCACCATCTGGCTCAGAGTGTGAAGCCCAGATAAAGTACTGGTGTGAAAGGCCTTCCCCTCCTCTCCGTGCCTCTCTGGAAGCAAAAAGTAAGGGATGGCACCAGTTTGCAGACTCCAGGGGGCACTGGTCACTTTGTAGCTTCTGTCAGTGGCGCCCCCTGCCGTTGTAAGACTCAGTAGCCCTGCCGGTGCTGGGCTGGGAACCCAGAGACCTGGTCCCAGTACCACCAGCTCGCAGGCACTGGCAGTCACATCTCCCTGGGCTTCCTTTTCCTCACAAATAAAATAAGACTGTTCACTTAGATTTTCTGAATTAACTTGGAAACTCCCTTCACTGTCTCTACCTTCCTGAAGTCAGAAGCTGGAAACTGTCAATCTGTCCTCAGCGACCACTGCCCCTCCCAGGTCGACCAGCTATGAGAACACACAGGTGATGCGGAGGGACCCTCGGCTGACATTGATGCCACTGGTCAGAGCAGGTGTGGACTCAGAACAGGAATGTGGAAGAGGGATTAAGGAACAGGAAAGTTACTCTGCAGCCCAACGAGCTGAAACCAGAGGCACATGGAATGGGCCAAGTCTGGTCCTCTCTTGTGCTTGTTCTCCTCTGTGACTTCAGAACCTTTTTTCCTCATACACATGCGTACAACACACCCAGCAGCTGCCATTACTTCCCTCACAAGGGAAACCAAATGAAATGCAGGCATGCTCTCTATCTCAGTCTTACCATATCCCTCTAAGTCTCCTCTCCCCATTCCCCATTGAAAAATTGTCTTCCCTTCCCCTGGTTCCTTTAGCAGTCTCTTCCTCGGCCCTCCCTCCAATCTTAACTCCAGACTTCCCTAACTCATCCCCTTAAGAGATGAATGGGAAGAATACACTGTCATGTCAGAAGGAAGCCATTGTCAATTCACACAGGCAGACACTAATAGGATAAAGTATTATCTGACTTCCTTTAAGTCCAGAAATTAAGTCTTCTTGCAGTGGTAATAGATTATCACTGTAGCCACTGCAGCTGGGGGGCTACGGGAACAGGCCGTCCGTATCTGAGGCCTGGGCTCCGTGTCTGGCACTGTGGTGGGCCTGCCGCGAGGGATGCGCTGTGCATTCCTGCAGACACGACAGCACTATCCAGGGAATTGCCTCCAGCTCATTCAGTTCACCTCCAGGGTGGAACCTGAGTGGGAGGACCTGTCTGAGTGTCCTTAATGAACCTGGGTGAGTGGGTCGGGCCTTGAAGCCTGGGGAACAGTAGCCTGAGGCCAGGAAACCAAACTTTGCACAGGGAACAGTTTGTGTGCGAAAGCTCATCTCCATCATCCTTGCTGACTCATGGAACGGGTAGAGTGGCTTATCTGGTGACTACATCCCCACCTGCACAGACAGGGAAACCAGGGTTGTGAAATGTAAGAAACTACAGATTAAGGACTTGCCTCGGGAGAGGAAACAGGACTGTGAAAAGGAAGAAAGAGCCACTGGGCTTCTAGAATGGAAGGATCTTGCGGGGTATCCTTGGTCCTGTCATGACAGACAGTTGTACACACACGGCGGGGGGAAGTGTGACAGGAGAAGGAATGGAGGGTGTGCTTTTTATTAATGGGAGATATAAGCAGATGAATGGATATTAAAAAAAAAAAAGTAGATCAAGGGCTGTTCCTTTGGTATTTAGTAATTAATCTCAACTTTAGTAATGGCTCTGGTATTGTTTCTAGGCGCACAGAATGGATGAACCTGAAAAGCTAAGTACCACTTTGGTCCATCCAATCCCCATACCTGGCGTTAGCGTGGCCTCTCAGTCTCACTGCTTTCCTACTACAGGTCCAAAAATCTTTACCGGGCTAAGCTAGAGATGACAGCACCATCCTTTCAAATGCTCCCTTCCTTGGCCAAGAGAGTCTCCTCTCTCGGGGCTATCCCCCACGGGCCCGGGCCTCGTCTCTCTGACTCACTGCCACGGTCCACGTGCAGCACCAAACTCACAGTCATCATGATTTTTATGGGGAAGTATTTATATAACACCCTCCCCCCAGAATAATATTCTTGTTGTGGATGAACAGTGAGCTGCTACACCCGCTCTTCTCCTCTCCCCCCATGACTGTGCCGCCTTAGAAAGGAGGGAACCTGTCAGGATCAGAATTTGATTACAGCCCTGAGGGAGGGGTTGCTCCCAGCAGTGGACAGCCTCCAGCATCGGGAACAGGACTGTCGTGGGTAGGTGGTTTGGCCCAAGCACTGACAGCAAAGCTGGCATGTTCCAGAGGATGAAACCTGTGATCATGCTAAAATCTAATTCTAGCCTCTCATTAGGAAATCAAACACTTGCTTTCTTAGGCTTCTCTTGGAAAGTTGATATCCCTGCCTTTCTTCTCCTCTGCTCCGTACCATGAATTCCACACTACCGGTCCTCCCCCCATCCAGGGTCCAGCCAGCCTCCTGTTTATGAGAGCAGAGGAAATCTCCCTGGCTTTCCCCCTGAACTGCATTGCAGCCCCTTAGCCTCTGTATCTGCCACATAGCTCCATTCCACTCTCACTTGCTCAAATTATGGTGCTTTTTCTTCTGTCTTGTTTTGCTTTCCTCCAAGCCCCCCAGACAGTTGTCAGTGCTGTCGTGCTCCCCAGGACTTCTGGGTGACCATCCCTCCTCACTAGACTAGTTCAGTAGGCATGTTCTCTCTTTGGACATGGATGAGGTTCAATAATAGAGGTGGTGATGGAGGCTGGTCAGTTGGTCTATCCCCTTATGTAATAACATCAAATTTTAATTCCTACAACAACCTACGAAGTATTGAAGTAGACACCAATATTATGTCCATTTTAGAGATGAGGAAAATGAGTATTTGTCCGAAGTCACACAGCTAGTAAGTGATAGAGCTGGAATTCAGCCCGGGGAGACTGGCTCCAGAGTCTGTACTTGCAAGCACTATGCTGTATTGCTTTGCAGATATGTATATTTCACTGATCTGCTTCCTGAAGCCTTTATCCCTGCTCCAAGAAGCAATTCACTTCATCTCAATATAAAGCAAAGATGAAAACAACCTTAATCCACTGCCCAAACCATTCTTTCCCCCTCCGGGGGAAAGGGTGCTTTCTGAATGGATGGAAACCAAGAGAGGTGCTTTGAGCCAAAAGTGCCTTGCAGTTTAGCTGAGGCAGGATTTAGAAATGGCGTGAACGGTGCCTGCATTAGCCGATGGCATGGAGCACTGAGTGCCAGCAGAGGAGATAAAATCAGACATATGTTTGGATATAAATGTTCTCTTTTTCTCTTCTTTTTCTTCTCTAATTTTAAGCCCCTACTGCTTTGTTGCAGTAAAATGTTGGAGCCATAATTGTTGGCCCTGGCCCCTGAGGTAGGAGCCTGGGCTGAGTGAAGCCCGCTTAGCCTTCTGTTAATCTCTACCCAGCTCTACAGAGGTGAGCCAGAGCTCTTCACTGTGAATAGCATGGACTCTGGACCTCTTCCCCATTAATAGGAATTGTCTTGAAGGGACCCTACTATTAATATGCTGCCCGCCCTCCCTCCTACCACCACCCCCATGCCCCACCAGCTTTGGTACATATTAACAGCCATGATAAAGCTGATGTCCCTAGGCCTTAGAAACTAGTTTGTCTCCTCTACCCTCACTGCCAATAGGATGCAGCTTTATGACCAAAGAGTCATAAAATGCCCTAGAGCAGATTATGGGAGTAGCAATCAGATCATGATTTTAGAGCTGGGGCTAGGGCAGATGCAATGGAGAAGAGTTAAGGAGCCCCCTGCCTCCCCCAAACAGTCGGACTGTCAGCCAAACAAGCAGAAACCACTCCACTGTGCACAAGCTGCTCTGAGAGGTGCTTTAAGACCTCTGTCAATCCTTTACTCTGCAGCTTCCCAGGCCAAGGTTGGGAGAGGACCAAGCCATCGTTCCCACTGTGAGCACCCAACCTTGTCTACATCACCTTTTACCTAGCAGTCGTTGCCCTCGGTGGGATTCCTGTGGTTTCTGTCTGCCATTGAACCTAAGAATCAGGCAGCTATTTTGTGTAGTCCTGAGAATCCAACTCCTTAGTGAGCACACGTGGCCCTTGGGCCAGCTCTGGGGCCCCTGTGGTCAGAATTCTGCTCAGTAGAGCTGGTTCAAAGGAGACTGGACAGCTCCAAGAGGGAGGAGAAAAGAGCACAGCAGTATCTATAGGAAGGTCCCATTTTCATATTGGCCAAGAAGGAAATATGTTCTTGGGAGCCTGAATGAGAAATCACATTGGTGTGGGGTGTCAGGAGACCTGGCTTTCAGTCCCACCTCTTCTCCTAATTAGCAGTGTGACCTTGGACTATATCATTCAGTTGCTCTGGGGCTCCGTTTCCTTGATCATAAAATGTGAAGGGATTAGACTACATCATTTTTCACAGCCTTTAAAAAATTCTGTCACAAAACTCCCTAACTCCATATAATCAGCAGCACTCTTTTCCCTCTAACATGTTATAACTCTTCCCCCCACCCCCACCCCCTGCCCCAATCCATCGAGCTGCCAACCCATGTTCCATTCTCAGGTAACAAACCCTACAGCTTGGCCAGGCCGAGGATGAGTCTCCTGCCCAGCATTAAAGGTGGCACTTTCAGTGCTCAGGGGACCCCTCTCTGAAAAGTTGACCCAAGTGCCTGCTACAGAGGAAGGCATACTCAACACCATGGCGAAAGAGCATTGCCGCTCTAAAGGCTGAACCAGTGCCCAGGTCAGGGAGTAGGCCCAGTGAGCAAAGGAACCCCCCCCCCCAACAGCTCTAAGGACACTCAAGCCCGTGAACCATATCCTGTCTCCACAACATCCTCTGACGTTCCTTCGGGAAAGCATTTCTCCCTCAGATTCCAGAACCTGAATATGCCCCACCCCCAGGACAGGTGCATTTGTTCTTAGGACTCTTCCCCAGGAATGTCTCAGGCCTGTTTCTTCACCTCTCTCCTCAGATGTCTATTCAGCCCCCAAGCCTTTGTCATTTCACAGCAACTGCATAGTTCCCTGACAGCCCAGAGAGCTGTCGGAAGAGCAGGGGTGGGAGGAAATGGGCTCCACACCCTCTGCTTCTGAGGCCGCTCCTTCCTTCACAATCACCTCCGAATGTGTACCCAGGAAGCTGTTCTAATAAACAGCCTGAGTTGTGTCTGTGGCACTAGGAAAAGGGGTGATTTCTTGCATTTTTCTCTCCAAGTCCCACCCTTTTTTCTGCTGCAGTTTTCTTTTTTATTGGGGGTAGGGTAGCAGAGGACAGGCAGAGGGAACGCATCTTTGTAGCCTAGAAACATGAATAGCAGTTTCTTAAAGTGTGAGCCCATGCATACATGCTGCCACAAACACGGATACCCAGAAATTTTGTATAAGCAAAATACACAGAGAAAGAGAGAGGAGGATTAAGAATTGGCCCTTTCTTAGCCAACTGCTGCAAAGTGCTGCCGCCTCTCTCCCTGTTCAGCGCCAGGGAGATCACACCCACTCAGTCCCGATTCCCTGCATTAGTATAAATACTGGCGCTTGAAGAGACGCAGGGTCCCAGTTCAGGCAGCCTGCCTGAATGACACTCCCCAGCTAAGCATCAGGAGACCGACACCCACCACCACCACCACCGAGAGACACGTTGGTTTATTTAGTACCCAGAGAATGGGAGCAACCCTGCCAGAGGGATCTTTTAAGCCCAACATTATTGCAGTCCTCTTCAGTCCCAGTCCCCCAAGGTCCCCCCAGTAAAGTTGGTGCTGTCTGACCAGCAGCTTCTGCTGAGATGGCATTTAAGTCCTGGCCGGGTCCCAGGAACTGAGGCTGACCCATTTCCCCCGCTTTTCCAGGGCACAGGAAATTCCGTTCTACCCCCAACAGCGCCAGGGACTAACACACTTAGCTTGTGAAAGGTGCACTAGAATCGGGGTACTTTTATTTAAGCTAAGGAAAAGTGGTTGACAGCTTCAACGTGTTCCCATACTTTAAAAGAAATTGAACATGGTCCTCCCCTCCCCTTTATTCCTTTAAATAGAAATGATTCGGTCAATGCTCATAAGAAGCTATAGATTCAGGGTCTTACTCAATTTAACCCTTTGGGGACATTGAATTAAAAATTGAACAATATTTATTAAAATACAAAAATACACTTTTCTCACATTACAATCAATGTTCTTTTGTTGGCGTTTCCCCTCCCCCCCCCCCCCCACCCCCCTTTCAAATCTGAACCCTTTATTTCCTTTTAAAGCTAAAATAATAGTAAAGTTACATCATTAAATGGACCAGCATAACAGAGATCTCTGCCTTCCCCACCCACGCCTGCCCTTTCTCTTCCCCTCCTCCTGAGGCAGGCCTGGGAGAGGGAAGCCTTTCGCCCCCTTGTGCTACATTCAACAGGACTCCACGGCCAACTCACTGTGTGTGTGCATCACTTGGTTCCAACTGTGGATTTCACATCTTTTTTTCTGAAGCATCCTTGGTGAGGAAAGGCTTCATCACTTTAAATGAGCCTGTGCCCTGTCTCCCCCTTTTCTTCTCTCCCCATCTTCTGCCCCCCTACCCATCACCACAACCCATTGACATCAGCCATAATAATCCCTAATGAATCAGCATTTACAATAGTCACCAAATCACAAGCATGAGAAAAGCTTCCACTCCCCCAAGCTTCCCACTCCTGGCTTCTCCTCCCTTTCTCCACCTTAAAACAAACAAACCCCTTATAAACGAAAATCATCAAATGCCATCATTGTCGACAATCATTTGTCAGATACTGGGAACAACAGGTGGACATGGCACTATGCTGAGGTATGGCCTCCCATGAATACCTTTTCTCTGTTGCTCTCCCCTCCCATCCCCCTCTGGTACCCCCACGCCCCCCTCAGGAGCCACCTCCTTCACCTGGGAAGCCCTGAATAGACACATGCCTTGCACAGAGTGGGTTAAGCCAAACTGCAGGAATCTGGTACAATGTGAAAGCATTTGACTGCGAGCTACGCCAGCTCCCTTCCTTCTCTGCTCCTTCTCTCCGCACTCCCGTCAGGCGGGGCACGCGGTGTCCCAGTGCACAAACCAAGAAGACCTGTGCACAGGGGTGCACACCTTCAGTCCCTTGAGGGTTTTGTTTGAATTTCAGTGATTTTCCTGTTTAAAACACCATGTTACAGATCTGTCTTCCCCTTGGCCTCAGAAGAAAAATTTATTGCCTCTCAACATTCTAAGCACAGTACAAATTCTTAGTGCTTTTGGGGGGGGGGGGGGATTTTTTTTTGTTGTTTAAATAAGATAAATCTGCAAAGACAACTCTCAGCCTAAGAAAGGTGTCTATAGAAATGGGTAGTCCTGGGTCCTATGAAGCATCTTCTAAAAAAAAAAAAATGACAGATTCCATCTACCCCCACCCCTCAGCAGCCCGCGCCCTAACTCTTTAGGGGGATGTATGTTGGTGTTTTAAGTTGGTTTTATCTTAGTTTCAACCTTATACCAGAAATCCCTTCTGGCCGCATAGCAAGTTGACTTGTGACTTCTGCCCCACAACATTCCCAAGGTACCCTCCCCTACCCCCTTTAAATAGAACTTACAAGTTAGAAAATAGTTTTGTTTTGAGTTTTCTTTTTTAAATTTTAATATAATCTGTTTCTTTTACCAGCCCATAGATTTAATATATAAGCATATACAAGAAAAAGTCTCTCCCCGCTCTGTACAAAAGTTGCTGTCTTTGTGTGTGTGTGCATTCTATTGCATTTGTATAAGTTTTTTTTGGGGGGGGGCGGGGGGTCATATCTGAGTTTCCTGTACCTTGTCCTTGGTATGGGTCTGAATGATATAAGGTTCAGAGATAGTGGTGACCGCGGGGTGGAGAGAGTTCCCCAGGCTGTTTTCTGTCCAGTGGGCCCCATGTGCTGGTTTGTAGGTGTTGTAGTTAATATGGTCATGAATTGTGGGCAGCACAACTGCCCCCTCACCTGATACACCGGCCGGAGCTGCTGTGGCTGCTGTAGGTGCCGCCGCTGGGATGTCGTCATCCACCTGGATAATCTCCACTGTCCGGGCGGCTGTGACTGTACTCCTCTGCTGGTGCCGCTTGCGAAGTTTATAGAAGACAATCAACATGGCAGCAGCGAGCAGGGTCACTGCCACAAAGCAGCCGATGATGATCTTGGTGGTCTTCATGACTTCATCCAGGCTGGTCTGCATCTTGTCGTTGGTGTCCGTCGCGGTCACTGCCACCTGCTTGGGCACACGGGTGGTCTGGATGAGCACCGTGGTAGAGGTGGTATAGGCCGGCTGGTAACCAGTGGACGTCGTAGGAACAGGCTTGTACTTGCGCGTGGTGTCCTCGGGTGAGATCTCGGTGGTCTCCACTGTGACCGTGGTAAAGAAGCTGTAGTTGGAGGTGTTGAGCTCGGCCGTGCTCACGTTGAGGTAGGCCGAGGCATTGGAGTTGCCCGCCACATTGGTCACCATGCACGTGTATACCCCAGTGTCTGAGAGCAGCACGTGGGAAAAGTTCAAGGTGCCGTCGTTGAGGACGGAGATCCGTGGGTGGCGGGAGGCGTGGCTGAGCACTGTCCCATTGGGCAGCAGCCACTTCACAGAGGACATGGGGGGAGTCCGACACTTAAGTTCCGCCATCCGACCCTCCGAGATATTGAGGTCCCGAGGGGCATCCATGATGAAGGGCGCAGAGCACTGGAAGGAGGCCTGGTCCACCTCCACCAGGTAGCGGCCTCGCATGTGCAGGGGAGCGTGGCAGCGGCCACAGCAGGTGGAGTTGGTGGGTATGTACTCCCGAAGCCACCAGGCTAGCCAAACAATGTCACAGTCACAGTTCCAAGGATTATGGTGTAGGTGCAACTCCACCAGGTACCTCAGGGGGGTGAAGAGGTCATGGGGCAAAGAAGAGAGGTTATTGTGGGCCAGGTTGAGTTCCACCAGCGAGGCCAGCCCATCAAAAGCATTCCGCTCAATCAGGCTGACCTGGGAGTTCATGACCCACAGCTTCTTGAGGGAGCCGAGGCCATGGAAGGAGCCAGGCCTGATCTCCGGGAAGTGGTTTCCCGACATCTCCAACTCCTCCAGCCCCACGAGCGGGGTGAGGTTGGGCATGTCCTTGATGTTGCACATGCCCAAGTTCAGATACTTGAGGTTGAACAGTCCCTCAAAGGCCCCCTCGGAGATGTACTCCAGCTTCTTGAGCTCCCCCAGGTCCAGGCGCATGAGGGAGGGCACCCGGTTGAAGGCATAAGAGGGGATGCTCTCTATGGGGTTGTTGCGTAGCCAGAGCTCCCGCAGCTTGGACAGGTATTCGAAGGCCCCACTGGGGATGACCGTCAGCCAGTTGTCAAACAGCTCCAGGGTGTTGAGGCTGGCCAGGCCGTTGAAGGCCCCCACCTCGATCTGCCGGATGGAATTCCTGCCCAGCTGCAAGACCTCCAGGTGGTGGAGGTGGCGGAAGGTGTCGGCCTGAATCATCTGGATATTGTTCTCCATGAGGTTGAGGTACCGGGTGTTGGAAGGAATCCCCTGAGGGACCTCGGAGAGGCCCCGGCGGGTGCACACCACCTTGCTGAACTGGTTACTGCAGGAGCAGACGGATGGGCAGTTCTGGGGCCCGGCGGAGGCGGCAGCAGCGATGGCTGCACACAGAATCCACACTTGCGCCGTGAGGTAGACGACGGGGAGCAGGACGGCATTCCAGGTGTGGTGCACAGTTACCTGCCACAAGAGCTTCATGGTGTGGCATGTTCATAATTCACCATCGCCTGGGATTTTGGCTTGGAAAGGAGAACCAGCCCTACCCCGGCTTAAGTGAGCTAGGAGCTCCTCTTTCCATCTGGAGAAGGAGGTGGGGAGGGGGCGATTAGAGAGACGGAGCAGATCGGCCGGGAAGAAAAAAAACCATGCCAAAACTAAAGAGTGGCCCCTCGTCTACCAGCGCCCCCCCTCCCAGGCCAGCCCTCGGAAAGCTGGGACTTGCTCTCCCCCCCCCCCCCCAGGCGACCATCCCCACCCCATCATTCGCTGTCACCTACCTCGGAAGGAAGGAAGGGAAGAACTGGCGTGGTGTCCTTAAGCGTTCTCCGCCGGAGCTGGCCACCTCGTTCCCATTCTCACTTCTTAGTTTTAATTACAAAAGGGGGGAAGTCGAGGGGGTGGGGAGGTCAGAGAGGAGGGGAGGGGAGGGGTGGGGGGAGACAAAATGGCTTCTAGTAAATCCGGAGCCGAGCGGAGCCGCGGAGTTGAGGCGCGCCGGGAGAGCCGAGGCCCGGCGGGCTATGCAGGTGCATGCCCCCCCCTCCGCCCGAGGCGGGGCGCCGCCACTGCTTCCCAGCTTTGTCCTTGGACCCTGGCCCCGGCTCGCACCAGCCGAGGGGGATGCCGCTTCATCGCCGGAGTGTGCCTCCGGCGCCCCCCGCCCGCTCGGGGGCTGCCACCCGGCGGGGAGTGAGGGGGCACCCCGCAGCCTCCCAGGCCGCGCTCGCCGCCGCCGCGCCGCCGCCGCCGCCGCCGCCGCGCTGCCCCCTCTCCTGGTGTCGGCCGCTCCTGGCCCGAGGCAGCTGATGCAGTCGTTCGCTTGCGGTGCTGCGAGAGTTAAGAGGAGGTGTCCGCCGCTCCTTCCTTCGCCCCCTCCCTCTTCGACACACACCCCTTCTCTCCTCGCCTCTTCTCTTAAGGGTTAAAAAGCCCCAAACTGGGCTGAGTTTCCCAGTCCGCCGGCTGCTGGTGCAACGAGCAGTAATCCGTCCAGCCCCCCGAGGGGCAGCGGCGTGGAGGCAGCGCCGGGACCTGGTCCACCGGCTGGAGGAGCGCGGCGGCGGCCAGGTCGCCCCGAATCTCAGGCCCTTTCAGGGAGTCCGGGGGCGCGGAATCGCCCGCCGCAGCCGGGCCCCCGGCGCACCGCCGGCTCTGGCTTTGTGCGGAGAGAGAGCGAGTTCGGGGCTCCGGCCCCCGGCGCCTTCAGCGGCTGCGCTGCCCGCGGGCTGCTGCTGCTGCTGCAGCGGCCCCGGCGCTGGCAGCGTCGTGAGCAGCGGGGGTCTCGGCTGTGGGGAACGCTCCGGAGCCCGGGAACATAGTCCTCGCTCGCTAGTGGCGGCGGCGGCGGCGGCAGCAGCAGCGGGGCCCCCGCGCGCGGCGCCCACCGTCTCCTCCTCGCGCGCCGGGCTCGCGGTGTTGCAGGCAGCAGCCACGCAGACTGCTCTCTCATCCTTTTGTCCTTCAGTCAGAACGTGAATGTACTGCTGACGCATACTGTTCTGGGGAGAAGATTAGCGTGATGCAGTGCTCTTATGTATTAACACCGCTCCCCCTCCGCTGCCTGCCCTCGAGGGGTTAATGCCGGCGCCTTCCAGCGCCGCGCAGCCCCGAGCTCCGCGCCTCCGTCCGACTTCCTCCCTCCTTCCCTTCCTTCCTTCCTTCCTTCCTCCCCTTCCTTCCTTCCTTCCTTCCTCTCTCCCCCACCCCCCCCCCACCCCCCGCCCCGGCCGTTTCCTCCCCGCCCCCTCTAGACGCGGGGAGCGGGCCGGGCGAGGGAGCCGGAGTGAGCGTCAAGTGAGGGGCCGCGCGCGCAAGTCGCAGGCGTTCGCAGCTATTTTGGTCCGATCGGAGGGAGCCGCCGGGTGGCCGCTGATAGGCTGGAGCGGCGCGGGGCTGCTGCGGAGGGACCGTGCGGGGGCCCCCGCCCCCGCCCCGCACCCTCGGGCTCTAGGCGCCGTGGGCTCAGGGCCCGGGAACCGGAGGCGCGGCGTCCCGCGGCGGGGCTGCTGCTGTTGGCTGGCCTCCCGCCCCAACCGCGTCATCCTCACCCCCGCCGACTGCTGACGGGGCGACCGGCCGCTTGGCCCGGGCTGCACGCTCGGAGTTCGGAGCTGCACTGGAGGGGACGCGGGGGCGGCCGGGGCGCTGCTGCACAGATGCCGATTCGTCCTGTCCACCCCCCCCCCCCACCCCCGCCTCCCTCGCACATTTCCTCACCTCTCTTCGGCTTTAACTGGGGCTTTAAATGATCGTTTTCTTAATGAGGGTTGCGGGGGAGACAAACAGTGGAAGGAAAGACCCAAGTGCGGGGAGCTAGGGGAATGACAACCTGGGACAGCACAACCACCAACGGGAAGGATCGAGGTGAACTCCCAGCCACATTCATGCAGCGGAGCCCTGGCTTCTCACTCTTCGCAGCCCCGCGCCCTTTCCCCTCCCTGCGCCCAGAGATTGGAGCGAGTGGGTCTTAAACCCTCTGCCCCGGGAACTTCACCAGCTCTTCTTTGTTGCCTGGAAGAACTGCGTAGCAACCTGCCCCTACTTCTGGTGAGAGGAGACCCTGGGGCATTGGATGGATCAGTGTAGGTGAGGGAACAGAACTTGGTCGGCCTTTTCCCACTGGAGAAAACGACTGCCCCTTTCTCTGCCTAGTGGGGGCGGGGCCATCTGTGGCTCAGCCCTGGAAAGCCAGCTGGTAGAATATGGCATTGGTTTAGTGATGTCTACCCCCAGGCTCCTTTCCTTGTGCCCCGCCCCCCTCTGCCTTGGCAAGCTGGCTTTTCCACCACCTCCATGTGAGCTATTGCTTAAGAAGAGGAGGTCCTGGATCTCTCAGTTCTCTGGGTTGTGCCACACCCTTATCTCAGCATTCTCTGCTGCCCAGTAACCTGAAACCTCCTTAAATATGCCAGGGAATTTTTGAAGTCCCTGAATGGAGTGAATGCAGTTCCATTGTTGGCAAGTTGGGTTCCCCACTGTTTACCAACATTTTATTATGCATTTGCAGTCAAATAATAACGACGTTAATAGTTAATATGTGACCTAAAATCACATAGTAAGTGGGGAGCCAGTCCTTGAACCTTGGCAGAGCTCAGATGTCTAGAACTTGGGTAGTAGAAGTGATTCTCCAGAGTTTTTTCCCAGTCAATAAGAACTCAGGTTTCATTTATCTCCTTCGAGAGTCATTTACTGGGATGTTTGTCTGCTGACTAGATGGATGGATCTGTTCTTGTTTAATCTTCCTTTACCCAGTGACACAGTTGCCATAGTTGTCTCCATTTTATGGGTGGAGGTACTGAGCTCAGGCAGGCAAATAACATACTCAAGGTCATACACCCAGAAAGCAACAGAGCCAGCATCTCAATCCAGTCTTCAAATCCTGAGCTTGGTGTTTTCATCACTGTTAGAAAAATGTTCAGTATGTTCACTCTGCATAGAGTTCATGGCAGAGGCAAGGTGGGGGAACAGTGCATAAAGAACTTCAGTGAGGGACTTCCTTGACAGTCCAGTGGTTAAGACTCCAAGCTGCCAATGCAGGGGGGTCCCGGTTCCATCCTTGGGCTGGGAACTAATCCCATATACTGTGCAACACACCCAGAAGATAAAAGGAAAACAAAACTTCAGTGAAGGGTGTATGAGATGTGTGTAGGATGAAGGGAGAGAGAGGAGGGGCTGAGAAAGTAGATCCTTTATTTAACTTGTTTCAGTTGGAATTACTGTGAGGTTGGTAAAAAAAAATAATTATGCTTTCAGACCTTGAATTTTAAATCATTATAACTAGGCTCAAATACATATTTATTAATCAAAATCTGAATCATTACAATCAAATTTTTGCCAACAAGAAATAAGTTTGTTTATTCCTGTAGAGTAAAAATCCTTGCTTTGGGATTTGATGAACTCTCGGAAAGCATTTTCTGCCTCCTGCTGGTTGTGAAAGCATTTTCCCTGCAAAAAGTTGTCAGGATGCCTAAAGAAGTGGTCGTTGATTGGTGAGAGGTCAGGTGAAGATGGTGGATAGGGCAAAACTTCATAGTCCAGTTCATTCAACTTTGGAAGTGTTGGTTATGTTACATGAAGTTGGGTGTTGTCATGGAGAACTGAACCCCTTCTGTTGACCAATACCGGCTGCAGGCATTGTCATTTTCGGTGCATCTCATCCATTTGCTGAGCATATTTTTCAGATGTAATGGTTTCACCAGGATTCAGAAAGCTGTAGTGGATCAGACTGGCAGCAGGCCACCAAACAGTAACCGTGACCTTTTTTTGATGCAAGTTGGGCTTTGGGAAGTGCTTTGGAGCACTTCTCAGTTCAACCACTGAGCTGATCGTCACCAGCTGTCACGTAAAATCCACTTTTCGTCATGCATCAATGTGAGAAATGGTTTGTGTTGTTGCATATAATAAGAGAAGATGACACTTCAAACCCATGATTGTTTTGATTTGTGGTCAGCTGGTGAGGCAACCACTTATTGAGCTTTTCCATCTTCCCAGTTTGCTGCAAATGCATTTGAAGCATTCTACCGACTGTAGAATGGTCAATGTTGAGTTCTTCGGCAACTTCTTGTGTAGTTGTAAGAGGATCAGCTACAATGATCCTCTCAGTTGGTCATCCTTTTCCGATGGCTGGCCACTGCACTCATCTCGAAGGCTCTTGTCTCCCTTGCAAAACGTCTTGAACCACCATTGCACTGTACATTCATTAGCAGTTCCTGGGCCAGTTGCATTGTTGATGTTGTGAGTTGTCTCTGCTGCTTTATGACCCATTTTGAACTCGAACAAGAAAATGACTTGAATTTGCTTTTTGTCTAACATCATTTCCCTAGTCTAAAATAAATATAAACAGCAAGTAGTAAGTCATTAGCAAAAAAAGAAAAAGCGAGAAATGCACTTAAAATGATGTATAACATACATTTATTTAAGAATATATTCCAATAACAGCAAAATTCAATAATGCAAAACCGCAATTACTTTTGCACCAACCTAATGATCAAAGAAATGGAGATTAGTTCCATCTGGGTTGTTAGTGGCTCTGTTTGCTCTCTTAACTAAGCCCCATTTGCACATCATCAGCTTCAAGGAGGACGTGCATGCGTGAATGGCAAGTCGCTTCAGTCGTGTCCAACTCTGTGCAACACTATGGACTGTAGCCTGCCAGGCTCCTCTGTCTGTAGGATTCTCCAGGCAAGAAAAGTGGAGTGGGTTGCCATGCCCTCTTCCAGGGGATCTTCCCGATCCAGAGAGCAAACCTGCATTGGCGGCAGGTTCTTTACCACTAGTGCCACCTGGGAAGCCCTCAAGCTGGGCACTCCCATCTTACTCACAGCTGTGAATCTAGCCTGTCAGGGATCCATGGAGGAGAATCGGAAATCTACCATTGAGAAGTTGCTCTCTTGGCCACAGCTGGCCCTGAGCTGGTCTCCAGAGGAGACCCTAGCCCCAGGTCTGGATGTTCCACTGGAATATGGCTGTCCCTCCCCCTCGAGAAAAGAGGAGCCTGCCTGGCTGATCTGGGCAAATTCAGGCCCCATGTGTTCAGCGCCAGGCCCAGCAAATGTTGTGGAGGTGGATGGAAGGGTAGGATCAAACCAATACTTAGTAATGAGGCAGTCTCCTGGTAAATATTTGTGAGTGATATTGATGAGTATGCCCAAGCTTCATGCAGCCCACAGAGTTCTAGATAGGATGGCTTTGCCCTCTGTAGGCCAGCGAGGCTAAGGGAGCATCTTGGAAACTATCAAGTGGACCAAGGAGGCCGTGGGGCCATGGCAGCACACACAGCCCCTTTGAACAGAAAGTGACGCTGGAACCTCTAATTCTGTCACTCGAGTATCATCTGGCCATCTGTCTGTTGCTCCTCACAGTCCCTGATTCTGACTGCTTCCTTGATTTGGAGTGGTGCCGTCAGGGAATAAGAAGAGGAAGACGTACACTTGGAGACGAGAGAAGGAAGAACTCCTGTGCTGAGAGTGTTTTCACTGGTGGTTTCCCACAGAAGAGACTGCTGTGATAGAGCTGAAGAAGCCAGTCAGTGATGAGGCCAGGCTGTGTCAGCAGCTGGGTACCTGCACGAAGAGCAGGACACCTGAGTTCTAGTCCCCTTTCTGCCACTGATTAGACATGTGACAAATCTTAACACGGTCTAAACCTTAGTTTCTTCATTTCTAGAATTAAAGGAATGGACTAGAAAATTCCTTCCAGCTCTCATAGTCCATGATTCCCCGCCTTCCCCAAATACGAAGCTTTCTGAAGAAGGTTGATCCTTTGGAATTACAGCCAAGTCTTGGATATGTGCCACGAAGTTGAGAAGCAGATGATTCCTTCAGTTGAATCTAAGAGATCCACATTGCCAAAGCAGAGATCCAAAGCAGAGCAGACTGTATTTTCCCAGCTACTTAAAAGACTGATAGGTCACTGAGTGTTAAAGCTAAAAAGGATCTTGGGGATCATCTGGACTTAACCTCTCATTTAACAGCTGTTATTAATGGAGTTCAGAGAGGCATAGTGACTTAGCTAGAGCCACACAACTAATTAATTAATATCAGAGTCTCTGTCAATTCTGAGCTCAGCCCTTCAGTCAAGATGGTAGTGTGTGGCTAATTGGCATTTAAACCTGGGGCTTGAAGACACTTCCGAATGCCTGTCTTCTGTGCTTTTGTATGCAGGTGCTTTCGTTAAACTTTGCTGGGCGGGGCTAACCATGGTCTTCCACAGAGCCATTCTGAGTGACTTTGGACCCCTAATAAGAAGTGGAGGAAATGGTCATCCAGGGGACTGGCTCTTAGGGGACCCAGGATACTTGCACGCATGCTCAGTTGCTCAGTCGTGATTGACTCTCTGCCACCCCATGGACTGCAGCCCGCTAGGGTCCTCTGCCCATAGAATTTCCCCAGCAAGAATACTGGAGTGGGTTGTCATTTGCTTCTCCAGGGCATCTTCCCCACCCAGGCAGGGTTCAGTGCATCTTTTGCATCAGTAGGCGCAGATTCTTTGCCACTAAGCCCCCTGGGAAGCCCCCCAGGATAATTGAGCTCCTGTAAAGCCCACAGTAGACCACTCCCCAGCCTGACCTGCATCCCTGAGGCATTATCCTCAGCAGCCACTAGATGTCCATGCCTCTCAGGGTTTGCCAGGAGTGAGCAGGGTACTATCCTGCCTCCAGGAGGCTTTTGGGCCCCTTAAGGTAGGTCCATCCGTGGCAGGAAGATCACACGTGTACTCCCTGCAACTCTGGCTCCTGTTTGCAATACTGTCAGGCTGCCAAGCCCTCCTCAAGCACCTTGTCTAGTTTTATACATTTTATGCTGCCATTTTAACTAAGAAAAGAAAAAGCCCACAGAAGGAAAAGGGATTTGGAAAACAGGAGGAAAGAAAAATATGGAAGTTGACCTTCACAGAGGGAAAGACACCGGTTGATTGAATTAGTGACAAGACGTAAGAAATGGTCTGTAAGGAAACAGTCACCTTCTTCTACCTAAGGCAACAAACGTGTGTGTGTGTTTGCATCTTTCTCTCACTTCCACCCGCCTGCACAGATACCTCTCAAGAATCAGCAGGTCATGAAGTTTCTGTTTAATGGATAAAGTCACCATTACAAAGAAGTAAGATTGTTTTTCTTGCCTGTGATCCTGTGGTGAGCCCATGGCCATGCCGTTACTACCCACAGTCATAAAGGGAATGGGTTTTATTCCTTGAGCCTGATGCTTCAAAGCGACACAACTGTTCTAGAATTACCCACTCTTCCCAGTCCCCTCAAAATCCACTGTCCCTTTCCCCCAAGAACTGTGTAGGAGGATGTCAGAAGAAAATGGACAAGAAAGCTTCTGGCAGGTCCCATTCAGAGCGATTTGCAGAAAGCCTTAGAGAAGACAAGATGCTTAATAAGAATGGCAAAGAGCTAGAGCGTGGAAGGGCCTCTTCCTCTTCTCTGAGGCTAGCTTCCTAGGATTTACAGTTTCTTTTTGGCTCCCAGATCTGAGAGAAGGGAGAAACCTACCAATGCCCTCACTACTGCCTCTCGTGGAATAGACAGTTTGTGCCCATTCTGACCACCATCATCAGTGTGGTCAGACAGCCTGGAAAGGACCAGCCAAAAGCCTTGGAAATGTACTCTTTGGGTGCACTAGCCCGTTACAAGGCCCTGTGGTTTATCCTTCCCTTTAATTGCCTTTGTGTGGCAATGACAACAGTGATGTTGATGGCAGCATTGCCTGGAGCATTGGTTGGTTTCCATGTTGATCATCACAACAGCTCTGCGATGGGGGTACCATTAGATTCCCCATTTTGCAGATGAATTTAGGAAGCTTTCTCAGGATCACAGAACTAGTAAGTAACTTTATCGCTGGTAAGTGACTTTAAGACTGTCATAACAAATTACCACATATTTGGTGGTTTAGAAAATCAGAAATTTATTCTGTCACAGTTCTGGAGGCTAAAAGTGCAAAATCTGGAAGGGCCAGCCTCGCTCCAACTGGCCTAGGGGGGAATCTGTGCCTGGCTTTTTGTCTACTCCATCCCCAGTGACCGTCCTATTCCTTGATTTGTGGCTGTATCACAGCCATCTCCTTGATCATGTTGACTCCTCTCCTGTCTGCCTCCTCTGACTTACAGGGACACTTGCCATTGATTTAGGGCCCACCTAGACAAGCAAGGGTGGTGTCATTGCAAGAGTTTTAACTTAATTGCATCTGCAAAGACCCTTCTTTCACATCGGGTAACATTTACAGGCTTGGGGTTTGGGGCGTGGGCATTATCTGTCCAGGGTTCATTCAGCTGACTGCAATGACAGAGTCTGGTTTCAATCTCAAATCTATTCAGCATTCAAATTTTAAACCACTTTGATAATGTGATGTGCCACTTAGGAAGAGAAGGGGAAGGGTATATCTTAATCACCAGCAGGTAAGTCCTCTGTGTTTTTGTGCTTGTGAGGGGGAAAGGAGAGCAGCCAAGTAAGTATGGGTGATGTGGCCACTGGGTCTTCCCATTGGAAAGGAAGCGGGTTCCCTTAGTGCAGCAGGAAACGTCACGTGGACCAAGAGAAGGGGGCAGGTGGACCAGAGAAACTCACGAAATCTGCCTTGATTCCTCTTTGTAATACTTTTCTCACTCTTTATATGGCCTATTGGTTTTTATCCCAAAGATCTTAGAACATGTAAGCATTTACCAGTAGTATTAGAAGTACCACTTGGCACTGCTACAAAATTTGGCTCAACTGTAGCTAAGTCACAGAAATGTTGAGTTTCACACTCATTGGAGTTTTAAGAAAAGCCTAAAGATCAGAGCCCAGCAGATGTAAATGCAGATGTGGGAGTGAGAGTTATGAGTCAATGGCATTTCAAGTATCTCCAGCACAGATTGGATCCTTAACCAAAAGTCCACGCCTGCAGTTATACACAAATACACAGTGGCTTTATAAATTTATTCAATTTATTCATGTTTTGGTTGGTGAAAGCCCAAACACTTTATTTCCCCCAACTGAGTTCTAGAAAATATGTTAAATGAAAGAGGGAGAGAGAGAGTGAATGAATAAATGCATGTATGCACGCATACATACTACTGGGTGTTATACTGTAGTGGAGGTTATGAAAGTATTCTGGAATCAGAGAAACCTGGGTTCAAATCATGGTTCTGTTTGTCTACTTTGTATGTGCTGTGTATATGAGTCACTTCTTTTAAGCTTCAGATTCTACACGTGTATAGTGGGATTGACAAACGTACTTATTTTGTGGTCTTATCTAACCAGAAGCAAGTAAGGAAAATCCATCAGTCTTAGCTTATAGTAATAGCAGTAGTAGCAGTAGTACTAAAAGTAAGGAAACTAGTATAGAAGGGAAATATTTTTAACCAAAGTCAGTTCTGGAGAATCTTTATTTTTCCTTTCATTTTTTCCTCTCTGCTTTTGGTATTACCTGTAATTTAGGCCTTTCAGTTCTTCATTTAAGATATCAGGTGTTTTTCACTGTTTGTTTTTAAGTTAGTTTTGAGATAATTTCAGACTTAGAGACAGGTTAAACATACTCAGATTATAGGTTATGGTCTTCACCCAGCTTCCTCTTATGTTAACATCTTATATCACAGAACATTTACTCAAAACTAGAAGTTGAAGTATTCAAGACATAGATTTTTCCCTCTTTCCCTCTAAGTCTATTCTCTGCAGCCACCTAAACAATCTTTGTGAGGCTGTATCAGATTATGTTACTGATTTGCTTGGAATGCTCCAGTGTTCTTCCCCCTCATAACTCAAATAACAACCAAGGGACTTCCCTGGCAGTCCACTGGTTAAGACTCCTCACTCCCCATGCAGGGGCCTTGGATTCAATCCCTGGGCAGTGAACTAAGATCCCGCATGCCACGTGGGCCAAAAAAAAAAGAGAGACAGACACACATGACACAAACATACACATACACAAACGGTGTACCACGGACCACAGGCCCTCAGCCATTGTGCCTTGGCTGTTTCTGTGCTCTCATGTTTTACCATCTTTCTGTTTGACCCCTGCCCTTCAGCTGTGCTGCTCTTCTTTCTTTTGGAATACTCTGAGCTGGTTCTCCCCTTTAGGAGTGCGAGTTAAGAGTAAATGGCTTTTCAAGTATCTCCAGCACAAATTGGATCCTTAACCAAGAGTCCATGCCTGCAGTTATACACAAATATAACTGTTCTGTTCTGTCTGGAATGTTCCCCCACATCTTTAGATGGTCAGCTTCTTCTTAAGCAGGTCTCTTGAAACTTTCCATGACTACCCTGTCTTTAGACTGCTTTAGTAGCCCCACCAATCATAGTCACATCCCTGGATTTTACTCTTATTTGATATACCATTATCTGAAATTATCTTGTTTACTTGCACATCCCATAAAAGCAGAGACCTTCTCCATCTTGTACCAAACACCTCGATCATAGTGGGGAATTAATTATTTCATAAGGAAGAGGACTATTTTTTGGCCCAAGTGAATAGGAGTTCAGGCCTCTCTAATGGTGTATCAAGAACTCTAACCCTACTCCATAAATCTTTGAAAAGATAGTTGTGAAACGACCAGTTTTGTTTTTTTTTTTTGAATAGTGGGAAGTTTAAGGAAGATCCTAATGACCTTAAGGTTTCACCAGTCCTCAGTTTTTAAAATTCATAGCCCCTTGATGACAAATTGATGAGCAGGAGTTTTATGGAATTATCATCGAGGCTCACGGGCTCTTGGCAGTTGTGGCTATGTGAAGCATGAGCAGAAGTGTGAGTATAGATACACAAATATGCTTCTTTGTGCTCATGGACGCATGTGCCTGTCATTTTTAAATTTGCTAAAGTGCATTTTCTCCAAAGGGAGTGAGGGCTGTTGAGCCTGAAATAGGGAACACCAGGACAGTAAGATCAAATGCTTTGAAAGTGGCTGTGCCAACGCTTTTTGCTAATTAAAGAATGTTAGGACAATCACCACGAGCAGCAGTAAAGGGCGCCCCATTACCTCGCTTTATGGAGAGTCGGGTAAATTTAAAGGCAGCTATAAATATCCCACTGAGCGCCCAAGCTGCAGTGCAGTCGGTGGGCACCCGGCTGGGCCATGAGAGGAGCCCAGAGGTTCTGCCCCGGGTCCTTATCTCTATGAGATTTTGTTTGGCTAAAGAACAAATAATTCCATCCACAGACTCTTAATTTAAAACACTAGGGGGGCGTGGAGAGGGGAGCAGACAGCTGTGTGGAGAGTCTGACTGGGAGCTTGGCTACCTGGGTCCTACTCCAGCTTTGCTATTGACTCTCTGTCCCTTTTGCCTTGAGGAAAGATGATTCTTCTCATGTTGTGACTCCATTTTCCTTGACCATGGGTGTGTCACAGAATTTGTTTAAAAAAGTCAGATGGCTTAGGTCTGTTCTCCGAGGAATATTCTAGGGCCCCTTGTGGAGCAGCTCCCTGCTTCAGAGGATACCTCATAGTTTAGAAAGAGTGAACAAGATGGGAACACACTTTCTATACTTACCCTCGAACATTTCTGACTGAATTTAAGAAACATACTCAATTTGGAACATTTTCTGTGTTTTTAATCTGTTCAGTTTGGCTTGCAACCTGTTGTCCTTTTCTGCTGTGTCTTGTAGGTGTTCCATGGCCTCCCAGCCATTCTAATCCCCCCAGTTCATAGAGTAGTGCCAAGTTGGCACTACTTCTCTCTGCCAGGCTTCTTGACCTGTTGTTTAGTTTCTTTGTGGATCAGCATCTTTGGCCGTCAAGCTGCCTCACACAGCTCGTTAATTGTTTTCAGTTTTATGCTGTCAGCTTCAGCTCTAGCTCGGGTTCTCCTACTTGCGGTTGGGATGGCCTCAGTTCATCATCCAGTACTGGCCTGGTGAGGTGGGTTCATTTGTCTCATCTAAGGAGTTTCTGAGGGAGACTGGGAGGATCCCGAATGAGAATGAAAGTGTGGGCTTGAATTTTGTCTCTCGGTGGCTGTTGTGACCGTCCTCAGCCTACCCCCTCCTTCAGCCAAAGGCCAGGCTCTTAGCCTTAGAAGCCTCGCCTGGAGCCCACACCACTGGCTTCCCCATGAGTCATGGAACGACTGATGGGTGGGTTGGCTGACACCCAGGTTCCTGGAGGCCACCTTCCTTTTTCATTGCACAAGCCTGTTCACAAGTGAGATCTCCCCAACCTGCTCTTAATCTGTGGTTTTAGATGCAGTTCTGACTGCACATGCTTCCAATGGAAATCACCTTTATATCTAGAGAAACTAGGGGTGAGTGAATGTGAAGTAAGGGAAGCTAGGCCCTTCAGCTCCTCTAGCAGATGTAGAGGGAAGAATTAGAAGTCCCCCGTTTGTTAGTCGGTTCATCTATCCATCATAGCCATACTCTCTCTCTGTGTTTCCCGTCTGGCCTCTCTCACACACAGTTCTGAATTTGGCCACAACGGATAGGTAGATTTGTTTGTTTTTACACAAGGGTAACAGGACTACCTCATTCTCCTTTACCCCGGGACGCTACCCACCCCCCACCCCCACCCCTCGGCTGAGAATCCCTGTCTTTTCAGTTTTCCTCACTACCAGCCAGGAATACTAAGCAGCATGCTCTTGGGAACCTGTCGTGTTGGTCTACTTGAAACTATTTTTCTGAAGGACACCAGACTGAAATGGCTCTGCTTCTAATAAGAGGTGCTGAGGACCCACTTCTGTGGGACCACCAGCTGGGGATCTGGGTGTCTCCTACTGTGATGCCTGGACGCTGGCCACCCGGCTAGAGGAACCCCCATTCTGTATCACTGTCTTGATGTCTGGGGCCAGTTTGTGTGACAGCCCAGTGAAGCTGCTTGATTTGTATTCAGTGCACAAGGCCTTAAAAAAAAAAGTCTGAGAGGAGCCCTGCCAGCCAGTAACTCAGAGAGGACTCTTTGTGTAAATGAGTGGCCTCTGGTCTGGACACCCTCTCTCCCCGCTTCTCCCCTCCCTCCTCAACTGGCCTCTCTGGCCCCGTGACTCAGTGGTGCTGTGGAGCTGGCGCCGAGCCCTTGGGGATCGCTCCCCAAGGGGAGACCATCTTGGGATCCCAGGCACACAGAGCAGCTTCATCTCCATCCTTCCTGTCCTGGCAGCTGACAGTCTGCCTCCCAATGCCAGTCCATGGGATCCATTCAAGGCCATGTGTGCACACGCGCCAGTAAGTGAAAAAGAGAGACGTGAATATTAAAAGACCAACCAACAAGTCAGGGGCATTCTAATTCTTCCCTCTAGTGGAAACCCCCGAGAAGAAGATGGGACCTGTGTCCAACACTCTACTCTAGTGGGGCCCTGCCCAACAGGGCAGGACCCTCCGTTGGCCTGAGCCTTCAGATTTCCTAACCAATTAAAGCAGTCTTTTGTTCCACTGTCTGTAAAAGGACAGAAATGAGACCCTCTGCCCTGTACCCCCGGGAGCTACCGGGTAAACGTCTTCATCAAATTGAGACTAAGAGGAACTCCTGCTCTGATCAGAGGCCAGCCTGGCCTCTGGCCTTCAGCACCACCATCCGCAAGCCTGCCCCATGTTCAGGGGGATGAACATGGGATGGGCTAAGGGAAGCCTAAGGGATGGGCTTCCTGCCAGCTCCTCTCTCCTTCTGAGTCTGTCTCTTTAAGAATGGTATTTGTTATTAATGAGTTTTCTAAACACGTAACCTTCACTCACTTGCTTCGGTGAATAAGACCATTCTTGTTAAATACTGTTTTCTAGGAAGGAGAAGCGTTCAGTAGGTGTTGAGGAATTTTTCTTAAGACTCACATGTGAGCCTGGAGGACAGTGGTGCTGGCACACAGAGGGTTGGGGGTTTCTCAGTCTTTGGGAGGGTCTGACATATATATCTTTGTTAGGCTGCGTTAGTTTGTGAGAGAAGCCAAAAGGATGGCTGAGCTTTGGCCCATCGTGTGGCCCATCTCAGAGCTGCACCTGTCTCCCCGTATTTCATTGTCCGTGGGTTTTTCTTTCTGGTTCCACCTCTGCCAGGGTTAGAAACTCCTTTGTCTTGTTTTTAAGATACTGATCAAGGGCCTGATGGTCAACTGTTTGGACAAAAATGTCAAAACACATGGTTTCCCCATATTAGTCTGCTGAAATAATTGTACTTGTTCTAAACACTGTACTTATACTAAACTTTGCAGCTCTTCTAAAGGGTGCTCATTAAATGTGACAATGTAATCAGACAACTTTTAAAATCTTTTTCTTTAAAAAACCTCTAGGAAGGGCTGTGAGCCTGAGAGGGGCTGTGTCAGGGACCAAAGCTAACAGAGTAGGGTCTCCTGCACTGGCCCCAACTCAGCTTATCCTGAGGAACGTTTGGTCCCCAAAAGGAACAGGGACGTGGCCCCACACAGCAACCCACCCACAGACTCAGTGCTGTCACATGGGGATTCGTGGACAAGAAAACCAGTGAAGTATTTCCATTTGGCTGAAGGGAAGTTTTCCCCAGGCCACCTCCTGTCTCCGAGGCCCCTCCGCCTCACTGGGGCCTGTGGCACTTGTGGTTGGTGTGTTAATCACTTCTCCACACAGCGCCATCAAGGAGCTGTATGGCCCCGATGGGTAGCACAGAAAGATTTGTTCAGACCCCAACCACCAAGGGACAGGCGGGTTCCTGATGAGACAAGCTTTGTGGACAAATATAGCCCTGCCTGTTTCAGAGACCTTTGTCCCCTAGAGCAGGTCAGGTGTGAGCAGAGACTCTGAAACCAGTGACTTGAAAGCTGGTTACAAAGGAATATTCTGCATGGGCCCTGGGCATGTACAATACGCCTTCCCTGTTCTTGCCTTGCTGAAATCGTTTGTTGTTTTTCTCCCAAAGAAGATAATAAAAGGGGGCTTAGAATAAGGAATGGGCTAATCTGCCCTTGCTCCTAACCTCCCCCACCTCTCATTCCTCCTCTCACTCCTACTCCCGAACTTGTCATTTAAGAGAGCCTTCCACAAGGGACTTGGGATGGCCTTGCTGTTGTCCTCAGGTATAACAGCCCTTTCCCCTTCAGTCCTTTCTTTTTCCCCAGGGCTCAAATGGAGTAGAAGGAACGAATCGGCTTCTGGATTGATGGGTCTCACTCAGTCACTGCATACATTGGTCTCTGTGGCCAGCTAATGCCATTTGAGTTTCTAAAAGCCTTACTTTGCAAATCCACTTGTGTCCTGGGTTTAGCTTCTGATGACAGGATTAGCAGAGATTATACAATCTGTCTGATGTCTTCTGCAAGCTTTCTATCAGATTTGTGGCTGTGGGTGGAGAAATGTGTACTTCGATAGATTGGAAGCTAGAGGCAGAGATGGACTGATGGGGGAAAGGGGGGAAAAGAAAAGGGATCTCATGTAGAGAATGGGTGTGGTGTCAGTCCTGATATCTGAACAGAACCAGCTATGAATCTGGAAACCTAGATATTCTCTTCATATCTTGGCTTTCCTACTCCACTTGTGCCCTCTTTTCTAGACTGACTTTTCCTGAACCCTGACTCCTCCTCCTCTTCCCCACCGCAGTTGTTGTACCGGAATAGAGCCCTGAGCCGATGCTCTGGGTGGCACCCTTTACCAAGAGCTCTCCTGGCATCAGCCATTCCTATGGCCTCCACCTTGTCAGTTCTCATTAGATGGCAACTCTTCAGTTGTACACTGAGGACCCTGAGAGACTGGGGGAAAAAATGACAGAGATGGGTTTGGGACACAGAGCAACTCCTGTGACTCAGAAACGTTAGGGAATGCTAGTTTTGTCATGGAGATTAAAGAAGACACATTAACTATGGGAAAGGCACATAGGTCACTTTAGGCCATAGGTGTCTCATGCTGCAAGTAATAGACCATCTATGCCAGAGACCAACCTCACATAGAAGGTCAGGCCCAAAGTAGGGTAGCTCAAGGGTGGGTTAGTTTAACTGAGATGTGGCCCCAGGTCAGCCTCAGGCACCTTGGTTCTTTTCCTCTTCTCTGTTGAGCTATTCCCTCAGCGTGACCACAGTTCTTTCTTGGCTGCAAGATGGTTGCCATAGCGCCAGGCATTGCATGCCCACACACCAATCTCCAAAGTCAGGAGAAGCAGCAGTGTCTTATTTCTGCATCTCTTTTTAAAAGCAAAGAAGTCCTTCCCCACATGCCTCTCACCTAACTTCCTCTCCTATCTCACTGTCCAGATTTGGACAACAGTACTAAACTGGGAGGACCAGGAAAGAGAACTCTGCTCCCCAGCCCCAGTGATGAGACCAGGTACTCAAAGGGTCCATGAATTTGGATGTGAGAATATTATCTCTTTATTTTTATTAACCTCTAACTCCAAGTTAACATGTCCTTTGAATGTGAATGTAAGCCAAAAATCGTAGTAAAACTAGTGTACCTGTGATTTTATCACCAGTGGAAATCACAAGTAATTTTATATCATGTTGCAGTAGTTGCAGGAATTTCGACATTGTGTTGACTCTTATCAGTGCCTTGAGGTTTTAGATGTCAGACCTACTGTTCAATCTTGTTATTTGGTGTCTTAATGAAGAGGTACATATATTGACTAAATCCTGACGTGGGTAGGGGTTTTTTTTTTTTTTTTTACTATTTTAATAACTTTCGGTGTAATTCGTTTCCTTTGTAATCCTATGTGTTTTAATTAATGTATCGAAAAATATTATTCTAAGAAGAAGTACATAGGTTTCCCTCGACTGTGAGCAAGTCCCAGGGCACAAAAAATAATTTAGATCAGTTTGTTTTCCTGAGTCACATGCAGATATCACAGGGAAAAAGGGCAGAGACTTACCAGCAGGGAGAAGGGGGAATGGCTGTTGAGTGGCAGCCATCAGACCTGCCCACAGCCCGTGCCTGTAGACTCAGGCAGCCCAAGTGCCCCCAAGTGGTTCCAGCCCTGCTGTTGGCCAACTGCATTCAATTTACAGCCGGGTCTCCCGAACTTTAGGTGTCCATGATACATCTACATGCTATTGCCAAGTCCAGATAGCCTCTGTACTGTTATCTCTTTCATATTTTTCTTTAAATCACCCTGTTCTTTCTGAAACTATTTTAAAAGGAACTTTTAAAAATGGAAGCACATCACTTATCGTAAATGAAAGGAAATTTTAAAAATAAATACAGAGACTGCAGATCAGTGTTAGTGAATTCTGGCTAAATCCTCTTGGCCTGCGAGGCTCTGAGCCTGAGGTCCACTCTGTTTTTGTTAGAGATGCTAAAGGCAGATTATCAGTAAACCAAGACTTTTTCCTTGACTCAGTGTGATTGTCATTCAGGGTCCTGTCACTGCCCCACCTAAAATAATTCAGTCCCTTGGAAAAAACAGGGTGATGATAGACGCTTCATTTTACAGCTGAGTGACCCTACCTGCAAAGGGAATGAGGTTAAGCCTGACTTAGTTTTCATGAACATGTCATCTCTTAATAATCACTTCTTTCTAAGAAGTCACAAACTGCATTTCAACCACTGCTTCTGGGATTTGTTCCAGGACAGACTTTAAGCTCTCTTACCTGTGTTTCATAGACTTCACCATCTTTCCTTTTCTTTGCTCCATGCTTTTTTCCATTTTTAAAGGTCAGACTAGCTTGCCTGTCTCCTTTCTGACAGCAGCTCATCTGTTCTTGGGGACCCATCAACTACTGGTGAATTGATGAGGCTTGATGTTACTCAGTGGGACTTGAGCAGGGAAGACATCAGTTTTGGAATCTAGTGGCAAAAGAGACAACCCCTCTTGGAAGAGCCCCAGAGCTCAGAGAGAGACAAATAGGGGAGCAGAGCCCTAAAATCAGAAGACAAGGGCCTGCACCAGAGTAGTTTTGGCCCTGGTCCCAGCAGGAGAGAACATACCAAGGGGATTGAACTGGGTGTGCAACTTCGGGGTGCAGAGCCAAGAGTTGGAATGGGAGTGTTTGAGAGCTGCAAGGAAGCTCAGAAGTCTAATCCTACCCCCCACCCCCCAGATAAAATCACAAATCCAATGAAGTTAAGTGATTTACCATAAAATCATACAGCTAGAGGCAGAGATGAAATGAGAACCCCCTACCTGAACTATTTTCACTTTTTTTTTTTAATATTTGCTTATTATTTATTTATTCGGCTGTGCCAGGTCTTGGTTGTAGCATGCAGAATCTTTAGTTGCAGCACTCGAACTTTTAGCTGCAGCATGTGGGATCTAGTTCCCTGACCAGGGATCAAACCCGGGCCCCCTGCCTTGGGAGCATGGAGTCTTAGCCACTGGAGCACCAGGGAAGTCCCTATTTTCATTCAGTCTTTAAGTCTCTGAAAGCACACTGTCCTCCATCCGCTCAGTGTGGAAACAGGTCTGGGGTCACTCTCCCACCCTCCCCTCCTCCACCCTCTCCTCCCCCTCTCCTGCCCCTTTCCTCATGGGTCTTGTTTGACCCCTTCTCCCTGTTGCTGTGGTCCTCTCTCTTCCTGGCATGTCTCCAGGCCCTCGCCCTTGCCTGCAGCTCTGCTTCTCCCGAGCCCTCTCTCATTCCTGGGGCCTTCCAGGGCTGGTCTTGAAGCTGAAAGAGAGGATGCTCTTTCACGTCATGTCAACCTTTGTGCCCCCATTCACCTCTCCTTAATGTGAAGGGGTTGCTGGCAGGCGTCTTTATGATGGGAGATGAGGAGACCCTCCCCACCCCAGAGGGTTTGGAGAGAGCACGCCTTCCATCTCCTCCTCTCTTACCTCCCCTAGAAAGATTCTAGCTGTCAAGCGTGGTGGGGCCCGGGGGCTGCGCTTCTCTTCTTTCCTGTTCGTCTCCAGACCTCAGAGAACATAGGCAATAGAAGCTCTGGGTGCACTGGGATGAGACCACAGCTGCAATTTCCAGCCCTAAGTTAGAACCAGCAGTGATTTTTTTTTTTTTAAATAATTCAGGCAATCCCGTGGTGAAGGACAGGCTGACACTTGCTGACCATGCTTTTACAGCATTTTTCCTGGAACTGTTAGTTGTGTGCGTGTTTACACGCTGAGTGTGCCTTGTGGGCATGTTTGTGTGTGAGCCTGCACTGACATCCCTGGAGTAGGCCTTCTACAGAATATCTCAACCGAGACACTTTTCTTAACGGTTTGAAAACGGCAAATGTTATTGTCTTTGAATTAAGTGGTTCAATTAGCGCTGATTGGAAAGAGTAGGATGAACTGGGGAAACACACACAGGCTGTTTGGTAACAGCGTCGGGAACGGAGGGAAGGAGGGAAGGTGTCACCAACCAAAACAGCTCCCAGGGGCTGGCCTGTTCCTCTGTGTGGCTGGGCAGAGAGCTTCCGGGACCGATTTTTGGTTCGGGGGGGCAAGTTGTTGTTTAGTCAATAAGTCTTGTCTGACTCTCTTGCAACCCCATGAACTGTGGCACACCAGGCTGCTCTGTCCTTGGGATTTCCCAGGCAAGAATATAGGAGTGGATTGCCATTTCCTCCTCCAGGGGATCTTTCCAACCCAAGGATTGAACCCGAGTCTTCTGCATTGGCAGGCAGATTCTTTACCACTGAGCCACCAGGGAAGCCCTTTGGGGGCAAGAACAGGAAGTTTTTCGAGGAAGTAACATCAGTATGTATGTGTATCATCTCTGCTGCTATAAGAGATCTTTCATTCTCCATGTACAGTATTCGTCACTCCGAGGCGTGTCCCCTCTGCCCACTGGCTTGGCCCAATAGTCAGGATGCACTCGGGTTTGCAGTCCTTCCAGCTCTCCACGCGGGTTCTTATATGTCCATCTTTCTGTCCACCAGAGACCTTGGAGAGAAGGTTAACCACACTGCAAAGCAGAGCTTCCAGGCAGCTTCAGGGATTTCCACTACATAGTTCTTGGGGGTAGAGTTGGGGCCAGAAACCTTCCCTTGTAAGTCTTTGCCCTCCCCAGTCTTTTCTCTTTACCCCTTTTTCTCTGCTGCCCTAACACCAGCAGATCTGGCATCATTTCAAGCCCCAGAGCTTTTCATTCCATCTTCCCCTCCAGGTCTGAGTTTCCCGGCACCGTGGAGGGCTCAGTGATTGATCTGTCGCTGTGCCTCGTCCCCCAGAAGGTTTTCTCTTTTCGCTCTGGATAAAAGGAACTGCTGCTCCGGCCTTTCATCTCCCAGCCCTCACTCTCCCTGGCCCTTCCTGCCACAGCTACTCACTTCCCCAAGCTCCCCTGTTCCTCCAAGGCCTCCCAAGAAGGACAGGTTTCTCTTCAGTTGCCATCCTGACACAAGGCCCGTCAGTTCCCCTCTGCCTTCTGTTCCCTCTTGGGTCCACCATCATTCCAACCACCCTCTTCCTCTCGACTCACTGTAAAGAGCAGGAGACCAGAGCTTTCCGTCTGCCACCATGTTAGTACAACAGGATGGTGTGATTGTTGGCAGTGAGGACTTAGAAATCAGAGGCCCAGTTTTGAATTCCAGCCCTGTCACATAACCGGCTGCATGGCCTGACAGAGAAGCACTTAACTCATCAAGCTTTAGTTTCCTATTCCATAAAATTGAGGTGATACTAGTAAGCAGAGTTATGAGGGGAAAGTCACCCGAGAGCCCTGGAGTGTAGGAAGAGAGAAAATAAGTCAGGGAAACAGTGCTTCTCTGGAGGTGATGTGAGGTGAAAGAGATTCTGGGCCGATGTCTTAGGGTCATTGAAAGAAAGCTTTGCTAAAACCAGGGAGGCCATGGTAAACACACACATAGGAAAGGCTTGCCAGAGAGTACTGCATTCTGTATTATCCAGAAGGATTAACCTCAGGGACACCTCTATCCCAGCTAGATAGCCTCGGTTACCACATGGTTGGTCCCAGCCCATCTTCATGAGAAGGCTGAATCAAGAGCTAGTGTGCATGTGTGTGTGACAGAGGCATGAACAGAAAGAGATGTTTATCCAGTTTTCACTCCTTTCTTTCTCTCTTTCCTCTTTTCTGTATATGGAGAGTTCTTCTATTTGAATGCCCCTAAGGAGACAGACAGTGTTTGCAAAAAACACTGTTTTCTGGCCATCTTTAAAAAGATATTTTTATGTCATGTTTAGACAGATTGAGTTAGAGTGATCCAGAAGATCCTGAAGAGAAAAGTAGAATGAGATTCCCCACACCTCACCTTCTTCCCCCTCCCCCCTACCCCCAATAAGCCGCCCTCACATGGAGAAAAGACCTCTGCAAGTTTATCATTCGCTGACTTGAGCAGTTCAATTACTGCATCATAGCAAGGATATCATTGCTACCAAACCATCCAGAAACAGGACCTTATAGCCATGTAACATCCAGGGAGCTGGACTCTGGGAGAGTCCCATGTGCCCCTCAAATGCCATGGGAACAGACTTTGAACAAAAATCTATTTCAGCCTCCAGTTCCTGGCTCAATTTTTTTTTTTTTTGGTCCTCTCACACCGTTTCCCCCTGGTCTTTGGGCCCAAGTCCCTCTTCCATTCATCATGTCGCCTGCAAATCCACTTTCTGTGCTGCTGCCAAGTTCCTTTTCTGCATTCCCATAGCCATCTACCTGTGACCCAGCCAGCCCTCCCCAGAGAGTTCCTATAATTATCTGAGAGAACCAGTGTTCCAAGAAGATAGGCAGAACTGCCGATGTGAGGGGCCCTGGGAGGGGACAGAGCCAAGTCAGCCCTCCCGAGCTGAGGAAGAGCATCATTGCTGAGACGTTTCTAAGCTCTTCTCTGCTTCATCTCCATTTTTAATGTAGACTCGTACCCCAGATTCACCTCTGGGTCCATGTAAAAGACAGTAGCTTCACTCACCTGAAAGTTAAAATAGAAAAGCTTCCGGAGGGTAGTGTTCAGACCTGGTCCTTCCCTGGTTCTGCCTGTTGTGCTGTGCCTCCAGGGCTTCCCACAGGCTCCCACCATAGGGTTCTCCTTCTCAACCATATTTGTGTGTGGATGCTCAGTCACTCAGTCGTGTCTGACTCTTTGCAACCCCATGGCCTGTTGCTCGCCAGGCTCCTCAGTCCATGGAATTCTCCAGGCAAGAATGCTGGAGTGGGTTGCCATTTCCTTCTCCAGGGAATCTTCCTGACCCGGGGATCAAAACCATGCCTGCTGCATTGCAGGCAGATTCTTTACCATGGTGCCACCTGGAAAGCCCAAGTGTATTCACCAAATCCTTACTTATGGAGCATAAGTAATCCTTACTTATGGAGCCACAGTGCAAGTTTCAGTTTCTGCTCCTGGGTCTGTCTGCCCTTCCTAAGATTTAGGGGAAAGCCCTGCAGGCCGACTTGTCACATTTGAGATGCACAAGATTGTGCTCTGCTAGGACAGAAAATCAAGGTTCAAAATTTCTTACAAGTATGGAGAAAGATGGGCTGCAACTTACAAGGTGAAAGGTAATTTACCAGTTGTAACAAATACAGAGTGCTTTTTTAAGTTCAAAGGAGAAAAAAAATCAGTTACACAATTACAAGATGAAGGTGACCTATCTTGATGGCAGTTCATTTGAAAATTACCCCAAGGCATTTTGTTTACTACAAATGGTGTACTAACAACAGTGTGAAATGATTGATAAAAATGGCTGCAATACAGAACAGTATAGATCAAACGAGGTGATTATTTGGATGTGCTTAAGCAACTTCTGGGATTCTGTGTTCAGTTTTTAGAGCATTTTTGATAAGTTGAGGAGCATTCCTAGGAAGAGACCAGGTGGTGTAGAGGGTGGGTGGGATCCAGGTGCAGGGAGTAATAGAAATGAAGAAACAGAATAAACATTAATAATATGAATGGCTGTCACATGCAGGGAGCAGACACTTTGGAGGGAACTTGCTACACACCATGCTAGTCACTCACACCTGAGTCTTTTCTCACCTACTTCTCAGAGCAGCCTTCAGAGTCGAGAGGTGTTTGGGCTCAGGGAGCTTTCCCAAAACTACCCACAGGTAAATAAGAAAAAGGGATCAGACTTGTTCCAAATTGCTCCAGACCAGAAATAAGAGGAAGTTCAGGTTGAACTTGAAAGACAACTTCTAAATAGTGGAATGGAGTCTTTTTTAGAGAGTTCCCTGTTAGGGAATATTTTGCTAGAAGCGGACCATCTCCCGGGAGCGTGAGGAAGACGTCTGGATTGGGGAGGAGATTGAGATGACCTTTGGTTCAGATGGGATGTCCTGTAATTTCCGTGGGCTGAGGGCAGCATCAGATACAGGGAAGCTGCTGGACAGGGGAGCGGGGGAGGAGACTAGAAATGTCAGTTTACCCTCTCTTCTGCTTTTGCCTTTCTTGGCCATTTATACCAGCCTTCACCTAGTGCCTCTTTATGCTTGTCTTCCCACCCAAGAATAGGCATTTTGAGGAGGTTCCATTCTGCCTCCTCTCCCTCATTGGTATAGTCTGCTCTGCAGCAGCAGCCCACAAGGGGGGTGTGGCCATCCTGGCTCCAGACAGAACTGTCTTCCAAGCTGAGATGTTGGCAAGGTCTGTGTATGTGTCTGCATGCTCACACTGCAGCCTGATCGATGCCTGTCAGAGCTCAGCATCAGAGTGACAGCCGCACGCCTGGCTGTTTGCTGAACACCACTCGTCCGTCAAGGGAAATCAGACGAAATCCATCTCCCTGTCCAAAGCCTGGCCCGATGGGCTGTGCCTGGAATGCCAGCCTTATATCCTACCCCACTTTGGGCCCTGAAAACCATTCCCCTGGGACTTCAGTTACAACGATGGGTCCCCTAGGGCAGGAGATTTATAGTCAGTAAAATGATGTGAAGAGACCAATCCCAGCCCCTACCCTTTAGGAACTTCCAGTTTAGAGCTGGTGGCAGCTGTCTGGGCAGCGCAGGTCTAACGCATACAGAATTGACCCACAGTTACCTTGAATTGACTGACATAAAAACAGAGCATAAATCAAATGGATTGGATTTAAAATTTTGCAGATGTGTTTTGAGCAGAGTTGTAGACAATTGGTGGGGAAGGGTCTCCTTAAAAGCTCTCATTAGAGAGGCAATTATGGGGTTTTAAGGCTTTCAAGTTGTTAAGGACAAGTGTTAGCAAAGGTTCTGTGTTTGTAAACCACTTGGGGCTTCCCTGTCACCCTGTGACTTGGCAGGAAGCCAGCTAGCAGCTTCTCTTTGCCCTCCCTAAAGCCTCTTTTATCCTGTACAAGCCAGTACCTGTAACTTCAAAAAGACCCTCTGTAGCCCCTGCCACTCCAGCACCTCCATTTCCCAGGGCTGCTGGCCCTTAAGTGAAGATCTCTACCCTGCTCCCCACCTCGGTCCGGGGGCACTTCTCCCCCTTGCCTGCCCTCCCATCAGGGGTCTGAATGACTCACAGCTGTCAAAGGTAGTAGTTGCAGGAAGTCAGTCACTTTAGAAGGCAATATATATATATTTTTTTTCCCAGTAGCTAGAAGACTGTGGAGCAGGAAATTGTTCAAAAGACAGAAGTGGGATTCTGGATGGCAGTGGAAGGAGGTTTGCCCAGGACCAAGAGGATGCAGCAGAGTGACTGAGAAAAATGAGGGGCTTGGGTTGCAAAGCCTGCCAACAGAGGATGGGGACCCTGGATGAAGGGGATCCTAGGGAGAAGCCAGCGTTTGAGTGGCTCCTGCTGCTGCTAGTCCTCCCAGGGCCCTTCCCACTCAGGAAGGATGCTCGGCTGTTGCTCTCCTGAGGGTGCGCCCAAGGGAATCAGCCCCAGCTCAGGCCTCCTCACCCGGAGCTGCTCTACTTCAGCTAGCCAAGCGCTCCCCCACCCCAGAACTGGAGAGTACAGCAGTCAGAGCTTTATTGCCCACACACAGGAGCCGCTCTGCAATAAAAGAAAATAAACCAAGGTAATGGGAATGGCTGGTGCAGGGGGCAGGCCCCCAGAGAGCTTGGCTGGCTGCTGCCCATCTTCCCTGCACCACTGAGCACCATTAAGGCCGCTGTCAGTAAGTCATCTGCGGTCCCCCTGGGCCTCCTTTCTGGGGCCAAGTGAGTGACCTCTGCCATGGTCAGTCATAGCAGCAGCAAAGCAGCAGCATATACACAGGCGCATCCTGGTTCATGCTCCATCGACCAATCCAGGGGCAGTAAGGCAGGGGCTGGAGAGGCGATTTTACCTCCTCATACAAACTGACCTCAAGACAAACCTTGAGATTATAGCCCCTGCTGTCCTGGACCTGGGGTGTAAGTGCCTGGTAACCCAGAACTGGGGCTTCCCTGGTAGCTCAGCTAGTAAAGAACCCACCTGCAATGCAGGAGACCTTGGTTCAATTCCTGCACTGGGAAGATCCCCTGGAGAAAGGATAGGCTACCCACTCCAGTTATTGGGCTTCCCTGGTGGTTCAGACAGTAAAAAAATCCACCTGCAATGTAGGAGACCTGGGTTCAATCCTTGGGTTGGGAAGATCCCCTGGAGGAGGGCATGGCGACCCAGTATTCTGGCCTGGAGAATCCCCATGAGCAGAGGAGCCTGGCGAGCTTCAGTCTATGGGGTTGCAAAGAGTTGGACAAGATGGAGCGCCTAAGCGCAGCAACCCAGGACTGGGTGCACGAGGTGGAGTCCAGGGACCCAGAAAGGCCTGAGGGGAAGCAGAGGGAGGCCCCAGCACCTGGCCTGCTGTCCCCCCAAGGTCCCCGCCTCTCACGTACACTGTTCTCCACAGCAGATATTTATGCCTTGCACGGAGGTTGGCATCAGCAGCGGTTCAGAGTCTCCAATAATTTTCATTTTGTCATGCCGCGTGTCTGGCCCTTTGACCAGAGAGCTTTTAAATTCCTCCTTCCTAGTCCTCTTTCCTCACCCTCTTCTCCCAGGATCCCCCATCCCCGGCTGGATCCCAACTGGTTACTGAGTCTCAGCTTCTCCCCGACACGGGAGACACTAAATCTTCCCTGCTTGCCTCTCAACCCACCATCATTTCCCGAGCTCACCTACACCCATGAATGCTTAATTTAAAACTTCTGCTGCCTCTTGGCAGCTTATAATTCTGAGGCCGATTTCAGCCGAGGAGACAAAATGGGCTGATGAATGTACACAGAAAGGTGAGCAGAAAACAATACACAGCATCTCTGTGGTGTGGGGACAGGCTTTCTTAACCATTTACTTTAATGAGATGGATATCTACAGTGGAGAGTTATTCTAATAGGATGGATATCTGCCTGATCTATTGGCCTGCAGGATGGTTATGAGTTTTAAATTTCCTCATCTCCACAGCAGTAGATTCTCTGGGCTTTTCAATTATAAACTTAGTTTTCAGTTGGGGAAGCCGGAAGGATTTTGTTTTGGTCAGAGGACTAAAAAGGCAGATTCAGTCGAGGGCTTGGAAGACAGGCAGGCAGGAAGGTGTGCCAGGCTAACCTTGTCCTTCATCTTATCTTCTCCACCACCCGCACCCTACTGGACTCACACAACAAAGAGGTGCTCTAGCCTGACCACCTCCAGAGGCAGGCCCAAGAGAGTGGGTTACGGCCTGTGGCTCTCCCAGTCGATGGGGGAGGTGGTGATGAGTTCCCCACTGCTGGGCACATGCTGAGCAACCAACAGAGAAGAGATGCATCGAGTCTCAGAGGGTAATGAGCCCAGAACACCACTGACTGGAGTGCTCAGCATGGGATCATTGGGAAGACGAGCTTGGGCAGATCTGTGAAGGGGGAAGTCTTGGCTTTCTTAACGACTTTCTTTCTCTCTACTGACACATCACCCCTTGGCCCAAGAGCAGAGCAGACAGGGCCAGCAAGAAGATGGATGCCTCCTCTCCCAGGTCTACTTCCAGCCTTTCTCATCCTGCCTTCCTCACCCTCTCCTAGCCCCTAATGGGCCTCCTACTCCCTGGGTCAAGGCTCCAGAAACCTCTTAGACATCTGGGAGTGCCACTTTCCTGGAGGTCAGTGACTGTTCAGCCCACTGGTTAGTGAAGAGAGCCAGGCTCTGCATTTAGGCAGGACTGGGTTCAAGTCTGGCTTCTGTACTTACCAAATGACCTGGGATAATTTCTTTAACCTCTCTGAGCCTTCATTTCCTTATCAGAAAAGTAAGACTAAAAATAACCACTGCATAAAAAGGTTGTGAGGATTAACTAAGGCAACAGGCACGACTGTGAACCTAATTCAGTGTGTGGCACACGGCAGTTGCCCAATAAATATTAATTCCCTTCCCTCTTCCTTCTAATAAGGAACTATTGGCCTTTCCTTCAGATGTAGAAATGGAAACTGCAGTCCCTTCTTGCCTGGGGCATGTGTGATCTGCACCCTGCCCAGCCTGATGGTCTGACAGAACCTGTATGCAGGGCAGTAGCTAGACAGGTACAGCCATGATGTGGCAGGTGCTCAAAGCAGGCCTCTGCCCCAGATACCCTATGCAGGAACTGTGTTTGGGTCAGTAATAAAGGAAAGAAAGGCTTTGTTTTTCTACGATAATCTTCCTCTTATGTCCTTTGAATCAAACAGCCTTAAAAGCCAAGACAAATCAATAGATGAGTGCCAGTGATTGGCATCTGGATTGTCTTTTCATTTAATTCATTTACTAAACATCTACTGACGTTCCACTGTGTCAGGCGCAGGGCTAGGAATTGGGACCACAAAGTCAAGTAAGCTGTGTTTTTTGCCATCAAGGAGTTGGCAGGCTCAAGGGCTCAACAACTGAATACAGGGTGATACGTGCTCTGCAACTCACAGGATTCTCTCAGAGTACAACCAGGGATTCAGAAAAGACTTCCTGAAGGAACTACTGCTTGGGCTGATGTTTTAAGGATAAGTAGGCATCAGCCAAGCCAAGGGTAGAAGAAGGACGTGGATTTCGGAGAGAGAGGCCAGTGCATCAGTTAGGAATTGCAGTCAATTGCTGATACAGACCACATTTGCTTAAGGTTTAAGTTTACTTCTTGTTAAAAGAAAAAGTCCAGACATAGGCAATCCTGAACAGGTACAGCAACTCCCAGTGTCAACAGGGATCCAAGCCCCTTCATCGCCCTGCTCCACTCTCCTTAACATGTGGATTCCATTCCCGGGATCCATGGTGGCCGTGGGGCTCCAACCATTCATATCTTCCTTCCTGACAGGATGCCAAGAGAAAGGGAGAAAGCCCAGCAAGAGCAGATTACTTTCTTAGAAGTCCCGCTCAGAAGTCTCAGCTGAATTTCAGTGGTGTGACCAGTGAGAAAGGGGACAGTCTATAAGCCTGTACTAAAAGGATGCCTGTTACTAAGGAAGAAGGAAAGAGGAGAAATTAGGAAATGGAAATTGTGCCATAGACAGCATGTGCCTGAGCATAGAGCCTCAAGACTACCATGTCTGTTTATGGAACACATAGTATTGTCTGCCTGGATCAAGGAGTCCGAGTAGTAAGCGGAAGAGGAACTGGAGGTGGTAGCAGATGAACCTAGAGAAGCAAATCCACATTTTCCACCAGGTCTGAAGGCTTTGCTGGTTCAGCTGAAGGGGGCATCTGCCAGGGCACCAGGCTGGGCTAAGCACCTGCAGTCCAGACCCCCTCCTGTCTCAAAGGAAAGCCCCCATGTGGCTCTAGAGGTCACAGGAGCCCTGATAGGGCTTGGCCCAAGCTAGAATGTATATTGGCCAAAGGCCCCTAATTTTTCCCTTAGAGAACTAGTTTGGTCACACTGGGACCTGGCTACAATCAAAATGTGTTTCTGGGGGCTTCCCGGGCGGTCCAGCGGTTAAGAATCCGTGCTTCCACTGCAGGGGCACAGGTTCGATCCCTGGTTGGGGAACTAAGATCCCACAAGCCTCCCAGGGCAGCGGAAAAAAAAAAAATGTGTTTGTCTTCTCACTCCATGTTCTTGACCCAATAGAAAGAGCCAACATTTATTGAGTGTTTACTGTGTTTCGGACATTGTTCTGAGTGCTGCTTCATTTAAATCTCATGTTTTCCTTACGAGTGAGTTATTCCATTTTGTTACTCCCAGGTTACAGTTTGGAGAAACTGAAGCAGAGGCTTAAAATAACTCACCCAGGTTTACTAAATGGCAGAAGCTGAATTTGAACCCAGGTAGTCTGGGCTCCAGAGCGTCACTCGTAACCACGGCTCAGTTCTGCCAGTGGATGAGGTCTCCTAAAACAGGAGAAAATGCTGGGATCCAGGCAGCTGGGTAAAGGTAGGACTAGGCACAGAGCGTTTTGCTGTCTCTCTTGCAGGCAAGGAATGAACACTCAGGCTAACGGACCAAGCCTGGTCCAGGCTGGGACATGTGCCTTCGTCCCCTCCTTCTGCATCCTGTCTACCCAGTACGTTCTGACTCTGGTCAGCATGGTCCATGAAGAGACGCTCCATCTCACTTTTTTCCTCCTTGCCTCCCAGCCATCACGACTGTGATGGTTGTGCATCCTCTTTAGGTTCCTGTCTTTTCTTTCCTTTCTGCCTCCCTGAGAATGTTCAGCATCCACCCCTGACTTAGCTGTCCTAGACCTGTGTGTCAGGAGGGTTGGCCTGTCCCTCCAGGTCACCCTCGTGAGCTCTTCTCCTAGGCGGCGTGTACCTCCCCCGTGGCCTCTGCTCTCTCTGTCATCCCTTTTCTCTCTTCCCTCTTAATATCTGCTTGCACCTCCACTGACTTCAGCATCCCTTTCTATCCTGAAATTCTACCCTCCTTCCAACTCCTCCATTACCAGTCACCCATTACTTCCGTAAGTGTGGCCAAAGTCAGTCCGCAAACTAGCAGGTGTTGCCCTGTCCCCACCTGTGATGCACCACCCACCTTTAATGCCCAGCCCCTCCCCTCCGAGGAGAGTGTCCTGACTCTCCAGCCCTCCAGAGTTGGCTTTTCTGAACCCCTCCAGTACCTGCTGTCTGTGCTACTGCTGGATGGTCGTGTGGCATTCTGTCTCGAGTTGCTGTGATGTGGCTTCACTGTGTCTTCTCAAGTTCTTTGCAGACAGAAGTTATTTTTTTTTCCCTCCATTTGGATCTACTGTGGTGCTTTTGGATCTAATACAATGCTTTTCTATTTAGTAGATTCCAAATAACTATTTCTTAATCGGTTGATGACAATAATTCCTAGGTCTCTTTACACATCCTTAATATTTGCTATCCATTTCGGTTCCTTCGGCATTTGTTTGTTTTCACATTTTGAAGAATCCTGATCACTTCTGGACTTTGTCATCTCTTTAATCAGCTCAACTGGACACCCCTAGTCCTTCTCCAGCACCACTGGATCAGTCCAGAGATGCAAGGCTGAACCACAGTGACCTGCCCTTGCAGGGTACCTTGTACCCCGTTAGAGCTTAAACCTGTGTTTTCTGCTGCCTGGCCTGGAAGCTGTCTTTGTGAGGGAAGCTCCCACAGCAACCAGGATATGGCCATGTAGAAGGTGCTGCCAGAAACAATAGATTCTCCTCCATCAAACACCTTCCAGCACTGCCTGGAATCCTGCTGCTCAGGACAGGCTGTGGGAACTGGGGGTCAGTTGAAAGGTAACAGGCCTACAGCCTCATTCAGAGACCATAGTGCAAAAGCTCATGGGTTGATGAGTCGAGCAGTTGATTCAGGACAGATCAAAAGTGAAAGTGTTAGTTGCTCAGTCATGTCCTACTCTTTGTGACCCCATGGACTGTAGCTCAAGCCCACCAGGCTCCTCTGTCCATGGGATTCTTCAAGCAGGAATGCTGGAGTGGGCAGCCATGTCCTTCTTCACGTGATCTTCCTGACCCAGGGATCAAACCCGGGTTCTCCTGCATTGTAGGTGGATTCTCTACCGTCTGAGCCACCAGGGAAGCCCAAAGGCACTCAGATGGAGTTCTTTGTTGGGAAGAGCCAATCAGGGCAGACTTTCTGGAGCACAGAAGTGGTGTGAGGTCGCCCCTTTACGGTTGGCAGAGACTTCCCAAAGCAAGTTGCCTTAGCATCCCTGTCCTGGTAAATGAGCTGACATCTCTCTGAGTGGCCTCTGCCACTCTGCGCCTCCCTTGGCTGCACAGAGGTTGCTGCTTTTCTGTCTTTTACAGCTGTGATGCAGAGTCATGGCCTCAGAGACAGGCAGGGCTACAGGAGACCAGGTGGGGTCAGGCAGCTCACACAGCAGGCAGATCAGCTGGGCCAGGGTCGCGGGTCCTTGGCAGGAAGTTAGAGGCCATGAGACTGGGGAGATGGGGTATGAGCTCTGGCTCATATACTCGCTAAGAAGGTACAAGATGCTCAGAATCTCCTCCTAGCCTCCTTTTTCTCTCCAGCCTCCCTGAGGCATCCCTGTGAGAACAGGGTTAAGACAGAGGATGGAGCTGGTCTACCCTTCCTTTCTGCTGCTCCTGACCTTCCCCTTATCCGTTTCCCTGCCCACTGGCTCCAGGTGGCAGCTCAGGAACAGCGGGCCATTGTGAGCACCTCCAAATAGCTGTAAAAGAAATCAAATTCTTAAATGGTATTTACACTGAGTGGCAGGGCAGGAGCTGTGAAGCTTTTTTCCGAGGGCGCTGCAGCGGAAAGTCCGTCCACAGTGGGAGAAGCCACGCTGGCAGCAGTAGCCTGACCTCCATCAGAGCAGCCTTCAGCAGGCAGTTAGGCTTAGGCAAAGGTCAGGCTCACTGTGCTTCTCCGAGTCAGACATTCTCTTTAAAACCTTAATTGTGACTTCTGGGAAATCTTAGCTGAAGAGAGTGAAGGTTTTCTTCTCCTGTCTCCACTTCAGAACACAGCTATCTTGGAGGAGTGCTCCCCACATAGAGCAGAGAGCAGTCGTCAGTGGAATTCTGCTTAGTGCAACCAGACTGGGAGGTGGATCAGGGCGAATGAGGCTGCCGTGGCCCCATTGAAGGGGACACAGGCTGGCTCCTTCCTGCCCCTGAACAGGGCACCATCAGCCTGGGCAAATGGTAGCTCTGGGAGGCTACCTGCTAGCCCCTGGGACCTCGTTAAGCTGAATTGTACTGGGAACATTTGGTTGAAATGGGAAAGAGAGAAATAATTATGATTAATGGGACCCAGGCTCCCATCAAGAGGACAGAGAGTCATGTCAACAACAAGCTGCTGACCCATCCTACCTGTTGTCCTTTCCTATCGCTCATATTTCATGCTCTCTTGCGGCCGATCTCATTCCTGTGGCTTAGGAAACTTGCCGGAGTTGATTACAAGGCCCAGAACAGCATGACAAGGCTGTGCCACTGGAGAAGGACTGTGGCCCCAGTGTGGAAGGGCAGAGGGGTCAGAGTACCTACACTGCCCATGCCTGTCACTCCCAGCCTGCCTTTGAACAGAAGCAGCTGGAGCCCAGCTGCAGACCATAACCCGGCAGACTCTGGGTGCCAACTCCAGCCCTGCCCAGGGAGTTTGGGAGGGCTTAGGGCCTATGACAGCTCCACTCTGACGGTGTAAGCCATGCCATTTTTAAATCATCATTCACAGTGAGGAAGCTCAGCCTCAACCCACAGAAGAGGGCAGGGACCAGGGTCATTAACCAGGAGGATCTGGGCTCTGGTGGGCTGCATTTATCCCAGTCTCCAGCTGCATGCACCCACACCTTATAATGGGGGGCTTTTACTCATGGGCTTTTCTTTGCATTACTGACTGGCCAGAGAGATCACAACCCCTCCCAGTCCTACAGAGCAGTAATTCAGTTTCCCCATGTGACAGGAAGGTGAGCACACAACAGGACAGCACTCTCCCCCCAGCACTGCCAGGACCCAAAGACTGCAGGTGCTGGGGCTCTATAGCATCGCCTGGGGTGTTATTTTCCTTACTGTGTTACAAAAGGTAACAGCCAGATTTACTGACCGTAAAGTTACAAGAGGTCTGAACAGAGTTTGTGAATGTGCATCAGACATGGGCAGGGTGCTCAAAAATGCCCAAATCTCCTCTCTACTGGACCTGAGAGAGCAGCTCCTTAGTGGGGAGAGAGGACAGGGTTCTTTCTCTGAGGCCCATCCAGGGGTGCAGGTCAGCAGGGCTGCTGGCCCCTACCTGGGTGGTGGCACACGGCACACACACGATGTGCTGCCTGGCAGGCTCAGCAGGCCGGGCCAGGCTTCATGACTGGCAGGTGAAGGCAGGATGGATTTAAGGAAGGATGCGGTGACTCCAGGGTTGGGGGGGCTGTGTGAGAGGAGCCCAGAGGACATGGTACCTTCTGAGCCAGCTGGATGGTGAGGGAGACGTGAGGAGGAAAGAAAGGGGGGGCGCGGTGCAGGGCATCTTCCTCTGGGGACGGTGCCTCCAGCTGTCCTTTCATGCCCTGGATATGACATTCATCAGGAAGAATGGGCATTCTGTGTTTCTGTGAGATTGTTTGCTGTTTCTTGTATTGAGTTCAATGGAATGAGTAAACTGCCTGGTCCTTAGCTGCCAGTGTGGAATTTCTGTCTGTTCAGGCCCTCTCTGGTGCCTTCTTCTGGCCTGCAAGAGGGATTGGTGTCTGTGGCCCTGTTGGCTAGAGACCAGGTGATGATGAAAGAGGAGAAGCCCCGTGTCCCCTTCCATCAGCACACACACTCCTGTCCCAGCCCAACCCCGAAGGGCCCCCCAACCACAGCCCAGTTGTGACGGCTCTGATGTGGCTGAATGAGGCGTTGGCTTCTCATCCACACCCCAGGTTCCTCCATTCCAGCCGCCGTTGACTTCTTCGGGAGTGTCCCTGCTCTCCTAGAAGGGCCGGAGACTTTGAAGGTTTCTCAGCCCTGTGCTCAGACGTTCCCTCAGGCTACCACGGCCCAACCAGCACACCCAGCCCCTGGCTTGGGATTTAGCACACACACACCACCCCCCCAACGACGGTGGCCTGGGGCCTCACCCTGTCCTGTCCTCATAGTTCCTCCTCTAGCTGTCTTCTATCTGCTTGGCTCCTCACCCCTGCCTTGCTCGGGGATGGTGGCCAGGAATGGGGGGTGTGTAGGAGGCTGGGGAGGCACACACAGCTGCTGCCTGTGCTCCTGCCTGGATAGAGAGAGGCACCCGGCCTCGCTCCGGTTATAGTCAGTGCTGGCAAAGCAGGTGCGAAACAGCCCCTTCTGCTTGTGACGTCCAGGCGCCTCTGAGTCATCATGGACTGAAGCCGGTTTCTGCCCCTCTGAGCTCCTCTGTGAGCAGACCTGCTGTGGGGACGAACTCCCTGGCACCTTAGAGGGGTTCTCAAAACTGGCCTTTTCCTGTCAGTTGGGTGCCAGTGGACTTGCCCAAAGACGGGAACTTTTCTGTCCCAGGAACTTCCCTTCTGCCAGTGACATGGAGAAGCTAGGACATCTACATCTATTGTATGCCTACTATGTGCCATGGACAGAGGAGCCTGGCCTGCTACAGTCTCTGGGGTCGCAAAGAGTCGGACATGACTGAGCAACTGGACAACAACAAACCGTTAATAAATGCCCACAATGAATGCTACAGTTAATATTGGTGTGAACAAAGTGCTGTGAGGAAAAGCATTAAGTATATAAAGGTGTGGTCCTAGTGTGTAGACGCTTGGTGGATGGGTTGAGTCGGAGCTCACAGATGCAGCAATAGGAAGAATTGTTCTAGCCAGGGGGCGTGGCCTGCCCAGAGGCCTGGGACGAAGCACCTGTGTGAAGCTGGAGGTGGTTTGGCATTACTCGAGCCAAAATAATGAGGGCCAGAATGGTTGGAAGGTGAGACCAGCAACAACCCAGTTTTATAAGGAATTGATCCTCTACTGTGCTGAGAAATTTGAACTTCAGCAGAGAATTAAGGAAAGGATTTTGGCAAAGGAAAAAGTGATCCGATTTGTTTGGGTTTTTTGCGAAGTGACAACATCTGTTGAGAACATCCTATATGCCAAACTCCTCTTAAGTGTTTGATTTGGGTCAGTTAATTTAGTCTTTAATAAAACCCTTTGAGGTAAGTGCCATTATGATGCCCATTTAACAAATAAGAGAAAACTTAGACCCAGAAAGGTTAAGTAACCCACTCGAGACCACACAGCTGGTAAGTAGTAGAGCAGGATGAGAACCCCGATGGTCTGGCTGACCATGGAGCTGCACGGCCTGTGATAAGCCATGCCCTGCAGCATCGTTGAGGGGCCACTGGGAAGTGGCGAGGCTGGGGGCAGGGAGTGTCACCCCAAAGCCAGGACCTGAACTCAGAGTGGCAGGAAGGATAAAGAAGAGGGGGAGAATTCAAGAGATGTTTATGAAGTAGGACCATTGTGACCTGGAGGTTGACTGTGAATGTAAAAGGAGTCCAGGATGATTTCTAAGCTGTTCCTGCTGAGTGAGATAAGAAACGCAGGTGGAAGTGCAGGTTTTATAGTGAAGATAGTGGATTCAGGATTGGGCTCATTACATTTAAAATGTATATGGTGGAGGTGAGTCCTGAAGAGCGGTCTGGGCTGGAAATAGGAGCAATGGTGTCACATAACTCTGAGCCGTGCAATACAGAGACTGTCTGTAGCTTCAGATGGCCCCCCAGGGGATGTCCATATTCACGGGGTGTGTTGGTGGGAAAGAATTCACAACTGAAACTAAGAAAGCATGGAGAAGGTTGGGAATCACAGAGGCCTTAAAAGAGTTTCAAAATAGAAGACAGCGGTGCTTAACTTTGTCAGATACCTGAGAAGAAATTAATAAAACAACAATTAAAACGTCTTGAGTGACCTTTGAAGTGATAATCACATTGGAATGTCCGTCGGCTGTGTGATATGGAGGAGTGGATGGAGGTGAAGAGAAAGAGGTCCCTGGGTTAAGAGAGAAATGTTGACTGGACCAGATGTGAGGTCAGAGCTAGGTTTTCTAGGATAAGTGAGCTTTGTAGACAAAGGTAGATGCTGATAGAAAGGGAGTCGGGTGGTGATTAGAGGAAAAGGTAACTGAAAGAGACAGGTGCCCAAGCAAGCAAGAGACTGTGATCTATAGCCAGATTTTTTTTTTTTTTTTTTTTTTTTTGGCCACACCAAGGGCTTGCAGGATCTTAGTTCCCCAACCAGAGATTGACTCCTAGCCTTTGGCAATGAGGGCACAGAGTCCTAACCACCAGACCACCAGAGAATTCCCTAGAGCCAGGTTCTTTTTCTCCAGGATGGAAGGAAAAGAATTAATTACTAATGCCACCGTTCAGTTCAGTTGCTCAGTCGTGTCCTACTCTTTGCGACCCCATGTACTGCAGCATGCCAGGCTTCCCTGTCCATCACCAACTCCTGGAGCCTACACAAACTCATGTCTATCAAGTTGGTGATGCCATCCAACCATCTCATCCTCTGTTGTCCCCTTCTCCTCCCGCCTTCCATCTTTCCCAGATCAGGGTCTTTTCAAATGAGTCAGTTCTTCAAATCAGGTGGCCAAAGTATTGGAATTTCAGCTTCAGCATCAGTCCTTCCAATGAATATTCAGGACTGATTTCCTTTAGGATGGACTAATTGGATCTCCTTGCAGTCCGAGGGACTCTCAAGAGTCTTCTCCAACACCACAGTACAAAAGCATCAATTCTTCGGCGCTCAGCTTTCTTTATAGTCCAACTCTCCTATCCATACATGACTATTGGAAAAACCATAGCTTTGACTAGATGGACCTTTGTTGGTAAAGTAATGTCTCTGCTTTTTAATATGCTGTCTAGGTTGGTCATAGCTTTTCTTCCAAGGAGCAAACGTCTTTTAGTGGCTGCAGTCACCATCTGCAGTGATTTTGGAGCCCAAAAATATGGAAAAGATCAGTTTTCATTTCAGTCCCAAAGAAAGGCAATGCCAAAGAATGTTCAAACTACCACACAATTGCACTGATCTCACACGCTAGCAACGTAATGCCCAAAATTCTCCAAGCCAGGCTTCAACAGTATGTGGACCATGAACTTCCAGATGTTCAAGCTGGATTTAGAAAAGGCAGAGGAACCAGAGATCCAATTGCCAACATCCACTGGATCATAGAAAAAGCGAGAGAGTTCGAGAAAAACATCTACTTTTGCTTTATTAACTACCCCAAAGCCTTTGACTGTGTGGATCATAACAAACTGTGGAAAATTCTGAAAGAGATGGGAATACCAGACCACCTGACCTGCCTCCTGAGAAATCTGTATGCAGGTCAGGAAGCAACAGTTAGAACTGGACATGGAACAACAGACTGGTTCCAAATAGGGAAAGGAGTTCGTCAAGGTTGTATATTGTCACCCTGCTTATTTAACTTATAGGCAGAGTATATCATGCGAAATGCCGGCCTAGATGAAGCACAAGCTGGAATCAAGATTGCTGGGAGAAATATCAATAACCTCAGATATGCAGATGACACCACCCTTATGGCAGAACGCAAAGAAGAACTAAAGAGCCTCTTGATGAAAGTGAAAGAGGAGAGTGAAAAAGTTGGCTTAAAACTCAACGTTCAGAAAACTAAGATCATGGCATCTGGTCCCATCACTTCATGGCAAATAGACGGGAAAACAATGAAAACAGTGACAGACTTTATTTTGGGGGTTAACAATGCCACCATAGGTGCTTTATAAAGGCAAAGTGTGGGTCTGCACAGAAATCCACGGTGGTTCAGGTAAAGCGTGAGAGTCGAGATCTGCAAAGCAGAGTACACCTGCCCCCGAGCAGACCTTGGCATCAGGAAGGTGTAAGGGCCGACAAAGGCATAGCTGGCATTCAGATGTGACCCGATTTGGTTACGTTCGGGTTAGAGATTTGACAGCCTCATACAGTTCCTCTATGGGTCATGTGCATGCGTGCTAAGTCACTTCAGTCATGTCCGACTCTTTGCTACCCCACAGACTGCAACCCTCCAGGCTCCTCTGTCCATGGGATTCTCCAGGCAAGAATACTGGAGTGGATTGCCATGCCCTCCTCCAGGGGATCTTCCCAACCCAGGGATCAAACTGGTGTCCCCTGCATCTCTTGCATCTCAGGCAGATTCTTTACTGCTGAGCCACCACAGGTCATACACTAATTTCTCCTGAGAAGAGAAGCCATTCGGCTTCTCACCCCTTGTTCAGTCCCTGCAGAGCACAGGTACAGCCTCAGGGACTCCGTCTGGGCTTGGGAGAACCCCATGTGGCCCAGACCAAGGGCTGGGGCCCCGGGTGCTATCTGGAAACTCCGGATGAAGAGCGGTCCTCACTGCTCTCTCTGGTAGGACCGCTCTTCTCTGCATCATCAGGAGCATGAGGAGAAGCTGGGTTCAGGTGCACCCCACTTTCAGGAGGACTTCCAAAGCCAGCCTCGAGCTCAGGAAGCCTGTGGGAAAGGATGCCAGTGGAGGCGCCCTGCACAGGGGTAGGGCCCCTGATTCAGCCACACTCCCTGCGTGAACCTCAGGGAAGAGACAGTTAAATTGCCCTCCAGTCCACAGCCCCGGGTTTTCCTGGGAAGATGAACAGTCTGCTTTCCTAATTGTCTGCACCAAAGGAACAGATTGCGTCAGTTTGTAAACTGTGTTACCGCTTGCAAAGGCCTGGAGTCAGCAGGTTTGCATTTCCCAGCAGACTGCGCGATGCTGATCCCCCTGGCTCCTCCTCTTTGCCTCAGGCATGACCAGGAATTGCCCCTGGCCCCCCACCTCTGGCATCCCACCCCTCACCCCTGAGGTATTCCAGGAGAGAGAGGAGGAAGCCCTGAGCTCCTAGCTGGGCCATCTCACCCAATGCTCAGGCCAACCCTCAATTTCCAGGAGTTTTGTGGCCACTGTGCCAACCCAGGCCTGATTTGCAGGCATTCCTAGGACCTTGGCTCAGACCAGGGCACAAATGTCAGAAACGAGATTTTCCAGGGAACAGTTGGAGCTGTGGGTTGGGCTTGAACACGTCATCTGGTCTGCAGGTATTGAGGGGTTGGGTAGTAATGCACTGGTAGGGACTGGAGCCCTGCTACTCCAGGAGCACAGGGAAGTTTGGCACGGACCCTCACCTGCCCCCTCCCCACCCGCAGCCCACAGTAATGCAGCCCAGGAGGCATTTCATAGGCACTGCCTCTGCAGCTCCCAGAGCATTACATTATTCATTGCATTGTGTTAATGCTTATCAACTCTGAAAGACGTTGGTGTGCACGCGTGGCCATGAGTGGAGGGGACGAGTCAGCTGTGTTAAGCTGCTACTATATTAAGGTGAGGTGTCCCTTCAAGTTCACGGCTCCGGCGGCAGAGGGAACACATTACAGCAGTATGGGGGATGGTGGCAACTCCAGCCGGCAGCGTGGCTGCCTGTGCGAGGCAGGAGAGGAGGCTCAGTGGCACTCCGGATTGCTACTCGCCTACCCTGTGGAAAGCTCCAGTTGGGATGTGTGGGTGGGGAAGAGCTGGAGTGCCTTTCTTCCTCTCTCCCCGCTCTCCACCTTCCCCTCTCCACAGGCTCCTGCAGGTTGCCTGCAGGGCCTCCCCGCCAGCCCTTCTCTCCCACGTAACCCCTTGTCTGTCTGCTCTCTCAGCGCCTCCTGGTCATACACACACCACCAGTGCCGCCACCCCCAATCCCAGCTCATACCTCAGGAAGTTATGAGCAGAGAAAACCTTAAAAAGCTGGTTCAGCGCTCACTGACATGTGGAGCAGCTGGAGGGGGTGCCCAGCCCAGAAGAGGCAGAGCTGGTCCCTGGATGGCTGTTTAGTCCGAGGTTTTTGCTTTGCGCCTCTAAACCTTCTCCCCATCCAAGCCTCACTCCTCTCTTGTTCCCAGTTCCAGGCTTCTTGCCGATGGCCTTGGGATTACTGCAAGCAGGGCTGGGACCAGCCAGCGTATGGGGAGGATGGCGGCCTCTGCCCGTCACGGGGGCCCCTGATGTCACCTCTCCAGAGGTAGCGCTGAGCGCTCCTGCTCTGCCTTCAGGAGGAGCATGCAGTCAGCATCCCCTCACGCCCCTTGTGTAGGAAGTCTTCCTTCCTGGATGCTCCAGGGCAGGGGTGCCCTGAGCTGCTGCACTGGCCTACCTGGGATCACCTGTCCTGCCTGAGGCAGCCACCTCCCTGGGAGGAGGGAATGTCCCCGGCAGCTGTGTTCCAGGCATCCCTCCCAGCCTCTGGGGCTGAGGCTCAGTGATTTCCTCTGCTGCCTTGGGTACTGCACAGGAGAGAGGATGAGAGGCTCTTGGGGGAGACTGTATCTCTCTTCCATTCTCCCAATACACAAAAAGTGAAGAGGGGTTATATGGGAGGGGAGACTCTCGCCGCTGCTGCATTTTGCCAGAAATCCCCTCTGTGCTGTACCTCCTTGGGCTGCCCTGAGTCACCACCCAGAGCACGCCACCCCCAGCTGTGCATCCTCCCCGGTTCAGTATCTTCAAGTTCTCTTGCCCTGAGTGCCCCTGGCGGCCTTGTTGAAGCTAGCCTTTTCATGGAGGCACCCTCCAGTGCACTCCGCCCCCACCCTACCATGAAGAAGGCTACAGGAGGGGCCCTTGGTCTTCCCAGTGTCACCCCCAGACTCAGAGCCACTGGGCATCCATCTGGGCTCCTGGAGCAAGAAAGGCTGGACAGGCAAATGAAGCTCTAAGGCGGCTGGCATTTCCTCTGGTCTTCTAGCTGAGCTCTCAGGTGTTCTTCCCCAGACACACACATTACTTTCAGAAGGCTGATTGGCTGGGGAAGGCCTGGACAAATAAGTCGTCCTCTCTGTAAGAACATCAGCCCTGCCTGCCTTTCACTCCTCTCACTTCCTGCACACCCGCCCCCCTCACCTGGCTGGCCCCACATGGCTCCCTGGGGCAGACGGTGCCTCACTGCCTGGAGTGGGAGAATGACTCAGCCCCCTCTGCCCACTTGATTGAAGCAGCTCCTGTGTTAAGAAGCTGGACAGAAGCCAGACAAGGAAAGAAGGAGACCAGTTGGGGTGGTGGGGCAGGGATTGAGAACATGTTGGGGGTGGGGGGGCAAGATAATGCAACCACTAGGAAAAGGGCTATGAGAAACCAAACATGGACGCCGCCACCGCCACCGTCCCTCGCTGGGTTGGAAGCCTGCCCCGTGTCTCTTTTCTCCTCTCTCCTCCCATTCCCCACGTCCCGCAGCCTCAGTCAGGAAAGGTGAGACCACAGCCTGCCTGGGTGGGAGCTGAGGTGTGTGTGCTGCCTGGGACAGGAGCTCTTCCTCAGTAATTAGGAGACGTGCAAATTAACAGCCTGTGCGATTTGTATTAATATGGTAAATAAGCCAGAACAATTTCATTAGTGGCACATTAATGTGCTCGGGAGCAGAGCAGGAGGACATGTCCCACTGTGAGGCAGCAGGGCCCTCTGGTACCCCGGCCCACAGACAGCCGAGGACCAGTGGGTCTAGCTGCTTTCCCTCTGGGCGTGCTGGCCGGGCCACACCCCTGATTGGCCCTTTGGTGGAGAAAGATTCCCCACCCCTACCCCCACCCCAACCCCACCCCCGCCCACTCTGATTAACCACCTCTTCACTCACCTACCTCTCTGAGTGAGAACCAAGGGAATTGAGCTCAGCCAAGCAGAGCTGCTGCTGGTTGTAACTAGCGTGACTGCTGTCAACTGGCCCTGAGCCGAAGGAAGTGGATGCCATTGTACATCACCAAAAACTCACAGTCAGAGTTAGGATTTGAGCCCAGGTCTGTCTGACTGCAGGATTCATGCTCTTTCTACCACCTCCTGGCCCAGTCAGTACACCCACCTCTGGGGCAGATTTAGAAAACAATCTTTGCTCCCCTTGGAGCTGACAGTCTGCGTGCGTGCTAAGTTGCTTCAGTGTCCGACTCTTTGCGACCCCAGGGACTGTAGCCCGTCAGGCTTCTCTGTCCGTGGGATTCTCCAGGCAAGAATACTGGAGTGGGTTGCCGTGCCCTCCTCCAGGGAATCTTCCCAACCCAGGGATCAAACACAAGTCTCATGTCTCCTGCATTGGCAGGCAGGTTCTTTACCACTAGCACCATTTTAGCTGGTGAAGAGAGACATTTTGAAATAACTGCTCCTCCCCAGGAAGTAAATAATCGAAGAACCATTTGTGTGTCAAGCACCCTTTCAAGTGTTTAACATACTTACATTGGCTCATTTAGTCATCAAAACACATCTTTTGAGATAGGTACTATCACAATTCTAAGGTAATTGACTCACCAGAAGTCAAGCAGGTGGTGAGTAAACGTCTGCTCCAGAGTCCATGGTCTTAACCTCTGTGCTCTACACTGGTCCCTGAGTGTCAGAGGGAGATATCCGGGCCAGGTGTTCAGTTCACTGCAGGCCAAGGTTAGGGAAACTGTCACAGGAAGATGATGTTGAATCTGGAAGAGCTCAGCTCACAGGGCCTGGTTCAGAACCACAAACTCCCTACCCACTCTGCCAGCATTGGGAGCAGAAGACGAGAGACGCTGGCAGGTGAGCAGAGCATCCAGGATGTCCAGTGTGGCAGCACCTCGATGTCCTTCAGCTCCTGAGGATCAGGTCTGCCCTTTAGACATCTGATCTAGGCTCTTGCTTCTGTCTTAACCAGAGTTATCACTAAGCCACCCCCTCCACATGGCACCCCCTTCTCATAGCCTCTCCTTCCCCCAGCTCCGTGTGTTCCTAGGTCCCAGCATTTGGCTTCAGTATGAGTGTTGAGGATGGAGAATGAGGAAAGACATCATCTGTCCCTTGCTGACACTGCTTGTGTCCACGTGTACCCCGTGAGCCCCTCAAGGCTATTATCAGCCCGCCTGTGTACACACCAAATGCCCACAAGCTTATGAAGTGCTGTGGCAATTGGGGTGCCACTGTGAGGCACCCAAGGCCTGACCTCCCTGATGTCAGTGCCATTGCAGGAAGCCTCCCAAGCCACTGGACAGAGAGTCCAGGTCTCTTCCTGAAACACTCTAAGATGCCGAAGAGACAGGCAGCAATGCTGTATAGCGCTTCTCACTTTACACCGCACTCCATGAGTAGTATCTCACTAACACTTGGGGTAGCCGGAAAGAAACCAAAAGAGGTTTCTTGTGTACTTGACAAGAAAGAGCCTCCCCTAATTCCTGTCTGCAGTTGGAGGCAACTTTCAGGAAATTTCTGCTCATAGTCTGTATACCAGAGATCAAACCGGTCAGTCCTAAAGGAAATCAACCCTGAATATTCATTGGAAGGACTGATGCTGAAACGGAAGCTCCAGTACTTTGGCCACCTGATGCAAAGAACTGACTCACTGGAAAAGACCCTGGTGCTGGGCAAGATTGAAGGCAGGAGAAGGGGACGACAGAGGATAAGATGGTTGGATGGCATCACTGACTCAATGGACATGAGTTTGAGCAAGCTCCAGGTGATGGACAGGGAAGCCTGGCGTGTTGCAAAGAGTTGGACGTGACTTAGCAACTGAACAACAACAACATCTGTATATTGTCAGTCCTAATTATACGTGAGCTCATATTTTGGAATTCACTCACTTGCTAAAATTTGTTACCTCCGTCAGTACCCCTGTGACTTTTTGGATCATTTGGGAACTTGCACAGAGCCGCGAATCTCCTGAGGAGTACATTCCCAGCTGAGGCTGCACACGCGGTGGCTCTGCCTTCTTGTTTCAGCTCTCATCCTACAAACAAGTGTCCTACTCATGGTCTGCTTAGCACTGAGGTTTTCAGGGTTTCTGCACTTTATGTTGTAGTTAAAAATGGCCTCCAAGCGTAGTGCTGAAGTGCTGTCTAGTGTTCCTGAGTGCAGGATGGCTGTGATGTGCCTAAAGGAGAAAATCCATGTGTTAGATAAGCTTTATTCAGGCATGAGTGACAGCTCTCTTGGCTGTGAGTTCAATGTTAGTGAATCATCAATATGTATTAAATACCGTGTCTTTAAACAGAAACCTGCATCCAAGCAGGTTATGTATTGATAAGTTGATAGAAATGTGACTGGAGTCTTGTAGGAACCTAACCCTGTGTTTCCCCAGGAGACAGTGGTTCAGGATTCCCTAATTCCTTGTTCATGGTAACTTTATAGCGATAAGTACCACAGATAACTAGAGAGAGAGAGTATGTATATATATTTTTAATTAGAAAAATACCAGAAATTTGATGAGTCTTAAGATTGAGTCTTAAAGTTGAATAGAGAAACGGAGCTTTTACAGATATAAAGAGCTAAAAATGTGAGTTGCTCAGGCCTGTCCAACTCTTTGTGACCCCATGGACTGTAGTCCACCAGGCCCCTCTGTCCATGGAATTCTCCAGGCAAGAAAACTGGAGTGGGTAGCCATTTCCTTCTCCAGGGGATCTTCCTGATCCAGGGATTGAACCTGGGTCTCCTGCATTGCAGGCAGATTCTTTACTGCCTGAGCCACCAAGGAATCCCATCACAGATATGAACCCATGTAATTTTATAGTCAAGTCACAAATTCTCAGCAGTGAGTGTGAAAGAGAGACATGATAAAGGATGAACATGTAGACCAACCTGGGAGAGCCCACTGCACCCTCTACTTGCTCCCTGTGTAGAGTCAAGACTTCGGTCTTCACCCTGAACCCTCTGCCCATCTAGGTTGGGGCATATCCAGAAGGATAGGCACAGCACGGAGCATGTCCAGCAAGGCCAGAAGCCCAGAGACCCAGGTGCAGCAGGAACACTGGCCCAGCCCCAACCCGCCTCTAAGACCAGCCTACCTTCCCTAAAGCCCCATTGTTTGACTGAGAAATTACTGTGGTGGCAGCAGCTGTAATAAAAGAAGCTGGGACCCCCAGGCGACAGCTTTATCTCTCCCTCTACAGCCCAAGATGGATTGGGCAGCAGCACGGTGCCCAAGGCCAGAGATTTCTTTTCTCTGTGGCCAGCTGGGCCCAGGGGCTTGTCAAGCCCAAGTTAGCGTATCGATTGCCGGCAGGGAGAGGCTGGGTACGTGTGAAGCCAGGGCTCACCTGCCAAGAGAGCCTGGCTGCTCCCCAGCAGGGTTGGCCCCAGCTGTGGCTGCTTAGTCACTCGCTGGCGTCTCCCCCTGGCAGGAGCCTTGAGAGGTCAGCATCTGGTTTGTGGCCTCAGAGGGTGAGGTGTGAATTAGACGTTGGCGAGTAGGGTCTGAGCCTGGGCACCTGACAGGAGAGACGGATTGTACCTGTCTGGACGCCTCTGCAGCTCATGTCTCTGAGGCTCTTACCTCCACCGCAGAAATCTGGTGTGAGAAGAAGCCACGGGCTTCTCGTCACAGCTACAGCAGCCCACTGTGAGCCTTGGGGCTGGAGGGAGGTCTCGTGCTTGATCAGGGCAGCCATCCTGGCTTTAGGAAAAGGACCCCTGACAGTGAACACAGTGGAAGAGGACGAGAGGCGCTGGCGTGGGCCTGGGGACTGTACCAGTTTGACTTGTTTTCAGCTGGGCGTGAGGTGTCTCGGGAGCCCCCAAATGCAAAGAAGCCCTGTGGATTGGTGGTAGGAGCCAGCGTCGGCACCCTCACTCTACCCACTGTCTCCTGAGCCCCCAAACACAAGGCAGGCAGTCCTCTACTCCTCCCAGAAGTCGTCTGGGATCAGCTGCCGCCTGATCTTAGCATGCTTGATAAAGCGCGGCAAATGAAGAAGAGGTGGTCTTCCCATGTATTCTCTTCCCATCCCTGTTCTCGTCTGAGTCCCCCAAGCCTGCAGCCTCTTCCTCCACCATTAGCCCTCCCACTGTCGGGGCGCCCAGGGCATTTGCAAGGTGGCAGAGGGTTCCTGGGGCAATTTATCACTCACTCCGGTGAATTTACTGGCTGGCAAGCTCTTGAGGCACCTGTGCTTTTATCATGTACCATTTTGCCCACCTGTTCTCTGCCACACACACAGGTCCTCCCAGTGAATTAATTGCCAGGATTAGAGAAAGGGGAAACCAGTTTTGCCATCTATGATTGTGAGTCCCCCCTTCCTCCAGCCCTCAGCAGCGTGGTGCCCGTGTGGGGTGCACCACCCAGCAGGGCCCGGCACTCCCACCCTGGCTCCACAGGAAGGGGTGAGGTCCAGGGTCCTGAATGGTGGGAGGAACTGGCCTTAACCCAGTGGACAGTGTGGGGAGGAGGGTGGGTGGGGAGGTCAGGGATGTGACTGGAGGAAGGATGCTCTTGAGACAGGGCTGTGGGGAGAGGAGGGGAGGTGCCAAGGAGGCAGTGGAGAAAGAAGGCAAGCAGGGCAGCCTGGCCTCTGCTCTCAGCTCTGCCCCTTTCTGGCCCCACTGCCCTTGTGTCTCAGTTTCCCCACTAACAAAATCAAGTTGGATTGGATGGGTATAATACCTTCTTTTTCTAGCTCTGATAAACTCTTCATATCCCCTTCTACAGTACACCCCCACTTCAGGCATTGTTGAACCTGCATTCCACCTGAAGGGGTCACAGGGGGCTTCGTGTAGGAAGAGGGTGTTCACAAATAGGAAGAAGACCTGGCGGAGTCCTAACTCTGCCGGGAGAGGTGCTGGGGACGCGACTCCCTGTAAGGAAACAGAGGCCACTCGGGTGCATGGAGGGAGGGCAGAGCGGGGAACAAAGAGCAGGACCAGGAAGGCGGGACCCCGGCTCCTTCCTATTCGTGTCCTCGGCAGCTGCCACTGGCTCTGGCCCAGGCTTCAGAGAACTCCCAGGTATTTAGACATTCATTTTATTGCTTAATCGAGCTTGAAGCCGTTTAAATGAATACAAGTTTTTACGTTTGGCAGTGAAGGCTTTTACAGGCCCCTTTAGCAGGGGAAGAGGTTGGGAGAGAAGCCGAGAAGGAATTCCTCCTGGGCCACTGCCTTCATGAGGTGGAGCAGCGTCTGTGCCGGGTTGGGCGTCCTGGGTCTCAGGGAGCCCTCAGGGGAGGAGGCCTGGGAGCCCCTGGGCTCTGCAGGATCCTGCCGGCTCTGGGGATCAGCCACTGTGCTCGGCCTCGAAGTCTGGGCTGATGGTGGTGAGCACCCCCCTCTAAAGGGGTTACCTCCAACTGGAATCACCCCCTAACTGCCCCTGTGCATCAGTGTACTTTCTGCCCACCTGTCCCCTTCCCTCCTCTCCTCACCTGGCTCTCATCCCACTGCTTTCATTGTCTTCATTAAGCATGACTTCATTCAGCTCTTCCAGGAAGAACCCAGGTTCTCCCCTCCTTGGGGATTGCCTTGCTCTCCACTTCCACCCAAGGCTTGCCTGTCTTCCTAGCAGAGCTGAGGCTCAGTGGGTGCTGAAGAGGAGTGGGTGTTGCCTGACTCACCCCTGACCTTTAGCTGTGTACACACACAAACATACAGCTCACTTAAAGCTAAGGAGCGTGAAGTTTTCCCTAGTCGCTCTCTGCCAAGAGGAAGGGGAGGGGATTTGAGGAGAGGGGAGTTCTGAAGTTGCTTTGTCAGTGACATATCTATCTAATGGTGATTCTGGGGTGCAAGAAGCTGAAAAGCATAGACCAGCTCACAGCACCAAGGTGAAGGGTTCTAAGAGGCTCTCACCGGCTCGCGCTCTGCCTCACTGTTCCAGCTGTTTCTCTGTCCGTGGAGTGACCGTGATGGCAGTGGCCCCGGGGCCACTCTCCTCCCCTGCCCCCCCCCAAGGCCCCTGCTGCTAGCTGACACCCCCGTTTCTGCTCCCTAGGTCGAGGTGGAGGTGGAGAGCATGGACAAGGCCGGCAACTTCATCGGCTGGCTGCACATTGACGGCGCCAACCTGTCCGTCTTGCTGGTGGAGCACGCGCTCTCCAAGGTCCACTTCACCGCCGAGCGCAGCGCCTACTACAAATCCCTGCTATCTGCCGAGGAGGCCGCCAAGCAGAAGAAGGAGAAGGTAGGCTGTGGAACGGGGCCTGGCGGGGAAGGAGCGGCTGCCCTCTCTCACCCTTCCTTCCCTCCACACCAGCACTGCTGCCTCCATACGACAGACAGAAGCACTTCTGTCCCCACTCAACTGAGTGACTCTGGCTGGTGTTGGTGTCAGACCCCACATCAGCAACCTCACGCTGAGGCGGGCCCTGGACCCTCTCTGAGCGCCCCTGTCCACCACCCCGGCCCTGGTGGGCCTGGCACCGGAAGCTGCCTGGATGGTGACCTTGGAGCCCATGGTCACCTGAGACCAGAGGCCTTCCTTCCCCCGCCCTGACCCTCCAGTGCTCTCGGAGGGGCCGGCTGGCCTGTAGCCCACATCTGAATTTCCTTCACATTGCCCTGCAGGGAAGCCCATTTTGGAAGCTGCCCCAGGAGATGCATAAAGCTGTTAGGACAGCAGATTTACAGCCCATCAGTCTGTGCAGACACTGCATTGAAGAGACAAGGCGGGTGGGTCGGAAAGCAGCTTTTGGAAACAAATGGACGATTAAGGAACCCAGCAGTTTGGTGATGGGAGCCGGGCTCGGCAGCCCCCTGCCCCTACCCCCACAGCCTGTCGCCACTGACTTACGGCTCAGCCCCGATAATGGGGATAAATCAGCTAGCCACCAATTTGTCAGGGCTTCTCGGAGCTTGAGGAGGATTTCATGGGACAGCCGTGCTGAGCCATAAATTTGTTCCAGGCATAAATGTTTCCTTCCCCATGGGGCAGCCATCTGGCTTACAACTCGCCTCGCAGAGCCAAGGCCCAGACCCCTGTCAAAAGGAGTGGGGGGCCCCGGGGCCCAGAAGCCTCCAGCTCCTCCCACCTCTCCTCTGACAGAGCATCATACTTCCCCCAGGGGCCAGGCCCTGGAGGACTTCTGGGATCTCTGGGTCTCTTAGTCTCATCCCCTAGGGATTAGGACAGGTGATTGACCCTACTAGAGCTGGAAGGACTCCAGGGAGAGGTGGCTCCAAAGGCCAAGACAGGTGAAAGGGACTGCCCACGTCTTGGAGGGGCAAGCAGGCCACCATGGGGCCCCTGGGGAGGATTCCACTTCTGCCCCAGTTCTGCTTCCATTACAGCTCCCATCATAGCCTGTCTTCCTAGAGTGATGGGGAAGCAGGCAGCCTCGGCTGGAGGCACTTTCTGAACTTAAGACTGACACCCTCTGTGTCCTCTGCTCGCTGCAGGGGATGGCGGAGAGAGAGGTGGTGCAAACGTTGAACGAGTTAATAGCTGCGGGGCAGTTCAGCAAGCACCCTCCTCTAAGGCCCAGATTCTGAAAGGATCTGCCCCCTGGCCCTGCTCCCTTGCTACTCGGCACCTGAGCCTGGAAGCCATCTCTTCAGATCTGAGTAGCCTTCTGCCATCTGAGAGTAGATACCCCAGAGGGACCGAGGAGAGGGCAGAGAAGAGAGTCTAACCAAAGCATGGTCCCTTGCTTAGGTGCTAAACCAGGCATCACCATTTACTACGCAGTGGATTTGTCTGGAAGAACCCAAGTCATCATTTCTCTGGTGCCACGTGATGGTGCTGAGGAGTAATTACCAGTGATTAATTACTTACACAGGCTGCGTGGTTTTATTCCAGTCCAATTAAAATGCAGCACACCACTCTCAGTGCGAGGGCCCGCCCACCTCCTGGGGCCCTCCTGCACATCCCCCCCTCCTTGAGGCCTGGGGGAACCTAGCCTGACCTCCCTCCTCCTGGTGGGGCTGCGCTCCAGGAACAGCGTGGGCAGAGCCTTGCAGCAGCCCTCTGAGTTAGCTGGACTCAGATGGGAGAATCTGATGGTCAGCTAGGGAGCAGTAAACTTCGTATCTAAGGTTCTAAGGTGTCCCCAGGATCCCCAGCCTTGCCCTGCCGATGACCCTGTGAGAGCTGCCTTAGCTGTCGAGAGACGGGCACATCTGGCGTTAAGAGATCATCATGGTCCCTGTGGGCTGAGGAAGCTGATACTGAGAGATCTTGTGAAACCAGGGGCACACAGAAGTCTTGGGTGGGTGTGATTATGTGCCTGTGAGTGGGTCTGAATAGGGAACCCCAACAATGCTGTGTTCCCCACTCTGAGAATTTACCTGCCTCCCTGCAAGGCCTGATCCCCCCTGCACCTTGCTGTCTCCTCTCCTTAGCAAAGAGGCTAGTCTGTAGGAGGCTGGTTCAGGGTTCCCCCCTCCCCATCCTCTCAGGATCCTGGGCAGGTCTGAGGGCCAGAGAGGGAGCCTCAGATGGCAGCTGTCTGTCCCCCATACTCCCTGCTCCACTGGTACCCCAGCAGGGCCCTTGACAGGCCTGGATTGGCCATCGATTGGCTTTTACTGAGCTTTGCTTCCCCACTGCGGGCTTGCAGGCCTCCACCACCCTGGCCGCATGCCAGCCCCACCTCTGGAGCCTCCTGAGCAGCGGTATTAAATAAGATTTAGAAAGGAAAGGCTCCATGCAGTGGAACCCCAGTCCACATGGCCCGCAGCCTGCCAGGAGGAGGACCCGGGGCTCCCCTGGGAGGAAGTGCAGGGAAGGCGGGGGAGGAGGGGGCAGGATGAAGACAAAAGAGACTGCCTCTCCTCTGCTGCTAAGCTGGCCGCGGGGTGCAGGGCATCTGAGCAGGACAGGAAGTGGCCGATCCAGCAGTGCGGAGCAGAGGAAGGAGGGGGCTCCCTGCCCGCTGCCCACCGGGGTCTGTAGCCAGGGTCACCGAGGGGTCACAGAGGGTGTCTGGCTGATGTGTGTGCTCCTCCTTGCCCAAGTTCTGCAGAGGGACAACTGCAGTCGGTGCGGGCCCAGCTCACCCTTGTTCTGAGGGTGGGGACCTGCTCTCCAGCTGACTGATTGCTTCCCACCACAAAGCTACCTGCCTGGGCCACACTGAGCAGCTTCTGCAGGGACCCGGCAGGGCTCTGTGACTGAGGCCCAAGCCTGCCCTCTCTTAGAAATGGAGCGCTCCGTCTGAGGAGCAGCTCCCCCTCTTCTGGCCTTGGGCAGCCTCAGGCTTCCAGTGTCTTCTCACCCCTAGAGGCGACAGTGTCCTCTGCTCCCCTCCTGCCCACTGCCCTGTGAGCTGTGGGACCCCATGGGACTGCCCTGTCTCTGCCTCCTGGTAGGAAAGGAGCCCGAGGGCCACCCCGAGGCTCTGCATCATCCCTGACCTCCACCCCACTGCCCCCTGAACCTGCCAGGGAAGACGCCCCACCTTCTCTCTCCAGGAGGAAGCCTGACGCTGTCGCCTAAGGCACCTTGGCTTGAGGAGTTTCTGCTCTCAGCCTGTCAGTCTGTTCCCATTCTGTCCACGAGGCAGAGGAGCCTCCCTCCCCTCCAGCCAAGGGAAGTGGGGTGGGGTTAGGATGGGGGCCGGCTCAGGAGCCAGCGCAGGGGCCCGGGAAAGGCAGGGAACCGGAGCAGAGGGAGGCCCTGACTTGGTCTGCACTGGTAGGGGCACAGTCTGGAGGGAGGTGCTGGTGGGGATGGCACAGAGGATAGACTGCTGGGCCAAGAATGCTGCTGGCGACGTCTTCGCCACTCCCTGGCCGCCTCCCCCCAAGGCTCAGAAAGTCCCTGTTGCTCATTCCAGTTCCCGGGGCCCAGGCCTCTCCTTCCAGTGGAAGGACACACACTCCTGCCACATTAGAGGCAGGAGCATGGTTTCAGCAGGTGTGACCCAAAGTGGTTCAGTAATTCCAACTTTCATCTGCTTCTTGGTGCACCGCCCCACCATGCCCCAGGAGTCTGTGTGTAGCAGAAGGGTCACGTGGTACAACTACCATCTCTCGCAGGGGAAGAAAAGGAGACTCAGAGAAGGCATGTGACTTGACCGAGGTCACACAGCAAATTAAAGGGGGAAATGAAAGGAGTCCACAACTCCCACCTACGACTTTTCCCACTGCTCATCGCTGCCTTTTGTGTTCAGGGGCCCAGGCGATGCCAAAATTCCCCTTGAAGGGCTCTAGGGCCCGGCCCCCTGTGTTCTGCTACGTCTAGCAAGCCTGTGTGCCTCGGTTTCTTCATTTGTAAAAACAGGGGTAATGTTGATCCCTTTTGAAAAGGTTGCTGTGAGGATTAGATGAGCTAGTACTTGGGTAACGTTTAGTGTGGCTCCTAGTGAACATATAAGGTTTGGGCTAATTACTTCTGTCACCGCCCGCCTGAGTCCTGTGTGTGTGTCCCTGGGACCCAGTGTGTGGTCCAGTCCCCGGACTCCCCCAGCCCTTTACCGCCGCCCAGCTGGAAAGCCATCTCCCTCCCTCACTCTGACAGGCCTCACTACCGGGATAATCTCCTGGCCATGGGATTGGACTTGACGCGCTGTCACCCCGCATCAGCTTCTGAGCGCTGCAACCCTGACAGTGCAGGGCTAGGGGAGAGAGGGAGAGGGAAGGGTGGAGGGCGGCAGCCCGGCTTCTGAGCTGGGGTCAGAGCAATCTCCTTGAGGTGCGGAGGACGGGCACCGTCGCACAGTGGTGGCCCTCCCCTCCATGGTCCAGGGCCATCGCTTGGAGAGCCTCAGGAGCGCCTGTGGCCCTGTGACGGTGGGAGGGCCTGAGGAGTTCAGTGACCCTCACAGGGGGTGTGAGGAGAGGAGACAGGGACTGGGCACCACCACAGGGCCAAGAGCCTCCCACGCCTGGCGTGCGTGGGAGTCGCTGGGAGTCTTGAGTTTTGATTCGCTTTCCCTGGGACCCTTAGAGCACATCCTGATGGGCAGGCGGGGGGGTACCCTGGCACCTTTGTTCCCAGGAAGATCCCCAGTTGTTCCAGACACCTCAGAGTTTGGGAGCTGCTGGACTGGAAGTTCCCCCACCCCACGTCTGCCCTCCAGGGGCTCAGACCAGCATGATGTGACATCACCCCACACTCACTCACCCCCACACTCGCCCCCAGAGCAGTGGTTCCCTCTGCCCAGAGCCCCTTTCCTGGCGTCCTTTCTGACTTCACTTTCTGAACCCCTCACCTCCCCTCTGCTGACCACACGTGCAGGTCTGGGCCCACTACGAGGAGCAGCCCGTGGAGGAGGTGATGCCCGTACTGGAGGAGAAGGAGCGCTCGGCCAGCTACAAGCCAGTGTTCGTGACGGAGATCACCGACGACTTGCACTTCTACGTGCAGGATGTGGAGACAGGTGAGCGCACACCCGGCCCCATTTCCACTGCCTCATGGCTCCTGGCGCAGGGCCAGCCCACCTCAGGGCCCCCCTGTTTGGGCAGGGGGAGGGACCCAGGCTTCCAGGGGCCTCCCTGTGTAGCTTGCGGCTGCTGCCCACCTCCCAGACCCCTGAGCGGCGCTCTGGGCCTGAGGTCATGTTCTCAGCCACAACGGAGCCGGCGAGGCTGAGCAGTCCTCTGAGGACTGGTGAGGTCACCAGTCCTGTCTGGGTGGTGCTCTGAGACTCTTAGGTCATTGTTTTCCTCCCAGACATCCCTGACGAGGCTGGGCAGGAGGATCGCGCCCTCAGAGCCTTTCAGGAAGCAATGGACAGATTGTCTCCATGTGGCCGGGAAGCACATGCCGGCTCTGCTCAGCGCCTCTGCCCCTCAGCCTCCCCCAGGAGGGCAGGGTGTGGGGAGCCCGGGCTTGTCTCTGCCGGGGTTTCTCCTCCTCCAGAGGTTCCTGTAAGCCCTGAGTGGTGACCAGTTGCCATGGAAACAGGTGGCGCTCTAGGGGAAGTCATCCCCAGGAAGTCTTTTTGAAGGACCCTCCTTCTCTGTCCTCCCTCTTCCTCCTGCCCTCCAGTGCCATGCACTGAGGCCAGGGTCCTCTCCCCACTGTCCCCCCCGCCCCCTGCCCTCAGCAGAGAGCTCAGGTTTCCAGAGGAGAGAGGGCAGTAGAGCCGGCTCTCACAGCAACTGCACTGGGGCCCCTCTGGCCCAGCTTCCCACCTCCACTCCCTTTACTCTGTCCATCCTGACCTCCCTCATCTCATTTGCCACACTGTACAGGGAAACATTTTAGTTGAGATCAGAGGAGAAAGCTTTTTAAGCTACTTCTCAGTCGAGGAAACCATGTCTTTGCAAGGCGGAGGGGGCGGGAGATGTCAGTGACATTGAGGCACCACCGTGTGTGGCAGGGTGCGGCTCTCCCTGCCCTCCTTGGCCCCACTCCAGAGGGTGGACAACCTCTTATCAGCCACTTCCCCACTAACGATACTGCCCAGGCAGCTGCGTTTGTGGCAATGTCAGTTCACCGGGGAAACTGACCATTCTGAGCCTTGGGCTGGCTGGGCTTGAGAGGGGAGCAGAGCCAGGAGGGGCTGAGATGAGCTGCTGAGCCTGCAGGGTTAGGTTCTCTCGTGGGCAGCAGCATTTCTGGTGAGAGGAGCCCAGCCACTGCCTGGGAAATGAGGCCAGGAGACCTCCAGGTCTGAAAGGTGGCCTGGGTAGGAATGAGAGCTACTCCTGAGCCCAGGAGCTGGCAAGAAGGCCCTCTAGGAGTTTGGGGAAAGGGAACTCAAAGGAGACCCTGCCCAGGCAACCCCAGCTCCCAGACAGGCTCCACCTGGACTCTGGGTCCTGCCAGGTAGGACTCACTTTGAGTAAGAACAGGTGCTGGGGTCTCCAGGGGACAGAGCTTGAGGCTGAGTTCAAGGCCTTTGCCACATAGTCTCTGTGATCTCAGAGGCTTCCTATATCAGTTCTGCACCCTGTCTGGCTGTCAGTGACAGCTCTCAGAAGCCAGGACACTGCACCAAGTGGCAGCCAAGGCAGATAACAAGGAGAAAAAGGGAACTAGGGAGGAACCACGTATTGTGGGAAGACTGGAGGAGCAAGTGACATGCTGTGTGGCATGCTACCTGGATGGCTGTGAGCTCCAGAGAAAACCCTACCCTCCATCAAATCCATGAACAGGAACCTGGGCACACACAGCCTCCCTCCCCTGAAACCCTTCGCCCCTCTGGGAGGCAGGGACATCCTCTAGCCCTGTTTCCCTTCTCTTAATTAAAGCCTGCCTTCGGGAAAGATCTGGTGAAGTAATGAATGCATTGCCATTGGCCCTACGTGACCAGCCAGGCTCTGTGTAAGGACCTCCCAGAGGGCTTTGCCTATTCTCAGAGCTGTTGCCTTGGAGCAAACTAATAATAATAATAGAGAAAGTATAACAAGATCTCATCTGTGTAGAGGAGGCTTCTAAGTCACTGAAATTTTACTGTCTGGGTAAGAAATGCAGACGCAGGAGAACAGAGGGTTTACTGCCAGGCAGGGGAAAGGCAGCTGCTTCTATAAAGTCCCTGAAACCGTCTGGTGAAGGCCAGCACAGGGCCCGAATGTGGACAGGCGCAAACCTGCAGACCCCTCTTCAACACAGTGCAGTTACCAAGCACCCTGCATGGCCAGAGGTTTACTAGGTCTCAAGAGAGGCGACAGAACTGAGTGAGCTATGGTCTGTGCCCTGAAGGAGCTCACGGTGCAGTGGCAGAAACATAAACCAGACAGGGAATGGATAAGGCCCACTGTGACAAGTATACCGATGTCTAACATGTGGTAGGCTCCTGTAACAGGGTGGCCCCGGGCCCTGAGGGTGGGGGAGGAATCCCTCGCTCCCACCACACATTCCCCCTCCCCAGCACCCTCCCCCTGGAAAGCAAAGCGGTTGGAAAAATCCGGGTGTGGAGCTTGAATCCAAGCCAGAGGGACATGAAGGAGAAGCCACTGGGACTGATGCTTAGCAAGAGGGTGCTGACAGGATGTGGCAGGAGGGGGCCCCTGAGAAGACCTTGGGGTTGCCACACCCAGGGAAAGACAGACCAGCCGCAGGGCGGACGACCCAGGGAGAGTGGTTCAGGAAAGAAAAGGCAAGGAAGGGGTCCCACCCCACCTTGTGCAGGAGGACAGTGAGTTGGCTGGGAGGGTGGGACCACTGGCAGTGCTTGGAGGTTCAGTTCCGCACGTGTCTCTGGACGCACCACGTCAGAGCGGCCACATCCGAACAGACTGAGACTGGGCCCCACTCCCGGTATTGCTCCCATCTTTCACAGCCCCGATTCTGAGGTCCTTTCCTTGTGCAGGGTCGTAGGGGACCCCCTCCTTCAGCTCCACTTTTGTCCCTGGGAGACTTGGCAGAGAGTGGCTACTGTCTGTCACCACTTCTGTGGCCCAGGCCAGGGCCGGCCCTGGTAGGAACGGAGAAGGCTGGTTGGCCCTGGCCTTGCTTGGTGCCCACTTAACTTTCTCCACCTCCTAAACCAAAGCCCAGGAACATTCCCTGCGCATCCCCAGCCCTGGCCAGTAGATTGGAGAGCCAAGACTGGAAGGCTAGGTGCCTCTTAGGCCTGAAATGTCTGCAAAATATTGTGAACCTCCTCGAGCAGGGACCAAAGAGAACTTCTCTGCAGGATGGGGGCAAGCCAGTGGGGTGGGCACCCTACAGCAGTCCACATCCTGCCCACTCCTCAGGCAAGTCTTCCACCCAGCCCCATCTAGAGATGAGCCTCCAGGGAACGTGGCACCCAGGTCTCACTCCCTCTTCCTCGCCACAGGCACCCAGCTGGAGAAGCTGATGGAGAACATGCGCAATGACATTGCCAGCCACCCTCCCGTCGAAGGCTCCTACGCCCCCCGCCGGGGCGAATTCTGCATCGCCAAATTTGTAGATGGAGAATGGTAAGCCACCTGGACCCAAGCAAGGGAGAGTCTTAAGCAGGAGCAAGAAGAGGTCTGTCCCCAGGGCACCAGCCTGCAGAAGCACCAGCCAGACTTGAGGCATTCACCGTATTGGCCTGCTTTCCACTGAGTGGTTGCTCTTGACCTCAGCCAGCTCTCCAGAGTGGTCCTCTATGTTGCCCATTTGCAACCTGCGCTGTAACCCACAGTTTTTCTGCAGTCGGCCTCTGGGGTACAGGAGTATCCCTCCTACTCTCTTCTGGGCTCTTCTCTTGGGGGTGCCCTGGCTGGCTGCAGCTCTCCAGCACCCCGTTACCCTGCACACGAAAGACAATCAGGAGAGGGCAGGGGTGGTGAGGGGGGGTCGCTGGTTCCTGTGAGCCCAGACCAGCCACCACCCTCCACCCTAACTGTCTGGTACAGGAGTAGCAGCACTCCCCGGCTGCAGGAAGGTCACTTACGTCTGATCTACCCAGGATAGGGCCCATGGCCTTCTCAGGGTGACGAAGTGACTTGGATGCGTTCCCTGCTGCGGCCTCCCAGACAGATCTGCCGGCTAATTACAGCTGCTGTTTAGTGTGCTGGGTTTAAACAGCAGACATCAATCTAGTCATTAGTCTTGTTGCTTTATGCCCCAAGGACACATTAATCTGCTCCACATGCTCCCCTCTCCCTCCCTTTGCTCCCAGCTATGCTCTGATTCCATTAGATGGGGTCCCGGTGGAGTCTGAAAACTTCCCCCCTGTGACACCCATGGGTATTCATTCTGAGCCCTGGGCGAGGAAACACTGCACCCCCTGGCCCGCCATCTCTGAGGCTCCGGGGAGTCCGGGCTCCTCGGGGCTGTCCCTTGAGCTCTGCCTGTGATGCCATTTCAGGTACCGCGCTCGAGTGGAGAAAGTCGAGTCTCCTGCCAAAGTACACGTCTTCTACATCGACTACGGCAACGTGAGTGCAGGGTCGGAGGTGGCCGAGCAGCACGGGAGGGGCCCCTCAACACACCAGCCCCTAGGTCAAGTCCATCTGAGCTTTAGACCTCCCTCCCCCTCCCTCCCTGACAGATGGGGACCCTCTGGGCCTCTCTGCTGCCCGTCTGAAAGGCCCGAGTCCTGAGGGACTGGGCAACACCAGCATCTCTACTCAGAGGCCTGTGAGCACTGAGCGGTCTCCTGTCCAGGCCCAGTCACAGCCCCGGTTTCTCTCCTGCCCAAACTCTGAAGAGGGGGTCGTGAAGTCCTGCCCTCTACACCCCGTCTCCTGGTCCACACAGGGCCTGGGTGCTGATCCCCATGGCATCCCAAACCAGGCTTGCTGAGAAGGGACTGGTACCCCCAGGAGAAATGCCCCTTCGACTGGGCCTGGGAGTGTGTTGACCACCATTTCCCACGGCAAGCAGGAGAGAAAGCTGTCCTTCAGAGCCATGCTGCTCCTGAGAACTGGTGAGGGCGGGGGGAGCCATGAATAGAAAGCCCAGAGCCGAGTGGTGCTCCCAGCCCACCACCCAGGAATACACACAGGAGAAGGTCTTGCTAACTGGGGTTGCCCTGCACACCTAGGCCAGGACCAGGGGCAGGCAAGGGCTGCCAGGACCCTGATCTTAGAGTGCTCTCCCAGCCAGGCACCCCCTGCCCATCAACCCCGCCCCAGCCTGTGGGGAAGTAGTCAGGGAGCCCGTGTCATGGTGGGAAGGTGTTAGGGAAAGTGGAGACAGCAGTGAGAGTCCAGGGATCAGGTGGGCTGTGTCAGTGGGAGCCACCAGGTGTCCCACCACCAGGCCCCGCCTCCCCGGCTTTGCTGACCCTGCAGGCCTGTGCACGTGGCCACGTGGAAACGGGTCTCAGGTGCAGGAGGGGGCTGAGTTAGAGTGCTCAGGGGCCTGGCCACATGAGTTGTCCCCGGAGAGCAAGGGGGCTTCCAGTGCATGACGCCGCTGGCCCGGTGTGTCCTCTCCAGAGGGAGATCCTGCCGTCTACCCGCCTGGGTACCCTGCCGCCTGCCTTCAGCACCCGCGTGCTACCAGCTCAAGCCACAGAGTATGCCTTTGCCTTCATCCAGGTGCCCCAAGATGTGAGTCTCCACCCCTTTCTTCCTCCCAAAGGGGACCGTCCCCTGACACATGACCACTGCTGTGGCCCCAGCACTACCCCCCGGAACTAAATGCAAAGCCGTCCTGGGTCCTACACCCCACCCCCTCGCCCACTCTCATGGGGCTGCACCCCTACCGTGGCCCCGACATGGGGCCTCTGTCTTTAGCCTGCTGGGCGCTGGGCTAGTTGTCTCCCAGTACTCCTTCCAGTCTCAGACGGTGCCACCAGAAGTGACTATCCTCAAACAGATCTGATCACACCTCTGCCAGAAATACTCTGCTGGGGCCGCCCTGGCTGATGGGAGGGGGTGGAGACAGTGATGACGGTCTGTTAATCACCGGGGGGCGAGGGGGGGGGTGGCCAGGGAGGTCCAGGTCAAGGCAAGGTGGCCTTGGAGCCTCTGAGCCGGCTCTTGAGGAGCCATGCACAGGGTTGGGGAGGGGAACCTGGTGGGGCAGGGCACACTGGGTGAAGACTAGTCTGCCAGCTATAGGCAGTAGCAGGAGGTGAGTCGGGCCCTTGTCTGCCCTGGCAGGGAAGTGATTCTTTGTATCGTAGGTGGGAGGGGTCCGGGCATGGGGCAGGCAGAGTTCAGCGGGGAGTGAGGTGATGCTGGCACGTCTAGGCAGACTTCCTGGAGGTCCGGGACCTGGGGCCCTCGCAGCTCTTGGCTGGCACAAGCCTCTCCCGCTGACCTGGGTGTGTGCCCGCCGCAGGAGGATGCTCGGACCGACGCAGTGGACAGCGTGGTGCGGGACATCCAGAACACGCAGTGCCTGCTCAACGTGGAGCACCTGAGCGCCGGCTGCCCACACGTCACCCTGCAGTTCGCTGACTCCAAGGGGGACGTGGGATTGGGCTTGGTGAAGGAGGGGCTGGTCATGGTGGAGGTGCGCAAGGAGAAGCAGTTCCAGAAAGTGGTACGTGCTGTGAGGGGCAGGACAAAAATGGTCCGTGCTGTGGGGGTGGAGTGGCCCCTGGCATCCCCCGCCACCACCAGCATCCCAGAGGAGGGTGGGTGCCCCAGGAGCCAGTGAGGGAGCAGGGACCCACCATCCTGCTGCTCCTGAGGGGGAAAGATAATGGATTTGAGTTTGTTGGGATTTTTTAAAAAAGTTAATTACTGCCCAAATTAATTGGCTGCTGGTTTGGCTGAAAACTGCAGCTGCAAACTGGAGCAGAAAGTTTCCCCCATCCCCCCCCGGTGACAGGCCAGGAAGCTGTGCTGGGGTGGCGCAGAGAGGGTCACAGCCCGGCGTGCTGTCTCTCTGTCCTCACGTCCTCCTCTCCAAGCCCATCAGCAGCTCCCAGCACTCTGCCGCCTGAGCCACTTACCCAAAAGACTGCCACCCCCCCCCCCCCCCCCCCCAGCCTGTGGGAAGAGGTCCAGAGCTTAGCACTGGACCTGAGTCCCACCTCCCTCCTTCATGAAACATCTGGCCCTGGGGATCAACCATTGGACACTTGAGTCTCCCGTTCGTGAAGTGAGGAGAGTGCGACCAGCCTAACTACTCCCGAGGGTGGCCCACGAGGATGGGGGCTGCCAGCTGGGGAACCACCTTGCACAGCTCAGTGGTAGATCATTAGAGCCAGGCTTCTCCCACTCAGCACTGTTCCCATCCTGGTTCCCCAGCCTCTCCCCACGACATGCCAGCCTCCAGGGACAGGCCAGGCTGGTGGGAAGCCCCCGTGCCCTTCTGCAGCACCCAGCTCCCCCGCCCTCCTGAGTTGGAGGGACTCAAGTGGCAGGGTTGAAACCAACATTCTTCTCTCTCCACTAGGCCTTGCTTCCCCCTTCTCCCTGGTCTTTTGCCTTTCCTCTCTCCCCACGTGAAGAATGGGGGTTGGTGGGTCTGTGGCTCTGGTTATGCAGGTTGATAATTCATTTGGAACAAGACTTCACTGTGGATCACCCCTGTGTCTTGTCTGGACAGGAGGGGCCTGACCCCTAGCCTCCCCGCAGTTTCTTGGATCACTCCTAGGAGTTAGCTTAAGTTTCACTATAAACCTGGAGATCTTAGTGTCCCCTATATGGAACTACCCATAGCGTTTCTGGTGTCTGTGTGAGTGCTAAGTCGCTTCAGTTGTGTCCAGCCCCTCAATTCTATGCACTTCAGCCCACCAGGCTCCTCTGTTCATAGGATTCTCCAGGCAAGAATACAGTGTCAAGAAACAGCTAATGTGTTTGTTCATTCACTTACTCATTCTTTCAGTAAATGTTTACTGAGGATCTGCAAATCTCTGAGTAAGGGACAACATTCCTGCCCCATGGAACTTGCATTCAAGCATGAGGAGACAAAGAATAAAGTAAATAAGTCAACAAAATTAGACATTAGACGATGAGTGCAATGGAAAAAGAGAAAATAGAAGTAAAGGGAATCGGAAATGTGGGGGTGTGGTCGTAATTTTAAAGGGGGGATCATATGAGGTCTCGTTAAGAAGGTGATTCTTAACCAGAGGCTTGAGGGATAGGTAGCCAGGTGGACAGGAGAGAGAAGCATGTTTCAGGCGATTGGAACAGCCAGTACAGAGTCTGGAAACAGCAAGAGATAGCAACTCTGCACTTGGAGACTCTGCACTTGGATTTTCCTCAGAGGGAGCTGAGAACCTCTTGAGCAGGGGAGTGATGTGACCTGACCTGGGCCTCTGCCAGGCCCCTCTGGGTGCTCAGCTGCAAGTACCCCCACCTTGACCATCCATCCCGTTGTTTTCTTGTCCCCCCAGATCACAGAATACCTGAATGCCCAGGAGTCAGCCAAGAGCGCCAGGGTGAGTCTTCGGCTCAGGAGCCCCAGAGGGTGCTGGGAGAGGGGCTTTGGCCGTCTGGGTTCCAGCCTGTCCCGCCTCCCTGACGAGCCATTTGCTGTTCTCTCACAGCTGAACCTGTGGCGCTACGGAGACTTCCGAGCCGATGATGCAGATGAGTTTGGCTACAGCCGCTAAGGAGGGCACCGGGTCTGACCCCCAGCACCGCTCACGCCAGCACCCCTTCCTCTGCTGGGAGGGTGTTTTCAGCTCCAGACCTCAAATCGGGGGCGTAGATTGGGTCCAGCTTTGCTTCAGTGTCTGGGAATGTGTCGTAGGGCAGCATCTGGGCAGGGGATGGGGAGAACCTGCCCCAATGCTACAGCTTTCAGGGGGCAGGCATTGTCTTCCAAGAGGACAGGCGCTGCCTTCCGCTGCCTCTCCCAGCTGATTTTGTTTCCATTTGGAGGTTTGTGGGTTTTTTGTTCTTTTTTTTTTAATTGTCCTCAAATCAGGAAGAAACGTGAAAGACTTTGTCCTAATGGGGGGCTTAATCCTGGCCCCGAGGCCGGCTGCCGACTGGCACCCACGTCCGTCCCAGACCACCCTTCTCCCCGGCTCTCTGTCCAGCTGTTGATTATGTGATTTCTCTGATATGTCCATTCTCAAATGCCAGCGTGTCCACATCTGCCCCTTTGCCTAGCCCTCCCTATTTCTGTATTTAAAGCTTTTGAGGCCCAATAAAATAGTACATGCTGTCTGCAGCTCTTATTGGTGATAGTGGAGCCCAGAGCCCAGAATCTCGACAGCTCCAGCCGGGAGGCAAGCTGGGCACTCAAATGACCCCCAAGGTCTAATCCGTGTGCCTGACCACACTCCCTGAAAACAGCCAGTCACAGGAAGCAGGGCAGTCCTTCGGAGCAACTCCCAGGGCCTGGTGGGCATACCTGGCACCATGGCCATCGTGCAGAAGCTTGCAGGTCTTCTCTTTTGACTCATCTGCACATGACTGCTCTCAAGAACCTCAGCAGCTCAGCATGTGGTGCCCAGGTGAGAGGTTGCTGGGCCTGTCCTTTGGCCGGACCCAGCAGCGCCCAAGGGGCCAGCAGGGTCTCGCTGAGGGAAGTGAGGTGAGTTCTGGCTTCCTGCTGCAGCGAAAGGAAAGGCTAATGCCCAGACAGACTGGCTCAGTGCACTGAGGTCACGGCCCCTGGTCTCCATCCGGATCCCTCCAGTGTGTGTCCAGTGGAGAACGAGGGGCTCCAAGAGGGGTCAGGGCCCAGGCCAAGGAGAGCCAGTCTCTCCAGGTTAGCTCTGGCTCTGTTTGACTTGACAGAGTGCCCGCAACCCCAGAATACTCCTAGGCCCCGAGCAGGCACCCTAAGAGTGGCTGCTGCGGTGTGTGGTGAGATGCCCCCGTGCTTCTCAGGGTGAGAAAGCAGGTGTGCACGTGTTGTGGAGCTCATTGTTCCAGCACTCATGGTGTCCAGGGCACCTACCTGTTCCCCAAACTCCAGAGCCCCATCCTTGTGGCCCTGACCTTCCTAGGCATATATTCACATGGTGGCCTGTCTTCTTGGCAGCCCCCCCCCCTTTTTTTCCCCACATTCTGATCTGGGGTGATGCTTCAAGCTGCCATGTATTAAGATTGGTCCTTTCTTTGGCCAAGTCTTTGGGGAAAGTCAGAGGAGGTGACTTTGTGGGGGGTGGGGTGACGCTCTGTGGGGCCTGGCTGGCCAGCTGTCATTCCTCAATGAGGTCAGGTCCCCAGAAAATTCTGGCTCCTGGCAGTTCTGCCCCACACTCGCTTATTCAGGCCCAGGGTTCATGTGGGGTTCTGCCCAGGACTCCCGTCTTCCTCTACTCGGGGTGACTAGTTAAGGGGAGAGGTGAGAGAAGAACCAAGGGCGGAGTGGGGAGGACTGTCACGTGCAATGCTGCAGCCAGAACCCCTGTGCCCCCTCCTCCCTGGAGGACTTGTGGGCTCTGCCTGCCTTCTCTCTGGGTTGGAGTGTCTGTGATCCTCAGATCAGAACCTCTTCATGGTCCAATAAACCATTTCCCATGGCTCCAGACAGCCCCGGTGGGGGCCCGAGAAGGCTGCAGGAGCGCAGGTGATGAAGTCTGCCCTCTGTCCTTGCTCCTAGAGAAGCTGTTCTAACCCCTGCAGGCAGACCCGCTCTCACCATGGTCTCATTTTTATCCATCAAGGAGACTGGTCAGAGAGAAGAGAATGCCCGTTTCACCCATTTCGCTCCCTGCTGGTGGGGCCCGGAGGTAGTCACTGTGTATTCACTTGAACACAGTTGGCAAAGGGGCAAGATGCCAGCCTACTCTTTTAGTGAAAGGGTCTGAAAATCATGTCTCTGTCTTAACAGTTTCCTTGGTTACATCTGCGCCCAAGGATAAACCCTGCATGGTTCTCCAGCTGAAATGATGCCTGAGTCTTCCCTCTTCTTACTTTCTTGCTCCAAGACTGATTTGGACAAAGGTCAGAGTATTCACCAGGCCAGAGGCCCTGCTGCTACTGGTTTTGGCCCCAGCTCAGTGTTCTCTTTACCACGTCAGTTGAGTTCCTGAAGTCTGTCCTGGCCAGGTCTGCCCCTGGCTGGGACTAGGGTGAGGTGAGCCAGGCATCTAAAGTACAGAATTTAACGAGGTGCTCAGAGTGTGCGGGTGCCTTGGCATATTTTCTTTTCATCCCCCATTGAGGCCAGCCAGCATCAGCACTTGCACAAATAGAACCAAAAAAAAAAAAGAAACTCCAAGATCCTTCTCCCGCTGGAGTTGCAAAATATGCTCCTTGGTGTTAGCTCATAAGCTCTGCCTCCCCATCCACCTTCCCAGTTGAGCAACAGAATTTTTTGAGCACCTGTCATTCATCCATCCATCCATCCACCAAACACAGGTTAAGACCCAGCAGCACCGGCACAGCCGTGGGTCTGCTGAGTGCCAAGGCCACCTCCACAGGCCCCCGGTGTGCAGTCTAGGTGCCCAGGAGGCAGCAGATGCTGAAACACCAGTAACAAGCCTCAGCAGTGGTCTCACCCCAGGACAAGGCTGAGGCCTTCGCCTAGTGTTTAGGGAGGAGTCACAGAGGAGGAGGAGGGCAGAGTCGGGCTGATGGATGGCAGGACAGCAGCACTGCTAATCCGGGCAGGCTGGGAAGTTTCCCAGACTCAGGACTGATGCTGCAGACTCCAGGGTTTAGGTGGCCCCTGGGAAGAAGTCCTAACGCCCAAGACCCCTCCCCAGCAACCCTCACCCACCTCCTCCCTGCCAGTGGGCGGGACCAGTAGAGTAGACAGGCAGACAATGGAGAAAGGGTTCACACGACTGCCTGTGCTTTATTTATTGGTTTATTTCTGTGTCCCAGGAAGAGAGGCAATGGACCCCTTTTCTTGCTTGATCCCATGTTGGGAAGCAACAGGGGGAGGGGCTGGAGAACTGGTGCCTCAAGAGTGGTTATTGATGTCCTAATTACAAGAGGATGCTAATTTAATTTGAACCTAATTTACAGTGTACTACCCTGGGTGGCATGTGTTTTAATAATTAACGTCCTTCATATGCGTAGGAGTGTAATAATATTTACACTGGGTTGGCCAGCAGCCTGGGGAGGCGGGCTGGGGGCCCATACGCCACCCTCCCCCCGGACAGCTTGGCTGCTAGCAGGTGGGGAAGATGGCACACAAGTCCTGGTTGGCTAGGATCTTGTCAGCCTTCCTGGGGAACATGCTTGGGCCTCGTTGCCAGCCTCTTCCTTGACCCAGCAGGTCACCCTATTCTGCAGGGAGCCAGGCCGGAAGTCTGGGAGGCATCAAAACCAGCCGTGTTCACATTCCTCTCCCACCTCACACTGTGCCACAAAGACAGGGCCGATTTCTGGCTTCCCCGGTGGCTTAGACGGTAAAGAATCTGCCTGCGATGCAGGAGACCTGGGTTCAATCCCTGGGTCAGGAAGATCCCATGGAGAAGGGAATGGCAACCCACTCCAGTATTCCTGCCTGGAGAATTCCATGGACTGGCAGGCTGCAATCCGTGGGGTTGCAAAAGAGTCGGACACGCCTGAGCTACTAACACACACACACGCTGCCTACTTGGGCCCATCCGAAGGAAGGGCTTGTTTAGAGGAGAGGAAGGAGAACCACATGGTTTTTCTTCTCTTTTTATTGAAGTAACACCTTCAGAAAGGTCCACAGATTATCATTGTGCAGCTCAGATTTTCGCAGTGAAGACAGGGATATAAGCACACGAAACCTAGAACATCACCAGCCCCTCATAAGCTTGCCCTTCAGTCACTATCTCCCCCAAAGGCAACCCTCTGTTTCATCCCAGTGGATGAGCTTTGACTGTGTTTGCATGTTTGTTTTTTGTTTTTTGCCTGGTTTTGATTTTTCATGTGAGTGGAGTCCTGCAGTATGTGTCCTCATGTGCCTGCCTGCTCTCGCTCAGCTCATCTGGGAGTTTCATCCTGGTTACGTTAACTGTGGTGTGTGCATCTCATTTCTGTATGCTCTGTTGTCTGAAGATACCACTCTTCGGTGGTTATAAAGGAGTCAGATGCTCAGCAATCTGCTAGAGCCAGAGCTCTGCCAGTCCCCAGAGGGAAATCTGCTCGTCCTCATTATGCAACTGGGGGACGGGAGGCAACACGTTAGAGAAAGAGGAGCACGATAGTGGGACAGGGCCGGTCCAGAGCAGTGTGGTTGCCAGTGTGGCTCCCATGCCCAGCCTCTCAGAGCACTCAGCGGTAGGGAAAGGTTCTGTTAGCAAATTCTAAATGCCAAGCAGAAAAACCCAGAGTTTGAGAGAGATTGGGAGGGAACTTGGGTGTTTATACCCAGACGTTGTGCTAGGCCAGTGCTTCTCTTAAGTGTGGCTGGCAGGCCAGTGCTTCTCTTAAGTGTGGCTGGCAGACCAGTGATCTCAGAATCACCCAGGTTGCTTGCTAAAATGCAGCGTCCAAGAACAGTGCCAGGTCGCTATTGGGAATGGCGGTGGGGTGAGTGAGCTCATCTATCATCGCAGGAAGACAGTGACTAACATTATAACATTTGAAGTTGATAAAACAAGAACTGGTCTATTGTTTAGCAATAAGATGATAATCAGCGAAAGATCTAAAATAGATGATGAAAAGTGGTTGCCTGCCTGTAGGTAGTATTACTGGGAGTGGGGTGTGTACCTTCTTATTAATCTCTGTGTACTATCTTTTCACCATGGATAAGCATTTCTCACTCTCTCTTTTTAATTCACTCTCAGGTAAATACACTTCTCACTCCAGTCCTCAATTCCTGTTGGCCAGGGCCTGGGAATCTGCACTTTTGACGAGCTTCCTAGGTGACTCTTGAGTTCTCAAGTTCAAGAATTAGTTATCACCGTCCAAACTCATAAGACAAAGTAACTCAGCCAAGGTCACCCAGTTTATTAATGGCAGGGCCAGAAATAGAAAACAAGTGCCGTGACCCAGGCCTGTGATTTTTCTCGACATCATGGCTTTCACCTTGGTGGGTGCCCGTCTCAGTGGTCCTGACTGTCAGAGGCCTGGGGGCAAGCTGGGGACCCAGCTCAGCTGAGGGAGGCCAGAAGCCCAGCACTTATAACTTCAGTGCGTTTATAACACCTACTGCTTGCACACAGTTGCTGCTCATGTGCCCTGCCAGCATCAGTGTCTGAGTTGTTTTCTCAGAAGGGAAGCCATCCAGAGCCCCCTGAACATCTAGGCCTTCAGCATCTACTGAGCACCTGCCAGTTCCAGACACTGTTTTAAGGGCTACAATAAAGAGAGTACTAAGCCCTAGCCTTGTGGGCCTTACAGTCTAGAGTACAGTAGGTCCTGGATGCTAGACTTAGCTAACTTCACCAAGGTAGAGGTCTTACAGGTACTGTGGTGGTCACTTGTCAAGTTGACCAAGTACATGCCTCATGTGCTAGCTAGTCCCTCCTGGTCTGGGGCCAGGGGCTGCTTGCACAAGTAAGAACCCCCACCAGGAGTCACGTGCAGGAGTGGTCACTGCAGTTTTGTTTCTACTTCAAACCACTGGGTACAACAGACACTGCCAAGGCATATGTGCACCACTGAGTATTATTCAGCCATGAAAATGAGTGAATTGTGGTAACAACGTGGACAAACTTTGGAAACAAAGCAAGCACTTCTCAGAGGACTTCCTACCATATGATGCCATTATTCTAAAGTTCAAAACTCAAGTGATACATTGCTTACATGGGTGAGTATGTTAAGTGATCGTAAGATTTCTGAGATGTTTTTAAGAGTGTAAAGGGACACTTCTTCCATTTGGACCACCACCGTAAACTGGCACTTTATTGAGAAGTCTGGGACATACTGACACCTTTAATGTTATGTAATAAAACACCTAAGCAAAGGGATGAGAAACAGAAGTCTGGATAGCCGTCACTTCCAGAGGGGGCAGGGAACCCCGGTGGTGGGATGAAGAAGGATGTCAGAGATGTAGGCTACTGGGAATGTCCCAGGTCTTGGTTGGGGTTGTAGGTTCATAGATGTTATTAATGAGGTGGCATGGGAGCTCAAAAGAGAGAAAGCTGTATTTGTTCCTGAAAGTTAGGTGGCGTCATGGTGGGAGAAACCTCAAAAAGGAGCACTTCCCTCTGCCAGGGAAAGTTGTGGAGGGTTTCAAGGATGAAGCGGTGGAGAGTGGGTCCAGTGAAGGCCACACACGGAGTAGGGAAGGCAGCCTGCCTGGATTCCAGGGTTGTATAAGGCCACAAAACTAAAGACCAACTAAGGCCACCACCACCACCACCAGAAAAAAACCTGCACAAAACACCTGACTTCACAGTCCCTGGGTAACTTCAAGCTGAGCTATAACTTAGAATAAGGTGTGCACACATCATAAGTGTACAATGTATAGATATTTACAGGTCTATATATCCCCGAAACCACCATGACTAGAAGGTCAGCATACCCAAAGGTTCCCTGCGCCCCTCCCTCCCTCCCTCCCTCCCTGCTAGGTTTCTACGTCTGTCACCAGTTTTGGCTGTTCTTGGTGCCAAAAGACATATTTTGGTACATAGTCTTTTTCACCAGAGTGACCAAGCACACCTAGGCGTGTCTGACTTTGCAACCCCGTGGACTGTAGCCCGCAGGGCTCCTCTGTCCATGGGGATTCTCCAGGCAAGAATACTGGAGTGGGTAGCCATGCCCTTCTTCCAGGAGACCTTCCCAACCCAGGAGTCGAACCCAGGTCTCCTACATTGTAGGCAGATTCTTTACCTGCTGAGCTAACAGACAAGCCCGCCGTGTTTAAGCTTGGGGCTTAAATACGGACAGAACCCCGGTCTCAGAGCGCAACCACAGCTGCTTCAGGACCTTGGACAAGGCCAGCGGGAGGTCTCCACCCCCACCACATGCGGTCTCTGCTGCCTACCTGGCAGCACAGATTCATCATTACCCCTGCTTGACGGAGTCATTATTCTAGGCCCGGGGCCCAGCCGCTGTGCTCTGGGAGCAGGTGACATTGGGGCGGTTCAGTGAGCAGACAGCCTCAATGCATAGTCATCTGGGTGCCCAGGCCTGAGAAGCCACCTCCCCCTCTACACCCAGGCAGTTCTGGATCCACATTTCTGGATCACCTGGCCTGGTTCAGGCCAGGTGAGTGTGCCTGGGGACAGAGCCCATGTCCTCAGTTGTCCACATGGAAGGAGAGGCCTGAGTCACGGCGAATGTAAGCGGTACACTGCTAGGCTCTGGGATGTAGTCACAGGCCCAGCTCACCTGTTGGTCAGGTGTGTCTCTGAGCCTCCAAGGCTTCACGGTGGAGGATATGGCAGTTTGCACAGCAGTCCTTCCATCAGCTGCAGGCGCCCGCCCTGCCTGCATCAGCACCCCAGGCTGCCCTCTGTCCAGCCTGTCCTCAGCCAGTGTGGCTGAGTCTGGGTTCCAAAGGATTTCTTGTGGAGCCTTAGGCTCAGCAAGCTAATTAACCTCTCGTTGTTTCCTCATCTGTCAACTGAGGATAAAAACATTAAAGTTTCTGCATCTGAAGCTGCCATCAGAATTCAATGAGAGGTTTTTTTGGTTTGTTTGTTTTTTATGCAGACCCTGAGCTGACCCAGGGTTCAATAACAAGCCATTGTCACTGGGCAGCAGAGACACAGCACTGGCAGCCTTTCTGTTACCCGGGTAGCCAGCACCTGACTAAAGCGGGAATCTGTTTAGGTGAAAGGAATTCATGATGATGCTACAAAACCCAGGCACATGGAGTCCTCCTGCTCATGAGAACATTGTGGGGTTGAGACCAGACAGGAGCCAGAGGTGTCTGAGGAGGGGCGGGGAGCTGAGGTCACTTGGCTGAGTCCCTGGGCTGTCTCCAGTTTGCAGAGTGGCAGGAGGTGGGAGTCATGTACGCTTGGGACAGTTTGGTGCCCAGGGACTAGGCCTGCAACCGAGTCAAGACAGCCCGCGTGAACTGCACCCTTACGTATTAATGACACAGCGGCCCACAGCACAGAGTGCCTGACCTCATGGACTTCAGCAGGTGTGTTCCCTTACTCAGCTGGGCCTGAGGGATGCCACTTCCAGCCAAAACTTAATGTGGACACCTGCCCTCATACCTGAGACCTGGGCTTAGCAGGCAGAAGGAAAAGGTGGCGGTGGGGGGTTTGGCGGTGTGGGGAGATGTCTCGGAAGCCAATATGATCAGTAGACCTAATAACCTGCCACAGACAATGACGGCTCCCCACTGATGTGGGTGAGTGGGGCAGGGTGCATGGAGAGGTGCTGCCCCACCGCCAGCAGGGAGCCCAGAGCCCCAGGTTAGAGGGGCCTCCCTAAGCCGGAGGAGCAGCAGCTACACTCCCGTCTCAGAGCTGCCATGGGAATTCCATTCCCCATCGCTCCAGTGGGGCCTGCTTCCAGGACTGGGCAGAGGCCTCACTGTCGGTGGAAGAGGGGTGCTGGGGTCTCAGGCTCCTTCTGCAGAGCAAAGCTAGGGAAGGGCTCTGCAGAGGGAGGGAGCTCTCAGGGCTCAAGCCTAGGGCACCAGGCCAGGCAGGAAATGTCAATACTCACATTGGGGCACTTCCTAGACTCCACCCCCCCCCCCCGCACCTGCCCTCAGGTCCACTGAAATCCTGAGATCAGAGGGGCACACTCTGGGATGCCACAGCGCATGACTGGGGTTGGAGGGGCCTTTCCCACTTGACAGGTGACAGAGCCTGCGAGAGGTCAGAGAGTTATACAGGGTGTGAGAGCACCAGAAGTCGCACAGAGGCCCACCATGGTGGCCACTTACGTGATCTTGTTCCCTAGGGAGGGGAGTTGTGTGGGCAAGACCTGGGTCTGGGGCTGGATTTCACCCCTCCAACTGTGAACATCTGGTGAGGGCAGTTTATAGAGGGCTCTGCAGGGACAGCAGTGCACTACTCTGAGCAGTTGGGTGGGAAGCTGGGAGCAGTGGACGCCACTGGGGACTGGCCTGGCCTCCTTGTCTCATCTGGCCTGTTCTGTAAAGGGCAGCTCCCAGGGAGCAGCCCAAGGCAGAGACCTCAAATGGGGCCGTGTCTGATCAATTGATATTGGCTCCCTGGGGTGCAATGTAGAAAAGGATTCTGAGGTCATGCCAGAAAGTCGACTGCAATCAATTATTGATGTCTACCAAGAGTGTAGGAAGAGAGGATGGTCATGCGTGTCCCATATATGCGCCATCTTTGTCTTGGTGCTTTATGGAGAGCAGCTTCTGGAATCCTCTGACCCCATCAAAGCAAGGGACACTTCCATAACATTCTTGACAGCAGGCATCGGATTATGCTAGAACAGAGGCCCAGAAACTCCCTCTCAGAGAGCGGTGCCCAACCTAGTCCGTTCTTACCCTTTTACTGTGATGTGTTCCAATTGCAAAGAATCTGTTGCAATTTAATAAACATGATTTCAGCACCTACTCTGTGCTGAGCCCTAAAGACCCACAGCTAAGTCCGTCAAATTCCTTGCCCTACCAGGTTGGTATCAACTGCAGATACTTGAATCTGGTCAACTCCGACTCTTTGGAAAAGACCCTGATGCCGGAAAAGATTGAAGGCAGGAGGAAAAGGGGGCAACAGAAGACAAGATGGTTGGATGGCATCACTGACTCCATGGACATGAGTTTGAGCAAAATGAGAGATAGTGAAGGACAGGGAAACCTGGCATGCTGCAGTCCATGGGGTCGCAAAGAGTCAGACACAACTAAGTGACTGAACAACAGCTACTGCAAGACCAGTTTTCTTGGGGAGGGAGCTCTTTAGCAGTGGGAAGAGGTGAGGCCCCACACCTGGAAGGTTTGAGCTATGGGCCTCTCCGAAGACCAACCTTCCATTTTCCACTTGTGGGGGGAGGGGGGGGGCCTTCAGGTCAGCAGGCCCGGAACAGCACTTCTCAAACTTGAACAGGTTTGTGACACATCTGGGGGTCTTATTAAAATGCAGGTTCTGATCCAGTCAATCTGGGGCAAGGTCAAAAGTCTGCATTCCTCACAAGCTCTCAGGAGATGTTGAGGCAGTAGAATCTGGGAGGAGCAAACCCTCCCCACCCCCAGAGCTGCCTTGTCCCCACAGAGGCCACTAGTGAGGTGACCAAAGCCTGAGTTTAGGGGCGGGGAGAGGACACGATTCTTGTTACCTAGAAGCAGAAATCTGAGGGAAGGAGCCACACCCCTGCATGGCTCTGCAGGACAACCTGACCTAGGGAAGACTACCCTAGGAGTGCCATGGACAATGCTGAGGGTGCTGGTGGGCTCCTCTAGATTGGACGGCCCCACCATGATCATAATGTCGGTAACAGCCAGCCACCCATGTGCCTGGCACTGGGCTACGCACTGATGGGTAGATCCTAGGAAGGAAGGACTTCTGGTCTCCGTCACAGAGACTCTAGAAGACAAGCCATGCATTATTCATCTGTGTCTCCCTATGCCCAGCATAGTGTCTCAGTTGCAGGTATTTGATAAATGATTAATGAATGAATGACTAAAGTGCAGCTCAGCCCAGGCAGAGGGTACTGTATGGGCCCACATCCAGAAGGAAGATGGAAAACAAGGTCAGCACCCCCAGGATGCCATATCAACCCCCCACCCCCGTTACCTTCTCACTAGGCCCTGGCAGGATTCATTCTCAACAAGGTGGCCTGGGAGTCTGTGACCAGCCTTTACTTGTTGTTTAGTTGCTAAGTCATGTCCGACTCTTCACGACCCCATGGACTATAGCCCACCAGGCTCTTCTGTCCATGAGATTCTCCAGGCAAGAATAATGGAGTGGGTTGCCATTTCTCTCTCCAGGGGATCTTCCCGACCCAAGGATTGAACCCACATCTCCTGCATTGGCAGGTGGCTTCTTTACCACTGAGCCACCTGGGAAGCCCTGACCAGCCTTTACTTGTTGAAAAAAGGGAAATCTGTATTGCTCCAGGTTGACGATTCCTGAGTTCTTTTGGGAAAATTCTGGATCCAGATCCACCATGCTGAGGGAGCAGGGCAGGACCAGGCAAAGTTTAGGGCTGGTCAGGATCCCATTATCCAAATGGTAAAATACATAGATCTCTTCCCTTGTGACAGCTCTGTGCCAAGCATATCACATGCTTGCATCCCAAGGCCACCTTGCTGTGGTCCAAGGTCGTATCCTGGTCCAAGGGCGAAGACCGAGGTAAGACTTAACCCAGGCGACCATGCCCAGACTTGGGAGACAGCGTCCTCTAGGTGTCAAGGTGTGGCAGTTGGGAGGTAGGACCTGGAGGTGGACAGGCGGATGCAGTAGGGTGATGGTAGTCCACACCCTGTTGTCAGTGAGAAGCAGCCAGGAGGAGGCCATGAGTGGTGGTTCTTCCAAGCTACTGGCTTGCAAGCACTGGTCTGGTTTGTGCAGAAGCTTCTCTGTGCCTTCGGCATCAAAATTCCATGGAGCCTCGGAATGGATAGTCATTGTCCCATTTTACAGATGAAAGAAACTGAGAACCAGGGAGAGGAAGTGACTTGTCCTGGGTTGCTGAACTAGTTAGCTGCAGGGCCAGAGGTGGGACCCGACATCCGGCATTCTGCATGTGTGCCCATACCCCCTCCCCTCCACTGGCCACCATCTCTCCCACTCGTCGTGTTTCCATCCTGGGTCCGGGTGCCCTGACCGCCTCCCATCCCTATCTGCAGATGAGTGCTCCACCTGGGCACATGCACACACCTGGCTGGTCACGTGCAGGTGTTCTCTTGTGCCAGGCGGAGCTATGGAGGAGGCCCAGGGCTCACAGGCACAGTGGCGCACCTGGACACCTCGTCCCTTGAAGACATCTTGGGCCCCACTCAGGTCAAGCAGAGGAGGATAACAGGTACAGGGGTGGGGGCTGCGCCTTGAACTGTCCATCCAGGTATGTCCACGATGCTGGTCAGGCACAGTGGGGCCCGACCCACCCAACCGCAGTGTGGTGCTCTGGGAGGCTGGGCCACTCTCAGAATGCAATCTCCACCAGGCCCCGGTATTCCTGGGTTGGCCCTTGACCCCAGCCCCAGAGAGGCCCACCATCTCCTGGTTCCTCCTCCAGACCCCCAGCCCCCACCCCAGCTCTCTGTGCACTTCTGGTATTGCTCTGCCTCTCCCCTCTCTCACCATATTCCTCACCTCTGCCCCGGGAATGGTAATACAGGCAACTCCCACTCCCAACTCTCAGTAACCCCTCCCATCCATCAGGGTAACAGAGACACAAGTGATTAGAGGAGTTCTAAAAATATGGTTCCCGGATCAGCAGCAGCTGCAGCATTTGGGAACTGGTCAAAAATGCCAGTTCTCAGGCCCAGACATAGACCAACTGGCCGAAAGGTGGAGCCCAGCAGGGGATTATGATATGGAAGACAAAGTCTGCTCTTTGCAGAGAGGAGGTGGACAACCAGGATTTTCTGCAGGGGCCTGGGGCAATCATGCTTCTCTCAAAGTAAGTACTCCTGTGAGTTGTCCAGTGGGGAAGGAACTCAGGCCAAGGGATTTGATGTGGAAAAGATCAAAGTTCTCAAGAGGAAGCTTTATGGGATGTAGGTTCTGCATACAGTGAGGGGACAGACCCATGAGCCACGTGGATCAGGTGGATGGGGCTGAGACAGAACCAGTTCCCTTGGCTACATTCCACAGGCAGGGGACAGAGAGGTGGGGCACACACTGCACCTTCCCTCTGATCAGGTGGGAGGGATGCAGCCCCTCCCTACTTCCTGCCTTCCTGGAGGACTTCAAATGAGTATGAACCTGCATCCCGCCACACTCCCAATTGTGGCGTTACATGGAGCCTGAGGTTGTTTGATGGCATTTTGGGGTGCCACAGAACCTTGCCTCCATGCAGTGATGCCTGTTATTTATGCCCAGGCCTTGCTCTGATCTCAGGGAGAATATATCATCATAAATTGGCATGCCATGGCAAACAATTAAAAGAGAAAAATAAACCTCCGTGCAATCTCAGGGTGCTCGGAAAAGAGGAATTACAAGGTGGTGGCATGAAAAAATTATATAAAAATCTATTTTTACATCACAATAATGTGCTTTTATATGGGTAGTAATTTCTGGATGTGCAATAAAGTGGCTTTTACATCAGGCAGAATCAGAGTTTATAGGCCATCGGTGCTTTTATCTGGGAAAATATAACTCACCCGTCCCCACATCATCCATCCTGCAGGCAGCAGGCCTCATCTTCCCCAGCACCATTGGTACTGAGGAAATAGTTATGCAATTAAAGTGTCATCCCTCCACCTCCCTGCCCCCACCATGATCTCCCAACAACATCTTCCAGCTTCTGTCATTGACTCCTTCCCAAAGATGGGACAAGCCAAGGGTCCAGGAGAAGGGAGTGGAGGGCCCCAACAGATGCTGACCACTGTCTCCATTGGGCCAGAAAGGAGCCCGGTGCTTAGAGAAAACACCACAGGACCAGTAAGCCCTCCACAGACACTGAGGGTCTGCTATGTTGTTGTTCAGTCACTCAGTCATGTCTGACTCTGTGACCCCATGGACTGCAGCACACCAGGCATCCCTGTCCTTCACCATCTCCCAGAGCTTGCACAAACTCATGTCCATTGAGTCGGTGATGCCATCCAATCGTCTCGTCCTCTGTCGTCCCCTTCTCCTCCTGCCTTCAATCTCTCCCAGCATCAGAGTCTTTTCTAATGAGTCGATTCTTTGCATCACATGGCCAAAATATTGGAGCTTCAACTTCAGCATCAGTCCTTCCAATGAATATATTCAGGATTGATTTCCTCTAGGATTGACTGGTTTGCTCTTCCTGTAGTCCAAGGGACTCTCAAGAGTCTTCTCCAACACCACAGTTCAAAAGCATCACTTTTTTGGCGCTCAGCTTTCTTTATAGTCCAACTCTCACATCCATACATGACCACTGGAAAAACCATAGCCTTGACTAGATGGACCTTTGTTGGCAAAGTAATGTCTTTGCTTTTTAATATGCTGTCTAGGTTTGTCATAGCTTTTCTTCCAAGGAGCAAGTGTCTTTTAATTTCATGGCTGTAGTCACCATCTGCAGTGATTTTGGAGTCCAAGAAAATAAAGGGTCTACTATGGCCCTGTGCTAAGAACCTAGGACCCGACACCTGACTTGGAGAGCTCACAGTCTTGTGACAGTCAGGATGCAGGCAGGGAGGTGAAAGCTAGGGCAGGTAAACAAAGGAAGAGTTGCGGGTGGGGTGGGGCATGGCAGTGACGAAAGGCCGCCACTGGACAGAAGGGCAAGTGAGACAGCTGAAGGTATGAAGATAATTGTGTCCTAGAGGACAGGTCCCAGTCCAGGCAATGTCTTTATCTGGGGCATTGAGACAGGCATCTGAGAGGAGCTGGAAGCTGTCCACAAGCACAGAGTACTGAAACTGTCTTTTGGTATCATCTAGTCTAACCCAACATTCTATGGACCCTGGCAGGAAGCAGGTGACACATTCTGTTCAGTAAAGGTGTATACACAAAGGTGTATGGGCAGAGTTTAGGGAAATCAACAAGGGATGGTGCAGGACCCCAGCACTGGCAAGAGAGGGGAGTTGTTAACCACGACCTGGAGGACAAGGGGCAGGGGCAGTTAATGGAACCCTGAGAGAGTCACTGGATAAAAAGAAAATCCATCACACACGGGACCAGACTCACTATCACCTGAAAAGCTGAGTATAGAAGGAAGCTTGAAGGGAACAGGCAGATTTGGGTGGGAGAGAGAGCCCACTTCCCTCTCCTCCCGCCCTCCAGTCTCTGGCCAGTGCCTCCCAATGGCCATCCCCAACTAGCAGCCAGAGACTAAGGGAGCCTGTTGGTGCTGCCCATATGGGTCAGCCTCAGGGCAGAGAGCAGAGTGGAAAAGGGCAGAGAGAAGATGTCTTTCATTTGCATCCAGCACTGGCACCTACTGGGACTTATTGGGCAGGCTGGTAATTTGGCCAAAATGTGAATGTGAAAGTTGCTTAGTCGTGTCCGACTCTTTGCAACCCCATGATATACAGTCCATGGAATTCTCCAGGCCAGAATCCTGGAGTGGGTAGCCATTCCCTTCTCCAGGGGATCTTCCCAACCTGGGGATTGAACCCAGGTCTCCCACATTGCAGGTGGATTCTTTACCAGCTGGGCCACCAGGGAAGCCCAAGAATATTGGAGCAGGTAGTCTATCCCTTCTCCAGTGGGTCATCCCAACCCAGGAATCAAACCTGGGTCTCCAATGTAGCAGTGTATCAATGACTGTGATTACTGTTTCTAGGCAGCAAATCTTTGAGTTTTTCTCTTCTCACATTTTTTGGTTCACCAGAATCTACACTTGGCATCAGCCTAGACACTCTGACCTGACACCACATAGAGAACCGATATGATATGGTGGAAAGGAATTCCATACAGTAGTATAGGTGGGCTACAGGCCAAAGTGGCTATTCTGGCAAGTGAAATGGAAGTCCTGAGGCAAACCCAGGTTCCAGCATTTCTGCTCCTGGAATGTCCCCCCCCCCTCCAAGAAATCCTCACATGGGGACAGGTGTGAGGATGCTTGTGGCAGCATTCCTTGTGGTGGGAGACAGAGGGCTGATTCCTGGGAGGCTGCTTGGGCAAAATGCACTGGCAGCAAGCCTCGGGCCCTCTGCAATAGCAAGAAAATCGCTGTTCAAGAAACTTGTAAGAGTCTTAAAAGCACTGCTGAGTAGAAAAAGCGAGAAAGAGAATGAGATCCATAATTCTGAAGCACTCAAATAGGATTAAAAATACATGCACACCAAAAAAAAAAAGCCATTTTGCAAGCACTTTTCCATTTTAGAATAATTGGCTTTGTAAAGAGAGGGAGTGGCATTGATGGGATAAATAAACAACACCCTAAATCATAGAAGTCAGCAGGGACTCTGGAGCCAGAACACCTGGGCTGGAAGCAAAGCAGTTTTGTTGTGTGACCTGGCATGTTACTTGGCTGCTTCATCTTTTTTCTTTCTTTCTTTTTTTTTTCTTGGCTATGCTGAGTCTGGGTTTCCCAGGCAGCACTAGTGGTGAAGAATTCATCTGCCATTGTAGAAGACATCAGAGATGTGGGTTTGATCCTTGGGTCAGGAAGATCCCCTGGAGGAGGGAATGGCAACCCATTCCAGTATTCTTACCTGAAGAATCCCATGGATAGAGGAGCCTGGCGGAGTACAGTCCATGGGGTCAGAAAGAGTTGGACACAACTTAAGCGATTTAGCAGGCAAGCACTGGGTCTTCATTTTGGCATGTAGGATCTTTCAATTGCAACATGCAAAATCTTAGTTGTGGCATGTGGGATTTATTAATAGCTCCCTAACCAGGGATCCAGGGGTTTCTCTGATGGCTCAGCAGTAAAGAATCCTCCTCCAATGCAGGAGATGTGGGTTGGATTCCCGGGTCAGGAAGATCCCCTAGAGAGGAAATCCCCACTCCAGTAATTCTTGCCTGGAGAATCCCATGGACAGAGGAGCCTGAGGGGTTACAGTGCATAGGGTCACACAGAGTCAGTCATGACTGAGAATGTATATATCAGGGATCCAACCCAGGTCCCCTGCATTGGGAGCGTGGAGTCTTGGCCACTGGACCACCAGGGAAGTTCCTGCTCCATTTTTTAAATCAGAAGAAATGATAATACCTCGATCCTGAGGTGCATTTATGAGACTAGCTACTGGTCCAACAAGACCTGTTCTGGGCAGGAGTGTCCACAAAGTCATCAGAATATGCAGGCAGGGGAGCTACTCTGGTTGCTTGGAGGTGGCCCCACAGCAGCCTTGCATGTGTGGTCAGCCACAGGGGACAGTGTCCAGAGCGCTGATAAAGTTTCTCAAAGAAGGACATGGCTCACCATCTATGGCGGGATAACAAGCCACCATTATGGATTCCTTGATTCCTTGATTCCTTTCTCTGCCTCTTCTCCACTAAAAGGCAAAATATGCCCCCTACACCATTTTGTTGTTAGCAGTCATTAACAGTTTCTGTCATTAACTCCTGAGCTGGTTTGAATTTGTTGATAGAATTAGTTCCCTATCACCGGAAAAGCTGAGAAAAGATGGCCTTAGGGAACAAGCCATATGCAGCTATGTTCTGATGAGCAGAATGAGCTCCTGGGGTGTGTGATTGCTAAGGGCAACCACTCAAAGTGGGTAGGATGCTAGACTGGTGGGGAGTGGGGGTGGTGCTGGGCTCTCCATGGAAGGCACCTCAGTCTAAGGGTCTATGATGGAGGCCAGAGGGGTGAAGACAGGCATCTGAGTTTTGCCAGGAACTGCCCAGGGACCCCGAGGTGTCGGTTCATACTTCCACCTCATCCAGTTGGGGCAGGGCCAGGCTTGCAGCATCTCAATGGGTGTGTGCCTGAAGGTCTCCCTATTTCTCACCTTTCTCTCTTTCCCCCTTCTCCTCCAGGGGACTGCACATTCTGTAAGGTTCAGATTTCTTTAATTCAATCCCCTTTCTTCCTGGCTCTCCACTTTTTCTGGCTTTTGTGCCAGCAGGGAGAAGGAGAAGGGCTTGCCGTGGGCTTTTCCTCCACACTCAGGGCTCAGACAGACGCTGGCCAGACTCCTCATTTGTGCCAGGACAAGGAGGTAAGTGGGCAGCCCAGCAAAGGACAAACAGCTTCATCTAGCAGCCACGTGCCCTGTGACCCTGTCACATGGCGAACTAAGACACATCTCCACAAGGACTTGGCTGAAGCGGATTGAATAGTGTCCCCCAGAGGGTATGTCCAAGTCCAACCCCATCCCCAACAAACCTGTGAATGTGACCTTATCTGGAAAGAGTCCTTGCAGATGTCATTAAGTTTGTACTTGAGTTAAGGAGCAATTGCAGGATGAGATCATCTGGATTCAGGGTGGGCCCTAAATCTCCTAGGAGAAAGGAGAGGGAGATTTGAGACAGAGACACAGGGAGAAGGGAGTGTGGGAGGGGAAAAGCACCTTCCCTCCACCCTTCTGAGTTCTTAGCTGAGAGCCCTGCACTCAAAGACAGAATTTTTAACATTTTATTGTGTTTTTTTTTTTATTTAAACTGTATTTTCTATGGGGGTATAGCTGATTAACAATATTGTGATAGCTTCAGGTAAACATCGTAGGACTCAGTCATATGTGTCCATTCTTCCCCAAACTCCTCTCCCATTCAGGGTGTCACATAACATTGAGCAGAGTTCCCTGTGCTATACAGTAGGTCCTTGTTAGTTGTCCATTTTAAATATAGCAGTGCATACTTGTCCATCCCATCCCTAAATATGTCCATCTCTAAATATCCCTTCCCCCATCCTTCCCCCGGACCTGCAACCATAAATTCATTTTCTAAGTCTTTGAGTCTTCAAAGACAGATTAACAAGAGAAAAGCAAATGAAAGTTTACGAAGATGTACACCTCATATTCATGAGGGCAGGAGAAGAAGGGGGTGGCAGAGGATGAGATGGTAGGACGGCATCACTGATTCAATGGATATGAGTTTGAGCAAACTCCGGGAGATGGTGAAGGACAGGGAAGCCTGGTGTGCTGCAGTCCATGGGGTCGCAAAGAGTCAGACATGATGTAGCAACTGAACAACAGCAACAACAACAACACCTCATGTACACAAGGGAGATACCCAGGGGGAAATGAGTAACTCCTCTGAGGCGGTTTGAGAATTCAGGATTAAATACCACTTCATGGGAAAGGGCAGCAGGGAGGTCAAATAATATTTAGGAAGGATGAAAGGGGCCTCAGAAGAAGAGATGGGAGTATGGATGTTTGTGACACAGTCTGTCTGCCTGTCATGTCACTTCTAGCTTCTGCTCCTGTGATGAGAGTCAGTCCCCCTTGGTTGATGAAACCCTTGGGGAGGGGGTTGATGACAACAGAGCTTCTTTGGGAGGCTGTGTCTTTAGGCAGATGAAGGGAGTTCAGGGAAAGCCTTTTCCTGCATTTGCTGTTTCTCAGTTGCCTACAGTTTAAAGTAATCAATACTGCAGAGCGGTACGTTTAGAGTGACATGTCCTGAACTTCTACAGGCATATTTTGGGGCTGCCCTTCAGCGAGCAGAGATTGGAGCTATGCCAGCACAAACCGGGGAGCGCCGGCAGCCACCAGGAGCTAGAAGAAGCTAGGACTTTCCCCCAGAACTTTCCCTTAAAGGGGACACGAGGCCCTGTGGACTTGGCAGAAACGGGAAACTGAGGCTCCAAGCCACCTCAGCCCTTCTTGGCCATGAAGGGCTGGCCCCACACAGCACCAGCCATCGCCCTGCCTGCCAGCTGATGCCCTTGCTGTGTGGTGCCCACTCCAGGACCCCCGACTGGCCCCACCCTGCTGCCACTCCTTGGCTTCAGCCAGGGGAGAGGAGGGCAGCACGTACCCCACATTCCCCGCGGTGATTTCATGCCCCATAAAACGGGCGATCAAAAATAATAGACACACAGCAGTCTGCCCGGGGCCTGCCTGCTGCAGCGGGGAGTGCTGAGGTCGCTGCCTGGAAAATCAACCAGTTCCCAGCGCTGGTGGGGAGAAAGAACAGCCTCCGAGAGAGGCAGGAGCTACAGAGCCCCAGCCAGTAAATAGGCTGAAAATCAGCTGCCTCTCCCCGCGGCAGCCACGCCCTCCTTTCCTGCCGCTGGGAGGTGGGTTTCCAACCTCCAGACAGCAGTCTGTCCCCCACACACAGCTGATGGGGACGGTGACTGAGATGGGGAGAACAGGCAGAGGGGTGAGAAAGAGAAGGTGTGAGGTTCTGGGCTCCAGGGGCTCCCAGGGAATCCTAGATGGCTCTTCAACAGCTCTGAGCCTCCAGCCATCACCTTCTGAGCACCCGTGTCAGAGCTGGGCACCTAAGGAGTCCTCCGGCGATAAAGGTCCTGCAGCCAGCTGGGCACCTAAGGAGTCCTCCGGCGATAAAGGTCCTGCAGCCAGTCTGTCTGCACTGAGTGAGCACTGGGCGCCAGGCTCTTCTAAGAGCCTTCAGCAGGGTCCAGCCTGTACTCCTGTGCCTCTAAAGAATGAGCTGCTGTTTTATTTTCAAGCAAAGAATAAACATTTTAACAAGGAATTGGGTGAATGAGGGTTCTGCAAACCATCCCCGTGGGGTCAGGGGCTGGGATGTGGATTTATCTCAGTGATGCTGCCACTGATGAAACACATTTCAATAATGCATGTTTTGAAATGGAGGGAAAAGGAGAGCCCCACAGAAATATTCCTTATGTCACCTTTTCATCACACACTACATAGAGCCCCTCTTTCCCCTCCCACCTTGGGACCAAGCTCCCACCCACCCAGCACTGGCTCCAGCTGACCCTGGGTTCCCCCAAATGTCTTACTTGGAGAACTGCCGAACTCTTCTAGCATTTTCCTGCCTTTAACTTCCTGTCCTCTTTAAGTCCACTCGACAGCCTAAAAAAATGTCAAGGGCTTCTCGAACAGCTTGGCCTAATCCTTCTCTGTCTGGAGCTGACCTAATCCTTCACCCATGCATCTTGCTCCTCAGGAAACTGAACACCTCGGTTGCTTCATCTCCCTTTGCCTCTACTAAAGGCAGTTCCCACTTTCCAGAACATTCCACTTTCACTGTCTCTTGAAATCCTACTACCATTCTAAAGCCCAGCTCACGTGTTACCTTTATTCTCAATTCATCCCCAAGGAAAATTGGTCACTTCTCTTTCTGTCACTTTGGACAGCTTCTATCACAGTGCCTCCATTTCTCATTACAGTGACTGTCTTGTGTATCTTCCCTGCCGAATGGCTAGATGCTAAGGTCCTGATCAAGAACAGTGCCTGGCACATAATAGGCATCTAATACATGCAGCCAAACTGCAGTAACCTAGCATGCACGTGTGCTCAGTCACTCAGTCATGTCCACCTCTTTGCGACCCTATGGTCTGCATGCAGCCTGCCAGGCACCTCTGTCCATAGAATTTTCCAGGCAAGAATAATGGAGTGGGTTGCCATTTCCTACTCCAGGGGAACTTCCCAACCCAGAGACTGAACCTGAATCTCTTCCATCTCTCACATTGGCAAGTGGATTCCTGACCACTGTGCCACCTGGAAAGTCAATAACCTATAGAGCCAGGTCATAAATGATTTTTGTTGCAAGTCACTGAGGTTTTTTAAAGCGCTTTGTTACACAGCTTCATTATGCCAAGAGCTGACTGAGACAATTGGGTCCAGAGAGACTGGAGCAGTATGGGACTGAGCATGTAGCCTTGGCAGAGAGCTATCCCATAGGCAGGGTGAGTGACAGAGTGCTACTGTTAGGTTAAGCTTACTGTTCCCTGGTGGCTCAGATGGTAAAGCATCTGCCTACAATGTGAGAGACCCTGGGTTCAATCCCTGGGTTGGGAAGACCCCCTGGAGAAGGAAACAGCAACCCACTCCAGTATTCTTGCCTGGAAAATCCCATGGACAGAGGAGCCTGGTAGGCTACAGTCTATGGGGTTGCAAAGAGTTGGACACGACTGAGCGACTTCACTTTCGCTTTCACTTTACTGTTAATGTGGTGATAAAGAGTCAGACCTCCCAGGTTCAAGTCCTGATTCTGCCACTTACTGCTATGTGTGTGTCTCTGGGCAAGTGACTCATTTTCATCATCTATAAAATAGGGATGATGATAGACTCTGTCTCATGGGGTTGTTGTGAGGAACTAGTGGGTAGACGCCAAGCTCAGTGCATAGCAGGTGGCGACGGCTCCTCGGGTTTGACAACTCGAGGTTGATGACTTGAATGTGACTAATTATAAATGATTGTCATCTGTCCCTCATTGCTGGTCCGGCTTGCTGGCCCTCTGCCTGGTTCCACACAGCAGGCGCTGTATCTGTCAAGAGGACTCCACAGAAGGAGAGAGACAGCTTTTCTCTGTCATTGTCCATGGTTCCCCTTGAACTTTGATGTTTTATGAGCGGCTGGCAGCAGCCTGTGCCCTGCCTTCCGTCAGAAGAACTGAGCGTGTCTCCAGCTCCTGACATGGACCTCTCACCGCGGAGAGAGAGTAAGTCACAGCTCAGAAAGGCAGAGGCCGATGAAAGCAAGGGATGGAGGTGGTGCTGACGGTGATGACTTCACCTTTCTGGCTCATGTGAGTCATTGTTGACCCCGCTACCAGGACCCCTAGCTTCTCGAGATGGACAAGAGTGTTGAAGTCTCCATGTCACCTCCTTGTTTGTCACATCAGCAGACAGTCATTGTACCACATCCCCAGAAAGCAGAGGACTCTGGCAAAGCCCCTGCATTCTGGAAGCTTCCAGTCTGGTTGGGGTAGCCAGACAGACACCGGAAATAGCCAAGCAAGTCAGCGCATCAGGTACTGACAGGACTCTCAAAGCTGCCCAGCAGAAGATCCCACAAGGAAAGGATACCAGAATCTTCCAGGGAATACCTGAGAAGGGCTGGAAGGATGGCAAGGGCTTAGATAAATGGAGACTAGGGTGGACGGAGGCATCTCGGGCACCCTGCTCCAAACCTCACCCCCCCCAACCCTGCCATGTGGAATCTGCAACTGTCTCATTGCCCCCACAGCAGCTGTTCCCTCATGTCAGGAGGGGCGGGAGCTCACCAGAGCCTCCTTCCAGGCTCGGCTGGAAATGGTCCTCAAACGGAGACACTCCCTCCCGGGCTGCCATTTCCCAGGGCTCCCAACACCTCAAAGCCAGAAATAGGGGGCGGGGGAGGAATCAAGTCCTGCAGACATCTGGCGTCTCCAGGCTCGGGGGCTGGCGTGAACAGAGGACTCAGAGCTCCCAGGATTCCTACCCCCACTGTGGCCGCTGCAGGAGATGGGCTGATGGCAGAAAGGATGGTGGGCAGGACAGCGGAGAACAGAGGCCTGAGCTGACCTGACTGTGGCCTGGAGCAGGCCACCACCCATCACCACATCACCATGTCCCCATCTGGCAATGGGGAGACCACGACCTTCCTTTCCCAGCAGGACAAGAGCTATGAAAGAGAAAGGCTTGGATGGGATACCTGGTGGAGGTGAAGGTACAGGAGGAGGGTTGCTTATGGTAAATTTGAAGGTAGGGTAACTCTCTCCTCTTCTAGAAAGAATTCCAAGCTCGTAGACCCCTCCAACAGAAGCAGAAACCTCCAGCCCCATCTACACTCCACCACTGGCAGCCCAGAGACCAGCATAATAACAATAATAATAGCAAATACAGAGCATTTCACTATGTGCTAAGCCCTGTTCCAAGTCCTTCACATGCATTCGCTCATTCTCCCTGTGATGTAGGTTCCATAATACTCCATTTTGCAGAAGAGGAGGCTGAAGCGCAGAGAGAAACTTGTCTGAGATCACACAGCTGGTGAGCCGCGAGGTTGAGTTTGGACCTGGCCTTGTTTGTAACCCCTCTCTTTTGCTGCCTCTACTCCTCAGACGGCCTCGGAGAATCTCTTTGGCCCAGAACTGGGAAGATGGACATGCGGCAAGTCCCCACGGTGTGCCATGAAGCAGTTTTCTCTGTGTGGTGCTCAGTAGAATCCCCCCCCTCCCCAAGTGACTTGGGGCGGGAGTTCAGGGGGCAGGCAGGGAACAGGGACAAGTGAGACACCCTGAGGTAAACTAAATGGACTGAAACCGAGGATGCACACGGAGCTGAGAGCAAATGAGAGGCCAGAGATGGAGCTGGAAGCTGCTCTTTTTAAGATTATTTTGAAGAAAAGCAAAGAGAAGGGCCTGGAGAGACGGATCGATAGGAAACAGCGTGTGGGCTCCAAGCAGGGGCCAGTGCCCTGTAGAGACCTCGGCTCCCCCATTCAGCAGCCGCAGCACCACCAACCTTGAGGAGAGACAGGCTGGCTGGGGAATGCGTGGGGTCGGAGATGGGTCACGAAGAGCCACTTTCTGACCAGGACAGGTAATGCTCCAGGTAAGTACTGTGAGTGCCTCGGGGTGCTCGCCAGGCAGGAGCTGCAGGGGCGGCATTGGCTCAGGAACCCACTCAGGAATGGAGCTTCCCTGGTGGGTCAGTGAGTAAAGAATCTGCCTTCAATGTGGGAGACCTGGGTTCGATCCCTGGGTTGGGAAGATCCCCTGGAGAAGGGAAAGGCTACCCACTCCAGTATTCTGGCTGGAGAATTCCATGGACTGTATAGTCCATGGGGTCACAAAGAGTCGGACACGACTGAGCGACTTGCACTTTCACTTTCAGGAATGGGCATTGCCAAGGACGTGAGCCCTCCCTCCCGCCTGCGGTACTGGGCTGGCAGGGAGGAGACCCTGGAAGAGGGACGCAGGGCAGCACCAGGGACAATGCAGCCGGAGTGTCCTGACCTCCTCAGACATGGATGGTAGGGCCTGGGGCTCCAAGGCTCACTGGCTCCCGTGTCTGACGGTCAGTGCTGGCAGAGGCTGGGATCTCCGTCAGCACCCACACGTGGCCTTTCTCTGTGGCCTTTCTGCTCGTGAGTCAGTTTGGGCTTTTTTTTTTTAACAGCACGGCAGCCTCCAGGCTGTCAGACTACTTCTGTGGCAGCTGAAGACTTCCAGAGTGAGAACTTAGTTCAGCCAGTGAAGCAGAAGCTTCATCGTTCTTTCTGACCGAGCCTTGGAAGCCACATAAGGTCACTCCCACCATCCTCGCCCAACACCGTCTTGCAGCCTCGCCTGCCACAAGGGGCACTAGGGGTCGCGGGCAGGGGTCGTGGATCCCCTACCCCATCTGGGAGGGCAGATAGCCTTGCAGCCATCCCAGAAGGGCAGTCGGCCACCCCTGATAGACTTTTCATGACCTGAGTTCCCCAAAGCCCTCCCTCCCCCAGATATATCAGGGAGTGTCCCAGAGTTACTCTGTGTCGAAGTGTCACGCGGGAAATTACCTCTGCGTGCAGCCAGACTAGCTTCCCAGAGCTCACAGGACAGAAAGGCTCACAGACCGGATGAAGATTCTCGAATCACATGGCTTATTAAATCAATTAAAAACGCCCCATGAGAAGCAAGGGCAAAGAGCTGGGTGAGTCAGCATGCTTAGGCTGGGGTGCCCGCGGGTGCAAGAAGCACAGTGCTGAGTCCTGATTGCCCATGTCCACATGTCCCGCTTCCCCGTGCTGCAGCAGCCTTGTCACTGATGGTGATGGGAGGATGGGTCGGGTGAGCCAAGAGGCTCCGTGCATGGCGGTGCCTGGCACCGACGCTTACTCTATCAGAGATGTGCAGAGGCAGGGCCTGTACCAATTAGCCTGGGGAGAAGCTATTCATTTTTTTTTCTAAAGATTCAAGCCCACTTGGCACTTTATTTAGATTATTAAAGGTATTTTCCACAGTAGGAGTTAATAGAAGTTAGCATCTGGGTGATTTGAATTTACTAATTTTCCTGGGCATACACACATGGAGCCAGAATGAGTGTTGCCAACGGGTGGCCAGTTTAAGACCCTGTGAATACTGAGCATGTTGGGAGTGTCATAGATATTTATCATGGATATCCATGCCTAACTGTTTTTTTTTAATCTTTATCTAACAGTAATACTCTTGTTTGTTTCATTCTTTGTGTCCCTGTTCACATATACAGATTCTGTATACTTTAAAATATTTCACCAGCTGTTTGCTTTGATAGTCAATTTTTTTTTTTAATCAGAATTGGATATTCTTAAAAGATCCAGCCAACACACGTTACACACATTCGTTCTGGAAAAGGCCCCTCTGGGTGTCTCGGCTCAGTTCTCACATGACTTCTGATGCATTGCTGCTTCTCGGTCCAGTCGCTGCTCTTCTGCATCTCTAGGCCCCCACTGGTGACTGTGACTGAGGACTTCACCCAGCCTTAGGACGGGGTCATTCTTCTCCCTTATGACTCTTCCTCTGAAACCTGGAAAGACTTGCCAACTGCCATTAAAAGTGGCTCTCCTTGGTGCCCACAGACTCTAACCTGCTCAGGGTGGGCTAGCTCCCCGACTATGCCCCATATCGCAGAGACCAGCTCTCTGCCACACTAAAAATGTTCCATGCAGAGCTAGGTTTGACTCAACAGAAACCACCCCACTCTCAGATCTGCCTTGTTTCCTATGGGACCAGCCATACCTTTTACAGGCAACCTGAGAAGGCTGTGGTTAGCCTTGTCCTGACAAGACCATCCTGACAGTCCAGCCGCATCCTGCCAGAGCCTGATCTGTGCAGTTACTTTCCTGCATGTGGTCACCAACCATCCGTCCCAGGTGAGCTGTTGAAGCCCATCCTGGTTCTGATCTAGGTCTTTCCTTCAATGTGAGGTGGAGAGCGTTGGGCCTGCCCGCCTCCTCCCCCAATCACATCCCCGTTTCTGCTCCTCATCGCCAATGAGCAAATGCTTCTGTTTTTTGTTTCTAGGCTTTTCAGGGTTTTTTGGCTGTGCTAGGTCTTTTTTGAGACATTCAGGCTCTTTCTTGTGGCTAGCGGTCATCTTCTAGGTGTGGCTCATGGACTCTGAAGCTCGCAGGCTTGGTAGTTGCAGTACATGAGCTTAGTTGCTCCACGGCATGTGAGATCTTAGTTCCCTGACCAGGGACTGAGCCCACGTCCCCTGCATTGAAAGGCAGATTCTTAGCCACTGGACTACCAGGGAAGTCCAGCAGATGCTTCTGTTTAATTCAGTTGCTTATTGTGGAGCATCTACTAAGTAGTGCTGGGCAGTATTCTAGGCTCTGGTGATTCAGCAGTAAACTAAACAGGTAAAATCCCTGCCCTCATGGCCTTTGTATTCCAGTGGAGGGGACACACAAGATGCTGCATCAATATATAATACAGTGTATTAGAAGGTGCCCAGTGCAAGGTCAGGGGCTGGGCGCTAATCCAAGGGTAAAGGTGGAGATTGTGGAGGAGGGGAGTGAGGCTACCATTTTAAATATGATGGACAGTAAAGGTCTCACTGAGAAGGTGACATTTAAGTAGAATCCTGAAGTACAGGAGAGCGCTTACCATGTGAATGCTGGGAAAGGCGTTCTGGGCAGAGGAAGAAGCTGGTGCAAAGGCCTGGAGACTCTGGACAGAAACAAAGATATCTTCCAGGTTATAGATTTAAAAAAAAAAAATCTCTTTGCCTCTGCAAGGGCAAGTTCTTCCAAAGATGAAATGAGGGAGGACCAATCCTCGGATCAAGCCTCCATCGGGTTAGGTCTTTGGGTCATCAAGACACTACCCACCCGACCCTCCAACAGGGAGCAGGCTCTTGTCCCACCCACATGATTACAGGACTTCCCCAAGGGCTCACTGAAGAACACAGGGACCTCTGGTCCCAAAGACAAAGCCATGTTTCCACCCTCCAATGCAGAAATTGCTTTTAATACTAAAAGAACAATCTTCCTAACATTTCATGTTTTACATCCAGTCTTTCTGATAACTTCTTTGTACTTATTTAAGTTTTTGAAGCCAGTATACCTGTGAAACTCCTTTAGAAATGGTTATTATCACCCCATTTTGCCATCAGGGCTTCCCTGCTGGCTAAGATGGTAAAGTATCTGCCTGCAATGTAGGAGACCCGGATTCGATCCCTGGGTCGGGAAGATCCCCTGGAGAAGAAAATGGAAACCCACTCGAGTGTCCTTGCCTGGAAAATCCCATGGATGGAGGAGCTTGGCAGGCTACAGGCCATGGGGTCGCAAAGAGTCAGACACGACTGAGTGACTCCACCTCACTTCTTCACTTCATTTTGCCATTTGGGAACTGAGGTTCAGAGAGGGCAATTCACACGTGCAAGGACACACAGCCAGCTCCTGTGCTGTGCTTCTCTGCTTGAAACAACTTGGCCTCTGAGCCTTGGGTGGCTCATCTGAGAGATGAGAAGGATGCTCTTTCCCAGCAGGGTGTGGGGAGGAATTAATGAAAAGTAAGATGGGTGGCACATAGCCGACACTCAGCAAATTGTTACTATTGTTACTGCTCTCACTCTGCACTAGAAAAGGGGGCTCTGGGTCCGTCAGGGGTGCCAGTCCCTGACCCCCACCTCAGTCTGCCCTGGAGGATCCCCAGGGGACACACAGGGCATTTTGTGGGGTGCAGGAAGGGGAGGGGGAGGCTCTCAGATAGGGGCTGGGCTCCTCTAGGGCCTTTATTTTTCATCTTCCTTTTCTTCACCAGCTGCAATAACTTAACAACCCTGGGAGTGAAAAAGATAGCTGGGGAAGCAAATGCGGAATAGCTTAAATTAAAATTAAATTGAAATAAATTAAATTAAATGGGCAACTTTCTGGTGCTCATCTCTCAGGCCAAATTATTGTGGAGCACTCAGGCTGCAGAAGAAATGGCCTTAGGGTGGATTCTAGCGCTTCCTGGCGGCCAAGCAGGGTGGCCCTGGCTGCCCACCTGCCCTGCCGGGGCTGCTGCTTCTGGCGACTCCTGGTTGAGGGAGGCGCTGGAGGAGCCCAAGAAGTCAGAGGTGCAAGGCTGGCCATGCCCACCCCTGTTTCCTTCATCCTGTCTGTTTCCACCATTAGGTACCAGGTAAAGGCGAGACTTGGGCTCCGCCGGTGGCTCGGTGGTAAAGCACCCACCTGCCAGCTGGAGATGTGGGTTGAAGCCCTGAGTTGGGAAGATCCCCTGGAGAAGGAAATGGCAACCCACTCCAATCTTCTTGCTTGGGAAACCCCAATGACAGAGGAGCCTGGGGAACTACAGTCCATGGGGTCGCAAAAAAGTTGGACAAAACTAAGGAACTAAGCAACAAAGGTGAGACTTGTATCCAAGACTAATGATCCCCAGCTCCAGGTCCCTTCACTGGAGGAGGTGCATCTCTGATTAGCAGCAGAGGGACTTAGAACAATACCAGGTCTGCAATAAGCTTGACTCCCTGGATTTCTAAGGCCTAACTTAGCCTGGGATGTGATGGAGCCCAGCTATTCTGCAGGGCACAGGCCCTTCAGCTGTTCCTTGTCTCCCAGGCCACCACAGGCACTTCAGACCAAAACAAACCAGAGTCCAGGCCAGGCCCAGGGCTCACCGGCTTGAGTTCCTTCAGCTTCCCATCAAATTCTACTGCCCCAGGGTCCAAGGTTAGAAGAAAAATTGCCACAAGTAGAGAGTTTCTTTCAAGTCCTGGTTCTGAGTGAAAAATTCATGTGCATTTTGCATTCTGTCTCATGGTAAATTCATGATTATTTTAATGTGTAATGTTTTCCAGTATTTACCAATAAGTAAAACTGACATGCCTGGAGGCTGTGCCCCTTTATCCTGGTTCTTCTAGGCACAAGGCGTGGCAGCACCTGAGTGAGAACCAGCCTCCCTGTTCCTCTGCACCTCCCACCCCCAGACACCCCAGGCTGGAATCCTAGAAAGTGGGAAGATCCCAACAACAAAATCGAGGGTATTTACAACATAGATGAACCTCGAAGGTTATGATAGGTGAAAGCCAGTCAAAAAAGGACAAATACTGAATGATTCTGCTCATGAGATACTTAGACCAGTGAGATTTATAGAAACAGAGAGTGCTAGAGGTGGGTATAGGGAATTATTCTTCCCTGAGTGCATGGACTCAGATTTGCAAGATAAGGAAGTTCTAGAAATGGATGGCACAACAGCATAAATATCCTTAAAACCACTGTGTTGTTGTTTGGTTGCTCAGTCGTGTTGGACTCTTTGACACCCTATGAACTTTTGCCCAACAGGCTCCTCTGTCCATGGAATTTTCCAGGCAGGAATACTGGAATGGGTTGCCATTTCCTCCTCCAGGGGATCTTCCCAAACCAGGGACTGAACCCACGTCTCCTGTGTCTCCTGCATTGGCAAGCGATTCTTTACCACCGAGCCACCAGGGAAGCCCCTAAAACCAGTGTGCTGTACACTTAAACATGGTTAGGATGTTAACATTCATGTATTTTTTTAAATCACAATTTAAAAAACAAAAAATGAAAGCATCAAAGGTCAGAAAGGGTAACAGACCAGGGTCTCACCTCAGGTTAAGGGCAGGGCCCCCAGGCTCCCCAGGGAGGTGGTAGTAGAGGCGGCCCCCTGGCTACCTGGGTTGTCCCCAAAGTTGAGGCTAGAAAGAGACCAGGAAAGCAGGCATTCCAATCTCTGAATTTTACAGATGAGGAAATTAGGCCTGGGGGGGGAGCCACCTCTGCAAGCTGCACAGTTAAGAGTGACACTGACCCCGCCCCCGAGGGGTGATTTCCAAGGGCTGTCCTGAGCTCTCTACTGGATATCCAGCAGCTAGAAGGATGCTGGGTGAGTCAAGCCAAGCCCTGCCTGCTTCCCCCTTTTAAAGGGTGCAGATAACCCTTGCCCCCTCCCTAGGCTGCAAGGAAGATGATTAATTAATTAACCTTCCTTAAGGGCTCAGGCACAGGCTAATGGGCAATAGGCCTTCTCATTGTTATTTTTAACCAGACTTTGCAATTTTATAGCTCCCATCACCCAGGGCTATCAGTGTCTCTTGAAGTTAATTAAGCCCACTAGGGATGGACTCAGAGGGAGGAGGATGCGAGGGCTGGGTTTGGGGGTGGAGGGAGGCAAATCCTGATTCCCCTCGGGGCTCAGGCCTAGGGCCCACTTTAGCGGGTGGGTGAGTGTGCTCTGCTGTGCTCCATGGTCACATGACCGAGCCTGGGAAGATGCAGGGAATGGGTGGGATTGAAGGTAGCTAGGGGGTCCCCAGCTCCAGTCTCTGACTGTCACATTGGGGCAGGCCCCTGCTCTCAGTTTACCTCGCTGAGCAGTGGGGAGAATTAGGAGCTAGAGATGATTAACAGAGCTTCTCCTGCTCCATGTGACTTTCATTCTGCCAGGGGCATCCATGTGTGCAGCACCCCTTCCTCTCACTCCCCCTTTCCTCATTTCATCAGACAACAAATACCTCTTGGGTGTGTCAGGTCTGTCCCTGGAGCTAGAGACAAATGAACGGCCCAAGCATGGTCCGCTTCTCACAGAGAGGGCAGTGGTCCTTGGTGGCCTGTGCTCCTGGCTGGGATGAACAGCTGTGAAGGTTCTGGGGATAATGCGGACTCTGGGAGTGGGGACCCTGCGGCCAGGCACTGCAACCACCATTTGGGCTGCCAGGGCCCCCAGGCAGCTCAGGAGCCCATGAGACCCACAGCAAGGGTCCCTGACCCCTCCAAGCTGGCAGCAAAGCAGGCCCAGCACATGGGGCAGAGATGGTGCCATCACCCCAAGCCCAACCTGGAGCCCCCACTATGGAAGCAGTAGCAGGAAAGAGATGCTACAGACTTAGGGTGTCTGGTACCGAACAGACTGCCAGGGAATTGGGAACCCAGGGCGCAGTGGCTATGAATCCAACCATCCAGGCAGGGCTTCCAGCTCCCACACTTACAATCAGAGCTCCATTGTCTCAGTTGCCAGACACAGCAGGTAACCGTGGAGATCACTGGCAGAGAGAATCCAGGTGTGTGAGCTGTGGAAATCAGGACAGTTTAGGAAAGTATAAGATCCTGTGGGCAGCCAGAGGCTATGTAGCCTCTTAAAACAGGCCTTGTCACCTCACGATGTCCAAGGATCCTGTTTCCCAGCTCTGTCTACTCTGGAATCCCATAGGCCCAGCCCTTGCGGGGAGGGAGAGCTGGAAGGAGGCTTTTGTGAAGACAGCACAAGGATTCACTGAAAACCATCAGCCTGAGACCCATATGGGTTTGCTATCAACTGAATACAATCATTCCCAAAGAAAGACAATGCCAAAGAATGCTCAAACTACTGCAAAATTGCACTCATCTCACACACTTAGTAAAGTAAAGCTCAAAATTCTCCAATCCAGGCTTCAACAATACGTGAACTGTGAACTTCCAGATGTTCAAGCTGGTTTTAGAAAAGGCAGAGGAACCAGAGATCAAACTGCCAATATCTGGTGAATCACAGAAAAAGTAAGAGAGTTCCAGAAAAAAATCTATTTCTGCTTTGTTGACTATGCCAAAGCCTTTGACTGTGTGGATCACAATAAACTGTGGAAAATTCTAGAAGAGATGGGAATACCAGATCACCTGACCTGCCTTTTGAGAAATCTGTATGCAGATCAGGAAGCAAAAGTTAGAACTGGACATAGAACAACAGACTGGTTCCAAATAGGAAAAGGAGTATGTCAATTTAACTTATATGCAGAGCACATCATGAGAAACGCTGGGCTGGAGGAAGCACAAACTGGAATCAAGATTGCCGGGAGAAATACCAATAACCTCAGATATGCAGATGACACCACCCTTATGGCAGAAAGTGAAGAAGAACTAAAGAGCCTCTTGATGAAAGTGAGAGAGGAGAGTGAAAAAGTTGGCTTAAAGCTCAACATTCAGAAAACTAAGATCATGGCATCTGGTCCCATTACTTCATGGCAGATAGTTGGGGAAACAGTGGAAACAGTGGCTGACTTTATTTTTCTGGGCTCCAAAATCACTGCAGATTGTGACTGCAGCCATGAAATTAAAAGACGCTTACTCCTTGGAAGAAAAGCTATGACCAACCTAGATAGCATATTAAAAAGCAGAGACATTACTTTGTCAACACCTGTCCATCTAGTCAAGGCTATGGTTTTTCCAGTAGTCATGTATGAATGTGAGAGGTGGACTATAAAGAAAGCTGAGCACCAAAAAATTGATGCTTTTGAACTGTGGTGTTGGAGAAGACTCTTGAGAGTCCCTTGGACTGCAAGGAGATCCAACCAGTCCATCCTAAAGGAGATCTGTCCTGAATATTCATTGGAAGGACTGATGTTGAAGCTGAAAGTCCAATATTTTTGGCCACCTGATGCGAAGAGCTGACTCATTTGAAAAGACCCTGATGCTTGGAAAGACTGAAGGCAGGAGGAGAAGGGAACAACAGAGGGTGAGATGGTTGGATGGCATCACTGACTCAATGGACATGAGTTTGGGTGGGCTCCGAGAGTTGGTGATGGACAGGGAGGCCTGGTGTGCTGTGGTTCACGTGGTCACAAAGAGTCAGACATGACTGAGCGACTGTACTGAACTGAGTGAATACAATCATTCACAAAATGCTATAGACAATAAGCAAACCATTCTGATATACATGAATATTTTTTATTATTTAGAATTTGAGTTCATTTAAGTTACAAATCAATACACGAATCTAGTGATCTTAAAAATTATTAAAATAAATTGAAAGTCTCCACTGACCCAGCTCTTCTGCTCCTTCCCATGTCCAGAGTGAGCCACTATCACAATTTGGGTGTGGGTCCTTAAGATTAAGAATTTTTTTTTCTACTCAGTTAGAGAGACCGCACACACACAAAGATGGAAGAGTGTTTTTAAAAACATATAAATGAGGGACTTCCCTGGTGGTTCAGTGGTTAAGACTTGGTGCCTCTACTGCAGGAGGCACAGGTTCGATCTTAATTGGGGAACTAAGATCCTGCATACCACACAGCATGGCCAAAAAACAAAACCAAAACAAATTATATATATGTATACACACACACACATATGTGCATGCTAAGTTGCTTCAGTCATGTCTGACTCTTGGCAACCCTGTGGACTGTAGCCTGCCAGGCTCCTCTGTCCACGGGCTTCTCCAGGCAAGAACACTGAAGTGGGTTGCCATGCTCTCCTCTGGGGGATCTTCCCCACCCAGGGATTGAATCTGTGTCTCTTGCAACTCCTACATTGGCAGATGAATTCTTTGCCACTAGCACCACCTGGGAATCCCTATGTACATATAGGAGCCCCACAAAGATATGATACTCAAAGAAATGACCAGAGAAGGCAGCTTTTATACCTTTTAGACAAAGAAACAATAAACTTGTGAAGAACTGACAAGACAAAGGAGCTTGGACTTGGGGTCATAAATTTCTGAAGAAGTAACACGGTTTGTTTTTACAGCGTTCTCAGCCCTAGATTCCCTATCTCTGGTGATAAGGGTGCCTTCTGCCCTCCTGGTACAGGGAACGTACCTTTCACGTGGGAGATTTATCTCCTGCTTTTCAGAGAGATAAAGGAGGGTCAGAGTGTCCTTCTTACACCAGCTGCTTCTCAAGTTCCTTTAACTCAAAACAATCAATATGCCAAAGTGGCGTATTTGGAGGGTGACATTCTGAAACCCTTACATCTGCAACTGGCTTTTTCACTTAGTAATATTTTTCATATTTAAACATAGTTTCACATTTAAACATAGTTCATTCCTTTCGGCTGCAACGTAGTCTTCTATCCTAAGAAAATATCACATTTTATTGCTGTATACGACTTGATATTTCAAATCTACCTCAAAGATCATTCCTGTGCATGCCTGTGTGCACATGTGGGAGCGTTTCCTTACGTGTCTGTCTCTCTAGTGCCAACACAGAAGCAAAATCACTGGTTATGGGACATGAACATTTTCCATTGTATTTATTTATTCGTTTGGCTGCACTGGGTCTTAGTTGCATCGATCTTCGTTGCAGAATGTGGATTCTAGTCCTCTGACCAGGGATGGAGCCCAGATCCCTCCCCTGTATTGGGAGCGTGGATTCTTGGCCACTAAACATAGCTCAGTTGGTAAAGAATCCACCTGCAATGCCGGAGACCCCGGTTCGATTCCTGGATCAGGAAGATCCCCTGGAGAAGGGAGAGGCTACCCACTCCAGTATTCTAGGGCTTCCCTTGTGGCTCAGCTGGTAAAGAATCCGCCTGCAATGCTGGAGACCCCAGTTCGATTCCTGGATCAGGAAGATCCCCTGGATAAGGGAAAGGCTACGCACTCCAATATTCTGGCCTGGAGAATTCTATGGTTTGTATGGTCCATGGGATCACAAAGAGTCAGACACGACCTAACGACTTTCACTTCACTTCAAACCACCAGAGAAGTCCCCATTCTCCATTTTAAATAGATACTATCACATTACTCTCCAGGGTGGCTGTACCAATCCACACCCCTCACCCAGCAGTTATATGGGCATGCCCACTTCCACACACCCTTACTAGCACTTGATATTATAAAGAAATTTTTTTCCAAGCTGGTGATTGAAAATACTGTGGAGTTTTGATTCACATTTCCTTGATTACTCCAGGAATGAACATCATTTGTTGATCAGCATTTATATTTTCTCTTCTGTGAACTGTGTACTTATATCCATTGTTCATTCATTTTCTATTGGGTGGTTTTCCCTTTTATTCTACTGATTTATAGATATTCTACGAAAGCTAGATTTTATTTCCTTTTCTATATATTTAAAACGTTTGCCATCAATGTGTTGATTGACTTTTAAATGTGTTTATGGTATCTTGTATCCTGTACAAATTTTAAATTTTATCTGTAAAGATTCCTTTATGTAGAAATTTCCTGTATGATTTGATGTGTAGACTTTTTGTGGTCTTTAAATAAGCTTTCCCTGCTGTAAAGTAAAAAAGATGATCTAAAATTTATTCTAATAATTGTAAAACTTCTTTTTGCAGTTAGGCCTTTAACTCATCTGGAGGATATTTTTATGGCAACAGTGTACCTACATATAACTACATTTCCCTGTCTCCTCTGCATAGAGAGCCGCCATGGGACCCAGCTCTTATCTCACAGAAGCAAGCAGAATCTGGGGGGAAACTTGGGGAAAAATTTTGCTTTTCTCTATGGGCACTGCTCTTTTCCTCTTTCTTACTTTTTGTTTTTTTCACTGCCCAGAATTCAAGGATATTGTCCTTTCACTAGAATGTCAGAATTCGTCAAGTTTCACAAAAAATCTGGTTGGAAGTTGAACTGGGATTTCTATCAGCTTTGAGTAACAGAGACAATGGACACTTAATATAATAGAAATTTTAGTCTTGCCTAATAAGTAAATTCACAGGAATGCAGACCAAGCTGGTGCAAAGAGCCCATGATGTCAACATGATACTGAGCTTTTTTCCTCTCTACTGTTGTTAGTGTGTGGTTTTCATGCTCTTGGACACAGAATGTGCTGTACTCCCAGGGATGGTAAAACAAAATTTTCTTTATTTCTTTATTTTTGGCTATGCTGGGTCTTCCTTGCTGCACAGACTTTCTCTAGTTGTGGAGAACAGGCGCTACTCTCTAGTTGCAGGGCACGGGCTTCTCATTGTGGTGGCTTCTCTTGTTGCAGAGCATGGGCTCCAGGACATGTGTTCGGTAGTTGTGGCATATGGGCTTAGCTGCTCAGCAGCATGTGGGATCTTCCCAGACTAGGGATCGAACCTGTGTTCCCTGCGTTGGCAGGCAGATTCTTTACCCCTGGACCACCAGGGAAGTCCTGGGATGGCATCTTAATAGCAACATGAACGCTAAAGCATCTAGCATAAGCCTAATAAAAAGTGTCCAAGTCCCAGGTGGAGCCTTCTCACCACGAACGTGATATAGCTTTCTTTTATTCAACTCTTTTCTTGCAAATTCTTCTGGAACAATCCTACTTGGTCATCAGTACAGTTCAGTCGCTCAGTAGTGTCCTACTCTTTGCAACCCCATGGACTGCAGCACGCCAGGCCTCCCTGTCCATCACCAACTCCCAGAGTTTACCCAAACTCATGTCCATTGAGTTGGTGATGCCATCCAGCCATCTCACCCTCTGTCGTTCCCTTCTCCTCCTGCCTTCAATCTTTCCCAGCATCAGGGCCTTTTCCAAGGAGTCACTTCTTCATATCAGGTGGCCAAAGTAGTGGAGTTTCAACTTAAGCATTACTCCTTCCAATAAATATTCAGGACTGATCTCCTTTAGGATGGACTGGTTGGATCTCCTTGCAGTCCAAGGGACTCTCAAGAGTCTTCTCCAACACCACAGTTCAAAAGCATCAATTTTTTGGCGCTCAGCTTTCTTTATAGTCCAACTCTCACATCCATACATGACTACTGGAAAAACTATAGCCTTGACTAGATGGACCTTTGTTGACAATGTCTCTGCTTTTTAATATGCTGTCTAGGTTTGTCACAGCTTTCCTTCCAAGGAGTAAACATCTTTTAATTTCATGGTTTCAATCACCATCTGCAGACATCTATGTTAGGAGCCATTAATTTATACCAGTGTGTCTAAGTACAGTCAACATCACAGGATTCTTTCTAATTTTCATTTTTGTATTTAACTTTTCTCCATCTGTGAGAACTCTGAATTCCATCATTCTCAATATATTTGCTTATGTGATCAGTTCTCATATGTAACCAACCTCCTATTGATACTGACATATTGTAGAAAGAGAGAAAGAGAGAGATTTTCTAATGCTGTCTGCAGAGAGGGTCTGGGAATAACACAATCCAAAATCAAAGAGCACACGGAGGGCCCAGCTCTTGGGTTCTAAATACCACCGTCCCCTAAAAGGAGCCAGAGTTCCTTGGAGAAATGGCTGATTCCAAGGCTAAGGCAAGAAAAGCACAAGATGAGCCTGAAAGTTCTTAAACCAGAAGGGAAGGATGTTCTCAAAACATGTCAAAGGGACACAGAGGCCAGCCTGAATGAGTGCTCACAGGTCAAGTCAGGGGCTATAGGAATATTAAATAATAATAACAATAAATTTTTGTTATTATTACTCAGTGAATAAGGTAGGAATCTCTGAGCTTATGATGATAGAAAGAGAGGGAGAGATGCACAGAGAGAGGGAGAAACACTGAGACAGAGAAACAGACAGGGGTGAAGAGACAGGGCAGGGGGCAGGGAAGGATAGACATGACCAAGCTTTTCTTTATAATAGAATTCCCACTGACAAATACAGAAGGAAGGATGGGATAAGAAAATTTGGCAACCTTCACAGTAATAACAAACTCAATCGAGAAATACCAATGGATGCTAAAACTAGTGAGTGAAATTTTAAAGAAGAACACGATATTACAGAGTTCAAAATGCTTATTGATTACCAACAGGGAGAGTGGCTTTCAGTGGAGAAATCTGGCCATCACTACCTCAACTAACAAGGTTAACATCATCAATAATGAGACAAATTGAAATCATGTACCACCTGCCAGGACTCAGTGAGAAGAATGTAGCATCAGTTCGGTTAATACTTCTGCCAAAGATGAATAACCTGAATCTAATCATGAGAAAACATCAGACAAATCCGAGCTGAGAGATGTCTACCAAATAATAGGACTGTGATCTTCAAAACTGTCAAGGTCCTGTAGGTAAAGAAAGACCGGGAAACTATTGTAGACTGAAGGTTACATGACAACTAAATGAAATGCATGATCTTGGATTGAATCCTTCTGATAGAAAAGATATTATTGAGAGGATCAGTGAAGCTTGGAGTCTACAAATTCGGTGGCAGTGATGTACCCATGATATTAATAGCATCCTCATTTTCCTGGTGTGTTACAGGAGAATGCCTTTGTTTGTAGGAAAGGATTCCTGAGTGACGGGGCAAGATACCAGCAACTTTCATTCAAACAGTTCAAGAAAAAGGGGAACAACAAGCAAAAACACGAAAAAGAATACACAGAAGAGAAAGCCAACAGACAAATGCAAAAAATGGACTATTGTATAAGACAGCTGACTGGGTGTTTTCAAAGTCACTGAGATGGAAAATAAAAAGGCAGAATTCAGAGAGAGAGGATAATTAGACAAAAGAGAGTTAAGAGACAGAAGAAACCAGTGTGGATCCTGGTTCTAACAAAACAGTTCTGAAAAGACATTTTAAAGACAATCAAGGATGCTGTACACCTGAAACTAACCCAACATTGTTAATCAACTATACTCCAAAATAAAAAAAAAAGTTTAAAAAAAAAGACAATCAGGGAAATCTGAATAAGGACTGAATGTTGGGTATTACCAAGTAATTCTTGCTAATACTCTAACTGTGAAAAAGCCACTGTGATTATAGAAGGAAATATACCTTTTCCCCCAGAAACACACATGGAAATAAAAGAACTTGAGGTCTGGAGTTGGCTTTAAAATACTTCAGAAAAAGGAGGTAGACCAATCAAGAGGATAAAAACCTTTGATAATTATTGAATCTGGATGTGGATGTTGTATTAGATAGCTCAGGCTGCCATAACAAAATACCACAGGGTTAAACAGCAGAAATTTATCTTTTTACAGTTGCAGAGGCTAGAAGTCCAAGGTTAAGGTGTTGGCAGATGTGACTTCTTCTGAAGCTGTTCTCCTTGGCTTGCAGGTGGTTGCCTCCTCACAGGTCGTCCTTTGGTCTGTATTGTCTGTGTCCTAGTCTCCTCTTCGTATAAGGACACCAGTCATATTGAACAGGAGCTACCTGTATGACTTCATTTTACCTTAATTACCTCTTTAAAGTCCCTAGCTCCAAATATGTCACATTCCGGTGTCCTGAGAGTTAGGACCTCAACATATGAATTTAGAGGGAATACAATTCAATCTCTAACAGGTGTATGGGAGTTTATTGTATCATTCTCTCACTCTGGTGAATATTTGATTTTTCATAATAAATGTTTTTCATCATAAAAACAAATGCAGAAAAAGTAAGCAAAGAGAGTCCCCACAGATGCATCTTTCGAGGAATTTTGCTGCAGAAGATATCAGAGAAATGAGATCGTGTCTGGAGGTAAATATGAGGTAAAGAGAGTAATTTTTTCTTTAAAAATGATTCTTTTTAAAAAAAAAAGTTACTTATTTTTAATTGGAGGATAATTGCTTTACAATATTGTGTTGGTTTCTGTCATACATCAACATGAATCTCCTTCTCCCTGGTGGCTCAGAAGGTAAAGCATCTGCCCACAATGCTGGAGACCTGGGTTTGATTCCTGGGTTGGGAAGATCCCCTGGAGAAGAAAATGGCAACCCACTCCAGTACTCTGGCCTGGAAAATCCCATGGACGGAGGAGCCTGGTAGGCTACAGTCCACAGGGTCCGCAAAGAGTCGGACACGACTGAGCAACTTCACTTTCTTTTCCCCTTCCCTCACTCTGTTCACAAGTCTTCTCTATGTCTGTGTCTCCATTGCTGCCCTGCAAATAGGTTACTCAGTATCATCTTTATAGATTCCATATATATGCATTAATATACAATATTTGTTTTTCTCTTTGATTTACTTCACTGTGTATAATAGGGTCTAGGTTCATCCACCTCATTAGAACTGATTCAAATGCATTCCTTTTTATGCCTGAGTAGTGTATATATGTACCACAAATTCTCTATCCTAAAATGATTCTTTTATTATGGCATATTTGTATGCTAATAGGAAGGATCCGATGTACCAATCGAGGAGAGAAGGGACAATTGCAAAAGAAAGTCTGGGAACTGGCAAAGCGGTTGGAATATTCTGATAGGAGCAGAGGTCCTGCCCACTGCTGGGGAATGTGGAAATCCTCTGCCAATTGATTATGCTTACTCAGTGAAATAAGAAGCAGGGGCCCCCACCAGTTAAGAGTGAGACTTGTGGCTGCCAAGAGGGAGAGGGGGGGGGGGGAGGGGAGGGGGAGGAGTCTGGGGTTGGCAGATGCAAACTGTTACACACAGGATGGATGAAAAACAAAGTCCTACTGTATAGCCCATATTCAATATCCTGTGATAAACCATGATAGAAAAGAATATGAAAAGAATGTTTGTATGTATAACTGAGTCACTTTGCTGTATAGCAGAAATCAACACAACATTGTAAATCAACTATACTTCAATAAAACTTAAAAAGCTCAAAGAGAAAAATAAATAAAAGCCATCAAAAAATTATTTTTTTTGAAAAAGAGTGAGGAAGAGTTGGAAATTTGCGGGGAGGACCGAAGATATGAACTGTTTAGCTGGAGAGGAGAGTGAATTGAACAAGGAAATGGAGAAGGAATGCCAAGGATTAGGGAGTCCCTCTTTGTGGGTCAGGAATATGGTTTGCAAATATTTTCCCCCAATCTATAGCTTGTCTGTTTATCCTTTTAATAAGGTTTTTCTTACAGCAACAGTTTTTAATTCCAGTGATGTCCAGCTTGTTCATTGTTCTAGTTATGGAGCCTCCTTAGTTTCCTCCTAGGGTCAAGCTTAAGAAATTTTTGCTAAGCCCTAAATCCTGAAGACTTTCTCTTACTTTTTCCCTAAAACTTCTAGTCTTACATTTTTGCAATTCCGTCTGTGATCTGTTTTGAGTTAATTAAAAACAATTTTTTTAATTTATATTTTTGGTTGCACTGGGTCTTCATTGATGCTTGTGGGCTTTCTCTAGTTGCTTTGAGTGGGGGCTACTCTTCATTGCGGTGCATGAGCTTCTCATTGCGGGAGCTTCTCTTGTGCAGCACAGGCCCTAGGTGTCCAGGTTTCAGTAACTGCAGCTTCAGTAGTTGCAGCACACGGGTTTCAGTAGTTCTGACACTCAGGCTCAGTACTTGTGGCTCGCAGGCCCTAGAGCTCATGGATTCGATAGCTGTGGTGCACGGGCTTAGTTGCTCCATGGCATGTGGCATCGTCCTGGACCAGGGATGGAACTTGGGTCCCCTGCATTGGCAGGCAGATTTGTATCCACTGTACCATCAGGAAAGTCTCGTTTTGAGTGTTTTTGGTATGATGTGTCAGACAGCTCAAAGTTCATTTTTTGGTCTGTACACCAGCATCAATTGTTGAAGAGGCAGTCTTCCCTTCACTGAATTGCTTTTGTATATTTGTAAAAAATTAGCCCAGTATCTTTGACTTGGGTCTATTTTTGTATTCTCTATTTTGTTCCGTTGGTCTGTGTGTCTATCCCTTTGGCGATAACACATGGTACTGGTTTAGAACCTTACTATCAGGTAGGGTGATTTCTCCCAATTTTCTATTCTTTTTCAAGAGTGTGGTAGCTATTCTAGGGCTCGTGTACATCCAGATAAACTTTAGAATAAGCTTGTCTATGTCTGCAAGCAAAAATCTTACTGAGATTTTGATCAAATGATGGAAATTGCATTAAACCTATAGAGCAGTTTGGGGAGAATTGACATCTTCATTATGTTGAGTCTTCCCGTCTTTGAACATGGTACCCCCCCCACCCCCTTAAGTATTTAGGTCTTCTTTGATTTCTTTCATCAGCATTTCATCATATTAATGGGATGTGGGTGGGGCAGACATAAGTGTGCATCTGATGTCTTGAACTGGAAGCCTGGTGTCAATTTTCAAGTCTGATTACTAAAATATTGGTGAAGACCTTGGACAACTTTGACTAAGAGGTTCAGACTTGATTGTTCTAGAGTCACTCATAGTCGCTGACACTTCCTGTGTGCTCTTGTATTCTATTCTGGGGTAATATTCTGGAGCTGGCTACCTCCTTGTAGCCAGCTCCTTGGGTTATGAGTTGCTTAAAGTTCACTACAGAGTCTTTGCCATTTGGGTTGCTATGGAGACTCCCCTTCCTTGCAGTGTGTTCTGCCACCTCTGCTCTTGCTTACTGATTCTTGGGGGTAATCTCTTCTTTCCACATGTTGGCCTCACAGCTTTCTAATGCTAGTGTACAATTCCGGGGTAGTACATTCACAATATTGTGCAACATCACCACCATCTAGTTACTGGATATTTTTATTACCCCAAAAGAAAACCCCCAAACCATTTAAGCATTCACTCGCTGTTTCCCCTTCCCCTCAGCTCCTGGTAGTCACTAATATGCTGTCTGTCTCTACAGATTTGCCTTTTATAATTATTTCATACAAGTGGATCATACAATATGTGACCTTTTTGTGTCTGGCTTCTTTCATTTAGCATATTTTCATGGCTCATGCATATTGTAGTAGGGCTTCCCAGGTGGCTCAGTGGTAAGCAATCCATCTGTCATTGAAGGAGACCCAAGAGATGTGGGTTCGATCCCTGGGTTGGGAAGATCCCTTGTAGAAGGAAATGACAACCTGCTCCGGTATTCTTGCCTGGGAAATCCCATGGATAGAGGAGCCTGGTGGGCTACAGTCCATGGGGTTGCAAAGAGTCAGACACAACAGAGCATACACACACGCATGCATGCATGTTGTACTAGGTATCAGTACTTCATTCCTTTTTAAAAGATTATTATTTTTGGCTGCACCATGTGGCATGTGGGATCTTAGTTCTCTAACCAGGGATCTAACCTGCAACCTCTGCTCTGCAAGCATGGAGTCTTAACCTCTGGACCACCAGGGAAGTTCCAGTACTCCATTCTTTTTAATGGATGAGAAATTTCCATTGTATGGACATACTACACTTTGTTTACCCATTCATCAACTGAAGGCCCTTTCTGTTGTTTCTACTTTTGGATATTATAAATAGTGCTGCTATGGACATTCACATACAAGTTTTTGAGTAGACATATGTTTTTAATTTTCTTGAGTATATACCTAGGAGTAAAATGACTGAGTCATACAGTAATTCTATGTTTAACCATTTAAAGAACCACAAAATTGTTTTCCACGCTGCAACCATTTTGCATTCCCACCAGCAATGTATAAAGGTTCAAATCTCTCTATACCCTAACTGACACTTGTCATTTTCTTTTTTCTTTTTTTTTTGTATATATAGACATCCTAGTGGATGTGAAGTGGTACCTCATTGTGGTTTTGACTGTATTTCCCCATTGATTCATGATATTGAATTTCTTTCTATATGCTTGTTGGCCAAATGTATATCTTCTTTTCTGAAATGTCTATTCAACTTTTTGCCCATTTTAAAATTGGGTTGTCTTTTTGTTTTGAGTTGTAAGAGTTTTTAATATATTTTGTATAGAAGATCTTTTTCAGATTGATGATTCAGATTAAAGAACTATGTGTCTTTTTGCTTTCTTGAGCGTGTCCTTTGATGCACAAAAGTTTTGGTGAAATCCAATTTGTTAACCTTTGCTGTTAATTGCTTGTATTTTTTGTGTCATATCTAAGAAATCATTGCTAAACCCAGTCATGAAGATTTACCTTTATGTTTTCTTCTAAGAGTTTTACACCTTTAGCTCTTACTTTTAGTTCTTTCCTCCATTTTCAATTAATTTTTATGCACTGTTTGAAGTAAGGGTAAATTTCTTTTCTTTTTTTTTGCTTGTGGATTTTCATTTCTCCAAGTACCATTTGCTGAAGAGACCATATTGTGTTTAGTCACTCAGTCGTGTCCAACTCTTTGTAGCCCACCAGGTTCCTCTGTCCATGGAATTTTCCAGGCAAAAATACTGGAGTGAGTTTTCTTTTCCTACTTTAGGTTATCTTCCTGACCCTAGGATTGAACCCGAGTCTCTTGCATCTCCTGCATTATTTCCCTATTGAATGGCCTTGGTACCCTTGTCAAAAATCAATTGACCATAGATGTGTGGCTTTATTTCTCAACTCTAATTCTATTCCATTGGTCTGTGTGTCTATCTTTATGCCACCTGTTTTAATTATTGTAGCTTTGTTGTAAGTTTTGAAGCAAGCATTCTGAATCTTCCAATTTTTTGTTCTTTTTCAAGATGTCTTGGCTTTGAGGGTCTCTTGCAAACCTGCCTGAATTTTAGAATCAGTTTTTACATTTCTGGGGGAAAAAAAAGCCATTGAGATTTTGATACTGATTTTATTAAATCTGAATACTACTTGAGGAGTATTGTTATCTTAATAATATTCAATATTAAGTCTTCTGATCCATGAATATAGATGTCTTTCCATTTATTTATGTCTTTAATTATTCAACTCGGGGCTTCCCTGTTCTCATCCATTTCACACTCAGTCTTATGAGCAGCATCTGCTTTCCTTTCCCATATGCCGTTAAGGAGCTTTTTTCTTTTTCACTTCTTGAATTTTCACTTCACTTTTTCTGAAATTCTACCAATTGTATTAGAAATTCATTTGCGTTAATAAGATTTGGTCTGCTTAAAACTTTAACTATAAAAAGGGAAGGGTTTGTCAGTTATTACAGTTTACCATGAAACTATTTAACCTCCAAGTCGAAGTCTCGCCCCTTGAGGGATGAGTCAGATTGATGGAGGGGAAGAGAAATGTTAGCAAACAGAGTGCCCCAGGTGTGGCACTTGGGGTAAAGAAGGACATTGGATTGGCCGTCTCTCTCTTCCCTTTGCGTGTTTCTCCCCCTGGGCCAGAGCTTAAGTTGGTACTAAAAGCCTGTTCCTTTACAGGTTCAACAGACTTTTCAAGGTCATATGTAAAACAGTTCATATGGAGAAAATACATTCTGCATTCCACAAAAGGACCAACCAACATATAAAACAGTGGGAAGTCTATCCTTTTTACTAGGAGGAATGCTCATCTGCATTCCTGGATGTGTGAGGAAGGCTCCCTTGGTAAAACTATTGGCTTTTCAACACCCCTTTACTCACTTTTCCTCCCGGGCATGAGCTCTTCTCAGCCGGGAATGAGTAAGTGAGTCTGTCTTCCTTTGGATTTCAGTGAGTGATTCTTTTTCTTCTCAGACTGAACTGAGTCCGGAAACTTAGGCTTGATCATCAGGAAAGGTGACATTTTATTTCTCCATCTCCTTGCTGCTGTCTCTCTTTTTTTTAAAAAAAGACTTCTTTGTTTATTATTATTTTGGCTATGGTGGTTTTTGTTGCTGTACTCCAGCTGTCTCTAGTTGCAGCAAGCAGGGGCTACTCTTCACTGCTGTGTGGGCTTCTCATTAAGGTGGCCTCTCTTGTTGCAGAGCACAGGGTCCAGGCACTTGGGCTTCAGTAGTTGCAGCACGTGGGCTCTATAGCTGCGGCTTGTAGGCTCTAGGCCACTGGCTCAGTAGATGTGGCGCACAGGCTTACTTGCTCCATAGTATGTAGGACCTTCTCTAACCAGGGATCAAACCAATGTTCCTTGCATTGCAAGGCGGGTTCTCAACCACTGGACCACCAAAGAAGCCCCACTGCTGTCTTATTTTTCAATTTCTCTAGAACCATGTCAGAGAAGACAGATGCTGTTTATTGGACTTTCTCAACATCTTGTTGAAGATGGCTGGTTTTCAGTGTCCCACGACATCCTGGATCAGATCTATCTAGGAAAGGAGTCTTAAAAAAGAAAACTTTGTTCTGCTTCTCAAAACTATGGCCCGGCAAGGACCCAGACATAATTAAGGTGAGTCTAAATGTGTGCACATAATCATTTATTCATAATCGCATCAGTAGAAGATTGAATGTTTCCACCTGTTCACACAGGAATTTTTATTATTTCCAAAGATTCCTTTCCCAGGCATTTCTGGACTCGCCAAGGAGTGTCCTGGCCTGATTACGAATCAGACTTCGGCATCACTCGTCCTTGCTCTGAAGCCTGCCATGGTCCTCCCCAGCTGCTGCCTTTACCAATTCCATCTCAGCCAGACAACTGCCCCTGTCTCCACTGTCCCTGTGGGTGGCGCCAGGGTTCTGTGGTTGCTGGTCTGACAGCTGGACAGAGCTGCCCCTGGGCTGAGCTGCAGCAAGTGGTGCCAGGGACCCTTGGCCATAGACTCTGGGAGGCTCTCTGGGTGGGAGGAGAGGGCTCTTTGGCGGGTACATTGGGTTAGGCTTAAGTTCTGAGTAATCCGAGTCAGTGAACCATTCATCCCAAAGCCCTCATTCTCTCCAGGGCACACTCACAGCCCAGGGTGGATGAAATAGGGCAAGTTCTAGTGCAAGCGGCCACATGGCCCCTCCTGGTGCTGATGCCCATGGCTCATCTGGCTGGCTAGGCCAAACTCCCTTCTCAAACCTGTATAGAAGCCCCCCACAGTCCCTGCCTACACTGTGGTCTCATCCAGCAGCCCCCTCTGCCAAGCCCACATATTGTGGCCGTGGGTCTCAGCCCCATCTAGCACCCCAGCTCAGACAAGGTCAAGTCGACTTGCTTTAGAAGGGGCCTCAGTCCTCATATAAACGTGAGCCCAAACACATACTGGGGATGGGTTGGGGTGGGGAATGTCTACCTTGGGGAATCTTACTACGTAGACAGCCATTGTGCTAACTAGAGCTTTACCAGCATCCCTGATTATTCTTAATGTGAGTCTTAAAAGGCCAGATGAGAGCAGATACGGATAAGGGCATGAGACCTTCAAAGCAGGAGCCTCATTTTAGGGTTGTGTTTGGAAACGACCCTGTCTTCGGAGCTGACACAAGCTGCCTCTGGAACCTCAAGTCGAGAGTGGATTTGAGATGTTTACTCTGGAATGGGGGGTCTGTGTGGGCCCTGGACCGTGGGCCCCCTGGTTCCACCTCCGGCCTGCACCAACCGGGGCCCAGGAGGGTGAGCTGGAGGCTGCATTTGAAAAGGACACATTCACAGCAGCTGTGGGGTTTGCCACCCGCTTACGGGGTGGGCTGAGGGAACGAGGCGCTTGGAGCGTGGGAAGGAACTTTGGGGACCCAAGGGAATTTGGGCAGGCCGTCGCCCCAGCCCTCCTCTGGCTTGGCGCAGTCTCACTTCTGCCCCGGATGAGCCCCGCCCGCCCCAAGTCAAGGGGACCGGGGCGACACCGCGCAGTGCCCCCGAGGCTCCACGAGGGGGCGCGCGAGCCCAGTGTCTGCGGCGCGGTGGGCCTGCGAGGCGACAGGAGGACCGCAGAGGTGACCCGGTTCCCGCGCCTGGTGGGGCCCCTGCAAACCACGCACCTCGGGAGGATGGGCTTTACCTCGGAGGCACAGCAGGTCCTTAACAAGTTTTTGTTGATAGAGTGAGTGAGCTATGAACACAATCACGCCGAGAATGTTGAGCTTTAACTTGCTCTATCCTACTTAATTTCACCCCCAGACGAGGATAATTCTTTTTACATATTAAATGAGGCCTCCTGGTAGAGGGCAGTGCAAGCCCAGACGGTCTTATGCGGCCCATTTGGGGAAGAAATGGTTGAAGAGGTGAGGTGGGATGGGAGGGCTGGGCTGCGCTGGGCTGGGGCGCGGGAGCAGTTGTCCCGCTTGCCCTGTCAGCTGTTTCTGCTCAAAGGCTCAGCTAGGTTGGACCCAGACCCAGGGGAATTTCCTTGCCCTGGTTGGTCCATTTCCTGGGAGTGTTTCAGGTTAAGGACAGCACCCCAGGGCCAGAGGCAAGGTCCGCTGGTGCCAGGGGAGAGCATCATTCAAGTCCTCCCAGGGACTCTTCTCCTGTGGGACACACCCCACACACCCTTCCAAAGACTTGGGCCTTTTCAGGCTCCTTATCCTTCTGTGGGACTTGGGCATCACATCTCCAGGAGTGCCCTTAACCAGCTCTTCCTGACACTCTGTCTGGATTAGGGCCCCTCTTCTGCTGAGATGACAGTAGGGGATGGGCAGTTCTACAGACCCAAGTTCAAATTCCTCTTAACAGCTGGGTGATTTGGAGAAAGTTACTTAATCCTCTTTTTTTAAAAAAATAATTAACTAATTAATTATTCTTTGACCGCACTGAATCTATGTTGCTGTGCTCGGCCTTTCTCTAGTCGAGGCGAGCAGGGGCTACTCTTCATTGCAGTGCGTGAGCTTCTCATGTCAGTGGCTTCTCTTGTTTCGAAGCACGGGCTCTAGGCACACAGCCTTCAGTAAAAGTAGCACATGGGCTCACTAGTTGTGGCTCGAATGCTCTAAAGCATTGGTTCAATAGTTGGGGCACAGGGCCTTAGTTGCCATGTATTAGTTGCTCAGTTGTGTCCAACTCTTTGGGACCCCATGGACTGGAGTCCACCAGGCTCCTTTGTTCATGGAATTCTCCGAGCAAAAACACTGCAGTGGGTAGCCATTCCCTTCTCCAAGGGATCTTCCTGACCCAAGGATCGAACCCAGTCTCTTGCATTGCAGGTGGATTCTTTACTGTTTGAACCACCAAGGAAGACCTTTTTGCCCCAAGGCATGTGGAATCATCCCAGTTCAGTTAAGTTCAGTCACTCCGTCATGTCTGACTCTTTGCGACCCCATGGACTGCAGCATGCCAGGCCTCCCTGTCCATCACCAACTCCTGGGCTTACTCAAACTTATGTTCATCGAGTCGTTGATGCCATCTAAACATCTCATCCTCTGTCATCCCCTTCTCCTCCTGCCTTCAATCTTTCCCAGCATCAGGGTCTTTCCCAATGAGTCAGTTCTTTGAATCAGGTGGCAAAAGTATTGGAGCTTCAGCTTCAGCATCAGTTCTTCCAATGAATATTCAGGACTGATCTCCTTTAGGATGGACTGGTTGGATCTCCTGGAAGTCCAAGGGACTCTCAAGAGTCTTCTTCAACACCACAGTTCAGGAAGATCAGTCCTTCAGCTCTCAGCTTTCTTTATAGTCCAACTCTCACATCCATACATGACTACTGGAAAAACCATAATTTTGGTTGGTTTGGTCCATAGACTGACATCTATTGGCAAAGTAATGTCTCTGCTTTTTAATATGCTGTCTAGGTTGGTCATAGTTTTTCTTCCAAGGAGCAAGCATCTTTTAATTTCATGGCTGCAGTCACCATCTGCAGTGATTTGGGAGCCCCCCCAAATAAAGTCTGCCACTGTTTCCACTGTTTCCCCATTTGTCATGAAGTGATGGGACCAGATGCCATGATCTTAGTTTTCTGAATGTTGAGCTTTAAGCCAACTTTTTCACTCTCCTCTTTCACTTTCATCAAGAGGCCCTTTAGTCCTTCTTCACTTTCTGCCATAAGGGTCGTGTCATCTGCGTATCTGAGGTTATTGATATTTCTCCCGGCAATCTTGATTCCAACTTGTGCTTCATCCAGCCCAGCATTTCACATGATGTACTCAGCATACAAGTTAAATAAGCAGGGTGACAATATACAGCCTTGACATATTCCTTTCCCTATTTGGAACCAGTCTGTTGTTCCATGTCCTGTTCTAACTGTTGCTTCTTGACCTGCATACATATTTCTCAGGAGGTAAGTAACGTGGTCTGTTATTCCCATCTCTTTAAGAATTTTCCGTAGTTTATTGTGATCCACACAGTCAAAGGCTTTGGCATAGTCAATAAAGCAGAAATAGATGTTTTTCTGGAACTCTTTTGCTTTTTCTATGACCCAAATTGCCAACCGATGTTGGCAATTTGATCTTTGGTTCCTCTGCCTTTTCTAAAACCAGCTTGAACATCTGGAAGTGCACGATTCACGTATTGTTGAAGCCTGGCTTGGAGAATTTTTATCATTAACTAGTGTGTGAGATGAGTTCAATTGTGTGGTAGTTTAAACATTCTTTAACACTGCCTTTCTTTGGGATTGGAATGAAAACTGACCTTTTCCAATCCTGTGGCCACTGCTGGGTTTTCCAAATTTGCTGACATATTGAGTGCAGCACTTTCACAGCATCATCTTTCAGGATTTGAAATAGCTCAACTGGAATTCCATCACCTCCACTAGCTTTGTTCATGGTGATGCTTCCTAAGGCCCACTTGACTTCGCATTCCAGGATGTCTGGCTCTAGGTGAGTGATCACACCATCATGGTTATCTGGGTCATGAAGATCTTTCCCTCGTGCCTCAGCTGGTAATCTTCCCAGACCCAGAATCAAACTCCTATTCTCTGCACTGGCACATGCTAAGCTGCTGCTGCTGCTAAGTCGCTTCAGTCGTGTCCGACTCTGTGCGACCCCATAGACGGCAGCCCACCAGGCTCCGCCGTCCCTGGGATTCTCCAGGCAAGAATACTGGAGTGGGTTGCCATTTCCTTCTCCAGTGCATGAAAGGGAAAAGTGAAAGTGAAGTCACTCAGTCGTGTCCGACTCTTAGCAACCCCATGGATTGCAGCATACCAGGCTTCTCCGTCAGTGGGATTTTCCAGGCGCTTCAGTTATGTCCGACTCTTTGTGATCCCATGGACTGTAGCCCACCAGGCTCCTCTACCCATGGAATTCTCCAGGCAAGAATACCTTGTCATTTCCTCCTCCAGGGGATCTTCCCAACCCAGGGATCAAACCCCTGTCTCTTATGTCTCCTGCATTGGCAGACAGGTTCTTTACCACTAGTGCCACCTGGGAAGTCCCCTGCATTGGCAAGCAGATTCTTATCCACTGTGCCACCAGGGAGGTCTTATTTAATCTTCTTTTTCTTCCTGGTTACACCATTAAATGGGACCTATCTACCACAGAGTAGCTGTGAGACACTCTAAGACCTTAGAACCAGAACTGGCACATCTTGACTAACCCCAGCTGGGACTGCTATGGTGTTTTTTCTTTGTGGTGGAGTAGGTCATCGTCTCATTATCAGTAGGTGTCAGCCCTTCAAAGGCAGTGGCTGCTTTACTCATCTGGAGCAGCACCCAGGGCCAGACTCACGTGTGCTTATTGGAGACAGTATGTCCTCCGTGGTACCAGGCTGCCCTGGGCAGGACCTCTCACTTCTCCCACCCACTCCCCTTTCCCAGAGGCTCTCTGGGTCTCTGCTGAGGTCCTGGAATGACTCCTTGCTTCTCCCCTCTCTCTGCCCCATGCCAGCTGCATAGCCTACAGCCCATCAGCTCCTCTATCTCCAGAGGCACTCTTGTGCCAGCCTTGCTAGCAGCTCCTGGTCTCTGCATGCAGATGGTCCCCTCAGCAGGGGACCCACACCCAGGAGGGCTGCTCCCTTGTCACTCGCCTCACCTCCCCCAGGCTCTGCCGCTGACCCCTTGCTCCACTTAAAAAAAAAAATATATGTGTTTATTGTTTTAAGTAGTTGCAGCAACAGGATCTTTGATCTTCACTGCGGCATGCCGAATCTTCAGTTGTGACATGCATACTCTTAGTTTCAGCAAGTGGGATTGAGTTCCCTGACCAGAGATCGAACCCAGGGCCCCTACATTGGGAGCAAGGAGTCTTAGCCACTAGACCACCAGGGAAGTCCCCTTGCTCCACTTGAGAGTCAATCTTGTGGAGGACCCTGTTCTCTGCTCCCTGCACACTCTGAAGTGCATGGCTCTCAAATAAAGTCTGAACATCGGTGTTGCCAGAGGTTTAGCAATAGTGGGAGATGGCTGCACCATAGGGTTGGGTTAGAGAGCCGAGCTAGGCCCCCGAATGGACTCTGTTCTCTAGCGCCCTTGCACCCTGGCTTCAGCCTGCATCCTGGAATCACAATAGTCTTGCTGAAATGAAATCCTATACCTTGGATTCTTGTCCCCTATCTAGCTTTACTTTTTCTGTAGCACTTATTACCACCTGACGTATTATAGATTGTATTTATTGTCCATTCATTCCCATTAACATTTTGGGAATGAAAATGAAAAGGCTATGATTTATTGGAAGATTTAGTTAGGAGCTGAGCTTTCCAAGTGTGCCAGGTAGAGACTATAACAACAAAAAGTGCCAAAGAGAGAAAGAGAGGGGAAAAACCCAATGAACCTTTCTGTTGAAAATTATAAAACACATGAGGAATTTTAAAGCTAAAAAAGACAACAAAAGCGATGAATCAAGACAGTTCATTGCAGTTGGCATTAATTTATAGACTAGTTTCTTTTTAATTAATTTATTTATTAATTGAAGGATAATTGCCTAACAGAATTTTGTTGTTGACAGTTTTTTAAGAATAAATGTGTTGAAGGAGCTCAAGAAGATGGTTGAAAGGATAACACCTATTAAATAAAAATTTTAAAAAAGAACAAGATATTCTAATAGGGAAAAGTGAGCCAAGAAGTAGACATCTTGGAAATGAGGAAAAAAAATAGCCATTAAAAAATGTGATAGGATAGATTCCACAATTGAAACAAAGGCTCTATTAGTGAATTTGAAGATAGTACAAAAGAAATAGCTTAGAATGCAGCAGAGAATGAAGAGATCTAAATAAGGGCTGATTAAGACACATGTGTGATAAGAAGAGGCTCCAGTGCATGAAAATAGAAGTCTCAGAAGGCAAGAAGGGAGAAGTAATATCTAGAGAGAGAAAGCTGAAAATTTCCTAGATTGAAGTGGACATAAGTGCATTCAAGGTGCCAAACAAGGTTAATAAAAATGGGTCCACACCTAGACACACTGTACTGAAACTTAGAACATGAAGAATAGCAAGACAATCAAAAAATCTATTGTCTTAGTCCTCTTAGGCTGCTAGAATACATTACCATAGACTGAAGAGAAATTTATTTCTCACAATTCTGGGCCCATTTGGAAGTCTGAGATCAGGGTGCCAGAATGGTTAGGTAAGGGCTCTCTTCTAGGTCACAGAACTTATCATATACTCATATGATGGAAGAGGCAAGAGATCTCTCTGAAGTGTCTAAGTCCCTAAGAGTCCTCCTGCCAGTGCAGGAGAGATGGGTTCCATCTTTGGGTCAGGAAGATCCCCTGGAGAAGGAAATGGCAACCCATTCCAGTATTCCTGCCTGGGAAATCCCATGGACAGAGGAGCCTGGTAGGCTACGGTCCATGGGGTTGCAAAGAGTCAAACACAACTTGGCAACTAAACAACAGCAATCCCATTCATGAGGGCTCCAACCTCATGATATAAGTACCTCCCCGAGACCCAACTTTCAAATACCATCACCTTTGGGGGTTAGAATTTCAACATATGACTTGCAACATTCAGACCACAGCAGCTATTATGAAGAAAAGATAAAATACACCTAAAGGCATGTCCATTAGACTGTCAGCTGACTTCCCATAAATAACAGTGTCTGCCAGAAGACAATGGATATGAATTCTTTAATGCTCTGAGTTTACATGCAGCTACATTATTATGCAGGAACAAAGACAAAATAAAGATATTTCTGGACACACAAAGTTAAAGAGAATTTACCTCCTACAGCTGTTCACCACAAGAAAAAGTAATTCAGCAAGAAAAGAAATGAACCTAGAAGGAAGACATGGGATGTGATCAACAATGGTGAGCACAGACATCAGTAAAACGTTATTAGTCAAGTTAGTGAACTTTAAAAAGAAAATTGGGGGGACTTAAAAAGAGTGAAACAAACTTTATAAAACAATAAAGTCATAGGGAAGAGTGGTGTTCAGTGGTGGTTAAAATAAACTAATGGGCTTGTGTTTAGGAGATTAGAAATACTGAATTTTTGACATTGCTAGAATAATTTATAATTTAAAATGCATATTAAAATGTAAAGATAATTATTAAAAGAAAAGAAATACAATTCTTATTGTGTTAGTCTGCTCAGGCTGCTGTAACAAAATAGCATAGACAAAGTGTCTGAAACAGTAGAAATTTATTTTCTGACAGATCTGGAAGTTGAGAGTCCAAGATCCAGGTGCCAGCATGGTTGGGTTCTGTTGAGACCTTCCTGCTCCGCTTTCAGACAACTGTTTCCTTGCTGCTTCCTCATATGACCTTTCCTCTGTGTTAAGACAAAGAGATAAAATAGAAAACATGGAAGTAGAAAAGTAAGCCCGCATTCAGAGGGAGGGGAATTAGCCTTTTGAAGGGTGAAGTGTTGAAGAATGCTTGGATGCTCCCTCCACCACATTAGGAGAGGCTTTTTTCTTTTTAATGCACCCTGCTCAGGAAAAATAAAGATTAATGTCTTTCATCAAATTTAGAAAATTCTCAGCTATTATCTCTTCTGTTCTCCTCTAGTCTCTCTATTTTCTCCTCTTGGACTCTTGTCAGATATAAACCAAATTCTTTCATATCTCTTAATCTTTTCCATAGTTTCTATGTTCTAGTCTGTGCTGAATTACTGGGTAATATCTTCATATTTCTCTCCCAGCTCACTAATTGTCTCTTCAACTAAGTCGTCAATTGGGTCTAATCTGCTATTCACCCCACTCTAACTTTTTAATTTTAAAATCATATTTTTCATTTCTAAAAGTACTGTGTGCTTATAAGTACTTGCAACTCTTCCCAATTTTGATAGTCTTTCAATGCTGGCCTATTTTCATGACTCAGTCTCTCATTACTTTATATACTTGCTACACAGTTACATCATCTAATGATTCCAAAACCCAGTATTCTTAAGGACCTAACTCAATTGTTGGTTTTTCTCTTGACCTTCACTAATGGGAGTTCTTCCTTGTATCTCCAGAGATCTTTTACTGTGAGTTCACATTGAGAGATATTAATCTGTGGAAATCTTCAGGCCTTAATTGAAGATGAATTTCTCTAAGGAAGATTTGCATTTGCTTTTTCTGGATGCCAAGGCATGTACCAACCCAGGGCTGTGGCCACTTTAGTCATCTTTCAAAAATCAAGCTTATTGCAAGGGGTTTGGGTTCAGCTCCTCCTGTTACTGGCTGAAAGGTTAGTCTTACAAAGTTTATCTTGTTGCACAAGGTACGTGGGCATTGGCACTCAAGGCAATCCCATCTTTCCTGTGTGCTTATAATTTTACACTTTGGTTTCAGCCTACTTGGTCCCCTAAAGATTTCCCTTACTTCTTGCAATCCCAGATGTGCAATAAGAACCATTTTGAGCAAGATAATTATGACTGTGGCCACAAGTCTTGTCACAGAATCTAGGCTGCCTCTTCTAGAAGTCCCAGAAATTAAAAATAAAAACAAAACTTTTTATTTATTTTGGCTGTGCCAGGTCTTGGTTGCAGCATGTGAGATCTTTAGTTGTGGTATGCGAGATCTAGTTCCCTGATCAGGGATCGAACCTGGATCCCCTGCACTGGGACACAGAGTCTTAGCCACTGGACCACCAGCAAAGTCCTCCAGAAATTCTTTACCATGAAAATATCCGGAAAAATAAATAGAATTAATAAGAGAACTCAGAAATGCTGAAAGAGGTCAACTTAGAAAAATTCACACTATTTCTATACATATGTAATAACCAATTAGAAAATACAATAAAAAAGTAATTCACAATGCAATAAACTTTGAGGTACCTAGGAATAAATCTAACAAGACATGCAAGACCTTTATGGAGAAAAATGACAAATTATTGTTGAAGGATATAAAAGAAGATCTCAATAAATGGAGATTTTTTTAATGTCTATGGATAATATTCATAGGTTGGAAGATACTATCATAAAGATGTCATCTCTTCTGAATTTAATCTATAAATCCAATGCAGTACAAATGAAATTTCCTCTGATTTTTGTGTGTGTGTGTGTGGAACTTGACAAGCCTATTCTAATATTAATGTGGAAGACCTCCCCTGCCTCAAAAAAAGAAAAAAAAAACACCCAGAAGAAGAAGAGCTAAAACAATTGTGAAGAGGCCTAACAAGGGGCAAGGGATGGAGGGGACTTTCCATAGAAGATATGAAGATTTACTATAAAGTTATAGTAAGACAGTGAGGCATTAGCCCAGAGACAGAAAAGTAACTCCATAGCTTAGAATAGGCTAGAGTCCAGAAAATAAACCCTCCCACGTTTGGAAACTTGATAAATGAGCGAGGTTTCCCACATTAGTGGGAAAAAGAAGAACTATTTAATAAATGATGCTGGGACAAATTATTATCTTTATGGGATAATCAATCTTCACAGATACCATACAAAAATTCTATGTTGACTTCAATGTGAAAAGCAAAACTTCATAATTCTTAGAAGAAAATATAATAAAGTATCTTTGATCTCCAGTTAGGAGGGGAAGGATTTCATTTTTTTAAGGAGGGCGTTTTAAACAAGACACAAAACCTCCCATTTACAAAAAATGATAAATTCAGCCTCATTAAAATTTAGAACTTTTGTACAACAAAAGATACAATGAACACAATTAGAGACAAGACAGATTTTTTTGCAATGCAAATAACCAACAGTGAGTTAGCATCTAGAATATATTTAAAAAGTCCTACAAATCAATTTCTTAAAAAGATAGAATTTTAAAATGGCACATGGAGCGGGGCTAAGATGGCGGAGAAATAGGACGGAGAGACCACTCTCTCCCCCACATATTTATCGAAAGAATATCTGAAAGCTGAGCAAACTTCACAAGACTACTTCTGAACGCTGGCAGAGGACATCAGACATTCATAAAGACAGCGCATTATCTTCAGAAGGAGGTAGGAGAAATTATAAAAGATAAAAAGAGAGACAAAAGAGTTAGGGACGGAGACCCGTCCCGGGGAGGGAGTCGTAAAAGAGGAGAAATTTCTAAGCACCAGGAAACCTTCTCACCGGCGGGTTTGGGGGACGATTTCGAATCTCGGAGGGCAACATAACCGGGAGAATCAATAAATAAAACCCACTGATTACGTGCCTAAAGGCAACTTCCAGTAAAGAACCCCAGACGCCCGGATCCGCCACCAGCAAGTGGGGGCTGAACGGAGAGGAGCGGGCGGCACTGCTTAGGGTAAGGACCGGGCTGAATGCCCTGAGGGTAATCAGAGGAAGCTAACTGAGATAGTAGCCTAAGCTGTGGGACAGCCAGAGAGACAGAACTATCCCACGAAAAGCCCAAATCTAAGGCACTGCCGGCCCGCTCACAGAACAAAGGACTGAGCGATACAGGGGAAGAGCTAGCCGGCTGCGGACCGCCCCATCCCCCGCCGGACACAGCGGGCAGGCGGGACCAGCCAGAGCCAGAAAGGGGCAAACTCGGCCCCACAGAGGGCACCCCCTACCAAACTGCAAACAGGCTCCCAGTTTCTAAGCAAAGACTGCCTGAGATCCCAGAGGGTCGACAGCCGCCGGGAGGGCAATGCAGCCAGAGACCAGCTCCCCAGAACCGACACAAAGCACACCGGAGCCGGAGCCGGGCGCGCCCGTAAACCGAGGCGGGGACCAGGGAGGTGGTAAGCTGCACCGCCCCAACAGGGGAGAGTGCGCTCGCCAAACTCCTGGCTGCCTGAGCTGCTCCGACCGGGAACGGCGCAAACCGCCGGCCCAACCGAGTCTGCGCCTTTGTGGAGTACCCGGGAACCTGAACCTGAGCTGTTTAGACCTGGGAAGTGCGCGCATCTCAGGGCCCACCCCCTGGCAGAGGAACCTGAAGCCTGAGCAGGGTAGACGGGGAAAGCACACACGCCGTGAGCGGGGGTGAACCCAGTATGGCCGAGACCCTGCGAGCTCTCCACACACACGCCAGTGATATTGGTTTGCAGTGGTCCTCTCTCCCCACAGCAGGAAATTAGCCCTGAGCATCAATATACAGGCTGCCCAGAGGCACACCAAATCCATAGACATCTCAAAACTCAATACTGGACACTCCATTGCACTCTAGAGAGAAGAAATCCAGCTCCACCCACCAGAACACCGACACAAGCTCCCCCAACCTGGAAACCTTGACAAGCCACCCATCCAACCCCACCCACAGTGAGGAACCTCCACAATAAAGAGGAACTTCAAACTACCAGAATACAGAAAGGCCACGCCTAACACAGCAATCTAAACAAGATGAAAAGGCAGAGAAATACTCAGCAAGTAAAGGAAAATGAGAAATGCCCACCAAACCAAACAAAAGAGGAGGAGATAGGGAATCTATCCAAAAAAGAATTTAGAATAATGATAGTAAAAACGATCCAAAATCTTGAAAATAAAATGGAGTTACAGATAAATAGCCTGGAGACAAGGATTGAGAAGATGCAAGAAATGTTTACCAAGGACCTAGAAGAAATAAAAAGGAGTCAATATATATTGAATAATGAAATAAAGGAGATAAAAGACACGCTGGAGGGAACCAAGAGTAGAATAACAGAGGCAGAAGATAGGATAAGTGAGGTAGAAGATAGAATGGTGGAAATAAACGAAGCAGAGAGGAAAAAAGAAAAAAGAATCAAAAGAAATGAGGAAAACCTCAGGGGCCTCTGGGACAATAGGAAATGCCCCAACATTCAAATCATAGGAGTCCCAGAAGAAGAAGATAAAAGGAAAGGCCATGAAAAGATAGTCGGGGAGATAATAGTTGAAAATTTCCCTAAAATGAGGAAGGAAATAGTCACAGAAGTCCAAGAAACCCAGAGAGTCCCAAACAGGATAAACCCAAGGCGAAACACCCCAAGACACATATTAATCAAATTAACAAAGATCAAACACAAAGAACAAATATTAAAAGCAGCAAGGGAAAAACAACAAATAACACACAAGGGGATCCCCATAAGGATAACAGCTGATCTTTCAACAGAAACTCTTCAGGCTAGAAGGGAATGGCAGGACATACTTACAGTAATGAAAGAGAAAAATCTACAACCCAGATTACTGTACCCGGTAAGGATCTCATTCAGATATGAAGGAGAATTCAAAAGCTTTACAGACAAGCAAGAACTGAGGGAATTCAGCACCACCAAACCAGCTCTCCATCAAATGCTAAAGGATCTTCTCTAAACAGGAAACACAGAAAGGATGTTTAAACACGAACTTAAAACTACAAAGTAAATGGCAACGGGACCATACTTATCAATAATTACCTTAAATGTAAATGGGTTGAATGCCCCAACCAAAAGACAAAGAGTGGCTGAGTGGATACAAAAACAAGACCCCTACATATGCTGTCTACAAGAAACCCACCTCAAAACTAGGGACACATACAGACTGAAAGTGAAGGGATGGAAAAATATGTTTCATGCAAATGGAGACCAAAAGAAAGCAGGAGTCGCAATACTCATTTCAGATAAAATAGACTTTAAAATAAAGGCTGTGAAAAGGGACAAAGAAGGACACTACATAATGATCAAAGGGTCAATCCGAGAAGAAGATGTAACAATTATAAATATATATGCACCCAACATAGGAGCACCACAATATAGAAGGCAAATGCTAACAAGTATGAAAGGGGAAATTAACAATAACACAATAATAGTGGGAGACTTTAATACTCCACTCACACATATGGATAGATCAACTAAACAGAAAATTAACAAGGAAACACAAACTTTAAACGATACTATAGACAAATTAGATTTAATCGATATTTTCAGGACTTTCCACCCCAAAACAAGCAATTTCACCTTTTTCTCAAGTGCACACGGAACTTTCTCCAGGATAGATCACATCCTGGGCCATAAAACTAGCCTTGGTAAATTCCAAAAAATTGAAATCATCCCAGCCATCTTCTCTGACCACAATGCAGTAAGATTAGACCTCAATTACAGGAAAAAAACTATTAAAAATTCCAACATATGGAGGCTAAACAACACGCTTCTGAATAACCAACAAATCACAGAAGAAATCAAAAAAGAAATCAAAATATGCATAGAAATGAATGAAAATGAAAACACAACAACCCAGAACCTATGGGACACTGTAAAAGCAATGCTAAAGGGAAGGTTCATAGCAATACAGGCGTACCTCAAGAAACAAGAAAAAAATCAAATAAATAAACTAACTCTACACCTAAAGCAACTAGAGAAGGAAGAAATGAAGAACCCCAGGGTTAGTAGAAGGAAAGAAATCTTAAAAATTAGGGCAGAAATAAATGCAAAAGAAACAAAAGAGACCATAGCAAAAATCAACAAAACTAAAAGCTGGTTTTTCGAGAAGATAAACAAAATTGACAAGCCGTTAGCCAGACTCATCAAGAAACAAAGGGAGAAGAATCAGATCAACAAAATTAGAAATGAAAATGGAGAGATCACAACAGACTACACAGAAATACAAAGGATCATAAGAGACTACTACCAACAGCTATATGCCAATAAAATGGACATCTTGGAAGAAATGGACAACTTCTTAGAAAAGTATAACTTTCCAAAACTGAACCAGGAAGAAATAGAAGATCTTAACAGACCCATCACAAGCACGGAAATCGAAACTGTAATCAGAAATCTTCCAGCAAACAAAAGCCCAGGACCAGACGGCTTCACAGCGGAATTCTACCAAAAATTTAGAGAAGAGCTAACACCTATCCTACTCAAACTCTTCCAGAAAATTGCAGAAGATGGTAAACTTCAAAACTCATTCTATGAGGCCACCATCACCCTAATTCCAAAACCAGACAAAGATGTCACAAAAAAAGAAAACTACAGGCCAATATCACTGATGAACATAGATGCAAAAATCCTTAATAAAATTCTAGCAAACAGAATCCAACATCATATTAAAAAGATCATACATCGTGACCAAGTGGGCTTTATCCCAAGAATGCAAGGTTTCTTTAACATCCGCAAATCAATCAATGTAATTCACCACATTAACAAATTGAAAGATAAAAACAATATGATTATCTCAATAGATGCAGAAAAAGCCTTTGACAAAATTCAACATCCATTTATGATAAAAACTCTCCAGAAAGCAGGAATAGAAGGAACATACCTCAACATAATAAAAGCTATATATGACAAACCCACAGCAAACATTATCCTCAATGGTGAAAAACTGAAAGCATTTCCCCTAAAGTCAGGAACAAGGCAAGGATGCCCACTTTCACCACTACTATTCAACATAGTTTTGGAAGTTTTGGCCACAGCAATCAGAGCGGAAAAAGAAATAAAAGGAATACAGATAGGAAAAGAAGAAGTAAAACTCTCACTGTTTGCAGATGACATGATCCTCTACATAGAAAACCCTAAAGATTCTACCAGAAAACTACTAGAGCTAATCAATGAATATAGTAAAGTTGCAGGATACAAAATTAACACACAGAAATCCCTTGCATTCCTATACACCAATAATGAGAAAACAGAAAGAGAAATTAAGGAAACAATACCATTCACCATTGCAACAAAAAGAATAAAATACTTAGGAATATTTCTACCTAAAGAAACAAAAGACTTATATATAGAAAACTATAAAACACTGATGAAAGAAATCAAAGAGGACACAAACAGATGGAGAAATATACCGTGTTCATGGATTGGAAGAATTAATATAGTGAAAATGAGTATACTACCCAAAGCAATCTATAGATTCAACACAATCCCTATCAAGCTACCAATGATATTTTTCACAGAACTAGAACAAATCATTTCACAATTTGTATGGAAATAAAAGAAACTTCGAATAGCCAAAGCAATCTTGAGAAAGAAGAATGGAACTGGAGGAATCAACCTGCCTGATTTCAAGCTCTACTACAAAGCCACAGTCATCAAGACAGTGTGGTACTGGCACAAATATAGAAATATAGATCAATGGAACAAAATAGAAAGCCCAGAGATAAACCCACACACCTATGGGCACCTTATCTTCGACAAAGGAGGCAAGAGTATACAATGGAGAAAAGACAATCTCTTTAACAAGTGGTGCTGGGAAAACTGGTCAACCACTTGTAAAAGAATGAAACTAGAACACTTCCTAACACCATACACAAAAATAAACTCAAAATGGATTAAAGATATAAATGTAAGACAAGAAACTATAAAACTCCTAGAGGAAAACATTGGCAAAACACTCTCTGACATAAATCACAGCAGGATCCTCCATGACCCACCCCCCAGAATATTGGAAATAAAAGCAAAAATAAACAAATGGGACCTAATTAAAATTAAAAGCTTTTGCACAACAAAGGAAACTAGGAGCAAGGTGAAAAGACAGCCTTCAGAATGGGAGAAAATAATAGCAAACGAAGCAACAGACAAACAATTAATCTCAAAAATATACAAGCAACTCCTGCAGCTGAATTCCAGAAAAATAAACGACCCAATCAAAAAATGGGCCAAAGAACTAAACAGACATTTCTCCAAAGACGACATACAGATGGCTAACAAACACATGAAAAGATGCTCAACATCACTCATTATTAGAGAAATGCAAATCAAAACCACAATGAGGTACCATTACACACAAGTCAGAAGGGCTGCTATCCAAAAGTCTACAAGCAATAAATGCTGGAGAGGGTGTGGAGAAAAGGGAACCCTCTTACACTGTTGGTGGGAATGCAAACTAGTACAGCCACTATGGAGAACAGTGTGGAGATTCCTTAAAAAACTGGGAATAGAACTGTCATATGACCCAGCAATCCCACTGCTAGACATACACACCGAGGAAACCAGAATTGAAAGAGACGCGTGTACCCCAATGTTCATCGCAGCACTGTTTGCAATAGCCAGGACATGGAAGCAACCTAGATGTCCATCGGCAGACGAATGGATAAGGAAGCTGTGGTACATATACACAATGGAATATTACTCAGCCATTAAAAAAAATACATTTGAATCGGTTCTATTGAGATGGATGAAACTGCAGCCCATTATACAGAGTGAAGTGAGCCAGAAAGAAAAGCACCAATACAGTATACTAATGCATGTATATGGAATTTGAAAGATGGTAATGGTAACCCTATATGTGAGACAGAATAAGAGACACAGATGCATAGAACAGTCCTGTGGACTCTGAGGGAGAAGGTGAGGGTGGGACGTTCTGGGACAATAACATTGAAACATGTATATTGTCATATGTGAAGCGGAACACCATTCCATGTTCTATGCATGGGACGGATGCTCAGGGATGGAGCGTTGAGATGACCCAGAGGGATGGGATGGGGAGGGAGGTGGGAGGAGGGTTCGGGAGGGGGAGCACATGTGAACCCATGGCTGATTCATGTCAATGTATGGCAAAAACTACTACAATATTGTAAAGTAATTAGCCCCCAACTAAAATAAATAAATTTATTAAAAAAATAATAATAAAAAAATAAAATAAAATAAAATAAAATGGCACATGATACAAATAGGCATTTCACAGAAGTGGAAGCCCAAGAGGTCGCTATGCAATCTGAAAAATGGCTTGATGTAAAAATTAATCAGGAATTTGCACATTAAATGCACATCTTAACCTTGTCAGATATTAAACATTTAATATTACTGCATGTTTACACTTTTAGGTGTGTAAACTGGTATAATCTCTTTTCAAGAGCAATTTAGCAAAATCTAGCAGAGCTTAGAGGTGAATCCTTAGAGCCAACAATTCTATTCACAGGCATATTCCCTAGGGTAATCATTATGCATATGCATAAGGAGACTGTAAACAGGAATGCTCACCCCAGCACTGTTTGTAATGATGAAAAAAACGGAATCACAGGAGAATGGATAAATCGTGATGTATCCTTAGAACTGAGTATAGTGCAGCAGTTAAAGTAAATGAACAAGAGCTACATATATCAATGCAGATGCCCCTAACACAGTGTCTAAATCATGCAAGTTGCAGAAGGATGCATGCTGTCTGATGCCTTTTATGAAAATTTCAAAATATGCAAAGTGATTCTCTATATTGTTTATGGTTATGGTTACACCATAAATCTGTAAGAAAAGTATAAAAACATGGATGAGAAGTAAGTACAACAAAATGTTAAAAATGGAAAAAGTGAGTATCTGATGAAGTGGGCACATAGGTGTCTTATTATTCTCTTGTTTCATTTTTTTAAATACTTGATTTTTTTTTTTAAATAGCACTCCTCCACTGTATGTGGGATGGACCAGAAGGGATCAAGACCTGTTGGTGGCTCTTGCAGTGGTAGGGGTGAGAGGCGGTGGGTGACTGCAGGAGAAGGTGCGGAGAGAGGATGGTTTCAGATTTATCCTTGAGGTTATGGGCTCCTGGTTGTTGGTTTTGTTTTGTCTTATCCTGAACAACTACGTGGCTAAGTAAAAAACTGAAAAGTCTGACAAGTTCAGAAGTTGTCAGTGAAGTGAGGAAATATCACCCTAGCACAGTGCTGGCCTGGGTCAGTGGCTTTTTTGGCACACTGGTGATGGCTCCACTGAGGTCAAACATATGTGGAGAGAGGCTCCTGCAAGGCGGTTCAGTGTGGCAGCAATCCCAGTGTCCAACCAAGGATGGATAAGTAGGTTGTGGTAAAGAAAATGTCTGGGAATCCTATGATACTTGCCTGAGGTCTTTGCCAAACTGATGCTTAAAATTTTGAGAAGCTTTCTTGCACAGCAAATGAAACCATCAACAAAATGAAAAGATAATCTACAGAATGGGAGAAAAATATTTGCAAACCATAATTGATAAGGGGTTTATATCCAAAATATATAAAGAACTCATACAACTCAATAGCCAAAAAAATTCCAATGAAAAAATGTCCAGAGGAACTGAATATGTGTTTTTCCAAAGAAGACATACAAATGGCCAATGGATACATGGAAAAATGCTCAACATCAGCAGGGAAATGCAAATCAAAACCACAATGAGATATCACCCCACATCTGTTAGAATGGCTGTCATCAAAAAGTCAAGAGATAGTGTTGGCAGGATATGGAGAAAAGAGGTGCATTGTGCCCTGTTGATGAGAATGTAAATTAATGCAGCCACTATGGAAAACAGTACAGAGCTTCCTCAAAAATTAAAAATAGGACAACCATACGATGAAGCAAACCCGCTTCTGGGTATATATCCAAAAGAAATGAAAACAGAATTTCAAAAAGACATCTGCATTCCCGTGTTCATTGCAGCATTATTCACAGTAGCCAAGACACAGAAACAATCTACATGTCTGCATATGTGATTTAGTCACTAAGTTGTATCCGACTCTTGTGACCCCATAGACTATAGCCTGCCAGATTCCTCTGTCCATGGGATTCTCCAGGCAAGAATACCGGAGTGGGTTGCCATTTCCTTCTCCAGGGGGAGTATATATTGGAGTATTATCCAGTCATTTGGGACAACATGAATATACCTTGAGGGCATTTGCCAAGCGAAATGTCAGAGAGAGAAAGACAAACACTGAATGGTATCACTTATATATGGAATTAAAAAAAAATAGTCAGTGGCTTTCCTGGTGGCCCAGTGATAAAGAATCCATCTGCCCATTCAGGAGACACGAGTTAGATCCCTGGTTAGGGAAGATCCCACGTGCCGCAGAGCAAACAGCCCATGCGCCACAGCTATTGAGCCTGGGTTCTAGAGCCCAAAAGCCACAGCTACTGAAGGCACGTGCCCTAGAGCCTTTACTCCACAAGAGAGGCACCGCCAGCCAAAGAGTAGCCCCTGCTCGCCACAACTAGAGAAAAGCCCCAGCAGCCACAAGAACCCAGCACAGCCAATAAATAAATAAAATTACTTAAGAAAAAAAGTCAAACTCATAGAAACAAAGGGTAGAAAAAGTGGTTGCCAGGAGCTGGTGGGTGGGGAAAATAGGGAGAGGTTGATAAAAGGGTGCAAACTTTCAGCTCTAAGATGAATCAAGTCTGAGATATAACGTATAACGTGGGACTATAGTTGATAACACTGTACTATATAGCTGAAATTTGCTAAGAGAGAAGGAATTAAATATTCTTGCCAAATAAAAAGGATAAATGTGTGAGATGATGGATGTGTTCATTAACTAGATGGGGGGAGTCCTTTCACAATATACACATGCATCAAACCATTATGACATGCACTTTAAATATCTTACAATTTTCTTTGTCGATTATACCTCAATAGAGCTGGAAAAACAGAGGAAAATGATCCATTTCCCCATGGTTTGAAATGCAAATACATGTGTACAGTCATTTGTCATCTGACTCTTCTTATGATAGCTTTGGCCGTACAGATTTTTTTTTTTCTACATAGCTGAATTTACCAATCTTTTTCTCTTATGGCAGCTAGGTTTTGTTCTGTGCTTTAAAAGACCTTCTTCACTTTGGGATTACAAAAACTCCTTCTATGGTTTAAAAAAAGAAGAAAGAATTTAGATCAATATGTATCAACATGGTCCTGCTTGTGCTCAATGCTAAGTAGTGTCTGACTCTTTGCGACCCCATGGACTATAACCCGCTTGGCCCCTCTGTCCATCAGATTTTCCAGGCAAGAATACTGTAGTGGGTTGCCATTTTCTCCTCCAGGGAATCTTCCTGCATCTCCTGCACTAGTAGGCAGATTCTTTACCGCTGAGCCACCTGGGAAGCCATCAACATGGTAAATCTCAAATAATAATATTGAGTGAAAAAAGCAAGATGTTGAATGAAATGTGCAGTATAACACTGATTTATGTAAATGAAAACTGCAAAGTAAAGTTATATATTTTCTGTGGATACCATTGTGTACATAAATTGCATTTTTAACAACTGGAAGGAAATTACCAAATTCAAAATAGTGTTTCTCCTGGTGGTGGAAGGGGATTAGGATGTTATGGTGGCAGAGGTCAAGGGAGACATTAGCTTTATTTTTTAAAAAATATAATTTATTTATTTATTTGTGACTGTGCTGAGTCTTCAATGCTGCACACGGGCTTTCTCTAGTTGCAGAGAGCTGGAATTACTCTCTAGTTGCCCTGCGGTATGTGGAATCTTCTTGGTTGTTGTTCAGTCGCTCAATCGTGTCTGACTCTTTGCTACCCCATGGGCTGCAGCACGCCAGGGAAGCCCCCATGCTTACTCTCGGGTGAATGCGGGTTCTGGCAGCTTGGCAGGGTGAAGATAGTGTTGACTGCTGCCAGGAGCCCAAACTTTTGAGTAAGATCACTTGGGTTCAATTTTTTACTCTGCCTCCAAGTAGTTATTTCAGTCATATCAATGAAGTTGCCTGAGCCTCAGTTTTCTCATCTGTAAAATGGGGATAATGGTGCTTACCTTGCAGAGGTTCTAGTGAGCACTGACCTAGTTCTGCAGATCTTGAACTGGTTCCATTTGATCCTCCAAATACCCCTCCCTACCTCTACCCCTTTCAAGAACCCACGCCCCTTTTCTGGGGCTTGAGTAGTGTGGAAAGTTTGGAGAGGAGGCTGTGTTTCCACACATGGAAAGCCAAGTGTAGGTTGGGCAAAGCATTGCCTCTGCTGGCAGTCACCAGACAGGCTGAATGCTGGCAAAAAGAGCAGCGAAGGGAGGTCTGAGTGTAGGTGGAGGCAATACTGTTAAAATGAATGGGAGGCACTCTGGGACAATGACTCAGCTTCCACCAGGTGCTGGGGTTTCCGATAATCCTCCTTGCAGTGTCTTTGGCCAAGTCTTCCCCCTGAGCTCTTTTCAGGTAAGGGCCCTCCTTTTCTTAGGAAACTACCCTCTCAGGAAACCCCTTCTCCCTCCTCAATTATTTCTTAAAAACACTTCATGGCTCATTAACCTAGACTATGAGTTGATCCCTCTCTGGGAAGACTGACGCCTCCTGGCAAAGAGCTGGAAGGCAAAGGGAAGATGATGATCTGAATCTGTGGCCACAGGAACTGAGACCTTACCATGCCTAGCACAATGCAGGTGCTGGTAGACGATACCAAACATGCTTCCCCCTCCCCGACACACTGGATAAGCAAGTGATATTAATAGGTAGACTCCAATAGCTAAGACTCTGAGGTCCCAATACAGGGGGTCTGGATTCAATCCCTGGTCTGGGAACTAGATCCCACATGCCACAACTAAGACCCAGTGCAGCCAAATAAATAAATAAAAATAAATATTAAAAAACAGGCAGCGAACAAATTGAGGGAATTGCTGACTTAAAGTTAAGCAAGTCTATTGTGGGAATTTTCTGAGCCGTCAAAGTCTGTTGCTCCTTGTGACTTCCCAGGGAGAAATTTACACAGGAGGCCTGTTCACAGTTCCTTAAGCTTCCTGCACTGTAGGGCTCTTGTTCAAGGTCCTGTGAAACCAGATCTGAGAACACTGTTTCAGAAATAGATTGCATAATTGGATTACAGTAATTCTGAATAATTCATTATCAAAAGGATGATAATTCTTCTGCCTTATGAAGCCTTGGCTTTTAGACTATGGCTGCGAGTGTGAGGGTCTCCTGGGCCCAAAGCACCTGAGTGTTCACTGGAAGGACTGATGAAGCTGAAACTCCAGTACTTTGGCCACCTGATGCAAAGAGCTGACTCATTGGAAAAGACCCTGATGCTGGGTAAGATTGAAGGCGGGAGGAGAAGGGGACGATAGAGGATGAGATGGTTGGATGGCATCACCGACACAATAGACATGAGTTTGAGTAAACTCTGGGAGCTGGTGATGGACAGGGAGGCCTGGTGTGCTGCAGTCCATGGGGTTGCAAACAGTCGGACACGACTGAGTGGCTGAACTGAACTGAACTGAACTGAGGATTGATGTACTTTGGGCTTCCCTGGTAGCTCAGATAGTAAAGAATCTACCTGCAATGCAGGAGACTCTGGTTCAATCCCTGGGTCGGGAAGATCCTCTGGAGAAAGGAATGGCAATCCACTCCAGTATTCCTGCCTGGAGAAATCCATGGACAGAGGAGCCTGGTGGGCTACAGTCCATGGGGTTGCAAAGAGGTGGACATGACTGAATATGCATGCACACACAGTATAGATGAGTAATGGTTAACCACGGGAGAAGGGGGCAGAGTCCCCATATTTTACTTACCTGGGGAACTGCAGCCTGTACAACCTTTCTCCCCACTTGTCTTAGGTCTATGTTCTCCATACATGCTCCCCTGAATTCTAACTTGTGTGCTCAAGTCTTGGTGCTCAATACACATGTGGTATCATAACCACAATACAGCTTCTCACTTGGGCATATTTTTTTAAAAAGCATTTCTTACTTCTAGGGTGAGGTAGATTAAACTTTGTCTGATTTGAAAAAGGGTGATTGTGGTTGGCTAGTGAGGGGATGTATTCAGATACAGATAAAAGAGAAAATTGTTTCATGAACCCCATGAGGGGATTTTGCTCGAAAGCTGAACTTCTAACTTGTTGATTATGATTGCAAACCAAGATTTTTAGAATTAGATGTTAGATTTTAAGATAACTGTAGATTGAAAGGCACTTTTAAGAAATGACACAGAGAGATCCAGTGTGCCCTTTATCTTGTAGCACAAAATCACAACCAGGAATATGACATCGATACAATCTACCGATCTTATTGTGATTTCCCCCACTTCACATGTCCTCTTGTGTATTTATTTCTACACAGTTTCATCACTTGTATATGTTTGTGTATCCACCCCCACCATCAAGACACGGAGCAGTTCTAACATCCCAAGGTTGCCCTTCTCCTATAACTGCAATCAGGGGGGCTTCAAGTGTGAAATGTGAGAGACTAAAGACAGGGTGAGTTCAAGGAAAGGAAAAAATAGAGGTAAGACCCTGGGTGACAAAATATGAAATATGTATTTGCTCTCTGCTCCATTTCCTGGAGCAGAGGCCCTAAACCCCTTAAACTTCCTGTGAACGTTTTTTGTTTTTGTTTTTTTTTGTCTAAGGAGGCAACTCCTGGTGGGTTCTTGGGTGGGGGCTTTTAAGAAAAACCAAGCCAGGATTAGAAGCTTAGATCTTTCAGCCCTGCCTCCCCTACTCCCAGGAAAGAAGTGGGGCAGAGATAGAATTAATAGCTGATCAAACCTGTATGATGAAACCTCCATAAAAACCCCTACAGTATGGGGTACAGAGAGCTTCCAGGTTGGTGAGCACATCCACATTCTAGGAGGAGGAGGATGCACCCCAAATCCATGGGGACAGAAGCTCCTTTGTTTGGGAACCTTCCACACTTCTCCCTATGGACTGCTTCATCTAGCCATCCCTCTGTATTGCTTGTGATAAACCAGTGAACATAGATGTTTCCCTGGAGATCTACAAGCCATCATAATAAAATATGGAACTTGAGGAAGGGGCCTGAGGACCCTCTATTGATGTAGGAGATAGATGCACTCCAGGTTAGACATTTACAACTGGCCTCCTGTTTGCATTTCGTGGGGCACGAAGAAGTGGGCTTCAGGCTGCATCCTTACAACTGTTAGCATTTTCTGAGACAAGCAGGTGTGCTGCAGTTAAGGCACTTTACTATCAGCCTCCTGTTTGCCCTCCAAAATGGAAGTAACAACAGAAACAGGGTAAATAACCAGTGTTTGTCTCTCATAAACACGTCGGGGTAATAGCCACGGCAAGGACAAAGAAGGGCAAAACTCCGTTTGAATAAAGGATTACGGGATCTCCGTTCTCCCCTCTTTGGGGACAAGGGAGACATTACACATATGCAGAAAGGTGCCATGTGGGTTAAAAGTCAGGGGATAACACCAGGCCATAATGAGTCTTGCCCCTCCCAGAAGCCTTCACTTCAAGATCCATCTTGGCTGATGGGTTTGTATGCACCCAGGGGAGGATCTCAGGGTAGAAAAAAGAAATCAGATAATTGGCTAAAGGTAGACAAAGACCCAGAAGAACTGACCTATATAAATGACTTAACCATCTCTTTTCTACTCTCCTCCCCACTAAGGTGGATGCCCTCACCCTTTCTCTCTGGGTGTACATCTCTGCCTTGTTTCTATCTTAACTAAACAAACCATTTCTCTGTGTGCTCTCCCACTTGTTGTTATGCTCTGTCTCTAATAATAAACTGTACCTGCATTTATAGTTTCTGCCTCCATGATAAATGTGTTTTTCACTGAGGGCAAAGATCCAGGTGCAAATAGCTTCTAGCTGCTAGCCCTTGCTGGTCTGGTGGCTAGAATTCCTGGTTCTCATCCAAGCTCCTCAGGTTCAATTCCTGGGCAGGGAATGAAGATATCATTTCATGCCATGGCTCACTGCTGCCTTGTTGAGACCCCGATGTTTAGCCAAGGTGGACAGCAGTGCGAGTAACCTCGTGTCTGAAAGTGGGGGCAGTATAATGGGACTGAGCCCCAACCCCATGGGAGCTGCTTTGAGTGCAGGTAGTTAGTGTCAGGACTGAATTGTAGAGAACACAGTTGGTGTCCAGAGAGTTGGAGAATTTGTCATTGTGGGGGGAAACCAATACATTTGGTGTTAGAAGTGTTCCGTGTCAAGAAGAAACAGTGGTTTTCTTCATCCTAGAAGACTCAGGTGGCTGCAATGGGAGAGGGACTTCATGGAAAGAATAGAGGAGTTTAAAGGGAATTTTCAGAAAGTTCTGACATGCAGTGAGTGATTCAACCTTTCGTTCGCACCCTCCGCCCCCCCAAAAAAACACTGAAGAATCTCCCATTGATTCCTTCAGAGTTGGACATGGTCAGGAAGGGAGTGTTGAGATGCCAGATCAAGTAGGAATCTAATCAGGGTCACATGAAATCTCTTCTGATTCTCACCACCACCTAGACAGGGATGGGCACAAGATACTATCTCCATATTTGAGAGAAGAAAAAAAGACTGGACCAGGACTTCCCTGGTGGCCTAGTGGTTAAGAATCTGCAATGCAGGGGACGTGCGTTTGAGCCCTGGTCGGGGAACTAAGATCCCGCATGACTCAGAGCAACTGAGCCTGTGTACTCTGGAGCCCAAGCATCACAACTAGAGAATTAGTGTGTTACAACAAAAGATCTTGCATGACACCATGAAGACCTGATGCAGCCAAATATATACATTAATTAGTTAATTTTTAAAAGGTTTGAACAGAAGTGACTTCCCAGGGTCACACAGCTTGTAAGCTGCAGGCTCTGGAAAAGTCTAGGTGTGGAAAGGTCCTACTTCCTGGGTTCCAAATTGCATCTGGTGAGTATATCAAGACTCAAACTTGCAGATTCCCATGGTCCAGTGTTTAGGACTTGTCACTTTCACCACCAAGGGCTCAGATTCAATCCCTGGTCAGGGAACTAGTAATAAGATCCCACAAGCCTCTACTTCCCCCAGATCTGCTCCTTCCCTGTGGTCCTTAGTGAATTCCAGTCATCTGTGACCCCTCTCCCTTCTCACCCCACATCTCGCTCATCAGCACGTCCTGGGCCTCAATCCCTAGCAGGCATCTCACCCCAGCATCCTCACCATCTTCACTGCAGCTACCCAAGTCAAGCCTTCTTCACCTCCTGATGGAATATTTTGCAAAAGCCTCCTGAACAGTTTTTCTGCTTCCACAGTCGTCCAGCTTGAGTGATGTAAATCAAGCTTTGGCCAACGATAGCCTGCAGGCCAAATCTGGTTTGTGAGCTAAAAATGATTTTTACATTATTAAATGGTCGGGAAAAAACCCCAAAGAATAATATTTTGTGACACGTGAAAATATGGAATTCAGATTTTATGGCCCATACGTAAAGTTTTATTGGCTCATTCCTTTATGTACTGACTGTGGCTCTGCCATCACAGAGCAAAACACTGCACAGAAATCACACGATCTACACAGGCCAAAACCTTCACGGAAAAGGTGTTCTGATGTCACCTCCTTCCCAGCCTCCTCTGTGGGCTTCCTCCTCCCCTCAGAGTGAAACTTGGAGTCCCAGAGTCCCCTGCCCACCTCTCTGAGTCCTTTCCTTTCCCTTGTGTCCACCATTATCACACTCTGGTCATGTTGGCTTTGGGTGGGCCCCTACCTGGGCCCCTACCCTCGCCCCCGCAAGCACTGCTGCCCATTTATTGTCTTTGCTAAGGTCTTTCCCCCTCAGGCCTCTTAGTCACTGTTTCTCTGTCTGGAAAGTTCTTCTGCTCTTTGCATAACTGCCTCCTTTTCTCCAGATCTCTGCTCAAGTGTCATCTCTTCCAAGAGGCCTTTCTTATCTACCCCTTCACCCATTACTCCATTTTATTGCATGTCTTTTTCCTTCATTGCACTTTTGTCTACTTATTTCCTGTCACCCCCTGACATAAATTTCATCTGGGCAGAGCACATATTAGATGCTCAATGATTATTTGCAAATGAATGAAAGAATGAGTAGCTTTTCTTGGCTCAAGAGCTGTGTGTCCATTTCCCTAGCAGGGTGACAGCCATCTCATGAACTGAGATAATTCCCATAAACTTCTCCCCAGCATTTTGTTCTCCTCTTGGATCCATTGCTGTTGTTAACCATTATGAGTCTATTTTCCTAAAATGTTATCCTTAGGTCTTTCTGTAAGAAATGAAGGAGACAGCTGTTACTTAGCCAGTTTACGGAAGAACTGCATGCCCTTCTCAGCAGGTAAAGGAAGTCTTTCTTCTACTATCAAGAGACCCAAACCATAAAAAAGATTTATCTGTAAACATCCAAGTCTAGTGACTGGCATACTTATAAAAAGTTTCAGTTCACTTCTCTTTCTCCGTAACAGGAAACAACCTCAGCTCAACAACCTTGGTTAACAGGAAACAACCTCAGGAACAAAACAGATTGCTGGGGGATATGAATACATGAAAAATGCAGGGACTGAGCAGGATTGCCTAGGTTATAAATAAATAAATAAAATCTCCAAATCTTAGTGTCTGAAGACAACACGTTTATTTTCTTCTCGCCTCCATCATGGTTGGCCGGGACCATTGGATGTAGTCACTTAGGAATCCAGGTCGGTGGGACGCTTTGCTACCAGCCAGGGTTGGTCTCAGGGGCTTAGTCCCCAAACACAAGGGACAGGAAGGGCAGTCTATCCTGTGCCTGAAAGGGGTGGGGGTGATTGATGAACAACTGTAAGGACAACCACAGGCTTCCCAGGCGTCTCAGATGGTGAAGAATCTGCCCGCAATGCGGGAGACTCAGATTCGATCTCTGGGTCAGGAAGATCCCCTGGGGAAGAGAATGGTAACCCACTCCAATATTCTTGCTTGGGAAATCCCGTACAAGAGAAGCCTGGTGGGCTACACTCCATGGGTCGAAAAAAGTCGGACACGACTGAGCGAATAACACACAATGACAACCACAGGAGGATGAAGAGAACATATTCTCTTTAAAGGCAAAATGAGACCAGGGAAGAGGGCAAGAAAGATAGGAGCTGAGAAAGAAGGGCTTCAGAGGCTCCTAAAGGCATATCAGCGAGACTAACAACTCTGGTCACACTCTTGTATTCACCTGAGCTGTAAATTTCTGTGTCATCTATTGTCATGGTGTTTGAAAAGCTGACTATGCACTCTTATGGAGCTCTTCAACAATTCTTCACTCTTAAACATTTATAGCACCCTTCCAAATGAGTGAGTTACAGCGATCCTCCTCAGGTGAAAGTATTCTCCAAGCTCTTGCTTCTGTAAGCAGAGGCATGTAATCCTCAGGGACACACAAAGGCATGAACTCTGACCAAGTTCGATTGCTCACTGAATCTCACACACACCTCGCAGTAAGGACTGAATCAATACAAGATGACTCATCTTTCTCTTTAGGGCTGACCCTAAAATGTGATTTCCATTTATAGCCAACCCTTCCCGTGGAGCAGTGTTGTCCAACACAAACTTCTTCGATGATAGAGATGTTCCACCTGCCAATGCAGGAGACATAAGAGACACAGGTTCTATCCCTGGGGTGGGAAGATCCCCTGGAGGAGGGCATGGCAACCCGTTCTAGTATTCTTGCCTGGAGAATTCCATGGACAGAGGAACCTGGTGGACTGCAGTCCACAGGGTCAAAAAGAGTCAGACATGACTGAAGCGACTTGGGATGTTCTATATCTGTGCTGTTCAATGTGGTAGGTAGGCACTGGCCGCATGTGGCTCTTGAGCATTTGAAATGTGATTAATGTGACTGATATGTGTGTGTGCTCAGTCACTCAGTTGTGTCTGACTCTTTGCGACCCCCATGGACTGTAGCCCACCAGGTCCTCTGTCCATGGAACTTTCCAGGCAAGAATACTGAAGTGGGGTGTTAATTTCCACTCCAGGGTATCTTCCTGACCCAGGGATCAAATCTGTATCTCCTGTTAGCAGGCGGATTCTTTACCATTAGCGCCATGTGGTAGCGCTTTACGGGAAGCACAACGTGACTAAGGTGCTGAATTTTAAATTGTACTTAGTTTAAAATTTTTTAAATTTGAAAAGCCACATAGCCACACATGGCTAGTGGCTGCTGTATCAAACAGCATAGCTTTGGAGTAAAAAGGAGAACCGTAGCTTTGTATTCAGCTCCCACCTTGGCTATGCCAAGAAAAAGACAGCTATGCTGTGAAAGACCAATATAAATGCTAGTCATGATGCGTTCGATTCTATTATCTCCTTCTGACTCATACTGTCTTGCACACGGTCTCCTATTCAGGGAAGATGTCTAGACTGTTCCTCGTACAAGAGTGGCCTCTAACTACAAGGGGTGGGTGGTGGTGGACCACTGACCAAAGGCTATATCTCCATCCACAGGCTGCCTAGAGCCCTGGAAGGTGGCATGTTTGGAGTCTCTGAAGCAGCAGTGATTGACTCAGCCTATCAGGGTGCCTCCCTTGGAATTTTAAAAGGTTTGGCCAATCAGCAGAGAGAGGAGGCGGGAGCAAGCAAACCAGGAGAGACAAAGACACTAAGGTTCAGAGAGCTGGGTTCTGGGACAGCCATCCTGTTCTAACCCCAGTTGCCAATCATATATATCCTTAAACAAGCAAGCCAAAAATTACCCTTTCCTTTCCTTTAAGGTGGACTGAGTGATTGTTTTTTCTTTACTTAAAAGAAATTCAGTAATTAAAAATTCCTCTAAGGAGGGGTTTCTCAACCTGGGTACCATTGACATTTGAGGCCAGAGAATTCTTTGTTCAAGGGTGCTATCTTGTGCATTGTAGGATGTTTAAGAGCATCCCTGGCTCATACTCACTAGATGCCAAACGCATGGCCCGCCCACCCCCACCAGTCATCATTACCAAAATGTCTCCAGACGTTGCCAAATGTCTTCTGGTGGGTGGGGGCATGGGGCTAGGGCAAGAATCTCCATTCTCCACCCCCTTGAGAATCACCTCTCCAAATGTATCCCAAGTCCACCTCCTCTGGCCTCCTTGAGGACAAAAAGATAAAAACGGCAATTTATTCCTAGCAACTCCCAGCTCTCCCTCCCTCTCTTCTCCAGGCTAAATAAAGATAGCTTTTTTAGTCTTTTTCCTAGAGTCTGTTTCACAGATATTGATGGCGACATCTAAAGATGAGACTGAGACCATTTGGTCGAGAGGAACTCTGTTCCCTTAGCTCTCCCTATTTATAGAGACAGTGGGCAGACACAGCTGTGCAACCCTGGGACAGTGACAGCTCCCTGGTCAAGGAAGGGGCATGTCCAAGCTCAGCGCTCGGTCCAGCCCTTTCTGCCCATGAGCTGATTAAGATCTGCTGAGCCAACATGCTGCTGATTTAAGAAAAAAGGGGAAATGCTCTTTCAAAGCCCTCAGCTTTTGTCTCTTCACATCCCTTTGAATATTCCAACCCTTTGGTGGGGGTCTCTCCCCTTGGTATTCTCACAGACACCTCAAACTCAGTCAAATGAAACTCTTTATCTTCCTCCAGTGTTTTCTATTGTGTCCATCTAGTTTCCTGAGTCAGAAGCCTGAGAGGCATCCTCTGAAATGATGTGAAAGGAAGAGAGTGCTAGAAGAATCTGAAGAGGGAGACAGTAGCTAACTCAGGGAGGATTTTTTTTTGCACTGTACTAAGGCTTTTCAATGTTGTTGGCTGCCTCCCCTTTCTCATTAGCCAGTTCCTCATTCACCTCTCACAGTGTGACTTGGTTTTTTCTTTTGGCCTCGTGTGCAGCATGTGGGATCTTAGCTTCCCAACCAGGAATCGAACCTGCATCCCCTGCAGTGGAAGCATGGAGTCTTAACCACTGGACCAACAGGAAAATCCCTAGACGCCTCTTGAAAGCTTTCACCATATTCACAAGTCCCATCCATGGGGAGGGGTTTATACAGGGTGTACAGGCCAGCAGGCTCAGAAACCTTGGGGCCACCTTAGAATTCTGCCTACCATCGACAATAAGTCTGTACTCTCCTACCCCATTTTGAAAATATTTGAAAAAAATTTTTTTTCTCCAATTGACTCCATTTTCAACTTCACCATTTGAAAAAATGAGGCAATGGCAGAAATGGTTAGCTCTTTCCCAGTGCCCAAATTTCTCTTCTTTCATAGAAACAAAATTCAATTCTACCACAGAGGGTATCACTAGCTGGATACAAGGCTACTTAGAAAATACAGACCACTCTCCTTAGCTTCCCTTGCAAGTAGGTATGGCCACAGACCACTTTCCAGATAACGGAATATAAATAGAAGCAATGAGTGGAGCTACAAGAAACCTCCCCATGGAGCCCCTGGCTCTTGCCTTTTGCCCATTTTTCATTCCTTTCTCCATGTGGATGCTAGAACCCGAGTGGCTCCAGCTGGTACCATGAAGATAAAGACCATGCCCCAGGATGGTAGACGAGTGAGCTGTCAGGAGCCTGGTGCTACAGGGCCTTTGTGAAACAGAGCTGCCTTCCCACATTTGAACTGCACACCACTGGGCTTTCAACTGGTAGAGAAATAAACTCCCATTTTGTTTAAGCCTTTGTTGATTCGAGTTGTCTGATACGCAGAGTTAAATATAATCCTAACCAACACAGGGAGTTATTTCCTTAGTCCCACTAGACTTGACAACTTAAATTTATTTTTCTTCCTTCAATCCCTTGAAACTCTTATGTCCATGAAGGTCCTAACTCCTGTTGATTCTTCCTTTGCGCTTCACTTCACACTCATCCCTTCTTTTCAATGTCCCCTGACTATTCTGATCCCAGACTGTTCTCTAGGCTCCATCTCCCTCCCTCCCATCAAGGCTGCACAAGTCCCAGACTCCTGAGGTATCACATTCATCATGCCAGTCCTCAAACTCAAACCCCCAAACCTAGGCTCCTCTTGTGCTTATTAGGATAAGGTCCCAAAGCATCTTGAAACCCTTTCAACATGGAGCTCCCACCATTTTTATTTTTTATTATTTTACTTTTTACTTTCTGGCTGCACCGCATGGCATTCGGGATCTTAGTTCCAGGGAAGCGCGGAGTCTTAACACGCTGGACCGCTAGGGAAGTCCCCTCCAACCATTTTAGTTTCTCCTCCCTCTGATTCAGATCTTCCTCAACAACCAGGAGAATCCCCAGAACAACCCAGTTAGTCTTTGCTTTATGCTGGAGATCTTCAGCCCTGGCTGTATTAAATCATCTGGAGCCATTGAAAACAACCAGAGCCATGGGTCAGCATTGTTCAACACATGAAAAACATTATCTCATGTGAGCCACAAAGCAGCCTTATGTGATGTAGGCACTGGCATTGTTACCATCCTACTGATGAGGAAACGAGAAACTTAAGAACTTCAGAACATCATTTCTAGTCAGGTGGCCAGTGAGTGCGGAGGCAGGACTCCAACAGAGAGGACTGCCCTCTAAACCACTCCTGTGTGGTCCCTAGAACTACAGTACAGAGAATTACAGATGAAAAATAGTTTCTGATGGCATGGGACAAAATCGATGGCCAATAAATCACAAAGTACAAATGAAAATTTAAAAAAGTACAAATGCCAGGGGGTTCTCTGGCAGTCCATTGGTGAGGACTCTGCAATTTGACCGCCAAGGGCACAGGTTCAATCCCTGGTCAGAGAACTAGGATCTAGCAAGCTGTGTGGTGCCACCAATAATAATAATAGCCACAATAATAAATACAAATTCCAAACCTCCAGCCTAGGCTAGTGGAATCTGTTTCTTGGGATTAGGGTCTGAGCACTTTTGTGTCTTCAGCTTGAGCCCAGGTTTATCACAGGGTGATTCCAAGGTGAAATGGGGTTGAGACCCATTGCTTTACATAGTTGCTCCTGCCTATCTGTCTTCCTCTCATTCCCTCTCACCACCCCCAGGTTCTACTTACCTTTTGAGATTTAGTCCAAGTATCACCTCCCTTTGTGGAGCTAGCCAACTTTCTCCAGCCGGAGTGCTACCTTTTTGAAATGTTAGTTGCCAAACGTGTCCACACCAGCTGAGCTGGCACCTATTCTACCTCTCAGTTTGAATCCAGCTCTTGGCTTCATGCCACTGGATCTTTGACAGGTTTTTCCAACTTTAATCATTTGCTGCTCAGCTTTTTCCACCTTTGCCCAAAAGAGAAACAACCATAATCACCCCTCTATCAGTAACAAGATCCAAACTTAGGGTCTTGCAAAGTCATAACCTTGGCTCAGTGCTCCCCTCTCAGGGATTGAAAGCTAGGGAGATGTAGGGAGATGGTGATTAAGGGGCAGGACCCCCAGTGTAGTAGAAGAGAGGAATGTGGGTGGGGCCTTTCTAGGACTCTCAGGTGCAGAGCTGGAGGTTGGTAAGATGAGGGGGTGCTGGTGCCTCTAGGGGAGAGGTTGGACTCACAGACTGGAAAATCTTAAGAGCAAAGCTTGGGTAGGATATGGGATAAAATCTGGTGGTCAAGGAACAGAATCTGAGAGGGCAACAATTTGAGCAAAAATGACGTTGGGCCACTGGAGGTTGTTGAAGGACTGAATGAATGGATCTTCACCTGCATTGTTGGGAAGAAGTTAAAGGGCTGTGGCATCCTTGCTTGCTGCAGCAGACTGCCAGGCAAGAGAGGCTAAGAAGGCATCAGATGAGGGGCCTGTTGGGGAAGAGAGGGCCTAGTCAGACAGAAGCCAGATCCCAAGAGAGTAGTGCATTCTGCCACCTACCCCTCTCCCCTCGCCCCCAAGTTCAAGGGGCACAGGGCTCTTGTTGGCTGTGTCAGTTTCCACCAAAGTCATGGGTGTGACCAGGTCTCCCTGTCCTGATAATCTTGCTTGATTATCTCCTTCCACCAGTCTATGAAGCAGGCGGTAAAAAGAGTCCCAGGGAAGGGGCATCACTTGTCTTGAGTTACATGGGGACTTAATGGCAGTGGTGGAATTAGAAGCCAGTTCTAATTCTCAGCCCAGGGGTCTTTACTCTTAACTTTGTTGCCAAGGTAGTCACTTTACCTTCTGGGGGCTCAGGAGCAGGCCTCTGGTGGGAGTGGCGGGACTAGATGCCTCTTCTCCTGGCAGATCTGTGTTCCACAGGAGTCCCAGGTCTCTCTGACTGAACCTGTTCTTGCAGACTAAATGGAGGCTGAGTGGGACAGAGAACAGCCTCTGGGGAGACAGTCTGGCAGGCTCTTCCCTATACCATTGGCCTTTCTGGGCCCACTGCCATGAGCCACACACAGTGAGGTCAACCACTGTTCTTTTGGGCCCTAAGGGAGGCCTGGTGTGAAGATCAGCTCAGCAATGAAACCTGCTGTCCGTGTGATGAACAACATCCAGATTCACTCAGGCTCAGGGTGGAGGGAGAGGTCAAGGTCTATTCCAGAGCATGATTGTATTGGACAGGCCAGTCAAAGTGCTCAACACATCAAAGGAACCTTTCTGAATGACTCCCTGTTCCTACCATTCTGCCGAGGGCAGCCCCACCCCCACTGGATCCTACTCCAGTCCAGTGGGGTGGTCTGAGTTCAGGGTCCTAGAAGACAAGGGTTGTAGATCTCTGGAAATCCCAAGAGCCCAGAGATGACCTAGGGCAGACACTCTGGCTGACCAGGGACCCAGGCTAACCTGAGTCATTCAGGTTCTCTGCTTCTTAATAATTTGAACTAGAGCGGCAGACAGAGGGCCAGGAAGCAGAGATAAGTGAGCTGCTGAGCAACCCTGGAGGTGGTGCTCCAACCTGGGATCTTGGAGCTCCTGCTGCGTCGGGGCTACAAGGCAGCCCAGGCAGTCAGAGAGACCCCTGGAGCCAAACAGCCCTCCAGGCTCCCCTGTGTTCCAGGGTCCACCAAGAATGAACACACACAGAACATCCCAACCGCCTTATTCCCAGGCATCTCTTCACAACACAGCTGGTCACCTGAGGCAGCCTGAGTGAGTCTCTCTCACCAGAGGGCCCCTGTGATGGCCGTGGAGACACACCCAGGGGGGTTGCATCTAGGAGGCCAAGCGGGGGTCACTCCCCGCACAGAGTACTCCTCCACTCCCTACCTGGGAGGACCAGAGTGTTCCATGAGAAGACCCCAGATGTGCTGACTAGGATGCAGAGCTGAGAGTCTGGGGAAGAACTGCAGCCAGAAAGGACCACAAACACAGCCAATCACAGGCCTGTTAGGTGTGTGTGGAGGGGCTGGCTGTGGCAGGGCGCCTTCCTCACCCATAGTCTCCAGTTTATTGTTGTTCTCTGAGCAGCAAATGCTGCTGTGGGCCCAGATGAGGCCAGGGTCTGTCCCATCACTGCAAGACCCTGGCTTTTGTTTCAAACAGCTGATTGGGTCGATTTTGACTTTGACCCAGGTGGCTTTCTTCCTTCCATCACCTCCCCCTCATACTCCCAGGTTGCCAGACAGATTCTGAACTTCCTCCCAGGGCAGAAGAAAAGCCGGACAGGTGCTCTGCCAGGGCCTCCCTCCTCAGGTCTGGGTGGAGTGGGGCATCTCCAGGCCAGATTGCTGAGGTTTCTCTCAGCCCAGATCTGCAGAGATACCACCATCAGCATCAGTGTCCACCTCAAGTCAGGCCCTCAGCTAAGAAATGGTGAACAGATCTGCTGAGCTGAGTTCAACAAACATCTCCTGAGAATCTCCTACGTGCCCAGGGTGGGCACAGCTGGGTGACGTGAGCCATGTAGAGATGGGCAAGACCCAGTTCTGACTCTGAGAAGTGATAACCAAGCAGGGAGGTGTAGAATTTACATAGAGAACGTTAATTCAGGGCAGAATATGATCAAAACCATGAGAGTCTTTTCCAACTGATTCAGGGACTAAGGAGAATTGAATGCATATCCCTGGTGACAGAGAGGCCTGCATGGAAGAGTCAGCATTTGACCTTGGTCTTGAGGACTGGGGGCTTCCCTGGTGGCTCAGATGGTAAAGTGTCTGCTTGCAATGTGGGAGACCTGGGTTCAATCCCTGAGTTGGGAAGATCCCCTGGAGAAGGAAATGGAACCCACTCTAGTACTCCTGCCTGGAAAATTCCATGGATGGAGGAGCCTGGTAGGCTATAGTCCATGGGGTCACAAAGAGTCGGACACGAATGAACAACTTCATTTTCTTTCTTGGGGACTGGGTGGACTTTGATGTGGAAAGAGAGATGGAAATAGATAGGCTAGAGCAGGAGATTCCCCAAAGAAGGACTCTCAATCATTGGGTTACCAGTAATTAATGTCAGCTGCTGTGCCAGGCACTGTACCAGGAGGTGCTGGGGAACAGTGTGTCGCATGGCCCTCCCATGGTCAGCGGGGAACCAAACAGGCAGATGATGACCCTAGCCCAGTGGGACAGGAGCTGTGGGTGAGAAGGCAGGGGTGAGAGGGGTCCCAGACCATGTAGCCTTGGTGCATGGTCTGCTGGAAATTAAGCCTCAAGAAAGGGAATCAGAGCCAGACCATATTGACCCACCCCCAGCCACCACCACTCCACTGAACTTGAATCTGAAGGCACTGCATGCATGCTAAGTTGCTTCAGTCATGTCTGACTCTTTGCAACGTTATGGACTATAGCCCACCAGGCTCCTCTATCCTAAGGGATTCTCCAGACAAGAATACTGGAGTGGGTTGCCCTGTCCTCCTCCAGGGAATGGAACTCACATCCATTGCATAGACAGGCGGATTCTTTACTAGTGCCACCTGGGAAGCCCCTGAAGGCATTAGAAACCTACTTTTCGACTTTGGTCCCCGGGCTGATAACATGGAGGAAAAGACCAAAGAGGACAGACTGTGGGGGGCTGGGGCACTTCATGGCACTGTTTCCCCACTGTCCTTTGACCAGTGTTCCCCTAAAGATGTTACCAGGAAGTATATATATTGGGGAGCATGGGTTCACTCCCTGCTGAGAAAACACCACCCACAGGAGGGTCAGGACCAGGAATAGAGCTCCAGTCATTTCTCCAGCACATTCTCGGGCTCATCTCTTGTCATCTTCACAGCAGCCTATGGAGTGAGCTTTTATGACCTGCTTTTCCAGATGGGGCCACCACAGCTTGGGGAGAGAAAGGCATAGGCAGAGGCGGACACACAGCTCACACAGGGTAAGGCCCGGCCTGTCTTCTCCAAAGCTTGCCCTTTGATCTGGTTCCTGTTTGATAGGTACAGCTGGGTTTGTCCACCAAGGTCAGCGCGCTGGTTGTCTGTTTGTCACCTTTGTGGTCAAAGGGAACAAAGCCAAGAGGAGATACCTCGGGTCAGGGCGCTATTGGAGAGCCATTCCTTTTCACCAACCACCCCATCCCGGTGCTGAGGAAGAGAGGGCTGTGTGAGCCAAGTCACTACCCTGAGCTCTGCGCTCAGCACGAGGAGACACAGCATTTGCGGGACGTGTCTCCAAATCCCAGGCACCGCACCCCCGCACGCACCCTCCCACTCCCCGCCCTGCCCAGCCAAGCCGCAGACAGCAAAGGCGAGAGAAGCCCAGGGAAGGGCTCCCATGAAGCAGAGTGGAAGGACCTCTCTGCGACCCCTGGAAGGAGGGGGAAGTCTGAGCCGTCTCAAAAGACCCTCCCTCCCTGCTATCCCGCTTACACTTAGGTGCCCTTGGGAGCCCGCCGGGCCCGCTCCACCCAAAGGGCGCAGCCTTTGCACTCCGAGCTCCCGGGCCCCGCGTACCGCCTCCCCGCCTCCGCCCCAGGGCTAAGCGCTTGCTATTTTGGTCGGGGGGGAGCGATCTCACCCTCGCAGAGGCTGAGTCAACAGTCCAGTCACGGGAGGACGAAGAGCTTAGTTAAGAGCCTCGGAGGCTGGGTGCTCACGTTTCTCTGTGTCTCGGGCCCCGCCGAGAGCGCGAGCGAGGTGACGCTCAGAAAAGTCGTTCGCTCAACGACACAAACGCACAAACGACTGTGGAGTCTGTGGAGTCTGTGACAGCAAACCCGACCAATTCTTCCGTCCGAGATCAGTTCTCTCCGGATGCCAGGGAGTACCAGGTCGCCAAACTGTGGTTTGGCGGCGAGCTGGATCCCTGCAGGGTTTCTCCTCTAGCGGGGTCCGGAAGTCGCCGTGGGGTCGGGATGCGGAGGGGAGCAGAAAGCGCAGGGGTGCGCCTGCGGTCCGAGAAAGGAGCTCCTCCCGCTCGGGTCTGTAGAGGTGGGTGGGGATGAGCATGTGGTAGGAGGTCGTCCCGCCTGCCAGCCCCGCGGGACAGATGGCTGGGCGGCGGGAGGGAGGTCGTCCTTCAAACCCAGCAGAGCCGGAATCCCTGGCCTGGACCTATCCTTTGCCCGGGGATCTGGTCATACACCCCAGCAAGTCCCTGAAAGAGCCTGCATTCAAGGAGCGTCTGCCCGAGGTAGACAGACCCAGGTGTGTTGTGCACTGTGTGTGTGTATGTGTGTGTGTGTGTGTGTGTGCAAGGCGAGAGGGTCTCGGCGTCCCCCGCACTCTTTCTCCGGAATTCTATATTTTGCCATCCTTTGTTCTCAAAATAGGCGGCGAGCCTGCTCGGCGCTGCGCTTGGAACGGGTGGGGGCCGTAGCGAGCTCGCTGGCGCGCGCAGAGTTAGCGGCAGGGTTACAAACAGTTTCTCCCTGCTCCCCCGGCCTGAATTAATGTGTTACTATTTTGGGCGCGCCAGTGTTTCCAGGGGAAACCTAATGACGCAATGACGTCAATGCAGGTCAGCGGCAGACTCTCCGGGAGGGCGGGCGGGCTCCCGGCTTTCAGGCTCCGCGCAGTCTACGGGCGGCAGGGCGCAGACGAGGTGGCGAAGGCGGCGGGCGCGGGGGCGAGGGAACCCCGGGCGGGACCGGGAACCAGAGGGCGCTCCCTTCTAGCGCCCGGACCCGGGTAACTTCCCGTCGCCCGGCACGGAGTTTCCTTCCTGCCCACGGACAGGAGGCGGCTTGGAGGGCAAGCGGGGTAACCCCCCACGCCCATCCCACCTTTATCCAGGGGGAGCCAGAGGAGCCAGCAGGTTCGGACTCACTGAGGGGGCTCCACGCGGGGCCTCCCACGCACAGGTATGCGCAGGTCCTCAGGGTGTCCCCAGCATGAGGGAGGGAGACATTCACACTCATTCCTGTCCACACTCCTCTCGTGTTCTGGCACCGTAACTGGGAGTCTGGGGTCTGAGACCTAGCCCCTCCTCCTGTCTCCCCCACATTTCTGAGCCTAGCAGCCGCCTCTCTCCTACTCTCCAGCACCTTGTCGGGTGGCAGGCTAGAAATGGGGCTTCTCGGCCGTTGTGCCTCCATTAGAAGCGCCATCTGAGACCAGGAGACTAGGTGGAGAGGGATGACCAGGCCAGACGTGGGGGTGTGAGACTGGGGTGGGAGCCTCAACAGCCTGGAGGGGGAGCCGGTGCCCCTGTGCAGGGCGTGTATGGTACTGCTGGCGTGTGCTTGGTGTGTGCGTGTTCTGGGAGCACGTCGTGTGTCCATGAGGTGTGTATGGTTGCTCTCATGGAAGTCTGCTGGGCGAGCGTGTCAGTGGCATAGGTGTGAGAACACCTCAGGCGCTCCTCCTTGACCTGCAGCCGGGGTACCTGTCAGAAGTGTAGGGGACCAGCTAGGGACCAGCCCAGGTCCAGGGTCTTTTCCCCCCAGCTCATCTGCCACGGCTGGCCCAGGTTGCACCCTACCCCCAGCCAGGCTGTGGCCTGCTTTGGCCCGACCTGGCTGTAGCTTCGTTTGGAAGCACACTGCTCAAAGCTCAACCTGCCTTCTTGCTCGAACTCACTGGTGCCCTTCTCTCCTTGGAGCGTGAGTAGAAGGGGGAATTCATTTCCATCCACCCCTCCCCACGGGGACAAGGCTCAGGCTTGCTAACTGCTCCGCTCGGCGGCAGACCTCGTTTTCAGCACCAGAGTCCGGACAGCTCCACGCCCGCCCTGGCACCGCCTCTTTCCTCCCAGAACTGGGTGCTGGGCCTAGGAATGAGACTCCCTGCCTGGGCCTCTCTGGCTTCTAACTTAACTCCTAGATCTTCCCACCCCACTGCCCCCAGCACACACACACAAGTCTGGCCCTTGCTTCCCTTTCCCAGATCTCTGTCTGGAAGCTTGGAGGGGTAAAACCAGCCGGCGAAATCTCCCGAGCTGACTGCCAGGTGTCTGCGTTGAAGTCTAGCTTCCTCCAAGGGATAATGACTTTGAACAGAGGCTGCTAAGGCCCTGCTGCAAGTTCCCTGTTCCCACCTCAGTTTATTAAAATTAAGTAAATAAAGCCAGATTCCTTCCCTGCAAAGGCAAACCAGCCTTCAGAAGGCATTGTCAGGGTTTAGGATTTTCTGGATTCTCAAAACACAATTCATGGCCTCTGTTATCCCTTTCCGGGGCTTCCCGTGTGGTGCTAGTGGTAAAGAACCCACCTATCAAGGCAGGAGACATAAAAGATTTGAGTTCAATCCCTGGGTCAGGAAGATCCCCTGGAGGAGGGCATGGTAATCCACTCTGGTATTATTGCCTGGAGAATCTGTGGACAGAGGAGCCTGGAGGGCTACAGTCCATGGGGTTGCAAAGAGTCGGACATGACGGAAGTGACTTAGCTTGGTTTTCCTCTCCAGACATTTTTATAGCCCCGCCCATTCCTGTTTTCCTGAATCTGGGCCTCAGCTAGTGGAGAGGCAGTGAGGATGAGTCCTGCCCGCCTCTCTACCTCCCCTGGCAGTCAGTGTTCAGCTGAATGTCATGGCTTTGGAGCTCTAGATGGAGCAATGTCTGTATAAGTTCTCCCCAGAGCTGTGCCCTGGACTTCCCCAGAGGCCCCAAAAGTAATTTTTGTGGTTGCAGAACTCTGTGTAGCTCACACTCACTGCACTGGCCACACAGAGACCTCTGAGAGAGCCTGCACTCCACACCACTCTCCAAGTGGAATCCAGGACACAGCCAATCTATCTGTGGTTCTCTCCACTCCTGGTTTCCTTTGGCTGATGAAAGCACCAGAGGTAGTGCTGGAATGTTGTCTCAGACACCTCTCTCCATTTGCTCAGTTGTCTGCTTACTGTCATCCCAACTCCTCCAAGAAGAGCAGATTCAGAGATGGACAAGGGAAGCCAAGAAGTCACCTCTCTTCGTCCTGCCCAACCCCACCCTATTTCAGAGACCCTTGGCAAGGCTGGGGACCCTGAACCTCTTCCTCTACCTGGAAATGAGACCATTCTTCCTCCCTAGACATCCTCCTCTCTCAGATAGCAGAGATTAGGCCAACCTTGTCAGAGCTGACCCGGGGGGGGGGGGGGGGGGGGCAGATCCAGGTGTTGTCTTTGTCCTACTGAGCCTATAGCACTAGAGGATGTCTGGGCTCAGGGAGGAGGGTGCCTCTTCACAGAAGCTCTGGGACTTGGAGTGAACCGTGCACACTGCCGGCAGGAAATGGCCTTTTCTCTGAAGAAGCCATTGTTCTGCTTGCTTCCGAGCTATCAGAGAGAGGAGAGAAAAGAAATCCCAGGCTAGGGACAGGGTAGGAGAGATAGTCACCCCAGTCCAGTGGCTTCCTTCTCACAAGGCAGAAGCCCACGCCCAGCTCCTATGGCATCCTGAGTTTCCCCAGGTCTCAAGGGGAATCAGGAAAGGGCTGTTATTCCAAAAGAATTAATTTTCATGACAAAGCTGTGGGTGGTGAGAGATGTGGCAGTGTGGGCAACACATGCAAACCACAAGGGTATGTGGCCTGCTGCCCTTCGCCCCAGGATTTCTGCAGCTCAAACTTGGTCCTCTGGGCCACCATCTGCTTAGCCCCACTCCTGGCTACTTTCCAGGATGCTCTGGCTTTCTAGCTTCCTTCTGCACAGAGTTAGGTAACATCTGGCTGTGACTTCAAGGGAATGCTGGCCAACGTCAAGCAGATAGATGTTCGCCCAGTGGACCTGAGCCTGGCTTCTCCACTTGTGGGCACAATAGGGACTTGGGGAGGAGAGCCAGGGAAGGTGAGTGGTCCCAGTCCACAGGAAGCCTGCATGTGACATTGCACTGGGTGAGGGGGAGAGCCCAGGTCTCTGAGATTGTCCTTGCCTGATCAAAGTCATCACTGGCCAGAGGAGCTTCAGTTCCACTCCCCAACCCTCCACCCTGCCTTCACCCCACCACTCCCGTCAGGTACTCAGCAGGAAGCTGGACTGACTCCATTCTCTGCATTCTCTGCATTAGCATGAGGCCAAGGCTTGTTTAAGCAACTCTTTGTGCCCAGCCTCATTTTCTCCATCTGCATAATGGGATTAGCCGAAGCAGGGATGATCCCCACAGCTTGAGAGTCCTGACAGTCAGTAGCATGTGAAATCAGAGATAGCCAGCTCCTAAAATACCTGGGTTCCTGAGAGGCTCAGGGTGCTGGTAACTTTCCTGCCTCCTGGCCAGTGTCTCAGCCTCTCCCTATGGATGGAAGCCCAGGTCCCAACAGAGCAGCAAGAATGCAGGAACTCACTGCTACTAGCCAGGTTCCCATAGGAAACATGTATGAGGAACAGCTCTGGGCTGGCCAAAGTTATACAGCTCTAACCCTCCACTCAGGGCTCTAGCTGGGATCCCCCATCCCCACCCCCCAAACAAAGAATGGGAGAGCAAAGTGGAAATGGTCCTAGAGTTTAGTCTTGGGGCCAATAAGCTCGGGGTACTCCCTTCCATAGGGAATCACATAGAGGCATCCTGATCACCTCACTATCCATCAGTGGGACCCTTGGGCTCAGCAGGGACTGAGACAAGGTCCAGGTGAGCTGGGACAAGGTCACTGTTCTTCCTATGTGGAGCTTCCCAGGAAACATGGATCTCTTGCCCAAGGCTGACATTTGGATTCTGCAGCCCCCAGAAGGAAGGCAAGGAGGGTGTCTCCTCAGCCAACAGGAGCAATCCCCGTGCACAGCGCGTCTGTTTCTCCAGAGGCTCCAAATACAAGGTTGGCCCTGACAGTGGGTTCTGAGTGACCTTGAACTAGTCATGTCTCTGCACAGCATGAAAACAGAGATATAGCATCTGCCCCAGCCCCTCACAGGCAGTAGTTAGTCTGATGAGTACAGTGAAGACAAGTGTGTCAGTGGGGCGGGGGAGGGTATGCGTGGAGAACTGTTGACCCTAAGGCCTGAGAAAACCCTGGTAAGCTGTCTCCTCAAATGCTATCTGGCCAAGTTCTGTTGTCAGAGTCTCAGCTTCTCTCTGTGCGTGGAAGCTGAGCACCACCGTTCAGAAATACAAGAAAATACAAATGCACTAAATATGATGAGATGGTTGGACATACAACACCTGATGATGCACAGATGAGACTGGCAGCAGTTCATTAGTCACATACATTCACAACCTGCGGTGGGGGTGGAGGAGGACACTGCATACCTTGCAGGGCACATGACAGCCACACCAGGCTTGCCCTCCGGAGCTGCCCTTGGGAGCAGAGCAAGCCAGCAGGGGCTGTGTAGTATACGCTTTACAGTAATAAGAGGGTGCATGCGTGTGGGCTAAATCGCTTCAGTCGTGTCTGACTCTTTGTGACCCCATGGACCGTAGCCTGCCAGGATCCTCTGTCCATGGGATTCTCCAGGCAAGAATACTGGAGTGGGTTGCTATGCCCTCCTCCAGGGAATCTTTCTGACCCAGGGATCGAACCCATGTCTCTTACATCTCCTGCATTGGCATGGGGTTGGAGGTGGGTTTATTTACCATGAGCGCCACCTGGGAAGCCCAATAAGAGTTCGGGTGCCCCTGATTCTTGTGGGAGGTTGTGAATGGCTCATTTGAATAACTTCTTATTCAAATGGTGGTTCAGGGAACCCCGCCATCTCCAGGTGCCCCGGAAGGCCCTTTCCCTTTTTAGGACAGGATTCTCAGCTGCTTTGCTTCTAGTTGGGTGGTAACTAGAGAGGACTGAAGGCCCTCTTTGTTTCCTCTCAATCCTACACTGTGGAGATAGGGAGTGGATTTGCACAATGTCATTGGCGTTTTTACCCTGGTAGTCAGGATGGGGACAATATATGGGGCTGAGTTGACTACGCTAATGGGGAGGCCTGGATCTCAGCCCAGCTCCTCACTCATCATGTGGCTTTGGGCAAACTTGTCCCTCTCTGGTCTCAGACGTCTCCGCAGGAAGCAGAAAGGGTTGGTTAAACTTGAATGCTCTTTCTGTTTTGTTGTGCTGTGAACCTCAAAGATTCTGTGGAATACAAGGCTCCATGCTCACAGGTAGAGGCATTTGAAGGCTGGAGGTGGGAGGGCATTCTTGTTCACTTAGAGCTGGGGTGAGTGATGGTGACTTAGTTCCTTGGGGAGAATAGATTCTGGGATGCTGGGAGTGTAGGTCAAGACCTTCCCCCAGCTCTTAGCCCAATCAAGGTCTCACGTGTCCCAGGAAATTGGGCTTTTTCCAGAAGAGGCCTATTTCCAGAAGATGTGCTAGATACTAGATGTGCTAGAAGAGTTTGTGTGGTTTGGCTGTTGAGAAAACCAAAACAGAAAGCTGTCTGGTTTTCAGAACATGGAAGCCCCCAGACCAGACCCAACTAAAACAGATAGGCCTTCCCATCCAGGCCTGTCTCACAGGAGCACTTGCTGTTTCTTTTACTTCCTCCTTCCCTTCCTGGAGGCTTGCTGGATTTATCTCTGCCCGCAATGCAGGAGACCCAGGTTCAATCCCTGGGTCAGGAAGATCCCTGGAGAAGGGAATGGCAACCCACTTCAGTATTCTTGCTTGGAGATCTCAATGGACAGAGGAGCCTGGCGGGCTACAGTCCATGAAGTCACAAAGAGTCAGACACAACTGAGCGAACAACACACAGGCAATTTCAAGATTCCCTGTTACTGAGGACCCAGAGCCTGTTCCTAGCCCTTCTTCACACCTTGGGGCTCTGGGTTTCTGCTGCTTCCAGAGACAGAAGTGTGCTGGCTTGGACCAAGGCCTTTGTACGTGTATATATGATGCTGATAAAATGGAAAATGATAATCACAGCAGCTGAGGAACCTAAGCCCAAGCTCAGGCCGCCAGGGGTGGCGAGTGTTGGTAGGAGGTCAGTCTTGAACGTGCTCTTTTTGTGTTCATTTTACACCCTTCCCCCAGCACCAGCATAGATTTACAGAGACAGCTCATCAGAAAGGAGCCTGTGCAAACCCGCAGGCTCCCTGCTATGGGTCAGGTGGCCGCGCCGCGGTGAGTGCAGAGAACAGCGGATGTGCCCTGTCTCTTCGCAGGGCCAACCAGCCCACTGTGCAGCATCCAGGCTGCAGGCCAGAATGCCTCGCAGGGGTCATGTTTGATTCCACCTCTCAGCCTGCCTACGAATGCAGGTCCCTGGTACGTCCCTGGTGGCCTGGGCTGCTCCTGAACCATCTGCTTCCTAACCAGACCTGCCAGAGACTGCCCCCCCAGCCATGGGCCTCCAAAGCCAAGCTCATAGGTGGGGATGCAAGTGGTGACCACATATGAGAGATGTGCAGACAGGCTCCTGTGTGGCCATTTTGCCCCATTTCATTTCCCTTTCCACTCCAGAAGACTTTAAAATTAAAAATTGGGGGAGAGAATAACACAGAAGCATGTACACTACCATGTATAAAATAGATAACCAACAGAATTTGCTGTATGACTCAGGGAACTCAAATCGGAGCCCTGTAACAACCAAGAGGGGTAGGAAGGGGTGAGAGGTGAGAGGGAAGTTCAAGAGGGAGGGGACACATGTATACCTATGGCTGACTCATGTTGATGTATGGCAGAGGCCAACACAGTATTGTGAAGCAATTTTCCTTCAATTAAAAATAAATGAGTTTGGGGAAAAGGAAAAAAATAAAAATTGGGGCAAGGAGGGCATGTATTTTTAATCTCATTTTAGTGATGAGGCTGAATTAACTGCTCCAAAATTATACATCACTGGAGAGCCAAGACTGGGGTCTGACTTCACACCTATTCTGTATCCTGGACTCCTTATCCCTCCAACCTGCAGCTGTTCCTCAGAGCCAGAGCCTGAAAACAATGAATTGCAACCCTGGCTGCATATTGGAATCACCCGAGGGCTTTAAAAACATTCAGGTCCGAACCCCAGAGATTCTGATTTAATTGATCTCAGTGGGTCCCAGGCTTCAGTAGGTGATTAAAAGCTCCCCAGCTGCTTCTAACAAGTACCCAGGACTGTGAGTCATCATAAGCAAACTCAGAAGTGGCTCAGGGTAGGAGTTCCCTGGCTTTTCTGCACATTAGAATCATCTGGGAATCTTTAATAATATTGCTGCCTGACTCCCTCTCACAGACATTCTGATCTAGTGTGGCATGCACCCTGGGCGTCCGGATTTTTTTTTAAACCTCTCCAGGTGATTCTAATAGTCAACAAGTTTGGAAACTATTGGCATAGGCTAAGGCCCGGCTCCTCGATGCATGGTCTGTGGACAGCAACCTCAGGGTCACCTAGGAGCTTGTAAGCAATGCAGAATCTCAGAATCTCTGGACCTGCTGAATCAGAATCCGCATTTTAACAAGAATTCCAGGTGATTTGTATGCACAGTCAAATCTGGCCTATGGAATGACAAAAAGGCAAATGAAGGCATAATTTTTTAATCAACCTATCTGCTCATTCATTTATTCAGTCGTTATACTGATAATCACAGAGCGCTGGCTGTGTGCTAGCACTGTGCTGAGCACTGCTTATTCAAAGATGAATAAGGCTAGGGATGCGGTGAGAACAGAGCTGTCAGAACCCGAGGGCAATGCCAGCGCCCATGGAAGTGGAAAGGATGTACCATATGAGAGAGAACAAGGACTAGTGCCTTTCACTCTCTGGAGAGCAAAGGGCTCATCTTACGAGGCAGATGTGTTCAGGAGCTATGGAGACTCAGGATGGCTGCTGTGGAGATGGGTGCACAGGGTAGAGAAGGGGTTCTGTGCCTTCCAAGGAGCCTCAGCTTTAGCTGTGGACAATGAGGTGCCTATGGAGGCTGTAGATAAGACAGAGGAGAGTGTCCTGACTCAGATGGATCTTCTAAAGAGAGCTGTGAAAGATTAAGTGGAAGGACTGGAGTGAAAGAAATCTGGGGGCCGTGGAGACCAACTGGAACATGGCTTCCATGTGTACAGTTTAGGCATCCAGGTGAAGGTGGCACCATCAGTTGAGGTGAAGAAACCAGGAAGCTGGGCGAGTTTGAACAGGCTGAGAGGTGACTGTGAACAGACTGAGAGGCAACTGTGAACAGGCTGAGAGGCAACTGTGTATTTGGGACTGGAGGCTGGCTGGGAATCGGGGAGTCAACAGCGTCCAAGGGTCATTGAAGTCATAGGAATGAGTGAGATAATTTAAAGACAGAGGAAGTGGGGAGGGAGAGACAGAATACTGGGACCTGACAGTTTGAGGGGAGATTGGAAGAGGAGGAGAAAAGGAGGGAGGCAGGAAGGAGGTGGAAAAGTGGGAAGGAGCCAGGAAAGACAGGCTGGCAAGAATGAATCAGAAAAGGAAAAAGAACACCAAGATAGAGGATGCCTGAAAATAGCAAAACATTTTTGTGGAGTAAAATGCTGCAGAGAATTCTGGAGATGAAGATGGAAAGCTGGAGTTGGGAATTAGATCATTAGTGACTCAGTGGCGCATGGGTAGAGGGACCAGGTCGTAGTGGGTCTAGGGGGTTGAGAAAGAGGACACAGCAAGTGTAGATTCATCTCCATCATTGATGGAAAGAGGGAGGGGGAGATAGAGCAGTAGTTTAAAAAAGGTGTAGGACAAAGAGGTTTCTGTATCCTGTTTAGGTTGGAGAAGATGAGCCCGTTTCTTTTTATTATTATTTTTTATTTCATTGGGGGTATACATGCTCTACTGTGTTGTTTGGTTTCTGTTGTACAATATAGTGAATCAGCCATATGTATACATGTATCTCCTCCCTCTTGAGCCTCCTTCCCCCCCATCCCACCCCTCTAGATGATCACAGAGCACCAAGCTGAGCTCCCTGTGCTATGCAGCAGCTTCCCACTAGCTAGCTGTTTACACATGGTTTCATATATATGTCAATCCCAATCTTCCAGTTCATTCTTCCCCTTCCCCAGCCCCACCTCCACACGTCTGTTCACTGTGTCTGCATCTCTATTCCCACCCTTGGTAATAGGTTCATCTGTACCATTTCTCTAGATGCCACATATATGCATTAATATACAATATTTGTTTGAACCCACTTCTGAGTTAAGAGGAAAGAATTAAACGTGGTTAAAGATAGCGGGGAGAGAAAATAACTGTCTTCTACCTGGGAGGGGGAGATGCAGTTCAGACCAGAGAGGGAGGAATTCATCTTGGAGAAGAGAGGGACATGAAAGCAGTTCCCGTGAGTGTTCTCTGTGTTCTCTGGCCGGGGCAAGTTACCTACGGACAGCCAGGAGGGAGTGGTGGGCTGAGCAACCTCAGGAGCCCCGAGAAGTTCTGGGAGCAGGAGAGAAGTGGTAGAGCCAGCCAGGTGGGAATCTTTATGTGTTGAAACACATACTCCTATATTATAATTGTGTCATTTTAATTTTTGTATGTCAATTAGAGAAATGTATTTTTTTTTATTGAATGAAAGATTCTTTAAACTCGGTAGTGCTTTATAATTTTCAAAAGTTTCACATACATGATTTCACGTAATCCCACGCGTGTGTGCTAAGTCGCTTCTGTCGGGTCTGACTCTTTGCGACCCTCTGGGCTGTAGCCCACCAGCCTCCTCTGTCCATGGGGATTTTCCAGGTAAGAATACTAGAGTGACTTGCTATGCCTTCCTCCAGGGGATCTTCCTGACCCAGGGTCGAACCCATGTCTCTTATGTCTTCTGCATTGGCAGGTGGGTTCTTTACCACCAGCACCACCTGGGAAGTCCATGTAATCCTATAATAACCCCTTTTTTCCTTCACCCCTATCTTGCCCTTCCCCTTCTCCCTCTTCCCACTGGTAACCACTTGTTTATTCTCTGTGAGTCTGCTTCATTTTTGTTAATATTCACTAGTTTGCTATATTTTTTAGATTCTACGTATTAGTGACTGTATAGTATTTGTCTTTGTCTGACTTACTTCACTTAGCACAATACCCTCAGGGTCCATCCACATTGCTGCAAATGGCAAAATTTCATTTTTTTAATAGCTGAGTAGTATTCCATTTTGTGTCTGAGTGTGTGTGTGTACCATATTGTCTTTATCCATTCATCTGTTGGTGGAAAGTTAGGTTGCTTCCTTACCTTGGCAATTGTAAATAATGCTGCTATGAACATTAGCGTGTATGTATCTTTTCAAATTAGTTTTTGTTCTTTTCAGATATATACTCAGGAGTGAAATTGCTGAGTTATATGGTTGTTCTATTTTTAGTTGTTTAAGAACCCTGCATACTGTTTTCCACAGTGGCTATACCAATTTACATTGTATTCATTTTCTAAAAATATTTTTTAAAGTAGTTTTACTCTTTAAAATACTCTTTATTCTTTTACTCTTTAAAATACTATACTATTATTTTAGTATAGTATAATAAAGAGGATATTATCAACTATTTTCTGTAAAAGAGGGTATTTTAACTCTAGTAGAATTAGAAAAGAATCTAGTCTAATCTCTCAACCAGTGAGAGATCTCTCTCTCTACAGTAACTCCAATAGCTGGTTGCCTAGATCTGCTTGACCATTTCCAGGGCAAGGAATTCATCTCCTCTGCAGTGATCTATCCCATCAGCTGAGAAATGAAGAGGCTTGCATGTAAGGAGCTGAACCTGTCATTGAATAACTCCCCGTGCCTCACTAGTCCAACTTATGTCCTCTGAGGCCACAAAGAAAGTGTCAGGCCTCCTGCATGAGATCTCTTTGATATTTGCATGTGGCCAGAAACCTCATGCATATCCCCTTCTGGCCCCTTCACTCTCTTCTATTCTCCAGACAAAATGTCTTTAGGCCCCCATCGTTCTGTATGCGACACTTTGCTCTCCTGGCCATCAGACACTGTATTAAGCATGAGGGCTTCAGAGAGACCAGTAGGTTCCATTCTGCTCGGGAGATACTTTACAGACTGCTGACCTTATGCCATTCACTGTGCTCAGCTCTAGGGACCCAAAGATGATTGAGAAACAGCTTAGCCACATGAAGTGACACATGGAAGAGAGTCCTATCTCCCTTCTTTCTCAAGACACCTCTAGACTTATAGGAAGGGGATATTCTATTTTAAAAAACACAAAGATTTCCCTGGCGATCCAGAGGTTAAGACTCCATGCTTTTAATGCAGGGGTCACGGGTTCAATTCCTGGTCAGGGAGCTAAGATCTCATATGCTCCATGGCACGGCCAAAAAAATAAATAAACAAAATAAAATAATTTAAAAATGATGAGAGGCCATCAGCAGATGAGAGGTTTCCACAAAATTCTAGAAGATTAAGAGCAGCTGGAGGTCTGAAATGGTCATATAGAAGAGTGGAGAAGGCATCTGCTTAGACAGCTCAGGGAAGGGACAGTAGATGAAAAGGGGCTGATGTACTCCTGAGAACCCCTGAGAACTGGTCCCCACAGGGCCGGGCATGGCAGAAGGCAAGAATGAGATCTGGTGCCAGAGTGGGGAGATTATTTGAACGTCTGCTTACGTTAACTGTCAACCCATACCACCAGATTACCAGGTCTTCAGCCCTCACTCACATGATTGGAGGTTTCTTCTAGGAAAATTCAGTGGCCTCAGAAAACAGGCATGTGAAGGTCCCCAGAGAACAGCCAGCTCCTACTGAGAACCCAAGAGCCAAACTCAGCTACTGAGGAAACCCTCAACACACACAGAACTCCCAAATGACATTTCAGTGTCTTATTTTTCAACACATGAATAGACACAGCCAAAGATAACTCACCCCCCAAGGAGAGTCTCCACTAGAATGAGACTGAGGGAAACACAGAGAAAGAAGACCCCTGAGGAAATGGAAATAACCGAAGAACAGAAAAGAATTCAAACAAAACGAGCACAGCCTCTAATTAATGTCCACAGAGATGGTACCAAAAGGGAAAACTCAGAGGACAAGAAAGTGCTCTTGGAAATGAAAACATTTTAAGAATGGCTGCCAAAATAAAATATTCAGTTTAATTAAAGATAAAATTACGGAATTTTCCTGGAAAGCAGAAGATGAAGATTCAATAGCATTCGAAGATGAAGTTGAGGAAATTACCCAGAAAGCAGAATAGCAGGACAGATGAAAAAGACAATAGAAATGAAAAGAGAATCAATTTGGTAGGTTCACAGGGGACTAATACGAGTCCCAGAAGGAGAGAACAAAGAACACTGAGGGGAAGAAACTATCAAATCAATAACACAAGAAAATTACCAACCCTGAAGTTTAGAGGCCTTTATAAAGAATAAAATCAGCAGTGTATGTCAACCTAAAATTTCAGTGTATCAGGAACAAAGAGAATAACCCAAAAATGTTCAGAGAGAAAATATAAAAGCCCATGAACATTACAGAGGCAAGAGAATTCTTTTTTTCCCTTCAAGAGAATTCTTAATGGCAACACCAGACTCCAAATTGCAGAGGAACCAGAACTTCAAAATTCAGAGGGAAGGTAATTTCAACCCAGAATTCAATACATGACAAATTATTATCATCTAGCAGCAGCACAGAATAAAGACATTTTTAAGATTATATAAGGGCCCAGACATTAAAGAATCTACTGGCAATGCAGGAGACCTGGATTTGATCCCTGGGTTGGGAAGATCCCATGGAGAAGGGAATGGCTACCCACTCCAGTGTTCTTGCCTGGAGAATTCCATGGACAGAGGAGCCTGGTGGGCTACAGTCCATGGGGTCACAAAAAGTTGGACATGACTGAGTGACTAACACTTTCACTTTCAACACATCATTTAAGCAAGTTGTTAATAATGTACTTCTCAAAATAAAGGCGGAAGCAAAGAAAGGTGGACAGAAAATTTCAGAAGCAGTGGCTCCAATCTGTAGAGCAATTGGGAGATGTCTCTGGCTGATAGCTGAGCCCAGGGAGCTGCTATGCTGTCCAGTTGGGAGCCCAAGGAGAGAGGGCTCATGGCAGAGGGTTTCTCAAAATTAAAGTAACTGAGGCACCAGAGCTTCTGAATAAAGCATAAGCCTTATATAAAGCATGGAGAACTGTTTGAAGAAGATCATGGGAAAAAATAAAATAGAGCCAATTAGCAAGTCATGGAAAAGCAAAAAAACCTACACACACAAAACTTAAACCTTGTATGCTAATTGATTTTGCTGTGGCCATGTTTACATAGTCACCATAATGTAAACACTAATTAACCAAAGATGGTGATAGACCAGGAGAGGTAAGGTGTGGGCAGTGTAATATAAGTGAACCCTCATCTGTTATATAAGAAGTACATCTGTGGGTAAGCATCTTTTCATATACCCATGAGCCATTTTTATTTCCTCTTCTGTTTTGTGTTTTGATTATTTTTCTGTTTATTTCAAACCAAATTCTTCATCTAGCTTAATGATAAAATCGTAGAAGAAGTCCCATCAGGGTAAGGAGCAGTTAGATGAAGTGTTAACTAAAGCAGTTAAATAAGAGAAAGAAATGAAGCACCAAAGTAGAAAATAGGAAGTAAAATTGTATCCTTAATGTAAACTGATGTGATTGCATAACTTGAAAACCCAAGAGAATCAATGGAAAAAATTGCAAATAGCAAGAATTCTATAGGATTGCTGATGCAAAATTAATATGGCAAATTAACAGCATGCCTCAATAAAACAATCAGAAGTTTTAAAATACAACAGAGAGGAAAACCAATTGTAATAGCAATAAAGGGCAAGATCCATTATGAAGAATTTTGAGATGTTGTTCAGTGCAATAGAACTCATCGAATGGAGATGAAAAACTTCTTGGGTTGGAAAATGTTGATCTTAAGTATAATGATGTTAATTCTTCTTAAATCATGCAATATCTAGATAATACCTATATAATTATTTCTTGAAACCAGACAAGCTTATTCTCAAGTTGATATGGGAAAATAAACATGCCTGAAGAACCAGGAAATTCTCATAAAGAGGAGTAGTGAGAAAAGAGCAGTTCTACTCTGTGTGAAGACATAATTAAAATAGAGAGGTACTGGAGAATACTTCAGTTAAGTTCAGTTCAGTCGCTCAGTCGTGTCCGACTCTTTGCGACCCCATGAATTGCAGCACGCCAGGTCTCTCTGTCCATCTCCAACTCCCAGAGTTTACCCAAACCCATGTCCATCGAGTCAGTGATGCCATCCAACCATCTCATCCTCTGTCGTCCCCTTCTCCTCCTGCCCCCAATCCTACCCAGAATTAGGGTCTTTTCCAATGAGTCAACTGTTCGCATGAGGTGGCCAAAGTATTGGAGTTTCAGCTTCAACATCAGTCCTTCCAATGAACACCCAGGATTGATCTCCTTTAGGATGGATTGATTGGATCTCCTTGCAGTCCAAGGGACTCTCAAGAGTCTTCTCCAACACCACAGTTCAAAAGCATCAATTCTGCGGCACTCAGCTTTCTTCACCATCCAACTCTCACATCCATACATGACCACTTGAAAAACCATAGCCTTGACTAGATGGACTTTTGTTGGCAAAGTAATGTCTCTGCTTTTTAATATGTTATCTAGGTTGGCCATAACCTTCCTTCCAAGGAGTAAGCGTCTTTTAATTTCATGGCTGCAATCACCATCAGCAGTGATTTTGGAGCCCAAAAAAATAAAGTCTGACACTGTTTCCACTGTTTTCCCATCTATTTCCCATGAAGTGATGGGACCAGATGCCATGATCTTAGTTTTCTGAATGTTGAGCTTGAAGCCAACTTTTTCGCTCTCCTCTTTCACTTTCATCAAGAGGCTCTTTAGTCCTTCTTCACTTTCTGCCATAAGGGTGGTGTCATCTGCATATCTGAGGTTATTGATATTTCTCCCGGCAATCTTGATTCCAGCTTGTGTTTCTTCCAGACCACCGTTTCTCATGATGTACTCTGCATATAAGTTAAATAAGCAGGGTGACAATATACAGCCTTGACGTACTCCTTTTCCTATTTGGAACCAGTCTGTTGTTCCATGTCCAGTTCTAACTGTTGCTTAGAGCTCAGAAATAGGCACAAATTTATAAGGGACTTTAGAATACCATAAAATGGCATTTCATATCAGAGAGGAAAGACAGATTACTCAGTAAATAGGTCTGGGCACAGCTGGAGACATATCTGGGGAAAAAGTTGACTCCAACTCACTCTTTACTTCAAAATAATGGAACAAGTGTATAAAAGTTAAAACTGAAGCTATAAAGGTACTAAAAGAAAATATGGAATATCAGTTCAGTCACTTAGTTGTGTCCAACTCTTTGAGACCCCATGAATTCCAGCATGCCAGGCCTCCCTGTCTATCACCAACTCCTGGAGTTTATAATATTAATATATAAATATATTGTCTTAGAGTAGGGGAGAACTGTGTGCTTATGAAGCCATTCAACAAAAGACTAGTTAAATAAACTACTTAAAAATATATCCCTGCATTGGAAAAAAGCACAAGATTAAACAACAAATGACAAATTGCTAAAAAATATTTGCAGACATATGGCAGACAAATGCCTACTTTTTTTTTAATGCCTACTTTTTTCTATAGAAGAACCACTACAAATCAATATAAAAAATGAAAAACCCCACTGAAAAATGGGTAAGGGATGTGAATAAATATCAGAGATAAAGAAAAGTTCATTGCTCTTGTACAGATAAAAAGATACTCCATCTCATAATGAGGGAACTGCAAGTGAAGATTACAATGAGATGTCATTTTTCATCCTTCAAAACTCAACAAAGATGGAAAACAGAATAGTGTATTGGCAAGGATGGGGAGCATTCATGCATTATTGGTGGGAGACTAAATTGGTACAAACCAAGATCTACTGTCAAGTGGAAAAGGCAAGGATAGAACAGTGTGTAGAGCATGTTACCTCTCATTTACGTTTAAAAAAGCAAACACATATACTTTATACAAATATAAAGGGGCTTTGAAAGAAAGCACAGGATACAGGTCTCCTTTCTTCCTCCTTCCCTTCTTTTTTTTTAATTAATTAATTAATTTATTTATTTATTTATTTATTTTTGGCTGCACTGAGTCTTTGTTGCTCTGCACAGGCTTTCTCTAGTTGTGGCGAGCGGAGGCTACTCTCTAGTTGTGGCGTGTGGGCTTCTCATTGTGGTGTCTTCTCTTGCTGCAGAGCACCAGCTCTAGAGCTAAGGCTCAGCAGTTGTGGGGCATGGGCTTTGTTGCTCCGCAGCATGTGGAATCTTCCTGGACCAGGGTTAAAGCCTGTGTCTCCTGCATTGGCAGGCCGATTCTTAACCACTGGACCACCAGGAAAGTCCTCTCCCTCCATTCTTCCTTCCTTCCTCTTTTCCTTTCCTCGCTTTAAAAAAAAATAGAAATAATTTTATGTTTTTCTAATTATAAAAGTATTCATTGCTTCTTATAAACAAGAATCTGAAAAATATAGAAAGAGGTTAAAAAGAAAGCAAAGCCATCTTCAGCCTTATCAGAGAAACCACAGGTAACATTCTGCTGTATATTCTTTCAGATATTTTTCCTAATGTATATTTTTGAAATATTATCCCACCTTGCACATTATTTTCAACCTGATGTTTCTCACTCAACAGCATCTTCCTCTTCCTATTGGAATGGTCAAAATTTGTACTGCTTTCTAAGGGAAATGTATGTATTACGGACATTTATCTTTGTGTGTCATAGTGCAAATATTTTCCTAGTTCAGATCTCTAATTTGTATGACGTTTAAAACTTTTTTTTTTGACCTCTCAGAGTGGTAAGTGGGTTTTTCGTTACCCAACCAGGGATTGAACTCATACCCCCTGCATTGGGAGTGTAAGTTTGTGTTCAGTCACTGAGTCATGTCTGACTCTTTCTGACCCTAGAGACTGTAGCCTTCCAGGCTCCTCTGCCCGTAGCATTTCTCAGGCAAGAATACTGGAGTGAGTTGACATTTCCTCCTCCAGGGGGTATTCCCTGACCTAGATAGAGATCAGAATTGCATCTCCTTGCATTGGCAGGCAGATTCTTTGCCACTGAGTCACCTGGGAAGCCCCACAGAGGCTTAACCACTGGACCACGAGGAAAGTCCCCAAACTTTTTATTTGGGGGGATTTTCAAACGTACGTAAAAGAAGGCAGAATAGTGTAATAAGCCTCGGCATATCCATCACCCAGCTTCAGCTGTTATCAAAATATAGGCAATTTTGTTTCATCTATATCCCTTCCACTTCCCTCCTATTATTTTGAAGCAAATCTCAGACATCCCATCACTTTATCTGTAAACATTTTGGCAATGTAGTGATTGTGACATATGGAAAATTTCAATGTTTCAGTAAATCAAATCAAATCAAATCAGAAGACAATAGTCTTTGTGAAATCCCAGCATGATTTCTTGAACAGCATATTTTTTCCCCCACTGACTTGAAATGCCAGTTGGGTTTCCCGTTCTCTTCCTTTGATCCGTCTGCTTAATCTGACACCAATACTTTACCGCTGCAGTTACTATAGGTTTAAAATATATTTGTTCATATTTGATATGACAAGCGTCAGGGGATGCTCTAATTCAGTCTTTTTTTTTTCTCCCCCAAATTTTATTATGTATTCACATTTATTCATCCAGATTAGTGTCAGATTTATTTTATCAACTTCAACTCAGAAACTCAATTGAGATTTTGATTGCAGTTATGGGAAATATATGATGAATTTGAAGAAGATTGACATTTATACAATATCAAGTCTTCTTATCTTAAAACCAAATATGGCCCTCTATTTTTTTGAATTGTTTAGTAAAGTGTGAAAGCTTTTCTTTATGAGGTCCTGCACTTTTCCTGTTAAGATTCTTTCCCTGATATTTTGTATTTCAGTTGCTATTATGAATGCAACTCCTTTTCCCATTGTAATTTCCATAGCATCTTACAGAAAACCCAAAAGAACTTTTTGGCCAGCCCAATATATTCTAACTGATTGTTATCATTATATAGGAAATCTAATAGTTTTTCTGTATTTCTTTTGTAACTACTTGCCTTAATCAACTTATTAATTATGATAATCTTCACTTGATCCTTGGATTTTCTATGGAGTTCATCAGGTTTTTGATTCTCCCTTTCCAATAATTATATCACTTTTTCTTTTTCCTTTATAATGGCATTGACTAGAACTTACTCCCGCGCAATGTTTCATGATAGCTCAAATCAAGGACGTCTTTGTGCAGTTATAGGGTAATATTTTATCGTTAAGCATGACACTTGCTCCTGATTTAGATTTGTTCTTTATCCTTCTTTGGAATTATCACTCTATTCCCAGTGTACTAAGGGTTGTTTTTTTTAATATATGCTATATTTTATCAAATGTTTCTTGGGCTTCTATCAAATGGTCATATGATTTTTCTCCTTTAATCTCTGTTCCCGAGATAAACCGCACGGATAGATTTTTAAGACTGACAGTCTTTGGACTCCTGGGGTAAACTTGGCTTTGTCATTTACGCTATTATATTTATTACTCTTCTGCTAGGCTCTGTTTGTAATATTTTATTTTTCCCATTCATGTTGGTAATATGACAATAATATGACACTAATATGACACTTTCAAAAAACTTAGCTGAGGAATAGAGAGGCAAACATAGAGAAAAGGACATGTGGATACAGGGTGGGCATGGGATAGGGGGACTTAGAGTGGCACTCACACATATACACTAACATATGCAAAATAAATAGCTAGTGGGAAGCTGTGGTATAGCACAGAGAGCTCAGCTCGGTGCTCTGTGATGACCTAGAGGGGTGGGATGGGAGTGGGGGGTGGGAGGGAGGCTCAAGAGGGAAAAGATTATGTATGCATATAGCTGATTCACTTTGTTGTGCAGCCGAAACTGACTCAACATTGTAAAGCAATTATTTTTGTTGTTGTTGCTGTTCAGTTGCCCAGTCGTGTCCGACTCTTTGCAACCCCGTGGACTGCAGCACACCAGGCCTCCCTGTCCCTCGCCATCTCCCAAAATTTGCCCAAGTTCATGTCCATTGCATCAGTGATGCCATCCAGCCATCTCAACCTCTGACACCCTCTTCTCCTTCTGCCCTCAATCTTTCCCAACATCAGGACTTTTCCAAACAATTATACTCCAATTAAAAAAAAAAAAAGCTTAGCTGAGAAGAGCAGGAAAGAGGAACCAAAGCTGTAGAGACTCAAAATTAGGGATGCATATGTTTTGAGCATATCCATGAGTTTAGGGGGACATGGCCAGGAGAGAGGAAACCTTTGAGGATGTAAGAGAAAGAGGACGTGACTGATGGAACAGGAGCCTGTGGAGGGGGCAGACAGTGGGACCAGCACACCAGGGGCTAGGTGGCCATGAGCAGGAGAAGGGGTCACGTAAAAGAGGCCACAGCAGTTGAGGCCAGTCACAGTTGGAGGCCTCGGTTGTCATGGAGCCAAGGAAGTGTGCTTGCCCTCCCAGGTTGGTGGGTGAGGGCTGGAGGCACATTGGGAAGCTAAGAGAGCGGCTGAGAGAAATGGGGCAAATCAAGATTGTCACACATGCCAGGGCCTCACTGAGGTCAGAGACCTTGACTTTGGGGGGCTTTAGTTTGCAAGGTGATGCAAGGATTTTTTCCTAGGACACTATGGGAGTGGAAAGGGACTCTGGGGCCACTGGGGCATCAGTGGAGGGAAGGCGGTTTCTGATGGGTTGTTGAGTGTGGAAGGCAGCCCGCAGGGCCATGGAGGTAGCAGGTCCCACACACTGACAATGGGGATCATAAGACCTGGAAGGACACACACGACATGCAGACTTCTCCTCGAGGTGGCTAGCACAGGTTGTCTTTTTCAAAATTTCCACCTCGAGGCAAAATTTTCCATTTCTGCCCTGTCACAAAACAAGCAGAATGCATCATGGCTTAAGCCAGATGAGTTATGTAACTGATTTCATGCCCTGCCACGTTTCTGACAGTTACAAAAAGTCTGTACTATTGGGACATTGTGTTGGGACCATGGGAAGAATGTTCTACTGCGGGGCAAAAGCTGAGCAGGGGAGGGGTTCAGGTGGCCTGGCCAGCCCAGCCCTGCTGCTCTGATCCCCTGGGAGAAAGCAGTCTGGTGGGGACAGGGCAGCTAGGAGCTAGCCAAGGGTGTGAGTGCCTGAGGGGAGCCAGAGGTAAGACCTGGAGAGCAGGCAGCACAAGGCCCCCAAGGCTGGCCTGGTAAATGGGCCTCCTGCTTGGATCTTGAGGTCACCCTCAGATGATGTTGGGGCTTGGGAGACAGTGAGCTAAACAGAGTGTCCAGGGAGTTGGGAGGTGAGAGCACTGAGGAAAGGAGGTGGGCATGGCTGGAAGGCACGCCCTGCAGAGGAGAAGCAGGAATGTTTGGAAAGTTGCAGTGGGGAGCGAGGCGGCCATGGAGCCTGGGGGGCCCACTGGAGACCATCTCTCATCCCCACCCCCGCCCACCCAGCTAATAACCAGCAGGGCTGGGATACACACTCAGGTCTGTGACTCCCTGAGGGACAGCAGGCATCCTTCTGGAATGACCTATAGACGCTGCTGTCCCCACGCCACAAGACCCCGTCAGAGCTGGCCCTCCCTCCTGAAGGTAGCCACTGGGTGGCTAGGTTAAAAGTCTCCAACCCTGAATGCGCCCATGCAGCCAGGGCACACAATGATGGAGCACCCTTCTAGGACCCAGGGGCTCTGCCTCCATATGGGAGTGACTCAACCATCTCCCCTGCCTTGTGGGTTCTTTGGGGGCTGCCCCCTCCCAGATGAAAGAGGATGTAGTGAGCATGGGATTTGGCTCTGAATGGACACACTTCTGACTGCTGGCTCTGGGACCTTGGGCTTCCCTGGTGACTCAGACGGTAAAGAATCCGCCTACAATGCAGAAGACGAGGGTTCAATCCCTGGGTCGGGAAAATCCCCTGGAGGAGGAAATGGCAACCCACTCCAGTGTTCTTGCTGGGATAGTCCCATGGACAGAGGAGCCTGGTTGGCTGCAGTCCATGGGATCTCAAAGAGTCAGACATGACTGAGCAACTAACACTTTCACTTTTTGCCTGAGAAGAGGGGTGCAGGACTTAATCTAGAATGCATACTTCCCTCGTCAGTTGCTGTTAGGATGAAAAGAGAGAATCCATGTGTTGAATGCCCCAGGTTCTCCCAGGAACTGACTCTTTGAGGGTGAGTAGCAGATGGGAGGTTTATCAGGGAGCACTCTCAGGACCCCACCAGGGAGGGGAGGAGCCCCTCAGAACTGAGTCAGTTAACCCCTGTGGTTTGCCTTGGGAAGGAGAGGGGCCTGGGCAAGGTGACCCTCCTCAACCAAGGAGAGTTCCAGAAGACAGATGTGAGCTGTCAGGATGGTGGCACTCCCCACAGCTGGGAGAATAAGTCCATCAGCTATGAAGCCAGTCCTGGGCTCAGCCCCTGCATGGATCAATTGATTTGGGGGAGCCATGAACCCCCTAATATCATGAAAAAGTGGGCATCCCTTCTAAGGCGAATCTACTTTTTATCAGCTCCCCAAAGAGGTCTCTAACCCCGGTTTTTAAGGAATGATTATTTTAGGGTCACGTTCTAAATGGAGAAGAGGATTTCCTTGACCACCCCACTCTACACTCTGCCTCTCCCCGCCTGGTCATGTCTGGGAAGCCCCCTCTGGAATCCCTTTCCCTCAGTCCCCTCCTCTAGTCCAGTAACTACCACACGAGTCCAAGTGCTAGCCTAGAGAGGGGGTGGAATTTGGTGTTGAGCATCCGAATTTAAACACTTCCCCTGCCACTCACCCTGTGTGTGGCCTTGAGCAAGCTTCTTGACCTCTGTGAGTCTTAGTTTCCTCACCTGGGATGTAGGAATAATTGTACTTGTGTAATGGTTACATTCTAGAGATGGACTCTAGAATGTAGAGCTGGCTGAGGGAAGTGTTCTGCTGCACAGTGCACAGAACAGGGTAGGTGATTCATAACAAAAATCATTTTCCAGGGTTCATCATACTTTCTTGTCTATCACACTTTTTTGTCTGCCTCTCCTAGCATAACTGACGGATGCCTCAAAACCAGGGGGGTTCAAATAGGAGCTGGATGTCACAGTCCCCACATTGGGGCTGGAGCTCCAGCAGGCACTCTTGCTCCTGAGAAAATGGCCGAAAAGTAGGAGCCCCAAGTTACATCTGAGGAGCCCTTGAGCATTCACAAAGGGCATTCCCACCCTGCTCTCACAGCAGTGCTGGGCAGTGGACAGAGCAGCAATGACGTCTGAGTTTCCCAGGGATGGAAGAGCCTTCCTCAAGGCAAACCCAGCTCCCCAAGGTCACAGAGCTAGTGAGCCGCCAAGCTCGCTTCCTCCCTGGATTGGTTACAAGGGAGGTGTTGGCGCCAGACTCACTGCCTGGGTTCCGATCCCGGTGGGCTCTCCCCCTTGCTGGCTGTGGCACCCTGGGGATTTTCTTCACTGTAACAGTAGAGAAAACAATGGCCCTTCTCTCACAGGCAGAGTGGGGACAAACCTTGTGTCTGGAGCAGCACCTGCTCTTATCTAAATGTGAGCTGCTTGTGGAAGGATCACGGTTTACACCATCCTTTCTGGGATTGAAGGGGCTTCCCTCATAGCTCAGTTGGTAAAGAATCCGTCTGCAATGCAGGAGACCCTGGTTTGATTCCTGGGTGGGAAAAATTCACTGGAGAAGGGATAGGCTACCAATTCCAGTATTCTTCGGCTTCCTTTGTAGCTCAGCTGGTAAAGAATCTGCCCACAATGCAGGAGACCCCGGTTCGATCCCTGGGTTGGGAAGTTCCCCTAGAGAAGGGAAAGGCTTGCCCACTCAGTTTTCTGGCTGGAGAATTCCGTGGACTGTATAGTCCATGGGGTCGCAAAGAGTCGGACATGACTGAGCGACTTTCACTTCTGGGACTGGAGCTCCATCACCCACATTTCTCACCACTCACCGTATTCTGTTTCTCCTCAACATGTGTTGGTATTTTCAAGGGACTCTGCCTGAGGCCTCGGCCCCATAACTGCTCTTTCAAAAACCTTATTTTTCAAAAACCTTACTTTTTCTTCTGTTGTCAATCATTTCCCTTAAGCCACCTGCCTCCTCCCCGTGACTATAAACAGTAACAGCTCCCCTCGCCTCCTCAGCTGCTGCCCTCTTTCTGCTTCCTTTCCCTTGAACTGTAAACTTCTAAAAAAAAAAAAAAAAATACCTTGGGCTATTGCCTTCCCCATGCACTTCTCAAGTACTGACTGTGGGCTCTGCCGGGTTTATTGCCTGGAAGCTGCTCCCTGAGGTCACGTGGCCTGGCCCTACCAAGGCTCTTGCTTTCCTCCCCTCCCCTCCCTCTCTCCTTCCCCGCGCCCTCGCTCAGCCCAGGTCATTTTCCCAGACTAACGCCCGGGTCACCAGCCTTCTCCAGCTCTCTGGGGCCTGCCCAGCCCCCTCTTCCTCCTCAGCCTCAAGTCAGGGCACTGCTCTTAGATCTGTAGATGCGTAGATCTGTGGGTGGATGTTTTTTCCACCAAATGAGGGGGATTTTCAGCTTTTATTCCTGAAAACTATTCCTTTCTGCTCAATTCTCTCTCTCCTTTTTCCTTCTGACTCTTTTTATGTTAAATTACCTGATATTGTCCCATGGGTCAGCGAGTCTCTTGACTTTTTAAAATCATTTTTAAATTCCTTTCTAAAATCATGTTTCTCTGTGGGCTTCAGATGGGATAATTTCTATTGATCTATTTTCAAGTTCAGTGACCCTTTCTTCTGCCAACTCCAATCTGCTGTTTTAAGTTTATCCAGTGAATTTTTTATTTTAGATCTTGTAGCTTTGAGTTCTGAAATTTCCATTTGGATCTCTTTTATAGTTTCTATTTTCTGCTGAAATGTCTACATCTGTTCACTCATTATGAATATCTTTTCTTTTTAAACGCCTAAACATATTTATGGTAGTTATTTACAATTTTCTATCTCTTAATTCCAACATCTGTGTTATTTGGGGACCTGCTTATATTGGGTCTATTTTTCTTAATTATGGGTCTCATTTTCCTGATTCTTCTCAAGTCCAAAATGTTTTCTTACTGTATTTTTGGCCATTATGGATGAGACATTGTGGGGCATCTAGTTCACGTTTTCTTCCTTTAACGGGTGTTGATTTGGTTCTGGTAGCTCTTGATCCTTGCAGGCTAGTGTTTTTTGCTTTTTTCTTCACTATGTTTTTTCTTCCTAGCTTTAAGGTATGGCACTGACTCTAACTCATGGCTGTTAGCCCTAAGGTGTTGCCTTTCCAGGATCACTCTTGAACGTTCCAAGCATTGACTGAGGCCTTGCTTCTTTTGTCTGGACTGGAATTCGGTCTCTGAGCCCTGCATGACCTGCTGTAACTCTGCACAACAGCCACCCTCTGCTGGGCTTTGTGGAGTCCAGTCCTATGCAGAGCAGCCCTTGGCTGAGCACCCAGAGGAGACCTTGTAGATGCCACAGTCTCCTTCAGCACAACTCCCCTCTCTTCACTATTGTGTTCATTTGCTAGGGCTGTCTAACACAGTACCACCCACTGAGTGACTTAACTAGCCTGTATTCCTCACAGTTATGGAGGCTGGAAGTTCAAGGTCAAGGTGTCACTCTGTGTATCTAGATCTCCCTATAAGAACGCCAGTCAGATTAGATTAGGGCCACCTTAAGAGACTCATTTTAATTTACTCATGTCTTTAAAAGCCCCGTCCTGGGACTTCCCTAGTGGTCTAGTGGCTAAGACTCTGTGGTCCCAATGCAGGGGGCCCAGGTTTGACTTCTGGTCAGGGAACTAGACCCTGCAAGTCACAACTAAGACCTGGTCACAGCCAAATAAGTAAATAAAATATTTATTTTGTTTTATATCTTGTAGCTTTGAGTTCTGAAATTTCCATTTGGATCTCTTTTATAGTTTCTATTTTCTGCTGAAATGTCTACATCTGTTCACTCATTATCAATATATTTTCTCTTTAAATGCCTAAACATATTTATGGTAGTTGTTTACAATTTTCTAGCTCTTAATTCTAACATCTCTGTGATTTGGGGACCTGTAAAGAAAAGATATTCATAATGAGTGAACAGATGTAGACATTTCAGCAGAAAATAGAAACTATAAAAGAGATCCAAATGGAAATTTCAGAACTCAAAGCTACAAGATCTAAAATAAAATAAATATTTTATTTACTTATTTGGCTGTGACCAGGTCTTAGTTGTGACTTGCGGGATCTAGTTCCCTGACCAGAAGTCAAACCTGGGCCCCCTGCATTGGGAGCACAGAGTGGTAAAATCCAGGTGGTTCAGTGGTAAAGAATCTGCCTGCCAACACAGGAGACATAGGAGAGGCGGGTTCGACCCCTGGGTTGGGCAGATCCCCTAGAGTAGGAAATGGCAATCCACTCCAGAATTCTTGCCTGGAGAATCCCATAGACAGAGGAGATTTGCAGGCTATAGTCCATGGGGTTGCAAAGAGTTAGACAGGACTGAGAGACTAAGCACACACGCACATATAAATTGGTATATAAATGTAAAAGCCCTGTCACCAAATATAGTCACATTCTGAGGTATGGGGGTTAGAGCTCCAGTGTGTGAATTTGGGGTGGGGGTCCAGTTCAGCCCATAACAGCTATCCTGCCCCTCAGAGTCTTGCCTCTTCAGCAGCGCTGCACTCTGACCTCTGTTGTGTGGAAAGTGCCACAGCTCCCTACAACTTGGACATGCCCTTGGCCACTATGAGCCCCAGACCCTCTACAAGGGCCCCTCCAGGCAGGTCCAGCAGCACAATGCCCCGAACCACTCCTCCTTGGGTGTAATATGCTCATCTGCTGAGCCATTTACTGTGCTTCTTGAAGTGAAGTGAAAGTCGCTCAGTCATGTCCGACTCTTTGTGACCCCATGCACTGTAACCTGCCAGGCTCCTCCATCCATGGAATTCTCCAGGCAAGAATAATGGAGTGGGTAGCCATTCCCTTCTCCAGGGGATCTTCCCAACCCAGGGACTGAACCCAGGTCTCCTGCACCACAGGCAGATTCTTTGCCGACTGAGTCACCAGGGGAGCCGACTGTATTTCTTGCTCCCCCTAAATCCAGAAGGTGATGCTTCCATACCTGGTCTCCACTTTGAACAGGAAAGAGGGTTTTCTCTGTACATATGATTATCTGACCTTTGGGAAAAGTTCTTCCTCCTGGAGGTCAGATCCTGGAGATCCCCCAGGGAATTATGGCAACTTTCAGCTTTTAAGGCCCTCTTTTCAGAATCCAACTCTGCAGATCCAGCAAGTTCAGTTGGTGGAGTGGGGGTGGGAGGTTGGGTTTCTATTAGCATCAGAAAGAAACAAATCAGGAAACTCTGAGATTATTAATAGAATGAAATTCTATAAACTGCAGTACCTCAATTCACCCACCATTCAGAATATACAATAGTTATTTTTATCTAAATTATTTCCTGAACAAGAATAAGATTCAGATGTTAAACAACTGTTACTTTATTTAGTTTCATTTTATGGTTAATAAAACTATGAGGACAATATGCACTTACAATGGATTTGGAAAATATTATTACTGAGCCGATAAAAAGAATGGTCTATAAATTAATGAGTAACACTTGAATAAGGAATGTTTCTATTTTAACATGAAAAAAAGAAAATGTAAATATGAAATGGAGAAAATTACAAGGGACAGCATGTCACCAAGCAGGTGACAAATCGCAAAACATGAAGCTAAAATGCCAAAAGATACAGAAAGAGCGATTCAGGCTAATGATGAAATCACAATGTAAAAATGCCTAATTTTATCAGGAGTTCTATTACACAGCAATGGACTGGATGCACATATGAAGAGCCTGCCTCCTGTAGCTCTGTGGGGAGGACAGGTCAGCCGGGGTAACAGCAGTTGTAATAGGAAAACATGGCCGGTCCCCCGCCCACCTGTGCCTCCCTTCTTATCTTCCTTCTTTAATTCCTCCCTTCCTGCATCCCATCAACACTAACCGTGGCTGCTGGGTATACATCAGCTAACAAGACAGACAAGATTTCTGTCCTTACGGATTTATAGTCCAGAGGAATAGGCAGACATTAAACAAACAAACAAATCATTCTAATAACTATATATTTGCAAAAGGAGATTAAGTGCTGGGAAGATGCTGAGTGGATTTCATCTGGATGTTCAGGGAAAGTCTCTCAGAAGAAGTGCCCATGAAGCAGGGAGTTATCCAATTGGAGAGGGAGGGATGACATTCCTGGCAGAGGGGACAGCAAGGGCAAGGGCCTCAAGGCAACCTCAGTGTGTTCTAGGAGCTGGAAGAATGCCAGTGTGCCTGGAGCATGAGGAGAGAGGGAAAGACATGAGGAAAGAGGGGAGCTGGGCAGGGCAGGTGATCATGAGTGATTTAATGATAAAGGTGATAACATTTAGAGATTTCTTTAAGGAGAGGAAGGACATGAGCAGATTTGTACTAAAAAATTAATAATAATCATCATCACAGAGGGACGTGTGGACGTGGAGTGAGCAGGTAGGAGGCTGCTGTGGCCAACAAGGTCACCAGTGCAGAGGATCTTCCATAGGGCAGGGGCAGCGCAGAAAGGGTGTGAGTGGGTGGATTTGAACTACATGCAGGGGTGTATATGAGACATGAGACATCTAAGAAATCAGGGGTGAGAAAGTAGAGGTGCCCATGGTGGCCTCTCTGTTTTGTGCAGAACAGCCAGGAGGTAGGGGCACCCCCTCCTTTGTGTGTCAGAAACTCTCTTGTTTTACAATTAAGGGGTGTTAGTGCTGGCCTTTAAGAGGAAGCATGGGAAGTCCCTAAGGTCATTCTGTCAGTTGGCAGAGAGAGCTGGAACTGGAACCCAGGGATCTACCTGTGCCCAGAGCCCACTCAGCAGTACTGGGCACATATCTCCGCTGAGTTCCCTGCTCCGAGCTTGGGGTCGGGGTATTCCACAGTCTCAGAAGACCCCAGCCCATCCACTCCCCACCACCACCCCCATGCAGCTCTGCCTCTCTCCCAGGCTGGACATAACCCCAGGCCCCGCAGCCTGCGGGGTGACCCCCCACCCCCGTGGGCCTGCCCTGCAGAGCCCCTCCACTCAGCCCAGGGGGTAGGGACAGTGTCAGGCAAGCCTCCGCACGCCAGCCTGGAGCACAGTGGCCACGTCCACGTGCCCGCCTCCCTTCCTCCTGCTCTGTTTATCCTCTCTGGGCAGCCTCCAGCTTCTATTTCTGCCTCCCTCTGTCCCTTCTGCCCTTCACTTATCACGGTCATTATCAAGTCCTACACCTTGAGAGCTGAAAGTGACCCTCTACACGGTGGGTCCTCAACTTCTGATTATTAAATTGAACTGCAGGTCACTTCCCCCCTGAGTTTGCCCCTGGGTCCTCACCGCTCTGACCCCTCTCCCCTCTCCCAGATGACCTGTACCTTGTCCGCTCCTGACTCTTACATCCTCATAAATTTGCTGCATCCGTGCCGCCTTCCATCTCTCTGGGTCAGGTCCCTCCTATTACCTCTCCTCGGAACTGTTGCAAAGCCTCTAACCTCTCCCCCGCCACCAGCAGCCTCTCCCTCCTGCAATCAATTTCATAAATTTTTCCCAACCTTCAGAATTCTTTTCCAATTTAGGTTGTTACATAATACTGAGCAGAGTTCTCTGTGCTATACAGTAGGTCCTTGTTGGTTATCTTTTTTTTTGTTTTGGTTCCACTATGCAGCCTGACCAGGGGTTGCACCCATGACCCCTGAAGTGGAAACATGGTGTCTGAACCACTGGACCCTCAGGGAAGTCCCTGGTTATCCATTTTAAATATAGCATATGTAGAACTGAATCACTCTACTGTACACCTGAAACCAACACAACATTGTTAATCAACTATACTCCAGTGTAAGAACATATATATATATATATATATATATATATATATATATATATATATATATAAAAATGGGATTCCCAGGTGATGCTAATGGTAAAGAACCTGCCTGCCAATGTAGGAGATGTCAGAGACATGAGTTTGATCCTTGGGTAGGGAAGATCCCCTGGAGGAGGGGGTGGCAACCCACTTCATTATTCTTGCCTAGAGAATGCCATGGACGAAGGGAGCCTGGCGGGCCACAGTTTATAGGGTTGCACAGAGTCAGACACGACTTAAGTGACTTAGCACTTATATACACAAACATATACAAACAACCTTCAGAAGATGCCCATTGCCTGCTGGAGGAAATACCTGACATCGAGGCTGAGCTTTGGCCATTTGACCTTTTCTCACTCCTCCCCATCCTCCACAAACCACCCCACCCCCATCCCAAATCGGTTTCCACCTGGAGCCTTTGCTTCGGCCAGTCTCTCTCTCCACCTCTGAGTTCCAGAAGTTCAAACCCCTCCTGCTCCCCGGGGCAGCTCCCAAGAGGCTCCTGGGTGAAGCCCCTCAGTCTCCTCATGCTCCCTCACCCCTCCTGGAGGAGTGTCCCCTTCCTGGCCCCAGCGACACTGGCACCTCCTCAGATATCCATCGCTGCCTACCTAGCCCATCATTCTCTGTGCTGGCACCTGAGCAGAGGGGTCCCAAGGGAGGTCAGCTCCCCGGGGAGGCTGAGGAGCTCAGTGGGAGATGAGTTTCATCTGAGGGGCTCAGGGCACCCAGGGAGCCATGTCTACATTTTCCCTTCTAAGCTGGGAGCTCCTGGTGTGTAGGGACTGTGGTGGGCTCACCTCTGCCTCCGCAGCATCCTGGCCTCACCCCACACCTATGGATGGGTCCCTCTCCCCTCCCACCAATAGGGCTTGAGGAAAGTGCTTCTGAGAACCTGGTCCTGCCTGTGTGGGAGGGAAGAGCTGGAAGCTGGAGGGCAGCCTGAGGCCTTCTTCCCTTGTGCTGTCCCATGGTTTACACCTTCCAAATCCCAAGAGGTACATGGGGAAGGTGAGGATCTCAGCAAAGCACACAGCTGTTGCCAGACCAGTGCAGGGCTAGGATCAGAGCCTCCTGGCCAATCCTGGGGCATTAACAGGGGTGCACAGAGATGAAGAATCAGAGAAGCCTATGGAGGCACAATCTGGTGCTGATCAGAGGTGGGGATGGCAAAGGGGGAGTCATAGTTGACCTGGATGGGATCACTAAGGGCTGAGCGTGGAGGGAGAGGAGCGGAGGGGGCACCTGGTTGACTCTGGCACTGGGAACTCGGGGAGATGAGGCAGGTCTTGCCAGCAAAGGAGTGGCCAGTGGGGAAGGTGGCAGACAGGCTAAGGAGGAGTGTTCCAGGAGGAATGGGCAACCAACTGTGTACAGCACTATTTACAGGTCAAGGGAGACAAGTTTGGAGAATCGACCACTGGACTTCCAGCACGCACATGATGGTGACCTTGATAGGAGTGATCTTTGGGACAAAAGTGACTGCAGGGGATTCAGGAGAGAGTGGGAGGGGGATGATCAGAGTAGCAAATAGTTTTGCCTGCAAGATGGGCAGTAGCAGGAGAGAGATATCTGGCCAGCGGAGGCCTTTTATTCAGGTGGGAATGACCCAGGAGGGGGACCACTGGCCAGTCAGTGTCCGTGAGGTGGCCAGGGGGGAGGGATTCCAGGCAGAGGGGAAGGATGGGCCTTAGGGAGGAGCAGGAAGGCTCATCAGAGGTCAGAAGGGAAACACAGGCGTGCGCAGGTGGGGAGACTTGGTAGCAGGAACACAAGGTATTTCTGTCTGAGCCACAGACGGGGTTACTAGGCCCACTTCAGTGATGAGGCAACCAAGGTACAAACAGGTCAAGTACCCACTATTAGGCAGTGGAATTAGAACTTGGCCTGAGATTGGAAGCCAGCAGACACCCCCCAGGGAGTAGGAGAAGAAAAGAGTCAGGGCAAGGCCATCAGCAACCTTCTAGGTCCTGTCTGTCCTGGAAGCCAAAGGCAGAGGGAGCTGCTTGGGCTTTAGGGTCAGACAGACACCAGTTCCCGCTGGGTCTCAGCCACTCACGGGCTGTGATTAAACAGGTCAGCTTCCTCCCCTGTGGGAGTGTGTAGAGTACCCCCTCCACGGGGTCTCTGTGAGATGTGAGCAGCGTGTGATGACTTGCAGCAAGCCCTCCACAGTGGAACTCCCTGGAGGGCAGATGTCAGAGGGAGGAGGAGCCTTGGAGAGGAGGACCGAGCACCCTGTGGGGGGTGATGGGGCCCGTGCAAGCAGGAGGGGGCCGGCTGTCTCCCTGAAGGCTCTCGGTTGCCCTGCCTCGCAGTCTAGTACCAAGGCCCGCGGGTCTCACTTCAAACCCTCCAGTGTGCTCCCCCTAGGCCGTCAAGATACAGCCCAGGCGGGCTGCGGCACAGGCTGGAGCAGGGGAAGTGGGGCAGGAGGAAACCACGGGGTCCCCAGGGAACCCCGGAGCTGGGGTAGGGGAGAACGGGGTGGAGGGCACCTAGGAGCAGTCCGAGCTCAGACAGGCTGCGGGTGATCCTCCACTCCTGTGAACACTCTGAAGCAGCCCCAGGCCCCAGTCCTCAGGATGCAAATGAATTACCACCAGGTATGGAGTCCGGAAGGCGGGGTGGGGCAGAGGAGGGGGAGGCTGGGCAGGGCCAGTGTCTCTGGGCGGCCCCTGCTGACAAGCCCGTGTTGGGACCTGGCGAGGCATGAGCACCCACTCTCTCTGGCAGGTTCCAGATGCATCCTCGACTCATTCAGGAAAAGCACGGAACAAATCACCCTATCTTGAGCTCTGCCATGGACCACAGGCCGAAGCTGTCTGTTCTGCAGACCTGTGATGCTAACCTGACTATGTCTCCCTCCACTCCTCAGCACTTGTGACCTCTGGGGGCGAGTGGGGCGGGAGTGGTGGGGTGGTGGAACCCTCCAGGTAAGACAGGTGAGACCCAGGCCAGGCCTGCTTGGGCACTTCTCAGAGGCTTTGCTGACTCCCCTCATTAGGGAAGCAGGAGGGCGCTGAGATGTGGGTGCTTCGCTGCCACCTCCGTGAAGCGGCTCATTTGAGACATGCAAGGGAGGTTTAACAGGCTAAGCCAGCTGGCACTTGACCCCTGACTTCACCATAACCATCTCATCTGCTGAAACAGAGGGTGTTGTCAGAACACACCAGGGCCCATGCCTGCAAGTTCACAATTGTCCGGCCTCGGAGGTCTCATCCAAGCCCCTCTTCCTGGGGCTCCAGGCATTTGTAACTCTGGGGGGTTCCCGACAGGACCTGGGTGCACGGATCCCCCCACCCAGGCTATCTAACTGAACCCCAAATCACAGCAGGAGACTAAAAACCTCCAAGGTCAAAGAGAATACAGGGAGGCGTGGACCATGAAAAGGAGACATGCAGGCTCAAACAGCCCTCGCTTGAGGATGCATTACCATCCTCCCAGTCCTGCCAGCCACCCCATCAAATGGACCAGGTAAGAATTAGGTTGTGATACTGAGTGGGGGTGGAAGGGGTTACTGAGATTCTCGCTGCCTGCTTGCTTCCTGGCGCTCTCAGCTCTCTCCTCCCCCCTCCTCCCTCTCCCCAGGTCCTGGCTGCATCTCCTATCAGAAGGCCACCTGCAAGCGGAGCCCCCGGAGGGCGGGCCATGCCTTCCCCTCCTGCCCTCCCGCCCCAGCAGGGCTTCCGGCCCCTTTGGATCTTTTTGCGGTCTGGGCTTGCTGTTCCTCTCTACAGTAGTCAGGAAGCCCTTACCCCAAAAAGTATCTGCGGGAGGCCTTGTCTACAGAGGGCACGCCCCGGGGGGGTGGGTCACATACCAAACCCACGGACTTGGAGTGGAGCCATCAACGTGGCCGTCCCATAGAGCTGCTGCGTGACCTTAGGGCAAGAGCTGAGCCTCTCTGTGCGTCAGTGCTCCACCACTGAACCATCAGTCAATTGACCTTCAGTTGATTACCGGTGCGGGAAGTCTGCGGGAGATTCCACGAGGTAAGAAGAAACAGGAGTGGCTCAGTTAATGTGGTGGAGGTTGTATGATGACTTGGCCCCGGCCTTCTGTCCTGTCTGGAGACCACCTCCTTCTGAGCTTCTTTTGGGGAATTACCTCTCCTACGCTGTGGGCACTCCTGGTAGGACTGTCACTTGAGGCGTCTCACATTTCCCTGTCCACTGTCCCGAGACAGGTCTGGGAATTGAAATCCCGTGGGGAGGGATATGAGATTGGGAATGAAACATCGATGGTGATTGAGTGGCAGCTCTGCTGATGGGAAGACTGTGAGCTCCTGCTGCTGGAGTCCCCTGAATTGCCTGGCGCCTGCCGTTCCCCAGCCTGGGCCCTCAACTGCCCCCCTTCATTTTATGAACCCCTCCCAAATCCCTCCAATAAAATGCTTTATTGCTTTAGTTAAGCAGTCAGTAGAGCTGCTTGCCTCAGGATCCAGAGACCCCTAGAGACAGGAGGTGGGATTGCTTACCCTGGAGAGAAGATGGGGCAGGCCCTGGGGGAGCTGAATGACCATCCTGGGAGGGGGTGAGGGGGGCCTCCCTTGGTGTCAGCCCCCAGGACACAGGGGACAGAACAGAAGACAGCTATCACATACACAGCTTGGGTTAGGGTCCCAGGAAACATTCCCGGAAGGTGAAAACAATGTTGGGATGCAGGACAGAGGAGGACCTATGTAATACGGAGAAATGTGACATATGGATAAATAGGGTCCTCGGGATTTCCCTGGGGGTCCAGTGGCTGGGACTCTGAGCTCCCAATGCAGGGGGCCCGGGTTCCATCACCGGTGGGGAACTGGATCCCACATGCTACAACTAAAGATGCCGAGTGCTACAGTTAAGGCCTGGTGTAGACAAATAAGGAGAAGGCAATGGCACCCCACTCCAGTACTCTTGCCTGGAAAATCCCATGGACGGAGGAGCCTGGTAGGCTGCGGTCCATGGGGTCACTGGGAGTCGGACACGACTGAGCGACTTCACTTTCACTTTTCCCTTTCATGCACTGGAGAAGGCAATGGCAACCCACTCCAGTGTTCTTGCCTGGAGAATCCCAGGGACGGCGGAGCCTGGTGGGCTGCCGTCTATGGGGTCGCACAGAGTCGGACACGACTGAAGTGACTTAGCAGCCGCAGACAAATAAATAATTCAGAAAAATGATAAATAGGGTCCTCATTTTCTAACTGGGGGACAGGATGGGTGGCTGTGGATTGCTGTTCCTCCTACCGGCTGCAGGTTTCTGGGGACGGCTTCTGTGGCTGCAATGAGCACCAGCCTTGGTCTCATGCTCCATCACTCAGAGAGGTCCCTAGCACCTCGGTACTCTCCATCCGGGAAAGGCTCGCTCCCCTGTCCCTCTGTACCTGAAATCCTCCCATCGGGGACCCTGGCTGGCTGCTGTGCCCAGGCAGTTCACAGTGAGGGGCACATATCAGGCCTCCCCAGGCCCATAACCCTTAGTGGCCACAGCAGAACCACAGTCTACAAGAAAAAAAAGCAGCTGGAAGTTTCTCTCCCCAGGCAGAAGCCACTAGAGGGAAGTCTGAGCAGGCCCCTGAGCTGGTATGTGACCCACACTGAGTTCAGAGGTGCAGAAGGAACCTGAACGAGGCTGGGTGTTCCCTGGCTGGGGGAGGGACCTTAAGGAAGGAAGGTTGGGTCCCAGAGCAATTAACTGTAGGTGTGTGTGGTCAACCACCCAAACACAGTCAGACATCAGTAGGAAATGACAGGATGGTGACAAAGCCTGCAGGGCTAACTAGTACCTGTGATTGCCAGAGCTCCTGCCCCCGCTACCACTCTGATCTCCCAACCCCGCCCAGCTGCAAAGGAGGTCATGCCCTGCTAACTGCCCGCGGGCACGCAGGTGGGGAATGCGTATGCAGCTCAAGAGTGGCATCGTGTGGTCATTTGAGGTAGTGCACCCCACAGCCTCCCAAGAGTTCCATCCATGGACCACTCCACCAGCCCCCAGTCCGACTCTGTTCTAGGAGGGCAAGGCCTATAGACCTTGCCCACAGAATTGGAGTTGTTTGAGAGGCTGTCCTGAGGGGCTCAGAGCCTGTGACGGGTGGTGGAGAGGAAAAAGAGAGATGGAGGGTGAGGGGTGGGAGAAGGTTGCTGGGGGGAAGAAGCCCCTCAGGGAGGGTGTCTGCCCTCCAGGCCGCTCTCCCGGGTCTAGGCCACCTTTCAGAGTGAGTTTCTGGGTCCACATCACAGGCGTTGGACTGTCCTTGGCCCTTCACTTGAGCCCCTCCGGCTGCAACTCAGAGCCCTGCACCCTAGGGAAGAGAGTGGAACCCAGGGAGAGGGAGGATTCAGAGAACACTCCTGTTTCTTGTGTGAATGAAAGAATCTCAACTTCAGAATGGATCGGATCTGGATTCACATCTCAGGTCCTCGCCGGACGAGCTGTGTCACCTCCTTCACCCTCCCTGTGGGTACCAGTGGCCTCATCAGTGACACTGCAACGATGCCCACCTTGCAGGGGCATGGAGAGGAGTCAGTGTTGGTACAACGAGTGGTCAAAACCATGGAGAGGAAGGTCCCTGACTCTGAGTCTAGGGGTGTCAGCTCTGGGAAGTATGTGCCCGGCTGCCTGAGCATTGCTGTCTTTCTGCTTTTGTGTGTTTGTGTTCATTTGGCAGCGAGCTGTTTGACTGAAACCAGCCATGGGTTCATGCCCCCGACCTAATGCACCCCAACAGACAGGAGGCGTGCTAAGGGCCCGAGGGCTGTGGCCAGCACTGAAGCAAGTCCACAGGCCCCAGGAGCTGGGAGGGAATGGGGGCAATGGGAGGGGCACGGCTGCCAGAGCGGGAGGGGCCAAGGCTGAGTCTTAGGGAGAGGGAGGAGGGGGAGGGGAGACGGTACAGAAGGGGCAAAAGAAAGTCAAGAAAGGAAGGGAAGAAAGGGGGAGAGTTCATGGCAACATGGGAAGTCTCTCCAGGTGACCAGGGTCCCCCTCTTTGGGGGCTGACACTGATGGAGTGTCCCTGCACCCGTCCTTCTCTGGGCCTCAGCTTCTGCCTCCAAAAAACCAGAGGAAGTTGGATTCCTTCTCTCAGCTGCCATTGCTCCCCTCCGGGGCCCACCAGCTCTCCTGGAGCGGGGGAGCCATGAGGGCGCTGGAGGAACTTGTGGGCACACCAGGCAAAGGATAGGGGGTGGAGGGGGGTGGGACTGAGATAGAACATCAAACTCTGGGAGGAAAGAGTCAGAGAAATTACCAGCAATGAAACCTATAGGCTTCCCCAAAGTACAGTTTGAATAGAAATGTCAGCCGCACCTGGGGTTATTACACCCTGTAATCCTAATGACATCTAATCCTGTATACCAACTTGATAATATCATGAGCATGTATGGCAATACCTCTGCGTGTTAATCCTGCCTCCCTCCCGGGATGAGCTTTCTCTTCCCAGCAGCGTCTGCCGAGCTGCCTTTGTTCTCCCCAGAGGCGGCCTCATCCCTGCTGAGCCTGGGGAGGGACAGTGGGAGGACCAAAGCACTCCCAGAAGACAGCTGTTGTTTCACCAGGAGGGGAGTGGACAGTTGTCGTTTGGTTTGTGCCTAATCTGGCTGGAACCTGAGTCCCTGAGAGTTGCTGAGCCCCCACCTTCAGCCTCTCTGTTCCAGACTCTCTTCCCCACCCTTCCTCTGTATCCTTTTCTTCTCTTATTCTTCCTTCCCATTTCTCTCCCTTCTTTTTTTCCTGGCATCTATGGCATGTTTTGCCAAGGACACCCTCAGACACGGTTCTGTCCTTCGAGAGCCCCCAGGCACTAGCCTATCTCCTCCTGCTGTGTCCCCCAGCTGTGGGTCTGGGGTGCGCAGAGGGAGTAGACCGTTGCTTGAGGTGGGGGAAGCATGGTTAGTGGTCTGCGGACAGAGGGCTTTCAGGATAGGGGACAGAACATCTGGGCCAGTGTACCCCTTATGATGGACCCTGGGCTTGGCTTATCAGCAGGGCAGCCCATGACGGTCCCCAGGGCGTAAAGCTGCCTTTGCTGTCAGAGCAGGAAATCTGGGCTCTTTTAATTTTTTTTTTTTTTTTTTTTGGTCACACAGCATGTGGGATCTTAGTTCCCTGACCAGGGATCAAACCCCTACCTGCTGCGTTGAAAGCTTAGAGTCCTGATCACTGGACCACCAGGTCCCTGGGATCCTTTTAAGGAAGTGGGATTTTTAAGGTCAAAGTTGCAGAGTTATTCACACAGTCCAGGAATCCCATCCCAAGCTCCACACCCCTGTGCTCAGCCTTCTAGAACCATGATTCCGGAAGCCTGGTCTCCCTGAACTAGCAGCTTCAGCGCCACCTGGGATCTTATCAGGAATGCAGATTCTCAGGTCCCATGACAAAAATGTGTTGAGATGGTTTGCATCACCTTGGGAGGGAGAAAAGTGCCTGTCCCCTCCCTAATTCCACATTTAATGACAGTCAAGTTGGGAGTTCGAAATCAGCTGTGATGGGAATATTTACACCATGGGAACTGGCAAGCACTGCAAATCAGTGCCTATTATCCCTTCAGAGAGCAGCTTTCAGCACACCACTGGGCCCTATCCAGACCTACTGAATCAGAAACTCTAGAGGTAGGGCCCAGTAGTTTAGGTTTGAATAAGCTTTCTAGGTGACTCTGATACACATCCAAGTTTAAGAAGCCCTCAGTGGGTCAGCTCTGGTGGAATCATGAATCTTGAGACTGGGATAGAAAAGGAAGATATTGGGACTTCCCGTGGGGTCCAGTGGCTAAGACTGTGCACTCCAAAAGGAGGGGGCCTGGGTTTGATCCCTGGTCTGGGAACTAGATCCCACATGCTGCAACTAAAGAGTTTGAATGCTGCAACAAAGATCAAAGATCTCATCAAGTGCTGCAACTAAGACTCAGGGCGAACAAACAAATAAATAAAAATATTAGAAAAGAAATAAAAGAAGAAAGAAAAGGGAGACGTTGGGGGTGGCCAAGGAGTAGCGTTCTCAAAGTAGGAAACTTTGGGAAAGGTAAAGAAAGGAGAGAGTAAACCAGACCTTGAGCCTTCCCTGCTGGCAGAAGTGCAGCAGGCTTTTAGCAGGAAGCCCTCCTGTGCAGTTGGGTGCAGCCTGCCTGGAGCAGTCTGCCCCCTCCAGGTATCTGGATGAGGGCACCCCGCATGAGATCAGGAGGGCCCAGAATAACTGGTTGGAAAAGTGCCCCTCTTGATATTTCCACAACAACAAAAGCACATTTACGAGCATTTTGTTAGAGATACAAGGAAAGGAAGTCTTGGAAAATTTTTTTTCAGATACAAGATAAAAATGAAAAATCACAGTACCATACTCATTACTGCTCATGTCAATGGATGCAAAATGCCATGGGAATTTTCTTTGTCCAACTTCTAAATATTTGAAACATATAGAAAAATATAAGGGGGTAATACAACAAAATCTTTGTACCTACTCCCAGAAATAGCAAAGTTGAACATTTTTCCACAGCCATATCAGATCAGTAAAAAGAAAAAATTTTGTTTGGCAAAAGGTTTGGCAAAGTTCCCTTTGCGCCGCTTTTCTTCCCTCTAAAAAATAGCAACTGTCCTGAGACCGATGGATTTTCTTTTCATATATGTGTTCATACTTGACTACATATGAAGTACTCATATATCACACCTTGCAATGCTTTGAGTGCTTCTTAATTTATATAAGTGGTGTCATACTGAATGTATCATTCTGGAACCTGCTTTTTTTTTGTTTAACCTAACATTACATTTCCAAGATCTACTCTTGTTGATGGGTGGAGACCTAGTTCATTCATTTTGATTGATGAATAACATTACACCATACAAATAGACCACAATTCATCAACTCACCTACTGATAGATATTTAGGTTGCTTCCAATTTTTCACTACCACAAAGGATTCTGCGGTGAACATCCTTGAACTTGTTTCTCTAGGGCGCATCCCTAGAAGTGGTGCTGCCACTCTAGGGAGGATGCCTTCCCAGTGACACTCACGTTGCTCAACTGCTCACTAGCTTGGCTGAACTGGCTGATGCTTCCACAGGTATGGATATGGTGTATCCTAGAAGACTCTTTATTCAGTATGCTCTTGGATTGTGTTCTTTTCTGAACAAAAAACCCATTCTAAGAGTTTTCTCTAGTTCATTCCTGACCTTTCTTCTCCTAACTTTACTCTCCTTTGGAGTCTTAAATTCTTCAGTAATCAATTCTCCTACCAGTAGAGTTTTCCAGGATCTGAACCTAGTGGCCCACAAGGCGTGACCAGTATATGTGTTATAAGGTGGAGTGGTGTGTGTGCGTATGGCTGTGTTTGCAGCTTTGTACCAAAGCCAGCAAGAAGGACTGGAAAGGGCAAGACTTCCCACATCTTTTCAATAATCCATCAAAACTGAGGGGTGGGGGGTACCCGCTATGATGGAGAATCCTCTCTTCCTCCATCCCTCCCTCTTACTTGGCATGGGTAGGGGGGAGAATCGTCCCAGGATGTCACCCTACTACACATCTGCCCAGCTCTCCTTGTTGTTTAGTTTCAAAGTTGTGTCCGACTCTTTGCAACCCCATGGACCATAGCCCACCAGGCTCCTCTGTCCATAGGATTTCCCAGGCAAGAATACTGAAGTCAGTTGCCATTTCCTCCTTCAGGGGATCTTCCTCACCCAGGGATCCAACTCGCATTTCCTGCTTGGCAGACAGATTCTTTACCACAGAACCACCTGGGAGCTCCCAGCTCTCCTACCCCCACCCAACTCCAAATACTTCTTTAAGCCACACAAACCCACCAGAGAGAAGTGTGCTTTTCTGGGGAGGGGCAGCTCCATTTGGGGGAAAGGGTTGACTTTTTGACCCTGAGCCTAAGAGTTCTATATTCATGCCAAGGCTGCCTCTTGCATCTGGGCCTGTGGGATTAGAAGAGCTGCCAAAATCCTAGACTGGGCAGTGACAGTGGGCAGCCTAGATCTTGGTCACTGACCCTGGGGCCATTCGGTTCCTTTCCTCCCAGGACCTGAAGCAGGGAGTCTTCAAGGCCTCAGAAGTAGACTTGAGAAAGGGACACCACAAAATTGCCTGCCTCAGACTAAAGTCCTTTCAAGGGGCAAGAACCCAAAGTAAATTAAAAAATACAATTCACAGTAAGTGGGAATAGGGAGGGCATGGATTCAAGGGCTATTTCAGGATGAGACATTTCCTTCCCCAGCCCTTTAGGTGCAGCCACAGGAGTTGTTTGTTGTAAGGGGAATTTGTCCTTTATCAAAAAGATGAAGCCTGAAACCCTTGGCTTCCTTGTTCCAGGGATTCTTTTTGGCCTTAAACAGCCCACTCTCCTGGGCAACAGGTGGCTTTCTTCATGCTGGAGGATAGGAGGCCTACCCCTATTGGCAAGGAATTCCCACTGGAGTCCTCACCTTTGAGCCCCGCCCACCAACCAATGAGGACTCACGGAGGTGACATGTCTATATCCTGTTTCCCAACCCAGTGGAGGAGGATGGGACCAGCTGGGGAAAAGAGCCAATGTAAGTGACGGATGCCACGACCATGTTGGTAAAGAAGTGGAAGGCAGATGAGCCAGCAGCAAGTTTAAGCAATGAAACAATTGCACCATGGAGTGTTTCTTAAATTCTTGTCTACTTTTAGAAAGTATGCAATACCATTTGGTTGAGCCTCTCAGTTCTGAAATAGCTACAGAAAATGTTAAAAATGTTGTGGGTGAAGATGTGCACACATCTACCTCTTCTAAAGCAGTAGTTAACAATTGCACTGTGTGTCTCGCAGCAAATCTTTTAACCCAATTGTTCCTTAGTGTCCTCATCTGTAACAGATGAAAATTGGCTCTGGAAATTCCTTTCAGTCTAACATTCCATGATTTGATATTATGCTCACATTCTTAATACTCAGGCTGGGTCCACACAATGCCAAGGCCACTAGCCAATGCAGTTAGTGTGGACAAAATGTTCTCTTCCATCAATTCCTTGGCACCATGTAGATAAAACAACCAGTTAATTGACACGATTTTTCATTGCACAACAGGTTGGTCTGGCATCATCTTGACCAGTAATTCATCCACGCTGGTGTCCTGACACACTGCATAGCTCAAGCAGTTATGAGGTTTGTCATAGGCAATTCGCTATTAACAATTAACTATCGAGAAGGGAAAGGCTACCCACTCCAGTATTCTGGTCTGGAGAATTCTATGGACTGTATTGTCCATGGGATCGCAAAGAGTCGGACACGACTGAGCAACTTTCACACTTGACATTCAGATTTTCAAACAATTGATGCACTTTTTAAACAATTAGAACAGATTCAACATACCCCTGTGATGACGCTCCTGTCACTCACTTGTGTTCTGATAGCCTCCCTGTCTGAAAGAAGAAAGGGTGGAGTTACAGCTGCCGTACGGGGATTGCGTGTAGCCCTGAGCTGATGGGGATGCCCATGGGAGGCTGTCACGTGTCATGCACGTGAGTGTTGCCCATCACCTGCAACAGGGCATTTGACCTTGACTGATGGAGACCCTTGATACATAGTGAGACATCAAGTCACTGGAGACTCAGGCCCAGGAGCAATCTGATCCAGATGTGAACTGCTGCCAACATCCTATGATTCAGCTGTAAGTCAATAAAGTGTTGAAGAAAGCACAAAATGAAGGGCCTCTCCATTATGCCAGTCTCTTATTCCAAAAAAAGCAGTGTTTCATCATAATCTGTTCACAGTTGCAGGAGGGGAAGGGGTATGAAGTAGTGATTATTGAGCATGTAGGTGCCAAGTACTGTGTCACACACTCATGGCAGGTTTGAATGCTACTTGCCATGTACTTTCCTTTCTCTGCTGTCCAATGGGATGGTGCTTCCTCCCCCTATGGTTTGGAATCTTCACATGAAATTCTGGCCAGTGAGTTGTGGATAGAAGCAAAGTGTGTCAATTCAATGCCAGGGCATTTAGTTGCTAGTTTTAGACCCTCCAGAGCGCCCTCTCCCTCTGCCATGGGGACTGGCAACAGTCCAGTGGCTGTTACATCTTCAGCGAGAGTCCTGGGGGACTATGGGGCAGGGCCCCCAGCCAACTGTGATGCATGTGAATAAGGCATCACATGTGAGGATAAAGCAAAACTCGGTTATCAGAAGTCACTAAGATTTGGGGGTCGCTCATTATTGCAGCACAACCTAATTTTGTGCTGGCTGGAGCAATGTTTTGTATAGCATAGTACCAGAGAGGGAAAATATGAGCTTTAGAGTCAAAAAGACTGAGGCTGGAATCTTAATTTACTGACCTTGAGCAAATTCATAACTTCTCTGAGTCTCTTCATCTATAAAATGGTAGTTATGATTCTTATCATGATTTTGCCATTAGGTTTGGAAACAGTATGTATAAAATACTGGCATGTAGTAGATGGTTGACTATAATTATTTTAATTTCATTTATTTCTCAAAATAAGCCTGTGAGTAAAGAGAAATCATGGGAATGTAAGAGAAAGGACAACTCATTATTGATGTTTCAAATGACTTTATATGCTACGGACAACATGGACCAGGGACCCCAAGGGTAAGTGGACGTGTGGAGTCATCTGTGCCTATCCCCTCCTGTCCCCCACCCCAACCCCCGAGCTCAGAGAGGCTCTAGAAAAGAGAGGAGGCCCCCAGGATACCATTTACAATTCAGTCTTTCTATTACCAGAGGAAAGATGAATTCCACTTACAGAAGTGATTATTGATACCATCAGCATATAAAGTAAGAATATGGCAGCGGAATGTGCTAGTATCCTTGTTAGTTTCACAGAAGCTTGTTATCTTTCCAGGCAAGGGCCAGCTGAGATCTATCCCAAAGGCCCAATGAGCTAAACACTTCTGTTAAATCAGCTTATCAGTAGTATCATGCCCACTTCAACTGGCTCACCCAGGATACAAAAAAGTTTGTGGAGAGCAGAGAGGAAGGGAGAGGAGACCATGCATGGGACAGGGGGAACTGGGGAGCCTGGCCTGGTGGAGCAGCAGGGGCACAGCCTGGGAAGGAGGTATGGGACCCATCCCTTCCTCCCCACCTCAATCACTCTGGAAACCATCACATTCCAGGGCTAATGCTTGCTGCAACAAGCATGTTCAACCTCCAAGCCTTGTTTTCTCCACTGTCTGCTCCTAGACCTCTGTTTTCCTCTGAAACGTCACATCGTGGCCGTGAACTTGGAATTACAAATATTCAGTGAACTGCCCCATAGAACTCCTTACTTCTGCCTCTCTCTGGGATAGAAGCTCCTTAGACACACTCACACACATGGAATGCAGACAGCCACAATCAGGGCCCAAGGAGAACTTGACCACCACTTCGACTACTTGGTCAGCAGTAAGTCAAGCAGGAAACACTGATTGAGGCTCCCACAGCCCTGGCTGAATGAAAACTAAAGAAAAGTCCAGTTCCCGACAAAGCACCGCAGGCTGGGGCAGCTCTTTGTTGCGGTGAGTCGGCTTCTCATTGCAGTGGCTTCTCTGGTTGCATAGCACAGGCTCTAAAGTTTGGGTTCAGTAGCTGTGGCACCTGGGCTTAGTTTCTCTGAGGCATGTGGGATCTTCCCCCATCAGGGATTGGATCCATGCCTCCTGCACTGGCAGGCAAATTCTTAACCACTGGACCACAAAGGAAGTCCTCTTGGTGAACTTTTGACTTCTCCCAGGCAGATAAAGGCCCCATGAAAATTCCCATGGCCAGTGGGGTGACTGATCCCCAGCAATCTTCTAAGTTGGGGTGGTTTAGCAGAAGCATGTGTTAGGTGTACATGGATCTGTGCTCAGGGGATTACAGCATGATGAGAATGGAAATAAGATTGTGGGATTGGGTCCTAGTCCAGGGGATCTTCCTGACCCAGGGATTGAACCTGAGTCTCTTGCTTCTCCTGAATTGGCAGGCAGGCTCTTTACTGCTGTACCACCTCGGAAGCCCCAAGGTACGCATGGCTTCTTGCAAAGTCATTCCTTTCATTGGAAAAAATTTTCTAAAGATAGGACCAGTGAAACCAGTGTTGTGCATGGAAAGATCATAGCCCTCTGGATCCCTAGACAGCTATGAGAACTCAAAAAAAAAAAAAAAGGAATATTGACAGAAACTTAGACCAGATGAGGGGCTGTAGCTGCAGTCCCCATGTCAAGATGGTAAACATAAAAACTTTAGCTGAGGTGAAAATTACATGTAAATATTGAGTTTTATAGAGCTGCAAGGAGTCTGTAGTAACATGCTGTTTATATATGTATATATATAAAGGTCTTCATTGAATTCTCAATGGGGCAGTGGTCTCTCAGGGGTGTGGCTTCCGGAGAGCAGTCTCCAGACCCCAGGTCTTGCAGAGAGGGGCGGATACCTGGGATTGACCTGACTGTGCCTCATGCTGTGGGGGCTACTACAGAAGGGACACAGAACTTTGAATCATCTATGTGGGAGACTGAATTGTACCCTTCAAAATTGTATGTTAAAGCCCTAGGCCCTAATGTGACTGTATATGGTGACAGGACCTTTCAGGAGGTAATTAAAGTTAAATAAGGTCATAAGGGTGGGGCCCTAAGCCAACAAAGCGGGTGGAAGAGACATCAGGATGTGTGCACACAGAGAAAAGGTCACGCGAGGACACAGCCAGAAGGCAGCCGCCTGCGGTTCTTGCCGAACATCTATCTTGCCAGCACCTTGGTCTTAGCCTTCCAGCCTTCAGAATCGTGAGAATATAAATTTCTGTATTTAAGCCACTCGGTCTGTGGCATTGTTTTGGCAGGTCTTGCCAACTGTTGCAATCTATAATGCAGATTGCTTGTTTTCTGTTGCCTGTTTATTGATCAATTTTGCAGAATAAGACACCTTTCCACAATTCTTCAGACCCTCTTAGTCCTGCTCGAGATTCTGAGTGATTCCACTCATCCAAGTGTGAAGCCAAAGGGTAGAACCCTGTGGACTGAGTCAGAACCATGGCAGGTGACTACATTAAGGAGACTGAGATTAAACATGGGGAGAACTTGCTTGTTAACCCCTAGTTGTGGGATAGTGAGCAAATCCTCATCCCTTCTGTGCCTCAGTGTCCTCATCTGTAAAATGGGTGCAAAAATACTATCCTCCCTCATAAGATTATGATGAGGATAAACGAGATAACATAATGATTAGCACATGGCGTGATGCTCAGCAAGGAATTCCTCTCAAAGCACAGGTAGCCTGGGTGCAGCCTGGGTGGGACACATGTCTGCTCACCCTGGCTCTGGTGGGCAGAGGAGCCCAGGGGAGGGGGCTCTGAGAGAGCGTGGTCTTGGCTCTCCAGGAGACCAACACTGTCCAGGAGGAAGTCATCTTACTAGGACAGCTGCTCTTGGCATCAGCACCTGTCCCCAGTGGAAATTTCTCTCTCCTGACTGTTTCCAAATAGGATGAGACCATCCTCCTCTGGAGAACCTTGTGCATCTTAATTAATAAGACAATGAAGAAAAGCCTTCACCAAACACCTGGCTCCCAGCAAACACTCAATAAATGTTAATGATTTCTATCTACACGCAACCCATAGGCAGTTTCCACGCCACCCTTCCATGGATCTGTGGCCTCAAGATTGAGGCACAATGTGGAACCTTTTGATCAAACCGGCACTGGGTAACTTTATTAACCAAGTTGGCTCAGCTTTTCTAAGGCGAAGAGCTCTGTTGGTGTCAAAGGTTTCTCCAGGCCTTTCCCAAACATCCCTGAAAGGCTGAACTTCCCACGACCCCCACCAGGACACAGCAAAGCTCAACAGTGGTCCTTCCTGATGCTCTGGGCCTTGTCACCCTGCCTACTGAGGGGCAACTCAGCTCTGTGACTTTACCGAACTCCTGTCCTCTCAACTCCCCCCGCTCATGTCCTCCCCCATGAGCGAGAGCTCTTGTGACCTGGGAGAGAGTCGAAACCAACACCAATCCTGGGCAGAGAGTTAGATTTGCAGGAGGATTGGGAGCTGCAGGAAACAGCTCAACTTACAGGTGGTCTGAACCCAGGGGAGTTCACCTCACTGAGTCAGACTCGATGGGCTGTGACAGTCTGGCCAGGGTGCTTTGTATCTGACTCCCAAGGGGCTCTCCCTAAAGCGACTGCCAGCTCCTCCAGCACTTTTCTATTTTTGCATCCCCTGGGATTGTGCTGAGCACACAGGGACGCTCAGATAGAAATCTTTTTCTGTCTCTGTGTCCCCTTTTCGTTAAAAGGGCTTTAAAAGTCATGTTCTGGGATGGACTGCTTTGTACCTACAAGAGAGCCAGCTTTGCAGAAGCAGGCGACATTAGGGGCCAGCTTACAATCTCACTTTATCAGGACCTGGTTGCTAAGGGATCTTTCGATGGAGATTAGTGATCACAAACTCAGCAAAGAGCTGATTCTTGAGGAAGGGATTCAGGTGAGGAAAATTCGCCTGCTGATTCAGAACAAGGCAGTCACAAGTTTTGAACATTCTGGAAACATCACACTTTTGTATAATTTACTCTTTCTTTCCGCAAGGAAGCAGGGATGAGACAAAGAAACTACACAAGAAACGGAATCCTTCTTCTGAGACGTTGTAAGAGGTCAGGAGGGGGTCCTTAATTAAAAAATGAGAGATCAAGGCTGGAGAAAAGCTGTAGACCAGGACTCGAAAAACCTAACCTGATTTGGCAAATCCCTAAGACAGAAGATTCAGAGTCAATGAATGCTACTCAAGCCTGAGGAAGACCAAGATTAAATTAAATAAAGGGGCTTGAGGCTTCAGGGCACAGCTCTCCCAAGACTGCTTGCCTGAGGTCCCAGCCACCTTCACTCTGTGGCTGCTCTCCTAAGGTGGAGATTGCTTCTGGGCTGGAAAGTAGGGACATAGACAGTCAGGAGAAATCTGTTAACCAGCCAAACCCATGACCCTCCCTAGTCAAATGGGAATAACACGGTCCACCTCTCCTGTGCCCTGGCCCGTGGCAGGATGAGCAGAAAACAGTGTAGGGAGAGTGCACGGTGAGTGCTGTGCAACTATGAGGTGCTGTCACTAAAGATTCATTCATGTTACAGACTCACTTTCTGCTCAGAACGGTGCTGGGTGGTGGGAAGCCAGGGATAAAAGATGCATTCTGTCTTCAAGAGGTTCCCCATCTAGTGAATGAGCCAAAGAGTGAAAGTCGCTCAGTCATATCTGACTCTTTGCAACCCCATGGACTATACAGTCTATGGAATTCTCTAGGCCAGAATACTGGAGTGGGTAGCCTTTCTCTTCTCCACGGGATCTTCCCAACCCAGGGATCGAATCCAGGTCTCCCGAGTTGCAGGCAGATTCTTTTACCAGGGTGTGAATCACAAGGTGTGAAGAGTGCTCTAACAGATGCATGTCCAGGGTGAGATGGGAGCACAAAAGAGGGACTCCCTCTTCATCCCAGAGAGGCAGGGAAGGCTTCCTGTAGGAGGTGACATCAATGAAGGATGAGGCATGTTTAGCCAGAGGAAGAAAGATGGGGAGGGTGTTCCAGACTGAGGGACCTGCAAGTGCAAGGGCTGAGGGGCGTGGGAGAGTTCACATGTTTGGAGCCAGGCTCGCAGCCAAGTGTGGGGCCAGGAGAATGAAGAATAGTGGACCAGGTACAGCCCAGAGCATGTGGCAGAGCAGGTAGAGACTGCTCCATGGTTCCCTGGGGACAGGGCCCTTCAACACACCATTCTAGCCTCAGTGGGTGACCCTCCCTCTCTGCTGACACTGCCTGTAACTAAGAAACTGCCAGACTTGTCCCTGGCCACAGCTTGCAAGGTGGGATCCCATGGAAACCTTCCATCTGCACGATGAACTAGAACATGGACCATATGGGACAGAAACAGAGACACAGCAAAACTTGCTCAGGGACACACAGGGGTGTAGAAATCTAGAATTCTCCTCTGCATTTTCTAACATAAATTTGAGGCCACATGCTCACAGACACGCCCTAAAGATGCAAGGTCCTGCTCAGAATTTGCCAACAAACTACAAGCCAGTTTCCACCACCTGCATCTCAGAACTATCCCTCCATGACCTGTACCCACAACCTGCCCAGAGCCACCCAATGAGCCCTCAGCCGGTCAGCTCTCCCTGCATCCACCCTCCTCAACCCCATAGCCCCCCTTCCTGGGATGGTTCTGCCTGATGATTTGCAACATGAACACTCAGGGCTTGGAAAGACGAAGCAGCAATTGTGCTGTGCTTTGCAACCTGCCCCTCACTCCTCAATAATTTCTTCTTTTTCCTTTTCTGGAGAACACTTAGCAGGAAAAGCTAATTTATGAAGTCCCTAAAGATCTGAACTTTCCGCAGAATTGGCTGCAGCTTCTAGTGGGTTAGAGTCTAATTGGAGTGGAGCAGAAACCAGGATCTGCACCGAGGAGGAGGAGAGAGGCATGAAGCCACAGCCCAGGAGTCACCCCTGGCTGGGGTCCCCAACCCGCCCTCCTGCCCAGCAGGGAGCAGGGGGAAAGCAGAATGGGGGAGAATGAGTCCGGAAAGACAGAATGAGTCCAGAAACACAGAGGGGTCAGGGGATTCGTGTGACACTTATTATTGTTAACATCCTAGCCAAATCTGAAACTCCCCAAGAGCAGGAGGCACTGTTCACCCTTCTTCCTGTCCAGGTCGCAAGACCAAATCCAGCTTAAGTCTACACTACCCCTCAGGTCGGGGCTTCCCAGGTGGTTCAGTGGTAAAAGAAGCCGCCTGCCAATGCAGGAGATGCAAGAGATGTGGGTTCGATCCCTGGGTGAGGAAGATTCCCTGGAGAAGGAAATGGCAACCCACTCCAGTATTCTTGCCTGGAAAATCCCATGCACAGAGGAGCCTGGTGGGCTACAGCCCATGGGGTCACAAACAGTCAGACACATGTATGTGTTGAGCAGCTGAGCACACACAAACACACCCCTCAGGTCTTGAGCCCACGACACCTCCCTCAGGTTAAACATTCCCATCACTCCCCTACAGGCTCTGCGGGAGGGCCAGTGTTCTGTAAGGGTAAATAGAAATTCAAAATAAGAAGCTTAACACTCTCTGTTGAAAATAATATAAGAGACTTTTCCACCTCACCTCACTCCCTTTTCTTAAAGCATTTACTTTAGAAAACTTGTAGTTGGAAGTGCTTTCTCAGTCTCTTTGAAATGTATGTAAATTTTTTCAAAAGCCAAATAAGCCTCTTGCCAGCTTTACTACCCAGGCATGTCTTTCTCAAGGACCTGGGAATCATTCATTTCTTTGAAATGGAATCATCCCGGAAGAAGTGCCCTGTCTCCTAGATTCTGTGAGAGAATAGGACCCTAACTTTGGCTTCCATTGCAAAACTAGCTCTTGTCATAAAGAGATGAGTTTATTTTTCTTTCGGGTAAAGGCAGTTAGCCAACACAGGTGGCCACTGCAATAAATGAATCTAGGATGAACTACGCGTGACCAATGGCGCTGTCAAGTTCTCTAACCCGATGGGTGGTGGCTGCTCGTCTAGGGAAAAGACAAGTGATTTCTTTCCATCTTTGCCCTCTCCGAGCGGATCACCTCACATTCTGGTTTAATGCTAATTCGTAAAGTTGGTTTTCTTTGCTACCTCTGGAGAGAGGTTTGCCAGGTTGGGAGGAGAGTTTGTTTCAAACTCTGGTTCCCCAGAAATTTCCATGCTCTCCTAAAGGAAGTTCATGGCAGTGTTCTTCCCAGGCTTTTTCCGAGGAGGGAGGGCGCAGAGCAGAGAGGGGAGAGGCGTGCAGGCTCTGGCAAAGTCACAACCAGCATGGATTTGAGAGCCTGGACATCACCCGGAAGAGGCAGGCTCCGTTCCACCCTGGACTGGCCCCCGTGTTTCCCAGGCCCCAGCCTGCCCTCCTCACAGGGCTCCTGGCCCCGGGTTCACCTCGCTCTTTCATGCACTGAGTGTTAAACTTCTTTTGTTTTCCCCGTCAGCATAGTAATCCTGTTCCGCAGCTCTTTTCCGCTTTGCATACAAAGCCGGTGTATAATAGATTGCACAGATTCCATTGCTGTCTGTCTGCCAAGTCCCCTTTGTCCCATAGTCAACCTCATTCATCTGGACCCCATTCATGACAATTTTTTTATATCACTTTTCTAGGCAAAGACTAAAGTGCACTTTGCTTTCTCCGTGAAGAAAGAATCTGTCAAGGAAATTTGTCAAGGAATTTGCTGGAAAGCATTTAGTTGATTTGAGAGCAGGAATTCTTTCTGATCATTTAAAGATGTCTTTGCATACTGATTGTTGGATGCTGATTCTTCTTCTCCTTGTCCTCCCTCCCCAGAGCAAGCTGAGAAGCTAGCAAAGGAGAGATTCCTTTCACGTGGTCTCTGCCCTGGTCAGGTTGGGATTGCTCAGCTGCCTCCCCAGGCCATTTGGTTCCAGTCTTCGGAGTCCAGTTCTCAACACTGGCTACACTTTTAACACCTGGGGAGTTTTAAAAGTATATATGCTGGGGCTTCCCTAGTGGCTCAGTGGTAAAGAATCTGCCTGCCAATTCAGGAGACACGGGTTTGATCCCTGATCCAGAAGGATCCCACGGGTTGCAGAGCAACTAAGCCTGTGCACCGCAACGACTGAGCCTGTGCTCTAGAGCCTCAGAGCCATAACTATTGAGCCCATGTGCTGCAACTACTGAAGCCCACACACCCTAGAGCCTGTGGTCAAGAACAAAAGAAGCCACCGCAATGAGAAGCCAGCACACCACAACTAGAGAGTAGTCCCCGCTTGCTGCAACTGGAGAAAAGCCTGCACATCAACAAAGACCCAGCATAGCCAAAGAGTGAATAAATAATTTTTTAAAAAAGAGTATATGCTGATATGTGTATCCCACCCCAGCATCTCTGCCTTCACTGATCTGTGGTGGAGCCAGGGTAGTATCTGTCTTGGAAGATCCTGGGTGACTCTGAGGTGAATGAAGAGGAGCTCTGTAACTTGGGTCAGATTCCTCCCTCCCTGTGACAGCTGAGAGGCAGCTCCGCCCAGGTCCCTCCTCCCCTATCCTGGCTGCTCATCTAAGCACCTGAGGAGCTTTTTAAAAGTACAGATACCTGGCACTGAGCCTAGCGATTCTGATTTTATTAGGCTGGAGTGGAGACTTGGTACCAAGAGCCTCTGGTGTGCACCCACGATGAGAACCACCCAGACAGGGGAGAGAGCCCTGACTTCTGAGACTGACCAGCACTAGAATCAGGGCTCTGCTGGACAAATTTGAGCAAATTAATTAACTTCTCTGAGCCTCAACCTTCTCATTCCCAACCCTGGAATTGTTACCCATGTTAAAGGGTTGACCATAGCCTACACGTGTAGGGTCTTCCCCCACCCTCCTGGTACAGCAGGGGTTAAAGGGGTTAAATAACGCTCCCTTGTGCAAATTTACTATCAGTAATCAACCATGCTACCAATAAAAATTCAAGTTTTATTGATAAAAGGGTGCTGCTTTAGGGATGAGAAAAAGAGGATGCCAGGGTCTGCCCATCCTCCCAGTCTTTAGTAAGTGTCAGCAGCTTCTTATCTCATAAAACCCTGTTCAGGGCACTGGCACTTCTGAATCAAATTTTAGTTCATTAAAATCTCCCTGGAACTCCCAAGGGGGACTCTCTGCATATGTTTAAAGCTCTGCACGCTAGATGTTATTGTAAAGAAGTGAATGCTTTTCTGTTAGAAATAATCGCATTTGTATCATAATATAAATATGCAGTGATTGAGCTCAGGAAGCAAGCCTCAGACTTGAAATCAGATCAGATGGATTCTCGATCATTGTCTATGCCTTCGGCCAATGCCCTTCACCTCTCTTGGCCTCCATTGGCTCACCTAAATTTTAGATGGAAATTCTAAAAATTGAGATTGAAAATAGTGCTGCTGCTACAAAGGGCATTTGATTCTGCAGCTCATCTCTGATGCCGATATCTACAGGCAGAAGATGTGGTCTCAAAGTACCACAGAGAGTCATTGCGAAGCTTTAAAAGAACCTCCTTTCCCGAAAGGCACCCTTCCATCCAACTTTGTGAACCTGCTATTGGTACCGCACTCTGCCAGATGTAGAGAAGGATGAAGATAAAATAGCTGTGGATTCTGCCTGCCAGTCCTCAGATAGATTGTGGTTGGGAGGTTCAGATAAATGATGCATGTAACTGACTCTAATGCACAGTAGAAAAGATGTCCAGCTGGGGATCAGGGCAAGCTTGCTAGAGAAGGTAGTATTTTAACTGTGCCTTGAGAAGAAGAATTTAGGTAATGGGGCAGGAAATAGCAAGGATGCTGAGGAACCCAGGATGTGAATGGAGAGTGTGTGAGTGGAGGGGGCAGGAAGAGAATCCCCAAGAAAAGAGGCGAAAGGCGAGCAGGCAGTTCCTGGGGGTCTTGGATTTCTTTTTTTTTTTTTTTTTTTTTTTGGTCTTGGATTTCTGTAGGGTGTTGCTAGAGGTGAAATTAGTCGAAAGGAATGTGTATTTTAAAGCCTTAGGTATACATTGCTCAAGTGGCCTATGGAAAGGGTACTCCAATGTCCACTTCTAAGGCAGCGAGATGCCAGAAACTTTGATCTAAACATGGGGGACGAGGAGGTGCAGGGGCTGTGAGTTGAGGTGCAGGCTGTCAAGTCAGTTTAATCAATATTTATGGATCACTGGGCTGGTTGTGGGGGTGCAGAGATAAATATACACATCACTGCTCTTGGGGAGCTCGGTCTGGCAGGGCAGACAGATTACAGTCCAGCAGTGTGGGCAACCCCGGGGCTCCCTTGAAAGCTACAAGCAGGCTTTTGTGTGGAAGGGTGTCCTTTCTGGGATCTTCCTCTTTGAGGCACCTCGCTCACCTCCGCAGAGTTACATACATGGTTCCACCTGTTCTCATCAGGTTACCTGCTCTCCAAGGTCCCACCTGCAGTCCACTTTCTACCGAGGTCCTTACCCTAGCCACCACTCTTCAGCCTTGGGGGAATTTCCAAGATGCTTGGTGGCATCTGCCCAGCTCCTTGCAGGTGGCTCCCTTCTCTGAGCCACAGGTAGGACAGCCACCAGTGAGGGTGTCAGCTGGGGAGTCTTTGCAGTAGGCATCCAAGGCCTTAAAATCTACACACCTGTTGACCCAGCTTTTCTAAATGAGCCTAAGGAACTAAGCATGAATGTTTGATTTATTTATAAGATTAGGCATGAGAACATTGTTGATGAGGAAAAAAAAAAAACAACAGTGAAAACAATCTAAATTTTCAACCATAAGAAACTGTTTAAACAATTTATGGCACAGTTGCACATTGCCAGCATTATAAATTACATGGTAGAAGCACATTTAATAATATGAAAAGAAAGTTGAAGACAATTGAAAATATCACATTGCAAAATGGTATTACTTTATGATTCTATTTATGATAGAAAAAAGTATACACACACACACACACATCTATTAAGAGGGAAATAACAACCCTCTCCAGTATTCTTGCCTGGGAATTCTATGAACAGAGGAGGCTGGTGGGCTACAGTCCATGGGGTCAAAAAGAGTCAGACACAAATGAGCAACTGAGCATACACACATATGCATCTATAGAGACACAAAGAAAAGAGAAGAGCTGTGCGTAAAAAACATAAAACATTAGTGATTTCAGGATAGTGAATTATAAGAAATTTAAAGCATCTTCTCTGGATGTTGTCTACAAGAATGTTCAGTACTTGTGTCATAAGAATAAAAGATACTCTGTTTCTTTCTTTTTATTTATTTAGCTGGCCACATTGCCCATGAAGAATCTTAGTGCCCTGACCAGGGATTGAACCTGTACCCCCTGAAATGGAAGCATGGAGTCTCAACCATTTGCCTACCAGGGAAGCCCCAAAGATACTCTGTTTCTTAAAGTGACATCTTCCCAGACACAGGGCGATGGGCAGTGTCTCTCATCTGAGATATACCCAGGCAGGATCTGGGTACTAGGGGCTGGGTGCTGGGGAACCACACTTCTTGGGAGCTGGCCTAGCCCGAGAGGATCCTCCAGACCTCCGGGTGCCCCAGGACTCAGCCATGCAGGGTGCCACACAGCAACCTCTGCTTATGCAATGTGTTGCAGGAAAAATGCTCTTGGAAGTCTGGCCTCAGCCCTGGGCAAACAAATCTGCCCACTCCTTGGCCTCATTACAGGACATGATGGGACAAACCAGGACTCAGGCCTGGTGGTTGCATAAAAGAAGGATAGATGGATGGAGCTTCTGGCCATTGCGTTCCACTCCACTGAGCAGGCACATTCGAGCTTCCCCTCCCTGACTGCTCAGCCCATACAAGCCAGAAGCCTTCTTCTGGAAGACTTCCAGACTAATCCCACCATGCAGTGTACCCTGAATGTCCCCTTCTCTAATTAATAACTAACATTTGTAGAGTGGCTACCGGGTGCTTTACTTGTAACAATCTGAATACCCTGATGATAACAGTGTGAGAAGGTACTATAAGGATCTCACTACCAATGAGGAAATAGAGGCAGAGAGAAACTCATTCCCTAAAGTCGTGTCCTACCCTTGCGACCCTATGGACTATAGCCTGCCAGGCTCCTCTGTCCATGGAATTCTCCAAGCAGGAATCATGGGATGGGTTGCCATTCCCTTCTCCAGGGAATCTTCCCAACCCAAGGATCGAACCCAGGTCTCTTGCATTGCAGGCCGATTCTTTACCATCTGAGGCACCAGGGAAGCCCCTTGCCTAATGTCACAGGCTTCTAGATCACAAGTCCAGGATTCAAACTCAGATGGTGTGACCCCAGAGCCAACCCTCAGAGATACCGCACCTTATAGCCTCTCTGGCAGACGACTGATGTTACAGTCATGATTCCATGGTGATCTTGAGTTGTTCCCAGATTTTTCCTGGAAGACTGGAATTCCTCCAGGGTCACTGAGAAGGTGCTGGATACCCTGTTACTATTCTAACTGCAAGAGAAGTAGGGGTAGCCTATGGACCTAGCTTCCAGCTGCTGCCACCATATCTACAGGTGACTGTACAAGTTGTCTGATTAAACACCTTTAGGGACAAAACTGGGCTGGTGACTTGGGAAGCCTCGGAATGCATCAGATCTCGGTTTTCTGTAGGATTGAAGGCTTCTTGCTGCTTCTCCACAGCATCTTCCCGAATGCCTCTTCAGCCACGGGTACCTGGGGAGGGTCCAACTCTACACAGGATCATGGCCCGCGTCCTTCCACTCTAGTGGAGAAGAGAGATTAGGACAGAGAAAGATCATGCAGCCCAGAGGCTGAGCCTCGTGGAGTCAGTCTCTTGGCTGTCATCTCTTTCTTCAGAGATTCCAGGCTGGATTCCAGCCTGGAATGTAAGAAGCCATTACCAAGTCTGGGCAAATCAGCGCAACCATATTAACAAGTTATCTCCACATGGTGGAATTAGAGATGACTTTTTGTCATAGGTTTGCTTCTTTGCATTTTCTAATTTTCTGAAATGGACATGATTACTTGGGCAATTAAATTATTAAAGGGAGCAAAAGTCACTGTCCTTGTTCTGTTCTTCACAGAACTCTTTCCCCAGCCATCTGCAGACAGCTATCTCAAGGCGCCCTCTACTACATATGGCTTCCTCAAAGCCCCTTCTGTCCTTCACATCAACAAATTCCCATCACCGCCCTCTTCTTCCACACCCTCCACTGCACACTAATCTACTCAAAACCTTGCAAATGACATAGTGTTTCACAGGCCTGAGGCTGCCGGTCCCCCAAACCCTGGTTTCATGAGAAGTCATCTTTCCTGTCTTTGAAGATGATGCCTAGAACCGTGTCTCCACCTGGAATTCAGCCTCAATTAACTGCTGGACATCTGCAACCAGAGGTTCTAAACAACCACAGTAGCGACACACCTTAGGCCCACTCTTATCACTGCCCTCCACATGCAGACACCTCCTCAGTTTCTGTCTCTGCCAGCGACACCATCATTGAGCTCTAGGTAGGAAAGCTTATGGAACTCTGACAGATGCTTAGTTTCTTCCCAGAAAAAAATTCAGTTAACAAGGCTGCTGTTCTTTTATTCAAAATGTATGAAAATGGGTATAAAATAAATCTTTTATAACTTACAGACATAGAGAACAAACATGTGGATACCAAGGGGGAACAAAGGGGTGTTGGCATGAATTGGGAGATTGATTGACATATATACACGATGTATAGTCACTATGTATGAAATAGACAGCTAGCTGGAAGCTGTCATATAGCATAAGGAACTCTACTCAGTGCTCTGTGGTGACCTAAATAGGAAGGAAATCCACTCTCATGGAACTTACATTCTCATGACAAAGATAAAATCATTGACAAATTAGTAATTAACTGATTGTAGCTTTTGATTCATACTATGTAGAAAGAAACACGGTGCTCTGACAGATGGTAACAGGGAGGACATCATTTATTAGAAGAAGTAACTCAGACCATTCATGCATCTGATAGGCATTTATGGAGCCCTTACTATGCATCAGGAGCTGTGTCAGGGGCAGGCAACAGTGAGGTGAATAAGATACAGTCTTTGCCCTTAGGGAGCTCACCCCTGAGAAGCCACATACATACCAGGAGAACCAATCCAGTCCACCCACCCATCCATTCCCACCTTCACACAAATATTTAACTTAGAGAAAAATAGCTCATTATTTGACCGAATTATCCTGTTGCTTTTTTAGTCCAATCTATAAGCTTGTAGAGGTCCTCCTCACTGGGGGTTGAAAGGCACATTTCACACAAGAGAAAGTGCCTGGGATTGCCTAAGATCAGAATAGAGATCTAATCTTTGTCTGCCTTTTTCCTGCTTCAACAGGGCACCAGTAGTGACTCTGCAAAGCATAGAGCTCTGTGAGAACGCCTTTAGACCCCAACGCACCCACATGAGCCTACAGCTTGTGACTGATCTCAGTGCAAAACCACAGGGGCCATGGCAGCTGGGAACTGTGGTCTCTAATGATGCCACTTGCTGAGCCCATCCCTTGACCACGCTGAATCGCAGGCTCTCATCCATAACAGGGAAATAAGACCCATTTTATCTCTTTCTGTGGGTTACTGTCAATCAAGAGACCATGAAAGTGCTTTGAAAAAGAAAAAGCAATATTCAAATTCAAAGGGTTAGAATTACCTTTTTTATTTTAACTGTGAGGGTTTTCAATGTTCAAACAAAAAGGATTTTTAAGTTTTACTATTTAATAATGAAGTCAAGTGTATCAGAAGTTTCATAAAACACCATAGTTGAGTATGCTGTTTAATCGCTAAGTCATGTCCTACTCTTTGTGACCACATAAACTGTAACCTACCGGGCCCCTCTGTCCATAGGCTTTCCCAAGCAAGAATACTGGTGTGGGTTGCCATTTCCTTCTCCAGGGGATCTTCCCAACTGTGGGGATTGAATCTGGGTTTTCTGCTTGGCAGGCAGATTCTTTACCACTGAGCCAGTTGGGAAGTATAGCAAGCACTGTTCACTGTATACACAAGATCCATTTCTCCTCTTCTTCTGAGTTCACAGAACCCCAATTCTTTCAGAAAAGAACAAAGCTTTCTTTCATCTGCCTTGATCTCCCCCAGACCCAGGGGTAGACCTATGATTTGTCTAATCAGTCATGGCAATCACCTTCCATTGGCGAGTGATGGGTTTAAGGATATTTCCCAGTTCCAGTCAATGAGAAATAAGGGAAACCGTGACTTCTCTTTTCCAACTTGAAATACAATCTCAAGAGAAAAAAGTCGGGGGAATTCCCTGGTGGTCCAGTGGTTAAGACTCTGAGCTTCCACTGCAGGGGGACACAGATTCAATCCCTGGTCTGGGAACCAAGATCCCATATTGAACATGGCTTGGTAAAAAAAAAAAAAAGAGAGATAAAATCTTTTGCCTCTGCCCTGCTCTTTGTGAAGACCCCGTGCCTGGAGGAGCAGCTTCTGTCTTGCAACCGTGAAGCAATGAGCACAAGGACACAATGAAAGAACAGAGAATCAGAAGAAATAAGGTTCTTGATGATGTCTCCAAGCTACTGCAACCGCCCCCCTTCAGTTATAAGAGACAATGAAATGCCCTTAATGCTTGAGTCAGTGTTACTTGCGGCCAACTGCATATGTAAATCAGTACAATCTCTGAGGAATGTAGCTTGACAATGTATTTCTATTTTGAATGCAAGTACCCTTGGATTCAACAATTGTATTTATCAAGAAATCTCTCACAAATATACTCACACTGTGCTCACATAAGTACTTTTGAGTCTATTAATTAACAACATTATTTATCTAGCAATATGGTTAGATTGATTATGGTGCACGTGTAAAATGAAACATACGCTTACTCTAAAAAGATTGGCACAATTCTGTGTATTGGTAAGAAATTGTGTTCTAGATATATTAGGTGAAAGAAGTGAGATTAATAATGGTTGAATTTGGGCAATGGTACATGACATTTGTAATGCCATTTTTCCATATAAGTGTATTGTGGAGATTTAAATTTTTCCAAAATTAAAAAAAGAAAAAATGTAGAGACAAGGGGCAAGAACATTAGTCTGAATAATATGACATTATTTAAATGTTTTTAAGTATATATATTTTAAATTAATTTATTTATTTTTTGCTGTGCTGGGTCTTCATTGCAATGTGCAAGCTTCTCACTGTGGTAGCTTCTCTTGTTATAGATCATGGGCTCCAGGTGCCCAGGGCCTCAATAGTTGCAACACAAAGGCTCTAGAGCTTGGGCTCTGAAGTCGTGTCACATGGCCTTTGTTGCTCCCAGCATGTGGAATCTTCCTCGACCAGGGACTGAACCCATGTCCCTGCACTGGCAGGAGGATTCTCATCCACTGTACCACCATGGAAGTCCTGCACACTTTGTTTTTTAAGGAAATAGATATATGAAGGACAGAAAAAGAATATCCATGGAAGGACACACCATAAACTGAGAAGAACAACTACTTCTAGGGAAAAAAGGACTGGGGAGAGACTGAGTTTTCATATCTTTGTTCCTTTTGAATTTTTTAAAAAATAATACATTATTCTAACACAACACTGTAAAGCAATTATATTTCAATAAAAAATTAAAAGTAAAAATACTTTATTATATAATAATATATCATTATAATATAATATAAAAATAATATGAATATAATTATATAATATAAATATATAAATAATAATATATAATAACTTATTTAAAATAATTATTAATCAACACAAAATGTAAACAATAGGTAGGTGATGGGTAGATAGGCAGACAGGCAGTCCACACCCTCACACTGTGGTCTCAAGTGCTACTTGGTGTTCAGGCAATAACTCTGGTCCCGGTCTGACCTCTGATCCTTAAAAAGGTGATGGTAAGACAAGTAACCTGAGGCTGCCAGGGCCCCTGCCTGTGAACTAAGTTTCTGCTTGGAACCAAGTTACAAAGATGTTGCGGACAAGAAAAATTTGGTCGCAATGGATGCTACTGCCTCTATATGAAAAACAACACAAAACACCATTTCTGGGGTTGGGAGGTGGGGGAGGAAAGATTTCCTTCAAAATGTAATTTCATTGTAGACACTTCTTTAAAAGAAATATTTCTTTATTTGACAGTGCCGGGTCTTAGTTTCAGCATGCAGGATGTTTAGTTGCAGCATGAGAACTCTTAGCTGTGGCATGTGGGACCCAGTTCAGTTCCCTGACCAGGTATCGAACCGGGGTCCCCTGCATTTGGAAGCAGGGAGTCTTAGCCACTAGACCACCAGGGAAGTCCCCTGTAGATGCTTTTATGAAAAGCAGAAAAGCACGAAGGAGAGTTTAAAGATTCCTGATCCTACTCCCAGTAGTGATCATGTATATTTTGGTGTGCGAGTGTGTGTATTGATTGGCATGTGTATGATCAAAAAACACACACCATTTTCTAATCTGATTCTTTCCAGCTCACAAAATAAAGTTACTTTCCTACATCATTAAATATTATTTTACAATATAATTTTTAATGTGTGCATATTGCTGCTATGTGGATTTTCAATAACTTACTAATTTCCTATGCTGAACATTTAGTTGTTGTCCCACATTTTTGGTGGCCGTGTAATTATAAACCATGGTCAGAGCTAACAATTTCTGACTTCACAAACATATAGTACAATATCCTTCCTTTCTTCAATAGACAATTATTAAAAGCAAAACAACCAGGCTCAAACAAAGCCATTATAAAATATCTTTAAAAAGATATTGGGTAAAATTCAAACGCAGACTAGCTCATGATGTTAAAGAATTACTCATGTGGTAATGGTCTTGTGATAGAGATAGAAATGCTTCCTTATTTTTCAGAGATAAACACTGAAGTATTTAAGGATGAAACGCCATGATGTTTGTAATTTGCTTTAGAATATTTTAGTCAAACAAATTAATGATGCAAATATGCAATAATGGTACGTTAAACCTAAATTTGCGATTTTCAGTTAAAAATATATCTTAAAGATGAAATTCTTCGTGCAAGGCACCGGGCTATCAATGTGGGATACAGCTGTGAACAAAAAAGACCCCTGTGGGACTCGGCCGAGTACACCGATTTTGGGGGAGCACGTTCCCGTTAGGAAGTCTCCGATGCCATACGACCGGTGCCTCCAGGACCTGTGTGAGCCTGACTTTCCTCATGCCCTCCACACCATCATCACGGCAAGTGTGATTTTCCAGGCCAGGCGCACGGCCGGTCGCTCTCGCCAACCCCGGGTTTCCCCGGGCGCCCAGAGCCGTCGGGTCCCGAAGCCCAGAGGAGCTGGCTGCTCCGGCCTCACTGTCGGGGCGCCACCGCCCCCAGCCGACTCAGAGGAACCCCTCACCGCTACCTTGTCCCAGGCGGCCGTTCCCCGAGGCCCGAGGGGCAGATCCTGGGGCCACCTCGAGGATTTTTCACACCTGCTCAGCCGCCCCCAGGTTTTCAGGCTATACCGGAGGGTAGGCGTGGGGCTCCTGGCGCATCCGAGTCCCTCCCTGGAGGCCCCGACCCGCGGCCGCCCGGCCCTACGCTGCCCCCGCCGCCCCGCAGGGCGGGAGCTGGCGCTGCGGGCGCCCGGGGCCTGCCGGGCAGTTGCGCAAGTTGAGCTTCGGCGGCTATAAGAGGGGCGGGCAGGCATGGAGCCCCGGAGGGATCGCGGAATCGCGGCGCCAGCAGCGGCAAGGTAAGTGCCCGGAGCTCTCCTTTCTCCTTCTCCGCCGGTCTTTCTTGGCAGGCCACCCAGCCCAGCCCAGCCGGGACCCTGGGGAAACTGAGGCGGGCGGAGTGCACGGGCTGACGGCTTGGGTCTGGATTGGGGTAACTTTGCACCAGAGTTCTAACCGGTGGGAAGGCGGCTGGGAGCTGGGGAACGCTGGCTTTGGGGCTGGGCTGTGCCTGCCCTCGGGGCAGGAATCAGCGCTTCAGGAGCCAGCCTGGGACCCAGGAGACTGCCAGAGCCTCCAGCCCTGCCTTTGACATGCTTTGGAAATGGCCTTGAGCACACCCCCAAAGATCAGGATACCCCCGCCCCCATGTGCAGGGGACGTGCGTTGAGTTTCTGAGGAGTGTGAGTTCTGAGGGTGTGCAAGGAGTCTTGTTCTGCCGATGAGAATTCAGGCACCATTTTCCAGCAGGGTTCCTGACTTGTGAATGCGAAGGACTGTATAAAACCCAGGCCGTAGGATGCAGATGAAGAAGTAGGGGTGAGCAGAAAAACTGGGAGAACCCCGAATCTCCCAAAGAAATTATGAAAGATCTCACTGCATCTGGCCTCAAAGTCATGAGAATTGCCTTCTACACTATGGATAAAATAGGGTTCCTTTGGGGCGACCAAGCAGGGGATCATGGGAAAGGCCTATTCAACTTTTCCCACTGTAACCATTTCTCTAGCCAAAACTGATAAATGCACACTATCAGCAGGTGGGCCCCCCAGTGACACCTACCAGGCCTGCCTTCTCTCCTGGCTTGGTTTCAATTTCATGGTGGATGGGTTTGCCTTCACACTCCAGTTTCTATAGCTTGAAGATGTGGCACTTTGGAAAAGTGAATTCTTGAATACAGTTCGATCCAAGTGACTCTCGATGGTGGCCTGGTTATCAGTTGAGAATAGCAGCCTTGGAGGGGATGGGAAGGTAGTCTGCAGAGGAGGCGAGGCAGAGGGCAGGGACTGGAAGGCACCACCCCAGGTGCAAGAGCTCAAAGACTCCCTGCACTGACCTCTGTCCAGCCTCTGTTTGCTCTGTAGAGCCTAAGGTGGCAGCTGCAGTGGGCAGCTAGGACCAGGTGGGACAGAGGGTATCCAGTTTCTTCCCACCAGGACAGTGTGCAGAACCATAGTCGCTCCCACTCGAACGCCCTCCTGAGCAGGAAGGTCTTGCTGATCTTTTCTCTCATGTAGGCAGAGGGAGAAGGCATGAGAAAAGCAGTGGGTGTGACTCGGTTCTTTCCTTTTCAAGCAGTTGAGGACATTGGGCTGACGGGAACGTTTCCATGTTGGCCAAAGGAGCATCCCGCTCATATTTTGTACATTTTATGCCCAAAATAACTCTTCTTGGTATTTGGGGGAAATATTTTCCTCCCCCTCCATTCCAGGAAATGGCTCCAAGCACCAAGGACAGAGCCAAGGAGATTGCAATGAATTCCTGCCCGTCAGCCGCAGGCAGATGCCTCTCGAGTCTGAGTGGCCTATGTAGGGTGTGGAGGTGACCACTTGGGAGAACCTGGGTCATTGTCCCCGCTGTAGCCTAGATGCCACTTAGGGGGACGTGGTGGTGGTAGTCAGTGGGAGTCAGAGAGAGACTGGGGCTCCAGGGATGGGGAATCCTCATGGTGTGTGAATCTTTCAACCGCATGCATGTAATTGAGAGGAAAACCGAGCCAATTTCCCCTGCAGTCAGTCAGTCAGTAGGCCCTGTTCCCACCAGCAGTAGGATTCCAGTGGCAACAGCTCCCTCCTGCCTGCCAGCGAGAGCCTTGGAATTCTTCTTTGTCCACACAGTTGTCTCAGAGAAGTAGAAAGAGAGGTTGTTTCACCTTAAAAACAACACACCTGCCGCATAGGCCCACAGAATCCTTTGCACTTTATGTGTGACAACAGATGTGCCTTGCTTCTCAGCAAACGCCATTTTACAGTCTTTCCTGCTCCATTCCCCTGGAATGATCAGTGTTGATGCCGATATCTCGTCCATCCCACAGAAGATTTCAATCCCATCTGTGCACATACTGAGTTTGTGTTCTGGGGTACTCCAGACTGGGTATGCCAAGGAAGAAGAGGAGAAGCCACAGGGAAGACAGGCTGGGTAGAGCAGAGACCTCTGAGAAGGGCAGGAGGCCCAGAGCACAGTAGGAGAAGCCAGGCTGATGAATGGGACCAAGACCGGGAGTATCTGGGACAATAGTTAAGATGGAACAGAATTCAGGAAGCTGAAGGGAATAGGGGCCCATGTGGTGCTAGAGGACACCTGTGCGGTGCAGGAAGCCGTGAAAAGGAGATCAGGATTCTGCAGTGGTTTTTGTCTTCATTATGAAAGCTTCTTAGGAATTCCTGCTGGGCAAAACTGAATTCTAGATGGACTTTAAAATGGGAGCAGCCTAACCATCTAGAGGTAGGTTAACCTCATTAGATAATGAAAACCAGAGATGGGAAATATTTCATTTATTCATTCAACAAATATTCAGTGAGGACCTACTCTGTGCCAAGGCCTTGGGGGGGATGCTAAACAAGTGACATATCCACCATTCCTGGACCCAGCAGACATCAATAATTGATCACGGCACCTTGTCCCTCTCATACTGGAGGGAGCTTCAGATTCCTCTCCACTCAGCACTCCAAGGAACCACTAAAAACTGATCAGAGTTGACACAGGAATTGAAACTTATTTGTTGTCCCTGATGAGATTGAATCTAAGGGTAGTTTCTGATGAACAGAAAAACTATAACCCTTGCACCCACATTCTGGCTACCAATTAAGTATGTTAACCTGATTTCTCAACCAGGCTCCTACTTGCAAATAAGAGAAAATCACTCATGTTAGCTCAGTGTTTTCAACTGTATATTGCAACCAACATTTAAAACCAGAATGGAGACTCTCCAGTGTGCATCATCCATAGTGAAGATGAATTTTATTTCCTGACACTTGTTTTTCTTCCAGGTGTGTATATGTCTCCTGGATGAAAAAAATATATATTCAGAAAGTTGAAAACTACTCAAGTGAGCAGTATATCTGAAAGAGTATCTCACCCTTGAGGCTAAGAACAGGGCAAGCCTAGAACCAACAAGGACAGGAACCAGAAAGAAGGTCAAGAGAAAGCACAAACATTGACCATAATCCGCACTCCCCCCTCCCCCAAGTGGGTAGATGGACCCTGGTCTCTCTTAACTACTCCATGCATGTGATGTCAGTCATGGCTACCCTTGAGTTTCTGAGTCTTCATCAGAGGCAAACTGGACTCCGCAGGGCATACTTTAAATTCCTGGGAGAGATGTTAACTGACTCAGTCATGACCTGGAGGAGGAAAGGGAAGAGAAAAGAGTATTCTGCTTCTCTTGCCCACTATTGTTCATGCAAACATCGCCTCCAAGATTCATGTGTGTGTGTGTGTGTGTGTGTGTGTGTGTGTGTGTGTGTCCTACGTAGGGCAGATCCCCCAGAAGGTCCTGACCACCCATAGAATCAAGCCCAGGACATTCTAGCTCTCCAGCCTCACACACACTACTCTTCTACCATACTGAATTCTCTCAAACCCACCATGGTATAACCCAACTCCACACTGTCCCCTTGGCCTGGAATGCTCTGCTTGCTTCCCTCCCCCTGGGGAACTCCTGTCCTTCAGGTCTCAGTGCAAAGCTATCTCGGCTGCCCAGAGTCAGCCCTTTGCCCTGTGCTCCCCCAGCTCCAGGTTCCTTCCCTTATAACTTTCACCAGGTTGTGTTAAAATGAGTTGTTTAAGCTTCTATCTGTTCCACTGGATTCTAAAGAACTCAGAGGACCCAAACTTCTCTGTCTCCTTCATCCTTTGTCCTTTCTCCATCCCCAAGTCCCTTCCTACTTAGAGTTAGGGAGAAAGGAATGAAGGAAGGCTGAGAGGGAAGAATGCAAGGGAACCAACAGGAAAGATTTCTACAGGGAAAGAGAGAGCATAGACCACCCAAACCTTTTTCCTTAAAATGAACAGTAAATACCACATTACCTGAATTTAATTTGCACTAACAAACCAAAGATCACTGGAGTTGTTCAGTTGCTCAGTTTTATCTGACTCTTTGTGACCCCATGGACCGCAGCACACTAGGCTTCCCTGTCCTTCACCATCTCTCAGAGCTTGCTCAAACTCAAGTTCATTGAGTCAGTGATGCCCTCCAACCATCTCATCCTCTGTCCTTATCTTTCCCAGGATCAAGTTCTTTTCCAATGAGTCAGGTTTTCACATCAGGTGGCCAAAGTATTGGAGCTTCAGCTTCAGCATCAGTCCTTCCAGTGAATATTCAGGGTTGATTTCCTTCAGGATTGACTGGTTTGATCTCCTTGCAGTCCAAGGGACTCTCAAGAGAGATTACTGGAGAGAGGGGTATAAAAACCTGCTGTCTGGAGAAGAAGGAAGAGAGAAAGCTGTGCTGGGCCCCTTGCTTACCTCTGGTACCTTCTGCGGGGAGAAGGCAGAAGAGTTTGCATAGCTCAAAGCTAGTGGCCTCTACCAGCAAATGTCTGTGACCTGGAGCTTTCCCTATCTCCTCCACCACTCCCTCCACTGCTGGAACCGGGGCAGACCTGCCCTGGGCCCAGCTAAACTTCTAGCGTGTGTGTGTGTGTGTGTGTGTGTGTGTGTGTGTGTGTGTGTGTGTGTGTGATCTACAGAAACACATCCTGCCTTGACATGGAGGCCCCCACTTCATCAGCTGCATCCCCCAGGACAAGAAGGAAGGTGAGGGAGCTTATGTCTGGAGGCCACCAGCTTCTTGGGGAACCAGGAGGCAAGCTTGTCTGTGGAGAAGGGGGTGCTGCAGGGAACTGCCAAGTGGGGGAATAAGGCCTGCAGTCAACCCCGGATGAGTAGAGGGGGGCCAGTGCCCAGGACCCAGGTGAAGTCAGAGCAGGGGTCATGGTGGGGTTGATGGCAAGGTTACAGGATCCTCTTCCATTAGCCTCAAGCTTGTTTTCTGTGATTACATTTTATTTTCTAGTGCTCCCCTGGGGGTAGGGGGTGGAGCTCCATTCACTGGTTTTTCTCTTTTCTTCTCCAGTGCCCCTTTGTCAGGGGATGCTGGTAGACCTGATGGGGTGTGGGCAGGTCTTAATTCAAGGAGAGGAAAGGCAGTCTGTGGCACACATTAGCTGGCAGGGCGTTTGGAGGATGCTCAGAACAGAGTGGGTGGTGGGGGAGCCAGCGAAGTGGAGGGGAGACCTCAGGGTGGAGAGCAAGCCTCCCCGTTCCTGAGCTGCACACACAGTCCAGCCACCCCCTACCCTCTCCCAGTAGTGCCCCCTTCCTTTCCAGACTCAACATTTCAGCAGTTCTGAGAAAATGACAGCTCCTTAAACGTTTAAAACTTCTAGAGGGCAAAGGCTTTGCAGCCCAGGCAGATGGCTGACACTTGCCTTTTTCCCTCATGACTCCTCCCACCTCCACTCTCTACTCGCTCACGTCAGTGGCTCCAGCCAGCACTCCTGGGTCTGTGCCTGCAGCACCCCCTCCCCTTGTTTTTCCTGAACTGAGATCCCCCCCCAGTTCCAGCTGTCAGCTGGACAGGCCCATCTGAGGTCCCACAAATACTAGCGAATCAGCATGATCTCTTGTTCATCAAACCTCTCCTCATGCCTTTTCCAATTTCCAGCTGCCTCCTTCTTGTCACCTGGGCTGCAAGCCTAAGCCTGGAAGTGATCAGAGCACCTCACTAAGAAGCCTGGTGTCCCTGCCTGGCACTCACAGCTCCACCCCTCCCATCACACCTCCCATGCCAGCTGGGAGCCACCATTTTCTGAGCCCTCTGCTGGGGCTTCCCCTCTCCTCCACCTTCACAAACACAGTCCCACTCCTCCATTCTCAGTGTGTGTTAAATCGCTCAGTTGTGTCTGACTCTTTGTGACCCATGTAGCCCACCAGGCTCCCCTATCCATGGAATTCTCCAGGCAAGAATACTGGAGTGGGTTGCCATTCCCTTCTCTAGGGGATCTTCCCGATCCAGGGATTGAACGCAGGTCTCCTGCATTGCAGGCAGATTCTTTACCATCTGAGCCACCAGGGAAGCCCCCACATTCTCAGGGCCCTTATTAAATGCCACCTCCTCCAAGATGCTTCCTCCATTTCCTCACTGGAAATAACAGTGACAACGGCTAACATGTATTGGGATTGACCACGTGCCAAGCACAGAGCAAACATTTTCCATCATGTAACAGCCACAGGTGGGAATTATGATTTGTTTCATCCCCATTTTACAGCTAAGCAAACTGAGTCTCCAAGAGATCAGCAAACTTTCCCAAGGCCCTATGCTCCAACTGAAACATAGTTCTGCTGAGCTCTAGAGCTCATAGTTTTATTCATGACTCCCTCCCTTGAGTTATTCAAGGCATTTTATTTCTTTAAACATTCTTCCTTGCATTGTATTGATAGTTAGTTAGGTCAATTCTGAAACCTGTTGTTGAAGAGCACAACCATTTTGTTCTTTATTTTTATTTTTAACAAATAATATATGTAAGTAGTTGACAATGTTGAATACTGTGGTGTACTACCTGGGCTTCCTGGGAAAACCACCAGTTCAGCTCCAACCATCCCCTTTCCTGATCCCACTTGCCTGTGGTTGCCTGTCTCTTTCATCTCTACCTCTGGCCCACAGTGGGCCATCCATACATGTTAGAAGTCAACCATCAAACAGATGTTGAGTAATGATTATGCTTCCAATAGTCATGTATGGATTGAGAGTTGGACCATAAAGAAGACTGAGCACTGAAGAACTGATGCTTTTGAATTGTACTCCTCGAGAAGACTCTTTAGTGTCCCTTGGACAGCAAGGAGATCAAACCAGTCAATCCTAAAGGAAATCAACCTTGACAATTTATTGAAAAGACATGTTGAAGCTGAAGCTCCAATAATTTGGCCACACGATGAAAAGAATCGACTCATTGGAAAAGACTGATGCTGGGAAAGATTGAAGGCAAAAGGAGAAGGAGGAGACAGAGGATGAGATGGTTGGATGGCATCACTGATTCAATGGACGTGAATTTGAGCAAACTCTGAGAGATAGTGAGGGATGGGAAGCCTGGCCTGCTCTAGTCCATGAAGACTCAAAGAGTTGGACACAATTCAGTGACTGAACAACAACAGCAAAACTATTATGTATCCAGCGCTGTGCTCAGTGAAGTTGTAATTGCTGTCCTGCTCTTACCAGCCACTCCCCACGAACTGAAAATCTCAGGCCATGGCCAGGCCCCACCCTGGTAGTGATGCTGAGGTGAACCAAAAAAGACTTGATGTCTGATCAAGTCTGATGTCTGTGTCCAGGTGTATAAATTAATTAGCATTAAGTTTGGCCATGTTTAGCAGAGATCCAAAATAACAGTGGCTTCACCAAGACAGAGGCGATGTCTCTCACACACTCAGCACAGGTCCAGGGATAGGTGGTCTACGCCAGTGTGTCGTCTCAGCTCCAGGAAGTGCTCAGGGACCTGGCCACCTCCAGCTGCCTACGTCACCGTTCACACAGTGAGGTCCTTATCCTTATACAAGAGGCACAAGAACGCAGGCTGTGCATGCGTGCTAAGTCACTTCAGTTGTGTCTGACTCTTTGCAACCCAATGGACTATAGCCCACCAGGCTCCTCTGTCAGTGGGATTCTCCAGGCAAGAATACTGTGTGGGATGCGATGCTCTCCTCCAGGAGATCTTCCTGACCCAGGGATCGAACCCTTATCTCTCACATCTCCAGCATTAGCAGGCAGGCTCTTTACCACTAGCACCACCTAAGAAGCCCAGGAACACAGACTACTGCATCCATAATTCAGGCATCAGGATGGAGGAGGGGACGGAAAAGGGAGGAGTAAAGACACACAGTGTGAGAACTGCCACATCTTACTTCTGCTTGTATTCAGTTGGCCAGAATCGAGCTGCATGGCCACACCAGCTGGGAAATAAGGTATTTATTCTGAATGGCCACCTCTCTATCTAAACTTGGACGTTCTGTTAATTGGGAAGAAGGGAATAGATCCTGGAGACGAATCACCGGCCTCTAGCAAAAGGGTTAGATGTGTAGATAGGACTTCCCTGTTGGTCCAGTGGTTAAGACCCCATGCTTCCAATGCAAGGGACACGGGTTTGATCCCTTGTCGGGGAACTAAGATCCCACATGCCTCAAAGTGCAGCAAAAAAAAAAAAATTTTTTAACTAAAAGGGTTAGATGTGTTGATGTGTGTCTGTGCACACCTGAGTATGATGTGCTATACATGTGAGCAAGTGGTTTCATGTTGGGTGTGTGGGTGGACCAGGGTCTCCTCATCACTTTGATCTCAGATGGGCCTGTTACGTGTTCTCTCTGCAGCGCCCCCAGGGAGCTCCCCTAACCCTGGCCTCACCTCTTAGGCAGGCTTACTCAGCAGCAATTTCTCAATTCCACATCTCAAGTAACTGTGATTTATTTTCAGTGCCCACTGAAGCATATTATCCATGGTGATCGAGGGGGCTAGTAAAACTGTTTTTCCACTCAGGTATTACAAGGTGGCCATGACATGAGAGTGACTATGATCAGAGTTAATCTGGTAATAAATTCTCTCGGGAAGGAGGGTGTCATTAATACATAAATCCTAGAAAAGGTTACCACTCAATCTTGTGCCTCAGGAGAAGGACCCCGAAATACCAGGCACCCTGTTGAGATGCCCAGGGAAGGCAAGGGGCCAAATGCTAGATCTAGGGTTGGCTACAGGTAATGTTGCCCAAGCATTTCAAGTTCTGCCAAGTAATTACACAATTCAAAAAAAAAGCTGACATTTCCCCCTATCCCCCACCTACACCCTTACACACACACACACACACACACACACACACACACACACACACACACACACACACAGCAGGCAGGGACTTTACAGGTGCTTTTCAATTACCCTTTGAGCCGAGTGATGTTATTTGTCCCATTTCACTGATGGGAACTGATGCTTTAGGAAATTAAATCTTGCCCAGAGACACTCGGTCAGTAAGGGTGGAGCCTGCTGATGAAGCTTTGGGGTCTAACCACTGGCTTCCACTTTTGCTAGGGTTTCATGGACTCATGCTGAGGGATTAGCACTATTTAATTCTGTTCCTCAAGCATTTGGTGGAAATGTTTACTCAGAGAATAAGGAGTTAATAGAGGCAGTGTTGAATTTTTAGGAGCCAAAACAAGCACAAAACCATTTGAAGTACCCTCTCTTGAATTACTTATATTTTTCACACATGAAATAGTTATGGGGGTACAATCTCTTAGCTTCATCTTAGAATAGAGCAGGGTGTTTGTTCCCGAGTGCCACGGCCCCAGGAGCTGCCCTTGGTCAGACATTGGGGTGGCTTGTAATTTGGGCTTTTCTCCAGGCTTCCCTTAAAGCCTGGAGAAACTGGTGGGGTGGTAGAAAGTGTTCCAGCTTTTCTGGGTGTGGCACCTTTGGCTATGAATCCTAGCTTTGCAGCTTACTTGTTTGACTTTGGACAAGTTAGCATGTTTTCTCGGGTTTCACGTTTCCCCTTTGATAAAATTTAGATTAAAAAAAAAAACAATACTTTTGATCAAGCATTATAATGTAGAAATAGACTGCTTCTTTTTTGTTTTGAATTAATGATTGAGTTTTGGTTGCTAGATCTTCGTTGCTGTGTGTGGGCTTTCTCTAGTTGCCAGAGCCAGGGCAACTCTTCATTGCAGTGCCTGGGCTTCTCACTTGTTTCAGGGCATAGGCTCTAGATGCATGAGCTTCAGTAGTTGCAGCTCACGGGCTCAGTAGTTGTGACTTGAGCGCAGACTCAGTAGTTGTGGCTCATGGGCTTAGCTGCTCCACTGCATGGGGAATCTTCCCGGACCAGGGATCCAACCTGTGTCTCCTGCACTGGCTGGTAGATTCTCATCCACTGTACCACCAAGAAAGTTCCAATAGCTTATTTATTTTCTTTCTTGATTGTGGGATATTAGTTCCCCAACCAGGGATTGAACCCGGGCCACCATGGTGAAAGCACCAAGTTCTAACCACTGTACCACCAGGGAATTCCCAAGACTGCTTACTTCTATTATAGTGTCCGAATATGAATTATTTTTGCCTCATGTATCTCATTAAAACTTCACAGCTTAATCAAGGATCCGCATATTATGCATGAATGTTAGAATTCACAGTTCCATGATTTTGGATGTTTCAGACATCCTGAGTGAACACAGTAGGCTGAGAGTGTATATGCTCTCTCTGGCCTTCGGGTCTTTGCAGCAGCTGCTCTCTTGGCCACTTATGGCAACCACTTTATACTCTTCCGGACCCCCTCCTTGGACTTCAATACCCAGCTCAGGCGATGCCTCTTCCCAGGGAGCCTGCTTTGTAATCCCACGATATCTTGTCCTTCTTACAGAGCTCTTTCTTAAAACATCTATATATATATATATATATATATATATATATATATATATAATTTATTTTTAATTGAAGGATAATTGCATTACAATATTGTGTTGGTTTCAGCCATACTTGCAGAGCTCCTTCCTCCTGTATTGTTATGGCTTGTTTACAATCTCCCGTATTAAACTGAAAACACTTTGAGAGTAAAAAACATCCATTGTTCACTGTGGCATCCTTGGTGCCCAGCACTGCATCCGACATTATCAGACCTTCCATAAGTGCCCCTCAGAGTCAGGCTCCCAATGGGAGAGAAAGGAAGTAATAAAGCCAGTGGCAAATGCCATCATGGAGGTATCAGCGCGCTGCTGTGAGAGAGTAATGAAGAGGACAGTCCCATAGTCTCTAATAATAGGGTAGTAATAGAGAACCTCTCACAACTCCTTTAAAGCTCTTTCACGCACATTATCTAATTTGATCCTCATAAAAGCCTGGAGATGGGTACATTTCACGGGATACAGGGGGAGTTTTTAGCGGTTATGGGATATGCCTGAAGTCGTGCATCTATTAAATGGCTGGATTCAAACCAGACCTTAAAAGCCCGCCATCCATCCACTCATGCCCTGGCTCACTGCTATGTGGTCTACAGCACACCTCACTGTGGTTTTCTTGATTCTGCCGCACCTCTCCCCAGGGGAATGCACTTCATTACTGTTATTTCTAGATAATGAATTGTCTTTGAGGAGCAGACAGCAAATCTCGTTGTTATCCACATCCAAAGACGTGGATGTGGGTGGTAACGGAGCACATGGGTGTTCTCGGAGATCCGGTGATGTGCCATTTGTGGTTCCTTCTGTTTTCAGGCCCCAGAAGCCCATCCCAGGAAGGAAAATGCGCTGTGGACCCCTGTACCAATTCCTGTGGCTTTGGCCCTATCTGTTCTACGTGGAGGCTGTGCCCATCCACAAGGTCCAGGATGACACTAAAACCCTCATCAAGACGATTATCACCAGGATCAATGGCATCCCACACACGGTAGGGAGGCCCTGGGAGACAAGGTAGAACCTTGGCCATCCCATGGGGGACCCCAGAGGTTGGCGGAGGAGGCTGTGCAGCCTCGAACAGGGGCCCCAGCAGCCTGGATACCCCCCTAGCATGAAGACAGCTCTTCTGCTCTTCCACTCCCCTTGCCTCCCACCTTCTCACTCTCCTCCCTCCCAGATTGGAATCCTAGTGTCCAGGCCCAGAGGGAGTCACAAAGGTCCCGGTGTCCCCTTGTCAGGTGGCCAGAACCCCAGCAGCACTCCCTCTGGGCCTCCATCTCATTTCTAGAATGTTTTAGTCTTTAGGCATTCTTCCTGGCTGGTAGCTGAGCTCCGACCCTGAGAAGCTTCTCCTCATTACTGCCAGCCCTGCCCGTCAAGCCTTCTTCAGATACAACCCTCTGTGTTTTTGCAAACAGTTATCAATGTCTCTTAGGGCATTTTGTTCTGGGGTCCACAAGCCCAGACCTGCAACCACAGATGAGGTCTGTATTTAGACTGAAGGAGATGAAGTGTGAGTTCTCACCCTTCTGTTCTCTGTCTGTAAAGGCTTAAGCTAGTCAGGTTCTCAAAGTTTTTAAACCCCAGTTTCCTCATCTAGAAAATGAAAGTGGGAAAGTGTTAGTTGCTCAGTCATGTCCAACTCTTTGAGACCCCATAAACTGTAGTCTACCGGGCTCCTCTGTCCATGAAATTCTCCAGGCAAGAATACTGGAGTGGCTTGTCATTTCCTTCTCCCAAGGGGATCTTCCCAAACCAGGGATTGAACCCGGGTCTCCTGCATTGCAGGCAGATTCTTTACCGTCTGAGCCACCAGGGAAACCCATAAGACCTTGTGAAGACTATTAAGATAGTCATCTAGACAACAAGACTATCTTAATAGTCTTCATAAGGTCTTCATGAGACTAAATTAGATAAAGCAAGTGACCCTCCCTGCATATCCATGCAGAACCAGAACTGTGCTTGCCCTCTTCCAAGGTTTTCAGTCATGACTTTTGATAGCGTCCCACCTTAAAAGCCAACTTATTCACCTGCATGGAGCAATCTGGAGACTTCCGCATCTCCTGACCAATCTTATTTCTAACATTGGCTTTGGGCAGCCAGGGAGCAGTTAGGTGGCCAGAAGCGGGGACAGATCAGAAATAGACAGCGTCTGCATTTCCTAGAGAAAGCCCTTAAGTTCCTTGCTTTCAAAACAGTCATTCAGCAAGCTGTACACAATAGACCCAGAGTGCCCCAACCTGTGTGGTGCCGGGATTGATTGCTGTGGGTGGTGGGGGAGGGGAGAGCCCCTCCTGGTAACCAGGGTTACTTGAGCGGAGCAGTGAGCTAGGGCATTGCTGGGGGTATGGCCTGAATCCCTTAGGAAGTGAGACTTCCTGGAGAACCTGACTGCGAGGGAGGTGTCTGCTTGGGGTGGAAGAGTTGGGGACAGGGCATGTATGGAAGACCTCAATGCCTGGGGAAGAAACTCAAGTAAGAAATAGAGTCATGGCTGGTTCTATAGCAGAGTCATCTAGAAAAGGGAACAGCCTTCAAAGGCTGGTCTGGAAGTGAAGGGCAGGGTGGTTTGGGAAGGGTAGAAAGACAGGAGCTCAGGAGACCAGCTTGAAAGCATGGCAGCCACATGGGCACAAGAAATAAGGGCCCAGGGAGGATGGTGTGGAAGGGGGGAAGGAGGCACCTCCATGCTCGAGAGAAGGGTGGAGTGGTAGGGCTCTGAGGAGCTGCCCTCTCTCCCACTGAGCTCTTGCTCTCCTCTTCCTCCTGCATAGCAGTCCGTCTCCTCCAAACAGAGGGTCACTGGTTTGGACTTCATCCCTGGGCTCCAGCCTCCCCTGAGTTTGTCCCAGATGGACCAGACATTGGCGATCTACCAACAGATCCTCGCCAGTCTGCCTTCCAGAAATGTGATCCAAATATCTAATGACCTGGAGAACCTCCGGGCCCTTCTCCACCTGCTGGCTGCCTCCAAGAGCTGCTCCTTGCCACAGGTCGGGGCCCTGGAGAGCTTGGAGAGCCTGGGCATCGTCGTGGAAGCCTCCCTCTACTCCACCGAGGTGGTGGCCCTGAGCCGGCTGCAGGGGTCTCTACAGGACATGTTGCGGCAGCTGGACCTCAACCCTGAGTGCTGAAGCCTTGAAGGCCTCTCTTCCCAAAGCCCAGGGAAGAAGCCTGAGCTTCTGGCTGTCTGCAGAAGAGAGCCTGTGTGGGCATCCTTTATGCAGGCCAGCGGGCCATTTCTCTCTCGCTCCTCTCAGCCTCTCTTCCAAAGGCAGAAAACTGCGAGGCAGGAAACCAAAGATATAAATACAGGTTCCATGCCCACCAGGAAGGGGGGCCCATCCAGCAAACAGTAGACCGGAGCTGGGATTTTCACAGCAGTCTTCCTCCCTGTTCCAGCTCCCTCTCACTGCATGCTTCAGCGTGACCTGGGGTGATTTCAGAGCCTTTGGACCATCAAGCAAGATTCCCTCTGAGAATCCAGGGAGCATCATGAAGGCTACGGGCACATACAGCTGGATATTCCCACACAACACACGATGGAAGCATTTATTATTTATTATGCATTTTATTCTGGATGGATTGAAGCAAAATACCATCTTTTCCAGGCTCTTTGGGGTCAGCTGGGGCAAGGGATGCTACTGGGGGCCCATTGACAGGCCTCGCCGAGGCAAACCCATTTTGAGTGACTTGAGGGCTCTCATGTCTGTTCTTCAGGGACTGGCTTTGCTTCTACTGTGACTGACTTTAAATTACACTGTTTGCAATGGCATTGCTCTGAATGGATCTCAAAGGACCAAGTTATTTTAAAAAGAAGAAGATGGGAGGGGGAGCACATGTGAACCCATGGCTGATTCATGTCAATGTATGGCAAAAACTACTACAATATTGTAAAGTAATTAGCCCCCAGCTAAAATAAATAAATAAATAAAAAAAAAGAAGAAGATGAATTTTGTCAAGTGTAATATATCACTGGGTATACCCGGAGGTGGGAAATGTGTTGATGGGAGGGGGGAAGATCCAGAATGTGTTTTCTGAATAACATTTGTGTGATGGACTCTTTGGATGGGGTGAGGTCATCTTCTCATCTTTTTGGTTTTCATGAAGAGGAGATGACTCCTTCGTGGGGGTTGTGAGGGTTTGCCAACCGTCCATGGATGGAGTGGTGGGGACACTGAAGCTGAAGACCGTCGGGGTAGTGGTGAGCTCTGGCCTTCTCTTACTGTTAGAGAGTGGTCTTGCTCATCAGGAAATGAGGGCCCTACATTGGAGATGGTGATCCCTAGAGCAGGGGTCCTTGGTGTGAACGGTCTGGGTTGACCCCACATTGGGTTGATAACATGGTAGTGACCTTCTTTGGGATTTGCATGCTCACCCAAAGCAAGGCCATGTTTCCCATCCATTTGGGAAGGATTTTATTCCAGTGGGAGGGGGAAGTCTTCAGGAGTCTGTGGGCTTCAGTGGATGGTCCCTAGACCTGGGTCAGCAATGGGTCAGTTGAGGCCCAAGACCCTAGGACCAGCCCCCAGGAGCCTCCTTCTCATTAGTGGTCATGTGCAGTAGAACAAAGGAGGAGGCTTGGGTTTCCCACCATCCTGCCACTGTGATGCAGCCATCACACGACAGGAGGTGGATTAGTCCAAGGAAATTGGAATCCAAGCAACCAATTTTAAGACTGAGCTGTGTTTTTTTTGGTCGTCCGCTGTGGAGGGGCTCCAGAAGGGTTGCCTGTGTGTGACAGGGCACCGCCTGGCTGGCCCCAGTCCATCCCTGGAATCAGCTCTGCCCGGGCTTGGCCACAGCCGGCCACCAGTTATTCAGGCTAAAGGATTCCCCCAAAGCCCAGAGCACTTGCTGCACCGGAGGCTATACAGATCAGCCCTGAGAAAAGCCAAGCACCCAACTATTTCAGAAACAAAAGCTGAGAAAAGAGCAACCGCAACAAAACCATACATAAAAACATGTGGCCCAGTAACAGACCAGGTGCACAGACTGGAAAAGACCTGACTTGTCTTGTCCAGGACACAGAGCACAGACATTCACCTCTGTGGTGCAGTGTGGACTTGAGAGTTTCAACTCAAGCCCTGGGGAGGACCCAGGGGGCCGGCCCATCAAAGGCAGTCACTTCTACAGGTGAAAAATTGCTCCTCCAAAAATTGCTGATTTCTCTGGAGAGTTTAATGAGATAATGACCTAGCAGCGTGTCTGCCTTAAAACAGATTTAAGTGAATCTTCTTCTTTTCACATCACAATTAGCAGCAGGCTTTAGATGTCAGTGATCCAGTCCCAGGGAACACACTAGTGCAAACCCACCTCCACTAGCTTGGATGGGGGGAGGAGAGGGGGGAGCAAAGCTTCTGATGGTGGGAAGACTACAGAAAGGGGGCAGTCAGATGTGGCTGGAGCAGCCTTACTGGGTCACTTGGCAGCTTGGGGAAGTGTCCGGCCTCTCCTGGTCAGACTAGACAAGAGTCCTTTAGCTGGGAATGACAGAAACCCTAAGGCAAACCAACTTAAACAAAAAAGAAATTTTGGGCCCACATTGCCGAGAAGTCCAGACCTCAGTCCATTTCTTACAACACTTTCCGCAGGGACCTGGAAGGTGCTATGCCATGATCCACCCCTCTCCCCTCCTGCCTTAAGGGCAGCCTGAGAAGTTTGCCCACTTCCAGTCAGCAGCTGGGGAAGCCAGCCCGCAGTAGCAGGGGTCTCCAGGCAGAGGCCTGGGGATGACACTCCCTCCTCTGTGAAGTGACTCCCAGGGTCAGAGAAGAAAGGCCTGTTCTTCAAACTGTCCTTACAGAATGTTCTCCCTCCTCAGGCATTCTCTCGTGCTCCCCTGAGGCAGCAGCTCATATCTGCCAAACAGCTGGCAGAGTCTGGGAGCAGTGTCTGGTGGCCGAGTTCAACCTCCAAAGGCGAGACTTTGGCTGAGTCTAGTGAGAAAAATCTGCGAGCAACCCAGGAGGGCCTTCTGAAGACCCCGAACCAGAAACTTTCTGTGCAACAGCACACAACCAAAAAAAATAACACCCTATTTTTCCAAAAGGAATTTAGAGCAATTTATTCCAGGCTTTTAACAGTCTGTGACATCTGACCACACAAATCCATGTGGGTTAAGTTCACCAGTGGGGTGCTTAACCCTTAGGCAATCTACTTAACCTCTCTTGCACGCACGCTAGTCACTTCAGTTGTGTCCAACTCTTTGTGACTCTATGAATTGTAGCCCACCAGGCTTCTCTGTCCATGGAGTTCTCCAGGCAAGAATATTGGAGTGGGTTGCTGTGCCCTCCTCCAGGGGATCTTCCTGACCCAGGGATCAAACCCACATCTCTTATGTCTCCTGTCTGGCAGGTAGGTTCTTTATCACTAGCGCTACCTGGGAAGCCCTAACCTCTCTTAGCCTCAGCCTCAGTTAATCATCTGTACAATGGGAGCACAATAACACTGTCTGCATAGATTTTTAGAAGATTGAGTGAAGCTATTACCCCAATGACTGCTCCACAAAGAGCACTCAATAAATTACATTGCTGTCATTAGTATTAATGAGTCAGGGCAGAAAAAGGAATGAGGATTGCAGTAACAGACATGGTGGATGCCCTCAGCCCACTTCGGTAGTTCAATGCAGCTGTACTGTGCAGCTGAGCCTTGTATAGTCCTCCCTGCATCGCTCCATGGTGAAGCCTTAGCCTTCTCAGCTCACACAGGTCAGCCTGAAAGTGAAAGAGTGTGAAGACCTCAGAGAAGCAAGCCACAACCAGTGAAGGGTGGGGGCCAGCTTCCTACAGTCTGCAGAAGCAATTCTGAACTACCTTCTATCTGGATTGAGCTCCTGGTGCTCACACCAGTCACCATATCAATAAAGCATTCTAGATACCTTTTCCTCCTTCCACATCTCAGTCCCTCCCCCCTCACTCTTGCCTCCAAGGGTCACCCCCCAAATACATTAAATACACCTCCTGCACCAAGAACTCTTGTCTCAGGTGCTGCTTTTGGAAGAACTCAAAGTAAGACAACTGCAGAGCTGGGTGGCTTGTAATTAACAGAAATTAATTTCTCACAGTTCCAGAGGCTAGAAGTCCAAGACTAAGGTGCCAGCAGATTTTGTGTCTGGTGAGAGCCCCCTTCCTGGTTCATAGACCACATCTTTCACTGTGTCCTCACGTGGCAGAAGGGGCAAGGGGTTCTCTGAATTCTCTTTAATAAGGACACTAATCTCGTTCATGAGGACTCCACCCTTGTGACCTAATCATCAGGCAAAGGCCCCAGCTTTTAACCCTATCACACGGCACTTGGATTTAACATATGAATGTGGGAGAGGGGGGACATAGACATTTAACCCATGGCATCACCTTATGGTAACTGACTGGAGGGACAATCAGGCCAAATCAAGGAGTCTCGATTGTTGAATATTCTCTGGGTAAAATGTCTTCTTACAAAAATAGGACCTAATATTGGCATGTCTTCCTTCCACCGAACTCCCACAGTCTCTTCGCTCCTATGTACTAGCTCACAGGGAATCATTTTTCATGGCTTGCATAGCCACAGCCCACTCTGAGTAGCGAGCTTCTGAGGGCCGGCTCAGAAGGACATCGCTCAGTGCCTGGCTGTAGCGTCTGGCTCAATGCAGGCCTCCCGTTCCTGCTTGGTGACCAAAGAAATTGAGGCTCTCATATATTAAGCCCATTATTTACATGTAAACCAATTCTGCAAAAAACCTGAAGACAGTTCTAGCCATTAAATTAGAATTTTCATTAGAATTCTGCTCACTCTGAATTTGCTCAGCAAACCTCTTCTTGAGTTCAAAGATAGAGATCCAAACCAACTGTGAAAGACCGCTTTGAGGCAATGGACAGAAATTTCACTGTGGATTCTGTTTTAGATGATGACAAGGAATTCTTATTAATTTTCTTAGCTCTGATGATGGCATGGTGATTAATTATGTTTAAAAGTTTTCTTATTCATTAGAGAATCAAACTGAAGTAGTTTAAGGTGAAAGACAGTGATACCTGGGATTTACTTTAAAATACTTCAGGAAGAGATATATCCTTTTATTTATTATGTATATATATACATATATAAGTGTAGTATGTATATACATATACATGGAGTTAAATAAACAAGATGTGTAGTAATATATTATGTACATATATATGTATAGCATGTATATATACATATGAAGTTAAATAAACAAGATCAGCACAATGTTGACCATTGTTAAAGCTAGGTGGTATGTACATAAGAGTTCATTATACCAGGTCCTCTACTTTGGGGTAAAATTTCCAGAAGAAATATTTGCAGGGGAAGGGTCACTCAGCCCAGCCCCTCCACTGCCTGGGCATCTGCATTCTTGGAAGGAAGGATGTGGTGGAGGGAGGAGGGAGAGTGAGGATGCCGCGTGGAGCCAACCTGCATTTAACGTCACATCTGATGTCACCACCTGGCAGATGTCCCAGGGCCTGGGGGGAATGGTAGACTGTCAGAGCAGGTGTGAAACACTGAACTAAAACAGACATTTAGCAAATCAAACAAGGAGAAAGTGGTTAAGAGCCAGCTGAAGACGCTGACAAGGCAAGTTCTGATACTGGTTAAAAAAAAGAAAAAAGAGCAGAAATCAGGGCCGTGAGCTCTGCCCCCTCCTTGCTGGGCCCCAGGGTGCCCAAGGAAGCCGTGAGCCTTCCCTTCCCCTCCTCCAGGGAAATCATGGTCCTCCCTCTGTTCAGTTACTCCTCCATATTAAACATACTATATAGAGAGAAGCCCTCAGCCCATTTGTGAAGGAAAACAGGATTCTTGTCTCTTTCCCAATTAAGTTATCATTTAAAAAAAAAAAAAGATTCACCTGGAGAAGGAAATGGCATCCCACTCCAGTATCCTTGCCTGGGAAATCCCATGGACAGAGGAGCCTGGAGGGCTACAGTGCATGGAGTCACAAAGAGTCGGACACATCTGGGCAACTAAACCACCAGCACAGAGATTCAGACATTTGGCAACTTCATATAAGCCAACTGGGGGGTCACTTATGTAGAAGGATCCAAGAAAGCTAATGAATAAACTCTTGTTCAAAACAAACAAGTGAGTGAAAGTTGCTCAGTTGTGTTTGACTCTTTGCGACCCCATGGACTGTATAGTCCGTGGAATTCTCCAGGCCAGAATACTGGAGTGGGTAGCCTTTCCCTTCTCCAGGGGATCTTCCCAACCCAGGGACTGAACCTGGATCTCGTCTTTTTACCACTAGCGCCACCTGGGAAGTTCCTTAACTTCAATTACAAAGCATCAGATAAAAAAAATAGCCTTTGACCTTAGGCTTAGAAAAACGTGGAGTGACTGTCTTTGGTGCTGAAAATTTCTCCTCATTAGAATTGGGGACATTTTGTTACCGGTTATACTGAACTGAGCCTTGACATGAAGTGATCCAAGTTGTTGTCGCTCTTGTTGGGGTTATTTTATTGGTCTCTCTGCTCTTTCTGGGGTCACTCTTTTCCATTGGGAAAATTGGCTCCTTTTTTCCTCCCTGATAGTGGAACTCCTGACACTTTATATCATAAGGTATTGCGGTTCTGGGCACATTACAATAAGCATGATGATCAGTAATGATCCCTTACAGAGGAATAGCATCTTGACATCTGGAAAAGACCTTTACACACATTATTATGTTTGATCCCCACAAAAACCAGGGTGAAGGAGTATAGTATTGTACTTATTTTCTTTAGGTATGGAAATAGACTCAGAGAGGTTAAGTGACTGGCTGAAGGTCACAGAGCTATGTTGGCTGGGGCAGCAGGAAAATATTGGCAGGAATAAGCAGACATTTATTCAAGGCTTCCTTTATTTAACAAGATTAGATTTTATTGCTGCAGAGTTAATCAGCTAACACCCCAGCAGGATTAGTTTGCAGTATGCACAATGCAGGAGCTTGGAAGGAACCAAGAACAAACACTGGGTCACGGGGCCCTCAAGAGCCATGACTAGAGCCCAGCCCAGCATGTCAGCACGGAGGGGTCACCCGCAAGCATGTTCGGCCCTGCTACGGAACTGCTCCACAACTTTCCAGCTCCTTCTCTCCTCAAAGAGGCCAGTAGCTAGACCAGGGGTAGGACTGGGGCTGTAGTCACAGAGAGGGAGGGGACAAATCTAGCAGGGTCTGGAGTGCTGGGGAAGTCTCAGGCTGGGTGGAAACTCCAGCCTGATATGCTGGAGGCTTCCTATTGAAGGCCTTGCTTCTCCTCCTCCAACCCACCCCTGGCCATTTCCTTAATGCCTCTCCTCCTCTCTGACAAACCCCCTCAGAGAGACAGCTAGCCATCCCCCTTGGCTCACAACTCACAGATTCTGCTAGGGGGCATGGTGGCCAGAGGAGATAGTGCCTCCTGACATGAGAGGAAGAGATTCTGGGGACTTGGGGACCCCCACCCCATTCTTTGGCCTGCCCCTGGAAACCTCGAGGGACCCTTTCATCCAGACCCTCTGCCAGTGTCTGAGGCAAAGCACAGGCAGACAAGATAAAGGCTGCCCCCTGACCCTGCAGACCCTGCCTCTGCCCTTCCAGCCCTGTCCCTAGGACTCATTTTCAAAGTCCTGGGATGGCAGGCAGGAGAGGAGGCAGCCCAGCATCAGGAGCATCCGGGAAACCCACTTTGTGTTGTCCCCAGACCCCATAGTGGGATTCAGTAGGTCAGAAAGTTTTTCCAGCACTATCTGGACAAGGCTTTTCTTTTTCTTTTTTTTCCCCCATTTTTAAAAAATATTTATTTATTTGGCTCCACTGGGTCTTAGCTGTGGCACTCAGGATCTCAGATCTTTGTTGCAGCATGTGGGATCCTTACTTGCAGCTTGCAGAATCTTTTCATTGTGGCATGCAAACTCTTAGTTGCAGCAAGTGGGATCTAGTTCCTTGACCAGGGATTGAACCCAGGCTCCCAGCATTGGGACTGTGAAGTCTTAACCACGGGACCACCAGGGAAGTCCTGGACAAGGCTTTTCAAAGCCTGTATGGACCAGAAGAGAAGGAGCCAGTCAGCTCATCCTGCTCCTCCCACCTCCGTCTTGAACTAAAGGCTTCCCTGGACCATCAGGCTGTGTGCTGCAGGGAAGTTTCTATTCTAGAAGGTTCTGCCTCACAGCAGAGACATACAGCAGATGCCAAAAACTCATCCATGTGAAAGAATTTGTTTTTCCCCCACAGGAGAAAAACCCAATCACACCTTCTCCCAGCTGGAATATCCACAATTACCTACCCCCCCATAAGTGGGAAAAGAATGTCAGGACTAATCAAACTACATCACTCTGGGAACCCAGCGCATCTCAGCACCAATCTTTTTGAAAGGCCCCATATGGGAAGACAAATTCAATTTGTCTTGTCAGGGGGAAAAATGAGTTTTAAATATGTTGAATCAAAAGTGATATCTTATGTATCAGACAGGGATCCAGAACAAATGCCCTGGGAGAAAAATTACCCTGGAAATTGTAAGCAGTCAGGATGCCAGAGAACTGGGAATTTATGCTGCAATCTAAGCACAGAAAGTTCACATGGGACACCCTCATGTCCTGGGTTGGGCCACGGAGTATCGTGCCTCAGACAGAGCCCACATTCCCAAGGGCTGGCCTGGGCATCTTCCCTCAGGGACACCTCCTGCCTGCCTCCTAGAGACCTGCAGCCTCACACCATCTTCCAGCTGGGCTAGGTGACCATGGCCTGGAGAACTCAGGTCTGCCCTAGGGAGCCAGCCTGGCCAGAACAAGTTGGTGGGGAGGGCTGCAGAGAGAGAGAGAAAGGGTCCAGTTTCCACTGTTTCCCCAAGCCTAGTGGACACTGCTTCTATTAAATAGCTGGTTTACAAACCCAGGAGGACACTGGTTGTTCTCTTCCAAGACAAGCTCATAGAGCAACAAGCTCCAGGACCAGAAGTCTGGAGATTCGGGTTCTAACTCTGGCTCCGCCCATAGCTGGCTAGTGCAAGCCTCTTCCCTTGTCTAAACCTTAACTGATTAAACAAAGAGCTTGATTTAAGTGATCCCCAGGATCTCTTTCAATTCCATGACTAAGATATTTTTCTTTCTTTTGGCTCTCTGTTTCTTTCAAGAGTGTAGAGCGTAGTGAGTAAGAGCAGTCTTTCATATCAGTCTTCGTGGCTCTGAATCCCAACTCTGATGCTTTTTAACTGTGTGTCCTTGAGCAAGTAACTAAACCTCTCTGTGCTTCCATTTTCTTTTCTGTAAAACGAAGATAATAATATCTATCTCATAACCTTGTGAAAGGAAAAGATGAATTTACATGTGCAAAATGCTTTGCACAACTCCCAGGGCATAGCTATTATTTACTGAGCAACTAATGTATGCCAGGTTCTGTACTAGGCATGGTAGATACAGAAATAAACCAGAGCCAGGTCCCTGCCTTCCAGGATGTCACTATCTGCTAGCAAAATGCAGGCACCCAGGAAGCCCCTCTGTCATAGTCTCCTGAGGTGTCCCTAAGGTGGGGTGACTCCTGGTATTCTGCCTTTGGCGTGGGGTGGAGCATGGAGCAAGTCTCCCTGCGAGTCCCCGAAGCACACACCAGCTGCCTGATCTCTCAACTTTTCCTGCTTCTTTGTTGCTTTTGTGCTCTTGATTTCACTTGAAGTCTAAGTGAATAGACAATAGAAATAAAATCGAAGTGAATAGACAATAGAAATAAAATCTACAAATCAGACTTTCCTCCTCCTCCCCCATCCCTTTCTCTCTCTAATTTCGCCTCAGTCTCCTGTTGTTCCGGTTGCATCACTTAGTCTCACAGCCTCGCTCCACTTGCCCCATCTGGGGAGCTTCGAGATCCCTCAGTGCCTTCCTGCCCTCCTAAGAACACACTCTGGCCTTGCTCTTCCAAGAACTGGACGTGGCCATCATCTCCTTGGTTAGTGAGGACCTTGGCTGTGGGAACATCTGGCTCTGTTTTCCCGGGGGAGGGGGAGTGGGGGCTGGAGAAAATGTTCTGCTCCTGCACAGTCAGCAAGGAGGGTAATAGGGCTCAATCTGGGCACTGCCAAATGCAGATGCGTCCCCAGCCCAGGAGGAAGGACAAGCAGCTGCTGTCTCAGGGGCCAGCTGCAGCCCACAGGCGGGTCCTGGGAGAAGAAGGCGGCCCTGGCCCCAGAACAGGCAGTCCCAAGGGGTTCTAGGAAGCATCCTGGAAGTGTGGAGCTCCCCGCCCAGCCCCGCCAGGCCGGGAGAGCTGCTTGATGGATGCCTTTCATGGACACACTGGGGAGCTGGCAGGCCAAGCGTTTATGCCCAAAGGCACACTGGCTGTTTCAGGAATTCTGAACTCCCTCACTGGAGCCTAACTTATGAAGAACATTTCTAGAGGAGTCCTGTGGCTTCTCTTGCCACTGGGCTCATCCTGGGGCTGCCTGGGGTGGGGGTGGGAGGTTGCAGGGTTGGGGGAGGAATGTGAAGGGCAGCTCTTTAGCCATTCCTGGAAGGTTCTGGGTCAGGCCAATTCAATTAAATGTGAGGAGCTGGCGTAAAAGGAGTTGTTTGGCAAACATTTCCTGGTGCCTACTGTGTGCCAGGCACTGTTGCAGACTCAAGGGAAACAACAGCAAATAGTAGCAAGCAGAGGAGCTCCTACTCTAGCTGGGCAGACAGCTGCACAGAAAGAAGAAGAGCCTCCCAGAGCTGTAGGAAACACCCCAAGGTGATCTCTGGGGTCCCCGTGTCCCTGCCAGAACTCCCCCACTCCCTCACCTCTGCAGGTGCCAGAATCCTCTACAAGTAATAGTGACAAGTGAAGAGTTCCTTCCAGCGTGATTAAAGAAGACATTCTTGAAACTCCCAAACCCTCCAGCAGTAGATGGATCTAGGGGGAGGAATTTGAGGAGTGGCCCTCAACAAATCACAGGCTGGCCTGAATCAGGCTATATGGTATCTGGTTCATGGTGCCCTTTCACTTGAGCTGGGGTGAGTGGGAGCAAGTCAGAGCAGCTCTCCAGCCCACTCACTGCTCCCACTGTAGTGAGAAAGAGGAAACCACAGACCTGGGGCACCACTGGAGGCTCCACCGTGGGAGCCTTTCCTATCCTCACCCCAAGCCTGAGCACCCCCTTCTCACATACCCAGGTGTATCCCTGCTACTGAGGTTTGTACGATCACTGTTCACATTTCTTTATATGTAAAAAGTTCTTGAAATAATACAATATCTGATGAGGGTAAAGAGCAGAGAAGGGGCTTTTATGAGGAAGTGTGAGTGGAGGGGAGGTCTGCCACATTTTGTCATCTGGTGTCAAGCGAATGAAAAGGCAGCTTCGGGGCCATCTAACCTGGCTACACAGGAACCAGGTTGCCCTGGGACCTGGGAAGGGAAGGCCGTGGGTCTCCGATGTCTGGCTGTCAATCCTTTAAACTGATCTGACATGGATTTTTGGCCAGCTGCTGGTGGCTGCCCAACAAACGGTGCCTCATTCTCCTCTCTCAAACATGACCCGATGCTGGGGCCGGGTGAGGCCCAGCACCCTCCCTCGGTTCTCACCGCCAGGGAACATTTGGCCGGGGCCCGTTCAGCCTGATCCTCCAAGACCCAAGCTCGGCCAAGGGAACTCCTCCACCGCCTCTCCCGCTGGCCTGTGCCCTGTGCAGAAACCGCGCCGCCGGGCTCGAGGTGCTAGGCTCCGGCTCTGCCTGCAGACTTCCAAACCCTGCTGAAAGGGGGCTGGCCAGAAGCAAGGTCTGGGCTCGCAGACAGCAGTGCAGACGTCGGAAAGAGTTAAATCAAGGGCCCCTCATCGGGATGCCAGATACCAGATTCTAATCTTGAGGCTGGGCGTCCCTGGGCAAGCCTATTCGCGTCTCTGGGCCTTAGCTTCCTCATCTGAAAAATCCACATGCTACAGTCCATTTTTTAGGTCTATTCTAGGTTTATATTTCTATGATTCCATACGTAAACTTACAGGTGAGAGGTGAGGCCCTTCTACAGCCCAGATCCAATCATCCAGCAGCCACAACTTGCATCTGAGCCAACACGCCAATATAACACATCTGGAAAACAGTTGTATTTCTTGTGCCAGCTTAGGTCTGTGGGTAGTGGCCATCCGCACTGCTGTGCTGAGAAGGAAGCTGAAGCCTTATCTGAGTCCAACAAGAGACGTGATGGTTGAGGGTTAAAAGCTGGGCTCACAGGCAGGTGCCTTTGCCAGTTGTGTGAATTGGGCAAGTTACTCCATCTCCCCCAGCCCGGGGAACGGTAACTGCCTGCTTCCCAGGGTTGGTTGTGCTGATGAATGAGATAATGCATGGAAAACTGCTCTCATGGGGTCTGATGCGTAATCAGTGCCCTGCTAGGAAGAGCCAGGGCTGCCTGGGGTGGGCATGGAAGGGGGGGAAGCAAGACAGAGGGGCTTTACCAGCCACGTTATCTTTTCTCTCTCTTCCTAGGGCTCATTTCTGGTGATGAGGGTGCTGTTTCTCTCAGAGGGAGATTAGGCCCCTCACAGGATGAGGATGGAGTCGGAGGAGACAGCTCACCCCCAAATCTGCATGAAACTTTGAGTTGCCCGTTTCACTTTCCTTTTGTTCTGGATAGAATTTATTTCCAGAAATGCCTTTGCGATCCTCACCCCCTGCTCTTCAGGGAGCCCACCCTGTGCCCACTTCTCCGGCCATAGACAGGAGACTGGTTGCCATCGCCCCTCCTCTGACCCAGTCCTGGAGGGTCTCAGGCCTGTCTTCTGTAGGGGTCTTCCAGATTCCTGCCCTGGGCCTTGGGAGGCAACTAGGGGAACGGCCAGGTTTACCGCAAAAAAACATGCTCCACCGCAGGCCCCCACTGGCATCGTCATGTGCTCAACTTGCTGGGTGTCAGGAGAGAATTCCACTCGATCAGCAAATTTCCTTTTCTTGTTGGTTTTGTCTGCTGGCTTTCCCCCACATTCTCTTTTTCCTTCTTCCCTTGAGTCAGAGATGCTGAGCCCAGCAATGCAGATGGAGCGAAGAGAAAGAGGGACTGTCCAGGGCCCGCTTAGATTCCTTTAGCTGCATCCCCCAGGCCAGCTTCCCTGGTGGTTCAGCTGGTAAAGAATAGGCCTGCAGTATGAGAGATCAGGGTTCGATCTCTGGGATGGGAAGATCCCCTGGAGAAGGGAACAGCTACCTACTCTAGTATTCTGGCCTGGAGAATTCCATGGAATGTAGAGTCCACAGGGTCCCAAAGAGTCAGAGACGACTGAGCGACTTACCCTTCACCCAGGCCAGCTCTGCGATATGGCAACCTGTGCTCTGGGCACTCCTTTCTGCCCAGACAAGTAAACATCTGCCCCTGCCCAGGGCTGGTGCAAGGGCACTGGCGGGGGAGGGCAGGCACCAGTCACCTGTGGTCTCCTGGGCGCCTCGCCTGCCCACCTGCTTGCCAGCCCCATGGCTCCCTTTTCTGAAGCTCATTCCCAGCTCTTTGGACTTGGATCACTTTGGACCCTTTAACACAGTGCTTTACAATGTGCTTTGTTCTCACTAAAATTCTAAGTAGGTCCTATTACCCGATTTGTTACCATCAGCAGCCCAACTGAGCAATAGTAATAAAATAGTAATCAGTAAATCAGCGATTTTTCATCTGAGCGTGAAGATTTGAAGGGACATTTGGAAGAATCCTGCCCAGAAAAATACTACCCTACACTCGGGTCTAAAAGTCTACCAGTATGTATATTTAGCATAAGTATGTCCCATGCGATATTTGGGACTTACTTACACTAAACATTTGTCTATTGTTTATCTGGGATATACTTGTACTAAAAATGACCCATTTTATCTGAAATTCAAATTTAACTGGGCCCCCTGGTTTTTCATCTGCAACATTTGGTATATAATCTTAGCCCCATGAGCCCTGAACTAAGACTGTAGAAGAGCTTCCCTTACCAAGAAATGCTCATTCTAGGCACAAGCACAGCAACCCCAGCCGTGGGGGACCCCCCTCCCAGGTGGGCTTTGTTTCTCTTCCATTCGACTGAGTAGGCTCACCTAGGATCTCTTCTTTCTCCTCCTTCTATGCTGCAGCCTCTTCCCAGGCTCACAAAACCCCAACCCAATCTGCCCAGGTGAGCAACTTGCCCAGTAGCCAGTAATCTGCAAAGAGCTGGGGGTGGCGGAGGGGGTGGTGCTGAGTAAACCAATCCCTCCAGCTGGGACTTTTGCAGTTTGGGCTACTTCCTAAGACCCTCTTTTTTGCCCCACTGGAAGACAAGGGGGTCCCCCCTCTCATAGCAGCTTTGGGAGGGGGCTGCTGGAGAGCAGTGAAAAGGACTTAGAGTCTGGAAACTTTGATTCCATCCCAGCTGAATACAAGGGCTTCCCTGATAGCTCAGTTGGTAAAGAATCCACCTGCATTGTGGGAGACCTGGTTTTGATTCCTGGGTCACGAAGATCCACTGGAGAAGGGAAAGGCTACCCACTCCAATATTCTGGCCTGGAGAATTCCATGGACTGTATAATCCATGGGGTCGCAAAGAGTCAGACACAACTGAGCAACTTTCATTCACTTACTCAGTTGAATACTGCTCCCAGCCTTCTCAGCAACTCCAGGCATTTGGAGCCTCCATTGCCTCATCTGCAACAGGGCTGATAATACCCAGCTAACCCCACTGGAGTGAGAGTCAGAGGAGAGGATATACAAGCCTCAAGAATGAATAACTGACCAAACATGCAGATCTTCACCATTCCTTCTTTCTCACCCCCACCTTCCAATTCAGGGACTGTTTGAGCAGCATTTACACCTTTTAAAGAAATATCCCCCAGTGATCATTTGACAGAACCCTAAATGACAGTGATCAAGGTCCAAATGGGCCACAGGACTGAACCTTCTGGAAACAAGGTCCCCAGCTTTGCTTTCAGAGCCATTGCTGATGCGAAGGGCAGATGCCTCCTCCTGTAAAGAAGCTTTTGGGGCTGACTACCTTCTGTAAACCTCCCCAGGTTGATGGCTGCCTTTTCGGCCAAGGATCCAGCAGTCTTTAGCTCAGCCTCTAGGATTCCATCCTCTCCTCCTTGGGCCCCACACAGCTCTTGGGGCACAGCTCCCTTATAGGGGACTGCCTTGAGGCCCACATGGTGCCAGTGTAGACAGAAAAGGTAGATACGGTGCAGTATGCCAGGCTCTGAGTAGAACCTCGTCCTGGCTCTGCAGAAACACAGAGGGAATCAGGGTGCTCTGAGCTGCAAATCCCAAAGCTGAGACCTGTCTGTCTCCATTAATTCATTCACCAGACACATACTGGGCACTTCCTTCTCCCCCAGCACAGCGGATAGGGAGACCAAGACAAACACAGGAGCTTACAGCCTGGTCCCTCGTATTTTGTCTCTCCTGAACATCTCTCCACAAAACCTGCTCCAGCTCTGGGGCTGGCAGCTTTCCCTCCCCCTGTCCCAGATTCTCTGAGATATGGGGTCTTGTCCAAAGCCCTTCCCTACACACCCCTAATTCCATCCAGATGTCAGGGTGGAGAAAGACAGGATAAGAACAAGTGGCTGCACAGTGAGGCTAACTTACCAATAGACTCTGCCAAAGACCCCAGAGACCTAGACTGACTTTTTACATGTAGCAAGTGCCTATTAAGGGCTTTTATGCCCCAGGCCCTAGGGCTATAGGAGTAAACAGAACAGCGATCTTTGCCCTGATGGAGCTTACGGTGGATCTAGTGTGACAACAGATAAGTAATAACGATCCAATAATAAATTAGGTAGTAATAACAATATAGGTCATAACAGATAAATAATTACAACATGATGAGGATTATGCTAAGAGAAGTGAAACTGCTGTGGTGTAAAGCAGGGGTCTCAGCCAAACCTAGGGGTTTGGTAGCTGGGGCAGAAAAGGGCTCCCCAGGGACTTCCGTGGTGGTTTAGTGGCTAAGACTTCATGCTCTCAAAGCAAGGGGCCCAGTTTCGTCCCCTGGTCAGGAAACCAGACCCCTCATGCCACAACTGAGTGTTCACATGTTGCAACTAAAGATCTTGCATGCTGCAATGATGACTGAAGATCCTGGGTGCCACAACTAAGACCTGACATGGCCAAGTAAATAATTTAAAAAAAAAAGAGAAGGGCTCCCCCAAAGACGAGGTGAACGAGAACCAGAGGCTGAGCAGGGGCTCTCCAAGCAGAGAAGGAGACAGAGTAACAGTGTTTTGAAATTCCCAGTGCAGGAGAGAGACTCTAGAACCTTGAAAACATGATGCTTGTATGATTCCATTGATATAAAATGTTCAGAATTGACAAATTCATGGAGAAAGCAAGCATATTAGTGGTTGGGATGATGGGGCTTATAAAGAACGACTGCTGAGGGGTTCAGGTTTCCTTCTGGGGTGATAAAAACATTGCAAAATTAAACAGTGAGGATGATCACACACCCTTGTGAATACCGGTGTCCCCCAACATCCAAAAGTAAAGTGTTTCCATGAAACCTTTTGTTAGCCAAGATGGCATAAAGCAAAGAAGCAATTACCTTAGGACACATCCAGCTAATGGATGCATAGAATAAATCAGGTTAAAGCACAGATGCTCACAGACACAATGTAAAGCGATGGCAGCTTGATGCTGAGTGTAGTTGCCAGGAAGTGAGTTGGCAGGGCCTCTCTCCCTGCTCAGGATGTGCGCTGCCTTTCTAACCACCCGCTGCAAAACCAACGCTGAGCCACGTTTTTGTTTTTCACCTCTTTTCGTCCACTTGGGATTGCTTTCCCTTAGTGAAAACAGGTACTAACATAACTCTTTCATAAAAGTGAGGTGACTAAAGCAAACTTTCAAAAAGCAGAAGATACTTATATAAGAAAAGCCAGTGAATTTTACACTTTAAAATGGTGAATTGTATGGTATGTGAATTATCTCAATTTTTTTAAGGTAGGGGAACAGCCTGAGGCCCACTGAGCATCTGAATGAAGCTCAGCTCACATTGCACAAAAGGGGGAGCTGGGCAAGACCAGAGCCTGCAGAACCACCTTCAGAGGGGCTTGATCAGAGGACCATGGAAACCAGCCAAAGGTTTGAAGCCAGAGAGTGACATGGTCACATTGGTGCTTTAGGAAGATGGCTCTGGCTGCAGTGGAGGATGCATTGAACGGAGGCTGCGAAGACCAGTTAGGAGGCTGCTGTGGCCCAGATGAGGGACTGTGGGAACCTGACCCAGGAGCAGCAGGGAAGGAGAAAAGCAGGATTTGAGGGGGAGAGAGGGGGCAGAGCTGACAGAGCTTGGGGATTGTAAAGGGATGGATGAGGAGAGGAAGGAGTTGAGGGTGAGGAGGCAAATGGCACTGAGGGTGAGGTGCCAGGGCAGGTGAGATTGGGGTCGTTTATGGAAAGGAGGGAGCCTGGGGGAGCAGGGGCAGAAGAACCGTGTTCCATCCACTTGGAGCAGGTGGAGCCTGCAAGGTACTCAGGGGGACAACTGGCTCTCGGAGAACAGCATTCAGGAGGCAACCTGGGCTGGCGGGAAGACCCTGAAGGCAGCAGCATGTGAGGTCACTGAGGCCTTGGGAGTGAGGGAGCCCCCCACCACAGGAGAGGGAGAGGCCAGGCAGAGCATTTGGGAACCCAGTACCTGAGCACAAAATGAGGAAGAGGCCTTTCAGGGAGCCTGAGAAGGAGAAATCAGGAGCGAACTAGACATGAGGGGCACATGGGGGTCTAAGGGAGGGCGTGTCTTGAGAAGAGGGGGTGATCAGCCATGTGAACACTACTGGGGCCCCAGCCAGTGGGGACACGCATGTATCCACAGGGTTCAGAGAGAGGTCAGGAACAGGTGACACTGAGATCAGAGTTGGCACCACAACCTGAAGACCAGAGTAGACAGAGGAGGAAGACATGGAAATGATTCTTGGGAAAAGTTTGTTTGAGGGGGCAGGGAGAACCCGAGAGAGGACTAAGCATAGGAGGGAATTCTGAGATCCCAAAGAGGCAAGAGATGAAAGTTGTGCAGAGATTTCTAAGGAACTGGGTGGAGCCAGAATTCATAGCATCTGGTACTCTGGCCTCAGATGGGAGGAGGGATGTGGAATGAAGAAGCAGGGCCAAGGTGGGTGAAGGGTATAAGGGTATAAGGGTTCTCTCTGTATCATTTCCTACAGCTGTGTGTGAATGTACAATTACTGCAAAATAAAATATTTTAAAAATTAAAACTTTCCTGGGGGTCCGGTGGTGAAGACTCCACACCGCCCATGTAGGAGACGAGGCTTCTATCCCTAGACAGGGAACTAAAGATCCCACATGCTGTTCGATGCAACCAAAGGATAAAAAATAGATGGATTTTAAAATAAAAATAAATAAAAATTAAATTATATATATTACAATCAAATAAGTTATACTTTTAAAGATAAATACTATAAAGTCATCACTTCGTAATTATTTTACTCCATTTCAGGAGAGAATCTGCCAGCAGTGTAGGAGACCTAGGTTCGATCCCTGGTTCGAGAAGATCCTCTGGAGAAGGGAATCCAGTATTCTTGCCTGGAGGATCCCATGGCCAGAGGAGCCTGGTGGGCTATAGCCCATGGGGTTGCAAAGAGTAGGACACGACTGAAAGACTAAGCACACACATACTCAGCTCTTAAGGATATTATATCTATGGTAACTGATGTCATGTCAGTAGCTTAAAATAGGCCACAATGGGAGTATTTATACCATGGGAGTCAGGAAACACTACAAATCAGGGCTTTCCCTGCCCCCTCCAGAGCCCCTTTTCAAACGTCTGCTGGCATACCACTGGGCTGGCCAGCTTGTCAGAGTCTGAGGGGGTGAAGTAGTCTTTCTAGAGGACAGAAGCAACGGTTGACTGGGGACATGGGCTGGTGAGACTGCTGGGCCCCATTATGATGGAGACCAGGTCTTCATGACCTGCCTGCCAAGGTTATGGAAAGTCCTTGGCTACCTTTGTTGACGGTTGGAGTTTTGCCAGGAGCTTTCAGGGGAAGGACAAGGGAGAGAGGGAGCTGGAGTGTGGAATCTGAGCTGGGAAGGGAGGTATGTGAAGGGCCCTGAGGGTGAGGAGTCAAGGATGTGAGAGGCTAGGAGTTCAACAGATCATTTCCTTGGACGCTGGTGTCTCTCAGGATTGTGGCAGGACATGGAGAAGGAAAAAGGAAAATGGAGAGGGAGGGAGGGAGAAAAGGACTCAAGAAAGGAAATAAAAGTATTCTTTGAGAAGGCAAGAAAGGGAGACTAATGTGTAAAGCTGGAGGATTTTTAGGGGCATCATTTAATAATATCAAATGTCTCTATTTTAATCAAAGAGCCTAAAAGGCTTGATTGAGAGTCTAAATTACCCCAGGGACCAGGCTTAATTGCTGCCTTTGCAATTCTTCAGTTGTCATAGAAGTTGGAAATTATCAGACGCTTCAGAGTATGTCCCAAGTCACAGGACAAAGGGAAAGCAAAACAATAAGGAGTGCGAAGGGCCATTCTATCGGTGCACTGGGACCACAGCGCCCAGGCATGAGTGTCTGTTCTCCGGGCTACGGTGAGGGAGGAGGCCTCAAAGGGGAGCATCAGCCAGAAGGTAGGATCTGGGACGGAATCTCCAGGAGACAAGTCTGACTCCTCCAAGGACCCAAACAGGGACCCAGAAACTCCCTCCTCAAGCTCTGGGAGTGAAGGAATGGTGGGAAGTTCTGTCAAGTTGCAGAAACCGTATTTTTCTTTTTTTTTTTTAATTTATTTCTAATTGGAGCATAATTGCTGTACAATGTTGTGTTGGTTTCTACCATACAACAATGTGAATCAGCCATAAATATACATAGATTCCCTCACTCTTGAGCCTCCTTCCCAATGAAACCATATCTTTCTCACTCAAATTTATGGGGCCTGGCCCAGTGTCTCGTATATAGTAAGTCAGCAGGTGCTCAGTCAGTGTTTGTAGAATTAAGCACATTTTCTTTGGTAATTATTAATAATTATTAATAAAGAGAGTTTTCACTGATTGGTTGATGTGTTTCCCTTCCAGATAGATTTCAAATTTCAAAGGGGAAAGGGGAGGAGATATGAGCACAATGAACTCTTCACCAGTGGACTTCAGCTCTCAATGGAAAGCTTTCTGGTTGGTGGAGAAAAGGTAGAAAGAATCTTTCCTTTGCTTCTCGAATTACCCCAAGGGGCGTGGCTGCTCCGCCTGTAGTTCAACGAGCCTTGTGCTTGTCACCGAGGGCATTGGCCCAGGGAGCGGTTGAACTGACAGGGCAGACAGAAGAACTGCTGGGAGGGCAGTTTGCTCAGAAGCAGCGAAGGAAACTCAGAGCACATTTTTTTTTTTTACTTTAACCTTTTTTTTTTTTCAACTTTTTATTCTCTATTGGAATATAGCCAATTAACCATGTTGTGATAGTTTCCAGTGAACATCGAAGGGACTCAGTCACACATATGCACTTATCCATTCTCCCCCAAACTTCCCTCCCATCCAGGCTACCACATAACATGGAACAGAGTTCCATCGGCTATATAGCAGGTCCTTGTTGGTTATCAATTTTAAATATAGCAGTGTGCACATGTCCATCTCAAACGCCCTAACTGTTCCTTAGCCCCATCCTTCCTCTCAGGCAACCATAAGTTCATTCTAAGTCTGTGAGTCTCCTTCTGTTTTGTAAATAATTTCATTTGTATCATTTCCTTTTAGAGTCCACATTTAAGGGATGTCATATGATATTTCTCCTCCTCTGTCACTCCTTATTTCCCTCAGTGTGACAATCTCTAGGTCCATCTATGTTACTACAAATGGTGTTATTTCACTCTTTTTAATGGCTCAGTATTATTCCATTGTATATATGTATCATATCTTCTATATTCATTCCTCTGTCAATAGATATTTGGGATGGTTCCATGTCTTGGCTATTGCAAACAGTGCTGCAATGAACACTGGGGTGGATGTATCCTTTCAAATCATGTGTTTCTCTAGAGATATGCCCAGAAGTGGGATTGCAGGGTCATATGTCAGAACTCAGAGCACATTCTTAATCACTGAATTCCAGGAGACCACCAGATTCTACTGCCACTCAATAATGTGGTCCCTAAATATGGTAGATACCAAATACAACAGTCACTAAATATTGTGGACACTAAATGCCACAGGCACTAAATGCTATAGGCACTAATACTATAGTAACTGGATCCCACACCTCAGACTAGAAATTTTTCGTATTAGTTCTCCAGTAGACTAGGCCTAAAGAAGACCAATGATGTTTGCTTAAAGAGTGTTGTTTTGGGGCTTCTGAATTCACCTGTGAGCCCATTGTCTGGAAAGCCAGAGTAGAATGACAACTGCCTGATGGCAGGTCAGGACTGGAGGGAAGGGAAAGGTGGAAAGGTATTCATTCATTTGTACATGAGTCCCGAAGCTGCTCTCACTTTCCTGGGGGCAAGTGAAATTTCTTTCCCATTTGGTTGCCCTTCGGTGCAGAAAACCATTTCTACTCTTACTCATCTGAGACTGGGAAACAGGTAACTCTAAAGTTGCCTGTGGGGACTTCCCTGGTGGTCCAGTGGCTAAGACTCCACACTCCCAGTGCAGGGGTCCAGGTTAAATCCCAGGTCAGGGAACTCGATCCCACATGCCACAACTAAAAAAAAAAAAGATCCCGCATATCACATATCACAACTAAAAAGAATCTGCATGCTGCAACGAAGACTGAAGATCCCCATGTGCCTGTGGGTAACTAAGAGCCAGCACAGCCAAATAAATAATAAATCAAATGAGTATTTTTTTTAAATATGGGCTTCCCTGGTAGCTCAGCTGGTAAAGAATCTGCCTGCAATGCGGGAGACCTGGGTTCAATCCCTTGGTTGGGAAGATCACCTGGAGAAAGGAACAGCTACTCACTCCAGTATTCTGGCCTGGAGAATTCCATGAACTGTATAGCAAAGAGTCAGGCACGACTGAGCGACTTTCACTTTCATTTTAAAAAAAGAAAGAAATTATTCCATGGTGAATTAAAAATAAAGTGGCCTCCAGATCATTTTTGTCAAGGTTGGTATTTGTCACCAAGAAGTGTTTAGTTTTTAATTGTGTTTGGGAATTTAGAAAGGAGAGGGTCTGGGGTTCTATTTTATTTAGATTTTATCTGTGGCCTTTCTCCTGCGCCCTGTGGTTCTCCCTGGCAGCTCAGCATCAGAGAGACTTAGGGAGGCAGAGGAAGTCTAGGTCTTAGTGTGGTGGCTGCAGGAACTCACCACAGACAAGGGCCTCCCCTGCCACACGGGTTCCCCTGCAGAGTCAGCATCCTCCACACACACACACACACACACACACACACACACACACTCACATTCACGTACATACACACACACACACACCCCATCTCCATGCCTCTCTCTGCTTCTCCCCCAGCTTGCACAGGAGCACAGGATGGAGCTGTGTCCCAGGTGCGTTCACAGAGTTGACCCGGCAGCTCCCGGCATCCCCCTCGGCTATGTGGAGGGAGGTGGTGCAGAGGGAGCTGAAGCCCAGTCCTCCTGGGACTGCCCTTACCTCCTATGGTCCGCAGCACTCCAATAGGGTCCCCAGCACCCCAGTCTGGCCCTGCAGCAGCTTGAGTCTCCCGTTTGAGGGGGCTGCTCCACACTGAGGAGGGGGCTGCGGCTGCTGGCCCAGCTGAGGGTCACCCAGATGGTCATGGCTGGAGGCTCCCTGATGCCCCCTTACACTGACTTTTCTGGGGACCAAACAGATGCCAATACTGTCCAAGCCCTCAGAGTTTGCTTTCTGAAATCTTTTCCTTATCACGATACATGCTTCTTGTAGAAAAGATGAAAACTTCAAAAAATATAAAGACAACAAAAAACGATTGTAGAGTGTCCCTTACCTGGAAGTGACCACTAGTAAAACTTCAGCATATTGCCTTCCAAGCTTCTCTGCTGCTTCTTTTCCTTCACACGGTTGAGCTCATACTGTAGTCTTACTTTTGTGCCCTGCTTGTTTCTCTTAACAGTAGATGATAAGACACTCTCTACAATATTGAGCATTTCATAATGTTATTTTAAAGGCTGTGTGTGATGGTTAATTTACTTTCATGTGTCGGCTTGACTGGCCATGGGTGCCTAGATTAAACATTATGTCTGGATGTGTCCGTGAGGTGGTTTCTGGATGAGGTTAGCATTTGAATCAGTGGACTCAGTAAAGGACCTGAATAGAAAAAAAGGGGAAGGGAGAACGAGGAATTTGACGCTTTTTTCTGCCTTGCTACTGGAGCTGGAACATCTCATTTCATCTTCTCTTGCCCTCAGACTGGCTTTATACCACTGGCTCCCTTGCTTCCTAGGCCTTTAGACTTGAACTAAATTTCACCACCGTCTTTCCTGGGTCTCCACCTTGCAGATTACAGACTGTGAGACTTGTCAGCCTCCATAATCATATGAGCCAATTCTCCATAATGCGTCTTGGTGATCGATAGATCTCTGTCTCCAGTCTGAAGATTCCTGACTAATACAAAAGCTGTCACTGAGTCATCTCATATAGAAGAAATAAAAATATTTTCCACCTCTCAGTGGACGGAGCAGCAAAGAATTGGCAGCCTTCTTTTTTTTTAATACTTTTTTTTTTTTACTGCACTGGGCCTTTGTTTCGGAGACGAACTTGGAACAACTCTGAAGGGCCCTCCCAGCTTTAGGTCTCCCCACGGGATTAGCTGGTGACTCTGTTGTAACTATATCACAGTTCAAGTCACCTCCTGCCCACTCCTCTTCCCTCACTCCCTGGCAGATGCTGCTCTCAAAGTCTCCCCAATAATCAGACACAGATCTCTGTCTCGAGAGTTTCCCACCAGCCTGATCTAGCTGGAGGAGGGAGAGGCTGAGTTCCAAGCAGGAACTGAACTCTGAGCAGGGCAAGTATCCCCGTAGACATCCCCGTAGACAAACTCGGAAATATAATCAGGGCTTTCTGTGGGATTGGAGAGGCTGCAGCTGAGCAAGAGGTGAAGTGGGTAGAATGAAAGGATTAGGAAACAGGTGGAAACAAAGTAAGGATTGACCTAACCAACCTGCAAATGTTAATCACTTAGTTCTCTCCCTGTTCACTGTGATAAATAAAAAACATTGCAATGCGTGTCTTGATTCCTAAATTCTTTCGTTCACAGTTCTGATAACTTTTTAGGACAGATCTTGAGCAGTGAAATTATGAATGAAAGAATGTAAGTTTTCTAGAGACTACCAGAACTTTCCAAGACCCCTATTCACACTGCATTTACACAGCCTTCTCTTTCAGTCAAACTCCTAAATTTATAAGAGATCCGATTTAGGGAAGGTCATTGATTCAGCTACAGAGTTAATTATTCATCTGAATTGGTTTGTGCAAAAGACTCCAGAGAGCCTACAAGAATAAATGGAAAAGCTATTAGAACTAACAGGCGAATTTAATCAAGTGGCTGCATTCAAAATTCAATAGCTTCCTCATCAACTAGCCACAACCAATTAGAAAATACAGTGAGGGTGGGTGGATAGAGGGAGCAGAGAAATCAGCTGAAAAACAATAACAGTAATGAAAATACCCAAGACTGACCTTACCAACAAGTGTGGGAAACAGGAAAACTAGATCTTAAAAACATAAACTTTTCTAACACATATGAAATAGACAGAAAAGGCATGACATGTTCCTAAGCGAGAAGAATGGCTGTACTGTAGGCTTAACCTATAAATTAAACATGATCCAATTAAAAGTCCAAGGAGGTTTGTCATTTTCTTGTTAAACATGCCACGCTTATCCCAAAGTTTACTCAGAAGAAACACATAGGCAAGAATAGTTAAGAAAAAAATGTGTAGAGGAATGAAAAGGAATTTTGTCCCACCAGCTGTTAAATACACAATGAAGTTAAAATAATTCAAGAGTTGGCAGACAGGTCAAGGGGATTGCAATCCTGTCAGAAGAGGCAGCATCATTTGATAAATGGTATGGAGACAGCTGGTTAACTAACTATTCGAGAGGAAAAATTATACCTTTTTTCACACCACTCATCCAAATAAGTAAATTCCAGATGATGAAAGAGTTCAATGTTCAAGGTTGAGCATATATATCCTAACCCCCAGCACCTTGGAATGTGACCTTGTCTGAAAATAGGGTCATTGCATATGTAATTAATTAAGATAAGGTCAATACTGGCTTAGGATGGGTCCCTAATTCAGTAGGACTGGTGTCCTTACAAGAAGGCGGCACGTGAAGACAGAAGCAGAGATGGGAGTTAAGCAAAACTGCAAACCAAGGAACATCTGGGGCTACCAGAAGCAGGAAGAGGCAAAGAAGCACCCTTCCCTAGAGGTTTCAGAGGGTGTGTGGCCCTACCATCACCGGACTTCTAGCCTCCAAAACTGTGAGACGGTTCTTGAGACTTCCCTGGAGTCCAGTGGTTAAGACTCCAAGCTCCCAATGCAGGGGACACAGGTTCAATCCCTGGTTGGGGAACTAAGATCCTGCATGGTTCACGGCACCATGAACACCAAAAAATCAAACAAAAATAAACCACCTACTTTGTGGTACTTAGTTACAGAAGTCCAAGGAAACTAACACCGTGTATAAATTAGAACCGTTTAAATTTTTAAAGGAAATATAGGTGAAAAATGCATGTGCTTCCAAAAGCAATAAGGACTTTATAAGCATAAAAGTGATGGGAAAAATCCAAAGGGAAAATCAATACTTGTTATACATTAAAAAACTTAAACTAACATAAAAAATAGCTTTACCAAAAACTAAAAGGTAAACAGCAAACTGGGAGAAGATACAATTGCTACAACATGATAACTGACCATTATTCTTTTTTTTTTTTAAAAAAACTTTTATTGGAGTATAGTGGCTTTACAATGTTGTGTTAGTTTCTACTGTAGAACAAAGTGAATCAGTTTATGTACACATGTATCTCCTCTTTTTTAGATTTCCTTTCCATTTAGGTCACCACAGAGCATGGACTGGAATTCCCTGTGCTATACAGCAGGTTCTCATTAGTGATCTATTTTATACATAGCAGTGTATACATGTCAATCTCCCAGGTTATCTCACCCACCCCTCTTTCCGCCTTGGTATCATGTTTGTTCTCTACCTTTGTGTCTCTATTTCTGCTTTGCAAATAAGTTCATCAGTACCAGTTTTCTTCCTTGGTGGATCAGGCAGTAAAGAACCTGCCCACAATGCAGGAGTCCTGGGTTCAATCCCTAGGTTGGGAAGATTCCCTGGAGAAGGGAATGGCTACCCACTCCAGTATTCTTGCCTGGAGAATTCCATGGAGAGAGAGCCTGGTGGGCTACAGTCTGTGGGGTCACAAGGAGTCGGACATGACTGAGTGACAAACACTTTCACCACATATACCACATATAAGCAATATTATACTATATATGTTTTTCTCTTTCTGACTAGCTTCACTCTATGACAATCTCTAGGTTTATCCATGTTTCTGCAAATGATACTATTTCATTCCTTTTTATGGCTGAGTAATATTCCACTGTACATATGTACCACATCTTCTTTGTCCATTCCTCTGTTGATGGACATTTAAGTTGATTACATGTCCCAGATATTGTAAATAATGCTGCAATGAACATTGGGATGCAGGTATATTTTCAATTATGGTTTTCTCTGGGTATATGCTTAGTAGTGGGATTATTGGGTCATTGTAGCCCTATTTTTCATCTTTTGAGGAACCTCCATAGTGTTCTACATAGTGACTGTACCAATTTACATTGCCACCAGCAGTGTAGGAGGGTTCCCTTTTCTCTTTATTCTCCACAGAATTTATTGTTTGTAGATTTTTTTGATGATGGCCATTCTGATCAGTGTGAGGTTATACTTCACTGTAGTTTTGATTTATATTTCTCTAATAATTAGTGATGTTGATCATCTTCATGTGTTTGTTGGCCATCTGTATCTCTTCTTTGGAGAAACATCTATTTAGGTCTTCCCATTTCTTTCCTTGTGCTGTTTGTTTTTTTTTATATTGAGCTGCATGAACTGTTTGTATATTTTGGAGATTAATCCCTTGTTGGCTCTTTCATATGCAAATATTTTCCCATTCTGAAGGTTGTCTTTTAGGTTTGTTCGTGGACCTTATTCTTAATATATAAGAACTCTAAAGCCCAGGAGAAAATCAGGTGAACACAAACAGAAAACTCACAGAATGCACATGACTGTAAACATAAAAAATGTTTAAACCTGTTAGTAATCAAATTCATATAAATTAAAAGATGGTAAACTTTGCCTTTCAAATTAACAATGTGATACTACTTAATACAGATAAGGGTACAGTAAAAATTGTATGCCCCCGATAATACTGTTCAAAGTTTAAATTATATTTTTAAGAATGCATTCTGGGGCTAGGTATAAATAGATATTTAAAATTCACACCCTTGATAAAGAAATTCTTCTAAAAGTCTCGCTTAAGGAAACAAATAAAATTTAGGCAGATATTTACCTACGAAGATGTTCATCCCTGCATAATTCATAATAATGACAAATTAGAAATATCCTCGTGCTCAGTCGTGTCCAACTCTTTACGACCCTGTGGACTGTAGCCTGCCAGGCTCCTCTGTCCATGGAATTTTCCAGGCAAGAATACTGGAGTGGGTTGCCATTTCCTACTCCAGGGGATCTTCCCTAACCCAGGGATCAAAGCTGGTGTGTCCTGCATCTCCTACATTGACAGGCAGATTCCTTACCACTGCACCACCGCTATCCAAAAATAGGGGAATCCTGCGCATGTTAACACATGTAATTTAACATGCTAATGTTAAATTATACAATCACTAAAGGTGGTGATTTCAATTTATTTAATGACATGGGAAATAGTCACAATAAAAATCTAAGACCAAAATTCTCACTATTGTATGTATATTATAAACTCATCTTTATAAAACACAAAACTGCAGGGGAAAAAATGGATTGAAATAAGCCAGAATATTTATCTTCTCTTCTGGGCAGCATGATTTATGGATGTTTTAATTTTTTTTTGTGGTAAAAAATATATATAGCATAACATTTACCATTGTAATCATCTTTAGGTAAATAACTTAGTGGCATTAAGTACATTCACAATGCTGTATGATCATCACCACTATTTCCAGAATTTTTTCATCACCTCATACAGAGACTCATACCTTTTAAACAATAACTCCCCATGCTCCCATGCTCCCTTCTGCATAGCCCTTGGTAACCCTTATTCTATTTTCTGTCTCTACAAGTTTGCCTCTTCTAGGTACTTTATTATATACATGAAGTCAAACAGTATTTTCCTTTTGTGGCTTATTTCACTTAGAGCAGTGAATTGAATGTTTATATCCTCCCCAAATTCATAAATTGAAATATTAACCCTTGATGTGGTAATATTTGGAGATGGGAACTTTGGGAGGTAACTAGGTCATAAGGGTGGAGCACTCCTGAAGCACTTATATGAGACCCCAGAGAGCTCCCTCGCCCCTTCAGTCATATGAGGGGGGCCATCAGTAAGAAATTGGACTCTCATTCAGGGGGTATTAGTGGTACAGAATCCACCTGCCAATGCAGGAAAATCAAGAGACTTGTGTTTGATCCCTGGATAGGGAAGATCATCTGGCGGATGTGGAAATCCATTCCAGGATTCTTGCCTGGAGAAACCTATGAACAGAGGAGCCTGGTGGGCTAGAGTCATAGGGTTGCAAAGAGTTGGATGTGACTGAAGCAACGTAGCATGCAGACACAGAATCTGCAGGTGCCATGATTTTGGACTTCCAGCCTCCAGGTCTGTAAGAAATAATTTTCTGTTGTTTATAAGCCACACATTCAATGGTATTTTGTTTTAGCAGCCTGAATGGACTAAGCACAATGTTTTTAAGACTTGGCAGCCTGAATGGACTAAGCACAATGTTTTGAAGATTCATTCATGTTATAGCATTCATCAGAACATCATTCCTTTTTATAGCTGATATTCCATTATATGTAATTTACATACCACCTTTTGTTTATCCATCTATCCATTGGTGGACTTTTGAATTGTTTTCCCCTTTGGCTCTTATGAATAATGCTACTGTTAACATTAGTGTACAGGTATCTAAGTCTCTGGTTTCAATTTTTGGGGAGCATATACCTAGGAATAGAATTTATGGATTATGTGATAATTACATGTTTAACTTTTTGATGAATGGTTGGTTTTAATTTTTTACGTTTTCTTCTGCATTTTTCAGATTTTTCTACTGAGCATGTATTATTTTTAGCATAAAAAAGAACACTTATTTTCAAATGCCTCTTCTTGCTCTTTTTTTCTTTTCTCTATGCATAACCACTCCTTCCTTGGAGTCAAACAAGCGTTAGTTCCTCAGCCATGTCTGACTCTTTGCAAGCCCATGGACTCTAGCCCATCAGTCTCCTCTGTCCATGGGGATTCTCCAGGCAAGACTACTGGAGTGGGTTGCCATTTAAGAATTGCTCAAATTTTCCCTTTAACTGACAGCAAGGGCTGCACGTGCACAAAATGTTTTTAAATGAACTTGGGATTTGTTTTAATTGGACATGGTGAGATGATAGACATGGAGACAATTACCTTTTTTTCTTCCAGTTTTAGTGAAATATGATTGACATGCAACATTGTATAAGCTTAAAGTATACAACATGATGATTTGATATATGTCTATATTGTGAAATGATTAACACAATGAGGTTAGTTAACACATCCATCACTTCACACATTTACCATGGCAACTATTTTTTTAAGAGACAAGTTTGTTACTTAACAATTCTCAAGGGGAGGCAGCATGCATGCCCTGCCAGACAGGGTCATGCAGGAAGCTCCAGGGTCAGTTGCGAGACAAGAGGAGGAAAAAGGATGGGCACAAACTTTTATTATGGTTTCCATGAGAAACACAAGGCAAGCCAGAGCAGATAGATTTACGATTGGCTAGTCTGAATGATTTCTGCAGGCTCTAGGCTAAAAGGGTGGCCCCTAGTTGTTAGGTACCTGGTCCTGGGTACCAGGGGCAGAGGGAATATTGACTTGGTATGTGAGCTAGGCCAAGGAGGTGGTTGGCTTGGATTGACTGGTTTACATATGAAAGGCATGCTCTCTGGTGAGTTGTTTACTGTCTTTAGGAATCAGCTAACCCTGAAAAGGTCGGACACAACTGGGCGACTAAACAACAACCCTGAAAGGGGCAGGATGATCAAAGCCACACATGTCAAAGCATCATGAAATTGAACCCAGGTCTCCCGCATTGCCGGCAGATTCTTTACCAGCTGAGCCACAAAGGAAGCCCAAGAATACTGGAGCGGGTACCTTATCCCTTCTCCAGTGGAAACAACCCAGGAATCAAACCGGGCTCTCCTGCATTACAGGTGGATTCTTTACAAACTCAGCTATCAGGGAAGCCCAGAGAAAATTAAAAACATTATTAATACAGTAATGTACATGCAAGGTTTCTCTTTTTAGCAGTTTATAATAGCAAAGATTAGAAACCGATGGAATTACCACCAAATAAAGAGCAGGGTAAATAAGTGTTGGTTAAAAAAAAAATACAATCAAATGCTATGCGCCATGAAAAAGAATGGAATGTCTCCAAGAGATGTCATAAAAAGGAAAAACCTTGGTGGAGATCACCAAGTGCAATATTCTCCACTGTACATACCTAGGTGCTTGTCAGTACAGAATCTCTCTAGAAGGACCCACAGGAAACCCTGATGGTGGTGCCTCTAGGGAAGGGAATTCAGTTGCTGAAGATCTAGGTTAGGAGGGACAGAGGAGCAGTATCTTTTAAATTGGGGCTTGATGTCTGGAATGTGAGCTCCATGGTGGTAGGAGCTCAATTCTATTCAGTGCCCTCTGCCACTCCTAGAGGTGATCAATTAACACTTGCTGAGTGAAAGGTCTGACCTCTCTCAGGCCTCACAAGATCATTAAATAAGCACACTAACAGCATCCACCTCCTGACCTTGTGGGGACTGAAGACACTCATGCTCATAAAACTCTACACAATGGCTGGAAAAAAACAGGAACTTAATGTTGTTAGTTATTAGTTAACCCAATATTAATAACTAATATTGGGTTATGTTTTGACAAAGAAGACTGTTGCCTTACAGCAAAATTGGCAAGTAGGCATCCCCTCATATGCCAGCTTCAATTGTTGGTATGGTTGCCTGGACTGTTTTGTTGAAAAAGATCTTGAGGCTGGATGGCAGAAGTGACATGATGAGTTAGCAATGATTGCCCCAAGCAAAGGAGGAAGTAGGGTGGCTTGGGTGCTGTCTCCTTACAGCATCCTACCCACAGCCCTCCTCAAATGGCATAGCCACCTCCTTACAGAGGTAAAACGTCCAGGCAAGACAGACTCATCCTCCTGGCAATTTTGGAGGCAGGACTGTCTCCAATGAGGGCAGGTTGCCCCAATAGTAGAGCCTCGTCCACGTGTCTGGGTCTCTCTGCAGAGGTAAGGCCACCCCTCCGTTGAGGACCGGCAGTGGGCTCTGGGATCTGGACTCCAGGCAGGAGAGAGGTAGAAAATAACCAGTCCTCTGGAGGTGGTCTGGGACAGTCGTCCTTCCTCCTCTTCCCTGTGAATTCACTCAGGTCATTGAGGGCAAAAGACCTCCTAGAGACCTTCTTCCCCAGATGCTGTGGATCCCCACCATAGACTTCCACACTCCCCTCCAACAGCACTTTCATTCACTTAGTGCTAACAACTTTGCAAAGTGGCTTTATTGCCTCTATTTTACAGTTGAGCAAATAGAAGCCTGGAGAGTCTGAGTGATTTGTCCAATACCACCCCTTTGTCCCTTGGCCTTTTATTCTGGGAAGAGGGACTGTGAAGGTGGGCAGAGGGTGAGTTTTCCGGTGCTTCCTGTCCTTCAGAATTTGGAATCTCTGGGGAGGAGCCCTAGATCTTTTCCCCTTTAGTCCCTCGCCCGCTTAGAACTGCTCAGATCCTTCACTGCTTCCTTGGGAAAGTAGAACATGGGTCCCTTGTTAAAACCCTAAATTGCCTAAATCTCACCAAGGAGCTCAAATCCCAGAGGCCCTGCAGCGGGAGTTGTGTGGACGCTCCCCCAACACCATCCCAGCCTCAGAAAATTCATGCCTCCTAAAAAGACAGAGGACCTGTTGGGGGCCACCCCTAGAGGGCACCCTCAATGCATTCTCTTAAGTGCCTGCTAGCTACCAAGTATGCCCGGGGTTGGGCACCCCACCCCACCTATCCTCCTGCAGCTCACACCCTAGCATAGAAGGCTGGCACAGTAATAGACTTTCAAGCACACCGCGGAGGGCGTCGTAGGCGCCCTGGGTGCTTAGCTAGTTAGCCAAGTGTGGACATACGTTCCAAGCCGGGTGATAATGCACGGGCTGTTTGTGGCAGACACTGAGCTCCCCAACCCAGAAGATCTGCAAGCAGAAGGAAAGGGACCTCTAGTCTTCCTATACAGAATTAAGTCCCTTCTGTCTTCTTCTGGCCTCTGGCCTTGGGGGTAGGGACAGGATATGCATTGTACTCAACGGGATAATCCTCAGTGCATGCCTGACACAGAGTACGTGCTTGCCAATTGTCTGCTGCTGCTATGAACCATTATATATTTGAGTTTAGTGCATCCATCCTCTTGCAGAGAGAAAGAGAGGCGAAGGGTTCTTCCCCTTCGCCAGCTGCACCCGCGCACAGCTGGCCGTGGGCAGGAAAGCCCGGCTGGCAGCTGTCCCCACAGACGGGAGCAAGGGTCTGTGATTTCCTGAGCAACCACTTCAATCCTAATGTCCCTTTAATAGTCCTCGTCAAATTGCCATGGCTCTCCCCAGAGGTTTTAATACGATGGAAAATAAATAGCCATTATCTGACCTCCAGGGGAATGGAGATGTCTGCAGAATTCCCGGAAAGGCAGTTATAAAGCTGAGTAGAGTCAATCTGCCCTTTCGGTATTTACAGCCTCAGTGCAAAGGGAAGGTATGGAGCCCTGGCAACTGCTAAAGAAATCACAAAATAAGTGTAGTAGGCGCTCAAATTCTCTCTTCACCTGTTTTGATGTATATGAGTACATCTGGCTTCTGGTAGCCAAAGAAAGAGAGAGAAGAGGGGGAGAGAGAAGAAAACTACTACAAAAAGATGTGAAGACTGGTGTCTATTGCCCTGGGGTTGGGAGGAAAGGAGCTGGGAAGCCAAGGACTTTAAACTGTTCACTGACTTTCAAAGAACGTATGATGATGAAAATGTCCATCCTTTTCTTATCATGTAATTTGAAAAAGAGAAACCTTTTTTTTACCCTAAAAACACATGGTGAGCCCAGGAAAAAGTATTTTCAAATAAAAGTTCCTTTCCGAGTCCCCAGAGACAGAGCCCTGGGCCAGGTCAGAGACCTGCTCTGGTACTATCTCAGCTGCCAAGGGTTCCTAGGACAGCGTCATTCTGTTTCCATCAGCTGTAAGACAGGGATGGGAACAATCACCCCACGGTGATCCAAGCCAGGATTGTTGTGAAGATCACCTGAGATGAGCGATATGAAAGCCCTGCCCAGCCAGTCTTCATGAGAAAGGAGCAATGCCACTCAGCGGCCACCAAGGGGGCCAACGATGCAAAACTGAATTAAATGCCTGTCACAGCCAGACCACCTTCCCTCAGGCAAGCTTCATCTATTCTCAAATGACTGGGCTGTCCTCACCCTGCCTGGGAAGGGCCAGGAAGGGAAATGGGAAACATAGGGCGGACTTCCCTGGTGGTCTAGTGGTTAAGACCCTGTGCATCCATCGCAGGGAGCATGGATTCAATCCCTGGTGGGGGAACTAAGATCCTACGTGTCACGTGGTGTGGGCAAAAAAAAAATGTGATTGTTTTTGTTGGCCTTCCCTGGCATTCCAGTGGTTTAGACTCCATGCTTCCACTGCAGCAGGGGGCACATGTTCGATCCCAGGTCAGAGAACTAGGGTCTCACCTCCTGTTTGGCTTGGGCAAAAAAACTAGGAGAGATGTTTTTCTTCATGCTGTCTTCCCCATCATTAGAAAAGCTTCAAGCCTGGAGGGGATGGAAGGGCCCACCATCACGCCTCCTACTTCTCCCCAGGGTTTCAACTGCACACTCCCATGAGGTGGATGGCCCCAAGAAAGCCTGGAGCCCCAGGATGAAGTTGGCTGGCCGCCCCTCAGCCCTGCCTTTGCTCACACTCCACTATTTTGATCCAGAGGCCCGTGTGGCTGTGGCCCCGCCACTCTCAACAGTCACGGGCTCTTCTGGGCCACATCCTCCCACAGCTGGTGACAGCCAGGACAAGGGAAGCCCACATTCCTTCAAGAAACTCTCTTTTATGCAAAGGGGGACATGGAGGCCCTGAGCGGGGGCAGGTTGGGTGGCAGCAGAGATCAGAGGACAGAGCACTGGCCTGGGTGTCAGATGATCTGGGCTTGCATCCCAGCCCCGTCCTGCACCAGCTCCCATCTAGGCCTCAATTTGCCGTCTCTGAAAGAGACGGTGCTCTCTGGTCTGCCTAATACATAAGGTGGGTCTGGGATCTGATGTAACGAGGGAGTTACACCAGAGTTGACTCTGCTGGCTTGAGAGGAGCCAGAGCACTCTGCCTCGGAGTTGTTCTTCCTTTCCTTTGTGGCATTGTTGTTGTTCAGTCGCTCAGTCGTGCACAACTCTTTGCAACCCCGTGGACTGCAGCACACCAGGCCTCCCTGTCCTTCACCATCTCCCGGAGCTTGCTTCGTGGCATTACCCACCTCTAAAGACACAGGCCTACTTTGCTCCCTAGGGCCCTGCAGCAGCGGTATCATGAGGGCAGGACAAGTGCATATACTCCAGCAACTGATGGCCACTGCACTCTTGGAGGAAGGGTATTTGTTGGGGCACTTTAAAAAGAACATTGTCTATAATTCTAACTACAGTTTTGCATCCAGCTCCAAAGTGTGTTGTTTTTTTCCCCACACTAAGCAATTCTCCAACACCAGCTGGGTGTCCTACATTCCAACTGAATTCTAACACTATCACTTGGAAATAGCATCAGATCCCACAGGTTAAAGGCCCAGTCCCCTAAGACTGTTCCCCACCCCCAAATCCAGAAACCAATCACACATTCAGGATGTTACCTGTGCTTCTGAACAATCGGAGGTTCCAGTGACCCCCCTCCTAATTTGCTAGAGCAGCTCACAGAACCCAGAGAAACTAGATTACCAGTTAATCATGAGAGGATGTAACTCAGGAATAGCCAGATGGAAGAGATGCACAGGACAAAGCATTGAGAAGGGGCAGGCGGTTTCCATGCCCTCTCCAAGTGCCCTCTCCAAGTAAGCCACCCTCCCCAGGTCTCTTTTCACATGCTCATCAACCCAGATGTCCTCAGAACCTTGTTCTTCCGGGTTTTTATGGAGGCTTCCTCAAAGAGGTGTGATAGATCAAATCACTGGCCATTGACGACTAAATCTTCAGCCCATTTCCCTGCATGGGAGATGGGAGGTGGGGCCTGAAAATTCCAACCCTCCGATCGATCACTGGGTTGGCTCCACTGGCATCTTTAGGGGCTTTCCGTAAGTCACCTTATAACAAGACACCTCTATTGCTCCCTGCACAGGAAGTTCTGAGAGTTTTAGGACTTCTGTTCCACGAACAGGGACAAAGACCAAATATGTATCTCAAATTATAAATCACAGTATTACACTATCTTATAAGAAGGATACACCTAAATCCTTTCATTGCAGGTAATATAGGAACAATGTTCTGGACTTCTTCCTCCATCTGAGGTGCCAACTGCCACGATAGGGTATTCCCCAACACAGGTTAAAATAGGAAGCATCTGTCCTGCAGTAGCTTCCAAGGGGAAAACCTCATCAAAAGCCCAGCACACCTGAGTATCTTTTGGTTGAAAAATGCATGCAGACAATGGAGTGGCAGACCCAGGACAGAGGAAAATAAGAGGGGAAAATAGTGAGGTTGAGAGTGAGGTGACACTTGAGAATCAGCTTCTTACTAGGGTTTTTGCACACACAGCCTTTGATGTACAGCCCTGTACACAAGGGCTAGGAGTCCCTTGGACAGAGGGGGACAGGAGTGGGATGGGTGCCGGCCACAAGGCAGATTAAGCAATATCTGAGGGAAGTTGCTAGTGGACTGAGGCTCAGACAGTAGTGCAGGGAAGATGAAAATGAGAGACAAGAACTGACATTAACTGAGCCCCTATTATGAGGAACAAGGTTGAACTAGAAAGGAAAAAAGGAAATACTTTAAATGATAGGTTGGGGAGAGGTCACTACAGCAGGTGACTGCTATACCCCTTGTCTTCATCATCCTTATTAGCAATCCCTAAGGGCACCCTCAGCCATGCCCTGGGTCTGGGATTGCCATCGTGGGTTCGGTCTACTTAGGGAGGTCAGACCCAATGAAATGACTAGTAAGCTAGTTGCATATACTGAAGAAAGAGTAGGACACCAACTAGAAAGTGTCAGGGACCAGGGGAGGGACTGCAATGCCTTGCGTCGGATGAAGTTCCCAGGGAGAAATGGTGGATATGAGTGGAGAGGGACAAATTGGCATGGACAAGGGACAGCAAAGGGAAGACAGGTGGCATGCTCAAGGGACTGTGACCAACAGTTTATTATTCTTATTCGATCACTTTGTATTTTGGATCCCTTTCACATACATCACCCCAGGAAATGACTCTGTTGTCCTTCACAAACCCCACTAAACCCTGGAACAGATGGCCTTCTGTTCCAGGGAGTTCAATGGAATTAAATGAATTCCTACTATGGGTAAATCATTGTTAAGTATTACAGGGTATATAGGAAAGTGTAAAATATAGTCCCTGTTGTTAAGTATTACAGGGTCTATAGGAAAGTGTAAAACATAGTCCCTGCCCTCAAGGACAAAAAGGATTTCCCTTCTGTCAAAAGGCCAGGGAAGGAGATCCCGGGACGACTCTGCAGCAGTGAAGTCTTAAGTCTGACAAAAGGCATCAGGCTCTGGGCGGCGTGGACAAGCCTGAGGAAAATCGGATTTACCATCCATCAAGATGCTCCATTTGGGGGTAGTCCAAAAGGTTATTCTGGTGACTCTGCAGTTTCCTTCTCAGAATTGGTTACCAAGCTCAGGTCAGTCTGTCCTTCACATTCTTCCCACTATATTACTCCACAGACACAAAAGCCCATCTGCAGCCAAACACCAGTTCAGAATCAAATCACAAAGTCACTGTAGATGTACCTATAACTCATCCACCGCCGGGCCACTGAATAGCATCCCAATCAATAAGCAGTCTTGGACTCCACAACTAATCCTGGAGAGGAAGAGGCATCAGGACAAAAACAAAAGAACCAAAATAAGACAATGCACCTGTGTAACTTCTAAATTAGTCAGCCGTGGGCAAAGGGAGGTCTGGACATTTTTACTCTGCCCGAAGGTAATAAAGCAACCTTATCCTGGCTCTTTAAGCGCCAGTGAGGACTGAGCGAGAGAAAGCACAGTTGAGCACCATCTGAAATAAATGGAAATGCAATCTTACTTCGGGCATCCTCAGTCTGATGACGTGGCTACTGTCATGATGGAGCAGTCCATGGAGGAGTCTCAGGAACTTTCCAAGTTGGGTGGGCAGCGTCGCCAGTAACATGACAGAATTGGCAGAAGCCTGTCAGTCACTTCTCAAAAAGTGAGTGACAGGAATATTAAGCAATGAACTAGCTGTATGGGTCAGCCAGAGGGCCTATGAACCAAAGATTCTGAGTGGTCAGCACTAACAGAGGTGTATGTGACCTCCTGCTCCCTCAGATGACTGAAGGTCAAACACAAGGTGAGAAGGAGCTCTCTGGAGCCTTGAGGTTCTATACTTTGAATTTTTAGTTGAAAAACCTCTTTTCAAGACAAAAACCTACCAGAGGACATTTGGAAGTATTTCTAAGAACAAATCCACATGCCCTGACTTTGTAACAGAGGGAGTTGCAAACCTCACTTCAAGACAGTGGAGGCAGAATCCTTAACGCAGGCGAAGTCTAGAGGAAGGGACTTGTATGTCGTGGATCAAAGCAGAGTCTTCACAACGACCGAGTCTCCCACCTACACCACCCCCTTAAAAAGAAAAAAAAGCAAAGAAACAACCAATACACAACCTTAAGACTCTTTATTTAAAAGAAGTATCTCTGAGTCAAGCTGCTGTATAATCTAGCCAGAAAATCTACTGACACTTGACAGTTCTGACCGACAGCCTTCAGTCTTGGATGCTAAATGAAGTGTTTGTCTTGATGTTGTTTTTGAACCAAGGAGTCCATAAGTCCACTTTCATGTTTAATTCAGAAAATTCCATTTCATGAAACATCAGGCTCTGAAGTGAAGAAGTGGGCACAATTCTCCTTGCATTAAAACTCCCAAGGCAAATGTAAGAGGATGCCCAGATAACCGGTGGTGACGTGCCCCCAAGGAGGACGTCATACAAGGAATCTGGATGTTGAGAAAGCGGATGATTCACCCTAGAACTTTTTAAAGAACTTTTTGGGCAGCTGAATGATGTTTTAAACATACTGGGTTGCTAAACCTGTCAGGAGAAACATCTGGATCTGAGAAAATCTCACAAAGCTATATGAATGAACACCAACTGTTCTCTATCCTAAATGTTAAGATTATTTTTAAAGGTTAATTTATAGATATTTGGACAACAGGGGAAAAACTGTCTGGTGGGCAGAGAGTTGGACAAGGGAAAACAGAGCAGAGGACAGACAGGCTGTGGATATTCTATGCATTAATACACCCTTAATAACATGTCTGACTCCATCCACAGAGTATGGGCCATCCTAGGGTTGATGGGCTGCCAAGCTGCTGCCAGGACTCCCCAGGTCACACAGTCTCAAGGTAACTCTGGAGACAGAGTTCTCTCCAAAAGCTTTCAGCATTTTCATGGTCTCTCTTTACTGATCATTAAGCCAGTTAAAAGCATTTCTGAGCACTCATGGGTTTCCCAAGATACTGCAATGAAATAGTAATATCCCTAGGTCAGCAATGGTTCTGAAGAAAGCATCTCTTATGATAGCACCGGACTGGACTGGGGAACTAAGAACTCTGTGCTGTATTTCCAACTCTTTCTCTGGCCTCCTGCTCACTGCTCTCTCCACTACCCACTACGTCTCTGAGTCCTCAGGAGGTGGTGCTGGGAGACAGGAAACGCAGGCTAGCACCAGCCAGGCTGCTGTCTGTGGGCCACTGCAAACTGACTTCAAGTTAACTACCAGTTACTCCCCACTCACTTGGCAGACAATTATCAAGCACTGCTCCTGGCCAGGCCCCATGCCCTCAATTACTTTCCAAGTTTCTCCCACCCTCAGAGATTAGGTTGGAAATCATTTTTCTCTGCTCTTTCTTAATTCCTGCCGTATGCAGGCCTACATGACTGAATGAGAGTTGGGAATATTAAAGACATTTATAAATTATAATAAAGGAGTCACATATATTAAAAATGAGAGTCTGTTATTCAAAAAGCCACAAATTATCTCATTTAGAGAAGACACTTAACAAAATATACATCTTAAAACTTCGGCAGTCAAGAATGCTTTTTATAACTGTTTCCATTTGAGAAACACAATTAAAATGGGTAAGAATTAGTAGACACAACTTCACTCAGAATACATAAGAAGCATTGCAAAGGCTTTCTGATATTCCTCTTTGTGGTTAGCTAACCACGCACAGGAGGAACCAAAGTCCAAACGTTCACATCCCGACGTGGCAGTGCTCTCAGGGGGCTTCTTCCCTCAGGAAGTGACAAGTGGTGGGAAGCGTTACCAAGATGCACACGATCCAGTTCCTTACCCAGTCTTCTGGCATCATCAACTGTCAAACCATTTGCTCCGCTTTGCAAGAGGAGCTCCTTTAGAAGGTCCCAATAATTTCTGCTTATATTGTTCCACCAGCTGATTGAAGCGAACTTCCATTTTATTTCCTTTAGCTTTTTTTCTAGGTACCTACAAATGAAAGGAAAGGAACCATAAGATTATCAGTTTCAAGCATTAAGCATTACCTTACCCTCAGCCAGCCAAGGGAGAAAGAGAGTTAGGTTCAGAGATCTTGTCCACCACATAAGGGACTTCCAGGGAGTGACCGAAAAATGATCCATCGGTGAGAAAACAGACCAGGAATGCCTAAGAGAAGGGCCCGGCTAAAACACCATTCCCACCTCCAACTCCCAAATGCTCACACAGATCTCCTCAAGGATGAGTCAGCCTAGAGTCCAGATGGTCTCACTTGCCCTTCGCTTCACCAAAGATTACAGGGCTTCAAAGAGACCTCTATAAGACAGTCTGGTGGGTCAGAGGCTTCCCAGAGACACAGATTTCTTGAGTAGGATGAGAAGGCAAATGCATCTTGTACCCTTAAAATAAAGGGACTAGGCAAGGAAAAAAGAAAACTTGACCTCAGATGATCAAGAACGCATGACCACCACTTTCTACTAAAAAGAGCCAGGGTTCCTTGGAAGCTAATGCCAGGACTGACAAAGTAATAGATAAGCGGGGACATCCCACTGTGTTAGAAGCAAGGACACTACCGCAGGCAAGGTTATGTCAGGACTCAGGAGTCAACCTGAAGGGGCTTCTGCTGGTCTCAGATGGGACAGAATAATGATTGCATCTGGCTGAAACATATCAAGTACACAGAAACTCGGGAATTCACAATGCTACAAAAACCTTACTTTCTCAGAGAAGGCTGGTAGGGCAACAAGTCATTACCCTGGAAACTGATAAAAAAAAGAAAAAAAAAAAACTCAAGCAATTACCTTGCTTTTCCTACACAAATGGTATTCCATGGCAACCAAACAGTTGATAAGGCAAGGCTCTTTGTTCTAGAATTTTACTTAAAAAACACATAAGGGTTGATAAAATTAAGAAATTACCATTCTGCAACTCATATTGAAATACAGATCTAAATAAACAGCAATCATCAATGGATGCTAAGACTTTACAAATGGAGGGATGAAGCAGACAATCTCTAAGGCTACTGATGAGTCAGAGCATCACTAAAAATGGAGCAACCAAGGGAGGAAGAATGGGTGACGGGGCAGTTACAGAGTCTGGACTGACACACACACACTGCAATATTATTTAAAATGGATAACCAACAAGGTCCTACTGCACTGCACAGGGAACTCTGCTCAATGCTATGTGGCAGCCTGGATCCATGTATACAATGGATACATGTATATGTACGGCCGAGTCCCTTTGCTATCCACCTAAAACTATCACAACATTGTTAACTGGGTATAATCCAATATAAAATAAAAAGTAAAAAAAAAAAATGAGGCAACCAGACACTATGCACCTTATGGTACAATACGACAGAAAGCACATAGCACCACCTATGAAATACTCTCACCAAGAAAACTGAACCTCAATCTAATCAAGGCTCTGGATCTAACGTCCAGCTTGTAAGTAACATGGGTGCTAGAGGAACAAGTTAAATGACAGCAACAAGGGAGAAAGCAGCTAAATTCAAAAGGTAGTATATTCCAAAAGGCCAAGGACCTGCTGATCCAGCAAATTAATAGCATGGAACAAAGGGTATAGTAAGGAAGACTGGATATTACAGGGGAAAAAAGACTTAAGACATTTAAAAACCAAATACAGGGAATTCCCTGGTGGTCCAGTGGTTAGGACTCACCACTTTCACTGCTGCGGCACCGCTTCAATCCCTGGTCGAGGAAGTAAGATCTCGGCTTTTTGTTTGGAACCCGATTCACACAAACCAACTTAAAAATATGTATTTTTGAGGTAACTGGGAATGTTTTAATATGGGCCACATATTAGCTAGTAAGGGTTTCTTATTAATTTCATTAGATGTGATGGCATAACATGTGTCTGTGTATATGTGTGTTTAAAGTGAAAGCAAGTGTTAGTCGCTCAGTCATGTCCCAATCTTTGTGACCCCAAGGACTGCAGCCGGCCAGGCTTCTGCCGTCCGTGGAATTCTCCAGGCAAGAATACTGGAGTGGGTAGCCATTCCCTTCTCCAGGGGGATCTTCCCAACGCAGGGATCAAACCCGGGTCGCCCACCATACAGGCAGATTCTTTACCATCTGAGCCACCATATGTGTGTTTAAGGCCTGATCAGCTGGAGATGAATCCTGAGATATTTTTCTGTGCACTATACCTCACTTCTACATGGGGCACATCTACAAGTGAGGTAGAGTTCACTGTAATATACTCACAGGATGGGGTGGGGGGTGGGTAGGTAAAACAAGACAACTGTTGAAGCAGAGAAACAAATACATGGGGTTCATCGTATTCTTCTCCCTACTTTTAGGACTGTGTACCTCCACATCTGCAGCCCTGTACATAACTGCAATCTAGAAGAAGCCTTTTCCTTTGCTTAACTAATCAAGGCTCAAGTGGCTGCTAACCCCAGCAGAGCTGTGCCATACCAAAGCCTCAGGGCCTACAGAACTTACCTGCTTGGAAGATAATTTCTGCTTCTCTTGCTTCTGGTGGTTTGTCTGGGGCTTTGGCTTCTTGGGAGGGAGAGGCTTCATTTTGCCTTTGTCCCGCAACCTGAAACAACATGGTCAAGTGTCACCCTGAGTTCTTCCTCTAATTGGCACTCCTGAGGTTTTCTCAGCCCAAAAGATAAAATGCCTTTTCTTACACTGGCTCTTTCTAAGCCTCTGAGGAATCAAGGGACACTGCAACAGAATGTCCTAGGGCTCAACATTTGTATACTTGTCTTTTGTTTTGGGTTAAAAACCTCAAGGGACTTTCAAAAACCATTGTTTACTTAACAAAAATTTTGTAAAGACTGATTTTTGTTGACAGCACTAATCTGTTGTTCCAGACAGAAACCTCAAGTAGGTGGGCCTCAGAGACAGCCATCAAGACAACAGGAAGCGCTTCAGAGGAGGAGAAAAATGGCATAAGAGCCCACCCTGGAAGGCTCCTCTGAGGCGCCCGAGGCCAGTCCTGTTCTGGCCTCCATTTGGTCCAAGAGTGACTCTGCCGGCATAGAGATACTGCATGCCAGACTGGTGCAACCAGCATCCTTTTCATCCACACAAAAGCCCCAAAGAGGAAAAATGGAGAAGTAAGACAAACCCTCTAAGAAGCCATCCCACATCTCACCTAATTTTGGGGCCTCGGTGTGAGGGGAGCGCCAGAACCTTTCTTCTCTTCTTCCCATCAGGCAGCTCCACGTGCTCCACTTCGGCCTTGGTCTGGAACCCTGCCCACGAGACAGAGTCCGCCGTCCCCTTCTGCTGCATGGAGGCCTGGCTTTGTTCCTGCATCTGGTTCTGAGCTGCTTTCTGTTGCTGCTTTTTCCCAGGCTCTAGTGGAACCTGCTGGGGCTCACCAGTTCCAGGCTTGGATTTCACTTTTTGCTGCAGAAGACGAGAGAATGCCACTTGGTTACTAGGTGAGGTTTATTCGCTGGAAAGACTCAGCAGAAGAGGACTGAGTTTGGTTAGAGAAGGGGAATTCTTCCCCCAAATAGTTAGAGACTTTAAGAAAGTGAACATAAATAGGTCACAGGCCCTAACATTGTAACAGAGGGTTACTGGGTAGGGGACACAAAACAACCATTTTCCTTTCCCCATGCAGAAATGAGGGGAAAGTATACGTATGCCCCAAACTCAAAAGCCAGCAGAAAACAAACAAGAAAGGGCCAGCAGCACGGGGCAAACGTGTAATGGGAATGAGAAGAAAGAAAAGAAATATCTGAAGTAGTGAGAGTTGAAGATTTTCAAACTTAAGGACAAACACTAAACCACAGATTCAGGAAGCTCAGACAAACACTAAACAGGATTAAAAAAAAAAATGTACATCCAGGTGTATCATATCAAACTGCAAGAAATCAAGGAGAAAAATCTTTCCTCAGAGGTGGGGAAAACTCGTTACCCACAGAGGAACAAAGTTAAGATTACACTGGATTTCCCTTCAGAAACCATGTAAGCAAGAAGAAAACAGAAAAAAGTGTTTAAAGTATGTGTGTGTGGCAGGGGAATCACCAACCTAGAGTTCAGTATCCATGTAATTATCCTTCAAAAGTAAGGAGAACAAAACTTTCCCAAACAAAAATGAAAGCAATCTGGGGATTCCCTGGGGTCCAGTAGTTAGAACTTGGTGCTCTCACTGCCAGGGCCCTAGGTTGCTGATCCCTGGTCAGGGAACTAGGATCCTGCCAGCCACTCGGTGAGGCACCTACCCACCTCCAAAAAAGATTTAGGAAATTTATCACTGGTAGACCTGCATTGCAAGATATACTAAATGAACTTATTAAGAGAGATAAAATGACAGGTTAGAACCTCAAATCCACATTTAAAAAAAAGGAAGAACCTTAGAGAAAAAAATTGATGAAATGAAGATAAGGAAAAGACGTGAGAAGGAGGGCATAAAGTATGTTACATATTCATTTTGCACAAGTAGGGGAAGACAAAGAAGATTCATGTGAAATCAATGCAACAATAATAGTGTTATTCTGTCCTTTTCACCTCAGAAATCTAAACAGGCATAGTGGGAAAACAAAGATCTATTATTAATTTATGCCTCTTATGTGCCAGTCTCTAAGTGGTAAGGGTACAGATGGAAGAACGAAGTGTCTACCTTTTAGGACTCACAGCCCAGTGGAGAAAAGAGATATAAACCAAGTAAAAAACTCAAAAAGAGTCTAAGGAAGTTCATGAAAGCACAAGTAATAAAGTCTGATCTCTTTTGAGAGAGGTGGGGAAATGCTACTTGGGGAATATGAGTATGGAAATTGAGTAGCAGTATCCCTGAGTCAGGGGAAAGGGGCACTTTTACACAGAAAGATGGTTATGTACATAAGTGTAGATAACAAATAAGGCCACCTGAATTTTATTTTTTAAGCCAGAAGTTACAGAATCACCTCTGATTGAGGCAGTAAATAATTCTATAACTACAATAACAAAGCTGCCTTGAATAATAAGCAGAACCCAGGTTTTTCCAACCTAGGGTCATGGGATGAATCACTGAAACTCCTCTTCTATGGGTCATGCTCATGATATACAACATAAAGACACAGAACACAGCAAATGTTTGGTATATATGCAAGTTAAGGTATAATATCGATGAGATCTGGAAGAGTTATGGTATCAGGAATAACCTGGCCTTCTACATCCTGTGGCATGACGGACAAGAGAATTACTGACTGTGTACTGACCGTGTAGCTTGTGAGACAACTTACACATGTTAAACGCAGATGATATTAAACCTATTTTTATAAACTAGAAGCTGAAGCTGAGAGGGGTAGTAACTTGCCAAGGAACTCGGAAAGGGGCAGAGCCTGAGTTTGAACATGAGTCTTCCTGTTCCCAGAGTTCATCTACACTACACTAGATTAGAAACAGTACTAAAACTACCAGGCATCACAGTTCTGGAGCATACAAGATGAAAAAAGAATTATGGAGAAATAGCTGAAATCTACAGGTAATGTACCACTTAACCTTGGCTATTAATTTTGACATGTACCATCACCAAACACTGCAGTACAAGCACTGCTGACTGGTAACAGCATCGGGCTGTTTCTCCTCTCCCTTTCCTTCTGTGGAGCTATCACCAGCCAGGCCAGCAGAGGACAGACGGCCTGCAGAGTTCTAGGAAACTAAGAGGAAAGGGTAACCAAAAACCTAGTGAGGCACAGACCTAATTTAAGGGAACAAACAGAACCACAACTGAGCAAAACAGGAGTTTAAATATGGTCTGAAAAAAAACTGAACTGTATGCTTAAAAATAGTAGAGTTTATGTGATGCGTATATTACCACAATTAAAAAAACAAAGAGAAAAAAAAAAATTTCAATTCTGTACCTGGCTGCGCTGGATCCTTAGTTCCTTGACTTTCAGTTTCCTTCGATCTTCCAAAGAGAACTCCACTATTGGTCTCTGCAGCAGAAGTAGACAGACTGTCATTCATTTGATTTCTTAATCTCTGCATGCAATGAGCTGAGATGCTCGCCACCCCCGCCCCCACTACCCTCTTGCTTGCAAGTCGGAGGGTGCTGTTCACTTCCCTCTAACTAAAGGCAAGGGGCCGGTTCTGCAAGCAGACTACCCAATTTAGAGTTCCCTCCAATCATCTCGTCACCTGAATCACTGCTCACTTCTCCAAGGCCTTGCCACTCTTACCCATCACACAAGTGTCAGAGGGCTTCCCATAAATGGCCCCCAGAGGACAGGTTCCCCCCACAGGACGAGGGTCACCTTCAGAGGTCCAAAGATCTCCGGATTGTTGTTGATGTGGCGTAGGGCCGCCAGGGCATGCTCGTGCTCCTGGAACTCTGCAAAGGCGTAGCCCAAAGACTGACCCTTAATTTTCCCATAAGCTCCTTTCAGGTCTCGCATCACCCGACACTGCCAGTAGAGTGAGGAAAAGAATCAGTAGTTAGAGGATAAAGATCCTTAACAGCTTCAACAAGAAATCAGGTTATTGAAACAGTCTTCATCTCTATCACCATCAGGAGTTTTACTGGAGTAACACTTATGAATGAATGTTTTATTAGAATATACCTACTGAGAGCACGGAACACATTAAATAGGTATTTTCTTGCTTTCTAAGGGTTTACAGACATCCACACAGACCTCCAAATAAGCATGTAGATAAACTTCTCAAGGAAGAATTTTAATGGCTAACTGCTGACATGACAGCACACACAAGCTGAGAGGTACGTGGTACTTGGGGTTGTATAAATCAGCACCGGGCCTGAAGTGCTGTCTGCAGGTCTCCTCACTGAAGAAACAGCTCAGAAGAGATATTACTGAAGAAGGGAAGGATGAAGGCCTGATGGCTTTAGGTAAGAGAGTTCAGGCATGAGGAAGATCCTGACCAACAAATAGCCTTAGAAATACAGGAAGGAGCTTCAGCTGTATTTGCTCAGAGCTCAGATCTTCTCTTGCATGATTTTTTCCTAAAACTTTAAGCTGTACCAGGCATCCTGGGGTACCGAGGAATGGTAGGGTATTTGGGAAAACTGATCATTTACATGGTTTAGCTCCCAGGAAGCTGCGGTTGTCAGGTAATGGAGAAGTCTAGGTATCGGGGACATGTGGATGCTGCACTTGGTATATGTCCAGTATCTACTCTGTGCCTAGAATGGTGCCATGTACTGCAGGGAAATCAAGAAAAGCATATAGGCAGCCAGACACGCTGCACAGCCCTCCAGTCTCCTCAGGGGCCTCCCCTAGGCCTGGCCCAGGGTCTTGCCTCGATGCAGCATGGCACAGCACCCTCAACTTCATGCTCAGAGCCAAGGTGGAAGGTGAGACCATTCCAAAAGGCCTCTAGTCCATTTTCTGGGAGCAGGTGATGATGGGGTCAGTACATACCTGGCAGGACCATGGCTGTTTAGCAACCTACATAAAAATGGCAGCTTTTGCCAATTTGAGAATTTACCCGCCTGGATCCAGATTTATTCTGGACCTTCAGAGTTACGTCTGTGATGCCCAAGGCAAAGAAGCTGACAGTCTTTTGAACAAAGTAGAAGAATGAAAGAACTGAGTCAGGACAGTACTGAGCAGGTGAAGTGATTACCACCCATAGCTAGAGGAGGGGCCATCAAGAGATACTGGCCCACTGCAGATGGCAGACTGGTTGAACACAGCATCGATGAAGTGGTATGTGATGAAGACTCACCTTAGCAAAACATTAAAATTGTACACTCAAAACAATGTAGAAATATTCTCATCCTCAGTGGGGATGTTACTAAATATTCCACCCCTTGGCAGTACTGGTGGGTTGTTTTTATTTTTGAGAGGAACATTTACATTGTATTAACCTGTGGCTCCTCTGGCATGCTTTATAACAGAGCCATAGAAACTGTGTCTTGATGCTCTTTTTTCCTTAGTTTTCTTAGTGATTAAGAAATTTGGATTGCATTTCAAAAGAAAATAAAACTGATTTTTTTGCTTTTTAAAAAATTTTTATTGACGTATAGTTGATTTACAATGTTGTTAGCTTTCAGTGTATAGTAAAATGATTCAGGTATTCATTTAAAAAATAGAAAAGCATAAAATGAGGCTCTTATCTTCAAAAAGCTTACTATCTTAGCTGAAACACTATACTTACATGTACAAAAGATTTAAAGAGAAAATTCAATATAATGCAAATACTGTAAAACACACATACATGTCTCTAAGCGATGACAGGTGTTAGACATGCAGACTCATTACTAAGTACTGCGGCTGCTGATGAGAAATAACACAACTGACTCCTATGACAGTAACTCTTTGAATGGTTTTACCAAGAGTGGCGTCAGCTATGTTCACATTCTCTCCTGTAATTCCCTGAATAGCAATATCATATGTTTTGAAGAGGATTTCCAGGAGTAGGAAAATAGTTTACGGTGATGGATCAGAGCAAAGCAGATTCATAATACTGGCTATGCTACTTATTCAATAAACACTGATCAAGAGATGACTATGTGCCAGGGACCATGCCAACAACTGGGAACAATGAGATGACACCTGCTCTCAAAGAGCTCAGTGTGGTTGGGAGAAATGACTGATGGACAATTACAGGACAGTGTAGTAATAAATGCCACAACAGGCATGTGGGGGTGCTGTGGAGGCAGGACAGAGGTTTCTGTAGTCACATAGAGCCTGATGAAGTCTTGGTGTGAATTAAGAGTTTGTCCAGCACAACTGCCGAAGATCCGAGTGATTCCCTGTGCTCACCCCAGGGCACTGACAGAGAACTTACTATAGCGCAAGAGCCTAAATGGTAGTGAAATGCTCCTCTAAAGAGCAGAGGACACAGATTATTTCCTCTGCAAGAAAACTAACATTACAGCACCTGGTATAATGCTGAGAATGCAGCAGGTATCCAATAAATGCTTGCTAAATTAAATCATAAGCACAGATACTTCTGTACATTCTGCTGCAACTTGGTCAGATGTGAAAAACAGTTCTTAGAACAGGGAAAAAAAAGTTTTTAACCCCCCCCCCCAAGATGAAAATCACCAAACTCAGTCTTGTCTGCTGACAATGAGCCCAAAAGAAAATCTGTCAATCTACTAGCACCATGTGTGTGCATGCTCAGTTGCATCCGTCGTGTCCGACTCTTTGCAACCCCATGGACTGTAGCCCACCAAGCTCCCCTGCCCATGGGATTTCCCAGGCAAGAATACTAGAGTGGGTTGCCATTTCCTCCTCCAGGGATTTCCTTCCCGATCCAGGGACGGAACCTGTGTCTCCTATGTCTCCTGCAATGCAGGTGGATTCTTTACTGCTGAGCCACCAGGGAAACCCACTAGCACCACAGCCTGAACTAAACATGCGCTCTGACCCAGGATGAGCGCCGAAGTCCCGAGTGGGCAGGGCCAACTCTCACCTCCTTGATGCGCACCGCCTTCTCCCCTCTGGTGGCATTCAGCAGCAGCTTTCTGAGCTGTTTGTCATCCACAGCCTTTGGGAGATTGTGCAGGCACAGCCTGGTCCGGGAGACAAAGATATTTTGGTCCTTGAGTTTCTGATGCTTCAGCAGCTCGAACTGAAAGAAAAACAAATTGTTAACAGTGCAATCCACCCTTTAAAGATACAGGCACATAATTCTCCAACAAGAAAGAACCATGACCCCGATTCAGTAACCACACATATAGGAAAAATAAGGGAAATCACCCATGCTGCAGCCTTCTGATGACACCCAGCACACAGGGAAAGAAAGGCTCAAGGAGGCAAGAGGGTGGGTGGGTGATAAGATCATGGGCTCTGGAGTCGGGCTGAAATTGAGAAGTGACGCAACACTTTTTAAGCCTCAATAATTTCACCTACAGGGTAGAACTGCAGATCAAAATATAATACCGATTTTTCAGTACTGATGAGAGGCTGAAATAAGGTAATATGCATAAAATCCCAAGCTCAAATCTGGCCCAGAGCAAATAAAGCTGTAGCTAACATCTATGCCAAGTCCTTACCTATCCACCAACTCAAACTAATTACTTAGTCCTTCCAAAAGGAAATGGATTTACTTAAAGAATACGCGACAGAATACTGTCTTGTCTCAACTCTGCCACCTTGAGGCAAAGAAACGTCAATAGAAACAGTTTCCAGAGCCTCACCTATGTTGCACAAAGCACTGGCCCTAGGACAACCTACTCTAAAGTGAAAGGGTGACCTTCTTCTCCTGACTTGTTTCTTAAAAGCAGCTCAGTAGAAAAAAGTTTTAAGTTAAACTTTTATCAAGTTTCATTTTTGCCACTTCTTATTTGGTAAAGGTACTATTACAGCAACTCACAAAATAAACAAATACCCTGGAAATGAATTATTAAAAGGGCTGTTTAAGGGTTATCATGCCTAAATTCATCAGTGTGATTTTTCTCCCAGGAAAAGCTGTGCCTGCTGTTCAATTATAACGCATATAATCTAGTGAGCCTTTTGCTAGGAAAATTCACTTAAAGGAGAATTAAATGTGCCACTATTGCATTGTGATCAGAAAAGGGCATCCAATGCCCCCCACATACCATGATCTCCAGACACTCACTACCAAAAACTGTTGAGGACACTAGCCTAGAACCTGCACACAGAAAAGACATGCGGCCTCCAGCTGTCACTATATTCTCATCTCTGTCCATCATCTTTTGCACTTCCAGGTTCCAGATCTAAATCTATTAATGATCATGCATCTTTACCATTCTAGGCTGGCTTAGCTTTGTGAAAGTAAGCTACATGGGCAAAAGTAAAAATTATTGGAACAAAGATTGCCAAGCAGCAAAGGAACTCAACAGTATCAATTATCACTAGAAATCCCATAATATGGGGTTTTCCTAAAATGATTTCATAATCTGGACATACCACCCTCCCTCCACCAAAATACGTCTTATCTCTCCCTTCCAAGAGCCACATCCACACTTCCCTCCCTACTTACTCTAGCCCACACTGACCTTCCTTTCTCATGTTATTTTGCATTTATACTGACACTTAATTATATATAGCCCGAGCCTCTAAGTGTCTACTTCATGATCTAGAAGCATACTATCTGGCAAACACATACTGTTGAGCATTACGAAAATAAAGAATAAGACCCAGTACATAATGTTGACATGATATTATGTATAACGTCGAGTTAGTGGCTGTTCCACCTGTACACCAGTTTTCTAACAATAATGTAAGTAGCGCCTGTGACCGATACTTGCTTGGCTCTTTGATGAGCACCTTTAGCATTACTATTTATCGATTTATACTAAGTCTTGCAGAACCTGAAGCTGGTGCCTAATCTACTCACTCGTTCTCTCTTGGCCATATCAGCAGCGCTCACACCCTCTGCAGCCTTCGTCCCAGCACGAATCACTGCAGAAAGAGGGAAAAAGGCCAAGACATCAGCAAGGGAATTTTCACTGAGCAATAAGAGGAATGTGATGTGAATGATGCAAGCTCTCTGTAGAGGGCCCAGAGGACTATGCTGGCCAGGACACAGTGGTATCTGGGTAGGTCCAGAAATAGGCTACAGGGCTAAGTTCTTGTCTATGAGTTGCTCTCAAGGACTAAAACTCTGACCATTTTGTGATTTTGTTCCTCTTCTTCCTTCCCTTCAAAAAATTTCATGTCCATGCCCAAAGTCAGATGGAAAAGCCTAAAGGAAGTTCTGGAAATAAGTACATTTTAGGCATTTGGAATGCCAATATGCTCTACCTATGTATGACCTGTCCTTGGAAATCTCCCTGCTCATGTATTTGGGAGCCATCACTAAGTGGTGAGATAAGCCAACCAAGAGAACAGCCACACTGTAACACAGAGCCTGGTCTCAAAGGTTAACAGCCTTCCATTTGCTAGTCCGGGCGGTAAGGCTGTGCAGCAGGTAGCAATACCGTGTGGCCTAAAGGAAGGAATTCTCTCTTTTGTCTTAATTAAAACTAATTTCTGATTATCTTTCTGACACTAAGGGAAAGGTACTCAGTGCGTATCTAAAATCCGTGAGTTATCCAAAAGAGTAATTTTAGTCATAATTTTCAACTCCTTCAGAAAATCTATCAGAAATTATGACAAGGGACAAAGGCAATTTGGGTTTTTTCTCCCTCTTTGCCCTGATAATCTTCTGATGAAAAGGTCTAAAGGCAATCATCAGTCAGAAAGGAGAACGGGGACTGGCTAATTCATGAACTGGGTGAAGGCTTCCTAACAGAAAGCTACATCTGCTAAAGTGGAATAATAATAATATACCACCGTTAAAGAGGACGCAGGATTTTTTGAAACATGCTCCAAACATACTACTGCCAGGTTGCTATCGTGGCAAGTGGCCAGCTACTCCAAATCCTGGTTCCCCTCTCCCTGCCACTACTCACAGCCTTCTCGGGCCAGATAGAGGTTACGGGTCCCAGCTGGCTTCTTCACCTTCTTTGTCCGGAGTTTTGCAGCCTCATCACGTGTAACTGCCAAGTCAACCTTAAGCTGCCGGCCATCCAGTTTAAGTCCACCACCCTGAAACAGATTGCGACCTCTCTCTTGAAATTCACGAAGAGTAGAAACGAAGCACCTGACAAGGAGCACCAAGGAAAGGGAAAACAGCAAACCCCCATGGTTGTGTGGACCCCGCTGCCAGGATGTTTTAGGCCAGCCGGATGCAAGTGGATCACTGAGCCGAACAGTATTTAGCACAGCTGTGCAAAGGCCACATGTTCATTTGTTTTCAGGGAGTTGATTAGTCCCAAAGTAGGACCAAATTAAGAAAAATGATCTGTAAACAGGCAAATTTTTAGTATGCTAAAGAAAGCTAATGAAATGGTAGTGATAACTCTACTCACGAGAATTTAAGAGACAATGGCAATACAAGATAACTTAGCTCAAAACAATTTATACTTGGTTATAGAATACACCAGAGAAGGCAATGGCACCCCACTCCGGGACTCTTGCCTGGAAAATCCCATGGACGGAGGAGCCTGGTAGGCTGCCGTCCATGGGGTCGCTAAGAGTCGGACACGACTGAGCGACTTCACTTTCACTTTTCACTTTCATGCATTGGAGAAGGAAATGGCAACCCACTCCAGTGTTCTTGCCTGGAGAATCCCAGGGACGGCGGAGCCTGCTGGGCTGCCATCTATGGGGTCGCACAGAGTCGGACACGACTGAGGTGACTTAGCAGCTTAGCAGCATAGAATACACAGAAAAAAATCACCTACATACTTTCCCTCTCAAACATTTACTCCATTTCATAGATGGCCTTAATCCCTTCTTGTCCCAATCTTTCATGCCATCATCCTAGGATAGAGACTGATATAGAGAAACTGACCCATAATATAATTATTATACCTGCTTCCTCACCTATAAAGGATAATATTATTACTTACCTTACAAACAACTATAGGGCTGATGTGAGGATTAAACAAGTTCATGAGTGTAAAGCTCAGTGCCTAACACACTGTGCTGTACTTAGTAGTTCAGTCGTGTCTGACTCTTTGTGACCTCATGGACAGTAGCCCACCAGGATCCTCTGTCCATGGGATTCTCCAGGCAAGAATACTGGAATGGGTTGCCATGCCCTCACCCAGGGGCTCTTTCCCACCCAGGGATCGAACCCCCAGGTCTCCCACATTGTAGGCAGATTCTTTACCATCTGAGACACCAGGGAAGTCCTAACACACGTTATGTGTTTAGTAAGTCTTAGCTTTATTATTTTTATATCATTGACAATAATAATAATAAAGTTTTTTGGAAATATCAGCTGTTGCCCCTGGGAGCTACTATCACCTAATTTACAGAGGAAAGGAAATGTCTTCCTTACCTCGGCCTCTGGAGAAGCAGCTTCAAGGCATTTCTGGGCTGCTTCTTGAGTCATGAACTGGGCAAACGCACAGCCTGCACAGAGACAAAACTAAGTGAGATCCCAAACTCACATGGGCCACCTGGAAGCCAAAGACAACACTATGCATGGAGGCAGCCTGACATGAAGTGGGAAGGGTAGTAGCATCCTTTTGTTAAGTACAATGAAACTTAACTAAAAAGCACTGTGTTCAGCACCAGGGGTTCAAGACAGGCAAGACAGAACACCTGCTCATAATGAAATTTTATTATTACTTCCTTCATCTTTTCTAATGCTTCTTAGAAACTTTAGTCACACCATCTCATGCAATGAGAAATATCCACAAGAAATACTAGAGAAATTCCAGCCTAATGTTCCACATCACTTTCTACATGCTTGTTAGAGGACTAAAAAAAAAAAAAAACATGAAGCAGCAACCACTTAAGCCTGAAACTACAGATCTCACTGTCATCAGAGTCACTTAGGAGGCATCAGATGAGGGCAGGTCCAGTTCCTGGAGTAAAAGTCCCTGGTCTCTATCCCATGAATATAGTGGTGAACTGGCAAGTCATGAGGTTAACTTTTGACTCCTGCTGTAGAATTTCCACAGGCATACCTTTCACTGGTTAAAGGCAGGGCCTATCAACTATCCTCATCTTTTGCTTTTGATAAAAAGCAGCTTTTATAAGGAAAAAAAAAAAAAATCACTTTACAGTAAACTCAAAAAAAAAAATTAAGTTCCATAATATTTTGTTAGCATTCCTATAAACCTTAATTTTTCCCTCACAGAGCAAGGCAGTGCCATATTTCCTAGAGCTACTGGGGCACTGACCTTTTGCCCCTCTAAGAATGAATGGCAGCCAACTGACTGCAAGGACACATGTGGCAGGGCAACCCAAAGGCCACATCTAGTGAGGTCTTCCCTGCCTCTTGCAGGCAGAGCTAAGTACCCCCACATCCCTCCCCTGGCCCTGCACTGCACCCCAGCCATCCTCCACTTCCATTTCTATTATGGATATCAGGTAGCATCTCCCCCAAAAGACTTGAATGTCTCAGGAAGAAAGCCCATGTTTCTTGGCTGTTTCTACATCCAAAGCACCTACCATAACGTCCACCATTAGTAGATACTCAATAGGAAGCAACAAGTGATACAGAAAGAAGTCCAATATGAAGAAAATGAGGTGAGTTCTTCTCTCTGAATGGGTAAGCATGTTATCATGGGAATTTCCAGGGTACTACTGGGTCAGTCTTAACACTTCCTTAAAAGTCTTCAGATAATACTTAGCCCTTCCAGGCAGCAAAATAGCAGCTGACAGGGATGAGGGGTAGGAGAAGGCCAAGGCTGTGTGAGTAGGCAGAAAAAGTGCCAGGAAAATCTAATACGAGCTAGGGAAAGACGATGCATTATGGAAAAAAAAAAAAAAAAAGCTATGCTTATTAAAACCATTAACTCTTAGCTAACATTAACAGACCAAGAAAAAGATTGAGCAATTCAACCACAGACTCCATTCTAACAATGTCAACCCAATACATTACGGCATTCAGAAAGAGACAAAAGAGATGATCAGAGTCAAGCAGTATCAGACAGTACCTGCAACATTCTATGCAACTCTAGTTGCCCATTTTCAGAAAAATAAAAATGGAGAAGGTCCAAGAAGTATAACTGAGTATCAGAGCTAAAGGCCCCTTAAGTGATTACTCTAGTTGAACCCACTCATTTATTACAGACAAGGAACGGAAGCCCACAGTGGTTAAATGGGTGCCAAAAAATCTCCCTGCTAGTGATTTAGCTGGGATTAGACACCTAACCTCCAGAAAGCAGTTTAGTCTTTTTTCCATTATATTACCTCATTTTACATCTTCTATAGCTAAGTAAAAACTAAAAATGATCAGGTTTCATCACACTGGAAAATAAAATTTAGAATGGAGGTAATTAATCCATAGATAGGCTTCAGAGAGCTCCAAAACACTCAGAAATGGCATTTTTCTGAGGCTAGGGTTCACAGTTCTTGCTAGATCTCAAAGGGATCAAGAACCAGAATGAATTAAAAAGTCACTGCTTTAGCAGAACAACTGCACTCGATAAAACCAAAGCTTATGAATGGGTTGAAAAGATGCTTATCTAACAAGGGTATATCAGAATGACGAATGGTCAACCTTTAAGCTCAAAACAAATAGCTTAGGGAAAAAAAAAATAACAGCACCACCACTAAGGCAGCTCTTCTGCTTCTCCTTTTGACTGTTGGCATTGCAACAAAGTTTCCGTCAGCTTCCCTCACTAACAAAAGCAACTGAAAAATATCTCAGTAATTTCAAGCACTGTGGAATGATTAATACCCATGAGATGGTATCACATTTGAAATTCAAAGAAGAACAAATGGAATTCATTACCCTAGAGTAAATAAGCAAGAGCTTAAAAAGCTTAGACAAAATTATGGCTGGCAGCACCATGACAGATGCTGAGTTTGACATCACTGGAAGACACCCTCAGAATGTCCTTGGTGCTTCTATGGATCACAGAAACCTGGATGATGGTGGACCCTTCAGAATGGCACACATTATACTCTCATGTAACCTAGTCAGTGCCCATGACAGTGGTCTCAATCCTTTTGGGCCTGACCAGATGACAGCAAATACCTTTAGAATGCTCTGTGTCTGGATGCAAGACGATGCGGACATATTTAAGATCTCCAAATTGCTGCAGGAGCTCTCCAAGGTCTTCTTCCTCTGAGTCGAAGGACAGGTTTCTATGGAGGACAATCAGGTCACAGGAGAGGTCAATTACAAAAGTGAGACCCTGTGTTCCAGTACAAGGTGAGTGAGTCAGACATCACCTGGAGTGGTTCCTTGGAACCACCCTCCCCAAGGATAGCACCAAGGGGTGACCTCCACTAGCCAGGCCACCAATGTATGACTCTGCCCATTGGCCATAACCGACTGACCATGACTTTCCTCTGTTAATCTGATTCTCTCTCACAGGAATATAAAACTTGAACACACGTATACAAAGACCAGAAGTTGCAGATACAGATTCACCTCAAAACAGTAGTGTGGGGAGCTGAAAATGTTCTGTAACATGTATATGTATCTCCACATATAAAGGTGTATGTATATCTGTGGCTATATATATATGAAAAATGTCACTGGGTTATACACACACTTTACAGAATACATGTTACACCTTAACAAGGGATAGAACAAAAACGGGTGTCTTCAGAGAAAGGATCACAGTCTTCCACAGCAAAGGTCCCCAGCAAAGGTCCCTTCTTGAGGTTTGCTCTTTGACAACTTTGATTCTGTGAGCTACCCTAACATTCAACCAACAAACCAGGTTTTTCACTTAAATTGGCCAAAATTAGTTTCCCTTAGAACCAAAAGACTGACAGCAAATGAGAAGTCAAACATCTCTCAATGTCTCCTTGTACTCCTATCAAACCTAGGTTTCAGTTAAAATTTTACAAAAGTCAGAAAATCCCTTCAAAATAGTAACTCAAAACAAAACATGGTAAAGTTTATTAGCTAAGTACCAAAAAAAAAAAAAAAGAGAGAGAGAGAAAACTACTATTTCCCTTGATGGGTTTAAAAAATGTTGGAAGGAGATTTTGTTCTACTAAATTTCAACACAGTGTGAAGATTCTTAACCCAGTTATGCACAGCCTTCCAGGGGCAAGAAAAAGAGTCCCAAATAAATATCTACAATTTCACTTCTCTTTTGCTCAATTAACAGCCCGATAAACAGTTTTATCTTATTGAGCAACCAAGTTAAAAAAGATTTTCTGCAATAAGACACATTCCAGCTACATTAGTACTTCTAATTTGCCTCATCGCGTTCATAGCCTTCTCTCTTGCATCCCTTTACTTTCCTAAGTTCTCTTTAAATTAAAAAGATGTGTAAGGAAGGGAATCCTTGGTACTGAGGTCACAGGCTTCAAAGTGTGACATTCCTCATTCCTATTACACAGAATCCTCTACAAGCATGAAATTATTTATATGGAAATTCCAAATAACACAGTAAAAAAAAAAGGAGAGATGTGCTATAAAGGAAGAAAATGGGCTACAGCACAGCATGTATAGCTGAAATCATCCTTGTTAAGTATTTATGATGTGAACACATGCGTGGGTATTCCTTGAGTAGTGATGAAAGTTAATTTTGTGTGTATGTCTTTTTGCCTATTCATTTCCTAAATTTCCCACAATAAACATAAATGACTTGCATAGTGAAAACCATCTTTAAAAGACTGTACAAGAGAATAAAACAGAAATCTCTAAAATAAGACCCAAATAGCCCTAGCAAAATGGTACTTAAGAAAGGATGCAAAGGCCATTGAAGTGTGCCAAGGACATCCTGACTTCCTGAAAATGCCAACCTAAGGCAGTCAGTACGACTGAAACAGCAAAGGCAAGATGATACAGTATCCCCTCCCTCGGTTTTCCAGGAAACAGACGGGATGCTTCACTTTATGGACATGACTTTAGATCAGTCAGGCGTGAGGAGAGAACTCACCTGGGACAGGAGGTACAACCCCTCCCCAGCTCTCACCCTAAAACTAGGGCCAGAGGCAAGATGCTTCTATTAACAATAGTTGAAGAATTCATTTCTTCCAATGACGCCACCCCAATTACAAAGAATGAAATCTAAAGGAGGACAAGATACAAAGACCCCTGCTGTTTATCTCCTGTGTATAGTTGATTCTCCTGTACATTTCTCATTGCGTGCTACGTTCCTAGGCAGAAGTGCAGATGGTCTTACATGCATCTAACTTTTTGGCCTAGCTAACAGAATTAGTGAAAAAAAAGAAGAAGAAGAAGAAAGGAAGGGAGGTAGGAAGGGAGGGAGGGAGGGAGGGAGAAGAGAAGAAAAATTTATGAAGGCAACAGAAACAGCAGTCCCCCAGAGAGAAGTCATACCTTATAAAGACAGTCTTCCCTTCATTCACATCAGAGGGTAACTTCCTCTTCTTCCTCTTCTTCTTTGAGACTTCTATATCCAAAGTAAAAAGAAAAGCAACAGACTGAATTTAAGACTAGCGCAAGCCTTACAACAAAGGGCTAAGTTGTTAAATATATAAAAATCTTACATAAATTAAGAAGAAATCCAATTAAAAATGAACAAAGGATATGCAACTAAATATATGAAAACGCTCAGACTCACTCATAAGTAAAGAAAGACACAGCCCCAGAAGTGAGATACTATTTTTCACTGAAGATTGGCAAAAATCAAAAAAGATAGATGAAATCTATATACACTCATGTTTTAGCTTACAGAAGTATGACATTAACTATCCTCAGATACACAAGAAACACTGGTTGGCTGGTGGTTTAGTCGCTAAGTTGTGTCCAACTCTTGCGACTCCATGGATTGTAGCCCATCAGGTTGTCTCTGGGGAAGGGCCTTAAGTGGCTGTGGATTTGGGTTTAAAGGAGATTCACCGATTTTAAGAACTGACATATATGCTTATATATACAAAGAACATTTCTGGAAGGATACAAAAGAAATAACAGCGGTTACTTTGGGGGACTACTGGAGGATTGGTGAGGAACTTCTACTTTCTGTATTACACCCTTTTGCACCATACATATATTTTAAATTAATTTTCTCTCATTATTGTCTATGAGCCATTTTTTCAAGTGAAAGAAGAGACAGCTGAATCTGGTTGTAGAATGAAAGGTCTCTCAGTTCTCTCAGTATAAAAGCTTCTTTGCTTCTAAGGTGTCTACCATTCTCTCCTCATGGGAAAAGTTTATTTCCTCAGATTTCTCATATGGTCAAATCAACAAGCCAGACTTACAAAAAAGGGACAAAGGAGACCTGATTAGTGAATAAAAACCTCCAAAGAAACTAAAGGACCACTTACTGACCACTCTTGATTCTGTAATGACCTGCCTCACTCAATAAATAAGTGGAGTTTAAACCCAACATTCTTGATGAAAGTAGTAATATAGTTTGGTTACAGTTTTACAAAATGCCCCAGGAGATTCTTTATCCCCATTTCAATTCAAAATTGTTGTTTATACTCCACTACTGGCACAGAACAGTAACAATGATAATATTGGTAGTCATTAGTAGTACAAATAATTTAATCTTCACAACCCTAAGTGGTTATTAGAGCCATTTTATAGATGAAGAAACTGAGGTATAAAGAGGTTAAGTAACTTGCCCCAAAGTCATACCTCAAGAAAGGAGCAGAGACAAGATTTGAAACTCTTTGCTAAACAAGCTACACCTGTGATCTCTAGGCAATATGGGGTTTTATTTTCTTAAATCATTCCTGTTCACCCAGTATCCAGCACTACAGGCATTCTGAATATCTGCTGTCTGAATAAATCAAGGTGTATATCAGAAAAAATATCAACAACCTCAGATATGCACATGATACCACTCTAATGGCAGAAACAGAAGAGGAACTAAAGAGCCCTTGATGAGGGTGAAAGAGGAGAGTGAAAAAGCAGGCCTAAAACTCAACATTCAAAAAACTAAGATCATGGCATCTGGTCCCATCACTTCATGCTAAATAGATGGAGAAAAAGCGGAATCAGTGACATATTTTATTTTCTTGGGTTCCAAAATCACTGCAGATGGTGAACGCAGCCATCAAGACGCTTGCTCCCTGGGAAAAAAGCTATGACAAACCTGGACAGCATATTAAAAAGCAGAGACATCACTTTCCTGACAAAGGCCTGTATAGTCAAAGCTATGGTTTTTCCAGTGGTCAGACGTATGGATGTGAGTAGTGTTAGTCACTCAGTCATGTCTGACTCTTTGTGACCCCACAGACTGTAGCTCACCAGACTCCCTGTCCATGGGATTCTCCAGGCAAGAATACTGGAATGGGTTGCCATTCCCGTCTCCAAAGGGTCTTCCCGACCCAGAGATCGAACCCAAGTCTCCTGCATTGCAGGCAGATTCTTTACCATCGGAGCTACAGAGAAATCAGTTGGACCATAAAGAAAGCTGAGCACTGAAGAATTGATGCTTTTGAACTGTGGTGTTGGAGAAGACTCTTGAGAGTTTCTTGGACTGCAAGGAGATCAAACCAGTCAATCCTAAAGAAAATCAGTCCTGAATATTCATTGAAAGGACTGATGCTGAAGCTCCAATACTTTGGCCACCTGATGCGAAGAACTGACTCTGGAAAAGAGCCTGATGCTGGGAAAGATTGAAGGTGGGAGGAGAAGGGGACGACAGAGGACGAGATGGTTGGATGGCATCATCAATGAACATGAATTTGAGCAAACTCCGGGAGATGGTGAAGGACAGGGAAGCCTGGCGTGCTGCAGTCCATGGGGTCGCAAAGAGTCAAACACGACTGAGCAACTGAACAACAGTTAAAAAAAAAAAGAAAAGGTACATTTTTCTCTCCTGACAGGTTCAAATTTCACTGTCACATGCAGCATCTATTGCAACAGTTCAAAGAGCAAACACATGGGCATTTATTTACACACAATGTGGAAGGGTATGCACAGAATAACATTCATTCATCAGTTCTAAACTTGTTTATCTACATTAAAAAAAAAAACTCTGCAAATGCAGAAGTGTTGGTCTTCGCTTGTTTTCTTGCCAATTCTTTGCAACTGAAAGTCATGGAGCCAGATCAAAAGTTCCAGGAAAACAAGGATTTCTTTTTTTGTCTTCAGCTCAAAGTTTAACATTAGTAGGTGTTCAATAAATGTTTCTTTTAAGTGAATGAAGAAGAGAGAGGACTTGTTTTGCTGAACTGGAGTAGTGGAATGCCAAGATTATATTCTAGTTAGCAGAACTCAAAAACTGCCTCTACATCCATCCTAGTTACCACTAAAGCCAGAAGATTCTATCAGCACCCATCTCACATCTAACTTGATGAGATTCACACATTTTTTAGAAGACTGTTGGAGGAGGAGGCCATAAAAAGAAAACAGCAGCAACAAAGGCAACTAATACCATTGAGTGCCTACTGTAGAGAAGGTACTCTTCTAAATGTCAGGAGATGAGGATCTCTAATAGCCAATCACAGAGGAAGTAATGAGGACACTAGAGGCAAGGATTTGACCAGACCCATACAGCTGGAAACAGAAAAGTCAGGACTTGAACCCACATGATTTGACTCCTAAACCCATGCAATAAAAGCCAGAGATGACTGCTAAAAAGAACTAAGCTTTTCCAGATAAAAAATTCTGAATTCAGTAGTTTGTTGCTATAACAATGGATTACTTTATTGCTGTTGCTAGTCTCCATCTTGGAAGGTGTCAGTGATCGAAGTACCTCTGATTTTGAGTAGAACACACTAAGCTGAGTTTCTGGGGTTTGCTAACACTGTTGTTGTTTTAGTCACTATGTTGTGTCTGACTTCTTGCGACCCCAAGAGCTGCAGCCCGCCAGGATCCTCTGTCCATGGGATTTCCCAGGCAAGAATACTGGAATGGGTTGCCATTTCCTTCTCCGCTGCTAACACTGTAGACACTTAAAATAATACCTCTTAATCACTGAGGGGAAAAAACACCCTCTTAGAGTTTTCAAATCTACTTCATATAATCTGTTCTTTACAGACAACAGCAAGAATGGAAAAATACAGCAGGGATGGAAAAAATGAGTTTGTCACGTTTAATAAAATGCAATTTTAGTACAGAAATAAAATAATTAAATTAATGAAAGAGGACCTACTTCGGTGGCAAGATGCAATATCCTGTTTATCCAGTTATTCATTCAACATGGATAATTCAGAGAGAGAGAGAGAGGCAAGACCTCAGCAGTAAGCTAGGTTTTAAATTCCCTAAGAATCTTAATCCTCAAAACCACTCCAAACTCATTAAAAAAAAAAAATACCTTTAGAAAAAAGGAATATAAAGGTTTCATGTTCAGCATTGAAACACAAGTTTGACAGGACATCTTAAGGTCCTATTTAAAGAGGCCTGAGTGGAACTGATGCCCATTTCTCAGTAAACTATTTTAAATCTAAAGGTGTCTACAAAAAGTCCAGGCAAACCTTCCTCCTCTTGCTCTTCACTGCTGGTATCACTCTGAGCCAGGTCCTCTCCACCATCAATACTGTCTCTTTCCTCCAGGTCGCTGTCATCATCAGAATGCTCCTCATCACTGCTTTCTGCAGGTGCTGGCCTGTTGACTGCTCTGCAATGGCACAGATCAGAATTGAGGTTCTGGGCTGAGAAATCCAACTTCACCACTCATGCCAATTCTCCAATGCTGGGGCCAGGGAATGATACCATCTTCCTCTGTTGTCTCAGACCACACTGAGCCACTTACCTCTTGTGAATCTGTACAGGCTTGGGCAGCTTTGATTCTTTATCCTCCTCCTCCTCATCCTCATCGTCGTCATCATAATCACCCTCATTCTCCTCCTCCTCCACATCCTCTTCTTCCCTGCCATTCTCTGGACCCAATTCCTGATGTTCAGGTTCAGGCCTCTTCTCCTCACCTTCATAGTTGGTAAAGAAAGTTAGGAATTCATTGAGTATCCAAAACAAGGTCATTTAAACAAGAGTACCTAACACCCCAAGTTACTGGTTCCTATGGTCTTACAGATGCTCATGTATTTTTATTACTCTACCCAACAGGAGAAAGTATGAAAAAAAAAAAAAAGCAAAAAACAAACAACAAAAACTCCTCATCCCTGAGGTTTTCTCGGAGGCTGTCCCATTCATTAGGAGCCTTAAGGTTAACCTAGTTCAGCAACTGAGCCTCTGCAAACAGTCCACTACTGTGTGCCACGGCCAGCACATGGAACACTCTGGAGCCCAGCCATGAGCTTTAACCTTGGTGAGTTCTGTTCTCTGAGCTCCTGGTGGCTTAAAAGCCAACTGTTTTCTAAATAAAACTCAAGTCTTAAGCTTCCCTATGTATAATGTTCCATCACTCCGTATTATGAAAGCTGGGAAAGGACAGCAAGTAGTAGGCACAATGAACTTGGGCTCCACTACTCACATCCACATCGAGAAGTGAGCTTAGATTCAAAAGGTCCTGTTTTGGGACCAGATCACCAGATGGTACAATGCGGACTGACACACATTTAGGACACACAACCCCTCCTACCCAACACCACTGCGTCTTACCTGGCACAGAAGCAGACAGTGTATTTTTATATTTATCCTTTGCCACAGCCCAATCCACAGCCACTGTCCGCCCTGTCAGACACAAAAGTAGCATCAGAAAGGCGTTCTTCTCTTTAACATTCCTATTTCCTATAAACAACTTCCTAGTCATCAAAGACAGTAATGGAACCAAAGGAAGCAGATAAACTGCAGATTCAGAGGCTGTTGATCCTAACACAAAACTCCTGGTAGGTGTCTATTCTTTTAACTCTTAACCTTTTTTATCAATGAACAGAAGTTTTGCCTTTCTACACAGTCACTACACCTTGGATAAGATAGACTAAAAAAAATAAAGCGTTAGCACAGTGCTTCCAGTTAGATCAAGTTTCCAGTTATATTAGCAAGAGGGAAACAGACATTCCGGAATAATCTGCACGTTACTCGGAAGTTAGGAAGTCTCCAAGCCAATCCCTTCTTCAGGCATAGTACCTGGTAAATCAATATCCAGAGTAACCTCAAGGTCAGTTTGCTGCTGCTGCTGCTGCTAAGTCGCTTCAGTCGTGGCCGACTCTGTGCCACCCCATAGACGGAAGCCCACCAGGCTCCTCCGTCCCTGGAATTCTCCAGGTAAGAACACTGGAGTGGGTTCAGGTCAGTTTAGGAGCCCATATATGCTGAATAGGGATCATAACCAAGAGGGAAGAATCTGCTAATCCCATATCCCCTAGACAGCAATCTGCCTGTATATCAATGATTATTTCAGCGACGGTTTTTCATTAAGAGATTTAAAGGACACTCATCACTGGAAAAAGAAAAAGAGGCTGGCAAGGGTCCGGTCGAGTTTAACCCTAAGATCAAGTCCTAGGAACAGTTTACCAAGCAGCTTCTATATTAGCAGTGAGACTCTCAACAAGGCAAACACCTTTTGGAAATGTATGAAGTGGATTACTGTGTTAACCTGCATGAACACCAGAAACATCTGAGTCAATGGTATGGGTACAGAAAACTTACCTTTTATCTCTTTCATGTTCATGCCTTTGAGAGCCTTTCCTGCTTCTAGGAGGTTTTTGAACTGAACAAAAGCAAAACCACGCATCTTTCCATCTGTGTGCAAACATAACAAAGAAATTAGAGGTAGCAGGAGGAACCAACAGACACTAAGAAGGACTATACGGCAACCTGGACCGGCGAGAAGGCTCAAATCCTGTCAGCCAGTCAGCTCCCTGCCCAAAGCAAGAGCCTTATCCTGCTGACGTTAGCCTGACACAGGCTCGGGGAGAGCAAAGCATTTAATTTGTCTTCTAAAAGGAGTTCTGATCTAACTAAACATACCATCCAGGGAATAAACACTGTTCTGTGTCCAGCACTATGCTTGATACCTTATATATATCATATCATCTGGGGCTTGGAGAGTATGACCCGAACCTTGTATTTCTATTTCAAATAGTGTTTAGTTGAAAGGTGACACGGAAAAACACCATTATGTAAAATAATCTAATCCACACAAAATAAAGGTTGGCAGGTACCTGGTTTCCTGGGGATATTTACTTCCAGGGTAGTTCCAAACTGAGAAAATACTGTCTTCAAGTCATCTTCTGAACACTGAAGCGGAAAGTGAGAAGGAAAGAGATGTTATCACGGCAAATAAATATAAAACATCAACTATTAAGTTAGTTCACTGGGAAGAGCTTCAGTATTTTTACTCCTTTTAAAATTTTGAGACTAGGACATCAAATGGTACAAAATAGAAGACATCCTTCTTTGTACCTAAAAGGTAAAAAGGACAGACACGAGAGCGCTTTTCCTCCTCTCCCATTCTCAGCAGTAGTTTCCCCCAAAGGAAGACATCTTTACGCTTTCTGTCCAACAAGTTCTTGGTTATACAGGCCCATTTTCTGAATTCAATGCTGCTAAAGTTCATTCCCAGGAGGAATGAAGCCCAATTATACCACCCTGATGGGGAGTTCAATCAACAAGCAGGCCTTGGCTCCAAGAGCCTTCAGAACACTCACTGTTAGTTTTCTCTCTCTTACCTTAAAGCTCAGGTTTCGAATAATTAATCTGGCTTTCTTATCTGCCACTTTGGCTTTTTTAGGCTTCAGCTCTTTCTTTGGTGACTCTGAATTTTCTGAAAAATAACAGGCAATGAAGTAAGTCTGTGATCCTCACAGCCCAGAATATCACAGGAAAGAAGTACCAGCAACAGAAGGCATTTATCACAGGGTTAAGTACGGCAATGCCCAGCAACACCAGGTTTTCCAAACTAATAAGTACACAAAAGACTAAAATGAGTAACAAAACACCTGGATGATTCTGGACATCAAAAGAAAATTCAGGAAGCTTTTAAGTCTAGATGCTACCCCCAGCCAATCCACTGTCCCCTCAATCCTGGGGGAAAACTCCTTTCAGTTACTAGAAACTCACCAGTTTTCCCCTTTTCCTTGGACTTATTTCTCAGTTTTTTCTTGGCAATGGTCACGTTGATCTTACAGCCTTCAAAGGTGGTAATCTCCTTGAGGGCCCTCTGAACATCCTCCAGCATAGAAAAAGTGACATAGCCGAAGCCTCGACATGCCTTACTCCCTGGAACAGTATAGGAGGGAGGGATTAACAGCAAGCCAAGATCTCTAAACCAGTGAATTCTCACAGCCCTAAACTGGCAGATATACAACCAGGCCAGCCAGTTATCAGTTGGCCAAAGTTCTCAAGAGGGATAGAGACAAGATTAACATGAGAGGCCCCCTCACCCACTTTTTCCTCAGAAATTGTTAGGCTTCCTCTTCTAATGTGGTGTCTTGGCTGTTAGCTCCCTTTCTTCCATCTTTCCTGGTAATCTCAAGAATACAGAGGACCCATAATATGCATTACACCTCCAAAGAAGAACACAACATCACACAGAACACAACAGCACCAGAGAAGGTAGGAAAGATAAGTATGGTAGCTGCAAAAACTACAATGAAATAATTCAGTTACCCCTCTTAAGAATAGAGGATGGATCCGCAATGAATGCTGGGGGCCCTAAGAAAAGAACCTCAAACAATAAACACTGCTTCAGGAGACTGCAGATACTATTACAGTTATTGCCAAGCCTTAGAAATCAATATCAAATTAAACCTTTCCAAAGCAGCTGTAAATCTCTTATCTCATTTTGTCAGAACATACCAAGAAGAGAAAAGCCAATATTATCATCGCTTTTTTCCAAAGGAATTGTTGAAGATGAACAGTTGCAAATATCAACTGTAACCCACCATTGCCCTTTCTGGTATGCTTTTTTTTTTTTTAGTTTAATATTTTTGTGTAGTAAAATTTTACGTAATTTACTGCATCAAAAAAGAAAAAAGACAGACCAAGCAGTCTTCCTACTACCCAAAAAAGAAACAAAACTCCACATGCTCTCCTTTACAACTATACCCTAACCTGATTTAGGGTGCAAGCCTTCTAACACAGGACGCTGAGCCACATAAACTGGTTAAAGTTGACACCTGGCACTAGGAAAGCATACTATATTTCTTTATCCTTGAAACTCCTTCTCACAAAAGCCTGCCCACTCACCTTTCAGAAAAGAAGAACAAGAAAAATCAGGGCCCTTCCTGATCATTACAACCAAAAATAAAAAGCAGCTGAAACGTGAAGGAGTTTGCTGACAAAATAAAAGCATGTGCTCACAAAAACACCATCCGTTATAAACAATTACAACAATCCTGTGAAATTATTCCCATCTTAAAGAGGGTAAGTGGCAAGTTCAAGCCACCACTACTGGTAAGACCTCATCCGCCACCCCCTCCCTCCCATCCTTTGAAGTAGAGTACTCAATACATCTGGCTGTCTAGACGGGAAAGCACAGTTTTGTTGTTGTTGCTGTTTAAAGGGAATAGGAGCTTTTGTTAAAGATGCTGACTATGTACATAAGCTACAGGTAAGCTTACACGTAGCCTATATTCTGAGGACCCAAAGGAGAATTCCCATTCAAAGGCCTGCTCTTCCCTGGAACACAACCAACCATTGCAGAGCAGTGTTTCTCAGACTGGTTTGATGACCCACAGTAACAAATGTAATTTATAGTGGACCCAGTTGTTTATATACTTGAAAAAAAAAAAAGTCTTACGAAAACTTCTCCTTTACCATATATAGATATACTCCTATTTCATTAAAAAAAAAAAAAACTCCAGTCATGAACCACTCAAGACCCACAAATGGACAATGATCTGCTGTTTGAGAAACACTTCTGTACAGCACTTTCACTCTCTCACTCGCCCATGTCTATACTTAAAATGATAAAGGCCCTAGCTGTGTGTATAGCAATCAGAGCCATGTCAATGATCTTAAATCTAATTTCTGTTACTAACAAAACAGAAGATAAGGATGGAGTGATTATTAGCGCACTGTTAGCCTGCCTACTCACACACTCTAGTACCATGGGGGAAAAGAGGGGTACCCAAGAGATTACTTCAAACCAGTTTCTAACCTGAAAGGCAAGAAGGCAACCACCTACAGCGACAGATTGATGACCTGGAAGGAAGCTAAATTTGTGTTCTGGGCAACATCAGGTGCCATGTAATATAGTCTAGCCAAGAAGAAATGCTTGTACAATTAAAACCCTTACAATTCTTACTCATTCTAATACATGCTAACCCTCCTTCATAGTGATGCCATGAACATCAAATAGAATGAGAGGCATATGGCAGTATTCCACAAGTCAAGTAAATATTTCAAGTAAATACCTCCCGTGGCTCAAGTCAAAACCCTTGGAGTCAGACTTGACACTTTTTTTCTCAGACCCCAAATTTGATCCAATCATGTTTTACCCTCTTCGCTGCTAGAGCACCTGGTCCAACCCCATGACCTTTCACCTGGATTACCACAAGAGCCTAATAACTGGTCTCCTGGCTCCTGTCCTATTCTTAACGGCCTATTCTCAGCATGGCAGCCTCAGAGAATCTTTCAAAATGCAAGGCAGATCATATTCACTGCTCCCTGCTCAAAATCAGTGGTTTCCTAGCTCAGAGTAAAAGTCCTCTCAACGGCCTGTAAGTTCCTACATGATCTGGAAGGACCAGATGGCATCTGCTAATTCTCTTTTCTTCATTCAGTGCACTCCAGTAACCCTGGTCTCCTCTGTATTCCTCCAATATACTATACACACTCCTCTTCAGTATCCTTGAGCTCCCTCTGCCTAAGCTGTTCCTCGCACTGAGAAACACAAGTTCACTCTCTCACATCAGTAAGGTTTCCCCTGTCTATTCCTCACTCCTCTACAGCTTCCCCACCACCACCACACACACCTACAGAGACTCCCTATCTTTGTTCCCTGACTTATTTTTCTCAATATTTATCACCATCATCACTATATATTTTGCTCATTGGCTGTCTTCCACTTTGTGAACACAGAGCAAGGCTTTTGGTCTGTGCACTACTGTATCCCGAGGACCTACAACAGTTGCCTGGAACCTAGTAAACATTCAATTAATATTTACGGAATATATAAATGGGTGAATGAATAACATACTGGTTAAGAGCTTGCGGTCTGGTGATCAAATTCTGAATCCACTGCTTACTAGCAGTACGAACTTAAGCTGAAGTTACTAAATTTCCCTAAGCCCTAGATTCCTCATCTGTAAAATGGAATTTACTCTCCATCCAACAAGACTGATGAGGAAATTAAAGAAGGTAACAGATGAAACTCAAGCACCACACCTGGCAATCAGCTGCTTCTCAGTAAGTCTTAGTGGTGTTTTATTAAGTTCAGTTCAGTTCAGTTGCCCAGTCGTGTCTGACTCTTTGCAACCCCATGGACTGCAGCACGCGAGGCCTCCCTGTCCATCACATTTATTAAGTTATTCACTAATAAATGAGATCTTATATGTGAGCGCGCATAATAAACAGGAAGCCTACATAAACTTAAGGGGCTGACTTGACTTTCAGAAACGGCTCCTATGGATTCATCTAGAGTCTGTATGGAAAAGAAATTCAACTTTCAAGGCCTTTCATTTAAGGGCTCACTTAAGGCTGAGAGAGTGTCCTCTGCCCCTATCCGGCTCCCAGGAACCCCAACTCTGTTCTCGATCGCCCCGCCCCCTACCTTTTTCAGTCACCACGAAGCACTGCTTGACCGGCCCCACCTGACTGAAGAGCTCCTCCAGTTGCTCGCTGCGAGCCGAGGGCGGGAGGCGGCCCACAAACAGGGTCAGTCCGGCCATGAGGCCGAGAATCAGGCGCGCAAGGTCGCGCACGCGAGTCAAGTAATTGGCTTTAGTAAGCGGACCACGCTTACAAAAGTTGCCGTGAGACTCCGGAAGTGCGCGTCACTCAAAAAAGTCCGGAGGAAGGCGTAGTAGAAAGGGAAAAATCATTCCGGAAGGGAAGAAAAATCGTGCCGCCTGAGGGCGGAGCTTCTTGAGCGGGGCTCCACCCCCTAACCCGAGTACCGCCCCCGCCTCTGTAGGGAAATTTGGCTTCGCTTAGTTTCTAGGCTTATTACAATCTAACCTGCTGGAGATCGATACCAAACTCAGCAGGGCAGGCCGGAGAAGCTGTTTTTGCTCTGGGTCTAACCCAGTATCTGACATATAGTGGATGTTTAATAAATATTTTCTAAAGTGCCTGTGTTCCAGGATCCAGGAGCACCCAGATTACGTGCATAAAACACAGCCATAATGCAAGTCAACACAAGTAATCACATATATCATTCGAACAAATCTCCAGTTCTCAGAGAATATGAGACATCTGTCACACTTTAACAGATAACTGTATCTGTGCCTTTAACACTTCGCTGACAAATTATAGCTATTAAGGTTCAAATAGGCACAGGTCATACATAATCATTCTTTCAAAAAATATTTACTGAGCTCCTACTATGTGCCAGGCACTAAAGATAAAATTGATGAGCTAAAAAAGACAGGGCTCCTGCCTTCATGGAGAATAGTCTTGTGGAGATAGACAAACATCAGTACAAAAAAAACTTACAAGTAAATCAAAGCTTGCACCATGCGAGATCACAAGAGAACACACCCAGAACAAGCAATACATCCAGCTTACACAGACCTAGAACCCAGGTCTTCCCAGAGACAGCTTTCCTCAGGTCAGCTTATCAGATGGACCCAAGGCTGAGTAATCTCACTGGCCAGGAGATCTGGGTGCTCTTGGATCCTGGAACACAGACAGTGTTTGCCATCCCATTGGGCTCAGGAACTGACCTGTGTGCAAGACTGCGGCACCCTGCAGAACATTTGTACAGAACAAAAGTACCCAATGCGATTTTTTAGTAATTACTTTTAATCGGTATAACCGAAACACAGGGTAGTTAGAACATTCAAAAAGTACAAAAGGTACAGTGAAAAGGGTTTCCCTTTCTCCTCAAACCCCATCTACTTTCCACACATTTTGGATTGGTGGATAACTGGTTGATAGCAATGGGGGGAAAGGGAAAACGTTTAACATTAGATTTATGAAACCCTAACTCCAAGTATGTTATGCTTAAAAGAAAATGCCACAGTTATTTTTAAACACATAACTCAGCAGAGGAAGTATTGAAATATGAAACAGATTTATAAGGGCATGGGTTAATTCCATCCAGGACAAAGAGAGACAAATAGACAAAGGAAAATGGACCCTTTGAATAAAGTTGGTTCAGAATTCCACATTTCTCCTTTATTTTCTCCTCCTCTCCTGCCCTCTCATCACCTTAGAAATCAAAATTTCATACCCAAGGTCTAAATTAGAAGTGTCAGGGCCCTAGCTATGGGGACACTTTCCCAGTCCTGGCTGCAGTGTGCACTGGGGAGAGAATCCTGAGAAGGCTGCTCCAGTATCCCTTTGGGACACACTTTACAGTGTTAAGTTGGAGATGCTTTGGACCCAAACCTTCCCTAAAGAACAAAAAGAAACTGTGGTCCTGTGCCCATCAGAGGGCAGCAGCCACTCACAGTGCAGAGGAGTTCCATGCCCCTAGAGAAGGAAAACAGTGCAGCTGACCCTTTGTACTCTTCCCAACTTTCAGACCTGACTCCCCATCTCAGTCTCCCAGCCTCAGCCTCAGCCCCATCCCCTCCTATTCACTCATATCAGGAAGGCCATGCGGTTCTTCAATCAGGAATATTTGCTCATTCATCTATCCAGGACACATGCAGCGTTCTTTATTAAATAGTCGTGGTACCCTGCACCACATCAGCAACGTGGCTTCCAGGGGAAATAAACTGCTGGACTCTCTCTCATTCATCACTTGCAAGAGCCTGGAAAGGAAGTAGGAGAGGGCTGGGCTATACTCAGCCAGCCTCTCCCAAGCTCCATCCTTTTGGCTTCATTCCCACTTGCAAGCTAAACATTCTTATAATACTGTGTACTTCTCATTCTTAGCACTTTTCTCCACTGTAATTAATTATTTGTATTATTGGAATTACTTATATGATGTGCTCTTTAATGTCTGCTTTCCCCTAAAGAGCTTCAGCCTCACGAGTTCAGGACTGTTGTCCACCTAGGTCACCTTTTTACTCCCAGCATCTAGCACACTGTAAGAGCCCAATAAAATAAAGAGATTGAATGAATGAAGATGGGTTTGCCTCTCAGTCTCCTACAGCACTAAGAACTGGAACTGAGGGTGTATGTATTACATCCTGGTCTACCCAGGCTCTACTGGGAAACTGCTTTGGGTTAGGAAGAGCTGAGGCATGAGATAAAAGGGAAGGTTTGTCTCACCAAAGCCTCAGCCTCTTGATCAAGTCAAAGGGCTTAGGTGATTCTCACCAAGGAAAATCAAAGAAATGATGGAGCTGATGGACACCAAGCTCTATTCCCTCACCCCACCCCCAACTCACCAGCCCCATTCAGAATGTCCAGACAGAAAAGGAGCTTGTGTGTATGTATGTGTGTGTGTAAGAGAGAGAGAGAGAGACAGAGCACATGGGTCTTGGACTGCTTTGCTGGGAAGTGTGTGCCTGAACTCTAGGACCCTTGGTGGGAAGAGTGAGTGAGAGCAGCTGGCAATCATTACAATGAGGAAAAGACCGCAGAGAGGAGTTGACTGTGAGCAGAGGCAGATGGAGGTGTACGTGGGGAAGAAAAGAAACAATTGCTCAGAACAGCAAGCACCCCTTCCATGACACAAAGCAGCTCTGAGGCTGGGGCCGCTACAGCCACTACGACACCAGTGAGAAATGCCTGTAATTAGGAGGATGGCAGTTCTCTGGGCCTCAGCCCAGAGTGACGATGCAGCAGGAATTTCTGAGCCAAGCTGAGCCAGGTGATGGATAAGACACAGTCAGAACCACTCGGGTCCCATCCCTCAGCAGTGCCTGCCCTATCCTCCTCTCATTTCCTTCCCTACTATGACCCTCACTTACTCCCCTTCTCCTTCTGAGGTTCCAAGCCCTGGATGCTTCTTTCAGCCAAGACAGAGCTTCAGGGGCAAGCTGAGCAGTGCTGTAATTCTTCCACTAGAGCATTAGACCTGGTCTGGTGAGCGCCCCACCCTCTCCCAGCCTGCTTCCCTCTTGGCTCCCTTGCTTCCCTTCTCAAATCCTCATGAGCTGATGAGCAGAGTTGGAAGAAAAACCATTCCTATTCCTGTTTTTCCACTTAAAGCCTAGTATGTGTGCCCCTGTGGGCCTCCCTGTGATGTGCAGGACATCTGCCAAAACACTGCCAGAATTTCGTTCTAAAATCTACAACTCTGTTTTAGTGCCACTCTGAACTTACTGCATTTGAGCCAAATGACAAATGCACACTACAGAGCTCAGAGTCAAATGCCCTGGACAAGGGAGGGATTACAGAGTGCCTGGTGGCTGGATATATTCATGGGTCTCTGCACTGTGAGTTCTGCTTTGGTGGGTAGGATGGTGCTGGGGCTTGGGGAAGACAGGCTTTCCCCAGGGAGGCTCTGCACCTGTGGGAGATGAATGTTCTCCAGGGAAGAGGGTTGTGAGTGCAGACTTGAAGAGGTCCTGTTGGTAGATGGAGCGAGCAATTTCTTCTGTGAATCCAAAAGGCCTCTGTGAATTCCTCTGGGTATGCGGCAGGGAGATTGCTGGGAATCCCAGCTCAAAGTGATCATGCTCTTGAGATGCGTATTAACGTTTCCATGAAGGACTTTGCCACTAACTAGTCCCTAACCGGTTGTCCCCCAGGATATGAAGCCAGGTCCCTGGGAATACAGACATTTCCACCAACTACTGCAGAGTTTCTGCCTCACCTCTCAGGGTTGTGTTACATCTCTGAAAAGCCACTTCCTAGGGAATCAGAAGGATCTTCAAGGGGCCACTCCCAGGACCTTCGCTCATCCCGATGGGCCATGGAGCCATCTATGGGGAAAGGTCATGTGCAGGACAAGACTCCTTTAAGTCAGGAGTCACTAGGGTCTGAGATGGACCCACCCCACCCAAACACTGCTTCTCTTCCCATTCTCGCAGAACCACTGCTGCTGTTGCTTCATCTAGGCTTTTCCAAGAAGGTCAGACCTTTCTCCTCTGAAAATATTTTATTGATAAATTAACTCTGAAAGCGCTCACCTCCCATCCAACTGCTGCAGAGTCTCCTAGATGGGCCATGGACCCTTCTACGGGGAAGGATCATGTGGAGGACATGGGAGTCTCACTCAGCAAGGATGGGATTCCTGGGTGTAGCAGAGGTGGGTCTGGGGACAGAGGTGGGTCCTGAGGTCTTCTAAGGACGGCCCCTCTCACTCAGCACCAGAGTGGGAAGTGGTGGTCTGGAGTGGAGCACCTTGGAGCTTTATTGCTGGTGAATGCCAAGGACAGTGGGACCCCTGCCAGCCTAGAATTGCAGCTGAGGGCATCAGCGCCCCAGGGCTCCAGAGAAGGTGGCACTAGTTCCCCATCAACAGAGCCTGGCTGCTGACCCACCCATCCAGGGATCTCTGGATGGGAAAGGAAGCCGGAAGAGGTATCTGAGCCAGGCAGGATTGGGGAAGGGTTACAGTGTGCAGGTCTCGGGTGGGAGGGTGGGGGAGGGCAGAACAGGCGCCAGAAAGGGGCGTGCGATCGGGGGTGGCTGGGGGGCCACCTCTTCACAAGTCTATGGTGTCGCTGCCCATGCTCAGCTCGTCAATCTGTCGGCAGGCGTCCAGGAATTGCTCCTGCAGCAAGGCCTCTTCGGCCTGCAGCTCAGGAGCAGGTTCTGGGGAGTCGCGGGAGGGTGGGGACAGGGCCTGGTAGGATCCTGAGGCCGGGAGGCTGGGGCTGCTTCCTGAGGGCCGCGGAGGGCTGAGGACGCAGACCAGCGGACAGCGCGGGGCCCTGTCCGGACTGGAGCACAGGAGCACGGACGAGCTGTCCCGCGAGAGTCCGCACAGCGAGCCGGATGAGGCGCTGCTGCCCGCGGGCCAGGTCCCGGGAGAAGGGAGCTCGCGGGGTTCCCGGGAGCCAGGGGCCTCCCCAGCCCTCCCAATGGGCCCGGCCCCGGTCTGAGCCCCCAGCGAGGCGGAGCGGTAGACGCCGAGGCCCGGCAGAGCTTCTCCGAAGGCCGGGACCTGGAAGAGGCCGGGCGCCAGCAGGGCTTCGCTGCAGAGGGCCTCCTCGATGCTGCGCCGCAGGTTGATGGGGGAGGGCGGGCGGAAGTCCACGGTGTCATCGCTGCAGGGAGACGAGGCCGGGGAAGGCGCCGGGTGGGCGGCCGCGCCGTCGAAGCTCCGGCAGCCTCCTCCCTGGAGGAGGAGGTCGGGGCCCGGTCCGGCCAGGGCGCACAGCTGCAGCAGTTCCGCGTCGCCACGCGCGATGGCGCTCCCCAGCGGCTTCTTGTCCGGGGCCCCGGTGACCCAGCCTCCGGGCAGCAGCGGGGCGGCGTGGCCGGGGGACAGGCGGAAGAGCTTGGCCCAGCAGCGCGGCGGCATGCGGGGACTGCAGAGCGCCGGGTAGAGGCCCAGCAGCGCCAACGGGAGCGCGACGCCCACCTCGCCGAGCCGCAGGCCGAGCTGGAAGGCCCACCAGGGCCAGGGCCCCTCCAGGCCAGGTTGGCCGCCGTAGCCCAGGGCGTGCAGCACCTCGTAGCCCTGCAGGGCTCCGCTCAGCAGCCCGAAGGTGCCCGCCACCGGGGCCGTGCGCGCCGCGCGCCGCCAGGACTCGCGCGGGCCAAAGGGGCTGCGAGCCTGCGGGAGAGGCGTGGCGCCCTTGAAGCCGGCCCCTCCCAGGGGCGCTCCGGCTCGCCGCCGCCGGCCCCCCCAGCAGGAGAGCGCCAGCAGGAGCCCGGAAAGGAGGGCGGCGAGGAAGGCGTGCAGCCCGCGGGAGGCGAGCCGCAGAGCCCGCAGCGGGCGGTGGGCGGCGCTCCCGAGGGCGGCGGCGGCTGCCAGCCCCAACCCCAGGAGCAGCAGCGCTGCCAGGCCGGCGGGGCAGCGCGGCGGACGCGGCCGGGCCAGCAGCAGGCAGGCCAGGCCCAGGCCGGAGGCCAGGCAGGGCAGCGGGAGGTCCTGCAGCAGCAGCCAGGCCAGCGCCGGCAGCCTGTCGCGGTGCCCGTAGGCGTCGTAGAAAAGCGGGAAGGCCCGCGTGGTCCCCGCCGAGAGCAGGGAGCATGTCCAGAAGCGCCAGGCAGGGGGCGCCGGGCGGGCAGCGCCAGGGCAGGAGGGCCAGTGCCAGCAGCGCCAGCAGGGCCACCAGGCCGAAGAGCGCGCCTACCCCGTACACGTGGGCCTCCCAGGCCAGACCCCAGCGAGCCTTGGCCTCTGCCCAGTCGGCCTCCAGGGTCAGGAAGAAGAGGGGCAGGGGGGCTGCAGGCGGCTGCCCCTCACGTTCAGGCAGCTCTCTGATACTGCAGGACCCTGGCCCACACTCTGGCTGCACCGAAATGTTCCCAAGGCTGGCAGGAGAGGGGTCATCCAGGCCAGAGGTGGGGGTGGTGGACTCTGTGGGCAAAGAATGTTCGTCTGAGGCATTCGTGCAACCCTCCCTTTACCCACCATACAGCCAGTAGCCTGTATGCCAGTGGGAGTCCTCCTAACATCCAGGAAGGACTTGTCATAAATATGAGACTCAAGGACCTGGCTGCCCCTCACCGGCCCCTCCCATATCAAACTCCTCCAGAGTTTCAGCTCTCATTCCCTCCCCTCATCCCACCCGGCCCGGCTCCCAGCTGCTTTGTTCAGTACACTGTGATTCCACTGGAAGGGGTTTTTCTTAAGAAGACACAGAATTTTACAAGTGGAGGGAGCTCTAGAAGCCCCCTCTAACTGAACCCTCCTGCCAGGAAGGAGGCGTCATGAGAACAAGGATGTTTGTTTGCTTTGCTCTCATCTGAATACTCCTCCCTAAAACGTCCTGGCACAGAGTTGGCATTCAGCAGATTACTCATTGAATACATGCCAGATGAAGATATTGGGGCTGCGCCAAGAGGCAAAGTGACTTGTCCAAGGTTACACATTAGCAGAGCTGCATCTAAAATCCAGATCTGAGCACCAGTTTGAGCCCCTCTTCTTGATGGCACAGCAACCTCATAATACTACTTTGCTTATCTCTTGTTCTACACCCCTGACTCCCATCTCACACCTTGGTGCTAGAAGGAGCTTCTCCAGCCTTTTCTCAATAGCTTCCCCCTGCTCCAAGTCTCTTCAGGGAAGGCGACCATGCGTGCATGTGCACGAGCACACACAAACAGCAGAGGAAGTGATACTACCCTCCTGTCGCCAGCAATCTTTTGTATTCACTGGCCTTCCTGCCTGCCTCCAACCCTCAGCCTACCAATGGACATGGTCCCCATCCTGACTCAACTACTAGCCATTAGTCTGAGGCCCTTAACACTCCTTTGGTTTTCACCCCTTTTACAGAAGAAGGGGACGACAGAGGATGAGATGGTTGGATGGCATCACCGACTCAATGGACATGGGTTTGGGTAAACGCTGGGAGTTGGTGATGGACAGGAAGGTCTGGTGTGCTGCGATTCATGGGGTCGCAAAGAGTCGGACACGACTGAGCGACTGAACTGAACTGACAGAAGATGACATTGCGATCGCTCCACTAGGTCTCAAGACTACCCTTGAACTCCCAGGAAGGAACAGTTGTGGGGATCATAGTGGGATAAAATGCCGTCTTAGCGAGTGAGCCCCTCAGGTGCTACTCTCCTGGAACATGAGAGGAGTGAGAAAGAGCTAGACCCAAGGATTTTCCTCCTGGCCAGGCAGCAAGGGAAGATGCTTCAGGCTAAACCTCCCTCCCCGACCTAGCAGGCTGGGCAGAAGCACAGCTGCGGGCAGGGATGGAGGCAGAAAGATGGTGGTAAAGGATGGGGGAGCCAGCTGGGGATGGGGGGGTGCACAGGAGACAGGTGTAGAATGAGGCAAGGAGGATCTCTTGACAAGCAGATCCCTGCCCCAACTGCCTGGCCAAACTCAGCCCTGCCTCCGTAGGACAGAACAGGAAGACCCCAGGAACACCCCCCACCCCACCCCACCGCAGGCAGTGCCAGCTTGAGCTGAGGACATGCAAAGCTGAGCAGTCCTGAGAACAAGGGAAAGGAGTGAGGGGGCCCGAAAGCAGTCCCGGAGAGAAGGGAGGGAAAGGTAGAACTGGGCAACTGGAGAGGGCAGAGAGGGAGCTGCCAAAACATTACATATTTACAGCAGGCTGCCTGCTCAGTGGCAGCATGTTCCCTGGTTCCTGTCCCATCACATGCCTCGAGTCTGAAATGGGAAGAGCACAGGGCTGTGATGAGGATAAATGGCCAATGTGTGCAAAGCTCTTTGGAGAGCCTGGTGCATAATCAGCATTCGATATACAACTGCTGTTGGTCTCATCATTATGGGCTAATGTTCATCACCCATCAATCACTGGTGTGTGTCTGGGTGAGTGTAACCATTTTTGGGGCCTCAACTCATTCTTGATTTAACTAACCAAAGGCTGTTGTCCCTTATAAAGTCAACAGTTAGCCAAATCAGTGAACATCAACACATTGTCTCACTCTGTGAACCCTGTTTGAAGAACACCATTTGGATAGACTGACCATACCCAAACACCTACTGAAGACACAGCAGTGAATTAAATGGAGAATCATTCAGCTGGAACTGATGGTTTGCTGATGGGGTGGGGTGGGGCAGAGCCAGTCTGACAGCAGTGGGATCAAATACACACACACTCTCCCTCACCCCTCATGTTTTGGTCTCCTCAGATGCCCTTACATGACTACTGGAAAAACTATAGCTTTGACTATACGGATCGTTGTTGGCAAAGTAATGTCTCTGCTTTTTAATGTCTCTGTCTAGGTTTGTCATAGCTTTTCTTCCAAGGAGGAAGCATCTTTTCATTTCATGGCTACAGTCACCATCCACAGTGATTTTGGAGCTCAAGAAAATAAAGTCTGTCACTGCTTCCACTTTTTCCCCATCTATTTGCCATGAAGTGATGGGACTGGATGCCATGATCTTAGTTTTTTGAATGTTGAGTTTTAAGCCAGCTTTTTCACATTTCTCTTTCAGGTCCAAAGAGGAACTAGAGAAGAGAAGCCTTAGGGCCAAAGGTTAATTGTACCTACATTAGAAAGTTCCTAGAGAAGATACAGAGAGATTCCTTTATCCCCTAACTACTTGGCACTACTCCGCTCAGAAGGTGCTGGTGTGAACGAAAAACCCTTTGCCCTTTTCTCCAGGAGGCCTGGAGCCCTCCGGGGTTTATCCAGGAGGAACAGCCAGGAAGAGACTGGCTTCCTGCAGAAGTCATTGAGGAGGGGGAAGGAGGGTGGGGCCACCAGCCGGCTGGGCTGCCTCTGATACTGTCCAGACTCATTAAACCCGCCTGCCCAGTGCTGTCACCAAGGCTGACAGACCGCCACCCAGCCTCTTTCCCTTGAGGCCACAGAGCCTGCCCCCAGTTCCACAGCAGATCCTGCCGCTGCTGCTCACTGGGCTGGATGGGGAAGAGACGGCAGGCTTCCCATCCACATACCCAGGAATGCTGGGACCGCTAGGGAGTGAACAACGGTCAGGTGCTCGACAGTCAGTTGCTGTGTTAAATCTAGAGCTGGAAGAAGCTTGGGGACCAGTGATTTCCACTGCTGCACCAGTTCCTGGTGAGGGGTGGCTCAGACCATTCTCAGTCAGAGTTAGCCCTTTGCATGGCTTCCTTGGCTTCACCTACCAGAACCCCTCCCCAAGAAGTGTGTCCTCTGCCTTTTACAGTATGTGTTGTCCCATCACATTTGGGGGCCACAGTTGCAGTGTCTGAGAGGTATACCTGGAAATATTTGGAACATGATGGGGAGAAAATCACGTTAACAGATACTATTTAATGAGCTAATACTTCATGACCAGCCTCATGCCCGAAATTTACATTACATGGAAGCTTTACAATAGCAAAATAGGCACTATTACTAAACCCTAGATATATGAGAAAATTAAGGCTCAAAGAACTTAAATAGCCTGTCCAGCCATCATTGAGGAGGGAGAAGGAGGGTGGGGCCACTAGCCAGTTAGGAAGCAGATTGGGATTCAAAGCCAGGTCTCAAGATCCCACAGCCCCCGGTCTTTCCTCTGCACCACCAGCTTGTCTCTACGCATGTTCTGAAAGGCTCCCTTGACGAGGATGGTGTCTGTCTGCTCAGGGTCTTCTCTTCAATGTCTTCCCAATGAGGGGCCCTGTTCTGCTCATATGTGACAGCATGTCATGTCAGATCAGACGGCAAAGGAGAGAGCCCCAAGCTCAGAGTGGGAGGGTGGGAGGCAGGGCAGGCAGATTGAAGTGGAGGGCGGGGTTAGTACTGAGGCTGTGGAAATCAGGAAGGAGTTCCTGAGTCTGTTTGCCCTGATACATTTGTCTACATCCTGCTCTGTCTATGATTACAAAACTCCCAGAGGACTGCTATTTAACTCTGTGGGACCATCCTCAGCAACACTTGCTCTCAGACCATTAATATACATCTCCATGGTGATAACAAAGAGAATGGTGCTCATGATGACAATCAACTAAAAGGATCCCAGAATGTCAATGCATGGCTAGCACGTAGTATGTGCTCAATAAATAATCGTCAAGTTCAAATGAATTGGACACTTACCTAGTGATGCTGTTGCAATTAACGCAGAGCTTAGAGAAGCAGCTGGGTCCAGTGGCCTTGGACTTGGAAGCTTTCTTTCCTGGGGGGGTGGGGGCGGGGACAGAGTGGTGCCAAAGAATCCTGCAAAGGGAGCACATAGGGCTAGAGTGCCAGCTGGGCATTGGCCTCTGGAGCCTTGGAGAAAATCAAGTCCTTTCTCAGTGCTTGACCAAAAGGGGACACTGTCCCAGGAATTGGAGCCACATGTATGTGTGTATGCGTGCTAAGTGGCTTCTGACTCTTTGCAACCCTAGGGACTGTAGCCAGCCAGGCTCCTCCAGGCAAGAATACCAGAGTGGGTTGCCATTTCTTTCCCCAGGGGGTCTTCCCCACCAGGGTTACCCCGTCTCTTCCATCTCCTGCATTGGCAGCAGGGTTCTTTACCATCAGCGCCACCTAGAAAGCCCAGCCACATGTATGTGCTGTGCTGTGCTTCGTTGTTCAGTTGTGTCCGACACTTTGCGACCCCATAGACTGTAGCCCACCAGGCTCCTCTGTTCACGGGGACTCTCCAGGCAAGAAAACTGGAATGGGTTGCCATGCCCCACTCCAGGGGATTTTCCCAATCCAGGGATCGAACCCAGGTCTCTGGCATTGCCTGCGGATTCTTTACTGTCTGAGCCACCAGGGAAACCCGAGAATACTGGAGTGGGTAGCCAATCCCTTCTCCAGGGGGATCTTCCCAACACAGGAATCAAACCAGCATCTCCTGCATTGTAGATAGATTCTTTACCAGCTGAGCTACCAGGGAAGCCCAGCCACGTGTATACCAGAAGCTAAACTACACGGGCCAAACCAGACTTTGTATGACAAAGAGGGCATTTCCCCATGGGAGCAGTGGCTGGTATCCCAGGGCCTAGGAGAAGGAATGCAAGCTCCCCTTAAGTCAGAGAAAAAAGGAGGCTCTGTCATTTAGAGCTGTTCTATAAACGTTTGTTGCAATGAAATAGACACTCACCTGGAGAATCTGAAACTCCGGAGGCAGAGCCTGGGGATGTAATTGGGCCTGGGGGGCTCGGGCCTGATAAGTTCCGGAGCGGGGACACTGTAGTGCCAAAGAACCCTGCAAAAGGAGCCCCATGCTGAAGCTTCCTCCTACCTGCCGGACGGCCCAGCAGCGGCTCTCCTCAGAAGGGGGTGAGTACTCACCAAAGGGTCCCAGGCGCCCAGCAATCTCTGCCAGGCTGGCCCGCAGGCTCGGCAGCAGGGGCAGCGTTCGATGCCCGAGCGTGGGGGCTGCACCTGCTCTCAGCGCCACGTCGAACTTCAGCTCCAGCTCGCTCTGGCGGAGCCTGGGTGCACTGGATGGAGGTGCTGTGGCTGTCAGAGCAGTGTCCCAGGTCACGGTGCCCATCCTGGGCCGATAGGGAGCAGTGGGCCTGTCAGCAGGCCTCGAGAGGAGGTATGAGGACTCCAGAGCCGGGGAGGAGGCCCACGGAGTAGAGCTGCCTTCAGCAGAGCCCCACTCTGGGGGAGAGTTTCCGAGAGAGCCCACCAGCAGTTCCCAAAGCGGGTCAGTCCTCAGCCCATCCACCACCTCTTCCTTGGGCTCCCGGCTCGGCCTGGGAGAAAGTGCCTGGGTCTCTGTGACAGGGTTCCCCCAGACAGCAGCTGGTCCCCGAAGGTGGAATTTGAAGTTAAGTCCCAGGTTGAGAGACAGCATGGAGGCCTCACTATGGGGTGGGGGGCTCAAAGTGGTGAGAGGGGCCCCTGGGACAGAGGAGGCAGGCTGGGGGCCCGCAGGAACAGCAAGCAGGACCCAGCTGAACAGCCCCAGCCCCAGATAGCCGTACCCTGCCATGGCCTGGTGGGGCCGCGAGCTCGAGTCTTCCGCACCTTTGAGCACGAAGGTCCTGGAGAGGGGAGAGGCGCTATGAGCCCTGGCGGGTTGGAATCTGATGCCCCCAAGAGAGGCTGCGGATCCAGGAGAAGCAGGTGATGGGGGCAAGACACAAAGGCTTCTGCCCAAGGAGAGTGGCCAGCTTCTTGCTGAACATTCAGGCCCCAGCACCAGTCTCTCCCCTGCAGTTCCCCTTCCCTTCCAGCCAAGGCTCCTTCTCCCTAAGTGCCCACCCCCCACCCCCATCTGCTTAGTCTGAGGCCTGGGGTCTGACTTCAACCAGCTGCTCTCACCCTTAACTGATAGCAGAGCGCGTGGACTTGACTCCCAGACTCTGATTCCCTCCCTTCCTTTCTTCCCTCTTTCCTCCTTTTGCCCTAGAGTATCTGTTCAGGCCCACTATGTTCCAAGCACCCTTCTGGTAACAGAACTGTGAACAAGCTCCCCTCACAGATGAGTGTCCCCCTATTCCCACCCCTGCTCCAGCCTCACTCTCACTCGGACCCAGGGAGCCCTGGAGGGATAAAGCACAGGGTGAGTGATGGCAGAGGTGGAGAAGGCGGCTCTGGCCAGGGAAGCAGGGTGCCCTGGGCTGGCAGAAGCTCTATCCCTTCAGCCTTTTCCCTCTTCCCTGGGGCTTGGCTTGCTCTCCATCCCTTAACCCTAGAAGTACTGGGGGGAGGGACGGCCTGGCCATCTCTGGCTTCCTGGGGGAAGATGGCCAGGCAGGCAAGCTGGACCAAGCGCTGGCTGCAGTAGACTCCTGACCCACCCCAGGCACACACAGCTGGAAGGGGAAGGAGAGGGGAAGCCAGGGGGCACACACGTGTACCCACCACTGTTACATCACACATACGGCCACACCTAGCACCCTGACCCACACTCACCTACTCACCCTTCACACATCCCTGCGCCTAAGTGCACACACACACAAACACACACATTCAGTCCTGCCAAGCCCCCTCCCTCCTACATGGGTTCAGATCCAAGCTCTGTGAGCTTCCAGCCTGCTCTGTCTCTCACACACACACACACACACACACACACACACACACACACCCCTACCTCACAGACACACAGTATACACAGACACAGAGGCACACACACCCCTACACACACATTTGCACACTCGGAATACAGATACACATCACACACCATCACCCCCCCTCCACATGCACATTCCTACACACCCACCCCTACAGACAGGCACACGCGCACACACACATACACGAGCGCACACACACACGCACACACACACACACACACACACACACCTCCCTCTCCCCCTGCCCAGACGGCAGACCTGCTCTCCCGCAGGCAGGCGGGTCTCCTCGGCCAATTCCCCCGAAAAGGGGCGGTCGCGGCGACCCAGGCGCCCGGCTGGGCAACGCTCCGCCGAGTCTGGCCGGTGCTCCCAGCGCCCGAAGCCCCTTCGGCTCGTCCCGGTCACGGCGGCTTCGCCGACGCGCGGCCCCCGGTCTGGCGCGGCCCGGCTCCGGCCCGCAGCGCTGGCCCCAGGCGGGCGGCCCGGCCCGGCTCGGGCTCCGCGCTCCCACCCGCCGCGCCGCCTCCTGGCTGCGAGCCTCGCTCCCCGGCAGAGCCGCCCGCGCCGGGCTCCGCGGCAGCCGCGCTCTGCCCGCCCTCCCCGCCTCCTGCGCTCCCGCCCCGCGCGCCCGCCCTCTCCCCTCCTCCTTCCCCGGCCCGCGGCCCGCGGTCCGCCCCCAACCCGGTCGGCAGGCGGGCGCGCACCGCAGCCCCGAGCCACCGCTGCCGCCGCTCTGTGCCTGCTTCCCCACGCGCGCTCACTCACTCAGCGCTACCCGCCGGCCGGGGCTGGCGCCCGTGTTGTGCTCTCAGCCTGGTGCCGACAGCCGCACGCTCCCAGGGCAGCCCGTCACACACAACCACTCGAACGCCCTCCCCGGGAAACACCGCGGGCCAGAGTACCGCGTGCACACTCGTGTGCACACACACGCGCGCGCGCACACACAGGGCAGCCTGCCCAGGGTGGCACCCGGGCAGGAAAAACCACTATGTTTATTAAGCAGTGAGTGGAAAGTGTAATAAGCACGTCAACACCCCTTGTTTCATTAGTCCCTGACAACTCTGTGGATGTACCCATTTCACAGATAGGTACATTAAGGCTTGGGAAAAAAAAAAAAAAAAAACAACTCAAGAATTTGTCCAAGATGGCATAGCTTGGCAACCTGAACTCAGTCTCTCTGCTGTCTTCTCCGTCACCTAGTGGCTTTCAACAGTTGGAAGTGCCTCCAATATTTCATAGGTGAACAGCCAAGGCTCAATCCGTGTGTAACATTTCTTTTTGCTAAGACTGATTTCTCAAAAGAAAAAAAAAATACTCAGAAACGTCTCTCACGTTGTGAGAGGTGGTTTACAACTTGTTTCTAATAAGGGGCAAGAGGAGAACAGCAAAGTCAAAGAGTGTCAGCCCAGGAATGTAAGAGCACCCAGGCCAGTGTGGAAGATTATTCAAGAGCAGGGCAGTCACTGTGGACATTTCAAGGACCCTGTGGTTCTGTCGCAGTGACTGATTTAAGTAGTACTGGCTGGTTTATGCAGACTTGAATCTCTAAATCCCCAAAATGTTCCTATTTGAAAGTATCAGGAGAACATAAAACACAGTGGGTTCTCTGCACCATATAAAGCTGTCCTGGAAAAACACAGACATCCTACTGTGTGCCAAGCACCATGCTGGGTACCTAGGCATCTCCTCACTTAGTCCTCATCACAAGCCACACAGAGAGAAAATGTGTCACCAGATTACAGCCTTGGATGTTTCCTTAATGTTACCTGATCCCCCTAACTTGCTGCTCTGTAAGATTGGGGAGTGGGTGCTTAAAGAGTTACCTAGGGCAGGTCTGTCTCAGGTATGGCCAGCATAGCACTTGGCCCCGGGGCATGCTCACCGTGTATTAGCAAAGTGAATAACAAATGAATGAATGATTCTGGGGCCCAAATGGGCAATGGGTAGCATTTCAGAAAGGCATCCAGGGCTCACTTTCTTATCACAGAATTCCCCCAATTGATGTAGGATAAAATCAGGCCAATGACTGAACACCCCCCACCCTTCCAGGGCACATCACTGATGAAGTCTGGGATTTATTCTGAGTCTCTAAACAAAACATTGCCAAGGGCATTCCCTGGATGCACCCTCAGGGATCGCTATAAGGTCCTTCCTCTAGCAGGGAAACTCCCCCTGCCCCTTGTCATTTAGGGGCTGCCTGGAGACTGCATACTGAGATCCAGCCTCTGGGCTTCTCTCATATACTTCATAAAAGTTATCCCACTAGAGACATTTTCCTTTAATCCTCCTCATAGAAAGGCTCATTTCCTGCTAATCATGTTCACGGAAAGACTTCTAAATGGAAAGACAGAAATACACATATTCCAGTACATTAAAATAACAGCCCTCCATGACCAAGGAAGGTGATTCCCAGGAATTATATTTTTAAAAACATATTGAAAAGGGAAGTTAGGGTTCTGGGTTAAGATGGTAATTGAATATGTACATCTACTTTCACTCCTTCCCAAAACCCCACTAAAACTTCAATAAAGAGGTTTTTTAAATCAAGAGATAAACCTACAAGGATAGAGAGAACAGGGAAAAAGACAACCGCTACAAAATTTTTGAAGCAGAATGGCAGAACAGCACTAACTTATTAGCGCCAAGGAAAGAGTCATGTCAGCTGTCATGGCGCAGGGTGGGGGGAACTGAGAACTAACTGGATCTGCATTGCAAGATTCTCAGAGGCATGGAGAACCTCTCCATGCTACCTCTGGATTCCCAGAGGTGAAAGGTAGAAGAGGTTGTTAAGATAAGGACCAGGATGGGCAGTTAGATCCCTCCATCTCTCCCCCAGCTCCAAACTCCTGGGCAACAGCCCCTCTCATATCCCAGCCAGAGTCTGGGGAATTTTCTTCTGAAGATAAGATAGAGGGTGTCTGGGTTGGAGCACAGTTGTAAATGGAGATACCACACTGAAAAATACTGAAATCCAAAGGATCAGTTGACCTTGCCACATGGAATGGTAAAATGCAGGGATGCTGAACTTTCTGCCACCATCAGGCTCCCCAAGTGCTGGGAGTAGAACCTAGACAGGAAACTGGACGACACTACTCGGGTATTTCACCAGTCCAAGAGGAAAAACCTAAAGTTACTGACATAAGAAACAGCCCCCCACCCCCAAAAAAAGAAACAGCCCAGCTAGCCCACCCTGCAGTGGCAAACCCAATCTCTGAGCTCAGAGTTTCTGACTAGCCTCCCTCCCATCCCCACAATCTTAATCATAGCCAAAGATTGCCAGACATCTAGGGAACTCTCAAATGCAGAAGAGAGTAACAAAACAATCAGAAAAAGTAACTTCGAGGAAACAGAGTACTCAGAGAGAAGAGAGAGTGGAAAAGACCACAGTATCCTTAGAGAGATAAGATCTGCACCCATGAAACAAGAACAAGGGCTATACAAAGAAACATCCAGAGAACAGCAAAAGCAACAATTACATCTTGAGAAATAAAATCATGACAGTGGAAACAAAAGCATCAACAGAAAGACAGGCAGGTAAAGCTGATGGACTCTCCCTGGAAAGTAAAACAAACATACAAAGAGATAGAAAATGTAGGAATGTAGGAGAGGAAAGATGAGAGCGTTTTAAAAATTGGAATATAGTTGATTTACAATGTGTTATTATAGTTTCAGGTGTACAGCAAAGTGAATCAGTTATACATATACATATATCTATTCTTTTTTAGATTATTTTCCCAAATATGCCATTACAGAGGGTTGAGTAGAGGTCCCTGTGTTATACAGTACATTCTTATTGATAAGAAATTTAAAGGACACTTTCAGGATAATAGAAATAGTCTAAATAGAAACAATATAAATTCTAAAAAGAGAAAAATGAAAGGGAGGAAATAATCAATGAACTAATTGGAGGAAATTTTCCAGAACAGAAGGATATGAGTTACTGGATTATAAGGGTTGGTTGGATGAAAATAAACCCATACCCAGGCAAATTAAAGAAAAGAGTCAAGAAACTTTCAAAAAGGGGGAAGAAAAGTAACATACAAAGGATTACATATAAGAAAGGCTTTGGATTTGGATTCATTCAAGTTATCAATCAAGTAAAAAGATAGAATATATACATTTTTCAGAAACACAAGATTTCAAAAAGTTTATCTTTCATGCAGGTTTTCTGGAAAGCATAGGAAATCCGTCACAGGCAAGAGGCAAAGGGGTCTCCTGGGAAGATGGTGAAGGGGGATTCCAGGGGTCAGCTGTGTGCCTCATGTAAAGGGACACGGGTTCAGATCAGAGCAGTGTGACTGACTCAAGAGATGGACATGTTGACAGTTGTAGTCACCAAGATCCTTGACTCCAGATCCTTGCACCGTCTTTAGACTCTCAGCTCAGAATCTCTGGGTGAGCCTGCCCCAGTCGGTATTTGTAATTGCCTTGTCTTGGCTGAGTACAGCGAAGCTGCTGTTCACCCTTCCACACCTGCTGAGGAAATGTCCCACCGTGATCTGCTCCTGACAGATGATGGGAGTGAGCTCAGAAGCAGAAAGCACACCGTGTTGTGTAGCAGCCTGGATGGGAGGGGAGTTGGGGGGAGAATGGATACACGTATATGTATGGCTGAGTCGCTCTGCTGTACACCTGAATCTATCATGACATTGTGAATCAGATATACTCCAATATAAAATAAAAAGTTTTTAAAAAGAAGCAGCAGCAGCAGAGAGCACAGAGCAGCCTCCTGCCCTGACCATATTCCATCCAGAGGTCCAAGGTCTAGCTGACAACTACAGCTGTCACCGCAGTGAGCTCTGTGTTTTTCAGGACTTCCTCGAGATGTTGTCCACAGTTACTCCCAGCAAAGGGTCTTGTAAACTCTCAGGGAAGCCAAAGTCACACCAAAGCCCAGAAGCTCTGTTCAGCATCTCTCATCCTGGAAGAGTGCAAGATTGGCCTTTCCTTTCACAGTTAGGATTATGTTTCCTTCTCAGCCCTGTTTAGGAAAATACACAGATGCAGTGAAACCATAAACAAAAGCAAGGGATTAGCCTAAACATCCAGAGACTCATTTCCTAGGGGAGGGGAGGCCATAACCAGGGAGTGGTTAAGACTAGATGAAGGGAACTCAGGAGGCTTCTAAGATGCTCCCTTCCTCCCAAAAGAAAAGAGGGACTTCCTTGGTGGTCCAGTGCTTAAGATTCCACATTTCCATTGCAGGGGGCATGGGTTTGATCCCTGGTCAGGGAACTAAGATCCTACCTGCCTCACTGTGTGGCCAAAAAACAAAATAAAAGATGAGATGCTGGTCATAGTCTATTTCTTACCTTATGTGGTAGATATATGAGTGTCCATTTTAGTATTATTTTTATAATATCATATGTATTTTTTACATATAATTTTATAACGCTTTTGAATGCATGATACCAATACCTTTTTCAATAAAAATTCAAATGCATGAAATAATATATCAGCAGGCCTACTAAGAAAAATACATTTTCTCATTTTATTAGATGTTCAAAAGATATTCAAAAAAGAATAATGGGAGGATATCACCTTTATTGATAAAAATTATATTTCAAAAGAACAGCTAACCCCATACTTAACAGTCAAACACAAGAGGAATTCTCATTAAAATTAAAAGTAGAGATTCTTCTATCAATGCTTTCTCCAACATGACTTTGTTTTGCACTTTGTAGCCAAATTGAAACATAAAAAGGTGAGAAGAAAAAGGAGGAAGAAGGTGAAGAGGAATAGAAGGAGGAAGAAGAAACATAAGTATGAAATATCGGAAAAGAATAAATGAGAAGCCAAAATAGCATTACACTGTGAAACACTTGGAAAACCATTAGAAAAAAACTGTGATTAGGTTAAAGCTAAATATCCCCATCAATAGCTTTTCTATACAAGATTTGGGAGAAATATCCCATTTGATGTAGGCAAGATGCATTAAGGAAAGAAATAAACCTAACAGGAAATGAAAGGAACCTAGTTGAAGAAAACTATAGAACTTCATGAGAGCTACAAGAGACTATAAAGAGTCCTTCCACAATTGTGTACGTACCAGATCATCACATGACATGCTTACCTGTCTTACGATTTTATGTGTCAATTTTTACCTCAATAAAACTGAAAAAATTGAAAAAGTCCTTGATCAATGGAGAAACAAATCTCGTTTCTGGGTAGAACTTCTCACTGTTTTATAAGATCATTAATTCTTTCCAACTTGACTTATATGTTGAATACTATTCCAATTAAAATATCAATGAGATTTTTTTAAATTTTGAAATAATTTTTCTATAGCTCAGCTGTAAGAATAACAGGCAAAAATACCTAAGAACTTTTGGGGACAGAAGAGTGGCAAATGGGATGTATGGCCAAAACTTGCTCCTCAGGTAGTATATATCCATTTACATAAATATTAAACTGTATTACAAAGCTACAATGATATAATTTTAAAGGTTACTTTCCATTTACAGTTATTACAAAATAATGGCTGTATTTCCCATGTTGTTCACTACATCCTTGAGCCTATCTTATACCCAGTACTTTGAACCTCCCAATCCCCCACTGCTATATTGCACCCCAACTGATAACCACTAGTTTGTTCTCTATATCTGAGAGTCTACTTCTTTTGTGTTATGTTCACTAGTTTGTTGTACTTTGTAAATTCCACATGCTATAGTCACTGGTTTGTTGTACTTTTAATTTTTATTTATTTTTTTAAAGAATATTTTATATGGACCATTTTTAAAGTCTTTATTGAATTTGTTACAATAGTACTTCTGTTTTATGCTTTGGCACTTTGGCTGAGAGGCAGGTGGGATCTTAACTCCCTCATTAGGGATCAAACCCACTTAATCACTGGACCACTAGGGAGATCCCTGTTGAACTTTTTAAGATTCCACATATAAGCGATACACAATGATTTTTTTTTAATGTAACTCAATAGAGCACAAGAATAAACAGGGAAGGGAAAGCAGTGGCAAGAAGCACTAGCCAAGCAACTGGCCTACAGCTTTGCTCCTCATGGCAGAACTTCTCCAGCTGTCTGCCCTGTCATCTCCACTTCCTTTACCTCCTGCTCCAGCATGGCCTCCATCCCACTGCACTCCTGAAACAGCTCCTGTCAAGAGCAAGTGCAGTGGACCTGAATCTTCTTTCTTGACTTCCCTGAAACAGTAGACACTTTCCATCACTTTTTCCTCCTCTGTCACTCACTCCTCTTGGCTCTGGAGACACTGTGCATTCCCCGTTCCCCTCCTCTGCTGTTCAGCCTCCTCCACGTATGGTATATTGTCTTGCTTAGGCAATCTCATCTGGTAACTTGGCTTTAAATACCAACTCTGACTTCTGGGGCTCCAGACTCCTATTGTCTAACCACCTACCTGACATCTCTGCTCAACTAAGAGATGCTTCTTGTCATGTCCAAAACAGAGCTCTTTCCCCCAGTCATTTCCCGCAAAACACCAGCCAACCTCTCCACCGAAAGAACTGTCCCTTCAGTCTCCATCACTCTTTCCTATTTTATGTAATGCTACAACTTTTCCCTCCTCAGTTGACTAGCCAAAATTCTAACTGTTTTTCCTGATTCTTCTCTTGCTCTCACCCTTGCACAGGCAGCTTTATCTCCAAAAGCCTTTTCAGTCACCCCTCACCACCTTCTGTCACCATCACTGTCTCACCTAGATTACTGCTTTCTGTTCCCCAGCCCCCGGCAACGACTGATCCTTTCACTGTCTCCATTCAGTTCAGTTCAGTCACTCAGTCGTGTCCGACTCTTTGTGACCCCATGGACTGGAGCACGCCAGGCCTCCCTGTCCATCAACAGCTCCTGGAGTTTACTCAAACTCATGTCCATTGTGTCGGTGATGCCATCCAACGATCTCATCCTTTGTCGTCCCCTTCTCCTCCCACCTTCAATCTTTCCCAGCACCAGGATCTTTACAAATGAGTCAGTTCTTCACATCAGGTGGCCAAAATATGTTTTACCTTTTCAAAAATGTCATTTGGTTGAAATCATATAGTATGTAGCCTTTTCAAACTGGTTTCCTTCATTGAGTAATATGTGTCTAAGTTTCCTCCTTGTCTCATGGCTCAATAGCTCTTTTATTTCTAGTGCTGAAGGATAGCCCATTGTCTGGATGAACCACAGTTTAGTTATCCATTCTCACATTATCACATTTAGTTATCCATCCACCTGCTAAAGAACATCTCGGTTACCTCCCAAGTTTTGGCAGTTATAATAGAGCTGCCACAAATATTCATGGGCGGGTTTTCGTATGGGCATATGTTTTCAATTCATTTGGGTAAATACCAAGGAACACAATCATTAGATCATATGGTAAGAAAGTGTTTTGAAACAACCAGTCTTCCCACTTTGCATTCCCACCAGCAGTGAATGAGAGTTCCTGTTTCCTCACATGCTCAATAGCATTTGATGATGCCAGTGTTTCAGATTTTAGCCCTTCTAATAAATGTGTGATAGAATCTCATTGCTTTTTTAATTTGGAATTCCCTGATAACATAGGATGTTGAGCACTTTTTCCTTTGCTTGTTTACCATCTTCGGCGAGATGTCTTTCAACTCTTTTGCTCATTTTAAAATTGAGCTGTTTCCTTTTCTTGTTGAGTTTTAAGAATTCTTTGTATATTTTGGATAATAGTCTTTTATCAGATACATCTTTTGCAAATACTTTCCCTCAGTGAAAACTCAGTGATTTGTGCAAACATTACTTTTTAACCAGAAAAACAGAGCTTTTCACATTCAGTACAACACGCATCACTCAGGCGAGTGCCTCAATACCTTCAACACCTCCATTACCCAAGAATCCTACAGTTTCCCTGAGTCCCACACTAGGACCCCTCTCAGCTCCTCCCAGTGGCCTGGCTAACATCTTCCCTCAGACACTGCCCTGTCCAGCCTTCCTGAGCCCGGCTGTTCTCGAATGCTCCCTCTCTGAACCTTGCTCTGAGACTTTCTACCCCTTCTCCGCGGACAGAGGATGAGGCCACATTCCAGGGATGCCCCTGGCAGCCATGAGCCTACCACTTGTGAGCGGACTTTGGTTTGACCCTCAGAGGCAGAAGGGTGGAGGGGCCACAGCAGGAACCATCAAGAAGCGTCAGGTTTCAGGCCTGGGGTGGGGGCTCCTCTGCCCAGGAGGTCTTAACACCTCCCCAGCACCCAGAAGGCCAGTGCCTGCTGTTGATTGTCTGCTTTCTCCAAGAGGTGCTGCTGCTGAGTCGCTTCAGTCGTGTCCGACTCTGTGCGACCCTATAGATGGCAGCCCACCAGGCTCCACCGTCCCTAGGATTCTCCAGGCAAGAATACTGGAGTGGGTTGCCATTTCCTTCTCCAGTGCATGAAAGGGAAAAGGGAAAGTGAAGTCATTCAGTCATGTCCGACTCTTAGTGACCCCATGGACTGTAGCCTACCAGGCTCCTCCGTCCATGGGAGTTTCCAGGCAAGAGTACTGGAGTGGGGTGCCATTGCCTTCTCCGTTCTCCAAGAGAGGTGACGACAAATAGGGGCAAATGCAAAGCACAGTGGTAAGAGGAAGGAGGCTCCAGGAACCAAGCTGGCCCCCAGGGTGGAGGAGCTGGGGCAGGTTGGCAGAGAGCCTCCCCAGCGAGTCCCTGCATTTCATCTGTTTGTGTCTTTAGCTCTTGGGGATTAGGAGTGACTGGGGCAAGGGTCAGGGAGGTCTGCTGCACACATTACTGTGCAATTTTTTAAAAAAGAAGAGTGCTTTCATCTTTTGACAAGGACAGCTGTTGCCAAATGTCTGCTTTGGGGCTCTCTAGCTCCTTGATTTCTGCAGTCCTTAGACTTAACTCAACCTTACTGTTTTCCAGTGATTCATACTCCTCATTTGCCAAATGAGGATAACAACCCTTCCTCCATAGAGTAACTAGTAACTGGGACCACTAGATGAGTCCATATGCATTAAATGCATATATATATATATATATATATGTATATATATATATATATATCTGCACTGAGTCTTTAGTTGCAGCACGTGGGACCTAGTTTCCTGACCAGGGTTCGAACCCAGGCCTCCTGCATTGGGAGGGCAGAGTCTTAGCCACTGAGCCAGCAGGGAAGTCCCTGAAATGCTTTGAATACATAGAAATGGCACACAAAATACTATGGAGCTGTTTGCTGCCATATTACCATGGTATTATGGTCCCAAGGGTGACAAATAAAGCCTCTAGGGTGAGTGGAGGGGTTGAAATTTGGGGGCAGCGTACAGAAGAGACTGGAGGGGTATGGGGTACCAGGAGCAGGTGGGGACGAGTAAGAGACAGAAGTGACTGGGAGAGGAGGATTCCTACCCAGGAAGGGACGGCAAGGTGCACTCTCCCCAGCAGGTAGAAGTAAAGAGGTTGCGGCTGGTAGGAGCGGTGATACCATCTGTGAGGTTGATCTGTTTAAGTTTTATAGGGCAGAGGGGGCCCCAGGGAAAAGTGTCCTGGTTCTAGCATCCCAGTGTAAAAGCACACGCCCTGCTTAGAGCCGAGGTCCCTACTCTGCCCCTCCCATCCTACCCAGACCCTGGGACCACCCAGGATTGGGATCAGAGGCGGGTGGGGGCAAAAGATTGAGAGCCTCAACTGGGGCTCAGCCGCTCCTCCCACACAAACAGGGGTTGGAGCAAACCTCAGCTGGGCTTTGGTTTTTGACAGAAGGAAGCCTTCCCACAAGGGCCAGGAGAACCCAGTCGTTTTCCACAGCAGGGGAGTGGAGACTCCCGGCTCAAGTGCTTCTGTCTGTCCCCTTTCCCCTCCTGGTGATGATGCCCCCAGCGCTCAGGTGCTGGGAGGAACAGAGAAGCAGCTGAGGGGCCCACGGGGCCGAGGGGGGGATGAAAACAGCCACCACGGCAGCACTGATGTGAGGTCTGGTCAGAGCGTGGATGGGGGGAGGCCCCCTACTCTAACTCTATCGCCAGAGGAGAAGCCAGCAACCCCAACCCGGGGCCGGCTCCTCCTGCAGCCGGCTGAGGAACCTCACAGCAATCTCCTGTCCTCATCTCAGATCTCCTCCCTGTTTCCTGAGACCTGATGCCTTCATTATGTAAATGGCAAAGCTGACACCGGGGACTCACTTCTACCTTACCTGCCACAGCACCTGGGCTGGGTGAGGAAGGAGGCAGGAGACAGGCTCCAGGCTTGGGGCTGCCTGGTTGGATGCCCTGGGGTCCCCTCGCCCTGAAGCACAGGCTGTGGGTACAACTGGCCCCTGGTCTATGTGTTTCTGCACTCTGGGCCCCACTCCCAGCACAGGTGTAGCCTCTGATCAGGTTGCCTGTGGGAGGCGGGCTGGTGGAGTTTCTTGCAAAACTTTTCTAGGAAGAAGGACAAGGGTGAGGGGCAAATCAGAAATACTGTTGCCTCAGGCAGTTGGAGCAGATTGCTTATAACAAGCATCTTGTTTCCCAATGTGAAATAAGTGATTCATCAAACTCTATCATAATAACAGGGGTTGGAGCAAACTTCAGCTGGGCTTTGGTTTTTGACAGAAGGAAGCATTCCCTCAAGGGCCAGGAGAACGTTTTCCACAGCAGGGGAGTGGAGACAGTGATAATAATAATAACTAATAATGTGTCTGAAGAAGCCTCACTTGGGAACCGGGAGGGCAGTGTTCTAGTCCTGGCTCGGGCAGAGCTGTGAGGAATGCTCACTTTTCCCTTTGGGCTGGGTCGATGCCGATAGGAGGGTGAAGTCATGTCTGCAGGGTAAGGACAGGAAAAACTTGAAGGGTGGAGACCGCCAGGAGCCTTGGGGCAGGCAGGGGCTTGGGAGGTGATAAGGGAAGTCAGAGTGGACACTGAGATATGGAGAGTGGGGGAGAGGTGGGGGTGACATGGGAGGAGGGCAGAGAGTGACGTCCTGTGTGAAAGTGAAAGTGTTAGTCACTCAGTTGAGTCCGACTCCTTGTGACCCCATGTACTGTAGCCCACCAGGCTCCTCTGTCCATGGAATCCTCTAGGCAAGAATACTGGAGTGGGTTGCCATGCCCTTCTCCAGGGGATCTTCCCAACCCAGGGATCAAATTCGTGTCTCCTGCATTGCAGGCAGATTCTTTACTGAGCCACCAGTACTGTGGAAATGCAGAAAATACTGAATCGTGGACTGAATGCAGGGGAGAGTGCACTACGAACCAACCCTCATCCCAGCAGCTCCTCACAGCCTCCTTGGCCTCAGTCCCTGGTGCTGGGTGAATACTTGCAGAAGGCTGGTTCAGAGAAGGGAGCCCAGGCAAGGCAGATGAGGACCAGCCAGAACAGGGTTTGTTGATCCTCGGAGGTCAACCCCCTTCTGAGAATCTGGTGCTCCCTCAGCCCAGAAAAATAGACACACAACCTTACATGCATGGCAGGGAGTCTTCCAGAGCCCACAAACCCCAGCCGACAAAATTCTCTCTCTTTTTACCATCCTAACATTGCCCATGTGCCTGTTCCTCCATGCCCCATGCCAGTGCCCCAAGAGCTAAGACACAACCCCCTGCTTCAGGGAAGCCTGTGGGCCAGACCAAGATGCAAACCCAAGGGGCTCAGAGCTAAAGCACAGGGGCCAGTGGGAATTCCCAGGAGGGAGGGGTTCATTTCCAATCTGGGGAGCAGTCTTGAGAGCACAGCAAGCTCACAGGCTCTGGAGTGCGAAAGCTCTTCATCATACAGTGGGGATCTGGAACCACCTCTTAGGAATGGTGTGGTACACAGTGTCCACTGTATTTCAATATGTGTTTCTTTGGCTGCGCTGGGTCTTAGTTGCAGCACACAGGGCCTTCCATCTTTGTTGAGTCACACAGGAGCTTTAAGTTGCGGCGTGTGAACTCTTATTTGGGATCTAGTTCCCCGACCAGGGATTGAACCCAGGGCCTCCTGTATTGGGAGCGAGGAGTGTTAGCCACTGGACCACCAGGGAAGTCCCTTGTCCGTGGTATTTAGCAGAGAGCAAGGCTCAAGTAAAAGGGCCATAAACACAGAGGAGGTGAGCATCCTACTGGGTGTGGTAAGCTGAATGACGGCCCTCCAAAAATGCCCATGTCCTAGTCACTGAAACCTGTGACTCTCACACGGCCAAAGGGACTCTGCAGATAGGACCACATCAAGGGTTTCGAGGCAGGCCGTTATTATGGATTATCTGGGTGGAGTGATGATTACAAGAGTCCTCCAGGGAGGCTTCCCTGGTGGCTCAGATGGTAAGTCTGCCTGCAGTGAGGAGGATCCGGGTTCGGTCCCTGGGTCGGGAAGATCCTCTGGAGAAGGAAATGATAACCCATCCAGTATTCTTGCCTGGAAAATTCCATGGACGGAGGAGCCTGGTGGGCTACACAGTCCATGGGGTTGCAAAGAATCGGACACAACTGAGCGACTTCACTTTTCACTTTCCAGGGAGGCAGGAGCGTCATTCAGAGCAGAAGTGACCGTGGGAGCAGAGGTCAGAAAGGCAGGGCAGTTTGAAGATGATGCACTGCTGGCTTTAAAGATGCAGGAAGGGGCCCAGGGCTGAAGAATTCAGGTGGTCTTTAGAAGCCAGAAAAAGCAAGGGAATTTTCTCTCTTCTAGAGCCTCCAGAAGGAACAGAGCCTGGGACTTCCCTAGTGGTTCAGGGGTTAAGACTCCTTGCTTCCAATAAAGGGGATGCAGGTTTGGATCCCTGGTCAGGGAACTAGGATCTCACATGCCATGCAGCATAGCCAAAAAGAAAAAAAGAAAAACCAGAAGGAACACAGCCTGGAGGATCCATTTTCAACCTCAGACTTGCAGAACTATAAGATAAAACATTTGTGTTGTTTTCTTAGAAGCTAAATTCGTGGTGATTTGTTACAGCAGCCACAGTAAACTAATGCACCAGGCCTTGCCAGGGAAGGCCAGATCCGGTTGTGATGCAGGAGGGAGGTTGCAGGGGGCATTTTGCAGCCCACAGGGCGAGGAGTGAGACTCTGATGGGAGGGAGGAGGGGCCAGGCAGCGAGTGCTCAGCCCGTGACCTCACCCTTGGCCAGCCAAGCTGCCCTGGCATCCGGACGCCTGTCAGCCCGGGGTTACATGCCTCACTGGGCCAGAAAGGGATCCCTGTGTAGCCAGGCCCCAGGCAAGGGTGGGGGTGTGGCAGAGAAGGCTGGTGCCAGGGGAGGGAGCCCCATCAACCCCCAGGGCTGCAGAGGCCACACGAGTAAAGTGGGGGAAGGCCGGCAGGGGCTGGCGAGGTGCCTGGTCACTCAGGGCCCCCTGCTGGCTCAGTCCCACTCTGCTTCTCTCCTGTGGGGCAAAAACCTCTCCCTTCCTCTCCTCTTTTTCCTTCTCCACCCCTGGGCTCCCCTGGGAAAGTGGGAGGAGGAGGGACTTGGGGGCTAGAGAGCAAGGGATGGTGTCACAGTCTCAGTTCAGTGTCTGAGTAGCTGGGTGATGTTGGGCAAATCACTTTGCCTCTCTGGGCCTGTTTTCTCCTCTGGAATCGAGGACATAGTCTCCACTTCATGGGGCTGTATTAAATGACATAACACATGCATATACAGTGCCCAGCATATGGCAAACCCTCCAAGGGCATCATATGTTATCATATGTATACACACCACTGCCCACAGATAGAACATCAAGTTTATATGCCCAGCCAGGTGCCAAGTTCCACCAGGGAACACAGTGTCCCGTCCATCTCTGTATCTCAGCATTGCTCTATTTACCGGTGTATATTAGGCGATGGATTTGTGTTGTACTTAATCATTCACTCGTGCAGAGAGTATGTTTGTGATTGTTATGAAAAACAACAAAGGAAGAAGAGGGAATGCCAGCAGTGGGGGAAGGGCGGTGGTTTGCTGTTTCGTACAGGGGGTCAGAGAGAAGGTTTTCTCACAAGATGCAGCTGAAGTAGAGACTCCAGGGACGTGAAGAAGTGAGCCCTGTAGGTTTCTGGGGAAGCGGAGGGCTCTGGCTTGGTGGAAGCCCTGGAGGATAGGAAGGCTGGTGCGGTGGGATCAGAGTGGGTGAGGCCACAGGGATAGAAAACAAGGTCCGGCATAGTGGGGCCGGATCACACAGGGCCTTGCAGGCCACAGTGAAGACTGAGCTTTACTCGCTGAGCCTGAGGGGGCCTTCTTGGTGAAGTCTCGCTGCTTGGGAGAGGCCCCCAAGGGTCCTGGGAGGCAGTGCTCCACCTCCCATTGGGCTTCTAGGAGGGGATCATAGGGGTACCCCTAGAGTCAGGTCACCGTGAGCCCTGGGGAGAGGCAAAGACCCCAGTGGGCACCCCAGCCCCCCTCACTGTGACTCCGCACTCTCAGCAATGACCTGTGGGCTGGGAGACCCAGGATGTTTTTAAACCTCGGGTTTGGAGTCTGGACTAAGCTCCATCCATGTCACTCACAAGTTTCTGTCTACATTTCTAGCTTTTTTTTTTTTTTAATAAAATTTAAAAAAGCAGAAAACAGAAGTTTTCACAGCACAGAAGTGTGTCAGGGGTTTGGCACACTTGTCTGTGCCCACCCGCCCCGCCCTGGCCCACTGGCCCCATTCCCTGGGCAGATTCACCCCCAGGAACCCTTTCACTAACAGACCAGGTCACACACACAGCGGCACAGTAACAGACTGCCACACACACACTCTCATTCACCTGTGGGTTCTGGGTTCCATTCACTTGGGGCTTCTAACTTTACAGGGTCGGTTCTGCTCTGCCCCTCCTTTGGTATGGAGTTCCATCTGAGGGATTTCACCTCCTGCTTCAGTCCCAAGGCCTCCTGAACCTGATGTTGTGATACACCCCAAGACATCTATGTTTCTCATATTATTATTCCTAATAATTATATTATGTAATAAATTTATCAGTTCAGTTCAGTTGCTCAGTCATGTCCAACTCTTTGTGACCCCATGAACTGCAGCACGCCAGGCCTCCCTGTCCATCACCAACTCCCAGAGTTTACCCAAACCCATGTCCATCAAGTCGGTGATGCCATCCAACCATCTCATCCTCTGTCATCCCCTTCTCCTCCTGCCCTCAATCTTTCCCAGCATCAGGGTCTTTTCAAATGAGTCAGCTCGTCGCATCAGGTGGCCAAAGGATTGGAGTTTCAGCTTCAACATCAGTCCTTCCAATGAACACCCAGGACTGATCTCCTTTAGGATGGACTGGTTGGATCTTCTTGCAATCCAAGGGACTCTCAAAAGTCTTCTCCAACACCACACTTCAAAAGCATCAATTCTGTGGCACTCAGCTTTCTTTATAGTCCAGCCCTCACATCCATACATGACCACTGGAAAAAACATAGCCTTGACTAGACAGAACTTTGTTGGCAAAGTAATGTCTCTGCTTTTTAATATGCTGTCTAGGTTGGTCATAACTTTCCTTCCAAGGAGTAAGCGTCTTTTAATTTCATGGCTGCAAACACCATCTGCAGTGATTTTGGAGCCCAGAAAAATAAAGTCAGCCACTGTTTCCACTGTTTCCCCATCTATTTGCCATGAAGTGAAGGGACTGGATGCCATGATCTTAGTTTTCTGAATGTTGAGCTTTAAGCCAACTTTTTCACTCTCCTCTTTCACTTTCATCAAGAGGCTCTTTAGTTCTTCTTCACTTTCTGCCATAAGGGTGGTGTCATCTGCATATCTGAGGTTATTGATATTTCTTCCGGCAATCTTGGTTCCAGCTTGTGCTTCCTCCAGCCCAGTGTATCTCATGATGTACTCTGCATATAAGTTAAATAAGCAGGGTGACAATATACAGCCTGGACGTACTCCTTTTCCTGTTTGGAACCAGTCTGTTGTCCCATGTCCAGTTCTAACTGTTGCTTCTTGACCTGCATACAGGTTTCTCAGGAGGCAGGTCAGGTGGTCTGGTATGCCCATCTCTTTCAGAATTTTCCACAGTTTATTGTGATCCACACAGTCAAAGGCTTTGGCATAGTCGATAAAGCAGAAATAGATGTTTTTCTGGAACTCTCTTGCTTTTTCGATGATCCAGAGGATGTTGGCAATTTGATCTAAGTAATGAAAAAAAAAAAAGACTGGGCTTTACTTTGCCACCAGGGGTGCCTGGCCTCTGGAAGGCTTTGAACAGAGGCATGAGTTGCTCTGGCTTATGTTTGTTTTTTTTTAATAAGTTTATTTATTTTAGTTGGGGGCTAATTACTTTACAGTATTGTAGTGGTTTTTGCCATACATTGACCTGAATCAGCTCTGGGTTTACATGTGTTCCCCATCCTGAACCCCCCCTCCCTCCTCCCTCCTCATCCCATCCCTCTGGGTCATCCCATTGCCCCAACCCTGAGCATTTGTCTCATGCATTGAACCTGGAATGGTGTTCTGTTTCACATATGATAATATACATGTTTCAATGCTATTCTCTCAGAACGTCCCACCCTCACCTTCTCCCTCAGAGTCCATTAGACTGTTCTATGCATCTGTGTCTCTTATTCTGTCTCGCATATAGGGTTGTCATTACCGTCTTTCAAATTCCATATATATGCATTAGTATACTGTATTGGTGCTTTTCTTTCTGGCTTACTTCACTCTGTATAATGGGCTCCAGTTTCATTGGCTTATGTTTTAAAAGAATCACCTGAGACTTTCCTGGTGGTCCAGTAGCTAACACTCCGCACTCCCAACACAGGGGGCCTGGGTTCCATCCCTGGTCAGGGAACTAGATCCCACACGACACAACTAAGAGTCTGCATGCCACAACTAACGATCCTGCATGCTGCAACCAAGACCTGGTCCAGCCGAATAAATAAATAAAATAAAAACTTAAAAAAAATAAAAGAATCACCTGGCTGCTGTGTTGGGAAGATTCTGTAGGAAGACAACACTGGGGGCTGGGAGAATGGGAGCTCACTGAAGAAACCCAGGCAAGAGATGGTGATGACCTGGGCCAGCATTGCTATGGAAGAGACTGGAGGAAGTGGTCAGACTGAAGATATATAATGAATACAGTGAAGACAGGATTTGCTGATGGATTAAACATGGGATATAGGAATTGAGGGTGGCTCCAACGGTTTAGGGGGAGTTGTTTGTTTGTCTGAGCAACTAGAAAAATGGAATTGCTATTTTTTGAGATGGGGTAAGTTTAAGGAGAACCAGGTCTAGGAGGATGGTGAGGGAGTGTGGTGATTAATTTTATGTGTTAACCTGACTGGGCCATGTGGTGCCCAGATATTCGGTCACACATTCTGGGTGTTTGTGCAGGTATTTCTGGATGGGATTAACACCTGAATCTGCAAGGCTGGGTAAAGTGGATTGCCCTCCCCAGCATGAGTGGGCTTCATGCAATCTGCTGAAGGCCTGAAGAGAACAATAACAAAAGGCTAAGAGAGCATTTGCTTTCTCTGCCTAAGTCCTTGAGCTTAAACATGGATCTCTTCCTGCTTTTGGAACTGGACTCGGGCTGGGTGGCTCTCCCAGTTCTCAGGCATAAATAAATACTGTGTACATATGTCCTATTGGTTCTGTTTCATTGGACACCTAACAGAGTCAGAAGTGGGGTGCTCCTTCTGTTTAGCATGAGATCCTACTCAGTATCCTGATGGAGATGGGGAGCAGGCAGAGATACAAGATCATGAGGCAGTGAGAGCTGATTCGATCATTGAATTGAATCCTCCTGATCTCTGTCCCCCCCACCCCAATATTTATTTATTTGGCTGCACCAAATATTTATTTATTTATTTTGGCTGCACTCAATATTTATTTATTTGGGTCTCAGTTGTGGCAGGTGGGATCTAGTTTCCTGAACACGGGTTGAACCTGCAATGGGAACTTGGAGTCTTAGTCACTGGACCACCAGGGAAGTTCCCCAGTCTCTGCCCCTTGACCCAGCAGAAGTTGCTTTTCTCCTCTGCACAGCTGCTGAAGCATCCTTTCCTGATTCTTCTCCCCAGAATAGTCCTGGGCTCCAGCTTTGTGTCCTGCTTAGAGAGCTCATCTGTCTTTGGTTTCCCTAGAGGGTTCACATAACCCCCAAGAAGCCCTAAATCCCCTCCCCTCCAACTGTGCGGTCCTCTGACGGAGGGGAGCCCCCTACAAGATGAAGGAGCCCTGAATAGAGAGGTACCCCACCCATGCCAAGCAAGGACAGCTGGGCTGGAGGGGGTGGGCTTCTCTTCACTGCTCTCGCCTGGTCTCACAACAGGTCTGGGCCCCAGAAGAACCCCCCACGCCAGCTTCTCATGTGACGTTGGACCCTTCACATGGCACCAGGAGGTGCAGTGGAAGGGAAGGGTCATCCAGGCAGGCCCAGCTTCCTAACTGGGCACACCTCTCATCATTGGTGACCTGGGCAAGACACTTTGTCTCTCTGAGCCTCATTCTCTCCAACACAGGGATACGTGTGAGTGCCTTACAGTATAGCTGAGGGTGGGATGCATCTGCCGCAGTGACCCATCCTTAGCAATAAATGACAGCAGAGAGCAGGTCTTTCAGAGTCCTCTCCCATCCTCAGCTAGCCTCTCTCCTTTCTGAGAGATTAGATTATTTTACCCCCAGCCTATCCTTCAGAAACCAAATTTTTACAACGGACATGGGCAACCAGGGAACGGTTGCCAAGGTCAGGGCTTTCAGAAAGGCTCCCTGTCGCCCAGGAAACTGCCCCACTCTGGTTCCCTGGGGTCCAGCAGGTCGATGGATTCTGGTGCCACCTGCTGGATACTGTGTCACATTGCTCCTAAAGCACCCGCAGGCGGGAGTCCCCGCATCCCCGGGCAGGGAACATCCTCTGCCCCGCCCCCTCTTAACGCCCCAGCATCTCCACCGTGAAAAGTCCTTCCTACTTCTTGTCCCTAGGTTTTCCCAGAGACCAGAAGAACGGAAAGGAGCTGGAAGCACTGTGAACCACGGGGAGCGGTGGGAGGAGCAGTGTCCTTCCCGGAGAACGACTAGGGCCGAGGAGCAGGACTCCCGGTGGTGCGGGGTCCCGAAGGAAACCCCTCCCCTTAATTGACTTCCTGAAGCTCCGACTGCGCAGTGCAGACACACGTTTCGCTTCTCATTCGTTTGCTTCCCTCCGAGAGCAGCGGCGGGGTGGGGAGGAAGAGGTTAACACGGGGTGGGAGAATGACGTGCGAGGTCACAGCCAGGTCCTTACGCAACATCCCCTCCTGGCTCCCTCCTCCTTGCCAGCTGCTCAGCCCCTGATGCTCTAGTGCCGACTGCCCTTTTCTTCCCTGGGGAGAACCTGCCTGCCTACCTTGACAGCATGTCAGACCAACCCCACCCCCACTCCCACCCCCCACCGTGGAGCCTCCGATCCCCCTGCTTCAAAGGGAATCCTCAGTGCTGGGCAGAAGAGCAGAGAAGCAGAAAGCCTTCTTCTTCGAGAGACCAGGTCTCCTGAGTCAGATTCCTGCCTGGGGCGGCCCCTGTGCGCTGCCATCCTGAGGTCAGCCTGCCCTGAAAGGTGAAGGTGGGAGGTGTGGAGATAAAAAGACAGGAAGCTGTTGGGGTGCCTGTGGATGGCTCCTCTTTCCCTGGTTAGGATCACAAGCAGAGAAACTGAGGCGGAGGCACTTCCAGAAGGAAAGGCTGGTCTCTACCTACCTGTCCCAGGGGAATACTGCACCTTGCAACCCACATGCCTCCTCCCAGACTTTTATCTGGGCTGGGATGTCCCTGACTTGTGAGCCAGACACCCTGGCTCCCAGCCCAGAAGCTCATGTTGCCAATGGGCTTAAGAAGTGGGGAGGTGGAGCAGGAGGTTGGGGACCAAGGTCTCCCAGGTCCCTGACACACACCCCCACCCCCACCCCCACCCCTCGCCCCGGAGCTGAGCAGCAGGGAAGGGAAAGGAGGCTGATGGAGGTGAGTCCTCATCCTGCAAGTGAGGGGCGCTTCCCTGAGGACAATAGGTATGGGGAGCGGAGTGGGGGAACTGGGGCCCAGGAGAGGTTACGGGTAGGGGGACCTGCATGCTTTCACTCTGGTACTACCCTCTGAGTCCAAACTCCGCTCAGCTGACGGCAGAAGGGCTGCTGGGGGTGCGCTGGGGTGGATAGACTTGGCCCCTCAACCTCCAAATGGTGTGTGTGTAAAGCAGAGGGGCAATCAGAGAAGCTGGGGTGGGGGTCCAAAGCTCTTCTGAAGAGTTGAGGGAGATGCTGCCTTTTCCTCCACCTCACAGGCTGGTCCTGCCTCCTCTCCAGACCCCACTCCTGGGTGTGAGGAGAGCGGGCGGGCAGGGGTGGAGGAGAGATTGAGAGCAGCTGGGGTGTTGACCCCTCCTCTCTGGGCTGACTGCCCAGCTCCCCCCATCGGCATTAGAATCGCAGAAGCTTAAAGGGCCCTCCGAGAGCTAATCCCAGCGGCAGCCATCTGAGAGCGGAAGTGGGGGGGGGGGGGAAACGCGGGGGCGAGTGAAGGCCCACCCACTCCTCCTCCCTCTGTCCTCCAGGGTAAGGCAGCCATGGCCCCGCTGCTCCCCGCCGACGTGACGGTGACCCGGCTCTCCCGCTCCATCCACCTGTATTGCAGGCCGGGCCCCGCGGCGTCCCCGGGGCCCCGCCCACTGCTCCTGCTCCTGCCGTGGCTGGGGGCGCGGCCAGCCGCCCAGGGCAAGTACCTGCAGCTGTACCTGGCCTGCGGCTTCGACGTGCTGGCCGTGGAGAGCGCGCTGAGCCACTTCCTGTGCCCGCGCCGGGGCTTGGGGTGGGCTGCCCACGTGCTGGCGCTGCTGAGGGGGCCTGGGGCCCTGGCCGGCCGCCCACTGGTGGTGCACGCGCTCTCCCTGGGTGGCTACACCTTTGCACAGATGCTGCTGCTCATGGGCCAGGACCTGGGGCGCCACAGCAGCGTGGCCCAGCGCCTGAGGGGCCATATTTTCGACAGCCTGGTGGTGGGCAGCCTGGACCGCATGGCACTGGGTGAGTGTACTGGGGCAAGGGTGAGGGAGTGCCTGGGCCACACAAGCCAGGCTGGACTCCAGGTGGATGGGCAGGTCTGCTGACCAACAGGCCTGTGATCTGAGTGTCCCAGAGGTGTCTTGAGTCTCCTCTGACTGTCCCACTTGATGTGGGCCTCCTACTTGGAGAGTCGGTCACCTTGTCCCACCTGGGCTTCCCCGACTGTGGCTGAAAATACAACCCAGAGTGAGCACGCTGCCTGGGTCCAGCCTGGCACGCCTTTATCTCCAGCCTCTATTAGGGCTAATTTACTGAGCACCTGTAACTTTCCATACATATTCACATAATCCCCACATGGGGACAATGAAATAGGTGTGGTGCCTTTTGAAATTCTTTTCTTAGGACACAAGCTTTGGAAAGAGTATCAGAAATCATGTATGGTTGACCCATCAACGACAGGGGTTTTAACTGCTATGCAGGTCCATTATATGGGGATTTTTTTTCAGTAAATACATATTATAGCACTACAGTCTGAGGTTGGTTGAATCCGCAGATGCGGAATTGCAGATATGGAGGGCCGGCTATAAAGTTACCTCTGATTTTCAACCTCGTGGAGGGTCAGCACCCCTAAATCCTGCAGTGTTCAAGAGCCAACTGTGACTGGGTGCACGGGTTTCCTCTAAAACAGTGATTCTGAAACTTTGGTGAGTATCAGAATCACCTGGTGCTGAATCCTACTTCCAAAAGCCTGGGCCTCTGGGTCCTCCTTTAGTTTTAGGTCTAGGTGGTTTCTGATCCATACCAGTTTCAGGACCACTAATTTCCACTAGAAGGACCAAAATAACTAACATACCTCAAGTAACAAAGTAACCGCTCACAAAAGAGTTGGACACAATTTAGTAAAGAATCTGCCTATAATGTGGAATACCTGGGTCTGATCCCTGGGTTGGGAAGATCCCCTGGAGTAAGGGATTGGCTACCCACTCCAGTATTTTTGCCTGGAGAATTCCATGGGCAGAGGAGCCTGGTGGCCTACGTCCCTAGGATCACAAAGAGTTGGATGGGACTGAGCTATTAATACTTTCACTTTAACGACTCAACAACAAAAAAACCATCCCATGGGTCAGTTCTAATTGACCAGTTAGGCCTAGTTCAAAAGGAGAATTCACCCTTGATGCAGAGTGACTTGGCATTTCTCTAAAAACCCTTAGATCTTTTCCATTTCAATTGCTGGTCAAACTGCTTCCTGTATGGTTTTTGTAAAGCGATGTGCAAGACAAACCGTGAAACAGCCTTGTTCTGGTCCATCCCGTCTTATCCCAGCCAGGTCACCTCCGACTCCAAGGTGCTTACCAAGGCCGCCGAGTCCAGGGCATAAGGCCTCAGGGGATTCTCAATGACCCAGTCACTTTGCAACAACTCCAGGACCAGTTGTTGAACCAATTCTGGACCCACCCAACAGTCCTACCACCTAGATCTTTCCTTCTCGTCCCTAAAGATGTCACAAAACTGGAAAATACAGAGAGAGAGGCTGGCTCCTGACCACCTGGCTCCTTTAGGAATGGCCTGAAGGAGGGCAGGGACCAGCAGGCCAAGTGTGGGCTGAGGCCACCCCTCCCTGGCAGTCATGGGGCTGTTTCCAGCTCTCCACTACTCATAACTAGGGCCTTCTGCCCTCTGCTCCTTCCTGCCACTACAGCATTCCCAGGCTACCTTCTTTGCCTCTGCCCAGAATGGTGTCTGTACCAGGTGGGACAGCTGGGTGCCCACTGACCAACTACAAGAAAGGCAGAGAAGGCAATGTCTCTGCCCCAGGACCCCCAGCTCTAGGGATACTCAGCAGTCCGTGTATCAGTGCTGTCCCCCGCTGCCAGGAGGCAGGTCCTGAGCTAACCCCCTCCTCCTGGAACCCACAGGTGTGTCTCAGCTGATGAAGCCGCAGGCCCTGGGCCCAGTGGTCAGGGCCACAGCTACTTCCACCTGTGTCCCAGCTGCACCATTCGGCATTACGAGGCTGCGGTGGGCGCGTTCCGGCAACCGCCTGTCAGGCCCCCAACGCTTGTCTTCTACAGCCTGGATGATCCCCTCTGCGACAGTGCCCGCCTACAGGAGCTGCTGTCCACCTGGCAGCAGCTGGGCATGCCGGTGTGGGTGCAGGCCTGGGAGACCTCGCGCCATGCGGCCCACCTGCGCCAGCACCCCCTGGAGTACAGCAGCACCCTCACCACCTTCCTGGAGAGGCTTGGCCTGGCAGGCCCCGCGGCCCGGCTCTGATGGGGCTCTGGGCTCCGGCTCCTCACAGGGATGGGGGCCAGCAGTCCAGTGGACAAGGGACAGAGACAGGATGGCAGAGGCGCCGAAACCTCTTGATTTATTCAGATTATTTTAACATACAATGACACAACTGTGGCCCCAAAGTGTGCAAAGTTAAAGCCTTCGACTGCAGCTGAGAGGAGAGGGCAGGGATGGTACACTCAGGGATGGGGGCCAGTCGGGAATGGTGGGTAGCCTCCTCCCCTGGGCCAGGGACGGGCAGCCTGAGGGGCAGGGCTGGGGGCAGAGACCTCCCTCCAGCCTAGGTCAGGAGCCCGGCAGTGCTCCACGGCTGAGGGCGCAGCAGCCCGGGAAGGGGCCGGAGGCAGGCCAGGAGAGCACCATTTCTGGGATGGGGAGGGTGCCCTATGGGAGAAGCCAGGAGGGGCCACTGGCCCCAGGGGTGGGAGCCGGGCCAGAGCAGGCTGCAGTGAGAGAGACCTGAGGCAGGCGCAGGGCCTGAGAGTCCAGGCTGGCTGGGCTCAGGGGGTGCTGAAGAACGGGGAACCTGGGAGGACTCCCAGGGCAGGCCAGCCCAGGAGCAGTCCTGACTCTGCGGAGGGTGGGGGGAGGGGTGGGGGGCAGGGGGAGGCCCAAGGAGTGGCCTGGACACTCAGGGCCCACCCCCGCCTCTCTTCCTGGCAAAGGAGCCTGGGAACCAGTAGTGCAAGTCTGTGGACTGCTCAGTTACGGAGGGAGGCTGCGCCCGAAGCGGGGCCCTGGGGCACACCCCCTCCACTGCCTCGGCCGCTGGCACCATCCTCAGTACAGCCGCTTCTCGTAACTGTGGGCACAAAGGCAGAGTGAAAGCCCAGAGTGGGTGTGCGGGAAGCGGGCCCCGCCTTCCCAGAGCCCCTTGCCCAGGCTGGCCCTGGGCTGCCAGGTGGCCCCCAGACTCTCAGGGGAGGCAGTGAGCTGCTGCTGAAGCCCCTGCCCCTCAGCCACGGTGGGGAAGGGGTTGGGAAAGGCCAGGAAGCAAGCCCAGTGCCTCTGTTCATCCACTTCAGGCCAAGGCTCCTGGAAGAGCCAGGCCAGGCCCAGAGACAGCCATGCTCCTCGGGCCACAGCTGGTGGAGGGTCTGTCCTCAGGGCCAGGGTGGAGACGGCTCAGGACAGCACGGCGCATCCTCACACAGGGCAAGGTCAGGCCAAGCAAGGGCTCTCCCGCTCACGTCTCCACCCACCTGTGCAGGCACAGTGGCCTGAGCCCCCTGTGGTCACTGGGTCCGGTCCCAGACAGGACAGCCCCAGGCCTGTGGTCAGGGACACCTCTCTGCACCCCAGGAGGGGACGTTTCCCCTGCAGGGGAGGCCAAGGCCAGCTGCCCCCACCACAATGCTAGCCCTAGGGTCCAAGTCCCATGATGACACCCCAGTTCCGCCCCCAGGCCAACGCCCCCCGACCCCAGCCCAGGCCCCACCCAGACTGCCCCCTGCTCTACTCTACGCTTGGCCCCGGGCAGTGCGGTTACTTACACGGCAGAAAGGTATAGCTACGGGAGGATGGGGCAGAAAGAGACACAGGTTAGATGCCCGCCTCTGCCTGGGGGGACAGGCCCTCTCGACCAGGGCGGGGCTGCATGCCTGCAACTACTGCTGCCAACTAGCGCTACCCCCGCCCACGGCCGCCGCAGCGCTGGCCCTGGCGTCGGTCTCTCTGCCCTTCTCCCTACCAAGGGCTCGCGCCCCCAGCCTCCACCTGCCTGCTTGGTGCCACCACCAGCGAGAGCCCAGCACCGCCAGCCCTGCGACCAGCCACCAAGCTTCTGAGCAAGCAAGGGCCGGGAAGCCAGGAGGGGCAAGTGGTCACATCTCCCATGCCCGGCTCGGGGTGGGGGGGTGAGACACCCGAGAGGAGGGGAGGGCCTGCCTGCATGGGGGTTAAAGGGTGGGGTTCCAGGGTAGGCCAGGCCCTGAAGGAGAGGGTGCTGGGGTCACCCTGCCGCAGCCTCCATCCCTGAAACCTCGGCTCAGCCTCTGAGCCATGGCCCTGCCTGCCCGACCCAGGGCCAGCCAGCCAGGGCCAGGAGGCCTCCGCACTTACGAGTGCAGGCCGTGGACACCGCCCTCGATCTGGGACGACATGGTCCGCTTCTCAAACTTGAGCTCTCCTGAGTACATCATGGACCTGCCAGCAGGGAGACGGCGCTGGTCAGGGGCAGCAAGCAGGGAGGAGAGACAGACAGTGAAAGGAAACGAGGCAGGGCGCCAGGAGCCTCCCCCTTGCCTCCCACCTGCGGCCCTCGAGTCGCCGCACTCACCGCAGGACAGACAGGCTCCGAGCCCCGATGTCCTGGCAGCCGTGCTGGATGCCCGCTATGAGGTAGGGCACGAACTTCTGAATGGAGCCTTTGTCCTGGATGGAGCCCGAGACGCCCTGTGCAATCTTCACCTTATCTCCCTCGCTGCGTGGAGGGCGGGAAGACTGAGTCCCACTGCCCGGGGCTCGAGGGACCCTACTCCACCTCTCAAGGGTTCTGGCAGAGAGGCTACTAGCCAGCAGGCATGCTCAGTCCTTCAGTCGTGTCTGACCCTGTGCAACCCCATGGACTGTAGCCCTCCAGGCTCCTCTGTCTATGGGATTCTCCAGGCAAGAATGCTGGAGTGGGTTGCTGTGGCCTTCTCCAGGGGATCTTCCCGACCCAGGGATCGAACCCGTGTTGCTTATGTCTCCTGCATTGGCAGGTGTGTTCTTTACCACCAGCGCCCCCTGGGAAGCCCCAGAACGACCCCTAAAGCTGCTACTCTGTGCTACAGCATAAATACGCATGGGTTCCTAGTCAGGTGGCCCCACACTGTCCCAGGCCTGTGACTCGTTGCCCTGTGCCTCAGTTTCCAGAGCTGTAATATGGAGACTGGGTGCCACTGTGGGAAGTCAGAGGTTACGTGCGGACCTGAAGGACTGGGGGCTGATGTGCTGGCCCAAGGCCAGGGAGGGGAGGGGCGGGCAGGCACCTGAAGTAGCGTTTCTGGCTGCTGCTGCTCTTCTCCATGGCGTCCAGTGAGCCCATGCCGCGGTACTTCTTGAGCCTCACACCGTCCGAGAAGAAGTATTCACCGGGGGCCTCCGTGGTGGCCGCAAGCAGGGAGCCCATCATCACTGCGGCGGGTGGGGGGTCAGTGCCTCCAGCCCCCGGGCCCTCTGACCACCCCTCGCCGGCCTGCCCCATCCCCAGCGGACCCCCTCACCTGTGGAGGCTCCGAGAGCCAGCGCCTTGACCACGTGCCCCACAGTCTGGATGCCACCGTCAGCTATGACTGGGACCCCGAAGCGCCGGGCATACTCAGCCACCTTGTACACGGCAGTGCCCTGGGGCCGACCACAGGCCATCACTGGGGACGGTACACAAGACAGGTGTCAACAGCAATGGGGGCCAAGTAGAGGCCCCTCACTCCTGGTGCCCTACCTCCACTTGGGAAAAAGGACCGCTCTGGATTCTCACGTGGCAAAAAAGAAAATGTAAGGCTAGATAAAGGAGGAAAGAAGTCTTCTCTGTCTGTACCACTGTTTTGTTCTTTTCGCATCCCCAAGATTTAGAACAACGACATCTCACCTCAGGGGTCAACTAATACAAAGGTGGAATGGAGTGGGTTGCCAAGTCCTCCTCCAGGGGATCTTCCCAAACCGGTATTGAACCCTGGTCTCCCACAATGCAGATGGATTCTTTACCATCTGAGTCACCAGGGAAGCCCAGACAGTTAAAAGCAGAGGCTTAAAGACCAAACAGGTTGTGCAGCATTTGGGAGATATGACCCTCACCAGACGGACCAAATACCCCAGTCCTAGGCCTGCCAATTGGGCTTCCCAGACCAGAATCTGAGAAGCAGACTGACACACACCAAAAACTTACAGTCACTTCCTCAGATACCTGTCTTCCCGCAAGTCAGTGGGCTAAATAGTCAGTCTGAGCCTGGGTCACTCCTGAACCCCAGGAAGGGGCCTGGCTGAGCAAGCGCTCTGCACGCACTCATGGAAGGAGAGTGATGCCCGGGGGGCGTTCGAAGTGCAGCCACTCATGCTCCTCCTGACACTCACCTTCCTGGGTGATGCAGATGGAGCCGCAGCCCATGCCCACACGCAGCCCATCCACACCAGCGTCAATCAGGTTCTTGGCCTGAGCTGCTGTCACCACTGAGGAGAGGGGCAGTTGGAGGGGAGGAAGAGTGTCAGGATGGGTTGCCCCTGCCCTGCCCAAGGGCGTCCTGGGACCCCAGTCCATACCCACCCCCCCCCCCACACCCCCCACCTACTGTGACCAAAGCCCATTCCTGCAGCCCCCGCCTCCCATGCCAGCAGCAATGCCACCACCAGGGGATGCCAAATGACATGGAGGAGTTACACAGTGAGGGGGTGGGGCCCGGATGTGAGCAGGGACCCCGCACTCACCATTCCCCCCAATCACCTGGAGGTGGGGGTACTTCTGCTTTATGTAGTGTACCATGGCAATCTGATACACAGAGTTCCCTTGGGATGAGTCCTGTGGGAAGGGGACCAGGAAAGTTGAGGGGTGGAGGCTGAGGGCCCTCACTGAGGGAGAGGGGTTTGGGGGGTTTTGAGTGGACAAACTAATGAAAGCCCTATGAGAATGCGCCGCTTTTTCTGGGCAGTCACTAGACAATTCTCAGCAGATTCTCAAAGGGGCCTGCCTCTCCTGCAAAGGGTACACGCCACTCATGGCTAGTTGCAGGGCAGACAAAACCCCTTCATACCCACGATATGGATCGGTCCTCACAGCAAAGAGATGGGACCTGGGGTCATATTCTGTTCCCACCAACTCACTAACTAAATTACTTAACCTCTTGAACCTCAGTTTCCTCACCTGACAAATGGGCTTGGTGACTGTACATCAATGAGAATTAACTGAGTTCACCTACAGAAATGTCTTAGTGCAGCGCCTGGTGACCCATCGCACTCAGTGAATGCAATAAACATCGGGGTCAAGTTATGTAAGTGCAGAGTGCCCCCGGGGGGGGGCCTCAGTTCATTCTGAGCTGTCACAGTCCCAGTGACCCTCTCAATTGTGACACTGGGCTTAATTAGAGGTGAAGCTGGGTCTTCATAAGTGTGGATTCCACTGAACCGCCCCTTCTCCAGGGCAGTGCCCCTACCAGCACTATGACATCGGCGCCCGCCTGGGTGAGCAGGTCTAAGCGGTATTTGTCATCCTCACGGGTGCCCACGGCCGCCCCACACAGCAGCTGCTTGTGGGAATCCTTGGAGGCCAGGGGGTAGTCCCGATTCTTCTTCAGGTCAGTGCGGGCAATGATGGCCACTAACTCGTCTCGATCATTGACAATGGGCAGCTTCCCTGACAAGGAACGCAGGAGTGAGATGAAGGAGCAGGCTTCCGGATGTCGGGTAGGATGGGTGGTGAGGATGAGAAAATAGACCAGGGCAGAGATTCCCCTGAAGTACCCAAAGCTACCACTAGGTGACAGCACCCACCCAGGAAGTGTTCCTAAGGACCTGGCCCTCTGCCCAGGAAACAGGAAGCAAAGAAACCCAGTTCCTGGAGCTCTTCCTGCCCTGTGGCTAGGCCAGGCTCCGTGGGCAGCCCCTGTTCACTGGCAGCCCTTCACCTGCTGGGCCACAGGCCACAGTGGTCGAAACCTCCTAGCCAGGGCACAAATGTGAGGCTGTCCTGCTGGGAGGAACACGTGTTCTGTCCACCGCCATCCCTGAGGATGATCCAGCCTGGGCCACGGGGGCATTTCCCAGTGGCTCCCGTGGGGACCTAATGAATACTATGTCAACTGCCCCACTGTCAAATGAATTTAATTGCAGGACTTCTCAGAGCCCTTGATAAAGTAAGGAACCATTCCTTATGCAAGATGGGGACACAGAAGCATTTTCCGACTTTCTAGGACCACGGTGCCTTCTTCATGATGAGTGTTTCACAGAACTAGTTGTTTTGAGAAACATACTGTGAACACGCCAAATAAGGGATGGGATTTCCTAAGCCAGGAAAGAGACCTTAAGAATCATGCTCCAGCCTGAGGTTATTCAGACCTTCCCCGAGGCCCAGCCTGCTTGCAGGAACAACCTGAAAAGCTGTGAAGCAAAAGGGGGCTCTGGTGGGAGGAGGGGAAGGGTTGCATTTTCCACCTGCTCCCTGGTACCTTTCTTGCTGCGCTGCAGAATCTCATTTGCCTCTTTCAATGTCACACCCGCTGGAGCCACCACCAGCTCATTCCGCGGGGTCATCACCTGTGGGGCCAGGAACATTTGCCTGCAAGTTGGCAGGTGAGAGAGAAGGGAGCCAGGCCTCCCTCTGGTCCCTGGTCACAGGCACCAGCCTGAGGCCCCGGACCTGGGGTCCTCTCTGCCCCAGCCATGCCCTCCCTGCCCCACAGGTACCTCACTGAGAAGGGTGGTGTGGTCTTTCTCAGCGAGGAAGTCGATATCTCGGGAGGTGACAATGCCCACCAGCTTGCTGCCCATGGTGCCCGTCTCAGTGATAGGGATGCCTGAGAATCCATGCCGGATCTTGGCCTCCAGCACGTCGCCCACGGTGTGCGAGGGGCTTAGCACCACGGGGTCCGTGATGAAGCCCTGTTCAAATTTCTGAGGGCAGAGACAGGGGAAGGAAAAGGCTGGAAGAAAGCTGGAGATGGTGTACAGTCTGGCCACAGGGGACAGAACATACCCTGGCTGTGCCATCGAGGAGCGAGGGCCCTCCATGGGGCAAGAGGCCAGTGGGGAAACGAGGGCTGAGCCCTGTGTCCTCACTGGAAGGGCAGACAAGACCCCACAGGAATCAGTCAGGGAGCACACGGGCCCTCAGAGCTGGCAATGGATGTTTGGGGAGGGAGGAGGGTCTGTGAGGCAGGGGAACACCAGAGGGAATCTTCTTCCTGGGGATGGGCCTGGTACTTGCCTTGACCTTCCGCACCTCATTGGCCTGGAACTCTGGAGTGCAGTTGTGGTGAATGAAACCAATACCGCCCATCAGCTAGGGTGGAAGGGAGATACAGGTAGAGTCAGGGGCCAGCTGTCCTCACTCCGCCAACCCCACCTCTGATTCCAATTCCTCCTGACACCTGGCCCACCCTGCTCAGTCCTCTCGGCCCTGGGGTCCCCACCCACGTGCCCAACTCACAGCCATTGCAATGGCCATGTCAGCCTCTGTCACAGTGTCCATGGGGGAGGAGATGAGTGGCGTCTTTAGCGTGATCTTCCGAGTCAGGGCTGAAGTCAGGTCCTGAGGATGGAGACATGGTCTACATGAAAAGTTTTATCATTCATTCAACAAACACTTACTGAGCTCCATCGTGTACCTGGCACGGGGACAGGCCCTGGGGATACAGCAGTGAGCAAAGCGAATGAGGTCTCTGCTACCTCCTCTGGAGCTTACATTCTACTTGGAAAGAAAAATGACACACACGAAACGTATCCAAGATGATTCCAGCTGGGATGAAGGCTCCAAAGAAAAGCAAGAGGCAAAGTGACCACTGGAGGAAGAATGTGGTGGTTGGAAAAACCTCTTTCTTGAGGGGGTGACAAAAGGAAACTAGTCAAGTAAAAGTCCAGGAATCTGTTTTTCCAGGCCGAGGGAACTGTGTGTGAAACCCTGCCTCTGATTCCAGTTCTCCCTGAGGTGCATTTAAGAAAGAAAAAGCTAGCAGAGTAGGGGGAAGGGACAGAGACAGGTAGGGGAGGGGGGGCAAGGATGTGTAGCCTTGAAAGCCTCGGAGAGGGGCTTGGATTCGATTTTGCGATGAGAAGCCACTGGAGGACCGCAGGCAGAAGAGAGACATGATCTGATTTATGTTTTAAAGAGGTTGCTCAGACAAGGTCTAGACAGAGAGACCACTAGTGAGGCTGCTGACGGGTCCGGGTGGGAGATTCTGGGGCCTGGTGAGATGGAGGCATGGGAAGGAGTCTATTAGGCAGCCCATCCAGGGGAGAAGTTGACTACCTGTCCACAGCTCAAAGGAGAGGTCAAGAGGGCAAGGGTATTTCAGGAAGCATCTGCCTGTGAGCAGTAGATAAGGCCAGATCACAGACTCCTCTGAGATTCAGGCTAACAGCTGTGGATCCTAGCCCCCCAAACCCCCAGAAACAGACTTTGCTACGTAACTTTCTGTAGACTCAAAGATCCCTACAGTCTATTCCCAGAGCCGGGCCAAGAACCTCGGCCCTGCAGTCTAGAAAAATCCCCCTTCTCCTCGCTTATCCTAGCGCAGACAAGCCACAGCCTCCTGACATAGATCAAAAGGAAGGAGACCCTTGATGGCCAGTGGGCTTCTTCCATCCCTCTCTCCCTTGCACTCTGCCCAGGATCTGGGACAAAGTCAAGTGTTAGTCGCTCAGCTGTGTCCAACTCTGCAACCCCATGGACTGTAGCCCAGTGGGGCCCTCTGTCCGTAGGGATTCTCTAGGCAAGAGTACTGGAGGAGGTTGCCATTCTCTTCTCCAGGGGATCTTCCTGACTCAGGGATCAGACCTAGGACTTCTGCATTGCAGGCAGATTCTTTACCACCTCAGCCACCAGGGAAGCACCAGCACAAGGCCAGGCTGTTCAGTTTCACTTTGTGAAACTGAACAGCCAAACCAAGAAGGCTTCCAGGTTGCTATCACAAAGGGAATATCCAGAATAGTCCTAATGTCCCCTTAACAATCTGTCTGGGTCAGCACTGACTACACAAGCTGAATGTGAGCTTCCCCAACATATAAAAGATCTGGGCACACTCAGGCCCTCTGGTGTTTCATAAGAATCAAACCTGAATAAATATTAATGATAACAGCAACAGAAAAACTTTTTAAAAAATGCGTACTAATTCATCATAGGATAATTTTACCATGAAATGACTAACACCCATTAACATTTAGCCTCTTGGCTCCTATAATGTTGTTGCATGTTTTTTTAATTTTATTTATTATTTAAAAAACTTTTTTTGGCTATGCTGGGTCTTCCTTGCTACACATGGGCTTTCTCTAGTTGTGGTGATCCGGGGCTACTCTGCATTGTGGTGTGAGGGCTTCTCATTTCGGTGGCTTTTCTTGTTGCAGAGCACAGGCTTTAGGTGCGCAGGCTCAGTAGTTGCAGCTCGCTGGTTCAGTAGTTGTGGTACACGGGCTTAGTTGCTCTGAGGCGTATGGAATCTTCCCGGACCAGTAATCGAACCTCTGTCTCCTGCATTAGTATGCAGATTCTCATCCACTGCACCACCACGGAAATTTGGGTTGTCATGTGTTAATAGTATAAAGGATATTGGTCATTCACTCAGTTTATTCCTGAGCCCCGCCAGTTAAGAGAAGCACTGTTTCCTTGTATTAGACCACAATCTAACTTCTTCAGATCCTCTCGCCAGTTCTTCTAAGTCATGGACCCACAAACAAGTCTGTCCACCTCTTCCAAAGTCTCCATAATTTTACTGGCTTCTAGGATATCTTTGCTTAGCACTTCAGAAGAAATCCAGTAAGTAATAAAGCAGCCACACCTACATCCACCCCCACACCCTCCCTGGGCCTTTCTGAACTTCACTGCAGGCCCCGGGCCAGACCCACCTTTCAGTATCCCACTGAATCCCCATCACTGCGTCTAACCCATCAGGCATAATCCACTGCCCATAGCATGAATGGCTACATCCACCGCCTTCCCCAGAAAAATCTCTCTCTCACACCCCTGAGCCAGAGGTCAGCGTCCTGCACGACACACACAGCCCCTCTGCCCTTTACTCACCACTTCATCAGCTGTGAAGTCTATGAATCCTGGGAGAATCAGGAAGTCGCTGTGAAGAAAGGAAGTGAGCGTTACTGGGTGAGGAGGGGTCCCTGAAAGGGGCAGGGCCTGCCATGCCAGGGGAAGCAGTGTGTGGGTGGGGAGAGGAGCAAAGTATCTGAACCCTGTGACCTGTTCAGGACTGAACCACCCTCTTGCCCCCTGCTAGTATCTTGTCAACCTCAGCCTAGAGAGCTAGAGCCAAATGTGGCACAAACTCTGCGGCCCTGGGGTGCCACCAGGGCAGCTGGCCCCAAACACCCATTGCCTTTAGGGCTCAGAGTTCATCAAGGGACCCAGACATTCCCATAAGGCTGCACACAGTGGATACGGGGGCTGCCCTTGAAAACTTCTCAGTCCTGGAGACGGGGAGATGAGAAATAAACATGGGGTGCACCTGAGAACAGTGTAGGAACGCCGCCCGGCATGAACACCACACAGCACGGGGCAAGCTGCTCAGCCCAGTGCCGGGGCTGCTGAGTCACAGGGCTCAGAACGGCACCGAGGGACCCTGGGGGGCTGAGCATGCGGTGCATTCCGACAGAGCAGGCATCCCTAATGCTCTGCCCAGTGGGACTGGAGCAACCAACCGACACGGCCTGGGATGGGAAATGAGGAAGGGGCCTTATAGTTAGGACCACAACACAGGAGGCCCAGCCAAAGCCTGGCAGTGGCCAACACTAACGTGGGCCATGGTCCCAGCAATCCCCAGAAGGGGGTACAGGCCTGCCCGGGTGCTGCAAAGCACAGGGCCACAGCCCATGAACCCTGACGGGCCTGCAATCTCAGAGCCTTGACAGACACGCCCAAAAGTAAACGTCTCGGGGTGTTCAGGAACACTCCCAACCAGACTAAGCAAAGCAGCAGGCACCCCAGAGCAGGAAGGAAAAACTATAGGGTGGAAGGGACGGGTGGGGTCTTTAATTTGCCCCAGGGTGTAGAACAACTCCCTGGAAAGTGTTCCTGGGAGACATCACTGGAAAATATATCATATATACTCTATCCCCATGTCATCAAAGACCACCAAAGAAATAATCTTAACTGCCCCTGTCCCCTGGCAGCCCTTCTGTACAGTGAAGAGGCCTCTGTGGGTCACTTAGAGACAAGAGAAGAAATGCTGGAGTCTGGGCCCCTTGGCATTTTCTAGGTATCACATATACCCCTTGCCTGGCCCACATCTCAGCTACGCAGACAAGCAAGAGGAGACATTCCTCAGGAGTGACTGGGTATCCTGGTGTCCAGGGAAATGGTTTGCCAGGCAGGAGTGCTTACAGGCAAAGGCAGGAGCTAGCAGGGGAAAGAGCATCCCTTGGCTCAGAGCATCTCTACTCCACCCTAGTTCCAGGTCCTGATGCTCTTTCCTGGCATGGACACAGTCCTGCAGCCAAGACAAGAGCTAGTGCCAGGCCTGCAGCCAGCAGGACAACTGGCCCAGGGCCCATGGAAAAACACACTAAGCAAATGGTCTTGTCTTCTTCAAAAATCCTGGGTGGGGAGGGCTTGGGTCGGTGATCATCAAAGAATACTCCGGCCAAGTGGGGAACACCAGTCTAACTTGCAGGCAGGCAGGGGCACACGTGGAAAGAGGGCTGGACCGGAGGGTGGAAAAAAAGAGCCATCCCAACTGCCCAGCTGGGCATCTCCTGGGGGCAACACCCAAGCAGCTGCCTGAGCTGGGCTCTAGGCCACAGCACCCCACCCCACTCCTCGCACCGACTCCTGCCCTCGCGGTGACGCTGGGAGTGAGCGAGTGTCCTGGACCAAGGTCTGGAAAAGTCTCCAGAACTCCCACATCTCGTGTTCCTACACGCCCCCAATGCCCCCTTCATGCGGCCAAGATGCCCCGAGGGAAGAGGAAGGGGGCAGGCCGGACCCGGATCTAGCCAGAGACGGGGCATGGCACCGAGGGCCGCGATGTCGCTGTGCCACGTCCGTCCGTCTGCTCTCGGCGCGGGCCGCCTTCCTTCCCTGGCCCGGCCCTGCCCGCACCCGCCTCCCCTCGCCCCGGCCCCCGCCGCTGCCCAAGTGGCTCGAATGGGGCCGAGGACGCGGGCGTCACCCAGGAGCGAGCGGCGCACGTGCAGGGCCGGGGCCTGGGAGGATCGCGGCGCGTTAGTGCGCGCGCCCAGATGGGGCTGAGGCCCCCCAGCGCTTACTTGTAGGTGAGGCCGTCTGCGTTGGCGAACAGCTGCTGCGCAGTGAGCCCATCCTCGGGCACGTAACCGGTGCCGCCGCTGATCAGGTAGTCCGCCATGCTGCCAGGAGACACCGCGACCCGACATAAACACCCGCGCGGGCCGCCCCGCCGCCGCTGCTGCTGCCGCCGCCGAGGCTGCTGCTGCTGCTGACGCCGCGCCACGGCCACGCTGCCGCCGCGGGCTGGGCGGGCCGGGGGCGGGGGCTGCGGTAGCGGCGGGGCGGGCTCGGGTCGCCGCCCTCCCCCGCACCCCCCGCTCCTCCCGCCCCTCCCTCGGGAGCCCGCCGCCTCCGCCCCCAGCAGCACAAAGAGCCCCACGGAGCCCGGCCCAGCCGCCGCCGCCACCGCGCGCACGCCCAGGGCCGCCCGCAGTGGCACAGAGGCCGCTGGGGACCCGGGCGGCGGAGGGCGTGGATGTTCACCGGAGGAGGAGGCGGAGCCAGGTCGGGGCACGCCCCCTCCGCCACTCCAAGTCCCGCCTTCTAGGTTCCTTGCAGCGCCTCCGCCAGGACTAGCATTCTGGGCCACCCAGGCCACCGACCCCGCGGGCATGAGTCTCCCCGGGGCCCTGCTGCCCAGTCCCAGGGTAACCTCTCACACGGTTTATCTTCCCCAAGATTAAGGCTCAGACTCGAATCAGGGCCCGGAGCCCTGAGGAACTGGTTTGGGCCGACAGCTGCCCAACACACTGGAGTCTGAGGTTGTATACCCTCTCTGCAGTGCACCCCCACCCTGCACCCCACAACCGGGCATCATTCCTAGGGGTCAGGCATCTGAACAATGACAATCCCTGACCTTTGGGTGGCTTTGGAGTCCTCTGCCGTCTACAAAGCATTTTTCATAAATGATCACATTTACTCTACAGTCTACTAATTGCCAATTATTAGGTGTCCTCCCCCCACCCCTGCTTTACAGATGCAAAACCTACAGTTCAGGAGGGGTTGGGAACAGGTACTACCCCTCGTTCCTGATCTAATGCTTCAATCTGACATCCTGAGCTGTTATCCCCAGCTCAGAAAGTAGTGTGGATACCAGGGAGGTTTAGCCCCAGAGAGCAAAGTTTGCTTTTTTCCGGAGGGTAGCATGGTGGGAAGATGGGGGTGGGGGTGGGGAACCACAGGCCTGGCTTAGGCAAGTAAGTATACATACAAATTAAGACAGAGGCTAGAGAAGTCTTGAGAATTTCCCCAAGCAGACATTTGGTGGCCCTGGATGCCCAGCAAGACCCAGATTTCTACATGAAGGTAGTAAGATTAAGTAGCAGGTTAATTCCCATGGGAGGAGGTGGGGTGTCTGCAGCAGGCATCTCCCCTTCGTGTGATCAGAACTGCTAATGCTACTCCCTGACCAGAAGCCAGAAAGCAGATGTCAGCCCCTTTCCTGCCCCAGGCCCCAAAGCCACCCTCTCCTCCCTCTGTCCTCCTCTAGTCCCTACAGCTCACTGTTGGTGAAATGAGGAAAAAGTGGGCCAGGGACCCTGTCCTCTCCCTGGCAGGGCAGCTGTCTGTGGTCCTCCCCCTGTCCCCAGCCCTGGAGGCTGGAATTGTTTACCTCTCACCAGTGTGGTGGCAGCCGGGCCCAAGGGAGACTCCCTGAGATGCCCAGCTTCCCTCAGTGACTCCCCAGGACCCTGCCAGGAAAACAGAGACTGTTCCATCTGTGTGAGAGGGGAGGGGAGGCTTCCCACAGAGCTAGAGCGATGAGGCCCATGAGGCTAGAGTGCTGCCGGGGACTCACAGATGTCCACTGTGCCCTCTTTCTTACTGAGGGGCACCAGAAAAATCACAGACTCTCAAGCTTCCCTCTCCAACCAGGGAGTCCGAAGGAGGCTCCTAATGGGGGCCCCTAGAAGCCCTCTGGTGTTGAGAAGGAGGGCCTGCTGGGGTTCTCTGCTGAGTGGGGGCTGGTGCCAGCTTGCCAAGGATGCCTAGGGTATACCTGATCCCTCAGCACTCACAGACTCATGCGAGGGTCTGAGCCATATGGGGAAGGGGGTTATCCTGAGGGCACCAGCATGAGGACCTCCTAGTAGTCGCCTGGAGGCAGAGCAGTGAGCCCTGCTAGAGGAAGCAACTGACCATTCAGTGCTGTCCTGGGCACCTTTCTAGCCACAGAAAGATGAAGCTAGAAGGGCATGGTGGGAACAGCACACAGGCTGCCCCTGTGGTCTGCTCTGGGTCACTGTCTCCTGCAATGTGGGTCATGGATGGCTAGGGTTCCCCCAGGGCTGGGGCCCAGGACAGCAGCTGGGGTCTGCCAGCTCAGGTGACCTCAGTATGACATTTGCCCCAGCTTCGAACTCAGAACCAGGAGAGGAGGGCTGCCACCAGGCTGAGTTGTGGGGAGAGTCCTTCTCCCAGCATGACAGACTTCACAGCCCCACTCCCTTTCTGCTGCTCACCCCCCACCACCCCCCACCACCTCCTCCTGCTTTGACCTGTGTCCGGGCGTCTCATTACTCTAAGCTGCTGGGCTCAGCCCTGGGTTAGGCTGTCCTTTTCCAGAGACTGTTAATCCACCTCCCACCCCCACCCTCAGCTTTCTTCCTCCCTCTTCCTGATCTTCCCCAGCTGCTTCCTCCCTGGGGAGGAGACACCAAGCAACCAGTGGGCCTCCCCAGCTCAAGCAAGGGCCAATGGTCCCCTGAGGCTCCACACCTATCAGCTGTGAGCAGGAGAGCAGGCCAAGCCCCATCAAGCCCCTTCCTTCAACAGCGGGGGAATGGTGCCCACCCGGGCACCCACATCCAGGCAGGGAACCCGGAGGTCTCTTTCTAGTCTGCGGCTATTTTGAAGGGACAAGATTTCCAAACACTTCCGAGGGGAGAGTTGTGAGAGTTGTGGGAGCATTAACACTGACATTGTTGAGCTGGTTTAGGGGACCTAGCTTGCCCAGGTTCAAGCCAGAGCACAATAACTCTGGCCTAAAACCTAGACTTGTCATGGAACCCTGTCCTCTTCCCACAGTTTCTAAACTAGAGCCAGCAGATGGAGGTCTAGCCAGAAGGTTTTGAATCTCACTACACCACCTGGCTGGGTCTCAGGTTTGACACCGGCTCTTCAGAATCTGGTTGGGGGTGGCGATAGCACAGGTGCAGAAGTACAGTCTGCAGAAAGGATGCTCCTGCGTGGCCCTTGTCTGAGTTCCAAAATGACACTCTTGCAACACCTGCCGCCAACAAAGGCACTGCCTCCTCTCGTGGGCCCCTCTCCTCCTGTGGCCTCTCTCTGTCGCCCTAGACCCTGAGCCCCAGTAGCTGGGTTTCTAGGATGGCAGGAAGGATACAGGTGCCCGAAACTGAGTCATTTCTAGACAGCCAGCCTTCTGGGGCAGGAGGGGCCAGGTTTCACCCAGCAGCCCCTTAAGCCGTTAAAAGTTCTTACATAATAGCGGCCAGCCCCTGGGCAGAGTTAATTCCCCCAGACCACCAACTTCCTCCCCCCCCCAAAAAAAAAAAAACCCAGCTTCCAGGTCACCTCCCCAAGCTGCTGAGCACCAACAGATGGGACACAGAAAGAAGTACAAATCCTCTGGACCGGAAGGACAGTGGGTTGCATTTCAAGCTGCAGTACAATCCAGAGATTAGCCACTGTCTCCTTTTCAGTCAGTCCCCTGGGGCCCAGATCAACACCTCCACTCTTCCTCCAATGACCCTTACAGACCCCAGCAGGGTAAGGGCAGAGCCGGGTTTGAATCTTAAAGAGAGACCCTGGGGTGAGCTGCACTGGCAGTCTCATCAGACCTCAATGAATAGGGGAGGAGGGGCTGGTGTCCTCACCAAGCTCTGAGAGGGTCATACATCTGAACATCTACCCTGACAGTAAGACTCTGAAGATAGTTCTAGGAGGAGACAGATAAAGAGGAGTAAGCAAAGTTGCACGTGGACTCCAACAGGTTCGGTTTGAACCCTCCGAGTTGGAGCCACTTGGACCAGGTATTATCGGGTGTGTAGTTGAGGTCAGACCCCGGGCTAAGATTTTAGGGATCGTTTTTTTTCCGACCTGCTCCCCGGTGCAACTCAACACTGAGCCCTCGGCACAGTGCGTGCCTGCGTCCCTCAACCAAAGCCGGGTGCCTGGCGTCTGAGCCCAGTTTCAGGAAGTTAGAGGTTGAGGCGGTAAGAGGGCTTGAGTGGTGGGATCTGCCCTTTCCCTCCCCAGCAGCGCTGCCCGGTTCCCAGGGCCACCGCGCCCGCCCCGGATGCGCCCCGCGCGCTCTGCCCCGGGCGTCACCTCTCGGGCTCGTAGCCGGCCTGCAGCAGGCGGGCGCTGTACCGCTGCGCCGCCGTCTCGTGTCCCGGGTGCTGCCGGGTTCCGGGCTCCGGAACATCAGCGGTTCCGCCTGCCTGCAGAGACACCAGGGGCGGCGCCGACCCCGCTGGCGGAGCGCGCGGCTCCTCCATGCGGAGGCCGCGGCTCGGGGCGGGCGGGAGCCTCTTCGCCTGGAGGCTCCGGGGCCACCGTTAGGGAGTGAGCGAAGCCCAGTCGGGTCCGGGGAAGGGGCGGGGCCGCCGAGGCGGAGCCTGCGATCCGGGGGCGGGGTTCCAGTGCCGGGGGGCGGGCTGCTCCGGTGAGGGAGTCCGCTGCGCTGGCAAAACTCTCCCACCGGCCCATCTACCGAAATTCAGCCTGTCTCTCCCATCCCCGGATCCGCCACAGGATGCTGGGAGATGGAAGTTGAGCTGCAGAGGACCTCCACCCCTTCCCCGCTGCCCGGACCTTCCAGTTTTTCCTGGCCCCTTCTAAGGGAAAATCAAAAGAGAAAAGAGCGCAGCCGGGGTTTTCTTCGCGTCTTACGTGGGTTCCTCTTCTTGCGAACCGAGTCTCGGTCCTTTGAAGCGCCTCCTACCGGCCAGCCGCAGACCTACCTTGCTAGGGCAAGATGTGTGTGCTTAGTCGCTCAGTCGTGACCGGCTCTTTGCGACACCCCGTGGACCCCGCAAGGCTCCTCTGTCCATGGGGATTCTCCAGGAAAGAATACTGGAGTGGGTTGCCATGCCCTCCTCCAGGAGGGCGAGATAGGCTGGGAGATTATCCATCTGCCTTTGCCTACCGAGCCCTTCGCCTGTTCAACAGATTCTCTTAGACAGGAGGAAAACAGATTTCCCTTAGCCCTTACCTGTCACTGTCTGAGGAACAAATAAGACTGCAGTCTCCTTAAGGAAAAGGACCTTGTTTTCCCTTGCCGGGGGTACCCCATAACCAGGAAGTGGGACTGAGCACACGGGTGTGCAAACCTCTGTTCATCTACTGACTAGAAAGCATACTTTTTCTTCTTTCAAAATTGTTATCATCATTGTCAGCAATGATTGAGCACCCAGCAGAGTTGGCAAGGAAAAATAAGCGTCCTTCCCCTCAGGCAATTTCTTTAAGGAGAGAGAATAGATAGAACATAACCAGTTGACAAAAATCTGTTTTATTAAATATATTTTTACAAAAATATGACAATCTGAGGGAGCAAATGGTAAACGCTGAATGGCTGTGGGCTAAGATGCATTTAAAGGAGGCAGAGTCAAAGGTCAGAACTTTCAGCAACTATTTCACAAAAGAAATTGAATTTACGCAATAGATTTTGGATTTCATACTGCCTGGTACCTTTTCCTATACAGGTACCCACCTGCTCCCCAGATTCAAGATCAAAGCACAGTTCTCTGACACTCAGTCATAGATGAAATCTTGTCACTGTGAATGCCATTAAAGACAATTATTTTTTGCTATAGACTGAATGTTTGTATTTCTTCAAAAGTCACATACTAAAACCTAATCCCCAATGAGATGGTATTTGAGGCAGAACTTTTGGGAGGTGATTAGGTCATGAGGGTGGAACCTTCCTGAGTGGGATTAGTGTCCTTATTAAAGAGATCTCAGAGAACTCCCTCACTCTCTCTGCCATGAAAGGACATTATGTCTATGAACCAGGAAGTGTGCTCTCACTAGACATCAAATCTACCAGCTCCTTGATCTTGGACTTCTCAGTCTCCAGACTGAGGGGGAAAATGCTGTTGTTTAAGCCACCCAGTCTATGGTATTTTTGATACAGCAGCCTGAATGGACCAGGACCATTTTGTATAACAAGATTATTACCATGTTCCTACAGGTTTCTCAAAGAGGCAAGAGCAGACTAATCTAAATTGTACACAGTGATGAAGTCATTTTTCTGGTCCCTATTTGTGAACTGATCATTCTTTACACAGGAGGAGTCAACACACAGGTTTATGACTGAACAGGAGAGGTAGTATATCAAAGAGGACTAGGACTCGCAGTTAGGTGAGCCTTGGTCCAAATCCAGGCTTTTTACTATTACCTAAGTCAATCTTTCTCTGAGCCTCAGTTTCCTTATTTATTTATTTTTGGCTGAGCCAAGAGGTTTATGGGATCTTAGTTCCCTGACAAGGGATTGAACCCACTCCCTCTGTAGTGGAAGCCTGGAGTCTTAACCACTGGACTACCAGGGACATCGCTCTTCATCTTACAAATGGAGTTATAATATATATCTCATAAGGTTGCTTTACCATTAGTGAAATAACACAGGTAAACTTCCTGTGTTGTTTTAAGCTGAGTCAGCTATGGCTACAAAAATTCTGCACTTTTGACCCACAACTAAATGAAATATGTTGTAATTTCTATTATGTATTCATTAAGTAAATGCTTATTGGGCACCTCCATGTGCCAACTGGATGCTGAGACTACGTGGTGAACAAGATGGTCATTGTCTCTGCTGCCATGAACCTTAACATCCAATGGGGCAGAAAGACAAACAGGCAGTGAGAGTACAATGTAAGAAGGGCTCTGGCAGGGCAGAATGGCCCTTCACACAGTCCAGACTCCTGAGCAACACACAGAACATAGTCAGTTGTTCTGAGAAACAAATGTCAGGGTCCACTTCAAAGGTCCCTGGAAGTAGGCAGAATATGAAAAATAAATGACACACATACATGATGAGTGAGTCCCCCCAGTGACTGAGACCTGTGCCCACTACAGAGTGGCTCTGTCTTTTCTCCAGAGCTTGTGGGCTACAAATGAAGTTTGTCAGCCAACTATTCATTAAGACAGTCACATAACCTGAGGGCCTCAGTGTGTCATTTGAAGGGATTTTACCTGTAGTAAAGTCTAGATCAGTGGTTCTCAGGATATTTGTGATGTCTGGGGACACTTTTGAATGTTGTGACTAAGGAGGGAGGAGTATATTACTAGTGTCTGGTGAGTAGAGGCCAGAGACGCTGCTGAACTCCTACAGTGCACAGACAGCCCTTCACAGCAAAGGATTTTCCAGTCCCAATTTTGGTAGTGCTGGTATTGAGAGACCCCAATCCAGAGGAACTATTTGAAGAAACCAGAACTAAAGGAAAAATACTAAATTTTCCTAAAGCCACAGGACAATGGAAGGTTTTGGTTACATGAAAGAGCTATGTATCCTTACTGGGCCTCCTCATCTGAGAAATGAGAGTATTGGATTTGATCTCTTACAAAGTCTTTTCAAGCTTGAAAGTATATGAATCAAATACTTTTATAGGATTAGGATGCAATTAACATAGAGCTATAAGATTGAAGGATGGCGGTCAGTCCAGGTACTAGTGTGTCTGCATTTCTTTACCTTCCAGACTTCCTGAAGTCAGATACATAGTCCATTCATCAAAAATGTATGGCAAAGAAGAGAAAAAAAGAAGAAAAAATGTGTGGAACACCTCCTATGGGCAAGATGCTGTGCTTAGATGTTAGAGCGGTGTGCAAAGAGGAATTCGATAGAGCACTTACCCTAGAGTTACCTACAACAGAGGAAGGCAGAAAAAGCAAGGATAACTATAATATGGTTCCAAATCCAATGGAGGAGGAAGGCCAACATTTATTGAGTATATTTGCATCAGACACTAGGATAGATCTTTGCATATATTTCTCGTTAATTCTTCTTCCCATTATTTATTATTTCTCAGGCAAAGAAACCGAGGTTCAGGGAGACTAAGCAGTTTGTCCACAGGCAGAGAAGAGAGTGATGATTGGTGGCGTCCAGGAAAGACGATGGACCTGTTTATTCCAACACTTGAGCTTTTAAATATCTTCCTAGTAACTCTCATCTTCTTGTACAGAACCCGACACCACCAGTGGAGAATCTAATACAAGGTATATAGCCCATTGCAGGGGAATTCAAAAGATAATTTAGATTATTTTGTGATTCAGATTTTGATCCAGATATCACTTGAAATAAGTGGAGTTTAGCTTGGAAATATTTTTATCGTGGGTTCCATTTATTATAACAAAGTTTCTGCAGGCGACATAGCACAGTTCCTTGCTAACAATTGTTCTTCAAGATCTAATGGTGGGAAGAGAGTGGACTGACCTTTTGGAAGCAAATATGAATATCTCCATCCCATAAAAGTGTAACTTAATCCTAAAGGTATCTATCATAATGATTCTACTTGTACTTCTTAGAAAACTTTTTATTTGATTCTGGAGTATAGCCAATTAACAATATTGCGACAGTTTCAGGTACACAGCAGTCCAACTCTGCCATATATACACATGTATCCATTCTCCCCAAAACTCCCCTCCCATTCAGGCTGCCACACAACATTGAGCAGAGTTCCCTAACTGCACTTTTAACATTTGCAAAGTGTGCATTGATTTGTTCAACAGAAATTTGTGGAGCACTTGATGCATATAACAGCATGTTAGGCATGTTAGGGCACTAAAGGAAAATGAAATTTTAAAAGTTAAATAGTAATATAAAGTAATGGTTCCCAGCTGGAGACAATCTTGGCCCAGAGTTCCTTTTGGAGTGTCTGAAGACATTTTTGGTTGTCACAACCAGAGGGGTGCTGCTGGCATCTAGTGAGTAGGGACCAGGGATGCTGCTGAAATCCTAAAACACACAGGCTAACCCCTTAAAATAAAAAATTATCCAGAGTAAAATGTCAATAGCTCTGAATTTGAGAATCCCCAATATAAAGGAATTACATGCTCATTGTTAATGCTAGTTAAGTTTACAGAAGTTGTAAGAAGAGACCCAACACTGTAGCTGGGGTAATCAAAGACAATTTCATAGAGAAAAAAAGTTCCTGCCTGGGTCTTTGAAGAAGTTAGGATTTAGGAAGGGAGGGGGCCTGGTGGGGACATCCCAAGGAAGGAATATGACATGGGTGAAAGTGCTGAGGTGAAGGGAGCTAGGAGTTTTCTGGAAGAGTGAGCAGGCCATCCCTGATGGAGCATTATCTCCACTCCCCAGTCTGTGGGTTGGGTCAGGCTGGTGGTGCCACATCTCCATGTGACAGATAAGAAAACTGCAGCAGACAAAACTTGAGAGCAGATTCTGGGATGGTCTCTCTGAGTTGGAGAAGAAGCCAGTCCTCCTGTTGGCCGGGCCCTGGGCTGTCTCCACTGTAGTCCACCTCCCCTGAGGTGGACTACCCAGAACTGGGATCTGCCATCAGAAGCATCACTCAAAGAAAAGCTTCCTTCTGTCCTGAATCCAGCTGTCCTACTCTGGAGCATCATTGTTTCTTTATTTGAAAGGACTCCCTATAGAAATCTAAACACACACACACTCTTATGCTTCTCAAGCCAGAAAAGAAGAGAAAGCCTGGTAGAAAATGGAATCTGTGTTCTAAAGAACACAGACGCAAAATTAATGGTCAGTCAACAGACTAACTGGGGGAAGAGAAGCCAGAGGTTCAATAGAAACAGAGCAACTTTGGGCTGGCTGTGCTGTGGTCACCATAAGGTGGTAGGGGCAGGGCAGGGAGGAATAGGGACAGGTAGGTCTTCCGTATTGTCAGAGCAAGTGAAATGGGGAGGAAATTTCACCTGGCGGAGGGAGAGAACCACGAGTTTTGCACTCAGACATTCCAAGGAGACTAGACAAATGTCCCATGAGGATGATGGCTGATGCTGATCTAAGGACAGAGGTTCCAGGGTCCCCAGGCATGATCACAAAGCCTGTTTCTGAGTCTGATCTAACTGCCTGAAGGCTCTCCTCTCCAGTCTACATTTAGGGAAGAAAAGATCTGGAGGCAAAGCATCAGAAGCAGGAGCAGAAAAGAGTGGAAAGGAGAGCATAGGCAGGTGTTCTCGGTTGGCTGAGATGGCTTGCCGCCTGGACTTGGAGAAAGCACCCTGGGGGTTGCCGGGGGCAACTGCAGGCTTTGCAATGACAAGGAATCATCTACCTGTGCCCTAGATGTTAAGGAGGAGGAGGCTGAGGTCAGAGAAGAAGGAGAACCCCAGAGATTAGAGAGATTAGAGGTCCAAACCTGGGTCTCTCTCCCACCCCTGCCAGCCACTCACATCCAAGGATGGGGCCAAGGGAGGAGGTGCGACCCACATGAAAGTCTCATGACTGCTTTCTCTCATCCCTCCTTGTCCCAGCCCTGGCCTCCAGGGCTTAAAAAGCTTGACAGCTTTGCCACGTGTCACCCAGTTATTGATTGCCTTTGCGTCTCCAGTGAGGACGAGGTTCTGGTCACGCAGGATTGGTGTATGGGTGAGCATGGAGTGTAAACTGTGGTGGTGGGTAGAGGTCACTGGTCCAGTGAATATCTACACCAAGACCACGGCAACTCCTCGTGCCCACACCCACAGCATCCTCTGCACCAGATCCCCCACTGAGATGCCCTTGCCCAAAGGCGCACAGGTGGCACCAAAAGCTTTTCTCTGAGGACAGTCTGTCCACCTTCCCACGCTTTTATTTCCAACTATTTCCCAGCCTGGCTGCATAAGAAAAATGTAAGCAATGTGCAAACTGCACTTTTCTCCTGCCTGGGAAGCCCTGACATCATCACAGCCATAACAAACCCCGGCCTTCACCCCAGCCCACTCCTGCCTCTTGCCCGAGGCTGGAGCAGAGGGACCCAGAGCACTGGTAGGGTCACTGTGGGCCCAGGGCACCAGGGCAGGCCCCCACTCTGTTCATTGCATTGCCCGGCCTGGGGAACGGCTACTGTGGGTGCTTGTCAGTCCCCAGGGTGCCCCGAGGGAACTGAAGGCGGGAAGGGGAGGTTATTCCTCTCCAGGGTGAGTGGGGAATTGGGGCCCAACTTTCCCAAGTTTGAAAAAAGCCCCACCCCCCCACCCCTGCCTGCCAGCCCCTGCATCTTGCCTCCTGCCAGGTCACAGTGGGCAGCGGGACAGAGGGCAGGGGAGCGAGGTGAATGGGACCTTCACCTTCTTGGGGGGAAGGCCTGGATACTGGGGGGAAAGAAGATGAGGGGGAGGGCCCAGTCACAGGAGTGGTAGCCCCAGACTCACCTCGCCTTCCCAAGCCTCCCCCCATCCCCAGGCATAGCCTCCCACTTGCCTAATTCATCCGAGGGCACATCTGAAAGTGTCATCCCCTCCCCCATTCTGCTCCCAGGCCTTGAGACCCTGCTGGTTCCCATGGGCTAGACTCCCTCCTGCCCCACCCACTCACCCCGTGACACTCTGGGGGATGCTTGGAGAGAAGTTATCTGCTCTCCTGTTTCCACCCCTCCCCTCAAGTGCTCCAGCTCCCACCCCAGCTCCCTCCTCAGGGTGAGGATGGCCCAGCTCCTTGCCGGAGCTTTGGGCCCCTTGGCAAATCCCCAGGGCCCCTCGCAAGCTTCAGCCTCACCTGGTTACCTACAGGCGGGCCCTGTATCCACAGCACTACCTTCCCTTCCCTTAGGTGCGTCTGCTGCTCAGCCAAGGGCTGCTGGCTGGGGAGGGCCAAGGCACCAGAGGACCAGAAGGCAAGCTTGGGGGTGAGAAGGGGAAGCAACAGCCTTCTCCTCTCAAAGGTGCAGAGAGTAGCCTGAGGACCCCAGGCCAGGGTGAGGTTGAGTTGGCATGCTCTAGGCTTCTTCTCCCTACATACACTGAAAAAAGGGAAAAGGGCATCATAGCTGTGGTCCTAAAAAGCCTGGAGATACTGTTCTGCTTAGCTTTCAGCCAACAAAAAGGACTCTCCCAAGACCGACAGCATATTTAGGAAGTGGTTTGGAAACTTAAATCAACACTGATCTGTAGCAGAGTGGGTTTCTGCCTGTGGCCAGCTCACTGACAGTGAGCTGGGATCACTGACAGTGATCCCCTTGCTGGGGGCTGGCATGAGGAGTCAGGCCCTGGCACCTGGTCCCAGCCCCGGGCAGTGTGCCCCTAACAGCTTAAGCAGGTGAGAGCTGCTGCAGCCACGCTGAACTGGGACCTGTCTGCACAAGTGTATGTCCACTCCCCGGCCCACCACATCTTGGCCTCTGCTTCCTGCTACTTCATCATTTGTTTTTCTGAAGCTTAATTGTCATTGTGATGGAAGATATTAAACGCTAGGTGAGATAACAAATGAAGTTCAGTTACTTGAAAGTGCTTTGACAAATGTCAAAAGCTGCACAAACACATTATTATTCTTGGTATTTCCATCCATCAAGGAGTGTCATAAGTCCTTGCCAGACTGGGAGGGATTGAGAGTTCATCTGATCCAACTCTTTCACTTTGCAAATAAGAAACGTGAGGCTCAGTGCAGTGAACTGGTCTTTCCAAGACCACACGGAGGGGGTTCAGCTGGATCTAGTGTCCTGACAGGAGCTAACTGTCCACTGAGCATCCACTATGCTATACTCTTTATTTATATTGAGTCATTCCACACAACTACCTATCAGGTATAAATGTTCATTTTATAGATGAGGAAACTGGCTGAGGAAGGGTTAAGTTCACTTTTTAAAATTGAAATGTAACTCACATATAAAATTCATTTAAAAGTCTACAACTCACAACAATATTGTAAAGTGATTAGCCTACAAATAAATTACTTTTAAAAAGGTCTCCAATTCAGTGGTTTTTAGTATATTCACAAGCTTATACAACCATCACCACTATCTAAATCCAGAACATTCTTATCACCTCTGAAAGAAACCCCACACCCATTAACAGTCATTCCCCTCTCCCTCCAGCCTCTGGCAACCACTAATCTACTTTCAGGGTATAAATTTTCCCATTCTGGACTTTTCATATAAATGGAATCAAACAACATGTGGCCTCTTCTGTCTAACTTTCAATTTGCTTTATTTTTAAAAATATTTTATTTATTTATATTCTTTTTGTGTGTGTGTGCTTTTTTTTAAAATAAATTTATTTATTTTAGTTGGGGGCTAATTACTTTACAGTATTGTAGTGGTTTTTGCCATACATTGACCTGAATCAGCCATGGGTTTACATGTGTTCCCCCTCCTGAACCCTCCTCCCACCTCCCTCCCCATCCCATCCCTCTGGGTCATCCCATTGCCCCAGCCCTGAGCATTTGTCTCATGCATCGAACATGGAATGGTGTTCTGTTTCACATATGATAATATACATGTTTCAATGCTATTGTCCCAGAACGTCCCACCCTCACCTTCTCCCTCAGAGTCCATAAGACTGTTCTATGCATCTGTGTCTCTTATTCTGTCTCACATATAGGGTTACCGTTACCGATCTTTCAAATTCCATATACATGCATTAGTATACTGTATTGGTGTTTTTCTTTCTGGCTTACTTCACTCTGTATAATGGGCTCCAGTTTCATCCATCTCAATAGAACCGATTCAAATGTATTCTTTTCAATGGCTGAGTAGTATTCCATTGTGTATATGCACCACAGCTCCTTATCCATTCGTCTGCCGATGGACATCTAGGTTATTTATATTCTTATTTGGCTGCACTGGGTCTTTGTTGTCCCAGAGACACATGGGGGGATCTTCAGTCTTTGTTGCAGCATGCAGATTATTTTTAGTTGTGACATACAGGATCTCGTCTACTTATTTATTTAGTTGGAGCATGTCAACTCTTAGTTGTGGCATGCGGGATCTAGTTCCCTGACCAGGGATCGAACCCAGGCACCCCTGCATTAAGAGTGTGGAGTTTTTGCCACTGGACCACCAGGAAGTCCCTCAATTCACTTTAAACATGTTATTTATATACAGTAAAGTTTACTCTTTTTGCTAGGCAATTCTGAGTTTTGACAATGTTGAGAGTCACGGACAGGCAATGGCACCCCACTCCAGTACTCTTGCCTGGAAAATCCCATGGACGGAGGAGCCTGGTAGGCTGCAGTCCATGGGGTCACTAAGAGTCGCACATGACTGAGCAACTTCACTTTCATTTTTCACTTTCATGCATTGGAGAAGGAAATGGCAACCCACTCCAGTATTCTTGCCTGGAGAATCCCAGGGACGGTGGAGCCTGGTGGGCTGCCGTCTATGGGGTCGCACAGAGTCGGACACGACTGAAGCCACTTAGCAGCAGCAGCAGCAGAGTCACGTAACCACTAATACAATAAAAACATCAAACAGTTCCCATTACTTTATGCTGCCCCTTTGTAGCCAGCGGTCCCCCACTGCCACCTCTGGTCCCTGGCAGCCTCTAATCGGTTTTCTGTTTCTATGACTTTGTTGTTTCCAGAGTGTCCTAGAAGTGGAATCATACACGTGTAGCTCTTCAAGTCTGACCTTTTTTCACTTAGCATGATGTATTTGAGATTCATCCAGATTGTTGCCTATATCGGGAGTTCCTGCAACCACAGGTTGTTGAGTCACTAATCATCTGCAGTTGTGAATGAACCTGTATGCTTCCCTTGTAGCTCAGTCGGTAAAGAATCTGCCTTCAGTGTAACGGACCTGGGTTCGATCTCTGGGTTGGGAAGATTCCCTGGAGAAGGAAATGACAACCCACTCCAGTATCCTTACCTGGAAAATCCCATGGACAGAGGAGCCTGGTGGGCGGCAGTCCGTGGGGTTGCAAAGAGTCGGGCATGACTGAGCGACTAACATTTCACTTCAAACATTCATGACAGTCGCCCTCTGTATCCACAGTATGCAACCAACTGGACATCGTATGTTGGGGAAAAAAAATCCAGAAAGTTCCCAGAAGCAAAACTTGAATTTGCCACGTGCAGTCTATTTCCATAGCATTTACAATGATTTACATTGTATTATTCCTTAACCTAAGTAATCTAGAGATGATTTAAAGTATATGGGAGGATGTGCCTAGGTTGTATGTAAATTCTCCACCATTTTACAACTTGAGCATGTGTGGATTTGGGTATCTGCTGGGGGTCCTGGAACCAATCCTCTGAGGATACTGAGGGATGAGGGTTACAGGTTTTTATGTTAAACATAAAGTTCCATATCTCTTGGGTAAATAGGAGTGGAATTGATGGGATACACAACAACCGTTGTTTAATTTTAAAAGAAATTAAGCTGTTTGCTAAACTGTTTTCCAAAGTGGCCATATAATTTTCCATCCCCAGTTCTAGCTGCTCTGCCTGCTTGCCAGCATTAGATATGGTCAGGGGTTTTTGCTTGCTTATCTTTTTGCCATTCTAATATGAATACATATGAAGAGGGCTTTAAAATTTGCTTAAAATCATACTTAGAGTGAGTGGCATAGCTGATGTGTGCATGTGCATGCTCAGTTGTGTCCAGCTCTTTGCGACCCCCTGGACTACAGCCCACCAGGCTCCACTGTTCATGGAATTTTCCAGGCAAGAATACTGTAATGGTTTGCTATTTTCTACTTCAAGGGATTTTCCTGACCCAGGGAAGGAATCCATGTCTCTTGCATCTCCTACTTTGGCAGATGGATTCTTACATCACACCACCTTTTAATTATAATCTATCTGTCTCCAAAAATCCATTCCTCTTCTTCTACACATACCGCTCCTTAAATGAGCCAGTTGCTTTACCCTGACTCAGAACAAGTAGCCCCTGAATCCACTCTGCCAGTCAGAACAGCACATATCATGTTGCAGTAAGAAGAGCAAAATCCAATCACCAGTGACTTCAAATAGCAAAGGTTTCTTTCTCGTTTATTTTGCATATTCTCTGTGGATCAAATGGGACCTCTACTTTAAGCTCTCCTCACTCCAAACTCAGGCTGAAGAAGCAGCCACTATCTGGAGTGTTGCCACTTGCTGTGCAGAGGAGAAGAGATCTCAGAAGGGCTCACAAAGGCAGTTAAACACTCCAGCCTGGAAGTGACACCATCACTTCCACTTCTACCAGATTGGCCATATCCTGTCTATAGACACTCCCAACCACTAGGGACCAGAGACCAGGCAATGCAATCCTAGCATATGGCCAAAAGGTAGAAAGGAGGAAAAATCTGGTGAACAGCTTTAATACCTACTATATGTATAACACATAATTATTGATCGTTTAGAAGATGCAGGGTAACAGTAAATGAAATGGGGTTCATATAGAGCATCACATTATTCTAAAGGCTAGTCTTATCCAAGATTTTCAACATGCTTTTCACAGGTGCTGCAGAAAGCCTTGGCTGGGTACAGAGTTCCTGCCACTATACCAGCAGGCACTTCTGCTAATATTTTCCCTGGATTCAGTAAGAGCCCACATGACTTATAAAAACATAGTTTCCATTAAGGTCCAGCAGTAGACTGAAAATCCAGTCCTTCTGCCCCTTACTTCATCTCTCAGATTCATATTGTTATTCCAGTCCTGCCCCAATTCCCCTTGATTTGTGACTATGGACAAGGCCCTTCATTCTGGGAGGGGGTTCAAGGTACCCACTGAGCTTCAGGGTCATAAAGTTGCTGGGCAGCTCATGTGAGATAGAGCAGGAGCTATGGGAAAGGATACATCCTCTACACCGTCCTGCCTTGAGGCCTTGGACTAGGCCTCAAAGAGTCTCCAAGACAAAGTTACTGGGACTAAAACAGCTAAGTCGTGTCATGAATTATCATGAGCTGGGCAGACAGGAGGCCTCCCTCTTTCCCCCCATATCAGCTGTGTGAACATGGGCAGAAATTCTCTGAGTTGTTTCTGCATCTGGAAAATGAGGATGATCATGACCTCTGTTAATGTGCTATGAGGAACAGTTTGTAAATGAACCATCTGGCACATAGTACTTGCTTGATAAATGGTAGCTATTATTATTGTAATGGGTGTGGGAGTGTGTGTGCTCAGTTGTGTTAGACTTATTTCGACCCCATGGACTGTAGCCCACTGGCTCCTCTGTCCATGGGGATTCTCCAGGCAATAATACTGGAGTGGGTTGCCATTTCCTTTTCCAGGGGATCATCCCCACCCAGGGACTGAAACCAGTGTCTCCTGCATCTACTACATAGACAGGCCAGGCAGATTCTTTACCACCGAGCCATCTGGGAAGCCCACTATCATGATGAAAGTGAAAGTCGCTCAAGCTGTCCAGCTCTTTGAGACCCCATGGACTGTATAGATTCTCCAGCCCAGAATACTGGAGTGGGCAGCCTTTCTCTTCTCCAGGGGATCTTCCCAATCCAGGGATCAAACCCATGTCTCCCACATTGCAGGCAGATTCTTTACCAGCTAAGCCACAAGGGAAGCCCTGTTATGATACTTGGAGCTAAAAAGAAGCTCTGTGCATTTTCATACTGAGTCTGCAGTGAGTGAGTTCTGAGGGCCTGGGACTTGATTTCCCTTGATCTTGGGGTATGCTTAGAGTGAAGATATAAAGTATTTTTGCTAATTGGCTAAAACCAGTGCTTTATTTCCTAATGAAGTAACTATTTCAATGTTATTGTTTTCATGACATACACACACCTAATTTGCATGGCTGATATATAAGCCCAGTATAAATATAGATGCTATCAGTCAAAGTCCAAATTGGGATTAAAAGATCTAGAGAAACTTTTTGCTAAGATCTATGCCCAAAAAACATAAACAAGTAAAAAATTGGCTTTCATGTCTTTTTACTTTGTTGTTAGGATTTTAGTTCTCGAGTTTGTAATTACTTTATGCACTGTGGTATAGCGGCTAATAGATAAAATCTGTAAACATTCACTACAACTTTTCCAAAACAAATTGTCTGATGGTGACACGCAAACCCATATGGGGCTGAAACAAGGGTGCTCCCTTCTGGAATTTTCCAGTACTGCAGTGATTCCATAAAGAGACAGGCAGTGGGCCTCCCACAGCTGCTGAGAAGGGGCCCATGTGTTTCCACCCTCTCAGCTGTGGGTCTAAAGTCCCTTATGGTGAACAGCACACTGTCTCATGTGGTTGTATTTAATCACCACCACCCACACACCAATTTCTATGAAAATGTATTCAAATGCTTTACTCCCAAGAAAATTCTAAAATGAGACTCTTTATTTAGATCATTGCTTCTCTCAGGGAGGGGGAACTGATTTTGTGACATAATCTTGAAGCAAAATCACTGGCCATTAAATACCTTGATGGCTGCTCCTGTTCCACAAGCAGAAGCTGGTCTTCTCCCATCTCCCCAGAGGGCAGCCCAGGCTCCCTCTCAAATAGCACACGTCTTATAAAGACCCCTTCTAAAGCTCTGGATAGACTCCTTATTCAAGCATAATTCCCAAAATGCAATTTGAATTGAGTATCACCTTGGTCATTGATGATATGTTTCCCCAAATCAATTCTAATTCTTTATATCTATTTTCAGTGTTTTTCCCCCCCTTTTAACCACAATCAACTGCATTTATATGTTTGCATTGGTAGCTACCAACTCACTCTGTCTCAGCTTCTGACCATGCCTGGACAATAAATTTGGAAAACTCAGCTTGGAAAAGGAGTTCGTCAAGGCTGTATATTGTCACCCTGCTTATTTAACTTATATGCTGAGTATATCATGTGAAATGCCAGGCTGGAAGAAGCACAAGCTGGAATCAATACTGATGGGAGAAATATCAATAACCTCAGATATGCAGATAACACCACTCTCATGGCAGAAAGCGAAGAGGAACTAAAGAGCTTTTTGATGAAAGTGAAAGAGGAGAGTGAAAAAGCTGGCTTAAAATTCAACATCCAAAAAACTAAGATCATGGCATCCAGTCCCATCACTTCATGCCAAATAGATGGGGAAACAATGGAAACAGTGACAGCCTTTATTTTCTTGGGCTCCAAAATCACTGCAGATGTTGACTGCAGCCATGAAATTAAAAGACGCTTGCTCCTTGGAAGAAAAGCTATGACCAACCTAGACAGCACATTAAAAAGCAGAGACATTACTTAGCCGACAAAGGTCCATCTGGTCAAAGCTATGTTTTTTCCAGTAGTCATGTATGGATGTGAAAGTTGGACTATAAAGAAAGCTGAGAGCCGAAGAATTGATGCTTTTGAACTGTGGTGCTGGAGAAGACTCTTGAGAGTCCCTTGGACTGCATGGAAATCCAACCAGTCCGTGCTAAAGGAAATCAGTCCTGAATATTCATTGGAAGGACTGTTGCTAAAGCTGATACTTCAATAATCTGGCCACCTGATGTGAAGAGCCAATTCACTGGAAAAGACTCTGATGCTAGAAAAGATTGAAGGCAGGAGGAGAAGGGGATGACAGAGGATGAGATGGTTGGATGGCATCACCAACTGGATGGACATGAGTTTAAGCAAGCTCCGGGAGTTGGTGATGGACAGGAAGCCTGGCGTGCTGCAGTCCATGGGGTTGCAAAGACTCGGACACGACTGAGCAACTGAAATGAACTGAACTGAACTGATGCAGAGAAATCAGGATGTGCAAAGGTGGAGGCCTGGGGATTCTAAGAGAATTCAGAGTCTGTAAACAATGTAGTATTTCCAGAATAGCAAGTGTGTGTGTAGGGGTGCTCGTGGGAAGAATAGATGTGGCAGGATAAGGAGATAGAGACAAATGAGGCTAGATAAAAAATCAAAAAACTACTTCTTTGCTACACAGTGATGTTATTCATTTCTTCTTCTTGTTGTTTAGTCGCTCAGTCATAGGAAGAGAATCAACTCTGAGATCTGAAGTTGATTTCTCAAAGACTATGTGTAGCTGATAACTAGTCACTCTGAGCAAAACAGTTACAACTAGTTTCATTGTGTTTTCTATCTGTGCTTATAGAAATATTTGGGGGCAACCAAATTATTGGTTACTTTTTTATTATAGTACAGTTTATTTACAACATTATTTAGTTTTAGGTGTAGAACATTGTGATTCAATATTTTCATAGATTAAACTCCATTTAAAGTTATTACAAAACAATGGTTATATTTCCCTGTGCTGTAAATATATCTTTGTATCTTCTCTATTTTATACATAGTACTTTGTATCTTTTAATTACTTACCCCTAGCTTTCCCCTGCCCCTTCCCTCTCCCCTTTGGTAACCACTAGTTTGTTCTCTGTACGTATTAGCCTTTTTCTGTTTTGTTATACACATTGGTTTGCCTTATTTTTTAGCTTCCACATATAAGAGGTTATGGAATAGAAAAAAAAAAACCTCAACATCCAAAAAACTAAGATCATGGCATCCAGTCCCATCACTTCATGCCAAATAGATGGGGAAACAATGGAAACAGTGACAGCCTTTATTTTCTTGGGCTCCAAAATCACTGCAGATGGTGACTGCAGCCATGAAATTAAAAGACGCTTGCTCCTTGGAAGAAAAGCTATGACCAACCTAGACAGCATATTAAAAAACAAAGACATCACTTTGCCGATAAAGGTCCATCTAGTCGAGGCTATGGTTTTTTACAGTAGTCATGTATGGATGTGAGAGTTGGACTATAAAGAAAGCTGAGCGCCAAAGAATTGATGCTTTTGAACCATGTTGGAGAAGACTTTTGAGAGTCCCTTGGACTGCAAGGAGATCAAGCCAGTCAATCCTAAAGGAAATCATTAGTGAATATTCATTGGAAGGACTGATGTTGAAGCTGAAACTCCAATACTTTGGCCACCTGATGCGAAGAGCTGACTCATTGGAAAAGACCCTGATGCTGGGAAAGATTGAGGGCAGGAGGAGAAGGGGATGACAGAGGATGAGATGCTTGGATGGCATCACCAACTCGATGGACATGAGTTTGAGCAAGCTCTGAGAGTTGGAGATGGACAGGGAGGCCTGATGTGCTGCAGTCCATGTGGTTGTAAAGAGTCGGACACAACTGAGCAACTGAACTGAACTGAACTGAGACAGTAGCCTGCAGTGCAGGAGACCAGAGTTCAATCCCTGGGTCGGGAAGATCCCCTGGAGAAGGGAAAAGAAACTCACTTCAGTATCCTTGCCTAGGAAATCCCATGAACAGAGGAGTCTGGCAGGCTACGCTTATGTTTCTCTTCTGCCTAACCATAATAAGAATACTACCTTTTTTTTGGCCACATCACAGGTTTGAGGGATCTTAGTTCCTCAGCCAGGATTCAAACCTAGGCCCCCTGCAGTGGACACACTGAGTTTTAACCACTCGATCACCAGAGAATTACCTACTTTTATTTTTAAAATAGCCTGTTTACTATGTTCTAGGTCAGTGATTCTCAGCTTTGGCTAAATGTTAAAATCTCCTGGGGTATTTAAAAATGTAACTCGCACGTTGGGCCCCACCCCAACCAAATAAATCAGACTCTGTGGATAGGGTTCCAGGCAACCATGAGTTTTATTAACTCTCCCAGGTGACTCCGATGTACAATGTCAAGTGCCATTGTGCAGGTGTGTTACAAACACCTCGTTTAAACAGCATAACGGGGACTTCCCTGGTGGTCTAGTGGCTAAGACTCCACATTCCCAAGGCAGAGAGCCTGGGTTCGATCCCTGGTCGGGAAACTAGATTCCGCATGCCACAGCCAGAGACCCCACATGAAGATCGAAGATCCTGTGTGCCACAACTAAGACCTGGCACTGCCAAATAAAGAAAAACAAATATTAAAAAAATACCTCATTATAATCCTATCAGCTAGGTGTCATTCCCAAGTTACAGGAAATCAAAGCATAGAAAGAATAAGTCAATTGTCCAACTGACCTTGGATAGCCCCTAATACCACAATTTTGCAAAAACTATGTGCCACAGTGCTCCAAATCGCTACAGTGAGATTCCACAGGATATTCAAAAAATTTCAAGGATCCAACAGAACCTGACCTCAGTCAGGCATCCTGTGAACTATTAGTTCAAAGCAGCTCACCATTCTCACAGTAGATGGTGCTACATTCCTTCCAATGATGTCATTTTTTTTTTTTTTTTTTTTGCAAAACTGGATTTTTCAACATGAAATTAATGTGGAACAGGAAATGAGTCTAGTGATGTTCACTCATTTCACAGAGAAACAATGCAAGGCCCAGCAGTCAACAGATATCCCATCAGTAACTGTGGTGATTTAAGAATATGTTAATATATTTTCTCTTTCAACTTACGTACATTGTTTTTTTCAAATGGCTATGCTTTTCGAACATAATATTAAGTTGTTTGGACCTGACTGCTGAGTAAAGGGAAATTGTTAACATTTTTGAAAAAAAAGGTGCTGATGCACCCAGGGCATCCACTCTAATGTCAAGTCACCCAGTGAAGACACAGAGGTAGGATCTGAATGTATTCAGTCTGAACTGACCCAGAGTCTGATTGCTTGATGTTTCTTCTTAACTGGGCTCAGTCAGTGCTTTACTTCTGTGTCCTGTCTTGGAAACAGTAGCACAGACATAAATTAAACATTGTTATTGGGACCACGAATTATAACAATGTGCTTTGGCAAGTTACCAAAGGTCTTGAGTTCCAGTTTCCTCATCTGTAAAATGGAGATTGCAACATCCACACTACAGAGTTGTTGTGAGGATTAAAGAAGATAAACACTGTAAAGCATCCGGTATAGAGCAGGTACCCAATAAATGTTCCTTCCCTTTCTCCCCTCCTCACTTCCATGACAGACCCGGAGGCAGAGGGACACACTAGTGTCCACAGAGGTGTGAACCCACACAAGTATTTAACCACTTGTCTGTACCCAATCATCAACCTCAAGTACACCGTATTAATGTATGCGTGCATATATACCTATAATCACAGCATCTTGGCAATTAAATCAGCACAAACTAAACTGATAGAACAATGAAGCAAATAAAGTTCTACTTTTTTTTCACCATGCTGGGTCTTCGTTGCAGCTCGTGGGCTTTCTCTAGTTTCAGCAAACAGGCTCTAGAGCGCATGGGCTCAGTAGTTGAGGCACATGGGCTTAGCTGCCCCATGGCAGGTGGGATCTTAGTTCCCTGACCAGGGACTGAACCCCAGTCTCCTGCATTGGAAGGCAGACTCTTAACCACTGAACCACCAGGGAAGTCCCCTTACTTTTCTTGAGCTCACTCCCCTTTCTCCGTCTATTGTCCATGGATAACTACTGCCATGGAAAGACGCTCTGCTGGCTCCATGGTATTGTGTAGACTCAGTAGACCCACACTACCCTCCTCTGCAGTTGCCCCATATATCACTGTACATGATGCTGGACCAAAGGGCTGCTCAGGTCCTAAAAATATCCTCCATTTCAACTCAACACACACACATACACTCTCACAGACATTGGTTCTTAGCAGTGTCAGATCCAGAACAGATAGCCACCTCCCTTATGTGTTGTTATTTACAGGAGGAAACTGCTACACCAGCCAAGATACCTGAGCTTCCAAATTTAGATATGACTTTTGGGGCTTGAAGACTTTTTATAAAATAGACATCTCTGTATAAGAGGTAAATCTTATGTCTCACTAGGCAGGTGGTTGAACTTCAGGTCAGCTTCTGGGGAGGAAGTAGAAGAAGAATCAGTGTCCCTAAGACATTCACCTCATACATATCTAGTGAGTATCTACTGTGTGCTAGGCACAGGGTCATGGGCATGAACAAGGTGCAGTCACTGCCCTCAAGCCTCATGGTCTAAGGAGGGACACAGGCTAGGAAACAGGTAATTACAAATCCCATGTGATAGATGCTAATACAGGAAGGAAGCAGAAGCAGATGGGGACACATAAGAGGGACAAAATCCAGACACAGAGAATCAACAAAGATTTCCTGGAAGAAGTGAGATCTAGACTGAAACTAAAAGGATGCAAAGGAGTTAGCTAAGTGAAAAAGGTTGGGAACATTCCAGGGAGAGAAAGCAGGAGCACAAAGGCTAAGGTCCAGTGATAGAAAAGCATAGTGGGAATTGCCTGTGTGCTCAGTCACGTCTGACTCCTTTGTGATCCCATGGATTATATCCTGCCAGGCTCCTCTGTCCATGGGATTTCCAAGGCGAAAAAAAAAAAGAAAAAATGGAGTGGATTGCCATTTTCTTCTCCAAGGGATCTTCCTGACCCAGAGATTGAAACTGTGCCTCTTGTATCTCCTGCATTGGCAGGCAGATTCTTTACCACTGAGCCACCTGGGAAGCTCCACAGTGGGAATTAGTTGTCTCCAATGGTGCAAAGAGTTGCACATGTTTATGACCTGCTTTTGACTCTTTTTGAGTCCAAAACTCAGGGAAGTTTTTTCATTTAACAACTATCTGCTGGACTCCCACCACACGAAAAGAGTCTTTGCTGATGTGGGGGGTGTGTGTGTGTCTGTGTATGAGTAAGGAAATCTACATACCATGACAGTAGGAGCCCCATGTTGACCTTCCCTATCTTGCCACACCTGGATACCACCTTCTGAAGATGTTCATGTTCCCAGGCTGGCATCCTACCTTGATGGAAGGCCTGGTTTGAGTCTTGATTCTCATGTGTCCTAGCTATGGACATGCTGTGGATTCTGGCAGCCCTGATGAGAAGTTTCAGCCTTAGCCAGGGCTTGTATTTATTCACCCTTCAGCTTCCAGAGGCAATGGGTCAGAAGTGAGGGGACAAAGCTAGGTGGCACTGAACACTTTCTGAGCTTGAGAGGCCTGCAGATGTCTCATTGCTCTACCAGAAGTGTAAACAGCAGGAAAGGTGGCAGAGGTGATATTTACAAAGGTGGCTGAGGGCCGGACACCAGCTTTCTGATCACAGTTGAGGAGAGGGTTTGGATTATTCTCTTTAAATCTTTGGAGTTCCTAGGTTGTGCAAGACAGAAGGTTGGGGTGGGTGTTGTCAGCACAGCCAATCTCAACATGCTTGCTATCTCATGTCCACGTGGCCGTTTCTGGGCATGATGTCCCAGGCTAGTCATGATGCCCACCCCCCACCCTGGGACTCCCAGTACCCAAAACACACATCACCACTTTGGTAAAGTACCATCGTGTATATATATATATATATATATAATCACTTTTATATATATAAAACATATACATATATATATATATACACTTTTATATATATATATATAAAAGCAAGACCAGTCATGATAGATACTGTCCCCAAGGAGACAATGCTTCTGAGAAGCCACTCAAGACGTCAGACCTGACTGCTCAGCTCTTGACCTGTTTGTAAGCAGGGCATGACCTGTGCCCTTCCCAGCTTTTGGAAAGACTCAGTCACTCTGGATCTGCCCGCCTAATTCAGCTTTGGTGACCTCATGAGTGCAGGTGGAGGCTTAGGGAGACCTTTCACCTCCTTCCTGCCCTCGCCCTTCCCTGCTGCAGCCAGATCCCTGCAGAGCGCAGACAGACACCTGCCACAGGCAGCCTGACTCCTCTGATGTGTGTGTGGTGGGGGGTGGGGAGAATGGGGGGGAGGGTGGTGTGCTGGACACAGGACAGGAGTCTGCCACCCTAAGGGAGGTTTATGATTCTGGGCCACCCAGGTTTGGGGGGCTTCCCAGGGCATGGGTAGCTCTGTGGTCATCCTCGGGAAGGTGGAGCAGCTGCCTTATGGAGTTCTGGGACCACTGCCTGCTGGAGGCCCCTCCACACGAGAGACAGTCTGAGACAGGACCCCAAGGCCCTCACAGACAAACCCCTCTACTAAGACCCAGAAGAGGGTGACCTCTGAGGTGCCCTGGCGTCTCCACAGACCTGGTGCCCTCAAATCACCTCCAAACCCTCCCACCTAGCCCCACCCAGCAAGCAGGTCAGTCGGTTGGCTTGGCCACGGTCCTCTCCCAACTCCAGGGTAAAGGTGAGGGCGGCCCAGAGCAGTTTCTGGCTGAGTCAGCTTTGCGGGGAGAGCGGCTCCAGCCCCTCAAGACTTGGCTAAGCTGGCCAGCAGGGACTTGTCCACTCCCTTCCTCTGGCGTTGGACAGCCCCCAGCGGTGCACTCCTGGGCCCCTGGTCGGTGGATGGGCAGATGGACAGACAGCCTTGGGAAGGCTCCAGCACCAGCCCGCTGGAAGGGAGCAAGGAGCAGGCCGGGTGAGCGTGCAGTCTTGGGCCCCTTGGATTGTTGGAAGCTGGCACTGTCCGGCCAGAGAAGGGACTCTTTGACCCCAGCAAATCGGAGACTCTGCTTAGATTTCCTTTCTCTCCTGGGACAAAGTTGGTATCCTTCAAGCATACCACGCGCTGAAAAGTGCTGTTTCCCTCATCGGGACTTTGCTAGTAAAGTCATTGTTGCCCCTGAGGGCCCCTTTCACTCTCAAGAAGCAGTAGGAAAGGGTATCTATACAGGAAGTGTAAGAAATAGTTAAGAGTATGGATTCTAGGAACTTCCTTGGAGGTCCAGTGATTAAGGTTATGTGCTTGCAAAGCAGGGGGCCTGGGTTTCATCCCTGGTCTGGGAACTGATCTCAGGGAGAACTAGATCACACATGCCACATCTAAAAAGATTCTGCATGCCGGGGCAATTAAAACATAAAAGAGTATGGGTTCTAGCATCCTGATATGGATTTAAGTCCTGACTTGGCCATTTTTTTTGAGCCCACCAAGGTGAATGTCTGTTATTTCTCAGAGGACAGTTGTCTTCATCTGCAAAATGTGTAATAATTCTCATTCTTGGGCTTGCTATAAGGATTAAATGAGACAAACGTGGAAACTCACTTAACATGGGGCCTGGCACATTGTACTAACTCAAGTGTTACATTGTTTAGTCGCTAAGTCGTGTCTGATTCTTGCAAAACCCCATGGACTGTAGCCCACCAGGCTCCTTTGTCCAGGGATTTCTCAGGTAAGATACCGGAGTGGGTTGCCATTCTCTTCTCCAGGGCATCTTCCCGACCCAGGGACTGAGCCCACACCTTCTGCACTGCAGATGAATTCTTTACCATCTGAACCACCAGGGAAGCCCAAAAGTGTAGAGGTTCCACACAGAAGAAAGACATATTTGGGCAGTCAGGTTTTGTACGGCCACCACATCCCATTAAGTTGACTACAGCATACTTCCCACCAGCCAGTTCAGTTTCTTTCTCAGATGAAATGTAACTGAGCAGGACCCTATGGGGCCTTCCTGGAGCAGGAACTGCCCCCCCAACCCCACCGTGCCTCCCACCATGTCTTGTACCTACCTTTCATCTGTAGAAAAACTTTAGGAATAAATTTAATCAGAGAAGTAAGAAGATGCAGAAGGGCAAACAGTCAAGCACAACAAAGTCAAGGTCCTTTAAGTTTCTCCTCAAAGACAATAGATAATGTTCTGAGCCTTGTCGTTTGAGCTGTTTTGCAGACACAGAAACCTCTGCCAGGTGGAAGAAGTTATCCCTATGCCCCTCGCAAGCACATAGACCCCAGACCGGTTGGGATCAGAAGGCTGATGATATTGACTCCTGATTACCTCACCACCAACCAATCAGAATGTGCACGAGCTGATCACGCATCCCACTATCCACCTCCCTCATACTGTCTTTAAAAATCTTTCCCTGAAGGCTTGGGGGAATTCGAGTCTGTTAAGCACTGGCTGCCCTGAATTCTTTGCTTAGTGCCCTGTGATAAATGCTGCACTTTCCTTTACCACAACTGATGTCAGTAGGTTGGCTTTACTGCAGACAGGCAAGGGAGCCCAAGTTTGGTTCACTAACAAAAAAAGTCCCAATTAAAGGCAAGCTAGGGACTAGAATGCAAAGAGCCCTTCCTAAAACTCTTAAAACAACCAATCCTCCCATCTGCCACCCCCACTCCCCACCCCACCCCCCACCACACACACAAGATCTCAGCCCAGTCCCCTAGATCTACAGGCCAAGAGGCAACATAGATGTCTCCATGTTGGCAGCATAATAATCAGCCTATAATCAGATAATAATAATCAGTCAATTTTGATATTTTTTGAAAACTTCTTGGCCATGTTGCACTGCATGTAGGATCTTCCCCGACCAGGGATCGAACCTGTGCCCCCTGCAATGGAAGCTTGGAATCTTAACCACTGGACCACCAAGGAAGTCCCAGTATTTGGTTTTTTAATCATAGACTACAGATTCTTTCCCTCCCATTTGTCTTTGTTACCATTGTCTAATCTCGAGTCAGTTTCTGGAGGCACCAAAAATCTAAGCTGAGTCTGGAGAGATGAATGAGTTCACCAGATAAAGAGAGAATAGGTCATTCCAAGTATTTAGACGAGCACAGGCAAGGTTCTGAGGCTTTCCAGGACATGTTTTGTGGAATAATATGCATTCTGTGTGATGGAATCTTGGTTCCTGCTGAGGCACTGTGGCATAAGAGCTTAGCACAGGAATTCATGGGCTACGCCGCTGGGCTTAAATTCCAGCTCTCTTACTTATTAGTTACTTAAGTTCTTTGTGCTTCAGCTTCTCATCTATAAAAGAGAATCATGGTAATACCCAGCTCTTAGTGTTGTTGGGATGATTACATAAATTGATACATGGAGAGAACTTAGAATAGTGATGGTATTTAACAGATGTTTCATAATTATCAGATTTACCATTCATAATTCATAGGCAAGCTTTGGAGTAGCCCTCCTTTTTCTTTCACCGTTCAACCCAAGTACACCCTGTACAAGAAACTTTCTTTGGCTAATCTGAAATGACTATCTGTTGCATACCACCCCAGTGTACTTCATTTCTGGGTATCAACATTTTAACAGACTCATTCTCTAACACTAGCCTGAAGAATATGTCACCTCAATAGAGAGGGAAGTTTACTGCAGGAAATCGAGGAGCTCTCTTGTGACACAATGACTCAGTTACACATTCAGCATTCAGTCAGCAAGGGTTTATTGAGCACTTAGGTGACAGACATCACGTTTCACACATCCTCCCCTAAAGCCCCAAGTCGGAGAATTAGGTAGAGGGTGATGATTTAAGGGTCTCAGAAAGACTTTTGTCTCCAACCTCTCTCCTCCTGACTATTCGAAAAGATTCGGCACTGATTTCATGTCTTCAACCCCTTCTTAAGGGCGATGCATTCTAGTGGGTCAAAGTTCTAGGTTACCCAGAAAGGTCACATTTGATATCTAATAGCAGTAAGGAATTCATTATCTGATTAACTGATCTTTTGGAGCAAATGGATCCATAAAAGGCTTTGGTGCAGCTGCGAACACTGGAAATCACATGGTTTGTCAATTTGTGCACTTTTTTCCCTTGAAGTTCTATGTCAGGCAAGGTAACAGCTAGATAATGAGACAATCTTCCCAAAACAAGACACCTGAAACATAGTAAGCATTCTTTTACATGCATAGCACAGCTTGAAAGAAAAAGAAAAAAGAAAGAAAGGGAAATCTGCAAGGGCACAAGACAAACATACAAAGCAAAGAACAAAGAGAAGCCTGAAAACCAGTGTTGTTGTTTAAGTGTTTGTCCCTGAAGCCAGGCTGTCCTGAGGGTGCTGATCAGTCTTGATACTCAAAACCTGGGAGGACCCTCAAGGCTATGCTCTTCAGGGAGGGCGGGCCTGGAGAACTCAGCAAAGGGAGGGGTCAGTGATATGTGTTTGTCTCTACCTGCATTCTTGACTTGAGTAAACAGTTTCCAGTGAGAATTTATGATTCTGTGAATTTGAGAGTGGAATGTATACAATGTGTGATCTGGGAAAACAAGACGGAACATTAACAAAAATTAGGGATGAATTGGTGGTTCTTTGAAGGAGCTTTTTACAAAGCTTCTCTGGAGGAGTTCCCCCTCACCCCAGGCTATACAGGATTCCCACATAGAAAGTTTGGACAAGTAAGGCTCAAATTAAAAAAAAAAAAATCTAGGGAATTCCCTGGTAGTCCAGTGGTTAGGACTCTGCACTCTCAGTGCTGAGGGCTCAGGCTCCATCCCTGATCAGAGAACTAAGATCTCACATTAAGTGCAGCACAACCAATAAATAAAAGAACTCATATTCAACTTATGAGTTGAATATATTCAACAGGTAAAGGAGTTCCATGGACATTTTTCAGAAGAAGATATACAAATAGCCAATATACATATGAAAAGATGCTTAACATCATTAATCACTAGGGAAGTCAAAACCATGATGTGATACCACTTCAGACAGTAGGACAGCAGAAATAAGAAAGACAATAAGTAGTTTTGCCCAAATTGTGGAGAAACTAGAGTCCTTCTACATTGCTAGTGGGGCTGTAAAATGATGCAGCCACTTCGGAAAACATTTTGGCCATCCCAACTAACTATTAAACAGAGTTACCACTCTTAGTTATATACTCAAGAGAACTGAAAACACACGTCCATATAAAAACTTGTACACAAATATTCATATCGGCATCACTCACAACAGCCAAAGAATAGAAACAACCCAAGTGTTCATCAACTGATGAATAAATGAGCAAAATGTGTTATATCTGTACAATGGAAATTATCTGGACATAAAAAGAAATGAATCCCAATCTTTAAAAACTGTGAATAACTATATTGTACATCTGTAACATATAATATTGTATGTACATCAATTATATTTCAGTTCAAAAAACATGAAATTCTGATACTCGCTATAGCATGGATGAACCTTGAAGACATTATGCCAAATAAAAGGCAAACACTAAAGATCATCTATTGCATGATTCATCTATATATGAAATATCCAGAATAATATTCCCTTATATAGAATCTTTAAATTATACCCCTGCAAATCTATGAATCTATACATCTATAGATATCTAGGTCTTAGGGGAACAATGCGTAAGAGACTGTTGAAAGTGGTTTCCTTTGGAGATGGGAGATGCATGGACAGAGCCCAGAGATGGGCTGGAAACCTTTTTTTTTGTTATTATTGAGGTACAACTACATACAATTAAATTCACCCCTTTAAAGTATACTAATGCTGGGTCATATAGTAGCTCGGTTTTGTTTTGTTTTTATTACAGTATAGTTAACAATGTTGTTAACATTGTTGTCTCAGCAAGCAGAGACATTACTTTGTCAGCAAAAGTCCATCTAGTCAAAGCTATGGTTTTTCCAGTAGTCATGTATGGATGTGAGAGTTGGACTATAAAGAAAGCTGAGTGCCGACAAATTGATGCTTTTGAACTGTGGTGTTGGAGAAGACTCTTGAGAGTCCCTTGGACTGCGAGAAGATCCAACCAGTCCATCCTGGGTGTTCATTGGAAGGACTGATGTTGAAGCTGAAGCTCAAATACTTTGGCCACCTGATGCAGAGAGCTGACTCATTGGAAAAGACCCTGATGCTGGGAAAGATTGAGGGCAGGAGGAGAAGGAGATGACAGAGGATGAGATGGTTGGATGGCATCACTGACTCAATGGACATGAGTTTGGGTGGAGTCCGGGAGTTGGTGATGGACAGGGAGGCCTGGCGTGCTGCGGTTCACAGAGTCGCAAAGAGTCAGACACGACTGAGTGACTGAACTGAGCTGATACAGCAACTATGTATAATTTCTTGAGGAACAAGCACATTTTTTCCAGAGAAGCAACATCATTTACATCCCCACCAGCAGTTTATGAAGGTTCCTATTTCTCCAAATCCTTGTCAACTATTGTTATCCTCTTCTGTTGTTTTACTTCTATTGTCTCTGGATCTGAAGGTCTATGAGAAATGTCACAAATCTTGCTTTTATTTTATTTGTATTATAGGGTCTGCTATCTCTGTGTAAGGGTCACAAGGTTGGGGGGGGGGAGAAATTGCTCTCTCTTCACCTTTTGGAATTAAGAAATCACCTTTATCCAGACTAAAAAGGGCCCCAGGGCTATTTTTAATATTTTAAAACTTCTGATATAACCCATACACTCCCTCTCATTAGGGTTCCTATGCTAACTGAAATGTCAAGTGATTTAATTTTGACTAGAGTTATTTAAATTTAGGCTGCTTAAGAATAGAGAATGCATTTCACCTAGTAGCACAAACCTGGCATACAGTAAATGTTGAAGTGAATGAATAAATAATTGTTAGTTCTCACTTGTTAATCAGAATCTCTGATTGGCAAATTTTCAGGGGGACACAAAATCAAAATGTGAGTTCATAGATGAAAGACAGTTGCAGGAATCCTTGGTGTGAGAAATCTTGGAAACTGCCTTTGGGGAATCCAGAAGTGTGGCCTGTTCCCAGAGTTACTCCTTGGGTAATAATAATGGGAAACTTCTCTTATAAGGCCTGTGCCTTCCCCTGGAGCTCGTCTCTCAGCTCATCTCTGGTCTCACCTCATATATCCTCAACCCCTACAAGCCTCACGTCCCATAGCACCATCCACCGCCCTTCAGCCCCTTTGTCTTCTTCCCATCCCCTTCCCCAGGATCCAGCATAGCTTTCTGGTGTCCTAAAATGAGTTAATCTGCCAAATTCCTGTAGCTTTGTAAATAATGTCAGTTCTTGTTAGAATCCTTTTCATTCCCTATATACACACCACTCCACCCCATCAGTATTAGTGTCCTGGGGTGCCTAGCAAAGTACCACAAACTGGATGGCTTAAAACAACAGAAATTTAATCTCCCACAGTTCTGGAGGCTAGAAGTCTGTAAATGTCAGCAGGGCCAGGCTGATTCTGAAGACGCTGAGGAGAAGACCTCTGCGCCTCTTCCAGCTCTGGTGGCCCTATGCTTCCTTTGACTGGTGGCAGCATCACTCTAATCTCTGTCTCCATCTTCATATGACCATCTTCCCTCAGTCTGTCTGCATCCAAGTTTTCCTTGAATTATAAAGGACGTAGTCATCGTGGAATAGGGCCTACCCTACTTCAGTACAACCTCATCTTAATCTGGTTACATCTTCAAAGAGCCTATTTCCAAATAAGGTTACATTCATATGTCCCAGTGGTCATAACCACTAATATAAGTAGTCATATAAGTCATATAAGTCATACTTATATTTTGGTTTTTTTTTCAGCATGTATTTTGGAGTGACACAATTCAACCCACAATACCAACCTAATTTGCTTTCTGCCATTACTAGAATTAAATTTGCCCAGAATCTCTGGAGGACCGACAATGACTTCCTAGAGGTGTTTTTTGTTTTTTCTCCTGGCCACACCACATGGCTTAGTTCCCCAACCAGGAACTGAACTCAGGTCCTGGCAATGAAAGTACCTAACCACACCAACAGTGTGCCTAACAACAACCCTTCATAGAGGTTCTGACTAACTGGCTCAGTTTCTGCCCTGGGTGTTCCCCCACCACACACACATATGACCACCAGCAAAGGTCATGCACCCAGGAAATGGCAGAAGATAGTGCAACCATACTCAGCCTCAGCCCCTGACTCACTGAGGACCATGTTCTTTAATCTGAGTCGCCTCAATCCTCCGTTGAGATACCAGCCCTACCTGTCTCAGATGGGATTCTGGTCCCCCACTCCATTCTTCATTTGCAAATGGATACAATACCATTTGGATTGTGTGTGCATGGAATATTAGAACACAGACTCTTTCATGAAGTGTGGATGGGAGGGCTGTTAAACAGTATGTAACAAGAACCTGAAAGAGGTATGATCTCTTGTTTTCACTCTTAGTATTTACTCTTAAGGAAATAATTGGGCAAGTGCACAAAGTCATAAGTATAAAGATATTCATTGCAACTTGGTTTATAATATTAAAAAGTATAAACTTCCTGTGAAAGTGAAAGTGTTAGTCACTCAGTTGTGTTGGATTCCTCAACCCCATGCACCATAGCTCGCCAGGCTCCTATGTCCATGGAACTCTCCAGGCAAGAATATTGAAGTGGGCTGCCATTTCCTTCTCCAGGGGATCTTCCCAACCTAGGGATTGAACCTGCATCTCCTGCACTGCAGGCAGATTCTTTACCATCTGAGCCACCAGGGAAGCCCTTGAGTGCTGGACACATGGAGGCTATTCTTCTCTTCAGTTCAGTTCAGTTCAGTCACTCAGTCATGTCTGACTCTCTGCGACCCCATGGACTGCAGCATGCCAGGCCTCCCTGTGTCCATCACCAACTCCCGGAGCCTATTCAAACTCATGTCCATCACATCGGTGATGCCATCCAACCATCTCATCCTCTGTCATCCCCTTCTCCTCCAGCCTTTAATCTTTCCCAGCATCAGGGTCTCTTCCAATGAGTCAGTTCTTCACATCAGGTGGCCAAAGTATTGGAGTTTCAGCTTCAGCATCAGTCCTTCCAATGAATATTCAGGACTGATGTCCTTTAGGATTGACAGGTTGGATCTCCTTGCAGTCCAGGGGACTCTCAAGAGTCTTATCCAACACCACAGTTAAAAAGCATTAATTCTTCAGCGCTCAGCTTTCTTTATAGTCCAACTCTCACATCCATACATTACTACTGGAAAAACCATAGCTTTGACTAGACGGACCTTTGTTGACTGGATGGAATTTTGTGTATGATCGAAATTTTCCATAACAAAAAGTTAACAAAGAGATTTCTAATTGAATTCTGGTTTATAGGCTTGTCTAGGCACTGCAACTTCTAAAGTTATTTTGTTGAAATAATTTGAAATTATTCTATCATGAAATTGTTCCCATCCCTTACCTCATGACCCAATATACCTTGAAATTTTTTCTAATGTCATCTGTTTCTCTGATTCACCCAGTTATTGTCCAGAATGAAATAAGCATGAAAGTGCTTTCACAACTAACAGTCCTCTGCATATGTAAAGGATGATTACAATTCATTTTTTCCAAACATGTACTATTGTGCTGTTTAGTGGAATAAGTAGGTTAAATTTTTTCCCTCAAAGAACTTATAATCTAAGATTTTACTTGATTTAAAGTTACTTTTCTCAACAAGGCAGTGCAGGAAGGGATGAAGGCCATGTGTATAACTGAGGTTGAGTTTGGTGCTGGAAAACTCAAGTCTCACTTGATCAAGTGTGGCAGCTGGAGTTGAATCAGGGTCTTAGATCCCTGGGAGTGGTGAGGGGCAGAGACCCTGTAGGGTTTTTTTATTTTTAAATTTTTAAATTTTTTGGCTGAACTGAGTGGCATCTTAGTTTCCTGACCAGAGATCAAACCTGTGCCCCTGCGATGGAAGTGCAGAGTCTTAACCACTGGATTGCCAGGGGCGGGTCCCAGGGACCCTGTCTTGTTCATTGCTGCATCCCCAGCACCCAATACCACCTCAGGCGCACAACATAAGGACAAAAATAACAAAATATAACTAACATCAGTTGAGCCAAACACTGTAGAAAATGCTTTGCTACATAATTACATTTAATCTGCAAAATAGTCCTATGGTGGTAGGTATCATTATTCCCATTGAGAAAAATGAGCCTCAGAAAGTTTAAGGAGCTTGTCCATGGTCATCCAGTCCCTCAGTCATGAAGCTGAGCTGCAACTCAAGTCCAGTTGTCTTGGAGGCCACTGCTCTTAACCCTGAAACAGCCACATGAAAAATCCGCTCCTGTTGCGTATCTTCATGGAGGGACAGTGAGGATAACAGACTGATGGAGCTTGGTGACGCTCACCCCCAAGATGCGCCCCCAGCTCCCCCAGCTCTGATTCTACTGTCCTGAGCTACCGGCTGTCATGTTTCTAGTCCCTAAATGGACTTTTGTACAGAGGAAAGAAAGCACTCCTTGATGTGATTTTTAAAATGGAAGTCAATTAATAGGCATTTATATGTCAATTTCACATGAGTTTTACTAATATTGAATACATACTTTTATATTTTATATTTTAAGTTAATCAAAAACATTTTTATTACTGATATCAGTGAGCTATATATAGATTTAAGTGATAAACATTAAAGAAAATCAGCATCTTATCAACTAAAAGTATGGCTATACTATCAAACTTCTAGATCTGTAATTTGACTAACTGGGAGTAGGAAGGCGGAAGAGTTCTAAAGGCAAGTAGTTGTCTCCCAAATGCTTCACCTGATGCTAATTTCTAGTGACATTTAATAAACAGTTCTAAATAAATGGGTGTAAAAAGGAGAAAAATAATCATAAACAAAATTAAAAGCAAGCAGATAGGGAAATAGTTCATAAATACAATAAGAAAGAGCTCAACAGATCAAGGAGGGCTCAGTATATTCTTAATATGTCAATAATTTGGAGAACTGATACCAAAAATATGAAAGCTTTAATAGAAACATGACAACACCGAATGAATGAATAGTTGGCTTGGAGCTACTGGAGCGATGCCTCTCCTGGAACTTAGCACCTTTAATTTTATAAGAGACCGCTGGGGACCATATAGGGACAAGTGACCCTCAGGAAGATGAGGAGAGGGAATTGCTCAGAAAATGTATAACGTTTAGCGGAGGGGCTGAGTGAGACCTCTTTCAGACAAGGGAGAGGGCAGGAGAGGAAGTGCTCTGTGGCCTGACAGGGTGATCGGATGCCCCAAGTTGGCGAAGGAAGCCAGAAACATCAGAAGTATTTGAAAGCAGGAATGTGGCTTTCTACTGGAAAGGGGTTGGAGGGTGAGCTTACCCTCTGGGGAGGAAATTCAACTCTAGCAGGTGGACAGCAGTCCTGGGGAGAGTGCTCGAGGGGAGCAGGGCCAGGTCAGTCCTGCCCTGACAGGTCACAGGACACCAGCTTTGGGAGCAATTGAAACTTGGGCTCTGATGATAGCAGTAACATGTCTGGCACGTGAAAATGCCTTTTCCTTGTGAGAAACCAAGTGAGGTTATATGACTCCAGGGCTTAGCAGCTACAGGGTTGGTTACTGAGCTTGCTTCCAGGCCCCAGATCCTGGAATGACTTTCACTTTATGCCCTTCCCATAAGGGATCGCATAACTGAGAATTCATCCTCAGGAGATAAGGATGATTTTCACAGTGCATCCCCTTTCTGGGAAGGGGCTGTTCAGGGGTGCTGGCCCCTGGAGGTTGGGGGGACTTCCCTCCTTTCCTGGCTTGGAAGAAGTAAGGGAGCTGCAGGTTGTGTCCACTATTATTAGGTGATCCACTAATCCAGCTAAAGAACCTCAACTTTCTGCACTGACGAGCCCAGCACACAGTATCAGGTACGCAGAAACACCAACAGTCACATGCCCCTTAATTGACCAGCACAAGGAGGCTGTGAAAGCTACACGCCCAGGCACTGGGCACCAGAAGTCACACTGACAATAATATCCACAGGCTTGGAGCCCCTGACAGCACAAAGGTTTCTAGTGTGCACATGCTTGCCCTTATGTACACACACCCATTTGGTGTGCATACTCAGAGTCGTCCTGCTACGCACCAAGCTTATTCTTTGGGGTAGCCCCAATTTCAAGCAAGTCCCAAAGCTGCTTGGTTCCTTTACTGTGAAAGGAGATTGTCTACCTCCCTCTTCTCTTCTTTCTCCTTGACTTCCCCTGTTTAGCAGAGAGAGAAGAGGCAGGGGACAGCTATGAATTCATTCCAGAAGCCTGGGAAAAGGAGGCACCAGGACCTTTTAAAAATACTCCGTTATAGAATGTAATCAGCTGGAAGGAACATTACAGAGCTCAGTCCATTTGTTTTATTGGTGAAGACCCTTTGGTTGGAGGAAGAAAGAGATTGCTCTGGCTGAGCGGGGCTGATCCTGAGTTTGGTGATGTGGGTGGGATGGGCAGAGAGAGAGGTTTAGTTTAGCTAAAGGTTTGGTGAGCTCAGGAGACTTACTGACCTTTAGTCCTTCCATATGATAGGAGATTGATCAACAGATAACCCCTGAGTAACTGGTTTATACAAGGCATAGACGAAGGGGATGATATATCCCCTTTAAGTCTTAAAATAATGCTTTCCCTCAAAGTGGTTACAATCCAACAGCAGAAATAAATGAATAAGTAAAATATTTGTGATAATTTTTAGGAACAGTACAAGAAATTCTTTAGACAGAACATGCTTATGCTTATCAATTAAGAAGCATAAACATTGAATGCTATGACATCAGTAAGCAATACTTGAATATGCAAAAAAACCCAAACAGGTGTGGGGTCTGGTGAGGTTTCCAGAGCCAAAGGGAGAGCTGGGAGCCTGAGATGGTGGGTAGTTTTAGTTGCTTTTCAGGATCCATCAGGCCAGGGGGTCAGTGGGGGGCAGGCTCAGGAGGGACTGGGCCATAACGTTGAGGGGAAGAGAGGGGCGGATTCTGGCTGGACACTATTTCTCCAGCTTAGCTGGGATAAGAGGCAGCAGGGCAGCTCCCACCCTCTTCACTAGCCGACTTGGAGCAGAGCCGAGGAGTTAGTCAGCTGGCAGCTGAAACGGCTGGGAGTCTGTGACTAGGGGAAAGGTGCCAGCCAGCCAGGAAGGGGGAGAATATGCCCACTTGTGCACATATATGTCAATATGGGGCATGTGCGTATAGGTCAGCCAGAAGAGGAGGAAGTGGTATTGAAACTATGAAAGAAAACAGCACAGAAACCAGGAGAACCCCACTGCCTCCCAAGCTCTCTGTGCCAACTGCCACCTCCGTGGTAAGACGGCAGGATACCTGCCCCCTCCTGTAGCTCCCGCAGACACATGTCAGGTGGCAGGAAGCTCACTCCATGCCTGGCTCGGTCACAGCTGGCCTGGGCCTCCCTGCTCTCAAGGAGCCCAGTCTGCTCACGAGCCAAGAGGACAGGAGGGGAAAAGACTTCATCTAGGTCTTCACATTTAATCATTTTAGGATTCTATGAAGGAAGGAGAGAGCCGAGTCAATCCTCAGATTTATCCCAGACTCTTGGATGGACATAATTTGGTAGAGAGTACAGAAAGAGCAAACTTTCTTAAAGACATGTTTTGAGTGTTTCCTCTTTGATTCTTATTACCTACAGAAGAGAGGACTAGGTCATCTACAAGCTTTTATTGAAATGAGGAAACACAGGTTCTTCATCCTAAATTTTTCCTAAACTTTTTTATTAACCTACTTTTTCAAAACATTCACTGCATTATTATTATTATTACAATATATGCTTATAGCAGAAAATTGGAAAATGTAGGGGATTATAAAATGAATCCATAATCTATCTTCCACCCACAGATCTTCCACACTCTCAACGTGCCTTCCACACAATGCCCCCATCACATTAAAATGCACCCATAGCCCACATCAACAGTTATCAAGTTGAGATGAAATTGTCTAGCTGAGATGATATTATACTTTGGAGACTTTTGATTAAATGTTTAGTCATCTTAATTTTGCCTTTAAAAATCTTTGAAGCCAATATATTGTGTTTTCCATATCTGATTTTTTTTTTAATAGAGCTCTTAGATGTGTTGGGAAGATAGCTTCCCACCACTTCCCTAAACTTATCTGAAGATTTATTTTCAAGGTTGCAAACTCAAGAAGGACACTGTTTTCAAGAAGCATAAAGTTTGCTCTTCAATGGCCAGCCACTAAAAGCCTAACAGTAAAACGCTTGCATGCTAAGGTCACTTAAGTTGTGCCGGACTCTTTGTGACCCCATGGACTGTAGCCCATCAGGCTCTTCCATCCATGGAAGTCTCCAGGCAAGAAGACTGGAGTGGATAGCCATTCCCTTCTCCAGGGGATCCTCCTAATCCAAAGATCAAACCCCGGTCTCCTGCATTGCAGGCAGATTCTTCACCATCTGAGCCACCAGGGAAGAAGCAAATGGCTACCCACTCCAGTATTTTTGCCTGGAGAATTCCATGGGCAGAAAAGCCTGGTTGGCTATAGTCCATGAGGTGGCAAAGAGTTGGACACAACTGAGTGACTAATACTTTTAAAATGCTTGGGCCGGAAATAAATTGTCAATACACTTCTGTACGATGTTATAATCTCCTGGAGATCCACAGAACACTTCCTGAGGAGATGCTTAACCGTAACAGACTCCATAGCAAGTTTTAGTGAGTTTCAGGTTGCATTAAGGGGATAACATCATCACAGAAAGAGGTTTAAACTATTCTCTCACAGGCTGAAAGGGTGAGAGCTTCCATTAAAGAGTGTGAGCACATTTCTTTCCTTTTCGTTCAGTGTGAGTCCTGTCCAAGGACGCGTACCTCCCAGGCTGGCTTTGTTTTTTCCACAGAGCTGAAACCCACAGCTGGTCACAGGTCGAGCACAGCCAGCAAACCTGCCCATCTGAAATATTTTTGAGTTTTCATATAGTCCATAGGTCCCAGGCACTGTGCCTGCTGCGACTAATTGATAAAAGGGTCTGCCTAGTGAAAAATAATGTTACTGTTAGCATTTAAGAGTATATCCTACCAGGACCTCAATATATATAAAATTTTCACAATTAACTTATATCACCCTTATATATATAGTTTGGTGTGTGTGTATTTTTTTTTTTCCCCAGCAGTGCAGCATGTCTGACCAGGGATCAAACCCATGCCTCTTATGGTGGAAACTTAGAGTCTTAACCACTGGACGGCCAGGGAGGTCTCTGGCTCATATAGTTTTAAATACTGTTTTTACTCTGCATGATTCATCCAGCATTTCCCAAGTGGAGACTGGAGACAAAGGACTATTGTGCCTTTAAGACTCTCTGTCTCATACACACAGGCACATGCAGACACGCACACACACTGTCTAGGCTGTAGCCTCTAAGTGCATGTTCTGGCATCACAAACCTCTGAGGTAGCAAGGCATAGAGACAGTTCATGTCCATCAGCCCTGCATTTCACAGAAGGGGAAACTGAGGCCTGGAGAAGTGACTTGCCCCAGATCAGTGGGTAGTTAGTGCCAGAAGCACACTCAGGGTAAGATCCCAGGCCCAGATAAGGGTGAAGAAGCTCTGCCTCCTACCCCTGACAGCTGCCGGGGCTCTTTACCCTATTTCCCCATCCAAACTCACTTGGCTGTTTTCCCCTTATTGTGTCGTTGTCACAATGTTGCACAAGCAATTAATTTATAAATTAATAAAGTTCATAACCATGTCACCCAGAAATGATCGTTGTTAAAATGCTGCTGCACAATAAATACAAATATATAGAACCAATAGTTGAGCAGCTGTTCTTTTAAAAAAAATATGAAACAGCTCAGGCACAAAAATTATTATTCATTCATTCAATAAGTTCATTCATTTGTTGCTGCTGCTGCTATATGTTGGGCGCTGTTCTGGGTTTAGGGATAGAGTAATTGACAAAGTAGTCCAAGGTCTTGTCCTCAAGGAGTTACCTTCCAGTGAAGGAAGACAGATGATTCATTTTATAAATATAAAATAGATTTGATGGTGTTGATTACTATGAAAATGAAATGAAGCAGAGTAAGGGAGATGGAGAGGGTGGGGGGGATGTTGTTTTGTGTAGGGGAATTAGGAAGGCCTCCCTGAGAAATGACATTCATTCATGCATCCATACACTCAACGGTTACTCACCATTGAGGAAAGAGTAGAAAATGAGACATTCCAGGCTGGGCCACTTCATTGCAGACACCTGCTCTGTTCTATCCAAGGGCTTGAAGACTGAATTATTCAGGAAGGGGAGGTTGAGGAAGAGTCACATTATTAACATTTGGATAAAGACTTCAAAGGTCTAAAATTAAACAATATCTACCTTCCTCCCTCAAAAGAAGACATGCTCAATTTTCTCTGCTCACTGTTTTCATCTTAAATCTTTACCATTTTTTAAAAAGTTCATCTTGTTTTCTTTACTTTGCCAAGGTAATCATTATTATTAAAAATGGTTTCAAGTAGTCAGTTTATTTAGATCTATTCATATGGTTTCTAAATGTTTATTCACTTTTTCTTGCACCTTACTATTTCCTTCTAAGTTCAGTTTTATTCTTAGGTTCATGCTTCCTTAATAAGAGTCTATAGGGAATTGCCTGGTGATCAAATGGTTAGGACTCCACACTTTCACTGCCAAGGGCTCTAGTGGTGAAACCAAAATAAATAAATAAGTTAAAAAAAATTTTAAAGGATCTATAATGGTTAGTTCTGTTTTTGTTTGTCATCTGAAGATGAAGATGTCTTTTTTAAACTAAAAAAAGTTTATATTTAAATTATAACTTTTAAAAATATTTAAAAGTTACTTTCTACTTACATTTATTACAAAATATTGGCTGTATTCCCCATGTTGTACATGACATACTTGAGCTTGTCTTACACCCAATAGTTTGTGCCTCCCACTTCCCACCCCTTATATTGCTCCCCTCACTGGTAACTACTAGTTTGTTCTCTATATCTGAGTCTATGGAGGTATCTTTGTTCTTCTTTTTAAAGAATAAAATCTACCATTCAGATATAATTCACATACCCAAATTCACCATTTAAATTGTGTAATTCAGTGGTTTACAGAGTTGTGCAACAACACCACTGTCTAATTTTAGAACATTTTCATCATCCCCCAAAAGTTGTCACTCCCCTTTCCCTTCTCCCTCCAGTCCCTGGCAACCACTAACCTACTTTCTGTCTCTACGGATTTGTCTACTCTGGACATTGCTTGTAAATGGAATCATACAATACGTGTTCTTTTGCGTCTGACTTCTTCACATAGCATAACATTTTCAGGGTTCATCCATCTGTAGCCTGTATTAACGCTTCATTTTATGACTAAATAATATTCCATTGTACCACATTTTGTTTACCTGTTCATCAGCTGATGTACATTTGGATTTGGGCTGTTTCCATTGTTTAGCTATTACAAATAATGCTGCTTGTGTACAAGTTTTTGTGTGAACCCACGTCTTCAATTCTCCTGGGTAGTGGAATTAATGGGTCACATGATAACTCTATGTTTAACTTTTCTGGGAACTCTCAAACTTTTCAACAGCAACTGCACCATTTTACATTCCCAAAGCAATATATAAGCGTTCCACTTTCTTCACATCCTCATCAACACTTTTAATTTTATTTTCCTTAATACATTTAAATATGTGTGTGTGTGTGTGTGTGTGTGTGTGTGTGTGTGTTTCATTGACTATTCATTGGAAGGACTGATGCTGAAGCTGAAGCTCCAATACTTTGGTCACCTGATGCGGGAAAAGACCCTGATGCTGGGAAAGATTGAAGGCAGGAGGAGGAGACAACAGAGGATGAGATGGTTGGAGGGCATCACTGACTCGAGGGACATGAGTTTGAGCAAGCTCCGGGAGTTGGTGATGGACAGGGAAGCCTGGCGTGCTGCAGTCCATGAGGATGCAAAGAGTCAGACATGACTGAACTGAACTGAACTGACATGCATGTGTGTATATATAGCTGTCCTAGTGGGTAGGAGGTAGTATCTCATTTCGTACATCCTATCTTGTGAGTTTAACACAAATTATAGCATACTATACATACACTACACATTTGCTTTTCCCATTTAATTTTGTGGAGATCATATCAGGATGTGCAAAACTTCTTATTCTTTTTTGCTGGCTTCATGGTAACCGATTGTATGGATGTGCAATCTTCCTAGTTGTCATTGACCTAGCCAGTCCCTTGCTGATAGGCTGCTGTTCTATTTTCCCCTCCAATCTTTTGTGCAAACAGCGCTGAAGTGGTTGCCTCTTATATTCTATTCTTCCCATGCAGAAGTTTGTCTGTAACGATCATTCTGAGAAGTGGAATTCTAGATTAAAGGGTATGTGCATTCTTTTATTTTTATAGGTGTTGCCAAATTGGTTTCCACAGAAAGTGTACCAATTTATACTTACCAGCAGTGTGGGTACCAGTTTTTTAAATGGATCCAGAATCATAAAATCAAATTTGTGAGGCTAATGTAGTCTTAGTATGTACTCCTGTGTGGGTCAAGTATGGAATCACTTCTTTTGAGGGAACTGGGAATAAGGACCCACCTCATCAGGAGGTTTCCTCGGCTGGCAGTTCCCAAGGAGAAGGTAGAACCTGAAGCAGGTTCATTTTAGAACTCCATCTACCCTTCCTTGGAATAGTGGGACTCACTAAAGATGCTGGGTAAGATAACCATTTGTTCATTTATTCCTTCATTCAACAAATATTGATTGAAAGCCTACAAGGTGGACCTAGGTGCTCAGGTAGAATGAAAAAAATCAGACAAGATAGACCTTTTGTTGAAGTTTTCAGGTTCTTGAGGAGAATAAGGCATTAACACAAGTAAGAGTAAGGTAACAACAAACAGTGAGGGAAATGTATGTCACACTACCAGGGTCTGTAGCAAGTATCTGAGGGTGAGCAAAGGGTTCCCAGAGGAAACATGTTTGAATTGAGATATGACAGATGAATAAAAGACTAGCTGAAGGGGGACTTCCCTGGCGGTCCAGTGGCTAAGACTCCTCGCTTCTAATGCAGTGGGCTCAGGTTCGAATCCTGCCTGGGGAACTAAGATCCCGCATGCTGTGCTGTGCACCAAAAAATAAATAAGCTAACTAATTAAAATAGTTGCTCGGCCTTTAAAAAAAGACTAGCTAAAGGGAAGTCTCTTTTTCTTTTAGTGGAAAAAGCATAGTTAACACATAAAGAAAGGAGGTAAAAACATCTACCTCACAGAGTTGTAATAAGAACTAACAGATAATTTCTGTGCTATATTTAGCAAAATTCTTAGCACGTCAGTTACTTGCAGAATGCTTATTTTGTTTCCACTGTTCCATTCAGTCATGGGGAATATTAATATTCTAGATCCTGAACCAAAGCATTGCCATCCTAGTTATGTTCTTATTTCAATTTCTCTACCACCCAGTTCTCTCTCTTCCTCTATTTTTGGGCTCCCAACCACTGCAGGACATCTATAATGTCCACCTTAGAAGCTAATTTCTGAGGAGGCTTTACAAATAGCTGAAAAAAGGAGAGAGGCAAAAGGCAAGGGAGAAAGGGAGAAAGCAAAAGGCAAGGGAGAAAGGCAATGAATGCAGAGTTTCAGGGAATAGCAAGGAGAGATAAGAAAGCCCTATTAAGTGAACAATGCAAAGAAACAGAGCAAAACAATAGAATGAGAAAGACTAGAGATCTCTTCAAGAAAACTGGAGATATCAAGGGAACATTTCAGGCAAGGATGGGCATGATAAAGAACAGAAAAGGTAAGGACCTAACAGAAGCAATTAAGAAGAGGTGGCAACAATACACCGAAGAACTGTACAAAAAAGGTCTTAATGACCCAGATAACCAAAATGGTGTGGTCTCACCTAGAGCCAGACAACCTGGAGTGTAAAGTCAAGTGGGCCTTAGGAAGCATTACCATGAACAAAGCTAGTGGAAGTGATGGAATTCCAGCTGAGCTATTTCAAATCCTAAAAGATGACGCTGTTAAAAGTGCTGTACACAATATGTCAGCAAATTTGGAAAACTCAGTAATGGCCACAATTTTCGATTCCAATCTCAAAGAATGGCAATGGCAATGGCAAAGAGTGTTCAAACTACCATACAATTGCTCTCATTTCACATTCTAGTAAGGTAATGCTCAAAATCCTTCAAGCTAGGCCTTAGCAGTATGTGAACCATGAACGTCCAGATGTACAAGCTGGGTTTAGAAAAGGTAGAGGAACCAGAGATCAAATGGCCAACATTCAGTGGATCATAGACAAAGCTAGGAAATTCCAGAAAAAAACATCTACTTTTGCTTCATTGACTACACTAGAGCCTTTGACTGGGTGGATCACAGCAAACTGGAAAATTTTTAAAGAGATGGGAATACCACACCATATCACTTGCCTCCTGAGAAGCCTCTATGCAGGTCAAGAAGCAACAGTCAGAACCAGACATGGAACAACTGACTGGTTCCAAATTGGGAAAGAAGTATGTCAAGGCTGTATATTGTCACCCTGCTTATTTAACTTCTACATAGAGTACATCATGTGAAATGCCAGGCTGGATTAATCACAAACTGGAATCAAGATTGCTGGGAAATATTAACATCCTCAGATAGGCAGATGAAATCACTCTAATGGTTGGAAATGTAGAAGAAGAAAAGAGCCTCTTGATGCAGGTGAAAGAAGAGACTGAAAAAGCTGGCTTAAAACTCAACATTCAAAAAACTAAGATAATGGCATCTGGTCCCATCACTTCATGGCAAATAGAAGGAATAAAAATGGAAACAGTGGCAGATTTTATTTTCTTGGGCTCCAAAATCACTGCAGATGGTGACTGCAGTCATGAAATTAAAAGACGCTTGCTGGAGAAGGAAATGGCAACCCCCTCCAGTATTCTTGTCTGGAAAATCCCATGGACAGAGGAACCTGGTGGGCTACAGTCCATGGGGTCACAAAGAATCCAACACAACTTAATGACTGAGCATGCACACATATAACTGAATCACCTTTCTGTATACCAGAACTTAATACAACATTGTAAAGCAGCTACACTGTAATAAACATAACAAGCAAATTAAAAAAATAAATAAATAAAGATGCTTGCTCCTTGGAAGGAAAGCTATGACAAACCTAGAGAGCATAGTAGAAAGCAGAGACATCACTTTGCTGATAAAGGTTGATACAGTCAAATCTATGGTTTTTCTAATAGTCATGCATGGATATGAGAGTTGGACTATGAAGAAAGCTAAGCGCCAAAGAACTGATGCTTCTGAACTATGGTACTGGAGAAGACTCTTGATAGTTCCTTGGGCTGCAAGATCAAACCAGTCAATCTTAAAAGAAATCAACCCTGAATATTCATTGGAAGGACTGATGCTGAAGCTGAAGCTCTAATACTTTGGCCACCTGATGTGAACAGCCAACTCATTGGAAAAGACCCTGATGCTAGGAGATTGAAGGCAGGAGAAGAAGGGGACAACAGAGGATGAGATGGTTGGACTGAACCACTGGCTCAATGGACATGAGTTTGAGCAAACTCTGGGAGATGGTGAAGGACAGGGAAACCTGGCGTGCTGCAGTCCATGGGGTCCCAAAGATTTGGACATGATTTAGTTACTGAACAAAAACAACAACATAAGCTAATTAAATTAATAAATACCACACATTTTGCCCTAATCTATACCAAGTGCTTTACACCCATTATTTAATCTTCATAACAATCTCAGTCGGTACAAACTATTATTATTTCCATTTTACAAATGAAGAAACTGAAGCGAGCAAAGCCCAAGGACAATAGCTAGCAAATCGCAGTTCAGTTCAGTTCAGTCACTCAGTCGTGTCCGACTCTTTGCGACCCCATGAACCGCAGCACGCCAGGCCTCCCTGTCCATCACCAACTCCCAGAGTCCACCCAGACCCATGTCCATCGAGTCTATGATGCCATCCAGCCATCTCATCCTCTGTCATCCCCTTCTCCTCCCGCCCTCAATCTTTCCCAGCATCAGGGTCTTTTCAAATGAGTCAGTTCTTTGCATCAGGGGGCCAAAGGATTGGAGTTTCAGCTTCAACAGCAGTCCCTCCAGTGAACACTCAGGACTGATCTCCTTTAGGATGGACTGGTTGGATCTCCTTGCAGTCCAAGGGACTCTCAAGAGTCTTCTCCAACACTACAGTTCAAAAGCATCAATTCTTCGGCACTCAGCTTTCTTTATAGTCCAACTCTCACATCCATACATGACCACTGGAAAAACCATAGCCTTGACTAGATGGACCTTTGTTGGCAAAGTAATATCTCTGCTTTTTAACATGCTATCTAGTTTGGTCATAACTCTCCTTCCAAGAAGTAAGCGTCTTTTAATTTCATGGCTGCAGTCACCATCTGCAGTGATTTTAGAGCCCAGAAAAATAAAATCAGCCACTGTTTCCACTGTTTCCCCATCTATCTGCCATGAAGTGATGAGAGCGGATGCCATGATCTTAGTTTTCTGAATATTGAGCTTTAAGCCAACTTTTTCACTCTCCTCTTTCACTTTCATCAAGAGGCTCTTTAGTTCTTCTTCACTTTCTGCCATAAGGATGGTGTCATCTGCATATCTGAGGTTACTGATATTTCTCCTGGCAATCTTGATTCCAGCTTGTACTTCATCCAGCCCAGTGTTTCGCATGATGTACTCTGCATATAAGTTAAATAAGCAGGGTGACAATATACAGCCTTGACGTACTCCTTTTTCCTATTTGGAACCAGACTGTTGTTCCATGTCCAGTTCTAACTGTTGCTTCCTGACCTGCATCCAGGTTTCTCAAGAGGCAGGTCAGGTAGTCTGGTATTCCCATTTCTTCCAGGATTTTCCACAGTTTATTGTGATCCACACAGTCAAAGGCTTTGGCATAGTCAATACAGCAGAAATAGATGTTTTTCTGGTATTCTCTTGCTTTTTCGATGATCCATCGGATGTTGGCAATTTGATCTCTGGTTCCTTTGCCTTTTCTTTTTTTTTTTTTTTTTTAACAAATGAAGGTATTTTTCAGGTTTATTGAGATAAAATTGACAATAAAGATTGTTTATATTTAAGGTATACTGCTTAATGGTGTGATATATGTATACACTGTAAAGTGATCACCACAATCAAGATAATTTAACATATTTGTCAATCCATCACCTCACATAGTTACCCCTCTGCCTTTTCTAAAACCAGCTTGAACATCTGGAAGTTCATGGTTCACGTATTGCTGAAGCCTGGCTTGGAGAATTTTGAGAATTACTTTACTAGCGTGTGAGATGAGTGCAATTGTGCGGTAGTTTGAGCATTCTTTGGCATTGCTTTTCTTTGGGACTGGAATGAAAACTGACCTTTTCCAGTCCTGTGGCCACTGCTGAGTTTTCCTGATTTGCTGACATATTGAGTGCAGCACTTTCACAGCATCATCTTTCAGGATTTGAAATAGCTCAACTGGAATTCCATCACCTCCACTAGCTTTGTTTGTAGTGATGCTTCCTAAGGCCCACTTGACTTCCCATTCCAGGATGTCTGGCTCTAGGTGAGTGATCACACCATCGTGATTGTCTGGGTCATGAAGAACTTTTTTGTACAATTCTTCTGTGTATTCTTGCCACCTCTTCTTAATATCTTCTGCTTCTGTTAGGTCCCTACCATTTTTGTCCTTTAGTGAGCCCATCTTTGCATGAAATATTCCCTTGGTATCTCTAATTTGCTTGAGAAGATCTCTAGTCTTTCCCACTCTATTGTTTTCCTCTATTTCTTTGCATTGATCGCTGAGGAAGGCTTTCTTATCTCTCCTTGCTATTCTTTGGAACTCTGCATTCAAATTGGTATATCTTTCCTTTTCTCCTGTGCTTTTCGCTTCCTGTCTTTTCACAGCTATTTTCAAGGCCTCCTCAGACAGCCATTTTGCTTTTTTGCATTTCTTTTTCTTGGGGATGGTCTTGATTTCCTGTCTCCTGTACAATGTCACGAACCTCCATCCATAGTGCATCAGGTATTCTGTATATCAGCTCTAGTCCTTTAAATCTATTTCTCACTTCTACTGTATAGTCATAAGGGATTTGAATTAGGTCATACCTGAATGGTCTAGTGGTTTTCTCCACTTTCTTCAATTTCAGTCTGAATTTGGCAATGAGGAGTTCATGATCTAAGCCACAGTCAGCTCCTGGTCTTGTTTTTGCTGACTGTACAGAGCTTCTCCATCTTTGGCTGCAAAGAATATAATCAATCTGATTTTGGTGTTGACCATCTGGTAATGTCCATGTGTAGAGTCTTCTCTTGTGTTGTTGGAAGAGGGTGTTTGCTATGACCAGTGCGTTCTCTTGGCAGAACTCTATTAGCTTTTGCCCTGCCTCATTCTGTACTCCAAGGCCAAATTTGCCTGTTATTCCAGGTGTTTCTTGACTTCCTACTTTTGCATTCCAGTCCCCTATAATGAAAAGGACGTCTTTTTTGGGTGTTAGTTCTAGAAGGTCTTGTAGGTCTTCATAGAACTGTTCAACTTCAGCTTCTTTAGCATTACTGGTCGGGGCATAGACTTGAATTACCGTGATATTGAATGGTTTGCCTTGGAAACTAACAGAGATCATTCTGTCATTTTTGACATTGCATCCAAGTCCTGCATTTCGGACTCTTTTGTTGACTATGATGGCTACTCCATGTCTTCTAAGGCATTCTTGCCCACAGTAGTAGATATAATGGTCATCTGAGTTAAATTCACCCATTCCAGTCCATCTTAGTTCACTGATTCCTAGAATGTCAGTGTTCACTCTTGTCATCTCCTGTTTGACCACTTCCAATTTGCCCTGATTCATGGACCTAACATTCCAGTTTCCTATGCAATATTGCTCTTTACAACATCGAATCTTGCTTCTATCACCAGTCCCATTCACAACTGGGTGTTTTTGCTTTGGCTCCATCCCTTCATTCTTTCTGTAGTTATTTCTCCACTGATCTCCAGTAGCATATTGGGCACTTACTGACCTGGGGAGTTCATCTTTCAGTGTCCTATCTTTTTGCCTTTTCATACTGTTCATGGGGTTCTCAAGGCAAGAATACTGAAGTTGTTTGCCATTCCCTTCTCCAGTGGACCACATTCTGTCAGACCTCGCCACCATGACCTGTCTGTCTTGGGTGGCCCCACATGGCATGGCTTAATTTCACTGAGTTAGACAAGGCTGTGGTCCATGTGATCAGATTGGCTAGTTGTCCATGACTGTAGTTTCAGCCTGTCTGCCCCCTGATCCCCTCTCTCAGTGCCCACCGTCTTACCTGGGTTTCTCTTACCTTGGACGCAGGTTCTCTTTTCACGGCTGCTCCAACAGAGCAGTACTCAAATTCAAGTTGGACTGATTTCTAACCACAACCCTACCCATGCCTTGGGTTGCTACTTATCTTAAGTCTTATTTACCCAACCAGGTGACAAGCTTATTTTAGGACAAGAATGGTGCCTTTCTTGTTTTAATAAATAGAGCTAAGATTTATTAATCATCTACTACATGACACATACTTTACATGTATTAGTTCAAATCCTCATAACTCTGTTTTACATATTATTTCCCTCATGTTACAGATTAAGAGATTAGGGCTCAAAAGGATTAACTAACGTGGTCTGCAGATACAACAGACAAGAATCTTGATATAGGTAGGCCCAGTACCTACACAGAGATGAGGAGATGATGTAGAAGAATATTTATAATTGATAAATGGGAAAGCACAGGACTATATTCACTCCAACTCTGGTTTTCTGCATCTAGCATGATGTTTGCACAGTGGCAGTAAATACGGGAGAGGGAATTGTCAGAGAGCTGCCTATCTCTTCCTACGAGCTCTATGAGAATAAACTTTTAGACTTGACAATAAGCAGAGCCCAACGGGTTATTGTGAAATTCCTATGTTCCCTCACTGAACATAGGCAACTGTGACCAAAGTTTCTCACTGGGAGTTTTGTGGTAGAGAATACAGATAATTTTAACACTTACCGGACGTTTTCCATGTACCAGGCAGCATTCTCTGTGCTTCATGTGGTTTAACTCATTTAATTTCCAGGTAAAGACTGTTAACCTCCCATATCACAGCTGAGAAACTGAAGTGCCTAAAGGTTAAAGGATTCACCCGAGACCCCTAACTTGCAAGGGTGGGGGACACTCCGTAGCGTGGTTTCAGAGCTGGAAAGAGAGAAAGAGAAGTTGCTCAATCGTGTCCAACTCTTTGCAACCCAATGGACTGTAGCCTATCAGGCTCCTCTGTCCATGGGATTTTCCTTGCAAGAATACTGGAGTGGGTTGCCATTTCCTTCTCCAGGGGATCTTCCCGACCCAGGGATTGAACCCGAGTCTCCGAATTGCAGGCAGACGCTTTACCATCTGAGCTACCAGGGAACTCAGTTGGTAGAGAATCCGCCTGCAATGCAGGAGACTTGGGTTCGATTTCTGGGTCAGGAAGATCTGCTGGAGAAGGGATAGGCTACCCACTCCAGTATTCTGGCCTGGAGAATTTCATGGACTGTATAGTTCATGGGGTCGCAAAAGAGCTGGACATGACCAGAAAAGGTATATATACCAAAACATTTGAGGGTTTCCTCATAGCTCAGAGCTGGAGCCCCTAATGAATAACAGTGCAAGAGAAGAGTCACTTGAGTCCAGCGAAAATAGAGACGAAACTAGTTTAATGAAGAACCAAAAATTCCTGCAAGCTGAGTAGAAAGGTTAATTTCACAATGCTTGCCTGCCTGCCGGCACGTCTCCCATCTCCAACTTTCCCCCTTCCTGGCGGCCCTTCCCGCCCCTCCTCCTCTGACAGAAAATGGAGCGGGGATAGTAGGTGAAAGGTCGCAGCTGGGGTTTGGCAACTCCCGGTTGGTCCCACCTCTTTTCCGCAGAGCCCGCGGAGCCGAGGGAGCGCCTGGGTTGTCGCTCGTCCAGTCCAGGCGAGCGGAGCCGACAGTCCCAAAGCTCCGGGGACCTGCTAGAGTCACCAACTCCGAGCTTTGCCCCCCTCCCCTCCCAACGAGGAAGGCAGCGAAACCACCCACGGCCATCCTTCCACGGCGTGGACATTCCCTCCCCAGGGGCCTCCCCACTCCCAGCGTGTCCCCAGCAATTTATTTCCCGAGATCCGCCATCGGGTGCCCTCACGACACCCAGTGACTTGCGGGGAGCAGGGATGTGGTTTGGGAGCACCTTGGGAGGGTGGTGCTTAATGAAGCTTTTCAGCCCCCAATCTGGGCATAAGTCTAGACTGGGAGCTTCCCTCGTAGTTCAGTCGGTAAAGAATCTGCCTGCAATGCATAAGATCCAGGTTCGATTCTTGGGTCGGGAAGATCCTCTGGAGAAGGAAATGGCAACCCACTCCAGTATTCTTGCCTGGAGAATTCCATGGACAGAGGAGCCTGGCAGGCTACAGTCTATGGGGTCGCAAGAGTCGGACACGACTTAGGGACTAAACCACTACCTAGACTGTGACCTCCTAGAACTTTCGTTCCTCCTCACACTTCGTTCCGTGGCCACATTGTACACGAGGAAACTGACATCTAGTGCCTGCCAAGGGACTCGGTCACATGCTCAGACACCAGGGCCAGGTGTGTATTCCACATTTTGGTACTGTGACAAACTCTCATGGAAGGCAGGGTTTATGATGTAAAAAGATGCCATGCCAGAGATACCAATGGCAAAGGAAACCTCAGGACTCGGAATAGGGACTGGGTGGGGGGTGGGGTTTGGAATCCTATTACCTCTAGGAAGTGAAACAATGTCAACTTTTCAGTTCCTGAACGAAGGAAACGGGGCGGGGTGGAGCGAGGGCCTGAGGCCCTCTGACCATCTGTGCTTTGTTGAAATCTGCGGCGAAGAATGCATCCTCAGCCGCCCGCCGGACCTCATCCCACGCAGTATGCGAGCCCTTGGGTTGCACCATTTTAGGTGTTTTCCATCGACTTGGTATGCGGGAATAATGACTTTCTAATTCCATCAAACGTTCCTGCAGCTAGAAAAGGCAGTTGAAGTTAATATACACGCCTGGTGTCATGTCCACCTCAGTCACTCAGAGTCGCACAGCGTGTATTTCTAGAATGAGCCCTGACTGTTTATAGCTGCTGACAACTGCCTGGGACCCCAGACCGCCCTCGCCTAAGGGGCGGGGCCGCGGGCTTGCGTCAGGGCTCCACTGCGCGCGCGCGGGCTCCCGGCTGCAGCGCGGCTATAAATGGGCCGTGTGGCCCTAGCTCAGTTTCGCTGCAAGCTGCGCTTTTATCTGCAGAGAGGCGTCTGGGTTGACATCTCGTGGGTCGACTTTCCTTCCGACTCCGCGCGACCCGTTGTTACAGCAAGCGGGCCGCTCCTGGCCCTTCCTCCTGGAGGTGAGCGGCTTTGTAGGCTTTCCGGCTCCCCGCCCCCATCCCCTGGGCTGCGTGCCCCGCGGGCCTCCTGGCGTTCCCCTGCCTGGGACTGCGCTGGGGAGCGTCCCTTCTCGTCCCCACCTGGGGCACCACTCAGCCACCCCGCCCAGCTTTCTCCAGGGGTGACCCTAACTAGGAACCGTGTGCCCACCCCATGCCGTGCCCATCCAGAGCACACCTAGCATCTCCTTCCTGTTGTTTGTAGGAACTGCCGGTTTTCTTGCCTGGCCCCCCTAGACTGGAAGGCGCATGAGGGCCGGGTTCGTGTCTGCAGGGCCTCGAGTGGCCTTAATGCCATCCAAGGTGCCTGACACGTTGTGGGTGTTCAGGGCGTACTTGTTACATAAGTGAACTTGATATATTTTACTCCATTAGGATTACTTAGACTTTAAAAAAGTTTATGATTAATTCACACCTGACTGAGATGTGAAGGAGATTTCCAGGCAGGTTGCTTTTGCTGTCTCAAGGACATGTTCTTATATTTCCACAATCAACCCCCTGCACCCTTCCTCCCAAAAAAGAACTGGGTTTTTACATCAGGAAGGTTTGTGGTCCCTGGACTGTGGAACAGGGATTCTCTATACCTGAAAGCAGAAGTAAAAGTTTTAAGGAATGCTCTTGAATTAGTCCAAGAAGCTAAGTCGTTCCACAGCTGGTGGGAGCCATGGCGTTTACAGTGTAAATTTACTTGGAGATTCTGCCCTGGCCCCTGCCTCCCTGACTGGCTGGCCCCCTGCTTAGCTCCAGGGTCAAGGTCAGAGGCACGCATATCCCAGAAGGCTGGAGATTAACCTTGCCTCTCCCTTCTCAGGATCCAGAGGCCTTCCAGAAGCAGAAGGCAGCTCTGCTGTTCTACAAAGGAGTGGAATCCTTGAAGCCACGATGCACATGTTGAACCTCTATCTCTTAGGTGGAGTGCTGACCCTGCTCTCCATTTTCATTAGACTGATGGAGTCTCTGGAGGGCTTACTGGAGAGCCCATCTCCTGGGAGCTCCTGGGCCACCAGAGGTCAGCTTGCCAACGCAGAGCCGCCAAGGGCCTTCCGGACCATCCATCCAGAGGGGTGTGATAAGACCTCCCTCCACCGGTTATAACCTTGGAACAGTGTCCAAAATACCGCCAGCTCTACCAGTTCCTGGGCAGGCAAGCTCCACATCAGTGTTATCAGAGAACTAACTGATACTAGGCCCTTGAAGAACCTCTGGGTACTCCTTGTTCTGGAAAAGGTCTGTTTAATCACAGATCTGAGTGGGTGGCCTGTGGCTGTGGAATGGAGTGATCTCACTCTCCTCCCCAGTCTGCCGTATGCTTGGCTGTCCTGAGCAGCCTGGCTTTGTCTTCTCAGATGAGGACTTGTGCTGCAACTTCAGCTGTTGGGAGATGGTGTTAGTTTCAACCCTACTTTCTGAGCATCTGCCAAAAATTCTTTTGGACTTGGGTGTCTTATGGTCAGTTTACTTGGTATTCAGCTTTTTTCCCATGAGAGCTCCTCTGTGTGCAGATAACAGTTAGGAGTTGTGTGGGTTGGCTGTAGAAAGGGAGAAGGTGGAGTCTTCTGTGTCCTGTTCTCATTTTTACATTTTTTAAAGTTCTTCCTCCAACTTAGAGAGTATGTGTGTGTGTGTATTGGTCTGAAGTGGGCAGGGGAATGACAGCGCCTGCTTGGGACAAGGGCATTTTGGCCACCATGTGGCTTAATTAAGTTTTTCTAATGAAATAAAGTTGAATGTATATTTCTACTCTGTGTCTTGTTGACTCCTGCCCTTGAAATTAGTGATAGGGAAGGGTTTTAATGCACACATCTAGGTTTCACATCTTAAAGCATGGGAGCAGAAAAGTATGTAAAACATTTTGTTTAAAACATAAGGTAAATAAACCTTTGAATGTGGAGGCAGGCGCACTTGAGGCTGCCCTGTGTCAACCAGTTGTCCCAGCCTAGGCCAAGGCTATTACAGTTTTCTTTTGACTCTATCCATCTCTAAAGAAAAAGAAAAATGATCCTTTCTGACAACCCTTCAGCTTTAGTCCCTGGAGAAGACTTGTGTCCAGTAGGCATTTTTTCTCTGTGTTCTTATCTACTCAATTCTGATTGTTCTCTAGGTCAGCTGGTGAAATGTCTGTGCCTCACTGATGATTGTTTCTGCTCTCCCAGACCTAACAGCTTGGACTTTCCAGAAAAATGGAGATTTTTTTTTTTTCCTTGAATTCCCTCCTTCATCCCCACTCAGTACTGAAGCATATTCATTCCTCTGCGTATGGTAATTAACACACTCATCTTGGTGCATACATCCTTTTGTATATGGTGAGTTTGATTTACTTTTGCTAAAGGGTAAGAATGGTGCATGGTGTCCTCTGCTAAACCAGTTTTACTTTCTGAGTGTTCTTTATTTTCTTTTCGGCTGTGCTGGGTCTTTGCAGCTGTGCGGGCTCGTTGAGGAGAGTGGGGGCTGCTCTCTTGCAGTGCATGGACTTCTCATACTGCACTGGCTTCTCTTTTTGGGGAGCACAGGCTTTAGGGCACATGGGCTTCAGTAGTTTTGGCTCCCGGGCTCTAGATCACAGGCTCAATAGTTCTGTGGGCTTAGTTGCTCCTCAGCATGTGGGATCTTCCTGGATCAGAAATCAAACCCGTGTCTCCGGCATTGGTAGGCGGATTCTTTATCACTGAGCCACCAGGGAAGCCCTCTTCCTGAGTGCTCTTAAACTCAAGTGCCACTACCCCAGACTTCCCTGGTGGCTCAGATGGTAAAGAATCTGAGTTCAATCCCTGGGTTGGGATGATCCCCTGGAGAAGGGAATGGCAACCCACTCCAGTATTCTTGCCTAGAGAATAACATGGACAGAGGAGCCTGGCTACAGTCCATGGGGTCACAAAGAGTCGAACACAACTGAGTGACTAACACATAGCCCAGAAACCAGTGGTTTGGGCATCACTTTTATTTACTGTGCTGTGATAATTTAGTGCTGTTGGCAAGTATTTCCAGCTTCTCATCTTTTGGGCACATGAAAAAAGATTGTACTCTTTGGTCTTTTGTGATTGGCTGGGCTTATGTGACTTGTCTTGGTAGCAGAGTACTCTCACAAATATAGTTAGCTTGTTATCTCTGATTTCAGGCAGTTTCACGTCATAGCTGCCCTTTTCTAGACATTTTTCTTAGATATGGTGTCTTTTCTCATTCTTATGCCTCTTCAACTACTTTGGGGCATTTTGATCTTTTGGTTGGAGACCTGCACCTGAAATCTCTTTCCCAAGCAGTTTAGCTTAATGGAAATGGTTTACGGAGTGCCACAAATTAAATAAGGTCTTGGCTCTAAAACAATTTAAACTACTCAGAGGTTTCAACAGAGATGTGATGAGTAGGGTAAACAACTGTCCCTGTGCCTGGCACAGGGGTTTCCTTGGTTGCCAGATTTTCAGTGTTAAGAACTGGGATGGTTCTGGTCAAACCAGGACTGTTGGTTACCATACCAACAAAGCTGAGTTTGACTTTTGAGTGATTTTTGTCACTCCAAGCACCTCCATTTTATCTCTTACCATTTAGGGATGCCCTGGAGGAGGAAATGGCAACTCACAATACCCAAGGTATTCTTGCCTGGGAAATCCCATGGACAGGAGCCTGGTAGGGCTGCAGTCCATAGTGTTGCAGTCAGACACGACTGAGCAACTGAGCACGCACTTAGGGATAAGAAGCAGTTGCTTCTGTGAACCCCTGTGACATCCATAGTCTCTCTCGATCCCTTTACCTTCTTGCAAGCTGGCCAGTTCTCTTCTGAACTCATCCTGGGGTGCTTTGTCAGTGACAGCCAACTGTATCCAATTTCTGCTGCTAAAATTCTATTCTCTTGATTCTCCTAGCTTATTAGGTAGATTATTAAAGTATAACATCTAAGTTACTGCAGGCCACAATTTTACCAAATGCTTTGCTACTGTATCACATGGATTGCTGACCTTCCAGCCTCCAGTAAGATTTCTTTGCTGCCCTCCACATTAGTTATTCATACGTATTAAGTGTTTCTTTTTAAATAATATGTAACACCCCCTTCTAGATTCAGATTTCCTTGTCAGTCAGGAAAAATTAGGTTATACTGCAGCAACCACCCTGAAAACTTTGCAGCTTAAAACAGAGAACAATGGCCTAAGGATGTCTTCCCTAGAAGCAGAATTGAGAGCTAATCAAGAACTATTCCCTTTGCTCCAGGTAAGGGGCTGTCATCACATCTACACAGTGGAACATCACAGTCACTAGGCTGTTGTGTCTTCCATTTGTCCCCACTCCCCTGACTGCATTTATCCTGTCCCTGTTCCACAAGAGTACATTCGATGTGTGGCACATGGCTTGTTTTAGTTTATCGTTCTCTAGCTCAAGCCACATCTGAAACTATCAATGGCAACTATTGTGTATCATGCAGGTTCTTGAATTTGAACTTGACGTTGTGACTGAAGGGAATTCTTGGGTTGTTTCCTTTGTGAGGGGAACATATAGTGAATGTGTTCTACCTGCCCGAGAAATAGTGAGCTGAAAGGTTATTGACTAGAAGGGTTGTTAGTCATTTGTTCAGTCACTAAGTCATGTCTGATTCTTTGTGACCCCATGGACTGCAGCACCCCGGGCTTCCCTGACCTTCACTATCTCCTGGAGTTTGGTCAGACTCATGTCTGTTGAGTTGATGATGCCATCCAACCATCTCATCCTCTGTCGCCCCCTTCTCCTCCTGCCCTCAGTCTTTCCCAGCATTAGGGTCTTTTATGAATTGGGTCTTCAAATCAGGTGGCCAAAGTAGTGGAGCTTCAGCTTCAGCATCAGTCCTTCTAATGAATATTCAGGGTTGATTTCCTTTAGGATTGACTGGTTTGATGTCCTTGCTGTCCCAAGGACTCTCAAGAGTCTTCTCCAGCACCACAGTTGGAAAGCATCAATTTTTGGGCGCTAAGCCTTCTTTATAGTCCAACTCACACATATGTACGTGACTACTGGAAAGATCATCATTAATATTCCTCAAATATTTCTGCTCTTGCCTTCCAAGCACATGATAGAATCGCACTTTCTGACATCCTTGCGTTGAATGGGGCCATATAATTAGTTCTGGCCAATAACTTGTGAGTAGAAGTGATTTGTGTCAATTCTAGGTCGGCGCATTTAAGCACAGGTTCAGAAACCTCCAAAGCCCTCTTTGCTTCTGCTACAGCCACCAGCAAGGCTCTAGATGGATTTGTTCCATTAACGTAGGTCCTGGAGTATGGGTCATGGAGCAGAGCCTTCAGCTGATCCCGGATGAACATGTAACCTACACAAAACAAAAACTTTGTCTTTTTTTTTAATACATTGTGTTTTTTTTATTTGGCTGTGCCAGGTTTTAGTTGTGATATGTAGGATCTTTAGTTGTAGCATGTGAACTCTTAGTTGCTGCATGTAGGATCTAGTTACCCCACTAGGGATCGGTCTGAGAGTGCAGAGTCTAAACCACTGGACCACCAGGGAAGTGCCCCTTTGTTGTCTTAAGCTACTGCGATGTGGACTTTTTGCTAACTTGGCCTATCCTGATAACATTGCTTATAGTACCTACTGCATGCGGGATGCCAGGCATCAACTAAAATCTCATCACTACCTATCTCAGATAACATATGCAAGATAGAAGGGGGGATGCATGTAAACAATATTTCATGGCTTTATTATAGAATAATATGTAAAGAACAGTGGCTACATGAAGTTATTTATGGACAGGAGACAAATGTTAAGGATCTGAGTTTTATTTTTAATTTCTTTATATTGGTTGTGCCACGTGGCTTGTGGGATCTTAGTTTCCCAACCAGAGATTGAATCCAGGCCTTTGGCAGGGAAAGCTCAGAAGCCTTACCACTGGACCACAGAGATGTCCCAGAGGATCTGAATTTTAAAAAAATGAATAGACTATCTAGTTAGGAAAGAATTTCCCAGTAGAGCAAATAGTGGAGTAAGGGCATGGAGCTGAAACTAAGCACATGTTTAGAGAACTGCAACTATTTTAAAATATGTTGTTAGCTTGAAGCTGTAACTCTACTGCCATCTAGTGGAATGTGATGAAGGAAATGAAGTGCTTTAAATGTATGCTTTCTGGGTTTGAAGGGCTGCACTCCTAAAGCTGAGGATAAGTATCAGAATATTAAGGACTAGAAGATACGATCTAGTTTAGCACTGTCCAATAAAGGTATAATGCAAGCCGTATATATGATTTAAAATTGTCTAGTGGTCACATGAAAAAAGAAACAGGAAAAGGTATTTTAAAACAAATTTTACCTAACCGAATACATTAAGAATATTTCAATATATAATCAACATGAAGACTTATTAACGAGATGTTTTACATTTTTATTTTGGTTGTAAGTGTATATTTGTATTGGTGAGTATTTCACACTTACAGCACACCTGCATTTGGACTAGCCACATTTCAAGTGCTTAGTAATCACTTGTAGCTGGTGGCTAGTTTATTGGGTGGTGTCTTTTCATTTTACCACAGAGGAAACAGAAGGAAACTAAGTAACTTAGACAATGTCACTGAATTAATTAGTGGTCTGTTCCAGTATGCAGCTCTTTTGTCTACATCATGGTTGTTTTGTTTTTTTTTTTCCCTTTTTCAAGGACTCTTCAAAATGCAGTAAAGAAAAATAAGTCAATAATGAGTTTTATCACCCTCGAGGTACTTCTTATGTGGGCACATGTGAGATTTTTTTCCTAAGCAAACTTATTGTAACAAAATTTAAAATTATAAAATGGCTATAACTTACAATGCTTCTTTTATATGCTGCTTTGCACACAGAGTATTAATAATGCCAACAAACTTGATTTGCTTTATATGGCAAACCTATACCAACTTGATCACTCAGCATTCATCACTTGAGGGACTTCCCTGGTGGTCCAGTGGTTAAGAATCTGCCTTCCACTGCAGGGGACCTGGGTTCAATCCCTGGTCAGAGAATGGAGGTCCCAAATGCCACAGGGTAACCAAGCCCATGTGGCACAACTATTGATGCTGTGCTCTTGAGCCTACATTCTGCAATAAGAGAAACCCACATGCCCCAACAAAGAGCCCACATGTGGCAGTGAAGACCCAGCGCAGCCAAAATAAATAAATAAATAAATAAAACATATATTAAAATAGTTTTAAAAAATAAATCACCACTGAGCATTAACTGTCTTTATTACTGTTTTCTTTCTTCTTTTGGATTAACTGAAAATTCTTCAGTGTTGTATTTTACCTCCACTATTGATATATTACCTACACCTCTTCCCTTTAATTTTTTTAATGGTTTCTCTCTTCTAGAGTTTACAATACACATCTTCAACTTACTACAGTCTACCTTCAAATAGTAGTATACCGCTCATGTATATTGTAAGAGCCATGTAACAGTACATTTTTATCTCCACACTCTTATTCAATGTGCCATTCTTGTCATGTGTTCTAAATTTGATGCTACATATTACATTGTTGTAATTTTTTAAACAATTTATTTAAAGAACTCTTAAAATTATATACAATATATATTTTAACATGTATATTTTAAAAATTTGCATACATATTTACAATTTCTAGGCTTCTCTGTCCATGCTGAAGTGGGTAGCCATTTCCTTCTCCAGGGAATCTTCCCAACCCAGATATTAAACCCGGGTCTCCTGAGTTGGAGGTAGATTCCTCAACGTCTGAGCCACCAGGGAAGCCCTATAATATATATTTTAATATGTATATTTTTAAAGTTTACTTACATAGTTACAATTCCTAGTGTTCTTATTCTTTGTATAGATGTAGGTTTACAGTTTCTATTACATTTGGAAAGTTTCCCACCCTTATTTCTTCAAATATGTTTTTGGTTTTTTTTAACCTCAACAAGTAAAGAGTTATGTCTAAGACAGCCCTGACCACATCCACAACGCTGATCAGGCTACTTTTAGAGCTAGTAATGATTCGTCCACCATGTGGTATACCTTGGCAAGCACAGTTGCTTCTCAGCAAATATTTGTACGGCCATACATAGGATAATTCTGTAACACTTTTTATTTTAAAATTTATTTATTTAAAAAGGAAATACATGCTCAAGGTAAATAATCCAAGCATATATATATACACACAAACTATATATATAATATACTGTATATACTATATATGTAATATACACATTATATATAATAATATATTACATATAAATGTATATTTAATATATATGTTATATGTCAATATAATAATTATATATAATTATATAATATAACATGTTACAATATAATATGTTATATATAAAATATATATTATATGCTACAATATTGTTATATATTATATGGAATATATATACCATATATTATATATATAGTATATATTAGATATATACTATACATATAGTATATATTATATCTAATATAATTAGATATAATTTGTATTATATGTAATATAATACTATATATACACATAGTATGTATGTATCACATAATACAAATATTATATGTAATTATATATATTATATTATATATTATATAATAAATTATGTATATATATTATATAATATATATTACATTATATTATATATTATATAATAATATATTATATAATATAATATATAATTATATATTATATATTATATATAAATATTTATGATATATATTGAGTATATAATAAATTTTATATATATATATAACATAATATATATAGTATATATATATATATATTATAATATATAATATAGTATATATTATATATTGTATATACTATATATATTATATATATTATATACTCAATTTATATAAATATTTATTATATATTTATACAATATATATTGTATTATATATTATACATTATATTATATATATTATAAACATAGTATATATAATATATAGTGTATATATGTAGTATATATAATATATATTATATATAGTATATTTAATATATTATATGTAGTATATATAATAGATAGTATATATAGTATATTTAATATATATATTATATACCTAGTAATATATAATATATAATTATATTACATATATATTAAAATATATAATATATATAGTATATATAGTATATGTATATATACAACATATATATAATATATATTATATATTATACATATACGATAATATATAATTATTAATAATTATATATTAATATAGTATACTATTATATTATTATCAATATAATAATAAATTATATATTATTATATATTGTATATTAACAGTATTATATATAATATGATATAATTATGTACAATAATATATAATATATAATTATGTTATATATATTACACATTATATATAATATATATTATATATACATTACACATATCTTATATGTAATATAAGATATATAATATACATACAATATATACTCCATATAATAAATATATATGAATATATAGTATATTTATATAATATATGTTACATAATATTTAATAATACGTATATTATGTATTATTTTATATATATTGTTATATATAATATATATATTATATATAATAGTATGCAATATGTAATATATATCATTTATGTAATATATAATATATAATATATGTATATTGTTATATATAATATAAAATATTTTTCATATTATATATAAAATGTTATAAAATATATATTATGTTATAATATATATAATTATATTATATATTATATATATACTACAATATTTGTATTATATGTAATATAATACTATATATATACATAGTATGTATGTATTACATATAATACAAATATTATATATATATGAGTGAGTCTTAAGAAGAAATAAGCTAATCCTGCTTCTGATGTCACAGCTTTGGGAAAACATTGAGAAGCAGGTTTCCCTTCTGATAGGAGACACACCAAAAGTTTCAAGCCCAGTCATGGGTGGACTGCAGCAGTGTGTCTTGAGAGTTTAAAAGATGAGAGAACTCACTCCTTGGCCTGTTGAAGCACCAAGTGAGAGAGCCTGCAGCTGTACAGCCAGCGTCTCAGAGAGGTAACTAATGGCTCATCCCTCCTCAACTTCTTGCAACCTGAAGATGTCTTTAAGTGAAAGTTTCATGTCCTGGAACCAGGGAAAGAATTGCAGTAGCTGGTACCACCACAGTGGTGTGCTGTCAAATGTCTAACCACCAGCTTTCCAAGGGGGTGGCAGGAAGGGGAAATACATATAAGTATACATGTTTTTTTCTTTAAAAAATCTTACTTTATAACATTTTACTCAATAAAAATTGACTTTAAAGCACACAATTTACAACAGTAGACTATACAATATTCTACTGTAACTTTCAGATGCCAGTTGTTTCTCACAGAAAGCTTTCATGGATTTTTGTCGGATTTTTTTGTGTTCTAGCCAACCTGTGTAACTGACAAGCCAGTGTAGTTCTGACATGAATGCTGGCTGATTTTTCCACTTACATTCATGAATAAGGGGAATGTGAAATAACAAAGTTGCCTTTCGGAACTCTGTTAAGGATAATGACCAGCACCTTCTTTGCCAATTTAGATAATACCTTTCAAATACTGGAAGATCATTTCCTCAGATTTTTCTTTGTGTCCACAATGTAACAGCTATAGACACTCTTTTAATTTGGCATCATTGACATTTTCTTTATCCCTTTAGACAATCACAACAGCAATAAATTAAGACCAGATTTTAGCACTGGCTGATTTCCATCATGTAAACACCTCCCAGCATGGCTGGTTTCAAGACGGCAACCACTGTGAACTTCCTGTACACCCTGAGAAGAGAGAAGCAATGGTAGCACGTTATATATCGTTTCTACCAATAGAAACCAATAACCCAAAGGGAATAAAGAGACATAAAATAGAGTAAAATGATTAAGAAGTGATGACTTTGGGCATCTATTACCTTGCTTTTTATATAACTTATTGAATTAGCAGTTTATATTATTAAAATTTAAATAATTGCTGTGTTTAACTGGTTCGTTCAAATCCCTAAAAAGATAACAGTTGGTTTTCATGAAGTTTTCTCTGATGCTCCAGCATACACTGTATCGTACTTCCTCGTTCGCTCACAGCTTCCAAATAAATAAGCCTCTGCTTTGTCAATAACCTGATGTTTAAAGAAAAATTTTTTTTTCATTTCATGAGATGGGGAGGAAAGATTGGGCTGAACTGTGGCCCCCATGCTGACCTCCCCTGGCCTGGTGAAGGCCTGGCATTGGGTGAACAGGTCACACGTACAGAGAAGTTTTTGTGAGAGGCTTCAGAGAGACTCCCTTGCTACTCTGGCAGCTCACAATCAGGCCACAACCTTGGGAGAATCGTTTTCCTTGTGTGTGTGTGAGGAGACTGAGTGAAGAATGGAGGAAGCTACATTACTGCTGGTTTGTAGTGAGTAGGAAAGAGGAGAGACACGCCCTGCTCGTCGCCAGTCCTTCCTTGCCTCTTGTCTGCCTTCCTTTCCTGTTGTTACCCATCACATTCCTTGATGTCATTCCTGCCATTGTGAGCCCATAGCATCTCCCACCCCCCAGCCTGGGGGACAGCCCTACATCAGGAGGGGTGGCACTGTAGAGGTGGGGGGAGAAGAGGTCACAACATCACCTTGGATTGGGCTGGGTCCGCGTGGAGCCCCAGAGATGTTCCCCAGCCCATTCTTCCCAAGAATCAATGAGTAAAATTTGGGGCCTCCCACCTGAGGTCAGGGAACCAGGCCCTGGAGTGGAACTTGGGGTGGAAGGTGGCCTCCTTTGTCAACTGATTCATTCTCCAGAATTCAACTTGTTCTCTGACTCAGTGGTGTTTGAAAGCATCTTTATCCAGGTACCCTTATGTGCTCAGGGGCCCTCTCCTCACCCCCTCTGACCCTGCACCCCAAAGCCTATTCCCAGGGTTTGGCCCCCAAATGCCATAGCCTTTGAAAGCTGTGAGGATGAGGAAGAAGCAGGGAAGCAGGTAGAGCCAGAGAAAACAGGAGTGTCTGGATCCTAAGTTCACCTCAGTTTGTGCCTACAGCATCACAGGGCTCCCTGCAAGTCAGATACTTTTGGGAAACAGAGTTATACCTGCAGAAGGATACAGCAGGACCCGTTTTCCAGGGGTGAGGGGGGGTCCACAGGCACCTTCTGGGGCCACCAGTGCATACCGGCTGGTTAAAGAGGGTGAAGGCGGCTGTCAGAATCTCTGCTCTGAAACCCAACCTCCTTCTTTCTAGGATGTCTTACAAACACCCTTGCATGAGAGCAAGGTCCTGGATAAATTAGCCTTGCCCAGATTCTACTGATCCCCAGAAGAGTAGTAATATGACCCACTCAAGTGAGTGAGTGTGGCCTGAGAAGCATGGAGCCACCAAGAGCACAGGATGTTTATTTCAATCTGTGTGACATTTTACCAAGATGCTCCCCCACCTCCCTCCAGTGGTCTGGCTGGTGACCCCCTTGTGCTCCATGGCAGGTATGGCATCGCCAGTTTGTCAACAAGCTGTGTGAGGGGCAGGAGATGCAAAGAGGGATGAGATAGTGCCCCTGGGCCAATAAGCTTGTGACTTTGGAGGTTCAAAGGACATAATGTGAAATGGTAGTTGTTAAGAAAGCTCTGTGTCAGAGGGTTTGGACCTGCTGAGCCCTATAGCGTGAGCAGAGCAAACCCTTGACATAGGCGGTTGTGGAAGCTTTCCCAGAATACACGGTCTTAAGCCGTGGTCTTAAGCACCTCTTTGAGGTGTTCCTAAGACTTTGGTAAGTGGAAGAGTTGGCAGGGAAAACCTTTCAGGCAGAGGGAAAGGTTTTCAAGCTCCTGGGTGAAGCCAGGCGGCTGGAATGCACAGGGAGGGTTGCAGTCAGGAATCTATTTGGTGGAGTTGAAAAGTGATAAGGAACCCTGGGAGAGAGGGTGGAAATAATCGGAGGTGGGTGTTGAACTTAATTTGGAGACCGTTTCAGAGTAGTGAGCCTCTCTCTGATGAGGTCCCCCAGGTCTCAGCAAGCTGGTTCATAGCTCCAGGTCTTCCCCATTCCTGAGCTTCCCCAGGAGACTCAGACTGTGCCAGGGAGGGGGAAAGCCTGCCTGCTGAAGCTAGCTTGTCAGAGCTAAAAGCTGCCTTGAAATGATCCAGCCCACAGAGTTATGCTGCTCCCTCCTTCCCCTCTCCTCAGCATCACCAGCGCTACCGTCACTGCCAAGAAACATCACCCACAAACATTTATGTATTACTCTACGTGTGTGGCCCTCTGTGTTTTGTAGCACATATGAATTTCATTCCACAACATGGGCTTCAAGAAATGCTACTGTTTTTTCTTCACAAAATCAAAATTCACTTTTCTCAGAGTACCGTCTACTAGGCTTGTGGAAACCGACATTTCAGGCATTGCTGGGGCTCTCCCCTGTTGCCCAGATCCATCGCAGGCTGTGAATGGCCCTGATGGTCTTACAGAGTCTGGGACATTGGGAGAAGGCCCTCTGGTCTTGGGAACATAGGGGTCATCCCTTGGATCCTGATCCCTGTGGTTCCTTGGATGCTACAGTCCTGGTGCTTATCTGCCTGTCCTGGACAGTGAGGTGTGGGGGTGTCTCAGCTGAGACTGCACCCAAGTGCCAGGCTGCCATCTTCCTGTCCTGCCACAGCCCTGAGCACTGCAAGAGAACAGGTCCTTATTACTCTCAGGATCCAGCAGCAAGCAAGACTGTCCATCAGCTTGAGGGAAGCTCCCCAAACCTCTCTCAAGTTGGGCTGCCTGGGTCTTCCCCATTCAACAGCTTTTTCCTCATTCTCCTCCCCTTCTGGAACTTTCTTTGCATAATCCCCCTTCCAGATCATTAGAAACCTGTGCCGCCGCCTTCTGCCCAAGGACGGAGGAATAAAATGGTGATCAGCTTTGTCTTACCAGCACATGCTTTTAAAGTTAGTCATGCAAAGGACACAAAGGAGGGTGACTGAGTTCCTGTTGCCAATGACCTAAAGTCTCTTTGGGGACAACCCACGGGAAGGATGGATGGCAGGTCATGGCCCAGCCCGGTGTGCAAGAACACAGGTGCTCCATGCCTGTTGCCAAGTTGAAGTGCCATTTTCTAGCACCTGTAATCTTCCACCCTTGTCTTCTGTTTCTCTCTGACTCCATGTGCCTGGTGCTGACTTCTAGGTCACTAAGCCTGAGAACTGGAAGGATGACTGTGAAGGGCCAACCACTGTGATCCTTGGGGTGACCTCGTCAGTACCCTCCTTGCCACTCCCCAATGTCCTCCTGATGGCCAACGTCACCTCGCCCCAGGGTCAGTTTTCCACCTGGAGCACACCCGGGAGTGCCCCAGTCATCACCCTCAGCAGGTAAAGGAAGATTGAGGGAGGTGATGGAAGGGGCTGGGTGAACAACTGAATTGTTTTGCCACTGGTCTCTAGACAAGAAAGGACAGTGTACTTTAGCTTATAAACTGGGTAGACTTCCTTCATTCATTTAACACATATTTATTTAGTGTCTCTATGTACCAAGTGCTGTACTTGGTGCTGGGGCAGAGCACTAGTCCCTATCTCTTCCTAGTTTTTGAGAATCTTGGCTTCCTTTTGCTTATTTTTTGTTTTGTCAATATAGACTTGGAGGTTTTCAAAAAGAAAGGTGAGCAATATGAAAGTCAAATAGGATTATGAGGTATTGAAATTGAAAAAAAATACTGGATGTAAAATACCAGACCTCCATCCTTCTTCTTACTCTTTCAGCACAGTTACTCAGGATCTAGGGAGAAGGAGACCTGGAGATGGAGTCAGAAAATCTTAGTTCCAATTCCTACTTAAGAAGATCTAAGCTTGGGCAAATCACTTAGCTTCTCTGAGCCACAGTTTCAAATTCTGTAACAGGGAATTAATACTACTTATCTTTCCTTCATTAAGGGGTTGTTGTGAGGGTTAAATGAGATTTTTATACATCAACCATCAGCCATTGTTATTGGTTTGAGCAGATTCTTTAATAACCAAGGCTCTAGAAATCATAGAAGAATAGGTTTTAGTGATCATTTCCACCCTCAGACCACAAGCCTTCACTCTCCGGCATCCCCCAAGCAGGAGTCTAATGGGGTTGACCCAGAAAGGTTCATTAAAACCACTGGGGCCTCTGTCATGGGAATTTCCTGATTGTGCCCAGGATTCTGCCCCTGAAGTACGTGGAACTGCGAATCTATGACCGGCTCCAACGCATCCTAAGGGTTAGGACGGTGACTGAAAAGATCTACTACCTGAGGCTCCACGAAAAACACCCAGAGACCGTGTTTCAGTTCTGGATCCGTTTGGTGAAAATTCTGCAGAGAGGTCTGTCCATCACCACCAAAGATCCAAGAATCCGAATTTCTCACTGCCTGGTGCCCAAGTTGCCCTGCCACTCAACAGAAACAGTAAGTTTCACCAAGATCCTGCCAAGATCCATAGGGTCAGCTGGGAATTGGAGACATACCGTCTCTGGAGAATGGATGGATGTTAGAGTCTAGCATGGTGTGGGGATCAGCAGCCCTCTTTTTCAAGGGTCAGTGATATGCACACACCACACTGAGGTCTACAGACATTAAAAAGTAATTTTGTTTTCCTAAAAAGTGATAAAGTACTGAACTCACTTAAAAATTGTTTTCTGTTTTTTTTTTTTTTTTCTGTGTTATAAAGGAATAATGTTCACTTAAGAAAAATCAGAAAATTACATGAAAATCACCCCCACTCCTCTCTAGCCCTAAGCAATCATGTGGAACATTTTGGCATATATTCGTCTAGTCTTTCATCTTAATTTTTAAGTTATATCTTTGAGGACATTACATATATAAATACATTTCTCAATGTTGCTTTTTTTCCAGTTTAGATTATATCATATATCATAAGCATTTTCCATTTCTTTCAAAAGCCCTTTTTACACATCATTTTGATAATTTCATGCTATTCAGTTGTATGAATGAGTTAAAATCTACTTCACCGTTCCTCTAATATCAGACATTCAGAGTAATTCCTAACTTTTCATTATTGTAACTGGTGCTAAAGCAAGCATTTATGTATTGTCCACATTTCTGATGGTTTTCCCAGAATAGATTTAGAAGCAGAATTCAAAGGGTGTGAACATTTTTAAGGCTCTCAATACATATTGTCAGATTATTTCCAGGAAGTTCATACCAAATTATACTCTCTCTAATAATATGAGTGACTGTGTCACTGTATCCTTATCACAATTGAGAAGCGTAAATTTTCCTTGTCTAATCTGACAGGTTAAAAAAAAAGTGGCAGCTCTTTGATTTTCAATGAATTTGAATGCCAACTTTTTTTTGCACTATTGTTTGTATTCTTTGGCCATTTTTCTGTTGGCAACTTTGCATTTTTCTAAGTTGATTTATAAAACAGAGCTTTTTATATGTCAGGAACTTTAAGCCTTTAATCACAAGTTTTTGCAAATATTTGTTCTAAGGATTTGGTTTTCCCTTTTAGTTTATTTAATGATTTTTTTTTCTTCTTTTGACATACAGAAGGCTTACCCAGTACCTGCTTAGGGTAGAAGCATAAGAAGGAAAATCATGATAGATTAGATAGCCTTAAACCTCCAGATTTCAAGATTTAAACACTTGCTTCATCTAAGTGGTATGCTTTAGGTACTTGGTCACTGACTTCGAGGTCAGCCCTTACAGCTCTGCTGTTCTCGTTCATAAGGATCAGACCTTGTGCTCTAGGCAGAGTAGCTAAAGCAGTCCATCAGGGAGAGGGGGAGATCCTGCTAGGGGCCCTGTTTTTGGTCTGATGATTCCAGGGCTTAACGTTTAAGGAACAGTTCCTGGGACTAGGCTGGAAGACACAAGTGAATTTCTTCAAGGTTCTGTCCTGAGGAGGCCAAGAGCTATTGGAGATCAGACCCGGTCATCTGACTGTCAATTTCTCCATCCAGTCTGAAAGCAGCCTGCCATCATCCTCCCAGCCCAGTGAAAGCTCCATGCTGTTGGTTGCCGAGCAGAACAGTGACCATTTCTTGAACCTCTCAGGAACTTCCCAGCTCACAGTACACAGGTGGGTCCTCCACGCAGGCTGCATTGGCATCAATTTCCCACAGCCTAGAGTCATGGTGGGGTGGAGGATCAGTGACACCCTCTGCCTACCCATCTCAGTTCCTTCTTTTCACTTTAGACTTTGTGATGTTTCCCCTTCATTTTATTATAAGCCTGTTCTTGGAAACAGGATCTGTGGCTGCTTGATCTAAATATTCCCTAGGCAAACCCCAGTGTTTTCATATGTAAGATGTTCAGTAAAAGAAGTGAGGATGAATAGGTTAATTCAAAGAAGGGTGATAAAAGCAGACTCATGGAGTTAGATGTTGACAAACCGAGCTCGGGTCCCTTGGGTTAGACAATCCTGAGGCCTCTTTGCCTCACTTATCTATTCTATAAAATGGACAGAATAGACATTAACCCATAGAGGAGACTACTGCTGGCTCCAAAACTTTACTATCTAATAAGTCACTGTGTTAGACTCTTTCTGTAACAAGTGATAGAAAAACCAACACAGGATCATGCAGTCAATACAATGAACAAGTACAACTCGGAGGGTATCATCAAAATGCAAAAATTTTTTCTTCCTTTTATAATTTTTTTCAGTGGGAGAAGTCTTCCTCTTGCTCCTGAGTAAAAGCTGGTCTCTGGGCAGGCCCCCTAAGCATATATGGTCTCCCTCTTAGAATATAAAAGCGCTCTTTGGTCCTTTTAAACTGCAAAAGCAGCCTCAATTCTGAAATTAAAATGTCCAGTGCCTGAAAGTTATCAAAATTCTGAAGTGGCCACATCACTCCCCTTCAGTCAGCATGGCCTTATATTACAATGGCCTTTCTTTGTGGGGACTGGGTTGTCGCTCCTCTCCTTCAGTTTCCTGATTTGATTTGATTTTTGAAGATTTTTTTTTAATATAATTTTTATTTATTTATTTATTTTTGATTGTGCTGAATCTTTGTTGTTGCACAATGGCTTTCTCTAGTTGCAGTGAGTGGGGGCTACTCTCTAGTTGTGGTGCTCAAGCTTCTCATTGTGGTGGCTTCTCTTGTTGCGAAGCATGGCCTCTAGGTGCATGGGCTTCAGTAGATGCAGCTCATGGGTTTAGTTGCTCCATGGCATGTGGAATCTTCCCAGACCAGGAATCAAACCCGTATACTTTTATCTACTGTACCACCAGGGAAGTCCCTACGATTTTTTTTTTGGTCTTTTTTTTTTAAGGTCTGTAATTTGTTACAATATTGCATCTGTTGTTTATGCTCTGGCTTTTTGGCCTTGAGGCATCTTAGTTCCCTGACCAGGGATCAAACCTGCATCCCCTACATTAGAAGGTGGAGTCTTAATCACTGGACCACAAGGGAAGCCCCTTGTTTCTTGATTTTGAAACTGACTTTTTCTCTTAGGAGCTTTCTTGGGTTATTTGAAGTCCCCTACTTACCACCCCTCCGGCTGGCTCGGTGGCTCAAAGGTAAAGAATCCACCTGTGATGCAGGAGACAAATTTTCCATCCCTGGGTTGCGAAGATCCACTGGAGGAGGGCATTGCAACCCACTCCAGTATTCTTGCCTGGAGAATCCCCATAGACAGAGGAGCCTGGCAGTCTACAGTCCACAGGATCACAAAAAGTCAGACAGGACTGAAGAAACTTAGCACACACCATGCACTTAACACCCCTCACCCCAAGGCAAGCCCACCCCACCCACCCACCCCCGCCCTGGCCCTGGATCTGCAGGCATCCATGCCTGCCAGGCACTAGCTGTCAGTGTCCCCTCCCCTTTAAGGGAGTCAGGCAGGGTTTATGGTGGCTCCAGGCTGGCTCCCTCCCTGGTAGAGTTCACATCTGGTCCTCAGGAAATGACCAGCTACTGGAGGGAGGACAGTACCTCCTGGACACAGATGCACACAGATCCTCATCACTCCATCATCAAAGAAACCCGCTCTCCCATTTCTCCCACCCTCCATGTTCCCTGGGCAGGACTTGTATCCTCAACTACTGAGTTTCCCAGACGCTGGGAACCACTGCTCAAGGTCTCTGGGTGGTCCCAGAAAGCCTCTCTCCTTCAGCTGGGGCGGGACGAGGCAGCAGCTCTATACAAAGGACTGGCCACACATCCTCTTTCTCAGGGCTTCCATAGCCTTGCTCTGGGGCGGGGTCCCAGTGGTGGTCATGCCAGGTCAGTTCTCCCAATTTGTTGTTGTTCAGTTGCTCAGTTGTGTCCCACTCTTTGTGACCCTGTGGACTGCAGCATGCCAGGCCTCCCTGCCCTTCACCACCTCCCAGGTCATGGTTCACCTTTGGCAGTCTTTTTTTTTTTTTTTTCTGACTTCAAGATAGTTTTCTTGAATTATAATATTAAAATTTCCTCTTAAAGTACGCTCACTATATGTGGGATGAATCATCTTTGCTATCTAATTGCCTGCCACTTTCTTATTTCTGAAACTCAAGGAGAGGACTTTTGCTCTTTTTCTCTTAAGGCATTAGCTGCTTTGTTCATTTTCACGTTCCTTCATTTTGGAAGTAATTTTTGTTTCTTTAGAAATGTCTAATTCTTTTCTCAATTTTGCCACCACATTTATAAATCTTTAAATTCTGGCTGACTTGGTTCTTTCATATGCTCTGTCATTGTCTCTTATCTGAGCTCATTTTGAAATGCTAGGCTGCAGTTTTCGTGTGTCTTGTAGGCACGTCTTTTTAGCGTGCATTCGAGTTAAGATGCTTCATAGCCTCTTTCTTCCTGAGATAATTTTGTATGATCTTGGATTATGATCCTTTTCTGATGCTTGTTTTTATGCAAAACGGTTCTGCTAAACCTTTGGGCGTGAGGGGCTGGTCAAGGTAGCTGTCTGGTTTGGGCTCAGAGCTCCCTCTTGTGTTGTTTTTGTGAAGTGGTTATGGACTTCGCAGGCTTCCACTGTAGCTCAGTTGGTCAAGAATCTGCCTGCAGTGCAGGAAACCCGGGTTCGATCCCTGGGTTGGGAAGATCCCCTGGAGAAGGAAATGGCAACCCACTCCAGTATCCTTTCCTGGAAAATCTCATGGACAGCGGAGCATGGTGGGCTGCAGTCCATGGGATCGCAAAGAGTCGAGAACGACTGAGAGACTAACACTATGGACTTAAGCGTTTTAGGATTCCTGTGCTGTGTTCCTCTCTCCTATCTTTAGCTGATTTTTCTCTTTCCTTTGCTTTTATTGTTCCTGTCCTACTCAATTTGGATTCCATTTCCAGAGGCCATGTCCTGCAAGGAAGAGTGTTCTGGTGGATTTGAGAGTTCTTAAGGCACATACTTCACCAGCCTCTTCAGACTGTGCCACAGACCCCGTGCACTTACTTCCCCAGCTTCCTTCTTCCCAAACTGGCTGGCTGCACTTTCTCCTGAGAAGCTGCGGGCAATGTAGAAGCCCTCCTATTTACAGGCACATCAGATGCCCTGTTGCTTCTCTCTGCTTTTTCTCACATAGATACCAACCCTCTGGGCCTTGGGGCTGTCTGTAGCTGTAATATTTTATCTGAGCTTTTCTCAAACAGGCCTATATCTGTGGGACTCATGTTGGCCTAAATTGGAGGGGCAGGGTTTGACCCCACAGAACCACTGTAAGTTTGCTTCTGTTGGATGCCTCAGAGAGATTAATGGCTCAGAAGAAAATTTTTACATTAGTTTCTCAGCTTGGAAGTTATTGGACCCCGTATCATTTCAGATCTCAAACCAGTATGGGGACAGTCCCAAGGATAAGGATTTTCAACAGAGTCTTCTGTTTTGACCCAGAATCCACATTGGTATAGTTGACCCAGAATCCAAGTTGGCTTTGACACTGGATGGATTTCTTTCTGGTATTCCCCTGCCCCTTTAAATTAATTAATTAATTTTTGGCTGCACAGGGTCTTCACTGCTACACACGCGAGCTTTCTCTAGTTGCAGAGAGCAGGGGCTACTCTCTGACTGTAGTGCACGGGCCTCTCATTGTGGTGGCTTATTTTGCCACGGAGCACGAGCTTAGTAGCATGTGGAATCTTCCCAGACTAGGGATTGAACCTGTGTCCCCTGCATCAGCAGGTGTATTCTTAACCATTGAATCACCAGCAAAGTGATATCCCCTTTTGTCAAGAAGGTGGCTTTGAAAGTCCTGGACTTATGCAAATATCTTGACCCGTGTCGAATTCATGATCTCCGAAGAAAAGGATTTAGCTTCGGAACCAGGGACAAGGCTTCAGGCACTCAGAGCTTCATGTGGCAGTTTTATTACAGTGAAAAAGGGACCGAGAAAGCTTCTGACACAGACATCAGAAGGGGGATGGAGAGTGCCCCACTCACTAGTCTTATCAAGGCTTTATATAGTTTTTCAGTTGGTTAGTAACCAACAGGGAAGAGTCCCCGGAGAAGGGCATGGCAACCCACTCCAGTATTCTTTCCTGGAGAATCCCCATGGACAGAGGAACCTGGGGGGCTAAAGTCCGTGGGTTCACAAACAGTCAGACATGACTAAGTGACTAACGATTTCACTTTTCACTTTGGGCTTCCCTTGTTGGCTCAGATAGTAAAGTGTCTGCCTGCAATGCGGGATACCCCCCGGTTCGATCCCTGGGTCAGGAAGATCCCCTGGAGAAGGAAATGGCAACCCACTCCAGTACTCTTCCCTGGAAAATTCCATGGACGGAGGAACCTGGTGGGCTACAGTCAATGGGGTTGCAGAGAGACTGAACGACTTCACTTTCTTTCTTTCACTAAAAGTAGAAGGTCTTACCAGACTCACTCCCACAACATACATTTTAAGATAACAGAATTAGAATTAACAATAGGAAAGTTTTACCAGACCCACTCCCACAACATAAGATAACAAGATTAGACAGAAGTTTCCTGTTAAGAAGGAGAAACATGTCCTCAAGCAAGATACATTGTTGTTACATAATCATTAGTGCAGAGCTTAAGGAAAAACATACCCTTGAGCAAGATGTGTTGTTTTGTGTAATCATTAGCTCTGGGTTTAAAGAAAGTTAGTCTTCAAGAAATAGATTGTTGCCATTACAACTCACAGTTTAAGAAAAAAAATGTCTTATGTGACGAAGACAAAGAAATATAGCAAAAAAAAGTTTGTTCCCTTCTCCTCCTTGAGGGCCTCAGGCTCCTTATCAACCTATCTAAGAATTAACTCACAGAGCTGGGCCCCAATACTTAACCTCCTGGGTCACATGGCCATAAAAACCCAAGGCCTGGACTTCCCCTGATGATCCAGTGGTTAAGAATCCACCTCCAATGCAGGCGACATGAGTTCAATCCCTGGTCCAGGAGGATTCCACATGCCACAGAGCAACCAAATCCATGCACACTAGAGCCCATGCTCTGCAACAAGAGAAGCCACTACAATGAGAAACCCAGGCATGCACAACTAGAGAGAAGCCCTCTCTCACCACAACTAGAGAAAGCCTACACTGCAACAAAGACTCAGCATAGCCAAAATAAACAAATAAATAAACCCAGGGCCTGGGTCACCAAGACTGGCCAGTCCCTCAGCAGCCCAGCTTTAACTCATGCCTCATTGATCTTTAATTTTTGGTCCCGAGGATTTTTACTTTACTTTTCATAAATATAATGATACATTTAAAATTATGTTGATTATATTTTATCTAGCAGTTCTAGGTGTTTCGTGGCAAAGACATTTTTAGATTATTAGTCCATATTACCTGTCTCTGGCTAAATAACCCTAAAATTTTTTTCATTGGAAAAAACAACTCATCGCGCTTATCTCTGAATACTAAGTGTGTGTATTTTTAACTTTCTTTTTGGTGCCTTTTCACTTCAACCCAGATCTGGGTTGAAGGTATCTGTGCTGGAAGAAACATAGTTAAACAACAGTTTTAAAAGTCGATTCTTACCAATGCTTTCTTTTTTTTCTGTTGCTTTCAATGACCCTGATATTCCTGGGCTACTCCAGAAACACCAACAGTGCCACTGAAATAGACAATTTCAACTGCAATGACAACACATCCTCGCCAGGTCATCCCCGGCCATTTCGAATATACCCATGAGAGCCACCTTGAGCCACAGTCTCTGGGAACAAGAGAATGCCGAGGAGTACTACATGCAGGCTCCTGTAGCCAGTTCCCTAGGAGAGAACTTTTGGGGACCCTAACACCTAGCCCAAACAGGGTTGTCTTCCATGGCTTCATTCAGTGCACTTGTTACAAACTTCTATAGTACAGTTTTCCTATTGTGGCCCAAATGACCCTGGGAGAGGTAAGATGGTGTTTATAACAAGATGCTTCTGTATGTCCACCAATAAACCTCCGAATGAGTCCCTAATTGTTGTAGGTTGTGCTATAGGAGGGAGGGTGGGGCCCTAGGCTGGAGAAGGACTAATTAGGAGCAATAGCTCATTCCTTGGGGAAACAAGTGGGAAAAAAATGTTCTGTTTGCTCAGTTGAAACCCCAAAGCAGCCAAGCAAAGCCGAAAAAGCCAGTCTCAAGGAAAGGGTCTGGGGAGAAATCCAACTTCCTCCTACAAGGGAGAGATCGGGGGAACAGAGACAGGGCTGCTACAAGCCCAAAGTGAAAGAAATCCTGAGACTGAAGGCGACTGACTGGGAGATATTTTTGTGGTGCCCCACTTACCCCAAGCAAGAACGTATGTCTTCCTGCCCCCATACCCTATGTTAAGTGTAAAGCTATGAATGTTACCAAAAGGTATGCGTGGGGGTTCCAGCTCCTTGCTGCTCAAAAGCCGATGAGCAGGCCAGACTGGTTGAAAGGAAAGTTTGCTTCATTTCAGATGACTGCCACTCGGGGGAAGGGTGGTGGACATCTGTCCAAAGGCAGACTTCCCACCCCTGACAAGCAGGGGTAAGAGCATTTATAGACAGAGTCTAGGGCAGGGGACCTACATGCAGAAAGAGCATAGTCATTTCTAACAGTCATCTTCAAACTGGTCATCAGTGGTCTGAACAGCATCATCTTGGTTGTTTTAGGTACAGTTAATCTTCAGTTCCAGGGTACACTTGTTCCCAATTCTTTGTGGTCAGTTCTCAGAATTGTGGCAGCTCATGTCCTGGGTACAGTCTGGTCATCATGTAGTTAACTTTTCCACCCGGGATTTTAGTCTCTATAAGAGAGCTCACAGGATATGGCTCAGAATATTATCTATAGCCCTTGAGAAAGAACTAAAGGTCCTTGACTGTGCTTAATGACTGTAGTATTATTATTTAGGCTTCCCTGGTGGCTCAGAGGTTAAAGCATCTGCCTGCAATGCGGGAGACCGGGGTTCAATCCCTGGGTCGGGAAGATCCCCTGGAGAAAGAAATGGCAACCCACTCCAGTATTCTTGCCTGGAGAATCCCATGGAGGGAGGAGCCTGGTAGGCTACAATCCACAGGGTTGCAAAGAGTTGGACATGACTGAGCGACTTCACTTTCACGACTTCACTTTCATTTTCAGGACTTAGACTGTTTTCCTTTGTTTCAGCATTTCTCACTTCTCTGATTAAACTTATTCTTTGACTAAAGTTTTCCAAAGGCAAAAGGCAGGCAGAGGACATGATGGGGGGGAGGGGCAAGGACCATATGGTCCTGTTCCGTTTCATGAAGGCTCATCTTAGCCATGCAGACTTTGGTTGCTAATGAAGACTGGGCTTCTGGTAAGGAAGCTGGTGATCACTCATCACTGGAAGTCCTAATTGATTTGACTCTTCCAACCCAGCACCTCATGAAACTCACCTGGAAGACACACTGTTTGTGTAGATCAGGGATGGGGCAGGAGCCTTGGCCAACATTTGGGCAAATGGGAAATATTGACTTGGGAAATACCACCACAACATTCAGTAAGTGTTTATCAAGCTCCTGCTAGCTGCCAGACACTGCACTCGATTATTGAGAACAAGACAGAAGGACATGATACTTGACTTAGGGAGCATATGGGAGAGCTACTGAGCCCTGTTTTAGAGACACAGAAAGCCATTTAGGTGGACATGATGTTTGAGTCACCCAGTCTGCAAGTCAAAACTTGGAAGACCTGCTTCCATATAGTTCACATTGTGCGTAATAGAGTGAGAGGCAGAAAGAGCATGATTGCCCTCCCCCTTTCCCCCTGCCTCCGTGCATGCTCAGTTATCCTGAGTGGTAAGTCCTGGCTAGAGGGACTTCCTAGGTAGCACTAGTGGTAAAGAACCTGCCTGACAATGCAGGAGACCTGAGACGTGGGTTCCATCCCTGGGAGAGGAAGATCCTCTGGAGGAGGGCCTGGCAACCCACTCCAGTATTCTTGCCTGGAGAATCCTCAAAGACAGGGGAGCCTGGAGGGCTACAGTCCATAGGGTCGCAAAGAGTCAGCATGACTGAAGTGACTTAGCATGGCATGGCACAAATCCAGGCTAGTCTGGATCAGAAAAGACATCTGAGCCAAGAGGTTGCCCAGTGTTTGTTGGTTTCTCTTTGCCTCCAATGAAAAAACAACAAATTTTCCTTTCACACGTTAACAATCAAATCGGCTGAGCATTGTTGGTGCTGAGGGACATCTGGAAGCGGAACTTAGAAGAGATTCATGTGAAGGGTGACCACACTTCCCAATTTATGCCTGCAGTTCTAGTATCATTATTAATGTGAACCCATTTCACTCTCAAAAGCATCCCTATAGGAATGGTGAATCACTCTACTAATAATGTGTGTTCACAAATGTTTAGGAGATCTCCATCCTCACTTCTATTGCCTTGGTTTAAGCCTCCATCAACTCTCACCTAGATTACTGTGATAACTCCAACTGGGCTCCTGATTCTGTCATCACTGTAGCAATAACAGCTAATTTAACTAGAAACTTACTATAGGCCAAACACTATGCTAAGATTTTACAAAGATCACTTAAGCGACCCAATTCATTGGAATAGAGATATTCTAAGGATCACATTTTGACAGTTGATGAACCCGAGTGACAGAGGGGCTCAAGAACTTGTTCAAGGCCATAGGGGGAGCAATAGCAGAGCCAAGACCTGAACCCAGTCGAACTCTGAAGATCACACTCTTTATTTATTTATTTTTATTTTATTTTTTGGCCATGCCCTGGTTTATAGGAGCTTAATCCCCCAACTAAGGATCAGACTCACACCCCCTAGCAGTGCAAGCATGGAGTCCTAACCACTGGACTGCCAGGGAATTCCCTGAAGACCATACTCTTGATGACTCTAATTTCTTCCCAATCCATTTCCCTTTCATATGTCTAAAAAGGTGTCTTTCTGAACCACAGATCTGACTATAACCTCATCCTTGATAAAACCAAACCCTTTGATATGAAATGACCAGGCCTATCTATCCTCTCCACTGAACACTGCTCCTCTTGAATCAGCTGCTTCCACCATGCCAAATTTCTTGTGGTTTCCATAAGGCACCATGTGTTTAGATGCTGCAAGGATGTTGCACATCCTTCACTTGATTCAAATATCTCTTCTTGTGTTTTCTACCTGTTGTTCTCATATTGCTCTCAAGATACTTGTCCTTATTGATGGAGTTCTTCTAGGCTACCATTGTGCCCTGTGTGTGCCTGTATTATAGCATTTCTTACACTACTGTAGTTGCTTGCATATCTGTTTCCTTGGAGGGACTAGAACCCCTTTAAGAAGAGGATCCATTTTATATTAAAGTCCTTTGATTCCAGTAAGAGAAGCTGACTCTAATTTAAACCTAAAGGAACTTATTGGGAGAATATGTGTTGGCTCATGGGATTGAAGAGCCAGCTGAAGAGCCAGTCTTGGGAGACAGTCTTGGAACACGCTGACACCAGCAGAGCTCTGGGGGTTCAGGTAAGGATATCCAGTTGAACATCTCATCAAATGCTGCAGCAGGCTGCGCGGTTTCCCCAAAGGCAATTTGAGGGCTGTTATGAAAGCACAGTTAGGGGAATGGATGTCTACTGGCAGATGATAACAAATGCCCACCCCAGTCAGACTCTTTGCTCTGAATTTGGACAGAAGCTCTGCCATCAGCCTCAAGCAAGTCTGTATATCCTTACTGAGGAAGCCCAGATTTTGAGCCCTAACTGTCCTATGACCTTGAGCCATTTCTGTAGCTAGCCACATGGGCAATTAAACAGGTGAAGTGACCAATGCGTGACTACAATGACTTGCTCTTGGAGGGGGCACTGGTTTGGTTGCAGTTGCTGTTTGCTGAGCCCTCAGCCCTGGGTCCCTCAGCTGCACTGCAGTTCACTGTGGGCATGGGGCTCACCAGGCCCATCCTGTTCTCCTGTGGGCATTGGGGGCAGGCAGCTTGTATTGTCATGCTGAGGCTCCTCTGTTTGCTGTGCTGTTGGTAACAAACTGTCTTGCTTTCATCCATTGACTCTGCATGTCTACTTTGGGTGCCTTTGGGATTGTTGTAAATCAATCTGCTTTATTCCTCAGTCATTTTCTTTGGAGTTATTGCTTTGTTTCTCTCTGCTACCAACTGTGAGACCTGGGTTCTTCTCCAACACTGTCCAAACCCCCACATTCGCTCTGATTTTTTTCACTACTGGCCAACCCAATATCATTTTTTTGCTACTAAAAATAATCTTCAGCTAACATAATGCCTGTGTTTGGGGATGGGGAGGATCTTTCTTTTTAGATAAAACACAAAACTTCCTCAATTACTGCATCCATTTCCAGATCTGGGTTCACATGGCAAGGTCCATTCTTCCCCTGGCTTGTTGCTATCCTGCCTTTATATTCCAAAACTTCTATACCAAGTGGTAAATTGAAATGTCACAGATACATCCTATGTATGGTAATGAGAGAAGGAATAACTTAAATAATATATCTCATTACAAAGAAAGAAATATAGGTTGAAATTCTTGCTTTTGCATCTTGATGACCAGGCAGTAGCTAGTATTTATTTATTATACAGTGGAAGTGACAAATAGATTCAAGGGATTAGATCTGATAGACAGAGTGCCTGAATATGGACAGGGATTCATAACATTGTACAGAGGTGGTGACCAAAACCATCCCAAAGAAAAAGAAATGCAAGAAGGCAAAATGGTTGTCTGAGGTGGCCTTATAAATAGCTGAGAAAAGAAGAGAAATAAAAGGCAAAGGAGAAAGGGAAAGGTATACCCGACTGAACACAGAGTTCCAAAGAATATCAAGGAGAAATTAGAAAGCCTTCTTAAGTGAACAATGCAAAGAAATAAAGGAAAACAGTGGAATGGGAAAGACTAGAGATCTCTTCAAGAAAATTAGAGATACCAAGAGAACATTTCATGCAAGGATGGGTACAATAAAGGACAGAAATGGCAAGGACCTAACAGAAGCAGAAGAGATTAGGAAGAGGTGGCAAGAATACCCAGAAGGACTGTAAAAAAAAGGTCTTAATGACCCAGATGACCATAATGGTGTGATCACTCACCTAGAGCCAGACATCCTGGAGTGCAAAGTCAAGTGGGCCTGAGGAAGCATCACTACAAACAAAGCTAGTACAGGTGATGGAATTCCAGCTGAGCTATTTCACATCCTAAAAGATGATGCTGTTAAAGTGCTGCATTCATATGCCAGCAAATTTGGAAAACTCAGCAGTGGCCACAGGACTGGAAAAGGTCAGTTTTCATTCTAATACCAAAGAAAAGTAATGCCAAAGAATGTTCAAACTATCTCACAATTGTGCTCATTTCACACATGAGCACATTTTTTGAGTAAGGTAATGCTCAAAATCCTTCAAGCTAGGCTTCAATAGTACGTGAGCCAAGAACTTCCAGATGTACAAGCTGGGTTTAAAAAAGGCAGAGGAACCAGAGATCAAATTGCCAATATCCATTTGATCATAGAGAAAGCAAGAGGATTCCAGAAAAACATCTATTTCTGCTTCATTGACTATGCTAAAGCCTTTGTGTGGATCACAACAAAATGTGGAAAATTTTTAAAGAGATGAGAATACCAGACCACCTTACCTGCCTCCTCAGAAACCTGTATGCTGGTCAAGAAGCGACAGTTAGAATCAGATATGTAACTATGGACTGGTTCCAAATTGGGAAAGGAGTTCATCAAGGCTGTATAGGTCACCCTGTTTATTTAACTTATATACAGACTACATCATGAGAAATGCTGGGCTAGATGAAGCACAATCTGGAATCAAGATTGCTGGGAGAAATATCATTAACCTCATATAGGCAGATGACACCACACTTAAGGCAGAAAGCAAAGAAGAACTAAAGAGCCTCTTGATGAAAGTGAAAGAGGAGAGTGAATAAGCTGCCTTAAAACTCAACATCCCAAAAACCAAGATCATGGCATTGGGTCCCATCACTTCATGGCAAATAGATGGGGAAAAAATGGAAACAGCGACAGAATTTATTTTCTTGGGCTCCAAAGTCACTGCAGATGGTGACTGCAGCCATGAAATTAAAAGACACTTGCTCCTTGGGAGAAAAGCTATGACAAACCTAGATAGTGTTTTAAGAAGCAGAGACATCTCTTTGCTGACAAAGGTCTATCTAGTCAAAGCTATGGTTTTTTCCAGTAGTAATGTACAGATGCGATAGTTAGAACATAAAGAAGACTGAGTGCGGAAGAACTGATGCTTTTGAGCTGTGGTACAGGAGGACTCTTGAGAGTACCTTGGACTGCAAGGAGATCAAACCAGTTAATCCTAAAGGAAATGAATCCTTAACATTCATTGGAAGGACTGTTGGTGAAGCTGAAGCTCCAATATTTTGGCCAGCTGATGCAAATAGCTGACTCATTGGAAAAGACCCTGATGCTGGGAAATATTGAGGGCAGGAGAAGGGGGTGACAGAGAATGAGGTGGTTAAATGGCATCACTGACTCAATGGACATGAGTTTGAGCAAACTCCAGGAAGATAGTGAAGGACAGGGAAGCCTGGTGTGCTGCTGTCGATGGGGTTGCAAACAGTCAGACATGACTAAGTGACTGGACAACAAAATAGCATTTATTTCTTTACTACGCATTCCATGTGCCTTTTGCTTTGACAAGCACCTCAGCTAGACGGGGTTCTTCTCTTGAAGAAGACCATAAAACTTAATTCTTGAAAAACCTTAAAACTTAATTCTTTAGGTTTAGATTTCCCTGGTGGTCCAGTGGTTAAGACTCTGCATTTCCACTGCAGGGGGCATGGGTTTGATCTTTGGTTAGGGAAGTAAGATCCTGCATGCCCCACAGTGTAGCCAAAACAACAACAACAAAAAAACCAAACCCCTAAGCCCTCACTGGTCTGGCTGTGTAGGGTCACGTGTTCTTCTGTTAACTGAGCAGGTGCTGTAAAGTAGCATCTCAAGGATATTTGGGTTCCATGCCTACTCCCCCCTGCCCCCATGTTGTTTTTACAACACTTCTGCCTTTGATAATGAGTCAGTGCTTCTCAAATGCCTCCAGAACCCCCTTTTATACATAATCACCACGCCCCCCTAATGGCAGTTCAGTTCAGTTCAGTCGCTCAGTCATGTCCGACTCTTTGCGACCCCATGAACCACAGCACGCCAGGCCTCCCTGTCCATTACCAACTCCCGGAGTCCACCCAAACCCATGTCCATTGAGTCAGTGATGGCAAAAGGAGCCCAAAATAGAAGCACCAGTGTCAATCAGTAGAATGATTTTTATGCCTCTGGTGGAATCATTTCCGTCCTTAAGTATTAAAAGCTCCAAACTTTGGAGATGTAACTTATGAAATTTTTTCATACAACATTTCCTTCAAAGACTTCTGGAGGATGCACTGCATTAAAATTCCTCAGGAGGAGGAAAACATGGATCCAGGAAAAGGATGCATTCAATGTAGGATAGAAGTGAAGGAAATCCAGGATGTTGATGGAGGGAGATGCCAGAATGACAGCAGAGCAGTCAGTTCTTATTGGAGCAACAAAGGACTCTGCTAAATATGTCTCTGTCCTCTGTCCATGGGATTCTCCAGGTAAGAATACTGGAGTGGGGTGCCATTTCCTCCTCCAGGGGATCTTCCCAACCCAGGGGTCAAACCTGGGTCTCTTGTGTCTCTTGCATTTGGAAGCAGATTCTTTACCACTAGCACCACCTGGGAAGGGGTACATTAGGAATAGTATATAAAACCAAGTAGGGATATCCCTTGTGGTCCAGTTTGTAAGACTCTGAGCTATCAATGCAGGGGGCCTGGGGTTCAATCCCTGGTCAGAGAATTAGATCTCACATGCCACAGCTAAAAGTTTGAATGTGGCAACAAAGATCCCGTGAGCCAAATAAAGTCCCAGTGCAGCCAAATAAATAATAATTTTTTTAAACCACGCAAACAAGACAATGTTACAATTATTAACTTGAACAGGAAAAAATTGTACCAAAAAGAAATACAATTCAAGTATATGCTTTGTCTGTGATTATTCATAATACTATGACAGAGGATGAGATGGTTGGATGGTATCACCAACTCAATGAACATGAGTTCAAGCAAACGCCAGGAGATAGTGAAGCACAGGGAAGCCTGGTGTGATGCAGTCCATGGGGTCACAAAGAGTCGGACACAACTTAGTGACTAAACAACAACTGAACAACATGCCATGTAGGATCTTAGTTCCCTGACCAGGGATCAAACCCACACCCCCTGCATTGGAAGCCCAGAGTCAACCACTGAATCACCAGGGAAGTCCTCAGTTTTGATTTTTTAGGTGTCCACAACCAACTCTCTGAAGTTCAGTCATAAAATGAACATTTGATGGGATACCCAGTAGCTGACACACTCTCAAGAAAGACAAGAGAGAAATGGCTTGAAGGCTTACCCAGCCAGGACAAGGAATGATGGCCCACCCACAGCAGGACTGCCCCAACAAAGACCCCATGCCCTACTACAACACAAACATTACTGCTCCCCCCAGTGACTCTGGGCCAAGAGTCTGCCATCACTGTCTTCTAAAATCAGACACTTCTCTAGCCACCTGGTCCGGAAAACAAGACTCTGTGCAGTGCTGGCTTCCTTATGTTCTCACTCCCAAATAAGTGAGTCTGCTTGGCAGAACCCAGGTGACAGGATGTACCTGAGCTGAAACAGAGGCTAGGAAAGTAAGGTCTGGCTTCCTCCCGGGGGAAGTGAAACTCATGATGTGTAAATCCTCAAATAGAAGTACAGCAACCAGAAGTCATGAAAAATGTCCACAAAGCACCCTTAATTAAGTCAGTACAGACCCAGATCTCAAAAGGTCAAACCAGTCTCAGCTCTCAGCTCTCTGATTACCTAACCTGACTATGCTTCTGGTCCTCGAGTGCTTCCCAGAATCCTCTTTTCTCCACTAAAGTCTCCACTGGAGCCCATTTACAGGCTTACAAAGAGCCTATTAAACATTCTAATGCTTTCTCAAAACCTTGGAGATAGGGACTTCTCTGGTGGTCCAGTGGTTAAAAATCTGCCTTGCAATGCAGGGGACATGGGTTCGATGCCTAATCAAGGAACTAAGATCCCACATGCTGCAGAGCAACTAAGCCCATGCACCACAACTAGAAAGTCTGTGCCTCGCAACGAAAGATACCACATGATGCAACTAGGACCTGAGGCAGCCAGATAAATGAATAACATTTGCATAAAACTTTGGAGATGTATAAGTATTCAGAGTCTTCTCAAAGGACGGAGTTGGGGCAGGACAGAGGAGGTACATGATAGATGAGTCAGCATTCTTGTCTCCCAAAGCCTTGAATTCCTTTTTCTACATCCTATCAAGGAATTTCTGGCCGTTCATTGTTCTTTAATGTAAACCAGGTTGAATCCAAGCTCATTTAAGCCAACACAGCAAACTATTAGAAACATACGGAGCTGGGAGAGATAGTAATCATTACACAATCCCTGGTAAGGGGACCCATATCAATAAACCAGCCCTATCTAAAATTATGCTGTCCCTTCTTGATGGAGTGCCTTAAATTTATTATAATAGATACTTCCAGACTTTGCATATACAAATCATCAAATTCCTACCATATGTTTTCATGGGTAAATACGTCCTCTTCCCTACATTGATTCCTACACTTACCTACCCACACCCACTGGGCATTGTGGAATTGAATTCTGCTTACCAGTCTCCTAACTCTGAGGGGAAATTTTAGTATCCTCCTGCAAGAAGGGAAAGCCTTCTTCTCACAAGGGATTAGGCAGTGGGAAATTTCCAGAAGGATTTGAGGGTTTGGATCTTTAAGTCTCTAGAATTAATCCCTAATTTTCACTCTGTTTCATTATGCCTCTCTTTTACATAAAAGACTGGATTGAAGCTATGACTTTGGTAGTCTTCAAAATTCAACAACCCAAGGAACCCAGATTCTGAGTTCTTCTTCTCTGAACTTTTTGGTCTCTTTCTTTGCGTTATTCAGTGTCATCAGAAGCACTTATTGTACCCCATTGTCCAGGAGTTCTTCATACCCTTTATGTTGTCCGAAGGCAGCAGGCACCTCGTTCCCTGGATACCCTCAGCCAACAAATGGTCCTTGTTATCAACAACTTATAATTAGCTGCAGGCCACTGACAGCTAAGTTCCCAACCCAGAATATTGCTGGAATCTTGCCGAATTCTATTCTGTCTTGTTAGGATAAAATAAACTCCCTGGAGACCTATAACCTGCAATCCACTCTCTAGTACCAATTTCTGTCTCAGAGTTCTTCAGTTGCAAGCAATAGGAGTTTCTCTATCTTTAGAAGGAGCTTGGGTTTTGTGTCCCTCGCTTCTTTGGTAGCTCAGCTGGTAAAGAATTTGCCTGCAATGCAGGCAGACTGCGGTTCAATTCCTGGGTGGGGAAGATCCCCTAGAGAAGGGATAGGCTACCCACTCCAATATTCTTGGGCTTCCCTGGACGATAAAGAATCTTTCTGCAAGGCGGGCAGACCTAGGTTTGATCCCTGGGGTTGGGAAGATTCCCCTGGAGGAGGGTGTGGCAACTCACTCCAGTATTCTTACCTGGAAAATTCCATGGACAGAGGTTCCTGGTGGGCTACAGTCCATGGGGTCTCGAAGAGTCGGACACCACTGAGCAACTAACTAGCACGGCACAGAATCAGAGACAATTAGAGAAACAGGCTTAGAAAATGCAGACCCCCCTCTCCCAAAAAAAAGAAAGAAAATGCAGACTCAGAGCAGCACCAAGGATGCAGGACGTGGATTTAATCCACACTCTGTATGGGACACTGTTACCAGCTTGAACAAGGCTCCACCATGTTCTCTGTCCTTATGGTTTTCCATTTAACATTCAAAGTCCCAGGAACCTCTCTTGGGCCTTATTGCCTGCCTGTGCCAGTTATCTTCCCTTTTCCATCCAAACCCACTCTCTCCCTTCTTCACCCTCTCTGTGGCCAGAACCATAGGGTTTTTGCCTATTCTACAAGACCATAGACTACATCAATGGTCTCATTGCCTCTGGTCTCCAGATGGGTTTGGCCAGTAGGAAGTCCCAGTAGGAGATCAGAGGGGGAGGGGAGAATGGAATCAAGACAATTATTCCCTCTCTTGCAGTAACATGAGGCTGGCTGTGTGTCCCTCAGTAGAAAGAAATTGCTCTTCTTGTGGCAGCCTCTTCCACTCAATTCTCTCTTTCCTAGTTCCAGTAACCATGCCCTCCCCTCACCCCTAGGGCCATTATGAACTTTAGCTAACTGGATGCTCCCTCCTGAATTTTATATATTGATCAGGGATGTCCGTCATCCCCACTAAATGAAGGTATGGTAGTGGGAATAGCATCCTGACCAGGCAGTGCTGGCTGTGTGACAGGGCTAGGCATCCATCCAGCTTCTTGTCCTCTTTTGATTCCTGCCAAGAATCCCAAATCCCTCGTCTGGTTCCCGTAACTTTCAGCTGTTGTCAAGACCTTCCAATAGTCTTCCAATGAACTCTGTTCGGCTTAGGTGAGCCTGTCGCTTCCTGTACCTACAACCATGAAGTCTAATTGATGTGCTGCTATCCCCAGAAAAGTAGATGCTGTGTAAACATGGTAAACACAGCTGTCTTATTCATCTGTGTTTCCTCCAGTGCCTGGGTCCTACTAGATACCCAGTTAAAAGCTGTTAAGTGAATCCATTTCTGCCGTGGTCAGTCCTGGCTGCCCCATATTGTTCCTCCCCTGAAACGAGGGAAGAAACTATAGTCTTTGCTGAATGAGCTTAGTGAAAGTGACTTCCCAGAGACTATTTCTTAGATGAAAATAACATAACATAAAGGATCAGTAAAGCTTTTAAGGGCCAATAAGCACATCATTTAAAAGGGAAAAGGAATAAAACATTGTTATCCAGAGTCATATAGAGCCCACCAGGACATGACATTTGCAAAACCCATCCCCCAAACAATGTAAGAATGCCTGTTAAAGTTTCTGAAATGGAATTCAGAGAAAAGAGAAAATGTCCTCAAGGAATAATACCAAGAGGGACCCACTTAAAATGTGTGATGGAAATGAGATGAAAGCTTCACAAATGCCCTATAAATCTCAAGAAAAATAATCAACAGCAGGTCCATTAAGACTCTAGTGGTGATGAGACAGCAGGTAGGAGAAGCAGAGAACCTGGGGACAGTGAATATGTAGAAATGAGCCATTCTGATCTGCATCCTGGGGCCACCAAGCCATCCACTAATGAACTCCCAGAACCACAGATCATTGATTTAGAAAAACAAAACAATACATGTCTCATCTTCAGCAAGAATCATGTCACTTTAGTAAGCCAGAATCCTCCTTCAGTTCAGTTCAGTCGCTCAGTCATGTTTGACTCTTTGCGACCCCATGGACCGCAGCACGCCAGGCCTCCCTGTCTATCATCAACTCTCTGAGTTTACCAAACTCATGTCCATTGAGTCGGTGATGCCATCCAACCATCTCATCCTCTGTCATCCCTTTCTCCTCCTGCCTTCAATCTTTCCCAGCATCAGAGTCTTTTCAAATGAGTCAGTTCTTCGCATCAGGTGCCCAAAGGATTGGAGTTTCAGCTTCAACATCAGTCCTTCCAATGAATACTCAGGACTGATCTCCTTTAGGATAGACTGGTTTGAACTCCTTGCAGTCCAAGGGACTCTCAAGAGTCTTCTCCAACACCACAGTTCAAAAGCATCAATTCTTCGGCACTCAGCTTTCTTTATAGTCCAACTCTCACATCCATACATGACTACTGGAAAAACCATAGCCTTGACTAGACGGACCTTTGTTGGCAAAGTAATGTCTCTGCTTTTTAATATGCTGTCTAGGCTGGCCATAACTTTCCTTCCAAGGAGTAAGTGTCTTAATTTCATGGCTGCAGTCACCATCTGCAGCGATTTTCAGTTCAGTTCAGTCGCTCAGTCGTGTCCGACTCTTTGCGACCCCATGAATTGCAGCATGCCAGGCCTCTCTGTCCATCACCAACTCCCGGAGTCTACCCAAACCCACGTCCATTGAGTCAGTGATGCCACCCAACCATCTCATCCTCTGTCGTCCCCTTCTCCTCCTGCCCCCAATCCTACCCAGCATTAGGGTCTTTTCCAATGAGTCAACTCTTTGCATGAGGTGGCCAAAGTATTGGAGTTTCAGCTTCAACATCAGTCCTTCCAATGAACATCCAGGACTAATCTCCTTTAGGATGGATTGATTGGATCTCCTTGCAGTCCAAGGGACTCTCAAGAGTCTTCTCCAACACCACAGTTCAAAAGCATCAATTCTTCGACGCTCAGTTTTCTTCAACGTCCAACTCTCACACCCATACTTGACCACTGGAAAAACCATAGCCTTGACTAGATGGACTTTTGTTGGCAAAGTAATGTCTCTGCTTTTATTTTTTTATTTTTTATTTTTTTTTTAAATTTGAAATTTTTTAACTTTTATTTTTGTTTAGTTTAAAATTCATGTAATTAAAATTAATATAAGATTTATTTAAATCTTTACTTATATTCAAGTATATATTTACCTTTTAGAACACTTATTCTTCTTCCACATAGGATTCCTTTCATGCAAGTCTCATAGTGATAAATTCTCTCAGCTTTTGTTTATGTGAGAACATCTTTATTTTAAAGGTTATTTTCATTAAGTAAAAAAATTCTATGTTGGAAGTTTTTAAGACCCCAGGACTTTAAATAAGTCTTTTCACTGTCTTCCGATTTCCATCATTTAGAAGTCAGTCATCAGTCTTAGTGTAACACAATACAAAGATCAGAAAAAATTTTTTTTCATGTTCAAGGCATCTTTATTGGTTGCTTCAAATTATTACAAAGTAAGAACTGCTGTTGGGCCCCTGGTCTCAGTAGTAGACAGACAGCCTTAAAAACCTAGAGACCCAATTCTCCAAAAAGCTTCTCTCAGAAAGTGTGTGTTGGGTAACATTTTTTTTTTTCTGGTCCAGGATTACACACTGTGCTTAGTTATTTAGTCTCTCCTTAGTCTCCTTTAATTTGGAACAGTGCCTTAGTCTTTATCTTTCATGACTGAGTGAAAGGCAGTAATTTTGTAGAACATGGCTTGGTATGGGTTTGTCCAGTGTTTAATCATGACAGATTCAGGCTCTGCACTTTTGACAGGAAGACTGCAGAAAGGATGTTGTGTTCTCAGTACGTCAGGAGGCACGGAATGTCCATCTGCTTCTTTCTTCCTGATGTTAAAGTGGGTCACATGGTTTAGCTGCATTTTCTCCACTGTAAATTGTTTTCTCTCCGTATTTAACAAGTCATTTGAGAAGACACTGGTGTGCTGCAGGCTGTTTTTGGGCAACGGAGGTGGAACCAGGACCAAGGTCAGAAGCCCCCACCGGAGGTCTGTCGGGTTGGGCAGACTCCTGGGGTCAGGCCAGTGGCTTCTGCCCAGAGCTGGATGAGGGCTGGGGTCTTACCTGGTCACACAGGTCCCAAAGCCTGTGTGCCTGGTCAGAGAAAAAGCCCAGGGCAGGAGCGCTCCTTTTGCTGCTAATCAGCTGAGACGTCGCCTCCCCATCTCTGCGTCTCACTTTTTCATCCAGGCAAGAGAGCTGGGCGGTCTAAGCTTCCCTTTCTGGCTAACACCCTTTTGTTCTTAGCTCCTTTGAGAATAGAAGCTAAATGCCTCTGAAGATTGAAGTTGGCCAAGGATCTTTTACCCGAAAAATCACACACAAAAAATGTGGGTGCTGTACGTGCTAAGTCGCATCCAACTCTTTGCGACCCTGTGGACCGTAGCCTGCCAGGCTCCTCTGTCCATGGGCTTCTCCAGGCAAGAATACTGGAGTGGGTTGCCATTTCCTTCTCCATGTCTCTGCTTTTAAATATGCTATCTAGGTTGGCCATAACCTTCCTTCCAAGAAGTAAGTGTCTTTTAATTTCATGGCTGCAATCACTATCAGCAATAAAGTCAGCCACTGTTTCCACTGTTTCCCCATCTATTTGCCATGAAGTGATGGGACCAGATGCCATGATCTTACTTTTCTGAATATTGAGCTTTAAGCCAACTTTTTCACTCTCCTCTTTCACTTTCATCAAGAGGCTCTTTAGTTCTTCTTCACTTTCCTTCTTACCCCTGATGTTTCCTCTTAGTAAATTTTCCATCCACTGCTCCCCACCCTGTTCCTTGGCTATAAAATGCCACCAATAAGGCTTCCCAGGTGGCTCAGTGGTAAAGAATCTGCCTGCCAATGCAGGAGACACAGGTTCAATCCCTGGGTCGGGAAGATCTCCTGAAGGAGGAAGTGGCAACCTACTCCAGTATTCTTGCCTGGAGAATCCCATGGACAGAGGAGCCTAGCGGGCTACAACCAATGGGGTCACAAAGAGTTGGACACAGCTGAGCGACTGAGCACACACATCCATGCTGTAGACAGAGTTGACGCAATTTCTCTCCTCAGTTGCAAAATTCCATTGTGGTGGTCCCTATACCTGTTGTGTTAACCCTCACCCCTCCTGCCCCAAATAAAGTCTTCCTTGTCTTACTTAAAAAAAATAAAATAAAAAGCCCACAAGGGGTCAATCTTGAGAAATCCAAGACTATGGTTTCAAAAGAGAAAAACAACTACTGAGAATGGTAAAACTTCCTAAAATGAACATTTTAAATGAAAATTTAGAATTATTAAGGCTAGGGCACTTATTGGAGCTATATCTTGAATGGAAACAACCAGAAATGCAACAATCTAGAAATATACAGAGAGGGTTCATTTCAGGTTTTAGAATCTGTTTCTGATTCCTGTTTGACTTAGAATAAATCAATTAATTTCCCCATTGGAGAGATACATTTTTTCATGATGCTCCCAAACAAAACACTGTTTTTGAATGTTAATAGTTGCAACAGCAACTGGAAACACACCATGTGTCCTTGATAAACAAGTAGTCATAGTTTATTCCAAGTTGGTCTTGTTGTGGTTGATTAGTCGTGTCCAACTCATTTGCAGTTCCATAGACTGTAGCCCACCAGGCCCATCTGTCCATGGGATTTCCCAGGCAAGAATACTGGAGTGGGTTGCCATTTCCTTTTCCAGGGAATCTTCCTGACCTAGGGATTGAACCCATGTCTTGGGTTCTGCATTGGCAGGTGGATTCTTTACCACTGAGCTATCAGGGAAGCCCTCTTATAGCCCCCTAAAGTCTCCAGTCAAGCATGCTGCCTTGTACAACAAAGGAAAGGAATTTCTGTCACATTCCTCCCTCCTGTCAAGGGCCACATCTGGATGCAAGAAGAACATGGCCCCTAGTGGTATGAGATCTTCACACACCCATCCTCAGAACGTTCCATTTGTAAATGCTTTGGATTTTTCAGAAAGTGTCTCCACTTCTACAGTCTAATGCAATTTTCCCAGTTTTGCGAGATGATAGCTGTTATTTGGAACTATACCTTACAAATGAGAAAAGTAAAGCCCAGAACAGCTTGGCATGAGCTTGGGCAGCTCGTGAGTCTCAAAGTCCAGAGGGCAGTGGGGTCAACGGCCTCTGGGCCTCTTCTCATGAGTGTCAGTCCCTGTTGTGCCCATTTCTGTTAGTCATCATCACTGAGACCTTTGGTTGCAGGCTTAGCCCAGCGTAGCTGCTAAACCAGGGGCCCAACCCAAGCCCAAGCCCTGGATTCTTGCCTAGGTAAGCAGGCTGTCACCAGGTGGCACCACACCGCAGCCGGGCCCCCAGTGGATCAGATCTGCATCTCCCAGCCCCTTGGCTGAGTAGCGTAGCCCCAGGCATTTTATTAGCTTCAGAATAATGCCCCACCACCCAATTGACTATTTGGGACCTCACTTGTCTGTCTATAGTGGAGTTCTACTGTTTTTCAGTGGCCAGTTCAATACATCTTCAAGAGTATTTTTTTGTTGTTAGAGCTGCATTCTAAGTCTCTGATTAGATTTCATTATTTTCTGAGTAAAAGTTTCTGATTAGATTTCTTTGTGACTTTCGCAAGTTGTATGCGAGCATTTACATATTGGAATATATATTTTTATTATATTTTTTTCCTTTTACATGACAGGCTAACACATTGTTTTTCTTTTTCTCTCTCTTTTTTTTAAGCTTTTTATTTTGAGTTGGAATATAGCCAGTTAACAATGTTGTGATAGTTTCAGGTGAAAAGCAAAGGGACTCAGCCATATATATATGTATATCCATTCTCCTCCAAACTCCGTCCCCTTCAGACTGCCACGTAAGATTGCAGCACATCAATTTCTTAAAACTACATATGTACATATTTCTATAAGGATATAATCACTGAATTTTATTTCAGAACTGCAAAAGAGGTATTATAAAATATTTACCACAAAAAAGGAACTTGAGTCTGACAAGGTTGAGGCCATCATATAGGAACATTGACCTTCCAGATATTTTCTGGTTGACTTGATGATACTTGAACAGATAACAACTTTCAGCTTACTTTGCTATCTCCACCTTCTCCTGCTCTCTCCTCACCCTGGGGCTGCTCCCAGAGGCTCCTTTGCTCTGCTGGTCCCATACCTTCTCCTTACCTATCAGAGAAGCAAGTTCCTGACAGCATCACTTGCTCCCTGGTACAATCCCAGGAAGGCCATTGCTCCCTCCTAGGCTCCCTCCTACTGTTTCCCAGTCCCCCAGCTTCATCTTGCTTGTTCTGCCCTCACTTGAACACACTTTACATCTCTAATATCTTCTGGACTGTCTGTCCAGGTGAGATCCTGGGCTGTGCTCTCTCTCCTGATGGCCTTTTAAATGTTCTTTTCTCCAGCTGGAGATGCATCCTGTTCTCACGGAATAATCTTTGTCAGTTCAGCCTGGAGATCTGAAAAATGCGGAGCCCAGCTGAGCTTTTCTGCCTCTGCAGAGACAGTGCTGTGATCAATAAGGGCTTCTACTCTTGAAAATTTTCCTTATTGCTGTGTCGCCTAAGCTTATTACTCATCTCTCTGGTTGTCTCTCTCCCATTGGGGGTGGCAGGTAATCTGAGAATACACACAATTATATTCACTTGCTTTCTTTATTATCCAGGCCATACCCGGATTTTATGTTGTCCCTGTCCTTTGACCACCATTTAACCTCTTTCCTTGTTAGACTGTCAATAGTTAAAATTTTGCTATTAAAAAATATTATGTATTTACTGTGGGTGTCAGAGGGAGTAATTCTGTGACATGGCTTCTTTGCAGAGGTTGCTGATAATCCATCAATATCCTTCATCTTTATTTTTTTTTTTTTTTTTTTTTTTCATCCTTCATCTTTAAATAATAAATAATACAACTCTCCAGTTCTACATGGACTCAAGGCCACTCAGCTAAAAATCTACATTTCCCAGCTTCCCTTGTAGCTGGGTGTGGTCATGTGACTGAATTCCAACCAATGGGATGTGAGCAAAAGTGATTATGTCACTTCCAGGTCTTGCCCTTAAAAGGAATGCGTGTACACCCCCCTTCTCTCTTCCCCTTCTCAGTGGCCGGGATGCAAACATGATGGCAGGAGCTGAAGCAGTCACCTTGGAACTCAGAGATGGAAGTCACCTGTTGAGAATGGCAGAGATACTCTATCAGCTGTAGACTACATTCCTTTGGACTACTATGTAAGAGAGAATCAAAATTCTACTTAGTTTAAGTCACTGTATTTTGGGGTCTTCTGACTATTTTATGCTCTAAGCTTCATGTTACTGCCATTAACCAGGAGACTGTCCTTGTTACTTGTACTTATTTGTGTTTTCTTAGTTCAAATTTTATGTTTTCTGTCTTCCTTTTAAAAACTTAAACTGTTAGCTAGCGGGTCATCTGATTTCTTTTTTCTTCAAAGAATCAGCTTATGGTTTTCCTTATTCTCGTGTGTTTAGAATTTTAAGGTTATTTTTGTTACCCATACACTTGAATTAATTTCTAGCCATTTATGGAATTGTTGAGTCACATCCTTTCCTCCTCAACATTTTTTCTACATTATTGCATTGTCCTATGCCATCTAAAACGGCTGAAAAGAAGTCCAAGGTCAGTCTCATCTTATTCTTCTTGGAGATGGGCTGCTGCTTCTGCTGGGATGTTCATAGTAGGAAGCTTTTGTTATCCCTAAGATTTAGGAACTTCACAAGAGCTTTTCTGATTTCAATGGTTTCTTTACTCAATTTACCTGGAATATAGGAAATTCTGCTCATTTGCCAAGCTGAGTCTTTTTGTTTCAGAAATGGCTTTTCTTTTATGCTTGTGACTACTTTTTCAGTTTCACTTGTTCCCTCTTCATCAGGACTCTAGCTGTATGTTGGATCAGTATAAACATTTCACATAGCTATCACTTTCCTTCTAATCATTTCATCTCTTTGTACTTCTTTTTTGTGTCTGTGTGATATTTTCACACCTGTTATCCATGGCACTGACTCACTTTTCTGTTACAGCAACTCTACTTCTTGTGGTTTCTAATGTGACTTTCAGATACTTAGTGCGTTTTTCTTCTATTTCTTTCCTTACCTTTTCAAATCTTCTTTTCATCTAATTTTGGTACCTCTGAATTTTTGTTCCATAGGGTCTCATATTGTATTCAGTTAGAGTGATACTTTGCAAAGAATTTATTCTATTTTCTGAAATCATTTTTCTTCTGATGTGTATTCTTTATATGTATTTTTCTACTGACATTCTTTGGGAGAGGAGGATAGTGTCTCACGTAGATCCCATGGTAGCTCTTTACTAAGAAATAGTGACTAGTACTTGAATCCATCTGCCCTTGAGATATAATTCCTATATCATAGGAAATATATTAGCTAGAGAAGCAAGCTAACACAAGGGAAAACCAGAGAGATACAGAAGGTGGGACATTCTGTAGGACAACTGACTCAATTGCTTCCACCAGTAAGTGTTCTAAAAAAGGGACTGGATGAGATTAAGCTTAACAGGTATTACAGTCCTTGATTGGATACTGATATGGATAAACCAGCTAAGAATAATTGGAAAAACTTTAATATGGCCTGGAAATTAAATGCGATAAAATAACTAAAACACAAAGGTAGAAAGTGTCGCCTAAACAAAACAGGTATAAAAACCTTATAAAACCATTTTTACAGTATGATCTCATTTTAGTACACACACAGGTAGCTGTTACAGTGAGCAATGTTCTCTGGGTAGTAGGAATATGCTATTTGTTTTTAAATTTGTCTGTATTTTCTAATATTCTACAAGTACATATATTTTTTATGTAATACAGTTTTTTTTCAATAGTGACACATATTATTTAAAATTGGAGAAGGGAATGGCTTCTTACTCCAGTATTCTTACCTGGAGAATTCCATGGATAGAGGAGCCTGGAGGGCTATAGTCCATGAGGTCACAAAGAGTCAAACATGACTGAGCAACTAACACTTTACCTTCATATTTAAAATATTTACCATGAAGATAATAAACCTCACACTTCAAGGTCCCTTCTCATGTGCCCGTCCAAGGTCTGGGAGGACGTCCCTCTAGCAATTTTGTACCATACTTTTGCGGGATTTTTAAATTTCATTTTTGATTTCTCTAGCATTTTAAAATTGTGGTAAAAGACAAATAGTGAAAAGTTCACTCTTCTAACCGTTCTTAGTTTTACAGTTCAGTAACAGTACATACATTTACATTGCTGTGCAAATATCATCACCACTTATCTCCAAGGCTTGGTCATCTTCCCAAATTCAAACTCTGTACCCATTAAACAATAACTCCTAACTCACCCCTCCCTCCAGTCTTTTTAGAATCTCCAAAGCTGTATAAGCTTTAAATTCCACAAAACCTTGGCCTAGCCTCAACTGACAACCAGATATCCTAGTCATTCTTGAGAAAGCTTTTGAAATGATACTTAACCCTGCCAAGGTGACTTTAACCTCAAACCAAAGGACAATCAACATACTCAAGGAGACTCTCACCAAAGTGCTCATCAGTAAATGTGCAAAAGTCAGTAACTGTGACAACATCAACAGTGTATACACAGAAAAACAAAACCAGTGAATGTTACTAGAATATATATTAAACAACTTTTTCCGAAAGTTACTTGTTTGTCATTCTTAAAGTCCAACTTTATTGTAAAGTAAGCTTATTTTCTTCATTACTTAGAATTATTGGTAAATAGTACCATAACTCCCTGTAAAATTAGTCCAGAGGAATATATAGACATTTTATATAGTTCTATCAGCTAGTTTTAAGTCTGACTCAAAATCAAAGAAACCTTTATTTCTTTCATACTTAGAAGAGGTTCAAGGTAAGAGTCCAGGACTAGAATAATTTTATGATCCTCAAGGAACTGGAGCCCTTTTATCTTGCTATGCTGCCATCCTTAGCATGCCAATTCATGGCCCAACAGGGTTGCTCAAGCTCCATCCATCAAGTCTATATTCCAGTCTGAAGTGAAAAATAAGGAGTGAAAAAGAGCATGCCCCCTTCCCATGATGATTCCTCACAGAAATTTCACCCAACTTTTGAACTTGAATCATTTTTGCCCTATAGCCTTAGCTAGCTGAGAGAGAGGCCAGGAAATATAATCTTTATTCCACAAACTTGTGCCCAACGAAAAACCAAACACTATTACTAGAGACCCAATGGTCAAATATATCCAAACCATACATCTAAACCAGTAAGCTTTACTGCTGCAGTAAGCTTTAACTGTGAAAAGCATCATATCAGTGTATTAATTATCATCACTTTTTTACTGTGTGTTATTTCCAGGGAAATGTAAACCACGGGATGGGGTCTCTGACCCCATCCCTAGAGAATGTTATCATAGAAGACATTTCCCCACATGGTAAACAAAGGAAAACAAGGAACATGAGTGTAGAAGTTGTGCCCACAAGAGGGCCTATAGAGCCGGAGCATAATAGAAACAGCCAGAGAGGGGGGTGATGGAATCAGCAAAGGAAAGCCTCGTGACCTTTCAGCCTTCTCCCTGACTTGATAATGAAATACAGAAATAAACCTCCCTGCTTGTACTTTGCATATTTTGGTTGTCATGTTGCTTTTCTAAATTGATTGCATTTTACCTTGATGGGGGAAATTTACCTTGGTGGTAATAGAGTTTGGAATTTTGTTCAAACTAGAATAGGATTTCTCCCTAAAATAGTGGTATTGGTCAGTAGGAATGGTGGTCAGTCTGCTGGGTTCTTTGCCTCTGATCTAGCTGCCCTAAGATCTGGGCTCTTTTTTCCTCTGGCTCAGGAATGAGGGAGATTCACTCTTTGAGAAGGAGCAGGGCGTGTTGATCTAGCAGAGCTGCTCATTGGGATTCTGTTCCTCTCAGCTGGCACCCCCACCCAGCCAGCCTCTGGGTAAGAAACCACTTTCTCCTACTGTTCTTCAGTTTCACTTCCTGAGGGAAATTAGCCCTGCAGAAGTAGCCAGCCAGCGGTAGCAGAGTATAGAGCAGCCACCTACAGTCCTGCAGCTTCTCCCAGAACCAGCAGAGGCTACTGCAGATAGACCAGGCACATGGGGCCCACATGGTACAGAACTCAGGAAAGCTGTTTTAAATCAACCACCACCCTTAAAACTCTTTGGGGGTAGGTCACATTTGGAGTAAGGGAGGCTTGAAAGGCAGGGAGGGGACTTTCCTCTTAACAGCGGAAGGAGCTTCCTAACAGCCTTCCTTTTCTGCTTTGTGCCTGGGTCAGCAAGTTCTAGGGGAGCTGTGTCCTCAGGTCCCAAGGGGGCTGAGGCCTGTCAGGGCACTCAGCAAGCTGTGAAAGCACTCTGGAGGAAAAGGGAGGCTCCTCTACATTTCCCTTTCCCGCAGGCCTGCCCTGGTTTTTCATGATGTCATCCATTCATCATTGTGAGCTGATTGGTGGCCCCAGGCCTTGGCTGGCTGCCCAAGGCCAGGAGGGAAGAAAGAGGACCTAGGACAAATGCGCAGCAGGCCCCTGAGTATGTGCGGAAATGTTGTCATCAGCTCTACATAGAAAGACTTGGAACAAATCGAAGAAGGCAGTAAAAGTCACAAGATCCTATCCAACCTTCCGTTCCCTGAATGCCTGGGAAGAATTCAGGGGCCTCTTTCCTGTGGATGGGGAACCAAATCCTGGAGTGGGCCTGGGTGTGGAGGAGGGACTGCTCTGCCAGATGGTTCATTCTCCAGAATTCAACCTGTTTCCTGAATCAGTGGTGTTTGAAAGCAACTTTGTCCAGGTACTCTTGGGCCACTCCGAATGGCACTCCTTGATTCCTCTAAATCTGTTCCCACAATGTGACGGAGATTCTGTCCCCGGAACTGGAGTGGAGTGACAACTGAGGCAAAGAGAGGAACTGAAGGCAAGGCTACCCACACCTGACCCTGACATTGCAGGGCCCCAGACAGGCTTTCTCCTGCAGTCACTCTGGGGAGAGAGGTCAAGGGTTCTCTGCTCTGAGTGGAGGGTTTGGTCCCTGAATCCCTTAGTTTACTTCATCCTCCAGGCTGTCAGTTCAAAGTAGATGAACAAAGAGGCAGTAAAATGAGATGCTATTTAGGGGTTTGGAACAGAAATGCTGATGGGTGAAAGAATAGAAGTCGGGCACCCAGTAAGATCTAGGCTCGGAGTCTGGTCCACTTTTTTCTCGTCAGGAGGTGTCATGGTGCAGGGGACCTGCACACCAGTTTCTCTGTTGTAAAAGAGGTGGGGCTGACCTGGCTGTTCCATGAAACATGGGAAGCAAAGGCCTCAGTACAGGAGCACTCAGTGCATTTTGTTTCCTTGCCTGGCTCTCCTTAGGCCAGATGGGACCCAGAATAAGCAGCACTTGGGGGCTACAGGGGCTTGACAGTGAAAAGAGAGATGCGGGAGATAATAGGCCCCCTCAAGAAAGTGCCAAAGGACAGGTTTTTAAAATAAAAGCCAGGAAACAGTCTGGGGAGGATTCATGGAAGTGTGACATATGTCAGGGAACTCTTGTGGGCAATTGCTAATATTGCGTTGGCCAAAAAGTTCATTCGATTTTTCCATATCAGCTTAAAAAACCCAAATGAACTTTTTGGTCAACCCAGAATAGGCAAAGTAAATACTGTTACATTTGTTTAACCAATATAGGTTTAACTGTGGTTCCAAAGAAGTGATGACTTTGCTCCCACCAGTAGTGGAGCCATGTCTGAAGCCACTGGCCATGTCTGAATGAAGCATTTTGGATTGTCACAATTTGGGGGTGGGGTTGGGGTGGTCACTGCTATCCGCATCTATTGGGCAGAGGCCATGGATGCTGCTAAACATCTCACAACACATAGGAGAGCCCGCTCCCCCCAAACAAAGAATTATCCAGCCCCAAATGTGAACAGTGCCGAGTTTGAGAAGCTCTCACGTGAAACATGCTGCTGCTCCTGCCAAACGCTCAGACTGGGCCTGGGGGACTGCTTTGCAGGTCAGAAAGGGCAGGAACTGGATAGACATCTACAAAGCCTCCAACACCATGGCCCTGGGGGTGACCTCCTCTGTGCCCTGCCTGCCTCTTCCCAACATCCTCCTCATGGCCAGTGTCAAATGGCACCACAGGCAGAACCAGACATGGAACAAACCATCCACAGCCCCCAAGATCATCCTGAAGAGGTGAGCATCCTGAAGTGGGGCAAAGGGGGCTGGCATGTAACAGGGACAGGGAGGAGGGCCAGTCAACACCCCCACTTTCCTTCTTGTTGCATCCATTGCACTGAATTCTTAGGAAGTCTCTCTACTTTTGGGCAAGGGACAAGGAAGCCAAGGGGTCTAGGAGATGATGAAGCATTGGTTGGGAGATGCAGGTGCTAGACCTTATGCAACTGACTAGACTCAAAACAATTTTGAGTCCCAAGTTACTTGATGCATTTCAGTTTTCCTACTGGTAAAGTGAATTGAATGAAGTCTTACTTGGAACTGTAATTTTATGCTTGTCCAGGATGCAATGGCCCTTTTATTTTTTCAGATATCCAACCTTTTATTTTGTATTGGGGTACAGCCTATTAACAATGTTGTGGTAGTTTCAGGTGAACAGAGAAGTGACTCAGCCATACATAGACTTGTATCCATTCTCCCCCCATATCCCCCTCCCATCCAGGCTGGTACATAACACTGAGTATAGTTCCATATGCTATACCCTTGCTGATTATCCATTTCAAATACAGCAGTGTGCAATGGCCCTTTTAGATGCTTGAGCCTCTTCAAGTAATGTGCAGGATATCTCAAGAATCTCTAGATATTCCCAGAAGCCCAAGTTAACCTTTCATTGCTCCACGTTGCTTCAGTAATAAACCTCTCCGTTATGTTCTAAGCACCCCCTACAGCAAGTGCATCCCAGTTCAGCTGACTAATCCCAGATCCAAAGCCAGCTCCCTGAACTTTAGCTCCTTTGGGAAGAGTAATTGAGGCCTTAAGGTCAATGAGTGGACAAGCTGGACAGTGGGACCTGGCTCCCGTTCTATCGAGAAGAAAATTAAAAATCCCTATGATTCCACCTACCTTACTCCCAGGCTGCCCTTCTCAAGCAGGATTCAGGGAACACCAGTATGAGAATTGTGGAGGTAGGTGGAGGTTAAAATGCAGATTCCAGGGCCCCACCCCAGACCTACTGAATCTGAATCTTTGGAGGTATCTTCAGGTGTCTGCATTTTAGCCAAGCTCCCCAGGTGAATCTGACCTCCCCAAAGTTTGAGAACCACTGTGCTAACCATTCGCTCTCCTACCCACCCCCAAAGCCTTGGTCTTAAAGGAGACACTCTTCATTTTAATGAAGACAAGTTTGGACCATGTGTGTTGTCAACATGGGGTTGTCAATGTGTCTTCCCTTGCGCCTTCAGGATTCTCCCATTGAAGTTTGTGGAGCTCCAGGTCTCTGACCACCTTCAACGTGTCCTGCGGTTGAGGACAGTCACAGAGAAGATATACTACCTAAAACTCCACCCTGACCATCCTGAGACTGTTTTCCATTTCTGGATCCGGCTCATTCAAATTCTGCAGAAGGGCCTGTCCATCACCACCAAAGACCCCAGGATTCTTGTCACTCACTGCCTGGTACCCAAGAGTAACTACAGTCCCTCAGGAGACTCACAGGTAAGTGGACACTATGGCCTCCTCCAGCCAAGGCCAGAGCTGAGCTGTAGAGCTTTGGTAAGCTGATATGGAAGCACCTTGGGAAGGCGATCCCTGCCTTAGGCCTTTTCTAATCACTTTATTGATTAAAATTCACCCAAGTGTACAGTTCAGCATTTTCAGTAAATGTATAGAGTTCTGCAACCATCACCACAATATCACCCTAAAAAATTCCCTCATGCCCATTTGTAGTCATTCTGTTCCTACTTTCTGCCCTAGGCAACCACTGATCTGTCTTTAAACTCTACTCATATTTCTGAAACATTTCTACATGGAATCCTATAATATATAATGTTATGTGTCTGGCTTCTTTCACTTAGGGTAAGGTTTTTCAAGTTCATTCATATCATAGCATGAGGCCAACTCTATGTTAGAGTCACAGATTATCAATAATTTCTTCCTTTTTATTGCTGAATAGTATTCCACTGCATGGATATACCACATTTTGTTTGTCTAGTCACTAGTTGATGGACATTTGGATCATTTTCGTGCGTGTGTGCTCAGTCCTGTCCAACTCTTTGAGACCCCATGGACTGCATCCCACCAGGCTCCTCTGTCCATGGAATTTTCCAGGCAAGAATACTGGAGTGGGTTGCTCTTTCCTCCTCCAGGGGATCTTCCTGGCCCAGGAATCGAATCTGCATCTCCTGCATCGGCAGGCGGATTCTTTACTGCTGCACCATCTGGGAGACCTTTGGATTATTTCCAGCTTGGGCCTATTATGAATAATGCTGCTGTGAACATTTGTGTACAAGTTTTTGTATAGATGTATGTTAGGGTATGTCTGCATTTGTTGTGGGTAGATTCCAAGAATTTGGAATTGCTGAGTCATATGGTAAGTTTGTGTTTCAACAGGCAAACCTTTTTCCAAAGTGACTGTACCATTTATATTCCCACCAGGAATGTGAGAGGGTTTCGCTTTCTCCACATCTTCACCAACAATGGTATTATCTTCTTAATTAAAGCCATTCTAGGGGATATGTTGTGTTTTTAATTAGGATTTCTTGTCAAGGAACTTTTAATAGACTTGTTAACCATTTACATATCTTCTTGGTGAAATTTCTATTCAAATCTTTTGCTTATTTAAAATTTTTTTTCTTATTGAGTTGTAAGAACTCTTTACATATTCTGGATACAAGTCCTTTATCAGATATATGACTTGTAAATATTTTTTCTCAGTCTGTGAGTTGTCTTTTCATTTTCTTAATGATGTTTTCTAAGGAGCAAAAGTTTTAAATTTTGATGAAGTGCAGTCTATCAATTTTTTCTTTAATAGATCTGACTTTTGGTGGTGTATCTAAAAACTCTTTCTTCAACCCAAAGTCACAAATGTGTTATCCTATATTTTCTTCAAGAAGTTATATAGACTTCTTTTTTAAAAAAAAAAATTTTTTTTGGCCACATCACATGGCATATGGGATCTTAGTTCCCCAGCCAAGGATTGAATCTGAGCTCCTGCCATTTGAAACATGGAGTCTTAACCACTGGACCACCAGGGAAGTCCCTAGACTTAGCTCTTACATGTAGGTCTTTGATCCCTTTTGAGTTAATATTTTTGTATGATGTGAGGTAAGGGTACATTTTTAAGTAATTTTTTTTTTTTTTTTGGCATGTGGATGTTATAACTGTTCTAGTACCATTTGTTAAAAGACTATCCTTCCCACATTGAATTGTTTTGGCATCTTTGCCAAAAATCAATGGACCAGAAATGTAAGGATTTATTTCTGGCTTCTCAGTTCTGTTCCATTGATCTGTTTGCCTATTCTTGTGCCAATTACACAATGTCTTGATAAATGAAGCTTTATAGTAAGTTTTTTGGAATTCTGAATTTTAATTTTTGAAATTAGGTGTTGTAAATCTTCCAATTTGGCTCTTTTTCAAATTGTTTTGGTATAGCCAATTCCAGATCCTTTGCATTTCCATGTAAATTTTAGGATCAACTTGCCAATTTCTGCAAAACAAACAAACAAACAAATCTGCTGGAATTTTGATAAGGACATGTTGAATTTATACATCAATTTGGGGAAAATTGCCATCTTGACAATAATTGGGTCTTTCAGTACATATGTATACAAAGTCTTTTCATTTATATCAATCTAATTTAATTTCCCTTAGCAATGTTTGCAGCTTTCAGTTTATAAGCTCTGCACTTTTTTTGTTCAATATATTCCTGAGTATTTGATTGTTGTTGATATTATTGTGAATGGAATTGTGTTGTCTTAATTTTCTATTACTTATTGAAAGTATATAGAAATACAATCAATTTTTGTGTATTGCTGTTTATTAGCTGTAGTAATTTTCATGGATTCCTTGGGATTTTCTACATATATGCATACATTCTTGTTATCTGCAAATAAATACAGCTTAATTCCATTTCTCATTTGGATCCATTTATTTGTTTATTGCTTATTGCATTAGTTAGAACCTTCAGTACAATGTTTAATAAAAGTAACAAAAGCAGACATCCTTGCCTCATTCAGGGTGTTAGGGGGAAAATATCCAGTCTTTCATTAAGTATGATATTAACTATGGGATTTTTGTAGATGCCCTTTATAAGACAGAGGAAATTCCTTTCTAGTCCTTGTTTATTAAGAGTTTTTATCATGAATAAGTACTAGGTTTTGCCAAATGCTTTTTCTCTGTCTACTAAGATGATCATATTGTTTGTCCTTTATTCTATTAATATAGTATATTGTTTAGTCACCAAGTTGTGTTCAACTCTTTGCAACCCCATGGACTGTAGCCTGCCAGACTCCTTTGTCCATGTCCATAGGATTTCCCAGGCAAGAATACTGGAATGGGTTGCCATTTTCTTCTCCAGGGGCTCTTCCCGACTCAGGGGTGGAACCCAGGTCTCCTGCACTGGCAGGCAGATTCTTTGCCACTGAGCCAACAGGGAAACCCATATATTATATTACTTTAATTGATTTTTAGATGTTAAACGAGCCTTGTGTTCCTGCAATAAATTCCATTACATTACAATGTATTTGATCCTTTCTATATAGTTTGATTTGGTTTGCTAGCATTTTGTTAAAAGGGTCTTGCACCTATGTTCGTAGTGATATTGGTCTGTAGTGTTCTTGTGATACCCTGGCTTTGGTATCAGAGTAATACTTGCCTTATTGAGTAATTTAAAAAGTGTTCCCTCCTCCTCTGTTTCTGAGTTTTTGAAGAATTAATGTTACTACTTCTTTAAATATTTGATAGAAATCAGGGAAGCCACCTGGGCATTTTTGCCTCAGGCCTTAGAGTCTAATGAACTGAAGCCTGACGTGAGCTACAACATAAGCTCCACAATCGCTGAAATTTTTATCTGTTTTTTTCACTGAGATTCCCCAGTGCCTGGCACATAGTTGATATTCAGTAAATATTAATATTAAATGAACATGAGCAGTGTGCACAACTAGGAGGCATCCCAGGTGGGGCAGTGGTAAAGAATCTGCCTGCCAACGTGGGAGATGCAAGAGATATGGGTTTGATCCCTGGGTTAGGAAGATCCCCTGGAGGCGGAAATGGCAACTCGCTCCAGTACTCTTGCCCAGAAAATTCTATGGACGGAGGAGCCTGGTGGGCTACAGTCCATGGGGTCTCAAAGAGTCTAACATGACTGAGCACATGCGCGCGCACACACACACACACACACACACACACACACAACTGGAACATCTGAGGGGTATCACAGGCAACAGGAAAAAAGGCAATTTTAGTTTGGCATAAAAAGCACCTCAACACAGGATATTTCTTAGAGGAATGAATTTGAAAAACATTAAATTTCTACAATAAACATTTAGCCCCCTCTATTTAAATATAAAACCAAGTATGGCAAGTTTTATTAAAGTTTATGTTAATAGACTGTTCAATAACATAGTAAGGTATGTTAAGAATAGCTTACCTACACTAAACTATGTTTAAAGTTTTCAATAACAATATTATTCTTAGGACATCAAAGGAAATTTATAACAATAGAGATCAAAACAAACAGATATAGCCTCAGAATTGCCTCTCTGAGCTGCTGGCATGGCTTTGTCTAATGGAACACTTTAGGTTCTAACACTTTCGGGTCTAGACCATGATATTAGGAAAATGCAGAGATGCTAAGACCTTAACAACCTGGCTTTGTTTTTCCTTCCTCCATCTAGTTAGTACGGAAGAAACCCCAAGCTTCCCAGCCCAGCGAGAGCCTCATGCAGCTGATGGCCATAGGGGAGAGTGAGGCCCTCTGTCAGATCTTTGCTGACTTGCACCAGCACAACCTGTTCAGGTACATGACTCAAATCCAGCCAGCTTGATGTCCCCAGGTGGTCTGCCCCAGAGACCCAGAAACCAAGTAATCTGATTAAGGGGCACAAGGAAGTACATGAAATACTGCCCTTCCATATCCAATCCAGTCTGTATTTTTGACTCAGGGAAACCTTTTCCTGGTCTCTTTGCCTGACTGTCCTCCACAAGCATCATAGGCTTGACTTCAGAGGAGGATAATCATAAAAAATGAAAAGTAACCTCTTCAATATTAAGAATAAATTAGTAACACAGTGGAAAAATAAAACCTAATTTCTAATCTAGTTCCTAGATTTCCTACTGAGAAATAATCAAAACATTGTTTCAAACATCCTCTATCACTGAGTTCCTTTACCTACATACTTGGCCTCTGCTTGGACTATATGGAGCTTCTGTGGTCATTTTTTTTTAAGTGTTTTCTGGAAAGCTCCCTCATGCAGGCCTGTCTTCTCCATGTCTGAGGAAATGTCATTGTAGGTACAGATGACTTAGGGTTGACTCTTAGGACTGGTTGGTATGAGAGAGACCAAAGTAGAGAGCACTTAGACCTCAGGGTACCACAGCCAGAGAGTGAAGATCAAGTGGGAACCGGAGTCCTAGTGAACTTGATGTGTGGTGTCAAAGAAAAGGGAGAACAGAAATAAATTAGTAAATGTCACCAGAAAAGAAAAACACCAGAGAAGGCGATTTTGTCATAACAGGGACCAGCAACTCAGAGACAGAATTTAGAGGAAAAAAAAGAGAAAGATTTGTGTGTGTGTGTGTGAGTGCCAGTAATACACTGAAAATCAGGAGAGCTCAGAGGAGGCAAGGTCTCATAGTGGGTAAGCGCTCACATAGCTTTGGACTCAAGTCACTGCTCTATGAGTCCTTAGGCACATTGCTTAACTCTGTTGGGCCTCAGTTTTCAGATTTGTAAACTTGGATTTGTAAAGTGGAAATTATGATAATGCCAACCAGATAGTGTCAGTATAAAATGAACCCATATGCATCAAGTGCTTGGCTCATCCTCAGCAAACTTAGAGGCAGTTATAAGTTAACTCTCAATAAATATTAACTTGTATTCTAACTTGGGCTGGAAATAGAAAAGTGATAACACAAGAAAAAGACTTATTAGTTACCTGCTGCTGAAGAATTTTTTATACTGGGGTTGTCACTCGGTATATCACACAGAGATCTGTAATGAAGAAATTCCAGGGTAAGATATCACATTCTGAACAGGAGAGCTCTGGACTTAATACAGAAATTTTATTTTATTTTTTTTGACCATGCCACTTAGCTTGCGAGCTCTTAGCTCACTGACCAAGGGTGGAACTCCTGACCCCAGGCAGTGGAAGTGCAGAGTTCTAACCATTGGACTGTCAGGGAATCCCCAGAACAAGATATTCTGAAGCAACTTTTTGATTGTCTCAAAATGTTAACTCACGGATTTTCTTTATTACTCTTAGAAGGACAGCCTCTGTTTATACCTCATTAGCCACACCTATATTTAGTCAAAGCTATGGCTTTTCCAGTAGTCATGTTTGGATGTGAGAGTTGGACCAGAAAGAAAGCTAAGCATCAAAGAATTGATGCTTTCAAATTGTGGTGCTGGAGAAGACTCTTGAGAGTCCTTTGGACTGCAAGAAGATCAAACCAGTCAATTCTAAAGGAAATCAACCCTCAATATTCATTGGAAAGACTGTTGCTGAAGCTGAAGCTCCAATACTTTGGTAACCTGATGCGATGAGTCGCCTCATTGGAAAAGACCCTGATGCTGGGAAAGATTGAAGGCAAAAGGAGAAGGGGTGGCAGAGGATGAGATGGTTAGATAGCACGACCGACTCAATGAACATGAATTTGAACAAACTCCAGGAGATAGTGGAAGGCAGAGGAGCCTGGTGTGCTGCAGGCTACAGAGTTGCAAAGAGTGGGACACAACTTAGAGACTGAATAGTGATAGCCACACCCAGTTGCAAAGAAGACTGGGAAATAAAGCCTCCACTCCGCACAGCCATGGGCCCAACACAAAGTTAGATGCTCTGCGTCACCACGAGAAGGGAAGAAGGGATGCTGGGGGCCTACTGGCAATCTCTGGCACAGAGAGATTTTAATATCTCTGAAAGGTCAGAGAAGTTGAAGACCTGAAGGAAAAACTCACAGAAGTCAGATAAAGGATGGGGAAAGCTGCACAGGCTAAGGGGACAAATGGGTATAAGACTGAGGCTTCGCCCTGAGTAAGAAGCTTTCTGAGTCAGTGTAGAGAAAGGGCTTACTGAGTCAGTGTAGAGAAAGGGAAGGAAGATCAGAGGGGAAGTGGGGATGTTGGTAGGAGGACATATGTAGAAGTGGGCAGGGCCCAAGCCAGGCAGGCCCTGGGAAGCCATGCAAATGGATTTAAGCTTTAAGTGTAATGGGAACCTTAGCAGCATTTTAAACAGGGAGGCGATGTGATGACATTTACATTTTTAAAAGGTCAAGCTGGCTGCTGCCGTGAGAGCGATCTGAAGAGAAGGAGGTTAGGTGTGAAGGGACCAGCCAGGGAGCCATGGCAACCAAGTCCAGGCTGTCATGTACAAGACGGATCAGAGGGATGCGAGAAACAGGGAACATTTAATTTTTCCTTCCCTATCTCAAACAATTACTTTGTACAGACGTTTAGTTTCTTCTCTTTCATTTCCCAGCATGAAGCCCTGGAGTGATGACTTTTCTCCTCATTTAGGCAGGTTCTGGTCTGGTTGCAGTTTTAGCACATCAACAGCAATATGCAACTTACAGCAAATAAAATAAATGGATGAGATGCCAAACAGATGGAGTCACACCCACTCCACCTCAGCAAAATCAACATCAAGGGTTCTGTTCCCCAAACCCCTACCCAATCCTACCTCCCCCTTCCCTAGTTTTCCTTCTGGTGCTTTAATATGGGTCACATCTACCCAATATAGCCACAGCTGGCCTTTTTCATATTTATATCTGCCTCTAAAGCTTTTGTTGCATCAGGAAAAATATAACGAGAAACAAGAATTAAAACAAGAGTCTCATGCTCTATTCTTTTCCTTCTGACCTTCATTTCCTTGATCCTGAAATGACTGGAGTTCCAGAAGCAGTGAAAAGACAGAGAACAAAAAGGACAGCTCAGGTAAGGGAGGGCACAGGGCACCCGCATCTTGGAGAATTTTTCTGCTCTGCAGACATAGGAATAAAATTCCCTCCAGCCCCCCATCTCAATTTTCCTGTGCTGTCAGGATCACCATTATCCTCCTATACCTTGGTTCTAGTTCTTCTGGGATCTGCAGTCACCACAGTCTATTTGGAACCACATCACCCCAGTTTCTTTCTTTGAAATATTCCTTACATTCTTGAGTTCATTTCCAAGCCCACAGATCCTATCCTAGTCCACTTTATCACCTCTTTCCTGGGCCACTGCAGCAATCTCCTGAGAGTTCCTTCATTCATTCAGAAACACACATTGAGCACTTGGTAAGTGCCAAACACCGTTGAAGGCTTTGGAGTCACAGTGAAGAAAAACACAGCACCCCATTCAGGGGTTTATAGTTTTTGGAGTCAAATGGGTAAATTCTCAAATCACATAACCTCTCCTTCTAGGCAACATTCAAAGCTCAAGACTGTGGTGCCCCCGTCTTGAGGGCACAAAGGCGGGGGGGGGGCTCCCTCACTCCTCCCAGGAAGCTGTCCCGGAAGACCTGGGGTCTGTGCTGAGTCACAGAGGATAAGTACAAGTGGGCTGGCCGAGGCGGATGATCCTAGAAAGAGGCAGGGATCCTAGAAAGAGACACAGAGTCTGTATGAGACAGCACGACACATTCTGGAAACAGCAGCCAGTTCCCTATGTATTCTCAGGTTCTAATTTACCCCCAAATCCACTCATTTTGGCATGGCTGATCCTGCATGAACTTTCCACCTCTTACCCATCTCACCTGATTACTCTCTCCTCCTTAATTGGGAGCTCTCTGCCTCCTCTTCTCCAGCTCAAATCTGCTCTGGTCAAACCTCAGCTATCCTTCCGCATGACTTATTCATCCTCCCCTGCTCCCTTCTTCCGGACGCCACTCTAAATCCTGCCTAATCATCCAGATACACTCACAACTGGGGCTTCCCTGGTGACTCAGCATTAAGAATCCGTCTGCAATGCAGGAGACACGGGTTCAATCCCTGAGTCAGGAAGGTCCCCTAGAGAAAGAAATGGCAACCCACTCCAGTATTCTTGCCTGAAGAATTCCATGGACAGAGGAGCCTGGAGGGCTACAGTCCATGGGGTTGCAGAGTCAGACACGACTTAGAGACTAAACAATGACACTCACAACACCTTCCTGTCCAGACACATCTTGCCTTGCTCATAACCTCTCTATCATAACGTAAGATCCCTAATTGTTTCATAGGTTTAAGCTTATTTCTTCAACCAATACTAAACTTTTTTGTGTGCCTCTGAATTCCTACAGTGGGAAGCACAGGTCTGAGAACACAATAGGAGCTCAATAAATATTCATGCACCACATCCCTAAGAAATTATTCCTCCAAATCGGCTCAGAAGGCAGCCAGAATATCATGTTATATTTATAAATTTGGAGGAGTGTGTAGATCCCAGAGGAGCTGTGTCAACTTTTATCCAAACCAGGGATTGACACTGAAACATCTGCTGGTGTTATAAAGGAGTAAAGGGTCTACATGTCATAGATATAAGAAATGGTTACTTTTTCTCTCATCCCTATTATTGGTAAAAGAACAGTTGGGCTGACACAGTTCAGCATTGAAGAGACAGTAGGGAGTGATGGGGACTGTGGCAATGAAAAAGTGAATATTTCAGTTAAAGTTTTGTTAACGGTTGCCATGCTGCAACAAAGGCCTGGCATTGCCAGATAATCTGATTTTTCAAGAAAAAACAAAAATCTGAAATTTTATATCACATACATCCCACCCCACCCCCCCACTTCATAAAAATCTATAGTGTGAAAGTGATAGTTCAGTCGTGTCTGATTCTTTGTGAACCCATGGACTGTAGCCCTCCAGGCTCCTCAGTTCTTGGAATTCTCCAGGCAAGACTACTGCAGTGGGTTACCATTCCCTTTTCCAGGGGATCTTCCCAAGCCAGAGACTGAACCTCTAGTCTCCCACATCACAGGCCAATCCTTTACCATCTGGGCCACCAGGGAAGCCCAACAAAGTACAGTATAGGCCAAAACTTAGGGGGCAAACAAAAGGTATCTGTAGCCCAAAGTGAGCCTGGAGGCTGCCAGTTCTCAGCCCCTGTTCTCTATGGTAAGTAGAGCTGACTGCTGGCCCACATTTTCTGCAAGTCTAGAATTGCTTTCTCATATTATGTGACTGCTAATACAGTGGTGAGTCATTAATGTTTTTACACATACATTCAAACACACACACATGTACATACACATACACTCAAAACATATCCCATGAGATTAGTGTTGAAGAAGACAGAGCTAGAGAATATTTCAAACTTATTTCTAGGACTTGAGAGAACAGCTAGAACTTCAGAATCACAGGACATCTGTGTCATGAGAACTGTTGCTCCCAAGATGTCCCTAGGCTGATTGCAATTAATGATCCTGGGATGTCCTTAGGACCCTGTTCTTTCCTTGCAGCTGAAGGAACCCCTCTTTTCTCTTTGGGCCAAGTAGCGTACACTTTCAGTTTGGAAGGACGCTCACACCCCAGCCTCTTAAAAACTTTTGGATGATGAATGGGAGAGAGGGAGGGAGCTACATTTGGAAAAGCCAGCATCCCCAAGTCTACCTGTGTAGTTGGACATCTCAGTTCCCCATTTGTGGGTGATGTGATCTATATGGTCCTTCCTAAACTTTAATGTGCAAGTGCCCCCCTAGGGATCTTGTTAACATGCAGATTCTGATTCAGAGCCTCTGGGCAGACCTGAGACTGCATTTCTCACATGCTCTGCATGATGCCAAAGCTGCTAGGCTGTGAGCTACCCTTAAGTAGCTCAAGCCAAGTGGACCAAGAACAGGCTCTGGCTTCAGGCCATCTGGGTTCAAGGGCATTGCCTGTTCAGCTAGCTGAATCTCCTGGGGAAATTCACTTGGTTAACCTCTCCAAGCCACGTTGGTTGCCTCATTTTATGGGTACTGCCTTTCGACATGATGTAGTGGTAAAAACACGGGCTCTGTTGCCTGGCTATCTGGCTTGGGATTCTGGCCTTGCCTCCTCATGATGTGACCATGGGTAAGTGACTTCACCTTGCTGGGCCTCAAAATCCTCAAGCATCAAATGGGGAACTACGGCAGCACTGACCTCTCAGAGGTTGTTGTGAGGGTTAAAAGAGCATTAATGCATGTAATTGGAACAGTGCCTGGTCCGTAATAAGCACCTCACAAATGTTGGCTGGAACCTGTGAGTGTGCTCTGTGAATTAAAGTACAAACAGTTGCATTCCTTTTTGACCTAGAAAAAAAAACCTCTCCGAGCGAAGACTCCATCCCTTGCACCTGTGACTTCAGTTGGAGGGATTCGTTCACCTATGGAGAGTGGGAAAGAGAGAACCCCTCCGGGCCACAGTCCCTCTCGCTCCTCAGCACTCTGGCAGCCTCCACCAGGCCCCAGCTGGTCCCCCTCATAGGTACCGTGATGGCATTCATCCACTGCCTTCCTGGGACAGGCCTGGGTTCAGGTTCTAGGGTCTTGGGAATTATTCCAGGAGGCTGTGGGTTGGGAGAGGGGGGCCAGTCATAGCTACCTCAACCCTCTTTGTTCTTGCCCTGTTTTTCTCTACCTCCAACTGGGCTGAGTTAAACCCTAAGAGTGGCACTTCCAGAGCTACCAGAGGCCCCTGGGCATTTCTGCAAGTGGCTCAAAAGAGACAGAGACTAGCAGGACAAGGCTGTCACTAGAGCTGCCTTCTCCGTGCTGTGCAGGAGGCATGAGAGGCTGCCTCTGCAGAGGGAGGAGCTCCTTTTCCTCCTCTGGCCTCCATGGGAGTCCCAACCTTCTGTTGTGTAGAATGGGAAGGAGGAAGTCCATGAGGAATGAAAGTGAAAGTTGCTCTGTCACCTTTGACTCTTTATGACGCCATGGACTGTAGCCCACCGGGCTCCTCTGTCCATGGGATTCTCCAGGCAAGAATACTGAAGTGGGTAGTTGATCCCCTCTCCAGGGGATCTTCTTGAGCCAGGGATCGAACCCAAGTCTCCTGCATGGCAGGCAGATTCTTTACCATCTGAGGCACCAGGGAAGCCCAAGAGGGATGAGGTGTGGGGATCAAATTTCTCTGAGGCCCAGCCCTTATCTTCCCATGCACCAAGGCTCATCCATCCATGTATTCATTTAACATTCATTAAGTATTTCCTATGTGCCTCTGTCTGACCAAAGAGAGATCCTTAAAGAAGGTACAGTGGTTTATGTTTTCTAGAGTAAAATATTATCAATATTACTAACTCTTATAAGTTACCTGTTATCAATATTTGACGATTTAAAAAACTAACAGAAGTATCTAGATGCCTACAGAAGAGCTCATAAGCTCACAAGCTATATCTTATTGAAAGTTTTTCTCTCCTATACTCACAGGAAGTTCTATTTGAGCCACCCTTTCACAGTAGAATCAGACAACCCTTGCCAACACCACTCTGCAGCATTCAGCTTTCTGTGAGATACTGTCTTTATGGAGGGGAGGAGAAAGCTGCACCTGAAGAAAAACTAGAATCATCTCACCTGACAGCATAGCCTTTCCCTGGAGAATCGCTTGGGAGCATGGCTCCCAGATGAGAAGCATTATTCCAGCATTATTCTGGTCTGTAACTTTGCGTCCTCACCACCACACATCACTGCACCTCACCTCCTTTCCAGCACAAGAACACATGCTCTCAGAAGGACCAGGATCAAGAGAGAGAAGGAAGGAAAGAGAACAAGAATCAGAAAAGAGGTGGAAGAGAACAAAACGGGGCTGAAGAGGAAGGTGGAGGGCGGAAATCAGAGAAGAGGGGAGATGCAGAAAAGTGGTAACAGAAGGGAACAGAAGAGAGGACAAGAGCAGCACACTAAGAGATGCCTCACCAAGCTTCTATTTATCTAATTTAAAACTTCAAAATAAGGCCATATATCAAGAGACATGTGTTTTTCTTCTCTGCTCAGACTCCTCTGGACAAGGATAAGGGGACAGAAATGAATTCCAGCCAAAGGCCTCTCCTTAAATGTTCCTTTTTGCCAATTTTTCTCGTTAGTCCCTCTGTTTTGACTCAAGCCTTAGACCTTCTTCCTTAGTGCATTTCCTCACTTGGACCTGCGAGCCTGGCCCTGCTGTTCCAAATGGTGGTTTGGGTCTGAGGCTACACAAGTTTCCTGCGGGAGGTTGTAAGACAAGGTGTGTGTGGTAGGGGGAGTTTCTCTTTCTGAGTTTCAGAAAAAAGGCTTTCTATTGTCTCAGCCCTACAAACACTGGCTCAATTTCTTTTGCATACCATACCCCCTTGAAATAGAGTATCTTGTTTAGTACTTATTAGATATTCCAAAGAGAGGAGACACAGGCCCAAGCTACAGGTAAATCAGAGGTTCCAATCTCAAAGTACAGGTAAAATCAAGGGTTCACAAATTATAGATGAAGAGAGTCATTAAGGAGGGTCTGCTAGAGAGACTATGGACTGGTCTCTATTTAAAATGCACAATATTGCACATTCAATAAAAGCCAGACTATGAGTATTTCAGAAAAGGTACCCAACCTTCCAGTTGGAAAGCTTTTCTGGACATCTAGCTTTGATTTAGGCTCTCCTAGGGGAGGGTATTTTTCTTCACTGAAGTGGTTTTCAGACTGAAATGGTTGGAGGGCTAAAAAGTAAGTTCCTTGATCATCATTGCTCTTGCCAAGGATGAGTTATGTCTAATTCTTGGTGATTTCAGCATCCCACATAGATGATTCTTCCCATACCCTAGTCGCTCTCCTCGTCCTTCACCCTCCTCAGCCACTGACCACCCCCCTCCCCGATTTACCCTAGAGTTTGCCATTAATAACTGCACCCCACCCCATCATTTCTACTCTCCAACTATACACCATCTCCTATCTTTCCCTGAGTCTGATAATTCTTCAACCCCATCAATCCTGCAATTCCTTGGTCTTTCTGGGTTTTCATTATCCCTTCCTGTCCTCACACCCTCATTCCCTTCCACTCCAGCCTAGATTCCATGATTCATCCTGAATATCATCACTCTCTTGCAAGTACCCTCAGAGCTTTTGTACCTCTTCCACTTTATTAACTGACCAGGTCGAACTCTCCACCAACTGCACCATGTCACTAAACTTGTTTTTGGCTGCACTAGGTCTTAGTTGCAGTACCTGGGATCTTCAATCTTAGTTAAGGCATGCAGGATCTTGAGTTTTCAGCATTCAGACTCTTAGTTGCAGGATCTAGTTTGCTAACAAGGGGTCGAACCCAGGGCCCCTGTATTAAGAGTCTTAGCCATAGGACCACTAGAGAGGTCCCCTCACCACTAAACTTGCCTGGAGAAAAACCACATGACATACTATACAGTTTCACCCCAACATTATCTCACTTCTCAAGAGGGTCCTTAATATTGCCTGGAGCTCATACTATGTTCCCCTCATCTACTCTCTCTGCTGAATGGCTATTTCACATCTTCCCCCTCTTTGGGAAGGAGGCTCCCCCAGTGCCTCCTGATGACCCAGCTTCCTATTTCACTGGGAACATAGTAGCAATTGAAAGAGAACTCCAAGTTCTCATGACCACCCCTACCACGCACCTAGAACCAGACCAGTAGATCTAGATTCTCTCCTTGTTAATATAAAAGAACTGCCTGGCTCTTAGCAAAGTCTGCCGGAGTCCAGCTCCAGCAGGTCCAGGGGTTCCCTCAGGAAGGACGGCGTTGGCGATGTGAATGAGAAGACACAGCGAGTCTCGGTGTTTCCAAGTGTCTCCCAACTTTATTATTTTTAAGACAGCTTTTATATTTTTTGTGGTATGTAGAAACAAATGTAAAGTATAGAGTCATACCAATTCAGCTTAATGGGCCTATCAATTCAGCTTAATAGGCCAGCAGTTTTGACCCTCATCGAAACCGTTTGCATGTTTTTAGTTACCAAAAGCCTCATTTTGTTTACATCATCTTCCGGCCTGAGGGCCTGCTAACATCTTGTGACTCTCCATTGATAAGTGTTGATCAGTCAGAACACTTTTGTATCAGGCACAGCAGGAAAGAATTCATCAATAGAAAGTTTCAAGGTAAAACCTGTTTTCGGTAATTTACTCTACACCTTGAGCTTAACAGAAAAGAATGTGGTCCCATAAAGTCATAGAACAGCAAGCTGAAGGTCAGCTCTAAGTAAGAATCATCAGTTAAATCAACAATTGTCTTATTATTTGTATTAAAGCTAAACTTTTATTTATATAAATTTCTAACTATTATGCTTTCATTATATAGGCTAAATACGTTAAGAGTAAAAACATAGTGAGTAAATATAAACTAAGTAACAGTTTCATAAAGCAATATTTCTTATATTTCCTAACAAGCCTTTTTTCCTGCGAAGGGTTTTGTGTCCATAGGGGCTTTCTGTGCGGAGGCTCTCAATGCTGTTTTATTACTAGGGAGCAGTTATGCACATTGGCTCCAAAGGCACGGGTACATTTATTAAACAAACCAATATGTTAGCAAAAGGAATTTAGATCAGCATACTCTATATCCCAGATAATTTTATTTAGGGTGCTACCATTCAGGGGCCTTGTTGATTTGAGGTTTCAGAATGATCTATTTTAGAAGGGAATCAGGAAAGACCTTTTGCCTAAGTCACAGAAAATAGGAAGAGGTTTATTATAGTAAACATCAGAAAGACAGATGTCATCCTTAAGGTGAGAGCTGAGGCAGCCTTCAGAGATTCTCTGAGGCCTGAGAAGCCTTGCTCAAATCAGTCCTCTTTCTCATGACTGTCATGGGTGGGATCTCGTGAGCTGGCTCCCGGCAAAAGTCCAACTCTTCCCTTTTTGTACTGGGTCCCCTCCCACCTCATCTACTCAAAGACATTGCTCCAGCAACTCTCCCTTCTCCCTTCATCATCAATTTGATTCTCTCTCTTAGAGGCTTCCTATAGTATTTTTCCTTAATATAACTGCTATTTCTTCCATTTAAAAACATGAAAAAAATCAAACAAAACAAAACCTCTCTTGGGCTCTCTGCCCACTCTATTCCCCTTTAGTAAACTCCCTAAAAGGGTTTCCAATGTCTTGCTTCCCATTTTCTCTTGAACCCTTCCACTACAACACCAAACCTGATCTTCACATTGCGAAAGCCAATGGTCAATGAGTCCTCACCCCTCTGTTAGCATGTAACATATGTGATTTCTCCTGGAAATACTTCCTTCACTTGGCTTCTAGAACACTATTCTCTCCTCTTTCACTGGCTTTTCTTCTCAGTTTCCTTTGCTAATTCATTCTCATCAAAACCCCTCCACCACCATCATCACCACCGTCTCCAAACACTAGAAATTTCCAGGACTCAGTCTTGGGTCTCTTCTAATCAAAACTCATGGTTCATACCACACATAAACCAGTTACTCCCAAATATATCTCTCTAGTCTGGAACACTGTGATTGCCAACTGCCTACTTGACAACTCCATTTGAATTTCTAATAGGCATCTCAACATGTCCCCCCTAAAAAATCTCTCAATACTGACTTGCTTCCCACAAGGTCTTTTTTATCCTTGACTTCTATCCAAGACTTGCTCCCCATAAGGTCTTTTCTATCCTTGACTTCTATCCAAGACTTGCTCCCCGTAAGGTCTTTTCTATCCTTGTAAATGGAAGCTCCATATTTCTACTTACTCAAACCTTGGAGTCATCCTTGACTCCTCTTTCTCTCCATCTCATTTCCAACCCATCAGGAAACACCTTTAAACTGCTTTCAGAATATATGCACAATCTGACACTTCTCAGAATTTCTACTGTTATCACCCTGGACCAAGCCATCATCATCTGTATTGTTGTAAAAGTCACCTAAATGAGTGGCTTGTTTCTAATCTTACCCTCTTCAGTTTCATGGAACCCCCTTTTTTTAAAGGTTGGTTTGATTTTTTTTCTCTATTGATGGTAACCTACTTTTCCACGGCTCAGATGGTAAAGAATCCACCTGAAATGCAAGAGACCCTGGTTCGATCCCTGGATCAGGGAGATCCCTTGGAGAAGGGAATGGCTAACCATTCCACTACTCTTGCCTGGAGAACCCCATGGACAGAGGAGCCTGGCAGGCTACAGTCAATGGGTCACAAAGATTTGAACATGACTGGGTGACTAATACTACTTTTTCTACAGAACATTATTTTATTTTTTAAAAAACATATTTATTTGGCTGAACCAGGTCTTTGTTGCAGCACACAGGATCTTTAATCTTTAGTTGCAGCATGTGGGATCTAGTTCCCTGACCAGGGATGGAACCTGGGCCCCCTGCATTGGGAACATGGAGTCTGAGCCACTGGACCACCACAGAAGTCCCGAATGTGACCCTTTTAAGATCTTAGGCATGTCACTTTTCTACTTAAAACCTTCAAATGGCTTCCCATCTGTATTAAGGTAATGCTACCTCTGTAAGAAATAAGCCCCAATAATATCAATGGCATAAAATAATTAACAGAACTTCATTTCTCACACACAGAAAAAGTTCAAGAAGGGTGTCCTGTTCAGGGAGTGGCTCTTTAACAGGACCCTGGGCTCCTTCCATCTTGCGACTTGCCATCTGTGCTACACGGCTCCCAGGGTTGCCATAGAAAGAGCAAGAGCTTGGAGAATGGCTCATGGCAGGTTTGCATGGCCAGTACTGGAAGTAGTGGACATCATTTGGCCCGAGCTCTGTCACACTGCCATATCCCGGGAGGGGGCATGCTGGGAAATGTAGTCCAGCTGTGTCACAGGATGAAGAGGAAACAGTTTGGTAAACAGCCAGTGTCTTCCATATTACTTCAATCATAGTAGCAGCTAAAGACTTTAAAATGGCCTACAGCCCTCCATGGTGTCCCTCTCATCTTCACCCCCATCCCTGCTATTACCTCCCTGACCTCATATCCTCTACTCTTTTTCAATTATTTTACCCAGCCACACTGACTTCCTGCTGCTGCTCAAACACTCCAAGCAGGCTTCAGAAGCTCAGGACCTTTGCTCTCACTGCTGCCTTTTCCTGGGATGTTCTTCACCAAATGCAGATGTTCACTCATATTCATGTGTCATCCTCTTCACGAGCCTTCTCTGGCTACCCTCTTGAAGACTGCAAACCACTCCTGATGGTCCTAACGTTCCCTTTTTCCTTTCCTGCCTTATTTTTTGAAAAATAATTTATTTGGCTGCATTGGGTCTTAGTTGCGCCATGAGGGATCTTCCACTGTGGCCCACAGACTCTTCAGTTGTGGTGTGCAGGCTCTGGAGCAACTAAGGCTCAGTAGTTGAAGTGCTGGGCCTTAGTTGCTCCTTGGCATGTAAGATCTTAGCTCCCCGACCAGGGATCGAACCCGCATCCCCTGTATTGCAAGATGGATTCTTAACCACTGAGCCACTAGGGAAGTCTCTTTTCCTGCCTTATTTTATTCTGAGGCATCTATCACCACCTCTCATTCTATATATTTTGCTTTTTTATATTGTTTATAGGCCACATTCCAGAATATAGGCACCATGAGAGAGTTTGGGGCTCCCCTGGTGACTTAGATGGTAAAGAATCTGCCTGCAATGCAAGAGACCTGGGTTTGATCCCTGGGTCAGGGAAGATCCCCTGGAGAAGGGAATGGCTACCCATTCCAGTATTCTTGCCTGGAGAATTCCATGGAGAGAGTTGTGTCCATTTTGTTCACTGCTGTACCTCCAGTGCCTAGAACAGTGTCTTGCACACAGGAAACAATACATTTGTAGAGTGAATGTTGAGTAGCACCATATGAGAACAGTTAGGATGTTTGAAGAACATTATCAGCCTTTTGAGGCTGACATTATTCTATCTGCCATAAACAGTCCTTCAGTGCTTCCCTCACAGTTAGACAGGCCTTGGGTACAGCTATGGTGATATTTCTTAACGTGTGTCAGCCCTCATGTCCTTTTCCTCCTCTACTTACTTTCTAACTCTAGGGCTCCCAAGAGGCCTAATCTGCTTTTCTTTCCTCAGAAACCTCATGTGTTCTCATGGCTCCACCAGCTGCTGCCTGGCCAATGACCCTAAGTATCTCCTCCAGCCTACTGGTTCATTCTTTTCAGATGTTCTCCCATCACCTTAGATTCATGTCTCTTTAATTCAACTCCGTTCCCCCATCTTCCACTCACCTAGCTCATTCTCCCAGTTTCCTACAATTAAAACTTTAAATTTCTGAGTGCTCCTTTTTCATTTCTTTCTTCCAAGCAGTTACTAAGTCCAGGAAATTCTTATTCCCACTTTTAAAAATTCTTTTGTATACAACTGTTCATTTGCATTTCTCTTGCTTTGCCTAGGCCAAACCCTCATTCACAGGGAACCTCAGGGTTAAAGGGTGCCCCATCTCTGGCAGAGTCCCACTACCTTATCCAGCCTCTTCTAGGACACTTCCAAGATGGTGGCATTTCCACTAGGCAGCTGTTCCTTGAGGGCAGGGGCCATGTGCTATTCTTTGTGGGTTTACCAGCACCTACTACAGTGCCTGACTTCAAGAAGGCATTTTCAAAATAATTTTTAAAGTAGCTCCTGATGCAGCCTATTCTATAGTTAACCTGTATGGAGATGCATCTCCCTGACAGAACACTTTCAACCTCATTTCACCTGCCACAAAGGCACAATCTTAGAAACCTTCAGAAGAAGACCCACAATTCCCATTGCCTTCAGCTCAGGCTCCTCAGAGCTCAGACTCTCCCCTCCCCATCCCCCTCTTTTAATCTCCCTCATCTCCCACCTGACCTAAGAATTTACCTCCTACTCTGTCTCCCACATGCCCTTTTCTGGTTATTCCTTCTGCTAAATAGTGCTCAGGAATTTTTTAGTTCAGCCTGAGTCACACCTTCTTTGGAAGCCCTCTCTGGCTGTTACCAAGGGTTACAGCCACGCCTTTGAATTCCCAAAGCATTGGTTGTCAACCTCTCACCTTGATGTTTAAAGTAAACTCAGTTGCTTTGTATTTAACTTTCTCATGAGCACACTACTTGTCTCAACTGGATTTTAAACTATAGAGGCTTTATGTGCTAAGAACACAGTAGGTTTATATTCCATTACATTGCAAAGGTAGTAGCCCTTAGTGAAGCAAGTGAAAGTCGCTTAATCGTGTCCAACTCTTTGAGACCCCATGGACTGTATAGTCCATGGAATTCTCTAGGCCAGAATACTGGAGTGGGTAGCCTATCACTTCTCCAGGGGAACTTCCCAACCCAGGGATCGAACCCAGGTCTCCTGCACTGCAGGCAGATTTTTTACCAGCTGAACCACAAGGGAAGCCCAAGAATACTGGAGTGGGTAGCCTATCACTTCTCCAGAGGATCTTCCCAACCCAGGAATCGAACCGGGGTCTCCTGCATTGCAGGTGGATTCTTTACCAACTGAGCTATCCTTATTTAATTCTAATTTCATGACTTGAAAATGAATAAGTTCACGATTTTCTGTATTCCTCTTCAATTGGGGACATCATATGGGTTCCATCTATCCAGTTCACTTAACATTATTATTTACTTTGAACTGGACAGTAAGCTGAAAGCTTCAGGTACAAAGATGAATAAAGGCAGATCTTTCTGTTGGAGCTTAGTCTGAAAGACAAATGGATAAACAGCGTTTTATAGCAAAATTTGTTCTTCCCAGGTGGCTCTAGCGGTAAAGAACTTGCCTGCCAATGCAGGAGCTGCAAGAGAGGAGGGTTCCATCCCTGGGTCGGGAAGATACCCTGGAGGAGGAAATGGCAGCCCACTCCAGTAATCTTGCCTAGGAAATTCCATGGATAGAGGAGCTTGGCAGGCTATACAGTCCAAGGGGTTGCAGAGTCCAACATGACTGAGCATGCATGAACATACATACCAAAGATACAAAGTGTATTAAGGTAAATAAGGGAGGAATTGCTATGCCTAGCAAGGTCAGGAAAGGCTTCTAGAGCTAACATCAAACTAGGATTTCTGTGAACTGGGACTTGTATTGTCATTTACAAGGCAGAGGATTTGGAAAACAAGCTCACTGTCGGTTGATAATGAAAGACTATAGAGATGTGAAGGGCTTCCCTGGTGGTTCAGACAGTAAAGAATCTGCCTACAATGCGGGAGACCTGAGTTCGACCCCAGGGTTGGGAAGATCCCCTGGAGGAGGGCATGGCAACCCACTCCAGTATCTTGCTTGGAGAATCCCCATGGACAGAGGAGCCTGACAGGCTACAGTTCACGGGGTCGCAAATAGTCGGATAGGACTGAGCGACTAAGCACAGCACAGACACATATGAACGGGCGGGCAGATGGAAACATCTAGATGATGGTAGTCATCGCACAGGGTACGTACCCATCTAGGCGGCAGAGCTGAAGGGAAAGAAGTGGGTAGTACTGTTCAACATACTTGGCGACTGATTCAATTAATTCGGCCCTGGTTTCTTGTGCGAATGAAGATAACTAGGATAATTTAAGAAGCCCTGCGGAGGCCGAGTCACGCTCTGCGAACCGGTACGTAGCGGCCACATAGCCGCGCACATAAGCCAACCTGAGTAAGGGCCCAGGACAGAAGCTGGGCGGGAATCCTGTCCACGCAACCCGGCGCGCTCGCGGGGACGTGGCGCTTTCCAGCCAATCCTTTCTACGCAACTGTGGGGCCAATGGCTGCCCGGGGAAGCTGCGCGTAGGCGGCGGGCTGGCTGATGATTGGTCTGGAGGCTGCCGTCGTGGAGGACAGCGGCGGGGCGCGGAGCCGCTTCCGGTTGGGCGGGGCTTGAGCGTCAGAGCTAAGCCGGTGGGAGAGCAGCGGCAGCGGCATCCTGGGCTGTGGGTGCGACGGAGAGAGGTAAGTACCGCGGTGCAGAGTCCCTCCGCCGCTGCAGCCGCCGCCTCCCTTTTCACTGTCTTTCTGTCTTCTGGGCCTCGCTCCCGGCGCGGCAGGACTTCTTTGGCTCAGGGTCCCCGTTTCTGCCCTCTCTGGGTTCTGGGGCCTGAGCCTGCTCGTGACTGCCCGGCCCTCGGCGTGCAGCCTGGATTGGAGGCCTTCGCTCGCCTTCCCGCGCTCTCTGGGAAGGGGCCTGGGGTCCCGAGAGCTCCGGCTCCCCGCTCTGCGTCCTGTGGGGGTACTGTTTGGTTTCTGGCTTGCCACGTCCTTTGGCCCTGGGCCCCGCCAGTCACCAGGTCCCTCATCCTAAAGGGTCACGCTTGTTTGTCTCCTGAAGGTCGGAGGGCAGTCAGATAGCGTTATTGTTACAGCTCCCTGCCACTTCCCACGCTTGGGCCTGCTTGTGTCCGCCAGCTCCGCCCCAAGGCCACATCCCGAGAGGACATCTGCATCTGCCAAAAAAGTCGTGTTCGCTGACTTAGAGGATGTAGAAACGAGGAGGGAAGAAAGCATGCAGACCCTATGTGATTTTTTTTTAAGTTGTCTATAATTTTAAAGAAAAGACGAATATCTCTAGCATGTTTGGCTGTATGCCTCGGTCAGCGACGGAAAATAGTTTCAAAAACTCCAAAAAAAAGCGGTGTTTTTACATGGTTTCGTTGCTTCTAGCCCCAGATCCTAGTTCTGATTTTTCGCATGCTGAGTTCATAAGTAAACTTAATTCCCTACAGCTGCCCTGATCGAGTCGAGTGATTTTCAGTTCCGAAGGCTGCTTTTGCTTCAAGGCAAAAGGCTCCCTGGATCTCCTGCTAAAACTTCAGTAGGAGTTTTGATCTGAAGTCCTAAGTGTATAAAGTCCCAGAATAATGTCCTTGAGAATTGAATTGCGGTCACTTCCTGGCATGAACCATAAAATTAGCATGAGTTGGAAATAAGATTTCTTCTAATTTGTTTTTGTAGCTTAGAGGTAGAGAACCATAGGATTTCTGATAACTTTTTTCCTATAGAATGGAACTTGACACATGGCAAATGCACGTTTGACCTCATTGGGTAGATTTAGTTAACCAAGGACCAAACGATGGTCATCGTTAAAGAATTTATGTATATCTAGTACTATTGCGGCTCCACAGATAAACTGTAAATTGTATTTGTGTGGAGAGAAGATAAGTTTGTTTATCTTGGCCTAAATCTGAGATTTACAGGGATTCAGGGGTATCCAACAGGACTGTTTTGAGAATCACTAGGAGAACAAAGATGAATTGAGTATGCCTGAATGGCTAGTAAACTTATAATCATCACTGTTAATGTAATCACTTGCCTCCATTTATCCAGTGATGTGTCAAAAGATACTCAGGGCATTTTCTGTACATTGCATCGGTACGAGAGATCAGTACATTGATTTTAACACACATTTTCCTCTGTGTGTGGCACATGCATGGTTGTGCCAGGGATGTTGGAAGCACAGAGGTGTAGCCAGGAATAGCCATTGGAGATGCTTGCTAGGCCATAAGGTCGTAGTTCCAGTCTTTTTATGAACTCTTAAATATGGCTGTTGTTGATGTTGTAATTTATGTATTAGAGTTAAGACAGCTGAAATAGCACTTTTTTTTGTTGCTGGCTGATGACCAGATCCAGTAAGGGGAATTGGGGGATGGGGAGCATTGGTGGCAGGCAGGAGCTATATTGCTGCCAAGTATAGTCCAACTAATGCAGTAAAATGTGTTAGTATACAAAAAGCACAAGACACAGTGTTAGAGGTTACGATGATGGATGGATGTTCAGTCAGTCATGTCCAACTCTTTTCAACTCTATGGGCTGTATCCCACCAGGCTCCTCTGTCCTTGGAATTTTCCAGGCAAGAATTCTGGAGTGGGTTGCCATTTCCTTCTGCAGGGGATCTTCCCGACCCAGGGATCAAACCAGCAACTCCTGCATCGGCAGGCAGATTCTTCACTACTGAGCCTCAAGGAAGTCCATTAGGGATTATAGAGGAGTATTAATTTATATTTAGCTGAGATCCCTGCCTTCCAAAAGTACATCTGTAGAGGAGCTAAGGAGACAACTTAAGATAACCTATGATCATTATTGTGGATTGGTACAAACAAGTTCTATAAAGTTCTTTAGAGGAATATCTACAGATCACTTGCAGCTGGAGTGATCATAGTAGATAGGTCTTTTCATCTAGGATTTTAAATTGTTTATTTACATTTGGCACTAAAGGAAGGTTGAGCTAAAATACCAAATTCCCAAGAATTTTGTGCGTGTTACATATGTAAAGGCAAAATTACAACTAGAAACCAAAACTCTTGCTCCTACATTTTACATAGCTTTTCTTTGGCAGTTAATAATTTATTGAAGTTTCATCAGACAAAAGGAAACCTTCATTCTCCCAGCGTTTCTCGAATTTATTTCTTAAGGAAAAATTTTTAATCTGTAGCAAGAAAAATTTTAAGTTTGCACTGGGTTGCTTTGGTTATAGAATTAATGAAACCTAAGTAATAGCCATTTCAAAGCTTTTCTCCTACAGCCAAATTTTGCACTTTCATATACTTGGCTAGCTTATAAATGTATACCCTCAGTCACACAAATGATTTAATTCCAATGTATTAATGAACAGTTTGTTCCATTGATTGCTAGAGATATGCTGAATGAATGGTTTGTCATTATTATAACTCTCATCAAATCATGAAGGGTGATGTTATTACCTTAGGATGATCCATTGGTGGTACTAAAGTCTGGAAGTGAAGAATGTCAGGTGGCTTTAATTCCTAGACCTTATAACAAGAACTTTAGTATAGTTAAATTGCTATCAGACTCTTGCCCTCAATTCCCCATTGAAGTAGACACTTAAGCATTGAGATTCCACTTTCGCTGCACTACAGAGGAATGCCTTCCCCCCGCCCCCCCTGAATGTCCAACTCACAGAACTGGAATTTTACCACCACGCCCATTTCTCCCACTATTAACACTGAGAAGTGGGTCTTTGGTCAACTAGAATAACTGTGGGGTCACTCATTGTTAATGTTCTTGAGAAGCTGAATGTAATCCAGACCTCTAAATTTCCCTGAAACAACTTGCTTTTAACTGTTCTGCGACCAGTGCATTTTTATTAAAAATGATTGGGAAGGAAGGGAGAAATGGCAAGAATTTAAAGCTTTCAAGAAAATTTTTGAATGGGTAAAACTGATTCTTAAGGCTTATCATTGTTACTGAAAGAAATTCAAGTTTATGCTATTACCTTTCTCTCCTTATAAATTTACTGGAACAATTCATGAAAATAACTTTGTAGGAGACCATTATGACTGACATAGTGCAAAAGTATGGTAGTAATTTGATACCTTTTCTGTTCTAGCCCTTTATTTATGTCTCTAACATGGCACAGTGAAATAGAAACATAATACAAGCCACATATGTAATCTTTTTTTTTTTTTTTACATATGTAATCTTAAATTTACAGGTGAGGGACTTCCCTGGTGGTCCAGTGATTAAGATTCTGTACTTTCACTGCCAGGGGGCATGAGTTCAGTACCCAGTCAGATTCCTGCTTGCGGGGAGGTGTGTGTGGGGTTTTTTTTTACAAGTGAATATTTAAAACAAGGGACCTCCCAGGTGGCACAGCGAATCTGCCTGCCAATGCAAGAGATGGGGGTTCCATCTCTGGGTCAGAAAGATTCCTCTGGAGGAGGAAATGGTAACCCACTCCAGTATTGCTGCCTGGAAAATCCCACGGACAGAGGAGCCTGGTGGGCTACAGTCCTCAGGGTCACAAAGAGTCAGACATGACTCAGTGACTGAACAACAACATTTATTAATAAAGCATGTGAAATTAATTTTAATAATTTATTTAATCCAGTACATACAAAAGTATCATTCTTTTATCATAAAGTATAACACACCACATCCTTAATTCACACTAGCCACGTTTCAAGTGTTTGTTAGCCACATGTAGCTCTCGTCCTGGACAGTGCAAGTCTAGTTTTCTCGTTTTGTTTTTCTTTTAAGAGAAAATATTAAATATAGTCAGACATGACTTAGTAACTGAACAGTTCAGTTCAGTCGCTCAGTCGTGTCCAACTCTTTGCAACCCCATGAACTGCAGCACGCCAGGCCTCCCTGTCCGTCACCAACTCCCGGAGTCCACCCAAATCCATGTCCATCGAGTCGGTGATGCCGTCCAACCATCTCATCCTCTGTCGTCCTCTTCTCCTCCTGCCTTCAATCTTTCCCAGCATCAGGGTCTTTTCCAATGAGTTGGTTCTTTGCATCAGGTGACCAAAGTATTGGAGTTTCAGCTTCAGCCTCAGTCCTTCTAGTGAAAATATTCAGGACTGATTTCCTTTAGGATGGACTGGGTGGATCTCCTTGCAGTCCAAGGGACTCTCAAGAGTCTTCTCCAACACCACAGTTCAAAAGCATCAATTCTTTGGTGCTCAGCTTTCTTTATAGTCCAGCTCTCACATCCATACATGACCACTGGAAAAACCATAGCCTTGACTAGACAGTATCAACAATTAAATGTTACCCTTGGTGAAGGAGGGGCAGAATTTGAGTGAGAGAAACTTATAAGTCGTTTGAAAAATAGAAGTGGGGAGATATATTTTTCACAACCATTGATTTACCTTTAGATCATGTGCTACAGGCCTTTCTCAAAAAAGAAAAAGCAAGAAAAATCTCAGACAACCTAACCTACCACCTAAGATAAATTAGAAGAAAAAACAAAAGCTAAAGTCAGCAAAGAAAGAAAGGGTTAGTCGCTCTGTCGTGTCTGACTCTTTGTGACCGCATGATCTGTCCTTGGGATTCTCCAGGCAAGTATACTGAATTGAATTGTTATTCCCTTCTCCAGGGGATCTTCCCTGACCCAGAGATCGAACCTGTGTCTCCTACATTGCAAGCAGATGTTTCTTTACCATCTGAGCTACCAGGGAGGATAGGTAGTTAGCAGAAGGAAGGATATAATAAAGATCTGAAGAAATAGAGATTTCAAAATAGAAAAAAACAAGAGCCTTTTTTTCCCCTTCTATTCTTTGAAAGGGTAGACAAAATTGATAAACCTCAGGCCAGGCCCATCTAGATCATGCAGTAGAAAGTCATACAAGCAAGCTATCATGATGGAGAAAGAGAAGGGTCTGTTAGCTTTCTATTACTTGGTTTCAGTTTGGTTGAAAAGAGAAAGATGCTTCAGAAATAACTGTGCTGATGTAGTTCTTCAGGAGCCTTGTATAAGTTGTTCTATACTTTTCTCACATCTTTCCACATTATGTGTCTTTTGTCTTGGGAGATACCCTTTGTTTCTATTTGGACATTTTTATATGTATGGATTTAAATAAATTTGGTAGTCTTTTTTAGTGTCTGTATTCATAAAACAAGAGTCCTTTTGTTAAAGTTTCTAACAGACAATGGAGGCTTCCCAGGTGGCACTAGTGGTAACGAATCCGCCTGTCAATACAGGAGATGTAAGAGACACGGGTTCAATCCCTGATTTGGGAAGATCCCCTGGAGGAGGAAATGGCAACCCATTCCATTATTCTTGCCTGGAAAATGCCATGGACAGAGAAGCCTGGCGGGCTATAGTCCGTGAGAGTCAAAGTCTACTAAGCACAAGCACGAACAGCCAGGAGTTGATATATGTGGGCACAAAAAGTATATTTTTAAATGTCCACTAAAGTACAGATTTTTCATTGTCCACTGCAGAGAGATGAAGGTGAAACCATTGCTTTGTCTGGTAGGTAGTCCTTGGTGATGTTTTTAGGCACTTTCATCAGTAGTAGGTAGAAACCCAGATTGCAGGGAGACAGTAGGTGGTGTGGAAACAGAGACAAGAGTTCCTGGACACCATGTGGTGAAGGAACAGGGAAGAGGACACTTGAAGAAATAGTGGGGTCTGAGAAAGACTGATTTTGGATTATGAAGACCTGAGAAGTATTGATTGACAGAATGAAGGAACCTGTAGAGGGGCAGGATTGAGTTTAATTGTGAAGGGAAAGGATAAATGATAAAGCTGAATCACTTGGCTTTTACTCTGACATTCTTCTTTTATCACTGTATCAAGATGTTATGTCTCAATCTTAAATGTAGTTTTCCCTCTAAATCATAGTGAGTCAATCTGTTACATTTCTGTATGTTACACAGTATCAAAACTTTACATGGTATCCCTCCCAGGCCCTGATAGTGTTCCTAGGTTTAAGCCTTTATTTATATTATAACAATGGAGGTTTGCAAAAGTTGTCAGGGTATTATGCAAGAGTTGGTAAGCTATTATTCTGGGGTGTAATTAGTCATTTATAAAATTTTCCTAAATGTGAGGTCACCTTGTTAATAGGCATAAGGAAGATACTCTGTTGCTATGACTCTTGATTTTTACTTGATTCTGTAAACCTCTAACATCATAGATATCATTTGGATATATTACAGAATAACAGCATAAAACTCATTCCTTATCTCTAAAGAATTTTGTTTATCTAAAGAATTATTTGTAGTTTGCAGTGAAAGTTTCATTTTGTTCTAAAGTAAAGGCATACTCACTGTGACGTTTGAGAGAGCCACTAAATCTAATTTTCTCTCTACTGTTCCACTGATCTGATTGATTAGTTCAATTATTGAAGTAGCCTGGAGTGTTTTTCTCCCTGGGCAGTGTTATTTTACTTGAAAAATAGCGTTTGTGTCTTAAGAATAAATATGTGTTTTTTCCTTAAGAATAAATATGTCTCCTTTTCCAGTTGGGAGAAATGGCTTGAAAATGTACGCTACCTAATAATGAAAATAATTTTTGTCATATTGTTTAAAAAGTACACACAAAAAGGTAATGTACTCATTTAGAAAAAGGAAGATAGCCCAACAGAGCACAGTATTAAAGTTCACTCCATCCCAGCCTCACCATCCACCCCCATCTCTTCTTCAGCCTAGGGGGTTGTTGCTATTTATAGATAGATGTTTATCCTTCCACACCATTTTCATGTGTATATGTTATATTTTATACAAATATAAGCAACCTGGAGAGGTTAGTTGATTTTTGCTTTTTATATAAATGAGATCTTGACATTGTTTTGCAACACGCTTTTGTTGTTTTCATAGACTTTTCTGGAGTGTAACAGTCACTGTATCTACTTTGTGGTGGTGGTGGTTTAATATGTATTAATTATTAAGCATCCTGAGTGAACTACCTTTCTTTTTCCTTTAAGATCTGATTATCATGGACCTGCGACAGTTTCTTATGTGCCTGTCCCTGTGCACAGCCTTTGCCTTGAGCAAGCCCACAGAAAAGAAGGACCGTGTACATCATGAACCTCAGCTCAGTGACAAAGTTCACAATGATGCTCAGAGTTTTGATTATGACCACGACGCCTTCTTGGGTGCTGAAGAAGCAAAAACCTTTGATCAGCTGACGCCAGAAGAGAGCAAGGAAAGACTTGGGTAAGGTGCCAGCTCTTTGGGGGGGTAGTAAGAATAATGACCTTTCTTTATAAATCAACTCATTCTTTTTTTTCTCTTCTGTCTCAGTCACCCAGTAAAGCTGTACTGAACTACATCTGCTGAAAGCTAACCACAGAATTGCTACCACTAAAATTTAATCTCTTTCCTCATTTCTCCATTGAATAACAGTTTTTACCTCATTCTACAAAACCAAAGTCATTTTTGCATTAAAGTGCCAGATATACTATAGGGCTCAGCTTAAACCGCATCATCTTGATCCCAAAGGAGCATTACATGGGGATTTTCTCAACACTATTGGTTTTAATTTTTAAAAACAATCTGTGACCTCTTTGTTGTTGACCATGCCAAGTCTTTGAGTGGATAATAAACTGCAAATTAGACCCCTGGACTGACTAATTTCTCTAGTTTATGATTTCCAAGGATGTCCTTCACCCTCTTTGGTTCATTCTTAGGTATTTGCTTAATGAAAAGCAAAACCACACCAACCTTGGCTTTCAGAAGGTTGTATTAAGCTGTGATCTTAATGTCAGAGTATGCGTTGCTCTTGTAGTGAACAGCTGGGCCATAGTCAGGTTCTGTGGCTCTCTCTGAAAGCATTTCTTTACCTAAATAGTTGATTTGGTAGAATTCCAGTTGATTATTTCTAACTGAGGGTCTGAGAATGTCTTTTTTAGTTCTTTCAAAGGCTTGCTTTTTAAGGAAATGCAGGTTAATTGGTGAACATTTTCTCCTCAATGAATGGTGACCATCTGTGTAGCTTTCTGAACTAAATTTAATAGAGTTGTCTGAAAAGTGATACCACATAGGAATTTCCAGAAATATTTTGCCCATGGATAGTGATGTGATTAGAAGACATTATAGGGTTTGCTTTGAGTGGTACTTCAAAATAAACTTATTCTTTCAGTGAGTTATCTGCCAACTGAAGGATACAGTATTATTCTTAAACACTGACAGAAATAATCAAAAGATTTTGCCATGTAGAATGATAAACTTTCCCAGAACATTGAAAATAGAGAAAATAAGCATATCAGAGTTAGTCTTCTGTTAGGTTGTTTTTTGACTTTGAAGGACTGTGCTCACTTTTACTCTTAATCTCCTAACTGTGCTAACATTCCAAGCTGAAAATAGGGGTGCATGAGGGTGTTCCCAGTCTTCCTGTCTTGCCTGTTAATAACATGCATGTCCAGCCTAGATTTTGGTCTGCACATGTCTCTGCAGAATTATTGTCAAATAATGAAGGGCCTTTAGGTTTGGTGTCAGTTGGTGTTCTGGCCCTGTGCAGGTGTTGGAATTGCTCTGCTAACAGCCTTCAGTAGAGAAAAAAATGCTTCTTTTAGTCCTCAGTAAATATCAAAAGTTCAACACATGCACAGACTCCATATTTGATAAGGATAAGATGGTTAAATGATGTTTTTCATGGAATGTGTGAATGAACCAAGTACTGTTCGCTTCTCCCAGTTTTGGAGATAATAACAAATAGCCCATTAATAAGGTGATATACTGTTGAAAGCAAGAATTCCAAGTGAACTTTTTTTTTTTTCTTTTAAATTAGCTTACTGTGGCATTTTTGAACGTTGTTTGGTATGTGACAATACACCAGAGGTTGGGTACGACAATTTCCCCTTTCCATGTATCTAGGAGGCCAGTAATTATTAGGAAATAAGATCATTATTTATACCTCTAGTTGCAAAAATTCACTACTATTTTTAAATCTTTAGTAATAATATCTAAAAAGCTACAGGAAGCACTTAGAAACAATTTTAACATCCAGGTTTTAGTTTCTTTTTCTTATGAATAATGTTGACAAGTAGAACATTTTTCTTGTGTGTGTATTCTCAACCTCACCCCACCCCTAAGCAGTCTAAATATACTTAATTTTCATTTATGTGTCCTTCAAATGATGATTTATCCATTTTGAGGTGGTGATCCTTAGTAAAGTTTTCACTTATTTTGCTATAGAAATGAAGTAGAGCGGTTCATCATCCTTTTTTGGGTCACAGGCCCAATCCCTTTGGCAGTCTAATGAAAACTAAAGTAAAGTGCAAATATATGAATATATATAAAATTTTGCATGCTGAAAATTACTGGAATATTTTGAACCCTCCTAGAATCCTTTTATTGACCCAGGTTCTTAAAAAGCCAAAGGATTTGGCTTTACGCCTTTTGAAATGTAGAGGCATGTGTTACCTCTTAGAAATGACATAATATCCACTTAAGTGCATTGTGTCTGTCCTACAGTAAATGCTTATTTAGTGGCATCATGCATTTGTAAGGTTCTCCAGTGTCATAGAAATACAGTACCATTAGCTTTATAAATTAACATGGGCATTTAAAGATCGGAGTTTAGAGCTTCATGCCAAAAATAGGCCATGCCCACTTCCAGTGTACTTTGATAACTGCCTGCAGGCTGGATAACTAGAAAGATAAGGATAGCTTTTTTATTTTTAAATGGTTACGTGGCTATTTTTATTGTTGTTTTTAAGGTATGTGACGATATGTGGCCCACAAAGTGAAAAATATTTATCTGACTTTTTCAGAAAAAGTTTGCTAACCTCTGAATTGAACCATTTGGGATATTTCTGTTGGGATGAATAGAATAGCATTCAGCCAACTTCATTAGGAAAAGCCCATCTTAAAGAGTCATATGCTTTTTTTATCTAAGTGATCTTTCTATTTAGGCTGTTAACAATAGTTTAAAATTTTCTTTTGGGAATAAGTATCTTGCCTTTTTTTTTCTTAATGGTACAGTGGAACTCTTGGTAGCCAGTGCCTTTCAGACACAAACTGGATTCCATTATAGACAATGTAGAGGTTTTTAAACAGGTAAAACTTAATCTGTTGGGGCTTCCCTGGCGGTCCAGTGGTTAAGATGCCACACTCTAGTGCAGGGGGTGTGGGTTCTATTCCTGGTCAGGGAACTCAGACCTCACGTGCTGCATAGCACAGCCCCCCAAAAAGTAAGAAAAGCTAATTTATTATTAAGGTTCTACTGCGTCAAGTTGCAAAAAATTTTTTGTCCCATGCCCATGTAGATACAGAAAGATATTTGAGGTGACTTCTTACTATTTTAGGGGGCTTCCCTGGTAGCTCAGACCATAGTCTGCCTGCAATGCAGGAGACCCAGGTTCGATCCCTGTGTCAGGAAGATCCCCTGGAGAAGGGAGTGACAACCCACTCCAGTATTCTTGCCTGGAGAATCCCGTGGACGGAGGAGACTGGCAAGCTACAGTCCATGGGGTTGCAATGAGTCAGACATGACTGAGCAACTAACACTTACTTCCTTACTATTTTACCTTTTTAAAAAAAATATTTTAGAGTAAAAACTATATATAAGAGTCTCTGAAGGAAAATGCTTGTTAATTACAGGATTTAAGTAATAGACAATCATGGCCAACAACATATCAATTAATATCAAGGTGAATTTCTGTCCCTTACATTCTCTGATTCTTCACTTTGCAATGTTGTATTCATAAGAATAACACAGACTGGGAAACACTAGCTACCAAAAAATGACAGCCTTTTTCAGTGCTACAAATAATAGAGCATAGGAGTATGCCAACATTTCAATTCCATTAGAAGTTTTTTTTTTAACAGTAGAAAACTTATTAATTCTTGACCCTTGAATTCTTTCTAAAATAGTCCATGTGATGAAGTAAATATGCATAATGGACTTCTACTGTGTCAATTCCATTAGAGGTTTTGATTTAAAGTTCTTGTGACTTGAGCCTCCCTGCAAAGGGCCAAGGGGCATTTACACGATCTTTTCCTGGCTCTCTTAAAGAATGTAGTCAGTGAATATTGCTGCTCTTAGGCCATTAAATAATTAGTGTGTAAAATTGTTAAAAAAAAACAATTCTTGTGACTTTACATAGGCAGTCTTAGCTTCTATAAGTACCCGATTGCATCTTTAAACAAATTTTCATATCATGCACATATTTTGAAATCCTTAAATAAGTCTTTTAAAAATGTCATTAATATGACAGTGCTGGAAGAAAGAAGCTTATGAAGAGCAAAGTATATTCATTCTTTAGCTCTGTAGTTTGGTTTATCATCTGCACCCTAACCCTCTCAGCTTATTAACATTCTCATAATCAAGGATGTACATTCTTACCACATTACTTCTTCAGGGCTCTCTGTTTTTGTGGTTATATGTAAAAATCCAATTCAAATATAGTGTATAATAACTGCTAGCCTTTTTTTTTTTTTTTTTTTAATATGTATAAGCATGCTTATGTCTCTGTACCTATTTTGGGGTTTAAAAAAAAAAATCTTGACTTTAGGTAAAAGTGATCCTGGAACTATTTTTGATATCCTTATATTTTTAACAAAAGTGTTTTGGTTTAAAAAAAAAAAACTGAGTAAGTCTGGTTATAATTTTTGAATTTTTAGAAAACCAAGTCAGTGGTTGTGATTATTTACCCAGAAATCAAGATTCTCCTAAGATCAATAAAGAACAAATACAAAAATTTGCATGTTGTTTGATACTAAGAGTGGAGAATCCAGATAGGAAAGGATATTCACTCCAAAATTCTGACCACTGGCTGAAACCTGCCTCTAAAGGGATAGTCCGTAGTTTGCTTTTGGTTCCAAGTACACCAGCCATGGACTGTGCTTGTCTTATCTGGATGACTCATTTCAGACCAGCAACAGGCACTCAAGAGAAAAATTTTCAGTTGCCCAACTGGCAGTTTTGTTTTGGAGACAATTTTTATTTCCATCCTTTAGCCCTGGGCAACACCTGTGGCCACAGCACACATCTGGCTAAGTCCAGAGCCTTGTGTCCTTTTAACCTCTTGCTGGATTTCTCTGCATTTTCTACAGAAAGATTGTAAGTAAAATAGATGGCGACAAGGACGGGTTTGTCACTGTGGATGAGCTCAAAGACTGGATTAAATTTGCACAAAAGCGCTGGATTTACGAGGACGTAGAGCGGCAGTGGAAGGGGCATGACCTCAATGAGGACGGCCTCGTTTCCTGGGAGGAGTATAAAAATGCCACCTACGGCTACGTTTTAGGTAGGTCCCTACTCTCTGGGGGAAAAAGCCTTGTGGAGCCGGCACCTTGAAACGTAACTGTTTTGTCTTGTAGAATGATTGTAGATAAAATAGACGCGGATAAAGATGGGTTTGTGACGGAGGGGGAGCTGAAATCCTGGATTAAGCACGCCCAGAAGAAATACATATATGACAATGTTGAAAACCAATGGCAGGAGTTTGATTTGAATCAAGACGGCTTAATCTCCTGGGATGAGTACAGAAACGTGACTTATGGCACTTACCTGGGTAAGGGGCAAGGTGTCGGCCTGGTGGAGACCGTGGTCTTGAGTCAAAGAAACAAATGGGTCAAGCAGTGAAGGAAAGGGGGAAGTCATGCTTATCTTAGATAGTTTGATGCTGTGCTGATTCTCCTTCACTTTATTAATTTTGAATTTATATATTATGTATTTTTTTAAATTTGTTTTATTTTGGTTTTCTAAGGTCTGACATCTTTTACATCTTTTAGCATTTCAGATATATTTCCCCATTTTTTTCTTGCTGTCATCCCTCAAAGAGACCATTTTTGGAGTAAATTCTCATTCAAAAGGCTGCATTGTTCCAACAATGCAAAGCAGGAGGCTTTAAGATGTCTCTTGACATGGTCACATTAAAGTGTTGGACCTGAAATTTAAACCAAATTAGATTTCTTTGTAACTGGTGAGAATAGGAGGGAAATTACTGTCTTCCCTTGCTAAAATAAAGATCAAATCTAATAGCTTTCCTTGATGAAATTTAACCATTTCAGTATGTCTTCTTATTGAAGTTTAGAAATGAGTATTTCCCATTTGTTTTCTCTGACACATGAGTTTATTAGCCTGCTTTGCAAATGCTTCGAGGCAAATCAATGTGACTTTGATTGCTTTTTGTTGATTTGGTAACTTGTATGCTTGGGCCACCTGTTAGTAATTTTCTTTTACTTATTCCACTTGCCTGCTGTTAAATGCTAGGTGGCGATCTTACCAAGTTGATGACTTAGGGTGTTTTTGTTAGTGATGTTCCTCTTTTGTACGTGGTCACAGTTTGAGATGAGACAAGAATGTATAAATGTTACTTCTTGCATTTTTATTCTGGAAATTAAGTAAATTGCTGGGTGAAAGCAGGCGTTCTCCATCACTGACTAACACGCAATGAATGTATGATGGTCTGTTTCCCCCACTGGATAACCAGCTGTCCGTGTTAATTACAGGACTGCATGCATTTCTGGTGAACAGATTTTTATTTCTGTATGGGGCTTGTTCTCATTCCTGAGACTAGAGTGGCCACCTCTCTCATGCTTGACACTTAGCCAAGAACCAAACATATCCTTCTCCCAATTAAGAACACGTGTATTAGAAAATCAGTGCAGATAGAGAGACACCCATGCTTGCTCTCTGGCTGAGACCCAGAGCTTCCTGATTTGTTTGGGATTAACTATAAATACAAAGCACTGGGTAGGCTATTGGTGATCTCAACAGAATGATGTGTTAATAAATCTCAGCTCAGACCTAGGCACTCACTGTCCAGAATGAATTTTAAACTCTTTTTATGATTATGTGCATACAAATCTGTTGAGAGCTTTGTTACCTCACGGGGCCAATGATTCAATGTAATGAGTATTTCTACTGACTGAGACTCTGCATAAGCTGAAGCACTGGCTGGAGAAACAATGTCTTTATAAGGCATCTTTCCCTGGCGGCCTGGGGGTGGACAGTGCTGGGATAAGGAGGCGCCTTCCAAAATTGCTGAGGAGTTTTTTGTGAAAATGTGTTCTTAACTCAGTTGAGTTAAGGTATAAATCATCTTAGCTTCTAATTAGGGTCTGTTTTAATGAATATATGCTTTCCACAAAAGGAACGTTAACCCCGTCTCTGCCATAAGTAAAATATGAGATGATAAGATCTGCCCTGCCTATACCAAAACCAAAACCAAAACTAGATCACAAGCCTACCCTTCACTGTGTGCAAGCCAGCTGGCCCAGTAAACTGGTGCTTAGGATAGATATGGCACTCTGAGCAGTGATGATAGGCATGTGAGTTTAGTCATTAAATACAGTTCTGTAGCTTTCTTCTTCATCCTTATATATGTGCATGTGATCCTAGTCACAAAGTTTTAGCTAAGGAAAGAAGGGCTCTCAGCTAAGAATCTACTATTAATATGTAAGTTGCCTTCTGTTATCTGATTTATGTTACATAGTTTATACTAATTATTTGTTTAGAATAAATGACTTAGTATCTGAGTAAGGTAGTATTTTCCTTAAATTCTCTGTCTCTAATCTGTTATGGCTTTGAGCATACACATAGGGTCCCCAAAGCCCCAGTTTAATCAGTAAACTGTCTTACTGAATTTTGACCCTCATCAAAGAATGAAGCTTCAAGTTGCTCAACTCTCAAAATAGAGCAGTAATTTATTGTTGTTGTTTTTGACTGTACTTAAAATATGGAAAGATTGAACTACAATATCAAAAGTCAATAGTGTAGTGTTAGTAAGGGGCTCTGTGGGTGGGTTTGTTTGTTAATAAAAACTAGTGCTATATCTTTTTTATTTGATCAATATGTTTTGGGAACAATCATTTTTTACCTTTAATGTGGTGTCTTTTACTTTTCAAAATATCTTCACATGTTATCTTATTTTGGTCCATATAGCAACTCAGATTGAAAAGTTGTGATTTTTTTCCCCTTTTTTGCCATTAACTCCTTCACATTTTTTCAACCGAAAGTTCATTTTTCTAGATTCTTATGAAATGAAGTGAAAGTCACTCAGTTGTATCCGACTCTTTGCAACCCCAAGGACTACACAGTCCATGGAATTCTCCAGGCCAGAATATTGGCGAGGGTAGCCTTTACATTCTCCAGGGCATCTTCCCAACCCAGAAATCGAACCCAGGTCTCCCGCATTTCAGGCAGATTCTTTACCAGTTGAGCCACAATAACTATTGCTTGTGCAGTTCAACATCCTAAGAGATAGGTCCAAATTCAATTTGGTTGTAATCTAATATTTATCTTCTGTAACAGATTTATTGAAGTATAATTGACATACAATTTATTGCACTGCACATATTTAAAATGTACAGTTGATGAGTTTTTCCATATGTGTATGCATCAGTGAGCCCTTCGATGTAATTAAATATTTCCATCACCCCCAAAAGCTTCCTTGTGTCCCTTTATAGTCCTCACCATCCTCGTGCCCTGTCCCATGGCATCCACTGATCTATTTTCTGTAACTTGATTTGTTTACATTTTCTAGAACTTGATAAAAATGGAGGAAGTGGGGTAGTGAACAGAACTTGTATCTCATGGTATATTTCTGAATGGACCAAAGAAACTAAAATGTGACCTTTCAGAATGATGTTGTTCTGGTGTTGAATCCAAATGGCCTGTAATGGGATAGAAGGCCTTTGATATCTGGCTTCTTAATGAGAGCCTAATGTTCAATAAATGTTTAAATAATGTTTTATAAACATAGCAATAGTTAACATGTATTAAAAGCCAGCTCCGTGCCAAGCACTGTTTGGGGCACTTAACTTCTATTTATTTGCTTATTTAACCTTGTAACAATCCTGTGAGGCCAACTCTGTTACTGTCTCCATTCTACAGATGAGTAAATTGAAGCACAGTTAAGTTACTTGTCCAGGGTCACATGGCTAAGAAGTGGTAGAGTTAGGATTCAAGCCCATACCGTGTGACTTTAGAGGCACCACTGCCCCTTGGATATAACTAGAAAACTGAAGCCCTCTAGTAGCCTTAATATCAATAAAAATGAAGCATTTATGTAATGGATCACATAGTTCAAGAGCCAGGGTTCCATGTTGAATTTACATTCAACTCAGACCTGACTTTGTAGTCTTTGATCACCAAAACTGAATGTCTTTGTACTGCTGTAGTTTTCCCTGAGTAACCAAGTTAATTCTTCCACGCTAGGTTTATTGTTCTTGGAAACTGATTTCCGTGCATTTTCATGTTTTCTGGAAGTCTTTTAAGATTTGACCTAAATTCTTGTTTCCTAGATGATCCAGACCCTGATGATGGATTTAACTATAAGCAGATGATGGTTAGAGATGAGCGGAGGTTTAAAATGGCAGACAAGGATGGAGACCTCATTGCCACAAAGGAAGAATTCACAGCTTTTCTGCACCCTGAGGAGTATGACTACATGAAGGATATAGTAGTACAGGTGGGTGAGAGTGAGGATTCTCAATGGAAACTCTCTTTTTGTTGCTTATACTCTTTCCTATAGTTTAACCATATTTGAATACATATACATAGACACATATATATGTGTGTGTTTACTTTAATGAAGCACAGTTACTTATCCTAAATAATTGCCTGAACTAATTCATCCAGATACTAGATCTAATTATTCTCTTCTGTCTAGGAAACAATGGAAGATATAGATAAGAATGCTGATGGTTTCATTGATCTGGAGGAGTATATTGGTAAGTCTGTTTCTAGTGTTTTTCTTAGAAGAAGCTGGAAAACTTTGGAAGATATGTTCACCAATAAAAACAATCTACCCCATGGTTCAACTCTTAGCACATCATTAACTCAGACCAGTGTGAGGAATAGTGGGTCATGATAAAGTATTGAGTAGCTCTGGCCAATCAAAATGTAAATGTGAGCCCCAAATGTAATTTTAGCTTTTCTGTTAGCCACATCAAAAACAATGAAAGGAAACATGAAATTTACTTCAAAAGTACATTTTATTTAACCTAATATTCCAAAAATACTATAATTTCCACGTTATCAAAGGTTATTTTTTTCTTTTTTCACACAAGTCTTGGAAAGTTTTTTTTACACTGTAGCACATCTCAGTTTGGACTAGCCACATTTCCTTTCCTCATAGCTCAACGTGGCCAGTGGCTACTGTAGTGGACTGCACTAAAATAGTGCATCCCAGATGCCCTATGGAATTGACACTGAGGAGTTACCTAGACTGGTATTAGCAGAACAAAAGAGACACTTGGGTGAATAAGCAACCAGGAGTTGTTGATTCCTCTTAGTCTTTCCTTTTCACTGTATTCTATTCATATTTTCTGTTGAGGTTTTCTAATTTGTTTCCTTTTGTCCTTTTTTGGCCATGCCATGCAGTTTGTGGGATCTTAGTTCTCCAACCAGGGATTGAACCCCACCCTTGGCAGTGAAAATGTGGAGTCCTAACCACTGGACTGTCAGGGAATTCCCAGTTGTTTATTTTAGATGCTGTACCTTCAAGGCAATTTCTCTCAAGTTCAGCCTTTTTCTTCTTTTTTTTTTCGCCATACTGCTGCTGGCGTGTGGAATCTTAGTTCCCCAATCAGGGATTGAACCTACATCCACGGTATGGAATCTGAACCACTGGACCACCAGGGAAGTCCCTAAAGTTATTTTTATTATCTTCAAAAATAATTTCCAAGATTTTCCCATTGCTTTAAAAAAAGGAGCTGCCTCTTACCAAGGAGTTGACCAAATTGTTTCACAGTTCATGTGATGGAGAGTAGCATAAGACAATGCCCATCATTTTAAGAGATACATTATAAAGGATACTTAGACATTGGTTGGTAGACAGTTTGACTGTTTTACATTTACAGACACTTTTACATCTCTCAGGTTTTCCTGAGGATTTACAACTACATCTTTCTAAAACTAGTGGTCAGGTTAATTAGCTGCCTTGTAGTGAAATGGAACGCAGGGAACAGCTGTCTTATAAAAGGTGCTCTTTACCTTTCTTGACGGTGGTCATCTCCCTTTGTTTCTGGATTTTAAAAAATATTTATTTATGGCTGTGCTGAGTCCTCACTGCTGCACGCAGGCCCTCTCTAGTTGCAATGCATGGGCTTCTCATTGTGGTGACCTCTCCTCCCGCTGCGGAGCACAGGCTTTAAGCAAGTGGGCTTCAGCAGTTGGGCTCTCAGGCTTAGTTCCCCCGTAGTAGCAGATGGGATCTTTCTGGACCAGAGGTCAAACCCATGTCGCCTACATTGGTAGATGGACTCCTAACCACTGGACCACCTGAAAATCCAAGTTTCTGCCTTTTTTAAAAACAGTTCTCTTTGCTCATATCATTCAAGACCAATAGCTCGAAATATTCTTTTTCCAAGATCATCAGGAAAATACCTTGCTTCATAAGGTCTCTCCAACCTAAAATACCCTTATAACTTCTGTGAGATTCCAAACTAATGAGTGAGGAAGAAAGGTCAGATCAGAATTGCATGGGGCAGGCTTTGAGAGAAGACACACCCATCTTATGTATGGATGTCTGTTCATACAGGTGATATGTACAGCCACGACGGAAACGCTGATGAGCCAGAGTGGGTCAAGACGGAGAGAGAACAGTTTGTTGAGTTTCGAGATAAGAACCGTGATGGGAAGATGGATAAGGAAGAGACCAAAGACTGGATCCTCCCCTCAGATTATGACCATGCAGAGGCAGAAGCCAGGCACCTGGTCTATGAATCAGACCAAAACAAGGTAAGTCTGACCAGGCCCAAGCAATCTAGCAGTGGTCCAAGTCTGTCTCTAGGGGATTGCTTAAAAAATTCCTATTAACATACATAGAGCATGTAAGGTTTTAATTAGTCTAAGTCTGCCATGGAGCTAAAGTTGGCGACTGAAACTTACAGGGCAGCACTAGCTCTGTGATCTCTCATTTTAGAAATCCCTTTGGCCAATGTTCTTAGCATTGGAGGAATTTAGGCCTCAATAGGAGTCTCTGGATATAGCCCGTGCCCAGCATGCTTCATCCACTATCTTTGGAACCCCAAGAAATTTTCTTCGCCATTTTTTTTGTTATTTCCTTTGTTCTTTTACCTTTTACAGGCTCACTTTGCCTACTCAAAGCTGATTATTTCCTTCTTAAATCAAGCATGCTTGTAGTAGCTTATAAATCAGCTTTTCTCTATTATAATTCAGTTCAGTCGCTCAGTTGTATCGGACTCTTTGCGACCCCATGAACTGCAGCATTCCAGGCTTCCCTGTCCATCACCACCTCCCGGAGCTTGCTCAAACTCATGTCCATCGAGTCAGTGATGCCATCCATCATCTCATCCTCTGTCATCCCCTTCTCCTCCTGCCTTCAGTCTTTCCCAGCATCAGGCTCTTTTCCAGTGAGTCAGTTCTTCACATCAGGTGGTAAAAGTATTGGAGCTTCAGCATCAGTCCTTGACCAGTTATCTCAGAAGACATTTGGTTCATTGAAAGAGTGGTGTTACTACTGAGCCCTGTCACCTTTTTCAGAGAATGCTGTCCTTAAAGCAGACTGAAAATCAGTCTAAAGATGAGGGATTTTAGAATTCTGAATGTTCTTTTATTTAGATTAATCTTTGGTTTTAATGTAGTTTCTTATCATCGAGCCTTTTTAAGGGTCAGTCTGTTTTGAGTTCTTACTCAGTCTCTTCAGTAGCCAGGTGCTGAGACATGAGGAAAGGAAACTCATATAGTCATCCCTTGGGAATCTGGCCTAGATAATTCTTGAGATAAGATCTGGACCTCATTAGGGGTTCTGTCTGGAATCTGATTGGTAGCTAGGACATTTTGGAGTTGAAAACTATGCTTGATAGTAACAGATTTCATTGTCCCTGTTAGACAGTGACTTGATTCACTTTGAAGTATTTTTCCTGGCCCTTGTTAACTATCTGTTACCCATATCTAGGAGGTGTCCCACATTTTGCTGAAAAGGGAGCATTTTCTCCCCAAGAAATAAACCCATACCCCCATACTGCTGGCATTGACCTATTCAGCTGTATTACTTTCATCCTTTTAACTTTCTTGATTAGGAAATATATTAATTGCTCTTTTCTTCCCTGCGTGTGTGTGTGTGTGTATATGTATGTATTGGGGATGGGCCATGAGTACTGAATTCACATTTAGTTTAGTGAGAATTAGAATCTTAAATATTGGCAATTCTTAGATCCCCTGTTATATGATAGCAGTGTTTCTAAATTTGAAATGGGAACTTTATTTTGTCTCAGTACACTGTTCTTTCTGCTTTCAGGATGGCAAGCTTACCAAGGAGGAGATTGTTGACAAGTATGATTTATTTGTGGGCAGCCAGGCCACAGATTTTGGTGAGGCCTTAGTACGACATGATGAGTTCTGAGCTGCAGACAGAGGAACCTACATTTCTTCAAAAGTAATTTATTTTTACAGCTTCTGGTTTCACATGAAATTGCGCTACTGAGACTGTTATTACAAACTTTTTAAGACATGAAAAGTTGTAACAGAAATGATCCCGTCCCCATTTCTCCTCCTCTCTGAGGGACAGGAGGGAAACCGTGCTTCTGAGGAACAACTCTAATTAGTACACTTGTGTTTGTAGATTTACACTTTGTATTATGTATAACATGTGTGTTTATTTTTGTATTTGTTCTCTGGTTGGGAGTATGATATGAAGGATCAACATCCTTAACTCACACTTGTAGGCAAACATTAGCCCTTCACTCTTTCTCAACACTTATCATGTAATTTTTTATAATTTTGACTTAAGTTTAAGCCTGAGATCAATAAGAAATGTTCAGGAGAGAGAAAAGGGAAGAAATATTCCCCACAATTTGTATTTAGAGAGATAACACTTAAACTTACCTGTTGAAAAGTATATTTCATAAGTAGTAGGGGCCACATGTTCCATTCTGTTGCTTCATGTCCAGGTCCTAGCATTATCTGGGCAAGGACAGATCCCTGTGCTATAAGAAAGCTTGACTCAACTTGACTTCATTCATCCTTCCCCCTACCCCCCTTCCCTGTAGGACTAGCTGTTTGCTAATTTTGTCAAGCACAGCTGTGGTGGGGAAAGTTGGGGCCAGTGTCTTGAATATCAATCAAGTAGTGAGTGTGATCTCTTTACAGAGATATAAATAGAAACAGCTGGAAAACTAAAGAAAAAAATCCAAGTGTTCTTGGGCACATGATTTTTTCTGGGTGTGCATCTATTGAAGTGCTCAAGCCTGTCTTTATTCAATCAGTAAGTGCCCCATTCAGCTCCTATTTCCCCAGGTGTTCCAAGGAACTAATCTTGATTTCACTGCAGTCAAAATGTGCTCCTTTCCAATCGTGTCTTTGAAAGTGCCTTTAATGAAAGAAATGGTCACTGAATGAGGATTCTCTTAAGAAACCCTAAGATAAAGAGAAAGTAGATGATTTGGACCACCTTAAATGAAAATTTAGAATCTCCTGTTGTGGTGGGGATTTTTTTCTTCCCTTTCTCTTTTGGACAGTGGTTCAATAGCAGTATTAGTTAGGGGCTTGGTTGCAGTGTTCTTACCTTGTGGGCTGATTTCTGAAAACCATATGCTGCTGAATTTACCAGGGATCCTCATACCTCAGAATGCTAACCACTTACTACCAGGCCTGTTTCTGTGTCAGCTGAGGAGGCTGAGCTAAGGCTCAGAGATGAGAGGGCTCTTTGGTTTGAGGACCGTCATTCACCCTTCCTGCCTTTGACCCATCCCTCCCTATGTCCCCATCTCCCCGCTGCCAAAAAACGTTTATCATGGATCAACATTGCCAGTCCTTATCAAAGAGAGGGACATTGTAGAAAGAGCTGAAGAAACCACCTCTGTTCCCAACTCATCTATATTTTACATAACAAGAAATTGCCTTTTTTTTGGTCCCTTTCATACACATGGACCTCTTTTGAGAAGAATTATGTATTCCAAGTTTTTAGCCCTCAGGTTACTAAGACAAATATATATATATATATATATATATATATATATATAACCTTTATTATTTCATATATCTTTCTGGATAATACATTCAGGTGGTGCTGGGTGATTATTATAATCTGAACCTAGGTGTATCCTTTGGTCTTCCACAATCATGTTAAGGTGGGCTACTTGGCCTGGTAAAAAGCCAGATATCATGTAACTTCATCCTGGCCTTTGCATTGAGCTCTTGAGAGTGGATACATTCTTTGAACCCCAGTATAAGGAAATGGAAATTCTCTGCCTTCCAGATTCCCCATTTGTATTGTTAAGAAGATTAGGGATACTAATGCCACCAACCCTGGCTTGGAGAGGGCACAGCACAAATTGTGTAGCAGGAGAGCCTCGCAGGTCACTAGGTACAGAGAACCCAGGCCTTATGTTAAAGTCATGCACCTAGAAAGCAAACCTCCATCTGCTAAGATACCGACTTCTGGATGCTAGGTGCTCATCAGTAAGCATTTGTACTCTAATCTCTAATGACCCTCCTGGATTTTTTTTTTTTTTTTTTGGTTTAAATCAAGCCTGAGGCTGGTGAACAGTAGCTACACACCCACATTGTGTGTTCTGTGAATGCTAGCTGTCTTGAATTTGGATACTGTTTATTTTTTATAGAGTGTAAACCAAGTTTTATATTCTATAATGCAAACAGGTACCTATCTGTTTCCAAATAAAACTGTTTACATTCACTGAAGGGTATGTGTGTCCTTTATTTTCTTAAGAAATGGAACTCTTGCTTAGAATTTTCGGGTTATAAAATGTCACAGAAAATGCAGCTCTGCTAGAAGGTTTACCCCACCCCAACCCAGAGAAGTTGCTATCTTCTCCCAAATTGGTTACTCTTTCTTTCCTATTCCTGAAATCTTTTAGCATCCTTCTACAGCTGTAACCCTTCTCTGCTTCTCTTAGGCCATATAACTGGAGAGGAGCCTAGCTGCTCATTACATAATTGTCTGATACCAAACACAGCCATTTCTGAATGTACACACATTTATCTTGATTTTTATTTCAAAAAGGCTCTTCTTCAGGGGGTGGGGAGACAGAATATAAGGTAAAACAGTATTTTTGAACATTTTGTATAGTTTATAAACAGTATTGAGATGTGCCAATTCATTTGGAGACCATGAAGGGAGTTGAACTATTGACTTAAGTAAATACACAGCTTAAGACAGTTAAATCGGTTTAGCCAAATAAGAGGTGTGGGGGCAGGGGGGAGGAAGCACCTGGAATAATTCATGTTGGTGCTGGCATTTATGGGCATGACTGTCGCTGTCAAAAGTGATAGCAATTACTGGCAGTGACAGCATAAGAAAGTTCTTTCAAACTCATATTTAGGACCTACTAAAGGGGTTTTTTTTTTTTTTAAATTTTAATGTCTCATTTCTAAGGTGTTTTCCTAAGTTAGTTCTGATTCAAAATGTATCATCTTTGAACGGATCCCTGGGAGGGAAAAAAAATTACTGAAAAAGAAAATAATTGTCTGTACACTGAAAAATTAGCCATACACCTTAATAATTGCCTTGTACGTACAAATCTGTTCTCCAAAGGTTATAAATTGTGCCACTAAAGAGTAGAGACTGATGACTGTGGAAATGGCCTTTGAGGTGGTCTGAAGTAGACCCAGCTGGAACAGTTGCTTTGTAGGTAGGAAGGAAATAGTAGGAAAATGGAAAACTGACCTGTCAAGTTGCTATCACTCCCCTTCCCATTTTCTGTGTTGATAGTGGTTTGGTTTTTGACAGAGAAAGTAGAAATGTCCTCAAATGTAAAGTCCTCACTGCACACAGGCCAGTATGGCTCTTTAGTTGGGGCCAACTTGGCTAGAAGAGACAGTAGACACTTCGGTTTTCTGGGAGCTAGACATTTCAGACTCATCTGTCATGGGTTTTCCACACACCATCTCCATGATGCAAGCTCGGAACTAGAGGGAAAGAGCAGAGATAGTCTCCTTGGCAGACCAGTACAGAGGAGGTAACATCAGGAAGCATGAGGAAAAAAAGATCTTTGTATCCCCATAGCCTCACACAGTGCCTTATACGTGGGATCTCCTTGGGCATATTATGTCTTCTCAATCCTGAGAGCTGGCTATATTCCAGGCTAACACTACTCACTCCTCTTGGGTCTACAATAATAATCCCTACACGTTCTGGCTAACCCTGAGGCCTCACTGTTGGGAAATCTCACAAAGTGCCCTGTCCCAGGAAAGTGAAGTGAAGGTGAAAGTCAGTTGTGTCTGACCCTTTGCAACCCCATAGACTATACAGTCCATGGAATTCTCCAGGCCAGAATACTGGAGTGGGTAGCCTTTCCCTTCTCCAGGGGATCTTCCCAACCCAAGGATCGAACCCAGGTCTCCTTCATTGCAGGCAGATTCTTTACCAGCTGAGCCACCAGAAGCCCGAGAATACTGGAGTGGGTAGCCTGGAGAGCACTGTCAAAAGTGAACCCTCAGTACCCCACCCACCCACCATTACTAGAAAGTGCTCCCAACTAGGAAAGGACTGCCAGTTCTGTTTTTATCCAGGAGCTTTCACATTAGTTTTTAATCCACTTCTAGACCTAAGGAAACAAAATAACTCCCAAAGCAGAGTGCTCTATAAGACAGGAACCCTCCTTGATTTGTCTGAGTTTGGGTTATTAGCTTCAATTCACGATTTGGGGTAGGCAGAGCAACTAAACCCACATGCCACAACTACTGAAGCCCGAGCCTAGAACCTGTGCTCCACAACAGAAGTGACTGCAGTGAGAAGCCCCCTGCTCACCACAACTAGAGAAAGCCTGTGGGGAGCAACAAAGACCCAGCACAGCCAAAAACAAATTTAAAAAAAAAATAATAATAGAGAACTTTACCTGCTTATTCATGAAGCAGTAGATGATGGGATTGTAGACACAAGCACTCTTGGAGAAGAAGGCAGGAATGGTGACAAGTCGTAAGTCCACCCCGTGGTTACGGTTGTTGACTATATACATGGCCAGGGCAGCATAGGGTGTGTAACAGAGACAAAACGATCCCACCATGACCACCACCATGTGGCTCACCTCCCGCTCAGCCTTCTGGGTGGAAGCTGACTCCTGCTGCTGAGCTGCAACCTGGAAAGAGCACAGAAAACATCACACCCTCTTCTCCCTGGCCCTAAACCCCCAAGTCTCTGGACGTTTTTCAACCAGGGGGCCATCTGCTCTAATTGTCTCTCTGCCGTCCCATCTTCTGACCTAGTTCTTCTGTTCCCCTTTCCTTGAGGAAGGCCAGATGGAGCCAACTCTCTCTCCGGTCTGTGACACTGGAAGGAATCACATGCATCTCTTGATACATCTGAGCTGGGATGACTCCACCTCACTCTTCATCTCCTCATCTCCCTGTCCCTACTTCCTGCACTGCTTTTTGATACCCCTCACCCTGGCTGTGGACATTTCCGGGTGTTTTGTGTTCTAGAGCACATACCCACTCTTCCCTCTTATCTAGAGCCCTGTGACCCCTTCCTCCCTGACCCTCACAAAAGCCACTCACAGCTCTGAGGGCCCCCAGCAGCTGAGAGTAGGAGAAGCAGATGAGGGAGAGAGGCACAATGTAGCAGAAGATGAAGAGGAACCAGGTATAGTACTCGCTGTAATATTTGGTGCCCACGGTGTACCAGTCGGGACCACAGGAACACTGCAGGCCCTCAGGGATGAATCTGCAAGGGACCAAGCACTTGTTCACTGTGAGGCTCACAGCAAGAATTGGTAGAGTGGGAGCTGAGATTCCTGGGTTGTGTTCTCTGCTTAGAACCCAGAGTTACTTCAGGCAGGGGGTATTTTCTGTCCTCACTAGCCAACCTTTAGCAATTCCAACCACAGAGTAAACCTTAGCACTTGTCTCCCACAGCCCTTTCCCTTCTCTATTCCTCCAGCTCTCTAAAAATTAGAGGTCAACGACCATTCCCCACTTTCTTCCCACCCTGACAACCTGAGTTTCTAGCTAAGTCAGCATAACTGCCCTGCACTCTCACCGGCTCCAGCCAAAGAAAGGTGGGATGGAGACACCAATACCGATGGTCCAGGTGGCCACGACCACCATCAGGGCATGCTTGGAGCTGAAGCGGAAGTTGCCGAAGGGTTTACAGATGATGATGTAGCGCTCAAAGGCCAAGAAGGCCAGTGACCAGCCTGTCACCAGACCTGTGATGAAATGGGAGGATAATGGGGTAAACAGCTCCACTCATCCTGGCAGGCAGAGTGGAATACACACGGTGTGGAGAAAGCACAGAGCGGGAGGGTTGGACGGGTGAGTGAAGTAGAGTTTGGGACTCGCTCAGACCTCTGGGTGGCTCTCTACCTCAGCATTCAAAAGAACACCAAACTTGACCCCCTGGACTCCTCTAAAGAGGAGGGTCCACTCTAACCCAACAGCCTGGCCCCTGGCTCCCATCCTAGAGCAGGGTCCTTCCCGTCCCTCCAGCTCCCTTCACCTGCAGTACCTGCTGTACAGCCCAGGAAGGCCTCCAGGGCACAAACATGGCGGCCGAAGACGAAGTACCCATAACAACTGCTGATAAAGACGACGAGGACAGAGAAGATGCAGTAGATGAAGCCCCCCAGAGACACGTTGACCAGAATATAGTTGAGCGGCTGCCGCAACTTTCTGTAGCGCAGTGTGGCCACCAGCACTGTGGCATTGAGTGGCGTCCCTACAAAGAAGACAAAGCCCATGAAGGCTGCCTGGAGGTGGAAGGCCCAGACAGGGGCGAGGTGGTACTGAGGCCCATCCCACGGCCCCACCAAGGAGATGTTCTTGAACAGAAAAAACTCCTCCTCCTCTGACATCTTGCTCATGGGATGTCCCCCACCCCCTCTGAGTCCTCTTATAGATCATCCTCCGCCACCACTTCTCCCCCACCCTGCCAAAGACCCTCTCCTCCAAAGCCACTTTGGGGCTCCCTGAAAGATCAGTACTGATCCTAAGCCTCCTAAGGACAAAGTTTGAGATTAGAGACCCCAAAGCCCTACCTAAACCTTTTGTGGCCCCAAAGCCGATTGTGTGTTCTTCAGAGGATAAAAGATTGGGCTCACAGAACCCAGATAAGCGATGCTGGGGGCTGGAATGAATAAGAGTGGGCTCACCAGGGAGATGCTGACCCATATTTAATGAAGACCCTTCCACCACTCTTTTTCCCTTCGAGTGGAACTGTTGAAGGCAACCCTCTTCGTTTGGCTTCAGGAACCGCTACATCCCTGTAGGTGTTTGCATGCCACCTTCCCCATTGTGGAAGGTGCCCCCTAAGTCTCTCTCTCCAGGGGTCTTGGGCTCAGCCAGCCTCAGTCTGCAGGAAGGGGTAGGGGATAGAGAGTGTTCTTGAACAGCCTTCATGGAACAGTCCAGGGGCAACTTGACAGTGCCTAGAGGTCTAAGGCATCCCAGGCTGCCAGTTTCTTCATGGCGAGTCTCTCCAGAGATGGAACCTTTCCTGCTCACAACTCCCCCAGCCAGGTCCAGGTTGGTGTACTGTGGTCCCTCTCACACTATGTTCACACCTGCCCCTGCCGTTAACTCAGCAGTGCCTAAGCTGCCAGACTTCCTCCTGTCTACCCGTCCCAGACTTACCCAGTTCTTAGCCTGATTTGCTGAGAAGCCCACCCCAGTGACCCCAGCTCCACTCTAAGCTCTGCTTGGGGACTTCCCTGGTGGTCCAGTGGTTAAGACTCCGCACTTCAACAGCAGGGGGCACGGGTTTGATCCCTGGTTGGGAAACTAAGATCCTGCCTGCCACATGGAGTGGCCAAAATAAATAAAATACTTAAAGCTCTGCTTGCACTTACACTCAACACTACACTTCAGCCTTTATGAGTGTATCTTCTTCCAAACCTCAGTAGACTATAGATATATAGATAACAGTGACTATAGATATATAGATAAGTTACAAGTGAAAGGATGGTCCAGTAATGACAGAGTCGTTTGGATCAGATGAATCCCATCATAGATAAAAGTTATAAACTCTGGACAAAATGTGAAAAAAAATAACGATTTGAAAGCACTATAAAGTACCCTCAAAACAGGCAGAAACTAAAGGGGACTCAACCCTTGAGTGAAAGGAACCACCTACCATCTACATTCAAATGTAGATCAAATTTTTCCTAAGGACAATCCCCATCTAAATGGCAAGGACCAGCTAGGACTCATCAAGCAAAAAGTCCAGCCTTTGTTGACTTGGAGAGTCACAAGACAGAGCCTGGGACTCCAGAGCAGCTGGAAATCGAAGGTGGGTTTCTGGGAATGAAGGAAGCCATGAAGGGGGAAGCCTTCAAATCTGCATATAAACTCCCCTCAAATCCTAAGATGACTGCTGAGCTATGCCTGGAGGAATCTCCAAGGAGCCCAGCAAAAGGCAAGAGCTGGAGGTCTGAAAGCTCAGCAGAGATGTGGGCTGCTACTTACTGCAGGAGAGAAAGAGTTTATGTTTGATTCTTTCCAAGTTAGACAAGTTGAGCAAAGACTTCAGCTTCTCCAGTTGAAACTCCCAGAAAACCACACTTTAGGACAAAAATCTGTGCCTTGAATCCTGAACTAGAAATACTAGATGGAGACATGTCAGCCATTTCTGAAAGGCTGACATTTCCAGGCACACAGGGACACGTGTGCATGCACACACACACACACTACACACAGACACTCACACACAGGTTGGATTCCTAGCAGAGGTTCCTGGTGAAAGCCAGCTAACCGTCCAGGAATTGCAAGGCCAGTTGGTCCCCACTAGATTGCCTGAGTTGGCATATTCCGTGCCCTGGGTCCTTAAGACCAGGGCCAGAGTCCCCCCTGAAAGCAGTGTTTCAAGTGCCCATACCTGGGCAGGGCAAGCAGCAATGTGTCAGCCTGGGCTGAGTGGACTTAGTCCACCTCAGCTGTCAGCAGGGCTCTGCTGAGGTGCCCACCTCTGCAACTGGTGCTGACAGGAGCCCATGAGAGCAGCCCCTGGGCTTGGGCTGTCAGTCCAACCGTTATGGTAAGAGACACCCAGGCCTCTTACTCCCACTCCTCAGGCCAAGTGGCTGCATCCTTAGCCTCTCCCACTATTGTCCTGACAACTTCCCAGACAATGTCTTCCTCTCTATTTCACCCCACATCAGAAGACGGGGCAATGGGCCCCAGCTGAGGGCAGCCCAGCCACAGTTAAAAGCAGGCAGATGCCCCTGTGCGGCTCAGACCAGCCGAGCCTTACTCAAGCATAGAGTCTCACTGGCAAGGGATACGAAATTTCCAGTCATTGAAGCTATGGAGTAGGAGGAGGGGAGATTTTAAGGAGAGGACATGTGGTAAAGGAGAAGAGTAATGATATAAAAACTGGAGACATTTTAGGTACGGTGGACCTCCAAATCCACAGGTTCTGCTTCTGCAAAGGTCAACCAAAATATTCAAAAATTCCAGAAAATTCCAAAACCCAAAACTTAAAATTGCCTTATTCAGGCTACTATTCACATAGCATTTACATTGTATTTATAACTATTTACAAGGTATTATAAGTATTAGGTATTGTCAGTAATCTAGAGATAATTTCAAGTATCCAAGAGAATGTATGAGATTATATGCAAGCACTATGCTATTTTATATAAGGGACTTGAACATCAGAGGATTTGGGTGTCTGCGGGGGGTCCTTACCAATCCCCCTGTATATTTAAAGGACAACTGTATGTTTAATATATAATACTGTGCCCTTTTCAGATTTAGAGTTACTTTATTAATTTAGGAACATGACAATACACTGAGGCTTTACAGAATATCACGTCAGGTACATTTAGACCAGGGTTTTCTCAGCCTCAGCACTCCTGCCATATTGGATCAGATGATTTGAAGGGATCTGATGGGGTGGTTGTCTTGTGCAATGGAAGATGTTTAACAGCATCCCTGGCCTCTGGATGATGAGAGCACTACTGTCACCCCCGTGATAACAACCAGTCATGTCTCCAGACACAAATGGCCCCCCGAGAGGCGAAATTGCCCCCTGCTCCCCTCCCCTCCAATTGAGAACCAGTGATTTCAAGTTGAACCTATAAATGCCCAGAACCAAATCGAAAACAGTCAAGAGAAATTATGTTTTTCTAGTACTTCTAATTATCCAGAAAAAGAAAGAAAGTCCTAGAAAAAGAGATTTTCCGAATTGTTTCAGGGTTTGTATCCCCCTATTGTCCTTAGTAGTGTATTCATACATACTCCCACCTTTTCCAGAGATAGTTTAATGAAGGCTTGCAGAACTATATAGGATAAATGAGAAATTATTAATCAAATGTGAAAGCAAAAAGTAAAAAGAGAAACAACAGAAGCAAGTTCAGGAGTCAGGGGCGAGATTGAAATACAACTACTCTGGGAGCTCACTACTGATGGACCACACATTCATGCTTCCCCAGTGGCCCCATTTACAAAATTCAATGTCCAGAAAGCAAACACAAACCAGCCATTCTTCGGATTATGAGGGGCAAAGATGGGGGTTCACAGAGGAGACATTGGTGTGATATAATAAATAAGGTCCTTAACAACATTCCTGAGTAGCACAACCACCAGTTTCACTGGACTGGATCTACTGCTGACTTCAATATGGGCTCCACACAAGGCACGATTCAGAACTGGACATAAACCAGAACCATTCCGTGGGGGGCCAAATACCAGCTCTGCCAAGCTGCTCTGATGCACAGGACATTTCAACTCGCTGGAGGCTTGAATCATTGCCTCTCTCTGCTTAGTTTTTTATCGTTTAATTCCTGTTTCGAGTGGATTGTATATGTCCGGGGCTCAAAATTCAAAAAGTGCAAAAGAATATACAGTGAGCAATACATTTCTTTCCCACCCAGGCTCCCAATTCCCCTCTCCAGAAGCAACCAGTGTTCGATTTTGCTGTGTTTTTCCTGCATAGGAGGTGACAACGAGCTTGAAATGATGTGTTGTGACAATGTTGTCTGTTAAATACTGTCCGGTCACTCTCCAGAGAAGTGGTGAGATAAGGGAAAGGTTCACACGCGCTCTTTTGAAAATGAGAAATCATCCAAGTTTTACTTGAACAAATGCTGTCCTCATATCTGGGAGGAAAGGACAGAAACTACCCCGCATCCCCCATCCCCACCCCGAGGTAGAATCATGACTGTCCCTAGAGAATTTCATCTGCTGGCCTTGAAATGCAGAGACAAATGAGCCACTGAAGGCCTGAACTCCTACTGCCTAGAGCCAGGCCACAGTCACCTTGGAAAACAACGCATGGTAGATGCCAGCGGATTGCCGCCAGGAGAGCAATCCTCTCCCTGACCCCACCAGCTTGGAGGCATTTGGAAGTGTGTGGGTGGGGAAAGGGTGTCTTATGGCTCTTGGCAAAGAAGCTGAAACTGCTAAAACACATTTCATGCTCAGTCGTGTCTCCCTCTGTGTGACACCACAGACTGTAGCCTGCCAGGCTCCTCTGTCCTTGGGATTTCCCAGGCAAGAATACTAGAGTGGGTTGCCTTTCCCTTCTCCAGGGGATCTTCCTGACCCAAGTATTGAACCCAGATCCCCCACGTTGTGGACAGATTCTATACCATCTGAGCCACCAGGGAAGCCTCAAGAACACTGGAGTAGGTAGCTATTCAAGAATACTAGAGTGAGTAGCTATTCCCTTCTCCAGGGGATCTTTCCAACCCAGGGATTGAACACAGATCTCCTGCACTTCAGACAGATTCTTTACCATCTGAGCCATCAGGGGTGGTCCAGGGAAACACTAGGGAAGTGCAGGGTGGGAAGAGAGTGTCTTATGGCTCTGGGCAAAGAAGGGTTTACTGGCATTGAGTAGGCAGGACACTGCTCGAGACCGCCCACACTGAGAAGGATCTGGCCTCAAATTCCATCAACACCCCCAGAGAGAAGCCTGGGCTGGGACCCAACCCCAGTCTCAGCCCTGAAACATTCTCCACAAAGTCCCCCTGGAGCCCTTACTAGGAGTCACCTCACTCCCTGGCACACCCAGCGAGAGAAACAATTAGGGAATGCGTACTGAGGTAATGGAATGACACATTGAGTGGCTTTTATTTATAAGCCAGTTTGAAGCTGGGGAACAATTACCCAAAAAAGTCCCTTTGGTTTGAGAATAGATGAGCTGTTGCTTTTCTCTCTGGCCATGACTAGTTAGCTGAGTCAGTCATCTGGTCCAGACACTCCTGGATGGAGATAATAAAACTTGATCCCCTGGGTACAAAGGAATGTTGGCCAATTCGTTCTCTAAAGTGAGAACCATTCTTTCTCCTAGCCAAGTGAAGGGGTTGGCTTATTAGGAACCGTATTTTTGCATGGAGGGTGGAGAGGGTTTCTTCAGGCTTATGGTTTTTACCTTGATCCAAGTGAGTATCTGTTGCCTCTGGTGGGGTTTTGGTGTACACCCCTGACTTTCTTTCTTCATTCTTGCACTCATTCATTCCACAGTCATTTGCTGAGAGATATCTACAGAGCAACTGTGCTGTGAGAGTGAAATGAGATTAATCTGATCGAGTGCTTACCGAAGGCCAGGCACACAGAAGTGCTTGGGAGTCGTTTGTTTTGTCAGCAGGATTGCTGAGTGCCAGATGCCAGCCTAGATCCAGACATCAATAAGAGAGATCTCTGTCCCTCCAGAAGCTCCCAGCCTCCTGGGGGGAAGCCCCCCTTGGAAGCAAGCAAGCGTCCTGGGATGTGATGGGTGTGGTGCCATGGCAGAGCCTACTGGGTCTCCTACAAGGCACCAGTTTCTAGAGGGGTGACCTCCTCCCTCTCTCTCATTTGGGGAACTCCAGCTTGAAGAACCCCACCCTGGCCACCCTTAGCTGATGGGTCAGCTCATCCCTGCAGCCTCCCTGGACAGGATGAACAGGGCAGGCCAGAATGAGGGAGGGAGTGTGTGTATTTACAGAATGTATTCCCATTTTTGGTTTTCTAGAAAGTCTGGGTAGCATGTGTACTGCGTTTAAAACAGGCTTTGGATTCAGATAAATGTGATCCTTGAGAGCTGAATTTTGCCAAGTTTCATTTTCTTACAGTGGGGTGACAGCTATCTCACAAGGCTGCCATGAAGTTAAGTAAGAGCTGCAAAGCGCAGATCACACCGCTCAGCCTACCGTAAGCATTAAGTGGCAGCTCTCCTAGTGTGTATTTTTCCCTATCCTCAGATTACATCATCATAACTCCTTTCCTTTTCCAGCACTTTACAGTTTGCAGCATACTTTCTTTCCTTTTTAAGTCTATTGAATTTGTTACAATACTGTTTCTGTTTTATGTTTTGACTTTTTGGCTACAAGACATGTAGGATCTTAGCTCCCTGACCAGAGATCAAACGCCCACCCTCTGCACTGGAAGGGGGAGTCTTAACCCCTGGACCACCAGGGAAGTCCCTGTAGAGTTCTTTCTCACCTGATCCTCAAATGACCCTGTGAGACAGGGCAGGTGTTCCTTCCCCAACTGACAGATGAAGAAACTGAGTCATTTAGCAATTATCACCTAATCAAGGGTGATCTAGGACAAGCTTCTCGGTCCCCATCTAGGAGGCTGATGAGTTCGGAGGATATTTTCTGGTGGTCTAATCATGAGATAAGAAAGAATGGTTCGTTCCAGGTGCGGGAGACACCAAACTGGCTCCCCTCAGCCCTGGGCTTCTCACAAGGGGAGCTGGGGGAGCCTGGCCCCTTCTCTGCCCTTCCCCAGCAGCACCCCATGAACTCCACTTGGCAGCTTAGGGGAGAGCTGGGTGGTCACAGGGAAGATGGAACAGTCCCCGCTGTGGGCTGGGGAGGAGCGGAGAGTGCTGAGAGGTGAGGCCTGCTGGAGTGGAGCCAGCCTGGGCTGGGAGCCAGCCTGGACAAAGAAACTCTTCCAGGAACCACAGACTGTGGCTGCTGCTGAGGTGGCAGAGAAGGCACATCTGGCAGAAGATAACCATCAGTGGCTTGTTGGTCTAGGGGTATGATTCTCGCTTAGGGTGCGAGAGGTCCCGGGTTCAAATCCTGGACAAGCCCTATTTTTCCTGAATTTTTCTTTTTTTTCCACCCCCTTTTCCCCACCACAAACATAAGTATACACTGTCTGCCTTTTCTAAAGTTAGAAGCAGAGATGATCCAGTGGTGAGTGAATGAAGGACTCAGGACAAGCTGCCAGTCAATTTCCCTACTAGCCATATTCTGTATATACCGTTATTCCCACTGAAGCCAAACCAAGCAGAAGGAGATTGTCATAGCTCCAGGTGCTGAACCTGAGAAGGTTATAGAGCCAAAATGTTGCCTTGTGTTAGGTAGAAAGCCTCCCAGCCTCAGAGAAAGATCAGGGGGTCAGGACTGAGGAGTGGGTCTGAGTTGGAGGTCAAGAAAAGGCAAACCTGAGACGCAAAATCCAAGCTATGAAGTACACTGGCTTCAAAGTCCAAAAGCTAGGATCAAAGTTACAATTTGGAGTTTTCAGCTTTCCTCTTGGTAAAATGGAAACAATAATATTCATTTCTCAAAGTTGGGAGGGTTAAATCAGAAACTGTATGTGAAAGCCCTTTGCAAACTATAATGTACCTTACAGACAGGGATTGTTAGGAATACTACTAAAGGTAAAGAGAATCTAAAAAGGAAATTCTGACAACATGACAGACTGAACTAATGTAGCTCTCCCTTCACCTAGTGTCCCTTAAAACACACATAGAAATATTGCATAAAATAGAATTTAAAAATTAAAGTATGAACAATTGCAAAATTGACTTTGAAATTTCCAGATATCAGAATTTAAAAAGGAATGCAAGGGACTTCCCTGGCAATCCAGTGGTTAAGATTCTGCTTCCAAAGCAGAATTAAATTCTGCTTCTAATTCTGCTTTTAAACCCTGGTCAGAGAACTAAGATCCCATATACCGCACTGTGTGGCCAAAAAAGTAAAAATAAAAGGTAAAAAGTAAAAAAAAATAAAAAAGGAATACAAAACAAAGAAGGGAGAGGGGAAGAAGGAAAAGAGCTATCACAGGAGCCCATGGTTCATTTCAGACACAGATAACAGATATATTGCTTTCAGTTCTAGGCTATGTCCCCTCAGCCCAGCAGAGACAGAGAGCTGAGACAGAACCCTCTGCATTAAAGTTTAGAATATCGAAGATCTACCTTATCCATGGAAGAGATAAGAGATAACAGATGGAAGGAAGACTAAAAATGGCACATTCTAGTTCAAGGAATCAGAGAAAAAGGGGGAGAAATATAAGTCAACTCTGAGAAACTGAAGCCCAAGCCTGAGAAGATGCTTGTGTTGCCTCTGGGTTTACCTGCAAGATGCTGAATCCTCAAGCTGAGAAATTAAACATAAATTGGTTTAGGAAATCCCTAGGAATACCACAGGAATCCCTGGAAATACCACAAAGGAATACCACAGGAATCCCTGGGAATACCACAAAGGAATACCACAGGAATCCCTAGGAATCCCACACAGCCACAGAAAGCAGGAAAGAGCTCTCCAAGCATGTTTCATAACCCAGGGTATATCTCACTAAATAAATGGAAATCTCACTAAAAAGTGACGAGTCAAAAACACCTACTGAAAAAGAATTCACAATAAAATATTAAAAGCTAGACAAGAAAGCAATCCATCATAAGGAAGAATCGGCAGATACAGCAGACAGGACAATTAACACTCTAAGAACGGTGCATAATAGAAAAATATGACAAGCACTGTATAAGTTTTCTTAAAAGTGTTAAAGATAAAAGACAAGAAAATAAGCCATAATGAAAATATTGCACTATGAAGAAAAGCAGCTCTTTGAGGGAACAAAACTTTAGGAAATGAAAGATACACCACTAAAGACTCAATGCATTAAACAGTAGACTTGACCCAGCTGGAAAGAGAATTGATGAACTGGAAGATGAGGCTGATGAAAGTGTTCAAAATATGGGGGGAAAGGGGAAAGTAATGAGATAGAAAATATGAAAGAATAGTTAAAAGACATGAGGAAAAGAACACTATATATATGTGTGTGTGTGTGTGTATATATATATTATATACTCAAAGACTTTTGGGCTTCTCTGATAGCTCAGTTGGTAAAGAATCTGCCTGAAATGCAGGAGAGCCTGGTTTGATTCTTGGGTCAGGAAGATGCTCTGGAGAAAGGATAGGCTACCAACCCCAGTATTTTTGGGCTTCCCTGGTGGCTCAACTGGTAAAGAATCTGCCTACAATGCGAGAGACCTGGGTTTGATCCCTGAGTTGGGAAGATCCCCTGGAGAAGGGAAAGGCTACCCACCCCAGTATTCTGGCTTGGAGAATTCCATGGACTATATGGTCCATGGGGTCACAAAGAGTAGGACATGACTGAGAAACTTTCACTTTCACTTTCAAAGACTCACTGAAATGCCACCAAAGGATATACTTCATAAGGAGGAGGACTGGGAAAGGTCAGTTTTCATTCCAATCCCAAAGAAAGGCAAAGCCAAAGAATGTTCAAACTACCACACAATTGCACTCATGTCACACACTAGCAAAGTAATGCTCAAATCCTCCAAGCCAGGCTTCGACAGGACGTGAACCATGAACTTCCAGATGTTCAAGCTGGATTTAGAAAAGGCAGAGGAACCAGAGATCAAATTGCCAACATCCTCTGGATCATCGAAAAAGCAAGAAAGTTCCGGAAAAATATCTACTTCTGCTTTATTGACTATGCCAAAGCCTTTGACTGTGTGGATCACCACAAACTGTGGAAAACTCTTAAAGAGATGGGGATACCAGACCATCTGACCTGCCTCTTGAGAAATCTGTATGCAGGTCAAGAAGCAACAGTTAGAACTGGACATGGACCAACAGACTGGTTCCAAATCGGGAAAGGAGTACATCAAGGCTGTATATTGTTATCCTGCTTATTTAACTTACATGCAGAGTACATCACGCCAAATGCTGGGCTGGATGGAGCACAAGCTGGAATCAAGATTGCCAGGAGAAATATCTATAACCTCAGATATGCAGATGACACCACCCTTATGGTAGAAAGCGAAGAGGAACTAAAGACCCTCTTGATGTAAGTGAAAGAGGAGAGTGAAAAAGTTGGCTTAAAACTCAACATTCAGAAAACCAAGATCACGGCATCCATTCCCACCACTTCATGGCAAATAGATGGGGAAACAATGGAAATATTGAGAGACTTTATTTTGGGGGGCTCCAAAATCACTGCACAAAATCACAGAGCTCACTGGTCATAGCAAACACCCTCTTCAAACAACACAAGAGAAGACTCTACACATGGACATCACCAGATGGCCAACACCGAAATCAGATCGATTATATTCTTTGCAGCCAAAGATGGAGAAGCTCTATACAGTCAGCAAAAACAAGACCGGGAGCTGACTGTGGCTCAGATCATGAACTCTCTATTGCCAAATTCAGACTTCAATTGAAGAAAGTGGGGAAAACCACTAGACCATTCAGCTATGACCTAAATCAAATCCCTTATGATTATACAGTGGAAGTGAGAAATAGATTTAAGGGACTAGATCTGATAGACAGAGTGCCTGATGAACTATGGACGGAGGTTCGTGACATTGTACAGGAGACAGGGATCAAAACCATCCCCAAGAAAAAGAAATGCAAAAAAGCAAAATGGCTGTCTGAGGAGGCCTTACAAATAGCGGTGAAAAGAAGAGAAGTGAAAAGCAAAGGAGAAAAGGAAGGATATACCCATTTGAATGCAGAGTTCCAAAGAATAGCAAGGAGAGATAAGAAAGCCTTCCTCAGTGATCAATGCAAAGAAATAGAGGAAACCAACAGAATGGGAAAGACTAGAGATCTCTTCAAGAAAATAAGAGATACCAAGGGAACATTTCATGCAAAGATGGGCTCAATAAAGGACAGAAATGGTATGGACCTAACAGAAGCAGAAGATATTAAGAAGAGGTGACAAGAGTACACAGAAGAACTGTACAAAAAAGATCTTCATGACCCAGATAATCATGATGGTGTGATCACTCACCTAGAGCCAGAATTCCTGGAATGTGAAGTCAAGTGGGCCTTAGGAAGCATCACTACGAAAAAAGCTAGACAAGGCTGTATATTGTCACCCTGCTTATTTAACTTATATGCAGAGTATATCATGAGAAATGCTGGGCTAGAAGAGGCACAAGCTGGAATCAAGATTGCCAGGAGAAATATCAATAACCTCAGATATGCAGATGACACCACCCTTATGGCAGAAAGTGAAGAAGAACTAAAAAGCCTCTGATGAAAGTGAAAGAGGAGAGTGAAAAAGTTGACTTAAAGCTCAAATTTCAGAAAACTAAGATCATGACATCCGGTCCCATCACTTCATGGAAAATAGATGGGGAAACAGTGGCTCAATAAAGGACAGAAATGGTATGGAACAGACTCATTGGAAAAGACCCTGATGCTGGGAAAGATTGAAGGCGGGAGGGGAAGGGGACGACAGAGGATGAGATGGTTGGATGGCATCACCAACATGTTGGACATGAATTTGAGCAAGCTCCGGGAGCTGGTGATGGACGGGGAAGCCTGGTGTGCTGCAGTCCATAGGGTCGCAAAGAGTCGGACATGACTGAGTGACTGAACTAAACTGATAAATGCAATGTACTGTTATATTATACATATAAAATCTATGCCCACTAAATTGCCATTTGTGTTTTGAAATAAAAGATCTTTTAACACAAAGACTGAGAATGTTTACCACTCAGAGACTTCTGAAATGCCACCAAAGGATATACTTCATAAGAAGGAAACTGAAATAAGAAGAAAGGCATGAAATGCAAGAAGGAATGATGAGCCAAGAGATTTATAAATGTGTTCGTCAATATAAACAAGCACTGAAAGCCGCTGCTGGTGGAATGTAAATTGGTCCTGCTGCTTTATAGAACAATTTGGGAATATTTTGTAGTTTAAGGTGCATGTACCCTATGATCCAGAAATTCTATGTCTAGGTATCTACCTTAGAGAAGTGCTTACATATATGCCAAAGAGGCACACACAGCACTGTTTATCACAGCACTGCTTATGATCGGGAATACTGAAAACGTCTTAAATGCCCATTAGCAGAAGAATGGATAAATAAATTGTGGTACATTCAAACAATGAAACAGTATTCAGCAGTTAAAATTCATGAACTGGCACTATATGAAACAGCATGAATGTTTGCATTTAAACATTTTTAAAACACACAAACCACTATTGTCTATTGTTTGTTGTTGTTCAGTCATTAAGTCATGCCCGACTCTTTGTGACCCCCATAAACTACAGCATGCCAGGCTTTCTTGTTCTTCACTATCTCCCAGAGTTTGCTCAAACTCATTTCCATCGAGTCAGTGATGCATTTCAATCATCTCATCCTCTGTCGCCCCCTTCTCCTCTTGCCCTCAATCTTTCCCAGCTTCAGAGTCTTTTCAAATGAGTCAGTTCTTCACATCAAGTCCCAAAGTATTGGACTTCAGCATCAGTCCTCCCAGTGAACACCCAGGACTGATCTCCTTTAGGATTGACTGGTTGGATCTCCTTGCTGTCCAAGGGACTCTCAAGAGTCTTCTTCAACACCACAGTTCAAAAGCAACAATTCTTCGGTGCTCAGCTTTCTTTATAGTCCAGCTCTCACACCCATACATGACTACTGGAAAATCCATAGCTTTGACTAGATGGACCTTTGTCGGCAAAGTGATGTCTCTGCTTTTTAATACACTGTCCAGATTTGTCATAGATATTCTTCCAAGGAGCAAGTGTCTTTTAATTTTGTGGCTGAAGTCACCATCTGCAGTGATTTTGGAGACCAAGAAAATGAAATCTGACACTGTTTCCACATTTTCCCCACCTATTTGCCATGAAGTGATAGGAGCAGATGCCATGATCTTTGTTTTTTTGAATGTCGAGTTTAAAGCCAGCTTTTTCACTCTCCTCTTTCACCTTCATCAAGGAGCTCTTTAGTTCCTCTTCACTGTCTGCCATTAAAATGATTTCCCCTGCATACCTGAGGTTGTTGGTATTTCTCCTGTCAATCTTGATTCCAGCTTGTGATTCATCCAGCACAGCATTTCACATGATGTATTCTGCATATAAGTTAAATAACCAGAGTGACAATATATTGTCCACTGTTTGTAGATACATATATTTAAGTAAATATATAGTATATGTGCTATCTGAATCAAATGTGTCAAGAAATAAACAGTTGTTAGATTTCAGTGGTGAGTGCATGGATATTTATTATGTTACTTTTTGTATTGTACTTTATGTATCTTTAAAAGATTCACTTTTTTTTTTCTTTCTAATGAAAGGATCTAGGTATTTAGAAATAAGGGTAAATGGGGATAAATGGCTGCATCAATCCTCAGAGAGGATGATCTGCTGGGATGGGATTAGGAGGGAGGCTGAGTCCTGGGTCCAGGGATTATGAGGATTAATTCAGATCATCCCCCTAAGCTGATCAGTTGGTTGGCATCCCCAGCACTCCAAGCCCTTCAGAGATGCATCTCTGGACCACAGTCCACTTCCCCCCATACCTCATGCCTCCTATCTCCACTCTCATGCTCAACCCAGTACTGTTCTCCTCAGGGTTTACCCACATTTGGGTCCCTAGAATAGATTGGTTCAAGTGTCCCCTGAATACTCCTCAAATCAAGGGTAAATGATGACCTGCACCCCAGGAGCCAAGGGGAGATCAGTCCTAATACTCAGGATCAGAGCTCCCTAAGGAAAGCCTGGACCCTTGGATGTTACTGTTGACAACTGCCTTCCAAGGCCCTCCATTAGCCAAGAGGTCAGCAGTCAAGGTCTGCTAACTGACCCTGCTGGTCAGTCAGAACAAGAAGGAGCTGGGCTGGTGCAGAACAAAGAGTCACTCTGCTACCAGCATTAGACTCCATCATTCCTGGGAACCCTATGCCCTTCATCTTCCTGATGCCAACCCTATGCCCTCTACCTTCCTAATGCCAACCCCTTCCACCATCCCTGACAAGCACTCTGCTCCCCAAGTTTTGACAAACCTAAAGTCTGCAGCAATCCCTCTGGAAGGTCTGGGTGGACTTGCCCAACAGTCTTTCCCCACAGCTGGATCACATTAATCACAGGGTCTGGTTAACCTGACTATCCCCCAGGGAGCCCAAGAAACATCTTGATCTGTGCTCACCATCTCTCTGAGCACATACTGGGCTGGGAGTATGAGAAGGAGGAAGAAAGGTGAGGAGAGAAGGCAGGGTGTGGAGGGAGGGAAAGAGAGACAGACAGGCTGAGAGACAACATTATTAACAGGCAACACTGAACTCCTTGAGTGTGAGATGATATACTAAATGATAAGCAGAGTATACAGACATGAAGTTGGGGGATTTACCTTTACTCATTCATTCTACGTGTAAGAATTTGCCAGATGCTGGAGATACACAGAAGACCATGGTAACTTCCCAGTCTTCAAGAAAATGGGCAGACAGAAAATTAAAAACCTGACCTTGACACCCCTGTGTGACTGGCGCTGCACTAGAGAGAAAGGAGGATAGGGTGGAGAACAGCAGGTGTGTATAATGGGGTGGGAGGGGGCGTCAGGAAGGGCTGCCTAGAGATGACTTCTGCTGAGTGTTGAAGGATAAGTAGGGGATGTCCAGGCGAAGAAAGGTTCTCTCCTGAAGAATACGGAGGGCTCGTGAACCTGGGAGCCTGTGGAGGTGACAAAGACAATATATGCCAAAGATCTTGCCAGTGAATGGGCGAGAGAAGGGATTGGTGTGTGTCCCTGGCTTAGGAATCTCCCAGTGCTTTTCTGGATGTCCTGGGACGCCCCAGTTCTCAAGTGTACCCATATTTTTCCTAGCTAAAACCTTCAGAGATGTGAGAACAATTGCTTCTTCAAGACCTGGCCCCTGGTAGACGTTCCTTGAATGAATGATGAAGTTAAGTGAAATAAGCCCGCGGAAGTTTCACATCTCCCATTTTTAAGAGTGTAAATCAGCAGTGCCCACCCTGAGCAGGCTACGCGTGCAGGATGAGTGGGGGTCATGCTCGCAGCCCACCGGGAGTGGGGCTCGTGGGAAGGCAAGCGGTGGAGAAAGGAGGCCTTCTGACACTAAAGACTGTGTAGGGCCACGGAGCCGCCCCTCCTAAGAGGGTCCCTGCTTCTGGCTGGTGAGGGGCGCACGCACGGACCATAGAGGGATCAGGGCCCCGAGTTCACGTATCCTGGCCTCAGTTTCCCCGCTCCTGCCCTCACGCAACTCTGAGGCTGGGGCGGGCGGCCGGAGTCTGCGCCGACTGCGGAGCTGGGGGGCGCGCCCTGCGCCTTAGGGAGCTAGGGGAGTGCGAAAGCATCCGCGTGTTTGCAGGAAACAGGCCGGGAGGATCTGTCCATCCTTTGGGTTTTTCTGCTTCATCACCGAGCGAGCCGGGATCCTGGCACACGGAGCAGAGGGGTCGCCCCGCGCAGCCGACTCCTGGCTGCTGTCACTCTCTGCGCGGGTCTCCTCCCATCGTCCGCTCGCTCGGCCTCGGGGCACACGGGAGCTGCGGCGGCCGACCGGCTTCCGGGCGGCGGCGGGGGCGGCGTCAGGTGGCGCGGCCAGGCCCCGCCCGCTCGGCCGGCCCGCCCTCAGTCCCCTGCGCACCCGGCTCCGGTACCCGGCCTCGCGGCGGCGGCGGCGGCAGCGTCTGCTCCGGGCGGCAGCGGCGGCGGCGAGAGAGGCCATGGAGGCGGGCGCCGGGGCCGGCGCGGGCGCCTCGGGCTGGAGCTGCCCCGGCCCAGGTCAGAGCGCCCCTCCCTCACCTTTCCACTGCCGCTCCATCCTCTTCTCCATCTCTTCTCCCTCCAGACCCCCACGGCCTCCCCCTGCTCCGCTACTCCCCACCTTGACGTCCGAAGTCTTCCTCCTCCCTCCATCCCGCCCCCCACCCGGGCCCGGTCTCCATCTTTCCCGGCTGGGTCTTCCCCACACCGGCCGCATCCTCCTTGGCAGTCCCTGCCCTGAGCCCTCTCAATCTCGACTCTCCAGCCTCATACTGCTTCCAGCCCTAGGGGCTCTATAGATCCTGCACCCGCTCGCATCCCTAGAGCTTCTGAGCGTGGGGCGCTGGTGAGGTGGACGAAGTCTAGGGAGAGATGGAGGGGAGGGGAGGGGCTCCGGTCCACCCGACCCCTGCCAGCCATCGCCGCCCCCACTTCCCACCTTCCCCTTAGGAGCACCACCTCACCCTTTCAACCTCTTTACTGGCTCCCACCCTCTGCCATCCTTGTCCATCTTCCCCCCCTGTCCCCTCTGGGCTAATGAGACACACACCCTTTCTGCCTGTGCAAGGGAGAGGAGCCTGGAACAGAGGTTGCAGAGGAGGATGGGCAGGGCAGGGCGGTGTCCCCCGAGGCCCAGCTTGAGGGGCAGCTTGGGGAGGGGAGTCGCAGGGCCTGGCAGAGTGAGCCAAGTACTTCCACCGGGATGAAAACCCCCGGGGCTCCGAAGGGCTAGAAGGTGTGTCCCTTCCCCTACCTGCCTCACCCCAGCCGCCCCGGCACCCCACAATCCCTCCTCTCTCCTTGCTCACAGGACCCACAGTGACCACTTTAGGCTCCTACGAGGTGTCTGAGGGTTGCGAGAGGAAGAAGGGCCAACGCTGGGGGTCCTTGGAACGGCGGGGGATGCAAGCTATGGAGGGTGAGTTTTCCCATAAAGCTTGCTTTCTTTCCCCCTCACTCAATTTTCCTTCCTCCCTCTGACCCCTAGAACTCTGAGCCAGGACACACATCTTCCCCCTAGTTCAGCTCAGCACCTCCTAGCCCTCCTCAGGGCTCAGGCTTTGAGGGAAGTTCAAGGTACATCCTTTTGGGGTTCTAATCACCAGCTAACCAGGTTGTGTGTCCCGAGGGAGCTGCCAGACAGAGAACGAGGCCTCTTTGGACAGAGCTTTGAAGTAGCCTTTCAGCAGGGGGGTTGTTCTCTCTGCCTCCCGACCCAGATCCCAAGCTGTCTCTTATTTTGAAAAGCAGGGAAGTGAGCATGTGAACTGTCTTTCTAGTGCCGCCACCACTGACTTCAAATGGAAGCCTGGTGGCTTTGGTTCTCTAGGCTATCTTACTACCTGAAAGAGGGAGCCTGGAAAGGGGGCTGCTGAAAAGGCCAACCTCCCAACACATGTGTATTCCCACCACACCCGTGAGACTTGGCAGTTGCTGCCAACACCAGGAGGATGCTAGCAGGATGCTGGTGCTGTTGCCAGGACTTCCTGTGAATGGTCCCCAGGTCCCTGTGCACATCCAGTGTGGACAGTCTTGCTCCCCCACCCCCACCCCAGGGAGACAGATGATGCAAGGGGTCCCAGATGAATCTTAGGCTGTGGTTACTGGACAAAACCAGACCAGAGATTCAGAATTTTAAAACAAAACAGCTGCCATCCAGATAAGGTTTTGCTATTTAGAGGAACTGCATTGCAGTAAAGGAGGGGGTGCTTGCCAGCCTGAGACTGGGGACCAGCACACCCCAGTTTCTTGGCTCATTAAAATGGCAAGCTTTCTTTTACACACAAGTACAACCTGTGACTTCCCCCTAAAAACTGCCTTGTGGTCAGCAGGGGAGGAAGGGAGACCCCTGGACACTCAGCAGGAAAAAGAAAAGTGGACTTGGTAGAAATTTTCAAAAAGGCTATTCGATGGAATATATTTGGAAGGGCCCCAGTGTTTGTCCAGTAAAACCTTTAGATCATTTCATTCAGATGTTGTCTTTCTCTGCCTACTGACAGGCAACAAAGAAGCAGGTATCCTTGTGCAAGCCGGTCCCTGGCTGTTCAGTCCACCTGAAGGCAGTCCTTGGAGGCCCCAGAGGCAATATTGGTCCAGAAAGGGCCCGGGAGGGGGATGGATACCTCCAAATTTGACTCTCACACCTCAGGGCTCCTCAGGTATGCAGGTGCTGCCCAGGGGCTCCTTGGGGGACACCAGGTGGCACTATTATACCATCTCTGCCCTCTAAGGACAGTGAGGTGGAGGGCCCTCTAAGGACTGTGGAAGAAAGTTGGCTCCTGCTCACTGGCGGGATATTGGGGGGTGGTCTCTCCTAGGGGAAGTGTTACTCCCAGCTCTCTACGAGGAGGAAGAGGAGGAGGAGGAAGAGGAGGAAGAAGAGATGGAAGAAGAGGATGATCCAGGGCAGAAAGGTAGCAACACGGGCTCCCTGTCGGTCGGCAAGCACCGAGGCCTGAGCCTCACGGAGACGGAGCTGGAGGAGCTGAGGGCTCAGGTGCTGCGGCTGGTGGCAGAACTGGAGGAAACCCGGGAGCTGGCAGGGCAGCACGAGGATGACTCGCTGGAGCTGCAGGGTGAGCGCCGGCGATAGGGCTGGAGGGCTTGGGCCCAAAGGCACTGGGTCCCCAGCCTGATACCAGCTCCCCTGTCCCTGCAGGGCTCCTGGAGGACGAGCGGCTGGCCAGTGCCCAGCAGGCAGAGGTGTTCACTAAGCAGATCCAGCAGCTCCAAGGTAAGTCCTTGCACTTGGACTGGCGGGTAGGCGGTCATCCGAGTACTTGTGTCTTGAGGGTTTAGCAGAGGCACAGCAGACCAACAGAGCCAAACTCTGTACTTTTTCTTAGTTTCTTCTACTATTCTTACCCTTTTCTCCTCATCTCTCCATTACCCTCTTAATTTCCATTTTTTTAATTTTTGCACCTCTAACTGACTCTTCTGTCCCTCCTCCTTTCCTTTTTTTGCCCTCCCATTTCACCCCCTTTCCTTGAGGCTAACTCCCTCTTCTCCCCTCAGTCTCTCCCCTGCACACCTGCATCCCTTTTTCTTTGTTCTCCTGGTCAGTGCCAGGGGTAGGTAGTCAGGGTTGAATTGCAAACCATTATTACTTTTTCCCCCATCCCTCCAAGGGCATCATGGGAAGAGTGGTGAGCCAATGAGAAGTGACAGGAGGGGACTCAGTGCATCTTTAAAGGGAAGCAGATGAGAATGCTTCTCTTGCTACCTAGGACCGAGCTAGTGGCCCCCAAAGCCCTTTTTTTCCTAACGCCCACGTCTCTAGGAAGCAGCAAGGCAGGCATCCTACAGTCCACTGTGCCGCCAAATAAAGAGGCAGGTTTTGTTACATCTGTGGGCTTTGGGAAGGTTTTGGGGAGCTGCCCTAGAAAACTGCAGGGACTCTCCCGGGAGAACTGAGATCAAGCCAAAAGAGAAGTATAAATGGAAAAATAAGGAAGGCTGGCAAGCAGGCCTGGAGAGGAGCAAGCCAAGGTGGGAGAGGAGGAGGGAAAGAGAAGGGAAAGAAGATGTAAGCAAAGGTAGAAAATAAAACAGGAAAAGTAGACAATAAAGGTGCTGAGGTGGGAGGGGAGGTAAAAGTGTTAGTCGCTCAGTCGTATCCGACTCTTTGTGACCCCATGGACTGTAGCCCACCAGGTTCCTCTGTCCATGGGATTTTCCAGGCAAGAATTCTGGAGTGGATTGCCATTCGAGGAGGGAGAGAAACTGCAGGAGCCATGTTGCTCTGGGGAAAGAGTGTGAGCATTGTTGTCAGGTCACCTAGATTCTTGAGCCCAGCTCTGGCACATAACAAGCTTTGTGATCTTGAGCAAGTCACTTTTATCTTTCTGAGACTCAGTTCCTTAGCTGTAAAATAGGGCTGATTTATATGCTTTATCAACCATTTATCGAGTGCCTGTATACTTGGAGGACCAGCTATGGACAACATAGATCAGATCCCTGACCTAATGAAGAGTACATTCTGATGGGAGAGGCAGAAAACAGACAAACACCATCAGTTCAGGAAGAAAATATAACAATAAATGCTAGGAAGAAACTATAACAATATGATATGGGTGGGGGTAAGATGGAAGTGTATTTTTGATAGAGTAGTTAGAAATGTCTGAGAAGGGGACGTTTGAGCTAAGACCTGAATCATGAGGAAGATCTGAGGGACGTGCATACCAGGCAGGTGAACTAGCAACTGCAGAAGCTCAGAGGCAAGAATAAGCTTCATGTGTTTGAGGGACAGAACGAAGGCCATCATGGCTGGAGCAAAGTGCATGTGGAGGGTTTTGCTAAGAGAGAGTTCTGAGAAGTGGGAGAGTTCAGATTACAGAGGACCTTATAAGCCAGTTGAGAGGTTTGACTTGTATTCTAAGTACAGTGGAAAACATGGGAGGATATTAACCAGGGCTGGAGGGATATGATCCACTTTACATTCTTAAAAGAATACTTTGGCTACTCTGTGGAAATTGAATGACCAGAGAGGAGTCAAAACAGTTGAGTCTGGTCAGCAAATAATTGCAATAGTCCAGCAAAGAAATGGTGGTTGCTTGCATCAGAGCAGTAGAAATGGAGATGATTGAGAATACAATTTGAAATTTAGAGCTCTCAGGACTTGCTGAATTGGATTGGGGGATAAGAAAGGCATGAAAGATGACTTTGCCTTGAGAAACTGAATGGATGGTGGTGTCATTTACTGGAATGGGAGCAACTTGACAAGGAACAAATTTCAGGGCTAGGAGAACCCTTTAAGACATGTTTTCTACATGTTGAGTTTGAAATGGCTATTGACATCTAAGTAAATATATTAAAGGAAGCTGCTAGATATATGAATCTAGAACCAGGGGAGAAATCAGAACTGGAGATATAAATTTGGGAGTCATTAGCATATAGATGACATTTGAATCCATGGGTGATCACGGTGAAATCACATGGAGAGATACAGGAAAAAGAGAGAAAAGAGTCTGGTCCCAGGGATGCTCTGGAAGTTAAAAGTCTCACAGGCAAGGAGAAATGAACAGAGACTGAAGTAGGAGGAACCACTGAAGCATTTGGTGACCTGGAAGCCAAGAGCAGAAAGTGCTTCAAGGAGACAGTGATCAGCGCTGTCAAAAGTTGCTAAGTAAGACGGCCTTTGGATTGGGCAAGACGGAGGCTCTGAAACGTTTCAGTGAAGATAGAAGCCTGATTGTACTGGGCTTGAAGAGGAAAGGGGGGGGTGAAATGGAGAAGGTGAGTACGCATAATTCCAGTAGTCATGTCTTGGAGAGAAGCAGAGAAACAATGGAAAGGAAGCCAAGGGACAGCTCCTGGTGTTTCGTTTTGGGGGGATGGGTCACACTGGATCATGTTGGTATGATGAAAGAAAGGATCCGCTAGAGCATTAGACCTCCCTCACCTAAGTGCAGGAGTGGGGTAGGGGTGGGGTGGGATGGGGGTGCTGCAGGTCTGGGTAGTGGTGGTTTAGTCGCTAAGTCGTGTCCGACCTTTGCGAACCCATAGACTGTAGCCTGCCAGGCTCCTCTGTCCATGCGATTCTCCAGGCAAGAATTCTGCAGTGGGTTGCCATTTCCTTCGCCAGGGGATCTTCCCGACTCAGGAATGGAACCCGGGTCTCCTACCTTTCCGGAGCAGGCAATGGCACCCCACTCCAGTACTCTTGCCTGGAAAATCCCATAAATGGAGGAGCCTGGTAGGCTTCAGTACATGGGGTCGCTAAGAGTCGGACACGACTGAGCGACTTCACTTTCACTTTTCACTTTCATGCATTGGAGAAGGAAATGGCAACCCACTCTAGTGTTCTTGCCTGGAGAATCCCAGGGACGGAGGAGCCTGGTGGGCTGCCGTCTGTGGGGTCGCACAGAGTCGGACACGACTGAAGCGACTTAGCAGCAGCAGCAGCAGCTCCTACCTTTCAGGCAGATTCTTTACCCACTGAACTATGAGGGAAGGTCTGGAGAAGGCGCCCAAACCCCACCCCGCGCGGGAGGAGTCCTTGCGCACGCGCGTTGCCCGTTTCCGCCAAGAGGGGGCGCGCGCGGCCTCAGAGGTACCTGGTGTTGAGGCCGTTCCGGCCGCCACAGCCCCTCGGGGGCTGGGACTGGCCGGGCGGGAGGCCCCCCCGGAGAGACCGCTTGGTGGGGGGCGAGCTGGCGACATGGAGGCCATAACCAGTGAGTGAGAACTGATTTTTCTGTGCCACTTGCCCGGCTCCAGGGCCTTCGGCGTCGCCCCGACGGCCCCAGTCTCACTGTCAACCGGCGCTGACTCTTCAGAACCCCATCCGGCCTTTCCAACTCCTAGCGAGGCCGCCCCAGCAAGGGGCCGCCCAGCCCAGCCTCCCGATTAGGTCCGCCCCGGTGCCCGCAAGCTCCACCCCTCTGCCCCTGTGTGTTTCTAATTAAGAGCTTTTCAAAGTTGAGAGGGACCCTCCGCCATTCTTCAGCAGATCTGAGAATGTCCTTTTTTTTTTTTTTCTTTTTAAACATAGAGGAAAACCTCAGGGATACTTGAACCTGAACATCAGGGGCAGAGTGGGAAAGTGGTTCCCGACAGAAAACCCACCCAGGCCTTTATCCTAATGGCCGGTGACTTGTGTGTCTCCCCCACTAGGCTATATGCTCCAAGGGGCAGACTGTTCAGTAGTAAAAAAGAGCGAGGACTTTGTTTCCTTCAAATAGGAAGTCAGAGAATCTAAGCAGAGATGTTTGGGCTTGGCACAGAGGTGATCAACTAATACTTGTTGAATAGACTAAGTAAAGGAGACAGCTAGGATGCTTGTAGAGAAGGGAAGACTGGCAAAAGGTGTGCCCGGAAGCGCACCTGTGAGCTTGGCAGTGTAGGGCCAGAGACCTTCCCCCCTGCCTCTGGACACCCCATCGGCTCAGCATTTATGTCTGTAATATGTCCAAGTTTTTCTTCTCAAACCTCTATTTTCTGTTCTAGTGGGTTTTTTTTAATACCCAAACATAACAATTCTGCACCCGTGGTCCTCAGTAAAAGTTTGTGAACTGGATGTATCCCCTGCCTCATTTATGCATGTATATAGAAAATATTTATTGAGTGCATTATGCTAGGGTCTCTGGCAGATCCTGGAGCTGTAATGGTGAGCAAAACAGACATGATTCCTGTTCTTCATGAAGCTTACAAATGAAGGGGAGGCCAGCGTTTTAATAACACACACACTGCAAAGTACAAGGGGCTATTAGAGCATTTAATGAAGGACTTCGCTTAATTTTTTGAGAAGGTGGGGGGAGAGGCTAGGGAAAGTTGAAATCTGAAGGGGGTTGGGGGCAAGGGTTAGGGAGAGGGTGCCTTGCAAAGAGTTTGTGGGAAGGTCCTGGCCCTTCTAACTCAATCCTCACTAATTTCCTAACCCTGACCCCCAAATTTTGAATTCTGTATTGGTGGCGATATCTTTTACTCTTGCTCCACTTCTAGGTTCTCCTGATTCCCAATGGGTACCTCTGTTCAGAAACCTTGAGATGCTCCACAGATACTGAGAGCTCTGACATGTTTATTTTGTACATTAGAACCTATTATAAAATATAGGCTTGTTGTGAAAAATTATATATATATCAGTGAATATATATATTCATATATATATTTATCATATATATCACAAAGCAGTGATATATATGATGTGGAAAGTAAAAGTCCCTCTCACATGTTAAATCATTCCTTAGCAGCAACTGTGTTTTATGGTTAAGGACTTACATCTTTCCAGACCTTTTTCTATGTCTTTGTATATTTGTGTTATATATTATAGATACAAATATTTTTGCAAAAATGAGATAATACCATGTATTTTACAGCTCATTTTTCTTTCTAGTTAGTATATTATGGAAACCCTTTCGTATTTTCTCTATAGATCTGCCACTTTCTTTTAAATGGCAGCCAGTATTCTATTACATCTTCTTCAGTTTAAACAATCCCTTATTGATTGGCATCTAGTGTATTTCCCCATGTTTGATTACCTTGCAATGAGCTTACATTTGAATTTTAGCTGTGAGCTCTAAATGCACATTGCTTTGGGACCAGTACTTACACAAGCAGTTTGTGGAAAATCTGAGGCTCTGTAATTTCTAAGCTCCCAGACTGAATAGATGAGAATAGTCTATAAGTGTTTTTAGTAAGAGACTTTTTGGGAAGACTCAGGGCATAAATAAAATGCTGAAAATTAGATCTGGTCTTTAACTGTCAGGTGATTTCTTAGAAGTACCTAATACTTTTTGTTTGGGGTAGCCTAATTTTTTTGTTTGTTTGTTTGTCTTTGGGTGGTTTTTTTTTTCTTGGCCTAATTTGTTTTTGATACCAAGCCTCAAGATCTGCTTTCCTACTGCGCCTTACTACCTAGACTCACTCTGTTGTCTTAGGTATTCCCTTTTTTCCATATCAGGTGAAGCTATACTTCTCTGATGGGGTAGAGACCAGGTGGTCAGGAGTTTCCAGATGAGAAATAAGCCTGCCTTTTAACTTTGTGCCTCTAGAATATGGTCAGTTATCCTCTTCATCATCTCAATATCATCTTTGGGCTTTGCAGGTGAGCTGCGGTCCCTGCGGGAGGAGATTTCCCTGTTAGAGCGTGAAAAAGAATATGAACTTAAGGAAATAGAACAGGAGTTGCATTTAGCCCGGGCTGAGATCCAGACTCTGCGGCAAGCAGCGGAGGACTCTGCGACTGAACATGACAGTGACATAGCCTCCCTGCAGGAGGACATCTGCCGGATGCAGAACGAACTCGAGGACATGGACCGAATCCGAGGAGAGTATGAGATGGAGATCACCTCCCTCCGTGCAGAAATAGACATGAAGAACTCTGACCCTTCCAATAGTTTCAGTCTCTCGGATTTCTCTGAGATGCAAGGTATGAGAAAGCGAGCCCCCCTCCCAGTCTGTGAGTCAAATCAAGTGGAGGGAGCTAGGATGCAAGAAGGTGGGCTTAGGTCATGAATTGGGAGCCTGTAGAAGAAACTTCCAGGTGGGATTCAAGACTGTAAGAGAGAAAAGCTTGAGTTACATAACCAATGGTATACAGTACCATGGAGATGTCCCCTGAGAATTCTTCCTCACAGAGCCATTGTACATTTGTTGATTTGCCTGTGCTAAAGCCCTTCCTGCTTTCCTAGTGGCTCAGATGGTAAAGAATCTGAGTGGAGGGCATGGCAACCCACTCCAGTATTCTTGCCTGGAGAAGCCCCTTGGACGAAGGAGCCTGTTGGACTGCAGTCCATGGGGTCACAAAGAGTTGGACACGACTAAGCGACTGAGCACAGCATAGCACACAGCCCTCCCCAAGTAGAAGTTTTAGGGGGCAACAAACCAGAGCACAAGACAGCTGGAGAGGAACAGAGGTTATTTCCAGTAATACATGAGGTACACAAAAGCTTAGAGCTCTGCTCAGAGTCTCCCAGCGAGTTGCTAGGCTTAATGACATCAGAGACTTTGCCTTTATTCTGAGGCTAGATTTATGATCTGGGTATAATGGGAGGCCCTGTACTAGGCCAGGTCAAGCAGAGGCAGTCAACAAGGAATCAAAAGAATTGCAAGTTTTCCCGGCTGTAACAGGCCTCTCAGAAGCGCCTTTGGACTGATATACTCTGAGAAGGAGGCTAACACAGTGGGAAGGCTTGGGCTTTTCAGAATCTCAGCTCTGCTAATTAGCAGGATAAACTTAGCCTGGTTATTATCTCACGGTTTCCATAGCTGTGAAAATTGATTAATAAAACTTTACAGTTGGATGGAATTCTGGAACAGGAAAAGAACCTTAGGGAAAATGTAGAAAAATCTGAATAAAGTATAGAGTTTAGTTAACAGTAATGTACCAGTGTTCATTCCTTACTCATGACAGATGTACCCATGGAAGGATGTTAACAAGAGGGGAAGCTTGGTGAGAACACTCCCAGGGAATTCTGCACCATCTTTGCAACTTTTCTGTAAATCAAAAACTATTCTAACACTAAAAGTTTATTTAAAAAAGAAGAAAGAAAGAAAACCTTATAGGGCTATTTTGGGGATTAAATGAAATGCCTAGTATGCTGAAAGCACTCACACGCAACTAACTCCAAGGCTGGAATCATCTGGTCTAATGCTTAGCACATGGTTAAGCTCTTATTAAAGATTATTTTCCTTCCTTCCTTCTACGGTAATCTGGAGTATGCCGAAGACTTTTGATTGGACTAAAGAAGGAACACTAGAAGTGAATGTCAGGGTGTTGACTCTTACAGCGGGAAAGGCCTTGGGCTCTAATTGGAGCAAGTTAGTGTTCTTTAAACATCAGCAGAATTAGTATTCTGAGAGAATTAATTCTTAATCATGGAAAAACAAAGCAGATATGTGTGTTTCTATTTTCACATCATGAAAAAATATTGGTATCTGGAACTTAGGATCTGTGCTAGGGCATTTTAACCAGATCTCTGCTGATGCTTGTGGATGTATGATTTGTGGGTTTGGTTGTGGTGGGCTTTTTTGGCAGCAGATAAAAAAGATCATTAGAAAGAATTCTTGACCACGTGCAAGCCAATGGATTGGGTGTGATGATAAAGGAAGTAAAAGGACAACAAGAAGTGCAGGGATGCCAGGGTTGTCTCTGAAAGTCGAGGACTGGCAGTTCACACTCTCAGCTTTTTGTACTAAAAGTGTAAGGACACTAACCATGAGCAGGTGAATGGGAACTTTAAATACAATAAACCAGAAACCCTCACAATTAATTAATTAAACCCTCAAAAGCTCCTAAAAATCTGAAGACACTGTTTTGGTTGGTTTTGCTTTTTTCCCCTGCCACCTCTGCCCACCCCCTACCCGGCCCTCTTGGTTGAGGTTTTGAAGATGGACACCCAGGGCCAGTCTTCTGGGAAGTTGAAAAGAAGGGCAGCACACTGAAAGAGGACAAAGACCCATTGCAACATGAAACTTTCCGGGCCCCGTCTTCTAAACCTCTGCATGGGGTATCTCATCTGTCTCTAGAAAAAGAAACTCTTCAGCTTTCCGCAGCCAGATTTCTAGGCTGGAAAACTGGGGGCTGGTCATCTGTGCTTCCTCCCTGGGGTCTCACCTCTCCGCCTGTCCTCTGCAGAAGAGTTGCAGCAACTGCGGGAACGCTACCACTTCCTGAACGAGGAGTACCGGGCTCTGCAGGAGAGCAACAGCAGCCTCACAGGGCAGCTTGCGGATCTGGAGAGTGAGAGGTACAGCCCACAGGCCCACAGGGCTCTTTAGGACAGGGCTGTTCCTGAGTAGAACCGGCGAAGGCAGATGTCAGGCTCCCAGCCTCCCTCCACTCTGGGAGAGCTGGTCCTTCCCATGGTATCTGAAGGGTTCGAATACTGCTGAGAAGCAGGTATGGGGATCTAACCAGATGTCTCAGGACTAGAGCTGGGCGAGTTCTAATATTTCATTTTCTTCCACTCTAGGTAGTTAGGTCTGGTTGGCTCTGCTCTGGAGTAGAGGAGAAGAATTCCTTTGTTGTCCTTCTAGACTTGATCCAGTCTAAGGATGCATTGCCTCAAAATTGGAGCTAGCTTGACTCCAGTCCCAGCCTGGAGCCTGACTAGACTAGTACCCTTAGGGTCTCCCAGAGCCAGACATGCCTTTGCAGGTTGAGGTGCTGGGGAATTTTTCTGTCATCTTCTGAGTGTATTTGAGAGGTAATCACAAGAGAAGGCTCCTTAACTGTCTTTTGCCTAAAATGAAGGCATCGGGACCAAATATACTTGGCAGGTGGTGCTGGGCAGAGCTTTCTCCCGAACGTGGATCTGGGGTTCTGAATTACAGGACACAAAGAGCAACAGAAAGGTGGCTGGAGTCCCAAACGCTACGGACTATGAGGTCAGCAGAGTCTCAGACTTCAGAAGAGGATTTCCTGGAGCCCGATCCTGGAATGCATTTGTTGCGGCAGCAGCTGCTGGGAGCCGAGGAGCAGATGCATGACATGCAGAGCAAGGTAGGGAAAGGCCAGCCCCTTCACTGTCTCGCTCTTACCTTCTCCTGGCCTGTGGCAGCAGCATCTCCTTAGACACAAGGCCAACAAGGGAGACAGGTGCTATGGCAACAGATCAGACTCTGGGGTCTCACTTGCGTGCCTTTCACGGAATATTCCAGTAAAAGGACTGCCTTTCTCTGCCCAGGTCCATTCCCAGAATGCATATGGTCCCTATAGTAATTCAGGCTTCCTGTTCCATTTCCCACACAGTGTAAGAAATTGACTTGTGAGTTGCAAGAGCTACATCACCATCGCCGGACCAGCGAGGAGGAACAGAGGCGGCTGCAGAGGGAGCTCAAGTGTGCACAGAATGAGGTGCTTCGGTTTCAGACGTCCCACAGTGTCACCCAGGTAAACATGGATGGGGCCGGGCACCAGGGGAGGGGAGAAGGGCCCGACTGGAGTTGCCGCTTCCAGGGAGGATGAAGGCAGAGGCGGGCTGCGCTCTACTGACTCTTTGGCCTGCAGCCAGGTGTACAGTCAACTGGAAAGCAAGTGGAGAAGTCACACAGCATTGCATTCTAGAATGGTAGTCATGATGGAGCATCTGCTGCAGAGAAGAAACTAAACCCTAATGCCCGGGGGAGCTCCTCAAGATGTCCGCTCGGCAGAAAGAACCACTCTGGTCTGGAGAGGGGTCTGCTGATCTCTGAGAGTAACCACTCTTCCCACATCCTCCCCATCACAGAACGAGGAGCTGAAGACCAGACTCTGTGCCCTGCAGCAAAAGTACGATGCTAGCCAGGAAGAGCAGAGTGAGCTCTTGAAGGTGCAGCTACAACTTCAGACTGAGCTCCGGCAGCTCAAAGTCATGAAAAGCACAGTAGAAAGCCAGAGTGAGAAGGTAACAGCAACCCAAGGTGAGGGGCTGCTCAGGTGCCAAGAGGTTTGGGCAGGGTGGGGAGAAGAGTAGAGCATTAAAATAGCTCCAGCTGCCACCTGTGTGGCACCACAGGTCCAGGACTCCAGCTGCCCTTGAGTCCCCCAGTGGACCAGAGGGCAGCCTGTAAGCACAGGGCAGGGACCAGTGGATTCTCAGACTGTCTGTGTCTGAGGGCGACTCCAGCAGAAGAGTGAGTGGGTGGAGGACTGCAGAGGCACTGCCACAGGCCCCCTCCAACGCAGAAGCTTCAGTGCCGGCTACAGAAGCTGCAGCTGCAGTGCCAGAGCATCTCATGTGAGAAGGACAAGTTGCTGGATGTGCAGCAGCACCTGCGGGACACTCTGCGCTGCCACGAGGCTGAGGTGCAGCACCTCAGGGGTGTCGTGACCACCTACCAGGAGAGCAGCGAGAAGGTAAAACAGGCTTCAGGCGAGGGAGAAGGTAGCCCGGTGGACCCTCCCATAAGAGGCTGGGTCCCGTCCGCAGGAGAGAGGGATGGTAGTTCTGTGGAGGAGCTGTTGGTGAGGAGACGTTATACCTTACTATTAGAACCATAATGACATCCTGTCATTCATGAAGAACATATATGTAGGTCCACATACACAGCTATGACTGCTCAGTGGAAAGGTGACCTCAGAGGGTCACAACATGCTCAGCTTCCTGTGATTTTAAGTCCAAAAGGGCTGTAGAAAGGAGGCCCTTTCCCTTCCCTGCCTCCCCAGAGAGGAAGCCCCCAGAGTCTGTGGAGAGCCTGTTAGGGGTTGGTCCATCTCAGGGAGTCCCCGCCTAGACCTGGAAAGGACAGGGTATAGGACCCCTTAGCCCCTGCCCGAAAGGAGAGAGTGCGGCCATGGGGCTCTGGGGATAATGGCGGGGTCTGCCTCCCCACCCCAGAGTGCAGAGGTCCATGCCCAGCTGCAGGAGACGAAGCGGCTGTACCAGTGCAGCCAGGAAACGCTGGACCGGCAGAAGCACATGTATGACCAGCTGGAGCAGGACTTTCTGCTCTGCCAGCAGGAGCTGCAGCAGCTCAAGAGCACCCAGTCCATCCTAGAGGACAAGGGGAAGTGTGCTAATAAGGTAATTGTAACTAAGACAGGTGAGGTCTCCTGAGCCTTGGAGAGAGGAGGTAGAGGGGCAAGAGATGAAGTCGTGCAACCGAGAGGCTTAATGGACTTCCTGTCCAGTCACAGCTGAGTGTGGAAAGGCAGGGAACAGAGGCAGAACCCGTGCTGTTAACATTAAAACTTTGACTTGACCTTCACTTGGAGCCTGAGCCACAGCTAAGTAGAATCAATACATCTGTATCCACCTGAAGATTTTACACGTGATTCCACGAGTGTAGACTTTATACTTAATTATTAGAACTATAGTGATATCCTGTCATTTGTGGAGGAGAACATACATGTAGGCCCATATATACAACTATGACTGTTAGAACTAGAAAGAGAAGGTCCAGTTTTCTGAGGCAGATTGTAGGTGCTCTTGTCAGAAGGCATGGTTGGTGCCCCGAGTGCTGATTGGTTATTAGAAGAACCTAGGCTTTTCCACGATTTATTCCATAACTTCAGAGTAGTTAAATTCTCAACTCGAATCTTACCCTTTTAAATTGAGCAGAATACTACTCTTACTTCACTTTGTTTTAGTGAAAAATCCTAGTGATCAATAAGGCCCTCCTTCCTTACTATCCCTTTTCTCCATAGTGTGTAAAATGCAAGTCATTATTAGTTAGCCTTACTGAGTACTTTCAGCTCCTGATCACTGACAGGAAATGGAAAAATGTCAACACATGATGCAAAATACTGCTGGAATACTCAGTTGCTCCTGCCACAGCAGGCTATGTCCCCAGGGGAAGGCCTTCCGAAGACACAGAGCTGGAGATGTTTTTGGGGCTGCCCTAGTAGTCCACCTGCTTTTCTACACCCAGGCTCACTTTCCCTCCTCCCGCCACACCGACTCCATTGAGAGGTTCAGGGAGTACATATCCCACTCATCACTTCCTCTACAGGGGAGGGGACCATGGGAAGGGAGAAGGATGTTGGCACACAGAGCTGGTTTTTTCTCTAGTCCTAAAAGGGCATTGAGACTAGTCTGATATTAGAAGATTGGGTTTTTGGAGTCATAGGATACTTTAGTCTTCTCAACCCCAGCTCAGCAATAGTTTATACTTCTCTAAAGATTCTTAAAGTTGATGATGAAAACAAAAATGGGGGGAAATTAGGGTGAAAGTGCATCCTTATTGGTAAGGAACATAATTAGTTATAGAAACAACTGGAGAACTAGAATTCCCAGCACGGTGGGAAAATGGTCTTCACCAGAGGAAAGAAGCAGGGGGCAGGTAAGAAGGGAGGGGCATTGCCAACACTCCCTTGAAAACCACCCTCAGAGAGGACTAATAGGCAAAATTTCCAGCGCAGCCAAACTTCAGTCCTGAGCCGCCTGCTGGGGTTCCTGTTCAGCATCTAGGCCTCTAGGGGGCGCAGTGGGGCTTGGGGTGACCAGTCTAAGGTGACCCCAGGGCGGGAGACCCTGGTGAATCACAGGACAGACACAGGCGTGGTCCGTTGACCACCCTGTGCGCCCTGCCCCGTCCACAGTGTGACGCACTGCTCTTCAGACTGACAGAATTGCAGGAGAGTTACAAGGCCAGCCAGAAGGAGATGGCACAGCTACAGATGGAGCAGTGTGAGCTCCTGGAGGAGCAGAGGAGAATGCAGGAGGAGCAGGGCCAGCTACAAGAAGAGCTGCACAGGCTCACGTTCCCACTCCCCAAGTCTGGTCTCTTCCACAAGGTAATGGCGGCTAGGGCGGCTGTCAGCTGCGAGGCCCTTCCTGGATGTGAGCGACCTGAGGAGAAGTGAAAGGGTGCAGACGGAACTTTGTCTTAACTCCTCACTTTCTCGCCAGTCTCCTCACACAAAACTGCTCAGTATAGCCGATTAGGGCTTTAAATCTTGAAATACATCCTCACCTCTGGAATCTGTCCAGCACTTTAGATATTTAGTCCATCTGGAGAAAATGTCCTTAAAATCACTTTGTAAACTGCAAAAGACATCCACCCACAGGAGGTCTTTACTCGTCCACTAGCAGGTCTGTGGTAGAAAGACTCCCCTTCCTGTCCCAGGTGGGCTGAGCAAAGCCAACTCCTTTGAGGGAAGGGTCCCCAGTGGGAAGGAGGCAGAGGTCTTTCTGTGTAACCATCACAGTGCCGCCCACTTCCTTCCACTCCACCTCACAGAGTCAGGAGCTCCTCACAAAGTTACAGGACCTGTGTGAAGTGCAGATGCTCTACCAAGGGATGCAGGAGGAGCAGAAGAAACTGATACAGAACCAAGAGAACATAGTAAAAGAACAGTTAGAACAGCAAGGAGCGCTGCACTGTTTCAAGGAGTCCAGCTCCCAGGAAGTGTTGGAGAATCCCGAGGATCCCAAATGGCCTAAGTCCTCAAAGTGTGGTCACAACAAGGTAACCATAGCAAGAGACAGGGAGACAGTTCTGGGGGCAGCAGCATGCTAGGGAAAGGGGCTCCATAGCAGGGTCTGAGTTCTGAAGGCCTGTTGGGCCAGGAGCAGAGATGAAGCTAAAGCCCACTCATGGGCTCCTTAGTCACAGCTTTAGGTCTGGCCTGAGCTGCTCTTCCAGATGGATGCCCAGCTGAAGCACTATGATGACCAGGAAGTCTGTGATCTCCTGATACTTTGAACTCAGTCTCTTTAATACCTCATTTTCCAGAGGTAGTTGGAAGTAGACTAACCTAGTGTTTGTGTGGGTTCTTTAGGACTGACTCTAAACATGTTGTCTTTTCCTCATGAACTAGTTTATGATTGAGAAGTTCCCTTTCCAATGATCCAAATCTGTAACCTTTTGGTGTTCTACATGAGGCATATCTGAGGCCATTTGTTTCCAAGAGAGAAATTCCCAGCATATGGGGTTCTTGGTACTGACCTCACTGTCTTTACTGGATTGGAACTTTGCAGCAGTAACAGCCAGGTCAGAGGTGTTAGACTAGAGAATCCATGTGTCTCAAGCACCACTGAGTGGTCAGAACTCTGAGGTCATACTGGTGGAAATTTCTAAACAAGTGTGTTCAGGATTGGGAGATGCATTTGGTCTGAGGCCTCAGTGTAGGCAAGGAAGAGCAGGAAGACAGTTTCCATTTAGGTGAGATCGATTTGTCCAGATATTAGCCTAGATAGGCAGATAGATGCAGGAGTAGCAGAAGTCCACACCGTACAATTTGGTTGATCAGGTTCCAGGGGCATCCGATTTCAGCCTGGATAACAAAGACCAGGAACCAGACCAAGAAATAGAAAATATTTCCTTACCTGATCAGATCTCATCCTGGGCATCAGCTGCCAAGGAGCCAGGCCCAGAGTGCCCAGAAAGCATGCCCAGAAGCCAGATTTGGAACTGAGGCAGGAGGTGCAGGGACTTGTAGTGAGACCCTGATTGGAAGTCTGCATCTTCCAAGGAAGGAGTTCTTCGTACGCTCATGTTCATGGCCAGGGCTGATTTTAGAATTGGGAGTGGAGGAGGGGACTGAGACCCAGAGGTCAGGGTAATGGGTCCACCTGACTGAGAAGAGAGAAGGGAGGCTGAGTGACCTTGAGACCCACTCAGTGCTGCTCCAGAGAGAAAGGAGGTTAACCAGAATGTAGAAGCCGGGGGAAATGAGAGACCAGATATTGTAGAGTGTCTGCCCTAGGAGATTTTCTCCAGTGAGTAAGAAATTGAAACATCCCAGGTACCTGCAGTCTAAGTGGAAGTCCTGGGCTGCGGTGAGCTGGGAAGGCCAGGTGTGCCCTTCCCTGACCTGGGATCTCAGATATCCTCACCAGGAGGGGTTCCGCTGGAAGGACCGCAGCATCTGAAGTAACGCTGGTGTCTCCCCACCCACTCCCGCCAGTCCAAGATGATCATCGCCCAGATGCAGGCCCTGCAGGAGCTGTATGAGTCCAGTGAGACCGAGCAGGAGCTGCTGCAGCAGGAGCAGGAGCGGCTTCTGGAGGAGCGGAAGAGGCTGCAGGCCGACCTGCAGCTCTGTCTGGAAGAAATGCAGCTGCTCCAAGACCAGTCCCCATCAATCAACATGAGCCTGGACTCCTACAGGAAGAGTTACACGAGCACGACCGCCAGCAACGAGAGCCACAAGAGCTGCGACACCAACAACAATGAGGGCTATCACAAGAGCTACAGCAGCAGCCAGGCCAGCGAAGAGAGCCTTCTCAAGAGCTACGAAAGCAGCACCAGTGCCAGCGAGTCCTGTCAGCGGAGTTACCTCAGCAGCAGCAGCAGTGTCGTCACCTATAAGAGGAGCTATGGCAGCAGCAGCAGCTCCGACATCTGTCACAAGAGTTACGTCAGCAGCAGCATGGATGATGAGCTGGCCGAGCCTGGAGATGTGGAGGTAAAGGCAGTCAGGTGTCCAGTCAGACAGGGGACGATGGTTCTTGTCTCATTAGGAGAGGCCACAGGGAAGGGCCCGAGAGGTGAAGTGGGCAGCGGGCTCAGAGCTGAGCTGGGTGACCGTCAGGAAAAATGAATGAGGTGTTCTCCCCACCTCCTATGGAGATGCAGTTCCATCTGGATGGAAGTCTAAGATTCTGGACTTTTCATCAACACAGTCATGTACTCTTCATGGGAAGAAATCCAGTGTTCCCCCCGGGCAGCTTCAGATCCTTTCGGCCAGTGTTTTGTACCCATGAGAAAAAAGGGCCCAGCAAAGAAAGCGGGTGGAGGGCAGGGGCTCCTCAGGGTGCCCTCCTCACTCCTCGCCCTCCACAGCACCTTGAGGACGTGGTCGCCAAGGTGCTGATCAAGCTGCAGGGTGTGCAGGCCATGTACCAGCTCAGCCAGGAAGAGCACAACCTGCTGCAGCAGCGGATGAAGAAGCTGCTGGATAAGCAGAAAGAGCTCAAGGAGGAGCTGGACACCTGCGAGAAGGAATTCAAGGAGTGCATGGAAGGCCTTGAGAAGCCCGTCGCCTCCCAAAACGACAAGGACAAGAATGAGGTACTGCTTTCAGCGAGGCAGGGCTTCTCATAGGCGTCCCCAGAGCCCAAGGAGGTTGGAATCCTTTCAGAGAGGCTGAGGGGTGAGACGGGAGCTCACTGCTAGCTCTCTACAGGCCGTCCTGGTGGAGGGATGGAGCAGGGGCTGAACCCCAGGCAGCAGGGCAGTCTGCTGGGCCTCTGACAGGCAATTCTTAGGCGCCCACTGTGCTAGAATTTACTGATCATTACAACCCCTTGAAATGATTTTTCTTTTTTTCCTCTCTGCCATTTTGTTCTCCCTTTTGTCTTAGAGCACTTCTGTAGAGTTGTATTTTTTTTACCTGCCAGTTTTCTTTAGTTAGTTTGTGTGTATTCCACCTTGTCTCTTTAATTAGATTGCAAGCCCCTCAAGCACAGGGCCGGGTCTTCTTCTGGATTTCTCATAATACCAAGCAGAGTGCTCTGCATCCCTCGGAATGGGATAGAGTACATTGACTCTGACCAGGAGTAGTCCACTGTCCAGTGGGGGTCACTGTACTCATGGGAGAGGCTCAGAGAGCAGGAAACACATGGGCCTCAGTTGCTTAGTGTTGGTACCTACCTCGGAGGCCACAGTGTGCTGCCAGAAGCCAGGAAGGACAAAACCAGTGAGTAGTGAGCAGGGTTGGCAGTTGCCTTTGTTTCCGGGGTGAGGTGCAGGAGCCCAGTCCAGTCTCAGAAGGATACGACACAGTTCCTATAGTAATGATTGACCTGTTAGAGAAATAGCCTGAGCAAAGTAGGAGTTCCCATCAAAAACCACTAGGTAATCAAGCCCCATGGTTCATTAGCCCAGCAGTCATTCCCCTACCAGTTCATAGTAAAAGCATAGTTTAAGTCATCCTTTTTTTTATCACATTAGATGTAAGTCAAGTGCCTCAAGTTAGGGAGAACCTCTTTGTAAAACTGCTTTTGTGGCTCATTTTCCACGGTTTTCACGTTTTCTGTATTATCTGCCTCCCCCTGGGCTTTAGCAGGGAGATTCTGAGGCCGTGACCCCCAGGCAGGGGCCAGACTGATCACGTAGGCCCAGCCACAGGTAATGGGCTCTCCACTACCAACAGATCAAAGAACTGCAGGCCAAGCTGCGGGAGCTGCAGCTGCAGTACCAGGCCAGCATGGATGAGCAGGGGCGGCTCCTGGCCATGCAGGAGCAGCTGGAGGGGCAGCTACAGTGCTGCCAGGAAGAGCTCCGCCAGCTCAAGGAGAAGAAGTCCTCTGTTACCAAGGAAACCAGGGGCAAGAACGGCAATAAGAACATGAACAAGAACGCCAATGGGGTGAAAAATAAAAAGGTGGCCAAGCCAAGCCTAGAGAGTACTGAGAGCGGCCTTGAGACCAGGAAGGTGAGTAGTAACCTTAGTAGTCAGATGAGTAGGAAGTTACCAGAGATCCTGGGAAGAAAATTCATCTTCACCACCGTTGTGACCAGATAAGGTCACTGCAGAGAGGCTTCTGGGGTCTCTTAGCTTATCTAGAGTAGGTCCATCTTAGTAGTGGTTTGGTCCTCCCTTTTCTTGTGAGGTCAAGGGGAGGGTAGAATACAGACCACTTGGATTTAGAGCTCTACCCCCCAGGCTGGATGACTGTTTCAGGTAGCCCAGTGCAATTTGCAGAGGGGTGGGAGGTGGTTTTCCTGGGTCACATGCCCAAGAGAAGCACCAAATGGATGAAAAGAAAGGAATTTATTCAAAGCCCTATGTACACATAGGCGGAAGAGGATTGGATAAAATGGGAGCCACCATGCAAGGGTAGGAAACAGCAGTTGAAGTGTAGGATCTTTAGCTCTGGGAACTGTTGGAAATGGCTAATGGCCCAATAGGTGTAGTACCAGGGAGGTGTGGTCCCCGGTAGGCATGTGGTCCCAGGTTGGTGTGTAGTCCCAGGTAGGTATAGTAGAGGCACAGAGAAGTTGGGTGTGGCTACCCTCCACATGGTACACAGGGGCATCAGTTGGGTCCCAGGACACAGTACTGTGTATGCATCATGACACACCAGGAAGCACGTGTTCTGGAGGTAGTTGAGCATCATTGTGAAGGTGGTAGCAGCATCCCCAACCCTGCCCCCCACCCACAGAGTCTGGAGGTGGTGCTGTACTATAAGGCCAGCCACACATCCTTGGATGGTCTAACAAAGGAGGAGAAGAAAGAGGTAACAGAAGAGGAAAAGAAGGAGGAAGTCAAGAAGGAAACAAAGGAGGAGTCCCAGGACGGAATGGTTTCTGAGCTATCAGTTCCTAAAGAGGTTAAGTTCAAAGATGATAAGGAGGAGAAAGATGAAGAGTTCCCCAGCCAGGAGGGTAAGGATGAAGACAACCAGGAGGAAGAGGATGATGACGAAGACGCTTCAGAGGAAAGCAACCCCCTCAAACTTTCTGAGAGCAAAAAGGTAACTGTAGCTGAAGGCTAGATCGTGTGGGCAATGGGCTCTTGGCTGCAGGTGCCAAGTGTTTGGGGGTGACCCAGCCCGTGGATGGACTTCGGCAGGAATAGAGACCGGCAAGCTCTGAGGCACCGCACTGGGGTAGAGGGAGTGGAGGTGGGGACCACCTTTTCTGGGAACCACGGTGTGCTGGTTGGAGTCCCACCTGCTTTCATCTATGAGGAAGCCCTTGTTACTTCAGGAGGGTTCTTCACCCTCCGCTAGCGCTGTGCTGAGGACACTGACGGGCATTTCTGTTAGCCGGGGCAAGTCATCCAGTCCTGCTTTCCCAGGGTGCACCCCTAGGGCTGACTTCTGTTGCCATGAGGGGTGTGGAGAGGCTGGTGTGCCCCCTGGGTTCTGTATAGTATTACAGGCATGAGGAAGGGGACGGAGCCCATCAGAGGTGCTAGGACATTCCATCTGTACAGCAAGGCCATTGGCCAATCTCAGGAAGCCAACCAGAGCCCTAACCCTCTAGTTACCAGATCTTGGGAGGTTGGAGGGGAGTGTCCTGGGTAACGTACCAACAGTAAAAGCATTTCTATATTTTAACAACTGGTACATCTATACAGGAACATACTAGCTGAATCTCTGCCCTGGTTGAAGTTAACTGGGGGCTCTGATTTCTGAATGGTTTCATTAGTATCTGAAGAAATCCTCAGTTTATAGTACTGATTCTTTTTGTCCCTTTGAACACAGGGTAAGAAAGTAAGTCTCTTATGGTGGGATGTCCCAGTGAACTCTAAGGTTTTCTGGAATTTTCTATCAGTTCAGTCTGTCGCACTGGCTAAGGACCCAGTTACAGTTCTCCGTCAATCTTGTGGCAGAGGACCTTGACTTAGGCTGTGGGAAGTAGGAGTAAGCTCAGCCCCTCCTGCAGGGTTCCATTTCTTTGAAGTCTTTATATCCTGCCACATGCCTGTTCAGAACCTCCTCCTCACAGATCTCCTTGCCTCATGTGTCACCTTTCTAGATAGCAGCCTGGATTTTTCTACTTCAAAATCTAGTACATTTCTTGTGTCTGCTTATGGAGATGTCCCTTTGCCTCCGTGGGTCCTGCCTCTTTTACAAGCAGCTCTACTGGCATATGTGTTACTGCCTGCAAATCCAGTTTCTCTCTGGAAGATGGTTGCAGTCCTGACTAGCCCTTTTCCATTATCAGCTTGTTTTAGTGCATTTTGTCTCGCAATGACAGCATCAGACTCCTAGGGGATGGTAGGGACCAGAGCCCAGAACACAGACTTGGTGGAAAGCAGCCAGAAGATGCGGCTAACAAAGGGCCAGGTGGCCTGGCAGGAGACTGCCCTTCCTAGAGTGACCCAGGCAGAGCAGACATCCTGCACATCTGGAGCACCCAGCTTTACCCCCTGGAGCTTCATTTTCCCAGAGGTACTGATCTACAAGAAAAGTCTCGGTGCAGATAACCCTGGCTTGACAAGATACGAGTGGGATATGATAAGCCAGAAACCTGGTCCCGAATTGGACCTAAGCTGCTGCTTTTAACCCGTTCAGTTTTTCATCTTCTGCAGGCCACCCAAGGGAAGAACCAGGCCCGAGTACTGGAAAAGAAACACCACTGCTCTCGCTGACCTGTTGTTTAACCTGTTGATCTCTTTCTCTTTCCCTTTGTTTTATCATCTTCATTATCTGTTGGATTCATGTGTGTTCGTCTTTTTATACCATCTCTCATCTCCTGGTCTCTCCTTGTGCCTCTTCCTCATTTGACATGTTGCAGTCATCCCCCGCCCCCGATCCCCCCATCTTCTCCTTGCCTCTCGTAGGCCTGGTGGTCATATCGGCTTTGCTCTGGTGCTGGTGGGCCGAGACGTCGTCCTAACGCAGGTACTGGTATTGCGTCCTCTCCTTCCAAGGGATAGAGGGGGTGGCAGGTTGCCCTGGCCTCTCCTCTTCACCCTTTCTCTCAGCGGCTTGCTGCTTTTGCCATTTTACAACAGGCGACAGTAACGACTGAGTGTTAGTCCTGGCTTCCCGATGGGCTACCGCAAAGCCCGTAACATCTCGGAGGATGTCTTCCTAATGTGTGGGGAGTTGGAATGCTCACCATTGACACAGTTTGAGTTTCTGTCCTCTGGTTTGGAAAAATCTGGATGATTGCAGCCCTGTGGCTCCTTTGAGAGCCCCTTCAACTACTTCTGATGAGCGATGTCTGACTGCAAGGCTCGCCTGGCTGCTCTTTGTCTCTGTTTAGCCCTAGAGCTAAGTTCTCACTATAACCATTAATTACCGCCTACCCCCTTGGGTAAGAGAGGAGGTCTGGAGAGCTGTGAGCCCCAGGGTCATTTGTATGAGGGCAGTCTCAGTTGTCTGTCAGCCTTGGCATCAAACTCCACCATATTATATACTTCCTACTGAGACTTTCTCTGGTTTGGGAATTCTGGTCTCCAAAAAAAATCAGAAAAGGAAAGCCACATCTCTTTTGGGGGGTCAGATTCTGTTGTAATTGGCTTCTCAAGCTAGGCTTTCTGAAGAGGATGTGGTATTGGTGAAAGGTTTCCATTCACCAGAGATGCTGTGTTCTCAGGGAACCAAACTGATATATTCTGGGCACCAGTCCACGTAATCTGATCTGTCAACAGGACACCAAATTCAGGAGGTAGAATGTAGAATGGCCCAAAGTAGAACCCTTTCAGAACCCATAAACTATTCTCCCTTGGCCCATTTTGGCTCCTTTCTCATCCTCTGCCTGCCACTTCCATCGCCCACCCTCTCTTCTAACATCCATGTAAATGGAGTGCAGTTGGCTCAGAGCACACGCAGGTTCAGAGTGACTGCTGGACTGTTCGTTGTAGCATTTATCTCTGTTTCCTTTCCTCTCCTTCCTGTTTTCCTCCTCACCTTTTATTTTCTATTCAACCCGTCTCCTCCCTTCTGTTAGACATTCCAGTTACTCCTCTCCGTCTTTAACTCCTTTGGTGTGAGGACTCTCTCCTTCTACACTCCCAGATTTCTGAGTCCCTCCCTGTGGGATGAGACCCAAAGCACTCAGCCATAACTTTCACCTACTCACACCCAGCCAGGCCTGGTCCAAGGGAGCCGAAGGAACTCCTGGGTAAGGGTCCTCTGGGAGGAACCTGTTAGCCCAGAGCCTGGCTGTGCCCTAATATGCTGCCTCCCATCCAGGAACTGAGGCTTCAGAGTTGAGTAGCAAGTGTGGCAGGGACGTTGGGTGAGTCTGTCTCTTACTTACGGCTTAGTCCCCGAGGGCAAAATGGATAGTCTCTTCAAATGTAAGCAAAAGATGATAAGTCCTCTGGCTTCCTCATATGAGGAACAGATATGTTCATGTATATGAAAATATTTTATAAATGATAGAACACCACAAAAATAATAATGAGTGCATACTCTTCTTACATAATGCATACTATATGCCAGGCACTATTCTAATCACCTTGTAAGTATCAACTCATTTAATTCTCACAACAACCCAATAAGGTGGCTATCGTCAGTTTATACATGGTAAAACTAAGGCCTAGAGGGGTTATGTAAAACAGCCAGTAAATTGTGAATCAGATTCTAAGGTCTTAGTATTAGCATCAGATAAAATTCTAATCTCTTGGACTTCACTTGGTCTCGTAGTTACGATTCTGTGCTTCTACTTCAGGTAGGGTATGGGTTCAGCCTCTGGTTGAGGAACTAAGACCCTACATGCCATGCTATGTGGCCAAAAAAAGAAAAGAAAAAGAATTCTCATCCTGTTTCACTGTATCTCTCCTCATTTTGAGCAGTTTTCCTTGGTTGCTGCTGCTGCAAGTAATTAGGAAGACACCATTCAGCAGCCTCTTAGTGCAGATCTCAGATCTCATTGGCTCTCTTGCTAACTAATACCACATTGCTAACTTATTTCATGTATTGTTTATAAAACCCCTTTGCACATTGCATATGCTGAGCATTCTTTCCCTGTCCTCTGCCTGCAGTTGATTTTTTGGATCCAAGGCAGAATTTTCCCTTCAGCTCTGTGAGATCTAGTCCACTGTCCACTGTTCTCACCTATAGATTGTTTTTGTTTGTTTTTCACTCTTGGCCCTGTGGTTTCAAAATACTCACATTCACTCCCAGCTTCACCTCCTGCTCAGGGGTGACCAGCTACCATCTCGTCTTCACCTGAGTTACAGATGAGGGCAAGCCTCTGGAGGCCCTCTGCAGGCTCTCAGGCTCACTGGTCACATGCGAGTGCTCATGCAGCAGGCTGCTGTCAGCCTGCTCTTGGATTCTCATATTCTTTCCAAGGAGAGCATGGAAAATCTTGTCAAACACCTTGATTAAGTCCCTAAAACATGATTTCCTTGATCAGTCCATTCAGTAATGCAGTCTGAAAGGAAAGCCTGACATGACTCACTCCTTAGGGACACCCACGCCCACCCTTCCCTCAGCGTCTAAAGTCTTGCCTCTGCCCAGTATAAAAGGCCACCAGTTCACATCTATGGGTTCAGCTCTTTCCTCCTTTGAGAACATCAGGCTCACATTTTTCTTTTTTTAATTTATTTATTTGCCTGCACCGGGTCTTAGTTGTGTCTCGCGGGCTCAGTTGCTCTGCGGCATGTGGGATCTTAATTCCCCGACCAGGGACTGAACCTACATCCCCTGCACTGCAGGGCAGGTTCTTAACCACTGCACCACCAGGGAAGTCCCAGGCTGACATTTTTCACAACGCGTGTTAGGTTTTAAGCATCTGAGTAAATGTTTTTTCTAGCTCCCTTTTCAGTTATCTTCTCACATGAATTACTCTGTATTTGCACCTCCAACATTGTTTTGCTTTTCTTTCATTTCATATCTTCTAGTCCTCTCAGTACCTATTTCTACAAATGTAGGAGATTTTCTTTGATCTTTATACTTGGCTTAAAAATCCTCTTTTTAGAACACAGAGGTATAGCCAACAAGCCAAAAGATAATATTCAATAATTACTTTTTAATTAACCCAAGGAAGGCAAGAAAGGAGAAACAACAGAACAGAAAACAATAGGACAAACAGAAAATAAATGTGAATATGGTACACCTAAAAGGTATAACAATAATGCCACAATAAAATAAGGCAGTACTCCCCAGAAAAAAAATCTTTTTAGACCCGTTTTTCTCTGAGCAAATGCATCCTTAGCATGGTGAGTTATTCTTTGTCCTTACCTAAAACCATTCTTCTGTTACTTTATGCCTTATGCCTTTATACTTATGACTCAAAATCCAAATTGTCTTCTAAGTTAAAAAGGGATATAAAATAAGAACAATTTCCCAAGTATATGTATTTTCTTGTCCGAGACTTCACGTTCCCTAAGTGATGCTTTTCCTTTGGTCCCAAGAATCAGCAGGATTTGCTGTGGTCTGCAGAGTCTAGACAGAAGGCAATGGCACCCCACTCCAGTACTCTTGCCTGGAAAATTCCATGGACGGAGGAGCCTGGTAGGCTACAGTCCATGGGGTCGCTAAGAGTCAGACACGACTGAGCGACTTCACGTTCACTTTCCACTTTCATGAATTGGAGAAGGAAATGGCAACCCACTCCAGTGTTCTTGCCTGGAGAATCCCAGGGACGGGGGAGCCTGGTGGGCTGCCGTCTACGGGGTTGCACAGAGTCGGACACAACTAAAGTGACTTAGCAGCAGCAGCAGCAGAGTCTAGAAGCCTCAGCAACTCCAGCACATGCTCAGGAAGCCAGTCACCAGGCCCGGTGACTGGAGGTGTTGTAATGACCCTGGTGTTTGCCTCCCAGGGCAAGTGACCGGCTTCCTTGAATTCATCCTTCAAGGACATCGTCCTCCACAGACGGTCTGGGCTGCATAAGAACTTCATGTTGGCCTGTACTCCGTGGTGCATTTTCTTCACTTCTCCCCCACCCAGTCTTATCATCCTCCCTCTTGACTCTGAGTTCACTTTTCCTCCATCAAGCTAATGATGCTGCTGCTTCTCCCAAGGACCCAAATTTAGCCTCTTTTTTCCTGCCATGGCATCTAATCCTATGTGGCAACCATTTGGATGCTGTAAAATCTGCTCCTGAGCTTGCCTCCTACACACAGGGGCTGGTTTTCTTTCCACCCCATGGGACGTGAGTAGAGGCAGGCCACTCAGGTGATCCACATAGTGTTGTTCCAGATACCTAGTGGTGCCGGGGCTAAGCCCTCATTGTCTGCAGTGGTCACCCAGGAGGTAAGAGAGACTGGAAGAGAGATTGGACCATAATGATGTTGCTGAGCTATCTCTCAGCACCAGTAGGCAGGGCGTTCTATGGCTTAGGGAAGGGTTCAGAAGGCTGGGCACTCACCATCTGTCTTTGGTCCCCACAGAACATGTTTGGGATGTGGAAGCCTATGGTGTTCTTGGCTCTTGCAGCTGTGGCTCTGTATGTGTTACCCAACATGCGACCGCAAGAGACAGAGTTCTGCCTCATGGAGTGATGGCAGGCCTGGGCCAGCCGAGGGGGCAGACTCCTAGTGGCCACTACCCTCAGCTTTGGGCAGGACACACTGTGCCAGCGACCCCACCCCACCCATATGTTCCCCGTGGCCCCATCCCCTTAGCCTCCGCCATTCAGGCTTACGGGGAACTGCTGGCTCCCATCTCCTGCCCTGTCTAAGAACCTGGGTTCCTTGTAATTAAATGTCAACTGAATTACAAGACTTTGTGGCTTTTTACTTGTTCAGCACCTCACAACACAACCAGAACAGAGTGGTTCCCCTCTAACCAGGTACTCACTAAGGGTCTGGCTCCTCCCTACAATTTCTAACCCTACCAATGACCTTAGCAATGAGGTTGGCTCCTGGTGTGGCCAGCCAAGTCACAAATGGATTGTTCTGTCCATACTCACCCTAATCTCGAGGAACTCATCTGAGCGTAGAGAAATGGAATGATCTGGGTGCTTTGTGTGAGGGGGGCCACATGGCCTGCCCTTGGGTACTGTGAGGAGGATGCCCTGAGAAGATCTGTGTGTGGGCCTTCATGGCTTAGTTCTTATGACTTCTTGAGCTATTTACCCTCAGAGATGACTTAAAATCACCCAGGCTCCTAGCAGTGAACTGAAGGGAGTCCAGTGGCCTTGGGGTTGGAATTCTGAGTTTTCACTGCCACAGCCCATGTTCAGTCCCTGGTTGGGGAACTGAGATCCCACAAGCCATGCAGTGCAGACAAACAAAGAAACAAACAAAATGCTTTAACTGTAGAGTTTTTAGTGAACAGACTATGTGCAGAGGGCAGAGGTAGGAGAACCAACACGAAATGGCGAAGTCTCCAGGCACCAGTTGGCTTCCCAGGTGGCTCAGTGGTAAAGAATCCATTTGCCAATGCAGGAGATACAAGAGAAGCAGGTATGATCCCTGGGTTGGAAAGATCCCCTGGAGTAGGAAGTGGTCACCCATGCCAGTATTCTTGCCTGGAACATTCCATGGACAGAGGAGCTTGGTGGGCTAGAGTCCAGAGGGCCCTAGAGAGTTGGACATGGCTGAACAACTAAGCAAGCACCAGGCGCCAGCAACAGTGGAAAAGTGCTGCCATCACGGGCTTGAAGGGGGAAGAGAGGGAAGCAAGAGCTGGAGACCTGGCGTGGGCCAGACACACACAGTGGCCATAGGGGCTGTGGCCTTTGTCAGAGCCATGGTTAGATGGGGAGTGTATGTGCTACTACACCCTCTCTTCTCACCTGCCAGTTCTCTGTTGGTGTCTCTCATTGGCAGATCCCAACTAGCAGCTAGAGAGCAGAGGTGTCCAGTGTTTCAAGAGGTGACAGTCTTTCAAGGTCAGCCTCCTGCAGTTTGGAGCAAGGCAGAGGACTGAGTTGATCTAAGTGGGAACAAGCAGAATGATGAGAATAATTTATGAGTGTTCCTGTTGACCTTCGTTTCTGCAGAACCCTTTGTGATAGGTTGTTCTCATCATGGATGTTTCCACGTAAAAGCCCACAGGGACTTCCTTGGTAGTACAGTGGATAAGAATCCGCCTGCCAATGCAGGGGACACAGGTTCAACCCCTGGTCCAGGAAGATTCCATGTGCAGTGAAGCAACTACGCCCAGGCACCACAACTACTGAGCTTGCGCTCTAGGGCTCCCGAGCTTGCTGAAGCCCATGCACCCTAGAACCCATGCTCTGCAACAAGAGAAGCCACCACAATGAGAAGGCCGCACACCACAGCGAAGAGTAGCCCCCACTTGCCCCAACTAGAGAAAACCCACACACAACAACAAAGACCCAGCACAACCATAAATGAATAATAAAAGAAAGTCCCCAAGTGTAATCATACACCATAGTGGGCAGAATGGTCCCCATAACTGCTGGTTTCCTGGGACTCTCATCTCTGCCTCCTTTCTACCTAATACCAAAGGAGTTTGTTTCGTTTCTCCAAATATCCAAAGCAGCACATACCTATCGAGTGTATACTGGGATGGGCACTGCTGAGCACTAAATGAATTCATTTCTTCCACAGTCTTTTCCTAGGGGGAGTAGCAAAGACATTTAGAATTAGGAGATTTTAAAATTGTGTGCAGCCCAGAGGAGTGGCAAGGCTGACTGGGACCCCTAGGAGACCTGGGGCCAGGGTCCAAGTGGTGACCAGCCCCTATACACAGGGTTGCACGTAGGCAGATTGAAGGCAGTGCCACAGGTCCCTTTTGCCTCCCTCTAAATAACTCCTCTTTGAAGACAGGGGATTAGAGGGGACTAGCCCCTTGCTACTCAAAGTGTGGCCCACGGACCAGCAGGATGAGCATTGTTAACTCGTTAGGAAGGCAGAATCTCAGCCCTCAGCCTAAGCCCAGACACAGAATCTACATTTTGACAAGATCCTCAGTTGATTAGTATGCACAATAAAATTTGAGCAGCACTGCCTTCAACTATATTAGGTTGCATATTCTCAGTTGCAACCTAATTGAAATTCCTTCACAATCTACCTGCTACCCTGTCCTCTTGCTGTTGAGACTGTGCTTTTTATCCAGTTTAGTCCAGCCACCAGTTGGCTGGAGAACATGTGCGGTGGAAAGGACTGGAAGATAACCCACCAGTGAGTATCATTGCTATAACTTCGAATTTGAAACCAAGATGGAGGTTATGGTCTGGGAGGCAGTCAGCCCCCGTTAAGGGCTTTTATCTGGTCCTTTCCAGGCCCAAACCCAGAGCCTGCAATGACAGGGAAGTAGTCCTTTTCTTCAGTCTTTTGCTTAGAATATAGAGCTCTTCCCTTTAGGACACTTGTCCCTGTGGGCTCATCTTAGAAGACCGTGCTCCTCGTTAATTTGGGCTCTGTGCTTTCTGGTCTTGCAGGTGCACTGTTACCAGAGCAGATTAAATAGGTCTACCTGTTGAATGTGAAACAGCCCCTTGAATTAGCTTTAAATCTACAGGGATGTCACAAGCAGGCATGCAGCCTGGCACAGGTACAGATAGAACCAAGGACTCAAAACACCTCCAGGGGCCTCCATCTCCCTCCTCTACTGCCCTCTGCATAACTGCTTCCTTTCTGCTCTCTCCCTGCACCATGGCCCCCCTCTACTTTCCCTTCCTAGGCCACATGGTAAGCACACCACCTGCCACCTCTGTCCACGACCAGCTGCTATTTGGGGGCAGAGTGGGTGGCTCTAAAGATGGTAAGTAGTACTCTGGCTCTGATTCTGGCAGGTGGAGTGTTAGGATGCAAGGAAGGGAACAGGGGAGCCGAGGAAGATGCTGCAGTGGATGCCACATGGGGCAGAGGTAGATGTGAGGATGGCCCAGCTCACTAGAACCCATGTGGTCCCCAGGATACCAGCAGAGGATGCAAACTGTTTTTTCTGATCACCTATTAGCCGCCCAGCACCATGCTAATCACTTTACCTGTTATCTACTTTCACATCTTCACCCATAAAAAAAAAATCCCTATGAGAGTACTATTAATTCTATTTTGCAGATAAGAAAACTGAGGCCCCGAAGAGTTACATTGCCTGATCACAGCTATAGAACCAGAGGTGAAGAGGCTGAAATTCAGCCTAGGGATCGTCCCAACCCTACCACACCTGGGCCAGGGCCATGTCAGTATCACAGACTGAACAAAGTGCCTGCTGGGAGCCTGGCCAGCCTGGTGCCATCACAGGTGACTGTGGAAACACAGGATCTTCAGACATGGCCCTTCAGACATGGACTCGCTCACTCAGATGCTTCTCTGCTCAAGTTAAATATGGCCAGCATTGGTGGCAGAGGAGTAGTGCCCCTTGGTGGGAGAGGCAGGGCCAGGTGAAAGGCCAAATCTGGTCTCCTGAGACAGGTCAGCGGGTGATGAGTCAGGGGGCTATAAACAGTCTGTGGCTACAGCAGCAAAGCCCCCAAATACTCAGCTGATGAAAGCCCCCGTAAGCCTCTCCAGGAGCCCCTGCCTGGCTCCGAGAGGAGCACATCAGCCCTCCTCCTGGAGGCGGCCCCTGCTTGGCAGGCCCCAGGACCAGCATTGTGCACGGCCTGTTCCAGCTCTCATGGCCTGGCCCGGGCTCATGGGCTATATTGAGGGCTGAGTCACCAACCTGCGCCTGGGTAGCTGACTGTGACTGGCTGGCTAGGGCCTGAGTCAGGCCCTGATTTATCCTGGAGAGCAATGGGCTCTGGTTTCTGGGGGTAGGGGGAGGGGAGGTGTGAGAAGGGTGCCGGGAACCATCCTTGGCACCTGGCACCCTCTGCCGACCATTGACTCACTCCCCTGGGGCTGCATACAGACCTCTCTGGAAGAGAGGGAACAAGAAGCGGGAGAGGGGAGTCCTTTGTTCACTTGCTGGCTTCCCTCTGAACTCCCACCACCTTAAGATAGAACCTCAACTTACTGGAGGACTTTGGGAAAAGCCCTCACAACAAGACTGTGAGCCATTAGGGTTTGTAAAAGGCTGTCAGCTCCAAGCAAATTCACTTGACTCCTCTTTCTTCTCCCCAGGAGCTCAGGGAGAGGGATCCATCCTTTTCCAGATCTATATATCTCAGTTTCTTCATCATTGAACCCCGAACTGGCACCTCAGGTTCGGTGTCAGAAGTCTGCCTTTTTACACACACACACACACACACACACACACACACACACTTCCCTTGTGAGACCCAGCTACGTGTCATGTGTCCCCAGGAGCTGGGCATCTCTCCACAGGAGAGCTCAGCCTCTCAAGCAGACAGACAGCACTGATGGCTGATGGCTGGTCTTGGCCATGGGACAAAGGTGGCATGGGGGGAGCGAGAGTTCTGGAGACAGGCAAGGGGGTGCCAACAGGAGAGTGGAATTCCTGAGCACCTCGTCACAGGCAGCCGACAGAACATGAGCTGCGGGGCCCAAGCTATTTATATCTCGCCTGTCACTCTCAGGGCCCCCAGAGCTCCCCCCCTCAGAAGTCACGCACAGCAGGTCCCTTTTCTGTTTCTGGTCCCTTCTCTCCTCGTCCCCCTCCCTAACTGATGAGAAAGGAAAGAAATCATTCATGGAGCCCTTTCACCATTAGCACTGCTCCTCCACCCTGCACCCCTGCACCACGTTCCTGAACTTCTTCCCTCAGACTGCCCTCCGAGATGCCCACCATCCCTTCCCTTTACACTGGGCTTGGCTGGGGAAGAGCAATAAGGTCAAATGATTCACCGATTTCAGTCATCACACAACTCGAGTTGGGGCCCAAACTTAAGGGTCCAGAAGGATGGGAAAGTGGAGGAAATTTGGCCTAAAGGGGGTACCAGGAGGTGTGGAATACATGTTATCCTACAGAATCTCAGAATACATAGTCTCCTTATATAAGTATATTCCACCGTTTTTTCACCTCATCCCAGGCCAGCTGCTCTGAGTGCCTCAGTTTCCCCGCTGTCAGCTGCCCTTGGCTTACCCGGAGCCCAGTCCTGCCCAGACTTCCTGGCGGGCTCCCTAGGGCTCTCCATGTCCCCCAGCCCCCATCACACCTCTCCGTGGCTGCTCTGGGCAGGGCTCTCTGTCTCTTGTCTGGCTAACCTGCCCTCTGACTGGAAGGATCTTCCCAGTGGCCCAAGTGGGCACACTGCCCAGGGGGCTCCCTGGTACTACAGGGCAGAGGCTCTGCCTCCTCTCGCGTCACCTTAGTTGAGTCAGACTTGGGGGAAGGGGGCACAGTGTGACTCACTGGGTACACTTTTCCTGAGCTCAGCTTCATTCTGAGAGGATGAGGGCAAACAGACTGGTGACAGGGACACTGAGTCAGGGGTAGCCTCTGTCTTTCTTTCCCCTGGGACCCTGGAGTTGCTGAGGGATTTTTTTTTTTTTTGGTTGCAGAGGAGACTTTTCTACCTGTAAAGTGGAGCACCCCCACCCCAGGCCTTCTGCCTAATCGGCCTGAGCAGCGTTGTTGCTTCCTCTCAGTCTATCTACACACAAGCACACACACTTCCCCTGCTGGTCCGCAGGTGGACAATACCCTGGGCTAGCAGCCAGGTCTCCTAGGCCCTGTCAACAGCCCTGCCAGCAACCAGTCCAGAAAATTCTGTCAACACCCGATCAGCGTGTTTTGCCCTAACCACTGGCCTCAGTTTCCCTTTGCATCTCTTTAGTCCTGCAGGGTGGGGGGTATATATTTCATCTCTGACTAGCGATGCTTAGTTTTGGGGTGTTCGGAGCCCTCATTCCCCCTAATTTTTCAGCTCCACTATTCATCTGTCCAGCTCAGCAGCTTCGGGCCAGAGCCTCCTTCCCCGGGGAGGGGGACAGCAGACCCGGGACCCCAGTCTGGACCCCAGTCTGGACGGAGGGCCGCGTGGGGGAGGGGAGGGGGGGGGGAGGGGAGGGGAGGGGGGAGGGGAGGAGGGAGGGAGGCGGGGCCGGCGGGCTCGGCGCGGCCCCCACCCGCGGGCCGGGCGGCATTCCTGGGAGGCCGGCGCTCTGACGTGGACCCGGGGGCCGCGGGCTCGGCGGGGGGGGACGCGGCCCGGGGGCTTCTTAAACCCCCCGCCTCAGCCCGGCCCGCACTTTCCAGCGCACCGCTCCGCCCCCGGAGGGAGAGAGAGACACACACAGAAAGAGCGCAGCCGAGGAGCCGAGGAGGCCCGCCCGAGTCCCGCCAGCCAGGGGCGCGAGAGAAGTTCAGAGTCGCGGAGCGCACAGCCGCGGGTCCCGTCCCGGAAAGCGCCCCCCTAGCCCGAGCCCCGCCGGCCCCCAACCCCCGCCCCAGCCCGCGCCAGCATGATGAACAACAGCGGCTACTCCGAGGCCCCGGGCTTCGGCCTGGGCGACGAGGTGGACGACATGCCGTCCACGGAGAAGGACCTGGCCGAGGACGCGCCGTGGAAGAAGATCCAGCAGAACACGTTCACGCGCTGGTGCAACGAGCACCTCAAGTGCGTGGGCAAGCGCCTCACAGACCTGCAGCGCGACCTCAGCGACGGGCTGCGCCTCATCGCGCTGCTCGAGGTGCTCAGCCAGAAGCGCATGTACCGCAAGTTCCACCCGCGCCCCAACTTCCGCCAGATGAAGCTGGAGAACGTGTCCGTGGCCCTCGAGTTCCTCGAGCGCGAGCACATCAAGCTGGTGTCCATCGGTCAGTGTGGGCGGCGAGGTGGCAGTGCCCAGACGAGGGGCTGGCCCACGGGGACAGGGTGCTCGGGACTGGGTGGGCGCGCGGGGAGCCGAGGCAGGGCCGAGGGGGGGGGGCCCTCGGCACCGGGAGAGGACCCTGACCCGGTTCTCCCGGAGCCCGCCCACGCCAGCCCCGAGGGGGCCCTGCCTTCACACTCCGCTCTGGTCGCTGGCATCCCGAGGGGGCCCCCCTGGGAACATCCAGCCCCGGCCGTTTCTGAGGCCTCCAGCTTCAGCTCCCCTCGCACGCTCTTGGCCAACCTGCCTCTACCCCCTAGTCTCCTTTCGTGGCACCCGCACCCCCAGCCCAGGCTTGAGAGGACGGGGCCAATGCTCATTGCCAATTCCCAGGGGCGCCCCCACACCCCAGACAAAGCAAATGGCTTCCCAGCCTCCCAGCACCTCCACCGGGGAGGAGAGGCTGAAGGCAGGTCCCCGTCGCTGCCCGGTCCCAGGGATCCCAAGGAGAGCGGGAGAGCGAGTGGCTGGGCGGGCACGGGGCCCGGGCCCCCCGCCGGCATGTGCTCGGCAGCTGGGTTCAGGCCCAGGGGCTAGAGCCGGCAGGGCCCGGCCTCGGAAACCTAAAAAGGCTCTGAGCGAGCGCAGGCAGCCTTAACCCCTGCCTGTCCTCCATCGGATTCAGCAGGCCAGGGAGGGGGCTCCCTCCCATCTACTCCCGGCCCCAGCCCACCCCCTAAGTCCCGATTGGCTACAGCTAATGATCTGGGCTGTGGGGAGGGAGGCAAGGCCTGGAAAAGGGAGGAAGTCATTGAGTGTAACCAGATTTGGAAGGTGTGTCAGTGCTGGGTGGGGGTGGGGAGGCACTCCAGGCTGGGGAGCTGGGGGAGCCGAGGGTGGACTCTGAGAGCCTAGCAGTTGGCCGTTCCCTCTCAGCTCTGCAGTCACCCCTTCAGGCTGGGGGCGTGGGCAAGACCCCTACCCCTATTAAGAGTCCTGATGTGATTTTCAGGAAAGCGCCCCTTGATGGGGTGCACCCCAGGGCCCCAGAAGGGGGACTTCACAGGGGGCCCAGTGACCACCCACCCAGGCTGCTCCCAGAGATTTCTTCAGATAACTGAAGGTCTGTCCATCCTCAGCCTCCCTCAGGGCATCTCTGGGCCTCCTGAATTAGTAGCTGAGGTCAGTCTGGGGCCCTTTGGCCCTGTCCAGTCGCCTCTACGCCTTACCCCCTCCTGCCCCAAACTGCACCCCCCCCACCCCACCCGCTCTGGCCTGGAAATAGCCCTGCCTCCGTGACACAGCAGATGTCTCTGAGCTTTCCAGAGGACAAGGCTGAGGACAGGGGGTGGGGGAGGGGGCCACCCTGGTGTGTGTAGTGGGACTGAGGGCTGCCCGAGAGTATGTGTGGTTGGGGGGGGGGGGCAGGGGTCAGCGAGGAGTCAGCCCTGGGCCCTTCCACCCCCCTGGCAGCTGCGATCTGACCGCCTGGACTGACTGTCCCAGGTGGGATCCTGAGGGGAGAGCCTGGGGCCTCATCAAGACTTTATAGGAAGTGGCTCGGCCTCCTCCTCCCCTCCGCGATGCGGGGGCGCTTGGCCCCTCTCCTGGCCTCATCCTTCCTGAGCGCACACCTCTCCCCTCCCCCACGGTGGTGCCTCTGGCTCCAGCCCCTTGGCTCAACTGTGTATGGAGAGGCCGGCTCAGAATAGAGGGGGAAGGAGGGAAAGCTGGCTTGGGGGCGGGAAGGAACCCTTCTTTCCCGTTCCTGCGGGAAACTGTTCCCCATTTGGGCCAAGTGGCTGACTCCCTCGGCCGATGAGATAAGCTGTCAGCAATTCAGCTGCCGGGCCCAAGGCGGAGGCTGGAGGGGAGGGGGCACAGACAGCAGCGGCTACCCATCCTTTGGGAAGGAGGTGTCAAGGGTTCCCCTTTCTGCTTCCTCTGGTTCCCTAGGTCCCGCTTAGTGGTGGGAAGGGGCTGGGACGGGGGCTTCTCTGGGCACCATCTCAGGACTGAATGTGAGCCTCTAGGCACCTCACATCCCTTTCCAGGAGTGGAGTGGGAGCAGGGTGTTGAGCAGTCCTTCTGAAGGAGGGCAGGGTACACAGCCTGGGTTGAAGGGGTGGTGTGCCCTCCTTACCCACACCGCCCCCTCCGCCCCTCCGAACAAAGAGGCCTAGAGGCCACTCTGTCCCGCAGCTGTTCCCCAGTTGCTATTCCTTCTCCTGGAGCCAACCGCCGAGGGAGGGGCAGGAGGGGGCAGCAGCTGTCCCGGCCCCTCCCTCACTGGTCCTCTCCTCTCCCACTCCACGCAAGGCCTGGGGTGCCCTCAGGGACTGGCTCTGGAGCTCCTCCCACCCCTTTGGTGGTATCCCCAGTGGGGTGCGATGAAGGAAGAGGCCTGGCTTGAGCAGAGCTCCTCTCCTCTGCCTGGTCTCTGAGAGGGAGGAGGGCAAGGAAGGTCATTGCTTCCAGAATGGGGCTCTGGACCCACCCCTCTCCTGCCACTTGCTGTCTGGCCCAGGGCCAGTTGCTGGGGAGAAACCTCTCCCTGCAGCAAATATGAATGACCCCCCTCACTCCCCCACCCCTTCCCAATCCTGGCGATCCTGGGGGCCTCAGGGCCTCCCTCCCAAGGATCTGGCTTCAGTTTGCAAGAATCACTTCTGGGTGTGCGAGCACCAGCTTGGAGGCTCTCAGGGTTGTGAGAGGCCGTGAGGCCCTGGGTGTCAAGGCTGTGTGAAAGTGTTCTGGGCCTGTGTGTGTTAGAGAGAGATCGCACCAAAGCACCAGGAGGCTGGGAGTGAGTGTGTCATGGAATCTGCAAGCTGCCAAACCATTGTGCTGCAGCAGAGCCAGGGGGAGAGGGGGTGGGCCTGGGGAGCTGCTGGGGAAGGAAGGATGAATCAGTGAAAGGGTGGAGGAGCCAAGGGGACCAGAGCCCAAGACCAGAGGGACACAGAGACTGAGATTCCCCTCATGGGGGTAGGTTGTGGAAATGCTGGGGACGGGGTGGGGGGGCATTCTGGAAAATATATGTAAGGGGACACCTTTGGGATCTTTACTCTCTAAAGGCTGTCTCCCAAGATCTAGTGGGGAGGCAGGAAAAGATATGTAAGGGGGCACCTCCAGCCCCACCCTTTCCCCATCTCTCTGGTAACACCAATAAACAAGGCTGAGTCTTTCACCCCCTCTCAACCTCCTGAAAGCAGAGCTCAGGGAAGCTGGTGGATTTCAGGCCCGCCTTGTCCTTTACAAGTAAGCTGGTTTCCAATGACCTATACTCTAGGCCACCTCCGGCTCCTGGATCTTTCTCTCTGGCTGTTACAGGGGAACTGGCCCCCCACCCCCAATCTTGGAGTTCTGGTCCATAATATTTATCAAGGGAGGGGATGGGTCTAGAGTCTCAGCTCCTGAGACTTGAGTCCACATGGGTAACACTCTCCCAGCTCTTGTGAAATCTCACTGGTCCGTGCCATTAACAGAATGTGTACTGTCCCCAACCCCTCCTCCCAGAACTTTGTTCCAAAAGCCTTTTATAGCATTCAAAGGAGAATTTGGCTGGAACCAGGTCGGTCCCACTACTCTTCAACTTTAGTTTTTAAAATATTCATTCAACCAGTATTTATTGAGATTTTACTAAATTCTAGGCTCTGAATATATATAGAGAAAAATATAATATCTAGAGTGAAAGAAGACAGACAAAAAAGGTACATCCTGTATGATTCTATTCATATAAAACTCTGGAAAATGTGAGCTAATGTATAGTGACCAAGAGCACATTGGTTGTTGCCTCGAAGGATAGACTAGGAGGGGCAGGAGTGATGGATCACAAAAGAAAGGAAACTTTGAGGAAGGGTGTATGTGTTTACTCTCTTGATTCATGGTGATGGCTTTGTGGGTACGCACATATCATCAAATGTAGGGCTCCCCTGGTGGCTCAGATGGTAAAGAATCTGCCTGTGGTGCAGGAGAACCAGGTTCAATCCTTGGGTCGGGAAGATCCCCTGGAAAAAGAATGGCAACCCACTCCAGTATTCTTGCCTGGAGAATCCATGGACAGAGGAGCCTGGCTGGCTACAGTCCATGGGGTCGCAAAGAGTTGGATATGACTGAGTGACTAACACTTTCACTTTTCACATATTGTCAAAACATATCCAGTTGTACTTTCTAATATGTACAGTTTGTTGTATGTCACGCGAAGAAGAAAGGAAACAAAACAAAACAGTGTCTGCCCCTAGAGACTTACAATCTTGCATAACTGTATAGATGCTTATAGCCTGATAGGAGGCCCATGCAAGTGCCGTCAAAGAGTTGAAAGTACCTGCCCAAGGGACATATTGGGACGCAGCCTTATTCTGAGGGGGGTGGGAGATACATCAAGGGCTGGGACTTGTGGGGTGCAGAATGTGGTAGGCAGAGAAGCGATAGGTTCCAGGAGGAGGAGTCCAGACCCAATGCTCAAGCAGCAGCCTCAGAAGCTGGGCCAGGAGAGGGAGGGCGCTGCACCAGGAGTGGGGCCCTCATGAGCTCTGCTTGTCCCCTCCTCCCTGCAGACAGCAAAGCCATCGTGGATGGGAACCTGAAGCTGATCCTGGGGCTCATCTGGACCCTGATCCTGCACTACTCCATCTCCATGCCCATGTGGGAGGACGAGGACGACGAGGATGCCCGCAAGCAGACACCCAAGCAGCGTCTACTCGGCTGGATCCAGAACAAGGTGCCCCAGCTGCCCATCACCAACTTCAACCGGGACTGGCAGGACGGCAAAGCTCTGGGCGCCCTGGTGGACAACTGTGCCCCTGGTGAGTGGACCGGTGGCACACTGTGGCTCCCCGAGCTGGGAAGGGGTGCGGGATGAGCTGGTGATACCAAGGCTTGTGTTTGTCAGAATGTGTGTCCCAGAGCTGGGGGATCAGGGCCTCCTGCCCCAGCTGAGAATCACTGCTGGAGTTAGACCCTTCCCGATGAGCTGCCAGATCCTGCAGTGGCAAGGACACTGAGGTCCAGAGAAGGCCAGTGACTTGTCCGAGATCACACAGCTTATCTGTGGCAGAACTGAATCAGAGGCCAGCTGGGACCTGGAACTCCCTGCTCCATGAACTTCCTGTTTTGCTACACAGGGGTCATTTCTGCTCAGCCAGCAGAAAGAAAACGTGGTGGGACTTGTAGAGAGAAGGCCAGGACTTTAGGCCTGGAAAAGGCTGTTCTTTGCAAGCCCCTAGGATAGCTTTGAGAAGGGGTTGGGGCCCAGAATGATGTAGGCTGAGGCTGGTGTGACACTTCCCCAGTGGCAGGTGACCCCGCTCTGGCCTGGGCAGGTGGGGGCCACTGAGGGCCCATGAGAAGACTTAGAAGTCACAGACGAGAATGGTACCCCACGAACAGCTCCCTTTCTGACTCTCATCTCCTGATACAATCTGTTGTCTCCCTACCTCTTGGAGCCATGTCCCCCTGGGGGAATCCTCCCCCAGCCTGGGGTCAGCTGGGGAGCAAGGGGTGGGAGGCGGGGGCATCGGCCGCCTGGGAAGCATTCCCAGCTGCTGAGCCATTGCCCATGGTTGGCTTGGCTGCCAGGAGTGAGCTCAGCTGTTCTGGCCAGTCATGGATTCCAGCCTTTGAGCTGGTCCTCTCCCCACCAGGGAGCATCACCCTCCTTCTCCAGCTCTGGCTGGGACCAAGCACCCCCTAACCCCTGCACCCTTTCCCAGGAGTGACCTGTGGCTGCCTCAGTGGTCCTCCCATCAGAAGGGCTGGGTTCTGGGTGGCCAGAGAGAACTCGGCCTCTCAAACAAGCCCTTCAGTGCCTTTATTTCCCTGAGGCAGAAGTTAGGAAGCAGAGTCTTATGCTCTGAGGCTGATGTGGGAAGTGCATGGACACCTAGGGCTTCAAGGCAGCTGTGAGGAGACCTTTCAGGAGATGGGTCAAAGGCACTCATGGGATGGGGACTGCCCACCCCTGCGGCCACTGGAATGAGGCGGGGGGTCTGTGAGGGGTGCCCTTCCCAGGGTTTGGTGTTCAGCGTTGGTGCTGGGGCCTGGACAGGCCAGAGGCTGGCTGGCAGGACTGGTGCCAGGCTGCGTCAGCTGGGGCAGAAAGGCCTCATTGTTGGTGCTCGGGAGGGCTGCAGTGCGTCTAAACAGCGATGGGCATCCCGGCTGACGGGCTGTAAGGTTGGGAGTCGGCAGGAACCCGGCTGGTCAGGGGCCTGGGGCCGTATGGGAAGGGAGAGTGAACCCATGGCCTGGGAGGGTGTTGGTGGAGCAAGTGCTCTGCATCCTGCTTCCCCCTCATCATCACTTCCCTCTACCATCTCTCCAGGCCTCTGCCCTGACTGGGAGGCCTGGGACCCCAACCAGCCTGTGGAGAACGCCCGGGAGGCCATGCAGCAGGCAGACGATTGGCTCGGGGTGCCCCAGGTACACTGGCAGACGGGGCGGTAGAGAGCAAAGGGACCCGGAGAGGGCCAGGGGTGGGGTTGGGTCTCTGAGGCTACCTGGGCAGGATGCTGGGGACAGAGGACACTTTCTAACTCCCTTCCTCCCTGGCAGGTGATTGCTCCCGAGGAGATTGTGGACCCCAACGTGGATGAACATTCGGTCATGACCTACCTGTCCCAGTTCCCCAAGGCCAAACTCAAACCTGGCGCCCCTGTTCGCTCCAAGCAACTGAACCCCAAGAAGGCCATCGCCTATGGGCCTGGTATGTGTTGAGCCCTGACGGTCTTCGCTGGGCAGCTGGACACGGGCTGGGATGGTTCTCCCTAAACTCTGTGGCTCTGCCTTCCGCCCTCAGGGATCGAGCCCCAGGGTAACACCGTGCTGCAGCCTGCCCATTTCACCGTGCAGACAGTGGATGCTGGTATAGGCGAGGTTCTGGTCTACATCGAGGATCCTGAGGGCCACACCGAGGAGGTATGGAGAGGCCACTGGGGATCGGACAAGAGCACAGACCAACAGCCGGGAATGGGCTGGAGATGGCGGCTGGGGCCACCCTCCAACGCTGGAGAAGGGGGAGGCCTCACCATAGGGGTTTCAGGAAGCATGGGGTCAGGAGGAGCTCTGACGGCCAATTGTTTCCCTTCCCATAGGCCAAGGTGGTTCCCAACAATGACAAGAACCGCACCTATGCTGTCTCCTATGTGCCCAAGGTCGCCGGGTTGCACAAGGTATCCCCCTATAGGCCCTCCCATGTCTTCTCCACTCCATTCACATCCTTGCATCTGGCTGAATGGACCCCTCTCTCAGCTCGTACCCTGCCCCACCCCCATGCATCAGCCCCACCTGCCTCCCACCCCACTTGGCTCTGCCCCGCCCCTCAACCCCCCTCTCAGAGCTGCTCTCCTCTAGAAGCTCACCTTTGGCCTCTGACCTCCAGGTGACCGTGCTCTTTGCTGGTCAGAACATTGAACGCAGCCCGTTTGAGGTGAACGTGGGCATGGCCCTGGGAGATGCTAACAAGGTGTCAGCCCGTGGTCCTGGCCTGGAGCCCGTGGGCAATGTGGCCAACAAACCCACATACTTTGACATCTACACTGCAGGTGGGGATGGGCCCTTCCACCAGACACCCCATGACTGTTCATGGTTGGGGGGGGCCTCGGGGCCAGGGGCAGGGCCTTGCCAGAGGGCCGTGGTCTCAAGGTGAGGGAGCCCTGAGCAGGAGGGACACCCCATGACTGTTCATGGTGGGGGCACCTGGGGGCCGGGGGCAGGGCCCAGCCAGGAGGCCGTGGTCTCAGGGTCGGGGAGCCCAGGCAGGAGGGGCTGACGGCCATTGTTGTGACAGGGGCTGGCACTGGGGACGTTGCCGTGGTGATCGTGGACCCGCAGGGCCGGCGGGACACTGTGGAGGTGGCCCTGGAGGACAAGGGCGACAGCACGTTCCGCTGCACATACAGGCCGGTGATGGAGGGACCCCATACAGTGCATGTGGCCTTCGCTGGAGCCCCCATCACCCGCAGTCCTTTCCCCGTCCACGTGGCAGAAGGTAAAGGCCCTTCACCCACCCCATGACCCCCCTCGCCAAAGGCCAGGACGCAGAATGTTGCCACCAAATCTGAGGACTTACAGGAAATGAAGCACCACAACCGGGGTGGGGGCTGGGGGAGCCTTCTGAAGGCTTAAAGTGGGCAGAAGGAAGAGCCCAGGGGTGGGGCTCCCGAGAGGTCGTCTGTCCCGCCCCTGCCCCCGAGGACGGTCAGACGGCCACTGTGAAAAATACCAGACAGGTGCCACGGTGGAAGGGTTGAGGGGGAAGCGACCGGACCATGTGGGTGGAAGGGCATATTTACGGGAGCACGTGTACACCAGGTTCTCAGGCAGTGACTCCCCCACTCGGTTCTCTCTCTGCCACTCAGAGCCCCGGCCGCCGCCGCCTGCCCCCTCCGTGCCCATCGTCCACCAGGCCAAGAGAGTGGTGCCACGTTAGTACACGCCAGCGGAGGCGGGCCGGGCATAGCCATAGCTGATTGGCCTCACCTGTGCTGTGTGGCATGGCCCAAGTTGGGTGGAGTCACCCCCCCTTCCATGGCATTCTGTGACAGGCCCCAGGTTCCACGCCTTTGCCTCTGTTCTGTGGCAGCTCTAGTCTCTTGGGACTTGCCTGGTGATTTCTGTGAGAAGGGTCTGGGTTCCGTGCCATCTCCTGTTCTGTGGCAGTCCCCAGACGCTGTGCCGTTTGTCTGTGTTCCCGGGCAGGCCTGGATGGATGATACATCGTTGCCTGTTTGGTGGCACCCCATGGGTTCTGTGCCATTTTATGTGTTCCGTGGCAGGCTGAGATCCCTGTCCTTTGGTCTGTGTTCAGCAGCAAAGTCATTGCCACCGGCAGCGTTCCGCAGCAGGCTGACCTTCATGCAGTGCCTGTGATCTGTGGCAGGCTTCTCGTTACACGACCCTCCCTCGTTCCATGGTGTGGCTGAGTGTTTTGTGTCATGACTTGGTTCCTGAAGCTTCTGTGGTGGCTCTGAGAAGGCTCAGATAGCTCTAGGTGGATGGCCGTGGGGTGGATGAAAGGCCGTTCCCGGTCTCTCTTGGCTCTAGGCTCCGCCCGACCTTTGTCCCAAGCAACCCTGACTCGGAGGAGCCCCCAGGGAAGGGTTTCTTGTAACCAGTCTGGGGGCGCTGTGGCTGCTCCCTGCCCAGCATGGCTCTCAGTTGTGTCTGGGGCGCCAGGGAGCGAAGGGGAGGGCTGCATGAGGCCACAGCCTGTGCCTGAGGGAAGGGGCCGGGGCCTGGGGGTGGGGGGTCAGTCAGGAGGACTGCATGAGGCCACGGCTGGGGCCTGGGGGTGGGGGGTTGGTCAGGAGGACTGCACACAGTGAGGTGAGGATGAGTGGTAAGGGCTGAGGCTCTGTATAGGGCCCCTCAGCCTCCCCAACCTCATCTCTCCTCTTCCTCCCAGCCTGTAACCCCAATGCCTGCCGTGCCTCTGGGCGGGGTCTGCAGCCCAAGGGTGTGCGTGTCAAAGAAGTGGCTGACTTCAAGGTGTTCACCAAGGGTGCTGGCAGTGGGGAGCTCAAGGTCACAGTCAAGGGACCTAGTGAGTACCAGGGCCCAGGGCCGTGGTGGGGGGTCAGGGCGCTGCAAGGAAAAGGAACCAGAGCTTCTGACCCCCTGAGGGCAATGCCAGCACTATGCACCCCCCTGGGGGGGGCGCTCCAAAGAGACACTGACCAGAGACATTGTGGGACCTCAGGTGAACCGCCCTGCCTGGCTCAGTCTCCCAGGCTACAAGCTGGGAAGGCTGCACTAGGTTGTTACATGGTGCCTGCTGCACGGTGCCCACTAGCAGTGCTGTCCTCAGCCAGAGACGGTCCCACAGCACAGTCCCCAGGGTCCTTGAGGGGACTGAGGTGCGGAGACGCACAGATCATTGATCCCTCCGCTTCCCACGTCTCCTCAGAAGGCACAGAGGAGCCAGTGAAGGTGCGGGAGGCTGGGGATGGCGTGTTCGAGTGTGAGTACTACCCCGTGGTGCCCGGGAAGTACGTGGTGACCATCACATGGGGTGGCTACGCCATTCCCCGCAGGTGAGCACCACGCAGCCCTGAACCTTCCAGCCTGGGCCCTCACAGGGTGGGCAGAGGGAGGCAGGCTGCCTGGGGCTCGGAGCAAAGGGAAGAGGGATACCTCTGGTGGGGGCACCTCGGGGTTTGACACCAGCTCCCTCTTTGCCCAGCCCCTTTGAGGTGCAGGTGAGCCCAGAGGCAGGCATGCAGAAGGTCCGGGCCTGGGGTCCCGGTTTGGAAACTGGCCAGGTGGGCAAGTCAGCCGACTTTGTGGTGGAGGCCATTGGCACAGAGGTGGGGACACTGGGTAAGCGGCCAAGGTGGTAGCAGATGGGAATTCTGGGGAGTGGTGTGATGGAGGGACGCTGGGGAGTGACTGGGGGGCAGGAGGCAGGAATTTGGGCCAGTGTTGAGATGAGACAGGCACTGGAACAGGGGTGGCTGGGGTGGTGATGCTGGGAGAGTGATGGGGGACCTGCCTGGGTGTCCCAGTCACTTCTGGTACCCCCTGACCCTCCCCTACCTTTCACCCAGGCTTCTCCATTGAGGGGCCCTCGCAGGCCAAGATCGAGTGTGATGACAAGGGAGACGGCTCCTGTGACGTGCGGTACTGGCCCACAGAGCCCGGGGAGTACGCGGTGCACGTGATCTGTGACGACGAGGACATTCGAGACTCGCCCTTCATCGCCCACATCCAGCCAGCTCCACCCGACTGCTTCCCGGACAAGGTGTGTCCCCAGCTCCCACACCCAGGCCTGCAACAGGGTGAGCAGACCCTCCCCTGGTCCCCAACCCAGCCCCCCACTCTTGCCCCTGCACAGGTGAAGGCCTTTGGGCCCGGCTTGGAGCCCACCGGCTGCATCGTGGACAAGCCAGCGGAGTTCACCATCGATGCCCGGGCTGCTGGCAAGGGAGACCTGAAGCTCTACGCTCAGGTAGGGGGTTGCCCCATCTTTCTGCCCTTCGCTGCCATAGTGGGGACCCTGGGAGGGTAGGGTAGGTTAGAGAAAAGGGCCTCAAGATATCACAGGACTGATTCTCATGAATCCATTTGAACTATGGGAAGTCTAAAGTTTTGTGTTTTCGTATTGATGATAATCTTAAAAAACATTTTACCAAACATGTGTTTTTATACTAATAATTTGCAATTTAAAGATGGTTGGGTTAAGACATTGGTTTCCAGATGAGTTTCTCAAAATGGTGTCCTTTGACCCCCTAGAGGTTAATGAATATGTTCTTTGGTCCAGGAGGATGTTTCTTTCTTGAAAGTTTGTTTATTCAGTTTTAAGGACATTGGTTTAGCTGAGCCTTTTCCCCTGACAACACATTTCGGAGACCTAGGCTCAGAGACCAGGCCACACAGATGACCTTGAACCTGGTTCCTCAGCTCTCCAGGGTGTGCCCTGGCCACCAGAGCTCGTGGCACTAGGCTCCAGTGGTCGGAGGTCTGTCATCTGTTTGTGGGGAGGGGTTTTGATGGTGGGCAGGCAGCCCAGCAGAGGGCGCGGGAGCTCTGAGATGGCCAGGGCACTCCAAGAACCTTGCTTTGGGTGATGCCCACAGGATGCCGACGGCTGCCCCATCGACATCAAGGTCATCCCCAATGGCGACGGCACCTTCCGCTGCTCTTATGTGCCCACCAAGCCCATTAAGCACACCATCATCATCTCCTGGGGAGGTGTCAACGTGCCCAAGAGCCCCTTCCGGGTGTGTCCTCCAAGCCCTGCCCCATGCCCGCTGCCAGGGACCCCAGAGGGAGGGTGGAGCCCCTAGTGGGGGAGGTTGGCTGTCCCTGGGCCCTGTCCCCGCTCGCCACCTCATGGCCCCTGTGAAGAGGCTAAGATGGGGCCTAGAAGTGTTGGGGAAGGGATGGACCTTGAGGGAAGGGGCCCCATGCTGACCGTCGACTCCTCCCCACAGGTAAACGTGGGAGAGGGCAGCCACCCTGAGCGGGTGAAGGTGTACGGCCCTGGCGTGGAGAAGACAGGCCTCAAGGCTAATGAGCCCACCTACTTCACAGTGGACTGCAGCGAGGCGGGGCAAGGTGCGTCCAGGAGCAGGGAGTGGGGGCGGGGCTGGGAGGTGTCCAGGCAGGAGGCTCTGGTGCCCCCCACCTGTTCCCCGGAGTGGTACCAGTCATGTGCAGGAGGTTGTGGAGCTCCCCCCACTCATGGCCTCGTGCCTGCCTCCCTTCAGGCGATGTGAGCATTGGCATCAAGTGCGCCCCCGGCGTGGTGGGCCCCGCAGAGGCTGACATCGACTTTGACATCATCAAGAATGACAACGATACCTTCACAGTCAAGTACACACCTCCGGGGGCAGGCCGCTACACCATCATGGTGCTGTTTGCCAACCAGGTACCCTGTGCTTGGGTTTTGGTTATCAACCCTAACCTCACCCCCTTACCCCATCCCAGCCAGCAGCTTGAGAGGCTGTCATCTGGGGACAATTCTTCTGCCCCTGACTGAGCACTTCCTGTGTGTGGACAACGTGCCTCAGAGAAAGCAAAAGGGACAAGGGACTCTTTTCAGACACTGCTCGTGTCCACCTTGACCAAGCCTTTTCTCCCTCCAGGAGATCCCCGCAAGCCCCTTCCATATCAAGGTGGACCCATCTCACGATGCCAGCAAGGTCAAGGCAGAGGGCCCCGGGCTGAACCGCACAGGTAGCTGTCTGGGCTGGACTGGGCTGGACTGGGCTGGACTGGGCTGGGCTGGGGTGGGGCTGGGTGGCCACCAAGTCCCTCACCACCATCTCGGGATGGGTGTTCCAGGTGTGGAAGTTGGGAAGCCCACTCACTTCACGGTGCTGACCAAGGGAGCCGGCAAGGCCAAGCTGGACGTGCACTTTGCCGGGGCCGCCAAGGGAGAAGCCGTGCGAGACTTTGAGATCATTGACAACCATGACTACTCCTACACTGTCAAGTACACAGCTGTGCAGCAGGTGTGTCCCCCCCTCCCCTGGCCCTCCTGTCCTGCTGACTGGGGGCGTGGGGCTCCTTCTTCCAGTCTCACAGGGCCTGTTCAGGGTCTTGGCCCCTTTCCTGCCTCCCCATCCTCTCTTGCCGTGGGTCTCAGCCTCTGGGCCTAGTCGGGTGAGGACAAGTTAGGGGGCTGGGTCTCAGCCCCTCAGTTCTGACCTCCTGCTGTACCCTTTAGGGCAACATGGCGGTGACAGTGACTTATGGTGGAGACCCTGTCCCCAAGAGCCCCTTTGTGGTGAACGTGGCACCACCGCTGGACCTCAGCAAAGTCAAGGTTCAAGGCCTCAACAGCAGTAAGTGGAGCAGGAGCTGCCCCGGCACTGAGGAGGGTTGAGGGGGTCGGTGGGTTGGAATCTCTGCTCACCACGTCCCTCGCCCTCCACACAGAGGTGGCTGTGGGGCAGGAACAGGCATTTTCTGTGAACACACGAGGGGCTGGCGGTCAGGGCCAGCTGGACGTGAGGATGACCTCACCCTCCCGACGACCCATCCCCTGCAAGCTGGAGCCTGGCGGCGGAGCTGAGACCCAGGCGGTGCGCTACATGCCCCCCGAGGAGGGGCCCTACAAGGTGGACATCACCTATGATGGTCACCCGGTGCCTGGCAGCCCCTTCACCGTGGAGGGTGTCCTGCCCCCTGACCCCTCCAAGGTGAGGAAGTAGGGGTGGGTAGGAGCTGGGGGCTTGTAGGGAAGGTAGGTAGTTCACACAGGGCGAGGCCAGAGGCCTTATGTCCTGCGGTGAGCACAACCAAGGGCCCAGAGCTGAGGCAGTGCCCTAACTCAGGACTTGCCTTTGAGACAGCTTAGTTTTTGTTTTCTATATTTTTATTGAAGTATAGTTGGTTTACAATGCTGTGTTAATTACTGCTGTACAGCAACGTGATTCAGTTATACATGCATACAAATATATACATTTTAAAAAATATTCTTTTCCATTATAGTTTATCACAGGATATTGAATATAGTTCTCTGTGCCATATGGTAGGACCTTGTTGTTTACCCATTCCATAAATAAAAACTCATATCAAGACAGCTTAGTTATTAAGAGCCTGGCCTTGGACCTGACCTGGGCTTCAACCCCAGGTCCGTCAGCCGGGACAAATTTTTTAATCTACCTGCGTTTCCTCACGTGGAATTGTTATGAGGACTCAGCCTGTGGGAGCTGCTACAGTTGAAAGCGCTTAGCTGATTTGGGAGCCATGAAGGCTCCCAGTTGAGGTAACCCACACACCTGCTCCTTCTTTTAGGTCTGTGCTTACGGCCCTGGTCTCAAGGGCGGGCTGGTAGGTACGCCGGCGCCCTTCTCCATCGACACCAAGGGAGCGGGTACTGGTGGCCTGGGGCTGACCGTGGAGGGCCCCTGCGAGGCCAAGATCGAGTGCCAGGACAATGGGGATGGCTCCTGTGCCGTCAGCTACCTGCCCACAGAGCCGGGCGAGTACACCATCAATATCCTGTTTGCTGAAGCCCACATCCCCGGCTCGCCCTTCAAGGCTACCATCCGAGCCCGTGTTCGACCCAAGCAAGGTGCGGGCCAGCGGGCCAGGCCTGGAACGCGGCAAGGCTGGGGAGGCAGCCACCTTCACTGTGGACTGCTCGGAGGCAGGCGAGGCCGAGCTGACCATTGAGATCCTGTCGGACGCCGGCGTCAAGGCCGAGGTGCTGATCCACAACAACGCGGACGGCACCTACCACATCACCTACAGCCCGGCCTTCCCTGGCACCTACACCATTACCATCAAGTATGGCGGGCACCCCGTACCCAAGTTCCCCACCCGCGTCCACGTGCAGCCTGCAGTCGACACCAGTGGGGTCAAGGTCTCAGGGCCTGGTGTGGAGCCGCATGGTGAGTGAGAGAAACCTGGAGCTGGTCACGTCACCAGTCAGTGGGAGGGGGAAGTGGGGCTGAGGGCTTGGGGGGTGGCACTGGCGTCCTCGGGGCTCAGATACCCCTGAGAAGGTGTCAAAGCCAAGGGCAGGGCGTGGAGCTTTGCCTCGGTCTGGGTGGGCAAATTGCTTCTGTCCATGGCCATTTTCCTCGGGAGATCCTCAACTTTCATCAGCTTATCTGAAAATCAAAGAATCTTGTGCTTGATGGTGCAGAGGGAAGGCTTTGGGGTCGAGGGCGACGAGAGTCAGGAGATGGTTCAGCTCAGTTCAGTGACTGAGTTACCATCTGCTGGGGGCCAGACCCTGGGCCAGGCACAGTGGGGCATGCAGAGGGTTGGAAGAGCCAGCCCCGTGCTCCAGGGGCCCACGGCCGGGTGGGGAGACTCGGGTGAGCAGAATGTCACTATCTGCTGAAGTGAGGGGCTGCGGGAAGCAGGGCCTGGGCTGTGGGGATGGCCCAGGCTGGGGAGTAGCAGGTGGAGAGGAGGAGCTGCCTCGGAGCTGGGGAGGGAAGGCAGGGGTGGGCAGCTGTGTGAGGGTTGAGCGCTTGTCTCCTGGGACCCAGGTGTCCTGCGTGAAGTGACCACTGAGTTCACTGTGGACGCAAGATCCCTGACAGCCACGGGTGGGAACCACGTGACGGCTCGCGTGCTCAACCCCTCGGGCGCTAAGACGGACACCTACATGACCGACAACGGGGACGGCACCTACCGCGTGCAGTACACGGCCTACGAAGAGGGTGAGGGGCTGGCCGGGGCGAGGACGGGGGCATCTGGCCCCAGCGTTTTCAGAGGGGGGCGGGTGGTAGGGACCGTGCGCACCCCGACCGGTGCCGTGTGGCTGACTTCCAGGAGGGCACTTGGTGGAGGTGCTGTACGATGACGTGGCTGTGCCCAAGAGCCCCTTCCGAGTGGGCGTGACTGAGGGCTGTGACCCTACCCGTGTCCGGGCCTTCGGGCCGGGCTTGGAGGGGGGCTTGGTCAACAAGGCTAACCGCTTCACTGTGGAAACCAGGTACGCCCGCCCCTTTCCTAACCTTGACCCTGATGCCGTGGCCACCCTGAGCCCAGCCACCTGCCCTCCCCCTTCATCCTCCTGCGTGGACCTTATCCTCACCCATCCCCTATCAAGGCTGCAAACCTCCCCGCTGTAGCTGCTGGTCCCTTCTCAACCGGCCCTGAACCCCCATTCACCTGCTCCTCCATCCCCACTCACTGGTCCTTGCAGCACTGATGCAGGGGTGTCATCTTGTAGGGGAGCTGGCACCGGGGGCCTAGGCCTAGCCATCGAGGGCCCATCGGAAGCCAAGATGTCCTGCAAGGACAACAAGGATGGGAGCTGCACCGTGGAGTACATCCCCTTCACCGCCGGAGACTACGATGTCAACATCACCTTTGGGGGCCGGCCCATCCCAGGTGTGCACTGGGGGTGGGAGGGGTCTCAGGGAGGGGAGCAGGGGGCCTGCTCAGCGGGAGGGAAACTGGAAGGAAGTAGGATGAGGAGGAAAGCCCCGAACCAGCAGCAGGGACAAGGAGCAGGCAGGCACGGGTGCCACGGTTAGGGCTGAGGCAGGGCGGTGGGTACAGTTCATTCCCAGAGGCCCAGCACTGGTGTCTCGGCCCTTTTGCCTGGAGCACCAGATCTCATGAGTTCCGTCACTCACAGTCCAAGCCAGTGTCGCTGGCTCAGCCAGGATAGCCTCTTGCACCCTCTTGCTCTGTCCGCAAAGCCAGGAACCCAGGTTGGGGGTAGTTGGTGTCTTCAATTATCACGTTACCCAGGCTTGCTGAAATGGGACTCTTCCCCACACCACTTTTCTAATTTCATGCTGGAAAAAATTCATTTTCTTTTACAAATAACTTCTTTTAGCAATTTATTAATTTAGGAAGGCCTTCTTTCAGGCATGTGGCCTAAATAAGTGGATTCGTGCAACCTCAGCCTATAGCCAAGTTTTTGGGTTTTGTTTTTTAATTTTACTTTCATTAATTTTTATTGGAGTATAAGTGTTCTGTAGCCGAGTTTACTTCTCCTTGTTACATTTTCTTAGCAAGTTTCTAAGTGTTTGCATATTTGGTCTGGTCTCCCAGGGGCATTTTAAAGGCAGGGAAGGCCTCGTCTCCCTGGGTCCTCTGAGTCGGGGAGACCCTCTGGGGCAGGTGGGCCGGGGCTCACGTCCCTCTTCCTTGCAGGGAGTCCATTCCGGGTGCCAGTGAAGGACGTGGTGGACCCTGGGAAGGTGAAGTGCTCGGGCCCAGGGCTGGGAGCCGGCGTCAGAGCCCGGGTACCCCAGACCTTCACAGTAGACTGCAGCCAAGCTGGCCGGGCGCCCCTGCAAGTGGCCGTGCTGGGCCCCACAGGTATGGAGTGTCTGGGGCCGGGTGGAAGAAGACGGAAAGGGTGCCAGGAGGCTTTGCTGACTGTTCCCTTTGCCCAGGTGTGGCTGAGCCTGTGGAGGTGCGTGACAATGGGGATGGCACCCACACTGTCCACTACACCCCGGCCACGGATGGGCCCTACACAGTAGCCGTCAAGTATGCCGACCAGGAGGTGCCACGCAGGTGAGGCCCAGCCTGGGGCTTCTGTGCTCTGCTCGGCTCTGGGGACCTCCCACCAGGGCCACAGCTGCGGAGCCACTCCAGGGCCCTGGAAACATTCCCCTACTTGTCTACGCCTCATCTGGTCTCTGCTGCCCCATCCCACTCTTCCTCAGGGCTCCCTGCCCTTCTTCTCCACCCTGGAGGTGGCACAGCCCCAGGGGCTTTCCTCTGGCTGGGCTATCCCACCAGTTAGCTACAAAGTCAGCACCTTGGGAAAAGACACCATGTAGCTATAAACAGGTGTGACAGGACAGCCTCCTGCAGCCTCCTCTTTAAATCCTGTGCAGCATCTTCCTGGAGAATGAAGAAGAAATGCCCAGGTTTTGTCAGGGGCACACCTTTGTGACCCTCCCCTAAGACTCAGGCTGTGACCTGGTCCCTCCTCCCTGCCAGGACTCCTCTCCCCTGCTCGTGAATGTGGGGGTGGGAGGACTCCAGGCCCAAAATGAGATGGGATTCCTTCTCCCCCCGAACCTCAGCCAACCATCTATCCCTTCTGCCTCTCAAGCCCCTTCAAGATCAAGGTGCTTCCAGCCCACGATGCCAGCAAGGTGCGGGCCAGTGGCCCCGGCCTCAACGCCTCTGGCATCCCGGCCAGCCTGCCTGTGGAGTTCACCATCGACGCCCGGGATGCTGGGGAGGGCTTGCTCACTGTCCAGATCCTGGTGAGTCCATATGCTGCCCACCTCTCAGGTCAGGGTCTGGGCACAGGCAGGCCTTGACCTCTGCTTCTCCCCCAGGACCCTGAGGGTAAGCCCAAGAAGGCCAATATCCGAGACAATGGGGATGGCACGTACACCGTGTCCTACCTCCCGGACATGAGTGGCCGGTACACCATCACCATCAAGTATGGCGGCGATGAGATCCCCTACTCGCCCTTCCGCATCCATGCCCTGCCCACTGGGGACGCTAGCAAATGCCTGGTCACAGGTGGGCACCCACCCCTGCCCCTCCCCTCCCTGCACACCCCATCCCTCACCCCTGCTCATCCTTAACACTGCGGCTTACACGTTTCTCTATTTCCAGTGTCCATTGGAGGCCACGGCCTGGGTGAGTGTCCTTCTTCTTCTCTGTTCGCTGTGGGCTGAGGTGATGGGGGCACCTGGGAGCTGAGGGGAGGTACTGGGCACAGGTCCCACAGACCCCCTTAACCAGGCACTCCTATGTGGCAGGTGCCTGCCTGGGCCCCCGCATCCAGATTGGGGAGGAGACGGTGATCACAGTGGATGCCAAGGCAGCAGGCAAGGGGAAGGTGACGTGCACGGTGTCCACACCCGACGGGGCGGAGCTCGACGTGGACGTGGTCGAGAACCACGATGGTACCTTCGACATCTACTACACGGCGCCCGAGCCCGGCAAGTACGTCATCACCATTCGATTTGGAGGCGAGCACATCCCCAACAGCCCCTTCCACGTGCTGGTAAGTTCAGCGGCTGCAGCAGAGCTGGGGGCAGCTGCGGAGGGGGGCCAGGCCGTCTTAGTGGGAGCAAGGAACCCCAGAACCTGTCCCCACGTCTGATGGATCCTGGGCCCAGAGTGCTCCAGAGTGGAGCCTGTGCTTTTCTGGCAGCCTCCCAACTCAGGAGGCGCGCACAGCCCCGCCTCTGGCCCCTCTGGGCATCAGTCAGCTCTCTCCGGTGGAACCTGTCGTGTTCCTTCTGACCCTCGGGCCCACTGTCCCCATCCATCTCCTCAGGTGGCCCTGCAGGACAGGGAAGCCCTTGGGAGAGTAAAGCACCCGAGATATCCATTCTGCCCTGGGGGCGGTCCGGGATATCAGGTCCCTGGGCCATCTGAGTTAGCTTGTGGTCACTCGAGCTGGTGGGGACTGGCCTGTCACAGCCCGTGCTCTCCCGTGCCTTGCCTCCCAGGCGTGTGAGGCCATGCCCCGTGTGGAGGAGCCCCCTGACGTGCCACAGCTGCACCGGCCCAGCGCCTACCCCACACACTGGGTACTGCCCCTCCCACCCGGGCCACACTCGCTCCCCGCCTCCTCTTCCTCCATCTCTTCTCTTCTTCAGCGGCCAGGGCATGGTTTGGGGGCCATCTCGGGGAGCAGGCGGGAAGTCAGGCGGGGCAGACGGATCCCGGAGCTGGGCACGGCACCTCTTCTCTTGCAGCTGACGCACCTCTCCTGCCCTCTGGTTTCACCATTAACCATCTCGCTCTTTCCTCACCTTCTCTGACTTCAGTCATGGCTCAGGCCGAGCTCCCCAGACCTTTCCCAGCCAGTGACTGTTCCTCTCCCCCACCACAGGCCACAGAGGAGCCGGTGGTGCCTGCAGAACCCATGGAGTCCATGCTGAGACCCTTCAACCTGGTCATCCCCTTCACTGTGCAGAAAGGGGAACTCACAGGTACCGCCCCAGGGCCCCGTGGCAGGATGGCCCCAAGGGAGGACATGTGTCCAGGCCTAGCTCCTCCCTAAGAGATGAAAGCTGGGGCCCAGAGTGGGGAAGTAAGCTCCCCAGGGTCACACAGCAAGCTGAGCAGAGCTGGAACTCGAGACTCCAGCCTTCTGTCTCCCAGGTCAGGATTCATCCTTAAGCCACCTGGCTATCTCCTAGTACCTGGAGGGGAAGTCTGGGACAGCAAGGGGGTGGAGCTATGAGAAACTGGGGTCCCACAAGTAACCGTGTCTGCCTGGCAGGGGAGGTGCGGATGCCCTCTGGGAAGACTGCCCGGCCCAACATCACTGACAACAAGGACGGCACCATCACGGTGAGGTACGCGCCCACTGAGAAGGGCCTGCACCAGATGGGGATCAAGTATGACGGCAACCACATCCCCGGTGAGTCGGGGGCCGGGCTGGGCCAGGCTGAGGGGAGCCCACAGTGACTTCCTCCTCATCGGCCTTCTTTCACTCATAATTATTGAGCACCTGCTGTGTGCAGACACGTGTGAGGCCCCAGGAAGGCTGGTGTCCTGGTGGGAGGCCCCATCAGCACAGATGCAGGTCCTGGCGGAGAGGCTGTGGGAAGGTGTGGGGGTCCGAGGTGGGCTCAGGCAGCCCCTGTCCTCACTGCTGACCCAGCCCCCTTTCCCCCACCACCCCCAGGGAGCCCCCTGCAGTTCTACGTGGACGCCATCAACAGCCGCCACGTCAGCGCCTACGGACCAGGCCTGAGCCACGGCATGGTCAACAAGCCGGCCACCTTTACCATTGTCACCAAGGATGCCGGGGAAGGTGAGGGGAGCTGCTGGCAGGGGCTAGGGGCGGGCAGCCAGTGCAGGGGTGAGGACCTCTGATCGCGGCCCCGCCTCCACCCACAGGGGGCCTGTCCCTGGCCGTGGAGGGCCCGTCCAAGGCGGAGATCACCTGCAAGGACAACAAGGACGGCACCTGCACCGTGTCCTACCTCCCCACGGCACCCGGAGACTACAGCATCATCGTGCGCTTCGACGACAAGCACATCCCGGGGAGCCCCTTCACGGCCAAGATCACGGGTGGGTAGACGCGTGGGCACACACCCCAGCACACGATGGCTGTGCAAGCCCAGCATGTTCAAGTCTCTGGGGTGTTTAGGATAGGGTGCCCTCAAGGTGGAAGAGGTCATTTTTGGATACGTGTAAGGAGTATGCTGTTCTTTACAGCAAGTGAGAAACATTCAGCCACCCTTTGAAAACACACTCTCACGGTCTCCTAAGTCAGGATGTTGATAATCCCTTTTGATAGATGAGGAAACCAGGAGGCCCTGAGGGCAACAGGTAAGGGATCTGGGCTGTGTGGTCTAGTCTTAGTTTTCTTTTTTGGTTCCACAAAATCATGTGACTCGGAATTTAAATTTATGTAAATTAGGGGTTTAATTCATTCAGGACTGGGGTGCTGGCTCATCCCTAATCTTGGGCCCCTAACATGTGCATGGAGACTGTGCTCTCCCCGGTCTCTCTGTGCCTGTTTGGCGGGGGGGCAGGCAAAGGCTCTGTTGAGTCCAGGGGGTCTCCTGATCACCATGAGGGCAGGGCCTGCCTGGAGTCACCCTGCCTGACATGCCAACTCTCCCCTAGGTGATGACTCGATGAGGACGTCACAGCTGAACGTGGGCACCTCCACGGATGTGTCCCTGAAGATCACCGAGAGTGACCTGAGCCAGCTGACTGCCAGCATCCGTGCCCCCTCAGGCAATGAGGAGCCCTGCCTGCTGAAGCGTCTGCCCAACCGGCACATCGGTGAGCGTGGTGCCACGGGAGGGGCCGGGGGAGGAAGATGGGGGAGCTGGGAAAGAACCACTGCCAGGCCGGGAGCTCCATTCATGCCTGACCTCCCTCTGCAACAGGCATCTCCTTCACCCCCAAAGAAGTTGGGGAGCATGTGGTGAGCGTGCGCAAGAGCGGCAAGCACGTCACCAACAGCCCCTTCAAGATCCTGGTGGGACCATCTGAGATTGGGGATGCTAGCAAGGTGCGGGTCTGGGGCAAGGGCCTGTCCGAGGGACACACGTTCCAGGTGGCAGAGTTCATCGTGGACACTCGTAATGCAGGTGCTTCTTGCCCCGGAGACCCCCTCACTGCAGCTGGTGCCTCCAGTGGGGACCAGTCCTTTCCTTCCTAGCGCCCCTGGACCATACCCTCCCCTCCTGAACTTCCTGGCCCAGTCTCTGCTGAGATTCCCATTCTGGGGCCCATCTGGGAAGAGTGAATGCCCCCCTGTCACTTCTCCTGTGTCTAAGAGAAAGCTCAGCCATCCTGAGTTTGTCTCTCCCTCGCTCACCAAAACCCAAGAGGCCTGCCTTAGAGAACTTTCCAGACTACCTATCCCTGACCCTCTGGGTCAGTGCCTGGCTCACCCCTCCTTCTTCTGCTGAGCCATCTTCCTTAGTGGTTACGATGCCCCTTGGGTGTCTGTTCTGGGCGGAGCCTGTGGTTTGGGGAGGGGAGAGCAGATGGCAGTAGGGACTGAAGGAGACGTGTCCCTTGCCTCCCGCTAGGTTATGGGGGCCTGGGGCTGAGTATTGAAGGCCCTAGCAAGGTGGACATCAACTGTGAGGACATGGAGGATGGCACGTGCAAAGTTACCTACTGCCCCACTGAACCCGGCACCTATATCATCAACATCAAGTTCGCCGACAAGCACGTGCCTGGTAAGGCTCTGGGCTGTGGCCGGGACAGGCCAGGAGGCCAGAGATGAGTGACCTGAGGTGGCTGACCCGCTCTTTCTCCCCCCGACAGGAAGCCCCTTCACGGTGAAGGTCACCGGCGAGGGCCGCATGAAGGAAAGCATCACCCGGCGCAGGCAGGCACCGTCCATCGCCACCATCGGCAGCACCTGTGACCTCAACCTCAAGATCCCAGGTGGGCGCCGGGAAGAGCCTGGTGGGGCGGGGCTGCGGGGAGGGCCCAGAGCCTCTCCCCGGGGCCTCTGTCCTTCTGGCTTATTTCTCACCTCCCTCCCCTCTGCCGGCTCCACGTGTCCCACAGGGAACTGGTTCCAGATGGTGTCCGCCCAGGAGCGCCTGACACGCACCTTCACCCGCAGCAGCCACACATACACCCGCACGGAGCGCACGGAGATCAGCAAGACGCGGGGCGGGGAGACCAAGCGCGAAGTGCGGGTGGAGGAATCCACCCAGGTCGGCGGAGACCCCTTCCCCGCAGTCTTCGGGGACTTCCTGGGCCGGGAGCGCCTGGGCTCTTTTGGCAGCATCACCCGGCAGCAGGAGGGTGAGCAGGACTGGGCAGGGGTCTTCACAGGGAGGTGGGCCTTCTGTCCCTCGGGACAGGACGAGGAGGCTGCTGGTCTGAGCAGAGGTGGGGGTGTTTACTGAGGGAGGCAAGGGCGAGGGCCTGGAGCAGCCCCGGTGTCGCCCTGACACTCCCCACCCCCTGCAGGTGAGGCCAGCTCTCAGGACATGACCGCACAGGTGACCAGCCCGTCGGGCAAGACGGAAGCCGCCGAGATCGTGGAGGGGGAGGACAGCGCGTACAGCGTCCGCTTTGTGCCCCAGGAGATGGGGCCCCACACGGTCACTGTCAAGTACCGCGGCCAGCATGTGCCAGGCAGCCCCTTTCAGTTCACCGTGGGGCCACTGGGTGAAGGCGGTGCCCACAAGGTGCGGGCTGGAGGCACAGGGCTGGAGCGAGGGGTGGCTGGTGTGCCAGGTAAGGGGGCAGGTAGCCAGGACGGGAGATGGGGACAGGACAGCCAGCAGGGTGGGCGATGGTGCTGAAGAGCTGCCCCTGTCCTGTTTCCGTCTCCAGCTGAGTTCAGCATCTGGACCCGAGAAGCCGGTGCCGGGGGCCTATCGATCGCCGTGGAGGGTCCCAGCAAGGCGGAGATTGCATTTGAGGACCGCAAGGATGGCTCGTGTGGGGTCTCCTATGTCGTCCAGGAGCCAGGTGGGCAACTTGCTGGGCCTGCCTGACTTTCCAGACCAGGCTTCTGCTTGCCCTGGCGGGAGATGGGGCTCCCAAACCAACCCCTCACCTGGGCTGCTGCAGTTTCTCTGCCCCATTTCCCTCCACCCTACACTCCCGGGAATATGTGTCTCCAGAGCTGAGCCCAACCTAGGAACTCATCCGGGGCTGAGATCGCGGTGGGGACGTTTCCCCCCATGCTGTCCCCTCTCCTGGAGCTTGTGCTGACTGGTCTTCTCTCCCCAGGTGACTATGAGGTCTCCATCAAGTTCAATGACGAGCACATCCCGGACAGCCCTTTCGTGGTACCCGTGGCCTCCCTCTCAGATGATGCTCGCCGTCTCACTGTCACCAGCCTCCAGGTGTGCGCCCAGGGGTGGGGTGGGGCCCTCCCGTGGGGTGGGGCCCTCCCGGGGGTGGGGCCCTCCCGCCACCCTGAGAGATGGGCAGGAGTAGAGGATGGCAGGCCCATGTGACCAGGGACTTAGCAGTGACCTTGGAAGGTCCAGACAGATGGCCCTTCTCTCCCAGTGTTTGGACAACAGGGGGCTCTAGCTATACTAGCTGCCCCTTGGGGTAGTCTTAGCAGCCTCAGGGGCCATTGTGTCCCTCCTCCCCCTCCCCCATTCTAGAACTGGGGTCATCTTCACGACCTGCACCCCCCACCCAGCCTCCCCATCGGCCCCACCTTCTCCATCAAGTGCCCCCAGGGAGGTCCAGGCCACATGCCTCTTTCCCATCCCAGCTACTGAGTTCTCGCAGTCCACACAGTGCTGTCCCAGCACTGGTTTCTCTGCTATCAGGCCGGCTTTATGGTATCTGGGTCTTACCTCCCCAGCCAGGACAGGGCACATCATCTCTGGTCCCCCACCATGCCCGGCACAGCCAGGAGGCCCCACCTCATAGCAGGTGGTTGCCAAGGCCAAAGACCCAGTCTCCGCCTCTCATTGCAGCCTTGTTGAGAGCCTCCCTGAGCTGGGCCAGGCAGCAGGGGCCATCTGGGGGTGGGAGGAGGGAGCCTCCAGGCTGGGCATGTAGGGAGATCGGTGCCAGGCTGCAGACATGAGCCCTCCAGGCCCTCCCAGGAGTCTGAGCACCCTCTGTGTTCTCTGCAGGAGACCGGGCTCAAGGTGAACCAGCCCGCGTCCTTTGCGGTGCAGCTGAACGGCGCACGGGGCGTGATCGACGCTAGGGTGCACACGCCCTCGGGTGCGGTGGAGGAGTGCTACGTCTCTGAGCTGGACAGTGGTGAGCTGGCCTGTCCCTGCCAGGCTAGGACCTTCTGGAAAGGGGAGGGAAAAAACTAAGGCTCACCCACCAACCTCTGCCCCCACAGACAAGCACACCATCCGTTTCATCCCCCATGAGAATGGCGTCCACTCCATCGACGTCAAGTTCAACGGTGCCCACATCCCTGGCAGTCCCTTCAAGATCCGAGTTGGGGAGCAGAGCCAGGCTGGGGACCCAGGCTTGGTGTCGGCCTATGGTCCTGGGCTCGAGGGAGGCACTACAGGTGAGTGCCTGGGGCTGGGGAGAGGGGTGGGACAGTGCTGATGAGCCCCAAGTCCTGGCCAAGGTCTGCTCCGGGGAGCCTGGGCCCACGCTAAGCCCTTCTTGTCTACATCCTTGCTACCTCCGGTCCCCAGGCGTGTCATCCGAGTTCATCGTCAACACCCTGAATGCGGGCTCGGGGGCCCTGTCTGTCACCATTGATGGCCCCTCCAAGGTGCAGCTGGACTGTCGGGAGTGTCCTGAGGGTCACGTGGTCACTTACACTCCCATGGCTCCTGGCAACTACCTCATTGCCATCAAGTATGGTGGCCCCCAGCACATCGTGGGCAGCCCCTTCAAGGCTAAAGTCACAGGTGAGTGTCCTGGGTGGGGCGAGGTCCCTCCAGTCCAGCCCATCCTGGGCTGGCTCCAATGGCCATTCACATCCGGGTCAGAATTGGCCCCAAACATCAGGGTTTCAGGTTACCAGGAATAAAGTGGGCCTGGCTTTACACAACGTGCCTTTCTCCACCTTCTATGTGTGGACTCATGCACATCATTTTTAAAAATTCAAATCCCTCTCTACTGTCCGTCCCTTGACTAATCTTTTCCCTGCGGTGGCTCCCCAAGTTTTCAAACTTTCTGCCCTCCTGGTGTCCCCTGTTTCTGGCTTCCAAGAAGACAGAGCTTGGCAGACATTTACCTGGTTTTCCTTTTGGAAGCTGTGTGAAGGATTGGTGGGATACTTGTTCCTTTTTAAAGCAGGGCTCTACCTACTGTGTGACTTGGGGTCCCAGACAAAGCCCAGAAGGGTCGGGGTGGGGGGGGAGCATGGACAGAGCTGTGGAGGCCCCAGACCTGGAGATAAGCCTGCCTGAGAGCCCTGTGTGAAATGGGCTGCTGCTCCTAGGATGCTGCAGCTGAGGAAGGGAACATGGGCTGTCAGGGCCGCCACACGGGGCCTACTGCCTCAGAAAGATCAGGCCTCTGACCTGGCTCGTGGCCACCTCGCCCTGCCCCTCAGGTCCCCGGCTGTCTGGAGGCCACAGCCTTCATGAAACATCCACGGTTCTGGTGGAGACTGTGACCAAGTCATCCTCAAGCCGGGGTTCCAGCTACAGCTCCATCCCCAAGTTCTCCTCAGATGCCAGCAAGGTGGTGACGCGGGGCCCCGGGCTGTCCCAGGCCTTTGTGGGCCAGAAGAACTCCTTCACCGTGGACTGCAGCAAAGCAGGCAGGCAGCGGGCGGAGCAGGGGAGAGGGGGCAGTCTCCCAGGGAGGGCAAGTGTGCACGAACATGGGGCCAAGGGCCAGGGGTGAGCCTGTTCCTCGTTGCCTTTCTCTCCAGGCACCAATATGATGATGGTGGGTGTGCACGGGCCCAAGACCCCCTGTGAGGAGGTGTACGTGAAGCACATGGGGAACCGGGTGTACAACGTCACCTACACCGTCAAGGAGAAAGGGGACTACATCCTCATTGTCAAGTGGGGCGATGAAAGTGTCCCCGGAAGCCCCTTCAAAGTCAATGTGCCCTGAATCCCAGAAGTGCCTCCCCCAGCCTCGGCCCCCACCTCTGGCCAAGCACACTCACAGACACACACACACACACACACACAAATGGGCCACACCCAGATGCACGCTCGCAGAATCAGACACCACAAACACCTGCCCTGGGGTGTGGACGGAGTGGCACTGCCCCTTCCCTGCCAGGCCCTCTGGTTGGAGGGCCTTGGCTGTTTCAGGGCAGTGTCCCTTGCCTCAAATGTGACATGAGGGTGAACTGGGGGTTGGGGGGCCAGGGAAGCCCTGTGTTTTCTGGTGGGGCTGAGGCCAGTGGGGGAAGCATGTGTTTGGGGGTGTCTGCATGTGTGAGAGAGGTCACCCTCAAATCGCACTGCCAGCCGGGCCTCCTAGCCACTGAGGACTGTGTCCAGCCCCTCTGGTGGCCACAACCCCAGAGCGTTACGACTTGGAAAACAAAGCACAGTCAGAGGAGAAAGTGTACCTAGCGGCAGCTGCACACATGTCCTGGCCCTGGGTGATTGAGACCCCAGCCAGGCTTCCTGGGGGACTGATTTCTCTCTCTTTTTTTAAAATAATTGCACAGCTCTGCCCCATGGGGGGGCCTTTTTTACACACTGCGAGGCCCAGCTTTCTGGGGGGCTTTTGCACATGTCACGCGGCTCAGCTGGGAGCCGTTTAGGTGGAAAACTCCAAATAAAGTGCGGCCTGTCGCAGAGGCGTGGCTGTTCCTTGTGTGTGTGTGCCCTCCTTGGCTGGCCAGCTCTGGCTGTTGACCCTGAACCAGGCCTTGGGAGGCAGAGGCTGGCTGCCTGTCTCCTGGAGGACCGAGTCTGGTCCAGGGGAAGTTGCTGCAGCAGAAAGGCACCCCTCTGGGCCATCTATTTGGGGAGGTCTGGAATGTTGACAGAACGCTCCAAAGAAAGGGGGGCATGTCAGGGATGTGGGCTTGGTCCTCAGATTCCTGGAGAGCTGGGGGTGGGAGAGGGAGGTGGACACTGTTATAGAAGATTGCCCTGGGGACCACCAGGAGGCCAGTTTCTGTTCAGCCTTATCTCAAGGATGTTCTCAAAATCAAGACCTTAAAAAACAATCACCTCTGGCTTATGCAGGAACGCTCCTCAACCAGCAGGCAGGCAGAACCACAAACGAACCTAGGAACCTGTCACTCCAGCTAGGTCCTGGGTCAAAGCTGGGTCTCCTCCATCCCTCCATCCCGACCTTGCTTAGGGCCTCCCTCCTGAGCTGGTGCCTCCTTCCTGACCCGCCAGCAGCTCCCTCCAGCTCTCCACACTGCAGCCAGAGGAGGGTGGTCACATTACAGGAACTGTGGCCCTCTCTGGTTCAAGGCCCTTCTGTGTCTCCCTTCTCTCCAGACTAGTCTATGTGTCCTAACAAGGCCCCCAAAGCCCACAGGTTCAGACACCAGCCTCCCTACCCATTCACTGAAACCTCCCGCCAAGCTGACGGTGTGCCCTTTCTCACCACACCCTCCACCTCCTACCTTCTTCACAACTTCTAGATTCCCAGACCCACATGCTGCAGTTTGGGCCTCTGCCCTGGAACATCCTTGCCTCTCCACCCTCCTCACCTTCCTGGCCAACAGGAAGCTTTCCTGAACCCCTCCCTATCCTCCCAGACCTGCCCCCCAGCTTTCGTGCTGCCCTGGGGCACATCTCTGGCTGCATTTATTACTACTACCCTCATCTGTAACAGTGAATCTGAGGGTGGGCCTGCCCCACCAGACTGCGCTCCCTGACCCTAGGAGGTACAATACAGACAGGTGTGCCCAACGAGTAAATGGGCAACTGAGTAGCCAGAGCAGGACAAGGCAGCTTCACTCTGATCCCCTAGCTCTAGACTCATTCCAGACATTTGGCACAGAGCAGTGGGTCGACCAGAAAAAACCCAACACACGTGGCCTGGCTCCAAATACATCCATCTCCCACCTCTTCACTCATAGTATGTCTGCTTCCTGGCTCCTCTCATCTTTCTCTTCCCCCTCAAGACCCTTCCAGGGCCTCTCTTTCTGTAAGTCCATCCCCCTCCCTGTGATATTTTTACTCTCCCCTCAGTCCCGAGAGAGTTCCTTGAGGACAGAAACTGTATTTTATCAATCTCATGTCCTCAGCCTCTCCATGGCCACAGTTGATAAAGGCTGGTTGAATGAAGGTGTGTGTGATGAATGGGGTGCTCTCACAGCTCCCTCCCTCACCTGACAGACCCTTGAAGGCGAGATCCCTTCTCAAGTTCCCAGCCATTCATGGCCATTAAGGGCCAGCTCTGTGCCAGGCACCGAGCCAGGTGCTTCTACACACATCCTTCCTCACTGCCTCCCCTCCCACCTCGCCCTAAGATGGGAGCGTTTTCCTGCCAGGTTGCCGGCCTCCTCAACTTCTGCTGCCCTCCACCTGTTGAGGGGATGTGTTTATGGATATCCAGTCCCGCTGCTCTCCCTCAGTGGTAGCATGGCCTCAGCTGCTAAGCATATAAGGACTCTACCTCACTTAATCCTAACAGCTGTGAGATGGGCACATTATTACCTGAAGAGATCAAGGTCCTGAGAATTTTGGTGATGAGTCCCAAATCATACCTCTAAGTAGCAAGGCCGAGATTCATACCACTTAGGTTCAAATCCCGAGCCTACCACACATGTAACCATCAGACCAGACCATCCAGACAGCTCAACTGCTCTCAACCCGCAGATCAAACGCCAGATGCCAGGACGCCTGTTTGTTAGAAGGGAGGGGGAGCGAGTGGACCTTTTTCCTTCAATATGTTCGTCTCAGAGTTCACTCTCTCAGGAATGTGACTCTCGTCCACCTAGCTGCACAGGCCAGAAACCTGGAAATCACCTTGTCTATCTCCCCAAACATGCCTAATACCAGTTCTGTCCACTTTGTCTCTAAATATCTCTTGGCAGGAGGGGGGTTCAGGATGGGGGACACATGTACACCCATGGCTGATTCATATGAATGTATGGCAAAAACCACTACAATATTGTAAAGTAATTAGCCTCCAATTAAAATAAATGAATTAATTTACAAATAAATAAATATCTCTTGGCTCCACCAGACTCTCACATTCCCCATCCCGGTTCCCTGCCCACCATCATCTCTTCCCACAACGGTTTCTCCTCCTTCAGTCATGCCTCCTCACACAGCACAGGTCTCAACCTATCCCTAGTACATAAATTTGGCCGTATCATTCTCTTGCTTAAAATTCTTCAGTGGTTTCAGAGTAACTCTGTCCTCAGGATAACTTCCAAACTCCTTTTCTTTCCTTGAAGGCACTAGTTCTCTCTAGTCCCTAAGTCTTCACACGTGCTGTTTCTCTTCCCAGCAACATCCTCTTGTCCTCATCTCTACCAGCCTCATTCAGCTAGCGACCTTCTTCGCGCGCCCGCTCTCCCCCATGGGTTAGTTACACCTGATGAGTGCTTCCACGTACGTTTCACATTTTAGCAATTGACACCCTACTCACTAAAGAGTATCATCATTAACTTATCTATCCTTTTATTAATTGAACAAATATGTACTAGTTGTTAACTATGTGCCATAGTTACATACATACACGATAAAGACTCGGACCTTACCCTGGAGAACAAAAACCGTCTCTCCTTCGGCGTCCAGACGTCTAACAGCAGTTGCCTCACCTGGCCAAAGACCCAGCGAACTTACTTTACCTGCGCGATCCGACTGTGCCGCGCGGACTTCTGGGAATAGTAGTCCCCGGGTTCGGGCCTCCCATTATGGCGCAGGCGTATTCTGAGTCAGGCTCTTCTGCTCTTAATGCGCATGTCCCAGGAGGCGAGGTGGTATAACTGCGCATGTCTAAAGCGTGGGGGTGCGGCCGAAAAGGCGGTGCGCTGCGAAGGCGGGGCTTCGGTGACACCCGGCGGTCGCGGAGGATCTCGGCTTGTCTGTGAGGATGGCGGGGAGGGGGAAGCTAATTGCGGTGATCGGAGACGAGGACACGGTGACTGGCTTCCTGCTGGGCGGTATAGGAGAGCTTAACAAGAACCGCCACCCTAATTTCCTGGTGGTGGAGAAGGATACTACCATCAATGAGATCGAAGACACTTTCCGGTAAGGTAGTCCGCGAGGCCTGAACTGGACCCTCTGCTGCCTGGTGGGAGCGCGGGGAGGGGAGAAGGCGGGGGGCATTGGGCTTCCAAACCTTGGCTGAAGTGTCAGACCCCGTCCTCGAGGGTCGGGGAAGCCGGTCCACCGACTGGAGAGGAGGCCACCGCGGCCCAAGTTCCCTTTTGGGGCTCGGTGGGACCAGGGCTAGATCGGGTCCACAAAGGCCCCTCTCACATGACCGTGTGTCAGGAAAGAAGGGGAACAGCTCATGACGGACGGGCACCGCCCTTTGGTCCAACCTGGCCCGCCAGAGCTGAGCTTCCAGAGTGCCCAGGCCTGGAGAGGGCCACTCTCAGCTCCCAGTTCACCGGTAGAGCAGGCCCCGGTCATTGCAAGCGCCAGCTGACCCCTAAAGGAACCACTCAGTCAGTGAACACATGGGCAGTGGGCTCGGGCTTTCATGTGTTTTCATCTCCCTTAGAAGCTCACAATCGTCATGTAAGGTAGGGGTTATTCCCATTTACTGGTAAGAAAACTAAAGTTCAGAGAGGTTAAAGGCACACACTAAAGTCATACAATTTGGAAAAAGATGGAGCAAAGGTTTGAGCCCAGTCTCACCTTTTCTGCCTTTCTTAAGCTAGGGCCACGCTCTGCTCCTTCAGCTCTCAGTCTGTTTTGGAATTTCCCATTGTCCTGAGCTCAGCAGACAGAATATCAGGACTGTCTTACCTTCTACTGATACCTTGTGCTTCAAATCTTCATTTCCTGTCCCGGGTTAAAAGCAGTAGCTTCAAGCTGTGGGTGCAGGCATGTCCTTTAATCCAGGAGGTGACCTGGTGACTAGAGTTGAGAGCACCAGCCCCCTGTTCTTTCCCACACCCCTTTCTCTGGAGCCTCTATGCCAAGTGCCAGGAACAAATCTCTCCTGCCTGTTTTCCCCTAAACAGCCCAGCCCTGAGCTGAGGCTGGTTCATATTGCCTGGGGTATGATCGGCCCTGACCCAGGAGGCTGATCTCTAAGCAGTCTGGTAAAGTGACTCAAGTTGTCATGAGAGAAGGACAAATTTTACTTCAAGATCTTTTCAAGCTTCCAACCAAAAGGGACCTCTGGTATCATCAAATCTAACCTGCCTTAGTGTCTGGTAAAGAGTAGCTACTCTGTAAATAGTTTTTATTTTTTAATAGTAAAGTTTTTAATGAGTAAATAAATTAATGAATGTGTGGGTGATCACAAGAAAGTAAGAGCCCAGTGCCAGTTCCTTCTGTGTGGAAAGTATGATTCCTTCGTTACTGATTTTCCTCTTCCTATGCTGTGTTCCTGGCTCAGGCCAAACTTCCCCTCTGATCCACCCCCTGCCCTCATCAGCATAGACACTCATCAGCATAGACCCTCATCAGCATAGACCCTCATCAGCATAGACCTTCATCAGCACAGACCCTCATCAGCATAGACCATGAGGGGAAGGTCTGAACAGCGCCCTCCCCCCTTAAAAATTTTTATGGGGACTTCCCTGGCAGTCCAGTGGTTATGACTCTATGCTTTCACAGCAGGGGGCATGGATTCGATCCCTGGTTGGGCTACTAAGATCCCACGCGCCACGTGGTGTGGTCAAAAAATATTTTTGTGTGTTTAGAAATTTAATGTTTCCTTTTGAAAAGTTAACATGTTCATGTGGTTTACAAATTCATATTTAAAAGATCTACACATTGAGAAGTCACACTCTCAACCCCTGACCTCTTCTACTTCATTGCTTCCTTCCTTCACCATGTATTTTTTACCTTATCTTTTTTCTTTATGCAGATACAAAGAGACTGGCATATATATCTTGTCCTCTCCCATTCTTACCTGAAGGCAGCATAGGGAAGGCACCAGCACACACCCTCATCTTCATTAGCATATCATTTGGGAGTCTTCCAGGAGGCCGGGGTGAGGGTGGGGTAGAAGCCATGCCCTTAGCTTTTGAATGAAATTGACTCTAAACAGAATGGAGAGTTTAGTGTAGCACCCTTTTCTCTTGTCTACTGCACTCTCAGGATTAAGCCCATTCTGTCTGCAGTCCAGCCCACCAACTCAGAGTGGGCCACCCTGGACTCCCTTCTCATCTCTCCCTCCAGGCAGTTTCTAAACCGGGATGACATCGGCATCATTCTTATCAACCAGTACATCGCAGAGATGGTGCGGCATGCCCTTGACGCCCACCAGCGCTCCATTCCAGCGGTACTGGAGATCCCGTCCAAGGAGCACCCCTATGATGCTGCCAAGGACTCCATCCTGCGCAGGGCCAGGGGCATGTTCACAGCCGAAGACCTGCGCTAGAGGACTCCCCTCTGCCTTGCGGCCTCTCCCCAGGCTTGCCATCAGTCCTCCTCTAAGATCTTAGCCTCTGAGTTCCAATTCCCTGCCCCTTCCCATTCCACTGAGAGGCACCAGAGGTGGGGTGCTTCCAGGTTGCTGGGGCTCTGCCATTAAAATTAAGGCTGGTTGGGGTACAGGAAACCTGAGTGTCTTCTCTCCACTACCTCTTCCCTGTGCTGTTACAGTGTCATTGTTGATGTTAAATTAAAATAATGTTCTTGCTTCTCTCTGATCTGAGGCTTGGTGCTAGAAAGGACATGTGTGGAAGGAGGCTCTTTGGGGGGGGGGGGATTTGATTGGCAGGGCTGGAAAAGGTTTTGCCAAAGACCCAGGCCTAAAAGAGTTGGACCAGGAAGATTGTGCCAGCCCGGTCTTCTGAATTAAAGGTAACCAGCTCTGGCAGGGAAAAATGGAAGCAGGCTTGCACTCAGACCCCTGGTGCCCCAACTTGAGTCTGTATTGGCTGGGTGGGGTCGGGACCTCAAGGGATGGAAGCAGGAACCACAGCAAACCTGAAAGCCAGAGATACTTAGCTTGAGTCTGGCAAGAGGTTTGGGGGTCAAGGCTCTTAGCCAGTGGGCCCTGGCCTGAGGCTGCCTCAGTAAGCATGGCAGGTGAAGTGTGCTGAGGGCATGGCCCTGTGTGAGGTGAGGCACGGTTGCCAAGTGACTGTCCCTGGGCAACCACCTGCTGTCAGAGGGACTCTGCTTTCTGTGCTCACCCCTTGGCAGCAGGCACCCTGCTCCTGCTCCTTCCTGCGCCACCATGTCTCGGCAACTCAACATGGACACGCTGCAGCAGAACTTCTGGAAGGAGGAATACCTGAGAGAGAAGATGCTGCGCTGCGAGTGGCACCACAAGTTCAGGTCCCTGGTGAAGGCCAAGCAGAAGGCCAAGGCTGCAGCCCGCCTGCCCCTCAAGCTGCCAACCCTGCCCCCCAAAGCGCCACTCTCACCCCCGCCTGTCCCCAAAGCAGTTCCTTCCAGGGCCCTCAGCCCCTCCCTGGAGGCTCCTATTCAGTCAGAAATGTACCCAGTCCCGCCTGCCACCCGGGCCCTGCTGTACGAAGGCATCTCCCACGACTTCCAGGGTCGCTACCGCTACCTCAGCACCCGAAAACTGGACATGCCAGAGAAACGCTACCTCTTTCCCATCACCACCAACTTCACATATGGCTGGCAGCTGGGTGAGCCCCAACCCCCCGGAAATTATCCCCCTCACAGACATGGAGAACCTGCCACGAGGCAGGCAGTGCTCTTGGCACTAGACACAAAAGACACATGGACACTCCTTTTGGGGGCATCCATTCTAGTGGAGAAACATAAGAGCAAGAGAGGGCCAAGTTCCAGAATGAAACGGCATGATGGGCGAGGAGGCAGGGGTGTGTGCCGCTTTAGGATGGATTGTCAGGAGAGGCCTCTCTCAGGACCTGAAGGCCGAGTGAGCTAACAAGGAGGACGAGTTTGGGTTTTATTCTAAGTTTAAGGGGAAGCCATGGTGAGTTTTAAGCAGGTGAATGATACTGATTTACTTTAAAAAAAATCACCCTGACTATTCTGTAGGTAGTGGCCTTTTCAGGAGTAAGAACAAACTCTAGCAGATGGTTGAGTTATCCTGGCAAGAAATGATGGTGGCTTGGGCTAGAGTGATTAGCAGTTGAGCTGAAATCTATTCCGGATGTGTTTTGGAGGAAGACTCAGTGGAACTTACTGGTGATTTGAACAACAGAAGGAGAGAATGCAATGGCAACACGGCCGTTGCATTGTGTTTAACTGAAGCAGCTACAGCAGGGGAGACTGGGGGGTAGGGAGAGTGCTGAGGGGTGTGAAGGTCAGCGTTGGCTGTGTTGTGCTGGAGGTGTTGGTGATTTGGCCCTCTGGAGGTCAGAGGTGAAGACACAGTTTTGGGGGTCATCAGAATATAGGTACTCTTTAAAGCCTTGAAAGTGGGTGGGCTCACCCAGGTTGCTCCAGAGGCTGGATTACGCAGGGAGAAAGTGCAGGGGTGGGGGGGACACAGTGATGTGTAGGGACGTGGTATTGGCAAGAAGGCTGTCCATCTGGATTGACTCATGGTCGTCAGCTGGGTGGGAGAGGAGTGAAGGCAATGGTGTAGTTTGAGCTAAAGAGTCAAGGTGTGGGACAGAGAATATGCCAGCGAATGTCGTGGGTTTGCTGCCTGATGAAGAGTGTTCCTTTGCTGTCTGTGGTCATGAATTTCAAGTGAGACTACTCAGTCACGTGTTTTCTCCAGTTCCTGCACAGAAAAGGTGGATGATTGAGGATAAACACAGTTGAAATTTGGCCTTAACAAAAAATACCCCCAGGGCCCAAGGGGGATTTGCCCCAGGGCCCTAAAGGGAGAGGAAAGGGAACAATTTCCAAATGAAAGCAGGAGGTAGAAAGAAGCCCTGTCTGCCCCAGAGGTCCAGCTCTGTCTGTCCCTGTAGCAAGTACGGCTGGGAGTCCCACCACCCACCTCCGTGGAGGATCCTGAGGCTGGGGGAGGTGCTGGCACACAGCTGACTGGCATTTGGCCATCACTGCTGATCCAGTGGGGAAGCCAACCAGCTCCCTGTCCCCTGTAACTCCCACTTCTCAGAAGCATTTCTTTTTATTTGTGCACACTTACAAAGTGGATACAACACAGGCAGACTCCCAGGGCTATGCAGGCAGGGCTCCTGTGCTCTGCGGGTTCTTTTCCCAGGAACCCACTCCTGGCCTCTGACATCTTTTCCCAGGCCCCCCAGTGAAGCAAGAACTGGTCTCCAGCAAGATGTGCCGCATTGAATCTTTCTTCCGCAAGAATGGGGCCTTCGCGCTGCTCGACCCTCGGGATCTGGCCCTCTGACCTTGAGCAGGGCAGAGGGCTTAGGGGAGGGAAGAAGAAATAACACACCTCCTGTTGGGGCGAAGCTGCGTGCGTGTCTGTGTCTGGCGCTCCCAGGCGCTGAGGCTGAGTTCTGGGCCTTTCTGAAACTCACTCTGATCTGCAGGTTGCCCTCTTGCTTTTCCCTTAACCCCCCGTCTCTTTAATCATCTCCTTGAGGATTCATCAGAGGCTTAGAGGGGCCTCGGAAGGGTGAGCGATGCTCGTCAGGTTCCGCGGCGCCGGGGGGCCACAGTAGCTGCTGGAAGTTCTGGGTGTTCCTGGGGAAAAGAGTGGACTTTCACCCCAGATGTCAGGAAAAAGGGACCGCCATCACCCTACAAGCCTCCCCGCCCGTCTCCTCACCTGGCTCCGAGGGCTCGCAGCCGCCCGGTCCTTTCCCGGTGGGTTTGCTCCAGCTGTTCCCGCAGGGCGCGTCGCCGCCCGGCCGCGTCCTCCTAGGGCGGGAAGGAATGCTGAGCGCCAACCCGTGCTTTCCGGCCCCCGGGCTCGAAGTGGCCAGAAGAGGGCAGCACCCGGGTCGGCCCGCTGCGCAGGTGTTACCCCAGTGCCGGATGCATGCCCGTCAAAGCGATCCAGATCGCGCCCAGCTCTGCCAACGGCCCCCCCGCCCCCCACCCCGGGAGGGTCTTTGTGGCCCCACCGCCTTTTTTTTGGGGGGTCTTGCCGGTAGTGGGAGCTGAGCCGGGCTCGGTGGGGGTCCCAGGGGATGCACCCGGCAGTGGCGGTTCCTGGCGATGCGGAGGCGCTCCAGGACCTGCAGGAGGCGATTGTCAGCGGCCCAGCGGCCAACGGCCGCCCCTCGGGGCCCCGCCCGCCCGGCTCGGCCCGGCCCGGCCCGGCCGCGCACCCGGAGCCGCTGCTGCTCGCGGTCCCGCTGCCGCCGGCGCTTGGCTTCGCGGTTCAGCTCCAGCAGCCGCTGCAGAGCCGACTCCTGTTGCGCAGCGCTCAAGCCCGCCGACGCCCGGTCCCTGCTCGGGGGCTTGAGCCACGCGGTCTTCGAGGTTCTGGGGGCCTCCGCAGCACCCCTTGGTCTCCCGAAGGCTCCCGGGAGCCCCGTGAAGCCGCCCAGCTCCTGCTCCGCGAGGCCAGGGCTTCCTCCTGGGCCCTGAAGCGAGTGCGGATCGCGCAGCGGGCCCAGGTGCCCTGGGAGGGCTGCGGGGCGCTCCTGCTGCCCGGAGTCCCCAATGCATGGGGCCGCTAGCATCACCGCTTCTGGGCCTGGGAGCGGTGGCCGGGTCGGGGGCCTAGAGAGCGGAAGGGGAGCCCTCAACCCTTCCCGGAGGGGCCTCTGTGCTCCCAGGGCGGGTGCGCGCTCTCCTCTCAGGCCATCGGGCTTAACCTGCATCAGCTGGGTGGTCCTTCCTCGGGGCCCCGGGCCCGCCCTTCCCCCAGGCTGCCCCATCTGTTCCCTCAGGGACCTGCAGAAGTCACACGGGGAGCCGCCTTTCTCCCGGGGCCCCTCTCCCCGAGCCGCCTCCCAGGCGGGTGGGATACAGTCTCTGCCCTCGGAAGACTGGAGGATCTTCTCTCCTGAACCCCGAGGAGAATCTGCACTCGGCTCTGGGAAGGCCTCCTTTCTCTTGCACTTGAGGTGACTTTCGCTGTGACCTTGAGGCGCCCCTTTGTGCTCACCCTGGAAGCCGTCCCACCTTTGACCTTGAGAGACCTCTTCCATCAGAGTCTGGGTGGCCTCCCTACTCGGACCCTGGTTTGTCTTCTCTGTCTTACTCTGACCCTGAGGATTCTCCTCTCTCTGACAGTAAGGAATCCCAATCCTTAGCAGTTTCTTCTGTTCTGCTCTCTCCTGGCCCAGGCTCCAGCCCAGCCCCTCCAGGGGATCTTGGGGTTCTGGCAGGTCAGGGGAGGAGAGGCTTGGGGGCCCTGGGGCTCCCTGAGCCAGCTTTTTCTCCTGTAGGCCTCCGGGTGATAGTTGATGGGGCCTCTGGGGCGTGGCCTCTGGTTGGGTCCCCTCTTCCCTCTGGGCCAGGTCCTAGGAAGGAAGAACACTTTGTCCCAGGTTTGTGAGGGAATCCTCCCTCCAGGGCCACGTCCCCCAGGGGAGCCTGGAGACCCCAGGGCCCCAGTCGGCCTTACTTCCATTAGGCCCCTGGCCTGACTCCTGAATTTGTAAAGCCCATGTTTTGTTGTGCTGTGCTGTGCTTAGTTACTCAGTCATGTCTGACTCGTTGTGACCTCATGGACTATAGCCTGGGAAGCCCCAAACCCATGTTATGTAGTTTAAAAGGTGCTTTAGCGATGGCCCCTTCTTCCACCTAGCTGTGGGCTTCTCATCCCAGCAGTCTCCTCCCAGGCAGACCCCACCTCTGCTATCCCCAATCTGAGAGGGATCTTGCCCCAGAAACTTCCACCCTTTCACCTTGACCTCTGAGTTTCCTAGTTCTCCAGGGCTACTGCTGGTGATGAGGTTCAGCTCTTGGAAGCCACCTGAAGGAGAAAGACAGATGTCTGCTCATGCCCCAGCTCCTCACACACACACCCCTGAACTGGAACCAGGAGGCCCAGGGAGTCCCCAGCAGGTGAGGGGACTGACCCAGGTGGTGCTGGTAGGGTACCCTGAGGCCTGGTGTTGGAACTTCAAGGCCTTCACAGCTCACCATTCCACCTTTGTTTACACAGCTGGCTATGTGTCCGCTTGTCAGGTTTGCCTGCCAACAGCTGACCCCATCTTTCTCATCCTCCAAGCCAAGGACCACCTCGGAGGAACCTACACACCCTCTTCCTCAAAACTGCCAGAGGCAGCCCAGGAGCAGGAAGGGACTGTTTGCCAGGGTCACCATTCCCTCTTAAGGACACCCCTGCTTTGTTCTTATGTGCCTGTCCAGCCCCACAATAGGCACCTGACTTTTCTATTATTAAGGATAATCCTCTTTAGCTCTTTCTTGGTTTCTGGACAGCAAAATCAAATGAAATTCGAAAAGTGGAATTTTAGGCCAGAGGCTAGTGTAAAAACTGCAAGTCTTTATAATTAACAAAAGGAATCTAAAAAGAGATGAAATGTCGCTGCTCCTTTGCAGCTGTGAAGGAAGGAGCATCGTTTTGCATTCGTAAAACCACTTAAAAGAACCTGATTTCATAAGGTCTTAAATTGAGAACTCTCACAAGAAATGCCATCTTTATGCAACAAGGATGTGTGAATATTCATAACAGTAACCAAATGGGAATGTTCTCTGTGAAAACAAATCTGTCTTTGGAAGAGTTTTGAACAAAGACATCTGGTAAGAGTCCCAAGCCTTCAGAAATTATTGCTATGAACTGTGAAAATAACCTCCAAGCCCGTCCCTCTGTAATTCTGATCTGTTGTCTTACTGGATCATTTATTTCACTGGTTATAATGCTGTAATAGATATCTTCTGCCAATGTAGTCCCAAGAGATAATATACTTGTAAAATTTCTGTCAATCAGAAAATAATCATTTGCACTTTCCTCTTCTTGCCCATACACGATGTCACAATTAAAAAGCTTGTGATTTTGCTGGGCTTATTATTTAACCAATCATTTGAGAGCCTGTTTCATTTAAATAAACAGGCCCAGGGCTCACAGCATCCACCCCGTTGAATTCTAATCACCTGCTTATTGTCACACTCTCTCACTAGGCTGCAATCTCCTCAGAGATGAGGACAAGTGACTGGCCAAGCCTCTTTTGTGCCCTGTATCTCCCCAGTGCCTGGCATGAGGGTGGCAACTTGGCAGCTTGGAGCTGCCATTCCATTCCTTCCCCACTGGAGGACAGGGAGGACAGACAACCATTCCCAGCACTTTCTCCTCTGAGCCCTAGCTTAGCTTCAGAATCCTCCTGGACACAGTGCCTGAGATGGCTGGCACCAATCAGGTGGAGTTGGCATAGAAAAGAAGACCTAGGGCTTCCCAGGTGGCTCAGTGTTAAAAAATCCTCCTGCCAAGGCAGGAGACACGGGTTCAATCCCTGATCTGAGAAGATGCCACAGGCGGTGGAGCAACTAAGCCAGTGCGCCACCACTATTGAGCCTGTGCTCTAGAGCCTTGGAGCAGCAAGTACGGAGCCCAAGTGCCGCAACCACTGAAGCCCGTGCTCTGAAACAAGAGAAGCCTCTGCAATGAGAAGCCTGAACCACAGCTAGAGTAACCTCTGCTTGCTGCAACTCGAGAAAAGCTAGTGCAGCAATGAAGACTCAGCACAGCCAAACATACATACACAAATAAAATTATTTTTTAAAAAAGAAAACCTATTTTTTGTCCCTGGTTGCCCCTGGCGCCCCCACAAAAAGGTATGAGAGGAAGAATAGGTGAGGATGAACCAGAATCCTGGGACTTGGGGTGATGGCTTCCCAGCTTGTCCCAACCTAAGCTCACAGCATCCATTTCATTGAATTCAGCCCAGGGGCTTCTGTTTTCCTGGCTGCCAACCCCTCCTGTCAAAGTACCAGATGCAGGCCCTTCCGCCGGCAAGCCAGGGCTCTCCTGCCTTGGGTCTGCATCCAGGCTGGCTTCGCTCAGATCCAGGGCTGATGGTGGGTCCACTGCCCGCCCCCTGCAGGAGTGCAAGGACTGCCTCAGGCACACCTCTTGCTTCTGGTTCTGCTGCATGGGGGTTTGGGAGGTGTAGGACTCCCCACCCACAGCAGGCTGTAGGAGTCTTCCCACCCCATCACCCAAACTCAGTCCATGACAACCTCCCCTCCTCCTCCTCTGCACCCACCACTGGATGCTAGGAGCTGGAACTTGAGGTTATTCTTTCCAGGGACTGTGGGGCAACCATGTGGGTTCAACTGAGTAAAAGCCCCAGGAGGAGCTAGGGGCATGAGGAGGGGTTGCTGGGCAGGGCTCTGGAGGGCGACAGGACAAAGGGTCCCGGGTTTGGTCACTTTGTGTGGCAACATGGAGTGGACGGAATTCCATGGGAAGCTTACCCCTCCAGGAGCTGATAGTTCTGTCTCAGGGAGTCCTCAGTCTGGGGCGGTGGGCATAGGCTGGAATTCTGGAAGGATTGAGGGGTGCCCCAGCCCACACGGCATCATCCCCCAGTGTTGTAGGCAGCCTCTAAAACAGCCCCCAGGGATCCATCTCCTGGCTTCTGTGCCCTTGTGTGACCCCTCTCCTTTCCCTCCAAGTCAAGGAGCTTGGAGATGGATCCCTCCTACCCACTCTAGCCTTCAGATGAGATTGCAGCCCTGGCCAAAAATGTTGGCTGGACACTTCCTGAGTGGTCATGACTAATACCCACTCCTGCTACAGCTACTAACCTGCCCAAAGGGCCTCAGGCAGCAGGGTGCTGAGCCAGGACTTGGAGGCACATCTCAGTTCCAGTCACCACAGCACCATCCTTCCCAGGGTGGCTGGCCAGGGGGAGATCCACCAGCCCTGGAGGGAGGGACCTGGGGCTGGGGCTACTTGGGGTCCCATCTCAGGGGCACCCTGGGCGTCAGCACCTCTGTCTTCTGGGCCCCATCAGAACTGCTTTCCTCTCTCACTGCAGCCATGGCTAACAGCGTGGTGTCACCATGCAGTTGATTGGACTAGGACAATTCATTATGGAACAGCAACAGGCCGGAATGGTCCTGTATGTCCAGTAGGGTGCTAAACCCTCTACACAGATGAGTTCACGGGCCTCCCAGCAGCCCTCTGAAAAGAGCTCTTATCTTTCCCATCCTGTAACCGAGGAAGGAAACAGGCTTCCTGTCCACAGGAAGCATCAGAGCAGAGATTTGAGCCCAGATCTGTCCCCAAAGCTCACGTTCCTCCCACTTCTCGACCACTGCGAGTGCCCCAGTGTCTCACTGACCCCCCAGCTCTCAGCCGAGCCCCAGCTCACCCCACTCGACAGCCGCTCAGAGTTGTCATCTGTCCTGCCGCGGGGTTTGCTGCGCTGGTTCTGTGCACGCTGGACCTGGGCCCTCAGACTACAGAACTGGGCCCAGGGTGGCCAGAAGAGGCCCAGCCCCGCCCCGGTCAGCAGCTCCAAATCCCACAGGAGCTGCAGGAAGGTGGGGTCCCGGGATGTAAGGGGGCACTCACCCCGCCCTCTGCTGCACCCCCTGGCCGGCTGGCCCCTACCTGCTCCTGGGCCCGCCGGCTCCGCTCCATCTGCAGCAGCACGGTGGGCAGTTCCAGGACTGAGGGGCAGGCTCGGCCCTCTTGCACCTGGAGAGGCAAGGTGAAGTCAGACCCCATGGAGACCTGCCCCCTAAGAGACAGTGCCCTGTGGCCCTCACCTGCTGCAGGGCAGCCCAGAGCTGGTCTAGGCCTGCTGGGCACCGGAAGAGATGCTGGTACAGGGCCAAGGCCTGCTTGGGGCTACAAGGGAGCCCTAGTCCCCCCAGGGTGGCTGCCTGCTCCATGGAGTTGGGGGCCTGGGAGGGTGTCCGCCCCCAACCCGCTGCTGTTCCTGGAGAAGAGAAGGACCAGGAGCTGGGGACAGGGGCAGAAAGGAGACAAAGGCTCCTGAGCTCAGTAACGCAGGGCCCTGACATCTGAGCTAGGCCTGGGCCTCAGCCAAGTCTCATAGAGATGCTGGCCTGACTTGGATCCAGGTTTCTTGGCCACGTGGGTGGTGGTGTAGGGTGAGGACTGTGACCCTGACAGAGAGAGGTGTGTGCAGGTGCTCGTTTGCAGCCCTGCATGAACATCTGCTTTGTGTATACAGTTGACCATTAAACAACACAGGGGTTAGGGGCCCCGACCCTTGCTGCAGTCAAAAATCCACATATAACTTACAATCCGCCCTCTATATCCAAGGATTCAACCTATTGGGGAGGGTGTAGTACTGTAGTATTTACTACTGAAAAAAGTTCTGAGTATAAGTGCATCTGTGTAGTTCAAACTCATGTTGTTCAAATGTCAACTATATATATGGAGTCCTGAGAGGCACGAGTAAGAGTTATATATGGGGTAGTTGTCTCTGAGGGGCAGCAAGGGAAAAGGGTTAGCCACACCGTCTTTGATCAGAAGGGTGATCAGCACCACAAAAGCCCCAGTGGCCATTGGTTCCCACAGGCTGTGTTAGTCCACAGGACCATTTATATTTCAGGATAGCTAGCCATGGATCCTGAAAGTGGAGAGCTTGTGCCAGGAGGGGTGGCAGAAGAGACTAAAGGCTCTTACAAACATGGGTGAAATTCTGAAAGCAGCAGGTTGCGACTTCACGAATGTGGGAAAAACAACTGTTTTGCTGGCTGACATAAATGACTTCAGTACTGTCAATGACATCTACAAACAATATTTCCAGAGTAGTTTTCCTGCTTGAGCTGCTTACCAGGTTGCTGCTTTGCCCAAAGGAGACTGTGTTGAGAGCAAAGCAATAGCTGTGCAAGGACCTCTCAGAAGAGCATGACTCTAAGTGGGCCCAGTGTTATTTAGTCTGGAATTTTAATAATTTTTTAAACTAATGGCTTAATCTTTGTTGGAAAGTGTAAGGTTGAAATACTATGAAAATACCATATAATACCATATAATTAGGGGAACTGAACATGAATTGAAGATTCATGATGAGTCTAATTACCAATATTATAAATTATACTTCTATAACACTTGTATTGCTGGATGTGGGAAAACAGACATGCCTTACTTAACTCAGAAAAATAAAAGTAGAAGGAAATAACATGTATGAAAGATGGGTTACTACTCCTGAGAAATAAGAATGAGCATACCTAATTCAATTAAACTCTGACTTTAATGATGTGAAGCATTTTGTTACGTCAGATATGTGATTCTGCTTTTACTTGAGTAAAATTAAAGTTTGAATGGTAGAGGTAAAGGAGAAGAAACTGGACCAAATTTTATAGAGATAATATTTTTCTAATGGAAATAAAATAGCATGCAGATTAAAAAAAAAAACAACCCCCAAACTGTATATATGAAGCTTGCAACTGCATTATAGATGTGATATATACCCAATACTTTGGCCACCCGATGCGAAGAGCCAACTCATTGGAAAAGACCCTGATGTTGGGGAAGATTGAAGGCAGGAGGAGAAGAAGGAGACAGAGGATGAGACGGTTGGACGGCATCACCAACTCAATGGACATAAGTTTGAACAAACTCCGGGAGTTGGTGAAGGACAGGGAAGCCTCATGTGCTGCAGTCCATGGGGTCACAAAGAGTTAGACACGACTTAGCAACAGAACAACAACAACATCCCCAAACAGGCAGCAGCTCCCAACAGCTTTCTGTATGCCAGGACACAAGATGCTGCTATGGACGTGTAATCCATCCTTGAAGCAACTCTATGAAGTAACTGGTATCATTTTCATCCCCATTTCACAGAAGAGAAGATCAGGCCCCAGAGAGTAAGCTGCCCTAACTAACACAGGGCACTGTCTCCCTCATCTGGAGACACACAGCCCAAGAAACAGGCTCCAGGAAAATGTGGTCCCAAGTGTGAACTGGAACGCACTTCCCTAGTGCTTGCTCCAAACTGTCCATGGTCATTCTGTTTACTCCCTGCAACACAGGAGATAGAGGGTGAGGACACAGTTTGTGTAAGTTACGACAAGGGGAGAGAAAGGGCATATGAGATGGTCTGTCATCTTCCCCTGCTATCAGCAGTATCCTGGCCTTCCTGTCCCAGCAGAAGTGGGCTGAACAAGCAGGCACAGGGTCTCAGTTCAGCCCAACACTTTCCCTTCCACTCTGTTGGAATACTGGGGGCCCCACCAAGCGAACTGAGTCCCCCAACCCCAGTCGTTTAGCTAAGGTCCCTAAAACACCAAGATCACATAGCTGATAGGTGGCAGAGAGAACTCAGAGTTCTCTTTGAAAAGAGACTTTTGTTGTCAAAAAAAGGAGATTTTTTTTTTTTTCTATTTCCAGACTCCAAGTTCTTTTCCATGTAAGGATGTCTTTGAAAGTTGCACATGTGTCCCCTGCCCACATGTCCATCAGGGGTGGGTGTAGCTGCAAACACACACAGGGTACGGGTGTGGATTTATCTGGGCTTCTGAGGGGTCTGTGTGTGTAGTCCATCATGGGTCTGTATGTCATCACATACATACTGTCTTTCCTCTTCCTCACCCCAGACGCAGAGTCCCTGTGTCACCAGATCTTAGAGTGGCCCACGGGGTGCCTGAGCTCTCAATATCCCCGAAACCATGAGGAAAGGGGATGCGATGTGGGGACTGAGCCCCTTCTCCGGGCTCCTCAGCCCCTGCATGATTGCACAAGGATCCACAGAAGGGCCCGCAGAGGGGCCATGGGCCGTGCCTATGACATGTAACCACAGAGCTGGGACAGGACTCCTGGGTCCTCCTCCTGCCCACGGCAGGGTTTCCCAGGCAGCCCAGGGTGTGGCAGGCAGGGCAGCCCAGGGATGCAGGCTCAGGGAGTGTGTAAGGCCCAGGTCTGAGTCCCCACAGCTGCCACCACCCCAATTCTGGGACACTGACCTCTGGACCCCATGTTCCAAACAGCCCCCACCACCACCACCCCAGCACCAAGAGGAAGCATACATACACACAAGGAAACCTTAGGGTGGACCCTAAGTTTACTGTTTCCAATGCAACACAGTTGGGGTCTTTGTGGGAACTACCCCCAGCCTCCCAGCACCCAGGCAGGGCGGGAGGCGCTCTCCAGGGGGAGACTTCCTGTCCGGATGAGTCTTGGTCGGTGTCATCCTGGCTCAGGTTGGCCCCTGGGGCTCCTGGCTGGGGTTGTGCGGAGTGCTGGGCAGCTGGTCCCCAGTGAGCAGGACTTGGGGACAGGCCTCGGGTGAGATACAGTGAGCCTCGTGCTCCACCAGGCCCGCTGGGCACTGGCAGCTGGGGATGCAGGGCCGCACACAGTGAGCCGCCAGCTCCCCCAGGGGCACGTGCTGGTTGAAGCAGGTGCGGGGACAGGGTGGGCCACACTCATCAAACACGAAGCCGCGGTCCAGGGGGCAGCCCACCACTGCAGGCGGAGTGGAAGGAAGGGTCACCGTCCAGTCCCCAGGATCCCCCAACCAACCCCATGACTCTCCCTGAACCTTCCCTGTCCAGACCTGAGCCCTCCATGTCACCCCCTCCCCCAGCTTGCACTGGGCACTGCCCCCTCACCGCAGAGTGTGGGGCCCCGCCAGGCTGGTGTCACCCCTGCCCGGCGACAGTGGCTGGCATAGGCTTCCAGGGCGTCACAGAGGCAGGCGTCAGCGGAGGAACCAGGCCCGCAAGCACAGAGGTCATACACGCAGGCAGCAAAGAAGGGGTCTGGTGGCACCACAGCATGGCAGCGGCTGAATGGGGCGGACTTCAGCACCGCACACCGGGCGTTGGCCTCACGCCTGGCACGGTACCCTGCTGTCCGGCATGGATCCACCTCACGGCCCTTGGAACAGGGCCGACCAGGTCCTGGGCCCTCTGGGACCTAGGTGGGGAAGGCGGCCCTGATATGACAGCATCCACTGGCAGCTGACCTCTGTGTGCTATGTTCTTCCAAGCGCTTTGCACCAAATGTTTTGTTTTAGCCTCAAAAACTTCCTTACAAGAACAGCAAAGAAAGCATCAGCTACTATTTCCTTTGCCCCCATTTTACACATTGGCAAATCGAGGCCCAGAGCAGTTAAGTGTCTTGTCCAAGACCACAGAGTCAGTGAGTGATGAAGCAGGCCTTGAGGATTCAGTTGATGAGATCCCTTCCAACAGCACCCCCCCACCCCGCACTGTAACAGGCAAGAAGACCCCAAACCTCCCTGAAAGCCCCAAAGCTCAACCCCCCTCCTTTCCTTACCAGAGGGCTGCTCTGAGACTCAGGCTCAACTGTGCCTGCCCCTGCTCCCCACTTCTGTGCCACTCACCTGCCAGCTATTCCCAAACTCAGCCTCAGTGGACCGGAGCAGTTCCTCAGGGTCCCGCAGGTCATCCTGGGCAAAGCCATTGAAGTTGCCGCAGAGCCCACACATGTGGCCCCGGTAGGAGCCAGGCACTCTCACCTCCACCTGGGACCGCCCATCCCACAGCACCTGTGCAGAGAGGCAGGAGGGACTGGAGAGGGGAAGGAAGAAGCCCCAGGAAGCTCAGGGCCCGTCCCAGTGGTGTGTCAGCACGCCCCCTGCAGGAGGGGAGGAGAAAGGACAGGCGGAGTGCCTCATGGAAGGGAGGTTTGCTCCGGCCAAGGCCAGGAAGGTACCTGCTGGTGTCAGCCCTGGGCAAACACAGAAGACGTGAAGAGGTGCACACAGCTCCCTCAAGAGGGCACCTTCTCCCGTCATCATCCCTGAGCTAGGCTTCCCCGTGAAATGCAACCCACTTTCGGAGATTCACTCCCTCACGGGCACTCAGGCCTTACAGACGATAAAGCACAGTTACAGTCTGTATCCTAAGTGTTCATGTGTGCTAAGTCGCTTCAGTCGCGTCTGACTTTGTATGACCCCATGGACTGAAGCCCACCAGGCTCCTCTGTCCATGGGATTCTCTAGGCAAGAATACTGGAGTGGGTTGCCGTGCCCTCCTCCAGGAGATCTTCGCAACTCAGGGATCAAACCTGCGTCTTTTATGTTTCCTGCATTGGCGGGCAGGTTCTTTACCACTAGTGTCACCTGGGAAGCCCCATCCGAAGTGTAGATAAGCCGTATTTCGTGGACTTACAAATGTGCTTGTGGCTGGAGGCAGGGGAGTGAATTACTCTTTGACATGGGAATTGGAATCGCTGAAATCATCTAGGAGAGGGTAGCTGATATTGCTCCCCCCCCCCCCGCCCCCGTCCTTTCCCGGCTTGAGGGATGGGAAAGCTGAGGCCCAGAGGACTGGCTTCCCTGGTGGCTCAGATGGTAAAGCATCTGTCTGTAATGTGGGAGACCTGGGTTTGATCCCTGGGTCTGGAAGATCCCCTAGAGAAGGAAATGGCAACCCACTCCAGTACTCTTGCCTGGAAAGTTCCACGGATGGAGGAGCCTGGTAGGCTACAGTCCATGGGATCGCAAAGAGTCGGACATGACTGAGCAACTTCACTCACTCACTCAGAGGACTGGCTTAAGGTCATGGCCTAAGAGCCCCAGCACACCGGTGGCTGGAAACCAGGCTCAGAACTCCTTTCTTCACACCTGGAGTTCTCTAGCCCTGATTACTCGTCCCCCTAGAATCCCGCAGAACTCTTTCAGCTCCTTGGCCTCATGGCCCGGCAGGTAGGTGGTATTTCCCCTCCTACAGAACAGGCCCGGGGCTCCCCCTGCCCCGCACTGGTCCCAGCCGCACCTGGAGCCCCGGCTGGGAGTGCAGCACCACCATGTGTCCCCGAAGCTCCACGTAGAACAACGGTTCCTGCAGGAAGGGCAAGGCCACAGGGTGCCCGTCCACCTGGAGGAGAAGGGAAGTGGGAGGAGGAGCGAGGTTGGGACAGAGGAGGGGACAGCGCCGAACGACCGACCCCCGCATCCTTGGCTCTACTGACCGTGACCGCCCTGCCCTGCAGCAGCCGCACGGCCACGTCTCCCAGCAGCACGGCCACCTCCTGGGTCCAGGACACGCCACTCCGGCCCCGGTCATCGTTGGTCACGTGCACGCTGCGGGTGGGAGGCCCAGGTGCAGGGGTCAGCAGGGCCGGGTGGGGTGGGGGGCAGGCAGGGAGAAAGGCAGAGGGAGCGGCGCACCTGAAGTCCCCGCTACGGCAGTCCTTGGCCAGCACGTAGCTGCAGCTGCCCTGGAAGTGCAGCAGGCGGCCGTCGAAGGTGCGGTAATGAGGGTCTCCGAAGGCCATGCAGGAAGCGGGCCGGGGCAGGCAGCGGGGACAGCAGCTGCCGGGATTCAGGGCGGGGGCCTCGTCCTGGCCTCCGCCCCACACTCGGTCAGACACGCCGCTCTCCCCGCCGGGCACCAAGCTGAGCCTCCCCGGAGGACCGAGCATCGCCGGGGAGGCTCCCGGGCTCCCGGGCTCCCGAACTCCTGCTGGCGGGGGTGGTCAGGGCGCCACCTCGTGGCAGTGTCAGACACTGCACGACCCGAGCGAGCCCGGTCTCCTACTTCCAGGTGCTCCAGGTGGGCCGTGCCACGTGCCCACCCATCCCACCGCCCCAGACCCTGGCACTCACGGGCCCACAGGAGAGCGGCGGGCAGCGCTGGCTCTGGCAGCGCACGGTGCCGGCCACGCAGGAGCAGTTGGTGCAGGCGTCCACGTCCCAGCGTGCCCCGGAGGCCACCTGCAGGCCCTGGTGCGCGCACGACGGGGCGGGGGCTGAGGGGACGGGAAGGGGAGAGAGTCAGATGACCGTCCCTCACGTTGGGTCTCGCTCCCGCCTCCCCTCCGCGTCCCCCACCCCCATCGCCCTGGGTCGCACCTTGGCATCTCTCACAGCACCTGCCAGCCTCCCGCACCTTCACCCAGCCGCGCGGACAGATGAGCACCTGGCATTCCTCCAGGCGGCACTCCACGTGGCCCCGCTGAGGACAGATGTCACTGCTCTAGGGACTTCCGGCAGGGTTTGGAGTCCCTGGCCTCACACTTCTGCATCAGGGACTGGGCAAGCAACCCTTCTCCTACAAGCGCACCCACTTCATGATCAAGTAGGGGGTGAAAGCACCTTCAGCTGCTTGCCCTCACACAGGGGTGCCTCTGCCCTCTCTCCCAGCGGGGGCGCCTTTTTCTAAGTACCTCCAGGACCCCATATTCTCTGGTCCCAGTGTCCTGAGGCCCTTCCCTTTATCCCTCTGTAAGGTCCTCCACCCCCCCTCCCCCAGCTCACATGGCAGGTGCAAGCGACACAGGCGTTGCTGGAGTCCCGCCAGCTCTCTCCATCCGCCACTGTCCTGCCCTCAGCCTCCACCACACATTCTAAGGACAAAGAAATGGGGATGGGGAAGCACTGTCATTCTGGCTGCATGAGCTCATCCTGAAGGCCCAGGGCAGGGCAGGGCCCACCCCATCTAATTAGTACCCTGAGGGTGTTAATTTTTTCAACCAGCAGTACGGGGGCCGGCTAGATGGCAGACCTTACGCCAGTGCCCAGGTTATCCAGAGCATCCCGGAAACTGAAAGAGCCAGAGGCTGGAACTTTCCTCTGGTCTGGCTGCCAGCTCAGCAGTGCGATGCCCTGCTAAGTGGGCCTGGGGTCCCTGAGCCCCGTGACAAGCCTCTGGCCAGCCCTTGAGAATCCAGGCTCCATTCCCTGCCTCCCTCCACCTCACGGGTCCCTCCTCTAATGAACAGCCCTCCATTTCTAAAAAAGAACAAAGCCTGCATTCAGAGTGCACACCCCAGGTTGCCCACTTGGCCCATAGAGGCCACGCCTCCTGTCTCCCTCCCGGCTCATGCTCTGAGGATGCAGAACAAAACAGCACAAACCCTGGCACACGGGGCAGCAGCCCCCAGGGGGTATGTAGCGGTCCGGTAGGGGACAGCTGAGCTCAGGACAGGCCCGGTGAATGCAGAGCCAAGTCAGGTCCTATGGAAGGGCATAGGAACAGCATAGGTAGAAACCGCAGGGAAGGCGCGGAGCCTAGGCAGAATGTGACATTCAGGACAAGTGGGTGAATGTTGTTGGGGTGATTGGGAAGCCCGGAGCTGCTACAGGAGAGGAGTCACAGCTCCAGAGGAGGAAGAAGAGGGGGCTGGAGGAGTCCCCAAGGCAAGAGGGCTCACCTGGCACTGGCAGACGTAGCAGGGGTCTGGTGGGGTCAACTCAGACCCCAGCTGGTGCTCTGTGCAGTGACTCAGCGCCTCTGTGAAGACAAGAATACAGTATGGGAGATGCTGGGGGAGCAGGGAGAAAGCCCAGTTGACCACCTATCCCCTTACTGTGTCCCAGGATTTCTGGAGCCCAGGACATACTTATAGCCCTGACATCTTGACTCCAGGGAAGATAAATCCTTTTTCCTTTTGTTTCAGCCAAGAAAAGTTTGGACTTTTGACAAGGAACTCTGCTATGATGGGGACCTTGGAATGGACGAAGTGTGGCTTCCTCAGCCTGAGGTGGCTGAGGACCATGGGGCTGCCTGGCCTGCCCCTCCCACTCCTGTTCATTTTGTCTGGGAGGAGGCACAATGAGCCAGGTACCCCAGGCTCCAATCCTGGCTCCGGTGCTCAGAGCCTGTGCCATTTTTGGCAAAGTAATCAATTTCTCTGAACTTCAATTTCCTCATCTGTAAAATTCCTCATCATTGGGTACCTGTGAGAATTAAATGTGAAACTGTTTATTAAAAGCACCAAGTACAGTGTGTGGCATACAGTAGATGTTTAATAAGAATGGAAACAATGATGGACTGTAAATTTTTTTAGGTTCCAAAATCATTGCAGATGGTGACTGCAGCGATGAAATTAAAAGATGAAATTAAATCAGAGCCTGTGCCATTTTTGGCAAAGTAATCAATTTCTCTGAACTTCAATTTCCTCATCTGTAAAATTCCTCATCATTGGGTACCTGTGAGAATTAAATGTGAAACTGTTTATTAAAAGCACCAAGTACAGTGTGTGGCATACAGTAGGTGTTTAATAAGAATGGAAACAATGATGGACTGTAAATTTTTTTAGGTTCCAAAATCATTGCAGATGGTGACTGCAGCGATGAAATTAAAAGCTTTTCTTGCTCCTTGGAAGAAAAGCTATGACCAACCTAGACAGCATATTAAAAAGCAGAGATATTACTTTGCCGACAAAGGTCCATATAGTCAAAGTTGTTTTTTCCAGTAGTCATGTGTGGATGCGAGAGTTGGACCATAAAGAAGGCTGAGCACCTTAAAGACTGATGCTTTTGAACTGTGGTGTTGGAGAAGACTCTTGAGAGTCCCTTGGACTGCAAGGAGATCCAACTAGTCGATCCTAAAGGAAATCAATCCTGAATATTCATTAGAAGGACTGATACTGAAACTTAACCTCCAATACTTTGGCCACTTGATGTGAAGAGCCAACTCATTAAAAAAAGACCCTGATGCTGGAAAAGATTGAAGGCAGGAGGAGAAGGGGACAACAGAGAATGAGATGGTTGGAAGGCATCACTGATTCAATGGGCATGAGTTTAAGCAAGCTCTGGGAAATGGTGAAGGACAGGGAAGCCTGGTGCGCTGCAGTCCATGGGGTCGCAAACAGACACGACTGAGCGACTGAACAACAACAACAACAGCAGTGTGTGGCATACAGTAGGTGCTTAATAAGTATTATTATTTTTTTCTCCCCCTGAAGCACATTCTAGCAGGTGTTGGTAAGGATAGCTCTCCCCACCTCTGTAACTGGACCACAGTGCGCCTCTGGTCCTAAGATCACTGCCCTCAAGCCTGCAGCCTGCACAACTGCAAACCTGCAGCACCACCTGCTGGACAAGAGGCAGCAGGCTTCAGCTCATTTCAGTTCAGTCACTCAGTTGTGTCTGACTCTTTGCGACCCCATGGACTGCAGCACGCCAGGCATCCCTGTCCATCACCAACTCCCAGAGCTGGCTCAAACTCATGTTGATAGGGTCGGTGATACCATCCAACCATCTCATCCTCTGTCGTCCCCTTCTCCTCCTGCCAGCATTAATCTTTCCCAGCATTAGCGTCTTTTCCAATGAGTCAGTTCTTCTCATCAGGTCGCCAAAGTATTGGAGCTTCAGCTTCAGCTTCTTCCTTCATTCAGTCCTTCCAGTGAATATTCAGGATTGATTTCCTTTAGGATCGACTGGTTGGATCTCCTTGCAGTCCAAGGGATTCTCAAGAGTCTTCTCCAACACCACAGTTCAAAAGCATCAATTCTTTGGCGCTTAGCTTTCTTTATAGTCCAACTCTCACATCCATACATGATGACTGGAAAAACCGTAGCTTTGACTAGACAGACCTTTGTTGGCAAAGCAATGTCTCTGCTTTTTAATATGCTGTCTAGGTTGGTCATAGTTTTTCTTCCAAGGAGCAAGCATCTTTTAATTTCATCGCTGCAGTCACCATCTGCAGTGATTGTGGAGCCCAAGAAAATAAAGTCTGTCACTGTTTCCATTGTTTCCACATCTATTTGCCATGGAGTGATGGGACCAGATGCCATGATCTTGGTTTTTTGAATGTTGAGTTTTAAGCCAACTTTTTCACTCTCTTCTTTTTCATCAAGAGGCTCTTTAAGTTCTTCTTTGCTTTCTGACATAAGGGTGGTGTCATCTGTGTATCTGAGGTTATTGATATTTCTCCTGGCAACAATTTGTTTCCCTGGTTTCCCCTTAGGGCCGTACAGGTCTCACTGGGTTAGGGTGTGGGCTTCTAGAACAACCTACTGGACTCAAGAAGGGGCTGGGACTGTGGAGGAGAGCTGGCAGGCTCTTCTGGTGTCACTCTGGGGGGTGGCAGCCCTGCCCTCTTGGCCTCCCCACCAATCCGGGGACTCACTGGCACAGGTGGGGCAGCAGTGCTGGGGCCCAGGGGTCAGGAGCTGGCTGGCGGGGCAGCCCACCAGGCGAGGGCACTGCCGCCGGTGACAGTGCAGGCTGGGCGTCCCCTCAGGCTGCAGCTGGATGAGAGAGCCGAGGGTGGGATCCGGGCCACGGAAGCCAAGAGCTGCCCCCTTTCCGCTGGACCCCAGGCAACTCTTGTCTGCCTTGTGCAGGTCAGACTCCGGTCTGCAGAGAGACTCAACCTCTCCCCAGACTTGCCCCTCACCCCCGCCCCAATCCTCAGAGATGACTTATGGGGTGCCTGCTCCTGTAGTCACTTGGGTGTGAGCCTTTGTGTGACCTTTGAGCCTTCTGCAAGCTCAGGGCATCTTCCCACCCCAGTCCCACTGCCTAATCTCCTAATCCATGACATCATTTGCCTGCTCAAAACCCTTCCATTGGCTCACCGTTCTTTCAAATAGACTTTCCCTGATAGGGCCCCTGACCACTTCCCAGGTGCCTCCCCCCACATTTCTAGCCACACCATCCTCCACTCCAGCCCGGCGGGCCTGCTCACTGTCTGCCCCACAACCCCAGACTTCCTGGCCCTGTTGGCTCTTCACCCCAAGCCGCTGCCTCACTCCCTGGCCACAGGGACACACTCCTGTCTCTGACCCCACAGTGTCCAGGCTGCCCCTCCACGGTGCCCTCCCCTACCTCACAGACGCATACTTCGCAGGGGTCTGCACCAGGCTGGAAGCTCTCTCCTGGCTCATACTTCCGACCCTTGTGCTCACAGTCTTGTTGGGGGGTGAAGGTTGGGGGGTGTGGGGTTAAGGAGGGGTACGGGTAGGGTGGGGTAAGAGTAGAACAGAACCAGGGAAATTTCAGACTGGCCACCATGCCAGGGGTAGGGTTCTCTGCCCCCTGCCCCCCCCCCCACCTCAGAGATTGGAGTGTGTATAAAAACGGGTCCACCCAGCCCAGGGCAATGGCAGGGAGATGCTGACTGGCTCTGCCTCCTTGCCACCCTCCGCCTCACCTCTCCCCAGGCATTGAGGGCATACCAGAGCATCGAGGGCAGCAGTCACTGGGCCCCTGGTGGGGCCGGGCACAGGAGGTGACACACTGGACGCGGGTACAGGTGACGACACCCTCATGACACATGCAGGAGGAGCAGGGGCTGTCGGGGGGCTTCCAGCTACTGCCTTCGGGGTGCTCCTCCCCATGAAACAGGCAGCCTGTGTCCAGGGAGGGCAGGGATGAGCTCTGAGTCTGGGTTCTGCATGTCTGCCCCCGACCCCCTGCCCCACCCTGCATAGTCAGTAGGGCATGTGGGTAACCAGGAGGGGCTTCTTCAGGGCAGGAGTAGGAAACTGGGACAGAACTCCTGTGTGTGCTGGAGGGGAAATACACTGGGTCAGGGTCAGAACACCCAGGTTCTAATTCTGTTCCTGCTTGCTTGCTAGACCCCAAGCCAGGCAGCAAGCACTGTCCATAACAGCCCAGCACCAGCAGCAGTACCTGGCCTGCGGCAGGAGGGTAATACATACATGTGACACTAGTGGTAAAGAAAAAGCCTGCCAATGCAGGAGACGTAAGAGACACGGCTTGGATCCCTGGGTCTGGAAGATCTCTTGGAGGAGAAAATGTCAACCCACTCCAGTATCTTTGCCTGGAGAATCCCATGGACAGAGGAGCCTCGCAGGCTACAATCCATGGGGTTGCAACTGAAGCGACTTAGCAGGCATGCACGGGATGAATGAAAGGTTCCATCACTAGCCATGTGCCCAAAGTAACTCCATCTCTCCAAGCCTCAGTTTCCTCACCCATTAAATGGAGATTTCTTCTGTCCTGCCTACCTCCCAGGCCAAGGAGACACTCATGGTTCTTATACCATTTGGGGCAGTGTATGGGGAGAGGGTCTTCTTCATAGGCTAAAAAAGACCCCTATTCTAGAACCAGACAGCCTAGATACAAATCTTGACTCTGCCACCTACTGGCTAAGTGACCACAGGTAAGTTATGTTAACTCTATGTACCTCAGTTTTCTCACCTGTAATAATTAATCATAATACCTACCTGATGAGATGGTGTGTGAAAAGTGCCTAGCTCAGGGTCCGGCACATGGTATATACTCAATAAATGTTAACTATCATGATTACCATTATGAACCAAAGCCTTTGACTCTGTGGGTCACAACAAACTGTGCAAAGTTCTAAAAGAGATGGGAATACCAGACCACCTGACCTGCCTCCTGAGAAATCTGTATGCAGGTCAAGAAGCAACAGTTAGAACTGGACATGGAACAACAGACTGGTTCCAAATTGGGAAAGGAGTACGTCAAGGCTGTATATTGTCACCCTGCCTATCTAACTTATATGCAGAGTACACCATGAGAAATGCTGGACTGGATGAAGCACAATCTGGAATCAAGATTGCGGGAGAAATATCAATAACCTCAGATATGCAGATGACACCACACTTATGGCAGAAAGCAAAGAAAAACTAAAGAGCCTCTTGATAAAAGTGAAAGAGGAGAGTGAAAAAGTTGGCTTAAAGCTCAACATTCAGAAAACTAATCATGGCATCTTGTCCCATCACTTCATGGCAAATAGATGGGGAAACAATGGAAACAGTGACAGCCTGGAAATCAGTCTTGAATATTCATTGGAAGGACTGATGCTGAAGCTGAAACTCCAATACTTTGGCCACATGATGCAAAGAACTGACTCACTGGAAAAGACACTGATGCTGGGAAAGATTGAAGGCGGGAGGAGAAGGGGATGACAGAGGATGAGATGGTTGGATGGCATCACCAACTCAACGGACATGAGTCTGAGTAAAGTCTGGGAGTTGGTGATGGACAGGGATGCCTGGCGTGCTGCAGTCCATGGGGTTGCAAAGAGTCAGACATGACTGAGTGACTGAACTGAACTGAATCATTATGAATGGGGTGTGGTTAGGAACAGGGTAGCTTTGAGGAGATTCCAATAAAAGTCTAGAAGGAGAAATGGGCTGGGCAAGCCAGGGGCAGGAACAGGAAGGAAGAGATGAAGGTGGGCATGGTGAGAGCTCAAGGCCTGAGGTGTGGGAAGGCCAGATGGGTGGACAGGGAGGTGGGAAGGCTGGAGGAGAGCTGAGGGGAGGGAAGTGGGGCAGATGGAGGGACACAGGACCCAGCGATGAAAACAAGGGGGCAGCTCCCCATCAACGAGGCATACCTCTGCAGCGGGGACAGCAGCTCCCCTGCTCCGTGACCTGGCGCGGGCAGGACAGGGGCGGGCAGTGCTGCCGCTCACAGCTGACCTGGCCGGCCTGCGGGAGAGGCATGCTCAGGGACTTGCTTCCCCCCGCCCCCGGCCCCTCGGCCACCTCCCTGCCACACCTGACAGCGACACCGCTCACAGCTGCCTGCGGGCCCCTCAAACTCCTCCCCGTCCTGGTACTCCTGGCCCTGAGAGAGGCAGCCTGTGGGTGATACGTTTCCTGGGTGAGGGTACGGGGCCGAGCCACCTTGCCCCGTCCCACCTCAGCCCTGGCAGAGAGAGAGGGAGGAGGGGCATGGGGGCAGGCGTGTGCACTCACTGTGGCAAACGGGGCAGAAGCAGGGTCCTGAAGAGGGGCGAGGGCAGAGAGCTGGAGGACACGGCTTCTTCCAGCAGTGCACTGAACCTTCCTGGGGGAGAGAGGTCGCCCGGCCACATCCCGACTCCCGTGTCATCACACCCTCAAACAGGGCTGCACACGGCCCCCCGTGGGGGCTACCCATACTGACCCCTTCCCTTGGCCCCAGGAGACCTGAACCCAATCCTGGTCCCAGTGAATGTCACAGGCAGAGTGTAGCCTGGGAGGAAGAACAACCTTTTTTCTGGCCAGAGAGGAGGATCAAGGGATGAAGGGTTCCCAAGCCCCCAGAGGGCCACCTCACCTGGCAGGTGCAGAGCGAGCAGGTGGGGTCTAGTGGGTCAGGAAGGGTCTCTCCAGGGGCAGCAGTGACCCCATGATAGAGGCATCCTGGCAGAAAAGGGAATGCAGTGGAAGGGGCTGCAATCAGTGGAGCCCTCCACTCAGACACACACACACACACACACACACACACACACCTGGCCACACACTACAGCTGGCCCTGGGGTCCTTTACCAAAGCTTAGCTAACAGTCAGAAAGGGACAGGTGAGTGGCTGGGAAGGGGAGGGGCGGGAGGAAAGACTTCGGCCAGACCACGGTGGAGAGACTTGTGTGCGTCAAGCAGGGGAGGACTGAGAGTGAGATCACAGACCACAGGCCAGGATGGGACGAGGATGTGAGGGAGGGGCACCGGGAAATGAAGGTGAGAGGTGGGCTGGGCTCAAGAGGGTGGACTAAGGAAGCCAGGAGGGAAGGAAGGTGCTGGGCGTGTTGGGCGACTCAAGGGCCGTGGGAGTCACTGAACGGTTTCGAGCCTCGTGGCTCGAAGGAAGTTTTGAGGAAGGCAGGGAGACAACCGAAGGACGCGAAGGTCTGGCCACACAGACCTTCTGGTTATTTGGTGAATACAACAGTCAGCGTGAGGTGCCAGCAGAGACCCAGAGGAGGCCGAGTTTGGGGTGAGGAACCCAAGGAGAATCCAGGGTGTGGGCTTGCCGTGAGGCTGTCTCGGGGAGGGTGAGAGTGACCAGACCCACTGACAGGGGCAGTGGGAGGGCAAGTCTACCCTGGCAGGTCGGGCAGCAGTGCCCAGCTTGGGTGAGCGGGTGGCTGCAGCTCAGGGGCTCACAGGGCCGGCGGCCACAAGTCACGAAGCCTCCGAGGCAGGTACACAGGTTGCAGGGCTCGCGGGGATCCGGGAACTCCTGGCCACTCACGTAGGACTCCCCCAGATACTCACAGCCTTCAAGAGAGGACAGGGAGGCCAAGGTGGAGGAGCGGAAACCAGAGAGGAGACCAGTCATCCGGCTCTGAGCTCAGACCTGGCCTGAGCTCAAGGGCTCAAAGACCTGGGGGCAAAGGGAACGGCTCAGTGCCGGCAGTAGGGAGCCGCAGGGGAATGGATGAACTGGCCAAAGGACAGACTTTCTCCCCTTTGGTCTGCAAATGAGCCCCCTGACCAGTCTATAGGGAAAATCCACCTAGAATTTAGTTCAGGGCTTTTTTTCTTACAATAATAAATATCTTTGACCCACACTAGGGTAGTAAATTGGATGGCATCACCGACTCAATGGACATGAGTTTGAGAAAGCTCCGGGAGTTGGTGATAGATAGGCAAGTCTGGTGTGCTGCAGTCCATGGGGTCACAAAGAGTCGGACATGACTGAGCAACTGAACTGAGGACAGTAAAGGGGCTTCCCTAGTGGCTCAAATTGTAAAGAATCTGCCTGCATTACAGGAGACTTGGGTTTGATCTCTGGGTCGGGAAGATCCCCTGGAGAAGGAAATGGCAACCCACTCCAGTACTCTTGCCTGGAAAATCCCATGGACAGGGAAGCCTGGTAGGCTACAATCCATGGGGACCAACGAGTTGGACACAACTGAAGTGACTTAGCATGCATGCTGGGCAGTAAAGATGACTTTGATCCCACCTTTCCAGTCCACCCCCTCAGTCCCTGCCCCTCACCATCACAAGCAGGGCAGCAGTCACCCTGGGCAGGGAAGGGGCACTGTGCAGGTGCACAGGCCTTGGGCTCACAGCTGACGCTGCCCTCCCAGCAGAGGCAGATGTGACATCTGGCAGTGGGAGAAGGGAAGCGCTCCCCGCTGGCGAACTCCTTCCCCTGGTACAGGCAGCCTAGGGGGGCAGGCGAGGGGCTGGGGGCTCGTGGAGTACCAGGCGCATTACCAGGACATGCTGCCCTTCCAGCCCTAAGGGCCAAGCCATCCCAGAGACCAGCCCGCATCCTGCCAAGTACCAGGCACATTACCTCCCAGGCCCTGTGGATCAGGTCGGCACTGTTTCCCCACTTTCTTAGTGAGAACCCCAACATGGGAGGGGCGGGCCAGGAGGAAGTGGGGAAGGGAGGTGGCACCCTCCTGGAGATAAAGAGGGGTACCCAGAAGGAAAGGCTCTGGGGTGGAGTTGGAAGAAGAGGGGACAGGGCAGGGAGGGGGACAGCCAGGGCATTACCGTCACAGGAAGGGCAGCAGGGCCCCTGGCGCGGGTGGGCACAGGGTGCGGGCGGGCAGGGCAGTTGCTGGCAGGACACAGAGCCATCCAGGCAGAGGCAGCGGCGGCAGGGGTTGTCGGGCGGGGAGAAGTGCTCCTGATGGTGGGCAGGGACCAAGCCCCCCGGCCGAGGGCAGCCCGAGGGGGCAGCTGCAGGGGAGAGCCTCCATCAGCGGGGCTGGGGACAGGCTGCGGAGGGGATCCACCCCAGAGAAACGGCGAGGGGTGCAGCTCCTACCTGGGCACTGTGGGCAGCACTCTCCAGGCAGCAGGACCGGCTCTGGGCAGGACAAAGGCGGACAGCGGCGCACCAGGCACTGCACATTGCCTCCCTGCAGATGGACCAGGCCAGGGCCATTAGCAGTAGGGGGTGGAGGAGACCCCACGCCTTCCCACCCTGACCTTGGCTGACCTCTCCTGGTCTCCCCAAGCCCCGCCCTCCCTCCCCCGACTCCTCCTCCCATCCACATGGCAGACTCACCAGACAGTGACACAGACGGCAGGGGTCAGAGGGGTGGGGGAAGTCGGCCCCGTTGGGGTACTCTTTCCCACCAAAGGCACAACCTGGAGGAGAGGGCAGTAGAGGCCTGGGAGAGGCCCTCCTCCCCCCAGTGCACGCTGCCCTCACCAGCCCTAAAGGCCAAGTCATCCCGGAGACCACCCCCATCCTGCCCACCACATTGCAGTTGTTCTGGCAACAGACACCAGGCAGCGGGTGGGCACAGGAGGTCTGGGGGCAGACCTGGGGTTGGCAGTGGGCATGGCCTTCCTTGCATTGGCATTCCTGGCAGGAGTCTCGGGGGTGTGAGAAGCGCTCACCATCCAGAAACACCTGTTTCTCCAGGACGCAGTCTGCACAGTGGGGTGGGGGGTGGGTAGGTTGGGGGCATAGAGACAGTGCAAGGAGCGGGCTGACAGCCCCTCTTCTCTTGAGTCCAGAGCCACTGTGGAAGTGCTACTTGGAAGCTGTCCCCATGGAGGGAGAGGATGAGGAGGGGCTGTGTACACACGCAAGGGTCTCTCTCTGAGCACACGCCTGTGTATGTATGTGTGTAGTCCCTTTACCTGCAGGCAGATGTGTGTGCCTCTGAGAGTGAAGAGCTGAAGGGCTCGTGCACGTGCCTGCCTGTGTTTGTGATTCGCGCCCTGCACACTCTCCACGTGGGCAGGGATCAGGGCACACCATATCCCAGCTCCCAGCCTATGGTATAGAAAACTTGAACACTTGTCATCTGAACCAGTCTTGTACAGGTAGATCCGGATGTGTGGGCAATGGAAGAGGAAGTAGTATAAGATGGGAGAGAATGGTGGGTGTAGCAACATGCAGGGACAAACAGATGTCTACCGTGTCTCCCACCCATGCCCTGTGAGTTCCGGAGAGTTCCAAGCTGTGTGAGACCGAAAGCAATTTAGAAGGCCATTGTTGTCTAAAGTTAGGGTTAGGGTTAGGCCCCAAGGAGGGCTTCCCTGATAGCTCAGTTGGTAAAGAATCTGCCTGCAATGCAGGAGACCCCGGTTTGATTCCTGAGTCAGGAAGATCCGCTGGAGAAGGGATAGGCTACACACTCCAGTATTCTTGGGCTTCCCTTGTGACTCAGCTGGTAAAGAATCCGTCTGCAATGTGGAAGACCTGGGTTCAATCCTTGGGTTGGGAAGATCGCCTGGAGAAGGGAAAGGCTACCCACTCCAGTATTCTGGCTTGAAGAATTCCATGGACAGTCCATGGGGTCACAAAGAGTCGGACACAACTGAGAGACTTTCACTTTCACTAAGGGCCCAAGGGGCCATGGAGTGTTAGAGTCAAGGGTCCCTTGAACCACACAGGTGCAGTAAGTACATACCTGGGCACCTGGGGCAGCACTGGCCGGGTCCAATCTGAGGCCTGGCACAGGTTGTGGGAGGGCAGTTGACCAAGGAGCACGTCACGGTCCCATCCTGGGAGCAGGTGAGAGGGCAATGGCAGTGGGTCCTGGGAGGGGCTGAGCCGGGAAGCGGCAAGCCTGGGGAGGTACCTCACAGCGGCAAGTGTGGCAAGGGTCTGTGTCCGTGAAGTTCTGCCCGTTGGCGTACACTTGGCCATGGTAAGTGCAGCTCTCACAGCTGGGGCAGCAGGCACCTGGGCAGGGAGGTGGGTCAGAGCCCTACCCATCAAGGTGAGCTGGTCAAGGCATGGGGGAGAAAGCTAGCTTGGGGCAGGCACTCACCCAGGGACTGGGTGGGGTGCTGGCAGGGAGCTGGGGAGCAGAGCAAAGTCCTGCACACAGGCACCCCAGCTTGACAGGAGCAGGTAGTGCAGGGCTGGCCATCAGGCTCCCACTGGACACCTTCAGCAAACTCCTCTCCATCAAGCATGCAGACTACAGCAGTGTGAGGCAGGGAATGGGTGTCACCATGGCAACCCAGGCACCTCCATCCATCCCTGTCCTTCCCAGACCACCCAGGACCCTTCCCAGGACCCTAGCTTCACCATCCCCACAACAGCCTCTGAACCCACTCTGGAATGGCTGGTGGACTTAGGGATGTGCCCCTGCCCCCCTGCTTACTGTGAAGGAACACTCCTGGCCACTGTGAGCAGCAGCCTTTCATGGTTGTGCCCCCTGCCCCCCAACACACACACCTGAACAGAGCTGGGGGCCAGAGTCAGGCAGGGTGCAGGGCATGCCTGGGCACTTGCGCTCCTTGCAGGAGACCTCGCCAGCCTAAGAGGGAGGCTAGGTGAGCAGCCCTCAGGGGACAAGTCAGATCTGGGATGTGAGACAGCAGGACTGCCTACCTGGCAGGAGCAGCGGACACAGCGGCCACTCTCTTGGAGCTGGAAGGTCTCCTGGTTCTGATACTGGTGTCCCTGGTACTCACAGCCTGGACAGGATGACAGAGGGGCAGGAGGCAGGGTTGGAGGCTGATGGGGAAGCCTCACCACATCCGAGGCCTCCACCCTGCATCTGATAAGGACAGTCACATGTGTCATCCAGGAAGCCCTGCCTGCCAGCCTCCACCGGCCCCCAGGTGCCCAGCATGCCATGAGGCAAGGCGAGAACCCATCCCTCACCCGTGGTGACAGAGCTTAGGTTGGTTCAAGGGGGCTTCTGTGGGTTCAGTGGAGGCAACCACCCCCACCCCCAGACCCAGAGCCTCTCCTGGGGCAGCAGCTAGCCCTCCCCCTGGTGACCGGAGCCCTCACTCACTGTCACAGACAGGGCAGCACTCCCCTGGGGTCCTGCCTGGGTGTCTGCAGGGCGTGGGTGGGCAGGGCGGAGGCTCACACTGGACTCTCCCATTCTGCCAACAGGGCCTGGTCAGCATGCGAGAGGCAGGCCCAGACACCAGGCCCTCCCTGCCGGGCAGCCACACTCACGGCACATAGGCAGTGCGAGCAGGGGTCCCCAGAGCCCACGGGCTCCCCGCTGTGGTAGTCCCGCCCATTTAGGAAACAGCCTGTTGGGAAGACAGTGCCTCAGACCCTCCTCAGGGCCGCATGCCAGTCAGTGTCCTGGACTTCTCAGGAGGCCCATGATACACTTTCTGATTCCCCTACCACCTGCTGACTCACCGTCACACACCGGGCAGCAGGTGCCCGGGAGGGGCCGGGCAGGGTATGGGCACAGACTGGCACATTCTCTCTGGTGGCACCGGATGTGGCCCTCCTGTAGGGGGCAGAGGAAGGGGACATCAGAGTGCAACCAAGTAGCAGAAATGGCCTTCCAGTCTCAGCTATCCATTTACTAGATATTGTTCTGAGCAAATTGTGTCCCCTTTCATATTTTTATGTTGCAGTCCTAACCCCCTCAGAATGTGACCTTATTTGGAAATAGAGTCATAGCAGATGTTATCACATAAGATGAGGTGAGACTGGAAGGGGGTGGCCCCTGATCCAATGACTGGTGTTTTTTTAAAAAGGGGAAATTTGGAGAAAGACATAACATAAGGAGAGTAACATGTGGAAATGAAGGCAGAAGCCACGGGATGCCAAGGATTGCCAGCTAGCCACCAGAGCTGGAGAGGGGCCTGGAACAGAGTCTCCCTCAATCTTGGATTTCTGCCTCCAGAACCATGTGAGGACCAATTTCTGTTGTTTAAGCTACTCTGTTTGTGGCACTTTGTTACTATAGCCCTAAAAACGAATACAGATGCATAACCTGGCGTGTCACCTAAAGTTCTCTGTGACTCAGTTTACTCATCTGGAAAAAAAAGAGACTGATCCTATTTGCAGGAATAGAGATGCAGACGTAGAGAATGGACCTATGTCACAGGGGAAGGGGGTGGGGGAGGGGAGGATGGCATGAGTTGGGAGAGCAGCACTGAGATATATACACTATCACATGTAAATAGCTAGCTAGTGGGAAGCTTGTGCAATAGCACAGGGAGCTCAGCTTGGTGCTCTATGATGACCTAGAGGGGTGGGATGGGGCTGAGGGGTGGAAGAGAGGCTCAAGAGGAAGGTAATACATGTATGCGTATAACTGATTCTAGTCTAGTCAAGGCTATGGTTTTTTCAGTAGTCATGTATGGATGTGAGAGTTGGACCATAAAGAAAGTTGAGCTCTGAAGAATTAATGCTTTTGAACTGTGGTGTTGGAGAAGACTCTTGAAAGTCCCTTGGACTGCAAGGAGATCCAACCAGTCCATCCTAAAGGAAATCAGCCCTGAATATTCATTGGAAGGACTGACGCTGAAGCTTAAACTCCAATACTTTGGCCACCTGATGTGAAAACTGACTAATTGGAAAAGACCCTGATGTTGGGAAAGATTGAAGGCAGGAGGAGAAGGGGATGACAGAGGATGAGATTTTGGATGGCATGACCGACTCGATGGACATGAGTTTGAGTAAACTCCGGGAGTTGGTAATGGTCAGGGAAGCCTGGTGTGCTGTAATCCAAGGGGTCGAAAAGAGTCGGACACGACTGAGTGACTGAACTGATAGCTGATTCACTTTGTTATACTGCAGAAACCAACACAACATTGTAAAGCAATTAAACTCCAATAAAGAACTTTTTAAATAATAAAATAAAAAAATTTTAAAGAGACAATAATAGTCCTGTCCTCATAGCCTTGTAAGGGCATAAGATAAGTGTGTGTAGTGTGGCATCCACCTCCAGAAGCTGACACTTAACAAACACTTAGCTGCTATGATTCCCCATTGTCTTTCCCAGACAGACCCAGTCCCTGGAGTTCATATCTATACCTGGGCTCGCTACCTCCAGCCCCACAAGTGTCTGGGCAGCCAGTGACTCTCTCACAGGTGGGGTGGGGATGTGGGGTATCAGTGTGAACAAGGCGGGGAAGCACATGGTTACAGGGGGTGGGTGCACCATGGACTTCACAGTGGAGTCCTTCATCCTTGGTGAGCTGTCAAGAAGCTCTGTGGCTCTTGCTTCAGCCCTCTGAACCATAGCCCTCCTTGGTGTGCACCCTGCCTGGACATTAGGGCTTCGTGTCCCTGCCTTTCTCCTCCAGGCTTTGCCCTGACTCTTCCCTATATCTGGTGTTTTAGTCCATTCAAGCTACTGTAATAAAAATCCTATAGTCTGGGTGGCTTATAAACAGCAAAAAATTTAGTTCTCATTGTTTGGGAGGCCAAGGAGTCCAAAATAAAGGTGCTAGGAGTTTCAGTGTCTGGTGAGAGGCTCCTTCCTGCTTCAATTTTGTGAGTGCTCTGTTAAGTCGCAACCAGGGTCATGTGCCATGGACTCTGAGACTTGAGCACTGAAGAATTGATACTTTTGAACTATGGTGTTAGAGCAGACTCTTGAGAGTCCCTTGGACGGCAAGGAGATCCAACCAGTCCATCCTAAAGGAAATCAATCCTGAATATTATTCATTGGAAAGACTGATGCTGAAGCTGAAGCGCCAATACTTTGGCCACCTGATTCGAAGAGCCGACTCTTTAGAAAAGACCCTGATGTTGGGAAAGATTGAAGACAGGAGGAGAAGGGAATGACAGAGGACAAAATGGTTGGATGGCATTATCGACTCAATGGATATGCGTTAGAGCAAGCTCTGGAAGATGGTGAAGGACCGGGAAGCCTGGTGTGCTGGAGTCTATGGGGTTGCAAAGAGATGGACAAGACTGAGCAACTGAACAACAACAAAATCCCATTCATGAGGGCTCTACTCTCAAGACCTAATCACCTCCCAAAGGCCCTACCTCCTAATACTATCACTTTAGGGGTTAGAATTTCAACATATGAATTTGAGGGGGGGCACACATTCAGTCTATAGCATCTCCCTGCTCAAATTCTACTCACTCATTCAGACCTAAGCAAACACCACCCTCCCCACAAAGTTTTTCTAGATCTGTGCTGCCCAATAGAAATATAACACAAACCACATATGTCATTTAAAATTCTCTGGTAGTCAAAATTCAAAAAGAAAAAGAATCAGATGGAACTAAATGTTAACAAAATATTCCACTCAAACCAATATATCCAAAAAGTTATTTCAACATGTAATCAACATGAAGTGTTAATAAGACATTTTTTGTCCCTTTCTCTCGTAATACGGCTTTGAAATCCAGTGCATAGTCTATCCTTTGAGCCCATCTCAAATGGAACAGCCACATTTCGAGGGCTCATTGTCTGCATGGAGTGGCTCCGGCCCAGACAGCAGAGCTCCAGACATCAGGTGAACTGTGTTTCTCCCTCCCTGGAGCTTGTGCCCCCGTCACATCCTGCCTGCCCAGCCTCACTCCTCCTGCAACCTGAAGCTCCTTGGTTTGGGTTCACAAACATACTGCCCACCTACTGTGCCTGGAACTGGACATACAGGGCGCGACCCCTTCCCCACCCTCATGGCCTCTAGAATCAGGTCTCCATCTCTGTCCCCTCACGGTGACTTTTGGGATGTGTTCAGTGGAGTGAAGGAATGAATCTGGGTGACCTGGGGTCGGGGAGTGGTGGGGGCAGCCCCGGAGCAGCATGGGGACTCACCAGGCACTGGCAGATCCGGCAGGGGTCCCCAGGGGTGGTCCACTCTTGCCCATGCTCCCAGCGAGAACCATCTTCTGTGCAGCCTTGAGCTGGGGGAGACAGGCAGAGAGGAGGCCTGGTGGAAATTTCAGCCAGACCTTCCCTCCACATGCCCTCTGAGGGTCCTCCTTGGAGCCTAAACCCAACCAGATCCTGCCTGGATCCCTCACCCCAGCCACCCAGCACCTCAGGCAGGGGCAGGCCCAAGCTCCTTGGCCTGACTTTCTAGGTCTTCCAGGGCCAGCATGGCCACGCCCACCTGTCCCCGGCCCCTCCCCTTCTCTCAGTGTAAGCCACGCCCACCAGCCTGAACCTTCCCAACCAACACACTCCCACCTCACACGGAGTGTCAGTCCCAAGCTGCCCTCTCTTCCTGGCCTGCCCTCTGCCCTTCACCTAGCGAACTGCTCTTTAGCCTCGAGGTTCACTCAGGACCCACCACCCCCAGGACGCCCTCCCTTTAGTGCCCAGGTTGGACTAGGTCTCCACTAGGTCTCCTTCCTATGAGTTTCCATGGTATCTGTGTATAATCTAATCCCGCCTTTGCAACAGTCCTGGCTTGTGACTCAGTGTCACCCTCTAGTGGTCTGCCTCGAGGGTCCACCAGGTGTCTTTGCGCAAAGCAGGTAATAGTTAATGTTTATTGAGGTATACCAGAGAAGGCAATGGCACCCCACTCCGGTACTCTTGCCTGGAAACTCCCATGGATGGAAGAGCTTGGTAGGCTGTAGTCCATGGGGTCGCGAAGAGTCGGACACGACTGAGCGACTTCACTTTCACTTTTCACTTTCATGCATTGGAGGAAGAAATGGCAACCCACTCCAGTGTTCTTGCCTGGAGAATCCCAGAGCCTGACGGGCTGCCGTCTATGGGGTCCGCACAGAGTCGGGCACAACTGAAGCGACTTAGCAGCAGCATTGAGGTATACAGTATCATTATCCCCCTCTTACAAATGGGGAACTGAGGCACGGAGTAACTCCCTCAGAGGCAGACAAGCACTAAGGGACAACGGCAGACCTTGGAGCAGGTGTGGTCAGGCACGGCTCCCCCGCTGATGGAATCCCCAGCTCAGGGGTCCGCAGAGTGGGCTCTGGGTTGACAAAAGGGCCTAACAGCCCCTAACAGGCCTGGAGGTCCACCAGGGAAGGGGCAGGGGCTCTCACCTTGGCAGGCCGGGCAGCAGTGCCCAGGCCTCAGGACTGGCTCAGGGCAGGGGATGGGCAGGCACTTCATGGGCACACAGCGAACCAGACTCCTCTGTAACACACCCACAGCGGTGCTGCCTCTGGGTCTGGCTCCCAGAGAGAGCAGGCTGGGCCACAGGGTGGGGATGGAGGGAGGATCTCTCTGGCACCAGGCCTTGGGAGGTATGTGAGGGGCTGAAAGAGTGGCAGGTGCAGCCCAGGGCAGGCACGGGCATCCCAGGAGGAGCAGGGCCTGGGCAAAGGTACGGGGGACTCACCAGGCAGGAGCACTGGAGACAAGGGTTGGAGCTGGACAGGAAGTTGGCCCCTTCCTCGTAAAGCTGCCCCTCATACTCACAGCCTGGGGAGGATTGCCAGAAAGATGGGCCAATTAGCAGAGAGCAAGGTGGGTGGCCATCACCCAGGGGAAGGCATGACTCCAAGTAGGTACGGAACCCTCTGGGGCTGAGGCCGGGGTGAGGGGCGGGGTGGGCAGGACAGGGGCAGGTCACCTGGCCGGCAGACGGGGCAGCACTCCCCAGGTGGGGTGTAGCTCTCCAGGCAGTTGAGCTCTGAGCATGAGGGTCCCTGGCACCGCACTGTCCCTGCCTGCAGGACAGACACTGAGCCCTCCTTCCTTCTCCACTGCCCCAGCCGAGTGGAGACCTAGAAAGCTCCAGGCCTCAGTTCCAGGGTGGCAGCAGCAGCCCTGCCTGGCCCCCAGATCAGGCTTGGCACTGCCAGGTCTGGGGTATGCCAGACATTAGGGACGTAGGTGGTAGTTGGGGCCAGACTCTGATTCCCTTACCTGGCAGGTGCAGATAACACAGCGCTCCAATTGCCACGTTTCCCCATCCCTGTGGCCTCCAGGGCAGCCTGCAAAACCAGGGCCAGGCCCTCAAGTAAGGGACCCAGAGTATTGGGGCAAAAGACAAGAATGTCACATCAAAGGGGCACCGTTCAGGTGAGAATCAGACTTGTATATTTACTACAACATTCCAGCAGATGGCACTATAGTGTCTGACTCTAATATCAGTAGGTCAATCATTTTACAACACATGGAAGCAGTGACGGAAGAGTGACATTTTTTTAAATTTCACCAGAGACATCATCAGTTCAGTTCAGTTCAGTCACTCAGTTGTGTCCAACTTTTTGCAACCCCATGTACTGCAGCACCCCAGGCCTCCCTGTCCATCACCAACTCCTGGAGTTTACTCAAACTCATGTCCATTGAGTCAGTGATGCCATGCAACCATCTCATCCTCTGTTGTCCCCTTCTCCTCTCGCCTTCACTCTTTCCCAGCATCAGGGTCTTTTCAAATGAGTCAGCTCTCTAAGACATCATATGGACTAGCAATGGCCCTGAGGCACCATGTGTCTTACAAGCTATGTGCGTGCGTATGTGTGTGTGTGTGTGTGTGTGTCCCTTTTCACTGAGATCCAATGACTCCAAAGACATTACTCCTCATCTCATCTTGGCCAAGACTTTCAGGCTACATTGCCAGACCTCAACCAGTGCCTGGGCCCCTGTCCTACCTTTCAAACTACCAACTGTCATTCTTCCTGCAGTATGGTTGCCAGATAAAATATAGGACATCCGCTTAAATGTGAATTTCAGATGAACAACACAAAATTTTTTAGTATAAGTACACCCCAAATATTGCATAGGACGTACTTTAAAAAATATGTGCTATTTATCTAAAATTCAAATATAACGGGGCATCCTGTTTTTATTTGCTGAACCTGGAAACATTATCTTCCTAACTATGAGCTAGTAACACTTCCCAGCAGTCACTTCTGCCCAGCTCTCTTCATGTCACTGGCCCATAGCCTTCCCAATCTCCTAAAGCTCGGAGTCCACCGTTCCATGGCATATGACCATGTTCCTTAGAAACAACCTTCCTTTGCAGCCCACTGTCATCTCTGGCTCCATGCCCAAACCACTGGGCATGTAATAACCCCCTACCTGGTCTTCCTGCATCTAGCCCATACCAGATGAATATTCCAAAAATGCCTCTTGGAACATGCCACACTCCAGCTCTGCAGCCTTCAACCGCTTCCATTGTCCACAGAAAAAAGTCCAAACTGCAAGGCTTATAGCAGCCTGTTCCTACTGGCCTTCCCAGGCTGATTTGTTGTGACACACGTCTCTGCATTCTGGTGCACAGAGGACCCTCTTTCTGAGGAAACCCCACTCTCCGTTGAAGACCCAGCTTGGATGACCTGTTGTCCATAGAGCTCTCCCTGCTTTCCTGCCCTCTCCTCTGGCACCAAGCCACTTACTACCTTTCTCTGCTTTGCTTTAATCTGTTCACTGGCTCTTAAATCTTGTATTACACCAGCTATATAAATTCATTTTCTCACTAGATTAGAAGCTCCCGGAGGAAAGGGAGAAGATCATGTCGAGCCTTTGGCTCAGTCCCAGGCCAGAGGCAGCATTTGCTGACTTGCACTTCGCTTCCAAACTCACTAAATCGGAGCAAGCGGGCAGGCACCCTCTGGGCACATTGCAGGGGGCAGGCCAGGCTCTGGGGCCCCGGAACCAGTGTGGGAGGTGGAGCTGGGGCGGACAGGAAGCTGAGCGGGCTCACAGTGTGGGCAGCACGCTCCCGGCTCTGGGCAGGGTCCTCTCGGGCATGGCTTCTGGGTACAAGTTACGGTTCCTTCCTGTGGGGAAGCAGGTGATGGAACCCTGGAGGGTGGTCCTCCAGAGCTGAAACCTCCCCCCAGGCTGGGACCCACCGGAGGAGCAAGAGGCTGAGCGGGCTCAGAGTCTGCAGGCTACCCTTGGCCCAAGGGCAGAAAAGGGACTTTCATCCCCACCCCCATCATCTCCTGCCACTCTCAACCCTCGGAAACCAGCACTTTCAAGAGCCAGCCACATCTCCAGAGTGGGGAGATCCTGGGAAGGGAACCGAGGGCTTCCTCCATGGAGGGGTGAAGAAGGGAAGGCTGGAGGAAAGTGGAGCCAAGTGAGGGAGAAGAGGCAGGTAGATGACTGGGACAGACACATGAGTGGGGGACACTGAGGGTGCACAGGTGGGGAGGCGGGTACAAGAGGACAGGAACCCTTCTGTGTGCATTGTGGGGGCTGAGCTCCAGAAAGCACAACAATTCAGAATCAACTGAAGGCTGCCAAGGGCAAGGCTTAGGAGGATGGCAGATAGATGCCCCCTTCTAAACATTCTGCACACCAGCTGCAACAACAGGTAGCTGAGGTGAGGTGGACAGGGGTGGGGTATCCCGGGGTCCATGAGAACTCACCAGGCAGCGGCAGGTGGTGCAGGCATCTGGGGTGAAGGTCTCCCCATTGCCGTAGGTCTGACCATTGTGGCTGCAGACTAAGGAGGACATGGTGCTGTCACTCAGGGCCATCTCCAGGCCCCAGGGTGGTGCCTGCGGGCAGGTGGATGGCACTCACCATGGCAGTGGGGCAGGCCAGGCTTGGAGACACAGTTTGCAGCCCCGTCCTGGCAGATGCAGGCTGTGCAGGCGTCGGGCTCCCAGCGAGCTCCCTCGGGCCAGGCCCGGCCCAAACCCAAGCACTGGGGGGAAGCTGGGTGGCACTCACAGGACTCCAGCTGTGTCACCCTGCCCTGCAGGTCCTTGTTCTGGGTAAGAGGTGGGGGTAGGAGGCACTGGTTCAGCCTCCCCCACGGTCTCCCGCAGGGTATGAAAGCCGAGGCAGGATGAGAAGGCAACTTGACAGAACAGAGATGGGCCCACCTCCAGGCAGCACCCCGCTCAGACAGCATGAGCTCTCATGGCCTGGGGTCTGGACGGGCTCCCAGAGGAGCATGGGCCCCCAGTCCTCTTCTTTAGACAAAAGGGGATCCAGTCCCTGTTACCCAACAGTTAAAGACCTTTATCCACCCAAAATCTTCCCTGACAATGTTTTATATGAAGTAGGTACTCCGTAATGTTCACCAAATACATGAAAGAACGTGAAAGACAATCTGATTCACAAATACCTAGAGGTCCTTCTCTTGTAAGAAAGAACCGATGTTAACTGTTCAGATAAGAGCCTTTCTATGTGCATTTAAAACAAAACGCTATTTCAGGGTCCCACAGGCTCCCCTTCCCTCCTTTCTTCCCACTACACCAGGCCTGCCATGCCCCTTGCACACCCACCGCCTTCATTGGTACCTGTTCTCTGAGCTCCGTGACCTCAGCCTCCAGCCTTTCCAGCCGCTCCTCCAGGGGGCGCCACCGTTGCTTGGGGGCCCCAACAGGTGCTGAGGAGTGGGCTGGCCCCTCTGACTGGTAGTTGTGGACATCAGCAAGGCCAAGGGGCTCCCTGGAGACGGCCCCACCTGAAGGCACAAGAATCCAGGGAGGGCGTATGGGTGAGGGGCTAGCAAGGCTTCCTGGGTTTGTCTTCCCAATGATATCCGTCCTATACCCCACTCTTGTCCACCTGCCAAACCCACCGTCCTGGGAAGGAGAGATGGTCTGTGAGGGGCTGGAGTGAAAGCATGGGAGGAGGAGGAGGGTGCCCTGGGTGGACAAACGTGACCCAGACCAGTTTTCCCAAGTAAAGCTATGACAAACCTAGACAACATATTAAAAAACAAAGGCATCACTTTGCTAAAAAAGCCTATATAGCCAAAGTTATGGTGTTTCCAATAGCTGTGTATAGATGTGAGAGCTGGACTATAAAGAAGGCTGAGCACCGAAGAATTCATGTTTTCAAAATGTGAGGCTGGGAAAACTCTTGAGAGTCCCTTGGACAGCAAGGAGATCAAACCAGTCAATCCTAAAGGAAATCAACTCTGAATATTCACTGGAAGGACTCATGCTGAAGCTGAAGCTCCAATAATTTGGCCACCTGATGAGAAGAGCTGACTCATCAGAAAAGACACTGATGCTGGGAAAGATTGAAAGCAAAATGAGAAGAGGGCGACAGAGGATGAGATGGTTGGATGGCATCACCGACTCAATGGATGTGAGTTTGAGCGAACTCAGGGAGATAGTGAAGGACAGGTAAGCCTGGTGTGCTGCAGTCCATGGGGTATCAAAGAGTCAGACACAACTTACTGACTGAACAACAGTAACAAGAACCTCAGGCAAGTATAAGCCCCAGGGATCCCAGCTCACTGGGAGCCTGGGGGAGGATATAGACCAGGTTTCCGTGTAGCCTGCTCTGACTCTGCAGGGGTCTCCAGCCACGGGGGACATGCCAGGGTCATCCAGCCTCATTCAGACCAGGGTCTTGGCCAGGGACGGCCTGGGGAACTGACATGTCATGCTGGGAGGGCCCACAAGTCAGCACAGCCAGCAGGAGAGGGAGACAGACCAGTGAAAGATGGGCCTGCTTTCAGGGACCTGGGGTCTGTGAGCAAACCCTGCCTCCACCTGCTCAGCTTCACCTTCAGAAAGGACACCGCTTCTGGGCACAGCGATGGGCAACTCTTCCCCCTGCTGCCATGCCCAAAGCCTTGCCACTCTTTTCCAGGCCTGTGGCAGAGGAGCCTGGCGACCCACCCTGGGCAGAGTGTGCTCCAGAAAGCAGGATGTGGCTGCATTTCTTGAAGGGTTTGGGGAAAGTGCTGGCAGGACTCCTACTTGTTTTCAAGGCTCCATCAAAATGAAGACAGCCTGTCCCGGGTTCTAGATGACACTGGGTCCTAGGAGAGGCTGGAGAAGGCCACTTTCACCTCACTTTGATCTCTCTTGTGCAGTCAGGAAAATAAAGACTATGCAGGTGGGGGTCGTCTGACTCCAGGCTTGTTTCCCAAACATCATTCCTCCTCTGGGTGAGGTGGGCAGGGCAGCAGAGGGTCTGGAGCAGGAAGGGGGTGAGGAGGAGGAAGGGGAGGAGGGAGAGGAAAGAGTCCTTCTGCAGAGGCATCTCATTAGTGAGGCTGGCCTGGGCAGCTGAAAGGGTTTCTGGTGAACACGAGTCCAATGAAGCAAGGGCACAATGTCGCTCACTCCCCAGCCCCTTGACTGCCTCCACCAAAGTGGGTTGGAGATTCTAGTCCAAAACCTAAATTGCCTTCTTTTGTCCAAACCTACTTTGTCCTGAGTTCCTTGGCCTGTTTAATGCCACCCTTGTGGTATGTGCTAAGTTGCTTTGGTTGTGCCCGACTTTGTGACCCCATGGATTGTAGCCCACCAGGTTCCTCTGTCCATGGGATTCTCCAGGCAAGAACACTGGAGTGGGTTGCCATTTCTTCCTCCAGGAGATCTTCCTGACCCAGGGATCGAACCTGCATCTCTTAGGTCTCCTGCATTGGTAGGTCGGTTCTTTACCACTAGCGCCACCTGGGAAGCTCAATGCCACCCCCACCTACCTAGAAATCTGGGGCTCAGCTGCCCTCTTGGTACCCCTCCAAAACCCCATCAGTCTCTGGTCTCAGCCGATTATCCCCCCACCCCATCTCCCCAGCTCCACTCCTCTCCCCTCTATCTCCACTCTGGAGGCTGAAGTCTCCTTGCCTCCAGCAGCTCCTCTTCTCCTGGCACAGTCGCTTTAGATCCTACATCTGAAGGCGCCCAGCAGCAAGTCCAAATGTGACCTTTCCCAAGTGCCCATCATCTTTTCAGCCCACTCTCCTACCCCCCGACACCCACACCTTGGGCAGGGTGTCGTCACTTGGAATGGCTCTCTGTCCTGGTGTGGTACCTAGCTCCCTTCCCGGCCCCATGAAGGGTGGCCAAGGGTGGGGTCCTGGTATCTTATACCCTCCACCCCAGCTCTATACCCCATGCCCCATGAATCCTCCTTTCAGGCCACTGCCCACCCCCAGGACTGCTTAAGCAAACACAATCAGGGGGTCAAGAAAAGCTGGGGTCCTCTGGGACCCTCAGGGAAGATCCGGCCAGTCCTTCGCCTGGAAAGACCTGCAGAGAAGAGCTCCTGGTTGTTGTGCAAAGCCTGATGGCTCCCCATGGAACTGTCCTCAGCTCCCCTCCCTTCCCCGCCCCCCGCGCCTGACACAATCCCTGCACTGACCCCTCTGTTCCTGCCGGTCCTTCTGGAGGAAAGCCAGACACAGACACTCAACGCCAGTTCCCATGGCGGACCTTCTTTTTTTTCCTCCGTTCTCAAGACAAATAATTAACTTCAGACTCCCAGATTCCAGCGCAGCCTCTCCCCCACTGCTGCCTGCAGAAATTCCTCCCGAGGCTAGAGCAGGAAGCCCCCTCCTGTTCCAGGACCCCAAGACCCCATGCCGTAGCCTCCGTGCTGCCGCCACCACACTGGCTCCTCCACCGACGGGAGGACTCAGGCTGGCCAGAGAGGTGAACACACCCCAAGGCAGGGCCTGGGGAGGCAGCCCCACTCCCGGCCCAGCTGTTCCCTCAGACTGGGCTGAGCAAGAGGTAAGGTCCCATCTGGCTGCCCCCAAACCCTCAGCACCCCAACTTACCTCTGCTGGTCCCCGGGGCCAGTGTTTGGCTCGTGAGCTGCAGAATGAGGGACAGCAGGACGGCCGCGGCCCTGGCCATGCTCGCCCCGCCTCGCTGACTGTGGTCTTGGCTCAGCAGGCACTGGGAGAGGGGGGGTGGGGACACACCAGGCCGCCTCCCACCCAGCCTTTGTTCAGGGAGGGCTTCTGGTGTCTGTCATCCAGGCCTGTGGCGCCTGCTTCCCTGATGGCACCTCCACCCGGGGCCCCCAGGCCCCATCCTGACCCCAACTCTGGCTCAGAGGTGCAGGAGAGTGCCTGGGGGGGGGGGGACTGGAAGCTGGAAGAAAGTGGGGATGACTTCTCCTGCATAGGGTCCAGGACCCAGCCCTAAAAAAAAGCCCCACAAATTCATCACTCTCGGGCTCTGGGACAGCCAGTCTCCCTGCCCTTTGGGTCACGCTGCCACCCTGGGGTTCCCTTCCTCACCTGTGTACCAGAGAAGCAAACTGAGCTGGGTTCAAATCCTGGCTTAGCCGGTCTCACATGCCCATAGGCCTCCAATTCTGTGCCTCAGTTTCCCTGTTTGTAAACTGGTCATAATATCCACTTTATAGACTTGCAGTGAGGACTAAGCGAGACTATGGAGATAAGGAATTTAGGGTAGGGTAGTGGTTGGCACAGACTAAGTGCTCAGTAAACAGATGGAAACAAATGGTGATGTTCCAGGTCTCCAAAGTCAAGGACTCCTGGCTTCCTCCTCCTCCTCTCTCCACCTCTGCATCTCTTTCCTGGACTCTACCCTCCATCCCCATCTACCCTGTTAGCCCCAGGTTGAGCCCCAAATGCCAAGACTTTCCTTCCCCAGCCCATTCCCAGATCTTGGGCTCAGGCCTGGCCTGGGGAGGGGGGCGTTGTGAGTCTAGGCAGGGGGCAGGGCTAGGTCCTGGGCTCCGCAGGGGGAGGGGGCCAAAGGGAGGAAGTGAGAGACGCTGGTCACGTGGACCACAAGCCTGGGAAACTCCTCGGTGCAGCTGGGAAGCAGGGGAGGTGGGGATGGGCCCCAACTCACAGGCCCAGGGACATGAAGGGTGGAGCCATGATCCCGCCACAGCAGTCTCCCTCCCGGCCACAAAGGCCAGAAAACCAGAGCTCCCCACCCTCGGCCCAGGACAGGGCTAAAGGTCCCTCTAGCCCACTCACCAAGCTCCATAAGGGAAAGGCATGTCTCCTCCCCCGCCCAACCCCCCCCCCACCCTGAGTGTGGACCCCTGAAAGGTCCCCAGCAGGGGGCAGGCAGGGCAGCTATGGGCCAGTACTGAGACCTGGCCTGGCTAAGCCTGGAGCTAGGCTCCCAGGAGCAGAAGAGAGCCAGGGCCAGCTGGCTGGAAGAGGAACAAGGAAGTGGCAGCTGTGTTCCCACCGGGGTTAAGGAAAGTAATGTCTGTCAGAAGGAGGGCCCCGGGAGGCAGGGTGGAGAGGAGGCTAAGAGCAGATTCCAGGTCAGTCCAGAGTCTGATGCTCTCTGCTGTGACCTCAGGCAAGTCGTTTAACTTTCAGTGGCTACTTTTTCTTCTCTGTGGCTCTAATGGCACCCACCTCATCGGTGTGTAAGGGTTAGCAAGCTAACGGCTGGAAAGAGGACTCAGCACTGGGCCTGGCACATAGGTATTAGGTCTTATTGCTTCTCTTCTGGGATGTCGATCACCCCATCATTCCCACTTTACAGATGAGAAATCTGAGAAGTCAAGTTAGCTGTGAAGTCAGCTGAGAAGTCAGGTAAGTCACCCTGGGAGTAAACCACAGAGCCTGGATTCAATGCTAGGCCCTTACTCCTTATCAATTCTCAGGGCCTATACTCCATATCACCCAGGAGCCCAAGCACCCGCCCTGGCCACCCCAGCTCCCAGCTGCTTCCTGCTCTGGCCAACCCCCCACTCCCTTGCCCTCCCACCGTGCCCACTCCAGCCCCTCCATCCTCTGTCAGACCACCTGAGTATCGCTGGAGAACATCCCAGCCCTTGGGTGACTAGATTCACTTCAAATTCATAGCCACAAACTTCAGTGGGCATGCAACACCATCAGAAATTCTTCTACAGTTCCCTGGTAAGGGGATTCCCTGGTGGTCCAGTGGTTAGGACTCCATGCTTCCATTACAGGGAGCCCAGGTTCGATCCTTGGTTGGGGAACAAAGATCCAACATGCTGTGCAACAAGGCCAAAAATTAAAAAAAAAAAAAAAAAGGGAAATCCCTGGTAAATCCAATCTCCTGTTCCCAGAGAGGAGTATTTCATACCCTTGCCTTCCTTCCTAAATGTTTCAGTGGCCCCACGCTTATCCGCTGTTTGATTTTGGCAAGTTATCAAAACTTTCTCAGCCTCGGGTCCCTCCCCTGTGAATTAGAGGTAATAATAATACCTCCCTTGTGATTGTTATAAGGGCTGTCTTAGCCTGGGTTCCCTGAAAGCAGAGCCTGAGACAAAGGCTTACATGTAAGTTTATTTTGGAATATGATCCCAAAGAGCAGGAATGAGGAATGGGAAGGATGGAAAGCTGATACAAGACCACCTTGTGGAGGAGCTGGTCACTGTTATGGGCATCTGTGTGTCCAATCCCACGGGTCCATCTGTATGAAAGCAGCTTAGCCACAAAGAGGAAACACTTATCCCTTGAGCTAACCCCGCAGGGCATTCGCTGCTCCCAATTATGCATGAACAAGTGTTCAAGAGGGCTCCTTGGGTGTCCAGCGCCCCACAACAGGGAAGTTCCAAAGCAAGATGGGAGCGATTGACAGCTGGGGCCTGAGGCAGGCGAGATGCTGCCAAGATGTGTGTTTGCAGAGCTGCGTGCTTCAGAGAATGGATTAAGGTACAGGTGAGTTGGAGAAGACTCTTGAAAGTCCCTTGGACTGCAAGGAGATCCAACCAGTCCATCCTAAAGGAAATCAGTCCTGAATATTCATTGGAAGGACTGCTACTGAAGCTAAAACTCCAATACTTGGCCACCTGATACAAAGAACTGACTCATTTGAAAAGACCCAGATCCTGGGAAAGATTGAAGGCAGGAGGAGAAGAGGATGACAGGATGAGATGTTTGGATGGCATCACCGACTCAATGGACATGAGTTTGGGTAAACTCTGGGAGTTGGCGATGGACAGGGAGGCCTGGCGTGCTGTGGTCCATGGGGTTGCAAAAGGTCGGACACAACTGAACAACTGAACTGAACTGAAAGGATTCGCAGAAAAGGTGTCCAACGAATGAGACCAAGCCTGTAGAAGTCTTTCTACAGTGCTCGGCACGTGTTAAGCACCCAAAGCATATTATTATTTTTATTGACATCATTATCATCTCCTGCTGAAGCCCAACCTGAAAAGCCAATGTAAGCGTTCTTTGTCTGCCACAGAAGGTACAGAAACTTCTGGAAAAGTCACTCTATGAAATAAAAACACAGGAAAGGGTGTTGCTTTGGAGAGGCAGTTGAGTTTCCACCATGACTGATCACAGTCTCTTGGCGCCAGGTGTTGAGCCAGATACAGGAATACAGGAATGAACAAATCAGGAAGAGCAATGGGGAGAACGCCCTGGGCCAGGCCAAGGGATGGGGCACGTGGCCCCTGGCAGAGGGAGGGGCATGAACACATTTCCGTAGGTGCACGCAAATATCAGGCTTGGAATAAAGGGCTCACATTTCTCTGCTCGGCTAGCGGAACCAGATGCTACCATCCTCACCGAAAACCAGTGCTTTCTTGCTTTCTTTAGCCAAGAACTTTCTGGCTAGAGAAAGAAGGTCCAGGCTTGAGTCTTTACTCGGTAAAGTGTCCCCGTGTTTAGAGGGGTGTTTGGGACTCAGCAGGGCTTGTGGGCACAGTAGCGTGTGTGGCTCAGTAGGGCAGCAGAAGGGCTCTGGGTTTAGAGTCAGTGAGTCCTGAGTTCAAATCCTGCTCCATCACTTACTGTCTGTGCTGGGTGATCTCCATTTCTACCTCTTCCATTCATCCTCCCCCTCCACGCCTTACAGATTGCTTCACTCTGGCTTTCATGCCCTCTGTCTTCCTGTTGGGTCAGCCAAAGAGAGGCACAGGCAGGAGAGGAGAGTGGTTGGGGTATTTCTTCCTGGCCTCCTGCTCACGACACTATTCCTGCCCCTTATCTGCTCAGCCCAGAGGGTGGCAGTGGATCCCTGCTAACAAGTTCCTGGCCTTCAGCACCCCTGGTGATTCTCTTAACCATGTCGGCAGACCTGTAAATGGTCCTTTCTTTAAGTTCTCTTTAGCTAACCCCTTCGGAGAGGAATTCTCTTTTCTCCGGGGCCTTTAGCCTATATGCTAATCTTACCAAATATACTCTACCTCCCTAAGCCAAAATCTTTCATCTGTAATGTAATACGTGCATACGAGTGCTCAGTTGTGTCTGACTCTTTGCAACCCCATGGACTATAGCCTGCCAGGCTCTCGCTGTCCTTCGAATTCTCCAGGCGAGGATACTGGAGTGGGGTGCCATTTTCTACTCCAGGGGATGTTCAGGACACGGGGATCGCACCCACGTCTCTTGCATCTCCTGCACTGGCAGGCAGATTCTTACTGCTGAGCTACCTGGGAAGCCACTTCATCTGTAAAAGGAAGTAATAACCACTGCTGTAGGTTGGGAGAGTCCAATGAGACAATGTACATGTGATGTGTGCCTGACATGTATGCGGTGCCTGGTACACAAAAGAACCCAACATAAGTTACTTTCTGTTCCTCCCCTCCTTCAGATTGTACTGACAAGAGCAGCAGGTTGGTTTTCCTCTGGATTTGGTGGCTGGAAGCAAAAGGTTGCTGTAAGGAGTGAGGGAGATAGGGATAAGGAAATTATTAAATTTTGTACTTAATGCCTTTCAAGTCCGGGGCTTCCCTGGTGGCTCAGTGGTAAAGAATCCACCTGCTAATGCAGGAGACTCAGGTTTGATCCCTGGCTCAGAAAGATCTCCTAGAGAAGGAAATGGCAACCCACTCCAGTATTCTTGCGTGGGAAATCCCCTGGACAGAGGAGCCTGGCGGGCTATAGTCTAGGGAGTCGCAAAAGAGTTGGACATGACTTATCGACCCAACGACAGCAGTCTTTCAAACCACACCAGTTGTAACAAATGAAATAAGCCATCACAGTTATAAAGGCAAAGCGCATCATGACACCTGCTTCAGCCCTTTCTTGCTTATCACTCCCCACAACATGACTAATGGTAACAAGGTCCGTTGTTCCACACCCATCCCCTGGCCCACACAACCACATGCAAGCCTGTGCGCACCACATGGTTTCGTCTGGGTGTGGTGCTTGGCTGTGCAAGATCCCATCCCCCCCCCCATCTGCCCCTGCAAGTCTCCCACTCGCCCCCGAAGCTCCTCTCTTGGTGGTTCCTGTCTCCACCTCCCTATTTACCCAGGACCCTCTCTCCCTACTCACAACATCATGTTCACCCCAGGCAAAGGTTACCCTGACTGACTGAGCGCTGTTTATCACAGATCTGATTCTAATTCCACAGCTGTATCCCACAGCTGGCCACCCCTCCGCCTGATTCAGAATAACTAGGCCGCCAGCCCCTTCCAGAAAGGACTTCTTCTGCCCCTTAAAATGCCTGCAGGGGTCCATCTCACTGTGTTCCAGGGACCACACCAAACTGCAGCATGCCTATTCAAGTACCAATGTCAGCTCATATACTTGACCATCACTGCTCACAGGTTAATAGCAGAGTTGGAACTCAGACTTCCTTGTTGGATGGAACCTGCTGGGAGTTTAGGAGTGTGTGTGTTTTTCTGTTACTGTTTTTTGGTAAAGAGAGACCAGTGCAGTCAGATTGCCTATCTGAACCTTGCCACAGAGCCAGCACCTGGAGGTGGGTAGTACTGGCAGAATATTTTCAGGCACCACACAGGGACCGCGAAGCCACAAGGTTATCCAGCCTGGAGGGGAGCTTGCCAATCAGCCTTGGGCCGACTGGGGAAACTGGGACTTCCCCAATCTCTTTTCTGACTTTCTTTTTCACAAAGAATGATTCTTGAGGATATCATTAGGGCTTGAAGAAGCTGAGAGGGAGGGGCAAAGAGGAGAGGAAATGTGTGTGCCTTTCTGCCTGCAATTTCCTCTTCTTCCCACCCATTTCTCTTCTTCCAATGCCTCATAGTCCTGCTCTCAAGATCCCATAAAACCTCCTCTGGTGGTTCTGGGAAGCACAGTCCAATAGAACTTTCTGTGACAATGGAAATGTTCTATATCTGCCCCGTCCAATACAAGAGCCCCATGAGGCTACTAGGCCCCTAGTAGTAATATGGCTAGTGCAATTGAGGATCTGAATTTTTAGCTTTATTTAACTCTAACTTATTTTAATACAAATGCCTCTATGTAGCTAGTGGCTACGTAGCACATATTCAGACTGTAAGGCAACCTTGTGGAAATTAGTGAAAAGGAGAGCTTAGCAAGACAGCCTACTCCCTTCCATGGGCTGGGAAAGTTTCGTAATGGATCCACAATGGCAGTGATGTGAATGAGGCCTCCTCGAGTTGTGCAGCGCACAGCCCCACGTGGCCACCGCGGCTCCAGGTCCCATCCCCGAATGGCAGGGTAAAGAAATGTAATTGAATGGCTGCCTCTTGACTTCCTTTGCAGGCAGGAAGGAAGCTGCCCATACAGCCCTTCCCATGAAGGCTGGCCGGAAGAGAGAATCTTGCAAGAGTTTGGTCCAAGACTTGCCAGGGGCCTCTGGACAAGGGCCTGACCTCACTCAGCCCTATAGCTCCACTCCATAGTTTTGACACAAGCAAGATCTTAGACAGGCTGAGGGAGGGGAAATGACAGCTGTCTGTTCCAGGTCATATGAAAAGAGGGGATCATATGGTGAGGGGGTGGAGGCCAGTGGGTCAAAACCACAGCTGGGGCCACCTTGAGGTCCCAGATGTCTTGGCACTGAGTACCGATCTCAAACTCCTACTCATCTGGATTTTTTTAGTAACAGCTTTATTGAAATATAATTCACACACCATAAATTCACCTGTTTAAAGTGTACAATTTGATAGTTTAGTATATTCACAGAGCTGTGCAGTCATCACTGTGATCAATTTTAGAACACTTATCTATAATAAACCCCACACTCTCTATCATTTCCCCCACTATTTCCCACCACCATCCATACCCCAGTCCTAGGCAACCATTCAACTACATTTCTTCTCTATGTATATGCCTATTCTGGACATTTCATATAAGTAGCCCTTTGTCTGGCCTTTCATTTAACATGATGTTTTCATAATGTATCCATTTTGTACCATGTAGCTGTACTTCATTCCCTTTTAATGCCAAGTAATATTTCATTGTGTGTATGTGCCATACTTTATTCATCCATTCATCAGCTGATAGACATTTGGGTTGTTTCTGCTTTTTGACTGTTATGAATAATGCTGCTGTGGATATTCGTGTGCAAGATTTTGTGAAGACATATGCAGTAAATCCTCTTGGGGATATTACTGGGCATGGAATTGCTACAGTATATGGTAACTCTGACTTTAACTTTTTGAGGAACTGTCAAATTGTTTTCAAAAGTTGGCTGCATCATTTCACATTCCCACCAGGGATGTGATAAGTGATAAAATGAAAATCACTCAGTCATGTCCGACTCTTTGCAATCCATGGAATGTGGCCTGCCAGGCTCATCTGTCCCTGGAATTCTCCAGGCGAGAATACTGGAGTGGGTAGTCTTTCCCTTCTCCAGGGGATCTTCCCAACCCAGGGATCGAACCCAGGTATCCTGAGTTGCAGGCAGATTCTTCACCGTCTGAACCGCCGAGGAAGCCTAGTGATGTATGAGGGTTTTAATTTCCCTACTTCCTTGGCAACACTTACTATTATCAGATTTTTTGGATGACAGGCATCCTAGTGAATGTAAAGTGGTATTGCTTTGTGGTTTGATTTGCATTTCTCTAATGACTCATCATGTTGAACATCTTTACATGAGCTTGTTAGTCATTTATGTTTCTTCTCTGGAGAAATGTCTATTCAAGTCTTTTGCTCATTTAAAAAATCGAGTTATTTGTCTTTTTATTATTTTGTTGTAAGAGTTCTTTATATATTCTAGATACAAGTCACTTATCAGGTATATGCTGTTGCTGCTGCTAAGTCGCTTCAGTCGTGTCCGACTCTGTGCGACCCCATAGACGGCAGCCCACCAGGCTCCCCCGTCCCAGGGATTCTCCAGGCAAGAACACTGGAGTGGGTTGCCATTTCCTTCTCCAGTGCATGAAAGGGAAAAGTGAAAGTGAAGTCGCTCAGTCGTGTCCAACCCTTAGCGACCCCACGGACTGCAGCCCGCCAGGCTCCCCCGTCTGTGGGATTTTCCAGGCAAGAGTGCTGGAGCGGGCCGCCATCGCCTTCCCCGGGTCAGGTATATAGCTAGCCAATACTTTCTTCCCATACTGCGGGTCGTTTTCATTTTTTATGGTTTGGTTTTGTTTTGGCAGCACAAAAATTTTTAATTTTGGTAAAGTCCAATTTATCTGTTTTTTTCTTTTATGGCTTGTACTTTTGGTGTCACATTTAAGGAATCACTGCCTGGCCTATGGTTGTTGTTGTTCAGTTGCTAACTCGTGTCTGACTCTTTGCGACCCCAAGGACTGCAGCCCGCCAGGCTCCTTTGTCCTCTGCTATCCCCCAGGGTTTGCTCAAATTCATGTCCATTGAGTCAGTGATGCTATCTAATCATCTCATCTTCTGCCAGCCCCTTCTTCTTTTGCCTTCAATCTTTCACAGCCATCCAATGAGTTGGCTCTTCACATCAGGTGGCCAAAGTATTGGAGTTTAAGCTTCAGCATCAGTCCTTCCAATGAATATTCAGAGTTGATTTCCTTTAGGATTGACTGGTTGGATCTCCTTGCAGTCCAAGGACTCTCTTGAGTCTTCTCCAGCACCACAATTCAAAAGTATCAATTCTTCAGTGCTCAGCCTTCTTTACGGTCCAACTTTCACGTCTGTATATGACTACTGGGAAAACCATAGCTTTGACTATATGCAAGTCTATGGTTAGAAAAATTTATCCCTGTGTTTTCTTGTAAGAGTTTTATAGTATTAGCTATTCCATATAGAATTTGATCCATTTTGAGTTAGTTTTTGTATATGGAGTAAGGATCTGTTGTTAGGTACACATATGTTTATAATTGTCACTTTTCTGATGGAATATACTTTTATCATTATAAAATGTCCATCTTTACCTTAAGTTATGCTTTTTGTTTTAAAATCTATTTTGTCTGGTGATAGTATAGTGCCTCCAGTTTTCTTATGGTTGCTGTTTGTATGATAAAACTTTTCTCCATCCTTTCAATTTAAATCTATTTGTATCTTCAAAGTATGCTTCTTACAGACAGTATTTTGCTGGATCTTGTTTTTAAATCTGGTCTGATGATCTCTGCCTTTTGACTGGACTGTTTAATTCATTCACATTACTAATATAGTTGTATTTGCATTCCTGATTTTACTTGTTTTCTAAATATATCATTTCTATTTTTGTTCCTCTATTTCTCCTAGACTGCTTCCTTTTGCATTAAGTGAGTTTTTTTTTTTTTTTGGCCACGCTGCATTCAGGTAGAATCTTAGTTCCCCAGCTAGGGACTGAACCCTAGCCCCCTGCGTTGGAAGCACGGTGTCTTAACCACTGGACCACCAGGCAAGTTCCAAGTCAATATTTTCTTGTATAACATTTTAATTATTCCTTTAATGATTTTTAAAAAAACTTTTTTCCTGTTTTCTTAGTGGTTATTCTAGGGCTTAGTTGTGAACAGTTTACTGTCTTCCTGTCCCATCCAGGTAAGTTGTCCCCAGGAAAGGTCCTGGGCAGAGCAAGTGGGCAGGAGAGCTGCCTGAAGAAAGATGGCCTTAGAGATGGGCCACAGGAGAGGGGACTGAGCCAGGGAGATGGCCACACAGGCTGCAGTTGTGATGGAGCTTTGTGGGGCTGCACGGACCTCAGATTTTGAGTCAGGGCAGAGGTTCATATTTAGGGAAATGCGCCTTCTAAGATCCAGGCAGAGCTTATTGGTAGCCCTGAAGTCAGGCTCCTCGGGTAGCTGCCCCTGTGGCTCCATCCTGCCCCTCAAATACCTCCCAGTGTGACCCCCTGAGCTGGTCCACAGTTCCCCTCGGCCCCCAGGGACCAACAGGGCAAGGCTCAGTGGAAATGGTGGCTACCCTCCTTTTCCCCATCAGCTACCAGCCCCGCCTCCCAGGGCACTCAGAGCCTGTGCGGGTCCAAGGCCAGGCGCTGCTCCCCCTACCAGGAGGCCCGCCCTGGGCACGGCCGCTGCTCCGCGGATGAGCACACGGGCGCTACTCAGCGTGACAGGTGCCTCGGTTTCTACCCTGCTGTGCCTCCCCTCCCCGGCAGCGCCAACGCCTGACTGAGCCCAGTGAACCCAGCCCATGTCCTTGAGAAATCCCGATGGAGAAGGTGGGGCCTGGGGAGCAGGGTGGGGCTTGGGGAGGAAAGGCAGGCCCAGAGTAGGTTTCCGGGGAGACCGAGGAGGAGCCAGGCCTTTTATCCCGCAGGACCCTCAGGCTCCCCCTGTACCTGATGGCCCACCGCGCCCCATCCTGCCCAGCCCGTGACCTCAGCTTGTCTTGCTCAGGGTCCTCTGTAGGGCCCCAAAGTGGGTACTTAGGAAGTAGTCTTTAAAGGCCTGGAAAGGTGGAAATCCTGGGGGAAAGGACGCACCTTGTTCTTAGTGCCGATAGAAACAGACCCCTTCCCATTCATTCTGTCACTGATTCCTTTTCACATTTATCACCCATTCATCCAGAAACTCCCACCATGGAATAGCTAGGATGGCTGGCTGGCCCTCGGTAGAAGCCTGAGGTAACCATGGGACCAGGGTATGCCCCCAGCTTCCCCATGAGAGTACTCTCTTCCCAAGGGTTTTGGTTTCTCACCTCTTGCCTTCCCCACTCCCCCGCCATACTCACCACCCTCTGCTTTTCTCTGCTCTACTTCACTCCCCAAAGCTGCTGGGCCTGTGTGACATGGGGTCCCTTGGCCTCTGAATTCTGGGTGGATTTGGCTAAGGGGAGGCATTGGAAAGAAATAGGAGGGCAGGAGGGTGGAACAGATGGAGCCCCACCCCCACCCCCGATCGTGCATGGCCATGGAGCCTGGAGGGCAGCCCCTCCGTGGATGGTGACAGTTCCCTACTGATGCTCACCTTGGGGTCCTGGAAGTTTGACAGCGGCTTTGTCAATCCTGTTCGTGCATGCTAAGTTGCTTCAGTCATGTCTGACTCTTTACAACCCCACAGACTGTAACCCACCAGGCTCCTCTATCCATGGGATTCTCCAGGCAAGAATACTGGAATGGGTTGCCATGCCCTCCTCCAGGGGATCTTTCCAACCCAGGGATCAAACCTGCATCTCTTATGGATCCTGCATTGGCAGGCACGTTCTTTACTACTAGCGCCACCTGGGAAGCCCAATCTTGTTCACATCTCTGCAAATATTCTAAACTTGCTTCCATTTAATTTCACCTGCATCCTGCCACAACCTCGCCTCATACGCCTCCTATCTGGAGCTGCCCACTGAGGTGGCCCCTTTTTCTGAGTCCCTGGGGCAGTCGGGGGGCCTGTGAGAAGTCATCAAACTCCAGAGACAGTACTCAGCTTCCTGAGAGTGGGAGGAAGTCAGGAGAGGTGCAGCGGGACAAGCAGGGGAAGGGGGGAAGAGCCAGGCAGAGGGAGGAAGAAATGGAGAGGGTCAGGGCAATCACCACCCCAGCGTCTGTGTGATGAGCTTGTTCTTTTTCTTTTGTTTTTAAAATTATTTAGAATTTTTATCTAAGACTTACTAAAAGAGTTCTTTAAGGCCTATTTACCATATATAGGTCTTTCGCTTCCATGAAAAGAAAATTATAAGCTAAATACATTTCTTAAGCTATTCCTATTCCTAAAACTTCTTTTTTAAAAAAATTTATTTTTATTTATCCATTTATTTGGCTGTTCCAGGTCTTAGTTGCCACCCGCAGGATCTTTCGTTGCAGCATGCAAAGTCTTGTGACATGTGGGAGCTAGTTCCCTGACCAGGGATCAAACCCGGGACCCTGCACTGGGAGTACAGTAGCTTAGCCACTGGACCCCAGGGAAGTCTCTATTCCTAAAACTTCTTGACATGTAGAATTTGGATTTTCTGAGTGCCCTTTTTATTTATTTTTAATGCCCCACATACAGTGAAAACTTTTTAGTGTACAGTTCTGAGTTTTGGCATATGCAGAGGGTTGTATAACTGACAATACAATCAGATCAGGATAGAGACCCCTTCCCATCACTTCATACTGCCCCCCGTCTTGGTGGTCAGCCCCCCCATAGTCCCCCATCCACCCACCCAGCTCTGTTCTGTGACCCTACACCTTCTCCTGGGCCTGTTTCTGAGGGTGAGGTGGCTGGGGAGCAGGCAGCCTCTCTCAGGGGCCATGAGCATGCCCCGGCACACACAGGCTACATTTTCTGTAGAGACAACCCCACCGGGGCCTGAGCGTGAGGAAGGAGGCCCCTAGCAGCCGGCTCCCTCTCCTCTCCCAGTGGAGGGCATGTCGGATGGGCAGCTGGAGGTAGGGGATAGCCCCAGTGCGCTCTGGGCTGGCAGAGGGTGGAATCTGCCTGCCTCCCTGGCTCTGCCTATCCCAGGGACTCAGCGAGGACAGCTGGCCGTAGTGAGGCAGCCAGCAGAACACAGGATGTACTCTGGGGAGTAGCTGCTGCTAGGTTTAAATTATCATCACTTCTGCTGTGTGCCAGGCACTGGGCTAGACAACCTGACCCCCCAACCCCCCTACTGAATAGCAGTTCTTTGCTGACAGTAGGGTGTTAAGCCCCTTTACAAACAAGGACACTGAGACTCAGAGAGGCTGAATGCTTTGCCCAAGATCAGACAGCTACGATCTGACTTCAAGCTCTGTCTGACTCTAAAGTGATCAAAGATCACTCATAGGTTCAAATCCCAGTGCCTCATTTTACTAGTTGCTCTGTGCCTTTGGGGAAACTGCTTAACCTTTCTGAATTTTGGCGTCTTCATCTATGAGATGAAGATAGTACATATCCCTGCCTTGCACAGTTGTTATGAGAATCAAATGTGACCTGTGTTTGGTGGATAGTGGGTTACACGTTGGAGAAGGCAATGGCAACCCACTCCAGTAGTCTTGCCTGGAAAATCCCATGGATGGAGGAGCCTGGTAGGCTGCAATCTATGGGGTCGCTAGGAGTCGGACACGACTGAGTGACTTCACTTTCACTTTTCACTTTCATGCATTGGAGAAGGAAATGGCAACCCACTCCAGTATTCTTGCCTGGAGAATCCCAGGGACAGAGGAGCCTGGTGGGCTGTTGTCCATGGGGTTGCACAGAGTCGGATACGACTGAAGCGACTTAGCAGCAGCAGCAGCAGCAGCAGGGTTACACGTTAAATACTGTCATGGGTTGACTTGTGTCCTCCCTGCAAATCCACGTGTTAAAGTCCTAATTGCCAGTACCTCTGAATGTGACCTTGTTTAGAAATAGGGTCTTCACAGATGTAATTAGTTAACATGGGGTCATTAGGGTGGGTGCAAATTCCAGTATGACTGGTGTCCTTATAAAAAAAGGGAATTGGGACACAGAGACACAAGGAGAGCAACATGTGAAGATGAAGGCAGAGATCATGGTGATGCTTCTTCAAGCCAAGGAACACCAAAGATAAGGCTAAGCATACAAAGAAGTTGAGCAACTTGTTCAGATCCAAAAGGTTAGCAAGTCGCTCAGTTTGCTTCTTTGCAAATGGGGACATGTACAGATGATGCCCACCTACCTCATGGTGGCTGGTGTGACAGTCAAATGCGATAATGTATGAAAAGTGCTTAGTGGTGTCCTGCATGTCTTGGGGGTTCATAGCATTACCTGGTTGTGGCAAAGAATCCACCTGCCAATGCAGGAAACATAAGAGACTCAGGTTCAATCCCTGGGTCGGGAAGATCCCCTGGAGGAGGGTATGGCAACCCACTCCGGTATTCTTGCCTGGAGAATCCCATGGACAGAAGAACCTGGCAGGTTATGGTCCATAGGGTTGCAAAGAGTTGGACCCGACTGAAGCAACCTAGCACGCACGCATGCACACACATGGGCTCCTCCACCCAGCCCAGCATGCAGTTTGCTCTCCCCAGAACACCACATCCCTTTCCAATAGGGCCTTCACTCACCAGGCTGGTGGGGCTTCTCCTGGTTCTTCCCCATCGCTTGGGATGGGCTGTCCCTCTGCAAGAGGCCTGCCCTTTACTTTTCTCTCTCTTGACCCCTGTGACCCTGAACTACAGTGAGGAGGCTGGACTGAGCACACTTGCTCTCTTGACGGCCGAGTTCCAGATGGACCCAGGATCCTCGGGCTCACTGCCCTCTTGCCCAGTTCTTTTGGGCATCCCTGTGACCTGTTACTGCCATCAAAGCCTTTGCAGTGTGTGGAGGGGTGATGAGGAAGCCCCCGTAAGCTCTTTCTACCTGAGCAGGTCCCTCTTTCTTGTCCCTGTCCTGGGAGTCACTGATGGGCCTGGACAAGCTATCAGGCCATGTCGGCTTCCCTGCAGCTTTGGAAGTGCTGCTCCAGAAGAAAAGGAGGAGGATGGGCTGAAAGAAGTAGGGGAGACCGGTCCGCAGACTGACACAGGTCAGCAGAGACCCCTAGCTCCTGCATGCCCACCAGTGTCCTTATGGGCCCAGTCTGCCTGGCACAGGGTCCTGGGTGGGCATCTGGGTGGGCAACTAGCCAGAGTTCCAGCTGGCTCCTGACCTGGAAAACTGTGAAACACTGAGATTCCAGGACACTGGCCTGGTAAGAACTCCCTCTGGACTCCTCTCCAGCGAGGCCTAACCCACTCTCCTTCTCTGGGAGGAGTGGTCCTGCCCTAGGAGACCTCCCCCACCTCCGGAGTCCTTCAGCCTTCAGGGCTCTCTTTCTTGATTTTCTGCCCCCAGCCTCAGAGGCCATAGAAGCAGCAGAGCAGTCTAGGGGTTCCCCAACTGGGCCTGCAGGCCTGATTCCTACAGGGTGGTAGCTCTGGCCCAAGGGTACCTGGCTGGGAAGAACCAAACACCTGTACCCGCAGCTCTGTTGGCTCCCAGCCCCCCAGGAGCTCCTTGCCCTGCCTCCACTACACACGTGATGTGCTCGTGCCATTATCCCCAGCCAGCCCACCCCTTAGGAGGCCAGAGGGACAGCCTGGACATCCCCTTCCCACGATGAAGTGTCGAGAGGCCACGTGGGACAAATATCCTGACCTTGCCCCCTCCCGTAATCTCACACATCGGCTCCTCCAGGTCAGAGAGTGACTCCTCTGGACTCCCAGAGCAGAGTCCATCCCTTCCCATCTGGGTGTCCCTTCCCATCCAGGGTGGCTCTGTCATCATTCCAGCATCCTGAGGTCCAGATGTGAGCTGAGAAGAGGCCCCTTGTGTCCTTGGGCTGACGCTGCCATCCTGGACACAGCTGAGCCCCCCTCCCTCCACCTTAGAGGGACAATAGTCCCCGTCCCAGGGGGTATCCTGAGCCCTGGTTATAAGCTGCAGGGGCTTGAGATGAACCTGGCTGAGAAGCCACGGGGCCTCCTGCCTCCCACATCAATGATGGGTGGTCCTCATGCATCTAGATGGGACCCGTCTCTCCGGTGGGGACGCCTATGAATTCTAGGCTTCAGCCAAGTCTGTTTGGGACATCTATAGCTGGTTCCTGTGGGACTGGGGTGGCCTCCGTACCCGCAAAGCAGGGGCTCAGCCATTCCCACTGCCAGAGTCCTGGAAGGCTACAGTTTCCAGGTTGGACTTCCTTCTCTTTCTTTTCCTCCTTGTCCAAGAGCTGCATGCTCTAAAGTGAGTCCTTCAGACTGGCAGAAAGGATGGAGGCCCTGGCACCTTCCTTGACACAGCCCAGGAGAGGGGAGGGAAGTGGTTTGAGCAAAGCACTGAACTAAGCAGATCTTAGGAGTGTCTGAATCAGACCAAGGGCAGATGGGAGGGAGGGGCGAGAAGATGAGGATCTGGGCGAAAGGCATCCTCATGTCCCAGTGGGGCACATGATACAAGTGGGGGGACAATCGGCAGAAGGACCAATAACGACTGCACCAAGAGGCAGGGCAGGGGCAGGCGGCATGGGGTGGAGGAGGACACTAAGACACCGAGCTGAGCTAGGAGCGGAATGCCAGGACATTTATTTACAGTGGATGGGGAGAAACTCAAGCAATAGTGAAATCTCAGGATCTGAGAGTTGAAGTGGGAAAGAGACGCAGAGATTGGAGTTTCTGAGGCATACCTGAGGGTTTCAGGGACTGCTGGAGCTGTGGGTCCAAGGTCCAGTGCAGAATCCATGGGCAAAGGGTGGGAACCAGATTGTCAAGGATTAGGGAGAGGAGAGCGGCTGACCATGGAGGAAAAGGGAAATAGCATTGGTTCTCGGTGGGCCTGGGGATGGACAAGGGCGGCCGCGGAGCTTCCTGGGATTCAGGCCATTTGAAGAAAGAGTGTAGATTTGGGAGAGGGGGGACATGAGGTCTAGAGGCGTCTGTGTGACAGTGCTGGCCAAGTGGGGGACTTCCAGCTCACATCTCAGAGTGCTCCGAGGAGGAGGGTTTAGTAAGAAAGGGGAAGGAAGCCCCAGTTGTGGCGTCCTGGGCCACGGTGATGCTTGTCAGATACGGTATCATGTCCTCTGCAGGCCGGGGCCAGAGTGGCAGCGTGAAGCCCTTGCTCAGACCACGTGGCGCCTCTGCTCAGCTTGTGCAGCAACCACGGGGCACCCTTGGCCCAGTTCTGTTACTGGAGCACTGACTGGCTGGCTGGGTGCACAGAATGGAAGCTCCAAGAGGGCAGGGGTATTTAGACCAAGTGGACTTTGGTTGGCCACTTTCACCTGGCACGGCTTTAGTGCTCACTGTGACTCTCAGGTTATCGTTCTCACATTACGGGCAGGACTTGGGGGTCCTCAGAGTCTGAGGTTTGCCCAGGATCAGACCATTCCTGAGGGGAGAGCCAGGGTGTGGCTCGGGCCAGCTGGATCCCAGAGCCCAGTGTCTTGCCAACAAGTTCCCAGAAATGGGGGTGTATATCTAAGGGCCAGGCCGGCCCCGGGGAAGCCTGACAGCCCAGACTGAGGGGCCGGGTCCCCTGGAGGGGAGGTGTGGGGAGCAGGTCCCAGTCCTGTGTTGAAGGGACGGGTCTAGAGTCGGGAGGGGGTCTTGCCCGGCTGCCTGAAGGACCTCTAGGTTCTCTCCCCACCACTTACACTGGGCTTTCGGTTCCCTTTGGTGATGTGGCTCCCCCCACCCCCAACCCCTGCACATACACACACGCACCGTGGCTTCAACCGGAATCAGGCCTCTCACCACACCCTCAATCTGATGCCCCAACCAGGGGAAGTAGGGGCGGGGGCGTGGACATACATCTCTGCCGAGGCTCCTGGGGCTGTGGAGGCCACGTCTCCTCGTTACCCATGTGCCTCAGCCCCACTGCGGGGGAACTTGGAGTGATCACATGGGGTCACTGGTGCAGTCTCACTTCCCCTTTGCTTGAGCCTCACCATAAGACAGCATCCGGAAGCAAGGGGACCCTTCAATTTTGGAAGAGCCTGAGAGATGCTCTCTGTCCCCACCCCACCCTCCTGATGCTGTGTCTCTGGCCCAGAGTGCTTCTTGGTTCAGGTTCCCCTGAACCTGGGGAAGGCAGGAACCAAGGGGTGTGGAGCCCTTGCATAGCCCCTGGCTCTGGAGCTTCATGCCAATGCTGCGACCTCAGTAGTACCATCACCTCCCCTTTTATCGCAGGAAATGAGATTCACAGGACCTGCCTAAGGTCCCTGAGCTTGAACACAGCAGAAGTGGATGCAAGCTCAAGGGCAGTGCCCCTTCTTCTACACACAGCCTCCAGAGGGTTCTTTTTTTAAAACTTATTTGGCTGCACTAGGTCTTAGTTGCAGCAGGTGGGATTCAGGTCCCTGACCAGGGATTGAACCTGGGCCCCCTGCATTGTGAGCACAGAATCTTAGCCACTGTACCACCAGGGAAATCCCTCAAATGGTTTTAGACAAAGTTCAGAGGCTCTTAGTGTGGGGGGCCTCACCTGAGGACTGGGGATAGTGGTGGGGGCAGGCAGAGTGCAGAATCCTAGTCTTAGTCTCCCTTAGACTGTGGTGGTGGTGGGGCATTTAGCAATAAAATAAGACTCTTCTTGACAATCATTCCAGATATATTTTCTAGTCCAACATAGAATACTTCCTATTAAGCACGACTCACTTCCAATGAAAAAGGTTTGTATTTTGGGGGGAACTATTTTCAACTTAAATAGCAGTTTCGCTTCTAAAGAAAGAAATACAGAACAACCTCCCTATCCTCATTTTCTGCATTCACACTTTAAATCTTAAAAATCTTAAATAGTGAAATATTCAGCAGATACAAATACTGCAATACTTATATAAGATTATATTTCTATTTTATTTTAGGGCTACAAGAGTGGGGGAGAAGGAGAGAAATGCAGGAGAGGAGAACAAGGACAACACATAATGAACAAAGATACAGATCAGGGGTGAAGATTAACCCAGGTATTTCTACAGAGATAGAGGCGGGAAGGGAAGGTCGAAGTTCTAATTCATCAACTAACTGCTACCCCTGTGTTTGTCAAAAATACAGGCGCTAAACTTTAAAGGGCAAAGAGTACTTTCTAGAACTTTTATATTTTAGTTTCTATCTAAAATTTAATCGATTGATGTAAATTTCCTGCATATAAAATGTTTTTTATTAAAAATTACAATAGAAAATAGGAGATGAAAAGACAGGTGTGGTTCCTGAGTAAGCTGATTTGAGTGGAAATCAGACATTAAAATCCTAAGTGAAAACCAATGAAGATAAGCCTCAGGGTCTGGGAACTCTACCTAGGAGACAAAGTCAAGGTAAGCTTTTCAAAGGAGGTGATGCTGAAACAAAAGTTGAAGAGGAGCAGGAGTTCCCAAGCGAAGAATGCTCCGGGAGGAGGAACTGGACAGTGTCAGGGTTGAGACCAGTGAGCGAGGCCTGCCTGTGGAACCAAAAAAACGTTCAGACTGGCTGGTCAAGGTAGCGGTGAAGGAAGAGGTGGGACAAGCGACCAAGGCGCTGACCCACAGAGGTCCCCAAGGCCATCAGGGAGGGGGAGCAGGGGCAGGCAGGTGCGAAGGTTAAAGATTGGAAAGAAACAGAGTAGCCTGAGCATCCCTGTCTGTAGGCACCTCGTGGAGCGAGTGTCTGAGTCTGGATGCCAGTAGCTGGGGACTGGGCGACCCTCGGAAGGGTTCGCGGGCGCGTGGGGCGAGGGCCAGGAGCTACCAGTTCCCCCCACCGCGCTCATACGTGGCTCGGTTGATCGCCAGTGTCCACACCGATCTAGAGCTCCCGGAGGGACAGGCTAGAAAGTTCCCGGGCCCAGCTGATCACTATCGGCAGGGTGGGGTAGGGGGCTGAGGTTGTCCAACGACTCTTGCGCCTCCAGACTTCTGAAGGAGCCCAGCAGTCGGTCCAGGCCACCGCGCTGCCGCGCGTCTCCACCAGGCCCTGGGCTGCAGGGGAACCAGCCTGGCCCGGGGCTCAGCCCCGTCCCTCTGTCGCTGCGTCTGCTCAGGGACCCCAGGGTGGCTCTGCGGGGCAGGGCGGAGCGCTGCCGGCTCACCAAGGCTGGGCGGCCGCGGCCCAGGGGCGGGGGCGGGTGATGCGGAAGTGGCAAGCGGGCGGGCGGACCCGCGTGGCTCCAGGACAGCGCAGCTCGGCCCCACCGCCTGGCCGGGGCTCCCGGGCGCAGCCGCGCGGGCGCACAGCAGACAGGTAGGTCCTGGCGGCCGCGCGCTCCTCTCCGCGCCCGCGGGGCACCTGCCGGCGGCGGGCTGGGGACTGAAGCAGGGCAGGGCGGGCGCGCGGGAGGGGTCAGCGTCCGGCTCTTCCAGGTGCCCGAGCTCGGGGTGGGGAACGCCCAAGGCAGGACGCGCCCCGCCGTTGTGGGGGCCTCCAAGATGCCTCCTATGTCCTGATTAGAGTGGGGTGCCCCGCACCAGCAGCCTTGGTCCAAAAGGCACCCGAGGAGCCCGGAGGCGGGGGCGGCGGAGTCCGCACCGCTGCCAGGGGCGCCAGCTCTCCTGCTTCTCTCCCTTCTTCTCGCCTTCGCGGAGGATGGGCAGCGCCCGGCTGCCATGGGATGGGCAGCGCCCAGCTTGGGCCATGGAGGGAAAGCCCCGATTCCCCCTAAAATTCTGTGGGCTCCGATCCTCTTTCCCCGGGCAGCCCTCCCCTCATCCTTTCCAGTAAGAGAATGAGGTTTAAGAGGTTCATTTCTCCCTGGATCTTAGGGCCAATGGCAAGAATTCGGGCAGAGAGTGGGTAGGAAGATGGTGTCAGGTGAGGCGCCGGCTGTCCTTTTACTTGCGGCGGAGAAAAGAAGGTGCTGACCCTCCTAAGCGAGAACCGCGGACGTGATACTTCATAGACTAGTTTCTCTACGGCCTTCCCCCGAACATAAGAAGGAAACAATCGAGAATCTAAAAGTGGAGGGAAAGTGAGACCAGTGTGACCGTGTTGCGGGATAGGAGACGGTGAACACCTGCGCGGCCCTGGCGCGCAGTTGTCTCTGTGGCCCCGGAGGCACCGGATCTGGCCCTGGGGAGCTGGGGCCGAGGGGACTTCCCTGGCTTCGCCGCCACCCTGCGCCCATCAGAGCGGGGATGAGGGCGGGGGCGCCACCACCCTGAGGAGCGATCGGAGAGGCAGACCCTAAATCAGCGGTCCCGGCCGGGGAGGGGGTGGGGGTAGTTCAGTGGGCTGGGCCGGGAGGCGCGGCCAAGCCGCCCTGGGCGGCACCTGCGGGGACAGTCTTGAGAGCAGAGCCGAGCTGGGGCTCCCTGCGCGCCCAGAGCGGGGATGAGTGACCAGGACCAGTAAGGACGAGGGCGGGGTCAATGGAGAAAGCTAGAGTCTCCCGGGAGAGGCAGCCAGGCCAGAGCAGGGTTATAGGGCTGGGTACTGGGGCTCCCAGCAAGTCAAGGGAAGCCTTGGGAAACCACCCTTTTTTTTAACCCTGGGGTTTCCCCCCTGCGCCTTGGCCTTACCTCACCGTGCCCCCAGAGAAAGCCGAGGGAAGCGTCTTAATGCCCGCATCTGCCGCCCTGGAGTCTCAGCTCGTCTCCCCTGGAGGGGGAGGGGCTTAAGGTCTCGCTGGGCGCAGGGCACTCATGCCTTCTCCAGGAGTTTCCTGTGGAGTTTGCGGGAGACGTCTGAATCATATTCAGAAGGTGCGAGGGCTTGCTGACTGTGCACTACTGGGGGCTGCAGAGCCTCCTCCCCTCCGGGGTCCCTGGTACCCACAGTGTTCAGGCTTCCCTTGTGGCTGGCTGCTGGGACTTCAGGAGTTATGGGGCCTGTGCACCTCTGGAGATGTTCTTGGGCTGCCCCTTCCCCTATAATAGGGCCTTCCTCAAGTCCTCAGCAGGCCACTCCTCCTTTGGTGTTTCCATGGAAGCTGATGTATGCTCATCCGGCTTTCCCCCATCTTTCACAAGGCTAGTCTGGGGGCTGCAAACCTGCACAGCTGTTGAGGAGTCAGGGCAGACCCCCTGACCAGCCTGCATTCTGATGGGAAGTCAAGTCCTCCTCCCAGCAGCCACGAGGGGTGTGTGTGTGTGTGTGTGTGTGTGTGTGTGTGTGTGTGTGTGGTTGCTCAGTTGTGTCTGACTCTGCGACCCCATGGACTATAACCCACCAGGCTCCTCTGACCAGGGGATTCTCCAGACAAGAATACTTGAGTGGGTTGCCATTCTCTCCTCCAGGGGATCTTCCCCATCCATAGATAGAACCTGGTATTCTAGAACAAAGTATTGCAGGCAGATTCTTTACCTCATGAGCCACTTTCCTGGTGAGGGAGGGGTGTAGAATGTACTTTCTCAGGGCTGTGCTTCTGGCACCCCCTGGGAATCTGAGTGACTGCTTCTATCAGGAGGGAAGTAGGGATGGAGCACAAAGGCACTGAAATTCAGAACTCCTGGCATTGGGATAGCTTGCATCAGGTCTAAGTCCATCTCCAGGCAGGAAGAAGCCTCCTTGGGGAGCTGATGCTGAGCCTGGTCCTGATGCCCCTGGATGCAGGCAAACCTGTGGCTGAAGCTCCCTGTGCAGTATGCTGGGCAGACCCTCTCTTGGCCCTGGCCAGGCTTTTGGTGGGGGGCCCTCTCCAGAGCCCTTCCCTGTGCTGCTAGAAGGGGCTTCACCTTACTGCCAAGAGGTCAGAGTTTGTGTTGGAGAGGAGCGCAGCGGGACTCGCCCTGACTTCCTTCTTGCCCTGGGCAGAGAAATTGACCTTCCTGGCCTCCCAGTTCACCACCTCTGGCACAGCTGTAGGCCGGACCATGCGTGGGGGTCATCAGGGAAGCTTGCCTTGCCCTCTGTCAACAGAACTTTCCTCGGTCCACCTTCTCGCAGCCAGAATGGCCTGCTGCTGTGACTGTCTGTTCTAGGACCCAGGCCTTTGGAAGGCGTGGGGATGCTCCAGACACAAATTGGATGAAGCTCTCCAACGCTGTGAATCACACAATGGACGATGACTTGCCAGCGGGCTTGAGGGTTGGGGGATGGGCTACAGGATGAGAGACGGAGCATTTGGTCGGGGGACCCAAATGTGATTTTCTCCACATCCCTTCCTTCCCCCAGCTCATAGTGAGTCAGGTTTCTGAGTTGTCCGGTCTGGCCACTTTCATTTCCCCTAGGGCTGGGTGGAGGCTAGTGCAGAAAGGGGAACCGAGCCACCCATCTTCTGAGACCTGGGGGCAGGGCCGGGTGCTCTCCCACCCTCTCTGTCCCAGCCCAGCGCTGGCCACTGCTCTGGGGAGAGGTCCACAGATGAGAATCCTCAGCAGCGTGGAGGTGGCACTTAGCCGCCACAACCCAGAAAGGTGCTGGGCAGGGAATTTCAGGGTACATTCTGAAGCAGGCCTGGATGATGTGTGTGTGTGTGTGTGTGTGTGTGTGTGTGTGTGTGTGTGTGTGTGTGTGTCCCAGTGCAGGCCAGGAAGCCCACCAAGACTTGTGTACTCCCAGAAGCCTTTGCTCCCAGCAACAGTCCAGCCTATGGTTGGTGGGCTTTAGCTGTCAGAAGGTTCTTCAGCAAGGATGTAGTCTGTCTCAGGGGAGGCTGTCTTGGTGTTGACTTGAACCCTAGTCTTTCTGCCACATGGTGGTATCTCTCTTCCCCACCCCACTGAGTGTTTACATCAGCCACCCAGATACCTCATTTCCTTCAGTCATCCCTTCCCTGACAGGCCTGCCCCGCTCAGACCCTCACCTGCCTCACAGGCCTCACAGCTTTCCTCTTAGGTCTGGTCTCACCTTTGAGTCAGAGGAGGATCCTGGGGAGAGCAGGGTTGGTTGGTTGGGGTGGCAGTGGGGGGCGGGGGCGATAACCAGCTGGAGGACGGACGCTTCCAACATCTGGCTGGCCTTCCTCAGGTCCTACTTTGGTCCAGTAAATGCCGATGCCCAGGAGAGGTGAGTGGTGAGGAAGAAAGAACCAGAGGCACTTCTGCCCTTGAAGAGGTTGCCCACGGACCTGAAAAGTAAGCAAGATGTCCGGGTGGGGGAGGCAGTGCAGGGCAGAATAAGAGCCCCACTTGTCTCCATGGAGAAGAGTTCAGGGTGGCCCGTGGTGCTCTGGAGAGGGAGGTGTGAGTGTTGGGGGACCCAGCCCAGAGGGCTAGTGTTGGTACCCTTGTTCCAGGAAGCATGACTTCTGGGAAAGACTCCGGCCCACCCCATCCCTATGCCACCGTCCCTCTCCGTCACTTGTGGAGCATCTTCTACAGGGGACGAATGTACCAAGGAAGTGGGAGAGGAGTATGGTGTCCGCACAGTGTGTGTCCTCTTATACACACAATTGCATGCCCACCTAACTCACATGCGCTCAGAAACCTAGGGCCCAGGGTGGGAGGCAGCCTCATTTCTCATCGTGGCTCAGCCCTTTGTTCCTTCCTTGCCCATCGACAGAGTCTCCTCTGAGTCTCAGGACGGGGGGCTATGATGGCTCCGTCCCTTCTGTCGCTGACCCTGGGCTCACAGGTGAGGGGCAAGTGCAGGGGAGAAACCACGCAGGAGCGGAGCAGAGTTAGAGCGGGCTCAGGACAGTGAAGAGAAGTTTCGGTCCAGGGTCTGGAGAGGGGCTGGCAGGTGGAGGGGAGGAGGCAGGGATTCCCTGTGGCCAGCGGGCCTGTGACTAGGGAGGCAAGACTGTGGCCCGGGGGTGGGGGTGGCACTCGCTCCCGAGGGGACCCTATCTTTGTGGATCCCACAGCAAACATAATGTGCTGCTGAATGAATGCATGGTTGGTGGAGGAACCAGAGTCTAGGAAATTGCTGCCTTGAAAAGCGGAAGTTCTAAGTTTGGTGGCCACCGTCCTTGCCAGCAATGCAGGCGGTAGATGGAGTTGGCTCATGGGATTTCTTTCAAGATGTTCAGGTCAGGGGAGGGTGGGAAGCTTCATCCCTGAGGGAAACCGAGGAAGGAAGGAAGCTCTGTGGACTGGGTGTGGAAACCCCTTCCTGACTCACAGGTTCTGCCTTGTCTTAGTGGGGATTCTTGGAAGTTGGTTTGGTGAGGGAGAGGGAGGGGGATAGGGGAAGCAGGAAGAAAGCTAAGCCAGGATGTGGGCTTAGCCGGAGACTGGCTTCAGTTAGAACCTGTGGGGACCCTGAGTGCACATTTGCTCCACCTGAAGCCAGGGGACCGGCCCTTTGTCCCTGTGTGTGTCACTGTGGGCTCTCCCCCACAGAGTGGAGGGTGGGCCTGGCCCTGCAGTGGGGCAGCTGAGGGCAGTTCTCCGGCAATGGGCAGCTCCATGCTGTGCTTGGACTCACAGCAGCTGGGGAATTGCTGCCCCACCGGGCACAGGACGTCTGGGTGGGACACCCACAGTGTCCACTACAGCTGTGTACCCCTCCTTCCTTTCCCTCAAACACAAAGCCCAGACACAGGGACCTTGTGACAGGAAAGCTGATGGCTGCAGAGGAGAGCTGACTTAAGCATCTGGACAGGCTGGAGAGGCTCCGGCCTCCTGTGCTGGGAGGAAGGGGGAGTCCTATGGACCATGGCTCGGCCCGCTGATGTGTCCACCCCCTGCTCTCTCCAGCAGACGACTGTGCCATGAACCAGCCGGCCCCCGCAGCCCTGCCTCCACCCCGCCGCGTGCGGCTGAAGCCCTGGCTGGTGGCCCAGGTCAACAGCTGCCAGTACCCAGGGCTTCAGTGGGTCAACGGGGAAAAGAAATTGTTTTACATCCCCTGGCGCCATGCCACGCGGCACGGCCCCAGCCATGACGGAGATAATACCATCTTCAAGGTAAGCCCTGGGCCTCTGAAGGCCCTTCCCTAGAGAGGACTCACCCTACATCATATTGGCCACTCTTTCAGCTGCCTTACGGCTGGAGACCCCAGGCTGGGGCTAAGGGGCGGCAAGCATCACCACTGGCCAAACTTTCTAACCCAATCCCCGGAGCAAGGTGAGGACTGAAGGGCCCCAGGAGACCTTCTGGTAACTCCTCCTCCTCTTCCTCTTTGTACTTTTTCATCACATATGAGTGCCTGTCCAGGGTGCACACTTGGTGTACACATGTGCTTAAAGGACTGCAGAATTCCCCCATAATCTTAATACTATGAATATTTTTTTGCTTGTATTATCTATCAGTTTTCTCCATGTGTATATGAAGTGCAAAGATGGAATCAAGCTATAGATTCTATTTTGTAACCTGCATTTTCCACCCAACATCAGGACTGGCTTTTCTACTCCAACAAATGCCACATTCAAGTGCCACTGAATGTTCCATTGGAGCAGGGGGCACACTTAGTTACTGAGTCCCAGATTTTGAACACCTCAGGTTGCTTTCAGTGTCTCCATGTTGAAGACCGAACTGCCATGGGCACCCTCTAAACTCTTATCCTTGGCACATCTCAAATGGTTTTCTTTGGGAATAGTTCCTAGAGTTAAACACTTCTGGGTTGAAGAGAATGCTTATTTTTAAAGTTTTGGCCATGTATTGCTTAGTCTTTGCACTTAGTGTTTGTCTTTTCAAGGTTCCTTTCAAATCCATTTCTTATTTTTGAATAAGTAACATGGTCACACAATTCAACATTTAAAACAGTGTAAAATGCAAAAAGTCTCCCAGATGGGAGACGGTCCTCTAGCCACCCAATGTCCTCCTTTGGGACAGTTTGTATTCTCAGTTTCTTGTTTATCCTTCCTGAGGGATTTTTGTGCATATACAAGCAAATATGTGCCTATCCTTTCCCCTACTTTTGACAAAAATTGTAGATGTTTACATCTTCCTCTGCACCTCATTTTTTGAAGATTACAACATGTCAGTATATAAAAAACTTCCTCATTTTTTTTCTTGTTGCCCAATATTCCATTATATGGGTTGGCCATAATTTAACCAGCCCCCATTGATGGACATTTAGATAATTGGGGGCCTTTTTCTTTTAGAAACAGAGCTGCAATGAATAAGCTTGTATGTGCAAGCTTTTGTGTGGATGCATCTTTATCTGTTGGATAAATTCCCAGAAGTCAAATTACTGGGTTAAATGATGGAAACATGTGTAATCCTGAGATCAACCAAGTTCAGTTCAGTCGCTCAGTCGTGTCCGACTCTTTGCGACCCCATGAATCGCAGCACGCCAGGCCTCCCTGTCCATCACCAACTCCCAGAGTTTACCCAAACCCATGTCCATCGAGTCAGTAATGCCATCCAACCATTTCATCCTTTGTTGTCCTTCTCCTCCTGCCCTCAATCCTTCCCAGCATTAGGGTCTTTTCCAATGAGTCAACTCTTCGCATCAGATAGCCAAAGTATTGGAGTTTCAGCTTCAACATCAGTCCTTCTAGTGAACACCCAGGACTGATCTCCTTTAGGATGGACTGGTTGGATCTCCTTGCAGTCCAAGGGATTCTCAAGAGTCTTCTCCAACACCACAGCTCAAAAGCATCAATTCTTCGGCGCTCAGCTTTCTTCACCGTCCAACTCTCACATCTATACATGAGTACTGGAAAAACCATAGCCTTGACTAGACGGACCTTTGTTGGCAAAGTAATGTCTCTGCTTTTAAATATGCTGTCTAGGTTGGTCATAACCTTCCTTCCAAGGAGTAAACGTCTTTTAATTTCATGGCTGTAATCACCATCAGCAGTGATTTTGGAGCCCCCCAAAATAAAGTCTGACACTGTTTCCACTGTTTCCCCATCTATTTCCCATGAAGTGATGGGACCAATGCCATGATCTTAGTTTTCTGAACGTTGAGCTTTAAGCCAACTTTTTCACTCTCCTCTTTCACTTTCATCAAGAGGCTCTTTAGTTCTTCTTCACTTTCTGCCATAAGGGTGGTATCATCTGCATATCTGAGGTTATTGATATTTCTCCTGGCAATCTTGATTCCAGCTTGTGTTTCTTCCAGCCCAGCGTTTCTCATGATGTACTCTGCATATAAGTTAAATAAGCAGGGTGACAATATACAGCCTTGACGTACTCCTTTTCCTATTTGGAACCAGTCTGTTGTTCCATGTCCAGTTCTAACTGTTGCTTCCTGACCTGCATACAGGTTTCTCAAGAGACAGGTCAGATGGTCTGGTATTCCCATCTCTTTCAGAATTTTCCACAGTTTATTGTGATCCACACAGTCAAAGTCTTTGGCATAGTCAATAAAGCAAAAATAGATGTTTTTCTGGAACTCTCTTGCTTTTTCCATGATCCAGCGGATGTTGGCAATTTGATCTCTGGTTCCCCTGCCTTTTCTAAAACCAGCTTGAACATCTATCTGGAAGTTCACGGTTCACGTATTGCTGAAGCCTGGCTTGGAGAATTTTGAGCATTACTTTACTTGCAAATTACCCTCTAAAATAACAGTACAGGGAGTTCCCTGGTGATCTAATGGTTAGGACTCGAGCACTTTCACTGCCATGGCCCAATTCAATCCCTGGTCAGGGAGCTGAGATCCAGCAAGCCACATGGTGAGGCCAAAAAAAAAAATCATGATCATAATAATACCAACAGCCGAAGTGTACAGAGTCCATCCCAAGGGGAGACACAGTTCAGAGAGCTTTATGGGCATTAGGCCTGAGTCTTCACTACCACACTGTGAGACAGGTGCTGTGATGGGGAGACCAAAACAAAGAGAGCCAAAGTGACACGGCCCTGGCACACAGGTGGCAGTGGCAGATTCTGATTCAAACCCAGTTCTTCTCCAGACCCCTCTTATCCACCATGTTATCCCATCCTCCTTAGAGATTATACCTGTTTGTCACCTAAGACCAGTGAATATGATGGCTTTCAAAGCATCTAGATTTCTTCTAGCTTGTTGGAGCCTTAAGAGACTGGCCTCCTAACTCCCACTTTGCAGATGGGCGCTGGGCTCGGTCTGTGTGATGGTCTCACCCACAGCAGTGACTCCCACCCTGGCCCAGAGGGGCTGGGCTTTGGTGAGGGGCGAGGTTCTCTGTGGTCGTCTGTCTTGTCTTCCTGCCCTAGGCTTGGGCCAAGGAGACGGGGAAGTACACCGAGGGGGTGGACGAGGCTGATCCGGCCAAGTGGAAGGCCAACCTGCGCTGTGCCCTGAACAAGAGCCGTGACTTCCGCCTCATCTATGACGGGCCCCGGGACATGCCGCCTCAGCCCTACAAGATCTACGAGGTCTGCTCCAATGGCCCGGCTCCTGCAGGTATCCTGCCTGGCTGTGTGTGGGCCACCGAGGGGGCTAAGCACGGAGGCCTGGGGCCCCTCCAGCGTGCAGTGGTTGGGGATGTGCCACTCGGGCAGAAACCCAAGGCTCTCAGGAGTGGATCACTGGTGAGGCTAGGAGCGGCTTGGCATGGACCAGGCCCCTCCCCCACCCCGGGTTTGATTTCCTCACCCCATCCTGGTTCTTGGCTCCAGTGAATGTAGGTCGGGTGACCCAGGGAGGGGAGCACCGTGGGGTCAGGGGCGGTGTCCCCAGTGATTGCTGGTGTTGTCCCCAGTGATTACTGGCGGCCCTTTCCTCTGGGCAGCTCTGGGCAGGAGAGAAGCCACCTGGAACCCTGAAGGCCTTCCTCCCTCTCCCGCACTGACTCACTTTGGGTCTTTCATTTCTGTCTCCCTCTGCAGAGTCACAGCCCAGTGAGGATAACGCTGAGGAGGAAGAAGAGGAGGAGGTGAGCTTGGGGCCTCGCTAGGCCTGACTGCTTGTCCCACTCCGCTGGAGGACTGGGCAGTTCCATTCCTCTGGAGCCTGCTGCCGTTTCTGCAGCCCTTCTCTGGGTTTCTTCTCTTGAGATTCTGGGGACAGGAACAAAGTCACCACCTTGAACCTCCCTGGGACTCTGGTGGTAGAAAACATGCTCACGCATGGTCTCAGCCTCAGTAGTTGGGGCTTAGTAGGTATTTCCTCCTGCAGAAGCAGAAACTGGGGCACCAAGAGCTTACTGACATGCCTGGGATGGCAGAGCTGGGCCTGAGGGTCTGGCCTCGCCTAAGCTGAAGACCAGGGAGTTGCCTTGTGGGTCTCATTCTTCAGCATCGGATCAGTTTAATAACCTGTCCTCCCTTCTCTCTCTGGCCTCCTCCCTTCTCCTTTGCCTGTGTCTTCTCTTCAGCTCCAGAAGATGTTACCAGGCCTGACCATCACAGGTGGGGCTGGGAGGTGGTGTGGTTGGGGGTCTAGTATAAGGAGGAGCTGTGGGGATCACAGGTACCTGGGAGGGGGCTGAAGGGAGGCTGGGGGATGGCACAGGGCTGGGAGTAGGTGAGCCTAGAGGCAGTTCCTAGAAGTGACATTAAAATTTTGTCCACTCCCACCTTCTATAGAAGCAGTGCAGCCTGGCCCTGCCATGGCACCCTATTCTTTACCCAAAGAGGATGTCAAGTGGCCACCTACTCTCCAGCCGCCTGTGGTGTTGGCCCCCCCTGCTCCAGGCCCCAACCTGCTGGTCCCTGCTCCTGGCAACGCCACTGACTTTGGGGAGGTGTTTTCTGAGGTCCTGCCGAGCTCGCACCCACAGCCTGGGCCCCTGTCTACCAGCCTGCCCTCCACAGGCGAACAACTCCTGCCGGACCTGTTGATCAGCCCCCACATGCTGCCTCGTGAGAACCCACAGGAGGAGGGGGAGGGGGGCAGGGAGGAGCAGCTGGGAGGGTGGAGGATGACGAAGAGAAGAACAAAAATGCCCATACCAGTCCTTGCTTGGCTGTGAGGGAAGTGGGGAGGACTGATGACGGCCTGGCCGCAGGGCAGAGAGGGCAGAGAAGATCAGTGGGCAGCAGAATGGGGAGGCATGGGGCTCATGGGCGGGGCGGGCCTGCCCCTCTGTCCTGCAGTGACCGACCTGGAAATCAAGTTCCAATATCGGGGGCGGCCACCCCGGGCCCTCACCATCAGCAACCCTCACGGCTGCCGGCTCTTCTACAGCCAACTGGAGGCCACCCAGGAGCAGGTGGAGCTCTTTGGCCCCGTGAGCCTGGAGCAAGTGCGCTTCCCCAGCCCCGAGGACATCCCCAGCGAGAAGCAGCGCTTTTATACCCACCAGCTGCTGGACGTCCTGGACCGTGGGCTCATCCTTCAGCTACAAGGCCAGGATCTGTATGCCATCCGCCTGTGCCAGTGCAAGGTGTTCTGGAGCGGGCCCTGCGCCTCAGCCCATGGCTCGCACCCCAACCCCATCCAGAGGGAGGTCAAGACCAAGCTCTTCAGCCTAGAGGACTTTCTCAATGGTGAGGGCCCCACCTCATGTTCCCTTGGGTCTCTTTTTGTCCAGGGGCCTGGTGCCCACCTCTGACTAAGGGTCTCGATCTCAATGCAGAGCTCATCCTATTCCAGAAGGGCCAGACCAACACCCCACCTCCGTTTGAGATCTTCTTCTGCTTTGGGGAGGAGTGGCCAGACTGCAAACCCCGGGAGAAGAAGCTCATCACTGTACAGGTATACTCCCGTCATCAACCCCCCGAACTCTGCTTTGAATATTGGGGGATCCTGGGCCCTCGCCCCAGGGTGGAGGGGCAGGGCTGTCTGGGTAGTGTGAATTCAGCAGTCAGAGTTAATTGAGGACCGGCGCTGCTCACACATAAGCTGCCTTTTTACGAAGTAGAAATTGGTGCCCCTTCTTCTGGCCCCTTCATCTGCCCCCTGGTGGATCCCCTCATGCATAACTCGATCGGACAGCCCTGCCGATCCAGACGGCTCACCCCGTCCCATCTCCTCTTCGCCCGCTTAGGTGGTACCCGTAGCAGCCCGGCTGTTGCTGGAAATGTTCTCGGGGGAGCTTTCTTGGTCAGCTGATAGCATCCGGCTACAGATCTCAAACCCAGACCTCAAAGACCGCATGGTGGAACAGTTCAAGGAGCTCCATCACATCTGGCTGTCCCAGCAGCATCTGCAGCCTGTGGCCCAAACCCCTGCCATGCCAGGCCTCAGTGCTGCACAGGGACCCTGGCCCATGCACCCAGTTGGCATGCAGTAAGGAGGCTGCAGGCAGTGACTGGCCCAGTTTTCCTGGGTGGCTGTGCAGAGATGTGGAGGGCAAGAGTTCCCAGGGGCACCTGATGAGCAGCAGGGTCATATTTTGTCTCCAGAAGCGGATCTGGGTCATGAAGAAGAGGGAAAAGAGGCCCGAGTTCCAGGTTCTCTTCAGAAGCTGAGGGAAGCTGGAAGCCAGTTTTGCTTTGAGGACTCTGTCTTCCTGCATATGTCTCTCCTGGATTGGCTCTGGGGGAACTCGGCCATCAGTACCAGCATGGAGGGAAGGAGCTCCACCAACTCAGGGGGCCTAGTTGTACAGAGGGAGTTGCCCCAGAGGAGTCCCTTCTTGTGGCTGCCTCATTTCTTCTAGCAAGAAGAGCCAAGTGCTGGGGGTCAGACCTCCTTGGCAGGTCCTCTGCAGGGCATGGGCCTGATTTTGGAGTTCCCTAGCTTTAGCGTTGATCCCCTGGGGGAGGAAATGGCAGCCTACTCCAGTATTCTTGCCTGGAAAATCCCATGGACAGAGGAGCCTGCTGGGCTACAATTCATGGGTTCACAGTCGGACATGACTGAGTGACTGAGCGTGCGCACATGCACACACACACACACACACACACACACACACAGCTTGAGCCTCATTTCTTCACAACATCCAGACACACACACACACACACACACACACACACACACACACACACACACACACACACAGCTTGAGCCTCATTTCTTCACAACATCCAGACACACACACACACACACACACACACACACACACACACACACACACACACACACACAACACACACACACACACACACACACACACACACACACACACAGAGCTTGAGCCTCATTTCTTCACAACATCCACACACACACACACACACACACACACACACACACACACACACACACACACACACAGAGCTTGAGCCTCATTTCTTCACAACATCCAGAGACAGATAAAGTATTACACCAGATACTAAGTCTGGCAGCTACCTCCCTTGAGAGACTAAGAACCTGGGATAGGAAGGGGACATTTATGTAATTTTGGATTAATAAATATTAAAAACAGACTCAGTTATTATTTTTCAGTACTAGTCGCTCCCATGCTGTTCTACTGGACCATATTTCTCCTGCCAGCTAGCTCTCTTTACCCCAGCGCCTGCCCTCCTGCTCTGGGGCTGTTGACACAGGGAGGGCCTGCCTTCCAGGCTGATGAGTCAGTGGGGCCTTCACAAGCACTCCGCTGGCTGGCTTTGCTTTCCAGGAGGAAGCCGGCTGAAGCAAGGGCGTGGACTTTTACATGTGTGCAGAGTCTAAGATCCTGTCCAAATCAATTTTCCCTTAAGAAATGGTGAAAAGGGGCTGGATCTCAACTAAGGACCATTACTATCTGTTATCCTCATGTATATTCATATGCTATTAAATATATTAGGACAATGCATACAAATTGGGAGCTCACTATTTAAATCTGGCTTATAGATGTAATTTTCTGACCTGAACAATTTTGCTGTTATCTTTTTATTATGGAATATTTTTAACATCTGTGAAAGTAGGGAGAATGGTATAAAGTTCCCATGTAGTAGCTTCAATAATTATCAATTCAGTCTTTTTCATCTAAATTCCCAACACTACAGTGGATAAGCTTGTGCATATTTATGTCTTTTTATTACTTCTGCCTGTATGTCTTTAGGATGGATCCACAGAAATGGGATTTCTGGGCCAAAGGATAAAAATGTGTCTGATTTTAGGTATTGGCAAAATCCAGATAAATTTGAGTGTAGCTGTTTCTCTGCAACCTGAACAGACTATAATGTCAATTTTTTGGATTTTTGCCAATCTGATCGGTGAGAAATAGTATCTCTACTATTTCTCATTATGGACAAGGAAGGATGAGCATCTTCATATGGTTAAGTGGCCTGTGCAGAATTTAATGATTTAAAAAAAAATAATAGAGTGCCTATATAACCCACACCCAGTTTCCCCAATTATTAACATCTTACACTATACCTTACATTACTATGGAACATTTGTCACAACTAATGAAACAAAATGAATACATCATTATTAACTAAATTCTACTCTTTATTCAGATTTCATTAGTTTTTAATCTCATACTTTTTCTATTCTAGCACCCTATCCAAAGGATCACATTACATTTAGTGATCATGTCTCCCCAGTCACCACTGATTTAAACTGTTTCTCAGACTTTCCTGGTTTTTGATGACTTGGAGGGTACATTTTAGAATGTCTCTCAGTCTGGATTTATCTGATGTCTCTCATGGTTTTTTGCAAGGAAGACACAGAGATGAAGTGCCATTCTCACCAGAGTAGATGAAATAACGAAGTAGGCGACCATCCCTGGACTGACTTCTCCAATACTGCAGGCAGAGCAGTGGCTGCTGATGATCCTCCTTTGGCTTCTACTTACATTTTGATTTCTTAAATAAAACAAAAATGAAAGCAAAAAACAAAAAACCCAAGCACACCTGGCCATCATTTCCTATAGGGTAACTTTGTTGTAGTAGCCAGCGGTGGATGGAACACTAGCCGCTCCACTCCCGCCCCCTTTCCGCTCTGCCGGCCCCACGATAGCAGATATTGAATATCATTAAGTTCCCAAGTTAAAGCCAGGACGTGTTGCCATTCACTGCTCCCTAGCTACTAGGCTCCAGTTCCACTTGGTAATGGCCTTTGCCCTGGTGGCCTCTGCTAGTGTGCAGGTTGGAATCCACAGAATACTGATGTTCATGGTCCCGGGGGTGAATATACCTTTTTAGCATCTGGTAGTTTCCCTCAATTCTTCAAGGCCCCTCCTCCCCAAGTTCATCCTTGTATCCAACATACTACTACTCCCTTTTAATTCAAGACTCCTTCCTCTTATTCAGCTTTTCACTAACCTGAAGAACTTCTCAGTCTCTATCCAGTAGGAGAGAATATTGATACTTTCCCCCATTTTTGTCAGAGGAAAGTTCTCACAAGGCAACCTTCTCACTTGCTAGTAATACATCTCACCAAAATTGGGCATACCTTGTTGCAAAATCTTGGATATTTAACTTCTCTGGATTTTAGCTTTCATCCTTGTAGAATGACTTAGTACCAGGGCTACACAAGGTGGACATGTACTTTGCATTCATGAGATGTGGATGCCATCCAAAAGATCCTATCTTATTTACAATACACTCTCAAGTTATTGATCTTTATAGAACAGGTACATAAAAATTACAAGTTACTTCTCCTTAGTAAAATCTTGGTGGGAATAGGCCCAGTGGGTGATTTGTGTTTCACACAATCATGACTAAAATCTCTTGGCTAAGTCAGTCGTGGAAATAAGGGAACAGCTCCATGGGAACTTTATGACAGGTGAAGTCACGTGTAAGACTCATTCTACTTCCACTAGACAATGTCAAGAAGGAAGACAGTATTATATTAGGATACCTGATCCCAAACAGTTCCCTTTTAAACTGAAACACAGGTGGGTATCCTTGCTATGCCGAAAGTTGTTAGCAAGACTATTTGTATGAAGTAGTCTAAAGCAATCTGACACTGAAGAGTAAGCAGTAAGAACCATTAATATGAGTTCTGGTTTTCAATACTGTAGCTGTGGAGATGCTCTTGATATATACTAAGATATATATTCCAAAGGCTATTTTTTGGTGGCTGGGGAGTCGTATTAAGTCTTCCACATTTTCCAGGCCCAGATACAACTTTCTGTGATAAAAGCCGAATTCCTTAAACAGACCAAAGTCAATGGGTCATTGTAAGGACCTAAGGCTGAATTAGGCTTCAAAATTTTGTTTAGCCAGAAAATGAGCAGGATGGCTAAGGTAACATGCTGATACCCAGAATTTGATCATCTTATTCCAAATACTGTTCCATACTCAAGTTTTTTTCTCCACTTGTAACACTGCCTCTTTAGAGACTAAAACTCAGAGCTGATATTATGCAGAGAGGTTTGTTTCAAGGACTCCAAATGCTAGATGCAACTTTGTGGTCAAGGTTATTAGCTCTAAGCTCAATTACTATAACATACTGTATGATCTCATTTACATAAAGCTCAGGAAAATGCAAACTAATCCACAATGACAAGAGAGCAGTGGCTACCTGAGTGCGGAGGAGGATGGGAAGAGGCATGAAGAACCTTTTGGGAAAAGAACTTATGTTCATTGTCTTTATGATTTTATGTGTGTACCCTATGTCAAAGCTTACCAACTGTATACCTTAAACACGTGCAGCTTATTTTATGTCAATGACACTTCATTACAGGGCTCTTTTTAAGATTGACTATTCAATAGTTAGGAAACAATCTACTTGGATGGTCACTGCAAAAAGAACACACTACATTTTGTTTAACATGCCAAGTGACCCATTCTCTTGCCCAGTGAGGCCATAAGGGAGGACAGAATGTAGCAGGAGTTTTAGGGTAAGCTGGAAGAATGAAAGATGCAGAGCGAGCCACGCCTCTGAAATATGAAGGGTCTGGGCAGTGGGCGGGGCCTGGCTTTCAACCTCCGTACCCAGACATCTATTAGAGAACTAAGACTATTCACTCAGGCAGTCACCAGCTGTACCATCTCAGATTTATGAGGCAGTGAAAGGAAGGAAAAACAAACACTGATTAAATTTTAAAAATTTATTGTTTTTTTCTTTTGTTGCTGTTGATTTGTTCTTGACATGGCGACATCACCAGACAGAACATGTCCTCGTGTCTAGTGCCTGTGCAGGGCTACAATTCCTTTAAAGCATCAGGGCTTGCTTCAGCTTTCCTCTCCTGCCTCACCCCCCATGAAGTCAAATAATTTACACATTTTTTAGTAATACAGTTAGCCCTGTAAACACTTTTTTCCATTCTCCCACCTTCTGTTTTCCTCTCTCAAGTCTATGGGTAAAAAATTAACCAAAAAGGAAAAAAACTTAAAAAAAGTATTTATATCCCACTCACCCTAATTTTGGCTCTTCTCTCCAACGATGACAACCCAAGGTAGATTGGAAGTGGACTTATAGATACTGAATAGGGTCAGAGTTGGGGTATACATGAATTTTGGCCCTGGCAGGTCCTAATATCATTGATGTGACCATGATAAAAAGCAGAACAGGCTCCTTGCTTACTTCTCCTTATGTGAATAACTCTAAAGGTGAGAAACAGTTGGGACCAGACATGAGTTGGGACACAAGGAGAAATTTCTACTCACTTTCATTAAAAGAGGAAGGGGAAAGGAAAAGAAGAGAGGGAAGAGAGAAGGAAAGGAAAAAACAATAGAAAACCTCAAGAGATGATCCTGACCCTTTCCTTCCAATTGCAGCCATTTAATTCATTTGAATTCCCATCTTCCCTAAGTAAATGTTTTTGTTTCACAGAAAGTTTGGTAATTTTATTTTTCCGTGTGCACACATGCGTGGTAGCATGTGTGTGTAGGTGCATGTATGTATGTGTGTGGATCATTTGTTACCAGGAGAATGTTTCAACTGTAGTTTCAGTTTAGTTTTCCTTTTTTTTTTTCTTTTTTATTTCCTTAAAATTATTTTTCCTTTTAGAAACAAGTTCACCAGGAAACCAGCTCCCCTCCCACCACGCCGGACAGGCCATAGCCATCTCTCTAAACAGCGCTGATTCTCCCTCACATCCCCAAACAGGAACTCCTCAGGGTGGCCTTGGAAGGCTGGAGTCTCTCCCTGTCTGGTGGGATGCCCTGGTGGCGGTGAAGGCCCCTCTGCCACAATGGAGGTTTCTGATTGTGGGACACAGTCTGGTTTTTGTTTTCTTCCTGTCTTCTAATTAAAAAAGACATTCCTGACAAAAGAGAGAAGACAGTCAATTAACTGTGGTCCAGGAGATGGCAAGCACTTCATAAAGTCAACCACAAGGCAGAAGTTTCTATACATGCTCCAGTACCTCACTCTGGCCTTTGATGTAAGAACTTCAGTTTAAGAACAAAGGAAAAGAAGTAGTTGGATTTTTTACCTTGTGATTTTAAAGGAGCTACTGGTTTAATGAAATACTGTCTGTTGTTCTTTTCCAATTCTGAGTGTGCTCAGGGGTAATATGTAGGGGTAAACCATAGCCATCAGATCCAGGCTGCCCACTCCAAAACCAAACCTGGAAACCTCCATTTAAGTCTGCTTAAATACCAGGGTTTCATGCAAGATTTTATTTTGAAAGAAGGCTTTGCCTACTAAAAATAGGTTTAAAAAACATTGTTCTAGACTTTATGTAAAGGGTACTATGTAAAAGCATTAAGTAGAGTGGGTAAAGGTGAAGATTCTGACACCAGAAGAGTGAACTGTGGCTCTATCAATTACTGACTGTGGCATCAAGCAAATTACTTAACATCTTCAAACCTCATTTACAAATTTCCTCATTTGTAAAATGGAAATAATAATAGTAACTAATCCAGAGGACTGTGTAAGGACTATCTTACAGTTAGTACATAATATGCTTTGTACATGATACAAAGTGCTTAGGATAGTACCAGACACGCAATCAGGGCTCCATAAATGTTAGCTATGAACACCCACAGCTATGCACAAATAACCCCATGTGCATCAATATTAGCTATTCAGACACTGCAAAACCTGAGGATTCCAACATATTACTAATTAAAAAACTAAAGTTTAGAACAATTTCTGGTATGGGAAGGCACCGCTGAAGAGCATCTTCACCCATAAAGCATTTAATCACAAAAGCACCAATGAGAGGGCTGCACATTCATCAAGAATTACCTCCAAGGAGGATAAATTTGGCTTAAGACATCAAAGAGTGGGCTTATAGGAGAGCTGCCTTTCTTCTCTCAGTCAAGAAACAGGCACTCAGATCCCACCACTCAGTCCTTCCCTTCCTCAGCTAAGCTTCTCTGCTTTACTTCAGAATCAGGAAGTACATGGAGAAAACTGATGATGATCAGGGGCTAGACAAAGAGGCTAACTCCTTTCCTATACCTCCTGCCTCAGTCAAAAACCTGGCATTTCAGTGTTAAAATTATAAAAAATGGTAAGAACAAGCCTCTTTGCTCCTCAAATCTGAAAAATCAGTTTTAGGAGGGCAGTGCCATATATCATGGATTTAAGGCCAGCACTGCTTTCACCAAAATAGCCAGGTTGAAAAATACTCTCATCTGTCACCACACATACTTACCATTCTGGAAGTATCTATAAAAAGAGGAAGGGAGGAATTTTTTTAAAAAGATATTCTGCAATAGTAACTTTCTTATGGGGGTGAATGGCACCCAAAACTCCAGCTATAGTACTAGTCCCATGATGGGCATTAAAACCTGTGCCCACCCTCAAGTACTCCTGACAGCCAGGGGGAAGGCTGGGAACTATATACCACTCACCTGGGTGACAGGCACAGTACAGGAGTGTGAGCTATCGAAACAACCTGGTGAAGTCTCGCAAGGCCCAGCAAACTTGTTTACATTCCTCAGCACTAGAAAAGAAAAGAAAGGTAGGTTGGTCCTTGCCTGATAAGAAAAGTATAATATGTTGAAAAGCAATTACAACTTTGAGGGACCCTGAGAACTGTCCCAGCTCTGCTCTCTCCATCATCTCTTGACCCTACTTTCGATCTTTCTATAACTCAGGGGTAAATATTAACAACTGTATATGAGAATAATTATAAGCTATGTGGCCCTTAAAGAGTGGGCTTTGGAGAAAAAATTGCTTAGATCTAAATCTTGGTTTCACTGTGTCTTTGAGCAAGTTACCAATCTGCCTCAGTTTCCTCACCCATTATCCACCCCAAGATGTTCTGAGGATTAAGTCAGTTCCTGTATGTAAAGTGCTTACGATAATAAAACGGTGAACAAAATAGCATTTGACAAATATAGGCTGCTACAACAATAAAACTTGGTTGTGGGACTTCCCTGGTGGTCCAGTGGAAGACTTTGCGCTTCCACTGTAGAGGGCAAAGTTTAGATCCCTGATCAGGGAACTAAGATCCTATATGCTGTGCAGCCAAATAACAATAACAATACTTGGTTAAAGTCCTTGATAAATCGAAGAAAAGTCAGAACCCTCAAAGTAAAAAAGCAAGCATATTCACCTAAGGTGGATCATTTTAACTCTATGAACTGAGCTAACTTAGGTACCCTGGTTTCCTCATTCTTTTCCAAAAGCAGATTTTGTTTTAAAGCCCAGTTCAGCAAGTAACTCTCAATCAGTCTAGTTGAACAGGCTGCTCAAGATTTCCCACTGTGGGAGGAGAAGGGAGAGGAGAGAAGAAAGGGTTAAGGCATGAAGAAAGGGAGGAGGAGGAAGCTGGTCTTGGTCTTCAGGCAAGCATAGAGATGCCTAGGTGGTATGAATAGCCCAATATTCATTTGACCCTGTTTTTTCAAAAGGCTTCCTTTGTTTTAAGACTGTCACCAAACAACCAGTTGATGCCAGTTGCATTCTTTTCAGCCAGTCTTCATAATAGTTTTTGGTAACTGAACATGAGGCTCAGCTAAAACAGTGGAAAACAAAGCACATTCAATTAATATATTATTAATATATTATTAATTATTAATTAATGCTCATCCTTATGTGGCCCTCTCTTTGGCTCTGAAAAAGTCAGGGATCACAGCCTATATAATAGCCTAGGATTCAATGTCAGAAAAAAGCTCTCTCCTTCTTGTAATGGCTAAACATCAGAACGGGAATCACTAACCGTGATCCAGCATAAAAGAAGGTAATGAGAGCTATCACCTTAAGTGCCTACATCTGGACTCCCCAGCTATTTATTATAGGGTCTGAAATATCACTAAGAACTTTGATTTAGATTTAGGACTTGATTAAACAGAAACTTTCTTTTAGTCTCCCTCCATTCTAAATATGTAAGGAAATTAAATATCTTCTAGTTTTATGGAAATTCTGCCCTGTGAATTTGCCCTGTGAATTTAACATGTTTCAATAAAAGCATAACATTTCTCTATTTCCAAATCAACTCTGACTGAAAGTATGTAGCCTTGGTGAGTGAACCCCTATCATGTATGCTTCTCAAAGTCATGAAGGAGGAAGATATGTAACTCTAGAAAAGTCACTATGTGGTGTATTACTGTTATTATAAGGGACTAAGACAACAGGAAAGAGATAAACTTAAGATAATGTTAAGGACTCAAAATCTTTTGCGATCCTAAAGCCTTACATGTTCTTCAATTCTACCCTTCTTCAACCAGAGATCATGGTTAACTATAGAAAAGAAATGACAACTCCATTCTTAGCGTCTTTCATGACACAAGAAAAAGTACTGAAACCCAAATACAAGTACAGGAGAACTGTGGTGAGACAGGGTGAAATGAGGTATGGTAAGTCTCTTGAATCAGCTCAGCTTCTGCCCCCAATTCTGTTCACAAACGCTCTGCTGTCAAGAGTTTTAGTCAATGTTTAACTTAAGTGTCCTTGGTGATTAAGTCCAAAGAAATGGATTTAAAATAAATAAATAAATAAAATAAAAACTTCCTTAAAAACTAGCACTATTTTCTGTTTCCTGCCTCAGTCCTCCTGGCATTTAATATTTTGGGATTGTTTTAATTTATGCCTATTTATTTATATTCATTCATTCAAAATTGCCATTATTTTTGTAGAATTTTCTGGCTTCTAGTCCCACCATCCTAATCCTTCTTATCCTTTATTTATTTATTTTTAAATAATCAAAGTAGAGTTGATTGAAAATGTGGTGTAATTTATCCCTCCCTCAACCTTTTCCCCTTTGGTAATCATAAGTTTGTTTTCTATATCTGTCTGTTGCTGTTTCGTAAATATGTTCGTGTCATATTTTAGATTCCACATGTAAGTAAGATCATAATGTTATCTGTCTTTCTTTCTGACTTTCTTTACTTAGTATGATAATCTCTAGCTCCTTCCATGTTGCTGTAAATGGCATTATTTCGTTCCTTTTTATGGCTGAGTAGAACTTCATTGCGTATATACACCACATCTTTATCCACTCATCTGCTGACAGACATTTAGAGGTTGCTTCCGTGACCTGGCTACTGTAAACAGTGTCACTATGAACACTGGGGTGCATGTATCTTTTCAAATTATAGTTTTCTCCAGATACATGCCCAGGAGACTTTCACTGTACCTTTGAGTAATTTCATGGTCACTATTCCTCAAGCCCCATAACCCCAGTAGTGTGCTGAGAAATGCAGCCCTTTTCACCTGATGTGCATAATGGAAAGTAATCAAGCTCTAACGACTGACTTCAGCAAGAAGACACCCCACACCGGCCTATTCTAGTGTCAGGGCTTCGTATTCCTGTCTTCTGACCTTGACATCCTCATGCAAGTGCCACTCACAGAGCAAGTACCAAGACAAGAGAAATGGGAAATGACGGCAAAATTTCTTCAGGACATGCTTAGTGGTATCTGGAAAGCAAGAATGATATTTTAAAATGAAAAACGCCAGTTTTCTTCAAGTTGGCCAACTAAAAATGCCAGGGAATTAATTACCAGTACCATATGAGAAACAGGCTTGGACTCGCTGAAATGAAACTGAACCAGTTTACCCTCCCTGCTAGGATGGCAAACAAAGCAGCATGTTCAGGCAGGAGTAACAGGACCTTAAAACCAAAAGGGAGACTGAGTCATGTGTGGGACAGAAGGTTCAAGGGCAATACATACACCAGAGAAAGAGAATTACTAAGAGGAAGGAGGTGAGCAATTTCAAATCCTTTCTCGAGAACCTCAGTATTACCTCTTACTTCTGTTCATTTCCCACCATATGTCACAGCCTACTAAAGGAGGAGCTGTAAAACTTGCTTAGCAGTAAGAAATCAAGCAGGTCAGGTTGATAATGTATCTTATTTTCCTGTATTACAGGACAAAGATCAGATACTTTTGTTTAAAGCAATGCATTATTTGGGTTCATTTTCCTTGCCTCAAGATTTTCCTTACATTATGGAATGTCCATGACTTTTATTTCAGACTTATGCTGTATTTCTACCTATCATGTATTAGCCTAGATGAGGAAATATGAACTTGGTAGAGACTTATTCCGTGTGTGGGTGGCTGCCTTAGAGCTGAGCGAGACATGCTCTAGCTAGTTTTGCAAGTACATAATAACATTCTGGCAGGCTCTTTTCCAAGGAGAAAATTAACATTCACTGATCACCTACTACGTGCCAGGTCTTTAAATTTCCAGTTGGTATTTCACCATAACTCTATGAGCTAGGTATCACTAACCCTATTTTACAGATAAAATATCTGCTGCAAAGTAACAGTAACTGGCAAGATTCAAACCAACAGCCTTGACTCAGTCCTCCTTTGAGGGTTCTCCCCATGCTCTCATTCACCCTAATCTAGGGCCAATATGATACTGTCCTTCTAAAGAACAACACTGGATAAAACAGAAGCAGAGAGAAACAACTGTTACACTTCTTTCCCCTTGTAGGTAGAATATTACTTCTACTGGGAACATTCATAGGTTTGTTTTTTTTTTTAAAGAGTTTTTTAAGGTCATCCCAATTAATACATGACTACCTACTAGAGAGAAGATCTCCTCCTTTTGCAAAATATGTCATGAAGGCAGTCACATGCTATTTTTAAGTCATGCATGTCACTTGATCTGTGGCCCAAAGTCAGTTATTTCTGGGACATGAAGTTAGGCCACTCTGTAAACTACAAAAAAGTAATACTCAAAGATTAGGGATTTCAACATTAACAAAATTATTGGAGACTCTGGGGAATGAGAAAGTAAACTATTTTCGAGAGTAACAAGAAATCAATTCTCAGAAAAAAAGATTAACATTTAATTTTATCTCCTTTTAAAAAACTAGGTCTGGTTTTAATTGTAAAAGTATATATACCATGCTCACGAAAAAAAAAACAACAACAAATAGCACAGGTTAGGAAAATCCTATATACATCTTTCTATAAATTTACTACTTATTATTTGTAATAAAGTAGTCTATGTGTGTGTGTGTGTGCGCATGTATATATAACAGAACAGCTTTTAAAAGTGCAAGTTGGTTCATTTACAAGAGCATGAAAAAGAGTAAAATAAACTATAAAATGTGACTGAAAGAAATTAAAGACACTAATAAATGGAAAGACATCTTATGTTCACAGATTAGAAAACCTAATATTGTTAAGGTGTCAATGCTATAATGAAGTGATCAACAGATATGATGCAATCCCAGTCAAAAATCCCAATGTCATTTTTTGTTTTTGTGGAAATAGAAAAACCTATCCTAAAATTCATATGAACACAGTTCCCCCTGCTGTGCTGGTATTCATGGTGGCAAGGCAGGTTACCTCAGCAATGTGTACACTGCTTCTTTGGTCTTTTATTGTCTACTCAGTACTATAAATTTTGGTTTGAGTTTTGTACCTTTGTAGTATTTTAGATAATGTAGTGTTTGTACTACTTTGTTGTGTAGAGTAAAAGGATTATGCTGAATAAACCTAGGATTAGCGTGCAAAAAAAAGAAATCATATGAAATCTCAAGGGACTCCAAATAGCCAAAAAACTCCTGAAAAAAACAAAGTTAGAGGTCTCAATTTCCCAATTTCAAAACTTATTACAAAGCTATAATAATCAAAACAGTATGGGACTGAAATAAAGACAACCACTGGGATAGAATAAAGAGTCCAGAAATAAATCCCTTACATATAAATGATTTTCAGTAAGGGTACCAAGACCATTCAGTGAAAAAAGGACAGTGCAGGGAAAACTGCAAAAGAATGAAGTCAGACCCTTAACATACATCACATACAAAAATTATCTCAAAATGAATCAAAGACCTAAATGTAAATCCCCAAACTATAAAACTCTCAGAAGAAAATATTGGGGAAAAGCTTCATGACATTATATTTAGTAATGATTTCTTGAATGTAACACCAAAAGCACAGACAACAAAAATAAAAACAGATATGGAGAAATTAGAACCTGTGCACCATTGATGGGAATGCAAAATGGTATAGGTGCTATGGAAAACAGTATGGCAATTACACACAAAAAATATTAAACACAGAACTGCCATATGATCCAGCAATTCCACTTCTGCGTATACGTCCAGAAGAACTGAAAGTGGGGTCTTGAAGTGATATTTATACACTCATGTTTATAGCAGAATCATTCACAATAGCCAAGAGGCAGAATCAACCAAATGTCCATCAAAGGATGAATGGATGAATAAGATACAACATATACATACAATGGAATGTTATTCAGGAAGGAAAAAAATTCTGATTCCTGCTACAATGCTGGATGAACCTTAAGGACATTATGCTAAGTCAATCACAAAAGGACAAAAACTATATGATTTCACTTTATGAGCAGTTAAACTTAGACAGTAGAAGGATGATTATTAGGGGCTAGAGGAAGGGGGGAAAGGAGAGTTGTTTAATAAGTATACTTTCAGTTTTGCTAGATAAAAAAAGTTTTGGGTTAATTCCACAACAGTGTGAATGCAGTAATACTACTGAGTAATACACTTAAAAATGGTTTAAAAAAAGTTAAGATAGTAAATTTTGTTTGCATTTTATCAGAATTTTAAATCAAAAAATCTTAACTGCAAGTTGGGTTATACGATAGTTTCCCCCCCCTTTATATCTATATATATATATATATATATATTTTTTTTTTTAAATTTCATTTATTTATTTGGCTGCTCTGGGTCTTAGTTGTAGCATCTGGGATCTAGCTCCCTGACCAGGGATTGAACCTGGGCCCCCTGCACAGGGAGCTCAGAGTCTTGGCCACTGGACCACCAGGGAAGTCCCTATATCTTATATATTTTTCTGTATCGTCACATGTATTTTTTTCCTTCTTCTTTTCCACTATTACCACCCTCACTGCAATAACTCATTTTTGGACCTAAAATCATTATACAACTGTATGAATATAAGCCATTGCCTAAAATTTAGTCAAAATTCTAAAGACTAGACAGAAAAAGAAATATCAGAGCAAGGTTAACACACAGTTAGAAAATCCAATTTAATTGGATTTGTTTGCTGTTGTTAATACTATCAAGAACCATAAAAGTCACATAATTTTGAGTCAGTGATTGTTTCTTAAGGAAAATAGTCAAAAGAAGTTAAAGGCTAGACATTCAATATTACTCATAATACTAAAAAAATGAAAATTAATAGAAGCACTGTAAGGGAATCAATCAATATCTTACAGCTGTAAAATTGTTATTAGGAAGACTATGCAGCTAGATTTAAAATGTCTATTAAGTTTACAGTAAGAAAAAAAAAAACAACCCAACAAACCCATACATGTATACTTAACATTTTAACTAGGCTGTAAGCAAGTGGCTCATGGGACTAATGTATCCCAGAGAGAGGTTTTGTTTGGCCTGCATTAAATTAGAATTCACTTATCTTCTAAATTAGGCATGGCAAAAATTTCCCAATCAGTCTGCATCACTCCATAATATTTTACAACCACTGCTTCACCTAGTCAGACACCTGCACTCTTGACACCTGAATATGGCTAAGAACTGGGAAGGACTTTTAAAAGATACAGATTTCCTGAAGGATAGTGAGCTGTTCAAGGCACTGCTGTTCTGTTGGAAGACATAATGCTTCCACTTACCTATTAGGATATGTTTGATACATATGAACAATAAAATAGGCACACGTGTACAGCATGGTGATATTTTCCCCCCAGATTGGTTTCCAATACCAATTTGTGCAATTCAAGAGTTAAGAAGACACAAAATTTTAATTTATAAAGGTATACACACAAAAATATTCCTGGGTATATTTGTAACTAAGATGATGTAAGAAACAAAGATATTCTTTCTACATAGGCCAGCTGCTGTTTATCACTCACCTAGTGACTTGTTTGTGGAAATCTGTAAGTTGTTTGTGTGTCACTGTGACGGCTCCCCCTGTTGTCTCCTTTGGCAAACCTTTCAAAGAATTCTCTAACCATCGACAAAAAGTCTGTACAGAGAAGAAGGATAAGCATTTTAAAAGGAGGCAGGGTTTACTCAATTGAGACCCTGCAGGTAATAACAAAAACCCACAAGTTTTCCCTAGTAGCATTAGTGCTCCAGACTTGGAAGTAAATAAAGGAGGTAACAGAAGTACTATTTTTGGCCTTCGAACCTACTGAGGGTTGGAACAGCCTATAAAGGCATGCCCAGACTCCCTTCAAGGGGGCAGCAGACATCATTTCAGATGGAGCCCTTCTAGCTTGGAAGTAAAGTCTCTTCTGGTTCAAGTTATTATTCTGTTTCTATCATTAAACTTATGCAATATTTAAAAAATTAGACTGCTGCCAAACATCTCTTGAGCTTAGAGATCAAGGGCAACCCAAAGCAAAAGTTCAGGAACTAGAAAGAGCAGGGTCAAAAAGTATAACAAGGAAACATTTTAAAAAGTGTATATACAAATATGAATCCAGAATCTTAAGGATTTTAAGGTCATTTCTCTCAGGAGAAGTCACATCCAGTCAGTTCCTTTGTGATAACTGCCTAGTCTTTGGGTTAAGAAAATTCTTTCTTGTTGCTCTTTTTGTTTTCTTTTTTGGCTCTAATTTTTCTTCATGTCTTTAAGTAGGATGTATGCTTTGGTCATAGTTTTTAGCTGTAAAAGAACTTTTTTATACCTAAACTTTTTACATTATGTGTTTTTCCACTATGTTAATTTATGATCACAATGGGGTTTCCTAGGTGGCACAGTGGAAAAGAATCTGCCTGCCCATGCAGGAGACACAAGAGATGTGGGTTCGAGCCCTTGGGTCAGGAAGATCCCCTGGAGAAGGAAATGACAACCCACTCCAGTATTCTTGCCTGGGAAATCCCATGGACACAGGTGCCTGCGGGCTACAGTTCATGGGGTCGCAAAGAGTCAGACACAGACTGAGTGACTAAGCACATGATCACAACAGACTAGAGCAAAAGTAATATTCCACTATAAATGCTTAAAAGTACCACAGAATTCTCCAAGTGTTGCCCCCAAGGAAGACAATGCACCACTCAGACAGAAACAAGCAGAAGCAAACAGGAAGAACAAACTCTTAACTGACAACATTTTGGCATCCAAAATGACCCAGAAGTTAACCATGGTATCCCCTGAAACAAAAACAGTAAGAAACTAAATTGTATACTGTCAACTAATATAGGACAAAGGAGATGAGAATATCCAACGTAGGAAAGACAGCCTTCTCAATAAATAATGCTGAGATAGTTGAATATTTGCATGTAAAACAAAGAAACTAGACTCATACCTTTCACCACTCACAAAAAGTAACTCAAAACAGGTTAAAGACTAAACACAGGCCTGAAATCATGAAACTCCTTGAAGAATACAAAGGCCTAAAGTACTGTGACATAGGTCTTGGTAATGATTTTTTGGCAATGACACCTAAAGCACAAGCAGCAAAATAAAAATAAACACAGGAAACTCCATCAAACTTAAAAGCTTCTGCACAGAAACCATCAACAAAGTAAAAAGAAAACCTAAGGAATGGGGAAAAATATATATTTGTAAGCCATATACCTGGTAAGAGGTTAGTATCTAAAATACATAAAAAAAACAAACCACAGCAGTCTAGCAAAAAACCAAAATAACCCAGTTAAAAAAATGGGCAAAGGACCTCAACAAACGTTTCCTGAAACATACACGAAAGGCCAACAGATACACAAAAAATGCTCAGTGTCACCAATCATAATGGGAATGCAAATTAAAATTATAAAGACGTATCATCTTAAGGCCTGTTAGAAAGGTCATGATCAGAAAGATAAGAGATAACAAAGGCTTACAAATCCAACATTTTTTGTAAAGTTAAATGTATATAAGGTTTTTGTTACCTGGAAACCAAGTATATTTATTAAAAAGTAAGAGTACAGAAATCTTATTTCTCTTATCAATGATGTTTGGAATAAACTTGTCAGTCTGCAAGGGCTCAAAGAGTACTTTTTAGAAAAACAAAAATACTACTGTATTAGATTCTTACAATGACACAAACATATTCTCTAGAATCCTTCTATTGGCTTCTTCATTTAACAATTAAACTTAGCAATGTGCCTAAATTATGTTCCAAGAGCATACAATAGGACTAGTTTCAAAGTTAGAGTCAGCCTCTCAAGAAACCGTCCACGACTGAAAGTGGGTTCCTTATGAAAACAATCTTACCGGTCTGTCAACCTGCATGATCTCCCAGAGCACTTCGGCCACATCGGGCAGGGTATATGGGGGGAGGCAGAAGCAGCATGTGTGAAGCAGCTGGCTTACAAGCTGCTGTCCAAGTTGGTTCATCACCTGTCCAATTAGTTCTTTCCGTAATTCAAAGTCTTCTTCATGCTGTTAAGCAAACAGGAACAATAGGAAAGTGCTAATTTCAACTTTTTGAAGAGCAAGTACTCCTTCCCCCTTTAGTAATTTTCTTTCTCAGAAAAGAAAGTATATAATGGCTGGACTCACAAGGTGCACTGTCTGTCACTAGGAAGAAAATATTAAGAATTTAGTTTCAAGGAAATGGGTAAGGGCTTCAGTTGAGATTAACCTTAACCCTTAGGTTTTTCATGAATAGAACACAGAAGAGAAACAATAGTTAGAGATTAAGGGTAGTGATCGTTTTAACCTTTTATTCTGGTAAAAAATAAAGTATTCCTATTTCCTTTTTTAAAAAGCAACTGAAAAAAGAAGACTTCTATCAAATATCTAATCTTCTCTGGCAAAGAAATCTTACTTAGGAATTTCCCTGGGGATCCATGGTTAAGATCCTGCACTTCCATTGCAAGGGGTTTGGGTTTGATCCTCGGTCAAGGAACGAAGATCCCACATGCTGTGTGTGGCCACAAAAATAAAAAAAAAAAAAAAAAAATCTTACTTATTTTCTTCCCTTTTAGTCTTTGAATATACATATTTCTAATATGCTGGAAAAAACCTTTTAAAGTGCCTTTCACTTCTAGCTATTGTCTTCTTTTCACTCTTTTTTTACTGTCAAAACTCTTCAATTAGTCTATCACATACTTACTTCCTCACTGCTCTCCCTTACTTTCAATTCTACTCCACATCTAGTCAAACCTACTTTTGAAAATTTTGTGAACCACTTTACCTCCAGCCAAAAAGGTCTCTAAAGTGTATGCTAACAAACTTAGTCCTTTTTCTGATTATGATTTCTATACCCATTTAGATTTTCCTCCAATCCATCCAAATGGCTCCACTGTGGTCCCTCCTTGTTCAGAAAGTTATCCCAACCTACTTCTTTCCAAAGAGTTTTCCCTCCTCTGATCTCACAGCAATCACAAGTTTTATCACTTACCTGACAATCAAATATTGCCTTGCTGCTGTTGTTTAGTTCCTTACAACTCTATTTCTCTCTTCAATTAGACACCAAATGGCTTGGGAGCAGAGATAGTTTAGACTAGTTGATACAGCTTACAACACATAGTATAGGTTGTCTTAAATCTACTAGTTGATATTTTGGTTAGTGAATGATCCACTATGGAATATACCTACCAACACAGATCAAATGAGATGCTGCTTTTTCCCTAAGGAATGATATATGAGGTGATAATGAGCTACAAGTAGAAAAACTATTTAATACATTGTTTATACTTACATCATTGGCTACCCCTGTATGGATGAGGTCTCGTAGGAACCTCATGACACTACAATTGGCATCCCGGTGGTCCAGGGTAGTAGAGGCAATGGCCCACTGTAAGATAGGGATAACAACTTGGCTCCTCAGCAAGGTAACAGGGCTACGCTGAATAAATCTGTTATGGAAAGACAGGCAAGGTAAAAATTACAAAATTAGGCTATAAAAATATAGCCAGGGTAAAAGGCAAAACTATGGAGACAGTAAAAAGAGCAGTGGTTGTTAGGGATTGAGGGAGTGGAGGGTAGGAACATGAATAGGTAAAGCATAGGGGATACTGACGGTACTAAAACTATTCTCTATGATACTGTAATGGTGGGTATATGTCATACATTTGTCCAAACCCATAGAAAGACCTTGGCTTCCCTGGTGGCTCAGTGGTAAAGAATCGGCCTGCAATGTAGGAGACACAGATTTGATCCCTGGGTTGGAAAGATTCCCTGGAGAAGGGAATGGCAACCCACTCCAGTATTCTTGCCTGGAAAATCCCATGGACAGAGGAGCCTGGTGGGCTATGGTCCATGGGGTCGCAAAGAGTCAGACACGACTTAGTGACTAAACAACAATACGAAGACCACCACCAAGACAGAATCCTAATGTAAGGTAAGTACTTTAAAAATGATGTGTCAATGGAAGTTCATTAATTTTAATAAATGGGCCACTCTGGTGGGGGATGCTGATAGCAAGGTAGGCTGTGAGGGAAGGAGGGGGGAACTCTATACTTGATACTTCCCAATTTTCTCAGATCCTCTAATGTTCAAAGAAAATCTCCAAGAAAAAGTAAAATAACATTCCAAATTTATTTTACCAGGCAATCCTTTGTGCAAAGAGAATCTCCTGAGATTAATTTTTCAAGAAACACACCAGGAAAACAGGTTGACAGCCCACCCAACAGTTTTCTCATACCAACTCAAAAAATAAATAAATAAATAAAAAGGGTTTTCTAACTTGTCCAAAAACTAACCAAAAAAAGTGTTCATTACCAACTGATTTGGTAATCAAATTCCTGAGCTAGGGACTAAGAATGAATACAAACGTCAGTGTTACTAGTAAAAGGAATTTAAGCAACAAATGGGGTGGCAGGCTAGGAGCAGAGATGGGAAGTAAAGTACCAGATAATTTTTAAAGTACCTTAAAAGTCTAAAAAATTTTTATTCTGAGATATGATTATATCTTAAGGATGCTAAGCTTCTCAAGGAAAAGTTGGAAGTCAAGCATGACATCATAGTAGCATAAAAATTAAAACTACACAGGATTCTAGAGACTGTCTAGTCAAATGTTCTTGCAAAACTCATTTTTACTGTCTTGGGTGTGTTCCCTCCTTGTGAAAGGAGCTCAGTTATTTCCCCTTGTGCTTATCCAACTCTTCTTCATTTATGAGAATACTCTGGTTCATGATTTAACTTTGGATTATGAATAATTACTCTGCCTACTTCTCTTATCTCATTTTACAGAGAAGGAAACAGGTAAGTGTTAGGTGACAAGACCAAGCAATGATGAGGATGACCAATGAAAGAAAAGGTTGCTTTTCAGAAGGACTGACCTCGTGGCTAGCCTGAATAGGTCATCCACTGTGTCAGGGTGATTCTGGAGTCCATTCTGCTGTTCTAAGAGCTGAAAGGTAGGGATGCACAGTGCCTAAAACAGAAGTGATTTTAAAACAAATGCTTGTAAATAAATGCCATGGGATTCAGACTTGCTAAATATCACAACATACACAAAGAGAACACAGAGGTAAAGCACAGATAAGAAAAAGACTGTGATGAGATTCAGATCAAGAAAGGGAAGACAAAAATCCTTCTCAGTTGACATAAACAGTCTTCACATATGAGGTCTACATTTCAGAAAGGGTTGAGGGTACAGACTTCTGTTGATGAAATTGGATAGATGTCATCTCAAAGTTTTAGAAGTTTCCAAAAGTGACAACTGTGCTTATGTACTAGATATGATCTGGTCAACTAAGGGAGTAGCTGACATTTTAATAATAATTATGAAATGTCAATTTTAAAGGGAAAGACATCTTGGGGAAAGGAGCACCATAATTTAACTCCCTAATATATTTTCCCCTCTTTGACTAGGAGAGGGTAAAAGCAGTATATGAGAAGCCTTTTCCAATGCCTGCTATTTACCCTAAGGCGAGACCATCCCTGCTAAGTAAACTAGTTCACTGGCTGTTCAGGCAAGAAATTAAAAATACAATCATGCTTGAGCTAAGAGATCCTTTATTTTAAATACACTTGCCCACCTTCCCAAAAAATCCTATCTCTGGAGAACATAAATTGGACAGCAATAACTGTAATGACCAGCACATTTGTGTAGTCAATCTCTCTCTCATTCTCCCAAGCAGGCCTGTACACAGAATAACTAGGAAGATCTACCTCCCTATTAGGGAATCATTATGCTTGAGAAGGAAACCTGAAGAAGCAACAGAATTAAAGACATGGTGAAGAACACACTGCTAGGCCTTCAGACCCTCCAAGAGAACATACCTGGAGCATGTCTAGTAGTCCTTGCCGACAGCCCTCTTCCATGCCATATTCATCCACAAGGATACTACCAAGGTACAGGAAACAGGAATGCTGATGTACCTGGTAAACATTTACCATCTGCCAAGGGAAAAACCAATGAGTTCAATTATTCATCCCTCAAAGAGTATCAGTTTAGGTAGCTGTCTGAGGGAAGAAATTCTGAGATAGGTTGGTCTCTTCTTTTTAAGACAACATAATAAAGCTTGTTGGCAACATTTTCTAAAACATAGGGCTCAATAATTTTCAAGTACTCTATTTAGAATTCTTTCAAGCCTTTGACCTTTCACCTTTTCAAAACAATGCTGTAGGAGAGTTGTATAATACTACAGACTGGAACTATTTATAAGTTATTTTCTGAGGCTTCTGTTATATTTGCAATGCCCTAATAAAGTATACTTAAACTTTCTAATCAACAGGTTGCTCTTATATGCATTAAAGATGATTCTTTAAAAAAAAACAAAAAACAACCACAGCAGAGACAAAGTATCAAATGCCCCTCATTTTAGAGGAGACTGAAGGCATTGTTTAAATTGGTTTCTCAACTCCTTTTTAATCTTTTGGGTAAAGAACAGTGTTTCTAATCAAGATATCTAGATCTCTGGAGAATAAAAATTTTAATACAATGTAAGTATTTAAATTATTTGTTTAGAATTTTTACCCTGCTATACTCCAAAAATTAGGCCACCATACACTCATCTATTCAAAATGCCATCACATGGGAATTCCTTGGTCATCCAGTGGTTAGAACTCAGTGTGTTCACTGTTGGGGCCCGGAGTCCAATACCTGGTCGGGGAACTAAGATCGTGCAAGTCAAGCAGTGCAGCAAAAAAAAAAAGCCATCATAACACACATGTTTTGCTCTTCTTACATAAATTCAATTCTTTGATCTTGGGTGGAAGGGTCCAGTAATCGGCTCTTATCAGCATATGGCATGAAAAGAACATGAGATGGAAGCTATAAATCTGTTTAGTGTTGTATACTCAAAATTGTATGTTGTAATTAATGAATAAGTTACAGGCTGGGCCAGATAGCAAAAGGGTTTTAGGCTCTGCTGGCTTTACAATCTTTTGATCACTTAACTTTCCCACTGAAGCACAAAAATGGCCAATAAACAATACTTAAATGAGTAAGCATGAATATCAGTAAAACTTGATTTACAAAAACAAGTGGCAGGCCCACTGGCTGCAGTTTAGTGACCTCGAATTTGTAGGTTTCTTATCACATGTACAGACTTTTGAACATACTTTCTATATAAGATGATGGTGATATTTTATTCCTATGATATTGGAATAAAAGAGTAATATAAAAGTCATGAGTGAAAGTGTTAGTTGCTCAATCCTGCTTGACTGTGACCCCACAGACTGTAGCCTGCCAGGATCCTTAGTTCATGGGATTCTCCAGGCAAGAATACTGGAGTGGGTAGCCACTCCCTTCTCCAGGGGATCGTCCCAGCCCAGGGATTGAACCCAGGTCTCCGGCACTTCAGGTAGATTCTTTACCATCTGAATCACCAGGGAAGCCCAGAAGTCATGGGCATACCCTCCAATAGCAAAGGGGAATTAAACCACATTGTACTGGACCCATAATGTATTGCACTTAAGAAGACACTTGACCAGAACTGAGCACAGTCTAAATGTAACACATATGGTTGTACTCAGGGTATAGTAAACGCAGAAAAATCACTAAAAAGCAATCAGAGTGGAAAAAGAAATAAAAGGAATACAGATAGGAAAAGAAGAAGTAAAACTCTCTGTTTGCAGATGACATGATCCTCTACATAGAAAACCCTAAAGATTCTACCGGAAAACTACTAGAGCTAATCAATGAATATAGTAAAGTTGCAGGATACAAAATTAACACACAGAAATCCCTTGCATTCCTATACACCAATAATGAGAAAACAGAAAGAGAAATTAAGGAAACAATACCATTCACCATTGCAACAAAAAGAATAAAATACTTAGGAATATTTCTACCTAAAGAAACAAAAGACTTATATATAGAAAACTATAAAACACTGATGAAAGAAATCAAAGAGGACACAAACAGATGGAGAAACATACCGTGTTCATGGATTGGAAGAATTAATATAGTGAAAATGAGTATACTACCCAAAGCAATCTATAGATTCAATGCAATCCCTATCAAGCTACCAATGATATTTTTCACAGAACTAGAACAAATCATTTCACAATTTGTATGGAAGTATAAGAAACCTCGAATAGCCAAAGCAATCTTGAGAAAGAAGAATGGAACTGGAGGAATCAACCTGCCTGACTTCAAGCTCTACTACAAAGCCACAGTCATCAAGACAGTCTGGTACTGGCACAAGGATAGAAATATAGATCAATGGAACAAAATAGAAAGCCCAGAGATAAACCCACGCACCTATGGGCACCTTATCTTCGACAAAGGAGGCAAGAGTATACAATGGAGAAAAGACAATCTCTTTAACAAGTGGTGCTGGGAAAAACTGGTCAAACCACTTGTAAAAGAATGAAACTAGAACACTTCCTAACACCATACACAAAAATAAACTCAAAATGGATTGAAGATCTAAATGTAAGACAAGAAACTATAAAACTCCTAGAGGAAAACATAGGCAAAAAACACTCTCCGACATAAAGCACAGCAGGATCCTCCATGACCCACCCCCCCAGAATATTGGAAATAAAAGCAAAAATAAACAAATGGGACCTAATTAAAATTAAAAGCTTTTGCACAACAAAGGAAACTAGGAGCAAGGTGAAAAGACAGCCTTCAGAATGGGAGAAAATAATAGCAAATGAAGCAACAGACAAACAATTAATCTCAAAAATATACAAGCAACTCCTGCAGCTGAATTCCAGAAAAATAAAACGACCCAATCAAAAAAAATGGGCCAAAGAACTAAACAGACATTTCTCCAAAGAAGACATACAGATGGCTAACAAACACATGAAAAGATGCTCAACATCACTCATTATTAGAGAAATGCAAATCAAAACCACAATGAGGTACCATTACACACCAGTCAGAATGGCCGCTATCCAAAAGTCTACAAGCAATAAATGCTGGAGAGGGTGTGGAGAAAAGGGAACCCTCTTACACTGTTGGTGGGAATGCAAACTAGTACAGCCACTATGGAGAACAGTGTGGAGATTCCTTAAAAAACTGGGAATAGAACTGCCATATGACCCAGCAATCCCACTGCTGGGCATACACACCGAGGAAACCAGATTGAAAGAGATGCGTGTACCCCAATGTTCATCGCAGCACTGTTTACAATAGCCAGGACATGGAAGCAACCTAGATGTCCATCGGCAGACGAATGGATAAGGAAGCTGTGGTACATATACACAATGGAATATTACTCAGCCACTAAAAAAAATACATTTGAATCGGTTCTATTGAGATGGATGAAACTGGAGCCCATTATACAGAGTGAAGTGAGCCAGAAAGAAAAGCACCAATACAGTATACTAATGCATGTATATGGAATTTGAAAGATGGTAATGGTAACCCTATATGAGAGAAAGAGACGCAGATGCATAGAACAGTCCTGTGGACTCTGAGGGAGAAGGTGAGGGTGGGAAGTTCTGGGACAATAACACTGAAACATGTATATTGTCATATGTGAAGCGAAACACCATTCCATGTTCTATGCATGGGACGGATGCTCAGGGATGGAGCGTTGGGATGACCCAGAGGGATGGGATGGGGAGGGAGGTGGGAGGAGGGTTCGGGAGGGGGAGCACATGTGAACCCATGGCTGATTCATGTCAATGTATGGCAAAAACTACTACAATATTGTAAAGTAATTAGCCCCCAACTAAAATAAAAAATTAAAAAATAAATAAATAAATAAATAAATTTTTAAAAAATCACTAAAAAAATTCTGTTAAAAAATTTACCTTTACAAACTTCAATCAAATCTACAATTTAAGGAAGTGTGATCATCTAAGTGCCAACTGACACAGCAACAGGCTGACCCTGGTTCAGGAAAAGAGCTTCCTTAAAAGTGAGGCAGAACTTAAGAACTTGAGGGGCACTCACTGTCAGGGTAGGTCCAATAGATGCCCTGCCCAGTTGGAGAAGGCCACTTCAGGTTGAGTGGGTGAGGTCTAGCCTGAAGCCCTGTAGTAGCTTTCCTCACAGATGAGTGCAAAATTTGAGAAGGTACTTGCTCAGAGTCCTGCAAATGCAAGATTGGCACTCTGCCTCGCCTCCATCAATTCTAGGTCACGGCACCTCACTTGCCTAAATCTAGTTCTGGCCCTGCTGTTAGCTTAACCCCAACATATATTACTTAGTGAATTAAGCCACTAGTCATAGGCATCTCAAAAGACTATTCTAGATGATATGATCTCAGACAGCCATGTACAATGAGCCACACCACCATAATTACATACCAATCATGCTGACTAAAAGAGTCAAATTTATTTCCTGACAAATAAGACACTTATATGAACAACTAACTATAAAGAAGAAAATCTCTTCAGGCCAGAAATAGCAAAGCTTGACTTGTCACATTTTTAGAAAGGAAATTAATATAAAATGTTTAATACATAAGAGCTGATTCATTAAAGTCATTCCCATTTATGAATTTTACACTGAGATGTGCTGCTATTTAGACTATCACTACACAGAACAGATTACAGGCTATTTGCCATAAAAATAAGACACCTACCACAGGTACTAATTATCTTTCAAATATTTTTTAGTTTGTATTTAAGAAATATTGAAGTGTTTCATTTCATTAGCAACAGCTTTTGTTCTAAAGCCTCCTATTTCAAAACTCTGTATCCTTTACATTTTCCATCTTGCAGGGAACTCACCTGTGTGACTAGTGGCTGCAGCAGGGCTGCGGATCCTTTGCCTACACAGCGAACAGCAAAACGGAGGCACCTGCAACAACGCTCTACAATCCGATTATCAGCCCGGTGCTTATTTAGAGTCTCAGATAAAATTGGCCAAATCTGAGTCAAAAGTGAAAAGAGCACAAGGAAGAAAATAATGAACAACTAAGTGCTGAGAAAAATGCTCCCCTCAAGTTGGTAACAACTGATTTGGCCTTTAAATAATTTGGGGAAATCTTTCTTTACAGGAACACACATGGCCTGATTCTGGTCAGTGGGGGTGTGTACATGTGCTGGGGTTCAATACACTATCCATCAATAAAAAGAACCACGTCTTAAGGGAAGCACAGTAATTCTTTACAACAGAAAAGAAGCATGACTAATTTTACTAAAAAGACAAAGATCTCTATTTTCCTAAACTCTGAACTTTTGATTTAGGATGGGAAGAAGTAGAACAAGTTAAAGGAAGAGATATCTGATACCAATGAACACTCAAGGGTAACTGGTGTTTCTCTCCTTAAGTCTGAAAAGCACTTCTCAAAACATGCCCTCTGATCCTCATGTTACCCTCAATTTTTACAAAGGAAGTATTATCAAAGAGGAAGCTATGATGGTTAATCAGCTTTGTCAAAAACATTCTGCCAGTACTGACAAGGCCTCTCAACAACTCTAGGATTCACACAGTTAATCTCTTCCTACTTTGGCCTTTCACTGTGTTTCCTTACAGCCTGTTTTCTTACCAAATCTAAAATAAAAAATATTTAGTTGGATGGTTCCATTCATCTTTTCACTGATATTGAATGCGTATCAACAAATTGAATCTTCCTACAAACCTAGAAGACAGTACCTTCTCACTTTAGTTACCTAGAGTCTTATAAGGAAAAAGGAAGAAAGCCTTATTCCACAGGCATCGATTAGTACTTACTTCCTGTATGACTTTTGGCACGGATGAGTCTGTCCATTTTCCACAACAGGATTGGTGTGTCTGGGGAAAGACAATGATCCAAATTAGTGAAAGAAGAGCAATTTCATCAAGGACACAAGAGCCCTAATCCCTGTTAGTTTACTTAGTATCATTCTCACCAATTAAGGAAAACCAGATAGTCAACTCTGGATACACGGACTGCAGGTATGGGGCACTACAACTATCCTTTTCATTTTTTTTCCTTTTATAAACCTGAATATGTAGTTTTCCAAATTAATAAATATATTCAAGTTGTCTGAATCCACTATGAAAACTCAAGTACTGCTTCATTCCCAGCACTTAAAAGGGAAAAGCTTTTGAAACTCTGGTCTACCAAAGATGTTTCCCACAGTTCTAGTCTAAAAATGATATACAATGTGGGCCCACCCACATTCAACTATCTATCTAGTTCCAGAATTCACTAATTTGAAGGAAAGCAGGAAAAAACAGAAACTATGATTAACTACCAACTTCTTTAAAGGAAAACAATTCTTTAATTTTAAAAAGCTCAACAGCAACTCAATAAATATCTGCTGTCATAGTTGTTGTTTTAGTTGCTCAGTTGTGTCCAACTCTCTTGCGACCCCATGGACTGCAGCCCTCTCGGCTCTTCTGTCCATGGGATTGCCCAGGCAAGAATCCTGAAGAGAGGAGCCATTCCCTTCTCCAGGAGGGAGAAGCCATTCCCTTCTTGACCCAGGGATTGAATCCAAGTCTCCTGCATTGCAAGTGGATTCTTTACTGCTGAGCCACCAGGGAAGCCCAATATCAAAAAATATAATTTTTCTTTACATTAAGGCATTTCACCTTTTGCAGATTTTCTTTCATTTATTGTGAAATAAGACTGTTAATACGGTCTCAGAATGGTATGCAACAGGGGCTCCCCTAATTATACAAGAAAAGCATTATACCAACTCAGAAAGAGATACTTGTAGACAAGAACAAGCTAAAACAACACCTCAGTTTCAACTTCTTCCACAAAGGTTTTTATACAAATATTAATTGATATTCCAGATATACCATTAGGACACATAAATTATATTATGCAACTAAGAAAGGATCCTCTCTGAATACTGTAGCTCTAATGCTTTTTTAATTATTAAGCTCCTCTTAACATCAATGAAGGTTTATTTTCACCTGGTCACGTAAGAGACTTCACTGTTTGCCCCCATACACTATTACATAGCAATGATTATGAAAGTATGGTCTTTGGAATACAATGCAATAGCACCTGGGAACTTAATAGAAATGCAAATTCTTGGGTCCTATCAAGATCCAATCCATCAGACACTCTGGGAATGGGACCCAGCAATCTGCTGCCTTGGGAACTGAAGCACCACAGGTGACTTAGATGCACACTGAAGTTTGAGAGGGCCTGCCCTGGTGGCTCAGACAGTAAAGAATCTGCCTGCAGTGTGGGAGATCCAGGTTTCATCCCTGGGTCAGGAAGATCCCCTGGAGAAGGGAATGGCTCCTCACTCCAGTATTCTCGCCTGGAGAATTTCATGGACAGAGGAGCCTGGTGGGCTACAGTCTGTGGGGTTGCAAGAGAGTCCGACCAACATTTTCACTTTTCAAAGTTTGAGCATCACTGATTCAGAGACCAAAAGAATTACATTTTAAAGTCTTTTGACAAATGTTTACCAAAAATAAATTCTTAGAATTTGCCTTTGCAGTTTGTAATAGGAGGAAATTAGTCTTCTGACAGACGCAGTTTACAGGAGGTACTCAGAAGCTGAGGAAAAAACACTTTCTTACCTCTATATAGTAGTCTCATTAGAGATTTTAACCTAGGGCAGGAACCTGGCATTTCCCTTCTTACCTAAATATGACTGCAAGGCGATCTAAGAACACAGTGGGATCTGAGGATATGCCATTGCTGGGCTCCTGAGACAACAGCTGAAGAGACAGAAAGATATTAACAACCAGTCATTAAACATACAAACCTATAGCAAACATGGCAACATATGCCTCTGTACATCAACCTCTGTCTCAATCTCTATTTCCTTATATCAGATTCCTGAAAGTTACTCAAAATGGTAAAAACTTCTAAATTCATATTAGCAAAATATTTTCCTCCATCCTACTGCATCCTGGCCAAGACTGCATATTAACTTTTACTATATGATCATTATACAGTGGAAAACAGATCATTTAATTTTTTCCCATTTACTTTTATAATGATTAGGATATTATAGACATTCATATTATAATATAGGTTAATGCATTATACTATATAATATATATTTATATAACAATTTTATAATATAAAGCTTCAAAATTATTATATTTTAAGAGGTAAAGAAAGTTGCTTCCTCTTCTTTCCTAAAATTTCTTAGACACTTCTACCAGTATATCACTAGAGATAAACTTTAGAGTCATTTCATCAAGTTCTCCTAAAACTACCATTGGTATGTTCATTGCGATTGCACCATAAATGTAATTTGAGAAGAGCTGACATTTTCACAACAGTCTTCAAGGAAACATGGTAGGTTATGGTTTTGGAAGTTAACTTGAATGGTGTTTTCCCCACTGTATGTTTTAAATGGTATTTCTGATACAGTGAAAATCTATTGATTTGGGAATACTTATTTCATACATGTAGCTACTTTGATAAATTTATTAATTTTAATAACATCTCAGTTCATTCTCTTGACTTTCCTAGGTAGTTAAAAGACCACCTGCAAATAAAAGAACTTTCTCTTTTCCTTTCTGTCATATAAACAAACTATATTTGTTTCACCTCTTAAGTAGACTCACCTTTTTCAATGCCAAAACTTGAACAGAACATAGTTCACTAAGACATTCAGTAATCTTATCCAAAGGTAATCTGGCTAGGACAAGTGCTGTCCCTGAAAGACAAAGGATGAAACAAATGAAGCAAATAAAAGCCGAACTGAAGTAACTCATTGATTTACATTATATGGCTTACAAAGGCTAACTGGTTCTATCCTTTTAAAAAGATCAGCACTGTATTTTAAATTATAGTATTTTGTTATTTACAGTTGGGCTTTTATTTGGCTTAGCAAGACCATACAGACTTTCACATTGACATTCACAACTGAAGTTAATATTAAATTATTTCTCCTCAGTAGCCTACTGGCTTAAAGATGTTAAAATATGTCTCTCCACTTCCAATCCTTCAAAGACTTTAAAAATCTCCTTCACAAGGCCAATGCCAAAACTAGCTTATATAACATAGTACAATGGTTCTCAAACTTCCCAGAGATCAAGGAAAGCCTTTATTTTTGATAAGTACTATAGGCAATTCTTATCATCAGAGAAGTCTGAGAAATAGGGACGTTATTGTTACTATTACTGGAAGCATGAGTTGAAATTTGAGATTAACTCTAGTTCTACCATAACAGACCCTATGAGCTGGGTAAGACATTCTCTCAGAGCATCAGTTTCTTTACCTGTAAAAATGAGTGCTTTGAACAGAACAGTAATAGTTGAGTTTGTCTTTATTTCACTTTTAAATAGTTGCAAAAACTTCCCCTTTCTCCTCTTCCCCAAATAAAATCTTAACTTGGAACTCCAATAAAATAGATTAAAAAAGAAATAGAGGTAGGTTAAAGTGGGGACAGAAGGCCCAGATCCTTCCTATCCAGCTTCCCTTGTGTCACAATCCCTACCAAATGCTGAAGTATCTCCCCAGCATCCAAAGGATTACACATTATGCTATATCCTTTGACTATTATTTTTCTCATCTAAAATTTTATTCAACAGAACAGTAATCAATTAAAATCTTCAAATCTGAATAAAACATTGAATGACTTTTCTTAACAGTCTATAACCATGGATGAATTAGATTTTCTTACTTAAAACTAGAGGGGGCAAAAATCTAACAAACACAATTTTTCCTTTTAATTCATCCCTACAGAAAAGAATGTTACTAAAAACGTTTCTCCATCTAGAAGATACCACCAATATAACTGGGACACCACATTTTATTACAAGTTAGATGTCATGCTATCATCCAGGTTAAATTTCACTAGAAAATTACAAGATGGCAGCAATACCCACAGTTAGTAGTGAAGAAAATATATGACCTGATTTAATGCCTCATTATCTATGCCTCTGAAGAGAAACAACAAAAACCCATGCTTAAAAAAAAAGTCTGTCTTAAAAATGCATGGTTACACTGGCTGGTAGGGAACCTGATCACAGAAGTTAGAAAGAATAGTTAGCTGACACATTAACAGTCATCCAATCTGGACAAGGCTGTCTGCCACTCACAGAAACTTAAAAGATGCTGCACAGGTCCTATCACCCAATCTTTTATTTGATATACCAGCTGTAAGAACTTCACTACCTGACAGGACACACCAATCTGCAGAAAACATGGTTAGAAAGTATTTTCTTTCTAAAAGCCAATAAACTGTCAATAATGAATTACTCATAAATCTGCTCCCTCTTTTATAATCCTTCAAATATTTAAAAATAGCTACTCCTCTAAGTCTTTTCCCCAAGTATTATCTCTAATTCTTCTATTATTTTGAGTTTATCACTACCCTGGCTGTTTGCCTCTCGATCATTCAGTGTAAACTGATTAGTAATGGTTAAAGGCCATTAAGTGACCAGAACCCTTGGCGTTGAGTTACAGGACTGATCTAGGCACAATACCTTTAAATTTCCACCTATCTCTTTGGTATAGCAATGTTTATTTGGTCTCCCTTTTTATTCTTTCCTCCAACTCAAAAAGGAACTATGATTTAGTTCCAATATGTTAACTCCACTCAAAATCTAGGATCATGATATAAATTCTATAAGCACTTTGAATCAGTTATATAGCCTAAAAACATTCTAAGAATGCATGCACACGTAATCAACACTCTCTCCTCCCAGAGTGACCTTCCTCATCACTGAGTAAATTGCAACTGAAAAGTGGGATACAACTGACACAAGATAATCCCCAGAAGTGGCTTAGAGAATGTTCTTTCTTAATATCTTAAGTAAATACCTTTTAGCAAGCCCACAGCAGCTTCTGGAGACAACATGAAGGAATCAAGGGAACGGGCAATCTCCAGGAGTCCATTAAAGTGCTGAGCCATGTGGTCTCGGCAAACAGAACAAATATTATGAATTGCTTTCGCTGCAGCAGAAGCCAGAGGCTTTTCACACAGGCCTTTCATCAAATAGCCCAACACGGGGTCTAAGGAGAAAAGTCATACATAAAGATTACATATTTGAAACTTAAGGAAAACTTCTAGGTTGTTAGAACAGAGGTTTATAGTCTCCTTTAAAGCACAAGAATCATTTTTTAGAAATGAAATATGTTTAAACCCCAAGGTATTTACATATAAAAATGGAGCTGATCTCAGTGACAAGAAGTGTCAGAGAGCCCCGAGGCCTATCTATTTATCTTGCATTTCTTACCCTGTGGACATGAACTGCTGCTTAGTGCTAGGGCTTCACAGAGTATGGTCTGAAAACCACTGACTCAGTTTGAAACACTGGTGTATGTAACCATCCACGTACTAAGAATACAGTTAAAGTAAGAAAGAAGATAAAACTCAGAGACTACCACAATATTCAGAGATTAATCACTACTTGTAAAAAAAAAAAATCACCTACATTGATCAGGACAATGACAAGTTACCTAAAGCTGACAGTTTTATACTTATTTCTTTATAATTATAAAAACCACAGAGACGGATCCTTAGCACTTTGAGAAGAATTAATTCATTATATCTTACTTGTTACCAACGTAAGTGTTCTAAGAAAACTGATTATAAAGTTAAATTTCTATACAGCAAATCCTAGTTATCCTTTACCTTGCTTTGTAAAAGTTTTTCTATGAAAAAATCCTAAGAAAAATCATACATGTTTAAAGAGCATTTTATGTGAACTATAGAGTAACCTCATACCAAATCATAAAAGAAAAAATCTCTGAAAGCCCATTTAAAAGTTATTTCCATTTTTAGCCTAATGAGAAAAATAAGGCAGCAACCCAGCAGGAACCCCTGCTTTCCCACAACACACAGCCTATTTAGCATGAGAATCCGAACTAGAATATAAAACCTAGTCCAAGTAATTCCAGCACTGTTCAGTTCAGTTCAGTCGCTCAGTCGTGTCCGACTCTTTGTGACCCCATGGACTGCAGCATGCCAGGCTTCCCTGTCCAACACTATAGGCCTCAGTGATTTTCAAATTAAATATTTGTGATTTTGACTATTCTACAGTAAGTATGAATATGCAGCACTGTGTCTTCTAACTGAGGCACAAATTTAAACGAGATACAAGGTGGTACTGAATGATAAGTGTTAACAAACAGGTAAACTCACTTTGTTTATCTGTGGAAAAACTGTTCAGAAAAGAAAGCCAAATGTTGTGGCAGATAAGTGAAGACATTTAACAATTAGAAAATAGGTATTTTGAAAAAAATTTTAATGGTATGTTGAACTTGAAAGTGGCTCAACTACAATGTAAGCCTACCTATCATATGCTCTCTATACAGATACAAGAGAACAGGAACACACATCTTTCTCTGTTTTATTTTTGGATACGATAGGTCTTTGTTGCTGCGCTTGGGCTTTCTCTAGTTTTGGAGATTGGGGGCTATTCTCTAGTTGCAGTGGGCAGGCTTCTCATTGCTATGGCTTCTTTTGTTGCAGAGTACAGGCTCTAGGTGCACAGGCTTCAGTAGTTGCAGCACGCGGGCTCAGCAGTTGTGGCACATGGGCTTAGCTGTTCCATGGCATGTGGAATCTTCCCCAACTAGGGACTGAACCCGTGTCCCCTGCATTGACAGGCGGATTCTTATCCACTGTACCACCAAGGAAGTTCAACACAGCTCTTTTTAAGTAAGAGTTTCAGGCCATAAAAAAAAAGATCATGTGTAAAATAAAATCAAGTCAAAAGGTAGTAATAAAGATAAGCACAGGGCTTCCCTGGTGGCTCAGTGGTAAAGAATCTGCCTGCCAATGCAGGAGAGGGTTCAGTATGGGAAGATCCCACATGCTGCAAAGCATAAGCCCATATGCTGCAACTACTGAAGCCTGTGCTCCGCAACATGAGAAGCCACTACAATGAGAAGCCCGGGCACCGCAACTGAAGAACAGCTACTGCTCATCGCAACTAGAGAAAGCCTGAGCAGCAACAAAGACCCAGCACAGTCAAAAGAAAGGAGAGGTAAGCACAGCACATCAAACTTAATGACAGTCACAAATTTAAGGATTCTTAAAATTCTCAGAATCTATCAGTCTTGAGTATCAGTGGGACTTTATATATATTAAATCTAGATAAATTCTTTAGTCTCTCTGGACTCCACTTTCCTTATCTCGAAAATGAGGGAATTAGAAGAAATTATTTCTAAATTTACTTTCAATTCTAAAATTATTTTATATGATCTTTATTTTTTCAAGATAGCCAGAGGTTATACAACTCAATACTCTTCATCTTAGTTTGTACTTACTTAGTTTCAATAATAATTCTTAGTTTTTAAATAGTGAATGTATTTAACACTGAAATGCCCTCCCTTTTGTTCTAGTCTATTGGCAGCTTCTAAGTTAAAACTACAGGAAAGTGTGATTAGCTCAAGCCTATGACAAAGCCTAACAAAGACAGAAATATTTATGCTGAAGCAGAGTACTAGTTGCAAACTATCACCCTATCCAGAGATCTAATTTTCAAAGGTCCTTTCTCCAAAGTCTGTGATCAGACTATAAAATGTATCAACTGAGCAGTAACTCATATATCTATTCTCAGTGTCTAGAAACAGTCTACTTATCAATAAAAGAGAAAGTAGGAAAACAAAAGCAAAAGTAAGAGAGGAAAAAGAAATCAGAAAAATCAGAAGCAGTAGCTGCAGAGGGGAGTGTTCACACATACCAAGGAACTGAGGATTTCGATCAACCACTTCGCTCATCTCTCCAACCAACTCAATGCTGGTGTAGCGCACAGCTGTATGCACAGTCTCCGGGAGACGGACAACTCCTTCTAGGACCTCCACAAGTGTTGGATTGTTCTCCCTGAGTTTAGAAGGCAAGTACTCAGAGTTAACAATTTCAGAGCTGAGGTTATGGCCATAAAACAGGCTGCAATGACACAAATCATTGCTAAGGGTTTCTTTCTAAATAAGTAACCATTTGGATAAAAGTGCTTAAATCTGGTATAAAGATTTTTAATCCTCAAAAAGGGGTAAAAGACAGAAATTGAAAGTTATCATTGTTTCAGTTGAGAAGCACACTGCTCCTTAATCTTCTGAATGTCAGTGAAGTGTCTAAAGGCAAATCTTGCTATCAAATAAATAAGGCTCTTCAAACTGGACAGGTAGGCATTTACTGTGGACCAATGTCTTTTAGTGAACTCATTTTATTTATTCCTATATCTGCAGCACCTAGAACAGTGCCTGGCACATAGTGGGCACTCAATAAATAAATATTGCTGAATAACTAAATGAATAAATAATTCTTATAGACGACTTCCCATTAGTTGTTATTCTCCAAAAGATTTCTTATGGCTGGATACTGGAAACCTTAAGAACAAGTAAGCATGAGTGGGCCAGCTCACTGATTAAAGAATCAAGAACAAAAGCTGCAGGAATAGATAAAGGTGCTCTGACTTAAAACATGAGGGAAAATTAAAGTTATCCAAATACTTTTCACAGCTCCATGAGTTTATTTGTTCCTTTTCCTTCTCTTTTTCCCACCCCTCAAGGATACTGGCTCAAGTTCTTTTCAGCAGAGTGGAGGATGCCCCCCAAATGACCAGAACATAATCCAGAAATGAAAGATGTTTAAATACATCCTGGATTGGCTCAAGAACACTCCTTCCTGATAAACTAAGTCTATTAAGCCCTTTATACATTAAAAAACAAAAACAAACCCACACCTGTAATCATGCAGTTGGCGTGAAATGTGGATAAAGAAAAAACAAAATAAAATCTTCTCTCATTTACGCCTTATGTTTTCTGAAAGCACTAAGCTAGTGTTGAGACTCTCTACGCATCCTTTCTCACACACAATCACAAATCAGTTAGATCATTAGCGTAATATCTTCAGACTGTTACTGAAGGTTCCAAGATACCAAAAAGGGTTTAAAAGCAAATAGTATGATAAGTGATTCAGGACCAGAACTTCTTAATACAGAAAAACAAACCAACTCTATCTCCTTAAATATTTCCTTGATTAGAAAGTATATAAGATTTCATTGACTAGACCCTGAAAGCCAGCTAAGAAAGAAGCACTGTACATTTTATGAATACATGCCTTAACCATCTCTCCAACCAAAGCCCTGTACAGAGAGCTCAACTGAAGGTGTCTGATTACATACAATACAGGAAAACTTGACAGATATCAGCATCAATTTATAAACTCACAGAACAAAGTAAATTCTGTTTTTAAGAATTCATGTTGAAATAATAAATAGAATTTCTTTGCTAAGCAATGAGAAATCAAATTCTAATAATTTAAAAATTTCCAACAGCAATAACAAAAATAATTGCCCTTTAGATTTTGCTATTATTTTAAGAGATATGGTAACTATGCTGTGCCTCTCTGAAACTTACAAATGATTCTCCAAGACAGGGAAAAAGGAGAATAATATAATTAAATATTTGTAAGGATAACTTACCCAAGATCACAAAAGCAGGTGAGAGCCAAATTAGTGCCTATGCAAATGTTTTTAAGCAAGTGCCAACAATTTAAACTGTCTAATAAATTTTTGATTATACCAACTTTCACAAGGGAGCCTGGGTTGGAAAAATAAATCAGCATTCTTTTCCTAGCATCAAGAACAAAAGAATTTTAACTCTAGAAAATGTGGTTAAAACATGGATATCAGCAATGCATGCTACTCTGAACTAGACTCTTAGAAGTCAGAAGACGAGACAGCATTATAGAAGAAAGAAGTTCTACGAGTTTCCAAACATATCCCACATGAGGAAAAATGGCACAATTTTCCTTCCTCTGATATTAAGAGTTCCCAGCAAAAGACTTATAGACACTCACGGATCAACACTCTTTGCTATAGCAGCCATGATAAAGAGAACCGCTTCTGTCACCTCCCAGGGTGGGTTGCCTTCTTTCAGAGTAGAATATAACTAGAGAAGAAGAGGTGGATTATGGATCCATTAAAAGAAAAACAGAATAGAGTTCCAAAACAAAACAAAAACCCTGTTAGTTAAAATAAATTCAGCCCCTTATTTCTAAATTTAATTATCTCTCAGAGCCAGGGGAGAATAGTATTTTCATTTTTCAAATCTTCACTAACTCTAAATCAATACTAGTTTAATATTTGAAACAAATCCATTTAGATTCCCAAGAGTATATCAAGATTATCGTCTGTCCCTACAAAATAGTATTATGGAAAAACAAAACATATTATATGAGTGCCTTTTCCTGGTTCTGGTAACTGATAAATACATTAACACACTTAAAAATGAAACATGTAAAACCTCCGCATATGCATTGGCTTTACATTTATTATTTTAACTACTTGTCTGCATCAACACTAGTAGTACAGATTAAATTCCTAAAAAGTAGCTGTTCTGAAGCACCCAACACAATACCATGTCCAAGCAAGGGTTGGTGGGGAGAGACCAAGCAGAACACTCAGAGATGTCCTAAAATTTCCCAGGGTATATATAGCTATCAGTGGAATGTGACTGGCTATTAGTCTAAATAAGGTTTCTGTAATCAAATAACACACTGCTAGGTAAAATGAAATTAAATAATTCTCTTGTATGACTTCACAGAACCTTTAAATATACTATTTAGGTCATTTTCCAGTTTTAACTGACAGAACTATTTTTTTTCAGAAAAGAACATCTCATGAGACTGGTGTTCCACGGTATACATCTTGGACAAGACTCAATTAATGTACATTTGTAAACTGAGGTCTGGAGAATAAGTAATTTGTTCAAAGTCATGGAGCCAGTGAGAGAAGAGTTGAAATCTGAACATAGAGCATCTGCCTGTGATTTAGTGGGGTTCTCACTTAAATCTGCTTTCTAAGAATCCCTAACCCTTTGTAATTAGGTCAAGAAACACACTTTGCTTAATATAAAGAAATATAGTTACAATTATACTAACACTTTCTAGATCAGATGATACCCCAAAATACACCAAATGCATGGGTTACCCATCTTCCAAATTAGGTCAGTTCAGTATGACTGATAAACCATCAAAATCAGTATTCCAGGATTCAGAGCATGATCCAGCAATATGAAAACCACCTGATATTATGCTAATGTTAAGTGACATGAAATGGTGATGACTGTAACCTTATGACCTAAAATGTTACTCACTGACTGTTAGGAAAACCATAGGACATGATTCTTCTACTCTACTACAGTCATTTCTGGGATGAAACTGCAAAGGAATCTAACCATAACTGTGAACAAAGGAAATGCTAAATAACTAAGATTGCCAGGAGTTGATACATAATTATTAAAAGCAGAAAAACTTGTCTATTTTTCCTGGCTAGGTTCAAATTCTCTTTAAGTATCTTGGGGGCTTTAAGGTTTATCTATGATCTTCCATTTCAACTGTACAAGTGGAACAGCTCTCACTAGCAAGAATATAGTGTAAAACAATAACTGAACTGTTTACTGCAATTGGCTTGTAAGATACTAAATAAACATAGCTACTATATGCCAGGCAATGTGCTAGGCACCTGCATATCTACTGTCCCATTTAGCCATCAAGATTGAAGAAAAAGATGGAACACTTAGAGAAGACACAAAAGTGAACACAATTAAAATGACTGGTAAAGCTGATTAGAATCTTCAAATGGGCTTACCTGAGCAAAACACTCCATAGACCCAATCAAGAAAATCAAGTCCTTCACCAGGTCTGACACCCGCATCCGAAACTCCCCAAAGTCATCAGTCTCCTCAGGAACCCCCTCCTGAAATTTCAAATCAGATAACATTTGTTTTCAACTCACTAAGGCTTTCACAAACTTTATAAAAGAATAAAAAACCTATTAAGCAGTTCAGTCCCAATGAATAAAAAGATAAATTGCATAAATCACAATGACATTTTACTATAGAAAGTATCCCAAACATTAAGGTAAGTCAAATCAATACAACCTATCCTCTACCTTTACTATGAGAAACTCTTTTTTTGGCATGTCCAAGCTATATCCTGCCCTGTTGCTGGAAAAATCTGGAGTGGTGGAGGTGGAAAGTGTTCTAGAATAGAAGTCTATGTATAAGAGATAAAGTCTAGCTTTTTATTACTGAATAAGCCTCTGAAACTTTATGATTCAAGACCTACCAAAATCAACCATTACCACAACACAGAATATTAGACTTTAAAAAGAATTTTATATAGGTGTACAGATACATAACACAGGTGTAATAAAATATTAATGGTAGGAGTAAGGTAGTAGGTATACAGATATTATAAAATTATTTCACCATTGCTGTATATTTAAAATTGTTCATTACAAAATACAGAGGTCATTCACATTTCATGCTTCTGAAGTTTTTCTTATTCTAACATCCTCCTGTGAGTACACTAAGGTTTACTAATTGTGAGATAGTTATGGGTATGTATAAGAATCTTGGACCATGAGTTTCTGGGAAAAAGCCCTTAGTATTACTGAGAATTGCTGATCTAATTCAACATTCTTGCTTTAAGATGAAAAAAATTAAAATCAAAGAAGGAGGAGGAAATAATGGTTGACTCGGATGAGATAATGAATTATGAAGCCCGGCACACCTACAAATGTATGGAATTACCTACAAGGGAAATGGTACCACAGAACTAGCAAAGAGAAGAAAGGGATCAAGCAAACACAGCCATTTAAACCAGAGTAGCCCTGTTTTTATTTACTTATCATGCTTCCAAGCACTATGGAGCTGAGGACAGGATTCCTCAGTTAAAAAAAAAAAAGTAGTGAAAACCACTGAACTAAATCATCACTAAAGTTCTGTGGAAATACAAAATACCATAACTCAGATGACAACATTAACATTAAAATAAAGAGACAGGCAGTTTTCATGCCAGGTTTAATAGTAATAGGAAAAAAAAAAAATCCACTCCAATTTATAGGCTGAAGGACAGAGATACTAAACCACCCAACCAAAGCGATAAAATAAACACTATAAAATTTGAAATAACTAAGCAAAGAATGTGGTTGAAGCATTTTCCAATTAACTATTTTATAGTATTTCTTGTATATTTTCTTCTAAGCAAATAGGTTATTTCTACATTTTAAATTATAAAATCAGCATAAGTAATATAAAGAAAAATTTGCACATATGTGTTCAGGGGAGAGTCATGTTATTTTCCATGTCCTCACACAAATATTTCATTTTTGTGTTTAGTTTTAATCCAACCACATATTTTATACTACTAAAAATACACAGCATAAAATTTTATTCTTATTTTTTCATTTAGCATATCAACTATTGCTATCTCAAGTTATTATTTTTAAAACGCATTACTTTTTCTATAGTTTCTTTTGGTTTTATTTATTTTTATTTACTTTTTTGGCTGCATGGTACATGAGATCTTAGCTCTCCAACCCGCACCCCCTGCATTGGAAGTGCAAAGTCTTAACCACTGGGCTACCAGGGAAGTCCCTCAAGTTACTGTTTTTAACTGCTGCATTATGATCCATCAAGTTGCTACATAATAATTTATTTAACTCTTCTATAATACACTTTTGTGGGAAGGGTGCACCGCACAGCTTGCAGGATCTAGCTCCCTGACCAGGGATTGAACTTGGGCCCCACAGCAGTGAAAGCACCAAGTCCTAACCACTGGCCCCCCAAGGAATTTCCTCTTCTATACTCTTGTACATGGATTTACCATATTTTACGTTTATAGATAATGCCTTGTACATAACAATTTTTTTCTTCAGCAGAATTATTTAAGGTGAATTCCCCGAAGAACTACCTACTCAGCAGGACTGATTTCTTTCTACACAGGCATAGCACTCTTCATTAAACTGGCGTTGACTTCTTCAGTGTAAGCTAGAGTGACAGAAAACCTGCAGATTCCATTAGTTTTATTCTCTTATCTTTTCAGTTCCTTTCCAAGTTAGCACTGAAAAGAAGAGGAAATCAAGACATGATTAAATAGAGAAGAAAACTTACATGATCTGGTTCCAACTGGCAGTGGCGAGCCAAGGCATGAAGCAGCCTTTGAATGTAAGCTTTGAAGATGCCATGAATAACTTCATCATTCGTTTTGTACAAATGCTCCCCTAATCGGTACCAAAAATTAAAGGAAATTTCTACTACCTATCAAAAGAAAGAGAAAACATGGTTTCTTTGGACCAGAAAAGAAGGCAGTTTTATTATTACTAGAGCTAATAGGAAAGAAACACTTTAAACTAGTATGAGTGGAACCAGTTTAGCAGCCACCTTTTCTCTAGCAGATTACTATCTTCCCAAATTATCTTTCCATGTTAGACCCAAAACTCAACATTTAAGATGACTAGCTTTACATTCTCTGTCTAGGCCTGGGATAACTTCTCCAGCAGTACACTGGATTCTAAATTTAGAGCAACAGATACAGACATCTCTTTAAAATTTAGTCTTTTTCCCTAAATTCTGAAATTATTTATTTTTGAGATTAAACACTTCTCAGCAGATAAACCTACAAATACCTGTACAAACCACAGCTTATCTTATATGTGGCACTATTTAAAGGGGAGATAATTATTAAGTAGAACAATACTTCTGCCCAAAACTGTTTTGAGTTTTAACAAAATCTAGATATTGTCATGAAAGTATGTTAAGCAAACACATATTATCTTCTATGTGATCACAGAAAAAACATTAAGACTCATAAGAACTACTGGGCCCCTCCCTGAGAGAGGCCCTACCATCCTTTTCCCATCAAAGATCCAAAATGAAGCCATTTAAATAGAGCTAACCGAGCTTGGGAGTTCTTCTCACTTCTTATATTATTAAGAGGAGATAAAGCCTTTTGAATAAACAGGTTTTTTTTTTTCTCTTAATCTAGTAAACTTAAAAGTGGCAGCATGTCTTAGAGATTTGGGGATGAAGAAGACTCTTTAAGTCCTTTGAATCTCATTCTCATTTCCATCCATAATTTGGAGAAAAATTTTGGATGTTAAAACTTGGAGGTACAGTTAATATTTGGTATATTTCTTAAGCTATAAAGCTCTACATAATAACTGAAGCTAGACAGGGGGCCTCAGTGGAAAAGTAATAAGCTTTCTTTCTAACAGGTTCCTTCATGCTCCTGTACCAGTCAACCCAGCTAAAAACAAGTAGGAAAACAGAAAAGAATCAAAGCAGAAGCTGAAATATAATTTTTTTAAAAAAAATTCACAGCAGAGTAAACTCTTCATGACATTAATTAAAAAATTAAACTATAATTTCCCACAAGTAAAAAGCTGGATAGGATATAATAGAATGTAGACAATATGCAACATACAACTTGAAAAAGAATGGCATTAGCATGGTGTAAACACTACCTCATATTGAGGGTGCCCTGCACAGATAAGAAGCAGTTCCAGAGTTCGTAAGTCCCCAAGGCCTTGGCCTGGCGTACAAACAATTTTTTCAAGAAAAGTTTCACAAAGTTCAGTGAAAATACGGCAGTAATTCAGAACTCTGTAAAGGAAAGAGGAATAAGAACACCAAGTCAGATATCTGTATATTATGTGTATATACTCACAGACACAGTTAATCAAATAAAGCAACAATCCTCGGCCTAAGAGACATGTAGTGATTATTCGCTATGGTGTATCACAATCTCCTTAACAAACATCTTTCCTTAAATCATATACTTTTAAACATAAAAATAAATGTAAGTAAGTTCAAATTCTCAATTATTAAAACATTTGAAGAAAATTCCCATTAAATCACACTTGATACTTCAAACATCATCCCTAATTTTAGAGCCTTATCCTCTGTAAGTGCTAAAACTTACTATTCTGCATGATCACCACATCTCCCTCTGTATTTGATTTGCCACTCCTGGTTCAGAGGTGAATAGCAGAGCATCTTGAGGATGCAATGTATATATTTACACAGGGTCATGAAGAATGGAGGTTTTTTTTTTTTTTTTAAATCTAGCAAACTTAAGTGGCAGCATGTCTTATAGATTTGGAAATGAAGAAGACTCCTTAAGTCTCTTCAATCTCTTCTCATTTCCTTCCATAATTTGGAGAAAAATTTTGGATGTTAAAACTTGAAGGTACAGTTAAGATCTGGTATGTTTTTTAGCTGTAAACTCTAAAGAATAACTGGAGCTAGAGACAGGGCTTCAGTGGCAAAATATGGATGAATAGAAGGTGACTTAAAAGAATCCCAGGCCATATGGTCTACTGCCCTTAATAATTACTCACTTATCTAAATCTTCACGTGCCACAGCCATATGATAGGCTGTCTCCAATGTTAGGACTCCTTGAAAAAGTTGCATGGCTAATGCCAAGTTGGTTTCTACATTCTCAATGGCATAGAGAGCTGAACACACACAGTCTGAAGCAGCTTCGTGTAGGTTCGATGAGGTCTTATCCTGTTGCTGGGAGGTAGCAGGAAAAGGGAAGTAAGATAATTAAGCTGTAATCCAATAGGATAGCAATTAAAGCCTGTTTCTGAACATGTACTTTATATATGCATAACTGCCTAATATTCATGGCCTTCAACGAGACAACATCCATCAATCGTCCTATTTCGGACTATTATTTCTCTATTTGCCAAGCAAATCTGCCTTTTGGTACCTCAATCATGGTCACATGACTTCTAAAATTCATGTTTTCTCCCATTTACTAGTCCCTCCTGGAATGTCTTGTGTTCCCTGCCCTATTTGCCATGGAAATCTCCATCTTTTGTCTGATATTCAAGTACTATTTAAAGTGAAAAGGCTCAACAAGTATCAAGGACTCAAATCTAACACATTACTGTGATATTTCAGAATACTGAGGTTAAACAGAGGTTCTGAAAGCTTCTGGGGAAAAGAGAAGGTAACTTAGAAAGGAGCAAAAATCAAGTTATTCACCTTCTCATTAGCAATGATGCCTGAGAGTATATAGGGAAACAAGGCCTTGGAAATGTTGAAGAAAAAGAATATTGAATTTGGAACTCTATATCTAAGCTAAATCATTAATTAAGAATGAAACAAAAATATTTCTCAAGAATGCATGCAAAAACTCAGTATTTATTTCCCACATATCCTTCTGAGGAAAGTATTTGAGATGGATCAAAAAAAAGTTAATCCAATCCATAAGCAGAGTAACGAGAAGTCCCAGGATGACAACTGGGAGCAACTGATACAAACTAGAGCATATTAGAAGGTTCAAGGAGGGACGCCTCTAGGGTTTCTACTAAACAGTCCAGAGACTGGATAAATTTAGTGAAGGCATATTGGTCTTCTGTGAATAATAAAAAACAAGGACATTTAGAATCTCAAAGGGGGTAAAAAGCTATAAAAGCAGGGTTTGAAAAGCACAAAGACACAAAGTATTCATTAGGTTATTCTTTGGTGGTGAACTCAAAACTATTCGTTGTACTACAATGTTTCAAAAGTTAAATAAATGTTCAAATTTACTCTTTTGTATATATCAAGTATTATTTTTAAAATATATATTTTTAAAAAAGAACTATAAGGGAAAAAGCTATATAATAAGGTCCTGGCCTAAACGTTTGTTTAGTTGCTAAGTCATGTCCAACCCTTTTAGCGACCCCATGGACTGTAGCCTGCCAGGGTCCTCTGTCCACGGGATTTCTCAGCTAAGAATACTGCAGTGAGCTGCCATTTCCTTCTCCAGGGAAACTTCCCGACCCAGGGATCAAACCCATGTCTCCTGCACTGCAAGCAGATTCTTTACAATTGAACCACTAGGGAAGCCCTAGCATAAAGGAAACTAAACTATTTAGTTTTATGTGGTATGATTGCAAACCACTGAAAGAGTATAAGAATGAGAATATATTTGACTCTGAGTCTAGAAACACTCTTAAGTAACAGAGGACTGGTCATGACACTGGATCAACAGAGAAAATAACAGCAAAAAATCTGGCACATTACTTAGTTTGTTCTTTACCCCAATCTCAGCTCCCAAGAGTCATCACTGAAGTTTGAAGTTTATTTTAGACTGTTCTCCATTCATATGTTATGATATTTATATACTTTTTTTTTTAAAGTGGGACCTGAATTTTTTAATACTGACTACTCTTTCACACAACCTGGTGAGATGAAAATCAGAATTACTATCATTGAGGTATGGCATCAACAGACATGGAGACAAAGATGATGATTAGCAAAACAATTACTAGCATCTTAATTTTCCTGAATTTTAGCTTCTGATGCAAGAATGACAGCAAAAATACACTAAAAACATTATATATAATATATACAAAAATGTCTCCTTGAAGAATCCATTTTCCTTTTCTTTCTTAAATCCACAATATCAATTAATATCATGCTACCATCTTCTAAATAGTGTACCAGCATACATCCAATATGGAAATACAGAGATTCCACCCTAATATGTGTTCATGGAAGGGAAACCATCAGGGAGAAAGAGACAAAGTGATACCCACCTCCAAAGACCTGTTTAACATTTGTGCTTGAGATACTGCTGCTTCTTGTTCTAAAAACTAGTCTTAGCACTCCCATCAACCAAGACAGAGGAATGCACTACTAGGCATTATTACTTTTAAAGTTTAAGAAAGAAATGTACCAGTATATAAAAAGACACTACTTTTAATCTCAAAAACCCAAAATTCATCTTATACATACCTGAATGTTTAACTATCTCAACTACAAAGATAATATTCTGATCTGTAATTGTCTCAACCACCCAATGGTCATTATTAGAAACACACAACTTAATACTTTAAAAATAACGAAAAAGATGTCAATGGTACTTTCGTTACTTGAATTTTAATATGTAAATGACTGATCTACATATAAGACTGCTTTTCTCTTAAACCTAACTACATTCTATTCTGAGCATTAAAAATAACATCTTAATTTGATATTTGGCAACAAGGAAGGGACAGTGCTTTCTTACCATACACTTATTACTCACACTGCAAAAATCTGAAAACACTCTTATCCCATAAGGGCAGTTACTGTAAGTGACTATGTGCCAGAAATAAACAAAAGCCATTTCATAAATGAAGCCATTACTTACCAAAACCTCAAAAAGGAGTGCTAGTAACTTATTGTTAGCCATGAAGTTACTGTCCAAAACTCCTAAGTTAAACCAACTTCCCAAACAGCGAAAGACCTTCATAAGCATTTTCTCATCTGTTCCTGCTTTTTCTACACAAGTCATCTGAAAAGAAGAAAAAAATTACAAAAATAATACCAATTTTTATATTTAAAACTGTTAAAAACTGAAATATTTTTACAATCACTTTATAGATACGATACTGAGAAAGATAGCAATAACAGCCAACAGTTAAAAGTGCTTTTTACATGCCAGACAATGTCTCATTGCTCTTAATTCATTTAATCCCCACTAAAATTGTACATATATGTATATACTATTATTATCTTTATTATCTCCACCTTCTAACCTGAGAAGCTGAGCTACACAGAGGTAGAGACTGGTTCAAAGATACATGTGTTTCAGAAACAACTATATTTCTTAGATTCCACTTCTGCATTAATATAATCTTATCATGAGAATTGTCTTTAGCACTCATCATCTCAGCCGCTTCACGTTTCACAGCCTTGTCGTGGCGAAGGGGTTTGCATAACTCAATGAAATTATAAGCCGTGCCGTACAGCACCACTCAAGATGGACGGACAACTACTAATAGCTCCAGGAAGACTGAACTGGCTGGGCCAAAGCAAACACTCAGTTGTAGATGTGTCTGGTGAGGAAAGTACAGTTTGATGCTATAAAGAACAATATTGCACAGGAACCTGGAATGTTAGGTCCATGAATCAAGATAAGCTGGACACAGTCAAGCAGGAGATGGCAAGATTGAACATCGACATCTTAGAAATCAGTGAACTAAAAGGGACTCATATGAGAGAATTTAATTCAGATGACTATCATATCTATTACTGTGGACAAGAATCCGTTAGAAGAAACAGAGTAACCCTCACAGTCAACAAAGAGTTCAAAATGCAGTACCTGGGTGCAATCTTAAAAACAATAGAATGATCTCAGTTTGTTTCCAAGGCAAATCATTCAACATCACAGTAACCCAAGTCTATGCCCCAACCATTAATGCTGAAGAAGTTAACCGATTCGTTGAAGACCTACAACATCTCCTAGCACGCACACACACACACAAACAAAGATGTCCTTTTCATCATAAGGGATTGCAATGCAAAAGGAAGAAGTCAAGAGATACCCAAAGTAATGGGCAAGTTTCGCCTTGGAGTACAAAATGAAACAGAACAAAGGCTAACAGAGTTTTATCAAGAGAATATGCTGGTTATAGAACACCTTTTTCCAACAACCCAAGAGATGATTCTACACACGGACATTACCAGATGGTCAATACTGAAATCAGATTGATTATGTTCTTTGCAGTCAAAGATGGAGACATTCTATACAGTCAGTAAAAACAATACCTAAAAAGCTGACTGTGGTTGAGATCATGAGCTCCTTATTAAAAAATTTAGGCTTAAACTGAAGTAAGTAGAGAAAACCACCAGGCCATTCAGATATGACCCAAATCAAATCCCCTTATGATTATACAGTGGAGGTGATGAATAGATTCAAGGGATTAGATCTGGTAGACAGAGTGCTTGAAGAACTATGGATGGAGGTTCATAACACTGTACAGGAGGCAGTGACCAAAACCACCCCAAAGAAATGCAAGAAGGCAAAGCGGTTGTGAGAGGAGGCTCTACAAATAGCTGAGGAAGAAGAGAAGCCAAAGGCAAAAGAGAAAGGGAAAGATATACCCAACTGAATGCACAGTTCCAGAGAACAGCAAGGGGAGACAAGAAGGCCTTCTTAAATGGACGATGCAAAGAAATAGAAGAAAACAATAGAATGGGAAAGACTAGAGATTTCTTCAAGAGAATTAGAGATATCAAGGGAACATTTCATGTGTATTCATGGCAAGAATACACAGAAGAACTATACAAAAAAGGACTTAATGACTCAGATAACCATGATAGTGTGGTCACTCACCTACAGCCAGATATCCTAGAATGTAAAGTCAAGTGGGCCTTAGGAAGGATTACAACAAGCAAACCTAGGGGAGGTGATGGAATTCTAGCTGAGCTATTAAAAATCCTAAAAGATGATACTGTTAAAAGTGTTGTACTCAAAATGTCAGCAAATTTGGAAAACTCAGCAGTAGCCACAGAACTGGAGGTGGTCAGTTTTCATTCCAATCCCAAAGGGCAATGCCAAAAAATGTTCAAACTATTGTACAACTGCACTCATTTCACACGCTAGCAAGGTTATGCTCAAAATCTTTCAAGCCAGGCTTCAGCAATACAGGAACCAAGAACTTCCAGATGTACAAGCTGGGTTTAGAAAAGGTAAATCAAACTGCCAACATCCACTGGATCATGGAGAAAGCAAGGGAGTTCCAGAAAAACATCTATTTCTGCTTTGCTGCTGCTGCTGCTAAGTCGCTTCAGTCGTGTCCGACTCTGTGCGACCCCACAGACACCAGCCCACCAAGCTCTGCCGTCCCTGGGATTCTCTAGGCAAGAACACTGGAGTGGGTTGCCATTTCCTTTCTGCTTTAGGGACTATACTAAAGCCTTTGACTCTGTGGATCACAACGAACTGTGGAAAACTGAAAGAGATGGGAGTTCTACTACATTACCTGTCTCCTTGAAAAACCTGTATGTGGGTCAAGAAACAACAGTTAGAACTGGACACTGAACAACTGACTGGTTCAAAATTGGGAAAGGAGTATGACAAGGCTATATACTGTCACGCTGCTTATTTAACTTATATGCAGAGTACATCATTTGAAATGCTGGGCTGGATGAGTCACAAGCTGGAATCAAGATTGCCAGGAGATATATCCACAACCCCAGATATGCAGATGATACCACCCTAATGGCGGAAAGTGAAGAGGAACTAAAGAGCCTCTTAATGAGGGTGAAACAGGAGAGTGAAATGGCTGGCTTGAAACTCAACATTCAAAACACTAAGATCATGGCACTTGGTCCCATCACTTCACGGCAAACCTAAGGGGATAAAGTAGAAGCAGTGACAGATTTTATTTTCTTGGGCTCCAAAATCACTGCAGATGGTGACTACCACCAATACTTACTCCAATACTTTGGCCACCTCATGTGAAGAGTTGACTCATTGGAAAAGACCCTAATGCTGGGTAGGATTGGGGGCAGGAGAAGGGGACAACAGAGGATGAGATGGTTGGATGGCATCACTGACTCGATGGACATGGGTTTGGGTAGACTCCAGGAGTTGGTGATGGACAGAAAGGCCTGGCGTGCTGCAATTCATGGGGTTGCAAAGAGTCGGACACGACTGAGCGACTGAACTGAACTGCTCCTTGGAAGGAAAGCTATGACAAACCTAGACAGTGTATTAAAAAAGCAGAGACATCACTTTGCCAACAAAAGTCCATGTACAGTCAAAGCTATGGTTTTTCCAGTAGTCATGTATGGATGTGAGAGTTGGATCATAAAGAAGGCTGAGTGTCAAAAAATTGATGCTTTCGAATTGTCCTGGAAGAGACTCTGGAGTGCCCCTTGGACTACAAGAAGATCAAACCAGTCAATCTTAAAGGAAATCAACCCTGAATCTTCACTGGAAGAACTGAAGCTGAAGCTGAAGCTCCAATACTTTGGCCACCTGATATGAAGAGCTGACTTACTGGAAAACACCCTGATGCTGGGAAAGACTGAAGGCTAAAAGAGAAACGGGCAACAGAGGATGAGATGGTTAGACAGCATCACTGACTCAATGGACATGAATTTGAGCAAATTCCAGGAAAGAGGGGAAGACAGAGGAGCCTGGTGTGCTCTAGTACATGGGTTCACAAAGAGTCGGACAGGACTCAGTGACTGAATAAGAACAAATAATAATTGATCTTGAATTAACAAAATGGAGAATAAATGAAGGGAGAAAAATATTAGAGTCCAGGCCCAGTTCAAGAGCAAGAATAATAATGTTTAAAAAAATTTTAAAGTTCAATACAATGTTTAGGAATAAGTCCATTTGAATGGACCACAAAGTGTAATACTGACAAAATAAAAAGATGGAATAAAAACATTAAAGAGAACATGGGGGAACTAAATGAAAAAAGTTTTAAGAAGTCTTTAGTATCTGCTATCACTGCCAAGTACATATTTTTCTTGGTAATTGTGGACTAATTTCATTCTCTTAAGTTCTAAAACATGACAAAAGACATGAGAGACTTATAGACCTTATTAAGTCCCACAAGGATATATCAATATTTTCCAGATATCATGATGATATCACGATCACCTGTTGTCAATTACGAAGTGCTAAATCAAGTCCAAGTAGCTAAATGCACTTGATCATCATGGCAGTAATAATGACTATAAGGACTATAGTGGCTGCTGAATTTTTTTTAGTCATTTGAGTGCTTACAAAATTACAAGCTTGGGTCTGTTAACCCAGCTCAGGTCACAGTCTGAGAACTAGCAAACTTCCATGACAGCTCTAAATGAAGCTCTTATAATACTGCTCAAACTCATACACAAAATTTAATTGTGTGGCTTGCTGAATTACAAATAACAGTTGAATTTACAGTCCTACCAAGTTTCTCATGTGAAAGTTCTGAAATTGACTGGTAAACAGTGGACTTCTGAAGTTTGGAATGGGGACATCCGGTTGGACCCTAATGAAATGGGTAATCCAAGTCACTTTGAGTCTCCCTTACCAATAGAAGTAGCCTCTGACTTCCAGTGTCTGAGACTAGCCTTCCTCAGCTTGAAAGCCCTGTAATAACCCCATCTGAGACAGAGGCCTTGAAAAAAGATGCCCAATCTCTTCAACACCTTCCACAAACATCCCCAATAACACTCCTAAACTAGGGTCAAATCTCAGAATGTTCTAGGGGAACAGGAGGAAATAACTTATACACCAAAAGAATTGTGAAACTTTGCTTATATGTGTCTGAAGAAACCTAGGAAACCTAGGTGTTAGACTGAGGAAGGCTGGAATAAAACACTAGATTGAGCCAAACACTGACACACGTACAGTTCCTTGAGAGTCTTCGTAATGTGTATGGAGTCTCTGGGAAGTATCAATAGGAACATCGCAGTGCAAGTATCTAGAATTTTGGAACAAATCTACGCACTCTTCTGCAGGTAACTATTTGTCTTTTGAAAATCAGCTTCTGGCTTGCTATAAGACCTGGGCAGGCCTATCCATAGGATAGCTGGTGATCATGTGGCCTGAGCTTCCTACCATGAACTAAGTATTGTCTGAACTACCTAGCCTTAAGATTGGGCATGCATAACAGAGACCTGTCATCAGATGAAATGATATAAAGAGGTTGAATATAGGAAGATTTGGAAGCAACAAAAATGTTATATGAGTATAGGTGGCTCAGATTCTCTGACACCACTTATTCTTGCATTGATTCATCCCCTTCAGTCCATGCCTGTGGCCTCCTGGGATGTTCCTTACAATTGGATAACTGAAGAAGAAAACATTCAAGCCTGGATTACAGATTGATCTGCATAATATGCTGGTACCACCTAAAGGCAGACAGCTACAGCATTACAGGCCCACTCTGGGGCCATAGTGAAAGCCAGTGCTGAAGGAAAACCCTCCTAGTGGCCATAACTTCAAGCAGTATGTATAGCTGTCCACCATGTCTGCAGTGAGATGACCAGAAATTCGGATCGCCACTTAATCATGGACTTTTGTCAATCATTTGGATGGATGATCAGGGATTTGGTAGAAACAAGATTGGAAGACTGGTGACAAGCAAGTCTGAAAAAAAGGTATATGAATGACACATAAATGGGCACAGATTTCTGCCCTATGTGAATACCCACCAGAGCATCACTTTAATGGAATTTCCCAATGATAGATAGACAAAATGACAAACTAACAATGTCAGCCTCTTTCCCTACCCACTCAGTGCTTGCTCAGTAGGTTCATAAACAAAGTGGCCACAGTAGTACAGATGGAGGCTAAACATGTATTAACATGGATTTCCACTTTACCAAGGCTTAACAGGTAAACACTACTGATGAGTGTCTGTCAACAGCGGAGATGAACAGAGTTCCCAATGGCACCAATTCCCACAGGGACCAGGTTTGCTGATTATATTGGTTTCTGTCATGGAGGAAGCAGAGATTTGTCCTCATAGGAATAGACCCAAATTCTGGACATAGAACTCTCTTCCCTGCTTGTAATGCTTCTATCAGCACTATCATTCATAGACTCAAAGAATACCACATCTAACCTCATGGTATCATATCGAATCAAGAAACTCATATCAGAGTAAAGGAAGTACAGTAATGGGCAACTCTGAGCTCTATTCGTTTGGAGATCTGGGTCCCAAAGAAGGCGCTTCCACCAGGAAATTCAAAAATAATTCCAGTGAATTGGAACATAAGACTACCACCTGGACAATGGGAGCTTCTTATGCCACTGAACCAACAGGAAAAGGAGTTACTTTACAGAATAGAGTGACGAATCACAATTACCAGTGAAATATTATATTGCTTCTATATAATCAAAGCAAGGAGTTCTAGGTCTGGAACCCAGAGGATTTTCTAGGGAGTCTCTTTGTTACTTCCATGCCCAAAAAGTTAATGGAAAACTACAGAAACAACAATCCACAAGGCAGGATGGTTGAGGGCTCAGACTTTTGGGGACTGAAGTCTTGGGTAACTTCACAGAGTAAAGAATCCCGAGCAGCTAAGTTTCTTGTCAGGGCAGGTGTCTTAGTCCATTCAGGTTGCTATTAACAGAATAATACAGAAAGGTGGCTTATAAACAATAGAAATCTTTCTTACAGTTCTGGAGACTGGAAGTCCAAGATCAAGGTACCAGTCTCTGCTGAGGACCTGCTCCTTGTTTCATAAACAATTGTCTTTTTACTGTGTCTTCATATGGCATAAATGGGAAGGGAGCTGTCTGGGGTCTCTTTTATATGGGCACTAATCCCATTCATGAGGGCTCCACTGTCATGACCTAATCACCTCCGAAAGGCCACATCTCCAATACCATCACCTTGGGGATTCGTTTTCAACATATGAATTTCGAGGCAGGGGCACACACAAATATTCAACCTATAGCAGCAGAGAAAACATGAAATGAGTTGTGGAAGAAAAAAGCCATATATACCAATTATAGCCTTGTAATCAATATAAGTGAGGACTGTAGTAGCTCAATATTTTCTATCTGCTTGTTACACCACTACACTGGTGTTTAAATATGTGTAAAAGAGTACCTATGGAAGCTAAGTTAAAAGGCAAGACTGTGGCCAGCTGCAGAGCTATTGCCTCTCAGCTCCAAATTCACCCTTTTAGACTACTCTGTGAAAATGGATCTGGGCCCTTTAAATATTTTTGTCCTGTGCCAGCTGGCACTAACTTTTTGTCAGAAGGTCACCAGAGAGAAAGTGCAGAAGGAAAAGGGTTTTGCTTCCTGATTCTAGTGTGCTCACTAAGCAGCCTTCTAAAGAACATGCAGCTTCTTCAGTCCCAGACTCATAGCTTCACTGCTGTCCAGCTCTTGCAGTGCATTGGCCAGCACTTTCTCCAGCACCAACTCTCCTCCTCACCAACAGTTTTTCAGCAAACTGCTCCTGGCTCCTAAGGAATGTAAATTCTTCTTTAGCAACAGATTCAGTGCACTTAGCTTCTCCAGTGCCTACAGTGCACAGTAGCCAGTAGCTGCCTCTGGCATTCCCACACCCAGCTGATTTTGTTGCAGAGCACCTCTGGTGAGATACCTTCCCTAACAACTTTCTTGGCCTTCCTAGAAAGCATATTTCTAGCAGGTTTGAGAGGAGAGATTTTCAGTGGCATGCAGAACCACAGTGACTTCTTTACCATGACCAAACCATCACCAACAGGGTTTGAATCTCAGTCCTGGGAGAGGGGTGAACTCTTCCTTCCCTAGAAACTCCATCTTATTAGCCTTGACCTTAATGACTGCTCCTTCTATCTGTTTTATTTCTATATTCTTTACAGCTCTCTTTACCTCTTACTAGACAATCCCTCATTACTACAGATGCCTATTGTAGTTAAACATTCTTTATATTGAACAGTCCCAATAAATTAATAGGTGGTTTCTCTCTCCTGACTGGACCCAAATTGATACTAAAAGGAACCAAGGGTTCTAGATCTGGGGCAAAGCAGTAACTAGATGAATACTAGTTACCTTTTTCTGTGAGGAAATAAAGATGTGCTCCAGTGGCCAAAGTCGTAACATTTAAAGCATCAAAAGAATAACTTAAGCAATGACCCTGAATCAATGAAACCCATGGGCCCATAATACACCATAAAGAGAAAGTCAAGGGAAAAAAGTAGCATTTAAGTCATTTTAAAACAAAATCCTTATATAGAAAACAGAATAATTAAAAATTAAAGATTCACCCTGCTTGTCTAGTGGGAACTCAGAAGAATGCTAATATACATGTAAAAGAATTAGCAAAACTTTATCTTGCAAACCACGATGAAATTATAAAGGCAAGGATTATAAACTTAGAATTTAACATTCACACAAACTGCATTATATTGTAAGGGAAAAACAAACTTTATAAATGGAAGAATCAAACTGTCATCATTCTAATCTCGTCAATCCTAGTATCACTAACAGAAAGAAAGAAAGTGAAGTCGCTCAGTCGTGTCCGACTCTTTGAGACCCCATGGACTGTAGCCTACCAGGCTCCTCTGTCCATGGGATTTTCCAGGCAAGAGTACTGGAGTGGGTTGCCATTTCCTTCTCCAGGGGATCTTCCTGACCCAGGGATCGAACCTGGGTCTCCCGTATTGTAGGCACATGCTTTTACTGTTTGAGCCACCAGAGAAGTCCAAAATATATCTTCTGATAAATTGCTGCATGAAATATCTAAGTTGTTTCCTAGTTAAAAATATTTAACCTTTTAAAACTAACCCATCAAAGTCTTTCAGTCTTTCTTACCAGGTTCCTGGGAAAGAATTAAGTCCTGCAGAAAATGATTTGAGTGTCTAATTTCTCAATCATACTATGAATGGTATATAGGAGAAACTATAGATGCCTTAGGACATTTAAGGCTTAATTCTCTTGAGGAATTCCTACTGAGTAGGGCTGCTTTAGATGTAACTTCCAATTAGAGGAATTATAGAGAACAGAGTGAAGTTGCTCAGTCCTGTCCGACTCTGCGATCCCATGGACTGTAGCCTACCAGGCTCCTCCATTCGTGGAATTTTCCAGGCAAGAGTACTGGAGTGGGTTGCCATTTCCTTCTCCAGGGGATCTTCCCGACCCAGGGATCGAACCCACGTCTCCCACATTGCAGACAGACACTTTACCATCTGAGCCATCAGGGAAGCCAAAGAGAACAGAAAAACAAACTAAATGATACAAAGACAAGGCAACAAAGACAATCCAGGAGGTAAAAAGATGCTTTATAAAACAACTAGTCCAGTCTCAACAAATCAGTGTCATTTTGAAAAAAGGAAGAAGAGGGACTGTGATCATAACATCTCAATACAAGGCATGATTCTAGACTAGTTATTGATATGAAAAAATGCTACAATGTTAGGACCAATTCAGGAAATGTGAATATGGTCTAGGTATTTATTAGATGGTAAAAAATTTACTGAAATGGAAAGATGAAGCTGGAGGACTGGAAAAGCAGGCTCCAGAAGGGTGGGTAAAGCATATTCTCATTTGGATTTTCAAAATTTGTATACACGTTCACAGAGGATACATACTAAAGGATTAACAGCGTGATACATGGTTTGAATGTAACTTGATTATCTAGATTTTCTAATTTTCTATTACACTATTTCTTTAAAATAAATGGTTAATGGAGAAACACATTTAACTTAAACAAGTAATTTTCCATTGAACTTCTAATGAACACAATTTTAAACAAAACTTTGGTTTTCAAATGAAAAGTTCTATGATGCTGAAGTACTGAAATACATTCCTGAAAAATAAGCTACTACAACCACACTGTCGAGAAAACTGAACTGGACAGAAGACCTAAAAATGGTATATGGGCTAAATAATCAATTTAATACCATTTATTAGTTCAAGAATCAGCAAAATTTTTCCATAGAAGGGTCAGATAGTAAATATCTTAGGCTTTGCAGACCATACGGTCTCTGTGAAAACTACTCAATTCTGCTCTGTTAGTCCAAAATTATGGCCACAGACAACATGTAACTGAATGGGCATGACTGTGTCCCAGTAAAACTTCATCTACAAATAGCCCATGGACCATAAATTTACCTACCCTGGTCAAGGACATTAAAATTTCCACCTAATCAAAAAGGATGCAAGCACATTTAACTCTTTTTTATTCAAGAACAGTATACTCTATAATTGTGATATTGTTCAAAGGGCAAGTAAAGTCCTGTACCACCACCCTATCAAAAACTCTCAATTCATCCCTTAGAGAGGATCCTTTCCTTAAGTAAATTTATATGCACTTCCTGGAGCACAGTCCTTACTCAAGAGCCTACAGCTGGTAGCAGGAAGGAGGAGAACAAGGGATATGTAATCAGAAGACCTGAGTTCAAATTCTGAATTAGCAGTTGTGTAATTCTAAAACCTGTTTCTCATTCATAAAATGGAGATAATACCACCCTGACAGCATTACTTAGAAGCTCAAAAAGTATAGTTTCTGAAAGTACTTTCTAACTGTAAAGTGTTATATAAACGCCATAGTATTATCACTGCCAAATTTTGCTAAGAAAGCTATTTTACAATAGTGCTACTGAATTACAAAATAACCACCAAAGCTTTTTGCACATAGGCAACAACTCAGTATTTCAAACATACCAACAGAGATACTACTGTACTAGAATAGAAGGCCAAATCTTCTATAATTTCTGTACGCCGATTAGCTCCAATTCGTAAGGAACGACTATGTACTTCTTCCGGTAACACTGTAAGGATCTCCAGCAGAAAAGGCAGAGAAGTTACATCATTGCTATATCTAGGTAAGAAAAGAGGAGAGGTACAAGTTATTTAGAGCCCCAAAATACACAATCACATAAGATAAAAACAGCCATCAGAATAACCCATGACAACAAAGTAGAATTCTCACTATAGTTAAAGGGGAGAAAAACCTGATACACTCTTTTGGAAAGACATCTAGAAATCAAACTTTCAACTTGCATAATAATCTATGACTGAGCAATTCCACTTTCAGAAATTTATCTTTCAGAAAAATTTCACACACACATGGAGATGTATATGCGCAAGTATTTTTTTTTAATAATAGCAAAAATACTGAGAAAATATAAAGGTCCTTCATAATTAGGATAAAAAAGGTTACAGATATCATACAATGGAGAATATATAGACATTATGATGAGTATCTATGTCATAACATAAGATGTCCACAATTAGGTGAAAAAAGTATATGAAACATTACATATAACTGAAGAAAATACATGTTTATGCATATTAATACATATGCACCTCTTTATTTTAAAATGCTTAAAGGGAAGTCTAGAGGGCTATACAATCAATCACTAATAGTGGTTACTTATAAAATATAGGAATAGGAAGAGATAAAAGTATTTGCTTTTTACTTTGAAAGCTTCCATATTGCTAGAATTTTTTCAAGGAGCATGCATAATATTATCAATAAAAAGTTTCTTAAAACAAAAAATAAACTATCTACATAAAGGTTTTAATGACATACTATAGTTGGTAGTAAAAAGGACACCCACTTTGTTTAAAAATAATTTCCTAACCAAATGCCAAAATGCAAGCAAATATCAAGATTATCTTGCCAAGATCATGAGGAAATGCTTTATTCAAAGCAGCAAGCTCCATATATCTAAAAATAATACTGTCCTTTTTATAGACATGAAATGAATCCCAATTAGTAAGAATAAACATTCCGACTCTAGTTTTATAAAAACCATTGATATGACGGTTAGTGGGAGTGATCCACAAGACAATGAAAGGTTTTGAGTAGTTAATTCAAGAAGAGTGTGTGTATGTTTGTGTGTGTGCGTGTGTGTGTAAACTATATGAGTCTTTAACATCCCACATGACATACTTATCTAGTATTTAAATTTTAAATGATTTTCTTATACTCTAACAAAGGTTAATAATAAATAATTCTATGCCAAAAGTTTGGGCATGCTCAGTCGCTTCAGTCATGTCTGACTTTTTGCGAACCCACGGACTGTAGCCCGCCAGTTCCTTTGTTCAGGGGATTATCCTGGCAAGAATACTGGAAAGTTGGGGGGAATAATCTGAATGTACAGCTTTTGCTAACAAATTTCTCTGTGTATGTTAATGGTAATTCCAAACGCCAGCATATAGTCAACACGAGCTACTTACTTTTCCACCAATGTCTGTACACATCCCTTCCAGGAAGGCATCTGCAGGGCAAGGTCTGCTATTGCTAAAGCCAGCTGAGTAAAAAGAGAGATTAAATAAATGAATAGATAGATGAACAGAAATAGAGTTACCAAAAATATTAACTGGAAAGCAAAGAAACTAAATTTCTTCCAAACAATATGACAACTTAGACTGCGACACCACTCTTCTTCTCACCCCCACAACTATGTATCACGTAAATTCTTCTGGGCTAACTACAAATTGCTGGGATTTAAAATTTAACCTTTAAAAATGAAAAACCAAATTAAAACATAACAAAAAAGAAGTCAGAAAGAACAGACTGTAGATTTTCCTCAGACTATATCAATACTTACTTTTATTTGGCAATACCATAGAACTTCACAGACTTATAAAATATACTTTGTCAAAAACCCAAAGCTACTGACAGTCAGCCCTTTGACTCACTCAGTAATAGAGTGCCATATCCCTTCTCTTTTCACGTCTTATCTTGAAGTCTTATGCAAAAGCCTCCTTCTCTTCAAGAGCACTTCTATGCCAGGCAGAGAACACATTGAGTATGTATTCACTGATGTGTCGTCCACTTTTCCTTTGTAATGTATTTCCCTATCTAAGGTGGAAAGGCCAGATGCTCTAGTTTACCATTTCATTCATGAGACTTTTTAATAGCTAATCAGTCCAGAAAGGATTTTTTAAAAAGGCAACTATGTAGACCTCTGACCTAGGACAGTACTTTATCATCTACAAATTAAGAGTGTGTGTATGCGCACACTTTATCATCTACAAATTAACAAGAGTGTGTGTATGCGCGCACACACACCCACATAATGTGACTGTGAAAACCTAAACGCCTCCTTCAATTTTGTTATTTAAGTTAGTCTGATATCAAATGAATTCTAAGATAAATACAAAGATTTAAATTTTTCATGTTCTCTTCACTTCTAAGAATATAGCAATGAGTCTTTAAAAAGTTAACATCACTTCTCATGGCCTAGCAATATTAATCAAAATTAACTTGATAAATCCAAATGGCCTTACAAATTTTCCTAATGAGAAGCATAGGATTTACCTGCGTTACAATAACAGGTGACAAGTCTTTCAAGTTCTGGATATGAGTTAGTAATGAGTCCCGTAAAGAGGCATGAGAGTCTGTGGGGAGCTCATAAAATGAGGTCTGAATCTTCATTTTCATGGTCTGTGCAGCAAAATAGCATGATTCTACATCTTGCCGGATCTGTAACAACTGGTCTGAAATCTCCCATGCATGAACCTAAAAGCGACAAAAAAAAAAAAAAGTCATAGAAACTACTTTTCTAAACAACCTTAATGCCACGCAACCTCAATACACATACAAACTTATTTAGACCAAAGTATAATGAAAGAAAAAATCTGAAAGATAAATTACTAACCAATTCAGTCAAAACTTCAAACTACTGTATATTTTTATAGGCCAAGCTCAACAAAAGTACTACCTAAAATCTTCTGATTCTAGGAAGGCATGAAAGTTATCAATTGAATAAAGAGATCAAAGCCTTGCTGATTAGAATTATTAATTGCGTAGGGGGGAGAGTATAAAGAAAAATGTCTCAAAGTTTCTAATAAAACTAAAATGTCATTGTATAGCTCCCAATGCTAATCTATAAGTTGGATATTTCTTCTCTTACCCATTTAAAATAAGTAAGCTTTTGTTCACTCTGAGAATTGTATTTAGAAGCTATCTTAATATATCTATAAATAGGAGAATATATTGGTATTTCATATTTAAATAGGCCTTTTAGTTGCTGACTAAAACATTTCAATCTTTAGTTGCTGACTAAAACAGCAGAAAAACTATCTCACATACTTAATTTTCTAATGTTTTTATATCTGCCAAAGTGCTATATATGCTACTAAAATCATTTTCACAGGAGCATCTACGGAAATAATAAATAGAACGAAAGCACAGAATTTGGTCTCTGTAAATTTGGTCTCTTTAGTTATAAAAACTTGTAAGACTTTAAAAAGTTTATTTTGAAAGATACTCTGGGAACAAACTCGTTCAGTATAAAGTAGGCAACTGATACCAAACTATACCAAACTCCTCTTCATGGGAGTAGGCTAAAATGGGCTGCTAATAACAGACTGAAAATTTTTTTTAATCTCAATTCAATAACAGAGACAACTGTAGAGAGAGATCACTTAGATTTATCTACTTAAATTCTTATGAAGACAGCACTTCACAAGTAATACACAATGATTCTTCAAGATCTTCCCAAAGATAAATGGAAAGTCAAAGAAATGGCCTATATAAGTTCCCAAAATAAACTGAAAAGAGACTCTAAAACTCACAATGTTTAATGACATAAAACTTAACTTTAATCAAGTAATAAGTTGATGAAAACCAAGCATGAAACATTAACTTCCTTCTTGATAAAATGTATTTATTATTTTTTTGTCCTTTTTACTCCTACCACATCACAAAAAATCTTCCAAGACACATAGTTTTTACCCATTCATTATCTAACCAGTAACCTAAGCATATCTATGATTTAATATGCCATCAAAATATATCTTGCTCAAATTGACATTTTAAAAAATAGCCGATAGCAAGCCTTAGAATAACCATAAGTGCCCTCATGAAAACAAGAGCAATTAAAGAGAAAAACCAAAGCACTATAGACAGTTACAACAAAACTAGGTATTATCTAGTTATCTCCAAGAACCCCAAAACATAAGTGGATGGAGACATGCCAGTGACATCTGTAAGACCTGTTTCAACCTTAGTAAAAACAGAAGCAGAGGGAAACAACAGGTATCTAATGGATCTAAGAGCAGAGAACACCAAAAGTGTCAACAGGCAGTCACTAGAAAACACAGAGAAACCATCTGAAGACTGCAGCTGACAACAGAAAAGGTTTTTGCCCAATCCAAAAGCAAATGAGTAAAACAGGCCTATGTAAGGTCTAAGGAGATGGAAGTCTAGCCTCTATCAATTCTTGAAACTGAAGTCAGGGCAAGGCCCCAAATGAGGAGAAACTGCTGTGAAAAGAATATTATACAGAACAAGTACAACAGAGACAAAGGGGGAAAAGGAGAAGGGAACAAAGCTGGGAAATCTTAGAAATCAAACCACCATATCTGTAAATACTATCTGAAAACAACAGAAAAGAAAGTTCTATGAAGTTGGAAATACTACCCCCTTAGCTATGCCTCCTTCTAAATGTTAAAAAAAAAAAAAAAAAAAAAAAACTGATTTCACAAAAAAGAAACCAATGAGTTCAAATGCCATATATACAGCAATGGGGAGGGGGGTGGTTTGAGGGTGGGGCGGGGATGACAATGAGCAGAACAGCATCACTACAAGGAAAGTAGGCCAGAAAAACATTTTAAAAACTAAAGGACATAGGTGCCAACTGAAAAAGCTCTCAATGGCCTAAACTACAAAACCTGGGAGTAACAAATTATGATAGTATTGGATTATAATTCAAAAATAAAACAAAATCCATGAGTACATACTGATCTGAGTAACAACTAAATAAATGAGAAGTTATTTGCAGGATATAAGATATTTTTTTTTTTTTAACAGAAGAACGCTAGTTAATAAATGTGGAAGGAAAGGAGGGGAATAGAAAATCACCACCATTAGAACACCTCAGAAATAACTGCTACAAGCAAGATTCATGGATAAAAGAGAAAATACAACAAACTATCTCCCCAAAATATCCATTGGTTACTGTGGTGGTTTTAAATTCTCTGAAGTGAAAGTGAAAGTCACCCAGTCATGTCCGACTCTTTGCAACCCCATGGACTATACAGTCCATGGAATTCTCCAGGCCAGAATACTGGGGTGGGTAGCCTTTCCCTTCTCCAGGGGATCTTCACCAACCCAGGGATCGAACCCAGGTCTCCTGCATTGCAGGCAGATTCTTTACCAGCTGAGCCACAAGGGAAGCCCTTAAATTCTTTAACATTTACTATTAAGAAAACTCAGACTACTCTGCTAGAGAGACAATGTAAAGAGGCCTAAGACTACATGGAAAGCAAATGAAGCCCAACTAAGTCAAGTCTTACAGCCATTGCCACCAGAGTGTCATTCATTTAACTGAAGTCATCTCAAAGCCTGCAGAAGAGTCCATCCACCAAATGGAGTCTCATGGAGCAGAATCATTCACAGAGCCCTGCTTGAATTTCCTCACGTTCCCATGACCTACAAAGGTATGAGATACAACGAAATGGTTTCTGTTTTAAGTCACAAAGTCTTGGGAGTTCAGAGTAATTTGTTTCACAGTAGTAGATCATGCAGACAGACAATCAGACATTATGTGCTTCCTGTTGAAAGAGCAGATCACCACAAGGACAGAGGAACAAACCTGCATCTCATTAAGCCTCAGGATCCAGGTGGCAATCTGCAGGAAATACACAGGAAAGTAGAACTGCATCCTAACTACGTAATAAACAAAATCAAGATGGTAGGGAAACTCAAGAGGTCAAATGACCCAGATTCCTCTACAGAACAAGGAGAGAAAGAAGATTAAAAGTCACTCAAAAAATCTACCTTAATTCAACAAGTTATACATTTGCTTTGTGTGGTTTTCCTATATCTGTGTTTAAGAAACAAAACAGAACAAAACTCAGTACCGCGTATTAAATTAAACTAGTATGAAGTCTTTCTCTCTAGTGAAATCTGTCAACCCACCAGGTTAGAACCCTTGTGGAAAAGTGCATTGATGGTGCAGTGTCATGTTGTGCTTTAATCTGAATGGCAGAAACCAGCAAAAAACATCAATCATATCATTCTTTTTAATATTTATCTGTATTTCTGTATAAATCATATCTGTACTTCTGACAAATACCCTTATCTCCTTAAAAACAGAGATCTCAAAAATGAAGGGCAGAACCAAAAGACGAAACAAAACAAAACAGCTATGTCCCTCTGCAGAACTGTTAACTTGGGTATACGGATGCAAAGATTTATTTTTCAAGCACCGTTGATGATGTTTGAATATTATTTAACATGTTCTTTGGAACTATCTTTAAGGATAAATATGAATTTGCAGTCCTAATATAAGGTTATCTCCAAGGTATACATTTAAAAAATGAAGATGCAGATGTTATCATAAAATCTTTCTTGTAAAAATTTAAATTACATTTTTTTTTTGGAAAGCATAATGAAGCTTTTTAATATGTAGGAGTTAGTTTCATGCACTACATGCTTCCTAAACAATCTGAAGCTATAACGTTCATAGCAGTAATCAAGTGTTTCAACATTGGTTTTACCATACCAGCTGGCTTTACACCAATTTTCCAGCCAAAAACAAATAGAAAAAATGAATTAAATATCAAAAGAACTAGTTTGCAGACATCAGAACTACCAAAACATCTAGAACATGAGCTACAGATTCCAGAGACAAGACAGAGGAGAGTTCAGCCAAGTATTTGGCTTTACTCTCCCCTCAAGGCATTTATGTATTTGAAATGGAAGACAAGATGCTTAAGAAGCTGAAGAGTTTTGAGGAATCTCACAAGAATGGGGAGATAAAAGGTGGAATTCAGAGCTCACCAAGGAAGAGGACTGGTAAATAGTCCAGATTTTCAGTTGGGGCCAGTACAGGAAACAAGAAATGTACCTCAAAAAGGCTAACATTTCTCCAGGATAAACCAAATGTTAGGCCACAAAATTAGTCTTAATAAACGTAAAAAGGGAACTTCCTTGATGGTCCAGTGTTTAAGAATTCATCTGCCAATGCAGGGGATATAAGTTTGATCCCTGGTCTGGGAAGATTCCACATGCTGCCAGGTGACTAAGCCTGTGCACCAAAACTACTGAGTTTGCACTCTAGAGCCAGCAAGTTGCAACTACTGAGCCCTCATGCCACAATGAAAGATGTGTATGATGCAACGAAGATCCCATGTGCAGCAAATAAGACGCCACAGAGCCAAATAAATAAATAAAGCAAAATAAAACGAAACTGGATATTAACAAAAGGAAAACTGGAAAAATTGACAAATATGAAAAAAACTAAATATCAATTATTAAACTACCAATGGATTAAAGAAGGGAAATTAAGAAGACATCTTGACAAATTTAAATGGAAATACAACATATCAAAACTTACAAGATGGAGTGAAAACAGTGCTAAAAGGGAAATTTATGGCTATATATATATACTTAATTGAAAGTAACATATCTCAAATCAACAACCTAACTTTATATCGCAAGGAACTAGAAAAAAAGGAAAAATAAAAAACTAAGCCCAAAGCTAGAATCAGTCAGTTCAGTTCAGTCGCTCAGTCGTGTCCGACTCTTTGCGACCCCATGAACCGCAGCACACCAGGCCTCCCTATCCATCACCAACTCCCTGAGTCCACCCAAACCCATGTCCATCGAGTTGATGATGCCATCCAGCCATCTCATCCTCTGTCCTCCCCTTCTCCTCCTGCCCTCAATCTTTCCCAGCATCAGGGTCTTTTCAAATGAGTCAGCTCTTCGCATCAGGTGGCCAAAGTATGGAGTTTCAGCTTCAACATCAGTCCTTCCAATGAACACCCAGGACTGACCTCCTTTAGGATGGACTGGTTGGATCTCCTTGCAGTCCAAGGGACTCTCAAGAGTCTTCTCCAGCACCACAGTTGAAAAGCATCAATTCTTTGGCACTCAGCTTTCTTTGTAGTCCAACTTTCACATCCATACATGACCACTGGAAAAACCATAGCCTTGACTAGATGGACCTTTCTTGGCAAAGTAATGTCTCTGCTTTTTAATATGCTATCTAGGTTGGTCTTAACTTTCCTTCCAAGGAGTAAGTGTCTTTTAATTTCATGGCTGCAGTCACCATCTGTAATGATTTTGGAGCCCAGAAAAATAAAGTCAGCCACTGTTTCCCCATCTATCTGCCATGAAGTGATGGGACCGGATGCCATGATCTTAGTTTTCTGAATGTTGAGCTTTAAGTCAACTTTTTCACTCTCCACTTTCACTTTCATCAAGAGGCTTTTTATTTCTTCTTCACTTTCTGCCTTAAGGGTGGTGTCATCTGCATATCTGAGGTTACTCATATTTCTCCCGGCAATCTTGATTCCAGCTTGTGCTTCATCCAGCCCAGCGTTTCTCGTGATGTACTCTGCATATAAGTTAAATAAGCATGGTGACAATATACAGCCTTGACATACTCCTTTTCCTATTTGGAACCAGTCTGTTGTTCCATGTCCAGTTCTAACTGTTGCTTCCTGACCTGCATACAGGTTTCTCAAGAGGCAGGTCAGGTGGTCTGGTATTCCCATCTCTTTCAGAATTTTCCACAGTTTATTGTGATCCACACAGTCAAAGGCTTTGGCATAGTCAATAAAGCAGAAATAGATGTTTTTCTGGTACTCTCTTGCTTTTTCGATGATCCACAGGATGTTGGCAATTTGATCTCTGGTTCCTCTGCCTTTTCTAAAACCAGCTTGAACATCTGGAAGTTCATGGTTCACGTATTGCTGAAGCCTGGCTTGGAGAATTTTGAGCATTACTTTACTAGCATGTGGGATGAGTGCAATTGTGCGGTAGTTTGAGCATGCTTTGGCATTGCCTTTCTTTGGGATTGGAATGAAAACTGACCTTTTCCAGTCCTGTGGCCACTGCTGAGTTTTCCATATTTGCTGGCATAATCAGTGCAGCACTTTCACAGTGTCATCTTTCAGGATTTGAAATAGCTCAACTGGAATTCCATCACCTCCACTAGCTTTGTTTGTAGTGATGCTTCCTAAGGCCCACTTGACTTCCCATTCCAGGATGTCTGGCTCTATGTGAGTGACCACACCATCGTGATTGTCTGGGTCATGAAGAACTTTTATACAATTCTTCTGTGTATTTTTGCTACCTCTTCTTAATATCTTCTGCTTCTATTAGGTCCCTACCATTTCTGTCCGTTATTGAGCCCATCTTTTCATGAAATGTTCCCTTGGTATCTCGGGCCGGGGAAGCTCCACTCGGCCGCCGCCCCTGATCTCCAGCCTGGGGTAGCTCCTCTCGGCCATGCTCAGTGCGCTGCCGCAGCCGCCGTGTTAAGAGAAACCCAGGTAAGACAGTGGGCACTGAGAGAGGGGACCAGGGGGCAGGAAGGCTGAAACTACAGTCATGGACAACTAGCCAATCTGATCACATGGACCACAACCTTGTCTAACTCAGTGAAATTAAGCCATGCCATGTGGGGCCACCCAAGACAGACAGGTCATGGTGGCGAGGTCTGACAGAATGTGGTCCACTGGAGAAGGGAATGGCAAACCACTTCAGTATTCTTGCCTTGAGAACCCCATGAACAGTATGAAAAGGCAAAAAGATAGGACACTGAAAGATGAACTCCCCAGGTCAGTAAGTGCCCAATATGCTACTGGAGATCAGTGGAGAAATAACTACAGAAAGAATGAAGGGATGGAGCCAAAGCAAAAACACCCAGTTGTGAATGGGACTGATGATAGAAGCAAGATTTGATGTTGTAAAGCTAGAATAGGGAAGGAAATAATAAAGATTAGAACAAAGACAAAGAGAACATAGAAAAACCATGATTTGATTCTTGAAAAAGATTAACAAAATTGACAAACCTTGAAAGTGTCAGTCACTTAGTCGTGTCCAACTCTTTGCAACCCCATGGACTGTAGCCTGCCAGGATCCTCTGTCCATGGAATTTTCCAGGCAAGAATACTGGAGTGGGTAGCCATTCCCTTCTCCAGGGGATCATTCTGACCAAGGGATCAAAACCAGGTCTCCTGCATTACAGGTCAATTTTTACTGTCTGAGCCACCTGGGAAGACCTTTAGCTAGATTTTAACTAAGAAAAAAAAATGAAACGAAGGTAAAGACATTACTACTAATTTTACAGGAATAAAAAAGACTATAAGAAATACTATGAACTGTACACTAACAAGCTGGATAATTCAGATGAAATGGACAAATTCCTAGAAATATACAATGTACCAAGACTGAATCAAGAAGAAACAGAAAATCTGTATAGGCTATATTACTATAATTAGTGAACAGACTGAATCAGTAATCTAAACTTTCCAACAAAGAAAAGCCCGGATGACTATATTGGTGAATTCTACCAAATATTTAAAGAATTAACACCAATCCTTCTCAAATTCACTCCAAAAACTGAAAAGAGAGGAAACATTTCCTAATTCATTCTATGAGGCCACCATTACCCTGATACCAAAGCCAGACAAAGATAGTACAAGGAAAAACAAAAAAAAAAACCCCTACAAATCAATAATACCCCTTAGGAATACTGATGCAAAAAAAGAAAAAAACTTAAATAGTAGCACACCGAATTCAACAGTATATTAAAGAAGGAAACTATCACAATATAATAAAGACTACATATGAAAAACCCACAATGAACATCATTTTAATGTTCAAAGACTGAAAAATTTTCAAAACTCTTAAAAAAAACCTTAAAAAACTCAGGGACAAAACAAAGATGCCCACTTCTATTCAGCATAGTACTGGAAGTTCTTAGCCAGAGCTATTAGGCAAGAAAAAGAAACAAAAGGCATTCCAATTGGACAAGAAGAGGTAAAATGATCATTGCTCACATATGACATGATCTTTTATGTATATAATACTCAAGATTCCCCACAAACCTATTAAAAATAAACAAATTCAGCAAAGTTGCAAAACACAAAGTCAGCACCCCTAAATCAGTCGTTTTTAATACTGCCAATGAATAAGCTACAGAGGAAATCAGGAAAACAACTACATATACAAGAGCTTCCAAAAGGAACAAAATATTCATAAATAAAGCAAGTTGTTACACTAAAAACTACAAAATACTTGTGAAAGAAATTAAAGACACTAATAAATGAAGACATCCTAAGTTCAGGGATCAGAAGAGTTCCTACAGTTGTTAAAACTAGCCAAAGTTCCCTACAGATTCAATGCAGCAGTAGCAGTGTTAGTGGCTCAGTCGTGTCTGACTCTTTGCAACCCCACGAACTTTAGCCCGCCAGGCTCCTCTGTCCGTGGGATTCTCCAGGCAAGAATACTGGACTGGATTTGCCATTCCCTTCTCCAGAGGATCTTCCTGACCCAGGGATCGAACCCAGGTCTCCTGCATTGTAGGCAGATTCTTTACCATCTGAGCTACAGGGAAGATTCAATGCAATCCCTACCAAAATCTAATGGCTTTTTAGACTAAAGGAATCTGGTCGTATGATAAACACCTGTCAGAAACAAAAGAAATTACCTCAGGAGAAAAACATCACTGATTATCTCAATTTTTCATAAACAATATATCCAGTATTTATCAAATAAAACCAAAAGAGGGGGTGGGGGTGGAAACAGACAATAGAAAATAACCTATCTAGATAACAGAATTATCAAATGAGGACAAAAATAACCGTGACGTCTCAATCAAAATGATAAAATTTAGTATCACCAGTAATGGGACAAACAGATTTTAAGTGAGTCAATGTGGTTCACTTTCACTGCTGAAAACAACAATTTTTCATTCACACAGTATTCTTCCAAAAACTGCTTAAGCTAAACACTATCATGAGAAAACAATGGCACAAAATAGTGAGTAGGTCATATTAAGAACAAAGAGAAAGTGGGCCTGAATTTGTTTGTTAATATCACTATCATTTTTTAAAAAACAGGAAACTAAAGTGATATAACAACTAAAAACAATGCATTATCCTTGAGTGGATCCTGGATTAGGGAAAATAAAATGTTTAAAAAGCAAGCAATCTGTCAAACAAATGGGAAATTTGAATAGGGATTATGTATTTGATAACATTATTGTAGATCAATGTTCAATTTCTTTAATGTGACAATGATTTTAGTCTAGCAGAATGTCTTTGTTCTTACAAACAATATGCAAAAATGTTTAGGGATACAGCATTATAAAATATGCAGTTTACTTCTGAAAGATTCCAAAAGGGAGAAAAAGAAACAGAGAAAAAGCAAATGGGAACAGGCAGTTTGAGGAGCGAGCTTATTATGAATCAGCGTTCACAATACAATTCTTTCAAGTTATGAATTTTCAAAATAAACAGCTGGGAAAAATTAAGTAGCTGATTAACATATTCAAGAAATTAGACATTTGGAATTTACATTAAGAAATGGAATCTTAAAAAAACAAAGAATCAAAGGGAAATAGTAGAATTGAAAAATATGTTAACTGAAATTAGGACCCAAATGAAAGGGTTAAACAGCAAATTAAACAACAGAAAAAAGATTACTATGCTAGAAAATAGGTCAATAGAAAAATAAGACCTGAAGCACAAATTCAAAAAAGAATAGAAGGTAAAGAAGGAGAAGAATGTAAGCGACATATGGGATATAAGTGGAAAAAATCTAACATAACTGAAACCTCAGAAGAAAAACAAACAAAACAAAAAAATGGGGCACTATTTAAAGATAATGGCTATCCCTTGCATTCCTATACACTAACAATGAGAAAACAGAAAGAGAAATTAAGGAAACAATTCCATTCACCACCGCAACGAAGAGCATAAAATACTTAGGAATATATCTACCTAAAGAAACAAAAGACCTATATATAGAAAACTATAAAACACTGGTGAAAGAAATCAAAGAGGACACAAATAGATGGAGAAATATACTGTATTCATGGATCAGAAGAATCAATATAGTGAAAATGAGTATACTACCCAAAGCAATCTATAGATTCAATGCAATCCTTATCAAGCTACCAACGGTATTTTTCAGAGAACTAGAACAAATAATTTCACAATTTGTATGGAAATACAAAAAAACCTCGAATAGCCAAAGCAGTCTTGAGAAAGAAGAATGGAACTGGAGGAATCAACCTGCCTGACTTCAGTCTCACTACAAAGCCACAGTCATAAAGACAGTATGGTACTGGCACAAAGACAGAAATATAGATCAATGGAACAAAACAGAAAGCCCAGAGATAAATCCACATGCCTATGGACACCTTATCTTTGACAAAGGAGGCAAGAATATACAATGGAGAAAAGACAATCTCTTTAACAAATGGTGCTGGGAAAACTGGTCAACCACTTGTAAAAGAATGAAACTAGAACACTTTCTAACATCATACACAAAAATGAACTCAAAATAGATTAAAGATCTAAATGTAAGACCAGAAACTATAAAACTCCTAGAGGAAAACATAGGCAAAACACTCTCCGACATAAAGCACAGCAGGATCCTCCATGACCCACCCCCCAGAATATTGGAAATAAAAGCAAAAATAAACAAATGGGACCTAATTAAAATTAAAAGCTTTTGCACAACAAAGGAAACTATAAGCAAGGTGAAAAGACAGCCTTCAGAATGGGAGAAAATAATAGCAAACGAAGCAACAGACAAACAATTAATCTCAAAAATATACAAGCAACTCCTGCAGCTGAATTCCAGAAAAATAAACGACCCAATCAAAAAATGGGCCAAAGAACTAAACAGACATTTCTCCAAAGAAAACATACAGAAGGCTAACAAACACATGAAAAGATGCTCAACATCACTCATTATTAGAGAAATGCAAATCAAAACCACAATGAGGTACCATTACACACCAGTCAGAATGGCCGCTATCCAAAAGTCTACAAGCAATAAATGCTGGAGAGGGTGTGGAGAAAAGGGAACCCTCTTACACTGTTGGTGGGAATGCAAACTAGTACAGCCACTATGGAGAACAGTGTGGAGATTCCTTAAAAAACTGGGAATAGAACTGCCATATGACCCAGCAATCCCACTGCTAGGCATATACACCGAGGAAACCAGAATTGAAAGAGACGCGTGTACCCCAATGTTCATCGCAGCACTGTTTATAATAGCTAGGACATGGAAGCAACCTAGATGTCCATCAGCAGGCGAATGGATAAAGAAGCAGTGGTACATATACACAATGGAATATTACTCAGCCATTAAAAAGAATATATTTGAATCAGTTCTAATGAGGTGGATTAAACTGGAGCCTATTATATAGAGTGAAGTAAGCCGGAAAGAAAAACACCAATACAGTACACTAACGCATATATATGGAATTTAGAAAGATGGTAACAATAACCCTGTATGCAAGACATAAAAAGAGACACAGATAAACAGAACAGTATTATGGACTCTATGGGAGAGGGCGAGGGTGGGATGATATGGGAGAATGGCACTGAAGCATGTAAATTATCATATATGAAACGAATCGCCAGTCCAGGTTCAATGCATGATACAGGGTGATCAGGGCTGGTGCACTGGGATGACCCAGAGGGATAGGATGGGGAGGGAGGTGGGAGGGGGGTTCTGGATGGGGAACACATGTACACCCATGGCGGATTCATGTCAATGTATGGCAAAACCAATACAATATTGTAAAGTAAAAAATAATAATAATAAATAAAGATAATGGCTGAGGAATTTCCAAACTGATAAAAGACGCCAAGCCACAGTTTAAGAAGCTCTGTAAACCCTAAGGAAAGAAAAGCCAGACATAAGCACATCAAGTAACACTGCTAAAAAACTGCTAAAGACAAAAAGGAAAATCTTAAAGGCCAGAGAAAAAGATATGTATTACCTTTAAAAGAACAGTTAATTAGACCGATAGCTGATTTGCCAACATAAAAAATGGGAATTAAGTATATCTTCAAAGTACTGAAAGAAAATAATTGTCAGTTGGTTACTTATACCCAGCAAAAAAATCCTTCCAAAATGCAACAAAATTTAGACACTTTGAGACCAAAACAAACAAAAAAAGAATAGCAAAGAGTTCATTACTAATAGAACAAAGAAAATACTAAAATTAAAGGGTGTTCTTCAAGCAGAAAGAAAATAATTCTGGATGGAAACATGGAAATTAGGGAGGAATGAAGAATAATAAAGCAACAATATCTTGTGGGGTTTAAAATAAATGAATCTATGTACCTGAGTGGAATTCAACATCCACCTAAGATGTAGAAAGTTGAAAAGAACACTGGTTACCATGTAACGATAAATAAAATCAAACGACATAGTAACTTTTCTTAAATGATCAGGAAGCACAGGTCCCAGGACAAGCAAGTAAACTAAAACTTAAAGACACCTTTCCAAGGAGACAGAAGACAAGCGTTGGTTCACCTGGGGCAGGACAAACAAGAGAGATGTGGAACACCAGACAACCAGGTAATAAAAGTTCAATTAAAATTATTAACAACTGATAAAGACTGAGGGTGGGCTAGTATGAACTATAAAACCCCTGAGACTCAGGGGGAATTCACACCACCCATAGGCTCTTATCCCTGCAACTCCACCAAATACTCAGAGGAGAAAGAACAGGGGTAGGGCAGGAGACCAGAGAAAACCTCTTTGGTGGTATAATCCTGGAGGACAGGTGTAGCCAGAACTGCAGAAAGGATACAAAAAGCTCTGACTAGACCCTTCTTCTCTACTGAATAAAAGTCTTAATTGGTGTGGGAGGGGCAGCAAACCATGTCACACACCCCACCAAAGCACACCTTAAGTAAGACCCACTGCTATTATACTAAGGGTAACAGAAGAAACCCTCCACCCTACAGGGCAGGGCACAAGGTCTTGAGCCCATCATACTATAATAACATCACCACCACAGAGGTCTCCTACCCCGAAGGAAGGGTAAAAAAATGTATCCTGCACAAGACCCACCAGATGCAAGACAGAGTGTGAATGCCACAGGGGATGACAGAATCACCGAGAAAGCCCCACCAATGAGGACACTGGACACTGGAGGTGCTGAAGACTATGTACCGCAGATGAGGGCAACAGGGAATGATCCCATCCCCAACTCTTCCAAACAAACAAATGCTAAACACATCATATTCAAACTCATGAAAGCCAGAGATAAAAATATTGGAGGAGAAATCTTTTTTCCTTACTACTGAGGCACCCTTGACTGCAACAGTTCAACTGTAGTACTTTATACTGTAATTCGGAGAAGGCAATGGCACCCCACTCCAGTACTCTTGCCTGGAAAATCCCACGGACGGAGAAGCCTGGTAGGCTGCAGTCCATGGGGTCGCTAAAGAGTCGGACACGACTGAGCGACTTCACTTTCACTTTTCCCTTTCATGAAATGGAGAAGGAAATGGCAACCCACTCCAGTATTCTTGCCTGGAGAATCCCAGGGACGGCGGAGCCTGGTGGGCTGCCGTCTATGGGGTCGCACAGAGTCGGACATGACTGAAGCGACTTAGCAGCATACTGTAATTATTTGGGCCTTTGTTCATCTTTTCTAACAGACTGTAAGCTCTTCAAAAGGAAAGAACAACCTTAATTATTTCTGCATTTTTCAAAAATTCCCTAGCCATAGAGCAATATAAAGAAATATATATTAAATCAGGGGCTTCCAAGGTGGCTCAGTGGTAAAGAATCTGTGCCAATACAGAAGATGTAAGTTTCAATCCTTGGGTCAGGAAGATCCCCTAGAATAGGAAATGGCAACCCACTTCAGTATTCTTGCCTGAAAAATCCCATGGTCAGAAGAGCCTGATGGGCTGTAGTCCATAGGGTCATAAATTGTTGGATACAAAGCACACACGCACATATTAAATTACTAAATATGAAGCAGAATGACAAGATACTATCATCTCATAAATCTATAACACCTCTTTGACTTCCCCAACACAAAGCCTATTCTTTTGCTAGGTAGCTTGGATACTTAACTGGATTGGGAGTAAGCTGTTAAGAACAGAATCCACAATGTTTAGAAAGTGAAAGAGCAAGAGAAAACAAGCAAACCAGTTCTTTACAGATAAAGAAAACAAGGGCCCTGAAAGGATGAGATGTTTTTCATTCAGAGTCCTCATTTGCTGAACTCTGCTTGCTTTTCTTGTATGGAGCCTTAGTTTTGTTTTGTTTTCAATATATATTTTGCTTTAGCAATGAAATGAAGCTCAATATTTTCCTATCCAAAATCTGAAGATTTAAGAATCTCAAAAAAATCTCAGCGAAGGAAAACTTAAAAAGTCTTCCCTAAATGGAAATCTTTTCTAGAATGACCTTACTTTGAAATATTACCAGTATTTCTGAAATAGAAAAAAAAAAAAGAGAGAGAGAAAAGCAGGTTATCTGAGGCAACTAAACCAAATATAAAATCTGCATCTTCTAATGCTCATTATGTTATCATAGTTTTTTGTTTTTTAACTAAACTAAAATAAGATGGCAGCTATATGTATTTCCTAGGACAGTTCTACGAAGAGTCACTCTTAGAAAATTCCCATACTGTTCCTTGTGTAAATGTGTCAAGTGGAACCAAAGTGAAAAAAGAACTGTCTTCTCATTTCAAGCATCCTTATTTATCTTGATACTGCCCCACCCACTGGTCAATGGTGCCTCTCTTTTCAAATAGTTGTTCTTTGGAACAAGAATAAGACAAGAGTGACCTCTAAAGAAACCTGGGAAACTTGAATATCACAATCTTCTAAGTAAACTGTCAGTGAAAAATTACCCAGGATGATATTGCCAGTACTATATATTAAGAGGTCATAATTTGTCCCTTTATTTTGAATTCCATGAGGGTTTAAAAATTGTTGGCATCCAAACAACAAGCAATCTTGTTTTAATCACTGAATCATTAAGAAAATGCAACCAAATCCTGACAGTAGACACTACAGTACATTGCTTACTGCTCTTCCCCTCTGCTAAGCTGCAGAAAGAAGAAAGGAAAAAGGATTCTTTACAAGGAGAGAATAAAGCACTTACACTTCATAGGACTTTCTAGCCACAGATGCCAGGTGCTACCCACTGAAATCCAGGCTTGAACTAAGCTCCACATTTCTGAAAGGACCATCTCAACCGAAGCCTGGGTGGGGCTCAGAGTCAGCAGGAGGAAGCTGCAGCTCCCACTAGCAGCACATTTCAAAGAGGCTGCAACAAGAGAACATTTTCCATTTAAGCAACTAATTCCAATCTTCCATTTCACAAAGCAGTAGCAGAACAGGCCTTTATATCAGTCTTTTCAAAAGATATTTCCATGACTATGTGATGAATATGAAACAGGCAATGGCCCAGCAATCCTTTGACTAACGCGCTCCAAGTCTTTCATTATACTACTCAGCAGATCCTAAAAGTACTTGCCCTTTTTTTCTTTAATAGTCACGACTGCTCCAAGACTCATTTCTACAATAACAGTTCTGCTGTTGTCAACAGAAACTGCTGAATCAACAGAAATCAGTGAGCAGACCCTTAACAATGCAAATCCATACCCAGATAGGGGCCTAAGGATTCATTAGCTGCCAAAAATCAGAGGCAGATTAGAGCTGCTAGTTAATCCTATACAAAAACTCCTCAAATTAAGTAGAATTACTCAGAATACAGAAAAGCTCTAACAAATAGAAAATTACATTCTGGAAATAAGGATATTTCAATGGGGAAAAAAACCCAAATATTTCAATGGGATTTGAAAAGTAAGCATAAATGTGTCAGACTGTTGTACTTTTTAAAAGCATTTCCATTAATGAATAATACATTTATTAAATGTTTATAGTATACTGGAAGGAGAGGAAGACTAGGTAAGAGTACAGTATAAAGAACCCTTAAAAAACACTGTCAACCAGACAATGTAACATTTTTAGACACATGCCCTGTAACAATATGGTATAGAGCTAGAAACTCAGAATTTCTCAAATCAAGAAAAAGTCATTTTCATGAGACAGGTAAAGAACAAACTAGTTTTATTAACCTGAAAAAGAGAAAGTAATTTATTTTTTTAACTCAGTCAACTATCTTAAGTTTTTGTATCTAATCCGTTATGAAACTTTTACAAATTTAAGACAAATTGCTAGGTCTGTCACAAGTTACTTTCTAATGGTTTTCTAAGACAGTGAGGAGAGAAAGTGATATGAACGGATATTAAAAAAATATAAGCTATAAGCTTATATTTTATAGCTCCCAAAAGATAACCATCACTACCTAAAACTGTTATCTTTCAAAATAATTTGTTTTGCAAGATGGCCTGAAATACAGAAACTATGATGAAATGAAACTTAGCTAATACCTTCACCACAGCAGTGATGAGTAAACAATTCCCAACTCCAAACACAGAGCGTAAGTGAAAAATAATCATAAAGCCCTTAGTGAGCTCCCAGAACCATAAAATACCCATGTTTGCATAAACAACGACTTTTCTAGAAGCAAAAAAGCTCATTTATAGAGATAAGTTCAGTCAATTTACATTTTCACAGCCATCCCCATAATAATTGAACAGATAATTAAAAGGGAGACATTATTTCTCTTATGGGAGGGAAGAGATTCCTGGCTAAAAATAATTCTTTAAAACATCAAAAGCTACTCAAATTCCAAAAGAAACACTCAAATACTGTTCAAGACAATTTTGGAAGACTGTAGTGCCCACATGTATCACTCTACCTTGATCTCAATGAGAGGAATCGGTAAGACCAAATGACTACACCACTGCACACGGTGGTCTCCTCAGTTTCTGATTAAATCCCCGTGTTTCTGGGACAAGCATTTTCAAACAGTCCTGAGTCATAAAATAAACAAAACTTTGGCTCAAATCTGTAGCTGTTGGTCACATATATTATGATACTGAGAAATTCTGCCAATAGTTTTTCCCAACAACTATAAAGAATACCTATCCAGAATAAAAACCCTCAGTCACCCATACATGTGACTATTAACCCTCAAGACTGGCCCTGAAAAAGATATGTCTGGATCTGTAAGATCAACTTGGGTTAGGAGTGACAGAAGCATGCATTCCTTGAAAATCAATTCACTGTGGACCTTACTAATTATACTGGGCAGCCCTGCTTTAAAAGTAGAAAATGCCAAGCTTGAAACCATTTCAAGCAAATGAGTAGCCCATACGAGGGCTTCCTAAAAGCCAAAAATATGGGAAATGGATTTCCTTTAATCACTGGTCTCCATTCCTGCCTATCTGAACAAGTTTTTCATAACAACTCATATAAACCTGAAGAATGAGAGTACTATTAGACATACTAAGCTACACTAATACACTGCTGAAGATTAAGTTTTTTAATCATATAGAAATATGAGATGTCTAGCTTAAGGTTTAATAAAAAATGCATTATATAGTGTCAGAAAACTCTGAATGCTTCTGTAAAAATATATACCTTTTTAGGACCAGTTCTAAGTATATTCTTCTGCTTTAGGGTCATATGTATAAAGGGTATTAATGGCTGAGACAGAAAATACAAGTAACAATTAATACAGAGAAAAACTGAAAAGAAGAGTGCTATGGGCTTGGGGGAAAAAAAAAGTAAAAAACACATAAACTGTTAACAGAAATTTCTTACCAAAAGAAAAAAAAATACAAATTTCATAATATTTTTATTTTGAGAAGTCTAACCAGAAAGAGGAAAAAATTAAATTGATATTTTCAAGGGGTTCTGCATGCCAAACAACAAAATTATTCCCATTAGCAGTACTGTGAACTTCCAATAAAGAGAAATAAACTTCTCTCTAGAACTTCACCAGTTTAAAACATTCTCTGGTAACATTTCAGTACCAGGGTACACGCTAGGGAAATACAGGAGAGACAATCTGAGCAAGCTCAACTTTCTAAGAATTAAATCTGTTTTTAAGTTCAACAGAGCTTATGAGACTTCTCTAGTGGTTAAGACTCCGAGCTTCCACTGTAGGAGGCACGGCTATCTGGTTGGGGAACTAAGATCCTGTACGCCACACAGTGCAGTCAAAGAAAGGGGGAGGGGGGAAGAGTTTAAAATTCTATAAAATCTAGAAAATAGCATGTCAGTTCCTCAAAAAAAAAAAAAAAAAAAAACACAGAATTACCATACGATCCAGCAACTCCCCTTCTGGTGATATACTCAAAAGAATTAATAGAAGGGATTCCAAAAGGTATTTCTACACCTGTCCTCATAACAGCATTATTCACAATAGCCAAAACGTGGAAGCTACCCAAGTGTGTACCAACAGATGAATGAATAAACAATATGTGGTACATACATACATTATTATTCAGCCTTAAAAAGAGATGAAATTCTGACACATTCTACAACATGGATGAAACCTGAAGGCATTAAGTGAAACAAGCCAGTCACAAAAGGACAAATACTGTATGATTCTACTTATATGAGGTGCCTAGAGTAGTCAAGTTCATGGAGACAAAAGGCAGAATGGTGGTTGCCAGGGACTATGGGGAGAAATGGGGAGTTAATTAACTATGTTTAATGGGTACAAATTTTTCAGTTTTATAATACGAGAAAAGTTCTGGAGATGGATGGTGGTGATGGTTGTACTGTATTATTCTATTCATAAGGTACTTAGAGTAGTCAAATTTATAGAGGAAAAAAAGCAGAATGGTGGTTACCAGGCGCTGAAGAGAGGAGGGAATGGAGAATTATTCTTCAACAGATACAGAGTTTTAGTTTGGGAAGATGAAAAATTCTAGAGATAGCACTGATTGTTGTTCAGTCACTATGTCATGTTCACTCTGCAATCCCATGGACTACAGAACCTAAGGCTTCCCTGTCCTTCACTATCTCCTAGTTTGCTCAAACTCATGTCCATTGAGTCAGTGACAACTCATCTCATCCTCTGCCACCCCCTTCTACTTTTGCCTTCAATCTTTCCCAGCATCAGAGTCTTTTCCAATGAGTCGGCTCTTCACATTAGGTGGGCAAAGTATTGGAGCTTCAGCATCAGTCCTTCCAAAGAATATTCAGGACTGATTTCCCTTAGGATTGACTGGCTTGATCTCCTTTCTGTCCAACCAACTCTCAAGAGTCTCCAGCACCACAATTCAAAAGCATCAATTTTTCGGTGCTCAGCCTTCTTTATAGTCCAACTCGCACATCCGTACATGACCACTGGAAAAACCATAGCTTTGACTATATGGACCCTTGTCAGCAAGGTGATGTCTCTACTTTTTAATATGCTGTCTAGGTTTGTAGCACTGATTAACTTTCTAATATTTTGCACATTTTGAAATGTTTGTTTTTATATGATTATATTTAAAATTTTAGTAAAGACAGAGAATGAGACAGTTGGATGGCATCACCAACTCAATGGACATGAGTTTAAGTAAACTGCAGGAGTTGGTGATGGACAGGGAAGCCTGGCGTGCTGCAGTCCATGGGGTCACAGAGTCGGACATGATTGAGAGACTGAACTGAAATAAAACTATATCGATCATATTGTGGTAATGGTTGCACAACAACATGAATGTACCTAATACCACTGAACTATATACCTAAAAATAGTTAAAATGTGAAGTTAGAAAATGTACCAGTGGGACTTCTCTGGTGGTCCAGTGGCTAAGACTCTGTGCTCCCAATACAGAGGGCCTGGGTTCACTCTCTGGTCAGGGAACTAGATCCCACATGCTGCAATGAAGATCAAAGATCCTAGATCCTGTGTGCTGCAACTAAGACACAGTGCAGCCAAATAAATAAATATTTTTTAGAAAATGTAGCACTGCCCTGGTAATTTTATATTGTTTCAAACCACTGACTCTGGTCCAAGGCCTGGGAAGGTGAGAAATAAACTAATCAAAATACAGGTGAATGTCACCAGATAATAGACTATAATGCCCACAGAAATACCATCACAAATCTTCATTCATAAGCTCCAATACAACAAGGACGTGAAATGACCATATTTGGACTGTCCAAGACTTGGAATGTGGCAATGCAAATAAGGAATTGATTTTAACTTTAATTAGCTCAAATTTAAATAGCCACATTAGCCATATGGGTAATGGCAATCATATTAGACAACATAACCAGACTGGTACACTATTATATTCAGTAGAAAGGTCTTTGGTTTTTACCACTTATATACTCCCATCTTCCAGCAATGCAAAGCATACAGTATTCCTATATTCACTGAACTAACTGACCCCACAGAAGTCATACAGGAACATTTTCTATTTTCTAGAAAGTCTGCCTTTCAAAAACAGGTTTAATAGTCACTTGACTGGAAGATGAGAGCAGAAGCATTAAAAGATGTCTAGATTTTCAGGTGAATCAAATCAATGACTGCATTGCTAGGGGAAAAAATCAAAGATTCTAGGTTTTAGAACTAAAAAGAATCAAGAAACTCCAAAGAGGAAAATTACTAGGAAAGAACTTTGAAACTGATACTCCATGACCCATGACCTTCCAGTTATATTTAGAAGAAAATTCTCAAGGTTATGTGATGAACCAATGCCAACTTAGTGTATAAAAGCATGATTAGATTCCAGTTGATGTATGTCTTTGGATTGTTTTCATCATTCCCTTTTCAGTTTAGAGAGTGAACTAGGAAACTTCTGAGATAACCTCTAATCCACAGACTGTCTCCATAAAGGTAGTCTCCTTCTAATCTCAGTTAAAAATTTAGAACAAATGAGCAGCACAGTTTGTTAGCCTTATAAAGAGATGGTCTTTCCTTCCAATACTACACCCTTTACTCATTTTGGTTACTTAGAGGTAAACAATGGAAACTAAGTATTCAAAATAGTCCATTGTTAAATAGGCTTCCTTTACAATGTCTCACAATAATTTTCTTTCTTTTAAAACACTCTGAAGAGATCAGTGATATCTGCCTATCACATAAAACAAAACCATGGCTCTAAGTTGTTTCCAAGAATTTTGGTGAAAAAAAGTTATGAGTAATGAAAGTAGATTCTTCTGAAAATGGCTATTTTATACAAATCTCAGAGAGAGAAAAGATGCTAATGGGTAGCATGGGCAGAACCATATCCAAATTACACCTTCATACCAAATCTATTGTCCCTAGGTTCCATTAAAACTATACTAAATGGCTCTAAGGTTAGTAAAGTATGGGGTTCAGGGAAGTAAAGATAATAGTTTTTCAAAACGTCTATTATTCAAAGTGGTTTTGAAACAAACCGGGTAGATTCTATTCCTTACCAATTTCATTTTTTTGTTATTTTCTTAGGGAACTATACAGTTTTGGATGCTACTTTATATGGTATAATTTTAGTTACCACATTTTCTGTTTTTAACTAAAGTAGATTTTTTGGGCGGAGGTGGGGGCACACCATGTGGCTTATGGGATCTTAATTCCCCAACCAGAGACTGAACCCTGGGACCCTCTGCAGTGAAAGCACAGAGTCCTAACCACTGAACCACAAGGGAATTCTTTATCAATTTCAAACTGAAAATTAAAACCTTATGATACTACACTAGCATGATTTGTTACTACACTAAAACACTTTTTGTTTAAAATGTCACTTAGTGATCACTTCAAGACAGGATAGTTGTGGCAAAAAGTTCTTCTCCTTTTCTGTACTCAAGTCGTTCAAAGTATAAAATGGGAGTAATAAAAACTTATCTCATATAAAGACTGTTCTTTTAAAAGATTCGAAAGACTGAAAACAGAACATCACAGGAGGCTGAGTAATATTGTTTATTTTCAGTCACCCATGGATATGTTAGAGAAACGCAGCAAAAATAAACGAAATTCATAGATAAAGACAAATCTGAGTCATCCAACTGCCCCTTTGGAGATGCTACAAGCATTTTTAAGAACCTGTGTGTGTCAGGCATCTTAATCATTTAATAATCATGGTTTATTCCTTCAACTATGCGTATCAGATTATATAAACTGAATACATAATATATATATAGATTATATAGATCTGTATATATTATAAACAGCCTATTGGGGCAGACAAAACAAGTTTTCAAAAAGGTAAAAACATGATAAACACAATTAAAGTGCTTTAAGTGTTGGGGCAGGGGCGGAAATGAATTTCAGCAGAAGAGACTCAGTTAAGACTTTAGACAGAAAGAATTTAAGATAGGCTTTGAAAAGATGGGTTAATTTCTTCATTTGAAGATAGGACTGGGAAAAAATAATAGGTAAACACAAAGGTAAGAAAAATATCAATCATAAAATCAGACAAAGGTAGCATTTCCTCCCTCCTTCCCCTCAAAAAACCCATCTGCTTCCTTTGAGATACTACAGCTGTGTGAGTGCTGATGCGAAAAGACCCAGAAAAGAGGGAGTTCGAGGATACAAGCAAGACACAGGATAATCAAAAGATCAAGGTTCCTGAGAATTCAGAAGATGCAGAGCACTGAGATCTGACAGAAGCAACTGGATACATATGCTCAAGTTCTTCAAATCAGACGTGAAGGGATGGTGGTATATTGGAGAAAGAGGAGAATGACAGTGCTTGAAAAATACAAGACCTAACAAAGAAAAGGGCCAGTCAATGCAATAAGGTTTTGATGAAATTCAAGAACTAAGTAAGACTTCTTAACTCAATCAAACTGACTGAAACATCAGTTTGCCTGAGGGTTCCTTCCAAAGTTAGAGTAAAAAGTTTCTTCCCCCCAAAGGTGAGGGAACCCACAAAGGCAATGCAAACATGAACAATATTAACAAAACTGTGAAAACTAGAAAGCGCGCGTGCATACACACACACACACACACACACACACACAAACGCTCAGTTATCTTGGGGACCCCATGGACTGTAGCCCACCAGGCTCCTCTGTCCACTCTCAGAGTAAAAAAAGTGGTCCAAGAAAAAAGACCAACAAAGACAATGAGAAAGAAGAGGATTATCTGCAGGAAGATAGAGGGCTCTGGAGAGCAACCAGATCAGATTGGAGCAGGAAGATAGAGGGCTCTCAGGAAAGGTTTTCTTCCAACAAAAATGGAAACGGATTATCAGAGTGAACATACTCAGAGGATACTTACACCTACTAACAGAGTTTGGGATGGATTACTGTAGATACACAGAAAATAAAGCAAATGTTAAAAAAAAGAAAAAAATTATCACCAAAGTTGCACAAAAAATAAATTATCATGGTATGTATTTTTCATGATTCACAACAGGTAATGATATGACCAAAAATGTGGTATACCTATGTTAGAGTAATGGGGCATGAAGAAGTGAAAGGACCCTAAATCCTCATCTTTCATAAGAGAAAGTCTACATAAGACTACTCTCTTTTTATCCTAAATCTTGTAAAACTATTTCCATTTTATAACTGTTAGAAAGTCTTTGAAGTCTGGTTTAAAACTTATTTTAACAATAATAACTCTTGTTATTAAGCTAACAATAGTTAATAACCTCAATTTTTATAAAAATTAAAATTATGTTAAGACTTCAAAAAAACCACAAGGTATTATATCACATTGAGATTCTTGAGTCAGCAAAATAGAAGAATTTCAGTGGGTTATGTGATTAGAGTTCAATGTGTGAGTCAGTGATTTAGGGGGTTGGTGATTTTTTTAGCAATGACAAGATCCAAGATGTGACTGTGTGACTAGGTGACTGAGAAAAAGAAGTAAGGGAATTAAGAAGCCAATGTGTTAGCTGAATTGTCAATCCAGACACTGAAGATGACTAAAAACGATCATGTGTGACTGTGCTGTTTTCCAGGTCCACTTTTCCACTCTTCACTACCATGTTTTCTGCCCTAGTATGCTTGACCTCTACGGAACAGATCAACAGGTTCCTGAGTCCCCTAGTTCAGGGCTGGGTTTGCCCAATGGGGAATCCCAAGAGGAAGTTAGGAGAATAAGGTGTAGATATTTATTCCTCCAACTTCCTCCCTGCAAAATCACCTCATGATGGCTAGGGCCCTTCAAATGAAAACTACCATTCCTCTCAAGGTAGTAAACTCCATACTCCTCTTGAGAGCTCAAGAAGTAACCATTACCTATCTTATTTCTTCTGGCTTAGGGCTATTAACAGTTTGGCCACAGGTTTCTACATTATCTTTAATGGCATATTATATTCACATCTTTATAAATAGTACCCTTATAAAACAAACCCTTCTTAAATTAGCATATTTCAAGTGTGCATCTGTTTCTGTTGGGACCTGACTGACTGTACACAGTGATAATGATGATGATGGTGAAGATGCAGGGCTGTAATAGAGACTCAGTTCAGCTCAGTCATGTCTGACTCTTTGCGACCCCATGGACTGCAGCACGCCAGGCCTCCCTAACCATCACCAACTCCCGGAGTCTACCCAAACTCATGTCCATTAAGTCAGTGATGCCATCCAACCATCTCATCCCCTGTCGTCCCCTTCTCCTCTGGCCTTCAATCTTTCCCTGCATCAGGGTCTTTTCAAATGAGTCAGCTCTTCACATCAGGTGGCCAAAGTATTGGAGTTTTAGCTTCAACGTCAATCCTTCCAATGAACAGCCAGGACTGATCTCCTTTAGGATGGACTGGTTGGATCTCCTTGCAGTCCAAGGGACTCTCAAGAGTCTTCTCCAACACCACAGTTCAAAAGCATCAATTCTTCAACGCTCAGCTTTCTTTATAGTCCAACTCTCACATCCATACATAACTACTGGAAAAACCATAGCTTTGACTAGACGGACCTTTGTTGACAAAGTAATGTCTCTGCTTTTTAATATGCAGTCTAGGTTGGTCATAACTTTCCTTCCAAGGAGTAAGCTTCTTTTAATTTCATGGCCACAGTCACCATCTGCAGTGATTTTGGAGCCCCCAAAAATAAAGTCAGCCACTGTTTCCACTGTTTCCCCATCTATTGGCCATGAAGTGATGGGACCGGATGCCATGATCTTAGTTTTCTGAATGTTGAGCTTTAAGCCAACTTTTTCACTCTCCTCTTTCACCTTCCTCAAGAGGCTCTTTAGTTCTTCACTTTCTGCCATAAGGAATGTCTGGTTATTGCAGATTTAACACCAACTTTTTCACAATCTCCTCTTTCACCTTCCTCAAGAGGCTCTTTAGTTCTTCATCAAGAGTAAGATTCAACTTGAGTTTCCGATTTTTTTTTAAGTGTAATATTCAAAGTCAAGGTAGCAAATTTTAAATACTTACTATGCACTTACAACCAAGGAGCCCTCAAAAGGGCAGAGCATCTTTAAGTACTAGTTATGAGTTTTAAAAAAGAAATGGGAAGGGAGGGGGCAAATTTAAAAATATGCTTAGGGGTATGAAATGCAAAAATAAGAAAGGTAAAGTCAACAAGATCACCAAGTATACAAACCCACACAGAATTAAAGCAAAGCAAGGGTAAGTAGGAAAAAGAGGGGAGGAAGCATAATGCACGTGATTCAAATGCACAAAATACAATGTATATAATAGGGTGCAATCAATTAATCCCCTCATTGAATGCTGACACAATTATCTGCAATAATCAAGGCAGCTTTGATATCTATATATTATAAAGAAGGTAAAAATCAGGAGAAAGATAAGATTAGAGAACGGCAAAGATTTTCTGAAACCAGAATTGATTTTTTTTATGTTGCACTCCAAAACACAAGAAAAACTCACGTGGATAAGGATCGAGAAACCTGAGAAGCTACGAGAATACAACACTCAAACTAGAGTGAAAAGCAGCAAAGAACAGTTAAGATGTAAGCTACGATTGGAAAGGAATTACCGGACGTAACACCGAGACATCGAAGAGAGACGGATAAAGCATCCTTAGAAGATAAAGACCGGGAGGGCCACTTTTGGTTGAAGAAAGACAAAAGCGGCGGAAAAGCGTGGTACAGCGCCTGCACTGCCTGGTACACGAGCTGCAGTGTCGGCTTTGCTCCTTCCATGGTGGTAGCGGTGGTGGCGGCAGCGACGGCTCTGGCTCTTCTCCCGAGCCTCCTCCGGTTGCTCCGCCCTCGCGCTTCCTCACTGTGTCAGCCACGGCCGCTCCCTGACTGGCGCCATCTCCTGGATCCGAGGTCTTTCCTCCCCCTTCCGACTTCTTCAGCCCTTCCCGGAGAATCCTTTAGGACCCGGGTGGACAAGTCGCGTCAATTCAACTGTGACCTGACACTGACTGTATTGGAAAGCCCAAGATTACTTAAGACAGAAATTGTACCTGACTCTAATGGAGGAGACAGACATACAATCAAATAACTAGCGTACAAACCTGGGAAATGTGCCATGTTGAAAAAAAAATAGAAAATGCCTAGAATCCTCTCTCCACGAAATTCTTACACCCGAAAGGGTGTAATTTTACTGCTCAGGACACTGACTCCAGAGTATTTGCACAAACACACTGAATTATGTTTTTATGTATGCCTTTCATTATGAATCAAACATCAATTCTACAACAATTCTCAATACACAAAAGAATATAGAAATCTTCGAATCCGTGCTAGGGCGAAAATTTCCAAACATTGCTATGTCTCCTTTGCAATAATAAAGAACTGCTGCCATTTGATAAATGCTTACAATGTGTGAGGCACTGTGGTTACAAGGTCTTATTTAATCCTTTTAACAGGTAATAGAAACTAAATCCCCATTTTAAAGAATAAGAACTAGGTAATGTAATCTGCCCAAGGTTACAAACTTCTTGAATGAAAATCAGGATTTAATCCAAATCAATATGGCTCCAGAGCCTGTTCAACAATACCATCTCTCACATCCTGTGTACTAGTTAGTTTCTGAATTGGTATTGTCAAGGGATTATAACTACCAAGGTCGCAATGAAAACAGGTGCTGTACTCTATATAATTTCTGACAAGAGGAAAGAAACGATATTCTTGTTACCTAATTCATCTATTTGTTAAAAATTTAGTAAGACCATCTTGGCCTCTGCCCTCATGGAATTTATAGTCTAAATGCAAAGAAATACAAGCTACTCATTACAGTTTTAAAAGTATATTAATATCCACAAGTAAAAGAATGATGTTTGACCTACCTTGCACCATATTAAAAAAAAAAAACTAAATGTAAGAGTTGAAATTATGAAACTGTTAGAAGAAAACAGGAGTATGTCTTCATGAACTTGGATTAGACAGTGGTTTGTTAGATATGGCACCAAAAGCCCAATTAACAAAAGGAAAAATAGATAAACTGGACTTCCATCAAAACTAAAATCTTTTGTGCCTCAAAGAACACTATTGAAAGAATGAAATGACAACCCACAAAATCAGAGAAAATACTTGCAAATCAAATATCTGATAAGGGATGGGTTGTTCAGTCGCTAGTCGTGTCCAGTTCTTTCTGATCCCATGGACTGAAGCATGCCTGGCTTCCCTATCCTTCACTATCTCCAGAAGTTTGTTCAAGCTCATGTCCATTGAGTCGGTGATGCCATCCAACCATCTCATCTTCTGTCACCACATTCTCCTCTTGCCCTCAATCTTTCCCAGCGTCAGGGTCTTTTCCAGTGAGTTGGTTGTTTGCATCAGGTGGCCAAAGAATTAAAGCTTCAGCCTCAGTCCTTCCAGGGAATATTCAGGGTTGATTTCCTTTAGGATTGATCAGTTTGATCTCCTTGCTGTCCAAGGGACGCTCAAGAGTCTTCTCCAGCACCACAGTTCAAAAGCATCAATTCTTTGGTGCTCAGCCTTCTTTATGGTCCGACTCTCACATGCATACATGACCACTGGAAAAACCATTCCTTTGATTAGATGGACCTTTGCAGGTAAAGTGATATCTCTGCTTTTTAGTACGCTGTCTAGGTTTGTCATAGCTTTCCTTCCAAAGAGTGAGCATCTTTTCATTTCATGGCTGCAGTCACAATCTGCAGTGATTTTGGAGCCCAAGAAAATAAAATCTGCCACTGTTTCCACTTTTCCCCAATTTATTTGCCATGAAGTAATGGGACTGGATGCCATGATCCTAGTTGTTTGAATGTTGAGTTTTAAATCAGCTTTTTCACACTCTATTTTCACCCTCATCAAGGGGCTCTTCAGTTCCTCTTCACTTTCTGCCATTAGACATCTGCATACCTGTTGCTGCTGCTACTGCTAAATCGCTTCAGTCATGTCCGACTCTGTGCGACCCCATAGATGGTAGCCCACCAGGCTCCGCCATCCCTGGGATTTTCCAGGCAAGAGTACTGGAGTGGGGAGCCAGTGCCTTCTCCACTGCATACCTGAGGTTCTTGATATTTCTCCCAGCAATCTTGATTCCAGCTTGTGATTCATCCAGGGTGGCAATTCACATGATACACTCTGCATAGAAGTTAAATCAGCAGGGTGACAAAATAGAGCATTGGCCTACTCCTTTCCCAATTTTGAACAAGTCTATTGCTCCATGTCTGGTTCTGTTACTTCTTGTCCTGCATATAGATTTCTCAGGAGGAAGGTAACTTGGTCTGGTATTCCCATTTCTTTAAGAATTTTCTGTAGTTTGTTGTGGTCCACAGAGTCAAAGTCTTTAGCACAGTCGAAGCAGAAATACATATTTTTATAAAATTCTCTTCCTTTTTCTTTGATCCAGTGAATGTTGGCAATTTGATTTCTAGTTCCTCTCAGTTCAGTTCAGTTGCTCAGTTGTGTCTGACTCTTTGCAACCCCATGGACTGCAGCATGCCAGGCCTCCCTATCCATCACCAACTCCTGGAGCCTACTCAAATGCATGTCCATCACATCAGTGATGCCATCCAACCATCTCATCCTCTGTCATCCCCTTCTCCTCCTGCCTTCAGTCTTTCCCAGCATCAGGGTCTTTTCCAATGAGTCAGTTCTTTGCATCAAGTGGACAAAGTATTGGAGCTTCAGCTTCAGCATCAGTCCTCCCAATGAATACTCAGGACCGACTTCCTTTAGGATGGACTGGTTGGATCTCGTCGCAGTCCAAGAGACTCTCAAGAGTCTTCTCCAACACCACAGTTCAAAAGCATCAATTGTTCAGCACTCAGTTTTCTTTGTGGTCCAATTCTCGCATCCATACATGACTACTGGAAATAAAATAGCTTAGATTATGTGGACCTTTAATGGTAAAGTAACGTCTCTGCTTTTTAATATGCTGACTAGGTTTGTCATAGCTTTTCTTGCAAGGAGCAAGCGTCTTTTAATTTCACGGCTGCAGTCACCATCTGCAGTGATTTTGGAGCCCAATAACATAAAATATCTCACTGTTTCCATTGTTTCCCCATGTATTTGCCATGAAGTGATGGGACCAGATGCCACAATCTTAGTTTTTTGAATGTTGAGATTTAAGCCAGAAGAAAACAAGAGTATGTCTTCATGACCTTTAATTAAACAATGGTTTCTTAGATATGGCACCAAAGCACAGTTAACAGAAGGAAAAACAGATAAATTGGACTTCATCAAATCTAAAAACTTGTGTCTCAACAAACGCTATTAAGAGGGTGAAATGATCGTCTGCAAAATGAGAGAAAATATTCCTCCACTTTCATCAAGAGGCTCTTTAGTTTCTCTTTGCTTTCTGCCATAAGGGTGGTGTCATCTGCATATCTGAGGCTATTGATATTTCTCCTGGAAATCTTGATTCCAGCTTGTGATTTATCCAATCCAGCATTTCACATGTTGTGCTCTACCTATAAGTTTAATAAGCAAGGTGAAAGTATACAGCTTGATGTACTCCTTTCTCAATTTGGAACAAGTCCATTATTCCATGTCTGATTCTAACTGTTGCTACGTGACCTGCATGCAGATTTCTCAGGAGGCAGGTAAGGTGATCTGGTATTCCCATCTCTAAGAATTTTCCACAGTTTATTGTCATCCACACAGTCGAAGGCTTTAGTGTAGTCAATGAAGCTGAAGTAGATGTTTTTCTGGAACACTCCTGCTTTTCCGATGATCCAACTCATGTTGGCAATTTGATCTCTGGGTCCTCTGCCTTTTCTAAATCCAGCTTGAGCATCTGGAAGTTCATGGTTCACATACTGTTGAAGCCTGGCTTGGAGAATATCGAGCATTCCTTTGCTAGGGTGTGAGATGAGTGCAATTGTGTGGCAGTTTGTACATTCTTTGGCATTGCTCTTCTCTGGGATTGGAATAAAAACTGAAATTTTTCCAGTCCCGTGGCCACTGCTGAGTTTTCCATATTTGCTGACATATTGAGTACAGCACTTTCATAGCATGATCTTTTAGAATGAAATAGTTCAACGGGAATTCCATCACCTCCACTAGCTTTGTTTGTAGTGATGCTTCTTAAGGCCCACTTGACTTCACATTCCAGGATGTCTGGCTCTAGGTGAGTGATCACACCATTGTGGTTATCTGGGTCATTAAGGTCTTTTCTGTACACCTCTTCTGTGTGTTCTTGCCACTTCTTCTTAATATCTTCTGCATCTGTTAGGTCCATAGCATTTCTGTCCTTTATTGTGTCCATCTTTGCATGAAATGTCCCCTTGGTATCTCTAATTTTCTTGAAGAGATCTCTAGTCTTTCCTATTCTCTTGTTTTCCTCTATCTGCATAGATCACTGAGGAAGGCTTTCTTATCTCTCCTTGCTATTCTTTGGAACTCTGCATTCAGATGGATATATCTTTCCTTTTCTCCTTTGTCTTTCACTTCTCTTCTTTTCTCAGCTATCTGTAAGGCCTCCCAGACAACTGTTTTGCCTGCTTTCATTTCTTTTTCTTGGGGATGATCTTGATCCCTCCCTCCTGTACAATGTCATGAACTTTTGTCCATAGTTCTTCAGGCACTCTGTCTATCGTATCTAATCCCTTGAATTTATTTGTCACGACCACTGTATAATCCTAAGGGATTTTGATTTAGGTCATCCCTGATAGTATAGTGGTTTTCCCTATTTTCTTCAATTTAAGTCTGAATTTTGCAATAAGGAGTTCATGATCTGAACCACAGTCAGCTCCCAGTCTTGTTTTTGCTGGCCGTATAGTGCGTCTCCATCTTTGGCTGCAAAGAATATAATCAATCTGATTTCTGCACTGAATATCTGGTGATGTCCATGTGTAGAGTCTTCTCTTGTGTTGTTGGAAGAGGGTGTTTGCTATGACCAGTGCCTTCTCTTGACAAAACTCTGTTAGCCTTTGACCTCCTTGTTTTGAAGGAGGTCAGCATTATCTCATCATAGTTTAGCCTCAAGCCAAGCTATAGGGAGGGAACCCAGCCCCACCCATCAACAGAAAATTGGATTAAAGATTTACTGATCAAGGCCCCACCCATAAGAGTAAGACCCAGATTCCCTCAGAGCCAGTCCCACCCATCAGGAAGCTTCCACAAGCCTCTTATTCATCACAGGGCAGACAAAATGGAAACCACAATTACAGAAAAGTAACCAAACTGATTACTTGGATCACAGCCTTGTCTAACTCAATGAAACTATGAGCCATGCCATGTAGGGCCACCCAAGACAGATTGGTCATGGTGGAGAGTTCCGACACACATGGTGCACTGGAGAAGGGAATGGCAAACCACTTAAGTATTCATGCCTGGAGAACCCCATGAACAGTATGAAAAGGCAAAAAGATAGGACACTGAAAGATGAACTCCCCAGGTCAGTAGGTGCCCAATATGCTACTGGAGAAGAGTGAAGAAATAGCTCCAGAAAGAATGAAGAGGCTGAGGCAAAGCAAAAACAATGCCCAGTTGTGGATGTGACTGGTGATGGAAGTGAAGTCTGGTGGTGTAAAGAACAATATTGCACAGGAAATGGAATGTTAGGCCCATGAATCAAGGTAAATTGGAAATAGTCAAACAGGAGATGGCAATGTTGTAGCCACACATTCTGGGAAACAAACTCACTCAGAAGGACAATGCAGGTAGTGGAGTGCAGTTTATTACACCGGCGGGCCCAAGGCAGAGTCTTCTCTTAGCCAACGATCCCGACCAGCATTTGTGAAAATCTTTTATACCTCATGTGTACCTGTCTGAACCCACCACCCCAAATTCCTTGAGACTTACATAAACGAAGGGTAAATACAATCACAATAACCCCATCATTCATGTGTTATAAGACTAGATAAACAGTGGACATTTATCAATAGGCCTGTGGTCATATCCTGATAAACATAATGGAATTTATGACTTTGTTCTGTTACAGAGATAATTAGCATATTCTTTTAGGCAATGGAGAGTCCGAGTACAAGTCCTAAGGCTGTTTTATCCGGTTGGAGGGGGGGGTCTGGTTTTCCATTGGTATGCCATTTCTATAGACACCTGGCACAAAGTTCAGAGTCCATTGAGAGGGTGATAGCCTAATGTTCGCAGCCTGGCCTAAGATGCAGTCCAGCTCTGTCTGTTTCCTCCTTCAGCAAGAGTGAACATCATCGACATTTTAGGAATCAGTGAACTAAAATGGACTGGAATGGGCAAATATAATTCAGATGACCATTATATCTACTACTGTGGGCAAGAATCCCTTAGAAGAAATGGAGTAGCCCTCAGAGTCAACAAGAGTCCGAAATGCAGTACTTGGGTGCAATCTCAGAAATGACAGAATGATCTCTGTTCATTGCCAAGGCGAACCATTCAATATCACAGAAACCCAAGTCTCTGCCCCAACCACTAATGCAAAGAAGCTGAATGGTTCTATGAAGACCTACAAGATCTTCTATAACTAACACCAAAAAAGATGTCCTTTTCATCATAGGGGACTAGGATGCAAAAGTAGAAATTCAAGAGATACCTGGAGTAACAGGAAATTTGGCTTTGGAGTACAAAATGAAGCAGGGCAAAGGCTAACAGAGTTTTGTCAAGAGAAGGCACTGGTCATAGCAAACACCCTCTTCCAACAACACAAGAGAAGACTCTACACATGGACATCACCAGATATTCAGTGCAGAAATCAGATTGATTATATTCTTTGCAGCCAAAGATGGAGACGCACTATACGGCCAGCAAAAACAAGACTGGGAGCTGACTGTGGTTCAGATCATGAACTCCTTATTGCAAAATTCAGACTTAAATTGAAGAAAATAGGGAAAACCACTATACTATCAGGGATGACCTAAATCAAAATCCCTTAGGATTATACAGTGGTCGTGACAAATAAATTCAAGGGATTAGATACGATAGACAGAGTGCCTGAAGAACTATGGACAAAAGTTCATGACATTGTACAGGAGGGAGGGATCAAGATCATCCCCAAGAAAAAGAAATGAAAGCAGGCAAAACAGTTGTCTGGGAGGCCTTACAGATAGCTGAGAAAAGAAGAGAAGTGAAAGACAAAGGAGAAAAGGAAAGATATATCCATCTGAATGCAGAGTTCCAAAGAATAGCAAGGAGAGATAAGAAAGCCTTCCTCAGTGATCTATGCAGATAGAGGAAAACAAGAGAATAGGAAAGACTAGAGATCTCTTCAAGAAAATTAGAGATACCAAGGGGACATTTCATGCAAAAGATGGACACAATAAAGGACAGAAATGCTATGGACCTAACAGATGCAGAAGATATTAAGAAGAAGTGGCAAGAACACACAGAAGAGGTGTACAGAAAAGACCTTAATGACCCAGATAACCACAATGGTGTGATCACTCACCTAGAGCCAGACATCCTGGAATGTGAAGTCAAGTGGGCCTTAAGAAGCATCACTACAAACAAAGCTAGTGGAGGTGATGGAATTCCCGTTGAACTATTTCATTCTAAAAGATCATGCTATGAAAGTGCTGTACTCAATATGTCAGCAAATATGGAAAACTCAGCAGTGGCCACGGGACTGGAAAATTTCAGTTTTATTCCAATCCCAGAGAAGAGCAATGCCAAAGAATGTACAAACTGCCACACAATTGCACTCATCTCACACCCTAGCAAAGGAATGCTCGATATTCTCCAAGCCAGGCTTCAACAGTATGTGAACCATGAACTTCCAGATGCTCAAGCTGGATTTAGAAAAGGCAGAGGACCCAGAGATCAAATTGCCAACATGAGTTGGATCATCGGAAAAGCAGGAGTGTTCCAGAAAAACATCTACTTCAGCTTCATTGACTACACTAAAGCCTTCGACTGTGTGGATGACAATAAACTGTGGAAAATTCTTAGAGATGGGAATACCAGATCACCTTACCTGCCTCCTGAGAAATCTGCATGCAGGTCAAGAAGGAATAGTTAGAACTGGACATGGAACAATGAACTGGTTCCAAATTGGGAAAGGAGTACGTCAAGGTTGTATATTGTCACCCTGCTTATTTAACTTATATGCAGAGTACATCATGTGAAATGCTGGCTGGATGAAGTACAAGCTGGAATAAAGATTTCCAGGAGAAATATCAATAACCTCAGATATGCAGATGACACCACCCTGATGGCAGAAATCAAAGAAGAACTAAAGAGCCTCCTGATGAAAGAGGAGAGTGAAAAAGCTGACTTAAGACTCAACATTCAAAAAACTAAGATCATGGCATCTAGTCCCATCACTTCTGGCAAATAGATGGGGAAACAATGAAAACAGTGAGAAACTTTATTTTTGGGGGGCTCCAAAATCACTGCAGATGGTGACTTCAGCCTTGAAGTTAAAAGACAATTGCTCCTTAGAAGAAAAGCTATGACAAACCTAGACAGCATATTAAAAGGCAGAGACATTACTTTGCCAACAAAAGTCCATCTAGTCAAAGCTATTGTTTTTCCAGTAGTCATTTATGGATGTGAGAGTTGGACTATAAAGAAAGCTGAGTGCTGAAGAATGACGCTTTTGAACTGTGGTGTTGGAGAAGACTCTTGAGAGTCCTTTGGACTTCAAGGAGATCCAACCAGTCCATCCTAAAGGAAATCAGTCCTGAATATTCATTGGAAGGACTGATGCTGAAGCTGAAACTCCAATATTTTGGCCATCTGATGCAAAGAACTGACTTATCTGAAAAGACCCTGATGCTGGGAAAGATTGAAGGCAGGAGGAGAAGGGGATGACAGAGGATAAGATGGTTAGATGGCATCACCGAATCTATGGACTTGAGTTTGAGCAGGCTCTGGGACTTGGTGATGGACAGGGAGGCCTGGAATGCTGCAGTCCATGGGGTCGCAAAGAGTTGGACACAACTGAGCAACTGAACTGAAACTGAGAGTCTGTTTCCCTAGTCCTGTGGAAGTTCTGTAATCAAATCCCACTAGCCTTCAAAGTCCAAGTCCCTGAGGGTTCTCATTCCCTTTGCTGGATCCCCAGGTTGGGAAATCTGTTGTGGGCCCTAAAACTTTTGCACAGTGGTAGAACTTCTTTGGTATAATTGTTCTCCAGTTTGTGGGTTCTCTGCTCGATAGCTCTATACTGGGGCTGCCACACTACGCCTCACAGATTTGCTGCAGCCAGAGCCCCTGTCCTCACAGCAGGCCACTGCTGACCTGTGCCTCCTCAGGAGACACTCAAATACTCAAAGGCAGGCCTGGCTCAGTCTTTTGTGGGGTCCCTGGGTCCTGCTGCGTGCAAGGTTTTGTTTTGTCCTGATTCCTCTGCTGTTTCTAAATCCAGCTTGTACATCTGGAATTTCTCAGTTCTTGTACTGTTGAAACTTAGCTTGAAGGATTTTTAGCATAATCTTGCTAGCATGTGAAATGAGCGTCCTGTGGCCATTGCTCAACTTTCCATATTTGCTGACATATTGAGTGCAGCACTTTCATAGCATCATCTTTTAGAATGAAATAGTTCAACTGGAATTCCATCACCTCCACTAGCTTTGTTTGTAGTGATGCTTCTTAAGGCCCACTTGACTTCCCATTCCAGGATGTCTGGCTCTAGGTGATTGACCACACCATTGTGGTTATCCATGTCATTAAGACCTTTTTTGTATAATTCTTCTGTGTATTCTTGCCACCTCTTCTTAACTTCTTCTGACAAAACATGGTCCGCTAGAGAAGGGAATGGCAAACGACTTCAGTATTCTTGCTTCAAGACCCCCATGAACAGTATGAAAAGGCAAAAAGATATGACACTGGAAGATGAGCACCCCCAGGACAATAGATGTCCAATATGCTACTGGGGAAGAGAAGAGAAATAACTCCAGAAATAATGAAGAAGCTGGGCCAGAGTGGACACAATGCTCAATTGTTGATGTGTCTGGTGGTGAAAGTAAAGTTTGATGCTGTAAAGAACAATATTGCACAGTAAATGGAATGTTAGGTCCATAAATCAAGGTAAACTGGATGTGGGCAAGCAGGAGATGGCAAGATTGAATAGCAACATCTTAGGAGTCAGAGAACTAAAATGGATGGTAATGAGTGAATTTAATTCAGATGGCCATTATATCTACTACTCTGGGCAAGAATCCCTTAGAAGAAATGGAGTAACCCTCAGAGTCAACAAGAGTCCAAAATGCAGTACTTGGGTGCAGTCTCAAAAACAACGGAATGATCTTGGTTCGTTTCCAAGGCAAATCACTTAACATCACAGCCATCCAAGTCTATGCCCCAACATCTAATGCCAATGAAGCTGAAGTCAAATGGTTCTGTGAAGACCTATAAGATCTTCTAGAACAAACAACAAAAAAAGGATGTCATTTTCATTATAGAGGATTGGACTGCAAAAGGAGAAAGTTAAGAGATATCTGGAGTAACAGGCAAGTTTGGCCTTGGAGTACAAAATGAAGCAGAGCAAAAGCTAACAGTTTTACCAAGAGAACACACTGGTCATAGCAAACACCCTCTTCCAACAACACAAGAGATGACTCTGCACATGGACATCAGCAAATGATCAATACCAAAATCAGATGGATTATATTCTTTGCAGCCAAAGATGGAGAAACTCTCTACAGTCAGCAAAAGCAAGACCAGGAGCTGACTGTGGTTCAGATCATGAGCTCCTTACTGCAAAATTCATACTTAAATTGAAGAAAGTAGGGAAAACCACTAGACCATTCAGGTATGACCTAAATCAAATCCCTTACCATTATACAGTGAAAGTGACAAATAGATTCAAGGTATTGGATCTGACAGAGTGCTTGAAGAACTTGGGCAAATGTTCATAATATTGTACTGGAGGCAGTGATCAAAACCATCCCCAAGAAAAAGAAATGCAAGAAGGCAAAATAGTTGTCTGGGAGGCCTTACAGATAGATGAGAAAAGAAGAGACGGGAAAAGCAAAGGAGAAAGGGAAAGAGATACCCAACTGAATGCAGAGTTCTAGAGAATAGCAAGGAGACATAAGAAAGCCTTCTTAAGTGAACAATGCATAGAAGTAGAGGAAACAAAAGAATGGGAAAGACTAGAGATCTCTTCAAGGGATTAGTCAGTATCCAGAATATATAAAGAACAGTTCAACAATGAAATGACAAGATAAGGTTTGCTTACTTGAAAGACTAATCAGGTGATTAGAGGGTTGCAACTTTGGGCCAGATTAAGTGCAGTCAGTAACACTGATATCAATATGTCTGTACCTAGTAATGAAACCCTGATCAAAACACTGGACATCAAAGCTCAGTAGAGATTTCTGGTTGAGGAACATGTTTGTATGCCAGAAGGGTGACATATCCTGACTCCACCAAGACAGGACAGTTGTGTCTTCTTCCCACAACTTGCCCTGTGTATAGCCTTTCAAGTAAAATTTCAGTTATAAGTGTAGCACTTAACTGAGTTCTGTGAGTTTTTCTAGGAGAGTTTCAAACCTGTGGGGGTAGGGGAACCCTTGAATTTTTAACCAGTTGCTCAGTAGAGCAGGTGGCCTGGGGACTCCTGAAGTAAGACTGACATCCAAAGTGAGGGTAGTGAGGGGGACTGAGCCTTTCAGTTTGTGGAGTCTGATACTATAGATGGTGTCAGAATTGACTTGCCCTTCACCCCACTGGGGTAGAAACAGGACAAGTAAAATGTTCACAAAGCCTGTAATTTAGCATAAGTCCTATCCCCCCAAAATAGAATGATCAAATATGTTAACAATTATTAAATGCAGGGAGTAGGTAATTGTAGTCACTATACCATTGTCTCTACTTCTCAGAAATTTTACAAATTAAAACAGATGTCATAACTGGAAAACATTATGTCAGTTTTATTTATTGACATGAAAAGATATCAAAATATTATTGAAAAAAGAAACAGGTTATGACTCAGCATGTAAAAATACTCATTGACAGGAAATCATACCTATGTTTCTGTATAGGTAGAGAGGTATCCAGAAGAATTTTCACCAGAATGTTAACACAAGTTAGCTGCAGTGATGGGCTTTTGAGCGGTTTCTACTTTCTACTTTCTTTTCTGTGTGTATTTCTTCATAGCATTTATCACCACGTGGTACATTCCATATTTTTAGTATTTTTTGGCTATTCCCTCCATTAACACGCAGGCTCTCAGTAACTGTCATATCCCCAGTGCTTTCAGTTATTCCTGGCATATGGCAGGAACACAATAAATATTTGCTAAATGCATCAATAATGTTTCTATGCCTTGAATTTTTCTTTATAATGATTATTTACACCTTTAACAAATATATTTTCTCAAAATCAACATGGTTGACTTTTTTCCCGAACAGTGACACTGTAAACTTGAAGTCATAACCATCAGGAGCCACTGTCAACTGAATCTTGGTGGCTGTTTGCCCAAAGGCTGCACAGCACAGGCCTCTTCTGGCCCAACTTCAACCCATAGGTCACATATCCTATACCATATTCCTCCAGCTGCACAACCCGAGATAGTCATAAACCTGGTATTAAACCTCTTTGCTTCCATTAAACCCACATCCGGGGCTCACGTGCTGAGGACAGCATTTGCCTTTGAGTGGCTCTCCAGCTCAGAACTTCCTCGGTCATGGCCAACTTTGCCCTCAATTTCCCTTGCAAAGCAAATTCAAATCGTGAGAGGGATCAGGATAGGAGGATGGTGAATAGAGATCGTAAATTTCTATGAAATAGGAAGAACATGAATTAACTGTCCACAGTCGAAAGGAGCCTTGTTCAAAGAGGGGTGTTCTGAGGGACAGTTCTGATGGAGTGGGGTGGCAAAACCCTAAGTAGGTTGGAATTTTTCTGAACATTCACAAAGTGATATTCTTTTCAGAAAAAAAAAAAAACAACACTGTACCCAAGGGCAATGGTAGAGAAAAACCATACACAGTTCAGCAAAGGTCCACCCACCTGCCCCTAGTTCCTTCGTGTGCTCTGTCATGTCCAACTCTTTGCAGCCTCATGGACTATAGCCTACCAGACTCCACCGCCAATGGAATTTTCCAGACAGGAATACTGGAGTGGGTTGCCATTTCCTACTCCAGGAGATCTTCCTAACCCAAGGACCAAACCCGCGTCTCTTATGTGCATCTCCTGCATTGGCAGGCAGATTTTTACCACTAGCGCCACCTGAGCAGCACTCTCCTTCTCCTTCACTTCAGTTCAGCCGTGTCCAACTCTTTGCGACCCCATGAACCGCAGCACACCAGGCCTCCCTGTCCATCACCAACTCCCTGAGTCCACCCACACCCATGTCCATCAAGTCGGTGATGCCATCCAACCATCTCATTCTCTGTCGTCCCCTTCTCCTCCTGCCCTCGATATTTCCCAGCATCACGGTCTTTTCCAATGAGTCAGCTCTGCACATGAGGTGGCCAAAGTATTGGAGTTTCAGCTTCAACATCAGTCCTTTCAATGAACACCCAGGACTGATCTCCTTTAGGATGGACTGGTTGGATCTCCTTGCTGTCCAAGGGACTCTCAAGAGTCTTCTCCAACACCACAGTTCAAAAGCATTAATTCTTCAGGACTCAGCTTTCTTTATAGTCCAACTCTCACATCCATACATGACCACTGGAAAAACCATAGCCTTGACTAGATGGACCTTTGTTGACAAAGTAATGTCTCTGCTTTTAAATATGCTATCTAGGTTGATCATAACTTTCCTTCCAAAGAGTAAGCTTCTTTTAATTTCATGGCCACAGTCACCATCTGCAGTGATTTTGGAGCCCCCAAAAATGACGTCAGCCACTGTTTCCACTGTTTCCCCATCTATTTGCCATGAAGTGATGGGACCAGATGCCATGATCTTAGTTTTCTGAATGTTGAGCTTCAAGCCAACTTTTTCACTCTCCTCTTTCACTTTCATCAAGAGGCTCTTTAGTTCTTCTTCACTTTCTGCCATAAGGGTGGTGTGATCTGCATATCTGAGGTTATTGATATTTCTCCCGGCAATCTTGAATTCCAGCTTGTGCTTCCTCCAGCCCAGCGTTTCTCATGATGTACTCTGAATATAAGTTAAATAAGCAGGGTGACAATATACAGCCTTGACGTACTCCTTTTCCTATTAGGAACCAGTCTGTTGTTCTATGTCCAGTTCTAACTGTTGCTTCCTGACCTGCATACAGATTTCTCAAGAGACAGGTCAGGTGGTCTGGTATTCCCATCTCTTTAAGAATTTTCCACAGTTTATTGTGATCCACACAGTCAAAGGCTTTGGCATAGTCAATAAAGCAGAAATAGATGTTTTTCTGGAACTCTCTTGCTTTTTTGATGATCCATCGGATGTTGGCAATTTGATCTCTGGTTCCTCTGCCTTTTCTAAAACCAGCTTGAACATCTGGAAGTTCACGGTTCATGTATTGCTAAAGCCTGGCTTGGAGAATTTTGAGCATTACTTTACTAGCATGTGAGATAAGTGCACATCTCCTTAATCCCTCCAGTCTTCCTTCCCCTGTTAACTCTTCTCTTTGGAAGCCAGACATAGAGGAGGGGAAAAGTAGCCTTATCCCAACAAGATTAATTTTTTATGTCATATAATATCCACAGTTTATTGACTTTTAGTCCAGCTTTACTTCAGTGTTTTAAGCAATACATTGGGACTCATATGATGTGGGTCAAACTGTCACCCAATCAGGCTGATGGAAGATGACACTCCCCTCACAAATGCAGAAGGCTCCTGGAAAATGCCATGGACAGAGGAGCCTGGTGGGCTGCAGTCCATGGAGTCTCAAAAAGTCAGATACAACTTAAAGACTGAGCATGCATGCACACACACACCAGCTGGCCACAGGGAGAAAAAAAAATAACTCTCCCTTATATGGCATGGTGGAAGGAGGGCTATCCTAAACATTAGACCCCAGGTACCAGTCCCAACAGCACCTTCTTCTAGCTATGTGACTCTAAGTAAGTAAGTGTTAGTCGTTCAGTCGTGTCCGACTCTTTGCCAACCCACGAACTGTAGCCCTCCAGGCTTCTCTATCTATGGGATTCTCCAAGCAAGAATACTGAAGTGGATTGCCATTCCCTTCTCCAGAGGATATTCCTGACCCAGGGATTGAACCCAGGTCTTCTGCATTGCAGGCAGCTTCTTTATCGTTTGAGCTACAGGGAAAACCTATGTGACTCTAACAGAGTATCAATAACTACTTTCCTAAGCTGAATTCCCCTGCCAAAAGGAGCATGATACCTACCCATCCAACTTACAAGGAGGCGCAAGTAAGATCACATAAATGTGCCTTGGAATTGGCTCATTGTAAACAACCCTAAGGGCTTCCTTGGTGGCTCAGACAGTAAAGAATCTGCTTACAATGCAAGAGACCTGGGTTGGATCCCTGGGCCAGGAAGATCCCTTGGAGAAGGGAATGGCAACCCACTCCATTATTTTTGCCATGGAAAATTCCATGGGCAGAGGAGCCTAGTGGGCTACAGTCCATGGGGTCCCAAAAAGTTGGACATAACTTAGCCCCCACACGAAGCTGCTGTAAAGCAATTAGCATTTTACAAAAATATGGAGTCAAACTGTCACTTATGGTCTTATTGAGACACTTAGAAATCACAAGGTTTTACCCCCAAACCAAGTCTTTTCAAATATAGGAGGAATGGTGTATTAATGAGCTCTCCAGGCAATCAACAAGCTAAAAACTTGGCTACTTCACCAGCCAAGCACCAATAAACACTGACACATTTTCTGGGGTCAAAATGCTAACCAGCTGGCTCTTGCTTCTGGAAGAAATTAGATATTTAGATCCACTTTATGACTCTCACCCTCCCTGCCACTCTGCTTAGCAGGCACTGATCACATTCCTGCTTTGGTTTTATGCTGCTACATCTTGACTCCAGGGCCTATTTCCATGAATAAATCCAATGCCCTCATCATTGTCCCCCAGGCTTCTAGATCTCTCTACAACCTCAGACGTCCCAACTTCCCTCTTCTCCCAGCGCCCCAATACTTCACCTTCCAAAACTCGTATCTCTCTGATGTCAGTTGATTCTCAGTGGCGCCTATCAACCCAGTTGCACATTAAAATCACCTGGGGATGTTTTAAACAGCTCCAATCCCTGGGTACCTCCCTGCTTCTGCTGCTGCTGCTAAGTTGCTTCAGTCGTGTCCAACCCTTAGTGACCCTATGGACTGCAGCCCACCAGGCTCTTTCATCCATGGGATTCTCCAGGCAAGAACACTGGGGTGGGTTGCCATTTCCTTCTCCAATGCATGAAAGTAAAAAGTGAAAGTGAAGTTGCTCAGTCATGTCCGACCAATAGTGACCCTATGGACTGCAGCCCACCAGGCTCCTCCATCCATGGGATTTTCCAGGCAAGAGTACTGGAGTGGGTTGCCATTTCCTTCTCCGGGATACCTCCCTAGACGACTTAAATCAGAAACCCTGGGCCTAGGTCTGGGATTAGGTGATTCTAATATGCACCTAGTTTGTTGACCGCATGTTCATTTAGTCACAGGAGAGTCTCTCAGCAGGAGAGCTACTGGCATTGGGGGCAGGACCGTTCTTCCTTGTGCAAGTGTGATTCAAGCCTCTTGTAGTATCCCTAGAACACCCCAGTCGTGGTGACAACCAGAAACACACCAACATCTCCAAATGCCCCTACTTGAGAATCTCATCAACTCCTTCTTTTTCTTTTTTTTGGTCTCCGGAGTGAAAGGCCCTCCCTTCCCACCCCACTCTTCAGTTCTCAAGTGACCAATTGTTCTAGTTTGCTCAGGACCCAGGGGTTTCCCAGGACATGAGGCTCTCAGTGCTAAATCTAGGAAAGTCCCAGGCAAACCTCAGTGGTTAGTCACCACAGATTTCCTTCTCCTACCTCCCATGAGAGATCCTCATTGTTTTGTCTGCTTCTCTCGCCTCTTTTCTGGGAACTGGCCCTTCCCAATCCCGTTCCAGGGTTATGCTGGGAACAACCTTGAGGAGGTTCCTGACAAGCTGGGCCACCTGAGTTCTTCCCCCAGAAGTTGCAATTGGAACTGGATGCTAGTCTCATTTGGCTAGTGCTTCTGAAGAGGTTTAAATTTGGGAATTGGTGGCCATTTCCTACAGATTTTATTGTCTTGGTCTCCAGAATCACTGTGGACAGTGATTGCAGCCATGATATTAAAAGATGCTTGCTCCTTGGAAGAAAAGCTATACAAAACTAGATATCATATTAAAAAGAAAAGACATCACTTTGCCAACAAAGGTCCATATAGTCAAAGCTAATGTTTTCCAATAGTCGTGTATGGATGGGAGAGTTGGACCAGAAAGAAGGCTGAGCGCCAGAGAATTGATGTTTTTGAATTGTGGTACTGGAAAAGACTCTTGAGAGTCCCTAGAACTGCAAGGAGATTAAACCAGTCAACCCTAAAGGAAATCAACCCTGAATATTCATTTGAAGTACTAATGCTGAAGCTGAAGCTCCAATACTTTGGCCACCTGAGCCGACTCGCTGGAAAAGACCCTGATGCTGAGCAAGATTGAAGGCAAAAGGAGAAGAAGGCAACAGAGGATGAGATGGTTAGTTAGCATCCCCAATTTAATGAACTGGATTTGAGCAAACTCTGGAAGACAGGGAAGGACAGAGGAGCCTGGCGTGCTGTAGTCCGTGGGGTTGCAAAGAGTCAGACACGATTTAGCCGCTGAACAATAACAACACTTTGCTACAGTGAAGACTACTGTTAGGTGTCAGGGAGGATGGGTGATACAGAGAATCTGTCTGTAGCAACAAAGGAAACATGTGCCCGAAAAGAAACACATGCAGAGGTGAGGAGGAAACTTCCTGGTTTCTCCATGGTGCTCAAGCAGTTCTCAAACTTGAGCCTGCATCAGCATCCCCTTAAAACACTGTTTTTTTGGGCCGCACCCCTAGAATTTGTGATTCAGTCGGTCTCTTCAGTGGTCCAAGGGTCTACTTTTCCAAGGGTTTCCAGGTGGTGTTGATGCTGCAAATTAGGAATTTTGTGAGGACCCCTCCTCTGGGCCAGAGTTTCAGCATCGATAGATTTTTTTTGGCCAAGCTGAAGCACAGAGCCTTAACCACTGGATGGTCAAGGAATTCCCAAGTAATTCCCAAGTCTGTATCTGATAAATTCCCCCACTTCTTTTTCTCAAACTTTGAGGGCTCAACAGGCTCAGCCCCACCCTAGTGTTACTTGGGTTAAATGAGTCTGTACTTTTTTTTTAAATCCTGGTTCCTGGGACTTGGGTGCTACCCCTAGATCTTCTAATTTAATTGGTCTGGCATGTGGCTCAACTCTCTGGATTGATTGATTCATATGTTTGGCTGAGCTGCTAGGGATGTGAGATCTTAGTTCCCCCACCAGGGATCAAACCTGTGCCCCTGCAGTGGAAGCATGAAGCCTTAACCACTGGACTGCCAGGGAAGTCCCAAGTCTATCTTCTAATAAACTTTTCCTCTTCTTTTTCTCAAACAGCTTTATGGAAATATAATTCATATATGGTACAATTCCCCCACTTAAAAGTTCCGAGTCAATGATTTTTAATAGATTCACAGATACGTACAACTGTCACTAATTTTAGAACAATTTTCATCACCTCAAAAGAAACCTTGTCCCCTTTAGCTATTACTCCTCTCCCCAAGACCTCCTCTCCCCACCCCAGCCCTCAGCAACCACTAACCTATGTTATCTACATGGAGATTTCCCTATTGCACAGATTTCATGTGAATGGAATTATGTACTTATGTAGCCTTTTTGACTGGTTTCTTTCACTTGGCATGAGGTTTTCAAGATTTATCTGCACTATAGCATGGGTGAATAACACTTCATTCCCATTCAGAGCCTTTGCTCATTGTAAATTGGGTTATCTTTTTTCTTCTTCTTTTTTTATTTTGAGGGTTATCTTTTTTATTACTGAATTGTAATAGTTCTTTATATATACTGGATACAAGTCTGTCTTTTTTTAAAAAACTTTTTAGTTTGTTTTGGTGTATAGCCTGTTAAAAATGTTGTGATAGTTTCAGGTGAACAGCAAAGGGACTCAGCCATACATATACATGGATACAGGTCTCTTACCCAATATGATTTGCAAATATTTTCTCCCATTCTGTAGATCATCTTTTCACTTTCTTGACAGTGCGTGCTGAATATTTGTGCCCCTCAAAACTCATATGTTGAAATCATAATGTCCAGTATGATGGTATTAGGATGTGGGGCCATTGGAAAATGCTCAGGTCATGAGAGTGCAGCCCTCATGAATGGCATTATGCTCTTATAAAAGAGACCCCCCAGAGCTCCCTAGTCCCTTCTGCCATGTGAGATCCCAAGAGGAATTCTGTGACCCAGAGAAGGGCCCTCTCCCAACCATTCTGGCACCCGATCTCAGACTTTCAGCCTACAAAACAGTGAGGATTTCTGTTTTTTATAAGCTGTTCAGTCTGTGATAGTTTGTTATAGCAGTTTGAATAGACTAAGCCACTGTCCTTTGAAGCACAAAACTTTTAAATTTTTATCAAAGTCCAATTTGTCTACTTGTTGCTTTTGCTCCTCATGTTTTTGGTGTCATTTCTAGGAATCTTTTGCCAAATCCAAGGTCATAAAGATTTACCCCATGTTTTCTTCTAAGAATGTAATAGTTTTATATCTTACATCTTATAAAGGAAATCAGTCCTGAATATTCATTGGAGGGACTGATGCTGAAGCTGAAGCTCCAATACTTTGACCACCTGATGCAAAGAGCATTTTCATTAGAAAAGGCCCTGATGCTGGGAAAGATTGAAGGCAGGAGGAGAAGGGGATGACAGAGGATGAGATGGTTGGATTGCATCACCAACTCAATGGACATGAGTTTGAGCAAGCTCTGGGAGTTGGTGATGGACAGGGAAGCCTAGCATCCTGCAGTCCATGGGGTTGAAAAGAGTCGGACATGACTGAGCAACTAAACTGAACTATATGAGTTGGCCAGCCCAGATGGCTGTTCTCCTGCTCCCTGTTCATCCCACGCTTGACCAGTCCCTACCTCACCTACACCTTAGTCAACTGAGTGACTTTCCCTCTTAATCATAGAGCCTAATCAGTAAATACCTATGTTTTCACCCTGCTTATTTAACTTATACGCAGAGTACACCATGAGAAATGCTGGGCTGGATGAAGCACAAGCTGAAATCAAAATTGCCGGGAGAAATATCAAAAACCTCAGATATGCAGAGGACACCACCCTTATGGCAGAAAGTGAAGAAAAACTAAAGAGCCTCTTGATGAAAGTGAAAGAGGAGAGTAAAAAAGTTGGCTTAAAACTCAACATTCAGAAACTATGATCATGGCATCTGATCCCATCCCTTCATGACAAACAGATGGGGAAACAATGGAAACAGTGACTGACTTTATTTTGTGGGGCTCCAAAATCACTGCAGATGGTGACTGTGGCCATGAAATTAAAAGCGGCTTGCTCCTTAGAAGAAACGCTATGACCAACCTAGACAGCATATTAAAAAGCAGAGCCTTATTTGCCAACAAAGGACTGTCTAGTCAAAGCTACGGTTTTTCCAGTGGTCATGTATGGATGTGAGAGTTGGACTATAAAGAAATCTGAGCACCAAAGAATTGATGCTTTTGAACTGTGGTGTTGGGGAAGATTCTTGAGAATCCCTTGGACTACAAGGAGATCCAACCAGTCCATCCTAAAGGAAATCAGTCCTGAATATTCATTGGAAGGACTGATGCTGAAGCTGAAACTCCAATACCTAGAGTTTGGCCACCTGATGCAAAGAACTGATTCATTGGAAAAGCCTCTGATACTGGGAAAGATTGAAGGCAGGAGGAGAACAGGATGATAGAGGATGAGATGATTGGGTGGCATCACCGACTCTATGGACATGAGTTTGAGTAAGCTCTAGGAGTTGGTGATGGACAGGGAGGCCTGGCATGCTGCAGTCCATGGGGTCACAAAGAGTCGGACACCACTGAGCAACTGAACTGAACTGAACTCCCCTTGGCCCCAGCTAGTGACTGTCCTAATCTTTAGATCAGAACTATCTCCACTATGATAGTTTCCTTGGCAATTGATGAGCCAACCTGATATCAATTCCCCCATGACTGGTAAACTCCCTCTTTCTGTGGTAGGGAAGACTACTGCCTTGTCCTGCCCGTTATTTGCTGCCCATGGTGGGGTGTCACTCCAGCTCCCTCATCCATTATGCCCCTGATGTCTTTTGTCACTGACTCCTGGCTCTTTTTTCTGGTCTTGAAGTTGGGGTGCAGCCCAACACATCCATTTTGAGCTAATTTTTGTATGTCCTATGAGAACTGCATTCTTTTGCATGTGATTTTTTTTTCACAATAAGAATGGAAGCCTTTACCATATGAGCCAACAATTTCATTTTTTCCCAGAAAAATCCTGAAAACAGGAACCTGAAAACTTATTTGTATACCCATGTCCTATTCATAACAGCTAAGGGATGGAAGCAATCCAAATGTCCATCAACAGATGAATGAGTAAACAAAATGTAGTATACACATACAGTGGAATATTATCCAGCCTTAAAGAGGAATTCTGACACATGCTACAATATGGATGAATTTTGAGGACACTAAGCTAAGTGAATTAAGCCAGTCACAAAAGATAAATTCAGTGTGATTCCACTTATAGGAGTAACCAGGATAGTCAAATTCATAAAAACAGAAAGTAGATGATGGTTGCCAGGAGCTGGGCAGAATGGGGAGTTGCTTAATGAATATAGAGTTTCAGTTTTGCAAGATGAAAAATTTCTGGAGATTGGTTGCACAGTGATGGAAATATAGTTAAATGGTACTGTTCTGTACACTTAAAAATGGTTAGGATTTTAAGTCATACATTTTTTTTACCACAATAAAAATAATTTAGAAATGTTTAAAAGTTTTAAAAGAAGGCCTCAGAATTTGGTCAAAGGAAGCCAATTAGTATCGAGATTTAGCTAGAGCTAAGTACACTTCCTAGGTTTAATTTCTGGAAATGTTTATATTACCTTTTAATTATCCTGTAGGGACCTCTCCGCTCCGAGAATCATCCTGGTCCCCAGGCCAACAGTAAACAGTGAGTGAGACAAAGAAACAGACTGCATGACTCTCAAGTGTATTTCTGTGATGCCATGGGAGCCCTTCTGGGTCATCACCGACTGTGTTCCAGGATTTAGAGTGCATTCTAAAATATCACTCAGCACTGGTGATGGATTAAGCTTTACTAGGGAAAGAGAAGTCTTACAAGACTGGGGCAACAAACAAAGGGAAAGCAGGGGTCTCCCCTGCAGAGAGGTGAGCTGGGGTCAGCGTGCTCTGCTGGATATAGAGCTCTACCTTGTTCTCACAGGGCTGACGAACTATGATGGAGTGAGTTAACAAATTTTTGACCAAAAAAGATGGCTGGAAAAAACAGTTTTTGGAGTATACCATTCCCTGCTGTTGCTGCTTAGTCATTTCAGTTGTGTCCAACCCCATGGGTTGTAGCCCACCAGGGTCCTCTGTCCCTGGAATTCTCCAGGCAGGAATACTGGAGTGGGTTGCCATGCCCTTATCCAGGGCATCTTCCCGACCCAGGGATCAAAGCTGGGTCTCCTGCATCACAGGCAGATTCTTTACCACTGAGCCACCAGCAAAGCCTATACTATTCCCTGACCCGGGTTTATATAACAACAAATGTTCAAAGGCTCAGAGCATATTTCAGAGCATATTTCAGTTCATTTTCAGTTCAGTGTGATAATCTTATTCCTGTGTTACCGTTTCATCTCCTTTTAGTAACAGGTTCACCATGCCCTCAATTTCTATAGGTACCATAGAAGGAAAAACACAACAAAGAAAAATCACCAATCAGAATTTTTAACAAGAGAAGGGCCAGCAGCAATAAACCCTACCACAAAGAGAAAATCATGATGAAGCTATTTCCCAAACAGCCTGAAAGTTTTTTCTCTCCCAGAAATAGCAGCCTAAACAATTTTTGGCAAATCTTGTTCCAAGAATAAATAATAGCAAAAAATTGCCTATGCTTGCATGCGTGAGTGCTCAGTTGCATCAGTTGTGTCTGACTCTTTGTGACCCCATGGACTATAGCCCTCCAGGCTCCTCTGTCCTTGGAATTCTCCAAGCAAGAATACTGGAGTGGGTTTCTATGCCCTCCTCCAACCCAGGGACCAACCCAGGGACCAAACCCGTGTCTCCTGCATTGTAGACAGAATTTTTACCACTGAGCCACCAGGGAAGCCCTACCTGTGTTTATCATGTGCCAAGGACTTATCTAAGAATCTTACATACATTGCCTCATTTAATCATCTCACCAACCCTACAAAGGTGAGTACTCATTTTATGCCCCTTTTATTTAGGAGGAAACTAAGACATAGTGGGGCTTCCCCGGTGGCTCAGTGATAAAGAATCCACTTGCAATAGAGGAGATGCAGGCGACTCTGCTGGGTCTGGAAGATCCCCTGGAGGAGGACATGGCAACCCACTCCAGTATTCTTGCCTGGAGAATCTCACTGGCAAAGGAGCCTGGCGGGCTACAGTCCATAGGGTCGCAGAGCTGGACACGACTGAAGTAACTTAGCACGCACAAGGTCAGGATAGGAAAACCAGGATTGGAACCCAAGCTGTCTGTCTCAGAGTGTGTACTTTTAACCATTACATTAAACAGAACTGAGACACTGGGCTAAATTCTGCAAGGGCCTTAAGTATGCACTGTCCTAGGACCTGGGAAGAATTAGGGAGAGAAGCACCAATAAACATGGCAGGAGATAAGGTGTGTCCTGTGATAGAGTCAAGTGGGATAGGAGATGTTAGAGAACATCAGTGAGGGTAGAAGAGCAAAATAAATGGGGAAAGGGATGTGGAGTAGAGTTGGGAGGGAGCGTTTCAGGGTGAAGAAACAGTAACATGACAAGCATGAAGCAACAGAGGACTGTAAAGTCCCTTCAGTTCAGTTCAGTTCAGTCGCTCAGTCGTGTCCGACTCTTTGTGACCCCATGAATCGCAGCACGCAAGGCCTCCCTGTCCATCACCAACTTTCGGAGTCTACCCAAACCCATGCCTGTCAAGTCAGTGATACCATCCAGCCATCTCATCCTCTGTTGTCCCCTTCTCCTCCTGCCCCCAATCCTTCCCAGCATTAGAGTCTTTTCCAATGAGTCAACTCTTCGTATCAGGTGGCCAAAGTATTGGAGTTTCAGCTTCAACATCAGTCCTTCCAATGAACACCCAGGACTGATCTCCTTTAGGATGGACTGTTTGGATCTCCTTGCAGTCCAAGGGACTCTCAAGAGTCTTCTCCAACACCACAGTTCAAAAGCATCAATTCTTCTGCGTTCATCTTTCTTTATAGTCCAACTCTCACATTCATACACGATTACTGGAAAAACCATAGCCTTGACTAGACGGACCTTTGCTGGCAAAGTAATGTCTCTGCTTTTTAATATGCTATCTATGTTGGTCATAACTTTCCTTTCAAAGAGTAAGCGTTTTTTAATTTCATGGCTGCAAACACCATCTGCAGTGATTTTGGAGCCCCCCAAAATAAAGTCTGACACTGTTTCCACTGTTTCCCCATCTATTTGCCATGAAGTGATGGGACCAGATGCCATGATCTTAGTTTTCTGAATGTTGAGCTTTAAGTCAACTTTTTCACTCTCCTCTTTCACCTTCATCAAGAGGCTCTTTAGTTCTTCTTCACTTTCTGCCATAAGGGTGGTATCATCTACCTACCTGAGATTAGTGATATTTCTCCTGCAATCTTGATTCCAGCTTGTGCTTCCTCCAGCCCAGCGTTTCTCATGATGTACTCTGAATATAAGTTAAATAAGCAGGGTGACAATATACAGCCTTGACGTACTCCTTTTCCTATTAGGAACCAGTCTGTTGTTCCATGTCCAGTTCTAACTATTGCTTCCTGACCTGCATACAGGTTTCTCAATATACAGGTCAAATGGTCTGGTATTCCCATCTCTTTCAGAATTTTCCACAGTTTATTGTGATCCACACAGTCAAAGGCTTTGGCATAGTCAATAAAGCAGAAATAGATGTTTTTCTGGAACTCTCTTGCTTTTTTGATGATCTAGTAAAGTCCCTTGGATTCTTTAAAATAGCTTTGAACAGTTAGTGAAAGTCACTTAGTTGTGTCCAACTCTTTGCGACCCCATGGACTATATAGTCCCTGGAAATCTCCAGGGAAGAATACTGGAGTGGGTAGCTGTTCCGTTCTCCTGGGAGATCTTCCCAACCCAGGGAATGAACCCTGGTCTCCTGCATTGCATGTAGACTCTTTACTGTCTGAGCCACCAGGGAAGCCCAGTAAACTGTACATATTTAAAGTATATAATTTGGTAAGTTTTGACTTATGTATATACCCATGAAACCATCACCACAGTGAAGAGAACAAAAATAAACATCACCCCCAAGTTTCTTTGTGCCAAATTTATAAACCCTCCCTATCTGTACCTCACCCCAGACTCTCCCTGCTTTCTGTAACCATAGATTATTTCACATTTTCTAGAAGTTTGCATAGTCTACAGTATTTACTCTGGTCTGGTTTCTGCCCCTTTTCACTTGGTGCAATTATCTTGAGATTCATCTGAATTGTGTATGTTAATCATTTATTCCTCTGATAAGGGACTTATATCTACACTATGTAAAGAACTCTTAAAACTCAATAATAAAAGACAGTCCAATTTTTAAAGTGAGCAAAGGATCTGAATAGACATTTCTCCCAAGAAAATACACAAATGTATATAGAAGATGCTTAACATCATTAGTAATCTGGGAAATGCAAATGAAAACCACAAGGAGATACTACTTCTCACTCCCTAGGATGGCTATAGTTAAAGTCAGATAATAGGAAGTATAAGTGAGTATGTAGAGAAATTGTAACTCATATACATTGCTGGTAGGAATGTGAAATGGGCTTCCCTTGCAGCTCAGCTGGTTAAGAATCTGCCTGCAATGCGGGAGACCTGGGTTCAATCCCTGGGTTGGGAAGATCCCCTGGAGAAGGGAACAGTTAACCACTCCAGTATTCTGGTCTGGAGAATTCCACGGACTGTATAGTCCATGGGGTCACAAAGAGTTGGACACAACTGAGCGAATCTAAAATGGTGCAACTACTTTGGAAAACAGTCTGGTAGTTCCTTAAAAAGTTAAACAGGGACTTGGGATTTGACCCAACAATTCCACTTCTACATTTATACCCCCCCCAAAAAATGAAATATGTGCATATGTCTTTTTCACAAATGTTTATGGCAACATTATTAATAATGAAAGTGAAAGTCACACAGTTGTGTCTGACTCTTTGTGATCCCATGGACTGTATCCTGCCCTGCTCTTCTGTCCATGGAATTCCCCAGGCAAGAGTACTGGAGTACCTTGACAACATTATGCCAAGTGAAAGAAAGACACATATACACAAAAACACATATTGCATGATTCCATTTCTTAATGAAATGTTCTGAATTGGCAAAGGTATAGAGAGAGAAAGTAGATTAGTGATGGCCTAGGACCGCATGCAAAAGTTGAGGGGAAATTGAAGGTGTACAGCTTTTCTTTGTGGGGTGATAAAATGTTCTCAAGGTCATCATGGTGATGGTGGCACAACTCTGTGAACAGAGTCAAAAAACTTTGACTTTTATACATTAAATGGATGAATTTTATGGTATGGGAATTACCTCTCTCTCAAGCTGTTACCAAAATTTTTTTACTTTTTATTTGTGATTAGTATTCCATTATATGAATATACTGAAGTTTTCTAATCAGTTTACCTGCTGATGGACATTTGAGTTGTTTACAATTTTTCGTTATTAAAAATAAAGGTGCTATGTACATTCATACACAAATCTTTGTGTGGACATATACTTTCTTTCTCCCTAGGTTAATACATAGGAGTGAAATGGCTAGATCATATGGTAGGTGTGCTTAACTTTTTAGGAGACTACCAAACTGTTTTCTAAAGTGATTGTACCATTTTACACTCCCATTAACAATTTATGAGAGTCCAGTTCCTCCACAGCCTTGTCAACTCTTGGTATGATCAGCCTTTTTAATTGGGCATTCTAATAAATATATAGCAATATCTCTTTGTATTTTTTCTCTTTCTGATTTTAATTTGCATTTCTTTAATGACTAATGATGTTTAGCATCTTTTCATGTGCTTATCTGTCATCTTTATATCTTCTTGAAAATATCTGTTCAAAATTTTTTGCCCTCTGAAAAAAATTGAGTTGTCTATTCTTATTATTGAATTTTCAAAGTTCTTTATATTTCAGACATGAGTCCTTTATCAGATATGTGTTTTGGAAATATTTTCTCCCAGTCTGTGGCTTATCTTTTCATTTTTCTCACAGTGTCTTTTCAAGAACAGAAGTTTTAAATTTTGATGAAATCCAATTTATCAAAATTTTATTTTATTGATTGTGTTTTTAGTGTCATATTTATGAAATATTTGTCTAATCAAAGGTCACAAAGATTTTCTCCTGTGTTTTCTACTAGTAGCTTTATAGTTTTAGATTTTACATTTAGGTCTATGGTTTATTTTGACTTAATTTTTGGTATGAGGTATAGATTAAAATTTATTGTCCAGTCTCATTCCCTGAAACAACATCCTTTCTCTATTAAATTGTGTTGTCTTTGGATATTTTTCAAAAATCAATTCCACATATACACATACACAACACATATACATATAATTTTATAAGAAGTCTTAAAATTCAGTAGTCCTCCAACTCTGTTGTTCTCTTTCAAAGTCATTTTGGCTAGTCTAGATCTTTTGCATTTCCATAAGAATTTTAAACAGCTTGTCAATTTCTACAATAGCTTTTTTCTGTAGAGCAAAGACTGAAAAATGGCATATAATGAAAAACCCAGGGCTCCACAGTCAGTCTGCATAGGTTCAAGTCCTAGACTTACCTCTTCTTAGCTGCTTGACTTTGGGCAGATTACCTAACTTCTCTGCAACTCCACTTCTCATTCATAAAGCTGAAGTAAGAATATTAACAATCTCATGGGATTGTGATGGGGCTTAAGTGAAACACTGTAAATATTGCAGGGATGGAAAATATAGGCAGACAGTGGGCATATCATACATCTGACCCACAGCAGTCACTCCAGGAAGCCAAACCAAAGCTTCTGCAAGAACTGACCCAGAACAGTCAGGATTTGACCAAGTCATGACTACCAATTTCTCTCATGTTTGCCCTGGCTTCCAACTCAGGACCAAGCAGAGAAAGCCAAATTTGCTCTCCAAACCAATCACATAAGATACCCACCCCATTGTTAGCCCACCTCCAGCCTTCCCAAGCCAACAACCTCCTCTCAGGGCTTCCCTGAACCTTCCCCTTTTTGACTACACAGTTTTTCCACTCCCCTCCCTGTCTTTGACTCTGCCAAATGCACCCGATGGTGGCTGACCCCCCGGCTATAGCAAAGCTCTGAGTAAATAGCTTCTGCTTCTTCTCATTTGGGTGATGGTCCTTTATTTTTACAATGCTTAACGTTGTGTTCACAGAGCTTAATCAGTGAGCAGCAGAATTGTTTTGACATATGAAATTTTACACAGAATCCAATTATATATAAAACAGGAAAAAAAAAGCTTATTTTATTTAAGCCAGTCAGTAACAGTGGGACTTTGTGATGATTAAATGGGGATGCTGCTACTGCTAAGTCGCTTCAGTCGTGTCCGACTCTGTGCAACCCCATAGACGGCAGCCCACCAGGCTCCGCCGTCCCTGAGATTCTCCAGGCAAGAACACTGGAGTGGGCTGCCATTTCCTTCTCCAATGCATGAAAGTGAAAAGTGAAAGCAAAGTCGCTCAGTCGTGTCCAACCCCTAGCGTCCCCATGGACTGCAGCCCACCAGGCTCCTCCGTCCATTGGGATTTGCCAGGCAAGAGTACTGGAGTGGGGTGCCATTGCCTTCTCCATAAATGGGGATAAAGGATGACAACTGCTGATGTGCTATTTAAAACACACACACACACACACACACACACACACACACACACACACACACACACACACACACCCTGATTCTCACTGTTAGTTAGTTAGTGTTAGTCATTCAGTCATGTCCGACTGTGTGCGACCCCATAGACTGTAGCCCGCCAGGCTCCTCTCTCCATGGGGTTCTCCAGGCAAGAATAGTGGAGTGGGTTGCCATTCCTTTCTCCAGGGGATCTTTCTGACCCAGGGTCTCCCGAATTGCAGGCAGATTCTTTATTGTCTGAGCTACCAGGGAAGCCCCCAATTCTCACTAAAAGAAGTTGTAAATGATAACAGGTTTTTGGGTTGTTTTTTTTTTTTACTATTAAGCAGGTCACTTTACAATCAAACATTTGTAGAACTCCCGTAGCACTTCAAAATTCTAGGGCTCTCAGAAAAATGAAGGCTACTAGTGTGAGCTCAGGGTTCAGGGTCTTAAATTACAAGGATGATGCAAACCAGCTGGGTAACCTTGGGCAAGTCAACTGAAGTTCGTCTGTTTTGTTTCTTTCACCACAAATTGAGGAGGCTGAACTCAACATTCAGTGTCTACCATTATTTTCGTGCAGTGCAGGGGGCTCTGTGTATGTGTGCCTGTTTAAAAAAATTCAGGTATCTGGCCCAAGCAGTGGATCTAACTCAATAAATCTGGGGTAAGGTCCTGTCTACATTTTAAACAAGCACCTAACTGATTTTGATGCTCGTCATTCTTGTGCATAATTTGAGACACAAATGAATAAATGATCTTTTAGTTTCCTTCTGGCTCTGCTTTGTGTGATTTATATGGAGTTGGAAGGGAGAAGTCAGAGAGCTAGATCATGGGGAAGGGGGAAAAAAGGGAAAAGGGAGGGGAAGATTGCTCAACAATTAGGGAAAATGTTGATGGGAAGTCTTTTCAAAAAAATCTATTGTATCAATATTCTCCTTTTGAAAGTTCCCATGAAGCCGGTCCATAGAGACTCTGTAAGGAGTTGTTGCGAAGACTATTCTCCACTAATCTGCAGGAAAAAGCACTCCTGAGCTTCCCAGCCCCCGTGCCCTACGTTTGAATACACCCGAGAGTAATTACAACGTGCAAAATTCTTCCTTGCCCTCCAACTCCTCAGCTTCCTGATAGCTCGCTAGGGGCAGGGCGGGCCAAGCAGGATTTGCCCATTTGGGTGCCTCAAAACCAGATTAAATCCAGGCCATTTCCCCAGCGCTCAGGGCAAAAATCCTCTCCACTCGCCAATTGAGACCCCAGCTCAGTGTAGCAACACCGCCCTCTTGCGGCGGAGAACGGGACTCCGTCTGTTGAGGAGAACAAACGCCAGGGGCGATATCGCCGGAGAAGGCCCAAAGTTCTCCTGGGTCAGAGGGAGCAGGTAAGAGAAGGAAAAGAAAGATGTCAAGGTTGTTCCTCATTGTCTCTTTCTACTTTACCATTCTTTTCTGCCTTCCCAAACCAGTCCTCCCACTTACTCTAGTATTACTCGCTCAGTCGTGTCTGACTCTTTGTGACCCCCATGGACACATGTGTCTGCCCCGCCAGCCCCTCTGTCCATGGGATTCTCCAGGCAAGAACACTGGAGTGGGTTGCCACGCCCTCCTCCAGGGGCTCTTCCTGACCCAGCGATCGAACTGGGTCTCCTGAATTGCAGGCAGAGTCTCCTTGCCCTCTATTAATAACTTATTTTCCTAAGGCTTTGCAGTATACAAGGTGTTTTCACAAACATCTTGTGTGATCCGTTCTCACTTCCTTTCACATCATTCGCCCACCTAATTCCAAAATGAGAAGGAAAAACTGAAAACTAACAACCTATGTAAATGCTCTTCTTGTATTTTGCGTAAGGGTGAACCTGACCTCCCCTTATTCTTGAATTGCAGGACCTTGTAGGTGGCTTTGACCCCTGTAAGAGCCCATTACCTTTTTCTGCTGTGTGGTCACAAACGGAGCCTTAAACATGCCTACCAGGACTTTTCTCCACAAGGAGATAAAAAATCATATGACCAAAGCAGCACAAGCCTAAGTACACAACTATTTTTTTAGTTCAGCACTCTTTAAAATTAGTCAAATTAAAATAGGCATAGAAAAATGCACAAATCATAAATGTATGTGTGCTAAGTGGCTCAGTTATGTCCGACTCTTTGCGACCCATAGGCTGTAGCCTGCCAGGCTCCTCTGTCCATGGGATTTCCCAGGCAAGAATACTGGAGTGGGTTGCCATTTCCTCCTCCAGGAGAGCTTTCCAACCCAGGGAGCAAACCTGCGTCTCCTGTGGCTTCTGCATTGGTAGGCGGATTTTTCACCTCTGAGCCACCTGGGAAGCCCTATATATATATATAGGAGTAGGAAATGGCAACCCACTCCAGTATTCTTGCCTGGGAAATCCCATGGACAGAGGAGCCTGGTAGGGTACCATCCATGGGGTCTCAAAGAGTCAGACATGACTGAGTGGACTTAACACATACACACATATATAAACTTATAAGTATATATGTATACCTGAATCACTTTGCCATTTACCAGAAATTAACACAACATTATAAATCATGCATACTGTAATTTAAAAAAAAAGAATGCTTCTGTGAACATTCCTCTACTTAGCTTCCGCATAGCTTTTGGGAAATAAAAGCCCGCATTCCTGTTGGCTTTATAACTAAAAGTGGAATCGCCTGGTCGTGGGATTGCTCTCGCTGACACTGCCAAACAGATTTCCAAAGTGTTGTAGGCGCTAATTTACATTCCCACCGGCAACGCTTGAGAGCTTCTGTTGCTTCGTGTTCTTGGCAACGCTGGTAAGTTGTTTTTCATTTTAGTCATCCTAGTAGGTGGGTAATGGTGTTGCCTTATAATTTTAATTTACATTTCCCTGATGACTAATGAAGTTGAGCACCTTTTCACAAGCTTATCAGCCACTTGATTCGGATATCTTCTTTGGTCAAGTGGCCTATTCAGTGCTGTTAGGCAAACAATGTAAAGCCGAAATGTCCTTGTACTGAGTGATAAGAGCATTGTTCAATAGTATTTCATCCCCCGAGAGCATGTATTCTTCATGGGCTACACTGAGAGATGGTTCTTACCTTTGTGTGGTATTTACATGATGTCATTTGGTTAGTACAAGCTCTCTGAAGAGTAGAAGGTTGTGCTTGTTTTACAGAAGAGGTTGTTGTGCTTGTTTTACAGAAGAGGAAGCAGTTTCTGGGAGATTGTGACATGTTCAAAATAAGTGGTAGGATCAAGATCCTTGACCAAGGTTTTGCTGTTTCCTGGCCAAGTGCTCATTCTACTACAAGAGTTTCATCTCCCCACCTGTTATAACAAATACTTTGTATTACTGCCCCTCTTTACCAAGATGAAATTAAATCTACAGATATTTTCAAATGATAATCAGTATGCTAATCCTGTGGTATAAAGGAGAAATAAATGAATAATGGTTTATAGTAAATAATTGCTATTAATAGAATTACAAATAAAAATAATAATCTAATCATAGTATAGTTGCAAATGAAATGCTTGAGTAAAACTATACTAGAACATGTAATGAAATAATAGATGCTTAAAGAAGATTAGCTATAAATTCAAACAGCCACAAATAGAGATAAACACAAGTGGTTGTAGTGACAACTCTAATTTCACGTATTGCTGTCCCTGACATGATTTTCCATATGGGTGAACTACTTGAGACAAAATTCTTAACAAAACAATCAACCCTTAACTCACATAGTTGTCATATTCCTGAGAAATGCACTGTATTTTTAAACCATGTAAAAAATATTTTTTGCTTGAGTGCAAAAGAGAGTTAGGTGTTGACTCAAATAATTATGGACAGCCGGATGAATATTGATACATTCAGAAGTTGGACAAGATGCAGGACACGTCTTCATTTTGCAGGACTGTCACATTCATTGCAGGATAACATAGCAGGCCTAGCCGTTCCCTCTAAATGGCAGCAGTGTCGCTCAATCATGGTGACAACACGAAACTCCTTGGAGCGGTACTGCTCCTACTGAGAACAGTATGCCACATGTTCTGTACCACACAGCCCCAGCCTGAAATATGGAATGTGACCCAAAAGCTGGGCTTTAGACTGCTGAAGACCTGAGTTCAGCAGAGAGCCATTCATTCTGTAAGACCCTGAGCGATTCACATAACATGTGTGAGCCTCTTATCTCCAGCAATGGGGCTGGCCTCTGCCTTCCACAGCAGCGACAGCAGTTGCTATGTCTCCTGTGAACCTGCGGCAGGCTGGCAGGCTGTATGGAGATGGCCTCCATCCCTCACACCCCATCACTCAGCGCTCCAGTCCACCAACCACCTCGCTTTGCACAGTTGACCAGTTACACCCACTCCAGTATTCTTGGGGCTTCCCTAGTGGCTCAGATGGTAAAGAATCTATCTGCAATGTGAGAGACCTGGGTTTGATCCCTGGGTCAGGAGGATCCCTTGAAGAAGAGAATGGTAAACCCCTCCAGTATTCTTGCCTGGAGAATTCCATGGACAGAGGAGCCTGGCAGGCTACAGCCCATGGGGTCACAAAGAGACATAGATGACTGAGTGATTTAATGCTTTCACTTTCTGCATGTAGTGCTTTTTTTTTTTTTTTTTTTTGGCTATGCTCTGTGGCTTTTAGGATCTTAGGGCAGAGTCCTGACCACTGGACCACCAGGGAATTCCCATGCACATAGTGCTTTTTAAAATTTGTTTTAATATTTATTTATTTGGCTGCACTGGGCCTTAATTGTGGCAGGAGAGATCTTCGATTTTTGTTGCAGCATTTGGGATTTCTTTTTCCTCTTTTTTAAGCTGTGGCATGAGAATTCTTGCAACATGTGGGTTCTATTTCCTGATTAGAGATCGAACCTGGGCCCCCTGCTTTGGGAGCGTGGAGTCTTAGCCGCTGGACCACCAGGGAAGTCCCCATGTAGTACCTTTGATCTTTCCAGGCCTATTGACAAATACATTCAGCAGTAGGTGGTATGGAAAATATGAGCATATCTCTCAAAAAGAAGTATCAAAATACATGTCTCTTGCCTCAGTAGAAAATACTCCTTACAGCCTTAGCTATAAAAAAATACACTAGTTGACACTTTCTCAAGTCTAAATGAATTACCTCATCCTGGCCAAAATCTTGGTAAAAGTAACACCTTCCCATTGAGATGCCCAACTGTAGGCCTTGCTAACACATGCCTTTTTGAAATTGGTGATAATTGGCCTGCTTGAAAAATAGAAATCAAACTTCTGAGGGATATCACCATGGATTCAAAAGTATCACTGGAGCTTAAATTCAAACGCACTGGGTACAGCATACAAACATAATATAAATATATAAATTATACTGGTGTAAAGATTGTTTGGGCTTCTCTTGTGACTCAGTGGTAAAGAATCCACATACCAATGCAGGAAACGTGGGTTCAGTCCCTGGGTTGGGAAGACTCCTGCAGAAGGAAATGGCAATCCGCTCCAGTATTCTTGCTGGGAAATCTCACGGACAGAGGGACCTGGCAGGCTACAGTCCTTGGGGTCACAAAAGAGTCTGATATGACTTATCAATGAAACAACAACAACAATAGATCGTTTAAAAATTAATAACATAAGCTTATGCAAATATAAAATGAACACATCAAAGGTTTTATTGAACTTACGATTAATGAAAAAACCAATAGGATGTTAAAATTCAAATGAGAATTTAACACTCTAGACAATGTGTTTTTTACAGTTCTATGAACAGAATCATTTGCATAACTATGGACAGGAAGTATTTGTATTTCGCTCAATTTTCTACAATTTAATAACTTCTACCTCTACGGTTCAGAGTCGGTATATGTTATAAAAGAAATCAAACAAACAAGCAACAACAAGAGCCAAACCTGGTATTAGTTTTCTCCTGTTGCTATAACAAATTATCAAAAACTTGGTAGCTTAAAACAACACAAATTGATTATCTTACAGTTTAGTTTGAATATCTTACAGTTGGAGGGAAGAAGTCCAAAATGGTTTTCACTTGGTTAAAATCAAGGTGTCAGCAAAGCTGTGTTCTTTTTGAAGATTCTAGTGGGGAGTCCGTTTCTTTGCTTTCTCCACCTTCTAGAGGCCACCCTCACCCTTTGGCTCCTGGTCGCCTTCCTTCATCTTCAAGGCAGTAATGGTGGGTTGAGTCTTTTTCACCCTGCAGCACTCCAGGGTTCTCAGACTACATTGTCACATCTTCTTTGACTCTCCTGTCTCCCTCTCTCACTGTTTATTTATTTATTGCTTGTGCTGGGTCTTTGCTGCTGCACATGGGCTTTCTCTGTTTGTGGAGAGCAGGGGCTACTCTCCAGATGCAGTGCTCAGGCTTCTCATTGTAGTGGTTTCTCTTGCTGCAGAGCAGCGACTCTAGGGTAAGCAAACATCAGGAACTGTGGCGCATGAGCTTGATTGTGCCATGCCACGTGGTATCTTCCTGGACCAGGGATCAAACTCATTCCTCTGCATTGCAAGGCAGATTCTTAACCACTGTACCACCAGGGAAGCCCTCCCTCTTTCACTTTTAAGGACACTGGGGTTATCCTAGGCCCAGCTCCTGGATACTACAGGATTGTCTCCCCCTCCCAAGATCCATCGAAGGTGCAAACTCCAAGGAGAATCAAATGATCCCTGAAGAGTCCACAAGAGACCACACCCTGTGGTCCACTGAAAGGATACAGTCCACCGAAGCATGCCCTTTCTCTAGTCTTGGAAAATCTTTCCTGATGATGCCAAGGCTCATAACCAAGGTGACTATGCAAAACAAAATCAGACAGTCCTGGACCGTGTCCCTGAGCAGGGAAACAGCCACCCATTCAATCAGGCCACGGTTACTGTCCTTGCCCAGCCAATTTGTCTTGTTTCCCTTGGCCTCTGCTAGCATTTGAATTTTCCAGTTCTGGTTATTGATCAGATTTCCTTTCCTCCACCCTGGAAGGATAGGAACAGAGCAGAAACATTTAGTCCATAAACTGGTAAAACGTTAGATGGTGACAAAGAGAGAAAAGAAGCGTATATTAATACAAAGCCGAACCTTAAACACTTTATGGTTTTGTGTCAACGGGCATTGTCCCAAGGCTGGGGCAGGGAGTGGGCACGTTGGAGAGTGGAGTTGTCTCTCCTCACTGCCCTCCTCCTCCCACCCATTTGGCCCTCATGGAATAAGGCAGAGCCAAGGATTCTTCAGTCGTTAAGTCCTAGGTGGCCATATAGTGAAGTGAAGTTGCTCAGTCGTGTCTGACTCTTTGCAACCCCATGGACTGTAGCCTACCAGACTCCTCCGTCCATGGGATTTTCCAGGCAATAGTACTGGAGTGGGTTGCCATTTCCTTCTCCAGGGGATCTTCCCAACCCAGGGGTCCAACCCGGGTCTCTCACATTGTAGGCAGATGCTTTACCATCTGAGCCACTGGGACAAGCCAGATGGCCTCATACTATTCACTAAATGGTCACAGTGAAATAGGAAGTAACCAGCCATTCTTGATCAGTTCAACAATTCTCAAGTTGCTCCTGCTCAAACTCCTGTTTAATGTTGAATTTTCACATTGCCCAGTTAGTTACTCATCTCCTTAAATGACTGTCAACCAAGATGAAATGAGAAGCTGTCTGACGGATACCAGAAGGTCACTTCAGTCAAAGCCAAAGTAACTCATTCCTTCCCTGAGCAAAAGCTGCCTGAGCCTTTGCTGAGTACAAGGTGCCAGGTCAGGCTCTGCTGGGGGTACAAATAAATCCTGTCTTCAAGGAACATCCAATCTGGGAGAGGGAGAGGTAAGGTTGAAGTTGCATGTCCAAAAGCAAAAAATGGAAAGGATTCCAGGCTAAGGGGATGGCCATAGGGTAAACACAATGGTGTCGCCACAGAGGGTGCATTCTTGACTGGGAACTTCAGATAGAAAGAAGTTCAACCTGTTTGCTCAAGCTCGGGAGGAATGGAAAAATGCCATGAGAGATGAAACTGAAAAAGGGGAAGAGGATCAGGCGAATGCTTGTGTGCCTTCAGTTGTGGGTTGAGTCCTTCATTCAAGAATTTTATCTATCACTTGCTATGCACCCAATGCCAAATCAAGCACTTCTAATGGCTTTTCCTTCAGTAAGCCACAGTCTTGGGAGGAGAAAGGACTATGCAAATACTCTCAGGAAAGTGTTGTTGTTTTTGTTGATTTAGTCATGTCCAACTCTTTGCGACCCCATGGGCTGTAACCTGCCAGGCTCTTCTGTCCATGGAATTCTCCTCCAGGCAAGAATATTGGAATGGGTTGCCATTTCCTTCTCCAGGGGATCTTCCCCTCCTAGGGATCGAACCTGCATCTCCTGCATTGGCAGGCAGATTCTTTATCACCGAGCCACCTGGGGAATTCCCTCAGAAGACAGATACATGCAAAAAGAGGTGTACTTTAAGCGCTGAGCTAGAGACCCACTGACTCTGCCCACAGGAGGGGGAAGGTGAAGGAAGGCCATTCAGAAGATTTTGCAAAGGTTGTATAACTAGTAACATACTTCCTGGGTAGCAAGCAGGAAATGAGGAGTAATGGAGTGACAGCTCACAATCAGCTGGTAAGCAGCTTACAGTCTGCTTCACGCTCATAGTTGCTCTAAAAGGCACAAAACTCAGCACATCCAGTCTAATCGCGTCCTTAATGGCACTGTTCCCACTGCACCAAGACAATCCAAAGCCGGGTTTAAATCCCACACAAATTCACTTCTCTCTTGCTCTATTTACCTGCCTCCTGCTTCACGTTCCTTGGACTGGTTTCTCTCTGCCCTGTAGCTCTACAGTCTAGCTCAGGATTTTGACCTTTGATTCACAGTCTGGCTGCAGCTCTTTAAATTGCTGATTCCATGAAAGACCTTAGGGTCACATCAACTGCCTCTCTACTGGTTACTCAGTAGCTAACTTGCAAACTCTGAGATTACTAGTCAAGCAAGAAGAAAAAGCTCCCGGGCACATGGCATTTGCTCCACTTGGCTAACTCAGCATGGCAAAGAAAGTTTCCCCTGCAGAGGTGAATTCCAGCTTGCACAACTAGTGGAGCCCACAGCTGGGAGCCCATAAGCACCATCGCCACCCTCCCCCAGTTCTGGGCAGGTCCACAGTGTTTTCCCCTCACCTTCCCAACTACACTGAAGACCACACAGTTTCATGGCATCCTGCTGCACCTGCCTAATTTTTGACTCTCCAGGCCCCAAGGATAATCAGAGTGATTTCTGTTTTCCTGCCTTACTGAGAAGCTCTGAAGTGGTCTGTGCCCCTTGTGCAGCCAGAAAGACCCTGTACAGATTCTTCACAGGATCATTTAGAATAAGAAAGACCCTAGCAGGCACTGCTGATGACCACTGCAGCCAATGAAAAGCTTAGTGAGGCTGTCTTTCATGGAACCTGTTTCCTGGCTCTGGATTTGCTCAGTCACTAGATTGTGTCTGACTCTTTGCCACCCCATTGACTGTAGCTCACCAGGCTCTTCTGTCCATGGGATTCTCCAGGTAAGAATACTGGGGTGAGTTGCCATTTCCTTCTCCAGGGGATCTTCCCAGCCCTGGATTTCTTGTTGTTGCTAAGTTGCTCAGTTGCATCCGACTCTTTGCAACTCCTTGGACTTCAGCACGCTAGGCTTCCCTGTCCTTTACTATCTCCCAGAGTTTGCTCAGATTCATGTCCCTTGAGTCAATGATGCCATCCAACCATCTCATCCTCTGTCGCCCCATTCTCCTCCTGCCCTCAATCTTTCCCAGCATCAGGGTCTTTTCCACAGGTCTGAATTCGACCTCTGTGAAAATTTCTGAAAGGGGCTGAACACAATGATGCTATAAACCAGCTTGGATGCTGAAGGAGGTGGCCTTACAGGAATGGTGGTCCTGAAGGTAAGGCCCAGAAAGGCAAGCTGGCTAACCACCTACACCTGTTCACCAGTCTGGGCAAGCCCGGAATTTGGTTGGTGCCTGTCCACAGCACAGAGCTCTGGGTGGATGACTGTAGCTGTGTGCCCATGACTGTAGAAACAGGTGTCATTGACACAAGTTTCTAAGTATTGAGTTGGGCTTCCCTAGTGGTTCAGACAGTAAAGAATCTGCCTGCAATGCAGGAGACCCAGGTTTGATCCCTGGGTGGGAAAGATTCCCTGGAAAAGGGAGTGGCTACCCATTCCAGTATTTTTCCCTGGAGAATTCCATGGACAGAAGAGTTTGGCGGGCTAGAGTCCATGAGATCACAAAGAATTGGATACAACTGAGTGACTCACACACACACACACACACACACACACACACACACACACACACACAGAGGTATTGAGTCACCTTATCAAACAGGGTCTGTCCATCGGGTCCAAATTCCATCACACCCAGACTTACCTGTTTTAAGATATTAGGATCATGCCCTGAGACCTCAGGTGGCAGCCACTTCTTAACTATCTGCTGCTTGTCAGCACTGCTTACAGGCTTTGTGGCCTGTAATTTACATTTAATTTACAGCAACAAGACCAGCCTCCCAGTACCCCCTTACTTCCTGCTCCCTGCTCTCATCAGACCCCCTCCCAGACTGCTGGCCACACACCTGAGGAGTAAGTAACACCTCATGGGGAGTAACTGTCTGTGTCACCACCTTTATGCCCACTGCTACTGATATTTGTATACACTGACCAGCACGGGAAAAGCACTGTGTATGCTCTTTATGGGCTTCCCTGGTAGCTCAGAAAGTAAAGAATCTGCCTGCATTGCAGGAGACTTGAGTTTGATCCCTGGTTCGGGAAGATCCCCTGGAGAAGGGAGTGGCTACCCATTCCAGTATACTTGCCTGAAAAATCCCATGGACAGAGGAGTCTGGCAGGCTACATACAGTACATGGGGTCGCAAAGAGTTGGACACAACCGAGTGACTAACAACATCACAACAGGCTCTTTATAAACATTATTTTCATTACTGTTATGCTATATAATGATCCCTAAATAGACAGTTTTTCAATTCTGGGACCATCTTTCTTCTAATTGTCAGTCGAACATCCCTTATGTCTTGCCATGACTTCAAATTCAGCACAATTAACATATCCCCTCCAAACCAGGTGTTTCCTTCCAACTGCTCTATTTCTGTTACCATTCTCTCAGTCTTGGGGATTAAAAACCCGAGTCCCCCCTCCAATTCTTCCCAACAATCACAGCTCACATTTTATCTGTTGCCTGATATCTCAGATTCTTTTCGAGTGCTTCCCTAACCCAGCAGTTCTCAGCCCTGATCGCACATTGGAATCACTAGAGGAACCATTTTAAAACTACAGATGTGGGCCTGGGGTGGCCTGGGGTCACCTCTCTCACGTGGCTGTTCAGAGCATTCAGTGTAGAAGCGGGAGTGGGTGGTTGAGCCAGTTCATGTTCTGCTGCCGAAGCCACTGGCGTTGGCATGAAGTTACCATTGATGAGACGAAGGGGAGCCTTTGAGTTCACACAAAGGCACAATACAGGCCGAGAAAGCCCTGGCCATCCTCTGAAATTCTGACTCAGCAGACCTAGAGGTTTATATTTTAAATAGTTCCAGTGAAATAAAGAGACTTCATTCCTAAATAACTGCATCCCCATTCTCTCTCTTTTTTGTGCTTTTATTGTTTTATAGATTACATCTATGTATATTATAAACCCAGGAATACATTGCTCTAATTATTACTTAAAGAAGCTTAGAGAAGGAGAGCAAGTATATATTACAGAGCTGTTCTATTAACCTTCTGTTTTGCTCTCTTGTTTCTCTTTATTTCTTCCTCTGATTTGAGTTTCCATCCGGGGTCATCTCACTCCCGTACAGCTCTGCTCCCACCTGCTTCCTTCATACTGTTATTGTCAAATATGTTACACTTTTACATGTTCTAGCCCCAGCAATACAATCCTATGTATATAATTTTATGTCATTGCTTTTTAAAACAATATATAACTCAATACCATAAAATTCCCCCTCTGATGACTGTTAATAACTAATGCTTGTTGGCCATTTCTGTATCTTCTGGGGAGAAATGTCTATTCAGATCCTTTGCCCACAGAATTCTTCTTCTTTTTGTTGTTGAGTAGTAGGATATTCTAGATACAAGTCTCATATCAAACATATGATTTACAAATATTTTCTCCCACCCTGTAGATTATCTTTTCACTTTCTTGATGGTGTTCTTTAAAACACAAAAAGTTTTTAATTAAAAAAAGTTTGAAATTTTGATGATTCCAATTTATCTACTTTTTTCTCTCATTGCTTGTGCTTTGGTGTCATATGTAAGAAATGGTTTCTATTTCACTTTGTACCTTTCCTCTTGCATTTGGTTATGAGCTACAAAGGGAAATAGGGTCATGCCTTGGTTATGTCAACTAGTGCTTTGCATCAAGTTTGGAGTCTTCAAATATTTCTTTTAATATTCTTTTCTATCTCTTTCTCCCCTCTTCCTGGTACTACCGTTATGCATAGGCTGGTATGCTTAATGGTGTCCCACACTTCTCCAAGGCTCTGTTCATTATTATTCATTCTTGTTTCTCTTTGTTCTTATGATTACATAATCTCTATTGATCTACCTTCAACTTCACTGATTCTTACTCCTGACAGATCAAATCTACTGTTGAGCCCCTCTAGTCAATTTTTCATTTTGGTTACTGTGCTTTTTGACTCTAGAATTTCAATTTGAATCTTGTAGTTTTTATCTTTTTACTGATATTCTCTGTTTAATGAGATGTTGTCATCATAAATCCTTTAAATCTTTAGGTATGGTTTCCTTTAGTTCTTTGAACATATTTATAATGGCCTTAGGAAGCATCACTAAGAACTAGGCTAGTGGAGGTGATGGAATTCCAGCTGAGCTATTTCAAATCCTAAAAGATGATGCTATTAAAGTGCTGCACTCAGTATGTCAGCAAATTTGGAAAACCCAGCAGTGGCCACAGGACTGGAAAAATCAGTTTTCATTCTAATCCCAAAGAAGGGCAATGCCAAAGAATGTTCAAACTACCGCACAATTGCATTAATTTCACATGCTTGCAGGAGAAGGAAATGGCAACCCACTCCAGTATTCTTGCCTGGAGAATCCCAGAGAGAGAGGAGTCTGGTGGGCTGCTATCTATAGGGTCGCACAGAGACAGACACGACTGAAGCGACTTAGCAGCAGCAGCAGCAGCAGCACATGCTAGCAAAGTAATTCTCAAAATTCTCCAAGCCAGGCTTCAACATTACATTAACCAAGAATTTCCACATGTTCAAACTGGATTTAGAAAAGGCAGAAGAACCAGAGATCAAATTGCCAATATCTGTTGGATTATAGAAAAAGCAGGAGAATTTCAGAAAAACATCTACTTCTGCTTCATTGATTACGGTAAAGCCTTTGTGTGGCTCACAACAAACTGTGGAAAATTCTTAAAGAGGTGGGAATAACAGACCACCTGACCTGCCTCCTGAGAAACCTGTATGTAGGTCAAGAAGCAACAGTTAGAACTGGCCATGGAACAGTAGACTGGTTCCAATTTGGAAAAGGAGTACATCAAGGCTGTGTATTGCCATCCTGCTTATTTAACTTAAATGCAGAGTATATCATGTGAAATGTGAGTTGGAGGAACACAAGCTGAAACCGAGATTGCCGGGAGAAATATCAATAACCTCAGATAGGCAGATGACACCCACCCTCATGGCAGAAAGCGAAGAGGAATTAAAGAGCCTCTTGATGAAAGCAAATGAAGAGAGTGAAAAAGCTGGCTTAAAACTCCAACATTCAGAAAATTAAGATCATGCCATCTGGTCCCATTGCTTCATGGCATATAGATGGGAAAACTATGGAAACAGTGACAGCCTTTATTTTCTTGGGCTCCAAAATCACTGCAGATGGTCACTGCAGCCATGAAATTAAAAGAGGCTTGCTCCGTGGAAGAAAAGCTGTGACAAACCTAGACAGCATTTTAAAAGGCAGAGACATTACTTTGCCAACCAAGATTTGTATAGTCAAAGCTATGGTTTCCCTGGTGGCTCAGACGGAAAAGAATCTGCCTGCAATGCAGGAGACCTGGGTTCGATCCCTGGGTTGGGAAGATCCTCTGGAGGAGGGCATGGCAACCCATTCAAGTATTCTTGCCTGGAGGTTCCCCATGGCAGAGCCTAGCAGATTAGAGTCCATGGGTTTCTAAGAGTTAGACATGACTGAGCAACTAAGCAGAGCACAGCACATGGTTTTTCTAGTTGTCATGTATGGATGTGAGAGCTGGACCATAAAGAAGGCTGAATGCTGAAAAATTGACGCTTTTGAAGTGAGATGTTAGAGAAGACTCTTGAGAGTTCCTTGGACTGCAAGGAGATCAACCCAGTCAATACTCAAGGAAACCAATCCTGCATATTCATTAGAAGGATTGATACTAACACTGAAGCTCCAGTACTTTGGCTACCGAATGTGAAGAGCCCACTCATTAGAAAAGACCCTGATGCTGGGAAAGATTGAAGACAGGAGGAGAAGGGAACGACAGAGGATGAAATGGTTGGATGACATCACTGATTCAATGGATATGCGTTTGAGTAAGCTCCAGGAGATGGTAAACAACATTGAAGCCTGGTGTGCTAAAGTCCATGGGGTCACAAAGAGTCAGACATAACAAGCAACTGAACAGAAACAACAAATAATCAATGCTTTGGAGTCCTTGTCTGCTAAGTGCACCATCCGGGCCCTTCAAGGAAGTTTCTACTTTCTGATATTTTCCCCTGTGGATGGGTCACACTTTTCTGTTTCTTTGTATGTCTCATAATTTTTTATTGAAAAGTGGACATTTTGGATAATAGATTGTAGCAACAATGGATGCTGATTTCCCATCCCAGAGGGTTGTAGTTCTTGTTGTTTGCTTCATCGTCATTTGTTTGTTTAATGGCTTGACTGATGCATTGTTTAATGTTGCAAAGTTTATTACCCCTTTGACGTGCAGCCTCTGATGTTCCTGCTCAGACAGTTTGCCCTTGTTTCTGTCTTTTAGCCTGGCTAACTGAGGTCACTCTGGATTGGCCTCAGCTACTTATTGGCCACAGGTTGCACTTAAAGCCCCTTAGCCAGTTATATGTTTACCCTTTATCACTGGATGTGTATTTGGCTTGGAGGCTACTGTCACATTAAAGGAGTTTACTTTTTTGCCCCATGTTTGTCAAGATATAGCTTAGATATAACTCTGATCAGATATCACTCTGATCACTCCTGATATGGTGCAGCCTTGGGCATGCCCGCAGTCATCCCGACTGCCAGGTGTGAGTGTGATTTGACTTTTCTTAAAAAAATTATTTACGCATTTATGGCTGCACTGGGTCTTCATTGCTGCTCGAGGGCTTTCTCTAGTTGTGGTGAGCTGGAACTGCTCTTCATTGCGGTGCGCAGGCTACTCATTGAGGTGGCTTCTCTTGTTATGGAGCACCGGTTCTAGGCTCGGGGCCTCAGTGGTTGTGGTGCACAGGCTTAGCCACCCCAGAGGCATGTGGGATCTTCCCTGACCAGGGATTGAACCCGTGTCCTCTACATGAGCAGGCGGATTCTTAACCAGTGGACCACCAGGAAAGCTCTGATTTTATTTTTAAGACTACTTTCCCGGGCACTGTCCCTGGTCAGAGTAGCTTATTCTGTCAGTGTTTGGTCAGAAGTTGTATTTGAGCCCCTTGTGTCATAAGGAGCCCTGTGTTAACAGCCAGTGTGTGTCTTGGGGAAATTGTCAAGTCTGCTCCATGCCCTGTCCTGAGTGCCCCTGAGTGGGAAGAGCCAGGCATGTGCACTCAGCCTGTCTGATCCCTCGAGTTAAACGGGCTTCCATGAGGGCACGCCTTGGCTTCTTCCTTTTCCCCTGGTTCTCTATTAAATTTCTGGCAGCAATGCTATTTTGCTTATATCATGGAGCTACCAGCTCCTCTTAACTATTCTACGTCAAGACTCTGTTGTTTTCCACAACACCATCAGGCAGAATTCTCCAGGCTCTGTTCCAACACCGTCTTAAGCAGACTTCTGAAGCTCTTTGTCCTCAAGGGTTGCCTTTCCTCCTTGGCATAACCCACAGCATCAGAGCTGGGGGCGGGGCCCCGTTTTTCCTGGAGCAACATCCTGCTTTTCCAGTGGGTGGAGGTGGGGGGTGGAAGCTACTGATCTTCTCTGCCTGTTCCTTCTGGTGTAGAACCCCCACTCTACAATGGGATTGGGAGAGGGGTGTAAGACTGGGGGCCCCAGTATTCTCAGCCTGCCATGCCTATAACGAGAACTAGGGGATGGAAATTCTGACAGCCTACTTCTCACAGGGTTTAATTAGCCACAGATTGGGAGCTGGGGTGAATCTTCTTGTTAAAAGGAGAGCTCTCCGGAAGAGTTTCTGTAACAAAAAACCGGTAGAGGAAGCCTAAGGGAATCATGGGTCATGGCTCAAACGCTGTAGACTCTCATCGTTCTTCCTAAAATGTGGGTTTCTTGTACAGTAAGTCCCCTACATACGAATAAATTCCATTCCGAGAGCGTGTTCATAAGCCCAGTTTGTTCATAAGTCCAAAAAAGTTAGCCTAGGTACACACTAACACATTTGGCTATAGAGTACTGTACTGTCATAGATTTATAATACTTTTCATACAAATAATACATAAAAAGACACAAAAATAAAGAAAACATTTTTAATCAAACATACAGTACCTTGAAAAGTACAGTAGTACAGTATAACAGCTGGCATACAGGGGCTGGCATCAAGTGAATAGGCAAGAAGAGTTGCTGACTGGAGGAGAGAGGAGAGGTGGGAGATGGTAAAGCTAAAGGATCGTCAGCAATAGGAGAGGGAGGGCAAGCTGCAATCTCACTCAACACTTGAATGCACATTCTCACCTTTGAAAGTTCGCACCTTAAGGGTTTGCATGAAGGGATTTATTGTATATTTTTCTGTTTGCTCTTTGCTCTTGTAGCAATTTTGAGTGATTTTTAATGATAGTGTATGCTTTGTTTTACAGTTTTTACCAGTTAAGTTGTTGTTTTGCTGGGGAGAGGATCCACCTAACTCCTTCCTCTGCCATCTAAAAATTCCACTCTCCATGTATTGTATTTAGAACAGTGTGCATCAGAGGAAGTGCTTGACAGACGGTAACTGTTATGTTTTGTTTCTTGCCATTTATCCTTCAAGATTCAATGTTTTGCATCTTTAGTGAAGCCTTTCTTTGGGTGCAAAGCCTGTGACAGCAAGCCTGCCTCTGAACCCAGCGTGTGCATGCTTGCTAAGTCGTTTCAGTCATGTCTGACTCTTTGTGACCCTGTGGACTGTAGCCTGCCATGCTCCTCTGTCCATGGGATTCTCCAGGCAAGAATACTGAAGTGAGTTGCCATGCCTGCCTCCAGGAGAACTTCCCGACTCAGGGATTGAAATTGTGTCTCTTGTGTCTCCTGCAATGCAGACAGATTCTTTACCACTGCACCACTGGGGAAGCCCCTGAACCCAGTAGCATTTATTATGTTCTGTTTGGCCAATTACTTACCTTCTGTGGACGAGTGCTGCCTCCTTGGCTGGAGCGTGAGATGTTCTTCTGCTTTTTTATATTCCCGACACATTTGATGCTCAGTAAATATTTGTTGAGTGATATGAAACACAGAGTAGTATAAATAATAGAGGAACAGTTTGTACCCGACAACAATGTGAATAATCCCCTTGACACGTCCACTCAGTAGGCTACTTTTTTTTAAATAATGGTTTTATCGTAGTTCTCACATACAAATCAACCATTAAAAGTGTCCAAGTTAATGGTTTTTAGTATATTCACAGAGTCTCACAACCACCAATGCAGTTTTAGAACATTTTCATCATGCTCACTAGCAGGCATTCCTCATTTCCCTTCAATCTCCCATCCTTAGGCAAATCCACTCTCTGTCTCCATGGGTTTGCCCAGTCTAGACATTTCATGCAAACAGAAGCACAGTATGTGATCCTTCTTTTCTGGCTTCTTTCACTCAGTGTATTCAAAGTTCATCCAGTTTTTAGTGTTTCAGAACTTTGTTTCTTTTTATTCCTATAAACAGTAGTTTATACTACTTCATTGTATTGATATATCATATTTTGTTTATTCATTCATCGGTTGATGGACATTTGAGTTGTTTCTGTCTTTTAGCTATTATGAACTGTGCTGCTTGTGTGCATGTGCACGTGTGTGGACATGTTCTCATTTTTCTTGGGTATGTACTGAGGAATGGAATTGCTGAGTCATATGTAACTCCATGTTCAATCTTTTGGGGAACTGCCACATGGTTTTCCAAAGCAACTTGTACCATTTTCCCCACCAGCAGTATACCAGTCTTCTCGTTATTGTCTTTTTGATATAGCCATCCTAGTGAGTGTGAACTGGTGTCTTGTGGTTTTGATTTGCATTTCCCTGTTGAGCATATTTTCATGTGCTTATTGGCCATCCCTTAGAAGAAATGGAGTAGCCATCATGGTCAACAAAAGAGTCCGAAAGGCAGTTCTTGGATGCAATATCAGAAATGATAGAATGATCTCTGTTCGTTTCCAAGGCAAACCATTCAATATCACAGTAATCCAAGTATATGCCCCGACCAGTAATGCCGAAGAAGCTGAAGTTGAACGGTTCTATGAAGACCTACAAGACCTTCTAGAACTAACACCCAAAAAAGATGTCCTTTTCATTATAGGGGACTGGAATGCAAAAGTAGGAAGTCAAGAAACACCTGCGTAACAGGCAAATTTGGCCTTAGAGTACAGAATGAAGCATGGCAAAGGCTAATAGAGTTTTGCCAAGAGAATGCACTGGTCATAGCAAACACCCTCTTCCAACAACACAAGAGAAGACTCTACATGTGGACATCACCAGATGGTCAACACCGAAATCAGATTGATTATATTCTTTGCAGCCAAAGATGGAGAAGCTCTATACAGTCAGCAAAAACAAGACTGGGAACAGACTGTGGCTCAGATCATGAACTGCTTATTGCCAAATTCAGACTGAAATTGAAGAAAGTAGGGAAAACCACTAGTCCATTCAGGTATGACCTAGATCAAATCCCTTATGAGTATACAGTAGAAGTGACAAATAGATTGAAGGGACTAGATCTGATAGACAGAGTGCCTGATGAACTATGGACAGAGGTTCATGACATTGTACAGGAGACAGGGATCAAGACAATCCCCATGGAAAAGAAATGCAAAAAAGCAAAATGGCTGTCTGAGGAGGTCTTACAGATAGCTGGGAAGAGAAGATAAGCGAAAAGCAAAGGAGAAAAGGAAAGATATTCTCATCTGAATGCAGAGTTCCAAAGAATAGCAAGGAGAGATAAGAAAGCTTTCCTCAGCAATCAATGCAAAGAAATAGAGGAAAACAACAGATTGGGAAAGACAAGAGATCTTTTCAAGAAAATTAGAGATACCAAAGGAACATTTCATGCAAAGATAGGCTCGATAAAGGACAAAAATGGCATGGACCTAACAGAAGCAGAAAATATTAAGAAGAGGTGGCAAGAATACACAGAAGAACTGTACAAAAAAGATCTTCACGACCCAGATAATCACGATGGTATGATCACTCACCTAGAGCCAGACAACCTGGAATGTGAAGTCAAGTGGGCCTTAGAAAGCATCACTACGAACAAAGCTAGTGGAGGTGATGGAATTCCAGTTGAGCTATTTCAAATCCTCAAAGGTGATGCTGTGAAAGTGCTACACTCAATATGCCAGCAAATTTGGAAAACTCAGCAGTGGCCACAGGACTGGAAAAGGTCAGTTTTCATTCCAATCCCAAAGAAAGGCAACGCCAAAGAATGTTCAAACTACCGCACAATTGCACTCATCTCACACGCTAGTAAAGTAATGCTCAAAATTCTCCAAGCCCGGCTTCAGCAATACGTGAACCGTGAACTTCCAGATGTTCAAGCTGGTTTTAGAAAAAGCAGAGGAACAAGAGATCAAATTGCCAATATCTGCTGGATCATCAATAAAGCAAGAGAGTTCCAGAAAAACATCTATTTCTGCTTTATTGACTATGCCAAAGCCTTTGACTGTGTGGATCACAATAAACTGTGGAAAATTCTGAAAGAGATGGGAATACCAGACCATTTGACCTGTCTCTTGAGAAACCTGTATGCAGGTCAGGAAGCAACAGTTAGAACTGGACATGGAACAACAGACTGGTTCCAAATAGGAAAAGGAGTACATCAAGGCTGTATATTGTCACCCTGCTTATTTAACTTATATGCAGAGTACATCATGAGAAATGCTGGGCTGGAAGAAACACAAGCTGGAATCAAGATTGCCGGGAGAAATATCAATAACCTCAGATATGCAGATGACATCATCCTTATGGCAGAAAGTGAAGAAGAACTAAAGAGCCTCTTGAAAGTGAAAGAGGCAAGTGAAAAAGTTGGCTTAAAGCTCAACGTTCAGAAAACTAAGATCATGGCATCTGGTCCCATCACTTCATAGGAAATAGATGGGGAAACAGTGGAAACAGTGTCAGACTTTATTTTGGGGGGCTCCAAAATCACTGCTGATGGTGATTGCAGCCATGAAATTAAAAGATGCTTACTCCTTGGAAGGAAAGTTATGGCCAACCTAGATAGCATATTTAAAAGCAGAGACATTACTTTGCCAACAAAAGTCTGTCTAGTCAAGGCTATGGTTTTTCCAGTCGTCATGTATGGATGTGAGAGTTGGATGGTGAAGAAAGCTGAGTGCCGCAGAATTGATGCTTTTGAACTGTGGTATTGGAGAAGACTCTTGAGAGTCCCTTAGACTTCAAGGAGATCCAATCAATCCATCCTAAAGGAGATCAATCCTGGGTGTTCATTGGAAGGACTGATGTTGAAGTTGAAACTCCAATACTTTGGCCCCCTCATGTGAAGAGTTGACTCATTGGAAAATACTCTAATGCTGGGAAGGATTGGGGGCAGGAGGAGAAGGGGACAACAGAGGATGAGATCATTGGATGGCATCACTGACTCGATGGACATGGGTTTGGGTGGACTCCAGGAGTTGGTGATGGACAGGGAGGCCTGGCGTGCTGCAATTCATGGGGTCGCAAAGAGTCAGACACGACTGAGCGACTGAACTGAACTGATGCCTCTTTTGGAAAAATGTCTATTCAAATCTTCTGCCCATTTTAAATTGAGTGGTTTGTCTTTTTTTTTTTTAATTACTTGCGAGAGTTTTAAGTTTATCCTAGATACAAGTCCCTTATCATATATGTGATTTGCAAAAAATGTCTCTCTCATTCTGTGGATTATCTTTTCACTTTCTTGATGATGTTCTTTGAAGCACAAAAGTTTTTAATTTTAATAGTATCTAATTTACCTCTTTTTTTGTTGTTGTTGCTTGCTGTTACTGTTTATCCTTAAAAATTGCAGACACAATTTAATATTGTTTCGGATGTGTCTACTCAGGCAAGGAAAGAAGCAAAAATAAATAAACAGAATACATCAAACTAAAAAGATTTTTCACAGTGAAGGAAACTATCAACAAATGAAAAGGCCAGCTACTGAATAGGAGATGATATTTGCAAACAACAGCCCCAATAAGGGGTTAATATCCAAAACTGACAAAGAACTCATACAACTCCACATCAAAAAATTAAACCATCTGCTTGAAAAAATGAGCAAATCTAAATGGACATTTTTCAAAGAAGACATACAGATAGCCGACAGGTACATGAAAAGATACTTAACATTACTAAACAGAGAATGATTAATGCAAATCAAAACCACAATGAGGTATCATTTTACACCTATCAGAATCACTGGTATCAAAAGACAACAAATAACACAGTGACGATGTGGAGAAGAAAGAACCCTTGTGCACTGTTGGTAGGAATGTAAATTGGTGCAACCACTACAGAAAACATTATGAAGATTCCTCAAAAAATCAAAAATAGAATTACCATTTAGTGCAATAAATCCAGCAATTGCACTTCTGAGTATTTATTCAAAGAAAATGAAAACCCTTGTTATGAAAAGATATATGCACTTCTATGTCTGTTGAAGCACTATTTACAATAATCAAGTATGAAAGCAACTTAAGTGCCCATGAAAGGATAAAGATTATTTGTGTGTGTATATATATATGTGTGTGTATACACATATATATTAATATATTCATATACCCATTGGAATATTATTCAGCCATAAAAAAGAATTAAATCATACCCTTTACAAAAACATGGATTGACTTAGAGGAACTTATATTAACTCAAATAAGTCAGAGACAAACACTGTATGATTTCACTCTTGTGTGGAATCTAATAAACAAAACAAACATAATAAAACAGAAATGGGGTTATAGATACAGAGAATAAAATGTGGTTGCTGGACTTCCTGGTGGCCGAGTGGTTAAGAATCCACCTGCCAATGCAGGAGACTTGATTCCCACATGTTGCAGTGCAACTAAGCCCCTAAACCACGACTACTGAGCCTACACATCCGAGAGCCTGTGCTCTGCAACAAGAAAAGCCATTGCAATGAGAAGCCCATGCAATGCAATGAAGAGTAGACCCCACTCACTGCAATTAGAGAAAAAGTTCACACAGCAATGAAGACCTAGTGCAACCAAAAATAAAATTAATAAATTAAAAAAAAGTGGTTTCCAGAGGGGAGGGAAGTGGTGGTAGAAAATAAATAGGTGAGAGAGATTAAGAGGTATAAACTACAGGTGTAAATAAATGAGTATGAAATATTTATTTATTTCATAAAAATAAATGGGTATGAAATATACTGTGTGTGGAATATAGTCATTAACTATGTAATATCTTTGTATGGTGACATATTGTAACTAGACTTATCATAGTGATCTTGTTGAACTGTATAGAAATATGAAATCACTATGTTATGTAACAGGAACTAACACAGTGTTATAGGTCAATTATACTTCAAAGAAAAACTCATAGCAAAGAGATCAGATTTGTGGTTAACAGGGGTGGGGAGTGTAAGGGGAGGGGTAATTGGATGAAGGCAGTCAAAAGGTACAGTCAGTTCCCTCAGTCCTGTCCAACTCTTTGAGACCCCATGGACTGCAGCACGCCAAGCCTCTCTAACCATTACCAACTCCCGGAGCTTGCTCAAACTCATGTCCATCGAGTTGGTGATGCCATCCAACCATCTCATCCTCTGTCACCCCCTTCCCCTCCCACCTTCAATCTTTCCCAGCATCAGGGTCTTTTCAAATGAGTCAGTTCTTTACCATAGGGGGCCAAAGTATTGGGGTTTCAGCTTCAGCATCAGTTCTTCCAATGAATATTCAGGACTGATCTCCTTTAGGATGGACTGGTTGGATCTCCTTGCTGTCCAAGGGACTCCCAAGAGTCTTCTCCAACACCGCAGCTCAAAAGCACCAATTCTTCGGCACTCAGCTTTCTTTATAGTCCAACTCTCAGATCCATACAAGAGTACTGGAAAAACCATAGCTTTGACTAGATGGAACTTTTTTGGCAAAGTAATGTCTCTGCTTTTTAATAGGCTGTCTAGGTTGGTTTAATATGCTGTCTAGGTTGGTCATAACTTTTCTTCCAAGGAGCAAGTGTCTTTTAATTTTATGGCTGAAGTCACCATCTGCAGTGTTTTGAAGCCCCCCAAAATAAAGTCTTTCACTGTTTCCACTGTTTCCCCATCTATTTGCCATGAAGTGATGGGACCAGATGCCATGATCTTAGTTTTTTGAATGTTGAGTTTTAAGCCAACTTTTTCACTCTCCTCTTCCACTTTCATAAAGATGCTCTTTAGTTTTTCTTTGCTTTCTGCCATAAGGGTGGTGTCATCTGCACACCTGAGGTTATTGATATTTCTCCCGGCAATCTTGATTCCAGCTTGTGCTTCATCCAGCCTGGCATTTCGCATGATGTACCCTGCATATAAGTTAAATAAGCAAGATGACAATATACAGCCTTGGCATACTCCTTTTTAAGTTTGGTACCAGTCTGTTGTTCCTTGTCCAGTTCTAACTGTTGCTTCCTGACCTGTATACAGGTTTCTCAAAAGGCAGGGCAGGTGGTCTGGTATTCCCATCTCTTTCAGAATTTTCCAGTTTGTTGTGAGCCACACAGTCAAAGGCTTTGGCATAGTCAATAAAGCATAAGTAGATATTTTTCTGGAACTCTCTTGCTTTTTCAATGATCCAGAGGATGTTGGCAATTTGATCTCTGGTTCCTTTGCCTTTTCTAAATCCAGATTGAACATCTGGAAGTTCATGGTTCATGTACTGTTGAAGCCTGGCTTGGAGAATTTTCAGCATTACTTTACTAGGGTGTGAGAAGAGTGCAATTGTGTGGGAGTTTGAGCATTCTTTGGCATTGCCTTTCTTTGGGATTGGAATGAAAACTGACCTTTTCCAGTCCTGTGGCCACTGCTGAGTTTTTCAAATTTGCTGGCATATTGAGTGCAGCACTTTCACAGCATCATCTTTTAGGATTTGAAATAGCTCAACTGGAATTCCATCATCTTCACTAGCTTTGTTCATAGTGATGCTTCCTAAAGCCCATTTGACGTCACATTCTAGGATGACTGGCTCTAGGTGAGTGATCACACCTTTGTGATTATCTGGGTCATGAAGATCTTTTTTAGTGTAGTTCTTCTGTGTCTTCTTGTTCTTCTTAATCTACTCTGCATCTGTTAAGTCTATACCATTTCTGTCCTTTATTGAGCCCTCTTTGCATGAAATGTTCCCTTGGTATCTCTAATTTTCTTGAAAAGATCTCTAGTCTTTCCCATTCTATTGTTTTCCTCTATTTCTTTGCATAGATCACTGAGGAAGGCTTTCTTATCTCTGTTGCTATTCTTTGGAACTCTGCATTCAAATGGGTGTATCTTTCCTTTTCTCCTTTGCCTTTCACTTCTCTTCTTTTCACAGCTATTTGTAAGGCCTCCTCAGACAACCATTTTGCCTTTTTGCATTTTTCTTCTTGGGGATGGTTTTGATCCCTATCTCCTGTATAGTATCATGAACCTCTGTCCATAGTTCATCAGGCACTATGTCTATCAGACCTAATCCCTTGAATTTATTTGTCACTTCCACTGTATAATTGTAAGGGATTTGATTTAGGTCATACCTAAATGGTCTAGTGGTTTTCCCTACTTTCTTTAAGTCTAAATTTGGCAATAAGGAGTTCACAATCTGAGCCACAGTCTGTTCCCAGTCTTGTTTTTGCTGACTGTATAGAGCTTCTCCATCTTTGGCTGCAAAGAATATAATCAATCTGATTTCGGTGTTGACCATCTGGTGATGTCCACGTGTAGAGTCTTCTCTTGTGTTGTTGGAAGAGGATGTTTGCTATGACCAGTGCGTTCTCTTGGCAAAACTCTATTAGCTTTTGCCATGCTTCATTCTGTACTCCAAGGCCAAATTTGTTACTCCAGGTATTTCTTGACTTCCTACTTTTGCATTCCAGTCCCCTATAATGAAAAGGACATCTTTTGTGGGTATTAGTTCTAGAAGGTCTTGTAGGTCTTCATAGAACCATTCGACTTCAGCTTCTTCAGCATTACTGGTTGGGGCATAGACTTGGATTACTGTGATATTGAATGGTTTGCCTTGGAAACAAATAGAGATCATTCTGTAGTTTTTGAAATTGCATCCAAGTACTGCATTTTGGACTCTTTCGTTGACTATGATGATTACTCCATTTCTTCTAAGGGATTCTTGCCCACAGTAGCAGTTATAAAATAAATAAAAACTAGGAATGTAATATACAATATGGTATTAAACATAATTAACACCGCTGTTAATGTTAATTATAATGTTATATATGAAAATTGTTAACAGAGTAAATCTTAAGAGTTCTCATCACAAGGAAAACATATTTTCCTGTTTCTCTAATTTTGTATTTATATGAGATGATGAGTGTTTGTTAAACCTGCTTTGATCATCACTTCATGATTATGTAAGACAAATTATTATGTTGTGCACCTTATACAGTGCTGTATGCCAGTTATATCTCAATGAAAATGGAAGAAAATTATGTACAGGAAGATTGTACAGAGAAAAACATGCTTAGGATGAATGTGCTAATTTTTTTTTGACACAAGACATCTACCCAATTCAAATAGATTTCAGCAGACAGGAAATTCATTGGTTGTGAACTTTGAGAAAGGTCAAACAATTAAATAATAGAAAGGCTAGGGTCATGGATCAACCTCAGAATGAGCTAGATCCAGAATTTCTAATAGCACCAGCGCTCTCTCTACAGTTCTTTTGTCATTTATTTTAGTAACATATCCAGATACACCATCCGTGGCAGCTCCCAAATTTTGCACTTGCTGTTCTAACACTAAGGAGGTACTGCTCACATTTTCAGGCATCCATACCCCAAACAGCATCAAATTTACCACTTGCCCTAGCCTCTCACAACACATGCCAACCTAGCCATGCACCCTATATAAAAAGCTATTTCCTGAAAAGATATATAAGAGTTGACAGTGGTCACTGGGGATAAAGCTAGAGGAGAGACTGTTACCTTTTATTTTACACTTTTTAACATGTACCTCAATTACTTTTTTTTCAGATTTAAAATAAAACAATTCTCTAATGCTTAGAAGGGGAAAATATGTATGGCAGAAAAGATGGGAAAGAAAATCTCTAAATGCTAGCATGTGATAGATGCATGAAGAGGATGGAGTCATGTAGGAGTATCTCCTTTCTTTGGTTGTTTTTCCCAAGTCTTTTATAAAATGATTATATTATTTTATACCAAAGATGATCTTTTAAAAAAACAGAACCACACAGGGAACTATATTCAATATCCTGTGATAAATCATAATGGAAAAGAATATGAAAAATAGCGTATATATGTATAATTGAGTCACTTTGCTGTACAGAAGAAATTAACACAACGTTGTAAGTCAACTATACTTCAATAAAATAGAAGAAAAAACAACAGTAAAAAACCCCAGAGCCATAGAAAACCTGAAGAAACACTGAGATACTTTTGTAAATAAATAAATAACAAACATCAATACATAGTCACCTCCCAAATTAATCATTTCAGGGAAAAAAATCTGGATTTCTATATTTTATTTTTGCATGAAGCAAAGCTAACCAAAGCTAACCTTTCACTCTACTCTTTCAGTGCTGGTGGTCATGACTATTGTTGGCTAGTGTATGAGTCAGAGAACTGAAATAAGAATCTTTCCCATAGCCTGTATTATCCCAAGACTGGTTCTGGGATAATAAATTAGGGGAAAGTGGTGAGGTTTTAGAAGCCTAGAGATGATGATAAAGCCTCTTTCATATAAAATAAGTGGGGTTTGGCTGCTCCAGTTTTATTGCTGGGCAAGTTCCGCATGGACCCACCCAGGTGCAAGAGTCTACTCAACCACAGACACGGCTGCAGAGATTACCTTGGACTGCACTTGGCTGATAGATTTCCTTCAGCCTCAGCCCTAGCCTTCCCTCTTTCTCCTTCTTTCCAGTCATATCTCTTTTTGTATGGACCCTATAAGTTTCTTTGCCACTAATCACTGATCTCTACATTGTGACCTAACAAATTTCTGTGGTGCTGCTCCTCTCCAAAGGGCTCACCATGGCTTTTACTGTGTTGTCCATCAAATCATCAGCAGGAAACAGGACAAGATGAGTGGACAGGAGAGGCCTGAAGTGGCCACAGTTATAATCAGCGCTTTTAGGCATGGACCACGCAGCGCCAAGCAGGATGAATCAGCAATTGGAAGAGAGCTGGCTCTTTCCCATTTCTTTAGCTCCCGGACTCACCATCCAGGCTGTGGAAGTGAGAAAGGACAATGGATGGAGTGGTATTGGTTTTCCCGTGGACCTCTGTGCTATTTTAGAATTCCAAACTTACAAGACACTTTTAACCTTTAACCTTCCTTATATTTGTTTATTTGCTTTATTACTTCCTCTTGGCCACCGTATTTTATATGTCAGTGCAAACACCTTCATAGTTTGCCTATGTTTGTGTATTAACACCAATACAGGCCAGCAAAACTCGGAGTATCTGATCATTTAAGGTTGTCCCCCATTTGGGTCTGAGCCTTCTAAACCTTCCCCTCAAAAAATCAAGCTGACTTCCAAGTGGAGGGATCTGGCCAGCTCCTGTTCACAGGGACATTCTCAACCTTGTTGTGGGGAGTGGGTGGGGCAAGGGGAGTAGCAGAGAGTACTGGCCTGGAACCAAAACTCAAGAGTCCACAAACAACTGGGATAGAAGGTTGTTCCTTTGTAACAAAGAACTGGAAGCTCTGGCAACTCAGCTGGTCTCCTGGGATTAATTCAAATTTGGTTTTACTTAATGGAATTATGGTCCCTTTCTCTAGTTCTGTTTTAAGGTCAGGCCATGGTGTCCTGGGATTAGGGAAGAGGGAGAATCTGTAATGGGCATAGGATTGGTGTGTGGAGGGGCACAGGGCAGACAAATCTGAGGGGTTCTCAGGGGATGCCAAGGTTCCACATCCTAGTATTAAGTCGTACAGCCCATGTAGAGCCAGGGGCATCTGAGGCTGGGCCAGGATTTAAGGAGAAAGACAAAAGATCCCAGAAACAACAAAATAACTTTGTGAAATGCAGGGAGGCTGACAAATGCAATGTGGCAGATCTTGTTCTGGGTATTAAAATTGCAGGTCTTATTATGAATAGGATGACTCTGCTATCTCTGGGAAAGTCCTGATTGGCCAGGCTGCCCTCCAATAGCTCTGACCTCACAGGACCCAGCCTCCTTTCGGTAACTGGAGGGACCAAAAAGGTCCTTCCTTAAGGACAAAAATATTTCCCATCATAGGACTGATTTTGGACTCTGAAAACAAGTTTTTTCCTTTAATGGGAGTGTTTCTGCCAAATTGGATCCAATATCCCTGTTAAGATGCAAATACATATTTGGAGAAGTGACAGGGAGTGGGTCAGTAATAAACCTTAGCATCTATTAGTACTTCAGCATGAATTAGTTTAGGAACACAGAAAAATTTCCTGAGGACAAGATACGGATTAGGATGCTAAGGGGGGTTTGCTGTGTTAGTGGTGGTAGTAATTGGTTGTTTTGTTTTATTGATGGGGAGGAGGTGACTTGAAGGAAGGCTCAGAGCCAAAACAGTGCTGATTAATGTAAGAGGCATTCTGATATATCATAGTCCTTGATCTCAAAGGAGACATCATTCAGGCACTAGGGAAATAAACCACTGACATTCTATTCTCTCAAGTCATTGGAAAAGGAAGGATGAGCCAGCATATATTGGAAACTAGGGTCCTACAGATCCCTGTCATGTCGCTTCATGGCAGATAGAAGGGGAAAAAGTGGAAGCAGTGACAGATTTTCTTTTCTTGGGCTCCAAAATCACTGCAGACAGTGACTGCAGACATGAAATTAAAAGATACTTGCTCCTTGGAAGAAAAGCTATGACAAACACATTAGACAGCATATTAAAAGGCAGAGACAACACTTTGCCAACAAAGGTCCATATACTCAAAGCTATGGTCTTTCCAGTAGTCCTGTGCGGATATAAGAGTTGGACCATAAAGAAGGCTGAGAACTGAAGAATTGATGCTTTTGAATTGTGGTGCTGGAAAAGTCTCTTGAGAGTCCCTTGGATAGCAAGAAGATCAAACCAGTCAATCCTAAAGGAAATCAGTCCTGAATATTCATTGGAAGGACTGATGCTGATGCTCCAATACTTTGGCCACCTGGATGCAAAGAGCCAACTTATTGGAAAAGATCCTCATGCTGAGAAAGATTGAGGGCAAGAGGAGAAAGGGGCAACAGAGGATGAGATGGTTGGATGGCATCACCGACTCAATGGACATGAGTTTGAGCAAACTCCAGGAGATAGTGAAGGAAGAGGGAAGCCTGGTGTGCTTCAGAGAGTAGCAAAGAGTCAGACATGACTTAGCAACTGAACAACAGTCTTTCAGAAGGGGTCTGTGGAGGAGAGGGGTCCATTCACCTCCCTACTGGGCAGAGTGTTTGCTGGAGGAAAGGGTTGTAGAGAGAATGTTGAACTCCACAAGCAAAATTCTTGGGCTGGTCTGTGTTTACAAAGTAGGGCCCACTACTTTGGCCTGCCAAGCCCTACACAGGCCATGCCTTCAGAAAAATGACAAGGTTACACTTTCCTCTGTTCTAAGAACTACACTGACATTTGTGGCTCCACAGGCCACAGAGTTTTCTGATCAATCAGGAGGCCAGCACTTTGTGATAGGTGTTTATCTTTCATTTAACCAAATAACCACTACCAACCAACCACTACCCTCAGAGGCTGTCCTGAGGGAGGCTCTGGGGTCTCTGGGGTCTCTAGCTCTATGCCATACTGTGCCATGAGTCCTGCACCCTGGATAGGGGCTCCCCTCTGCACACCCCAGAATAGCAGCTGGCCTTATTAAAATGTGTCAACTTGCTTATAAATCAGTCCCTTTAGGCTCTTATATTCCCCCAGCTGTATACACTCAGAGCCTTCAGGAAGTATCAAGGCCAATCTCCGCAGGAAGCCTCAATGACACCATTTTACAAGGAAGAAACGGAAGCCCAGAGAGATTAAGGGGCTTGTTTAAGTCACACAGCTACTTAGCAGCAGATATGGAGCTAGAACCCAGGTTTCAACTCCCACTCAGTGCTCTTTCCTCTAGAATCTAGCATCTGCCCTCTTGTTATGTTTGACATAAGAGAAAAGGATTATATCTGTGGCTCTCAGGAAAGCTTTACTCTTGGATTGAATTCTGATTTTTCTCCTCTCAAAGCTCATTGAAAGCCACATACAAAATTTCTCTGCTGGATATGAGTTTTCTTTTTTTTTAATGAATCTGAAAGAAAAAAATAGCAAATCTGGTTTCCTAATGAGATAATGAATGCACAAGTACTTTGAAGGTACAGCACTTCAATGCTTTTCCGATATAAGGTATTATTATGCTCTTGAAAGAAATGCATAGCCCTCACTAGTGTAGGGGTGGGGTAGTGGGGGCCTGGTAGAGATAGTGAATCATAGACTGTTTTCTCCAGAAAGCTGACTCATTTCTTGATTGTCCCAAACTCAGAGTCGAACATCTTGGGGTTATTTCCCACCTCAGTAAGGAATTGGTGGTGGGTTTTTTCCTGGGGTCCAGCAACTGCAGGAAAAGCTGCCCACAGTACAGGGGTGAGTCATTTGCCTCTTGACTGCCCAGGCCAACTTTGGTTACTGCAGTTAACAGTAGTTAGCTGTTAGCATAATCAGCCTTCAGGATCCACCTTTTAAACAGCCCTGCTGTGCTTCTTTCTGCTGGAGCTGCTGAAAGGAGGTCATTAGGCAATTGCGCAAAGTCAATGTCTAAGCTATAAAGACAGACATCCTAGATCTGGCTACATCATGGGGATCTTGCATACGGGATGGATTCCTAAGAAAAGGTGAATTGATAATATCTGCAACACAAAACAGGGTGGAATATCGGGCTACTCAGTCCTTGTCTTAGTCTGTTCGGCTGCTATAACAAACTACCACAGACTGGATAGCTTATAAACAACAGAAATTTCTTTCTTACAGGGGAAACCAAGGTCAGGGAACCTAACAGATTTGCCGTCCGGTGAGAATCTGCTTCCAGCTTCAGAGAAGGCTGTCTTCTCACTGTTTCCTCATATGGCTGAAGCAAAGGGCTTAGCTCTGGGTGGTACCAGCCTCATGACCTAATCACCTCACAAAGACCCCCATCTCCTAAGCATCTCCTAACCATTGCACTAAGCATTAGGTTTCAACATATGAACTGGGATGGGGGGGGCACAAATATTCATTCTAAAGCAATTCTTTCTCAATTGCAAGCTATTGGAAATCCATTTCAACCTGACTTAAGCAAAACCAACTAATTTATTGACTCACCTAACTGAAAAGTCTAAGGAGAGGCCTAATTTCAGGCACTATTGGATATGGGAACTCAAACAGGGTTACCAGGACTTAGTTTCACCCCATCTCTCAGTCCTGCCTCTCCTTGATGTTAACTTCAATCCGTACGTGGCACTCAGTGGCAGCTGTTCACCTTTAATGCTGGGGTCCTAGCAAAAAAGGGAGGCGACCTCTTTCAGTCGTATTCCTCTCCTTTACCACATTCATTCTGAACTTGAATCACTCCCATCCATGTGTTCTGATTGGCCAGAACAGAGTCATACGCTCAACTCCAGGCCCCAAGAGTAGATGTCCCCCTTAGATACTTAGCCTGAGAGAAAAGGTAGGGTAATTTCCCAAAGGGAATCTAGAATACTGGTTCCAGCAGGGGGAATGGATGCTGGGCTTGGAAAAATAATGGACAGGGATTTAGTTTTACTCACACACGCGTTTGAAACATTTTCTCCCCTCAAATCAGTGATCAAATTTCAAATTCCAGAGATTCTATCTGAGCTTGATCATACTTTGATTTCTGGATGGTTGAATAGACGGTATACAGAATAAATGTTTTCCAAAATGTATGACATCTACGGTACGAAGTGTAGATATTGGGCTGGGTGTCCTTCCCAGGAATATTTGCTTTTAATAAGTGAATAAACACCTTAATTTAAAGTAGGATTAGATTATGATTGGATTAGAGAGCAGTGGGAATTTCAGGCAAGCTGGTAAGAGTGAGAAGCAGAGGAAAGAAATCTCTCAATTGACACAAAAATGAACAGTGCTCTATCCTTATACCATAATAAGGCTGCTTCTGATAGGAAATGTCCCTTTCCCCCAGTTTGCAGTCCACAACTCAGTCCCAACACCAGAATCACTATGCCTCCCTCAAGGTCACCCATGGGTCGACCAGTTACCTCCATAGCCAGACCCTCTTCTACAGACAAAGGCCAGCTCCCTCTGATGTGCCGGTTAGGTTCTCCTGACCTCCCCCTGACCCAAATACAGAGCTACTGTTCTACCCTCTCACATCTACTCTAGCTCTAGGTTCAGATAACCTACAGACAATATCTCCAAGGTCTCCAGGGCTCCAGATTCCAAACCTTATTTGTTTCACACAACCTGCAATCTTCAGCCCATCTTTTGAAACCCTCATAATCAGCCCTGGGGCTTCCCTAGTGGCTCAGTGGTAAAGAATCCACCTGCAGTTCAGGAGATGCAGGAGACCTCAGTTTGATCCCTGGGTCAGGAAGATCCCCTGAAGGAGGATATGGCAACCCACTCCAGTATTCTTGCCTGGAGAATCCTATGGACAGAGGAGCCTGGCAGGCTACAGTCCATGGATCTCAAAGAGTCAAACATGACTGTAGTGACTTAGGACGCACACGCATATACTCAGCCCCAAACTTATTTCTTGCTATTCCTCGATACAATCTGTTCTGGTTTTCAAGGTCTCCCTAGTTCGCTGGGTCTTCCTTTCTCCAAAGGCACACACAGTCTTACCTCTTCACCTTAGCCTGGAGGCTCCTCCCTGCTGCCTCACTGAGTTCTACGTTGTCTCTCCATCCTCTGCAATCTAGAAGGATGACTGTCAGTGAAAGTTGAGTATAACTGGAATTTTTCACTGGATTCTAACAGACCTCGGTGCTTTTGGCTTCTTGAGTGAGCACAAGTGAGACTTCTCCATTCACTGGCTGGTTTATAGTCCTGCTTCAGAAAGACCTCCAAAGTCTCCCAGGATCTTTTGCCAATTCACATGTTCATTGGGATTATCTTTTTGTCATTCCTACAACATGTTGCTTCCCTGGTAGCTCAGATGATAAAGAAGCTGCCTGCAACACAGGAGACCCCGTTTTGATCCCTGGGTTGGGAAGATTTCCTGGAGGCGGGCATGGCAACCTATCCCAGTATTCTTTTTTTTTTTTTTTCCACTTCAGTATTCTTGTCTAGAGCATTCCAAGGACAGATATGGGGTCACAAAGAGTTGGACACGACTGGCCGGCTAACACAATATGTTAGATTTTTAGATTCCCCTACAACATGTTCCTGACCTGTGAACCTTGCCTCTATCCCGTTATTGACATGCCTCTAACTCTTTGAATCATTCTTTGTTGACTACTCGTTGGCTGTATTACTCCAGCAGCACAAATTCTCTCCTTCACTTTGTCTCTGTCTCTCTCTCCAAGGACTAGAGAGGAAGTACAGGTTTTGAAGCTGGCTGAATATATACTTAGGAATGATGAAGACTGTGGCTAATTGGAGAGGGTAAGCCCAGGCTAAAGGCATTCAAATTAAAAAAAAAATGAAGACACTGCAGGACCAAAAAACTCACCTATTTTCCAAAGAAGCTAATGTGCAAACCACTGTTTAGACTTGCCTGGAAGTTTTTCTGTTTTGCAGGACTCTTCCTGAGCAGGGCATTTCCTTCTCATCTGGTGGAGTTAGAACATACTGTTTAAAACTCTCATGGGAAATGGCAGTTGTTGGAAATGGAGACTGAGGAGGGGGTTGATACAAATCTTAGAATATAATTTCTTTACCACTTTCATTAGCTTTATATTAGTAATCATGAGTGAGCTGTATGAAGACTTCAGTACATCCTGGAAACAATACTACTTATTTAATATCAACCTCCTTTCCCTTACTTAGAATCAGACTCTGGATCCTACATGGACCCAGACAGCTCCAAGTCACTGCTTATTCAGACACTTTTTCTGTAAGAGGCAGTAAGGTTCAATGGTTATGAGCATAGTTCCAGACCAAGTCTAGGTGGGTTTAAACCCAGACTCTACAGTTTCCTGGCTGTGTCTGTGTTGATACCCTTGGACAAGTTAGGCAACTTCTTTTGGCTTCAGTTTCTTCATTTGTGAAATAAGGACAATAGCACCTATTTCCTGTCATCATTGAAAGGACTAAATGAATTAATATTTATAAAACATAAAGTATATGGAAAATAGAGAAACAGGAAAAGTTTGTTTTTAAACAATATATTAACTTTTCAAATGACATCATCAATATCTTTTCTTCAACTCTTGGACAACCCCAATTTAAAGCAATAGGTTCAATTTTAGTCTATAAAAATACAATACACTAAAGCGTGTCTAAAAATTCTAGAAATATGGGGGAAATTATATACAAAGTACCCTAGAGTGGGTTATCATGCCCTCCTCCAGGGGATCTTCCCAACCCAGGGATTGAACCCAGGTCTCCTGCATTGTAGGCGGATTCTTTATCATCTGAGCCACCAGAGAAGCCCATATGTGTGTGTGTGTGTGTGTGTGTGTTTAATAGGCACGACTGTTGTTGAGCGACCGTTAGTGGTCCCTCTCAGCCATTGGTTGGCATCACAGTAGGCCCTTCCCTCAAGCAAGCAACACTTAGTTAGCGATTGTTAGTGAGCAACTGATGGTGGGCAACTGTTAGCAGTCCTGCTCAGCCATTGGTTGGCATCCTACTGGGCCCTTCCCCTTCCTCTGTATAAAAGGACACTGAATTCGGATTGAGGGAATAATTTTTTTTTTGAAACATTAGTCTGCCATCTTCTTGGTCTGTTAGCTTTCTGATGAAAGTCATCATTCCTTGCTCCAACAACTTGTCTCCCAATTTATTGGCCTGTCATGAGACAAACAGCAAGCTTGGGCTTGGTAACATATACATTTTTGAAATAAACATTTTTTTTACATTAATAAGTGTATCCATTGCTTCAAACTTAGAGATATTTCCCTGAAAAGATGACTTTGGATTTTTAAAAACTAAATATATTATTTGAAAAGCTAAATAACATACAATTCAAAAATCAATGTATCCTGTGTTTCCTAACTTTTCAGACATGCTGCACTTAGAACAGTGATTGGCACATGCTAAGTTAAATATGTCATTTTCCTCTGGTTAAATCTCATTACTTTTGCAGGAAGGGTTCCCTCTTCATGCTAAACCATTCTGGTCCTACATCCCCACTTTGGAAACTCTTGATATAGCATGCCTCCAGAGAGCTTGGCCTGCCTACACTATTCCTTGCTGTTCTTGGAGGATGGAGTGATATGTATAGAAAGAATATTATAGACACAGCCAAAAAGAGTAAGTGAGCAAGTGATACTAGAAACCACTGATTTTATAAATAACCAGAAAGCTTAAGTATAGCAGATGCTGACCACTTTTTTTCCCCATAACTTACTATATTTATTTTATACATAGGAAATAGTCACACGATTCATAGTCAAAAGGATGTGCAGTGAAAACTCTCCCTTCCACCCCTGCCCCCCAGTTCTTTTCTTCCTTGTGTGTGGGTGGGGGAGGGGAGATGAGGGCAGGTTGGGGGCAGGGAGGGGAGGAGTAGTTTTGACTCATTCTTGAGTCTACTTCTGGAAATAGTTTATACACTCTTAGGTCCACAGGCCTTCATCCCAAATCCTTAGGGACAAATAGGTTCAGAATCCAGAACTTTTCAGATTTCAGACTGTAATAAGGTGTGTACAGCATCGATTCTGTTCCATTTCAGGGCTTCCTAGGTGACTCAATGGTAAAGAATCCACTTGCCAATGCAGGAGACGCAAGAGACCTGGGTTCAATTTCTGAGTCTGGAAGATCCCTTGGAGAAGGAAAATGGCAACCCACTCCAGTATTCTTGCCTGAAAAATGCCATGGACAGAGGAGCCTGGTGGGCCATAGTCCATGGGTCACAAAAGGGTCAGACATGACTGAGCACAACACAGCACAGTCTTGATTTTAACACTAAATCTCATACCTTGGGAATCCCCTTGGCCTCAGGCAAAACTGACCAATTTTTAATTTTTAACCAAGTGTTTCTTTGCCTTTGCTGCTTCTTAGCATAAACTCAAGACTGCTTTAAGGTCACTTTTTTCCTTTTCTGTTGATTTTTAGATTTCACCTCTCTTTCAAATCACTAAGGCAAAATGTTCTGACAAACATTAAGTTCTACATCAAGGTGAACACTCATAAACAATTTTAACACTCACTAAGAATTAACCTCAAAATAGCTACATAAGTAAAACTAGCAGGATTACCAGGGGTTGGTTCAAAAAGTAATTACAGAACTCTTTCTTTTGTTCTTTAGAAATTCTAGATACTCCCCATGATGTTGCCTAGGTCTCTGGAAAACATTAAATATCAGACTTATTCTTGTGAAAAAACATCTATTTGTGTTTGTGCATTTATATGCCCAGAGAAAATCCTGGAAGAGAGTGGGCTTACAGATGATTTTTATTTTCTTCCTTCTTATTGTTTGGATTTTTTGTAATGAATGTTTCTTAATTGTGTAGTGGTTTGAAGCGCTTTCTATTTAGAAGGAAGTGCTGGGATGTTATTTCCAGAATTATCTTGATTCTTTACAAATTTTCTTTCTGTATTTATTAGTAAAACAGAGACAAATTCTGTTTCAAATCTGAACAATTTAGCTGAGCTTGCAGCTAAATTGTGTGCTTCTAAATGTTTGCCTAAGGCTGTATCTTTTCATATTTGTACCCAAGCATTCAGCACAATACTCAATGTATGAGTGCTCACAGCATGTTTGTGATACTGTGTTTGAACACTCCTATAAGCATAACTTCATACTGGATGCAAGGATACAAATTCTTATTTTTTTTTTCCCATCCTGAACCCCCCTCCCACCCCCCTCCCCATCCCATCCCTCTGGGTCATCCCAGTGAAAGGATGTAAATTCTTTTCACAGGTTCGATAGTTTAAACCTAATATCACAGATTTTTATCCACGGTGAGTACCTTTGTGACGCCATGGACTGTAGCCCACCAGGCTCCTCTCTCCATGGAATTTCCCAGGCAAGAATACTAGAGTAGGTTGTCATTTCCTACTCCAGCAGATTTTCCCAACTCAGGGATCAAACTTGCATCTCTTGAGTCTCCTGCATTGGCATGTGGATTCTGAGCCACAAGGGAAGTCCTGTACCCTATTATACATACATAGTACACACACATCACCTTGAAAAGGTGAGCCACAACTCTACTTGAATCAAGGTGACAGAGAATCTAAGATTAAAAGTAGCCAAAACTGTCAGTGGTGATCTCTACCCTAGCACCTGCTGTCACAGATATGTGGATTTCAAAATAGAGTGAATATAGTCTATGAAATCCAATTTATATCCAAGCTCTCTTTTAAAAAAGAAATAAATTCCATCTGTTTTAGTGTAATGAAATTACATCTGAAAGAACGGATAATACTTGAAACGCAAAGTTCAATTATACTTCAACATTTTATTTTTTTCTATACCGTTATATTAAGAATTTGCTACAGACTCCACTTGCTTGAAGAACTCATAATGGTCTTTACCTTGCAAGTGACTGCAGGTCCTCCTAGGGACCCACTCCCATTACTTCTCATTGCTTGTAGACCTATAAGATTTAGGTTATAGCATGTCCCAGAGGATGAGGTACAGAGACTAATCTGCGAAGAAGTGAGATACATACTAAAGAATTACATTAACTTATCAATTTATATCAACTAATTCCCAAACTGGAAAAAGTTCATAGACCCTGAGCCTCTTGGGCGAGTTTACCACTTTGTATCAACACAGGAAATATATATAGGAATAAATCCCAAGAGTATAGGATCAGGATGAAAGAAATACACAGTTGAACCAGGCCAAACTTCTTGATATGAGCTCCCAAAGTAGAGATTCTGATTTAATATGTTAGCTCAAGCTGCTGGAAATGGCTCTTAGAGTTTGTTTGGTTACTTAACTGAAATACGGAATTTAAGATGGCCCAGGACTTAAGTTTCTGAATGGACTGAATGAATTTTCCCTCATGAACCATAGATCAGGGCTTCTCCACCTTGGCGGCATTAACATTTTGGGCTTAGTAATTCTGTTTTGTGGAGGGCTGCCTGATACATAGTAGGATTTCTAAGAGCAAAGCCAAGACCAGGGTGAAATGAGAGAGCAACTAGTTCTGCGCCATGGGACCATCATTCACCTTCTCCTAGTCCTGGCCCTGTTTAGGAGTATTTCTGGTCCCTATCCACTAGATATCAGTACATTTTGTGACAACCAAAATCATCTCCAGACATTGCCAGATGTCTTATGGGGGCAAAATTGCCCTCAGTTGAGGCCCATGGCTGTAGAGGAAAGTTCCCTAAGGCTTAGGGAAAATTGGAAGGCTAAAGTAGATTTATTATGCAAGGCGTGTTCACCTACCCGTGACTGTGTCCCCTAGGACAATGAGAAATATATTTGTTTGGAGAGGTCCAGCTTCCTTAAATAACTCTATGGTGGCTCTTCGCTGGAGGCCAGGATATCACTAAACTGAGTTCCCTGAATTCGGTGGGCACAATGGGATCCTCAGGGTGGTGAGAAACAATTGGTAGCACCTAGTTATCAAAGATAATGTGGTTACTGTAATGGTCAGCAGAACCAAAGTAATATTCAGAACGGTCTGACCCACAGAGACTGTTGGCACTGGCCAGGTGATCACAGTGTTCCTAGAACTGAAACTGATGGGCAGCCTACCAGTCTACTTTATTTGTGTAAGTGGGAAAGCTTAGGATCTGGTGAACAGGATTCTGGCATGAAATACCACAGTAGAAAATCTTAGCCCTTCAACCAATTTCCAGACTGAAACAAATTCATAGACCCAGAACCATTTGCATGAAGGGGAGTTCAGGTCCCTTTGAAGAAGGAACCTGTCACACAATCAAAGCTTTTATACTGTAAATCTTCCTAGCCTTCTCCAATCGGAACTGCCACCGTTTACCTGGATGACTGTGCACTGTTGCATGTGTGCTCAGTCGCTTCCGTCTTGTCCAACTCTGCAACTCTAAGGACTATAGCCCACCAGGCTCCTCTATCCATGGGATTCTCCAGGCAAGAAAACAAGAGTGGGTTGCCATGCCCTCCTCCAGAGGTTCTTCCCGACCCAGGGATCAGACCTCCATCTCCTGCAGCTCCTGCATTCCTGGCAGGTTCTTTTACTGCTGAGACACTGGGGCATTGGTAAAGGGGAAATATTTGGCCTCAGGAAAACTGGACACTGGCTCTGAAGTAATTCCTGAAGACCCAAAATGTCCAAGTGGTCCAAAGGTCAGAATAGAGGTTTATGGTTTTCAAGTGATTAATAGAGTTCTGCCTCTGGTTTATCTCTCAGTGGGCCTGGTGGATTCCCACAACTACCTTCTGGTTATTTTCCCAGTTCTCTAATGGGAAATTGGTGTAGGCATCCTCAGCAACTTGGCAGAATCCCCACGTTGGTTTCTTAATTCATGGACTAAGGGCTAATTATGGTAGGAAAGGCCAAGCGGAAGCCTTTAGAATGGCTTCTACCTACCAATACAGTAAAAAAAGGCAACACCACATCTCTGAGATTGAAAGTGTAAAAGTGTTAGTCGCTCAGTTGTGCCTGACTCTGTGATGCCATGAACTGTAGTCCGCCAGGCTGCTCTGTCCATGGAATTCTCCAGGCAAGGAAACTGGAGTGGGTATCCATTCCCTTCTCCAGGGGATCTTCCCAACTCAGGGATTGAACCCACATCTCTTATGTCTCCTGCATTGGCAGACAGGTTCTTTACCACTAGCACCACCTGGGAAACCTCATTAAGTATGTATTAGTGTCCTAATACATCCCATTCAATTTGCTTATTTGGCCTATGAAGACAAGTGAAAAAGCATGGAAGCAGTTTCATGTAAACTTAATCGTATGGTGACTTTAATTGTGGCAGCTGTTCCAGCTGTGTTTTTTTTGCTGGAGTGAATCGACCTGTCCCCTGGCACCTGGTAGGCAGCTACTGGGCTGCTGAATGCCTGTTTCTCTATTAAAGGCTATCAGAAGTCATGCGCTATCAGGCACTGACTAGTATACACCTTCACTGTTCCTATGTCAGGGCTGTATCAGCTGTCCAGCACTATGTCATGATATAGATTCAGGGACCTTGATCACCTTTTCATGCCACAGAACATTGTGCTGGTCCATTACATTAATGATATCATGTTAATTGGAACCAATGAGCAGGAAGTAATAACTATATAGACATATTGGTAATATACATGTGTGCTAAAGGGTTGGAAATAAGTTCCACCGAAATTCAGGAGCTCTCCAAAGAAAAATGTCTGGGGGTGCAGTGGTTTGGAGCATTTGAATTAACCCTTTCAAGATAATGAGCAGTTTGTCCACCTGGTCTCTCCTATCTCTGAGAATGACACAATGCCTAGTGGACCACCTTAGATTTTGGAGGCAACGTATACCTCATCTGAGAGTGTTACTTTGGCCCATTTATTGAGTGACCTAAAAAACTGCTAGTTTTCAGTAGGACTCAGAATAAGAGAAGGTTCTGTAGTCAGTCCAGGCTGCCATGCAAGCTGCTCTGCTCTGTGCCATAAGACCTAGCAACTATGATGGTGTTGGAAGTGTCTGTGGGCAGATAGAAATACTGCATGAAGCCTTTGGCAGATTCCTATTGGCAAAACATAGCATAGACCTTTAGGATTTTGGAGCAAAGCTGTGCTATCCTCTGCAGATAACTACTCTCCTTTTAAGAAATAGCTCCAATTTGCTACTGGGCGTTAGTAAAGATTGAATTCTTGGTCATGATCCACCTGACCTATCCTGAGCTGTCCATTCATTGAATCCTATAGTTTTCTGGTGTATTAATAAGGATTATTTGGTTGAAACAAAGGGTAGCTTAAACTAGCTTAATAAAGGGAATTCTCTGGTGGCTAAGTGGTTAGGACTCAGTGCTTTCACTGCTGGGGCCCAGGTTCAATCCTTGTTTGTGAAACTAAGACCCCCACAAGCCTCACTGCACAGCCAAAAAATTTTAAAGATCACAGATTTAAAAAGCTAGCTTAATAGCAGATTCTTTACCAACTGAGCTATCAGGCAAGCCCTAATAGAATGTAGATTTGAAAGATAACAAAGTAACCCCTAGGACCCAAGGGCAAGCAGGCAACTGGGCCTGAGAAAGGGACTCATCTGGGAAGCGGAAGGACTCTTCTTTCCAACTATCTCTCTGCTCTTGTCTGAAGGTGATTCATTCACCTGCTGAAGATCAATTCTCTTTTGCTCCCTGGTCCTTATGGTAAAAACATGGCTGTCCCTTAGCTACTGAGTTTGTCTGTTAGAGGCTTAACCACACAAACAGAGAGTGATCATCTCTCTATTTTGAGGGGGAAGGAACTAGTTGACCCAGCTTTGATGTCAGGAGTGTCTGGGTAGAGTGGATTGTGTGCAGGCAAGTTCACATGGTACAAAATGGCTGCCACCATGCGATGAGATGGAGCACTTAAGGATAAGTGGGGACAGGGTAGATGGTCCAAAAGTTCCATTTCGAGTTACATACATGCTTGATTCTCCAGCTAGATCATGAGCTCCTCAAGGGCAGTAATAATGGCTCATTCATCTTCACATGATTTTTATGCCAAGAAGCAAATATTTATTGGATGAATTTATAATCAGTTCTGTTGACCTTAACTCATACATTAGGCTCACACAAGCATCCAAATTAATACACATAGACATATTCCAATAGACACTCTAACGTACAATAAACACTGGTGACAGATATTGTTTTAGCTTTCTTCCCATATCCTTTCTCCCCTTCCCTTTTTTTTTCTTTTCTTTTTTTTAGCTGTGCCACATCGCTTGCAGGATCTTAGTTCCCTGACCAGGGTTTGAAACTGAGTCACAGCAGTGAAAGCACCAAGTCCTAACCACTGGTCCACCAGAGAACTCCCTCCCCTTCTTTCTTAAAAATAGAGCTTCATTGCCTCCCAACCCCCTGGGGAAGTAATACATTAGTTAATAGTACTATTTTCCCAGACCCTTCGTAGCTAAGGTGGCAATGTGACCCAGTTCTGGCCAATAGATATCAGTAGAAGTTACTGGGAGACTTTCTGAATGCTTTGTGAAAGGGACAGATGTGTCTGGGTTGTACCTTAACTTGAACATGTGTAATCAAGGAGGGTCCAATCTCCTGAAGTGGGGATAAATTGTCAGGCTTCAATAAGAGTATACAATTTCCTATGTGGTCTTCAGCAAGCATTCTTCTTTCTTTCTTGTTTTTTTCTGCTTTATTCATTAAGTTTGTTTTAACTAAAATTGCTAACATTGCCAATCATATTCCCATTTCATATATGCAGCTGTACTCAGTCATATTTCAATTGTCTAATAAATTTAAAAGGAACATAATCCACTATAAATCTGATTTAATATTCCCTTCATTTAGGCATTCTTGAGTGATTAATTCTTCTTAGGCTCAGAATAATCTTATCCAATTTTGTCCTTTTTATTGTACTATAAGTTTCTCTTATATGAAAAAACATAGATAGACACAATTTTTAAACCCCCAAATCTTGAGTTCAAGTATGACCAGAGGTAATTTACTATGTATCAACAGATATCTGATCAATTTTAGACTCCCTAAACCATTCCTGACCCCATTTTTTGGAATCTCATTTCTTAAAGCACCCCGATCTACAACCTCCTTAGTAGTCATCATGGTATCTTCAACTCATTCCTGACTCCTCATCTTTGCTTATGCTGTTTCTCCCTCTGTCTTAGCCAAGCCCTAAGCTCCTTTATAAAGCCTTCTTCAATTCCTCCAACTCACTCAGCTAGCCCTCTTTAAATTTTTATTCTTCTTACCATTATTATCAGCCTAGTTTCTAAGTCTTCCCAAAGGAGATTTTAGTATGTTAGTATCCAATCAAAAGTCCTTCAATAGAGCCATGTTTTAACAATGAATACATTCTGAGCATCCCACAAGGAACGTTCTACTAAGTGTCAGGGAAACACAGCCACTGTCCTACAGGCATTATGGGCTGATGGGTTCTTCACATCTGGGGCTCACTAGAATTCTCAAATACTCTACAGAGTAGACTGTAAACAACTTCAAGGCCCTCCATGATTTGTTTCCAATTTATTTTATTAATTCTATCCCCCATTATTCATTTTCTTTTGGCTAAAATAAACTGGGATATTTGCCCAGTCTGTACTAAAACTGATCTCTGGGTGATCATCTAATAGAAACGTTCAGCAACTTGGTCTTTTTCTCAGTCCTCACCCCTCTAACATCTGAAAATGGGTATCCACACTTCACTTACCCATTTAATCTTTAACGTCTTATAAAATGGCTTCCAAACACACCACCCCCTTCATACTGAAACTGATTTACAAGTGGTCACCTTAACCTGTTAATGGCCAGTCTCCCAGTAACCTGGCCTTGGCTCACTTCTTTGACTCCCACTCCTGATTCTCCTATCATCCCTATACCCCCACCAAAGAGATTCTCTCTTCCCCATGGCTTCACTTCTATCCTTTCCCATCAGTTCTGTACATTACCCCTAAATCAGATCCTAGTTTCCGATTGTGTGTGTGTGTGTTAGCTGCTCAGTCATCTCTGACTTTTTGTGATCCCGTAAACTGTAACCCGCCAGGCTCCTCTGCCCGTGGAATTCTCCAGGCAAGAATACTGGAGTGGGTAGCCATTCCCTTCTCCAGAGGATCTTCCAGACCCAGGTATCAAACTTGAGTCTCCTGCACTGCAGGCGGATTCTTTACTGTCTGAGCCACCAGGAAAGCCCCAAGTTTCTGATTATCTAGACTATTAACAGTGATCTTCTAACAAACATTCCTCTCTGCAATCTCTTTCCCTTTCTAACTGAAAGAAAAAAAAAGCAGGTCTTACATTATTCCCTTCTTCCAAACTCTTATTCCTAAATCAAATAAACACTAACTCCCCAATCTGATGTTCACTCAGTTCAGCATGAATTAGCAACAGTCAGTGTAACCTTACACTGCTATACTCAGCATATTCTATGCTCCAGCCAAACCAGTAGGCTTATTTTTCACTAAATACACAGTGCTTGTGCTCTCCAGGCTCTGGTTCACCTTTTATTCACCTGGATTATCCTTTTTCCCTCATCTCTGCTCTTCTAAATCTTGTGCGTGTGTGCTTAGTCACTCGGTCGTGTCCGACTCTTTGCTACCCATGGACTGTGGCCCACCAGGCTCCTCTGTCCATGAAATTCTCCAGTCAAGAATACTGGGAGGGGGTTGCCATGCCCTCCTCCAGGGGATCTTCCCAACCCAGGAACTGAACCCAGGTCTCCTGCATTGCATGTGGATTCTTTGTCTGAGCCACCAGGAAAGCCCTAAATCTTATCCCCCCCTAATTTCACTTGCCATGATGTCTTTACGAACTCTACCAAATTTGTGTAGTTATCATACTTCCTGACTGGATTCTAAACAATGGGCGTCATCTCATTTAATCCTCACATCAATGTTGTTAGGCCAGCAGTCTCCTCATTTAACACTAAAGAAAATGAGGCTCAAGGAGATTAACCATAGTTTGCCCAACTCATGCAGATGACAAGGTTGAAGTCATTGTTTTAATCTATTTGGGCTGCTATAACATAAATGCCATAAACTGAGTAGCTAACAACAGAAATGTTTCTCACAGTTCTGAGAGCTGAGAAGTCAAAAACCAAGGCACCCTCAGTTCAGTGTTTGGTGAGTTCTCACTTTCTAGTTCATAGGTAGCTGTCTTTTCCCTGTGTTCTCACAGGGCAGGCGGGGTGAGGGAGCTCTCTGGGGTCTCTTTTACAAGGGTACTTATGCCATTCATAAAGACTCCATTCTTATGACCTAAGCACTTCCCAAAGGCTCCATTCCCTAACACTATAATCGTAGGGGTTAGGATTTCAACATATGAATTTGGGGGGAGAATCGATTCATATATTCAGTTGACAGCATTCACATGTGCGTTAGGTAGCCAGCACAGTGTCTGTCACCTGCGCTGCATTTGACTTATGTGTGTCAGATCAGTGTGTTAAAAATGCTGTCTGCTTGTAGACCTAGACTTAAATAGTGAGATGGGAATTGAAAGAGTAATGAATTAGGATGGCAGGATTGTTGGTGATGTTTCCATATTTCCGCTATTGGATTATAGTGTTTTTTGAAATAAACATTAAAATATATAGTTATTAAACAGGATAGCAGCTCCTCTTAAATACTCTTAATTGTCACGTGTAGGTTAGTTTTGTCTCTCTGATTTTATTGTCATCCGCCCCCCACCCCACCCCGGGGTGGAGGGTGGATTTCTTCTACTCTTTTGTATTCCCACAGCTTTCAACGCATTGCTTAACATACGGTGTATGTACTTGTTGATTTTAATATATGTGTGTTTGTATATGTGCACAGCAACTGGGTAGAGGACGTGGGTGTGTGGCGGCAGTGTGCATTCCTTCTCATCCTTTTTTCCATTGAGTAGCTGGAGCCTGGATGTTTTCCTTCTCGGGGGAGGAGGCTGAATGGCTGACCCTTATAACAAGTTGTCCCTCACTGAACAGGTGTCTCCCCCGCCTCTCGGAAAAGAGGGATGGTTGGATACTTAGTGACATCAGAGATCGACCAATGAGAAGTCAGGCTTCGGCAGACGAGCCAATGGGCGGTCGAGGGCGGGCCCGGTTTCCTGGGAGCCCGGTGGGCCAGGCTGGTCCTCCGGCCGCAGCGGAGTCTCCGCCGCTCACGCTGCCACCGGCAGCTCCCGCGACTCCCGGCGGCTCCAGTGGCGGCGCCGTTCCCTGCCCGCGCTTCTCCCGGACGCACGGCGCGGGCACCTCCCGCCGCGGCGCAGTTCCCCCGCCGCTTAGGCTCCGGCGGTGGTGCAGCTCATGCCTCCCGGCGCGGAGCGCGCAGGTGGGCCGGCCGCCGTGGGGAGATAGGCCCCCGGGGGCAGCGGCGGCTGGACCATGGCCCGGAGACCCGGGGCGCCGGCCGCCTATGGAGAGGACTTCTCCTTCGTCAGCCCGCTGGTGAAATACCTGCTCTTCTTCTTCAACATGCTCTTCTGGGTGAGTCTTGGGGGTTATGGGGGCACCTGGGCTGCAGGGCACTCCCTGGAGTGTTGAGTGGGCTGCCAGCGCTGAGGAGGGGTCGTTCCCTGATGCCTGGTTCAAGGCGAACGTGGTTAGCTGCACTGTCTAGTTTTCTGGGAAAATCGCACTTTGGGGTAATTTTTCCTAGGCAGGAACACCCCAGTGGCGCCTTGACTGCAGAGGGTGTTGGGGTGGAGGGAATGCAAGGGATTCGGTAAAGCTTTATGGGTATTCTCTCGGCTTCGGATGAGGGTGGGTTTGAGCGGAAGGAGCGGGTTTTCCTGTTGGCCCAAGGCAGACCCTTAATACATTCACGATTGGGGGATTTTTCAGGCCTGGGGGCTGGGAGGCCCTGCTGGCAAAGATAAAAGAGGAAGGGGGGAAACCCAGACCTTTCCTCTCCCTTCCCTCAGAGAGAATGGGTTCAGGGGCTTTCATCTCTTCCTTTTGCAGGCCTCTGCCGCCCTCCCTCCCTCCCTTCCTCCAAAGGCTGAGAAAGGACAGGAATGGCCTGCAGGTGTGGATATTTTTCTCAGAACTCTCCCAAACTTTGCCCACCTTTCTCAGGACCAGGCTCCATCCCCTGGAGTTTGATATTCTTTCGCTTCTTTAAATAGACCCCATGTTGGACAGGAGGGAAGTCCAGGGGTCCTTTCAGAATCCTCTGATTGGAGCTGAAAAAGTAGAAAATGTCGGACTGGTGCTGCCTCGATTCCCACCCCCAGTCTGCCTTCAACTGTTGACTTGAGTAACCTGGGCAATATGTTCACCTCTGTGGGCCTCAGTCTCCTCCTCCGTAAAAATCAAACCCAGCATAATCAAGGATGCTGCAAATTCTCTGCTGGAGCTGAGAATGCAGCTGGGCGTGATCATGAAATGCTAGTGCTAGCTCAATCCTGTTTCATGTCTCGAGAGTCCCTGAGCCTCTCTGGGTTTGAGAACATAGGGAGATCCATTCTCCCCCCCCCCCCACACACATTCCCCAGTTTCTCTTAAAGCACCAACGACACCAGAGCTGCTGCTGCTCTAGGAGTCCATTACACTTGCCCACCTCTGCTTGAGACCTAAAGTTCAGACTTGCAGGAGGGAGGAGTCTACGTTTCCTAGGAGAAGGAGCAGACTAGGCAGCTAAGCCAGTTGCTGGAAAGGTTTCATGGGGGCCATGGTGTGAACAGACACAAAGTACATAAGTGCTAGCCTGTTGGGAAAAATGAGAGAAATCCCAGAGGGTGGTGATGACAGCTCACTCTCAGCCATTGTACTGGGAAAAATGAAGTTTGAACTCCTAACGAATTCTCAGTTCGGCAACTGGAAAAAAAAACTAGAAGACATCTTGTCTAGAACTCTGCATTTTATATATAAGAAAGCCAAACCATAGAGATATTCTTTTATCCTATGTCCAAAAGGGGGTTAGTGGGCTTGACCTGGTGATTTCTCTACTGAACCACAGGGGAAGTCCTTGGTTGCTGCTGTCGCTGGGGTGTTAGCAGTATTAGTAGTTAACTAGTCAACGCCAGTTTCAGCTGGTGGCCAGGGAAGAAAATCTCACCACCACTCTGTCAGGTTGGGGGAATGTCCTAAGGGGAAGCCCCACACCTAAGGGCAAGTTCCAGAGAACCCTCTTACATGCCCACTGAGTGTGTTAGGCCAATGACATGCCATCTTTAGAGCCAGCACTAGCATCCCAGGGACCTCATGTCCTTGATCTAACTCCTCTGTCAATCATGACTTTGCGTGCAACTTCGTTGAAGCCTTTGGCGCTTCACCCTTATCTGTGTACCCTAGCGACAACAGCTGGGTGCATCTGTTACAGTTGCCTTCACAGTCATTTTCCTGGACTTCCCCTACTCTACCCCTTTTACCAGATAAGTGACTTTGGGAGGTCACAGCAAGGGAGAGAGTTTGGCTCCATAGACCCATTTTTCTTGGTTCCAATGCTTCATTCAAGGTCAGAGGACCTGGCTAACCAAGCTGGCACCATCCCAAATTAGAGAAGTGCCCCTTCTTGGCCCTACTTGAGACTCATAAAAAGTCAGAGGCACTAGAAATAGCACACTGAAGGACAAGAGACCCAATTTCTTTCTGGCACCAACTTAACTGTGTGACCCCAAGCCGATATATGTGTGTCTCTGTCCTTAAGCTTTCTCCTCTAACGGAGAAATTTTTTTTTCTGCCTCTGTGAACTATTTAAAGAGGAATGTGTCACTCTGGGGACTGTTTTCTTTCTTCAAGACCTAGGGCTAGCTCTAAGGATGCATCTTTCTTGTGTCCTGGGACCCTTGGGACATCGACTTTCCCAGGGAACAGTATTTTTTTGGTGTTACTGAGTGCCACTTCTCTCCCAGGTCTGGACTCATAGAGTTAATCTCACTTATGGTCAGCTGGAGATGAACAGCTGGTTTTCCCAGATCAGGGGTCATTTTTCTTCCCATCCCCCTTTAGGGACTGATTATGGTGATTTTTTTTTTTTTTTTAGGTTTCTCCACCATCCTAATCAAATTCCCCTTTCCTACTCAGGAGGCACCCATGGTTGGGATTGTCAGCCAAACTCCTTTTCCAGGCAGAGCGCATGTTCTGGCCAGGCGCCGGAGAGGTGTGGATGGGTGGTGTTTGCATCTGTGCCTGGGTCACATTGGGAAGGCATCATCTGGGCTCATATGCAGTGGTGATAGTGGTGACCGTGGTGTCAGTGGTTATCCGTGCTACTTCTCTAGGAGCCCTGACCCTTGGGGAATTTGGAGTCTGACTCAGAAAGCTCCTGGCTCCTATGGGACCAGGACCTGTTCCTTCTGTTCATGTTTCAAATCTCAATTCCTCTTTTGCCTAGGAGTTCTGGTTTTCTTCCCAGAATTGTGCGCCTGGGTTACTGATTGTTAGGATTCCATGGCTTGGAGAATTGCCCCAGGATCACAGAAGTTATAGTTTAGTCTTTCAGTTAAGTAGCTGACTTTCCTTACCTCCTTGTATTAGCTCTATGCAGAGAGAATGAAGGCTTCCCTAGTGGCTCAGTTGATAAAGAATCTGCCTGCAGCGCAGGAGACCTCTTGCAACATGGGAGACCCGGGTTTGATCCCTGGGTCAGGAAGATCCCCTGGAGAAGGAAATGGCAACCCACTCCAGTACTCTTGCCTGGAGAATCGCATGGATAGAGGAGCCTGGTGGGCTACAGTCCATGGGGTCACTAAGAGTTGGACATGACTGAACACAACCTTCTGTCTGTCTGTGCAAAGGGAAGACAGTGGGCTGATACACCACACTTTGTCAGCTTGGGCATTCGTTGGCAGGAGCATTTTCAGTGCTGCCACAGCAACCATCTCCCTCCTTGCTGATCCTTTTCCCACCCAGAGCAGCAGTTGGGGTGACTTTTGAGTCAGGCAAAGCCTAGAAACTCAGCTCTCCTGCCCCCGTGCCTCAGCGGAGCCTTCCTTAGTGGCGATGCCTCAGGACTCCCCTGGTACCTTGTGCACGTTTTGACCATCAGATCTTTTTTTTTAACCTGTGCCACAATTATGTGTTTCTTTATGTCTCCCCCTCTAGGCTCCTGAGGGTAGAGACTGCCTTATTTACTTCTGGATTCTCAGCGCCCAGCTGTGTTTGGCAGAGAGTGGGTACTTATTGAATGTTTATTGAGTGGTGAAGGAGGGGTCAGAGCCTAAGGGTTAAGTCAGGATGCCCTTCCTCCCTCTCTTATGGACACTAGTCTGTCAGGATGCAGCACAACCTTAAGTCTTCAAGCATTCTTAATTCTTAAGTGGGGTTGCATCCTGTGTTCTCTTCTGCAGTGGGCCTGGCACCCTTCCCTCAAGCCAGGTCAGAAAAAATGGCAGCCATGCCCTCCATCATCTCCCTGAGGGCCATGCCTGATTACTGCCCACAGCACACACGGACCCATCCAGGTCTTCCCTGGGCTGATCCAGGGTTCTGATGAGGTATCTCCTTCAAGAAATTCACTTTCCCTGCTACTTCCACTGTATTGGAATCCCCAGGGGATTCAGAATGCCCCAAACCACCTGCAGCACTATCTGTTGTAGTCTGGCTCAGAAGCCACGAGGAAATGATCAGGCATTGAGCCTGGCTAAAGCCCCTCCTGAGTGGCAGGGTCCCTTCCTGCCCACCCCACCCCACCTTCACCACCATGCAAGCGCGGGCACACACACATACACACACACAACTACCTAAACATGTTAGGAGACAAAGCCCATTTCCTCCCCCATTTTTTTCCTCCTTTCCCTATAGACTAGGCAGGCTGCAATAAACGAATTATCACATTATGTTTATAAAACAACATCACCACCACCAAGAATGAAGACGGAACCACACTCTTTGTTGTCAGGTCACACACATGCCTTCTTAACTCCCTAAATAGCTCTGTTTGCCTTGTACCAAGTAGAAAATCATAGACGTCAAGCAGCCTTTAAAAAGGATAAAAGAGAAGCATCTCTTAGAGTTGTGATAGCAAGCTATGTGTCAGGCTGGCAACTCCAGGCTGTGAGTCTGAATGCTTATACCACTATGAGCCCTTGTGAACTTCCCTTCCTCGTTTATAACCTTGGAGAACCAAAACCAGCCATGGCCTAAAAGGAGCTAAAGGGTTGGCCCAGACGTTGGAGAGGAAAGAGCTCTGTAGACTCCACTCTAACTGAGGAAAAAGCCCTAGGGACTCCACTCCAGCTGGACAATTCCATCCTATCCAGCGGGAGAGAGCCAACAGTCAGTTTCACATGGAGAGTTGCCACCTTAGAAATCCCAGAACAGTGGTGCCAGGATGGCTGCTGAAGGACTGGTGTGTGCAGATCCCAGGTAGTGAGAGAGGGGGCCCTGCTTTAGGGCTCGCAAGCTGTGATTTTTTTGACTTCATCCAGAAATAAGGACAGAAAGGACTGAGAAGCGGGAGGTGCAGACCCCTCCCTCCCAACATCCTTCTGGCAGGGGGTGGAGAGGACAGTGGTTTGAGCCACACGCAGGGAATCACTCTACTCCCAGCTGTCTCCCACTGCCACCATCAAGAAAAGAAGGGGAAAGATTCATTCCAAAGAAAAGGTAAGACAGATTCACCCAGTTCATGCAGACTAGGCTTTTTATTTTAATTTTTAAATTTTTTTTCAAGATTTTATGTGGACCATTTTTTACTAATAAAAGTCTTTACTGAATTTGTTACATTATGATTTCTGTTTTATGTTTTGGTTTTTTGGCTATGGGACATGTGGGATCTTAGCTCCCCGACCAGGGATTGAACCCATGTCCCTTGCATTGAAAGGCAAAGTCTTAACCACTGGACCACCAGGGAAGCCCCTAGATTGGACTTTAGAACGTGGAAGGTGGACAGGCCAGGCTTCCTCTCAGGGGCTGGTGGGCCCTAGTGGTGATGCCCCATTGGCCCCTTTCAGGTGCGGTTCCCGGGACTTCCCTCTGGGTCTTGCAGGGCCCTCCTGATGCTATTTTACTTCCCCCACCTGAGCCCTGCTGTTTCGGCGATTACCAGCTGCTCACCCAAGACAACTGCAGGCAGCTCCTTCCCACCTCACACAAGGCCCTGAAGTGAACACACGCCCTTGAGCTGCTGTGAGGCAGAGAGGGAGGCAGCCATGTGACCGAGGTCATGAGGCTCTGGAGCCATATGGACATACCTTCCAGTCCCACTTTAGCCACTCACTAACTGAGTGAATTCTCCCAGCATCAGTTCTATAAAGTGGAGATCCTAACACCCTCTTGGGCTTGTGGTCATAGTGTGTATACAGTGGTTAGTCCAGTGCGTGGCCCTTTAGCCCTCGAAAAAAGGTAACTGTTACCATCGTTGTTAGAATTGGCTTGTCAAGGTCACCTGTTGGGGAAGGACTTGGAGAGCTAGGATAAGTGCTGCTCCTGACAAGTGACAGGTGTGTGGGGACTCAGTCTAGGCCAGGGCCAACCTTGAACCTGACTTCCTTCAGCCTCAAATGCCCTTGCTCACATTCCTGCTGTTAGGCAGAAGGTGATGATGATTAATGGTGTCGTTATATTTTATAGTTTACAGAGACGTTTCCTATATATCATGGGAATAGACTCCACTGTTGTCCAAGGACCTTCCCCAGGTCCACTCCTCAGAACTTTTCACACTGCATTGGTTTTAATCCAATGGAAATGGACTCGAGCTAATCTGCCTGTAATTATGGACATTTGAGCCAGTAGATCTCTTGTCCAGGACCTTACCTGGAGGCCCTTCCCACTTGGTGCTGATGGCTGTGAATTTGTGTGCCAGGGGCTGGAATAAGGGTTTTCCTCACAAACATCAGTTCATGACTGTCTTTTCCTGATATACAGGGGAAAAAAAAAGGTCAAATAATGGAGTGACTTTTCTGTTTTCTGTTATCTCCCATCTTCTCGCCAAGACTGCTTATCTGCTGTCAAGGGCACAGGGAATAGGACACATTAGCAGCAAGCCTTCTGGAAAACTAGGAAACTATTTAGACTATTGCGATACTATATTATGAGATGCTGAGACATGTGGCTAACAATCAAATCATCTGTTAGTAAAATTGTTCCTTATTTCTAGGATAGAAATTAGTATGTCATGTTTCCTCTCGTGACACACTGAGAAGGACACATTATTTGTGTTAATACTCCTGTCAAAAATACATCATCTGGATCAGATTGGGAAGAAACAATCCAACATCCAAACTGAGGGACGTTAAGCCAAACCACTGGCCTGGACTTACCAAAAAAAAAAAAAAAAGTCAGTATCAAAAGGAAAACTATCAGAACATGTATTGGCAATGATGTGGAGAAGTTGGAATCCTGTACATTGCTGGTAGGAATGTGAAATGGTGCAGCTACTGTGGAAAAAGCTTGGTAGCACCTCAAAAAATTAAACATAGAATTACCCTACGACCTGGCAGTTCCACTCCAGGGTTGATACCCAAGAGAACAGCAAACAGGAGGTACTCAAACAAAAACTTGTACATGGATATTCATGGCAACACTATTCAAAGTAGCCAAAAGGTGGAAACAACCCACATGTCCATCAGCAGATGAATGGAAAAACCAACTGGGTTCTATCCATGCAGTGGGATATTACTAGGCCTTAAAAGGTAATGAAGTCCTGATACATACTACAACACTGATGAACCTTGGAAACATTAGAAGATAGACACCAAGAGCCACAAATTATATGATTCCATTTATAGAAAATGTGCAGAATAGGCAAAACCATAGAGACAGAAAGCAGATCTGTGGTTGCCAAGGGTTGGAGGAGTGGAGGGAGTGGGGAGTGACCATTTAGTGGGTGTGGGAGTTGTATTTTGGGTGAAGAAAATGTCCTGGAGCCTGATAATGGTGGTGGTTCCCAGCAATGTGCATGTATTTATGGCCACTGAACTGCACCCTTTAAAATGGTTAATTTTGTGGTATATGTACTTCACCACAATTTTTTAAAAGTCAGTGTCTTGAGAAACCAAATACAAAGAAAAGAAAAAAAGCAGTGAAACTGTTCCAAGCTAAAGGAGACTCGATGCATGGATCACTAAATGCATGATCCTTGACTGGAAGCTGAATCAGGAAAAAGGCGGGGGGAAGCAGTTATAAAGACGTTATTGGGATAATTGGGCAAAGTTAAATATGAATATAAATTAGATAGTAGTAGTACCATATTAAAGCTTCAAAAAGAGTCTAATATGTCAAGATTGCATACGGTATACCAAGAGAGCACTGTAGCGTCTCAGTGTCCTGTCGTCTGAACATTTTTAAGTTCTACTGCCATTTTTTGGTGTAAAGAGAAAACACCCTGATTAAAGGTTGTAAAACTGTAGGCAAGGGAATCCAAATTTAAGAAAATATGATATTACAAAGTGTGTATTTACACGACTAACAATTGAGGGTGACTTTTTTTTTTAAATAGATTTCATTTTTTAGAACAGTGTTAGTTTTACAGGAACTTTGAGAAGATGGTACAGAGAGTTCCCATATACCCCACACCCAGTGTCTCTTGTTTGTTAACATCTTACATGAGTATGATGCTGCTTCCCAGGTGGCACAGTGGTAAAGAATCTGCCTGCCAACATAGGAGACTCAAGAGACACAGGTTCGATCCCTGGGTCAGGGAGATCTCCCAGAGTAGGAAATGACAACCCATTCCAGTGTTATTGTCTAGAAAATTCCATGGACAGAGGAGCCTGGTCAGCTACAGTCCATGGGTCGGTTGCAAAGAGTCAGACACAACTGAGCAACTGAGCACGCACAGGAAAAATCTGGAATGAACTTTACAGCCAACCCAATACATTTATTACATTAAGGTCCATGCTTTATTCAGCTTCCCTTAGTTTTTACTTAATGCCCTTTTTGTATTCTAGGATCCCATCCAGGATACCAAATTTCATTTAGTTGTCATGTCTCCTTAGGTTTTTGTTGGCTGTGGCAGTGTCTCAGAATTTCCTTATTTTCGAAGCCTTTAACAGTTTGGAGGAGTACTGATCATCTTGTCCCTCTATTGGAACTTGCCTGATGTTTTCTTATAATTATACTGGGGTTATGGGTTTGGGGAATGAAGACCATGGAAGGGAAGTGCCATGTCACATAATCTCATATATCAATGACCTCTGCTGATGTTGACCTCGATCACTTGGCTGAGGGAGTCAGCCTTCTCCACTGTAAAGTTAGTCTTTTCCCCACCCTTTTCCATTCTGTTCTCTTTGGAAAGAAGTTACTGTGTGCAGCCCACACTTGGAAGTGGGGAATTGTGTTCCACCTCCCTGACACTGCAGTGAGTGATATTCGCTCAGTCATATCCAACTCTGTGTGACCCCATGGACTGTAGCCCACCAGGCTCCTCTGTCCATGGGATTTCCCAGGCAAGGAGACTGGAATGGGTTGCCATGCCCTTCTCCAGATGCTGCAGTACCTCCATAAAATATTTGGAATTCTGTGTGAGAGATTTGTCTTTTCTATCCCATTTATTAAGTCATTTATATCAGTATGGACTCATGGATATTTATTTTATATTTGGGGCAACAATTCCGTACTCTTTTATTTTGATATCTCTTTGGCACGGCCACACCATTGTGGGGTTTTGTTTTTTATTTTTGAGCATTTCCTTACCTTCTGGCACCACAAGATGCTCCAGACTTATCTATTTCCTGCCCTAGTCCTAGGATCAGCCATTTCTCCAAGGAGCCCAGCGGATGGCTATTTTCATTATAAGGTGATTACTCACCTTACATAAGGATAAAGGTACTGGTGCGGACACATTATTTTATATAATTTGATGGACAATCTTCAGGAACATGCCTTTGGCTAGACTCAGCTATTTTAAAAACTGTGTCTAGCGTTTGAAAGTTTCCAGTGAGGCTTCATTCTAGCCAGAATATGAAAAGCTATTCTAGGAAAAGAAGTGTCTTTATCTCTGTTCTCATCATGAAAGGAGGTCACTGGTGATATTGTGGGGTGTCACAAGGATTCTGTAGCAAAGACTGATATGGTGTAGACGGTACCCAACTGAGATTGGAAACGAGGTTTAGTCCAGGTGTTGCCACTGCACCCATGTGCACCTGGTCAAATATCACTTTGCTCTTTTGGTCTCATCTATTTAAAAAAAAAAAAAAGTGGCCGGGCTCATTCCTAAGTTTCTATTCAGCTCTCAAATGCTAACCTAATAACAGCAGTACTCACTTTGGAATGGCAGCAGCTCTGAGGAATTCAGGGTGGGAGACGTGGTCAGGAATAGAAGTGTGAAAGAGAAGCTGTGACTCCAGGATAAAGAGGCAGATCAATGACAGAAATGCAGAATTTCAGAGTAGCTAGTGAGCTTCCAAGTAAGCAGGATCATTAATGATCTTATTAAATATTCATGATCTTAATATTAATGTCTTAACTTTCTTTTTCACATAACCAGCACCTGCTGCTCTAGATCCCTGGCTGAGTGTGCTTGAGGCTGGTGGTTCTTGAACTTGGCTGCATGTTGGAATCACTTGGAATGCATTCAGGAACACTGTGATCTGGGTTCCAATGCCAGAGATTCTGACATACTTGGTTTGGGGTGTAGCCTACGCATCAGGAATTTTGAAGTTCTCCCCCCCCCCCGCCCCAATTCTAATGGCAGCCAACATGAAGAAGCACTGCCTTAGGCTATCGACGCTCTTGCCTCCTCCCACATAACAGATATGTCTCCTTAAGGGCAGGGACCACATCTTGCTCATCTTTGCAGTCCTCAGAGTGTCTCCTACATAACAGCTGATGAACTGGATTTGGAGAGTGTATTTGTTTCCTATTACTGCTGGTAACAAATTGCTACAAACTGAATGGTTTAATGTAACACAAATTAGTTTTCTTATAGTTCTGGAGGTCAGAAGTCCAAAACAGGTCTCATTGAGCTGAAATTAAGACGTCAGCAGGCATGATTCCCTCTGGAGGCTTTAAGGAAGAATCTAGTTCCTTGCCTTCTCCAGCTTTTAGAGGCTGTTCACGGTCCTCGGCTTACGGCACACACTTCAGCCCCTGCTTCCGTTCTCATACACACATCTCCTCCTCTACTCTGAGCCTGTTGCCTCCTTCTTATAAGGTCCCTTGTGGTTATATTAGGCCAGCTGGGATAATCTCCCCATTGTAAGGTCTTTAAGTGAATCACATTTGCACAGCCCTGCCAGGCATGTAAGGTAACATTTTCACAGATTTTGGGAATTAGGACAGGACATCTTTCTAGGGGACACTGTTCTACCTACCGCAGATAGAGACAGAGCAGCTGCTATAATTACAAGCCCACCCATGGAATGAAGTTACCCTGGGACACGTGGCGTCTCTTTACTTTCCCTTTCTTGTTTTAGCTGTGTGGGGATTTAATCAGAGACCGTCTTTGTGAAAAGTTATACACCCCAGTGAAAATTTAACGTGAAAAAACAGTGAGGAGCCTGGGAGCAACAGAAATAAAGAGCTGCTGTTAAGGCGCGTCCGTCGTGTCCGATACTGTGCGACCCCATAGACAGCAGCCCACCAGGCTCCTCCGTCCCTGGGATTCTCCAGGCAAGAACATTGGAGTGGGTTGCCATTTCCTTCTCCCTACCAGGCTCCTCCGTCCGTGGGATTCTCCAGGCAAGGGTACTGGAGTGGGTTGCCATTGCCTTCTCTGGAAATAAAGAGCAGATACATATTTTTAAATGAATCAGTAAGGTGATATTCAGAACCAGAATTGGCTGTGGTGAGTTTTAAAGGGCAGACAGAGATGCCCGATTGCTCTGGCAAAGGGCTTGTGTCTCTGGGCTGGCGGGATGACTGGGATCTCCCGTGGGTTTTCTTCACCTCCCACCCACTGCCTCTTGCTCCCTGAGCCTGGCTGTGCTGTGGGACAAGAAGCCAGCTGGCACCTCCAGCCCCTCCCACAGCTCTCTGCAAGCAGCTTCCTCGCTCCTGGACAGAGTGTGAGGGCCAGCACATACACATGGGGCCCCAAGGCAGAGGGAATGTCAAACGATTGGGGACCAAGGAGAAGGGTCCTAAAAGACATGGTTTTAGACAAGGTTTTCCCATTTCCTGCTGAATGCACCAGCTGGTAGAGTTCGCCAAAGAAAATATCTCTTTACCGAGGGACTAGTCTGACCTGTTGACCTGCTGTAGGGGCTCAATTCCCTTCTCCCACCAAAGCCCCAAGATGTTTCTTCCCAGCTGGTCTCTGTCTTTCAGGACAGTGGAGTCCAGCCAGCCCTGTCCTTCCCCACTGAACTGGTCAAGTTCCTGCTGAGAACTCCCTCCAGCCAGAGCGTGGCCCCAGCTATTGCCATGGTGATAGCCAGCTGCTGCTTAGCACCAGCCTGGCAACTGGGCACAAAGGAAGGGTGCACACACGGGGTCATCCTGCACTCCTGGAGGCCTGCGGTGAGGGCACAGAGAAGGCCCCTTTAGGGAGCCCTGGTGGCCTTTGATGGGTTTGTTTTCTCAAAGAGAAGCCAGGAAGTTTGAAAGGTCTAAATTCTCTGTTTCCGCACCCTGGAATCAGACTGTATAAAGTTTCCTTTGTAAGGTAGTTCTGCTATTTTACACCAACACATTCATGTGCAAGCATTCTTTCATTCTGGTTTGCACTTTCATTCTTACATTTGACACCACATTGACCTCCAAGAGGGTTAGAGACCTGGGAGCATCTACTCAGGCCTGCTTCAGCTTGAAGACCTTCCCTTTGAAGTAGCTGGATTCAAATTCAGAACTTCACAGTTTCTATGTGACCCTGGGCAAGTTAATCATTAGTAATGATTTGTTGTTAGTCGCTAAGTCATGTCTGACTCTTTTGTGACCACATGGACTGCAGCCCACCAGGCTCCTCTGTCCATGGAATTTCCTAGGCAAGAATACTGGAGTGGGTTGCCATTTCCTTCTCCAAGGGATCTTCCCAGCACAAGGATCAAACCCTCACATTTCCTGCTTGGCAGGCAGATTCTTTACCACTGAGCCACCTGGGAAGCCCCAATTAGTACTGATAGATAATATTTATTACTAGGCATTTTGTTAAATGCTTTCCATACATTCTTTTATTTCATCTTCACAGTAATCTGATTAGATATAGTTGTTTTAAATTCCCATCTTCAGGGACTTCCTTGATGGTCTAGTGGTTAAGAATCCACCTGCCAATGCAGAGAACATGGGTTTGATCCCGGTCCAGGAAGAGTCCACATGCTCCAGGGCAACTAAGCCTGTGTGCCACAACTACTTAGCCCTCGCTCTAGAGCCTGAGAGCTGCAACTACTGAGCCTGTGCGCCTAGAGCCTGTGCTCTGCAACAGAAAAGCCACTGCAGTGAGAAGCCCACACACCACAACAGAGTGGCCTCTGCTCGCTGCAACTAGAGAAAAGCCCACACAGCAACAAAGACCCAACACAGCCAAAAAGAACGACGACAACAAAAAACAGGTAAATTCCCAGATACAGAAACTGAAGTTCAGAGAGTTGTTCAGCATGGGCTCAGATTCACCTCACTCTGAAGCCCATGTTCCTAACTGCTGTTTTGTATTAACCTTGCATTGCCTTAACTTCCTCATCTGTAAGATGGGAAGAATAGCTGCCTCACCAGATAACTGTGTTGTGAGAATTAAATGTGATCATCCTGATACAGGCTTTTCATGGAGGTAATGCCATGCTGGATTCTATCAACAGTATCACTGGGGAGGAAAAAGATGCTCATTTCTGGTCCAGAAAGAGTCGTCATCCTCCTCCTCTCCTCCAAGGTTACTCATGGCTCTCAGGGCTCCCCGGTTTCCAAAACCTCAGAGTGTGGCTCCTTCCCTGTCTCCACAGGTGATTTCCATGGTGATGGTGGCTGTGGGCGTCTACGCTCGGCTAATGAAGCACGCAGGTGAGCTACAGTTCCTGTCCATCTCCCCATGACTCTTGCCTGCCCGCTTTCTCCTCTGCCTCTTTCAGCCCTGGCCCTTCAGCCCTCCTCCTCACAGAAGGTATGGAGCTATGGGGGGCAGCCACCCTCTAGCCAAATCCTGGCAGCTTACTACACCTGGCCACCCGAGCCAGTTCACCTGGATTTCCCCAAGCTCCCTCGAATCTTCTGAGATCCACCTGCATTTTAGGCTTAGGGCATATTTAGGGAAGAAGGTAGGCTTCTGGGTGCAAAGACTAACCAGAGGCTTCAGCCCTCCCTTCGCTCTGTTCCGGAGAAACTCAACCTCCATTCCTATTCCTCTACACGAAGTCTCCAGGAAACAGAATCTGTAAACGCCAGCGAGCCTAATGCCATTCTGATTCTTTTCTGGAGCGAAAGTGGTTCCTCCTCTCTCAAGCCTGGGAATAAAGGCTCTTACTTTGTTAGTTCCTCAAATTAAAGGCCACAGACCGTTCTGGGCCCTTGGTGTTCTCCCCGTGGGAGGGCAGTACTGCTCCCTGTAACCTTTACCTAGCCACACTGGAGAGTCCCCCACCAGGGGAGGGGGATAGTTCTGGGGGCACCCCACCCCACCCCTGGTACCCCGCTCAGTGGGCACCAGCTGATACTGAGCTGCCCACCCCCCAGAGGCAGCGCTGGCCTGCCTGGCCGTGGACCCGGCCATCCTGCTGATCGTGGTGGGCATCCTCATGTTCCTGCTCACCTTCTGCGGCTGCATCGGATCTCTCCGTGAGAACATCTGCCTCCTGCAGACGGTGAGGGGCCAGGGGCGACCCCCTAGGAAGGCCCAGGCCCTCCCTCCCTGTGCTTCTCCTTCCTGAAACCTTTCAGTTTCTTTTGTCCCTTGCTGCCTCCAAGGTCCATGCTGTCCACTCCTCCCTGTAGAGCTCAGCCCAGGTAACCCAGCCAGGGCGACCATCCCCAGAACAGCGTCCCAGAGGCAGCTGCCTTTACTGTGGGGGTGGGGAGGTGTCTGGGAGAAGTGGCCTGTGTTCCCCGAGTCCTCCCTGTGGCCCTGGGAAACTCCTGCCCAGCGCAGTAATAGACTGCCTCCTCTTCCCACCTGCTCCCTCACAGTTCTCCCTCTGTCTCACCATCGTGTTCCTGCTACAGCTGGCAGCTGGGGTCCTGGGCTTCGTCTTCTCGGACAAGGTAACTCGGGGAGTCACGGGGCCTACTCAGATGTGAACCAGAGGGAGGAAGGGAAGGTTCCTGCCTGTGCTCGGCCTGACTAATTAACCACAGTGGTCCTTCCCCTGAGGAGCATTAGCCTTTGAAAGATTGTCCTTAGGGATGAATGAATGCCCTTTAAAGTCACCATATTTAAAGAGGATTTCAAGATCGTAAGGGGTTTTCCTGTGCCAGTCTGAGAGGCCAACAGGGAAATAAATTCTATAAACCCAAAGTTAAAATAGTCTGCAAACTTTAATGGCAAACGATTGAGTAAAATTCAGTTATCAAGTAGATGACAGACAACATGAAGAGCCTTTTATTTCTTTTAAAAATTATTTATTGGGATAAACAAAAGTAAGAAAAGGGGGAAGTAAACAAGACTTTGAACAGCTCTCACCATATCTGGAAGTGGTCTGCCTTTCAGTGGCAGCCCTTTTCATTAAAAACCAGAATTTCTTTCCAAAAGGGCAGATGATTGCCAGGGGCAGAGTATAGGACTATGGATAAGAAATTTTGAGAAATGTAATGAAGCAGAAAGGAAGAGAGCATGTTTAAACTATGAAATTGAGAGCCACTGAGTCCATTCAGAGTGTCCTAGTCCTTCTGACTTAGTAAAATCCTAAAAATGATACAGAGAAAAGATCTGTACTCAAAAACGCTGAAGAAGACTCTTGAGAGTCCCTTGGACTTCAAGGAGATCCATCCAGTCCATCCTAAAGGAAATCAGTCCTGGGTATTCATTGGAAGGACTGATGTTGAAGCTGAAACTCCAATACTTTGGCCACTTGATGCAAAGAGCTGATTTATTTGAAAAGACCCTGATGCTGGGAAAGATTGAGGGCAGGAGGAGAAGGGGATGACAAAGGATGAGATGGTTGGGTGGCATCACTGACTCAATAGACATGAGTTTGGGTAAACTCCGGGAGTTGGTAATGGACAGGGAGGCCTGGCGTTCTGCGTCTCAGAGTCGGACACGACTGAGCCACTCAACTGAACAGAAAGAGATGCAATTCTCTTATGTCCACTAGAGGTCAGTGTCTTAGCTCAGTTAGTCCTTTTCTACTAAAAAACAATCCACCGCCTCAACACACACAAACTAGTTTCACTGCTTTACATCAGACAAGTATTTTGTGTAATAGTACTCAGAGATAGATAAATATTGGCTTATCTTGAAATGTGGCTCTGAGACGTAGCAACAGTAGTTCAGCATTTTTCTTGCCCACAGGTACCTGGGAGCCCAGGGATGCATGGGCTTCGGAACGGGCCCTCTTCCCTGCTAGGACTTGGTTCTGACTTCAAGGCTGACTTAAAGAAAGATGAGCACCGTCTATTGCTATTTCTGCAGGGGAGCAGGTTAGGGGCTAGTCCTGTGTTCTGATTCCCTCCTCATGTTTCTGGCAGGTGCGGGGCAAAGTGAGTGAGATTATCAATAATGCCATCGTGCACTACCGAGATGACTTGGACCTTCAGAACCTCATAGATTTTGGCCAGAAGGAGGTACGGATTGAGGAGGAGGGTGGTCATCTAGTGGTCTGGGAAGCTATCGGTAAAAGTTAATGCCATCCCAAGAGACAACTCACCCTCAAGGTCTGTGGGCTTTTTCATTACCTGATAGGTAATGGATTCTGGGAAAGGGTTTGGCAAAAAAGCCACACATAACTTTAAAAGTACTTTTACAGGCACAGAACAGTATATATAGTAATCTACCAATTGTGTAAAATAAAAGAGGAAAGAATATGTATTCATATTTACAAAAGGAATCTGAAAGGATATAAAAGAAACCATTATAAGTGGTTACTCTTGCCTGGAGAATCCCAGGGACGGGGGAGCCTGGTGGGCTGCCATCTATGGGGTCGCACAGAGTCGGACACGACTGAAGCGACTTAGCAGCAGCAGCAGCAGCAGCATGGGGGGAAACTGACAGATATTTTTTAATATCACCAATTAGAAAGTTAGATTTTTTAAATTGTGGTAAAATATACATAATATCAAATTTACCATTTTTAAGTGTACAGATCTGTAGCAATAAGTACATTCACACTGTTGTATAGCCATCATCACTATCCATCTCCAAAACTTTCTTCCCAAACTGAAACTCCATACCCATTAAACACTAACTGTCCATTTCCCCACTCCTCCTAGCAGCTACCATTCTATTTTCTGTCTCTATGAAATTCTGTCTCAATGAATACTGTGTTTGTCCTTTTGTGACTGGCTTGTTTCACTTAGTGTGTCTTCACTTTAGTGTGTTGTGGGTTGTGCCAAAATTTCCTTCCTTTATAAGGCTGAATAATATTCCATCATATGTATATATCACTTTGTTAATCCATTTGTCTTTTGGTGCACACTTTGAGTCACTTCTGTATTTTGGCTCTTGTGAATAATGCTGCTGTGAGTCAGAAGTTATATTTGAAACAAAAGTGCTTTTGAGACCAGTGCTGAGTTCCCCTTCACTTGGTGTAACACCCTTAACTTGGATCCTGTTTGCTTTCATGGTGTAATTATGGGCCCACAACACTGAAGAGTCCCCTCCTGTGCTTTCTCTACATTAAGACAAATGTTTGTAGCTGCTGCTGCTGCTGCTAAGTCGCTTCAGTCATGTCCGACTCTGTGCGATCCCGTAGACCGCAGCCCACCAGGCTCCGCCGTCCCTAGGATTCTCCAGGCAAGAATACTGGAGTGGGTTGCCATTTCCTTCTCCAGTGCATGAAAGGAAAAAGTGAAAGTGAAGTCGCTCAGTCATGTCCGACTCTTAGCGACCCCATGGACTGTAGCCTACCAGGCTCCTCTGTCCATGGGATTTTCCAGGCAAGAGTACTGGAGTGGGCTGCCATTGCCTTCTCCGATGTTTGTAGCACTGATCCTTTAATTATTTCAGCCAGTATTTTGGGAACATATCCTTTTGCCAGGCTCTATGCTTCCCTGGTGACTCAGTAGTAAAGAATCTGCCTGCCAATGCAGGAGACGTGGGTTCGATCCCGGGGTCAGGAAGATCCCCTGAAGAAGGCAACCCACTCTAGTATTCTTGCCTGGAAAATCCCATGGATGGAGGAGCCTGGTGGGCTACAGTCCATGGGGTCACAAAGAGTCGGACACGACTTAGCAACTAAACAACAAATGCTATGCAAGAGTGAAAAACCAGAAACTGCCCTCAAGGAGCTAATAGTTGAGTGCGTAAAACAAAATATATATATGTGAAGTTATAACAAAATATATAAAGTAATACAAATTAAGAAAAGATAACTTCTTCAGGTGCAGGTCACTGAGAAGCTTGAGCTCAAAGTTTCAAGGCTGTGTTTAAACACAACTTGAACTTATAAGTAGAAGCTTGTCATAGATTTCTGGTTGCTTTGAGAATTCCCTGTGTCACCTCAGTGTAAGGGGTGGGTAATTTTTAACCCCTGTGATGGGCTTTGTTGCAGTTCAGCTGCTGTGGAGGGATTTCCTACAAGGACTGGTCCCTGAACATGTACTTCAACTGTTCAGAAGACAACCCCAGCCGTGAGCGCTGTTCTGTGCCTTATTCCTGTTGCTTGCCTACCCCCAACCAGGTGAGCACACCTCCCACCTCATTTCCTCCCACAGTGATGTGAGTTACTTTCTGATTAGGGCAGCTACCATCGGGAATCTCCATCCCCTAGCTCAGCCAGTCAGTTCTGCAGAACAGCTGTCATGTTTATCTTCACTCCAATCTGATGGCTTTGTCAATCTTTTACTTCTATAGCCCACTTGGCGGCCCAGAAGGCCCAGGTCTCTAAAGCAAGGAGAACTGGACTCGGACCGCCAGAGGAAGGGAAGTTGGCATTTAGCAACTTCCAACCTAGCATCCTCCACATATATTCTCTAACAATTTAGGAGTTTAGGAAGGGTGGGAGGCCCATCAGCTAGGGCCCCAAAGAAAAAGTTTTAGGAATGGGAGTCCCACTTGGCTTTTGAACTCTCTCCTCAGGCAGTGATCAACACCATGTGTGGCCAAGGTATGCAGGCCCTTGACTACCTGGAAGCTAGTAAAGTCATCTACACCAACGGCTGTATTGACAGATTGGTCAATTGGATACATAGCAACCTCTTCGTACTTGGTGGTGTGGCACTGGGCCTAGCCATCCCCCAGGTAACTTACCCTGTAAAACTGTGGTTCCACAATTCTGTAAAGACTCCTTTAGTTTGGGGGAGGGCACCTGGGACTCAGCTAGAGCGTCAGGCACTAACACTGCTGAAGGGCAGGTGCTGACTGCACTGGGAAGACTGAGTCAGAGAAAACAAGGCCATCACTCATGGCTGAAGACCCAATTCCTTCTTACCTTTTCCAGCTGGTGGGAATCCTGTTGTCCATGATCCTCGTGAGTCAGATCAAAGATCAGATCAAACTACAGCTCTACAATCAGCAGCACCGGGCAGACCCATGGTACTGAAGATTCATCCTGCACCTCCTCTGTAGGGCAGCAGGCGAGCCTCATCAACCGACAGCAGTGGTTACAGCTGCCGGCACCCAGTGGAGATTGGATTCCAGACCTGCAAGCCACAGCCCAGTGGGAGGAAGCCAACTCCAGGCAGCAGAAGGCAGGGTGCACAGGTGGCTCTAGTCTGAGAAGCATGTGCCTCCTCTCCTCACCCCAGCTCTCAGCATTGTTATTTTGTATTCTAACCTCAATCATTTGGGTTTGTTTTTGTTTTGTCTGAGACAGATGCTTGAGCAATAGCAGTTGCACAGAGTTGTGGGGGCACTGGGCTTTTCACCAAGCCATGACAACTGACGGCCCTACTAGGGCTGCTACTGAGCTTGACCAACATACTCAGATTCTTGCTGTTGCCAGCAAGCCCTGCTTGGAGTCCGGCTGGCATGATACCAGCTCCAGAAGGGACGGGGCAGAGCAGGCAATGAGCCTGGGGATCAACTGGGGACAGCAGTCTGTATTGGGTAGGAGTGGAAGGCGATGTGTTTACTAACTGCCTGTCCTGCCACCCTCCCAGGTAGTCAGAGTGAGCTACATCCTGCCCTTCCCTCATTTCCATGGAAACGTGGCGGCAAGGGCAAGGCGTACAACAGCAACCAAATTCATCTCTTCTCCTTTCCCTTAAAAAATGTTTGGAACCGTAGTCTATATTCTGCAGCCAGCAGAGGTGGGACTGAGCCATAGGCGCCCTTGAATCCCACCCTGTATGGCCCTCCCTGCCCAGTAAGTGGATTTTCTTTTTAAACATTGGCAGTGTGCAGAGAAAGAGAAGTTAACACCCGCCCACCACCGCCATTCCTCTGCAGCAGAGCTCAGTATAAGCAGGGATCTTGCTGGGGCTGGGGGAGCCAGAAATGGCAATAAAAGTTTGTTGACCTGGACTAGGCTGGACTCTGTGAATTTTCCATTCTGGCAACTAGAAATGGGGGGGGGGCGCGGTAGAAGGGCCCAGCCATAGGGGGGTGGGGTGCGGGGGGAGAAGAGGGAGGCCTCCCTCCGGGAGGGGACGCGACAGTCTCTTAAACGCTACCGTACTTCGCCCGCCCCATCACCTACCCCGCCTCCCTCCAGCAGATGCGTTACTCCCCTCCCACAACTTCGTCCTCTCCTGTTTAAATTAGATCGATTCCCAATTCGGATCTGGGAACAGCGTAATTTTATCCCCAAATGCGACGTTAATTCTTTTTTCCGAACGAAAATAAATAAATTTGCTACCCCAAACTTTCCAGATGGGTTAGGTCGATAAATCCCAGTCCAGCCCTCTCGCTGGGAAGGGAGGGGCGGGGGAATGAGGAGCAAGAAGGCCAACTCTTCACTCCCAGTCCAGACCCTCTAGCCCTCTCTTCCATCTTTATCTGAAGGAGCTGGGTACCGCGGCCCATCCAGTTTTAGGGAAAACCCAGGGGAAAAAAAAAAAATTCTTCCATCCGGGCGTGGGGTTTCCTCGCTCAGAGAGGAGCTTGCGAGCCAGGCCGGCAGGGAGGCCGGGCTGGAGCGCCGCGGGGCGGGGCCGGGGCGGGGCCGCGCGGCGCCGTGGGTGGGTCCCCGCCCCCGCGGCGGCCAGGCGGGCGCCTCAGCCCCGCGGCCCCTAGGCGAGTGTAGGGCTGTGTGGGATGACTTGGGTGTGGGGCTGCGTGACCCCACTACCCGGCGAGTGTCCCCCAAGTCTCCTCGCCACGCTCGGTGGTCGGGGGGCTCACGCTAGGGCCTTGGCCCGGCTGGGAAAGATGGGAGAAGCCGTCCCGCGCTGGGCAGCATCGCGAGTTGTCTCCCCGCCCCCAGTTTCCCCTAAGCCAGCCTTCTCCTGGGAGGGCGTCTTTCCAGCCGCCGCCTGGGGCCCCAGCCAATGTTTAGCTCCAGCTAGTAACAGAACGGAAAGAAAAAATAAAATCTTTTTTTTTTTTTTTTAAGTAAGGGCGTTTTATTCTGGGCTGTGTGTGTGTTAGTCGCTCAGTCGTGTCCTACTGTTTGCGACCCCATGGACTGTAGCCCACCAGGCTCCTTTGTCCATGGGATTCTCCAGGCAAGAATACCGGAGTGGGTTATTCTGGGAGAGAAGAGTAAAAAAAAAGCACGCTGTGATAGAGCCAGAGCGAGGCATTTTATACTCTTTCAGTTGGTGATGCGGACCCAGAAGTCCGTGTTGGGAGCTGGGGTGACACACCTTCCTGGTTCACAGACTTTGAGGCGCGTACCTGGTAGGAGTCAGTTTAGAGCCTCTTGGAGGAAAACACCAGGAACGCTGGTCTGCAGAACCAGGATTCAAATCCAGATTTCTTGAACCGCGAACTACTTCACTGTTCCTCATTATCTAGCCTTCAGGCTTGTACAAAAGGAGTAAGGAATTTCCGACCAGGTACCAGGGCTTATAACACCCTGAGCATTAAATGTGCAGGAGCTTATAGTGCAATTCAGTATTTCTACCTAGATACCTTTCTCAGTGTTTTTTTAGCTTTCTTTCTCTTTGGTCTGATGCTGGGAGAGAAAATGCCTCGATTTTTTAAAGGTTTCTCATCATTATTTCACGTTTCAATTTAATTTGCTCCCTGAATTTCTATCAGTTTAATAATCCTAGTCTCAAGCTTGTGGGGTTAACACAGCTAATTGTTGTTCAGTTGCTAAATCTTGTCCAACTCTTTGCCACCCCAGGGACTGCAGCACACCAGGCTCCCCTGTCCTCCACTGTCTCCAAGAGTTTGCTCACATTTATGTCCATTGAGTCAGTGATGCTGTCTAACTCATCCTCTGCCTCCCCCTCCTACTTTTGCTTTCAATCTTTCCCAGCATCAGAGCCTTTCCAATGAGTCACAGCAGGTGGCAGAAGTATTGGAGCTTTAGCATCAGTCGTTTCAATGAATATTCAGGGTTGATTTCCTTTAGAATTGACTGGTTTGATCTTCTTACAGGCCAAGGGACTCTCTAAGAGTCTTCTCTAGCACCACATTTCAAAAGCATCAATTCTTCGGCTCTCAGCCTTTCTTATGTTCCAGCTCTCACATCTGTACATGACTACTGGAAAAACCATAGGTTTCACCATATGGACCTTTGTTGGCAAAGTGATATCTGTGCTTTTTAACATGCTGTTTGGTTTTGTTAAAGTTTGAATAGCTATCAAAGCTGGGTTCAAAGGTGAGTGAATGGAAGAAGATTGTTGGAGCAATGGAAATCAGGCTGGATAGGCCGAAGTGGAGAGAAAGAACCACCCAAATTATCCAGACCATCTCTCATCTTAAGATTCTTAATATAACCATATCTATAAAGTCCCTTTTACCATTATATATACAGACGTTCTTGGGATTAGGCATGGACATTTTGAGTGGCCATTATTCAATTTGTCATATCCCCTTCCCACTACATGCGTGACTTAAAGGTGGAGGAGATGTAGGAAAGAACTGTTGTTGAATATTGGCAAGAGTTTGACATAGGTGTTGTCTGCCCTTCACCTAATAGTTACCTAACATTTATTGTGTGCTTACTGTGTGTCAGGTACATGTTTATTACAAAACTTGATGGGTGAATCCATAACTGTTTTCTAACTTGTTCCCAACCCAAAGACCAGATTTGTTGACAGGGCCAGGGACCAGTTTCAAAAAAGGGCAATAGCACAGCTGTTCAGAGAGAGTTCTTCTGGTTCATTATTCTAAAAAGGTCAAGAACATTTTGTAAACCCATGCCCCCCCAAACCACCCTCCCATAACATTAAGAGTAGTTAGATATTCCAAACTGCCATAGATAAAACACTCAGAGAGGGGTAACCACACTGTAGAACTGAGGTTGGAAGTCAAGCTTTAGTGTCTCCTCACTACCATACCAGGAACTTGGTCTATCACATGAATGGAATAGCATAGAAATTCCAGAAATGTTTTTAATCTTTCGTACTCACTGACTTAATCAACAAGAAGCCACACAATGATGAAAGGAAGGGATCATCACTAATAAAAGTTGTCAGGACACATGGATTACATTATGGAAGAGAAGTCACTTTGATTCATATCTCACATCAAAAGAATGTTTTAAGGCAAAACAAACAATGAGAATGAAAATCAGAATGTCCTTATGTGTCCTAGCAGTCGAGAAATAGAGTGGACAGTTTTTTGTGCATCTGCCCAGATCACAAGGATTCTTCCCTCTTTGGAAACTGGCCCCCCTACCCCCAAGCCATAGGGGTGAGTCTTGAGAAGCTGTGTTTGTACTGTAAGACTTGGTCTCCTGGACAGAACTGACTGGATCAAGCTTGGGCACTGTGTTACTATCCTAGGAATGCTGTAACAAACTATAGTTAACCCTTGAACAATGCAAGGGTTGGGGCACCAACACCCTATATTCAACTATAGTTGAAAATCCCCAGAGAACTTTATGGTCAGCCTTCTGGATCCACAGTTCCACATCTATGAATTCAATCCACCCTGATCATATGGTACTGTAGGAAGTATCTATTGAACAAAACCATGTATAAGTGGACCAGTGCAGTTCAAACCCATGTTGTTCAAGAGTCAACTGTACCACAAACTGGGTAGCTTACAGCAGAACTTATTGTCTCATAGTTCTGAGAGCCAGAGTTCTGAGACCCTGTTGGCAGGGTTGTGCTCCCTCTGGCCTCTAGGAGAGGATTCTTCCTCACTTGCCTCTTCCAACTGCTGATAGCCCTAGGCATTCCTTGGCTTGTGGCAGCATAACTGCAACCCCTGCCTCATCTTTACATGGTGCTCTTCCTTCTGTGTCTGTGTTCCAATTTCTTCTTCTTATAAAGACACCAGTTATATTAGGATAAGGGCCCACCCGACTCCAGTATGACCTCATCTTAATTACCTCTGCAGCCACCCTATATCCAAATAAGGCCACATTCTGCAGTACTGGAGGGGTAAGGATCCAACATATCTTTGGGGGGAAACACAATTTGACTCATAACAGCCTCTAGCTTAAACTGTGCCAGAGGTCTCTCTGCGGGACTTTGGAACTGAAAATGAGATTCTGGTCACAGCCTGGGCTGACTGGTTTGGAGGAGAAAGAGGAGACAAAAGGAATCTGAGGCTCAGCTTCTCAACACCTTATGGACTGAGTAACAGAGAAAGTCTGTTTGCAGAAAGAGCAGAATGAAACAGTTTGGGGGTGGGGCAGAGAAAAGGGGGCAGAGGAAGGATTCTCCTGGAAGCAGCTTTCATTGTGGTCCTACCATGTTTCTGCAGCTCCACGGCTGTCCTGTCTTGGATTCCTGGAGACACTGTGTACTCACAGAAAAGCCTGCTTTATTTGCTTAAGGAAGTTCAACTGGATTTCTGTTGCTTACAAGCAAAGCTAATAGAAAAGCTATAATCACAGTAAGATGCTATATCAGTTTTTGGTTGCTGCTATATAACAACTCACCACAAACGTAGTGCATAAAACAACACACGCTTATTACCATACACTTCTGTAGGTCAGAGTCTGACATGGGTCACCCCAGGCTAAAATCAAGGTGCTGGCAAGGGCTGCATTTCTTCTGGAGATTCCAAGGGAGACTCTCTTTCCTTGCCTTTTCCAGCTTCTCTAAGTCCACTTCTTCCATTGTCAAAGCCAGTAACAGCAAATCAAGTCATTCTCACCACTCTCTCTTGTTTTTTGTAGCTGGGAAAGGTTCTCTGCTTTTAAGAACCCATGTGAATAGATTGGATCCACCTGCATGATCCAGGCTTCTCTCCCCATCTCAACGACCCTTAATCACATCCTTCTGCCAAATCCCTTTTTACCACGTGAGGCATCATATTCACAGGTTCTGAGGATTGGGATGTGGACGTCTTTAGGACTTCCCAGGTGGCCCTAGTGGTAAAGAACCTATCTGCCAATGCAGGTATACATAAGAGACAGGAGTCTGATCCCAGGGTAGGGAAGATCTCCTGGAAGAGGAAATAGCACCTCACTCCAGTATTCTTGCTTGGGAAATTCCATGGGTAGAGAAGACTGGTGGGCTACAGTCCGTAAGGCCACAAAAAGTTGGACACGACTAAGCACACATCTTTAGGACACATTATTTTGTCTACCACAGATGCACAATAAAATATATTATGACCATTTGTAACAAGATAGATGGCTGAGACCTCAATGATTGTTCTTTGCACGTTTTTTTTTCTTATAAAATTTCTTCATTTTACATATTTTACAACTCGGTCTGGAGCCTTGATCTCCTAAAACTTTTTATGAGGAACACAGGGTCAATGCTGTTCAGATTCAAAGACCTTTATTTAGCTGAAGATCTTCTCATAGCTGAAGATTTAACTATTCCAGAAAGACACTAAATGAAGACATATTCCCAGAAGGCCCAATTGGAGAAGGGAAGGAATGAACAGAATGGGATCAAATGCTTATTTCCCATTAGAGAAGTACACGTATTAAAATGTTATTGTTGGAAAAAAGGCAATTGAAATTCCTCTAAGTGTAGAATCTGAGATGACTACCTGGATAAACATGTTTTCTGGCAGGAGACTGTAAGGGCCAGTTTATGTATAGACACAGGAAGTGAAACATATACCTCTAGGAAAGTCGGTAAACACGTGCATTCATTCAACAAAGGTAATGTGCCAGGTGTCATTTCAGCATTGGGTGCACAATGGAGATACAAAAATTCCTGTCTTCCTAAGTCTCCTGGAGGGGACAGATTTATACAAAATATGTTATATCTTAGGGGTAAAGAACCCACCTGCCAAAGCAGGAGACGTAAGAGACGCGGGTCCGATCTCTGGCTCAGGAAGATCCCCTAGAGGAGGGCATGGCAACCCACTCCAGTACTCTTTCCTAGAGAATCCCATGGATAGAGGAACCTGGCAGGCTGCAGTCCATGGGGTCGCACAGAGTTGGACACAACTGAAGGGACTTAGCACATATATATGCATATATATAACATATGCTGTGATGTCAGGTAGCAATATAGGCTAGGGAAAAAAAGCAAGCTCTGAGGGTAGAGCCTGATGGAAGAAGTGCTATTTTGGATGAGGCAGTTAAAAATGCCTTCATTTTTGGGCGGCCTAGCCATGTGGCTTGCAGGATCTTAGTTCCCTGACCAGGGATTGAACCCTGGGCCTCCGGCAGTGAAAGCATAGAGCCCTTCCACTGGATCACCAGGGAAATCCCCAAAATGGCCTCAATTTTTAAAAATGATTTGATTCTAAACTAATTATAGACTTATAGAAGTTTGCAAGGAAATGTACAGGGAAGCCCTATACACTTTTCCCTAACCTCACCCAATGTTGACATCTCATGCGATTATAGTATGATATCAGAACCAAGGAATTGACATTAGTGAAGCTCACAGAGCTAATTCAGATTTCACCAGTCATACATGCACCACAGATCTATGTAGTTTTATCTTAAGTGTAGCCTTGAGTAATCAACACAATCAAGGTACCAAAATGCATATATAAATTATATCTCATTAAAATTGTTACCAAAAAATACACAATTGTGCCATCATCACAAGACACATCATTGGTATTACATCTGCATAGCTACCTGTGTGCTCAGTCACTTCAGTTGTGTTTGACTCTTTGCCATGCTATGAACTGTAGCCTGCCAGGCTCCTCTGTCGATAAGATTCTCCAGTCAAGAATACTGGAGTGGGTTGCTATTTTCTCCTCCAGGGGATCTTCCTGACCCAGGGATCGAACCCATGTCTCTTATGTCTCCTGCATTGGCAGGCAGATTCTTTACCACTAGCACTAGCCATAGCCACACCCATTCCCTAACCCCTGGCAACCACTAATTCATTCTCCATCTCTATAATTATATTATTTCATGAATGTTACGTTTGAAATCATGCAGTAGATATCCTTTGAGATTGTTTTTTTCTTTCAGTAAAAAGGTCAGTTTTCATTCTAATCCCAAAGAAGGGCAATGCCAAAGAATGCTCAAACTACCATACAGTTGTGCTCATTTCACATACTAGCAAGATAATGCTCAAAATCTTTCAAGCTAGTCTTTAACAGTATGCAAAACTGAGAAATTACAGATTATTTTACAGATTATGAGCTGGATTTAGAAAAGGCAGACGAACCAGAGATCAAATTACCAATATCTTTTGTCTTAGAAAAAGCAAGGGTATTCCAGAAAAACATCTACTTCTGTTTTATTGACTAAGCGAAAGAAAGCCTTTTACTGTATGGATCACAACAAATTGTGAAAAATTCTTAAAGAGATGGGAATATCAGACCATTTTACCTGCCTCCTGAGAAATCTGTATGCAGAAAGAGAAGCAAAAGTTAAACCAGACATGGACCAATGGACTGCTTCAAAATTGGGAAAGGAGTACGTCAAGGCTGTATATTTTCACCCTGCTTATTTAACTTCTATGCAGAGTGCAAAATTCTAGGTTGGATGAAGCACAAGCTGGAATCAAGGTTGCCAGGAGAAATATCAACAACCTAAGATATGCAGATAATACCACCATAATGGCAGAGAGTGAAGAGAAACTAAAGAGCTTCTTGGTGAAAGAGGAGAGTGATAAAGCTGCCTTAAAACTCAACATTCAAAAGGTGGAGATCATGGCATCTGGTCCTATCACTTCATGAAACAATGGAAACAGTGGCATACTGTATTTTCTTGGGCTCCAAAATCACTGTGGATGGTGACTGTGTCATGAAATTAAAAGATGCTTGCTTCTTGAAAGAAAAGCTATGACAAACCTAGACAGCATATTAAAAAGCAGAGACGTCACTTTGCCAACAAAGGTCCATATAGTGAAACCTATGGTTTTTCCAGTAGTCATGTACAGATGTGAGAGTTGGACCATAAAAAAGGCTGAGCACCAAAGAATTGATGCTTTTGAACTGTGGTATTAGAGAACACTCTTGAGAGTCCCTTGGACTGCAAGGAGATCAAACCAGTCAATCCTCAAGGAAATCAACCCTGAGTATTCTTTGGAAGGACTGATGTGGAAGCTCCAATACTTTGGTCACCTGATGTGAAGAAATGACTCATTGGAAAATACCCTGATGCTAGGAAAGATTGAAGGGAGGAGAAGAAGGGGGTGACAGAGGACAAGATGGTTGGATGGCATTACTGACTCAGTGGACATGAGTTTGAGCAAGCTGCAGGAGATGGTGAAGGACAGCAAAGTCTGGCGTGCTGCATGTAGTCCAAGGGGTCATGAAGAGTCAGACACGACTTAGTGACTGAATGATGACAACATAAATCCCTTGGGATCTGTCCAAGTTGTTACATATATCATTCCTTTTTATTGCTGGCTACTGTTCCATGGTGGGCTTCCCAGGTTGTGCAGTGGTAAAGAATCCGCCTGCAATGCAGGACATGTGAGTTTGATCCCTGGGTCAGGAAGTTCCCCTGCAAAAGAAAATGGCAGCCCACTCCAGTATTCTTGCCTGGGAAATCCCACGGACAGAAAAGCCTGGAGGGCTACAGTCCATAGGGTGGCAAAATCGTCAGACACAACTTAGTGACTAAATAGTAGCACGGCAGCAGCAGTGTCCCATGGTATGGGTGCACCACAGTTAGTTTACCCATTCACCCATTAAAAGGCATTTGGTTAGTTTTTCAGTTTTGAGATATTACAGATAAAACTGCTATGAACATTGATATACAAGTTCCTGCGTGGAAATAAGCCTTTGTTTCTTTTGGTTAAATGCCCAGAAGTGTGATTGTTTGGGTTGTATGGTAAGTGTATGTATGCTTTTTTCAGAGGGGCTTGTTTCCAGAGGGACTGTATTGGTTTACATTGCCCAGCAATGTGTGAGTGATTCAGTTTGTCCCCAGCCTTGCCAGCGTTTGGTGTTAATCATGTTTTTCACTTTAGCCATTTTGGTAAGTATTCCTGATTATCTCATTGTAGTTTAATTTGCATTCCTCTAATGACTAATGATGTTGAATAGCTTTTGATGGACTATTTGCTACCTATATATTCTCTTCAGTGAGACTATCTTTTGCCCATTTTTCTGATGAAATTGTTTGTTTTTTACTGTTGAGTTTTGAGAGTTCTTTACATATTCCAGATTCTAGATCTTTGTCAGATATGTGATTTGCAAATATTTTCTCCCAGTCTATAATGTCTTTTCATTCTCTTAACAGTGTCTTTTGCAGAGCTAACATTTTAAAAATTCTGAAAAGGTCCAATTTATTTTTTTTTGTATGGGTCATTCTTTTGATATAAAGTCTAAGAACTCTTTGCTGAATCATAAGTCTTTAAAATTTTCTCCGATTTTTTTTCCTAGAAATTTTATAGTTTTATATTTGCATGATTAATGAATTAATTAATGGCTGCACTGGGTCTTTGTAACTGCATGTGGACTTTCTGTAGTTGCAGCAAGCAAGGGATACTCTCTTGTTGCAGAGCACAAGCTCTAGGGTGCACAGGCTCTGTTGCCCTGTGGCATTTGGGATCTTCCTGGACCAGGAATTGGACCAGTGTTCCCTGCATTGCAAGGAGGATTCTTAACCACTGCACCACCAGGGAAGCCCTACAAGATAATTTTGAGTTAATTTTTGTATAAGCTGTAAAGTACACTGTTAACTACTAGTTGGACTTCCAGCAATTACTGAAATGGCACAAAAGTCCTTAATTTTGATGAAGTGCCGTTTGTCTGTGTTATCTTTATTGCCTATAATTTGGGTGTCATATCCTTGAAATCATTGCCAAATTCAACGTCACGCAGATTTTCCCCATTTTCTTCTAAGAATTTTGTAGTTTTAGCTTTTAAATGTAAGTTTTTGATCCTTTTCGACTTTATGTTTATTGTGTAAGGTAAAGGTACAACCTCATTCTTTTGCCTATAAATATCCAATTTTCCCCAATACTTCTCATTGAAAAGACTATCATTTTCCTATTGAATAGTCTTGGTACCTTCTAGAAAATTAATTGGTCATATAAGTAAGAGTTAATTTTCAGGCTGTCTATTCTATTCTACTGGCCTATATGTCTATCCTTATGCCAATATCATGGACTTCCCTGGTGGCACTAGTGGTAAAGAACCTGACTGCCAATGCAGGAGATGTAAGAGATGCTGGTTTGATTCCTGGTTGGGAAGATCCCCTGGAGGAGGGCATGGCAACCCACTCCAGTATTCTTGCCTGGAGAATCCCACGGACAGAGGAGCCTGGTGGGATACAGTCCAAAGGGTCACAAAGAGTCAAACACAACTGAAGCAACTTAGCAAAGCACATGCCAGTATCATCATGTTTTAATTGTTGGAGATTTGTAGTAAGTTTTAAAACTGGGAAATGTAAGTCCTCTAATTTTATTAATCTTTTCTCAAGATTGTTTTGTCTATTCAGGGCCCCTTGTAATTCTGTAAGTATTTGAGGATCAAACTACTTGTCCATTTCTGTGAAAAAGGCTGTTGGAATTTTGATAGGGATTGTGTTAAATCTGTAGATTGCTTTCATAGTATTAACATATTAAAATTGTTAAGTCTTCCTATCCATGAACACAGAATATCTTTCCATTTATTTATATATTTTTAAATTTCTTTCAGCAACATTTTGTAGTTTTCAGTGTACAAGTTTTTCACCTTCTAGGTTAAATTTATTCCTAAGTATTTAATTCTTTTAGGTGCTTTGTAAATGGAATTGCCATTTTAATTTTCTTTTCAGAACATTCATTTCTGATGTATTGAAACACAACTGATAATATCTCATCTTTATAAGAAAAGAAAAAGGAACTTAGACTAAGTTGTTCAAAGGTCCTTGGCTAATCAGGTCTCTTAACTCCAAGATGATTGTGCTCCTTCTCTGAGAAGCTGGTTTACCTAGCCCCTTTCCCATTTTATCCTTTCCGTCTGAATTGATGCTCTTACTTGTTAAATAAGAAACACAATAAAGAAAGGGCTTCCCTGGTGGCTCAGTCAGCAAAGAGTCTGACTGTAATGCAGGACACCCGGGTTCAATTCCTGGGTCAGGAAGATCCCCTGGAGAAGGGAATGGCAACCCACTCCAGTATTCTTGCCTGGAGAATCCATGGACAGAGGAGTCTGGTGGGCTACAGCACATGGGGTCACAAACAGTCGGACACGACTGAGTGACTAACACTTTCACAGAATAAAGAAGTGGAGCACTGCAACAATTATGTTCCAGATTCTAGCCAGTGTGACAACTGAACTGTAAGGAAGCAACCAAAGCCTCAAGGATACCCATGGATAGCCCATATATACTTTCACGTTCATTCTTTTCAAGTGGAGGGCCCAGAGGCAAATAAAGAGTCAACGTTGAATCGTGACCTCAAAATGCCAAAATATTTGGTGAGAATGACTCAGAAATCAAGAAGCTACTTGTAGCAAATCGAGTACTGTAATACATTGTCACACAGGAGAGCTTCTCTTGGACCTGATAGAAGGACTGTGTTATGACATGTAGACGGGGTTAAGACTCTGGAGGAACTGGGTGGGGGCTGGCTCAGGTTCAGGAGAGGAGAAGTTCACACTCCACCACCATGAGGTTGGAAACCAGGAGTGTGTCAAATCACTCAGAAGTCTCTAGAAGACACTGTTGATTCTGCTCTGCCTGAAGGAGGGGATGGATGAGCTTTCTCCAGGACCTTGAGTACCCTTCAAGAACCACCAGGAACAGGACTTTCCTGTGGGTCCAGTGGTTAAAAACCCTTGCAATGCAGGGACTGGGGAACTAACATCCCACATGCCATGGTGCAGTTAAGCCCGCAGGCCATAACTACTGAGCCCATGTGCTCTGGAGCCCCAACATGATGCAACGGAGACCTATAGCCAAATAAATAAATACTTTTTTAAAAAAGAGAACCACCAGGAAATCTTCTCTTCTCCAGTCCTCACTGAACGTTTCCCATCCTGTCCTGAAACTGCTGTCTGACAGGACCTAGAATTTTGACTTCCTGGGGTGCGAGTCTCAAGGAGTTGAGAAATGAGCACGTTTTCTCCCTCCTCCTAAAGGGAAGAATATTCTGGCTGGAAGACGACACTGTAGGATCGTCTCAATTCATCCTCTTCAATCTCTTGCATAAAGGTTTTATCTTACATTGACGTGATTCTTCCTCAAATATGATGGGATTCTTCTGTCTTCCCAGAATTTCAGACAAGGGACCGTATAGCTTTCATTCTTGAAGAATTGCTAACATTTTTAGGCAGAGAGGTCAGGGGCTGTGTGAGCACTTGCACAAGTTTCTCCCTAATGCGTGGAATACTGAGAAAATCCCACAGGGCTTCAACGCTGTCACAGCAACAACAAGAAAAAATAAGGGGAGAAAGTTTCCAGAGCGAAGCAACGGTACGGTGTTTCGCAACCTGCTCTGTGGCTCAAACTTCGGACACAACAGCTATTTCATTTACATCACAGAAAAAAATAACTGCGGTAGGTCATAATGCTTTAAATTATTTTTCCAGTAGGAATATTACGCCCTGATGACATAGACTATTTCCACTTCTTCCATAAATCACCAGCACTTCCCTCAAAATGGTCTGTTGTCTCCTGACTCTTGCCCTTCATACCATCCTCACATTGACAGATTAATGTTCTTACATGTATCACTCCTCTGATCAAAATTTTTCACTGCTTCCTATCACCGACAGAATGAAACCTGAATTCCTCTGTATGCCGTCTGTAGTTTCCTACCAATCAGCTTCCCTGCTGACCCACTACTCCATCCTGATGGCCAGGCCGGTCGTGCTCTGAGCTATCGTCATAGTTTCCTCCCCTTGTAATGCCAGCTGGGCTCCTCCACTTTACTAACTCCTCCTAGTCACACTTCAGGGTTAGATTCAAATCCCCACTTCTCCACTTCTACCCATGCTGCCCTTTCCCTGCTATAAATTCTTAGGGAACACTCACGGTATCCCTCATTTTGGCACCTTATTCATCCAGTGATTAGTATGCATATCTAACTGCACTGGATACTCTGTGGGTAGAGAGAATAGAGTAAGGTCCTTGGCTTAGAGGAGGAGACTTTGCTGCTTTGTAATAATATATTACTGTTTCTTGAGGGCAAGCCTTGTCTCCATGGTAAAATCCAAGATCTCAAGTTCTTCAAGTATGTCATGCCTATCACGGTGCCACATACATCCTAGGATTTCAGAAAAAGACTTGTTAAATTGAATTAAATCCTCTCGGGCTTAGGCACTACTTGAGGATGGTAGCTGAAGTGCAATAGCTAATCTGCTCTAAAATGGCCAAGCCTAACAGGACTAGTCCACCTGGGCTAGGCTGAAGGGGTAGGGGTCCTGGTGAGAAAGGAAAAGCCACCCTAGTGTGCTGCCCCATGAGCAACAGGAAGAATTGCTCACTGCAAGTCCACTCTCCTGGCTGGACCATTGGTTATTTAGAGGTGGAAACCACTGCAGGGTGAAATCAAATTCCGTGACTGACAAGCAAAAGAGTGAGAAAATGTAAAGAATGGCAGAGTAGGGAAGGAGAGCAGCTTAAACTTCCTAGGCTAGCCTATGAGCAGCAAAGGGCCATCAGAGAGGGACTGGCCTCCTTCGGCCATAACCAAAGACACGCCAGGGCCAGCCGTTGGCAACCACAGTTCAGAGTTTCACACATTTGTAGCAATAAAGGCTTGATGTCTACACTTTTGGTTTCCAGACACATGCTCTCTGAATGCTCTCTGAAGGCAGGGGCGGCTGCCTGGAGTGACTCTGAAGTCATCTCTCGCACAGGTCCCTAGCTGGAAGGACTTGGACAAGCGGGGACTCGAAACGGTGGTCTTCTCCATGGAGCTCTGGAACAAGCTGAAAGATCTAACCAAAAGCAGAAAAGACTGGCAGATTGGGGAGCAGGGCGGGATCTTCTAGATGCAGTAGAAGCTTCAGCTGACTGCAGGCATCCCTTGTCTCTCCCACATAAACCAGAAGAGTCCACTCTCTGCAGACGGCCAGGTTGAACGATCCTCAGGCCAGTCAAGATGCCCGCTGAGTCTTGTGGCAACTACTGGCCACGATTTCCGATTTCCACCCATCTTGTGCCCCGAGGCAGCGGCGAGGTCACCGGAGCCCCCTGGCCTGGGCCTCTCCAGGCGCCCGGGACACTGAAGCTCCAGCTCCTCCTTTCTCGCATCCCTCCCCGCCTCTTCCCTCCCTCGGCCAGTCCCTCCCCCAGCCGTGGGGTGGGGGGGGGGGCCGGCGGGCTTGGCTCGGTGAGGCCCGTGCATTCCAGAGAGCCAAGCGAGCTAGAGCAACAAAGGAGCCGGGTAGTTGGCGGGGAGAAGTCGGGGGGCTGAGGCGCGGTAACGCAAAGGGGGCGTCTGGGAGGCGGGCCGGCGCGGGGGCGGAGCTGGGGAACCCAGTCCCGCACCCCTGGCCCGCGCCTGGCCTCCATCGCGGGGCCAGGAGGTGGTTTTAATGGTGGGAGAAGGAATGGGGCTGGAGATTGGGGGCCCAGGGGGCTCCCGGGGGTGAAGATAATTTGGATTGCCAGGAAGGGGTAGAGAGTTGTGCATCCCGGCCCGGGCCTCCGCCGCCCAACATGGGCCCCGGGTTCCAAAGTTTGCGAAGTTGGGCGCCGAGGGCCCGAGGCGCGCGGGGCGTCCGGGGGGACCCGGCACCGGACTCTCGGGGCGCACAGGTCGCCTGAGCCGCGTCTACGGTCCCCAGGGTGGGGCGTGTGGCCGGGGGAGGGGGGGTGGGCTCCGGAGAGCGGGCGGGGGCGCCGGGGCTTCTGCTGAGTTGGCGGGTTTGGCCATGGCCGCTGCCCGCCTCGCACAGGGGCCGGAGCTCCTGCTCCTGGGGCTGCTGCTGCTGCTAGGGGGCCCGGGCCGGGGGGCGGCCTTGAGCGGGAACGCGACCCGGCCGGGGCCCTGGAGCGCGGGCGGGAGCGCGAGAAGGAGCGCGGCCGTGACCGGCCCTCCGCCGCTGCTGAGCCACTGCGGCCGGGCCGCCCCCTGCGAGCCGCTGCGCTACAACGTGTGCCTGGGCTCGGCGCTGCCCTACGGGGCCACCTCCACGCTGCTGGCCGGGGACTCGGACTCCCAGGAGGAGGCGCACGGCAAGCTCGTGCTCTGGTCGGGTAAGCGCGCGGGAGCCGGAGCCCGGGTCGGGGAGCCGTGGCGGTGGGTTGCGGGGGCTCTCCGAAAGAATAGGCTCGGGCCTGAGCTTGTGAGAGGGTGGGAGCAGCACCCGGGAGAGTTGGAGGAACAGAGTCAGAAACTTGGGAGGCAGGCTTGAGACCCTCGGGTGATGAAGAGGGAGGGCGAGAAAGTTGAGGGAGTGGGTCACAAAGGGCCTGAGCTGGGTAGGAAGCAAAGTATGAGGGGGAATGAGGGCCCTCAGGAGCGAGGGGGTGAGGGCTCTGAGCCACAGGAAAGGACTTCTTTTTTTTTAATTTAAGAAGAGATGCTCCACGTAGGTACCACTCTGGAAGCGGGGTCCTCGGGAATGCAAGGTGTTTAGACCTTGGAGCAGAGACCAGGAAATCGAATTGGAGAGGGAAAAGGGAAAGATGGGGGTAGAAGATTTTGGCATTGAGAGAAGATGGGGAGAAAGAATTGAGTGAAATTTGTGAAAGGTAAGAAACCCCTGGTAATGAGTAATTAAAAGGTAATCCAGAAAGTTCCAGAAATCTTGTTCCTCTGGAGCCAGAAGTCCAGAGGATTGTGGTCTTGTCTTGCTTTTGACAGGAGATTTCAGTTTCCTCATCTGAAAAATGGGGATTCCGTTCCCTGTCCGAAGTTGTGAAGGAATGAGACTCTTCTAACCATCATTTGTGTGTTCTTGGGAAGTTTGGGTTCTCAGACTGGTCTGCGTTGAGGAAGGACATTTAAGTCTGGGGTGTCCGAGCCCTTGGATACTTACATGGTTTCCTGAAGTCCCAGAACCCTCTCCTTATGCTGGGATTATGACCTGATCTGAAAAACTGCAGACTAAACCCAAGCAGGTCCTTCTTTAGCAGTGTGGTGTGGATTAGCTCCCCACTTGTCACTCTTCTGGGCTGGGGACCTAAAGATAAGGGAAGGGAACTTGCCTTGCCACCCCTTGCTTGTAGCTAGTGTGGTTCCAAAATTGTCCTTGAAGAAACAGAAACTAAAATTGGAAGCCAGGAGCAGACCTGGGAACCTCCTTCTTTTGATAGGTCTTGGATGTCCCACATGTCCGTTCTTCCCCAGAATCTTGTTAGAGAAGTGTTTGTAGGCTGCCTGTCATTGTCACATTGACCGCTGGAGTTCTGAGTCTTTGCCAGATGTTGAACAAAGCCATGTCATTCCTGGCTTGGTACAGATGTCAGAGGAAGAACTTGGAGGATGGTACCCATGGTGGAGCCACATCCTTTGTGGGTATTGGGTTCTAAAGTCAACATGTAGGCAGAAACCATGTGTAATCAACAGTAGCTTTGAAAAATTCACAAACGGCCACAACGTAAGGTCTCTGTAACTTTGTGTTCATATCCTCTTTTATGGTAATATGTTTGTATGCATGTGCAACATATAGTAATGCACAGTATATAAGAAGGGGGATACATAGAAAATATAATTTTAGTTTTTAAAATTACACAAATGCAGAAGTGATAAAATTAAAAAAACACACACAAAAGAAAGGTATCAACAAGGTTTCTTTAAGTTTGCTAAGTCGCTTCACTCACGTCCGACTCTTTGTGACCTCATGGACTATAGCCTGCCAGTCTCCTCTGTCCATGGAATTCTCCAGGCAAGAATACTGAAGTGGGTTGCCATTTCCTCCTCCATCTTTGAGTTTAGAAGCCAGTTGTATGGAAACTCTAAATGTCTCCGAACTAGAATCTCACCCAGTTCTGAGCTGCTCACACTATGAAAGGATATGTTCCTCCCATCTCTCTCTCTTATTTATTTTACAGGGACTCATGGTTGAATTCCCCTAACTTAAATGCATGTGTGATGCTGCCCTTTTGTAGTTAAAATCAAATCAAGGAGGAAGGGTATGAACCTCTCTCCAGCCCAAGCTCCTGAAAGCAGTTGCTGGGCAGAAGTGGTTTTGGCAAAAAAGTTTAGGAGTTAGAACCATCTGCTGGCTGCATAGGTTTGAACCTCACTAGCTGTGGCTCTGGTGGGGCACAGTCCTGCAGGAGTTCCGGCACTGAGCCCTAGTCCTTAGTTTTCTCTGAGCTCTTCTCTGCCATCACCCTTAATCCCTCAGCTCAATCCCATTCCCATATGCTTTCTGGATGTTCCTTTTCCATGTCTAGTCTTTCTGCTAGATGTTTTATGTGAAGTAGAACCAGAAGTAGGTATAGGTGTGAGCTGGGTCAGTAAGTGGGTAGAGTGAACCAGAGTCAAAAGTGAGAATCACAGACAAGCCTTCAGCTAAGCATTCTGGCTAGTGATTTGTCCTGTCCTGAGCTAGTAGACTTGATTTGGCTTAAGATGTAGTCAGTGTCATCTGGCTCTTGGAGGTGTTTTTGTAGGTGGAAATGATTTAGGGTGTCTGTAAACCTGAAAGTAGAGACTTGTTCTTTCCTTTTTTTTTTTTTTTTTTATCTCAGAGTTCTGAGTACATAGCTGTCCACTCATTCATTCAGTTAGGTGTTTGGGTGCTGGCTACAAGTCATCCTGGATCAGTTTCTGGGGCAGATAAAGATGGAGAATACAGACAGGATCCCTGCTGTCAAGGGAAGACAGACAATTAAACCAGGCTTTAGCAACACCTCTACGAGGTATTGTGACCTAGTAGGATGCAGTCCATGGGATCGCTAAGAGTTGGACACGACTGAGCGACTTCACTTTCACTTTTCCTTTCATGCATTGGAGAAGGAAATGGCAACCCACTCCAGGGTTCTTGCCTGGAGAATCCCAGGGACGGGGGAGCCTGGTGGGCTGCTGTCTATGGGGTCGCACAGAGTCAGACACGACTGAAGCGACTTAGCAGCAGCAGCAGCAGGATGCTTGAAGGAACACAGAAGACTTTGGGGAACAAGGAAAGGCCCCCAGAGGAACTGACATTTAACCCACAATCTGAGAAGTAAGTAGGAGTTTCTGGGGCCAAGGAAGATTTGGATGGGAAGGTATAGGAAGAGGATATAGATGCACAAAGGTGTAGAGGCGAGAGGGCTTGATACTTGTAAGGAAGTATAAGAATTTCAGTAGAACTGAATCAAGGCATGTGATGGATAGGATTCTAAGAGATAAGACCTAGAGAATTAGAAAATAAAGGGATTCCTATCCCATATTGGAAAGTTTGGATGTTTGCGAAAATAAGAAGGGGGCACTAAAGGCTTTTAATGAAGAGAGATGGAATCATATTTGCATTTCAGACCGATCTCCTTGAGTACTGTGTGAAGGAGCCATGGGAGGAGGGGAAGCCTGAAGCCGGTTTGCTTGTTGAAGAGATGGTTGAAGTAGAGATGATGGTGGTCAGTACTGGGGTGACAGCCTGGAGGAAGTGGACAGATCCTGGGATTTCAGAAGTAGAACCAATGGGACTTGCTGATGAGTAAGCAGGAGGACCCAAGTTTCCGGCTTGGATGGAAGGTGGTGTCATTCCCTCTCACTAAGCTGGAGAATGCTAGAGGAGGAGGAGGTTTAGGAAGAAAGTACGAGTTCGTTTTGGTCATGTGAATTAGAGGGGCTCATTGGACATCTGTGTGGAAAGTGAAAGTCGCACAGTTGTGTCTGACTCTTTGCGACCCCATGGACTATACAGTCCATGGAATTCTCCAGGCCAGAATACTGGAATGGGTAGCCGTTCCCTCCTCCAAGGGATCTTCCAAACCCAAGGATCGAACCCAGGTCCACCGCATTGCAGGCAGATTCTTTACCAGCTGAGTCACTAGGGAAGCCATCTGTGCGGAGAGTCCCAGCAAACCTAGAATTGTTGATGATGTTGTTCTGTCGCTCAGTTGTGTCTGACTCTTTGTGACCCCTTGAACTGCAGCACGCCAGGCTTCCCTGTCCTTCACCATCTCCCGGAGTTTGTTCAGAATCGTGTCCATTGAGTTGATGATGCTATCCAATCATCTCATCCTCTGTCACCCCCTTCTCCTCCTGCCCTCAATCTTTCCCAGCATCAGGATCTTTTCGAATGAGTCGGCTCTTTGCATCAGGTGGCCAAAGTATGGGAGCTTCAACTTCAGTGTCTGTCCTTCTGATGAATATTCAGGACTGATTTCCTTTAGGATTGACTGGTTTGATCTCCTTGAAGTCCAAGGGACTCTCAAGAGTCTTCTCCAGCACCACAGTTCAAAAGCATCAATTCTTTGGTGCTCAGCCAAACCTAGAATAGGAGTTGCTGAAGAGAGGTAGCCACTATGAGCTTCCTCAGCCTAGACTGCTGAGTCTTTGGAAGTGAGGAATCTCTCAGGTTGAGCCAATTTGTAGGTTTATATAGAACTCAGGTCTGTCTCTCCTATATCTTTCAACTCTCTGAACTTGGGCTTCTTGAGGCACTCAGCATCTTACCCCAGGATAGTTTGAAATGTCTCCTCGCAGGCATTCCTAGCTGACCAGACAAACATACTTATCCAGGCCATAGCCCACCTTTGGCCAGACCTGGTTGGTTTGGTAAATGGGACAAGAAAGCAGAGAGACCTGCTGCTGGCAGGGGAAATAGGTCTCTGAGAACCAGCACGTAGCCTCTTTGACCACTGCTGTGCTCTGTGTGTGCAGGGGTGTGCAGCCCTGTCCCCCAGCTGGGGGCAGCTGGTAGGAAGGAGCTGGAGAAGCTGGGAGGAATTTCTCGTTTGCTACTCAGACATCTAGCTGAGAGATTGAGAGGAGGTCTGTTATATGCAAAGGCAGACCAGAAAGAATTTCCTTAGAGCCGTTCCCAAACCTGGCTGATGATCAGAATCATTTTTAAAATATATATTTTTGGAAAGTATAAAAATACAGAGAAACACCCACTGGCTCAAGTTTTCATTTTTGCTTCAGATTCTTACCTTTTGAGTTGTGAAATGTAGCCTGTATACAGAAGGTGCATATGACACAGAGGTACTAAATAATAAATAAATATAAAGTGACACCTGAGTCAAGTGATGGTGGGCCACCCAGGAGCTCCCTCTGTCTTTTCCAATCACATCTCCTCCCCTCCTCTTCTAGAAGTAACCACTACCCTGGTGTTTTTGATGATCATTCCCTCTTTCCTCCATAGTTTTACCATCCAGTTTTGGAATCCCTGAACGGTGTATTTCAGTTTTGCATGTTTTTTACCTCTAAACAGATGGGAACTGAGCTGTGTGTATTCTTTTATGTTTTATTTCTTTTGCTCTACATTATTTTGTAAAATTCATCCATGTTGTTGTAGCTTATGTTTTATTTCCGACTAGTACTCCATTGTACCAATATACCACAATTTATCTATTTTATTGTTCTTTTTTGTTTTTGTTTTTGGCTGTCCTGGATCTTTGTTACTGTTCAAGGGCTTTCTCTAGTTGCAGTGAGTGGGAGCTACTCTTTGTTGCAATGCACAGGCTTCTCTTGTTTCATTGCATGGGCTCTAGGGTGTGCGAGCTTCAGTAGTTGCATCACCTGGGCTCAGTAGTTGTGGTGCACAGGCTTAGTTGCTCCTTGGCATGTGGGGTCCTCACAGACCAGGGATCAAATCCATGTCCCCTCATTGGCAGGTGGATTGTTAACCATTGGACCACCAGGAAAGTCCCCTTTTGGTTGTTCTTAAACATTTAAGTTATCTCTGTTTTTGGCTACTATGAATAACATTGCTGTGAATATTCTTTTCTATATATCCTGGTGCCCCTGGGTCAAATTTCTCTAGGTACATACTGAGAGAAATGGAATCACTAGGTAAGAGGGCATGCATATCAGCTTTGCTAGATAACGCCAGTTTTTCAAAATGATTGTACCAACTTCTACACTCATTATTCCTGTAGAAGAGTCACCATAACTCCATGTTATTTCTGATGCTTGGTACTGTCAGTGCTTTAAATTTTTGCCAATCTAGAAGACCTGACTAGACATTTCTCCAAAGAGGACATACAGACGGCTCATGAAAAGATGTTCAACATTGTTAGTTATTAGAGAAATGCAAATCAAAACTACAATGAGATATTACTTCATACTGGTCAGAATGGCTATCATCAAAAAATCCACAAACAAATGCTGGATGAAGAGAAGGGAACCCTTCTACACTGTTGATGTAAATGTAAATTGGTACAGCCACTATGGAGAACAGTATGGTGGTCCCTTAAAAAACTAAAAATAGAGCTACCATATGACCCTGCAATCCCACTCTTGGGCATATATCTGGAGAAAAACATGATCCGAAAGGATATATGCACTCCAGTGTCCATTGCTGCACTGTTTACAATAGCCAAGACATGGAAGCAACCTAAATGTCCATCAACAGAGGAATGGATGAAGAAGATATGGTGCTTATATACCATGGAATATTATTTAGCCATTAAAAGTAAAATTGATATTGATGAACCTATTTGCAGGGAAGGACTGGAGATGCAGGTGTAGAGAATGGACTTGTGGACACAATGAGGGAGGGAGAGAGTGGGATGAATGGAGAAAGTAGCATCACCATATATACACTATCAGCTGTAAGCTGGTGATAAATTGCTGTGTAGCATAGGGAGCCCAGTCTGGTGCTCTGTGATGACCTGGAGGATTGGGGTGGGGGAGGGGAGGGAGGCTTGAGAGGGAAGGGAAGTAAGTATAATTATGGCTGGTTTGCATTGTTGTGTGGCAGAAACCAACACAACGCTGCAAAAATTTTTTAAATTTAAATAAACAATTACCACACACACAAAATAATGAAATAATGTCATTTTCAGTAATGTGGATGGACCTAGAGAGTGTCATACTGAGTGAAGTAAGTCGGACTGAGAAGAAACATCGCACGGCATCCCTTATACGTGGAATCTAAAAAGATTTTACAAATGAACTTACAAAACAGAAAGAGACACAGATTCAGAAAACAAACTTATGATTGCCGAGGAGAAGGGATAGTTAGGGAGTTTGGGAAGGTCATGTACACACTGCTGTTTTCAAAGTGGATAACCCACGAGGACCTACAGTATAGCACATGGAACTCTGCTCAGTGTTATGTGCCAGCCTGGATAGGAGGGAGGTTTGGAGAATGCATACATGTATATGTATGGCTGAGTCCCTTCCACTGTTCACCTGAAGCTACTACAACATTGCTCATTGGCTATACCCCAAGACAAAATAAACAGTTTAAAGTTTGCAAGAAAATTTTTTTTTGCCAGTCTAGTGGCTGTGTGGTTGTATGTATTTGTGCTTTTAATTTGCATTTCCCTGATTGCTAGTGAGGTTAAGCACCATTTCAGATGTTTGTTCAGTGGCCATTTAGATTTCTTCTTTTGTGAAGCCTCTGTTCAGATCATTGGCCCATTTTTCTGTCAGACTATCTGTCACATTTGTAAGATTTGTAGTTCTTTATATATGCTATATATGAGTCCTTTATTGATTGTCAATATTGAAAATACTTTCTATTCTGCAGCTTGCCTTTTCATTCTCTCAGTGTCTTCTGTTGGACAGAAGTTCTGTAGTAGTCATTTATCAAACTTTTTATGATTAGTGCTTATTGTGTCTTACTTTTAAGTCCTTTCAGTATATAGCATGGTCCTTTTTTTAAATTTTATTTTTAATTGGAGGATAATTGCTTGACAGTGTTGTGTTGCTTTCTGCTATACAACAACATGGATCAGCCATAATATACATATATCCCTTCCTTCTTGAACCTCCCTTCCACCCCAGCCCCATCCCACCCCTGTAGGTTGTCACAGAGTACCAGGCTGAGCTCCCTGTGTTGTATAGCAACTTCCCACTAGCTATCTATTTTACATATGGTAATGTATATGTTTCAATATAGCAGGGTTCTTTACCTTCTTTGAGCTATAAACCTTTTTGGCAGTCTAGTGAAACCTATGGGCCCCTTCTCAGTATAATATTTTTAATTCATAAAGTAGAACACATAGGATTGAAAAGCATATAAGATTACCAAGGAAATGAATTATATTGAAATATAGTCATCAAGTGTTGAAAAACAAGTTTGCAATCTAATATATTGTGTGCTTCTTTATTAATACACTAGAGAAGATTTAGTGTGGGTTTAGTAAGCACTGTAATGTCAAGGTAGAGATGAGCAGTAACAATATTTTGAGGTGTCTCCAACAAAAGTAGCTGATTTCCGCTTGTGACAAAGCCACAGGTACTGCTAACACTTCTGTGGTTTGTTGCTCACATTCATAATTGGGAAAGACTAAATTTCAGCTAGATATAATTTTTTCCCATCCAGGTTCATGGACCCGTAAATTCTCTTTGTGACCTCCAGGCTAAGAACCTCTGCTTTAAAGCATGGCACTGTTTAATAGACAGTGTGGTCTATTCTTAACCCTTTGTATTTTCATGTAAAAGTATTTGTTGGTGGTTTTGATTGGCATCACATTGAGTATATAGATTAATTTGAAAACAATGACATTTTTACAATATTGTGTCTTCTAATCATTTCATTAAGTATTCTATGTAGATCTTTAATTTTCTCAGTATTTTTTGCAGTTTTCTGCAAAAAGTTCTAAATACTATTTGTTAGATTTATTCCTAGGTACTTGACATTTTAATGCTGTTATAAATTGTGCTTTTACATTTCATTTTGTTTGTTGCTGATGCATAGAAATACAATTGATTTTAAATCCAGTAAACTAAATTTATGTACATACAAAGTCATCTCATTTGTGAATAATGAGTTTTGTTTCTTCTTTTTCAAGCTATATATCCTATAGTCTTTATTGCCTTACTGCACTACTTAAGACCTCCAGTACATGGTTAAATAGAAGCGATAATAGTAGCAGCAGTCTTCATCCTTGACTTTTTCTTCATTCTAAAGAGAAAGCTTTTATACCTTTCACCATTAAATGTGATATTTGGTATAGGAATCTTGTAGTTATATTTTATCAGATTAAGGCAATTTTGTTCTATTTCTAATTTGCCGATTATTATTTTTATCATGGATGGATGTTGAACTTTATCAACCACTTCTTCTGTTGAGATGAGCATATGATTTTTTTCTGTCAATATGATAAATTGCATTGATGAAATTTTCTAATGCTGAACCATCCTTAGCACAATGGTTTTCAACTTGATTGATCATCAGAATCACACAAATTCTTTTTTAAAATTTAAATTGTGGCAAATATTATTTTTAAAGTACATAAATATAGAAAAAGTGAAGAAACTATTATAACACCTATGTTCATATTTTTTCTTTTTGTTTCATATTTTATTCAGGAAATAAAACAAGAGAATTCCCTGGCAGTCCATTCATTAAGTCTCACAGCCAAAAAAAAGAAATCAAGAAATAAAATAGATAAAATTGATGTCCCCTTTCTTCTTGTTGCCAGTTGCATTTCCTTCTCTGGGAAGCTTCCCTCATCCCCGTAATTTGCATATTTATTTTTTAAGCTTAATTACTTTAATAAAATAGGTAGTACAAAATTGAAAAGTAACCAAAGTTAAACCCTTCCATTTCTGCTTCCTGCTCCCCATTTCCCCTCCCACTGGCAGCCGCCAACACTGGTTTGTGTGTCTTTTTGTAGAATCTAACATATGTACAAATGTATATGTGTTCTTATTTTCCCTCCCATAACCAGTAGTGCTTCTCCAGGCTGTCCTCTACTCAACTGCACCCATTTAACAGGACATAGTGGGGGCTATTTCATTTCATCACAAATAGTTCAAGCCTGGATAGTGTTCTATTATATTGATGTGTGACATTTTATTTAGTAGGTCTCCTATTGATGGATATATATTAAGGATGTTTCTACTCTTTTGCCATTACAAACAATATTACAATAAGTAATCTTATATATGATTTTTGTGAACATATAAAGTGGAATTGTGAGTATGTTTGATAGCTAGTATCAGATAGTCTTCACAAGTGTTTAATAATTTTTATTCCTACTGAAAATGTACAAAACTGCCAGTTTCCCCTACGCTCTTGCCAATATAGCATTTTCAAATGTTTTGATCTTTATCCTTCTAAAGATTAAAAAAATATGGTTCTATTTCACATTTACTGAGACTGAGCATCTCTTTATGTTTTTAAAGGCCATTTGTATTTTCTCTGTGTGATCTGTTGTTTATCTTTTGCCCATTTTTCTATAGGATTATGAATTTCTTATTGATTTAGAAGAGCTTTATGCACATAAGGAAAGTAATTCTTTCTTTACCTGTGATGTTTATTGGAAATATATTTTCTCAGTGTGTTGCTTTTCTTATGATCTTGTTTTTTACCCTACTGAATTTATCTATTTTTCTGCATTGGCAAGCAGGTTCATTGTTTACCACCAGCATCACCTGGGAAGCCACTATCTATTTTTCTGAAGTCTTTTCTTCAAATATTTTATTTCAAAATTTCTAGTTTTCTGTCATACTTCAAAAGGCCTTCTCCACTCCAGGATTTTCAAAAAACATTTTCCACTTTTTCTTCTAGTAGTCTAATTTTTAAAAAATAATGTAGCTATTTTGATTCATCTGGAATTTATTTTTTGTGTAAGAAATGGGGTAAGGATCCAACTTATTTTTTTCCCAAGCTGCTTCATCAATTGTCTTTCTTTTCTTTAAAGCAATTTCATTTTTCTTTTTTTTGCTTTTCTTCAGTGAGTTTTTATTTTTAAAATTAATTTTTATTTTATATTTAAAATTAATCTTATTACATTTTATTGTTTCATTATTTACAATTAATTTACAATGCTGTGTTAGTTTCTGCTGTATAGCAAGGTGCATCATTTTACATATACATATATCCACTCTTTTTCAGACTCTATTCCCTATAGATCATTACAGTGTATTGAATAGAGTGCCCTGTGCTATGCAGTAGGTTTGTTTTTTCTTTTTCTCTTTTTTTCTTGCTGCACTGCCCTGCATGTGGGATCTTAGTTCCCTGCTTCTGCTGCTGCTGCGTCACTTCAGTCTTGTCCGACCCTGACCGGGGATCAAATCCGAGTCCGATGCATTGAAGTTTGGGGTCTTAACCAGTGGGCTGCCAGGGAAGTCCCCTCAATTGTCTTCCAAGATTTATTTAATAATCTATCTTTTCCTTGAGGATTTTATTTTTAAAGTACAAAACAATATTTAAAATGAGAAAAAAGAAAAACAAATTGCACACTTTAAAAAGCTGATAGTTGGGACCTCCCTGGCTGTAATAATAATAATAATTGGGACCTCCAGTGGCTAAGACTCTGAACTCCCAATGCAGGGGGCCTGGGTCTGACCCCTGGTCAGGAAACTAGATCCCACATGCTGCAACTAAGATCCCAGTGCAGCCAAATATATAAACAAATTATATACATATATATATATTTAAAGCTGATAATTACCACAAATATCACAAAATCCAGAAAAATAACAGGATATTATATGTATGTGTGTATGCATGTGTTCTATTAATAGTTATTTATTGTTATATTACAAAGCATTCCAAAACCTGGTGGCTTAAAACTTAAAACAAGAACCATTCCTTTTGCTCATGAGTCTACAATCTGGGCAGCACTCAGCAGGGATGGCTTGCTTCTGTTCCCAGGTGTCTGTGGCCTTCACTGGGATAACTGGAAAAGTTGTGAACTTGAAAAACCCAGCATCTCTTTCTCTTTCAAGGAGAAGGGGACAACAGAGGATGAGATGTTTGGATGGCATCACCAATGCGATGGACATGAGTTTGAGTAGGCTCTGGGAGTTGGTAATGGACAGGGAATCCTGGTGTGCTGCAGTCCATGGGGTCACAGAGAGTAGGACATGACTGAGCAACTGAACTGAACTTTACCTTTCTTCTTTTGGCCCGAGGGTCTGTCTGTGCAGTCTCTCCACCAGGCCTCTTCAGCAGGACAGCCTCGCGATAGTTAATCTGATTACATGGCAACTGGGCTCCAAGAACAAGGGTTCCAAGAGACCCAGGCAAAAACTGAATGGCTTATTATGATCTAGGCTTGAGAGTCTGAGAACATCACTGCCACTGTGTTTTATTGGTAGAGCAAGTCACTAAGACCAGCCCATGTTCCACAGTATCTTGATTAAACATCTATCTGTTGCTCCTCTAAAATACATTTTACTCCAGGGAGCTCCTCCCTATTTAAAATGTATTGTTTAATAAACAGCCAGTAAAATTCACTTTCTTTGTTGTCACAGTTCTATGAGTTTAGACAAAGGCATAGCATTCTGGATGCAGCCCCTGCATTTGAGATGGAGAACAGCCCCATCACCCCCAAATGTTCCCTCATACTCTCCCTTGGTAGGCAAAGTCCTCTCCTGCTCCATCCCCTGGCAACCACTGTTGTGTCCTCCACCCATACCATTGCAGTCAGAATTTTGGAGACTGGGTTCTCCATCTAGAGGGATAAAGGTCCCCCAGGTGATTCTGATTTGAGTCAGGTCTGAGAACTGTTGTTGGGGACATGTCTTCTTTTAAAATATCAGTTCAGTTCAGTTGCTCAGTCATGTCTGACTCTACAGCCCCATGGATTGCAGCACACCAGGCTTCCAGGGAGCAAGCATCTTAATTTCATGGCTGCAGTCACTTTCATCACTGCAGTCATCTGCAGTGATTTTGGAGCCCAAGAAAATAAAGTCTGTCACTTAAAAAAAAAAAAAAATATATATATATATATATATATATATAATTTTGCTGCGTTGGGTCTTAGTTGCTGCATGTGGGATCTAGTCCCCTGATTAAGGATCAAACCTGGCCCCCTGCATTGGGAGTGCAGAGTCTTAGCCACTGGACCACCAGGGAAGTCCCCCAAGCACATTGCCTATTAAGCAACAGGAATTTGCTTTGCACCCTTAGAATAGGCTTTGCTAGTGAGAGCTGTGAGTGGTCAGAGGCCTCAGATAAGTAACAGTAACAGCTAATATCTCTTGAGTGCTTAGTATATGACAGGTACTGCGCTATGTACATTTGGCACATTATCTCACTCTGCACCACAGTTCCACTAAATCTATTATCCCCATTTCACAGACGAGGAAATTAAGGCTCAAGATTAAGTAATTTGTCCAAGATCACACAGCCAGGAAATGGTAGAGCCACAATTTGGGCTCAGGCAGGCCAAATTGCGAGGTCCAGGCTCTTAGCCCTCCCTCCCCAAAAGAGAAGTTACCTGCCCCCACCAGCTCCATCCTTGGGACTTCCCCATGTTGGCTCTCACTTCCTCAGAAGCTTCTCCTAATACAGTGTCTTGTTTGGGAAATAGGTGTTCCTGCAGGAGGGATGATTCAGGAGGAGCAAAGGGATGGAATGCTGAGTAAGCTCAGTCAGCGGGGGAGCAGGGTAGAGGCCTGGGCTGGGGCAGGGGTGCTGGGAGACCTTCACATGCATCCATCTTGCTGACAAGACCTTTCCTCCCCCTGCACTGGATACAGCCTCCTCTGTTTCTCTCCATCTGATTTCCTGTTTCCTCTTCTGGCTTTGGAGTACATGGCTCCCTTGACTACCTCTTCCTAAGCTCCTACCTGTTCTCTGTCCCACCTCAGCTTGGTAAGAGGAACAAGGGTCTGGGGGTCTGGGGAAGGGGAAACACCTCCTGGATCTGGTGCATGGGCCCTGTGGGGGTGGGTCCCACAGCCCTCCTTCCCCATGGACTGTAGAAAGTTTAATAATGCCCCTGAAAAAGGAAAAGGTAAATTGATTATGGGTTCTCAGCCAGAGGTGCCAACATTCCCTTAGTGGGTCATTTTGAAATGGGGGCTGCTTTTTAAAAACTTTAATGAACTGCATTATATTAATACATGGAGAAAAGGGCACAGATTGATTTTCACAAGGTAAATATACCCATGTAACTGGTATCAGATCAAGAAATAGAATATCACCAGTGTCCCAGAAGTCCTCTTCGAGCCTCTTCCAATCCCAACCCTGGAGTGGGAGGGGTGGAGAGCATTTTTTTGGCTGTCACCAGGACTTAGGGGTTCTGTTGGCATTTAGTGGGCAGGGTGTAGGGATGCCAAATGTCCTGCAGTACATGGGACAGTCCTGCACAAAGAATGGTGCCACCCAAATGCCTGGCTGAGAAACACTGTGCCTGACAGTGCTGAGCAGTCATGGCCTGCAGCGTGGCCAAGAGAGATGCCTTAGGCCCAGGGAACAGGGGTGCAGCTGGGTCTGTGGGTCAGAGTGAGGAGGGGTCTTCACTGCAATGTATCCACACTGTGGCTACACCCCCAGGCCTCCGGAACGCCCCCCGTTGCTGGGCAGTGATCCAGCCCCTACTGTGTGCTGTGTACATGCCTAAGTGTGAGAACGACCGGGTGGAGCTGCCCAGCCGTACGCTCTGCCAGGCCACCCGTGGCCCCTGTGCTATCGTGGAGAGGGAGCGGGGCTGGCCCGACTTCCTGCGCTGCACCCCCGACCACTTCCCCGAGGGCTGCCCGGTGAGTGCTCCGTGGGGCCGGGGCTGAGCTGGGCATGGGGACAGGGCCCAGCAGGGGCAGGCAAGCTCAGAGCCTTCTGTGCTGAAAGATCCCAAGTCATGGGCTCAGCAAGCCATAGACCCAAACCAAAACTGGGCCAGTCCATCAGGGATTATCTTAGCTAGCTATAAAACATTTTTGAGCACCCACTCTGTTACGCAGTGGGGGGTTACAGGAATCATGAGTGACAAACCTATTCTCGGAAAGTTTATCGTTTATTTAGGGAATCAAGTCTTGCACATGTAAAATGGCTAGAGACACCAAGACAGGGATGGGATCTAGTTCTGGGGTGAAGGAGAGCACATTAATAATAATAATAGTAATCATTATTTATTACTGTCCAAATACATTTTAAACATCTTACATTTATTTATTCATTTAATCCTTAGATCACACCATGAAGTAAGTACTGCTGTCCTATAGATGAGGAAACTGAGCTACCAGGGAGGTCACATAACTTGCCCTAGGCTATGTGGTCACTGAGCGGCAAGGCTGGGATTCAAATGCTGGAAGGTTGTCTACAGCGCCTGTGCTTTCAGCCTCTCTGCCGTGCTAACCCTGCACCTCTTATTAAACCAAAGGTCACCTCGAGCCTACTGCTTCCTGTCGTATTGTCTTCTCTCCTTGCCAGAATGAGGTGCAGAACATCAAGTTCAACAGTTCCGGCCAATGCGAGGCTCCCTTGGTTCGGACCGACAACCCCAAGAGCTGGTATGAGGACGTGGAGGGCTGTGGGATCCAGTGTCAGAACCCGCTCTTCACCGAGGCCGAGCACCAGGACATGCACAGCTACATCGCGGCCTTCGGGGCTGTCACGGGCCTCTGCACACTCTTCACCCTGGTCAGCGAAGGGCAGACCTGGGGTGGAGGGTATGGGGAGAGGCAGGGGCCCGGGACCCTCAGGTGCCTGTAAAGTAGAGAGGGAGCCGACTGTCCGTGAGAGGCTGGGCTCTGGGAGTCGAGGGGAGGAGGACTTACAGAGGTCTTCAGGGAAGGGTGGTGATTAGAGGGGTTCCGGGTTCCGATAAGAGTGGCAGAACAGCCCTAACCTCACGGAACGGGCCTCTCTCCTCTCTCCTAGGCCACGTTTGTGGCTGACTGGCGGAACTCCAATCGCTACCCCGCCGTCATCCTCTTCTATGTCAATGCGTGTTTCTTCGTGGGCAGCATTGGCTGGCTGGCCCAGTTCATGGATGGGGCCCGCCGGGAGATCGTCTGCCGTGCTGATGGCACCATGAGGCTCGGGGAGCCCACGTAGGTGTTCTGGGTTCCCAGAGGCAAGGGCGAGGGGAAGAGGCTGATGCCTGTTTTCCACAAAAGGGGCAGGTTGCACTGGAAATGGAGATTTCAGTGTGGGATTCAGCTCTGCCTTGTTGTACCCAAGGTCTCCAGCACTAGAGCCTGGACCCTTCACATCTTCTTTATCCTCTTCACTTCTGACCCGAGCCCTGTCTCCAAGCCCTGACTCCTAGAAGAACCCCCAGACCTTAGAAGCCAGGAGTCTGAGGATCACAGAGCCAGAGCGGGGGGAGACTTGGTAGATGGAATACAGAATGAGCGCCCCAAGTGACGCCCCACTTGTCTGCGCAGCTCCAACGAGACCCTGTCCTGCGTCATCATCTTTGTCATCGTGTACTACGCCCTGATGGCTGGCGTCGTCTGGTTTGTGGTCCTCACCTATGCTTGGCACACCTCCTTCAAAGCCCTGGGGACCACCTACCAGCCTCTCTCGGGCAAGACCTCCTACTTCCACCTGCTCACGTGGTCACTCCCCTTTGTCCTCACTGTGGCAATCCTCGCCGTGGCCCAGGTCTAGTGACTGGTACGGGGTGGGGACCCATGTGGGGCGGACTTGGGTGAGGGAGAAAGTGACCAACTCTGTCCCCCTGCCCCTTCCTCCTGCAGGTGGATGGGGACTCTGTGAGCGGCATCTGTTTTGTGGGCTATAAGAACTACCGATACCGCGCTGGCTTTGTGCTGGCCCCCATCGGCCTGGTGCTCATCGTGGGAGGTTACTTCCTCATCCGAGGTGAGTGAGGACTGGGCTGAGCACCTGCTCTGTGTAAGCAGGAGCCAGAAGCTGCCAGCTCTGCTGCCTTTGAGGCAGGACCTCAGCTGGCTCACTGGGGCCTTGGGGTAAATGGGAAGGACAGACACAGCACCACAGACAGACAAAGCACCACGACACTTGGTGTGGGGCAGCACCTTTGTTTGGCCAGAAAAATGCTGCCCTTAATCTGGCCTTGTGTGAGGGCTCACAGCTTGCTGAGTGGAGCTTGGGCTGGGTCCCTACCCCTGCTCAGCTCTGACCAGATGCCCTTGTGTGATAAACACCTTGAGTAACCTACGTTGTCCCCGTGGGCCTTCCATCGTGTGTGTGCCCTGAATTTATATACACGCTCAGTCTCTGGAGCTTGGTTTATCAGCTCCTTTCTGCCCACAGTGCACACACACGCAGAGTTTTCACAACACACACAGACTCTCTGTTTCCTCGTTTCTCTGTTTCAATCTGCCGCCTCCACAATGAGCCTCCGCGTCTGAGCTCATTTTTGTTGAGCGTTCTCTGTAAACTTCAGTTTCCTCCCCCAGCTCAGCCCACCTTGTTTCCCTCTCTTTGGCAGTGGCTGGGCCTCTGGTGTGTGTTTTGTATCTGTGTGCTCCGTGTGGTAGCCACCAGCCACGTGTGTTGAAACTAGTCCAGGTTGAGACGTGTCATAGCGTAAAAGACAAACTGCACTTCAAAGACTCAAGCACACGCAGAAGTCAACAGTCTCATTAAGAGCTTGTTATGTGGATCACGCGTTGAAATGATAATGCCGTAGACAATGATTTATTGTTTTTAAGGTGTATTGAAGTTAATTTCATTGTGTCCTTTTACTTTTTGAAGGTGGCTTCTAGAGAATTTGAGGTTATGAGTTGTTCAGTTGAGCAGTCATGTCTGACTCTTTGTGACCCCATGGACTGCAGCATGCCAGGCTTCCCTGTCCTTCACTATCTCTCAGAGTTTGCTCAGACTCGTGTCCATTGAGTTGATGATGCCATCCAGCCATCTCTGGAAAATTTGACATTATGAGTATGGCTCACATTATATTTCTCTTGGACAGCACTGTCCTGGGGTCTCTTTGGCCTTTTTCTTCATAATAACTTTGACCCACTGCCTTTCTTGGGGAGGCTGGACCAGGAGTGAGGCGTCTTTGGTCTCAACTGTCTGTCTGCCCTGCTCCAGTCTTTCCAGTCCATAGCATGTCTGCCACCAGCTGCACTCCAGTGTCTCCATTTCCTCCAGCTTTAAATCAGCACAAGAGTCATCAGACCTAGGACTCCAGGACCATAGGACCCTCCTAAGATGCCACACACCCATCCCTCCCGGAAGAGTGGTCTGGCCCCCACTAATGTCTGCCATTTCCCTTATGTTCAGGAGTCATGACCCTGTTCTCCATCAAGAGCAATCACCCTGGGCTGCTGAGCGAGAAGGCAGCCAGCAAGATCAACGAGACCATGCTGCGTCTGGGTGAGTGGGTCAGTCCATCACCACGCCCACTAGGGAAGGGTATTGGAGGTTAAAGTTAGCAGTTAGCAGCCAGGGGGCAAGACTAGGCCGCGCGCGCGCGCGTGTGTGTGTGTGTGTGTGTGTGTGTGTGTGTGTTGGCGATGATGCTAGTGGTAGCAGCTCAAAAGGGAAGGTACCTTCCTTCTCAGCTGGAAGAATTCAAGTTCATGTCAACACTTGAGGCCTATTTAGAGCCCTTAAGTGCCTCTAATTTCTTATCTTATTTTGGAGAAAACAATTCTTTTGTATGTTTTATTGACATGTACTTGAATCACAATATTAATTTCTACTGTATAGAAAAGTGACTCAGATATATATATCTGAGCTATATATATCTATAGATAGATATATTTCATATTCTTTTCATTATGGTTTATCACAGGATATTGAATATAGTTCCCTATGCTATACAGTAGGACCTTGTTTATCTATTTTATATAGAGTAGTTTCTCTCTGCTAATCCCAAACTCCGCATTTATCCCTGCCCCACTTCCCCCACCTTGGTAACCATAAGTTTGTAGAGAAAACAGTTCTTAAACTGAGCCCAGCACGAAGTCACCCCAGAGTCTTTCAGGCCCGTGTGGAGCGAACACCCTCCTCCCCACCGCTGCTCCCACACCTGGGATGGGTGACGCCCTGCCCCACCCCTGACCCTCCACAGGCATTTTTGGCTTCCTGGCCTTTGGCTTTGTGCTCATCACCTTCAGCTGCCACTTCTACGACTTCTTCAACCAGGCTGAGTGGGAGCGCAGCTTCCGGGACTATGTGCTGTGAGTGGGGGACCGGGAGCTGGGGGGCTGCAGTGGTGGGCACTGGAGACCCCTCTCTGCGGTCCAGCAGGGGTCTGTTAGGTTCCAACCTCAGAGGGCGAGAGAAACTGCCCATCTTGCTCTGGGTGCCCACATTGTTAGTTGCTCTGTAATTTGTAGACATGGCCGACAGCCCTGGGGTCCCTGCCCAGCTCCACCCTTCCCTCTCATCCCCAAGGCTGCTTGGCTGGTGCATTTGTAACTGTTAAGCCATTGTGTGTTTTGGCTTCTCCCCACCTCTTGCGTTGGCCACAGATCTTGCTCTCTACTTCTCATGGACTCTTTACAGAGCTTATTGCAAATCCCTGCACAGAAATAGTTATCTCTCTACAACAGATTAACAACCCATTAATGCTTTCTGCGTTTGCCTGTGCTTTTTTGTGTCACATGATGATAAATCTGCAAGGGTAAGGCATCTCAGCTACTTCAAGAAGTGCAGTCCATATTGATACCAGGAATAGGAGTTAAAATGCTTATTAAAATCCTGAGTGCTTCTTCCATGATGGTCCAGTGGCTAAGACTCCATGCTCCCAATGAAGGGGCCTGGGTTTGATCCTTAGTCAGGGAACTAGATCCCACATGCTGCAACTAAGACCCTTCGAGGTCAAATAAATAAATAAATTTAAAAAATACTGAGTGCTTCAGGCTCCAGCTTCCAGTGTGTGGGAAGACCTAATGCCTGGGTCCCTCCCCCAGAAATTTGATTTCATTGACTGGGGTGTGGCCCAAATATCACGAGTCATTAAAAGCTCCCAGGTGACTCTAATGATCACCTAGGATTGCAAATCATTGATGTGGGCTTCATTCTTTCTAGTGTTGGTATTGATAGTCTGGGCAGCCACCAAGGAGACTCAGAAAGCTTCACCTGTCTACTACCTCTCGCCACAGGTGCCAGGCCAATGTGACCATTGGGCTGCCCACCAAGAAGCCCATCCCCGACTGTGAGATCAAGAACCGCCCCAGCCTCCTGGTGGAGAAGATCAACCTGTTTGCCATGTTTGGAACCGGCATTTCCATGAGCACCTGGGTCTGGACCAAGGCCACGCTGCTCATCTGGAGGCGTACCTGGTGCAGGTGGGGTCAGCAGCAGCCCATCCTGACCTGGCTGCCCCGTTCTCTCAGCCTCATCATCCTGTAGGCTCGGTCAGGTCTCAAGTCCCAGCGCAGCCTTGAGCAGGTGTGATTCCTAAGGGGCCCGAGCAGCCGAAAGCGGCCTTTCCTGTGGCTCACCACTGCCCCCTGGTGACACCTCGTGTCCTTGCGAGGATGGGCCAAGGGCTGTGCCAGCGCGTCTTCTAAGAGACGGGTGATTCGAGAGCTGGGTACAGGAGCCCTGCATTCTAGTCTCCCTTTCTGGCAGAGAAGGCCTCTACTCTTCAGGGCCCTTGAGGCCCTCTGGAGGCTCCTTTCCTGGAGGGAATGGATTTGCTGGTCTTTTGCAAGATTTGAGGGGAAGCGGTGCTCCTTCATGTCCCTCCCCCACTCTTTCTGCCCTCAGGTTGACAGGGCAGAGTGATGATGAACCCAAAAGGATCAAGAAGAGCAAAATGATTGCCAAGGCCTTCTCCAAGCGGCGGGAGCTGCTGCAGAACCCAGGCCAGGAGCTCTCCTTCAGCATGCACACCGTCTCCCACGACGGGCCTGTGGGTGAGCTTCCACTCTGTTCTCCTCTGGAGCCCGTTTCCAGTTCCCTTCCAGGCTGATGTGGCTTCATGGTCTGTTTGCAAGGCTGTGAGGAATGGCGCTCACATACTCCTTCTTCTCCAACCCCCGCCCCCCCGCCCACCTCCCCGCACTCTCCCCCACCACTCTATCCCAGGCTACTCTCCCCTCTCTGTTTCTGCCCCTGGGTCGGCTTGCTGGTGATTTGGTTCCAAAGGACTCATCTTCCTCACCTTCAACCGTCTTCTCCAGCTGTTCTCCCCGGGCTACAGGAAGTCAGGTTTCAGGCACTGGGTCTCTGGCATCTCATCAGGCCCCCATGGGGATGATGGGTAGAGATCTGGCTGTGCTCACCCGTGTGGGCTTTCTGTGCTAAGTTGAGTGGGAGCCAAGGGCTGGGGGAAGGTAAATGGTACCGAATACGGAAAGAGTAGTCATGGTGAGGGCCTGGGCAGTCATGGTACCTCATCCTTTCCTTCCATCCCCACAGCGGGCTTGGCCTTTGACCTCAATGAGCCCTCAGCCGACGTGTCCTCTGCCTGGGCCCAGCACGTCACCAAGATGGTGGCCCGGAGAGGCGCCATACTGCCCCAGGATGTGTCTGTCACCCCGGTGGCAACGCCAGGTATGGGTTTCCACTCCTGTAGGAAGGTGGGGGATGTTGAGGCTGGAAGAAAGTCCTGGGAGTGGAATGCCAGGAGCTGCCAGCAGGGAAGAGGGAGGGGAAGGTCTTGGAGAACTACAGCGTGGGTCCCCAGCTCCAAGAGCAGGGGCCTGGGGAGAGAAGGTGCCACGCGCGCAGAGCTTAGAGTCCCAGGCTCACGTTCTCTCTCCCATCGTCAGTGCCCCCGGAGGAAAAAGCCAACCTGTGGCTGGTTGAGGCAGAGATCTCCCCGGAGCTGGAGAAGCGCCTGGGCCGGAAGAAGAAGCGGAGGAAGAGAAAGAAGGAGGTGTGCCCGCTGGTGCCACCCCCGGAGCTTCACCTCCCTGCCTTGGGCCCTGCCTCCGGCCCCAGTGCGGTCCCTCGGCTGCCACAGCTGCCCCGACAAAAGTGCCTGGTGGCTGCGGGCGCCTGGGGACCTGGGGAGTCCTGCCGACCTGGAGCCTGGACCCTGGTCTCCAACCCCTTCTGCCCAGAGCCCAGTGCCCCAGCTCCTATGGCCTGGGCGCAGGGCCGCCGGCAGGGACTGGGGCCCATTCACTCCCGCACCAACCTGATGGAGGCGGAACTCATGGATGCAGACTCCGACTTCTGAGCCTGGAGAGTAGGACCTGCAACAAGAAGGAGGAACAAATACCGTGCTGGGGCTCTTCTTCCTCCCTGAGTGTGCTTCTTTCCAGGATCTCATCTTCCCAAGCACCTGAGGGCCCAGTGCCTTCCTGGGAGAGTTCAATGTGGACAACTCACAGCACCAGGACTGCAGGGAGGAGCCCTGACATCTCCACGGATAGGCCTCACTGGGGCAGGGCCCTGGAGCTTAGGGTCCTTGCTTCTGCCCCATCTGGCTGGCAGCGTCAGTCTCCAGCAGGGCCATGGGTATGCAGAGCTCCTAGTGTGGCGGTAAAGGTGCAGGCAAGGCTGCATGGGCTTGCATGCATACTTGCATGGGCTGTGGTGGCCAGCCCCTGTCTGGCAGATGAGGGCTGGCTGCCCTTGTGTGTGCCAGTGGGTGCCCTTCCCTGGCACTCTCAGACCAAAAGTGTTCATTGGGTCATTATCCCTTTGTCCACCTGAGGACAGAGCTCCTTTCTCCCCCTTCCGGTTGGTTGTGGGGCTGGGAGTACTTATTCCCATAGGGGCTGTAACCTCTCTTAAAAGTGTCCAGCTGGCTCCACCACAGGCCAGTAACCCACCCTGGGTGTTGTAGCACCCTCCTTTCCCCTTTCCCATTTTGGTTCAACCAGGCCAGCCTTCACACCAGCCTCTTCCTGTTTCCTGTTTGTTGATTAAGACCCAGAGTTGCAGCATTTTCCACCCTGTCCCCATGCCCTACCCCTTTGCTGCTGGGCTCCATCTCCAGGTGAGAGGTTGGTTCAGCCATAGAGCCTGGCGTGGTGGAGAAGCTGCAAGTGATGGGAAGCCTCTGGGCCTCAGAGAGATGTGTGCTATCTCTTGGGGGATGGATCCTCTGACTGAGGAGCTACCCTTGGGAAGCTGCTGACACTTCAGCCAGGCAGGAATGCTTCCTTCAACTTCTACAGTCTGTGGGTGAAGAGGTTCCCACCTCTCATAACCCCCATCCAAGGCCCCAGTGTCAAGAACCAGACAGCAGGAAGCTTTAGCAGCTGGCTGGGTTCCAGATCAGGGGGTAGGGATAAGGAGACAAAATATAAACAGTAAATAAAAGGTTTTTGTATAATCTATTGATGTGCTTCTTTCCGTAGGCCCCGTCTTGACCCACTTACCTGGTCGTGATCTCATTTGTCCTTCACTTCCTCTGCAAGCTATTCTGCAAGGCCAAGAGCTTGGTTCTAATGAGGTCACCACTGACAGATGTCAGGCCGATGTCAGCTTAATGTGCTGGCTGTCCTTCCTGGCCAGTTGGTTCTATATATGGACAAAGGCTTTGGCCACAGCTGCCTCACTGCTTATTGATCATGAGATGAATGAGCAAGGACATGCAGCTTGTCCCTTCAGTGATGACACTTGCAGGAAGTAAGTGTCCCCTGCTGGGGAGTGAAAGTGGGCATGGATCCTCATGGCAATCCCAGGCCTCCTCTGGGAACCTCTTGCCTCTACAAGGGACGTCTGTGGGACCAGGTGCATTCGCATCCACAGCTTCCTCCCCTTGGGCTGTCAGAGAAATTCAGGCTTCTCTGAGGGAAGCCTGCTAGTCCCACTTCCTCCAGAAAGATGTCAGTAGAAAACTGGGAACTGGACTCAGGATCCTGCAGAAAGGAAGAGGGGGTGGAGGAAATGGGGTGGTACCCACAGACGACTCAGAGGGTATTGTGCAGTATTAAGTGTGCCTGTTTATGGGTGTCGCTCAAGTGATGGGGACACAAGCAATTTGCCCAGAGCCAAATTCCAAAGGAAGAGGAAAGGGAACTAACACTGATTATCTACTATGTACTTTACATGTGTGTAAGGATAATGATGATGATGATAACAGTAAGGGCTAATTCTTATTAAATGCTTGCTAGCTCTAAGCACTTCATATCTATTAACCTGTTGAATCTCACAACAGGCCTCAGAGGCACTGTTAACACCCCCAAGACACTTAGGTACAGAAAAGTTCACAAGTTTGCCGGAGAGAAAGTGATAATGCTGGGATTCCATCCGAGCTGTCTGGCTCCAGAGTCACCTGGCTCTTGGCCTCTGCACTCTGCGTGTTGTGCTTGTGCTTAGTCATGCAGTCATGTCTGACTCTTTGCGACCTCACGGACTGTACCAAGCCAGACCCCTCTGTCCATGGGATTCTCCAGGCAAGAAGACTGGAGTGGGTTGCCATTGCCTTCCTCCAGGGGATCGTCCCGACCCAGGGATTGAACCCAGATTGCAAGCGGATTCTTTACCGTCTGAGCCACCAGGAAAGTCCCTGCGCTCTGCTGCCTCTCCTTTAATTCAGATGGGGCAGAGGAACTAGTTTTCTGTAGCAACAAACTTCAGAGAAGCAAAATGACTTGCCCGCAACCTCATGGCTATTAACAGACACTGGGCCCAGGGCCTTCCTGACTCTGCAGTCCAGACTCTTTCTGCTCTTAGGTCTGACTTTTGGTTTTTCCTCCTATCCAGGTTGCCCATGCTGTGTTCCCTCTGGCCTCCCACATCGCCTTGTGCTTGCCCACCTTGCTCATTCTTGCCATCACTGCTCTTCTCAACAGTAGTAGAGCTAATTTCTTTCTTCTTTTTTTCTTTAAATTGAAGTATAGTTGATTTACAATGTTGTGTTAGTCTCAGGTGTACAGCAAAATGATTCAGTTACATATATATTTTTCAGATTCTTTTCCATTATAGATTATTACAAGATATTGAATATTGTTCCCTGTGCTACATAGTAGGTCCTTGTTGTTTATATTTAGTAGTGGATTTTATATATAATCCCAAACTCCTAATTTATCCTTCCCTGCCTTTTCCCTTTGGTGATCATAAATTTGTTTGTCTGTGAGTCTATTTCTGTTTTGTAAGTAAGTTCATTTGTATCATTTTTTTTTTTTGGATTCCATGAGTGATATCATGTGATATTTGTCTTTCTCTGACTTACTTAGTATGATAATCTCTAGGTCTATCCAAGTAGCTGTAAATGGCATTGTTTCATTCTTTTTTGTGGCTGAGTTATATATGTATATATATACACACCCCATCCTTTTTATCCATTCATCTCTTGATGGACATTTAGGTTGCTTCCATGTCTGGCTACTGTAAATAGACCTGCTGTGAACAGTGGGGTGCACGTATCTTTTCAAGTTAGAGTTCTCATCGTTTGCAGCTATATGCCCAAGAATGGGATTGCTGGATCGTGTTTTTTTTAGTTTTTTAAGGAACCTCCATACTGTTTTCCATAGTGACTACGCCACCTCACATTCCCACCAACTGTAGAGAAGGGTTCCCTTTTCTTCACATTCTCCAGCAACTATTATTTGTAGACTCTTTTTTGGCCACACCCACGGCTTGCAGGCTCTTAGTTCCCCTATCAGGGATCCAACCTGGGCTCCAGCAGTGAAAACACCAAGTCCTAACCACTGATCTGCCAGGGAATTCCCTATTTGTAGGGTTGTGTGTGTGTGTGTGTGTGTGTGTGTGATGACTGGTGTGAGGTGATACTTCATTGTAGTTTTTATTTTCATTTCTCTAATAATTAGCAGTGTCGAGCATCTTGCGTCTGTTGGCCATCTGTATGTCTTCAGTAGTAGAGCTATTTTTAAACCTTATCCATAGCAGTATTCAAACCAATGCAAATGACCAGTGTTGTCTAATGATCGTTTCTGAAACGAGGAGGAATGTTAAATGATTTTCTTTCTATCTCCATGTACATCCCCTCCATCTCTTCTTTCTTTTGTCGTATTATAATAGTGTGTTGAAGTTTATTCTGGGTTTTAAAAAGCTCAGAAATGTTACCTGTCTGTGGAGGCTGATAGACACTGTGACCACTAGAGGACACCATGGGCCTACCTTTTGTGAACGCTGGCTAGGCAGCTGTTGGAAACCTAAAATTGTGTGGACACTCCCACAGACCAATTGTATGTTTTAGTATTTTTATAGGAGTGCCAAATCTTGTGACTGAGCAACAGTGGCCACTTTCTTACCAAAACTCTTGAGTTAGACTCCTGAAAGAAACTCCTCAGGGCCCAAGAGGAACTTGGTTTGGCTGTCCTGTTGTCCTGAGGTCAACATGTTTTCACCCCTCAAGTTGGCTCCGCCCTGAGCAGCTCTATTGGGCCCCCCTTACCCCCCTCAAACTCAGTCATCCATCTTCCCAGGTTGTAAGACCTGCTTCTGTTGGTCCCAGATTCTTGCAAGCAGTATGTCTACTGCTCTAACTAACCCTTCCTCTGCCTGTGTCTTTTTTTTTAATCTGAGAAATTGAAAAGATACAGAAAAGCACAAGGAACAACCTAATAAATACTCATATTCCCACTACTCAGAAATAAATTTTAAAATGTAAAAAAAAAAAAAAAAACTTAAAAAAATGTTACCATATTTTCTTCCAACCTACATTTATTAAGAAATAAAGTAAAACAGATTTAGCTAAGTCCTCTTTGACCAACACCCCTATTCCATTTTTCCTCCCACTTTCCCCTTCTTCAACCAAAAAACAACTATCTGAATTTAGTGGGTTTTCTTTCAGTCCATTTTTTATATTTTCATATGTGCAAGTGAAGCTATGCATCCATAAACTATGTATTGCTTTTGACAGCTTTTTAATTTTTTTAATTACATTTTTTATTGAAGTATAGTTGATTTACAGTATTATATTGATTTCCGGTGTCCAGCACTACTGGAGTGGGTTGCCATTTCCTTCTCCAGGGGAACTTCTCTGACCCAGGGATAGAACCCAGGTCTCCTGTATTGTAGGCGGATTCTTTACCAATTGAGCCACCAGGGAAACCCCACAGTGATTCGTATTTTTATAGATTACACTCCATTTAAAGTTATTATAAAATAATGTCTATAATTCCCTGTTCTGTACAATAGAGTTTTGCCTGCCTTTAAAGTTTGAATTTTCATCTCAGTTATATGCATGATATAGTTTGAAAAGTCAAATAGTTCTACATCTTTCCAATATGGAGGATAAGGACTTAGCTCTTTTTTACTCTACCTACTAGGAGGAAAAAAGAGGTGGAGTGGGGAGGAGTCAGTAGCGACAGTTTTGAAAGCTGGAAAACAAATGAGTGATATTTGACAGACTTGAAAAACTTAAAGTTTTAGCCAGCAATAGGGAAAACTTATATTGCAGCACCCCTAAAAGCTTCTGAATTGGAGGCAGCAGTTACTCCAGAAGGTAGAAATGAAAGCAGGAGGATTGGTCTATGATCCCCTGTCTAACTCTGAACATTCTGATGACTGCCCTTCCCAAATCTGGGTGGTTATCAGTTCATTCTCTAGAGAAGGCAAACAGAGGGTCTGTAGCACTTGAAGGCAGTATCTTCTGGCTCCCTGAAGTTCATTTTAAGAAGTTCATATCTTTCTGACTATTGAGGTTTTGTAAAAATGCTTCTTGACCCACTCCAGACATTTGAAGGATTGTCTCTGTCCCCAGAATTTTGAAATTTAACAATGATGTATATGGGGACTTCCTTGACAGTCCAGTGGTTAACACTCCCACTGTAGGGGGTTGTGGGTTCGATCCCTGGTCAGGGATCCTTCATGCCACATGGCCCAGCCAAAAAAAAAAAATCAAAAACAAAACCAACCAAACGAAACAACAACGATGTATATTAATGTAGGTCTGTTTTCATCCATTGGGTTGGGCACCTAGTGGCCCCTTTCATTATGGAAATTCTCATTTTTCAGCTTTGGGAAATTTTTTGAGTTATTTGTTTGATGAATCTGCCCTCCCCCACCTCTAGTTTTCTGTTACCTTTCTGGCACTCATATTATTTGGTCTTGGACTGATCCTCTAATTCATTTTCTTTTCTATTGTTTTGAGTTAGAGAAAAAAATGTGTTGAAGATCTGAAAAACAATTCATAAGAGATTGACTTTTCCAGAAAACTGTGGCTACGAAATCCATTGAAGCTATCATGTTAAAATGTGCATTAGACACAACTAACACAAAATCGTAAATCAACTATACTTCAAAAGCAGAAAAAAGAAAGAAGCCACCATTATTCAACAATCTGAGAAAGATAAACTGCATCTTCCCTATTTTTAATTTCTTCCTATCTTTTTTTGGGGGGGTCAGTGCAGCTTGTGGGATCTTAGTTCCCCAATCAGGGATTGAACCAGGGTCCTCAGCAGTGACAGTGCAGAGTCCTAACCAGTAGACCACCAGGGAATTCCCAATTTCTCCCTCTTTTTATTTATTTTTAAATATTTTCTCTTAGTATGCTTTCATTTTAAAGGTCTCATGTTTGTTCTCTGAATGTTTACTTCTTGAAACAGCATGTTCTTTCACAAATACAATATCTTAAGTCTCTGAGGATATTAATGAGTTTTGAGGGGGTCATGATTTCTTCTTGATGCATAGCCTCTTTTTTCTCCCAGTTGTTTTTTTCTGTTTGCTTATGTTGGTCTCTGTCTTCCATATTAAAGGTTTTCTTTTTATTTCTGGTGACTTTATCTGCTTATACTAAGAGTGTGGCACTAAGTAGTTCTCTGGAAACTCTGTGAATGTAGGTGTGGTCTTCACTAAGGGTGATCTGGCTGGCCTATTTCCTTGGGGGAACTCCCGATGTTTATCTTCAAGTTTTCTCTATTGGACTGGGCAGATACCTTAGAGAAGTTCTTCCAGTCTCCTGCATGGAAGATACATTTCTGCCTGTCAGGGTCTGGAAGCTGAATGAGCCAGGTGAAGGAAGAAGTTCTGTAGTCTAATTATCAGTTCAGGTCAGGTCAGTTGCTCAGTTGTGTCCAACTCTTTGCGACCTCACGGACTGCAGCAAGCCAGGCTTCCCTGTCCATCACCAACTCCTGAAGCTTGCTCAAACTCATGTCCATTGTGTCGGTGATGCCATCCAACCATCCCATCCTCTGTCGTCCCCTTCTTCTCCTGCCTTTTATCTTTCCTAGCATCAGGGTCTTTTCCAATGAGTCCGTTCTTCCCATCAGATGGCCAAAGTATTGGAGTTTCAGCTTCAGCATCAGTTCTTCCAGTGAATATTCAGAATTGATTTCCTTTAGGATGGACTGGTTGGATCTCCTTGCAGTCCAAGGGATTCTCAAGAGTCTTCTCCAACACCACAGTTCAAAAGCATCAATTCTTCGGCACTCAGCTTTCTTTATAGTCCAACTTTCACATCTGTACATGACTCCTGGAAAAACCATAGCTTTGACGAGATGGACCACTGTTGGCAAAGTAATGTCTCTGCTTTGTAATATGCTGTCTAGGTTGGCCATAGCTTTTCTTGCAAGGAGCAAGTGTCTTTTAATTTCATGGCTGCAGTCACCATCTGCAGTGATTTTGGAGCCCCCCAAAATAATGTCTCTCACTGTTTCCATTGTTTCCCCATCTACTTGCCATGAAGTGATGGGACCAGATGCCATGATCTTAGTTTTTTGAATGTTGGGTTTTAAGCCAACTTTTTCACTCTCCTCTTTCAGTTTCAAGAGGCTCTTTAGTTCTTCTTTGCTTTCTGCCATAAGGGTGGTGTCGTCTGCATATCTGAGGTTTTTTATATTTCTCCCAGCAATATTGATTCCAGCTTGTGCTTCATCCAACCTGGCATTTCGCATAATATACTCTGCATATAAGTTAAATAAGCAGGGTGACAATATACAGCTTTGATGTACAGTTTTGATGTATGTAAATAGTTCAAAAACTTGCGCTTAGTCATCCTGTTTTCATTATGGTATTTTCACCTTCAGCTGTGCCTAGTGTCCCTCAGTAATAAGATGGAGGAAGCAGGTGTAAGTTGAGAATGGGTAAGGAATGTGCCCTTATGTGTGGCCTCAAGCAGAGGATGGTGCCTGGATAAAGAAAGGATGAATATCAGTTTCTTTCCAGTGCTCCAACTTCTTATGTTTTGTAACCACATCCCATTGAAAAATTAGTTCATTCCCTCAGTAATCAAGTCTAGTGGCCATCCAGGTAGGCAGCTGCTGCCTAAGAGCTTCAACACATGCCAGGTGGCTGTACCACAGCTCCCTGGTGCATTAGGGGGAAGAAAAATCAGTTACAGAGCTGCTAATCTCTTCTCCGACAGCTGGGGGATGAAGCTCTGAGCTGGTTCTTTATAACAGGAAGGAAATTCTGAAAGCCAGAGTGTGAAGAGAAAGCTTAAGAAGCCCTTGTGTCTGGTGGACTTGTAGGCTTTGTGAAATGGCAGTGCTCAAATGCCTTCTAACTCAGTGTTACATACAAAGTTTGAAGGCCAGGATACAAAAGATTCAATTCAGGGTAGGACACCTCCACAAATGAACAGATTTCCAAGGTAGTAGTAGCACTGGGAAGGAGATCAAAGCAGGTGATTTCTCCCTCTCATTTTTGCCAAGGAAAAAATAATCACTCTAAATCTAGATGTCCAATGGCCTTCTGGGGTTGTCAGGGCTATCACTTACTCTCTGAACAACCATAAATCATAAGATCCCCTTTGCCTCAATTTCTCTAAGAACAGAGAAGAAATGACCTACCCTATAATCTGTCAGAGTCAACTGTATTTTAATATATTATTTTTTTCAAGTATTCTTTACATAGTTAAAATCTAATAGAACGTGCAATTTGTCTCTGATTTTTAACTTATTTTATCACAAGCATTTATTTCCCTTTATCATTTAAAAAAAAAAGTTCTTGGCCAACTTAATTTTTTAAAGGTTGTAACCATTCCTCTGGGCTTCCCTCCCTGGTAGCTCAGTGGTAAAGAATCTGCCTGTGAAGGCAGGAGATACAAGTGTGAACCCTGGGTTAGGAAGATCCCCTGGAGTAGGAAATGGCAACCCACTCCACTATTCTTGCCTAGGAAATCCCATGGACAGAGGAACCTGATGGCCTACAATCCATAGGGTCACAAAAGAGTCGGGACATGACTTAGCGACTAAACAACAACCATTCCCCCATTGTTGGACATTAGTTTCAGATACCTTTTCATTATTAAAAATGAAACTGCCATAAATGCCTTTACGTTTACACCTTTTAAAATAAATTTTAAATTTAAAAATTATACAGAAAAACACAAAGTAAAAAAACCCAAAAAACTCACCCCAAATCCCATCACTTAAGGAAATCACTCTTCATATTTGTTAGTATTCCTCTTTGCTGATATACTTAACTGAATTTTACATCATATCCCTGGAACCAAGCAAGACTCTGTGGGACCCTCTTCGGGACAAAAGCTCTTCCATGTCCTCTGTTTCTTGTTTGTAATATAAAAAAAAAAAAAGACTTTAATCGTTTATGTATTCCCCAAATTCCAAAGAGCAGGCTCACGCATTTAATAGGACAATAGAGTCACAGGACTCATAGTTCCTCCTGAAGAGATATAAATAATGATACATATCTCTGAGCTCTTCTACAGAACCTAAAATCCCCTCCCCAGGCAGATGATGGTGACCGCGTGCATGTGACTCCAAGTATGTGTACCCTAGACTCTGACATTTTGGAACTCAGCCAAGGCATGAAACTTACGTTAGACATCTATTAGAATTTACAGAGTTGGAATTTCGGTGGTTAGGGACTGATAGTAAACTTTAAGCCCAGAATGTTCTAGCACGTGAGGTCTTATTTTATTCTTTCTAAGACAAAAGGCATTTCTAAAAACAAAGCCATTAAAGTTCAGAAAGGTGTTAGGGTTCCCTTTCACTGAGGCAGAAAAAATCAAGTCACTTTAATCCTGAGGCCAGCGCTTTCCCCACGTGATGCTGCTTTTCCTTTAAATGCCCGCTTACGTGATCTTAGACTAGCACACGGGGAGGAAATGTACACTGTCAGGGTAGAGAGTCCTTTCTTCCCCCACCTTCCCAGGCGGAGGGTTTCTAGCGTTGTCTCCCCGGAAGCCCCAGTTCCTCTGGAGACTTTCTCCTCCTCATGTCCTTTGTCGTGTCACCCGTTCCCACTCCTTTCCGTTAGTCGCCTGGACTAGAGCTCCACTACTAGTACAGAATCCCGCTAGCCGGAAGGCGACAGGGACTACAATTCCCAGGGGGCATCGCGGCCCGGCCCCGGCAGCGCGCAGTGCTGGTCGGGGGCTGAGGTCCCTCGGTGTTTTCGCAGCGTGCGGCCCTGAACAAGCGCACTACAGGTTCCGTGGCACCACGCGCGCGAGCTAGCCGGGTCGGGCGGGGCGGGGCGGGGCGGGGAGGGAGAAGCCGGGGCTGGCTGGAGAGTTGGCGGGCGGGCAGAGGAAGGGGGTGGGAGCGGAGGCGATGGAGGGGAGGAGTGGGGGAATGGGGGAGGGAAGGGGAAGGGAGGCGGGAGGCGGGGCCGAGCCGGAGCTAGAGTCTGAGCCGGCGGTTGCAGTGGAGGCGGTGATGTCGGTGCAGGTCGTGTCAGCAGCTGCTGCCGCGAAGGTGCCTGAGGTGGAGCTGAAGGACCTGAGCCCTTCCGAGGCGGAGCCGCAGCTGGGACTGAGCGCAGCGGCCGTGAGCGCCATGGCCCCCCCAGCGGGTGGCGGGGACCCTGAAGCTCCAGCTCCGGCGGCGGAGCGGCCCCCGGCCCCCGGTCCGGGATCGGGGCCCGCCGCGGCTCTCAGCCCGGCCGCTGGGAAGGTGCCTCAGGCGTCGGCCATGAAGCGGAGCGACCCTCATCACCAGCATCAGAGGCACCGCGACGGCGGCGAGGCCCTGGTCAGCCCCGACGGCACCGTCTCCGAGGCGCCGCGCACAGTCAAGAAGGTATTGGGGCCGGGCTGCCTCTTTCGGAGAGGGAGGGTGGTGGGGAACCGCAGATCGTCTCGGCGCGGCGGCACCACTCTCCACGCCCTCCCTTCTGATGGTGGAAGTAGAGACATCTCTTTTCCCCTTAAACCCGCTCTCTCAGAGATGCCCCCACCCGGGCCCCAGTGCTGGGGGGCGAAGACTCCAGGTGGTACGGCCGTACTTCGCTGGGAATAACATGGAGGTAGCGCCCTCCCTTACTACTTGGAATAGGCTGGGAGAGGAGAGGTACCTCGTATTACACCTCTCTGTACTCCTAACCTACTCCCGCGTGTGTTTACCAGACTGTCGGGGAGAAGACCCCGATGGTGTAGGAAAGCCTTACAGCTTCTGAGAGTTCACCCAGTAATAAGGGTTGAAAGAGCTTTTCCGTTTGGACATCTTTTCTGTAAGGAGTAGTTACCTCGCGTTGAGATCCTCAGTTGTCTGGTTTCTGTACAGAAGATGACTCTCTGCGTTTCTGTGGCCAGGCGCTTCCATCTAGCAGTACTGATGCCGTGCCCTTCGTTCCACATACTGCAAGATCCTTAGGTTTTCTCTGAAAGTAGAAGGGTAATAGGGTAATGGAGAGATTCACTTCACTCTTCTCTTCAGAGGTTTGTCCTCTCAGCTCAGTAGTTGGTCACCAAGATTATTAGACTGTGTATGAAAAGAATGATTGTTTTTATCGGTTCTTTTATTATGGTCCGCAAGTGTTAGGAAGAAATGCTTCTACTTTTGGGAACGGCGATCACTGTGAGATTTTCTGACTCAGCTGCCAGCTTCTTTCAGATATAGTTTTGAAGAGGCAGTAGTCTCAGAACACCAAGGAGTAGATGTGCCTGAATGTTTGATATTCTCAGTATTACCCTTGCAATGGCTGTCTGTGGTGTCTGTCCTCTCAGAAAGCAAATCAGTACAGAGAAAAATGGCAGATATTGCAAAAACAGGGTTGTGGATTATCACTAATTTCTGAGGTATTATGCGAACACAGTGATGTACCGGGTTTTTCGTTTTGTGAATGATTTATCAGAACAGCAAGAAAGTGATGTGAAATCTGCATTAGTTTGACTGTGCAGGACTCAGCTGAGTTGAAACCTTGTATCCAGCCTAACTTTGATTGTAATAGCTTCATTATTAAGGTGTAAATCAGAGAACTCTTGCATTCTAATTACTAAAATACAGTGATAACGTCAGAGGCAAGACTAAAGGAATTTGTTTAATGATACTTTATTTAGGACAGTGTCTTTCTCCTTTGCATTATGAAACTCCTCTGGGCAGAATTATTGGGGGACAGAGAGGCACCATGGGAACCATGGCTTCCCTTGTGGCTCAGCTGGTAAAGAATCGGCCTGTAATGCAGGAGACCCCGGTACGATTCCTAGGTCAGGAAGATCCGCTTCCCACTCCAGTGTTCTTGGGCTTCCCTGGTGACTCAGCTGGTAAAGAATCCACCTGCGATGCTGGAGACTTGGGTTCAATCCCTGGGTTGGGAAGATCGCCCCAGAGAAGGAAACAGCTACCCACCCCAGTATTCTGGCCTGGAGAATTCCATGGACTGTATAGTCCATGGGGTTGCAAAGAGTTGGACATGACTGAGCGACTTTCACACATTCACACACACATGGTCACCAAAGCTGGTAGTACCCAGCTATGAGTCTGGAAATCTGAAACATTTGTAATTAGTTGATTTGCTTTATAACTTTGGCCAAATTCTGTGATTAAGGGTCATTTTGTGTAAAATCTACAGATTAAGTCTCGAGCGTAATAGTGTTCAACAAATTGCCTTTATTTATTTGATCTTGCCATGCAGCTTGTGGTATCTTTAGTTTACCAGAAATTGAATGCTGGGTCCTAGCAGT